>CM035139.1:38372353-48161190 GCA_020205605.1 Panax ginseng
TTTTAGATGGTATTTACTATTTTTAGTAACTTGCTGCTACTTATTATTATTATTATTATTATTATTATTATTATTATTATTATTATTATTATTATTATTATCACGCAATTATTATAACTGTTATTATTATTGTTATTATTATTATTATCACACAATTTGTTATGTACATTTATGTATGTATCTCAAGGCTTTCATGTACATTTAGTTATTTGAAGCAGAAGAAAAGAATATATGGGGGAAATCTTATGTTTTGATATAAATATTAATCCTTGCAAAATATTAACCATTGGCCCATGTTGCTCCAACGGTCATATGAGCAAAATTCTAAATGTGAGGTTGTGAGTTCAAATTCTTGGAAAGGTAATTTTTTGGAAAAATTCAAATGACACCACGTCAGCAGTCGACACGTGTCAAATAATAATATTAAATACCACGTCAGACCTGCCACATGTGCCACATAGGCGCCACGTGTGCTACGTCATCAGGTCAACGCACATGTGGCGCCTGGGGGTTCAAAGTCCAAATTTTTGAATAAAAAGGGACTCAGTTTGCGTTGACCGAAAGAAAGGGGCTCAATACCCAAATATCAGAAAAGTTCAGTGGTTGACTTTGCATTTAACCCTATTGAGATACCGAATATGGTCTTACAAAAACATGCTTATTGGGATTATCTTAATTTAAGACAACATTTTAATAGTCGTTGCAAAAAGTTGTATAAAATATGCAACGAAAATAAAAATTATTGCCAATGAATGTGGTCCATATTAGGCAACGAAATATAGCAACAAAAAAACTTTCGTTGCTCACGATGAGGAGAAATCAAGTGGTTAGAAATTTTGAACGAATTTCTAACGAATTTTGTTTCCAAATTTTGTAATGACTTATGAATTTCGTTGCAAAAAGTGAAAGCCTGACACAATCTGCAATGAAGGACAAGTTTCGTTGCTAAACATACACTTTTAGCAACGACTTATAAAGTCGTTGCCTGAAAAATCGTTGCTAAGCCCCATTTTTAGCAACAAAAAAACTTTTGTTGACCATGATAATGGGAAATCAAGTAGCTGAAAATTTTGCAACGAATTTTTAACGAAAATTTTTCCCGCCAATAAATTAGCAACGAATTTTTGCAACGACTTATGAATTTCGTTGCAAAAAGTGAAAGCCTGACACAATCTGCAACGAAGGACAAATTTCGTTGCTAAACATATACTTTTAGCAACGACTTATAAAGTTGTTGCCCGAAAAATCGTTGCTAAAGGCCCATTTTTTTGTAGTGTACCTTGAAGGAATTTAAGAGTGTGGGTCCTCCTGAGTTCCGAGGAACGACGGACCCATTAGAAGCCCAGACATGGGTGAAAGAGATTGAAAAGGCGTTTGTGATAACAAACACTAGGTGAGGCGCAGAAGAATTCTTTTGCGACTTACATGATGAAGGGGGAAGCCAACTACTGGTGGGAGGCTCACCGGGGTGGGGCTAAGACCAAAGCTATTACGTGGGAACAGTTTAAGAAGGTCTTCTTCGAGAATTACTTCCCTACTAGCATGAAAGGTAGGATGGAGATTAAGTTCTTAGAACTTAAGCAGGGGGATATGACAGTTCCCCAGTATGCCGCCAAATTCAATGAATTGGTAAGGTTTGCTCCACACCAGGTGGATACAGAAGCGAGAAAGGCACGTAGGTTTGAGCAGGGCTTGAAACCCTGGCTCTACAGTAGAATATCGGTTTTTCAGAGTGGTTCCTATGGGACCATTTTGAAAAAGGTGATAATAGCAAAAGGTGGTGGTGAGGCATTGTCTCAGTACCACAAAGAGCGGAAGAATAAGAGTAAGTTAGAAGGAGGTAGTAAGGCTGAAGTTGCCATTAGAAGCGGAAACTTGCCTAAGAGGAAGAGTTTTAACCCTGGGAATAATGGGGTAAAGCAGAGAGAGCCTAAGCATAGGACGGAGGCATGCAAGACATGCGGAAAGACTCACATGGGAGTCTCTGAAAGGGAAATCATCACATACAACTTGGGGAAGGAGGGCATTTGTCACCCAACCGTCCTAACCCTAAAAAGAACTAGGGGTGTTTTGTCTGTGAGTCATTGGACCACATGGCAAGAAATTGCCCGAAGAAAGGGTTAGAGGGGACTAAGGGTTCTGGTAGTGGTAAGTTAGCCATTACTGGACCAACACCATCAGTGGGTAGACCCTCAGCCCGTACGTTTAATATGACTGTCCAAAATGCGGTTGCATCAACGGATGTGGTAGCAGGTATCATTCCGGTCAAAGAAATAAATGCTTATGTGTTATTTAAATCGGGTGCTACTTGTTCTTTTATAGCATGTGAATTTGTTAAGCGATTAGGTTTAATCCCTGAGAAGTTACCAATACCTTTAGACGTTAAGGTAGAAAATGAAGAAATAATTCCCATTGAACATATTCGTAAGGATTGTTGCGTAGATATTAGAGGGAATAATTTATCGGTAGATTTAGTACCGATAAGGTTAAAAGAATTCGATGTAACTCTTGGAATGGATTGGTTGGTAAACTATAAGGCGATAATAGATTGCCATAGAAAAAGTGTAAACCTTCGGCTTTCTAAGAAAACCAAGGTAGTGTTCTTCGGTAGTAAATCCCCGAGACGCTCTTGTTGTCTGTCGATGACACAAGCTAGGAAGATGTTGAGAAAAGGGTGTGTAGGTTATCTGTGCCATGTTGTGGATACCCAAAGAGTGGGAACATCCTTGGACCGATACCTATAGTGCGAGAGTTTTGAATGTATTTCCTGGAGGAGTTCTGGGTATTCCACCGCATGGGGAGGTTGAGTTTGTAATTGATCTCATTCTCGAACGACACCGGTTTCAAGGGCACCATATCGGATGGCGCCATCGAGATGAAGGAGTTAATGGTTCAATTACGAGAACTATTAGATAGAAAGTACATTCAATCGAGTGTGTCTCCTTGGGGAGCACCGGTATTGTTTGTAAAGAAAAAGGATGGGTCGTTAAGACTTTGTATCGACTATCGAGAGTTGAACAAGTTAACGATTAAGAATAGATACCCGTTGCCCAGGATCGATGATCTATTTGATCAGTTGAAAGGGGCAAAGTATTTTTCTAAGATAGATTTGCGCACGGGGTATCATTAGTTAAAGGTGAGGAAGGAGGATGTACCTAAGATGGCGTTCAGAACTCGTTATGGTCATTACGAGTTTCTGGTGATGTCGTTTGGGTTGACCAATGCGCCAACCGTATTTATGGATATGATGAACAGAGTGTTCAAATAGTATTTGGATAAGTTTGTCGTAGTGTTCATTGATGATATTCTAGTCTATTCAAAGACGCCAAAAGATCATGCAGAACATTTAAGAATAGTGTTGGAAACACTAAGGAAGGAAAGGTTGTATGTGAAATTCACAAAGTGTGAATTTTGGCTCGAGAGAGTGCAGTTTCTAGGACATGTTATTGATAAAGATGGCATTTCCGTGGATCCAGCAAAAGTAGAAGCAGTTAATGAGTGGGAGCAACCGAAAACACCAACTGAGATTAGGAGTTTTCTGGGGTTAGCGGGATACTATAGAAGGTTCATTCCGGACTTTTCTAAAATAGCTACTCCATTGACAAATCTGACAAGAAAGTCGGTGAAGTATGTGTGGACTGAAAAATGTGAGAACAATTTTCAAGAGTTGAAGAAGAGATTAAGTGAGGCACCTGTATTGTCTTTACCAGACGATACAGGAAATTTTGTAGTGTATAGCGATGCTTCGCATAAAGGACTGGGTTACATGCTCATGCAGCATGACAACATCATTGCGTATACTTCACGTCAATTGAAGGATTATGAGAAGGCCTATCCTACTCATGATTTGGAATTGGCAGCTGTAGTTTTTGCCTTAAAGATATGGAGGCATTATCTATATGGTGAGAGGTGTGAGATATACACGGAGCACAAGAGTCTGAAATATATCTTCATCGAGAAGGACTTGAACATGAGACAGAGAAGGTGGTTAGAGTTAATAAAAGATTATGATTGTGATTGTGATATTTTATATCATCCAGGAAAAGAAAATGTAGTAGCCGATGCGTTAAGTAGGAAGGGTAGAGAGAAACTATCAATGTTAACAACTCAGAATGAGTTGGTAACAGCGATGGCAAGAATGGAGTTAGAAGTTAAGTTACCGGAGGAAGCGGTGGAAATGTTATTTTCCATGGAAACCCAACCAACCATAGTGGAGCGGGTTAGGTGAGTACAATTGAGAAACGAGGAATGCAAGTAGATGAAGAAGAGGATAGAAGATGAAGAAAAGACTAGGTATAACCTCGATAAGGAGGGATTACTTTGTTTTGAAGGAAGAATTTGGGTTCTCAATGATCCCAAATTAAAGGAGGAAATAATGGTGGAGGCCCATAGTTTGAGGTACTCGATACATCTCGGTAGTACGAAGATGTATCAAGACCTTCGTCAGAACTTTTGGTGGCCGAACATGAAAAGGGAGATAGCAAAATACGTTAGTAGGTGCTTAACTTGTCAAAAATTAAAGGTTGAACACCAACGACCTAGCGGGTTGTTGCAACCGTTAGAAATTCTAGAATGGAAATGGGAGCACATCACAATGGATTTTGTGGTGGGACTTCCAACAACAAGAAAATGATACGATGTTATTTGGGTGATAGTGGATCAATTAACGAAATCGGCTCATTTTCTACCAATAGGAGTTAGGTATAACCTAGATCAGTTGGCTAAGCTGTATGTCAAGGAAATTATTTCCAGACATGGAGTACCTGTTTTGATTGTGTCAGATCGTGATCCACGATTCACATCGAACTTTTGGAGGAGTTTACAAGAACAAATGGGAACGCAGTTAAGATTGAGTACGGCGTATCATCCTCAGACGGATGGTCAGAGTGAACGGACAATTCAAATGCTTGAAGATATGTTAAGATCTTGCATTATGGATTTCAAGGGGAGCTGGGACGAATATCTACCATTGGTAGAATTTTTGTACAACAATAGTTTTCACGCTAGTATAGGCATGCCTTACGAAGCGTTGTATGGAAGGAAGTGCCGAACTCCATTGTGTTGGGATGAGGTGGGTGAACATCGGATGTTGGGACTTGAGATGGTACATCAAATAGCGGACATGGTGAAGATAATACGTGCTCGATTAGTTGCGGCTCAAGATAGGCAGAGGAAGTATGCAGATCCTCATAGAGAAAAGAGATAATTCGATGTAGGATCATTTGTTTTTCTAAAAGTATCGCCTTGGAAGGGGAAGATACGTTTTGGAAAGAAAGAGAAGTTTAGTCCAAGGTTTGTAGGACCTTTTGAGATTTTAAGAAGGGTAGGAGAGGTGGCTTATGAAGTAGCCTTACCTCCCGAAATGGAACATATTCATAATGTGTTTCACGTGTCTGTGTTGCGTCCTTATAAACTGGACTATAAATACGTAATAGAGTATGAATCTATCCAGATAGAGAAAGATTTATCATACGAAGTACTTTCGATTCAAATTATTGGTAGGAAGGAACAAGTATTAAGAAATAAGGTCATACCTTCAGTGAAGGTGTTATGGAGAAACCACAATGCTGAAGAAGCAACGTGAGAACTCGAGAGTAAAATGAAGGAAGATTTTTCTCATTTGTTCATGTAATTATAAGCTAGATTCTGGGGATAGAATCCTTATAAGGGGAAGAGAATGTAACGCTCGAGAAAATCGGATTTTTATGACAATTAAATTTTTATTTGATTATGTGAATTAAATGAATTTAATTGATTTATTTTGTGAGTAAGCTATATGAAGGTCATTCTATGACCTAGAATGTGTTTATGTGGTTAGTAATCTGGCTACGTGCTAGAATTAATTGTTTAGAATTTCCGAGACGAAAATAAATATTTTCCGAGAAATTCCCGTAAAAACACTATTCATCCGTTTCTACTCGTGGAATTATTTTGAAATTCCGAGAAATGGTTAATGATAGAATATCGAGATAAGATGAAATATCTAATAATATTTCATTTATGGCAAACAAAGTTTTCGCCTGCGGACTTAAAACCTAAGGGTTGAGTAGAATGATTTCTGAGAAGGAAATGAAACACGTAGAAGGAATTACGTTATGGTTAAAGCGCGTGTTATACAATTAAGATACAATTTAGTATCTATGTATAATAAGATGAGTTAATACGGAGTACAATACGATTATCGTACTAGTATTACACGGAGAGAATACGTGAATTATACGTATGGAATACGATTAGTATTATGGAATTAAGTTAAGACTTAATTTGAATTCAATGGTTTGGATTATGCTAAGTCCAATAAATTATAGAGGCAAGCTCAATGAATTAATGTGCTAAGCCCAAGTCAAGGCCCAATATTAGATTGGTTAAGCCCAATGCAAGAAAACCAAATCGTGGATCGAACCGGTGGGTCATCGAATGGGTAAAACCCATGGGGCAACCCATGGGGATGACCCATGGGCAAGGTGGACCGGCCCTTGGTGTGCAAGGCAAGATAATCACTTGGTTAACAAGTATTTTACTTGGTGACAAAGTGTTGAATAGTAAGGAGGTGGTGGTGTAATGCCTATTTTGCCCTCCATTTCATTTGTCTATAAATAGAAAGCTAGAGTTGGCCATTTGATGTTTTTCCAAGACTCAACCAACATATTTAAGAGAGAAAGAGAGCTAGACTTAGACCATTCTTCTACTTTGAAGCTTTTTCATTAGAAGTTCATCAAGAACACAAAGATTGTTAAGGTAATATTCCTTAATATTAGTTCCATCTCTTTTGGTTTTCTTTTATCATGGAGAATCATAGATGGGTGGGGTATGGCTTGTATGGTGGAATAAGAGTGACTTACCATAGATTCAATCTCTATAAGTCATGAGATCATATTAATCATAAGGTTTGATATAGATTAAATCATGAAAATATTGATTGTTGAGATTTATTGTTGATAAACAATTGAACTCCATCAATACATTAATGTGTGTATCTTTTTTGGTTAGGATGTAGATATAAAGTCCATGGAGTATTCCATGTGATTTGGCTTAGAGAACATTAGTAACGAAGTTATGGCGAATTTCACGGAAATAGACGTTAAACGTCGAAAACGTTGAAATTTCGGTTTGGTAGTCGAAAGTTGCCATGAGACTTAAAAACGTTATTTTTCAATGTCAACATGTGAGATAGGGTATTTAAGAGTCGTGGACTCAAGAATCGTCGGATTCCGACTTAAAACGAAGAAAACGAGCATTGAACGCTCATTAATGTTTATGAACGCTTAAAAATGGAACTCAATAGTGAATTTTGAGTTAATGGATTCGAAAGTGTTGAATTCTTATATGAACGCATAGAGTATGTCATTTATGATGTGTTGGCTTTTGAACGGACCAAATCGGACTTATAACGAAGAAGTTATGGTTCCGAGAAACTCACCAAAATTTTTATCTGTTGAATTTTTCAGGTGTTGAGGTCCAGCATCATGGCGCGCCAGACGATGTGTTAAGTCTTTGCGTCATGACAGACCAAGACAATGTCGATTGAGTTCTTGGAAAGTGAAATACAGCCTCTTCAGTATAAGGGAGTCTCGTCTTCAGTAGCGCCCAAGATCAAGCATGGAATCTCGCTAATCAGCGCCACGGCGCCGCTTGCCTAATAATGTCATGCGCCATGGCCGCCGAGTCAGGGGTTTTGTTAAAAAGCTAGGTTTTGAACTTCAGTTGTCCCGAGACCTACATGAGTTTAGTTTATATACTCAACAAATGTACGAAGACTATTCCTATACTACCTATACTAATGTATATGGTATTGAACTTAGGAATTGAATGCATGTAGTAAGTTATGAATGAAAAACACAAAGTGTTATCAATGAACCTTGATCGGTAAACAACGTTGGTACTTCGCCAACAATGTTAGAGTCCGATTTATAACGTAAGTTGGTTAATAAGCCGAGACGAAGGGTAATAAGTCGAGTTGACTTTATTAATGATATTAAGTTAACAAAGACATAGAAGATTAAGAAGTTGGTAGGAACAATGTGAACAATTGTTTGATAGCTAATTACAGTGTGCTATGTGAATATATCATGTAGATTATGTAAAAGGCTGTGGTCAGTCGATTAAGTTATTTGAAGACGCTAAAAGGCAAGTTTTCTTAACGCTTGTCTGACTTTCAAGTTAGCCAAGTTTTATGTGATTCATTGTACTGAATTGTATGACTGATTTTAAATAAAGGGTCGATGCCAGATTTAACTCGACTAGACTACTCGTAAGATATAGATTTATTGATATTCATATCTTTCTATATAGAAATGTTAGCGCTATCCTATGCCAAGAAATTGGTATGGACGTGAAGGTAAGGTTTGTCTATGAATAAACAAAAGTATTTTTCATCAATTATTCGATGGGCACGCGAGTTTGCCAAATGTTAAACGTAAATACGTTTAACGAATGAGTGTTGATCAACATAGAGTACTATAGGCTGATCACCTAGAAGTGCTCGTAAGTAATGTGAATGTACAACCTTAGTGCTGTGATATCCTTTTCAAGTATGAAAATAGAAAGCTACTGTTCATGGTCTATCGATCGGTTTAGAATTCCTAATCTATTCTATACTTTGGGAATTGATGTTATGAAATGTTAAAGTATTATTGTTTCATAATACTTCATAACTATTTGTTCAGTTATATATGAATTGTTATATAATTTACGAATGTGGTATTATTGATATCCTTTGATAAACTTGCTGAGCTTGTTATGCTCGCTTCTTGCGTGAATTATATAATTGCAGTTAAGGATGAACGTACTGAGAAAGCTAAGAGAGATAAGGGCAAAGCTAAGATGGATAATTAACCATCGTGTAATAGACTAGTATGTTTGTATGTATTATACATTATGAACAACGAACTATGTAATCGGTTTATGAACCTGGGAAGGATTATACTTTTATTGTAATAAGAATATAGTAATTACATTCATTATATTGTATTTTATTGTAATGATTGTATAGTTATAAGTACCGTGTAGCACCATATGTCAGGTTAGAAGATACCCGAATTTGGGGGTGTCACATAACCTGTCTATGCGAAGTACCGCATACATGGTGAAATTCTTCTGTTATTCCATTCTTTATTTTTCTGTTGGAATATCCTGTCTGTGCGTATTACGCATGACCTAGTTCTATTATTTATTATTATGTTGGAATAACTTGTTTGTGTGGTCTATCGCATGCCTGGTGAAGTCTTCTGTTATTCCATTCTTTATTATTCTGTTAGAATATCTTGTCTGTGCGTATGATGCATGACCTGGTTCCATTATTTATTATTCTCTTGGAATAACCTGTCTGTGCGGTCTATCACATGCCTGGTGAAGTCTTCTGTTATTCCATTCTTTATTATTCTGTTGGAATATCTTGTCTGTGCGTATTACGCATGACCTGGTTCCATTATTTATTATTCTGTTGGAATAACCTGTATGTGCGGTCTATCGCATGCATGGTGAATTCTTCTGTTATTCCATTCCTTATTAATCTGTTGGAATATCCTGTCTGTGCGGATTACGCATGACTTGGTTCCATTCTTTATTATTCTGTTGGAATAACCTGTCTATGTGGATTATCACATGCATGGTGAATGATCCTTTGTATTCATTCCTTATTAAATTGTGGAAATGATCTGTCTACGTGGATTACCGCATGACGGGTGAAAATCCATTTATAGTTTCATATATTCTATTATACTTGGTTAAAGTTTTGGCTTCTATACTTCATGAAATTAGTGGAATATTCTTGATATTTGCGCTTCATCCAGTATATTTTCATGGAAATATTCTTCTGAGCATTCTTGAATTTTACTCTACAAAGAAGTATCATGTTGACAATTTGGACATTATTGATTTCTGGATAAATTAGATTATAAATCTTTAAAAATTTATTCTTGAACTTGTTTTATTGAATTCCTATATCATTGTCATTATCCTCATGTTTATATTATGTTGAAAGTCATCTGTGGCCTGTAGTGCATAGATGGACTTGGTATGATTATGACCAGGTATCATTCGGTATAATCATGACCGTAATGTTACAAATGACGTGGTAAAAGTCCTCATTGGCCCGTAGTGCATTGATGGACAGTTGTTGGCATGATCATAACCATTAATGAATACACAAATATCCTTAGCCCGTAGTGCATGGATAATTTATGGTCGTGATACTAAAGAATATCCTTGGCCATAGTGCAGGGGTGATTCGATGATGTGGATTATTTATTAAGCTGAGTCTCAACGATAAAAATGATGAAAAACCTTTTAAATCATAGAAGATAGTAGATTTTATTCTCTACTTGACTCTTCTAATGGATTTCTTGTTCCGCTGCAGTTAAACTTGATGTTTGTTATATTGTATCAGTTTAACACTGTTGTAGGCTAACGATAATTTATTCTGCATTATCTTAGTCATAATATTTCTTATTGGGCTAGTTGAGCTCACCCTTTCTTTCATCGTTCTCTTAAGGAAATGAGAATATAGCTGGGACGAGTCGGGGAATGGAGTGATGGTCTAGGATAAGTGGCTTTCGTGGTCCTCACTATTCTACAGAATAATGTGATAATAATTGTAATGAGGACTCCAATGAGTGTGGATATTGTCTAGATGACAATATTCTTGTTTAAACTCTTAGCTATGTTTTGTCATATTTTACACGACTGTTGTATTATTAAGTTGTATTTAAATTTATGTACCATGTATCTGGCGACTCAGAATAGGCGATGTATACCTATTTTGGAGGCGTCACAGTTGGTATCAAAGCTTAGGGATATGATCCCTGGCTGAGATGTGAGATAAGAACTAGGAGGGGAGAGACGGGGAATTCCTTCGCTAGTATGACCTACCTCAGTTTATTTGGTATTTAATTGGTCGGTCAGAGTATAGGGATAATATGTGATATGTCAATTAACCCTTGTTTTGTGGCAGTGTTTAAAAATGGCATCTAAAAATGTTGAGATCAGCAATGAAGCACATGAGACCGTTGAGTCACCACAGATCAATAATCAGGATAATGTGCATCAGGAAGGCGACAATCCTCATGCAAACAACAACACTGACCAAATGATGAACAATGGAATGTTCAAAGGCTTTATGCAATTCATGTAACATCAAAGCAGAGCGGCTCCCGGTCCAAAATGCGTGTGAAACACTGGCAACTCTCGACGGATCACCGCTAAGCGCTTCAAGGAACTGGGACCACCGGAGTTTTTGGAGAGACAAAACCACTTAAGGCGGAGACGTGGATAAAGCGAGATCTGCAAGATATTTGATGTCTTGGGATGCTTGAGGAGCAAAGGTTCCTTTTTGCCACCTTCATGTCATGACAGCAGGCGAGGCTTGGTGGGAATCAGAAAAGCATACTCAACCTGCCGCATTGAAGATGACTTGGGAGAAGTTCCAAGAATTGTTCAACGACAAGTACTTTCCCGAAAGTATTCGTCACATGAAGGAGGTGGAATTTATCAAGTTGGAGCAAAACAATATGACCGTGTCGCAATACGAGGCTAAATTTGCGGAGTTATCCCGGTTTGCATCCCATTTGGTCGATAATGAGGAATGAATGACGTGAATGTTTCTAAGAGATTTGAAACCCGATATACGTCAATACCTCATTTCTAACAAACTTTGTTTATATTCAGATGTAGTGAATAAGGCTCAGTTATTATAGCGCGATAATGAGCCAGCCCAACCAAAGGATAACGAGCAACAACACGATAATAATTGTATGCAAATTGGCAACGCCATCTAACAATGATAACCATCGTGGGGGAAATTATCATGCTAGAAATGGTAACCACTTCGGTGGTAATCATGGCCAAGATAATAGAAGTAGAAATTTCAAAAAGAGAAGGTTCAATAATAATGGAAAGACAGCAGTACCAGCACCCGTTTCAAAGGAAGGAGAACGACCGTCTCTCGTATGTTTTAAATGCGGAGGGGAGGGACATATCAGTCCAAACTGTGTGATGCAGTCCAAAGCATGTTACAATTGTGGAAAAGAAGGTCACCTAGCCCAATTTTGTCGTACACCAAAGTCAAGTCCAGTTGGGACGGTGGCACCAAAGGCGTATACGGACAAAACAAAGTCAGTGGTTTCAGGAAGAGCATTTTTCGTGACGTCTCAAAAAGCGAGTAACTCGAACAAAGTTAGCACGGGTTAGTTGATTATAAATTCTTGCGAAGTATATTCCTTATTAGATATCGGTTCTACCCATTCTTTTATCTCTTTTGCTTGCGCTCAACCTTTAAATTTAACTCTAGAAAAGTTAGACTTTGACTTATCGATTGAAACTTCGTTAGCAGAAACCTTCGTTACTGATAGGTGGATTTTATATTCACTTATTCGGTATCTTTTACTTGAATTAGTTGCTTATATTCATGTGTCTTAGTTACTTTTCATGCATTTTGTGTTTATTTTGTAGATCTTATGCTTGGGAACGATATGAGCGATTATTGGTATGAAAACGCAAGGAAAAGCAAGGAAAATGCAAAGAAAAGCAATCCAGACATCATTTGGGCTTTCATGTTTACTTTATGTTCTTGGTTTGGAACTTAGCTTACATTGTAAAGTGTCTTCGTAGCTTTCCAGAATATCTTGAATCGTTCTAATCGGAGTTCGGATGCAAGAGTTATGATCTTTGTACCAAAGAACGTCAAACTTCGCTGTTTTGGTTAGCCATTTTCATAGAAGTGTCTTCCAGCCAAATTTCAGCCTTGATTCGTCTAGAATTTCTCAATCCTCAAAGAATGAAAGTTGTAGAACTCGTCGATATCTTCGATTTGATAGGTAGCAGACCCCGTAACTCTTTTCTGATCAAAAGTTATGGCCATTTTACCAGAAGACACTGCAGTAGAAAATGAACCGCGCGGGCGCGCGCGACCCTAGAGCAAAAAACGCGATTTTCTACAAGTCGCTACCGTCGACCCTTCTGCCAATTCAATTCTGTCGGCAACATGACTTCTTGACGATGACCACATCTGACTTTTCATTAGACAGAGCAATTGAAGCGTAATTGAGAGGGGGATTCAATTAGGGCTTATATATTAGACATATTTTCATCATGTAAACATATTCCACCCCTTGGGGGCTGAAGCTATTGTCTTCTTCTCTCTTTAATTTCAATAATAGAATAGAGTAGATTAGTGTAGGTATTTTCTAGAGTTGATTGGATTGGAGACTTGAAGCAATTGGAAATCATTAGAAATTCAACCTTGGCTCAAGAGAACAGATTTGCACTACAATTCTCTACCCTTATTCTCTCTTTGATTGCTTATTGTATCTTATGATGTGTCTTCAATATGTGGATAATAACATTAATTCAATTATGACTTAATTTCTATTCTGAGATTGCAATGGATTAGTTATTTCTGATATGTTTCATTGTTAGCTTTATTGATTTCTATGGGTTTGTCTATTAAGATTCATGCTTAATTGCTTTAGTTGATTGGCCATCAATTACTGTGATAACCCATATGGACTTGAGAAATGAAGTATGAGTTTAGATCTGATCTTGATAGCTTGTGATTGTATATTCTACGTAGTGATGGGATGTATGATTTGTGCTTAGGATAGACATATACCAAAGCACCATTCGTAGCCAATTGAGAACTTGGGCTTAAACCCTAATTATTTGTAAATCACATAGACATATAGTGGTTTAGATAATGTGGGTGTTCATGTGTATTCTATCAATTGTGGATTATATGTGATATGGGTATGGTACATTGAAAGATGGCTATACTTTACTTTAGTGTTCTCGACTAACAAACCGGTACAATTAGTTTGGCTTAACATGAAATGCATGGATTTGAATGAGTCAATAGATGAAATTGTAATCTCAGGTCTTCATTATCTAGTCTCACTCTAGAAGTAGTTAGGTTTATTTAATTTCATAGTTTAAATATAAAATATATTGTCATTCGTTTAAATAAGACTGAAATGGTTATGGGTTAATGCTTTGTAAACTTTATTAGTTAATTCCTTGTGGATCGATACTCGACTTACTCTGTATTACTTGTTGACGCATGTATACTTGCATAAGTTAGAGCTCTTTTATCAGAACCGAAAAAGAGACAACAAGTTTTTGGCCCCGTTGCCGGGGAATTAGCTTAATAAATTTTTGCCAACATTAATTTCAATCTAATTAGTCTTAATTTAAACATTTTATTTTATTTTAATCCTCTTCCTATATTTCTCTCTTTTCAGGTACCATGGGTGACTTTTCTCATCAATGGCCTTATGCAAATAAGACTCAACCAAGGGACATAAGCACTGAGGGACTCAATGTATTTTCTACATTGTCAGCACAAATTGCAACACTTTCGGAGAGGTTGGATATTCTTGCAGCCCAACGCACTCGAGAGATAGTAGTTATATGTGAGTACTGTGCTGGCGAGCATCCGAGTTATCAGTGCAACATTAAGGTTGGACAAGTGCAGTTTGGGGGTGATTTCTTCAACAATTATGGTTGGGGGTATCACTCAGATTATGAATGGGGTTATAACTATCAAGATCAATACTTCATCAAAAGTCCAACATATCCATCAGATTTCTCATATCTACCTCCAATGCAACATGAAAAAAATTCAGAGTTGAAGGAATTCATGTCAAAAATCATAGCAGACCATGAAGAGATGATGATGAGTCACGAGTTATCAAGCCAAAATCTTAACAAACAGATGGAACAACTCATTAATTCTTCAATGAATGGTCCTCAATACATGGATTTCGAAACTAAATAAGATAATTCATGATTGGAGGATTTGTGGTTCAAGTTTGTAGCATCAACTGAGGAGAAGATGATTGAGCAAGAGAGGTCAATTCAAAATCTTCAGAATCATATGGATCAAATGTTTGAAGCCTTGAACAATACCCCTCCAAACAATTGGTGTTATGACATGAACGATGAAACTGATGGAGAACCAGAAGTGTACATGCCATTGAATGAACTTAAAGGAGTGGACAGTGAGGAGACAACTGGGGGTATGGAAAATGAAGATCATGAGTTGACTTGTATAATACCCCAAGTGCCTTCTCAGTTAGAGTTGAAAAATTAAGTGAAATTTGCACACCCATGTCCCCTTGGTAGTCACATCCAAAGCAAGAATTTCTGTGATTTTGAGGCCTCATATAAACCATGGTGGGCTGAGGAAGAGATAATAGAAGAAGAAAATCCCATTGTATCTTTCATGCCTCAATGCAAAAATCTATTCACAGATACAACGGGATTAGCACCTGGCATTGCAAATGAACTAGGGACATCATGTACAGGAAATATGCTAGGTAGCTTTAATTCACAGACTCTTATAATGGGGAACCTACCTACACACATTGCAGTCCTAATGGATGGAGGGTTCCTAGCTTATCGTAGAGGAATTGGATAAGCGGTGTTAAGAAAAGAGTCCAATTTAATCTGACTATAAATCGAAAGCTAGATGGGAGGCACCCCATCCAATCTTTCTCCTCCTTGTTTAATTCTTATTTACATTTCCATATTTAGTAGAGGTTAGATAGTGGTAAGTCTTAATAAAAGTTTTATTGTTTCTCCTCTCGTGTTCAAATTCAATTGCTATAAGCATTCAAGATCAAATGAAGTCAAACAAAAACTAAAAGTCGCTAGAAATATGGTGGTCGCGTACACGGCCCAACTATAAGCCAAACACACATGCTGGTCAGCGCTATAGCACACGATCCTGAGAAAAAAATTGTCAATTTTTAGAATTTCGACTAAAGCGTTCGAGACAGCTAAAGCCCACACTCGGGCCTCCAACTATAGAATATCTCAAACTTAGCCATCGCTGATATATACCATCGGATCATGAGGAGGCAAACGGAGATGACATTGCCACTTAGGGGAGTATTCTTTCACTTTTAATTACAATGAGGGCATTGTCTATTTTAAGTTTGGGGGTATTGGGGTCTAGTGAGTAGTTGTTACATATAGTTAGTTGCATATAGTTGGTTGTATGTTTAAGTTGCATAGTAGAGGTATTTTAGCATGAATTTTTATTTTTTTTAGTTTTCTTCTGTCTTGTTTACTTAGTATGTGGTTAGTTGCATAACATTGCATAATCCCAGGCTTTTAGTCAGTTGAATTCTAATTTGGCCAATGATGACATAGAAATTTGATAGATTTTTGAATTTGGTTGATATCTTGAGCTTAGTTATAATTTTATATATGATATAATTCATGCTTGCTGTTTAGATGTTACCAGGTATCACGATAATGTTCCTATTTGCTTGTTGGTTAAGATTAACATGCTTATCTGCTAAGAGGAAAATGTTGTTTTTAATGATAGAATTGTGTAGAAAGTGAGTATAGACTATGAAAACACAGATACTGAAACTTTGGGAACACATGGGTATGTTTGCTATTGGGACAAGATGGAGCGTAAAACGCACTCGTTTAAATGGAAATGGAAAGCGAGATGGAGCGTAAAACGCACTCGTTCAAATGAAAATGGAAAGTGAGATGGAGCGTAAAACGCACTTGCTATATATATTTTAAAAAAAAATCAATAAACACCACGGAAAAGTGAAAAAATCACCCTCGTGAGTAAAAATAAAGCAGAATGAACCCATTGTTGAACCTTAGTTTGTATTGATGTGTTGGAGTAGTTGATGTCTCATTAGTATATGCCGTTCTTGATTTAAACTTCAATTTTCTGCCTTAAGCAATAAAGCATGTGGTATCTTCACCTTTGTCAAGCTTATCTGTGAACACATCACACACACACAACATCTTTATAGCAGGTTAGGATTATATGATTGTATGTCATTATGCCTTTCGCTTAGTTTGATGCTTTGTTCTTGGATCTTGATATTTCTCCCGAGGCATATCTTATTGGAATTTTTAACATGGTCGGAAATCTTGGGATTCATTATCATAGTAAGCGTAGCTTGCATAGCATGTAGATTGCATTATATTGTGTTGCTTGAGGACAAGCAAATTGTTTAAGTTTGGGGGTATTTGATAGGTGGATTTTATATTCACTTATTCGGTATCTTTTACTTGAATTAGTTGCTTATATTTATGTATCTTAGTTACTTTTCATGCATTTTGTGTTTATTTTGTAGATCTTATGCTTGGGAACGATGTGAGCGATTATTGGTATGAAAACGCAAGGAAAAGCAAGGAAAATGTAAAGAAAAGCAATCCGGATATCATTTGGGCTTTCATGTTTACTTCATGTTCTTGGTTTGGAACTTAGCTTACATTGTAAAGCGTCTTCGTAGCTTTTCGGAACACTTGAATCGTTCTAATCGGAGTTCGGATGCAAGAGTTATGATCTTTGTACCAACGGACGTCAAACTTCGCTGTTTTGGTTAGCCATTTTCATAGCAGTCCCTTCCAGCCCAATTTCAGCCTTGATTAGTCCAGACTTTCTCAATCCTCAAAGAATGAAAGTCACAGTGGACGTTGTGAATAACGGTGGCAAGTTGATAGATATCAATGTGACGTGTTATCCAAGTCTTGGATGAGAGTCACAGTTTTGAATGATATTTTTATTGTTAATAAATTTCCTGACGTATTCTTGAAGACTTCTTAGCTTACCCCTAGAGCGTGAAATTGAATTTTGTATTGACCCCAGTACAAAACCCATATCTAAAACCCTCAAATATTTCTTCACCTAGAACGAACATAATATGCACCAAAGACGTTGGCTCGAGCTGTTAAAGATTACGATCGTATCATTTAATATCATCGTGGAAGAGCGAACATGGTAGCTGACACATTGAGTAGAAGATCGTATGCGTTTACGAGTGCGATGTTGTTAACACAAAAACCCATTTCGTATAACTTACAAATGATGAAGATAGAGTTAAAGACTCTAGGGACCCACGTGAAGATAACAAATATACGAGTAGAATCGACTTTAATCGATAAAGTTAAAGGCCGCTCAAGCTACACACCCGGAGCTGATGAATGTGAAGAAGAAGGTTCAAGAAGGCGTTATTTTAGAAGCAAGAATCGATGAAGAGAGAAAATCTCAACCCACAATTTTATTGGCCCATTTGAAATCCTCGATCGAGTAGGAACTGTGGCCTATAGACTCATTTTAACGCCAAGTATGTCGCGTGTTCATAACGTTTTTCACGTATCGATGTTACGAAAATATGTGGATGACCTGAACTACATTATTAAATTAGAACTAGACGAGATAGCAGAAGATTTAACGTATGAGGAGATACGTGTTAAAATCTTGGATAAGAAAGATCTTATTCAACACTCAAAGGTTATAACTCAAGAGTTAGAATCTAAAATGAAGTCAAGGTATCCTCATCTTTTTGGCATACCAGGTACGTACGTAAATTTTGAGGGCGAAATTTCATAAGGAGGGGAGATTGTGAGACCCCAAATTTTATGAATAAAGATTTAAATTTCTCGAAATATTTTTTTGAATATTATGGTGTGGATTTGAGATAGTGTTATAGTTGTGGGTAGTATTTGAAAATTTTGCAAAGTATGCAAGTTGTTATAAATATTCGATTGGTCGGGGAATATTCTTTTTACCGGGGAATATTCGTACGACGACATAATCATTGGTGGACCCCATAACGGAAGTATTGTCGTAGTAAGAAAACGACAGAATTATCTATTTATAAAAATAACGGCAAAAGTGTTACCGTTAAAACTGTTGAACTACTCGGTAGTAAAATTACAGTAATACGCGTGATTGCATAGTAGCACATGGTATTTATTATTGATGTTTACGTAAGAAGTCACTCAGTTATACTCAATTATTGCTACAGTAATTGCTGCATCATATCTCTCATATTATTGATTCAATTATTGTCACAGTATCATCTGTATAATATGTTATGTTATTAAATCAATAATTGAGACGACTAAGTTATTCATATTATTAAATTGCAATATTGACAATGTCTAGAAGTTCTGTCAAGGAGAGGTTAGATAATCTAATTGCACGCCAATAGGGAGAAATCCTTATCGAAAAGCCCCCTCTTTCCTGGGAACGACCTGGTTGTTAAATATTATGAGTTATAATATTAATGATGAATAAGTTCATGTTGATTAAAGATGAAATTGATAGTTCCATTGTGTTGGAATTATTAGTGTTAGTGGAAATCGACATTTATTTCGATATTAATTGATGTCTGAAAGTTATACTGACCAGTAGGGTAATTAATCGGATAAATGAGCAATTAATTGCTATTAATTCACATGATTATAACTATTTGTTCACATGTGTGTACTATTGATTCACATTCTTGTTACTATTAGGGGAGTTGGTGCAAGATTGATAATACTTGCATGACTAAGTTAAAAATGGAGGTATAGATGGAGGTACTATATCGTAATTAAGTATTTTCACATGTCTAGAACTATTGATTCACATGATTTACTTGTTGATTCACATGATTTACTATTAGGGGAGGTGGTGCAAGTTTGATAATACTTGCAGGACTAAATTAAAAAGGAAGAAAAAGAGGAAGGTATTATACTGTAATATTCTGAGCCCCAAAACGTGCAATTATCGAAACTATATTTTCCTATAAATAGAAGCTCATTTCTTCATTATTCTTCACCAATTCACTAAAGCTATAGAGAAATTATTATAGAGAAAAATTATAGAGAGAAAGAAGAAGAGAAGTCTGCTACCTCACTATTCCAGTATCCAGTCTTCTTCTGAGGTAAGAGATATTATTATTATAGTAAGGGGTATTATTTTTTTTGTATTCATTAAGAGAGCTTCTGTTATTCCATTCCTTATTATTATATGGAATAACATGTCTATGCGATATACGACATACATGGTGAAATTCTTCTGTTATTCCATTCTTTATTATTATGTTGGAATAACCTGTCTGTGCGGTCTATCGCATGCATGGTGAAATTCTTCTATTATTCCATTCTTTATTTTTCTGTTGGAATATCCTGTCTGTGCGTATTATGCATGACCTGGTTCCATTATTTATTATTCTATTGGAATAACCTGTCTGTGCGGTCTATCGCATACCTGATGAAGTCTTCTATTATTCCATTCTTTATTATTCTGTTGGAATATCCTGTCTGTGCGTATTACGCATGACCTGGTTCCATTATTTATTATTCTCTTGGAATAACATGTCTGTGCGGTCTATCGCATGCCTGGTGAAGTCTTCTATTATTCCATTCTTTATTATTCTGTTGGAATATCCTATCTGTGCGTATTACGCATGACCTGGTTCATTTATTTATTATTCTATTGGAATAACATGTCTGTGTGGTCTATCGCATGCATGGTGAATTCTTCTGTTATTCCATTCTTTATTATTCTGTTGGAATATCCCGTGCATGCGGATTACGCATGACCGGTTCCATTCTTTATTATTTTGTTGGAATAACTTTGCCTATGTGGATTATCACATGCATGGTGAATGATCCTTTGTATTCATTCCTTATTAAATTGTGGAAATGATCTATCTCACGTGGATTGCTTGGATGATGACGGTAAAATCCATTTGCAGTTTCATATATTCTATTATACTCAGTTGGTTAAAGTTTTGGCTTCTATACTCCATGAAATTAGTGGAATATCCTTGATATTTGCGCTTCATCCAGTATCTTTTCATGAGCATTCTTGAATTTTACTCTACAAAGAAGTATCATGTTGACAATTTGGACATTATTGATTTCTGGATAAATTAGATTATAAATATTTAAAAATTTATTCTTAAACTTGTTTTATTGAATTCCTATATCATTGTCATCATCCTCATGTTTATATTCTCATTGAAAGTCATCTCGTGGCACAGAAAAGTGCATAGATGGACTTGGTATGATTATGACCAGGGATCATTCGGTATAATCATGACCGTAATGTTACAAATGATGTGGTAAAAGTCCTCATTGGCCCGTAGTGCATTGATGGACAGTTGTTGGCATGATCATGACCGTTAATGAATACACGAATATCCTTAGCTCGTAGTGCATGGATAATTTGTGGTCGTGATACTAAAGAATATCCTTGGCCGTAATGCAGGGGTGATTCGATGATGTGGATTATTTATTAAGCTAAGTCTCATCGATAAAAGTGATGAAAAACCTTTTAAATAATAGAAGATAGTAGATTTTATTCTCTACTTGACTCTTCTAATGGATTACTTGTTCCGCTACAGTTAAACTTGATGTTTGTTATATTGTATCAATTTAACACTGTTGTAGGCTAACGATAATTTATTCTGCATTATCTTAGTCATAATATTTCTTATTGGGCTAGTTGAGCTCACCCTTTCATTGTTCTCTTCAGGAAATGAGAATATAGCTGGGACGAGTCGAGGAATGGAGTGATGCTCCAGGATAAGTGGCTTTAGTAGTCCTCACTATTCTACGAAATAATGTGATAATAATTGTAATAAGGACTCCATTGAGTGTGGATATTGTCTAGATGACAATATTCTTGTTTAAACTCTCAGCTATGTTTTGTCGTATTTTACACGACTGTTGTATAATTAAGTTGTATTTGAATTTATGTACCATGTATCTGGCGACTCAGAATAGGCGATGTATACCTATTTTGGGGGCGTCACATCAGTGTACACAAGACTATCACATATACGTAAAATCATGTAAAATACATATGTCAGTTTGTGGATAACTAAGTTTGATCCTACATCATAGCATTATCACAGGTCATTATCTATTCTCATTTAATCAAGACTTTAAGTGTTCAATTCACCATTTTTTTACGGTTAATCGGCTATATGATCCATAGGTCTTAACTACATATGCTTGCACTAGATTGGTCATGTTTTTTTAAGTTATGACGTTCTACTTCATTCATGCTTGTTCTAAACCACATTTAACTAGTTTCACTATGCATAAGATTCACTAGGCATTCATATTAATCACATTTACATGCATGACACATCTAATCGTGATGTCTCATATTACAAGTTAAACCACGTAGGTATGCTCACAAATCTTAACTCAATGTACATAGTTTATCAAGTTTAGATTCGAAACTTTAAGTCTCCTTAGTAAAACTTACTTAAACATGCAAGATAAGTCCACATTGCCTACATCATGCTTTCATACTCATTTATGCACACACTCAAGTTATTTATATAGGCTAGAAGAATCAGAATTTGAAAACATAATGCTCATCATGCTTTGTTTTGCAAAACTTCAAGTTTTCCTTTAGAAACTCCCTTTAAAATCAAGCTTGCAAAACTTATTATACACGAAGCAAACTTATGCCTTATGTCAAACTTGTTTATGTATATATCTAGGTTATTTACACATGTTCACAAGATCAGAAAGTATAGTACTCCATGTTCACAATTTCTAGTTTTCTAAACCTTTAAATTTTCCTTGATTTTTCGTACTAAAACAACTAACATGGCTTCTATATACATAGAAAATCTCAATCCACAAGTTAAGGTTGTTTATATGCATATTCTAACCAAGGTAGCATGCTCAAAATGGGACAAGATCACAAAATTACTATTCATGACTTGCAGCCCGCGTGGCCGCGTGGTCATGTACTATAGAAGTGGCGCGGTCGCGCCACTTCGAGCAAAATGAAAAAAAATAATGGCTCTACATTTGCAGAGCCTCAACACAAACCATGCTAATTTGCAACCAAATCAACTACTATGCCTCTAAACATGTATACAAACTCAGATAACACAATGTTATGCTACTCTATATCAATCAACAGAGAATTCAAACAATTACAAGATTTTGACAAAACTCAAGCTCAAGAACACAAAAGTAGAATTTATACCTCCTTAAAGCTTAATTGAATTTCTCAACACAATGATTATACTCCCTCAATTGTTCTGCAGCTCACACTCTCAGTTCACACTTAGCAGATAATTTCAAGCAACAGAAAACTGAATAATTAAGTTACTTATATACAGAAATGCATACCCGGTTAATTTCTTTACACCAAGGTTTGATTCAATGGAAAATGAAAAAGAACAATAGGTATAAGGGAGTTGGCCAACTGCCCAAACTCGTAGCCATCACCACCATGGATTATAACCTTTTAGTTTTGCTAGATTTCACACAAGGAAGGAGTAGGCTACTGTTTGAGTACTGTTGGGATACTTAATATGGGACACGAATTTTAAATCCCCGCAATGTGTTTATAAAGCTTTGTTTACTCTCTTATACTACCAAAATAAAATTTTAAAGTGTTAATGTTACTACACAATGGAGAGTTAGGGATAATTAATGTACTCAAATCATATAATCCATGTACATTAGTTTAGTCTAATTATTATTTAAAACATGTATGGAATCCATTTAATTAACCACTACTAATTTAATATCTCGTTAAAACTTTATTATTCCAATTAGACTCACTTATTGAAATAATTTATAATTCTTTGACAGAGTACATCTTTTAATGTTCCCACCCATACTTATTGTCACATAAATAATTGTTTATGTAACTTATAATTTCCTACACATTATTATATAGTTTATATATATATTACATAGTTCTATTAATATGTCACACCACATTTTCTTTTTAATGTAAGAACTATATAATATCACATGTCTTACACACATAAATTAAAAGAATCATACAATTCTAGCCATGAAATTTACTTTACTCACAATAACAATTAATATTCATATATTATTAATTAATCACCATTAACAATTAATTAATATTCTATAATAATAATTAACAATTAATATTACTTAATTGTTCACTTGCTAATTCCTTCGTTGATTAATATTACTATTAATATTTCCCATCACCGTGCCACACAAGGCTTTCAACAAGGTTATCGCAAACTCCATATATTCTCAATTATTCAATTATTTAATATAATTGAGTTAACTCATCTCGTATTGCAAAAAAAAATCATTTATATTCAAATAAATATCTATTAACATATATAATAGGATGTGGAAATTCTCGGGTATTACAGCAGAGGCGGGCATCTATAGAGTTAAAGTACCCCGCCGGGTCGGGGGTACACATCATCAAAGAGCTTGATACCCCACCGGGGCAGGGGTTCCCATGAAGAAATAGCCCGTTGGGGCAGGGGTGCGCGACAGAGAAAGAAGAGTTATGATGCACTTTCATTTCTGTTGTTGCGTATCTTTTGGGACTTTGGACGCGATTGGGACAAGAAGGAATGTGTATTCAGTTACAAAAACAAAGACTTCATGAACTCTGATGATTCATTGGACAACATTTAATCATCATTAACAACTTTTAAGCCTTAGATTTTGAAGAATTTGGAGGAATTAGAGCAAAGAGCGAGGAACACAAAGATTGCATATTGTATTAAAGAAAAGGGTGGTTCTATTTACTATTTTTCATTCTTTAATTTCAGTTTGTAATTGAGATGTTTATTTCTTTGATTTTTCAGTTTTTATTTCATTAGTCATGAACTAAATTATCTTATTTAGCCTATGATGGATCTTTGTGTGTAATGAGGATTATTATGCTACAAATTTAATTCAATAATGCTATTTTTAGTTCATCTATTATGATTTGTGCGTAATCTATGAGATGTTTGATTACCAATTCTTTGTGAACTTGTATGAATTCAAAAGATGAAGTATGGGTTTAGATTTATTCATAATAGCATGTGTTTGTGATTTCTGCGTTTTGATGGAATTCATAATTTATGTTTAGGATAGAGATATACCTATGCATCGCATGTAATCATATGAGAACTTGGGATTAAACCTTCTTTAATTGTAATTCACATGTAGATATAGTGAATTAGTTAATTAAGGTGTTTTGCTTAATTCTATCATTTGTGGATTTAAGTTGATATGGGTATAGTGCATCGAGAGATGGATATATCTACTTTCGTGTTTTCGATTAATGAACTGGAATAGTTAAATTGAATTAAAAGGAAGTGTGATAATCTGAGTGAAGCATAAAGTGAAGTTGTAGGCTTAATACTCCGTTATCTTATTAAAATTTACTGTAGTTAGTTGATTTTATTTTATTTATTAGTTTTTCATTAATTTCATCATTAAATCATTTAGTTTAATAAAATTGAAATAATACAAAGCTGGTAATTGTTAGATTACAATTGATATTTCTCTCTTTGGGAATGATACTTTACTTATCATTATATTTCTTGTTGATCACGTATACTTGTGTGACGTGCTTAATTAGATTACACCCAACAAGTTTTTTGCGCCGTTGCCGGGGACAGATAATTGATTTTATTACTTTTAACATCAGTTTAATTAGATCAGTTTTAGTTATACGCTTTTTTTTTGTTTTTTTGTTATTTATTGTTTTAGGTTCTCTTAATTAGTGAATGCAAACTCGGTCAAAGAAACTAGGTTTACTTCCTTACGAGGATGACATCGAAAGAAGGTTTCAGAGGTTAAATAAGGGGATTAAAGAAACTACGAAGAACTTTGATAAGCAAGAAACTATGGCTGTAGAGGATCAGAAAGCACTTAGGGACTATGCCACACTAAGGATAACTAAAATTCAGTCGAGTATTACCAAGACTACAATTACTGCGAATAATTTTTGGATCAAGACTGACACAATTTAGATGATACAAAATTCGGTATAATTTGGGGGATTGGCTAATGATGATCCGAACGAGCATCTTGTGAACTTTTTGGAGATATGTGATACCTTCAAGTACAATGGGGTATCTGATGATGCAGTACGACTACGTTTGTTCCCATTCACACTGCGAGATAAGGCAAAGAACTGGTTGTATTTACTACCATCAGGATCAATCGCTACTTGGGATAACCTAGCTCAAAAGTTTTTAGCAAAATTCTTCCCATCGGCAAAGACTGCAAAGATGAGGAATGAGATTACAACATTTGAACAGTAGCATGGGGAGTCACTGTACGAAGCTTGGGAAAGATACAAGGAATTACTGAGGAAGTGTCCGCATCATGGATTACCCGAGTGGTTGCAGATGAATACCTTCTATAATGGGTTGAATAGTAATCTTCGGACTACTATAGATGCATCGTCGGGAGGAGCTTTTATGGGTAAGAGGTATGAGGAGGCTTATGACTTGATTGAAACAATGGCAGCTAACAACTACCAGTGGCCAACAACAAGAATGACTCAACCTAAGGCAGATGGAGGGTTAGAGGTGGATGGAGTGACGGCTTTAGCGGCTCATATTTCAGCGCTATCGAAGAAAATGGATGCCCTCACGGGAGTACAGGTTTAGCAGGTGGCTTATGTGTATGAATTGTGTATGGGGGAACATCCGACGGAACAGAGTTCTATTAATCTAGCAGCAGTTCAATTTGTAGGTAGTTATAATACACCTCCTAATCCATATCAAAACACCTAAAATCCAGGGGAAAGGAACCATCCAAACTTCTCGTGGACCAATAATCAAAATCAGCAGCAAGCTCCACGACCATCGTATCCCCTCGGTTTCCAAAATTAGCATCAACAGTCAGCTCTGCAACATGAGAAAAAGTCATATTTGGAGGAGCTATTGTTGAAGTATATATCTGATAATGAGGTAGCTATGAAAACACAGGCGGCGACGATTAAGAACTTAGAAAATCAGATGGGATAGCTTGCGATGGCATTGCATAATAGACCTCAAGGGACTTTACTGAGTGACACTGAGAAGAATCCAAGGGGAAATCACGAGCAGTGTCAAGCTATCACGTTATGAAGTGGAAAACATCTAGAGGGGCTAAATGCAGGAAATTTGCCAAGAAAGGATGTTAAAGAAAGTGAAGAAAAAGTGGTGGAAGAGAAAAAGGGTGAAGACAGACAAGTGGATAAGGAATAGGCTAATGCGGTAACAGTTGTCTATCCTCCACCACTATTTCAGCAGAGGGTTCAAAAGAAGAAACTTGATAAACAGTTCTCTAAGTGTTTAGAAATCTTCAAAGAGCTACAGATATATATTCCATTTGCAGAAGCCCTAGAATTGATGTCGAGATATGCAAAGTTTATGAACGGTATTTTGTTAAGGAAGAAAAAGTTAGAAGATTATGAGACTATTGCATTGATAGAGGAATGTAGTGCTGTATTACAGAGGAAGTTGCCTCCAAAGTTGAAGGATCCGGGTAGTTTCACCATTCCTTGCATGATTGGAAACATGTCCTTCAACAAATGTTTGTGTGATTTGGGTGCGAGTGTGAATCTCATGTCGTTATCTGTGTATACTTAGTTAGGTTTGCTGGCACCGAAACCAACAAACATCTCACTACAGTTGGCGGACAGATCAGTTACTTATCAGAGGGGAATTATTGAAGATATATTGGTAAAGGTGGATAAGTTTATATTTCCAGCAGATTTCATCATCCTTGATTATGAAGAAGATAAGAACATCCTAATTATCTTAGGGAGGCCATTCTTGGCAACTGAGAGGACTCTTATTGATGTGCAAAAAGGAGAGTTAACAATCAGAGTAAAAGACCAAGAGGTGAATTTCAATGTTTTTAAAGCTATAAATTCCCTACGAATGATGAAAAGTGTTTCAGAAAGGATGTAATTGAAAAAAGTGGTTAGTGAAGATCTGATTCGAGGTATAGACAGGGATCCATTGGAAAATACTCTGCTGGGAGATGTCGACTTGGATGATCTTAAGTTTATAGATTATTTGCATATATTGGATGCATTACCTAGAGTGATTAAGTTCAAGGTGCCATTTGAGCCATTACATACGAACGAAAAAACATTGGCATGGATGAAACCCTCACTTGAGGAACTACCCACTCTTGAACTAAAGCCTCTCCCTAAACACCTCAGGTATGCATTTTTGGGAAATTCAGATACTTTACATATTATTATTGCATCTACACTTAACGAATTGCAGGAAAGTAAGTTGTTGAGGGTTCTTCGAGAGTACAAATCTACGATAGGATGGACAATTATTGACATTAAGGGGATAAGCCCTTTGTTCTGTATGCATAAGATACTCTTGGAAGATGAGGCAAAACCGACAGTGGCACAACAAAGGAGGCTCAACCCGATAATGAAAGAGGTATTGAAAAAAGAGATTCTAAAATGGCTTGATACTGGGATAATCTACCCTATCTCAAACAGTTCATGGGTAAGCCCAGTGCAATGTGTCCCGAGGAAAGGTGGGATGACGGTCATGACCAGTAAAGATAATGAATTGATACCGACTAGGACAGTGACTCACTGGAGGGTATGCATGATTACAGGAAACTCAACAAAGCAACCCGAAAGGATCACTTACCCTTACCTTTCATCGATCAGATGTTGAACCGTTTGGCTAGACATGAGTACTATTTCTTATTGAATAGGTATTCAGGGTATAATCAGATTGTCATTGCACTGAAAGATCAAGAGAAAATGACGTTCATGTGCCCATATGGCACCTTTGCCTTCAGGAGGATGTCATTCAGACAGTGTAACGCACCAACAACTTTTCAGAGATGTATGATGGCAATATTCTCAGACATGGTGGAATGTAATGAAGAATTTTTTATTTCTGACTTTTCAGTATATGGGAATACATTCGACAGTTGTCTAGAGACTTTGGTTATGGTATTGAAACATTGCGTGGGAACCAATCTTGTGTTGAATTGGGAAAATTGCCATTTTATGGTTGAAGAGGAAATCATCCTTGGGCACAAAGTCTCTACAAAGGGGTTGGAAGTAGACCATGAAAAGTTAAAAACAATTGAGAATCTTCCACCACCAACATCGGTTAAAGGGATTCGTAGTTTTCTCGGGCATGCTGGATTCTACCATCGATTTATTAAAGACTTCTTGAAAATTGCAAAACCACTATGTAGTCTATTGGAAAGAGATGTAATTTTCAGATTTGATGAAGAGTGTTTGTCGACTTTTGAACAATTAAAGAATAAGTTGACAACAACTCCTGTAATCATAGCACCGAATTGGACGATACCTTTTGAATTGATGTGTGATGCTAGTGATTACGCGGTAGGGGCTCTTTTGGGATAACGTTGAGACAAGATATTTCATGTTATATACTATGCAAGTAAAACCCTTATGGATGCTCAATTGAACTACACAACTACCGAGAAGGAATTACTTATGGTCGTGTATACCTTTGACAAATTTTGCTCATACCTGATAGGAACAAAGGTTGTTGTATACACTGACCACCCGGTGATTCGGTATCTAATATCCAAGAAAGATGTAAATCCTAGGCTTATTCGTTGGATTCTACTCCTTCAAGAGTTCGATTTAGAAATCAAGGATAGGAAGGGGACAGAAAATTAGGTAGCTGATCATCTTTCAAGGTTGGAAAATCTGGAAAAGGACAAGGCAGATAAGTTATTGATCAACGAGTCATTTCTGGATGAACAGTTGTTTGCGATGAGTTTAGAATTTCCATGGTATGTGGATTTTGCTAACTACTTGGTGAGAAATATCCTTCCTCCAGACTTAACACGTCAACAGAAGAAGAAATTCCTAGATAATGTCAACTGGTATATGTGGGATGAGCCTTATTTATTCAGATAGTGTGTGGATAAAATGATTCGTTGATGTGTGCCCCACAGTGAAGAGAATAACATCTTGCACGCATGCCACACATCCTTTTATGGGGGAAACTATAGAAGTAAGCAAACAGTGGCAAAGGTTCTTCAGGCAGGATTCTACTGGCCCACTTTATTTAAAGATGCACACCAGTTTGTAAAAATTTGTGATCGATGTCAAAGGGTGGGAAATATATCAAAAAGGAATGAGATGTCACTCAACACGATCTTAGAAGTTGAAGTTTTCGATGTGTTGGGGATTGATTTCATTGGACCTTTTTCGTCTTCATACAAAAATCTATACATCTTGCTGGCAGTAGACTACGTGTCTAAATGGGTCGAAGCTATAACACTCCCTACAAATGATGCCAAAGTGGTCTTAAAATTTTTGTAGAAGAACATTTTTACGAGATTTGGCACGCCAATAGCAATTATAAGTGACGAGGAAAGTCACTTCTGCAATAAGTTCTTTACAGCTCTCTTGGCAAAATATGGGGTCAATCATAGAATTGTGACGACCTATCATCCCCAAACGAGTGGCAAAGCCGAAGTTTCAAATAGAGAGGTGAAAAGAATTTTAGAGAAAATAGTGAATCCGAACAAAAAAGACTGGTCTCTGAAATTGGATGACGCTTTATGGACGTATCGCACAGCATACAAGACAACGATTGGTATGTCTCCGTATCAACTTATCTATGAAAAAGTGTGTCACCTCCCAGTTGAACTTCAACACAAAGCATACTGGGCCATTCAGAAGTTGAATTTTATTCTAATAGCTGTGGGGGAGAAAAGAATCCTACAACTTAACGAGTTAGATGAATTTTGCCTACATGCATATAAAAACTCCAAGTTGTACAAAGAAAAGGTCAAGAAGTGGCACGACTAGAAACTTTTGAATAGAAAGTTTGAACCGGCCCAAGCAGTATTATTATACAACTCTCGACTGAGATTATTTCCCGAGAAACTCAAATCAAGATGGTCGGGGCCATTCACCATCAAAACAGTCTATCCACATGGTGCAGTTGAATTATATAGCCAGAATTCGCTGGAAACGTTCAAAGTCAACGGGCAACGAATAAAGCACTATTCGGGTGGTGACATTGATCACCAAGCAACCTCAATCACTCTTACCGATGCACCATGACACAGGGAGTAGTCAGGCTGAAAGACGTAAAAACAAGCGCTCATTGGGAGGCAACCCAATTTTCATGTTATTTATAGTTTTTAGTTTCACATTGTATAATTCAGTAGCTTAGTTATTAATTTTAGTACTTAGTAGTTCAATTTTTTCAATTAAGAGTAGTCAGTTATGTAGTAGTTAGTCATTGTAAGTAAATCACAACATTTTTGCTCAATCTCCTTGTGATTAAATTAAATTTTGGGTTTTAATGGATTTCAGGAACTAAGGATGAAGTTTTACATGAATGCGGGACAAAAAAAGCAGAAAATTAAAAGTGGTACAGGACACAGTTGCCCGCCCCGATGGGCCCAATCTAAGCCTGGAATGTCCGCCCCAGCTTGGGGGTTCTCTGTCCATGCCCGCCCCGACGGGTGTTTGTAGTTCAAAAGGAGCCCGCCCAGGCGGGGGGTCACGGATTCAGTTTTTAAAAACAAACTTCAGATCGTGCCTCTCCCACTTCTCTGTCTCATAACTAAACATTCCTCATCGAAATTGTCCATCAATTACACTTATATATATACTCCAACTCTACAATCTTTACCAAATCCACATCAAACTTCAAATTTCAAGCACAAACGCTAGGGTTTGTACCATTTAATTGCAGTTCACAAAAGTAGGGCTCATAAATTTGAATTCGTGCATACATTGGTCGAGAATCACTACTTGGTCAACAATAGCAACGAATTGGACTGTGGGGAAGCACTTTTTATGAGTTTTCAGCATACTTGATAGTAGTGTTCAATTTGGTTGCATATATTGGTTCTCTTTGTGTCATATACACGCCAACTGCTCGATGAAATGCCAAAGTGAAAAATTTGGGGGAGTTTGACTTGTATTAATACACTATGGCACCGAAGACACCTACCAAATATCAAAGAGGTGAAGGGTCATCACCGCCCACTCGAAGCTTTGATAAAAGGAAATTTGTCAGTGCCTTAGCGATAGACAAATTTGATTACTTTGCACCTATGGCATTGACACCAAAGCGTGGGTTGAGGCCGAAGTCATTCGATGGTCAGATGAGATGCCAAATTCATGAGCAAGGATGGGACTCATTCACGGAATAATCGAACCCTGCAGTGGTAACAGTTGTGAAGGAATTCTATGCAAATACAGAGGACATGGCACCATTTATTGTATTCGTCTGTGGAAAACAAGTCTCGTTTGGTCCTGAGGCTATAAATGAATTCTACAATCTGTGAGCCCCAACCGTATGCCAATATGCTCAGCTTTGTGATAGCAACCCCAACTATGACCAAATATTGACTGAGATCTCAAAGCAGGGTACAACATGAGTTAAGGGAAAAAAGGAGGGACTCTATTTTTGAGCAAGGATTTGAGCCTGTATGGAAAGATTTGGTATGCCTTCCTCTGTGCGAAGTTGTTCCCATCCACACATACGAGCGAGGTGACCAAAGAGAAGGTGTTGCTCCTGTACGCTATTCTGAAAGACTTCGACATTGATATTGGGGCCATCATAAGTTTCACTATCCGGTGCTGCCTGCGAGGCCCATTCTCTTAGAGGTTGCCTCACTCATCCCTTATATGTGGACTATGCTTCCAGTCGGTAGTAAGTGGGAGCTGTCGTTGACACTCCTAAATTAACCTCACTTTCACTTCACAATTATAATAATTAGCACAGTAGCAAGTAAGGATCGATCCCACAGAGAGTAAAGTTGTTTTAGAATTATTCTACTATTTCAACAGAAAATAAAGATGGGGTTTTTGAAAATTGTTTTTAAACTAAGAGAACAAAAATTAATGATTTAACCAAATATGTAAAAACTTCAGTTCTGCAGTTCAGTTTCACCAAGTACAACAATCAATTAATCAAGTAATTATTATTTTCCCTTCAATGAAATTAATAGCCCTAGATAACAATAAGCTCTGCTATCCGAAATTCTCCTTAGATTATCATTTTATGAAACAAGTTCTCCACCAGATTCTAACTAGCATACAACCTAGAATAAGCTCTCTAGATTTAATATGATAGAAGCATTAAAAAATAGAGAATTAGGCTAATCCAAGCAACAAACACATAAGCTCGATTTGTTTAACTTGTTTTCTGATAATCTTAGCAATAAACAAAAGTTTGTCCACAATTATTATTACCAAGTTGCTACTTGTGATGAAGATAGATATTAATTACACGTAATACCAATCTTAATCTAGCAGATGATAATGATCAAACTAATTCAATTGGCCACATTAAATTAATTAGATCAATTAACATGCAATCAATGAAAACAGATTATCAAAAGAAATTTCACACAAGAAGGAATAAATAATAATACTCAATTAATCAATTACTTGTAACAATGATTCACCTCCCTTTAGAATTGAATGAAAAGAACTAGCCTGACATGCTCTTGAGTCTGCACTCCAATAGATGATAGTTGATAATTGAATAACTAAAACCCTGACTCTCATCCTCTATTTATAGTACTAGACAAAGTCCTAAATCTTATAGGAAGTAGAAATTCAAATCCTAAAAGGAATTACAAATCATAACTAGTTTCCATAAAGAAATGGAATTCAATTTAGAAATAAATCTTAGTCTAAAGGAAATCCAAAAGCTAATAGAAATATCAATCCAATTTCATGTAGAAATATGCCAAAATCTGCTTTTAGAAACTTTCCAAAAATCTAAGATTTCCAAGATTTTCCATATTTCCCGCAGAAATTCGCCCCTATTTTCTGTTGCGACGTCCTTTGATAAAAAGAGCACAACTTTTGATCCAGGAGGATTTACGAGGGCTACTACCTATCAAAACGAAGATATCGACGAGATCTACAACTTTCATTCTTTGAGAATTGACAGAATCTTTCTTCATCAAGGTCGAAATCGGTCTCCAAGTGATTGCTGTGTAAATTGCAACTTCCAAACTTTGAGGTTCAACGCCCGTTTAGTAAAAATATCATAACTTTTTCATATGAGCTCCGATTGGGACGATTCAAAATATTCTGGAAAGCTAAAGAAGAGCTATACAATAAAATTAAAGTCCCAAGCTAAGAACATGCATCCAACTTAATGCTAAAAATCCTACAATTTTCTCTTTTTCCTCATTTCAGCTCCAATTCTTCCTGAAATCATTAAACACCTTAATAAGTTCATATACACATGAAACATGCAATAAAACTAAATATAATAGAATCAAAATAAATGAATAATATGCACTCATCAGTAAGATGGATGGCAGATGAGCCAGTGCAGCAGCCCCTACAGTTGCTTGACCCGCGCCTCATTACTCGATACTCAGTTTGGAAAGGAGGCGAATCACACCCTCGTGGCCTCGGTTTTATATTTCCTGATGTCGCAGAGGAAGAGGAGGCAGAGACTGATTTAGAGGATGAGGAGTTCAAGGCATATATGATGTCTGAGGGTGTCGAGGAGGCTGCACCTATGTCTTCTAGGCCTACTAAATATATGTTCATCACTCAGTTTCGGAGCCTGCAGCGCCATATTGATGCCCATGACAGACTTGAGGATCGGAAGTTGAAGAGGATAGAAGTGCGGAAAGACCACGCCTTTGCCACTCAAAATGCATTCAATGCTTCCTTGGTAGAGGACTTTGCTAGATTGAACCCCGCTACTGCTGAGAAGTTCCAGTTTCCAAGTCCACAACCACTACCAGTCTTCCCACCGTCAGATTCAGATGCTGAGGAGGTGCCACCTCCTGCCTAGTTGATACAGGGAAGTCCTCTTGTGTTTTATTTGTGAGACCCAAAATTTTATGAATAAAAATTTAAATTTCTCGAAATATTTTTTTTAATATTATGGTGTGGATTTGATATAATGTTATAGTTGTGGGTAATATTTACAAATTTTGCAAGTAAGCAAGTGGATATATAATATTCGATTGGTCGGGGAATATGCGTTTTAACAGGAAATATTCATACGACGACACAATCATTAGTGGACCCCACAATGGAAGTATTATCGTAGTTAGAAAACGACAGAATTATCATTTTATAAACGGCGAATGTGTTACCGTTAAAACTGTTGAACTACCCAGTAGTAAAAGTACAGTAATACGCATGGTTGCATAGTAGCACACGATATTGATTATTGATACTTATGTAAGAAGTCACTCAGTTATACTCAATTATTGCTACAGTAATTGCGGGATCATATCTCTCATATTATTGATTCAATTATTGTCACAGTATCATCTGCATAATATATATTATTAAATGAATAATTGAGACGAAAAAGTTATTCATATTATTATGTGCAATATTGACAATGTCTAGAAGTTCTGTCAAGGAGAGGTTTGGTCACCTAATTGTGCGCTAATAAGGAGAAATCCTTATCGGAAAGCCCTCTTTTTCTTGGGAACGACCTGGTTGTTAAATATTATGAGTTATAATATTAATGATGAACAAGTTCGTGTTGATTACAGATGAAATTGATAGTTCCATTGTGTTGAAATTATTAGTGTTAGTGAAAATTGACATTTATTTCGATAATAATTGATGTCTGGAGGTTATATTGACCAATCGGGTAATTAACTGGATAAATGAGCAATTAATTGCTATTGATTCACATGATTATAACTATTTGTTCACATGTGTGTACTATTGATTCACATTCATTTACTATTAGGGGAGTTGGTGCAAGATTGATAATACTTGCATGACTAAGTTAAAAATGGAGGTATAGATGGAGGTACTATACTGTAATTCGTATTTTCACATGTCTAGAACTATTGAGTCGCATAATTTACTATTGATTCACATGATTTACTATTAGGGAAGGTGGTGCAAGTTTGATAATACTTGCAGGACTAAATTAAAAATGAAGAAAAAGAGGAAGGTATTATACTATAATATTTCGAGCCCCAAAACGTGCAATTATCGAAACTATATTTTCCTATAAATAGAAGCTCATTCTTCCTTCATTTCTCACCAATTCACTAAAGCTATAGAGCAATTATTATAGAGAGAAAGAAGAAGAGAAGTCTGCTACCACACTATTCCAGTATCCAGTTTTCTTTTGAGGTAAGGGGTATTATTTCTTTTGTATTCATGAAGAGAGATATTGTTATTCCATTCCTTATTATTCTGTTGAAATAACCTGTCTATGCGAAGTACTACATACATGGTGAAATTATTCTATTATTTCATTCTTTATTATTATATTGGAATAATCATACATCATGCGAAAGTACCACATACATGGTGAAATTCTTACATTATTCCATTCTTTATTATTTTTTGGAATAACTCATCTGCGTGCGATTCTATCGCATGCACCGTGAATTCTGTTGTTATTCCATTCTTTATTATTCATTGGAATATCCTCGTGCAGGCGGATTCTGCATGACTGGTTCCGTTTCTTTATTATTACATTGGAATATCACATGCATGCAAGTGCGGATTACGCATGACACAGTTATATTCTTTATTATTATGTTGGAATATCACATGCTGCAAGCGACGCATGACTGCTTCCATTCTTTATTATTCATTGGAATAACTTTGTTTGGGCGCGGTCTATCACATGCACGGTGAATTCTAACATTATTCCATTCTTTATTATTCTGTTGGAATAACCTGTCTATGTGAATTACCGCATGCATGGTGAATGATCCTTCGTATTCATTCCTTATTAAATTTTTGAAATGATCTGTCTATGTGGATTACCACATGGCGAGCGAAAATCCATTTGAAGTTTCATATATTCTCTTATACTCAGTTGGTTAAAGTTTTGGCTTCTATACTCCATGAAATTAGTGGAATATCCTTGATATTTGCGCTTCATCCAGTATCTTTTCATGGAAATATTCTTCTGAGCATTCTTGAATTTTACTCCACAAAGAAGTATCATGTTGACAATTTGGATGTTATTGATTTCTGGATAAATTAAATTATAAATCTTTAAAATTTATCCTTGAACTTGTTTTATTGAATTATTATGTCATTGTCATCATCCTCATGCTTATATTGTGACGAAAGTCATCTTTGGCTTACGTGCATAGATGGACTTGGTATGATTATGACCAAAGATTATTCGGTATAATCATGACCATAATGTAACGAATGATGTGGTAAAAGTCCTAATTGGCCTGTAGTTCATTGATGGACAGTTGTTGGTATGGTTATGACCAGGGATTACTCGGTATAATCATGACCATTGATGAGTACATGAATATCCTTGGCCGTGATGCAGGGATGATTCGTTTTTATTTATTAAGCTGAGTCTCAGCGATAAAGTTGATGAAAACCTTTTTAAATCATAGAAGATAGTAGATTTTATGCTCTATTTGACTCTTCTAATGGATTGCTTATTCCGCTGCAGTTGCTGATCTAAAACTTGTTATCTATTATATTATGTCAGTTGTTATACTGTTGAAGGCTAAGGATAATTTATTCTGCATTATCTTAGTCATAATATTTCTTCTTGGGCTAGTTGAGCTCACCCTTTCATCACCGTTCTCTTGAGAAATGAGAACGTGGCAATGGACTAGTTGAGGAACGGAGTGACGGTCCGAGATGATAAGATTAGTAGTCCTCACTATTCATTAAATAGTGTGACAATAAATGTAATGAGGACTCCATTGAGTGTGCATATTGTCTAGATGACAATATTCTTATTAAAACTCTTAGATTATGTTTTGTCGTATTTTACACGACTGTTGTATAATTAAGTTGTATTTGAATTTTGTACCATGTATTTGGCGACTCAAGATGGGTGATGTATACCTATTTTGGGGGCATCACATTTGGTATCAAAGCTTAGGGATATGATACCTGGCTGAGATGTGAGACAAGAACTAGGAGGGGAGAGACGGAGAATTCCTTCACTAGTATGACCTACCTAAGTTTATTTGGTATTTAATTGGTCGGTCAGAGTATAGGGATAAATATGTGATATGTCAATTAACCCTTGTTTTGTGATAATGTTTGAAAATGGCATCTGAAAATGTTGAGATCAGCAATGAAGCACATGAGACCGTTGAGTCACCAACGATTAATACCCAGGATAATGTGCAATAGGAAGACAATAATCCTCAGGTAAATAACAACACCGATCAGATGATGAACGATGGGATGTTCAGAGGCTTTATACAATTCATCCAACATCAGGTGAGAGAGACTCCTGTTCAAAATATAGGTAGAAATAATTGCAATCCACGGTCGGTCACCGCTAAGAAGTTCAAAGAGTTGGGACCACCGGAGTTTTTGGGAGAGCCAGAACCACTTAAGGCGGAGACATGGTTAAAGCAGATCACCAAGATATTTGATGTCTTGGGATGCTTCGAGGAGCAAAGGTTCCTTTGCACCTTCATGTTCTGCGAGGAGAGGCGGATTCTTGGTGGGAATCAGAAACGACTCCAAATGACTCACTCACTCAAGATGTCTTGGGAGAAGTTCCAAGAACTATTCAACGACAAGTACTTTCCCGAAAGTATTCATCACATGAAAGAGGTGGAGTTCATCAAGCTGGAACAAAACAATATGACTGTGTCGCAATACGAGGCTAAATTTACGGAGTTATCCTGGTTTGCATCCCATTTGGTTGATAACGAGGAGCGAATGACACGAATGTTTCTAAGAAGTTTGAAACCTAATATACGTCAATACCTCATTTCTCATAAACTTTGTTTATATTCAGATGTTGTGAATAGGGCTCAGTTATTGGAGCGCGATAATGAGTCAGCACAACCAAAAGGTAACGACCAACAACACAATAATAATCGTACCGGTGGCAACGGCCATCGGAACAACGATAACCATCGTGGAAGAAATTATCATGGTAGAAATGGTAACCACTTCGGTGGTAATCATGGCCAAGATAATAGAAGTGGAAATTTCAAGAAGATAAGGTTCAATAATGATGGAAAGACAGCAACACCAGCACCCATTTCAAAGGAAGGAGAACGACCACCGGTCGTATGTTTTAAATGCGGAAGGGAGGGACATATCAATCCAAACTGCGTGATGCAGTCCAAAGCATGTTACAATTATGAAAAAGAAGGTCACCCAGCCCGATTTTGTCGTGCACCAAAGTCAAGTCCAGCTGGGACGGTGGCTCCAAAGGCGGATACGGACAAAACAAAGTCGGTGGTTTCAGGAAGAGCGTTTTTCGTGACTTCTCAAAAAGCGAGTAACCCAAACGAAGTTATCACGGGTTAGTTAATTATAAATTCTTGTGAAGTCTATACCTTATTAGATACCAGTTCTAACTATTCTTTTATCTCTCTTGTTTGTGCTCAACGTTTAAATTTTATCCCAGAGAAGTTAGACTTTGACTTATTGGTTGAAACTTCGTTAATAGAAACCTTCGTTACCTCCACTGTTTATAAATCTTGTTGATTCAAATCGACACTTTTACGTTACCTGTCAATGTTATCTCTTTGAAAATACTTGCCTTTGATGTGATTTTAGGAATCGATTGGTTAACTACTCATTATGCTTTTCGTAAGGTTGTTAGCTTTCATATTCCTAACCAACCTATTATGCGAATTCAAGTAACTAAAATCCTAAAGTCAATCACTGTCATATTAAGCCATAATTAAAGAGCCCCGAGCCTTTCACTGGTGACTTCCAAGTCTTGGAATACACCGAAGCTAGAATATCTGTAGGGGACGTCGTGAATAACGGTGGCAAGTTGATAGGTATCAATGTGACGTGTTATCGAAGTCTTAGATGAGGGTCACAGTTTTGAATGATATTTCTATCGTTAATAAATTTCTTGACGTATTCTTGAAGACTTCCTGGCCTACCCCTAGAGCGTGAAATCGAATTTTGTATTGACCCCAGTACAAAACCCATTTCTAAAACCCTCAAATATTTTTCTTCACCTAAACCGATCGTATAATGTGCCAAAGACGTTGGCTCGAGCTATTGAAGATTACGATCGTACCATTCAATATCATCGTGGAAGAGCGAACGTGGTAGTTGACGCGTTGAGTAGAAGATCGTATGCGTTTACGAGTGCGATGTTGTTAACACAAAAACCCATTTCGTATAACTTACAAATGATGAAGATAGAGTTAAAGACTCTAGGGACCCACGTGAAGATAACAAATATACGATTAGAATCGACTTTAATAGATAAAGTTAAAGCTGTTCAAGCTACACACCCAAAGCTGATGAATGTGAAGAAGAATGTTCAAGAGGGCATTATTCTAGAAGTAAGAATCGATGAAGAGAGAAAATCTCAACCCTCGATTTAATTAGCCCATTTAAAATCCTCGATGGAGTATGAACTATGGCCTATAGACTCGTTTTACTGCCAAGTATGTCGCGTGTTCATAACATTTTTCATGTATCGATGTTACGTAATTATGTGGACGACCCGAACCACATTATTGAATTAGAACTAGACGAGATAGCAGAAGATTTAACTATGAGGAGATACGTGTTAGAATCTTGGATAAGAAGGATTATATTTGACACTCAAAGGTTATACCTCAAGAGTTAGAATCTGAAATAAAGTCAAGGTATCCTCACCTCTTCGGCATATCAGATACGTACGTAAATTTCGAGGGCAAAATTTTATAAGGAGGGGAGATTGTGAAACCCCAAATTTTATGAATAAAGATTTAAATTTCTCGAAATATTTTTTTTAATATTATGGTGTGGATTTGATATAATGTTATAGTTGTTGGTAATATTTACAAATTTTTCAAGTAAGCAAGTGGATATATAATATTCGATTGGTCTGGGAATATTCGTTTTAACAGGGAATATTCGTACGACGGCACAATCATTGGTGGACCCCACAACAGAAGTATTGTCGTTGTTAGAAAACGATAGAATTATCATTTATAAACGACGAATGTGTTACCGTTAAAACTGTTGAACTACCAGGTAATAAAACAGTAATACACGTGGTTGCATAGTAGTACACGATATTGATTATTGATGCTTACGTAAGAAGTCACTAAGTTATACTCAATTATTGCTACAGTAATTGCTGCATCATATCTCTCATATTATTGATTCAATTATTGTCACAGTATCATCTGCATAGTATATATTATTAAATCAATAATTGAGACGGCAAAGTTATTCATATTATTATTTGCAATATTGACAATGTCTAGAAATTCTGTCAAGGAGAGGTTTGGTCACATAATTGCGCATCAATAAGGAGAAATCCTTATCGGAAAGCCCCCTCTTTCCTGGAAACGACCTGGTTGTTAAATATTATGAGTTATAATATTAATGATGAATAAGTTCGTGTTGATTAAAGATGAAATTGATAGTTCCATTGTGTTGGAATTATTAGTGTTAGTGAAAATTGACATCTATTTCGATAATAATTGATGTCTGAAGGTTATATTGACCAATCGGGTAATTAACCGGATAAATGAGCAATTAATTGCTATTACTTCACATAATTATAACTATTTGTTCACATGTGTGTACTATTAATTCACATTCATTTACTATTAGGGGAGTTGGTGCAAGATTGATAATACTTGCATGACTAAGTTAAAAATGGAGGTATAGATGGAGGTACTATATTGTAATTCGTATTTTCACATGTCTAGAACTATTGAGTCACATGCTTTACTATTGGTTCACATGATTTACTATTAGGGGAGGTGGTGCAAGTTTGATAATACTTGCAGGACTAAATTAAAAATGAAAAAAAAGAGGAAGTTATTATATTGTAATATTTCGAGCCCCAAAACGTGCAATTATCGAAACTATATTTTCCTATAATTAGAAGCTCATTCTTCCTTCATTTCTCACCAATTCACTAAAGCTATAGAGCAATTATTATAGAGAGAAAAAAGAAGAGAAGTCTGCTACCCCACAATTCCAGTATCCAGTCTTCTTTTGAGGTAAGGGGTATTATTTCTTTTGTATTCATGAAGAGAGCTATTGTTATTCCATTCCTTATTATTCTGTTGGAATAACCTATCTATGCGAAGTACTGATACATGGTGAAATTCTTCTGTTATTCCATTCTTTATTATTATATTAGAATAACTTTTCTGCTGAAGTCTATATACATGATGAAATTCTTCCATTATTCCATTCTTTATTATTCATTGGAATAACTTGTCTGCGCGGTTTATCGCATGCCATGTGAATTCTATTGTTATTCCATTCTTTATTATTCTCATTGGAATATCACATCTGCGCGATTACGCATGACTTCGGTTTCGTTCTTTATTATTCTCGTTGGAATATCACGTTCATATGGATTACGCATGACCTAGTTCCATTCTTTATTATTCTGTTGTAATATCCTGTCTGAGCGGATTACGCATGACCTGGTTCCTTTCTTTATTATTCTGTTAGAATAACCTGTTTGTGCTGTCTACCGGATGCTTGGTGAATTTTGCTGTTATTCCATTCTTTATTATTCTGTTAAAATAACCTGTCTATGTGGATTATCGCATGCATGGTGAATGATCCTTCGTATTCATTCCTTATTAAATTATGGAAATGATCTGTCTATGTGGATTACCGTATGGCGGACGAAAATCCATTTGCAGTTTCATATATTCTCTTATACTCAGTTGGTTAAAGTTTTGGCTTCTATACTCCATGAAATTAGTGGAATATCCTTGATATTTGCGCTTCATCCAGTATCTTTTCATGGAAATATTCTTCTGAGCATTCTTAAATTTTACTCCACAAAGAAGTATCATGTTGACAATTTGGACGTTATTGATTTCTGGATAAATTAAATTTTAAATCTTTAAAATTTATCCTTGAACTTGTTTTATTGAATTATTATGTCATTGTCATCATCCTCATGCTTATATTGTGATGAAAGTAATCTTTGTCTTACGTGCATAGATGGACTTGGTATGATTATGGCCAGGGATTATTCGGTATAATCATGACCGTAATGTAACGAATTATGTGGTAAAAATCCTCATTGGCCTGTAGTTCATTGATGGACAGTTGTTGGTATGGTTATGACCAGGGATTATTCGGTATAATCATGACCATTGATGAGTACATGAATATCCTTGGCTGTGATGCAGGAATGATTCATTTTTATTTATTAAGTTGAGTCTCAGCGATAAAGTTGATGAAAACCTTTTTAAATCATAGAAGATAGTAGATTTTATGCTCTACTTGACTCTTCTAATGGATTGTTTATTCCGCTGCAGTTGTTGATCTAAAACTTGTTATCTATTATATTCTGTCAGTTGTTATACTGTTGAAGGCTAAGGATAATTTATTCTGCATTATCTTAGTCATAATATTTCTTACTGGGCTAGTTGAGCTCACCCTTTCTTATATATCTTTTTCTCTTGAGAAATGAGAACGTGGTCGGGACTAGTCGGGGAGCGGAGTGACGGTCGGATGATAGCATTAGTAGTCCTCACTATTCTGTTAAATAGTGTAACAATAAATGTAATGAGGACTCCATTGAGTGTGGATATTGTCTAGATGACAATATTCTTATTAAAACTCTTAGATTATGTTTTGTCGTATTTTACACGACTATTGTATAATTAAGTTGTATTTTAATTTTGTACCATGTATTTGGCGACTCAAGATGGGTGATGTATACCTATTTTAGGGGCGTCACATTATTGCTATATTTTAACAATGCAGACATTATTAGATTTAAGTTTGGGGGAGTATGTGCTTATGCTTAGTTCTGTTTATGTTTATGTGCATATGTCATTTTGCATGTGTTAGTGGCATTGTTAGTTCATGCTTCGTCTAATTTGGGATTGCATAGTAAAAAATCATATTAGTGTAGTTTTTAGTTTTTGAGAATAGTTGTGTTAATAGTTTTTGTTTTTGTTTGAGTTATGTTAAAAAAAACTAAAAAATGGAAAATCTCAAAAATACTAGTTAGTTATTGTTTATTGTGTTGCATTTAGTGAGTATTTGCATGATTCCAGCTTTTAGATGGTTGAAGTTATTTGGGCCAATGATGAAATTAGAATTGCATAGACAAGAATTGGTATTGACATACAGGGCTTAGATGTAATTTCATATTTTGACCTAAATCTTTGCCTGTTTGAAATTGTTATAATCAGGATAGCATAGTAAAATGACTATGTTGATTAACTTGGTTTAAATTTACAAATAATTGATTTCTTAAGGAGACTTTTAGATTTAATGAAAGGGAATTCAGTGAATTAGTGGTGAAGGCTAAGATTATGCATAAACCTAAGTTTGGGGGAAGATTTGGGATATAGCTAAAAAAAGAAATAATGAAAGAAAAAAAGTATGAATAAATACCATGGCTAGTTTAGTTTTGTGGCCTTTGTTACTTGAGTAAGTACGCCCGAAGGGATGTCTCTACACCCAGGCCCTATTTGTTTGGTCTCGAATAAGGTTTGAATAGCTCAAATCGAAGCGATTCACCCATTCGAGATTGTTTGATTATCATTTTAAAAATCAATGGTTCAATTTCTTCCAATCGAATAAGCCACAATTTTTGGAATATTTGAATAGACAAACCGATCATCCAATGGATTTTTACTCATGTTTCCCCAAACCCACAACAAGATCGTGATTGAAATAAAATCCCAACAAACAAAATCGATTTGTTCGAATACTCTCTCTACCACAAGCTGTTTTTGCATTTTCATTCCCTCTGATTGAGGAGGGTTTTGGAGAATTTTTGGTGGATCTGATGAAAATGGAGGTGGTGTTAAGAAGAGGGTTTTTGAAGTGGGTTTTGAGGGATAGTGTTTGGGATGATGTGGGTTTGGAGAAGGGGATTGTGAAAGAGGGTTGCTTCCATGGTTGATTTGATGATGGTGGATGAGGAGAGAGATTGGTTTGTTCAGTGAAGTTTTGAGGTTGTGAGCTTTTGAGGGATCCCGCTTTTAAGCTTTTTTATCTTATCTGTTGGGACTTGGGATATATTGGCATGCTATCAGTTTGTTTTCCTCTAACAATTATAGATAAAGAATATGGGTCAAGTTGAACTATAAAAGAATTTACTTTTATTATGTATGTGTACACACACACACACACACACACACACACACACACACACACACACACACACATATATATATATATATATATATATATATATATATATATATATGTCATTTTATATTACTATGAAAAATTAAGATCATGGTTTATGTTTTATGAACTAAATTAAATTTATTTTCATGTCCAATATTTTGTTTTTATCCATCTTTTTCTTCTTTTTTTTCTTTTTTAATTTATTGTAAGTATAAAGTACAATTGAATTCTTTTTGTATAGTGAAACTCATTGTAATTAGTTTACAGGGATAAAATAGTAAAACTCTGTTATTCAGATGTTTCAGACATGTCAATTATCAAACAATTTTTTCATTCAGATTCAGATTCAACTCACTCACATTCAGATTCAGATTCACTCAGTTTTTAACAAACACCCCCCAGTGCCCTAAATCCATCTGGTTTGGGAGTCATTGGTTAAAAGCTTGTTAATGGGTAACATTGAAAAGCCTAAGAGGACTAGACATTGCGCAGTCATGAGTAAAATAAAAAGTGAAAAACGGGAAAAAGAACGAAAAGCCCCCGTACATGAATAAGAAAGCAAAAATATCCCATATTGACTTCTAAATGTGGTATCTGTTAAGTTTTAGCTGGATCTTGCTCGTTTATGGAATTCTTGACTTTAAACTGTTTGACTCCTTTAAAGAGGCGTATTATGTGTCTTATTTAAGTTACTGTCAGTTTACATGGTTGTTGAGCACACACGCACTATGTCAGTCATAACAGGGATTGATTTGGCGATTGATATGAGATTATTGATATGTCTTGGAAAGATGTGTTATTCATGTCTACTATGGTTTCTCTAAGGCAAACTGATTAAACTTTGTACTGTCTAATAGCTGGATTAGTAGGCATGTATTTAGTTACATTGCATTGCATTCTGTTGTGCTTGAGGACAAGCACGGTTTAAGTTTAGGGGAATTTGATGAGTGGGTTTCATACCTATGAATCGGATGCCTATTCGGACTTAAATTTTTGCTAATTTATCTATTTTAGTATTGTTTTATGCGTTTGTGTTGCGTTTCTATGCAGGTTCTGTCTGTGTTGGTTAAGTCAAGGTGTAAGACCCCAACTTTTATGAATAAAGAATAATTTTCTCGAAATATATATTTTTGAATATTATGGTGTGAATTTGATATAATGTTATAGTTGTGGGTAATATTTACAAATTTTGCAAAAGTAAGCAAGTGGTTATATAATATTTGATTGGTCGGGGAATATTCGCTTTTAACAGGAATATTCGATGCGATGGCACAATCATTAGTGGACCCATAATAACGGAAGTATTGTCGTAAAAACTACGTAATTATTTTTTATAAAAATAACGGCGAAAAGTGTTACCGTTAAAACCGCTTGAACTATCCTAGTAAAAGTACGATGTCTACGCGTGGTTACATAGTAGCATGCGGTATTGATTATATGATGCTTATATGAGAAGTCACTCGCTTATACTCAATTATTGCTACGAGAATTGCGCATCATATCTCTCATATTATTGATTCAATTATTGTCACAAGATCATCTCGCATAAAATGATATATTTTATTAAATCAATAATTGAGACGACAAATTTATTCATATTATTAAATTGCAATATTTACAATGTCTGAAGTTCCATCAAGGAGAAGTTTGGTCATCTAATCATACGGCTAATAAGGAGAAATCCTTATCTGAAAACCCCTCTTTCCGGGAACGACACACGGTTGTTAAATATTATGAGTTATAATATTAATGATGAATAAGTTCAGATTAATTAAAGATAAAATTGATAGTTCCATTGTGTTGGAATTATTAGTGTTAGTAGAAATCGACATTTATTTCGATATTAAATGATGTCTGGAAGTTATACTGACCAATCGGGTAATTAATCAGATAAATGAACAATTAATTGCTATTGATTCACATGATTATAACTATTTGTTCACATGTGTGTACTATTGATTCACATTCATTTACTATTAGGGGAGTTGGTGCAAGATTGATAATACTTGCATGACTAAGTTAAAATTGGAGGTATAGATGGAAGTACTATACTGTAATTCGTATTTTCATATGTCTAGAACTATTGAGTCACATGATTTACTATTAGGGGAGGTGGTGCAAGTTTGATAATACTTGCAGAACTAAATTAAAAAGGAAGAAAAAGAGGAAGGTATTATACTGTAATATTTCGAGCTCCAAAACGTGCAATTATCGAAACTATATTTTCATATAAATAGAAGCTTATTCTTCCTTCATTTCTCACAAATTCACTAAAGCTAAAGAGCAATTATTATAGAGAGAAATTATAGAGAGAAAGAAGAAGAGAAGTCTGTTACCTCTCTACTCCACTATCCAGTTTCTTTCTAAGGTAAGGGGTATTATTTCTTTTGTATTCATGAAGAGAGCTATTGTTATTCTATTCCTTATTATTCGGTTGCAATAACCTGTCTATGAAAAGTACCGCATACATGGTGAAATTCTTCTGTTATTCCATTCTTTATTATTATGTTAGAATAACCTGTCTATGCGAAGTACCGCATACATGGTGAAATTCTTCTATTATTCCTTTCTTTATTATTCTATTGGAATATCTTGTCTGTGCGAATTACGCATGACCTGGTTCCATTCTTTATTATTCTGTTGGAATATCCTGTCTGTGCGGATTACGCATGACCTGGTTCCATTATTAATTATTTTGTTGGAATAACCTGTCTGTGCGGTCTATCGCAAGCATGGTGAATTCTTCTGTAATTCCATTATTTATTATTCTGTTGGAATAACCTGTCTGTGCGGTCTATCGCATGCATGGTGAATGACCCTTCGTATTCATTTCTTATTAAATTGTGGAAATGATTTGTCTACGTGGATTACCGCATGGCGGGTGAAAATCCATTTGTAGTTTCATATATTCTATGATACTCATTTGGTTAAAGTTTTGGCTTCTATACTCCATGAAATTAGTGGAATATCCTTGATATTTGCGCTTCATCCAGTATCTTTTCATGGAAATATTCTTCTGAGCATTCTTGAATTTTACTCTATAAAGCAGTATCATGTTGACAATTTGGACGTTATTGATTTCTGGATAAATTAAATTATAAATCTTTAAAATTTAGCCTTGAACTTGTTTTTATTGAATTATTATGTCATTATCATCAGCCTCATACTTATATTATGATTAAAGTCATCTTTGGCTTACGTGCATAGATGGACTTGGTGTAAGACCCCAACTTTTATGAATAAAAATGAATTTTCTATAAATATCATTTTTGAATATTATGGAATAAATTTGATATAATGTTATAGTTGTGGGTAATATTTATAAATTTTGCAAAGTATGCATGTTGTTATATAATATTTGATTGGTCGGGGAATATTCGTTTTAACAGGGAATATTTGTACGACGGCACAATCATTGGTGGACCCCACAAAAGAATTATTGTCGGATTGAGAAAATGACAAAATTATTTTATTAAAAATAACGGCGGAAGTTTTACCGTTAATACTATTGAACTACTCAGTAGTAAAAGTACAGTAATACGCGTGGTTGCCTAGTAGCACACAGTATTGATTATTGATGCTTACATGAGAAGTCATTCAGTTTTATTCAATTATTGTCGATATTTTTATATTATTAAATCAATAATTGAGATGATGAGAGTTATTAATATTATTATTTGCAATATTAACGATGTCTAGAAGTTACGCCAAGAGAGGTTTGGTCACCTAATTGCGGCATGATAGGGAGAAATCCTTATTGAAAGCCCTCTTTCACAGGAGCGACACAGTCGATTAATAGTGTGAATAATAATAATGATGATGAAGTTTTGTTTTATTAGTATTATTAATGTAATAAAAGCAGAAAAAGCTTTTATATAAAAAATGTAATACTTTTATAAAGTTATTCGTTTTATTAGGCTAAAAGTAAAATCTTTTTATATAAAATGAATACTTTTATAAAGTTATCTGTTTTATTAGACAATAATTAGAATATATTATATTTTATTATGCATAGTGTTTGCATAGTGCCTGCATAGTGTTTGCATAGTAAAATCTTTTTATAAAGTTATTCGTTTTATTAGATTATAAATAGAATATGTTATATTTTATTTAAAAGATTTTACTTTAAATATGGACCGTCCGATTAAAAGTAAATTAATCTGGACCGTTCATGAATTAATTACTATGCAGTCCATTCTTCAATAAATAGAAGCTCATTCCTTCATTATTTCTTACGAATTCACCAAACTCTAGAGAGAAATTATAGAGAGAAAGAAAAAAAGTATTCTGCCACGCCACTACTCCTACATCCAAAGACTCTTCTTCTTAAGGTAAGGGTATTATTTCTTTTGTATTCATGAAGAGAACTTACATTATTCCATTCTTTTTTATTATGTTGGAATAACTTTTGATACGCTGCTACCCTATACTTGGTGAAATTCTTACATTATTCCATTCTTTATTATTACATTGGAATATCCTCATCACAATGCGTTTCTGTGGGACACAAGCTTCCGCCTTTATTATTCTCATTGGAATATCCTCACATGCATGCGTTTCTTGGGACCTAGTTCCCTCTTTATTATTTTGTTGGAACATCCTGTCGGCGCAAATTTTGCCTGACTTGGTTCCGTTATTTAATATTCTATTGGAGTAACCTGTCTATGTGAAGTACCGCATGCATGGTGATTTCTGTTGTTATTCCATTCTTTATTATTCTGTTGGAACATCCTGTCGGTGCGAATTTTGCATGACCTGGTTCCGTTATTTAGTATTCTGTTGGAATAACCTATCCATGCGAAGTACCACATGCATGGTGATTTCATTTGTTATTCCATTCTTTATTATACTCAGTTGGTTAAAGTTTTGACTTCTATACTCCATGAAATTAGTGGAATATCCTTGATATTTGCGCTTCATCCAGTATCTTTTCATGGAAATATTCTTCTGAGCATTCTTGAATTTTACTCTACAAAGAAGTATCATGTTGACAATTTGGACATTATTAGTTCCTGAATAAATTAATTCTTGAACTTGTTTTATTGAATTCTTATATCATTGTCATCATCCTCATGTTTATATTTTTTTGAAAGTCATCTATGGCACATAGTGCATAGATGGACTTGGTATGATTATGACCGAGGATTATTCAAAGATAATCATGGTAGTAATGTTACAAAAGATGTGGTAAAAGTCCTCATTGGCCGTAGTGCATTGATGGACGATTGTTGGCATGATCATGACCATTGATGAATACACGAATATCCTTGGCCCGTAGTGCATGAATAATTTGTGGTTGTGATACTAATGAATATCCTTGGTTGTAGTGCAGGGATGATGTGAATTATTTATTAAGCTGAGTCCCAGTGATAAAAGTGATGAAAAACCTTTTAAATCATAAAAGATAGTAGATTTTATTCTCTACTTGACTCTTTTAATGGATTGCTTATTCCGTACAGGTTAAACTTGATGTCTATTATATTTTATCAGTTTAACATTATTGAAGACTAATGATAATTTATTCTGCATTATCTTAGTCATAATATTTCTTATTGGGATAGTTGAGCTCACCCTTTCTTTCACTGTTCTCTTCAGGAAATGAGAATATAGCTGGGACGAGTCGGGGAACGGAGTGATGGTCCGGAGGATAGCATTAGTAGTCCTCACTATTCTGTGAAATAGTGTGTTGATAAATGTATTGAGGACTTATTTTGAATTTTAATACTGTCTAGAAGACAATGTTTGTATTAAAACTCACAGCTTATGTTGTATATTTAAGATTGTATTTGTATTCTGTACCATGTATTTGGTGACTCAGAATAGGTGATGTATACCTATTTTGGGGGCGTCACAGTTGGTATCAAAGCTTAGGGATATGATCCCTGGCTGAGATGTGAAACAAGAACTAGGAGGGGAGAGACGGGGAATTCCTTCGCTAGTTTGACCTACCTAAGTTTATTTGATATTTAATTGGTCATCGAGTATATAGGGATAATATGTGATATGTTAATTAACCCTTGTTTTGTGGCGGTGTTTGAAAATGGCATCCGAGAATGTTGAGAACATCAATGGAGCACAGAGACCGTTGAGTCTCCACAGATCAATAATTAGGATAATGTGCATCGAAGGCGACAATCCTCGAAAAAACAACAACACCGACTTGAAATGATGAACGATGGATTGTTCGGAGGCTTTATGCAATTCATGCAACATCGTGCAAGAGAGGCTCCTGTCCAAAATGCGGTGGAAACACTGGCAACTCTCGGACCGGTCACCGCTAAGCGATTCAAACCGGGACCACCGTTTTTTGGAGAGCCAAACCACTTAAAGGCGAGACGTGGATAAAGCGGATCTGCAAGATATTTGATGTCTTAGGATGCTCCAAGAAGCAAAGGTTCCCTTTGCCACCTTCATGTTATGCGCAGGCGATTCTTGGTGGGAATCAGAAAAGCGTACTCAACTCGCCAGACTTGAAGATGTCTTGGGAGAAGTTCCAAGAACTGTTCAACGACAAGTACTTTTCCGAAAGTATTCATCACATGAAAGAGGTAGAGTTCATCAAGCTGGAGCAAAACAACATGACCGTGTCGCAGTACAAAGCCAAGTTTACCGAGTTGTCCCGGTTTGCGTCCCATTTGGTTGATAATGAAGAGAGAATGACGTGAATGTTTCTAAGAGGTTTGAAACCCGAGATACGTCAATATCTTATCTCTCATAAACTGTGTTTGTATTCAGATGTTGTTAATAGGGCTCAGTTATTGGAGCGCGATATTGAGTCAACCCAACCAAAAGAGAGCAGCCGACAAAATGATAATACTAGTGATAGCAGTCATCGAAGCGGTGACAATAAGCATGGAGGGAATCAACATGCCAGAAATGGTAACCACTTCGGTGGTAATCATGACCAAAACAATAAGAATGGACATTTCAAGAAGAGGAGATTCAACAATGATGGAAAGACGTCAGCACCAGCACCCGTTGTTAAGGAAGGAGAACTAACACCTATCATATGCTTCAAATGTAGAGGAGAGGGACACATCAGTCCAAACTGCGCGATGCCGTCCAAAGCATGTTATAATTATGGAAGAAAAGGTCACCTAGACCGATTTTGTCGTTCACCGAAGACAAGTTCAGCTAGGATGGAGGCACCAAAGGACGCCCCAAAAAAGTCAAAGCCAGTTGTGCAAGGGAGAGCATTTGTCGTGACCTCCCAGAAAGCAAGGAACCCGAATGAGGTCATCACGGGTAAGCTTATCATAAACTCTAGCGAAGTATATACCTTATTTGATACCGGTTCTACCCATTCTTTTATTTCTCCTACTTGCGCTCAACGTTTAAATTTGACTCCGGAGAAATTAGACTTTAACTTATCTATTGAAACTCCATTGGGAGAAACCTTCATTACATCCACGGTTTATAAGTCTTGTTTGGTTCAAATCGGTACCCTCACTTTACCTGTCGATCTTATTTCATTGAAAATACTTGCATTTGATGTAATTCTAGGGATTTGATTGGTTAACTACTCATCATGCAAAAATTGATTGTTTTTGTAAGGTTGTTAGCTTTCATATTCCTAATCAACCTATTATGTGAATTCAAGCAACCAAACCATTAAAATCAATCACTGTCATCTCAAGCCATAAATCTATTTGTTTATTGAAAAACGGATGTCAAGCTTTCTTAGCTCATGTCACGGATCTAAACAAAAATACGTCAGTTTTGAATGATATTTCTATTGTTAATGAATTTCCTGACGTATTCCACTCAAGAACTTCCCCTGCCTACCCCAGGCGTGAAATTGAATTTTGTATCGACCTTGAACCCGTACAAAACCCATTTCCAAAGCCCCATATCGAATGGCTCCTATTGAACTTCGTGAGTTAAAGACCCAATTGCGAGAAATTGTTAGACATTGGCTTTACTCGTCCTAGTACTTCTCCTTGGGGTGCTCCTGTTCTATTCGTGAAGAAGAAAGATGGAAGTATGCGACTTTGTATTGATTATCGGGAGTTGAATCATGTCACCATCAAAAATAGGTACCCATTGCCACGTATTGATGACTGTTTGACCAGGTTGCAAGGCACCAAATTCTTTTCAAAGATTGATCTTCGTTCCGGATATCACCAATTGAAGATTAGAACTGATGACATTCCAAAGACGACTTTTCGTAAACTCGATGCAGGGAATTATGAATTCCTAGTCATGTCTTTTGGATTGACTAATGCTCCTATTTGCCTTCATGGATATGATGCAATCGAGTATTCAAGGAATATTTGGATCACTTTGTGGACGTCTTTATTGATGACATCCTTATTTATTCTAAAAACCATGAAGATCATGAGCAACACTTGAGGCTGATACTCCAAAAGCTTTGTGAATATAAGCTTTATGCCAAATTAAAGAAATGCGAGTTCTGGCTTGTGGAAGTAGCATTCCTTGGGCATGTGGTATCAAGTCATGGAATATCTGTTGACCCAGCAAAGATTGAAGCTATTCAAAGTCGGGAGCAACCTAAATCAGTGACCAAAGTCGTAGCTTTCTCGGCTTATTTTTATTATCGGAGATTCGTAGAGGGGTTTTCTCGAACCGTTACTCCCTTAACTCAGCTTACTCGGAAAGATACAAAATTCAGTGGGAACGAGGAATGTGAGAAGAGTTTTCAAGAACTCAAGTGAAGACTTATTTCAGCACCTGTTCTGACAATACCATCTGGCTCGGAGGGATTTGTCATTTACAGTGATGCTTCAGGCAAAGGGTTAGGATTTGTTCTCATGCAACATGGGAAAGTCATAGCCTATGCCTCTCGACAACTCAAAGAATATGAGAGGAATTATCCTACTCATGATCTAGATTTGGCAGCAATCGTTTTTGCACTAAAGATTTGGAGGCATTACTTGTATAGGGAAAAGGTGGAGATCTATACGGATCATAAAAGCCTCAAATATTTCTTCACTCAAAAGGAACTCAACATGCGATAGCGACGTTGGCTTGAACTGTTGAAAGATTATGATCATACCATCCTGGAAAAGCAAACGTGGTAGCTGACACATTGAGTAGAAGATCATATGCGGGTATGAGTGCGATATTGTCAACGCAAAGGCCCATTTTGTATGACTTGCAAAGGATGGAGATAGAGATAAAGACTCCAAGGACCTATGTGATGATGGCAAATATACGAGTAGAACCGACTTTAATCGATAAAGTTAAAGCTACTCAAGCTACAGACCTGGAGCTGATGCATATGAGGAAGAAAGTACAAGAAGGTGCTATGCCGGAAGCAAGAATCGATGAAGAAAGAATACTTCGAGTCAACTCCAGACTTTGTGTTCCTGACGACCCTGAGTTAAAGTATAAAATCATGATGGAGGCGCACAACACATTGTTTGCAATCCATCCTGGGAGTACCATAATGTATCATGATATTCGACATACATTTTGGTGGGGCAATATGAAGAGGGAGATATCACTGTTTATCTCAAGGTGTTTAACTTGTCAACGAGCCAAGGCAGAGCATCAAGTACCAAAAGGTCCATTGCAACCACTTGAAATTCCAGAATGGAAGTGGGAGCACATTACTATGGATTTCGTTACTGGTCTTCCCAAGGTTTCTCAAGGCATAGATGCAATTTGGGTCATTGTTGATAGATTGACCAAATCTGCTCATTTCTTACCTATACGAGAAACTTATACACTTGAACGTCTTGCTCGTATATACATAAATGAGGTTGTAAGATTGCATGGTATGCCAGTATCCATAGTTTTTGATCGAGACCCAAGATTTACTTCATGATTTTGGTTTAGTTTGAAAAAAGATATGGGCACGGATTTACGATTTAGTTCGGCATATCATCCTCAAACGGACGGACAATCAGAGAGGACTATTCAAACACTTGAAGATTTATTAAGACTCTGCGTCCTTGACTTCAAGGGAAGTTGGGACAAGTTCTTACCATTGGTGGAGTTTTCTTCAACAACAGTTATCAAGCAAGTATTGGCATGGCTCCATTCGAGGCGTTCGAGGCGTTGTATGGAAGAAAGTGTCGTTCTCCAGTATGCTGGGATTAGGTGGGTGAAACAACGTTGTTGGGATCGGGGTTGGTATGTATGACTACGGAAAAGATTCAAACGATCCGACAATGTATAAAAATCTCACAAGATCGACAAAAGAGTTATGTTGATCTTCATCGAAAGGACGTGGAATTCGATATTAGAGATCATGTGTTGTTACGTGTTGCTCCATGGAAAGGAGTTACGAGATTTGGAAAGAGAGGAAAGCTCAATCCTCGATTCATTGATCCATTTTTAATCCTCGATCGAGTAGGGATCAGAGCCTATAGACTCGCTTTTACCGCTTAAGTACGTCTCGTGTTCATAACGCTTTTCATATATCCATGTTACGTAAATATGTGAAAAACCCGAACCACATTATTGAGTTAGAACCGGATGAAATAGTGGAAGATTTAACGTATGAAGAGGTTCTTATTCAAATCTTGGATAAGAAGGAACATATTCTATGCTCCAAGATTATACCTCAAGTCAAAGTTTTATGGAGGAACCACGATGTTAAAGAAATGACCTGGGAGTTAGAATCTGAAATGAAATCAAGTTATCCTTACCTCTTTGACATACCAGGTACGTGCCCTAATTTCGAGGGTGAAATTTCATAAGAAGGGGAAATTGTAAGACCCCAACTTTTATGAATAAAAATGAATTTTCTATAAATATCATTTTTGAATATTATGGAATAAATTTGATATAATGTTATAGTTGTGGGTAATATTTATAAATTTTGCAAAGTACGCAAGTTGTTATATAATATTCGATTGGTCGGGGAATATTCATTTTAACAGGGAATATTCGTACGACGGCACAATCATTGGTGGACCCCACAAAAGAATTATTGTCGGATTGAGAAAATGACAAAATTATTTTATTGAAAATAACGGCGGAAGTTTTACAGAATTATCTTGTTGAACTACTCTTAGTAGTAAAATACGATGTCTGGCGTGGTTGCATAGTAGCACTGCAGGTATTGATTATTGATGCTTACGTGAGAAGTCATTCGGTTTTATTCAATTATTATTTATATTTTTATATTATTAAATTAATAATTGAGATGACAGAGTTATTAATATTATTATTTGCAATATTAACGCCGCCTAGAAGTTACTCCAAGGAGAGGTTTGGTCACCTAATTGTGCGCTAATAGGAAGAAATCCTTATTGGAAAGTCCCTCTTTCCAGGAACGATATGGTCGATTAACAATTAATGAATAATAATAATGATGATGAAGTTTTGTTTTATTAGTATTATTAATGTAATAAAATGTAAAAGCTTTTTATATAAAATGTATATACTTTTATAAAGTTATTCGTTTTATTAGGCTAATAGTAAAATCTTTTTATATAAAACAGAATACTTTTATTAAGTTATCTGTTTTATTAGACAATAATTAGAATATATTATATTTTATTATGCATAGTGTTTGCATAGTGCCTGTTAGGTTTGTAATATTCATGAACGCAATCAAATTGCACAAAGAAGCGGAAACGTGTAAAAATCAGAGTTTTAAAATTTTACAAATCATATACCCGGATCACCCTTTATGCAAAATTATTAATTAAACGAAAAAGAAAGAACAAGAACCATACCCTTGAAGATCCGAGCTTCCTCAGGTACAAGTTCACCTCCAATCTTTTTCGCGTTCAACTTGAATCCACCGGGTTTGGTTCCTTCATTTGATCAATGTTAGTCACCCAAGTGTTTGACCTCTAGAGGTGATCCACCAAGGAAGAAGAAGAATTCAAGAAAATGGGTGTTTGGCTAAACCCTAGTTTTCTATCTCTATAGAAAAGGGCGTACTCTCTCAACAATTGGAATCACGTATTCACGTGTTGTGAAAGTGTCAACCCCCTCACCCATAATAAGACTCCTCTTATTTATAGATGTGGGCAACCCTCCTTAACAATTAAGAAATTGGGTTTTATTTTAATTAATTAAATTTCTTTAATTAATTAGGCTCCCAATTTTATTAGGAATAATTAATTAAACTCTTTTAATTAATTGGCCTCCTGATCTTATTAGGATATACAAGAGTACTTTTATTAATTAATTCCCAAACTCCTTTAGGAATTAAATAATAATAATAGTAATAATAATAATAAGACTCCTCTTATTAATTTATATTTAATATTTCCAAAATATTAAATAATAAATATTAAGCTATTTAATTTATTCTATCACCATAGATTAAATTAAATATACTTAATTTATTATTACGATTATGCCGTTAACTTCTTAAATAATTATTCTTCCTTTTATGGTGTGACCCTTTAGGTTCTCCATATTAAACCGGTTGTGAATAAATCATTTAGAACAATTCTAATCTTATTTAAATAAATAAATTAAACTAATAATTTATTTAAATAAATAATATTTATTCTACAATAGGGATAAGCCTCCTTAGCGATCAACGACTTTCCAGATAATATAGATTTCAACATTAATCATAAAAGAACATTTGAGTAAATAGTTACTTAATACATTCAATCCTTCCACCATACAATGTCCCAATTAAATATAAGACATGGAATTACTTGTCAAGTCTTAGTTTATTTAATTATATGTATTTCGACTCTTAAATGCACAACCCCAAATAATACAAATTAGAAACTCCTTTCTAATTTCATTCATCGCCACCAAGGACTACTGGGTTGTCATTTATCGAATCACATAGGACATATCTCATCTTTATTGATCATACATTATCTCCATGTACAACTTATTATACCCAAGCATACCCTTTGATATACCCAAAAGGTCTTAAGGAATAAGTCAAAGTATAACTCATCATACACAAGATACTATGATGATCTCAAGTCCAAGGATCACTTGTACTACTATCACAACAGAATTCCTATTGACGAATAGTAAAAAAACTCCATTAGGTATTCCTTAGCGAGCCAATGTTCGATGAACTTATTCTCTAATAAGCACCTACATACTTGCTTTAGTGTCTCCACACAAATAATCATGAGATCAATCATCCTCATCCAATGAGTAAGCAACGTATGCACCAATCTATCCGGATTCACTAATCCCCAATTTAGTAATCCAACGATTGGGAACTATTTTAGTTTTAAGCTTTCTAAGAATTTAGATCTCATTAGAATGATCATCATCATTATTCTAAAATCATTGCTTAAAACTATGGGTTTATCATATATTATAAAACAGCATCATGTAAATAATTAAAAGCCTTTAATAAATAATACTTTTTTATTAATAAATGAATAAGATTGTTACAAAGTATATGCTTTATCATCAAACATGATTGGCTTGTGTGCATACTACTTTCAATCTCCCACTTGCACTAAAGCCAATCGTCATGGTATCTCATACTCTTCTTCTCTAAGTGACGATTATCCTGCTGTTGGATAAGCTTCAATATATGGATATGTAATGTTGTTCTTGAGTGTCCACTATCTCTATAGTGATTTCCCATCTTTCATTGATTCTTATAATCAAATGAAAGTGCCACAACACATGTTTAGATCCAAGATGAGACTTAGGAACTATTCCTAGTTCTGTAATGAACTTTTCATCCAAACAATCAACTTGCAGCTTCATTTATAGCTATATACTTTATCTTTATCACTAAACCAGCAACTCTTTGCTGTTTGAAACCTTTCAAATTCACTGCACCACCGTTCAAGGTAACCCTTTACCTTAAAGTGGATTTTCTGTCGTCTTGGTCTGTCTGAAAAACTTGAGTTTGTTAAGCCCTCTAGTTTTAATTCAGACTCACCATAAATCTGATCACATCCTTAGTTCCAGTTAAGTAGTTTAAGATATTTTTCACTGTCTCACAGTGAAATTCTCTAGAATATGACTGATCAACATCAGGTTTTGTACATTTCATTGCATACATGATAGTTACTCATGCGATCTCTCTTTTTGGAGTTTATGGGGACTATTAAGAGAGATACACTCCGGGGCTCATCAACATGAGACATCTCTTGGAGTTTGCTATGCTAAACGACTTTAACATCAAATGAATATACGTTCCTTGGGTTTAGTCGAGTATCCTTTTAAATCTATCTATATAGATTTGTATCCCCAATTAAGATACTATTCCCAAATCATTCATGGAGGAATGTTTAGACAACTTTTTCTTTACTGATTGTAGCATTGGTATGTTATTCCTCATCCGTAGTATATCAACATATAATATTAGAAATTTCACGACGCTCCCACTGACCCTTTTGTACACACTAGAACTCTTACCTCATCGTATGCAACTGGATCATCATCTTCTATGATATGTACCTCATCATCATCATCCATGATGAATCCATACATCTCAGGTAACTTCGGTACTATTCCAGATTTACGATTCGGTTGTGGTACAATAGGTCTATCTACAGATTTCTCTTATTTGAGTTATAGTGTTTTGTGGTTCTTGAACTCTTCAAGATCTATTATCCTCCCACTAGCTCCTTCATTGAGAAACACCTTTATCTTAGAAGGTAGTGTGTTTCGCAACAAACACATTTTGCTAAGTAGGATTATATAACATATAACCTAAACTTACTTTAGGATGTCCCACAAATCTACACTTGTCAAATTTTGTCCCAAGCTTATCCTTTGAAATCTTTTCACATAAGTTGAATAACCCCTTATCTTAACATACTTAAGATTAGGAATCCTCCCTGTCCATAACATTTATGGAGTCTTGGGGCCGAATTTTGAGGTTACCTTTTCCGTAGATATGCAGCCATTTCTAGGACATGATCCTAAAAGGATACTGGAATGTCGGTAAAATCATGGACCGTACCATGTCCAACAAGGTACGATTTTTCCTTTCAGATACATCAATCAATTATTACGTATCAGGAGGCGTCCATTATGAGAAAATCATTTGAGATGATCTAGAAACTTATTGCTCAAGTATTTATTCCTTGATATAATCAAAGAATCTTAATACTTTGTCAATTTGTTTCACTTATGAATTCTTTGAACTTTTCAAATAATTCACATTTGTATTTCATCAAATACACACATTTAACTCTTTGAATGATCATCTCCTTTTCTTATACTAGATTGTTTAATTTATAAAATTATTTTCACGTAAGTTAAGTATACAAAATCCATTAAGTGATATTCCAGTCCTATACAAAACATTATTATTATAAATAGAACAACAATTGCTCTTAAATATAATACCAAAGATGTCATTGTCCAACAATAAAATGGAAATAATGTTTCCAACGAGAACTGGAATACAATAACAACTTATTGACTTAATAGACTTGCCCGTAGGCATTGCTAAACTATAAGTTTCTATGGCTAATGTAGCAACCTTTGCTTCATTTCCCACACATAAGATTATTTATCTTTGTTTAACTTTCTACTTCTGCTTGGTCCCTTCATAAATCTATATTTATGATAACCAAAGTCGGTATCCAATATCCAAGTAGAACCTTGACTTAAAGAAAAATTTATTTTAAATCTTGAACAAAATTGTATTTTTAACCGAAACTTCACTAAGTTTCTTTGGTTAGCCTCTGCAAGATGCTTCTCACAGTTTCTTTTCCAGTGTCAATGCTTATTGCAGTGGAAGAAAATTCCTATGCTATCCGTATCAGTTTTGTTCTTATTATCCTTTGTTTACGCCTTTCTATTTACCTTCTTTGAATCGTTCTTCTTTTCAGAAGATCCTTTGGCCTCTACCAATAAGAAATTGTCTTTCTTGATTGAAAAGTGACTCTCAACATTTTTCAACATGTTAAGCAAATCAGCGAGGCTAATATCTAGCTTGTTTATATGAAAAATTCACAACAATTGTGAAAGGAGTCCGGAGTGAGTGCAAGATCAAATCTTGGCTCAACTCTCCATCCATGACAAAACCCAGTTTGTCCTAATTGATCAATCAAATTGATTATGTTAAGAATTTTTGTCTGTACTATAGTGCCATTGGCCATTCTAGATCGGAAGAGCTCCTTAGATATCTGATATCTATTAGTCCTACTTTCCTCACCATCAACTACTTTATGTGCAGGAATATAGTATGAGCATCCATAGTTTCATGCTGACGCTGAAGCTCGTTACTCATAGATGCGAGCATGATGAATTGAGCCAATTGTACATCATCTTGCCACTTTCTAAAAGTAGCAATCACTTCCTCAGATGCATTGTCTGCAACCATTGCAGGGATAGGCGTATTAAGGACATAAAATAGCTTTTTAGCCATGAGAACTATTCTCAAATTCCTTAACCAATCCATTTAATTTGGTCCGGTTAAATAAAATCTAATATGCTACGCAGTGATAGTAATTTAGACATTGTAAAATTCTATAAATGAATTTGTAATTAACAACATTTTAGCATACATTCTTTTATTAATTACCAAAATAAATTAGGTCTTATTTTAAATTGGTATCTTCCACTATTTTCTTCAAACTATATTACCCTCAATATATAGTTCGGCAAAATCTAATTATAGATTTGCTAGTGAGAATAAGGATCTCATTTCAAATGTATATAGCCTTGTGGTGACACAACAAATTACATATAAATAAATAGGTAGACAACTCTTGTCAATTACATCAACTATGCAACTCCTTGTATTTTGCCTCTTAAATCATAATGGTCAAGTGTGTGCACATCCGAACTAAAATGATTTAAGTTAAGTCCAACCTAGCACTCCATATATTCAAAAAAGAAAAATATCATCCTTGTGGTGACACAACAAAATAATATTGTTCAATTTTCTTTATAAGCATCAAATGTGATAAATTAACATCTTAAATACTTAATACTTGCTTTGTGGTGACACAACAAACTCATATTAAATATTTAATACTCTATTAATTTTATCATGCTAGAAGGCGACGTTCGATATTCCAAATATCTTTGAACGCTTAGGACTTAATATAAAAAAATTGAGGGGTTTTTAATTAATTTGTCTCATCTTGTTTAGCGCGCATGCACATATATATATAAAATACGCGTCATATTAATGAACATGCGAAGCATGTTTGCATAATATATAATATATATAATATAATCATGAACATATAGAATACTATATTCTACCTGGATTGATTATGGACTTTATTCTAGTTTGGTTCACTAGAGCCACCAAGTGAACCAAAAGGTCAAACCCTAGGGGTGCAAAAATTAATATTTAAATATAACTATTACATTTAAACCCGGGCTCCATTACAAACGGGTCTTCAAGCGCTCCATGTTCCTTGATCTCAAATTTTTCAAAATTAATTCTAACTATTCCTATTACAAAAAATTTAAAATAAATAGAAACCTTGATCAACAGTCAAGGGGAAGTACATAGGAGAGAGATAGAATTTACATTAAGAAAAATTAGAGAAAACGAGGTACGCAGACCCTATTTAATAAAACTCATACATTCATGCATCCAACTAAAATAAAATCCAATCACATTGGTCAATAGTCCATAATCAATCCCATTTATTATCATACACATCACCATATGCATCAATAAATAACATTCATATCATGAATAATAAAAATTCAATATATATATTGATATCATTTAATAGGTAAATTTAGTTAGTATAAAATCTAATTTTGAATTAAAATAAACTCCTTTATTTTAATCCAAATTTAAATCAAAATAAAACTATTTTATTTTAATTTATCCAATTTTGAATAAATAAACTATTTTATTTTAATCAAAATCATTAATCAAAATAAACTCCTTTATTTTAATTAATTATAGAATCCAATTCCAAGTAAAAAAAAAATTTATTAAAGGAAACACAAATTTTCTTTCCTATTCACAAATAAACTCCTTCATTTTGAATAATATGAAATCTTATTTCATATTTAAATAAACTCCTTTATTTAAGGAAAGACTGATTCTTTTTCCTATTCACAAATAAACTCTTTTATTTTGAATAATATGAAATCTTATTTCATATCTAAATAAACTCCTTTATTTAAGAAAACATGGAATCCAATTTTAACTCCAATTAGTTATCACGGAATTCAATTCCAACTCTAATTAGTTAGCATGAAATCTAATTTTAAAATTAAAATAAACCTTTTTATTTTAATATTAAAATACACTTTTTATTTTAATATTAAAATAAACTTTTTATTTTAAGATTAAAATAAATATTTTATTTTAATAATAAAATAATTTAGAATATATATATATATATATATATATATATATATATATATATAGATCGAGGATCGGTAAGGACTCTCTTACTTTTTGTTAAAATCGACTTTTTTTTTTTGGTTTTTTTTAATAACTAAAAAAAGTTTAATATTTTATGGAATTGAAATTTTTCATAATACAATGTTTTGGATGTGATTTGGATACGTATAACAAAACAGCATACGCATACCGCGCATTTGTATGCATACCATTTTTTGTATAGGTATTCAAATCACGCCTAAAATATTATATTATGGAAAAATATCGATTCCCATAAAATATTAAATATTTTAGTTGTTTTAAAAAAAAAAAAAAAATCCATATTTTAACAAAAGAAGAGAAGCTCACTCACTGATCGTTATATATATATATATATATATATATATATATATATATATATATATATATATATATATTATTGAAAACATGAATCCACGTGATTATTAAGCATCCTGTAACTTTTCAAAAGATAAGAATCCACGTGATTATATAGTAATCCTAGTATATTGCACTACAATCTCTCAATGATGAGAATGACCTTAGGAAAAATACTAGATCAGAATATGTTTCAAGTTTTAAACCGTGCATCCCTTTAGTCCCTTGAACATGAATCATGCTAATAATATATATATAATATATATTGACAAAACCGATGATGAATCACGCAGTTTTTCGGAACAAACAAAAAAAAAACGAATTCGCCATTTCCAACATATTTTCGGAAATCAATAACCGTTTTTTTAATTAAATAAATTTTATACAATAAAATTATGCCGAATTAAATTGTTTTAAACACATATCAATATACATATCAAATTAAATAATTAATAATTCGCATAAAGGTTTGGCTCACGATACCATTTATTAGGTTTAGAATATTCATGAACGCAATCAAATTGCATGAAGAAAGCGGAAACGCGATGTAAAAATCGAGTTTTTAAATTTTACAAATCATATACCCGGATCACCTTTATTCAAAATTATTAATTAAACGAAAAAGAAAGAACAAGAACCATACCCTTGAAGATCCGAGCTTCCTCGATACAAGTTCACCTCCAATCTTTTCGCTTCAACTTGAATCCACCGGGTTTGGTTCCTTCATTTGATCAATGTTAGTCACCCAAGTGTTTGACCTCTGGAGGTGATCCACCAAGGAAGAAGAAGAATTCAAGAAAATGGGTGTTTGGCTAAACCCTAGTTTTCTATCTCTATAGAAAAGGGCGTACTCTCTCAACAATTGGAATCACGTATTCACGTGTTGTGAAAGTGTCAACCCCCTCACCCATAATAAGACTCCTCTTATTTATAGATGTGGGCAACCCTCTTTAACAATTAAGAAATTGAGTTTTATTTTAATTAATTAAATTCCTTTAATTAATTAGGCTCCCAAATTTATTAGAATTATTAATTAAACTCTTTTAATTAATTGGCATCCTAATCTTATTAGGATATACGAGAGTACTTTTATTAATTAATTTCCAAACTCCTTTAGGAATTAAATAATAATAATAGTAATAATAATAATAAGACTCCTCTTATTAATTTATATTTAATATTTCCAAAATATTAAATAATAAATATTAAGCTATTTAATTTATTCTATCACCATAGATTAAATTAAATATACTTAGTTTATTATTACGATTATGCCGTTAACTTCTTAAATAATTATTCTTCCTTTTATGGTATGACCTTTTAGGTTCTCCATATTAAATCGGTTGTGAATAAATCAATTAGAACAATTCTAATCTTATTTAAATAAATAAATTAAACTAATAATTTATTTAAATAAATAATATTTATTCTACAATAGGGATAAGCCTCCCTAGCGATCAACGACTTTCCAGATAATATAGATTTCAACATTAATCATAAAAGAACCTTTGAGTAAATAGTTACCGCGACAATTCAATCCTTCCACCATCTGATGTCCCAATTAAATATAAGACATGGAATTATCATCACGTCTTAGTTTATTTAATTATATGTATTTCGACTCTTAAATTCACAACCCCAAATAATACAAATTAGAAACTCCTTTCTAATTTCATTACGCCGCCCGAGACTCTTTGGGTTGTCATTTATCGAATCACATAGGACATATCTCTTCTTTTACTAGAAGGCGATAGATTCTTTATTGATCATACATTATCTCCATGTACAACTTATTATACCCAAGCATACCCTTTGATATACCCAAAGGGTCTTAAGGAATAAGTCAAAGTATAACTCATCATACACAAGATACTATGATGATCTCAAGTCCAAGGATCACTTGTACTACTATCACAACAGAATTCCTATTGACAAAAGTGAGTAAAACTCCATTAAGTATTCCTTAGCGAGCCACGCTCGGTGAACTTATTCCCTAATAAGCACCTACATACTTTAGCTTTAGTGTCTCCACACAAATAATCATGAGATCAATCATCCTCATCCAACGAGCAGCAAGCAACATATGTACCAATCTATCCGGATTCACTAATCCCCAATTTAGTAATCCAACGATTGGGAACTATTTTAGTTTTAAGCTTTCTAAGAATTTAGATCTCATTAGAATGATCATCATCATTATTCTAAAATCATTGCTTAAAAATATGGGTTTATCACATATTATAAAACAGCATCATGTAGATAATTAAAAGCCTTTAATAAATAATACTTTTTATTAATAAATGAATAAGATTGTTACAAAGTATATGCTTTATCATCAAACATGATTGGCTTGTGTGCATACTACTTTCAATCTCCCACTTGCACTAAAGCCAATCGTCATGGTATCTCATACTCTTCTTCTCTAAGTGACGATTATCCTGCTGTTGGATAAGCTTCAGTATATGGATATGTAATGTTGTTCTTGAGAGTCCACTATCTCTATAGTGATTTCCCATCTTTCATTGATTCCTATAATCAAATGAAAGTGCCACAACACATGTTTAGATCCAAGATGAGACTTAGGAACTATTCCTAGTTCTGTAATAAACTTTTCATCCAAACAATCAACTTACAGCTTCATTTATAGTTATATATTTTGTCTTTATCACTAAACCAGCAACTCTTTGCTGTTTGAAACCTTTCAAATTCACTGCACCACCGTTTAAGGTAACCCTTTACCTTAAAGTGGATTTTCTGTCGTCTTGGTCTGTCTGAAAAACTTGAGTTTGTTAAGCCCTCTAGTTTTAATTCAGACTCACCATAAATCTGATCACATCCTTAGTTCCAGTTAAGTAGTTTAAGATATTTTTCACTGTCTCACAGTGAACTTCTCCAGAATATGACTGATCAACATCAGGTTTTGTACATTTCATTGCATACATGATAGTTACTCATGCGATCTCTCTTTTTTGGAGTTTATGGGGACTATTAAGAGATACACTCCAGGCTCATCAACATGAGACATCTCTTGGAGTTTGCTATGCTAAACGACTTTAACATCAAATAAATATACGTTCCTTGGGTTTAGTCGAGTATTCTTTTAAATCTATCTATATAGATTTGTATCCCCAATTAAGATACTATTCCCAAATCATTCATGGAGGAATGTTTAGACAACTTTTTCTTTACTGATTGTAGCATTGGTATGTTATTCCTCATCCGTAGTATATCAACATATAATATTAGAAATTTCACGACGCTCCCACTGACCCTTTTGTACACACTAGAACTCTTACCTCATCGTATGCAACTGGATCATCATCTTCTATGATATGTACCTCATCATCATCATCCATGATGAATCCATACATCTCAGGTAACTTCGGTACTATTCCAGATTTACGATTCGGTTGTGGTACAATAGGTCTATCTACAGGTTTCTCTTATTTGACTTATAGTGTTTTGTGATTCTTGAACTCTTCAAGATTTATTATCCTTCCACTAGCTCCTTCATTGAGAAACACCTTTATCTTAGAAGGTAGTGTGTTTCGCAACAAACACATTTTGCTAAGTAGGATTATATAACATGTAACCTAAACTTACTTTAGGATGTCCCATAAATCTACACTTGTCAAATTTTGTCCCAAGCTTATCCTTTGAAACCTTTTCACATAAGTTGAATAACCCCTTATCTTAACATACTTAAGATTAGGAATCCTCCCTGTCCATAACATTTATGGAGTCTTGGGGCCGAATTTTGAGGTTACCTTTTCCGTAGATATGCAGCCATTTCTAGGACATGATCCTAAAAGGATACTGGAAGGTCGGTAAAATCATTATAGACCGTACCATGTCCAACAAGGTACGATTTTTCCTTTCAGATACATCAATCAATTATTACGTATCAGGAGGCGTCCATTATGAGAAAACCATTTGAGATGATCTAGAAACTTATTGCTCAAGTATTTATTCCTTGATATAATCAAAGAATCTTAATACTTTGTCAATTTGTTTCACTTATGAATTCTTTGAACTTTTCAAATAATTCACACTTGTATTTCATCAAATACACACATTTTAACTCTTTGAATGATCATCTCCTTTTCTTATACTAGATTGTTTAATTTATAAAATTATTTTCACGTAAGTTAAGTATACAAAATCCATTAAGTGATATTCCAGTCCTATACAAAACATTATTATTATAAATAGAACAACAATTGCTCTTAAATATAATACCAAAGATGTCATTGTCCAATAATAAAATAGAAATAATGTTTCCAACGAGAACTGGAATACAATAACAACTTATTGACTTAATAGACTTGCCCGTAGGCATTGCTAAACTATAAGTTTCTATGGCTAATGTAGCAACCTTTGCTTCATTTCCCACACATAAGATTATTTATCTTTGTTTAGCTTTCTACTTCTGCTTGGTCCCTTCATAAATCTATATTTATGATAACCAAAGTCGGTATCCAATATCCAAGTAGAACCTTGACTTAAAGAAAAATTTATTTTAAATCTTGAACAAAATTGTATTTTTAACCGAAACTTCACTAAGTTTCTTTGGTTAGCCTCTGCAAGATGCTTCTCGTAGTTTCTTTTCCAGTGTCAAGGCTTATTGCAGTGGAAGAAAATTCCTATGCTATCCGTATCAGTTTTGTTCTTATTATCCTTTGTTTACGCCTTTCTATTTACCTTCTTTGAATCGTTCTTCTTTTCAGAAGATCCTTTGGCCCCTACCAATAAGACATTGTCTTTCTTGATTGGAAAGTGACTCTCAACATTTTTCAACATGTTAAGCAAATCAGCGAGGCTAATATCTAGCTTGTTTATATGAAAAATTCACAACAATTGTGAAAGGAGTCCGGGAGTGAGTGCAAGATCAAATCTTGGCTCAACTCTCCATCCATGACAAAACCAGTTGTCCTAATTAATCAATCAAATTGATTATGTTAAGAATTTTTGTCTGTACTATAGTGCCATTGGCCATTCTAGATCGGAAGAGCTCCTTAGATATCTGATATCTATTAGTCCTACTTTCCTCACCATCAACTACTTTATGTGCAGGAATATAGTATGAGCATCCATAGTTTCATGCTGACGCTGAAGCTCGTTACTCATAGATGCGAGCATGATGAATTGAGCCAATTGTACATCATCTTGCCACTTTCTAAAAGTAGCAATCACTTCCTCGGATGCATTATGCGCAACCATTGCGAGGATAGGCGTATTAAGGACATAAAATAGCTTTTAGCCATGAGAACTATTCTCAAATTCCTTAACCAATCCATTTAATTTGGTCCTAAGTAAATAGAATCTAATATGCTACTGTGATGATAGTAATTTAGACATTGTAAAATTCTATAAATGAATTTGTAATTAACAACATTTTAGCATACATTCTTTTATTAATTACCAAAATAAATTAGGTCTTATTTTAAATTGGTATCTTCCACTATTTTCTTCAAACTATATTACCCTCAATATATAGTTCTAAAAAATCTAATTATAGATTTGCTAGTGAGAATAAGGATCTCATTTCAAATGTATATAGCCTTGTGGTGACACAACAAATTATATATAAATAAATAGGTAGACAACTCTTGTCAATTACATCAACTATGCAACTCCTTGTATTTTGCCTCTTAAATCATAATGGTCAAGTGTGTGCACATCCTAACTAAAATGATTTAAGTTAAGTCCAACCTAGCACTCCATATATTCAAAAAAAAAAATATCATCCTTGTGGTGACACAATAAAATAATATTGTTCAATTTTCTTTATAAGCATCAAATGTGATAAATTAACATCTTAAATACTTAATACTTGCTTTGTGGTGACACAACAAACTCATATTAAATATTTAATACTCTATTAATTTTATCATGCTAGAAGGCGACGTTCGATATTCCAAATATCTTTGAACGCTTAGGACTTAATATAAAAAAATTGAGGGGTTTTTAATTAATTTGTCTCATCTTGTTTAGCGCGCATGCACATATATATATAAAATACGCGTCATATTAATGAACATGCAAAGCATGTTTGCATAATATATAATATATATAATATAATCATGAACATATAGAATACTATATTCTACCTGAATTGATTATGGACTTTATTCTAGTTTGGTTCACTAGAGCCACCAAGTGAACCAAAAGGTCAAACCCTAGGGGTGCAAAAATTAATATTTAAATATAACTATTACATTTAAACCCTGGGCTCCATTATAAACCAGGTCTTCAAGCGCTCCATGTTCCTTGATCTCAAATTTTTCAAAATTAATTCTAACTATTCCTATTACAAAAAATTTAAAATAAATAGAAACCTTGATCGTGATCGAGGGAAGTACATAGGAGAGAGATAGAATTTACATTAAGAAAAATTAGAGAAGGCGAATCTGTGAGACCTCTATTTAATAAAACTCATACATTCATGCATCCAACTAAAATAAAATCCAATCACATTGTTCATAAGTCCATAATCAATCTCATTTATTATCATACACATCACCATATGCATCAATAAATAAAATTCATCTCATGAATAATAAACATTCAATATATATATTGATATCATTTAATGGGCAAATTTAGTTAGTATAAAATCTAATTTTGAATTAAAATAAACTCCTTTATTTTAATCCAAATTTAAATCAAAATAAAACTATTTTATTTTAATTTATCCAATTTTGAATAAATAAACTATTTTATTTTAATCAAAATCATTAATCAAAATAAACTCCTTTATTTTAATTAATTATAGAATCCAATTCCAAGTAAAAAAAAATTATTAAAGGAAACACAAATTTTCTTTCATATTCACAAATAAACTCCTTTATTTTGAATAATATGAAATCTTATTTCATATTTAAATAAACTCCTTTATTTAAGGAAAGACTGATTCTTTTTCCTATTCACAAATAAACTCTTTTATTTTGAATAATATGAAATCTTATTTCATATCTAAATAAACTCCTTTATTTAAGAAAACATGGAATCCAATTTCAACTCCAATTAGTTATCATGGAATCCAATTCCAACTCTAATTAGTTAGCATGAAATCTAATTTTAAAATTAAAATAAATCTTTTTATTTTAATATTAAAATAAATATTTTATTTTAAGATTAAAATAAATATTTATTTTAATAATAAAATAATTTAGAATATATATATATATATATATATATATATATATATATATATATATATATATATATATATATATTGAAAACATGAATCCACGTGATTATTAAGCATCCTGTAACTTTTCAAAAGATGAGAATCCACGTGATTATATAGTAATCCTAGTATATTGCACTACAATCTCTCAATGATGAGAATGACCTTAGGAAAAATACTAGATCAGGATATGTTTCAAGTTTTCAACCGTGCATCCCTTTAGTCCCTTGAACATGAATCATGCTAATAATATATATACATAATATATATTAACAAAACCGATGATGAATCACGCAGTTTTTCGGAACAAAGAAAAAAAAAACGAATTCGCCATTTCCAACACATTTTCGGAAATCAATAACCGTTTTTTTTAATTAAATAAATTTTATACAATAAAATTATGCCCAATTAAATTGTTCTAAATACATATCAATAAACATATTAAATTAAACAATTAATAATTCGCATAAAGGTTTGGCTCTGATACCACTGTTAGGTTTGTAATATTCATGAATGCAATCAAATTGCACAAAGAAGCGGAAACGTGTAAAAATCAGAGTTTTAAAATTTTACAAACTATATTCCCGGATCACCTTTTATGAACAATTATTAATTAAATGAAAAAGAAAGAACAAGAATCATACCCTTGAAGATCCGAGCTTCCTCAGGTACAAGTTCACCTCCAATCCTTTTCGCGTTCAATTTGAATCCACCGGGTTTGGTTCCTTCCTTTGATCAATGTTAGCCATCCAAGTGTTTGGTCTCTAGAGGTGATCCACCAAGGAAGAAGAAGAATTCAAGAAGATGGGTGTTTGGCTAAACCCTAATTTTCTATCTCTATAAAAAATGACGTACTCTCCCAACAATTGGAATCACGTATTCACGTGTTGTGAAAGTGTCAACCCCCTCACCCATAATAAGACTCCTCTTATTTATAGATGTGGGCAACCCTCCTTAACAATTAAGAAATTGGGTTTTATTTTAATTAATTAAATTTCTTTAATTAATTAGGCTCCCAATCTTATTAGGAATAATTAATTAAACTCTTTTAATTAATTGGCCTCCTAATCTTATTAGGATATACGAGAGTACTTTTATTAATTAATTTCCAAATTCCTTTAGGAATTAAATAATAATAATAGTAATAATAATAATAAGACTCCTCTTATTAATTTATATTTAATATTTCTAAAATATTAAATAATAAATATTAAGTTATTTAATTTATTCTATCACCATAGATTAAATTAAATATACTTAATTATTATTACGATTATGCCATTAACTTCTTAAATAATTATTCTTCCTTTTATGGTGTGACCCTTTAGGTTCTCCATATTAAACCCAATTTGTGAATAAATCAATTAGAACAATTCTAATCTTATTTAAATAAATAAATTAAACTAATAATTTATTTAAATAAATAATATTTATTCTACATAGGGATAAGCCTCTCTTAGCGATCAACGACTTTCCGGATAATATAGATTTCAACATTAATCATAAAAAGAACCTTTGAGTAAATAGTTACTGCATACAATTCAATCCTTCCACCATACAATGTCCCAATTAAATATAAGACATGAAATTACTGTCAAGTCTTATTTTATTTAATTATATGTATTTCGACTCTTAAATTCACAACCCCAAATAATACAAATTAGAAACTCCTTTCTAATTTCATTCTGCCTTGGCCAAGGACTACTGGGTTGTCATTTATCGAATCACATAGGACATATCTCTTCTTTTACTAGAAGCGATAGATTCTTTATTGATCATACATTATCTCCATGTACAACTTATTATACCCAAGCATACCCTTTGATATACCTAAAGGGTCTTAAGGAATAAGTCAAAGTATAACTCATCATACACAAGATACTATGATGATCTCAAGTCCAAGGATCACTTGTACTACTATCACAACAGGAATTCCTATTGACAGGCAAGTAAAACTCCATTAAGTATTCCTTAGCGAGCCACGTTCAGTGAACTTATTCCCTAATAAGCACCTACATACTTGCTTTAGTGTCTCCACACAAATAATCATGAGATCAATCATCCTCATCCAATGAGCAAGCAACGTATGTACCAATCTATCCGGATTCACTAATCCCCAATTTAGTAATCCAACGATTGAGAACTATTTTAGTTTTAAGCTTTCTAAGAATTTAGATCTCATTAAAATGATCATCATCATTATTCTAAAAGCATTGCTTAAAACTATGAGTTTATCACATATTATAAAACAGCATCATGTAGATAATTAAAAGCCTTTAATAAATAATAATTTTTATTAATAAATGAATAAGATTGTTACAAAGTATATGCTTTATCATCAAACATGATTGACTTGTGTGCATACTACTTTCAGTGCCTGCATAGTGTTTGCATAGTAAAATCTTTTTATAAAGTTATTCGTTTTATTAGATTATAAATAGAATATATTATATTTTATTTAAAAGATTTTGCTTTAAATATGGACCGTCCGATTAAAAGTAAATCAATCTGGACCGTTCATGAATTAGTTACTATCGATCCATTCTTCAATAAATAGAAGTTCATTCCTTCATTATTTCTTTGAATTCACTTTGAAACTCTAGAGAGAAATTATAGAAAAAAGAAGAAAAATATTCAGTACGTCCACTACTCCTACATCCAATTACTCTTCTTCTTAAGGTAAGGGGTATTATATCTTTTGTATTCATGAAGAGAACTTCATTATTCCATTTTTTTATTACATTGGAATAACTCAGATATCTGCCAAGCTACCTATACTTGGTGAAATTCTTACATTATTCCATTCTTTATTATTACATTGTAATATCCTCATCACCACATCGCTTTTTCTACGGGACTGGTTTCGCCTCTTTATTATTCTCATTGGAATATCATGTACATACATTTTACGCCGGACCTAGTTCCTCTTTATTATTACATTGGAACATCCTATCGGTTTAAATTTCACCGACTGGTTCCGTTATTTAATATTCTCGTTAGAATAACTTTGTCTGTCACAATCTTGCATGCATGGTGATTTCTGTTGTTATTCCATTTTTATTATTCTGTTTGGAACATCCCGCTTGGTCGTAATTTTGCCTAACTTGGTTCCGTTATTTAGTATTCATTGGAATAACTTTGTCCATGCAATACCGCATGCATGGTGATTTCTTTTGTTATTCCATTCTTTATTATACTTAGTTGGTTAAAGTTTTGACTTCTATACTCCATGAAATTAGTGGAATATCCTTGATATTTGCGCTTCATCCAAAGATCTTTTCATGGAAATATTCTTCTGAACATTCTTGAATTTTACTTTACAAAGAAGTATCATGTTGACAATTTGGACGTTATTAGTTCATGAATAAATTAATTCTTGAACTTGTTTTATTGAATTCTTATATCATTGTCATCATCCTCGTGTTTATATTTTTTGAAAGTCATCTCGTGGCACATGGTGCATAAATGGACTTGGTATGATTATGACCGAGGATTATTCGGTATAATCATGACCGTAATGTTACAAATGATGTGGTAAAAGTCCTCATTAGCCCGTAGTGCATTGATGGACAGTTGTTAGCATGATCATGACCATTGATGAATACAAGAATATCTTTGGCCCGTAGTACATGGATAATTTGTGGTCGTGATACTAATGAATATCCTTGGCCATAGTGCAGGGATGATGTGGATTATTTATTAAGCTGAGTCCCAACGATAAAAGTGATGAAAAATCTTTTAAATCATAAAAGATAGTAGATTTTATTCTCTACTTGACTCTTTTAATGGATTGCTTTTTCCGCTGCAGTTAAACTTGATGTCTATTATATTTTATCAGTTTAACATTATTGAAGACTAATGATAATTTATTCTGCATTATCTTAGTCATAATATTTCTTACTGGGCTAGTTGAGCTCACCCTTTCTTTCACCATTCTCTTCAGAAAATGAGAATATAGTTGGGACGAGTCGGGGAACGGAGTGATGGTCCAGAGGATAGTATTAGTAGTCCTCACTATTCTGTGAAATAGTGTGTTAATAAATATATTGAGGACTTATTTTGAGTTTTAATACTGTCTAGAAGACAATATTTATATTAAAACTCACAGCTTATGTTGTATATTTAAGATTGTATTTGTATTCTGTACCATGTATTTGGCGACTCAGAATAGGTGATGTATACCTATTTTGGGGGCGTCACACTTGGTATGATTATGACCAGGGATTATTCGGTATAATCATGACGATAATGTGACGTATAATATGGTGAAAGTGCTCATTGGCCTGTAGTTCATTGATGGACAGTTGTTAGTATGATTATGACCAGGGATTATTCGGTATAATCATGACAATTGATGATTACATGAATATCCTTGGTCGTGGTGCAGGGATGATTTAATTTTATTTATTAAACTGAGTCTCATCAATATAGTTGATGAAAAACTTTTTAAATCATAGAATATAGTAGATTTTATGCTCTACTTGACTCTTTTAATGGATTGCTTGTTCCGCTGCAGTTAAACTTGTTGTCTATTATATTCTATCAGTTTAACATTGTTGAAGGCTAACGATAATTTATTCTGCATTATCTTAGTCATAATATTTCTTATTGGGCTAGTTGAGCTCACCCTTTTACTTTCATTGTTCTCTTCAGGAAATGAGAATGTAACCGGGACTAGTCGAGGAACGGAGTGACGGTCCAGATAATAGTATTAGTAGTCTTAACTATTCTATTAAATAGTGTGATCATAAATGTAATGAAGACTCCTTTGAGTGTGGATATTGTCTAGATGACAATATTTGTATTAAAACTCATAGCATATGTTTTGTCGTATTTTACACGACTGTTGTATAATTAAGTTGTGTTTGAATTTTGTACCATGTATTTGGCAACTCAAGATGGGTGATGTATACCTATTTTGGGGGCGTCACATTTGGTATCAAAGCTTAGGGATATGATCCCTGGTTGAGATGTTAGACAGGAACTAGGAGGGGAGAGATGGGGAATTCCTTCGCTAGTATGACCTATCTTAGTTTATTTGGTATTTAAATTGGTCGGTCAGAGTATAGGGATAATATGTGATATGATAATTAACCCTTTTTTTGTCGCAGTATTTGGAAATGGCATCCGAAAATGTTGAGATAAGCAATGAAGCACATGAGACCATAGTCACCACAGATTAATACACAGGATAATGTGCAATAGGAAGACAATAATCCTCAAGTAAACAACAACGATCAAATGATGAACGATGGGATGTTCAAAGGCTTTATGCAATTCATGCAACATCAGGCGAGAGCGGCTCCTGTCCAAAATACAGGTGGAAACACTGAAAACTCTCAGACGGTCACCGCTAAGCAGTTCAAGGAGCTGGGACCACCGGAGTTTTTTGGAGAGCCAAAACCACTTAAGGCGGAGACGTGGATAAACAAGATCAACAAGATATTTGATATCTTGGGATGCTCCGAGGAGCAAAAGATTCCCTTTGACACCTTCATGTTGCGAGCAGAAGTAGATTACTGGTGGGAATCTGTAAAGCATACTCAACCTGCTGCACTCAAAATGAAGGAGGTAGAGTTCATCAAGCTTGGTTGATATCAAGCTTGGTTGATAATGAGGAGAGAATGACGCGGATGTTTCTAAGAGGTTTGAAACCTGAGATACGTCAATACCTAATTTCTCACAAACTGTGTTTGTATTCAGATGTTGTGAATAGGGCTCAGTTATTAGAGCGCGATAATGAGTCAACCCAACCAAGAGAGAGCAGCCGACAAAATGATAATACCAATGGTAGCAGTCATCGAACAGGTGACAACAAGCGTGGAGGGAATCAACATGCCAGAAATGGTAATCACTTCAGTGGTAATCATGGTCATGATAATAAGAGTGGACATTTCAAGAAGAGGAGATTCAAAAATGATAGAACGATGTCAACACCAGCACCTATTGTTAAGGAAGGAGAACGACCACCGGTCGTATGTTACAAATGTGGAGGGGAAGGATACATCAGTCCAAACTGCACGATGTAGTCCAAAGCGTGTTACAATTATGGAAAAAAAGGTCACTTAGCCTGATTTTGTCGTGCACCAAAGTCAAGTCCAGCTGGGATGGAGACATCAAAGGGTGTCCCAGACAAGACAAAACCGATAGTTCAAGGGAGAGCGTTTGTCGTAACCTCCCAAAAAGCGAGGAATCCGAACGAGGTGATCACGGGTAAGCTAATCATAAACTCTAGCGAAGTTTATACTTTATTTGATACCAGTTCTACCCATTCTTTTATTTCTCCTACTTGCGCTCAACGTTTAAATTTGACTCTGGAGAAATTAGACTTTGACTTATCGGTTGAAACTCCGCTGGGAGAAACCTTCATTACATCCACTGGTTATAAGTCTTGTTTAATTCAAATCGGTAACCGCATGTTACCTGTCGATCTTATTTCTTTGAAAATACTTGCATTTTATGTGATTTTAGGAATTGATTGGTTAACTACTCATCATGCTAAAATCGATTGTTTTCATAAAGTTGTTAGCTTTCGTATTCCTAACCAACCTATTATGCGAATTCAAGCAACCAAACTACTAAAATCAATCACTGTTATATCAAGTCATAAAGCTATTCAATTATTGAAAAATGGATGTCAAGCTTTCTTAGCCCATGTCACAGATTTAAATAAAAATACGTCAGATTTGAATGATATTTCTATTGTTAATAAATTTCCTGACGTATTCCTTGAAGAACTTCCTTGCCTACCCCCAGAGCGTGAAATTGAATTTTTTATCGACCTTGAATCTGGTACAAAACCCATATCCAAAGCCCCATATCGAATGGCTCCTATTGAACTTCAGGTGTTAAAAACCCAACTACAGAAATTATTAGACATCGGTTTCATTCGTCCTAGTACGTCTCCTTGGGGTGCTCCTGTTCTATTCGTGAAGAAGAAAGATGGAAGTATGCGACTTTATATTGATTATCGGGAGTTGAATCATGTCACCATGAAAAATAGGTACTCGTTGCCTCGCATTGATGACCTGTTTGACCAGTTGCAAGGAGCCAAATTCTTTTCAAAGATTGATCTTCATTCCAAATATCATTAGTTGAAGATTAAAACTGATGACATTCCAAAGACTGCTTTCAGAACTCAGTACGGGCATTATGAATTCCTAGTCATGTCTTTTGGATTGACTAATGCTCCTGCTGCCTTCATGGAGATGATGAACCGAGTATTCAAGGAATATTTGGATCACTTTGTGGTCGTCTTTATTGATGACATCCTCATATACTCCAAAACCCGTGAAGACCTTGAGTAACACTTGAGGCTGATACTCCAAAAGCATCGTGAGAACAAGCTATATGCCAAGTTAAAGAAATGCGAGTTCTGGCTTGAGGAAGTTGCATTCCTTGGGCACGTAATATCAAATCATGGAATATCTGTTGACCCGACAAAGATTGAAGCAATTCAAAGCTGGGAGCAACCTAAGTCGATGGATCAAAGTACGTAGCTTTCTCGCTTAAGTTGTTATTATCGGAGATTCGTAGAAGGGTTTTCTCGAATCGCTACTCCATTAACTCAGCTGACTCGAAAAGATACAAAATTCGATTGGAGCGAGGAATATGAAAAGAGTTTTCAAGAACTCAAGAGGAGACTCATTTCAAAGACGTGTTCGACAATACCATCCGCTTAGAGGATTTGTCATCTACAATGATGCTTCAGCAAAGGGTTAGGATATGTTCTCATGCAACATGGGAAAGTCATAGCTTTATGCCTCATGACAACTCAAAGAATATGAGAGGAATTATCCTACTCATGATCTAGAGTTAGCGGCCATCATTTTTACGCTTAAGATTTGGAGGCATTACATCATAGAGAGAAGGTGGAGATCTATACGAGATCATAAAAGCCTCAAATATTTCTTCACTCAAAAGGAACTCAATATGCGGCAACGAAGATGGCTTGAGTTGTTGAAAGATTATGATTATACCATCCAATACCATCCTGGAAAAGCGAACGCAGTAGCTAACGCATTGAGTAGAAGATCATATGCGGGCATGAGTGCATTATTGTCAATGCAAAGGCCCATTGTGTATGACTTGGAAAGGATGGAAATAGAGTTAAAGTCTCCAGGGACCCTTGTGATGATGGCGAATATACGAGTGGAACCGACTTTAATCGATAAAGTTAAAAGTCGCTCAAGCTTTCTGGGACCTAGAGGCGTCACGTATGAGGAAGAAAGTACAAGAAGGTGCTATTCCGAAAGCAAGAATCGATGAAGAAGGAATACTTCGAGTCAACTCCAGACTTTGTGTTCCTAACGATTCTGACTTGAAGTATAAAATCATGATGGAGGCGCACAACACACCATTTGCAATCCATCATGGGAGTACCAAAATGTATCGTAACCTTCGACATATATTTTGGTGGAGCAATATGAAGAGAGAGATAGCGGGGTTTATCTCAAGGTATCTAACTTGTCAACGAGTCAAGGCAGAGAATCAAGTGCCAAAAAGTCCATTGTAACCACTTGAAATTCCAGAATGGCAGTGGGAGCACATTACCATGGATTTCGTTACTGTTCTTCCCAAGGTTTCTCAGGGCATAGATTCGATTTGGGTCATTGTTGATAGATTGACCAAGTCTGCTCATTTCTTACCGATACGAGAAACTTATACACTTGAACGTCTTACTAGTATGTACATAAACGAGATTGTAAGATTTCATGGTATGCCAGTATCCATAGTTTCTGATCGAGTCCCAAGATTCACTTCAAGATTTTGGGTTAGTTTGTAAAAAGCTATGGGCACAGATTTATGATTTAGTTCGGCATATCATCTTCAAACGGATGAGCAGTCAGAAAGGACTATTCAAACTCTTGAAGATTTATTAAGACTCTGTGTCCTTGACTTTAAGGGAAGTTGGGACAAGTTCTTACCATTGGTGGAGTTTTCCTACAACAATAGTTATCAAGTAAGTATTGGCATGGCTCCATTTGAGGCATTGTATAGAAGAAAGTGTCGTTCTCCAGTATGCTGGGATGAGGTGGGTGAAGCAACGTTGTTGGGACCAGATTTGGTACGTATGACTATAGAAAAGATTGAAACGATCCGACAACGTATAAAAACCTCACAAGATCGACAAAAGAGTTATGTTGATCTTCATCGAAAGGACGTGGAATTCAATTTTGGAGATCATGTGTTGTTACGTGTTGCTCCATGGAAAGGAGTTACAAGATTTGGAAAGAGAGGAAAGCTCAATCCTCGATTCATTCGCCCATTTTTAATCCTTTACCGAGTAAGAACTGTGACCTATAGACTCGCTTTACCACCAAGTATGTCTCGTGTTTATAACGTTTTTCACATATCTATGTTACGTAAATATGTGAAAGATCCGAACCACATTATTAAATTCGAACCAGACGAGCTAGAGGAAGATTTAACATATGAAGAGTTACCTGTTAAAATCTTGGATAAGAAGGATCATATTCTACGCTCCAAAGATATACCTCAAGTCAAAGTTTTAAAGAGAAACCACGATGTGGAAGAAATGACCTGGGAGTTAGAATCTGAGATGAAGTCAAGATATCCTCACCTCTTCGATATACCAGGTACGTACCCTAATTTCGAGGACAAAATTTCATAAGAAGGGGAGGTTGTAAGACCCCAATTTTTATGAATAAAGAATAATTTTCTCGAAATATATATTTTTAAATATTATGGTGTGGATTCGATTTGTCGGGGAATATTCATTTTAACAAGGAATATTAAATGACAATCACAATCATTAGTGGACCCCATAATGTAAGTATTGTCATAAAATGACGAAATTATCTTTTATAAAAATAATGGCAAAAGTGTTACCAATTAAAACCGTTGAACTACCCAGGTAGTAAAAGTACAATAATATGTCTGGCGTGGTTGCATAGTAGCACACGGTATTGATTATTGATGCTTACGTGAGAAGTCACTTTCGCTTATACTCAATTATTACTACAATGAATTGTTGCATCATATCTCTCATATTATTGATTCAATTATTGTCACAGTATCATCTGCATAAAATGATATATTATTAAATCAATAATTGAGACGATAAAGTTATTCATATTATTAAATTACAATATTTACAATGTCTAGAAGTTCTGTCAAGGAGAGGTTTGGTCATCTAATTGTGCGCCAATAAGGAGAAATCTTTATCGGAAAGCCCCCTCTTTCCTGGGAACGGCCTGGTTGTTAAATATTATGAGTTATAATATTAATGATGAATAAGTTCGTGTTGATTAAAGATGAAATTGATAGTTCCATTATGTTAGAATTATAAGTGTTAGTGGAATTCGACATTTATTTCGATATTAATTGATGTCTGGAAGTTATACTGACCAATCGGGTAATTAGTCAGATAAATGAGCAATTAATTGCTATTGATTCACATGATTATAACTATTTGTTTACATGTGTACTATTGATTCACATTCATTTACTATTAGGGGAGTTGGTGCAAGATTGATAATACTTACATGACTAAGTTAAAAATAGAGGTATAGATGGAGGTACTATACTGTAATTCATATTTTCACATGTCTAGATATATTGAGTCACATGATTTACTATTAGGGGAGGTGGTGCAAGTTTGATAATACTTGCAGGACTAAATTAAAAAGGAAGAGGAAGAGGAAGGTATTATATTGTAATATTTCGAGTCCCAAAACGTGCAATTATCGAAACTATATTTTCCTATAAATAAAAGCTCATTCTTCCTTCATTTCTCACCAATTCACTAAAGCTATAGAGCAATTATTATAAAGAGAAATTATAGAGAGAAAGAAGAAGAGAAGTCTGCTACTTCTCTACTCCAGTATCCAGTTTCTTTCTAATGTAAGGGGTATTATTTCTTTCATTTTCATGAAGAGAGCTATTGTTATTCCATTCCTTATTATTCTGTTAGAATAACCTGTCTATGCGAAGTACCGCATACATGGTGAAATTCTTCTGTTATTCCATTATTTATTATTATGTTGGAATAACCTGTCTATGCGAAGTACCGCATACATGGTGAAATTCTTCTGTTATTCCATTCTTTATTATTCTGTTGGAATATCATGTCTATGCAAATTACGCATGACCTGGTTCCATTCTTTATTATTCTGTTGGAATATCATGTCTGTGCGGATTACGCATGACCTGGTTCCATTCTTTATTATTCTGTTGGAATATCATGTATGTGTGTATTACACATGACCTGGTTCCATTATTTATTATTCTGTTGGAATAACCTATCTGTGCGGTCAATCGCATGCATTGTGAATTCTTCTGTTATTCCATCCTTTATTATTCTGTTAGAATAACCTGTCTGTGCGGTCTATCTCATGCATGGTGAATGACCCTTCGTATTCATTTCTTATTAAATTATGGAAATGATCTGTCTACTTGGATTACCGCATGGCGGGTGAAAATCCATTTGCAGTTTCATATATTCTATGATACTCATTTGGTTAAAGTTTTGGCTTCTATACTCCATGAAATTAGTGGAATATCCTTGATATTTGCGCTTCATCCAGTGTCTTTTCATGGAAATATTCTTCTGAGCATTCTTGAATTTTACTCTACAAAGCAGTATCATGTTGACAATTTGGACGTTATTGATTTTTGGATAAATTAAATTATAAATCTTAAAAATTTATCCTTGAACTTATTTTATTGAATTAATATGTCATTGTCATCATTCTCATGCTTATATTATGATTAAAGTCATCTTTGGCTTAGGTGTATAGATAGACTTGGTATGATTATGACCAAGGATTATTCTGTATAATCATGACCGTAATGTGACGAATGATGTGGTGAAAGTCCTCATTGGCCTGTAGTTCATTGATGGACAGTTGTTGGTATGATTATTACCAGGGATTATTTGGTATAATCATGACCATTGATGATTACATGAATATCCTTGGCCGTGGTACAGGGATGATTTGATTTTATTTATTAAGCTGAGTCTCAGCGATACAGTTGATGAAAAACTTTTTAAATCATAGAAGATAGTAGATTTTATGCTCTACTTGACTCTTCTAATGGATTGCTTGTTCCGCTGCAGTTAAACTTGTTGTCTATTATATTCTACCAGTTTAACATTGTTAAAGGCTAACGATAATTTATTCTGCATTATCTTAGTCATAGTATTTCTTACTGGGCTAGTTGAGCTCACCCTTTTACTTTCATTGTTCTCTTCAGGAAATGAGAACGTAGCCGGGACTAGTCAGGGAACGGAGTGACAGTCCAGATGATAGTATTAGTAGTCCTCACTATTCTATAAAATAGTGTGATAATAAATGTAATGAGGACTCCTTTGAGTGTGCATATTGTCTAGATGACAATATTTATATTAAAACTCATAGCATATGTTTTGTCATATTTTACATGACTGTTGTATAATTAAGTTATATTTGAATTTTTTACCATGTTTTTGATGACTCAAGATGGGTGATGTATACCTATTTTGGGGGCGTCACACAAGGGTTAGTATCATTGTGGCAAGAAAGGCAAGCAAAGCAGCAAAAAGCAGTGAAGTGCAGATGATATCCCGTCGGGGCGGGCAACTATAGAGTTAAAGTACCCCGCCGGGGCGGGGGTGCGCCGCAGAGAAAGAAGAGTTCTGATGCACTTTTAATTCTGTTGTTGCTTATCTTTTGGGACTTTGGACGCGATTGGGACAAGAAGGAAGGTGTATTTAGTTACAAAAATAGAGACTTCATGAACTCTGATGATTTATTGGACAATATTCAATCATTATCAACAACTTTCAAGCCCTAGATTTTGAAGAATTTAGAGGAATTAGAGTAAGGAGCGAGGAACACGAAGATTGCATATTTTAATAAAGAAAAGGGTGGTTCTATTTACTATTTTTCATTCTTCAATTTCAGTTTGTAATTGAGATGTTTATTTCTTTGATTTTTTCAGTTTTTATTTTATTAGTCATGAACTAAATTATCTTATTAAGCCTATGATGGATCTTTATGTGTAATGAGGATTATTATGCTTCAAATTTAATTCAATAATGCTATTTTAAGTTCATCTATTGTGATTTGTGTGTAATCTATGAGTTGCTTAATCACCAATTTTTTGTGAACTTGTATGAATTCGAGAGATGAAGTATGAGTTTAGACTTAGTCATAATAACATGTGTTTGTGATTTCTGCATTTTGATGGAATTCATAATTTATGTTTAGGATAGAGATATACCTATGCATCGCATGTAATCGTATGAAAACTTGGGATTAAACCTTCTTTAATTGTAATTCACATAGAGATATAGTGAATTAGTTAATTAGGGTGTTTTGCTTAATTCTATCATTTGTGGATTTAAGTTGATATGGGTATAGTGCATCGAGAGATGGATATATCTACTTTCGTATTTTTAATTAATGAACTGGAATAGTTAAATTGAATTAAAAGGAAGTGTGATAATCTGAGTGAAGCATAAAGTGAAGTTGTAGGCTTAATTCTCTATTATCTTATTAAAATTTGCGGTAGTTAGTTAGTTGATTTTATTTTATTTATTAGTTTTTCATTAATTTCGTCATTAAATTATTTAGTTTAATAAAATTAAAATAATACAAAGCTGGTAATTGTTAGATTAAAATTGAAATTTGTCTCTATGGGAACGATACATTACTTATCATTATATTGCTTGTTGATCACGTATACTTGTGTGTCGTGCTTAATTTGATTACACCCAACATCATCTGTTATCATTTCACTTGAATATTTGCTTGAACATTCTTATTAAATCTTAATCTGTTCATATCGAAGCACTATTCATTCGTGGTAATATTCATGTCGAGGTACTATTCATCTGGGGTACTATTCATGACGGAGTACTATTCACGACAGAATCTAGTTTCTTTTCTTTGTCCAAATTATCGTTAAAATTTGAATCTTAAATATCATTTTTGAATTTTACTTCACAATTAGTGATCATGTTGACAATTTGGACATTCTTGAAGTCAAGATAAATTAAATTATAAATCTCTAATATTTATCATTTATCTCACTTGATTCATTCTTTATATCATTGTCATCATCATTATGCTTATATTGTGGTGAAAGTCATCTTTGGCCCGTAGTGTAAAGATGGATTGTTGATTGGTATGATTATGACCACGAATTGTGTATTGATATAATCATGACCTTTAATGTTACAGATAAAGGTTTGTGGTGAAAGTCCTTTTTGGCCCGTAGTGCATAGATGGACAGGTGTTTGGCATGATCATGACCACAAGTGATACAAAAGATTATCTTTGGCCCGTAGTGCATAGATAATTCGTTGATTGGAAATAATTATTGATTGATGTTACATGGATAACATATTGATGATGGACTTTTAAATCATAGAAGATAGTAGACATCATGCTCTACTTGACTCATCTAATGGATTACTATTTCCACTGCAGTTGTTAATCTAAAACTTGTTGCCTATTGTATTCTATAAGTTATTTTTTCTGTTGAGCACTAAGGATAATTTGTTCTACATTATCTTAGTCATAATATTCTTTACTGGGATAGTTGAGCTCACCCTTTTCTTTCATTGTTTTCTTCAGGAGATAAGAATATAGCTGAGACTAGTCAGAGAATGAGTGATGGTCCAAGATGGTTACTATAGTAGTCCTCACTATTCTATAAAATACTGTAACAATAATTGTAATAAGGACTTTATTTGAGTTTGGATTTTGTCTACGAGACAATATTTGTATTGAAACTCACACCTTATGTTTTGTCATATTTTACACGACAGTTAATAGTTGTATGTTGGAAGTTTGTATTTGGATTTTGTACCATGTATTTGGCGACTCAGAATGGGTTGTGTAGTCATATTTTGGGGGCGTCGCATTTTTAGCATCTTTTTTTGGGATTTAGAGAATTTATTTAAAGGGCGACATAAGCTGGAAGCAACAGGGACGTAGCAGAAGGGACATGTCGACCTGACAAAAAGTAAGTCATGCTACTGTTCTGATTTACACAAGTGAGGGAAACAAAAATTGAATAGTCAACTAATTTGTTGTCACTGTCAAAAACTTTTGGCCAAAATGATGTAGACTTTTTGCATCCATTTTTTATCTTTCATTAAAAAGGATGTGTGGAAGTGGCGTCCCATTTGTCTTTAGTGCATTTTTTTTTTGGATTTAGAGAATTTGTTTATAGGGCAAAATGAGTTAGGAGCAACAAGGGCGTAGCAGAAGGGAACGGCCTGACAAAAAGTAGGACATGCTGACCTGATAGAAAGTAGGACATGCTACTGTTTTGATTTACACAAGGGAGGGAAACAAAAATTGAATAGTCAACTCATTTGTTGTCCTTGTCAAAAACTGTTGGCCAAAATGGTGTAGACTTTTTGCATCTACTTTTTATCTTCCATTAAAAGGATGTGTGGAAGTGATTTCCATTTGTCTTTAGCACCTTTTTTTGGGGATTTAGGGAATTTTTTTTTAAGAGCAAAATGAGCTAGAAGCAACAGGGACGTAGAAGAAGGGACCTTCCAACCTGACAAAAAGTAGGTCATGCTACTCTTCTGATTTACACAAGGGAGGGAAACAAAAATTGAATAGTCAACTCATTTGTTGTCCCTATCAAAAACTTTTGGCCAAAATGATGGTACTTTTTACATCTACTTTTTATCTTTCATTAAAAGGGATGTGTGAAAGTGACTTCCAATTTGTCTTTAACACCTTTTTTGGGAGTTAGAGAATTTGTTTAGAGGGCGAAATAAGCTGAAAGCAATAGAGACGTAGCAGAATGGATCCACCGACCTGACAAAAAGTAGGTCATGCTACTGTTCTGATTTACACAAGGAAGGGAAACAAAAATTGAATAGTCAACTCATTTGTTATCCTTATAAAAAAACTTTTGGCCAAAATGGTGTAGACTTTTTGAATGTACTTTTTATCATTCATTAAAAAGGATGTGTGGAAGTGACTTCCCATTTGTCTTTAGAACCTTTTTTTGGATTCAGTGAATTTTTTTAAAGGGCAAAATGAGCTGGAAGCAACAGGGTCGTAGCAGAAGGGACTTGCCGACCAAACAAAAAGTAGGTAATAATACTGTTCTGAGTTACACAAGGGAGGGAAACAAAAATTGAATAGTCAACTCATATGTTTGTCAAAAACTTTTGGCCAAAATGATGTAGACTTTTTGCATCTACTTTTTATCTTTCATTAAAAAAGATGTGTGGAAGTGGCTTCTAATTTTTCTTTAGCACCTTTTTTGGGATTAATAGAATTTGTTTAGAGGGCGAGATGAGCTGAAAGCAATAGGGACGTAGCATAAGGAACCTGCCGACCTGACAAAACTACTATTTTGTTTTACACAAGGGAGGGAAACAAAAATTGAATAGTCAACTCATTTGTTGTCTCTGTCAAAACATTTTGTCAAAAATGGTGTAGACTTTTTTCATCTACTTTTTATATTTCATTAAAAAGGATGTGTGGAAGTGTTTTCTCATTTGTCTTTAGCACCTTTTTCGGATTTAGAGAATTTGTTTAGAGGGCGAAATGAGTTGGAATCAACAGGGAAGTAGAAGAAGGGACCTGCCAACCTGACAAAAAGTAGGTCATGCTACTGTTCTGATTTACGCAAGGGAAGAAAACAAAAATTGAATAGTCACTTCATTTGATGTCACTGTCATAAACTTTTGGCCAAAATAATATAGACTTTTTGCATGTACTTTTTATCTTTCATTAAAAATGTGTGTGAAAGTGGCTTTTCATTTGTCTTTAACACCTTTTTTTTGGATTTAGAGAATTTATTTAGAGAGTAAAATGAGCTGAAAGCAAAAGGGACGTAGCAGAAGGGACCTGTCGACCTAACAAAAAGTAGGACATGCTACTATTTTGATTTACTCAGTAGAGGGAAACAAAAATTGAATAGTCAACTCATTTGTTATCCATATCAAAAACGTTTGGCCAAAATGATGTAGACTTTTTGCATCTACTTTTTATCTTTAACTATAAAGGATGTGTGAAAGTCTCTTTCCATTTGTCTTTAACACATTTTTTTTGGATTTAGAGAAAAAAGGATTTTTTTTAGGGGATATCCATATCCTCTGGCTTTGTTTAATTTTATTTTGTCATCTTATCAAACGAACTAAAGTAAATTCATCCTAAAAATACTTTTATTATAAATAGGAGGTGGTATATAACGGCATTGGATAGAAAAAATGGAGATAAAAATATTAGGATAATTTGTTTTGGCTTTGTTTAATTTGTTTTGTTTTCTTTTTTATCATACACTAATTATGTGACTATAATTTTATAAACTTTTAAAGCTATTTAAGATTTTCTATTTATGTGGACAATTAAGTCCTTGAAAGGTATATATCTTTTTACATTAACTCTAATTATTTTTAAAAAAAAGTTCATTACAGGCTTATCACGTACTTACAATTTTATATGCTTCTAATGAAGTAAAATTATCCAAAGTACTCTAATTCGGATCAGCTATTACATGTCGGTGATCAAGAGGTTTAATTTATAAGAATTTAAAGAGATTAAGGTTTAATGTTTTAAATTCAACATCAACTTTTAAGTTGTAAAAAGTATAAAGCTTTAAAGTGTAAAGTGTATTTAAACTCAATTTTTTTTAATATTTTCACAAATAAAATTGTTAATTCTAAAATACGCTCTTTTTATATGAATATTGAGTATAGCACGCCCCCTATGTTTTTCCCCTAAGAGCATTCACAACAGTTTTCCCAATAAATTCTTTATCCCCAACTTTGAAGAATATATCAACAAATCATTATCTAATAGTTTTCTTATCTTTATTTAACTCTCTATTTTAATCTCTATATAGAATTTATTTCCCGGAGTGAGGGAGTTAAAAGACCGTTCTCTACATATGCGAAATGACATTTCACACTCTCATTTAAGTGGACAACTCATCAATCATACATATCTTGACATTATTGTCACGTGACTTTTTATACTATTTCGTTTTTAAATTATAAAATTAATATTGACTTATTTTTTAAAAATTTATTTCAAACGTATTCAATTGAAAATTGATATAAATTTATTTAATTTATGTCCATATAATTATAAATATTATAAAAGTACTATTAATTATAAAATTTATTGTTTTAAAATTTTAAATGAATCATATTAAATTTAAATTTAAAAATATCACAAATTAACTTTTTAAAAGTTAATATTGATCTTATGTACATTTGCGGCTACAATCCATTCAATACTCACTCCATAAATTACTTAAATTTAAAATAAATTAAAAGTTATTTTACAGTGGAATACAATTGATAAAGACTAAAAGATAATTTGCACTCCAAACATTACACCAATATTGACTTTTGCATCCCAAACTGAAAAAGGTGTCTAAGTACACCCCAAACTTCAATTATACTTAACGAAAGGTATAATTTCTTCAGTTAACCGGTTCAAAGTGACCAACTTAGCCTGTAATATTTATCAAAGAGGGGTACTTTTTGTAAAATCCCAAATTTTACGAATAAAGATTTAATTTTCTCGAAATATTTTTTTCAAAATTATGGTGTGGATTTGAGATAATGTCATAATTATGGGTAATATTTATAAATTTTGAAAAGTATGCAAGTTGTTGTATAATATTCGATTGGTCGTGAAATATTCTTTTTATTGGGAAATATCCGTACGATGGTACAATCATTGGTGGACCCCACAACGGAATTATTGTCGGATTGAGAAAACGACAAAAATATTTTTATGAAAATAACGGCGGAAGTTTTACCATTAAAACTGTTGAACTACTCGGTAGTAAAAGTACAGTAATACGCGTGGTTGCATAGTAGCACACGGTATTGATTATTGATGCTGACGTGAGAAGTCACTCAGTTTTGTTCAATTATTGCTACAGTAATTGTTGCATAGTATCTCACGTTATTTGATTCAATTATTGTCAATATTTTATATATTATTAAATCAATAATTGAGACAACGAAGTTATTAATATTATTATTTGCAATATTAAACGATGTCTAGAAGTTCTGTCAAGGAGAGGTTTGGTCACTTAATTGCGCGCAAATAGGGAGAAATTCTTATTGGAAAGCCCCCTCTTTCCTGGGAACGATCTGGTTGATTAATATTGTGAATTATAATAAAGGTGATAAATATTGTTAAAATTATTAAGGTAATTTTTATAAAGTTTTATTTTATTTGATTATAAATAGAATATATTATATTTTATTATGCATAGTTTTTGCATAGTTCCTACATAGTAAAATCTTTTTATATAAAATAGAATACTTTTATAAAGTTATTTGTTTTATTAGATTTTAAATAAGAAATATATATATATATATATATATATATATATTATAGATAGAATATATTATATTTTATTGCATAGTATCCTTTCCATTCTCCTATAAATAGGATGCTTAGTTAGAATTGAAAACACACCGTAAAATTCGAGAATTCTTCTTCTATAATCTTGGCGTATTTCTTTAGAGTTTAAGAAAGCTTTGAGTGTAGAAAATAGTACAAGTTTTCTTCAAGTATATCCCCATACCTACCCGTCGGAATACTCTTCTTTTTCAGGTAATGGATATTATTTGTTGTACTCGTAAGGGGTATTATTTCTTTCGTATTCATGAAGAGAGCTTCATTATTCCATTCTTTATTATTATGTTAGAATAACTTTTGTCATGCTCAAATCTACCGCATACATGGTGAAATTCTTCCATTATTCCATTCTTTATTATTCTCATTGAAATATCCCATCATGCATGTAATTTACGCACGACCGGTTCCATTCTTTATTATTCTATTGGAATATCATGTCTGTATGCGGATTACGCATGACCTTGTTCCATTCTTTATTATTACATTGGAATATCTTATGCATGCGTATATTACGCATTTACACGGTTCCATTATTTATTATTCTGTTGGAATAACCTATCTGTGCGGTCTATTGTATGCATGGTGAATTCTTATGTTATTCCATTCTTTATTACTCTATTGGAATAACATGTCTATGTGGATTACCACATGCATGGTGAATGACCTTTCGTATTCATTTCTTATTAAATTGTGGAAATGATCTGTCTACGTGGATTACCGCATGGCGGGTGAAAATCCATTTACAGTTTCATATATTCTATTATACTCAGTTGGTTAAAGTTTTGGCTTCTATACTCCAAGAAATTAGTAGAATATCCTAGATATTTGTGCTTCATCCAGTATCTTTTCATGGAAATATTCTTCTGAGCATTCTTGAATTTTTACTCCATAAAGCAGTATCATGTTGACATTTTGGACGTTATTGGTTCCTGGATAAATTAATTTATAAATCTTTAAAATTTATTCTTGAACTTGTTTTATTGAATTATTATGTCATTGTCATCATCCTCATATTTATATTATGTTAAAAGTCATCTGTGGCCTGTAGTGCATTGATGGACAGTTTTTGGTATGATTATGGCTATGGATTCTCTTCGGCCATGGGTGGAAAGATGAATTGTTTGATGTCATGATCATGACGTTGATGAAAACACGATTATCTTTGGCCCGTAGTGCATGGATAATTCGTGGTCGTGATACTAAAGAATATCCTTGGCCCGTAGTGCAGGGATGATTCGATGATGTGGATTATTTATTAAGCTGAGTCTCAGCGATAAAATTGATGATAAACTTTTTAAATCATAGAAGATAGTAGATTTTATTCTCTACTTAACTCTTCTAATGGATTGCTTGTTCCATTGCAGTTAAACTTGATGTTTGTTATATTGTATCAGTTTAACACTGTTGAAGGCTAAGGATAATTTATTCTGCATTATCTTAGTCATAATATTTCTTCTTTGGGCTAGTTGAGCTCACCCTTTCTTTCACCGTTCTCTTGTGAAATGAGAATATAGTTGGGACTAGTCGAGAAATGGATTGACGGTCCAGATGGTTGCATTAGTAGTTCTCACTATTCTGTGAAATAGTGTGATAATAATTGTAATAAGATTGAATTTGAGTGTGGATATTGTCTAGAAGACAATATTCGTATTAAACTCCCAGTTTATGTTTTGTCGTATTTTACACGATAGTTGTATAATTAAGTTGTATTTGAATTCTGTACCATGTATCTGGCGACTCAGAATGTGTGATGTATACGTATTTTGGGGGCGTCACAGTTGCTATCAAAGCTTAGGGATATGATCTATGGCTGAGATTTGAGACAGGAACTAGGAGGGGAGAGACGGGGAATTCCTTCGCTAGTATGACCTACCTAAGTTTATTTGGTATTTAATTGGTCAGTCAGAGTATAAGGATAATATGTTGCATGTCAATTAACCCTTGTCTTGTGGCAGTATGTGAAAATGACATCTGAAAATTGAGAATAGCAATGGAGCACATGAGACCGTTGAGTCACCAACGATCAATACCCAGGATAATGTACAACAGGAAGGCGATAATCCTCGTATAAACAACAACACTGACCAAATGACGAACGATGGTACGTTTAGGAGCTTTTTAGAATTCATGCAACACCAGACGAGAGAGACTCGTGTTCATAATGCAGGAGGAAACAATGGCAATCCACGGTTGGTCACCTCTAAGCAGTTCAAGGAACTAGGACCACCGGAGTTTTTGGGAAAGCCGGAACCACTTAAGGCAGAGACGTGGATAAAGCAGATCACCAAGATATTTGATGTCTAGGAATGCTTAGAGGAGCAAAAGGTTCCATTCGCCACCTTTATGTTGCGTGAAGAAGTTGATCATTGGTGGGAATCTATAAAACGTACCCAGCCTGACGCACTCAAGATGTCTTGGGAGAAGTTCCAAGAATTGTTCAACGACAAGTACTTTCCCGAAAGTATTCGTCACATGAAGGAGGTGGAATTTATCAAGCTGGAGTAAAACAATATGACCGTGTCGCAGTACGAGACTAAGTTTGTAGAGTTATCCCGATTTGCATCCCATTTGGTAGATAATGAGGAGCGAATGACACGAATATTTCTAAGAGGTTTGAAACACGATATATGTCAATACCTCATTTCTCATAAACTTTGATTATATTCAGATGTTGTGAATAGGGCTCAGTTATTGGAGCTCGATAATGAGTCAGCACAACTAAAAGGTAACGACCAACAACACGATAATAATCGTACCGGTGGCAAAGGCCATCGGAACAACGATAACCATCATGGAGGAAATTATCATGCCAGAAATGGTAACCACTTCGGTGGTAATCATGGCCAAGATAATAGAAGTGGAAATTTCAAGAAGAGAATGTTCAACAATGATGTGAAGACGTCGGCACCAGCACCCGTTTCGAAGGAAGAAGAATGACCACCGGTCGTATGTTTCAAATATAGACATGAGGGACACATCTGTCCAAACTGTACGCAGCAACCCAAAGCGTGCTTTAATTGCGAAAGAGAAGGTCACCTAGCTCGATTTTGTCGTATGGTGAAGTCAAGTCCAGCTGGGATAGTGACACCAAAGGATGTCCCAGACAAGTCAAAGCCGATAGTTTAAGTGAGAGCGTTTTTTGAGGAACCCGAACAAGGTTATTACGGGTAAGTTAATTATAAACTCTTGCAAAGTCTATACTTTATTCGATACCGGTTCTACCCACTCTTTTATTTCTCCTATTTGCGCTACACGTTTAAATTTGACTCCGGAGAAATTAGACTTTGACTTATTTGTTGAAACTCTGTTAGGAGAAACCTTCGTTACCTCTACTGTTTATAAATCTTATTTGATTCAAATCGACACTTTCACGTTACCTGTTGATCTTATCTCTTTGAAAATACTTTCCTTTGACGTGATTTTAGGAATCGATTGGTTAACTACTCATCATGTTTTTCGTAAGGTTGTTAGCTTTCATATTCCTAACCAACCTGTTATGCGAATTCAAGCAACCAAACCACTAAAGTCAATCATTGTCATATCAAGCCATAAGTAAAGAGCCATGAGCCTTTATTTGGTGACTTCCTTATGAGGAATGCACCAAAGCGGCAAGTTGATAGGTATCAATGTGACGTACTATCCAAGTCTTGGATGAGGGTCACAATTTTGAATGATATTTTTATCGTTAATAAATTTCCTGGCGTATTCTTGAAGACTTCTTAGCCTACCCCTAGAGCGTGAAATCGAATTTTGTATTGACCCCAGTACAAAACCCATTTCTTCAACCCTTAAATATTTCTTCAACTAAAACGAATGTAACATGCGCCAAAGACGTTGGCTCGAGCTGTTGAAGATTACGATCGTACCATTCAATATCATTGTGGAAAAGTGAACGTGGTAGCTGACGCGTTGAGTAGAAGATCATATGCGTTTACGATTGCGAATATACGAACCTACGTGAAGATAACAAATATATGATTAGAACTGACTTTAGTCGATAATGTTAAAGCTGCTAAAGCTACAGATCTGGAGCTTATGAATACGAAGAATAAGGTTCAAGAGGGCGTTAATTGGCCCATTTAAAATCCTCGATCGAGTAGGAACTGTGGCTTATAGACTCATTTTACCGCCAAGTATGTCATGTGTTCATAACATTTTTTTTTACGTATCGATGTTACGTAAATATGTGGACGACTCGAACCACATTATTGAATTAGAAATAGACGAGATAGCAGAAGATTTAATGTATGAGGAGATACATGTTAAAATCTTGGATAAGAATGATCATATTCGACACTCAAAGGTTATACCTCAAGAGTTAGAATTTTAAATGAAGTCAAGGTATCCTCATCTGTTCGACATACTAGGTACGTACGTAAATTTCGAGGGCGAAATTTCATAAGGAGGGGAGATTGTAAAATCCCAAATTTTACGAATAAAAATTTAATTTTCTCGAAATATTTTTTTTCAAAATTATGGTGTGGATTTGAGATAATGTTATAGTTGTGGGTAATATTTATAAATTTTGAAAAGTATGCAAGTTGTTGTATAATATTCGATTGGTCGGGGAATATTCTTTTTTCGGGGAATATCCGTAAGACGGTACAATCATTGGTGGACCCCACAATGGAATTATTGTCGGACTGAGAAAACGACAAAAATATTTTAATGAAAATAACGGCGGAAGTTTTATCGTTAAAACTGTTGAACTACTCGGTAGTAAAGAAATGCGATACTGGCGTGGTTGCATAGTAACACTTTGCGGTATTGATTATTGATGCTTACGTGAGAAGTCACTCGCTTTTATTCAATTATTACTACTGATAATTGTGCATATAGTATCTCACGTTATTTGATTCATTTATTGTCAATATTTTTTATATTATTAAATCAATAATTGAGACGACGAAGTTATTGATATTATTATTTGGAATATTAAATGATGTCTAGAAGTTCTGTCAAGGAGAGGTTTGGTCACCTAATTGCGCGCCAATAGAGAGAAATCCTTATTGGAAAACCCCCTCTTTCCTGGGAACGACCTGGTCGATTAATATTATGAATTATAATAAAGGTGATAAAGTTGTTAAAATTATTAAGGTGATTTTTATAAAGTTTTGTTTTATTTGATTATAAATAGAATATATTATATTTTATTATGCATAGTGTTTGTATAGTTCTTGCATAGTGTTTACATAGTAAAATCTTTTTATATAAAACAGAATACTTTTATAAAGTTATTTATTTTATTAGATTTTAAATAATATATATATATATATATATATTATAAATAGAATATATTATATTTTATTGCATAGTATCCTTTCCATTCTCCTATAAATAGGATGCTTAGTTAGAATTGAAAAACACACCAGAAATTCAGAGAATTCTTCTTCTATAATCTTGAGCGTATTTCTTTAGAGTTTAAGAAAGCTTTGAGTGTAGAAAATAGTACAAGTTTTCTTCAAGTATATCCCCGCCCTACCCGTCGGAATACTCTTCTTTTTCAGGTAATGGATATTATTTGTTGTACTCGTAAGGGGTATTATTTCTTTTGTATTCATGAAGAGAGCTTCTGTTATTCCATTCTTTATTATTATGTTGGAATAACATGTATATGCGAAGTACCGCATACATGGTGAAATTCTTCTGTTATTCCATTCTTTATTATTCTATTGGAATAACCTGTCTGTGCGGTCTATCGCATGCCTGGTGAAGTCTTTTGTTATTCCATTCTTTATTATTCTGTTGGAATATCCCGTCTGTGCGAATTACGCATGACCTGGTTCTATTCTTTATTATTCTGTTGGAATATCCTGTCTGTGCGTATTATGCATGACTTAGTTCCATTATTTATTATTCTGTTGGAATAACCTGTCTGTGTGGTCTATCGCATGCATGATGAATTCTTCTGTTATTCCATTCTTTATTATTATTTTGGAATAACCTATCTATGTGGATTACCACATGCATAGTGAATGACCCTTCGTATTCATTTCTTATTAAATTGTGGAAATGATCTGTCTAAGTGGATTACCGCATGGCGGATGAAAATCCATTTGTAGTTTATACTCAGTTGGTTAAAGTTTTGGCTTCTATACTCCATGAAATTAGTAGAATATCTTGGATATTTGCGCTTCATCCAGTATCTTTTCATGGAAATATTCTTCTGAGCATTCTTGAATTTTTACTCCACAAAGCAGTAGCATGTTGACATTTTGGACGTTATTGGTTCCTGGATAAATTAATTTATAAATCTTTAAAATTTATTCTTGAACTTGTTTTATTGAATTATTATGTCATTGTCATCATCCTCATGTTTATATTATGTTGAAAGTCATCTATGGCCTGTAGTGCATAGATGGACTTGGTATGATTATGACCAGGGATTATTCGGTATAATCATGACCGTAATATTACAAATGATGTGGAAAAAGTCCTCATTGGCCCGTAGTGCATTGATGGACAGTTTTTGGTATGATTATGGCTATGGATTCTCTTCGGCCAAGGATGCAAAGATGAATTATTTTATGGCATGATCATGACCATTGATGAAAACACGATTATCTTTGGCCCGTAATGCATGGATAATTCGTGGTCGTGATACTAAAGAATATCCTTGGCCCGTAGTGCAGGGATGATTCGATGATGTGGATTATTTATTAAGCTGAGTCTCAACGATAAAATTGATGATAAACTTTTTAAATCATAGAAGATAGTAGATTTTATTCTCTACTTGACTCTTCTAATGGATTGCTTGTTCCACTGCAGTTAAACTTGATGTTTGTTATATTGTATCAGTTTAACACTGTTGAAGGCTAAGGATAATTTATTCTGCATTATCTTAGTCATAATATTTCTTACTAGGCTAGTTGAGCTCACCCTTTCTTTCACTGTTCTCTTTAGGAAATGAGAATATAGCTGGGACTAGTCGAGAAATGGATTGACGGTCTAGATGGTTGCATTAGTAGTTCTCACTATTCTGTGAAATAGTGTGATAATAATTGTAATAAGATTGAATTTGAGTGTGGATATTGTCTAGAAGACAATATTCGTATTAAAACTCTCAGTTTATGTTTTGTCGTATTTTACACGACAGTTGTATAATTAAGTTGTATTTGAATTTTGTACATGTATCTCGCGACTCAGAATGGGTGATGTATACCTATTTTGGGGGCGTCACACTTTTGGGAGTTTACATTACATGTACTTTTCTGTCCCTCTTTTTTTATCGTCTCTTGTTGGGTAAAATCTAATTACGCACAACATGCAAGTATACGTGGTCAACAAGTACTCCCTACATTCCTAAATAAGTGTCGTTTAAGATTTTTGCACATGGATTAAGAAAGTTATTTAATACTATCATTTTATAATTAAAATCTGTGTGAAATTTCATCACTACCCCTTTATGGGAAGTTGAAAACTATTAATACTAAGGGTGAGAATTTCTTGGGACAATGAGAGAAGGTAAGGGTCATATAGGAAAGTAAATAATTTATTCTCCTAGAAAGTTGTAAACGACAGATAAATTGGAACAAATTTTTTCTTCTAAAACGTCAGTTATTTAGGAACGGAGGGAATAATAAAGTAAAAGTAGAGTATCGTTCCCACGAGGAATTATTAATACAAATTACCAAATACTAACCCTTAATCAACTTAATTTTATTTAAACAATCAATTTAAGATTATAAATTAAATTATCTAATTACACTAATTCTAATTACCTTTAATTAAAAATCAGATTGTGGAGATTTAAAATCACAACTTCAGTTATTGCTTCATTTAAGTTAACACACTTCTCATCAATTATTCTCTATCCTGAATTGTTAATCAAGAACACTAAAGCAGATAAAACCACCTCTTGATGCATAATACCCATACTCACTTAAATCCACAGATGACAGGATTAAGCAAGACACCCTAATTAACTAATTCACTATATCTCTATGTGAATTACAATTAAAAAGGATTTAAAGTACAAGTTCTCTATAAGATTACATATGGCGTAAAGGCATATCTCTATCCTAAACACGAATCATGAATTCCATCTATGCAGAAATCACAAACACATGCTATCATGATCCGATCTAAATCTAAACTTCATCTCTCGAGTTCATATAAATTATCACGGTAATTGTTAGCTAGGCAATTAAGTAGTTAAGTCCAAATCACAATAGACAATCCTCACGATAGAACATAATAATTGATAGCAAAGCATATTAAAATAAACTACACAATAAGATCCATTGTAATCTCAAACAAAGAATTAGTTTATTGAATTAAAACTAAGAATCCACACTTGAATAAACATTAAAAGAAAAAAATAGAAGTAGAGTGAAGAATAAATCTGTTGCCAGTAAATCTTCATCTTCCTCAAGCTCTTGCTCTTGATCTTCAATGGTCTCCAACTTGTTTCAATCTCCAAATCTCATAATAACTAGGGTTTTGTCCCAATCTACTCTAATCTAATCTAATGGAATCCTCCTTCTCTCCCTAATCCTTGTGATTCTCCTCCTTTTATATGTCTTTAAGTCCTCTTGGAAGTTCTTGAGTCAATCAGCTCGAACCAATCCTTCTTGAAATCAAATTCTGCCAAAACTACTTTTTCTCATGCATACTCACTTGACCGGGCTTTTTTTGCAACCGATAGGCCCACCACAGGCAGGCATACCCTCTTGCTTTTGAGCTTGTACCCTTTGACACCCCCAAATCCAGGTACTCCATTCCCACAGGATTTGGTGCTCACTTATCAAAAACTATTACATCTAACTACCCATAATAAAGGATAAAGACATAATTAAAAGAACTTAAACCATAATCTCTCCCATTAAAGGGTTACATCATCATCTCAAATTAAATCCCAGGTAATCTAACCTTAAAATTATTACATCAGTTTGCGGAATACATCATAAAATAAAAAAAGTCTTTAACATAATTCATTAAAATAAAATTCTCAAAAGTCCTCATCATTTGGACATCTTGCCCTTGCCTTTGCTAGTCGACGGTTCATCAACTTTCTCCACTTTAGCTGCAGGGTTAATTGTAAGAGTGAGCAAACGAATGCTCACTGATATAGAACGTAGCAATGATAATAACATGAGAGTGAACAACGAAAGCTGAACAATAAGGAACTTGTTCTACAATTCAAAATAGAAAACAAGCTTGAACTTTAATTATCTGAGGGTCCTAAGACCACGAACTATGTCCTCAGTACTTAGGTATTATTACCCAACCTTAACAGTCATTTAGACTATACGGACCCTTCTTAATGTACTTAGGGGGATCAGCCCTTTGTACCATGTATTGTGCACAAACATCTAAATGTTACACGTACAAAATCCCCTATGTTAGGATTGTTCGTCTCAGTTTGAATTTAGAATTTCCGCACTAAAGAAAGTTTAGTTTGGAACTAGCTTATCAGTGTTTCTAGAATTTTAGAACACTATTCGATTTACATCAGTAAAGGTTTAATACAAGAATTTATAACTGAACAAGGCTATTTAGATCAAAGATTTATAACAATAGTATATATTTGGGTAAACATGGAATTCATGCAAAGTGCTACCTTCAAATGAGTTAGAACAATCTCATTTGAAATAATGAATTAAAGCTTTACAAATTCTGAATAACAATGATAAGAACAGAAATGTGAAACTCATTCGATGTAACGAAGCAGGTCACAAGTGCTTATTCAAACATATTCAAGATAGATTAGAGTTGCACAATTTTTAAGAACTTGCACAACAATATTATAGGAATGGAAACTTGCATTCAATACCAAAAGAATGAAGTTAGAAAGCTTGCTCAATTATAACAAGGTAGAGTTAGAAAACTTGAGCAAATATAAAAGTATAGTTAAAGAACTTGCCTTGATTGTAAGCTACACAAATGAAAAATAATCTCCAATTATCCTACACATATCATTGAAACCACAACAACAATTAATTGTATAAATATTAACTTTAGGGTTTAAACCATCATTTAGGTCATAACCCTAACCTAGCACCTAACCACATTGGTTAACACCTTAACGATTCTGAAACCATACTATAAACCTTATCATTTATATTTAACTTTTGAAAACACCACATTTGGTTCGTTACATAACTTATTTAAATAATTACTTAAATTCTTTAGCACATTATATAACCACGCATGACAATCTGATATTGTAGTTTATATTATGCCTCAACATCATTAACATGCACGCTAAACTAATATAAGTCCACTACGCACGATCTGCAAATAAGCGGTACTTCATCGTCTTAGACGGTGTATGCGCAACCGCACCATACTTAAGCACGGGACCTAGCAAGAATCGCCATTTTTTTTGCCTTGGTACTTAGCAGAATAGGCTGGAATGTTCGAATATACGCAGAGACGACAGTGAACAATAGCTGTTTTTAGCCCAACAAATTCAAATTTCACCCATCAAACGGTGATAACAACATATAAAATAAATATACAACTATCCTAAACATGATTGCGAACATATTCAACCACTTAGTACGATTTAACAACAATTAAAACTATTTTAATTTCTCAATTTTCATGTTTTTCACATAAAACACCATTTTTATAGTCTGTCTAGAAATCATCACTGCGAATTCGTTATTTGGCCAAATCATTCGATTCAAATTACATTATGCTCGTATCTCAACGAACTAACATATACAAGCGTCAATTTACAATTTTATACACACATTGACCACTAAAATTGGTACTTTCTAAGGCCATTTTATAAGAACATAAACACTGCTATATATAATCTTCTGATATTCAATTTCTCACAAATTTGATAACTTTAAACAACACCCATATATGATAATTAACAGATTCAACAACATAATCCATACCATATAAACAACGTTTGAACAAAAAGCCAAAAAAATCAATTTACAGAGAACTTATATAAAACTAAAACTTGGAGATTTATGAATGATTTATACCTTAATCTTCTTGATTATAGACTAGCAAGATGGTGAATCTCTACCTTCTTTGACAAACTCACAAAGATTCTTCTCTCAATTCCTCACCCTCAATACTCAGCAATTCTCTTTTCCTCTGTTATCTAGCAAACCTTAGAAACAATACGCGTAGGAAAAATATAGCCACTCCCACGCTCCCTTACGTTAGAAAAATAGAAAGACTCGTCTGTTGGAATAATGCCAAAGGACACAAGGCCCTGTTTGGCAACCAAAACTCCCCCAAATCAAATTATTTTTATATTATTTATATCATATGGTTTTTCCCTTGTCACACCTTAATTTAGTCAATTTATATAATTTTAGTTTAGTTAATCTCAATAACTTATAATAATAAAAAATCTTATTATCATTAATAAATAATTATATATCTAATTTAATTAATAAATTAGACACATCACTTTATTTAATTTATTTATTTCTTTTAAATTAAACAATTCATTTAATTTAACTAATTTCTTAAATATTAAACAATTGATTTAATTTAATTATCTCCTTAAATTAAATCCAACAAATAAAATTATCATTACTCGATTCAATTAACATTAATTAATTTAGTTACTAAATTAATTCATGACAATTCATCAAATATTTATTTTCCTCAATAAATAAATTATTTAAAATATTTATTTAATTCCATAAATATTTAAATTAAATTACAAATTTCTCGATCGTTACATCCTTCCCTCCTTAAAAGGATTATGTCCCCAGAATCACAACTCAAAAAAATTTATCTGTTACATTCTTCCCTCCTTAACAAGATTATGTCCCCAGAATCGCTATACAAAATCAAGCAAACAACTGAGGATAATTCTTCATCATAACGCTTTCAGGTTCTCACGTAGCTTCTTCAGCATTGTGGTTCCTCCAGATTACCTTAACAGAAGGTATCACTTTATTCCTCAGTACTTGCTCTTTTCTGTCAATAATTTGAACAGGGACTTCCTCATATGACAAATCTTTCTCAAACTGTAAGGGCTTATATTCTATAACATGTTTATAGTCAAGCTTATATGGTCTCAATACCGAAACATGGAAAACATTATGAATATGCTCTAACTCCGGAGGTAAAGCTACCTCGTACGCCACTTCGCCAACTCGTCGAAGCACTTTGAAAGGTCCTATAAATCTAGGGCTCAATTTCCCTTTCTTGCCAAATCGAATTTTCCCCCTTCCAGGGAGACACTTTCAAGAAAACATAACTACCGACATCGAATTCTCTATTTTGTCGATGCTGATCGACATATTTCTTATGTCTATCTTGTGCAGCTATCAATCTTGCTTGAATCACTCTGATGATCTCAACAGTCTGTTATACCAATTCTGGACCCAATATCTAACGTTCACCAACCTCGTCCCAACATAACGGAGTTCTGCACTTCCTGCCGTATAACGCTTCATAAGGCGGCATGCCAATACTCGCGTGACAACTATTATTATAGGAAAATTCCACCAATGGTAGATGGTCATCCCAATTTCCCTTAAAATCCATGATACAGGCTCTGAGCATATCTTCTAGTGTTTGGATGGTTCTCTCACTCTGTCCGTCGGTCTGAGGATGATATGCTGTGCTCATTCTCAACTGTGTTCCCAAACATTCTTGTAGTCGTTTCCAAAAATTAGATGTGAAACGTGGATCTCTTCCTGATACAATAGACATAGGCACACCGTGTCTTGACACAATCTCTTTCACGTACAGTTTTGCTAACCGATCTAGGGTAAACCGAATCTTGATTGGCAAAAAGTGTGCTGACTTTGTTAGTCGATCAACAATCACCCAAATGGCGTCGTAACCTTGCTGAGTCATTGGAAGACCTACCACAAAATCCATTGTGATATGCTCCCATTTCCATTCTGGTATCTCCAACGGTTGTAACAATCCGCTTGGCCTTTGATGTTATGCTTTAACTTTCTGACACATTAAGCATTTCGCCACACACGCAGCCACATCCCTCTTCATATTCGGCCACCAAAAATGATGCTTAAGATCTTGGTACATCTTTGTACTCCCAGGGTGAATCGAATATCGTGAGTTGTGAGCTTCATTCAGAATTTCTTCTTTAACCTCTGTTACTTGCGAAACCCAAATTCTCCCTTTGAATCGAAGTAACCCTTCCGAGTCGATTTTGAATTTGTTTTCCTCACTTTCAGATATCTTCTGTTTTATCTTTTCGCAGTCTTCATCCTGAAGTAGTGCATTTCTCACCTTATCCACCAATGTTGAACTATTTACCATCTGGAATAACTTTTCATCAGATTCTGTCAGATATTTAACTTCCAATTCCATCTTAGCCATTTCTGACACTATCTTCTCTTGATCAGTTAACAACATTAACTTCTCTCGTCCCTTCCTACTTAAAGCATCAACAACAACATTCGCCTTTCCGGGATGATAGAAAATCTCGCAGTCATAATCTTTGATCAGCTCCAACCACCTTCTTTGTCGCATGTTCAAATCTTTTTGTGTAAAGATATACTTCAGACTTTTATGGTCAGTATATATCTCACACCTCTCTCCATAAAGATAATGTCTCCAAATCTTCAGGGCAAATACCACCGCCGCCAACTCTAAGTCATGAGTCGGATACCCCTTCTCGTAATCTTTCAACTGACGTGATGCATACGCAATAACTCTGTTTTTCTGCATAAGCACACAACCTAGTCCTTTATGCGATGCGTTACTATATACCACAAAATTTCCTGTATCATCAGGCAATGACAACACAGGTGCTGAACTCGACTTCTTCTTTAATTCTCGAAAACTTTCCTCACACTTCTCTGTCCAAACAAACTTAACCGCTTTTCTAATTAAATTCGTCAACGGAGTCGCGATCTTGGAAAAGTCTTGAATAAAACACCTGTAGTAACCCGCTAATCTTAAGAAACTCCTCACTTCTGACGGTGTCTTCGGCTGATCCCAGTTTATTACAGCTTCAACCTTTGATGGATCTACCAAAATTTCGTCCCTATCAATAACATGCCCGAGAAACTGTACACGTTCCAATCAAAATTCACATTTTGAGAACTTAGCGTACAATTTCTCTTTTCTCAACGTCTCCAACATCAATCTCAAGTGTTCCACATGTTCCTCCTTGGTTTTGGAATACACCAATATATCATCAATAAACACCACCACAAATTTGTCTAAGAATGGTTTAAACACCCTGTTCATCAAGTCCATGAACGCTGCAGGTGCATTAGTTAAACCAAAAGACATAACCGTAAACTCGAATGACCATACCGAGTTCTCAAGCGCCTGCTTTAGCACATCCTCCGTCCTCACCTTCAACTGATGATAACCACTTCTCAGGTCTATCTTTGAGAAATACTTCGCTCCTTTCAACTGATCGAACAGGTCATCGATTCTAGGTAATGGATATTTATTTTTAATCGTGGCCTTATTCAATTTTCTGTAATCAATGCAAAGCAGCATCGATCCATCTTTCTTCTTAACAAACAACACCGGTGCTCTCCCATGGCGAAACACTTGGCTGAATATATTTCTTATCGAGCAATTCTTGCAATTGCACCATCAACCCCTTCATCTCTACCGGGGCCATTCTATATGGTGCTTTAGATATCGGGGCCGTTCCTGGTAGTAAGTCAATCATGAACTCGATTTGTCGATCCAGCAGAAGACCTGGCAAATCGTCTGGAAATACGTCTGTAAAATCTCTTATGATCGGTATCTCTTCTAACTTCGCACTCTTCTTCCATGTATCAACGATGTAGGCTAAGTATCCTACACATCCTTGTCTCAGCAACTTCTTGGCTTGCATCACCGTCAGAAAACTTGCTTGTCGAGGTGACTTGCTGCCAAAGAACACAACCTTTGATGGAGTCATAAGGTTAACACACTTCCTTTGGCAATCAATTACTGCTCCGTAATTGAATAACCAATCCATTCCCAGTATAACATCAAATTCACCAAGTCTAATTGGTATCAAATCTACCATCATCTCATGAACTTTTATAACCACTCTACAATTCCTATATATGTATCTGACAAGAATAACTTCCTTATTCACAATCTCTATATTTAGGGGAAATTCTAATTCTTCCTGAGGCAAATCTAAGTTCGAGCAAATTTATCGGATATAAATGAACAAGTAGCAGACCCGAATCAAATAAAGACATAAGCATTAATACCATTAATTAGAATGATACCGACACCACATCCTTAGATCATGCAAAGATCCTCGCGCATCATTATCATATTGAAAGTTCTTGCAGTAGGTCGGCTTGACTGTGCTGGTCCAGTGATAGTCAATGCACCACCACCGTTATTGTTTCCTTTTCCACCACTTGCACTTTCCACTGGCTTCTTAGGACAATCACGAGCCATGTGATCCTTTGAACCACAGGTAAAGCATGCTCCCTTCTTTGGACTAAAGCAGTTCGGTGCAATGTGTCCCTCCTGACCACAGTTGAAACACACTCTCTTTCCCTTCAAACATACCCCAGTATGGTTCTTCTCGCAAGTTGCGCAAGCCTCAAACTTTTTCTTCTGCTGATTTCCCTGTTGTCCTCCCGCAGTCGGATTCTCGCTCCATTTCCTCTTCTGATTATTACTTCCAATGTTACTTCCACCCGCCTTATTCTCATTCTCATTCTTCTTCTTCTTCTGTTCTTGGTTGTACTTGGTCAAGGCATCGCTTCCACCTTCCGCGATAATAGCCTTCTCCAGTACAACAGTAAATGTGTTCAGTTGGAACATTGAAACCTTGTTGTAAAAACAGGGCTTCAATCCTTGTTCAAACCTTCTTGCTTTACGCTCGTCGGTATTGACTTGATATGTGGCAAATCTTGCCAGCTCATTAAACTTCGCAGCGTATTCCGGCACCGTCATCGTTCCTTGCTTCAACTCCAGAAATTGCACTTCCAGCTGATTTTGAGAACTCGCTGGAAAGTACATTTCAAAAAATATTTTCTTGAATCTATCCCACGCTATCACTCCTTGTCCACCACGAACCTTATTTGATTGTCACCAGTAGCTAGCTTCAGACTTCAGCATGAACGTTGCGAACGCAGTCTTCTGGTCTTCGTTAACTCTAGCAACGTCGAACACTTTCTCCATTTCCATGATCCAGGTTTGGGCTTCCACTGGATTCATAGAACAATGAAATTCTAGCGGTCCAACCGCTTTGAACTCTATGAAAGTCGTGACTTGAGCTTGCGGTTGATTTGCAATTGCACCCGTCAATAGAGCTACCAACTGCTGAACCGGATTAGCGTTGGTCTCATTGTTATTATTAGTAGACCCCTCTAGAGGTGCTTGCTGACGTGGTTGCCTTCTTCTAGGAGGCATCTTCTGTTAAGACATACACTTAATTAGTTCATTACTCAACTTCTTGGGTATTTGAAGTTTAACTTAAACATTCCAAGATTAAAGCTATATCACATAACATTTCGAATAAACTCTAATATTTTATTTATTCATAAAGTTTTTAGAACATACTCAAAATAGCATAACCGCTTTAACATCCATTTTCCTGAACTAAACACGTTTCAGGATTACATACTCATACTATCCCTTTATTTATCTCAAAATAAGGGATTCACAGTTATTTATTCACATAACTCACCATATATTATTATCTATCTTATTCTATCTAGACATATTAAGGCGTCGTAAGGCTTCCCGACGTTCCTCCTCCATGATACGATACGCCGTTCTGCGATCCATCACGAACCACGGCGAATTATCAAACTGAGGTGGGTAATAGTAGACTCGATCCTGGGCCCTATCAATCGCCGAATTAAAAGCATAATCCGTCTCTTTCATTTTGTCTTTCTTCACTTGAACCTTAGCTTCAGCACGATCTGCACGTTGAGTCGCCTTCATCCAAGCATCCTCTGCTCTTGTACGCTTAGCTGACTCCTCCTTGAAGTCTTCTTTCAATTTTTCCATGTCAGTCTTCATCTTCTCGTGTACTGCCAACAGGTCTTCATGCTGACCCTTGGTATGAACTAAGCCTCACTCCGTATTCCCAAGTTTCGAATCAAGTTCCTGAATCTCTACATCCTTCTGCTCCATCGAAGCATGATGCAACTCAACCATTTCCTTCAGCTCCCAGACCTCATCCTGTAACTCTATGTTACGGTCATACAAAGCATCATACATCTCCGTTGATATGGAGTTTGGTGGAAAATCCTCAGGATCATCTTCCTCATCATCCTCCTCTACCTCCTCGGAATCGGTCACAGGCATATCCTCCTGGATCAACTGCTCCCGCACTACGTGAATATCCCGGGGCTCATCATCTATAGGTATCTGAGGTATCACCTCTCTAGCTGGACTGGATCCTCTTTCGTTAGACATCCTGACAACAAAATATTTTAAGTTTTACTTAACATTTTTCGATACTCACGAGCACATAAGTTATTAACACATATCACATAATGTCTTTTATTATTTAACTTCAATGGATACCTTAATCCATTCCTTAAAACTCGATAAGAGTTGAACACCTCTATGTTTTCTATTTCCTTAAAGGTTACTTCCTAAGGTTTCCCCACCTAAGGTTCATAACCTAAAGCTTTGATACCAACCTGTGACACCCCTAAATCTAGGTACTCCATTCCCACAGGATTTGGAGCTCACTTATCAAAAACTATTACATCTAACTACCCATAATAAAGGATAAAGACATAATTAAAAGAACTTAAACCATAATCTCTCCCATTAAAGGGTTACATTATCATCTCAAATTAAATCCCAGGTAATCTAACCTTAAAATTATTACATCAGTTTACAGAATACATTATAAAATAAAACAAGTCTTTAACATAATTCATTAAATAAAATTCTCAAAAGTCCACATCATTTAGACATCTTGCACTTGCCTTTGCTAGTCGACAGTTCATCAACTTTCTCCATTTTAGCTGCAAGGTTAATTGCAAGAGTGAGCAAACAAATGCTCACTAATATAGAACGTAGCAATGATAATAACATGAGAGTGAACAACGAAAGATGAACAATAAGGAACTTGTTCTACAATTCAAAATAGAAAACAAACTTCAACTTTAACAGTCATTTAGACTATACGGACCCTTCTTAACGTACTTAGGGAGATCAGCCCTTTCTACCATGTATTGTGCACAAACATCTAAACGTTACACGTACAAAATCCCCTATGTTAGGGTTGTTCGTCTCAGTTTGAATTTAGAATTTCTGCACTAAAGAATGTTTAGTTTAGAACTAACGTATCAGTGTTTTTAGAATTTTAGAACACTATTCGATTTACATCAGTAAAGGTTTAATACAAGAATTTATAATTGAACAAGGCTATTTAGATCAAAGATTTATAACAACAGTATATATTTGGGTAAACATGGAATTCATGCAAAGTGCTACATTCAAATGAGTTAGAACAATCTCATTTGAAATAATGAATTAAAGCTTTACAAATTCTGAATAACAATGATAAGAACAGAAATGTGAAACTCATTCGATGTAACGAAGCAGGTCACAAGAGCTTATACAAACATATTCCAGATAGATTAGACTTGCACAATTTTTAAGAACTTTCACAACAATATTATAGGAATGGAAACTTCCATTCAATACGAAAAGAATGAAGTTAGAAAGCTTGCTCAATTATAACAAGGTAAAGTTAGAAAACTTGCACAAATATAAAAGTAGAGTTAAAGAACTTGCCTTGATTGTAAGCTACACAAATGAAAAATAATCTCCAATTACCCTACACATATCATTGAAACCACAACAACAATTAATTGTATGAATATTAACTTTAGGGTTTAAACCATCATTTAGGTCATAACCCTAACCTAGCACCTAGCCACGTTCGTTAACACCTTAACGATTCTGAAACCATACTATAAACCTTATCATTTATATTTAACTTTTGAAAACACCACATTTGGTTCGTTACATAACTTATTTAAATAATCACTTAAATTCTTTTACACATTATATAACCACGCATGACAATCTGATATTGTAGTTTATATTATGCCTCAACATCATTAACATGCACGCTAAACTAATATAAGTCCACTACTCACGATCTGCAAATAAGCAGACTTCACTGTCTCAGACTAGGGTATGGCACAGCTATGCCATACTTAAGCACAGGACCTACAAGAATTGTGCCATTTTTGCCTTGTACCCGGTAGCAATTGCCAATTTCGTTGTTCGACAAATGCGCAGCGACTAAGCAGAAGGCCAAGAGCTGCTTTTAGCCTAACAAACACAAATTTCACCCATCAAACGGTGATAACAACATATAAAATAAATATACAACTATCCTAAACATGATTGCGAACATATTCAACCACTTAGTACAATTTAACAACAATTAGAACTATTTTAATTTCTCAATTTTCATGTTTTTCACATAAAACTCCATTTTTGATAGTCTGTCCAGAAATCATCACTGCGAATTCGTTATTTGGCCAAATCATTCCATTTAAATTACATTATGCTCGTATCTCAACGAACTAACATATACAAGCGTTAATTTACAGTTTTATACACACATTGACCACTAAAATTGGTACTTTCTAAGGCCATTTTATAAGAACATAAACACTGCTATATATAATCTTCTGATATTCAATTTGTCACGAATTTGATAACTTTAAACAACACCCATATATGATAACTAACAGATTCAACAACATAATCCATACCATATAAACAACGTTTGAACAAAAAGCCAAAAAAAATCAATTTACAGAGAACTTATATAAAACTAAAACTTGGAGATTTATGAATGAATTATACCTTAATCTTCTTGATTATAGACTAGCAAGGTGGTGAATCTCTACCTTTTTTGACAACCTCACAAAGATTCTTCTCTCAATTCCTCACCCTCAATACTCAGCAATTCTCTCTTCCTCTGTTATCTAGCAAACCTTAGAAACAATATGCGTAGGAAAAATATAGCCACTCCCATGCTCCCTTACGTTAGAAAAATAGAAAGACTCGTCAGTTAGAATAATGCCAAAGGCCACAAGGCCCTATTTGGCAACCAAAACTCCCCCAAATCAAATTATTATATTATTTATATCATATGGTTTTTCCCTTGTCACACCTTAATTTAGTCAATTTATATAATTTTAGTTTAGTTAATCTCAATAACTTATAATAATAAAAAATCTTATTATCATTAATAAATAATTATATATCTAATATAATTAATAAATTAGACACATCACTTTATTTAATTTATTTATTTCCTTTAAATTAAACAATTCATTTAATTTAACTAATTTCTTAAATATTAAACAATTGATTTAATTTAACTATCTCCTTAAATTAAATCCAACAAATAAAATTATCATTACTCGATTCAATTAACATTAATTAATTTAGTTACTAAATTAATTCATGACAATTCATCAAATATTTATTTTCCTCAATAAATAAATTATTTAAAATATTTATTTAATTTCATAAATATTTAAATTAAATTATAAATTTCTCGATCGTTACATACCCCCGCCCCGACGAGGGTTTTTACGTAGAAAGCCCGCCTCGGCGAGGGTCCTTTTTTCTGTTATAGTGTCCTCTGATAAAATGACCATAACTTTTGGTCCGGAAGGAGTTAAGAGGCCTGTCATCTATCAAATCGAAGATCTCAACGAGTTCTAAAAATTTCATTCTTTGAGTTTGTCAAAATAACGGACGGATGAAGGACGAAATTGGGTTGGAAGTGACTGATACGCAAATGGCCACCCAAAACAGTAAAGTTCAACGTCCGTTGGTACAAAGGTCATAACTCTTGCATCCGAACTCTGATTGGAATGATTCAAGATGTTCTGGAAAGCTAAGAAGAAGCTCTACAATATAATCCAAGTTCCAAGCCAAGAATATGAAATAAACATGAAAGCCCAAACGATGTTCAGATTGCTTTTCTTTGCGATTTCATACCAATTCTTTGCGATTTCATACCAATAGTCGCTCACACAGATCCCAGGCGTATAATGTAATACCCGAGAATTTCCATGTCTTAATAAATAAATATTAATGGAAATGAATATTTATTTGAGTATAAATGATTTTTGTATTACGAGATGAGTTAACTCAATTATATTAAATAATTGAATAATGGAAGAATATGTGAATTTTGTGATGAACTCGTTGAAAGCCTTGTGCGGCACGGTGATGGTAAATATTAATAGTAATATTAATTAACGAAGGAATTATCAGGTGAACAATTAAGTAATATTAATTGCTAATTGTTATTGTAGAATATTAATTAATTGTAAATGGTGATTAATAATAATATGAGATTATTATTATTAACCACGTATATGTGAATATAATAAAATAATTAATTGTTGTAGAGATCCACAATTACATTAATCAATATTGGTATTAATTAATCAGGAAGGTGATTAGATTAATTATTTGACAAATAATTAAGTTGGTAATATAATAATATTATATTAACGGTTAGGTGCAAGTGTGCAATAATTAAAAATATAAAATATATGGAATACAACTTTATTATATAGTGTAGTGTGACACTCATGTAACAATACTATATATAGCAACACAATATTAAGTTTTATTAAACTATATTATTAAGCAATGTGATTGAACATATTGGAACTATATGTTATAAATAAATCATGAAATGTGTATGTGACAATATATATGGGTGGGAACCTTAAAAGATGTACTCTGTCAAAGAATTTCAAACTATTCCAATAAGTGAGTATAATTGGAATAATAAAGTTTTAAGGAGATTTTAAATTACTAGTGGTTAATTAAATAGAGTCCATACATGTTGTAAATATTAATTAGACTGGACTAATGTACATGGATTATATGATGTGAGTGTATAATTACTCCCAAATTTCTTATTATAGTAACACTTGGACATTAAAACCCATTTTTGGATAACAAAGTAACTGAAGTGAGTTGAGCGGCTATTGAGATTTAAACCTTATCCCAAATTAGAAGTCTCAGTTCCTAGTTATGTATTAGGCCAATGGCCTATCCCCTACCTATTGCGTAAAATCAAGCAGCTACAAATCCATGGTGATGATGGATATGGATTAGCAGTTGGCCAACTCCCTTCTACCCATTGTTCTCTTTTAATTTCCACTAGATCAAACCATGGTGAAAGAGCATTACTTGGACAACCAATTCTGTAATGATCGAGAAATTTGTAATTTAATTTAAATATTTATGAAATAAAATAAATATTTAAAATAATTTATTTATTGAGAAAAATAAATATTTGACGAATTGTGATAAATTAATTTAGTAACTGAATTAATTAGTGTTAATTGAATCGAATAATGATAATTTTATTTTTATTTGAAGGATTTAATTTAAGGAAATAATTAAATTAAATCAATTGTGTAATATTTAAGAAAATAATTAAACTAAATGAATTATTTAATTTAAAGGAAATAAATAAATTAAATAAAGTGATGTGTCTAATTAAATTAGATATATAATTATGATTCGTAAATGTAATTATAATAGAAATTATTTTAATTACCATTACAAGTTATTTAAATTAACTAAATTAAGGTGTGACACAAAGTAACTATATAATATAAATAATCTAAAAATAATCTAGTTGGGGGTTTTGGGGTATGCCCAAACAAGGCCTTATGGCCTTTGGTCTAACTTAACGGATGAAGGCGCATTGTTTTTAACTGATAGACAACGTGAGTGAGTTAAGCCATATCAGTTTATTTTTTTTTACGTCTTATTTCTTTTTCTCCTAATGCTGTAAGACAGAGTTGAGAGAAAAGAGGGAGAGTGTAGGAATTGAGAGAGAAGAAGGTTTTCAGAGGACTTGAGAGATTAAGTGAAAACCTAAGCAATTTCAGTGGTTAGCAAGGGATTAAGCATATTGAAGGTATTCTATCTAACCCTTGTATTATATATATATATATATATATATATATATATATGAATTTACAGCAAATTTGTTATGTTCTGTGAATTGTAATTCTTTCAAAATTGTTGTGTAACTAAATTATAGTGGATATGTGGTATAATGCTAGAGTTTATGTTTAAAACAAGAAGTTTGTATGCTAAATTCGTTGACAGTAGGAAGAAAATTTTGACAGTATATGTGTTTCATATGGTTCATGGAAAAGTATTAATTTTGATGGCCAATTCTTATGTTAAAGTGTAAATTGAAGCTTGTATATGTTAGTTCGTTGAGATACGAGCATAACGTAATTTGAAGGAGGTGATTTGGCCAAATAATGAATTCACAGTGATGATTTTTGGGATAGACTATAAAAAATGGAGTTTTATATGAAAAACATGAAAATTGAGAAATTAAAATAGTTTTAGTTGTTGTTAAATTGTGCTAAGTGGTTGAATGTGTTAGCAATCATGTTTATGGTAGTTGTATATTTATTTTACATGTTGTTATCACCGTTTGATGGGTGAAATTTGTGTTTGTTGGGATAAAGTCGGCTACTATTCATTAGCCTTCTCTACGTCAATCGAACACGTGCCAGCAAATGCTACGCCAATGTTAGGCTAAAATGGCGCAGCAATTGCCTTGGCCCTCAACTTAAGTATGGCGCAATTGCTACCACACCCCGGTCCTCGAGACAGTGAAGTCTACTTATTTGCAGATCATGTTTAATGGACTTATATTAGTTTAGCATGCATGTTAATGATGTTGAGGCATAATATAAACTACAATAACAGATTATCATGCGTTGTTATATAAAGTGTAAAAGAATTTAAGTGACTACTTGAATAAGTTATGTAATGAACCAAATGTGATGTTTTCAAAAATTAAATATAAATGATAAGGTTTATAGTGTGATTTCAGAATCGTTAAGGTGTTAACCAACGTGGTTAGGTGCTAGGTTAGGGTTATGACCTAAATGATGGTTTAAACCCTAAAAGCTAATATTTATACAATTAATTGTTGTTGCGATTTCAATGATATGTCTAGGGTAATTGGAGATTATTTTACATTTGCGTAGCTTACAATCAAGGAAAGTTTTCTAACTCTACCTTGTTATTATTGAGCAAGTTCCTAAACCTTAACTCCTTACAATTGAGCAAGCTTTCTAACTTCATTCTTTTCATATTGAATGCAAGTTTCCATTCCTATAATATTATTGTGCAAGTTCTTAAAATTGAGCAAGCCTAATCTATCTTGAATATGTTTGTATAAGCTCTTGTGACCAGCTTCATTACATCGAATGAGTTTTATATTTCTGTTTCTTATTATTGTTATTCAGAATTTGTAATGCTTTAATTCATTGCTTCAAATGAGATTGTTCTAACTCATTTGAATGTAGCACTTTGCATTAATTCCATGATTACCCAAATATATATTGTTGTTATTAATCTTTGATCTAAATAGCCTTGTTTAGTTATAAATTCTTGTATTAAACCTTTACTGATTTAAATCGAATAGTGTTCTATAATTCTAGAAACACTGATAAACTAGTTCCAAACTAAACTTTCTTTAGTGCGGAAATTCTAAATTCAAACTGAAACGAACAACCCTAACATAGGGGATTTTTTACGTGTAACGTTTAGATGTTTGTGCACAATACATGGTACAAAGGGCTGATCCCCCTAAGTACGTTAAGAAGGGTCCGTATAGTCTAAATGACTGTTAAGGTTGGGTAATAATACCTAAGTACCGGGGACATAGTTCGTGGTCTTAAGACCCTCAGATAATTAAAGTTCGAACTTGTTTTCTATTTTGATTTGTAGGACAAGTTCTTTATTATTCAGCTCTTGTTGTTCACTCTCATGTTGCTATCATTACTACTTCCTATATCAGTGAGCAATTGTTTACTCACTCTTGCAATTAACACTGCAGCCAAAGTGGAGAAAGTTGATGAGTCATCTACTAGCAAAGGAAAGGGAAAATTGTCCAAGTGTTGAAGACATATGAGAAATTATTTAAATGTTTTATGTTTCAAGACTTGTTTTATTTTAAGTTGTATTCTGGAAACTGATGTATTTTAAGGTTAGATTACCTGGGATTATTTTTGAGATGATGATGTAACCCTTTAATGGGAGAGTTTATTGTTTAAGTTATTTTAATTATGTCTTTATCCTTTATTATGGGTAGTTAGATATAATAGTTTTTGATAAGTGAGCACCAAATCCTGTGGGAATGGAGTACCTGGATTTGGGGGTGTCCAGGTTGGTATCAAAGCCTTAGGTTATGAACCTTAGGTGCGAAAATCTTAGGAAGTAACCTTTAAAGAAATAAAAAACATAGAGGTGTTCAACTCTTATCGAGTTTTAAGGAATGGATTAAGGTATCCATTAATCTAAACAATAAAAGACATTATGTGCTATGTGTTAATAACTTATGTGCTCGCGAGTATCGAAAAATGTTAAGTAAAACTTAAAATATTTTGTTATCAGGATGTATAACGAAGGATGATCCAGTCCAGCTAGAGAGGTGATACCTCAGATACCTATAGATGATGAGCCCCATGATATTCATGTTGTGCGGGAACAGTTGATCCAGGAGGATGTTTCTGTGAACGATCCCGAGGAGGTTAGTTCTGAGGATGTAGAGGAGGATGATGAGGAAGAGGATCCTGAGGAGTTTTCACCAAACTCCATATCAACCAAGATGTATGATGCTTTGTATGACCATAACATAGAGTTACAGGATGAGGTCGAGGAATTAAAGGAGATGGTTGAGATGCATCACGCTTCGATGGAGCAGAAAGATGCAGAGATTCAGGAACTCGACTTAAAACTTTGAAACACAGAGTGGGACTTAGTTCATACAAAGGGTCAGCATGAAGACCTGTTGGCAGTACACGAGAAGATGAAGACTGACATGGAGAAATTAAAAGATGATTTCAAGGAGGAGCCAGCTAAGCGTGCTAGAGCAGAGGATGCTTGGATGAAGGAGACTCAATGTGCAGACCGTGCTGAGGCTAAGGTCCAAGTGAAGAAAGCCAAGATGAAGGAGATGAATTATGCTTTTAATTCGGCGATTGATAGGGCCCAGGATCGAGTCTACTATTACCCACCTCAGTTTAAGAATTCATCGTGGTTTGTGATGGATCGTAGAACGGCATATCGTGTCATGGAGGAAGAGCGTCGAGAAGCCTTGCGACGTCTTAATATGCCTAGATAGAATAAGACAGATAATAATGTGTGGTTAATTATGTGAATAAATAAATTGTGAATCCCTTATTTTGAGATGAATAAAGGGATAGTATGAGTATGTAATCCTGAAACTTGTTGAGTTCAGGAAAGTGAATGTTTATAGCGGTTATGCTATTTTGAGTATGTTCTAAAACTTTATGAATGAATAAAATATTAGAGTTTATTTGAAATGTTATGTGTTAAAACTTTAATCTTGGAATGTTTAAGTTAAACTTCAAATACCCAAGAAGTTGAGTAATGAGCTAATAAGCGTATATCTTTACAGAAAATGCCTCCTAGAAGAAGACAACAACGTCAGCAAGCACCTCCTGAGGGGTCTACGAATAATAACAACGAGATCAATGCTAATCCGGTTCAGCAGTTGATAGCTCTGTTGACGGGTGCACTTGCGAATCAACTGCAAGCTCAAGTTACGAGCTTCAAGGAATTCAAAGCGGTTGGACCGCCAGAATTTCAAGGGTCTATGAATCCAGTGGAAGCCCAAATCTGGATTATGGAAATGGATAAGGTGTTTGACGTTGCTAGGGTAAACAAAGACTAGAAGACTGTGTTCGCAACGTTTATGCTGAAGTCTGAAGCTAGCTACTGTCTCCTATGCTCCATTGATATTCTCAACATTCTCGGATGTCATTTTCAAATACTGCCACAAAACAAGGATTAAATAACATATCACATATTATCTTTATACTCTGACCGACCAATTAAATATCAAATAAACTTAAGTAGGTCATATTAGCTAAAGAATTCCCCGCCTCTCCCCTCCTAGTTCTTATCTCATATCTCAGCCAGGGATCATATCCCTAAGCTTTGATACCAATTGTGACGCCCCCAAAATAGGTATACGTCACCTATTCTGAGTCGCCAAATACATAGTATAGAATACAAATATAATCTTAATTATACAACAAGAGAGCTATGAGTTTTAATACAAATACTGTCTTCTAGATAATATCCACTCTCAGAATAAGTCCTCATTACATTTATTGTCACACTATTTAATGTAATAGTGAGGGACTACTAGCTAATACTATCATCCGGACCATCACTCCGCTCCCCGACTTCGTCCCACTACGCTTCTCATTTCAAGAAAACAAAGGAAAGAAAGGGTGAGCTCAACTAGCCCAAGAAGAAATATTATGACTAAGATAATGCGTAATAAATTATCATTAGCCTCAAAACAAAGGTTAAACCGATACATTATAACAAACATCAAGTTTAATGCAAGTAATGAACAAGTAATCCATTAAAAGAGTCAAGTAGAATAAAATCTACTATCTTTTATGATTTAAAAGGTTTTTCATCACTTTTATCACGAGACTCGACTTTTAATAAATAATCCACATCATCGAATCACCCCGCGCACTACGGCCAACGATATTCTTTAGTATCACGACCATAAATTATCCATGCACGTAAGCCAAAGATGACTTTCATTACAATATAAGCATGAGGATGATGACAATGACATAATAATTCAATAAAACAAGTTCAAGAATTAATTTATCCAAGAACTAATAACGTCCAAATTGTCAACATGATACTTCTTTGTAGAGTAAATTCAAGAATGCACAGAAGAATATTTCCATGAAAAGATACTGGATGAAGTGCAAATATCAAGGATATTCCACTAATTTCATGGAGTATAGAAGTCAAAACTTTAACCAACTGAGTATAATAACGAATGCAATAACAAAAGAAATCACCAAGCATGCGGTAGACCGCACAGGCAGGTTATTCCAACTAAAATAATAAGTAACGGAACCAGGTCAGGCGAAATTCTCACCGACAAGATGTTCCAACAGAATAATAAAGAATGGAATAACAACAAAATTCACCATGCATGCGGTACTTCACATAGACAGGCTATTCCAATGGAATACTAATAAAGATGGAACCAGTCCGTGTAAAAACGCATTGCATGTGATATTCCAATAGAATAATAATAAAGATTTTAACCAGTGCATGCGTAAAAATGCATGCATGTGAGGATATTTCAAATGTAATAATAAAGACGTAATAATAGAAGAATGTCACCAAGTATAGGGTAGTCCGCGTATACAGATTATTCCAACAAAATAATAAGGAATGGATTAACAGAAGTTCTCTTCATAAATACAAAAGAAATAGTACCCCTTACCGTAAAAGAAACTGAATATAAGAGTAGGGAAGTAGCAGAATACTGTTCTTTTTTCTCTCTATAATTTCTCTCTCTTCAGTTTTAGTGAATTCGTAAGAAATAATGAAGGAATGAACTTCTATTTATAGGAGAATAGAAAGGGTATTGTTAGGAATTTATTACAGACGCAATATAAAAATTTCACGGGATGCCTTACTAAATATTCACGAATGCTTGAAACTTTATTCAATCAACAAAAAAAACAAAAGTAACATATATATATATATATATATATATATATTTATAAACACATGTTATATACATATATATATATATATATATAATATTAATTCCCTTTTAGTAAAGCAACCTCCCACTCCCCCCATTCTCACCCGTGCCTGCAAATTCCATCCAAGACATCTTTCTTCCACACGTGGCCCCCACATGTGGGCTCCACCTTTAATATATTAAATAATTTTCTACCGATTCTTTTGAAAAATGGGTAAATGGGGGTCTATAAAATAAGCAAAACTGAGTGACTTCTCACGTAAGCATCAATAATCAATACCGTGTACTATTATGCAACCACGCGTATTACTGTACTTTTAACACCGGGTGTTTCAATAGTTAACGGTAAAACTTCCGCCATTATTTTCATAAAATATTTTTGTCGTTTTCTCAATCCGACAATAATTTCGTTATGGGGTCCACCAATAATTACGTCGTTATACGAATATTCCCCGACCAATCGAATATTATATAACAACTTGTGTACTTTGCAAAATTTATAAATATTACCCACAACTATAACGTTATATTAAATTCATTCCATAATATTCAAAAATGATAATTATAGAAAATTCATCTGTATTCAAAAAGTTGGGGTCTTACAACCTCCCCTTCTTATAAATTTCGCCCTCGAAATTAGGGTACGTATCTGGTATGTCAAAGAGGTAAGGATACCTTGATTTCATTTCAGATTCTAACTCCCAGGTCATTTCCTCAACATTGTTGTTTCTCCACAAAACTTTCACTTGAGGTATAACCTTGGAGCGTAGAATATGTTCCTTCTATCCAAGATTTGAACATGAACCTCTTCATACGTTAAATCTTTTGCTATTTCATCCGGTTCTAACTCAATAATGTGGTTCGGGTCTTTCACATATTTGCGTAACATGGATATGTGAAAAACGCGTTATGAACACGAGACATACTTAGCGGTAGAAAGCGAGTCTATAGGCCACGCCCCCTACTCGATCGAGGATTAAAAATGGGCCAATGAATCGAGGATTGAGCTTTCCTCTCTTTCCAAATCTAGTAACTCCTTTCCATGGAGAAACACGTAACAACACATGATCTCCTATATCAAATTCCACGTCCTTTCGATGAAGATCAGCATAACTCTTTTATCAATCTTGTGAAGTTTTTATACGTTGTCGGATCGTTTGAATCTTTTCCGTAGTCATACGTACCCAATCCGGTCCCAACAACATTGCTTCACCCACCTCATCCCAGCATACTGGAGAACGACACTTTCTTCCATACAACACCTCAAATGGAGCCATGCCAATACTTGCTTGATAAATGTTGTTGTAGGAAAACTCCACCAATGGTAAGAACTTGTCCCAACTTCCCTTGAAGTCAAGGACACAGAGACTTAATAAATCTTCCAGAGTTTGAATAGTCCTCTCTAATTGTCCGTTCGTCTGAGGATGATATGCCGAACTAAATCGTAAATCCGTGCCCATAGCTTTTTGCAAACTAACCCAAAATCGTGAAGTGAATCTTGGGTCTCGATCAGAAACTATGGATACTGGCATACCATGCAATCTTACAATCTCGTTTATGTACATACGAGCAAGACATTCAAGTGTATAAGTTTCTCGTATTGGTAAGAAGTGAGCAGACTTGGTCAATCTATCAACAATGACCCAAATTGCATCTGTGCCTTGAGAAACCTTGGGAAGACCAGTAACAAAATCTATGGTAATGTGCTTACACTTCCATTCTGGAATTTCAAGTGGGTGCAATGGACCTTTTGGTACTTGATGCTCCACCTTGACTCGTTGACAAGTTAGACACCTTGAGATAAACAGCGCTATCTCTCTCTTAATATTACTCCACCAAAATGTATGACGAAGATAATGATACAGTTTGGTACTACCAAGATGGATTGCAAACGGTGTGTTGTGCGCCTCCATCATGATTTTATACTTTAAATCAGGGTCATTAGGAACACAAAGTCTGGAGTTGACTCGAAGTATTCCTTCTTCATCAATTCTTTCCTAGATAGCACCTTCTTGCACTTTCTTCCTCATACGCGCATCGGCTCCGTGTGCCTAGTTTGAGCAGCTTTAACTTTATCAATTAAAGTCGGTTTTACTCGTATGTTCGCCATCATCATATGTGTCCCTGGAGTCTTTAACTCTATCTCCATCCTTTGCAAGTCATACAAAATGGGCCTTTGCGTTGACAATATCGCACTTATACCCGCATATGATCTTCTACTTAATGCGTCAGCTACCACGTTCGGTTTTCCAGGATGGTATTGGATGGTATGATCATAATCTTTCAACAGTTCAAGCCAACGTCGTTGTCGCATGTTTAGTTCCTTTTGAGTGAAGAAATATTTGAGGCTTTTATGATCCGTAAAGATCTCCACTTTCTCCCCATACAAGTAATGCCTCCAAATCTTAAGTTCGAAGACAACAGCTGCCAACTCTAGATCATGAGTAGGATAATTCTTCTCATATTCTTTGAGTTGTCGAGAGGCATATGCTATGACTTTCCCATGTTGCATGAGAACACATCCTAACCCTTTGCTCAAAGCATCACCAGAGATGACAAATCCTCCGAGCCGGATGGTATTGTCGTAACAGTCTTTGAAATGAGTCTCCTCTTGAGTTCTTGAAAACTTTTCTCACATTCCTCGCTCCAACCGAATTTTGTATCTTTTTGAGTTAGCTGAGCTAATGGAGTAGCAATTCGAGAAAACCCTTCTACGAATCTTCGATAATAACCAGCTAAGCCGAGAAAGCTACGTACTTTGGTCACTGATTTAGGTTGCTCCCAGCTTTGAATAGCTTCAATCTTTGCCAGGTCAACAGATATTCCATGACTTGATACTACGTGTCCAAGGAATGCTACTTCCTCAAGCCAAAACTCGCATTTCTTCAACTTGGCATAAAGCTTATATTCACGAAGCTTTTGGAGTATCAGCCTCAAGTGTTGCTCATGGTCTTCACGGCTTTTGGAATAAATAAGGATGTCATCAATAAAGACGACCATAAAGTGATTCAAATATTCCTTGAATACTCGGTTCATTATATCCATGAAGGCACCAGGAGCATTAGTCAATCCAAAAGACATGACTAGGAATTCATAATGCCCATACCGAGTTCTGAAAGCCGTCTTTGGAATGCCATCGGTTCTAATCTTCAATTGGTGATATCCGGAACAAAGATCAATCTTTGAAAAGAATTTGGCTCCTTGCAACTAGTCAAACAGGTCATCAATACGTAGCAATGGGTACCTATTTTTGATGGTGACATGATTCAACTCCCTATAATCAATACAAAGTCGCATACTCCCATCTTTCTTCTTCACGAATAGAACAGGAGCACCCCAAGGAGAAGTACTAGGACGAATAAAGCTAATGTCTAACAATTCCTGCAGTTGGGTCTTTAACTCCTGAAGTTCAATAGGAGCCATTCGATATGGGTCTTTGGAAATGGGTTTTGTACCGGGTTCAAGGTCGATACAAAATTCAATTTCACGTTCTTGGGGTAGGCCAGAAGTTCTTCGGAATACGTCAGAAATTCATTAACAATAGAAATATCATTCAAAACTGACGTATTTTTGTTTAGATCTGTGACATGAGCTAAGAAAGCTTGACACCCATTTTTCAATAAACGAATAGCTTTATGGTTTGAGATGACAGTGATTGATTTTAATGGTTTGGTTGCTTGAATTCGCATAATAGGTTGGTTAGGAATATGAAAGCTAACAACCTTACGAAAACAATCAATTTTTGCATGATGAGTAGTTAACCAATTAATCCCTAGAATCACATCAAATGCAAGTATTTTCAAAGAAATAAGATCGACAGGTAACGTGCGGTTGCCGATTTGAACTAAACAAGACTTATAAATAGTGGATGTAATGAAAGTTTCTCCCAACGAAGTTTCAACAGATAAGTCAAAGTCCAATTTCTCCGGAGTCAAATTTAAACGTTGAGCGCAAGTAAGAGAAATAAAAGAATGGGTAGAACCGGTATCAAATAAGGTATAAACTTTGCTAGAGTTTATGATAAGCTTACCCGTGATGACCTCGTTCGGGTTCCTTGCTTTCTGGGAGGTCACAAAAACGCCTCCTCAGCACTACCGGCTTTGACGCTTCGACTACCTTTGGTGCCTCCATTCTAGTTGAACTTGTCTTGAACGAACGACAAAATCGGGCTAGTGACCTTCTCTTCCACAATTATAACATGCTTTGGATGGCATTCATAGCTTTGACCGATGTGTCCTCCCCTCAACATTTGAAGCATATGATAGGTGGTCGCTTCTCCTTCCTTCACAACGGTCTTTGGTGTTTGACGTCTTTCCATCATTGTTGAATCTCCTCTTCTTGAAACGTCCATTCTTATTGTTTTGGCCCTGATTACCACCGAAGTGGTTACCATTTCTGGCCTGTTGATTTCCTCCACGCTTGTTGTCACCGCTCGATGATCGCTTCTCACTAGTATTATCATTTCTTGCGGTTGCTATCTTTTGGTTGGGATGACTCATTATCACGCTCTAATAATCGAGCCCTATTAACAACATCTCTAATACAAACACGCTTTATGAGAGATAAGATATCGACGTATCTCGTGTTTCAAACCTCTTAAAAACATTCGCGTTCTTCTCTCCTCATTATCAACCAAATGGGACGCAAAACCGACAACTCTCGGCAAACTTGGCTTCAGATTGTGATACAATCCATGTTGTTTTTCTCTAGCTTAATGAACTCTACCTCTTTCATGTGACGAATACTTTCGGAAAAGTACTTGTCATTGAATGCTTCTTGAAACTTCCCCAAGACATCTTCAAAGGTGGCGGGTTGGTACGCTTTACAAATTCCCACCAAAGAATCGCCTCTGCCCGCAACATGAAGGTGGCGAAGGGAACCTTTTGCTCCTCAGAGCAACCCAAGACATCAAATATCTTGTTGATCTATTTTATCCACGTCTCCGCCTTAAGTGGTTTTGGCTCTCCAAAAAACTCTGGTTATCCCAGCTCCTTGAACTGTTTGGCGGTGACCGTCCGTGAGTTGCCAGTGTTTCCACCTGTATTTTGGACAGGAGCCGCTCTCGCCTGATGTTACATGAATTGCATGAAGCCTCGGAACATTCCATCGTTCATCATTTGCTCAGTGTTGTTGTTTGCCTGAGGATTTTCGCCTTCCTGATGCACATTATCCTGATGATTGATTTGTGGAGACTCAACGGTCTCCTGTGCTCCATTGATATTCTCAACATTCTCGGATGTCATTTTCAAATACTGCCACAAAACAAGGATTAAATAACATATCACATATTATCCCTATACTCTGACCGACCAATTAAATATCAAATAAACTTAAGTAGATCATATTAGCGAAAGAATTCCCCGTCTCTCCCCTCCTAGTTCTTATCTCACATCTCAGCCAGGGATCATATCCCTAAGCTTTGATACTAATCATGACGCCCCAAAATAGGTATACATCACCTATTACGAGTAGCCAAATACATAGTATGTAATACAAATACAATCTTAATTATACAACAAGAGAAAGCGTGAGTTTTAATACAAATAATCGCTCTTCTGACAATATCCACTCTCAGAATAAGTCCTCATTACATTTATTGTCACACTATTTAACAGAATAGTGAGGCCTACTAGCTAATACTATCATCCAGACCATCACTCCATTCCCCGACTCGTCCCAGCTACATTCTTATTTCCTGAAGAAAACAGTAAAAGAAATGGTGAGCTCAACTAGCCCAGTAAGAAATATTATGACTAAGATAATGCAGAATAAATTATCATTAGCCTCAAACAGTGTTAAACTGATACATTATAACAAACATCAAGTTTAACTGTAGCGGAACAAGCAATCCATTAAAAGAGTCAAGTAGAGAATAAAATCTACTATCTTTTATGATTTAAAAGGTTTTTCATCACTTTTATCGCTGAGACTCAGCTTAATAAATAATCCACCTCATCGAATCACCCTTGCACTACGGCCAACGATATTCTTTAGTATCACGACCATAAATTATCCATGCACTACGGGCCAAGGACATTCGTGTATTCATCAATGGTCATGATCATGCCAACAACTGTCCATCAATTCACTACGGGCCAATGAGGACTTTTACCACATCATTTGTAATATTACGGTCATGATTACACCGAATAATCCCTAGTCATAATCATACCAAGTCCATCTATGCACTACAGGCCACAGATGACTTTCAACAAAACATAAACATGAGGATGATGACAATGATATAAGAATTAAATAAAACAAGTTCAAGAATTAATTTATCTAGGAACTAATAACGTCCAAATTGTCAACATGATACTTCTTTGTAGAGTAAAATTCAAGAATGCTCAGAAGAATATTTTCATGAAAAGATATTGAATGAAGTGCAAATATCAAGGATATTTCACTAATTTCATGGAGTATAGAAGTCAAACTTTAACCAACTGAGTATAATAACGAATGCAATAAAAAAAGAAATCACCAAGCATGCGGTAGAATCAATGCAGCAAAGAGTTATTCTAACGAATAATAAGTAACGGAACCAGTCAAAGTAAATTCACACCAAGCGGATGATGTTCCAACGAGTAATAATAAAGAATGGAATAACAATGTAAATCACCATGCATGCGGTATTTGATAGACAAAGTTATTCCAACGGAATACTAATAAAGATTTAACCAGTCCCAAGGTGAAAAACGCATGCATGTGATATATTCCAACAGAATAATAAAGACGGAATAATAGAAGAATGTCACCAAGTATAGGGGAGTCCGCGTCTACAGGTTATTCCAACAGAATAATAAGGAATGGAATACAGAAGTTCTCTTCATGAATACAAAAGAAATAGTACCCCTTACCGTAAAAGAAACTGAATATAAGAGTAGGGAAGTAGCAGAATATTGTTCTTCTTTCTCTCTATAATTTCTCTCTCTAGAGTTTCAGTGAATTCGTAAGAAATAATGAAGGAATGAGCTTCTATTTATAGGAGAATAGAAAGGGTACTGTTAGGAATTTATCACAGACGCAATATAAAAATTTCCCGGGCTGCCTTACTAAATATTCACGAATGCTTGAAACTTTATTCAATCAACAAAAAAACAAAAGTAATATATATATATATATATATATTTATAAACACATGTTATATACATATATATATAATATTAATTCCCTTTTAGTAAAGCAACCTCCCACTCCCCCCATTCTCACCCGTGCCTGCAAATTCCATCCAAGACATCTTTCTTCCACACGTGGCCCCCACATGTGGGCTCTACCTTTAATATATTAAATAATTTTCTATCAATTATTTTGAAAAATGGGTAAATGGGGTTCTATAAAATAAGCAAAACTGAGTGACTTCTCACATAAGCATCAATAATCAATACTGTAGTACTTACTACGCAACCACGCCAGACATCAGCATGTCTTTTTAACACCGGTGTTTTCAACAGTTAACCGTAAAACTTCTGCCGTTATTTTCATAAAATATTTTTGTCATTTTCTCAATCCGACAATAATTCCGTTATGGGGTCCACAAATAATTACGTCGTTGTACGAATATTCCCTGATAAAACAAATATTCCCCGACCAATCGAATATTATATAACAACTTGCGTACTTTGCAAAATTTATAAATATTACCCACAACTATAACGTTATATTAAATTCATTCCATAATATTCAAAAATGATAATTATAGAAAATTCATCTTTATTCAAAAAGTTGGGGTCTTACAACCGGGGACATAGTTCGTGGTCTTAAGACCCTCAGATAATTAAAGTTTGAACTTGTTTTCTATTTTCATTTGTAGGACAAGTTCTTTATTATTCAGCTCTTGTTGTTCACTCTCATGTTGCTATCATTACTACTTCCTATATCAGTGAGCAATTGTTTTCTCACTCTTGCAATTAACACTGTAGCCAAAGTGGAGAAAGTTGATGAGCCATCTACTAGCAAAGGAAAGGGAAAATTGTCCAAGTGTTGAAGACATATGAGAAATTATTTAAATGTTTTATGTTTCAAGACTTGTTTTATTTTAAGTTGTATTCCGCAAACTGATGTAATAATTTTAAGGTTAGATTACCTGGGATTATTTTTGAGATGATGATGTAACCCTTTAATGAGAGAGTTTATTTTTTAAGTTATTTTAATTATGTCTTTATCCTTTATTATGGGTAGTTAAATATAATAGTTTTTGATAAGTGAGCACCAAATCCTGTGGGAATGGAGTACCTGGATTTGTGGGTGTCACAAATTCTCTATATAAAGCACCCTCCTCTTCTCATTTTCAGTTGCTAAAGAAATTATCTGTTAAGTGTGAACTGAGAGTGTGAGTTGCTGAACTTTGTACAGGTATAATCAGAGTAGTGAGAGAGTTTAATTCAAGCTTCAAGGAGGTATAATTTACGTTTATGTTCTTAAATTTGAAGTTTGTTAAATTCTAGTAATTGTTGAATTCTCTGTTAATTGGTATGGATTAGCATGCCATGGAGTTATCTGTGCTTGTATGCATATCCAGTAGCTTTGTTGTTAGTCTGATTGTAAGTTTAGCAATGAATGTGTCAAGGCTCTACAAAAGCAGAGCCATATTTTTTTTGGTTCTGATCGAAGTGGCTACCGGCGTCACTTATATAGTTTAATATGCATGCTATGTGCACAAGGTGGTGTTTTTCCTAGATACTGCTTTGAGGTTTCTGTATTGTTCTGAGCATGCTATGATAGTTAGGTTAAGCATATAAATAACTCTAGCATGTGGTTAGATATTGTTTTGAACATAGTACATTGTTTTAGCTTGATTTAAGTTGAGTTTTCAAGAAAACTTCAAGATTTGGAAAACTAGAAATTTTGAACTTGAAGTAATGCATATTCTGACCTTGCAAGCATGTTAGTATGGTTTTGAAATGCATGTCGGACATACTAATTTAAGTACATGGATTTCATATTGAAGCATGAGCATGTTAGACTTATTAGTAAGTTTTACTAAATGAAAATATGAACTTTGAACGTGAATGTTTATATACTACCTTGATGGTTGAAATCTGATAATTGTGAACATGTCGGATAAAACTCCTAGACTCACTCATGTATCATAAATATATATCATCATGCTTAGGTATCATAATTCAAAGAAAGCATAAACAAAGCGTATTTCAAAACAAAATGATGTTAAATACACATATGTGATATGAATACTTGCAAGCATGTCTAATATGAGTTATATGACTACTTTATATGTTCAAGAATCAAGCATGTTAGACTTTGTGATTTCATAACCTTAAATGGCCTTAATTTGTTCAGATGTCCAACTTAGGACCCTATTATGCAAGACGGGACCTAGATTAAACTAGAAAAATGCGAAAGGACCCTTAACATGTTAATATATGTTATGTATGTAAGGATGTGCAAGCTAGACCAAGCAAATAATTGCTCAGCCCAGGTTTGAACTAGGAGTCGCGCGGCCGTACTTCTCCTTAGTACAAATCAGGCACGGCCGCTCCATTCTGCAGAATTGGAAAGTGACTTCTGTGATTTCTGAATTATGTAGCATACTAGTATAATTTCATTATTCTTATTTCAGTCCATGATACACTGACAAAGGTAGCTTTGCGTGTTAACACCTATCTTAGCTTGAATTGAAAATGTGTTTTAAAATGATGAAGTCTAACGATAGATTCGAGCTATGTAATAACATACATATAAGGTTTCTTGATTTAGTCGTGTGTGTACACTTGATCTATATATATCAAGATTGTTTACCAAAATTTTTTAACTAATGAATATCTTATATACGTATTACATTATGTTTGATTTGAAAGAGTATTGTTAAGCGATATTTTGGTAAACTACGCTTGAGGCAAGTATCCTAAACCCTTGCTTTACTTTATTCGGCGCATATCGTAAGCAAGTTCTCTAACCTTACTCAAATCTATAATAAGCAAGTATATGAACTATCCTTTTATTGTGCGAGTATCCTAACTTACACAACTTTGAATGTTGTGCAAGTTCTTGAATTTCCTATAATTCAAATATTGATTGCAAGTTATCTTACTCTGTTCATTGGAACTAGCATGTTTAAACTCTTGTGAAAACTATTATTCATGTTGAACTTGGTATTGTTCTTGAATATTGTGAAAGAGTCGATGCCATTTGATTCGGTTAGACTAAATGCATGTTTATAAAACTGTCCAAAACCAATTGACTGGTGCGGAAATCTTGAAAACTGAGTTGAACAACCCTTATGGTAAGGGGAGTGTATGTTGTTGGAAACCCCAACACATGAGTGGGTTATTATTGTGGTGTTATGCATAACTTAGAGTATTGTAGACTGATCATCTATAGTACTTGATTTTTTGAGTTATCAGTTTAATATAGGTAATTCTAGTAGATGTTAAATAGTCTTTAGTGACTGCTCAGTATAAATTGTTTATCCAGCTGCATACATTGATAGTCGTTAAATTCATATATATCTGTTCTCGAAATTTTTTGCACTCCTATTACTAACATTGCAGGAGAGTAGATTCATCTTTTGGAGATAACCCTGAAAGACAATTTATAACCAATCCGGATACTACCGGAAGTTCAGTTCCAACCCGGAACAAAAACCAGGAACGTCATGTCAACACCGAAACACAAACCGAGAATGTCATTTCCAATCTCGGAGATAACCCTGAGATATGCAGATCAAAAGACCGGCAACAACACCGGAGAGGACAATTTTGTCTCGGCAATAACACCGTGACGATCAGCTCCAGTCCTAGAGACAACATTGGGAGTAGCAACCCCATCCTTGGTGATAGCCCCAAGGGATGCCATTGCAATTCCAGTGATAAGCCTGGAAATGCTTGTTTCAAACACATGCGATCAGCTTCAGGCTCAGACATCCTATCAAGGCACACACACCTCAGACCCGGGACTAACAACGGGCAGACAGGAACACCTATAGATGACAGTGAGGCATACAAACAAGCAGCAATCCAATCTCAGATGTAACCCTGAGCAACGTCTGTTTTCGGCTTAAACCGGCGATAACCCCGGTGAGGAGTCACAACGTCATCTTACCGTCCTAATAAGATGATATCACAGCATACCAACAAGTAGTCCAATCTCAGCTGTAACCCTGAGCAACGTCTACTTTTAACTCAAATCGGCGATAACCCCGGCGAGGAGTCAAGCATCATCTTGTTCCTTCGACAATGGCACGTCGTCTCAACACTTCATACATACATCCAATGATGTCCCACAAGAACCGAGGAGTGACAATCCCGAGTGACTATTACGTGTGACAGTACTTTGGATAGAATTTGAAGTTTGAAGACCATGGGCATAGACCCCTCTTCCTGACTTCGTACAATCTCTAATCCATGTCATTGCATAACTCTCGACACAAGTGGTCTGAAGAAGGTCAGATATACCTCGTTCGGATGCTCGAATTGAAGTTCTCGTAAGTTCGAAAGGACATTACAAATGCATGAGTGCACGATGACGAGACGATGGGACTCATGGGCTTCGGATCCACCACGACCACCGCAGTACAATTGCGGCGGCGCCGCAAAAAACCTGCGCCATCGATCTATACATACAAGGTCAAATTCGACCATTTGAGAAGGGAGAGAGAGAAGGAAAAAGGCGAGGAAGCCCTGTCCATTTTACTCTGCATACACATCTTTTGAGTGTTTCCTCTTCTTTAAACACTAGTTAGCTCACATATAGCTATCTTTAATCCGGCGGGAGCTAAGTGTTTATCCAATTAAAGTCATAGAAGTCTACTTTGGCAGCCCACTGTAAGCCTTCTTATATTTTATAAATCCTTCTTCTCATATATCACACATTGTTATACACATTGAGAGTCGTGTTGTGTGCGTTTTCCCGGACTTCAGTCTGTGGTTTTCATTTCTGTCTATATATATATACTAATATTTGTATATATTTCATATATATGGACTAACATTATCGAGTTATGCCTCGATTGAGCCTAGACTTCGGTCTGGAGCATTTAAATATATATATCTATATAAATTGTGGTCAGACTCTGTCTGATGAGCCTGGATTTTACATCCGGTTCGTTTAATATATAAGTATATATATATATATATATATATATATATATATATAATTGTTGTCAGACATATCTAATGAGCATGGATTTTACATCCAGTTCGTTTACTCACTTTTATATATATATGCATATATATAATTGCTGTCGGACATATCCGATGAGCCTGGATTCACATCCAAGTATGTTTATCGCTTATATATATATATATATATATATATATATATATATATATATATCGTAGCTGTTGTTTGTTGTTATTAACTGTATAGTCAGATCTCTTTATTCAACCTTCTCTTTACTTTTTCAAAATTATCTTCTTCATCAAAGTTCTGAAGTCACCTTATTTACCTGTAGTCCACCTAGTTCGTGTCTAACCTTTGTAAGTCTCCGTGGTGTGAGCAATTGTGGGTTATATAAACATAGGTATGAGTCTAATTTGGGTAAACAGGTATGTATAAATGAACCTTGAGTAAGTTTTTATTTTGAAACAGTAAAGATGAGTAGATTATTCAGATCCAGCTCTTCAGTTAGTAACAGGTCAGCTTTGCCTCCTGTCCCTGACATAGTCAACCAAGAAGAACATAGTTATGAAAACATTAATCAAGTTTTACACAATTGGAACATACCTAGAGTATCTCCAAAAGATATTTATCACCAACCTTTTCGGATAAATTCAAAAGCTCGACTATAATGTCAAAAGCAATTTGAAAGAGTTTATGCAATTAACAAGGAATACGAAAATTGTAGTCTTTTATCACCGGGTTATTAAAAACATAAAAAGGGTTACAATTTTATTCATATAGGTCTTGTTCAAGTTGCAGTTAAACCACTCAACAGAAAAGGAATTAATTCATCTATCTACCTCTGCCTTAGAGATGCTAGATTTTTAAATTATTATCCAAGTATTATTGGTGCCATGGAAGCAATTTGCATTATGGACCTATCCATTTCAATTGTTTTCCTGATTTCACCTTGAGTCTTAGTGATCAAAACTTATTTAAAGATTTATCATTAAACATTAAAACTGATGGAGATATTACTCAAATGATTGAAGGATATCAACCCATTGCTTTGATTTACAGGATTTATTATAAGACAATGAAATCAAACTTAAACGTTCATGCTCTTAATAAAAGTCCAAAAGATCAAACAGTTTTAATTCAAAGTTCAACTAGTGATGCTAATATCCAGATCCCAAGAACAATTCTTTGGAAGGATATTACCTTACCTAATCAATGGACTTTACCGAATGAATTACCACAACAGCCCATAGTTAACAATTTGTTAAATATTGAAAACATCCAACAGTTTTCTGATGGAACTGTTAAAATTAGTTTTGAACGTACTAGAACACCAGTTATCATAGAAGACATTTCCAGTTCTTCGGCCCCTTCAGTTATCCACACTAGAAGAGATACTGAAGTCCTTAGTAATCCTTCGGTTAGAGATATCAAACTTAAAGGTATCCTTAATCAAGGACAAGTTAGTCATTCTTGCTATACTCGGAATGATACCGTAGAAGATGAAAGTTTTTCTTCTCCGGCATCCTCAGTATATCCCACACAGTCTGATATTAATGCCCCAATTCATAATCAATTAAGAGTCATTAAAAAGAATTTCGTTTTAGATTGGGATAACTTAGTAAAAGATTTTAATTCAAAATTTAATAAAAAAAAAAGACATCTATTCAGATCTAATCACCCAATTAAAAAGGAAAGAGATAAGATAGTAAATAGATGGAAAAGATTTATTAAAAATAAAGAAATTAATATTACTTTTTACGACTAGTATGAACAATATCAAAGTAAATGTAATGTTATTAGTAAAACTCAATGGATTAAAGAAGACAGATCTAAAGTATCGTCTAGTCATCCTCCTTTAATTCCAGTTAAAAACACTTCAGTTATTGCTAGTCCCTTCAAGATTCCTGATGGAACTAATGATGATAAAAAAATAATTGAACAATTAAACTTTAGTAATCAATATCTAGCAACAGTAGGTGTGACAACCCGATATTTTCTATAAAAATAATTAAGAAATTTTGCGTATAAATTTTTTTATTTATTTATTTAATGACGAGAATAAGTGTCTAGTAATGTGAATGATAAATGCGAATATATTTATTACTTGAAAAATTAGAAATAATTTTGGAATTATTAATTACGACAAATTATATTTTTATGGTAATTAATTTATGCAGCCAAAATGTTTTTTTATTAATTATTTTCCATGAAAACATGATTGGAAATAATATATGAAGTGATAATTAGATTTATATAATAAATATTTTATTATATGAATTGTTCAGAATATTAAAGTTAATTATTTTAACTTGATTATTGATGTTGTGTAAGAAAGAGAAGTCAGATATGAGATCCAAACCCTGAATTGAGATTGTGATCAAGAGATGAGAATAATAATATTATATTATTGTTATAATGATTTTACAAAGACAATAATTATGTAATCGTGTATGTATGTGATATATATATCGAAAGAACGACGGCGACTAGGTCATAAAGACAAGATCTTGTCTTTGTGAAACCCTAATTATTAAACTCGATTATGAGAAATGACCGTAGTAAAGGATCGTATATATGAAGTTTATCGTATAAGAATGTCGGTGATTAGAAGGAAACCCTAATTATCATTGACGCTGATAATTAGACAAACCCTAACTATTATAACCCTAATCGGGTGAAGTTAGAGATCAGAACGACCGTGTGTTAGAACACACATGAGATAATTAGAGAACCCTAATGGTCAATTAGAAACCCTAATTGATGGCATTAAGAAACCCTAATTTTAGAACCCTAATTTTTCAATCAAAAACCCTAATTTAAAATTATTGGGTTTAATTACGATGTTAATGTATAAATGTTTTATTTACCAAAGGATGAAAAGTAATTGGTAAATGATAAGAATTACCATCTAGTGATTAAATACTACATTTAATTGCTATGTACAAAAATGCCCATGAAATTATATGTGAAATTACCAAAATACCCTTTTAGTGTATTATTAGTTATATTATTTATGAAATTTTAAAATCTAAAGTGATAAACCCTAATGATTATGGCCAATGTCTAAAATGCCCTTCATGGTAGACATGAGAAGTCTAAACTACCCTTGTGCATTATTAAAGGAAGAAATCAATTATTGGAGGGGAAATGACCATTTTACCCTTTTTGTCCATCTTAGTGCATTATTTGTGCATTATTGTGCTACCAATCCCACCAAATCCGGCCAACCACTCCATAATTATCATGTGAGCTCAATAATGGCAGCCAAATCAGTATCCAAGGCTCTTGACATGATCTATAAATAGAAATCAAGGAGATTAAATGAAATTACACACTAAAATTATAGCAACTCTCTAGACACACTCTCTCAAGCTCTTACCAACGAATTTGCCTTGCCCATAAGCTCATAATCAAAGCCCAGCCATCACAAACCACAAATCAGAAGCATCAAGAAGCCAGAAATCAAAAATCAAGCTTGAAAAGGTAGGAAACCCTAAATTCTAGAAATCCTTTGATTCTATGTTAATTGGTGAAATTGATTATTTAAAGTTGTGTAATAAGGAGTATATTAATGTTCTGGGTTGTAAAAACACAGACCCATAACATCAAAGTGCACGAATTTGAAGATTTGAGCAAGTTGGAAAAACCGAATTCTGTGATTTTTCACCAAATGTCAGAGGCTATAACTCTTTGGTCGATCATGATTTTTGTTGTTTAAAAGTTTTTTTGTGTATCTTGTTATGTGGTCTTTAATCTCCAAAAGGAATCAAGTTCATAGATATTGTAGATCGGGATTTATAAGCGGTCAAAGTTGGTTGACCGGCATTGACCGGCTGTTCTTCAAACCTAGAAAATATTCTAAGTGTCCAGAAAATATTTTTTTGGTAAATGTCAGGCCTTATATCTCGGTTATCTTTAATGTGTTTTGTGTTCTAAAGCTTGTTATGTGTATCTTGTTATATGTTATTTAATCTCCAAAAAGAATCAGGTCCATATATATTATGGATTAAGAGTTATTTAAGGTCAAAGTGGGTCGACCTAAGATTGACTCTAAAAATTTCGGCGGCCTTTAATTTTCAAAGTGTTGTTTTTTTTTATAAGGTTTGACCATACTTTAGATGCTTGATTTATTGTTGTTATGATGATTTTAAGTGTTAGAGTTGTATTCCTACATGTTTTCTACACACCGAATTGATAGATCACGTAAACGCTGTATGATCGCTGTTATAGAGGTCCAAAGTAGGCATCACGAACCGTTCTTCACGAAAGAACAATTCCGATACTACTTTGAGGTACGATTTCTCCCAGATCGGATGTTGTTTAGAGGTTATAATTGTTGGTAATTTTAGTCTGGTATTTTCTATACAAGCTTCAATTCATATATTTCCCATATTCATTAAGACCAAAAAGTTATTCACGGTCAAAGAATTTCCTCGAATCGTTTCCCATGTTGTTCTTCGATGAAGAACACCTATAGCGACGGTTTGTCTCGTCGTTATAGCCTTTAGCGACGGATTTTATTTATTTTATTTTCTCGTAATTTCAAAAAATGATTTAAAAATTAGAAAAAATTAGATTTTAATTATTAAAATACTTATTAAATTCTAAAAAATTATTTTAAAGTCCTAAAAATAGTTTTTAATTATTTTGAGTATATTTCATAAATATTTAATATTTTTGGAATATAAAGGTATTTATTTATTTAATTATAATATTAAATAAATGATTTAAAATAGTTTTAATTCATGAAAAATCATGAAAAATTATATTATGGTATAAGAAAATATTTTAAGTTATTTTCTATGACTTTTAATATTTTGTGATGAATTTCATTAATTAATTAATATTAATGATATTAAAGTTATTTAATGATTATATTAAATAATTTAGTTTAAAAATGATTTTAATATTATAAAAAATCATTTTAAATGAAAATAAGATATTTAAAAATATTTTAAGTTATAAAATATAACTTTTAATATTTAAAGAATAATTTCATTAATAATTTAATATTAATGATATTAAGATAATATTAATGATATTTAGTTTATTTAATATTTATATTAAATAAATAGTTTAAAAATGGTTTTATTTATTTAAAAATCATTTAAAGAGGATATTAAGGATTTAAAAATATTTTAAGTTATAATTAATGACTTTTAATATTTGATAAATAGTACATTAATATTTAAATATTAATGATAATTATTTAAAATGATTTTAATTATTTTAAAAATCATTTAAGGGTAATATAAATGTTTTAAAAATAGTTTGAGTTATTATAAATAACTTTTATATTTTGGCAATGGTTTCATTAATAGTTTAATATAAATTAATTATTAATGATAATGGAATTGTTTAATGTTTAAATCATTTAATTATGATTCCGATGTTTGAAAGTTATATCCTAATCAAACTAAATTTTTGAGAACCTAAGTTATGAAGTCCAGGATTTAATGAAGAGCACCTATAATGACATTTATGTCACTATAAATCCTTTTAGAGATAGATTTGAATTATTTGAAATTTTTCAATTTCTGGAAATTTCAAAAATGATTAAAAATAAAATGTCTGATATTTTCAAATGTTGAGGTATAGAATAAGAGTCTTAGACTCAGTATTTACCCGATAAAGTCGCTTAAGACGTCGACAAATGCCGTAATCTATAATAGAAAAAAAAGGCTACTGTAAGAACATGGATGAGATATTTGAAAAATGTATAAAAATATTTCAAGTGTAGAATATGAACTAAAAGTATGATCACCGCGATTATGTGATGACGTGATTAGACTACGTCTTCAATCGTAATAGTATGCATATTATTTGTTATAATATATTGTTCTAATCGAACGAATGATCCGATTATTGATAGGTTGTGATAAAGAGATAAAACCTAAGTTGAGATTTGTAATCAAAAATCGTGCAAGTATCTTACCTTTGCATTTCCTTTATGAAATGGACATGAGTAAGAAGTTTTAATTATTCTATTCCCCGCATAAATTATGTACGCTTTGATTATCAACATGTTAGCTCGGATATATATTCTCGTTAAGTTAATTTCTAAATGGTTATACAAGTGTCCCCACTGATAATCATGGCATTTATTCACATGTTGATACACCTTTGTCAATTACCCGTATATATATATGTTGAATTACATATTATTGTTGAGCAAGATTAAAACCTTCTGTTTTGGAACCGTGCATGTATGAACATCCCTATATGGGAAAATTTTTGCGCGAGGCGATAGAATAAAACGATGAATTTCGCTCGTAGTTATGTAGTGATCACTCACTACAGGTACAACGGGTCGATCACCCTCCGCGTCTCGTAGTTGTAGAAAGCTATTATGGATGAATTTCTCGCTAAACCTTTTCAAAATGAAAAGAATGTTCATAGTATGATTCTTAAACCCTATTCATGGGTAGAGCCAGAGCCAAATTTAAATAATTTGGAAGAGAGTTGTTATGTGAATTTTTATCAAGATGTATTACTTCACAACTTTCGATTCGCTTGTAGAAGTGTTATGTAAAGAGAATACTTATATTCTTTCAAATTTTATATATATAATTGTTATTACTTGTTGGGCACTCAAATGCTCATCCTTGCTTAAATTAAATGTTTTCAAGATTCATGTATGAGCAACTCAAGGTTCAGCAACGCATAAAGGGAAAGAAAAGTCGCTCAATGAGAATTAGTATGAGTTAATGGTTATAGTTAGTAAGACAATGGAATCTATTGTTAGGTATTGTAAGGAATATATTTTGAAGGTCACGCACTGGGAAGTAAACTTTGATGTATGTAAATTAAGTTCAATTATATTATCATTTAGTATTATTCAAATTTTAAAGAAATGGTATCGTGGAGAACCGAGTTCGCTTTTGCAAGTACCCTTGATTTGGGGTCGCCACAAGAGAAAAACAAATGCCTAAATAGGATCAAGAAAATTTGAAGAAAGTATTATTAAAAACTTGATTCAAAGATTGAATGACCTTCTAATTAACTTACTAGAGAATGTATATAATTTAGGTTTACCTAATAAAGAAAGTGAATTGGTCCAATCTATTGAAAAATTATTTAAAAACTTAAAAATGAACCCTATCCCAAGTGGAACTATTGTCATTATTATCGATCACGTGGAATCTGATGATGATAACGAAAGTTCTTCTGATCACTCTAATCACTCATCTATTTCAAACCTTAATGAACAGCTAAATAAATTAACTGTCAATAACACAAGTATTACCAGAAATTAGTACTCTAGACCAACTCCTCCGGATCTACAGTTCGAAGAGAGAAATCTAGATAAACAGTTTTCTGTGTCCTCTAATAAAATTTATGAATGGAATATAGATGGATTTAGTGAACAAGAAATTCTTAATAAACTTAATCATATGTCTATGGTAGCCAACAGCTATATCACCAAATTCAACACTTTATGTCAACCAGATATAGTTGAATTATTAGCTAGTGGATTTACTGGTATTCTCAGGTCTTGGTGGGAAAAACATCTCACAGAAGACATTAGAATATCCATAGTTCATGCTATCCAAAGAGATAATGAAGGCAATCCCATCTTTAATGAAGATGTTGGTATTGGTCTTCCTGATGGAGTTAATACTTTAATATTTACTATAATTAAACAATTAACTTAAGTAAAAGCAAAAGTTATTCTTTTAATTTTACTTTTACATTTACTAAAGTAAAAGAGATGATGGCGTGGGCCATCACCGTTTATGATCAAGACTCTCCGGCGCCTTCTTGGTTGATCGTCCGCTCTCCCTGTGGATGCTTAAGGTGTTGTTGATCATCTTCTCAGATGAGCCACCATCCCCATACATATATATATATATATATATATATTTACATTTCTGTCAGTCTGAGTTTACTTCAGTAACCTTTTACAAACTTTTATTTACATTCACCCCGCCTCGAGTTTACTTCGTGGCGCTTGATCGCTTTTACAACTTTATTTACATTTCGTCCCTTTCGAATTTACTTCGTATAATATGATCATGTCCATATATATATATATATATACTCGCTACTACTTTCCATACAAATTGCGAGATTATGAGCCTAGGAATCATGTGATCACAGTGTTCATTTACTAAATCTAGATTCGGTTCCCATGATGGACATTTTTCAAATTATGTTACTTGTACATTATTTTACAAAGTATTCGAATTTCCTTGATGGTCACATGTTCGTGAGGAGTTCTAAGATCATCAGATATATTATATTTTCTCGAGAATGCTTCGTATCTCAAAAATAAAAGCAAACAAGCCGAACATTTAGTAATAAAATGGAAGTGTGAAAAGGTCTCAATTCCTATTGAGCATAGGTTTTGAAAAATCCTTTTTTACAAAACTTCAGTGCTATATCATGGTTAAAACTGAATTTTTCCAAATAAAATTCAAACCCTTGTATATAGGTGCGAACGAGGCCTCGCACTACTTTCAAATAATTGCACATTGATCCACACACACATATTCATATAACAATTTCTTTGAGAATCAAGGCACCGTGGTAACACGGATGTTGAAGTGCCTAACACCTTCCTCCGCATAATCAAGCCCCTGACCCAAAATGAATCTCTTGTTTCACAAACCCGCTCTAGCGATGTCAAATCACCGGGTCAATATGCAAACCTTTTTGGTTTATTGGTGCAACCAAATAAATACACCAACCGGCGACTCTTAAAGTCTAATAGTCGACATTATACATGTCGGACCTTTTTCACTTATTTTTTCAAACAAATCTCACATTAACATGAGAACACCAAAGAACAAGTAACGAAAAGGGACACTCAAAAATCCCGACATCGACAGGTAGCGACTCTGCTGGGGACTCCAGTAAGAGGGCTTAAGCCGCTATTACAAGCTTTTCAAAATTGTTATATGCTTGTGTGTGATTGTTGCATTTACATTTCTGATGAATGTGTATGAATGCATTTTACTTATTGCATTGCTAAATATCTATCTGTGATATTAGTGCTTCGCACATGTCATCATTTTGCATAAACGGTGAGACACGTTGTATATGAATGTATGTTGTGTGGTCCCTCCACCAGGAGGCTATCCCGTTAGTGTTTGATTACTGGACTCGTGGGAAGAATGATTCCCCGGGGCTCAGGAAAGGCACCACTCAGATTCGCTCCAGTTGAAAGACCGGATTAACTTCTCGTCGAGTAGATTGCAATGATCTAGGAACCTTCATGCCGAAAAGCCGTGAGAGAAACCCTAGAATAGGTCAAACCTCTGATAAACCAAACGCAGAGGAAAGTCTCTTCATACTTTCCATTTTTAATTACTTGTAAAAGCATTTACTTGTAATTTTATTCTATGTTCATCCATATGTAATGGAAAATATGAAGAATAACTGTGCATGCATGACATGTTGTCAATTAACAACCGGTTTTGCAGGACCAAATTCCTAAAACGGACATGTTATGATAACATTTACATTACCCTAAGACTAAACTACGTAAGTCTTTTATAGGGAAGTAATTGGGCCTGTTACCCGCTCAAAATCCAAAAAGGCCGCAAGCCTACAGCCAATCATGTCCTCTTCCGAATAGTCTAATCCTGTTTCCCGATAAGAATTTGATGGATTGAGTAAACAAATCACAGACTTGGTTGTTCTGCTAAAAGAATTACACCACCTACTCGTGTGCGAAGATACCTACACATACGTAATCCTCTACACAAGGGGAGTTCAAGGTCCGGAAAAACAATTCCGAGAACATCGCTTGATACAACCAACAAAGACCCTGAAGGCACCCATTTCAAAGGAGATCCAGACACCGGTGACATCAGGAAAAAGGTCCTTCAAATGGAGGAAACCATTCGTGTTCTTAAAGGGATTGGAACACATGGCAGTGTTTCATATACAGACCTTTGCATATTTCCTGGTGTGCATTATCCAGAGAAATTCAAGACCCCTGATTTTGAAAAATATGACGGATTAGGGGATCCTTAAACACATTTAAAAGTATTCATTAGAGAACTCGGATCTTATGCTGAGAATGAAAAGCTCGTAATGCAAATTGCTTTAAAAAGTCTAACCGAGAAGCCTGCTCGTGGTATACCAGATTAGACAACTCTAAGATCCATAGTTTGGGAAAGAGCTAGCTCACGCCTTCCTCACTCAATACGATTTTCAATCTCGGATAGCTCCCCGACCGTACCAAATTACCAAGGTAAAGAAATGCCTAATGAGTCATTCCGAGAGTATGCTCAAAAGGTGGAGGTGCCTTCACGCTCAAGTTATTCCTTCCATGACGTAATCGTAAATGGTCATGACTTTCATAGATGTATGTGAAGCTCCTCTCTATGAGAGAGTTCTAGCCGGTATTGGCAAACCATTTTTGAAATGATCAAACACTATGAGATGGTCAAAATGGGATTGAAGTCCCAGAAAATTCAAGACCTAGCCGCTCTTAAAGTCATTCTTGAGCACATCCAATCCGGATCTTATGGAAACAACCCTGAGGGTCCATAAAAAGAAAGAGGAGGATGTTTCCTTGATACTGCAAGGATAAAAAGGTAATCCAAGCATACCTATGCAGAGGAAAAACAACTCCCCTTTTCCAGCACAATCTTCAAACCCTCCATTGCCTAAAAGTGGAGAAGTAAAGCGACCTCGAACGTTCACACCCTTAGGGGACTCGCTCGAGAATATTCTTGCTCTTTTGACTGCTCAGAAGAAAATTACACATCTTCTTCCACCAGCCAACCCTAATGAGAAGGGTTTTAATGCTACTCAGAAGTGTGCTTATCATGTCGGGGCACCTGGACATGATACTCAAGATTGTTAGGCCTTGAAACACAAGATTCAAGATCTGATAGATAATGGTGAGATCGTGGTCACTAGACCAGATCAACCTTATGTGCAAGACAACCCTCTTCCTCAACACAAAGAAGAAGAGGTCAGCATGATCAGTTGGAGCACTGTACAAGGTTCCAATGGCGAATCATCCCAACCCATCAAAGACAATGTTGACAAATGGGATTATGCAAAGTTCCAGTTTACCATGGAACGAAAGATGAAAGCTCTTTGCAAACAAATTGAGCAATTGGCAGAACTGGTGACCTAACAACATCAAGTCACACGCCAATTAATCAGCCAGGAGCATGCCTATCTCCTTCCATTCGTTATGAATTCTCCATCAACACCTTCAGAAAGCGAAGCTATGGAGGATAAGGTTACAAAATGAGCAAGTACTAAAGCCCGTCGAGATTTTGCCAATAAAAGGGAATTCACCTATTTGGGCCAATCTATGGAGGAGATACTTCAAATGCTGATTAACGAAGGAAGAATCACATTCCTTCTCCCTCCAATCAATTCCCGCTCAGGACGGTTCAATCCTGATGAAATATGTCAATATCATTCACATTCTTGCGGTCACAGCACAGAAGAATGTTGGGCACTCCGCCATCTCATTCAAAATTTCATTGATAGCGGTGTCTTACAAATAGCAGATGATTACACTGTGCAACTCAAGGGTGGGAATGCATGTCCTACCAAATGGAAGGGATCAGTCGCAGTTATCTCTGAAGTGGATGATGAAACTGTCAAAGTATTTCCCATACAACCAATTCAACTCAAAGGAGCTGACAATCCTTTGAAAGTGGCCGCACCAGAGCCAATTCCTTTACCTTGCAGACCACAACATCCTGTTGTCAGCTTACACAAAGTGCCAATTACTGCTGCAGTGTCGAAAGAGAATCCACTGTACCTCCCTCAAAGGGTTATCAAACCTACTTGCGAAGCAAAGGGGAAATTGCCCATGGAGAAGATTAAAAAATTCCTCCGTACTATTGGCTCATAATGAAGCCAAAGTGGTTTTAAGCTTGCGAGAAGCTCCACACCAGATTTCAATACTGGATTTGGTTTTCTCTTCTGAGGATCATCAAAAGATCTTGCTAAAGGTTTTGGAAGAAGCCTACTTGCCAAAATCAGTGGATGTGGAAAAATTTCAACATTTGGTTGATCACATTTTCAACAATAATGTGATACCCTTCACTGATGACGACATACCTCCCGAAGGGACTGGTCATTGCAAGTCATTGCACATTGCAGTGTTGTCTTCCGGGTACATGCTAGCAGGAGTTTTGATAGATGGAGGCTCATCTCTAAATATCTGTCCTTATGCCACCTTGATGAAGATAAATATCAATCTCAAGCGAATCCAAAGTAGCCATACGATCATCAGAGCTTTTGATGGATCTAGGTGAAATTCCATTGGAAAGATTGAATTGCCAAATGAGATTGGTCCCAACACATTTAATGCATCCTTCCACGTCCTCAAGATAGACTCAGGATAAAACCTGCTATTGGGGAGACCATGGATACACATGGCTGGAGCTATTCCCTCCACCTTACATCCACAACTCAAATACATTATCAACAACAATCTAGTCATTGTCAATGCTGAGCCGGAATGTCCTGAACAAGGAATTCTACCAATTATTAGTTTCAATTCAGAAGTTGAACCGGTCAGTTTCTATACTTTAGAAGTGAGTAACACGCAATACCACTCTATTGGAGTGCCACTTCCCATACTTAAGATTTCTGCCGAGGTTATGTCGGCCACTCAAGAAATGATGTCATTGGGTCATCAACCTGGACAAGGGCTTGGTAAGGATCAACAGGGTATTAAGCACCCTATCCAAATGTCCAGTCAAATTGGAACAGCCGGACTAGGCTATTCTGCCATTTCTAGACACAGGAATCCTTATAAGCACAAGCAGGTTCCTCAAGCTTCCGCCGCACGGTGATTTTCTATACCTTTACCGCATGAGTTGATACAATCTCCAGTAAAGGTTCCAGCCCATGTTGTGGCTATGTTGTTTCCAAAACTAGTGACAATCAAAGCTAAAGAGGTGCTGATTCCTGATCCCGAGGCGGAAGAAAAGGAACGAAAACGTAAACATGACCTTGCCTTGATGGTGGCAGGCATTCGCGTCATTGTTCATAATGAACATACAAACAGATACACCCCAGATGATGATTGCCCAGATGTATGGTTAACATTCGGGAGAAGGAAGACAACGACGATCCTTCTATCACTGCAGTCCTTCAGGACTTTGCCCTCGATAATTGGAGCAGCACTCCATGCATTGGGTCAACAGGGTAAATGGGCGTAAAATCCTCCGCCTCCTGTAGAGATTACTTTAATTGCTTGCTTTCCTTTACAGCATTAGCAGTTATTTTATCACATACATGCTAACACTTTTGTATGATCGAACAATTGCATATATTAAGTGAAATCATATTTTGTTTCAGGACTCTGAATTTAGATATGCATGTACTTTTTGATGAGGTGTCTTCTCCACAAAGGGTCAGAACTTTGATGCAAAGTTGGACTCGGACTTGATGGACATCCAAGAGGACATTGAGACACCTCAAGAGATTAAGGAATAGGTCGCAGACAAACCCAAACCCAATCTTGATCAAACCACTCCTTTCAATCTTGGAACCTTAGACAACCCTAAGCTAATCCAGATTGGTTCAGACCTTTCCACAAATCAACGGAATGACATGGTTGCGCTGTTAACCCAATTCCAGGATGTGTTAGCATGGTCTCATGAAGACATGGTGGGATTGTCCACTAACATTGTTCTTCATCACCTTCCCATTAAAGAAGGATTCAAGCCAGCTAGGCAAAAGCTCAAGCGATTGAAACCTGAGTGGAGTTCAAAGGTTAATGAAGAAATTGTGAAGCAATTTCAAGCTGGCATCATCATGGTGTCTACATATCCGGAGTGGATATCCAACATTGTTCTCGTGCCTAAACCAGGGGGAAATGTGCGAGTATGCGTGGATTATCGGGATTTGAACAAAGCTTGCCTTAAAGATAGCTTTCCCGTGCCATTTATCCACATTCTTATTGACAATACTGCTCAATACGGCATGTACTCCTTTGCTGATTGCTTTGCGGGGTACCATCAAATTATGGTCACTGAGGAAGATCGTGAGAAAACTACTTTCATCACGCCTTGGGGAACCTTTTGCTACAGAAGGTTGTCATTCGGCCTCATCAACGCTGGGGCAACCTACCAGTGAGCTATGATGGCTCTCTTTCATGATTTAATGCACAAGGAGATAGAGATCTACGTGGATGACATCATTGTCAAATCCGGGAAGGAGGATGACCATTTAGACCATCTCAAAAAGCTTTTCAATAGGTTGCATAAGTACAACTTGAAGTTGAATCCCGCCAAGTGCGCCTTTGGTGTTAAGTCAGGCAAGTTGCTAGGTTTCCTAGTCAGCCACAAAGGGATTGAACTGGATCCTACCAAAATCTCGGCCATCAAGGAAATGCCCATTCCTCAGACAGAGAAGGAAATACGGGGATTTTTGGGAAGAATCAACTTCATTAGCAGATTCATTTCTCAACTCACAAAGAACTCGTGAGCCAATCTTCAAGTTGTTAAGGAAGAACTCCTCCATGAAATGGAATGATGAGTGCCGTAAAGCCTTCCTCACAATTAAGGAGCAATTGACATGCTCCTATTTTGGTACCTCCTGGGATGATGTTCCCCTGCTCATGTACATCCATAAATGACAATGCCATGGGCTATATCTTTGAAGCGTAAAGACAATAGAGGCCAAGAACGGGCTATCTATTACCTCAGCAAAAGATTCAGCATCAGTGAACACAAGTACACTTTGATCGAGAAGACTTGTTGTGCTTTAGCATGGGCTTCCATGAGGTTACAGCATTACCTCCATGGCCATACAACCCATCTCATATCCCGTGTGGATCCTCTCAAGTATGTGTTCAGTAAACCCATACTTGAATTGTCGATCGCTCAGATGGCGCTTGATCCTACAAAGAATTTGACATCGCTTCACGTGACGCAAAAAGTCCGCCAAAGGTCAAGGAATTACGGATCAATTGGCTGCCGCACCTGCAGGGGATTATAAACCCTTAGAAACATACTTTCCCGATGAAGGGGTAATGACAGTCCAGCTACAACATTAGTACGATACATGTCGTGTGTGGAGAATGTATTTTGATGGAGCTGTTAATTCGGAAGGCTCCGGAGCTGGAGCAGTTCTAATATCCCAGACGGGAGCGAGATCCGTCGTCGCCAAATTACAGCTTTGTCGCACTCAACAACACAAATTGAGTATGAAGGTTGTATCATGGGGCTCAAACTTGCCCGTTCAATGGGCATCAGGCAGTTAACTATCTTTGGGGATTCTGAATTGGTAATCAGACAATCCACAGGAATCTATCAAACCAAAGAATTACATTTGCTGCCTTACCATCGGCAAGTTTTACAGATGGCTTTAGAGTTCGAAGAAATCTCCTTTCTACATATTCCTCGTAATAGGAATGATTTTGCAGACGCATTAGCAACGTTGGCCTCCTTGGTTTATATACCTGACAAGGAAAACATGCCAAGCATCATGCTTGTTCTGCAAAAAGCCCCAGTCTATGCGAATTACATTGGAGAAGTATCGGATGAGCTACCTCCCATCCACAACCCTTGGTACCAACACATCAAGGAGTATCTATGAGATGGATCTACACCCGCTGAGGCGAGCCTAACTGAGAAGAGGAGGATTCATCGACTTGCTATGAAATTCTACCTGAGCGGAGATTCACTATACAAAAGAGATGCAGGATTAGGTCTCCTCAGATGTCTGGACAAAGACTAAGCTCAGAGACTCATGGATGAGAACCATGGTGGAGTATGTGGCCCTCACATGAGTGGACCCCTACTTGTCAAGAAAATTCTTAGAACGGGACATTATTAGCTTACACTCAAAGCTGACTATGATGATCACGTCAAGAGGTGCTATCAATGCCAGATTCATGGGAATGCTATACACGCCCCTCCGAGGGAACTCCACAATATGAGTTCGCCATGGCCCTTCTCAATGTGGGGAATGGACGTGATCGGGCCCATCGATCCCAAAGCCAGTAATGGACATCGATTCATATTCACCATGATTGACTACTTCACCAAATTGGTAGAAGCAGCTTCCTTCCCCAAGGTTACTAAAGAAGTCATCATTAGTTTCATCAGAAACAATGTTATTTATCGATATGGACAACCAGAGGTCATTGTGTCAGACAATGCTAAGAACCTCAACAACAAAATGATGGAGGAGTTATGCAGAAAATTCCACATCATCTCAACTCCGTCATCTACCGACCAAAGATGAATGGTGTTGTTGAAGCGGCTAATAAAAACATCAAAAAGATTATGCAGAAAATGTCCTCCAATCACAAAGGATGGCCTGACCTCTTGCCTCTGACTTTATTAGCCTACAGAACTTCCATGCGAACTTCCACTGGGGCAACCCCCTACTCACTAGTCTATGGGATGGAAGCAATGCTCCCCATAGAAGTGGAAATGGAATCCCTCAGAGTATTGATGGATGCTCAGTTGGATGAAGACCAATGGGTACAAGACAGGTATCACCAATTGTCTCTAATAGACGAAAGGCGAACCGCGGCTATCTTCCATGGTCAGTTATATCAACAAAGGATCGTACGATCCTACAACAAAAAAGTCTGACTATGGCAATTCAAACAACATGACTTGGTTTTGAAGAAGATCATTGACAACCAAGATTAATCTAAGGGAAAATTCGCTCCTAACTGGGAAGGCCCATTTGTTGTCAAAGAAGTATTGATAGGAGGTGCTCTCAGGTTGCAGGAAATGGATCGCAATGAATTTCCACAGCTTATCAACTCAGACACCGTGAAACGGTACTATGTCTGAAGTTACCATCAAACAAACATCCTGGTTTTGATCATAAAATCACCAGTCATTCCGATTTTGAACACTCTCCTTTTTATATACTCTTCTGCCCCTCAGGGAAATATACACTTCAAACCAGCAGCCTGGTTTCACTTCATTTTAAACCTTTTATACAATTTCGGTTATCCTGAAAACGGGATTGAACCTTTCTCAAATTCGGTTATCCTGAAGATGGGATTGAACCTTTCACACCTGCAGTTTATCCTGAAGACGGGAGTAAACTTTTCTACGCTTGCAGTTTATCCTGAGGACGGGATCAAACTTTTTCCACACTTGCAGTTTATCCCCATTATGGGATTAAACTTTCTTTTCCCCACAAAGATAGCTTCATGCATACGGGATTCACGCTTCTCTTCACCGCGATTCGTCTCCGAGGGTGAACTACGTCCGACCGATCTCCCCGATACTCGGGTACGTGAGGCAACCATATTCTATATGGCCCGCATGAATAAAGAAAAAACAACAAAAACATTTCTACCCTTTCTTCACAAAAATAACAAAAACAACAAAAATACTTCTACACTCTTCTGCCTTCCGCATTCAGCGTTGAACCTCCTACACTAGGTTCGAACAACGCAGACTTGATCTCCTCTTCAATAGAGAGACGTAGCGCCCATTCATGGTGCGATCTAACCCCTACCGTAACAAACATACTTGTCACACTAATGATCGATCAATCTTCAATTTGCCCCACTTCATCTGTTTCAGATCAAAGGGATGGAATTATCCAACCTCTTCTCACAAATAGAAGATTCGGTGACCATCTAAGCTGCGATCGTGCCTCAAAGAGCAATACCAACCCATAAGAGATGGAATTAACTAGGTTTCTCACAAATAGAAGTACTAGCGACCATCTGTGGTGCGGTCAATCTCAGAGAGGAAGAAACTACCCTCCTCTCCATTTTTCCATACTGATACCAGTCCCAAGACACCAAAGATGGTGGGGATTTTCAAAAATCAATGGTCCATTCTGAGAGACCTTGCGATGTCTTAATGTCCATCTATCAAGGATAAGTTCAGAATGCATCAAGATCACAAGGCCCTGAAGAAACAGGCAAACATCAAGCAAGTATCGAGGCATAACTAAAAGGGAAGTGAATCAAAATATATTTCCCTCCCATACATAATACTATTTGATATATACATATGTGTTGTACATGAAAAAAATTGGCTAAGCAAGTCTGTGCAGGAAAAATACAAAGATATCTACAGATCTGTATATATGCGAACTATCAGATCTAACATAGCATCCCTCTCTGAAGAGGGAGGTAGTGCTGCAAGCTCCTGCCCAAGGGTATCTACACGAGCTAGCAGATCAGAGGCTAACTGCATGGTGGCAAAATGCTCATCAATGTAGGAACTCATGTCAGCAAGACTGACAGTCATCTGGGATCTAATGGAAGTGCTATCTACAATGGCCACATCCCTATCAGATAAGGCGGCATTCGACTCCTCAATCAATGCATCCCTAGCTGATCTAGCCTCATCCCTCTCCAACAGAGCGGCGTCTCTCTCATCAAGAGCTATCAACATCGCAGCCCTAGCCTGATCTCTATCATAGGTCATCAGATGTAAGCTCTGCTCCAGATGTTGTGCCGAATACTGAGTAAAAGTGGCACTTTCGGGGTGGGAGAATCCATCACAAATGTCATGCGGCCAAAGAACAAATCATCGGTGGGAATAATGGCCTCCTCTATAGGCTCCTCATCATCGAATCGCCTCTTGACTGTGGATATCACGCAAATTGATGCGCCTCTCTATCTCCATCCACGTGGAATACTCTGCAAAACAACCTGGATAGATAACAAAAAACTCAGCCAGCTCTCGCTGATCCCAACAGGCATACAACCTGGATCTGTCCTCCACTGACAAATGGTGTGATGCAAAGCGCTGACTCACTGCCCCCTCATACGGATGAAAATCCTGAAACTGGCCAAACTGACACATCACAGCCAGTGGGTGGTAAGTGATCATGCCCCTCAAACCAGCCAGAGGAAGATAATCCATGCCCTGAGCATAAGTAATGAAGTTGTAGGGTGAGCTAAGCCTTGAACACGGCAATATATCAAACGGATCTCCAATCTCTGCCAAGAAAGCGGACCAAGATGCAGCATCTGTACACCCCGCAGGCTGGAAGGAGTACATCATGGTTATGTCATGGGTGAAACAAAATCCATGATGTCTAAATGTGCCAATTGGTCTCAAGTGTGACATAAACCACACATACAAAGATGACCAAACTACACCGTGAACACTCCCCGCCCGAGATAAGTGCAAAGAAGATGTAGTCGACCTCAAGGTCTCGCAATGATCATCTAATAATGGTATGACCTCCCCGAGAGCTCTCACTTCCATAATGACGCCGATATCCAAATTTCATCCATGTACTCATGGCATGTAGACGTATGACAATACGCATAGAAGTAGTACATCTACTTTGGCTGAATGCCAATGATCCTCCAGTATGGTGAAATCCCCGGAATGCCGTGCATAGCTGTCCTTAGAGCCAAACTTGTCAAACAGGAAACGTTGGGATATAACATGGCTAGACGTAATCTCATCCTGCACCACTCTGCGCCTCAAACCTATGAGAGTCATGAATTGTCTACTCATGTCTCCCATCACCATGTGCACGCAAGGTCTGTCCAGAGGCAACATCGTCAATCGTGCATACTCCTCCAAAGCAGGAGTCAACTCACGGGTCCCAAATAGGAATACTTGTCTATCCGGAACCCAGTGCTCTAGCATGCCCTCTACAAATCCTGGAGGAACCTGAAACATCAACAGGGTCATAGTATGCTGCAGCAAATTATATATGATCACCATGTCTGATGGTGATATACTATCATACCATGAGCGCATACCAGCTACCACCACAAATGGTGGGGTATAATCATACGGCTAACTGTCGAAGAAGACATCTGTACGGGTCGTGTCATAAGACCATCCAGGGGTCAATGCTGAATATTTCTAGACATACATACATATGCATAATATAACAATATGCATGATACAATAGATGGCAATATGATAAATGGAATGAAAAACTGTACATACATTCCTAGGTATATCATCATCTAATACATCTCTGTACAGATAAAATACAGGGAAATGGGGCGAAGCTACCCAACAACTAACAGAGGCCTATCAAAAGATATAGCGAGAATGGGGCGAAGCTACCTAGCAGCTAACAGAGGCCTATCAAAAGAGATAGCGAAAAATACATCAAAAAAAGTTAATAGTGTCGACGTCTACATCATCGATCCTGTCCATCTGATGTAACTCCTCCTGAGTCACTGGATCTCTATCTACAGGGATATCAAGTCGATACAAGGGAGGATCTATGCCGGCAAAACCATATGGGTCACCTGAGGGACCAGCGCCAGAGCTGGAAGGATCAAAAGTATCTACCTCTACAGGATCTCTACCCAAATGCCGAATGAAAAGATGTGACCGGTCCAGTTGCCGAGTTAATCTGTCAATCTGTGTCACATGAGTCAGATCTCTGACATAGGCTAGCCAATCCATCATCATCACGGATCCTGGAACCATATCCCCCAAAAACTGTGGCGCGGGTCTGAGCTCCAATGGTATGAGGGATCCACCAATGCTGGAACATCTCCTGAGAATAGGGGCCCTCTGACAATGTAAAACCGTCAATCCCCAATAATGGGATGTCAACGATGGGTGACTGCGAAACAGGCCAATAACGCCTAGCATGAGGCAAGATCGGCATACGGATCTCTCCTATAGTGCTTCTAATAGCACGCTCTCCTAAATAGAGCTCCCATCCTCCATCTGTGAAGAGAGGAATCCTGTGGGTGGAAATAATGTACTCTACTCCAGTCGGGTACCCATCCTCAAAACCAACTCCGAAATGCTCTCCAGAGTAGGGAATCCATGTAATGACATCAGCTGTCAATAGCTCCAGCTGTAAGCAACAATGAGTGAAACCCTCAGCAACAGGGACCTCCGCCAATATGGAATGATGCCATCTCTGTCCTCGTGGATAGGTGTCTAAACCTAACACGCTCACAGGGTGCAAACAGGGAAGCCTCTTATAGGCCCAAAACTGCCAACATAAAGGCAAACATCTGCTGTCAGTCAACACTCTTAACCTATACATGGGAAAAGATAAGAGGAACACTCACCAGTAGAAATGGGTAGAATCCTAACCACACCTCGGTCAAGCCCTGCGATCGCATGCGCATTCCCCTGAGGAAGTAGGCAAAGGTGTAGGAACCCCAATCATACTCTCCTATACGGTCCACGTGTCGAGTGGCGCTGATCAAAGTGAAGAACACCGTAGAGGAATTATCTACTATGAAGCAGCCCCTAATGATCATCAGGAACAATCGCCGAAGAATGCGATCCCTGACTCTCACAACATCGGGTATTGGCTCACTCAATGGCCCGCTTATAGCATCTACGCCAGAGGACCTGACGAATCAGTCCCGCCGCTTCGAGCGCCTCCTCACGAACTCCCAATAAGGATCTCGACGGTAGTAGGGTGATATCCACCGCAAGGCACCGGCCCTCCAAACTCCATACACATGCTAAATCGCCAATCCATCTGGCCATCATCACCTCACAGTCCAACAAATGGAGTGATCGAGTCCGTGAAACCACCGCTGCATAAATGCCCCGAGGTAACCCTGTGGACAAATGACGGGTAGAATGGAGAAGAACCTCTCGAATCCCCAACCATGGACGATCGCTTCTATAGTCATCATGCAAGGCCCGATACATAGAGTGGATGCTAAACTAGTTCCTCGAGGTCAGTGAATCCGTGAACCTACATCAAATGAAGATCAACATCGCACTCCTCGACTCCTCATCAATAGGAAATAAGGAAGATTAAAGATCTAACTTCATACCTCGTTTATGCGAGGTGTATATCAAGGATGCCTACTCAAGTCACCCGTAAGATCCGGGTTCGCCACTTGAATACTCGCAATTACCTACACGGAACACGTATAATGTAAGGGAACCTCGAATCGGTAGACATCCTCCTCCTCGCCCTCGACATTCTTGCACTCAACCCGAATAGGGCGATCGATCACCGCTCCGTCAAATGATGTAGCTATCTCACAGAACGACGTTGAGGCTCTTCAAAAGCCCTCCTCCGTACACCAGAAGTGGTCCTGTGGGAACTACTCGGCTGATCTGGATCCATAATATCTGGACAGCAAGTCTCCAAATCACCTCAGAAAGGGTGTAGTAATTTCTTACCTTGAGTCTTTTCCAAAATGCATTCTATGATTACATGCATACATGCATTATTTTAACATACATCTATAGTAGAGTTAAAAATGCATAACTACCCAATGCCTACATTTTGGGAAAATTTTTCCATAGCCCCTTTGTAAATGGGACTATCCACATGCACATAGGCATGACTAGGTGGTCATTCAGTAGTACACCTATACACAGTCATATACATCCTGTATGCATCCATCACATCACAGTAAAAATCTGTAAGCATACTCTAATTACCAGGATTATTTTACTATTCTACCTTTACTCATTTGTCCTCCGATAGATAAGAAATGACAAGAAAAGGTACCAAATCGACCGTTTCAAAAGTCAAATTTTTCACATCATTATGTTCAAAGATGGTTTAATACTAACATTTACTATGTTGAATATTTTTATCAAGTCATATCAAGATGCATATTCACTACTATGTGTCTAAATGCATTTCATGCGATAAGTCATTTTCCAACTGATGTAAATTGGAAAAAATACATGCATGTGTTACCGTGATGTGAAAGAACGCTTGTACGCTGATAGAATATGCGTAAAGTTTCCTTAACTCAAAGCAGATCCAAGAAGAGCTCTCGATTTCCTTCATTACAAGAACTTGAAAATGACTTAAGAAAGCAACCACCACCTATACATAGATAGAGACGGTTGGTCAATGAGCTAACTCCTGCTCCTCGTAGGTACACCTAAGGCCCCCCTACATGGCTCCCACACCTCCGACTCGCTCCAGTTAGAGTTGCAAAGGAGGTCTCACAAGCTAAAAAGGACAAATCAGGAATAAAAATGCTAAGCGATTGAGCGAAATAGCCTGAAATCCTAATTTCTCGACGGTCAGAGTTAAACTCCCGTCACCTCAATGGTATTAGCCTGAATGCAGGGTATACTATACCAATGAGTTCAACTTTCACAAACCACGCTCGGCAATACCCCACAAAGGTCTGATGCCGTCATTTACAGGGTCACAACCCTAAACAATCCCCGACGGGGGTTACAACGCAAAACCATGAAATATCAAGCCTCCCCAGCGGGGGTTACAACGCCGAAGTTATCAAACATCTACGTATCCCCGACGGGGTCCACAACGCACATCCTTCAAGCATCTATGTATCCCAGCGGGGGTTACAACGCAATGCTACCATTGACACATACATCAATGAAGGTCAAGTAGCCTTGACAATGCACCCAGCAGGGATCTATCCGGTGATACACACATCAACAAAGGTCAGCAACCCCGACAAAGAATAACACTGCAAGTGGCAAGAATCTCGACAAGATGAGGGAACATGTTATACACATCCTCAAACAGACAAAGCTTTATCCCCACGGATCTCTTACACACAAGAGGTACCTCTATGGAATATAAGCCAGTGTCTAGGATTCAAGACTTTGGTGGTAGTCCCAACGTCAACATCCTTGAAGACTTGGATCGCATGTCTAAGCCATCACTGATTGTCATCCCAACAGGATTACCTGACAATCATTCATGCATTCCACATACATTTGCATCATGTTGCTACATATAGCATCATGTTTACCTTGCTTGCATTTCAAGTGTCAAGTATTCTTTATCCTATCCATCCCTTGCATTACATGACTATGATAAAGAGGGGCATCTGTAGACACTCGAAATTTTCTGCACTCCTATTACTAACATTGCAGGAGGGTAGATTCGTCATTTGGATATAACCCTGAAAGATAGTTTATAACTAATCCGGATACTACCGGAAGTTCAGTCCCAACCCGGAACATAAACCGGGAACGTCATGTCAACACCGAAATACAAACCAGGAATGTCATTTCCAATCTCGGAGATAACCCCGAGATATGCAGATCAAAAGACCGACAACAACATCGGAGAGGACAGTTTTGTCTCGGCAATAACACCGTGACGATCAGTTCCAGTCCCAGAGACAACACTGGGAGTAGCAACCCCATCCTTGGTGATAGCCCCAAGGGATGCCATTGCAGTTCCGGCGATAACCCCGGAAATTCTTATTTCAATCACATGCGATTAGCTTCAGGCTCAGACATCCTATCAAGGCACAAACACCTCAGACCCGAGACTAACAATGGGCAGACAGGAACACCTACAGATGACAGTGAGGTATACAAATAAGCAGCAATCCAATCTCAGATGTAACCTTGAAAAACGTCTGCTTTCCGCTTAAACCGGCGATAACCCCAGTGAGGAGTCACAACGTCATCTTATCGTCCCAACAATATGATATCACGGCATACCAACAAGTAGTCCAATCTCAGTTGTAACCCTGAGCAATGTCTGCTTTCAACTCAAACAGGCATAACCCCGGCAAGGAGTCAAGCATCATCTTGTTCCTTCGACAATGGCACGTCGTCTCAACACTTCATACATACATCAAACGATGTCCCACAAGAATCAAGGAGTGACAATCCCGAGTGACTATTACGTGTGACAGTACTTTGGATAGAATTTGAAGCTTGAAGACTATGGGCATAGACCCCTCTTCCTGACTTCGTACAACCTCTAATCCATGTCATTGCGTAACTCTCAACACAAGTGGTCCGAAGAAGGTCAGATATACCTCGTTCAGATGCTCATATTGAAGTTTTTCAAGTTTGAGCGGACATTACAGTGCATAAGTGCACGTACTACAAGACGACGGACCTCAAGGCTCGAATCCACGATGACCACCACCGCAGTACACTGCTGCACGTGCATTGCCGTAGGTGTACCATCGCCATCACCTATATATACAAGGTCAAGGGTTAGCCATTTGAGAAGGGAGAGAGAAGGAAAAAGGCGAGGAAGCCCTGTCCATTTTACTCTGCATACACATTTTTTGAGTGTTTCCTCTTCTTTAAACACTAGTTAGCTCACATATAGCTATCTTTTATCTCAGTGAGCCGAGTGTTTATCCAATTAAAGTCATAGAAGTCTACTTTAGCAAATTTCTAATCGTAAGCCTTCTCTTATATTTTATAAAGCCTTCTTCTCATATAGCACACATTGTTATACACATTGAGAGTCGTGTTGTGTGCGCTTTCCCTTTTCATCATGGTTTTCATTTCGCCTATATATATATATACTAATATTTGTATATATTTCATATATATGGACTAACATTATCGAAGTTATGCCTCGATTGAGCCTAGACTTGATGCCCTGAGCATTTAAATATATATATCTATATAAACTGTGGGTCGGACTTTTGTCACGATGAGCCCGGATTTTACATCCGGTGCATTTAATTGCTTTTATATATATATATATATATATATATATATATATATATATATACTTATATATATAATTGTTGTCGACATATCTCGATGAGCTTGGATTTTACATCCAATGCGTTTATCGCGCTTATATATATATATATATATATAATTGTTGTTTATTATATCCGATGAGCCCGGATTCACATCCAAAGTATGCTTCTCGCTTTTATATATATATATTTGTAAATATATATATATATATATATATATATATATATTTACATTTCATCGAGCATGGAGTTTACTTGACCTTTTATAGCTTTATTTACATTCACCCCGCTGAGTTTACTTGTATGGCGGTTGATCATGTCTATATATATATATATAATCGCTATCGCTTTCCATACAAATTGCAAGATCATGTGAGCCTAGAAATTATGTGATCACAAAGTTCACCATCAATCTAGATTCTGGTTCCCATGATGGACATTTTTCAAATTGTAAGCAACTTGTACATTATTTTATAAAGTCTCAATTTCCTTGGATGGTTGTCATGCCTGTGAGGAGTTTGCACATCACCAGATATTATTTTTCTCTTTAGAATGCTTCACATCTCAAAAATAAAAGCAAACAAGTTTAAACATTTAGTAATAAAATGGAAGTATGAAAAGGTCTCAATTCCTATTGAGCATAGGGTTTGAAAAAATCCTTTTTACAAAACTTCATTGCTATATCATGGTTAAAACTAAATTTTTATAAATAAAATTCAAACCCTTGTATATAGGTGCGAACGAGGCCTCGCACTACTTTCAAATAATTACACATTGATCCACACACACATATTCATATAACAATTTCTTTGAGAAGTGGCGGTCACCGTGGTAACACGGATGTTGGGGGTGCCTAACACCTTCCCTCCGCATAATCAAGCCCCCGGACCCAAAATGAATCTCTTGCTTCACAGATCTGCCTAGCAGCAGTCAAATCACTGGGTCAATGTGCAAACCTTTTTCAGTTGCGTTGGTGCAACCAGTTAAATACACCAACTAGTGACTCTTAAAGTCCAATAGTCGACATTATACATGACGGACCTTTTTCACTTGTTTTTTCAAACAAATCTCACATTAACATGAGAACACCAAAGAACAAGTAACGAAAAGGGACACTCAAAAATTCCGACGTCGACACTATTGATTTATATTAAATTATCATTCTTATTCCGAGAATTATTGATATTCATTATTCATGATATTATTCTGAAACTCTGAACTATCTTAGAGATGATACTTCAACATTTCAAACTCGTGTTATAAAACTCTTTACCCTTGTTATATATTACTTGTTGGGCAATTTGTGCTCATCCTTGCTTATTTAAAACCTTTCAGTTAAGGCAGAACAGGGAAGTGTCTGTGGGAAGGAAAAGGGCAAGGGCAAGGCTACCGACTAGCTTGTCCCTTTATGTTTAAGACTATTATGTTGTATTAAGACTGTTTTCAAACAATGTTAAGCTTAAGTAGGATTATGTAATAAGTCTTTATTCGATATTATTATGTAATCTATTAAGTACTGTAAGTTGCGAGACTTGGGGGAATAATTATAATAAATCATTGTATATTTCTCTAAATTAGATTTTCTGTTGTGATTGTGTGATTTTAGTTATGGTTTTACCATGAGAACGTGATGAACCAAATTCGAGTGACCAAGTGGAGGTCTGAGAATTTGGGGGCGTCACATATAATCTACAAAATGAACACAAAATGCATGAAAAGTAACTAAAAACATGAGTTTCAGAAACTAATTCAAGTAACAGATACCGGATAAGTAGGTATAAAATCTACTTATCAAATACCCCCAAACTTAAACCTTTGCTTGTCCCCAAGCAACATAAAACATAATGCAATGCAATGGAATGTAACTAATCTACATGCCTACGAATCCAGTAGTAATGACAGAAACAAGTCTATTCATCCGGCCTTAGAGAAATCAACTAAACATGATAATACATCATATCGAAACAAATCAGTAATTTCCCAATCAATCATCAAATCTTAAACCGTTATTACAGGTATAGTGCGTGTGTGCTCAACATCCATGCTAACTGATATAATGCTAAATACAACACATAGTAGATCTCTTTAAATGCATCATACAGTGTGTTAGTTCCCGAAGGCACAATAGTTATCTAGAAGGGGGGGTTGAATAGATATTTAAAAACTTTTCTTTTTAACTAGTTAGTTTTGATAGTGATTAATGCACAGCGGAATGAGTATTTGTTTAACCTTCTTTTAGATATCTTGAATTAATGAGAGTGAGGCAGTTATGGCAGTTATAGCACGAATATAATAGACACAACAGTTTTAAGTGGTTCAGAGCACTTAAAGCTCCTAATCCACTCTTCTACTCCTCGAGTAGAAAATTCACTAAGGATGTCTGTTACACTTTCTGAATCTATAGATTCCTTCTAGACCAGCAGTTTAGGCACTTCTTAGTTAACTCTTGAACTCTTCAAGTCTAGCAGACTTGGTTCTTCACAGTTCACTTAGAACTCTTCAAGTCCTTCTAACTTGGAACTCTTACTTCAGTTGGTTGGTAGTTGTTGAGTTTGTGATTGATGCTACTCATTTGCAGTTAAGCACTAGTTCGAAAGAACTGAGTAGCTAAGCAAGCTTCCTCTTTTTCTCAGATCGTAGAGTTAAGCATTGAGTGTTCTTGTGCATTTTTGTTCAATGCTTGTTTTTTCTTTTTTTCTCATCTGCATATGTTCTGTATATATGTGATTCTTGAAATCTATCCGTTGAAGCCTTTTGGTTGAAGAATTAAATGCGTTTAACATTTCAGAACTTTGATGGAGACTTTTCTGCACACCTTCTGAATTACATTCTAAATAAGCACTAACACAAAGAAACTGCTTTCACCTAACACCTGAAAAGGTGTTTTCCTCTGTCCTATGGTCCTTTCCTTAGCTTCTTGAATACGTTTCTTTTGTTAAATACTAAGGATATCATTTGTACTGTTGGGACTGGAGAATACTTCAACGATTCAAACCCATTCCACATTTGTTGGAATTTATCTTTAAACAAAAGTAGGGCTTGATGCTTCTGACATGAGGCAGATGATACTCTACAATCCATATCCTGGTGTCTTGTCACATTGGTGCTTGGTCTGAAGAGAACACTACGATTTCTCTCAAGGATTTGCACACTACGATCTTCACTTGCTCGTTTTGCAGACTCTACATTTCCGAAAGCACACTACGATCTTTGAGTTAGCTTCGAAAAATGTCTGGACCACTCTACGATTACCTGAGAGGCCCTTCAAGGCAGATACACTACGATCTTCTAAGCTCTACGATCCTGCCTTAGCTTCTGTATTCTGTTGATTAGCTAGACTATGATTCTTTACAAGGCCTATCTATTTCTTTCCAGTCATAGATCAACCTAACATCTTTGATCTCTTTATCTATACACTCGTTGATGAACATTAAAGGCTAAGATCAACCTAACAATTTTGATCTATCACTAAGTCCTTGTACATATATTCCTTGAAGGACTTTACATATAATCATGAGCATTTACTTTAAACATCAAATCAAAATATGCATTCTTCCAACAATCTCCCCCTATTTGATGTTGACATAACCAAGGAAATTTGTTATCATGATTATCAAATTCTATATGCAGTTGTAGCAAAGTAAATATGACTTAATATTTCAGTGAGCAGCTAAAATTTCTAGAGAATAAGCATGAATTTATTGATGTATGAAGATAGATATTACATTTAAGTTTAACTACATCAGTAAGAATTAAAATTCAACTTATCTCTATTTCTTTAGCCTTTTGCTTCTCGGAGGATTTGCATATTCCTCAGCTCTCCTTTTTCTGCTTACTTCGTCTCTCCTGGCTAGATCTTCCAGCTCACTTGGGCTTAGTCTTGGATTATGATCATGCCTATTCATGAATGTAGGATCTCCAATAGGCATTCTTAGGCCTATTGTTGTCATCTCATGAGAGCTGGTAGTTGGCCCTAGACTCCTTAATGGTTGAGCCATTAATACTTTCTGCTGATTAGATCGTTGGGTTTGATGGCTGGATCGTGGATTCTGCTGGTGGATTTACCTTACTGGAGGATTCCTTGAGGATTGAGTTTGGGATTGACCTCTGCCTTTGCCCTTGCCTTCCTGATCTCCTTTCCCTTTATTCTCCCCCTTTATGTCAGCATCAAGGGTTCGAATTTCTTCGGAGAGGCGAGTCACTCCTTGGACAACCACGTTGAGTTGACTCTGAGTTTGAGCAATGTCCTCATGATTTTCTTGGATCAAAGCATCAGATCGAGTTTCACGTCGTTGAAGGATGTTCGTGACATTTTCATCACGATTTGGCCCATGGAGAAGTCTTGAAATTCCTTTACTGCAGTTTGGAGACTTGTGATGCTTTTTATCATTAGTTCATTCTGAGATTCTTGAGTCTTTTGTAAGATCAAGACAGCATCCCTATGCCTTTTAGCTGCATGAAAGTGGATGTCATCCCTGTCTTTTATGCTTTAAAGTATTTCTTTGATGATCTTTTTAAGTGTTTTAGAGAGCTCAGAGCTGAGGGTGCTTGGGAGACTATTTGCAGCACTGATCATTGTTGTTAATCTCATGTGAAGGAGCTCAGTGTTCTTTAAGACTCTCATCGAGTTCCTTGATCACTTTCTTAGACATTGCTGACAAATCAGCTTTGGTGTACATCTCAGAAAGAAGTTCATTGAGATGGGGAATTGGTGAAGGAGGTGGTGTACTCTTGAATTAATCTTGCAATGAGTAGAGGGCAAGATCAAGGTTGAAGTATTCATTGCTGGATGAGGAGTGAATATCGAATGGAGGGGCCTGTGTTTGGGTGTGCGTAGTAGGTGGCTCTACGATTTGAACTTGGGACTCTATATTGGGGTTGGAGTATGTAATCGTAGAGGTGTTGGGAGGTGGGAGCAGTATAAGGTTTGTCATATTTGGTTCATCAGTTATAGAATTTTGGGATTCTGCAACTGGAAATTGATTTAGTGGATGTAGGATCACTTCCAACCATCGTGGGAATTCATAAAATTGACGGAAGGAGGGTTATGGAAAGTGATTAACTCTGAAGAGGGTTGGGATAGACAGTACCTCATGTTCATTCTTTGAAGAGGAGTTATTTGTGAGTAACTTCTTGGCAAAGTTGAAACTACCTGGGAATCCATGAGCTAACACGGAGATTGCTGGATATTCTTTGAAGCTCCAAAACATGTGATTCCAGGAGTTCAGAATTTGAGCTTGATGGAAAGGCATCATGGGTAGATAGGAAAATAGTTGCTCATAGTTAGCTTTTCTGTAGCACATAAAACATTTGATATGATGCATGTTTGTGTGTGTGTGTGAAAGTTCTTCCTCCATTTGGACTTTTGTGGGTTATTGGCCATCCTCCTGTTAAGCTGATATTCCTTCTTCCATGTGTCCTCGTGTTTCATGATTTGTGAGGAGTATATCTTACTTCTACTGTACCTTCCCGGTTGGTTCGTAGAGTTGATCTTTTTGGACTCTACGATCCTTCGAGGTTGGTGAGTAGTAGCTAGGTTACTCTTCTCTTTTCTGAAACCCAGACCGGCCTGAGATCCCTTACTCCTGGGAATATGAATTGAATCAGCTGAGCAGGGTTTGACAGGCTTATCATTCTGTGAGGATTTTACAAATATAATACCTCTACTAAAACCTGAGGCATTACTAGTGCTAATTTCCTTTTCTTTTTCCACACATGGCTCTGAGGTAGATTCCCCAGAGCCTAACCCTATTATATCTGGTTAGAGATTAAGGAGTCCATGGATGAAGAGGATTTATTACATGTAGAGATTGTCTTTTCTAGATCCTCAATCTAAGAGGTTAGACTTGACTCTCTTTTTGCATTGATCTCATTTGATTGTCTCAAGATTTTATTCTCAGCTTCAAACTTGGAGAGAGAATCAGTACTGAGAAGGGCTGTTTTCAGTTCTTCTTGAACCTTTTCTTTCTCCTTTTGAAGAAGTGAATAATCCTTAGACAGAACTCTAAACCACTTTATGTATTGATGCAAATCAGATGTTATACCATGCAGTACAGTTCTTAGGTCCTCAATATCTACATCAGGAGAGTTGAAGTCAAATACCTCATCGATACTTACTTCATGTATATTGGAATTCTGTTTGTCCCTTACATTTTATGCCATCAGATAAAGATTTTCCATTTGAGGATCTTCATCGTCTCCAGATTTTGGAGTTGAGTCATTGTCTGAGTCACTTCACGATCCTCCAGCTACAATGTGAGACCCCAAATTTTATGAATAAAGATTTAAATTTCTCGAAATATTTTTTTGAATACTATGGTGTGGATTTGATATAATGTTATAGTTGTGGGTAACATTTATAAATTTTGTAAAGTAAGCAAGTTGTTATATAATATTCGATTGGTCAGAGAATATTCGTTTTAACAGGAAATATTCGTAAGACGGCACAATCATTGGTAGACCCCACAACGGAAGTATTATCGTAGTTAGAAAACGACAGAATTATCATTTTATAAAAATAACGGCGGAAGTGTTACCATTAAAACTGTTGAACTACTCGGTAGTAAAAGTACAGTAATACACGTGGTTGCATAGTAGCACACGGTATTAATTATTGATGCTTACGTAAGAAGTCACCATTATACTCAATTATTGCTACAATGGTTGCTACATCATATCTCTCTCATATTATCGATTCAATTATTGTCACTTAAGATCATCCGCATAATATGATATATTATTAAATCAATAATTGAGACGACAAAGTTATTCATATTATTAAATCAGCAATATTTATAATGTCTAAAAGTTCTCATCAAGGAGAGGTTTGGTCATCTAATCATGCTACCAATAAGTAGTAGAAATCCTTATCGAAAGCCCCTCTTTCTCGAATGACCGGTTGTTAAATATTGTGAGTTATAATATTAATAATGAATAAGTTCGTGTTAAATATTAAAGATGAAATTGATAGTTCCATTGTGTTGGAATTATTAGTGTTAGTGGAAATCGACATTTATTTCGATATTGACTGATGTTTGAAAGTTATACTGACTAGTTGGGTAATTAATCAGATAAATGAGCAATTAATTGCTATTGATTCACATGATTATAACTATTTGTTCACATGTGTGTACTATTGATTTACATTCATTTACTATTAGGGGAGTTGGTGCAAGATTGATAATACTTGCATGACTAAGTTAAATTTGGAGGTATAGATGGAGGTATTATACTGTAATTCATATTTTCACATGTCTAGAACTATTGAGTCACGTGATTTACTATTGATTCACATGATTTACTATTAGGGGAGGTGATGCAAGTTTGATAATACTTGCAGGACTAAATTAAAAATGAAGAAAAAGAGGAAGGTATTATACTGTAATATTTTGAGCCCCAAAATGTGCAATTATCAAAACTATATTTTTCTATAAATAGAAGCTCATTCTTCCTTCATTTCTCACCAATTCACTAAATCTATAGAGCAATTATTATAGAGAGTAATTATAGAGAGAAAGAAGAAGAGAAGTCTGCTACCTCTCTACTCCAGTATCCAGTTTCTTTCTAAGGTAAGGGGTATTATTTCTTTTGTATTCATGAAGAGAGATATTGTTATACCTTGCTTTCTTTTCGGATTGTACCTTCCCGGTTATATCCTCTGTATCATGATTTTTCCATTGTTCATCTCCTGTATTTCAGATATCATTCTAGAATATATCTTCAAAACAAAGGTCAATTGACATATCACAAATTGTCAACTTATCAAGTAAAAATTTTGGCTTAGTAAGTTACACACTAGCGAAGTACTGCATGCATGGTGAATTCTTATGTTATTCCATTCTTTATTATTCTGTTGGAATATCCTATCTGTGCGTATTACGCATGACCTGGTTCCATTCTTTATTATTCTGTTGGAATAACCTGTCTGTGTGGTCTATTGCATGCATGGTAAATTCTTCTGTTATTCCATTCTTTATTATTCTGTTGGAATATCTTGTCTGTGCATATTACGCATGACCTAGTTCCATTCTTTATTATTTTGTTGGAATAACCTGTCTGTGCGGTCTATCGCATGCATGGTGAATTCTTCTATTATTCCATTCTTTATTATTCTATTGGAATATCCTGTCTATGCGGATTATGCATGACCTGGTTCCATTCTTTATTATTCTGTTGGAATATCCTGTCTGTGCAGATTTCGCATGACCTGGTTCCATTATTTATTATTCTGTTGGAATAATCTGTTTGTGCGGTCTATCGCATGCATGGTGAATTCTTCTGTTATTCCATTCTTTATTATTCTGTTAGAATAACCTGTCTATGTGGAATACTACATGCATGGTGAATGATCCTTCATATTCATTCCTTATTCAATTGTGTAAATGATCTGTCTACGTGGATTACCGCATGGCGCTAAAAATCCATTTGCGCTTTAAGTAATTTTTCTGACCCTCAAAAATTCTGGAAAAAATTGAAATGATAATTTGTTGAGTTTTATAGATTGTGTCCAAAAATGGCGATTTTTGGATGTATAGATTAGGAGATGAATTTTATGGGAAAAGACTATTTTAAAAGTAAACCCTTATAACTCCTTGTGGTTAACTCCAAAAATGGTGAAATTTTTATTGGGAGTACATGTATATAACAGGAGTATACCACCAGAAATTTCGTGATTTTTGGACAAAAGTACAATTTATGATAAATGTCTAAATATTCGGCAGTTTTGGCCATATGAAAAATACTAAATGAATTTTAAAAATTTCGAGAGAAATATATGTTCAACATGGGACTATATTCTACTGAATCCCAGAAAAGAATAATTTTTGGGACTGATTTGGTATTTTTCATGAAAATGGTTTAGTTAGGAACATATGAATTAAATATGTTATGTGAAGTTGAAAATTTAGTAAATAGGAGTTTATGGCTTGGAAATCCTATATAAGGTATATGAAGATTTTTGATGAGTGATTTGATCATTGGTGATGAAATCTTATGAGTATGGCATTTTTGAATGATTTAATGCATTATTTGGTAAAGTGTAAACAATTAAATTAAATTGTTTATAAGTTTAAGAAGTGATTAAAATATTGTTATAATATTAACAATATTAGATTATGAGTTTATTAAGTGATTGATAATATTTGGATAAATTTAAAGTCTTTAATATTTATCCTTGTTTTTGTTTGATTAATGCTTATATTATTGTCATCATCCTCATGCTTATATTGTGATGAAAGTCATCTTTGGCTTACGTGCATAGATGGATTTGGTATTATTATGACCAGGGATTATTCAGTATAATCATGACCATAATGTGACGAATGATGTGGTGAAAGTCCTCATTAGCCTGTAGTTCATTAATGGACAGTTGTTGGTATGATTATGACCGTGGATTATTCTAGATAATCATGACCATTGATGATTACATGAATATCCTCGTGTCGTAGTCTTGAGGATGATGTGGTTTATTTATTGTCGAGTCTCGATTGATAAAGTTGATGAAAAACTTTTTAAATCATAGAAGATAGTAGATTTTATGCTCTATTTGACTCTTCTAATGGATTGCTTATTTCACCGCAGCTTGTTGATCTAAAACTTGTTATCTATTGTATTCTACCAAATTGTTATAATCGTTGAAGGCTAAGGATAATTTATTCTCGCATTATCTTAGTCATAATATTTCTTCTTTGGGCTAGTTGAGCTCACTCTTTCTTTCACTGTTCTCTTCAGGAAATGAGAATGTAGTTGGGACTAGTCGGGAAATGGAGTGACGGTCCAGATAATAGCATTAGTAGTCCTCACTATTTTGTTAAATAGTGTGACAATAAATATAATGAGGACTCTATTGAGTGTGGATATTGTCTAGATGACAATATTCTTATTAAAACTCTTAGATTATGTTTTGTCGTATTTTACATGACTGTTGTATAATTAAGTTATATTTGAATTTTGTACCATGTATTTGGCAACTCAAGATGGGTGATGTATACCTATTTTGGGGGCGTCACATCCAAGCCCTTTGTCTTTCTACTGAGGCCTCTTATTGCCTTTGTATTCCTTCTTTGAATGTGATTTCTTCTTGAGTTCTTCTATGAGAGGTTTGTTGCAGTTGGCAATGAAGTGGCCAGGTTTCTTGCAATTGTAGCATAGGTCATTCATTTGCTCATGGCTGTTGTAGTTGCTGACTTTCTTTGGCTTGCTGGTTTTTTCATGTCACATGAACCTTCTTAGTCTTTTCACCAGCATTGCAAAGTCCTCATCATCATCTTCATTGAAGACAGAATCAACTTCAGTGTTGACTTTGGAGGTGTTTTTAGTTGCTTTGAGAGCAACACTTTTATCCTTCTTTCTTCCTTCAGACAAGGTTTTTGCTCGTTGAGTCAGCTCCAGTTCGTATGTGAGAAGGTTGCCATACAACTGTTGGACAGTTATTTCATGTAAATTCTTTGATTCTCTAATGGCAGTGGTTTTGGCATCCCACTTGCTTGGTAAGGCTCTCATGAACTTTATGATTAGATCTTTGTTTGGATAGATCTTTCCATAGGCTCGTAGAGAGTTGAGCAGAACATTAAATCTCTCGTAGGTGGCAGTGACGTTCTCTCCTTAAACGTGAGCAAACATCTCATATTGCTGAGTCAAGAGAGATTGTTTGTTTTCTCTGACTTCTTCTGTTCCTTCATGCATAATGAGTAATGCTTGCCAAACCTCCTTTGCTATTTTGCTTTTAACCACGTTTTCAAACAGATCATCTTCTAAGGATTGGAATAAGATGTTCTTGGTCTTTTTGTCGAGTTGGATAGCTCTCTTCTCTTTTTTTGTCCATTCTCCTTTGACCTTGATCTGTATTGTGTTTGGGTCGTCTGTAGTTGGTGCAAGCTTTGTAGGAACATAGGGCCCATTCTGAACAGTTTCAAATAGATCTTCATCTATTGAATCCATGTAAGCTTGCATCCTAACCTTCCAGTTAGCAAATTTATCTTTGTTGCACATAGGTGGCTTGCTGCCCCCTCCAGTCTTTGATTCGCTTGGTAAGTGTGCCATTGGATCTACTCAAGCTTTATAGGCTATATTATAGAACCTGCTTTGATACCAATTGTTAGTTACCGAAGGCACAATAGTTATATAGAAGGGGGGTTGAATAGATATTTAAAAACTTTTCTTTTTAACTAGTTAGTTTTTATAGTGATTAATGCACAGTGGAATGAGTATTTGTTTAACCTTCTTTTAGATATCTTGAATTAATGAGAGTGAGGCGCTTATGGCGCTTATAAAGACGAATATAATAGACACACAGCTTTTAAGTGGTTCGTAGCACTTAAAGCTCCTAATCCACTCTACTACTCCTCAAGTAGAAATCCACTAAGGATGTCTCATTACACTTTCCTCGAATCTCACAGATTCCTTCTGCACAAAGCAGCCTGGCACTTCTTAGTTCACTCATGACTCTTCAAGTCCAAAGAGACTTGGTTCTTCACAGCTTCACTTAGAACTCTTCAAGTCCTTCTAACTTGGAACTCTTACTTCAGTTGGTTGGTAGTTGTTGAGTTCGTGATTGATGCTACTCAGTTGCAGTTAAGCACTTGTTCGAAAGAACTGAGTAGCTGAACAAGCTTCCTCTTTTCTCAGATCGTAGAGTTAAGCGTTGAGTGTTCTTGTGCGTTTTTGTTCAATGCTTGCTTTTTCTTTTTTTCTCATCTGCATATGTTCTGTATATATGTGATTCTTGAAATCTATCCGTTGAAGCCTTTTGGTTGAAGCATTAAATGCGTTTGACATTTCTGAACTTTGATGGAGACTTTTCTGCACAACTTCTGAATTGCATTCTGGCCCACTGACACAGCAGCCTGCTTTCTCACTTAACACCTGAAAAGGTGTTTTTCCTATCCTATGGTCCTTTCCTTAGCTTCTTGAATACGTTTCTTTTGTTAAATACTAAGGATATCATTTGTACCATTGGGACTAGAGAGGACTTCAACGATTCAAACCCATTCCACTTCTGACATGAGGCAGATGATACTCTACGATCCATATCGTGGTGTCTTGTCACATTGGTGTTTGGTCTGAAGAGAACACTACGATTTCTCTCAAGGATTTGCACACTACGATCTTCACTTGCTCGTTTTGGAGACTCTACGTTTCCGAAAGCACACTACGATCTCTGAGTTAGCTTCGGCAAACGTCTGGACCACTCTAAGATTACTGGAGAGGCCCTTCAAGGCAGATACACTTCGATCTTCTAAGCTCTACGATCCTGCCTTAGTTTCTGCATTCTGTTGATCAGCTTGATAGACTACGATTCTTTACAAGGCCTATCTATTTCTTTCCAGTCATAGATCAACCTAACATCTTTAATCTCTTTATCTATACAATCGTTGATGAACATTAAAGGCTAAGATCAACCTAATAATTTTGATCTATCACTAAGTCCTTGTACATATATTCCTTGAAGGACTTTACATATAATCATGAGCATTTACTTTAAACATCAAATCAAAATATGTATTCTTCCAACACAGTGTAAACTCAAAAAATTCTTGAACAAACTAGATCCAACTAAAGTCAAACATCCACAAAATTCAAGAGTCCAATCCGGGATACTTATGCTTTACTTTTCATTACGGGGGCTTTTTTCTCTTTTCCCGTTTTATTTTTTTTGTCTTCTCTTTTTTTTTAACCATGACTGTGCAATGTCTCATTCCATTAGGATAACAGTGCAACCCCTTAGCAAGCTTTCAACCAATGACTCCCAGACCATAAAGACCTTAAGGCATTATGTGTAAAGACAATCCCCCTCGGGCTTACATATTCAAGTTGCAAAGGCCCCAAAACAAGACTAGCCACGGTGTTTATTCATTTTTTTTTCTTTTTTTTAAAGCTCATATATCCCGAATTTCTCCCCCAAACTTAAGTTTTTGTCTAAATTTAGCTATCTCTGCCTCTTCATGAGTTCCCTTCATTTAAACTAGTATTATCCTTAAGAATTCCATTATGTATTAATTTAAACTTAATCAGTCAACATAGTTGTTTCTAACGTGCTAACCTTAATCATACAAGTTTCAAACAGAAAAAGATTCAATTCATAACAAGAAATCACATTAAAGCTCTAATAATTAGTATTATACTTGTCTTCTCAATTCTAATCTCATCATTGGCCAAAATAGACTGTAACTATCTAACAGCTGGAATCATGCAAGATGGACTAAATGCAACAAGAACACAACAAACTAACTAATAGTTTTACGATTTTTCAATTTTCACTTTTTTTTTATAGACATAAATAAAAACTATTTACAACTACTCTACTTCGCTGCCCTTATTTTGATCTGCAGTATTTTATTCACTTACTGCAAGAGCTTCATTGTAGTAGGACCAATATATAAAGCACTGTTGGATGTGTTTTAAAGTGGGAAGCTTCTACAATTAGAGGGCAACATGATTCTCCTACACATATATAGCACCATCGAGAATTGTGAGTCAAATAGTATCAATGGTCTCCCTGATTTTGAGAGATAGGCATCAATCTGATAGGCTTTTGCTCACTACTATAATGGATTTCTATTTATATTTTCACAAGTGTGATGAAACTTGCAAGGTTTTTGATGAAATGCCTAAAAGAGACACAGTGGCTTGGAATGTCCTAATTTCTTGCTATACTCGCAATGATCGTACACAGGACGCTTTGGGTTTATTTGATATGATGGAGAATTCAGTGTTTAAGTCTAAACTAGATGATGTTACTTGCTTGTTTTTTCTTCAAGCTTGTGCAAATTTGGGTGTGCTTCAATTTGGTGACCAAGTTCGTAATTATATTAGACAACAGGGCTATAGAAATGCTCGCAATCTTTGTAATCTCTTACAGCAATGTATTTTAGGTGTGGATGTTTAGACAGGACTTATGAAGTATTTAAGGGTACAAATAATAAAGATATGGTTTCTTGGAGTGCTATGATTTCGGGTTTAGCTTGTCATTGGTTTGGAAAAGAAGCTATTGAAGCATTTTGGGAAATGCAGAAGATGGGTGTTACCCATGATGATCAAACCTTTACTGGGGTACTATCTTCTTGTAGTCACTCTGGCCTACTTGATGAAGGTCGGATGTTTTTTAATTGCATGAGCAAAGAGTTTGGAATAATGCCCAACATTCATCACTATGGATGTGTAGTTGATCTAATGGGTCGAGCAGGTTTGCTTGATGAGGCCTACAATATTACATATTCTACGGGAATCAAGCCAGATGTAGCTATGTGGATGACTCTACTGGGGGCTTGCAAAATTCATGGTCAAGTAGAACTTAGAGAGCGTGTAATTGAGCATTTGATTCAACTTAAGGCTCAATAAGCATAGGACTATGTTCTACTTTTGAATATATATTCTTCAGCAGGTGACCGGGAAAAGGTGATAGAAGTGAGGAAATTGATGAAGGAAAAAGGAATTAAAACAACCCTTCTTCTAAGTACAACCGAGTCAAAAGGAGATCTACATTCGTTTCACTGCGTATGATATTTCACATCCAAGAAGAAATGAAATATACGATATGCTTAATGAGATTGAAAAGCAATTGAAGATTGCTAGTTATGTTGCTGAAATAACATCTGAGTTGCACAATCAGAGTGCAGAAGAAAATTAATTTAGGTTATCTTATCATAGTGAAAAGTTGGCCATTGCTTTTGGACTTCTTACAACCCCGCCTGCCACAATAGTAAGAGTTGCAAAAAACCTCAAGATCTATGTTGACTGCCATAATTTTGCAAAGATGGTTTCAGGGGTTTAGAATCAAAAGGTGATTATCAGATATCGCACCTGCTTTCATCATTTCACATACGGTCGATGATTTCATTCGTTTATTCCCACAATTTCTGGTACTATCAGCTCTATTCTCTTACACATATATAGCACAATCGAGAATTTCTCTCAAATCATACTCTGAATCGTCGGCATAGATCTGATTACTCTTTTTCCCATTTGTGAAATCAATAATAGTTGAGGAAGATTCATTTGGCGGTGCCAAAGCATTCTGGTCAGAAGGGGTAATAGCGGTGCCAAGCTCCGACAGCATACTATGTACCCACCTAGAAATATCAACAGGATTGTAATGAACTATATCTGAAAGTTGAGAAATCCTATCTTCAGTATTGGTACCCATAGCCATCTCAAGATGCTCTAGTTTCTGTGCCACGTCGGCCATGTTAGATGACCGAACTTTGTAACCCAAAACGGCCAAAAGCTCGTCCATACCGCCGACGTCCGGCTGATCTTCTTTCCACATCTTGGCTTTTCCGGCAGCTAGCGGTGGTGCCATTGATGAGTATCTTTCTTCTTTCTCACGATCGCGATCTCTCTTTGTAACCCTTTTGGTGGATGGATTTTATTTTCAAAAAAGAAAAAAGGTGAAATTAATCAAGGGTATGATGATATGGATGAATTGGTTTAAAGAAACATGGATGATCTCAAGTGGGTGGATAGGAGCTATTTTTTAGGTGTGTTTGATTTAGATGGGATGATTATGGATGAAATTGGTTTAGTTCAGTGGGATTTTTGTGGGGGGAAATTGGGGATTGAGAGAAATTGACTGGTGGCGAAGAGAGGGTGAAGAAACAGGGGAGGAATTATCTGATGAAGAAGATATAGAAAAGACTTAAACAACCCTTCAGATCCACATGTGTGCCTTAGACGGTCACTTTTGACCGGTTAACTGAAAAAAAGTGTGCCTTTTGTTATGTATAACTGAAGTTTGGGGTGTACTTAGATACCTTTTTCAGTTTGGGGTACAAACGTTAACATTGGTGTAAAGTTTGTGGTTCAAAGTGTCTTTTAGTCTTGATAAAATTATACTCTCTTTTATAAATTATAAGATTATTATTAATTTTTATAAGTCAAATTGATGCATTCTCAAACTTAATAATTTTGCTAAAAATTGTAAAAATAATAAATTTTATAAGTAATAGTATTTTTTTTCTAAATGAGTTACAATATGTATTGATTAAATTTATATTAATTTTAAATTTAAAAATATCACATACTTACTTAAAAAAAGATTAATAAATTAATAGCGATTTTATAATTAAAAACAAGAGGTTGTAGTATATTACATCTATCATAAGCTCTAATGCATGAAGCCAATACAAAAGTCAAATAGTTGCAACGGTTAAAACATGCTTTGACTGTTGGAACTTTAAATTTTAACTTTTAAATTTCAAATTTTATTATTTAAGGAATCAATATAAGAAACATGTTGGGTATATAGTAAAAAAAATTGAATCTCTATCCTGTATAATAACTCAATGACACTACAAAGTAGGGATAAAGATTAAAAAAAAAACTATTGTAAATGCTCTAACAGATGCACATCCTTAATAGCTCTGAAAGGTCTTCCAGATTTAGTTTAGTGCCTTACAAACAAGGAGTGAGGTAATGTTTGTTTGGATCTTATAGCCTCTTAATGAGAGTAGATCAATTTCGGTCAGAGGTATAGTTTGTTTAGTACAACTTTGGATGCCTCTGACCGATTGTGACGCCCACAAAATAGGTATACATCACCTATTCTGAGTCGCCAAATACATGGTACAGAATACAAATACAATCTTAAATATACAACATGAGCTATGAGTTTTAATACAAATATTGTCTTCCAGACAATATTCAAACTCAAAATAAGTCCTCAATACATTTATTATCACACTATTTCATAGAATAGTGAGGACTACTAATGCTATCATCTGGACCATCACTCTGTTCCCCGACTAGTCCCCGCTACGTTCTCATTTCCTGAAGAGAACAATGAAAGCAAAAGGGTGAGCTCAACTAGCCCAGTAAGAAATATTATGACTAAGATAATGCAAAATAAATTATCGTTAGCCTTCAACAGTGTTAAACTAATACAATATAATAAACATCAAGTTTAACTGTAGCGGAACAAGCAATCCATTAGAAGAGTCAGGTAGACAATAAAATCTACTATCTTCTATGATTTAAAAGGTTTTTCATCATTTTTATCACTGAGACTCAGCTTAATAAATAATCCACATCATCCCTGCACTACAACCAAAGATATTCATTAGTATCACAACCACAAATTATCCATGCACTACGGGCCAAGGATATTTGTGTATTCATCAATGGTCATGATCATGCCAACACTGTCCATCAATACACTACAGTCCAATGAGGACTTTTACCACATCATTTGTAACATTACGGTCATGACTATACCGATTAATCCCTGGTCATAATCATATCAAGTCCATCTATGCACTACGGTGCCACGTATGACTTTCAACATAATATATAAACATGAGGATTTATGACAATGATATAAGAATTCAATAAAACAAGTTCAAGAATTAATTTATCCAGGAACCAATAACGTCCAAATTGTCAACATGATACTTCTTTGTGAAGTAAAATTCAAGAATGCTCAGAAGAATATTTTCATGAAAAGATACTGGATGAAGCGCAAATGTGACGCCCCCAAAATAGGTATACATCACCTATTTTGAGTCACCAAAAACATGGTACAGAATACAAATACAACCTTAAATATATAACATGAGCTGTGAGTTTTAATACAAATATTATCTTCTAGACAGTATTCAAACTCAAAATAAGTCCTCAATACATTTATTAACAAACTATTTCATAGAATAGTGAGGACTACTAATGCTATCCTCTGGACCGTCACTCCGTTCCCCGACTAGTCCCTACTATGTTCTCATTTCCTGAAGAGAACAATGAAAGCAAAAGGGTGAGCTCAACTAGCCCAGTAAGAAATATTATGACTAAGATAATGCAGAATAAATTATCCTTAGCCTTCAAAAGTGTTAAACTGATACAATATAACAAACATCAACTTTAACTGCAGCGGAACAAGCAATCCATTAGAAGAGTCAAGTAGAGAATAAAATCTACTATCTTCTATGATTTAAAAAGTTTTTCATCATTTTTATCGCTGAGACTCAGCTTAATAAATAACCCACATAATCCCTGCACTACGGCCAAGGATATTCATTAATTTCACAACCACAAATTATCCATGCACTACGGGCCAAAGATATTCGTGTATTCATCAATGGTCATGATCATGCCAACAACTGTCAATCAATGCATTACGTCAATGAGGACTTTTACCACATCATTTATAACATTACGCGGTCATGACTATACCGAATAATCCCTGGTCATAATCATACCAAGTCCATCTATGCACTACAAGCCACAGATGACTTTCAACATAATATAAACATGAGGATGATGACAATGATATAAGAATTCAATAAAACAAGTTCAAGAATTAATTTATCCAGGAACCAATAACGTCCAAATTGTCAACATGATACTTCTTTGTGAAGTAAAATTCAAGAATGCTCAGAAGAATATTTTTATGAAAAGATACTGGATGAAGCGCAAATGTGACGCCCCCAAAATAGGTATACATCACCTATTTTGAGTCACCAAAAACATGGTACAGAATACAAATACAACCTTAAATATATAACATGAGCTGTGAGTTTTAATACAAATATTGTCTTCTAGACAGTATTCAAACTCAAAATAAGTCCTCAATACATTTATTAACAAACTATTTCATGTAGAATAGTGAGGACTACTAATGCTATCCTCCTCGACCGCTACTCCATTCCCCGACTAGTCCCTACTATGTTCTCATTTCAAAGAGAACAATGAAAGCAAAAGGGTGAGCTCAACTAGCCCAGTAAGAAATATTATGACTAAGATAATGCAGAATAAATTATCCTTAGCCTTCAAAAGTGTTAAACTGATACAATATAACAAACATCAAGTTTAACTGCAGCGGAACAAGCAATCCATTAGAAGAGTCAAGTAGAGAATAAAATCTACTATCTTCTATGATTAAAAAGTTTTTCATCATTTTTATCGCTGAGACTCAGCTTAATAAATAACCTACATAATCCCTGCACTACGGCCAAGGATATTCATTAATTTCACAACCATAAATTATCCATGCACTACGGGCCAAGGATATTCGTGTATTCATCAATGGTCATGATCATGCCAACAACTGTCAATCAATGCACTACGGGTCAATGAGGACTTTTACCACATCATTTATAACATTACGGTCATAATTATACCGAATAATCCCTGGTCATAATCATACCAAGTCCATCTATGCACTACAGGCCACAGATGACTTTCAACATAATATAAACATGAGGATGATGACAATGATATAAGAATTCAATAAAACAAGTTCAAGAATTAATTTATCCAGGAACCAATAACGTCCAAATTGTCAACATGATACTTCTTTGTGGAGTAAAATTCAAGAATGCTCAGAAGAATATTTCCATGAAAAGATACTGGATGAAGCGCAAATATCAAGAATATTACACTAATTTCATGGAGTATAGAAGTCAAAGCTTTAATCAACTGAGTATAAGAGAATATATGAAACTGCAAACGGATTTTCGTCCGCCATGCAGTAATCCACTTAGACAGATCATTTCCACAATTTAATAAGGAATGAATACAAAGGATCATTCACCATGCCTGTGATAATCCACATGATAAAAGTTATTCCAATGTAATAATAAAGAATGGAATAATGTAAGAAATCACCATGCATGCGATAGAATCGCATGCATGTGTTATTCCAACATAATAATAAATAATGGAACCAGTCATGCGTGCGAACGCACCAACGTGATATATTCCAATGTAATAATGAATAACGGAACCCGAGATCATGCGTAAATGAATGCATGGATATTCCAATGAATAATAAATAATGGAACCAGTGTCATGCGTAAACGCATGTAGGTGATGTTCCAATGTAATAATAAAGAATGGAATAATGTAAGAATTTCACCATGTATGCGGTACTTTGCATAGACAGGTTATTCCAACATAATAATAAAAAATGGAATAAAAGAAGAATTTCACCAATTATAGGGTAGTCCGCGTATACAGGTTATTCCAACAGAACAATAAAGAATGGAATAACAGAAGTTCTCTTCATGAATACAAAAGAAATAATACCCCTTACCTTAGAAAAAACTGGATATAGGAGCAGTGAAGTAGCAGAATACTTTTCTTCTTTCTATCTATAGTTTATCTCTCTAGAGTTTCAGTGAATTCATAAGAAATAATGAAGAAATGAGCTTCTATTTATAGGAGAATGGATTGTATAGTAACTAATTCATGAACAGTCCAGATTGATTTACTTTTAAACGGACGGTCCATATTGATTTACTATTATAACTTAAAGCAACGGTCCATACTGATTTACTATTAAAACTTTAAACCAGCGATCCATATTGATTTACTATTAAAAATTTAAACCAGCGATTCATATTGATTTACTATTATAATTTCAACCAACGGTCTAAAAAATTAGCACATCTCCTCATGGAATAATATTGTACTCAAAAATGATTTGGACCGAAAAGAAATATATTTTTTGGGTGAATAGTACCACGTGAATAGTACTTCAGGAATAGTAACTCGTGAATAGTACCCTGACACAAAAAGTGTCCCAAATACCCGAGTGAACAATACTGAGTGAATAGTAATCGGGCGAATAGTAACCCATGAATAGTACTCTGACACGAAAAGTGCCCCAAATACCCGAGTGAATAATACTAGAGTTAATAATAATCGGGTGAATAGTAACCCGTGAATAGTAACTCGTGAATAGTACTCTGACACAAAAAGTGCCCCAAATACTCAATTGAAAATATAACCTCCAGAAATCAATTATTATTGAAATAAATATCGATTTCTACTAACACTAATAATTTCCACACAATGGAACTATCAATTTCATCTTTAATCAACACGAGCTTATTCATCATTAATATTATAACTCACAATATTTAACAACCAGGTCGTTCCCAGAAAAGAGGGGGCTTTCCAATAAGGATTTCTCCCTATTAGCGCGCAATTAGGTGACCAAACATCTCCTCGCGTAACTTCTAAACATCGTTAATATTGCAAATAATAATATTAATAACTTCGTTGCGTCAATTATTGATTTAATAATATATAAAATATCGACAATAATTGAATCAAATAACGTGAGATACTATGCAAAGAATTATCGTAGCAATAATTGAACAAAACCGAGTGACTTCTCACGTAAGCATCAATAATCAATACTGTGCTACTACTACGCAATCACGCCAGACATCGTATTTTTTTTTACTACCGAGTAGTTCAATAGTTTTAACGGAAAAACTTTCGCCGTTATTTTCATAAATATATTTTTATCGTTTTCTCAATTCGACAATAATTCCGTTGTGGGGTCCACCAATGATTGTACCGTCGTACGGATATTTCCCGACAAAAAGAATATTCCCTGACCAATAAAATATTATACAACAACTTGCATACTTTTCAAAATTTATAAATATTACCCACAACTATAACATTATATCAAATTCATTCCATAATATTCAAAAAAAAATCGAGAAATTTAAATCTTTATTCATAAAATTTGGGGTCTCACAGTAAATATCAAGGATATTCCGCTAATTTTATGGAGTATAGAAGTCAAAGCTTTAACCAATCGAAGTATAAGAGAATATATGAAATCAAAATGGATTTTCGTCAATGCATGCGGAATCCACTAAGATGATCATTTCCACAATTTAATAAGGAATGAATACAAAGGATCATTCACCATGCATGGGATAATCCACATAGACAGGTTATTCCAATAGAATAATAAAGAATGGAATAATGAAAGAAATCACCATGCATGCGATAGACCGCACATGCATGTGGTTATTCCAATGTAATAATAAAGAATGGAACTGTGTCATGCGTAATCCGCATGCATGTGATGTTCCAATGTAATAATAAAGAATCGAAACCAGTGTCATGCGAAAACCGCATGCACATGATGTTCCAATAGAATAATAAAGAATCGGAACCAGTCATGCGTAACGCATGCATGTGATATTCAAAATGTAATAAAAAATAATGGAATAACAGAAGAATTTCACCAAGTATAGGGTAGTCCGCATATACAGGTTATTCCAACAAAATAATAAAGAATGGAATAACAGAAGTTCTCTTCATGAAAATAAAAGAAATAATACCCCTTACCTTAAAAAGAAGAGTACTGGATATAGGAGTAGTGAAGTAGCAGAATACTTTTCTTCTTTCTCTCTAAAGTTTCTCTCTCTAGAGTTTCAGTGAATTCGTAAAAAATAAGGAAGGAATGAGCTTCTATTTATAGGAGAATGGACTAAATATTACTAATTCATGAACGGTCCAGATTGATTTACTTTTAAACGGACGGTTGATATTAATTTACTATGCAGTATTAATAAAATATTCTAATAAAATAAAATCTTTTAAATAAAATATAATATAATCTATTTATAATCTAATAAAATGAATAACTTTATAAAAGTATTCATTTTATATAAAAAGATTTTACTATACAAACACTATGTAGGTACTATGTAAACACTATGCATAATAGAATATTATATATTATATTTATAGTCTAATAAAACAAATAACTTTATAAAAGTCTATTTTATATAAAAAGATTTTACTATGCAAATACTATACGATATTTTATGCAAACTATACATAATAGAATATTATATATTCTATTTATAGTCTAATAAAACAAATAACTTTATAAAAGTATTCATTTTTATATAAAAAGTTTTTGTTTTATTACATTTATAATAATAATAAAACAAAACTTATCACCTTTATTATAATTCACAATATTAATCGACTGTGTCGTTCCTGAAAAGAGGCTTTCAATAAGGATTTCTCCTATCGGCTCGCAATTAGGTGACCAAACCTCTCATCAAGCGTAAATTCTGACATCGATAATAATTGAATCAAATAACGTGAGATAATATGCACAATTACTGTAGCAATAATTGAACAAAACTGAGTGACTTCTCACGTAAACATCAATAATCAATACCGTGTGCTACTATGCAACCACGCATATTACTGTACTTTTAACACTGGGTGTTTCAACAGTTAACGGTAAAACTTCTGCCGTTATTTTAATAAAAAGATATTTTTATTGTTTTCTCAATCCGACAATAATACCTTTATGGGGTCCACCAATGATTGTGCCATCGTACAAATATTCCCTATTAAAACGAATATTCCCCGACCAATCGAATATTATATAACAACTTGCGTACTTTGTAAAATTTATAAATATTACCCACAACTATAACATTATATCAAATTCACTCCATAATATTCAAAAATGATATTTATAGAAAATTCATTTTTATTCCTAAAAGTTGGGGTCTTACAAGCTCCCCTTCTTATGAAATTTTGCCCTCGAAATTAGGGTACGTACCTGGTATATCGAAGAGGTAAGGATACCTTGATTTTATTTCAGATTCTAACTCCCAGGTCATTTCCTCAACATCGTGGTTTCTCCACAAAACTTTGACTTGAGGTATAACCTTGAAGCGTAGAATATGTTCCTTCTTATCCAAGATTTGAACAGGAACATCTTCATACGTTAAATCTTCCGCTATTTCGTCCGGTTCTAACTCAATAATGTGGTTCATGTCTTCCACATATTTACGTAACATGGATATATAAAAAACGTTATGAACACGAGACATACTTGGCGGTAAAGCGAGTCTATAGGCCACAGTTCCTACTCGATTGAGGATTAAAAATGGGCCAATGAATCGAGGATTGAGCTTTCCTCTCTTTCCAAATCTTGTAACTCCTTTCCATGGAGCAACACGTAACAACACATGATCTCCAATATCGAATTCCACGTCCTTTCGATGAAGATCAGCATAACTCTTTTGTCAATCTTGTGAGGTTTTTATACGTTTTCGGATCGTTTGAATCTTTTCCACAGTCATACATACCAACTCCGATCCCAACAACGTTGCTTCACCTACCTCATCCCAGCATACTGGAGAATGACACTTTATTCCATACAACGCCTTAAATGGAGCCATGCCAATACTTACTTGATAACTGTTGTTGTAGGAAAACTCCACCAATGGTAAGAACTTATCCCAACTTCCCTTGAAGTCAAGGACACAGAGTCTTAATAAATCTTCCAGAGTTTGAATAGTCCTCTCTGATTGTCCGTCCGTCTGAGGATGATATGCCGAACTAAATCGTAAATCTGTGCCCATAGCTTTTTGCAAACTAACCCAAAATTGTGAAGTGAATCTTAGGTCTCGATCAGAAACTATGGATACTGGAATACCATGCAGTCTTACAATCTCGTTTATGTACATACGAGCAAGACGTTCAAGTGTACAAGTTTCTCGTATTGGTAAGAAATGAGCAGACTTGGTCAATCTATCAACAATGACCCAAATTGCATCTATGCCTTGAGAAACCTTGGGAAGACCAGTAACGAAATCCATGGTAATTTGATCCCACTTCCATTCTAGAATTTCAAGTGGTTGCAATGGACCTTTTGGTACTTGATTTTCTGCCTTGACTCGTTGACAAGTTAGACACCTTGAGATAAACAGCGTTATCTCTCTCTTCATATTTCTCCACCAAAATGTATGACGAAGATCATGATACATTTTGGTACTCCCAGGATGGATTGCAAACGATGTTTTGTGTGCCTCCATCATGATTTTATACTTTAAATCAGGGTCATTAGGAACACAAAGTCTGGAGTTGACTCGAAGTATTCCTTCTTCATCGATTCTTTCTTCCTGAAGATAAAGCACCTTCTTGCACTTTCTTCCTCATACGCGCCGACTCCCTCCAGATCAGTAGCTTGAGCGCCTTTTAACTTTATTAATTAAAGTCGGTTCTACTCGTATATTCGCCATCATTACATGGGTCCCTGGAGTCTTTAACTCTATCTCCATCCTTTGTAAGTCATACAAAATGGGCCTTTGCGTTGACAATATTTCACTCGTACCCGCATATGATCTTCTACTCAATGTGCCAGCTACCACGTTCACTTTTCTAGGATGGTATTGGATGGTATGATCATAATCTTTCAACAGTTCAAGCCAACGTCATTGTCGCATGTTGAGTTCCTTTTGAGTGAAGAAAAATTTGAGGCTTTTATGATCCGTAAAGATCTCCACTTTCTCCCCATACAAGTAATGCCTCCAAATCTTTAGTGCAAAATGATCGCTACTAACTCTAGATCATGAGTGGGATAATTCCTCTCATATTCTTTGAGTTGTCGTGAGGCATAGGCTATGACTTTCCCATGTTGCATGAGAACACATCCCAACCCTTTGCCCAAAGCATCATCAGAGATGACAAATCCCTCAAGGCAGGATGGTATTGTCGTAACAAAAGCTAAAATGAGTCTCCTCTTGAGTTCTTGAAAACACTTCTCACATTCTTCGCTCCAACCGAACTTTGTATCTTTCCGAGTTAGCTGAGTTAATGGAGTAGCGATTCGAGAAAACCCTTCTACGAATCTCCGATAATAACCAGCTAAGCCGAGAAAACTACGTACTTCGGTCACTGATTTAGGTTGCTCCCAGCTTTGAAAAGCTTCAATCTTTGCTGGGTCAATAGATATTCCATGACTTAATACTACGTGCCCAAGGAATGCTATTTCCTCCAACCAGAACTCGCATTTCTTTAACTTGGCATAAAGCTTGTATTCATGAAGCTTTTGGAGTATCAGCCTCAAGTGTTGCTCATGATCTTCACGGCTTTGGAATAAATAAGGATGTCATCAATAAAGACGACCACAAAGTGATCCAAATATTCCTTGAATACTCAATTCATCATATCCATGATGGCAGCAGGAGCATTAGTAAATCCAAAGGACATGACTAGGAATTCATAATGCCCGTACCGAGTTCCAAAAGCCGTCTTTGGAATGTCATCGGTTCTAATCTTTAATTGGTGATATCCGAAACGAAGATCAATCTTTGAAAAGAATTTGGCTCCTTGCAACTCGTCAAAGAGGTCATCAATACGTGGCAATGGGTACCTATTTTTTATGGCGACATGATTCAACTCCCGATAATCAATACAAAGTTGCATACTCCCATCTTTCCTTTTCACGAATAGAACAGGAGCACCCCAAAGAGAAGTACTAGGACGAATAAAGCCAATGTCTAACAATTCCTACAGTTGGGTCTTTAACTCCTGAAGTTCAATAGGAACCATTCGATATGGGGCTTTGGAAATTGGTTTTGTACCGAGTTCAAGGTTGATACAAAATTCAATTTCACGCTCTGGGGGTAGGCCAGGAAGTTCTTCAGGGAATACGTTAGGAAATTTATTAACAATAGAAATATTATTCAAAACTGACGTATTTTTGTTTAGATCCGTGACATGAGATAAGAAAGCTTGACATCCGTTTTTCAATAAACGAATAGCTTTATGGCTTGAGATGATAGTGATTGATTTTGTTAGTTCCCAGTAGGCACAATATAGATCTAGAAGGGGGGTTGAATAGATCCTTTTTCATTTCAAATACTTTTCTCGTTTATTTTGCATTGCTTATGAATTAGCATATGACAAACATAAGAATCTTTTCAAGCACAGTGGAATAGGTAAAAGATCCCCTTCATTGATATATTCATAATCATACATACATTGTTCGTAGAGTTAGTTCAGTGGTAAGTAGGTAAAACATACACAGAAGTTATAGCATTTAATGTACATAAAGTAAATGACATAAAGTAAAATACACAAGGAGTTTTAAGTGGTTCAGAGACTCAAGCTTCTAATCCACTCTTCTGCTTTCAACTAGCAGGATTTCCACTAAGGAAGGGCAGCACCCTGAATCACTAACATTCCTTCAAGGCCAGCAGCCTTGGGACTTTAGTTCACTAAGAACTCTTCAAGGCCAGTAGCCTTGGAACTTCTCTAGTTCCCCAGGAACTCTTCAAGCCCAGCAGGCTTGGAATCTTCATTTAATCCCTCCAGACAAGGACCCCACAGGCCCTGGCTTCTTGTTGTTATAGCTGTTGATGTTGTTGGTGCTGAGCTACTAAGATTTCTTTAAGCTCTGAACATCTTTTGTACTTAGCAGCTTGGTGTGGTCCTCTTTCCATTCTGCTTCGAGTCTGGACCACATCTTCTTTGGTGCAGCTGATCTTTACTCTTTTCTGCTCATTTTTATTTGATGTCAGTTGTGCACCATCACCATCTGGATTTGCTAAGTCCCTGAGCTTTTGGTAGGCTTCTTATGGCACTTAGCAATCCCTGAACCCTTCTTGAATGTTTTACAGACATGGTTCTGCACTTATTCAGTTTTAGCTTTAGGTTCATGGTGATTCGTAGAGTGGCTCTCCTGATCTTTTATATACCCTGCCACTTTTCTAAATGTTATCTCTTTGGCCTTCTCAGCTCTCAGCTTGGCTGCCATCTTCAATGGCATTCTCATCTTTGTTGAGTGAAGCTCTAATCCGTTTAAGTCCTTCTTCAAGGCTAATTCACTTCCACCTTGGTAGTCTCACTGTCACTAAGACTTATTTTGTTGACCTTTTGGTGGAACTCATAGAGTCAACAATAACATTCAACAATTCAACGATTCTGCAACCTCACAATCATCAGCAACTCTTGATCTTTGAGGCTTTGTTAATTTATACTGCTTTCCAATCTTCCCTTTAGAAAGTAGTCGTTGGAAGCTATTCAAATGGCTTCACAGATCTCAAGTTATTTGGTGCAGACTGCAGATGTGACATGACATCTTTTCTAACTTCCTGACACTGCAGTCTACTGTTTCACCTACCCCATCAGAGATGTCACTTTTATGTCTCGGGCAGGTAGTCAAATTTATTTCTTCCTTCTGATTTCTAAATCAGAGGTTGTCCTTTTGCATCGATGCTCTCAATAAGCTTTATTCGAATATCAATCTTCAGATTGAGCCGTTGTCAATGCCTCAATCTTCAGTTATTCGAACTCTATAATTCTGATGCATATCTTCTTGATTATGACAAAAACAATAAGTGCATATGCATGTTATGAATGAATCTTATATACAGTGAGCTGCTGTATTGCTAAAATAGATAATCATGAATGTCATTTATAATAATATGGAATTTAATACACTGACATTTTACATCCTGGATCCAGAATATACCTAACTAGTTAGAGATGTACCTTTTTGGCTCCATGTATGTTTCCAGGATGTCTGTTGATCAGCTACTCATCTGTTTGTCTTGTTTTCTCCTCCTTCTCCTCTTCTTCTGGCTCCCCCTCAGCTTTAGGCTCATTATCCTTTGGCTCCCCCTTGGATGATGAACCATCTTCTTTTTCTGCTTTCTTCTTCTTTGTCTTCCTGTCTTGTTTGCTTCTACTTTTCTTTCCATTTCTTGAAAGCCTCTTACTCTGCCTTTTTCTATGCGTCTTTTTCTACCCCTTTTTGTCATTAATCACTTGAGAGAGCTATTCCATGTTGGACATAAGCTGCTCCATTAAATAAGAGGAGTTATCGACTTCAATCTTGAGTTCTTGTTGGCTTAACTCAAGTTGCATAGAGAAAGACTGATTCATGTTGTCAATCTTGTCAGAGAGGAATTGTATTTGCTCTTCGTTATCCTTCTATGGTCATAGAGCTTCTTCCTTCTGTTCATTTATGGTCCTCAGATAGATTTGATCTCTCTCTTTGATTTTGAGAGATATGTCAGATACAGTGGCGTGGAGTCTATCTTGAACTGCATTATCTCTTGCTTCTGTCAACATCTTTGCTTCTTCAGTGATGATAGACATCTTCTTGACCAACTCATCAGAATTCTTTAGTAGCTCCTGTTCTGTGGGAATTTGGTCATCTGGTTGGGCAGCCTCTTGTTGAACACTAGATTGGACTCTACGATTTTTATCCTTAGACAGATTTTCGAAGGTGTTGAGAATCTAAAAAATCATTGAGTACCAATCGCTATTAGAAGATGAAAAAATGTCAGGCAATTGAGTTTGAGCAAATGGAGACTTCTCCTTTTGAATTTGCATATCATCAGTGGTAGAGTGAATTGACTCTATGATTATTTCCTTGGTCATAATCCTTCTGTCTTCAGAGTCCACTCTATGATCATAAGGAATATAGTGGTTGCCAGCATGTCTGTAGACTTTGTAGTGGGGCTTGTCTTTGATAATCATTGTTGCATCACTTTTCAACTTTGAGAAGTTCTGAGGCACCAGTTCTAGTCTTAGAGTTTCTGGAAGTACTTCTGGTGGTTCATTCGAGGCTTCCACTTCTATTCTTCTGTTACTCCTAGCTGGAGAGATGATAGGATGATCTTCTGGTTCTTCTGATTCCTGATGTGCAGAATCAGAATCTTTCTCTATTTCTTCTCTTTTTAAGCCTGAATCTTGTTGGCTCCTTTCCTCAGATTCATCCATGAATTCTTCTTGCTGAATTTCTTTTTTAGAACCTTCATCAAAAAGATCTTCCTTAGATTCATCTTCTTCATTGCTAGACCCATCTTCAGCATCTTCTTCCTGTGATTCAGATCCATCATCGCTTAACTCAATGATTGCAGTAGATTGATCATTTCTCTTCTTGGAGGCAAATTGAGCAATTAATCGGTGGCTCTTCCTTCTTCTTGGGGGTTCAGCTATAAGAGAGTCAGATTCTTCTTCATCTTCAGACTCTGAAGCCTTTGAATCATCATGCAAGCTTTCTTGACTCTTAGCATTGGCAGGGGCATGTCCTTCTTCAGAATCACCATCATTTGACCCACCATCTGAGCTAGTTAAAGCATTTGCGTTTGGAGATGCAATTGGGTTATCTTGCACCTTTTCTTCATTAGTAGATTCTTCATTTTCATTCATGAATCCAACTTCACCTTCATTGCTGGATTTATTCTTTGGGGACTCGGTCTTTAGATCATCATTTCCCTTTTCTTCCTCTAACTCTACGTTCTTTTTTTCGTCAGATGTGCTTTCTTGAGAAATTAGGACTGGTTTTCTTTCCACCTTAGCTCTCTTTCTTGATGGCCCTTGAAGCAATCTGTTACTTCTCCTTTTAGTTTCTGTAGACAGGACTGTTTCTTCTTTATCATTGTCTTCCATAGAGAGGCTTTTTGGATGGGCCTTAGTTTTCTTCACACCCTTGGATTTCTTTCTAGCTGGTGTGGCTGTTACTTTTACTGAGTCTCCAGACTCAGAGCTTTCCACTTCTTTTGCTTTTCTTTTCTTAGCAGAGTTCTTTCTGCTGCCTTCAACTATAGTTAACCTCCTATTTTCCTTTGGGTTCTTCTTCCAGTTTACGAACAGCTGAGGAGACATAACTTTGTGAACATTAAGAATTTCGCCCTCATCATCCTTAATTTTATTCTTCAACTTTTTCTTCAGGATGATACTTAGGAATCTCCCATGAAAAACCTTTGTGAGTGGTTTTTCAGTTGACCTTTTCTTTTCTTCCTTTTCCAGCCACTTAGACATCTGATCAAGCAGGACAACTCCATAGTTGATATGTTCCTTCAAGACTATAGCAGACATGATCTTCAGCTGTTGATCAATTATAGTATCATGTGTAGTGTCTTTGCATAAGATACATTTACCCACTATTTCAGCAAGGAACTCGTATTCTTCAGGAAACTCCTTTTTCTTCATGTCCTTCAGACTAGGGTTTCTTTTGTACTACATAATATTCTTAGCTTTTTCAGTGTCGATCTCTTCCAGGCTTTTCAGATCTTGGTCAGGAAGGTCTAAGCATTGATTGATGTCAGAAGAACTTAGCTTCAGAATCTGACCCTTAACCTTGGTGGAGAGAATCCCAGAATTTACGGTTGCGTTTGAATGAAACTCTTTGATCAGGTCACCGTATATTCGTGTGTTTGCCTCAAGACATTCTGAGAGCCCTGCCTTCTTCACAAGTTCAAGAATATCCCTGAACTTTTTCTTGGATTTTTTGAACGTCTTGGTTCCTAGCTGAATGCCAGTGATTACTCGCTAGTCTACCATTTGAGGATTCAAGGAGTATGGGTATTGATTCGGAGAGATTTATGAAAGACAGTTGATTATTATTTAGGTTCTGGAGGTTTAATTGATTTAAGCTTCGAAGAGGATTCTAGGGTTTGAAAATGGGAGGGAGAGAGGTTCGATAGTTTCTAATAACTGTTTGCAAATTTTGAATGTCTTTAAGGCAGTTCCTTCTCACTCTGCATACGTTGTGATGTGTCAATTAGCCATTGGTTGCACGATGCCCAGTAATGAGCTATAACTCCCCATAAACTTTTCAATTATATATTTCTTTTTAGGAGAGTGGACATTTAATTGACGTGGATTGACCGTTGACTTCTTTGGTTCGTAGAGTAGCATGGCAAGGCAGCTATGGACTCTACGTTTTTCTTTGTTGACTCAATCAATCAACTTTTGAGAGATGCTGCAGTAGCTGGCTTGGACCTTAATTCTCATCTTGAAACTACATGACTAAACTACTGATGTGTTTCATGAAGCCTTGGGTACTTTTCTTCAGCAGAACATCTTTCCAACCAGCATTCGAACTGATCTTCCCGTAATCTGAATGGTTTAGCAATTGTTCCGTTCTTTCAAGCTCCTCATGAGTTAGAGTAGCCTCTAGTAAGATTGCGATCGTTGAGTCTATTTCTACGATCACTGAGGTTGCACTACAATCGTTGAGTTTGCTTCTCCCTTTACTCTACGATCGTTGAGGTTGCTCCTCGATCAATGAGTTTGCCTCTAACTCTACTTTGCGATCGTTGACTGTCTTGGTCCTTGAGATAAACTTGATCAAGAAATCCTTCTGGGTTAAGGTAGCTCAGGAAGGGCCAACCTCTTAGAATTAACTAAGGGTCAGGTTTGTCCCTGAGGCATTTTCCAGATGAAGTACTTTAGGAGTAGTTTGCACTGATATCTCATTTGACCTTTTCTAGTGGGGAGGTCCTCTCCCAACTTTAGACAAATGCATTTACTGTAATCGTGGTGTCCTCCTGCTATTATACTATGATCAGATGTTTGATCGTAGGCACTCCATGATGTTGAGTTGGGTGGCTAATAGGTTATCAGTAGTACATTTTGAGACGTTCCTACTGACTATGGATCTTTATTTGGTTCATCAGCCATAAAGTTTTGGGACTCTATAGCTGGTACATTGCTTCATAGAATATTTTAGTAATGTTATTCCTTAACAGATCACTGCTCCCCCATGGTTGATGCTGTCTTTTCAGTGAGGTGTGATTTCTTTTTCTTTGTGTACATTAGGAAGCAACCCTGCATATCTCCTTCTGACTAAAATCATTAAATCTTCTTATATCGTAGAAATGGGCATTTTCAAGATTGATCATTCTACAATCCTTTGACAGCACTACGAACGTAGTCTTCTTTTACGGTTTGGACTTGTGGAGTTCTGCTCTCGTAATGAGTTCCATATATTTGATGCTCGATAATCCTTTGTGGAGAACTTCCTTGAGGATTCTTCTCTTTGCCTGAATGAGCATCTAAGACCCTTTTTCATCTCATATTGAATGGCCTGCTTCCACTTAAAAATCAGCAGCTATGTGAGCTTTATTTAGATCAGCTCAGCAGGTCTTCAAGGACAGGCTTTGACATATAGGAGTTTTATTAGAATCATTTCTGAACAGTCTTAAGCCTTTTGCTGGTTGAATCTTCTTGACTGAAGTCTTTTGCTTCAACATTCCTTAGTGTGGCCAGATAGACCAGGTACCTGCAGGTTATGAATTTCTATTTCTGGTACCTATGGTTAGATGAGTCCTGTTAGGTTAGTTTTTTAAAACCCTGTTCTTCGTATATTTGGATAATAATCATATTGATCACCACCAGTCATATTCATGCATGTGACTAATTTAGATAATACATTTTGAGATGCATGATGGTGAGTGTATGCAAGATTTGCTGTTTTAATAAAACACTCTTTTTCTTTGATGGAATCATCATTTGCTAGGTTATGTTCACAGGGTTTAAATATTCACAGAGTGAGAATCAACTCTACGATTTATTAGTATCTGGTTGATTCATGGAGGTGATCAGTTTCTATGAATCTTCAAGATACTCTTGTAGAACTGATCGTACTCTGTGTGTTATTAAACACTTAGACCATAGGAAGTACATACATACTAACCCATCATCAAAGATTACTTCACATAAAATTAATTTAACCTGTGATGCTCTTATGACCCATTTCAGATTACTTTCAAGATGTCATCTTCAGCTTAAAAACTAGATGGAGATAAAGTTTATATGTATTTGAGTTTTCACCCTCAGTATACTTTCTATCTTCACCTTTTTAGGTAGATTATGATTCCTTGAACGAATATTGTTATAGTTCATAAGGGGTTACAATTATGATGTACATATTTATATTAGTAAGGAACCGTACCTTTTTAATGTCAGTTTCTTAACAGTCATTTATATTAGATATACTGGGTTTAGGCATTGATGTGCATAGTTTCTCATTTGCTCCTGATAGCTATTTGCTCCAGTTGACCTTCAATCAATCAGTCGTGGTCTTGAAGATGTAAGCTAAGAGAATATCAACATCTTCAGTTCTTTGACATCCTTGAGTTCACAAGGTTTATATCCAGCTGTTGGTTGGTCAGACACTTGTTTGAGAAGTTCTTCTTTCTTCTCTGAATAAGCATTTCTTAGCATGTATGGCCTTTTCATCTTTCTGGCTAGTGGATGTTTGCCTCTTGAGCTTTCTCGCCTGGTCTTCAGACTACAAGATTGACTGCAGACAGGGATTGGTCTTGTTGATATGGCAATCAAGAACATGGACCAATCTGAGCAGCTTTAGGTGTATATACACATTTACCTGTACATAATATTTCCAACGTGTGAGCTCATTTGCATAACAAGTGACTTACTACGAAACCAAGTTTAGAACAATGTTTGTGCCTAGGATCAGACTCAAAGCGATTAGCTTTTGAATATAGCATGAGAACCTGCTCTAATACCAATTGTTAGTTCCCAGTAGGCACAATATAGATCTAGAAGGGGGGTTGAATAGATCCTTTTTTTATTTCAAATACTTTTCTCGTTTATTTTGCATTGCTCATGAATTAGCATATAACAAACATAAGAATCTTTTCAAGCACAGCGGAATAAGTAAAAGATCCCCTTCATTGATATATTCATAATCATACATACATTATTCGTAGAGTTAGTTCAGTGGTAAGTGGGTAAAACATACACAGTAGTTATAGCATTTAATGTACATAAAGTAAATGACATAAAGTAAAAGACACAAGGGGTTTTAAGTGGTTCAGAGACTCAAGCTCCTAATCCACTCTTCTGCTTTCAACTAGAAGGATTTCCACTAAGGAAGGCCAGCACCCTGAATCACTAAGATTCCTTCAAGGCCAGCAGTCTTGGAACTTTAGTTCACTAAGAACTCTTCAAGGCCAGCAGCCTTGGAACTTCTCTAGTTCCCTAGGAACACTTCAAGACCAGTAGGCTTGGAATCTTCATTTAGTCCCTCCAGACAAGGACCCCTCAGGCCCTAGCTTCTTATTGTTATAGCTGCTGATGTTGTTGGTGCTGAGCTGCTAAGATGTCTTTAAGCTCTGAACATCTTTTATACTTAGTAGCTTGGTGTGGTCCCCTTTCCATTCTTCTTCGAGTCTGGACCACATCTTCTTTGGTGCAGCTGATCTTTACTCTTTTCTGCTCATCTTTATCTGATGTCAGATGTACACCATCACCATCTGGATTTGCTAAGTCCCTGAGCTTTTGGTAGGCTTCTTCTAGCACTTAGCAATCCCTGAACCCTTCTTGAATGTTTTGCAGACATGGTTCTGCACTTGTTCAATTTTAGCTTTAGGTTCATGGTGATTCGTAGAGTGGGTCTCCTGATCTTCTTTGTACTCTGCCACTTTTCTAAATGCTATCTCTTTGGCCTTCTCAGCTCTCAGCTTGGCTGCCATCCTCAATGGCATTCTCATCTTTGTTGAGTGAAGCTCTAATCCATTTAAGCCCTTCTTCAAGGCTGCTTCACTTCCACCTTGGTAGTCTCACTGTCATTGAGACTTGTTCTGTTGACCTTTTGGTGGAACTCGTAGAGTCGACAACAGTATTCAACAACTCAATGATTCTGCAACCTCACAATCATCAGTAACTCTTGATCTTTGAGGCTTTATTGATTTATACTGCTTTCCAATCTTCCCGTTGGAAAGTAGCTGTTGGAAGCTATTCAAATGGCTTCACAAATCTCGAGTTATTTGGTGCAGACTGCAGATGTGACATGACATCTTTTTCTGACTTCCTGACACTGCAGTCTACTATTTCACCTACCCCATCAGAGATGTCACTTTCATGTCTCGGGCAGGTAGTCAACTTTATTTCTTCCTTCTGATTTCTAAATCAGAGGTTGTCCTTTTGCATCGATGCTCTCAATAAGCTTTATTCGAATATCAATCTTCAGATTGAGCCGTTGTCAATGCCTCAATCTTCAGTTGTTCGAACTCTAAGATTTTGATGCATATCTTCTTGGACTTGATCGTAGTTTCTTGTTGACTGTTGCTTCTTGACTTGTAGAGTTAACACTACGATCTTGAAGAGTGTTCATTAGATCTCCAATGTGAAACACCTCTTCCTTCTCTAGTGCAGTGCTTCAACACTTTTGTTTTCTTCGACTGTTCTCAGATACTGATGGCTTGACTTCTTGCTCTGACCCCTTCTGAATAACAAGACACTTCAGATTTGTGGCGTGTCCAGCTCGCTTTCTCCTTGTGATCTCCCGTTCACTTATCATCAATGGATTGACCCAATGCTTAATCACTTTAGCCTTGTTGTTCAGAGGCTGTTTGTGTATACTCCATCAGTTTCTTCTTTGTTTGGCAAACACTGCGATCCTGGTTACTTTCAGGATTATTGCCATCTTTCTACTTGACAACCACTACATATGCTGACTTTCCTTAGTCAACTACTGAAGTCTTCTTATGGTCATCTTGTGGAAGACTTTACCTCAAATGGCTTCTTAACTCAATCTGAATGCTGATTGAGTTCATGCTTAGATCTTCTATTAGCTTGTATGTCATTCGTTGAGTGCTCTCTTGCTTCCTTCAAGTGAGATGTATCTTTGCATTACCAACCAGAGGCTTCATTCCTTTGGATATTCTGGGAGTGCTCAATTGTTGAGAATCATTTTTGCTCTACGATTCTACCTTGGCTTTGTGAGCACATCTGTTGAGATCTTAGTTCTGCACTCTATGATTCAGCTTCGGCTGTGCAGATACTACGACTCCGAGATCAGATCTTGACACTACGATTTCTGTCGTTGTGCTTGTTGTCTTCATCTGATCTTGCTCGACTACGATCTCTGCCTTTAATGCGATTAGTAGACTCTACGACTCTGAGTGTAGTCTATGATTCTTGACTTAGCATTGACATTGGTAGACTCTATGACTCAGAGTGTAGTCTACGATTCTTGACTTGGCTTCGGAAGATGCTCGGTCGACTCGTAGGCAGGTTGTCTCTACGATTCTGAGCATGACTTTCTCAGCAGACTACGGCCCTGAGTAAGTTCTCCTCGACACACTACGATCCTTCCTCGTCTCTCCTGAAAGTCTACGAACTCTGAGATCTACTATCTTGCTGACTATGATTTTGCCTTGATAGCTCTCGAGTTTTCCTTGACTCTCCTGGTAGACTACGATTTTTGGTGCAGTGCTAGACGATCAGACAAGCCTATCTATTACATTATAAGATCAACCTAACATGTTTGATCTTTCTATATTTATAGTCCTTGTACATCATTTCTTTTTAAGGACTTTACAAAGATGTTTTGCTTATGTAGGATCAACCTAACATATTTGATCAATTCATTCTAAGTCCTTGTACATGTGTTTCAATAATCTATCAGAGAACTTTACAGCTTTTCTTATTGACATGTATATCATAATCAAATCATATATATAAATAGGAATATCATTCACATGTTTATTCCTGACAGATTTTAATGGTTTGGTTGCTTGAATTCGCATAATAGGTTGGTTAGGAATATGAAAGCTAACAACCTTATAAAAATAATCAATTTTTGCATGATGAGTAGTTAACCAATCAATCCCTAGAATCACATCAAATGTAAGTATTTTCAAAGAAATAAGATCAACAGGTAACTTGCGGATGCCGATTTGAACTAAACAAGACTTATAAACAGTGGATGTAATGAAGGTTTCTCCCAACGGAGTTTCAACAGATAAGTCAAAGTCTAATTTCTCCGGAGTTAAATTTAAACGTTGAGCGCAAGTAGGATAAATAAAAGAATGGGTAGAATCGGTATCAAATAAGGTATAAACTTTGCTAGAGTTTATGATAAGCTTACCCGTGATGACCTCGTTCGGGTTCCTTGCTTTCTGGGAGGTCACAACAAACACTCGCCCTTGCACTACCGGCTTTGACTTTTCTGGGACGACCTTTGGTGCCTCTATCCTAGCTGAACTTGTCTTCGATGAACGACAAAATCGGGCTAGGTGACCTTCTCTTCCATAATTATAACATGTTTTGGACGACATCGCGCAGTTTGGACTGATGTGTCCTTCCCCTCCGCATTTGAAGCATATGATAGGTGGTCGTTCTCCTTCCTTAACAACGGGTGCTGGTGTTGACGTCTTTCCATCATTGTTGAATCTCCTCTTCTTGAAATGTCCATTCTTATTATTTTGGCCTCGATTACCACCGGTGGTTACCATTTCGCCCGTTGATTCCTCCACGCTTGTTGTCACACGGCTTGATGATTGCTCTCACCGGTATTATCATTTTGCGGTTGCTCTTCTTTTGGTTGGGTTGACTCATTATCGTGCTCCAATAATCGAGCCCTATTAACAACATCTGAATACAAACACAGTTTATGAGAGATAAGATATTGACGTATCTCAGGTTTCAAACCTCTTAGAAACATTCGCGTCATTCTCTCCTCATTATCAACTAAATGGGACGCAAACCGAGACAACTCGGCAAACTTGGCTTCGTACTACGATACGGTCATGTTGTTTTGCTCCAGCTTGATGAATTCTACCTCTTTCATGTGACGAATACTTTTGGGAAAGTACTTGTCGTTGAAGAATTCTTGGAACTTCTCTCAAGTCATCTTCAGTGCAGCAGGTTGAGTACGCTTTATAGATTCCCACTAGTAATCTACCTCTGCTCGCAATATAAAGGTGGCAAAGGGAACCTTTTGCTCCTCGGAGCATCCCAAGACATCAAATATCTTACAGATCTACTTTATCCACGTCTCCGCCTTAAGTGATTTTGGCTCTCCAAAAAACTTCGGTGGTCCTAGTTCCTTGAACTGCTTAGCGGTGATCATCCGAGAGTTGCCAGTGTTTCCACCTGTATTTTGGACAGGAGCCGCTCTTTTCTAATGTTGCATGAATTGCATAAAGCCTCTGAACATTCCATCATTCATCATTTTGTCAGTGTTGTTGTTTACTTGAGGATTGTCGCCTTCCTGATGCACATTATCCTGATTATTAATCTGTGGAGACTCAACGGTATCCTGCGCTCCATTGTTATTCTCAACATTCTCGGATGTCATTTTCAACTACTGCCACAAAACAAGGGTTAATTAACATATCACATATTATCCCCATACTCTGACCGACCAATTAAATATCAAATACACTTAAGTAGGTCATACTAGTGAAAGAATTCCTCGTCTCTCCCCTCCTAGTTCTTATCTCACATCTCAGCCAGGGATCATATCCCTAAGCTTTGATACCAACTGTGACGCCCCCAAAATAGGTATACATCACCTATTCTGAGTCGCCAAATACATGGTACAGAATACAAATACAATCTTAAATATACAACATGAGCTGTGAGTTTTAATACAAATATTATCTTCTAGACAGTATTCAAACTCAAAATAAGTCCTCAATACATTTATTATCACACTATTTCATAGAATAGTGAGGACTGCTAATGCTATCATCTGGATCGTCACTCTATTCCCCGACTAGTCCTCGCTACGTTCTCATTTCCTGAAGAGAACAATGAAAGCAAAAGGGTGAGCTCAACTAGCCCAGTAAGAAATATAATGACTAAGATAATGCATAATAAATTATCGTTAGCCTTCAATAGTGTTAAACTGATACAATATAACAAACATCAAGTTTAACTGCAGCGGAACAAGCAATCCATTAGAAGAGTCAGGTAAAGAATAAAATCTACTATCTTTTATGATTTAAAAAGTTTTTCATCATTTTTATCGCTGAGACTCAGCTTAATAAATAATCCACATCATCCCTGCACTACGGCCAAGGATATTCATTAGTATCACAACCACGAATTATCCATGCACTACGGGCCAAGGATATTTGTATATTCATCAATGGTCATGATCATGCCAACAACTGTCCATCAATGCACTACGGGCCAATGATGACTTTTACCACATCATTTGTAACATTACGGTCATGATTACACCGATTAATCTCTGGTCATAATCATACCAAGTCCATCTATGCACTACAAAGCCACGTATGACTTTCAACATAATATAAACATGAGGATGATGACAATGATATAAGAATTCAATAAAACAAGTTCAAGAATTAATTTATCCAGAACCAATAACGCCCAAATTGTCAACATGATACTTCTTTGTGGAGTAAAATTCAAGAATACTCGTAAGAATATTTTCATGAAAAGATATCGGATGAAGCGCAAATATCAAGGATATTCCACTAATTTCATGGAGTATAGAAGTCAAAGCTTTAACCAACCGAGTATAAGAGAATATATGAAACTACAAATGGATTTTCGTCTACCATGCAGTAATCCACTTGCATGATCATTTCCACAATTTAATAAGGAATGAATACAAAGGATCATTCACTATGCATGGGATAATCCACATAGACAAAAAGTTATTCCAATGTAATAATAAAGAATGGAATAACGTAAGAAATCACCATGCATGCGATAGATCGCATGCATATGAGTTATTCCAACGAGAATAATAAAGAATGGAACCAGTGTCATGCGTAATCCGCATGCATGTGATGTTCCAATGTAATAATAAAGAATCGAAACTGTGTCATGCGTAAACCGCACAGACATGATGTTCCAATAGAATAATAAAGAACGGAACCAGGTCATGCGTAAACGCACAGACAGGATATTCAAACAGAATAAAAAATAATGGAATAACAAAAGAATTTCACCAAGTATAGGGTAGTCCGCATATACAAAGTTATTCCAATGTAATAATAAAGAATGGAATAATGAAGTTCTCTTCATGAAGACGAAAAGAAATAATACCCTTACCTTAAAAAGAAGAGTCTTTGGATATAGGAGTAAGGAAGTAGCAGAATACTTTTCTTCTTTCTCTCTATAGTTTCTCTCTCTATAGTTTCAAAGAATTAAGTAAGAAATAATGAAGGAATGAGCTTCTATTTATAGGAGAATGGACCTAATAGTAACTAATTCATGAACGGTCCGCATTGATTTACTTTTTAAACTGACGGTCCATATTGATTTACTATGCAAAGATTAATAAAATATTCTAATAAAACTAAATCTTTTAAATAAAATATAATATATTCTATTTATAATCTAATAAAACGAATAACTTTATAAAAGTATTCTGTTTTATATAAAAAGATTTTACTATGCAAGTACTATGCAGAGGGCACTATGCAAATAGTATGCATAATAGAATATTATATATTCTATTTATAGTCTAATAAAACAAATAACTATATAAAAGTATTATGTTTTATATAAAAAAGATTTTACTATGCAAATATTATGCAGACATTATGCAAACACTATGCATAATATAATATTATATATTCTATTTATAGTCTAATAAAACAAATAACTTTATAAAAGTATTATGTTTTATATAAAAGTTTTCTGCTTTTATTACATTTATAATAATAATAAAACAAAACTTATCACCTTTATTATAATTCACAATATTAATTGACTGTGTCGCTCCTGTGAAAGAGGGGGCTTCAATAAGGATTTCTCCCTATCAAGCCGCAATTTAGGTGACCAAACCTCTCCTCGATAGAACTTCTGACATCGTTAATATTGCAAATAATAATATTAATAACTTTGTTATCTCAATTATTGATTTAATAATATATAAAATATCGACAAAAATTGAATCAAATAACGTGAGATACTATGCACAATTATTGTAGCAATTATTGAACAAAACTGAGTGACTTCTCACGTAAGCATCAATAATCAATACCGTGTGCTACTATACAATCACACGTATTACTGTACTTTTAACACCGGGTGTTTCAACAGTTAACGGTAAAACTTCCGCCGTTATTTTCATAAAAAGATATTTTTATCGTTTTCTCAATTCGACAATAATTCCGTTGTGGGGTCCACCAATGATTGTGCCGTCGTACGAATATTCCCTATTAAAATAAATATTCCTTGACCAATCGAATATTATATAACAACTTGCGTACTTTGCAAAATTTATAAATATTACCCACAACTATAACATTATATCAAATTCACTCCATAATATTCAAAAATGATATTTATAAAAAATTTATTTTTATTCCTAAAAGTTGGGGTCTTACACTGATTCTCCAAGCCTCTGATTCGGTTAGATTAAAATTTCACCCTTTATCATTCAGAGGCACATTTGGACAATATTATCCTCGCACCAATAACTCCATTCTCTTCTCCTTCTCTCCTTTTCTATTCTACGGTGTCAATAGAATAAATTCAACAATATATTGCAAGATAATTGAAAAGTATTAAAATCTTGAATGCAAAGATTGAGTCACAAATTTATCAAAAAAAAAAATGATCGAGTCACAAATCAGATCTTTCCAACAAAACAAACAAAGTACAAGGGGAAAAAATTTCATAGATACACATGGGTTTAGCTCCGTAGATTGAGATTGGTGGCATCACTTGTAGGAAAAATCAATTGAAACAATATTTGATGAAATTTACGCATCTAAGAACAGGTAGAGGAGATTTAACGTCGATGAAAATTGACAATCAAAAATCGATAGCCTCATCAGACCTCTCCTCCACCTCTTTCTATTATGACTTCTCTCCATCCTGCTCTCATCTCAACCTCTTCATTGCGGCCCACCCATGCTCTGTAGCTTAGATCTGATCTAGTTGGTGATTAGGTGGGATGGGGCAACTTCGTGGGGCAGCTTAGATCTGATCTGGTTGGTGATCTGATCTGATCTGATCTGTAGAAGGTGATGGAAAGAGAGAGAAAATAAAAGTTTTGGGGAAGAACGGGGAGCAAATGTTGAGACTTGAAAAAAGAACATAGTTGCAACTATTAAAATCTGCTGATAAGAAAGAAAAAATAGTTCAAGAGTAAAATAGTAAAATACTGTTACTAAGACATTTTGAAAAAATTAATTATCAAACAATATTTTTTCATTCAGATACAATTCTATTCAGATAGTCTACATTATTCAAATGTCTAAACTGTTCAGATCTTAACATTCAATTTTATCAAATACCACCTTAATATCAACTCTCAATTCTTTTCTTCTTCTTCCTTTTTTTTTTTATTATTTTTTTATGAACAATCTTATTTTAGAGAGAAATCAGTATAACAAATAATATAGTTAATTTTAAGAAATTCTTAGGTACAACAAATAATTTAATGTCACACTTTATATTTGTGAATACAATCCCCAACTGGAGGGGGAGGGGTGTTGGTGTTTAAAATTCAACATATTTTAAATGTTCCATACGTTCTGCAGTATAAAATTATTATTCATTTTTTTTTGAAGTTATTTTAAAAAAATCAAATTTCAAAAGTGACATAGATTATTTTAATTTTAATCAATATAATAAGAAATACTATAAATTATCAAAAAAATATTATTTATTATAAGATTAATTGTTTCATAACTTCAATGAATCATCTCAGTTTTGAGTTTTGAAAATATCTCAAATTAAATTTTCAAATCTCAATAATGATCTCATAATTTGTAACGAAAAAAATGCTGGTGAAGCCTAATCTCAACTTTAATTCTGAGATAATTATAAAACTACCCAAAAGGTAACTAATAGTTTACATCTAATAGTTATCTATTACATATCTCCCTTCCAAATAGTTTACAACTAATAGTTATCACATAACTAGTAACCAAAAATTCAACACAAATTTCTCAATATATATCACTTTCCAATCTTATATGTTTGTTTTATTCAAGGAAAATACTTCTAGATCAAAATTGAACATCATGTGAAACAGAGCTGACTGAGCTAAATAAGAATCAGATCCACATTTAACGTGTCTTGAATCCTATCAACACTTCAGCAACGGAACCTAGCTTGAACCATATGTAACCCTTGCATATTAGCTGCATATTTCTCTGTCAGTAAATGAATAAATAAACACCATACAAGTGGTTCATTTTGCCACTTGTATATAAATTGATGATTTTCTTAATCACTGTTGCTGTGTTGTTCTTTTTGTTGAAAGTGTTGACAAATATTATTCCCAGGGATCGCTCGACATTTATTCACCCTCTTCTGGTTCCTTTTTCTAATCCTTGTGTCATGAAATTGAAAATTCAATGCAAAAGAGAATTTGGCATAAACTGGACAGGAAATTAAACATCCAGGTTCAGAGTGTTATTCCTCAAAACTTCTCATATGAGTCTGTCTGCTTAGAATCCACCAAAACCAGTGGCACAAAAAATAAAAAAGAGAAAAGAGAGAAAGAAATACAAACCAAACAGCCTCTGTTGTAGAGTCCGCAAGTGCAAAAATTCTCTGAACTCTGCCTTGCGCATTCATAGCTTTCGGAAGAGCATGAACAAGTGTACAGTTGAGGAAAGGCACGTTCTTGATTATTATTGATCAGCCTTTTATCTCTTAAATCTGTACAATATTGACTCTATGGATTTCTGTATCCTGGAGCTTTCTACTTTCCCTGCGGCCTGAGCTGCCTCGTGCAAATTTTGGATCCCCCGACCCAAATTAGCAATTGAAGGAGCGGCAGGTAAAGATTCAACAGCACATTCAATTCCATCTCCACACACAAGCAAGCTCGTACAAGTAGCAACACTACATCCAAAAGTAACCCATGGAAGAAGGCCAACCGGCCGAACCCGTCGTTTCCTCATTATTTCATAGAAGGCTGATCTCATAGCCGAAAGGCTTGTCTTCTCAGCAGAGGCTATAAGACTGTGTGCCACAGCTCGAATTTTCTCAGCAGAAGCCGTTGCATTTAATACAGATGTTTTTACTCCAGAACTTGCGAGTCCAGGTGCCACCATTTTTGATGGACCAAGAGTCTTACTAAGGGCAATAGCGAAAGCCTTCTGGGGCAGGGTAATCATAATTTTTAGCGAAGCTGGAACAATCTTCATGAAGGTTGATGCAGGAACAACTTTTGAGAGGGATGACGCTCCTAACACTGCAGTTGCTCCAGCTCCAACTGCCACTACTGGTTTATCCGTTAATAATCGCCTTCTGTCATTTTGGGTGCTGTCTCCATTTTTGCAATCACTAACCAACTGTTCAACTATATCCTTTACCTCCGGAGGAACAGGAGTGTTCCAATGTTTTCTTAAACCAGATAAGCCACTAGCATCTACTATTGCCACAACAGATTTGAACTTCTTAGCCTGGCTTTTAAGAGCATGCGCAAGAAGAGCATGTGACTTGTCCTCAACAGAAAGATCTGAAAACTCAGTTTGAATTGAACTAGGGTTTCTAATCTTGTTCATAGGGAGTCGGCCCGCACTATTAAGAGCAATTCTCAATCCCTCTACCGCAATTCGGAAGATATAGACTTCAGAGAGGAGTTGAGAATCAACAAATTCCCCCCTATCCACATCATAAAGCATCTTCTGTGCATGAGCTAGACCCCTTCCAATTGAGGGTATATCGACAAAAATATTATAAAAATCAACAAGTAAAGGATAAACAGACTGAGCAAAATGTGGTGCCTCATAAACCGCTTGTGGCTGAATATTTGCAGAACCTGCTTCCATAGCAGAATTTGGATGAACTAAATGTGAAGATAATGATTTTACTAGCTTCAAATGAAGATCATTTGTCAAACCAAACCTTCTTGAACTCGAAGGAATTATAGAACCCACCTTTTGTGAAACCAAACTACTAGGCCGGAAAGCTAGAGCTTGAAATTTGTTTCCCGACTCATCCTCACCAGAGGAATTCCCATCCTCGCAAGGTTTCAAAATTGGAGATTCCAGCAACAAAAAGGATGAACCAACTTCTTCAGCCACCCTTTTGGCAGTCAAGAAATGACCGTAAAAGCCAACCCCAAATATCTCCTTCAATACCAAACTCCCTGCCATATTCTCATACCTCTCTTTATTAATCTTATGGACGAAACACCTTCTCAGCACCTCAAAAGACGAAGTCGGAACAGTGTCATTCATTTCTTTATTAATTTCATGAACGAAACATCTCTTCAGCACTTCAATGTAGGAACTCGGAACAGTAATATGTATACCACTATTCCTACATTCATCTCCCTTGGACTGAAGAATCTCATTTACCGCTACATCCCCCACTTGGGCTACAACAGCTTGGGGTTTAATTTCTCTTATAAGACACTCAACATCCAAATCTGATCTCTCAGACAAATTCTGAGCACACAAAATATATATCACAGAATCCGATTCTGGTTCAGGGATAGCAAACACAAACTGTTTTGTCTGTTCAGGTATAGATAATTTCCTAACTAATCCATTTGATACTCTCAAATCATCGTACTTAAACGCCGAGAAAGGCCATACTTTTTGCACATAACACAAAATTTTCATGCCCATCACATTAATTTATAACAACTTTACTACATAAAAAAACACAAGTTTAACCAGAATCCGAACAAGGGTTTTCACCAATCAAGGGCAAAATTAAAGGGTCGATGCTACTGGGTTTCTGATGGGAAAATTACCCCTCTTACCTTCCATAAACAATCAAATTACTAGAACCACAAGTTAAATATGAGTGTGCATGTATATAGGATAAGAGAGACTGCAATCGAATTGGGGATTGATAGGCCAAAGCCTTGCCGGAATTGGAGGAGATAATACCGGAGGTTGCCGTAGAATAGGGAGGAGATGTTGTGTCGCCAGAGCTCCGGGAGGCGAAATCGGAGATGAATTAGCCCAACAACGTCTCTGTTTGAACTGAAGAAGAGAAAGATGAATAGCTGGTTTAAGTTTTTAACCCCTCATAAGTCACAAGGACTTTCTCTGTTAGGGGTTTCTTAATTCTTATATCCATAAAATCGGGTGTGGTCTAACTCTCCCCTAATTCAAGAAGTTTAATAACTTTTCACCCAAACACGTCCTGGTCCAATTAGGTATGGGCCCGGAGACCTATGATGATGGGAAATTTTGCATGTTTATATCATTTTTAGTCTCTTTATAATTTTTTTTTTATTTTAATCATAAAATATATAGTTTATCATTTTTGTTAAGAAAAAAATCTTATTTAATTTGTTAATGTTTTCTTCCTAACTCATTAAGACATTTTTAGAGCCACTTATCTACTATTTGTTTTTATAGTTTCATTCACATTAATAATTCTGAGTATATAGCTATAAAAACAATTATATTTTGGTAACTAAATAATGGTTACTAAATAAGGATACAAAATAATTTAGTTGTTCTCGATTGGTTCCTAAAATACACTCACATGATCAACTAATTATATTTTACCGCATTATTTTATAAATTATTATTTATAAAATTATTTTGTAACAATACTCGAATCAAATAAGATACGATGAAAACAAAGACAGATCGGCGGGGTGTCAAGTAGTTCCATCACCCCTACTAGCCTTTTTCCCCCTTCTTTAGTATATTCACATTTTTGTGTATGGTTTCTTTTTAAGCTTATATATTGTTTAATACCTATAGACCTTTGTCCACTTGAGAATGAGCTTGTCTATTTTAATTGGCTTGGTCCTCACTATATTTAGTGATTTACAATCTTTTCGTAAAACACAATATTTATTTATGTAATTATCATTATATTATGCTCAATTTATATTAAAATTTAATTTTTTATTATATTTATATTGTATCAAAGTCTCCACTAAACATATATCTTGCATCCTCCTCTGGGTGAAAAGGGTCAGTCGCTTCAAACAATTGTTTCAAACCACCTTTAGACTATAGAGAAAGAGAAAGGCCATATGGTTATGTTTGTTTGCAAATATTATATTTGAGATATAATTATTAATTTCAAGTGTCTTGTTTATTTTTGAATTTAGACTTTGGACTATTAGTCTTGAAATTATAAAATGATTTAATAATTATAATTATAATCCCATAAAATATAATCTCAGAATTATAATCCTTGCAAATAAACCAGTGGCGGAACCAAGACAATATTAGAGGGAGGTCAAAATATATCAGTAAAAAAAATTATTTATTGACGCTTGAACTGCTTCTTTCGACTATACGACTAAGAAGAGGCAACTGTATCCAGCGACTATGCATAGTTTGAAAACGTCTCAAAATTTGTTCGTTTTTAATTGTTGAAAAAATATCATTCTCAATATAAAGTACCAGACTGTCATTAATCCATTCGTCTTCCATTTTATTACGCAAGTCAGTCTTGACAATTTTCATCGTAGAGAATACTTTTTCAACAGTAGCAGTCGCAACTGGTAAAACAAAAGCCAACTCGATCAATCGATATACCAATGTAAGTCATATTTCTTCTTGTTTCAATCAACTTCTTAGCAAGACTTCCCAAACCTTTGATCCCAAAAAATTGATTATCGCATTGCATATCATAAATGTGACGCCCCCAAAATAGGTATACACCACACCCATTCTGAGTCGTCAAATACATGGTACAGAAAGCAAACTACAACTTCAGTAATACAATTGTCGTGCAAAATACGACAACACATACTGTGAGTTTAAATACAAATATTTTCTTCTAGACAATATCCCCACTCAAATAAGTCCTCATTATAATTATTCATAAACTATTTTACAGAAATAGTGAGGACTGCTAGAACATCTTTCTAGAACCATCACTCCATACCCCGACTAGATCCTGCTATGTTCTCACCTCCTGAGAAGAAAATGGAACAAAAAGGAAAATGGTGGGCTCAACTAGCCCAGTAAAGAATATTATGACTAAGATAATATACAACAAATTATCATTAGTCTTCAACAGGGAAAAATCTGATAAAATATAATAGACAACAAGTTTTAGATCAACAATCGCAATGAAACAATAATCCATTAGAGAGTCAAGAGAGAATGAGTTCTACTATCTTCTAAGATTTAAAAGTCCATCATCAATATTTTATCCTCAGAACATCAATCAATATCATCTTTAATCAAATATTCATCTTTGCACTACAGCCAAAGATATTCATTTATATCACCAAATTGTCATGTTCATCTCAACACTGCTCATCTTTGCACTACGGGCCAAAGATATTCATCAGTTAATCATTCATCTTTGCACTACAGGCCAAAGATATTCAGTAATATCATCATTTAAGACTGAGGATGATAAAAAATATTTTAAAGAAAACGAATCCAGTGAGACAGGAGGACAAATATTAGGAATTCGTTTAACAATTTATCCAAGATCAATAATACTCCATAATAACCAATTTTGAAGCAGGATTCAAAAATAAATATCAGAACATGGATACAATCAAAGATAGTAACCATAATAGACATCTTGGACAAAAAGAAAAATTTTTATTTTTCGGTGAATAGTGCCGTATACGTGAATAGTAACCCCGACACAAAAAGTTTCAAATTTGATTAAAAAGTTCAAACCAATATTTTGACATAATGATATTGAAGAAAATAATATCATTTAAGAAGAAAATAACATCCTTTACCTCAAAATAACGGTACTTCTGATCGGAATATCGGATATAAAGCCAACAGAAACTTGTACTGAATAGCAACTCTCAAAGAATCAAAATACTCACAAAAATACGCTCGATAATATAGAGAGAGAAAGAGAGAAAACTTTGTTTCTAGTGTGATTTTCAATTCTAACTTAGCCCTCTATTTATAGGAAAATGTTAGCACGCCGAAGCAGACTTGACCTGCTACCTGATGACTTTACCTATTACTATTGCCACCCACCACATTTGAAATTCAATTTGAGCACATTTCTCACCAACCAAAAGTGGGGCCCACCAATTCTAGAATTTTCCACCAAAATGATAAATTTGGATGCTTCAACAATTTCTGAACCTGTCACCTCATAAAATTCATAACAAATCATACGTTCATTTTTAACTGTTCAAAATTTGTGGACATATACTCAACTTATATATGTATAACATATCCAAAAATCACAGCGATCCAATGGTCGGATTAAAAATTATAACTCACACAATATATCTCAAGAACACTGATTAGATTTTTAATACCTCCATTCCGACAAAAATACTGATAAAACACATCAACATTAATTCCTTCATTTATAACCACATAAATAAATCCATCATTTATATCTGCATCAAATAAATATTTCCTTATCATATAAATCAAAAATTAATTATTCACAAATAATATTACAGAATCACAATCATGACAACTAGGCAGTTCCCAAGAAAGAGGGGGCTTTTCAAGAAGGATTTCTCTCTTACATGCGTGCAATTAGGTGACCAAACCTCTCCTCGATGTAACTTTATAGACATTGCCAATAATGCTATCTAATAATATTATTCAAATAATATGAATTATTGATCCGATAATGGGAAATATTGTGCAAAGTGACAATTATTGAAACAACAATAATACAAAATATCAACGCAAAGAATTATTGAATCAATAAAATAAAATATTGAATAAGAATTCATCGTAATAATTTTTGAGTAGTGCCTTCCGACGTATGAATCAATAATTCAATAATATCATGTAATACAAAGGTGCTATCGCGTTGTCCCACGCCAGACATCTTGTATTTTAACCACCGTATTCCAACAAAGGTTAATCTGTAATAATTACGCCGTTATTTATAAAAACTCAAACTTTGTCGTTTCATCCGAGAGTTATTCCAAGTTATGGGCCCATAAAATGATCACGGCATTGTGCGATGCGGATATTCCCGACAAAATGAATATTCCACGACCAAACGAATATTCACCGACAGAAATGAATATTTTACAACCACTTGCTTATTTTGTAAAATTTGCACATTTCACCCATAACCAAAATATTATATCAAATTAACTCCTTATTATTTCAAGATAATGAATAGAGAAAATTCAATTTTATTTATAAAAAGCTGGGGTCTTACAATAAATGTAATTAACAAGTTGATCCCCAAGTATTATGCGATCAATCAAAGAGAAATCTTCTGGATAAAGCTCAGCAAGACGGAGTAACTTATTTTTGTCAAATTTAGAGAACGAATCACTTGGATCAAGGCATGATATGCATAAAAGTAACTTTGTGCTTGCTTCTGAAAAACGATTGTTCATCTCTTGAACAATTGAATCAACAACCTACATTGTAATAATGAAAAATCAACAAAAAAAGATAAATTCTTGGATAGGAATAATGAAAAAAGATTTATAGAGATTATACTTATACCTGAAAAAAAATCTCAACACGATAATGATGAAAATTAGTAATAATTTGTCCATTGCGCCTGTTACGACCGTGAAATCTCATGTTGTCTTCCATATTAATTATTGGGATCATGTTCTTCTCGCAAAAAATATTGAGTTCCTTCAAAAATTCTCCAATTCTGTCTCCCTAAAATCTTGTAGTCGAGCTTTCATTACCTCAATTAATCTCACAACATGTACAATGTTTTGATCTTTTTGTTATAAGGTAAGTGACAAATCATTTGTGATTCCCAATAAATATTTCATCAAATGCATCACAAATACAAATTGATAATTCTCCATCTTATCAATCAAACTTATGGCTATACTGCTATTATCATCATCAGAAGCACCATCATCATGCACATTTTTAAGCACGGAAGTCCACATAGACATAAGACGGGTTATAGTTATGTAATGTGACCCCCAACGAGTATCTCCTGATCGTCTAAAACTCATTTCTTGATATTTTTTCCCTTTACCACTAACTATCTCTCCCTTTTCCAAACACTCTACAATCTTATCATGTTCAAGCTATCTAAGTTTATCTTTCCTTTTACATGATGCTCCAACCACATTCACAATCATAGTAACATATTGAAAAAAATCACTCACAATACGGTTGCTCATGGCAACAATAACAATAACTAATTGGAGTTGGTGAGAAAAACAATGAATATACCTTGCATATGGATTTTCTTTTAAAATAAGAGCCTTCAATCCATTGAACTCACCTCACATATAACTAATTTATGTTTTGCAAACAATTCATCAATAGCATACTTCAAAGAAATAGATGAAGTGTTAGGCACATGTACCACACCAAGAAACCTTTCAATCACATCTCCATGGTTGTTTATATATCTCAAAACAACTCCCATTTGCTCCTTTATTGAAACATCTCGAGACTCATCAACCATAATAGAAAATATGTTGTCCCTAATATCATTGATGATGACAAGTGTAGTTTCCACAGCACAAGCACTTGTTAGTTCTTTTAAAATTTTTGGACAAGTCATTTGATTGTTTCCAGGAACATTCTCATTAACTACCTTGCCCACTTCTTCATTTCGTAGGCTGTACCACTCAAAAAACTCAAGGAAATTTTCCTTATTTGATGAATTCGATGACTCATCATGTCCACAAAAGGCAAACCTTGCTTCAAAAGAAGGCGTGTGACATCCAAAGCAGTCGTTAAACAGGTGTGATAAGCAACCTCCATCTCTTGCCCGTGTGCTAGTAGTATATGTGACACACTCTGCCTTTGATTTTGAAAACTTGAAGTCGTATTCTAGCATCATTATGAGCACTATTTGAAGCACCCACGTGTTTTTGAAAATTTTCCATTGCCTTTTTCTAGTTGCTAAACCCTTTTTTGTAAAAGCATCTACATCATTATATCAGCAATATACCATCACTATACCATTTCTCAAATTTATATTCAAATTTATTTTGCCCAATTATAATATTTCACAATAATTTAAACATTTCATAATAGTTTCATCAATTCAAAGTTTCAAACATTTCATCATAATTTCATCAACTAACCTAATTCAATTATTTCACAAACAATATACCATAAATATACAATATCAATTCAATGATAATAACACATAATCTCTAATTCATGGCATAACAAATTCTATATCTCTAATTTAATGCCAACATTAAGCACAAAATTTCTTATAAGTATCAATTTTAACTAATGTCAACAATAACCACAAATCCCTAATTTTTTAAAACCCTAAATCAAATATTCAATTAAATTGACAACTACTTACCGTTACCGGAGCGACACGGCGAAGGAGGGGAGAGGAGATCGACGGCGTCGGCGAGGAGCTGCTGGTGGAAGTTGGCAGTCGACAGAGGCTGAGCCCGAGGCCTGAGAGGTAGACGAACTAATTGGCTAAGGGGAAAAACAAATGAACACCCTGCACTACTGTGCGAAAGAAGATAAGCAATTGGGTTTAATTTTTTTTTAAGCTTACTAAATGAAACGACGTCATTTCATTTAGTAAGTTTAAAAAAAAACAATTGCTTATCTTCTTTTGCCATCTACCGAGAACTGAGATTGGAGGGTCATGGAGTCATGGAGATTGGAAGGTCATGAATGGCAAGATCTCCTAAAACATCGCCGGAGGGCCGGAGATACCAGGGTCAAATGACCCCCCTCGCCCCCTCCTTCCACTTCTGAAACAAACATAGCCTGTTAGAGTTTATGCCCTAGAGGCCAATTATTTGATATAATTGCTTAATATTTTGATATTATATTTAATTGAATAAATGAATGATTTTATTATGGTTTTATTTACTACGTTATATAAATGTTTACATAATAAAATTCCTTAGAAAAGTGATACAAATTATATAGTTTCAAGTATGTGACTTGAACATGAGATTATATAATTATAATTAGTATCATTATTCTTAAAAGTCCCTAGTCGAGTATCATTGTTGATGGGATAACAATGATGTATTGAGACTAGCTAGTATGTGGATTGACTGATGACCAAATCTCATTGGTCATAAATATATGAGATATTAAGTCAATTCATAGGTACATGTTAGAGAACGATGTACTGGACAGACCCACCATGAGAATTCTATGTGGAGCATTATGCGAAGTGTCATTAGTGATTCTCATAGTGACAATGATGTAATGATCCTCCGACCTGAAATCACTATATTACTACATGGGAATTTATGTGCTTTGATACCATCAAAGGTCACCTTTAATAGGGTGGACTATAAAGGTGATTATTGGGTACATCATGAATCGTGTGAGGAATATGAGTGATCTAGATGGAATTTAACCCTCCTATGTATTAGGGGTGATATTCATATGCCTCTTGATTGAGTAGGACTATGAAATGCATGGCCATGCTCAAATAGTGATTTGTTTCATATACTCTATAAACTCATTGATCAAGAAAAACTCAGATTAAATTATGAGGAGTATGACACATTTCATAACTCGAGTTTAATCTAGGATATTAAGGTTAAAAGGATTAAATTACATTGAAACATTAGTCACAAAAAGGTTACATCGAATCATCGATCTTATTATTACTTGGGTAGCAGTGATGCATTACTAGATGCCGCTTTCACTCGCTTATAATTTTATAATATGATTTTAAAATTATTGCCAATGTAATAATAACCTATAAAGTTCACACACATGTAACGTAATTTAAAAGGAAATTAATTTAAATTGTAAGGATTTAAATATATCAACATGATTGATAGTATTTTAAATCACGAATTTAAATTAAAAGGATAATTTATATATATCTATATTAATTAAGTAAGACTTAATTAATATATATATATATATATATATATATAAATTTGGATTTTAATTATATTAGGTTTTGATTAATTCCTCCTAACTGCTATATATATGATATATATCAGCCATTTAGGGATTACATCAAAAACAAAAAACCCTAGCCGCTCTTAGAGAGAGACTAGAGAAAACAGTTTTGAAAAAATCATCATCCTTGGTGGCTAGTACCGCGGTTCCTTTTTCTGCATATCGTACGACGATTCGTGGGGCGTTTTGTGTGGATACCGTAGAGACGCAGTTCGTTTGAATTGCATTGGAGATTCGACCGCATTGATTCTAGCATTACTAATCGGTATAATTTCTAACCACTGAATTAATTGGTTTTTCGCATGGATCCTATTTTAGGGTTTCGAAATTGCCTTTATATTGGTTTATTTCCGCTGCATTTTATGTGCCGAACCCCTTCATAGCCTAGGTATGTTTTATTTGGCTAAAAGGTGTTCTATTTTCATAAAAATGTAATTAGGTCAAGCTAGATTGATTTTGAATTGGATTAGGTGTGTTTTGAAAAATATGTAGAATCCAACCCATTCAATACAGTAAATATATAGGACCCAAACTTACTTGCTCTTGGCTACTTCCAGCTTAGGCCTTAAATGGATTAATACCTTTAACTTTTAATGTTTTTCCACTTTGGGAATTGTCTTCTCAATTTTTTTAATTAGTGGATTAAACTTTTAATTTTTTCACTTTGAGGATTGTCTTCTCAATTTTTTTCGAGGATTAAACTTTTAAAATTTTCTGATTACGTCTAAATTGATAGCAGCGATACATGACTAAAAAAAAATACTTATGTGTAATATTAAATCTCATTTTAATATTTATTAAATTATTTTTGTATCAAAAAAGATAAATATAAGACCATTATTAATTTTACTTTAAAAAATTGTCATTAAATTTACTTGAAAAAAAAATTAAATTTACCAAAAAAATAAATTTAAAAATTTACCAAAAGGGTAAAATTATCATTAAATTTACTTTAAAAATCAATAATGGTTTTATATTGAAATTATAATAATAATAATTTACTTTAAAATTAATAATGGTCCTATATTTACCCTTTTAGGTATAAAAAATTAATTGAATAAATGTTAAAATGAGAATCAATATTACACAAATATTTTTTAGTCACGTGTCACTGTCATGTCATCAATTTTCTAAAGTGTCACTATCAATTAGACGCAATCATAAAAAACTAAAAAATTTATCTCTTAATGGAAAAAATTGAGAAGACAATCCCTAAAATAGAAAAAATTAAAAAATTAATCCCCTAATTGAAAATATTGAGAAGACAATCCCGAAAGTGGAAAATAATTAAAAGTTTAATTTTCTAATTAAAAAAATTGAGAAGACAATCTTCAAAGTGAAAAAATATTAAAAGTTCAGGTATTAATCCATGTGTAAGCCTTAAATTAATAGTTTTTGAGGTACAAAATATGATACATTTTGAGTTGGGTTGGGGGAGGAAGATTAGAGGCTAATATGGTGGGTCGAGCTGATTCGATCCGCTTTGGGTCAATATTTGTTAGGAGTGTATATTATTATACATTTCTTACGCTTATACATGCAGGGGTTAGGTTGTGTTTGATAAACCTGTGAATTAAGATCTGAGTGATTATGATGTCTTAATAAATTAGATCATCTGAATGGTTATGAAGTCTGAATCTAAAAAATTATTTGATAACTAAAAAGTAAGTTGTCTCTTAATGACACTATTTTATCATTTTAAAAGGTAAAAATTTATTTAATAATTTTAAATATTCAATTTAATAAAAATGAGTGCATAATATTGTTGAATATATTTATCTTAAAAAAATTATCAAAACAATTTCATTAAGAGGTACCTCTTAATTATTAAGATTTCATTTTCTGTCTTAGCGATTAAAAGGCATTCAGAGGTAACAAAAAAAAAACAGCATCATGCCTCTTAGCGAATAAGAGGCAGTCCATTAAGAGGTAATCAGATGTAAACAAATAGCACATTAGTATTTGAGGGCATTCATAGTGTCTGAAGGAGTCAACGACCATAAGGAGATTAGGGTTGGACCAAGTGCATAGTGGACTGAGCCGATTTCGAGCCTAATTTGTAGGGATGTTAATTTAAATTTAAATTAAAATTGATCTGAAATCGGTCGAATCGACTGGTTTTATCTAAACGATTGGCTTCGTCGATGCAATTTTTGTGCAAAATTATTTAAACCGAGATCGGTGCGATATGAATTTGCCTTTAAATCGCCGGTGCATTGCATCAGTTCTTAAATCGACGGTGAACTGGTCCTTGGACCGCTCTATATGTATTTTTTTATTTTAATTATATCTCTATATTTTATAGTATTATATATAATCATAGTCACTCGAACATATATTTTTATTATTTTTTACTTTTGCATATCAAAAATTATTTTATGAATATTTTTACATGTAGTTGATATATATATTAAATAATAATGTTATAATTATAACAATATTATCTTAATTTTAATTGAACATATATTCTTATAATACTTGTTAAAATTTCTAGTGCTATTTTAATGAATGTTATTGTAATATATATTGTAAAAATATTAAACTAATTTAATAAAAATTAAATCAAAATATTTTTAATTTTTAACTGATGCAAGCCGGTGCAATGTGGTTCAAAATATAAATCGACTAATGCGGTTTTGGTATAAAAAAATTTTGAGCCGTTGTCAATGCGGTAAGGTTTCGGTTCAAAAAATTTTAAGCCCGATGGAGTTCCAAAAACCAGATGCCATTCCTAGTAATTTGCACTCCTAATTTTGTCATCATCACTCAACTATTCTCGTTTATTTTCTTCCAGTTTATTAAAGTTATTTGATTGAGAAGCCATTTCCTCTCCAAACTCCCACCTCAGAACAATAACCAAATCCTCTTAATATTGACCCCAGCTTATAATTTATAAATTTTAATATGTAGACTTAAATAGATTAGACTTACATCTAGTATGTAAACTGTTGAATTGAACCGAAGAGAGAATTACTCAAATTCGACTCGAAAAATTAAATTCATACTCGAATTTGACTCAAATTCGAATTTTATTTGAAAATTTTTTACTCAGATTCGACTCGCCTCGAAGATTTGACTTGACCTGAATATTCATTACTCGAATTCGATCCGACTCTACTCGAATCGAATTATATTCAAATTATTCACGAGCTTCGAATTCAAGCTCAAATTCGAATCTCCACATAGTGACTAACTTTATAATACATATAATTATAAATTAAACTTATTATTTTACTTAAAAATAAAAAAATATTTTTCAAATTCTACTCGTATTTTTATTCGAACTATTTTTTGTACTCAAATTTAAATCATATTATTAAGGAACATTTGTTCAAGTCCAGTCCGAATGGTTTGCTTCGGCCTTACTCTTATCTAAGAAATGAGGGAGTATTTCCTATTTATTTTTCAGGATAACTCCAATAAGATCCTTTTGTAACTGCTAAATTAAGTATGTCAGCTACTGACTCGTATGAAATCTTACAAAAACTAAATGCAGTCCTCACCCTCGAAAGCCAAGCTGCTCCTTTCTCTAAGCACATCCCCTCTCAGGCCCTCACTCCACCACTCACCCACTACCAACAAAAGAGCAGCAGAACAAAACATCTTATCTCTCCTCCAAACCTGCAACTCACTCCTTAATCTCACCCAAATCCACTCTCAAATCCTCAAATTGGGTCTCCATAACAACCCATTAGTTCTCACCAAATTTACTTCCACTTCTTCCCACCTCAACGCCATCGACTACGCTTCTTCCTTTTTATTTTCCTCCAATTCCAGTAGCCAATTCTATGATGCATTCCTTTACAATACTGTCATTAGAGCCTATGCTCAAACTAGTCACTCAAAACACAATGCTCTGCATTTTTACAAACATATGGTGGAACACAATGTTATGCCTAATAAATTCACATACCCATTTGTTCTTAAGGCTTGTGCTGGGATTGGCAAGTTAAATTTAGGCAAACAGGTTCATGGGTCTGTGATAAAGATTGGATTTGATGATGATATTCATGTTCAGAATACTATGGTTCATATGTATTGTTGTTGTAGTGGAGGGATTGAGTTTGCTCGGATGGTGTTTGATGAAATGCCTAAGTCAGACTCTGTTACCTGGAGTGCCATGATTGGTGGGTATGCTAGGTTGGGAATGTCGACTGATGCGATTGAGTTGTTTAGAAATATGCAGACTGCTGGGGTTTGTGCAGACGAGATTACTATGGTTTCGTTATTGTCTGCGTGTACTGATCTTGGTGCATTAGAGCTTGGGAAATGGGTTGAGTCTTATATAGAGAGGGAAAAGGTACAGAAAAGTGTGGAGCTTTGTAATGCACTCATTGACATGTTTGCAAAATGTGGTGATGTGGATAAAGCATTGAGGTTGTTTCGGAACATGAGTGACAGAACTATTGTTACTTGGACTTCTGTAATAGATGGTACGGCGATGCACGGGCGTGGTTTGGAGGCTGTTTCATTGTTTGAGGAGATGAAAAAAGCTGGGGTTGCACCAGATGATGTTGCTTTTATAGGGTTGCTTACTGCTTGTAGCCATTCTGGTTTAGTTGAGGAAGGTCGAAAATATTTTAGTTTAATGACAAAGGATTTTGCAGTTGTACCTAAAATACAACATTATGGGTGTATGGTGGATTTGTTGAGTAGAGCAGGACTTGTCAAAGATGCCCTAGAGTTTGTTCAAAAAATGCCTATTGAGCCAAACTCGATAATTTGGCGAACGCTAATAAATGCTTGTCGTGTCCATGGTGAGCTCAATCTTGGTGAAAGCATCACAAAACAGTTGATCAGAAATGAACCCATGGTTGAGTCCAATTATGTCTTACTTTCCAATATATATGCAAAAATGTCCCGCTGGGAAAAGAAAACAACGATTCGAGAGGTGATGGGGAAAAAGGGTATAAGAAAGATTCCCGGGAGCACCATGATTGAACTAGATAACAAAATATATGAGTTTGTTGCAGGAGATAAAACGCATGATCATTACAATGAGATATATGAGATGATTGATGAAATGGGGAGGAAAATGAAAAGGGCAGGATATGTTCCCACTACGTCAGAGGTGTTACTAGATATTGATGAAGAGGACAAGGAGGATGCTTTAAATAGGCATAGTGAAAAGCTTGCTATTGCTTTTGCACTTCTGAAGACACCTCCTGGAACTTCTATACGAATTGTGAAGAATTTACGGGTTTGCGAAGATTGTCATTCTGCTACTAAATTTATCTCCAAGGTTTATAATCGAGAAATAGTTGTGAGGGACAGAAACCGTTTTCACCATTTTAGAGAAGGGGTATGCTCTTGTAAAGACTTCTGGTAATAAGATAACATGATGAATAGATGGTTGTAGTAGATAATCAATGATCACTTGAAGGGAGCCTTTATACTTGTGACTTATTAACGTGACTCCCCGTTTCATCCTGAGCATGATCGATATCAAGGGATCATTATATGTTTGCATCATAGTTCTACCAGATAAGATGATCATCATTTGGGACAAGTTAGCAAAGAAAGTTTGAAGAAGCCAGATTTCTGAGATCATAGCCGGGGAATCATCATCCTGAAGAAAATATCTAAACGTATGAACTGTGCATGAGATGTTAAACATGCTGTCATGCACGCACACAGCCCCATAAGTGCAGCTCCAACTTATATTTGTTTGGAGCCTTGATTTTTGTTGGGAAAGAGCGCGCAATGTGATCAGGTAACACCAAAATTACCAGAAGATATGTCTGCATAGCTAGCACACATTTGTACTAAAACATGATTTAAAAAAACAACAAGAAGAAGAAGAACAGTGATGAGGAACTGTCTAATCTACAAAATGGATCTTAATTCCAGGCAATCCATTTGGGCAGTCTAAGAACAAGTTGCATTTGCAATTGTATGATACTTGCATAACGCTCTATGATATAAAATGCAGCTTGTTTCTATAAACTGCTCAAATAGACTATCCATTTAGATGATAAAAGAAACTAAAGAACCTTGTTTGGAGAAATTTGTTAACTACAAGTTGCAATAGTACATTTGCCTTTTCAGAGTGCAGTATATCTCAATGAAGAAGACACACACAATTGGAGTTCTGAATTACTAATATTTAGTTTTATTCATATGGAACTAGCTTTAAATATCTTTTGAGTTGCAGGTTAAGTTATTCAAGTGAATATATGCATAAAAAAGTAATGGCCTACAAAGCTTTGGTAATTCCTTTTATGTTACGAGCAGGAGTCTAAATTTTCTGTCCCAACTATTAGACATGGCCCAAGCCCACGGGTCGGGTTTTGGACTGCAGTTTTTTAGCCCAATAAAATCCTGGCCTTTTCGGCCCGCCCGTTTGGGCCAAACAAAAAAAATAGCATAAAATAGGCACAAAATTGGTTTCAGCCCGCGGGTTGGCCCGGGCGCCACGGGCCGGGCTTTAGGCTGCAAAATTTTGGCCCAATAAAAAACGAGTCTTTTGACTCACCTGCTTTTTGGTCCCTACCACACTCATCCGCCTGCTTGGGCCGGGCCCCCCCTGCTTCTGTGTCTACCAACTATTGTTTCATTACTGTCTTACTTTTACAAAAATTTTAAAAGTGTTATCATTCTTTTATTTATAATTAATTTTGTAAGTGAGTAAAAATTATCCAGTATTAATAACTAGGGTTAACCCGTGTCTCCGGCACTACAAATATGCGTGTAATTATTTAATACTTAAAGATGAATTTAAATGAAAAATATGAGTTGACAATGTGAAAAGAGTATATTTGATAAAAATTAGAAAATTTCGTAATTATTTGTTGTAAATAAGAAAATTTTTAATCAAGATAGACATCCCACCCAAAAAGTAAAGAAGTCAAGAATTTTGCCACATTGTATCTAGATGCTCATTATTTACAAATCGAGACTGGCAATAAAAAATGAATTTATTAAGGAAATAACTAAAGCTAACATCCACATTCACTCAACAATAAAATTGATCTAGGCTAGTTAACTACATTTATTAAATTCGAAACAATCCCAGTGCCAATGACCTTCAAAATTTCTTTAAGCACATTTAAAAACACTCCTCCACACCTATATGCTATTGATTCCCTTCATTTAATTTGCAATTTTAGATGGAACATGAATTAATTAGTAAAACTAATTTATGCACAATCAATCATACAAATGTGTCCACTGAATACCAGTCGCTGATACATTAACAGGTAAAAGCATTGTAGTAAGGAAATAGCATAATGATACACACTTGCTTAAAAGGTTCATGTGAACAAAATTGGTTTGGACCTTCTTTGCTTGATTAAAGAAAAAATAAAATAAAATAAGAACTTCAAAATTAATTGACCCAATCGCCAAAAAAGGTAAATTTGGTCAAACATAAAGCTAAAAAAATCATCTGGGCCGTCCAAAGTTTGGGATAAATCCCACCGTCCATAGACACAGCTAGAATATATATATATTGTAGCAACAAACACTAAACAAAACTCTGCAAATAATTATATACTTTACCTTTTTACAACACCACAGTTGGGAAATGTGAAACTCATATTACAAAATGTATTAGAAAACAACTCAGTTAACACCATAGAGTACTGGAGCTTCTCATGTTACCATTCTCTGATGATTTCGTGTATGAGTTCATCAACCACATGTCCCGTCCACATCCTTTATCTGGTCATCTGTTTCAACATATGCAAACATCACCTCATTCCACCTAAAGTCCCACATACAGCTTAATATTTAGATCTCATAATTTTGATGTTTCTCTCGAGCATTTTGAGCGGTGTTTTCAAAGACATCACATTCATCATGCTCATTCATTCCGTAGAAATTTAACCCTTCAAAATTCCTATACAACTGTTTGACCAAATCATCTAAAGACCTTACCTTTGTGTAACTGATGGATATCTTCAAGATGAGTTCTTAATTGACGCAGTGATAGCCAAGATATCAGTACCTCAAGTCTCTTCTCCCAATCTACACCATATAGATTACTTAAAATTGGGCCCACCTTAACTATAAATCTATAAACATGTTGATTAGTACGTGTTGATAAGTCAATATCATCAATTTTATGTGCCTCTTTTTATTGCCATCAATATATGCTAAGAACATAATTCCAGAACATTATATGTGTATGCAGAATTTACAAAATTTTCAAATTTGTCAAGTTTGCAAGTTGTGCAGGAATTCCTCCCGTAAGATAATTATTATTTAGATACTTGCACATTTGAGCTGAAGGCGAACCATAAATAACTATATGGGCAAAGTGAATATCATTTGAAGTAGTTTAAATTTCATTGACTTACAGGTTGCGCAGAACTGGAAAGCACCCCTCAATACGAATGAGTTCCCTAATAAATAGTTGAACCAACACCTAATAAATTCAAGAATAAGCTACATATTATAAAGATGATAGAGCAAGTGCATAAACTAAAGACCATATCAAAAGATAAACAGGAAACCAAAATCAGTAAATAGGATAAAATATAAGCATCCACAAAAGCCACAAAGTGAACCAAAATTACATGAAATGTAATGATTTCAGGTTTATAAGTGTGGGTATATATAATTAGACTTATTGGAAAAAGAAAACAATAAATTAATCACCTTATAAACAACAAACTGAGGAATCTCTTTGAAAAAATCCACAATACTATGAAACCAAGAAAATACACCCAAAATTAGAACAACAAATTATCAGAAAGTAACAGAAAAACAAAAATTCAAACATTACTTTAGCTTTGCAATTCTCAATATCTAGCATAAGGTAAACCCATTTGTATCTCAAAAAATTCGCTACATGCTCAGTATTTACCTAAAACATTAAATTGACAGCACCAAACAAAATATAGTCTCCTGTCGCCACCACTATTGACAAAATTTAGCTGAGATCTAAACCTACCCTATGAGAAAACAAACCACCAGAAGCATGAAATCAACATGTTGATACAAAACTATGCCCTCACATCTCAACTGAAATCCGAATTCAAAACTAAGAAAACTTCTGCTCTAAATTCAATTCCAAAGCATGAATACATGCTCCCAAAAACAACCCAAGTAGATATTAAAGAAGAAATCACAGAACAGCTAGACATATCAAAGCTCTGGTTTACTTTCAATAATTTAGCCAAGAACAAAACAAATGAAAACACCTGATACAATTACTTTAGCAAACCCATAAACAACAAAGTTAGCAAATTAGTTTACGAAAAATAAGATATTTACTGCTCCATACAAACCTGCAAACCTTTTATCAAAAAGAGAACTTGGACATTCTAAAAATTGCATTAATCATGTCAAATAAATAAACAAAGCTCTGAATGCCTGATCAACCATAATAAACAGCATCTAAATGTACCCAAAAAATGATTTTACAATAATCTATTTTCCAATCATCTACCAAAAAATATTACCACTTTTAATAAACTATGTTCTTAAAAATACATATAATAACATTTACCTTGTAGATCTGTCAAGCTCTACCATGTCTTCGGTACATAAACCTTTGAAAAGAAAGGCTATCCATCGGCAACGTCCACGGCCAACAAATATTGTTTGTAACAAAAACCTGTTATTTATAAGAGAAAACAAAATGTTAGTAGTATCGCAAGAAAGAAACAATTGACACGTGATTACTTGAATACGATTTAAGAATTATAAAATACACATAACCATGTTAACTTTTCTCCACCCTCGACTTGTTGTTGAATGAACATGTTTCCATTCAATAGCAATATCATCCCAAGACTGCAAAAATTGAAATGAATCGTTTAATTATATGTCTTTTAAAAAATAAATATCAAAACTTTTATCGTAAGAAGATCAATAATGCACGGAGATAAGAAATGGTACCTCAAACATATCAAATTATAACAAAACTTCAGGATAGACAATATTTGTTGTGGACTTGTCAGTTAATTCATGAAGAAGTATGCATAAGCGGGAAGAACTTGTGCATCTTGACAGAGCTACATATAGTTAACCGTGACTAAATATTGGCGTACGTAAATCTACCCCCAACAAATTTGACAGACTGGCCTTGTGATTTATTCATTGTCATTGCATATGCTAACCTCACTGGGAATTGTCTTCTTGTCATTTTAATACTTAACTCAGACGAAGAAGGAGTCAAAGAAATTCTTGGAATGAATACCAAATCGCCATGCTTATCACCAGTTAAAATCTTTGCTTCAAGTACTAAAGCACCACACTTGACTATGATAAGTCTAGTACCATTACAAAGGCCATCTTTTCGGTCAATGTTCCTTAGAAGCATTATTGGACAACCCTCTTTTAAATCTAATTTGAATGGTGGTAGTCCAGGGGGATTAAGTGTGTTCAAATACTCATTCTGGTACCGATGCATAATAGTTCGATCCACGTCGTCATCTTCAACCATTTTGTCAGCAGCAAAGTATGTATGTAGTTCTCCCGGAAAAACCGCCAATGCATCAAGGTTGATATCATTGACATCATCATTTCTAGCAGATAGAATTGTAGCTCTTTTAAGAATTCGGGAGTGACCTTACTTGGCACTTCTAGCTCTGGGTAGATGGTCGAGATAAGATTATCTACACTTTGAGTTATTTTTATTGAATCTGGAAGTTATATAGATTCTTGAGGGTTAGACCCAATCTACACATTAATGAAGTATTAGTAAATTATCAAATATTCTCAACGATATATAGATGTTAATATGAATAAAGATATAAATACTCAAACCTCATTAAGAAAAGCCGAGAAATCAAATAATACAGATTGGTCATCGTAAAATAAATGCGTGTTAACTTGTAAAGTCAAGACATGTATATCTTTCCAAAGCAAAGAACGTCATAGTGATGTCGCCACTATATGCTCTCACAAGACCTCTAGGTATAACAGGAAGAATCGCCTAAAATCTCCCCAAGAACAACAATAATACATCCAAATGGTTGTGAGTTATCACGAATGTCTTGTAAGGTCCGATTAACTGCTTAACATAATGACGATACTGCATTGGAACCTCATCCCATATAATTAGTCTAGCCTTCCGAAATAATTTCGAGTGTGATGATTGCTTCGTGAATCCACAAACTGAATTTTCTAATACGTTAAGTGGAATGCAGAATGTTGAATGTGCAGTACATCCCCCACGTAACAACCCGGAAGCAATTCCAGAGGATGCTACTGTAATTACTATATTGCATAAGTAACAACATTTTTTGGCAATTGTATTGTAGAGAAAAGTCTTTCTAGTTCCTGCACCCCCACTCAGAAAGAAGGTTGTTCCTCTATTTTCATAAACAGATGAAATGATTGCATTATAAGCCATACGCTGACCTTCATTCAGTAGATCAATGTTTTGCTGGACATTTATTTGATCAACTTCAATTTATAACTCGCCTATGTTCCCATATAAAGTCGATTGCCAATGATAATTCTCCAATTAGCATATATGGCAAAGTGGCATTGGTGGGAAATCGATAAGCTCTTCCCACTTCTTGAAATAAAAGATTAATAAGGTATAAACCATAATCACAAATTTGAGCATTAGTAGGAACATCAATGCCATAACATGTACTTATTTTGTGTGATAAACACAAATATGCATAGAAAATTAGTTCCACAACGCTTCTGGATTTAAAGGAGAGCATTGTGTCAAGATAATAGAAAACAATCTTCTTAATTGAGAGCCTGTTCTCATTATTGATGCTTCTCTAAGACATTGAATCCACTCTTCATCGTCTTCTAAAAGGCCTTTTGCAATACATGTTGCCTTATATGTGGGGTGTACAACATTATCAACTGTTCTTAAACATTGAAAAGATTGAGGTCCCTCTACAACCGTCAACAAAAGACGAAGATAAAACCTTTCACCTTCATTTGGACTGGCAAAATACATTCTTCCGATTGCAAATCCCCTTTGTCTCTTTGTCCAGAGCTGTTCTTTCTTTTGCCAAACGAAATGCTTTGGAAATTGTTGGTATGTGAGAGTTCGAGCTAAATCATTAGTAGAGCAGCATGCAAAAAATCCTGTTAGAGTTGTCTGCTGATCCTCTGCTCTGTTCAATATTGCAGCTATTGGTTCAGAAGGGTTATAGCAGACGTGATGTTTTCCCTCTAGGTGAACTACCAGACGTATAACTGGAGGGAACTCTTGATGCATAGGATATCCAAATATCCGCCATGCCGCCTCTGTAGGTCCAATGTACCTTGAGTCAATATACTGCTTAATCTCATCTACGGCCCCCAATACCAAAGTTGTGCGATCGTAACCCTTGTAGATGTATTTATTGATATACTTTACGCACCTTACTCCTGCACAAACTTCCACATTTATATGGCAACTAAACAATCTAGAGAGGTATGAATTATATGGTACAACATCTCTATTATCAACTTCATGTCCAGACCTTAGAGAATGTTTTCGACCGTCATTGTGCCTTTGATATATCAGATACCCATCTTCACCCATTGTGGTTTCTTCTGCCCAATATTTAGGATATCTCTCAGTGCATTTACCATTTTCCATACATGGTGATTTAAGATTTCGAACAACACATGGTCCATGTACTATGTAAGTTTTAACTGTTTCATATAAAAGTGGATCAAAAATTGGATCGGGGAATTCGGCACAAACAACTCGATTTACTTGTTCACGTGTTCGTATTTTATCAGACCCTTGAAGAAATATTAGTAAGTGCATGTGCGGCAACCCACACTTTTGGAATTTAATCGTGAAAACATGTGCCACCTTTGCACCAAATATTTTCTTCTTATCAATCTCCATTATCAAAGCTCGTCACTTCAACTCAAATACACGGGCCACTAAGTCTGGGCGGTCAATTGACGTTTGATGTGGTAACATTGCATCTTTTATCTCGGGCCAATTCGGATTTGCCGTTATAGTTAAGGAAATATCAGGGTGTTGGTTATACCGAGTTATGGCCATAGAATCTTGGAAGATTTCAAACATTTGCCTTGGACTCCCAGAAAAAGAAGAAGGCAAAACTACTCGTTTACCAACTTGATTAGCCTCTAACCCATCAGGAACTACCTCGACCAGATCTTGGTATAGATCAGATCATAATTTTTGTTGGTTGAGCCTATAATATGTTAATCGATTCTGCTCTGTTGTCTCCCATGCATCTACAATAAACTCTTGAAATAATCTTCCACCCCTCAAGATAGTTGAATACTCAGTAGGTCTTTTAAACAAATGATACCCATAATATTGCAATTTCGTAAGTCTTTTTGATGAAGCTTTACCTTGATTGACATCCCATTGCTTAAAATTTGGTTCCCATCCAAGTTCACCATACGAAAACAACAATATGTAATGTAGTGGTAAATAAGCTGGATGACATTCATTTATCTGCATCAATTGGTCACTCCCTCTTAACCGTACAATAATATCCCTCATCGTAGAGAATTCAGCACCATCTCCAGGTAATATGATAGCAACCTCCTCTGACATGGGTAAATTATGAGTCTGACGGTCTTTTGCTGCACTATAATGAAGGTAAGCTGGGATGTCGTGATTGTTCAGATGTTCCCTGCTTAAAATTGCAGCTGCATGTCAAAACTTATCCAAAAATGAGTTGTATCTCAAAAGACTATCCTGGATTGTTCTTAGGACATCCTCTCACAGCTTCGGGTTTCTTTGAGAACGATATTCTAAAGCAACAGCGGCATCGTGAATGTATAACTGTGCATATACTGGATCTTGACCAGCTGATGGTTGTATTAACCCTGTTCGATGTCGCAATTCCCCATGGATTGTAAATGCATTGGGACCCTTACCAAGAACCACTCTATCATCCATATGTACACCTAAGCTCGTAAAAGCATTAGCCACATTGTACAGTCAAGTATAACTTTGAAAGGACTTTGACTGATCATCATTGCCATCATATAATGATTGAATTTTTGGAGGAGGCATTAATAGTTGTGGAAGTCGAATCTTTCCTTGCAAACAACATGTTCCAAAGAAAGGGCGGTCAACAGATGAATTTGATAACTTTTTAGCTTTCCATACAATGTTGAAAGCAAAGAGGACAATCAGATATTCATTTTATCAAGGTAGTGTCTCCCTAAAATAGGATGCGGCTGAAGGGCTATATTTGTAGGCAATGCCTCCTCTTGTACGCAAGCTTCATCACGGATTGACTGAATAATTGGTAATAACCTAGAAAATAAATGAACTTGTTTCAAATAGTTCATATATATCGTAACACTGCTTATGGTATATAGTTATAAATAATTTGCATTGAACTAAACCAAAAGTTGGTGATGTAGGCATGGAAGATGATATAATTTTCGGGAGTCATGTATATGCTCTATATTATTTGGTGGAAGAAAGATTTCTTCACCCATTGAATTTGAGTTAGTTGAATGTAACCCTTGAGGTGGTAGAATTAAAATTGGAGGAATTCGATTAGAATCTGATGGCGCAGGTTTTAACAATGACGGATGCTGATAAAAATGATTCTTGATCGCGACACAATCCCGTTCATAAGCTGTGCGTTTGGATGGCCTGGGGATCAAACCAGGGAAAAATCTTGGTTGAAATGGATATGGTTGAGATTGTATTATTTTTTTTCTTGCTTCTCTCTTTCACGCACGCAAAATTACCGAAAGCAATATGTATTGACGCACATCATCACCATTATCCCTTTCTCGTCTTTTACGTCAAGGAATTGGAGCTTCGTCAAGGATATTTTTATTGAATCCCTAAAAATAACAATAGATATCTAAGTGTAAAGATAAGAAGTCGTAGTGTTTTTTGAAGAAAAAAAACCGAGTTTTTTATTTATTCGGATTAGGGTGCATATATTCAGTTTTCTTGGTTTTGTATTTCACACGCAAGCGCTGTGCAATATGCATTCCTCGCCACTTTCTGTTTATTGTCTTTTACGTAGAGGAAGTGTAGTTTCGTAAAGGATATTATTATTGAAACCCAAAAAAGATGTATAATTATAAACCTAAGAAGGCATAGTGTCGTTAATAAATTAGGTTCAAATATTTTGTTTATATGACTTTGTGTAACAAATCTTTGTAACTACTAACGTAAATATCTGGAATATTGTATACTTACCACATGCAAATTGGGAGCTTGATTTTCTTTTTCTTTTTCCTTTTGATTCTCCTTCCCTTTTTTTTTTGCTCAAGTTTTCTTTGATTTTCCGATAAGCGTATAAATATAAGATGTTTTGTCTTGGAAAATAAAGTATGAGCTTAAGAAAAGAAAAAGTAATCTTATCTTGCCTTACGCATAATCTTTAATTCAGATTCTTCTCGAATGACAATGCCAATATTCTTTTTTCGGTAATGCTCTCTCTATTAAAGAAAGGAAAAAGAAGGTTAAATATAGAAAGTATAAAAATAAGAACTATTAAAAAGCAAGTTTGCTATAAAAGAAGAAAATAATCTTACCGTGCATTGCAAATGATAATCCTCTTGTCCCAAATTGAAAGACACGTTAGAAATTTTAAAAAAGAATAATAATTGTTCAATTTTTATTAAGTCTGAAAAAGGAACTTACATATCCAAACACAGTATAAGAAGGTGGTCCCATGGACAGGGAGATCTAATGATTCATATTCGCTATTGAAAAAATGTATTAGTGTGAAACGAATCAAATTTAGTGATGAAAGAATATTCTTATTACTAATTAAATCTATCATAACTAAAACAATATTTCACATTCAAAATAACAATATTTCATAATATTTAACTATGAATTGATTGTTTTTTAATAGTATACCAGTAATTATACTTTATTTAAATAATTAATAGTACTATCTAACTCTTGTTTTATTTGTTAATTTTGGTTCCTTTCAAATTTTATGATTGTTTAAATTAGAATAAATGTGTCATGAAAAAAAGAAGTTAATATTCAATAAAGGGTACGATTGTCATTTTAAAGGGAGGTAGTAATAACTAATAACAACTAATAAGTACGGTTACTTAATATGCAGGAGTATTAGATATTAAAATTATTAAGTACTTATGAAAATGAGAGACTTTAATTTAAAAGGATATTAGACACTACAAAGTTTGGACCCAATTTCCATTCTATTAGAATCAAAATAATAAATTTTAACCAAACATTACCATAATTAGGAAACTTACAACTGAAACACAAAACTCAACAAAGATTTGATACAGAACAACTTGAAAACGGGGGAAAAACTCTAAGAAGGAAAAAAATGATGGCATATACACAATCACAACTGAATACGAACATATATGAGTGAGTGAGTGAGTGTGTGTGTATATATACAATTCATATGCAACTGAAAGAGAACATATCAAAATTGAGAAATTAAGGTGAACTAATTACCAGAACGAAAAATGGAAGAGCAGAAAAGAAAAGCCCTAGAGTTAAACACTTGAGCTGATGATTCGGAGAGAACTTAGCAGTCAAATCTATTAATTTCTCTCTTGCTGTGATGTAATAATAACATCAAATTTTAGAGTGGTTCTATTAGATCATTTATGTATATTTGGTGGACTTGGCCACTTTGCTATCATTGTGTCATACCTAGACGAACTTCAATAAATACACCAAAGCTTTATGAAGCAACACGTGTATAGCAGGACTTTTCCTTTATTTTTTTCTCCTTTTGAATATAGTAAGAATAACTGATGTTTTTGTCCCAGAATAGTTATTACCTTCCTATTTTTCAATATCCCAGATCTTTGTGACCTTCATCTTTTAATTTATATGATAATACTTAATTTATTTTTACTTTGGAAATGAAAAGCTTGTGATAGAATCCAGGAAAGGGTGTTTTTAAAACATTTAATAAGTCAGACGCTGCGTTTTTATAAACAATATATACATGAAACTCATTTGCAAAACAATATATACATGAAACTTTCTAACTCAGGATGCACTTTTCATTTCGTTTTCCTTTTTTACTAAAGAGAGATAGATGCCTCAGATAAAATTTACAAATAACTACTTTTACCTTCTTACCTTCAATTAAAACAAAATGAGCAAATAAACCCCCCCAAAAAAGAAAGAAGTATTAAAGTAAAAAAAATATGAAAAGAAAACAAATATTCAGTACTCGTTTAATGCAAATTTCTACAGTATCTTAAACAGTCAAAGAAAAAGAAAGAAACATTTCTGCTAAAAAGGTCAATAAACATGATTAATGCAGAACAAAAAAAATAAGAAAAAGAAAGAAAGCTAAAAATTTGTAACAGATAACATGGAAAGAGACATGTTAAGTAAACTAATTGATTTTAAAAACTCCAACTTTCAAACTTTAATATATGGAGCATGCAAGTCTTTTATCACAATCAATCATAACTCCAACATATAATATGAGCATAATCCTAATATAATACACCAACTGATTTTCAAAATTATATACATACAAACTGACTTTTAAGACTAACCCAACTTACCAACCTTAATCATTTTCAAAACAATATATACATGAAACTTTCTAACTCAGGATGCACTTTTTATTTCGTTTTCCGTTTTTTCCTTTTTTTCTAAAGAGAGATAGATGCCTCAGATAAAATTTACAAAAAACTACTTTTACCTTCTTACCTTCAATTAAAACAAAATGAGCAAATAAACCCCCCCAAAAAAGAAAGAAGTATTAAAGTAAAAAAAATGAAAAGAAAACAAATATTCAGTACTCGTTTAATGCAAATTTCTACAGTATCTTAAACAGTCAAAGAAAAAGAAAGAAACATTTCTGCTTAAAAGGTTAATAAACATGATTAATGCAGGAAAAACAAGAAAAAGAAAGAAAGATAAAAATTTGTAACAGATAACATGGAAAGAGAACATGTGCCGGTCATTGGGCGCCCATTTTTTGCTTTATGCCAGTAGCAAATGGCGGCTAAAGGTGGCGAAGTTTGAAGCGTCAAAGCCAGTTGTGGTATACCGAAGGGCTTGGTGATGGCCTGGAGGCGCGTTTTTGAGCGAATTTTAACACCCTTTTGACTCCAAATTGGATTGGGTTTGTTTCTAAGCTAAAAATTAGACTTGTAACCTATAAATACATGATGTAAGGCATAAAATAAAGGGAGAATACATAGATTAGACTAGATTAAACACTCTATTAAATTAGAATCTAAACCCTAGTTCTTAATTAGCCATTGAAGATTGAAGCAAATTGAAGAACACTGAAGATCAAGAGCAAGAGCAAGAGGGGAGCATCATTTCTTTGACAACAATGATTCTATTCTCTTCTTATCATACTTTTATCTTTTAATGTCTATTCAATTGTGGATTCTTGGTTTTAATTCATTAATTATGAACTAACTCTTTTATTAAGATTTCAATTGAACCTTTTATGGCTATAAATTAGTTATTTAATTTATTCCAATTATTTGTGTCAAAGTGAGTTGTTTATCTTGCCTTATGCTTATTGATTAATTATCTGATAAGTAATTACCTTGTTACTCTAGAAGGAATTGGGAAAGGAATTCTAGGGTTAGAACTAGGCATGGTGACATATGACTTAGTTATTTGCATAGTGAATAATTAGGTTTGTGAATAAAATGAGAATATCTATTTGCCATATGTAACACATAAGGAATTGGGATTGTAGTGAGTTTAATTCAATTGTTTTGCATAGAGATATAGCAAAATTAACCTGGATTAAATAGAAGGCAAATGATTACTTGAGAAAGGGCTTTTGGCATTTGAGAATTCCTGTTAACAATTCAGTAGACATAATAATTGGGATAATTGAATAATTGATTTAAAAATCATAATTAGGGATATTGGAGTCTTAATCTTTATTTATCTGAATTCATTCGTTAAAATCTTAGTCTTATTTATTTGAATTAATTGTCTTAATCGTAATTTGCAATTGTTTAAATAAAATTGATTTAGTTAAGAGTTAGTAATTGGTAATTTTTATTAAATAATTCCTCGTGGAAACGATACTCTACTTTCACTTTATTACTTGTTGACCGTGTATACTTGCACGTATTCATTGATTGCGAAATCGATCAACAAGTTTTTGGCGCCGTTGCCGGGGAATTAATTTAATAATTTTACCAATATTAATTTCAATCAAATTAGTCTTAATTTAAATATTTTTATTTTTATTTTTATTTTTCATTCTCTTCCTATATTTCTCTCTTTTTAGGTACCATGGATGACTTTTCGTATCAATGGCCATACACGAACATGACTCAACCAAGGGGAGCGGAGATTGACAGACGCGAGAAATTTTCTGCATTGTCAGCACAGATTGAGACACTTTCGAGGATGTTTGAAGCTTTTGAAGCTCAACATCGTCCAAGTGTGGCGGTTACTTGTAATTATTGTGCTGGAAATCATATGAGTCATCAATGCGCCATCGGTTTTAAAGGGTACATTATAGTGGTGATTACCCCAACAGTTATGTCTATCCCAACAACTATCATCAGGATTGGGGGTATCACCCGAATTTTTCATGGAGTAACAATCAAGATCAATTTTATGCTCCAAGTCCAACATACCCACCGGATTTCTCGTGTCCACCTCCGCAACAACAGGAAGAACATTCAAATTGGGAGGAAGCCTTGGATAGATGTATTAAAGCTTCGGAAAAGAAACACAAGGAACATGAATAGAAACATAATCAAACAAAGCTGAATATGCAAAGCTAAGTGCGTCGGTCAAGAATCTGGAAAATCAATTGGGCCAGATAGCACATGCGTTGAACATTAGTCCTCAATACACTTGGCCCTATGACATGGATTCCGAGACTGATGGAGAGCCCAAACAAAATCTGTAAGTAGATGAGCCACAAGATGTTGAAAGAGAGGAAACAATTGGGACCCAAGAAAAGGAGATCGATGAAGATCTAACTGTAAGATTCAACGAAGATGAACCAATTTCATTAGTATCCCATGTGCCTCCTCCACCAAAGTTCAATAATCCGGGCAGTTTTGCAAAACCATGCCCAATTGGCAGTCATGTCGTCGGCAAAGCTCTTGGTGACGTAAGAGCTAGTGCAGTTGTGGAGTCATGGTGGGATGAAAAGGAGAAGATAAAGGAAGATTCCATTGTGTTTACTAAGCTTCAATGCCCCAATCTGATCATAGACACAATGGGGAAAGCACCTAGTGGTTTGCCGTACTTAATGGGGATCCTATCTCCAAAGAGCATGCTAGGTGACTTCAATTCAAGGGTTATTGCTAATGGGAACCTCCCAAAAGAGACATTGCTTCTGATGGATGGAGGGTTCCTCAAATTTCATAGGGGGATTGGATAGAGAATTGAAGAAGTCAGGCTGAGACTATAAAACAAGCGCTTATTGGGAGGCAACCCAAGTTTAATTTTTATTTTTAGTTTTTATTAGGTTTTATATTAGTAGTTTTGAATTTGCAATTATTTAGGATTTAATAAAATTGTTTCTATCATGGTTTACAGGTTATTCAAGTCAAATTCAAGTGTGGTGCCCAATTTGTTCCATGTGCTTAGCCTATTCTCCAAACTTAGCGGACAAGGAGGAAGATTGCTATATTTTCAGGGAAGTCCTCTGCTTTAATTTTTTCTATTTCAGCCATTGAGGACAATGTCTAGTTTAAGTTTGGGGGTACTTTAGTGTCGTATTGCATATAGTTAGTTATCTGCATAGTAGTTCATTTTTTTTGTGTTAGCATTGTTTTTTTTAGGTTGCATATAATACATGGTAGTTATTTGCATATTCATATATGTGTTGCATTAGTATGTGTTCATGTAGTATAATTGCATTTTTTAAAATTTTTTTTTTGCATGAATTTGTGTGATCTGTTGGTGTGGTCTTAGCTCTGCCTATGATAAGATTGGTATTAAATGTTAACTTGAACAGTGTTGATAATTGATGATGAGTTCTAATTTTAATCATGATGATAATCTGAGCCTGTCTGAAACGTATGTAACCGGTTAGCACTTAACGTTTAACTGTTTTAATCCACTTAGTTCAAGGGTTTCATAATTTGTTTCTGAGAGAAAATCTTTGTTAAAATTTAAGGAAATTAGTAAACTGGCGGTAAAGGTTGGAATGACGTAAAAGCTTGAGTTTGGGGGAATCTATGGGATATATATTACAAAAAGAAAAAAAGGAATGATGAAAAGAAAAAAAAAGAGAGAAGAAAAATCCAGAAAGAAAGAAAAAAAAGAATAAACACCATGGCATACTTGTCTAGTTTTGTGGCCTTTGTTACTTGAGTAAGTAAGCCCGAGGGGATTGTCTTTACACCTAGCGCCCTAAGGTCTTAATGGCTTGGGAGTCGTTGGTCGAAAGCTCGTTAAGGTAGCATTGAAAAGCCTAAGGGAATAAGACATTGCACAGCCATGAAAAAAAATGAATAAAACACGAGAAAGAGCAAAAATGCCCTCGTGGTTGAATAAAAGTATAAATAAATCCTTTATTTACCTTAAGACTTGGTAATTGCTTAGTTTTAACCGGAGTTGTCATGCTCACAAAAGTAATTGAATTGGAACTGAAATTTTCCTTCTAAGAAGTTTGTTATGTGATTATCTTGAATTGTGGTTGGTTAGAATGGTTAACGAGCACACACACACAACATGGGTGATGACAGGTTTGGATTAACTAATTGGTTAGAGTTATGGATTTTGACTTGATTGGATATATTGTTTGAGTACCCGTGGTATCTTTGAGGCCTGTTGCTATATATCATACTGATTTATTACTGGATTCGTAGGTATATTAGGAAGTAGATCATGCATATGCATTCATTTAGTTGAGTTATTTTGTTTATTTTTAGTTCTTTTGTGTTTTTACTTGAGGACAAGCAAAGGTTTAAGTTTGGGGGTATTTGATGAGTGAGTTTTATACTCATAATTGAATGCGTTTGAGCTTAATCTTTTGGTTGATTTTAAGTTTTTGTGTCTATTCATGCATGTTTTACATTGTTTTGTAGGATTTGGGACAAAAGTTACTTGGATCGATGTTTGGGGTGGCTAGATTCGCGTTTTCGGCTTGCCATTTACATAGCAGTCACTTCAGAGCTAATTTAAGTATAGGTCCGGACCTTATTTCGAAACAATTAAAGAATGAAAGTTGTAGATCTACTTCTCCTCTTTCCGGATCATCTTGAATCATCAAAATCGGAGTTCGAACGAAGAAGTTATGGCCATTTTCCCAAAGGACGTCAGAGCAGAAAATGTCAGAACATGTGCCAGCGCCGGGGTGCCCATTTTTGGCCTATGCCCAGCGCCAGGGCACTGGAGGGCAGGGTTTGAGCGTCAAGCCTAGTGCCGGGGCACTGGGGAAGGGCTTGGTGATGGCCTGGATGGGTTTTTGAGCGAATTTTGACACTTTTTTGACTCCAAATTGGATTGAGTTTGTTTCTAAGCTAAAAATTGGACTTGTAACCTATAAATACATGATGTAAGGCATAAAATAAAGTGAGAATACATAGATTAGACTAGATTAAACACTCCATTAAATTAGAATCTAAACTCTAGTTCTTAATTAGCCATTGAAGATTGAAGCAAATTGAAAAACACTGAAGATCAAGAGCAAGAGTAAGAGGGGAGCATCAGATTTGCTGAAAACAGATTCTATTCTCTTCTCTTATCATACTTTTATCTTTTAATGTCTATTCAATTGTGGATTCTTGGTTTTAATTCATTAATTATGAACTAACTCTTTTATTAAGATTTCAATTGAACCTTTTATGGCTATAAATTAGTTATTTAATATATTCCAATTATTTGTGTCAAAGTGAGTTGTTTATCTTGCCTTATGCTTATTGATTAATTATCTGATCAATAATTACCTTGTTACTCTAGAAGGAATTGGGAAAAGAATTCTAGGGTTAGAACTGGGCATGGTGACATGTGACTTAGTTATTTGCACAGTGAATAATTAGGTTTGTGAATAGAATGAGAATATCTATTTGCCGCATGTAACAAATAAGGAATTGGGATTGTAGTGAGTTTAATTCAATTGTTTTGCATAGAGATATAGCAAAATTAACTTGTTAAATAGAAGGCAAATGATCACTTGAGAAAGGGCTTTTGGCATTTGAGAATTCCTGTTAACAATTCAGTAGACATAATAATTGGGATAATTGAATAATTGATTTAAAAATCATAATTGGGGATATTGGAGTCTTAATCTTTATTTATCTGAATTCATTCGTTAAAATCTTAGTTTTATTTATTTGAATTAATTGTCTTAATCACAATTTGTAATTGTTTAAATAAAATTGATTTGGTTAAGAGTTAGTAATTGGTAATTTTTATTAAATAATTCCTCGTGGGAACGATACTCTACTTTCACTTTATTACTTGTTGACCGCGTATACTTGCATGTATTCATTGATTGTGAAATCGATCAACAACGTTCATCATTTAAAATTGGATTTTTAATCACACAATCGAGTTATAACACAAGTTAATTGTTAATAACATACTTATTCATAGTATAGAAATACTAAAATCAACATTTAGCAGTCCTACTATCATCACATAACTTTTCTTAAAATTTCGTGTACAAAAAAGTACAATCAGACCATTATTCGCTTAACTTCATGCATGGCCTACAGCTTTACATCAGGGTCGCATACATGCGCGAGAGATCAAGGTTACAAGGACGCATGCTGCATGAGCATGGCGCTATTTACGCGCCACAAAGGTATCGTAAAGTCCAAGGCCATGACGCCGAATTGAGACCTCGGCAGACATCCTCCAAGAATGACGAGAAAAAACCAATTTTGGCCTACAAGCTCGCTTTCTAATGCACCAAATAGCATGTAAATCATACAACAACTTCATGCAAACAAAATTCAAGAACTCCTAACATGTTTCTACTCATATAACAACATAAACAACAAAATTAACACACCCAAATTCACTGTTTTTGGCTAAAACTCACTTTTTGATATTTTTGATGAAAATAAACAGTGTAATTTTGTTTCTCAACCAAAACCACTAATTCAAAGCATTTTATCAAAGTATATATATACTCTAACAAATTGAATAGCCAATAAAATAACTAAACCACCCATAATTTCTATTTTAACTACACAATATATATAAAAAAAAACTCGCTGTAAAATACTTTTCTCCACAAACATATACACAATACCAATTTATTGACTATAACTTATGAAAATCGTTTTAACATCACTAGTATGCAATATAAAGCCACATAACAACAACAATTTATGCTTACACAAAGATTCTACAGAGAATTTGGGAAGATAAAACTAAACTTTTAAAACTAAAAAAAATAGGAGAATACCTTGATAGAAGATGATATGGCTATTCTTTTCTACTCTCAAGCCTCTCCTTCTCCAATCTCTAGCCTTCCTTTCTCTTCTTTCTTCTTCTTTTCTTCTTCTCTTCTTCTTCTCCTCGAGTTTTCTTTCTTCTCTAACCTCTCTCCTCTAACATACGTCTTAACAAATAACGTATATAGATATTATATATATTAATTATATAATATAATTATAAACATAACTGATATCAGTTATGTGAATTTTGAAATCAAAAGTCATAAGGCTTGTTTGGTACTAACAAAAAAAATAACCCATTAATCCTTACACCTTGTTTGGTAAAACACAATTATATTAAAGACTTAATAGGCATTAGGCCTTGTTTGACAAAACGGAATTACAACTCCTTTAAGTTATTTTAATAACTCCTTTATAAAAGGTTATTTGTCACACATTAACTTAATTAAATTAATTCTAAAAACAATTTATCAAATCACTTTAACACATAAATCAATATCGCAAAATATAACTTTATTTAATCAACTAACACATCCTTTTTAGTTATAATTCCAATAAAAAAATAGTAATTCAATTAATCAAAATTCTCTAACTTAATAATTAAATTAAATTAGCAAAATAATTAATTTTCCTTAATTATTTATTTAACAAATAATTAACCACATCAATTCAAATTTGAACAATTATTTATCCAACAATAAACACATCCATTAAATATTTAAATAATTCAATAAATATTTAATATAACAATTAAAATTCTAGAATGTTACATCAGTTTTACCTAATACTTGGTTCTTAATCAAAACAGTCCATGGCGTAATTTAGTCAAGCACTATGTGTGCGTTATTTTGAAACCTTCGTACCATAGCCATTTGTTTGTGCTATAATCCCATTTTAACCTCCTTATATCTCCTCACTACCAAACCTATCCCCTATGCTCTATTTATGGTCCATAGCAACCAACTATTTAGTAAACTAATTGATTTCAAAAACTCCAACTTTCAAACTTTAATATATGGAGCATGGAAGTCTTCTATCACAATCAATCATAACTCCAACATATAATATGAGCATGATCCTAATATAATACACCAACTAATTTTCAAAATTATATACTTACAAACTGACTTTTAAGACTAACCCAACTTACTAACCTTACTCATTTACAAAACAATATATACATGAAACTTTCTAACTCGGGATGCACTTTTTATTTCGTTTTCCTTTTTTTCCTTTTTTTCTAAAGAGAGATAGATGCCTCAGATAAAATTTACAAATAACTACTTTTACCTTCTTACCTTCAATTAAAACAAAATGAGCAAATAAACCCCCCCAAAAAAGAAAGAAGTATTAAAGTAAAAAAAAATGAAAAGAAAACAAATATTCATTACTCGATTAATGCATATTTCTACAGTATCTTAAACAGTCAAAGAAAAAGAAAGTAACATTTTTGTTAAAAAGGTCAATAAACATGATTAATCAGATTCATTTTGTTTATTAAAAGTAAGATATGTAAATTATCAATAATCCACACAGGTCAAGAGATTAATGACTGCAGAGCCAAAATAGACGAAGAAAAGGCATATGATCATGTTAACTACTTTCATGAAATGTCTTGAAGGTGCAGATTTTATGGCATTGATGGACATAATTTCTACTTTGTCAAAATGGTAGCCACCCCTCGATCACTCAAAAAATTGTCTGGATTAAGATGCCATAAATTACAGAGAACCAAAATCTGTGTTTTTTTTTATTCATATCCCTATATCCTCTCACTAAGTTTATAACGTTATGTCACCATAATCCAGTAAAATCAGAGACACAAAATTAATCCTTTTTTACTATTCAATCTGAAAATTCCCTTCATTTAACAGAAAGTCAGAAACCAAACAAATATATCCCTAATAATATAACTCTCGCACTCAAACACCATGGTCGTGTATTTAGTATCTCAGATAAGAGTCATCATTTGTCAATTTTTTGTTCCAAAAAAGTCCCATTTCTTTTGTTGACAATATTAAATAACAGAATATCCCCAAGTTATTCATCACTATTCCAGTATCATGCCATCACGACTAAATTAAACACTCAATAAATTTAGGGGGAAACTCAGAACAAAAGTACTTAAAGTTCGCAAATTTTACTAATGGAGCCCTTTTTGTTGAACAAATGTAGTAAATTTTAACATGTTAGCAATATTACTCCATAAAAATGAAATTTCAACCCATTAATGTCAAATACTAATTATATTTCTAGCCCAAGCCTTAGTTTTACCTAATACTTGGTTCTTAATCAAAACAGTCCATGGCGTAATTTAGTCAAGCACTATGTGTGCGTTGTTTTGAAACCTTCACACCATAGCCATTTGTTTGTGCTATAATCCTTTTAACCTCCTTATATCTTCTCACTACCAAACCTATCCCTTATGCTCTATTTATGGTCCATAGCAACCAACTATTTAGTAAACTAATTGATTTCAAAAACTTCAACTTTCAAACTTTAATATATAGAGCATGCAAGTCTTCTATCACAATCAATCATAACTCCAACATATAATATGAGCATGATCCTAATATAATACACCAACTAATTTTCAAAATTATATACATACAAACTGACTTTTAAGACTAACCCAACTTACCAACCTTACTTATTTGCAAAACAATAAATACATGAAACTTTCTAACTCGGGATGCACTTTTCATTTCGTTTTCCTTTTTTTTCTTTTTTTTCTAAAGAGAGATAGATGCCTCAGATAAAATTTACAAATAACTACTTTTACCTTCTTACCTTCAATTAAAAAAAATGAGCAAATAAACTCCCCCAAAAAAGAAAGAAGTATTAAAGTAAAAAAAATGAAAAGAAAATAAATATTCATTACTCGATTAATGCAGATTTCTACAATATCTTAAATGATGATTGGGTAATATATCCATGAATCGAATATACTTGGGCTTAAATTATTGTATTCTCAAGTCGTTTAGAAGAATTTTTATTTTGTTTAGTTATTATTTTGCAGATTCAGGAGACGCAGGGACAAATTGGGCATTTGAGCTATTAAATGGCAGAATTGTAATTAATTTTAGAAGCGTAATATTAAGGCGTGTGTTGAACTAATCTCAGCCACGAGGCGTATACCGAGGCTTGACCAAAGTAACCAAACCAAACCCAAGGCGTGAGATTGCAGTGAATGAGAAGTTGATTTGGACTAGGATTTAGGCAACATGGAAAAGGAGTATATAAAGACCAATTAACTGATCACTTAGAGGGTAGGGTATCATAATCAACCATAATTGGAGGCGAATTAGGAATCACTTGAAGATTGAAGATTGAAGCTTGAGAGATTTTCTTTAGAGTTTCTTCTTCTCCTTATTTTCAAATTGTGTAATTCCTTAAAGATGATTTTCATGAGATTGTTGGTTTTATTTTCCATTATGAACTAATTCTTTTGTTAAGGCTACAATTGAACCTTTTATATCTATGAATTAATTATTTGATTTATTCCAATTATTTATGTCAAGGTGAATCGTTTATTATGTGTTGTGCTTATTGATTAATTATTTGGCCAGTAATTACCTTGTTACTCTAGAAGGATTCGGGAGAGGAGATCTAGGGTTAGAATAGGACATGATAACATGTATGCTTGATTATTTGCATGAGATGAATAATTAGGGTCATGAATTGAATAAGAATATCTGTTCACTGCATGTAACAATTTGGGAATTAGAATTTAATGGGTTTAATTTAATTATTTTGCGTAGGAATATCGCAAGATTAATTGAATTGAATAAAAGTTAATTGATCACTTGGGAAAGGGCTTTTAACACTTAGAATTCCTGTTAACAATTCAGTAGGCATAATAATTGGATTAATTGGATAATGGGTTTATTGTTCATAATTGGGGATATTGGAGTCTTAATCTTATTTATCTGAATTTATTCATTGAGTCTTAATCTTTATTTATTTAATTGAATTAATTTTAGGGTAATCTAGTTTTAATTGATTAATTTAGTTTTCTTAATTAGACAAATCACACTTTGCAGATTGTTTGAATAAAATTGAATTGAAATAGTGCTAGTAGTTGGAATTTATTGATTGGAATTCTCTGTGGGATCGACACTTAATTTATCACTTTATTACTTGCTGACTGTTTATACTTGCACATATAATTGATTGTGAAATCAAGCAACATTAAATAGTCAAAGAAAAAGAAAGTAACATTTTTGCTAAAAAGGTCAATAAACATGATTAATCAGATTCAATTTGTTTATTAAAAGTAAGATATCCTAAATTTATCAATAATCCACACAGGTCAAGAGATCTAGGGTTAGAACTGGACATGATAACATGAATGCTTGATTATTTGCATGAGATGAATAATTAGGGTCGTGAATTGAATTGAATATCTATCTCACCGTTGCATGTAACAAATTGGGAATTGAAATTTAATGGGTTTAATTTAATTATTTTGCGTAGGAATATCGCAAGATTAATTGAATTGAATAAAAGTTAATTGATCACTTGGGAAAGGGCTTTTAACACTTAGAATTCCTGTTAACAATTCAGTAGGCATAATAATTGGATTAATTGGATAATGGGTTTATTGTTCATAATTGGGGATATTGGAGTCTTAATCTTATTTATCTGAATTTATTCATTGAGTCTTAATCTTTATTTATTTAATTGAATTAATTTTAGGGTAATCTAGTTTTAATTGATTAATTTAGTTTTCTTAATTAGACAAATCACACTTTGCAGATTGTTTGAATAAAATTTAATTGATATAGTGCTAGTAGTTGGAATTTATTGATTGGAATTCTCTATGGGACTGACACTTAATTTTATCACTTTATTACTTGCTGACTGTGTATACTTGCACATATAATTGATTGTGGAATCAAGCAACAAGTTTTTGGCGCCGTTGCCGGGGAATTCTTTTTTAATATTAATTCCATATTAGTTATAATCAATTCGGTCTTAATTTAAACGTTATTTATTTTTTCTTCTTTTGTTTGCAGGAATTCTTTGCAAGTGTATGCACACTAGATCAAGGGCTAAAAAGGAACCTTTTCCTTATACAGATGACATCGAAAGGAAGTTCCAAAAATTACAGTTGACTAGTGAGGCATTACCTGTGGAAGAAGATCTGGCAGCGCAAGAAATACCAGTAAACATGGCAGGGGAAGAATGAAAATCGCTTAGGGATTATGCCATGCCGACAGTCACAGATATACAGTCTAGTATTCAGAGGCTGGCGATTAATGCAAACAGCTTCGAGATAAAATTGGGAACAATTCAGATGCTTCAAAATGCAGTGCAGTTTGGGGTTAGTTTGATGGATAATTCGAACGAGCATATTTTGAGTTTCTTGGAAATTTGCGACACCTTCAAATTCAATAACGTTTCAGAAGACGTTGTAAGGTTGAGGTTGTTTCCATTTACATTGAAAGACAAAGCTCAGAGTTGGTTACACTCATTGCCACGTGGTTCAATCACAGCTTGGGTAGACTTAGCTCAAAAATTCTTAGTTAAGTTTTTCCCACCAGCAAAGTCGGTAAAACTACGGAACGATATTCATACTTTTGCACAGTTCGACTCAGAAACCTTATATGAAGCCTGCGAAAGATTTAAGGATATGCTCCGTAAATGTCCACATCACAAAATTCCACAGTGGATGCAGGTTGGGATATTTTGTGATGGTTTGCACGCGTCCATAAGAGCCAGTATTGATGCAGCAGCAGGTGGAACGATCATGGCTAAGAACTTTGATGAGACTTATCAACTGTTAGAAATGATGGCCAACAATAATTATCAGTGGCCAATGACTAGATCTAATCCTCCAAAAACACCAGGAAAGTTTGAATTGGATGCAGTGACAACGTTGGCAGCACAGGTTTCTGCATTAACTAAGAAGATTGAAACATGGGGGTCCACCATCCGCACCATAAGTAGCAATGGTTTGTGAGTTATGTGCTGAAAGTCAGGCTACAGATCAATATGCCATCAATTCTGAATCAACTCAGTTCGTGGTAAGCTATAATCGATCAGTCCAACCTTATCCAAATCAAAATGCATATAACCCAGGTTGGAGAAATCACCCAGGGTTTTCTTGGAGCAATAATCAAGCTCAAGCACCGAGACAGTAAAATCCACCCAAATTTCAAAATTAGACTCAACAATAGCCAGAGAGGAAAACAAGTCTGGAAGATGCTTTGGAAAAATTTATTGTAGCTACTGCATAATGACAACCCGATATTTTCTATATAAATAAATCATAAATTTTGTGTATAAAGCCTATAAATTTTTTTTTCCGCAATATAAATATGAATGTTATGTGCCAAGGTAATGTGTAATTATATATTATATGTGTGATAAATAAAATTTATTTATTACATTAATTATTACAAATAAATTTATTTTAGAAATATTGATTATTATAAATTATATTCTTATAATAATTAATTTTATATTAGAAATGTTTTATTAATTATTTTTCCATGAAATTATAAACTTATATTATTTAAATTATATATGAAAGGATTTTAGAATAAATATAATGATTATTTTATTATATGAAGTTTGTTCAAAGTTTATTAAGTAAATTATTTTTACTTAATTAATAAAGGTTAATTATGGCGAGATAAAATCGATATGGAATCCAACCCTAATTCGGGTTTTGATCAAAGCATGATAATAATATTATAATATTATAATATTTTGATTTTTATATAAATATGTCTATAAATATGGTATATTGTATATGTGAATCAATTTAAATGATGGTTGGTCAATTATGTGCGTATATGTGTTATAATTAGGAAACCTAATTATTGTCGTAAAACCCTAATTGCAAAAATTAAAACCCTAATCGATATTTAGAAACCTAAACTAAATTGTAAACCTTAATTGCTTAAGTGGCAAGGTTAATTATGTTATAATACCCAAATGATCAGGAATAATGTAATTAGAAACCCTAATTACAAGTTGTTAAACCTAATTATTAAATTGTTAACCCTAATTAGTAAATTGTTAACCCTAATTACCAAATTGGTGCCTTAATTGCTAATTTGTGATCTTAATTATAATTAGTAAATCCTTAAACCTAATTGTTAAGTTTATGTAATTAGGAAACATAAACTAATTTAGCAATCCTAAATTATGAATTTTAGAAACTAAAATTTTAGTTTATAATTTTTACAAACCCTAGTTGCTAAAATGAGTTTATGCTAAACCTTGTGGTTGAAACCTAAGGTTAAACCTAAGGGTCAAACCCTAAAGGTTTGACAAGTTCCAATTTTGTCATTAAATGATTTATCAAATGACCATTTTGCCCCTAAGTGTATTATTTTGGCTAAATTAGTAGGGTTTGACAATAGGATGGGTTGGTGACCAACTATGTTGACAAATTATGACTTACAATCTCAAAGAAACCAAAGAATATATATCTCAAATATTCATGCATCCAACACATTATATATATATTGGAGAGAAAATTGCATTTTGTTCACTTAATTTGTGCAAAAACCTTACTCAACTCTCTCTCTTACCACACCTCACGAAATTATCTAGCATTATAGTCCCATTATCAAGCCCCACTAACACCATAACCAAATCAAAGAACACAAAATCAAAAATTTTTCATCAAAGGTATAAACCCTAACCATAATTTTTTTTCCAATGATCTCATTGTTAGATCTTGTAATTTGTTGTTAAAAGATGTTGTTTATAGTCTAATTTAATGATCCGGGTTGGTATATTACAAGTCCATAACATCTAAATGCTCAAATCAATGATTTTTAAATTTCGGAAAAATTTCATGTTATGGTCCGACAAATGAATGTCGGACCTTGTAGATCCATTTCGTAATTTGGGTTTTGTGTTTTAAAGGTTGATACTTGTAGTATGTTATGTTTTCATGTAATATGAAACCGATAGATAGCTCAAATCATGCTCGAATGAAAGTTATGGGCGGTCAAACCTCGCCGACCGCCACCATGACTTTCAAAATCTGAAAAAACCGAACGACCCGTGTAAGCCTCCGATGTGTTCTTTTCGCGGACTTAGATCTAACTTCTTGATGATGTTATGTGTTTTTTTTGTAACCAAATTATAGACTGATATTAGTACTTTAATATTATGCCTTAAAATCTCCTAAACAACAAGTAATCGACTACGTTGGTAAATTTGGTCAAAGTAGGCCAAACTACCATGATCGCATTTTCTAGAAAAACCGTAAATTTTGAAACAATTTTTCCGACAAGGTTTGGCCAAACATTGTACCGCTTAATTTGTTGTTATTTTGTTGATATTATATATATATATATATATATATATATATATATATGTTATGTTGTCTACACATTACAACTTGTATATCACAAAATCATCAACACGATTGATAGTTATAATAGCTTAAAAGTGACTGCTCGAATCGCTCATCATTTACAGAAATGAAGAATACTTCCCGACAAGAACTTTGGTTGCTTAGATCTAGCTTGTGTTAGGTTGTTTGATCGTGTTGTTTGTTAGAACCTGTAGTCTTGCACTTTGTCTACAAGATCTAGCTTTTGTAATTCCCAAAAACACATTACACAAAGATTTAAAGTTGGTCAAACTAGTCCACTTTCGTAATCGGTATGAAGGTTCAGGCAAATTCAAGAACACCTATATAGCGATAGCTTAAATATTATAGGGCCCTTTAGTGACAGTTTTTGCAAAAATTAATTATTTTTATTTAATAATTAGTATTAATTAGTTTTTAATTCTGAAAAATACAAAATAAATTATTAAAAATTATTTTAAAGTCCAAAAATTATATTTTAATTATTTTGAATATATTTCATAAATATTTAATATTTTTGGAATATTAAAAGTATTTAATTTATTTAATTATAATATTAAATAAATTATTTAAAAATGATTTAAAGACATGAAAAATCATTAAAAAAAATTATATTATATATATGAAAATATTTTAAGTTATTTTTAATGACTTTTAATATTTTGTGATAATTTTCATTAATAAATTAATATTAATGATAATTAAGTTGTTTAATAAATGAATTAAATAAATAATTTAAAAATGATTTTATTATTTTAAAAATCATTTTAAATAATAATAAGATATTTAAGAATATTTTAAGTTATAAAATATAACTTTTAATATTTAAAGGTAAAATTCATTAATTAATTATTATTAATGATATTAAAGATATTTAATATTTACATTAAATAAATTAGTTTAAAAATGATTTTAATATTTTAATAATCATTTTAAATGAAAATAAAGTGTTTAAAGATATTTTAAGTTATAAAATATAACTTTTAATATTTAAAGGATAATTTCATTAATAATTTGATATTAATGATATTAATTTAACCCTAATGATATTAAATTTATTTAATAATTATATTAAATAAATAGTTTAAAAATGGTTTTATTAATTTAAAAATCATTTAAAAGGGATATAAATGAATTAAAAATATTCTAAGTTATAATTAATAACTTTTAATATTTAGATAAATAGTTCATTAATAATTTAATATTAATGGTAATTATTTTATAATGATTTTTTAAATGTTTTAAAAATCATTTAAGGGTAATATAAATGTTTTAAAAATATTTTAAGTTATTATTAATGACTTTAATATTTTGGCAATGGTTTCATTAATAGCTTAATATTAATTAAATATTAATGATAATAGAATTGTTTATTATTTAAATCATTTAATAATGATTCTGATATTTCAAAAATTATAATAAATGGTAATAATTGTTTAAAATTATTATAAGGCCATGAAAAATAGTGCGACTGGTGTTTAAGTTATCCAAATGAATATTGAACTACTGTATAGAGTTTTAGACTCGATATTTACCCGATAAAGTCATTTTTGTGAGATCGATATATTTCGTAAATTGATCTGGACTTAGATAGGATGACTGGATAACTGTTTATTTGTGATTCAATGGTGTTAAAGTTATGTGACAATGTGATTAGGAATGTGCTGACTGCAATAAGCAGTATTATATGATATGATATGTTATTCTAATCAGACCAATGATCTATTTAATGATAGGGATTGATAGAAAAGATAAATCTAAGTTGTGTAAGCAGCTGACAAGGCAAGTATCTAACCCTTTGCATTTACTTTATGCAACGGACATGCGTAAGATAATATCTAAATTGTTCATTTCAATTGTTCAAATATTTCAACCTTTGTATATACTTATGCAATGATTCTGTATAAGTAAGCTATTAAGCATTAATTATTGTACAAGTTCCTTTATTCAGTTATTATTGATCAAGTTATTTATTCTGTTCGTTAATTTCTATAACATGGTTATACAAGTGTCCCCACTTGGATAATCATTATATTTTATCACATGTTGATACATACTTATAGTTGCTTAGTATGTATACCTTGAAATAAAAGTCGTCTAAGCTATTTGATCCAGCTAGACATATATTTAAAGTTGTTGTTGAACAAGATAAAACTTATCCAACCGAATTGTTTTGGTATGGATTCAAGACTGTTATGAACATCCCAAATATGGGAAATTTTTATGCGCTAAAAAGTGATAAAAGGATGAACGATAATATCGTTCTAGCAATGTAGTATTGATCAATACAGGGCATAACAGGTTGATCACCCCCGTGCCCGTAAGTAATGACGGTTTACAGATGAAGTTCTATTTAACCTTTTCAAAAATAGAAAACAATGTTCATAGTCTGACAATTGATCCTCATTTATAATCAATACGTAGTTTCAAAAATTTGAAATCAAATGATATGTTGTTATTTATTGGTTCAAATTTTACTTCACAATCGTTGATTCGTTGTAGAAGTATCCTTCCAAGAAAACATTTAATTCATTCAGCTTAACTATTATTGTTGCTATTACTTGTTTGGGCACTCAAATGCTCATCCTTGCTTAAATTTAAATGTTTTCGCTAAGTGTGAACAACCAAGGATCTCGCCAAGAATAAAGGGAAAGGAAAATTGTTGAATGAGTGTTTATGCTATCTCTGTAATAAAACTTTAACATTATGTTAAGGATGATAAATATTATTATCATGTAATGAATGTTGAAGGTTTCATACTTGGGATTTGAAACTCTAATCTTATGTAAATTAAATTTGATAATCTATATTATTGTTATTATTATTAGTATTATTCCGCTCATAGAAATGGTATCGTGTAAGCGTTCGAAGTACCGAGTTGGGTTTTTCAAGTATCCGAATTTTTGGGGAGTATGTCAAATGGCTACATGCATTACCGACCGCCAGGAAAATTAAACAATTATTCGACACTCTTGATCGGCCTGAAACGAAAGAGAAAAAGTTCAAACCATCGATAGAAGAGCCACCGGTGTTGGAATTAAAATCGCTACCATCTCATCTGTAGTATGCTTATTTGGGAAAAGATTCTACCCTACCAGTTATTGTTTTGATAAATTTGACTGATACGCAAAAAGAGAAACTGTTAAGGGTATTGTGAGAGTTCAAAATAGCAATCGAATGGACTATAGCGGATATTCGAGGAATTAGTCCGTCATTTTATATGCATAAGATCTTATTAGAAGAAGGAGCAAAACCAACCATTGAGAAGCAAAGAAGGCTAAACCCCATTATGAAGGATGTGGTAAAGAAAGAGATCATAAAGTGGTTGGATGCCGGTATTATTTATCCCATCTCGGACAGTTCATGGGTAAGTCCTGTACAGTGCGTACCAAAGAAAGGGGGAATGACGGTTGTAAAAAATGAATATAATGAACTCATCCCCAATAGAACCGTTACAGGCTGGAGAGTATGTATGGATTACCGCAAACTGAATAAAGCCATACGCAAGGACCACTTCCCCTTGCCGTTCATTGATCAGATGTTGGATAGGTTAGCGGGACATCAGTTTTATTATCTTTTGGATGGATATTCCAGATATAATCAGATTGCCATAGCGCCGGAAGATCAAGAAAAAACCACATTCACATACCCTTACGGTACGTTTGCCTTCCGTCGTATGTCTTTTGGCTTATGTAATGCTCTGACAACTTTTCAACGATGCATGATGGCTATATTCTCAGATATGGTAGAACAAAACTTGGAAGTATTCATGGATGACTTCTCCATGTTCGGTGATAGTTTAGACTTATGCTTGAAAAATTTGGTCTTAGTGTTGAAGCGCTGTGTGGAGACGAACCTAGTCCTTAACTGGGAAAAATGTCACTTCATGGTGCAAGAGGGGATAATTTTGGGGCATAAGGTTTCCGCAGCAGGGCTAGAGGTGGATAAAGAAAAAATTGAGACGATTGAGAAACTACCTCCTCCAACATCTATGAAGGGAATACGGAGCTTCTTGGGACATGCGGGTTTCTACAAACGCTTCATTAAAGATTTCTCCAAAATTTCGAAACCCTTATGTTCCCTCTTGGAGAAAGATGTACCATTTAAGATGGATCAGTTATGCGTCGATGCTTTTGAAGTATTGAAGAAGAAATTGGTTTCAACTCTAATTATAGTGGCTTCCGATTGGTCCTTACCATTTGAATTGATGTGCGACGCCAGTGACTACGCAGTTAGAGCAGTATTGGGACAACATCATGATAAAATTTTTCACACTATTTACTACTCCAGCAAGACGTTGACGGATGCTCAGTTGAATTACACGACCACCGAAAAAGAATTACTTGCGGTCGTGTTTGTCTTCAACAAGTTCAAAGCATATCTCATCGGGACCAAGGTAATTGTCTATACTGATCATTCTGCTATTAAGTATTTGATTTAGAAGAAAGATGCCAAGCCGCGGTTAATACGGTGGGAACTTTTGCTTCAAGAATTTGACTTAGAGATCCAAGATAGAAAAGGTATTGAGAACCAAGTGGCAGATCATCTTTCTCGTTTAGAAAATACGGAGGTTCAGCAAAAAGATGAAGTCATGATTAATGAGAGGTTTCCTGATGAGTAGCTTCTTCGAGTAACAACAACCGTGCCTTGGTACGCAGATTTCGTGAAATATCTAGTTAGTAAGGTGTTACCTCCAGAGTTGAACTCGCAACATTGGAAAAAGTTCCTCCACGATGTCCGACATTACTTTTGGGAAGAACCGTTTCTATTTAAGGCATGTGCAGACCAAATGATTAGACGATGTGTGCCACAAGAGGTGATGGATAGCATATTAGGTCATTGCCACTCATCTGATTATGGAGGTCATTATGCGGGCGATAGAACAGTAGCCAAAGTGTTGCAGTCAGGTTTTTTCTGGCCTTCTCTATTCAAAGATGCATACCTCTATGTGTTTAAGTGTGATCAGTGTCAACGCGTAGGCAATATCTCCAAACGCAATGAAATGCCACTTAACACAATTTTGGAGGTTGAATTATTCGATGAATGGGGAATCAACTTTATAGGACCTTTCCCATCCTCCTTCAATAATCAGTATATTCTGTTGGCAGTCGATTATGTCTCCAAATGGGTAGATGCCGCAACTTTACCAACGAATGATGCCAAAGTAGTCCTGAGGTTTTTGAAGAAAAATATTTTCACACGATTTGGGACGCTAAGGGCGATAATTAGTGTTGAGGGAACTCACTTCTATAATAAGCAGTTCACTAAATTTCTTACACAGTTCGGAGTCCGACATAAGATTGCAGCCGCATACCATCCCCAAACCAATGGCCAAACAGAAGTTTTGAATCGGGAAGTTAAGAGAATCTTGGAGAAAGTGGTCAATCCGTCACGAAAAGACTGGGCCATGCGACTAGATGATGCCCTATGGGAATATCGAACGGCTTACAAGAATCCTATTGGCATGTCACCTTATAGGATGGTTTACGGAAAGGCATGTCATCTACTGGTCGAATTAGAACATAGTGCATATTGGGCCATTCGGAAGCTGAATTTCAATCTACGAGCAGCTGGGGAGAAACGACTACTTAAATTAAATGAGATGGATGAATTCCGGCATAATGCATTTGAAAACGCCAAACTGTACAAGGAGAAAGTAAAAACTTGACACGATAAAAAAATCATTGATCGGAAGTTTGAACCGGACCAACAAGTATTGCTTTTTAACTCTAGATTATGTTTATTTCCCGGTAAATTAAAATCTCGATGGTCCGGACCTTTCGTGGTTGTATCTGTCGCTCCACACGAAAATGTTGAATTCGAGGAACCTAATTCGAAGCGAACATTTAAGGTGAACGGCCAATGACTTAAGCACTATTGGAGTGGGCCCATCGATCGACAATCTACAACCATGTACCTCTCTAATCCAGTGGACAATTGAGCAACACAGCAAAGTCAGGCTGACAACTATAAACCAAGCGCTATAGGGAGGCAACCCCAGGAGTTCTAGTTTATTTTGTTTTGTTTATTCCAGTAATTCTTCTTTTCAGCATGAGATTTACTTACAGTTCATAGTATGATATATTAATCTAATATTCTTCATGATTTTCTAGCTTGCTTCCAGCTCAGTGCACAAGTAATTCAAAGGGTCATGGAAAGGAATAATTGAGCAAGAGTGGCACGGAACGGACTTCATATGCCAAGATGTTCAAGTTAAGCGCCCCGGCGCTGCACTTCAGAATTTGTAAAATAGGCCCAGTGCCTCGACACTCGTTTACAAGTCATAAACAGCGCCCCGACGCTAGATCCAATTACCGGACACTGACCTCTAGTGCCTCGACCCCCAAAAAGTATAGAAACTCAGCGCCCGTGCCACTGAGATACCAATCAACTCTTGAATACCAAATACCACCCTCTCTTTTTAGGGCTAAACCTAGCGCCCGCCACGCTTAGGACTCGCCTCTCGCCCTCTGTTGCTTGACGCTGCCGGCATGTTAAATGCTTAAATCCCAAATGTTGGGAGCCCAGGTTTGAAAATTAAATACGTGCTTCCCTTTTCTTTTTCTTGTTCACACTCCTTAACCCATCCAACTTCCTCCACCACCTATACACGTTTTAGCCATTTCTATTCTTTGATAACTGACCAGCCCCATATTACAATATAAAGCCTGCATATCTTTTGTGACAACCCTCTTTGATTCAGTCACTACCTTCCTACGTGAATTCGGTTAATTCTTTCAAAATCCAAGGTATGTCTTGTAATAACTTTAAATATTTGTTGCACTGAATATTCTTAGTTGTGTGTTATATGTTTCTCTTGTTGGTGCATGCAAATTTTTACTGTTTTGAGAGTAAGTATTTAACTTGATTCACCTTCTCCTACATCTAAAGTGCAAATTTTCATTCTTCTAATTTTGAATATCTCATATTGCTTGCATGTGAATCACTTTTGATTGGGAAGTCACGCATATATGGTATACTAAATGGTGATTGAAGTTTGGGGTTTGAATTGCTAGGAAAATAGTGGTGATTCAAAGCAAAATATGAACTGCCCACAAGGTGTTCGGTATTTTTCCTGACTCAATGTTCTTTGTTCTATTCGCACAACGCTATATCCAACACTAAATTTACGTGCATTCTTGCCATCCCAATACCATAGGTCTACTGTTAGACGGTTATATCATTAGCATGGGGGGGGGGGGGGGCTAAACTTTATTGATGCATACTTGGGGTCCTATTTCTACGGGACTATTGTTTTACCGGATTTGCACATACATTGACTATTTGATTGTAATTGCTCAAAATTTTGGCCTACATGTCATGTCCATAGTTTTTCGCTACCCATGTACCGAATGTATGCGGTTGTTTGCCATAATATTGTTACATGTCACATCTTTTGGGCGCACCTTATACTTCTTTGACCAATTATGCTATGTAGATATAAAATGAGACTACTCAATCAAATTTGTACTTTCATGCTATTATGTGTCTCAATACACCCCAACCATAGTACATAACATGAACTTATTTTGAAGTTTGGGGGTAGTGCTATGGGTACGTATGTCCATATTCGATTTATGCCCAATGCTAATACGTGTGCATGTGATTTCCTTGCAGAATTTTCTAGATGGCCTCGAAGCGTTAACGCGGAGAAGGTTCTGGGTTAGCCTCGGCTCCTCCAAAATTTGACAGCCATCAGTTCGTTAGTGTCGCAGATCAAGAACGCTATAACCATATGGCTACCCGTTCAGTAGTCCCTGAACGCGGTTTAAGGCCTAATCAATCCAAGGATGGGGACATGGCGATCATGATTGCTGAGAGGAATTGGTTCACACTCACCACTCAATCCAAACCGGCAGTGATTGAAGTTGTTAAAGAGTTCTACGCCAACGTTTCAAAGCATTCACACTATAGAGTGTATGTGTTAGGCAAAACCGTTGAATTCGGTGAAGAGGACATCAACGGGTGTTATCAGCTGCCATTGGAGGGACAATATAACAAGTATGCCAGTCTTGTGAGTCAAGGACCAGACTATGAAACCATAATACGTGAGCTTTGTCAACCGGGAACCACATGGACAATGCATGAACTTGGCAGCATGACGTTCCCTCTTTTACACCTCAGTTTATATGGGAAGGCTTGGTATGCCTTTATATACGCCAAACTTATGCCGTGCATGCATGTGAGCCATGTCACCAAGGAGAGGGCTGTGCTGCTGTATTCCATTTTTCAAGGCTTGAAAATTGATGTTGGCCTCATCATTCAGCAATCCATTCTGCGAGCTGCACGAGGAGGTACCACGGGAGGTTTACCCCATCCATCTCTCATTTGTGTTTTATGTGTGAAATTTGGGGTCAAATGGAAGTCGGATGAAATGATTCAAACCCCAATGCCGGTGTTGGACCATAAGCTGATAAGTAGGTATAGAGTATGGACTGGTGGGGCAAACCACCCCCATGGATTGGGTTTTATAATTCCCCAAGTTGAAGCTCTACAAGCTTCACCACCTCTTGCCCCACCCACTTATGGTCCTTCCTCTGCAGCGCACCGTGGTGTTGTTCCTAAGGCCGTCCAGCGTGAAATTGATGGTTGGTTCTACAATCTCGAATCTCAGAATGTCTGCCTGTCTGAACGTCAAGATGTGATCTATAAATTTTTAGTCGACCAATTCACCGCCCAGAATGCTATGTATGCTCAATTGTACCCGAGAGTAGATCTTAGCCATTTCCCTACTGCTCCTGTTCTGCCTGTGTTTCCCCCTTCTGATCAAGAGATGAGAGAAGATGATGATGTGGCACCCGAGGAATAAGCTTATCCGGGAAGTCCTCTGTTCTATATTGTTATATTTTTTTTTCGCATGAGGACATTGCTCTTTATAAGTTTGGGGGTAATTTAGTTTTTATGTGCATTCTTAGGTGCCATATTTCTAGTAGTTTGTGGATAGTATCTTTTTTTTACTTTAGATTAAGTGTTGCATTTAGGATTTCACATTAATTCCAGCTGTTTAATAGTTAAGTATATTTGGGGCCAATGATGAAATTGAAATTGCATGAACAAGTCTAGTAAGGATTGTTAAGATGGTGATGTGATTTTCTTGACATGATTTAAATCTTTATCTATTTGAAACTGATATTATCATGATAACACATGTTAAGAAACGACCATGTTGGCTGATTAAGTTTAAATGGATAGATAATAGATTTCTAAAGGATAAATACTAGCTGAATGAAAGAACAACATGAATAGCTAGTGATGGATGAAGTTAGACATGAATTTAAGTTTGGGGGGAAATATTTGGAGTATATAAGCTTTAAGAAAAAAAAACAATGGCTAGTTTTGTTTCGGGGCCTTTGTTACTTGCGTAAGTAAGCCCGAGGGAGTGTCTCTACACCTAGCGTCCTAAGGTCTTATATTGTCTGGGAGTCGTTGGTCGAAAGCTCGCTAAGGGATAACACTGTTAGCCTAATGGAATGAGACATTGCACAGTCATGGGAAATTAAAAAAATGAATAAAACGGAAAAAAGTGCAAAAAGCCCCCGTTAAAAATAAATAAATAAAAATAAAGCATAAGTATTCCATTTTGACCCTTGAACTTTGGTAATTGTTTGATTTTAGCCGAATCTAGTTTATTTGAGGAGTTCTCAAGTTTACATTGTATGATGCCTTCTAAGAAATCTATTATGTTTCGTATTTTGCTTTTCATCGGTTAACATGGTTGTTGAACACACACACACGATATCAGTAATAACAGATTTAGATTTGTTGATTGTTGGGATATTATTGAGCTGTCTTAATATGATGTACTAGCATGTTATTGTGATTTTTTTTGAGGCCTAATGAGTATACGATGTTCTATTCGATTGCTGGAGTTACAAACATGTAGATAGTTTTAGGTGCATTTGCATGGTTTGTTTAGTTTTTTGTGTTGTATTATGTTTTGTCGCTTGAGGACAAGCAACGATTTAAGTTTGGGGGTATTTGATGATTGGGTAATATATCCATGAATCGAATATACTTGGGCTTAAATTATTGTATTCTCAAGTCGTTTAGAAGAAATTTTATTTTGTTTAGTTATTATTTTGCAGATTCACGAGACGCATGGACAAATTGGGCATTTGAGCTATTAAATGGCAGAATCATAATTAATTTGAGAGCAGCGTCGGGGCACTGCGTGTTGAACTAATCTCAGCGCTGGGGCGCTGAGGCTTGACCAGGCGAGCAACCAATTGAGCAAGGCGCGAGATTGCAGTGAATGAGAAGTTGATTTGGACTAGGATTGAGGCAACATGTAAAAGGAGTATATAAAGACCAATTAACTGATCACTTAGAGGGTAGAGGATCATAATCAACCATAATTGGAGGCTAATTAGGAATCACTTGAAGATTGAAGATTGAAGCTTGGGAGATTTTCTTTAGCGTTTCTTCTTCTCCTTATTTTCAAATTGTGTAATTCCTTAAGGATGATTTTCATGAGATTGTTGGTTTTATTTTCCATTATAAACTAATTCTTTTATTAAGGCTACAATTGAACCTTTTATATCTATGACTTAATTATTTGATTTATTCCAATTATTTATGTCAAGGTGAATTGTTTATTATGTGTTGTGCTTATTGATTAATTATTTGGCCAGTAATTACCTTGTTACTCTAGAAGGTGTTGACGTCGGGATTTTTGATTGTCCCTTTTCGTTACTTGTTCTTTGGTGTTCTCATGTTAATGTGAGATTTGTTTGAAAAAATAAGTGAAAAAGGTCTGACATGTATAATGTCGACGATTGGACTTTAAGAGTCGCCAGTTGGTATATTTAATCGGTTTCACCAATGTCTGTCCGAAAAAGGTTTGCACATTGACCCAAAGATTCGGAACATCGCTAAAAACGAATCTGTGAAACCGAGATTCATTAAGGGTTCGGGGGCTTGATTATGCGGAGGGAAGTTGTTAGGCACCCTCCGACATCCGTGTTACCACGGTGATCGCCACTCTTTAAAGAAATTGTTATATGAATGTGTGTGTGTGTATCAATGTGCAATTATTTGAAAGTAGTGCGAGGCCTCATTCGCACCTATATATAAGGGTTTGAATTTTATAGAAAATTCAGTTTTAACCAAGATTTAGCAATGAAGTTTTGTAAAAGAGGTTTTTTAAACCATGTGCTCAATAGGAATTGAGACCTTTTAATACTCCCATTTTATTATTAAATGTTCGGCTTGTTTGCTTTTATTTTCGAGATGCGAAGCATTCTTGAGAAAATAATATACAACAGTGCCGAACTCCTTATGGGCATGATAGCAATCCAAGAAAACTCAAACACTGTAAAATAATGTACAAGCTGCTTATAGCCAGAAAATGTCCATCATGGGAACCGAATCTAGATTCAGTAAACTGAACCTGTGATCACATGATTCCTAGGCTCACTTGATCTTCGCAATTTGTATGGAAAGCGATGGCGATTATATATATATATAAAGCAGTAAATATATATATATATATATATATATATATATATATATATATATATATATATATATATATATATATATATATATATAGATCGATCAATCGCCACGAAAGTAAACTCCAAAGTGACGAAATGTAAATAAAGTCAGTAAAAGCGATCAATCGCCACCAAGTAAACTCCAGGCGAGATGAATGTAAATAAAGTTGTAAAAGGCCACAAAGTGAACTCCAGGCCTGACAAAAATGTAAATATATATATATAAAAGCACTAGATGTGAAAGCAGTAATTATATATATAAAAGCGAACGCATGTTGGATGTGAATCCGTGCTCATCGGATATGTCCATAATAATTATATATATGTATATATATATAAAAGCGAGTAAACGATCGGATGTAAATCAAGGCTCATCGAATATGTCTCATAACATTATATATATATATATATATATATATATATATATATATATATAAGCGATTAAACGTATCTGGATGTAAAATCCGAGCTCATCGTATGTAGTCGACTACGCTTTATATATATATATATATATATATATATATATATATATATATATATATATATATATATATATATATATATATATATAAGCAATTAAATGCTCTGGCAAGTTCAGGCTCAATCGAGGCATAACTCGATAATATTAGTCCATATATACGAAATATATACATATATTAGTATATATATATATATGAGCATGTAATGAAAACCACTTGATCGAAATCCTGACAAACACACTCACACGAGTATCAACGCACACAACAATTATGTGTGATATATGAGAAAGCAGGCTTTATACAATGTAAGAAGGCTTATAGTGAAGTACGCCAAAGTAGACTTCTTAGACTTTAAATGGATAAACACTCACTCCCTTGAGATAAAAAGTAGCTATATATGAGCTAACTAGTGTTTAAAGAGAGGAAACACTAAAAGATGTGTATGCAGAGTAAAATGGATAGGGCTTCCTCGCTTTTTCCTTCTCTCTCTTCTTAAATGGTCAATTTAGCCTATATTTATAGATCGATGGCCACAGTGTACTGCCAGCGTACCTGCAGATTACACCTTCTATTTGGTCGTGGTGGGCCCGCTTTGGGTCCCGTCGTCTCAGAAGACGTGCACTGCACTCGTGCACTGTAATGTCCGCTCGAACTTACAGAACTTCAATCCGAGCATCCAAACGAAGTATATCTGTACTTCTTTGGATCGATTGTGTCGAGTGTAACGTAATGACATGGATTAGAGGTTGTACGAAGTCAGGAAGAGGGGTCTATGCCCATAGTCTTTAAGCTTCAAATTCTATTCAAAGTACTGCCACACGTAATAGTCACTCAAGATTATCACTCTTCGGTTCTTGTAGGACATTGTTGAATGTATGTATGTATGAAGTGTTGAGACGATGTGCCATTTGTTGCAGGAACAAGATGATGTGTGACTCCTCGCCGGGGTTATCGCCGGTTTAAGCGAAAAGCAGACGTTGCTCAAGGTTACAGCTAAGATTGGACCACTTGTTGGTATGCTGCGATATCATCTTGTTGAGACAATAAGATGACGTGTTGACTCCTCACCGGGGTTATCGCCGGTTTAAGCGGAAAGCAGACGTTGCTCAGGGTTATATCTGAGATTGGACTGCTTGTTTTTATGCCTCACTATCATCTGGATTGAAGCTGATCGCATGTTTGAAATAAGCACTTCCGGGGTTATTGCCGGAACTGCAATGGCATCCCTTGGGGCTATCACCAAGGATGGGGTTGCTACTCCAGTGTTGTCTCTGGGGATCGAACCGAACGTCATGCGGTGTTATCGCCGTAGACAGTAATCTTCTCTTGTTATTATTGGTCTTTTGATCTGCATATCTCGGGGTTATCTCCGAGATTGGAAATGACATTCCCGGTGTGTGTTCCGGGTTGAGATGATGTTCCTGGTTTGTGTCCTGGGTTGGAGCTAAACTTCCGGTAGTATCCGGCATGGTTGTAAGTTGTCTTTCAGGGTTATCTCCAAAAGACGAATCTACCCTTCTGCAATGTTAGGAATAGGAGTGCAGAAAATTTCGAGTGTCTACAGATGCCCCTCTTTATCATATTCATGCAATACAAGGCATGGATAGGATAAAGAATCCTAGACACTTGAAATGCAAGCAAGATAAACATGATGCTATATGCAGCAACATGATGCAAATGCATGTAGAATGATTGTCAAGTAATCCTGATGGGATGACAATCAGTAATGGCTTGGACATACGATCCAAGTCTTCAAGGATGTTGACGTTGGGACTACCACCAAAGTCTTGAATCCTAGACACTGGTTTATACTCCATAGAGGTACCTCTTGTATGGAAGAGATCTGTGGGAATAAAGCTTTGTCGGTTTTGAGGATGTGTATAACATGTTCCCTCATACTGTCGGAGTTACTTCCAACAGTTGGTTGTTATCAGGGTTGCCTGACCTTCGCTGATGTGTGTATCACCGGAAGAATCCCTATTGGGTGCATTGTCAAGGCTGCTTGACCTTCATTGATGTGTGTACCAATGGTTGCATTGTGTTGTAGCCCTTGCTGGGGAAGGTTGCTGCAATGGGTTTACTTGCCATCGGCTGATATGACGTCAAGGCTACTTGACCTTTATTGATGTGTTTATCAATGGTTGCATTGCGTTGTAACCCCCGCCGAGGATACGTGGATGTTTGAAAGATGTGCATTGTGACCCCCACCGGGGATACATGGATTTCTGATAACTTCAGCGTTGTAACCCCCGCCAGGGAGGTTTGATATTTCATGGTTTCGCGTTGTAACCCCCGCCGGGGATTGTTTATATTTCGTGGTTTTGCGTTGTAACCCCCGCCGGGGATTGTTTAGGGTTGTGACCCTGCAAATGATGGCATCAAACCTTTGTGGGGTATTGCCGAGCATGGTTCATGAAAGCTGAGCTCATTGGTATAGTATACCCTGCAATCAGGCGAATACCATTGAGGCGACAGGAGTTTAACTCTGACCGACAAGAAACCAGGATTTTAGGCTGTTCCGCTCAATCGCGTAGCATTTTCATTCCTGATTTGGACTTTCCAGCTTGTGAGACCTCCTTTGTAACTCTAACTGGAGCGAGCCGGAGGTGTGGGACCCATGTAGGGGGGCCAGCAGTGTACTCTCGCAGGAGCCGCGTGTTGACTTATGCGGCCACCGCGCTTTATGTGTATGGCGGCCGGTTACTTTTATAAGTTATTTTCAAGTTAACATAACGAAAGAAATCGAGAGCTCTTCTGAATCTGCACCGAGTTCGGGCAACTTTCTCATATTCTCATCACCGTCATAAGCGTTCTTCATCATCACCGGTAACACATGCATGTATTTTTTTTCCAATTTCGTCCGTTGGAAAATGACTTATCGTATGAAATGCATTTAGACACATAATAGTGAATATGCATGCTGATATGACTTAATAAAAAGTATTCAACAAAGTAAATGTTAGTATTAAACCATGCTGAACATAATGATGTAAAAAAATTTGACTTTTGAAACAGTCAAATTGACACCTTTTACTGTTATTTCTTATCCTATCCGAGGACAAATGAGTAAAGGTAGAGTAGTAAAATAATCCTGGTAATTAGACTACACTTACGGATTTTTACTGTGATGTGATGAATGCATACAGGATGTATATGACTGTGTACATGTGTGATACTGAATGGCCACCTAGTCATGCCTATGTGCATGTGGATAGTCCCATTTACAAAGGGGCTATGGCAAAATTTTCCCAAAATGTAAGCATTGAGTAGTTATGCATTTTTAACTCTACAATAGATGTATGTTAACATAATGCATGTATGGATGTAGTCATAGAATGCATTTTGAAAAAGACTCCAGGTATGAAATTACTACACCCTTTCTGAGGTGATTTGGAGACTTGCTGTCCAGATATTATGGATCCAGATCAGCCGAGCAGTTCCCGTAGGACCACTTCTAGTGTACGGAGGAGGGTTTTTGAAGAGCCTCAACGCCGTTCTATGAGACAGCCTCATTGTTTGGCGGAGGCGGTGGTACGTCCTATTCGGGTTATGGTGCCGAATGTCGAGGACGAGGAGGAGGATGTACCATTCGAGGTTCCTACTCTTGCTGTACGTGTTCCCCGTAGGGAATTGCCAGGTATTCAAGTGGCGAACCCAGATCTTTTGGGTGACTTGAGTAGGCATCCTTCTGTATACCTGCACGCAAATGAGGGATGGAGTTAGATCTTTAATCTTCCTTATTTCCTATTGATGAGGAGTCAAGGAGTCTGATATTGATCTACATTTGATGTAGGTTCCCGACTTCACATAGCCTCGAGGGAACTGGTTTAGCATCCACTCTATGTATCAGGTCTTGCATGATGACTATAGAGCGATTGTCCATGACTGGGGATTCAGGAGGTTCTTCTCCATTCTACCCCGTCGCTGTCCTTGGGGTCACCTCAGGGCATTGTCTGAGCGGTGGTTCCACCAGACTTAGTCACTTCATCTGTTGGACTGCGAGGTGATGATGACGCCGATGGATTGGCGGTTTATCACAGGTATGGGGTTTGGAGGGGAGCTGGTGCCTTGCACGACGGATATCACCCCTACTGCCGTCAGATCCTTGTTGGGAGTTCAAAGTGAGGCGCTCGAGGAAAAAGACTGTCAGACAGTCCTTTGAGCATAGATGCTATGAGTGGGCTGTTGAGTGAGCCCATACCCGCTGATGTGAGAGTCAAGGATCGCATTCTTCGGCGATTGTTCCTGATGGTCATTAGGGGTTGCTTCATAGCAGATAACTCTTCTACGGTGTCCTTCGCTTTGATCATCGCCACTCGACACGTGAACCATATAGGAGAGTATGATTGGGGTTCCTACACCTTTTCCTACTTCCTCAGGGGAATGCGCATGCGATCGCAGGGCTTGACCGAGGCGTGGTTAGGATTCTACTCATTTCTGCTGGTGAGTGTTTTTCTTGTCTTTTCCCATGTATAGGTAAAGAGTGTTGACTGACAGCAGATGTTTACCTTTGTGTTAGCAGTTTTGGGCCTATGAGAGGCTTCCTTGTTTGTGTCCTGTGAGCATGTTAGGTTTAGACACCTATCCACGAGGACAGAGATGGCATCATTCCATACTGGCGGAGGTCCTTGTTGCTGAGGGTTTCATTCATTGTCGCCTACAGCTGGAGCTATTGACAGCTGATGTCATCACGTGGATTCCCTACTCTAGAAAGCATTTAGGAGTTGGCTTTGAGGATGGGTACCCGACTGGAGTAGAGTACATCATTTCCACCCGTAGGATTCCTCTCTTCACAGATGGAGGATGGGAGCTCTATTTAGGAGAGCGTGCTATCAGGAGCACTAGAGGAGAGATTCGTATGCCGATCCTGCCTTCTGCTAAGCGTTATTGGCCTATTTCGCAGTCACCCGTCACTGACATCCCATTGATGGGGATTGACAATTTTACATTGTCAGAGGGCCCCTGTTCACAGGAGATGTTCCAGCATTGGTGGATCCCTCGCACGATTGGAGCTCAGACCCGCGCCACACAGTTTATGGGGGATATGGTTATAGGATCCATGATGATGTTGGATTGGCTAGCCTGTGTCAGAGATCCGACTCATGTGACACAAATTGAGAGATTGACTCGGCAGCTGGACCGGTCACATCTTTTCATTCGGCATTTGGGCAAAGATCCTGCAGAGGTAGATACTTTTGATCCTTCCAGCTCTGGCGCTGGCCCCTCGGATGACCCATATGGTTTTACCGGCACAGATCCTCCTTTGTATAGGCCTGACATCCCTATAGATAGAGATCCAGTAACTCAGGAGGAGTTACATCTGGTGGACAGCATCGATGATGTGGACATCGATACTATTGACTTTTTCTGATGTATTTCTTTTGATAGGCCTCTGTTAGCTGTTGGGTAGCTTCGCCCCATTCTCGCTATATCTTTTGATAGGCCTCTATTGTATGTTGGGTAGCTTCACCCCATTTCCTTGTATTTTAGCTGTACAGAGATGTATTAGATGATGATATACTTAGGAATGTATGCACATTTTTCCATTCCCTATATCATATTGCCATCTATTGTATCATGCATGTTGTTGTTATGCATATGTATGTATGTCCAGAGATATTCAGCATTGACCCCTGGATGGTCTTATGACATGGCCCATAAAGATGTCTTCTTCGACAGTTAGCCGTATTGATCATACCCCACCATTTGCGGTGGTAGCTGGTATGCGATCATGGTATAATAGTATATCACCATCAGACATGGTGATCGTAGATGATTTGCTACAGCATACTATGACCCTACTGATGTTTTAGGTTCCTCCAGGATTTGTAGAGGGCATGCTTAGTAGCTGGGCACCGAGCATGCATGTGTATTTCACTTTGGCACCCGAGAGTTGACTCCTACTTTGGAGGAGTATGTACGATTAGCGATGCTACCTCTGGACAGACCTTGCATACATGAGTAGACAGTTTATGACTCTCACAGGATTGAGGCGCAGAGTAGTGCAGGATGAGATTACATCCGGCCATGTGATATCCCAGCGCTTCCTGTTTGACAGGTTTGGCTCTGAGGATAGCTATGCACGACATTCCAGGGATTTCACCACACCGGAGGATCATTGGCGTTCAGTTAGAGTAGATGTACTGCTTCTGTGTGTATTGTCATATGTATACATGCCACGGTACATGGATGACCTAGATATCGGCGTCATTATGGCAGTGAGAGCTCTCAGGGAGGGTCATACTATCATTCTGATGATCATCGCAGAGACCTTGAGGTCGGCTACATACTGCTGCACTTATCCGGCAAGAGTATTCATAGGTAGCTCGGTCATGCTGTATATGTGGTTCATGTCACACTTGAGACCGATTGGCACATTTAGACATCATGGATTTTATTTCACCCATGAGATAGCCATGTCGTACTCCTTACAGCCTGCGGGGTGTACAAATGCTGCATCTTGGTCTGCTTTCTTGGCAGAGATTGGAGATCCGTTTGATAAATTGCCGTGTTCAGGGCTTAGCTCACCCTACAGCTTCATTACTCATGCTCCGCATGGATTACCTCCTCCGGGCTGGTTTGAGGGGCATAATTACTTACCACCCATCGTAGTGATGAGTCGGGCTTTGACCGGTTCGGGACTTCCATCCGTATGAGGGGTAGTGAGTCGGTCACGCATTACACATAACCGCTTGTCGTGGAGGATAGATCCAGTTGTATGCTCGTTGGGATCAGCCGAGTCGGTGAAGTTTTCATCGTCACCATCCAGTTGTTCTGCAGAGTATTCCGCATGGATGGAGACAGAGATCGCATTGGTCATGATGAAAGATCCACAAGTCAGGTGGGATGATTCGACAATGAGGAGCCTATAGAGGAGGCCATCATTCCCACCGATGACTTGATCACTGGCCGCCAAAGATTTGTGATAGATTCTCCACCCCGAAAAGTGCCATCAAGTACTCAAGATTCGGCAGACAACATTTGGAGCAGAGCTTACATCCGATGACCTATGATAGAGATCGGCTAGGGCCGCGATGTTGATGACTCTTGATGAGAGAGACGCCACTCTATTAGAGAGGGATGAGGCTAGATCAGCCAAGGATGCATTGATAGTGGAGCGGGATGCCGCCTTATCTGTTAGGGATGTGGCCATTGCAGACAACACTTCAGTGAGATCCCAGATGATGGTTAGTCTTGCCGACATGAGTGCCTACATTGATGAGCATTATACCACCATGCAGTTTGCCCCTGATCTGCTAGCTCGTGTAGATACCCTTGGGTAGGAGCTTGCAGTGCTTCCTCCGTCTTCAGAGAGGGATGCTATATTAGATCTGATAGTCCACATACACACAGATCTGTAGATAGCTTTGTATTTTCCTGCACAGACTAGCTTAGCCATTTTTATCATGTACAACACAGATGTATATATCAAACAGTATTATATATGGCAGGGAAATATATTTTGATTCACTTCCCTTTTAGTTATGCCTTGATACTTGCTTGATGTTTGCCTGTTTCTCCAGGGCCTTTGATCTTGATGCATTCTGAAATTATCCTTGACAGATGGACATTGAGACGTCGCAAGGTCTCTCAGAACGGATCATTGATTACTGAAAATCCCTACCATCTTTGGTGTCTTGGGACTGGTATCTGTATGGAAAAGTGGAGAGGAGGGTGGTCTCTTCCTCTCTGACATTGACTGCACCACAGATGGTCGCCAGTACTTCTATTTGTGAGAAGCCTAGTTAATTCCATCTCTTATGGGTTGGTATTGCTCTTTGTGGCATGATCGCAGCTTAGATGGTCACCGAATCTTCTATTTGCGAGAAGAGGTTGGATAATTCCATACCTTTGATCTGAAACCGATGAAGTGGGGTAATTTGAAGGTTGATCCCAGTACCATGTGACAAGTATGTTTGTTCTGGTAGGGGTTAGACTGCACCATGAATGGCTGCCTACGTACTCCTGTTGAAGAGGAGATCAAGTCTGCGTAGTTTGAACCTAGTGTAAGAGGTTCAACGCTGAATGTGAAAGGTAGAAGGGTGTAGAAGTATTTTTGTTGTTTTTGTGAAGAAAGCGCAGAAATGTTTTTGTTGTTTTTTTTCTTTATTGCGACCGGGCCATATAGAATATGGTTGCCTATGTACCCCCGGGTATCAGGGAGATCAGGTCGACGTAGTTTGCCCCTTAAGACAAATCGCAGCTGAAGAGAAGCGTAAATCCCATATGCAGGCTATACTGCGGGGATAAGAAAGTTTAATCCCATCTTGAGGATAAACTACAGAGGTGAAAAGTTTAATCTCGTCTTCAGGAGAAGTGGGTGTGAAAATTTTAATCTCGTCTTCAGGAGAAGCAGGTGTGAAAAGTTTGAAATGAAAGGAAACCAGGCTATTGGTTTGAAGTGTATGTTTCCCTGAGGGGCAAAAGAGTTTGTAAAAAAAGGAGAAAAGGTTCAAAACCGGAATGACTGGTGATTCAAGGATCAAAACCAGGATGTTTGTTTGATGATAACTTCAGACATAGTACCGTTTCACGGTGTCCGAGTTGATAAGCTGTGGAAATTCATCGCCATCCATTTCCTGCAATCTGAGAGCACCTCCTGTCAATATTTCCTTGACAATAAATGGGCCTTCCCAGTTAGGAGCGAATTTTCCCTTAGATTGATCTTGGTTGTCAATGATCTTCTTCAAAACCAAGTCATGTTGTTTGAATTGCCGTAGTCAGACTTTTCTGTTGTAGGATTGTGCGATCCTTTCTTTGATATAAATCGACCATGGAAGATAGTCTGCGATTCATTTTTCATCTATCGAGACAATTGGTGATACCTGTCTTATACCCATTGGTCCTCATCCAACTGAGCATCCATCAATACTCTGAGGGATTCCATTTCCACTTCTATGGGGAGCACTGCCTTCCATCCCATAGACTAGCGAGTAGGGGTTGCCCCAGTGGAAGCACGCATTGAAGTTCTGTAGGCTAATAAAGTTAGGGGCAAGAGGTCAGGCCATCCTTTGTGATTGGCGGACATTTTTTTGCATGATCTTCTTGATGTTTTTATTAGCCGCTTCAACAGCACCATTCATCTTTGGTCGGTAGATGACGGAGTTGAGATGTTTGATGTGGAATTTTCTGCATAATTCCTCCATCATTTTGTTGTTGAGGTTTTTAGCATTGTTTGACACAATGACCTCTGGTTGCCCATAGCGACAAACAACATTATTTCTAATGAACGCAATGATGACTTCTTTAGTAACCCTGGGGAAGGAAGCTGCTTCGACCCATTTGGTGAAGTAGTCGATTATGGTGAATATGAATCGATGTCACTTACTGGCTTTGGCTCGATGGGCCCGATCACGTCCGTTCCCCACATTGAAAAGGGCCATGGCGAACTTATATTGTGGAGTTCCCTTGGAGGGGCGTGGATAACATTCCCATGGATCTGACATTGATAGCATCTCTTGACGTGATCATCACAGTCAGCTTTGAGTGTAAGCCAATAATGTCCCATTCTAAGAATTTTCTTAATAAGTAGGGGTCCGCTCATGTGAGGGCCGCATACTCCACCATGGATCTCATCCATGAGTCGCTGAGCTTGGTCTTTGTCCAGACATCTGAGAAGACCTAATCCTGCATCTCTTTTGTAGAGTGCATCTCCACTCAGGTAGAATTTCACGGCAAGTCGATGAATCCGCCTCTTCTCATTTAGGCTCGCCTCAGCGGGTGTAGATCTATCTCGTAGATACTCCTTGATATGCTGATACCAAGGGTTATGGATGGGAGGTAGCTCATCAGATACTTCTCCAATGTAATTCCCATAGACTGGGGCTTTCTGCATAGAAATTGTGATGCTTGGCATGTTTTCCTTGTCAGGTATGTAAACCAAGGAAGCCAACGTTGCTAATGCGTCTGCAAAGTCATTCTTATTACGAGGAATGTGTAGAAAGGAGATTTCTTCGAACTCCAAAGCCATCTGTAGAACTTGCCGATGGTAAAGCAGTAAATGCAATTCTTTGGTTTGATATATTCCTGTGGATTACTTGATTACCAATTCTGAATCCCCAAAGACAATTAACCACTTTGATGCCCATAGAACGGCAAGTTTGAGTCCCATGATCGACCTTCATACTCACCGTGTTGTTGGTGTTGATAAACCGCAATTGATTGATGACGAGATATCGCTTCCCCGTCATGGGATATTAAAAGCGCCTCCGCCGACAGAGCCTTACGAGTTAATGACTCCATCAAAATACATTTTCCATGAGCGGTATGTATCGTACTGATGTGGTAGCTGAATTGCCATTACTCCTTCATCAGGAAAGTAAGTTTCTAAGGGTTTGTAATCCCCTGCAAGTGCGGCGGCCAGTTGATCCGCAATTCCTTGACCTTCGACAGACTTCTGCGTCACGTAGGCGATGTCAAATTGCTGTAGGATCAATCGCCATCCGGATCGATGACAATTCAAGATGGGCTTCTTTGAACACATACTTGAGAGGATCCACATGGGATATGAGATGGGTTGTGTGGCCATGGAGATAATGCTGTAATCTCATGGAAGCCCATGTTAAAGCACAACAAGTCTTCTCAATCAGAGTGTACTTGTGTTCACTGATGCTGAATCTTTTGCTAAGGTAATATATAGCTCGCTCTCGGTCTCTATTATCTTTCTCTCTTGAAGATACAAAATTATGACATTGTCATTTATGGGCGAGTACATGAACAGGGGAACATCATCCACAGGAGGTACCAAAACAGGGGCGTTAATTCGATTGCTCCTTAATTATGAGGAAGGCTTTCTGAAACTCATCATTCCATTTCATGGAGGAGTTCTTCCTTAACAATTTGAAGATTGTCTCACAGGTTGTTGTGAGTTGAGAAATGAATCAGCTAATGAAGTTAATCCTTCCCAAAAATCCCCGTATTTCCTTCTCTGTCTGAGGAATGGGCATTTCCTTGATAGCCTGGATTTTGGTAGGATCCAGTTCAATCCCTTTGTGGCTGACTAGGAAGCCTAGCAACTTGCCTGACTTAATACCAAAGGCGCACTTGGCGGGATTAAACTTCAAGTTGTACTTACGCAACCTGTTGAACAACTTTTTGAGATGGTCTAAATGGTCATCCTCCTTACGGGATTTGACAATGATGTCATCCATATATATCTCTATCTCCTTATGCATTGAATCATGGAAAAGAGCCATCATAGCTCGCTGGTAGGTTGCCTCGGCGTTGATGAGGCCGATTGACAACCGTCTGTAGCAAAAGGTTCCCCAAGGAGTGATGAAAGCAGTTTTCTCATGATCTTCCTCAAAGACCTTAATTTGATGGTACCCATAAAGTAATCAAAGAAAGGAGTACATGCCGTCTCGAAAGCGATGATTGTCAATAAGAATGTGGATAAAAGGCACAGGAAAGCTATCTTTAAGGTAAGCTTTGTTCAAATCCTGATAATCCACGCAGACTCGCACCTTTCCCCCAAGTTTAGGCACGAGAAAATATTGGATATCCACTCCGGATATGTAGACACCATGATGATGCCAGCTTGAAATTGTTTCACAATTTCTTCTTTAACTTTTAAACTCCATTCAGGTTTTAATCGCCTGAGCTTTTGCCTAATTGGCTTGAATCCTTCCTTAATGGGAAGGCGATGAAGAACAATGTCAGTGGACAATCCCACCATGTCTTCATGAGACCATGCAAACACATCCTGGAATTGGGTTAACAGTGCAACCATGTCATTCCGTTGATTTGTGGTAAGGTCTGAACCAATCTGGATTAGCTTAGGGTTGTCTAAGGTTCCAAGATTGAAAGGAGTGGTTTGATCAAGATTGGGTTTGGGTTTGTTGGTGACCCATTCCTTAATCTCTTGAGGTGTCTCAATGTCCTCTTGTTTGTCCATCATGTCTGAGTCCAACTTTGCATCAAAGTTACAGCCCTTGTGGATAGAAGGAACCTCATTAGCAAGTACATGCATATCTAAATTTAGAGTCCTGAAACAAAATATGCTTTCACTTAATATATGCAACTGTTCGATCATACAAAAGTTTTAGCATGTACGTGATAAAATAACTGCAAGTGCTGTAAAGGAAAGCAAGCAATTAAAGTTATCTACAGGGCAGAGGGATTTTTTTGCCCATTTTACCCTCGTCGACCAATGCATGGAGTGCTGCTCCAATTATCAAGGGTAAAGTCCTGAAGGACTGCAGTGATAGAAGGATTGTCAGTGTCCTCCTTTTCCCGAATGATAACCATGACATCTGGACAATCATCGTCTGGGTGTATCTGTTTGTGTGTTCATCATGAACAATGACGCGAATGCCTGCCATCATCAAGGCAAGGTCATAGTTACGTTTCCGTTCCTTTTCTTCTGCCTCAGGATCAGGAATCAGCAACTCTTTAGCTTTGATTGGCACTGGCTTTGGAAACAACATAGCCACAACATGGGCTAGAACCTTTACTGGAGATTGTATTAACTCATGTGGTAAAGTTGTAGAAACTCGCCTTGCGGCGGCATCTTGAGGAACCTGCTTATGCTTATAAGGGTTCCTATGTTTGGAACTAGCAAAATAGCCTAGCCCGGCTGTTTCAATTTGACTGGACATTTGGATGGGGTGCTTAATACCCTGTTGATCCTTACCAAGCCCTTGTCCAGGTTGATAACCCAATAACATCATTTCTTGACTGGCTGACATAACCTCGTCAGAAATCTTGGGTACGGGAAGTGGCGCTCCAATAGAATGGTATTGCGTGTTACTCACTTCCAGAGTATGGAAACTGGCCGGCTCAACTTTTGAATTGAAGCTGATAATTGGTAGAGTTCCTGGTATAGGACATTCCGGCTCAGTATTTATAGTGACTAGACTGTTGTTGATGATGTATTTGAGTTGTTGATGTAAGGTGGAGGGAACAGCTCCAGCCATGTGTATCCATGGTCTCCTCAATAGCAGGTTGTATCCTGAATCTATCTTGAGGACATGGAAGGATACGTTGAATGTATTAGGACCAATCCCAATTGGCAATTCAATCTTTCCAACGGAATTTCGCCGAGATCCATCAAAAGCTCGGATGATCGTATGGCTACTTTGGATTTGCTTGAAATTGATATTCATCTTCACCAAGGTGGCATACAGACAGATATTTAGAGATGAACCTCCATCTATCAAAACTCCTGCTAGCATGTACCCGGAAGACAACACTGTGATGTGCAATGGTTTGCAATGACTGGTCCCTTCGGGATGTATGTCATCATCAGTGAAGGATATCACATTGTTGTTAAAAATGTGATCAACCAAATGTTGAAATTTTTCCACATCCACTGATTTTGGCAAATAGGCTTCTTCCAAAACCTTCAGTAAAACCTTCCGATGATCTTCGGAAGAGAAAACCAAGTCCAGAATTGAAATTTGGTGTGGAGCTTCTTGTAAGCTTAAAACCACTTTGGCTACATTGTGGCCCATAGTACGAAGGAATTTTTCAATCTTCTCCATGGGCAACTTCCCCTTTGCTTTACAAGTAGGCTTGATAACCCGTTGAGGAAGGTACAATGGATTTTCTTTTGACATCTTTAGCGATGAGTATGAGACATGGATCCTTAGCTTCTCCATAATTCCATGGAACTTTGTGTGTCGACAACAGGATGTTGTAGTCTGTAAGGTAAAGGAATTGGCTCTGGTGCGACCACTTTCAAAGGATTGTCAGCTCCTTTGAGTTGAATTTGTTGTATGGGAAATACTTTGACAGTTTTATCATCCACCTCAGATATAACTGATACCGATCCCTTCCATTGGGTAGGGCATGCATTCCCACCCTTAAGTTGCACAGTGTAATCATCTGCTACTTGCAGGACACCGCTATCAATAAGATTCTGAATGAGATGACGGAGTGCCCAGCATTCTTCTGTGCTGTGACCGCGAGAATGTGAATGATATTGACACATTTCATCAGGATTGAACCGCCCTGAGCGAGGATTAATTGGAGGGAGAAGGAATGTGATTCTTCCTTCGTTGATCAACATTTGAAGTATCTCCTCCATAGATTGGCCTAGATAGGTGAATTCCCTTTGATTGGCGAAATCCTGATGGGCTTTAGCACTTGCTCGCTTTGCAACCTTATCCTCCATAGCTTCACTTTTTGAAGGTGTTGATGGAGCATTCATAACAAATGGAAGGAGATAGGAATGCTCCTGCCTGATTAATTGGCGTGTGACTTGATGATGGTGGGACACCAGTTCTGCCAATTTCTCAATTTGTTTGCAAAGAGCTTTCATCTTTCGTTCCATGGTAAACTGGAACTTTGCATAATCCCATTTGTCAACACCGTCTTTGATGGGTTGGGATGATTCACCAGTAGAATTGGAACCATGTCTAGTGCTCCAACTAATCATGTTGACCTCTTCCTCTTTGTGTTGAGGGTTGTCTTGCACATGAGGTTTATCTGGCTTGGTGACCACGATCTCACCATTGTCTATCAGATCTTGGATCTTGTGTTTCAAGGCCCAACAATCTTGAGTATCATGTCCGGGTGCCCCGGCATGATAAGCACACTTCCGAGTAGCATTAAAACCCTTCCCATTATGGTTGACTTGTGGAAGAAGATGCGTAATTTTCTTCTGAGCAGTCAGAAGAGCAAGAATATTCTCGGCGAATCCCCTAAGGGTGTGAACGTTCGAGGTCGCTTACTTCCACTTTTAGGCAATTGAGGGTTTGAAGATTGTCTTTGGAAAAGGGAGTAGTTTCTCTCCGCATAGGCATGCTTGGATTGCCTTTTTGTCCTTGTAGTATCAAGAAACATCCTCCTCTTTCTTTTTATGGACCCTCAGGGGTTGTTTCCATAAGATTCTGATTTGATGTGCTCAAAGAATGCCTTTAAGAACGGCTAGGTCTTGAATTTTACCGGACTTCAATCCCCTTTCATCCATCTCGCCGTGTTTGATTATCTCAGAAAATGGTTTGCCAATACCAGCTAGAACTCTTTCATAGAAAGAAGCTTCCTGTATAACTATGATAGTCATGACCATTTTTGATTCTTTCATGGAAGGAATAACTTGAGCAGCAAGGCGCCTCCACCTTTGAGCATACTCTCTGAATGACTCATTAGACTGTTTCTTGACCTTGGTAATTTGGTATCGGTCAGGAGCCATCTGAGATTGAAAACTGTATTGAGTAAGTAAGGCATGGGCCAGCTCTTCCCAACTATGGTTCTTAGAGTTGTCTAATCTGGTATACCATGAACGGGCTTCTCCAGTCAGACTTTTCTGAAACAGCTGCATTCTGAGCTTTTCATTCTCAGCATAAGATCCGAGTTCTCCAATGAACACCTTTAAATGTGTGTAAGGATCCCCGAATCCATCATATTTTTCAAAATCAAGGGTCTTAAATTTCTCTGGATAATGCACACCAGGAAATATGCAAAGGTCTGCATATGAAACACTACCATGTGTTCCAATCCCTTTGAGAACGCGAATGGTTTCCTCCATTTGAAGAACCTTTTTCCTGATATCACCGGTGTCTGGATCTCCTTTGAGATGGGTGCCTTCAGGGTCTTTGTTGGTTGTATCCAACTGATGTTCTGGAATTGTTTTTTCCAGACCTTGAACTCCCCCTTGTATAGAGGATTCTGTATGTACAGGTATCTTTGCACCCTGAGTAGACTGGTGTAATTCCTTCAGTAGAACAACCAAGTCTGTGATTTGTTTACTCAATCCGTCAAATTCTTCTCGGGAAACAGGATTAGACTATTCGCAAGAAGACATGATTGGCTGTAGGCTTGTGGCCTTTTTGAATTTTGAGCGGGTGACAGGCCCAATTGCTTCCCTACAAAAGACTTACACAGTTTAGTCTTAGGGAAATATAAATGTTATCATAACATGTCCGTTTTAGGAATTTGTCCTAAAAAACCGGATGTTAATTGATAACATGTCATGCACATATATTCTTCATATTTTCCATTACATATGGATGAACATGGAATAAAATTACAAGTAAATGCTTTTACAAGTAATTGAAAATGGAGAGCATGAAGAGACTTTCCTCCGCATTTGGTTTATCAGAGGTTGACCTATCCTAGGGTTACTCTCGCGGCTTTTCGGCATGAAGGTTCCCAAATCATCGCAATCTACTCGACGGGAAGTTAATCCGGTCTTTCAACTGGAGCGAATCTGAGTGGTGCCTTTCCTGAGCCCCGTGGAATTATTCTTCCCATGGGTCCAGTAATCAAACACCGACAGGATAGCCTCCTGGTGGAGGGACCACACAACATTCATTCACATACAACGTGTCTCACCGTTTATGCAAAATGATGACATGTGCGAAGAACTAATATCACAGATAGATATTTAGCAGTGCAGTAAGTAAGATGCATTCGTACACATTCATCAGAAATGTAAATACAACAATCATACACAAGCATATACCCTCTTACTGGAGTCCCCAGCAGAGTCACCACCTGTCGACGTTGTGATTTTTGATTGTCCCTTTTCGTTACTTGTTCTTTGGTGTTCTCATGTAAATATGAGATTTGTTTGAAAAAACAAGTGAAAAAGGTTCGACATGTATAATGTCGACGATTGGACTTTAAGAGTCGCCAGTTGGTGTATTTAATTGGTTGCACCAACGCAACTGAAAAGGTTTGCACATTGACCCAGTGATTTGACACTGCTAAACGGGTCTGTGAAACTGAGATTCATTAAGGGTTCGGGGGCTTGATTATGCGGAGGGAAGGTGTTAGGCACCCCCCGACATCCGTGTTACCACGGTGACCGCCACTCTTCAAAGAAATTGTTATATGAATGTGTGTGTGTGTGTGTATCAATGTGCAATTATTTGAAAGTAGTGCGAGGCCTTGTTCGCATCTATATACAAGGGTTTGAATTTTATAGAAAATTCAATTTTAACCAAGATTTAGCAATGAAGTTTTGTAAAAGAGATTTTTCAAACCCTGTGCTCAATAGGAATTGAGACCTTTTCATACTTCCATTTTATTATTAAATGTTCGGTTTGTTTGCTTTTATTTTTGAGATGTGAAGCATTCTCGAGAAAATAATATACAAGCGATCTTAGAACTCCTTATGGGCATGACAGCCATCCAAGGAAACTTCGATACCTTCGTAAAATAATGTACAAGTTGCTTATAGCTAGAAAATGTCCATCATGGGAACCGAATCTAGATTCAGTAAACTGAACCTGTGATCACATGATTCCTAGGCTCATATAATACTGCAATTTTTATGGAAAGCGATGGCGATTATATATATATATATATATATATATATATATATATATATATATATATATATAAAGTCGTAAATATATATATATAGATCGGATCAACCGCCACAAAGTAAACTCAAAGTGACGAAATGTAAATAAAGTCATAAAAGTGATCAACCGCCACGAAGTAAACTCCAGTGCGGGATGTAATGTAAATAAAAGGCGTAAAAGGCCACAAAGTGAACTCTGTGCCAATGTAAATGTAAATATATATATATATATATAAGCGAACGCATATTGGATGTGAATCCGTGCTCATCTGATATGTCCGATGCAAAGAATTATATATATGTATATATATATAAAAAGCGAGTAAACGCACCGGATGTAAATCCGTGCTCATCGATATGTCTAACAATAGTTATATATATATATATATATATATATATATATATATATATATATATATATAAAAAGCAATTAAACGCATAGGATGTAAAATCTGTGCTCATCGATGAAGTTCGACTACGCTTTATATATATAAGTATATATATATAAGTAAAGTAATTAAACGCTCTGCATCAAGTTCAGGCTCAATCGAGGCATAACTCGATAATGTTAGTCCATATATACGAAATATATACATATATTAGTATATATATACGAATGTAATGAAAACTACTGATCAAGTCCTGGATAAACACACTTACATGACTATCAACGTGTACAATAGTGTGTGATATATGAGAAAGAGGCTTTATAGAATGTAAGAAGGCTTATAGTGGGCTGCCAAAGTAGACATCTTAGACTTTAAATGGATAAACACTCAGCTCCAGCTGGATAAAAAGTAGCTATATATGAGCTAACTAGTGTTTAAAGAAGAAGAAACACTCAAAAGACGTGTATGCAGAGTAAAATTAGATGTGGCTTCCTCGCTTTTTCCTTCTCTCTCTCTCTCAAATGGTCAATTCCCACCCTATATTTATAGATCGATGGTCAGCAGTGTGTACTGCCAGAGCCATGATTACACCTGCGACTAGTCGTGGTGGGCTCGGGCTTCGCGGGTCCCGTCGTCTCGTAGTACGTGCACTCGTGTACTATAATGTCCGCTCGAACTTGCAAAATTTCAATCCGAGCATCCAAACGAAGTATATCTGTACTTCTTCGGATCGCTTGTGTTGAGAGTTACGTAATGACATGGATTAGAGGTTGTACAAAGTCAGGAAGATGGGTCTATTTCCATGGTCTTCAAGCTTCAAATTCTATCCAAAGTACTGCCACACGTAATAGTCACTCGGGATTGTCACTCCTCGGTTCTTGTGGGACATTGTTGAATGTATGTATGTATGAAGTGTTGAGACAACGTGCCATTTGTTGCAGGAACAAGATGATGTGTGACTCCTCGCCGGGGTTATCGCCGGTTTAAGCGGAAAGCAGACGTTTCTCAGGGTTATAGCAGAGATTGGACCACTTGTTGGTATGACTAGATATCATCTTGTTGAGACAATAAGATGACGTGTTGACTCCTCTCCGGGGTTATCGCTGGTTTAAGCGGAAAGCAGACGTTGCTCAGGGTTATATCTGAGATTGGACTACTTGTTTGTATGCCTCACTATCATCTGGATTGAAGCTGATCGCATGTTTGAAACAAGCACTTCCGGGGTTATCGTCGGAACTACAATGGCATCCCTTGGGGCTATCACCAAGGATGGGGTTGCTACTCCCAGTGTTGTCTCGGACCGAACTCAACGTCATGGCAGTTATCGCCGAGATGTAATCGCCTCTCTCTGTGTTGTTCTTGGGTCTTTTGATCTGCATATCTCTGGGTTATCTCCGAGATTGGAAATGACATTCCCGGTGTGTGTTCCGGGTTGAGATGATGTTCCCGGTTTGTGTCCCGGGTTGGAGCTAAACTTTCGGTAGTATCCGGCATGGTTGTAAGTTATCTTTCAGGGTTATCTCCAAAAGACGAATCTACCCTCCTGCAATGTTAGGAATAGGAGTGCAGAAAATTTTGAGTGTCTACAGAAGGATTCGGGAGAAGAGATCTAGGGTTAGAACTGGACATGATCACATGAATGCTTGATTATTTGCATGAGATGAATAATTAGGGTCATGAATTGAATAGGAATATCTGTTCACTGCATGTAACAAATTGGGAATTGAAATTTAATGGGTTTAATTTAATTATTTTGCGTAGGAATATCGCAAGATTAATTGAATTGAATAAAAGTTAACTGATCACTTGGGAAAGGGCTTTTAACACTTAGAATTTCTGTTAACAATTCAGTAGGCATAATAATTGGATTAATTGGATAATGGGTTTATAGTTCATAATTGGGGATATTGGAGTCTTAATCTTATTTATCTGAATTTATTCATCGAGTCTTAATCTTTATTTATTTAATTGAATTAATTTTAGGGTGATCTAGTTTTAATTGATTAATTTAGTTTTCTTAATTAGACAAATCACACTTTGCAGATTGTTTGAATAAAATTGAATTGAAATAGTGCTAGTAGTTGGAATTTATTGATTGGAATTCTCTGTGGGATCGACACTTAATTTATCACTTTATTACTTGCTGACTGTTTATACTTGCACATATAATTGATTGTGAAATCAAGCAACATTAAATAGTCAAAGAAAAAGAAAGTAATATTTTTGCTAAAAAGGTCAATAAACATGATTAATCAGATTCAATTTGTTTATTAAAAGTAAGATATCCTAAATTTATCAATAATCCACACAGGTCAAGAGATTAATGACTGCAGAGCCAAAATAGACGAAGAAAAGGCATATGATCATATTAACTACTTTCATGAAATGTCTTGAAGGTGCAACTTTTATGGAATTGATGGACATAATTTCTACTTTGTCAAAATGGTAGCCACCCCTCAATCACTCAAAAAATTGTCCGGATTAAGATGCCATAAATTATAGAGAACCAAAATCTGTGTTTTTTATACATATCCCTATATCCTCTCACTAAGTTTATAATGTTATATCACCATAATCCAGTAAAATCACAGACACAAAATTAATCCTTTTTTACTTTCCAATCTGAAAATTCCCTTCATTTAACAGAAAGTCAGAAACCAAACAAATATATCCATAATAGTATAACTCTCGGGACTCAAACACCATGGTCGTATTTAGTATCTCAGATAAGAGTCATCATTGTCAATTTTTGTTCCAAAAAAGTCCCATTTCTTTTGTTGACGGTATTTAATAACAGAATATTCCCAAGTTCTTCATCACAATTCTAGTATCATGCCATCACGACTAAATTAAACACTCTCTAAATTTAGGGGGAAACTTAGAACAAAAGTACTTAAAGTTTGCAAATTTTACTAATGGAACCCTTTTTGTTAAACAAATGTAGTAAATTTTAACAGCATGTTAGTAATATTACTCCATAAAAATGAAATTTCAACCCATTAATGTCAAATATTAATTATATTTCTAGCCCAAGCCTTAGTTTTACCTATTACTTGGTTCTTAATCAAAACAGTCCATGGCGTAATTTAGTCAAGCACTATGTGTTCGTTGTTTTGAAACTTTCGTACCATAGCCATTTGTTTATGCTATAATCCCATTTTAACCTCCTTATATCTCATCACTACCAAACCTATCCCCAATGCTCTATTTATGGTCCATAACAACCAACTATTTAGTAAACTAATTGATTTCAAAAACTCCAACTTTCAAACTTTAATATATAGAGCATGCAAGTCTTCTATCACAATCAATCATAACTCCAACATATAATATGAGCATGATCCTAATATAATACACCAATTGATTTTCAAAATTATATACATACAAACTGACTTTTAAGGCTAACCCAACTTACCAACCTTACTCATTTGCAAAACAATATATACATGAAACTTTCTAACTCGGGATGCACTTTTCATTTTGTTTTCCTTTTTTCCTTTTTTTCTAAAAAGAGATAGATGCCTCAGATAAAATTTACAAATAACTACTTTTACCTTCTTACCTTTAATTAAAACAAAATGAGCAAATAACCCACCCCCCCCCCCCCCCCCCCAAAAAAAAAAAAGAAAAAAGAAGTATTAAAGTAAAAAAAATTGAAAAGAAAACAAATATTCATTACTCGATTAATGCAGATTTCTACAGTATCTTAAACAGTCAAAGAAAAAGAAAGTAACATTTCTGCTAAAAAGGTCAATAAACATGATTAATGCAGAAAAAAAAGAAAGAAAAAGAATGCTAAAAATTTGTAACAGATAACATGGAAAGAGGCATGTTAAGTTCTGCAACTGTGCATCCCAGAGTTTTGGTTCTCTCTTATATTCCTGTGCTAGCAAAGGTCAAATTGAGGTGCCCTAATTAAGTAGGTGTCATAACCATAGAAATCATATCGTGGCCATCAAATCGCTCAAGAGTAAAACATGAGAATCTTGTGAAGGTGAGTGTTATAAAATTGAATAAACTTGAATAACCCACTTCATAAAATGGAATAAACATATTAATAACCCAACTTCTAATATTATATTTCTAAAATTAATAACCCAACTTCTAAAATTTTCTTAGCAACCTTGAGCTATCAAATTATATATACCTAATGAAGAATAAATTTAATAAAGAATCACCTTCAATTATCAAATTATAAGCAAGCCATAAATCATCTGCTTCCTCTGGAATCATCTGTTTAATTAAATTTAAAACCAAAATTATTAAAAACAGATACCCAATAAGTAAAATTCTCTCTGATTAGGGATAAAAAAACATTTCCTATCAATTAATCCACAATAAAATGATTCCATTGACCAAATATATAACAAAAATCAATAAAGTGAACAGGTTAACACGAATTATGAATAGGTCAGGCAAATAAATTATCTAACTAATCAACCACATCAGAGGTATGCAAATAGTTTTGAAGCAAAATTAATACAAATTAATGTTGAAAGCAAAATGACAGTTAAAATGTCACTTGAATCAAGAGGACTCTACATAGAAGGTATAGATAATATGCCTTAAGTTTGGTAATAAATGAATCAAAATTATGCATAATTTAAGGACAAAATCAGAGATATCACAACTTTGTCTAGGGTTTAGTACCTGGTAAATGGCCACGGAGGGAGGGAGCGAGAAGTAGGCGAACATAGAGGGAGAAAGAGAAGCACCAGTGTTGTAATAAATCACCAGACCTAAAATGAGGAAATAGAATGAGGGAGAACTAAAATGAGAGGGGAATTGGAGAACCAAAACAAAGAGATCAAAAGGGAAATTGAGACCTAAAACGAAAGAGGGAAAGGAAAGAGGGAAATTAGGAGGTCCATTGTTCTTGCCTCCCACAAATAATGGAATTAGTTTGATAAATTAAGAACATAAACTCATAGATTTGATGTTGTCGACTCGAGAGTTGGCGTGGGGCACCTCTTTGACCTCCCAACCTTCTGGAAGTTATGGAGCAGGACAGGAGGCGGCAGAGGGATTATAAGGATTAGATGTAGAATGGGTTAGGGTGGAGAGGTATAAGGTTTGGAAAGGTATAAGGTTTGGAAAGGTATAAGGTGGAGAGAATGAGGAAGAAGCAAATGACTGAAACCCTTGTTTTATGTCTAAATCCCCTCCGTGTTTTGTTTTAATGTTTTTTAAGGGGTAGATTTATCCCAAATTTTTGACGATCCCGATCTTTTAATTGGCTTGAGCGGGAAATTAAGTTTTTTCAAATTCAGTTCTATTTTGTATAGATAGATGGGATGAGACATGTGATGAGATAGAAGATGTGACAAAGCAGTCTTGACGGTATCATTTGCTTGTATTTTAGGTAAAAAAACCTACAAGGGATCTGTAAAACTAGGGAAAAAGCGAGATACTCTACTCATCCCACAAAAGAAAGTCTCATTAAACTTTTATCCTAGTTAAAGCAAAATTCTATAATTTAAATGGTGGTGTAAAATTATGTTAATTTTCAAAATAACAATTTTGTACTTACTAATACTTATTTAAGTAGTTTATTGGGAGTTGTGTTTACACTCTTAAATTAACTCCACTTTTACTTTACAAATTCAAACAATTATCACAGTAGTAAACAAGGAATTTTGAATTAATTAACTAAATTAACAAGAATAAACAATGAATAAAAAGTTTCAGTTCTTCAGTTCAGTATCACCTTTTTCCAATAATAGATTAATCAAGTGTAACATTATTTGTGACGCCCCCAAAACAGGTATACATCATCCATCTTGAGTCGCCAGATACATGGTACATAAATCAAATACAAACTTAATTATACAACTGTCGTGTAAAATACGACAAAACATATGCTATGAGTTTTAATACAAATATTATCATCTAGACAATATCCACACTCAATGGAGTCCTCATTACATTTATTATCACACTATTTTATAAAATAGTGAGGACTATTATGACACCATCTCGGACCATCACTCTGTTCCCCGACTAGTCCTGGCTACGTTCTCATTTCCTGAAGAGAACAATGAAAGTAAAAGGGTGAGCTCAACTAGCCCAGTAAGAAATATTATGACTAAGATAATGCAGAATAAATTATCGTTAGCCTTCAACAATGTTAAACTGATAGAATATAATAGACAACAAGTTTAACTACAGCGGAACAAACAATCCATTAGAAGAGTCAAGTAGAGCATAAAATCTACTATCTTCTATGATTTAAAAAGATTTTCATCAACTTTATCGCTGAGACTCAGCTTAATAAATAAACCACATCATCCCTGTACCACAACCAAGGATATTCATGTAATCATCAATGGTTATGATTATACCGAATAATCCCTGGTCATAATCATACCAACAATTGTCCACCAATGAACTACAGGCCAATGAGGACTTTTACCACATCATTTGTCACATTACGGTCATGATTATATCAAATAATCCCTGGTCATAATCATATCAAGTCCATTTATGCACGTAAGACAAAGATAACTTTAATCATAATATAAGCATGAGGATGATGACAATTACATAATAATTCAATAAAACAAGTTCAAGGATAAATTTGAAAGATTTATAATTTAATTTATCTAGAAATCAATAATGTCCAAATTGTCAACATGATACTGCTTTGTAGAGTAAAATTCAAGAATGCTAAAAAGAATATTTCCATGAAAAGATACTGGATGAAGCACAAATATCAAGGATATTCCACTAATTTCATGGAGTACAGAAGCCAAAACTTTAACTAACTGAGTATAATAGAATATATGAACTGTAAATGGATTTTTGCCCGCCATGCGGTAATCCACGTAGACAGATCATTTCCATAATTTAATAAGGAATGAATATGAATGATCATTCACCGTGCATGTGGTAATCCACATGTACATGTTATTCCAAATGTAATAATAAAGAATGGAATAACGTAAGAATTCACCATGCATGCGATGAGGCCAGATATACAAAAGTTATTCCAATAGAATAAAATAAATAATGGAACCAAGTAATGCGCCATACATGCATGCAGACGAGATATTCCAACGAATAATAAAGAATGGAACCAGTCATGCGTAATCCACATAGACAAGATATTCCAAATGTAATAATAAATAATGGAATAACAACAGAATTCACCGTACATGCGATAGAGCCGCATGACATGTGTTATTCCAACGTAATAATAAAAAGATGGAACCAGTCATGCGTAATCCGCTCGCATGGATATTCCAATAGAATAATAAAGAATGGAATAATGTAAGAATTTCACCATGTATGCATTGTATTGTGATATATAAAGTTATTCCAACATAATAATAAAGAATGGAATAATGTAAAAATTTCACCATGTATGCGGTATTGTTAGATGACAAAGTTATTCCAATAGAATAATAAGGAATGGAATAACAATAACTCTCTTCATGAATACGAAAGAAATAATACCCCTTACCTTAGAAGAAAACTGGATACTGGAATAGTGAGGTAGCAGACTTCTCTTCTTCTTTCTCTCTATAATTTTTCTCTATAATAATTGTTCTATAGCTTTAGTGAATTGGTGAGAAATGAAGGAAGAATGAGCTTCTATTTATAAAAAAATATAGTTTCGATAATTGCACGTTTTGGGGCTCGAAATATTACAGTATAATACCTTCCTCTTTTCCTTCATTTTTAATTTAGTCCTGCAAGTATTATCAAACTTTCACCACCTCCCCTAATAGTAAATCATGTGAATCAATAGTTCTAGACATGTGAAAATACAAATTACAGTATAGTACCTCCATCTATACCTCCATTTTTAACTTATTCAAGCAAGTATTATCAATCTTGCACCAACTGTGACACCCCCAAAATAGGTCTACATCACCTATTCTGAGTTGTCAATACACGGTACAAAAACAACTACAACTTTATTATTACAATAGTAAAACTGTGAGTTTAAATACAGATATTTCCATCTAGACAATATCCACATACAAATAAATCCTCATCATAATTATTGATACATTATTTTACAACAATGGTGAGGACTACTAAACAACTCTCCCTAGAACCTTCATTCCATACCCCGACTCGTACTCGCTATATTCTCGCCTCCTGAGAAGAAAAATGGAACAAAAAGGAAAAGGTGAGCTCGACTAGCCCAGTAAAGAATATTATGACTAAGATAATATACAACAAAATTATCGTTAGTCTTCAACAGGAAAAATATAATAGAATACAATAGACAACAAGTTTTAAATCAATATTCATGCATGAAATAATAATTCATTAGAAGAGTTAAGTAGAGAATGCAAACTACTATCTTCTATGTATGAATTTTAAAGTTCATCTTCTATTTTTTATCCCCTAACAACATCAATCAATATATATCCTGGATCAAATATTCATCCTTGCACTACAGTGCCAAGGACATTCACCAATTGGTCATGTTCATCTAAACACTGCTCATCTTTTGCACTACTAGCCAAAAGATATTCATCGAAAATCATTCATCTTTGCACTACGTGCAAAAAAGATATTCATCATAAATCATTCATCTTTGCACTACGGGCCAAAGATATTCAATAATATCATCATTTAAGACCGAGGATGATGAAAAATATTTTTAAAGAAACGAATCCAAAGGAAACAAAATGACAAGGATTAAGGATTAAGGATTCGTACTTTGTTTTATCCACGTCCAAAAATACCTCAAAAATAATCATAGTGGTGTAAAATTCAAGAATGATCAAAACATGGATACAATCAAAGCTAGTATCCAGAATAGATATTTTGGACGAAAAGAAAAATTTTTATTTTTCGATGAATAGTGCCGTATACGTGAATAGTAACCCCGTCACTAAAAGTTTCAAATTTGATAAAAACTTCAGATCAATATTTCAGCATAATGATATTGAAGAAATAATATCATTACGAAAAAAATAATATCCCTTACCTCGGAAAGAGATTCTTCACCGGAATACCGGATATAAAGCTATAACTTGAACTTGCACCGTAGAGCAATACTCAAAGTATACTCAAAATACTTACAAGAATACGCTCGATAATATAGAGAGAGAAAACTTCAGTTTCTGGTGTAATTTTCAATTCTAACCTAAACACCCTATTTATAGGAAAATGCTTAGAACACCAAAGCAGAAAATTTAATTAAAATATTAATATATATTAAATTTTCCTACGCAGACTTTCTAAGATCTGAAATTCAGCATTTTCATCACATCCAAGCCCCACCTTTAATGACAAAAACGTTTTTCATAATAAAAATAATTAAAACTTCCAAATATCAATTATTTCGGAACTCCGGAACTTCAATAATTCACAATAAATAGCTCTTTTGTCAGAAAAATCGAATCTCGCGAGTTTTTATAGGAAATTCAATTCTCTACAACTTTGCAGAAGAAAGTTTTTCCAAATTCCCAACAGAAAATGACCGAAATCCATAAACGAGCGATTTTTCAGGCTATAATCAAATTTCAGTCAATAAATGGGTCCACAGACATGTTTAACATGTTTTAAACATTTATTGCAACAAAAATACTCTTCCTCCTCGTATACTCATATATCCCACATTCGTTGTAAAAATATCACCATTATTATATTATTAAAAATATAATAATATTTTTAAATGAATTATTTTATCAGAAAAAGATAAAATTTTAATTTTCAACAATTGTCACATTAAAATTTTTCTCCATCTATATCCATATAAAATTAATATTTTCCTCATCATATGAATCAATAATTAATTATTCACAAATAATATTACGTAATCACAATATTGACAACCAGTGCGCCTTGTGGAAGAGGGGCTTTCCAATAAGAATTTCTCCTTATCTTGGCAAGCAATTAGGTGACCAAACCTCTCCTTAGATGTAACTTTTTAGACATTGCCAATAATGTTATCTAATAATATTATTCGAGATAATATGAATTATTGTTTCGATAATGAAAATACTTTGTGTAATGACAATTATTGAAACAACAACAATATAAAATATCAACGTAAATTATTGAATCAATAAAATAAAATACCTTAAAGAATTAATTACGTGTAACCATTATGGAGTAGTGCCTTCTTATGTAAGAGTCAATAATTGGTGCAATACCGGTATGCTACTTGTGGCAACAACGCCAGACATCGTGTTTTTAACCACACCGTATTCCAACAAAGGTAAATCAGAATAACTACGTCGTTATTTTTAAACAACTTATATTTGTCCTTTTCTTCCTTCAATCGCTTTCCATTATGGGGCCCACACATGGTCGCTACCGTCAGCATTTAATATATTCCCCGACAAAGATTTAATATTCCACGACCAAACGAATATTCTCCGACAACAATGAATATTTTATAACCACTTGCTTATTTTGAAATATTTGCGTATTTTACCTATAACTATCCACATTAATCACATCAACCCTTACTATTTCAAAATAATAAATAGAGGAAAATAAATTTCATTTATTAATTATTTGGGGTCTTACAACCTCCCCTCCTTATGAAATTTTGTCCTCAAAATTGACATACGTACCTGGTGTTTCGAAAAGGTGAGGATACCTCACTTTCATTTCCATTTCTAATTCCTGTGTCATTTCTCTATAAAGATGGTTCCTCCACAAAACTTTAACTTGTGGTATGACCTTCGTATGTAGGACATGCTCCTTCCTATCCAAGATCTTGACAGTACCTCCTCATACGTTAAGTCTTCTACTATCTCGTCCTGCTTCTAACTCAATAACGTGGTTCGGTCTTTCACATATTTATGAAGTATGAGATATGTGAAACACATTATGAACACGAGACATACTTTGAGGTAACCCGAGTCTATAGGCTACATTACCTACTCGGTCAGAATTTGAAATGGACCAATAAATCGTGGATTGAGCTTTCCTCTCTTCCCGAATCTTGTAACTCCCTTCCATGGGGCAACACGCAATAATACATGATCCCCTATACTAAATTCCTCGTCCTTTCGATGAAGATCCGCATAGCTCTTTTGTCGATCCTGTGCCGTTTGTATACGTTGTCGAATCATTTGGATCTTTTCAGTAGTCATACGTCATTAACTCGGGTCCCAACAATGTTGCTTCACCCACCTCATCCCAACATATTGGAGAGCGACACTTTCGTCCCATATAATGCTTCATATGGAGCCACACCTATACTTGCCCGATAATCGTTGTTGTAGGAGAATTCCACCAATGGTAAATACTTATCCCAACCGCCTTTGAAATCTAGGACACGAGTCTTAATAAATCTTCAAGAGTTTGAATAGTCCTCTCGATTGTCCGTCTGCGCTTGAGGATGGTATGCCAATCAATCAGTAAATCCGCACTCCATAGCTTTTTGCAAGCTAACCCAAAATCTTGAAGTGAATCTTGGGTCACGATCCGAAACTATGGATACTTGGCATGCCATGCAACCTCACAATCTCATTTACATACATACTAGCAAGACGTTCAAGAGAATAAGTCTCCGTGATCGGCAAGAAATGTGCGACTTGGTTAATCTATCAACAATAACCCAAATAACATTTATGCCTTGAGAAACCGTGGGAAGACCCGTGAATCTAAATCCATGGTAATGTGTTCCCACTTCCATTTCGGAATCTCAAGTGGTTGCAATGGTCCCTTAGGCACTTGATGCTCCGCCTTTACACGCTGACAAGTTAAACATGTTGAGATAAACTTTGCAATTTCTCTCTTCATATTGTTCCACCAAAATGTATGTCAAGATCACGATACATTTTGGTACTTCCAGATGAATTGTAAATGGTGTATTGTGTGCCTCCATCATGATCTTGTACTTCAAATCGTAATCGTTAGAACACAAAGTCTAGAGTGGACTCAAGTATTCCTTCTTCATCAATTCTCGCCTCCTAATAGCACCTTCTTGTACTTTCTTCTTCATATGCATCATCTCGCCTTGATTGGCTTGAACAACCTTAACTTTTTCTATTAAAGTTGGCTCTATGCGTATACTTGACATCATCGCACTCGTTCCTGCATATGATCTTCTACTTAACGCGTCAGCTACCACGTTCGCTTTTCCAGGATGGTATTGAATAGTGTGGTCGTAGTCTTTCATTAGCTCGAGCCAACGTCATTTGCCGCATGTTGAGTTCTTTTTGAGTGAAGAAATATTTAAGGCTTTTATGGTCTGAATATATCTCCACTTTCTCCCCATATAGATAGTGCCTCCATATCTTTAAGCGCTGAACGATCATTTGCTAACTCTAGATCATGAGTAGGATAATTCCTCTCATACTCTTTAAGTTGTCGCGAGGCATAGGCTATGACTTTCCCATGTTGCATGAGAACACATCCTAACCCTTTGCCCGAAACATCATCAGAGATAACAAATCCATCCGTACCGGATGGTATTGTTAGAAACAGTCTTAAAATAAGTCTCCTCTTAAGCTCTTGAAAACTCTTCTCGCATTCTTCACTCCAAACGAATTTTGTATCCTTCCGAGTCAACTGAAGTTAATGGAGTAGCGATTCGAGAAAACCCTTCCACGAATCTCCGATAATAACCAAATAGACCCGTAAAGCTACGTGACTTCATCCACCGCCTTCTGCTGTTCTAACTTTGTATTGCTTCAATCTACGCCGGGTCAACAGATACTCCATGTTTTGACACTGATGCCCAAGAAATGCTACTTCCTCAAGCGTAACTCGCATTTCTTTAACTTGGCATAAAGCTTGTTTTCACGAAGCCTTTGGAGTACCAAATTCAAATGGTGCTCATGATCTTCACTGCTTTTTGGAATATATGAGGATGTCATCAATAAAGACAACAACGAATTTATCCAAATATTCTTTGAATACTCGATTCATCATATACATGAAAGTCAGCAGGAGCATTAGTCAATCCGAAAGACATGACTAAGAATTCGTAATGCCCGTCTTCAGAGTTCGAAGGCGCCTTTGAATATCCTCGCCTAATCTTCACCGATGATATCCGAATCGAAGATCAATTTTGAAAAGAATTGTGCTCCTTGCAATCGGTGAAATAAGTCATCAATACGAGGTAGAGGATACCTATTCTTGATGGTGACATGGTTCAATTCCCGATAGTCAATACAAAAGTCGCATACTCCGCCTTTCTTCTTTACGAATAAAATAGGAGCACCCCAAGGAGATGTACTAGGACGAATGAAACCGATGTCCAACAATTCCTCGTAGTTGGACCTTTAACTCCCGAAGTTCAATAGAGCCATTCGATATGGGGTTTTAGAAATGGGCTTTGTACCAAAGTTCAAGGTCAATAAAGAATTCAACTTCACGCTCGGGGTAGACCGGAAGTTCTTCAGAAATACGCCAAGAAAGTTAATAACAACAGAATATTATTCAATTTTGACGTGTCTTTTTATTCAAATCCATAACATGGGCTAAGAAAGCTTGACATCCGCTTTTCAATAAACGAATAGCTTTATGATTAGATATGATAGTGACCGATTTTAATGGTTTAGTTGCTTGAATTGCATAACAAAGTTGTTTAGGAATATGAAAGCTAACAACCTTACGAAAAACAATCAATTTTGGCATGATGAGTAGTTAACCAATCAATCCCTAAAATCACATCAAAAGCAAGTATCTTTAAAGAGATAAGGTCAATGTAAGGTGATGGTGCCAACTTGAATCAAACAAGATTTATAAACAATGGATGTGATGAAAGTTTCTCCCAACGGAGTTTCCACAGATAGGTCAAAGTCTAATTTCTCCTGAGTCAAGTTTAAACGTTGAGCACAAGTAGAGAGATAAATGAATGGGTAGCACCCCAGATCTAGTAAAGTATAAACTTCACAAGAATTTATAAATAGCTTACCCGTGATCACCTCGTTTGGGTTCCTCGCATTTTGACCAAATCCAACAAACGCCTTTCCAGAACCGTTGACTTTGACTTTTCTAGATGTTTTTGAGTCACCGTCCCCATCGAACTAGGTTTCGCTTCTAAAGGCAATCTCGAGCGATATGTCCCTCTTTCCCGCATTTATAGCATATGACCGGTGGTCGCTCTCCTCCCTTGGAACCATTCTGTCTTTGGCACTCGCTGCCTTTCACATGGTCGTTGTTGAATCTCCTCTTTTAAAATCTCCTCCCCGACTCGCTTCTTCTATTTTCATGGCCATGATTACCACCAGAGTGGTTACCATTTTGTCCGCCTTTTTTTTTTCTCCACCGGTTATTGTTGTTTTGTTGATCGCTATCTCCAGATGATCCTCGATTGTGGTACCTCGGTTGACCGTATCGTTATCTCACTCTAACAATTGAGCCCTATTAACAACATCTCCTAATAAAAAGAAAATTTATGAGAGATGAGATACTAACGTATCTTGGGTTTCAAACCTCTCGAAACATCCGCCATATCGCTTCCTCATTCTCCACCAAATGAGGTGCAAACCGGATAACTCGCAAACTTCGCCTCGTCTTTGACACCGCCATGTTGTTTTGCTCCGCCTAATAAACTCCACTTCCTTCATATGACGAACACTTTCGTGAAAGTATTTGTCATTAAATAGTTCTCAAACGCCTCCCAAGACATGGCGTAGCGAATGGATGGGTACGCCTTCACGATTCCCACCAAGATGATCCGCCTCGCCACGGAACATAAAGGTGGCGAATGGAACCTTCGTTCTCCGTGCATCCCAAGACATCGAATATCTTGGTAATTTGCTTGACCCATGTTTCCGCCATGATCGGATCGAGCTTTCCCTTAAATTCTGGTGGTCCCAACTCTTTGAACTGCTTGGCTGTGACAACCCGTGAATTGCTATCATTTCCTCCTATATTTTGAACACGAGTCTCCCTCGTCTGATTTTGCATGAACTGCAAAAAGCTTCTAAACATCCCCTCGCTCATCATCTCGCTTCCGTGGTGTTGTTCACAGAGGAACCTTACCAAATTGTTGCCGTTCTCCTCGTTGGTGAGTACAATGCGTCTCTACGGTCTCATTTCCATCAAGTATATTCTCAGTCGACATTCTCAAATACTGTCATAAAACAAGGGTTAATTAAGCAAATCAATATATCACATAATATCCCTATATACTGACCAACTAACAAATAAGCTTAGGTAGGACACACTAGCGAAGGATTTACTCATCTCTCCCCTCCTAGTTCTATTCCCCATCTCCGCCAGAGATCATATCCCTAAGCTCGATACCAACCGGTGACACCCCCAAAATAGGTCTACATCACCCATTCCGAGTTGTCAATACACCTGCATGTAAACAACTACAACTTTATTATTACAATAGTAAAATCTGTGAGTTTAAATACGATATTGCCATCTGCACAATATCCACATATAAATAAATCCTCATCATAATTATTGATACATTATTTTACAACAATAGTGAGGACTACTAAACAACTCTCCCTAGAACCTTCATTCCATACCCCGACTCAGATCGGATATATTCTCGCCTCCCGAGAAGAAAAAATGGAACAAAAAGGAAAAGGGTGAGCTCAACTAGCCCAAGAAAAAGAATATTATAACTAAGATAATATACAACAAAATTATCGTTAGCCTTCAACAGGAAAAATATAATAGAATACAATAGACAACAAGTTTTAAATCAATATTCAGCAATGAAATAATAATTCATTAGAAGAGTTAAGTAGAGAATGCAAACTACTATCTTCTATGTATGAATTTTAAAGTTCATCGCCTATTTTTTTTATCCCCGTAACATCAATCAATATATATCTCGGGATCAAATATTCATCCTTGCACTACAAAAGCCAAGGACATTCACCATTAGTCATGTTCATCTAAACACATATTCATCTTTACACTACGGCCAAAGATATTCATCATAAATCATTCATCTTTTGCACTACAAAATAAAGATATTCATCATAAATCATTCATCTTTTGCACTACAGCCAAAGATATTCAATAATATCATCATTTAAGACTGAGGATGATGAAAAATATTTTTAAAGAAACGAATCCAGTGAAACAAAATGACAAGGATTAAGGATTAAGGATTCGTACTTTGTTTTATCCACGTCCAAAAATACCTCAAAAATAATCATAGTGGTGTAAAATTCAAGAATGATCAAAACATGGATACAATCAAAGCTAGTATCCAGAATAGATGTTTTGGACGAAAAGAAAAATTTTCATTTTTGGATGAATAGTGCCGTATTCGTGAATAGTCAGATATCGTGAATAAGAACCCCGCCACTAAAAGTTTCAAATTTGATAAAAACTTCAGATCAATATTTCAAAGATAATGATATTGAAGAAATAATATCATTACTAAAAAAATAATATCCCTTACCTCGGAAAGACAAGTATTCACCGAATACCGGATATAAAGCTATAACTTGAACTTGCAACCGTATAGCAATACTCAAAGTATACTCAAAATACTCACAAGAATACGCCGATAATATAGAGAGAAAAACTTCGCTTCGTGTAATTTTCAATTCTAACCTAAAGACCCTATTTATAGGAAAATGCTTAGAACACCAAAGCAGAAAATTTAATTAAAATATTAATATATATTAAATTTTCCTACGCACACTTTCTAAGATCCGAAATTCAGCATTTTCATCACATTCAAGCCCCACCTTTAATGACAAAAACGTTTTTCATAATAAAAATAATTAAAACTTCCAAAATCAATTATTTGAACTCCTAACTTCAATAATTCACAATAAATAGCTCTTTTGTCGAGAAAAATCGAATCTCATGAGTTTTATAGGAAATTCAATTCTCTACAACTTTACGTAAGAAAGTGTTTCCAAATTCCCAACAGAAAATGACCGAAATCCATAAACGAGCGATTTTTCAAAGTTATAATCAAATTTCACCAATAAATGGGTCCACGTACATGTTTAACATATTTTAAACATTTATTGCAACAAAAAATACTCTTCCTCCTCAGATACTCATATATCCCACATTCGTTGTAAAAATATCACCATTATTATATTATTAAAAATATAATAATATTTTTAAATGAATTATTTTATCGTAAAAAGATAAAATTTTAATTTTCAACAATTGTCACATTAAAATTTTCTCCATCTATATCCATATAAAATTAATATTTTCCTCATCATATGAATCAATAATTAATTATTCACAAATAATATTACGAATCACAATATTGACAACCAGTGCGCCTTGGAGAGAGGGGGCTTTCCAATAAGAATTTCTCCTCACTCTTGGCGCGCAATTAGGTGACCAAACCTCTCCTTAGATGTAACTTTCTAGACATTGCCAATAATGTTATCTAATAATATTATTCAGATAATATGAATTATTGTTTCGATAATGAAAATACCGTAATGACAATTATTGAAACAACAACAATATAAAATATCAACGCAAAGAATTATTGAATCAATAAAATAAAATAATCGAATGCAGAATTAATCATCAGAACCATTATGGAGTAGTGCCTTCACGTAAGAGTCAATAATTGGTGCAATACTGGTGTCATCTTGTGTAACAACGCCAGACATCGTGTTTTAACCAACGGTATTCCAACAATGTAAACGGTAGAATAACTACGCCAAGTTATTTTTAAACAACTTATATTTGTCCTTTTCTTTCTCCAATCGCTTTCCATGGGGCCCACACATGGTCACTACCGTCATAAATTTAATATTCCCCGACAGCATTTAATATTCCACGACCAAACGAATATTCCCTAACAACAATGAATATTTTATAACCACTTGCTTATTTTGAAATATTTGCGTATTTTACCCATAACTATCCACATTAATCACATCAACCCTTACTATTTCAAAATAATAAATAGAGGAAAATAAATTTCATTTATTAATTATTTGGGGTCTTACACCAACTCCCCTAACAGTAAATGAATGTGAATCAATAGTACACACATGTGAACAAATAGTTATAATCATGTGAATTAATAGCAATTAATTGCTCATTTATCCGATTAATTACCCGACTGGTCAGTATAACTTCTAGACATCAATTAATATCGAAATAAATGTCAATTTCCACTAACACTAATAATTCCCACAAAATGGAACTATCAATTCCATCTTTGATCAACATGAACTTATTCATCATTAATATTATAACTCACAATATTTAACAACCAGGTCGTTCCCAGGAAAGAGGGGGCTTTCCGATAAGGATTTCTCCTTATCATGCGCCGCAATTAGGTGACCAAACCTCTCTCGATGTAACTTTTAGACATTGTCAATATTTCAAATAATAATATGAATAACTTTTTCGTCTCAATTATTGATTTAATAATATAACATATTATACAGATGATACTGTGATAATAATTGAGTATAACTGAGTGACTTCTCACGTAAGCATCAATAATTAATACCGTATGCTACTATGCAACCACGCGTATTACTGTACTTTTACTACTGAGTAGTTCAATAGTTTTAACGATAACACTTCCGCCGTTATTTTTATAAAAAGATAATTATGTCGTTTTCTTATTACGACAATACTTTCGTTGTGGGGTCCACCAATGATTGTGACGTCGTATGAATATTCCATGTTAAAACGAATATTCCCCAACCAATCGAATATTATATAACCACTTGCTTACTTTGCAAAAATTTTAAATATTACCCACAACTCATTATATCAAATCCACACCATAATATTCAAAAATATATTTCGAGAAAATTATTCTATATTCATAAAAGTTGGGGTCTTACAACCTCCCCTTCTTATGAAATTTCATCCTCGAAATTAGGGTACGTACGTCGTATATCAAAGATGTGAGGATATCTTGACTTTATCTCAGATTCTAACTCCCAGGTCATTTCTTCCACATCGTGGTTTCTCCATAAAACTTTGACTTGAGGTATAACCTTGGAGCATAGAATATGATCCTTATTATCCAAGATTTTAACAGGTAACTCTTCATATGTTAAATCTTCCTCTATCTCGTCTGGTTCTAATTCAATAATGTGGTTCGGGTCTTTCACATATTTACGTAACATAGATATATGAAAAATGTTATGAACACGAGACATACTTGGCGGTAAGATGAGTCTATAGGCCACATTTCCTACTCGATCGAGGATTTAAAATGGGCTAATGAATAGAGGACTGAGCTTTCCTCTCTTTCCAAATCTCGTAACTCCTTTCCATAGAGCAACACGTAACAACACATGATCTCCAATATTGAATTCCACGTCCTTTCGATGAAGATCAACATAACTCTTTTGTCGATCTTGTGAGGTTTTTATACGTTGTCAAATCATTTGAATCTTTTCCGTAGTCATACGTACCAAATCTGGTCCCAAAAACGTTGCTTCACCCACCTCATCCCAACATACTGGAGAACGACACTTTCTTCCATACAACGCCTCAAATGGAGCCATGCCAATACTTGCTTGATAACTATTATTGTAGGAAAACTCCACCAATGGTAAGAACTTGTCCCAACTTCCCTTTAAGTCAAGGACACAGAGTCTTAATAAATCTTAAAGAGTTTGAATAGTCCTTTCCGACTGCCCGTCCGTTTGAGGATGATATGCCGAACTAAATCGTAAATCCGTGCCCATAGCTATTTGCAAACTAACCCAAAATCTTAAAGTGAATCTTGGGTCTTGATCAGAAACTATGGATACTGGCATACCATGAAATCTTACAATCTCATTTATGTACATACTAGAAAGACGTTCAAGTGTATAAGTTTCTCATATCGGTAAGAAATGAGCAGACTTGGTCAATCTATCAACAATGACCCAAATCGCATCTATGCCTTGAGAAACCTTGGGAAGACCAGTAACAAAATCTATGGTAATGTGCTCCCACTTCCATTCTGGAATTTCAAGTGGTTGTAATGGACCTTTTGGCACTTGATGCTTCGCCTTGACTCGTTGATAAGTTAGACACCTTGAGATAAACCCCGCTATCTCTCTCTTCATATTGCTTCACAAAAATGTATGTCGAAGATCACAATACATTTTGGTACTCTCAGGATGGATTGCAAACGGTGTGTTGTGCGCCTCCATCATGATTTTATACTTCAAGTCAGAATCGTTAGGAACACAAAGTCTGGAGTTGACTCGAAGTATTCCTTCTTCATCGATTCTTGCTTCCGAAATAGCACCTTTGTGACGCCCCCAAAATTAGGTATTCATCACCCATCTTGAGTCGCCAAATACATGGTACAGAATTCAAATATAACTTAATAATACAGTTGTCGTGTAAAATATGACGAAACATAAACTGAGAGTTTTAATAATAATATTGTCATCTAGACAATATCCACACCCAATGGAGTCCTCATTACATTTATTGTCATACTATTTAACAGAATAGTGAGGACTACTAATGCTATCATCTGACCGGCCACTGCCGCTCCCCGACTAGTCCCGCCACGTTCTCATTTCACAAGAGAACAAAGGAAAGAAAGGGTGAGCTCAACTAGCCAAGAAGAAATATTATGACTAAGATAATGTAGAATAAATTATCATCAGTCTTCAATAATGTTAAACTGATAAAATACAATAGACATCAAGTTTAACTGCAATGAACAAGCAATCCATTAAAAAGTCAAGTAGAGAATAAACTCTACTATCTTCTATGATTTAAAAGGTTTTTCATCAATTTTTATCACGAGACTCAGCTTAATAAATAAACCACATCTTCGAATCATTCCTGTACTACGGGCCAAGGATATTCATTAAATCATCAATGGTCATGACTATACTGAATAATCCCTAGTCATAATCATACCGAGTCCATCTCTGCACGTAAGCCAAAGATATACAACTATAAAACCAACAACTAACAATATCCATCTTTGCACATATGCCAAAGATATACAATTCAATAATCCATGACCCATCTTTGCATCGTAAGCCAAGATAACTTTTATCACCATATAAGCATGAGGATGATGACAATGATATAAACATTAATCAACTGAAAACAAGGATAAATAATAAAGACTTTAAATTTATTCAAATATTATCAATCACATAGTAAATTCATAATCTAATATTATTAATATCATAACAATATTTTAATCACGTCTTAAACTTATAAACAATTTATTTCAATTGTTTATACTTTACCAAATAATGCATTTAATCATTCAACAATTCCATACTCATAAGATTTCATCACCAATGATCAAATCACTCATCAAAAATTTGCATATACCTTATATAGGATTTTCAAGCCCTAAAATCCTATTTACCAATTCTTTAACTCCACATAACATATTTAACTCATATGTTCAGAATTAAACTATTTTCATGAGAAATACCAAATCAGGTCCCAAAATTATTCTTTTCTCGGGATTAAGCGAGAATATAGTCCCATATTGAACATATATTTTCTCTCGAATTTTAAAATTCATTTACTATTTTTCAAAAATTATTTTCTAATTAATTCCTTAAGAAATTAGCTACCTCAAGTTTAACTCCAAAAATTCCCAAATCTTGGCAGAATCTTACACATGTTAACGCGAGCTTCCAATTTAAATTTTATAGTCATCGGAGTTATAGAACTTCGGTTATAGCATTTTTTGTCAGAAAAACCTAAATATTGAAATGGTCATAACTTGCTCATTTTAAGTCGGAATGAGCTCATTTTCGGACAGGAGGTACTTTATACCATATAATTTCATGTCCCAAAAGGCCATAATTTTTCTCATAAATTAAATGGCCGAAACAGCCTCTTCAAATTTATGGGCAGTAGCCTTTTTGCTATTTCCAGATTTTACATCCTTTACTAAAATCAGTCCACACGAAAATCTACAACACCTTTTTTAGTGATTTCATTTGGATAAGTTAAGACACTCATAGATATAACTCTAGAACTTGACCACACTCAAAAATTCGAAATATAATAGGAGATATGGTCAATTGAATTTCATATTCTATTTTCATCAAAATCTGATTTTTCAACCCTTTATGATTTCTAAGAAACTTTCATGTTTTCACATAATAACCAACATAACTAATTATAACACTTACTAATACTACATATACCCATGATTTTCATCAGTCCAATGCTTTTATTATGACTTTCATCATAATCCACGTAAACAGATCATTTCCACAATTTAATAAATGAAATACAAAGGATCATTCACCATGCATGTGGTAATCCACATAGACAGGTTATTCCAACAGAATAATAAAGAATGGAATAACAAAAGAAATCACCATGCATGCGATAGATCACACCGATAGGTTATTCTCAACAGAATAATAAAGAATGGAACCAGTCCCACAGAACGCATGCATGTGATATTCAGCGAGAATAATAAAGAATGAAATAACAACGAAATCACCGGTATACTGACAATCTGCGTGATCACGTGTTATTCCAATAGAATAATAAAGAATGGAATAACAACAGACTTCACCAGGTATACAGTAATCCGTGTATACAGGTTATTCCAACAGATTAATAAATGGAACCAAGTCAGGCAAAATTCGCACCGACAGGATATTCCGATAGAATAATAAAGAACGGAATAATAGAAGAATTTCACCATGTATGCGGTACTTCGCATAAATAGGTTATTCCAACATAATAATATATAATGGAATAACAGAAGGATTTCACCAAGTATAGGGTATTCCGCGTATACAGGTTATTCCAACAAAATAATAAAGAATGGAATAACAGAAGATTTCACCAAGTATAGGGTATTCCGCGTATACAGGTTATTCCAACAGAATAATAAAGAATGGAATAACAGAAGGATTTCACCAAGTATAGGGTATTCCGAGTATACAGGTTATTCCAATAGAATAATAAATGGAACCAAAGTCGCAAAATTAAAGACCGAAGATGGATATTCCGGCGTAATAATAAAGAACTAATAATAGAAGAATTTCACCATGTATGCGGTACTTCGCATAAATAGGTTATTCCAACATAATAATATAGAATGGAATAACAGAAGTTCTCTTCAAGAATAAGAAATAATAACACCCCTTACCTTAGAAAGAAGTTGGATACTGGAGTAGTGAAGTAGCAGAATACTTTTCTTCTTTCTCTCTATAGTTTCTCTCTCAAGAGTTTCAGTGAATTCGTAGGAAATAATGAAGGAATGAGCTTCTATTTATAGAAGAATGGACTGAATAGTAACTAACTCATGAACGATCCAGATTAATTTACTTTTAAACGGACGGTTCATATTGATTTACTATTAAAACTTAAAGCAACGGTCTATACTGATTCACTATTAAAACTTTAAACCAGCGATCCATATTGATTCACTATTATAACTTTCCACCAGCGGTCCATATTGATTCATAACTTCAACTAACGGTCTGTAAAATTAGCACATCTCCTCATGGAATAATATTGTACCCAAAAATAATTTGGACCAAAAATAAATATATTGTTCGGGTGAATAGTACCCCATGAATAGTACTCGTGAATAGTAACTCGTGAATAGTAACTCGTGAATAGTAACTCATGAATAGTAATTTATGAATAGTAACTCGTGAATAGTAACTCATGAATAGTATTTCGACACGAAAAGTGTCCTAAATACCCGAGTGAACAATATAACCTCCAGACATCAATTATCGATTTCAAATAATTTCAACACAATAGAACTATCAAATTCATCTTTAATCAACACGAACTTATCCATCATTAATATCATAACTCATAATATTTAACAACCAGGTCGTTCCCAGGAAAGAGGGGACTTTCCGATAAGGATTTCTCCTTATTGGCGCGCAATTAGATGACCAAACCTCTCCTTGATAGAATTTCTAGACATTGTAAATATTGTAATTTAATAATATGAATAACTTTGTCGTCTCAATTATTGATTTAATAATATAACATATAATGCAGATGATACTATGACAATAATCGAATCAATAATATGAGAAATATGATGCAACAACTACTGCAGCAATAATTGAGTATAACTGAGTGACTTATCACGTAAGCATCAATAATCAATACCGTGTGCTACTATGTAACCATACGTATTACTGTACTTTTACTACCGAGTAGTTCAACAGTTTTAACGGTAACACTTCCGCCGTTATTCTCATAAAAATATTTTTGTCGTTTTCTCAATCCGACAATAATTCCGTTACGGGGTCCACCAATGATTGTGCCGTCGTACGGATATTCCCCGACAAAAAGAATATTATATAACAACTTGCATAATTTGCAAAATTTATAAATACTACCCACAACTATAACATTATATCAAATCCACACCATAATATTAAAATAATATTTCGAGAAAATTAAATATTTATTCATAAAATCTGGGGTCTCACAACCTTCTTGTACTTTCTTCCTCATACGTATCAGCTCCAGGTCTGTAGCTTGAGCAGCTTTAACTTTATCGATTAAAGTCGGTTCCACTCGTATATTCGCCATCATCACATGGGTCCCTGGAGTCTTTAACTCTATTTCCATCCTTTTCAAGTCATACAAAATGGGCCTTTACATTGACAATATTTCACTCGTGCCCGCATATGATCTTCTACTCAATGCGTCAGCTACTACATTTGCTTTTCCAGGATGGTATTGGATGGTATTGGATGGTATGATCATTATCTTTCAACAAATCAAGCCATCGTCGTTGCCGCATGTTGAGTTCCTTTTGAGTGAAGAAATATTTGAGGCTTTTATGATCCGTATAGACCTCCACCTTCTCTCCATATAGGTAATGCCTCCAAATCGTAAGCGCAAAAATGACTGCTGCCAACTCTAGATCATGAGTAGGATAATTCCTCTCATATTCTTTGAGTTATCGTGAGGCATATGTAAGACCCCGAATTTTATGAAATAAAAGTATTCAATTTTTCTTATAATTACTATTCAGCAAATGGTTAAATTGATAAAAGTTAAAGTTAAGAGTGATATATGAAATTTTTTTCAAAATACACTGGTGGTTATAAAATATTCAATGTTGTCGGGGAATATTCGTTTGGTCGTGGAATATTCTTTATGTCGAAGAATACTGCATTTGCATTTGCCAAGCAGCCCATTTGTGGGCCCCATAACGGATAACCGCTTGATAAAGAAAATGACAAATTTGAGTTTTTATAAATAACGGCGTAATCGCTACTGCTAACAATCGTTGAATACTTCTATGGTTAAAATACAAAGATGTCTGCGTTCGCACAAAGATGCTATACCGTTATTGCATGCATTTTTGATTCTTACGTAAGAAGGCACTACTCAATAATTGTTACAGTAATTACTGTTCAATAATTTATTTTTATTGGTTCAATAATTGTTGCGTTGATATTTTATATTATTGTTGTTTCAATAATTGTCATCAAGACAAAGATTTTCCATTATCGGATCAATAATTCATATTATTTGAATAATATTATTAGATAGCATTATTGGCAATGTCTAGAAAGTTCATCAAGGAGAGGTTTGGTCACCTAATTGCGCGCCCGATAAGGATAAATCCTTATTGAAAGCCCCTCTTTCCGAACCTACTCGTCATCATAATTGTGGATTCTAATATTATTATTTGTGAATAATTAATTATTGATTTATATGATAATGAAATATTTATTTGATGCAGATATAAATGATGGATTTATTTATGTGGTTATAAATGAAAGAATTAATGTTGAGGTGTTTTATCAGTATTTTGTCGGATTGGAGGTATTAAAAGAGCAAAACGGTGCTCTAAAGCTTTATTGCGTGAGTTATAATTTTAATCCGACCGTTGGATCGTTGTGATTTTTGGATATGTTATACATATATGAGTTGGGTATATGTCCAAAAATTTTGAACCGTTAAAAATGAACGCATGATTTGTTATGAATTTTAAAAGGTCTTGAAACGGTGTTTAAAATCATCCGTTTGTGGATTTCGGATATTTTCGGTCTGGAATTTGGAAAAACTTTCTTCTGCAAAGTTGTAGAAAATTCAATTTCAGGCAGAATGGACATAAAATTCATATTTTTGTGATAAACGGGCTATTTTCTATGAATTACTGAAGTTTCAGAAAATAAAATGATTTTTATTTAAATTTGGGTGGGACCCACTTTGGTTGGTGTTGAAAACATGTGTTGGAATTGTTGTTCAAGGGTGGTGGCTGCTGAATTTCCAAGTTAGACATGCGTAGGAATAAGGAAATAAAATAATATTATTTTATTATTTAGTCTCCTTTGGCGTTCTAGCATTTTCTTATAAATAGAAGCTTATGTTAGAATTGAAAAACACACTAGAAATATAATATTTCTCTCTCTATATTATCAAGCATATTTTTGAGAGTATTTATATATTTTGAGAGTTGATATTCGGTGCAAGTTTCCTCCGGCTTTTCATCCAATATTCCGGTCAGAAATACTGCTCTTTTAAGGTAAGGGATAGTAATGGATTTTAAGGGTTATTATGTTTTTCAGTTCGTACTTCTTCCGACTTTCAGAAAATTCTGGAAAAATTTGAAATGATATTTTAATGAGTTTTATTGATTGTGTCCAAAAATGGTGATTTTTGGATGTATAGATTAAGAGTTATGAATTTTACGGGAAAATACTATTTTAAAAGTAACCGCTTATAACTCCTTGTGGTTAACTCCAAAATTGATGAAATTTTTATTGGAAGTACATCTATATAATATTAGTGTACTCTGTGAATTTCGGAATTTTTAGATAAAAATACAATTTATGATAAATGTCTAAATATTTTGCGGTTTTAGCCATATGAAAAATAGTAAATGAATTTTAAAAATTTTGAGAAAAATATATGTTCAATATGAGACTATATTCTGCTAAATCTCAGAAAAGAAATATTTTTGGAACTGATTTGGTATTTTTCATGAAAATGGACTAGTTATGAGTAAATGAATTAAATATGTTATGTGAAGTAAGAAAATTGGAAAATAAGATTTTATGGCTTGAGAATCCTATATGATGTATATGCAGATTTTTGATGAGGGTTTTGGTTATTGGTGATGAAATCTTATGAGTTTGGCATTTTAGAATGATTAAATGCATTATTTAGTAAAGTGTAAACAATTAAAATAAATTGTTTATAAGTTGAAGAAATGTTATTTCAATATCAAGATATCTTAAAATATTGGTATAAATTTTATTGTGAAATTTTTACCTTTTTGTGTCGAGTTAATATTCATGAGTTACTATTCACGGGTTACTATTCATGAGTTACTATTCACGAAGTTACTATTCATGAGTTACTATTCATGAATTACTATTCATGATAAAATTGGTTTCTTTTTCTAACCAAATTATAGTTGATTTATGAATATTACTCTTGAGATTAAAACTATATGTTGATCATATTATTTTTATTATCATATATAACATTTTTATAACCGTAATGATGATATTTCTCTTTGACTTGAGTGTAAAGATGGGTAGATTTTTGGTAGGATCATGACTATGGGTTCTCTTTGGCCAGTAGTGCAAAGTTGAATTATTGACTGGTATGATCATGACCATTGAATTTGTAATTGAATATCTTTAGCTTAAGTACAAAGGTGAAATGATCAACATGGTTATAATTATTGTTTATATAAATTCTGAAATGATTATATATTTCTTTGAGATAATAATATATTTGGCCTGTAGTGCAAATATGAATCATTGATGAATATATTTGGCTCAGTAGTGCAAATATGAATCGTTGAGGAATATCTTTGGCACATGTGCAAAGATGAATTGTTGATGAATATCTTTGGCCCTTAGTGCAAAGATGACATGTTGTTGAATATCTTTGGCCAAGATGGTGCAAAGATGAACATGTGTTGAGATGAACATGACCAACTGGTGATACAAATGAATACCTTTGGCCGTAGTGAAAAGATGAAATTATTAGTATGATTATGAACATGAAATGTGATTTGGTGTAATCATGATCTTTGATGTTTCAGGTAAAGATAGGTGATGAAAATTATCTTCGTCCTGGATGAGAAGAGAATTTAGAACTACAATTATGATTATGAGTTATTCATATGATTTTGGACCGAATTGTTGATTGATGTTACGGATAAAACATTGTTGGTAGATTTTTAACATGGAGAAGATAATAGACTTTATAGTCTATTTGACTCTTCTAATGGATTGCTTCGTTCACGTTGCAACTATGGTTGAAATTTTATCATCTACCATATGTTCTAAATTTCGATTTATTATTGATGAAGGCTATTGATAATTTAATTATCTTTAGTCATGATATTCTTTCTCGAAGCTAGTTGTGCTCACCCTTTTGCTTTACAATTCCTTTCGGTGTAATAAGAGTGTAGTTGGGTCGAGCCGGGGGTAACAGGGAATAGAATCGGTGGTCATCGTTTAGTAGTTATATTTGGTGAATCTAATAGGGTGAGGTGAACCCAACGTTGGAAGGGTGTTTTGTCACTATCATACAAGATGTCTAATTACATACAACCTCGTATCATCATAAGACAGGGATGTGCTCATCCACTTGCTGAGTATATTTACGAGCACTACCTATATAATCTTGGTGTTTGTTTGAAGTATAATTCTCAATTTGAGACAGTGGAGATAATGATAAATCAAGAGAAGACTCACCATTGGGAAGAATATGATAGTAATCTTCTCATTTTTCTTTGGGGTATATTGGGTCAACCAAGGATAATTCTGTGGCCATATGATATCTATCATAACCTAGAAGCATGACCTCCCATGTACGAAGGTTTCCTTGAGCACTTCCCAAAGATTTTAGTTTCTAAAACAGTTTATGACTATACCATTATGTAAGGTGTCACTGTGAGGTGTTGTCCACGGTTGGAACATGTGTCACATTTGGTATATATTTGTATCCAAACTCACAGTATATGTGTTGTTGTATTTTGCACGACAATGGTTGTAATAAAGTTGTAGTTGTTTTCTGTACCATGTATTTGGCGACTCAGAATGGGTTGGATTGAATGGACCTATTTTGGGGGTGTCACAGTTGGTATCAGAGCTTAGGGATATGATCTCTGGCGGAGATCGGGGAATAGAACTAGGAGGGGAGAGATGAGTAAATCCTTCACCTAGTGTGTCCTACCTAAGCTTAATTGTTGGTCAGTCATAATATCGGGATATTATGTGATATGTTAATTTGTTCAATTAACCCTTGTTTTGAAGCTGTTTTCTAAAATGATATCTGAAATAAAGGAGATGAGCAATGGAGAAATCATGATGACAGGGAAGAGGGAATCTAAAATGAAAGCAAGGTATTCTCAACTCTTTGAAATACCAGGTACGTAAATTTTGGGGATGAAATTTCATAAGGAGGGGAGATTGTAAGACCGAATTTTATGAAATAAAAGTATTCAATTTTTCTTATAATTACTATTCAAGAAATGGTTAAATTGATAAAAGTTAAAGTTAAGGGTGATATATGAATTTTTTTCAAAATACACAAGTGGTTATAAAATATTCATTGTTGTTTGGGAATATTCGTTTGGTGGTGGAATATTCTTTCTGTCGGAGAATATTCGTACGATGGCGCAGCCATTTGTGGGCCCCATAACGGATAACTATCGGATAAAGAAAATGACAAATTTGAGTTTTTATAAATAATCAGGCGTAATCGTTATGCTAACCTTTGTTGGAATACTCTGGGTTAAAATACAAGAATAATGCTGCTATTGCACAAGAAGACACGGTATTATTGCATGATATTTTTGAAATTATTGATTCTTACGTAAAGAAGGCACTACTCAATAATTGTTACGATAATTACTTGCTCAATAATTTATTTTGGAGTATATGAGGATGACATCAATAAAGATTTACCACAAAGTGATCCAAATATTCCTTGAATACTTGGTTCATCATATCCATGAAGGCGGCGGAGCATTAGTCAATCCAAAAGACATGACTAGGAATTCATAATGCCCGCATGAAGTTCCGAAAGCGCACTTTTGGAATGTCATCAGTTTTAATCTTCAACTGATGATATCCAGAATGAAGATCAATCTTTGAAAAGAATTTGGCTCCTTGCAACTGGTCAAACAGGTCATTAATACGAGGCAACGGGTACCTATTTTTGATGGTGACATGATTCAACTCCCGATAATTAATACAAAGTCGCATACTTTGAACTTTCTTCTTCACGAATAGAACAGGAGCACCCCAAGGAGACGTACTAGGACGAATGAAACCGATGTCTAACAATTTTTGCAGTTGGGTTTTTAACTCTTGAAGTTCAATTGGAGCCATTCGATATGGGGCTTTGGAAATGAGTTTTGTACCAGATTCAAGGTCGATACAAAATTTAATTTCATGCTCTGTGGCTAGGCCAGGAAGTTCTTCAGGGAATACGTCAGGAAATTTATTAACAATAGAAATATCATTCAAATATGACGTATTTTTATTTAAATCCGTGACATGGGCTAACAAAGCTTGACATCCGTTTTTCAATAAACGAATAGCTTTATGACTTGATATGACAATGATTGACTTTAATGGTTTGGTTGCTTGAATTCGTATAATAGGTTGGTTAGGAATATGAAAGCTAACAACCTTACGAAAACAATCAATTTTAGCATGATGAGTAGTTAACCAATCAATCCTTAAAATCACATCAAATGCAAGTATTTTCAAGGAAATAAGATCGACGAACGTAACGTCAGCGATTCTGGATTTGAATCAAATAAGACTTATAAACCGTGGATGTAATGAAGGTTTCTCCCAACGGAGTTTCAACAGATAAGTCAAAGTCTAATTTCTCTGGAGTCAAATTTAAACGTTGAGCGCAAGTAGGAGAAATAAAAAAATGGGTAGAACTGGTATCAAATAAAGTATAAACTTCGCTAAAGTTTATGATTAGCTTACCCGTGATCAACTCGCTCGGATTCCTCGCTTTTTGGGAGGTTACGACAAACGCTCTCCCTTGAACTACCGATTTTGTCTTGTCTGGGACACCCTTTGATGCCTCCATCCCAGCTGAACTTGACTTTGGTGCACAAAAAAATCTGGCTAGGTGACCTTCTTTTCCATAATTATAACACGCTTTGGACCGCATCACGCAGTTTGGACTGATATGTCCCTCCCCTCCGTATTTGTAACATATGATCGGCGGTCGTTCTCCTTCCTTAATAACAGGTGCTGGTGCTGACGTCTTTCCATCCTTGTTGAATCTCCTCTTCTCGAAATGTCCACTCTTATTATCATGGCCATGATTACCACTGAAGTGATTATCATTTCTGGCATGTTGATTCCCTCCATGTTTGTGGTCACCGCTTCGATGACTGCTACCACTAGTATTATCGACTTGTCGGTTGCTCTCTCTTAGTTGGGTTGACTCATTATCGCGCTCCAATAACTGAGCCCTACTCACAACATCTGAATACAATCATAGTTTGTAAGAAATTAGGTATTGACGTATCTCGGGTTTCAAACCTCTTAGAAACATCCATGTCATTCTCTCCTCATTATCAACCAAGTGGACGAATGACCGAGACAACTCAAAGAACTTAGCTTCAGATCGCGCCATACTGGTCATATTATTTTGCTCAAGCTTGATGAACTCTACCTCCTTCATGTGACGAATACTTTCGTGAAAGTACTTGTCATTGAAACGATTCTTGGAACTTCTCCCAAGACATCTTCAAGGTCTGGCGGGTTGAGTACGCTTCTGATTCCCACCAAGAATCCTCCTCTTTCCGCAATATGAAGGTGGCAAATGGAATCTTTTGCTCCTTGGAGCATCCCAAGACATCAAATATCTTGTTGATCTGCTTTATCCACATCTCCGCCTTAAGTGGTTTTGGCTCTCCAAAAAATTCCGATGGTCCCATCTCCTTGAACTACTTAGTGGTGACCGTCTGAGAGTTGTCAGTGTTTCCACCTGCATTTTGGACAGGAGCCGCCCTCGCCTGATGTTTCATGAATTGCATAAAGCCTCTGAACGTCCCATTGTTCATCATTTGATCGTTGTTGTTTACCTGAGGATTATTGTCCGCCTGTTTCACATTATCCTGGGTATTAATCTATGTTAACTCCACGGTCTCATGTGCTTCATTGCTTATCTCAACATTTTCGAATGCCATTTTCAAATACTGCCACAAAACAAGGGTTAATTACATATCACATATTATCCCTATACTCTGACCAACCAATTAAATACCAAAAAAACTTAGGTAGGTCATACTAGCGAAGGAATTCCCTATCTCTCCCCTCCTAGTTCTTGTCTCACATCTCAGCCAGGGATCATATCCCTAAGCTTTGATACCAACTGTGACGCCCCCAAAACAGGTATACATCACCCATCTTGAGTCGCCAGATACATGGTACATAAATCAAATACAAACTTAATTATACAACTGTCGTGTAAAATACGACAAAACATATGCTATGAGTTTTAATACAAATATTGTCATCTAGAGAATATCCACACTCAATGGAGTCCTCATTACATTTATAATCACACTATTTTATAAAATAGTGAGGACTACTATGACACCATCTCGGACCATCACTCCGTTCCCCGACTAGTCCCAGCTACGTTCTCATTTCCTGAAGAGAACAATGAAAGCAAAAGGGTGAGCTCAACTAGCCCAGTAAGAAATATTATGACTAAGATAATGCAGAATAAATTATCGTTAGCCTTCAACAATGTTAAACTGATAGAATATAATAGACAACAAGTTTAACTGCAGCGGAACAAGCAATCCATTAGAAGAGTCAAGTAGAGAATAAAATCTACTATCTTCTATGATTTAAAAAGATTTTCATCAACTTTATCATTTGAGACTCAAACAATAAATAAACCACATCATCTCTGCACCACGGCCAAGGATATTCATGTAATCATCAATGGTCATGATTATACAGAATAATCACTGGTCATAATCATACCAACAACTGTCCACAAATGAACTACAGGCCAATGAGGACTTTTACCACATCATTCGTCACATTACGGTCATGATTATACCGAATAATCCCTGGTCATAATCATACCAAGTCTATCTATGCACGTAAGCCAAAGATGACTTTAATCATAATATAAGCATGAGGATGATGACAATGACATAATAATTCAATAAAACAAGTTCAAGGATAAATTTTAAAGATTTATAATTTAATTTATCCAGAAATTAATAATGTCCAAATTGTCAACATGATACTGCTTTGTAGAGTAAAATTCAAGAATGCTCAGAAAAATATTTTCATGAAAAGATACTGGATGAAGCGCAAATATCAAGGATATTCCACTAATTTCATACAAAGATAAAAAGCCAAAACCTCACCAACCGAGTATAATAGAATATATGAATCGTAAATGGATTTTCGCTTCGCCATGCGGTAATCCACGTGAGCGGATCATTTCCACAATTTAATAAGGAATGAATACGAAGGATCATTTACCATGCATGTGGTAATCACATAGACGAAGTTATTCCAATGAATAATAAAGAATGGAATAATGTAAGAATTCACCATGCATGCGATAGACCGCATGCATACATGTTATTCCAATGTAATAATAAATAATGGAACTGTGTCACGCGTAATACGCATGATGTGATATTCCAATGTAATAATAAAGAATGGATCAGGTCATGCGTAATCCACACAGACAGGATATTCTAACAGAATAATAAATAATGGAACAACAACATAATTCACCAGGCATGCGATACACCGCACATACAGGTTATTCCAACAGAATAATAAAGAATGGAACCAGGTTATGCATAATCTGCATCGACAAGATATTCCAATAGAATAATAAAGAATGGAATAACAGAAGAATTTCACCATGTATGCGGATTGCCATGATGAAGTTATTCCAACATAATAATAAAGAATGGAATAACAGAAGAATTTCACCATGTATGTGGTACTTCGCATAGACAGGTTATTCCAACAGAATAATAAGGAATGGAATAACAATAGCTCTCTTCATGAATACGAAAGAAATAATAGCTCTCTTCATGAATACGAAGGAAATAATTCTCACACAATAGAACTATCAATTCCATCTTTAATCAACATGAACTTACTCATCATTAATATTATAACTCATAATATTTAACAACCAGGTCGTTCCCAGGAAAGAGGGGGCTTTCCGATAAGGATTTCTCCTTATTGGCGCGTAATTAGGTGACCAAACCTCTCCTTGATGTAACTTCTGTACATTGTCAATATTGCAAATAATAATATGAATAACTTTGCCGTCAGTCTCAATTATTGATTTAATAATATAACATATTATACGATGATACTTTAACAATAATTGAATCAATAATATGAGATATGATGATGCAACAATTCTCAGTAAGAATAATTGAGTATAAGCGAGTGACTTCTCACGTAAGCATCAATAATCAATCTTGTGTGCTACTATGCAACCAATGCCAGACATCGTGCACTTTTACTACCGAGTAGTTCAATGCTTTAACGGTAACACTTTCTTTCGCGTTATTTTTATAAAAAGATAATTATGTCGCTTTTCTTACTACGACAATACTTCCGCTAGGGGTCCACCAAATGATTGTGTCGTCGTCTAATATTCCCCGTTAAAACAAATATTCCCCACCAATCGAATATTATATAACCACTTGCTTACTTTTGCAAAATTTCTAAATATTACCCACAACTATAACATTATATCAAATCCACACCATAATATTCAAAAATATATTTCGAGAAAATTATTCTTTATTCATAAAAGTTGGGGTCTTACATTATTTACCTTTTAATGAAACTAATAGCCCTAGGTAACAAGCTCTGCTACTCAAAACTTCCCTTAGATTGTCACTTAATGAAACAAGTTATTCAAAAAATTCTAACCATTATATAACCTAGAATAAGCTCTCTAGATTTAAAATAACAGCAGCATTAAGAAATAGAGAATTATACTATTCCAAGCAACAAACACATAAGCTCAGATTATTTAACTCATCTTCTGACAATATAACAATACTCAAAAGGTTGTCCACAATCAGGTATTACTATATACTACTTGTGATTAAGAACAATATCAATTACACGTAATATTATTCCTTAATCTAGCATATGATATTCGTAACCAATTCAATCTTGCAGAAATCAAATCAGTTAAGCCGAATAGCATTCAAAAATTAAATCAGATTATGAAGAAGAACTTTATGTGAGAAGAAATAAATAATGAATACTCAATTAACCATTAATTATAAATAAGGTTCAACATCCCTTAGAACTGAATAAAGAAAACTAGCCTGCCATGCTTCCATGTCTGCACTCCAATGGTGTAGATGAGAGAATGTAGTAGATGATTGAATGATTAAAACCCTGACTATCATCCTCTATTTATAGTGCTAGACAAACACCTAAATCTTTTGGGAACTAAAAATCCAAATCCTAAAAGGATTTATAAATTACAACTAATTTTCATAAAGAATTAGAATCCAATTTGGAAATAAATCTCGGTCTAAAAATTACCTAAATCTAATAGAAATATCAATCATATTCCATGTTGAAAGCTACCAAAATCTGCTTTTAAAAACTTTCCAAAAATCTAAGATTTTCCCGCCCAATTCACTGTCCCATTTCCTGCTGCCACGTCCTTTGGTAGAACGACCATAACTTTTGATCCGGGAGGAGTTACGAGGCCTGATACCTATCAAATCAAAAATCTCGACGAGATCTACAACTTTACTTCTTTGAGAATTGATAGATTCTGGCTGGATCAAGGTCGAAATTGGTCTCCAAGTGACTACTATGTAAATTGCAACTCCAAACTTGGAGGTTCAATGTTCATTTGGTAAAAAGATCCTAACTTTTTTATATGAACTCCGATCGAGATGATTCAAGATGTTCCAAAAAGCTAAGGAAGAATTCTACAATAAAATTCAAGTCTCAAGCCAAGACCATAAATTCAACTTAATGCTCCTGAAATCATTAAACACCTTAATAAGCTCATATACATATGAAACATGCAATAAAACTAAACATAAAGGAATCAAAATAAATGAATAATACACACTCATCAAATTCCCCAACACTTAGCCTTTACACGTCCTCGTGTAAACCAAAAGTTTGATTTTCAAAAAAATTCTATTCAACCATTATGTCAAAAGATTTCAAGATACAAATCATGACTTTTAACACTAAACTCAAAGAAATCTAATCAATGTCGCATCAGTTAACTCACAATAACAAACTTACCATTTTACCAACGAACTTCATTAAACCAACCTGTAACCACATAAAAAACTTTCCTAAATTCCACATACTTACTCAACTTGGTTATTATGGAACAAAAATCATGCACACTAACTCACAACCAAGAATAAATTTTCTTTGCTTTTTAATTTTCTCATAGAACCTTTTCTTTAGCACAGATGAATGTATTTTCATGCTTTTCTCGCATTTTTTTTCTTTTCTTGACATGTGTAATGTCTCTTTTTCTTAGGCTTTTTAGAGTTACCCATGTAGTGAACTTTCCACCAACGACTCCCAAACCAGATGGTCTTAAGGCGCTGGGTGTAGAGACACCCCTAGGGCTTACTTATTCAAGTAATAAAGGCCACAAAAGTCGACTAGTCAAGCTGCTTTTATCCATCACACTTTTCAGCATGAATACCAATTCTTCCCGAGGCTTGGATACCTAGTTATTTCGCACAATGGACATTGAAGCAGATTTTTCAATCAACAAATTTTTTCTCGTTTCTCTTTTCCCTTTTTTTCCATTCATTATTTTTTTAACTTTTCTCCACATGGTTCTGCAATAAGCATAAACAAGTTAAACAGATGTAAGTCATGAAATTAGTGCACATAGTCAACTCCACAAATAACTTGGCTAAATAAACATTCTTCTCATATTCAAGTACTCGTGTATCACAAATTCCATTTAAATTAGTTACTATGGATCATAGCTTAGTTGTCATCATTCATTAACAAATTAAGCGTCAAACATATTCTGAATTTTAGCATTAATTCTTAATCTTTGACTTTAATCCTCGAACACATAGGCAAATAGAATCATATATGGAAACCAAAAATTTTCAAAAGACATCAAAAATTTTAACTTCCCATCAATATTGGATTAATATCCCTAAATAAAATAAAACCTAAATCTCTCCCCCAACACTCAAACCTTACATTGTCCCCAATGTAAGAAAATCATTCATAGAAGAAAGAACTATTAGGTAACATGCAACTAAAAAAATAAAGGGATAGAAAGATCAAATCTGAGTTCTTGGGTTGCCTCCTAAGCAGCTGCCCTTGTTTATTGTCATTGGCTTGACATCATCCTTCTCATTCTATGTAATCGGACTTCTGAACTTCATGTGGACTGGTAACAATTCAATTCATTAGGAGCATCCTTTAGATCATGATTTTGCTCCATTCCTGCCCTTAAATCATTCTTGTATATTTTCTTAAGAGATTCTTGCACTATAGAGTCAACAACATCAGTAGCAAAAACAAATTAAATTAATATTACCAAGATACCTTTTGACTTCATATATGATAAATTGGACATGTGCATCATCCAATTCCAAGTTTAAGGACCCCTGGCGTTTATCATTCACTATTTTTGTTATTTGCATAGATGTATCATCTATATCCTCTTTGTAAGGATCTGCAGAACTTATCAAATTATTCTCCTATGTTGGAAGATTGCATATTTAAAATTTGATGTTGAAAGTTAATAGTCATGATTATATATAAAGTCCTTCAAAGGATCATATGTACTAGGACTTAATGATAGATCAAATTTGTTAGGTTGATCTGGACTTTAATGTTTATCATTCTATAAATGAATGTATAGAAGAAAAGATCAAAGTTATTAGATTGATCTATATCTTGAGATGTAATAGATAGGCTTCAACTGAATCGTAGTCTATCGAGATCATCAAGAGATTGCAAAATATAAGGTAGAATCGTAGAGCATCAAGGATCGTAGTGTATCTGCTTTGAAGGGCCTCTCCAAAGTCGTAGAGTAGTTCTAACGCTTGCCGAGCCAAGCCAGAGTTCGTAGAGTGCTCTCGGAAGCGTAGAGTCTGCAAGTCAAGCAAGTGAAGATCGTAGTGTACTCGTACTTAAGAGAAATCATAGTGTTCTCATCTATCAGCACCAGATCAAGTACCAAGGTGGCAAGACACCATGATCAGAATCATAGTGCTTCATCTGTCTGTGTCAGAAGCATCGAGCCTCGTCTATTTGTTTAAAGATAAAAGACAACAAATATGGAATGAGTTATAGACATTGAAGACCTTGGGAGTCCCAATGACACAACAGTCATCCTTAGTATATAAAAAAGAAACGTATTGAAAAAGCTAAGAAAAGTACTATGGGTCAGCAGAAAACACCTTTTCAGGTGTTAGGTGAGATAGCAGTCTGTTGTGTTAGTGGGCCAGTCTGCTAATCAGAAGTTGTGCAGAAAGTCTCCATCAAAGCTCAAAAATGTCAAATGCATTTAATGTTTCAACGGATGTCTTCAACGGATACATTTCAAAGACATCATATATACAAAGCTTCAGCAGATGAAAGAGATTATGCAAGTATTGAATTGATAGGTATTATATATTTTATATATTTTGATGATAACAATTATGTTTTAAATAAATATATAATTATTTATTTATTATTTTATTTTAACTATTTTCTGTTTTTACTTGAATTAATTTTTATTGACCTTGATAAATTATATGTCAAGTGTTAAATAAATTAATTCGTATAATGTTCAAGGCAAGGAAACCCTATTTCTTTTTCTAAAATAAATTTGGGAAAAATGCTTTCCATATATAATATATTAGTATATATATAACAGTAGTATATACATATATATATACGGTCCGGATCAAGTGCATACCTCTTATCTTACTCACCCGTGCTTACCCCCCTTTAGCGACGGACCCGGCGACGGTTTGGTTATACAACCGTCGTCTATACTTTTAACGACGTTATATGTTATCCGTCGCTAAAAGTATAGACGACGGTTGTATGACCGAAACCGTCACTGGGTCCGTCGCTAAAGGGGGGTGAGCACGGGTGAGTAAGATAAGGGGTATGCACTTGATCCTTGCTCTATATATATATATATATAAATACAAAGAAGACTTAATAAATAGTGTGTGCATGATCATTAATAACTGATGTGTATAAAGTGTTAGCTGGCAACATTCTTTAAACCAAAACGTGCCATTCTTTTTGGGACCAAGTATGCTGGGAAGTTTTTGAATACCATGGTCAAAGTAATAAATGATAAGTAGTAGGAAAATGGCTCGGGAGGATTTTGCTCTTCTTCTGCGTGCAATTACTTTTGATCTGGTCCGTTAATTTCAAAAAATTATTGATCAAAACCGTGTATTCGAAAATCAGTTTTCAAAATTACAATTTTTCCCCAACTTCATAAAATTCTATAAATAGGGAGTATTTCATCCATTTGGTTTTTACCAATTCAGTGAAAAACAAAGCATACTCTCCTTGCCTACATTCTCTCTAAAGCTTTAAATCTCTTTTTACAAAAGTTCTAAATTTTTGAAGAGAAAAATTGGTCCAAGCATTGAGATAAGTTTGATTTCTGTTAAATTATTTCTTACTTGTTTCTTATCTATAGATATACAAATACATATTGTTGTACATAATTCTATATATCCATATTTCATCTATTTATTAATAAAAGGATACTTGGGCGCCGCAAGGCTACGGAGATACACCTCTACGGAGAGGAATTCAAATAGTACGATTCCTTATAGTCTTCAGTAACCTTTTATTGATATTATTTATATAAATATCGTAAAATAGATACGACACTTCATAGCTCAAAACAACATTGAGATACTACTCTAAAAAGAGTAGTCATCCGAACCGAATTTGAGAATCGTAGTGATCTATTGAAAATATTAATATAAATATCAATTGTGAAAACTATAAATTTTGTCATACATAGACGCCGCAAGACTACGGAGATACACCTCTACGGAGAGGAATTCGAACTGTACGATTCCTTATAGTACTAAGTGACATTATCTATAAAAGTTCACATAATAGATAAAATATTCTTATATATTATTTGAGTTAAACAGTAATATTTGTTATATCAGTCTGTGCTTAACTAATACTTGATTTGATTTATTCTTTTATACAAAGATTGATTCATTAAAATAATACTTGGTAGAAACTATTTAAGAAACAATTCTATAATATCCATAGAAAAACACTCGTTATTTTATAGAATTGTTAATTCTTTACAAAGTGCCTTAACATCTTATATTTTCTTAATTTAAAGCCTCAGTGGATCTAAACAAAAAGTTCTATATGCTTTAAAGAAGCTTATTATAAAAGTCCTTGAACTTTCATACTTATATATTTGTTCCTAATTTTCTATCTGCTTATTTGAGAAGCATTACTTTGTACATAACTTTTATCAGCTTATTCAAGAAGTAATTTCTTGTAAACTTTTGTAAATCGAAAAAGGATTAGAGTTGGTTTATTTTATGTACCTGTGAGAAAGACAAGTAATTCTTCAACCATGACCAGAGTCTTAGAGAGGTCAGCAAGAAGTTGGGTCACTAGTGTACTTGTGAGGTGAGGAAGAGGCTGTTGTTTCAAGACCAGATAATAGGATAGAACTATACTCAAAAGGTGGAACAACTAGACTTGAGGAATGAGCGGGAAGCTTGCTGTCCAAGATAGGATAGTTGAATAGTTGGAAGTTTGTCTATAAAATTTTGTAAAGGCTTCTCCGCCTGTTGAAGGAGTTGTTATTACTGATAGTAATAGGATCTCAAGTTCCAAGTAGGGACTTGAGACTGGACATAGTAACATACCAAGGGGTGTATGTTATGAACCAGATAAATCTCTGTGCATTGTGATTGAATTTTTATTATCTTGTATGCTAATTGCTAAAACTGCTAACTAACAACTAAAAAATTCAAAAAGGCATAAATATAAATTTTAACTTGTAATAATCTATTCAACCCCCCTTCTAGATTATTATTGACCTTTCAATTGGTATCAGAGCAGTGCTCTTTAACTTGTTTGTTAAGTATATACAAGCATACCTAAGAGTATATCCATGGCCTACAATGCTACCGGTTGCGGGGAAGGACTGTATATGTCTAGACCTCCACTATTTGATGGTACCAATTTTGCCACCTAGAAAAACAGATTCAAAATCTATGCCAAATCCCAACGAATCAAAATTTGGTGTGCCATCAAACGAGGTGTACAAATTCCAACCAAAATTCAAGGAGAAAAGACTGTCGAGAAAGACATATATGAATTCACCAGTGAAGAATAAGAGATCATGAATATTGCATCCTGAGCGAAACAAGTGCTAACCAGCGCTTTGATAAAAAAAGAATACAAAAGAGTTAGTAACTGTAAAAATGCAAAAGAAATTTGGGAAAAATTGATTGTAACCTATGAAGGCACCAATCACATCAAAGAAACCAGAAAAGATGCTCTAATTTAAGAGTATGAAAGTTTCAAGCTTGAAGAAGGAGAAAAGATCATTGATATGGAAACTCGGTTTTCCAGAATCATTGATGAGCTAGAGCAATTGGGAAATGCATACACTACAAATGAGAAAAATAGAAGAATTCTCAAAGCCCTTCCGTCCATCTAGAAAATGAAAGTCACTGTAATAAAAGAAACGTAAGATCTAACTACATATCCTATGGATAATCTCATTGGGAATCTTCGTGCCCACGAAGTTGATATGTTCGTCGAAAAGGCTGGATCAGATACAAATCTCAAAAAGAAAGGAATCACCTTCAAAGCTCTTTTGGTAGATCAAGAAAGTGATGATGAAGAATTAAATGAAGAACTTCTCATTCTAGACAACAATGAAGTTGCTCTACTGTCCAGATAACTCAGAAGAGTAATTCAAAGCAAAGTAAGAAAATATGGCAAAGGCTTCATGAAAACAAACAACAACTTCAACAACTGCAAAGGCAAATAATTTTTCAAACCAAAGACACAAGGAGGAAATTTCAAAGCAAATAACAACAACTTCAGAAGTACCAATCCAAATGAAAATTCAAACACATGTTTCGAATGTAAGCAGCCTGGACACTTCAAGAAGGATTGTCCAAAACTAGTCAACAACAAAGTTCTTGTAGCTGAAGAAGGATGGGATCTAATAATGAGTCATCACCAAGATCTAAGGTAAATTCTAAACACTAACTGCTTAACACTTCATTTTCTTCATACACACTAGAAAATATAAGTGAAGAACACTATGAATTACAAGAAGCTTATAGTTATATATATGGAAGTAATGAACTGTTAAAAGAAGAATTAGAAAGATTAAGAAAAATAAATACAAGTCTTGAAATTGAAAATGCTAATTTAATTATCTCTAACGAAAGTTTAAATGAAATAAACTTACAAAATAAAGATGAATTAGAACAACTTAAGAAAATTAATAAAAACCTTGAAATAGAAAATTCCTCACTTATTATCTCAATTGAAAATCTTGAAATTAAAAATTCAACACTTGTTGTAATCAATGAAGATAATCAAGTACAAGATCAAGTTTTAATTGAAGAAATTAAAAATGAAAATTCAAGTTTAAAGTCAGAAATAGAAAACCATAATTGCATAATTAAAAACTTAACCAAAGAACGTGAATATTTAAATAATATAATTTATAAATTCACAAAAGGAAAAGAAAATCTTGATGTCATGTTAAATCAACAAAAATATAGCTTTAATAAAGAAGGTTTAGGATATAACGGTGAAACAAGTAAATCAAGAGATAAAGGATTATATCACGTTAAAATTAAGGAAAATGAAAGCCATATATCTCCCTTCACAAAATATTCCTATTGTAACAGAAATGGTCACTCTTTTTATATGTGCAATGCTAGCAATGGAAACTATAAAGGAAAAATGATTTAGGTTCCCAAAGGAACATATACTGCACCAACCACCACAAGAAGAGAATTTCACAAACAGTATTATCATACTTCTCACAATCCAGTTACTTATAGAATGATTCTTTCTACTAAGATTGATTATCCTATGTCGAGTTTTGTAAAGGAAACTTCAAATGCTCTTTATACAAAATGGAAAACTCACCCTGAGGACCCTTCAATTTAAAGGGTACCAACTTGTAAAATTAGTACATATATTGCAGGTATGTCTTGCAGCTAATATGAATAAAAGCAAATGGTTTCTTGACAGTGGATGCTCTAGACATATGACTGGAGATAAATCCAAATTAAGAAATTTTCAAGCTACAGACTTTGGTGAGGTAACTTTTGGTGATAACAATAAAGGTAAAATAATTAGAGTTGGATGTGTTGGTAATAAACACATAACTATTTCCAGTGTTTAGTTAGTCACTAGACTAAGGTATAATCTTCTATCTATCAGTCAACTATGTGATAACGGTTTTAAAATATCCTTTAGTACACATAACTACTCTATTTTTGATCAAACTGGTAAATGGATCTTAGTTTATCCTAGATATCAAAACGTGTATACCTGTGACTTAGATGCATACTCTCATTTAGATAACATCTGTCTTGTATCTGTAAGTGACGATCCTTGGCTATGGCATCGCAGACTAGGACACATCAATATGAAACTCATAAATAACATTTCCTCTAAAGATCATGTCTGTGGTCTTCCTAAATTAAAATTTTTCAAAGACCATATTTGTGAAGCTTGTGAATTAGGAAAACAAATTCATGTAACACATAAACCTAAGTTTACTGTGTCAACCTCTTGACCCTTAGAATTATTATATATGGACCTTGTTGGACCAATTCCTAAACACAGCATGTGTGACGCCCCCAAAATAGGTCCACACGACCCATTCTGACTCGCTAGATATCACAAAAATCAAATACAAACTTCATTTATACAACTATTGAACTGTCGTGTAGAGTACGACAACACATAAGCTGTGAGTTTTAATACAAATATATGTAACTCTTATGTGCCTCGACCACAACACCTTACAATGATACTTTACATAAAAGTACAGTCAATAACTATTTTAGAAATTAAATTCTTTAGAAAATACTCAAGGAAACCTTCGTACATGGGAGGCCATGCATCTAAGTTATGATAGATATCATATAACTCGAGAATTATCCTTGGTTGACCCAATAGACCCCAAAGAAAAATGAGAAGATTATTGTCATGTTCTTTCCAATGGTGAGTCTTCTCTTGACATATAATTATCTCCATTGTCTCTAATTGAGAATTATATTTCAACCAAACTCCAAGATTATATATGTAGTGCTCATAGATATAATCAGCAAGTGCATGTGCACAACCCTGTCTTATGATAACACGATGTCGTCTGTCATTAGACATCTTGTATGATAATGGCAAAACACCCTTCCAAAGTTGGGTTCACCTCTCCATATTTGGTTCACCAAAATCAATGGTTAAAATGACGTATAAAATACTACACACTTATCTGAAATTCTCAACAGCTATAGACCACCATTCTAATCCCTCATTACTTCGCTTTCACCCAAATTTACACTCTTATTACACAGAAAAGGAATTGTGAAGCAAAAAGGGTGAGCACAACTAGCCTAGTAAAAAATATCACGACTAAAGATAATTAAATTATCAATAGCCTTCGTCAGTAATAAATCATAGATTTAGAACATATGGTAGATGATAAAACTTTTCAACCATAGTTGCAGTGGAACGAGCAATCCATTAGAAGAGTCAAATAGACCATAAGGTCTATTATCTTCTCCATGTTAAAAGTCCACCAACAAAGTTTTATCCCTATAACATCAATCAACAATTAATATCCACAATCATGTGAATAACTCATAATCATAATTGTGATTCTAAATTCCTCTTCGCACCCAGGACGGAGATAATTTTCATCACTTGTCTTTACCTGAAAATCAAAAATCATGGTTATACCAAATCACAATTCTTGTTCATAATCATACTAATAAATTCATCTTTGCACTACGGGCCAAAGATATTCATTAACAATTCATCTTTGCACTACAGGCCAAAGACATTCAACTGTATTTTAGAAGAGTCAAGTAGAGCATGATATCTACTATCTTCTATGAATTAAAAGTGTATTATCAATATTTTATCATTTGAGACTCGACAATAAATAATTCACATCTTCGAATCATCCCTGCACTACGGCCAAAGATATTCATTAGTATTATGACCACGAATTATCCATGCACTACGGGCCAAGGATATTCGTGTTTTCAACAATGGTCATAATTATATTGAATAATCTCTAGCTATAATCATACCAACAACTGTCCATCAATGCACTACGGGCCAATGAGGACTTTTACCACATCATTTGTAACATTACGAGTCATGATTATACCGAATGATCCTTGGTCATAATCATACCAATCAACAGTTCATCTATGCACATAAGCCAAAGATATTCATCAATCAATAGTTCATCTTTGCACGTAAGCCAAAGATATACAATCAGAAAACCAATAATCAATCATCCCATCTTTGCATATAAGCCAAAGATATCACAAATTTATAAAACCAATAATCAATACCATCTTTGCACGTAAGCCAAAGATAGACAACTGTAAAACCAATAATCGACAGTCCATCTTTGCACGTAAGCCAAAGATATACAACTGTAAAACCAAGATATACAACTGTAAAACCAATAATCAACAGTCCATCTTTGCACGTAAGCCAAAGATGCTTTCATCATAATATAAGCATGAGGATGATGATAATGATATAAGCATTAATCAAACGAAATCAAGGATAAATATTAAAGACTTTAAATTTATCCAGAGTTTAAAAATATCCAAATTGTCAACATGATACTGCTTTGTGGAGTAAAATTCAAGAATAATATTCATGTATTAAAAATAATTTGGACAAAAAGAAATATATTTTTCTAGTGAATAGTACCCCGTGAATAGTACCATGTGAATAGTACTTTGGGAATAGTACCTCATGAATAGTACCCCGACATAAAAAGTATCCTAAATACCCGAGTGAATAATATTCGGGTGAATAGTAATTGGGTGAATAGTAACTTGTGAATAGTACTCCGGTATGAAAAGTGCCCCGAATACCCGAGTGAATAATATTTGAGTGAATAGTAATTGGGTGAATAGTAACCCATAAATAGTAACTCATGAATAGTATTCCGTCATGAAAAGATCAATAATTATCAAGAAAGCTCAGAATAATATTTCCATGAAATGATACTGAATGAAGCACAAATATCAAGGATATTCTACTAATTTCATGGAGTATAGAAGCCAAAACTTCAACAAAATGAGTATATAATTCAAAATCTAAAACGAAATAATATTACTTACATACTACAGAGTATGGAAGAAAATATTATTTCAAGCGAATATTGAACATATATAACATCCCTTGAACGGAAATAATATTCCAACGAATATTTAACGAAAATAATATTCCTACGAATATTGAACGAAGATGATATTCCTTACGAATATTGAATGAATATAATATTCATATGAATACAAAAAATAACATCTCTTCAGAATATGAAATAAATAATACCCCTTATCTTAGAAGAAGATTGAATACTAGAGTAGTGAAGTATCAGACTACTCTTCTTATTTCTCCCTATAGCTTCTCTCTCTATAGCTTCTCTCTCTATAATTGCTCTTGTGAGTCTTAGTGAATTGGTGAGAATGAAGGAAGAATGAGCTTCTATTTATAGAAAAATATAGTTTCGATAATTGCACATTTTGGGGCTCGAAATATTACAGTATAATACCTTCATCTTTTCCTTCATTTATAATTTAGTCCTGCAAGTATTATCAAACTTGCACCACCTCCCCTAATAATATATCTTGTGAATCAATAGTACAATCATGTGACTCAATAGTTCTATACATGTGAAAAAAATAATTACAGTATTGTACCTTCATTTATACCTACATTTTTAATTTAGTCATGCAAGTATTATCAATCTTGCACATCCTCCCCTAATAGTACATACATGTGAATCAATAGTACACACATGTGAACACATAGTTATAAGCATGTGAATTAATAGCAATTAATTGCTCATTTATCCGATTAATTACCCGATTGGTTAATATATCTTCCAGACATCAATTATTATCAAAATAAATGTCGATTTCCACTAACACTAAAAATCCCAACACAATGGAACTATCAATTTCATCTTTAATCAACATGAACTTATTCATTATTAATATTATAACTCACAATATTTAACAATCAGGTCGTTCCCAAGAAAGAGGGGGCTTTCCGATAAGGATTTCTCCTTATTGGCGCGCAATTAGGTGACCAAACCTCTCCTTGACAGAACTTCTAGACATTGTCAATATTGCAAATAATAATATGAATAAATTTGTTGTCTCAATTATTGATTTAATAATATAACATATTATGCAGATGATACTGTGACAACAATTGAATCAATAATATGAGAGATGTGATGCGTGAATTCTCGTAGCAATAATTGAGTATAACCGAGTGACTTCTTACATAAGCATCAATAATTAATACTGGTGTGCTACTTATACAACCACGTGTATTCTTGTACTTTTTACCACCGGGTAGTTCAATGCGACAACGGTAAAACTTTTCGTAGTTATTTTTATAAAAGATATTTACGTGGTTTTCTAACTACGAAAATATTTTCGTTGTGGGGTTCACCAATGATTGTGTCATCGTACGAATATTTCCTGTTAAAACGAATATTTCCCGACCAATCGAATATTCCCTGACACAACGAATATTTTATATCAACTTGCTTACTTTGCAAAATTTTCAAATATCACCCATAACTTTAACCTTTATCAATTTAACCATTTACTAAATAACGTATTAATTATAAGAAAATTGAATACTTCCATTTCATAAAATTCGGGATGTCACAGCATGGGTGGTGCTATATACATTCTAGTTTTGGTTGAATATTATTCACAATTTACATGGGTTGATTTTCTAAAATTTAAAAATGAAGCTATTAATTCTTTTTCTACTCTGTGTAAAAAGATTCAAAATCAACAGGGAAGCTCTACTGTTTATATTTGATCTGATCACAGAAAAGAATTTGACAATTCTGATTTCATTATGTTATGTGATGAGAACGGTATAAGTCATAACTTCTCTGCTCCTTATACACCTCAGTCAAATGCTGTAGTTGAAAGGAAAAATCGTTCTTTGCAAGAAATGGCTAATACCATGTTAAATAAATACAGTCTTCCAAAGTATTTCTGGGCTGAAGCAGTGGCAACATCATGTTACATATTGCATAGAGTTTTATTAAGACCCATTTTGCTCAAAACTCCCTAAGAGCTCTACTATAAAAAAAACTCCAAAAATAAACTATTTTCGTGTTTTTGGGAGCAAATGTTTTATTCTAAACACCAAATGACATTTATTGAAATTTGATCCTAAATCTGATGAAGGAATATTTCTTAGATACTCTCTTAATAGTAAAGCATACAGAATTTTCAACAAAAGAAGTCTAGTTGTGGAAGAATCCATGAATGTGACTTTTGATGAAACTCAGCCTCCTCCAAAATATAAAGAACTGACTGATAATGATATTGTCATTGAAGATATTCTCAGAAATATGGAAGAACCAAAACCAAATAATGTATCTCCACCTATTGTTGAGAATCCCCTTGAAAATCCAAATCCTCAGTTGAATGATTTGCCTAAAGAGTCTCATGTTATCAAAAATCATCCTATAGAAAATGTTATTGGTAATTTTGAAAAAGGAGTTATCACTAGATCACAAACACATAATCTAGCTGGTCATTTTTCTTTCTTGTCTCAAATTCAACCTAAATTGATAAAAGATGCTTTATTGGATGAAGACTGGATAATGGCTATGCAAGACGAACTTGAAAAATTCACTAGAAACAAAGTATGGGAATTAGTCCCACAACCCAAGGATGTTTTAATCATTGGAACTCGATGGGTATTTCATAATAAACTTGATGAAAATTGAACTATTATTTGTAATAAAGCAAGATTAGTTGCACAAGAATATATATCAAATGGAAGGAATTGACTATGATGAAACATATGCTCCTATGGCTAGAATTGAATCTATTCGTATGCTATTAGCATTTGCATGCCATAAGAATTTTAAACTGTTTCAAATGGATGTGAAATCTGCATTCTTAAATGGTGTTATAGAAGAGGAAGTTTATGTTAAACAACCTCCTAGATTTGAAGATTTTAGTCATCCTGAATATGTTTATAAATTACATAAAGCTTTATATGGTTTAAAACAAGCCCCCAGAGCTTGGTATGAAAGGTTGAGTAAATTTTTGTTGAAAAATGGCTTTAAAAGAGGAACTGTTGATACTAACTTTTTTACTAAAACTAAAAATGATGATATCTTGTTAATTCAAATATATGTTGATGATATTATTTTTGGTTCTACTGACATTACTATGTCCAATGATTTTTCTGAAAGTATGAATAAAGAATTTGAAATAAGTATGATGGGAGAATTAAACTTCTTCCTAGGACTGCAGATCAAACAAGGAGAAAAAGGTATTCATATATCTCAGTCTAAATACTGTAAAGAAATGATCAAGAAATTTGGCTTAGAATCAGCAAAACCTCTTAACACTCCTATATTAACGACGAATAAATTAATTATTGACAAAAATGGAAAATCTGTTAACTCAAAGAACTATAGAGGAATGATCGAAAGTCTATTATATATAACTTCTAGTAGACCTGACATCATGTTTAGTGTTTGTAAATGTGCTAGGTTTTAAGCTGATCCTAAAGAATCTCACCTAACCGCAGTGGAAAGAATTTTTTGATATCTTAAAGGAACCACTGAATTGGGTCTATGGTATCCTAAGGATCAACCATTTAATCTAGTATGTTTTTCAAACTCTGACTATGCAGGTCATCATGTCAATCGAAAAAGTACCAGTGGTACCTACCAATTCCTAGGAGGATGTTTGGTTTCTTGGTTTTCTAAGAAACAGAACTCGGTATCTATTTCAACCACTAAAGCGGAATATGTTGCAGCTGCATGATGCTGTGCTCAAATACTGTGGATGAAACAGACCCTTGCTGATTATAACCTGAAATTTGATTGTGTATCAATTTTATGTGATAATACTAGTACTATAAATCTAAGCAAAAATACAATCTTGTATGCTAGATCAAAATATATAGACATTAGGCATCATTTTTTACGTGATCATGTTAATAACGGAAGCATTAAACTGGAACATATTGACACTGAATTAAACATAGCTGATATATTTACTAAACCACTAAGTTCAGAAAGATTCTGCAAATTAAGAATTGAGTTAGGAATGCTAGATATTTCTTCTTAATGATTTTAATTTGTGTCTAAACAAATTTTAATTTATCTTCTACTTAACTATTTTTATTAATAGATTACATATGTATTCTTGATAAATTGTTTATATATTTTTTGTTAATATATAAATATATATATATATATATAATTATTTTTAATAATTTTTAAGCTAAGTTAAATATATAAATATTTTTCTTTAATGAAAATGGTTATTTTATCATTATTAAAGTAAGGTATATTACGCATACATATATATATATATATATATATTAAAGATTAAATCTGTACCATCAAATCTTTATGCATATCCAATGGTCCAACTCATTCAAGTCGAGTCCCACTTATCCAACCAATCAAATTCAACCATCAAAAGCACATGGATCATGCTCCAGAACCATCCGATCAAGACTAAGCATTGATCTCAGCCATTGGATCATGTTTTAAAAAGAAACACAACTAAGATTCAATTATGGCCGTTGATCTTGATATGTGCAACCTTCTCCATCGATGGATTTACCTGGTAAGACAAACTATATATATATATAATTTTTATTTTTTAATTCATTTTTCTATCTTCCTTTCTCTCTCTTCTCATTTCTTTCATCTGATACTCTCTCTCTCTTTCTTCTCTCGCGTCTGAAATGCTCTCTTCTCTATCATCCTTTGCATCTCCGGTTATCTTCTCAGACTTCTTCTTTGCTCTTTCTCTGGTGTCGATCTATTTCTAATGACCATTTCTTTTTTTCTAAACATGATTCTTAAATTTTTTTTTTCTATGTAAGTCTTAAAATTTTAGGGTTTCAGTCAAAAGAATTTTTTGTTCAGATCTGAAAATGGTTGTTCTAAGATTCTTGAACACTTGCATGTGTTCCTTCTTTTTAAATTTTTTTGTGAAACCTCTGAAAATCAACTATATGCAATTTTTTCAAGGGTTAGGGTTCATTAGTTGAACCCAACTGTATTTTTTTTGTTTTATTTTTTCAAATCCATCTAATTTCTAGTCAACATTCTAGCAAAAAAAAAATTAGGGTTTCTGTCAAAATGATTTTCTGTCTAGATCTGAGAATGCTTGGTCAAAGTTTTCCGAACACTTACATGTTTTCTTATATTCACCAAAATTAAAGGATCCTCAGTTTTGATAAAACACTAAAAATCGTCTCTGTTTTAGTTTTCAAAATCTATATATATTTTGTTTGTTTAAAACAACAAATCTTTAGGTTTTCTGATCTGAGAAACTTCTGATGATCATTTTTTTTAACTGCATATTTGTTAATCATTTCATTTTCTTTTCTTTCCATCTCATTTCTAGGGTTTCTGTCAACAGACAATTTTTTTGTAGATCTATGCAGAATACATTCTGTTTTATAAAATAAATCGTGTTTATTTTTTTTACTCCATTAAAATGTTAGGGCTTCAACTCAAAATCATGTCTGAGTAATTGTTTAAATCAATTTTTTTTCTGCAACTTTTCTGACCTTAAAACTTTCCACAAATTTTTTATTTCTGAAACTTCAATTACTATCTTGTTTTACCAATGCAAGCCATTTCGTCTACCTTATCACAATCACTGTAATTACTGGTAAGCTCTGGAAAGATCTGTTGATTTTTTATACTTTTTCTAAACCACCAACTATTTTTCAACACAAAACTCATTTTCTTTTGTTCATCTTTTAACAATCATTTAAAAAAAACAAAAGCATATCTTTTAAATACCACCAATTATTTCCATTTTTTTTCTGACCTCTATTTTATTCCAGTCATATCATATAAAATTTACATATATATATATATATATATATATATATATATATATATATATATATATATATATATATATATATAAATGTATATCTATGACTATGCATCTTTGTTGGGATGGCTGAAGATTTCATTAAGAAATATGTTCGAAGAAGAGCTTGTCATACTAAAATTGGTATATTTTTGATACCAACTCAGGTATAAACTCTCTATCTCTCTGTATATTACTACTTGCGTGGATACTGATGTCCACTGGATTATTTTCTGTATCTTATATAATGTGTGGATACTGATGTTCACTGGGTTGTTCATTGCATTAACTACTATATGATCTCTTCATCTCAGATTTGCTATAAATGATAAAATCTTGCAGTTTACCTGCTTCTTTGAAAATTGGTGTTTGAAATAATAATTTCTTGTCGTGTGTTATCAAATTTTTATCCTTCTAGCTTTAGTAATCATTCTTATGTTTGACTGAAATCTTTTATTCTCTGTGTTCTTCAAATGACATGTGGATATTTTTTAAAATGCTCACTGTTCCTTCTTAAATAACAGTTTTTAAACAATGTTTACCCTACTGTTTAACTTAAATATTTCATGTCCCTTGTTACTGTAAAATCTTATTACTCACTCCTACATCAACTTATTAATTGCTGCTTTTACTTGATTACTTGGAGTGTATATTACCTGCCGCATATCATCTTTCTTTTTACTTTCTATATATATAAGTCCTTTCAAAAGAATGCATTCATATATAAAATCTCTCCTTGGCTTGATACTTTCTCCTATCCTTCCTGCATCACTACTCGTAATGTCTAATCTATATTCTCTTCCAAAAGGAAAGCTCTACCTCTAAATTCTGAACTCCAATTTTCAAATGTTGTCCGTCATCTTACTACTATCTCTGCTCAGTCTAAGTACAGATCTATGAGACACAATCTTTGTCCCGGAAATGTCATCACATTTCACGGCTTTCCAAAATTATTTGAGAATTTTAAAAATGTTGGGTGGAACTGCTTGGTTTCTTTCAATGATAAATCAATTTATCCCAGTATTATTGCTAAATTTTATGCTCATATGGAGTTTTCAACTGATTCCTCTGGTTTACTAAAGAGAATTACAACTTGCATTCAAGGACAAACTTATATCATTGATGAATTATTTCTTGTCAATGCACTACAGTTACCTCCTTCCACTCTGGAATTACCTAGGATAAATTCATATCTTCATCCCTCTGGAATATCTGTAGAAGAATGTATGCTGTTCAAGTTCAATTTGTCTGTGGTAACTGATCAAATGGTACCAGCTATTTTATTTGACTATCCCTGTAAAGTTGGTTTGGCATTTCTAACTGCTAAAAGCCAATTTTTGGGCAAAATTTTAAGAAATAATTTTACGCCTGTACGTGATGATCGAAAAATGTTACCCTTTGATCTGGAAATTATTAATAGTGTGTTAAATGAATGCATGCCCTACAATCTGGCTTATTTCTTGCTGTCCTCATTTGAATACTATTTTCAAAATAATTATCTTGGTTTTGGTCTCCTTCTCACACATGTGTTCCATTATTTGAACACTCCTGTGTCGAATCATCAATCTCAACACGTTCCCATTAGCAATATCATATCCCACCTCAATCTGCCACCACAGCCCCTCATTATTTTTAAACCTCTTGATCATGAGAATTTTGAAACTACCATCAACATCACTTCAAAACTCGACTCACTCAATAGTATGAACCAACTTCTGTTGCAAAATCAAACTCTAATGTTGGAAAAATTGGAAGATGTTCAGCTTTCTCTACACACTGTCAAATCATTGGTCTGCTTGTTATTTGAGCACAACAACATGCTGATGGATCCCTTCAAAGCCGATACCACGCTTACCTTCACTGATCCGGTTCCTCCACAAGAAGATCCTGAAAGCAACATTCCTGACATTTCTCACTTCTCTCCTCTAAATTTGGAGGATATCTAACTATTTGCTTAAACTTGTCTAACTAACAATTCAGATAACTGTAACCTTACCCATCTCTTACTACACTAACCACCACTGCTACTAGTACTATTACTCCTCCTTATCCTTTTATATATATTTTTGGTTAACTAACTCTCTTTGTAGGTTTTCTAACCTACTTCCTGCAGGTATCAAATTTTCTTTTTACCCCGTCACTTTTTATGATGGCAAAGGGGGAGAAGAAAAATATGGATGAGCTGCTATGAATGAATTATATAAACTGCTATGAATGGATTAAACTACCATGAGATTGAATATATACTATTATAAAGGGTTCATAGTTTAAGGGGGAGTTTTTCTTAAAAATAAATATATTTTTATAATTGTCATCATCAAAAAGGGGGATATTGATAGGTATTATTTATTTTATATATTTTGATGATGACAATTATGTTTTAAATAAATATATAATTATTTATTTATTATTTTATTTTAACTATTTTCTGTAGTAGGAAAATGGCCCGGGTGGATTTTGCTCTTCTTCCGCGTGCACTTACTTTTGATCTGGTCTGTTAATTTCAAACAATTATTGATCAAAATCGTGTATTCAAAAATCAATTTTCAAAATTATAATTTTGCCCCAACTTCATAAAATTTTATAAATAGGGAGTATTTCATTCATTTGGTTTTTACCAATTCAGTGAAAAGCAAAGCATACTCTCCTTGCCTACATTCTCTCTAAAGCTTTATATCACTTCTTACAAAAGTTTTGAAGTGAAAAATTGGTCCAAGTATTGAGATAAGTTTGATTTCTGTTAAATTATTTCTAACTTGTTTCTTATCTATAGATATACAAATACATATTGTTCTACACAATTCTATATATCCATATTTCATCTATTTATCAATAAAAGGATACTTGGTACGCATGAGGCTACTTGGAGATACACCTCTACGGAGAGAATTGAATAATACGATTCCTTATAGTCTTGAAGAACCTTTTATTGATATTATTTATATAAATATCGTAAAATAGATCTTACACTTCATAGCTCAAAACAACAACTAGATATCTTTGCTCCAAAAGAGTAGTCATCCAAACGGATTTGAGAATCGTAGTGATCTATTGAAAATATTTATATAAATATCAATTGTGAAAATTATAAATTTTGTCATACTTAGACGCCACAAGGCTACGGAGATACACCTCTACGGAGATGAATTCGAACTGTACGATTCCTTATAGTACTAAGTGACATTATCTATAAAAGTTTACATAATAGATAAAATATTCTTATATATTATTTGAGTTAAACAGTAATATTTGTTATATCTGTCTGTGCTTAACTGATACTTGATTTGATTTATTCTTTTATACAAATATTGATTCATTAAAATAATACTTGGTAGAAACTATTTAAGAAACAATTCTATAATATCCATAGAAAAACACTCTTTATTTTATAGAATTGTTAATTCTTTACAAAGTGCCTTAACATCTTATATTTGCTTAATCTGAAGCCTCAATGGATCTATACAAAAAGTTTTATCTGCTTTAAAGAAGCTTATTATAAAAGTCCTTAATCTTTCATACTTATATATTTGTTCCTAATTTTCTATCTGCTTATTTGAGAAGCATTACTTTGTACTTAACTTTTATCAGCTTATTCAAGAAGCAATTTATTGTAAACTTTTGTAAATCGAAAAGGGATTAGAGTTAGTTTATTTTATGTACCTGTGAGAAAGACAAGTAATTCTTCAACCAAGACCAGAGTCTTAGAGAGGTCAACAGGAAGTTGGGTCTCTAATGTACTTGTGAGGTGAGGAATAGGCTGTTGTTTCAAGACCAGATAATAGAATAGAACTATACTCAAAAGGTGGAACAACTAGACTTGAGGAATGAGCGGGAAGCTTGTTGTCCAAGATAGAATAGTTGAATAGTTGGAAGTTTGTCTATAAAACTTTGTAAAGGCTTCTCCGCCTGTTGAAGGAGTTGTTATTACTGATAGTAATAGGATCTCAAGTTCCAAGTAGGGACTTGAGACTGGACGTAGCAACATACCAAGGGGTGTATGTTGTGAACTAGATAAATCTCTGTGCATTGTGATTGAATTTTTATTATCTTGCATGCTAATTGCCAAAACTGCTAACTAACAACTAAAAAATTCAAGAAGGCCTAAATATAAATTTTAATTTGTACTAATCGATTCAACCCCCCTTCTAGATTATTATTGACCTTTCATGAACAAAAACGCTGAAGAACACTCAACGCTCAACTCTACGATCTAAAAAGAAAAGCTTGCTCAGCTACTCAGTTCTTTCGAACACAAGCTTAGCGGCAACTGAGTAGCACCATTCAAGAACTCAACTATTATCAAGTGAAGGAAGAAGTTCCAAGTCAGAAGGACTTAAAGAGTTCTAAGTGAACTGAGAAGTACCAAGTCTACTGGACTTGAAGAGTTCAATAGTGAACTAAGAAGTTCCAATCTCTTTGGTCTTGAAGGAATCATGAGATTCAGAAGTTGTAAAGATATCCTTAGTGGATTTCCTACTCGAGGAGTAGAAGAGTGGAGTAGGAGCTTTGAATGCTCTGAACCACTTAAAATCACTATGTCTCTTATATTCTTGTCATAACTACTATAACTATCATAACTGCTTTACTCCTATTAATTCATTATATCTTGAAGGGAAAACAAATAAATCTTTATTCCGTTGTGTTTAAATCATTATAAAAACTAACAAGTATTTTGAAAAGAAAGAATTTAAAATATCTATTCAACCCCCCTTCTAGATAACTATTGTGCCTCTGGGAACTAACAATTTGTATCAAAGCAGGTTCTATCAAATAGCCTACAAAGCTTAAGTAGATCAAATTGCACATCTGATAAGTGAATCAAAGACTGGAGGAGGCAGCAAGCCACCTATGTGTAACAAAGATAAGTTCGCCAACTAGAAAGTTCATATGCAAGCCTACATGGATTCAATAGATGAAGATCTATTTGAAATTGTTTAAAATGGGCCCTATATTCCTACAAAGCTTGCTCCTACTGTAGACGACCCAAACAGAATTCAGATCAAGGTCAAAAAAAATGGACTGACAACGAAAGGAAAGTTGTCCAACTCGACAAAAAGGCCAAGAACATCTTATTCCAATCTTTAGAAGATGACTTGTTAGAGAATGTGGTCAACAGCAAAACAGCAAAGGAAGTATGGGGAGCATTGCTCATCATGCATGAAGGAACAGAAGAAGTCAGAGAAAACAAGCAATCTCTCCTGACTCAACAATATGAAATGTTTGCACACGTTCAAGGAGAAAATGTCATTTCCACCTACGAAAGATTCAATGTACTGCTCAACTCTCTTCGAGCCTATAGAAAGATCTATCCAAATAAAGATCTAATCATAAAGTTCATAAGAGCTTTACCTAGCAAGTGGGATGCCAAAACCACTGCAATCAGAGATTCAAAGAATATCCATGAAATGATTATTCAACAGTTATATGGAAACCTTCTCATATATGAACTGGAGATGACTCAATGAGCAGAGACTCTATCTGAAGGAAGGAAGAAAGATAAAGGAGTTGCTCTCAAAGAAACAGATAACATCTCCAAAGATAACACTGAGAATGACTCAGACTATGATGAAGATGATGATGGGGATTTTGCAATGTTTGTGAAAAGACTCAGAAGGTTCATACGTCAAGGCAAAAGAAGCAAACCTAAGAAGTTCAACAACTACAATAGTCAAGAACAAATAAACGACTTATGCTACAACTGCAAAAAGCCTGGCCATTTTATTGCAAACTGCAACAAGCCTCTAGAGAAGAACTCAAGAAAAGATCAAATTCAAAGAAAGAATTCAAAGGCAACAAGAGGCTCCAAAAGAAAGATAAAGGTCTTGTGGCCAGAGGATCGTGGAGTGACTCAGACAATGACTCAACTCCCGAATCTGGAGATGATGAAGATCCTCAAGTGGAAAATCTTTGTCTGATGGCCAAACATGCAAAGGATAAGAAGAGCTCTGACATACTTTAAGTAAGTATAGATGAGGTATTGACTTTAACTCTCCTGATGTAGACATTGATGACTTAAGAAATGCTCTACATGGCATAACATCTGATTTGCATCAATACATGTATTGGTTCAGAGTTCTGTCCAAAGATTATTCTCTTCTTCAAAAAGAGAAAGAGAAAGTTCAAGAAGATTTGGAAACAGCTCTTCTAAGTACTAACTCTCTCTCCAAATAAGAAGCTGAGAATAGGTTCTTAAAACAGACAAATGAACTTAATGCACAAATAGAGTCAAGTCTGACCTCTGAAATTGAGAAACTAGAAAGGATAATCTCTAAATGGAATAAATCCTCTTCTTCCATGGACTCCCTGATCTCCAGTCAGAGAAGTGCATCTGACAGATCAGGTTTAGGTTTTGGGGAAACCACCTCAGAACCATATGTGGAAAAGATAAAGGAAACTAGCTCTAGTAATGTTTCAAGTAGAAGCATTACATTTGTGAAATCCTTATAGAAGGAAGAACCAGTCCAACCCTCCTCTTCAGATCCAACCTATGTTCCAATGAATAAAGGATCTCATGCTGGCCTAGGTTTCAGAAGAGAGATGAGCAACTCAATCTCTACTCTCCAACCTCGAAGGGTCGTAGAGTCAAGTAAAATTGACTTCACGAACCAACTGGAAAGGAACAGTAGAGTTAAGCCTCACTCTTCACGAATCATGAAACATAAGGACACATGGAAAAAGGAAAATAAGTATAAAGGAAGGATTGCTAAAAAACCACATAAGTCCAAATGGAGGAAGAATCCACACACACACAAGCATGCATCATATTAGATGTTTTGTATGTAATAAGACTAGTCATAAGGCAGCAATATGCTACCCTAATCCTATGCATGTGAAACCCAAAATTAAGCAAATTTGGGTTCCCAAGGGTACTAACAGAGTAGGACCCATGTAAGTATGGGTACCAAAATGAGAGTTATATCTTACCACAGGAACCAACTCCACAATCATAACCTGGTATCTGGACAGTGGATGCTCAAGGCACATGATAGGGAACAAAGCGCTTCTGTCTAATTACATGGAGAAGGAAGGTTAGTCAATCATCTTCGGAAACAATAGCTCTAGCAAGACAAGAGGATATGGCTCAGCTGGGAATGGTGCAGTATCTTTCAGTAAAGTAGCCTATGTGGAAGGTTTATGACACAATCTTCTGAGCATAAGCCAACTCTGAGACAAGGGTCATCAAGTCACTTTTCTCAACAATCAGTGTCAAGTTAGAGACCTAAAGACATCCTCTATAAAGCCGACTGGAACAAGAGAAGGCAACTTATATACTGTCAATCTTGATCAACTAAGCTCGGACGAGACGATATGCTTTCTAGCTAAAGCATCTGAAGAAATGAGCTGGCTATGACATAAAAGACTGTCTCATCTCAACTTCAAAAGCATGTCTAAACTGGCCTCAAAAGATCTAGTTGTAGGCTTACCCAAGTTCAGCTTCGTTAAAGAAAGGCCTTGCAATGCCTGTCAGCTTGGAAAGTAGACCAGAAGCTCATTTAAGAGCAAAACTGTCAACTCAATTGACAAGCCCCTGCAGCTGCTTCACATGGATTTATTTGGGCCAATTCCAACAACGAGCCTTGGAGGGAAGAGATACTCACTGGTCGTAGTGGATGACTACACCAGATTCACATGGGTGTTCTTTTTAAACTCAAAAGATGAAACTAGCTCCCAACTAATCAAAATGTTCAGACTAGTGATGAATGAGAGAGAGGAGAAAATCAAGGCTATAAGAAGTGATCATGGCAGAGAATATGACTTCTCTGAGATGGACCAGTTCTGCATAGACAATGGCATCAGTCACAACTTCTCAGCTCCACAAACCCCTCAGCAAAATGGAGTAGATGAGAGAAAGAACAAAGCGTTGATAGAGGCTGGAAGAACTCTACTAGTAGCAGCCCATCTGCCTAAATACTTCTGGACATAAGCTATCAACACTACATGCTACACTCAGAACAAATCTCTTGTACACTCTACGTTAAAGAAGACTCCCTACGAACTTTGGAAAGGAAGAAAGCCAAGTGTTAGCTACTTTCATGTGTTTGGATATATATGTTATATACTCAAATGGAAAATAGTATCTGACAAAGTTCCAACCCAAGTCTGACGAAGGAATCTTTCTCGGATATGCCACAGACAGTAAAGCTTATAGAGTGTTCAACAAGAAAACAATAAGTGTTGAAGTCTCAATTCATATAATCTTTAATGAAACAGACTTGGACAAAACAATGTCTCAAGACACTACAAATGACAATTCAGACACTACGAACGAGGTCGTCGAGCTCAACACCACGATCGTAGTTCCAGAAAATGAAATCATTGAGAAAGAAGAGGAGATCGTAGAGAGAACTGTGCAAGACAACGAACCTCCACATCAAGAAGCTAAAATTGATCTTGAAGGTCTCAAACAAGAAGGCATCAGGACAGATGTTCCAATAGGAAATAGATGGGAAAGAGATCACACTCAAGACTTAATCATTAGAGACCCAAATGCAAGAGTCAAAACAAGAAATGCCACCCAAAATGAGTGTTTCTATCTGAGCTTTCTGTCACAAATGGAACCCAAGAAGATAGAAAATTCTATGGAAGACTCCAGCTGGATAGAAGCCATGCAGGAAGAACTAAATCAATTTGAAAGAAGCAAAGTATGGAGATTGGATTCAAGACCAAAGAGTCATCTTGTCATTGGCACCAAGTGGGTCTTCAGGAACAAGATGGATAAAGATGGAGTAATAACAAGGAATAAGGCAAGACTAGTGGCCAAAGGTTACTCTCAGGAAGAAGGCATTGACTACGATGAGACCTTTGCACCTGTTGCCAGATTAGACTGATACAATATAACAAACATCAAGTTTGACTGCAGCAGAACAAGCAATCCATTAGAAGAGTCAAGTAGAGAATAAAATATACTATCTTCTATGATTTAAAAGGTTTTTCATCACTTTTATCGCTGAGACTCATCTTAATAAATAATCCACATCATCGAATCACCCCTGCACTACAGCCAAGGATATTCTTTAGTATCACGACCACAAATTATCCATGCACTACGGGCCAAGGATATTTATGTATTCATTAATGGTCATGATCATGCCAACAACAGTCCATCAATGAACTACAGGCCAATGAGGACTTTTACCACATCATTTGTAACATTACTACATGATTATACAAGAATGATCCACGGTCATAATCATACCAAGTCCATCTATGCACTACAGCCACAAAAATGACTTTCAATGTAATATAAACATGAGGATGATGATAATGATATAGAATTCAATAAAACAAGTTCAAGAATAAATTTTAAAGATTTATAATCTAATTTATCCGTAAATCAATAATGTCCAAATTGTCAACATGATACTTCTTTGTAGAGTAAAATTCAAGAATGCTCAGAAGAATATTTCCATGAAAAGATACTGGATGAAGCGTAAATATCAAGGATATTTCACTAATTTCATGGAGTATAGAAGCCAAAACTTTAATCAACTGAGTATAATAAAGAATGGAATAACAAAAGAATTCACCAGGCATGCGATAGACCGCATGCATGTGTTATTCCAACGAGAATAATAAATAATGGAACCAGTCATGCATAAACGTCTGAAAGCGTGGATATTCCAATGAATAACAAATAATGGAACCAGTCATGCATAAACGCATTACAGACGGATATATTCAACGAGAATAATAAATAATGGAACCAGGTCATGCGTAAACACATAGACAGGATATTCCAATAGAATAATAAAGAATGGAATAACAAAAGACTTCATCGTATGCGATAGATCGCATGACATAAAGTTATTCCAATGTAATAATAAATAATGGAACCAGGTCATGTGTAATACGCACATACAGGATGTTCCAACAGAATAATAAAGAATTGAATAGCAAAAGAATTTCACCATGTATGCGGTACTTCACATAAACAGGTTATTCCAACATAATAATAAAGAATGGAATAACAGAAGAATTTTACCATGTATGCGGTACTTCGCATATACAGCTTATTCCAATAGAATAATAAGGAATGGAATAACAATAGCTCTCTTCATGAATACGAAAGAAATAATACCCCTTACCTTAGAAAGAAACTGGATACTGGAGTAGAGAGGTAGCAGACTTCTCTTCTTCTTTCTCTCTATAATTTCTCTCTATAATAATTGCTCTATAACTTGAGTGAATTAGTGAAGAATAATGAAGAAATGAGCTTCTATTTATAGGAAAATATAGTTTTGATAATTTCATATTTTGGGGCTCAGAATATTATAGTATAATACCTTCCTTTTTTCCTTTATTTTTAATTTAGTCCTGCAAGTATTATAAAACTTGCACCACTTCCGCTAATAGTAAATCATGTGAATCAATAGTTCTAGACATGTGAAAATACGAATTACAGTATAATACCTCCATCTATACCTCCATTTTTAACTTAGTCATGCAAGTATTATCAATCTTACACCAACTCCCCTAATAGTAACAAGAATGTGAATCAATAGTACACACATGTGAACAAATAGTTATAATCATGTGAATTAATAGCAATTAATTGCTCATTTATCCGATTAATTACCCGGCTGGTCAGTATAACTACCAGACATCTATTAATACCGAAATAAATGTTGATTTCCACTAACACTAATAATTCCAACACAATGGAACTATCAATTTAATCTTTAATAAACACGAACTTATTCATCATTAATATTATAACTTACAATATTTAACAACCAGGTCGTTCCCAGGAAAGAGGGGGCTTTCCGATAAGGATTTCTCCTTATTGGCGCGCAATTAGATGACCAAACCTCTCCTTGACAGAACTTCTAGACATTGTAAATATTGTAATTTAATAATATGAATAACTTTTTCATCTCAATTATTGATTTAATAACATAAAATGCAGATGATACTGTGACAATAATTGAATCAATAATATAAGAGATATGATGCAGCAATTACTGTAGCAATAATTGAGTGACTTCTCACGTAAGCATCAATAACCAATACCGTGTGCTACTATGCAACCACGCGTATTACTGTAATTTTACTACTGGGTAGTTCAACAGTTTCAACGGTAAAACTTTCGTCGTTATTTTTATAAAATGATAATTCTGTCGTTTTCTAACTATGACAATACTTTCGTTGTGGGGTCCACCATTGATTGTGTCGTCATACAAATATTTCCTGTTAAAAAGAATATTCCCTGACCAATCGAATATTATATAACAACTTGCTTACTTTGCAATATTTGTAAATATTACCCACAACTATAACATTATATCAAATCCACACAATAATATTCAAAAATATATTTCGAGAAAATATTCTTTATTCATAAAAGTTGGGGTCTTACAACCTCCCCTTCTTATGAAATTTTGTCCTCAAAATTAGGTTACGTACCTGGTATATCGAATAGGTGAGGATATCTTGACTTCATCTCATATTCTAACTCCCAGGTCATTTCCTCCACATCTTGGTTTCTCCACAAAACTTTGACTTAAGGTATAACCTTGGAGCATATAATATGATCCTTCTTATCCAAGATTTTAACAGGAACCTCTTCATACGTTAAATCTTCCGCTATTTTGTCCAGTTCTAACTCAATAATGTAGTTCGGGTCTTTCATATATTTATGTAACATAGATATGTGAAAAACATTATGAACATGAGACATATTAGGCGGTAAAGCGAGTCTATAGGCCACAGTTCCTACTCGTTCGAGGATTAAAAATGGGTCAATGAATCGAGGATTGAGCTTTTCTCTCTTTCCAAATCTCGTAACTCCTTTCCATGGAGCAACACATAACAACACATGATCTCCAATATTGAATTCTACGTCCTTTCGATGAAGATCAGCATAACTCTTTTGTCAATCTTGTGAGGTTTTTATACGTTGTCGGATCGTTTAAATCTTTTTCGTAGTCATACGTACCAAATTCGGTCCCAACAATGTTGCTTCACCCACCTCATCCCATCATATTAGAGAACGACACTTTCTTCCATACAACGCCTCAAATGGAGCCATGCCAATACTTGTTTGATACCTATTGTTGTAGGAAAACTCCACCAATGGTAAGAACTTGTCCCAACTTCCCTTGAAGTCAAGGACACAGAGTCTTAATAAATCTTCAAGAGTTTGAATAGTCCTTTCTGATTGCCCATCCGTTTGAGGATGATATGCCGAACTAAATCGCAAATTCGTGCATATAGCTTTTTGCAAACTAACCCAAAATCTTGAAGTGAATCTTAGGTCTCGATCAAAAACTATGGATACTGGCATACCAAGCAATCTTACAATCTCGTTTATGTATATACTAGCAAGATGTTCAAGTGTATAAGTTTCTCGTATCGGTAAGAAATGAGCAGACTTGATCAATCTATCAACAATGACCCAAATCGCATCTACGCCTTGAGAAACCTTGGGAAGACCAGTAACGAAATCCATGGTAATGTGCTCCCACTTCCATTCTGGAATTTCAAATGGTTGCAATGGACCTTTTGGCACTTGATGCTTCCTTGACTCGTTGACAAGTTAGACACTTTGAGATAAACCCCGCTATCTCTCTCTTCATATTGCTCCACCAAAATGTATGTCGAAGATCACGATACATTTTGGTACACCCAGGATGGATTATAAACGGTATGTTGTGCGCCTCCATCATGATTTTATACTTCAAGTCAGAATCGTTAGGAACACAAAGTTTGGAGTTCACTCGAAGTATTCCTTCTTCATCGATTCTTGCTTCCGGAATAGCACCTTCTTGTACTTTCTTCCTCATACGTATCAGCTCCAAGTCTGTAGCTTGAGCAGCTTTAACTTTATAGATTAAAGTCGGTTCCACTAGTAAATTCGCCATCATCACATGGGTCCCTGGAGTATTTAACTCTATTTCCATCCTTCCCAAGTCATACACAATGGGCCTTTGCGTTGACAATATTACACTCGTGCCCGCATATGATCTTCTATTCAATGCGTCAGCTACTACGTTCGCTTTTCCAGGATGGTATTGAATGGTATGATCATAATCTTTCAACAACTCAAGCCATCGTCATTGCCGCATGTTAAGTTCCTTTTGAGTGAAGAAATATTTGAGGCTTTTATGATCCGTATAGATCTCCACCTTCTCTCCATACAGGTAATGTCTCCAAATCTTAAGCGCAAACACGACTGCTGCCAACTCTAGATCATGAGTAGGATAATTCCTCTCATATTCTTTGAGTTGTCGCAAGGCATAGGCTATGACTTTCCCATGTTGCATGAGAACACATCCTAACCCTTTTCCTGAAGCATCACTGTAGATGATAAATCCCTCCGAGCCAGATGGTATTGTCAGAACAGGTGCTAAAATTAGTCTTTTCTTGAGTTCTTGAAAACTTTTCTCACATTCCTAACTCCAATAAAACTTTGTATCTTTTCGAGTCAACTGAGTTAATGGAGTAGCAATTCGAGAAAATCCTTCCACGAATCTCTGATAAAAACCAGCTAAGCCAAGAAAGCTACGTACTTTAGTCACTGATTTTGGTTGCTCCCAGCTTTGAATTGCTTCAATCTTTGCTGGGTCAACAGATATTCCATGATTTGATATCACGTGCCCAAGGAATGCAACTTCCTTAAGCCAGAACTCGCATTTCTTTAACTTGGCATAAAGCTTGTTTTCGTGAAGCTTTTGAAGTATCAACCTCAAGTGTTGCTCATGGTCTTCACGACTTTTGGAGTATATGAGGATGTCATCAATAAAGACGACCACAAAGTGATCCAAATATTCCTTGAATACTCGGTTCATCATGTCCATGAAGGCAGCAGGAGCATTAGTCAATCCAAAAGACATAACTAGGAATTCATAATGTTCGTACTGAGTTCTGAAAGCAGTTTTTGGAATATCATCAGCTTTAATCTTCAACTGATGATATCTGGAACGAAGATCAATCTTTGAAAAGAATTTGGCGCCTTGCAACAGGTCAAATAGATCATCAATATGAGGTAACGAGTACCTATTTTTGATGGTGACATGATTCAACTCCTGATAATCAATACAAAGTCGCATACTTCCATCTTTCTTCTTCACGAATAGAACATGAGCACCCCAAGGAGACGTACTAGGACGAATGAAACCAATGTCTAACAATTCCTACAATTGGATCTTTAACTCCTGAAGTTCAATAGGAGCCATTTGATATGGTGCTTTGCAAAGGGGTTTTGTACCAAGTTCAAGGTCGATATAAAATTTAATTTCTCGCTTTGGGGGTAGGCCAAGAAGTTCTTCAGGGAATACGTCAGGAAATTCATTAATAATAGAAATATCATTCAAAATTGACGTATTTTTGTTTAAATCCGTAACATGAGCTAAGAAAGCTTGACATCCGTTTTTCAATAAACGAATAGCTTTATGGCTTGAGATGACAGTGATTGATTTTAATGGTTTGGTTGCTTGATTTCGCATAATAGGTTGGTTAGGAATATGAAAGCTAACAACCTTACAAAAACAATCCATTTTTGCATGATGAGTAGTTAACCAATCAATCCCTAGAATTACGTCAAATGCAAGTATTTTTAATGAAATAAGATCGACAAGTAATGTGAGGGTACCGATTTGAACCAAACAAGACTTATAAACAGTGGATGTAATGAAGGTTTCTCCCAATGGAGTTTCAACAGATAAGTCAAAGTCTAATTTCTTCGGAGTCAAATTTAAACGTTGAGCGCAAGTAGGAGAAATAAAAGAATGGGTAGAACCGGTATCAAATAAGGTATAGACTTCGCTAGAGTTTATGATAAGCTTACCCGTGATGACCTCGTTCGGGTTCCTTGGGAGGTTACGACAAATGCTCTCCCTTGCTCTACCGGCTTTGACTTTTCTGGGATTGCCTTTGGTGCCTCCTTCCCAGCTGGACTTGTCTTCGGTGAACGACAAAATCGGGCTAGGTGACCTTCTCTTCCACAATTGTAACACGCTTTGATTCGGATCGCAGCAGATTAAAAGCGATGTGTCCCTCCCCTCCGCATTTGAAGCATATGATAGGTGGTCGTTCTCCTTCCTTAACAATGGGTGATGGTGCTGACGTCTTTCCATCATTGTTGAATCTCCTCTTCTTGAAATGTCCATTCTTATTATTTTGGCCATGATTACCACCGAAGTGGTTACCATTTCTGGCATGTTGATTCCCTCCACGCTTATTGTCACCACTTCGATGACTGCTATCACTGGTATTACCATTTTATCGGCTGCTCTCTTTTGGTTGGGTTGACTCATTATCACGCTTCAATAATTGAGCCCTATTAACAACATCTGAATACAAACACAGTTTATGAGAGATAAGATATTGACGTATCTCGGGTTTCAAACCTCTTAGAAACATTCGCGTCATTCTCTGTGACACCCCCAAATCTAGGTATTTCATTCCCACAAGATTTGGTGCTCACTATTCAAACATTCATACTATCTACCCAAATAAGATAATATTTAAACCATAAAATCCTCCCTTTAAATAGGGTTACATAATTATCTCAAAACATCCCAGGTTATCTAACCTTTAAACGTTTCAAATGCGGAATTAAATTATTACATAACATCATTAAAATAAAGTCTAAGATCATCATAATAAATAAAAGTACATATCAGCATCACTTGTAAAATTTTCCCTTTCCTTTGCTAGTTGAAGGTTTATCTACCTTCTCCACTTTAGCTGCAATGAATTTATAAATATGCAAGAGTGAGCAAAGCAATTGCTCACTGGATAAAATAATGAATCAACAGGAGAATAACAATAATAATTTATGACAAAAGGCTCATCAAAACTGAATAGTACTCTAACGATGACAATCAAAAACTGGAATCCAAAATATGGAATATATCTAATCGAGGGTCATAAGACCATGAACCATGTCCACAGATTCATGAGTAATCTTTCAACTCCAACTTTAATGATTATAAGATATAACGACTCCTCGTGCTTAGAAATTCACCCTCAGATATAATGTATTGTGCACAAACATTTAACGCTACGCGTAATTTATCCCCTAATAATAATAGGGTTATTCATCTCAGTATTTAGAGTAAAAGTTCGCCCCAAAGAAAGTTTGGTTTGGATAAGCTTTCAAGGCTAATTTAAAGTTTAACGAACATCAACTAGAGGACTAGTTGAATTAATAGTGCTTGATAATCACAAATGTATGTTTTAATACAACATAGAAATTCATTGAGAAATATAAATGAACTGATTATACATATTAAACTTATGCTAGAAATAACTATAGAGCATAAGTATTCAACAAAATGAGTAAAATGGTAAACCTTTGCTTTGAACAATCAATAAGCTAAGGTTAGAGTTTTTTTAATATTAGAAATGAAATTATTGAATGTACATTAACTGATAGCAAGCTAAAAACTAGAACTTTTCCAACAAGGTATTAACTCATGCAAAGAATTAAAACAGTTCAATAATAAGGACGAGAATTCAAAACTACATTCATTATACAAGAATAAAACTTAAGAAACTTGTTTAACTATAAACAAGTTAGAATGAATCAATCAAATGAGAATTTCAAATAACATTAGAGTTAAAGTTTGCTCGAATGAATTTTAGGAACAATTGACTTATTCAATAACAAATAAGATAACAAAACTCGCTCAATCAAAAGAGTAAAGTTACACAATGTAATAATAGAACTAACTCAGTGAAAGAGTAGAGTTAGAAAGCTTTCTCAATGTAAATAGATAGGGTTTAGAAACTTGCTCAATGTAAATGCAGAGTTAGAAAACTTTCCTTGAGCGTAAGCTATAAAATTAAACTCACGATCACCTACACATAATTTTAGAACCACAATACTTATTAGATATGCTAACATACCATAACATGATCATTACCATTTACATTACAGAAACTCTAAGTTTTTTTTTTACTTTGCAATACTTGTCTAACGCTTATTATGTAAACCAAATTATCACATAATGCATTCTCGGTTTACTAATCACTTTTAAAATTTTGAATTCATAATCCACATAACATGACTCTATTTCACCTTATTGTTACATGATTCTTACATTCCATAACCTTAAGCTAAGCTACAACGAACAACTAAAGTCTGCAGAATAAACAGACTTCAGTATCTAAAAATGGGCACTTTCATGGCGGCAAACATACGAGTTTTATATAGGGATGTCATGGCGCTTGGATTCGACAAATTTACTGCCTTTCTCAAGATAAGGTCAAGGCAGCATGCATGACCAGTAGAACCAGTTTTTTCAAAACAGAGCTTCGACACATTTTCTTAAGCCAACTAACACGAATTTCACCCATCAAACAGTGGTATTCACACGTAAAATAAATATACAACTATCATAAACATGATTGCTCACATTTACAACTAATTGGAACAATTTAACACCAAATAAACTATTTTAATTTCTCAAAATTCATATTTTTCGTATAAAACTCAATATTTTTGATATTCATCCAAAAATTAACACTGTGATTTCAAAACATGGCCAAATCATCTCATTCAAATTACATTATGCGCGTATCACATAAAACTAGCATATACAAGCTTTAATTTACAGTTTAACATAAGAATTGATCACTATAATTGAAAATTACTTAAGCCATATGAAGAACATATATACTGTCAAAATTTTCTTTCACTGTTAACCGAAAATTAACATGCGATTACCCTATTTGACATAAATTCTAGCATTATAAACATATATAATCACAATTACCAACTATATAAATCCACAATTCAACAATTGCCTATAACAGAACATGAGAAAATTCTTGCCGTGAAATACATATACACACATATATAACTCTAAGGTTGTGAACATACCTTCAATTAGCGTGTAATTCTTGTTAACCCACTGGAATTGCTTGAAAATCCTAAGCTTTCTCTCAAATTCTCTCAACTCTCAATTCTCTCTATTGCCTAGCACAACTAGAATGAAACTCTGATAGCGAGTATGCGTAACATACGAAAACACAAACTGATATAGCCTTAATAGCCATCATCAGTTATCAAAATAACATCTATAACATAAATACATTATATTTATTATTTATTTTATTTTATTTATATTATTTATTTAAATTTTAAAAATTAGAAATATCAAAAGCCATAAGGCTTGTTTGGCAAACCATTTAAATTTTAAAGAATTAAAATACTTAAGCCTTGTTTGACAAAAATTAAATTAAATCCTTTTTAATTTATTTTAATAAACACTTTAGTTTATAAACTATAATCACATATTGTTCATATCCAACATTAACCCATTAAATTAATCACATACTATATTTTAATTAAATATAGCCTTTTAGCAAATATCACCAAATTATAATTTTCATTATAACTTTATTTAATAATTTAACATACCATCTAAATTATTAAATCAACACAACAACATAACCCTCATGTTATAATATAAACCTCTAATTTATAAATTAATTTAATTTAGAAAATTCTCTAATACATTTAGATTCATCAACCATCACATCAATAAGATATTTATTTAACAATAAACACCTCAAATAATATTTATATAACTCAATAAATATTTACATTACAATTTAAAATTTTGGATCGTTACATCCTTCCTCTCTTACAAGGATTACTCATTCCCGAATCACAATTCAAATAATCAAATCGTTACATTCTCCCCTACTTACAAAGATTACATCCCCGAATCAAGACACAGACTAAACAAATAACTCAGGGTAATTCTTCATCATATCAGCTTCGAGTTCCCACGTAGCCTCTTCAACATTATGGTTTCTCCATATCACCTTCAGAGAAGGTATCACGTTATTCCTGAGCACTTGTTCTTTCCTGTAGACTATCTGGATAAGAATTTCTTCGTAAGACAAATCTTTATTAAACTGTAACGGTTCATATTCGATCACATGACTGTAATCGAGTTTATAAGGTCGTAACACCGACACATGAAATACATTGTGCACATGCTCTAATTCTGGAGGTAGGGCTACCTCATAAGCCACCTCCCCCACTTTTCGTAGAATCTCGAAAGGTCCAATAAACCTTGGGCTAAGCTTTCCTTTCTTGCCAAAATGAATCTTCCCCTTCTAAGGAAAAACTTTCAGGAACACGAAATTTCCTGCCTCAAATTCACGATTCTGCTTGTGTTGATCAGCGTACTTTTTCTGTCGATCTTGAGCAGCTACTAGTCTTGCTTTAATAAGTTTGACAACTTCAGCGGTCTGCTGAACCAGTTTTGGGCCTAATAGTTGCTGCTCTCCAACTTCATCCCAGCACAATGGAGTTTTGCACTTTTTGTCGTATAACGCCTCGTATGGCGGTATACCAATGCTTGCATGGTAACTGTATGCGAATTCCACCAACGATAGATGATCATCCCAATTTCCTTTTAAATCCATGATGCAAGCTCTAAGCATATCTTCAAGCGTCTGGATTGTTCTTTCGCTTTGCCCATCGGTTTACGAATGATACGTTGTGCTCATCTTCAATTGCGTTCCCATGCACTCTTGCAGTCTCTTCCAGAAATTTGATGTGAACCTCGGATCTCTGTCTGATACAATTGATACTGGAACTCCATGTCTTAAGACGATTTCCTTAACGTATAGTTTCGCTAGCTGATAAAGATTAAATCTTATCTTTATTGGCAAAAAGTGTGCAGATTTCGTCAATCTGTCCATTATCACCCATATTCCATCGTATCCTTTCTGAGTCGTTGGAAGACCTACCACGAAATCCATTGTGATATGTTCCCACTTCCATTCTGGTATCTCCAACGGTTGGAGTAATCCGCTTGGTCGTTGATGCTCGGCCTTTACTTTCTGACATGTCACACACTTTGCAACGCATTCTGCAACATCCCTTTTCATGCTCGGCCACCAAAAATGATGCCGCAAATCTTGATACATTTTCGTACTTCTCGGATGAAATGAATATCTTGAGCTATGTGCTTCCGTCAAGATTTCTTCTTTAATATCCTGAATTGCTGGAACCCAAATTCGTCCCTCGAATCTTAGTATTCCCGCAGTATCAACCTGGTACTTCACTTCTTTACCCTCGACTATACTTTGCTTTATGTTCTTGCATTCTTCATCCTGTAGCTGAGCGTTTTTCACTTTGTCCACCAAATTTGGGCTAGCTCCCATCTGGAACAATTTTTTATTGGATTCTTCTGGAAATTTGATTTCCAACTCCAACCTTGCCATTGCTGAAATGAGCTCCTCCTTATCTGTTAACATCATCAACTTTTCTCTGCCCTTCCTACTCAATGTGTCTGCAACCACATTAGCTTTACCCAGATGATAAAAGATCTCGCAATCATAATCTTTTATCAGTTCCATCCATCTTCTTTGACGCATGTTCAGGTCCTTCTGTGTGAAAATATACTTTAGACTTTTATGGTCTGTGTAAATCTCACATTTCTCTCCGTAGAGATAGTGTCTCCATATCTTCAATGCGAACACAACCGTCGCAAACTCAAAATCATGAGTCGGATACCCTTTCTCATAGTCTTTCAGTTGCCTTGATGCATACGCAATAACCTTGTCGTTCTGCATAAGGACACAACCCAATCCTTTGTGTGAAGCATCACTATACACCACAAAGTTTCCTGTATTATCTGGTAACGACAACACAGGTGCCACACTTAACTTTTTCTTTAATTCTTGAAAACTTTCCTCACATTTTTCTGTCCAAACAAATTTTACAGATTTTCTTGTCAAATTTGTCAATGGAGTGGCAACCTTGGAAAAATCCTGGATAAACCGCCTATAATAACCTGCCAATCCCAAGAAACTTCTCACTTCTGATGGGGTTCTTGGTTGTTCCCAATTTATCACAGCTTCAACTTTTGATGGATCTACAGAAATTCCATCCTTATCAATTACATGCCCAAGAAATTGTACACGTTCCATCCAAAACTCACATTTAGAGAATTTTGCGTACAACTTTTCCTTTCTTAGTGTCTCCGGCGTCAGACATAAGTGTTCCACGTGTTCCTCTTGAGTTTTAGAGTACACCAAAATGTAATCGATGAACACCACTACAAATTTGTCCAAAATGGTTTAAACACCCTGTTCTGTTAGAGTTTATGCCCTAGAGGCCAATTATTTGATATAATTGCTTAACGTTTTGATATTATATTTGATTGAATAAATGAATGATTTTATTATAGTTTTATTTACTAAGTTATATAAATGTTAACATAATAAAAATCCTTAGAATAGTGATACAAATTATATAGTTTCAAGTATGTGACTTGAACATGAGATTATATAATTAAAATTAGTATCATTGTTCTTAAATGTCCCTAGTCGAGTATCATTGTTGATGGGACAACAATGATGCATTGAGACTAGTATGTGCATTGACTGATGACCAAATCTCATTGGTCATAAATATATTATGAGATATTAAGTCAATGCATAGGTACATGTTAGAGAACGATGTACTGGACAGACCCACCATGAGAATTCTATGTAGAGCATTATGCAAAGTGTCATTAGAAATTCTCATAGTGACAATGATATAATGGTCCTCCGACCTGAAATCACTATATTACTACACTGGAATTTATGTACTTTGATATCATCAAATGTCACCTTTAATAGGGTAGACTATAAAGGTGATTATTGGGTACATCATGAATCGTGTGAGGAATATGAGTGATCTAGATGGAATTTAACCCTCCTATATATTAGGGATGATATCCATAGGCCTCTTGATTGAGTAGCACTATGAAATGCATGACTATGCTCAAATATTGATTTGTTTCACATAGTCTACTCATTGATCAAGAAAACTAAGATTAAATTATGAAGAGTATGACACATTCCATGACTCGAGTTTAATCAAGGATATTAAGGTTAAAAGGATTAAATTACATTGAAACATTGGTCACGAAAAGGTTGCATCGAATCATCAATCTTGTTATTACTTGGGTAACAGTGATGCATTACTAGATGCGACTCATCGCTTTATAATTTTATAATATGATTATAAAATTATTGCCAATAATAATAACTATAGGTCACACACATGAACGTAATATAAAGGGAATAAATTTAAATTTTAAGGATTTAAATATATTAATATGATTAATAGTATTTAAATCAAGAATTTAAATTAAAAGGAGAATTTGTATATATGTGTATATTAATTAAGTAAGACTTAATTAAGATATATATATATATATATATAAATTTGGATTTTATGAAATTAGGTTTTGATTTCATTAATTCCTTTTAACTACTATATATATGATATATAGCAGCTACTTAGGGTTACATCATATTTTTAAAAAACCCTAGCCGCTCTTAGAGAGAGACTAGAGAGAAAACAGTTTCATAATCATTCCTTTGGTGGCTAGTACCACAAGTCCCTCTTATTGCAGAATCGTTTGACGGTTTGTGCGGCGTTCGTGTGGATACCGTAGAGGCACGGTTCTAATTGGATTGCGTAAAGGATTCGAAGCTATTTCAGAACTTTTCATAATCAGTATAATATCTAAACCACTGAATTAATTTCAATTTCGCTTGGATCCTGTTTAGGGTTTCGGAAATTGCTTTGATTATTTTTTTCTCGCTGCGTTTTTGTGCCGAAATCCCTTCAGTAGTATCAGAGCTACTTGCGAAACGATTAATTCAGATTGCGTGTTTTATTGCTTTTGATATATTTGATATATGATGTTACAATTTTACCGATCTGAAATTAATTATATTGTTTTCGACATACATATGATATGTGATGATACAATTTTATCGATCTGAAATTGAGTATATGATATTCTGTATGTAAGCGTATTCTGGTATTATGAATATCAGTGATAGATACGCATGTATATGATGTTCTGTTAATTTTATCTTAAATGGCGTAATAACAGTATACAAATTCTGTTCTAATTGGATTAGAGGCATGAAAATATGATTTAATATGATTAATTGAAATTGGACATATATGATATGAACTGGGTGTATTGTTATTATGAGTATTTTGGTGGATTAAAATACGTGATTCTGAAACTGTTTCAGAGAATCATTTGGAAAAATTCTGCAATCTGATTGTAGTTGAAAAAAAAAATTTTCGGTATTTACCCAGACACCACTCATTGGCCACCGGTAGGACCACCGCCGAAGAGACCCCCCTTGGACCCCCCCGTCGTAGCGCACGATGGTCGTGACCTCAATATGTTATATATAGTTTTTCTTTAATTATATATAAATTATTATGTGCTTATTGTGATATGCATGGTGCACAGTTATGGCCTTTTGATCCATAGGTTAGTGGTTTTTGGTTTTGAAATACGACTTGCATGTTGTGCCTTTCTATAAATTCTGATGTAACATTTTTTTCTCATCTAAATCCCCTCGAATGTAACTCGAGGTTTCTTTATGTCATGTAATAATATGTAATCGATGAAGATGTCGAGATGGAGAGCATGATGGAAAGATGATGATGAAAAGGAGACACATGTATGAGGAAGATCTAAGGAAGCTACTATTTTGAGATCTTTTACCACCTTAGATTGACCTTCAATCTTTCATTAGCTTGAAAAGATTGACATTGGATTGGGTCATAACTGTGACACGTTTAATTTTACACTTTATTTATGCTTATATGAGATATGATATGATAAATAATGTGCATGCTTAATAAGATTAAAATTGGTGAGATCTAAATTCTTTAATAAAATCCCTCATTAAATTATTAAGTCTAAATCAGATGCCTTCCAATGAATAACACTCATCAAGACCTTGATCAATAGATGTAGGTTTGTCAAAGCAAAGTACCCTATTTATCTAGGTAAGATGCGATAGGATAATTGTGATATCCAAACTGTTAAAATCATTGGGCCCGACTTAACTAAGTTATCTCAATAGGATTGTGTACTTAGAGGCATAGAGTTTGGTTGGTACCATTAGATGGACTAGAAACAAATGTTGTTTACCAAACTATCCAAGAGTTATATATGATATAATTGACAAAAGGGTTGTCTACCTAAATAATTGTGTTTTAAGAGATTAGCCAAAGCTAACTTAAGTCATAATGAAATATGGATCTTGGCTCACTAGAAAGATTTAATAGAAAATGCTTTCCGAATTAATGGTAAAGGCTATTAATTTGAATAAAATAGTAGGAGGTATATTTTAAATGTACTATTATCAATTACATAATATCAACTCTGCAATTTGACTTATTATTTTGGCACTTATAAATTGTAGATATCAATTGCAAATAACAACAACACAAGTAGTCTTTCACTACGATCAGTCCTTGAGAAGGACAAGCTGAGTGGGATTAATTTCCTTGACTGGCACAGGAACTTGAGGATTGTCCACAAACAAGAGCGTAAGCTATATGTCCTTGATGGGCCCATTCCTGCAGCCTCGGTATCATCGCACTGCTGCGTCAAGGAGCATAATGCTTACAAGAAGCATCAAGATGATGCTCTGGACGTGAGTTGTCTTATGCTAGCAACCATGAACGCTGAGCTTCAGAAGCAATATGAGTTGATGGATGCTTATGAGATGATCGAGCATCTCAAGAAATTGTTCGAAGGGCATGCTCGACAGGAAAGGTATGATACAAGAAAGGCATTGTATCACTGCAAAATGGGTGAACGTGATCTAGTTGGTCCACATGTGCTAAAAATGATTGGGTATATTGAGTACCTTGATAGCCAATCACTCCGAAAGCCCAAACTGATCTTGTTTTACAATCCTTGAATAGCAGCTACTCTCAATTTGTTATGAATTATCTTATGAATGAAATTGAGAAACCACTTACTGAGTTATTGAGCATGTTAAGAACTGCCGAGAACAACATGAAAAAGGCAGGACCCGCTCCCATAATGATGGTGCAAAAGGGGAATGCTAAGGGAAATTGGAAACGCAAGAAGAAAATAGGATCTAAATCTGGTGCCAAACCCAATTTCAAAACCAAACAGGCTTTAAAGCCTAAAGGCGGGGTGGCTAAAGAAGGTGATTGTCACTTTTATGGAAAACCTGGACACTGGAAAAGGAATTGTCATGCTTATTTGGAAGAAGTAAAGAAAAAGAAAGGAAGTGTGACTTCCGATTCAGGTATATATGTTATAGAAGTCAATTTGTCTACTTCTACATCATGGGTATTGGATACTGGATGTGGTTCTCACATTTGTGTTAATGTGCAGGAACTTCGAAGGAGTAGGACTTTGGCAAAAGGAGAGGTTGACCTACGTGTTGGGAATAGAGCAAAAGTTGCTGCACTGGCCGTAGGAACTTATAATTTATCTTTGCCCTCTGGGCTAGTTTTAGAATTAGAAGATTGTTATTTTGTGCCTGCTATAAGAAAAAACATTATTCTGTTTCTTGTTTGGACAAGAAAGGTTTTTCATTTATAATAACGAACAATCGTTGTTCGTTTTACTTAAATGATATATACTATGGTGTTGCACAATTGTTTAATGGTCTTTATATTCTTGATTTGGAAATGCCTATCTATAACATAAATACGAGCGATTTAAATCAAATGATTCAAATCAAGCATATCTCTCAACGCTTGTCGTTTGGGCCATATAAATGAGAAACGCATATCAAAACTCCATAAAGATGGATTTTTGGATTCATTTGATTTTGAATCATATGAAAAATACGAATCTTGTTTATTAGGCAAGATGACTAAAGCCCCTTTCACTGGACACAGTGAACGGGCTAGCGATATATTGGGACTTATACATAGTGATGTATGTGGACCCATGAGTTCGTTAGCAAGAGGTAGGTTTTATTACTTCATTACATTTCTTGTGACTTTAGTAGATATGGATATGTGTATCTTATGAGACACAAATCCGAATCCTTTGAAAAGTTCAAGGAATTCAAGAATGAAGTTCAAAACCAATTTGGCAAAAGCATAAAAGTTATTCGATCCGATCGAGGAGGTGAATACTTAAGCCAAGACTTTGATGACCTTCTAAAGGAGTGTGGTATTATATCACAGCTCACTCCACCTGGAACACCACAATGGAATGGTGTGTCTGAGAGGAGGAATCGAACCTTGTTGGACATGGTACGATCAATGATGAGTCATGCAGATCTTCCAATAAGCTTTTGGGGTCATGCCCTAAAGACAGCTGCATTCACACTTAACCGTGTTCCTACAAAAATGGTTCAGAAGACACCATATGAGATGTGGACTGGGAAACGTCCTAGTATGTCGTTCATGAAGATTTGGGGTTACGAGGCGTTTGTAAAACGTTTGGATTCTGACAAGCTCGGACCTAAATCTGACAAATGTAATTTTGTAGGATACCCAAAGGAAACAAAAGGGTATTATTTCTACAAACCTTCTGAGAACAAAGTGTTTGTTGCTCGAACTGGTATTTTTCTAGAAAGAGAATTTGTCTCTAAAGGAAATAGTGGGAGGAAAGTAGAACTCGAAGAAATTCGAGAACCACGGAATATCATTGAACCTGAGTTGGGACGTGAGCAGGAACCACAAGATGTTGTGGAAAGTGAACCTGCTCAAATTACACAAGGAATTTATAGATCTGGTAGGACACACTAAGAGCCCGAGAGATATTATGGATATCTTGTGACTCAAAACGGCGATGTGATGCTCATAGATCAGGATGAGCCTGTTTCCTACCAAGAAGCTATGAATGGACCAGATTCTGAGAGATGGCTTGAACCCATGAGATCTGAAATGGACTCCATGTATACTAACCAAGTATGGACTTTGGTTGATCCACCCAAAGGGGTAAAACCAATCGGGTGCAAGTGGGTTTTCAAGAAGAAAACCAATACGGATGGTAATGTACAAACCTCTGAAAAGGTGATGGTAGCAAAAAAAGTTACAAGCAAGTTCAAGGTGTTGACTATGATGAAACCTTCTCTCCAGTGGCAATGGTTAAATCCATCAGGATCTTACTTGCTATTACAACTTTTTATGATTACAAAATCTGGCAGATGGATGTCAAAACTGCTTTCCTTAATGGAAATCTCCTTGAAGATGTGTACATGACACAACCTGAGGGTTTTGTCACTCTAAAGGATGCTGGAAAGGTATATAAGCTGCAATGATCCATTTATGGATTGAAACAAGCCTTTCGAAGTTGGAATCTTCGATTTGATGAAGTAATCAAAGAGTTTGGCCTTATTAAAAATGAAGATGAACCTTGTGTATATAAGAAGGTTAGTGGGAGTCACATTGTATTCCTGATATTATATGTTGACGATATATTAATTATTGGGAATGACATTCCTTCATTACAGGCTATAAAAACATGGTTAGGAAAATGTTTCTCCATGAAAGATTTAGGCGATGCAGCCTACATTTTAGTTATCAAGATCTATCGAGATAGATCGAGAAAAATGATCGGCCTAAGTCAGAGTACATATATTGATAAAGTTCTGAAATGGTTCAGCATGCAAGAGGCAAAAAGAGGACACTTACCCATGACTCATGGTGTAAAGATCTCTAAGGCCCAATGTCCTAAATCACAAGATGATGAGGAGCGTATGAGAAAGATCCCTTATGCTTCGGCAATTGGATCTATCATGTATGTCTGATGATATGTACTCGTCCGGATGTCTCGTATGCTTTGAGCATGACGAAGCGGATATACTATCAAATCCGGTGAAAGGTCATTTGGACAACGATTAAGAATATCCTCAAGTACCTAAAAAGGACTAAGAATTCATTCTTGGTATATGGAGGTGAAGACGAACTAGCAGTAAAGGGTTACACAGATGCTAGTTTCCGGACTGATAATGATGATTATAATTCTCAGTCACGTTTTGTATTTTGCCTTAATGGTGGTGCTGTTAGCTGAAAGAGTTCGAAGCAAGAGACAGTAGCGATTCTACAACAGAGGATGAGTATATTCTTGGCTTCTAGTGGCCAAGGAGGGCTGTATGGATTAAAAAGTTCATCATTGAACTAGGTGTTGTTCCAACCATTGTTGATCCGGTTAAGCTATCTTGTGATAACAATGGAGCCATTACTTACAAAGCTAAGGAACCCAGATCTCACCAACGATCCAAGCATATACTTAGGCGGTACCATCTCATCCGTGAAATCATTGATAGAGAGATGTACATATAGGAAGAGTGCCAACAAATGATAATGTTGCGAGATCCACCGACCAAGGCTTTGTCCACAGCAGCGAGACACGACGACGGTCACACTAGTTCCATGGGAATTAGATACATGAGTGATCGGCTCTAGTGCAAGTGGGAGACTGTTAGAGTTTATGCCCTAGAGGCCAATTATTTGATATAATTGCTTTACCTTTTGATATTATATTTGATTGAATAAATGAATGATTTTATTATGGTTTTATTTACTGCGTTATATAAATGTTAACATAATAAAAATCCTTAAAATAGTGATACAAATTATATAGTTTCAAGTATGTGACTTGAACATGAGATTATATAATTACAATTAGTATCATTATTCTTAAATGTCCCTAGTTGAGTATCATTGTTGATGGGACAACAATGATGCATTGAGACTAGTATGTGGATTGACTGATGACCAAATCTCATTGGTCATAAATATATGAGATATTAAGTCAATGCATAGGTACATGTTAGAGAACGATGTCTTTGATGGACCCACCATGAGAATTCTATGTAGAGCATTATGCAAAGTGTCATTAGAAATTCTCATAGTGATGAATGATGTAATGGTCCTCCAGGCACGAAATCACTATATTACAACACGGAATTTATGTACTTTGATATCATCAAATGTCACCTTTAATAGGGTGGACTATAAAGGTGATTATTGGGTACATCATGAATCGTGTGAGGAATATGAGTGATCTAGATGGAATTTAACCCTCCTATATATTAGGGATGATATCCATAGGCCTCTTGATTGAGTAGGACTATGAAATGCATGACCATGCTCAAATATTGATTTGTTTCACATAGTCTACTCATTGATCAAGAAAACTAAGATTAAATTATGAAGAGTATGACACATTCCATGACTCGAGTTTAATCTAGGATATTAAGGTTAAAAGGATTAAATTACATTGAAACACTGGTCACGAAAAGGTTGCATCGAATCATCGATCTTATTATTACTTGGGTAGCGATGATGCATTACTAGATGTCATCACTTTGCTTATAATTTTATAATATGATTATAAAATTATTGCCAACGTAATAATAACCTATAAGTCACACACATAGAACATAATTTAAAGGGAATAAATTTAAATTTTAAGAATTTAAATATATTAATATGATTAATAGTATTTAAATCACGAATTTAAATTAAAAGGAGAATTGTATATATATATGTATATTAATTAAGTAAGACTTAATTAAGATATATATATATATATTCGATTTTATGAAATTAGGTTTTGATTTGATTAATTCCTTTTAACTACTATATATATATGATATATAGCGACTACTTAGGGTTACATCATATTTTGAAAAACCTAGCCGCTTCTTAGAGAGACTAGAGAAAAACAGCTTTCATAATCGTTCCTTTGGTGGCTAATCTGCAAGTCCTTCTTATTACGAAATTATTTGACGGTTCATGCGGCGTTAGATGTGAATACCGTAGTAGGCGCCGGTTCTAATTGGATTAACGTAAAGGATTGAAGCTATTTGAACTTTTCATAATCGATATAATATCTAAACCAACGAATTAATTTCGATTTCGCTTGGATCTGTTTAGGGTTTGAAAATTGCTTTGATTATTTTTTTTTTTTTTTTTTTATTTGCGTTTTTGTCTTGAAATCCCTTCATGTTCATCAAATCCATGAACGCTGCAGGGGCATTTGTCAAACCAAAAGACATCACCAAAAATTCATAATGTCCATACCGAGTTCAGAACGTTGTCTTCGGTACATCCTCCTTCCTCACTTTCAATTGATGATACCCACTTCTCAAATATATTTTCGAGAAATATCTAGCACCCTTCAATTGATCAAACAAGTCATCTATTCTTGGCAACGGATACTTGTTCTTAATAGTGACTTTGTTCAATTCCCTATAATCAATGCAAAGATGCATTGACCCATCCTTCTTCTTCACGAATAACACCGGTGCTCCCCATAGTGACACACTCGGCTGAATGTACTTCTTGTCTAACAATTCTTGCAGTTACACCATTAGTTCCTTCATTTCCACCAGAGCCATTCTGTACAGGGCCTTCGATATCGGAGCGGTTCTTGGTGCTAAGTCGATCACGAACTCGATCTCTCGGTCAGGCGAAAGTCCTGGAAAATCCTCCGGAAACACGTCCATGAATTCCCTAACTACTGGTATTTCCTCCAATTTCACACCCTTCTCCTTTTGAGTATCAACTATGTAGGCTAAGTACCCTACACAGCCTTTACTCAACAACTTCTTGGCCTGCATCATCGTCAAACATTTCATTTGTCTAGGCGATTTGCTACCCTGAAAAACTACCTTTGACGGAGTCATAAGGTTTACACACTTCTTTTGGCAATCAATTATTGCTTCGTAATTGAACAGCCAATCCATGCCAAAAATAACATCGAACTCTCCGAGTTTTATCGGAATTAAATCTACTTTCATAACGTTCCCCTTAATGTTCACCCTACAGTTCTTGTATATGAACCTAACAGGAATCACTTCCCTATTCGCAATTTCGATGTTTAAAGGGATTTGCAACTTATCACAAGGTATTTCTAACCTCTTAGCAAATTCATCAGATATAAACGAGCAAGTAGCACCCGAATCAAATAATACATATGCATCTATATTATTGATTGGGATAATACCTGACACGACATCTTTTGATTGCATCGCGTCCTGCACCGTCATGTTAAAAGTTCTGGCTGTGGGCTTGTTTGTTGACGTTGGTCCAGCAATAGCCAATGCTCCTCCACTAGCATTTCCTTTGCTCCCATTTGTCTCACCAGATCTCTTCTTAGGGCATTTCCGAGCAAAGTGATCCTTGGATCCGCACGTGAGGCACACATTCTTCTTAGCTTGAGTACAATTTGGGGCGATGTGACCCTCCTGGCCATAATTAAAGCATACTCGTTTCCCCAGCAAACACACTCCCTTGTGAAACTTTCTGCACGTAGCACATGCTTCGAACTTCTTATTTTGCAGGTTTCTTTGCTGATTTCCAGCTCCCCCATTCGCATTCCACTTCCTCTTCAGGTTGTTATTGCCATTTCCGCCGTTACTACCACCACTCTTAGCTTCACCTTCACCTTTCTTCTTCCTCTTCTCTTGATTATTTTTTGTTACTGCCTCGCCTGCACTTTCAGCGAGAATTGCCTTCTCCATCACTACTGCAAATGTCTTCAATTGGAACAGGAAACCCTCTTTGTACAACGTGGTTTCAATCCGCTCGAACTCTTCGCTTCGCCTTAATCGTGCATGTTGACTTGATATGGCGCAAACCTCGCCAACTCGTTGAACCTTGCGGCATACTCAGACACCGACATTTTTCCCTGCTTCAATTCCAAAAACCGAACCTCTAGCTGACTCTTCGAACTCTCTGGGAAATAAGTCTCGAAGAACAACTCCTTAAACCTATCCCAGGTCATCACTCCTAGTCCTTCCCGAGTTTTGTTGGCCTGCCACCAATAGCTAGCCTCCGCTTTCAACATAAATGTTGCAAAAGCAGTCTTCTGATTCTCCTCTACCCTAGCCACATCAAAAACCTTCTCAATTTCCATAATCCAGGTCTGAGCCTCTACTGGATTCATGGACCCACGGAATTCTAGTGGTCCAATCGCCTTGAAGTCCTTAAACGTAGTACCTTGATTCTGAGGTTGATTCTGCAAAGCACCCGTCAGTAACGTCACTAGTTGTTGAACCGGGTTTCCTTCCACATCATTGGTGTTGTTTTCCTCAGTGGTTCTCCGTCGTGGTGGTTGACATCTTGAAGCCATTTTCTATTAAAATACACCCATTAGATTCTATCTAACCTTTTAAGTATTATATACTTAAGTTGCACATCATAAAAGTTTATCATACCACACTTAACACTTTGAATAAAACAATAGCTTTTATTCATTCATTAAAAAAAAATCCAAAACAATAGCATCACTGCTATTTACATTACTTTTACTTTCTAAGGCTTTCCCACACCTAAGGTTCATAACCTAAAGCTTTGATACCAACCTGTGACACCCCCAAATCTAGGTACTTCATTCCCACAAGATTTGGTGCTCACTATTCAAACATTCATACTATCTACCCAAATAAAATAATATTTAAACCATAAAATCCTCCCTTTAAATAGGGTTACATAATTATCTCAAAACATCCCAGGTTATCTAACCTTTAAAAGTCATTCAAATGCGGAATTAAATTATTACATAACATCATTAAAATAAAGTCTAAGATCATCATAATAAATAAAAGTACATATCAACATCACTTGTACAATTTTCCCTTTCCTTTGCTAGTTGAAGGTTCATCTACCTTCTCCACTTTAGCTGCAATGAATTTATAAATATGCAAGAGTGAGCAAAGAAATTGCTCACTGGATAAAATAATGAATCAACAGGAGAATAACAATAATAACTACCAACAAAAGGCTCATCAAAACTGAATAGTACTCTAACGATGACAATCAAAAACTGGAATCCAAAATATGGAATACATCTAACTGAGGGTCATAAAACCATGAACCATGTCCACAGTTGCGAGTAATCTTTCAACTCCAACTTTAACAGTCATAAGACTATAAGGACTCCTCGTACTTAGGGGGATCAGCCCTTCATACAATGTATTATGCACAAACATTTAACGCTATGCGTAATTTATCTCCTAATAATAATAGGGTTGTTCATCTCAGTATTTAGAGTAAAAGTCCGCCCCAAAGAAAGTTTGGTTTCGATAAGCTTTCAAGGGTAATTTGAAGTTTAACGAACATCAACTAGAGGACTAGTTGAATTAATAGTGTTTGATAATCACAACAAATGTTTTAATACAACATAGAATGATTGAGAAACATAAATGAACTGATTATACATATTAAACTCATGCTAGAAATAACTATAGAGCATAAGTATTCAACAAAATGAGTAAAATGGTAAACCTTGCTTTGAACAATCAATAAGCTAAGGTTAAAGTTTTTTTAATATTAGAAATGAAATTATTGAACGTACATTAACTGATAGCAAGCTGAAAACTAGAACTTGTCCAACAAGGTATTCACTCATGCAAAGAATTAAAACAGTTAAATAATAAGGACGAGAATTCAAAACTACATTCATTATACAAGAATAAAACTTAAGAAACTTGCTTAACTATGAACAAGTTAGAATGAATCAATCAAATGAGAATTTCAAATCGATGTAAGAGTTAAAGTTAAGAGTCAAATTTGTTTAAGAATGATGTCATCACCACAAGGGTCAAGAACGTGGAAATTAAACTAAAAGCTGAGGATACAAACCTAGCCCTAAGTTTCAAATCGAATGGATTTCCATTTATACAAGGCATTGATTTTCATGAAGGATTAAAGAAGATGCATCACAAAAAGTTTCCGACTATCATAGGGTACAAAAAGAAAGAGTTCCTCCAAAGGTATGAATTTTTGGCTGACATTATTGGGAAATGTATATGCTGCAAGAGCTCTTGCCATGACTATGTGAACGAAGTGCAGCTTAAGCTCATGACAGTAATCAGTTGTGGGATTCAACTCAACTATGGAGCCCTACTACTCGACTGGATTGGGAAATGGATGCTCAGTTCGAAGAAGTCAAAGAGCTCTGGAAAGATGCTATACGGGAGATTTATAAGCATCATCCTACAGTTAGCATTGGGAGATAAGATTTGGGATGATGAAGAAGAATCCATCAATCCAAACAGAATAATAACCCAGCAGCTGTTTGAGAACTGGAAAAGAAATCTAGTAGAAAATGTAAGGATGATGTCTGAGTCCAGTGGAAGAACTGGTGATGCAAACGAGTTTGGGATTCCAGGAAACATGTCAGTTGTAAAGGAGACTGAAGAAGAAGAAATCAACAAGGAAAAACCCATTGCTTTAATCAGAAAAAGCAAGGGTAAAAGAAAAATGAAGGCTCAAATGGAAGAGGAGCCTCAAGGTTCAACTACTGATCTACCTCAAGAGTGTTCTGGCACTAAAACTCTAAGGAACTTGAAAAGGAAAGAACAACAGCCTGATGAAGATGAAGACAGAGCTACCATCTCTCAGTTGCTTAAGAAGAGAAAACATAGTTCACCCAGTCACAAGTCAAAGAAGCCATCTGTCTCCTCGATCGCATAGTCTTTACCGATCGTAGAGACCAGACTGAACACCACTCCCGAAGAAGATGCTGCAACAGCTTCTTAGACTAATCAACCATTCAGAGCTGAAGCTAAAGAAAGTGTTGAGGTTGTGGCTCATCCTAGGAAGCCAAGAAGAAAATTGGTCAAGAAGTACATCCTTGTCAATGAAGGAGTGCTAAAAGAAGAAGACAGAAAGATAGCTATTGAGAAAGGATTACCCAAAGCTGAGAAGGGGCTATCCGAAGCAAGTCAGAAGAACACAGTTCAAGTTGAGGGGGAGCTGCCTGAAGTTCTTACTCTAGAGAATGCTCCAGTTGAGGGGGAGCTGTGTGAAATAGAAATGAATGATCTAGCTGAGGGGGAGCATCATGAAGTCCTTATGTCAGAAGAAGCTGCACCTGAGGAGGAACTGCCTAGAGATCATCAAGAATCTCCCTTAGTTCCTCAAGAGATTCTAGCTTTAGAAATTGCAAAAAATGGAAAGAAGTGAAGCTATGGAGGATGAGAGAGAAGAAAAGCAAGGAAGTCAAGTGGAGGTAATTGTTGAAGTGGGATCTTCATAAGAAGACAGAGAAGAAAAAGAGGATGATGAGGTTGAGATTATAGTTATGGGCTATAATGGTTATAAGAGAGCTAACTACAATCAACTGTTCTCCTATCTACCTATGATGCCCTTTCACAGAGCCCAAATTCTTAACTTCTCGGATCACATGTTCTGGACCTTCAAAGTCTATCCAGCAATTTTGGTGCTAGCTTATGGATTCCCAGGCAAAATCAACTTTGCCCAAAAACTGATCACCAACAGCCCCTCTTCAGAATATGGGCATGAGGTACAAACTATTCCCATCTCTTTCAGGGTAAATCACTATCCACCATCATTTTTCAACCAATTCTATGAATTACCAAGATGGTTGGAAGTGATACTTCATCCACTCAATCAATTTCCAGTTACAGAATCCCAACATTCGGTAACTAATGAACCAAATGTGCCAAACTTTGTGTTGATCCAATCTCCTATCATCTCTCCCTCTTCGATCATTGAGCCACATCCAATCGTAGAGTCACCTGCACAAGTCGTCGAGTCACCTTCCCCTCCATCAAACATACCATCTTCCTCAACCAACGATTATTTCAATCTTGATCTTGCTCTCTACCAAATGCAAGGTCAACACTCAAAAGCCTCTCCTCCAAATAATCCAAAACTCCTGGAGCTTATATCTGATCTCCCTACCAAAATGGAGTTTTCAAATGCAACTAAGAAAGTGACCAAGGACATACAAGAAGATCTTGAAGTTCACTCCGAACTTGTTCATATGAGGCTAACTCATTTGATTGATGTTGTCAATGCTCTCCCAAGAAACCTAAGTTCTGAATTGACAAAAAAGATTAGGGAGATAATAAAATGATTCAGAGTATCAATGAAAGGGATCAAATCCACTTTCTAGCTGCCAAGAAGCACAGGGATGCTGTTCTTATTCTACAAAATACTCAAGAATCCCAAAATCAACTTCTGATAGAAAATCTCACGAGTCTAAAGACCCAAATGAAAGAATTCCAAGCATTCTCCATGGGTCAAATGCAACAAACAAAAAATGTCTTGGCCATTCTGCAAAAGAGAGAAGCTCGAACTGACTCTCTGATTCAAGAAAATCGTGTAGACATTGTTCAATCCCAGACTCAACTCAACGAACTAGTCCAAGGCATGACTCAACTATCTGAAGATATTCGAACCCTTGATGCTGACATAAAGGGGGAGAATAAAGGGGAAAAGGAAAAAGGAAGAGGTAAAGGCAAAATTGTTTAATCCTCCAGAAGTCCTCCTGCAAGACAGACTCGACATCAGACTCCACAATCTGAATAGCAGCAAATTATCATGGCACAACCACTAAAGAGTCAAGAGCCTTCTCCCAGCTCACAAGAGGTGACCACCACAGGCCTAAGAATACCAATTGGAGATCCCTCATTCATGAATAGGCACGATCATCATGAAAGACAAAGTCAAAGTGAGCTGGAAGATATATCATAGAGAGACGAAGTAAGCAGGAGAAGAAGAGCTCAAGAGTATGAAAATCCTCCAAGGAACAAAAGGCAGAAGAAATAGAGATAAGTTGAAACTCATTTCTTATTGATGTAACTAAGCTTAATTCTAATATCTATCTTTACAAACATCAATAAATTCATGCTTATTCTCTAGAGGTTTCAGCTGCTCACTGAAACACTAAGTCATATTTACTTTCTAGCAACCGCATCTAGAAATTAATAATCATGATACAAATCTCCTTGGTTATGTCAACATTAAATATGGAGGGATTGTTGGAAGATTGCATATTTAAAATTTGATGTTGAAAGCTAATAGTCATGATTATATGTAAAGTCCTTCAAAGGAGCATATGTACAAGGACTTAGTGATAGATCAAATTTGTTAGGTTGATCTGGACTTTAATGTTTATCATTCTGTAAATGAATGTGTAGAAGAAAAGATCAAAACTGTTAGGTTGATCTATATCTTGAGATGTAATAGATAGGCTTCAACTGAATCGTAGTCTATCAAGATGATCAAGAGATTGCAGAAGACAAGGCAGAATTGTAGAGCATCGAGGATCGTAGTGTATCTGCTTTGAAGGGCCTCTCCGAAGTAGTAGAGTAGGCCTAACGCTTGTCGAGCCAAGTCAAAGTTCGTAGAGTGCTCTCGGAAGCGTAGAGTTTGCAAGTCAAGCAAGTGAAGATCGTAGTGTACCGATACTTAAGAGAAATTGTAGTGTTCTCATCTATCAGCACCAGATCAAGTACCAAGGTGGCAAGACACCACGATCAGAATCGTAGAGCTTCATCTGTCTGTGTCAAAAGCATCGAGCCTCGTCCATTTGTTTAAAGATAAATGACAACAAATATGGAATGAGCTATAGACGTTGAAGACCTCGGGAGCCCTAAGGACACAATATTCATCCTTAGTATATAACAAAAAAACATATTGAAGAAGCTAAGGAAAGTACTATGGGTCAGCAGAAAACACCTTTTCAAGTGTTAAGTGAGATAGCGATCTGTATTTGTGTCGATTGGGCGGTCGATAATCGAAATTTGTGCAGAAAGTCTCCATCAAAGCTCAGAAATGTTAAATGCATTTAATGCTTCAACGGATGTCTTCAACGGATACATTTTAAAGACATCATATATACAAAGCTTCAGCAGATGAAAGAGATTATCAAGTACTGAACAAAAATGCTGAAGAACACTCAACGCTCAACTCTACGATCTAAAAAGAAAAGCTTGCTCAGCTACTCAGTTCTTTCGAACACAAGCTTAACGGCAACTGAGTAGCACCATTCAAGAACTGAACTATTATCAAGTGAAGGAAGAAGTTCCAAGTCAGAAGGACTTGAAGAGTTCTAAGTGAACTGAGAAGTACCAAGTTTGCTGGACTTGAAGAGTTTAATAGTGAACTAAGAAGTTCCAAGACTACTGGTCTTGAAGGAATCTGTGAGATTCAGAAGTTGTAAAGATATCCTTAGTGGATTTCCTACTCGAGGAGTAGAAGAGTGGACTAGGAGCTTTGAATGCTCTAACCCACTTAAAATCATTGTGTCTATTATATTCTTTCCATAACTACTATAACTATCATAACTGCTTTACTCCTATTAATTCATTATATCTTAAAGGGAAAACAAATAAATCTTAATTCCGTTGTGTTTAAATCATTATCAAAACTAACAAGTATTTTGAAAAGAAAGAATTTAAAATATCTAATCAACCCCCCCCCCCCCCTTCTAGATAACTATTATGCCTCTAGGAACTAATATCCTCTTTCTCTTCTTCCTCCTCCCCATCAAATTCCATATTCACTTCATTGTCACACATAGCACTTTTTCCCGTTTCTGAAGTAAGCAATGTCTCCTTTTGCTCCTCATCTTCACATCCCAGGGTAATTGCACTTCCATTCTCAATAGTTTCAAAGGGTGACTTCCCTAAGCCTTAAGATTCCAACCTCCTTATCGTGGTTGCAAGCTTACCCACTTGGTTCCTCAATTCTTGAACAGAAGTCATTATATCCTGCTGGAACTACTATGTCTGACTCATGAACTGTTGTGTCTGACTCATAAATGATTTAAACATATCCTCTATAGATGTTCCAGAATTGACAGGTACTTCATCGGTATATGTTGGGTACTGAGGTTGAGTTTGATGAATACTTGAAAAGACATGTTGCATTGGTGGCCTAGTACCTTCATAGCTCAAGTCGGAATGATCCTTCCATCCTGGATTGTAAGTGTCCATCCAAGGATCTTATTGTTGTTGATGTTGTCCTAAGAATTTCCCCACAACATTGACTTGTTACACAACTTCATTCTCTTGCAATATTGGACAAACATCAGTAGCATGCCTTGACTTTGAACAAATTCCACACACCTTTGGAACTGGCAAGTTTCCTGTTGTTAATTATTTCACTACAGCAGTTAAGTTAGAAATCTGTTGCACCAATTTAGTTGTGCTTACCTCACTTACCCTTTGTGTAGCCTGATCATTTCTTGTTCCATATTGTTATGAGTTAGCAGCCATGTTTGCAATCAGATTTCTAGCAGCCTCCGGTGTCTTGTCTACTAATGCTCCCCCACTAGCCGCATCGATCATACTTCTTTCCATTGGTAGCAACCCCTTATAGAAGTACTGGATCAAGTGATGGTCATCAATTCCGTGAGGTGGACAGCTGAAACACAACTTCTTGAACCATTCCTGTAACGACCCCAAAATTAATACAATTTAATTCTCAACTTCGGTCATTAACAATACATTTAACCTCTAATTTTACATCATTAAACGATAATACAACCATTGAAATTTGCAGAATAATTAAAATTTTCTATTATAAACTATCCTCGTTCCCAAAACCTTCAACCTTTACATCTAAGTATCTCAGAATCATTTTAATACTACAATAGTTTACATCGCAAAACGATATTACAATTCAACATTAATACATTATTCGGAACCTTAAACATGGTTCAAATAATAATAACACAACCAAAGTGTATAAATCTTCAAGTATCACATCTGATTCATGTCTTTCAAGTAGCACATAACTTTACCTTGAATCTTGAACCTGCCCAGCAAAATCTAACAGTTTTCATGCATCACATAGCACATAATAACATGCTCAACATATAACATACATTTTGCAGTTCATATAACAAGTATAAAGATTGAGTTCATTACTCAATCAACATGCTTTAATCAATCAACGTAGTCATAAATTGACTTTAACATTTCATACTTTCAACATATATATAACACATCATGCTCTTTGCAATAAAGATTTAAAACAGTTAATCATCAAGTTCACATAGCAAATAGGAACTGAAAGACTTGCCTGATCCATAGTTTATGAACTACGACTTAACTGCTTAACGCTTATCTGCACTTTGTGTATTCCTACACAGTTATATAATCATGGATTCACATCCATTAGTCATATATTTCATACATTCTTAATATAATAGTAACGTTACATTGTTTCCTAACTAGGTTTGTAAAACCTTCATTTTACTTCCTCATCATACTCTTAGAATAGCTAGGCATGTATAAGTATACCTTAACCATCCGTACTTGACATCAAATAGGTTGTGATCTATTTTCAAGTTCACATTCAAATTACTTAGCTCTATAATGATTTATTTCAATCAATAAGGCTTAACAACTTTCTTTAACAAGATTTGATGTTATAAGCTTTTAAACCATATATTGGTACTAATAAGCCTCTAATAGTATGCTCACATGTATCTATTTCATTTATATAGACATATCATAGTTCATACTTTTAAAACATGCTTAAATAACTTATGTCATGCTTGACTAGTTGAGTGCACATATCATTCATGTTTTAATACTTAGTTTACAAAAGATAATGGAGTTTGTCTTTGAAATTATTTTATCATTAATGATGTAGTATAGCACATATAAGACAACTTTTAAAACTCTTATCATAAGTAACTAAGTCATGATAACATCTTCTCAAGTTCAAAACCTTCCTCATGTAGCTAGCACTCATGCACCTTAGTTCTATTATATCAAGTTTCTCTTGAAAACTTTTCTAACACAAGGTCTAACAAGTTTTATCATGAACAAGACACTATAAACACCATATCATGCTCATTTATATTTTAACTCAATCATGTATATAAACCACTAAGTTCAAAACTTATAGAACATAAGTTTCCACAAGGTTTTTTTTTTTTTTTCAAAATCTTTAAGTTTCTTTTCAAAACACATACTAAGTCATGCCAATGCTTTCTATTATGAGCAAGGAAATTTTATATGTCATGTATAATATCATGCATTTTCATGTTACATCACTTAGAATAACATATTCCATCGCTTGGAGCACTATACTTGCGTATGTGTGCTCGCTCGACGCCCACCGATCGCTTCTAAATAATACGTGAATCATCACAAAGATGACTATTTTGACTCTTCCTAAAGACCTCAAATTAAAAAACTTAAAGAATAAAAGTTGTAGGTCTATTCGTCCTCGTTCGGGATCATCTTGAATCACATCTATTGGAGTTCGTAAGAAAAAGTTATAGCTGTTTTAGTAAAACATGTCCTGTCAAATTTTTTTTTCAAAAATTGGCTAGACAGACTACCCCCCACCGGGGCGGGGGATTTTGTACTAGGGGGGCCCGCTGGGGCGGGGGTCCCTTCTGTTAGCTCGCGAATTGTGATCCCGAACACTACAGAAAGTCAAATTAGGCCTACAAACTCCTTTCTAACAATCATACCAACCTACCCAAAGTGTAATATGTATACAGAAACATAAATTAATGTTTCTAACACGTTTCTAACCACATAAACATCAAAGATTACAACCTTTAATTTCACTATTTCTCTCATTACCTCTTCTTTTGACATTCATAGCGAAATTCTTCACTATGAATTCGTTTTACCTCCGTTTTGACTTGTCCAACTTGGGTTGTTTTCGTTTTTCAACATACTAACAATATCTAGCACCAATTTCAGATTCTATTCATGAACTAACTAACAATTTTGACTCCAAAATAAGTCGTATCATATATATATTACCAAAAACTAAATTTCTTCTTTTAAAACATAATCACATGAACCTAATTACTGAAAACTCAATTATAGAACAAATTATACATATCTAAGAATATATATAATCCAATTTCTTGATAAATCCTCCACCAAAATTCATTTATAAAGAAAAACTCAAGAAATCAAAAACTAGAGTTTTAGGGCTAGTTTATTACCTTTGGTTAGCCATAAAGCTTAAACAATCTTCTTGTTTCTTCCTTTGATTCTTACAAATCACATTCTTCTCAATTTAACAAAGGATTTCTTCTCTTTCTCTCTCAATTTCTCTCCTACTCTTTGTTCTTCCTCCCTTCTCAGGCTTAGGCCAAAACTTCTTACGTAAAATAAAACAGACGCGAGAATAAATATAAAACGTATAAAACAGTCATAATAATAAATATACTAATTATGTAATATTTATTATATTTTATTTTATTATTAATTCAAAAGCCATAAGGCTTTGTTTGGCAAAACCAATTAAAATAATGACTTAATCATTCCTTAAGTCTTGTTTGGCAAAACAAGATTAAAATAAGAATTTAAAAAGCTCTAAGGCTTTGTTTGGTAGAACCAAATTAAAACTCTTTTAATCTATTTTCATAAGTCATATTTATTGTCACACTTTATTTAAATAAATTCCCATATTCAAATTAAATTAAATCTAATAAAAATTTATTAAATTCATTTACCACATAAACCTATACGATAAAATTATAATTTTTATTATAATTATAATTTTATTTAATAAATTAATGCATCGCTTTAATTATAAAAATCAAATTAAATAACATTATAACAAATCATATAATCCTTAATAACTCTCTAATTTAGTTATTAAGTTAAATTAGAGTATTATCTCATAAATTTAATTCATCACTCCTTAATCTTAATTAAGTTAATTTCTATAACTCATGAATTATTTACTTACTAATAAATAATCTAACAAATATCTACTACACAACAAATACATCAATTAAAAATATTTATTTAATTCAATAAATATTTAAAATTATAAATAAAATTCTGGATTGTTACAATTCCCAATACTCATAGAGAGTTTCTTATTTGAACTTCCTGATTCCACACATCTCCTTCCTTAGGTGGGCGAATCTTGATGCAGGAAAGTTTCTCTCCAAGAATAGCCTTTCCAAATCAGTCCATGATCTTATTGATCCTAAAGGTAGATAGTATAACCAGTCTTTATCCAAATCTTCTAATGAGAATGGTAAAAGTCTAAGCTTGATCTACTCCTCTACCATTCCTTGTGACTACATCGTGGAACACACCACATGGAATTCCTTTAGATGTTTATATGGATTTTCACGTGTAAGACCACGAAAAGTACGCAAAAGATGAATTAGTCCTGAGTTAAGTTCAAAAGCAACATCTAAAGTAGGATATTCAATACACAATGATGATTGATCAAGATCGAGAGTAGCCATTTCTTTTAAAATCTTGTTGTTTGGCACCGCCATCTTTTCCTCCTTAAGTGATGAAACAAGAACTTCTTCTGTATCTGCAATTTTCTTTATCTCTTGATCAAATTTAGGTCAATAGAGTGAAAGGATTGATTCATAAAACAAAAAGAAAAACAAAATAAGAAAAACGAAAAACAAAGAATAAACAAAAATAAATAACTCTCCCCGGCAACGGCGTTAAAATTTGGGAGCTGTTGTTTACACTACTAAATTAATCTCACTTTCATTTTACAAATTTGAACAATTAGTACAGTAGTAAGAAAGGATCGATCCCACAGAGAGTGATTTGTTTTATATTTATTTTATAATTTCTAATAAAAAAGGAATTTTGAATAAATTAACAAGAATAAAAAATGAATAAAAAGTTTCAGTTCTTCAGTTCAGTATCACTTTTTTATAATAATAGATTAATCAAGTGTAACATTATTTACCCTTCAATGAAACTAATAGCCCAAGGAAACAACAAGTTCTGTTACCCGAAACTCCCCTTAGATTGTCACTCAATGAAACAAGTTATTCATAAGATTCTAACCATTATATAACCTAGAATAAGCTCTCTAGATTTAATATAATAGCAACATTAAGAACTAGAGAATTAGACTATTTCAAGCAACAAACACATAATCTCGGATTGTTTAACTTGTTTTCTAATAATCATAGCAATACTCAAAAGCTTGTCCATAACCAGGTATTACTAATTACTAGTTGTGATTAGGAACAATATCAATTACACGTAATATTATTCCTTAATCTAGCATATGATATTCGTTAACCAATTCAATCATGCAGAAATCAAATTAGTTAAGCCAAATAGCATTCAGAAATTAAATCAGATTATCAAGAAGAATTTCATGTGAGAAGGAATAAATAATGAATACTCAATTAACCATTAATTATAAATAAGGTTCAACATCCCTTAAAACTGAGTAAAAAAAACTAGCCTAACATGCTTCCAAGTCTGTAGTCCAATGGAGTAGATGAAAGAATGTAGTAGATGATTGAATGATTAAAATCCTAACTATCATCATCTATTTATAGTGCTAGACAAAGACCTAAATCCAATGGGAACTAGAAATCTAAATCCTAAAAGGATTTATAAATTACAACTAATTTTCATAAAGAAATAGAATCCAATTTGGAAATAAATCTCAACCTAAAAATATCTTAAATCTAAAAGAAATATCAATCCTATTCCATGTTGAAAGCTGTCAAAATCTGCTTTTAGAAACTTTCCAAAAATCTAAGATTTCTAAGATTTTTTCGCCCAATTCGTTGTCCCATTTCCACCTGCGTCGTCCTTTGGTAGAACGACCATAACTTTTGATCCGAGAGGAGTTACGAGACATGCTACCTATAAAATCTAAGCTCTGGATGAGATATACAACTTTACTTTTTTTGAGAATTGACAGATTCTGGCTAGATCAAGGTCGAAAGTGTGTTTCAAGTGACTGTTATGTAAATTGCAACTCCAAACTTTGAGACTTTGAGATTCAACGTCTATTTGGTAAAAATATCATAACTTTTTCGTATGAACTCCGATCAGGACGATTCAAGATGTTTCAAAAAGCTAAAGAAGAGCTCTACAATAAAATTCAAGTCCCAAGCCAAAACCATGCATCCAACTTAATGCTAAAAACCCTGCAATTTTTCCCTTTTCCGCATTTCAGCTTCAATTCTTTCTGAAATCATTAAACACCTTAATAAGCTCATATACACATGAAACATGCAATAAAACTAAACATAAAGGAATCAAAATAAATGAATAATATGCACTCATCATTTATAATATTAAATATTACATTAATCAAAATAAAATAAATTCAAATTAATTTGAATTTTAGAATTTTTCAAACTAACTAAAAAAAATAATAAATAAAATAAATAACTCTTTTTTGTGAAACAACGAATATAATATCATAACAATGTAGCGTTGTTTTTGTCTCAAAAGTCTTGGGAAATTGAGGTATTTTTTAGGGAAATATTTGCATCATTTTATTATTTCGGATTTCAATATGCTTGTCTAGGTTTATCCTCAATTTCTCAATGCTTGGTCCAAAGCTATGTCTCTTGGATTAATTTTTATTAATTTTAATTGGGACCACACATGTATATTATTAATGTGTATTATCATGTAAAAGTCTAAATTTAAGTGATTTAATTAAGTTTTAAGTAGGCTTAAGGGTATGTTTGTCATGGTATTAATGTGTAGAGATCGGATTTGTATTTTTAAATTGATGAGAGGCCAATTTAAAAATACTAAAAGATAGTAACTGCCATTTAGCAGTTTTTCACACGGCAGTTTTCTTTATAAGAGGTCATGGTCCCCAATTGAGCGTACGTTTTTTTGGTCTCTTCATTTGTTTTCTCTGTATCCCCATCAATAGAGATTCACTTTTAAAATACGCATCAATTGGAAGATCTCAACCCGTTTGATCAAACAATATCATGGAGTCTGGTACGCTTCCGTTATGTTATTTCTTCTTCTTTTGTTTTGACATGAGTTATATTTATTAACATGTTTAATTTCAGTAATTAATTTCTACGTAATTAATTTCTACAATTGGTATCAGAGCAACCCATGTTTAATTCATATAGAATTTATGAATTTTAGAGATTTATAAAAAAAAAAAATCAATTCCATTATATACCAATTGAATAACAGACAAAACAGTAACGCCATAGTTGGTGAACTTAAGAGAAAAGCCTCCCCTTTTTCAACTCATATGTACCAATTCCTTTTGCTTCTGCTTTGCATAATAGCAACAAAGTAGTTATCAAAACAACCCAATAAAATAATTTTGATAGTTTAGCCGACATTGGATTGCAGTGCTGCCGCAGAACAAATATCACAAATTATTAATTATTAATTATATATTGACTTATATAGTAACGGATGGGATTTTGTTGATTTTACAAAATCTGATGATAAAAGGATAAATATATATATACTTACCCCACATGAGAGAGAATCCTTAGAGATTTAGAACTGCATGGAGACTATGACTCATAAACCATAAAAATTTTGGTTTAGTTATGCCTTTGAAATTTTATAATTTCACTAAATCATAAAATTTGTTTTTTATGCGTTTAAAATGTCTATCACAATTCTTTCCAATAAAACTCCATCTTACTACTTGATTTGATATTGAATCCTAGACATTTTTAAGTGGGTACGCTAAACTAAAAAATAAATAAATAAATAAATAAAAATAAAAAATAAAAATAAAAATAAAAAATTTTGGGTCACTACTTCTGCCCATAGATTTGAGGGGAAATAGAGGCATCATTGATATTATGTTAGTATGTTTACATGTCACTTATATTATGTTATTATGTTTACATGTTACTGTTATTATGTTTAACATGTCAGTTGTTATCTAAGTTATTTGAATGGTATAAATTTTCACTGTTTTTGGCTATATATATAATAATAATAATTTATTGAAATAAGATGTCACTAAAGTGACCTCTCTTGTCAAAATTGTTTTGTATGAATTGTTTAAATGTTCGTGTATGTGTAATTCATGCAAATATTAACCAATCCAAAGATGGATTCATATTTGATCGAATTTCATATATATTTGTGATGATAAACGTGTGATACTTATCGAGGTAACTTAATATGAATAATGAATTCATGCAAACATGGATTTATTATTTGATATTATTATTGTCAATGTTTATTTATTTCAACCATAGTACCAATTACAATTAATATCACTGTCTAAAGACATGATATTAATGTTGTGCTAGGTATCTAAAAATGTTGTCATAAAATTAATCAATTTAAAGATCGTTTATTTGGTTATTTAATGTGAACATAGTAGTTTATTAATTTTATTTTATTTTTTCATATATATATTTGTTCTCTATTTCAGCTTTAATGTCTACTACTGCTATATCTGCTAACATGAATAATGTTCCAATGTTAAATGGAACGAACTTTAAGGACTGGAAAGAGAACATATTAATTGTTATTGGCTGCATGGACATAGACTTGGCATTAAGAATGTCGAAACCGAATGACCTCACTGAAGAAAGTACTCCCCAGAAAATTGGGTACTTTGAAAAGTGGGATCGTTCTAACAGGCTAAGTCTTATGATCATGAAACGTGGTATTCCAGAAGTCTTTAGAGGTGCAATTACAAATGACAATATCACAGCCATCGAGTTTCTTTCGGAAATTCAGAATCGTTTTGTCAAAAACGATAAGGCTGAAACAAGCACGCTTTTAGTAAGTTTGATTTCAATGAAGTACAAGGGCAAGGGTAATGTCAGGGAGTACATCATGGAGATGTCTCATCTTGCTTCAAAGCTTAAGGCACTAAAGCTTGATTTATCAGATGATATGCTCGCACATTTGATCCTAATTTCTCTTCCTGCACAATTTAGTCAATTTAAAGTTAGTTACAACTGCCAGAAGGAGAAATGGACTCTCAATGAGCTCATTTCATTTTGTGTGCAAGAGGAAGAAAGATTGAAGCAAGATAGGACCGAAAGTGCTCATTTTGCAAGCACCTCTAAAGGCAAGGGCAAGAGGAAAGATAGGGGAAAAGAAGTTGATGTTTCTAAGGGTCCGGGGCAAAAGAAACAAAAGACTGAAAATGGTTGTTTCTATTGTGGCAAGCCCGGACATAAAAAGAAGGATTGTACCAAATTTGCTGCCTGGCGTGAAAAGAAAGGTACATTTCATGTTTTGGTCTGTTCTGAAATCAATTTAACTTCAGTACCAAGAAACACTTGGTGGGTAGATTCTAGTGCTACTACTCACATTTCTGTTTCTATGCGGGGTTGCCTGCACTCCCGAATGCCAACTGATGCTGAAAGACGTATCTATGTGGGTGATGGCAAATCAGTGGAGGTGGAGGCAATAGGGCATTTTAGATTATTGTTAAGTACTGGTTACTATTTGGATTTAAAAGACACTTTTGTTGTACCGTCATTTAGACGAAATTAGTTTCTATTTCTACATTGGACAAATTCGGTTATTATTGTTCTTTTGGAAATAAAAATTTTAATTTGTCTATTAATTAGAATATAGTTGGTACCGGTTTACTTAATTTTTTTGATAATTTATATTTGCAGAAAACTATTTCATCTTACAATGAAACCTTGCATGTGAAAACACGTGGTACTAAATGAAAATTAGATAAAGAAAATTCAGCCTCATTATGGCACAAACGCCTAGGTCACATCTCTAAATCTAGAGTTGAGCGTCTTGTGTCTAATGGAATTTTGGACTCCCTTGATTTTTCTAACTTTGATGTCTGTATTCAGTGTATCAAGGGAAAATAGACTAAAACGAAAAAAATAGGTGCTAATTGAACTACGGACGTCTTAGAATTACAGATATTTGTGGACCATTCCCTACAGCTTCTTGGAATGGTCAACAATACTTTATAATATTTATAGACGACTATTCTAGATATGGTTACCTATTTCTTAAACATGAAAAATCACAGTCTTTGGATGTGTTCAAAACATTTAAGACCGAAGTTGAGTTACAACTCAATAAATGGATTAAAAATGTCAGATCTGATCGTGGTGGTGAATATTACGGTAGATATGACGGCTTAGGTGAACAATGTCCAGGACCGTTTGCTAAATACCTAGAGGAATGTGGAATCGTCCCACAGTACACTATGCCAGGGTCACCTAGTATGAATGGTGTATCTGAGAGACGAAACCGGACTCTTAAGGATATGGTAAGAAGTATGATTAGTCAATCTACGTTACCAGAGTCACTCTGGGGTGAGGCTCTAAAGACAGCAACTTATATCCTCAATCGGGTGCCAACAAAAGCAACTGCAAAAACACCGTATGAACTTTGGGTTGGGCGAAAGCCTAGTCTAAAGCACTTACGTGTTTAGGGATGTCCTGCTGAAGCAAGGCTTTATAAACCTCATGAAAGGAAATTGGACTCCAAAACTGTTAGTAGCTACTTTATTGGCTATGCAGAACGATCACGGGGTTACAAGTTTTATGATCCCACTAATAAGTCAATTTTTGAGACGGGAACTGCAACATTTTTTGAGGATGTTGAGTTTGGGGGAAGAAATCAAATCAGGAACATTGTCTTTCAGGAGGAAGAAGGAGAAAACTCAATTCCTACTTCTATTTTTGACAATGTGCAAGTTTCTATACCTGTAACTCAACAACCTCAAAAATCTGAGCAATTAAGGCGATCCACGAGAGAAAGAAAATTTGCAATTTCAAATGATTATATCGTATATCTTCAAGAACAGGAGGTAGAAAATGGAATGCCGGAAGATGATCCAATTAATTTCTGGCAAGCCATGCAAAGTTCTAACTCTCAAAAATGGATTGAAGCCATGAACGAAGAGTATAAGTCTATGCAAGACAATAAAGTTTGGGAACTTGTTCCATTACCGTATGGTGCAAAACCTGTAGGTTGCAAATGGATATTTAAAACCAAAAGAGATTCAAATGGTAATGTGGAAAGGTATAAGGCACGTCTTGTGGCTAAAGGCTTTACTCAAAAGGAAGGAATTGACTTTAAAGAGACTTTCTCTCCAGTTTCTTCGAAAGACTCTTTTAGGACAATTATGGCGCTTGTTGCACATTTTGACCTTGAGTTACATCAAATGGATGTCAAAACAGCATTTCTCAATGGTGACATTGAAGAAACAATTTATATGGTGCAACTAGAAAATTTTATGTCTGGAGACCCAAAGAATATGGTTTGCAAATTGACAAAATCCATCTATAGACTCAAGCAAGCATCTCGTCAGTGGTACTTCAAATTTCATCAAGTCATTGTTTCATATGGTTTTGAAACAAACATTGTTGATAATTGTGTGTATCACAAATTCAGTGAGAGTAAACATATTTTCCTGGTTTTATATGTCGATGACATATTACTTGCCACAAATGACATAGACATGTTGCATGACACCAAGAGAGTTCTATCAAAGAACTTTGAAATGAAAGATCTTGGTAATGCTTCTTTTGTGTTAGGGATTGAGATACACTGAGAACGTTCTCGGCGTATATTGGGATTGTCACAAAGGAACTATATTGAGAAAGTTCTCAATAGGTTTAACATGCAAAATTGCAAATCAGGTAAAACCCCGGTCGCTAAAGGAGACAAGTTTAGTCTCAGTCAATGCCCAAAGAATACCCTTGAAATTAAAGAAATGCAAAAGATTCCCTATGCATCGGTTGTAGGGAGTCTAATGTATGCTCAAGTATGTATGCGTCCGGATATTGCGTTCATAGTTGGCATGTTAGGCAGATATTTAAGTAATCCTGACATGGATCATTGGAAAGCAGTCAAACGGATTATGAGGTATTTACAGAGAACAAAGGATTATATGCTCACATATAAGAGATCGGATCGGTTAGAGATCATTGGGTATTCCGATTCTGATTTTGCTGGGTGCCAAGATAGTTGGAGATCCACTTCAGGCTATGTTTACTTATTGGCTGGTGGAGCGATTTCATGGAGGTCTGCAAAATAGACGCTTGTTGCTTCGTCTACCATGGCTGCAGAGTTTGTAGCATGTTATGAGGCATCAAATCATGGAATATGGTTGCGAAATTTTATCACTGGGCTGCGAATTTTGGAAGGTGTTGAAAGACCATTAAAATTATATTGTGACAATAAATCAGCGGTATTATATTCCAACAACAACAGAAGCTCGACAAAGTCAAAGCACATTGAAATCAAGTTTCTCGTTGTGCAAGAAAGAGTGCAGAATGGACAGATTTCTATAGAGCACATTGGGACAAACTCCATGATAGCGGATCCGCTCACAAAAGGATTATCACCAAATGTCTTTCACGAGCACCTTTGCTTTCGTATAGGGTGTTATTCTATTTGAGGATACTTTAGTTTAGTGGGAGTTTGTATTTGGATTATTACTCTATGTTAAAACTACATATTTTATTTATATATTTTCTGTAGAACTAAAATATTCAGTTTACTACACTCTATTAAGTATATTGAAGTATTGATCTCACTAAAGTTAATTAAGTAGGACCAGCTGGAAATAGGCATGTGTGAATCACATTACATGTAATTTCCATGTTATGCATCCATGATTGATCTATGTTATTTAGCTATGTTGGTATACGAGACCATTGATAGGTCCAATTACGACTATTGTAATGAAGACCGCTTTGATCCTATATTAATGTAGCTAATGGACGAGATTGTTTGGATACCCTTTAGAACATGAAAACAAATTTCAGGAGCTCACTAAAGTTAAACACATTTCTTAGAATACATATGTGGTCCAGTGGGAGATTGTTGGATTAATTTTTATTAATCTTAATTGGGACCACACATGTATATTATTAATGTGTATTATTATGTATAAGTCTAAATTTAAGTGATTTAATTAAGTTTTAAGTAGGCTTAAGGGTATGTTTGTCATGGTATTAATGTGTAGAGATCGAATTTGTATTTTTAAATTGATGAGGGGTCAATTTAAAAATACTAAAAGATAGTAACTGCCATTTAGCAGTTTTTCACACGGCAGTTTTTTTTATAAGAGGTCATGGTCCCCAATTGAGCGTACGTTTTTTTTGGTCTCTTCATTTGTTTTCTCTGTATCCCCATCAACAGAGATTCACTTTTAAAATACGCATCAATTGGAAGATCTCAACCCGTTTGATCAAACAATATCATGGAGTCTGGTATGCTTCCGTTATGTTATTTTTTCTTCTTTTGTTTCAACATGGGTTATATTTATTAACATGTAATTAATTTCTACGTAATTAATTTCTACAATGTCAACTGCACTAAGTTTCAATCAAGCAGAATGGGGACCATAGACGTACACATGATCTGTGGTTCCTATTCTTTCACTCTCAAAAATATTGAAAATTACAGAATGGGGACCTTAGAACTTAGAAGTAGACCCTTAATTTACAAAAAAAAAAAAAAAAAAAAATCTAAAGTTGAAAGGATAAGTAAAATCTTGTGTTGCCAAGTTATAAATAAAGTGGATATTGTTGGTGCTCTATTCTTGATTATATTCACATATCATCTGTGTTTTTGGCCAAAAATTTAGACGCTAGTATGAATTTAAACTTCATTTCATGTCAAACACTTGCTGCTTGTACGCGAGTTTATTTTTCGGACTCTATTTTTTTCCTTCAAAATAAAACTCACAAATAGACCGTTAATCACTACGTGACAAGTTTACTAATATATTTATATTGAATACTAAACTATGTGGCGAAAAAATTAATAACAATCTCTTTTTGGTACAAAAATTTGAAAAACAGAGAATCCGTTTGTTAATGGCCTTTGTAAATATGTAAGCAAATGCACTAAAATGAGAAACCTCAAACCAGTTAACATGTTTCCTTACCAAGTAATACTTGAGAGCAGTGTGGTAGATTTGACCTTAGAATTTGAATTAATTTCGGCAACTCAATTCCAAAATTTTTGAATTTGTAATCAAAAGAACATCTATAAAAGTGTTATATACATGTTGATATTAAATACTGACGAATGTGAATGCAAGGGATACAAGGGTGTAAAAAGGAGCTCGCATACAACCATTATATTTATTGCTTAAAGTTTCAAATTAATCGTAATTTACATTCAACATAAAATTAGTCAATGTGAGCCCAAATAAAAATAAGAGTTGACACGTGATCTAAAGAATTAAATGAACCCGGAGAAGTCTCCACGTGTCCTGAGACAGAAGGCTCGTGGAGGCAACTCATTTTGAGAATTGATTGAGTTTTTGGATTTGTGGCTAGAAGGACAGGATGATTTAGGCATTACTTAAGTAACTAAGGGTATTTCTGCTGAAATCACATACCATGAACAAAATCCAGACATGTGCCGGGCACGTGACCATTTTCTATAAATACCCCCTTCATTTCAATAGAAGATGACTTTTTGGATTCTCTCTGAATTGAAGACTTTGAAGAAACTCTTGAATCTTAAGAGTTCTGCTACGTGTTACCCAAGCAATCATTTACATGTTCTTCTCCCCTCTTCAACCACTCAATCAAAGCCCGTACTTTTTGTGGATTTCTCTCCTCCTCAGCCAACACGAAACTCTAATCCTTGTAAGGTACGGTTTCCTTATTATCAATACATGTGATTAGTAGGATTATAGGAGGTCCCTAGTTATACACCTCTCTAAAAAGATTGCCACTAATACTTATTCACATAATTGATAATCAAAAAATTGACGTAAAAATACGCAATATATATTATTTTTCTAAATTATTTTCCCATTTATAATTTCATAAAATTGACATTTATTTGTTTAAAGATGGCATGATGTCGGTGTTGCAGTAAATAGTTCCATCCTTTTCTTTAGGTAGGTAGGTATTGTAACAGTTTAAATGTGTAATTTCAAGATAAAAATGGACAAACGGAGTGAATTATGTCAATACCGTCCTTTTGGTCTGCATAACCTAAAACAGCAACATTAAATGGGACCAACGTACATACTGACAGCCACAACCAAGTTTTACATGATTTTATTTTATTCTGAAGCCGTGTACCAGCTTGGGTAAAAAGAAACAACTTGGAGACTTACAAACAACTTGGGTATAATTTGGTTTTATAGTTCATTTGGTTAATCTTGGATTTAGCTTTGATGCGGATTAGAGTGACTGAGTGAGTCATTCTATATATGTTTATAATTATTCATATTACTAGCAATAATAAAATCAACATGTATCATTTATCTTAAAAATAACTAAGTTTACAAAAGTACTAGAAAATAATTGTTATAAAGAATTCTAGTAGCTATATTCCATATAGCAGGTGTACTTGGAGACTCTTATATTTACAAATTTGTGAGCTCTTTTTATTTGATGAATGATGATAACAACACAATAAAAAATGTTTGATTCAGGAGCGATTCCCAATTAATAAGACTCCTCTTTAATCTATTTTTACTTGGTGAAACTTTGGAATTGCTAAATTACAGACAAACTAAATAATAAATAGAAAAAACAACGTAACCATCATAGTATTTTTGAACTCCGACGAAAAGAAGGGTAGTAATTTGATCATTTATCGATTCAAAATTTAAAAAGTGTATCTAGAATAACTGAAAAAAATAGAAACAAGACCAGATAAAATTTAATCATTATGAACAAATCCAAAATCTTTGTAGACAGAGCCAATAATTTATTCCTAACTATGAGGCGAATGGAATCCGATACATAAATCAGTTATTAAAAAATAAAAATAAAACTTTCATTGTGTCACTTAAGTTATATAAAAATTCTTCCCAAGAGTCAGAATAACAAGTTCTTGGAAAAAAGGGACTAACTATACTAACTAATAGTATCAACATAAATGCACAAATTCTTCCACAAGCCACACGATGGTGACAGAGAAAATACTAAACAAGTACATCATCAGAAAGGTCCTTAATTTACAGTTTAAATCGTCAAGATCATCTTGTGGTTGAATTGTTTACTAAAAACAATTTGGATGATGTAAAGATTTTGCAAAAAGATATATTGCTCGGGAAAGTATTGACTACCTATCAAAAACAGAACAAAAAAAGCAAATAGAGGAGTACTATTTTCACGTGTTTTTGAGATTCTCTCATGCGAAGGTGAGACTTACTTTATGCTCATATCATATGAGAAATGATCGTGTTAAAGTATTAAAAACACGTGGAAATATCGATTCTCAAGAAAATATTGTGCCAAGTCCATTGACAGTACATATTATCTAGAAAATCTCTAATTCAAGTTTAACAGTAAGGGAAGATATAACTCTCTATAGAAAGAGCTTTCCTTACTCCATTAGAGCTCCATTGAAAGTCGTCCAAGAAAAAGCAAGGAAAAGACTTCACTTCCTAACACCCTTCAGAGTTCCCCTCACGCCACTTTCTCCAACAGAAAGTAGGCTATTCTGGATCTCAACTTACAAAACTAATTAAAAAAATAATATCTTGATGAAAGTGAATTTCCTACAACTGAACAGCTGAGACCTAGACTTGATTACTACTGAACGATGCTGAACTTCCGAGGCCTTGCTGCAGCAGGTCATGAGATAATTTAGACATCATAAACAAACCGTCATTTTTTGTTGTTAAACTCTCCGGTTCATTGCATTTTAATTTTATTAACAAGCTTTGAACATCGCCAGTCAAAATTTGCTTCAAGCATAACATAATAATGTCATTCATCCATAGCAATCTTTTATTAAATTACCCTATATTGTTCCATACCTAAGTTAAATATATCCACTTTGAATTTCAAAGTCACTTTTTCCATAAAAACAGATCATAATAAAATTAAACAACGAAATTACAAGATAAAACTAAAGTAACATCCAAACCTTCACATGTTTAATCTAACAAACCAACACGCCAAAGTTCAAACACAACAACAATAGCAGACTAAAACATGTGTAATGACACTTTATAGTAGTATTACCTTAATAAGCATTAAAAGAAGTTCCTACACATGCAATAAGTTCCCAAGGAAAAACAAGAAAAGTATAAGTAAAAGATAAAAAGATGCAGGAATTCAAGATTCTTTCTCTACTAAATTACATAGAAGTGGTACCATGAGCAAGAAACTCAGAATCTTGAATCCCCTATTATCAACTAGAACATAGCATAATTAATAACCTAAATGCAGATCAATATCTAAATACCCAGATCCAACCAAATAGCAATTGCTGACCTTCAATTTCCCAATCCTCTTCCTCCCATGTCTTTTTATTTCCATACCAATTTCACTCAAAATTTAAAGATATTCCATTTTCACTAACTCATAAGCTCTTGAATAAAAAATTAGTCATGTGAATCACCCTTCTTCCCTAATCCATCATCATTCCCTTCTCTCTCCTCCAACAACCTCCCACCTTCCTCGTCATTGCCCCCTTGTGGCTGCACCTTCTTCTGCGCATCCTTCGCCTTCATAGCCTGCAACTTAGCATGATTATAATACCCAACACCCAAAAACGCCAATCCATACCCAGCCAAATTGATAGGAGTCACAGTATCCTTAATCACCGACCACGAAAACGCAATCAATAACCAATCCTTCACCACACCAGCTACATTCATAGTCAAAGCCGAAGTCTTCCCAACCAACAAAAACACAGCCAAATTCAAAGCAAATGCACATAAAGAATTGGTCCCAAAAACTAAGAAATCCAAATGAAAACTAGAAGTCTCCTTCAAAACAGGGAATTCCACAAAAACCCACGGCACAAACAGAAAAACCAAACAACAAGGAGCCACGTAATAAAGAGAAGTAATGGGATTTAACTGAATACCCTTTGATGTCAACAAGATCTGAATCATCACAAGCCTGGTGGCCTCAAATGCAACAGCACCCAGTTGCAGAAACACCCCAAACACATCAAATTTCGCCTCCCCATAAGCCGCAATCGCGACCCCAATTGAAATCGAGATCATATTCGCCATTGTATCCGATTTGTAATTCTCCTTTTTGAAGCAAATCCCAATTGAATAAACAGCAACCGGCATTAAGGCTTTTAACATCTGAATAAACGAAACAGAGAGATAAATATAAGCCGAATTTGAGAGCCAGAGGGAGATCGAATAAAGGGCACCGATGGGAACGACGGAGGAGAGATAAACTTCGCGGGACATCGTGACGGGCTCGACGACGGCGAAGACTTTAATGGCGAGAAATGCGAGAGTGGAGCAAAAGGCCATATGGATCATGGTGAGAGAAATCGGATACGGCCAGTTGTACAGTTTCCGATCGAGGATGTATTTGTTGTAGACGATGACAGTGAAGGAGAGGAAGATCCAGATGGCGACATATGTATAGGAGAGAATGATTTTTTTGAGGACGCCGTCGGAGAGATTGGAGCCTTTCCCCATTGTGCGCGGCGGAGGGCGGTGGTGGGGAGGGGTTGCGTAGGATAAGGAGGGTGGAGTATTGGAAGGAGTCAGAGTTTGAGGGGAGAGAACTGTGAAGCGTTGTTAGATAGATGCTAGTAGTACTAGACTACTACTAGTAGTAGTGCGGGAGTTGTGTTAAGAATAAGTGTTTGTCAGACATTTTTATTGGACATAAATATTGATTATTTTTAATATTTTTTTTTATGTTTGTAATTTAAAAAAATATATAGTATTTATTTTAACAAAAATTTTAATAAAATATAATATTTTAAGTATAATTTGGATACATATACAAAAATAAAATTATACAGTCTATTTTTATATATATATCTAAATTACACTTAAAATACTATATTTTATAAAAATTCATGTTAAAATAAATACTATATATTTTTTTCGGAATCACAATCAAAAATAAAATAAAATTCCACATGTCCAATAAACGAGTCTGTGTAGCATTACTCTTTGTGTTAAATGAGAAATTAATTTAGCTTGTCGATTTGTGACACGCATTGTGTTTGTACACATAACGTAATAACTATATTTCTATTTATGTATTTAAATATTTTTATAATTCTCCTTAATAAAAAATATTTTTAATTTAAAAATACTTAAATAAGCAAGATTCATATCTAGAAAAAATGAAAATAAGATAATATAAAAAATTATGTGATATAATAAAATTCTGTTTTTTAAAAATTCTGTTTTTAAAAAATTCGTTTTTAAAAATTATGTTTTTAAAAAATCTATTTTAAAAAATTCTGTTTTTTAAAAAATATGTTTTTAAAGAAATTCTGTTTTTAAAAAAGTTCCGTTTTTTTAAAAAATCTGTTTTAAAAAGTATATTTTTTAAAAAATCTGTTTTAAAAAAATTCTATTTTTTAACAAATTCTGTTTTTAAAAATTATATTTTTAAAAAATTATGTTTTTAAAAAAATTTGTTTTGATATTTTAAAGATATTTTGATTTTTTTTGTTTTTGTTTTATTTTATTTTTTGTTATTTTTAAAACTTTAAAATGTTAATTTTTTTATTTTTAAAATCTGTTTTTGATTTTTTTGTCACATAAGCAATATTTTTTATTTTTTTTGCCACGTCAGCGCCACGTAGATAAAAACTTAACGTCTGTCAACTTTTTTTAATGGAATGACCCAATTTGAAATAAAAATTAGTTCAGTGAGTTAATTTAAAAAATTAAAAATTCAATCGGATATTCAATAAAACGTGCCAACTTCATTAGTTTTGCCGTTTTATATTCTTCTCTTGTATGAGTTTTTATTTATTTATTTATTTTTATGTTCACCGTTTTCTTTCTCATTATAAGAGAGTTTTCTTTCTCTTCTTATGTGAAATCATATTTTCCCATATAATTTATGTTGATACTTATTGTGATATATATACAAAACGGATCTAAAATACTTTTCTTAAATAGCGATATAGTAGTCTCTTTTAAATAGTATTATTTTATTAAAATTACGTGATTTTGGATATTCTTTTAAAATATAAAATAATATTAAAATAGAATAGTACGACTTGTTTTTTTTTTTTATTTATAAAAATATCACCCGGTCCTACTTGTTTTTTAAAACAATCTCCAAAACAACGTAATTTTAATAAAGTAATGCTATTTAAGACATACTGTTGTTTAAGAAGAGTATTTTAGATATGTCATATATATCTATTTGAAGGGCGCACCCCGTTATTTTACATATCATGCTCACCCCTTTTAGCGACGTTCAGGGCGACGGTTCTGTCCGTCGCTATATCAGTGAACCGTCGCCTTAAATTTTAGCGACGGACAACATATAGCGACGGACGGAACCGTCGCCCAATCTGTTGTTAAAGGGGATATACAAAGCATGTAAAATTAAGGGATAAATCCTTGATCCTTTTCGTGTGTGTGTATATATATATATGGTTCGGATTTTTAGCTCACCACTTATCTAGCTCACCTTGCATATCCTCTTTTAGCGACGGATCAGGCGACGATTCGGTCTGTCGCTATAGGTTTGGACCGTCGCTATATGTTGTCCGTCGTTAAAAATTAAGACCACGGTTCTAAATATAGCGGCGGACCGAATCGTCGCCCGATCCGTCGCTAAAGGAGGTATGCTAGGTGAGCTAGATAAGGGGTGAGTTTAAGATCCGGACCGTATTTTAGCGACGGACCGAACGATGATTCGTTCCTTCGCTATATATAGAACAGATCCGGTTAGCATGAAGTTCATTTTTGGGTAAGTTGGTCAATTGACCAATAGAATGCTGACATATATAGAGTCTCATCACAGTTATCAAGACTCTATCGCCAATTGACCAATTACTCAAAAATGAACTTCATGCTAACCACTTCCATATAGAACCGTTGTTTTAGTTTCTAACGACGGACAACATATAATGACGGTTCTAAATATGAGGAAGACCAAGATAAATGTCATTTTCGATCGCTAAAAGCGAATGAGCAAGGTATATTAAATAAGGGGTGAGCTTAAGATAAGGACTCCCGCATTTTCTTAAAATGTAAATTTTTTTTTTAATACAACTAAAAAAAATAAATAAATAATTATAGAATTGGAATTTTTACATAATATAATGTTTTGAGTGTGATTTGGATACATATAACAAAATATGTCTGTATAGTCTGTGCAGACTGTACATATATTTTTTGGTACATATATTGTATTATGGAAAAATTTCAGTTCCATAATTTTTTTTTAGTTGTTTTTTTTTTTAAAAAAAATAAAAAAGCTAAAAAAATTTGGTCCTAGATTTACTCCAATCAGGACTTGACCGGATCCATCATTATATATATATATATATATATATATATATATATATAGAGAGAGAGAGAGAGAGAGAGAGAGAGGCCGGATCATGTCCTGATCCGGACCTTTTTTTTTTTTTTTTTTAAAACAACTTAAAAAAAATAAAATAAAATTATGAAACTTGATTTTTTACATAATACAGTGTTTTGGGTGTGATTTGGATACATATAACAAAACATGTCTGTACAGACTGTATTATATAAAAATTCAAGTTCTATAATTTATTTATTTTTGTTGTTTTAAAAAAAAAACAAAAAAAAATGATCCGAATTTGATCAGGTCCAAAAATCCGAACTTGATCAAATCTATATATATATATATCACGAGTTATTTTGGTGTCCATTAGTTTTTAGTTGTTAATCTATTAATTGTTTTAATGGAATTATGTTTGTGTTTTTGTACTTGTAATTTTTTTATGAATTGTAATAAATCTACATATTTAATACTTCGTATATTTAAGTTCTTTTTGGACTGTTCTCAAAATAATTAAATTGTGGACTGTCCCTAATTATTATTTTTAGACTAAAGTAGAATTTAGATGACATTTTATGTTTGAATCGTGTATTCAGATAGTTTTTATAAACAAATTATCTTTGTACTTCAGTCATTTTCTTATAAGATAAAGAAAATATTTTCTTAATAAATTATGAAAAGGGGTGCTCTCTTTCTTCATTTCCTCCTTTTTATTGTTTCTCTCAACTAATTCGTTATCCATATATTGCATTACTTTTTTAAAAAATAAAAGAAGGAATAATTAATACGCTCTAATTTTTTCTAATTTTTATTGTAAGTTTAAAATGAAATAAATTTAATTTAACAGTAGAATATAATAAGAAAATTAAAGTATAAATATAATTTTAACATAAATATGTATTGTTGGGCCATGACTATTTGAGTCCGGTTTATATGGTGGATTGCAGTCCACATGATGTTGTTTAAACCCATGTAAGAATCTCTTTTGGTAGTAGAAGTATTTTAAGGAATTAAGGATTCTTAATTATATTTGGTTTCTAAATACAGAAGGAGATGTTGGGATTTGAACCAATTTTCTTATTTTTAGAAAATCTTATACAATCCCATTAAGGACTTATACCTAATGAGGAACCCTAATCCAATACGGGTAAGGGCTTTACGAAGGTGATGATATCACTATAAATACAAGATTTTACTCTGATTCTAAGGTAATCACAATTATTATTTTCAACACTAGAGCATTAAGTCTCTATTGTTAACCTTATCCAGCCTGTACTTATTCTCACATCGGAGCTATTACCCGGCGGCTCAAGCCGTCAAGCTTTTGGTATTTACCCGTTTCTGTACAGGATTGGACGCGTTTAGGTGATTGGAGAGTGTGGACGGATAACATTTATGCTAGAAGGAGGGATTTCTAGTGTTTTTGTTTTCAATCACATCAGTTGTTTGTGGGCGTCATCAAGGTAAATAGTAAAACAGTTTATGACATAGGGAAGTCCACGACGGATGGGTCTGCCCAGCCCAGAGGTTCTGTCAAAGACAAGTTGGGCACATCCAGAAGCATCTAGGATATGCTTGGACCCCACAGTCAGTCGGTGGGACAAGACAGGGCAGAGAGACCTCAGCGAAGATTGTTCTTAACTGCCAACCGGAACACCGGTCATGGGGCTCGTGTCGAGGATGCACCGTCCCGAACAAGACCCCTTGATGATGTCCATGACGAGATGAGGTGGATCTTATCTAAAAAGGCTCAGGAGATGGACGTTGACTTGTAAACCTTGTTCTTACAACATCAGGAGATTGACTAATAGATGGTGCTGTTGATCGGGGGAAACAACGAAGGTGCCTCCAGCTATAGCCAAAGGCAGGGGCGATCGCCAGAAGTTTAGTCCAGGACACATCGTCCGGACGATTCTAGACAATCCGAGAGCATGTGTCAGAGATGTTCTCGGGAACAAAGAAGATCTGGAGAAAGGTCTCCCGGGAACCAGTCCAGAACACATCGTCCGGATGGTTCTCGACATCCAAGGATCAGTAGCTGAAGTCATTCCCGAGCGGCAAGTTCTGAAGGTGGAGGTCGGTCGAATCATCGGCAGCGGGATCCCTCTCCTGTTATGGGATCACAGACCAGAAGAAATCATTCTCCCCGAAGGAGTGTGATCGAGGAGTTGGCAAGGAAGGTGGCTGAACTGGAGAAACGGTTGACCGAGCAAAATCAGGACGTGACTACTCCGGTCAAATCACCATCACCGCTCTCTCCTGAAATTGTGAAAGAGAAGGCATATCCGAGTAAGAAACCCCCTCACATGGAGAGTTACGATAGTTCGGGGGATCCTTATGAGCATAGACAGACGTATGATCGGCTGATGGATTATTATGATTACTCGGAGACTGCTAAATGTCAGATGTCCATGACTACGTTGAGGAAGGATGCACGAAAATGGATGATGACGTTGGCCCCGAATTCGATCTTCTCTTGGATGGGACTTTGTGATAAGTTCCAATCTAGGTTTGGTAGTAATAAAAGGAGGGGGAAGCCAACTGGTTCGCTCTCCCAAATCAAGCAGTATTCAATGTGAAACATTGGGTCAGTTTTATGGATTCTTTTTTGGGATACCATCAGATTTTGATGCATAAGGATGATATCCCGAAGACAACATTTATCACTCATCGGTCTGTTTATGCATATAAGAAGATGACCTTCAGATTGTTGAATGCGGGAGCCACATATCAGAGGATGATGAACTACATGTTCTCAAAGTAGTTAGGACGTAGCATGGAGGTGTATGTGGATGATATGATTGTCAAGAGCATGTCGATTCGAGGTCACTTAAATGATTTAGAGGATTGCTTTCAGATTATTCGGAATTTTAAGCTCCAGTTGAATCCGACGAAATGTACCTTCGGTTTGGGAGCAAGGAAGTTTCTAGGATATCTAATTAGCAAGAGAGGAATAGAGGCGAATCTAGAGAAAATCAAGGCTATTTTGGATATGAAGTCTCTCCAGTCGTACAAGGATGTTCAACATTTGATGGGTCAGATAGCAGCTTTGAGAAGGTTCATGTCTAAATCGACAGAAAGGTGTTTTTCATTTTTTGATACGTTAAAAAGGCCAAAGAATGAGAAGACCTTCCAGTGGACTTCGGACTGTGAGGATGCTTTTCAGGGGGATTAAGAAGTACTTATCTTTGGCTCTTTTGTTGGTGAAGCCAGTTCCTGCTGAGCCCTTGTATTTGTATTTGGCGGCGAGTTCATTGGCAGTAGGAGCAGTCTTAGTGTGGGCGATGGGGGGGGGGGGTAAGCAACACCCAGTTTATTATGTGAACCATGCCCTTAGGGATGCAGAGACAAGGTATCCAAATCTTGAGCAGTTTGCCTATGTGCTGATAATAGCAAGTCGAAAGCTTTGATAGTACTTCCAAGGTCGATTAATAATGGTATATACGAATCAGCCATTGAAGAAAGTATTGGGGAAGCCAGATGTCTTGGGTCGGTTAGCAGCATGGACAATGAAGTTGTCACAATTTATATTGGGGTTCAAGGTGCAGCAAGCGATCCGCTTTGAGTTTAAGGCAACCAATAATGAGGCTGAATATGAAGTAATCTTAGCAGTTGTCGACGTCGGGGAAAATTTCCTTTTGGAATTCCTCTTTTAAATATTTCTTACCCTTTATATTTTCTATGCTGTTCGAATTTGGTGTAAAAGGGTGAAATTGACAAAAGATTCCGACATGAAATGTCGACGATTTGAAAATATTAATTTTTACAGAGCCGCCAGTTGGTAGGAGTGAAATGGTTGTACCAACTCAATCGAGTTTATGAAAGGTTTTGCAAAAAGGCCCAATTATTAGACTTTGTTTAACATGCCTTGAAAATCGAGATTCATAGAGTTTGGGGGCTTGCTTAAGCTGGTGGTCAAGCAAATCTCGGGGGAATATGAGGCTCGTGGGGCAAGAATGGTAAAGTATCTGTCAGAGGTGAAGGATCAGCTCCAGTATTTTAGCTCGTTTTCTTTTCAGGGAGTGGATAGATCTGACAATTCCATAGTCGATGCTTTAGCGAGATTGGATATAACTGATGCAAGTACGTTCAATGGATCGGTCTACTTGGAAGTCTTGAATCAGCCGAGTGTTCAGCATTTAGAGATCATGTTTGTAGAGTGGTCTAACTGTTAGATGACCCCCTATCTGCATTATTTGGCTGATGATTTCTTGCCTTCAAATAGGATGTTAGCGAAAAAGGTTAAGCATAGGAGTTCAAGTTTTGTGCTAATAGACAAAGATTTGTATCGAAGGGCCTATTCTTCTCCACTGCTTAAGTGTTTGGTTCCATCTGAAGCTGAATATGTTCTTCGGAAGGTTCACGAAGGTATTTGTGGAGATCATATGGGAGCGAAGGCATTGGCGTATAAAGTTCTTCGGTAGGGATACTATTGGCCTATGATTTTTAAGGAAGCAACAGACTATGTGAAGAAGTGTTCAAAGTGTCAGTTGAATAGTCCTATTACCCATCAACTACCAGAGGAGTTGTACTCAATTTTGTCCCCAGTTCCTTTTGTTGTATTGTGGTGCCCCCAAAATAGTTATACATCACCTATTCTGAGTTGCCAAATACATGGTACAGAAACAACTACAACTTCATTAATACAATTATCGTGCAAAATACGATCCATAAACTGTGAGTTTAAATACAAATATTATCTTCTAGACAATATCCACACTCAAATAAGTCCTCATTACAATTATTGATACACTATTTTACAAAATAGTGAGGACTACTATAACAACTACCATAGAACATCACTCCACACCCTGACTACTTCCCTCTATATTCTCGCTTTCTAAGAAGAAAAATGGAACAAAAAAGGAAAATGATGAGCTCAACTACCCCAGTAAAGAATATAAAGACTAAGATAATGAACAACAAATTATCGTTATCCTTTAATAAATCAGATAAAATATAATGGACAACAAGTTTTAGATCAATATTCGCAGCGAAAATAACAATTCACTAGAAGAGTTTAGTAGAAAATAAAATCTACTGTCTTCTATGATTTAATAGTCCATCATCAATATTTTATCCTTGTAACATCAATCAATATACATCTTGAACCAAATATTCATCTTTGCTTTACGGGCCAAAAATATTCATTTGTATTAATAGTTGGTCATGTTCATCTCAACACCTGTCCATCTTTGCACTACGGGCCAAATATATTCATCAGGTAATCATTCATCTTTGCACTCCAGGTCAAAGATATTCATCAAGTATCAGCATTAAAGACTGAGGATGATGAAAAATATTTTAAAGAACGAATCCAATGAGATAAAAGGACAAAGATTAGGGATTCGTACTTTAGTTAATCCAAGTTCAAAAATACTCCATAATAAACCATAGTGGAGTAAAATTCAAGAATAAAGATCAAAACATGGATACAATCAAAGATAGTAACCATAATAGACATCTTGGACAAAGAAGAGAAAATTTTATTTTTAATTGAATAGTCTTAGTATTTGTGAATAGTCATGATATCGTGAATAGTAACCCCGACATGAAAAGGTAGAAATTCCACAAGAAAAATCATACTTATATTTTGGTATAATGATATTGAAAGAAATAACATCATTTACGAAGAAAATAACATCCCTTAACTCAAAAGAACTTACTTCTAACTGGAATATCAGATATAATGTTGAAAGAAACTTGCACTAAATAGCAACTCTCAAAGTATCTAAATACTCACAAAAATACGCTCGATAATATAGAGAGAAAACTTATGATTCTGGTGTGATTTTCAATTCTAACTAAGCACTCTATTTATAGGAAAATGCTAGAACGCCAAAGCAGACTAAATTAATAAAATAATATTTTTTCAAAATTTTTCACGCATGCCACAATTTATCAAATTTTAGCACACCACAACGGGGCCCACCAAATTTAGAATTTCCACACCAACCAAAAATGGGACTCACCCATATTTTTAATAAAAATATTTATTTCCAAAACTTCAATAATTCATAATAAATAGCCCTTTTATCAGAAAAATTCAAATCCTGTGTCTATTCGATAGGAAATTTAATTCTCTACAACTTTGTAAAAGAAATTTTTTCCAAATTCTAAACAGAAAATGCCCGAAATCCACATACAGACGATTTTTAATACCTTCATTCCGATTAAATACTGATAAAATACTTCAACATTAATTCCTTTATTTATATCCACATAAAAATAAATATTTCCTTATCATATAAATTAATAATTAATTATTCACAAATAATATTACAGAATCACAATACTGACAACCAGGTCGTTCCTAGGAAAGAGGGGGCTTTTCGATAAAGATTTCTCCATACTGGTGCACAATTAGATGACCAAACTCCTTTCCTAGACAGAACTTCCTTAGACATTGCCAATAATGTTATCTAATAATATTATTCAAATAATATGAATTATTGATCTGATAATGAGAAATACTGTGCAGTGACAATTATTGAATTAACAATAATATAAAATATCAACGCAACAATTATTGAATCAATAAAATAAAATATTGAACAGTAATTACTGTAACAATTATTGAGTAGTGCCTTCTAACGTAAGAATCAATAATCCAAAAATATTGTGTAATACATCTTACCAAAGCTACGTGCAACCACGCGTATTATTGTATTTTAACCACGAATTATTCCAACAATTAACCTGTAATAATAATACACCATTATTTATAAAAACTCCAACTTGTCATTTTCTTCATTCGACCGTTTTCCATTACGGGGCCCACAAATAGCTGCGTCGTCGTACGAATATTCCCCGACAACAAGAATATTCCACGACCATGCAAACAAATATTCCCCGACAACAATGAATATTTTATAACCACTTACATATTTTGCAAAATTTGCACATTTCACCCATAATCAAAATATTATATCAAATTAACACCTTATTATTTCAAGATAATGACTAGAGAAAATTCAATTTTATTTATAAAAAGTTGGGGTCTTACAACCTCCCCTCCTTATGAAATTTCGTACTCGAAATTGACGTACGTACCTGGTGTTTCGAAAAGGTGAGGGTACCTCGCTTTCATTTCCGATTCCAACTCCCAAGTCATTTCCTCAATAACATGATTTCTCCATAAAACCTTGACTTTTGGTATAACCTTTGTGCGTATGACATGCTCCTTTCTATCCAAGATCTTGACAGGTACATCCTCGTACGTTAAATCTTTGGCTATCTCGTCTGGTTCTAACTCAATAATGTGGTTTGGGTCTTTCACATATTTACGAAGCATAGATATATGGAAAACATTATGAACACGAGACATGCTTGGAGGTAATGCGGAGTCTATAGGCCACATTTCCTATTCGGTCAAGAATCTCAAATGGACCAACAAATCATGGATTGAGCTTTCCTCTCTTCCCAATCTTGTAACTCCCTTCCATGGAGAAATACGTAACAATACATGATCCCCAATATTAAATTTCACGTCCTTTCGATGAAGATCCGCATAACTCTTTTGTCGATCCTGTGCCGTTTGTATATGTTGTCAAATCGTTTGGATCTTTTTTGTAGTCATGCGTATCAATTCTGGTCCCAACAACGTTGCTTCACCCACCTTGTCCCAGCATAATGAAGAACGACACTTTCGTCCATACAACGCCTCGAATGGAGCCATGCCTATACATGCTTGATAACTGTTATTGTAGGAGAATTCCACCAATGGCAAGTACTTATCCCAACTTACTTTGAAATCTAGGACATAGAGTCTTAATAGATCTTCAAGAGTTTGAATCTTCCTTTTTGATTTCCCGTCCGTTTGAGGATGGTATGCCGAACTAAATCGTAAATCTGTACCCATAGCTTTCTACAAACTAACCCAAAATTGTGAAGTGAATCTTGGGTCACGATCCAAAACTATGGATACTAGCATGCCATGCAATCTCACAATCTTATTTACGTACATACGAGCAAGACGTTCAAGGGGATAAGTCTCCCGTATAGGCAAGAAATGGGCAGACTTGGTTAATCTATCAATAATAACCCAAATCGCATTTATGCCTTGAGAAACCTTGGGAAGACCCATAACGAAATCCATGATAATGTGTTTCCACTTCCATTTTGGAATCTTAAGTGGTTGCAATAGACCCTTTAGCACTTGATGCTCCATCTTTACACGTTGACAAGTTAAACACCTCGAGATAAACTCCGTGATCTCTCTCTTCATATTGCTCCACCAAAATGTATGTCAAAGATCATGATACATTTTGGTACTCCTAGGATGGATTGTAAATGGTGTGTTGTGTGCCTCCATCATGATTCTATGCTTCAAGTTAGAATCGTTAGGAATGCAAAGTCTGAATTTGACTCGAAGTATTCCTTCTTCATCGATTCTTACTTCTGGAATAACACCTTCTTGTACTTTCTTCTTCATACGTATCAGCTCTGGGTCTATGACTAGAGCAACTTTAACTTTATCGATTAAAGTCGGTTCTACTCATATATTTGATATCATCACGTGGGTACTTGGAGCTTTTAACTTTATCTCCATCCTTTGTAAGTCGTACAAAATGGGTCTTTGCGTTGACATTATCGCACTCGTACCCACATACAATCTTTTACTCAATGCGTCAGCTACCACGTTAGCTTTTCTAGGATGATACTGAATGGTATTATCATAATCTTTCAATAACTCGAGCCAATGTCGTTGCCACATATTGAGTTCCTTTTGGGTGAAGAAATATTTGAGGCTTTTATGATCTGTATAGATCTCCAATTTCTCCCCATATAGGTAGTGTCTCCAGATTTTCAACGCGAAAATGACTGCTGCCAACTCCAGATCATGAGTAGGATAATTCCTCTCATATTCTTTGAGTTGCCGCGAGGCATAGGCTATGACTTTCCCATGTTGCATGAGAACATAAACCCTTTGCCTGAAGCATCACTGTAGATAACAAATCCATCCGAACCAGATGGAATTGTTAAAACAGGTGCCGAAATGAGTCTCTTTTTGAGCAATTGGAAACTCTTCTCGCATTCCTCGCTCCATACAAATTTTATATCTTTCTGATTCAGCTAAGTTAACAGAGTAGAGATTCCAGAAAATCCTTCCATGAATCTCTGATAATAACCAGCTAAGCCCAGAAAGCTACGTACTTCGGTCACCGACTTCAGTTCCTCCCAACTCTGTATTGCTTCAATCTTCGTCGGGTCAACAGATACTCCATGTTTTGACACCACATGCCCAAGGAATGCTACTTCCTCAAGCCAGAACTCGCATTTCTTCAGCTTGGCATATAGCTTGTTATCACAAAGCCTTTGAAGTACCAGCTTCAAATGGTGCTCATGATCTTCACGACTTTTGGAATAGATGAGGATGTCATCAATAAAGACAACAACGAACTGATCCAAATATTCCTTGAACACACGGTTCATCATATCCATGAAAGTAGCAGGAGCATTAGTCAATCCAAAAGACATGACTAAGAATTCATAATGCCTGTACCGAGTTCTGAAGGCAGTCTTCGGAATATCCTCAATTTTAATCTTCAGCTGATGATATCCAGAATGAAGATCGATCTTTGAAAAGAATTGTGCTCCTTGAAACCGGTCGAATAGGTCATCAATGCGAGGTAGCGGATACTTATTCTTGATGGTGACATGGTTTAATTCCTGGTAGTCAATACAAAGTTGCATACTCCCATCTTTCTTCTTTACGAATAAAACAGGACCACCCTAAGGAGATACTAGGACGAATGAAACCGATGTCTAACAACTCCTGTAGTTGGACCTTTAACTCCTGAAGTTCAATAGGAGCCATTCGATATGGGGTTTTAGAAATGGGTTTTGTACCAGGTTCAAGGTTAATAAAGAATTCAACTTCACTTTCTGGGGGTAGACCAGGAAGTTCTTCAGGAAATACATTAGAACTTCACTAACAATATAAATATTATTCAAATCTGACGTACTTTTGTTCAAGTCCATGATATGGGCTAAGAAATCTTGACATCCATTTTTCAATAAATGAATGGCTTTATGGCTTGATATGACAGTGATTGACTTTAGTGGTTTGGTTGCTTAAATTCGCATAACAGGTTGATTAGGGATATGAAAACTAATAACCTTACAAAAACAATCAATTTTGGCATGATGAGTAGTTAACCAATCAATCCCTAAAATCACATCAAATGCAAGTATCTTTAAAGAGATAAGATCAACAGGTAATGTGATGGTGCCAACTTGGATCAAGCAAGATTTATAAACAGTGGATGTAATGAAAGTTTCTCCTAACGGAGTCTCAACAGATAAGTTATAGTCTAATTTCTCAAGAGACAAGTTCAAACGTTGAGCACAAGCAGGAGAGATAAAAGAATGGGTAAAATCGGTATCTAGTAAGGTATAAACTTTGCAAGAGTTTATGATTAGCTTACCCGTGATCACCTCGTTTGGGTTCCTCGCATTTTGGCCAGTCATAACAAACGCTCTTCCAGGAACCACTAACTTTGACTTGTTTGGGACAGCCTTTGGAGTCACCATTCCCGCTGGACTTGGTTTCACTACAGAATAATCTCGAGCTATATGACCTTCCTTTCCACAGTTATAAGATACCTTAAATTGTTGTGGGCAGTTTAGGCTGATGTGTCCCTTTTCCCCACATTTATAACATACGACCGGTGGTCGTTCTCCTCCCCTAGAAACAGTTGATGATGGTGCTGACGTCTTCACATTGTAGTTGTTGTACCTTTTCTTTTTAAAATCTCCCCCCGACTCGCTTCTTCTACTATCATGGCTACGATTACCACGAGAGTAGTTATCACTTTTGTCCGTATTTTTCCCTCTCCGCTGGTTATCATTGTTCTGATGACTGCTGCCACCGGTATGTCCCTGTTTGTTGTCCCTCGTTTGAACATACTCATTATCTCGCTCTAATAATTGAGTCCTGTTTACAACATCTGATATAGAAAAAATTTGTGAGAAATAAGATATTGATGAATTTCGGGTTTTAGACCTCTAAGAAACATCCGTGTCATATGTTCCTCATTTTCTACCAAATGAGGTGCAAACATGGACAACTCCGCGAACTTAGCCTCGTACTGGGACACAGTCATGTTGTTATATTCCAGTCTAATAAACTCTACCTCCTTCATATGAAGAATACTTTCAGGAAAGTACTTGTCATTGAACAGTTTTTGAAACGTTTCCCAAGACATATTGAGTGCGGTTGGCTGGGTATGCTTCATAGATTCCCACCAGTAATTTGTCTCACCACGGAACATAAAGGTAGCGAATGGAACCTTTTGTTCCTCCGTGCATCCCAAGACATCAAATATCTTGGTAATTTGCTTAACCCACATTTCTGCCTTAATCGAATCCGGCTTTCCCCAAAATTCTGGTGGTCCCAACTCTTTGAACTGCTTGGCTATGACAAGCTGCGCATTGCTATTATTTCCACCCATATTTTGTACACGAATCTCCCTCGTCTGATTTTTCATGAACAGCAAAAAGCTTCTAAACATCTCATCATTCATCGTTTATTCGGTAGTGTTGTTTACAGGAGGAACATTGTAGTCATATTGCACGTTCTCCTGGTTGGTGATTAAAGGTGTCTCCACGGTCTCATTCACTCCATTGTTAACATTTTCAGCTGCCATTCTCAAATACTGCCACAAAACAAGGTTTAATTAAAGAAAATGACATACCACATAATACCCCTATATTCTGACCGATAAACAAATAAGCTTAGGTAGGACACACTAGCGAAGGATTTACTCGTCTCTCCCCTCCTAGTTCTATTCCCCGATCTCTGCCAGAGACCATATCCCTAAGCTTTGATACCAACTGTGACGCCCCCATAATAGGTATACATCACCTATTCTGAGTCGCCAAATACATGGTACAGAAATAACTACAACTTCTTTAATACAATTGTCGTGCAAAATATGACAACCCATAAACTGTGAGTTTAAATACAAATATTGTCTTCTAGACAATATCCACACTCAAATAAGTCCTCATTACAATTATTGATACACTATTTTACAAAATAGTGAGGACTACTATAATAACTGCCATGGAACATCACTCCACACCCCGACTACTTTCCTCTATATTCTCGCTTCCTGAGAAGAAAAATGGAACAAAAAAGAAAAGGGTGAGCACAACTAGCCCAGTAAAGAATATTATGACTAAGATAATGAACACCAAATTATCGTTAGCCTTCAACAAATCAGATAAAATATAATGGACAACAAATTTTAGATCAATATTCGCAGCGGAAATAACAATTCGTTAGAAGATTTTAGTAGAGAATAAAATCTACTGTCTTCTATGATTTAAAAGTCCATCATCAATATTTTATCCCTGTAACATCAATCAATAATCTTGAACCAAATATTCATATTTGCTTTACGGGCCAAAGATATTCATTTATATCAACAATTGGTCATGTTCATCTCAACACCTGTCCATCTTTGCACTACGGGCCAAAGATATTCATCAAGTAATCATTCATCTTTGCACTCCAGGTCAAAGATATTCATCAAGTATCACCATTAAAGACTGAGGATGATGAAAAACATTTTAAAGAACGAATCCAGTGAGATAAAAGGATAAAGATTAAGGATTTGTACTTTAGATAATCCAAGTTCAAAAATACTCTATAATAAACCATAGTGGAGTAAAATTCAAGAATGAAGATAAAAATATAGATACAATCAAAGATAGTAACCATAATAGACATCTTGGACAAAGAATAAAAAATTTCATTTTTGGTGAATAGTGCCGTATACGTGAATAGTAATCGCGACACGAAAAGGTAGAAATTCCACAAGAAAAATCATACTTCTACTTCGGTATAATGATATTGAAAGAAATAACATCATTTATGAAGAAAATAATATCCCTAACCTCAAAAGAACAGTACTTCTAACCAGAATATCGGATATAATATTGAAGGAAACTTGTACTGAATAACAACTCTCAAAGTATCTAAATACTCACAAAAATACGCTCGATAATATATAGAGAGAAAACTTATGATTCTGGTGTGATTTTTAATTATAACTAAGTACCCTATTTATAGGAAAATGCTAGAACGCCAAAGCAGACTAAATTAATAAAATAATATTTTCTCAAAATTTTTCACGCATGTCACAATTGATCAAATTTTAGCACACCATAGTGGGCCCCACCAAATTTAGAATTTCCACACCAACCAAAAGTGGGGCCCACCCATGTTTTTAATAAAAATATTTATTTCCAAAATTCAATAATTCATAATAAATAGCCCTTTTATCAGAAAAATTCAAATCCTGTGTCTATTCCATAAGAAATTTAATTCTCTACAACTTTGTAGAAGAAAGTTTTTCCAAATTCCAAACAAAAAATGCCCGAAATCCACATACGGACGATTTTTAATACCTCCATTCTGACAAAATACTGATAAAATACTTCAACATTAATTCCTTTATTTATATCCACGTAAAAATAAATATTTCCTTATCATATAAATTAATAATTAATTATTCACAAATAATATTACAGAATCACAATCATCGACAACCAGTCGTTCTAGGAGGAGAGGGGGCTTTCCGATAAAGATTTCTCCATACTGGCGCACAATTAGATGACCAAACTCCTTTCCTAGACAGAACTTCCTTAGACATTGCCAATAATGTTATCTAATAATATTATTCAAATAATATGAATTATTGATCTGATAATGAGAAATACTGTGCAGTGACAATTATTGAATTAACAATAATATAAAATATCAACGCAACAATTATTGAATCAATAAAATAAAATATTGTGTAATACCGGGTGCTACTGTGCAACCACGCGTATTATTGTATTTTAACCACCAGGTATTCCAACAGTGTTAACGGTAATAATAACACCGTTATTTATAAAAACTCCAACTTGTCATTTTCTTCATTCGACCGTTTTCCATTACGGGGCCCACAAATAATAAAGCGTCAAATAAATCTAATATTCCCCGACAACAAGAATATTCCACGACCATGCAAACAAATATTCCCCGACAACAATGAATATTTTATAACCACTTACGTATTTTGCAAAATTTGCACATTTCACCCATAACCAAAATATTATATCAAATTAACACCTTATTATTTCAAGATAATGACTAGAGGAAATTCAATTTTATTTATAAAAAGTTGGGGTTTTACATATATGGGGGGTTGACATATTGGGTCCATTACCGAAGGCGAAGAGGCATGTTAGTTTGCAATAGTGGCTTTTGATTATATGACCAAGTGGGTGGAGGCGAAACCCCTTCAACAGATTGCGAAACAGGTGTGTTTAAAGTTTTTAAAGGAATTTGTTATCTTTCGGTTTGGTATTCCTCTGGTGGTGATTTTGGATAATTGTTGTCAGTTTGTGAGCTCAAAATTTGAGGCATTTTAATAGAGTTGGGAATTCAACATCGAAAAACTTCGGTTGCTCATCCTTAGTTTAATGGTCAGGCGGAGGTTACTAATAGGACGTTGCTAAATAGGATAAAGAGAAGGCTGGATGAGGCAAAGGGAAGATGTCCTGATGAATTTTTGAGTGTGTTATGGGCTTATCGGACTACAATAGGAGATTCACCATTCAGGTTTGCCTACGGTATTGATGCCCTAGTTCCTGTAGAAATTAGTTCTACTTCACTTCGGATCAACTAGTTAAAAGAGTTGTACAACAATGAGGGTATTCGTGTTAACTTGGATTTATTAGAGGAAGTTAGGGAGGTGGCCCTGGTAAAGTTGGCGGCTTATCAGAAAAGGGTTGCTAGATTTTATACAAAGGGGTTAAGCTCAGAAGATTTGAAGTTGGCAATTTGGTTCTTCAGGAGGTAGAAGCTTCTATGCCTCAAAATCTTGGGAAGCTGATGCTGAATTGGGAAGGGTCGTATGAGATTGTTGAGATATCGAAGCTAGGTACTTACCGACTTCGAATGATGGATGGGTCAGAAATCAAGAACACTTGGCATGCAGGTCAACTTCGAAAATATTATCAATAGTTCGTAGTTAGAGGATTCAACTCTGTAATTCTTCCAGATTATTAATAAAATGAGTATTCAGAACTTTGATTTTTAAATGATGTTTAATTTTATGTTCAGCCCCATGGGCAAACATGTTTTTATGGTGTTTAGGAGGATGTTCAGCCACTTGGACGAACATATTTTGTGCTGTTTGGTTGGATGTTCGGCCCTTTTGGGCGAACATGTTTTAATGGTGTTTAGTTGGATGTTCAGCCCCTTAACATGTTTAATGGTGTTCGATTGGATGTTCAACCCTTTGGGAGAACATGTTTTGTATTATTTGGTTAGATGTTCGACCCCATTGACGAAAATGTTTTAATGGTGTTCAGGCCCCTTGGGTGAACATATTTTGTGGTGTTTGGTTGTATATTTGGTCCCTTGGGCGAATATGTTTTAATGGTGTTCGGTTGGATGTTCAGCTCCTTAACTTGTTTTTATGGTGTTTAGGAGGATGTTCAGCCCCTTAGGTGAACATGTTTTGTGGTTTTTGGTCCCTTGGGCAAAAATATTTTAATGGTATTTGGTTGGATGTTCAGCCCCCTTAACATGTTTAATGGTGTTCGATTGGATGTTCAGCCCCTTGGGAGAACATGTTTTGTGGTGTTTGGTTAGATGTTTTGCACCTTGGGTGAACATGTTTTAATAGTGTTCAGTTGGATGTTCATCCCCTTAAAATGTTTAATGGTGATCGGTTGGATGTTCAGCCCCTTGGGCGAACATGTTTTGTGGTGTTTGGTTGGATGTTCAGCCCTTTGGGCAACATGTTTTAATGGAGTTCGGTTGGATGTTCAACCCCTTAGGCGAGCATGTATTTATGGTGTTCGGTTGGATGTTCAGCCTCTTGGGCGAACATGTTTTTATAGTGTTTAGTTGGATGTTCAACCCCTAGGGCGAATATGTTTTAATGAAGTTTGGTTTAATTTGTTCAGACCTTCGGACGAATCCTTAAATTATTTTGCATATTTGTTTGAATGGATTCTTTATCATTTATTATGCTATGTAACGATCTTCGGGAAAGTTAATGTTTTCATTTATATGGATAAATTACATAGTTACATTATAAGGTTGGAAATACAAAAAATAGAAGTTTAAATGATTATGGTTGAGGAGGATTGTGACGCCCCCAAAATAGGTATACATCACCCATCTTGGGTCACCAAATACTTGGTACAAAATACAAATACAAACTTAATTATACAACTGTCGTGTACAATACAACAAAATATAAGTTGAGAGTTTTAACACGAATATTATCTTCTAGATAATATCCACACTCAATGGAGTCCTCATTATAATTATTATCACACTATTTCATAGAATAATGAGGACTACTATAGCCAATTATTCTGGACCATCACTCTATTCACCGACTCGTCCCAGCTATATTCTCATTTCCTGAAGAGAACAATGAAAGAAAAGAGTGAGCTCAACTAGCCCAGTAAGAAATATTATGACTAAGATAATGCAAGATAGATTATCCTTAGCCTTCAACAGTATAACAACTAATAGAATACAAAAGACAATAAGTTTTAGATCAACAACTGCAGTGGAATAAGCAATCCATTAGAAGAGTCAAGTAGAGCATGATATCTACTATCTTCTATGATTTAAAAGTTTACCATCAATTTTATCGCCGAGACTCAGCTTAATAAATAATTCACATCACTGAATTATCCATGCACTACGGGCCAAGGATATTCATTAGTATCACGACCACGAATTATCCATGCACTATGGGCCAAGGATATTCGTGTTTTCACCAATGGTCATGATCATGCCGAACAACAATTCATCTTTTTACCCTTGGCCGAAGAGAACGCATGGTTATGATCATACCAACATCTGTCCATCAATGCACTACGGGCCAGTGAGGACTTTTACCACATCATTTGTAACATTACGATCATGATTATACCGAATAATCTCTGGTCATAATCATACCAATCAACAGTCCATCTATGCACGTAAGCCACAGATGACTTTCATCACAATATAAGCATGAGGATGATGACAATAATATAAGAATTCAATTAAATGAAAACAAGGATAAATTTTGAAGATTTATAATTTAATTTATCCATAATTCAATAATATTCAAATTGTCAACATGATACTGCTATGTAGAGTAAAATTCAAGAATAATATTGTATCAAAAATGATTTGAACTGAAAAGAAATCAATTTTTGTCATGAATAGTACTCCAAGTGAATAGTACCTCGTGAATAGTACTTTGAGAATAATACTTTTTGAATAGTACCTCGTGAATAGTACTTTGTAAATAGTACTTTGTGAATAGTATTGTATTTATGAATAGTGCCCATAAATAGTACTCTGTGAATAATACCGTACATATGAATAGTGCTGTATAAATGAATAGTACCCATGAATAGTACTCCGGCATAAAAAGCTTAAAATTTAACAAGAATGTTCAAAAAAATATCCTTGTGAAATGATACTAGGTGAAGCGCAAATTTCAAGGATATTCTACTAATTTCATGGAGTATAGAAGCAATACTTTAACAAAATGAGTGTAGAATTAGGAATACAAAAAGAAATAATATTACTTACATACTACACAGTATGGAAGAAAATATTATTTCATACAGATATTGAACAAAAATAATATCCCTTACGAATACGAAAGAAATAATACCCCTTACCTTAGTAGAAGGCTGGATACTGCAATAGTGAAGTAGCAGAATACTATTCTTCTTTCCCTCTATAGCTTCTCTCTATAGCTTCTCTCTCTATAATTGCTCTTGTGAGTCTTAGTGAATTGGTGAGAATGAAAGAAGAATGAGCTTCTATTTATAGGAAAACATAGTTTCGATAATTGCAAGTTTTGGGGCTCGAATTATTACAGTATATTACCTTCATCTTTTCCTCCATTTTTAATTTAGTCCTACAAGTATTATCAAGCTTGCACTACCTCCCCTAATAGTACATCATGTGAATCAATAGTTCCATTCATGTGAAAAAAATAGTTATATGCATGTGAACTAATAGCAATTAATTGCTCATTTATCCGATTAATTACTCGATTGGTCAATTTAATCTTCAGAAATCATTTATTATCGAAATAAATGTCGATTTCCACTAATACAATAATCCCAACACAATAGAAATATCAATTTCATCTTTAATCAACACAAACTTATTCATCATTAATATTATAACTCACAGTATTTAACAACCAGATCATTCCCAGGAAAGAGGGGGCTTTTCGATAAGGATTTCTCCCTATTGGCGCACAATTAGGTAACTAAACCCCTTTCCTCGACAGAACTTTCTAGACATTGTCAATATTGCAAATAATAATATGAATAACTTTGTTGTCTCAATTATTGATTTAAAAATATAAAATATTATGCAGATGATACTATGACAATAATTGAATCAATAATATGAGAGATATTATGCAACAATTACTGTGGCAATAATTGAATAAAACTGAGTGACTTCTCACGTAAGCATCAATAATCAAAGATATTTCTGTCATTTTCTCATTCCGACAGTAATTCCGTTATGGGGTCCACCAATAATTTAGCCGTCGTACAAATATTCCCTGATAAAATGAATATTCTCTGACCAATCGAATATTTTATGACAACTTGCATACTTTACAAAATTTATAAATACTACCCACAACTATAACATTATATCAAATCCACACCTTAATATTAATTTTTTTTTTGAGAAATTAAATCTTTATTCATAAAATTTAGGGTCTTACAACCTCCCCTTCTTATAAAATTTCGTTCTCGAAATTGACGTACGTACCTGGTATGCCGAAGAGGTGAGGACACCTCGTCGAATTCTAACTCTTGAGGTATAACCTTTGAGCGTAGAATAAAATCCTTCTTATCTAAGATTTTAACAGATATCTCCTCATACGTTAAATCTTCTGCTATCTCGTCTAGTTCTAATTCAATAATGTGGTTCGAGTCATCCTCATATTTACGTAACATCGATACATGAAAAATGTTATGAACACGCGACATACTTAGTAGTAAAGCGAGTCTATAGGCCACAGTTCCTATTCTATCAAGGATTTCAAATAGACCAATAAAATAGAGGGTTGAGATTTCCTCTCTTCGTTGATTCTTACTTCTAGAATAACTCCTTCTTGCACCTTCTTCTTCACATTTATCAGCTCTGAGTCTGTACGTTGAGCGACTTTAACTTTATCGATTAAAGTCGGTTCTAATCGTATATTCGCTATCTTCACGTAACTTCTTGGAGTCTTTAACTCTATCTCCATCTTTTGTAAGTTATACGAAATGGGTCTTTGTGTTAACAACGTCACACTCGTAACCACATACGATCTTCTACTCAATGCGTCAGCTACTACGTTCGCTTTTTCTACGATGGTATTGAATGGTATGGTCATAATCTTTAACAGCTCAAGCCAACGTCTTCGACGCGAGTTACGTTAGTTTTGGGTGAAGAAATATTTGAGGGTTCTAGAAATGAGTTTTGTACTGGGGTCAATACAAAATTCGATTTCACGCTTTGGGGTAGGCCAGGAAGTTCTTCGGTGATTACGTTAGGAAATTTATTAACGATAGAAATATCATTCAAAATAGTGACTCTCATACAAGACTTGGATAGAACGTCACATTGATACCTATCAACTTGCCACCGTTGTTCACGGCGTCCCCTACGGAGAGTCTGGCTTTGGTGCATTCCAAGACTTGGAAGTCACCAACGAAAGGCTCTAGGCTCTATACTTATAGCTTAATATGACAGTGATTGACATTAGTAGTTTGGTTACTTAAATTCGCATAATAGGTTGGTTAGGGAGGCTAACAACCTTATGAAAACAATCAATTTTAGAATGGTGAGTAGTTAACCATTCGATTCCTAAAATCACATCAAAAGGAAGTATTTTCAAAGAGATAAGATCGACAGGTAACGTGAGGGTGTCAATTTGAATTAAACAAGGTTATAAATAGTGGATGTAACGAAGGTTTCTCCTAAAGGAGTTTCAACATATAAGTCAAAGTCTAATTTTTCTGGAGTCAATTTTAAACGTTGAGCGCAAGTAGGAGAAATAAAAGAATGGGTAGAACCGGTATCGAATAAGGTATAGACTTCGCAAGAGTTTATGATTAACTTACCCGTGATAACTTCATTTGAGTTCCTCGACAAACGCTCCACTTAAACTACTTACTTTGACTTGTCTGGGACATCCTTTGGTGTCACCATCCCAGTTGGACTTGACTTCACTACACGACAAAATCGAGCTAGGTGACCTTCTCTTCTGTAATTGAAACACGCTTTGGGTTGCTACGTAAAGTTTGGACGGATGTATCTCTCCTGTCCGCATTTGAAACATACGACCGGTGGTCGTTCTTTTTCCTTTGAAACGGGTGCTGGTGCTGCTGTCTTTCCATCATTATTGAACTTTCTCTTCTTGAAGTAGTTTTCACTTAGTTCATCTTTCCTATTATCTTGGCCATGATTACCACTGAAGTGGTTACCATTTCTTGCCTGATAATTTCCTCCATGATGGTTATCATTGTTCCGATGGTTGTTGCCACTGGTACGATTATTATCGTGTTGTTGGTCATTGCCTTTTGGTTGGGCTGACTCATTATCGTTCTCCACTAACTGAGCCCTATTCACAACATCTGAATATAAATAAAGTTTATGAGAAATGAGGTATTGACGTATTTCGGGTTTCAAACCTCTTAGAAATATTCGCATCATTCGCTCCTCATTATCGACTAAATAGGATGCAAACTGGGATAACTCCATAAATTTATCCTCGTATTGCGATACGATCATATTGTTTTGCTCCAGCTTGATGAATTCTATCTCCTTCATGTGACGAATACTTTCAGGGAAATACTTGTCATTGAATAATTCTTGGAAATTCTCCCAAGACATATTTAGTGCGGCAGGTTGAGAACGTGTTACAGATTCCCACTAATAATCTGCTTCTTCACGCAACATAAAGGTGACGAAGGGAACCTTTTGCTCCTTTGAGCATTCCAAGACATCAAATATCTTGGTGACCTACTTTATCCACGTCTCTTCCTTAAGTGGTTCTGGCTTTCCCAAAAACTCCGGTGGTCCCAGCTCCTTGAACTGCTTAGCAGTGACCAGCCGTGAGTTGCCTGTGTTTTCACCTGCATTTTGAATACGAGTCTCTCTCGATAAATTCTAGAAAACTCTTAAATGTACCATCGTTCGTCATTTGGTTAGTGTTGTTATTTACACGAGGATTATTGCCTTCCTGATACACATTATCCTGGTTATTGATCGTTAGTGACTCAATGGTCTCATGTGCTCCATTGGTTATCTCAACAATTTCAGATGCCATTCTCAAACACTGTCACAAAACAAGGGTTAATTGACATGCCACATATTATCCCTATATTCTGACCGACCAATTAAATAACAAATAACTTAGGTAGGTCATACTAGCGAAGTATTAACCTGTCTATCCCCTCCTAGTTCTAGTCTCACATCTCAGTCAGGGATTATATCCTTAAGCTTTGATACCAACTGTGATGCCCCCAAAATAGGTATACATCACCCATCTTAGGTCGCCAAATACTTGGTACAAAATACAAATATAAACTTAATTATACAACTGTCGTGTACAATACGACAAAACATAAGTTGAGAGTTTTAACACGAATATTGTCTTCTAGATAATATCCACACTCAATGGAGTTCTCATTACAATTATTATCAGACTATTTCATAGAATAGTGAGGACTACTATAGCCACTTATCCTGGACCATCACTCTATTCCCCGACTCGTCCCAGCAATATTCTCATTTCCTGAAGAGAACAATGAAAGAAAAGGGTGAGTTCAACTAGCTCAGTAAGAAATATTATGACTAAGATAATGCAAAATAAATTATCCTTAGCCTTCAACAGTATAACAACTGATAGAATATAATAGACAATAAGTTTTAGATCAACAACTGCAGCGGAATAAGTAATCCATTAGAAGAGTCAAGTAGAGCATGATATCTACTATCTTCTATGATTTAAAAGTTTACCATCAATTTTATCGCTGAGACTCATCTTAATAAATAATCCACATCACTGAATTATCCATACACTACGTGCCAAGGATATTCATTAGTATCACGACCACGAATTATCCATGCTGTGAGATCCCAAATTTTATTAAATAAAAGTATTCAATTTTATTATAATTATTATTTATTTCGTAAATGGTTAAATTGATAAAAGGTTAAAGTTAAGGGTTATATTTGAAATTTTTTGCAAAGTAAGCAAGTTGATATAAAATATTCGTTGTGTCGGGGAATATTCGATTGGTATAGGAATATTCGTTTTAACAGGAAATATTCGTACGACGGCACAATCATTGGTGGACCCCACAACAGAAGTATTGTCGTAGTTAGAAACAACAGAATTATCATTTTATGAAAATAACGGCGAAAGTGTTACCGTTAAAACTGTTGAACTATCCGGTAGTAAAAGAATAGTAATACGCGTGGTTGTATAGTAGCACACGGTATTGATTATTGATGCTTACGTAAGAAGTCACTCAGTTATACTCAATTATTGCTATAGTAATTGCTGCATCATATCTTTCATATTATTGATTCAATTATTGTCATAGTATTATCTGTATAATATGTTATATTATTAAATCAATAATTGGGTTGATAAAGTTATTCATATTATTATTTGCAATATTGACAATGTCTAGAAGTTCTGTCAAGGAGAGGTTTGGTCACCTAATTGCGCGCCAATAAGGAGAAATCCTTATCGGAAAGCCCCCTCTTTCCTGGGAATGACCTGGTTGTTAAATAATGTGAGTTATAATATTAATGATGAATAAGTTCGTGTTGATTAAAGATGAAATTGATAGTTCCATTGTGTGTGAATTATTAGTGTTAGTGGAAATCGATATTTATTTCGATAATAATTGATGTCTGGAGGTTATATTGACCAATCGGGTAATTAACCGAATAAATGAGCAATTAATTGATATTAATTCACATGCGTATAACTATGTGTTCACATGGGTGTACTATTGATTCACATGATTTACTATTAGGGGAGTTGGTGCAAGATTGATAATATTTGAATGACTAAATTAAAAATGGAGGTATAGATGAAGGTACTATACTGTAATTAGTTTTTTCACATGATTATACTATTGAGTCACATGAATGAACTATTAAATCACATAATTTACTATTAGGGGAGTTGGTGCAAGATTGATAATACTTGCATGACTAAATTAAAAATGGAGGTATAAATGAAGGTACTATACTGTAATTAGTTTTTTCACATGATTATACTATTGAGTCACATTAATGAACTATTAATTCACATGATATACTATTAGGGGAGGTGGTTCAAGTTTGATAATACTTGCAGGACTAAATTAAAAATGAAGAAAAAGAGGAAGGTATTATACTGTAATATTTTGAGCCCCAAAATGTGCAATTATTGAAACTATATTTTCCTACAAATAGAAGCTTATTCTTCCTTCATTTCTCACCAATTCACTAAGTCTCAAAAGAGTAATTATTATACAGAGAAATTATAGAGAGAAAGAAGAAGAAAAGTCTGTTACCTCACTATTCCAGTATCCAGTTTTATTCTAAGGTAAGGGGTATTATTTCTTTCGTAGTCATGAAGAGAGTTATTTTCTTTCAATACTCGTAAGGGTTGTTATTCCATTCTTTTTTATTCTGTTGGAATAACCTGTCTGTGCAGACTACCACATGCATGGTGAATTCTTCTGTTATTCCATTCTTTATTATTCTGTTGGAATAACTTTTCTGCATGCGGACTACTTCGCATGCATGGTGAATTCTTCATTATTCCATTCTTTATTATTCTATTGGAATAACTCGCTCTCACGCGACTACCGCATGCATGGTGAATTCTTCATTATTCCATTCTTTATTATTCTGTTGGAATAACTTTGTCTCACGCGACTCTAGCATATATGGTGAATAACCTTTCGTATTCATTCTTTATTAAATTGTGGAAATGATCTGTCTACGTGGATTACCGCATGGCGGGTGAAAATCCATTTGCAGTTTCGTATATTCTATTATACTATGAGATATCATTTCTTTTATACTCATCATGGAATATCATTTTCTTTGGTATTTTTCTTTTACGAGTTACTATTCACAGGTCACTATTCACTCTAGTATTATTCACTCAGGTATTCGGGCCACTTTTTATGCCGGGGTAGTATTCACGAGGTACTATTCATGAGGTACTATTCACAGGGTACTATTTACCCGAAAAATGTATTTCTTTTCTATCTAAATTATTTTTGGTACATGAATATTATTCTATAATTTTACTCTACAAAGCAGTATCATGTTGACAATTTGGACGTTATTGATTTCTGGATAAATTAGATTATAAATCTTTAAAATTTATCCTTGAACTTGTTTTATTGAATTATTATGTCATTGTCATCATCCTCATGCTTATATTGTGATGAAAGTCATCTTTGGCTTATGTGCATAGATGGACTTGGTATGATTATGACCAGGAATTATTCAGTATAATCATGACCGTAATGTGACGAATGATGTGGTGAAAGTCCTCATTGGACTGTAGTTTATTGATGGACAGTTGTTGGTATAATTATGACTAGAGATTATTCGGTATAATCATGATCATTGATGATTATATGAATATCCTTGGCCGTGGTGCAAGGATGATTCGATTTTACTTATTAAGCTGAGTCTCAGCGATAAAATTGTTGAAAATTTTTTAAATCATAGAAGATAGTAGATTTTATGCTCTTCTTGACTTTTCTAATGGATTGCTTATCCCACTGCAGTTGTTGATCTAAAACTTGTTGTCTTTTATATTCTATCAGTTGTTATACTGTTGAAGGCTAAGGATAATTTATTCTGCATTATCTTAGTCATAATATTTCTTACTGGGCTAGTTGAGCTCACCCTTTCTTTCACTATTCTCTTCAGGAAATGAGAATATAGCTGGGACAAGTCGGGGAACGGATTGACGGTCCAGATGGTTGTTTTAGTAGTCCTCACTATTCTATAAAATAGTGTGATAATAAATGTAATGAGGACTCCATTGAGTGTGGATATTGTTTAGATGACAATATTCTTAATTATTAAAACTCCCAGTTTATGTTTTATCGTATTTTACACGACGGTTGTATAATTATGTTGTATTTGAATTTTGTACCATGTATTTGGCGACTCAAGATGGGTGATGTATACCTATTTTTGGGGCGTCACAGTTGGTATCAAAGCTTAGGGATATGATCCCTGGCTGAGATGTGAGACAAGAACTAGGAGGGGAGAGACGGAGAATTACTTTGCTAGTATGACCTACCTAAGTTTACTTGTTATTTAATTGGTCGGTTAGAGTATAGGGATAATATGTGGCATGTTAATTAACCCTTATTTTGTGGCAGTATTTGAAAATGACATCCAAAAATGTTGAGATAAGCAATGAAGCAAATGAGACCGTTGAGTCACCAACGATCAATATCCAGGATAATGTGTAACAGGAAGACAATAATCCTCAGGTAAACAATAACATCGATGAAATGATGAACGATGGGATGTTCAGTGGCTTTATGCAATTCATGCAACATCAGGTAAGAGAGACTCCTGTTCAAAATGCAGGTGGAAACAATGACAACCCACACCTGGTCACTACTAAGTAGTTCAAGGAGCTGAGACCGCCGAAGTTTTTGGGAAAGCCAGAACCACTTAAGGCGGAGACGTGATTAAAGCAGATCACCAAGATATTTGATGTCTTGGGATGCTCCGAGGAGCAAAAGGTTCTCTCTGCCACCTTTATGTTGCATGAAGAAGCGATTCTTGGTGGGAATTTGTAAAAGCATCCACCGACTGGCCTTTTCAAGATGTCTTGGGAGAAGTTCCAAGAGTCATTCAACGACAAGTACTTTCTCGAAAGTATTCGTCACATGAAGGAGGTGGAATTCATCAAGTTGGAGCAAAAAATATGGTATGTAATGTAATACGAGGCTAAATTTATGGAGTTGTCCCGGTTTGCATCCCATTTGGTCGATAATGAGGAGCGAATGACGCGAATGTTTCTAAGAGGTTTGAAACCCAAAATACGTCAATACCTCATTTCTCACAAATTGTGTTTGTATTCAGATGTAGTGAATAGGGCTCAGTTATTGGAGCGCGATAATGAGCCAGCCCAACCAAAGGATAACGACTAACAACACGATAATAATCATACCGGTGGCAACGGTCATTAGAACAATGATAACCATCGTGGGGGGAAATTATCATGCCAAGAATGGTAACAACTTCGGTGGTAATCATGGCCAAGATAATAAGAGTGGAAATTTCAAGAAGAGAAGGTTCAACAACGATGGAAAGATAGCAGCACCAACACCCGTATGTTTCAAATGAACAAAATAATAGTCCAAGCTGTTTATAAATGCGGAGGAGAACGACCACCAATTGTATGCTTCAAATGCGGAGGGGAGGGACATATCAGTACAAGCTGCACGATGCAGTCCAAAGCATGTTACAATTGTGGAAAAGAAGGTCACCTAGCCCGATTTTGTCATGCACCAAATTCAAGTCCAGCTGGGACGGTGGCTCCAAAGGCTGATACGGACAAAACAAAGTCGGTGGTTTCAGGAAGAGCGTTTTTCGTGACTTCTCAAAAAGCGAGTAACCCAAACGAAGTTAGCACGAGTAAGTTAATCATAAACTCTTGCGAAGTCTATACCTTATTCGATACCGGTTCTACCCACTCTTGTATTTAACCTTGTTGTGTTCAATGTTTGAACTTGGCTCTTGAGAAATTAGACTTTCACTTATCTGTTGAAACTCTGTTAGGAGAAACCTTCGTTACATCCACTGTTTATAAATCTTGTTTAATTCAAATCGACACTTTCACGTTACCCGTCGATCTTATCTCTTTGAAAATAATTGCATTTGATGTGATTTTAGGAATCGATTGGTTAACTACTCATCATGCTTTTTGTAAGGTTGTTAGCTTTCATATTCCTAACCAACCTGTTATGCGAATTTAAGCAACCAAACCACTAAAGTCAATCATTGCCATATCAAACCATAAATAAAAAGCCCTGAGCCTTTCGCTGGTGACTTCCTTGTGTGGAATGCACCGAAGCCAGACTTTCTGTAGGGGAAGCCGTAAATAACGGTGGAAAGTTGATAGATAATAATGTGACGTGTTATCCAAGTCTTGGATGAGAGTCACAATTTTGAATAATTTATATTGTTAATAAATTTCCTGGCGTATTCTTGAAGACTTCTTAGCCTAACCCTAGACCATGAAATCGAATTTTGTATTGACCGCAGTACAAAACCCATTTCTAAAACCCTAAAATATTTCTTCACCTAAAACGAACATAACATGCGCCAAAGATGTTGGCTCGAGCTGTTAAAGATTATGACTATACCATTCAATATCATTGTGGAAGAGCGAACATGGTAGCTGACGCGTTGAGTAGAAGATCTTATGCATTTACAAGTGCGATATTGTTAACACAAAAACCCATTTTGTATAACTTACAAATGATGAAGATAGAGTTAAAGACTCTAGGGACCCATGTGAAGATAACAAATATACGATTAGAATCGACTTTAATCGATAAAGTTAAAGCCGCTAAAGCTACTGATCTGCAACATGCAACATCAGGCGAGAGAGACTCCTGTTCAAAATGCAGGTGGAAACAATGGTAACCCACGGCTGGTCACTTCTAAGCAGTTCAAGGAGCTGGGACAGCCAGAGTTTTTGGGAAAGCCAGAACTACTTAAGGCGGAGACGTGGTTAAAGCAGATCACCAAGATATTTGATGTCTTGGGATGCTTCGTGGAGCAAAAGGTTCCCTTTGCCACCTTTATGTTACGTGAAGAGGCAAATTACTGGTGGGAATCTGTAAAATGTACCCAGCCTGACGCACTCAAGATGTCTTGGGAGAAGTTCCAAGATCTGTTCAACGACAAGTACTTTCCCGAAAGTATTCGTCACATGAAGGAGGTGGAATTCATCAAGTTGAAGCAAAATAATATGACCGTGTCGCAATACGAGGCTAAATTTGCGGGGTTGTCCCGGTTTGCATCCCATTTGGTCGTTAATGAGGAGCGAATGACGCGAATGTTTCTAAGAGGTTTGAAACCCGAAATACGTCAATACCTCATTTCTCACAAATTGTGTTTGTATCCAGATGTAGTGAATATGGCTCAGACATGAAAAAATAATTTGGACCAAAAAGAAATCAATCTTTGAGAATATTGTATCACAAATATTGTATCAAAAATGATTTGGACCAAAAAGAAATCAATCTTTGTCATGAATAGTACTCCAAGTGAATAGTACCAGAGTGAATAGTACCTTGTGAATAGTACTTTGATAATAGTACTTTTTGAATAGTACCCCATGAATAGTACTTCGTGAATAGTACTTTATAAATAGTACCGTATTTATGAATAGTACTGTATTTATGAATAGTGCCCATGAATAGTACTCTATGAATAATACCATATGTATGAATAGTGTCGTATAAATGAATAGTACCCGTGACTAGTACTCCGACATGAAAAGCTTAAAATTTAACAAGAATGTTCAGAAAAATATCCTTGTGAAACGATACTAGATGAAGTGCAAATTTCAAGGATATTGTATTAATTTCACGGAGTATAGAAGCAATACTTTAATAAAATGAGTGTAGAATTAGGTATACAAAACGAAATAATATTATTTACATACTACAGAGTATGGAAGAAAATATTATTTCATACAGATATTGAACAAAAATAATATCCCTTACGAATACGAAAGAAATAATACCCCTTACCTTAGTAGAAGGCAGGATACTGCAATAGTGAAGTAGAAGAATACTCTTCTTCTTTCCCTCTATAGCTTCTCTCTTTATAATTGTTCTTGTGAGTATTAGTGAATTGGTGAGAATGAAAGAAGAATGAGCTTCTATTTATAAAAAAACATAGTTTCGATAATTGCACGTTTTGGGATTCGAATTTTTACAGTATATTACCTTCATCTTTTCCACCATTTTTAATTTAGTCCTACAAGTATTATCAAACTTGCACCACCTCTCCTAATAGTACATCATGTGAGTCAATAGTTCCATTCATGTGAACAAATAGTTATTTGTATGTGAACTAATATCAATTAATTGCTCATTTATCCAATTAATTACCCGATTGATCAATTTAATCTCCAGAAATCAATTATTATCGAAATAAATGTCGATTTCCACTAATACTAATTATCCCAACACAATGGAAATATCAATTTCATCTTTAATCAACATGAACTTATTCATCATTAATATTATAACTCACAATATTTAATAACCAGATAATTCTCAGGAAAGAGGGGGCTTTCCGATAATGATTTCTTCCTATTGGCGCGCAATTAGGTGACCAAACCCCTTTCCTCGACAGAACTTTCTAGACATCATCAATATTGCAAATAAGAATATGAATAACTTTGTCGTCTCAATTATTGATTTAAAAATATAAAATATTATGCAGGTGATACTATGATAATAATTGAATCAATAATATGAGAGATATTATGCATCAATCACTGTGTCAATAATTGAATAAAACTGAGTGACTTCTCACATAAGCATCAATAATCAAAGATACTGTACAATATCGTGTGCTACAATGCAACCACGTGTATTACTGTACTTTTACCACCGGATATTTCAACAGTTTAACGATAAAAATTTCGCTGTTATTTTTAGAAAAAGATATTTCTATCGTTTTCTCATTCTGACAGTAATTCCGTTGTGAGGTCCACCAATGATTGTGTCGTCGTACGAATATTCCCTGATAAAACGAATATTCCCCGACCAATCAAATCTTTTATAACAACTTGCATACTTTGCAAAATTTATAAATACTACCCACAACTATAACATCATATCAATTCCACACCTTAATATTAAAAAAAATATTTCGATAAATTAAATTTTTATTCATAAAATTTGGGGTCTTACAAGGATAGTCTTTGGTGTTATCTTCTTGCTCGTGTTCAGAAGAATCAAGGAGTAAAGGGTAAGGCAACAACAACAAGTTTGGTTTTACCCTTGTTTCTGGTTTTCTCATAGCCTTCGGCGTACATTTGAATAATTTCGTTGTTAAATTCTGGAGACTTCCAGTAATCGTTTCGAATCTGATTTTGTAGCTCTTCGTTTAAAGGTGGGTCGAGGGCCTTGTAATCGTTGAATTCCTTTTCTAGAGTGGCACGAGCTTGGAAGTTTATCTTCTCCTTTTTCATCAAGTCTAGAACGTGACGAGTGAGGGTTTGATTATTTTGTTTCAGCAGTTCATTTTCTTTCATGGCTTCATCACATTTATTAACAACAGTTTTTCGTTGAGCTTCAGTCGCAGCTACTTCCTCTTTCAGCTTTGCGATATCTGATTTGAGCCCTTCGTAGTAAAAGGCAGTGTTGTCATGAAGATTTTTCTCTTTGGCCAGGGCAGCTTTTAGTTATTTGTTTTCTGTTCGGGCGACCTTTTCTTCTGCTTCAATTTCTTTGTATAGTTGAATAAGGCGTCTAGATATAGCGTTGGCCTGAGGAGGTTGGTTAAGATTAGATGCAATTATAATTAGAAAGGGTTTTATTATGAGGAGTTTGGAAGGAGTTACCCTTCTTTGATGCCTGAATCCTGCGAAGATGAGTTCGGTCATTGATATGTCTTCAAAATGGGGCCCGTCGGATGGGAGAATAAAGTGTTTAAATAGGTTCGTAGAGGTATTCTTTGGAGGCATCAGGTCAAAGGGTTTCAGAAGGCTCGACTTCCTTGGTATGGTCAGGTTATTTGTGGGTACGTTAAGGAGAGGATTCGGGGGACTTTTCAGTATGGGTCTTTTTTTTTGGCGGTTTAGGAATGGAGTCGTCAGTTTCTTTGCGTTTTTGGTGGGGGCTTTATGAGCTAGAAGGTATAGTTTCGGTAGTAGGGTGAGGGGCTGAGGTTTCGGTTGAAGGAATCTTTAACTTTTTTGCAGATAGTGGTGTAATCTTGGCACATTTTTTCTTAACCTAAAGGATCTTTGTCCTTTCTTCTGCCGGCATGTCCAGAAGACTTTCTGTAAGAGTGGGAATCTGAGTGGTGGTGGGGTTTGAAGCTTTTTTGACCGCTTTCTTTTTGATTCAGGTGGAGGATGGTTCTTCGGTTGTGGCTTCGGCGGTGGTGGCTTCTGAAGTTGGGGGGTTGGTAGATTCATCAGCGGATTTATTGGATAAGAAATCTTTAAGATCTTTTCTATCGATGGTTGTTAGTTTGATGAGCTATACTGCATGATAGAAAGTATGTTGACACAATTGGTAAGACAGAAAGGTTAAACGTACACCTGGCAAATGGTAAGGGCGCGTGGCGGGCACGTGGCCAAGACCTCGACAACCCGACCCCAAAGCAGCCGCGGGTTTTGCAGCCGTAAAATGTGAGCCCAAAGCCCGCGGGTTCACTTGGCGAAATCATTTTGCCCATGGTCAAGGTTGTTTTATGCTTATTTTTTTGACATTTTTTTAGCCCAAAGTGAACGGGTCGGGCCGGGCTTTAGGCCCGGATTTTGTGGAGCCAAAAAATGCGCCTAAAGCCTGCTATGGGGCGGGCTCGATTTTACCATGGGCTTTGGGCCTGCTTTTCCGTGTCTAGTTGAACGAATGGAAAGTAAGGTTCAGAACTTACATTTATGGTCATAGAGCCACGCCTGTTTGGTTAGAAGGACGAAGTTCCATTCCTTCATCGGCAGTTTTTCCATCAGCTTTGCCATTTCCAGTACGCGTTCGGGGGGGGGGGGGGTATCGCCAAAGTCAATGTCCGGGAATTTATAAGACGCCCAGTTCGGGATTTTGTGAGTTTCTGGCCCCTTGACGAGGAACCACTGTTTGTGCCACCCTTTGTTGCTGGAAGGAGTGTCCATCAGTGGTCGCTTCTCGATTTTGGGGTTCAGTTTTTGGGGTTGTTTTCTCAAGACTTTAAATCCAGGTTCTCAGGAGTTTACTAGTTGGAATAGGGTGAAGAAGAAGTCGATGAATGGGGGGATGCCTATTTCATAGTAGAAGGTGATGAAAGTCGTAATGTGAATGTAGGAGTTCGACACCAGTTGATAAACCCTAAGAGGGAAATGATGAAGGCCATTTGGGTCCGGTTCGTATGGTGGATTGCAGTCCACATGAGGTTGTTTAAACCCATGTAGGATTCTATTTTGTTATTTAGAGTATTTTAAGGAATCGATGATTCCTAATTATATTTGGTTTCTAAATATAGAAGGAGGTGTTGGAATTTGAACCAACTTCCTTATTTTTAGGAGATCTTATACAATCCCATTAAGGACTTATAGCTAATGAGGAACCCTAATCCAATACGGTGAAGGACTCTATGGAGGTGATGAGATCACTATAAATACAAGGCTTTACTCTGATTCTAAGGTACACACAATTATTATTTCCAACACTAGAGCTTTAAGCCTCCATTTTTAACCTTATTCAACCTGTACTTATTCTCACACCGGAGCTATCTCACGGTGGCCCAAGCCGTCAAGCTTTTGGTGTTTACCCATTTCTGTGCAGAATTAGACGCGCTTAGGTGATTGGAGCGCGTGGATGAATCTTGGCGTTAACATGTATTATCCTAACAAAATTAATTAATAAAAAGCCAGAGGTACCATAATTTTTCTTTATAATGTGTAAAACCTCAACTTTCATGAATAAAGATTAATTTTTCTCGAAATATATTTTTGGATATTATGGTGTATATTTGATATAATGTTATAGTTGTGGGTAATATTTATAAATTTTGCAAAGTAATCAAGTTGTTATAAAATATTTGATTGGTCGGGGAATATTCGTTTTAACAGGGAATATTCGTACGAAGGCACAATCATTGGTGGACCCCACAACAGAATTATTGTCAGAGTTAAAAAATGACATAAATATCTTTTTATAAAAATAATGACAAAAGTTTTATCGTTAACTGTTGAAATACCTGGTGATAAAAGTATAGTAATACGCGTGGTTGCATAGTAACACACGCTATTTAATGCTTACGTGAGAAGTCACTCAGTTATACTCAATTATTGTTACAGTAATTATTGCATAGTATCTCACATTATTGATTCTATTATTGCCACAGTATCATCTGTATAGTATTTTATATTATTAAATTAATAATTGAGATGACAAGTTATTCATATTATTATTTGCATTATTGACAATGTCTAGAAAATTCTATCGAGGAAAGGGTTTGGTCACCTAATTGCGCCCCAATAGGTAGAAATCCTTATCGGAAAGCCCCCTCTTTCTTGGGAATAATCTGGTTGTTAATATTACAAGTTATATTATTGATGAATAAATGTTGTTAAAAATATTGAGGGAATTTTTATGAAGTAGTTGTTATAAATTTGGCTTATTATTTGGACCCCCACCTACTCATTTTTCAAAAACGTATGTGTTATGAGTGTAATAATATATATATATATATATATATATATATATATATATATGTGATATTTGTCAGGTGGGTGGAGGTGGGAGTGGGGGGGTTCACGGAAGGTGAATGTATTAGGCTAGCATTTAATGAAGGGAAGATATATATATATATATATATATATATATATATATATATATATATATATATATATAAATAAGTTTTATTTTTATGAAAAATAGAATATATTATATTTTATTATGCATAATATTTTTATGATGTTTGCATATTGTTTGCATAGTGAATTCAGAAAATTTTTCAACCGATTGAATTGCGCTTGTGAAACTTTTACTGTTGGTTCGTGATTTCTAAATTCAAATAATATCCTTTCCTTTCTCCTATAAATAGAATGCTTAGTTTAGAATTGAAAATAACATCAGAATCAAAAAATTCTTCTTTTATAATATTGAGCATATTTCTTTAGAGTTTAATGAAAACAATATAGGTTTTCTTCAAGAATATCCTCGCCCTACCACTCAGAAGTACTCTCTTTTTAAGGTAAGGGATATTATTTTTATTCAATATTCGTATGAAATAATATTTTCTTCCATACTCTGTAGTATGTAAGTAATATTATTTCGTTTTAGATTTTGAATTCTACACTCATTTTGTTAAAGTGTTGCTTTTATACTCCTTGAAATTAGTAGAATATCCTTGAAATTTGCGCTTCGTCTAGTATCTTTTCATGGAAATATTATCCTGAGCATTCTTGATAATTATTAATCTTTTTAGGCCAGGGTACTATTCACGGGCTACTATTCCCGAAGTATTATTCACGAGGTACTATTCACTCAAGTACTATTCACCCAAGGTACTATTCATGATAAAAATTGATTCCTTTTCGGTCCAAATTATTTTTGATATAATATTATTCTTGAATTTTACTCCACAAAGCAGTATCATGTTGACAATTTGGACATTATTGAATTCTGGATAAATTAAATTATAAATCTTTAAAATTTATCCCTTGCTTTCATTTAATTGAATTCTTATATCATTGTCATCATCTTCATGCTTATATTGTGATGAAAGTCATCTTTGACCCGTAGTGCATAAATGGACTATTGATTGGTATGATTATGACCAGGGATAATTCGATATAATCATGACCAGTAATGTTACAAATGATATGGTAAAAGTCCTCATTGGCCCGTAGTGCATTGATGGACAGTTGTTGGCATGATCCCATCGGTGATAACACTAATATCCTTGACCCGTAGTGCATGGATAATTCGTGGACGTGATACTAATGAATATCCTTGGCCCGTAGCGCATAGATAATTCAGTGATGTGGATTATTTATTGAGCTGAGTCTCAGCAATAAAATTGATGATAAACTTTTTAAATCATAGAAGATAGTAGATATCATGCTCTACTTGACTCTTCTAATGGATTGCTTGTTCCGCTGTAGTTAAACTTGTTGTTTGTTAGTTTAACATTGTTGAAGGCTAACGATAATTTATTTTGCATTATCTTAGTCATAATATTTTTTACTGGGCTAGTTGAGCTCACCCTTTTGCTTTCATTGTTCTATTCAAGAAATGAGAACGTAGCCAGGACTAGTTGAGTAATGGAGTGATGGTCCGAGATGGTGGCTGTAGTAGTCCTCACTATTTTATAAAATAGTATGATAATAAATGTAATGAGAACTCCATTTGAGTTTAGATATTGTCTAGAAGACAATATTCGTGTCAAAAGTCTCAGCTATGTTTTATCATATTTTACACGATATTTGTATGATTAAGTTTGTATTTAAATTATGTACCATGTATTTGGCGACCCAAGATGGGTGATGTATACCTATTTTGGGGGCATCACAGTTGGTATCAAAGCTTAGGGATATGATCTTTGCCTGAGATATGAGATTAGAACTAGGAGGGGAGAGACGGGTAAATCCTTCGCTAGTATGACCTACCTAAGCTTATTTGTTATTTAATTGGTCGGTCGGAGTATAGGGATAATATGTGGCATGTCAATTAATCTCTGTTTTGTGACAGTGTTTGAAAATGACATCCGAGAATGTTGAGATAAGCAATGGAGCACATAAAACCGTTGAGTCACCGATGATCAATACCCAGGATAATATGTATCAGCAAGGCAATAATCTTCAGGTAAACAATAACACCGACCAAATGATAACTGGCGAAATGTTTAGGAGCATTCTGTAATTCGTGCAACATCAGGCAAGAGAGACTCCTATTCAAAATATAGGTGGAAACACTGGCAACTCATGGATGGTCATCGCTAAGCTGTTTAAGGAGCTGGGACCACTAGACTTTTTAGGAAAGCCTAAACCACTTAAGGAAGAGACGTGGATAAAGCAGATCACCAAGATATTTGATGTCTTGGGATGCTCCGAGGAGAAAAAGGTTCCCTTTGCCACCTTTATGTTGAGAGGAGAGGCAGACATCGGTGAGAAATTGTAAAAGCGCTTTCAACTCGCCATGGCAAGATGTCTTGGGAGAAGTTCCAAGAACTGTTCAACGACAAGTACTATCCCCAAAGTATTCACCACATGAAGGAGGTGGAATTTATCAAGTTGGAACAAAATAATATGACCGTGTCGCAGTACGAGGCTAAGTTTGCCGAGTTATCCCGGTTTGTATCCCATTTGGTTGATAATGAGGAGAGAATGACGCGAATGTTTCTACGAGGTTTGAAATCCAAAATACGTCAATACCTCATTTCTCACAAAATATGTTTGTATTCAGATGTTGTAAATATGGCTCAGTTATTGGAGCGCGATAATGAGTCAACCCAACCAAGAGAGAGCAACCGATAAAACGATAATACCAGTGGTAGCAGTCATCGAAGCGGTGACAACAAACATGGAGGAAATCATCATGACAGAATTGGTAACCACTTCGGTGGTAATCCTGACCAAGATAATAGAAGTGGAAATTTCAAAAAGAGGAGATTCAACAATGATGGAAAGACAGAAACACCAGCACCCTTTTTCAAGGAAGGAGAACGACCACCGATCGTATGCTTTAAATGCGGAGGGGAGGGACACATCTGTCCAAACTGCACGATGCATTCCAAAGCATGTTATAATTGCGAAAGAGAAGGTCACCTAGCCTGATTTTGTCGTGCAATAAAGTCAAGTCCAACTGGGATGGAGACACCAATGGCCGTCCCAGACATGTCAAAGCCGGTAGTTCAAGGGAGAGCGTTTGTCGTGAATTCCCAAAAAGCGAGGAATCGAACAAAGTTATCACGAGTAAGCTAATCATAAACTCTTGTGAAGTTTATAACTTATTTGATATCGGTTCTACCCACTCTTTTATTTCTCCAACTTGCGCTCAACATTTAAATTTAACTCTGGAGAAATTAGACTTTGACTTATCTGTTAAAACTCACACCCCCAAATCTGGGTTACCTGACCCCCGAGTTTGGTGCTCACGATCCATAATATAATACCATCTAATTATCCATTATTTATAAATAGTAATACATAACTCATTAACAGATATTGTTAATACATTAGTCCCAGATCGTCTAACCTTAACATTACAAACATACCCTTTAGATATACAAAAAGGGTTTACAAAACAACATAATAAATATGCTTAATATAAAACTACTCCAGCACTATGCCTCTGCCTTTGTTCTTCTTAGCCACGCTGGCCTCATCGTTCTTAGCTGAAAAGTTTTATTTAGCAAGGGTGAGAAAAAAATTTGTCCCACAAGTTAAGACATACAATAAATGTATACGAATCAATAAGAACAGACTATCTAATTTGATAGAATAACACCGAAGTTCGGGAAACATTAAAATAGCTGAACAAAGCTTTAATAACTAACAAGTCTTCTCGCATTCTATGCAACACAATAATCTGACAATGAAAGAGTACAACGCTTTTAAAGCTTCTATGATATTCTAATGAATAATCAAGAATCAATTCAACGCAATAACAAAGTGGAATGTTTTCCAGATTTATGCTGAGTGATCCATTGGATCTTGAACTTCTCTTCTCGAGTAACTATCATGCAAAGATTTGACTTTGATATACCCAGGTGTATCAGATAACCATAAAGATTAAATCATACCCCTCTGCAAGTACTTAGAGCGGCCAAATCCTTGTACCCTATATTATGCATAATACTTACACGTGCGCAAAGGCCGAGTATACAACCAAAAATGTTCCCTTTGTATAAAAAGGTTGTTCTTCTCAGTCTTAGAATCAAAATTTAATTTAACAATGAAATATAATGATTTCAATATCTAATCACTTTCACGATCTAGCCAAAATAATTGGCATCGATCTGTCAATAACAATTGAATTCTCTTTTCGAACCTATAAAGTTCTAACAAATATTCGTCTAGCCAGAATAATTAGCTAAGATATTTCTCAACACAATTCGACAATAGACATGAATTATCTGTACTGTCAATAATAGCTTCTACGTATGTAAATATCTAATAATAATTATTCTCCGAATATATTTTCAGAATCATTGATTCAATTTTAATTAATAAACATGCACTAACTGCGAATAATCAACAATAAATTCTTGGACGTGGTCTAATTAACAATAATTAACCACCATAATATTTAAACAGATATAACTTAAGGTTAAGTTAGGAAACTTGCCTTCTTCGTTGATTACTGCTACACAATATACTTATCTGCATTTGAAAGACCTATAATCACAGGTCTCATAATTAGCACAATAATTTATAACATGCAACACTGTAATTTACAATCAATCTTTCTCCTAGGCACATTACCACATAGTCACATCAGTGTTTATAACCTATATAAACACTTATCAAGTCTAACTAGTTCGGTCTGGTTGGACTTCAATCTATTCTCGGTGTACTGGTCACCCTATCCGACAATTAACACATTGATTGTCAATTAAACTCAGTTCGAAAGCTTCAATATTATTTTAGATAAGTCAAATATCGTTTATAATATTTTTCGGAAGCTTTTAATAATTTATAAACAATTATTATAATTTATAATAATTTTTCAAACACTGGAATCATTTTTAAATGATTTAATTATCAAATAATCTTATCATCATTAATATTTAATAAGATAAAAATATTAATGACATACTTGTCAAAAAGTTTAAGTTATTATTAATAACTTAAAATATTTTAAAATCATCAATATTCTACTTAAATGATTTTTAAAATAATTAAAATCATTTTAAACCATTACCATTAATATTTAAATATTAATGAATTTATCATCAAAATATTAAAAGTCATTAATTATAACTTAAAATATTTTTAAATTATTTTTCTCATTTTAAATGATTTTTAAATCAATAAATTCATTTTTTATCATTTATTTAATAGAATATTTAAATAAATCTAATATCATTGATATTAATTTATTAATGAGAATTCTCCAAAAATATTGAAAATTATATTTTATAATTCAAAATATTTTTAAACACTTTATTCTTCTTTAAAACAATTTTTATAATATTAAAATCATTTTTAATTCATTTATTTAATATAATAATTAAATAAATCTAATATCATTAATATTAAATTATCAACCATCATCAAGGTTATATCACATCATAACAAGAAGATCTAGCCATCTAAAGTCATTGTCAGACGGCTCCTGGGTTTTCCGAAAACCCGCATACCCAAAATTGTGTGCCTTATCAGGCTCGATTATTTCTACGTTCTAGTTATGATTCATATAGTCTCAAGGTTCCAATATGTAGTCCTTGTGTCAAGGAACATAAAAAAATACATTTTCTCAGTCTAACAACAACAGAATCACAACTTACAGTTCGGTCAAACATGGTCAGAAACCTTGTTCATCCAGTTTCTGGGTTTTTTCAGAAACGCAAAATCAGTGCGAGTGGCCTACTTTGACCACCTGCTACGCTCGATCTGTTGACTGTTTTAATGTTATAAAAGCATGGATCACGAGTCCATATAACAGGCTACAAGTTGGATACAACACATCATCAAAACACTAAAACAACTGACAGATCAAGGCTTTAGAAAACGTTGTCAGGCGCTGATTTACACTTTCTGGGTTACCCAGAATTTGACTGTGTAAGACCCCAACTTATTATAAATGAAATTGAATTTCCTCTATTTATTATTTTGAAATAGTAAGGGTTGATTTGATTAATGTGGTTAGTTATGGGTAAAATACGCAAATTTCTTAAATAAGCAAGTGGTTATAAAATATTCATTATTGTCGGGGAATATTCGTTTGGCCGTGAAATATTCTTACTTTCGGGGAATATTCGTACGACGGCGCAGCCTTGTGTGGGTCCCATAACGGAAAGCAATTAGATGAAGAAAACGACAAGTATAAGGTTTTTTTATAAATAACAACAGTAGTTATTCTGAATTAACACACTTTGTTGAATACCCGTTGGTTAAAACACATGAATGGCGGTGTTGCACAAGAAGCACTACCAGTATTGCACCAATTATTGATTCTTACGTAAGAAGGCACTACTCAATAATTGTTACAATAATTACTGTTCAATATTCAATAATTGCTACGTTGATATTTTATAATTGTCACTACACAGTATTTCCCATTATCAGATCAATAATTTATATTATTTTAATAATATTGCTAGATAATATTATTGGTAATGTCTAGAAAGTTCTGTCTAAGGAGAGGTTTGATCACCTAATTGCGCGCCAGTAAGGAGTAATCCTTATTGGAAAGCCCCCTCTTTCCTGGGAACATCCTGGTTGTTAGTATTGTGATTCTGTAATATTATTTGTGAATAATTAATTATTGATTTATATGATAAAAAATATTTATTTATGTGGATATAATTGGAGGAATTTTTAGAAAAGTGACAATTGTTGAAAATTGATATTTTATCTTTCTGATAAAATAATTCATTTAAATTTATTATTATATTATAATAATATAATAATGGTGATATTTTTACAATGAATGTGGGATATATGAATTAATGAGGAGGAAGAGTATTTTTGTTACAAAAAATATTTAAAACATGTCTTTCATGTTTGTGGACCCCATTTTTTGACTAAAACTTGATTACAAACTGTAAAATCGTCCGTATGTAGATTTCGGTCAATTTCTGCTTGAAATTTGGAAAAACTTAAACTTACAAAGTTGTAGAGAATTGAATTTCCTATGGAATGGACATAAGATTCAAATTTTTCTGATAAAAGGGCTATTTATTATGAGGTATTGATGTTTCGGAATAATTAATTTTTGGAGTTTAATTTTGTTTTTTAAGAAAAAAGTTTTTATTATGTTGGTGGGCCCCACTAGTATGTAAAATGAGCTGAATGCAGATTTTCAAAGTGGGCGTAGGAAATTTTAAAAATAATAATATTTTATTAAACTTTACTTTCTCGGTGTTCTAAGCATTTTCCTTTAAATAGGTGCTTAGGGTTAGAATTGAAAATCACACGAAAACTAAAGTTTTCTCTCTATATTTATCGAGTGTATTCTTGTGAGTATTTTGATACTTTGAGTGTTGCTTTATCTGGTCTGAAGTTCCTTCAAAGACTATATTCATATTCCATTAAATCTTTGTCTTTTTTTTGGTAAGGATGTTATTTTTTATAAAATGATATTATTTATTTCAATATCATTATCTTAGGAATATTGGTAAGATTTTTCTTGTGAAATTCTTGTCTTTTGTGTTGGGATTACTAGTCACGATATCTGGCACTATTCATGTATACTGACTTTATTCACGAATCGACACTATTCACAAAAAAAATTAAATTTACGTTCTTTATCCCAGATGTCTATTTTTGTTACTATCTTTGATTGTATCCATGTTTTGATCATTATTCTTGAATTTTACTCCATCATAGTATATTATGGAGTGTTTTTGAACATGGATAAACCGAAGTACGAATCCTTAATATTTGTTCTTTTGTCTCACTGGATTCGTTTTCTTTAAAATATTTTTCACCATCCTCAGTCCTAAATGATAATATAACTGAATATCTTTGGCCTGTAGTGCAAAGATGAATGATTTTCTGATGAATATCTTTGGCCCGTAGTGCAAAGATGAACAGGTGTTGAGATGAACATGACCAACTGATGAATATCTTTGACCTGTAGTGCAAAGATGAATATTTGATTCAAAATGTATATTGATTGATATTATAGAGATAAAATATTGATGATGGACTTTAAAATCATAGAAGATAGTAGATTTCATTCTCTACTTAACTCTTCTAAATGAATTGTTATTTTCGCTGTGGATATTGATCTGAAACTTGTTGTTTATTATATTCTATCATATTTTTCCCTGTTGAGGACTAACGATAATTTGTTCTATATTATCTTAGTCATAATGTTCTTTACTGGGTTAGTTGAGCTCACTCTTTTCCTTTATGTTCCATTTTTTTCTCAGGAGGCGAGAATGTAGCAAGTACTAGTCGGGGTATAGAATGATGGTTCTAGAAAGTTGTTTTAGTAGTCATCACTATTTTTGTAAAATAATGTATCAATAATTGTAATGAGGACTTATTTTAGTGTGGATATTGTCTAGAAGATAATATTTGTATTTAAACTCATAATTTATGTGTTCTCGTATTTTACACGACAATTGTAATAATAAAGTTATAGTTGTTTCTATACCATGTATCTGGCGACTCAGAATGGGTGATGTATACCTATTTTGGGGGCGTCACAGACTGGTCATGTCCGGTCAACGGGTTTTGACCGTTTATAACTCACAATCTGGACATCCAATAGCTATGATTCCTGTTCCAGATCAAAGTACTCACTACAAATCCAAAGCTTAAAACAACACAAAACATTAACAGACAACGATCTACGACCACTGACATATGGTTGTCAGACAACATTTTTAGTTCTTGGGCAGTTTTGAAAAACTTCAACTTTTAAGGTCTTTGATGCTATGGATCCATGATGGATCATCATAGATCATCTAAAAACATCCTATAACACACGATTAAACACTTAAACACAATTTTTTTTGCTATATAAGATCAAATAGGGTTAGGGTTTTTATACCTTTTAGTTCCAAGTTTTGATCTTTGATCTCCAATCTGTTCTTGGGTGATCTAGGAGTTGTTTAGGGGACTGAGCCACTTTAGAATTTCGGAGGTCTTGATGAGAGAGAGAGAGTTGGTGAGAGCTTGTATGAAAATGAGCCAAGTTTGGTGACTTTCTCTCTCTCAAATCTATATATATGAAGATATAATACATGTGGCTGATGATTTGAGAATCGATTTCTTTGGATTTTTAGGTCATGCAAAGTCAAATAATTAGGTCACCAACTAAAGTTGTTGGCAATTTTACAAGTTAACTAATTAAAGAATATAAAAAGGGTATTTTGGTCATTTAAAAAATAATTTTAATGGCATTCTTGACTTTTGTCCAAAACCTTAGGGTTTAACCCTAAGATTCTAACCCTTAGATTTTATAACTTTAGTTTCTAGGATTTTTCTAATTAGGGTTTTTAATTAAAAAAAATAGATAACAAAAATATAATTAGGGTTTTCTAATCATATTAAAGTTTTATAATCACATTAGAACTTGCTAATTAGGATTAGGGTTTCCTAATTAGGGTTTAGGATTGCTAAATTTGAAATTAGAGTTTCCCGACATTCGTTTAGGGTTCCTAACTAGGCGTTAGGGTTTCTAAACCTGAGATTAGGGTTTCTAATCCCTTATTAGAGTTTACAAATTATAAACCTTATTCGATCAATTATTGATCAAAATTTCTCTACAGTACAAACACATACTCATCAATATAAATATTTTAATTATATTTTCTATCGAATCCCCATCTGTAACTAGGGTTAGGGTTTCTATTCCTTGTCAAGCACAACTCTACTCTAATTTTCTCAGCCAATACACAAATTGACCATATCTCGAGACTCGTATCACAGATACACATCACAATGTTGATAATCAATATCAACATTAAATAAAAAAAATTATTCAAAAAATTTGGATTATTCGAAATCTCGGGTTATCACATTTACCCCTCCTTAAAAGGATTCTGTCCTCGGAATCACCGCTTTCTTATTCTCTACAATATTTTAAAGTTGTATCATCAATTCATTATTATCAACACAATATTTATTTGTGTCTCATATTCTAACCTATGACTTGGATCTATAAAAGAAACCAATTCACAGCATTATCTAACCAAGATTACTCGCATAATAAATTTCTAAATGAATTCGTTACCTATTGCCACCTCCTGAGTAGCCACTGCATCTTACGCCGTCATGTTGAATGTACGGGCCATTGATCTTCCTGGCTGTGTAGGGCCTCGAATCGCCAAAGTTCCGCTACCGGGTCCCTTGTTGACACTTTCCTTCTCCACCTTTCTCTTAGGACAGTTCCTAACCAGATGATCAGTTGATCCACACGCAAAAAAACCTTGTATTTTCTTCGGATTGGGGCAATTGGGCGACATGTGCCCCTCTTGCCCGCAGTTGTAACAGACTCCTTTCTTCTTCAGACAAACTCCCGAATGGTTCTTTCCACAAGTCGCACATGGTTCCCTCCCTTTCCTATTCTCTTCTGTCTTATTACCCAACTGGGTATTCTCGCTCCACTTTCTCTTGTTTGGATTACTACCACCACTTCTTCCTCAATCATTGGTTTTCTTCTTCTTCTCTTGATAAAATCGAGATGCAGCTTCGCTCCCTCCTTCAGTAATCAATGCTTTTTTCCAATAAAGCCGCGAACGTATTTATCTGCAATATGGCTACTTTGTTGTATATACCCAACTTCAATCCATTCTCATACCTTCTTGCCTTCCGTAATTCCGTATCCACCTGATGAGGTGCAAATCTTGCTAATTCATTGAATTTAGCAGCGTATTCAAACACAGACATATTCTCCTGCTTTAGTTCTAAGAACTTAACTTCCATCCGAGCTTACATACTCGACGAAAAGTAGTTCTCAAAGAACAACTCCTTGAATCTTGTTCAAGTCACTATGGTTGTACCAGCTCTCGCTTGATTAGTCTCCCACCAGTAATTAGTTTCTCCCTTCATCAAGTACGTTGCAAAAGCTGTCTTTTGCTCCTCCGCTACTCTGGCGATAATGAATGCTTTCTCTATCTCCTTTACTCAGGTTTGGGCTTCAATCGGATCCGTGGTTCCCTTGAATTCTGGTGGTCCCACCGCTTTAAAGTCTTTAAAATTTGCCAATCTATCAGCTGGCTGATTTCTCGCTCTTCCTGCTGGAGCTCTATTTCCCATAGCTTGGGCCAACATGTCTACGAAATTCTGCATTAGGTCAGCTTGACCTCCTTCATTATTCACCGACTGCTCTTCTCTTTAATTTCAATTCTGTCGTCTAGGCGACATGATCTGATTTAAATAAAAATCTTATATTAATTCTCTTTCTCTACACAAATTCTTAACACAATAAGAATTCAACACATAGTTCTCATATAATCGCATATTTATTCAAATAGCACATAGTACATTTAGTACTTAACACATATTACTATCCCTTTTTAAATAAATTTTAGGATTAACCACGCACAACTTCACACAAAAAGTTACATTTCTCCATTCACACATAACTATTCCCAGTTTGTCAAACTTACCACACTTATGAGTTCAGAAACTTACCACAATTATATGAGTGTATGAACTTATCCTAGTCGGACCATTGGCGTCCATTCGCTGAGGGGTTCAGAAACATTTCATATAATTATGAGTCATGAACTTACCATAAGTATGAGTTTTAAGAACTCACAAATTAATCTTAATCTTATATTCATATAGAAAATAAAGATTTCATTCATATAAACATATATATATTTACATAAGTTCGCATATCGCTCTCGATATTACAAGCTTTAATATCACACACTACCAAAAGATACTAACACTCAAACTTAAACTATCTACTGTCCACTCCCTTCACCAATCTTCTTCTTGTTGGGACACTTGTTGAATCCGTGACCCGTTCTCCCACATGAAAAATACTTCCTTATATTCGGCATAGGAAAATGCAGGGAAATATGTCATTCCTGCTTATAATTGAAGCACACGTTCTTCCACATCATGCATTCTCCCACGTGAGTCTTTCCACACTTGCTACAAACTTGCTTCTTCTTTGGGTTTGAATTTTCAAAATTATCGCTGTCATTTTCCCTTTTTCTCTTATTCTTGTCTTTCTTTTTGCTTGATTGTTCCTCCCGACGATCCACCACCTTCAGTCTTCATCCTTTCCACCTGCGCCTTTAGCTCAATCCGTTCTTCAGTCATTTCGCGTAACGCTCGCTCCGTCTTCCACAACTCCTCCAAGAGAAATACTTTACTCCGGAGTTCCTGGACTTCTGCAGATACTTGATCTTGTTCTCCAACTTTGTTCTTATTCCCTTTCTCTACCTTTGTTTCTTCAGATTCTGCCTCCTCATCCCCACTCAGATACATCTCAGGATAATCATCATGATCACACCCAAGATTAACCATAGGTTCATCTTTTCTCACTTCTTCCACTGACTCGCTCTGTGCTGGCACCTCGGCTACTGGCACTGGTGCAACAGCCGCTGGCATCTCCATTCTCATCTCATCTTCTCCTGACATCCTACAGTCAGTTTAAACAACTTGATTAGTACTTCAATAGTACAAACTTCTCACACTATGTGTCCACATATCTCACTATTGATGCACTTCAGCAATCCCTCACTTAGTACTCTAAATAAGTATTCGTTATCTCGCTTATGGTTATAATCCTAGGGTTCCCCCCCCCCCCCCACTTAAGGTTTATAACCTACAGCTTTGATACCAACCTATGACGCCCCCAAATCTGGGTTACCTGACCCCCGAGTTTGGTGCTCACGATCCACAATATAATAACATCTAACTACCCATTATTTGTAAATAGTAATACATAACTCATTAACAAATATTGGTAATACATTAGTCCTAGGTCACCTAACCTTAACATTACAAATATACCCTTTAGATATACAAAAAAGGGTTTACAAAACAACATAATAAATATGCTTAATATAAAACTACTCCAGCACTATGCCTCTGCCTTTGTTCTTCTTAGCCCCGCTGGCCTCATCGTTCCTAGCTGAAAAGTTTTATTTAGCAAGGGTGAGCAACAAATTTGCCCCGTAAGTTAAGACATACACTAAATGTATAAGAATCAATAAGAACAGACTATCTAATTTGATAGAATAACACCAAAGTTCAGGAACTTTGAAATAGCTGAACAAAGCTTTAATAACTAACAAGTCTTCTCGCATTCTATGCAACACAATAATCTGATAATGAAAGAGTACAACGCTTTCAAAGCTTCTACGATATTCTAATGAATAATCAAGAATAAATTCTACGCAATAAGAAAGTGGAATGTTTTCTAGATTTATGCTGAGTGATCCATTGGATCTTGAACTTCTCTTCTCGAGTAATTATCAAAGATTTGACTTTGATATACCCAGGTGTATTAGATAACCATAAAGATTAAATTATCTCCCTCTGCAAGTACTTAGAGCGGCCAACTCCTTGTACCCTATATTATGCATAATACTTACACGCGCGCAAAGGCCGAATATACAACAAAAAATGTTCCCTTTGTATAAAAAGGTTGTTCTTCTCAATCTTAGAATCAAAATTTGATTTAACAACGAAATACAATGTTTTCAATATCTAATCACTTTCTCGATCTAGCCGAAATAATTGGCATTGATCTGTCAATAACAATTGAATTCTCTTCTCGAACCTATCAAGTTCTAACAAATGTTCGTCTAGCCAGAATAATTAGCTAAGACATTTCTCAACACAATTCGACAATAGACATGAATTATCTGTACTGTCAATAATAGCTTCTACGTATGTAAATATCTAATAATAATTATTCTCCGAATATATTTTCAGAATCATTGATTCAATTTTAATTAATAAACATGCACTAACTGCGAATAATCAACAATAAATTCTTGGACGAGGTCTAATTAACAATAATTAACCACCATAATATTTAAACAGATATAACTCAAGGTTGAGTTAGGAAACTTGCCTTCTTCATTGATTACAACTACACAATATACTTATCTGCGTTTGAAAGACCTATAATCACCGGTCTCATAATTAGCACAATAATTTATAACACGCAACACTGTAATTTACAATCAATCTTTCTTCTAGGCATATTACCACATAGTCACATCAGTGTTTATAACCTATATAAACACTTATCAAGTTTAACTAGTTCGGTCTGGTTGGGCTTTAGTTTATTCTCAGTGTACTGGTCACCCTATCCGACAATTAACACATTGATTGTCAATTAAACTCAGTTCCAAAGCTTCAATATTATTTTAGATAAGTCAAATATCGTTTATAATATTTTTTCAGAAACTTTTAATAATTTATAAACAATTATTATAATTTATAATAATTTTTCAAACACTAGAATCATTTTTAAATTATTTAATTATCAAATAATCTTATCATCATTAATATTTAATAAGATAAAAATATTCGTTGACATACTTGTCAAAATATTTAAGTTATTATTAATAACTTAAAATATTTTAAAATCATCAATTTTCTACTTAAATAATTTTTAAAATAATTAAAATCATTTTTAAATCATTACCATTAATATTTTAATATTAATGAATTTATCATCAAAATATTAAAATTCATTAATTATAACTTAGAATATTTTTAAATCATATTTAAATCAATAAATGCATTTTTCTATCATTTATTTAATATAATTTTTAAATAAATCTAATATCATTAATATTAATTTATTAATGAGAATTCTCCAAAATATTAAAAATTATATTTTATAATTCAAAATATTTTTAAACACTTTATTCTTCTTTAAAATGATTTTTATAATATTAAAATCATTTTTAATTCATTTATTTAATATAATAATTAAATAAATCTAATATCATTAATATTAAATTATTAATGATAATTCTCTAAAAATATTAAAAGTTATATTTTATAACTCAAAATATTTTTAAATACTTTATTCTTATTTAAAATGATTTTTATAATATTAAAATTATTTTTTTCTAATTTATTTAATACGCTAATTAAATAAATTAAATATCATTAATATTCAAATACTTATAAATATTAATGAAAAATATCCCAATTAATCAAAAGTTATTTTTCATAAGTTAAAATAATTTTTAAAACTATTTTTGGTAATTTTTATAATTTATTTTTTACTTTTTAATCATTTTCTTGAAATTAGGAAAATAAAATTATTAAAACCGTCGTTATAGGCTATAGTGACACTTTCTTTTGCTGTAGGTGTTCTTGGTGCCCAAGATCACTGACAGCCGGCTTAGCAAGGGGTCGACTTTGACCAACCTTAATTCACAGTTTAATACGTTTCTGGGCAAGCTCAAGCATCGATGTTGTAGTGTTTTTGTAACACTACAAGTATCAACCATCATCAAGGTTATATCACATCATAACAAGAAGATCTGGCCAGCTAAAGTCATTGTCAGACGGCTCCTGGGTTTTCCAGAAACCCAGGCAGTTCGGGGTGCCTTTTTGTGGCTCGATTATTTCTATGTTCTGGTCATAATTCATGTAGTCTCAAGGTTCCGATATGTAGTCCTTGTGTCAAGGAACATAAAAAAAACATTTTCTCAATCTAACAACAACAGAATCACAAGTTACAGTTCGGCCAAACATGGTGAGAAACCTTGTTCATCCAGTTTACGGGTTTTCCGAAACGCAAAAATCGATCTGAGTGGCCTACTTTGACCACCTGCTACGCTCGATATGTTGACTGTTTTAATGTTATAAAAGCATGGATCAAGAGTCCATATAACAGGCTATAAGTTGGATACAACACATCATCAAAACAATAAACCAACTGACAGATCAAGGCTTTAGAAAACGTTGTCAAACGTTGATTTACACTTTCTGGGTTACCCAGAATTTGACTGGTCATGCCCGGTCAATGGGTTTTGACCATTTATAACTCATAATCTGGACATCCAATAGCTATGATTCCTGTTCCAGATCAAAGTACTCATGGCATACTACAAATCCAAAGCTTAAAACAACACAAAACATTAACAGACAACGATCTACGGCCACTGACATATTTGTCAGACAACATTTTTAGTTCTTGGGCAGTGTTGAAAAACTTCAACTTTTAAGGTCTTTGATGTTATGGATCCATGATGGATCATCATAGATCATCTAAAAACATCCTATAACACAAGATTAAACACTTAAACACAAAGTTTTTTCTTGCTATATAAGATCAAATAGGGTTAGGGTTTTTATACCTTTTAGTTCTAAGTTTTGATCTTTGATCTCCAATCTGTTCTTGGGTGATCTAGGAGCTGTTTAGGGGACTGAGACACTTTAAAATTTCGGAGGTCTTAGTGAGAGAGAGAGAGACTTGGTGAGAGCTTGTATGAAAATGAGCCAAGTTTGGTGACTTTCTCTCTCTCTCTCAAATCTATATATATGAAGATATAATACATGTGGCTAATGATTTGAATTGATTTGCTGGATTTTTAAGTCATGCAAAGTAAAATAATTAGGTCACCAACTAAAGTTGTTGGCAATTTTACAAGTTAACTAATTAAAGAATATAAAAAGGGCATTTTGGTCATTTAAAAAATAATTTTAATGGCATTCTTGACTTTTGTCCAAACCCTTAGGGTTTTACCCATAGGGTTTAACCCTAAGGTTCTAACCCTTAGGTTTTACAACTTTAGTTTCTAGGATTTTTCTAATTAGGGGTTTTAATTAAAAAAAATTAGATAACAAAAATATAATTAGGGTTTTCTAATCATATTAAAGTTTTATAATCACATTAGGGCTTGCTAATTAGGATTAGGGTTTCTTAATTAGGATTTAGGATTCCTGAATTTTAAATTAGGGTTTCCCGGCATTTGTTTAGGGTTCCTAACTGGGTATTAGGGTTTCTAATCCCTTATTAGAGTTTACAAATTATAAACCTTATTTGATCAATTATTGATCAAAATTTCTCTACAGTACAAACACATACTCATCAATATAATTATTTTAATTATATTTTTTTATCAAATCCCCATCTGTAACTAGGGATATGGTTTCTATTCTTTGTTAAGCACAACTCTACTCTAATTTTCTCAGTCAATACCCAAATTGACCATATCTCGAGACTCGTATCACAGATACACATCACAATCTTGATAATCAATATCAACATTAAATAAAAAAAATTATTCAAAAAATTTGGATTATTCAAAATCCCGGGTTATCACAAACCCCATTGGAAGAAACCTTCATTACATCCACTGTTTATAAGTCTTGTTTGATTCAAATCGGCAACCGCACGTTACCTGTCGATCTTATCTCTTTGAAAGTACTTGCATTTGATGTGATTTTAGGGATTGATTGGTTAACTACTCATCATGCTAAAATTGATTGTTTTCGTAAGGTTGTTAGTTTTCATATTCCTAACCAATATATTATGCGAATTCAAGCAACCAAACCACTAAAGTCAATCACTGTCATATCAAGCCATAAAGCTATTCGTTTATTAAAAAATGGATGTCAAGCTTTCTTAGCCCATGTCACGGATTTAAACAAAAATATGTTAGATTTGAATGATATTTTTATTGTTAATAAATTTCCTGACGTATTCCTTGAAGAACTTCCTGGCCTACCCCCGGAGCGTGAAATCGAGTTTGGTATTGATCTTGAACCCGGTACAAAACCCATTTCTAAAGCCCCATATCGAATGGCTTCTATTGAACTTCAGGAGTTAAAAACCCAACTGCAGGAATTCTTAGACTTTGGTTTCATTCGTCCTAGTACGTCTCCTTGGGGTGCTTCTATTCTATTTGTAAAGAAGAAAGATGGAAGTATGCGACTTTGTATTGACTATCGGGAGTGGAATCATGTCACCATCAAAAATAAGTACCCGTTGCCACGCATTGATGACCTGTTTGACCAATTACAAGGAGCTAAATTCTTTTTAAAGATCGATATTCATTCTGGATATCATCAGTTAAAGATTAAAACTGATGACATTCCAAAGACTGCTTTTAGAACTCGGTACGGGCATTACGAATTCCTAGTCATGTATTTTGGATTGACTAATGCTCTTGTTGCCTGCATGGATATAATGGACCGAGTATTCAAGGAATATTTGGATCATTTTATGTTTGTGTTTATTGATGACATCCTCATTTACTCCAAAAGCCGTGAAGATCATGAGCAACACTTGAAGCTGATACTCCAAAAGCTTCGTGAAAATAAGCTATACGCCAAGTTGAAGAAGTGCGAGTTCTGGCTTGAGGAAGTAGCATTCCTTGGGCACGTGATATCAAATCACGGGATATCTGTTGACCCAGCGAAGATTGAAGCAATAAAAATCTAGGAGCAACCTAAGTCAGTGATCGAAGTGAGTAGCTTTATGGGCTTAGCTGGTTATTATCGGAGATTCATGGAAGGATTTTCTCGAATTACTACTCCATTAACTCTGCTGACTCAAAAAGATACAAAATTCGGTTGAAGCGAAGAATGTGAGAAGAGTTTTTAAGAACTCAAGAGGAGACTCATTTCAGCACCAGCTCAGCGATGTTTCAGGCAGAGGGTTAGGATGTATTCTAATGAAACATGAGAAAGTCATAGCCTATGCCTCATGACAACTCAAAGAATATGAGAGGAATTATCCTACTCATGAGCTAGAGTTGGCAGCTGTCATTTTTGCGCTTAAAATATGGAGGCATTACCTGTATGGGGAGAAAGTGGAGATCTATACGGATCATAAAAGCCTCAAATATTTCTTCACCCAAAAGGAACTCAAAATGTGGCAACGACGTTGGCTCGAGCTGTTGAAAGATTACGATCATACCATTCAATAATATCCTAGAAAAGCGAATGTGGTAGCTGACGCATTGAGTAGAAGATTATATGCGGGTACGAGTGCGATATTTTCAACGTAAAGGCCCATTTTTTATGACTTGTAAAGAATGGAGATAGAGTTAAAGACTCCATGGACCTACGTGATGAAGGCAAATATACGAGTAGAACCAATTTTAATCGATCAAGTTAAAGTTTCTCAAGCCAATGACCTAGAGCTGATGCGTATGAGGAAGAAAGTGCAAGGAGGTGTTATTCCGGAAGCGAGAATCGATGAAGAAGAAATACTTCGATTCAACTCCATACCTTGGGTTCCTAACGACTCTGATTTGACGTATAAAATCATGATGGAGCTGGAAGTACCAAAATATATTGTGATCTTCGACATACATTTTGGTGGAGCATGAAGAGAGAGATAACAGAGTTTATCTCAAGGTGTTTAACTTGTCAACGTGTTAAGGCGGAGCATCAAGTGCCAAAAGGACCATTGCAACCACTTGAAATTCCAGAATGGAAGTGGGAGCACATTACCATTGATTTCGTTACTGGTCTTCCCAAAGTTTCTCAAGGCATAGATGCAATTTGGGTAATTGTTGATAGATTGACCAAGTCTGCTCACTTCTTACTTATACGAGAAACTTATTCACTTGATTATCTTGCTCGTATATACATAAATGAGATTGTAAGACTGTATGGTATGCCAGTATCCATAGTTTCTGATCGAGACCCAAGATTCACTTCACGATTTTGGGTTAGTTTGCAAAAAGCTATGGGCACAAATTTACGATTCAGTTCGGCATATCATCCTCAAACGGACAGGCAGTCGGAGAGGACTATTCAAACTCTTGAAGATCTATTAAGACACGGTGTCCTAGACTTCAAAGGAAGTTGGGACAAGTTCTTGCCATTAATGAAATTCTTTTAGAATAATAGTTATAAAGCAAGTATTGGCATGGCTCCATTCGAGGCGTTGTATAGACGCAAATGTCATTCTCCAGTATGCTGGGATGAGGTGGGTGAAGCAACGTTGTTGGGACCAGAATTGGTACACATGACAACGGAAAAGATTCAAATGATTCGGCAACGTATAAAGACCTCACAAGATCGACAAAAGAGTTATGCTAATCTTCATCGAAAGGACGTGGAATTCATTATTGGAGATCATGTGTTGTTACGTGTTGCTCCATGGAAAGGAGTTACAAGATTTGGAAAGAGAGAGAATCTCAATCCTCGATTCATTGGCCCATTTAAAATCCTCGATTGAGTAGGAACTGTGGCCTATAGACTCGTTTTACCGCCAAGTATGTCTCGGGTTCATAATGTTTTTCACATATCTATGTTACGTAAATATATGGAAGACCTGAACCACATTATTGATTTAGAATCGGACGACCTAGCGGAAGATTTAACGTATGAAGAGGTACATGTTAAAATATTGGATAAAAAGGAACATATTCTACGCTCCAAGGTTTTACCTCAAGTTAAGGTTTTGTGGAGAAATCACGATGTTGAGGAAATGACCTGGGAGTTAGAATCTGAAATAAAATCAAGGTATCCTCACCTCTTCGACATACCAGGTACGTACCCCAATTTCGAGGATGAAATTTCATAAGAAGGGGAGGTTGTAAGACCCCAACTTTCATGAATAAAGATTAATTTTTCTTGAAATATATTTTTGAATATTATGGTATGGATTTGATATAATGTTATAGTTATGGGTAATATTTATAAATTTTACAAAGTAAGCAAGTTGTTATAAACTATTCGATTGGTCGGGGAATATTCGTTTTAACATGGAATATTCGTACGATAGCACAATCATTGGTGGACCCCACAACAGAATTATTGTCGGAGTTAGAAAACGACATAAATATCTTTTTATGAAAATAATGGCGAAAGTTTTGCCGTTAACTATTAAAATACCCGATGATAAAAGTACAGTAATACGCGTGGTTGCATAGTAGCACACGCTATTTGATGCTTACGTGAGAAGTCACTCAGTTGTACTCAATTATTGCTATAGTAAATGTTGCATAGTATCTCACATTATTGATTCTATTATTGTCACAGTATCATCTGCACAATATTTTATATTATTAAATCAATAATTAAGATGACAAGTTATTCATATTATTATTTGCATTATTGACAATGTCTAGAAAATTCTGTCGAGAAAAGGGTTTGGTCACCTAATTGCGCGCTAATAGGGAGAAATCCGTATCGAAAAGCCCCCTCTTTCCTGGGAATGATCTGGTTGTTAATATTGTAAGTTATATTATTGATGAATAAATGTTGTTAAAAATATTGACAAAATTTTTATGAAGTATTTGTTGTAAATTTGAGTTATTATTTGGACCCTCGCCTACTCATTTTTTTTCAAAAGTATGTGTTATGAGTATGATAATATATATATATATATATATATATATATATATATATATGATGATGATGATGATATTTGTCGTGGGGTGTGGGGGTGGGGGGGGGGTGGGGGGGTTTCACGGGAGGTGAATGTATTAGGATGGTATGTAATGGAGGAAGATATATATAAAAATATATTTTATAAGTTTTATTTTTTATGAAAAATAAAATATATTATATTTTATTATGCATAGTGTTTGCATAGCGTTTGCATAATATTTGTATAATGAATTCAAAAAAAAATTCAGCATTGAATTGCGCCAGTGAAACTTCTACTGTTGGTCCGTAATTTCTAAATTCAAATATTATCATTTTCATTCTCCTATAAATAGGATGCTTAGTTTAGAATTGAAACTTACACCAGAATCAGAAAATTCTTCTTCTGTAATATTGAGCGTATTTATTTAGAGTTTAAAAAAACTTTGATCGTAGAAAATAGTATAAGTTTTCTTCAAGAATATCTCCGCCCTACCAGTCAGAAGTACTCTTTTTTTAAGATAAGGGATATTATTTTTGTTAAATATTCGTATGAAATAATATATTCTTCCATACTCTTTAGTATGTAAGTAATATTATTTCGTTTCAGATTCTGAATTCTACACTCATTTTGTTAAAGTATTGCTTTTATATTCCTTGAAATTAGTAGAATATCCTTGAAATTTGCGCTTCATCTAGTATCTTTTCATGGAAATATTATTCTAAGTATTTTTGAAAATTTTTAATTTTTTCATGTCGGGGTACTATTCCCGAGGTACTATTCACGGGTACTATTCACTCGAGTACTATTCACCCGGGGTACTATTCATGATAAAAATTGATTCATTTTCGATCCAAATTATTTTTTATACAATATTATTCTTGAATTTTACTCCACAAAGCAGTATCATGTTGACAATTTGAACATTATTGAATTTTGGATAAATTAAATTATAAATCTTTAAAATTTATCATTTGCTTTCATTTAATTGAATTCTTATATCATTGTCATCATCCTTATACTTACATTGTGATGAAAGTCATCTTTGGCCCGTAGTGCATAGATGGACTGTTGATTGGTATGATTATGACCAGGGATAATTCAATATAATCATGACATGTAATGTCACAAATGATGCGGTAAAAGTCATCATTGGCCCGTAGTGCATTGATGGATTGTTGTTGGCATGATCATGACCATTGGTGATAACACGAATATCCTTGACCCGTAGTGCATGGATAATTCGTGGATGTGATACTAATGAATATCCTTGGCCCGTAGTGCACGGATAATTCAGTGATGTGAATTATTTATTGAGCTGAGTCTCAGCGATAAAATTGATGATAAACTTTTTAAATCATAGAAGATAGTAGATATCATGCTTTACTTGACTCTTCTAATAGATTGTTTGTTCCGATGCAATTAAACTTGTTGTTTATTAGTTTAACACTGTTGAAGGCTAACGATAATTTATTCTGCATTATCTTAGTCATAATATTTCTTACTAGGCTAGTTGAGCTTACCCTTTTACTTTCATTGGTCTCTTCAGGAAATGAGAACGTAGCCGGGACTAGTCGGAAAATGGAGTGACGGCCCGAGATGGTGGTTGTAGTAGTCCTCACTATTTTATAAAACAGTGTGATAATAAATGTAATGAGGACTCCATTTGAGTTTGGATATTGTCTAGAAGAAAATATTCGTGTCAAAACTCTCAACTATATTTTGTCGTATTTTACACGACAGTTGTATAATTAAGTTTGTATTTAAATTCTGTACCATGTATTTGGCGACCCAAGATGGATGATATATACCTATTTTGGGGGTGTCACATAATGTCTTGTAGCATGTGTCTTGAGTGTTGACTATAATGCATAACATACCAAAATATTGTATACTAGTAATTGCATGTGCTTGAACGCACGGACGAAATCCTCCCCCTCTTTTCGTTTTAACAATCTGAAAATTAAAATGAATTTGAATTGTTTTTATGTTTTTTCGTCCAAATTAATTAAAACGAATCTAAACCGTACTTATTGTCCAAATTTAAATTAGGTTCTATTTTATTATTATAGATTCAAAAATATACATTATTTTATTGTGAAAAACACTACTATATGTAATTGACAGAAAAGTACATCAAAAAGATAGATGGACAGACATAAATTTTGTTTTAATTTTTAATCATTAATGAGTGGGGTCTATTTGGGCACTATATCAAAAAATGAGTGGTTAATATGAAATTTAATTTTGTCAATTTATTAATACAGTATTAATACGCAGGTTGAGAAATAATTTGTCTTTACATGTCAGCACTATATTGATAAATTGACTAACTTATCATAAAGTTAATTTCATAGTAACCGATCCATTAAAAATTATCTTGGGTTGTTAACATTTTAAAATAATTAAATAAAAATGTCATTATTATAAATTTAGTTTCGGGTAATAGATTCTACCAGCTAAACAGAGGCTTAGCTATACTCAAAGAAATATTATAATTTTTTTCGAGCGAGAGTATATATAAATTTTCATTTTATTTTATACACAAAAATTTAATATCAAAGTGGTGTTTTTAAAAATAATAAAACCTCATTAATAAGTGTCGAGCAATTTAAATGGACAATTAATTTAGAGGCAGTTATAAAATTTGCAACGTATCTTTTATATTATTAAAGGAGAGTAAAAAGTTGGGTTACTTTTGGACTTTTTGATATTTGAAGAATATTTTTTATGGGCTTGTGGGAGGTACCTATAGGTATATAAATTATATAATAAAATCATTTCATCATTTTTTTTAATAAAATTTAACTGTACAGATGAAATAATCATGAAAAAAATATAAGTTTTATAAATTTTTCTTTAATTTAAAATTGTGTTACTTCATTTTTATAAATTGTAAAATAAGCATATTTTGGACGACTTAGATTTATTGAGTTTTTTAATATAAAATCGTTGATAGACATCACCAAACTATATGAAAATTCATACTTTCACATATTTTTTTTTATGTTCTTTATCTAAAAAAAAACTCTAAAAATTGATTTATCCCTCTAGGGTATATCCCTTTCCACTTTGTTTTATATCCTAACTTTTAAAACAGTTATCTTGCAAATGAAAATTATCCGACAATTTTTAAATTTAATGGGAAAATAACATTTATTATCTTTACCTATTTTTTAAAAAAAATTAAAAAAATTATTTTACAATCACACACCCCCCCCCCCGAACCCCACCCCTACCCCACCCCCAGTAACAGTGACATAATTTCATGACAAAATTGTTCAGAGAAAAAAGGATGGCTCGGGGGAGATTGATGCGGGAAGAGATGTACTACTAGTAGTAGTAGTAGTAAATCCTCAGGTAAGTAACTAGTGAATGTTGGTAAGTCATTTGCTTTGTCTTAACAAAATGACTCTTTTGGTCCTTGTATTTAAAATTTGGTTTCGTTTTAGTTTCTCTATATTAATTTTTTTTCCCCCAAAATAATATTATATTAATTGTTTCCTCAGAGTAAACGCTGCCATCTCACTGAAATATATGGCATGACACTAAAAAAGAAAAAAAAATAGTCAGATGCATTGATCCAATTACAGTAAAATTAACCTCATGATAAATTGATCAATTGATTAATACAGTGTTTACACGTAATGAGAGATTACCTTCTCAACTTAATATTGTATTAATTAATTGACTAAAATTTACTTTATGTTAATCACTCCTCATATGCATGTAATTCTTTTAATTACAAGTATGTGAAATTAAGGACTATTGTCTTTTACCATATCCTTAATTTCAAAAATAAAATATAATTTACTTTTTTCTTAGTTAATTTGGGATTCGAAAATTACATCTCAACATTTTTTTAATGCCATGTGCATGTGCAGCTTATTTAATATGATAACGATTTAAAAAATAAATAAAAATGAAAGCAAATCATGAGTACAAGAATGCCAATTTGTCTTTAATAGGAATCCTAGGCTAGTTAGTGGGTGCATGGGCAGGTTCATGTGTTGTGCGGACAAAATTCAAACTAGAAACTAGAGGCAAAGTTTTGACGCCATAACTCTTACCATTTCAAAAAACATGAAGCATATGATTGGTTTGAGCTTTGGTATAATAATCTTTTTTTAATGCATGGCTCAACTTCATTCTCATATTCTATTTATGGGAAGGAGAAGAAAAGGCTAATAAAATTATTTTCCTTAATTTAGATTTAATTTATTTTCAAAATATTTCAATATTTTGTTACTTGTTAGATCTTTCTAGTGCAATGTTTGTTTTGGGCATATAAATTTTATTTTATTTTATTACTTGTTAAATCAATTATATTTTTCTTTTAGTATTTTGTTTATCCAACACTAAATTCATGAAACAAATAAAATTTCTATGTCTAAATTTTAGAAGATTATAAAAACTCACTCCAATTTTCACTTTTGCACTTCATTGTATTATGCACTAAACTATAGAGTATACTTGCATGTATGATCATGATCATGATCATGCATGCTATGCTTTCTCATTATTATCTAGTTCTTTATAGACCCTATTTGTTTTATTTTTATTTATTGATCATTATTTCTTTTAATTAATAAATGGTTCTTAGGCTATTTATTTTTGTTTTTTAGGTTAAGCTTAGGTATTTTGGCAAAATAACAGCCCGTTTGGAGAACTTTTGGGTGGACAAAAGTCACTTTTAAATTAAATATGAAAGTGCTTTGGTGTTTATAGTAGAGATTTGAGCTTTTAAGTACTTTTAGCTGAAGCAGAATGTTTGTACTTTTGACAAAAGTGTAAAGTACAAAATTATTGTTAAATTGTTAAAATTACATAAAATGGAAACAAGAGTATTATAAAAAAAGTCAACTCTGCAAGGACTGAAGGAGTCAATAAAATTGAAGGATGGAATTATGGATGGTCCTTTACCTAGGGTTATATATATTTGTTTACAAGAATTCTATTTGACATATATCTATTAATTATAAGTTTCTTTCTTATTTTTAAATTTGAACTTAGGATTATTAGTTCAGAGATTAAAAAATGACTTAATATAGATGATTATTTAATACTATGTTCAACCAAGTATTATAATTCCCACCAGTGAGACTAAAAATTTCTAAACAAAATTATCCTTAATTTTTTTTATTAAAATAGTCATAATATCTTATTATATCCAATAAACTTATTATTGGTAACCAGCTTATTGGTAAACAACTTATTATTGATAAACAACTTCTTATTTAAACAATTTATCATTTAAACAACTTATTATTGGTAAGCAACTTATAATTTAAACTTATTATTGGTAAACAACCTATTATTTAAACAATTTATTATTGGCAAACAACTTATTATTGGTAAACAACTTATTATTTAAATATCTTATTGCTGAACAACTTATTATTGATAAACAACTTATTATTTAAACAGTTTATTGGTAAACAACTTACCAATAAGCTTATTATTAGTAAACAACTTATTGATAAATAACTTATTATCGATAAATAGCTTATTATTCAAACAGCTTATTGATAAATAACTTATTGGTAAACAACTTATTATTGGTAAACATCTTATTATTTAAATAACTTATTATTTAAACAGTTTATTGGTGAATAGCTTATTGGTAAACAACTTATTAGTCCTAGTCATATTTAAATATTGACTTTTTATTTGTCAAATCTTATTTAAACAACTTATTGGTAAACAACTTATTATTTATCATTTTTTCATGTATAAACAAGTTTAAAATATGTTATTATTGGTAAGAGTATAATAGTCCAAATGATATTTTTTTTATCCAGTCCTTTAATTAATCCTGAAAAAAACAAACATTAACATGAGATTATTTTAAGTTATCACACGAATAATCCCATAAAAAATAAATATGTGACTATGACTATTTAATCATAAGATTAATATTCTTGGGATTATAATTTATAAGATTATAATTTCGAAATTATAATTCTTGCAAATAAACATGACATTAGAGTAATAAGTATCGTTAAAAGTTCAAAGTGTAGTTAAAACAATTGTAAAAATATCCTCATTTAGATTTATTCTGATAATATAAATATTATTTTGATATTATCAACAACCTTGTTTTCTGATTTATCCCTCTTCAATTTTAGTATTATATGTTAGTGTTTAATAATTATAACTTATTTACAAATTTTACTATAAATAGTTAAATAAAATATATTTAATAACAAATCATTAATACATGACATGAGACCTAAGATGAAATGGAAAATGAGACGGAAATTTGGAGTCTATGTAATAACCTATTTTTTTTTATATAATTAAATATTAATTAATTTTATCTTATACAATTGTGTTTAAATGGGAAAAGGTAAATGATTTTGTTTCCTTCTTTTCTTCCTTGTTTTGTTTGGAAAATTAAATTCTTTTAGTAGATAATTAAATAACTGATTAAATTAAAATTTGAGGAAGATAATTCCTTTTGTTAAAGTCTTGTGGTAAAATTATTCGGAGCGGGAAGCTACTTGGGAGATAGAGGAGTCTATTCGAGCGGAGTATCTGCATCTTTTTGATAATTAGGTATTTTCATTCTTTTGATTCCGAGGACGGAATCCTTTTTAAGGGGGAGGTAATGTAATATCCTAAAAAAATAATAATAAAATAATATTAAATTTATATTCTTAAAACATATTGTTTGGAACTTGTCATTTATTTGGGTCAAACTAGTTATTTAAATTATGTGGGCTAATAAATATTAATAAGTGATAGATAATATTATGTGGTTAAAATTTGGGCCTTAATATTAATTTAACCCAAATAGAAGTTTATTAGGGCAAACCTAATTAATAAATAGCTAAACCTAATATTACTTCATTATACAAACCTAATAAGAAGAGGTGACTACTTTGGAGATAAAGGAACAAATTCTAAAGGGGGCTCTCAGGTGAAGAAAGACTAGAGATTTTGATCACTAGTGGGGAAATTTCATCAAGAATAAGTAAGTATATTATATATTATATAAAGTGGGGTTAATCACGTGGTTCCATATTAAATTATTAAATTTAGTATGTTATTTTTTCATCATGAGCAAGTACTTTTGTAATTCAAGAACTAAGAGCGATCTTTAAAGATGAGAGAGTTTATTTATTAATGTAATACTTATGCGGATGTACTTATTATTATTATCACTTTATTCAATCTCATTGAATCGGAGGGAGTAGTCCGTGATTGATTTTGGAGATCCTAAAATAATAAATTGATGATTTTTTTTAATAAAAAATATATATATATAGCAGTAGTAATTAAAGTTTACTTAAAACTTGTATAATTTGCAAAGAGATGTTATACAAATAAATATGTAAGATTATATGGAATGAATTAAATTTTAATATTATAAGTAATTATATTTTATAGTCGCACCAAATAGAAGTGTTCATATTTTTATAAATGTACTTACATTTAGTATTATTAATTTGTGTAATTAGTTCTGATTTTAAGGAACTTAAAGAGTTATATTTGGAATATAAATTTTGGAGTATTAATAATTGATATAAGGCGATGATTAAAGGCATATTAAATAGATTATGAATTATTTTGAAATTATTGAATTGGATTATATTTAATTTGAGGTGAATATGTTTAGGTGATGAATAACGTTTACGTATTTGATATCGCTGACATTTGAAGGTAAGATTTTGTGGAGTGTGCTATAAATGGTTTGGAAGTATCGTACTTGATTAAGTACTCTTCAAATGACACTCTTTTGTTTTTAAATTTGTTCGCTTTGCTTCCAGTATTTGAATTCTCATTATGATTTCACATAATTGTTTCTGTGAAATAAATATATTAGTTTCATTTTAGAGTTGATACATATGACTAGTATTTGTACTCTTTGAATTAGGTATTCATGTTTAGTACTATTTATTTCGATAATTATAGAGCGGTATATGTTGCTACCTTCTTTTGAAACCTTGTGATTATAATTTGATTTGGTTCAACATGTATATATAGAACCCTTTTGTTGGTATTTTGTCGCATGTGTTGTGACATGATATTTTTGTTAGAATATACCGTAGGGTATACCCGAGTTATAACCACCGTGGGGGTACCACAGCATGTCGCTCTTAACACGAGAGACACGACACTTTCCGTGGCGGTGTGATTAGTCCACGTCTGCCTCCGCTTTGGGCTCCGGAGGAAGTGGGCCATTTGGTGTTTTGTTGTGGGAGGCGTATGGGTTAACCCTACTTTTCTGTTCTGCGGATGTGTGATGTTGTGCCAAACACACCTATCCGATTTGCATAGATTTGGATTCGCGGTCCAATGTGTGATTTGCCTGTGTGGCATTATTTTGACTTGCCTGTGTGGCAATGTGTATTTCTGAGCTCATTCGGTATAAAATAACTCCAGCCATTTGTTTCATCCTATTATTTTATTGGATTAGCTTTGTTGGTTTCTGTTCAGTTCAAGTCATTGAGTTAGTTACTTCAGTTCGTTATTTCTTTATTCTTTTATTAGTTTCACAATTACGCTGATTCGTATATATTCATTACGTTGATTCGATATATTTCATTCAAATCTTTGGATATTATATTTTCGCTCAGATTTGCACTTGAGGCTTTGTTCAAGATTTTGTCTCGCTTATTTTCGTATATCACCAGTATATCTTTTGTATATATATCCCGTCTTCGGGCAATTGGCTCATGTTGTGTTTTTCTTCCTACAGTTTGCGAGGGTGATTCGTAGTAGTGTGATGAGATTTTTTGCCTTTGACCATTTAGGTTGATTCAATTTTAAGTTTTGATTATTTTGACTCGGTTTGAGAATTGTACTTATTACTTTATTAATGAATCACCACTATTAATATTTTGAGGTTGTTAGTGCTCGCTTATTTATTTTGAGGTTTGTTGTGCTTTGACGTGACCTCCTTTCCTTTTCGGGAAGGGGTGTTACAGAAGATATTGTCGAGCCGTGTTCTTTCTCAGAAAACCTATTTAGGTTTGACCTGTGAGTTGTGGGTAAATCACTGGGTAGACATAGGAGTTTGAATTGATTTTGTTCTCTGTTTGGTTGGTCTTATTCTGACCAAGTGTTTTTTTTAGTTCTTTGAGTTATAGTTGACTTGAGAAAGGCGAGATAATTTGTTAAGATTATTATTGTTATGCGTTGGAACAATAATATTAGTTAAGGATTGTGATTGGATTATTAAGGAGAATAATATCATATTTTGTTCAGTTAAGAAATGATTATACGATTATGATATGAGCATTTGTATCGCTAAGTTTTTGATATGGGAGAATTATTTGTTAAGAGTTATTTCGTAATTACAAATTATTATGATTTTGGAATTGAGGATTTTATTTGGGTTAGATTCTCGATTTTTGTTAAGTTGTGAATAATTTGAGGTATGTGAATCCTGGGATAATATGATAAAGTGAAAACTATTAAGTACAAAGGATCTCTTGTAATTTTGAGTTGTTGTAAAGATTCGAGGTAATTAGATTAATTTTTTGGAGTAAATGAATTTTGCGATTATTTCCTAGTAGAATATTGGAGTTATCTTATATAAAATTTTGAGTGATAGTATGAGGAGATTTTGGAATTTGTTGGGTTAAGGTTTGCACTAAGAGAATGATTGATTTATTAAATGATTAGATATTAAGTGATGAATATTTAAGAGATTTTGAAAGCTATCATTTGTTTATTCAGATAGTAGGATATATGATTTGGAGTTTGGTATGGTGATGGAGAGATCTTAGTAGTAGTATATTTTTGGTGTAATAATATTTGAGAACTAATTTGATTGGAGGTTATGATATTTTGAAACTCTTAAGGACATAGGAAAGTTGGTGATAAAGAGATATTAGTAGTGTATGCTTTGGTGTAATATTATTTGGTGAATAGTTCAAATTAAGGATGAGATATTTTGAAGCTCTTGAGGACTTAGGGAGAGTTGGTACTATGGTTTGCATAGTTGTTTTGGTTATCTGATGTCTTTAGAGTTTTATGTGAATTTATGTAAAATTAAATAAAATAATTTGTTAGATCTTTGTCATGTGTGGAATATAAATATTTTAACGAGTTAAAATAATTTTAAATATTTTGGTTATTTGAATCGTATTTAGATGAAGAAAAATGTTTGTGATTTCAATTATGTTCAAAGAGTACGACGCTTGCAAGAATGAAACTCAAAGATATTAACGGGGCCCGCACTCAACAAAGGGATCATGTGATTTAACGCCAAGAACCTTACCAAGACTTGACACTATGAGTGATGAATCTTTTACAAGTACATTGATAATTACGCGACCGATGACTTATCCACGCTGATCGTTATAAATGGCGGCGCTTACGTCAAAACTAAATTTATTTATTTTTTCTATAGCTTATTTGAATTCCGAGGACGGAATTATTTTTAAGGGGTGAAAAATGTAATAACCTATTTTTTTATATATAATTAAATATTAATTAATTTTATCTTATACAATTGTGTTTAAATGAGAAAATGTAAATGATTTTGTTTCCTTCTTTTCTTCCTTGTTTTGTTTGGAAAATTAAATTCTTTTAGTAGATAATTAAATAACCGATTAAATTAAAATTTGAGGAAGATAATTCCTTTTGTTAAAGTCTTGTGGTAAAATTATTCTTGAAATGGAAGCTACTTGGGAGATAGAGGAGTCTATTCGAGTGAGATATCTCTCATCTTTTGATAATTAGGTATTTTCATTCTTTTTTGATTCCTGGACTAAATCCTTTTTAAGGGGGAGGTAATGTAATATTCTCAAAAAATAATAATAAAATAATATTAAATTTATATTCTTAAAACATATTGTTTGGAACTTGTCATTTATTTGGGTCAAACTAGTTATTTAAATTATGTGGGCTAATAAATATTAATAAGTGATAGATAATATTATGTGGTTAAAATTTGGGCCTTAATATTAATTTAACCCAAATAGAAGTTTATTAGGGCAAACCTAATTAATAAATAGCTAAACCTAATATTACTTCATTATACAAACCTAATAAGAAGAGGTGACTACTTTGGAGATAAAGGGAATAAATTACAAAGGGGGCTCTGTGTGAAGAAAGACTAGAGATTTTGATCACTAGTGGGGAAATTTCATCAAGAATAAGTAAGTATATTATATATTATATAAAGTGGGGTTAATCACGTGGTTCCATATTAAATTATTAAATTTAGTATGTTATTTTTTTCATTATGAGCAAGTACTTTTGTAATTCAAGAACTAAGAGCGATCTTTAAAGATGAGAGAGTTTATTTATTAATGTAATACTTATGCGGATGTACTTATTATTATTATCACTTTATTCAATCGATTGATTGAATCGGAGGAGTAGTCTGCATGATTGATTTTGGAGATCCTAAAATAATAAATTGATGATTTTTTTTTAAATAAAAATATATATATAGCAGTAGTAATTAAAGTTTACGAAAACTTGTATAATTTGCAAGAGATGTTATACAAATAAATATGTAAGATTATATGGAATGAATTAAATTTTAATATTATAAGTAATTATATTTTATAGTCGTACCAAATAGAAGTGTTCATATTTTTATAAATGTACTTACATTTAGTATTATTAATTTGTGTTATTAGTTCTGATTTTAAGGAACTTAAAGAGTTATATTTGGAATATAAATTTTGGAGTATTAATAATTGATATAAGGCGATGATTAAAGGCATATTAAATAGATTATGAATTATTTTGAAATTATTGAATTGGATTATATTTAATTTGAGGTGAATATGTTTAGGTGATGAATAACGTTTCGTATTTGATATCGTTGGCATTTGAAGGTAAGATTTTGTGGAGTGTGCTATAAATGGTTTGGAAGTATCAGGTACGGATTGCGTACTCTTTCAGCGACACTCTTTTGTTTTTAAATTTGTTCGTTTGCTTCCGTATTTCGAATTCTGTTATGATTTCACATAATTGTTTCCTGTGAAATAAATATATTAGTTTCATTTTAGAGTTGATACATATGACTAGTATTTGTACTCTTTGAATTAGGTATTCATGTTTAGTACTATTTATTTCGATAATTATAGAGCGGTACATGTTGCTACCTTCTTTTTGAAACCTTGTGATTATAATTTGATTTGGTTCAACATGTACATATAGAACCCTTTTGTTGGTATTTTGTCGCATGTGTTGTGACATGATATTTTTGTTAGAATATACCGTAGGGTATACCTGAGCTATAACCACCTGTGGGGGTACCACAGGCATGTCGTCTTGGCACGAGAGACATGACACTTTCCGTGGCGGTGTGATTAGTCCACGGCGTCTCCGTTTTGGGCTCTTAGGAAGTGGGCCATTTGGTGTTTTGTTGTGGGAGGCGATGGGTTAACCCTACTTTTCTCGCTCATGCGATGTGTGATGTTGTGCCAAACACACCTATCCGATTTGCATAGATTTGGATTCGCGGTCCAATGTGTGATTTGCCTGTGTGGCATTATTTTGACTTGCCTGTGTGGCAATGTGTATTTCTGAGCTCATTCGGTATAAAATAACTCCAGCCATTTGTTTCATCCTATTATTTTATTGGATTAGCTTTGTTGGTTTCTGTTCAGTTCAAGTCATTGAAGTTAGTTTACTTGATTCGTTATTTCTTTATTCTTTTATTAGTTTCACAATTACGTTGATTCGTATATATTCATTACGTTGATTCGGATATATTTCATTCAAATCTTTGGATATTATATTTTCGTCAGATTTGCACTTGAGGCTTTGTTCGATATTTTATCTCGCTTATTTTCGTATATCGGTTGTATATCTTTTGTATATATGTATCCGTCTTCGGGCAATTGGCTCATCTTGTTTTTTCTTCCCAAGAGGTTTTAGGGTGATTCAGGGCTAGTGTGATGAGATTTTTGCCTTTGACCATTTAGGTTGATTCGAATTTTAAGTTTTGATTATTTTGACTCAGTTTGAGAATTGTACTTATTACTTTATTAATGAATCACCACTATTAATATTTTGAGGTTGTTAGTGCTCTGTTTATTTATTTTGAGGTTTGTTGTGCTTTGCACGTGACCTCCCTTTCCTTTTCGGGAAGGGGGTGTTACAGTCTATATATTAAACATGAACTTATATATATATATATATATATATATATATATACACACACACACGGTCCGGATCTTAAGCTCACCCCTTATTTAGCTCACCTTGCTCATCTCTCTTTAGCGACGGACCGAGCGACGATTCGGTCCGTCGTTATATGTTCGGTCCGTCGCTATATGTTGTCTGTCGCTAAAATCTAAGACGACGGTTCTATATATAGTGACGGACCGAATCATCGCCCAGTCCGTCGCTAAAGCGGGGTGAGCAAGGTGAGCTAGATAAGGAGTGAGCTTAAGATCCTAACCATATATATATGATATATATATACATATGATATATATATATAGAGAGAGAGAAAGCAAGGATCAAGAGCATTCCCACTTATTTTTAAAAAAAAACTCCAAAACGACATAGTTTTAATAAAAGAATGCTATTTAAGGAGTAATGCTAGATAAGGGAAATGCTCTTGATCCTTCCTATATATATATATATATATATATAGAGAGAGAGAGAGCAAGGATCAAGTGCATACCCTTATCTTACTCATTAGTGCTCACCCCTTTTAGCGACGGACGGACGACGGTTTGATTTCGCCATACAATCGTTGCTCATACTTTTAGCGATTTAACAACATATAGCGTCGCTTAAAAGTATAAACGACGGCCAGTATTGAATCTGAGCGTCATTGTCAGTCCGTCAAAAGGGGGGTGAGCACGGTGAGTAAGATAAGGAGTATATACTTGATCCTGATCATATATATATATATATATATATATATATATATATATATATATATATATATATATATATATATATGCCATAATCATATTTACCATTAGAACATTTTCAATAGTCTTTTCAATTACTTTGGGATACTCAAATAGGTAAGACACATCAAAACAATTATCTCAAACAGCCCCTCCAACCTTACTCATTAAATCTGCAACTTTATTCTCTCTCTTCAGAACTGGTAAGTTGACCTTGTCTCTTCAAAATATTTATTTTGTTTTGGAAGAATCAAAATTAGAGGTGGCAAACCAAGGCGGGCCCAGTTTGCCAAGCCAAAAAAAGGCCCTAAGTTTTATGTCAAAAATGTTAGGCAGCTTGTTACGGGTTAATCAAGGGGCTTTTCTTCCCTATTTTTTTTTTGCAAAATTTTGCTACACCAAAAATAGTAATAATAATAAATATTAAAAATAATAAAATAATTTATAATAAACAATAATTCTAATTAACTACATACCTCAATCAATTAAAATTTTAATAGTATTATAAATTACTTTCAAAGTATATAATCAAATTTGATTTTTTAAAATTATACTTTAAAATTAATATAATTTATTTAACTTTTAAAAATGCATTCATGATTCCACAAATATTGTTCCAAGAGATATCTAATTAATTTCCAAGATTTACACGGTTGGAACTTGGAGATACCAATATTTTAGCAATTTGAACATTTAAATTGATTTTCAGAAGCTTTGCATGACATGATTTTAGGCATTATCCAATATCTCATTATTAACAGCCATATCAATTAAGAAATTTCAAACTACAATTATTATTTATTACAACTAAAATAATTAAAAATATATTTTTATATTGAAGATTGCATTAAAAATAAATAGTTGTTGTAGCTCAGTTGGTTTAAACTCTTATTTATTTACTTACAAGTTTTGTGTTCAAATCTCATAACCCACAAGTAGCAACATTTTGTTTAAAAAAAAAAAAAGAATCACACGGCAACTGACCGATCGGTAGAGCTAAAAACTACCAGATTTTCCTGGCTAAAAATCACTACCAAAGCCCAAATTTCATGGCGGATATTTTACTTTACCGCTGCATGGGCTGGGCCATCTTTGCCAGGTCTAATCAAAATCATATGAAAAAGGCTAAAAATATTTATTTTGCTTAATGGGTTTGATGTACAGCTGATTTTAAAATTTAATATCATTTCTTTTTATCAATTATTATTGTTTTAAGTCAAATACTGTATTAATGAATTGAAGAGACTGACGAGTTACAAAATATTAAAATAACAAATAATACTCTTCAAATTTCCACGTAAGTTAACAAACTTCAATTTAAAGAATTTTTATTATTACTACTATTGGAGATATTCTTATATGTCTTATCTAATCTCTCAATGTTTTGGAAGAAGTTCAACATTTTGTAGAGGGAGGGATTGTAAGTAATCAATGCATCATCTTTAAGTCCCTCCTTATTTCCCTCCTCTTTTTCTCCTACTTTTAGGAAGAGAAAAAGATGGCCCTGAGCGGAAATACCAACTTTTTTTCATTCTTTTCTTTCACTTTATTCTCGTTCTTACCAAACAATCAAAATGCCCTTATTTTTAATCCTCATTTTCCTATTTTTTTCCCCATCACTTTTCTCATTTTAAATAAACATATTACTTTTTGTTCCTTAATATATGTTATTTTAAAGTTATGGACAAGAATTAAAAAATAATTGTATAATATTAAATATAATATCAATTGTCTATAATACCTTTAAATTTCTATAATTATCAAATTTATCTCATTATCTTCCTCATCTATAACATTTTCCCATAAAGGGTAACTTTAGAAATATTATATTTAATTCTCCTATATTATATAAAATGACAAATAATTAGAAAAAATAAAATAATCTAAAATGACATATATTACGAGATAGAGGGAGTATTAACAATACCCAAGAAAAAACACCAGACTTGTTGGGGCATGATTATTTAGGCCAGAATTATATGGTGGGCTGGAGTCCACGTAGACTTATTTTAACCTGCGTAGAAATCTGTTTTGGCAATTGAGTATTTTATCGAATCAAGGATTCCCAATTCTATTTAATTTATGACTGTGACGCCCCTAAAATTAGGTATACATCACCTATTCTGAGTCGCCAAATACATGGTACAAAATACAAATACAAACTTAACTATACAGCTATCGTGTAAAATACGACAAAACATAAACTGAGAGTTTAAACAAGAATACCGCTTTCTAGACAATATCCATTCTCAATGGAGTCCTCATAGATGATATACAAACTCAAATTCACCTCGTTACATTTATTGTCACACTATTTAATGTAATAGTGAGGACTACTAATGCTATCATCTGAGACCGCCACTCCGTTCCCCGACTCGTCCCAGCTATATTCTCATTTCTTGAAGAGAACAGTGAAAGAAAGGGTGAGCACAACTAGCCCAGTAAGAAATATTATGACTAAGATAATGCAGAATAAATTATCAATATTTTTCAATAATGTTAAACTGATAAAATACAATAGACATCAAGTTTAACTGCAGCGGAATAAGCAATTCATAAGAAGAGTCAAGTAAAGAATAAAATCTACTATCTTCTATGATTTAAAATGTTTTCATCAATTCTTATCACGAGACTCACTTTTTTTAATAAATAAATCGCATCATCGAATCATCCTCGCACTCTACGCCAAGGATATTCATTAAATCATCAATGGTTATGACTATACCGAATAATCCTCGGTCATAATCATACCAAGTCCATCTCTGCACGTAAGCTAAAGATATACTACAATAAAATCAATAATCAACCATTCATCTTTGCACGTAAGCCAAAGATATACAATTCAATAATCAATAGTCCATCTTCGCACGTAAGCCAAAGATAACTTTCATCACCATATAAGCATGAGGATGATGACAATGATATAAGCATTAATCAAACTAAAATAAGGATAAATATTAAAGATTTTAATTTTATCCAAATATTATCCATCACTTAAATAACTCATAATCTAATATTGTTAATATTATAACAATATTTTAATCACCTCTTAAACTTATAAACAATTTATTTCGATTGTTTACACTTTATCAAATAATGCATTTAATCATTCAAAAATGCCATACTCATAAGATTTCATCACCAATGATCAAATCCCTTATCAATAATCTACATATACCTTATATAGGATTTCCAAGCCATAAAATCCTATTTTCCAACTTTGTTACTTCAGATAACATATTTAATTCATATGTTCGTAACTAAACTATTTTCATGAAAAATACCAAATCAGTCCCAAAAATATTTATTTTCTGGGATTTAGCATAATATAGTCCCATAATGAACATATATATTTTTCGGAATTTTTAAAATTCATTTACTATTTTTCAAAAATCTAACTTGCTCATTTTAAGTCGGAATGAGCTCATTTTTGGACAAGATGTTCTTTATACCATATACTTTCATGTCCCAAAAGGCCATAATTTTTCTCATAAATTAAGTGGCCGAAACAGACCTTTTAAAAACATGGGCAGTAGCTTTTTTGAAATTGGCAGCTTTTGCCTCCTTTGCTAAAATCAGTCCACACTAAAATCTACAACACATTTCCCAGTGATTCAACTTGGATAAGCTACAAAACTCATAGATCTAACTCTAGGACTTGACCACACTCAAAAATTCAAAATATAACAGGAGATATGGTCAATTGAATTTCATGTTCCGTTTTTACCAAAATCTGATTTTCAACCCTTTGTGATTTCTAAGAAACTTTCATGTTTTCACATAATAACCAATATAACTTATCATGACAATGACATAATAATTCAATAAAAAAAGTTTACGAATTAATTTAACTAGAAACCAATAACGTCCAAATTGTCAACATGATACTTCTTTGTATAGTAAAATTCAAGAATGCTCAGAATAATATTTCCATGAAAAGATACTGGATGAAGCGCAAATATCAAGGATATTCCACTAATTTCATGGAGTATAGAAGTCAAAGCCTTAACCAACTGAGTATAAGAGAATATATGAAACTGCAAATGGATTTTCGTCCGCCATGTGGTAATCCACTTAGACCGATCATTTCCACAATTTAATAAGAATGAATACGGAGGATCATTCACCATGCATGTGGAAAATCCACATAGACAGGTTATTCCAACAGAATAATAAAGAATGGAATAACAAAAGGATTCACCATGCATGCGATATATACCGCACAGACAGGTTATTCCCAACATAGTAATAAATAATGGAACCCGTGTCCATGCGTACGCATGCATGTGATATTCCGATAGAATAATAAATGTGGAATAATAAATAATGGAACCAGTCCCACCGTAAAACGCATGCATGTGATATATTCGACGAATAATAAATACGAATAATAATAAATAATGAAACCAGTGTCCCATGTAAAAACGCATGCATGTGATATTCCGATAGAATAATAAAGAATGGAATAACAACAGAATTCACCAGGCATGCAATACTTCACATAAACAGGTTACTCCAACATAATAATAAAGAATGGAATAACAGAAGAATTTCACCATGTATGCGGTACTTTGCATAACAGGTTATTCCAACAGAATAATAAAGGATGGAATAACAGAAGTTCTCTTCATGAATAAGAAAGAAATAATACCCCTTATAGGTACAACAAATAATATCCTTTACCTCAAAAGAAGACTGGATACTGGAATAGTGAGGGAGAAGACTTCTCTTCTTCTTTCTCTCTATATATTTCTCTCTATAATAATGGCTCTAAAGCTTTAGTGAATTGGTGAGAAATGAAGGAAGAATGAGCTTTTATTTATAGGAAAACATAGTTTCGATAATTGCACATTTTAGTGCTCAGAATTTTACAGTACAATACCTCCAACTTTTCTTTCATTTTTAATTCAGTCATCCAAGTATTATCAAACTTGCACCACCCCCCCAATAGTAAATCATGTGAATCAATAGTAAATCATGTGACTCAATAGTTCCAAACATGTGAAAAAATTAATTACAGTATAGTACCTCCATCTATACCTCCATTTTTAACTTAATCATGCAAGTATCATCAATCTTGCACCAACTCCCCTAATAGTATAAGAATGTGATTCAATAGTACACATATGTGAACAAATAGTTATAATCATGTGAAATAATAGCAATCAATTGCTCATTTATCCGGTTAATTACCCGATTGGTCAATATATCCTCCAGACATCATTTATTATCGAAATAAATGTCGATTTTCACTAACACAAATAATTCCAACACAATGGAACTATTTTTATCAAAAATATAAATTTTGAAATTTTGAAGTTTGACTTTTCTCAAAAAAGTCAACTGTTGACTTTTTGACCAAATAGTGAATCCTGGAAAATTTTGTGTTTATAGGCTATTTTTACTAATTTCGTCGTTTCGGACTCAAATATCATGTTCGCGTCTCCAAATTCAACTCAGAGCACAACTTCAATTTTAATAACATTTATCATTAATATTATAACTCATAATATTTATCAACTATGTCGCTCCCAAGAAAGAGGCTTTCGATAAGGATTTCTCCCCTATCATAGCATGATTAGGTGACCAAACCTCTCCTCGATGTAACTTCTAGACATTATAAATATTGTAATTTAATAATATAAATAACTTTGTCGTCTCAATTATTGATCTAATAATATATCATATTATGCATGATGATCTTGTGACAATAATCGAATCAATAATATGAGAGATATGATGCAAAGAATTCTCGTAGCAATAATTGAGTATAACCGAGTGACTTCTTACGTAAGCATCAATAATTAATACCGTGCAGCTACTATGCAACCACCAGCCAGACATCGTATTTTTTTACTAATGGGGTAGTTCAACGGTTTTAACGGTAAAACCTCCGCCAGTTATTTTCATAAAATATTTTTGTCGCTTTTCTAACTACGACGACAAGATTCCGTTGTGAGGTCCACCAATGATTATGTCGTGCGTATTTAATATTCTCCTCCGACAAAAAGAATATTCCCTGACCAAACGAATATTTTATAACAGCTTGCATACTTTGCAGAATTTATAAATACTACCCACAACTATAACATTATATCAAATCCACACCATAATATTCAAAAAAATTATTTCAAGAAAATTAAATATTTATTCATAAAATCCGGGGTCTCACAATCTCCCCTCCTTATGGAATTTCGCCCTCGAAAATTAAGTACGTACCTAGTATGCTGAAGAGGTGAGGGTACCTTGACTTCATTTTAGATTTTAACTCTTGAGGTATAACCTTTAAGCGTAGAATATATTCTAGGATTTTTAACAGGTACATCTTCATATGTTAAATATCCGCTATCTCGTCCGGTTCTAAATCAATAATGTGGTTCGAGTCGTCCACATATTTACGTAACATCGATACGTGAAAAATTTTATGAACACGCGACATACTTTGCGGTAAAACGAGTCTATAGGCCACAGTTCCTACTCGATCGAGGATTTCAAATGGGCCAATTAAATTGAGGGTTGAGATTTCCTCTCTTCGTCGATTCTTGCTTCTAGAATAACGCCCTCTTGAACCTTCTTATTCACAATCATCAGCTCTGAGTGTGTAGTTTGAGCGGCTTTAACTTTATCGATTAAAGTTAATACTAATCGTATATTCGTTATCTTCACGTGGGTTCCTAGAGTCTTTAACTCTATCTTCATCATTTGTAAGTTATACGAAATGGGTCTTTGTGTTAACAACATCACACTCGTAAACGCATATGATCTTCTACTCAACACGTCAGCTACCACGTTTGCTCTTCCACGATGATATTAAATGGTATGATCATAATCTTCAACAGCTCGAGCCAACGTCTTTGGCGCATGATACGTTCATTTTGGTTGAAGAAATACTTGAGGGTTGTAGAAATGGGTTTTGTACTGGGGTCAATACAAAATTCACTTTCACACTCTAGGGTAAGTCAAAAAGTCTTCAAGAATATGTCAAGAAATTTATTAATGATAGAAATATCATTCAAAACTGTGACCCTCATCCAAGACTTGGATAACACATGTAATGAAGGTTTCTCCTAATGGAGTTTCAACTGATAAGTCAAAGTCTAATTTCTCCGGAGTCAAATTTAAACGTTGAATGCAAGTAAGAGAGATAACAGAATGGGTAGAACTGGTATCTAATAAGGTATAGACTTCGCAAGAATTTATAATTAACTAACCAAGCAAACTTCGTTCGGATTACTCGCAATGACTCATAAGGAAAGTGTTAGGATATAATCCAACTTTCTATCTTTAAGGAGATTTATACAATCCCATTAAAGAATTATACCTAATGAGTAATCCTAATTCTATACGGGGAAGGACTCTATGGAGGTGGTGTAATTACTATAAATACAAGGCTTTACACTGATTCTAAGGTACACAATTATTATTTACAACACTAGAGCATTAAAGATCTATTATTAAACTTTTTTCAAACTGTACTTACTCTCACATCGGAGCTATCCCCCGACGGCCCAAGCCGTCAAGCGTTTGGCGTGACTTCGTTTCTGTGCAGGATTTGACGCGCTTTGGTGATTGGAGTGCGTGGACGAATCTTGGCGTTAGGAAGACTCCCTCTCTTTTGAATGATAGGATTAATATCCATTTTTTAAAAGTTAAATTAAAATATTTTCAAATTTAAAATTGACATGATTCATTTAATATTCGAAAACAATAAATCTTAATTTAAGAGTGAGTATTGTGCGGTGTGGTGCAACTTTAAGCACCAATCGTAAGCATAATATGAAAGTAGTATGCACACAAGCTAATCATGTATAATGATAAAACATATACTTGTAATCAATCTTATTTATTTATTAATAAAAGTTTTTATTTACTAAAGGCATTTAATTTATCTACATGGTACTGTTTTAATAATATGTGATAAACCATAGTTTTAAGCAATACTTTTAGAATCATGATGAGATCATATTAATGAGATCTAAATTCTTAGATAGCTTAAAAACTAAAATATTCTCAAATAATGGATTACTAAAAAAGGAATTAGTGAATCCGGATAGATTGGTACATATGTTGCTTGCTCATTTGATGAGGATGATTGATCTCATGATCATTTGTGTGGAGACACTAAAGCAAGTATGTAGGTGTTTATTGGAGAATAAGTTCACTGAACGTGACTCGCTAAGGAATAACTAATGGAGTTTTACCTACATGTCAATAGAAATTCCTGTAGTGATAGTAGTACAAGTAATGATTAGACTTGAGATCATCATAGTATCTTGTATATAATGATTTACACTTTGACTTATTCCTTAAGACCCTTAGGGTATATTAAAGGGTATGCTTGGGTGTAATAAGTTTTATATGGAGATAATGAATGATCAATAAAGAATCTACCACTTCTACTAAAAGAAGAGATATGTCCTATGTGATTCGATAAATGACAACCCACGAATCCTTGGCCAATGTGGAATAAAATTAGAAAGTAGTTTCTAATTTACATTCATTAAGAGTTGTGCATTTAGGAATCGAAATACATATAATTAAATAAAATAAGACTTAACAGTAATTTCATATCTTATATTTAATTGGGACATTGTATGGTGGAAGGATTGAATTGTACAATAACTATTTACTCAAAGGTTCTTTTATGATTAATGTTGAAATCTATACTATCTGGAAAGTCGTTGATCGCTAGGGAGGCTTATCCCTATTGTAGAATAAATATTATTTATTTAAATAAATTAATAGTTTAATTTATTTATTTAAATAAGATTAGAATTGTTCTAATTGATTTATTTACAACCAAATTTAATATAGAGAACCTAAAGGGTTACACCATAAAAGAAAGAATAATTATTTAAGAAGTTAATGATATAATCATAATAATATATTAAGTGTATTTAATTTAATCTATGGTGATAGAGTAAATTAAATAGCTTAATATTTATTATTTAATATTTTAAAATATTAAATATAAATTAATAAGAGGAGTCTTATTAATATTATTACAATTATTATTGTTATAATTTCTAAAGGAGTTTGAGAATTAATTTAATATTAGTACTCTCATTTATTCCTAATTGGATTAGGAGGTAAATTAATTAAAAGAGTTTAATTAATTATCCTAATAAGATTAGGGAGCCTAATTAATTAAAGGAGTTTGATTAATTAAATAATACTCTATTTTAATTATATTAAAATAGGTTAACTCGATATCTTCATAAGAGAAGTCTTATATTAGATATCGCAGTGTGAAAATATGTGATTCCAAAGGTTGGAGAGTCGCCTTTTTTTTATAGAGATGGAAAAACTAGGGTTTGAGCCAAACAACCTTCGCCTTGATTCTTGTTCTTCTTTGGTGGATTACCTCTAGAGGCCAAACGTCATCGACTAACGTTGATTATAGGAATAAACCAAACCAAAGGTATTCAAGGAGAGCACAAAGAAATAGGAGTTGAACTTGTACTTGAGGAAGATCGGATATTCAAGGGTATGATTTTATATTTCCTACCCTTTTATTTACTGATAATTAAAGCACAAGAATGATCTTGGTTTATGATTTGTAAAAAAAATTTTAAAATTCGTTTTACTTCGCTTCCGCTTTATTTATGTGATTTGATTGCATGCTCTTGTTTCTAGCAAACCTAACACAATATGCAACTAATATTAACAACTACAACTATGCAGTTTCTTGTAGTTATGATTACATGCGGTTGCGATTTCATAACCACTTTCAAATATATTTTAAAAATTATAATATATAATTTTTATACTACTAATTCATATTATGAAAATTATTTTCACTTCAACACGTCTAGTTAAAAATCTTATGTATAACACAAATAACAAAATCTTCAATTTATAAATTGCAACCATACATGAATTATTTGTAAGGAACTACTATTACATATGTTAAACAAAAAAATAAAGCAGTGAACTTGATTACATTAATTAAAGAGATTTTAATAATTCATCACAAATAAAGTTCTAATCCCTTATTTATGTTTTTTGTACTAGTTGTGGTTATCATATATAGATTATCTTATCTTTGATATTAATTCACATAAAGTTGAAGGGAACTAATGAATTTTTAGGAAGTTAAATTGACATACATTAAATGTAATATTACACGTAAAAGTGATTAAAACTCATAAGAAACAAATTAAATTACACTATTCAGTTATAACTTTATTAGATACGCTATAACTTAATATTTAGTATATATAAAACATATATAGTTTGTCAACGTCAGGAAAAATTTCCTCATTTCTTTTGGAATTCCTCCTTTTACCCTTTATGTTCTTTACATATTGAGTTTTGTTTGAAAGTGCGAGTTTGAAAAGAGTCCGACACAAAATGTCGACGATTTGAAATTCACAGTCGTCGGTTGGTAGTTTTGAAATGGTTGTACTGTAAGACCCCAAATTTTATGAATAAAGATTTAATTTTCTCGAAATATTTTTTTTAATATTATGGTGTGAATATGAGATAGTGTTATAGTTGTGGGTAGTATTTATAAATTTTGCAAAGTATGCAAGTTGTTATATAATATTCGATTGGTCGGCGAATATTCATTTTAACAGGAATATTCGCATGCGAAGACACAATCATTGGTGGACTCCTGGCGGAAGTATTGTCGTAGTTAGAAAATGACGTAATTATCATTTTATAAAAATAACTACGAAAGTGTTATAGTTAAAACTGTTGAACTACTCGGTAGTAAAATTACGATGTACGCTGTGGTTGCGTAGTAGTAGCACACTCGGTATTGATTATTGATGCTTACGTAAGAAGTCACTCAGTTATACTCAATTATTGCTACAGTAATTGCTGCATCATATCTCTCATATTATTGATTCAATTATTGTCACAGTATCATCTGCATAATATGTTATATTATTAAATCAATAATTGAGACGGCAAAGTTATTCATATTATTATTTGCAATATTGACAATGTCTAGAAGTTCTGTCAAGGAGAGGTTTGGTCACCTAATTGCGCGTCAATAAGGAGTAATCCTTATCGGAAAGCCCCCTCTTTCCTAAGAACGACCTGGTTGTTAAATATTACGAATTATAATATTAATAATGAATAAGTCTGTGTTGATTAAAGATGAAATTGATAGTTTCATTATGTTGAAATTATTAGTGTTAGTGGAAATCGACATTTATTTCGATAATAATTGATGTCTGGAGGTTATATTGATCAATTCGGTAATTAACCAGATAAATGAGCAATTAATTGCTATTGATTCACATGATTATAACTATGTGATCACATGTGTGTACTATTTATTCACATTCTTGTACTATTAGGGGAGGTGGTGCAAGATTGATAATACTTGCATGACTAAGTTAAAAATAGAGGTATAGATGGAGGTACTATACTGTAATTCATATTTTCACATGTCTAGAACTATTGATTCACATGATTTACTATTGATTCACATGATTTACTATTAGGGGAGGTGGTGCAAGTTTGATAATACTTGCAGGACTAAATTAAAAATGAAGGAAAAGAGGAAGGTATTATACTGTAATATTTCGAGCCCTAAAATGTGCAATTATTGAAACTGTATTTTCCTATAAATAGAAGCTCATTCTTCCTTCATTTCTCACCAATTCACTAAAGCTATAGAGCAATTATTATAGAGAGAAAGAAGAAGAGAAGTTTGCTACCTCACTATTCTAGTATCCAGGTCTTCTTTTTGAGGTAAGGGTATTATTTCTTTCAGATTCATGAAGAGAGCTATTGTTATTCCATCCCTTATTATTCTGTTGGAATAACTTTTGTATCATGACTACCGTATACATGGTGAAATTCTTTTGTTATTCCATTCTTTATTATTATGTTAGAATAACTTTTGCCTATGCAATCTTAATCGCATACATGGTGAAATTCTTCATTATTCCATTCTTTATTATTCTCATTGGAATAACTTTGTCTATGCTGGTCTATTGCATGCCCGGTGAATTATTGTTATTCCATTCTTTATTATTACATTGGAATATCCTCAGATGTGCGGATTACGTATGACCGGTTCCGTTCTTTATTATTACATTGGAATATCACATGCATCTGGATTACGCATGACTGGTTCCTTCTTTATTATTCTGTTGGAATAACTTTCTGCATCTTGATCTATCGCATGCCTGGTGAATTCTTTTATTATTCCATTCTTTATTATTCTGTTGGAATAACCTGTCTATGTGGATTACCGCATGCATGGTGAATGACCTTTCGTATTCATTCTTTATTAAATTATGGAAATGATCTGTCTACGTGGATTACCGCATGACGGATGAAAATCCATTTGCAGTTTCGTATATTCTATTATACTCGTATAAGATATCATTTCTTTTGTACTCGTCATGAAATATCATTTTATTTGGTATTTTTCTGTTACGAGTTACTATTCATGGGTTACTATTTGGTATTTAATCTATGGTGATAGAGTAAATTAAATAGCTTAATATTTATTATTTAATATTTTAAAAATATTAAATATAAATTAATAAGAGGAGTCTTATTAATATTATTACAATTATTATTGTTATAATTTCTAAAGGAGTTTGAGAATTAATTTAATATTAGTACTCTCATTTATTCCTAATTGGATTAGGAGGTAAATTAATTAAAAGAGTTTAATTAATTATCCTAATAAGATTAGGGAGCCTAATTAATTAAAGGAGTTTGATTAATTAAATAATACTCTATTTTAATTATATTAAAATAGGTTAACTGATATCTTCATAAGAGAAGTCTTATATTAGATATCAGTGTGTGAAAATATGTGATTCCAAAGGTTGGAGAGTACGCCCCTTTTTTTATAGAGATGGAAAAACTAGGGTTTGAGCCAAACAACCTTCGTCTTGATTCTTGTTCTTCTTTGGTGGATTACCTCTAGAGGCCAAACGCTTGGCTGACTAACGTTGATTATAGGAATAAACCAAACCAGTGTATTCAAGGAGAGCACAAAGAAATAGGAGTTGAACTTGTACTTGAGGAAGATCGGATATTCAAGGGTATGATTTTATATTTCCTACCCTTTTATTTACTGATAATTAAAGCACAAGAATGATCTTGGTTTATGATTTGTAAAAAAAATTTTAAAATTCGTTTTACTTCGCTTCCGCTTTATTTATGTGATTTGATTGCATGCTCTTGTTTCTAGCAAACCTAACACAATATGCAACTAATATTAACAACTACAACTATGCAGTTTCTTGTAGTTATGATTACATGCGGTTGCGATTTCATAACCACTTTCAAATATATTTTAAAAATTATAATATATAATTTTATACTACTAATTCATATTATGAAAATTATTTTCACTTCAACACGTCTAGTTAAAAATCTTATGTATAACACAAATAACAAAATCTTCAATTTATAAATTGCAACCATACATGAATTATTTGTAAGGAACTACTATTACATATGTTAAACAAAAAAATAAAGCAGTGAACTTGATTACATTAATTAAAGAGATTTTAATAATTCATCACAAATAAAGTTCTAATCCCTTATTTATGTTTTTTGTACTAGTTGTGGTTATCATATATAGATTATCTTATCTTTGATATTAATTCACATAAAGTTGAAGGGAACTAATGAATTTTTAGGAAGTTAAATTGACATACATTAAATGTAATATTACACGTAAAAGTGATTAAAACTCATAAGAAACAAATTAAATTACACTATTCAGTTATAACTTTATTAGATACGCTTATAACTTAATATTTAGTATATATAAAACATATATAGTTTGTCAACGCTGTGAAAAAATTTCCTCATTTCTTTTGGAATTCCTCCTTTTACCCTTTATGTTCTTTACATATTGAGTTTTGTTTGAAAGTGCGAGTTTGAAAAGAGTCCGACACAAAAATGTCGACGATTTGAAATTCACAAATCGTCGGTTGGTAGTTTTGAAATGGTTGTCTTGTGAAGACCCCAAATTTTATGAATAAAGATTTAATTTTCTCGAAATATTTTTTTTAATATTATGGTGTGAATATGAGATAGTGTTATAGTTGTGGGTAGTATTTATAAATTTTGCAAAGTATGCAAGTTGTTATATAATATTCGATTGGTCGGCGAATATTCATTTTAACAGGGAATATTCGTACGAAGACACAATCATTGGTGGACTCCACAACGGAAGTATTGTCGTAGTTAGAAAATGACAGAATTATCATTTTATAAAAATAACGGCGAAAGTGTTATAGTTAAAACTGTTGAACTACTCGGTAGTAAAATTACGATGTCTGGCGTGGTTGCATAGTAGCACACGGTATTGATTATTGATGCTTACGTAAGAAGTCACTCGGTTATACTCAATTATTACTCTACGATAATTCTTTGCATCATATCTCTCATATTATTGATTCAATTATTGTCATAGTATCATCTACATAATATGTTATATTATTAAATCAATAATTGAGACGGCAAAGTTATTCATATTATTATTTGCAATATTGACAATGTCTAGAAGTTACATCGAGGAGAGGTTTGGTCACCTAATTGCGGCGTCGATAAGGAGTAATCCTTATCGAAAGCCCCTCTTTCCTAAGAACGACACGGTTGTTAAATATTACAATTATAATATTAATAATGAATAAGTCTGTGTTGATTAAAGATGAAATTGATAGTTTCATTATGTTGAAATTATTAGTGTTAGTGGAAATCGACATTTATTTCGATAATAATTGATGTCTGGAGGTTATATTGATCAATTCGGTAATTAACCAGATAAATGAGCAATTAATTGCTATTGATTCACATGATTATAACTATGTGATCACATGTGTGTACTATTTATTCACATTCTTGTACTATTAGGGGAGGTGGTGCAAGATTGATAATACTTGCATGACTAAGTTAAAAATAGAGGTATAGATGGAGGTACTATACTGTAATTCATATTTTCACATGTCTAGAACTATTGATTCACATGATTTACTATTGATTCACATGATTTACTATTAGGGGAGGTGGTGCAAGTTTGATAATACTTGCAGGACTAAATTAAAAATGAAGGAAAAGAGGAAGGTATTATACTGTAATATTTCGAGCCCTAAAATGTGCAATTATTGAAACTGTATTTTCCTATAAATAGAAGCTCATTCTTCCTTCATTTCTCACCAATTCACTAAAGCTATAGAGCAATTATTATAGAGAGAAAGAAGAAGAGAAGTTTGCTACCTCACTATTCTAGTATCCAGTCTTCTTTTGAGGTAAGGGGTATTATTTCTTTCGTATTCATGAAGAGAGCTATTGTTATTCCATCCCTTATTATTCTGTTGGAATAACCTGTATACGCGGACTACCGTATACATGGTGAAATTCTTTTGTTATTCCATTCTTTATTATTATGTTAGAATAACTTTTATCTATGCTGGCAATCGCATACACGGGTGAAATTCTTCTCATTATTCCATTCTTTATTATTCTGTTGGAATAACTTTTATCTGCTGATCTATTGCATGCCCGGTGAATTCTCGCTGTTATTCCATTCTTTATTATTACATTGGAATATCCTCAGATGTAAGCGGATTACGTATGACCCGGTTCCGCTTCTTTATTATTCTCATTGGAATATCACGTGCATGTCTGGATTACGCATGACTTCGTTCCCTTCTTTATTATTCGTTGGAATAACTTTTCTGCATCTTGGCCTATCGCATGCCCTGTGAATTCTTTTATTATTCCATTCTTTATTATTCTCATTGGAATAACTTTGCCTATGTGGATTACCGCATGCATGGTGAATGACCTTTCAGTATTCATTCTTTATTAAATTATGGAAATGATCATCTCACGTGATTACCGCATGACGGATGAAAATCCATTCTGCGCTTTGTATATTCTATTATACTCAGATAAGATATTATTTCTTTTGTACTGGCCATGAAATATCATTTTATTTGGTATTTTTCACATTACGTTACTTATTATTCATGGGTTACTATTTGGTATTTAATCTATGGTGATAAAGTAAATTAAATAGCTTAATATTTATTATTTAATATTTTAAAATATTAAATATAAATTAATAAGAGGAGTCTTATTAATATTATTACAATTATTATTGTTATAATTTCTAAAGGAGTTTGAGAATTAATTTAATATTAGTACTCTCATTTATTCCTAATTGGATTAGGAGGTAAATTAATTAAAAGAGTTTAATTAATTATCCTAATAAGATTAGGGAGCCTAATTAATTAAAGGAGTTTGATTAATTAAATAATACTCTATTTTAATTATATTAAAATAGGTTAACCGATATCTTCATAAGAGAAGTCTTATATTAGATATCGCGTGTGAAAATATGTGATTCCAAAGGTTGGAGAGTACGCCTTTTTTTATAGAGATGGAAAAACTAGGGTTTGAGCCAAACAACCTTCGCCTTGATTCTTGTTCTTCTTTGGTGGATTACCTCTAGAGGCCAAACGCTTGGGTCGACTTAACGTTGATTATAGGAATAAACCAAACCAAAGGTATTCAAGGAGAGCACAAAGAAATAGGAGTTGAACTTGTACTTGAGGAAGATCGGATATTCAAGGGTATGATTTTATATTTCCTACCCTTTTATTTCATCGATAATTAAAGCACAAGAATGATCTTGGTTTATGATTTGTAAAAAATTTTAAAATTCGCTTTTACTTCGCCTTCGCTTTATTTATGTGATTTGATTGCATGCTCTTGTTTCTAGCAAAACCTAACACAATATGCAACTAATATTAACAACTACAACTATGCGTTTCTTGTAGTTATGATTACATGCGGTTTGCGATTTCATAACCACTTTCAAATATATTTTAAAAATTATAATATATAATTTTATACTACTAATTCATATTATGAAAATTATTTTCACTTCAACACGCCTAGTTAAAAATCTTATGTATAACACAAATAACAAAATCTTCAATTTATAAATTGCAACCATACATGAATTATTTGTAAGGAACTACTATTACATATGTTAAACAAAAAAATAAAGCGTTGAACTTGATTACATTAATTAAAGAGATTTTAATAATTCATCACAAATAAAGTTCTAATCCCTTATTTATGTTTTTTTGTACTAGTTGTGGTTATCATATATAGATTATCTTATCTTTGATATTAATTCACATAAAGTTGAAGGGAACTAATGAATTTTTAGGAAGTTAAATTGACATACATTAAATGTAATATTACACGTAAAAGTGATTAAAACTCATAAGAAACAAATTAAATTACACTATTCGAGCTTATAACTTTATTAGATACGCTTATAACTTAATATTTAGTATATATAAAACATATATAGTTTGTCAACGTCAGGAAAAATTTCCTCATTTCTTTTGGAATTCCTCCTTTTACCCTTTATGTTCTTTACATATTGAGTTTTGTTTGAAAGTGCGAGTTTGAAAAGAGTCCGACACAAAATGTCGACGATTTGAAATTCACAGTCGTCGGTTGGTAGTTTTGAAATGGTTGTACTGTAAGACCCCAAATTTTATGAATAAAGATTTAATTTTCTCGAAATATTTTTTTTAATATTATGGTGTGAATATGAGATAGTGTTATAGTTGTGGGTAGTATTTATAAATTTTGCAAAGTATGCAAGTTGTTATATAATATTCGATTGGTCGGCGAATATTCATTTTAACAGGGAATATTCGTACGAAGACACAATCATTGGTGGACTCCACAACGGAAGTATTGTCGTAGTTAGAAAATGACAGAATTATCATTTTATAAAAATAACGGCGAAAGTGTTATAGTTAAAACTGTTGAACTACTCGGTAGTAAAATTACAGTAATACGCGTGGTTGCATAGTAGCACACGGTATTGATTATTGATGCTTACGTAAGAAGTCACTCAGTTATACTCAATTATTGCTACAGTAATTGCTGCATCATATCTCTCATATTATTGATTCAATTATTGTCATAGTATCATCTACATAATATGTTATATTATTAAATCAATAATTGAGACGGCAAAGTTATTCATATTATTATTTGCAATATTGACAATGTCTAGAAGTTCTGTCAAGGAGAGGTTTGGTCACCTAATCAAGCGCCCAATAAGGAGTAATCCTTATCGGAAAGCCCCCTCTTTCCTAAGAACGACCTGGTTGTTAAATATTATGAATTATAATATTAATAATGAATAAGTCTGTGTTGATTAAAGATGAAATTGATAGTTTCATTATGTTGAAATTATTAGTGTTAGTGGAAATCGACATTTATTTCGATAATAATTGATGTCTGGAGGTTATATTGATCAATTCGGTAATTAACCAGATAAATGAGCAATTAATTGCTATTGATTCACATGATTATAACTATGTGATCACATGTGTGTACTATTTATTCACATTCTTGTACTATTAGGGGAGTGGTGCAAGATTGATAATACTTGCATGACTAAGTTAAAAATAGAGGTATAGATGGAGGTACTATATCTTTGTAATTCATATTTTCACATGTCTAGAACTATTGATTCACATGATTTACTATTGATTCACATGATTTACTATTAGGGAGGTGGTGCAAGTTTGATAATACTTGCAGGACTAAATTAAAAATGAAGGAAAAGAGGAAGGTATTATCTTTGTAATATTTCGAGCCCTAAAATGTGCAATTATTGAAACTATATTTTCCTATAAATAGAAGCTCATTCTTCCTTCATTTCTCACCAATTCACTAAAGCTATAGAGCAATTATTATAGAGAGAAAGAAGAAGAGAAGTTTGCTACCTCACTATTCTAGTATCCAGTCTTCTTTTGAGGTAAGGGTATTATTTCTTTCAGATTCATGAAGAGAGCTATTGTTATTCCATCCCTTATTATTACTGTTGGAATAACTCAGTATCTGCGACTCACTCTAGTATACATGGTGAAATTCTTTTGTTATTCCATTCTTTATTATTATGTTAGAATAACCTGTCTATGCGAAGTACTGCATACATGGTGAAATTCTTCTGTTATTCCATTCTTTATTATTCTGTTGGAATAACCTGTCTATGCGGTCTATTGCATGCCTGGTGAATTCTGTTGTTATTCCATTCTTTATTATTCTGTTGGAATATCCTGTATGTGCGGATTACGTATGACCTGGTTCCGTTCTTTATTATTCTGTTGGAATATCCTGCTCATCTCGGATTACGCATGACCGGTTCCCTTCTTTATTATTCTCTTGAATAACTCGCCCATGCGCGGTCTATCGCATGCCCGGTGAATTCTTTTATTATTCCATTCTTTATTATTCTGTTGGAATAACCTGTCTATGTGGATTACCGCATGCATGGTGAATGACCTTTCGTATTCATTCTTTATTAAATTATTGAAATGATCTGTCTACGTGGATTACCGCATGACGGATGAAAAATCCATTCATAGCTTTAGTATATTCTATTATACTCAGTATAAGATATCATTTCTTTTGTACTCGCCATGAAATATCATTTTATTTGGTATTTTTCATTTACGAGTTACTATTCATGGGTTACTATTCACCCAATTACTATTCACTCTAGTATTATTCACTCAGATATTCGGGGCACTTTTTGTGCCAGAGTACTATTCATGGGTTACTATTCACCTGGTTACTATTCATTCTAGTATTATTCACTCGGGTATTTGGGACACTTTTCATGCCGGGGTACTATTCACGAGGTACTATTCCCGAAGTACTATTCACAGGGTACTATTCACCCGAAAAATATATTTCTTTTCTGTCCAAATTATTTTTGGTACATGAATATTATTCTTGAATTTTACTCCACAAAGCAGTATCATGTTGACCAATTGGGATATTTTTAAACTCGGATAAATTTAAAGTCTTTAATATTTATCCATGATTTCGTTTGATTAATGCTTATATCATTGTCATCATCCTCATGCTTATATTGTGATGAAAGTCATCTTTGGCTTATGTGCATAGATGGACTGTAGATTATTGGTTTTACAGTTGTATATCTTTGGCTTACGTGCATAGATGGACTGTTGATTATTGGTTTTATAGTTGTATATTTTTGGCTTACGTACAAAGATGGACTGTTGATTATTGGTTTTACAGTTATATATCGTTGGCTTACGTGCAAAGATGGACAGGTGTATGACATGATCATAACCACTGGTGATAATAACGAATATCCTTGGACCGTAGTGCACGGATAGTTCGATGATGTGATTGGCAAGATCATAACCATTAGTTAACAATTGAATGTCTTCGGCCGTAGTGCACTGACAGACAATTGATTGGTATGATCATGACCATTGGTTTTATAGTTGAATATCTTTGGCCCGTAGTGCAAAGGTAGACAACTGATTGGTATGATCATTGTTATTACATTTGAATATCTTTAGCCTTTAGGGTAAGGATATTGAGTAAAAGTTCTATTAAGCCTTTGTGGCAAGGAGAAACTGTTGATTTACATGATTATAAATATGAATTGGGGATTTAACTATAATCTTTGGTGGTTTAGGTGAAGACAGGTGATGATAGTTCTTTTTGTCTTGGGTATAACAAAGAACTGTTGTTGTGTATTACAGGAATGAAATATTAACGATGGACTTTTAATCTAGAAGAGATAGTAGACATTATGTTCTACTTGACTCTTCTAATGGATTGCTTATTCCACTGCAGTTAAACTTGATGTCTATAATATTTTATCAGTTTAACACTGTTGAAGGCTAAGGATATTTTATTCTGCATTATCTTAGTCATAATATTTCTTACTAGGATAGTTGAGCTCACCCTTTTGCTTTCTTTTACTCTTCAGGAAATGCGAATATAGCTTGGACTAGTTAGGGAATGGAGTGACGGTCCGAGATGGTTGTTTTAGCAGTCCTCACTACTTAGTGTGATAATAAGTGTAATAAGGATTGAATTTGAGTTTATATACTATCTATGAGATAATATTCATGTAAGAACACAGCTATGTTTTGTCGTATTTTGCACGACAGTTGTATAATTAAGTTGTATTTGGATTATGTACCATGTAAGTGGCGACCCAAGATGGGTGGTGTATACCTATTTTGGGGGTGTCACATGTACCAACTCAATCAAATTTGAAAAGGTTTACACAAAGGCCCAATGGTTGGACTCTGTTTAACAGGCCTTGGAAACCGAGATTCACAAAGTTTGGGGGATTGATTAAGCGGGGAGAAGGTGTTAAGCACCCCCCGACTTATGTGAAAATGCGGTTACCGCTTCTTTTCAATTCCTTAATTTATCTGAAATGTGTGTGTATTGGGCCTAAGTGAATTTATTTAGAAGTAGTGTTCTGCCTCGTTTGCACCTATATACAAAGGGTTTGATTTACATAAAAGTTCAATTTTAAGCAATATAAATAGCAATGATGTTTTGAAAATAGATTTTCAAACCCTTGTGCTCACATAGTTATTGAGGCCTTTAATACTTCTATTTTATTCCATATTCGGCTTGATTTGATTTTATTCTCGAGATGCAAAACATCTTTGAAAAAATAATATACATATAAGTGTCGGGCTCCTTATGGGCATGAAAGCCATCTAAAGATGTCCAAACACCATAAATAAATTACAGGCTAGCTGTAAAGTTGAAAAAGGTCTATCATGGAAATCAGATCTAGATCTGTCAGCTGGATCTTAGATCCCGTGGCTCCTAGGCTCTCATGGTTGCTTAATATTTACAAAAAACTAGAAAAAAAACTAGATTTAAATAAATATTAGCTATTCTAGCGCAACGGTTCTAGTTTTGTAACTTTTGAACTAGTTAAAAGTTAGATATGGCTAGATTTAGATAAATCTAGTCCGCAGATTTATATATTATGGATTTACATTGAATGAGCAGTTAAAACAGATATTTAAATGTAATAAACAGTTAATGTATATATATATATATATATACATATATATATGAGATAGAAAGCTTCAAATCTGAAAAAAATCTTACAATATGCTGCACAGAAGGCTTCAGACCGATTTTAGAGCTTGAAAACTCGGTTTCCACCGGTTAAAATTTGATATGTTATAAAATATATGTATGCAAGTGTTTAGAAAGAAGAAGATTGAAGTTTGGAACACTATAGGAGGGGTTAAGAGCTGAAATGGACAGAGTTTTATCTATCTTTTCCTTTTTTTTCTTTTTTCTTTTTGCCTAATTGGGTGGGGGGGGGGGGTCTATTTATAGACCAAAGTAGCCGTGGGTCTACCTGCAGCTACCCGGGTGGTCCTGGACCCCGTGGGTCCTGTTGTCTCGAAGTACGTGCACTCGGGCCAACATGTTGTCCACTTGAACCTTCATAACTTTCAATCTGGGAATCTGATGGAGGCATGATATACCTTTCCGGAAAGCACTTGATAAAAGCTACACAATGACATGAGATTTTATATTTTCTGAATCCGGGAAGATGGGTTTATGACCAGATCTTCGAGTCTTCATTGTCCATCCGTTGAGCTATTTTCACTCGGGATTGATGTTATAGTTCGACATGACTTCTTTTGCAGTGATTTGGGCTGAATTGATGTTGAGTTGGAAAAATTACTATTTTTCCTCTCCCGGGTTGGTTTCGGGCTTAATGAAGTTGTAGTAGTCTTTTCTCAAGGTTGTCTTTGAGATGGTCTGGTATTAACTTTTGACAGTCCTCAGGGTTGTCTTTGAGGATGATTTGATCTCCCAGGATTGTCTCCGGGGCTGGCTTGATCTCTCGGGGTCGTCTCCGGGGTTGGACTTGATCTCCCAGAGTTGTCTTCGGGGCTTGACTTGATCTCCCAGGGTTGTTACCAGGGTTTGACTAGATCTCCAGGGGTTGTCACCGGGGCTGGATTTGATCATTAGAGGTGCATCCGCAACCGAAACCACAATGTGCGGTTAATAAATAAATAAAAATCACACCGCATATATAAATTGTTCAATTTTATGTGGTGCAGTTACGGTTACACATGTATTTTCTTGTTCTCCCTTAAATCTCATAGTTTTAGTACTTTTTAGGTTGTTTAAAATATTTATAATTGTATTAATATAATCTACTCCCTCCGTCCTTTAATATAAATCGTTTTAGAGTTGTGCACAAGTATTAAAGAAATGATTGTATATCATTAATTATAATATCAATTGCCTATATTGTCCTTGTATTGGAAAAAGAGAGTGTTATTTATTGGGCAAAAAATAGTGAGAGAACTAAAATTATATTTAATCCTTGGGGTAATATTGGAAACTAAACAATTAATGCTTACTTAAAATTCTCAAATGACTTATATTAAGAGCATCTCCAACAGTAGTAATAAAAAAACTCTTTAGATTGAAATTTGTTGACCCGTGTGGCAATTTAAAGAGTATTATTTGATACTTTAATATTTTATGCCTCATCAGTCTCTTGAATTCAATTAATGTAGTATTTGACTTAAAACAATAATGGTTGATAACATTTGAAACAATTAATTTCTAATGTTTCCTTTTTCCTCTTTACTTGATGATGCATGTGTTATTTTCTGTTTTGCTTGATGATGTGTGAGCTCTTTTTTGTTATATTGTTTTCTCTTGCCTTTATCTTTTCGTGTATTATTTTATTCTCTTTTCAATGAAAAACAAGTTTATTTTATCATGTTGACATTACAAATATGAATAACCTAGAAAGCAAACTTGATTATGAATGACCCCAACTTTTTATAAATAAAATTGAATTTCTTCTAATTATTATTTTGAATAATAAGGTGTTAATTTGAAATAATGCTTTGGTTATGGGTGAAATGTGCAAATTTTGCAAAATAGGCAAGTGGTTATAAAAAATTCATTGTTGTCGGGGAATATTCGTTTGGTCGTGGAATTATTCTTGCTGTCGGGGAATATTCGTACGATGGCTCAACCATTTTCTGGCCCCATAATAGAATAACTGTCGGATGAAAAAAAATGACAAGTTTGAGTTTTTATAAATAACGACGTAGTTGTTACCATTAACATTGTTGGGATACCCAGTGGTTAAAATACAGTAATACGCGTGGTTGCACAGTAGCACACAATATTTCACAATATTTTTGATTCTTACGTAAGAAGGCACTACGATCAATAATTGTTACAGTAATTACTGTTCAATATTTTATTTTATTGATTCAATAATTGCTACGTTGATATTTTATATTATTATTATTTTAATAATTATCACTGCACAGTATTTCCCATTATCAGATCAATAATTTATATTATTTGAATAATATTATTAGATAACATTATTGGCAATGTTTAAGGAAGTTCTATTTAGGAAAGGAGTTTGGTCACCTAATTGCGCGCCAGTAAGGAGAAATCTTTATTGGAAAGCCCCCTCTTTCCTAGAGCGACGAATTCGTCCGAAGATTATGATTCTTTAATATTATTTGTGAATAATTAATTATTGATTTATATGATAAGGAAATATTTATTTTTATGTGGTTATAAATGAAAGAATTAATGTTGAAGTATTTTATCAGTATTTTGTCGAATTGGAGGTATTAAAAATCATCCGTATGTAGATTTTGGGCGTTTTCTATTTGGAATTTGGAAAAAATTTCTTTTACAAAATTGTAGAGAATAATTTCTTATGGAATGGACATGCGATTTGAATTTTTCTGATAAAAGAGCTATTTATTATGAATTATTGAAGTTTCTGAATATTGTTTAAATTTAAAATATTTTGGTGAAGATTTTCTAGAATGGGTGGGCCCTACTTTTGGTTGGTGAGAAATGTACTAAAATTTTATTTCAAAAGTGGTGTGCATGAATAGTAGCAGGTAAAGTCTGGTAGCAGGTTAAGTCTGCTTCGGTGTTATAGCATTTTTCTATAAATAGGGTGCTTAGTTAGAATTGAAAATCACACCAGAATCATAAGTTTTCTCTCTCTATATTATCAAGTGTATTTGTGTGAGTATTTAGATACTTTGAGAGTTGCTATTCAGTACAAGTTTCTTTTAACATTATATCCGATATTCCAGTTAGAAGTACTGTTCTTTTGAGGTAAGGGATGTTATTTTATTTGTAAATGATATTATTTCTTTCAATATCATTATACCAAAATATTGGTATGAATTTTATTGGGAAATTTTTACCTTTTCGTGTCGGGATTACTATTCACGTATACAACACTATTCAAATTTACAACACTATTCATGTATACATCACTATTTACGTATACGACACTATTTATGTATACGGTACTATGTACGAATATGGGTTACTATTCACGAGTTACTATTTATGAGTTACTATTCACGAGTTACTTTTCATGAGTTACTATTCACGGGGTACTATTCATGACAAAATTGGTTTCTTTTTCTGACCAAATTATCGTTGATTTATGAATCTTACTCTTGAAATTAAATCCATGTTTTAATCATATTGTTTTTATTATCATATATAATATTTTTATAACCCTGGTGATAAAATTTCTCTTTCACTGGAGTGTAAAGATGGGTAGATTATTAGTATGATCGTGACTATGAGTTCTCTTTGGCCAGTAGTGCAAAGATAAATTGTTGACTAATATGATCAGACCATTGAGTTTACAATTGAATATCTTTAGCTTAAGTGCAAAGGTGAATTGATCAACATAGTTATAATTATTGTTTATATAAATTCTGAAATGATTATATATTTTTTTGAGATATTAATATCTTTGGCTCATAGTACAAAGATGACCTGTTGTTGAATATCGTTGGCCTGTAGTGCAAAGATGAATTGTTGATGAATATCTTTGGCTCATAGTGCAAAGATGACCTGTTGTTGAATATCTTTGGCCTGTAGTGCAAATATGAACTATTGATGAATATCTTTGGCCCGTAGTGCAAAGATGAATTTATTGGTATGATTATGAACAGGAACTGTGATTTGGTATAACCATGATCTTTGATGTTTCAAGTAAAGACAGGTGATGAAAATTATCTTCGTCCTGGATGCGAAGAGGAATTTAGAACCACAATTATGATTATGAGTTATTCACATGATTGTGGACAGGAACTGTTGATTGATGTTACAGGGATAAAACATTGTTGGTGGACTTTTAACATGGAGAAGATAATAGACTTTATAGTCTATTTGACTCTTCTAATGGATTTCTCGTTCTGCTGCAACTATGATTGAAAAGTTTTATCATCTACCATATGTTTTAAATCTCTGATTCATTACTGACGAATGCTATTGATAATTTAATTATCTTTAGTCATGATATTCTTTACTGGACTAGTTGTGCTCACCCTTTTGTTTCACAATTCCTTTCAGGTAATAAGAGTGTAGTTGGGTCGAGCAGGGGTAACAGGGGAATAGAATGGTGGTCGATAGCTGTTGAGGTTTCCCCTAAAATGGTATGGAAATAATTTTATTGAGAATTTTAGATAAATGTGTCGTATTTTATACGCCATTTAACCGTTGAATTTGGTGAACCGAATAGGGTGAGGTGAACCCAACTTTGGAAGGGTGTTTTGCCACAACTTTGGAAGGGTGTTTTGCCACTATCATACAAGATGTCTAATGACCTATGACTTCGTATTATCATAAGACAGGTTTGTTCACATCCACTTACAGATTATATCTACGAGCACTACCTATATAATCTTGGAGTTTGGTTGAAATATAATTCTCAATTGGAGACAATGGAGATAATTATATGGAAAAAGAAGACTCACCATCGGAAAGAACATGATAGCAATCTTCTCGTTTTTCTTTGGGGTCTATTGGGTCAACCAAGGATAATTCTCGAGTCATATGATATCTTAGATGCATGGCCTCCCATGTACGAAGGTTTTCTTGAGCATTCTCCAAAGATTTTAATTTCTAAAACAGTTATTAGCTGTACCTTTATGTAAGGTACCATTGTAAGGTATCAATGTGAGGTGCTATTGATGAGTGGAATTTATACCCGCGAATCAGATACTTTATGGCTTAAATAGTTGCCTGATCTTCATTGATTTTATAGAGTTTTATATGATTATAGTGTTATTATGCTTAACCAACGTATTGTAGGGCTTTACAGGATTTTTCTAGCTTTCAGGGGACAAATCAGACAATTTACATACACTGGCGCCGCAATGCCAATGCCTAGTCTTAGTCTCGCGCTGCGGCGCCACCCATAGTCCTTGCTGATGTCATCCTGGCGCTGCAGCGCTAAAGATCCTTCATGGACTCGCGTTGTAGCGCGGTTTTCGGTCTTTTTGTTGATGACATAAATAACAGTAGGCCACTCTATGCCTTATTGTTCACAACCCATAACGCTACCTCCTCCTAAGTTTAGGCAAAGAAGGCTTTCTCTTGACCTAGAAAAAGAATACAACATATATATATATATATATATATATATATATATATATATATATATATATATATATATATATATATGGGAGCCTTTACTTATTCGTAAAGGGGTTAGATCGGATAGATTAGGGAATTAGATAGTTTTTCTCTCATCTTTTGTAATTTCTTCTTCATCTCTTATTTAATGTTTGTAAATATAGATTAGGTAGTTTGGGGAGAAGTTTGGGATTCCTTGGAGGAACAAGTGCAGTGAGCAATTTACAGTGGAAAGCTTGAAAAGATTGGAATGCTTGGAGATTGAAGACCCTTGACAGAGTTTATTCTTATCTATTTATTTCCTCTGATTTTGTAATCCATAAATGTTATTTTATTGCTACTTATACTCTGTTCAATAGTTATGAACTAAGTATTCGCTCTAAGGTTATAATGGAACCCTTTGTTGAATTAAATTGAATGTCTTATCTCTTTGGTTGGCATCATATGGTTTGGTTTAATATATTCATGCTTAATGATTCTCGTTAAGACATTAGTGATGATTTTGGTAATCTATACGATATCGACAGAAGGATTGTAGATTTACACCTAAATATATTAGCATGTGATTATGTGTTGTGGATTTGATTCAACTGCATAAGTTGTGTGTAGAATAGACATATCTCTGTGCGCCACGTGTGGCCTATTGAGAACTTAAGCTATAAATCCTTGACATGGTTAATTCGCATAGACACGTGTAGGATTATCACCTATCTTGGATGTTCTTCTCTGTTTTATTCCCTAACGGGTGGATCTAGAGAGGATATGTTTGTGCATACCTCGATACAGAGAAGGGTAGGAAGTTTGATGAAGCATAGCACACTAGGTGTTTGACAAAATGCCTGTGTGGGGTGAAGTTGTGACCTTAGCTTGTAATTCCTTCGATACCATTCGTTATCCATTTACTTGCTTTAATAATTAGTTAGAACTAGATTGATCACATTTCTATTAGATTGTTGTTCGAATAAGACTTAAGCGATACAAATTCGGTATTTGGCTAATATTAGTGATAGTTCCTCGTGGGTACGACACTTTCCTTATCATTGTATTACTTGTTAGGCCATGTATACTTGCGCGTGTTTAGTGATCGGTTTTCTGACCAACAAGTTTTTGACATCGTTGCTGGGGAACTATTATTCTAATATTGTCCAATATTGATTTTAATCAATATAGTCTTAATTTGAACGTATATATATATATATTTCTTTTATTTATTTGATCTTCCTTTTTATGTTTATGTTTACAAGTTATGGACGATCATTGTTATCAATGACCTTATGAGAGTATGGCACAACCAAGCTCGGAAGAAGGACTTGAGCAATTGCAAGTTCAAATTGCAAATCTCTTGAGGTTTTCTGACAATCTTGACTGTCAGTCCACTCAGACTGCCTACTGTCAGGAACGAGCTAACATTGAACCAAATTATTATCATCCAAATTGTCAAGGTTATCCAAACTCTTGGGACTACAGTCAAGAGCAATATCATGATCTGAAGTATTCCTACCCGAATCAATTTGAAAATCACTTTCCTCCGCAGTATAAGGTGACATTTCAAACCAATGAGAGCTTTTCTGTAGACTCAACACGAGAAGAAGAGAATAGGATTGAAGAGCTCCTCACCAACTTTATAGAGAGAAATGAGGTTCGAATGGCGAGCCAAGACGCCGCATTGAAGAACCTCGAGTGTCAATTGGGACAACTCGTCGATGCCATTTCAAATCCACCGCAAAATAATCTACCGGTCATAATTGATCTCAACGATGAAGAAGTAGAGCATTGCACGATGGATACATGAGGAGAAGGCGGTGAATCTCACAAAGTTATTGAGGGAAATATCAAGGTGCAAATTGACCAACCTGTGGAGTCTGAAGAAGGAAAGGAAAGGATCAAGAGTGGTAGTAGTGTCAAGAATAATCAACAGTTAGAAACCATTCTCACGACTGTGCAAACCCTGGAGGGCCCACTAGAGCATGAAGAACGCTTTCAAATTGATGAAAAGGCATATTAGTGGATAATTCCAGTGGTGAAAGATTCTTTGTGCCGATGGGTGAAGGAAAGGAGGATGGCCAATCATCCATGTTTGCCTCAAATTTAAAGGAATTGACGAATAGGTGGCATGAAATGGTCATTTTCGCTTATGAGCCGGATTGAATGGCTGCGGAATAGTTAAGCCGACGACTTTAAAACAAGCGCTTGGTGGGGAGGCAACCCCATCCCAGTATCAATTTTATCTGTTTTGTTTTACTTATGTCTAGTTTACTGTGTGTCTTTTCCTATTAGTTTGTTAACATAGCTGCCAGTTTAATTATACTGCAATGTCGTATCTCATATGCATGTTTCTATGGCTATAGAATGCAGACAACATGTTTTCTGGTTGTGTTGATATTTTATATATAAGAGTATAGTTAAGTAAGTTATCTGGTGGGTTAGTATACATATAGGTATTTATTAATATGATGGCTTAGTTTATACAGGGGAAAACTCAGAAATTGGACTCGCGCCGCAGCGCCAATAAGGACACTGGAACCCGTGCCACAGTGTCGGGTCCAAAATCTAGTTCTCCAACTTCGCACTGCAGCGCCATGATATAAAGCACATCTTGCACAGTGGCGCGTAGCAACGCAGCCCCTCTGCTTCATCGCTAACTCGTCGCGAAAGGCTACACGAACGAAGGAATGCCCACGCCGCAGCGTCTGTAGCGTGTTTTTGTTTTTAAAAGCAGTTTTTGGCCAGCAATCAGGCCACTACGCCCTATTCTTTCTCGGTAGTTTCAGCAGCCAGCCACCATACAAGCCCACGCACACCAACCATCGCCTCACACCCCAAAAACCCTTAGCAGTCGATCGAGTAGCAAACCGAAAGCCTTTAACATCTAAAACCACCATAATAAACCAAGAGCTCTCAAACTAGGGTTTTTTAACTCAAGGTATTCTTTAGATTTCATTCAATCAGGACATACTTTAATCTAATTGTTGGGATTGCACACTTCTTATTTGTTTGGGTGATTTCCATTAACGGAAATCTGGTTTGAGAAATTGCAAGAAAAGGCCGTCCAAGTTTAGTTTTCAGAGTGGACTCTAGGTGTTCGACAGATTGCTTGAACCTCAAAGTTGACTGATTTGGGCTGTTTTGGCATTGGAAATTCGTTGGGGGATATTCTAGCCTATGTTTGGGGGAGTTTTGGCATTGCTTAGGGACTGTTTTTGTTTAACCTAACAAGATTTTTGACATGGCATCAAAACGGCAACGACTGAGCATCGGCGGTTCCTCGTCTGCACCACCAACGGCTTGGGACAACACCAAGTTCATCAACGAAGAGGCATGGAATCGATACAAAAGCTCTTTTGCCGCACGAAATTGGATTCCTGAGCGGGGTTTGAGGCCAAACAAAAAGGGTGGCAAGTTAGTGGCCATGATTGCGGAACGCCATTGGATCCACTTCACAAGACCAACCAAATCATCCATTATATCTGTGGTCAGAGAGTTCTATGCAAATGCCAGTCCCGAAGGTCCTGCTGTTGTTGAAGTTAGGGGGGAGTCAGTGGATTTTGGAAGCCAAGCTATCAACGCACTATTTGCGACGCCTGGTTTTGAGGGTAGGGACTATATGGAGCCAGGACTTCGCAGCTATGACCTCGAGGATATTATTAGGAGGCTCTGCAAGCCTGGGACTACATGGAAGACAAATGACTACACAGGTGAGAGGACCAGTTTCCCGCATGCTGCGCTCAGTCGCTATGGGAAGGCGTGGTTCAGCTTTATTTATTCCAACATGATCTCGCATGCTGAGCGACGTGACTAAGGATAGAGTGAACCTCTTATTCGTCATTGTCACGGGCCTGAGCATAGATGAGTCCATCATGAAGGCGATCAAGAGCACCACCGCTTCGGGACTTACACATCCATCCTTGATCACCCAGCTGTGCAAGAGGGCAGGTATCCAGTGGGGGCCAGAAGAGATAACTTTTTTGCCCATGTCAGTCATTGACCATAAAACCATCTCACGCTATAATGTGTGGGACGGGGCAAATTCTCATGTCAGAGGCAAAAGATACGGGCCACCTACTGTGCCACCTCTTACAGCAGGGCCCGAGCCCTCGTTGTGACGCCCCCAAAATAGGTATACATCACCCATCTTGAGTCGCCAAATACATGGTACAAAATACAACTAAAAATTTAATTATACAACTGTCGTGTAAAATACGACAATACATATGCTGTGAGTTTTAATACAAATATTGTCATCTAGACAATATCCACACTCAATGGAGTCCTCATTACATTTATTATCACACTATTTTATAAATAGTGAGGACTACTATGACACCATCTCGGACCATTACTCCATTCCCCGACTAGTCCCGGCTACATTCTCATTTCCTGAAGAGAACAATGAAAGCAAAGGGTGAGCTCAACTAGCCTAGTAAGAAATATTATGGCTAAGATAATTCAGAATAAATTATCCTTAGCCTTCAACAGTATAACAACTGATAGAATATAATAGACAACAAGTTTTAGATCAACAACTGCAGCGGAATAAATAATCCATTAGAAGAGTCAAGTAGAGCATAAAATCTACTATCTTCTATGATTTAAAAAGTTTTTCATCAACTTTATCGCTGAGACTCAGCTTAATAAATAAAATTGAATCATCCCTGCACCACGACCAAGGATACTCATGTAATAATCAATGGTCATGATTATACCGAATAATCCCTATTCATAATCATACCAACAACTGTCCATCAATGAACTACAGGCCAATAAGGACTTTTACCACATCATTCATTACATTAAGGTCATGATTATACAGAATAATCTCTGGTCATAATCATACCAAGTCCATCTATGCACGTAAGCCAAAGATGACTTTCATCACAATATAAGCACGAGGATGATCACAATGACATAATAATTCAATAAAACAAGTTCAAAGATAAATTTTAAAGATTTATAATTTAATTTATCCAGAAATCAATAACGTCCAAATTGTCAACATGATACTGCTTTGTAGAGTAAAATTCAAGGATAATATTCATGTACCAAAAATAATTTGGACAGAAAAGAAATTTATTTTTTGGGTGACTAATACCCCGTGAATAGTACCCCGACACGAAAAGTGTCCCGAATACCTGAGTGAATGATACTAGGGTGAATAATAATTGGGTGAATAGTAACTTATGAATAGTAACTCATAAATAGTACTCCAACATGAAAAGTGTCCCGAATACCCGAGTGAATAATACTATAGTGAATAGTAACCTATGAATGGCAACTCGTAAAAGAAAAATATCAAAGAAAATGATATTTCATGACGAGTACAAAAGAAATGATATCTCATACGAGTATAATAGAATATACGAAACTGCAAATGGATTTTCACCCGCCATGCGGTAATACACGTAGACAGATCATCTCCACAATTTAATAAAGCTCATTTCCATAATTTAATAAAGAATGAATACGAAGGATCATTCACCATGCATGCGGTAATCCACATAGACAAGTTATTCCAACAGAATAATAAAGAATGGAATAACAAAAGAATTCACCAGGCATATGATAGACAGCACAGATAGGTTATTCCAACAGAATAATAAAGAATGGAACTAGGTCATGCGTAATCCGCACAGACAGGATATTCTAACAGAATAATAAAGAACGGAATCAGGTCATACGTAATCCGCACAGATAGGATATTCCAACAGAATAATAAAGAACGGAACTAGGTCATGCATAATCCGTACAGACAGGATATTCGAACAGAATAATAAAGAATGGAATAACAACAGAATTCACCGGGCATGCGATAGAATCGCATGCGCATGTGTTATTCCAATGAATAATAAGGAATAGAATAACGTAAGAATTTTACCATGTATGCGGTATTTGCATGGATGTGTTATTCCAACATAATAATAAAGAATGGAATAACAACCCTTACGCCGTATTGAAAGAAAATAACTCTCTTCATGAATACGAAGGAATAATACCCTTACCTTAGAAGAAGATGGATCTTTGGAATAGTGAGGTAGCGACTTCTCTTCTTCTTTCTCTCTATAATAATTGCTCTATAGCTTTAGTGAATTGGTGAAAATAATGAAGGAATGAGCTTCTATTTATAGAAAAATATCGTTTCGATAATTACACATTTTGGGGCTCAAAATATTATAATATAATACCTTCCTCTTTTTCTTCATTTTTAATTTAGTCCTGCAAGTATTATCAAACTTGCACCACCTCCCCTAATAGTAAATCATGTGAATCAATAGTAATAATCATGTGAAAGCACAAATTACAGTATAGTACCTCCATCTATACCTCCATTTTTAACTTAGTCATGGAAGTATTATCAATCTTGCACCACCTCCCCTAATAGTACAAGAATGTGAATCAATAGTACACACATGTGATCACATAGTTATAATCATGTGAATCAATAGCAATTAATTGCTCATTTATCCGTTTAATTACCCGATTGGTCAATATAACCTCCAGACATCAATTAATATCGAAATAAATGTCGATTTTCACTAACACTAATAATTCCAACACAATGGAACTATCAATTTAATCTTTAATCAACACGAACTTATTCATCATTAATATTATAATTCACAATATTTAACAACCAGGTCGTTCCCAGGAAAGAGGGGGTTTTCCAATAAGGATTTCTCTTTATTATTGGCATTGATTAGGTGACCAAACCTCTCCTCGATGTAACTTCTAGACATTATCAATATTTCAAATAATAATATGAATAAATTTGTCATCTCAATTATTGATTTAATAATATAACATATTATCTGCGATGATAATCTTGTGACAATAATTGAATCAATAATATGAGAGATATGATGCGTTAATTATGTAGCAATAATTGAGTATAACCGAGTGACTTCTTACGTAAGCATCAATAATCAATACCGTGCGCTACTTATGCAACCACGCCATTCATCGTACTTTTACTACCGGGTAGTTCAACAGCTTTTAATTCAGAACACTTTCGCCAAGTTATTTTTATAAAATGATAATTACATGCTTTCTTTTCTAACTACTTAATACTTACATTGTGGGGTCCACCAATGATTATTCCATCATACGGATATTTTCCAACAAAAAAATATTTTATAACAACTTACATACTTTGTAAAATATATAAATACTACCCACAACTATAACATTATATCAAATCCACACCATAATATTCAAAAAATATTTCGAGAAAATTAAATCTTTATTCGTAAAATTTGGGGTTTTACACTCGCAGCCTCCAGACGCAGGCCCAGTTGCACAGGGATTACTGATAGAGATAATGGATTCCCTCACCTTGCTGCATCAGAAGCACGACGCCGAGGCTTAGAGGCAGCAGAGGCACATTTCAGCAGTGGCCTAGAGACAGGACATAGCGATGCAGTATCAGGCTAAGCTGGTTAACACGATGCAGAGTATATACACCGATTATTGTGGCAAGAATGCTGAGTTCACGCCATACCAGTTCCCAGAGCCTCCTGTTTTCCTACCATACCTTCCACCATCACCGCCCATCGAGGCTGATGAGGACGATGCTGCTATCGAGTGAGCGATCTTCAGGGAAGCCTTCTTGTATAGATTGATATATGTTTAGCAATGAGGGCATTGCTCACCTTAAGTTTGGGGGTGTTATTGTTTTATTATATGTTTTATTTCTGTCTACTGCTATGTTAGGTTGCTATTTTAGTACTTTGCTTATGTTTTTACCAGGATTGTAATGTAGTCATTTTGAACTGCGGTATTATGTTTTGGGTTTATCATTATGGATGTCATGAACTGTTTTTGGTTATTATTTATTAATGCTTTGATTATTATTAGCATGTTTGTGGTTTATAGCCATCTTTTTGGGGCTTTTACAGATTTAGATGCTTGTGCCATGTGAATGGCCTTATTACCCTATTTTGAGCTGTTATTAGGTAAGGGTTTTATACAAATTATTAATTTTTTATTGTGGCTAAGGACAAGCGCCAAGTAATTATGTTTATCTTTTAGAGTCGTGTCAAGCATGTGTAAGCTAGGGGTTTGTTCTATCGATAAGTTGAGACTGTTATTGATCCGTCCTTCTTAGCAAGCATCGACCAACTGTGTAACTAGTTATTTTTTTTTATTTTACTTCGCGTGTTTATTTCTTTGAGAGTATAATCACTCTTATAAACTTTCATTTTTACAAGCTAATAAAAGACTTAGACGCTTATACAGTTTCGGATCTTGGATTTTGGCATGTTGTCATAAAATAAAAGAAAATAAAATATCAAAAATAAAAGAAAAAAATAAAATAAAATATTTATATCGAAAGTCTTGCGGTGGGTCGAGATGGAGTGTGAAATACACTCGCCCATAAACGCAGGACCGATATTGAGATGGAGAATAAAATGCATTCACCGAATAATTTTTGGATTTCGTAAAGTCTCATTTGGCTTATGTTGATTACGTGGCCTTTGCTGCTCGAGTTATTAGATTCTTAGGGGTGTTCTACATCTAGCGCCCTAAAGTCGTCTGGCTTGGGAGTCATTGATCAAAAGCTCATTAATGGGTAGTTCTGAATAGCCTAAGGTAATTAAGGACTGTCCGAGTCAGATTTTACCATCTTCATACTAGAACCTTTTCATCCTTTCTTGCACTTGTGTCTTATTCTTAATGCTTGTTGAATGTTTAAGTTACGGAGTGTGCATATTGGTATTAACAATCGACTGTGCGAATTTAGTTAAACTATGATTAGTTAGGATGGTTGGTCTCCACACACACACATTGAATAGATCGAATACAGTCTTATGCTTGAAATAGAATGAACCCTTAATCATGTCTGTGTTTGCCTTGTTCTCTGGGAGTAGCTATAATTGAGCTTAGTAGCCATGATGCTAGTATATAGGTTTATATTTTAATCGCATGTTGATTTACTATTGTCATTTGTTGTGTTAGATAGTTTGCTCGAGGACAAACAAAGATTTAAGTTTGGGGGTATTTGATGAGTGGGATTTATACCCGCAAATCGAATACTTTATGGCTTAAATATTACCTGATCTTCATAGATTTTATAGATTTTTATATGATTATAGTGATATTATTCTTAATTGACGTATTGTAGGGCTTTACAGGATTTTTCTAGCTTTCAGGGGATAAATCGGACAATTTACATACACTGGCGCCGCAGCGCCAATGCCTAGTCTTAGTCTCACGCCGCGGCACCACCCATGGTCCTTGCCGATGTCATCCTGGCGCTGCAGCGCTACAGATTTTTCATGGACTCGCACTGCAGCGCGGCCTCCAGTCTTTTTGTTGATGACATGGCATACAATACTACTCTACGCTTTATTACCCGTACCAATAGCTACCACCTCCAAAGTCTGGCGAGTAGAAAGGCTTGCTTTCTTGACCTAGAAAAAGAATACAATGAGATATATATATATATATATATATATATATATATATATATATATATATATATATATGTATATAGGGAGCTTCTACTTATTATTCAGAGAGTGGGTTAGATCGGATAGATTAGGGAATTAGATAGTTTTTCTCTCATCTTTTGTAATTTCTTCTTCATCTCTTAGTTAATGTTTGTAAATATAGATTAGGTAGTTTAGGGAAAAGTTTGGGATTCCTTGGAACAACAAGAGCAGTGAGCAATTTGCAGTGGAAAGCTTGAAAAGATTGGAATGTTTGGAGATTGAAGACCCTCGACAGATTTTATTCTTATCCATTTATTTCCTCTAATTTTGTAATCCATAAATGTTGTTTTATTGCTACTTATATTCTGTTCAATAGCTATGAACTAAGTATTGGCTCTAAGGTTATAATGGAACCCTTTGTTGAATTAAATTGAATGTCTTACCTCTTTGGTTGGCACCATATGGTTTGGTTTAATATATTGATGCTTAATGATTCTCGCTAAGACATTAGTGATGATTTGGGTAATCTATATGATATCGACAGAAGGATTGTAGATTTACACCTAAATATATTAGCATGTGATTATGTGTTGTGGATTTGATTTGATTGCATAAGTTGTGTGTAGAATAGACATATCTCTGTGCGCCACGTGCGGCCTATTGAGAACTTAAACTGTAAATCCTTGACATGTTTAGTTCGAACATACATGTGTAGGATTATCACCTATCTTGGATGTTCTTCTCCGTTCTATTCCCTAACGGGTGTATCTAGAGAGGATATGTTTGTGCATACCTCGACAGAGGTGTTTGAGCAGTTATGTGTTCTCGGTCGACAAACTGTCGTGACCATTAAGTACAAAGAGAGAAGGGTAGGAAGTTTGATGAAGCATAACACACCAGGTGTTTGACATAATGCCTGTGTGGGGTGAAGTTGTGACCTTAGCTTGTAATTCCTTCGATACCATTCGTTATCCATTTACTTGCTTTGATAATTAGTTAGAACTAATTAATCACACTTCTATTAGATTACTGTTCGAATAAGACTTAAGCGATACAAAGTCGGTATTTGGTAAATATTAGTGATAGTTCCTCGTGGGTACAACACTTTTCTTATCACTGTATTACTTGTTAGGCCACGTATATTTGCGCGTGTTTAGTGATTTTTTCGACCAACAGCTATCCAAGTAAAGGAATGGGAGTCACAATTGGTATCCACAATATATGTGTTGTCGTATTTTGCACGACTGTTGGATTAATGAAGTTGTAATTATTTTCTTTAGCACGTATTTGGCGACCCAGAATGGGTTGGGTGATGTACACCTATTTTGGGGGCGTCATAGTTTGTATCATAGCTTAGGGATATGGTCTCTGGTGGAGATCGGGGAATAGAACTAGGAGGGGAGAGACGAGTAAATCCTTCGCTAGTGTGTCCTACCTAAGCTTATTTGTTGGTTGGTCAAAATATAGGGGTATTATGTGGTATGTCAATTTCTTTAATTAACCTTTGTTTTATGGCAGTATTTGAGAATGGCAACTGAAAATGTTAACAATGGAGTGAATGAGACTGTGGAGACACCTTTAATTACCAACCAGGAGAACGTGCAACATGACGACATATTCCTCTTGTAAACAACACTACCGAACAAACGATGAATGATGGGATGTTTAGAAGCTTTTTGTAGTTCATGCAAAATCAGACGAGGGAGACTCATGTACAAAATACGGGTGGAAATGATAGCAACGTGCGGCTTGTCACAGCCAAGTAGTTCAAAGAGTTGGGACCAACAAAGTTTTTGGGAAAGCCGGATCCGATCGAGGCAAAAACATGGGTTAAGCAAATTACCAAGATATTTGATGTCTTGGGATGCACGGAGGAACAGAAGGTTCCATTCACCACCTTTATGTTCTGTGGTGAGGCAGATTACTGGTGGGAATATGTGACGCGTACCCAGCCTATAGCACTCAATATGTCTTCGGAAGCATTCCAGAAACTGTTCAATGACAAGTACTTTCCTGAAAGTATTCGTCATATGAAGGAGGTAGAATTTATCAGATTGGAACAGAACAACATGACTGTGTCCCAGTACGAGGCTAGGTTCGTGGAGTTATCCAGGTTTTCACCTCATTTGGTAGAGAATGAGGAATGCATGACGTGAATGTTTCTGAGAGGTTTGAAAACCAAATTTCGTCAATACCTCATTCTTCACAAATTGTGTTTATATTCAGATGTAGTGAATAGGGATCAGTTATTGGAGCGGGATTATGAGTCAGCTTAACCAAAAGAGAATGACCAACAACACGATAATAATCATACCAGTGGCAACGACCATCAGAACAATAATAACCATCATGGACGAAATTATCAAGCCATAAATGGTAACCACTTCAGTGGTAATCATGGCCAAGATAATAGAAGAATTGATTCAAGCGGAAAATTCAAGAAGAGAAGATTTAACAACGATGGGAAGATGTCGACAGCAGCACCAACACCAACAACAAATTCTAGGGGAGGAGAACGACCGCCAGTTAGATGCTACAGATGTGGAGAGGAGGGACACATAAGTCCAAACTTTTCACAGCCTTCCAAGGTATGTTTTAGTTTAGGAACAGATGGCCACATAGCTCGATTTTGTCCTATAGAAAAATCAAGTCCAGCTGAGACAGTGGCACCATAGGTGGATACGGACAAAACAAAGTTGGTGGTTTCAAGAAGAGCATTTTTTGTGACTTCTTAAAAAGCGAGTAACCCAAATAAAGTTATCACGAGTTAGTTAATCATAAACTCTTGTGAAGTCTATACCCTGTTAGATACCAGTTCTACCCATTCTTTTATTTCTCCTGTTTGTGCTCAACGTTTGAACTTGACTACGGAGAAATTAGACTTTGACTTATCTGTTGAAACTCCGTTAGGAGAAACTTTCATTACATCCACTGTTTATAAATTTTGCTTGATCCAAGTTGGCACAATCACGTTACCTATTGGTCTTATCTCTTTAAAGATACTTGCATTTGATGTGATGTTAGGGATTGATTGGTTAACCACTCATTATGCTAAAAATAATTGTTTTCGTAAGGTCGTTAGTTTTCATATTCCTAACCAACCTGTTATACGAATTCAAGCAACCAAACCACTAAAGTCAAACACTTTCATATCAAGCCTTAAAGCCATTCGTTTATTGAAAAACGGATGTCAATCTTTCTTAGCCCATGTCATGGACTTGAACAAAAGTACGTCATATTTGAATAATATTTTTGTTGTTAATGAATTTCCTGACGTATTGCCTGAAGAAATTCCTGGTCTACCCCAGAGCGTGATATCGAATTTTGTATTAACCTTGAACTCGTTACAAAACCCATTTCTAAAATCTCATATTGAATGGCTCCTATTCAACTTCAGGAGTTAAAAACCCAACTACAAGAGTTGGTAACCAAGCCTTTATCTGGTGACTTCCTTTGTGGAATGTACCGAAGTCAGACTCTCCGTAGGGGACGCCATATTCGTGCGGTGGTAAACTGATAGGTGCCATTGTGATATGCTATCTAAGATTGGGATATGAGTCATAATTTATAGCAACCTAAGTCAGTAATTAAAATACATAGCTTTCTAGGCTTAGCTGGTTATTATCGGAGATTTGTGGAAGGATTTTTTGAATTGCCACTCCATTAACTCACCTGACTCGTAAAGATACAAAATTCGGATGGAGCGAGGAATGTGAGAAGAACTTCCAAGAACTCAAGAGGAAACTCATTTCAGCACCTATTCTGACAATACAATCGTGGGAAAAGCGAACGTGGTAGCTGATGCGTTGAGTAGAAGATCCTATGCGATTACGAGTGCGACATTGTTAACATAAAAACCCATTTCTTATGACTTACAAATGATAGAGATAGAGTTAAAGACTCTAGGGACCCACGTGATGATGTCAAATATACGCGTAGAACCGACTTTAATCGATAAAGCTAAGGCTGCTCAAGCCATAAACCCGGAACTGATGAATATGAAGAAGAAAGTACAAGAATGTGTTATTCCAGAAGTAAGAGTCGATGAAGAGAAGAAATCTCAACCCTCGATTTATTGGTCCATTTGAGATTCTTGACCGAGTAGGAACTGTGACTTATAGACTCGCCTTACTACTAAGTATGTTACGTGTTCATAACATTTTTCACGTGTCGATGTTACGTAAATATGTGGACGACCCAAAATACATTATTGAGTTAGAACTAGATGAGATAGCCGAAGATTTAACGTATGAGGAGATACCTGTCAAGATCTTGGATAGGAAGAAGCGTGTCCTACGCACAAAAGTTATACAACAAGTTAACGTTTTATTGAGGAACCATGCTATTGAGGAAATGACCTGGGAGTTGGAATCGGAAATGAAAGCGAGGTATCCTCACCTTTTCAAAACTCCAGGTACGTACGCCAATTTCGAGGATGAAAATTCATAAGGAAGGGAGGTTGTAAGACCCCAACTTTTTATAAATAAAATTGAATTTCCTCTAATTATTATTTTGAATAATAAGGTGTTAATTTGATATAATGCTTTGGTTATGGGTGAAATGTGCAAATTTTACAAAATAGGCAAGTGGTTATAAAATATTCATTGTTGTCGGGGAATATTCGTTTGGTCGTGGAATATTCTTGCTGTCGGGAAATATTCGTACGATGGCGCAACTATTTGTAGGCCCATAACAAAATAACTGTCGGATGAAGAAAACGACAAGTTTGAGTTTTTATAAATAACGGCGTAGTTGTTACCGTTAACACTGTTGGAATACCTGGTGGTTAAAATACAGTAATACGTGTGGTTGCAAAGTAGCACACAGTATTGCACAATATTTTTGGATTATTGATTCTTACGTAAGAAGGCCCTACTCAATAATTGTTACAGTAATTACTGTTCAATATTTTATTTTATTAATTCAATAATTGCTATGTTGATATTTTATATTATTGTTGTTTCAATAATTGTCACTGCACAGTATTTCCCATTATCAGATCAATAATTCATATTATTTGAATAATATTATTAGATAGCATTATTGGCAATGTCTAAGAAAGTTCTGTCTAGAAAAGGGGTTTGGTTACCTAATTGCGCGCCAGTAAGGAAAAATCCTTATTGGAAAGCCCCTCTTTCCTGGGAACGACCTGATTGTCAGTATTATGATTCTTTAATATTATTTGTGAATAATTAATTATTGATTTATATGATAAGAAAATATTTATTTTTATGTGGTTATAAATGAAGGAATTAATGTTGAAGTTTTTATCAGTATTATGTCGGAATAGAGGTAAAAATCATCCCTATGTAGATTTTCAGGCATTTTTTGTTTGGAATTTAGAAAAATTTTATTCTACAAAGTTGTAGAGAATTAAATTTCCTATGGAATGGACATGAGATTTAAATTTTTCTGATAAAAGAACTATTTATTATGAATTATTGAAGTTTCTGAATATTGTTTAAATTTAAAATATTTTGGTGGAGATTTTCTAGAATGGGTGAGCCCCACTTTTGGTCGGTGAGAAATGTGCTAAAATTTTATTTCAAAAGTGGTGTGCATGAATAGTAGCAGATAAAGCCACCAAGTAGCAGGTTAATTCCGCTTTGGCGTTCTAGCATTTTCCTATAAATAGGGTGCTTAGTTAGAATTGAAAATCACACAAGAATCATAAGTTTTCTGTCTCTATATTATCGAGCGTATTTTTATGAGTATTTAGATACTTTGAGAGTTGCTATTCAGTGCAAGTTTTCTTCAGCATCATATCCGATATTCCAGTCAGAAGTATTGTTCTTTTGAGGTAAGAGACGGTAAGGGGTGTTATTTTCTTCGTAAATGATATTATTTCTTTCAATATCATTATACCGAAATATTGGTATGAATTTTATTGGGAAATTTTTACCTTTTCGTGTCGGGATTACTATTCACGTATACGCGCGACACTATTCACGTATACGACACTATTCATGTATATGGCACTATTTACGTATACGATACTATTTACGTATACGGTACTATATACGAATACGAGTTACTATTCACGGGTTACTATTCATGAGTTACTATTCACGAGTTACTATTTATGAGTTACTATTCACGAGTTACTTTTTATGAGTTACTATTCACGGGGTACTATTCATGACAAAATTGGTTTCTTTTTTTGACCAAATTATCGTTGATTTATGAATCTTACTCTTGAAATTAAATCCATGTTTTAATCATATTGTTTTTATTATCATATATAATATTTTTATAACTCTAGTAATGAAATTTCTCTTTCATTGGAGTGTAAAGATGGGTAGATTATTGGTATGATCGTGACTATGGGTTCTCTTTGGCCAATAGTGCAAAGATGAATTGTTGACTGGTATGATCATGACCATTGAGTTTACAATTGAATATCTATAGCTTAAGTGCAAAAGTGAATTGATCAACATAGTTATAATTATTGTTTATATAAATTCTGAAATGATTATATATTTTTTTGAGATATTAATATCTTTGGCCCATAGTACAAAGATGACCTGTTGTTGAATATCTTTGGCCTGTAGTGCAAAGATGAATTGTTGATGAATATCTTTGGCCCGTAGTGCAAAGATGACCTGTTGTTGAATATTTTTGGCCTGTAATGCAAAGATGAACTATTGATGAATATCTTTGGCCCGTAGTGCAAAGATGAATTTATTGGTATGATTATGAACAGGAATTGTCATTTGGTATAACCATGATCTTTGATGTTTCAGGTAAAGACAGGTGATGAAAATTATCTTCGTCCTGGATGCGAAGAGGAATTTAGAACCACAATATGATTATGAATTATTCACATGATTGTGGATAGGAACTGTTGATTGATGTTACAGGGATAAAACATTGTTAGTGGACTTTTAACATGGAGAAGATAATGGTCTATTTGACTCTTCTAATGGATTGTTCATTCTACTGCAACTATGGTTGAAAAGTTTTATCATCTACCATATGTTCTAAATCTCTGATTCATTACTGACGAAGGCTATTAATAATTTAATTATCTTTAGTCATAATATACTTTACTGGGCTAGTTGTGCTCACCCTTTTGTTTTACAATTCCTTTTCAGGTAATAAGAGTGTAGTTGGGTTGAAAGGGGTAATAGAAATAGAAACGATGGTCGATAGTATTGAGGTTTCCCCTAAAACAATATGGAAATAATTTTATTGAGAATTTTAGATAAATGTGTCGTATTTTATATGTCATTTAACCGTTGAATTTGGTGAACCGAATAGGGTGAGGTGAACCCAACTTTGGAAGGGTGTTTTTCCACTATCATACAAGATGTCTAATGACGTACGACTCTGTGTTATCATAAGACAGAGTTGTGCACATCCACTTACTGATTATATCTACGAGCACTACCTATATAATCTTGGAGTTTGGTTGAAATATAATTCTCAATTGGAGACAATGGAGATAATTATATGGCAAGAGAAGACTCACTATTGGAATGAACATGATAGCAATCTTCTCATTTTCCTTTGGGGTCTATTGGGTCAACCAAGGATAATTCTCGAGTCATATGATATATTAGATGCATGGCCTCCCATGTACGAAGGTTTCCTTGACCATTTTCCAAAGATTTTAATTTCTAAAACAGTTATTAACTATACCTTTATGTAAGGTATCAATGTGAGGTGCTATCCAAGTAAAGGGATGGGAGTCATAGTTGATATCCACAACATATATGTTGTCGTATTTTGCACGACAATTGGATTAATGAAGTTGTAGTTGTTTTCTTTACCATGTATTTGGCGACCCAGAATGAGTTGGGTGATGTATACCTATTTTGGGGACGTCACAGATTATCCAAGGTCATTGGATATATTTTTAATTCCAAATCATCAAAGACAATATGAAAAGATGATTATGAATATACATTGGTCCAACTTGAAAAGTTTTTAATGCTAAAATTGAAATTGTTTTAATAGCAAACTCAATGACAAACTAAATCAATTTGAATTTAATAATTAAATGATCAACCAAATCAATTTGATTACATGATCCTCTCTTGACTTATTATGTACTACCATTGATATAAAAATAAAAATTGGAGAGCTAATATCAACCACACGTGTATCCGATGCATCCTTTATGGTTATTTTGCAACCTTTTTAAATATATTACATTCGTTCCAAAATTAGATATATAATTTGACCTTTGAGGTCAAACGATGACATATTAAACTTTAAATTGATGTAAATTTATTTAATTTTAGTTAATACAATTATTATAATAGTATTCTATATAACAAAAACTATTAATCACAAAAATTATTTCATTCTAATTTTTTATGAGTCATACCAATTTTGAAGTTCAATATATTGTCATTTGACCTCAAAAGTCAATTTGTATTTTTAATTTTAAAATGGAGGGTAGTAGTATTTTTAATTTTGAAACAGAGGGGAGTATTATTTTGCCTATTATACCTACTATATCATTATATAAGAGGGCAAAACATATTCTTTTTTTTTATTTTAAAATAAAAAAGTATATTATTAACGGCAAAATTTGTTCACGCGCCCAATCACGAATATTGCATCCAATCATGCACAGAAACGAAGTCATACAAAGACCTTGACATCTTGGGCCGCCCGGAGATAATTCCAGTGTAAGAATAAGTACGGCTGAACAAGGTTTTACAATGAAAGTATTTAGTGCTGGAAAGTAATAATGAATTGTACTTGAGAGCCAAGGTATAGCCTTGTATTTATAGTGATCACACCTCTACATGCCCTTCCCCGTATAGAAATAGGATTTGTCATTATGTTAGATTCCTTAATGGGATCGAACTGAGTTTCCTAAAAAGAAGGTAGTTAGATTCTATCCTGACACTTTTCATAGGAGTTGGAAATTAAATATAGTTAGGAATCTTAGATTCCTTAAAGTTATACACTGCCCAAAATAGACTCATATTTGAGACCCCAAATTTTATGAATAAATGTTTAAATTTCTCGAAATATTTTTTTGAATATTATGGTGTGGATTTGATATAATGTTATAGTTGTGGGTAATATTTATAAATTTTGCAAAGTATGCGAGTTGTTATAAAATATTAGTTTGGTAGAGAATATTCTTTTGTTGGGGAATATTAAATGACGACGACATAATCATTAGTAGACCCCATTAATCTAAGTATTGTCGTATTTAAAAAAGCAGCGTAATTATCATTTTATAAAATAACAATGAAAAGTGTTATTGTTAAAACTGCTGAACTACTCTCAGTAGTAAAGTACGATGTCTACGCTGGGGTGGTTAAGTAGTACACTACAGTATTGAATATTGATGCTTACGTGAGAAGTCACTCTGTTTTGTTCAATTATTGCTACAGTAATTGTTGCATAGTATCTCACGTTATTTGATTCAATTATTGTCAATATTATATATATTATTAAATCAATAATTGAGACGACGAAGTTATTAATATTATTAATTGCAATATTAACAATGTCTAGAAGTTTTATCAAGGAGAGGTTTGGTCACCTAATTGCGCGCCAATAGGGAGAAATCCTTATTGGAAAGCCCCCTTTTTTCTTGGGAATGACCTGGTCTATAAATATTGTGAATTATAATAAAAGTGATATATGTTGTTAAAATTATTAAGGTGATTTTTATGAAGTTTGGCTTATTTTATGGACCCCCATTTATCCATTTTTTAAAATAATCGGTAGAAATTTCTTAAAGGTGGGCCCACATAGGGCCCATGAAAAAAAAAAATGGAGGCTGGGGAATCTGGAAGTCACGAAAGTTTATATATATATATATATATATTTTTTTTTTTATTATTATTATAAATGTAATAAAACGAAAAACTTTTATCTAAAACAAAATACTTTTATAAAGTTTTATTTTATTTGATTATAAATATAATATATTATATTTTATTATGCATAGTATTTGCATAGTGCTGCGTAGTGTTTACATAGTAAAAAATTTTATATAAAATAAAATACTTTTTATAAAGTTTTGTTTTATTTGATTATAAATAGAATATATTATATTTTATTATGCATAGTATTTGCATAGTGCCTGGATAGTGTTTGCATAGTAAAATCTTTTTATATAAAATAGAATACTTTTATAAAGTTATTTATTTTATTAGATTTTAAATAATATATATATATTTATAAATTTTGTTTTATTATATAATTATAAATATAATATATTATATTTTATTGCATAGTATCCTTTCCATTCTCCTATAAATAGGATGCTTAGTTAGAATTAAAAATCACAGCAGAAATTCAGAGAATTCTTCCTCTATAATCTTGAGCGTATTTCTTTAGAGTTTATGAAAGCTTTGATCGTAGAAAATAGTGCAAGTTTTCTTCAAGTATATCTCCGCCCTACCAGTCGGAATATTTTTCTTTCTAAGGTAAGAGATATTATTTGTTGTACTCGTAAGGGATATTATTTGTTATACTCGTAAGGGATATTATTTGTTGTACTCGTAAGGGGTATTATTCTTTCGTATTCATGAAGAGAGTTATTTTCTTTCAATACTCGTAAGGGTTGTTATTCCATTCTTTATTATTATGTTGGAATAACTTTGCCTATGCTAATCTGCATACATGGTGAAATTCTTACATTATTCCATTCTTTATTATTCTCATTGGAATAAAACCGTCTGTACTATTTCATCATATGCCCGTGAATTACATTGTTATTCCATTCTTTATTATTCTATTGGAATATCCTGTCTGTGCGGATTACGCATGACCTAGTTCCATTCTTTATTATTCTGTTGGAACATCCTTCATTCTTTATTATTCTGTTGGAATATCCTGTCTGTGTGAATTACGCATGACCTGGTTCCATTCTTTATTTCTCTGTTAGAATAACATGTCTATGTGGATTACCGCATGCATGGTTAATGATCCTTTGTATTCATTCCTTATTAACTTGTGGAAATGACCTGTCTACGTGGATTACCGCATGGCGGGCGAAAATCCATTTGCAAATTCATATATTCTATTATACTCAGTTGGTTAAAGTTTTGGCTTCTATACTCCATGGAATTAGTAGAATATCTTGGATATTTGCGCTTCATCTAGTATCTTTTCATGGAAATATTCTTTTGAGCATTTTTGAATTTTACTCCACAAAGCAGTATCATGTTGACAATTGAAACGTTATTGGTTCCTGGATAAATTAATTTATAAATCTTTAAAATTTATTCTTGAACTTGTTTTATTGAATTATTATGTCATTGTCATCATCCTCATGTTTAAATTATGTTGAAAGTCATCTGTGGCCTGTAGTGCATAGATGGACTTGGTATGATTATGACCAGGGATTATTCGGTATAATCATGACCGTAATGTTATAAATGATATGGAAAAAGTCCTCATTGGCCCGTAGTGCATTGATGGACAGTTTTTTGTATGATTATGGCTATGCATTCTCTTCGGCCAAGGGTGCAAAGATGAATTATTTTATGGCATGATCAGGACCGTTGATGAAAACACGATTATCTTTGGCCCGTAGTGCATGGATAATTCGTGGTCGTGATACTAAAGAATATCCTTAGCCTGTAGTGCAGGGATGATTTGATGATGTGGATTATTTATTAAGCTGAGTCTCAGCGATAAAAGTGATGAAAAAACTTTTAAATCATAGAAGATAGTAGATTTTATTCTCTACTTAACTCTTCTAATGGATTGTTTGTTCTGCTGCAGTCAAACTTGATGTTTGTTATATTGTATCAGTTTAACACTGTTAAAGGCTAACAATAATTTATTCTGCATTATCTTAGTCATAATATTTCTTACTGGGCTAGTTGAGCTCACCCTTTTGCTTTCATTGTTCTCTTCAGGAAATGAGAATGTAGCAGGGACTAGTCGGGGAACGAAGTGACGGTCCAGATGATAGCATTAGTAGTCCTCACTATTCTACGGAATAATATGATAATAATTGTAATGAGGACTCCATTGAGTGTGGATATTGTCTAGATGACAATATTCTTGTTTAAACTCTCAGCTATATTTTGTCGTATTTTACACGATTGTTGTATAATTAAGTTGTATTTAAATTTATGTACCATGTAAGTGGCGACCCAAGATGGGTGATGTATATACTGCTTTTAGGCGTCACTTTGTTGATATCAAAGCTTAGGATATGATCCTGGCCGAGATGTGAGACAAGAACTAGGAGGGAGAGATGGGGAATTCTTTACGCTAGTATGACCTACCTAAGTTTATTTGGTATTTAATTGGTCTCAGAGTATAGGCATAATATGTGATATGTTTATTAACCTTTGTTTTGTGACAAGTGTTTGAAAATGGCATCCGAAAATGTTGAGATCGATAATGAAGCACATGAGGCTGCTGAGTCACCAATGATCAATACCGGGATAATGTGCAACAGAAGACAATAATCCTCGTGTAAATAACAACCGATCAAATGATGAACGATGGGATGTTCAAAGACTTTATGAAATTCATGCAACATCGTAAGAGAGACTCTGCTTCAAAATATAGGTGGAAATAATGGCAACCCGATCGGTCCACCGCTAATGATTCAAGGAGCTGAGGCAGTCGGAGTTTTTTAGAAAGCCGAGAACCACTTAAAGGCGGAGACGTGGTTAAAGCAGATCACCAAGATATTTGATGTCTTGGGATGCTCCGAGGAGCAAAAGATTCCCTTTGCCACCTTTATGTTGCGTGAAGAGGCAGGTTACTGGTGGGAATCTATAAAATGTACCCAGCCTGACGCACTCAAGATGTCTTGGGAGAAGTTCCATGAGTTGTTCAACGACAAGTACTTTCCCGAAAGTATTCGTCACATGAAGGAGGTGGAGTTTATCAAGTTGGAGCAAAACAATATGACCATGTCGCAATATAAGGCTAAATTTGCGGAGTTATCCCGGTTTGCATCCCATTTGGTAAATAATGAGGAGCAAATGACGCGAATGTTTCTAAGAGGTTTGAAACCCGATATACGTCAATACCTCATTTTTTACAAACTTTGTTTATATTCAGATGTTGTGAATAGGGCTCAGTTATTGGAGCGCGATAATGAGTCAGCACAACCAAAAGACAATGACCAAGAACACGATAATAATCATACCGGTGGCAACGGTCATCAAATCAATGATAACCATTGTGGGGGGAAATAATCATGCCAAGAATGGTAACCACTTCGGTGGTAATCATGGCCAAGATAATAGAAGTGGAAAATTCAAGAAGAGGAGATTTAACAATGATGGGAAGACGTCGGCACTAGCACTAACACCCGTTTTCAAGGAAGGAGAATGACCACCAATTGTATGCTTCAAATGTGGAGGGGAGGGACATATCAGTCCAAACTGCGTGATGCAGTCCAAAGCATGTTAATATTGTGGAAAAGAAGGTCACCTAGCCCGATTTTGTCATGCACCAAAGTCAAGTCTAGCTGGGACGGTGGCACCAAAGGCGGATACGGACAAAACAAAGTCGGTGGTTTCAGGGAGAGAGTTTTTCACGACTTCTCAAAACGCGAGTAACCCGAACGAAGTTAGCACGGGTTAGTTAATTATAAATTCTTGCGAAGTCTATACCTTATTAGATACCGGTTCTACCCATTCTTTTATCTCTCTTGCTTGCGCTCAACATTTAAATTTGACTTCAGAGAAATTAGACTTTGACTTATCGGTTGAAACTCCGTTAGGAGAAACCTTCATTACATGTGTTATCCAAGTCTTGGATGAGAGTCACAGTTTTGAATGATATTTTTATTGTTAATAAATTTCCTGACGTATTCTCGAAGAACTTCCTAGTCTACCCTAGAGCGTGAAATCAAATTTTGTATTGACCCCAGTACAAAACCCATTTCTTCAACCCTTAAATATTTCTTCAACCAAAAGGAACGTATAATGAGCTAAAGACATTGGGTCGAGCTATTGAAGATTACGATTATATCATTCAATATCACTGTGAAAAGAGCGAACGTGGTAGCTGACGCGTTGAGTAGAAGATCGTATGCGTTTACGAGTGCGATGTTGTTAACACAAAAACCCATTTCGTATAACTTACAAATGATGAATAAAGAGTTAAAGACTCTAGGGACCCACGCGAAGATAACAAATATACAATTAGAATCGACTTTAATCGATAAAGTTAAAGTCGCTCAAGCTACATACTCAGAGCTGATGAATGTGAAGAAGAAGGTTCAAGAGGGCGTTCTTCTAGAAGAAAGAATCGACGAAGAGAGGAAATCTCAACCCTCTATTTAATTGGCCCATTTGAAATCCTCGATTGAGTAGGAACTGTGGCCTATAGACTCGTTTTATCACCAAGTATGTTGCATGTTCATAACATTTTTCACGTATCGATGTTACGTAAATATGTGGACGATCCGAACCACATTATTAAATTAGAACTAGACGAGATAGTAGACGATTTAACATATGGGGAGATACGTGTTAAAATCTTAGATAAGAAGGATCGTATTCAACACTCAAAGGTTATACCTCAAGAGTTAGAATCTGAAATGAAATCAAGGTATCCTCATCATACCAGGTACGTACGTAAATTTCGAGGGCAAAATTTCATAAGGAGGGGAGATTATGAAACCCCAAATTTTATGAATAAAGGTTTAAATTTCTTGAAATATTTTTTTGAATATTATGGTGTGGATTTGATATAATGTTATAGTTGTGGGTAATATTTATAAATTTTGCAAAGTATGCAAGTTGTTATAAAATATTCGTTTGGCCGGGGAATATTCTTTTTGTCGGGGAATATCCGTACGACGACATAATCATTGGTAGACCCCACAATGGAAGTATTGTCGTATTTAGAAAACGACAGAATTATCATTTTATAAAAATAACAACGAAAGTGTTATCGTTAAAACTGTTGAACTACTCGGTAGTAAAAGTACAGTAATACGCGTGGTTGCATAGTATCACACGGTATTGATTATTGATGCTTACGTGAGAAGTCACTCAGTTTTGTTCAATTATTACTACGATAATTCTTTGCAAGTATCTCACGTTATTTGATTCAATTATTGTCAATATTTTATATATTATTAAATCAATAATTGAGACGACGAAGTTATTAATATTATTAATTGCAATATTAACGATGTCTAGAAGTTCTGTCAAGAAGAGGTTTGATCACCTAATTGTGCGCCAATAGGAAGAAATCCTTATTAGAAAGCCCCCTCTTTCTTGGGAATGACCTGGTTGATTAATATTGTGAATTATAATAAAGGTGATAAATGTTGTTAAAATTATTAAGGTGATTTTTATGAAGTTTGACTTATTTTATGGACCCCCATTTATTCATTTTTCAAAATAATCGGTAGAAATTTCTTAAAAGGTGGGGTCACATGTAAATTACGAAAAAAAATTGGAGGGGGGGGATCTGGGAAGTCACGGAAGTTTATATATATATATATATATATATATATATATATATATATATATATATATTTTGTTCTATTATTATTATAAATGTAATAAAATGAAAAATTTTTATATAAAATAGAATACTTTTTATAAAGTTTTATTTTATTTGATTATAAATTGAATATATTATATTTTATTATGCATAGTATTTGTATAGTGCACTGCATAGTATTTGCATAGTAAAATCTTTTTATATAAAATATAATACTTTTTATAAATTTTGTTTTATTTGATTATAAATAAAATATATTATATTTTATTATGCATAGTGCTCAGGATAGTGTTTGCATAGTAAAATCTTTTTATAAAATAGAATACTTTTATAAAGTTATTTATTTTATTAGATTTTAAATAAAATATATATATTTATAAATTTTGTTTTATTATATAATTATAAATATAATATATTATATTTTATTGCATAGTGTCCTTTCCATTCTCCTATAAATAGGATGCTTAGTTAGAATTGAAAATCACACCAGAAATTTAAAGAATTCTTCTTCTATAATCTTGAGCATATTTCTTTAGAGTTTAAGAAAGCTTTGATCGTAGAAAATAGTGCAAGTTTTCTTCAAGTATATCCCCGCCCTACCAGTCGGAATATTTTTCTTTTTAAGGTAAGTGATATTATTTGTTGTACTCGTAAGAGATATTATTTGTTATATTCGTAAGTGATATTATTTGTTGTACTCGTAAGGGGTATTATTATTTCGTATTCATGAAGAGAGTTATTTTCTTTCAATACTCGTAAGGGTTGTTATTCCATTCTTTGTTATTATGTTGGAATAACATGTCTATGCGAAGTACCGCATACATGGTGTAATTCTTACATTATTCCATTCTTTATTATTACATTGGAATAACCTTTCTGCGCATGCTATCTATCGCATGCACGTGAATTCTGTTGTTATTTCATTCTTTATTATTCTGTTGGAATATCCTGTCTGTGCGGATTATGCATGACCTGGTTCCATTCTTTATTATTCTGTTGGAACATCCTGTCAGTGCGGATTACGCATGACTTGGTTCCATTCTTTATTATTATGTTGAAATATCCTGTCTGTGCAAATTACGCTTGGCCTGGTTCCATTCTTTATTACTCTGTTGGAATAACCTATCTATGTGGATTACCGCATGCATGGTGAATGATCCTTTGTATTCATTCCTTATTAACTTGTGGAAATGATTTATCTACGTGGATTACCGCATGGCGGGCGAAAATCAATTTGCAGTTTCATATATACTATTATACTTAGTTGGTTAAAATTTTGGCTTCTATACTCCATGAAATTAGTAGAATATCCTGGATATTTGTGCTTCATCTAGTATCTTTTCAAGGAAATATTCATCTGAGCATTCTTGAATTTTACTACACAAAACAGTATCATATTGACAATTGGGACGTTATTGGTTCCTGGATAAATTAATTTATAAATCTTAAAAATTTATCCTTGAACTTGTTTTATTGAATTATTATGTCATTGTCATCATCCTCATGTTTATATTATGTTGAAAGTCATCTGTGGCCTGTAGTGCATAGATGGACTTGGTATGATTATGACCAGGGATTATTCGGTATAATCATGACCGCAATGTTACAAATAATGTGAAAAAAGTCTTCATTAGCCCGTAGTGCATTGATGGATAGTTTTTGGTATGATTATGACTATAGATTCTCTTCGGCCAAGGGTGCAAAAGATGAATTGTTTTATGGCATGATCAGGACCATTGATGAAAACACGATTATCTTTGGCCCGTAGTGCATGGATAATTCGTGGTCGTGATACTAAAGAATATCCTTGGCCTGTAGTGCAGGGATGATTTGATGATGTGGATTATGTATTAAGCTGAGTCTCAACGATAAAAGTGATGAAAAACCTTTTAAATCATAGAAGATAGTAGATTTTATTCTCTACTTGACTCTTCTAATGGATTGTTTGTTCTGCTGCAGTTAAACTTGATGTTTGTTATATTGTATCAGTTTAACACTGTTAAAGGCTAACAATAATTTATTCTGCATTATCTTAGTCATAATATTTCTTACTGGGCTAGTTGAGCTCACCCTTTTTTTTTCATTGTTCTCTTCAGGAAATGAGAATGTAGCAGGGACTAGTCGGGGAACGAAGTGACGGTCCAGATGATAGCATTAGTAGTCCTCACTATTCTACGGAATAATATGATAATAATTGTAATGAGGACTCCATTGAGTGTGGATATTGTCTAGATGACAATATTCTTGTTTAAACTCTCAGCTATATTTTGTCGTATTTTACACGATTGTTGTATAATTAAGTTGTATTTGAATTTATGTACCATGTAAGTGGCGACCCAAGATGGGTGATGTATACCTGTTTTGGGGGCGTCACATCATACATGGGATAATTACCTCCACGTTGATTATGGCCCACTATATCAACTGAACACTACTAACCAGGCCCCAATATTTCCCCACAGTCTTTCATTATAATGGGTCATTTAATGGCAGAGTTCCTTATTCTAAGCTCAATAATTACATAATAAATAATCATGTATTAGGCCCAAATATCAAACATCTTGGAAACATACCCAACACTCATTGTTGGCCCACTACATCTCCCCACGGCCGTCGTCATTACCTCTGCATTAATGTATCATATTCAAGTAACCGAGAGAAGTTTAAAAGTCAATCTTTTCAAAAATCCTTTCTCCCTAAAATAAGCGCCACCTTTTAGATCCAACTTTTCAAAATCAATTAAGAGCTTTCTTCAACCTTTTCAGTCTCTCTGCAAATCTCTACTTTTGGCGAATATTTCCTTCAATCATTTTTCCTCCCTGCTCTCCAATGGCTGCTCCAAATACTCTAACTTCATCTGCCCCAATTACTTCTGGCGAAGGCACCCTCCTAAGTTCTGCTCTAAACTCCACTGTCCCTATTACTATTTCATTTGTTCCTTCATCAACTACCCACCGCCATTACCACCACAGTTACCACCACCACCAGTTCTGTTCCCAAGCTCCAGCCCAATCTAAAGTAGAACTAGATTTTCAAAAAATGAAAAGAGAATACTTTGATGAAGTAAAATTCTCCCATATCAACACTGAATCCACCATTGAAAACCACCACCTCACCAAAATATGGGAATAATACCATATTCCAACCACCTATAAACTTCGGGCTCCTCTTGATAAAGACTTGATGTACCATCGCCTTGATGGATGGACCACCATCTCCCTTGCTGCCCTAGAAAATGAGGTTCGCCAACTTTTCCATACCTTCATCATTACCCTGCTTTGGTTTATAGGCATTAACTTCTCCCAACTCATACCGAACACCCACATCAACATCATCTCCTTCATCGTCGTCTGCCATGAACTAGGCGTCCTTCCTACCATTGACTTTTCTTCAGTTTATTCAGCATGAGTCGATCTCGAGAACTGGAATTCTGAAAAATAGGTAAACAACAAACCAAAGGTATTAAAAAATGCTCCCTGATGAATACCCCTTCAAGCAACAAATGGTGGCATTCACAATGGTTTTTCGGCTGAGGCCCCTACACCCACTAAATTCCTGATTGGGCTGAATACTCCCACCCGAATGTAACCATCAAAGAACTACCTTGAAGCTGGGTTGAAGAACTGGTTGATAGGTCTCCAACTTTTAAGAATATTTTGAAGATAACAATAAATTAGTAATTAGGATATAATCCTCTCCATAGAAATTATATTATATAAATGTTTTTAATTATCTTATTTATTTTTATCAAAAAAAAATTTCATCCTAAATTGAATTAATATTTTCTTGACCTTGATAATTTAATATCAAGTGTTCAAGAGATTAATTCATAAAGTAACATTTCCTAAGGCAAGGAGAATCCCTATTTCTAAAATAATTATTCCTCAACAATTCTTTCGAAATAATATATATATATATATATATATATATATATATATATATAAAGTTATTTTTAAACCAAAAATTTCCAAAAGGCCGTAGCCGTTGTATGATTATTCGAAGGAACAATTACATTTTATAGTACTTATTAAAACATAATTACAACAAAAGTGCACTCATTAAATATTTACACAATTAATTTTTTTAAAATTTTATTTTCATTACTAGTGCATATTTATGCTTCCTTTAATTAAGAGATGTGTTTTAATTTCCTCGATGACATGGCAATTCAGGTTATTTTTTTTTTAAAAACGATATCGCGCGTTTTTTGGGGATTGTGTTCATTTTAAATTTTTTGTTTTGTATGTCGCCTATTTTCTTTTGAAACCCTTATTTGGTGTTTTGTTCACTTTGTAAGCAAACCCTTATTCATCTTCTTCTCTGTGTTTATGTCGATTTTAGGATAGATTTTCCGTTGTCGGCATTTGATTTTTACTTCGTGTTTGTCCTATATTGTTTCAGATCGTGTTATTCTCAAGTTTTTTGGTTTGTTCCTAGTTATCGGTACTACATTTTCTGATTTTTTTATCTATTTTTTCGGTATGGTTTCTACGAGGAAGAGCATGGAGGGAATGGGGGATAAGAATCCTGATAGGAAGAGGAAAAGAGTTCCAGATGGTTTTAATATGGAGGATTCGAAGTTATCTTTAGTGGTGAAGGATAGTAGTTCAAAGTCTTCTAAACAGGGTAAGAGGTTGTTGTTGAAATCGAAGAAGAAGGCGAAATCTATGGTGAATATTGATTCAGATTTTGAAGGTTATGCCGAAAAAGTTGTCAAAGAAGATAAAGTTCAGGCTCATAGTCGAAAAATGGTTCCACGGCAGAAACATTTGAAGGTTTGTTAATTTTTTTTTAAGAATTATATTTTTTTAGTTGTTTTTGATTTTTTGTGTTTTTATTTTATGCATGGTTGTGTTTTGGTTAGTATCATGGATGTTGAAGTTGTTGTTTGATAAAATCACTGTTTCCATTCTGAGTGTATTTTCTGAAACACATTTTATTATGTTTTAAGTTTTGTTCAATTTGTTGTTGTTAAAATATTGGTTTTCATTCATATTTTAGTGTATGATACGAGTATATTTTTGGTTGGTCACTAAATTTCTTTTCTATGATCATACAGGTTGTTATTTGTTGTAGTAACCTGCTAACTGTTATGTGGTTACCTTCTTTTATATGTTTGGAAACTGAGTGTTATAATAGTTGTTAAAATGTATAATATTTCATAAGAGTTTGTGTTGTTTTAAGGATTGTTAAAATTGTGCTTGTTTAAATTTTTGGTTTCTACATTACATTATTGTTATTCTGTAGATTTATAATATGTTGGTAACTTGCTATTTTATTTTTTGTTATCAATATTGAAATGATTGGAAACTTATCTTTATTATTTTTTGTTGTAGTAACTTCACAATCATTATGTGGTTACCTTCTTTTATATGTTTGGAAACCGAGTGTTGCAATAGTTGTTAAAATGTATAATATTTCATTCTAGTTTGTGTTGTTTTAAGGATTGTTAAAATTGTGCTTGTTTAAATTTTTGGTTTCTACATTACATTATTGTTATTCTGTTGATTTATAATATGTTGGTAACTTGCTATTTTATTTTTTGTTACCAATATTGAAATGATTGAAACTTATCTTTATTATTTTTTGTTGTAGTAACCTGCTAAATGTTATTTGGTTCCATTCATTCATATGTTTGGAAACTGATTTTTGTAGTAGTTGTTAAAATGTATAATATTTCGTTGGTGTTTGTGTTGTTTTAAGGATTGTTAAAATTGTGCTTGTTTAAATTTTGGTTTCTACATTACATTATTGTTATTACAGTAGATTTATAATATCTTTGGTAACTTGCTATTTTATTTTTGTTACCAATATTGAAATGATTGGAGACTTATCTTTATATAGTTGTTAACATGTATTTTTTTTCAATATAAGTAACCTCGCTAATTGTTATTTGGTTACCTTCTTTTTATATGTTTGAAACCGATTTTTGTAATAGTTGTTAAAATGTGTAATATTTCATTAGAGTTTGTGTTGTTTTAAGCATTTTGAAATTGTTCTTTTGAAATCAATTGTTTTAATAATATTGAGTATTAGATACTTTTAGATTTAGTTTTGGTTAATAAATTACATTATTGTTATTATTTAGATTTATATTATGCGGTAAACTCGTTATATTAACATGTCTTTTACTCCAATAGTATTGGAGATTGATGATTGTTTACGATTTTTATTTAAAAATTATAATTATTTTTTATTATGATCAATTCTTTGAAATTATTTTGCTTATCATTGATATTGCTCATTTAATGCTTTTTGATTTAAAGTTTTAATGTAGTTTTTAATTTGGTTAATGTGTTTTTAATGTAAGTTTCTGCATTTTCAGATCTGGGATTTATTCTACGAGGAGCGTAATCGGAATTTTTCAGCAAAAATTATATATTGGTGTGATATGGATGTACCAAATATTATCAACAAGAAATTGTCTGAGGTACAATTGACTAAGTTTAAGTTGACATGTTTTGGTAAATTTTTAGAGTTTGGACAACCACAAATGTTTTCCCAGATTATTCATCAGGCCTTGATTAGGGAAGTTTATCAAAGGGATGATGAGGAATTGTGGTTTTTGTTTGGTGAGAGAAGGGTTAGGTTTGGATTGCCCGAATTTTGTTTGATTTCTGGTTTGAATTGGCAAGGTAATGAAAATATTGATAGTTTTAAGGGGATTCAGAATCTGTTGGTGGAGAAGTTTTTTGGTGATGAGGTTGTCACCCGTTCTAATATTGGCAAGATATATAGCGGTATTGTGTTTTGATGATGATGAAAGCGCTTAGAATGTCTATTATTTTATTGGTTTTTAATTTCATTCTAGCTTCCGTTTCTGACAATTATATTGATGAAACTTTGTTCAACTTTTTGTCTTATGGGGATATTGAAAGTTATCCATGGGGTAAATTTGCATTTCAATAGACAAAGAATTCTTTATCTATTGCAGTCAAGGGTCATGTAAGGAAGGATAAACACGGTGGGGTGATTTATAATTTTTATAGGGATGGTCATTGTAAATCTTACAAACTTAATGGATTGCCTTATGTGTTTCAAGTTTTTTTGTTTGAAACAATACCTACTTTGAAAGTCAGAGGATTTTGTGTTGATGACCATGCTCATGCGAGTTGAGATTATTTAGATGGAGGAGTTAGGAAAGCCTCCTAAAAATGAGAAATTGAATGATCTTGTTTTTGGATCCGGTCGTATGTTGGTTTCAGGTTGCCTTTATAATTGGTTTCCATTTATATTTTATATTGGTTTACATTATTATATTTTTTGTATTGTTTTGCTTATGTTTAATATTTAATCTTTTGACATGGTATATTTGTTGTTATTATTATTTTTCAGGTTGATCGTTCGTAATATTGTTCCTACGATTGATGAAAAGGTTCTGTTAGGGTTGGGGTTTTCATTTTTTTAATGGAAATGATGTTGCAGGCAAAATTTCTGATGTTAAAGTTGACTCATCAAGGAAATTTAATGATATTGGTTTTTCTATTTCTGATTTGGAAGAAGTTATTGATAAACGGGTAAAACCTTTAGAAGGTAAGATGATGGAGATGAAAAAAGATATTGAGAATTTGGGTGTTGAGTTAAAAGACCTACTGCAAGTGTTTCAAATGCAGATTTGCGGGGATGTAAAAAAAATGATTAGAAAGTTTGTATATGGTCAGTATAGTAATAGAAAACATAAAAATGTTTCTTTTGTTGATGATGATGATGATGATGATGATAATGATGGTGATGATGATGCTGATGCTGATGATGATGTTGGTGATGGTGATGGCAATGGTGGTGATGATGATGATGATGGTGTTGCTGATAATGATGATGTTGATGATGTTGGTGGTTCTGATGATGATGATGATGATAATGAGTTGGGTGAGAACGTTGATGTTGGTAATATTAAGGGGAGTGTTGATCCTCCTGTTGGTGGTGTTGTTAGAAATCAGTCTGAGGAAGAGGATGCACAGGTTTACATTTTTTTTAGTTTTTCATTTTATTTTCTATGCTTATTAAGTAAATGCTTACTTCTTTTTGTTTTTTATTAACAGATTCAGATTAAAAATGTTGGTTTAAATTCTTCTGGGAAAGAGATAATTGTTTATACTCCTAGAGGGGTTAAAATTCATATTGAGGATGAAAAGGTTAGTCATTTTTTTAATTTTTTAATTTTTTTTAATGTGTTATATTTATAAACAGTTTTTTTTAACAGGCTGAGAAGATGGATGATGTTCCTAGCTTTGATATTTTAAGTCAATCTAGTGGAAAGGAAATTGTTATTTTTACACCTATTGAGGTTTGTTATTATTTTTATTAGCAATTTAATTATTTTGTTGTATTAGTTAGTTTGCTATAGTGTTTATGTTTGTATTGATCAATAGTTTTGTATTTTCAACTTGATATTAACCCTGTCTTTTTTGTCATGTATTGTAAAACATTACAGGGTAATAAATTCGAAGGATCAAACATTTCTATACTTGATGAGCTGGTGTTTACAACTCAGGATTTAATTCAATGTTTTGAAATTAAAAAATTTGCTACAAGACCAATTATGCGGTGCTGTTCGCATGCAGTTTGCGAAGAGTCTTTGTTTGAAGAGTCCTTTTACTTCAAAGTTTGGTTCAATTTGTTTCTACCTCTTCGAGATGTGGATGTTCGTCAATTACCCCACTTCACAATTTCCAGGATATGTATGTGTATTCCTTCAAAAGATGAAGATGTTCTTTTTGATCGGTGGTTTAAGATTGGATTGAATAACCTGAAAAGGTATGTATATTGGAGTTTAATATATTTTCATTATGTTTTTAGTAGGGATATAAAATAATTTGTTTGGTTGTTTTACTGTTTTTTGAAGGATTGAAAAGTTTCCAGGTAACAATGACAAAATTGAGCCTTCATTCAGATTTGGGTCTGTGCCAATAGCTTCAAAATGTGGTTTTACAAGCTCAAGACCCTGTGCCGGTGGGCTTGATGATGATGTGAGTTTTTTATTATCTTTGAATACATGTTTGTTAGTTTAGGTAACCTTATTGAATTATATTGGTAACTATTTGAATATTTATTGAAACTAGTATGTTACATTATTATTTTTATTTTTCTTTGTTTAAATCGATTATTATTTTGTTTTTAATTTTGTTCAAAGACATCAACATATGCTTGTATTACATTAAGTAAAGTGGCTAAGCACTCGAACCAAATTCAAATAAGGGTTACAACAATCGATTGTTGGTTCCATATCAAGTTGACCAATTTATATGGAAAATATGGTAATAGAAATTGTGATAAGAATCATTGTTGGACTCGTGATATAGCTGAGTACATTCATGGGTATCTTATGGAATTCAACACACCCTGGGTTAACGTCGATTTTGTTATGTTCCCCATTCATATGTCAGCGTCTGTTCATTGGTTTTTGCTTGTGTTTGACGTGCATCGCAGAGTATTAGTGGTTTATAACTCTCTTCACAGATAGGAATGTTATGCGCATAAATATTAGTGATGTGTGCAGCGAGTAGTACATCTTTATTCTCCCCATAATTTTGTCTAATTGCGAGTTTTGGAAGAATAGAACAGATATTGATTTCAATAGTGTTCCATACCGCAACAAAGTTGAACATGATATCATTGATCTAGAATTTGCAGAGGCTATTCCGGAACAAATTGAAAGGTAAGTTTCCAATTACTTATAATTGTTCAATTTTGTATATATAATGAAGTCTGTTTTGATTTGTGTTATATATTTATTGTTTTTTCAGCGATTGCGGAATGTTTACCATTTGTTTTGTGGCACATTTCATTCATCAGATGATATCTGCAATGCCAAAACCATTTCCGGTACTTCAATACCGTAGGAAGCTTTGTGTCAACTTGTTTAATCATGCAAGGAAGAAACATTTAGTTGGATATGAATCGACACACAATAATATCAGGGAAGATTAGCTACTGAAGACTAGTATGATTATGAATCTTGATATGGTTATTGGTTGTGGAAATTCGTTGTAATTATTCTGATTTGATGTGGTTATTTGTTATGGAATGTTTATAATTATTATGATGGTTGAATGATGTATTAATTTTTACAAGTGGAAGTATGAGTATGTTTCGTTGACTATCATTGTTATTTTTTGTTTTTTATTTAATTTTTGTACTTATTACTGTTAACATTTTTATTTATGGTACAGTTGGTTTCTAAATGTTGATATTATGGTATCTATTTGAGTTGGTATTGGTATCCAATTAGTATTGATAATATATTGTAAAAAACATTAAAAAAATTAATAATGTTGTACATGTAATGTGTATTCAAACTAATGACAATGAGATATAGTTGTTGACACATATAAATTTATTTTTTTGTTAGCATCTCTAATGTTTTATGAAGTGAGTTTCTGTTTGCAAAAAAACAACATTTAACTGTTGCAGTGGCACTAAAATTTGTAAAGAGAGTTACCATTTATCGTAATCATGTGTACAAAAGTTTGGTGGGTACAAATCTAAACAAGTAAATGACAACAATGTGGAAGTGGAGGAAAAAGCTAAACAGAAACATAATCAATGTTTCACTTACAGATTTGAATAGAAACACAGAGGCCTAAGCTGGTTTACTTCCCTAGCAACCGAAAATGGATAGAATTAAATATGTGTCAACCGAAAATGTTTAGGGAATTAGTATGGATAATTATTTTTTGTAATTTTATTTTTTTTAACATGGTACAGTTTGTAGCCAAAATTTCATTTACAGGTAACTGTTTTAGTTTTAAATAGCAACCGAAATATACATAAATATGTCAGTTATATTTTATTTTATTTTTAATTAGAACTACTTGTTTTTTTAAAGATATTAATTAGAATAAAAACATTTTAAAAAGGGTAATCATTCATAACAGGAAACTATATCACATTTTACACATTATTTTATGTTTTTTTTTCATTTGTTATGGTAGTGATGGTTCACTAACAATATATATTGTTTATAATAAACAGTATTTGAGGTTTATGAAACATTTATATTAATTTAAAAATAATCTATTAATTAGTTTTAGTAATTTTATAATTTTTTAACATGGTAGAATTAGTATCCAAAATTTCATTTACAATATATATTTTTAGTTTTAGATAGTAACCAAATAGTACTTTTATAGTTTTTTAGCATGGTATGCTTAGTAGCCATAATTTCATTTACAGTGTATCTATTATAATAAATGGTTTGTTTTGTGGTTTACCAAATAGTTATATTAATTAAAATTAATCTATTAATTAAATGGTTGGTACTTGCAAATTTTTTTCATTGTATACTTGGTAGCCAAAATTGCATTTACAGGTAACTGTTGTAGTTTTAGGTAGTAAATAAAATATACATCAATAATTATAATCTCACATTGTTGATTTTAAGATATAATTACTTCTTGTTAAACAAAAATTAATGAAAAATAAACATATTTCAATATTGTGCAATATAAATTTTTATTTATTTAATCAATAAAACGATTACAATATGAATGTATATTGAGCAACCTCAGTAATCATCAATGAGTCTCAGAACAAATTTTTTGGTTAAAAATGAAATATATTACAACGCTTTTACTCCAAAATTGGTGGATTATTGCATGTTTTTTTGTTGTGTCCTTTTTGTTGGCATCGTCTGCATTTATTCTGAATGGTATTTTCAGAAACATGCTTGTACCTTCCAATCTTTGGTCGTCCAGCTGGCCTTCTTGTATTTGGTGGTTTGACACATATGTTTTTAATCTCGTCTGGAACATTCCAATTCTCTTTGTTGTCCAATGGCATGATAGAAAGTTTAATATGTGTCCATCAAAGTTATTTTTGAATAATATTTGAGCAAAAATCATAACAAATCATATTCCGTTTTGCTAATAATAATAAGAGCGACGTGTGAGCAAGGCATTTCATGGTATTGAAATTTACTAGATGTGCATGTCTTTTTCCCATATCCACGATAAATTGCTTGGTGACATCATAAACAATAAATATTACTAGATTTGATGTCTCAACTCGCAACAAATTTTAACAGATTTAGTTAGTATGTACAATAATTATTTTTAAAAATATATATATATAGAATAATTAAAGTTATATGTCTTTATTAGTAACTTTTACGCTTTATATTGGTAACCAATAATTCATTTTGTGGTTTCATATAATTGTTAATGATATTTTTTTCCCAAAGATGTGCAAAGAACAATTTTTTGGGTTTTATAAATGACCTTAAGTTTCTTTGACTCGTTGATATTATCTTGTAATCTTCTCTACCGTCAGTGGATAGAGTTGTGAAAGTTGATATTGGCCGATTGTTTGTTTGTGAAATACCACCTTTGAACCATACAGCGTAGGCATTCAATCATCGACGCAACTGGAAGATCTCTAATTCCCTTGATTGCATGGTTAATAGACTCAGCGGTGTTTGAAGTCATTGTTGAATACCTGCTTACAGCTCCATGGAGCCTCGTGCACTTTTCTAGCTTAACTTCTTCCTCCGGATATGTTCTTATTCTAGTATCAATTGCATCAAGTTCAACCCGTATATATGTGTTGAATTCTTCTACGGTGTAAGCCCTACAAGTTAAGTTGTATGCTTTTCTTATCTCTTCTCCTTTCTTTTTGAATCTATTTTAATATTTTTCGAGAATATGGTAGGTGCATGAACTGTGCATGACATCGAGGGAACACACAGCTTAAGTCCCTTGATAATTGCTTCATGTATGCATCTTCAAACGATACATTGTCCTTCTCTAATACCACAAGCATTTCTCAAATTGATGAAAAACCATCTCCATGATGATTCATTTTCACTATCAACAACTGCAAAAGAAATCGGTATGATGTTCTGTTTGCATCTTGTGTGCTTTGCTATGAGCAGTGTACCCCTGTAGTTTGACTGTATGAATGTCCCATCAACTACAATGATTGGGAAACAATGTTGCCATGCTTTGATGGATGCTCCTATCATAAGAAGAGATATTTGAATCGACCATTTTTTTCCAACTCCAATGATGTGACGGATCCTGAAACGAATTTTAAAGTAAGGTTAATATAATTATATGCAATAATGTCCAGATTAGTAGATATGATTACTGTGTGTATTATTTTTTGCTGAACAATAACTTATATTTTTATGTCTTTATAGTCTTTAGATGGTATCTAAAATGATATTTAATAGTTTCAATTCATGTATATATTTGTCTTATGCAAAAATCTGATTTAGTTTTATTCAATTAAAATAGATAGTAGCCATATATGTATTTGTAAGTGACTAAACTTCTTACTTTGAGTAACCAAAATAGTTGAAACATTTAATAAATAGTTTGCAATTGCTACCTGGATTAGTTTGTTGCAGCATGTGCAACCAAGAAGGGATCAGAGTGTAGTCGTGTGGATTTCCTCTTACTTTTTGCATTGCTTTTTCCTTTGATCTCCATGCTTTTTGGTAGGAGATGGACACGTTATACTCCGTCATCATGTCTTCCACAATGTCTTTTGGTGTGTAAATTTTCTTGAAGTTAGTTAGTTTATGCTTAATGCACTCACTAACCATCTCACTGTTTGCTTGTATGTGATCTCCAAGCAAAGATGTTTGACGAACAAGTGTGTACATCATTAAATTCTCTTACCTTGAACATAGTTGTTTTCCGAAACTTTGATGCTCTTAGTTTCCATTTGCAATTTCCATTGTCTAGGCATACCAGAACAAAATCTCTACCACTTGTTCTTTCAACCTTGTGTTGTCTGTTTTGCCTTATGAAATGTATCCTTATTGCTTGTGAAAGAATTTTCTTGTTTCTGTAAGTTTGATGTAGTTTGACTTTAAACTTATTTGGATCTGAAATTACCTCATCATATTGTCTTTGCAGTTGTTTGCTATGTCCCGCTTTTCATTTGTTTCTTTGTCAATTACTTCAATTTCCAGCTGCTCAACATATTGTGATCCATTTTGGTCTTCTTGTGTTTCCAACGAACCAAAATCAGAATTCCACTGTGTCAATCTCATTTGCGTTTCTGCTTGCACTATATATTCTTCTTCATTTATCACGTTATGTAAGCTTGTAGTCCCTCCAATGATTTGTTCATAATCTATAATTAGTGGAAACTTTCCATTTTCATTTGATCTTCTACTAACTTCCATATAGAATCTTAAGGTTGCTTCATTTGTCACCTTGATTGGAGGAATGTTGCTGTTAATCTGAAATTTGATTGCCAATTCCGTTGTGTTGTAGTCCAGATTTAATGCAGTACATATCATGTTGTGCATTTCTGTGAATGAACAGTTTGATGGTGATAGGAGGCCGGTAACTTCGAAATTTGTATATTGGCTACTGTCGGTCCACGTTCCGTTGAAGTAAACTACAATTGGAAGCATATCCATGGTCCGAATACTGAAACTGTAACATTCACACAATAATGTAATTAGTATCCAAATCTTTACATGAATGTTTCTAAATCTTTATGCAACGTAAGAAAATATGATTGTTCTTGCTTATGAAACTATTTTGTAATCGATATAATTTAAATTTACTATTTAGATATTAAAGCAAATTTATTAAGTAACTAAAGTAGACGTATTTAAGTATCAATTAGTATGAAACAAATTGCTTTCATTTTGTTTATAAATAAATCACAATTTAAAATGAACTCAGATGAAATACTATATATTAAACAAGAAAAACAAGTAATCCAAATATAATTATATGAATTTTGCCAATTTTTATATAAATGCTTCAAAAATAAATAGTAGTTGGTTCTTTGAAATTATGAAATTAATTTAGTTGGTTACCAAATTAAAACAATTCAAGAACCTAAATATAAGTTATTGGTATCTATATTCTTTGAGGAAGTTATGTTTTCATTCATTCCATATCCAAAACATAAATTATAATGCACCTGAAAATGAAATACTAAATATTAAACACTTAAAACAAGGAATCCAAATATTATTATATGAATGTTGACTAATTTTTATATAAATGCTTCTAAAATTGGCATTAGTAACCAATAGTAGATGGTTACTGAGATTTCAAAAGCTATTTATTTGGTTACCAAATTAACACTATTCAGTAACCAAAATATACTTATTGGTATATATGTTTCTGTAAAGTAATTTTTTGATTCCAAATGCATAACCAAAACACAAATTATAATGTCCCTGAAAATGAAATACTAAATATTAAAAACTAAAAACAAGGAATCTAAATATTTTTTTTGAATGTTGCCAACTTTTATATAAATGCTCAAAAATTTGGCATCAAGAACAATAGTATTTGGTTCTTTGAAATTACAAAAACTATTTAATTAAGTTACCAAACTAACATTATTCAATAACTAAAACATACGTTATTGGTATATATATTCTTTGTGAAGTAATTTTTATTGTTTCCATATGCAAAACAAAAATTATAATGTCGTGATGCAGGTGATTTTCCAAATGTTGAACACTTAAAACAAGGTAACCAAATCTTTGTATGTATTTCCCCAAAACATTGTATGCGTAGAAAAATTGTAGAGAACAACAAATATTTATCGTTATAAATATCTCAACCGCAGCTTGAATTCAGTAGGTAACAAAAATTATTTCAATACATATATTAACTTGCTCCGCATACCTTTGTTTTCAATTTCCAGATTAGGTTTGAAATCTCTATTTATATCTGTTCTTTCGGTTTCGGAATCCTGTGATCGGCTTGTGCATGTCGAATTCTGATACTCTGTTTTCGATTTTATGTGCTTTTGAATTAGGCCTTTCTAGTATGAATGCTTTTGCTTCTTTTCAATTGATCCTTTCTTGAAGATGATCAATTGGTTGAAGACGATGAATATCTGTAGAAGCTTTCGGATTTGTTCTGGATCATTCGGTTTTTTTTTCGTGATTTTGGAATGTTTTTTTTAGTTGGTAACTGACGTATATAGTGGAGTAGTTTTCTCCTAGATTTAAGGTGATTGTATTTCAGTTGTTTTGGTTTCTGTGATGTAGATTTGCACTACTATTGATATTATTATATATTATTGCACTATTACTATAATTTTTTAAATGGTGCACTATTCTTGTAATATCTTTTTAATACTTGTATACTTATGTAAAGGACCCTTATTCGAATTGGAACTTGCATATGTGGGGCCCATGAGAAGAAATAAAAATTGAAAGGCTTGTAAGCCTTGGTTCGGTTATGTGATGAAATTTGTGTGGTCCATGGAAATTAAATGAATGAAATGAGAAAGGTTATTAAAACCTTGCTTCGGTTTGTTGCTTGTAAAAGAAGTGGGCCCATATGAATTAATTAGAGAAAAATGAAAAAGGCAAAAGGAAAAAGGCAAAAGGCTTAAGCCTTGTCTGACCGAACATGCTCAAAATTGGTGCATTAATTATGAACTTGTTATAAAACTTAAGTAAAGTATATAAAGATACTCTTATAATTGCTGCATAAATTTAGAGAAAATAAGAAAGAGAGAAAGAGAGAGAAATTCTTCAGAGAAAATCTTAATCTTATTCATCAGTATGATTGCCTTTATATAGGCAAGGGTCATGGAAGAAAAGAATAGTGTGAAGGAAGAGAAGGAGTCACGGGGAAGGAATCATCACAGGAGAGAAGAAAGGAGGGAGGCAAGCTGGCATACCCTCACGAGGAGGGAATCTTGATTATAACACTTCCCCTGATTTCCTCCGATAGAAGATTATGTCTCATTAAAAACCTTGTTAAGAAGACCCAGTGGGAAAAACTTAACGAAGGAAAAAAAAGTACATATCTTTTACATAAATATCTTAATTGACTGCCTCGTTAAAACCTTGTCAGGAAAAACCCATTGGGATAAAAATCGTGACTAAGGAAAAAGAGTACAGTCTTCCCCTCAAAAAGAATTCATTACTTTTGATGAAATGTTATCACAAGTCTTTCAGTCGACACATTCCAATCCTTTTTTGAAGTTTTACAAGCGTTTCATTTGGTAGCGACTTTGTGAATAAGTCAGCTAGATTATCACATGATCGAATTTGATGCACATCTATATCACCCTTTTTTGTAGCTCATGTGTGAAGAAGAATTTAGGTGAAATGTGCTTTGTTCTATCACCCTTGATGTACCCTCCTCTAAGTTGAGCAATGCATGCAGCGTTATCCTCATACAGAATTGTAGGAATGTCTTTGATTGTTGGTAATCCATATGACTTTTGAATATGCTGAATAATTGATCTCAACCAAACACACTCTTTGCTTGCTTCATGTATAGCGAGAATCTCTGAGTGATTTGAAGATGTAGCTGTCATGGTTTGCTTTGTGGATTTCCAGGATATAACTGTGTCACAATATGTAAATACATAACCTGTTTGTGATCTTCCATTGTGTGGATCTGATAAATATCCTGCATCGGCATATCCTACCAATTGCGACGTTGAATTTCTTGGATAAAATAACCCAAGATCTATACTTCCACGAAGGTATCTAAAAATGTGTTTGATCACATCCCAATGTCTCTTAGTAGGAGAAGAACTGTATCTTGCTAACAAGTTGACAGCAAAAGTAATATCAGGTCGTGTACAGTTTGCAAGATACATAAGAGCACCTATTGCACTTAGATATGGAACTTCGGGTCCAAGAACTTCTTCCCCACTTTCTAGAGGCCAAAATGGATCTTTATCAACTTCTAAAGATCGAACAACCATTGGGGTAGTCAAAGGATGAGCTTTATCCATATGAAAATGACTGAGAATCTTTTCAGCATATGTGGATTGTTGAACAAAAATTCCAGATGCTAAATGCTCCACTTGTATTCCCAAACATAATTTTGTCTTTCCAAGATCTTTCATTTCAAATTCATCCTTTAAATAAGTAGCAGTTCTCGTGAGTTCTTCAGGAGTACGTACAAGATTCAAATCATCCACATATACAGCAATGATGGAAAATCCACTTTGTGATTTCTTAATAAAAACACATGGACATACTTGATCATTTATATATCCATCTTTTATTAAATAATCACTAAGTCGATTATACCACATACGACCAGACTGTTTCAACCCATACAATGAGCGGTGTAACTTGATTGAATATATGTGATTTGGGGCCTTTGTGATTCACCATTTTAATCCTTCGTGGATTCTCATGTAAATCTCAATTGCCAAGTGAGCCATATAGGTATCTTTGTTACAACATCCGCCGACGTGTTTCCAAACCTTCCATGGTTTCCATACCTATCAGAAAGCGAAAAATGACTCCATCCATTACTGGAGAGTATGTATCCTGATAATCAATACTAGGTTTTTGTGAAAACCCTTGAGCTATAAGTCGGGCTTTGTATCTCACAATTTCATTTTTCTCATTTCGCTTTCGTACAAATACCCATTTGTTTCCAATCGAGATTACACCCAACGGTGTTTGGACTACTGGTCCAAATACTTCTCTTTTCAATAGAGATTGTAGCTCAGTTTGAATAGCATTTTTCCATTTTGGCCAATCTTTTCTTTTCCGACATTCTTCCACGTTTTGTGGTTCAGGATCCGTGTCAGGAATCAAAGTAATATCTGATGCTATAGAGAAAGAAAATATGTCATCAATCATGACTTTGCTTCGATACCATATTTTCTCATCATGTACATAATTTATTGAGATCTCTTGGTGTTCATCTCTTATCCCTTCACTGAGATTTTGAACCTCTCCTGGGGCTATTCCCACTCTTGGAATAAGTGCTACTTCTGGAGCAGGTATTCCTTCCGGATTCCTTATTTGCTTTTGATTTTCGTGGTGCAGTGTCTTTTGCACCAATAGGTCTTCCACGCTTCTCAGCGTGGTTTAGATTCTTCTATTACCTTATTCACAATTCTCCGTGAATTAATTTTTCAATAGGTATTACTATCCTTGCTGGAGTATTCACTGCAGGTGTATGTGACTTTATCACTTTTCTAGCATCATTAAATGCATCCGCATTTGATTTGCAATATTTTGTAAATGAATAATTCTTTGAACTTCAATTTCACATTGTCTCTGTCATTTATGATCAAGTGAATTTAAATCGATGCATTCCATGATATTTCAGAGGGTTTTTTATTTAAAACTTTCTCTCCTCCTAATGTTGGAAATACAGATTCATCAAAATGATAATCTATATAACGTGCAGTAAAAACATCTCCAGTTAAAGGTTCAAGATATCTGATAATAGAAGGAGAATCAAAACCAACATAAATACCTATTCTTCGTTGGGCTCCCATCTTAGTTCTTTATGGAGGTGCAATTGGAAAATATACCGCACTTCCAAAAACTCGAAAGTGTGATATGTTGGGTATCTATCCAAGAACTAACTGTAGAGGAGAAAATTTATTAAGAGCCGTTGGTCTTACTCGAATGATGGTTGCAGCATGAAGAATTGCATGACCCCAAACTGAGGTAGGTAAGTTAGCCCTTAACATTAATGGTCGTGCAATTAGTTGAAGTCTTTTTATTAAAGATTCAGCTAAACCATTTTGTGTATGAATATGAGGAACAGAATGCTCAATGGAGATTCCAATAGTTATACAAAAATCATTAAAAGTCATTGATGAAAATTCAGCTGCGTTATCAAGTCGAATTGACTTGATTGGATGATCCAGGAACTGAGCCCGTAACTTGATTATTTGAGCAAGAAGTTTTGAGAAGGCAAAATTTCGAGAAGAGAGAAGACAAACATGAGACCAACTAGTTGAAGCATCTATTAAAACCATGAAATATCGAAATGGGCCAGACAATGGGTGAATAGGTCCACAAATGTCTCCTTGAATTCTCTCTAGGAATTTTGGGGATTCTTTATAAACTTTTACTGGCGATGGTCGAACAATTAATTTTCCTCGAGAACACGCAGCACAAGGAAATTCACTACTAGAAAAAACCTTCTTATCTTTGAGAGGATGACCAGTAGAATTTTCAATAATACAACGCATCATAGAAGTACCTGGATGACCGAGTCTTTCATGACAAAGCATAAAAGATTTGGGATCTATGATTTTTGGAATCATAACAGTATGAGACTCAATTGCTCTAATTTTCATAGTATATAATTCAGAAGAAATTGAATGAAGTTTTTCTAGGATATTCTTTTTTCCAGAAATAGTAGAAGTGATGAGAAGATATTCATTATCATTCTCATTGGTTGTTTCAATATGAAAACCATTTAGTCGAATATCTTTAAAACTAAGAAAATTTCTTCTTGATTTACTAGAATATAGAGCATCTTTGATAAAAACTTGTGTCTCATTTGGTAGCAAGAAACTAGCCTTTCCAAATCCCTCAGTTAAATTTGATGTGCCAGAGATAGTTCCTACATTTCCCTTAGCTTTGATCAGTTGTGAAAAATATTTCTCACTTCGAAGGATTATATAAGTTTTTGCACTATCTGCTAAACATATATCCTCCATATCCATTAAAGATGGTCTGACACATATAAAAACATAAATAAGAAAAGTTACATTTCATATATAATTTTATTCATGATATTACCACGTATAGAATGAAAACTAATAATATTATATAGGATGTTTAATTAAAATAAGAAATTAAACGATATCCCAAAAGATACTTTCAGAAGGTTCAGTAATATCAATAATATTTTTCTCATTGTTGGTCATTAGTGGATCATTAACAATATTCAATTGTTGATTAACAAAGTTTGTTTTTGCCTCCATTACTTTGTTCTTTTGAGACTCCTGGAATAAATTAGCCAGATGCCTCGGCGTACGACAGGTACGCGACCAATGCCCTTTCATCCCACACCTAAAACAAACATCTGGTTTGTTCTTTATCGGTGTTGCATTTTCTCTATTTTTACCCGACTCAGACACTTGCCACTTCTGGTGGCTTGAATTGTCGCGGTTTTGGAATTTGTTGTTATGATGGCCTCGTTTGTTCTTTCGTCTCCAAGACTTCTTATTATATGACCATCTCTTGTCACATTTATTCTGCTGGAATGACGTGCAGTTAATATCTGGCAATGGGGTAGCACCCGTTGGCCGTACTTGATGGTTTTTCAATAACAATTCATTATTCTTTCCTGCAACAAGGAGGATAGACAACAAGTCACTGAATCTTGTGAATTTACTCTATCTATATTGTTGTGACAAAATCATATTGGTGGGATGAAAAGTTGAGAGTGTTTTCTCTAACATTTGGGATTCAAAAACTGGATCTCTGCACAAAGCCAAGGTAGAGGTTATTCTATAAACATTGGAACTATATTCCGTAATTGATTTGTAATTTTGTAGCCTTAAATTAAGCCACTCAAATTTGGCATTAGGGAGAACAACCAATTTTTGGTGGTCAAATTTTTCCTTCAACAGCCCATAAAAGACAAGGATCTTTGATCGTTAAATACTCGATCTTTAATCCTTCATCAATATGGTGACGAAGAAAAATTATGGCTTTTGCATTTTGTGCCGAAGTTGTTGTATTTCCTGATTCAATGGTCTTTTCTAACTCATTTGCACTAAGGTGCAATTCTGCATCAAGTGCCTAAGCCAAATAGTTGTCTCCAGAGATTTTCAAAATAGAAAAATCTATTTTTGCCAAGTTTGCCATCTATTCTGGGTTAAATTTTTTTATTATTATTTATTAGAACAATAAATAATTGCATGTATGATATAGAAAAATAAACTACGTCACGACCTCAAGTGGTGATAAAATGCAAATATAAATATTCTTATATTTATGTTATTAGCATAACGTAAATGTTAATGTATATACAAAAATGTAAATGGATCTTCACCCAGCATGTGTAAGTTTGCATAGACAGGTTATTCCAACAGAATAATAAATAATGGAATAACATAAGAATTTCACCATGTATACGGTAGTCCGCGTAGGAAGGTTATTCCAACAGAATAATAAAGAATGGAACTGTGTCAAAGCGAAATTAAAGACCGGCGGTGATATTCGAATGAATAATAAAGAACGGAACCAAATTCAATGAAATTAATTGCAAGCGAGGATATTCCAAATGTAATAATAAAGAATGAAATAATAGAAGAATTTCACCATATATGCGGTACTTCGCATAGACAGGTTATTCCAACATAATAATAAGCGGTAAAAAGGTTCCCACCAAGTCTTGTAAGATCAACAAGGGTAGATGGTACCATTGTAAATAACAGAATTTAATTGCAATTATAAGAATAAAATTATATTATTGGTGGCATATCCCAACCGGTAGTATAATAATAAATTGCAAGAATTTAATTTTACCGTCTCAGTTGGTTAGAGGTTCGTGCTGATAACGTGTTATAAAATTTTAGCAAAGTATATAAAGATACTCTTATAATTACTGCATAAATTTAGAGAAAATAAGCAAGAGAGAAAGAGAGAGAAATTCTTCAGAGAAAATCTTAATCTTATTCATGAGTATGATTGCCTTTATATAGGCAAGGGTCATGGAAGAAAAGAAGAGTGTGAAGGAAGAGAAGAAGGAGTCACGGGGAATGTAACATTCCAGAATTTTAATTGTTTTATTAAATATTTATTGAATTATTTAAATATTTAATGGATGTGTTTATGGTTGAATTTGTAATTGTTCAAATTTGATTCGATTTGGTTAATTGTTTGTTAAATAAATAATTAAGGAAATTAATTATTATATTATATTATATTCTAATTTAATTTAATTATTAAGTTTGAGAGTTTTGATTAATTGAATTATTATTCTTTTATTTGAATTTGTAACTAAAAAGATGTGTTAGTGGATTAAATAAAATTATGATTATATAGAAAATTATAATTTTGTGGCATTGATTTATGTGTTAAAGTGATTTAATAAATTTTTTTTAGAATTAATTTAATTAAGTTAATGTGTGACAAATAACCTTGTTATGAAGGAGTTACTAAAATAAATTAAGGGATTTTAATTCAGTTTTGCCAAACAAGGCCTATTGCTTATTAAGTCTTTATTCTATTTGAGTTTTACCAAACAAGGTGTTAGGATTAATGGGTTATTTTGTTAGTGGTTAACCAAACAAGCCTTATGGCTTTTGATTTTAAAATTCACATAACTGATATCAGTTATGTTTATAATTATATTATATTATTAATATATATAATATCTATATACGTTATTTGGTTAAGACGTATGTTAGAGGAGAGAGGTTAGAGAGAAGAAAGAAAACTCAGAGAAGAAAAAGAGAAGAAGAAGAGAAGAGAGGAAGAAAGGCTAAAGATTGGAGAAGGAGAGGCTTGAGAATAGAAAGAGATAGCCATCATCATCTTCTTCAAGGTTTTATCCTACCCTTTTTCTTTTATGTTTCTAAAATTCTAGTTTTCTCTTCTCTAATTCTCTATAAATTCCTTGTGTAAAGATAAATTGTGGTTGTTGTGTGGCTTTATATTGAATTCTAGTGATGTTAAAAAATGATTTTCATAAGCTATAGTCAATAAATTGGTATTATATATATGTTTGTGAAGAAAAAATATTTTTACAGAGAGTTTTGTGTATATATATATTGTTTGGGTTTAAGGTAGAAATTAAGGGTTTAATTGTTGTTTAGTTGATAAATTAATTATTGAATTTGTTAGAGTATATATATACTTTGATAAAATGCTTTGAATTAGTGGTTTTGGTTGAGAAACAAAATTACAGTGTTTATTTTCATCAAAAATATCAAAAAGTGAGTTTTAGCCAAAAATAGTGAATTTGGGTGTGTTAATTTTGTTGTTTATGTTGTTGTATGGCTAGAATCATGTTTAGAGTTTTTGAAATATGTTTACATGAAGTCTCTATATGATTTATGTGCTAATTAGTCTGTTAGAAATGAGCTTATAGGCCAAAATTGACTTTTTACATCTTTGTTCTTGAAATTCATCTCTGAGGTCTCAGATAGTCACAATGCAAGTGCGGACTTGCAATACCTTTGTGGTGCCGCAGCGTCATGCTCATGCCGCAGCGTGGCCTTGTAGCCTTGATCTATCTACCATGATGTCATGCCCATACCAAGTATGACGACCACCACAATGTAAATCGTGCACACCATGACACGAGTTAGCGTAATGGTCCGACAAAGGTACTTTTGTATCTGAAAATTTTAAGAAAAGTTATGTGATGATAGTAGGGATCTTGCTAAATGTTGATTTTAGTATATCTATACTATGAATAAGTATGTTATTAACAATTAACTTGTGTTATAACTCGATTATGTGATTAAAAATCCAATTTTAAATGATGAACGTACTTAGTTATGTTTGTAAGATGGTAATGAGTAATTATGTCATGATGACATATGTTTATAGGATATTGTGATTCGTATTGATTTGATTTAGCCTACGAGCAAGGCAAGTTCTCTAACTCTACTTTTATAATTGTGAAAGCGCTTAAATTTTCTTTGAGCAAGTTTCCTAATCTATTATCTTGTCAATCAAATTACTGTTTTCAATTCGATTATGATATAATGATGTAAGTTATTCTTGAGAAAGTTATTTATATATTCTAATGTTGAACATTTTTATCGATCAACTTGCTATGCATGCTTAGTATTCAATTCTAATTAACCTTGGCTTAGTATTGTTCAAGCAAGGTGTTATAGTTATTCAAATTGTATGCTCTTAGATTATTCCTAAAGCATGACTTTAGTTTACTATGATTGATTTAATTACGATTATTCTGTAATATGATGTTATTAATTCAACTAGACCTCTAGTTGATGATCGTTGAACTTCAAATTACCCTTGAAAGCTTATCCAAACCAAACTTCCTTTGGTGCGGACTTGTACTCTAAATACTGAGATGAACAACCCTATTGTTATGATTAGGGGTTAACTTACGCATAAGCGTTAAAATGTTTGTGCACAATACATTGTATGCGAAGGGTTTGATCCCCTAAGTCACGAGGTCCTTATAGTCTTATATTTGTTAAAGTTGAGTTGAAAGATTACTTGCAAATCGTGGATGGGCGTGTTCATGGTCTTACGACCCTCGGTGATGTATATTTTCCATATCTTGGGATTTTAGTTTCGATTATTGTTGATAGAGTACTATTCATTGTTGATGAGCCTATTATTGGCGCTTATTATTGTTATACTCTGTTGATTCTCTATTATATCCAAAGAGCAATTGTTTTGCTCACTCTTGCATATTTATAAACTCATTGCATTAAAGAGAGAGAAGGTAGATGAACCTTCGATTTGGCAAAGAAAAGGGAAAAAATGTGCAAGTGATGAAGACTTGTAATTTTTACTTTGATTAAGATGTTAGACTTTTATTATAATGATCTTAGACTTGGTTTTAATGAAGTTTATTTAATTTTCGCATTTGAATGATTGTATTTAAAGGTTAGATAACTTTGGGAGATTTTATTATGTAACCTTTAATGGGAAAGGTTTTATTATCCAGTTTTATTGTGATTGGGTAGTTAGATATGAATGTTTGATTAAGTGAACACCAGATCCTGTGAGAATGAAGTACCTGGATTTGGGGGTGTCACAGGGAAGGAATCATCACAAGAGAAAAGAAAGGAAGGAGGCAAGCTGGCATACCCTCACAAGGAGGGAATCTTGACTATAACAGAACTCTCAAAATTTTACATGGGCTAAAAGAAATGCATATGTCTGATCCGTGTGATGGTAATTTTAATTCATCTGAACCCTTCATTTCCAAAATAATCCATCTGAGCCATTAAATTCAAAATTTAGTTTCAAAATTCCAAAATTATCCTTGGCCAAAATTTCCTATAAATAGGGGAGCTTTTCTTCACTTTCAACTTACCAATTTCCAAATCAAGAATATCTTACACTCTCCTTGCCTACACATAATTTCTTTCTAAAAAGCATATTCTCTTCTAATCAAAGTTTTTATCAGTTGAAGAAGAGAAAATTCGTCAATTTATTTTGAGATAAGTTCTTTAATTGATATATTGTTGTTATCTCATACTTATGCATAAAAATAGATATACAAATAGAAATTATTTTACACATTTATATATATCTATATTTTATCTATTCATATCAATAAAAAGTCAGTTTTAGATTCCGATATTTCGAGGTATTCCTTAAACAAGAATATCATTCAAACAGTTATTGAAGTTCTAAGTGGCTCTTTATCGATATATAATTTATTTTTATATATATTATAAAGTTGATCAGTTTTAGATACCGATGTTTGGAGGTATTCATTAAACAAGAATAACATTCGAACGGTTATTAAAGTTCTAAGCGATCTATAGAAAATATTTATACAAATATTAACAATGAAATATTAAATTCATTCAGTTTTAGAGATACCGATAATTAAATGTATTCCTTAAACAAGAATATAATTCGAACGGTTATTGAAGTTCTAAATGACATTATTTAATATTCACATGATAAATAAAATATATAACTATATATATTTTTGAGTTTAACTATTTGTTATATCAAGTATTACTTAAAATTTTTAATTTATTATACTTGATATATGTTATTATTTGAACAGTTATAAAATACTTGTTGCATAATATAAAAGTTATTTAAATTTTTACATCATAAAGTTCAGTGAATCTATTTGCTTAAATAAGAAGTATAACTATAGAGGTTGTTTAAACTTTTAAGCTAAATATGTTTTCCATAGAAACCAACTCTTTATTTTTTAAAGAAAATTAAATATTTATAAATCTGAACAAAATTTATATGTCTGCTTACAGAAGCACATTTAAATTAAGCTTAATTTATATACTTTGTTGGGAATTGCATATTTAAATTTGATATTGAAATTATATATTTGTGCATGCATCATTCACATTGTAAAGTCCTTTTTAAGATCATATGTACAAGGACTTAGATTAAAGATCAAAATTGATAGGTTGATCTAAGCTGAATGTTTACCTTCTTGTAAGATCTATTATAATAGAAAGATCAAACTTGTTGGGTTGATCTTATGAGTTGTAATAGATAGGTAGAACAAAATTTTGGAGATTGCAGAAGCCAGAATCGTAGTCTACTAAGTAAGCCTATCAGAATCGTGAAGCAATTTGCTGAGTGCCTGTCAAGTCAAGTTAAAATCGTAGGCAATGCTCTAAATCGTGGAGTCCTTAAAGCATCAAGATTGTAGTCAGTCAAGCGCTGTCAAAACTAAGGCAAAATCGTAGAGTACTCTACGATTCTCATCAAAGGCTGATAAGTATAAATCGCCTAGAAGAACTTATCATCAGACCACGATCGTAGTGCTCATCAATAAGCATCAAAATAGTTGAAGATCGAGTCTGATAAACAAAAATGCCTGACATCATCAATTGACATTTGAACGTTGATATGATTGAGAAACCCAATGCCCTCACCAACATCCTTGGTTGAAATGAAGAATCAAAAAGTAAGAAGAAACGTGTCTACCAACTAATCCGCTGATAGTGAAGTTTCAGAGGTGCTAGGTGAGAAAGCCGACTGCTGTATCAGGCAACTCAAAAAAAAGCTTTCACATCATCCCAGGATGTCAACATCAAAGTGTTCAAAATGCCCGAAACATTAAATGCTCAAACGGAAGCCTCTTAACGGGAAGATTTCAAAGGCTCCTATATAAGGCTAACAGATTGAAGATGTTAGAAAAATGAAAAACAAGAACATAAAAGAAAATCACAAGAACATCTGACAAAGCTTCACTCCACGATTCAGCAAAATCTTGCTTCGCTACTAAGTTCATCAGAACTTGGGCTTAAGGAAACTTAGTAGCACAACAACAACCTCAACTACACACATTGCAGAGTTGCCAAACCTACTAGGTTTGAAGAGTACTTAGTGTACTAACATTCCAAGCCTGCTGGGCTTGAAGAGTTCTTTGTGAACTAGCTTTCCAAGACTGTTGGTTTTGAAGGAATCTCTGTGATTCAAAGCTTGTAAAATATCCTTTGTGGATTTCCTGCTTGTTGAAGCAAAAGAGTGGGGTAGAAGTCTTGCGTACTCTTAACCACTTAAATCACTGTGTCATTTATATTATGCCATATCTGCTATAACTGTTGTTTGATTTATAACCTTGATTTTATCTTAAGGGGATAATGATGAGTGCATATTATTTATTTATTTTGATTTTTTTATGTCTAGTTTTATTGTATATTTCATGTGTATTTGGATGCATGGTCTTGTCTTGGGACTTGGATTTTATTATAGAGCTCTTCTTTAGCTTTCTGAAAATCTTGAATCGTCCTAATCTGAGTTTATATGAAAAGGTTATGATCTTTTTACTAAACGGACGTTGAACCTCAAAGTTTGGAAGTTGCAATTTACACATCAGTCACTTGGAGCCCGATTTCGATCTTGATGTAGCTAGAATCTGTCAATTCTCAAAGAATGAAAGTTATAGATCTCGTCGAGGGCTTTAATTTGATAGGTAGCAGGTCCTGTAAATCCTCTGGATCAAACGTTATGTCATTTTACCAAAGGATGTCGTAACAGGATATATGGGAGAATTTGAGCGGAAAAATTGGGAAATCTTGGATTTTTGAAAAGTTTCTAAAAGCAGTTTTTTTGCAAATTTCTACATAGAATTGGATTAATATTTCTATTAGACTTAGGATTTCCTTTAGACTAAGATTTATATCTAAATTGGATTCTATTTCTTTATGAAAACTATTGTGATTTGTAATTCTTTATAGGATTTGAATTTCTACTTCTCATAGGATTTAGGTTTTTGTCTAGCATTATAAATAGAGGATGATAGTCAGGGTTTTATTCATTCAATCATCTACTACATTCTCTAATCTACAACATTAGAGGATTGAAGACATGAACTAAGTTCTTTTTATTCAGTTCTAAGGGATGTTGAACCTTATTTATAATTAATGGTTAATTGAGTATTAATTATACAATATATACAGTGTAAAGAATTTAGAAACTTGCATTCAATATGAGAATCAAATGAAGTTAGAGAACTTGCACAAAATCCAAAGTTGTGTAAGTTAGGAAACTTGTCGTGTGCGTTGATTACCACTTTTAGCACAAACCACCTTAATGAACTATATTATCCTATTTATGTATTTATATATGTATTCATTAGTCACACACACTTTGACATATATATCAACATGTATTTATCACATATATTTTTATTCATATATGATACACACATTAAAACTCATAGATGTATAATCCACATTATCCTTTCTGTTGGACAACCTTAGAACATTTTAGCAATTTTAGTCATGTTAAATATTACTAAGTCATGTACTCTAGTTCAAGTTGTTTCACACACACATGTTAAGGAACTTTAAACTATATCATGTCTTTTCTATTTAATTTCAACAACTGTTAGTTTTACTCATAACATTTCCATTTTAAAAATTAAGAAAGTTCATTGTGTCAAAAGTTAACCATAACATCCATTAAACAATAATGTTAAACAACTTCCCTACATATGCTTGTATGTATTAGAATTATTTGCACGTAGCTAATGAAACTCTCTACTTTGAAACTCCTTTTAGTTCATGCATGAGTAGTTTATTACTAAATAATAATATTTATCACATTAATTCAGCCTTTTCAAAAGTCACGATGCTATCTCTGAATCCGAAGACATCTTCCCAAGTCAAAGACGTCATTTCTGAAGTCGAAGACATCTTCTGAAGTTAAAGACGTCATCTCCAAACCCGAAGTCATCTTCCAAAGTCGAAGACATCATCTCTGAACCCGAAGACATCTTTCGAAGTCGAAGATATCATCTCCGAAGTCGAAGACATCTGTCGAAGTTGAAGACATTTTCTAAAGTTGAAGACATTTTTTGAAGTTAGCTCTTCGGAAGAGCTTCAGTCTTTAGGGATTATGACTGCTTCTTCAGCTGGTCCTTCTATCCCGACTCCTAACTAACTCCTCCTCAGACTTCATAGCTAGCTGTACTATGAGTCTGACTAGACGTGTGATCATTTCTATTCTCTCTAAAGGCATACAATAATTTATTATTTAAAAGTTCACAAGATTTATCGAGTTTGGGTTTGCTAACCAGGAGGCAAGGACCCGAAAGGAAAAATAACAATTTCTGAGGCATGCCATGCAATTCAACTTGGGTCTATTTTACTTCAGCAGAGTCTAAGTTCTTTGGTTTGGTGGGTTAATTCATGGGTACACAGATAGCCGACTTATCACTTTATTTAAGTTACTTAATGCTTATAATGTTGGGTCTTGGATACAACTATCATGATGACTAATAAGACTTTTCCAAATACATGCTACATTACTTACCCAAAAGAATTAAATGGCTAAAATTGATAAGTAATATTTAAGGCAATAAGGTCATACCTTTATGCCTTAACAATTGTTTCTCCTAGATTCTGCCTTCTTGAACAACAAGAGCTTCATGGGTCTTCTTCTTTTCTCTCAACTCTCTTTGTGGCTCTCTCTATACTGGAACTTATCAACTGAAATGTGGCAGATTCCACCAACACTCTAAGGCTCCTATTTATAGAAAAATCATTATCCAATAATAGGGGTATTAACTAAGGGTAAAAGTGGAGTTGGTGCAAAGTTCTACCAACCCACGCTATTCCTACATTATTCCTAGTACTTGCATCATCATTTCCCCCACGTGAACTTTGCTTTATAGCTCAATTAACTTGAAAAAAAATCAGCGTTTGGCAAGGGGGAGGGGCCTGGTCGGTCATGGGGCTTATTTCCCTATGTTACATTTTATTTCATCCATAATTTGTACCATAAGCTAGTATATTAGCTCCTGAATTGTATACATATACATATACCCATATAATTATATGACTCAAGTGTATTGGGCTAATCCAATAAAATGCCTCGTGGCTACAAGCACAATTTTAATCAAATTTTGGATCAATTACCCATTGGGCTCTCCCTAAGTTAAATCAAGTTTGGGCTAGGCAAAAATACTTATACACATGGGGCTAAACTATAAGACCCCAACTTTTATGAATAAAGAATAATTTTCTCAAAATATATTTTTGAATATTATGATGTGGTTTGATATAATGTTATAGGTGTGGGTAATATTTACACATTTTTCAAAGTAAGCAAGTGGTTATATAATATTCGATTGTCGGAGAATATTCGTTTTAACAGGGAATATTCGTACGATGGCATAATCATTGGTGGACCCCACAATGGAAGTATTGTCGTAGTTAGAAAACGACAGAATTATCTTTTTATAAAAATAACGGCGAAAGTGTTATCGTTAAAACTGTTGAACTACCCGGTAGTAAAAGTAAAATAATACGCGTGGTTGCATAGTAGCACATGGTATTATTTATTGATGTTTACGTGAGAAGTCACTCAGTTATACTCAATTATTGCTACAGTAATTGTTGCATCATATCTCTCATATTATTAATTCAATTATTGTCACAGTATCATCTATATAATATGATATATTATTAAATCAATAATTGAGACGACAAAGTTATTCATATTATTAAATTACAATATTTACAATGTCTAGAAGTTCTGTCAATGAGAGGTTTGGTCATCTAATTGCGCGCCAATAAGGAGAAATCCTTATCGAAAGCCCCTCTTTCACGGAACGACTGGTTGTTAAATATTGTGAGTTATAATATTAATGATGAATAAGTTCGTGTTGATTAAAGGTGAAATTGATAGTTCCATTGTGTTGGAATTATTAGTGTTAGTGGAAATCGACATTTATTTCGATATTAATTGAAGTCTGGAAGTTATACTGACCAATCGGGTAATTAATCAGATAAATGAGCAATTAATTGCTATTGATTCATGTGATTATAACTATTTATTCACATGTATGTACTATTGATTCACATTCATTTACTATTAGGGGAGTTGGTGCAAGATTGATAATACTTGCATGACTAAGTTAAAAATAGAGGTATGGATGGAGGTACTATACTATAATTCATATTTTCACATGTCTAGAACTATTGATTCACATGATTTACTATTGATTCACATAATTTACTATTAGGGGAGGTGGTGCAAGTTTGATAATACTTGCAGGACTAAATTAAAAATAAAGGAAAAGAGGAAGGTATTATACTGTAATATTCTGAGCCCCAAAATGTGCAATTATCGAAACTATATTTTCCTATAAATAGAAGCTCATTTCTTCATTATTCTTCACCAATTCACTCAAGCTATAGAGCAATTATTATAGAGAGAAAGAAGAAGAGAAGTCTGCTACATCTCTACTCCAGTATCTAGTTTCTTTCAAAGGTAAGGGGTATTATTTATTTCGTGTTCTTGAAGAGAGCTATTGTTATTCCATCCCTTATTATTCTGTTGGAATAACATGTATACGTGGACTACCGTATACATGGTAAAATTCTTCTGTTATTCCATTCTTTATTTTTATGTTAGAATAACCTGTCTATGTGAAGTACCGCATACATGGTGAAATTCTTCTGTTATTCCATTTTTTATTATTCTATTGGAACATCCTCATGCTGTAAGTATTACGCATGACCTTCGTTCCATTATTTATTATTCTGTTAGAATATCACATCTGCGTGCGTTTACTGCGTGACATGACAGGTTCCATTATTTATTATTCTCATTGGAATATCCTTTTGTGCGCGTTACGCACGACACGTTCCATTATTTATTATTCGTTGGAATATCCTCATACGTGTATGACTCGGTTCCATTATTTATTATTCATTGGAATAACCTATCTGTGCGATCTATCGCATGCCTGGTGAATTCTTTTGTTATTCCATTCTTTATTGTACTCAGTTGGTTAAAGTTTTGGCTTTTATACTCCATGAAATTAGTGGAATATCCTTGATATTTGCGCTTCATCCAGTATCTTTTCATGGAAATATTCTTCTGAGCATTCTTGAATTTTACTTTACAAAGAAGTATCATGTTGATAATTTGGACATTATTGATTTCTGGAAAAGTTAGATTATAAATCTTTAAAATTTTATTCTTGAACTTGTTTTATTGAATTCCTATATCATTGTCATCATCCCCATGTTTATATTCTGTTGAAAGTCATTTGTGGCCTGTAGTGCATAGATGGACTTGGTATGATTATGACCAAGGATCATTCGGTATAATCATTATCGTAATGTTACAAATGATGTGGTAAAATTCTTTATTGGCCCGTAGTGCATTGATGGACAGTTGTTGGCATGATAATGACCATTAATGAATACACAAATATCCTTGGCCCGTAGTGCATGGATAATTTGTGGTCGTGATACTAAAGAATATCCTTGGTCGTAGTGCAGGGGTGATTCGATGATGTGGATTATTTATTAAGCTGAGTCTCAGCGATAAAAGTGATGAAAAATCTTTTAAATCATAGAAGATAGTAGATTTTATTCTCTCGCTTGACTCTTCTAATGGATTGCTTGTTCGTCATGCAGATTAAACTTGATGTTTGTTATATTGTATCGCTTTAACACTATTGTGAGGCTAACGATAATTTATTCTCGCATTATCTTAGTCATAATATTTCTTCTTGGGCTAGTTGAGCTCACCCTTTTGCTTTCATTGTTCTCTTTAGGAAATGAGAACGTGGCGGGACTAGCTCTGGGAACAGAGTGACTCGGTCTAGATGATAGCATTAGTAGTCCTCACTATTCTGTTAAATAGTGTGACAATAAATGTAATGAGGACTCCATTGAGTGTGGATATTGTCTAGATGGCAATATTCTTATTAAAACTCTTAGATTATGTTTTGTCGTATTTTACACGACTGTTGTATAATTAAGTTGTATTTGAATTTTGTACCATGTATTTGGCGACTCAAGATGGGTGATGTATATCTATTTTGGGGGCGTCACATAAACATTAGTCCACTAATTCAATTTCTTGGGCTAAATCCCCAACTTATGCAAGTATGATACATTATTAAGGTTGGGCTTGCATATATCCTAGATCAAACACTTCATTAAGTTATTCATCAATTAATCTCATTAAGAAATTAATCATGCCAGAAAAGGCTTAACACTTAAGCTCAATTAATCATAACCAAGCTTATCAACATTAACACCAAAATTCTTACTCCTTTCATACATGATTCGATTTGTATTTAATTATTAGCCCCATGCCATATATACATATTTATATATCTATACACACAAATAATTGCAAATATCATTATTTTATTACTAAATTTACTTATAAAATTCTCGGGTATTACATTATCCCCCCTTATAAAAATTCCGTCCTCAGAATTGGTATAAGTTTACATAAATAAATGGGGATAGTCCCTCCTCATCTTATCCTCTAATTCCCACGTATCCTCCTTGGCATTATGGTTTTGCCAAATTACCTTTACTGAAGATATAACTTTATTCCTCAACGTTTGCTCTTTCCTATCTATTATTTGAACAGGAATCTCTTCATACGTTAGATTTTTCTCTACTTGAATGGGCTCGTAGGATATCACGTGTTTGTAATCAGGCTTGTACGGACGCAACACGGAAATATAAAACACGTTGTGGATGTGCTCCAACTCAGGTGGTAATGCAACTTTGTATGCCATTTCGCCCACTCGCTTCAATACCTCGAATGGTCCTATGAACCTCGGACTATATTTTCCTTTCTTTTTGAATCTGAGCTTTCCTTTCCAGGGAGACACCTTCAAAAACATAAAACTACTGATTTCAAAGTCTCAGTTTTGACGATGCAAATCGGCATACTTCTTTTGGCGATCTTAAGCTGCTACCAATCTGGCTTTTATCGTTGTTACCACATCGACCGTCTTTTGAACTAATTCCGGTCCCAAAAGTTGTCGTTCTCCAACTTCATCCCAACACAACGGCGTTCTACACTTTCTCCCGTAAAAAGCTTCATAGGGCGGCATGCCGATACTTGCATGATAGCTGTTATTGTAAGCGAATTCTACCAATGGTAAGTGGTCTTCCCAATTCCCCTTGAAGTCCATCACGCAAGCTCTAAACATGTCCTCCAAAATGTGTATGGTTCGTTCACTCTGCCCATCAGTTTGAGGGTGATAAGAAGTACTTAATCTCAACTGAGTTCCCATTCATCCTTGCAAACTTTTCCAAAATTTTGACATGAAACGCGGATCTCGATCGGAGACAATCGACACCATCACTCCATGTCGTGATACGATTTCCTTCACATATAAATTTGCTAACCGGTTCAAATTTAATCGGATCTTGATAGGTAGAAAATGAGTTATCTTTTTTAGTCGGTCCACGATAACCCAAATGGCATCATAACCCTTCTGTGTAATCGAAAGTGCAACCACGAAGTCCATTGTAATGTGCTCCCATTTCTATTCTAGTATTTCCAGCGGTTGAAGTAGTCCACTTAGCCTCTGGTGTTCTGCTTTGACTCTTTGACAAGTAAGACATCTACTGACGTATTCTGCAACCTCTCGTTTCAGATTAGGTTACCAAAAGTGTTATCGAAGATCCTAATACATCTTCGTGCCTCTTGGATAAACAGAATATGTCGTATTGTGTGCATTGTGCAAGATTTCCTCTCTCCGTTCTGTTACAGTTGACACCCATACTCGACCCTCAAATCTCAATATCCCGTCCTTATCCATTTTGAACTTTTCTTCCTCATTTTCTACTATTCTCTTACTTATCTTCTCACATTCTTCATCTTTCTCTTGGGCTTCCTTTATTCTATCCAATAACGTCGGGTGAGCTTCCATTATAAATAATTTTCCTTCCGTTCTTTCGGTTTTTCCACCTCTATTTCCAACCTTTCCATTTCTCTTATTAATTCCTCCTAAGTTCTCAATTTGTATAACTTCTCCCTTCCCTTTCTACTCAGAGCGTTGGATACTACGTTTGCTTTTCCCAGGTGATAAAGAATTTCGCAGTCGTAATCCTTGATTTCCAACCACCTTCTTTATCGCATGTTCAACTCCTTTTATATAAAGATATATTCCAGACTCTTGTGGTCCGTGTATATCTCACATCTTTCTCCATACAAATAATGCCTCCAAATCTTTAACGCAAAAACTACCACTGATAACTCCAAGTCATGGGTAGGGTATCATTTTTTGAAATCTTTCAACTGTCATGATGCATACGCAATGACCTTATCATGCTATATTAGCACACAGCCAAGTCCTCTATGCGACACATCACTATACACCACAAATCCTCATGTATCATATGGTAATGATAATACAGGCGCCTCGCTCAACCTCCTCTTCAACTCTTGGAAACTCTCGTCGCATTTGTCCGTCCACACGAACTTCACTACCTTCCTCGTTAGATTGGTTAGCGGGGTTGCTATATTAGAAAAATCTTGGATAAATCTTCGATAGTCCCCGGCTAACCCTACGAAACTTCTTACTTCTGTTGGAGTTTTCAGTTGTTCCCAGGTACTTATCGCCTCCACTTTTGCAGGATCTACGGAAATTCCATTTTAATTTATTGCGTGTCCTAAAAATTTAACCTTTTCCATCCAAAATTCACATTTTAAAAATTTTGCGTATATCTTTTCTCTTCTCAATGCTTCTAAGACCATCTTCAGATGTTCGGCGTGTTCTTTCTTAGTCTTTGAATAAATCAAAATGTCATCGATAAATACTACTATGAAATTATCTAAGTATGGCTTGAAAACTCAGTTCATCAAGTCCATGAATGCTGCCGAAGCATTAGTCAACCCGAATGACATCATTAGAAATTCGAAATGTCCGTAGCGGGTTCGAAACGCCATCTTTGGTATGTCCTCCTCTTGTACTTTCAACTGATGATATCCCATTCGTAAATCTATCTTGGAAAAATACTTTTCTCTTTTAGTTGATCGAAAAGGTTGTCTATCCTTGGCAATGGATATCTATTCTTAATCGTCACTCGATTCAACTCCTAATAGTCGATATAGAGCCTCATCAATCCATCCTTCTTCTTTAGAAATAACATTGGTGCTCCCCAAGGAGACACACTCGGCCGAATATAATCCTTATCTAGCAACTCTTGCAATTGTATCATCAATTCTTTCATTTCTAATGGCGTCATATGATATGGATCTTTCGAAATCGGTGTCGTTCTTGGTGCTAAGTCTATTACAAATTAGATTTCTCTGTCTGGTGGAAGACCAGGCAGATCATCTGGAAACACATCTTGAAAATCTTTGATTACTGATATATTTTTCATTTCTACTCCCTCTTTCTGAGTATCCATTATATAGATAAAAAACCTACACATATTTTCTTTAGCAATTTCTTAGCCTGCATCATCGTAAGGCAACATGATTGCTTAAGCGATGAGCTACCCATAAAACACTACCCTGGACCGATTTGAAGTCTGAAGGGTCACACTTTTCTTTTGACAGTCGATTATCGCAGCGTGGCTGGATAACCAATCCATTCCTAATATCACATCAAAATCTTCCAGTCTTATAGGAATCAAATCTACTCTTAGTTCGTGACCTCTAATATTTGCACAACAATTTCGGTAAACAAATTCTATGGGAATTATTTCCTTATTCGCAATCTCTATGTTTAACGAGTTTTCTAAGCGTTGATGGGGTATGTTTAGTTGTCTAGCAAATTCTTCAGACACAAAGGAACATGTAGCACTCGAAGCAAATAATGCATAGGCATTTATATTATTAATTAGGAGAATACCTGACACCATGTCCTTCACGGCTACTGCATCTTGGAAAGTCATGTTAAAGGTTAGGGCAATCGGTCGGTTGGATTGCGTTGGTCTGCCGATCATTATCTTGTTGCCTCCCCCTTGCTGGCCACTTCCTCCGCCGCCCCCTTTCTTTGGGCAGTCCTTAATAAGGTGATCCGTCGAGCCACAAGCAAAATAACCCTTGATCTTCCTGGGCTTTGGGCAGTTGGGTGAAATGTGCCTTTCTTGGCCACAGTTATAACAGACACTGCACCCCTTCCAGCACTCCCCTTGATGGTCCTTCCCACATTTCGAGCAAGCTTCACTTCTTTTCTTAAATCCTCCTTGATAAATTCCTGACTAGCTAATTTGTCGATTGTTAATATTATTTTTGTTGTGGTTCTCCCATTTCCTCTTTCCCAGATTGCTTCCACCACTGCTACTCCCTCCATGAGTTTCTCCCCCGGCATTCTTGTTCTTCTTTTCCTTATTATATTAGCTCAATGCCTCGTTACCTCCTTCAGCAATTATTGCCTTCTCCAATAATGTGGCAAACGAGTCAATTTGAAGGACCGACACCTTGTTGAACAACTAAGGTTTCAGTCAAAATTCGAAGCGTCGAGCTTTCCATTCTTCGATGTCTACTTGATGCATTGTAAAATGTACGAGTTCATTGAATTTGGCCGCGTACTGCGTCACCGTCATCTCTCCTTGTCTTAGTTCTAGAAACTTTTACTCCATTCAATTCTTCATGCTCTTTGGGAAGTAATTCTCGAAGAACAAAATGTTAAACCTTTACCAGGTTATAGTCCCTTCTCCCACTCTCTGTTGATTGACTTCCCACCAGTAGTTGGCTTCACCCCTCATCATGTATATAGCGAACACGATTTTTTGGTCTTCACCCAAATGAGAAATGTCAAAGGTTTTCTCCATTTCTTTGACCCACGTCTGTGCTACGATAGGATCGGTAGTACCCATAAATTCCAGAGGTCCTATACTCCTAAAGTCTTAAAAATTCATAACTGGAACTACTTGAGGGTTGGGTGGTACTGGTTCATTATTCCTTCCCCGCAGGGCTTCTCCTAGTAAGTCTACTAGCCATTGGATAGGGTCTACTTGTTCCCTCCTGTTATTAACTGATTCTTCCAGTGTTTCTAGTCTACGTTTGGGCGGCATTTTCTGCATAACAAAATTTCATCCTCAGTCTCTAATTATATCAATTAAGTATTTCTTTAATGCAAAAAAAAAAAAAAAAATTCATGACATGGTTTCTGAAATAAGAACATTTATATTCTTATGCCAAATCATTACATTGATATGATGATTCCTAGCATACTTCTATAAACTCTAACTTTGTATCCCCTAATATCATAAAAGATGGGGAAGCACTAACATACTACCCCTCTAACACTTTACAAAAGTTTGGGGTTTACATAACTATCCCACATCTCACACAGAAGATTGGGATTACAATAACAGGTCATAGATAAATATTAACTACTACTATTAGACTACTAACACCTAAACCTTAATATAACATTCTGCGCTCCACAACGCTCTTGTACTCCACTTGAGCTATGTGTGCCACCAAATTTCTGCTTATAGTATGTCGAGTCTGTCCTTACTCCACTGGGTAATGGTATGCACCATCAATCAATCTCTCTATGGCCGTGCGAAAAGCATAGCCCATCTTGTTCATCTTCCTCCTCTTACACCTCACTTCATCTTCCAGGTCTCATGCCCTATCATTAGCTTCTTCCCACTTCTCCTCAAAGTGGATTCTCTCCATAACCTCCAGCTCAAGCTGAGTGCGAAGAGCCTCTTTCTCGGCTTTCTCATTCAACTCCTTCTGCTCAGACACCTCCAGCCTTCCCACCAATTCCACGTTCCTGGATACCGATCGGTGAAAAAGGGTTCTGTGACACCACCAAATCTAGGTACTTCATTCCCACAAGATTTGGTGCTCCCTATCCATGCATTCGTACTATCCACCCAAATAAAATAATATGTAAACCATAATCCTACCTTTAAATAGGGTTACATCATAAAAATCTTCCCAGGTTGTCTAACCTTTAAACACCATTCAAGTGCGAAAATAAAATTATTACATTACATCATTATTAAAAAGTTTATCATCATCACAATAAATAAAATTACAAGTCTGCATCACTTGTACATTTTTCCCTTTCCTTTGCTAGTTGAAGGCTCATCTACCTTCTCAACTGTAGCTGCAATGAGTATATAAATATGCAAGAGTGAGCAAAACAATTGCTCACTGGATATAACAATGAATCAACAGAATAATAATAATAATAACTGCCAACAATAGGCTCTGAATAGTACTCTAATGATGATAATCAAAAACTGAAATCCAAAATATGGAATATATCTAACTGAGGGTCATAAGACCATGAACTATGTCCACATGAAAGTCCAATAATAATCTAGAAGGGGGTTGAATAGATTATTACATATTTAAAAATTATCTAAGGCCTTTTTGAATTTTTGAATAATTAATTTGCAGTGTTAGAAATTAATATGCAAGATAGTAAAAATTCAATCATACAATGCACAGAGATTTATCTGGTTCATAACATACACCCCTTGGTATGTTGCTACGTCTAGTCTTAAGTCCCTACTTGGAACTTGAGATCCTATTACTATCAGTAATAATCAACTCCTTCAACAGGCGGAGAAGCCTTTACAAAGTTTTAAAGATAAACTTTCAACTAATCCTAACTAATCTATCTTGGACAGCAAGCTCTCCGCTCCCTCCTCAAGCTTAGTTGTACTTCCTTTGAGTTCAGTTCTATTCTATGATCTGGTCTTGAAACAACAACCTCTTCTTCACCTCACAAGTACACTAGAGACCCAACTTCCCGCTGACCTCTCTAAGACTCTGGTCTTGGTCGAAGAATTACTCGTCTTTCTCACAGGTACATAAAATAAACTAACTCTATACCTTTTTCTTTGTACAAATAAGTTTACAACAAGTTGCTTCTTGAATAAGCTGATACAAGTTTAAGTACAGAGTAATGCTTCTTAAATAAGCAGATAGAGAGTTAAGACTAAATATTCAGTAAAAGTTCAATATCTTTTAAAAAATAAACTTCTTTAATTCAGATAGAACTTTTTGTTTAGATCCACTTATGCTTCTGATTAAGCAAATATATAATATTAAAGCACTTTATGAAGAATTAACAATTTTATAAAATAAAGAGTGTTTTTCTATGGATTGAATTGTTTCTGAGTTATCAAGTATAATTTCAGTTAAGCACAAATTGATATAACAGATATTATTTGTTTAACTCAAATAATATATAGGAATATTTTATCTATTATGTGAACTTTTATAAATAGTGTCACTTGGTACTATAAGGAATCATACGGTCGGATTCCTCTCCGTAGAGGTTTATCTCTGTAGCCTTGTGGCGCCCAAGTATAACAGAATTTATAATTTTCACAATTGATATTTATATAAATATTTTCAATAGATCACTACGATTCTCAAATTCGGTTCGGATGACTACTCTTTTTGAGCAAGATCTCAAAGGTTGTTTTGAGCTATCAAGTGTCGTATCTATTTTATAATATTTATATAAATAATATCAATAAAAGGTTATCAAGACTATAAGGAATCGTATTTTGGATTCCTCTCCGTAGAGGTTTATCTCCGTAGTAGCCTCATAAGTGCCCAAGTATCCTTTTATTTGATAAATAGATGAAATACAGATATATAGAATTGTGTAGAACAAAATATATTTGTATATCTATAGATAGAACACAAGTAAGAAATATTTTTAACAGAAAGTAAACTTATCTCAATACTTGGACCAATTTTCTCTTCAAAACTTAATCAGAACTTTTTGTATGAAAAGATATATGATTTAGAGAGAATGTAGGCAAGAAGAGTATGATTTTCTTTCACTTAATTGGTAAAAACCAAATGAATGAAATACTCCCTATTTATAGGATTTTTGAAGTTGGGGCAAAATAGTAATTTCAAAATTGAAATTTTTGAAAGAACAAATATGATCAATTATTTTTGAATGAATGGTTCAGATCAAAGCAACATTTTTACGCGGTAAAAGTTATAAAAACGCCTAGGCGTTTTTCAACCTTCTGAGCATTTATTGCTTGTTTGACTAATACCAGCCAACACATATTTTAATTTAAGTCCCGAAATGATAGTCACTTTAGTACACACACGGTTAACACTTGAAGAAATGACAGCATGTGCAATAACACACACTTTAGCACACACGATTTAACACTTAAAATAACACATGCACATTTATTACACACTTATATGTAGTAAATAACATATATACGGTATAAAAATATAATATATATATACTTTTGATAATTTTATGTATTTGAAAATATTTTGCCCAACTTTGTTTTTTTTTTTAAAATAGGGTATCCTTGCCTTGAATAATATATGAATTAATTTATTCAACACTTGACATAAAATATCAAGGTCAGTAACAAATTAATTCAAGTAAAAAAAGTAAATAATAAAATAAATAAATATATTAAATATTTATTTAAAACATAATTGTTATCATCAAAATATAAGATAAAAATATACCTATCACCACAGTTGCGAGTAATCTTTCAACTCCAACTTTAACAATCATAAGACTATAAGGACTCCTCGTACTTAGGGGGATCAGCCCTTCGTACAATGTATTGTGCACAAACATTTAAACACTAAGCGTAAATTATCCCCTAATAATAATAGGGTTGTTCATCTCAGTATTTAGAGTACAAGTCCGCGCCAAAGGAAGTTTGGTTTGGATAAGCTTTCAAGGGTAATTTGAAGTTTAACGAACATCAACTAGAGGACTAGTTGAATCAATAGTGTTTGATAACACAACAGTTGATCAATAATAACATAATATGAAACAATGAATAAGTGTAAGCGAACTAACTATACGTTGAACTCATTCTTAGAAACAACTACAAAGCATAAGTATTGAATGACAATAAACCTTGCTTGAATAAAATTAAGCTAGGACTATGAATTATTGAATATACATTAAGTAATAGCAAGTTGAAAATAAAGCTTGCTCATTATGAGAATGGCTTGTGTCAAGTAAATGAACTAAAGATAATTCAACATTAGAAATTAGAATTCAAGAAAACTGCATTCATAATATCCAAATGACAATAAAGAAACTTGTCTAACAATAAACAAGTTAGAATGCTTCAATAAATTTTGGAATTCAAAATTGTTTGAGTAAAATAAGGTCATAGCTAGATTGTTCAAATCACGATTAAGACTACAATAGTTCGCTTAATGAAACTTTAAAGTAAGAACTAGCTCAAAATAAATGTAGAGTTAAAAGGCTTGCTTAATGTAAAAAGAGAAGTTACACAATGTAATAATAGAACTAACTCAACGAAAGTGTAGAGTTAGAAAACTTGCTCAATGTTAAAAGAAAAGTTTAGAAACTTGCCTCGAGCGTAAGCTACAATATTAAACTCACGTTCACCTACACATTAATTTAGAACCACATTATCTATTAGATATGTTAACATACCACAACATGTACATTTCTAGCTAGACTTATCATCTTAGCACAAGTCTTATGCTACCCTATATATTTCATAATTCCCAAGTGTTAACATCACAACACCTATCTAACATTTACTGTTTAAACTAAGTTATAACATAATGCGTTCGTAACCCACTAATCACTTTTACAACTTTGAATTCATAATCCACATAACACAACTCTGTTTTAGCCTTGTTGTTACATGTTGGACACATTAACCTATCATTAAGCTAAGTTAAATTGAACGCCCAAAGTCTGCATAATTAACAGACTTCATTATGCATGGCGAGAATCGACGCCGTCATACCTTGATTTTATATTTGAGTTATCATATGGCACTTATATATTACTACCGCCGCCTATTATATTGCATTCCGCTTTTCGCGATGTAGCGAGCTATGACACTTTTCTTAAGCCAACTAACACGAATTTCACCCACCAAATAGTGATAATAACATATAAAAATGGTATAGAACTATCACAAACATGTTTGTGAACATATTCCACCAATTAAAATAATTTAACAACAATTTAAGCTAGATTAATTTTTCAAATTCCATGGTTTTCATATAAAACTCAAATTTTGATATCCATCCCAAAAATCAACACTGTGATTTCAAAACATGGCCAAATCATCTCATTCAAATCACGCTATGCTCGTTTCTTAATGAACTAACATCATCAAGCTTCAATTTACAGTTTCACATACCAATTGGCCACTAAAATTGATACTTACCTAAGCCATATGAAGAACACATATACTGTCAAAATTTTCTACTACTGTCAAACGAAATTAGCATGAATTTCTTGTTTTACACATAACCCTAGTATCATAAGCATGTATAATCACAATTAACAGTTATTCATTTCAACAATTCCACAAATTGAATTCACAGACTTAGAAGGTTTTGGCGTAAAAACTTAGATATGCATATTCATATATAAGTAGGGAAAATACCTTCAATTAGCGTGATAATTCCTTGCAATTGCAGACAATCTTTCTCAATTTCTCTCAAGCTTTCTCTCAATTCTCTTAAGCTTTGCAACAAGAATGCGTATAACCAAAAGCTAAGCTAATTAACAGTAGTCGTATTCTAAAACTGATAACCCTTAATAATAATACTAATTGCTATTTTAGTTACTAACGTATATAACATAAATATATTATATTTATTATTTTAATTTATTTTATTTAAATTCAAAAATTAGAAATTCAAAAGCCATAAGGCTTTGTTTGGCAAAACCCCTTTAATTTTTAAAGAATTAATATATTAAGCCTTGTTTGGCAAAACTAAATTAAACCCTTTTTAATTTATTTTAATAAACACTTTAGTTTATAATTTATAATCACATATTATTTATTTAGATTTCCATATCCAACAATAACCCGTTAAATTAATCACATACTATATTTTAATTAAATATAGCATTTTAGCAAATATCACAAAATTATAATTTTATTATAACTTTATTTAATAATCTAACATACCAACTAAATTATTAAATCAAAACAACAATATAACATCTCATGATATACTACAATTCTCTAAATTATAAATTAATTTAATTTAGAATATTATCTAATAAATTTAGATTCATAAATATTTACTAACAACCATCACATCAATAAAATATTTATTTCATCAATTCAACAATAGACACATCAAATAAATATTTATATTATTCAATAAATATTTAATATTATAATTTAAAATTTCGGATTTTTACATCCTTCCCTCCTTACAAGGATTCTGTCCCCAGAATCACAATTCAAATAATCAAATCGTCACAGGTTCCCATTTGGATACCTGCCTCTTTGCGATACGCAATTTCTACTTCCATCTCCTGCATCTTCAGTTTTCTTTTAAGGTCTTCCTCCCTCAATTTTTGCATCTCGGTTTCTCTCTCTTGAGTCTGGGTCTCTAGTTCCTCAACTTGGCATTTAAATTCCAAAATCCGCTCCTCATATTCCCCCAACATTCGGTCTTTAAAAGTAGCCTCATCAAAATCCTCTACGGGCTCATCCTCGGGATCCGACTCGATATAAAATGGTTCCATCTCCTCCTTCTCATCCTCATCATCGATAGGAGCTACTGCCGAAATAGGCTCCGCTATCAAATGTGCCTCATACACTACGTGTATGTCATGTGGCTCCTCCTCTACCACTCTACTAGGTCCTCCCAAATCCGACATCCTACAACCATAAACACAAGACAACAAACAAAAAACTCCTTTAGAATGCCAAAATCAAACATAAATTCATTATATAGAATGGAAATATATTTCGCAATGCCACTAACTCCCTAAGAAAACTCTACATGAGTCTTATCTCCTTCTATCCTCTAAGTTCTTCTAATGTTATAGTCTTAGGATTCTTGCTTCTAAGGTTTATAACCTAATGCTTTGATACCAACTTGTGGCTCCCCCAAAATTCAGACACTCATATCTCGAATTTGGTTCGTCACGTGCTAATTCTAATATCATACTAAAATCACCAACAATGGAAATAATAGAATAATTTACATTGATATAATATAAATATTCGCGTCCCAAGGTCTCGTGATCGTTACTACATCATTCCAGTAATATAAACTGAATACGACTTAAACAAACATTTATTCATCCTTAATACATCATTAAAATAATAAAAATAACAATGATTCTTCCTACGCATAAAGGACTAAGCTAATCCATAGCCTTTCCCTTTTCTCTGTCTTTTCCCGAAGTACCGCCTTGTTCTGCCTTAACTGTAATGTTTTTAGGGAAGCAAGAATGAGCAACAAATTTGCTCAGCAAGAAATATAACAATAAGGGTGAACAGTTATAAGTTCAAATCTCAAGGGTATGACAGTGAATAGTATTTCAGGAATTATCAAAAATTCTTAATAAAGTCGCTATAGACATGAAAGGTATAAAAAAAGAGTTAATCATATCAAACTTCAAGATTTATAAACATTGAGCAGTCACTAAAAACTTCTACTAGAATTAATAGTATTATATTGAGAATCCAATAAAACGAGTACAACAGGTTATCAGCCTAAAGTACCCTACGTTATGCATAACATTTAATCATACTCATGTGCGCACGTCGGTCTCCCGACAATTATATAGTTTCCCCTTCAAAGAGGGTTGTCATCATGAATAGTACCCTAGGTGAATAGTAGCTGAGTGAATAGTACCCTGTGAATAGTACTTCAGGAATAGTACCCCGTGAATAATACTCTGGCATGAAAAAGTTAAAACTTATCAAGAATGCTCAGAATAATATTTCCATGAAAAGATACTGGATGAAGCGCAAATTTTAAGAATATTCTACTAATTTCATGGAGTATAGAACCCAAAACTTAACAAATTGAGTGTAGAATTCTGTAATCTAAAATGAAATAATATTACTTACATACTACAATTGACGCCTCTAACCAAATATATGGTACACAATTCAACTACAAACTTAATTATACAACCGTCGTAAGATACGACAAAACATAGTTAAGAGCTTTAACAGGAATATTGTCTTCTAGACAGTATTCAAACTCAAATGAAGTCCTCAATACATTTATTATCACACTATTTCATAGAATAGTGAGGACTACTATAACACCATCTCGAACCATCACTCCGTTCCCCGACTAGTCCCAACTACGTTCTCATTTCCTGAAGAGAACAATGAAAGCAAAAGGGTGAGCTCAACTAGCCCAGTAAGAAATATTATGACTAAGATAATGCAAAATAATTTATCGTTAGCCTTCACTAGTGTTAAACTGATAAAATATAATAAACATCAAGTTTAACTGCAGCGGAACAAGCAATCCAATAGAAGAGTCAAGTAGAGCATGATATCTACTATCTTCTATGATTAAGAAAGTTTATCATCAATTTTATCGCTAACACTCAGCTTAATAAATAATCCACATCACTGAATTATCCATGCACTATGGGCCAAGGATATTCATTAGTATTACAACCACGAATTATTCATGCACAATGAGGCAAGGATATTCGTGTTTTCACCAATGGTCATGAACATGCCAAACAACAATTCATCTTTGCACCCTTAGCCGAAGAGAACGCATGGTCATAATCATACCAATAACTGTCGCTGAGACTCAGTTCAATAAATAATCCACATCACTTGTAACATTACAGGTCATGATTATACCGAATAATCCCTGGTCACAATAATACCAATCAACAGTCTATCTATGCACTACGGGCCAAAGATGACTTTTATCACAATATAAGCATGAGGATGATGATAATGATATAAGAATTCAATTAAATGAAAGCAAATGATAAATTTTAAAGATTTATAATTCAATTTATTCAGAATTCAATAATGTCCAAATTGTCAACATGATATTGCTTTGTGAAGTAAAATTCAAGAATAATAATGTATCAAAAATAATTTAGACCAAAAAGATATTAATTTTTATCATGAATAGTACCAGTACACGAGTGAATAGTACCCCATGAATAGTACTTTGGGAATAATACCCCGTTAATAGTACTCCGACATGAAAAAGTTAAAACTTATCAAGAATGCTCAGAATAATATTTCCATGAAAAGATACTGGATGGAGCGCAAATTTCAAGGATATTCTACTAATTTCATGGAGTACAGAAGCCAAGACTTAACAAAATGAGTGTAGAATTCAGAATCTGAAATGAAATAACATTTCTTACATACTACAAAGTATGGAAAAACATATTATTTCTTACGAGTATTGAACAAATATAATATCCCTTACGACTTTTGAACGGAAATAATATTCCTTACGAATATTGAATGGAGATAATATTCCTTACGAATATTAAATGAAGATAATATTTCTTGCGAATATGGAACGAAATAAAATTTCTTACGAATAGGAAAAATAATATCGTATGCGAATATGAAATAAATAATATCCCTTACATTAAAAATGAGAGTATTCCAACTAGTATAGCGGGGATATTCTTGAAGAAAACTTATATTGTTTTCAATGCTCAAAGCTTCCTTAAACTCTAAAGAAATACGCTTAATATTATAGAAGAAGAATTTTTTGATTCTGGTGTGATTTTTAATTCTAAACTAATGGTATAGCGGGGATATTCTTGAAGAAAACTTAAATTATTTTCTATGCTCAAAGATTTTTTAAACTCTAAAGAAATCCGCTTAATATTATAGAAGAAGAATTTTTTAATTCTTGTGTGATTTTCAATTCTAAACAAAGCATCCTACTTATAGGAGAATGGAAGGATACTATTTAGAAAAGTTTTTCACGGACCAACAGTAAAACCATTACGGGCGCACGAATCATCTGAAAAAAGTTTATGAAATGACTATGCAAACACTATGCAGACACTATACAAACATTATGCATAATAAAATATAATATATTTTATTTTTCATAAAAAACAAAACTTATAATATATATATATATATATATATATATATATATATATATATACTAGTAATTTCCCGTGCCTAACTGTAAGACCCTGAATTTTATGAAATGAAAGTATTCAATTTTCTTATAATTATTATTTTATTTCGTAAATGGTTATATTGATAAAAGGTTAAAGTTAAGGGTGATATGTGAAAATTTTTGTAAAGTAAGCAAGTTGTTATAAAATATTCGTTTGGTCGGAGAATATTCTTTTTGACGGGAATATCCGTACGACGACACAATCATTAGTGGACCCCACAACGGAAGTATTGTCATAGTTAGAAAACGACAGAATTATCATTTTATAAAAATAACGGCGAAAGTGTTACCATTAAAACTGTTGAACTACACGGTAGTAAAAGTACATTAATACGCGTGGTTGCATAGTACCACACGGTATTGATTATTGATGCTTACGTAAGAAGTCACTCAGTTATACTCAATTATTGCTACAGTAATTGGTGCATCATATCTCTCATATTATTGATTCAATTATTGCCACAGTATCATCTATATAATATGTTATATTATTAAATCAATAATTGAGCTGACAAAGTTATTCATATTATTATTAGCAATATTGACAATGTTTAGAAGTTCTATCAAGGAGATGTTAGATAATCTAATTGAGCGCCAATAGGGAGAAATCCTTATTGAAAAGCCCCCTTTTCCTGGGAACGATCTAGTTGTTAAATATTGAGAGTTATAATATTAATGATGAATAAGTTCGTGTTGATTAAAGATGAAATTGATAGTTCCATTGTGTGGGAATTATTAGTGTTAGTGAAAATCGACATTTATTTCGATAATAATTGATGTCTGGAGATTATATTGACCAATCGGGTAATTCACCGGATAAATGAGCAATTAATTTCTATTAATTCACATGCTTATAACTATATGTTCACATGTGTGTACTATTGATTCACATGATTTACTATTAGGGGAGTTAATGCAAGATTGATAATACTTGCATGACTAAATTAAAAATGGAGGTATAGATGAAGGTATATACTGTAATTAGTTTTTTCACATGATTATACTATTAAGTCACATGAATGAACTATTAATTCACATTATTTACTACTAGGGGAGGTGGTGCAAGTTTGATACTACTTACAGGACTAAATTAAAAATGAAGAAAAAGAGGAAGGTATTATACTGTAATATTTTGAGCCCTAAAACGTGCAATTATCGAAACTATATTTCCTATAAATAGAAGCTCATTATTTTTTCATTCTCACCAATTCACTAAGTCTCACAAGAGCAATTATTATAGAGAGAAATTATAGAGAAAAAGAAGAAAAGAAGTCTACTACCTCACTATTCCAGTATTCAGTTTTCTTCTAAAGTAAGGGGTATTATTTCTTTCGTATTCATGAAGAGAGTTATTTTCTTTCAATACTCATAAGGGTTGTTCTTCCATTCTTTATTATTATGTTGGAATAACCTGTCTGTGCGGACTACCGCATGCGTGGTTAATTCTTCTATTATTCCATTATTTATTATTCTGTTGGAATAACCTGCATGTGCAGACTACCGCATGCCTGGTGAATTCTTTTGTTATTCCATTCTTTATTATTCTGTTGGAATAACCTGTCTATGCGGACTACCACATGCATGGTGAATTCTTCAGTTATTCTATTCTTTATTATTCTCATTGAATAACTCGCTTCACGCGACCATCGCATGCATGGTGAATTCTTCTGTTATTCTATTTTTTTATTATTCTGTTGGAATAACATGTCTACATAGACTACTGCATGCATAGTGAATGACCCTTCGTATTCATTCTTTATTAAATTGTGGAAATGATCCGTCTACGTGGATTACCGCATGGCGGATGAAAATCCATTTTCAGTTTCGTATATTCTATTATACTCTTATGAGATACCATTTCTTTTGTACTCGTCATGAAATATCTTTTTCTTTGGTATTTTTCTTTTACGAGTTACTATTTATAGGTTACTATTCACCCGATTACAATTCACTCTAGTATTATTCACTCGGGTATTCGGGACACTTTTTGTGTCGTAGTACTATTCACGAGTTACTATTCACGGATTACTATTTACCTGATTACTATTCACTCTAGTATCATTCACTCGGGTATTCGGGACACTTTTTGTGTCGGGGTACTATTCACGGGGTACTATTCCCGAAGTACTATTCACCCGAAAAATAAATTTCTTTTTTGTCCAAATTATTTTTGGTACATGAATATTATTCTTGAATTTTACTCTACAAAGCAAAGATCATGTTGACAATTTGACGTTATTGATTTCGGATAAATTAAATTATAAATCTTTAAAATTTATCCTTGAACTTGTTTTATTGAATTATTATGTCATTGTCATCATCCCATGCTTATATTGTGATTAAAGTCATCTTTGGCTTATGTACATAGATGAACTTGGTATGATTATGACCGTGGATTATTCTAGATAATCATGACCGTAATATGACGAATGATGTGGTAAAAGTCCTCATTGGCACATGTAGTTCATCGATGGACGGTTGTTGGTATGATTATGACCGGGGATTATTCTTGCGATAATCATGACCATCGATGATTACATGAATATCCTCGACCGTGCGTAGTGCGGATGATTTGATTTTATTTATTGTCTGAGTCTCAAATGATAAAATTGTTGAAAAACTTTTTAAATCATAGAAGATAGTAAATTTTATGCTCTACTTGACTCTTCTAATGGATTGCTTATTCCGCTGTAGTTGTTGATCTAAAACTTGTTGTCTATTATATTCAATCAGTTGTTATACTATTGAAGGCTAAGGATAATTTAGTCTGCATTATCTTAGTCATAATATTTCTTAATGGGCTAGTTGAGCTCACCCTTTCTTTCATTGTTCTCTTTAGGAAATGAGAATATAGTCGACGAAGCCTGTGAACGGATTTGACTCATCTGTAAGGTTGTTTTATTTGTCCTCACTATTCTGTGAAATAGTGTGATAATAATTGTAATGAGGACTCCATTGAGAGTGGATATTGTCTAAGAAGGCAATATTCTTGTTTAAACTCTCAGCTATATTTTGTCGTATATTACCTGACAGTTGTATAATTAAGTTTGTATTTGATTTATGTACCATTTATTTGGCAACTCAGAATGGGTGATGTATACCTATTTTGGGGGCATCACAGTTAGTATCAAAGCTTAGGGATATGATCCCTGGCTGAGATGTGAGACAAGAACTAGGAGGGGAGAGACGGGGAATTCCTTCGCTAGTATGACCTACCTAAGTTTACTTGTTATTTAATTGGTCGGTCAGAGTATAGGGATAATATGTGGCATGTTAATTAATCCTTGTTTTGTGGCAGTATTTGAAAATGGCATCTAAAAATGTTGAGATCTGCAATGAAGCACATGAGATAGTTGAGTCACCAACGGTTGATATCCAGGATAATGTGCAACAAGAAGACAATAATCCTCAGGTAAACAATAACACCGATGAAATGATGAACGATGGGATGTTCAGAGGCTTTATGCAATTCATGCAACATCAGACGAGAGAGACTCCTATTCATAATGCAGGTGAAAACAATGGCAACCCACGGCTGGTCACTGCTAAGCAGTTCAAGGAGCTGGGACCGCCGAAGTTTTTGGGAAAGCTAGAACCACTTAAGGCAGAGACGTGGATAAAGCAGATTACCAAGATATTTGATGTCTTGGAATGCTCAGAGGAGCAAAAGGTTCCTTTCGCCACCTTTATGTTGGGTGAAGAGGCAGATTACTGGGAGGAATCTGTATAACGTACCCAGCCTGACGCACTCAAGATGTCTTGGGAGAAGTTCCAAGAATGGTTCAATGACAAGTACTTTCCCGAAAGTATTCGTCACATGAAGGAGGTGGAATTCATCAAGTTGGAGCAAAACAATATGACTGTGTCGCAATACGAGGCTAAATTTGCGGAGTTATCCCGGTTTGCATCCCATTTGGTCGATAATGAGGAGCGAAAGAAGTGAATGTTTCTAAGAGGTTTGAAACCCGAAATATGTCAATACCTCATTTCTCACAAACTATGTTTGTATTCAGATATAGTGAATAGGGCTCAGTTATTAGAGCGCGATAATGAGCTAGCCCAACCAAAGGATAACAACCAACAGCACGATAATAATCATACCGGTGGCAATGGTCATAGGAGCAATGATAACCATCATGGGGGAAATTATCATGCCAAGAATGGTAACCACTTCGGTGGTAATCATGGCCAAGATAATAGGAATGGAAATTTTAAGAAGAGAAGGTTCAACAACGATGGAAAGACAGCAGCACCAACACCCGTTTTCAAGGAAGGAGAACGACCACCAATTGTATACTTCAAATGCGGAGGGGAGGGACATATCACCAAACTGTGTGATGCGTACCAAAAGCATGTTACAATTGTGGAAAAGAAGGTCACCTAGCCCGATTTTGTCATGCACCAAAGTCAAGTCCAACTGGGACGGTGGCACCAAAGGCGGATACGGACAAAACAAAGTCGGTGGTTTCAGGAAGAGCGTTTTTCGTGACTTCTCAAAAAGCGAGTAACCCAAACAAAGTTAACACGGGTTAGTTAATTATAAATTTTAAAAGTCTATACCTTATTAGATACCGCCTCTACCCATTCTTTTTATCTCTCTTGCTTGCGCTCAACATTTAAATTTAACTCAGGAGAAATTAGACTTTGACTTATCGATTGAAACTTCGTTAGGAGAAACCTTCGTTACACCCACTATTTATAAATTTTGGTTATTCAAATCGATATTTTCACGTCACCTGTCGATCTTATCTCTATGAAAATACTTTCCTTTAAAGTGATTTTAGGAATTGATTGGTTGACTACTCATCACGCTTTTCATAAGGTTGTTAGCTTTCATATTCCTAACCCCAGTACAAAACCCATTTCTAAAGCCCTCAAATATTTCTTCAACTAAAATGAACGTAACATGCGCCACAGACGTTGACTCGAGCTGTTGAAGATTACGATCGTACCATTCAATATCAACGTGGAAGAGCGAACGTGGTAGCTGACGTGTTGAGTAAAAGATCGTATGCATTTACGAGTGCGATGTTGTTAACACAAAAACCCATTTCGTATAACTTACAAATGATGAAGATAGAGTTAAAGACTCTAAGTGTGACGCCCCCAAAATAGGTATACATCACCCATTTTGAGTCGTCAATAACATGGTACATTATTTTACAAAAATAGTGAGGACTACTAAGACAACTTTCTAGATCCATCATTCCACACCCCAACTAGAACTCGCTACATTCTCGCCTCCTGAGAAGAAAAATGGAACAAAAAGGAAAAGGATGAGCTCAACTAGCCCAGTAAAGAATATTATGATTAAGATAATATAGAACAAATTATCGTTACTCTTCAACAGGGAAAAATCTGATAAAATACAATAGACAACAAGTTTCAGATCAATATTCGCAGCGGAAATAATAATTCATAGATGAGTTACATAGAGAATGAAATCTACTATAATCTATGAATTTAAAAGTCCATCATCATTATTTTATCACTGTAACATCAATCAATATTCATCTTGAATCAAATATTCATCTTTGCACTACAGGCCAAAGATATTCAACAGTTGGTCATGTTCATCTCAACACATGTACATCTTTGCACTACGGGCCAAAGATATTCATAATAAAATTAACCATCTTTGCACTACAGGCCAAAGATATTCAGTAATACCATCATTTAGGACTGAGGATGATGAAAAATATTTTAAAGAAAACGAACCCTATGAAACAAAAGAACAAATATTAAGGATTCGTACTTTAAACAATCCGAGTTCAAAAATACTTCATAAATAATCATAGTGAAGTAAAATTCAAGAATGATCAAAACATGGATATAATCAAAGCTAGTATCCATAATAGATATTTTGGACAAAAAACAAAAATTTAGTTTTTCTGTGAATAGTGTCAAGATTCGTGAATAGTGCCGAGATCGTGAATAAGTAACCCCGACACTAAAAGACAAGAATTTCACAAGAAAAATCTTACCAATATTTCGGCATAATGATATTAGAAGAAATAATATCATTTTTTTAAAAAAATAACATCCCTTACCTCAAAAAGAATAAAACTTCTGGTGGAATATCGATATAACGACGAAAGAACTTGCAATCAGATATAAGCAACACTCAAAGTATCAAAATACTCACAAGAATACGCCGATAATATAGAGAAAACTTCAGCTTAAGTGTGATTTTTAATTCTAACCTAAGCACCCTATTTATAGGAAAATGCTTAGAACACCAAAGCAGAAAATTTAATATAATATTAATATAATTATAAAATTGTCGAGGCCACCTCAAGACCATCTGAATTCAACCACCAATAATGACAAAAACAAAAAAAAAGTTTTTGTTATTAAAAATAATTAAAACTTCCAAAAATTAATTATTTCAGAACTTCAGAACTTCAATAATTCATAATGAATAGCCCTTTTGTCAAAAAATTCGAACCTTATGTCTTTTCCATAGGAAATTCCATTATCTACAACTATTGAAACAACTATTATTCAAATAATATGAATTATTAATTTGATAATGAAAAATACTATGTAGTAACAATTATTGAAACAACAATAAAATATCAATGCAGCAATTATTGAATTAATAAAATAAAATATTGAACAGTAATTACTGTAACAATTATTGAGTAATGCCTTCTTACGTAAGAATCAATAATTGGTGCAATACCGTGTCTACCGTGTTTTTAACCAACCGGGTATTCCAACAAAGATTAATTCAGTAAAACTACGCCTGCTATTTATAAATAACTTATACTTGTCATTTTCTTCATCCAATCGCTTTTCCAGTTATGGGGCCCACACAAGGTCAAGGCTGGTCAGCATTTAATATTCCCTCGAAGCAAAGAATATTCTATGATCAAACGAATATTCACCGACAACAATGAATATTTTATAACCACTTGCTTATTTGAAATATTTGCGCACTTTACCCATAACTAACCACATTAATCAAATCAACCCTTACTATTTTAAAATAATAAATAGAGGAAATTTTAATTTCATTTAATAATAAGTTGGGGTCTTACAACCTCCCCTCCTTATGAAATTTTGTCCTCGAAATTGACGTACATACTTGGTGTTTCGAAAAGGTGAGGATACCTCATTTTCATTTCCGTTTCCAACTCCCAGGTCATTTCCTCAATAGCATGGTTTCTCCACAAAACTTTGACTTGGGGTATGACCTTTGTGCGTAGGACATGCTCCTTCGTATTCAAGATCTTGACAGGTACCTCCTCATACGTTAAGTCTTCGGCTATCTCGTCCGGTTCTCACTCAATAACGTGGTTCGGGTCTTTCACATATTTACGTAGCACAGATATATGAAAAACATTATGAACACGAGACATACTTGGAGGTAACGCGAGTCTATAGGCCACATTTCCTACTCGGTCAAGAATCTGAAATGGACCAATAAATCGTGGATTGAGCTTTCCTCGTTTCCCAAATCTTGTAACTCCCTTCCATGGAGCAACACGCAACAATACATGATCCCCAATACTAAATTCTACGTCCTTTCGGTGAAGATCTGTATAACTCTTTTGTCGATCCTGTGTCGTTTGAATACGTTGTCGAATCATTTAGATCTTTTCTGTATTCATACGTACCAACTCTGGTCCCAACAATGTTGCTTCACCCACCTCGTCCCAACATACTGGAGAGCGACACTTTCGTCCATACAATGCTTCAAATGGGGCCACACCTATACTTGCCTGATAACTGTTGTTATAGGAGAATTCCACCAATGGTAAATACTTATCCCAACTCCCTTTGAAGTCTAGGACACAGAGTCTTAATAGATCTTCAAGAGTTTGAATAGTCCTCTCTGATTGTCCGTCCATTTGAGGATGGTATGCCGAACTGAATCGTAAATCCATGCCCATAGCTTTCTGCAAGCTAACCCAAAATCTTGAATCTTGGGTCACGATCCAAAACTATGGATACTGGCATGCCATGCAATCTCACAATCTTATTTACGTACATACGAGCAAGTCGTTCAAAGGAATAAGTCTCCTGTATTGGCAAGAAATGAGCAGACTTAGTTAATCTATCAACAATAACCCAAATAGCATCTACGCCTTGAGATACCGTGGGAAGTCCCGTAACGAAATCCATGGTGATGTGTTTCCACTTCCATTTCGGAATCTCAAGTGGTTATAATGGACCCTTTAGCACTTGATGCTCCTCCTTTACACATTGACAAGTTAAACACCTCGAAATAAACTTCGCAATCTCTCTCTTCATATTGTTCCACCAAAATGTATGTCGAAGATCACGATACATTTTGGTACTTCTAGGATGGATTGCAAATGGTGTATTGTGTGCTTCCATCATGATCTTGTACTTCAAATCAGAGTCGTTAGGAACACAAAGTCTGGAGTGTACTCGAAGTATTCCTTCTTCATCGATTCTTGCTTCTAGGATAGCACCTTCTTGTACTTTCTTCTTCATACGCATCAGCTCCGGGTTTGTGGCTTGAGCAACTTTAACTTTATCGATTAAAGTTGGTTCTACACGTATACTTGACATCATCGCACTCGTTCCTGCTTATGATCTTCTACTCAACGCGTCAGCTACCACGTTTTCTTTTCCAGGATGGTATTGAATGGTGTGGTCATAATCTTTTAATAGCTCAAGCCAACATCGTTGCCGCATGTTGAGTTCCTTTTGGGTGAAGAAATATTTGAGGCTTTTATGGTCTGAATATATCTCCACTTTCTCTCCATATAGATAATGCCTCCGCATCTTTAAGCGAAAAAATCAACTGCCAAACTCTAGATCATGAGTAGGATAATTCCTCTTATATTCTTTAAGTTGTCGCGAGGCATAGGCTATGACTTTCCCATGTTGCATGAGAACACATCCTAACCCTTTGACCAAAGCATCGATGTAGATAACAAATCCATCCAAACCAGATGGTATTGTCAAAATAGGTGCCGAAATGAGTCTCCTCTTAAGCTCTTGGAAACTCTTTTCGCATTCTTCGCTCCATACAAATTTTGTATCCTTCTAAGTTAGTTGAGTTAACGGGGTAGTGATTTGAGAAAATCCTTCCACAAATCTTCGATAATAACCAACTAGGCCCAGAAAGCTACGTACTTAGGTCACCGACTTTGGTTGCTCCCAATTTTGTATTGCTTCAATCTTCGTCGGGTCGACAGATACTCCATGTTTTGACACCACGTGCCCAAGGAATGCTACTTCCTCAAGCCAGAACTCGCATTTTTTCAACTTAGCATAAAGCTTGTTTTCACGAAGCCTTTGGAGTACCAGCTTCAAATGGTGCTCATGATCTTCACGGCTTTTGGAATATATGAGGATGTCATCAATAAAGATAACAACGAACTGATCCAAATAATCCTTGAATACTCGGTTCATCATATCCATGAAAGCCGCAAGAGCATTAGTCAATCCAAAAGACATGACTAAGAATTCATAATGCCTCGCATCGAGTTCCTCAAGGCGCCTTTGAATATCCTCGCCTCTAATCTTCAAATTTGATGATATCCGTAATCTAAGATCGATCTTTAAAAAGAATTGTGCTCCTTGTAATCGGCCGAATGTCATCAATACAAGGTAGCCAGATTCAATACAAAGTCGCATACTCCCGCCCTTCTTCTTTACAAATAAAACAGAGCACCCCAAGGAGATGTACTAGATTTATGAAACCGATGTCCAACAATTCCTCGTAGTTGGACTTTTAACTCCCAAGTTCAATAGAGCCATTCGATATGGGGTTTTAGAAATGGGCTTTGTACTGTGTTCAAGATCAATAAAGAATTCAACTTCACATTTTGGGGGTAGACCGGGAAGTTTTTCAGGAAATACGTCAGGAAATTTACTAACAATAGGAATATTATTCAAATCTGACGTGTCTTAATTCAAATCCATAACATGGGCTAAGAAAGCTTGACATCCGTTTTTCAATAAACAAATAGCTTTATGACTTGATATGATAGTGATTGATTTTAGTTGTTTAGTTGCTTGAATTCATACAACAGGTTGGTTTGGAATATGAAAACTAACAACCTTACGAAAACAATCAATTTGGCATGATGAGTAGTTAACCAATCAATCCCTAAAATCATATCAAAAGCAAATATCTTTAAAGAGATAAGGTTAACAGGTAATGTATTGGTGCCAACTTGGATCAAACAAGATTTATAAATAGTGGATGTGATGAAAGTTTCTCTTAACGGAGTCTCCACAAATAAATCGAAGTCTAATTTCTCCGGAGTTAAGTTTAAAAGTTGAGCACAAGCAGGAGAGATAAATGAATGGATAGCACCGGTATCTAGTAAGGTATAAACTTCGCAAGAATTCATGATTAGCTTACCCGTGATCACCTCGTTTGGGTTCCTCGATTTTTGACCGATCACGACAAACGCTTCTTCCAGAACCGCTGACTTTGACTTTTCTAGACAAATTTTTTGAGTCACCATCCCCGCTGGACTTTGTTTTTTTACCGTACAATCTCGAGCGATATGTCCTTCTTTTCTATAATTATAGCATACCTTGAACTGTTATGGGCAGTTTGGGCTGATATGTCCCTCTTTTCCACATTTATAGCATACGACAGGTGGTCATTCTCCTCCCTTAGAACCAGTTGCTGTTGGTGCTGACGTCTTCACATGGTCATTATTGAATCTCCCCTTTTTAAAATCTCCCCCTGACTCGCTTCTTCTATTTTCATGGCCATGATTACCACCAGTGTGGTTACCATTTTTGTCCATATTTTTCTTTCTCCGCTGGTTATCGTTTCTTCGATGATGATCACCACCGAGATAATCCTCGGTTGTGGTCCCTCGGTTGAACGTGATCGTTATCTCGCCTAATAATTGAGCCCATTGACAACATTTGAATAGAGAGAAAATTTATGAGAAATAAGATATCGACGATGCCGAAGTTTCAAACCTCTCGTAAACATCCGCGTCATACGCTCCTCATTCTCCACCAAATGAGGTGCAAACCTCGATAACTCGCAAACTTCTTCGCCTCGGGACAACGTTATGTTGTTTTGTTCCAATCTAATAAACTCCACTTCCTTCATATGACGAATACTTTCAGGAAAGTACTTGTCATTGAACAGTTTCTGAAATGTCTCCCAAGACATGCCGAAAAAGTACCGATGGGTACGCTTCACGATTCCCACCAAGAATCGCCTCATTACTTTAACATAAAGGTGGCGAATGGAACCTTCTATTCTCCGCATCCCAAGACATCGAATATCTTGGTAATTTGTTTGACCCACGCTTCGCTTTTAATCGATCCGCTTCCCTGCACTCGTGGTCCCAACTCTTTGAACCGCTTGCATTTGTGACAAACCGTGTATCATTGTTATCATTTCAACTCAGTATTTTGTGCACGAGTCTCCTCGTCGATTTTGCATGAACCGCAAAAAGCTTTTAAACATCCCGCCGCTCATCATCTCGCTTCAAAGGTGGTGTTGTTCACAGGAGGAACATTGCCACTGATGCACGCTTCTCCTCGTTGGTGAGTAAAGGTGTCTCCACGGTCTCATTTACTCCACTGTTAACATTCTCAGTCGACATTCTCAAATACTGCCATAAAACAAGGGTTAATTAAAGAAATCAACATATCACATAATATCCCTATATACTGACCAACCAACAAATAAGCTTAGGTAAGACACACTAGCGAAGGTTTTACTCGTCTCTCCCCTCCTAGTTCTATTCCCCGATCTCCGCCAGAGATCATATCCCTAAGTTTTGATACCAACTGTGACTCCCCCAAAATAGGTATATATCACCCATTTTGAGTCGTCAATAACATGGTACATTATTTTACAAAACTGGTGAGGACTACTAAGACAACTTTCTAGATCCATCATTCCACACCCCAACTCGAACTCGCTACATTCTTGCCTCCTAAAAAGAAAAATGGAACAAAAAGGAAAAGGATGAGCTCAACTAGCCCAGTAAAGAATATTATGACTAAGATAATATAGAAAAAATTATCGTTACTTCTCAACAGGAAAAATCATAAAATACAATAGACAACAAGTTTCGGATCAATATTCGCAATGAAATAATAATTCATAGATGAGTTACGTAGAGAATGAAATCTACTATAATCTATGAATTTAAAAGTCCATCATCATTATTTTATCCTCAGAACATCAATTAATATTCATCTTGAATCAAATATTCATCTTTGCACTACACGTGCCAAAGATATTCAACAATTAGTCATGTTCATCTCAACACACTGTATATCTTTGCACTACGCGCCAAAGATATTCATAATAAAATCAACCATCTTTGCACTATAGGCCAAAGATATTCAGTAATACCATCATTTAGGACTGAGGATGATGATAAATATTTTAAAGAAAACGAACCCTGTGAAATAAAAGAACAAATATTAAGGATTCGTACTTTAAACAATCCGAGTTCAAAAATACTTCATAAATAATCATAGTGAAGTAAAATTCAAAAATGATCAAAACATAGATACAATTAAAGCTAGTAGCCATAATAGATATTTTGGACAAAAAACGAAAATTTAATTTTTCTCGTGAATAAAGTGCAGATTCGCGTGAATAAAGGCCGTATACGTGAATAGTAACCCCGATACTAAAAGACAAGAATTTCACAAGAAAAATATTACCAATATTTTGGCATAATGATATTAGAAGAAATAATATTATTTTTAAAAAAAATAACATCCCTTACCTCGAAACGAATAAAGATTTCCGGTCGAATATCGATATAACGTCAAGGAACTTGCACCGTATAAAGAACACTCAAAGTATCAAAATACTCACAAGAATACGCTCGATAATATAGAGAGAGAAACTTCAGTTTCTGGTGTGATTTTCAATTCTAACCTAAGCACCCTATTTATAGGAAAATGCTTAGAACACCAAAGCAGAAAATTTAATATAATATTAATATAATTATAAAATTGTCACGCCCACCTCAAGACCATTTGAATTCAGCCACCAATAATGACAAAAACAAAAAAAAAGTTTTTGTTATTAAAAATAATTAAAACTTCCAAAAATCAATTATTTCATAACTTCGGAACTTCAATAATTCATAATAAATTGCCCTTTTGTCAAAAAAATTCGAACCTTATGCCTTTTCCATAGGAAATTCCATTATCTACAACTTTGTAAGTTTTAGTTTTTCCAAATTCCAAGCAGAAATTGACCGAAATCCATAAACGGACGATTTTACAGGCTATAATCAAATTTCAGTCAAGAAATGGGCCCACAGACATGTTTAACATGTTTTAAACAATTTTAGTAACAAAAATACTCCTCCTCCTCATATACTCATATATCCCACATTCATTGTAAAAATATCATCATTATTATATTATTAAAATATAATAATATATTTAAATGAATTATTTATCAGAAAAGATAAAATATCAATTTTTCAACAATTGTCACTTTAAAATTTTCTCCATCTATATCCACATAAAATGAATATTTTCCTTATCATATAAATCAATAATTAATTATTCACAAATAATATTATAGAATCACAATACTGGCAACCAGGCCGTTCCCAGAAAAAAAGGACTTTCCAATAAGTATTTCTCCTTACTGGCACGTAATTAGGTGACCAAACCTCTCCTTAGACAGAACTTTCTAGACATTACCAATAATATAATCTAATAATATTATTCAAATAATATGAATTATTGATTTAATAATAAAAAATACTGTGTAGTAACAATTATTGAAACAACAATAAAATATCAATGCAGCAATTATTGAATTAATAAAATAAAATATTGAATAGTAATTACTGTAACAATTATTGAGTAATGCCTTCACGTAAGAATCAATAATTGGTGCAATACCGCAGTGCTATTGTGTTTTTAACCAATCGTATTCCAACAAAGATAATCTGTAATAACTACACGCCTGCTTATTTATAAACAACTTATACTTGCGCTTTCTTCATCCAATCGCTTTCCGTTATGGGCTCCACACAAGGTCATTTAGCGGCACCACATACGAATATTCCCCGACAAAGAAGAATATTCTACGACCAAACGAATATTCCCCGACAACAATGAATATTTTATAACCACTTGCTTATTTGAAATATTTGCGCACTTTACCCATAACTAACCACATTAATCAAATCAACCCTTACTATTTCAAAATAATAAATAGAGGAAATTTCAATTTCATTTAATAATAAGTTGGGGTCTTACACTAAAAACATACGTAGTGATATCAAATATACGAGTAGAATCGACTTTAATCGATAATGTTAAAAGCAGTTCAAGCTTCAAACCCAGAGCTGATGAAAACGAAGACGAAGGTTCAAGAAGGCATTATCTTAACCCTCGATTTAATTGGCCCATTTGAAATCATCGATCGAGTAGGAACTGTGGCCTATAGACTAGCTTTACCGCAAAGTATGTCACGTGTTCAAAACGTTTTTTTTACGTATCAATGTTATGTAAATATGTGGACGACCCAAACCATATTATTGAATTAGAACTAGAAGAAATAGCAAAAGATTATATGTATGAGGAGATATGTGTTAAAAACTTGGATAAGAAGGATCATATTAGACAATCAAAGGTTATACCTCAAGAGTTAGAATCTAAAATGAAGTCAAGGTATCCTCACCTCTTCGGCATACCAGGTACGTACGTAAATTTCGAGGGCAAAATTTCATAAGGAGGGGAGATTGTAAGACCCCAAATTTTATGAAATGAAAGTATTCAATTTTCTTATAATTATTATTTTATTTTGTAAATGGTTAAATTGATAAAAGGTTAAAATTAAGGGTGATATGTGAAAAATTTTTCAAAGTAAGCAAGTTGTTATAAAATATTTGTTTGGTCGGAAAATTTTCTTTTTGTCGGAAATATACGTACGACGACACAATCATTGGTGGACCCCACAACGGAAGTATTGTCGTAGTTAGAAAATGACAGAATTATCACTTTATAAAAATAACAACGAAAGTGTTACCGTTAAAACGCTTGAACTACCCTAGTAGTAAAATACGATGAATACGCCGTGGTCGCATAAGAAGACACCTGCGGTATTGATTATTGATGTTTACATAAGAAGTCACTCAGTTATACTCAATTATTACTACAATAATTGTTGCATCATATCTCTCATATTATTGATTCAATTATTGTCACAAAGATCATCCAGATAATATGTTATATTATTAAATCAATAATTGAGACGACAAAATTATTCATATTATTATTTACAATATTGACACTGTCTAGAAGTTCTGTCAAGGAGAGGTTAGATAATCTAATTACACGCCAATAGGGAGAAATCCTTATTGGAAAGCCCCCTTTTTCTTGGAAACAATCTAGTTTTTAAATATTAAGAGTTATAATATTAATGATGAATAAGTTCGTGTTGATTAAAGATGAAATTGATAGTTCCATTGTGTGGGAATTATTAGTGTTAGTGAAAATCGACATTTATTTCGATAATAATTGATGTCTGGAGGTTATATTGACCAATCGGGTTATTCACCGGATAAATGAGCAATTAATTGCTATTAATTCACATGCTTATAATTATGTGTTCACATGTGTGTTGTAAGACCCCGAATTTTACAAAATGAAAGTATTCAATTTTTATAATTATTATTCTATTTAGTAAATGGTTAAATTGACAAAAGGTTAAAGTTAAGGGTGATATGTGAAATTTTTTCAAAGTAAGCAAGTTGCCATAAAATAATCGGTGATAAAGTATATAATAATGGCGTGGTTGCATAAGTAGCACACCAGATTGTACAAATATCTTTGATTATTGATGCTTACGTGAGAAGTCACTCAGTTTTATTCAATTATTGTCATTATTAAATCAATAATTGAGACGACAAGGTTATTCATATTATTATTGTAATATTAACAATGTCTAGAAGTTCTATCAATGAGAGTTTTGGTCACCTAATTGCGCGCCAATAAGGAGAAATCCTTATCGGAAATCTCCCTTTTTTCCTGGGAATGACTTGGTTGTTAATATTGTGAGTTCTAATATTAATGATGAATTAGTTCGTGTTGATTAAAGATGAAATTGATAGTTCCATTGTGTAGGAATTATTAGTGTTAGTGGAAATAGACATTTATTTCGATAATAATTGATGTCTGGAGGTTATATTGACAAATCGGTAATTAACCCGGATAAATGAGCAATTAATTGCTATTAATTCACATGCTTATAACTATGTGTTCACATGTGTATACTATTGATTCACATGATTTACTATTAGGGGAGTTGGTGCAAGATTGATAATACTTGCATGACTAAGTTAAAAATGAAGGTATAGTTGAAGGTACTATACTATAATTAATTTTTTCACATGTTTAGAACTATTGAGTCACATGATTTACTATTGATGCACATGATTTACTATTAGGGGAGGTGGTGCAAGTTTGATAATACTTGCATGACTAAATTAAAAATGAAAGAAAAGATGAAGGTATTATACTGTAATATTTCGAGCCCCAAAATGTGCAATTATGGAAACTATATTTTCCTATAAATAGAAGTTCATTCCTTTATTATTTTTCACCAATTCACTAAAGCTATAGAGCAATTATTATAGAGAGAAATTATAGATAGAAAGAAGAAGAGAAGTCTGCTACCTCACTATTCCAGTATCCAATTTTCTTCTGAGGTAAGGGATATTATTATTATTATTATTATAGTAAGGGGTATTATTCTTTTGTATTCATGAAGAGAGCTTCTATTATTCCATTCTTTATTATTATGTTGGAATAACCTGTCTATGCGAAGTACCGCATACATGGTGAAATTCTTCTATTATTCCATTCTTTATTATTCTGTTGGAATATCATGTCTGTGCGTATTACGCATGTCCTGTTTCCATTTTTATTATTATGTTGGAATAACCTGTCTATGCGGTCTATCGAATGCCTGGTGAATTCTTCTGTTATTCTATTCTTTATTATTCTCGTTGAATAACTCGCTCACGCGACTACCGCATGATGCAGTGAATTCTTCATTATTCCATTCTTTATTATTTTGTTGGAATAACCTGTCTACATGGACTACCGCATGCATGGTGAATGACCCTTCGTATTCATTCTTTATTAAATTGTGGAAAAGATATCTCTACGTGGATTACCAAATGGCAGGTGAAAATCCATTTGCAGTTTCGTATATTCTATTATACTCGTATGAGATATCATTTCTTTTGTACTCGTCATGGAATATCATTTTCTTTGGTATTTTTCTTTTACGAGTTACTATTTATGGGTTACTATTCACCCGATTACTATTCACTCTAGTATTATTCACTCCTCGGTTATTCGGCACTTTTCGTGTGTCGAGTACTATTCACAAGTTACTATTCACGGGTTACTATTCACCCAATTACTATTCACTCTAATATCATTCACTCGGGTATTCGGGACACTTTTCGTATCGGGGTACTATTCACAGGGTACTATTCCCGAAGTGCTATTCACGTAGTGCTATTCACCCAAAAAATATATTTATTTTCTATCCAAATTATTTTTGGTACATGAATATTATTCTTGAATTTTACTCTACAAAGCAAAGATTATCATGTTGACAATTTGGACGCTATTGATTTCGGATAAATTAAATTATAAATCTTTAAAATTTATCCTTGAACTTGTTTTATTGAATTATTTTGTCATTGTCATCATCTTCATGCTTATATTGTGATTAAAGTTATCTTTGGCTTACGTGCATAGATGGACTTGGTATGATTATGACCGTGGATTATTCTTTATAATCATGAATAGTAATGTGACGAATGATGTTGTAAAAGTCCTCATCGGCCTCGTAGTTCATTGATGGATAGTTGTTGGTATGATTATGACTAGGGATTATTCAGTATAATCATGACCATTGATGATTTGATTTTATTTATTAAGCTGAGTCTCAGCGATAAAATTGTTGAAAAGCTTTTTAAATCATAGAAGATAATAGATTTTATGCTCTACTTGACTCTTCTAATGGATTACTTATTCTGCTGCACTTGTTGATCTAAAACTTGTTGTCTATTATATTCTATCAGTTGTTATACTGTTGAAGGCTAAGGATAATTTATTCTGCCTTATCTTAGTCATAATATTTCTTACTGGGCTAGTTGAGCCCACCATTTCTTTCACTGTTCTCTTCAGGAAATTGAGAATATAGACGGGACGAGTCAGGGAACAGATTGACGGTCCAGATGGTTGTTTTAGTAGTCCTCATTATTCTGTGCAATAGTGTGATAATAATTGTAATGAGGACTCCATTGAGAGTGGATATTGTCTAAGAAGGCAATATTCTTGTTTAAACTCTCAGCTATATTTTGTCGTATATTACCCGACAATTGTATAATTAAGTTTGTATTTGATTTATGTACCATTTATTTGGTGACTCATAATGGGTGATGTATACCTATTTTAGGGACATCACAGTTGGTATCAAAGCTTAGGGATATGATCCCTGGCTGAGATGTGAAATAAGAACTAGGAGGGGAGAGACGGGGAATTCCTTCGCTAGTATGACCTACCTAAGTTTACTTGTTATTTAATTAGTCGGTCAGAGTATAGGGATAATATGTGGCATGTCAATTAACCCTTGTTTTATGGCAGTATTTGAAAATGGCATATGAAAATGTTGAGATCAGCAATAAAGCACATGAGACCGTTGAGTCACCAACGATTAATATCCAGGATAATGTGCAACAGGAAGACAATAATCCTTAGGTAAACAATAACACCGATGAAATGATGAACGATGGGATGTTTAGAGGCTTTATGTAATTCGTGTAACATCAGACGAGAGAGACTCATGTTCATAATGCAGGTGGAAACAATGGCAACCCATTTACCGGTCATCGCTAAGCGCCCAAGGAGCCGACCACCGGAATTTTTGGGAAAGCCGAGAACCACTTAAGGCGAGACATGTATAAAGTAGATTACTAAGATATTTGATGTCTTGGAATGCTCAGAGGAGCAAAAAGTTCCTTTTTCCACCTTTATGTTGCGTAAAGAGGCGATTCATCGGTGGGAATCAGAAACGACTCCACCGACTGGCACTCAAGATGTCTTGGGAGAAGTTCCAAGAACGGTTCAATGACAAGTACTTTCCTGAAAGTATTTGTCACATGAAGGAGGTGAAATTCATCAAGTTGGAGCAAAATAATATGACCGTGTCACAATACGAGGCTAAATTTGCGGAGTTATCCCGGTTTGCATCCCATCTGGTCGATAATGAGGAGCGAATGTTTCTAAGAGGTTTGAAACCAGAAATACGTCAATACCTCATTTCTCACAAACTGTGTTTGTATTCAGATGTAGTGAATAGGGCTCAATTATTGGAGCACGATAATGAGCCAGCCCAACCAAAGGATAACAACCAACAGCACGATAATAATCATACCGGTGGCAATGGTCATAGGAGCAATGATAACCATCATGGGGGAAATTATCATGCCAAGAATGGTAACCACTTCGGTGGTAATCATGGCCAAGATAATAGGAGTGGAAATTTTAAGAAGAGAAGGTTCAACAACGATGGAAAGACAGCAGCACCAACACCCGTTTTCAAGGAAGGAGAACGACCGCCAATTGTATACTTCAAATGCAGAGGGGAGGGACATATCAGTCCAAACTGTGTGATGCAGTCCAAAGCATGTTACAATTGTGGAAAAGAAGGTCACCTAGCCCGATTTTGTCATGCACCAAAGTCAAGTCCAACTGGGACGATGACACCAAAGGCGAATACGGACAAAACAAAGTCGGTGGTTTCAGGAAGAGCGTTTTTCGTGACTTCTCAAAAAGGGAGTAACCCGAACGAAGTTTGCACGGGTTAGTTAATTATAAATTTTTGCGAAGTCTATACCTTATTAGATACCACTTCTACCCATTCTTTTATCTCTCTTGCTTGCGCTCAACGTTTAAATTTAACTCAGGAGAAATTAGACTTTGACTTATCAGTTAAAACTTCGTTAGGAGAAACCTTTGTTACACCCACTATTTATAAATCTTGTTGATTCAAATCGACACTTTCACGTCACCTGTCGATCTTATCTCCTTAAAAATACTTGCCTTTAATGTAATTTTAGGAATCGATTGGTTAACTACTCATCACGCTTTTCATAAGGTTGTTAGCTTTCATATTCCTAACCAACCTGTTATGCGAATTCAAGCAACCAAACCACTAAAGCCAATCATTGTTATATCAAGCCGTAAGTAAAGAGCCCCGAGCCTTTGGCTGGTGACTTCCTTATGTGGAATGCACCGAAGCCGAACTTTCCGTAGTGGACGTTGTGAATAACGGTGGCAAGTTGATAGGTATCAATGTGACATAATATCCAAGTCTTGGGATGAGAGTCACAATTTTTTTTTCTATTGTTAATAAATTTCCTGACGTATTCTTGAAGACTTCCTAGCCTACCCCAGAGAGTGAAATCGAATTTTTTATTAACCCGAGTACAAAACCCATTTCTAAAACCCTCAAATATTTCTTCAACTAAAATGAACTTAACATTCACCAAAGGCATTGGCTCGAGCTATTGAAGATTATGATCATACCATTCAATATCATCGTGGAAGAGAGAACGTGGTAGCTGACGCGTTGAGTAGAAGATCGTATCGTTTACGAGTGCGATGTTGTTAACACAAAAACCTATTTCGTATAACTTACAAATGATGAAGATAGAGTTAAAGACTCTAAGAACCTACGTGGTGATATCAAATATACGAGTAGAATCGACTTTAATCGATAAAGTTAAAAGTCGTTCAAGCTTCAGACCCAGAGCTGATGAAAACGAAGATGAAGTTTCAAGAAGACGTTATCTCAACCCTCAATTTATTTGGCCCATTTGAAATCCTCGATCGAGTAGGAACTGTGGCCTATAGACTCGCTTTACCGCCAAGTATGTCGCGTGTTCATAACATTTTTTTACGTATCGATGTTACGTAAATATGTGGACAACCCAAACCACATTATTGAATTAGAAATAGACGAAATAGCAAAAGATTTAATGTATGAGGAGATACGTGTTAAAATCTTGGATAAGAAGGATCATATTCGACACTTAAAGGTTATACCTCAAGAGTTAGAATCGAAATGAAGTCAAGGTATCCTCACCTCTTGACATACCGTGCATGCGTCGTAAATTTCGAGGCAAAATTTCATAAGGAGGGAGATTGTAAGACCGAATTTTATGAAATGAAAGTATTCAATTTTCTTATAATTATTATTTTATTTCGTAAATGGTTAAATTGATAAAAGGTTAAAGTTAAGGGTGATATGTGAAAATTTTGCAAAGTAAGCAAGTTGTTAAAAAATATTCGTTTGGTCGGGGAATATTCTTTTTATCGGGAATATTCGTACGATGGCACAATCATTGGTGGACCCCACAACGGAAGTATTGTCGTAGTTAGAAAACGACAGAATTATCATTTTATAAAAATAACGGCGAAAGTGTTACCGTCAAAACTGTTGAACTACCCGATAGTAAAAGTACAGTAATACGCGTGGTTGCATAGTAGCACACGGTATTGATTATTGATGTTTATGTAAGATGTCACTCAGTTATACTCAATTATTGCTACAGTAATTGTTGTATCATATCTCTCATATTATTGATTCAATTATTGTCACAGTATAATCTGTATAATATGTTATATTATTAAATCAATAATTGACACGACAAAGTTATTTATATTATTATTTTCAATATTAACAATGTCTAGAAGTTCTGTCAAGGAGAGGTTAGATAATCTAATTGCGCGCCAATAGTGAGAAATCCTTATTAGAAAGCCCCCTTTCTCTTGGGAACGATCTAGTTTTTAAATATTGAGAGTTATAATATTAATGATGAATAAGTTTGTGTTGATTAAAGATGAAATTGATAGTTCCATTGTGTGGGAATTATTAGTGTTAGTGAAAATCGACATTTATTTCGATAATAATTGATGTCTGGAGGTTATATTGACCAATCAGGTAATTCACCGGATAAATGAGTTAATTGCTATTAATTCACATGCTTATAACTATGTGTTCATATTTGTGTACTATTGATTCACATAATTTACTATTAGGGGAGTTGGTGCAAGATTGATAATACTTGCATGACTAAATTAAAAATGGAGGTATAGATGAAGGTACTATACTGTAATTAGTTTTTTCACATGATTATACTATTTAGTCACATGAATGAACTATTAATTCACATTATTTACTATTAGGAGAGGTGGTGCAAGTTTGATAATACTTGCAGGACTAAATTAAAAATGAAAAAAAAGAGGAAGGTATTATACTGTAATATTTTGAGCCCCAAAACGTGCAATTATCGAAACTATATTTGTCTGTAAATAGAAGCTCATTCTTCTTTCATTTTCACCAATTCACAAGAGCAATTATTATAGAGAGAAAGAAGAAGAGAAGTCTGTTACCTCACTATTCCAGTATCCAGTTTTCTTCTAAAGTAAGGGGTATTATTTCTTTCGTATTCATGAAGAGAGTTATTTTCTTTCAATACTCGTAAGGGTTGTTATTCCATTCTTTATTATTCATTGGAATAACTCATGCATGTATGACTCTAGCATGCACAGTGAATTCTTCCATTATTCCATTCTTTATTATTACGCTGGAATAACTTTGTTTGTCTTAGGACTCTGCATGCCCGTGAATTCTTTTTTTGTTATTCTATTCTTTATTATTCATTGAATAACTTTCATCTCACGGACTACCGCATGCATGGTGAATTCTTCTATTATTCCATTCTTTATTATTCTCGTTGGAATAACTTTTGTCTACGCCTTAACTACCACACGTGGTGGTGAATTCTTGTGTTATTCCATTCTTTATTATTCTCATTGAATAACTCATCTCACGCGGACTATCGCATGCATGGTGAATTCTTCTATTATTCCATTCTTTATTATTACATTGGAATAACCTTTCTACTGTTGACTACTGCATGCATGGTGAATGACCCTTCAGATTCATTCTTTATTAAATTGTGGAAATGATCTGTCTACGTGGATTACTGCATACAATGGTGTGAAAATCCATTTGCGATTTAGTATATTCTATTATACTGGTATGAGATATCATTTCTTTTGTACTAAATAATGGAATATCATTTTCTTTGGTATTTTTCTTTTACGAGTTACTATTCATGGGTTACTATTCACCCGATTACTATTCACTCTAGTATTATTCACTCGGGTATTCGGGGCACTTTTCGTGCCAGAGAACTATTCATGAGTTACTATTCATGGGTTACTATTCACTCTAGTATCATTCACTATGGTATTCGGGATACTTTTCATGCCGGGGTACTATTCACCCGAAAAATATATTTCTTTTCTGTCCAAATTATTTTTGGTACATGAATATTATTCTTGAATTTTACTCTACAAAGCAGTATCATGTTGACAATTTGGACGTTATTGATTTCTAGATAAATTAAATTATAAATCTTTAAAATTTATCCTTGAACTTATTTTATTGAATTATTATGTCATTGTCATCATCCTCATGCTTATATTGTAATTAAAGTCATCTTTGGCTTACGTGCATAGATGGACTTGGTATTATTATGACCAGGGATTATTCGGTATAATCATGACCGTAATGTGACGAATGATGTGGTAAAAATCCTCATTGGCATGTAGTTTATTGATGGACAGTTATTAGTATGATTATGACCAGGGATTATTCGGTATAATCATGACCATTGATGATTACATGAATATCTTTGACCATGGTACAGGGATGATTTGATTTTATTTATTAAGCTAAGTCTCAATGATAAAATTATTAAAAAACTTTTTAAATCATAGAAGATAGTAGATTTTATGCTCTACTTGACTCTTCTAATGGATTGCTTATTCCGCTGCAGTTGTTGATCTAAAACTTGTTGTCTATTATATTCTATCAGTTGTTATACTGTTGAAGGCTAAAGATAATTTATTCTGCATTATCTTAGTCATAATATTTTTTATTGGGCTAGTTGAGCTCATTTTCTTTCACCGTTCTCTTGAAATGAGAATATAAATTTGACTTAATCGGGAAATGTTGATGGTCCAGATGGTTGTTTTAGTAGTCTTCACTATTCTGCGAAATAGTGTGATAATAATTGTAATGAGGACTCCATTGAGAGTGGATATTGTCTAAGAAGGCAATATTCTTGTTTAAACTCTCAGCTATATTTTGTCGTATATTACCCGATAGTTGTATAATTAAGTTTGTATTTGATTTATGTACCATGTATTTGGCGACTCAGAATGGGTGATGTATACCTATTTTGGGGGCGTCACACTAACGGCACGACGTAACAAAAAATTAGATTAAAATTCAAAAAATACTACATTACCTAAAGACTTTTTGCAACCTAAAATAACTTACAATCAGACATAACAATTATCATAATTCACCAAACCTCCACAATAATTAATTTTTCTTTAAAAATAGATATCCAAAAAAATCTAAACCTGTTTACAAAACTTCAAATTCACCAATAACAATTTTCATAATTCACCACACCACCAGAATAACAATTATTATTATTATTATTATTATTATTATTGTTGTTGTTGTTGTTGTTGTTGTTGTTGTTGTTGTTGTTGTTGTTGTTGTTATTATTATTATTACTATTATCATAATTATTATTATAATTATTACTATTATTATTATTACTATTATAGTTATAATAATAATAATTACTATTATAATTATTATTATTACTATTATAATAATAATTATTATAATTATTATTGTTATTATTTTTGTTATTAATATTATTATTTTATTATTATTATTATAATTATTGTAATAAATTATTATTATTATAATTATTACTATTATTATTATTATAATTATAATTATTGTTATTATTATTGTTATTTGATTTGGGCGGGAATTTTTAGTGTGAGATGAAATGTGAGCCTTTAGATTAAGTTGGAAGAATTGAAATGAAATCTGAACCGTTCTTGTGGTTTGTCAAATGAAATATTTAAAATGGGTTCTATTTTATTATTATTATTATTATTATTATTATTATTATTATTATTATTATTATTATATACATACATACATATATATATATATACAACCCCGTTCAGAAGCGGACTAAACAAACGGACTAGAAACGGACTAAAGCAACAAATGAGCTGAAGCAATAAAACACGCTGGTCAAAAATGGGCGGGTCAAAAACCCATGCCATATCAGTTTCAATTAAACGTGTTCTCTCACTCTTCCCTCTCTCTCTCTCTCAAAGCTTCCTTTCCCTCTCCCTCTCTCAAAGCGAGCCTGAAGCAAATCGGAAGGCAAGAAGGAATTCGAACAGGTTCTGTTGCAAATCGAAAGCGGAAGGTTCCTACAAAGAGAATCATAAGGTAAAGATTACTACTTAATTTTGTAATTTCTGTTTGATTTGAAAGATCTAGGGTTTGTTTTGGGGGAAAGTGTATTGGTGATTTTGTTCTCTGTTTACAAGCCCCACCACACAAAGCGGTAGTAGCCACAGGCAAGAAATTTGAAAAAGTCTTTTCTTCCTTATCTAGCTTGTATGTACTGTACGTGATGCGCATATATTGTCCCTTTACATAATTGCAATTGCTCTATATATTTAGCTATCTTGGATTAGGTTTGTATTTCTAATTCCAATCATAATTTTTTGAGTTTTTTGATATTATTATGTGAATTTGATTTGGAAGTTATAGTTCTTTAATCCCTGCTTTAGGCTCTTATTTTTTTTCTTGTTTTTTATGTTATGTTGTGTTTCATTGTTTTGGAATTTTTTGGTATGTTCCTATTGTTCATTTTCGTCTTCATATTAACTCCTTGATGAAATGCCTCAAGTTTACTGAAATGGGGATAGATGTAGTGGTGTGAGGGTCTCTCTCTTATTGATACATACTTAAGCAGCTTATGGTTATCATGCTATCTGCAAACTATTTACCCTCAAGATAATATTTGCTAACAAAGAAATGCATGATCATGGAGGTTTCAAACCAACACATTCTATTTATGAAGCTAAGGCAGCAACATTATATATGTAGTGTAGAGAAGGCAGAGTAGATGAACCAGTAGAAGTGAAAAATTTGTGTGATGAAATAAAATCTGCATTTGGCTGTTGAGTAATTGAAGATCTCTAACCAGGTGGTGGGCTCTTAATTAAGCCCCTGTTTATGAGTTTTATTTTAAGTGGAAAAGGAAAGTTCTTCCTTTATTTTTAGGCGAAATATGTAGTAGTATTAAAGAGTAGAATTTTTAAATGAAAACTGGTGTTCTTAAATGAGAATTGTTTGTACGGTTGTTAATAGTCTATTGAAATTTGTTTGTACTAATATTACAGTAATATAAGTTTTAGAGATTTTTTTATATCTAACAAGATGACGTAATTCATTCAAATATACAATTTGGAATTATTGTTGATCTTTTTTATGCATGTCTGCTAATAGAAAATATGTCATCAGATTCGTCTATTGCTACATCCGTATGGCCTCCGTTCATATGTCATTGTGGTACGGGCCCTTGTATAGTAAAACTTTCAATGTCGGAAAAGAATTTGGGTAGACACTATTATTCTTGCCCAAGAATGGTATGTATTTATGTATTGCAATTTTTATATATTTGTTCCTTTTACATAAGTGAATAAATTTATTGTGTCCCAAAATATGCAGCAATGTGGTAACTTCATCAGCTGGTGTGACGAATATGTTAGACTGTTGCATAATCAAGGGAGGTTGCAAATGGACACATCCGAGCGTTTAAATGTAACAACTCATCCAACAAATACTAACGACTCCAACGAATTAGCGATGGTGACGATTGAAATGCGTTAATTGCAACTAACTCAACGATTTGTCATAATTGTTAATGTTATGTATGCGGTGTTGTTGTTAATGTTATTAAATCGGTTGTAATTTTGATAATTTTCATTATTTAACTAACACATTATGTATGAGATTGGTGGATTTATAGGTATTGAATGAGATTTCCTACTATGTTGGTTTTACAGTAGTAGTACTTTAAATTAAGGAACTTGGCTTCATTCTTTAAGATGCCTTTAAGAAAACATTCTTCGGTATTCATTTCATGTGGAGGAATTGGCTGGAATTTGAATTTCTCCAATATAAAATGCTGCTCACCATTCCCGTCCAACGCCCTCATTTATGGTCCAAACATGCGCACTTGTTATAAAGGCAATATTCTTTTTGCATGCTCATTTGCAAAGCTAAGATGCTTACAAGGATCTACTAAGAAGCTAGTTTCAGTGTATCTGTAAGAAGTAGTTTGGACACGATTAAATCCAATTAGTTGCTTTTCCGGACCACCTGTATAAATCTTTCGAACCATAGAAAACAACATGACAACTTGGCTTCCGTCCATATCTCTGCAGTTCATTATGAATACTTTTATGATAAGACACATTCAAGTATTTTTAATAGCATAACCATTAATACTATGAAAAGCCACTATTCAAGTACGTAATTTCCTTACACAACTAGAAATCCAAAATTAAAGATTGACACGAAAGACCTCCTTACACAACTAGAAATCCAAAATTAAAGATTGAGACGAAAGACATAAAGAGTGCTAAGATAACATGATTACAAATGAATCAAATAACAGCAACAACAACAGTAGCCCAGCAACAGCAGCAACATCAGGATATAACCTGAATTAAAATAGGAAGAAGGTCCATTCCAAATTGCTGTAGAAGCTCAGGTTATTCATTTAATAATTTCTGGCGAGTAGAAATCTCAGCATTGCTTCTATTTGAATCTTCTAGTTTCTCAGAACTGCCAAAAAAGTGATAGTAATGCCAAAAAAATAATAAAGGAACCGAAGAAAGTTGAAGTATTAAGCAAATGTAGAGAAGAATAAAGATACTTAGCAGGGGGAAACATGTTATTCATAACAAGAAGAAAACAACAATGTGAAGGTGAAGAATTAGCATGAAGGACTACCTATGACTGTTAACTATAATAAGAGATGGGAATTAACAACTGTCAAGTTCTCCTATTCCATACCAAATTGAAAGTGAAGAATTCTATCACAACCCAACTTAAGATACCTTTAAGATAAGATCTAAAACTTATCACAGCAGTAAACTACTCAATTTACACAACAAAAAGCAAATAAAATGCAAATAGGCACTATGATATACTGATTTTATCGATCAGTATACTTTGCAAAAAGCAAATAAAATGCAGCCCAACTATGTTTATACTTTGCAACATAGTTATGCTACCTTGATATACTGATTTTAGAGGCACTGTGAAGAGCATCAGGTTTAGCACCTTTCTAATTTTCTTCACAAGAAGCTGAACTGAATTGAATTAGTATTTCAAGTCATTTCAAAAAAAATTAACACTGCACTACTAGGAGAGTCAGAAACAAGCCAAACTAAGCAAAAATGCAAACACAGATGGAATGACAAAGAGACCTACACATAAAAAATGCAAACACAGATGGAACAGGCATGAAAAGTACTAATCCAAAACCAATAATTAAATAGTTGAAATAAATTATGAAATATATACCATCTATTAAAATCAATAAACTGTTGTTGAAAGGCAAAATCTCATCCATCATTTCCACGTAAAAGTTATAGTGAAATTCCTGAAATAAAAAACAAAATGTTAGTTGAAAACTCTATAATGAAAATATCCTTTATAAGAGGATTTTTAAAATCACCTAGAGATGAATAACTATCATTATCTACACTTGGGTTGGGAGTTGCACTGTCATGACAAGGTGAATACCTGCAACAAAAATGACATATAATAAATTATTTAGATAAAACTTCGAAACTATGAAAACGAATGTAAAATTTACAAATTTCTTACCGATTTGTAAGCATTGGACAATTTCTTTTGTCGTGTGTTTGGCCAACCAAATTGCACCCATTACACCGTCTAGCTTTAGATTTTTTTGGTCTCCCTAATGCTTTCTCTTTCCCTCCCTTAAGCCTTTTACCACAACCCTTTGCATGCACTTGACTCGGTTCGTTGTAGTAGTTGTTACCCCCACTCCCTGAAGCAACTACACTTGGAATTTTACTTCTTTCTACAGTATCAACAAAACTTGTACCACAACTAACCATTTGATTAATTTTATCATGTGCACCACTCAAAGCATCAATATAGACCTTAGTTGCTTCTTTGATAGTAAGGGCCTTGCCAACCATATCTAAGGCTAGTTGTATTAATTGACTCCGCTTCAGTAGATATGACCTATTATCAGTTATCTCAATGCCACTACCATCAACGACTACCCCAGATTTAACTATTTTTGTCCATCTACTCAAAATGTATTGACTTGGCAATATTTCATAATCATGCATTTTGTGCAAATAGCCCAACACGTGTCTACAAGGAATTCCCATGCTCTTAAATTTTTTACAAGTATATGAAGCAAAATCCAATACCTTGTCATAATGAATTTGTCGCAATGGATAATTACTACCACTTTTTCTTGCAATGTTGTACACACAATGATCTTCATCCTCATCTATAAGCTCAAATTTAAAAGTCAAGCACTCCCACATCTCATCCTGAAATTTAAAAAATATTTCAAGTGTATAGATATCAATCTTATGCACCAAAAACTCATGAAGCATTTTCATTTTAGGCTTCTCAATCATGTCTTTGTGATCCACCAATAATTCTTCATGACGTTGACGCACAAGTCCCCTACCAAACTAAATAATAAAATCCACCAATGAATTATTTTTTGAAACATATTTTTTGAAGAATGAGTGAGAGCTTTCAGCTCGTTGGCTACTTGACATTCCAGCCGAGAAAACATTTTTCATATATGCCGGCACCCATTTAGCACGAATTTGATACATTGATTGTAGCCATTTGTTGTCATTTAACTCACTCTTCTCAACCAACTCTATCCATTTCAAATTGAACTCTTCCTTAATCTCTGATTTCCATATGAAATTTAAAAACTCCTTATAGTAAGCATTGTATTTAATTGAATCTATCTTCTCAGAAAATTTAGTTAAAATGTGCCAACTACAATATCTATGAAATGTTGTTGGTAGAGTTTGTAAAATTGCATTTATCATAGCTGAATCTTGATCAGTAATGATCATCTTAGGGGCATCACTTGACATGGCTTCGAAATATTGGTTGAAAATCCAAACAAATAAATCTATAGTCTCATTACTCAAGAATGCACATGCAAATATTATTATTTGACCATGATTATTAACCCCCATTAGTGGCGCAAAAATTAATACATACCGATTAGTGTTGTACATAGTATCAAATATCACTACATCACCAAAATGATGAGCAATCATGTTTTCATCATTTGACTCAATTTTGAAATAAAATGATGGATTCTTTCCTTGTTCACCCATTAAAAACTCGTGCAACATATGTCCATCATGTCCTTTCATCTCATTGTGCTTATCTCTTTCGAGATTATACAAATCTCTTTACGTACAACAAATATTCTCAAACTCCCCCCTTTGCCACTCCAAGCAAATTGAAGTGTTGATGCGATGGTATATTTACCATCTGAAGCTGTTGAGTTAGGGCCTTTTGGGCAGTCGATATATTGCAGTGAGATCGCAAAAAATGTGTTTTTTGTGGAGTTGGTAATGGGTGATAATGACCCTCAACAAATATACTAACAACATATAAGTCTGAAGGTGTCATCACAATAGCACGTTTTGCTTTACAACCATTTTTAATTGATCCCCTGTGCCTTGTTTCCTCAATGTTCGCTACTGTTGTAACCTTCCCCTGTTTCCAACAAATAAACTCTTTCCTTATGATCTCACTACTTCCCCATCTCTTTTTTTAGACCAATTTCAAACACTAAAGCCACACTCTTTTGCATATACATTGTAGAAACTAAAAACATCATCTATTGTTTGAAATTCTTGACCTATTTTTGGTTTCAGCTCTGGTGCTACTTGAGGATTATACAAATTATCTGAAAAATTAGGATCTAACTCAACACATTGTTCCTCATTTATCCCACTCTCTAATTTAAAGTCTACATTCCCCCCTTCTTCCCACACTAAATTTTCTCCCATCCCATACTCTGCTTCCACGTTATCCATTTTGATTAAAACCTATAATGATCAAATTTGGTAATTAACTTTTCAGAATATGATAAAATTGTGAAAACCACAACCAAAATATATTAAATAACTGCAAGTTGTTATGTCAGTTAATGCCCCATTTAAAATATTACAATATAACACAGGACCAGATCGACCCTTTTTGGCTTAACCCCTTGAAAACTGCAAATTTCATTTTCTTAATCATTTGGTTCATTTTAACATGCCTACTTGGATTTCATGAAACCCCTTTCAGCTTGCAAAACACTTCACATAGCAAAACCCTTTTTGACTCATGGATACACAAAAGCACAAAGCACGATAAATTTCCTTTTTTGATTGTAAACAACTTCTTACCATAGATTTACCCTTTTCTTGGAAAAAGGAAACATTTTCAAAAGCTTTGGCACACATAAGTTTAAAAACCACATTGTTTTTAAAGTTCATTACAAAATGGAAGTTGTTACCTCGTCTGCTTCAGGATCAGTAGGATGAGCCACTTCTATGATGCAAACCCTAGCTTCAAACCGACAATTAAAAGGGGCTTTGAGAGAGAATAGGGGAAAGGGGTTTTGAGTATTCACGATGACCCGAGATTCGAATGGGGAGAAAGAATCGACAGAAATGGATTTCAAATGAGGAGAGAGAATCGCTAGAATTTGTGACCCGGGTCTTTGCTTAAGTTTGTTTTCCCTTTTTTTGTGACCCGCGTGTTTTTTTACCTTTGGTCCGTTGCTAGTCCGGCAATTTGGTCCACGGCAGATCCAAGTTATATATATATATATATATATATATATATATTAATCACACTTACACACACAAATCCCACCCGTGAACCCCCCCACACATTATCATTTTTTTCTACTGCATGACATATATATATATATATACATATATATATATATATATATATATATATATATATATATAAACAAAAGTGAGATAACTTCTCCCGACTATTTTGAAAAATGGGTAAGTGGGGGTCCAAATAATACGTCAAAATTTATAACAAATACTTCACAAAAATTCTCAATATTTTTAACAACATTTATTCATCATTATTATAACCCGCAATATTAACAACTAGATCGTTCCCAGGAAAGAGGGGGCTTTCCGATAAGGATTTCTCCCTATTTGCGCACAATTAGGTGACCAAACCCCTTTCCTCGACAGAACTTTCTAGACATTGTTAATTATGCAAATAATAATATGAATAACGTATCATCTCAATTATTTATTTAATAATATAAAATATTGTGACATTAATTGAATCAAATAAAGTGAGATACTATGCAGCAATTATTGTGGCAATAATTGAAATAAACTGAGTGACTTCTCACATAAGCATCAATAATCAATACCGTGTGCTACTATGCAACCACGCATATTATTGTACCTTTATCACCGGGTATTTCAACAGTTAACGGTAAAACTTTTGCCATTATTTTCATAAAAAGATACTTCTGTCATTTTCTAACTCCGACAATAATTCCGTTATGGGGTCCACCAATGATTGTGTCGTCTTATGAATATTTCCTGTTAAAACGAATATTCCCCGACCAATCGAATATTTTATAACAACTTGCATACTTTGAAAAATTTATAAATACTACCCACAACTATAACATTATATCAAATTCAAACCATAATATTCAAAAATATATTTCGAGAAAAATTAATCTTTATTTATGAAATTTGGGGTCTTATGACCTCCCATTCTTATGAAATTTCATCCTCGAAATTGACGTACGTACCTGGTATGCTGAAGAGGTGAGGATACCTCATCAGATTCTAACTCTTGAGGTATAACCTTTGAGATTAGAATATATTTCTTCTTATCCAAGATTTTAATAAGTACCTCTTCATACGTTAAATCTTCCGCTAACTCGTCCTGTTCTAAATCAATAATGTGGTTTGGGTCGTCCACATATTTACGTAACATTGATACATGAAAAATGTTATTGTTACAAACAATGGGAGAGCCACACCTTAAAAGCTAGATATTAAGATTGGAGAGCCCAAAGTTTATAAATATCCCACATCAAAGTCCCATACCATCGATGTGGGACACAAGTCCCATACCTTGCAATTAGGATCATAACATTCCACCACGCTCATGCCCGCCGGCGCCACGCGGGACCGGCTTTCGCTTAGACGATTCTAGCCCCAAACGAATACTGCAATACCGACGTCACCACCCTCGCCGCACAATTGCAACCGGGAGGTAGTGGACGGCTTTGATACCAAATGTTGATTATATCACGTTCTAGCCTAATGTTTTGATGATGATTTATTCATTGGTGCTAAACTCTTCATTGTGAATTTCAGGAAATTGTTTCAAGAATTGTATGATGGATTATTCAAGAAGAATGAAGACATTTTGAGTCTTAAGAAAAATATGTAAGGTTATTGCAAATATTTAATTTTTAAATTCAAGGCTCTAGGACATATTATTTGTGCATTAAATTAAATATTTTCGCATGCCTAAATTATGCTACAATGCTAAGTTGGTTAGTATTTACATGCATGCGTAAAAAGAAATTTAGTTTATTGTTCGGATTAAATAATTTGTACATGGATAGTATATGCAGAGAGTATTGCACGAATTAATTAAATAATTCATGTGTACTGATATTTGTATAACATGTGTAAACAATTTAGATGTTGGAAATTAAAGGGTTGTTGAAGTGGGTTGGCAGAAATATGATTATTTTCTAGAATAGTGGGATAAGTATCTTGGAAATGTAAGATAATCATTATCTTGAATATTTGGTTTATATCTCTCTCCTATTTTAATTGTTATACCTTGCTTCAGTTGCTACATTAGTGGCGGCAGAATTTATGAAATCATAATTACTAGAGGAGTTGGATAAGTCTTAAGCCTATTAAGTTATTTATGTGACTTGGTCTCTCTCTAGTTAAATACTGATAGAGTTCAGCTTCTTCTAAATATCCGAAGTCAATTGAATTTGTTATTTATGTGGCAACGTAATTATTTTTCAAACAGGAATAATATTGGAATGCTATTTATCTCTTTGAATCTGTTGGTTCTAATGGAACAAAATTGGCAACGGAAATATTTGTTATTTCACAATGGTTGTTTTCTGGGCTATAAAAAGAAGAACTGGTTTCAGTAGAAAATACAACACTTACATCACTTGAATCAATTTTTGCACTTACATACTTGAAAAGTAACTTCATTATTTTCGGTGCAATATTTCCAGCTGCTGTGCTATTATATTCAGATCAATAATTAGCAATTTTCATGGGCATAATATTAGTGATATCTTTTACTCTTTCTACTTGATCATTACATTCATTAGTTGAGCCTTGCATTGTTAAATTGCTTATTTGCTTTGATCATTAGACCTCTATCATTGTAATCTTAAATTTGTTTTTTAGACTAAGTGTTGTCTAAGGGAATTTAATCCAGGTGGATTAAGGTTTGTTTACAAATAGGTTCAAGGAAGCATAGGTGCTTAAGGAGTGCATTGGTGCACAAGGAGCAAGAGTGCTCAAGTGAATTATTGTAATTAAATTTTATAGAATCTGTATTGTAACAAGAGTCTTTTAAAGAAATAAAAGTTAGTCTCCAATACTAGTTGGTATTGGACGTGGAGTAGGCTATTATTATAGAGGGTAATAGCCGAACCACGTAAAAATCTTGGTGTTATTTTTATTATTTGATTTAACTTAAGTTAATTGATTTGCTAAATATACAAAATTTAATCATGTGAATTTTTGTTAGCATTAGATAGTTTATTTAATTTACGAAAACACCAAGATATTTTCTTAAATAAAAATTCAATTTGGTAGACCATATTCATTCAGCAAGCTGCATTCATCAATATAGTTGACAACATTCAATAATTTGGTTTAAAGTTTTTAAATTGGTCATAGTTTGTATCCACACTTATTGAACCCCCCCCCCCCTTCTAAGTGTGCCTTATCTGAATTTCATTTGGTATCAAAGCTTAGCTCTACTTACTTGGTCTTAAAAGTGACTTGTAGGGAAAGATTACGACATGCACGGTTTCGAAACAACAATCAAGAAGGTCAATCAACCAATAGACCTCCACTGCTGCATGGAACAGAAAACTACAACTTCTGGAAATTCCGAATGAGGATCTAACTTAAAAGAGATCATTGGGAATGGTGGGTTGTGGAGAATGGACCAGTTATTACAAGGAAAGATGACGGTACTCCAAAGACTTTGCTAGATGGATTCAACTAAAACCTTCATGGTTTCCTATGACTCAAGGGCGAAGAATACTCTACTAAGCGGTATGGTGCAGTCCGAGATTGACAAAGTATCCTCATGCAACACAGCTAAGGAAATTTGGGATACTCTAGTGGTGAGTCATGAAGGAATATCAAAAGTTCGAGAAGTTAAGCTAAGCATGCTTATGCATGACTATGAGATGTTCAAACTCGAGAAAGATGAAACTGTAAAGATGGCTCAAGCAAGGTTCCTTGTTCTTCTGAACTCTTTAAAGCTACTAGACAAATCTATTCCACAAAGTGAGATTAATCGTAAGTTACTTCGGGCTATGCCCAAGAGGTTTGCATCTAAGATTACTACTCTTCAAGATTCTTCTACTATATCTACTATGGATACACTAACCCTTTTTGGTGAACTTGAGGAATATGAACATCAATTAAAGAGGTATGATGATGAGGAGGAAACTCCTCGTAGAAAGGTTTTAGCTCTTAATACAGGAAATGAAGAAGAGCTTGATGATGATTCCGACAAAGAGATAGCTATGATGTCACGGAGACTCAAAGGACATCTACAAAGAAAGAATAAATGAAAGAATACCTTCAAAGGCAAAGGAAAACAAACTGAAGAAACGTGTTTTGAATGTGGACGTCCAGGGCACTTCAAGAAGGACTGTTTTCAACTAAAGAATAAAGGAAAAACAGGCTTCAAGGACAACAAGAAAAATAAGGCACTGGTCACCTGGAGTGATGAAGAAGAATCTGAAGTTGAGGTCGACGCCAAGGATGAGATAGCTCAAGTATGCTTCATGGGAATAGAAGGTGAATCAAATGAGGTATCTATTTTTGAAAATATTTCTTTGAAATAAGAAAATGAGAAATTGAAAGAAAAGAATGCATATTTGAAAGACTTAGTTAACACATTAATGGGTGAAGTGGAATCTTTGATAGATGAAAAGAAAAATATTAAAAAGGAATCTATATGTAAAGAAGAAAAAGTTTTGATTGCTAAAAATGATTTTCTTGAGAATTATAACAAAGTCCTTTTTAACAAAGTGACATACTTGAACAATGAAGTTGAAAAATTGACAAATGAATTGAAAATGCGAGATGTATGTATTGATGCTTTTGGTAATGAATCCCTGTCTAAACCCATTCATACTAATTAACTTCAAAAGGAAGTAGACTCATTAAAAATATCTCTTGCTAGATTCGTTCAAGGAGAAGATAATCTAACTGTCATGTTAGGAAAACAAAAACCTAGTTTTGATAGACAAGGAATAGGTTATAATTCTACTCATAAAACCGGTAAAGTGAATATACTTAGATCCAAGTCGCATTTCAAATTGAATTATTGTTCTCCTTTCACAACGTTCAAAAACTGTGGTATTAAAGGTCACTTGGACATAAATTGTTTTAAGAAAAATAAGGTTAAAAAGGTATGGGTTAAAAAGGTTGATTTACTTGTAACTAACCCTAAAGGACCCAAGAAGATGTGGGTACCAAAAAGATAAATCAATTCTTCTTGACAGGTATGTCTCAAGGCGAAGGTTCCATCTCAAAAAAGGATTCTTGATAGTGGTTGCTCTCGTCATATAACTGGTGACAAATCAAAGTTCGTGGAACTAAAAATCAAAAAGAAAAATGGAACGGTTACATTTGGAGATAATCGAACTTGTGAGATTGTTGGAAAAGGTAAAATTAGTAATGGTAAGGTTAACATCGATAATGTTCATCTTGTTAATGGTCTTGAATTTAATCTTATTAGTATAAGTCAATTAATGGACAATGGTCACCAAGTCAGTTTTGATAAAGAAAAATGCATTATTTCTCATGGTACTAACAATGTTTCTCTAGTTGCGCAAAGGGAAGGAAATATATATACTATTGACTTTGAGGAACAGGATGAAGAATTATGTCTTGCCTTGGTACAAGATGAGGCTAATCTATGGCATAAAAGGATGGGACACGGTCACATGGATTTAATCAAGAAATTGTCCTCTAAAAACCTGGTCAAAGGATTACTTGGGAAACAAGTAAGAACATCATTCAGTGCAAAGAATATGGTATCAACTTCCACTCATTTACAATTACTTCATCTTGATTTATTTGGCCCAGAAAGGCATGCTAGTATTAATGGTAAGTTTTATGCATTTGTAATAGTTGATGATTTCTCTAGATATACATGGGTATTATTTTTAAGAACCAAAGATGAAGCATTTAAAGAGTTTGATAAATTGATAAGAAATTTAGAGACTAAGTATAGTCTCAAACTTATAAAAATTCGGAGTGATCATGGTACAGAATTTAAAAAGGATTTTATTATATTCAGTGATCAAAAAGGAATAAGCCATGAGTTTTCAGCTCCAAGAACTCCTCAGCAGAATGGAGTAGTGGAAAGGAAGAATAGAACATTACAAGAAACTGCTAGAACATTGATGCAAGAGAGTAAGCTTCCAAAGCAATTTTGGGCCGAGGCGGTAAGCACATCATGTTATGTTCTAAATAGAGTACTCATTCGTCCAATCATTTTGAAAACTCCTTATGAGCTTTTGAATAATAAAATTCCTAATATAAGTTATTTCAAAGTATTCGGGTCTAAATGTTATATATTAAATACTAGTGATAACTTGGGAAAATTTGATGCCAAATCTTATGAAGGTATTTTCATTGGTTATTCTCATAACGATAAAAGCATATCGTGTTTTAATATTTACAAATTATGTGTTGAAGAATCAATTCATATAACTTTCAATGAGACTAACAATGATCTTCCAAAAGAAAGAGAAGAGGATGCAGGAAATTTGGTGATTTTCACAAATTCAGTAAATCAAAGAGAACAATTCAGCAAACCAAATAGACAAGCTCAACAGGCTGGATTGAACAATCCACATAAAAATGAACATGAGGCAACACAAGATCTTGAAGAAAATTTTCCTCAACAGGAAGAGGTAATACACGATGTTCAAATGCCAAAGACAGCAAATATCTCAAGGATCATCCACCGGAAAATATCATTGGAGATATAAACAAAGGAGTTACTACACGAAGAAATCTACAAAATCAATGCGCGTTCTCTGCATTTCTATCAAAAGTTGAGCCAAAGAATGCGAAAGAAGCTATACTTGATGAAAATTGGCTTATGGCAATGCAAGAGGAACTTCAACAATTTGAACGATGTCAAGTTTGGGAATTAATGCCTCCTCCTAAAGATAGTTCCGTCATTGGAACAAAATGGGTGTTTAAAAACAAGCTTGATGGGCATGGGACAATCACTCGTAACAAAGCAAGGCTATTGGCTCAAGGATATAATCAACAAGAAGGGATCGACTACGAAGAAACTTATGCTCCAGTCACAAGACTAGAGTCTATCTGAATCTTGTTAGCATTTGCTTGTTACAAGAAATTCAAACTTTATCAAATAGATGTAAAGAGTGCGTTCCTCAATGGATACATCAATAAAGAAGTGTATGTCAAGCAGCCTCCTGGATTCGGACATGAGAAATATCCAAGTCATGTTTTTAAGCTAAAGAAAGCTCTCTATGGTCTCAAACAAGCTCCTAGGGCTTGGTACGAGAGGTTGAGTAAGTATCTTCTTTCAAGTGGTTTTACTAGAGGTAAAATAGACTTTACATTATTTATTAAACATGAAAAATAAGAGATAATTATTTTTCAAATATATGTAGATGATATAATATTTGGTGCTACTAATGATTTTCTTTGTGAGTGGTTTTCAAAGTGCATGCATAAGGAATTTGATATGAGCTTAATGGGAGAGCTAAATTACTTTTTGGGACTGCAAATCAAGCAAACAAAGGAAGGGATCTATATTCATCAAACCAAATACACAAAAGAGCTTCTTAAAAGATTTGGTTTTGAAGGAACCAATCCAAAGGCTACACCAATGAGCACTTCAAAAAAGCTCACTTCAGATGATAAAGGTATAGAAGTAGAGTTAACCAAATATTGAGGTATGATCGGTTCTTTACTATATTTAACTGCATCTAGACCTGATATAATGTACAGTGTATGTCTTTATGCTCGATTTCAAGCAAAACCCAAAGAATCCCACTTACAAGCAGTTAAAAGAATTTTTAAATATTTAAGTAGTACTATAAACTTAGGGTTGTTTTATCCGATAAGTGATCATTTTGAACTAATGGGTTATTCAAATCTTGACTATCTGGTGGTTTCAAATTGATAGAAAAAAGTACAAGTGGTGCTTGTACATTTTTTGGGACAAAGTCTTGTTTAGTGGCATAGTAAAAAAAGCAAACTTGGTTTGCTTTATCAACTCTTGAGGTGAATATTTAGTCATTGCAGGGGAGTTGTTGCTCTCAAATATTATGGATGAAACAAACTCTATGTGATTTTGACATAATCTGCAATAATGTGCCTATATATTGTGATAAGTCTAGTGCTATTGACATATCAAAGAATCCTATTTTGCATTCACGTACAAAACATATAGAGGTAAGACATCATTTCTTAAGGGATAATGTTTCAAAAGGGTTAGTCAAATTGGTTTTTATTCCTACCGAAAAACAATTAGTTGATATTTTTACTAAAACCTTGAGTGAGGACAGATTTTGTATGCTAAGGAGAGAACTTGGAATGTGCATGATATAATTGTGTCTTACGTGCTTAAAATTTTATGACATGCAGATTATATCTTATACACATCATTTATTTTTATTTTTTTTGCATGATATCTGATAAAATAAATATTTGTTTGCCATTCCTTATCTGCTCAAATTATGTTCTAGATACATGTTTCTATTAATATCGCCGAATATCATTGGGAAAAGTAAAGGTTTACGCCTTGAGAGACGGAACAGTAACCGAACAGAGTTTTTGAAAGATGAAAAGACAGACGTTTTTTGGTGACAGGGTTCTAATTATTTTTGTCTTTCCTTATCTGTTTAAATGATACTCTAAGATACACGGGTTTATTAACGATCATATTTATCACCGGATATCAGTTAAGTGGGAGACGTAAAGACCTCTACCTTGGAACTTGGAACAGCAGCCGAACAGTTTCTTTCGAAAATTGAAAAGACGCATGCTTTTCAGTGATGGACTCTTGATTGACTTTTATCTTATATTTTCAGCTTTCATTCTTACTCAGATCTTACGTTCTCATCCATAACTTTCTGTTTCACTCTCACAAAATCTATCACACCATGAAAACCAGAGCTAGCAATCGATCGTTTGGAAAATCAAACGAAGATGGATCGTCGCTGAAGCATCCTACGAGAACAAAGATGAAATCCAAATGAGTACAGAAGAAATCCTATGTTCATGAGTTATCCGATGCCATACTAATATCCGATGACTCGGATTCTAGTTTCTCTTTCTTAAAAGCTTCAGACATTGAACCTTCTCACCAAGGCAAACTGAAATAACCAGTGGATGACGAACAATTTTTCTCACAACCAGAATCTCCCTCGAATCTGGTAAATCCGTTTTCATCCTCTTTTGATTTGCAAGAGAATTTCTTTAGAGGCCCTAGTTTCGAAACACGTTTTAAAAACTCCATTGCTACAAAACAATTTGTGTATGAAAAATCTTTGGATCTCTTTTATCTAAAACACTCTATTTTGGAAAAACTTTTTACTGAGTGCAACATTTTTTCTATGCTGATTCCTCCTACTGTTGCTTATCCTCGGTTGGTCCAATAATTTTACACCAATCTTGAATGTAATGGAGATTTTTTTACCATATTTGTCAAGGGTAAGTCCTTATTTTTTACCAGTATTGATTTTGGAAGTATTCTAGGTATTTCTTCTACTGGACCATGTCCTTTCACTCTCAAAGGAGCTGCTAACATTCCTTTTCATCCCTTGGAACAGCTTCATATAGTCATGAATGATTATTCTATTTCATCTCTATCTCTTCCAAAAACTGTGAGTATGTGTCCTACTGCATGTGTATTACATAAGTTGGTTCGGTATAATCTGTTTCCACGCCTTGGTGGTGGAGCCGATTTTATTTATCAGGATTTGGTTGTTGTGGCTATGATTCTCAAAGGAAAGGTTTTTAATTTTTCTCAAATGATGTTATCTCATATGCAAAGTTGCATTCGTCAAAGCAATAAATGTCTTCCTTACAGCAAATTTTTGACAAAACTTTTTCAACATTTTAAGATCTCTTTTGATGATGAAATTTCTGTCACAAATCATGAGCTTATTGACACTGCCAATTTAACAAAATCTCACATTACTTTTTATGCTGGTGAATTCGTCCGTCTTCTCCCTGATCCTCCTATAATTTCTCCTCCTCCTATTTCTCATACTCCTGATTCATCTTCCTCTTCTTTGCCAAATTCCAATGGGTCTGATATCATGAATGTTTTGACTGAAATTTTACAAAATCAAAATTCTGTGAAAGCTAAGTTGGTCGAAATAAGAAATCTTCTTGTGTGTATTGAGAAAGGGAAGCTACCGATGGATGCTCCAGAGATCAATAAATTATATCATCGGGTTGAAGATGAATTTATTGATCTTTAGGCGGGTTTTGAGATTCAGACACTGGCTATGGTTGAAGCACTCCAACGAAAATTTAATTGGAACACATGTCAATTAAGTCAAGAGGTGAAATATGTCAGTTATCAACTCGGGGAGCTTACAGATTTTATGGCCACCAGGTTCAATGATATAGGCCAAAGGTTTCATGTTCCAGCAATGTATTCTCCAATTCCCGAATGGCCAATGAACAATTGGATGTCTGAATACAAGGGTGACTTTCTGGATATGGAACTTCCTCCTGCAACCTTTATTCCTCGACCACCTCGACTTGCAAATGATTACACTTTGGAAGAGCGTCTTCATCGCCTTCGTCATCGACCATAATTTACCACTCGTGCTGAACAGCGGGCCAATCTCGAAGATATTGATTGATTGAGGTCTTCTCTTCTTGCATGATAACAAAGGGGGAGAGTTTCTGAGAATTCTATTTTAATTTTTAAGACTATGGTTTCAACTTATTTGGTTTTTGGTAGGCATTGTTGCCTGGATGTTAAGACTATTAGTAATTTTGTTTTACTGCATAAGACTGTAGATCTGATCTTTGGTTTAGTATTATACTAACATATGCAGGTTCTTAGACTATTATTTTCATTTTGATAATATTATGATCTGATCTTTGGTTTAGTATTATACTAACATATGCAGGTTCTCTACGAAACTAATTTTTTCCTGAAATAAGTTATATGCATTAATTTAGGGGGAGTGTAATTTATTTATGTTGTCATCATCAAAAAGGGGGAGAATGTTGATTATATCACGTTCTAGCATAATGTTTTGATGATGATTTATTCATTGGTACTAAACTCTTCATTGTGAATTTCAAGAAATTGTTTCAAGAATTGTATGATGGATTCTTCAAGAAGAATGAAGACATTTTAAGTCTTAAGAAAAATATGTACGTTCATTGCAAATATTTAATTTTTCAATTCAAGGCTCTAGGACATATTATTTGTGCATTAAATTAAATATTTTTGGCATGCCTAAATTATGCTACAATGCTAAGTTGGTTAGTATTTACATGCATGCGTAAAAAGAAATTTAGTTTATTGTTCGGATTAAATAATTTGTACATGGATAGTATATGTAGAGTATTGCATTTAATTAATTAAATAATTCATGTGTACTGATATTTGTATAACATGTGTAAACAATTTAGATGTTAGAAATTAAAGGGTTGTTGAAGTGGGTTGGCAGAGATATGATTATTTTCTAGAATAGTGGGATAAGTATCTTGGAAATGTAAGATAATCATTATCTTGAATATTTGGTTTATCTCTCTCCTATTTTAATTGTTATACCTTGCTTAAGTTGCTATATTAGTGGCGGCAGAATTTATGAAATCATAATTACTAGAGGAGTTGGATAAGTCTTAAGCCTATTAAGTTATTTATGTGACTTGGTCTCTCTCTAGTTAAATACTGATAGAGTTCAGCTTCTTCTAAATATCCGAAGTCAATTGAATTTGTTATTTCTGTGGCAACATAATTATTTTTCAAACAGGAATAATATTGGAATGCTATTTATCTCTTTGAATCTGTTGGTTCTAACGAAACAAAATTGGCAACGGAAATATTTGTTATTTCATAACGGTTGTTTTCTGGGCTATAAAAAGAAGAACTAGTTTCAGTAGAAAATACATCACTTACATCACTTGAATCAATTTTTGCACTTACATACTTGAAAAGTAACTTCATTATTTTCGGTGCAATATTTCCAGCTGCTGTGCTATTATATTCAGATCAATAATCAGCAATTTTCATGGGCATAATATTGGTGATATCTTTTACTCTTTCTACTTGATCATTGCATTCATTAGTTGAGCCTTGCATTGTTAAATTGCTTATTTGCTTTGATCATTAGACCTCTATCATTGTAATCTTAAATTTATTTTTTAGACTTAGTGTTGTCTAAGGGAATTTAATCCAGGTGGATTAAGGTTTGTTTACAAACAGGTTCAAGGAAGAATAGGTGCTTAAGGAGTGCATTGGTGCACAAGGAGCAAGAGTGCTCAAGTGAATTATTGTAATTCAATTTTATAGAATCTGTATTGTAACAATAGTCTTTTAAAGAAATAAAAGTGAGTCTCCAATACTAGTTGGTATTGGACGTGGAGTAGGCTATTATTATAGAGGGTAATAGCCGAACCACGTAAAAATCTTGGTGTTATTTTTATTATTTGATTTAACTTAAGTTAATTGATTTGCTAAATATACAAAATTTAATCGTGTGAATTTTTGTTATCATTAAATAGTTTATTTAATTTACGAAAACACCAAGATATTTTCTTAAACAAAAATTCAATTCGGTAGACCATATTCATTCAACAAGCTGCATTCATCAATATAGTTAACTACATTCAATAATTTGGTTTAAAGTTTTTAAATTGGTCATAGTTTGTATCCACACTTATTCAACTCCCCCCTTCTAAGTGTGCCTTATCTGAATTTCAGTTATGAACACGCAACATACTTAGCGTTAAGGCAAGTCTATAGGCCACAATTCATACTCTATCAAGGATTTTAAATAGACCAATAAAATCGAGAGTTGAGATTTCCCCTCTTCATCAATTCTTTCTTCTAAAATAACACATTCTTGCACCTTCTTCTTCACATTCATCAGCTTTGGGTGTGTAGCTTGATCGACTTTAACTTTATCGATTGAAGTCAGTTCTAACAGTATATTCTCTATCTTCACGTAGGTTATTGAAGTCTTTAACTCTATCTCCATCTTTTTTAAGTCGTACGAAATGGGTCTTTGTGTTAACAACATCGCACTCATAACCGTATATGATCTTTTACTTAACGCGTCAGCTACCAGGTCCGCTTTTCCAGGATGGTATTGAATGGTATAGTCGTAATCTTTCAACAGCTCGAGCCAACGTCTTTGGCGCATGATACGTTCATTTTAGTTGAAGAAATATTTAAGGTTTTAGAAATGGGTTTTGTACTGGGGTTAATACAAAATTCGATTTCACACTCTAGGGTAGGCCAAGAAGTATTCAGGGAATACGTCAGGAAATTTATTAACGATAGAAATATCATTCAAATCTGATGTATTTTTGTTTAAATATGTTACATGGGCTAAGAAAGCTTGACATCCATTTTTCAATAAACGAATAGCTTTATGGCTTGATATGACGGTGATTGACTTTAGTGGTTTCGTTACTTGAATTCGCATAATAGGTTGGTTAGGAATATGAAAGCTAATAACCTTATGAAAACAATCAATTTTAGCATGATGAATAATTAACCAATCAATCCCTAAAATCATATCAAATGCAAGTATTTTCAAAGAGATAAGATCGACAGGTAATGTACGGTTGCCGATTTGAATCAAACAAGACTTATAAACAGTGGGTGTAATGAAGGTTTCTCCCAACGGAGTTTCAATAGATAAGTCAAAGTCTAATTTCTCTAAAGTTAAATTTAAACATTGAGCGTAAATAGGATAAATAAAATAATGGGTAGAACCAGTATCAAATAAGGTATAGACTTCGCTAGAGTTTATGATTAGCTTACCCGTGATGACCTCGTTCAGGTTCCTTGCATTTTGGGAGGTCACGACAAATGCTCTCCCTTGAACTACCGGTTTTGACTTGTCTGGGACTGCATTTGGTGTCACCATCGCAACTGAACTTGGCTTCATTGCACGATAAAATTGAGCTAGGTGACCTTCTCTTCTGCAATTGTAACACATTTTAGACTATTGCGTACAGTTTGGACTGATCTGTCCCTCCCCTCGGTATTTGAAGCACACGATCGGTGGTCGTTCTCCTTCCTTAACAACGATTACTGGTGCTGAAGTCTTTCCATTATTGTTGAATCTCCTCTTCTTGAAATTTCCACTTCTATTATCTTGGTCATAATTACCACCAAAGTGGTTACCATTTCTAGCATGTTGATTCCCTCCACATTTTTTGTCACCGAATCGATGACTGCTACCACTGGTATTATCGTTTTTTCGAATGCTCTCTCTTGGTTGGGTTGACCCATTATCGCGCTCCAATAACTGTGCCCTATTTATAACATCTGAATACAAACACAGTTTGTGAGAAATGAAGTATTGACGTATTTCGGGTTTTAAACCTCGCAGAAACATTCGCGTAATTCTCTCCTCATCATCAACCAAATGGGATGCAAACTGGGACAAATCGGTAAACTTAGGCTCGTACTGCGACACGATCATATTGTTTTGTTCCAGCTTGATAAACTCCACCTTCTTTATGTGACAAATACTTTTAGGAAAGTACTTGTCGTTGAACAGTTCTTGAAATTTCTCCCAAGACATCTTCAGTGCGGAAGGTTGGGTACACTTTACGTATTCCCACCAGTAATATGCTTTTCCTTGCAACATGAAGGTGGCAAAGGGAACCTTTTGCTCCTCAGAGCATCCCAAGACATCAAATATCTTGGTGATCTGCTTTATCCACGTCTCTTCCTTAAGTGGTTCTGGCTTTTCCAAAAACTCTGGTGGTCCCAGCTCCTTGAACTGCTCAGCGATGACCATCCGAGAGTTGATAGTAACTCTGCCTTCATTATGAACATGAGTCTCCCTCGTTTGGTGTTGCATGAATTGCATAAAGCCTTTAAACATTCCATCGTTCATCATTTGCTTAGTGTTTTTGTTTATATAAGGATTGTTGCCCTCCTGATGCACATTATCCTGGTTATTGATCTGTGGTGACTCAACGGTCTCCTGTGCTCCATTGCTTATCTCAACATTTTCAAACACCATTTTCAAATACTGCCACAAAACAAGGGTTAATTGACATACCACAAAATACCCCTATATTTTGATCGACCAATTAAATAACAAATAAGCTTAGGTAGGTCATACTAGCGAAGAAATTACCCGTCTCTCCCCTCCTAGTTCTAGTCTCACATCTCAGTCAAGGATCATATCCCTAAGCTTTCATACCAACTGTGACGCCCCCAAAATAGGTATACATCACCCATCCTGAGTCGCCAAATACATGGTACAGAATTCAAATACAAACTTAATCATACAACTGTCGTGTAAAATACGACAAAATATAGCTGAGAGTTTTAATACAAATATTATCTTCTAGACAATATCCAAACTCAAATGGAGTCCTCATTATAATTATTATCACACTATTTCACAGAATAGTGAGGACTACTAATACACCATCTCGGACCATCACTCTGTTGAAAGTAGTATGCATACAAGCCAATCATGTATGATGATAGAGCATATACTTTGTAATCAATCTTATTTGCTTATTAATAAAAGAATTATTTATTAAAGGCATTTATTATCTACATGGTGTTGTTTTAATAATATGTGAGAACCCCATAGTTTTAAGCAATGCTTTTAGAATTATGATGAGATCATGCTAATGAGATCTAAATTCTTAGATAGCTTAAAACTAAAATGTTTCCAATTAATGGATTACTAAAAGGGGGATTAGTGAATCCGGATAGATTGATACGTATATTGCTTGCTCATTGGATGAGGATGATTGATCTCATAATCATTTGTGTGGAGACACTAAAGCAAGTATGTAGGTGCTTATTAGAGAATAAGTTCATTGAACGTGACTCGCTAAGGAATACCTAATGGAGTTTTACTTGCCTGTCAATAGGAATTCCTGTAGTGATAGTAGTACAAATGATCCTTAGACTTGAGATCATCATAGTATCTTATATATAATGAATTACACTTTGACTTATTCCTTAAGACTCTTAGAGTATATCAAAGGGTATGCTTGGGTGTAATAAGTTATATATGAAGATAGTGAATGATCAATAAAGAATCTACCACTTCTAGTAAAAGAAGAGAAATGTCCTATGTGATTCGATAAATGACAACCCAGGAATCCTTGGCCAAGGTGGAATCAAATTAGAAAGTAGTTTTTAATTTGTATTCATTAGGAGTTGTGCATTTAGGAATCGAAATACATATAATTAAATAAAATAAGACTTGACAGTAATTCCATGTCTTATATTTAATTGGGACATTGTATGGTGGAAGGATTGAATTGTACGGTAACTATTTACTCAAATATTCTTTTATGATTAATGTTGAAATCTATATTATCTGGAAAGTCGTTGATCGCTAGGGAGGCTTATCCCTATTGTAGAATAAATATTATTTATTTAAATAAATTAATAGCTTAATTTATTTATTTAAATAAGATTAGAATCGTTCTAATTGATTTATTCACAACTGGTTTAATATAGAGAACCTAAAGGGTCACACCATAAAAAGAAGAATAATTATTTAAAAAGTTAATGGCATAATCGTAATAATATGTTAAGTATATTTAATTTAATCTATGATGATAGAATAAATTAAATAGCTTAATATTTATTATTTAATATTTTAGAAATATTAAATACAAATTAATAAGAGGAGTCTTAGTAATATTATTATAATTATTATTATTTTAATTTTTAAAAGAGTTTAGGAATTAATTTAATATAAGTACTCTCATTTATTCCTAATAGGATTATGAGAAAAAATTAGTTAAAGGAGTTTAATTAATTATCCCTAATAGGATTAGGGAGCCCATTTAATTAAAAGAGTTTAATTAAATAAATAATACCTTATTTTAAAATAGGGTTACCTGATATCTTTATAAGAGGAGTCTTATATCAGATATCAGATATACGTAATTCCAAATAATTGGAGAGTACGCCCCCTTTTTCTATAGAGATAGGAAAAACTAGGGTTTGAGCCAATACACCCTTCTTCTTAAAACTTCTTCTTCCTTGGTGGATCACTTCTAGAGGCCATACACTTGGGTGGCTTACATTCATCAAATGAAGGAATCTACCCGGTAATTCAAGGAGATCGCGGAGAAGTAGGAGGTGAACTCGTACCTGAGGAAGCTCGTTTCTACAAGGATATGATTTTATAACTTCTTATTCTTCGTTTAATTAATAATATGCATAAAGGATGATCCGGGTAATTGGTTTGTGAAAAATTTTAAAATCTGATTTTATTTTGCTTCCACTAATTTTTGCAATTTGATTGCTACTTTGATTTTCACAAAACCTTACAGTGGTATCAAGAGCCAAATTTATGCGAATTATTAATTATTTATGATTTCATATATGTATGGGTATGTATTTTGAATAATTTATTGGGCATTTTTTTGTTGTATAAAATTATTAATTTTGAAAAAAAAAACATTAACGAAACCTGTTTTAAAAAATGATTTTTGATTTTGTTATGTTCGTAACTGATTTTTTTTTTTCAAAAACGAATCATGATTCATTCGATCAGTGTGGCTGATTTTTTTTAAAAAAAAACTGATCCATTTTTGCGTGGTGGCCTGATCCAAGGTGGAGGTTTTTTTATTCCATAGATTAGACTAGTTGTACCCGTCTATGCCTCCAGCACTATTTTGCTTTGGACGGTGAGATTTATCCTAATTTTTTGACGATTCTGATAATTTTTGGGTTGAGCGGGAAATTTAAGTTGTGTTGTGTTTTGTTATATAGATATATGGTTACTTGTTTCACCTGCAGGATTATTATTAATATAACTATTTGATAGTTAACGTTTTCTTCCACCCACGTGCTTGATTAATTTAATATATATATATATAGTTACCAGGTTACTAGATTCTTAGTAATTTTGTATGAATAATATAATCATAATATATATATATATATATATATATATATATATATATATATATATATATATATATACGGTTGGTATTACAACATGATTCATGTGATTCATGATCTGGTGATATATATATATATATATATATATATATATATATATATATATATATAGTTAATCAAGCCGTGAAGCAACAGGATATGCTATTGAAAGATCAAATCAGCCACGCGAATATATATATATATATATATATATATATATATATATATATATATATATAAAATGGGGTCTCATGCGTCTTACTTTTTTTCCGGTTTTCTTCGATGTAAATTATATCTCTCTCCTATGTATTTCCTCTCGATCTCACGATCAAGGTTTCTATTTAAATTAAATAGTTTAATGTAATAGGATTAGTTAGAATTTTTTGAAGAACCGGAGATCAAGGAGAAAGGAGCGCTCGAAGACCCGTTTATAATGGAGCCCGGGTTTAAATGTAATAGTTATATTTAAATGTTTGTTCTTGCACCCTAGGGTTTGACCTTTTGGTTCACTTGGTGGCTCTAGTGAACCAAACTAGAATAAAAGTCCATAATCAATCTGGGTAGAATATAGTACTCTATATGTGCATGCTAGTATTATATATATTATATATTATGCAAACATGCTTCGCATGTTTAATAATATGACGCATATTTTATATATATATTTGCATGCGCGCTTAACAAGAAGAGACTAAATAATAACAAACCCCTCAATGAAATTATATTAAGTTGTAACGTTCAAAGATATTTGGAATATCGAACGTTGCCTTCTAACATGATAAAAATAATAGAGCATTGAATATTTAATATGAGTTTGTTGTGCACACACATGGCGAGTATTAAATATTTGAGATGTTTTTTTTATTACATTTGATGTTTATAAGGAATTGAACATTACCGCTTTGTTGTGCACACACAAGGGCTGTAGTTTTCTCTTCACTTATATGAAAATGCTGGGTATGACTTAACTTAAATCATTTTAGTTCGGATGTGCACACACTTGACCATTATAATTTAAGAGGCAAAATACAAAGAGTTACATGATGATGTAATTGACAAGAGTTGTCTACCTATTTATTTATATATAGTTTGTTGTGCACACACAAGGCTATATACATTTGAAATGAGATCCTTATTCTCACTAGCAAATCTTTAATTAGATATTGCCGAACTATATTCATGAGGGTAATATAGTTTGAAGAAAATAGTGAGAGATACCAATATAAAATAAGACCTAATTTATTTTGGTAATTAATTAAATGAATGTTTGCTAAAATATTATCTTTTTACATGCAGAATTTTGAAAATGTCACATTCACTAATTTCACTGTGTAGCATACTTGATGCTAACAAACTGATCGGACCGAATTACACGGATTGGTTAAGGAATCTGAGAATTGTTATCACTGCTAAAAAGATTTCTTATGTCCTAAATTCGCCTATACCTGCAAAAGTTGCAGAAACAGCCTCTGAGGAAGAGATTGCTACTTTTAAACAGTGGCATGATGATGCATTAGTGGCTCAATGCATCATGCTCGCATCCATGAGTAACGAGCTTCAGCGTCAGCATAAAAACATGGATGCTCCTACTATGCTACTGCACCTTCAAGAGTTGTATAGTGAGCAAAGTAGGACGGCTAGATATGAGATATCTAAGGAGCTCTTCCGATCTCGGATGATCGAGGGCACTACCGTTGAGACTCATGTCTTAAAGATGATCAATCTGATTGAACGTCTTGGATAGCTTGGGTTCGTCATGGATGGGGAGTTGAGTCAAGATTTAGTCTTGCAGTCACTCCCATACACCTTCTCACAATTTGTTGTGAATTTTCACATGAATAAGTTAGATGTCAGCTTGCATGAATTACTTAACATGTTGAAAACTGCTGAAGGTCACTTCCCATCCAAGAAGAACCATGTCTTACTGGTGGATGATTCTTCTAAGAAAAGGAAGAGGCCCAAGGTATCTTCTAAAAAGAAGAAATCGAAGAAGGCTAAGGGAAATGCTAAAGTGAAGGATCAAAAGAAACCTGATCCAGCTAGCAAAGGAATTTGCTTCCATTGTAATAAGTCGGGTCACTGGAAGAGGAACTGCAAGGATTATCTTACAGAACAAAAGCAGAAGAAGCTTGGAGAAGCTTCAAATCCTAATAAAGGTTTTTTTATGATTGAAATTAATTTTTTTGAAAGTCAATCTTTTACTTGGGTATTGGATACCGGCTGTGGTTCTCACATATGTAATAATATGCAGGGACTGGTCAGAAGTAGAAAGCTGAGCAAGGATGAGGTTGTCCTACGAGTGGGAAATGGAGCAAAGGTTGCTTTTAATTTAGGGGACTTATTGTTTAGCACTGCCTACGGGCAAATTCATTAGTTTAAATAATTATTATTTTGTTCCGTCACTTATTAGAAATATTATTTCAATATCTGTATTGGATATGGATGGTTTTAACATTATAATAAAGAACAATAGTTGTTCTATTTATAATAATAATGTTTTATATGGTGTTGGTAATTTACGAAATGGACTTTACATTCTTGACTGGCATGAAAATATACTTCAAATTGAACAAACTAAGAAAAGGAAAAGAGATGATGTTAATTATACCTATATGTGGCACTGTAGACTTGGTCATATTAATGGAACAAGATTATCCAAGTTGTATAAAGATGGGCTCCTAGAGCTATCGGATTATGAATCATATCCAACTTGTGAATCTTGTCTCATGGGAAAAATGACTAAATCTCCTTTGAGTGGAAAAGGAGAAAGAGCTATAGAGTTGTTAGCGTTGGTACACACAGATGTATGTGGACCTATGACAACGAATGCACGAGGTGGGTATTCTTTTTTTATTACATTCACTGACGATCACTCAAGATTTGGATATGTGTATTTAATGAAATACAAATCTGAATAATTTGAAAAGTTCAAAGAGTTCAGAAGTGAAGTAGAGAAACAAACAGGCAAAATTATTAAGATCCTTCGATCAGATCGAGGTGGTGAATACTTAAGCAGTGAGTTTCTCAATTGTCTCAAAGAAAATGGTATAATCTCATAATGGACTCCACCAGGGATGCCATAGCTGAATGGTGTATCTGAAAGGAGAAATCGAATACTGTTGGACATGGTTCATTCCATGATGAGTTTTATCGATCTTCTGGTGTCATTCTGGGGATATACTCTAGAAGCGACTATATATCTACTAAATAAGGTTCCCTCGAAATCCGTCCCTAAGACTCCATATGAGATGTGGATAGGGAGGAAGCCAAGTCTTAAGGATGTTAAGATTTGGGGATGTCCAGCTTATGTGAAAAGGTTTCAGAATGATAAGCTTGGGACAAGATCTGATAAATGTAATTTTGTGGGATATCCTAAAGAAAGTTTAGGATATTATTTCTACAATCCTACTGAACAAAAGGTGTTTGTTGCCAAACATGCTGCCTTCTTGGAAAAGGAGTTTATCCTTGAAGGGGTCAGTGGGGAGAAAATAGATCTTGAAGAAATTCAAGAACCACAAACCACTACAGATCAATGTGAGGTACCTAACCAAGTAGATATTCCTTCTGTACCACACCCTATTCATAAATCTGGAAGAGTACCAAAGATACCTGAGAGGTATGGACTTGTCATAGAGGATGAAGATAATGTACGCATCATAGATGATGATGATCCATTGAATTACGAACAGGCTATGAGTAATAAAGACTCAGAGAAGTGGCAAGAAGCCATGAAATTCGAGATGGACTCCATGTATGAGAACCAAGTATGGACTTTGGTTTCACCACCTGAAGGCATTAAGCCTATTAGGTGTAAATGGGTCTTTAAAAGAAAGACTGGAAGCGGCATTTCGGCAAGGTAGAGACCTATAAGGCCCGACTGGTCGCAAAAGGTTTCAAACAAAGACAAGGAGTTGACTATGACGAAACCTTCTCACCAATAGCAATGCTTAAGTCCATTCGGATTTTGCTTGCAATTGCAGCTTACCATGACTACGAAATCTGGCAAATGGACGTGAAAACGGCCTTCCTCAATGGTAAACTTGAGGAGGATGTGTATATGACACAACCAGAGGGATTTGTTTCAAAGGTTGGAACAAATCAAGTCTGTAAGCTACAACGATCCATTTATGGATTGAAGCAAGCTTCTAATAGATGGAACATTCGTTTTGATGAGACAATCAAAGAGTTTGATTTTATCAAAAATGAGGATGAACCATGTGTGTACAAGAAGGTTAGTGGGAGCGCTGTTTCATTCCTCGTATTATATGTTGATGATATATTACTGATAGGGAATGATATTCCTATGCTGCAATCAATTAAAATCTGGTTATCTAAACACTTCTCCATGAAGGACTTGGGAGAAACATCCTATATTTTGGGGATAAAGATCTATAGAGATAGATCTAAAAGGATGATTGGCTTGTCCCAAGGAACGTACATTGACTCGATGCTAAAGAGGTTTAGCATGGAAGATTCCAAAAGAGGTCTCATGCCGATGAGCCATGGAATACATCTCTCCAAGAAACAGGCCCCAATGACACCTGAGGAGAGAGACCGTATGAGTAAGATTCCTTATGCTTCAGCAATAGGATCTATCATGTACGATATGATATGTACTAGACCAGATGTCGCTCATGCACTTAGTGTAACAAGCAGATATCAGTCGAATCCAGAAGAAGAACACTAGAAGGCAGTGAAAAATATCCTAAAGTACTTAAGAAGAACTAAGGATGTATTTCTTGTCTACGGTGGGTCTGAATTGAAACTAGAGGGCTTCACAAACTCAAGTTTTCAAATGGACCAAGATGACAGTAAATCCTCTTTGGGGTATGTGTTTACCTTAAACGGTGGCGCAGTGAGTTAGAAGAGTTCCAAACAAAGAAATGTTGTTGATTCAAAGGATGAGGCGAGTACATAGTCATAAGTGAAGTTTATGAGGAAGTCGCTTTGGATGAAGAAGTTCATTACCAAACTTGGTGTGGTTCCTAGCATTACAGGACCAGTGCCTTTATTCTGTGATAACACTGGAGCTGTTGCGCAGGCTAAGGAACCCAAGTCTCATCAGAAATCCAAACACGTGTTGCGGTGATTTCATTTGATCAGAGAGATCATTGAAAGAGGAGACGTCACCCTGGAGCGTGTGGACTCTCAAGACAATATTGCAGATCCATATACTAAAGCGTTAACACAACAACAGTTTGATCATCACTTAGAGAAGATGGGTATGAGATAACACGACGATTGGCTTTAGTGCAAGTGGGAGATTGAAAGTAGTATGCATATAAGCCAATCATGTATGATGATAAAGCATATACTTTGTAATTTGATTGCTACTTTGATTTTCACAAAACCTTACATCTGTTCCCCGACTAGTCCCGGCTACGTTCTCATTTCCTAAAGAGAACAATGAATGTAAAAAGGTGAGCTCAACTAGCCTAGCAAGAAATATTATGACTAAGATAATGCAGAATAATTTATTCTTAGCCTTCAACAGTGTTAAACTGATAAAATATAATAAAATCAAGTTTAACTGCAGCGGAAGAAGCAATCCATTAGAAGAGTCAAGTAGAGCATGATATCTACTATCTTTTATGCTTTAGAAAGTTTATCATCAATTTTATCGCTGAGACTCAGCTTAATAAATAATCCACATCACTAAATTATCCATGCAATACGGGCCAAGGATTTTCGTGTTTTCACCAATGGTCATGAACATGCCAAACAACAATTCATCTTTACACCCTTGGCCGAAGAAAATGCATTGTCATGATCATACCAATAACTGTCGCTAAGACTCAGCTCAATAAATAATCCACATCACTTGCAATATTATAGGTCATGATAATACCGAATAATCCTTGGTCATAATCATACCAATCAACAGTCCATCTATGCACTACGGGCCAAAGATGACTTTCATCATAACCATGAGGATGATGACAATGATATAAGAATTCAATTAAATGAAAGCAAAGGATAAATTTTAAATATTTATAATTTAATTTATCCAGAATTCAATAATGTCCAAATTGTCAACATGATACTGCTTTGTGGAGTAAAATTCAAGAATAATAATGTATCAAAAATAATTTGGACCGAAAAGAAATCAATTGTTATCATGAATAGTACCCTGGGTGAATAGTAGCTGAGTGAATAGTACCCTGTGAATAGTACTTCAGGAATAGTACCCCGTGAATAATACTCTGGCATGAAAAAGTTAAAACTTATCAAGAATGCTCAGAATAATATTTCCATGAAAAGATACTGGATGAAGCGCAAATTTTAAGAATATTCTACTAATTTCATGGAGTATAGAACCCAAAACTTAACAAATTGAGTGTAGAATTCAGAATCTAAAATGAAATAATATTACTTACATACTACAGTGTGACGCCCCCAACCAAATATATGGTACACAATTCAACTACAAACTTAATTATACAACTGTCGTGTAAGATACGACAAAACATAGTTAAGAGCTTTAACAGGAATATTGTCTTCTAGACAGTATTCAAACTCAAATGAAGTCCTCAATACATTTATTATCACACTATTTCATAGAATAGTGAGGACTACTATAACACCATCTCGAACCATCACTCCGTTCCCCGACTAGTCCCGACTACGTTCTCATTTCCTGAAGAGAACAATGAAAGAAAAGGGTGAGCTCAACTAGCCCAGTAAGAAATATTATGACTAAGATAATGCAGAATAAATTATCCTTAGCCTTCAACAGTGTTAAACTGATAGAATATAATAGACAACAAGTTTAACTATTGCGGAACAAGCAATCCATTAGAAGAGTCAAGTAGAACATAATGTCTACTATCTCCTATAGATTAAAAGTCCATCGTTAATATTTCATTCATGTAATACTCATCAACAGTTCTTTGTTATACCCAAGACAAAAAAAAACTACCATCACCTGTCTTCACCTGAACCACCAAAGATTATAGTTAAATCCATAATTCATATTTATAATCATGTAAATCAACAGTTTCTCCTTGCCACAAAGGTTTAATAGAATGTTTACTCAATATCCTTACCCCAAAGGCTAAAGATATTCAAGTGTAATAAAAATGATCATACCAATCAGTTGTCTACCTTTGCACTACGGGCCAAAGATATTCAACTATAAAACCAATGGTCATGATCATACCAATCAATTGTCTGTCAGTGCACTACGGCCAAAGACGTTCAACTGTTAACTAATGGTCATGATCCTGCCAATCACATCATCAAATTATCCATGCACTACGGGCCAAGGATATTCATTATTATCACCAGTGGTTATGATCATGTCATACACCTGTCCATCTTTGCACGTAAGCCAAAGATATACAACTATAAAACCAATAAGCAACAGTCCATCTATGCACATAAGCCAAAAATATACAACTGTAAAACAAATAATCAACAATCCATCTATGCACGTAAGCCAAAGATGAATTTAATCACAATATAAGCATGAGGATGATAACAATGATATAAGCATTAATCAAACGAAATCAAGGATAAATATTAAAGACTTAAAATTTATCCAGAGTTTAAAAATATCCAAATTGTCAACATGATACTGCTTTGTGGAGTAAAATTCAAGAATAATATTCATGTACCTAAAATAATTTGGATAGAAAAGAAATATATTTTTTGGGTAAATAGTACTCCATGAATAGTAACTCATGAATATTACTCCAGCATGAAAAGTGCTCCGAATACCCGAGTGAATAATACTAGAGTGAATAGTAACTCGTGAATAGTACTCTGGCACGAAAAGTGTCCTGAATACCCGAGTGAATAACACTAGAGTGAATAGTAACTGGGTGAATAGTAATCCATGAATAGTAACTCATGAATAGTACTCCGGCACGAAAAGTGCCCCGAATACCCGAGTGAATAGAAACCCCGACACAAAAAGGTAGAAATTCCACAATAAAATTCGTACCAATATTCCGGCATAATGATATTGAAAGAAATAATATCATTTACAAAGAAATAATACCCCTTACGACTGTTTAACGAGAATAATATTCCTACGAATATTGAGCGAATATGATATTCCTTACGAATATTGAACAAATATAATATTCATACGAATACGAAAAATAACATCTCTTCAGAATATGAAATAAATAATACCCCTTACCTCGGAAAGAAGATTTGGATCTTTGGAGTAGTGAAGTAGCGGACTACTCTTCTTCTATCTCTCTATAGCTTCTCTCTATATAGCTTATCTCTCTATAATTGCTCTTATGAGTCTTAGTAAATTGGTGAGAATGAAGGAAGAATGAGCTTCTATTTATAGGAAAATATAGTTTCGATAATTGCACGTTTTGTGACTCAAAATATTACTATATAATACCTTTATCTTTTTCTTTATTTTTAATTTAGTCCTGCAAGTATTATCAAACTTGCACCACCTCCCCTAATAGTATATCATGTGAATTAATAGTATAATCACATGACTCAATAGTTCTATATATGTGAAAAAAATAATTACAGTATAGTACATTCATCTATACCTTCATTTTTAATTTAGTCATGCAAGTATTATCAATCTTGCACCAACTCCCCTAATAGTACATGCATGTGAATCAATAGTAAACACATGTGAATAATGTGAGACCCCAGATTTTACAAATAAAGATTTAATTTTCTCGAATTTTTTTTTTGAATATTATGGTGTGAATTTGATATAATGTTATAGTTGTGGGTAGTATTTATAAATTTTGCAAAGTATGCAAGTTGTTATAAAATATTCGTTTGGACGGGGAATATTCTTTTTGTCAGAGAATATTCGTACGACGACATAATCATTAGTGGACCCCACAACGGAAGTACTGTCGTCGTAGTTAAAAAACGATAAAAATATTTTATGAAAATAACGGCAGAGGTTTTACCGTTAAAATTGTTGAACTACCCGGTAGTAAAAGTACAGTAATACGCGTGGTTGCATAGTAGCACACGGTATTGATTATTGATGCTTACGTAAGAAGTCACTCAATTATACTCAATTATTGCTACAGTAATTGCTTCATCATATCTCTCATATTATTGATTCGATTATTGTCACAATATCATCTGCATAATATGATATATTATTAGATCAATAATTGAGACGACAAAGTTATTCATATTATTAAATTGCAATATTTACAATGTCTAGAAGTTCTGTCAAGGAGAGGTTTGATCACCTAATTAATGGCATGATAGGAGAAATCCTTATTGAAAGCCCCTCTTTCCGGGAACGACACGGTTGATAAATATTGTGAGTTATAATATTAATGATGAATGTTATTAAAATTAAAGTTGTGCTCGGAGTTGAATTTGGAGACGCGGACGTGATATTTGAGTCCGGAACGATGAAATTAGTAAAAATAAACTATAAACACAAAATTTTTCGGTTTTTACTATTTGATCAAAAAGTCAACAGTTGACTTTTTCGAGAAAAATCAAACTTCAAAATTTCAAAATTTATATTTTTGATAAAAATAGTTTCATTGTGTTGGAATTATTTGTGTTAGTGAAAATTGACATTTATTTCGATAAAAATTGATGTCTGGAGGTTATATTGACCAATCGGGTATTTAACCAGATAAATGAGCAATTGATTGCTATTATTTCACATGATTATAACTATTTGTTCACATGTGTGTACTATTGAATCAAATGACTAAGTTAAAAATGGAGGTATAGATGGAGGTACTATACTGTAATTCGTATTTTCACATGTCTAGAACTATTAATTCACATGATTTATTATTGATTCACATGATTTACTATTAGGGGAGGTGGTGCAAGTTTGATAATACTTGGATGACTGAATTAAAAATGAAAGAAAAGTTGGAGGTATTGTACTGTAATATTTCGAGCCCTAAAACGTGCAATTATCGAAACCATGTTTTCCTATAAATAGAAGCTCATTCTTCCTTTATTTCTCACCAATTCACTAAAGCTTTAGAGCCATTATTATAGAGAGAAATTATAGAGAGAAACTATAGAGAGAAAATCTATAGAGAGAAAGAAGAAGAGAAGCCTGCTAGCTCACAATTCCAGTATCTAGTTTTTTCTGAGGTAAGGGATATTATTTGTTGTACCTGTAAGGGGTATTATTTCTTTCTTATTCATGAAGAGAACTTATGTTATTCCATCCTTTATTATTCTATTGGAATAACCTGTTATGCAAAGTACAGCATACATGGTGAAATTCTTCTGTTATTCCATCCTTTATTATTCTGTTAGAATAACCATTTATGCAAAGTACCGCATACATGGTGAAATTCTTCTGTTATTCCATTCTTTATTATTATGTTAGAATAACCTGTTTATGGGAAGTACCGCATACATGGTGAAATTCTTTTATTATTCCGCATTTATTATTCTGTCGGAATATCCTGTCTGTGCGTTTTACGCCGGACCTAGTTCCATTATTTATTATTCCGCATTTATTATTCTCATTTAATATCCACATGCGTCTGCGTTCTGGCGGGACACAGTTCCATTATTTATTACTCTTGTTGGGAATAACTCATGCATGCGGTCTCTATCACATGCATGGTGAATCCTTCTGTTATTCCATTCTTTATTATTCTGTTAGAATAACCTGTCTATGTGGATTTTCCACATGCATGGTGAATGATCCTCCGTATTCATTCTTATTAAATTGTGGAAAATATCTTTTTATGTTGATTATGATGAGAGTCATAATAAAAACTTTGGACTGATGAAAATCATGGGTATATGAAGTATTAGTAAGTGTTATGATGAGTTATGTTGGTTATTATGTAAAAACATGAAAGTTTATTACAAATCATAAAGGGTTGAAAAATTAGATTTTGGTGAAAACGGAACACGAAATTCAATTGACCATATGTCCTATTATATTTTGAATTTTTGAGTGTGGTCAAGTTCTAGAGTTAGATCTATGAGTTTTGTAGCATCTCCAAGTGGAATCACTGTAAAAGGTGTTGTAGATTTTCGTGTGGACTAATTTTAGCAAAGGAGACAAAAGCTGTAAATACCGAAAATGCTACTGTCCAGATTTTTAAAAGGGCAGTTTCGGCCACTTAATTTGTGAGAAAACTTCCGGCCTTTTGGGACATGAAAGTATACGGTATAAAGAACATCCTGTCTAAAAATGAGCTCATTCCGACTTAAAATGAGCAAGTTATGACCATTTCAATATTTAGGTTTTTCCGACGAAAAATGCTATAACCAGAGTTCTATAACTCCGATGACCATGAAATTTAAACTGGAAGCTCACGTTAACATGTGTAAGATTCTGACAAGATTTGGGAATTTTTGGAATTAAACTTGAGGTAGCTAATTTCTTAAGGAATTAATTGAAAATTGATTTTTTGAAAAATAGTAAATGAATTTTAAAAATTTCGAGAAAAATATATGTTCAATATGGGACTATATTATGCTAAATCCCAGAAAATAAATATTTTTGGGACTGATTTGGTATTTTTCATGAAAATAGTTTAGTTACGAACATATAAGTTAAATATGCTATGTGAAGTAACAAAGTTGGAAAATAGGATTTTATGGCTTGGAAATCCTATATAAGGTATATGTAGATTGTTGATAAGGGATTTAATCATTGGTGATGAAATCTTATGAGTATGACATTTTTGAATGATTAAATGCATTAGTTTATAAAGTGTAAACAATTAAAATAAATTGTTTATAAGTTTAAGAGGTGATTAAAATATTGTTATAATATTAACAATATTAGATTATGAGTTATTTAAGTGATGGATAATATTTGGATAAAATTAAAGTCTTTAATATTTATCCTTGTTTTAGTTTGATTAATGCTTATATCATTGTCATCATCCTCATGCTTATATGATGATGAAAGTTATCTTTGGCTTACGTGCGAAGATGGACTATTGATTATTGAATTGTATATCTTTGGCTTACGTGCAAAGATGGATTGTTGATTATTAATTTTATTGTTGTATATCTTTGGCTTACGTGCAGAGATGGACTTGGTATGATTATGACCAGGGATTATTCGGTATAGTCATTACCATTGATGAATTAATGAATATCCTTGGCCCGTAGTGCAGGGATGATTCGATGATGCAGTTTATTTATTAAGCTGAGTCTCGGCGATAAGAATTAATGAAAATATTTTAAATCATAGAAGATAGTAGATTTTATTCTTTGTTTAACTCTTCTTATGAATTGCTTATTCCGCTGCAGTTAAACTTGATGTCTATTGTATTTTATCAGTTTAACATTATTGAAGACTATTGATAATTTATTCTGCATTATCTTAGTCATAATATTTCTTACTGGGCTAGTTGAGCTCACCCTTTCTTTCACTGTTCTCTTCAGGAAATGAGAATATAACTGGGACGAGTCGGGGAACGGAGTGACGATCCAGATGATAGCATTAGTAGTCCTCACTATTCTGTTAAATAATGTGAAAATAAATGTAACGAGGACTTAATTTGAGTTTGTATACTGTCTATGAGGACTCCATTGAGAATGGATATTGTCTAGAAGGCAGTATTCTTGTTTAAACTCTCAGTTTATGTTTTATCGTATTTTACACGACAGCTGTATAGTTAAGTTTGTATTTGTATTTTGTACCATGTATTTGGCGACTCAGAATCGGTGATGTATACCTAATTTTGGGGGCATCACAAATAAATAGTTATAAGCATGTGAATTAATAGCAATTAATTGCTCATTTATCCGATTAATTACTCGATTGGTTAATATAACTTCCAGCCATCAATTATTATCGAAATAAATATCGATTTCCACTAACACTAATAATCCCAACACAATAGAACTATCAATTTCATCTTTAATCAACACGAACTTATTCATCATTAATATTATAACTCACAATATTTAACAACGGATCATTCCCGTGAAAGAGGGCCTTTTTACGATAAGGATTTCTCCTATTAAGCGCAAGAATTAGATTATCTAACCTCTCCTCGATGAAACTTCTAGACATTGTCAATATACGCAAATAATAATATGAATAACTTGTCGTCTCAATTATTGATTTAATAATATAACATATTATGCAGATGATACTGTGACAATAATTGAATCAATAATATGAGAGACATGATGCAGCAATTAGTGTAGCAATAATTGAGTACAACTTAGTGAATTCTCACGTAAGCATCAATAATCAATACCGTGTACTACTATGCAACCACGCGCATTATTGTACTTTTCCTACCGGGTAGTTCAATAGTTTTAACGGTAACACTCGCCGTTATTTTTATAAAAAGATAATTTTGTCATTTTCTAACTATGATAATACTTCTGTTGTGGGGTCCACCAATGATTGTGCCGTCATACGAATATTCCCTGTTAAAAAGAATATTCTCCGACACAACGAATATTTTATATCAACTTGCTTTCTTTGTAAAATTTTCAAATATCACCCTTAACTTTAACCTTTTATCAATTTAACCATTTACGAAATAAAATAATAATTATAAGAAAATTGAATACTTTCATTTCATAAAATTCGGGGTCTTACAATCTCCCCTCCTTATGAAATTTTGCCCTCGAAATTTACGTACGTACCTGGTATGCCGAAGAGATGAGAATAATTTGCTTTCTTTTCGGATTGTACATTTCCGGTTATTTCCTCTCTATCATGATTTTCCCATTTCGCATCTCCTGTATTTCAGATATCATTCTAAAATATAGTTTCAAAATAAGGGTTAATTGACATGCAATATACTATCCTTATATTCTGACCAACCAATTTACTAACAAATAAACTTAGGTAGGTCATACTAGCGAAGAAATTTCCCGTCTCTCCCCTCCTAGTTCTTGTCTCACATCTCAGCCAGGGATCATATCCCTAAGCTTTGATACCAACTGTGACGCCCCCACAACAGGTATACATCACCCATCTTGAGTCGCCAAATACATGGTTCAGAATTCAACTACAAACTTAATTATACAACTGTCGTGTAAGATACGACAAAACATAGTTAAGATCTTTAACAGGAATATTGTCTTCTAAACAGTATTCAAACTCAAATAAAGTCCTCAATACATTTATTATCACACTATTTCATAGAATAATGAGGACTACTATAACACCATCTTGGACAATCACTTCGTTCCCTGACTAGTCCCGACTACGTTCTCATTTCCTAAAGAGAACAATGAAAGAAAAGGGTGAGCTCAACTAGCCCAATAAGAAATATTATGACTAAGATAATGCAGAATAAATTATCCTTAGCCTTCAACAATGTTAAACTGATAGAATATAATAGACGACAAGTTTAACTGCAGTGGAACAAGCAATCCATTAGAAGAGTCAAGTAGAACATAATGTCTACTATCTCCTCTAGATTAAAAGTCCATCATTAATATTTCATTCTTGTAATACTCATTAATAGTTCTTTGTTATACCCAAGACAAAAAAATCTATCATCACCTGTCTTCACCTAAACCACCAAAGATTATAGTTAAATCCATAATTCATATTTATAATCATGTAAATCAACAGTTTCTCCTTGCCACAAAGGCTTAATAGAACGTTTACTCAATATCTTTACCCCAAAGGCTAAAGATATTCAAGTGTAATAACAATGATCATACCAATCAGTTGTCTACCTTTGCACTACGGGCCAAAGATATTCAACTATAAAACCAATGGTCATGATCATACCAATCAATTGTCTGTCAGTGCACTACGACCAAAGACATTCAACTGTTAACTAATGGTCATGATCCTGCCAATCACATCATCAAATTATCCATGCACTACGAGCCAAGGATATTCGTTATTATCACCAGTGGTTATGATCATGTCATACACCTGTCCATCTTTGCACGTAAGCCAAAGATATACAACTATAAAATAATAATCAACATTCCATCTTTGCACGTAAGCCAAAGATATACAACCAATAATCAACAGTCCATCTATGCACGTAAGCCAAAAATATACTGTAAAACCAATAATCAACAATCCATCTATGCACGTAAGCCAAAGATGACTTTAATCACAATATAAGCATGACGATAATGACAATGATATAAGCATTAATCAAACGAAATCAAGGATAAATATTAAAGACTTAAAATTTATCCAGAGTTTAAAAATATCCAAATTTTCAACATGATACTGCTTTGTGGAGTAAAATTCAAGAATAATATTCATGTACCAAAAATAATTTGGACAGAAAAGAAATATATTTTTCGGGTAAATAGTACTCCATGAATAGTAACTCATGAATATTACTCCGGCACAAAAAGTGCCCCGAATACCCGAGTGAATAATACTAGAGTGAATAGTAACTCGTGAATAGTACTCTAGCACAAAAAGTGCCCCGAAAACCTAAGTGAATAATACTACAGTGAATAGTACTCCGGCACGAAAGTGTCCCGAATATCCGAGTGAATAATACTAGAGTGAATAGTAATTCTGACACAAAAAGGTAGAAATTCCACAATAAAATTCGTACCAATATTCCGGCATAATGATATTGAAAGAAATAATATCATTTACAAAGAAATAATACCCCTTACGACTGTTTAACGAAAATAATATTCCTACGAATATTGAGCGAATATGATATTCCTTACGAATATTGAACGAATATAATATTCATACGAATACGAAAAATAACATCTCTTCAGAATATGAAATAAATAATACCCTTACCTCGTAAGAAGATCGATATCTTTGGAGTAGTGAAGTAGCGACTACTCTTCTTTCTATCTCCTATAACTTCTCTCTCTATATAGCTTCTCTCTCTATAATTTCTCTTGTGAGTCTTAGTGAATTGGTGAGAATGAAGGAAGAATGAGCTTCTATTTATAGGAAAATATAGTTTCGATAATTGCACATTTTGGGGTTCGAAATATTACAGTATAATACCTTCATCTTTTCTTTTATTTTTAATTTAGTCCTGCAAGTATTATCAAACTTGCACCACCTCCCCTAATAGTATATCATGTGAATTAGTAGTACAATCATGTGACTCAATAGTTCTATACATGTGAAAAAAATAATTATAGTATAGTACCTTCATCTATACCTTCATTTTTAATTTAGTCATGCAAGTATTATCAATCTTGCACCAACTCCCCTAATAGTTCATGCATGTGAATCAATAGTAAACACATGTGAATAAATAGTTATAAGCATGTGAATTAATAGCAATTAATTGCTCATTTATCCGATTAATTACCCGATTGGTCAATATAACTTCCAGCCATCAATTATTATCAAAATAAATGTCAATTTCCACTAACACTAATAATCCCAACACAATAGAACTATCAATTTCATCTTTAATCAACACGAACTTATTCATCATTAATATTATAACTCACAATATTTAACAACCAGGTCGTTCTCAGGAAAGAGGGGCCTTTTCGATAAGGATTTCTCCCTATTAGCGCGCAATTAGATTATCTAACCTCTCCTTGACAGAACTTCTAGACATTGTCAATATTGCAAATAATATTATGAATAACTTTGTCGTCTCAATTATTGATTTAATAATATAACATATTATGCAGATGATACTGTGACAATAATTGAATCAATAATATGAGAGACATGATGCAGCAATTAGTGTAGCAATAATTGAGTACAACTGAGTGAATTCTCATGTAAGCATCAATAATCAATACTGTGTGCTACTATGCAACCACGCGTATTACTGTACTTTTACTACCGAGTAGTTCAACAGTTTTAACGGTAACACTCGCCGTTATTTTTATAAAAAGATAATTCTGTCATTTTTTAACTACGACAATACTTCTGTTGTGGGGTCCACCAATAATTGTGTCGTCGTACGAATATTCCCTGTTAAAACGAATATTCTCCGACACAACGAATATTTTATATCAACTTGCTTTCTTTGTAAAATTTTCAATTATCACCCTTAACTTTAACCTTTTATCAATTTAACCATTTACGAAATAAAATAATAATTATAAGAAAATTGAATACTTTCATTTCATAAAATTCGGGGTCTTACAACAAAGTATGAAAAAAAATATTATTTTTTACGAGTATTGAACAAACATAATATCCCTTACGACTTTTGAATGAAAATAATATTCCATACGAATATTGAACGAAGATAAGATTCCTTAGGAATATTAAACGAAGATAATATTTCTTGCGAATATGGAACGAAATAAAATTTCTTACGAATACGAAAAATAATATCGTAAGCGAATATGAAATAAATAATATCCCTTACTTTAAAAAGGAGAGTATTCCAACTGGTATAGCGGTGATATTCTTGAAGAAAACTTATATTGTTTTCTACGCTCAAAGCTTCCTTAAACTCTAAAGAAATACGCTTAATATTATAGAAGAAGAATTTTTGGGTGTAATTTTCAATTCTAAACTAAGCATCTTATTTGTAGGAGAATGGAAGGATAATATTTAGAAAAGTTTTTCACGGACCAACAGTAAAGCCATCACGGGCGCACAAATCGTCTGAAAAAAAATTTTGAATTCACTATGCAAACACTATGCATAATAAAATATAATATATTCTATTTTTCACAAAATATAACACTTTTAATATATATATATATATATATATATATATATATATATATATATAACCTTTGCCTTACGGCAAAGGCATACACCACACACACACACTAAAATTACATATTCCATACACACATGTCAAATATATATATTAATCACACCTACACACACAAATCCCACCCGTGAAACCCCCCCCAATTATCATTTTTCCACTGACAACATATATATATATATATATATATATATATATATATATATATATATATAAATAAAAATGAGATAACTTCTCCCAACTATTTTGAAAAAATGGGTAAGTGGGGGTCCAAATAATACACCAAAATTTACAACAAATACTTCATAAAAATCCCCTCAATATTTTTAACAACATTTATTCATCATTATTATAACCCGTAATATTAACAACCAGATCGTTTCCAGGAAAGAGGGGGCTTTTCGATAAGGATTTCTCTCTATTGGCGCGCAATTAGGTGACCAAACTCATTTCCTCAACAGAACTTTCTAGACATTGTTAATTATGTAAATAATAATATGAATAACTTGTCATCTCAATTATTGATTTAATAATATAAAATATTGTGACATTATTTAAATCAAATAACGTGAGATACCATGCAGCAATTATTGTTGCAATAATTGAAATAAACTGAGTGACTTCTCACGTAAACATTAATAATCAATAATGTGTGCTACTATGCAACCACGCATATTACTGTACCTTTATCACCGGGTATTTCAACAGTTAACGGTAAAATTTTCGCCGTTATTTTCATAAAAAGATATTTCTGTCGTTTTCTAACTCCGACAATAATTCCGTTGTGGGGTCCACCAATGATTGTGCTGTCGTACGAATATTTCCCGATCAATCAAATATTTTATAACAACTTGCATAGTTTGCAAAATTTATAAATACTACCCACAACTATAACATTATATCAAATTCACACCTTAATATTCAAAAATATATTTTGAGAAAAATTAATCTTTATTTATGAAAGTTGGGGTCTTACACATAACATCCATTAAACAATAATGTTAAACAACTTCCCTACGAATGCTTGCATGTATTAGAATTATTTGCACGTAGATAGTAAAACTCTCTACTTAGAAACTCCTTTTAGTTCATGCAGGAGTAGTTTATAACTAAATAATAATATTTATTACATTAATCCAGCCTTTTCTAAAGTCACAATGCTATCTCCAAATCCGAAGACATCTTTTGAAGTCAAAGATGTCATTTTCGAAGTCGAAGACATCTTCCAAAGTCAAAGACGTCATCTCTGAACCCGAAGTCATCTTTCGAAGTTGAAGATGTCATCTCCGAACCCGAAGACATCTTTCGAAGTCAAAGACGTCATCTTCGAAGTCGAAGACATCTTTCGAAGTTAGCTCTTCAGAACAGCTTCAGTCTCTGGGGATTATGACCGCTACTTCAGTTGGTCCTTCTATCCCGACTCCTAACTAACTCCTCCTCAGACTCCATAGCTAGTTATACTACGAGTCTAACTAGACGTGTGATCATGTCTATTCTCTCTAAAGGCATACAGTAATTTATTATTTAAAAGTTAACAAGATTTATCGAGTTTGGGTTTGCTAACTAGGAGGCAAGGACCCGAAAGGAAAAATAACAGTTTTTGAGGCATGCTATGCAATTTGGCTTGGGTCTATTTTACTTTGGCAGAGTCTAAGTTCTTGGGTTTGGTGGGTTAATTCATGGGTACACAGATAGCCGACATATCACTTTATTCAAGTTACTTAGTCAGTTTAATGCTTATAATGTTGGGTCTTGGATACACCTATCATGATGACTAATAAGACTTTTCCAAATACATACTATATTACTTACCCAAAAGAATTAACTGGCTAAAATTGATAGGTAATATTTAAGGTAATAAGGTCATACATTTATGCCTTAACAATTGTTTCTCCTAGATTCTGCCTTCCCGAACAGCAAGAGCTTCCTGAGTCTTCTTCTTTTCTCTCAACTCTCTCTGGCTCTCTCTATACTAGAACTTATCAACTGAAATGTGGCAAATTCCACCAACACTCTAAGGCTCCTATTTATAGGAAAATCATTATCCAATAATGGGGGTATTAACCAAGGGTAAAAGTGGAGTTGGTGCAAATTTCTACCAACCCACGCTATTCCTACACTATTCCTAGTACTTGCACCATCATTTTCCCCACGTGGACTCTGCTTGACAGCTCAATTAGCTTGAAAGAAATCAGTATTTGGCAAGAAGGAGGGGCCTAATCGGTCATGGGGCTTATTGCCCTATGTTACATTTTTATTTCATCCACAATTTGTACCATAAGCTAGTATATTAGCTCCCTAATTGTATACATATACATATACCCATATAATTATATGACCCAGGTGTATTGGGCTAATCCAATAAAATACCCCTTGGGCTGCTAGCATAATTTTAATCAAATTTTGGATCAAATACCCATTGGGCTATCCCTAAGTTAAATCAAGTTTGGGCTATGCATAAATACTTATACATATGGGGCTAAACATTAGTCTACCAATTCAATTTCTTGGGCTAAAGCCCCAACTTATGCAACTATGATACATTATTAAGGTTGGGCTTAGATATATCCTAGATCCAACACTTCATTAATCTATTCATCAATTAATCTCATAAAGAAATTAATCATGCCACAAAAGGCTCAAACACTCTCAGTTAATCATAAGCAAGCTTATCAACATATACAACAAAATTCTTACTCCTTTCATACATGATTCGATTTGTATTTAATTATTAGCCTCATGCCACATATACATATTTATATATCTATACACACAAATAATTGCAAATATATTTATTTTATTACTAAAATAACTTATAAAATTCTCGGGTAATGCAGTTGAACTGGCTTTTGGCTGTCCCTCAAGGCTTTCTTCGGGGTTTGACTGCTGCCAACTTTGTTTTTTCTAAGGGTTGATTTGATGTTCCACGGGGCTGTCTCTGTTGTTAATGGTTGTTGTGACCTCTTCTCGGGGTTGTCTCTGAGATGTAGAAGACACTTTTGCCCTTCAGCAGGATTAGTACCAGGAAAATAAAATTTTGAGTGTCTACAAACATCATTATTTTTCTTACACTTTTTTTGCTAGGATCATCTGCCTTTTATCCTAGCCATCTCGTCTAGAATTCCCATCTTCATGAGTACATGTTTGGGATGGATTATCCCCGACACGGTCATTGTGTCTTACTTCTTTCCTCGCCATTAAGAACAAATAACGCTTGACCGCAATAGTCTTATCCTTTGATGGGGCCACGGAATTGGCGTGATATCCAATCCTCTCAGAGATATGTGGGGAAGTCCTCAACCTGTCCTTGGCGGAACCCCATGGCTGAGGAAGGGGGTCGGCCATAGATTGGTCTCGTGCTGAGATCATTTTAGCCTTGCTTGTCACCATAATTCCAACCAAACTCCTAGGTGATTGAAAACCCCTAGCATTAAACCCCCTCTTTCTAGCGTCAATGTTAACGTCAAGATTCGTCCACACACCCAATCACCAATAGCGCGTCTAATTCTGCACAGAAATGAAGTCACACAAAGAGCTTGACGGCTTGGGCCGCAGGGGGATAGTTCCGGTGTGAGAATAAGTACAGGCTGAATAAGGTTTCATAATGGAGGTATTTAGTACTGGAAAGTAATAATGAATTGTGTGTGTACCTAGGAGCCAGAGTATATCCTTGTATTTATAGTGATCACACCTCCTCTACATGTCCTTCCTCGTATAGAAATAGGATTTCTCATTAGGTTAGATTTCTTAATGCGATCGAACTGAGTCTCTTTAAAAAAATGAAGTCGGATTCTATCCTAACAATTTTCTTAGAAATTGAAAAATAAATATAATTAAGAATATTAGATTTCTTAAAGTTCTTCACTGCCCAAAATAGACTCTTACTTGGGATAACTTCTACATAGACTATTACCCACCATATCAACCAAACCCTACTAATCAGGTCCCAACATATATAATTTTGTTCGGTTCATCAATAGTAACCGTGTTTAGTGTCTTTAGAGAAATAAACACATCCCCTATTAATTTTGATGCGTTACATTTGAGCTTTAAATATTGCATTTGAGAGTTAAATTGTGTTTGTAATATATTTAAAACGAAAAAAAATTAAATGCATTTGAACCTTTAAACGTATGGAAGATCCATAAAATAATGAAGCACATAAAAGTATAAAGAAAAGAACTCCAGTCCTGAACATTATGCCCTTCATGATTTAGCATATATGAAATGGCTGAAAACAAGACATGGTCAATATTTTAAGGGGTCATTTTTCTTATATATGTGTGTGTGTGTGTGTCTTATTCAAAGTAAATGGTGATTATGAGAGTTTATTTGACCACAAGCTAGATATTGCACCGTTAATTTTAATATTTGACGGTCATGATCTAAAAATGCAGAACTATCTACAACATAGCGTTGTGTATTATATAATACTCCCTTCGTCCCATAATATATTAACGTTTTGGAGTTGTATACAAGAATTAAAAAAATGATTATATAACATTAAATATAGTATTAATTGTCTATAATACCATTTATTATAAATTTATCAAATACTCTCTCTCATCTATAATATTTTTTTATAAGGGATAATTTTAAAAAGATTATAACTAATTCTCATATATTATATAAAACGTTAAATAATTTAAAAAAAAAAAAATTACTTAAACGCGTATATTATAGGATGAATTGAATAATAAAATTGCTATGGTAGGAGCAAGTTATCGAAATATAATTAAGTCTCCTAATGTTGCGGTAGGAGAGTTCATGTTTTAAATGTTGACAGTCATATTTTGCAATAAATGTTGTAAGTTCAGATAACTACATAAACTCACATTGTCATTGTGTGATATAAAGTGATATAAAATGTTGTCTATATATATATATATATATATAGTCCGGCTCTCTCTAGCGGACTAGAAGGAGCGAACCGGTTATAACGACGATTTTTTCTGTCACTATAGCATAAAAAACCGACTTTCTATGTTATAACGACAAAAAAAAAACGTCGTTATAACTGGTTCGTTCTTAGTTCGCTCCTTGCAGTTCACTGGAGAAGCAAAAGGTATATATATATATATATATATATATATATATATTTGTTGATCTAGGAATTCTATAACGGTAATAAGAAAGGGATATATAAAGAGCTTGTGACAATTTTATCACAATGGGAGAGGTTTGAGTTGTAAATAGTAATGGGGTATTTGTTTAGAGCTGAATTACTGAATCGGTTAGTCATTCAGTGTGTTTATTTTGAATAAAAATTCTCTAGCTGAATTGGTCAGATTTTTGGGCTGAATGGTCAAGTGTAAATTTTTTGATTGAATGACTGCTGAATTAAGTATTTTATATTTAATTTTTTAACAATATTAACTATTATATTAAATAATTAAATAAATTTACAACAATTTTGAATTTTTCAAAGGGGTAAAATAATAATAATAAAAATATTATTCAGATATTTCAGGCACGCCAATTAACAAACAACTTTTTTCATTGGGAGCTTGTGACAAATTTTATCACAATGGGAGAGGTTTGAGTTGTAAATAGTAATGGGGTATTTGTTTAGAGCTGAATTACTGAATCGGTTAGTCATTCAGTGTGTTTATTTTAAATAAAAATTTTCGCCGAATTGAGTCGATTTTTTTGAATGGTCAATAGTCAATGTAATTTTTTTGATTGAATGACTGCTGAATTAAGTAATTTATATTTAATTTTTTTACAATATTAACTATTATATTAAGTAATTAAATAAATTTACAACAATTTTGAATTTTTCAAATGGGTAAAATAATAAAAAAAATGTCATTCAGATATTTCAGACACACCAATTAACAAACAACTTTTTTCATTCAGTATTCAGAATTCTGCTTCATTCAACTCATTCAGATTACTTAAACATTCAGAATTATTCCATTTAATTTTATCAAACACCCCCTAAGTTGAGCAATGGTTCAGATGTAAACAAACATAGTGGTAGAAATTAAAATGCATGATTAGAACTTTTAAGTTCTTCCACTTAGTATTGTGATTGTGCTTGTTGACCAACAATTATACAATCAACAAATAATACTATCTTCAGTCATGAATTTTTGGATGAACTTGTAGTGGGCTAAGATGATTTAAGAAGATACTATTGTGCTAGTGAGTTAAGATCTTGTTTGAATGAATGTGATTCAATTCGGACTTGAGATTTGATTCAAAATTTGTTCGAACTTGAAGTTTGACCCGGGTTGTTTCATCAGATCTATTTAAAATTTTCACATTTGCTTAAGAAGTTTTTTGTCAATAATATTATGGTGACTAAAGAATTATTACAAAAAGGATATACAAAATGATATATATGACTTTGATTGGTTACAATTACTGGACCCACTCATGTATGATAGATTATCTACTAATTATATTTTGACATATTATTTTATAAATTAGAATTTATAAAAGTTTGTTGTAAGCGAAGCAAATACTCTTTTTTTTTGTTTTTGGTTGTTATATAATTTTATCCATTAGAGATAATTGATCAGAAAAACTATGCTAGCTTAATGTGTAACGCCCCAAAATTCGGTTTATCTTCACACCCGGATTCCGTACGTCACTGTCCCACTTCTTTCCAAACATACATCATTATATAGTGGAATATAAAAACATACATTCTCAATTCCCAGGTTCTAATACCTTATAACCTCGTTCATTACAAATAATGAGAATTACATTATTCTTTAAATCTTACACGAGTGACTTTCATCGGCCACCAAGGATAGATAACAGTTAATTAAACTAGTCTATAGTTTAATTAAACTATTCTACATTACAAGTCTTCGCTTGATCTTCATGCTCATTCATGTAAAGAAGGGAACTTCTTCTGGATACCGATCAGCTTGATCTTTACGGGATCCTTAAGTTCTTCTACTCGTACGCTAAAAATATTTTTCATTTAAAGTAAGTATGAGCATTCAATTGCTCAGCAAGTCATAGTAGTTAAATAAATAACTTCAAGAATTTAAACATTCCTTTAGAACTTCGATAACTGAACAAAGGTTATGAAGCAGCTTGAATTATAGGAATAATTTTGATTCCTATCATTTGAAAACATTAGTCACATTCACCTTAAAATACTTACATTCTTCTACCTTTTTCATACACATCCTGTCCAGCGCTAGAATGATTAGCACAGACTTAACAATAACGGTTCATGTATAAACAGAACATTTTCATATTGAACAGTTCAATCACAGAACAGTTCATCTCATAGAAACACTGAAGTGTTTAAATTATGGCACAAGGCCTCATACGTTCTACCACCTTGTACAAATATCGCACATTCATACATAGATAAAACTTCTCATGTTCAACATCTGAGAAGTTTAAGAAACTAGCATTCATTTTAAATATGAATGAAGTTAGGAAACTTGCCTTACGCACAGCTACAAATTAGAGTTTACGCTGAACTGTTCATTCCAATTCCTATATAGCACATAAGGAAATAACACATACACCAATTAGTCATATACTTGACTTACGCATTGGTTTACTTAAATTTACTTCCTAGGGTTCACGTTCTTGCAATCTAAGTTTATGCGACCAACTTTCTTTACCGGTTTATGGCTTCATGACATACGGAGATGTCTTAACTTATAAGATCATCATCTTTAATGATTTACATTCTTATCTTCTTCTTATAACTCTCTTAGGACTCAGCACATATCGTGTCTTTGCTAGTAGTCCATATGGTACTCTGTGTGGTTTCCCACAAACAACCAACAAACAAGTTCCCATCTCATCTACACCATCTTTCACAATGAGTTAGATCGGTTGTCAGTTTCGTATATACCTCTTCTCTCTGAAGGAATTGTTTAGCCCAGCTCCCATATGTCAACCATCAAAGATTATGATTGTACCACAACCTAAACTTATCTTAACTTATCCGAACCATTAAACTATGATGTTCGTTAAGTCAATTTCTTATTCCTTATGGCTTTCTGGCAACTAAATGTGATACCTTAAGATTCATTCTTTATCGTCTAAGTCATACAGTCTTTTGTATACTCAGAACGATCATTCAATATTAATTCTACGCATTCATATCGTTAAGCATTTTATGTTACTTTATTCTTATCTTACAACGTTCAGTTCATCTAACAATTTGACCGCTCCAAAAACATGACCTCTGTATGTTGAATACTCGGCTAATTTAAAACTTCCAGGTATAACGAACCATTGAACGTGCTCGCATCAGTTGTATTCAACCTTACCAAAGCATCGGCTATGGAATTTTAAGATCTATTCACTCCCTGAAAAGCAAACGAACTAAAGTATTGGAGTCAATCCTTCACCTCTGCCAGATACCTTACCATCCTTGCCCCCCGAGCCTCATACTCCCCCGAGACCTTCACAAACTGGGAGTCACTAAAAATTAATATCTTCTAAACTTCCAAACTCTTCACTAACTAAAGACCTGCCAGGATCGCTTTGTACTCAGCCTCATTATTAGTCTCTTTGAAACCAAAATGAATCGCCTGTTGTACCTTGAACCCTTTCGGACTCATTAAAATAACGCCAGCACCACTAATATTCGAAGTAAAAGATTCATCTGCATATAGCGTCCACGAACTTGATATTGGCTGATCATTTGTAATCGTCCGAACCACTCATTCCACCTAATCTAAACTATCATCCGCCTCAGAGAATGAGTCGGCCAAAGCCTTACCCTTTATTGTTGTCCGAGGATGATACTCCAATACAAATTGTGATAACTCCATTGTCCACGCGACTAATTAACCCGGAACATCTGGCCTTCCCAACATTTTCTTTAGTGTCTGATTCGTGTATATTACTATTAACTGACCTTGGAAGTACTGCCGAAGCTTTCGACTTGCTATGGATAACGCATAGGCAAACTTCTCAATATTCGGATACCTTGTCTCTGCATCCTTAAGGGCATGGTTCACATAGTAAACCGGGTGTTGCTTACCCCCAATCTCCCACACCAAAACAGCTCTTACTGCCAACGAACTTGCCTCCAAATAAAATACAAGGGTTCATCAAGAATTGGCTTTACCAATAAAGGAGCCAAAGACAAATACTTCTTAATCCCTTGAAAAGCATCCTCACACTTTGAAGTCCACTAGAAGGTTTTCTTGTTCTTCAGCCCTTTTAACGTATCAAAAAATGGCAAACACCTCTCTGCCGATTTAGACAAAACCACCTCAAAGATGTTATCCGACCCGTCAGGTGCTGAACATTCTTGTACGACTGAGGAGACTTCATATCCAAAATAGCCTTGATTTTCTCTGGATTCTCCTTTATTCATCTCTTGCTGATCAGGTATCCCAAAAACTTCCCTGGCCCCAAACCGAAGGTACACTTCATCAGATTCAACCTGAGCTTAAAATGCCAAACAGTCTGGAAATAATCCTCCAAATCATCTAAGTGACCCTGAACCGACATATTCTTAACAATCATATCATCGACATAAATCTCCATGCTCCGACCCAACTACTTCACGAACATATAGTTCATCATCCTCTGATATGTGGCCCCCGCATTCAGCAATTCGAAAATCATTTTTTTATATGCATAAAGTGACTGATGAGTAATAAATGATGTCTTTGGGATGTCGTCCTTATGCATCGAAATATGATGATATCCCGAAAAAGCATCCATAAAACTGAGCAAAATATACCCTGAAGTGGCATCGATCAGCTGATCAATGTGTGGAAGTGGATAAAAGTCCTTCAGGCACGCCTTATTCAAATCTACGTAGTCGATGCAGACTCGCCACTTCCCATTATATTTCTGAACCAGAACCACATTCTCCATCTACTAGGGGTAGTCAATCTCAAAAATAAAATTTGCTGCCAAGAGCTTGGCTATTTCCTTATCTATTATCTTTTGCCTTTCCGGGGTGAACATCCTCCTCTTCTACCGAAATGGTTTCTTCGATGGGTCCACCTGCAGCCTATGTACATCTATGTTTTGATCAACACCAGGCACGTCACTATGGGCTCATGTAAAAATATCTATATAACACTGCAACAACTCCACCAGGCTAGTCCAAAAAGGCTCCTGCAATCCCGTCCCGATCCTGACGGTCTTGTCCTTTTTTCCCAAAATTAACTCCACCTCTTCAGTCTCTTCGACAGGCATGACCAAAGGCTCTGTAATACCTTCAGTAAAAGTCTCGATCTCAATCGTCATTGTCTGCTTCCATTACTCGGGCTGGCGTTACGGCGCCACCTCCCAAGACATGGCTGGTGCTGCGACGCCAAGCCTAAAACATTGAAAAAATTTCTAAGTGTGGCACTGTTTTGAGACGCTTACTTCATAATCTCATAACTTATTCGTTATAACTCGGAACGAGGTCGTTCCAAAGCCATTCTCTTCCTTATCTTACGTACTTCAACTTCCCTCGAACAAAAATTTATTTTGAATCCGTGAACATGCCATTCAATTTGCTTAGATTTCATTACTCGTTCGTTTTACGTTCTTAACGCTCTTCGTTCGTTCATTCGTAATTCGGTCATCCGAACTCAGAACTTGTTCGTTCTTGAGTCCACGACTCACATTTTTTACGTTCTTTTACATTCTTATGAAACCCTACACCTTCGGGTTCATTTACATATTTTTTACTTCTCGCTTGTCTTTTACGAAATTTTGTCATAACTTCGTTATAGCTAAGTTTAATCTGTTCTTCATGAACGTTTCTACCGTTCCTAACTAAGCAATAAGCAACTAACTTATACGCGATGGTTTTAAACTTGTCCATCAACAACAAATTATACTACGATGGTTTTAAATTTGTCCATCAACAATTTTCTTGGTGTTCTTTGCGTTCTTCGTTCGTTCTTCATTTTTTAATCGATATTTTGATTACGATTTCACTTTTTCTTGGAATTTGGTGTTATGAAACACCATTCCTTACTTATTTTACCGAATCGTTCATATGATTCATTCGGATCGTTCAAATTTATTACAAAACTCATACTTCCTTAAGAAATTTATAACTAAACTTCTAATTCTTATTTCTTCTTTTTCTCATGATTTTAACCATATGAAAATCATTTTTAACACCTTTTACTTCTATTCTCATTAAGATATGTTTTTAACATATAAAACTTAAAAGAAAATATAACTTAGAAGTTAGGTTTTTAATACCTTTCTCCTTTAATCTCCTTCCGTTGGACTAAGTTTGCACACGAGCTAGCTTTTCCTCTTCCTTTTCCTCCACATCCGAACTCTCTCTCTCTCTCTCAATCACCAACAAATGAGTTAAGGTTCTCTTTTATAGAAAACCAAAGCTAGGGATAAAATAGTCATTTTACCCCAAAGTTACTATTCACACTTCCTTACTATTCACACCTCCTTACTATTCACGAAGCTTCTCCTAGAAGCTTCTCCTGGAAGGTTCGTGGTTTCGTCTTTCAGGATTCGTCTCACAGTTTTAAAAACTGCGATTCTCGGAATTCAAATATTTTTGGATATTTCGTCTTTCCTCTACAGATTAACTTTTACGCATTCTTCGGAACTCTAAAAAATTGAAAAACACTTTTTGATGTTAAGCGTTTTCCTTCACGTTTTCTCCTAACGTAGTTAAACGAATGAAAAGTACATAACAATACTTTTCGTCGTTTTTATTTTGTCTAATTTTTTCACGTTTTTTGAGAAAAACTTTTATCTACTTAACTTTTCACGCTATATTATCGTCAAATTTTTCGACGAAATGTCATTTCAACATACCGAACTCTCAGAAAGGCTTAGGTTATTCAAACTCTAACATTTAGGGTTTCGTTGGGTGAATAGTGCCTATTTCGTCTTTTTCCTTGAAAATATTTTTGTTCCCGAAAAAAATTTATTTTCATCTTGAAAATTCTTACTCGTTCAATCTAGCTCGGAGCCAGAATCCTCCCATTTTATAATTATCTTAAGTTATAGAAGGATTAATAAACACATAGCACAGAATATTATTAATAAAAATTCATTTTATTAATAACTAATTTTTTAAATCTTAAATTCTGGACACACTCTTCCCCCTTATAAAAATTTCGTCATGGAAATTTTTTAAAACCACACCCATAATCCGTTCATCACATAATCTATATCTTAATGAAGCCTATAGGTTTGAGGGTCACCACAAGAAAAATACTTATACTCCCTTAAATGGAAACAAGACTACAAGAGAACTCTTTTTTTTGGCATATTAAGATTTGCATAGAACACATGAAAAATAATTTTTTGCCCATTTTTACCCATAGTAAATTTTAGTCTTTAAAGTTTAACATGGGTAAAAAACCATTCAAAAAAAATATAGCCAAGCATTTCTTATACAAACTTTAAATTTTCAAAAAATAAGTTGAGCAAAAAAGGTAGGACTCTCTTTTTTAGGCGAAAAATAATATATCTCACGGCAAAAAAAGTTTTGTTGCGAGTAGGCATATCCACAAATTACCCATGTATTTTGCACTTATAGCTATATGCCATTGTATTTGGTTTCAATAAAGGTCCTAAAATTTGTCACGCGATATAACAGCACTCCTGAGCTGCTAATTAAATGGATGAGACTTTGAGATATTAAAACCAATGATGGACTTGCCACTTAAAGGATGAAAAACCCCTCAAAAAATAAAAACACTTTCATTATACATGTGCTCCTAGAAAATTTCAATCCAACAAAAATTTACAAAGTTCATTAATTATACTTTTTAAGTCAAAATCTTCATTATCAGTATCCCAAAATTGAGAGCCATTTTTGTGTTTGTTTTCTATCATACAGCTGCAATAGTACAAACAAAACGATCCAGATAGAAGAAAGAAGAAGAAAGAGATAAAAACTTAAGATTTTGGGTCTCTGCACTCAAGTTTCTCCCACTCCTTGGTGCGAGCGACAATTTGTGAGAGGTAGAGCACTACCCTGCTCATGTCTGGGCGTCGATTCCAGTCATCATCCACGCAGTCCTTTGATAAGAATGCCAACTTTGCAAAAGAAAAAAATCATAAAAGATTAAGTTCAAGAAATGATGATAAAAAAAACTACGATAGGCAGAAATCAACACACTGCTCATTTAATACTTATGAAACGATGACATTTAATAATAATAACAGATATACTAAACTTATATCATAAAGGGGTATTCAAGGTACCCTAAACCTGGAACTACTCCTAAGACAGTGAAAAACATGCAAAACCAAATCCTACCAAGGTTCAACATATACTTAAATTTGACTAGGAAATGAAAATTGTAAATGTTCCTAAGATAACCGAAACCTATTCAAAAATAAAATTTGGGCAGATGACGGGGTTATTGGCATCCTGACAAAAACCCATAATGCATAGCAGTTTGGTCTATCAGATAGAGCCTGTTGCTGCGGTTGTGGTCTCTATTAGGACTTGTAGACCAGTTTGTTTTGATCATGAAGTTTTTCCGACCAAAAAACCTTCCTTATTTACATGTGGGCTTGGCCCAGTCTTATTGGGCCAAGAATCCTTCAGCAACTTCAAAGTCAAAGGTAACCCATCTATGCTGACTGCTGAGGAGCAAATGAAGACAGATGGTTTCTGTTTGCTATTCCAATGGGTGAAGAGTGTCTTGATGCTCATTATTAAATGAAGGTCCAGGTGTATGGTAAAATTACGCGTACTGCACTTGATTCTAAACTCATGCTATCTGAGTAGGCCTAGCAAAATATGGTTATGGGTTGGTTTTGGTTTTTAAAATATGGTTATGGTTCCATTTAAGAACCAAAATCATATTAACCATTTTTAATATGGATAATGTGGGTTGGAACCATATGGTTATGGTTAAAAACTATATTAACCATTTTAATATTGTTATGGGTTATGGGTTCCATGAAGGCCTGATTTGACACTAAGATTATGTGATTATGTATATACCCCTTACCCCCCACCCCACCCCACCCCACCCCACCCCACCCCATTAAAAAAAATAATATTTATGTGATTATGTATATACCCTTTACCCCCCATCCCACCCCAACCCAACACAACCCAACCCAATCAAACCAAAATAATAATATTATGTAATTATGTATACACCCCTTACCCCCCACCCCACTCCCCCACCCCCACCCCCACCTCCACCTCAACCTCACTCCACTCACTCCCCACCACTCTCCCCCAAAAAATTAATATTAAGTGATTATGTATATACCACCCACCTCTCTCTCCCACCCACCCCCACCCCACCCCACCCCACCCCACCCTCACCTCACTCCACCTACCTACCCACCCACCCACCCAACACTCCTCCCAAAAAAAATAATATTAAGTGATTATGTATATCTCACCCACCCACTCACCCACCCCACCTACCCAACATTTCTCTCCCAAAAAAAATAATATAGGTGGTGTACACATTATTTTTTTTAGGTGGAGGTGGGGTGGGGTGGAGTGAAAGGTAAGGGTATATACATAATCACATAATATTATTTTTTTTTGGTGGTGGGGTGGGGTGAGGTGGGGTGGGGAAGGGGTAGGGGTGGGGTAGGATCGTGGGTGGAGTAGGATAGGGGGGTGGGTGGGTGGGTGGGGTGGGATAGGGTGGGTGGGATGGGTAGGGTGGGGGTGGGGTGGGGTTGGGTGGGTTAGGTGGTGGGTTGGGGGTTGGGGTGTGGGGATGGGTGGGGTGGAGTGGGATAAGGGTAGGGTAGGGGTAGGGTGGGGTGGGGTGGGTGGGTGGGGTGGGATGGGGTGGGTAGAGAAGGTGGGTGGGGTGGGGTGGGTGGTGGGTGAGGTTGGGGTGGGGGTAGATGGGGTGGGGTGGTGCGTGGGTGGGTGGTGCGTGGGTGGGGTGGGTGGGGTGGGGATGGGTGGGTGGGGTAAGGTAGGGTAGGGGTGGGGTGGGGTGGGGGTGGTGGGTGAGGTTGGAGTGGGGGTGGGGGTAGGTGGGTGGGGGTGGGATAGGGTAGGGTGGTGTGGGGTAGGATAGGGGTGGGTGGGTGGGTGGGTGGAGTGGGAAATAAATTAGGAAATAAATTGACATTTATTTAATTAAAAATATGTGATATTAATAAATATGGTTAAAAATGGTTAGCTTCCAAACTATGGTTTGAATTAATATGGGAACCAAACTTTAGCTAACCATTTTTATTTATTCAGTTAACCAAAGTTTTGGTTCCGATTATTATTCGTTTGAATTAGCTATAGTTCTAAACCTAAGTAACCATTTTTTGACCCATATTTATATAACACTTTTAATTTAAACTCAGTCGACTTTATTTCCTACCCCACCCACCCCACGCCCACCACCCACCCTACCCCACGCCCACCCCACCCACTCCACCTCACCTTACCCCACCCCCCACTCCACGCACACCCACCCCACCCCACCCCACCCTACCCCACCCCCACCCACCTACCCCCAACCCAACCTCACCCCACCACCCCACCCCACCGCACTCCCTACCCCACCCCCACTCATCCCCACACCCCACCCCCCCCCTACCCCAACCCCACCCACCACCCCACCCTCACCCCACCCCACCCCACCCACTTACCCCACCTTACCCCACCCCAACCTCACGCACCACCCCACCCCACCCCACTCTACCCCTACTTTCCACCATACCCCACCCCACCCATCCCCACACCCCACACACCCCTACCCTACCCCACCCCACCCAATTTCAAATTTCCCCACTGCACTCCCCACCCCACCCTATTTTACCCACCCACCCAACCTACCCTACCCCACCCCACCCCCCCCCCCACTCACCTTACCTTACCCTACCTACCCTACCCCACCCTACCCTATCCCACCCCACCCCCACTAAAAAAAATAATATTATGTGATTATGTATATACCCCTTACCCCCATCCCCACCCAAACAAAATAATGTGTACACCACCCCATATTATTTTTTTTGGGAGAGAGTGTTGGGTGGGTGGGGTATACATAATCACTTAATATTATTTTTTTTGGGAGGGAGTGTTGGGTGGGTGGGTAGGTAGGTAGGTGGGGTGGGTGGGGTGAGTGAGTGGGGTGAGGTTGAGGTGGGTGATGTATACATAATCGCTTAATATTAATTTTTTGGGGAGAGAGTGGTGGGGAGTGAATGGAGAGGGGGGGGTGGGGGTGGGGGTGGGGGGGGTGAGGGGTAAGGGGTGTATACATAATTACATAATATTATTATTTTTGGTTTGATTTGGTTGGGTTGGGTTGGGTTGGGTTGGGTTGGGGTGGGGTGGGAAGGGGGGTAAAGGGTATATACATAATCACATAATATTATTTTTTTTAGTGGGGTGGGGTGGGGTGGGGTGGGGTAGAGTGGGGTGGGGTTGGGTGGGGGGTAAAGGGTATATACATAATCACATAATATTAGTGTCAAATCAGGCCTTCATGGAACCCATAACCCATAACAATATTAAAATGGTTAATATGGTTTTGGTTCTTAAATGGAACCATAACCATATTTTAAAAACCAAAACCAACCCATAACCATATTTTGTCAGGCCTATGTCTTTGTAGTTTTAGGGTCCTGACTACGAATCGAACATCTCTTTTATGTTAAAAGGCTCTTTTTCTTGGCATTATTTCTGTAAAATGCAATAAATATTGGGCCAATTCTCTATTGTTCAAGCCACAAGCTTTTAGAACTGATAAATGAACAAAGTTGGATATGGATCAAAATTTTACTACTAGTGTAACTTTAAAAAACGAAAATGGAACTCACCTGCAGAAGTGAATCTTTGTGGTAGTGGGATAGGTCTGGATCAATGCATTTAATCAACTTGGCCAAAGGATCGTTATTCTCCAAAGCGGATAACATCTGGAACACATTAATCACAGAATCAGCTATAATACCAACTTCTAACATTTTATTAGATATACATGTTCATGCAAGGTGTAGGACTGTAGGGGTCCAACACCCTGAATGCATGATTGCAGGTTTGGCACCATCCCTATAGCCGCACACTGTGGCTTGGAGTGTTGGGCTGTAGGAGTTCAACATACCACTTCAATTGGCTTGATTCTTATCAATGAGTGTATTTTTAAATTTGAATATTTTCCCCCATTTACTTTACAAGTTGTATAACCAGTAAAATGTAAAAACAAATGAAATTTAGATACATCTTATGACACTTACACAATCTACTAGTGAACGATGTTCTCCGTACTGAATATGCCTAGAACTTGCAGTTACGCTAAGAGCTGGTTGGCCAGTTAATAGTTCCATTAAAACAACTCCGAAGGCATATACATCACTCTTCGCAGTCAAACACCCATCTCGAACATACCTGGTTTTCATAATTTACAGTAATGAACAAGATATCTAAGATTCAGAATGCTATAAACCAACTTGTCAATTAACAAAAAGTATCTTTTCTGTCTCTTGGCATTATAATAATATCACACTGATGGAAAAATTGAGTCAAAGATAACTTACTCAGGAGCAAGATAACCAAATGTTCCAACAAGTCTGGATGCGGCAGTTCCAGCCACTTCTGATTGCTCTATCAGTTTTACAAGTCCAAAATCTGCAATCTACATGAAAGAAATGGAACATTAACAGAAACACTGTAGAACTTTGTAAGAATTTATACTCTGTCATGACTATCAAAAGTTCTCATACACTTTGTCCAGATCACTGATTCTGGGAGAAAATACAAGAAAGTTGCCCTAATTATTAATCACTTCTAATCTACCAAGATAGTAATAGTCAGCTAGAAAACTCGTATAGACCAACAAACACACACATATAAACACGAACAGTATTTTGATGGTTCCACCATGCAAGGTGGCGACAGAGCCGAGCTTGTTTTCCTGAAGGCATCTGAAGTACAGCAATTCCCGTCTCCATGCATGTCTACGGAACACCGTGATTGATGAGTTTGGATGAACTAGGTGTACCTCCAAACTTCTAGAAGAACATAAAGAAAAATTCCATTTGCATCTAATACTTTATATAGATCTAACCTGATTTTGGAAAGACATTAGAGGGTCAAAAGGCAAAGAGTTCTTTTGTGGTAATTTGAATAGCACCTTGTTACTTAATGTATTATGTATGTCATTCAAGTAAACCATAGCCTCCATATAAATACTACAATACCTAGCAACAAAGTTAAATGAATGTGCATTCTCCAAAGCACTAGGGCGGCTAACTGAATTTTTTTAGCTTCTGGTATACTAAAAACGGTCGCATATTTTTTCATTAGCTTCATCCATGTAAATCCAAGGCCTTCCCTTACTGTCTGTTACTGCCAATAATTACCATACCCTCTGTCATATTTAGTGAGCTTACTGGTCCAAGCTGTATGAGTCCGAACAATATAAGACAAACTTCTCTTTGTATCCTGCTGGATTTACTTCTACAATTTTATAGATGTATTTAATAAACTATCATGGTTCAGAAGCATCTTATCAGCAATCGTCTCTGTGCCCACCATGTCTAGGGTTTTAATTTGAAACCTGTTAACGTCAAGATCTTTCTACGCGCTCCAATCACGTAAAGCACGTCCAATCCTGCACAATAAACACGACAATAGCAGAAGCTTGACGGCTTGGACCGTCGGGGATAGCTCCGGCGTGAGAGTCAGTACAGGCGATCACAAGGTTAACAATAGAGGAAAATAATATCTAGTATCCTGAGAGAGAGAAAAATATCAGTTACCTTTTCTTGTGTGATATCCTTGCCCGCTTATACTCTCATGTTCGGTTTCTTGTGCCACCCACTCTCCTCTGACACAATCCCCCACCACCGGTGACCTCAGCCGACTGCATGCAGTCCACCTGCTCTATCCCATCACTGCTTTCCACCGTCGGCCGACTAGATCCCATCCACATTAATGCATGGCAGAGATAACAGTCAACTGTTATCTTACTCATGATTTATCGGTTAAAGCCCAAATGGTAATATTAATTACCCATTGGCATCGGCCGAATGACTAGGCCCAATAATATCAGGATCTAGTAGTGATAACCCAATGGATCTACCGAGTTCGGCCCAATGTACATAAAATATAATGACCCAACATCACCCCCTAGTTTTTTATTAAACAGGTTGTTTAATAGAAAACTATGAACGGTCCATGATATAAGGAAATATGATAGGATCAAAAGAGGCCCAAATGAAAACTAACCGAAACCCATCTGGTAAATACCATATATCAAGATAAATTAAAACCGGAAGTCCAACTGAGAGGCCCAACCTGGTTAATACCCCTTCAAATTCGCCATCATAGTTTAGCAGTAAATGTGCCGCCCTCGAGCTTCGTGAAAAAGAAAAGAAACCGCCAGTATAAAAAGTGATTTCCCCCAAATTTGACAGTTTTACCAGGCAATTTGAATTTCAGACGTCTCTTGCTCTCTCCTTCTCTCTCGAATCCTCTTCTTTTCTGCAAATCTCCAACAATGGCTTCCCAAGATTCCGATCAAAGTACTCCCATTCTAGTGACTCCTATCACCTCCATTCCACCTAACCCAAGCCCTACCAAAACAACTTCGAGCTCCAACCCCAAAGCTGCTACTCTGAGCAAAAATCCACCTCCGAAACCCTCACCAAAACCTTCTGATTTCTTCAAGAATAAGGAGCAATTCCCACATGCCAACACTCCATCTACCGTTACCAAAATTGAATTACGCAACATTCGGACCCGTTACCAGATCCCTGATACCCATCTGGTAAGGGTTCCTGCATCCAACGAGTGAATGTATCAACGTTTGGAAGGTTGGACAGCCATACCGGTGACTCTTCTAGAAAAGGGGGTTCGATTCCCTCTTCACTTTTTTCTGGTTACCCTGCTAGGGTTTGTTGGCGTAGGGTTCGCCCAACTGGTGCCGAACTCATATATTCATATCCTTGCCTTCATCGCCTTCTGCCACGAAGTAGGCGTTGAACCTACCCTCGACTTTTTTTTCACTATCTACAACATCAACAAATCTCGATAAAAGGGATTTAAAGCTATGAGCAAACAATCGCCGAAGGCAGGCGAGAAATTTGAAAGACGCTCTCTGGTATCTACTCCTTCCAGTAACAAAGGCTGGCATAACAAGTGGTTCTTCGTCAAAGGACCAGAGATTGCCTCCCTTTCTGACTGGACGACCTTAGAGAAGGTATCTGCCGACTATGGTGATATCTCCAAAGAGCGTATGAGCGAGGTGATAGAACTGCTGGAGAATTTCCCAAAGAAGGAGTGGAATTATGGACTTCTTTCCAAGCAAGCATGGCTATACGAGCATAAATGTAAGTTTCGAGCTATCTTACTGTATAACTGTTAAAATCTTCAACAGTATAGATTCTGATTAATTGATTTGTACTTTTTGCAGTGTCTCTGATTAAACCGACTTCTTCGGATGTAAGAGATCTAGAAGACTTTCTATCTGGAAAGTCTTCAGAAGCAACTGCCGAACTTCCCTTACTTGAAGCCCCACCTGTAGATACTTCAACCACCAAAATACCTATTGCCGAACCCCAAGCCACTGATCCACTGGATGACAAACCCATTCCAGCCGAAGAACCCAGCCAACCCCGTCGCAAAAAGAGAGCCACTCGGAAACCCAAATCCATCCCCACACAATCAGATCCTGCACCTACCACAGATCCTACACCTACCACAAATCCTGCACCTACCAAAGGAAGTTTGCTTAACATGCCCCTAGATGAACGGACCCGAGTCCTTCGTGTTAAAAAGTTAAGAACCAAAGTTACTCCTCTTTCTGCTGATGCCCTCCGGGTGCCTTCTTCCACAGCCAATCTTCCCCCAATAATCCCTGTGGAGATCCAAGTTTCTGATGATGACGAGCAAGACGAGCCCATTCCATCACTTTCCCGTAAAAGAAAGCAACCTTCTGATAGTCAACCAAGTTCAACATTTGTTCCATCGCCACCACGTGAACCTGCTCACGCTCGATCCCCATCTCCTGAAAACATTTACACTGATCCATTACCAACTCTCGAACGACCCATACCTTATCCCTCGAAACCCTATTCTTCCGAGTTTCGAAATGAGGCCATGGCATCACCGACTTTATGGCCCGAATTCAATGCCAACTTCCCCTTCAAACTCTATGATGCCTTCTTCCGGGACACTGACGACCATCGATTCGCCAACAGCTCAATCATGGATCTAATTGATGAAGGAATGAAATTCCAGGCGAAGGTAACTCCTCAATATTTTGTTCATATAGTCTTCTGCCCATGTATGAACTTGTTTGACTAATACTGAATATATGCAGGCGAATGCTATCTTTGGCCGGTTACGTCCAAAATACAAGGAAGCCGAAGCCGAAGAAGAGGTTGCAAGAAAAGAAAAAGCCATACTGAAGTCGGCTTTGGCGAAAGAAAGAAGTGAGCATAATACTGCGCTCTTCAATAACGAATGTCTTCGGAAAGACTTAGAGCAGACCAAGGAAGAGCTGAAGACTGCCAAGGCCAATAATCGCGAAATCGTCAATATGAACGTAGATCTAGTTCAAAGGAACGAAATTCTTATGAGAAAGAACGAAGATCTAGTTCAAGCCAATCTGAGCCTGGCCAAACAAGTCAACAAGCTCGAGACTAAAGAAGCACGTCATCTGAAGAGGCGTCAAAAGCACGAAGAAGAACTTCGGGAACTCCGAGCCCTTCGAGACCTAGGTCCGCCTCTAACCAAAGAACTTCGCAAACAGGTCTATGAAGAGTACCGGAAATCAGACGAGCGGAATGAAGAAATCGTTCGTATGTACTCTGAAGGTTATAAAGTTTGCCGAAGTTGAGGCAAAGCAAAGCTAGTCGCAGCAGAGGTAGATCCAGCTCTTCTTGACTCTTCAGATGGCGAAGACAATGCCTGAAAATGATATCTCTTCTTCCCAGACTAGGATTTTTGTAAAAAAAAATTTATCTTTCAATTTAAATATTTAAATATTAATGAAATATCAACTTCGTTCCTTATGACTTTTGTGTAATTTATTTCTTGTCAATATTTCAGTATCAATCAACTTGAAAAATGTACAAGCTTCTTTTAAATTTAACTTAAACTGTTAGTTAATAATCAAGTAAATTATATAACAGTTAAGATCAATAATAATATAATCCGAACTCAACACTTAAACAAAATAAGGTAAGAAAGTAATACAATACTTATCGTTACCGAAGTGTGAGACAGATCTTGTAAAAGATTAATCCAGCCGAACCTCCTTACACCATTTGGAAATTGCTTACCACGTAGGGCCTAACAAATTCTGAGGATACACCAAGCAAATAGGCTACCATCGAATGGTCAGCAAGTCCACCCGAACCTCCTTTCGTCCATAAAATTTTGTTTACCACTCGGGGCCTAACAAATTCATAAGGTCCACCTACCAGATAGGCTACTATCGAATGGTCAGCGAGTCCACCTGAACCTCCTTTCAACAATGAAATTTGCACCAATGAAGAGAAGATCAATTGAAAAAAAAAATCTTTTATTGATAATGATTCAGATTTTACAGACTCCGGTATACTGACACTGTCTTTATTGAAAATACTTCCGAAGCCTACCAGCATGCCAAGTATTCTTAATTTCAGACCCATATAATGCCCTTAACCGATAAGTCCCTGACTTCGGTACTTCAATGACTTCATAAGGACCTTCCCAGTTCGGCATTAACTTTTCCAAATTCTGAGGCATAGACGCTTCGACTTCTCTGAGGACGAAATCTCCTACTTCAAATCTTCGAAGCTTTACCCCTTTATTGTAGTGCTTAGCTACTCTTCGCTGATAAGCTGCCAGCTTTATCAAGGCTATCTCTCTGACTTCTTCCAGTAAGTCCATGTTGACCTTCATCCCTTCTTCATTGTATATCTCTTTAAACTGACTAACCCGAAGACTGGTAGATCCAATCTCTATAGGAACTAAGGCATCAGTACCATAAGCCAACCTGAAAGGTGAATCTCCCGTGGTAGTCCTCGCAATAGTCCGATAAGGCCATAATACGCTGAGCAGCTCTTTGGGCCATCTTCCTGTAGCTTCATCAAATCTACGCTTGATCCCATTCAGAAGCGTCCTGTTGGTTACTTCGACCTGTCCGTTAGACTGTGGATGAGATACAAAAGTCTTTCTGTGCTGAACACCTAATTCCTTTAAAAATGCTTCAAACTTTGATCCCACAAACTGGCGTCCGTTGTCCGATATTACCACCTTCGGAATGCCGAAACGAAATACTACAGATTCCTTTAGAAACTTCAAATTCCGTTATAATCTAAGTGGCTTTCCTTCCACCCATTTGGTCATATAATCAATGGCAACTATAACAAAACTGACCTGACCTTTGGCTTTCGGCAATGGACCCAGTATATCTACCCCTCATACAGCAAAGGGTATAGGAGATAGAATCGAGTATAACTCTTCTAGTGGATGATGTGGGATATGACTATTCAATTGACACTTTGGACATTTCTTCACATACTCAGTAGCCTCCATGGTAGGCCAGTAGTATCCCTGCCGAAGTACTTTGTAGGCTAATGACTTAGCAGCCATATGCTCACCACAAATACCTTCGAGAATCTCTCGAATAGCATATTCATCTTCGGATAGAACCAAACATTTCAATAATGGAGACGAAAAAGCCCTTCAATAAAGATCCCCATCAATAAGAACAAAATTAGCACTATTGTACTTAACTTTCTTGGCCAGCATCTGATCCGAAGGAAGGACGCCATCTGCCAGATATTCCAGATATGGAGTGAGCCAGCAGTTAGAATGCTCAACACACATCACTGATTCATGTTGGATACTAGGCTGCTGCAGAATCTCCAACTAAACTGATCCATCAAAATTACTAGCATCTGTAGTAGCCAGCTTTGATAACGCATCGGCAATAGAATTATCATTATGCTCAACACCTTGAAATTCATAAAACAAGAAATATTGAAGCCGATCCTTTAATTCTGCTAGATATTTGATCATTTTTGGTCCTCAAGCTTCATATTCCCCTGAAATTTGCTTGATAACTAGCTGAGAGTCACTGTAGATGATTAGCTTCTGAACTTCAAGACTCTTCGCCAATCGTACTCCTGCTAGCACCGCTTCGTACTCTGCTTCGTTGTTCGTTGCTCTGAACCCAAACCTGATGGCCTGTTGCACCTTGAACCCCTCCATACTTGTCAAAATAATCCCTGCTCCACTGATGTACGTAGTAAAAGATCCATTTGCATACAGCGTCCACGAACTCTGATTGTGTTGAAGTCTCAGCAATCGCTTGGTTGTCGGACACTTCACCTTCTTGAACCGTCATCATCGACTTCCAAAATGAACACTCCACCATAAAATCGCCCAGAGCTTGACCTTTTATAGCAATTCGGGGATGATATTCGATGAAAAATTGAGACAACTCCATTGTCCAAGCAACAAGTCTTCCCGAAAATTCAGGCTTGCCCATAACCTTCTTCAGAGGTTGATCTGTGTAAACCACCAAGAGCCAACCTTGAAAATATTGCCTAAGCTTTCGACTAGCTATCATCAAAGCGAAGGCAAATTTCTCAATATTCGGATACCTTGTTTCAGCATCCCTAAGAACATGGCTTACATAGTAAACCGGATGCTGCTTACCCCCAACTTCTCGCACCAACACTGCTCCTACTGCCAATGAACTAGCTGCCAGATACAAATATAATGGCTCAGCAGGAGCTGGCTTCACCAACAAAGACGCCGAAGACAAATACGTCTTTATTCCCTGGAAGGCGTCTTCACATTCCGAAGTCCACTGAAACGTCTTTGCATTCTTCGGCCCGTTCAACGTATCAAAGAATGGCAAATACCTTTCTGCCGATTTAGACATGAATCTCCTCAAAGCTGCAATTCTCCCTGTTAGTCGTTGAATATCTTTGAATGAGTGAGGAGTCTTCATGTTCAGAATAGCTTGAATCTTTTCTGGATTGGCTTCGATACCCCTCTGACTGACCAGATAACCCAAGAATTTACCTGCACCGAGACTGAATGTGCACTTGGTCGGATATAGCCTCAAATTGTGATGACGGACTGTCTGAAAACATTCTTCTAAATCGTCCAAGTGCTTCTGCACTATCATACTCTTCACTATTATGTCATCAACATATACTTCCATGTTCCTCCCCAGCTGTCTTTGGAAGACGAAGTTCATCATCCTCTGGGAAGTGGCCTCAGCGTTTATCAAGCCAAACGTCATTTTCTTATAGGCATATACCGAACGATGCGTAATAAACGCCATATTCGGTATATCCTCTGTACACATGGAGATTTGGTGATAACCAGAAAAAGCATCCATAAAGCTAAGCAAGGCATACCCCGAAGTCGCATCGATGAGCTGATCAATGTGAGGTAGAGGATAGAAGTCCTTCAGGCAAGCTTTATTTAAGTTCGTGTAGTCAATACAAACTCTCCATTTCCCATTCTGCTTCTGGACTAGCACAACATTCGCCATCCACTCCGGGTAGTCTATCTCGAAGATGAAATCTGCTGCCAGCAACTTTGCAATTTCTTCATCAATCATCCTCTGTCGCTCTGGTGCAAAAATCCTTCTTTTCTGCCGAACCTGCTTCTTTGACGGATCCACCTCCAGTCTGTGCTCTGCAATCCTTCGGCTCACCCCGGGCATATCATTAGGTTCTCATGCGAAGATATTTGCATAACATATAACATCTCAAAAGTTCTATAAGATTCGTCCGGAGAGGTTCCGGCAGACCCGAACCTATCTTCACTGTTTTGTCCTTCTTGCCAAGAATCAGCTTGAACTCTTCTGTCTCTCCAGCTGGTATGACCAACGACTCTGAACTGCTTTCAGTAAAGGGCTCAATTTCTATTGCCATAGTCTGCTTTTGCTTGCTAACCCCTACTCCCGAAGCAATCACAACATTTTTATAGCAACATCTAGCCAGATCCAAATCCCCTGCCACCTCACCAACTCTAAAATGTTGTCGGGAACTTGATTTTGAAGTGAGGAATTGACGTCACAGCTTGCAGAGCAGTCAAAGTAGGTCTACCCAATATGGCGTTGTAAGCCGAATCTACATGCACAACATAAAATTTACACATTATTTCTACCTGCTGAGGAGCCGTCATTAAAGATAATCGGTAACTCGATAGTCCTACAACTTTTGATGGATCATTCTTCGGTTATACAAAGGAGCCTCCTGTCAGAGCTCCATCTTTCGTCCATCTAAATGCATCCTCTGATAAGCATGGGCGTATAGAATATCAACAAAAGACCCATTGTCAATCATCATTCTCTTCATGTCCACTGAACCCAGTTGTGCAATAATCAACAACGCTCCTTCATGGGGTTCGATGGGTTCTGAAGGGTAATCTTCATCGGTAAAAGATATGATCGTCCCTGGATACGGTCTGTCAGTCTTCGTGAGCGCACCCGCCACTGACATGACCGAATCCAAATATCCACGTCTCTTCTTCCCTATCGTCTTTCCTGCTGTTCCCCCGGTAATAACATCAGGTAATAACATCAACGACGTGCCTCGGTGGCTGATTTGGAGTAGGTTGTACAAGTTGAAACGATTGAACCACCTGAACAGACCGGTCATCACTCGGCTGTTCCTGCTGGTGCCCTCTGCCTGCCACATATTGGACCAACACGCCACTTTGAACCTTTTTCTCCAAGAATTCCTTCAAACTACAACATTCGTTCGTGTCGTGACTAGATGCCTGATGATAACCACAATATTTGCGAGTATTGCCCGCCCCAGGTTTAATGTTGTCACGAGGTGGTTCAAAGTAAGGTTGGTTCCTAATCTGATCTAGAATAACAGCCCTATCCGTATTCAGTTGGGTGTATACCTTGTTCACCTTTTGGGTGGGAACAGGTGGACGATTTCCTCCTTGACGCCAGTTGTTGTTGTACTTCTTCGAGCTACCTTCTGCCGATCATTATTCCCTCCATTCTTCCTCTGATCGCCTTCAGTTTTATCCATGTCTGTCTCCTTCAACTTGTCCGAAGAAAGACGCTTTAAGCTATTCATAGCTTCTTCTACCACAATATAGCCCTCAGCCTTATCAAAAGCTTCGGCCAGACTCTTCGGATGGTGAAACATCATCTTCTTCACTAGCTTCTCTGACTTCACTAGATCTAAACCGTTCTGAAACAATCCAACAGCCTGAAGATCATTGAGATCTGTTACCTGACCGACTGCTTCCCTGAAGCGCTTCACATGCCCAGGGACTCATTTGAAAATTATCGAACTTGAGCCAATGAACCGGTAGGCTTTCCTCTTCTTCTGTTGCTCCCAAAACGAGCATGAAATTTATTGCATAACTCCGTCCATGACGAGACCAAATCCGAAGGCAAAGTACCCATCTACTGCCTTGCATCTTTCCTAAGCGTCGTCACGAACGTCTGACACTTGGCAGCATCGGTAAAATCGTAGTAGTTCATCAGTCTGTCAAATGTCTAGCTATGGTCATAGGGATCCTCCGATCCATCATAACTTTCCATATGAGGCAGCTTCTTAGTAGGATCAGCCTTCTCCTTACGAATATCCGAGGAAAAAGGAGACGCTTTTTTTCCCGAAATATCCTTTACTTGCTAGACTTCGGCCAGCTGCTTCCGAAGCTCTTTCAATTCTTTAACCAAAAAGTCCACTCCTTCTGGCTGTGACGAGACTTCTTTCTCCAGAGACCTCTTCCATCCGAACCCACTGCTCTAGATGGACTTCTCTGATGGTGAGAATCCCCGAAGCGGTGTGCTTTCAGTGGTTTCTCGGGAGTATGACTTCTAGATATACTTCGGTGTGGGGCATTGTCACTACGGTGAGAATACTCAAGACGGTGTACCTTCTTTGTATTCTCAGGTATATACTCCCTGGACCTACTTCTTCGTTTGCTACCACCATGATCCTGAGAAACGATAGGGTGACGTGCCCTCCTTGATACCTCAGGAGTATGGCTTCTTGACCTCCTTCGATCCTGAGGTCGACCCCGAGATATATGAACGGAGTGTACATGCTCCTTCCCTTCTCTTGGTTGCCCATCTCTAGATTTGTTAATACTTTTCGGACTGAACATAACTTGATGCCTCATCCTTCAGTTCGGCCATACGAAGCATCTGTTCAGCTATCTCTTCTCTTTGCTTCAGAAGAACCTCCAAAGCTTTATCCGCCTCCTCAGTCATCTTAGCCAACTTGGAAACCCTATCATCCTGACCACTTCTGTGTCGTGTTCTAGGCGATGTGCCTTTTACCCGTTTCCGACCATGGTCAGGACAGCAGCAAAAACCAGTCTTCTAGCATCAACATGGGCTCTCGAACGAGAACCTTCTAAAACATGCTTGGAAGCCGTACTATCATGAGCACTCTTTGAAGGACCCAACCGATCCTTGACAGAGATACGCAGAGATACGTTGTATAGACGAACTTACAGCCATCGGCTGTCCTTCAGGGGTAACCGTTCTACTCCTCACCATAACTTCCGACGTAGAACAACTGAAAAGTTGTGATTGAAAACTCAAAACTACTAGAAAAACCCTCCTTCTAGTGCCAATGTTAACGCTAAGATCTTTCTACGCGCTCCAATCACGTAAAGCACGTCCAATTGCACAATAAACACGACAATAGCAGAAGCTTGACGGCTTGGACCGTCGGGGGATAGCTCCGACGTGAGAGTCAGTACCGGCGATCACAAGGTTAACAATTGAGGGAAATAATATCTAGTATCCTGAGAGAGAAAAAAATATTTGTTACCTTTTCTTGTGTGATATCCTTGCCCACTTATACTCTCATGTTCGGTTTCTTGTGCCACCCACTCTCCTCTCTTTACAATCCCCACCACCACCAAAGGACCAAATTATCGTGCATCGCACCCACCGCTCCATCCCATCACTGCTTTCCACCGCCGGCCGACTAAATCTCATCCACATTAATGCATGGCAGAGATAACAGTCAACTGTTATCTTACTCATGATTTATCGGTCAAAGCCCAAATGCTAATATTAATTACCCATTGGCATCGGCCCAATGACTAGGCCCAATAATATTAGGATCCAGTATTGATAACCCAATGGATCTACCAAGGAGTTCGGCCCAATGTACATAAAATATCATGACCCAACAAAACCTATTTGATATAGTGTATGATTATTAGTATTATATTTAATTATGTTTCAATCTACATAATTTACCAATAATTTCATTTGTGATCTTACTACTATAGTTGATCTAAAGAGCCTATAAAATTTCTTATAATCGCTCGTGTCGAAGTATCGAGTCTTTGAGATTTTATTGATTCATGTGGATTTGAACTTCCTTGTAATAGTGAAATATTATTCTTCTCCTTCACCTCCGTGGACCAGCATGACTTCTACTCAAAAATTGAAAAACGCATCACATCCAAACCTCTGTGTTAAAACATTTTTGCCAATGTGCTAAATTATATATGGAAAGACGAGAACCAAGAGAATTATCATTTGTGTTCAATATCCTGCTTTTAGTATATTATAAAAATAACTTCTTGCTTAATCCGATGGTTATGTAGCTTGTCTTTTAATTTAATTTGTTGTGAATCTTTTCTTTTTAGGAACTGAAACATAGGAAAAAAAAGTGTAGAACAGCAGCCATAAAAATACTATTTAAACAAAAGAAATTTTGGCAATGGAGTGGCTGTGGCAACATGCATTTCAGGGGTTTAGACTTGGACGTTCTAATTTACTGCTGGTCAGCATGTAAGACCATATAAAGCTTCTGAGGTTTGTTTAACACATTCTGTAGAGCTAGTATGTCTTGTCATTTCTAGCTCTATAATGAGTTTTGAATCGTACAAGCTATTATTTCTCGTCTACAAATACATAATGGCAGTTAAATCACCAAAAGCAAGTTACGCCAAGCCATTTGTCCATGGTCAGCAGCAATGTGAGAAAATCCTGACATTTATTTAAAGCATTATAGTGTTTACTGTTTAAGACTGCAGAAAACTATAGAAATTGTTTCTGAGAAATCCCTTAATAATTATCAAACAAATTGCAAATAACTCCAACGACCTAACATATAATCAAGTGTATTCAAATTCCAATTTCGAACAGCATACAAGTTCCTTCTGGTAAAATGTTGCTAAATGCTAAATTTGTAAGCTCAAGAAATAAAAGATAATGATCCAAAAACCCATTGAACTCTTGTCAAGCTATCAAAACAATATACAAATAATTTTTTTTTGTACCAAAGGTCCAAAACCATTGAACTTTCAAAAAATTGTCAAAAATGCCCAAAATGCGACCATAGGAGCTGATGTGACTGCTACCGTGTACATATCATGTCAAATTTTGTGTATTTTTGACAATTTTTTGACAGTTCAATGGTTTTGGTGCAAAAAAAATTGTTTGTATGTTTTTTGATAGCTTGACAAGAGTTCAATGGGTTTTTCGGTCATTAAGTCAGAAATGCTAAAAATTCAGGTGAAAGATATTTTACAATTGATATCAATACTCGCACCTTTGCACGAAAGTTGGCATCTAACAGGATATTGCTCGTCTTCACATCTCGATGGACATAGTATGGCTTAGTGTGGACATGTATATACTCAAGACCTTGTGCTGCATCAAGAGCAATCTGAACTCGTGTAGCCCAAGGAAGAGGTTTATAGCCTACAGAAGTATCAATTTTTAGTTAGTAACGATTAACCTTTATCACAATCAACAGTTGAACTAGAGATAGGCCTAGCAAAATGTGAAAATTAAGCCACGTGGTATATTTCTAGCAACTTTTAAAATTAATTCATATATTTATTTGACATGTGGTCTAGAAATGATTTCAATAATGACCACATCACGAGTAAAAAGCAAACAGGTAATCACCAAAGTGCAAAGATGAAAGTTTGACATAAAATTGGACACTGTAATACTCCACTAATCTATCGGTAAAAGAATGTAGAATCGACATGTATCAAAGTTCACTTTCTAGAAAGGAAAGTTAAAAGACATGAGTGGATTCTTTTATTAAAAAAAAGAAAGATGAACAGTTTTATTTTCCTCTACAAAGAAAAGAAAAGAAAAGAAAAAACTTGAGCAGTTCCTAAGTAAGTCTAAAATCTAAATCTCTAGATCATGTTAAGTGTTGATTTTTCTTCCCCCAAAACAGGTTAAATTAAAAACGGAAACTTAAATCCGGTAACCACGATTTAAATCAAACTCATACAGAGAATAGACCATTAGTTATTGGAAACCAGTCAGTTAGTAGAGAACATAGTAGTACAAGTTAAACTATAAAAGAATTCCCATATACAGAAATGTTCAGAGACTCATGCCAGCAATTGTACTATTAACGACTCATGGATGGCAATGATTCAAGTGAAACAAAAGAGAAGGAAAAAAATGCTGCCACGGACTAGCAACAACCTGATTAGGCTAGACTTCAAACATATCCCTCAATCACGAAAAGAATAATAAGTAATAAATTTGACTTTTCAACTTAAAGAAAAAGGTAACATTTTTAGTTAAAGGACTCAATGTTGAGTAAAAGTCTGAATGAAGTTTGTTTATATGTCTAAGTTACCAGCCCAAGAATGCATTTGAAACCAATTCAATGCAGAATATAATGAAGAAAAGGAGACTTTTTCCAGTAATTCATGAAGGATCAACCCTTTGGGAATTTTAGACAATCATGCTTTGGGTAGTAATGGATAGTGATTCATGTTTGGATTCATTAGAACTATCTGAATTTCTAGGTTCTGCACACCAAGAATGTTTTTTTCTTATTGAAGAGATAAGAAATTACAATGTATACGGACGCCAAGAAGTCCTTCCAAAATCAAATCAAACCAAAAGAAAGCAAAAACAATGAGGGCAAAAAAATACAGGCGTACTTAATATAGAACTTCTTATCTCTGTAGGACAACATATATGTTTCTATAAACAACTCTCAAGCCAATATATTCTTAGATGATAATAACATTGAAAGTTGAAATGTAAATGTAACAATGATTTGATACTGCTGCATAAGATGTATATGTTTCCACTAGTGGGGCATACTGTAACGGCCCGAAATCCGGTCTATTTTCACACCCGGATTCCGTACGTCACGGTTCCATCTCTTGACAAACATACATCATTATATAGTTAAATATAACAACAAACATTCTCAAATCACAGGTTCTAATACCTTATAACCTTGTTCATTACAAATAATGATAATTACATTATTCTTTATCTCTTACAAGAGTGACTTTCATCCGCCACCAAGGATACATAACCGTTCATTAAACTATTCTATAGTTTAATTACATTATTCTACATTACAAGTCTTCGCTTGATCTTCACGCTCATTCATCTAATGAATGGCACTTCGTCTGGATACCGATCAGCTTAATCTTTATGGGATCCTTAAGTTCTTTCTAACATCGTTCACTGAAAATATTTTTATTTAAAGCAAGTGTGAGCATTCAATTGCTCGACCAAGTCATAAGTCATAGATTGAACAAACAACTTCAAGAATTTAAACATTCTTTTAAGACTTCAATAACCGAACAAAGGTTATGAAGCAGCTTGAATAATAGGAATAATCTCGATTCCTATCATTTTAAAACATTAGTCACATTCACTTTGAAATACTTTCATTCTCTACTCTCTTTCCATACACATTTTGTGCGGCTAGAATCAATAGCAGACAGACTTAATAATAACAGTTCATGTATAAACAGAACATTCTCTTATTGAGCAGTTCAATCACGTAAACAATTCATCTCATAGAAACAAAAGTGTTCACATTGTAGCACAAGGCCTCATCGTTCTATCACCTTGTACAAAAATCGCACATTCGCATGTATGACGCATGAACTTCTCAAGTTCAACATCTGAGAAGTTTAAGAAACTAACATTCATTTAGAATATGAATGAAGTTAGGAAACTTGCCTTACGCACAGCTACAGCTTACGCTAAACTGCTCATTCCAATCCCTATAACACATAAGGAAACACATACACCAATTAGTCATGTATATTTGACTCATGTATTGATTTACTTAACTTTACTTCTTAGGGTTCGCGTTCTTGCAACCTAAGTTTACGCGACCACTTTCATTACCGTTCTACGGCTTCATGACATACGGAGATGTCTTACTTATACGTTCATCATCTTTGATGATATACATTCTTATCTTCTTCTTATAACTTCTCTAGGACTCAACACACATCGCTTCTCTGCTAGTAGTCCATATGGTACTCTGAGTGGTTTCCCACAAACAACCAACAAACAAGTTCCCGTCTCGTCTACACTGCCATCACAGTGAGTTAGATCGGTTGCCAGTTTCGTATATACCTTCGCTCTCTGAAGGAATTGTTTAGCTCAGCTCCCATATGTCAACCATCAAAGGTTACGATTGTACTACAACCTAAACTTATCTTAACTTATCCGAACTATTAAACTATAATGTTCGTTAAGTCAATTTCTCATTCCTTATGGCTTTCTGGCAACTAAATGTCATACCTCAAGATTCATTCTCTATCGTCCAAGTTATACAGACATTTGTATACTCAGAACGATCATTCAAGTTAATCATTAACTCGGCTTCTTTACGTTATGCGTACTTGTCTTTAATTCAGCTTCCTCACCATTCATGGTTTAATCATTGGTCTTTATTATCTTACGGTCAAACCATACACGGGGTATAGGTTCTGCCCGTTTAATATTTGCGTACACTCAACCTTCACGTCGGTTAAAGTGTTCAACGCTTGCATTTCATTCTAACATTCTCCATCCGATCCACATTCGGCTTCCATTAATCTTCTTACCGTTCGCTACGGCTTTCTTAATACCATTTGTTATTCTCCCTTAATGTCGAAGCCATACGGTTCGTTGTATGCTAAGACTGATCATTCAACGCAACTGCGTTGCGTTCACAGCATCTATACGTTTTACACTTATCTCTCGTTACCACCACATAACATCGAAATGTTATTCATTACCCTCGTCAAGCAACGTCTAAGGAATCACAATCATAGCAATCCCTCACGTTCGTTTATCGCGACTATAGTCCCCGAATATCGGTTCTGTAACCCGTGTTCACATTCTTTGTCTTTTAATCTCGTTTAATCTTTCTGTTCAACCTTTATTAAAGGTTTAAAACACTTGATTAAGTGTTACATTCAATGAACTACACGTTCATTAGCTCTCGGTACACTTCCCCGTGTTTTGAAGCGCGTTAAAAGCTAATTCTCGACTTTTTTTCCTATACCGCGTGACTGCTTGGCCCGGTTCTTTTAACACTTTCAAGCGGTATATACTCTGCAGTGTCCAATCTGTCGTATTGGCGCGCGCCGCCTCCCAATTCGAGTTCATTTACTAACTTTTTAATTCTCGTTCGTCTTTTACGAAATTTTTCGCCATAACTTCGTTATAGCTCAGTTTTAATCCGTTCTTCATGAACGTTTCTACCATTCCTAACCAAGAAATAAGCATCTAACTTATACACGATGGTTTTAAACTTGTCCATCAACAATAAATTATACTACGATGGTTTTAAATTTTTCCATCAACAACGTTCTTCGTGTTCTTCGCGTGTTCTTCGCATTCTTCGTTCGTTCTTCATTTTTAATCAATATTTTGATTACGATTTCACTTTTTCTTAGAATTTGATGTTATAGAACACCATTCCTTACTTATTTCACCGAATCGTTCATAGTATTCATTCGGATCACTCAAATTCATTAAGAATCTTATACTTATTTAAGAAATTTATAAACTAAACTTCTAATTCTTATTTCTTCATTTTCTCATGATTTCAACCATATGAAATCATTCTTACATCTTTTACTTCATATTCTCATTAAGCTATATTTTAAACATAGAAACTTAAAGAAACTTTATTAGAAGTTAGGTTTTCGGATTACCTCTCTTCTTTAATCTTTCTCCGTTGGACAAAGCGTGCACTCGGGCTAGCTTTTCCTCTTTCTTTTCCTCTTCTTTATCCCTTCCGAACTCTCTCTCTCTCAAGTTGGAGGATTTTCAAAAATCCAAATAAATGAACTTAAGGCTTCTTTTTATAGATTTTCAAGGCTAGGGGCGTTTTGGTCATTTGGCCAACCCGCCTTACTATTCACACCTCCTTACTATTCACGTAGCTTCCCTTGGAAGCTTTGTGCTACCGTCTTTCGGGTTTCGTCCGACAGTTTTAAAAACTGCGATTCTCGGAATCCAAATATTTTTGGATATTTCATCTTTCCTTTACCGATTAACTTTTACGCATTCCTCGGATCTCCGAAAAACTGCAAAACACTTTTTCACGATAAGCGTTTTCCTTCACGTTTTTCTCTAACGTAGTTAAACGAATGAAAAGTACATAACAGTACTTTTTGTCATTTTTATTTCGTCCGATTTTTACACGTTTTTCGAGAAAAACTTTTATCGGCTTACTTAACTTTTCACGATATATTATCGTCAAATCTTTCGACGGAATGTCATTTCGACATACCGAACTCTCGGAAAGGCTTAAGTTATTCAAACCCCAACCCTTAGGGTTTCGTCGGGTGAATAGTGTTTATTTCGTCTTTTTCCCCGAAAATATTTTTGTTCCCAGAAAAATTTTATTTTCGTCTTGAAATTCTTACTCGTTCAGTCTAGCTCGTAGCCAGAATCCTCTCGATTAATAATCATCCTAGGTTCTAGAACGATTAATAAACACATAGCACATAATAGTATTAATAAAAATTCATTTTATTAATAACTAATTCTTTAAACGTAAATTCTGGACAATCCGATTTTTCGGGTTGTCACACATTCTATCTCCATCCATTAAAAAGAGTCCTACTTTTTTGCTGATGTTTGTTTTCCACGAATATTAAGGTTTGCACAGGATGCAGTCATAAATTTCTTAATAGAAAATATTAGTCGTTAAAGTTTTGTATTGAACTATAATGATAAAGCATTCTAAGGTTTCTTATGCAAATCATAATGTTCGTTCGAAAAAAAAGGTCTTAAAAGAATAGGATTTCATTTTCCCTTGCAGAGGGAGCACTATGTGAAAGAAAGAAGCCATATGCACCAGAATAAGACTGCCTGAATCTAGAGTCAGAAGAAATAGTTTAATGAGAATAATAAAAGAAGACAGGTGTTTATGAAAATTACAGAACAAGTTCATAGAAGAATTAGTATCTAGCAAGCAAGCTTGGAGCGGCAAAAGGTTGCTTGGAACTGGCTCTCAGACGACTTTTACAAATAAGCATCCAAAACCAAATAATTGGTCCATGTGACAGATTATGCAGGAGAGAGTAAAGATAATTAGTTGTGAGATAGTTACGGTACAAACCATTAACTAATCATTAAATTCAAACCTCTTACAAAGGGATTGTGAAGATGATCACTCAAGGCACCATTTTGTGCAAATTCATATACAAGAAACAGAGAGTCTCCACCAGCAGCATATCCAATTAGCTGAATCTGTTGAAAAATTGAATTCATGCACTAAAATGTTAGCTCAAAAGGAGATCAATAATATCACTTGGAAAAACTGATTCCAAATTTGGCTGATCCATCAGTGGGATAGGCATAAAACAGAAATAAAGCATAAATGAACTTCCAACTTGTGAAATACAATACACAACATATAACTCTTACCAAGTTTGTATGATGAACATTGCAAAGAATATTGATCTCTGATTGAAACTCTCTCAACTTAGTATTTTTCATCTGTTTAATAGCCACATCCTACAAAGCAGCAACATACAGAAAAGACCATGAATAAATAACTCTACAAATATAAGAAGGCAGGATGATATATATTGTTTTCTCATATTACATTTCCTCTCAGTATTCCCAGGTACACAGATCCATAAGACCCTTGTCCAATTTTTTTGGACACGCTGAAGTTGGAAGTCGCATTGCAAACTTCAATATAAGGGAAATCGGTTGCTCTGTCAGAGCTGACTGAGACAACTATGCTTTCTTCAGCTTCTGCATATAAAACATTAAAGAATATTACTAATATAACAACAAAAGTATGCAATCATAGAACAAAAGTATGCAAACATATAATAAGTGCCAGCATATTTCCCAGCAGAGAAAAATATTAACTTGTATGTGAAGGCGTTGATGTAAGGTCACAAGGCAAGTATCTCATCAAGTATGCTTTTGACGGCCTAATACGTTTTCCCTTATAGTAATGTTTCCAGAAAATAAAAGTGACCAATGATAGCACAACTGCAACAGCTGCCACGGCGGTTCCAACAATTATATAGATTTGAGATTTAGAAAACTTTTCAGTCTTTGGATCTGCAGCATAGAGACTAGAAAAATATTGTCATGTTGTTAACATATCAAGCACACACACAAAAACAAACAAATAGAAAAAAAGGAGCAGAAGAAAGAAACCGAGTTACAACATTTATTATGTAGGCAAACATTATAACTACCAAAACTCATTGCACATTTCAAACTATCCAGGCACATTCTAATCACTAAGTGATGAATATACGTGGCTTCCCCAGTTCCAACATATCATTTGACACCAGGGAGGAGTTGAGGTTTGTTGTGCCTTTAATGGCTTTAGTTATGCTTCAAGACAAAGTGAAGGCTAAAGGTGGGAAGGCTGAAGTGTGCTGTTCCAGCGGTAGCAACATGGATTATCTGGAATTTGGATGATGCTCGGCTCCATCCCACTGAATTTTAAACCTGGGTTTTCTTTTGGTTTATTCTGATAAAGAGCGCAAAAGAGAAAATATGAGAATGAACTGGAGAGCATACATCAGTACCCCTAGCACCCGTCGCTTTTTATTAAACCCAGCGTGTATATACAATGACTTCAATCCCCTTAACACTCCACCTCAAGCCGCAGCATATATATCATATTCACCAAGCTTGTTACATAAACAGGAAACCATCCAATGGCTTAATATACGAATCACCAACTAATTTCACTTCAGCTGATCAACATAATATATGCTCATAATACATGTTCTTACGAGAGAAAACAGAAAACGAGAGGCTAACAAGGGACAGTTAAAAAAATATCAAGGGGCCTCATGAGTCCAAAACTACATTCTGGATCAATACGACTTCTTTCCCACATAAAGAGAAGATCTATCCAATCTTTGAGCAGTAAGGCATTCTAGACTTCTTATAATATGTTTTCAAACTTATTGATCAACGAGATTACTCCAACACGAGAAAATTTATCAAGTTCACAAATTATAAGCAAATAATACTTCAAGACAGGTTGGCTTAGACAAAGACATTATAAAAACTAATACTGAACTCACCTTTATCATAAGGCACAATAAGATTTTTTAAGCCCCCTGCCCATGCAAATGGACAAAAACAAATAATTAGCAATTTGAGGTGCAATCTCTCAAAAATAATAAACTCATATTGTTCATCACATAGCTGAAATGAACAACAATACAAAAAGTACAACAATTCTTATAAATGTCTTATGTCATAGTTCAAAATATTTTCAAACAGAAAAAGGAGTGTAATAAGTATAAATGAACATCAGTGAAACAAGACCATGTATCTGCACCCTGCAAATACTCTACAACTACTCTAAAAGTATAAATGAACATCAGTGAAGATAATCAATTTTCTGAAACAGCAATTGGGACATGTTACCTCAAGAGTAAACTCACACATTCATAGAACCAACACATTTGCCTAGTGGGTGCCTCACACATCGAGACTCATGCCTAAAGTGTAAATTCTTAATGCATCTCAAAACTGTTACCAAAGGGTGAAAATGATTTAATGAATCTTAACCAGAAAAACAATCATGCATACAATAAACAACAAAACTTCTACCTGGTTCAGGGATGTACAGAACTTCCCCAGCAAAAATAAGGTCCCGGTTCTCCAACTTATTCAATTTCTCAGTCTTTTCTACATTGGCATCAAATCGAGCGCAGATAGTAAAAAGTGTATCTCCACTTTCAATTTTATACGTTAAAATCTCCATATTTGCAGAACAACCACATAATATATCTAATGTTATATTCAGAGATGGAATCAATGATTTATCAGGTTTCTCCACCACAAGAAACCCAAATTTAGATGAAATGACCTTCCATGTATCGCCAGGTTGAACCGTATACTCCACGTGGTAAGTAAATCCATCATGATAATCAGGGCAACCACAAGATACCGCAATTGCAAAACCACTCAGAGTTCTATTAATTGAATTGGAGTTAACATGGAACAGAGAAGTTGTTTCTTCAATAGTTTTCGGTTCATTAGGGACGTAGTATAGGAAGGCAGGACACAATTTGGTTGAAGAAGCATTACAGGCAATATAATTCACACGAAAACAATGGCTAAAACATGCCAGAGAGGTAAAAATTACCAAACCCAATAAAAAGTTTTCATTTTTAGCCAACTCAAACCACATCCTTTTTCCTTGGTGATACAAAAGTGAGTAAAATAGAAGGAAATAAAACAAAAATGTAATAAAATTAAAATATATAACAATCTTTGTTTTGGATCTTCAAAAAAACTTAATGACCAGCTTAACTATGCATCAAGCAATTATTTGCCTGATTATGCAACTCACACAATAAGTTCTTCCATTGTCTACCTCATGTCAAAAATAAAATCACATAGGCAACACAAAATCACCAACTTTTAATTACAAAAAAAAAAGAAAGAAAAAAAGAAGCAAATGACTAATTATTTACTCCATATAAATCAGTTATATTTCGTACACAAATAAGAACTAACAAAATTGATCCAAAAATCTACTCATAACCATTTATATGTATTTCATTTATCAATATCACTGATAAAAGTGGCCGGCCAATTCAAAGTACATATACCTTGAACATTGTAATAACTAATGAAGTAGTAGCAACTAAACACTGAAATAAAATTGCAAAATTATGCATAGACAAACGCATATATTCCACAAATAAAAATCAAAGTGGCTATGATCCAATTTATATATATGTAATATGCATAGAATAAACTTAGTTGTTCCTAAGGAATTGAGTGGGTTTGTAGGAAACGGGTGTTGATCAAAGGTCTGAAAAACAGAGAATAAAACTCATCAGAGCTAAGTTAAAGCAAAAATAAACCTTAATTTCGGACAAATGGTTTGTGGGTTTTTTTTAGAGAGAGAATTTTAGTTTTGTATGTGTACAAAATTTGGATTTTGATGGTGAAATTTGAGAAGAAGACATGGGATAGTGAGTGGAAAGAGTAGATATTTTGAGGGAATTGTTTGAATTTCGTGTTGAAGCAAACGCGTTTGGGGTTCGGCATTGCATTGGCCAATGGCGAAGAATCATCTGATATTGTATGAATAACCATGGCCGGCTTTGTTTTTTTGCTGCGGAGTGTTTAGTTTAAACTTAAGGGGCCTTTTGGGAGAAGGTTTATTTTGGCTTCTGTTTCTCTCGTGTTGCTGCAAAATTCGGAGTTCAAATTTAAGGGGGTTTGCGACTTCTTAATTCTTATTGAGACAATTTATTTTTTGCTTTTTTATTTGTCTTTTCTCTTTCCCCACTCTTTTATTAATTCCTATTATTTTTTCATTTATCAAAAAATTATTTAAATATTATTTTTAATCAATGTTTGTTAAGAATATTAGCATGAACAATCACTGCAACAAAAAAACTTATTAGCAATCGAAATATATCACTAATGCACTTTCAGCAATCGAAATCTGTCATTAAAAGTTGAATTAACCATTCTGGTCGGTGGTTGCAAATTAACTACCGGCAATAGCGACCGACGCATCAGCGATGGCCAATAGCGACCGAATTCAGTAGTTGAGTTTAATTAACAGTTCGACTGTAGAATCTCATGTGAATCTAATTAGGGCTAACGTGTTAGTTACGGGAGCCGACGATGGCGGTGGTCACTAATAATTTTTATTTTTATTTTTATTTTTACATTCAATCGCTAAAGACATATTAGCGAGCAATTGTAATCGCTGAATATATATATTTTTTGTTTGATAGGTTTTTTAAATTTATTTTATACTTGTATCCTCTCCTAACGCACAACACAATAGATATATAATCTATCCAAAGTTTGATACCGAAATACAAAGATTTTTTATCGTGTCCAAAATATTATTGATTCAATTATATTGTACAATTTTCAAAAAAAAAAAAAAGTCACCGCATAAGTTACTGCCCATACGTATATGTAGATTAATCTTCTGTTGCTATATCCACACACATACATATATATATATATATATATATATATATATATATATATATATATATATATATATATATATATATATATATTTGGCAAATGGCAAAACTCTTTTATTACTTCCAATATTTCATAAAAGAGTCTAATTTGTTTTTTTTTGTTCCCCAAAGGTTCTTTTTATTCTGTTTTATTCATTGTTGCATAAAATGATTAAATCATAAAACTAACCCACGTAGTTTAGGCTCAACTTCGATTTTCACCATAAATTTTATTTTCTATTAAAAACACCATAAATTTTTGACGTTTAAACAATTTGTCTGCATGTATTAAAATAAGTTGCACTCTAAACTTTAGCCTAAAAAACGAAAATTATTTTAATACTCAAAATATAGGGTCATTTTAATCAAAAATAAAGTTGGGTGGAAATCGATTTAAGCCTAACCAATAGGATGCAATTTGTGACTTAGTCCAGTCCACCAGTCATGCAAAATTTATTGTTAGAGAATTTTTATGAACATAATCATATCCGTGATTATAACATTCATACCTAATTCATGTTTTGATGCGTATATATATTTCATGTTTTATTGTGTATTGACTGAAAAATAGGCTTTATCTTTATCTCTACTCTGCAGTGTTATTGAATCATTTTATAAAATAGGGATTCAATTTTTTCACTATGTACTCAATAGGTTTCTTATATTATTCCTTAAATAATGAAATTTAAAATTTAAAATTTCCAACAGTTAAAACATTAAATTAATAATAATCTTATAATTTATAAAAGAGAGTATAATTTATCAATTATATTTCAACGTAAAATAATTTTTATTTTATTTTAAATTTTAAGTAATTTATGGAGTGATTATTGAATGAATTGTAATTATAAATGTACATAAGATCAATATTAACTTTTTAAAAGTTAATTTGTGATATATTTTAAATTTAAATTTAATATGATTCATTTAAATTTTGAAAATAATAAATTTTATAATTAATAGTACTTTTATAATATTTATAATTATATTGACATAAATTTATATCAATTTTAAATTTGAATACATTTGAAATTATTTTTTTTTTAAAAAGTCAATATTAAGTTTATAATTTAAAAATGAAGTAGTAAAAAAATGTGTGCATGTTGATGAGTTGTCCACTTAAATGAGGGTGTAAAATGTCATTTTGTATATATAGAAGGATCTTTTGATTCACTCACACTGGGTAGTAAAATCCTATATAGGGATTAAAATAGAGAGTCAAATAAGGATAAGAAAACTGTTGGATAATGATTTGTTGATGTATTCTTTAAAATTGAGGATAGAGAGTTAATTAGAGAAACTGTTATTAATGCTCTAATTGTTCTGAGTTGATTTAAAATATATCATTTTTTACGTTATAAATAATAGAATTGTTGAAATATTGGGAGAAACTAAATATTAAAGTTGTCCTCCAATATCCAGTGCAAAACTTTAGTGTCATACTATGCCTCATTTATATCTTTTGTTTTTATTAATGTAATTATTTATTTATAGTTAATTTTTTCAATAGGCGATGAAATAATGGATGAAAAATAATATATATATATATATATATATATATATATATATATATATATATATTTTGAATTCTTTAATACTGCAAGTTTGTTGATGTAATTAAACATTTTGAGTGGCTACATAATTACACTTGTTTGTTAAATTATAATACACGTCACATAAAAACTAAGTTTCATCAAGCTAAATTAGACCGATTAAACATAATGCATATTTACTAAGAGGAATTTATATTCAACTCCTAGCTAAGATTAAACATAATGGTTGAAGAAGATATATTTTCAGAAAATAGACGATTAAGTTAGTGTTTAAAAATAAAATTTAGCAAAATTTTGGGCTAGACAGGTGCGGCTCAATTAACACCGATTTCCACCCCCACCTCAATTTTAGGTCTTAAATCAAAGTATTAAGTTCAACAATTAATAATGCATATTTACTAAGAAAAGTTTTAGTTTGAGAGCAACGTGAAGTATGAAAAATCCAAAAAAATAAAATAAAGTAAACCCAATAGTTATTAGATGAGAAAGGGATGAAATTTAATTGTGAAGAGAAAGATGGAGAACAAAATAATAGGACTACAAACACAAACGTGAACTAATTTTCAATTCACAAACGAAGATAGTAGTAATATTATTATTCACAAACGTAGATAGGAGTAATATTATTATTATTATTATTATTATTATTATTATTATTATTATTATTATTGTTGTTGTTGTTGTTGTTGTTGGGCCATGATTGTTCGGGTATGGTTTATATTGTGGGTTGCAGTCCACATGAGTTGTTTAAACCCATGTGGGGTTTTATTTTGGTAGTTGGAGTATTTTAAGGAATCAAGTATTACTAATTATATTTGGTTTCTAATCCCTAAGGAAAGTGTCAGGTACTAAACCGACTGTTATAAAACTTTAGCTAATTATAGAAAGATACTCTTATAATTGCTGCATAAATTTAGAGAGAATAAGCAAGAGAAAAAAGAGAGAAATTCTTCAGAGAAGTTTTTCTTATTTTCTTTCTTCAGTTATCAATCCTTTATATAGGCGCAAGGCTGAATAGTCACGGGAGAGAAGGGACAAGAGATGGGAGTCACGGGAGAAAAAGGAATGAGAAAAAGGGGAGGTAATGCCTAGAGGAGTAGGTAATCAAGATTCTAACACTTCCCCTAATTTCCTACGATAGAAGATTATGTCTCATTAAAAATCTTGTTAAGAAAACTCAATGGAAAAAACTTAACGAAAGAAAAAAGAGTACATATCTTTTACATAAATATCTTAATTGACTGCCTCGTTAAAACCTTGTCAGGAAAAACCCATTGGGATAAAAATCGTGACTAAGGAAAAAGAGTACAGTCTTCACCTCAAAAGGAATTCATTACTCCTTGATGAAATATTGTCATAAGTCTTTCAGTCGACACATTCCAATTTTTTTCCGAAGTTTTGCAAACGTTGCATTTGGTAGAGACTTTGTGAATAAGTCGGCTAGATTATCGCATGATCGAATTTGATGCACATCTATATCACCCTTCTTTTGTAACTCATGTGTGAAGAAGAATTTAAGTGAAATGTGCTTTGTTCTATCTCCTTTGATGTACCCTCCTCTAAGTTGAGCAATGCATGTGACGTTATCCTCATACAAAATTGTAGGAATGTCTTTGATTGATGGTAATCCACATGATTTTTGAATATGCTGAATAATTGATCTAAACCAAACACACTCTCTGCTTGCTTTCATAACCACTGGTGATACAAACGCTTATCTTTGGCCCGTAGTGCATAGATAATTCGTTTATTGAAAATAATTATTGATTGGTGTTACAGGGATAAAATATTAATGATGAACTTTTAAATCATAGAAGATAGTAGACATCATGCTCTACTTGACTTTTATAATGGATTACTATTTTCGCTGCAGTTATTGATCTAAAACTTGTTGTCTATTGTATTCTATTAGATTTTTCCGTATTGAGAACTAAGGATAATTTGTTCTACATTATCTTAGTCATAATATTCTTTACTAGATTAGTTGAGCTCACCCTTTTTTTCATTATTTTCTTCAGAAAATGAAAATATAGCTGGGATTAGTCGGAGAATGGAGTGATGGTCCAAGATGGTTGCTATAATTGTAAGACCCCAACTTATTATGAATAAAATTAAATTTTCTCTATTTATTATCTTGAAATAATAAGGAGTTAATTTGATATAATACTTTGGTTATGGGTGAAATGTGCAAATTTTACAAAATAAGCAAGTGGTTATAAAATATTCATTTCGCTTGGGAATATTCGTTTGGTCGTGGAATATTTTTTTTTTTGTCGGGAATATCCATACTACCTGCCAGCTTGATCATTATGGGCCCCATAATGTAATAACCTGTCGGATGAAGAAAATGACAAATTTGAGTTATTACAAATAACTGCGTAATAATCGTTATCATTAACAATTGTTGGAATACCCGTGGTTAAAATACAATAATACGCGTAATGGCACAGTAGCACACGGTATTGCACAGTATTGTTGAATTATTGATCCTTACGTAAGAAGACACTACTCAATAATTGTTACGATGAGTTCTTTGTTTAATATTTTATTTTATTGATTCAATAATTGCTGCATTAATAGTTTATATTATTGTTGTTTCAATAATTGTCACTGCACTATATTTTCCATTATTAGATCAATAATTCATATTATTTGAATAATATTATTAGATAGCATTATTGACAATGTCTAGAAAGTTCTGTCAAGAAGATGTTAGGTCATCTAATTGCGCGCCAGTAAGGAGAAATCCTTATTGAAAAGTCCCCTCTTTCCTGGAACGGCCTGGTTGTCATAATTGTGATTCTGTAATATTATTTGTGAATAATTAATTATTGATTCATATGATAAGAAAATATTTGTTTTATAAAAATGATGAATTTATTTATTTTATGTGATTATAATTGAAGGAGTTAATGTTGAGGCGTTTTATCTGTATTTTTGTCGGAATGAAGGTATTAAAAATTAAATCAGTATTTTTACGATATATTGCGTGAGTTATAATTTTTAATCTGACCGTTGGATCGTTGTGATTTTTGGATATGTTATATATATATATAATTTGGGTATATGTCCACAAATTTTGAACCGTTAAAAATGAACGAATGATTTGTTATGAATTTTAAGAGGTGACTGCTTCGGAAATTAGGGTTATAAATGATTTTGGTAGAAAATTCTAGAATTGAGTGGGCCCCACTTGTGGTTGGTGAGAAATGTGCTCAAATTAAATTTCAAATGTGGTGGGTGGCAATAGTAGCAGGTAAATCCATCAGTAAAGGCAGTCAAGTCTCGCTTGGTACGGCTAACATTTTCCTATAAATAGAGGGCTAAGTTAGAATTGAAAATCACACCAGAAACATAAGCTTTCTCTCTTTCTCTCTATATTATCGAGCGTATTTTGTGTGTATTTAGATACTTTGAGAGTTGTTGTTCAGTACAAGTTTCATTCAACATCACTTCTGACCTTTCATTCCGAAGTACTGTTTCTTTGAGGTAAGGGATGTTATTTTCTTCATATATGATATTATTTCTTTCAATATCATTATGCCGAAGTATTGATCTGAACTTTTAATCAAATTTGGAACTTGTTGTGTCGGGGTTACTATTCACATATACGGCACTATTCACGTATACGGCACTATTCACAAATGCGACACTATTTACCGAAAAATGAAATTTTCTCTTTTTCTTTCAGATGTCTTTTATGGTTACTATCTTTGATTGTATCCATGTTTTGATCTATATTTTTGAATTCTACTTCACACTTGGTTATTATGGAGTATTATTGAATTTAGATAAACCGAAATACGAATCCCTAATATTTGTCCTTCTGTCTCACTGGATTCGTTCTCTAAAATATTTTTCATCATCCTCAGTCCTTAATGGTGATACTTGATGAATATCTTTGGCCTGTAGTGCAAAGATGAATGATTACCTGATGAATATCTTTGGCCCGTAGTGTAAAGATGAACAGGTGTTGAGATGAACATGACCAACTGGTGATACAAATGAATATCTTTTGCCCGTAGTGCAAAGATGTATATTGATTGATGTTACAGGGATAAAATATAGAGGATGGACTCTTAAATTCATAGATGATAGTATATTTCATTCTCTACTTAACTCTTCTAATGAATTGATGTTTTCGCTGCAGTTGTTGATCTAAAACTTGTTGTCTATTGTATTCTATCAGATTTTTTCCTGTTGAAGACTAAGGATAATTTGTTGTATATTATCTTAGTCATAATGTTCTTTACTGGGCTAGTTGAGCTCACCCTTTTCCTTTTTGTTCCATTTTTCTTCTCAGAAGGTGAGAGTTTAGCAGGGACTAGCCGAGGTATGGAGTGATGACTTAAGATAGTTGTTTTAGTAGTCCTCACTATTTTGTAAAATAGTGCATCAATAATTGTAATGAGGACGTTATTTGGGTGTGGATATTGTCTAGAAGACAATATTGTATTTAAATTCACAGTATGTGTTGTCGTATTCTACACGACAATTGTATTAATAAAGTTGTAGTTATTTTTCTGTACTATGTATTTGGCGACTCAGAATGGGTGATGTATACCTATTTTGGGGGCGTCACAGTTGGTATTAGAGCTTAGGGATATGGTCTCTGGTGGAGATCGGGAAATAGAACTAGGAGGGGAGAGATGAGTAAATCCTTCGCTAGTATGTCCTACCTAAGCTTATTTGTTGGTCGGTCATAATATAGGGATATTATGTGATATGTTAATTTGTTTAATTAACCCTTGTTTTATGGCAGTTTTAAGAATGGCAGCTGAGAACGTTACCTTTGATTACCAACCAAGAGAACGTGCAACAGGAAGGCAATATTCCTCCTGTAAACAACATTACCGAGCAAACGATGAATGATGCGATGTTTAGAAGCTTTTTGCGCTTCATGCAAAATCGACGAGGAGACCCGTGTACAAAATACTGGTGGAAATGATAGCACGCCTTGGGTGCATCACAACCAAGCGATTCAAGGAGTTGGGACCACCAGATTTACGGGAAAGCCCGATCCGATTAAAGCGGCGTGGGTTAAGCAAATGACCAAGATATTCGATGTCTTGGTCGCATTTGAGGAATGAAGGTTCCATTCGACACCTTTATGTTCCGTGGTGAGGCAGATTATTGGTGGGAGTCTGTGAAGCGTACCCAGCCAGCCGCACTCAACATGTCTTGGGAAAAATTTCAGGAACTGTTCAATGACAAGTACTTTCCTGAAAGTATTCGTCATATGAAGGAGGTAGAGTTTATTAGGCTGGAACAAAACAACATGACGGTGTCCCAGTACGAAGCGAAGTTCACGGAGTTATCCAGGTTTGCACCTCATTTGGTAGAAAATGAGGAACGTATGACGCGGATGTTTCTGAGAGGTCTAAAACCCGAGATTCGACAATATCTTATCTCTCATAAATTTTTTTTATATTCAGATGTTATAAACAGGACTCAATTATTAGAGCGTGATAACGAGTATGTTCAACCGAGGGACCACAACTAGGGTCATACCGGTGACAGCAGTCATCGGAGCGATGATAACCAGCGAGGAGGGAAGAATACGGACAAAAGCGGTAACCACTCGGGTGGTCATCGTGGCTATGATAATAAGAGAGGTGAGTCAAGTGGAAATTTCAAAAAGAGGAGATTCAACAATGACGGGAAGACATCAGCAGCAACACCAGCACCAACAACAAATTCAAGGGGAGGAGAACGACCACTAATAAGATGCTACAGATGCGGAGAGGAGGGACACATAAGTCCAAATTGTTCACAGTCTTCTAAGGTGTGTTTCAATTGTGGAAAAGACGGTCACATAGCCCGATTTTGTCTAGTAGCGAAGTCAAGTCCAACTGGGACGGTGACACCAAAGGCGACTACGGACAAAACAAAGTCGGTGGTTCAAGGAAGGGCATTTATCGTGACTGGCCAAAACGCGAGAAACCCGAACGAGGTGATCATGGGTAAGCTAATCTTGAGCTCTTGCGAAGTTTATACCTTACTAGATACCGGATCTACCCATTCTTTTATCTCTCCTGCTTGTGCTCAACGTTTAAACTTAACTCCGGAGAAATTGGACTTTAACTTATCTGTTGAAACTCCATTGGGTGAAACCTTCGTTACATCTACAGTTTATAAATCTTGTATGATCCAAGTTGGCACTATCACATTACCTGTTGACCTTATCTCTTTAAAGATACTTGCTTTTGATGTGATTTTAGGGATTGATTGGTTAACCACTCATTATGCTAAAATTGATTGTTTTCGTAAGGTTGTTAGTTTTCATATTCCTAACCAACTTGTTATACGAATTCAAGCAACTAAACCACTAAAATCAGTCACTGTCATATCAAGCCATAAAGCTATTCGTTTATTGAAAAACGGATGTCAAGCTTTCTTATCCCATATTATGGACTTGAATAAAAACACGTCAGATTTGAATAATATTCCTGTTGTTAGTGAATTTCCTGAAGAACTTCCTAGTCTACCCCCGGAACGTGAAGTTGAATTCTTTATTGATCTTGAACCGGGTACAAAGCCCATTTCCAAAACCCCATATCGAATGGCTCCTATTGAACTTCAGGAGTTAAAAGTCCAACTACAGGAATTGTTAGACATCGGTTTTGTAATAACCCGAGATTTCCTAAATAAAATAAATAAGAAATTTACGTGTAAATTTTTTTTATTTAATGACGAGAATAAGTGTCTAATAATGTGAACGATAAATATGAATATATTTATTACTTAAAAAAATAGAAATAATTTTGGAATAATTAATTATTACAAATTATAATTAATTTCAGAAGCGTAAATGTTTTTATTAATTATTTTCCATGAAAACATGATTGAAAATAATATATGAAATGATAATTAGAACTTATATAATATATATTTTATTATATAAATTGTTCAGAATATTTAAATCAAGTATTTTAACTTGATATGCGAAAGAGAAGTCAGATATGAGATCCAAACCCTGAATTGGGATTATGATCAAGAGATGATAATAATAATATTATATTATTATTATAATGATTTTACAGTACAATAATTATGTATTGTGTGTATGCGACAGATATTATTGAAGCGATGACGGTCGCCTAGGTCATAAAGATATTACGCGTCGTGTGAAACCCTAATTATTAAACTCGCTTATGATAAATGACCGAGTAGTATATATGAAGTTACCGTGTATATGAAGTTACTGTGTACACGAATGCTCTGTAATTAGAAGAAAACCCTAATTACTATTTTACCGATAACTGACAAACCCTAATTATTACAACCCTAATCATTGAAGTTAGAAACTCAGAATGACCGTGTTAGATCATACACGATAATTAGAGAACCCTAATGGTCAGTTAGAAACCCTAATTGATAACGTTAAGAAACCCTAATTAGAAAACCCTAATTTTCTAAAAGAAAACCCTAATTTAAAATTATCTGGTTTAATTACGATGTTATTATATAAATATTTTAATTTACCAAATGATAGGAATTAATTGGTAAATAGTAAGAATTATAATCTAATGGTTAAATATTACATTTAGTGGCCTTTTACAAAATGCCCTTGAATTATATGTGAAATGATCAAAATACCCTTTTTGTCATTTTAGTGTATTATTACTTACATTGTTGATAGGATCTTGCAACAAGGATGCCCAACATACTTACCCTACATGCTATCAGCTCTCAAACAAGGGAATCATCCCACTTTAGCATCCAAGGTATTTAAAATTATTTTTTTTTAAATTAATGGAAAGGGAAAATGCATTATTTATGTCTTATTGCTACCACTTGTCCACAAAATCCGGCCAATCCATCTAGAAATTACCTATGGGTTGTAGTATTACCATCAATCAGCCACTAGAATCAATTCATGCATTAATTTATGGATTCAAGAGAGAGAAATGCAATATTTTGGCCTATTTATACCCAAGCACTTAGCTTCATTCTCCCAATGCTTAAACCTACGAAATTCTCTCATTATATCAGTCTATAAACAAGCCCCATTCACACCAATAACAAATCAGTAGCCAAAAAAATCAGAATCAAAGCTTAAAAAGGTATAAACCCTAGCTTGATTTTTCTTAAACTTTTTGGTGTTAGATGTTATGTTTAAATGTTAAAACATGTTGATTATAGTGTCTAAGGATGATCTGGGTTGCTTGATGTTGATTCCATAACATTCAGAAGCTCGGATTTGAAGATCTTTAAAATCTGGAAATCTTCATTTTTGTGTTCTGACAACGAATGTCGAGGTCAGAGATCCCATCCTCGTTAAGAGTTTTTGATGTTTAAAGCTTGCTATGTGTAGCCTGTTATGTGGTCTTTAAACTCCAAAAGAAATCAGGTCTATATCTATTGTAGATCGGGATTTATAAGCGGTCAAAATGGGTTGACCTAAGATTGACCTACTGCTTTTTCAAACCCGTAAAATATTCTAAGTGTCCGTAAATGTTTTTTTTGGAAAATGTCGTGCCCTTATATCTCTGGCCATCTTTAATGTATTTTGTGTTCTAAAGGTTGATATGTGTAGTTTGTTATGTGGTATTTAACCTCCAAAAAGAATCAGGTCCATATATATTACTTGGATTAAGAGTTATTTAAGGTCAAACTGGGTTGACCTAAGATTGACCGAAAAAATTCAGGTAGCCTGCAATTTTCTAAGTGTTGATTTTTCTTACAAGGTTTGACCATACTTTAAATGCTTGATTTATTGTTGTTATGATGATGTTAAGTGTTAGAGTTGTATTCCTACATGTTGTCTACACAATCGGAATTGATAGATCACATAAACGCTACACGATCATCAAGTTATAGAGGTCCAAAGTAGGCACCTCGAATCTTCTTCATGAAGAACAATGACTTTGGTAGCTACTTTGATGGCTGATTTATCCCAGATCTGATGTTTGTTTAGAGGTTATGATTGTTGGATCTTGTAGTCTTGTATTTCCTCTACAAGACTCAATTTATAGATTGTCCAAATTCGTTAAGATGAGAGAGTTATTCACGGCCAAAGTAGGCCACCTTGCCTCGCATTATGAAGATCCAGGTAGGCTCAAGAACACCTATAATGACACTTCTCCACACTATAGGGCCTTTAGCGACGCTTTTAATTATTTTAATTTCTGATTTTCCGGAAATTAATTTAAAATTAGAAAAATTAGTTTTTAATTATTAAAAATACCAAATAAATTATGAAAAATTATTTTAAAGTCTCAAAAATAGTTTTTAACTATTTTGAGTATATTTCAAAAATATTTAGTATTTTTGGAATATAAAAGGTATTTATTTATTTAATTATAATATTAAATAAATTATTTAAAATAGTTTTAATTCATGAAAAATCATGAAAAATTATTTTATGGTATAAGAAAATATTTTAAGTTATTTTCCATGACTTTTAATATTTTGTGATGAATTTCATTAATTAATTATATATTAATGATATTAAAGTTATTTAATGATTATATTAAATAATTTAATTTAAAAATGATTTTAATATTATAAAAATCATTTTAAATGAAATTAAGGTATTTAAAAATATTTTAAGTTATAAAATATAACTTTTAATATTTAAAGGATAATTTCATTAATAATTTAATATTAATGATATTAAGATAATATTAGTGATATTTAGTTTATTTAATAATTATTATTAAATAAATAGTTTAAAATGGTTTTATTTATTTAAAAATCATTTAAAGAGGATATTAAAGATTTAAAAATATTTTAAGTTATAATTAATGACTTTTAATATTTGATGAATAGTACATTAATATTTATATATTAATGGTGATTATTTAAAAATGATTTTAATTGTTTTAAAAATCATTTAAGGGTAATATTAAATGTTTTAAAATAGTTTGAGTTATTATAAATAACTTTTATATTTTGGCAATGGTTTCATTAATAGTTTAATATAAATTAATTATTAATGATAATGGAATTGTTTAATGTTTAAATCATGTAATTATGATTCCGATGTTTGAAAGTGATATCCGGTCAAACTAGCTAACTAGAGAACCGGTTATGAAGTCCAGGATTTGGCAAAGAACAACCATAATAACAGTTATATCACTATAAGCCCTTGAGTGATAGGTTTGATTTATTTTAAAATTTTCAATTTCTGGAAAAAAATTCGAAAATGATTAAAAGTAAAATGTCTGATATTTACAGATGTTGAGGTATAGAATAAGAGTCTTAGACTCAAGATGTACCGATAAAGTCAGTTAGCCAGACGCATGCAAACCCGTTTGACCCTATAATAGAAAGAAAAGGCTACTATAAGAACATGGATGAGATATTTGAAAATATATAAAAGTATAGAATGTGATGACATAATTAGACTATGTAATCAACCATAATCGATGCATTTATGTGTTATGATTTATGTTCTAATCGGATGAATGACCTGCTTATTGATAGTTGTGATAAAGAGATAAGATCTAAGTTGAGATTTGTAATCAAGAAATCAAAAAAGTATCCTACCTTTGCATTTCCTTTATGCAATGGACATGAGTAAGAAGTTTCGTAATTATTCTATTCCTGTCATGTATTATTATGCGCTTTGATTATCAACATGTTAGCTCGATATATATTCTCGTTAAGTTAATTTCTAAATGGTTATACAAGTGTCCCCACTGGATAATCATGGCATTTATTCACATGTTGATATACCATGTCAATTACCCGTATATATATGTTGAATTACATATTATTGTTGAAAGAAGATTAAAACCTTCTGTTTGGAACCGTGTGCATGTATGAACATCCCGATAATGGGAAAATTTTTATACGCTTGCTGACAAAGGATGAGCGCGATGAATGTCGCTCTAGTTATGTAGTATTGATCAATCATGAGGTACAATCGGGTGATCACCCTCCGTGTCTGTAAGTTATGACGGTTTGTGGATGAATTTCTAACCTTTTTCGAAAATGAAAAGAATGTTCATAGTATGTTTCTTAAACCCTATTCATGGGTAGAGCCTCATTTCAAGAATTTGAAAGAGAGTTGTTATGTGAATCTTTTATCAAGATGCATTACTTCACAACTTTTGATTCGTTGTAGAAGTGTTATGTAAAGAGAATCTTATATTCTTTCAAATTATATATATTGCTAATTATTATTACTTTGGCACTCAAATGCTCATCCTTGCTTAAATTAAATGTTTTCAGTTATGTATGAGCAACCTGAAGGCTCAGGCACGAACAAAGGAAAAGGAAAGCTGATCGAATAAGTGTGTATTATGAGTTAATGGTTATAGCTGCATAAGTATCTATTCAAGTATTGTAAGGAATGTATTTGAAGGTCTCGTACCTGGGAAGTAAACTTTGATGTATGTAATTTAAGTTTGAATGTAATATTACTATTGTATTATTCAGCTTATAGAAATGGTATCGTGAAGCAATCGAGTTCTGGGTTTCAAGTACCCGGATTTGGGGCGCCACAGTTGGTATCAAAGTCGAGGTTATAAACGTTAGAGTGCAAAACCCTAGTTATAACCTTAGTAGAATGGAGGACGAAAAGATAAGATAAATATTCAAAGAACCAGAGACGCAAGTACTGCGTGAGGAGTTATAAGATATGATGAGTCGAAGAGATCCATCAAGTTTTAGTTGTACTAAATAAAATATTCCTTCATTTTACCGATGAATATATTTTATTTCTGGCTAATGTTGTCTCTCGCTTATTGTGGTCATAGGATGGATGACGAAAGTCAAAGTAGCAATTCCTTGACCCAAGAGACGATGGACTCTAGCGAGGAGTACACGAGATAGTGAGATAATAAGAGATTTGTTAGTTAGAAACGACGACTTAACTGGCTAGAAATTTGGCAAAATGGAGGCACGTAATCGATTTCTCCAGATTTCGCAATGTTAAGATAAGGACGCCGCTTCACCGAACACGTATAGAATTAGCCGAAAGTTACGAGGAGGTTGGAACAGAGAGAGATACAGGTGGGGCGGTTGAAGGTTGAGATAAAAGCCAAAGACACCAAGATATATACCTTGGAGAGCAGCTTTAGGCATCGCTTTTATGCGATTCGACATGAAGTGGATGAAGCGCTTTTCTAGAGAAGGATAGGCGTTGATGAGAATTGAATAAATTTATCGTCAAACAAAATAAAAGACAACGATATAAAACTCTTGATTGTCGTATATATACTATATGCTAATCGGGGTAACTTATGTATGTAGATGTCCGTGGAAAAGATATGTGGAATAAGAAGGATCGATCCATACCCCGAGCTAATATCAAGGCCAACAATTTGAAATAGAAGCTTACCAGAACCCAAATCGGATGAGGTGGCTATAGTGGAAAACGTAGTATCGGATCAAGAAATGGTGGATTTGATGATAGTGATTCGTACACTAAAGTTGAAGCTTTCCAAGCATCAACGAGGTGCGTAATCTGGAGAACAAGGTTGCTACGCCGAAAGGTCAGGGAGATAGAGACGTTGCTTAATATTCAATCGCATCAAGCATTCTTTGAAACAATGAAAGAGCGGGATAAGCTCAAAATCCAAATTGACCAGATGGGAGCCTCAAGCAACACTTCGTGCAAACTCGAGAGGTAAGGAAAAAGAAAGATAGAAGATCCCGACTTAGGAAAATCGATAAGAAGAAAGGGAAGAGGATATGATATATTTATACCATGAGGGACATACATCTCCTCGTTGCCCCAACTATAAGCAAGGTGGATGTTTTAATTGTGGAATGGAGGGACATCGTGCGAATGAATGTCCGAGAAGAAAGGCTTAGTAAATAAGTGGTATGGGTTATGTTGTGTGTGAAAAGTAATGAACTGTTTTCAACTTTAAGTTGGTCAAAATTTTAAATCCCGACTTTAGTAGTCACAAAGGGATAAATCATTGATTAAAGCAAGATGTCTTATGTAAATATTCGATAAATGAATATGAATCTAAGTTTGAGAAATGAAACGAGTTTAATACATTAATCTTATGCAATAATGTTTAAAATGTAAAGGTATAATTTATGGTTTTATTTAACCGAGATAATGCCGCCAATCCGTTTAACTCGAAACCAAGGGTAGAAGAATCTATTAATGATGGAGAACAATGACAATGAATCGATGCAAAACTTTGCAAACATGATGGCTCAAAGCATGAAGCGAGGAATGCCAATGCTTTGGAACCAAACCGCATAATCGCATGCAAAATTCAAAGACTTCAAAGCAAGAGGACCACCAGAGTTCGTAGGATCACCGACCCTACAGAAGCCCAGACATGGGTGAACGAAATAGAAAAGGCGTTCATAATTGCTAGAGTAGATGAGGGGCAAAAGACCGCGTTTGCCACTTATATGATAAAAGGGGAGGCTAACTTTTGGTGGGAGGCAAATAAGACTCGGGCAAGAGAAGAAGAAATTGCTTGGGATAGGTTTAAAGATTTATTTTTCGAAAACTATCTCTCTGTTAGTATGCAGTCTAGAATGGAGGTAAAATTCCTGGAGTTAAAACAGGAAAACATGACTGTTACGGAGTATGCCGCGAAGTTTAATGAGTTGGCTAGGTTTGCTCCCACATCAAGTGAGTCTGTGTGTCGAAAAGGCAAGGAGGTTTGAGCAAGGCTTAAAACCCTAGCTCTCTCAATAAGGTGGCAAGATCAAGCAATAGATACTTTTAAAAAGACTCATGGAAAAGGCTATCATAGCCGAACAGGGAGTGAGGCCATGAGTCTCTACAACAAGGAGAAAAAGAACCGTAAGGGTGTCAGAGGAGCGGTGAAGATGGAAAGTAGTAGTGGGAATAGGGGTGAGAAGAAATGAGGAATTTTCGAGGAATGTTCAAGTGAAGCAGGAAGGTGTGAAGAAGCGGGCAGGCAAAGGTCAAGAATCATGGAAAGAATCACTCTGGCGAGTGTCTAAAGGGTAAGTTCACAGTGCTTTAAGTGCAGCAAGAGGGTCATATCTCTCCCAATTGCCCCAATTCAAGGAAGATCAGTGGATGCTTCATATGCGGATCGACTGAGCATCAGGAGAGGAACTGTCCAAAGAGGGGAATAGAGGCAGGAAACATAACCACAGGGAGAAACAGTGGACCACACTCAACCAGTACCCCAACGTTAACAACTCCGAGGGTCTACAACATGACGGTCCAGGATACATCGGCAAATGAAATGTAACTCCAAAAAGCTATATGAATCGCTTATATATCTTATATGTTTTCCTATATATATATAGAAGTGATTTTATAAAGAAATTTTGAGTTCTTTCGTAAATCAAATTTCGCGCTTTAAGTAAGTGATGTGAAGAATAGTTAAAGATCGGCCTCGATCAAGTATGATCGAGGTCTACGTGCAATGATTATATGTGCATGTACACTTATTATGCTTATGAAGTTTTAGAATCGGTGATTCCGGGACTAATCCTTATAAGGGAGGTGAATGTAATAACCCGAGATTTCCTAAATAAAATAAATAAGAAATTTACGTGTAAATTTTTTTTTTTAATGACGAGAATAAGTGTCTAATAATGTGAACGATAAATATGAATATATTTATTACTTAAAAAAATTAGAAATAATTTTGGAATAATTAATTATTACAAATTATAATTAATTTCAGTAAGGCGTAAATATTTTTATTAATTATTTTCCATGAAAAAACATGATTGGAAATAATATATGAAATGATAATTAGAACTTATATAATATATATTTTATTATATAAATTGTTCGTAATATTTAAATCAAGTATTTTAACTTGATATGCGAAAGAGAAGTCGATATGAGATCCAAACCCCAATTGGGATTATGATCAAGAGATGATAATAATAATATTATATTATTATTATAATGATTTTACAAAGACAATAATTATGTATTGTGTGTATGCGACAGATATTATCGAAGAAATGACACTACCGCTTAGGTCATAGCATATTACCGTCTTGTGAAACCCTAATTATTAAACTCGCTTATGATAAATGACCGAGTAGTATATGAAGTTACTTGTATATGAAGTTATCATGTGTACACGAATGTCAGTAATTAGAAGAAAAACCCTAATTACTATTTTACGATATAATTGTGACAAACCCTAATTATTACAACCCTAATCAGTTGAAGTTAGAAATCAGAATGACCGTGTTAGATCATACACGATAATTAGAGAACCCTAATGGTCGCTTAGAAAACCCTAATTGATAACGTTAAGAAACCCTAATTAGAAAACCCTAATTTTCTAAAGAAAACCCTAATTTAAAATTATCGGGTTTAATTACGATGTTATTATATAAATATTTTAATTTACCAAATGATAGGAATTAATTGGTAAATAGTAAGAATTATAATCTAATGGTTAAATATTACATTTAGTGGCCTTTTACAAAAATGCCCTTGGAATTATATGTGAAATGATCAAAATACCCTTTTTGTCATTTTAGTGTATTATTACTTACATTGTTGATAGGATCTTGCAACAAGGATGCCCAACATACTTACCCTACATGCTATGAGCTCTCAAACAAGGGAATCATCCCACTTTAGCATCCAAGGTATTTAAAATTATTTTTTTTTAAATTAAAGGAAAGAGAAAATGCATTATTTATGTCTTATTGCTACCACTTGTCCACAAAATCTGGCCAATCCATCTAGAAATTACCTATGGGCTGTAGTATTACCATCAATCAGCCACTATAATCAATTCATGCATTAATTTATGGATTCAAGAGAGAGAAATGCAACATTTTGGCCTATTTATACCCAAGCACTTAGCTTCATTCTCCCAATGCTTAAACCTACGAAATTCTCTCATTATATCACCATAAACAAGCCCCATTCACACCAATAACAAATCAAGAGCCAAAAATCGTAATCAAAGCTTAAAAAGGTATAAACCCTAACTTGATTTTTCTTAAACTTTTGGTGTTAGATGTTATGTTTAAATGTTAAAACATGTTGATTATAGTGTCTAAGGATGATCTGGGTTGCTTGATGTTGATTCCATAACATTCAGAAGTTCGGATTTGAAGATCTTTAAAATCTGGAAATTTTCATTTTTGTGTTCCTGCAACGAATGTCAGAGTCTGTAGATCCCATCCTGTTAAGAGTTTTTGATGTTTAAAGCTTGCTATGTGTAGCCTGTTATGTGGTCTTTAAACTCCAAAAGAAATCAGGTCTATATCTATTGTAGATCGGGATTTATAAGCGGTCAAAATGGGTTGACCTAAAGCATTGACCTACAAGCTTTTCAAACCCGTAAAATATTCTAAGTGTCCGTAAATGTTTTTTGGAAAATGTCGCCTTATATCTCTGGTCATCTTTAATGTATTTTGTGTTCTAAAGGTTGATATGTGTAGTTTTTTATGTGGTATTTAACCTCCAAAAAGATCAGTCCATATATATTACGGATTAAGAGTTATTTAAGGTCAAATCTGGGTTGACCTAAGATTTGACTCGGAAAAATTCGCAGCCCCTGAATTTCTAAGTGTTGATTTTTCTTACAAGGTTTGACCATACTTTAAATGCTTGATTTATTGTTGTTATGATGATGTTAAGTGTTAGAGTTGTAGTCCTACATGTTGTCTACACACTGGAATTGATAGATCACATAAACGTTACACGATCATCAAGTTATAGAGGTCCAAAGTAGGCACCTCGAATCGTTTCTTCGTGAAGAACAGCCTTTGGTAGCTACTTTGATGGCCTGATTTATCCCAGATCTGATGTTTGTTTAGAGGTTATGATTGTTGGATCTTGTAGTCTTGTATTTCCTCTACAAGACTCAATTTATAGATTGTCCAAATTCGTTAAGATGAGAGAGTTATTCACTACCAAAGTAGGCCACCTTGCCTCGCCTTATGAAGATCTCTGGTAGGCTCAAGAACACCTATAATGACACTTTCGTCACTACTATAGGGCCTTTTAGCAACAGCTTTTAATTATTTTAATTTCTGATTTTCCTAAATTAATTTAAAAATTAGAAAAATTAGTTTTAATTATTAAAATACCAAATAAATTATGAAAAATTATTTTAAAGTCTCAAAATAGTTTTTAACTATTTTGAGTATATTTCAAAAATATTTAGTATTTTTGGAATATAAAAGGTATTTATTTATTTAATTATAATATTAAATAAATTATTTAAAATAGTTTTAATTCATGAAAAATCATGAAAAATTATTTTATGGTATAAGAAAATATTTTAAGTTATTTTCCATGACTTTTAATATTTTGTGATGAATTTCATTAATTAATTATATATTAATGATATTAAAGTTATTTAATGATTATATTAAATAATTTAATTTAAAAATGATTTTAATATTATAAAAATCATTTTAAATGAAATTAAGGTATTTAAAAATATTTTAAGTTATAAAATATAACTTTTAATATTTAAAGGATAATTTCATTAATAATTTAATATTAATGATATTAAGATAATATTAGTGATATTTAGTTTATTTAATAATTATTATTAAATAAATAATTTAAAAATGGTTTTATTTATTTAAAAATCATTTAAAGAGGATATTAAGGATTTAAAAATATTTTAAGTTATAATTAATGACTTTTAATATTTGATGAATAGTACATTAATATTTATATATTAATGGTGATTATTTAAAATGATTTTAATTATTTTAAAAATCATTTAAGGGTAATATAAATGTTTTAAAAATAGTTTGAGTTATTATAAATAACTTTTATATTTTGGCAATGGTTTCATTAATAGTTTAATATAAATTAATTATTAATGATAATGGAATTGTTTAATGTTTAAATCATGTAATTATGATTCCGATGTTTGAAAGTGATATCCGGTCAAACTAGCTAACTAGAGAAGTGGTTATGAAGTCCAGGATTTGGCAAAGAACAACCATAATAACAGTTATATCACTATAAGCCCTTGAGTGATAGGTTTGATTTATTTTAAATTTTTCAATTTCTGGAAAAAAATTCGAAAATGATTAAAAGTAAAATGTCTGATATTTACAGATGTTGAGGTATAGAATAAGAGTCTTAGACTCAGTATGTACCCGATAAAGCTGTCGGTACGCCGACAACTGTCGGACCCTATAATAGAAAGAAAAGGCTACTGTAAGAACATGGATGAGATATTTGAAAAATATATAAAAGTATAGAATGTGATGACATAATTAGACTATGTACTGACCATAATTGACAGTACTATGTGTTATGATTTATGTTCTAATCGGACGAATGACCTGTTTATTGATAGGTTGTGATAAAGAGATAAGATCTAAGTTGAGATTTGTAATCAAAGAAATCAAAAAGATCCTACCTTTGCATTTCCTTTATGCAATGGACATGAGTAAGAAGTTTCGTAATTATTCTATTCCCATGCATGATTATGTACGCTTTGATTATCAACATATTAGCTCGATATATATTCTGTTAAGTTGATTTCTAAATGGTTATACAAGTGTCCCCACTTGGATAATCATGGCATTTATTCACATGTTGATATACCATGTCAATTACCCGTATACATATATGTTGAATTACATATTATTGTTGAAAGCAAGATTAAAACCTTCTGGTTTGGAACCGTGCATGTATGAACATCCCGATAATGGGAAAATTTTTATGCGCTTTTACGGACAAAGGATGAGCGATGAATGTCGTTTCTAGTTATGTAGTATTGATCAATCATGAGGTACAACTGGGTGATCACCCTCCGTGTCTGTAAGTTATGACGGTTTGTGGATGAATTTCTCTAAATCTTTTCGAAAATGAAAAGAATGTTCATAGTATGTTTCTTAAACCCTATTCATGGGTAGAGCCTCATTTCAAGAATTTGAAAGAGAGTTGTTATGTGAATCTTTTATCAAGATGATTACTTCACAACTTTTGATTCGTTGTAGAAGTGTTATGTAAAGAGAATGCTTATATTCTTTCAAATTTTATATATATAATCGCTATTACTTGTTGGGCACTCAAATGCTCATCCTTGCTTAAATTAAATGTTTTCAGTTATGTATAAAGCAACCAAGGCTCTGTACCGAACAAAGGAAAAGGAAAGTCGATCGAATAAGTGTGTATTATGAGTTAATGGTTATAAATTGACATAAGTATCTATTCAAGTATTGTAAGGAATGTATTTGAAGGTCTCAGACAGGAAGTAAACTTTGATGTATGTAATTTAAGTTTGAATGTAATATTACTATTGTATTATTCAAATTTTATAGAAATGGTATCGTGAAGCACTGAGTTCGGGTTTCAAGTACCCGGATTTGGGGGCGTCACAGGTTTCACTCGTTTCGAGAGCTAACTATCGAGACTTTGGACTATCCGGACACATACTTCGTGAAATGGGTCTAGTACATCTCCTTGGGGTGCTCTTGTTTTATTCGTAAAGAAGAAAGACGGGAGTATGCGACTTTGTATTGACTACCGAGAATTAAACCATGTCACCATCAAGAATAGGTATCCGCTACCTCGCATTGATGACCCGTTCGACCGCCATAAAGAGCACAATTCTTTTCAAAAATCGATCTTAGCTTACGGATACCATCACCAAGATTAAAACCGAGGATATTCCAAAGACCGCCTTCGAACTCGGTACAGGCATTATGAATTCTTAGTCATGTCTTTTGGATTGACTAATGCTCCTGCTGCTTTCATGGATATGATGAACCATGTATTCAAGGATTATTTTGATTAGTTCGTTGTTGTCTTTATTGATGACATCCTCATCTATTCCAAAAGCCGTGAAGATCATGAGCACCATTTGAAGCTGGTACTTGAAAGACTTCGTGACAACAAGCTATATGCCAAGTTGAAGAAATGCGAGTTCTGGCTTAAGGAAGTATCATTCCTTGGGCACGTGGTGTCAAAACATGGAGTATCTGTTGACCCGGTGAAGATTGAAGCAATACAAAGTTGGGAGCAACCGAAGTGGGTGACCGAAGTGCGTAGCTTTTTGGGCTTAGCTGGTTATTATCGGAGATTCGTGGAAGGATTTTCTTGAATCGCTACTCCGTTAACTCAGATGACTCGGAAAGATGCAAAATTCGTATGGAGCGAGGAATGCGAGAAGAGTTTCCAAGAGCTCAAAAGGAGACTCAATTCGGCACCTGTTTTGACAATACCATCTGGTTCGGATGGATTTGTTATCTACAGCGATGCTTCAGGCAAAGAGTTAGGATGTCTTATCATGCAACATGGGAAAGTCATAGCCTATGCCTCGCGACAACTCAAAGAATATGAGAGGAATTATCCTACTCATGATCCGGAGTCATCGCAGCTTGTTTTTCGCTTGAAAATCTGGAGACACTACCACGTATGGGGAGAAAGTGGAGATTTATACGATCATAAAAGCCTCAAATATTTCTTCACCCAAAAGGAACTCAAAATGCGGCAACGACGCTGGCTTGAGTCATTGAAGGATTACGACCATAGCATTCAATATCATCCTGGAAAAGCAAATGTTGTAGCTGACGCATTGAGTAGAAGATCATATGCGGGTACGAGTGCAATGTTGTTAACACAAAGACCCATTTTTAACGACTTACAAAGGATGGATATAGAGTTAAAGACTCCAAGTACCCACGTGATGATATCAAACATACGAGTAGAACCGACTTTAATCGATAAAGTTAAAGTTTGCTCGAAGCTACTACGGACCAGAAATGATGCGTATGAAGAAGAAAGTGCAAGAAGGTGCTATTCCGTAAGCGTGAATCGATGAAGAAGGAATACTTGAGTAAACTCCGGACTTTATGCGTCCTAACGATCCCGACTTGAAGCATAGAATCATGATGGAGGCACATAACACACCATTTGCAATCCATCTCGGGAGTACCAAATGTATCATGATCTTCGACATACATTTTGGTGGAACAATATGAAGAGAGAGATCGCGGAGTTTATCTCGAGGTGTTTAACCTCACAACGTGTAAAGGCGAGAGCATCAAGTGCCAAAAGGTCCATTGCAACCACTTGAGATTCCAGAATGGAAGTGGGAACACATTATCATGGATTTCGTTACGGGTCTTCCCAAAGTTTCTCAAGGCATAGATGCGATTTGGGTTATTGTTGATAAATTAACCAAGTCTGCTCATTTCTTACCTATACGAAACTTATTCCTTGAACGCCTTGCTCAGATGACGTGAATGAGATTGTGCGATTGCATGGCATGCCAGTATCCATAATTTCGGATCGTGACCCAAGATTTACTTCAAGATTTTGGGTTAGCTTGGAGAAAGCTATGGGCACGGATTTACGATTCAGTTCAGCATACCATCCTCAAACGGACGGACAATCAGAGAGGACTATTCAAACCCTTAAAGATCTATTAAGACTCTGTGTTCTAGATTTCAAAGAAAGTTGGGATAAGTACTTGCCACTGGTGGAATTCTCCTACAACAACAGTTATCAAACAAGTATAGGCATGGCTCCATTTGAGGCGTTGTATGGACGAAAGTGTCGTTCTCCAGTATCCTGGGACAAGGTGGGTGAAGCAACGTTGTTGGGACCAGAATTAGTACGCATGACTACAGAAAAGATCCAAATAATTCGACAACGTATTCAAACCTCACAAGATCGACAAAAGAGTTATGTTTATCTTCATCGAAAGGACGTGGAATTTAATATTGGGGATCATGTATTGTTACGTGTTGCTCCATGGAAGAGAGTTACAAGATTTGGGAAGAGAGGAAAGCTCAATCCACGATTTGTTGGACCATTTGAGATTCTTGACCGAATAGGAAATGTGGCCTATAGACTCGCATTACCTCCAAGTATGTCTCGTGTTCATAATGTTTTTCACATATCTATGCTTCGTAAATATGTGAAAGACCCAAACCACATTATTAAGCGTTAGAACCCGCATTTAGATAGCCAAGATTTAACGTATTTAGAGGAGGTACTGTCAAGATATTGGATAATAAAGAGCATATCCTACGAACAAAGGTTATACCACAAGTCAATGTTTTGTGGAGGAACCATGCTATTGAGGAAATGACTTGGGAGTTAGAATCAGAAATGAAAGCGAGGTACCCTCACCTTTTTGAAACACCAGGTACATACGTCAATTTCGATGACGAAATTTTATAAGAAGGGGAGGTTGTAAGACCCCAACTTATTATGAATAAAATTAAATTTTCTCTATTTATTATCTTGAAATAATAAGGAGTTAATTTGAAATAAAATTTTGGTTATGGGTGAAATGTGCAAATTTTACAAAATAAGCAAGTGGTTATAAAATATTCATTTATGTCGGAGAATATTCATTTGGTCGTGGAATATTCTTTTTGTCGGAAAAATCCGTACGATGGCGCAGTCATTGTGGGCCCCATAACAGAATAACTGTCGGATGAAGAGAACGACAAATTTGAGTTGTTACAAATAACGGCGTAATCGTTACCGATAACATTGTTGGAATACCCGGTGGTTAAAATACAGTAATACGCGTAATGGCACAAGATGACACCTGCGGTATTACCTGATGATTGTTGAATTATTGATCCTTACGTAAGAAGGCACTACTCAATAATTGTTACAGTAGTTACTGTTTAATATTTTATTTTATTGATTCAATAATTGCTGCATTGATAGTTTATATTATTGTTGTTTCAATAATTGTCACTGCACTATATTTCCCATTATTAGATCAATAATTCATATTATTTGAATAATATTATTAGATAGCATTATTGACAATGTCTAGAAGGTTCTGTCAAGGAGAGGTTAGATCATCTAATTGCGCGCTAGTAAGGAGAGATCCTTATTGGAAAGCCCCATCTTTCCTGGGAACGGCCTGGTTGTCATAATTGTGATTCTGTAATATTATTTGTGAATAATTAATTATTGATTCATATGATAAGGAAATATTTATTTTATAAAAATGATGGATTTATTTATTTTATGTGATTATAATTGAAGGAGTTAATGTTGAGGGGTTTTATCTGTATTTTTGTCGAAATGGAGGTATTAAAAATCAAATCAGTATTTTTACGATATATTGCGTGAGTTATAATTTTTAATCTGACCGTTGGATCGTTGTGATTTTTGGATATGTTATATATATATAAGTTGGATATACGTCCACAAATTTTGAACCATTAAAAATTAACGAATGATTTGTTATGAATTTTAAGAGGTGACTGCTTCAGAAATTAGGGTTATAAATGATTTTGGTGGAAAATTCTAGAATTGAGTGGGCCCCACTTGTGGTTGGTGAGAAATGTGCTCAAATTGAATTTCAAATGTGGTGGGTGGCAATAGTAGCAGGTAAAGCCATCAAGTAGTAGGTTAAGTCTGCTTTGGCGGGCTAAAATTTTCCTATAAATAGAGGGCTAAGTTAAAATTGAAAATCACACCAGAAACAAAAGCTTTCTCTCTTTCTCTCTATATATTATCGAGCGTATTTTGTGAGTATTTAGATACTTTGAGAGTTGCTATTCAGTACAAGTTTCATTCAGCATCACTTCCAACCTTTCATTCCGAAGTACTGTTTCTTTGAGGTAAGGGATGTTATTTTCTTCATATATGATATTATTTCTTTCAATATCATTAGGCCGAAGTATTGATCTGAAATTTTAATTAAATTTGGAACTTGTTGTGTCGGGGTTACTATTCATGTATACGGCACTATTCACAAATACGACACTATTCACCGAAAAATAAAATTTTCTCTTTTTCTTCCAGATGTGTTTTATGGTTACTATCTTTGATTGTATCCATGTTTTGATCAATATTTTTGAATTCTACTTCACACTTGGTTATTATGGAGTATTATTGAATTTGGATAAACTAAAATACGAATCCCTAATATTTGTCCTTCTGTCTCACTGGATTCGTTCTCTAAAATGTTTTTCATCATCCTCAGTCCTTAATGGTGATACTTGATGAATATCTTTGGCCTGTAGTGCAAAGATGAATGATTACTCGATGAATATCTTTGGCCCGTAGTGCAAAGATGAACCGGTGTTGAGATGAACATGACCAACTGGTGATACAAATGAATATCTTTTGCCCGTAGTGCAAAGATGTATATTGATTGATGTTACAGGGATAAAATATTGAGGATGGACTCTTAAATTCATAGATGATAATAGATTTCATTCTCTACTTAACTCTTCTAATGAATTGATGTTTTCGCTACATTTGTTGATCTAAAACTTGTTGTCTATTGTATTCTATCAGATTTTTTTCAGTTGAAGACTAAGGATAATTTGTTGTATATTATCTTAATCATAATGTTCTTTACTGGGCTAGTTGAGCTCACCCTTTTCCTTTTTGTTCTATTTTTCTTCTCAGGAGGTGAGAGTTTAGCAGAGACTAGCCGGGGTATGGAGTGATGACTCAAGATAACTGTTTTAGTAGTCCTCGCTATTTTGTAAAATAGTGCATCAATAATTGTAATGAGGACGTTATTTGGGTGTGGATAATGTCTAGAAGGCAATATTGTATTTAAACTCACAGTATGTGTTGTCGTATTCTACACGACAATTGTATTAATAAAGTTGTAGTTGTTTTTCTGTACCATGTATTTGACGACTCAGAATGGGTGATGTATACCTATTTTGGGGGCGTCACAATAATAGTCCTCACTATACTATAAAATAGTGTAATAATAATTGTAATGAGGATTTTATTTGATTTGGATATTGTTTACGAGACTATATTTGTATTGAAACTCACAGTTTATGTTTTGTCGTATTTTACACGACAGTTAATAGTTGTATATAGAAAGTTTATATTTGGATTCTGTATCATGTATTTGGCGACTCAGAATGGATTGTGTAGACCTATTTTGGGGACGTCATATTATTTGTCTCATCTTGTTTAGCGCGTATGCATGCACACACACACACACACAGACACACACACACACACACACACACACACACACATATATATATATATATATATATATATATAGTATAAGCATGCATATAGAATATTATATTCTATCTGAATTGATTATGAGCTTTATTTTAGTTTAGTTCACTAGAGCCACCAAGCGAACCAAAAGGTCAAACCCTAGGGTGAAAGAATTAAATTTAAACATAACTATTACATTTAAACTCGGGCTCCATTACAAACGGGTCTTCAAGTGCTCCTTGCTCTTTGGTCTCTAATTCTTCAAAATTTTAATTCTAACTATTCCTATTACAAAACTATTTATAATAAATAGAAACCTTTGATCAGCAGTCAGGGAGAAGTACATAGGAGGATGGAGATAGAATTTATATTAAGAAAAATAGAGAAGACGAGGTACGCAGACCCCATTTAATAAAACACATACATTCATGCATCCAATTAAAATAAAATCCAATCACATTGGTCAATAGTCTATAATATACATATCATCATATGCATCAATAAATAAAATTCATCTCATGAAGTATAAATCCATTTTATATATGCATCAATATCATTTAATAGGCAAAAGTTTGCTAATATTTAGTTTTTTAAACAAAATAAACTCTTTTATTTTAATCAAAAACCAAATCCAAATTAAACTCTTTAATTTTTAGTAATCTGAAACCATATCTCAGATAAAATAAACATCTTTATTTTAAACTTTTATCAATTAAATAATTAATTTATGTTAATTGGAAAAAAAATCGATCAACATGCATGCGCACTAGCACCTGAATGAATTAGAACAGGCAAGTAATGCATACCAATGAGCGTAACCGTAAAAATTTTTCATTTGTCCAGAAAATTCGATGCAATCGCATATCAATTCATACATGGAATCATAAAATTGATAATTAGCACAAAGTTAGGCTATGATACCACTGTTGGGATTATATATAGCTCGATTACATAATCAAATCATATAAAATAGTGTGAAAGCATGAGAAATTGGAATTTAAAATTTTCATACAATCTCATACCATGATCATGCTTTATGCTTAATTATCAATATAAGCGAAGAAGAAGGAGATCAGATTCATACCCTTGAAGATTCGAGTTTCATCAAGTACAAGTTTAACTCCTAGCCCTTCGTGTTCTCCTCGAATACGCGGGAATGATTCCTTCCTTTGATCAACGCTAGCCACCCAAGCGTTTGGCCTCTAGAGGTGATCAACCAAGGAAAAACAAAAACTCAAGAAAAAAGGTGATTGGCTAAAACTTAGTTTCTATCTTTATAGAAATTTTGTACTCTCCCAACTCTTGAAATCTAGTATGTCCTTCATTAAAATAAGATTTCTCTTATTTATAGATGTAGGCAACTCTCCTAAACTATTTAGGAATAGGATTTTGTTTTAATTAAATATAAGACATGAATAATTACTGCCAAGTCTTATTTTATTAAATTATATGTATTCCGATTCTCAAATGCACAACTCTGAATAAATGCAAATTAGAAACTCTTTTTTAATTTTATTTCATATTGGCCAAGAATTTTTGGGTTGTCATTTATCGAATCACATATGACATTTCTCTTTTTTTTACTAGAAGTGGTAGATTTTTTATTGATTATTCATTATCTCCATTAGGATACTATGATAATCTCAAGTCTAAGAATCACTAGTACTACTATCACTATAGAAATTTCTATTGACATGCAAGTAAAACTCTATTAGGTATTTTTTAGCGAGTTAAGTTCAGTGAACTTATTCTCCAATAAGCACCTACATACTTGTTTTAATGTCTCCACATAAATGAACATGAGAACAATCATCATCATCTAATGAGCAAGCAAAGTATGTACCAATCTATCTGGATTCACTAATCCCTTTTTAGTAATCCATCGATTAGGAACATTTTAGTTTTTAAGTTATCTAAGAATTTAGATCTCATTGGCATGATTTCATCATGATTCTAAAAATATTGCTTAAAACTATGAGTTTATCACATATTATTAAAACAACACCATATAGATAATTAAATACCTTTAGTAAATAAATACTTTTATTAATAAATGAATAAAATTATTTACAAATTATATATTTTATCATCATACATAATTGACTTATATACATATTACTTTCAAAATTACCATTAAAATGCTCCAATACTAAGATATTCTGATCAATGTGCCAGGCAGACGCCTCCACACTTGGCCTTTAAAAGATGAGTCCTTCTACATGGATGTGTTTATTGGATATTTTTAATTTTTAATTTTTAATTTTTAATTTTTAATTTTTTTGCTTATGACTCAAAAAATATATATAATATTTATTCTAACTAGAATTTTTACATGTTCTTGTATATGTATCCAAATTACACCTAAAATACTAATTTATAAAAATTTTAGTTAGAATAAATACTATACATTTTTTGATAATCACAAACAAAAAATAAAATAAAAAAATTACATATCCAATATTCCGGTCCAATTTTCCAATCTGCCAAGACTTATTGTTAAAAGATCTAAACAATTTCCAAACTGAAAAAAATAATAATAACAATATCGTCACCGACCACCTTAAAATCCAACTTAGCCCTCACCTGCCAGGCCTTCTTACAACTTCACCCTCAAAAAACCGGTTTGCCAACAGTTTCCCCACTGGACAACCGACACCAAAAGAAACAAACAAAGACAAACTCCCAAGAAGACAATTGCCTCTGCTAGGTTACCCTAAAGAGAATTAGTAACATAAATAGCAATAAAATTGTTAATTAATTTGATTTCAATTTCTTTATATTATAAATAACAATTAAAAAATAAGAGCATTTAATAATTAAATTTATTTATTCACATTTGAAAATAATACGCCTACTCTGTTGAAAATCATTTGCTTTGCCCACAATTACAATTTACTCTCTAAAATCAATAATGTTTTTGGAAACAGGATACAAAATAATGTGTACGATAATTATTAGTTATAACCAGTAAACAAACCCATGTATACATGGTTGATGGTACTAATTATAATTCAATACATTATTTTGTAATTATATTTTTATAATCATCTTTTACCACTGTAACAACTTCCTCTAAAATAGCTTCCTATAGAATTTCAAACTTTTATGTATAATATCTTTTCAGAACATATGGTTATTGTAGCCAAATTAATTAACTTACCTTAGTATATGAAAATGAGCAACTTAATTTGTTGCATTTCAGTTTTTTATAGGATAATTTAAATTAAGATGAAGGAACTATTAAAAAGGATTTATTATTTGAGTTATCATATATTAACCAAAAATTTACAAAACAAAAGAAAATTTAATTTAACTCGAGTCCAGTTACATAAGACCTTAAAGGTGTGTTTGTGAGTTTTAATTTGGAGGGATTTTTTCCCAGAAAGAACTTTCCTTCCTTTTCTTTCCCCCACACACACACACAAAAATCAAAACTCACAAACAGGCCATAAAGTCCAACTCAGATAAAATTCCTAAGCTCTTAGAATTCTTGTTAATGCATCCCACATCAACTTGCTCACAATCACAATGATTATGAATCTAACAAATGCCTACACGCATTAAAATTAGATCTTAATGGAATATCTATCATAACAACCCTTGAGGCCATTGGTTATCTTGCCACCTACTACTGAAATGTTGATTGCCAGAATACCAAGCACAATCATCCATATCAAATTGCAGCATATTATTAAAACTCATACCCTATCCAAACAAAAAGGGAAATATGACTAATGGATATGAGGATATCTATCAGACTATCATGAAAGTTCTAACGAATACTTCAAGTAACATTCCCCAATCTCCACGAATTTCTTATATGTACGTTACACCTAATAATTGGGGCTAAATCAGACCCAATCTAAATCATGTATTGGTCCAGGTAAATCCATTAAAGAAGTGATGTGTTAAGTATGTTACTAAAACTATTAAGAGTTTTATTGTTAAGTATGAAAAATTTAAAATCCAAGTGCTAATTCTTTGATTCAACTTACAGCCACAGTGAATTAACAATATTCACATAAACACAAAACAAGAAATACATTTTCGAACTTGACTAACAGTTGGTCCAATAATCAATGCAGATCTTAGAGACCTTTCACCCCAAAAAAAGGGGGAAAAGTGTGTGCACCATGCTGGGGGGGTGTTAGAGAGGTGTGGGAGGACACAATGGGCATTTTGCAGATTTAACAGAGCTGGACAAGAACAATCATTTCCTGATAAACATGGCATGATTAATAAGTAAAAGTCTACAAAGCTCTTGTAAGACGGATGAAATAAAATACAGTTACAGGCAGTACATCCAGCACTGAATGTAAATAGAAAAGATACGTAAAAACCAAATAAAGAAAAGTGACTTATATATACCAGTGAATCATTCAATGGACAATTCTTCTTCATCTGAATCTTGAGGCTGCAGAGGCCCCTTAAAACCACCTTTATTATCACCAAGAAGCTCTCGAGATGCTTTCTCAAGAAATTCTTGAGCAGCACTTTGAAGAGATTGTTTCTGAGCAGATTCACATTTCCTCTTCTTATGAACATTTCTCTCCAAATACTTATATTTTGCACCTTCTCCTCTACTACTGATTTCCCTCATGCTTTGTTTCTGCTCTGGGAAATGAACTAATTTTATTAGGAAAAAATTCGAGTGAAAAGGAAATGAAGACCGAAAAAAGAAAGTTAAAACACCAACCTGGGGTAAGATTAGGCAAAGAATGCTCAATGAAGCGGGTTGCTGCCTGAGGATTTATAGTAGCAGAAGGACGCAGTGGAGCTTAAGGAAAAAACAGTAAAATTCATGGTCGACTTTGTGAAATGATTTACAGCTAATTATATATCATAAGCCCCTATTTAAGAAACAAATGTTCAACAGAATCGTAACACAGGAAATGGCAAAATGTCACGTCATTAATTCTCCACCATAAAAGACATAAACATCATGTCCCCTATATGTTTTTCAGAGATAATGGACAGATCAATTAGTACTAATTTCGAAAGCATTATGTTCAGATTGTTAGTACCACATTTCAAACATAAAAATATTGATAAAGCAAGTACCTTTACTCAAATCTATGAACCTCTCCATTTTCTCTTGGTACAAGCTTAATCTCTCCTACATATACACAAAATAATAGAAAATGAATTCATAGCCTTCGAGTTAAAATTTCCAAATTTAAAAGAAAAACCATCCAAAACCTAATTGAGCAACAACCATCAACTAAAACCCTAAAATAGAGACACCCAAATGCAATGTAAACTGCAAAATGATACAATACACCATTAATCTAAACTCTCAGAACAGGGGAATCAAAACTGAGTAAATTAACAAGACTTGAAGATTTATATAATTTAGGCGCAAATATCAAATAACTTCTTCAACTAAAAGTCATAAATTGAGAAATATCAATCAAAACCCAAAGATAGAGACCCTAATAATAGAACTATTTAAAATTCATATAAAAACACCCAAAAACTGAAGTCTAGAAGTTCAAAACAGCACATAACCCAAGGGAGGCTAAACCAATCAAAACATCTCAAACAGATGAAAAAAATGAAACCCATCAATCAAAACATCAAAATAAACAACCCCACATGATCAAACACCAAAAAATTGCAAACATAGCCTTTCAAAATTACTTACCAGCTCTGATTTCACAGGATGGTCATCTGGGTGAACCCCATTGCATCTCAACCTTACTGAAACCCAATCAATTCAAGCCAAACAAATCCTCCTCAAATTCAAATTCAATTGCAAGATTAATCAAGAGATTGAGCAACTTACCGGTAAAGAGAGTTGTGGTAGCTTTGGCTAACAATAGTAGAGATTGAGCCCGTTCTAGAGGTTCCAATTCGGCGAGAGATTCAGGGGTGCAGTGAGTTAAGAAGTCTGGGAAGTGAGCTTTGAACTCTTCAATGTTGTTTGAGGTTCTCTTCACCGCCTCCATTACTGAATCTGGCACTACTTTCTCCATTTCTTTTCTTTTACTCTCTCTTCTTTTCTTGACTGCCGGATTCTGACGGGCGAGGTTTATAGAGCTTGGTAGATTTTGGTAATCAGGGGCTCAGAGTCAGGGCTAGCTATATTCTTTTGAGGGCAACAAGTGACGTTAGCGGTACAATATGATTATCCCCATTCCTTCTTCGGAATAAATAACAGGGCAGGCCGGGTTTTGCACCACCCGCATCTGTTGTTTGTGAGTCTTTCAAATCAATGGATGAAAAATAAAAAGCACAAAAAAATTGGTCACTATATTTTTTTGTCAAATAAAAAATTAACAAAATTGAAAATAAATTTTTTTTAAAAAATAAAGAAAGAAGAGGATAACTAAATTTGGGGACATTGTGGTTGTCGTGTTTTAAGTATTTTCACTAAATTTAAAAAAAATAAAATTAGCACATTAAATTTTTAAAAAGTTTTTAATTGGGTCATTCTATCCAATAAACGTTGGGTAAAATTAATGAATTATCCACTGTAATTAACATATTTTACTTAATACACTACTGAGCTTTTAATTTTTTAAATTATCCTATTAAACTAATTATTATTTTAAAATTGAATCATTCTGTTATAAAAATTGGATAGACGTTAAATTGTTTCAGTTTTTTTCCACGTAGTAACAAAAAAATAAAACTAAAAAAATATATATATCGATGCGAAAATTCCTTCGTGGTTGTATAAAAAACAAACAATTAAAGAAATGACATGGAAAATAAATGGCAAAACTAACATACCGACGTCCCGGATGACAACAGCCATGACCAACGACAAAAAAAGGATCAGTCAGGCCAAAATTGCATAGATCCAAAAATAGAGAGAAACCAGTCGCGATGAATGAACTGCCCAGGATCCCAAATCCATTAAAAGGCATTAAAACAAATACATCCAAAAGAGCATCTCCAATAGACGGACTATCCCATAAACTATATTTAGTCCATATGATATCAGCAAATATTTTTTTATTCTTCAATCCTTCCAGCAGATGAATTATACCGCGGACTATCCCGTGGACTATAATATAAAAAGATTAAAATAATCAATGAATTCAAAAAAAACTCCAACGATTATATTCCAATGACCATATTCGAACGATCATATTCCAACAACTATATTTTAAAGAACAAACAACCTCTATAAATATAAGGCACATCCAGTCTCTCATATTCATTCATCTCAACTTCAACCTTCCAGTTAAATACGTTATTTTAAATATGTCTCGTCAATTCGAATCAACTATGCTACACATGGATGAAGAAGAAGATGAAGAAGCATATGAACACTTTTTAGGCTTGATGGCTATTGAAGAAGAACAATAAAATATCAATAGGTATACATCATGTCATTGTGGTTCTGTGCAATGTCGTATTACCATTGATCGGGGTAGACATGAAGGTCATAATCGAATTTTTCGTGATTATTTTGCTGAACATCCTACATACCCCCCCCCCCCCCGTATTTATTTCGGAGAATGTTTCAAATGCGACGCCCACTCTTCCTCCGAATTCAACAAGTAGTTGAAGCGTATGATTCATACTTTGTCCAAAAAATGAATGCTGCAGGAAAACTCAGTTTATCTTCTCTTCAAAAGATAATTGCCTCAATGTGAATGCTTGCCTATGGTGTTTCGGCAGATTTCGTTGACGATTATGTGCGGATCGGTGAAAGAAAGACTATATTGAGTCTTAAAAGGTTTGTAAAAGCAGTCATTGCAGTTTTTGGTGATGAATATCTGAGATCCCCTAATAGTGATGACATTGTTAGATTGTTATTAAAAGCTGAAGAGCGTGATTTTTCTGAGATGTTGGGGAGCATCGAATGCATGCATTGGAAATGAAAGAATTTTTCGGTTGCGTGGCATGGTATGTATTCTGGACATGTGCATGAGCCAACAATTATTTTAAGCGGTGGCTTCATACGATCTTTGGATATGGCATGCATTTTTTGGATTATCAAGCTCTCATAATGATATTAATGTTTTAGAAAGATCATCTATCTTCTCTACTCTTACTCAAGGTCGTGTTGCAGCTGTGAAGTACTCAATTAATGGACATGAATACACAATGGGTTATTACCTTGCTGATGGTATATATCCCCTATGGGCAACATTTGTTAAAACCATTTCGGCACCTCAGGGAAATAAAAGAAAACTATTTGCTAAGACTTAAAAGGCGATTAGGAAGGATGTTAAGCGAGCATTTGGGGTACTCCAATCACGTTTTGGGATCTTTCGTAGTCCTGCACAATTTTGAGATCAAACAACACTAAAAGAAATTATGATTGCATGCATAATACTACATAATATGATCATTGAGGATGAACAAGATGAAAATCACAAACCAGCAGCTTATGCTACACATGACGAGATTTCAACTGTAGAAGTGTCTCATGAGCGTACCCCATAATTACTTGAATTCATTGAAGCCAATAATCGCATAAGGGATAGACAAGTTAATTATCAACTTCAAGAAGATATTATCCAACATTTGCGGTCACTACATGGTGGAGCGTAATCCATTATATTCTACTACAATAATAAGCAAATTATGATTCTATAATAATAAGCAAGTCAACTACTAGATGTAACTCTTTTCATGATTTCTTTCTTGCGTTGTTTGTAATATTCAGCTAATTCGGGCTCCATGTTAGTGGTGTCAGTCGTCATGATCCTTTCATCCTTTTGTTCTTTCTTGATATTCAACTTCTATTGCTCTTGAAAATATATGATGTCTATGTTCTCTTGTCTCTTTTGTTGGTTCAATTTCATCTGATGCTCGAACTTCTCAAACCTCAATTCCAAAGGTGTACTAGTATCAGCGGTTCCTTTGCCCTTTTCAAATAATGCTTTCGAAACCTTTCTTCCCATTGGACTCTCTAATCATGCAGAGATTGTATCTTCAATACCATCGTCTTCACCCAAGCTTACTTCTTCTACGATTGATGGAGAAGATGTTGTTGGACTTAACTTTCTAGTACTTTTCTATTTTTCCACTATTATCTGTTCTCCATTTCGGTGCATCTTTTAATAGTCTCCAATAGTGCATAACTCCAAATGGTTGCTTTTGGATACTTTTGAACATCTCTAATGCTTGACATATCTATTTTAAAAATTATTTAAAAGTATTAATTATAAATTATTAAGAATAAACTAAATAAAATTTTACATGAAAAAAATTGAAATACTTTATCTTGTTCACCTACACTGTTTTGTTGCATTCTTTCAATTGAAGCATAATATCCACAAAATTTATTCACTGCGAGTTGAATTGTTGACCAACATTTTGCCAAAGCAATAAAATTGCGTTCAGACTCAAAATTTTTGTATTCATGAAAGTATTCGTGAACTCTTTCCCAATATCTTCCATGTTTCTGATCGTTTCCTTAAATTGGATCCATGTTTACATTAAGCCATCCTGAAACAAGAATGACACTTCATCAATTGTGTAATTTCCCTTTCGTCATGTTCTTTTATTGGACTCATTTTCGGGAGTCTGAATTGGTACATCAGTTTGAGTTGAGAATTAATCCAACAAATTTGGATCAACAAGAGAGAAATCTTGAGATAATAATAAAAAAAAATACATTGAAGGACCATGATTTTGCATTTAAAAAATAAATTAGAGAGATATTATCAATAAAAAACAAAAATTAAATATAATAAAAATATAAATAATTATTAACAAAATACTTACAATTGCTAAAGGTTAAAATAGTTGATTGAGAGATGATAAAATATATTGAATTATTGTACATATTTATATATTTTTTACAATATCACATTTTTAATTTCTATTCGTTCTAATCATTTTATTACTGTTGTGATCATTTTTTTTACCGTTCTGACTTCTATCTGTTGGAGCATTCATTAGTTTCACTACCCCTTCTGCCCTTCATCTTCTTCTTTGATCATCTTCTTCTCTTCTCAGTCATCCCCTTCATCTCTTTCTTCAAGCTTCCCCTTCACCCCCTTCTTCTTCTTCTTCTTCTTCTTCTTCAGGTATCTCACCCATTTAAATATATTAAAAATTTATAGTCCACCAAATCTCGTTCCTTGATTTAGTCTGTTTGGTTTGCTAGAAAATACCCTAGACTATATGTAGTCTTCTTGCTGGAGCGAAATGTGAGTCTCAGACTATATTTAGTCTAGGATTTGAGCATATCTGGCCTGTTGGAGATGCTCTAACGGCATAGAATTCTAAAATCTGACGAAGGATTCGCAAGTAACCACCATCAGAAAGAACAGATAAACAAAGAAAATTCCTAGTACAAGAAGTCCTACAGTAGATCGAATCAACATAACTCAAAAACATGTCGAAAGACAAATCGGAAACACCATTAACAACAACAAAGAAAGCCTAATCCAAAAAGAGGGAACCCAACCCAAATTTAGCTAACAGATGCGATTAAAGGACAGATAAATAGCTCCTTAAAATCAATGAATCTCTACAAAATCGACAGGTAGCTAGGTAACCATAAGAACAAAAGCCTAGATTAAAATTGTTAGACCCCAACTTTTTATGAATAAAGATTTAATTTTCTCTAAATATTATTTTGAATGATAAGGTGTTGATTTGATATAATGCTATAGTTATGGGTGATATGTGCAAATTTTACAAAGTAAATAAGTTGTCATAAAATATTTATTTGGTCGGAGAATATTCTTTTAGTCGGGGAATATTAAATGCGACGCATGCAATCATAGGTAGTACCACATAACTTGAATAACTATCGGATATATAAAGCGGCCGAAATAAATTTTTATAAAAATAACAAAGAAAAACTTTTATCGTTAATCGTTAAAAATACCCGGTGATAAAAGTACATGAATACGCTGTTATTGCAGATGGCACACAAAGATTGCACATTATCTTTGATTATTGATTCTTACGTAAGAAGTCACTCAGTTTCATTCAATAATTGCCACAGTATTTGTTGCATAATATCTCATATTATTGATTCAATTATTGTCACAGTATCATCTGCATAATATTTTATATTATTAAATCAATAATTGACACGACACAATTATTCATATTATTAGTTAGCATTATTGGCAATGTATAAAAATTTCTGTCGAGAAAAGGGGTTAGGTTATATAATTGCGCAACAATAAGGATAAATCCTTATCGGAAAGCCCCTTCTTTCTTGGGAATGATCTGGTTGTTAATATTGCAAGCTTATAATATAAATTGTGAATAATTATTATGTGGTGGATATTGGTTCAATTTTGATATAAATGAAGGAATTTAGCATGCAATATTTGTTGAAAGTTTGGCATATTTTTTTATGGAATCACAATTATCTTCTCCGAGAAAATATTCATTCAAATATATTATTATAATATTACATTATAATAGTATAATGTGATAATATAATAATATAAATTTATAATTTAAATGGTAATATTATTATAATAATATATAATTTTTAGTATGTGAATAAAAGTGGAGTAAAGGTTATTATTTTGATTTGGTATTCTTTTTTAAAAAAAAAAACCTTTCGTTCACTTCTGCACATTCTTTTTCTTTTTGGTAGCTTGATACAATGCCTGCAAAGCATGTTTTCTAAAATGTGGGCCCTCAACCTTGAAAATGAGAGGTTAGGTAGAGAAAATGATGAAGTTAGGCATTGAGAAGAAAAGAAAAAAGTTAGGCAGAGAAGAAAAGAAAATGTTAGGCAGGTTTGTTTACTTTTTCCTTCGAGGTTGCACTATAAAAGGGGGGTAACTCCTTCCTAAACACACTAAAAATCTCAAGCATTCCTATTATAATATTCTGAGTATTTCTTTTGAGTATAAGAATACTTTGAGTGTAACTTTTAGAGCAAGATTTTCTCAGGATAATATCCGATATTCTAGTCAAATCTAATTTTATACTAAGATAAAGGATGTTATTTTCTTTTAATACTCGTAAGAGATATCATTTTCTTTTATACTTCATATTATGTAAGTGATATTATTTTATTTCATATCCTTTAATTTAACTTACTATGGTAAGTATTGCTTCTATAATTCCTGAAATGATTAAAATTTCTTAAGGTTTACGCTTCATCTAATATCATTTCACTGGAATATTGGTCTGAACTTTCTTATTAAATTTTTATCTTTTCATGTCGGGGTACTATTCATGAGTACTGTTCACAACATAATTTAATTTTCTTTTCTATCCAAATTTTTTTTGATACATGAATATCCTTCTTGAATTTTACTCCACAATTAGTTATCATGTTGACAATTTGGACAATTTTGAACTCTGGATAAATTGAATTATAAATCTCTAATATTTATCCTTGATCTTACTTGATTGATTCTTTATATCATTATCATCATCCTTATGCTTATATTATGGTGAAAGTCATCTTTGGCCCGTAGTGCAAAGATGGACTGTTGATTGGTATGCTAATGACAAGGAATTGTGTAATCATAACCTTTAATGTTACAGATAAAAGTTTGTGGTGAAAGTCCTCTTTGGCCCGTAGTGCATATATGGACAGATATATGACATGATCATGACCACTAGTGATTCAAACGATTATCTTTGGCCCGTAGTGCATAGATAATTTTTTGATTGAAAATATTTATTGATTGGTGTTATAGGGATAAAATATTGATAATGGACTTTTAAATCATAGAAGATATTAGACATCATGCTCTACTTGACTCTTCTAATGGATTGTTATTTTCGCTGCAGTTGTTGATCTAAAACTTGTTGTCTATTGTATTCTTTCACATTTTTCCCTGTTGAGGACTAAGGATAATTTGTTCTACATTATCTTAGTCATAATATTCTTTACTGGGCTAGTTGAGCTCACCCTTTCCCTTTTGATTCCATTGTTCTTCTCAGGAGGTGATAATCTAGCTGGGACTAGTCGGGGAGTGGAGTAATGGTCCAAGATGATTATTATAGCAGTCATCACTATTTTTTTAAATAGTATAATAATAATTGTAATGAGGACTTTATTTAAGTTTGGATATTGTCTACGAGACAATATTTGTATTTAAACTCACAACTTACGTTTTGTCGTATTTTACACGACAATTAATAGTTGTATAAATGAAGTTTGTATTTGAATTTTGTACCATGTATTTGGCAACTTAGAATAGGTTGCATGAACTTATTTTGGGGGCTTCACAATTGGTATCAAAGGTTAATTAGGGATATGAACTCTGGTGGAGATCTGGGATTAGAACTAGGAGGGGAGAGACGAGTAAAACCTTCGCTAGTGTGTCCTATCTAAGCTTATTTGTTATTTAATTGGTCAGTCAGAATATAAGGATAATATGTGGCATGTCAATTTCTTTAATTAACCCTTATTTTGTGGCAGTATTTGAGAATGACGTCTGAAAATTTTGAGATAAGCAATGGAGCACATGAGACCGTTGAGACACCGCCCATCAATAACTAGGATAATATGCATCAGGAAGGCAATAATACTCCTGTAAACAACAACATCGACCAAATAATGAATGATGAGATGTTTAAGAGCTTTCTACAATTTATGCAACACCAAACAAGAGAGACTCATGTTCAAACTGCAGGTGGAAACAATGGAAACTCACGGCTGACAATTCAAAGAGTTGGGATCGCCGGAGTTTTTGGGAAAGCCAGAACCACTTAAGGCAGAAACATGGATTAAGCAGATCACCAAGATATTTGATGTCTTGGGATGCACAAAGGAGAAAAAAAGTTTCCTTCGCCACCTTTATGTTGCGTGGAGAGGTAGATTACTTGTGGGAATCTATAAAGTGTACTCATCTTTCTATACTTAAGATGTCTTAGGAGAAGTTCCAGGAATTGTTCAACGAAAAATATTTTCCAGAAAGTATTCGTCATATAAAGGAGGTGGTATTCATCAAAATGGAATAGAACAATATGACTGTATCACAATACGAGGCTAAGTTTACGGATTTATCCCAGTTTGCATCCCATTTGGTGGATAATGAGGAGCGAATGACACAAATGTTTTTGAGAGGTTTAAAACTCGAAATCCATTAATATCTCATTTCTCATAAACTATGTTTGTATTCAGATGTTGTGAATATGGCTCAATTATTAGAGCGAGATAATGAGATAGTTCAACCAAAAGACAACAACCGGCAACACGATAATAGTCGTACTAGTGGCAACAGTCATCGGAGCAGTGATCACCAATATTGAGGAAATTATCATGCCAGAAATGGTAACCACTTCGGTGGTAATCCTGCCCAAGATAATAGAAGAAATGAGTCAAGTGAAAATTTTAAAAAGGGAAGATCCAACAATGACGAAAAAGACATCGGTAGCAACACCAGCACCACCAACCGTTTCTAGGGGAGGAGAACGACCGCTAGTTAGATGCTACAGATGCTGAGAGGAGGGACACATCAGTTCAAACTATACACAGCCTTCTAAGGTGTATTTCAGTTATAGAAAGGACGGTCACAATTATTCATATTATTAGTTAGCATTATTGTCAATGTCTAGAAAGTTTTGTCGAGGAAAGGGGTTAGGTTATATAATTTCACGCCAATAAGGATACATCCTTATTAAAAAGCTCCCTCTTTCTTGGAAATGATCTGGTTGTTAATATTGTGAGCTTATAATATAAATTGTTAATAATTATTATGTGGTGGATATTGGTTCAATTTTGATATAAATGAAGGAATATAACATGAAATATTTGTTGAAAGTTTTACATATTTGTGACACCCCCAAAATAGGTCCACACAACCCATTCTGAGTCGCCAAATATATGGTACAAAATTCAAATACACACTTTATTTATACAACTATTAATTGTCGTGAAAAATATGACAAAACATACGCTGTGAGTTTTAATATAAATATCGTCTAGTAGACAATATTCAAAATCAAATAAAATTCTTATTATAATTATTGTCACACTATTTTATAAAATAATGAGGATTACTAAAATAACCATCTTGGACTATTACTCCACTCCCCGACTAGTCCCAGCTACATACTCGCCTCCTCAGAAGAATAATGGAACCAAAAGGAGAATGGTGAGCTCAACTAGCCCAATAAAGAATATTATGACTAAGATATTGTAGAACAAATTATCCTTAGTCCTCAACAGGGAAAAATTTGATAGAATACAATAGACAACAAGTTTTAGATCAACAACTGCAGCGAAAATAACAATCCATTAGAAGAGTCAAGTAGAGCGTAAAGTCTACTATCTTCTATGATTTAAAAGTCCATCATCAATATTTCATCTCTGCAACAACAATCAATAAAATTTTCAAATGAAAAAATTATCCATGTATTACGCGGTAAGGATATTCGTTTGTATCACCAGTGGTCATGATCATGCCAAATAACTGTCCATCTATGCACTATATGCCAAAGAGGACTTTCACCACAATATTTTTCTGTAACATTACAAGTCATGATTATACCAATACACAATTCCTGGTCATAATCATACCAATCAACAGTCCATCTATGCACTACGGGCCAAAAATAACTTTCATCACAATATAAACATGAGGATGATGACAATGATATAAGGAATTAATCAAGTGAGATCAAGGATAAATATTAGAGATTTATAATTCAATTTATTCAGAGTTCAAGAATGTCCAAATTTTCAACATGATAACTAATTGTGGAGTAAACTTCAAGAATGATATTCGTGTATCAAAAATAATTTGGACAGAAAAGAAACTAATTTTATCGTGAATAATATCCCGAGTGAATAGTACTCCATGAATACTACCCCGAATAAAAATATTAAAATTTAATAAGAAGGTTCAGACAAATATTTCAATGAAACGATACTAGATGAAGTACAAAAATCAAGGATATTCTACTACTTTCAGAGATTATATATAGAAGCAATACTTATCAAATAAGTGTAGATTCTGGAATATGAAATGAAATAATATCACTTACATATTATAGAGTATAGAAGAAAATAATATTCCTTACGAATATTGAATGAAATAATATTCGTAACAATATTGAACGAAAATAATATCCCTTGCGAATATGGAATGAAAATAATATCCCTTAAAAATATTAAACGAAAAAAATATCCCTTATGAATATTGAATAACAATAATATCCTTTACGAATATTGAACGAAAATAATATCCCTTACGAATATTGAACGAAAATAATATCCCCTACAAATATTGAACGAAAATAATATCCCTTACGAATATTGAACAAAAATAATATCCTTTACGAATATTGAACGAAAATAATATCTCTTACCTTAGTAGGAGACTAAATCTGACTGATATAGTGGAGATATTCTTGAAGAAAACTTGCACTATTTGATACACTCAAAATATCCTTATACTCAAAAGAAATACGCACAATATTATAGAAGAAGAATTCTCTATTTCTGGTGTGAATGTCATTTCTTAATTGAACATCCTATTTATAGGAGAAAGGCAAGACACTATTTAAGAAAATAATCACGAACGCACAGTAAAATTTTCACGGGCAAAGAATTCGGAGAAAATTGGATTTCACTATTCATATCTTTGCAATAAAATATTCTAATAAAATAAAAAATTTATATAAATTATAATATATTCTAATTATAATCTAATAAAACAAATAAATTTATATATATTATAAAAAGTATTCTGTTTTATATAAAAAGTTTTTTGTTTTATTACTATTAAAATAATAATAAAATAAAACCGAGATAACTTTCTACCTACGATTTTGAAAAATGAGTAAGTGAGAGTCCATGTAATAAGCCCACTTACAACAAATACTTCATGACAAACCCCTCTATTTATATCAAAATTTGAATAAATATTTAAGACAAATCACTTAGCTTCAATCAACACATTTTTAATCTTTTAAAAATTATTTATCATTAATATTATAGCTCACAATATTGACAACCAGATCATTTTCAGGAAAGAGGGCGCTATCCGATAAGAATTTCTCCTTATTGGCGCGTAATTAAATAACCTAACTCCTTTCCTCGACAAAAATTTCTAGACATTGTCAATAATGTAAATAATAATATGAATAATTGTGTCGTCTCAATTATTAATTTAATAATATAAATATTGTGCAGATGATACTGTGACAATAATTGAATCAATAATATGAGATATTATGCAGCAACTACTGTTGCAATAATTGAATAAAACTGAGTGACTTTTACGTTAGCATCAATAATAAGAGATGCTGTATAATACCGTGTGCTACTGTACAACCACGCGTATTATTGTACTTTTATCACCGGGTATTTCAACAATTTAACGGTAAAAGTTTTGTCATTATTTTTTGTTTATAAAAAGGTTATTTTTGTCGCTTTCTATATCCGACAGTTATTCCGTTATGTGGGGTCTACCAATGATTGTGCCATCGTACGAATATTCCCGACAAAAAGAATATTTCCCAACCAAACAGATATTTTATGACAACTTGTTAACTTTGTAAAATTTGCACATATCACCCATAACTATAGCATTATATCAAATCACACCTTATTATTCAAAATAATATTTAGAGAAAATTAAATCTTTATTCATAAAAAAGTTGGGGTCTTACAATATTTTTTTATGAAATCACAATTATCTTCTATAAAATATTCATTCAAATATATTATTATATTATCACATTATACTATTATAATTTAAATGGTAATATTATTATAATAATATATAATTTTTAGCATGTGAATAAAAGTAGAGTGAAGGTTATCATTTTGATTGGGTATTCTTTTTTTTTCTTTTTTTTAAAAACCTTTTGTGCACTTCTGCACAATCTTATTCTTTTAATTGGTAGCTTGATAGAATGCCCGCAAAGCATATTTTCTAAAGTGTGGGCCCCTCAACCTTGGAAATGAGAGGTTAGGCAGAGAAAATGAGGAAGTTAGACACTAGGAAGAAAAGAAAAAAGTTAGGAAGAGAAGAAAAGAAAATGCTAGGCAGGTTTGTTTACTTTTTCCTCCGAGGTTTCACTAAAAAAGGTGGGTAACCCTCCTTCCTAAACACACCAAAAATCTCAAGCATTTCTACTATAATATTGTGAGTATTTCTTTTGAGTATAAGAATACTTTGAGTGTAGCTTTTAATGTAAGATTTTCTCTGGATAATATCCGATATTCCAGTCAAATCTAATTTTCTACTAAGGTAAATGATGTTATTTTCTTTCAATATTCGTAAAGTATATTATTTTACTTCAATACTCGTAAGAAATATCATTTTCTCTCATACTCTATATTATGTAAGTGATATTATTTCATTTCATATTCCTAAATTTAAACTTATTGTGGTAAGTATTGCTTCTATAATTCCTGAAATGATTAAAAATTCTTTAAGTTTTGCGTTTCATCTAATATCATTTCACTGGAATATTAGTCTAAAATTTCTTATTAAATTTTAATCTTTTCATGTCGGGGTACTATTTATGGGTACTATTCATACAGTACTATTCATGAGTACTATTCACAATAGAATTTAATTTTCTTTTTTGTCCAAATTATTTTTGATACATGAATATCATTCTTGAATTTTACTCCACAATTAGTTATTATGTTGACAATTTAGACATTTTTGAACTCTGGATAAATTGAATTATAAATCTCTAATACTTATCCTTGATCTCACTTGATTGATTCTTTATATCATTGTCATCATTCTCATGTTTATATTGTGGTGAAAGTCATCTTTGGCCTGTAGTACAAAGATAGATTTTTTATTGGTATGATTATGAACAAGAATTGTGTATTGGTATAATCATAACCTTTAATGTTACAGATAAAGGTTTGTGGTGAAAGTCTTTTTTGGCTCGTAGTGCATAGATGGATAGATATATGACATGAGCATGACCACTGGTGTTGCAAACGATTATCTTTGGCCCGTAGTGCATAGATAATTAGTTGATTGGAAATATTTATTGATTGGTGTTACATGGATAAAATATTGATGATGAACTTTTAAATCATAGAAGATAGTAGACATCATGCTCTACTTGACTCTTTTAATGAATTGTTATTTCTGCTGCAGTTATTGATCTAAAACTTGTTGTCTATTGTATTATATCAGATTTTTCCCTGTTGAGGAATAAGGATAATTTTTTTTACATTATCTTAGTCATAATATTCTTTTCTGGGCTAGTTGAGCTCACCCTTTTTCTTTTGGTTCCATTATTCTTCTCAGGAGGTGAGAATGTAGTTGGGACTAGTAGGAGAGTGGAGTAATGGTTCAAGATGGTTATTATAGTAGTCCTCACTATTTTATAAAATAGTGTGACAATAATTGTAATGATGACTTTATTTGAGTTTGGATATTGTTTACGAGACAATATTTGTATTGAAACTGACAACTTACGTTTTGTCGTATTTTACACGATAATTAATAGTTGTATAAATAAAATTTGTATTTGAATTTTGTACCATGTATTTGACTACTCAAAATGAATTGTGTGTACCTATTTTGGGGGCGTCAAAAAAATCATCCACATGAAAGCCTCCATAAAATAGAAGATACACAGTGGATACCCAAAGAACAAGGTCCCTAAAATCAAGCCAATGGACATCAGCCACAAACAAATCCGTTGGGAGCTGGACCCCAAACCAAAAGATAGGCAAATCCAAATGAGAGAAAGAACATGTGAGTTCAAAAGGAGACACCTCCGCAACCCCATATTTGAGTAACATTCCTAGAAAAAAAAAATAGAAGGGAAAAGTAAAAGGAAAATTCGCGCCTATCATTTTCTTGTTCTCTCCTCTGCGGCAATGGCGGAACTACCCAATCACTTCATCTTTCTCTGATAGTTTTAGGATTGTAATTTTAAGATATGAATTAGGACTTGAGATGAAGAAGATGATGAGTTCATTTGGATGAATGAGTTGTAATAAGAGAAAATTTAAAATTAGGGTTTTGATTTTGTGATTATTCTCCAGAAGAAATAAAAGAGGAAGATGGGAAGAAGTATGAAGAAAAAGCACGAATACAAGTATTTGATTTTGTGTTTGAATTTTTTTAATGTTTAGATATTAATGTTGTTTTTTTTTATTAAGGAAAATATGTTTGGTTTGAGAGAGAGTATATTTAATTGATAAGACTTGATTTAAATTTGATTTACCTTGATAAATAAATTTGATTTAACGAATAAAAAAATGTTTTAATGTTATTAGTTTTGTTGCGTTTTATTATGTGTGTGCCTTTTTAAAACATTAAACTGTTAAAATGTTATTACGTTTTTGCCCGTTTTACACTAAGGAATTTCCACATCAATATATATTTTCTTTTATCTTTATTTTTTTGTTGTCACTTGAGAAAAAATTGAAGTAATTTAATGTCCATCCAATTTTTGTAACAGAATGACCCAATTTCAAAATAATAATTATTTTAATGGGATAATTTAAAAAAATTTAAATTATAAATTCAGTGGTATATTAAGTAAAACGTGCCAACTAGAGTGAGTAATTTATTAATTTTGCCAATTTATTTGTGTATTTTCCGACGTGACTTGAAATGAAAAGGAAAAAACTCGTAATTGTTGAGATGTTTCCAAGGTGGTTCATAACAAAAAAAACAAAAAGAAAGCAGAAGTTAAATTAAACCTCAACCATCAAAGATTAGCAGATTGTGGAGTCGAATCACATAATCAAGTACCAACACACTCTCCAGAAAGTCCCTAGCTTTATCCTTTTGGGAATTCACCAGCTCATAATTTGAATCCAATCCATTCAATTCACTCAATCTAGGAAATACAGCTAATGAAGCAATCAAATATCCCTTCGTTCTATCACATAAAATCTCTCCAAAATTAATTGATTAAGAGCATTTACAATAATTTCTTTATCTTTATCTCTATTTTTTAGTGTCATTGGATTATTATGCAGGATGGGCTCTTCTAGGTAAACATAAAAATTGAACATAAGTATATTTGAATTTCACCTATTTGTATTTTTACCCATCATTGGGGTCAAAATACAAATAAGTGAAATTCAAATACAGTCATGTCAAATTTCCATGTCCACATAGTTTTTGTTACAGGATAGAGATTCAATTTTTTCACTATGTACCCAACAGCTTCATTATATTGATTCCTTAAATAATGAAATTTGAAAGTTAAAATTTTAAAGTTTCAATAGTCAAAGTATGTTTTGACCGTTGTAACTATTTGACCTTTATATTGGCTTCATGCATTAGAGCTTATGATCGATAGATGTAATATACTAGAACCTCTTGTTTTTAATTATAAAATCGCTATTAATTTATTAATCTTTTTTTAAAGTAAGTATGTGATATTTTTTAATTTAAAATTAATATAAATTTAATCAATACATATTGTAACTCATTTAGAGAAAAAAAATACTATTACTTATAAACTTTATTATTTTTACAATTCTTAGCAAAATTATTAAGTTTGAGAATGCATCAAATTGACTTATAAAAATTAATAATAATTATATAATTTAGAAAAGAGAGAGTATAATTTATCAATTGTATTCCATTGTAAAATAAATTTTATTTTATTTTAAATTTTAAGTAATTTATGGAATGAATATTGAATGGATTGTAGTTTAAAATGTACATAAAATCAATATTAACTTTTAAAAGTTAATTTGTGATTTTTTAAATTTAAAATTAATATGATTCATTTAAAATTTGAAAATAATAAATTTTATAATTAATTGTACTTTTATAATATTTATAATTATATGGACATAAATTAAATAAATTTATACAATTTTAAATTTGAATACATTTGAAATTAATTTTTGAAAAATAAGTCATTATTAATTTTATAATTTGAAAACGAAGTAGTAAAAAAGTCATGTGACAATAATGTCAAGATGTGTATGATTGATGAGTTGTCCACTTAAATGAGGGTGTGAAATATCATTTTGCATATATAGAGAACGGTCTTTTGACTCGCTCACTCTGGGGAGTAAAATCTTATATAGAGATTAAAATAGAGAGTTAAATAAGGATAAGAAAACTGTTGGATAATAATTTGTTGATGTATTCTTCAAAGTTGGGGATAGAGAATTTATTGAGAAAACTGTTCTGAATACTCGAATCGACGGAAACTTGTTTCCAATTCCTCCAAGCACTTCAAATACTTAACCTTTCTCCTTTTCCCCCACACTTTCCTTCATTTTCAATTATGTGACTCTCATGGTCGAATCGTCCGGAGGCGCCCCAAATTTTCATCATACGACTATTATTAAAAGTTGAACTCAATATTTTTAAAATTTTCTTTGTTTGTCTTTAAAAATACTAAGTTCAACTTTTAATAATAGTCGTATGATAAAAATTATGAAAATATTTTAAAATTTATAATTTTTTGTTCAAAATATAAGATCAAGTTTGATTTGTTTAAATCAATTTCAGATATATTCAATTTTAAAATGCATACCATTTAACCTTTGAAAACAATAAATCATATAGTTATTAGTATCCTTTAGATAAAATAAAAAATAGTAAGGTTTATAATTTTGGTAATTATTGTGACGCCCCCAAAATAGGTATACATCATCCATCTTGGGTCGCCAGATACATGGTACAGAATACAAATACAATCTTAAATATACAACAAAAGTTATGAGTTTTAATACAAATATTGTCTTCTAGACAATATCCACTCTCAGAATAAGTCCTCATTACAATTATTATCACACTATTTCATAAAATAGTGAGGACTACTAATGCTATCATCTGGACCATCACTCCGTCCCCCGACTAGTCCCTGCTACGCTCTCATTTCACGAAGAAGCGGTGAAAAGAAAGGGTGAGCTCAACTAGACCAGTAAGAAATATTATGACTAAGATAATGCAGAATAAATTATCATTAGCCTTCAACAATGTTAAACTGATAAAATACAATAGACAACAAGTTTAACTGCAGTGGAATAAGAAATCCATTAAAAGAGTCAAGTAGAGAATAAAATCTACTATCTTTTATGATTTAAAAGGTTTTTCATCACTTTTATTGCTGAGACTCAGCTTAATAAATAAACCACATCATCGAATCACCCCTGCACTACAGCCAAGGATATTCTTTAGTATCACGACCACAATTATCCATGCACTACGAGCCAGAAATATTTGTGTATTCATCAATGGTCATGATCATGCCAACAACTGTCCATCAATGCACTACGGGCCAATGAGAACTTTTATCACATCATTTGTAACATTATGGTCATGATTATACCAAATAATCCCTGGTCATAATCATACCAAGTCCATCTATGCACTACAGGCCACAGATGACTTTCAAAAATATAAACATGAGGATGATGACAATGATATAAGAATTCAATAAAACAAGTTCAAGAATTAATTTGTCCAGGAACTAATAACATCCAAATTGTCAACATGATACTTCTTGGTAAAGTAAAATTCAAGAATACTCAGAAGAATATTTTCATGAAAAGATACTGGATGAAGCGCAAATATCAAGGATATTCCACTAATTTCATGGAGTATAGAAATCAAAACTTTAACCAACTGAGTATAATAAAGAATGGAATAACAACAGAAATCATCATGCATGTGGTACTTCGCATAGACAGGTTATTCCAACAGAATAATAAATAACGAAACCAGGTCAGGTGAAATTCACACCGACAGGATGTTCCAACAGAATAATAAAGAAAGGAATAACAACAGAAATCACCATGCATGCGGTACTTCGCATAGATAAGTTATTCCAACAGAATAATAAATACGGAAAAATAAATAATGGAACCAGGTCAGGTGAAATTCACACCGACAGGATATTCCGACAGAATATTAAAGAATAGAATAATAGAAGAATTTCACCATGTATGCAGTACTTTCCATTTATAGGTTATTCCAACATAATAATAAAGAATGGAATAACAGAAGGATTTCACCAAGTATAGGGGAGTCCGCGTATACAGGTTATTCCAATAGAATAATAAAGAATGAAACAACAGAAGGATTTCACAAAGTATAGGAAAGTCCGCGTATACAGGTTATTCCAACAGAATAATAAAGGATGGAATGACAGAAGTTCTTTTCATGAATACAAAAGAATAACACCTCTTACCGTAAAGAAACTGGATATCAAAGTAGTGAAGTAGTAGAAAACTCTTCTTCTTTCTCTTTATAATTTCTCTCTCTCTAGAGTTTCAGTGAATTCGTAAGAAATAATGAAGGAATGAGCTTCTATTTATAGAAGAACTAAGAGTGGCTCTTGGTTTTAACGAAGGGTTAAAATGACTCTTGGTAATATTGAAGAGATAACTACTATTTGCGAAGGGGCAATTAACTCTTAGAACACCGAAGAGGCAAATAAATCTTGGAAAGCTGAAGGGTCAAATAACTCTTGGAAAACCGAAAGGACAAGTTACAATTAAAACTCGTGAATAGTAACTCATGAATAGTAACTCATAAATAGTAACTCGTGAATAGTAACTCGTGAATAGTAACTCATGAATAGTAACTCATGAATATTAACTCATGAATAGTAACTCGTGAATAGTAACTCTGACACGAAAAGTTTCCCAAATACCCGATTGAACAATATAACCTCCAGACATCAATTATCATCAGAATAGATGTCGATTTCTACTAACACAAATAATCCTAACACAATAAAACTATCAAATTCATCTTTAATCAACACGAACTTATTCATCATTAATATTATAACTCACAATATTTAGCAACCAAAGTTGTTCCGAGGAAAGAGGGGCTTTCAATAAGGATTTCTCCTATTGGTAGCCGCAATTAGGTGACCAAACCTCTCCTTGATGTAACTTCTAGACATTGTAAATATTGCAATTTAATAATATGAATAACTTTGTCGTCTCAATTATTGATTTAATAATATAACATATTATGCAGATGATATTGTAACAATAATTGAATCAATAATATGAGAGATATGATGCAAAGCAATTATCAGTAGCAATAATTGAGTATAACCGAGTGACTTCTCACGTAAGGATCAATAATCAATACAGTGTGCTACTATGCAACCACGCCAGACATCTTGTACTTTTACTAATGAGTAGTTCAACAAAGATAACGGTAAAACTTCCGCTGTTTTTCATAAATATATTTTTGTCGTTTTCTTAATCTGACAATAATTTCGTTGTGGGGTCCACCAATGATTGTACCGTCGTACGAATATTTTCCGACACAAAGAATATTCCCCGACCAATCGAATATAATACAACAACTTGCATACTTTGCAAAATTTATAAATACTACCCACAACTATAATATTATCTCAAATTCACCCCATAATTTTCAAAAAAATATTTTGAGAAAATTAAATCTTTATTCGTAAAATTTGGGATTTTACAATCTCACTTCCTTATGAAATTTTGCCCTCGAAATTTACGTACGTACCTGGTATGCCGAAGGAATGAGGATACCTTGACTTCATTTCAGATTCTAACTCTTGAGGTATAACCTTTGAGTGTAGAATATATTTCAGGATTTTAACAGGTACATCTTCATACGTTAAATTATCCGGTATCTCGTACGGTTCTAAATCAATAATGTGGTTCGGGTCGTCCACATATTTACGTAACATCGATACGTGAAAAACGTTATGAACACGCGACATACTTGGCGGTAAAGTGAGTCTATAAGCCACAGTTCCTACTCGATCAAGAATTTCAAATGTGCCAATTAAATCGAGGATTGAGATTTCCTCTCTTCATCGATTCCTGCTTCTAGAATAACGACCTCTTGAACCTTCTTCTTCACATTCATCATCTCCGGGAACGGGTGCGTAGCTTGAGTGGCTTTAACTTTATCGATTAAAGTTGATTCTACTCGTATATTTGTTATCTTTACGTAGGTTCGTATATTCGTACTCGTAAATGCACACGATCTTCTACTCAACGCGTCAGCTACCATGTTCACTTTTCCACGATGGTATTGAATGGTACAATCGTAATCTTCAATAGCTCGAGCCAACGTCTTTGGCGCATGTTACATTCGTTTTGGTTGAAGAAATATTTAAGGGTTGAAGAAATAAGTTTTGTACTGGGGTCAATACAAACTTCGATTTCACGCTCTAGGGGTAGGCTAAGAAGTCTTCTAGAATACGTCAAGAAATTTATTAACAATAAGAATATCATTTAAAAACTGTGACTCTCATCCAAGACTTGGGTAGTACGTCACCTTGATACCTATCAACTTATCATCGTCATTCACGGTGTCACCTACAGAAAGTCTGGCTTCGGTGTATTCCAAGACTTGGAAGTCACCAGCGAAAGGATCAGGGCTCTTTACTTATGGCTTGATATGACAATGATCGACTTTAGTGATTTGGTTGCTTGAATTCGCATAACAGGTTAGTTAGGAATATGAAAGCTAATAACCTTACGAAAAGCATGATGAGTAGTTAACCAATCGATTTCTAAAATTACATCAAAGGCAAGTATTTTTAAAGAGATAAGATCGACAGGCAACGTGAAAGTGTCGATTTAAATCAACAAGATTTATAAACAGTGGAGGTAACAAAGGTTTCTCCTAACGAAGTTTCAACCAATAAGTCAAAATCTAACTTCTCAGGAGTCAAATTTAAACGTTGAACGCAAGCAAGAGAGATAAAATAATGGGTAGAATCGATATCTTATAAGGTATAGACTTCGCAAGAATTTATAATTAACTAACCCGTGTTAACTTCGTTCGGGTTACTCGCTTTTTGAGAAGTCACGAAAAATGCTCTCCCTTGCACTACCAGTTTTGACTTTTCTGGGACGGCCTTTGGTGCCTCCATCCTAGCTGAACTTGTCTTCGATGAACGACAAAATCGGGCTAGGTGACCTTCTCTTCCACAATTATAACATGCTTTGGACAACATCGCGCAGTTTGGACTGATGTCCCTCCCCTCCGCATTTGAAACATATGATAGGTGGTCATTCTCCTTCCTTAACAACGGGTGCTGGTGCTGACGTCTTTCCATCATTGTCGAATTTCCTTTTCTTAAAATGTCCATTCTTATTAATTTGGACATGATTACCACCGAAGTGATTACCATTTACGCATTTTGATTCCCTTCACGCTTATTGTCACCGCTTCGATGATCGCTATCACCGGTATTATCATTTTGCTTGCCATTCTCTCTTTTGGTTGGGTTGACTCATTATCGCGCTCCAATAACTGAGCCCTATTAACAACATCTGAAACAAACAAAGTTTATGAGAAATGAGGTATTAACGTATCTCGGGTTTCAAACCTCTTAGAAATATCCACGTCATTCTCTCCTCATTATCAACCAAATGAGACGCAAATCGGGATAGCTCGGCAAACTTGGCTTCGTACTGCGACACAGTCATGTTGTTTTGCTCCAGTTTAATGAACTCTACCTCTTTCATGTGACGAATACTTTCGGAAAGTACTTGTCATTGAACAGTTCTTGGAACTTCTCCCAAGTCATCTTCAGTGCGGAAGGTTGAGTACGCTTTACAGATTCCCACCAGTAATCTGCCTCTGCCAGCAACATGAAGGTGGCAAAGGGAACTTTTTGCTCCTCGGAGCAACCCAAGACATCAAATATCTTGTTGATTTGCTTTATTCACGTCTCCGCCTTAAGTGGTTTTGGCTCTCCAAAAGACTCCGGTGGTCATTGGCGGTGACCGTCCGAGAGTTGCCAGTGTTTCCACCTGCATTTTGGACAGGAGCCGCTCTCGCCTGATGTTGCATGAATTGCATGAAGCCTCGGAATATTCTGTCGTTCATCATTTGGTCAGTATTGTTATTTGCATGAGGATTGTCGCCTTCCTGATGCACATTGTCCTGGTTATTGATCTGTGGAGACTCAACGGTCTCCTATGCTCCATTGATGTTCTCAACATTCTCGAATGCCATTTTCAAATACTGCCACAAAACAAGGGTTAATTAACGTATCACATATTATCCCTATACTCTGACTGACCAATTAAATACCAAATAAACTTAGATAGGTCATACTAGCGAAGGAATTCTCCGTCTCTCCCCTCCTAGTTCTTATCTCACATCTTAGCCATGGATCATATCCCTAAGCTCTGATACCAACTGTGATGCCCCCAAAATAGGTATACATCACCCATCTTGGGTCGCCACATACATGGTACAGAATACAAATACAATCTTAAATATACAACAAAAGCTATGAGTTTTAATACAAATATTGTCTTCTAGACAATATCCACTCTCAGAATAAGTCCACAATTATTATCACACTATTTCATAGAATAGTGAGGACTACTAATGCTATCATCTGGACCATCACTCCGTCCCCGACTAGTCCCTCGCTACGCTACTCATTTCCTCAAGAGAATAAAGGAAAGAAAGGGTGAGCTCAACTAGACCAGTAAAAAATATTATGACTAAGATAATGCAGAATAAATTATCATTAGCCTTCAACAATGTTAAACTGATAAAATACAATAGACAACAAGTTTAGCTGCAGCGGAATAAGAAATCCATTAAAAGAGTCAAGTAAAGAATAAAATCTACTATCTTTTATGATTTAAAAGGTTTTTCATCACTTTTATTGCTGAGACTCAGCTTAATAAATAAACCATATCATCGAATCACCCCTGCACTACAGCCAAGGATATTCTTTAGTATCACGACCACAATTATCCATGCACTATGGGCCAGGAATATTTGTGTATTCATCAATGGTCATGATCATGCCAACAACTGTCCATCAATGCACTACGGGCCAATGAGAACTTTTATTACATCATTTGTAACATTACGGTCATGATTATACCGAATAATCCCTGGTTATAATCATACCAAGTCCATCTATGCACTACAGGCCACAGGTGACTTTCAAAAATATAAACATGAGGATGAAGACAATGATATAAGAATTCAATAAAAAAAGTTCAAGAATTAATTTATCCAGGAACTAATAACATCCAAATTGTCATCATGATACTTCTTTGTAAAGTAAAATTCAAGAATACTCAGAAGAATATTTCCATGAAAAGATACTGGATGAAGCGCAAATATCAAGGATATTCCACTAATTTCATGGAGTATAGAAATCAAAACTTTTAACCAACTGAGTATAATAAAGAATGGAATAACAACAAAAATCACTATGCATGCGGTACTTCGCATAGACAGGTTATTCCAATAGAGTTATAAATAACGAAACCAGGTAAGGTGAAATTCACACCGATAGGATGTTCCAACAGAATAATAAAGAATGGAATAATAACAGAAATCACCATGCATGCGGTATTTGGATGATGTGCGATTATTCCAATGTAATAATAAATACGGAATAATAAATAATGGAACCAGGTCAGGTGAAATTCACATCGACAGGATATTCCGACAGAATATTAAAGAATGGAATAATAGAAGAATTTCACCATGTATGCAAGATTTTTTCCATTTACAAAGTTATTCCAACATAATAATAAAGAATGGAATAATGTAAGGATTTCAAAGAAGTATAGGGGAGTTCACAGATACAAAGTTATTCCAATGTAATAATAAAGAATGGAACAACAGAAGGATTTCACCAAGTATAGGGGAGTCCGCGTATACAGGTTATTCCAACAGAATTATAAAGGATGGAATGACAGAAGTTCTTTTCATGAATACAAAAGAATAACACCCCTTACCGTAAAGAAACTGGATATCAAAGTAGTGAAGTAGTAGAAAACTCTTCTTCTTTCTCTCTATAATTTCTCTCTCTCTAGAGTTTCAGTGAATTCGTAAGAAATAATGAAGGAATGAGCTTCTATTTATAGAAGAACTGAGAGTGGCTCTTGGTTTTAACGAAGGGTTAAAATGACTCTTGGTAATATTGAAGAAACAACTACTATTTGCGAAGGGGCAATTAACTCTTGGAACACCGAAGAGGCAAATAACTCTTGAAAAGCTGAAGGGTCAAATAACTCTTGGAAAACCGAAAGGACAAGTTACTATTAAAACTCGTGAATAGTAACTCGTGAATAGTAACTCCGACACAAAAAGTTTCCCGAATACCCGATTGAACAATATAACCTCCAGACATCAATTATCATCAGAATAAATGTCGATTGCTACTAACACAAATAATCCCAACACAATGAAACTATCAAATTAATCTTTAATCAACACGAACTTATTCATCATTAATATTATAACTCACAATATTTAGCAACCAAAGTTGTTCCCGGAAAGAAGGGGCTTTCCAATAAGGATTTCTCCCTATCATGCCGCAATTAGGTGACCAAACCTCTCCTCGATGTAACTTCTGACATTGTAAATATTGCAATTTAATAATATGAATAACTTTGTCGTCTCAATTATTGATTTAATAATATAACATATTATGCGGATGATACTATAACAATAATTGAATCAATAATATGAGAGATATGATGCGTGAATTCATCGTAGCAATAATTGAGTATAATCGAGTGACTTCTCACGTAAGCATCAATAATCAATACCATGTGCTACTATGCAACCACGCCAGATTATTGTACTTTACTACCGAGTAGTTCAACAAAGATTAACGGTAAAACTTCCGCCGTTATTTTCATAAATATATTTTTGTCGCTTTCTCAATCCGACAATAATTTCAAGTATGGGGTCCACTAATGATTGTATTGTCGCATCTAATATTCCCCACACAAAGAATATTCCCACCAATCGAATATAATACAACAACTTGCATACTTTGCAAAATTTATAAATACTACCCACAACTATAATATTATCTCAAATTCACACCATAATTTTCAAAAAAATATTTCGAGAAAATTAAATCTTTATTCGTAAAATTTGGGATTTTACAATTATATTGTCTAAAATTAATTAATTTATACTAAGTTTGAATTTAGAGATATTTCATATTGAATTCAAAATGTCAATATAAAAATAAATATATAAAAAGAAGAAGAGTACACTTTTTACACAAATTTTAAAAATAAAAAATAGAAAATGAGGAGAGTGGAGAGAGGAATGAGGAAATCAATTTTTAATAGGTGAAAAAATTTGGAGGAACACATTTGCATGACTAACACATATATGAGGAACAATTGTGCTAAAAAAGGTTAGGGAACATTAGAGGAATACCTTTGCATGACTAACACATCTACGAGGAACTGTTGTGCTAAAAAAAAGTTTAGGAAATAATTTAGCAAAAATATGGCAAATATGAGGGTCAAATTTGTAATTTAGTCACTAAGATCAAGACATTGAGTATGTTGACCATGGAAGAGACCTTTAAAGGGTCGGTGTCGGGTATGACTTTGAAGAACATTATGTGTTCGACGATTTGAGAGTTGGAACTGGACATTTTGATCGGAGAAATGGAGGCCAGTGATGAAGTTCAGTAAAGTTTGCAGAGTTGATGAAGAAGTAAAGGTTTGAGTTTGAGAAAGAATGGAACCGCATGGTATTTGGCCCATAAGGTCGAGGGTTCGAAGCTTGGTGGCAGCAAGGAGGGTGTATGTGTCAATGCAGCAAAAGAAGAAGAAGAGAGAATGGTGATGGTGGTGATCAAGGTAGACCTGGACTGGTCATCGAACCTAAAAAGATACAAGGTGAAATGGTGAATGGGTTATTGGTCCAGTGGTCGAACCATTATGGACCCAGTGACATCATTAATATATAAAAATATATATTTTTAGTAATTAATAAAATTTTAAAAATATCATTTTTTATGAACTAAAACATAATAAAGTTGAGTTACAATATTAATAAAAGTGATTAATTTTAATATTAAAAAATTTCGGTATAAAAAAAAATCGAGTCACTAGGTCAATAACTTGTTTTATCGATTGAACCACCGGTCCGACCAGTGGGTAAACTGGGTCAACCGAGTTTTAACCAAAATTGGTTTTTTTGTTTAAACCGGACCGAAGTACCAACCGATTTCAATTTTTATTGGTCGAACCGGCGGTCCAGTTGGATCTTTAAAACCATGGTGGTGATAACAAGTCCAATTAATCAAACATTATACCTTTAATTAATTAGTTTTTTCAAAAGTCACGTCTGAAAATACACAAACAAGTTTGACGTTCATCATAGAAATTGGACATAATGGACCAATTAAAAACTTTTAAAAACTTCAGTGGGCCAATTCTATTTTTATAAAGTTTAGTAGGGTAATTCTGAAGAGTGGACAAATACATTGGGGTATTACCCCTTTTTGGCACTAAATTTGTTGTCTCCGTATCATCCCGTCTCTGTAGACAATAAAATTAGAATTGGATCCTCTCCATTAGACAATCTCTTCAATTCCATTCAATACACCATAGCCGATCCATTCAATTTGAAAAATAATAGGTGAGTTAACTCAAATAATTTTAAAATTAACTCAGTCAATTTTAAAACATGTTATCCATCTCGGTTGATTCATTTTCCTCTTCTTCTAGCTTTTCAGATCCTTTCTCTCGATTTGGTAAATCTGTCCCTTCCTCATCAATTTCCTTCTCTAATCTGCCGCTCTCTTTAGTTTCCTTCTCACCTAAGTTCAATCTACTCTTCTTCTCTTCTCACTCTTCAGTCGCCTTCTTCATCTTCTTAAATATTTTAAAGCCTAAATTTGAGAAACTCAGCAAGGCAGTCCCCTAATTCTTCGAATTTCCTCCTCCTGACGCCTCTCTGATTCATCCACGAACTCCCAAAGATTTAAGCAGCGGAGGTTACAGGAATTCAAAAACCGAGTCTTTCAGTCGTCGTTTCATGCGTTAAATATTTTCTCCCACCAAATTCGACAGATGATTAATGATTGGTTTGTGACACGGGTAGCTAACAACTGACCTAGGAATTGGTTCGATCATTTCCCAGTTGTTTCTTCATTCTTCTTCTTCCCGATAAAAGGCAAGACCAAAGCCCCAATTGGGTATACTTATTATTTGCCAAAAAATTGGAAATTTTTCAAACAATTTAACCGTTAAGAAGCTTCAAACAAATGGCTTCCATCAATATGTCACGCCCCTTAACACCTTTGTCCAGATCACAGTAAGTTCCCTATCATTTTCTCTCTCAATCTTCATTTTGTCATTATCATAATCTCAACAAATGCATCTAAGTTTTTGTTGTAAACCAATTTATATTGATTTTTGACTGGAAATTTTATTAGGCTTATTTTATTTGCAACTTTTGCGTTGAATACTTGGATATATTGGGTTTGTCTAAATTCATGAATTTTGCCTTTTATTTTATTTTATTTTATTTTTTTTATTTAAGTATTCAATGTTGATTTTTGTTTTGTTGGTGGAGAGTACATGAAAGATAGGGAGATGTGGAGCAACATGACAATTATGTGGGTCGTCGGAGCCTCTATATTCAAGCCACAACTCAGGCCAGTGATCCATGAGCAAAGGTGAGTGTTTTTCTTTTCCAAGATATGGCTTTGGCCTAAGAAAGATAAATTCCCAAGTTCTGTAGATACCCATATGGTTAATTCCTCTGCTAATGTAAATTTATCATGGACAATTAGAACTCAGGTTACACGATGATTAATGAAATTGTTGCCATGTTTTGTACTTTATTCATCATTGATTTAACCAAATTTTTTTTGAGATTTTCTTTTTGATCCTCTTTGAATTTTATTTAGGATAGAAATTACTGTGAATGATGTGCTTTTTCTCCAAGATATGGTTGTGTCCTAAGAAAGATAAATTCCCAAGTTCTGCAGATACCCATATTGTTAATTCCTCTGCTAATGTAAGTTTGCCATGGACAATTAGAACTCACGTTACATGAAGATTAATGAAATTGTTGTCATGTTTTGTACTTTATTCATCATTGATTTAACCAAAGCTTCTTTGAGCTTTTCTTTTTGTTCCACTTTGATTTTTCTTTAGGATGGAAATTAATTACTTTGAATGCTGCTTCTTTTTTTGACACATTGTATGGAAGATGAAAACTTTCACTTTATCTTTCCATTCAAATTGCAGAAACTTCTCTCAATTGTAATTTTTGAATGCTATTCTTTAAACTTTCATGCTTTAGGTGAACGCACACCACACCTAGAGAGTGTGTGGGTCTTCATCTCCAAATGTTACAATATTAACTACTACTTCTGTTCATCCTGAAATATTAGTTACAAGTAACATCTGGATGCAGTGTGTGGATGTATGTGAGTTTAATAATTTTTTCTGTTTTTGAGAAGTGATGAATATTGAAGCTTAGTTTTTTATGCAATAATTGATTGATATGAAACATGATTAAGTGTGTGAGTTGATTTGTGTAGCTAATTTTCAAATTTCTTGTAATGAGTTTTTGTTTCAGTGATAACGAAATGGAAGGAGAGCCTTCTCCTCAATCCAATTGTTTGGTATAAGAAAGCATTTTGGTAAATTTTGTGAATTTTTATCAAACAGTTTTGATAACAGTTTGGTAAGAGATCGGTTTGAGTTAGATTGGGGACTATTGTGGAGTTCAACAATAAAAGGCGTGTTACCCTTGATTTTTACTTACCATTAGTCAGACTTATCTGTACAGTTCATGTATATAGTGATTCATTGTGGAGAATAATATCGTTCACCATAACTTACTCAAATAAAAATAGAGATTGTTTGTATATACTCCCTTTGTTTGGAAACAAGTATTCTTTTTTGAGAAAGCTTTTGGCAAAAGAAAAGGTAGAAGAACTAGATTTTAAGGAGCTTAAAACTATGACAAAAGGATATATTGAAAGTGATGTTAAGGTTTGTGTTACTTTAATGACAATTATTAAGTTGGACTTTTATTATTTAGGGATGAGACTTGACATTAACTACCGAAAACATATTTTGTGCGTAACAACAACTTATCGACCTATGAGAGAGCTGATACAGCAAGAGAGGGAGAATGATTTGATAAATTCTTTCATTCTGAGCTCCTACCCTTTTTTTCCCTTTCTTCTCAATTTATGTTTTTTGCTCCTAATACTTTATTTCTTCCAATAATTTCTATTTACAGGAAAAGAAGCGGAGAGCAAAAGCAATAAAAAATTTAGAAGATAATTTGGAGAAAAATGAAGAAAGTGAGAGAGTAATTACTCTGAGGTCTTTGAACATGGAAGACATGAGGCAGGTAAAGAATCAGGTAACCTATTAAACGTGGATGAATATGAGTTATCCATTGGATTTACACCTATTTTGCCGATTTGGGTGAATATGAGTTATCCATTGGGTTTACACTCATTTTTCCGGATCTAGAACATACATTTGATACATGTACATATTATATTTATGAATGGGGAATGATGGTTCAAGTCAAATCTTCCATTTTCAAAGCAAATGTTGCATTACGTGTGTATCGTACATATTAATTGTTACACTTTTGTGCTGAAAAATATCATTTTCATATATATATATATATATATATATATAGTATTTTATTTGAATAAAAATAACATTTACTTTGAATATGTTTAAAGCATTTATTTGTTTTGCCAATATCTGTTAGTTCCCAGTAGGCACAATATAGATCTAGAAGGGGGGGTTGAATAGATCCTTTTTCGTTTCAAATACTTTTCACATTTATTTTGTATTGCTAATGACTTAACATCTGACAATCATAAGAGCTTATAGTTACTTTGAAATGTTTCAAGAAGGGCTTATATGTCATATGTGGCATAACAAGTTAGCCATACAGTTTATAAATTTTTAGAAAAAGATCAACGACATTTTCTATGCAGTATCGAATTCATGTTGAGCTTGATCTTTCAAGTTATGAAATTTCTAACAAAGAAGTTGTACTCTTTTTTTTTTTTTTTTGAAAAACTGGCTGAACAATTTATAATTGTGATTCATAGTATAATAATACATTCCTAAAAGCAAATATAATATTATCATTCATATGTTTTGTATTATGGCATCCTTGCATTAGTCATGTCCAACATCACAATTTCTGCTTTACAATGTCCTTTTTCATGTTATGTCAAGTAATGTAGCCATGTATGTGCTACACATGTTTGCTCTCAAGTGAATAGTTTACAGTTTATAAATAATGTTCCTCACCCCCACTAAAAACAAACAAACAAACAAACAATGTCCTCCCATTTTGTACTGCTGTGCATCTTATTTTGTTTGACTTGAATTAAATATTCCGCTGTACGTACACATAACTCAAGGTGACTATGACGGGAAAGCTGTTATCATCTTAGTTTCTTCTTCATTCATATTGTAGGACATAACTTGACCTCGAGTTTATAATGTGTACAAAAAAAATTCTTTACGTAACACAATTCAATTTTTAGTCTTAAATGTTTATATCCGAATATGAAAGAGTATTTTTCCCATTGCAGGTTACTGCCAGTTTTGCTTCTGAGGGATCTATAATGATGAGTGAGCTGATGCAGTGGAATGCTTTGTATGGCGAGGGAGGTTCAAGGATTTCCTATATATGCTTAACAAAAACTTTATAAGAACTTTATAAAGTTTTTATGTATTTTTTGAATGGTGTCTCAACTAAATATTATTCAAAGTTATGCTAACATGATCGTTTATTTGATGGATGAGACTTTAGTTTTTATGATCTAGCTAATAGTTTTTCCCATGTGCATGCTCTATATTTTTTTTAGACAAGATTTCATTAGAAATAATAAAAAATATAAAATCAAGTAGGGTGAGAAACCATGTATTTTTGTTATAATTTCTACTACATAAGAAAACAAATGGTTCGACATATGTAAACAAACGTTTCTGTTTGGTTGCGTCATTGGCTTATCATGATTTCGGGAGCAAATTTAATAAATGCCTCTGTTTTGGGGGCTCTATTAGATGCTTTTAATTGTATTGTGCATGGAGCTATTGAGTTGTTATACATTGCACATAAAATGAGATTATGATCTTGATGATTAATTTGATGTTTTCTTTGTTGTTGGTTTATTGTTTTAATTGATTTTCTAATGTTTGATTTTTTGTAATGTTTTGTACATCACCACAACGATCCTTTTTCGAATGGGAATGGGGGTGATGAGCCAAATAAAGGGTGAATATCGAAATAAAAGTGAATCTCTTAATTTTTTGTTACGATAAATCAACTAAATTACATGAATTGTGTATTTTGAGTTTTTTTTATATGAATGTCGAATAAATTATTAAATTAATTATTCAAACTAGCTCGCACGGGCTACCAACTAGTTTTTATAGTTGTCAATAGTATAATTGAAATCGATATCGGTCAACTAATTTATTATATTGAATAACACAATTGTTTCAAATATGAAAGTAATCCGACACTTTTTTAACATTTGATGAACATGTAGATTTTTCATCTAAATTTCAATGGATAATTTTTTTTTTAGACTTTTAATAGTGAAAATATTTTTGATGATTCTAATTTTTTTTAGGATTGATCTTGACATCATTAACATATTTTAATTATTAATAACCAAATTATTAAGATCAAATAATTGATGTATTAGATGAAATTGAAAGAAATATATAATGGAGGGGAAACCAAATTCATAAAATTGATAAAGGAAGTAAATAGGTAAATTCAAATTTGTTATACGAAGAAAATAAGTTTTCTGCAAGATTTTCCTCTAATTCATTTCTTGGACCCTTTCTCTTTTAAGCCCTTAAAATAAAATTTCCGCCTAAAATAGCAGGTAATAGAATAAGTTTTAAAATAAATAAATAAATAAAAGAAAACTTACATAGTATTCTATTCGTTTTAAAATTAAAAATACATAAAATAAATATATTTTATGTTCTCAAATATAATTTTAGTATTAATTAGTAATTCAGTTGAGGTGATGTGATATTAAAAACGATAATAAAAAAAATAATAACAAATTAAGAATATCATATTACTTTATACTTCTAAAATAAAAATGTATCTCTAATTAAATAGAGGGAGTATTTATTTTTTTCTGTTTTCTTTTCGGTTCCAATTTAAGTTTCTCATCGAAATGCCTATTTATTCATTTTATTTTTTCTTATTTTTTGTTTTGGACCAGAACCTGTAGCTCCAAAGGCCTGCAAATCTTCATAAAATAAAATTCTAAGGAGAGTGGAAGTAATATCGAGCACGAAGCAATTCTTCCCTTGTGGGGTGAGTACCAATATTGAGCTTGCATTGGCTGTATAATTCACCTTTCCTCTAGGGATTTGAGTTTATTGAAAGAGAATATTGTTGCTCCAAACAATTTGGAAGCTAGTGATTGTTAAGATGATGAAAAATTAAAATTTGGGTTTTTTTTCATCACAGTTTGTAATTCAGAATTGGTTTGGGGGAGATTTCCCATTTAAGGGCTTGTTTGGTTTGGAGGGAACTGAGATTGGTGTAACTTGAAATAAAGCTGAAAGTGTGAGCAGTGATAAGTAGGTTTTATATTTACTTATCCGGTATCTATTACTTGAATTAGTTGTTTAATCTCACGTTTCTCAATTATTTTTCATGCATTTTGTGTTCATTTTGTAGATTTTATGTTTGGGAGCTGTGTGAGCGACTAGTATGAAAACACAAGGAAAAGCAATCTGGACATCGTTTGGGCTTTCATGTTCATTTCATGTTCTTGGCTTGCAACTTCGATTATATTGTAGAACTTCTTCTTAGTTTTCCGAAACATCTTGAATCATTCCAATCGGAGTTCGAATGCAAAAGTTATGACCTTTGTACCAACGGATGTTGAACTTCAATATTTTGGGTGACCATTTGCACAACAGTCGCTTCCAACACAATTTCAACCTTCATCCGTCCATTATTTCTCAATTTTCAAATAATGAAAGTTGTAGAGCTCGTCGAGAGCTTCGATTTGATAGGTGATAGGCTCCGTAACTCCTCCCGGATCAAAAGTTATGACCGTTTTACCAGAGAACACTGTAACAGAAAACCTACGGCGCGGGCGCGCGGATTTCCAGTGTATTTTGAGCGCGGCCGCGCCAGTCCCTGGACCAAAAAATGCCATCTGCTACTTGAGCGCGGGCACGCCCAACTTCAGTCCATTTCCAGCACGGCCACGCCACTTAGGAAGTTGACCAGAGTTGACTTTTTCATTAATCAGTGCAACTGGAGCGTATCATGGGCAAGGAGTCAAGTAGGGCTTATATATAGAAGACATCTCAATATGTAAAAGGGGATCTCTCCTTTGGGGATCACTTAGTTTACTATTACTCTTTTCTTTTCTTTGATTTTGAATATTAGATTAGAGTAGATTAAAGTCGTTAATTTCTAGATTTGATTAGATCTGAAGGTTGAAGCATTTGGATAGAATTATAGATTCAAACTTGGAGCAAGAGAACAGATTTGCAATTCAACTTTCTATTTTTATCTTCTCTTTGATTCCTATTTGTATTCTTATGATGTTTATTCAAATTGTGGATGATGGATTTAATTCAACTATGAGTTAAACTCTATTTTGGGATTGCAATGGAATCTAATGCCTAGTTTATTTTGATGTACTTCAATGTTAGTCTTATTGATTGTTATGAGATTGTCTATTAAGATTTCATGCTTATTTGCTTGTTGATTAGCCATCGATTACTGTGATAATCCATATGAACTTTAAAGACGAAATATGGGTTTAGATCTGATCTTAATAGCTTGTGTTTGTATGTTCTACATGGTGATGGAATGTATGATTTGTGATTAGGATAAACATATACCGAAGCACCACTCGTAGTCAATTGAGGACTTGGGCTTAAACCCTATTTATTTGTAAATCGCATAGACATATAGTGATTTTGGTAATGTGAGTGTTCATGTGTATTCTATCAATTGTGGTTTATATGTGATATGGATTTGGTTCATCGAAAGATGGCCATGTCTCACTTTCGTGTTCTCGGCTAGTAATCTGTGATAATTGATTTGTCTTAACATGAGGTGCGTTGATTTAGATTAATCAATAGGGGAAATTGTGATATCTTATCTTCATTATCTAGTTTTATTCTAGGGTTATTTAGTATTAGTTAATTTCATAGTTTTTATCACTATATTAAATCATTCGTTTAAATAAGACTGAAATGGTTATGGGCTAGTGCTTGGTGAACTTTATTAGTTAATTCTCCGTGGGAACGATACTTTACTTACTCTTTACTTGTTGACCGTGTATACTTGCACGCAGATAGGGATCGGTAAAACGACCAACAAGTTTTTGGCGCCGTTGTCGGGGAATTAGTTTAAATTTTTTTGCCAACATTGGTTTCAATCAAATTAGTCTTAATTTAAACATTTTTATTTTATTTTAATTTTCTTCCTATATTCTCTATTTTTAGGTACCATGGATTATAGTGCTTATCAATGGTCGTACACGAGGATGGATCAACCAAGAGAAACATAGATTGATGGACTCAACACAATTGCTACATTATCAGCACAACTTGAGATTCTTTCGAGGAAGTTGAACATTGTTGCAAGCCAATGTACTCGAGAGATAGTAGTTACATGTGAATATTGTGCTGGCGAGCATCCGAGTTATCAGTGCAACATCAGTGTTGGACAACTACAGTATGGGGATGATTACCTCAATAACTATGCTTATCCCAATTATCATCAAGGTTTGGGGTATCACCTTATTCTTCATGGAGCTATAACTATCAAAACCAATATTACACCCCAAGTCCAACATATCCACCTCCAATGCAACAAGAAGAAAATTCAAGGTTGAAGGAATTCATGTCAAAAATCATAGCAGACCATGAAGAGATGATGATGAGTCAGGAGTTATCAAGCCAAAATCTTAATAAACAGATGGAACAACTCATTAATCCCTCAATGAATGGTTTTCAATACATGGATTCCGAAACTGAAACAGATAATTTAAGATTGGAGGATTTGTGGTTCAAGTTTATAGCGTCAACTGATGAGAAGATGATTGAGAAAGAGATGTCAATTCAAAATCTTCAGAATCAGATGGATCAAATGTTCGAAGCCTTGAACAATTGTCCTCAATATAATTGGTGCTATGACATGGATGCTAAAACTGATAGAGAGCCAGAAGTGTACATGCCACTAGATGAACTGAAAGAAGTGGACATTGAGGAGACAACTGGGGATATGAAAAATAAGGAATATGAGCTGACCTTTATAATACCCCTAGTGCCTTCTCAACCAAAGTTGAAAAATTTAGTGAATTTTGCACACCCATGTCCCCTTGGTAGTAACATCCAAGGCAAAGATCTTTATGATAATGAGGCATTTTACAAACCATGGTGGGCTGAGGAAGAGAAAATAGAAGAAGAAAAGCCCGTTGTATTTTTCATGCCTCAATGCAAAAATCTATTCACAAATACAACGGAAGAAGCACCTGGATATGTAATGGAAATGGGGAAATCATGTACAAGAAAAATGCTAGGTGGCTTCAATTCGAAGAATCTCACGAAGGGGAGCCTCCCAATGCACACTGCGTTTCTAATGGATGTAGGGTTCCTCGCCTATAGTAGAGGAATCGGATAGCGGTGTCAAGAAAAGAGTCCAACTAACGGACTATAAACCGAGCGCTCGATGGGAGGCACCCCATCCAATATTTCTCCCTCCTTGTTTAATTCTTATTTACATCTCCAATTACTTCTTCTTCTATGTTTAATTCTTCACAATTTCTATATTTAGTAGATGTTTGATAGTTGTAAGTCTTAATAATAATTTGACTGTTTCTCCTCTCAGGTTCAATCCTATTGCTATAAGTATTCAAGATCAAACAAAAGTCAAAAAAATAAAATTAAAGTCGCCAGAGTGCAGTGGTGGCCTTGGCAAGACAACTACAAGCCAAACACAGCGCGGTCGCGCCATCTCTCAGTCATAGAAATCAAATACTGCTCAATTTTTAGAATTTCTGACTCAAGCATTCAGATAGTTAGAAGCCCAGACTCAGTTTCCAACTATAGAATATCTCAAACTTATCCATCGCCTAATATACCATCGGATCATGAGGAGGCGAACGGAGATGACATTGCCACTTAGGGGAGTATTCTTTCACTTTTAATTACAATGAGGGCATTATTAATTTTAAGTTTTGGGGTATTGGGTTGTAGTGAGTAGTTGTTGCATATAGTTAGTTGCATATAGTTTTATTGCATGTTTAAGTTGCATAGAAGGGGTATTTTAGTATCTTTGTAGTTAAATTCTACATGAATTTTTTTTCAATTTTCTTTTGTCTTGTTTACTTAGTATGTGTTTAGTTGCATTACATAACATATTCCCATGTTTTTAGTCAGTTGAATTCCAATATGGCCATTGATGATATAGAAATGTGATAGATTTTTGAACTCTGTTGATAACTTAAGCTTAGTTATAATTTCATACATGATGTAGTCTATGCCTATTATTTTAATGTTACCAGATAGCATGACATTGTCATTATTTGCTTGTTAGTGAGATTAGCACATGCTTGTCTTCTGGGGGAAAAAATTTGTTTTTAATGATAGAATTTTGTAGAAAGTGAGTAATGACTATAAAGACACAGAAAGTCAAGTTTTGGGAACACATTAGGTATGCATGCTATAAAAAAATGGTGAATAAACACTGTGGCTAGGCTTGTTTCGGGGCCTTTGCTACTTGAGTAAGTACGCCCGAGGGGATGTCTCTACACCTAGCGCCCTAAAGCCAAAATGGTTTGGGAGTCGTTGGTTGAAAGCTTGCTAAAGGGTAGCACTGTATAGCCTAATGGAATGATACATTGCACAACCATGGATAAAATAAAAATAAGATAACCACGGGAATGTGAAAAAATCGCCCTCATGAGTGAATAAAGCAGAATAAACCTTTCGTTGAACCTTAGCTTGTATTGATGTGTTGGATTGGTTGTTGGTTCATTTATGCTCAAATTTCTTGACTTAAAACCTTAGTTATCTTCCTTAGAAGTATCGCATGTGGAATCTTTATCTTTATTGAGCTTATTTGTGATTATAGCGCGCGCGCGCGCGCGCACACACACACACACACACTACATCTTAGCAGTAGGTTGTGATTTTCGGAGTGTATGTCCTTATGACTTTAGCTTAGTTTGATACTTTGTTCATAGATTTTGTTATTTCTCTGAGGCAACTCTTATTGGAATTCATATTTGGCTGAGAATGTGGGATTCATTGTCATAGTAGTGTAGTTTGCATAGCATGTAGATTGCATTATGTTATGTTGCTTGGGGACAAACAACGATTTAAGTTTGGGGGTATTTGATAAGTAGGTTTTATACCTACTTATCCGGTATGTATTACTTAAATGAGTTGCTTAATCTCATGTTTCTCAGTTACTTTTCATGCATTTTGTGTTCATATTGTAGATTTTATGCTTGGGATCTGTGTGAACGACTATTGGTATGAAAACGCAAGGAAAAGCAATCCGGACATTGTTTGGGATTTCATGTTCATTTCATGTTCTTGGCTTGGAACTTGAATTATATTGTATAACTTCTTCCTAGCTTTCCGGAACATCTTGAATCATTCACATCGAAGTTCGGATGCAAGAGTTATGACCTTTGTACCAACGGACGTTGAACTTCAATGTTTTGGGTGGCCATTTGCACAACAGTCACTTCCAACCCATTTTCAACCTTCATCAGTCAATTATTTCTCAATTCTCAAAGAATGAAAGTTGTAGAGCTCGTCGAGAGCTTCGATTTGATAGGTGGAAGGCCTCGTAACTCCTCCCGAATAAAAAGTTATGATCGTTTTACCAGATGACACTGCAGTAGAAAACCTACGGCGCGGGTGCGCGGATTTCCAGTGCATTTTGAGTACGGCCGTGCCAGTCACTGGACCAAAAAAATACCATCTACTACTTGAGTGCGGGCGCGCCCAACTTCAGGCCATTTTCAGCGCGGTCGCGCCACTTCAGAAGTTGACCTGAGTTGACTTTTTCATTAATCAGTGAAACTGGAGCGTAACTTGGGCAAGTAGTCAAGTAGGGCTTATATATAGAAGACATCTCAGTATGTAAAAGAGGATCTCTCCTTTGGGGATCACTTAGTTTATTATTGCTCTTTTCTTCTCTTTGATTTTGAATATTAGATTTAGAGTAGATTAAAGTAGTTAGTTTCTAGATTTGATTAGATTTGAAGGTTGAGGCATTTGGATAGCATTACAGATTCAAACTTGGAGCAAGAGAACATATTTACAAGTCAACTTTCTATTCTTATCCTCACTTTGATTCCTATTTATATTCTTATGATGTTTATTCAAATTGTGGATGATGGATTTAATTCAACTATGAGTCAAACTCTATTTTGGGATTGCAATGGAATCTATTGCCTAGTTTATTTTGATGTATTTCATTGTTAGTCTTATTGATTGTTATGAGATTGTCTATTAAGATTCATGCTTATTTGCTTAGTTGATTGGCCATCGATTACTGTGATAATCCATATGAACTTGAAAGACGAAGTATGGGTTTAGATATGATCTTAATAGCTTGTGTTTGTATGTTCTACATGGTGATGGAATGTATGATTAGTGCTTAGGATAGACATAAACTGAAGCACCACTCGTAGTCAATTGAGGACTTGGGCTTAAACCCTATTTATTTGTAAATCGCATAGACATATAGTGGTTTAGGTAATGTGAGTGTTCATGTGTATTCTATCAATTGTGGTTTATATGTGATATGGATTTGGTTCATCGAAAGATGGCCATGTCTCACTTTTGTGTTCTCGGCTAGTAATCTGTGATAATTGATTTGTCTTAACATGAGGTGTGTTGATATAGATGAATCAATAGGGGAAATTGTGATCTCTTATCTTGATTATCTAGTTTTATTCTAGGGTTATTTAGTATTAGTTAATTTCATAGTTTTCATCATTATATTAAATCATTCGTTTAAATAAGACTGAAATGATTATGGGCTAGTGCTTGGTGAACTTTATTAGTTAATTCTTCGTGGGAACGATACTTTACTTACTCTTTATTACTTGTTAACTGTGTATACTTGCACGCAGATATTGATCGATAAAACGACCAACAAACAGCAGCAGCAAAGGATACAACAGCCTCATATGGAGACACCATTGCTGGATTTACAGGCTTGCATGAGAAGGTTGCCGCACAGCTAAAGCAACAAAGTTAGGCCACAAGTTCGGGTAAGATCTTTAACTATAGGTAGGAACAAATAATATGTTGGAGTAGATTTTTACTAGTATTAGTAGCAAGCATGATATGTAGTAGATTCTTACAAGTATTAGAAGAATTTTTTTTTCTTTTATACTTGGTGTTAATATGTATGTAGCATTTTTAATTTCTCCCAATAATTCATATGCTATAGGAAGGACTGCAATCTTAATTACTTTTCAATTTAAAAAATGTATATTTAAACAATAAAGTCAGAGCTTTTGTTCCTAAAATTTTTGAAAACTGGAATTACAGATGTCCGCCTTCATTGACTCTGTTTGGATGTAAATATATATTTGAGATTTTTAAAAATGTAATATACAAATATTGATGATATAAAAATATATTTAAAAATAATAATTTTAAATATGATTGGAACAATTATTAAAGTCCTTGTCGAATACCTGCAACAAAGTGATGGAGGTAGCAATAATTTGTTCCAACCCAAGGCATATAACCAAATTCCATTTTTTTTTGTTTTTGACTTTTGATCCCCTTTACAATATAAAATTTTCCAAAATTAATGTTCAAATGACTCGTTCAAATGAATATATGGTACATAGATTATGACAATTTACATGTCCATATCAATTATATATAACATTCCCAAAAATGAAAAATAAAATAAAATTCAATGGAATAATAAAATAAAATAAAAAAAACTGTACAACCCATTAAATCATGTATTGATGGTTAAATTATATTGTTCTCATGAGTCATATACTACTGTGATTTCATCAGGCATGGATTCCATGGAACCTATAGTACCAGTAGCAAGGTTTGATCCAAAACCAGTAGTAGTTGAACTCGAAGAAGAGAACAACGACACGCATATCGCACTAGGCCTGGACTCCGGCAATTTCATCAAAGGCTCAGAAGGGTTCATGAAAATCTGCACAACTTTTCTCATCCGAGGCCGGAACATAAAATCCGGATGTAAACATGCAAGGCCAACAATCAAAGCCCTCTTCACTTGTTCCTCATTAACTTTACCTTCAAGCATTTGGTCCACACATTTCAACAATGCACCCTTTTCGTATAAATTCCACACAGATTCTACCAAACTATATTCTTCAAAAATACCCTTTGATCTTCTCCCACAAATCACTTCCAAAACAACCATCCCAAAGCTATAAACATCGGACTCAGGTGTAGCCCGGCCTGTATAGCTGACCTCCGGGGCTAAATATCCCGGAGTTCCAGCAACCATTGTTGTGACATAGGAATCACTTTGGAGCAACCTTGCGAGCCCAAAATCACCAAGATGAGCATTATAGTCGGAATCTAGCATTATATTGTTCGGTTTGACGTCGCGATGAACAATGGGGTTACCACACTCTTCGTGTAGGTAAACTAGAACTGAGGCTAGCCCCATTAGTATGTCGTATCTAGTTTTCCAGTCAAGAAAGCCTTTGCCTATGAAACGGTCGAGACTGCCATTGGGCATATACTCGTAGACTAGGAGAAGTTGTTCGCGCTCGTGGCACCAACCTTGGAGTTGCACCAAGTTTTTGTGTCTTAAGCGCCCGATTGTGCATATTTCTGCCAAGTACTCCCTCTCACCTAGTGTATAGAGATAACAATTAAATGTTGTTTAGCATATATAGGAAGTGCTGCTAGCTGCGCATATATATATAATTATCATAAATATTTCTCGCAACCTGATGCACTCACTAGGCTCGATTATTTCAACCAGATGAATCTAGCAACTACTAATCTAAGTTACATGGAGTCGAAAACGAGTACTTTGAAAAGCCCAACACGGATACTCCTTAATTTTTCCTTTTCCACTATAATGAAATGTCCAACACTAATACCTTGTCTGAGTGTCGAGTGTCAGACATGTGTTCTTTAGGGTAAACTGAAGAATTCGTGTAACATAGCTAATAATCAAGCCCTTTTTATATTGTATTAGAAATGTAAATGAAAATTCTATAAATTGTACTTTTTCATCTAGTATCATATGAGAAGATAGCTACTATATTAATATTTGTAGCGGTGTATCGGAAAAACAGAATCTTGAGTTTATACCAAAGTAACAAATTTTTGGATGACTAATACACATTATATATAAACTGAAATCCAACCATATAAAATTGTTAATTACTATGCAAAATAAAATTATGTTAAAATTAATAAGTCCTATATACATACTTGTGTGTTTGTCTTGTGCACTAACAAAGTTTGTCTATATTCAAAAATTGCAGGAAGAAAATACCTTGAGTTGAGGTGGCAGAAATTTTCTTGACAGCAATAGTTGTCCTATCCGTCAAAATCCCTTTGTAAACACTTCCAAATCCGCCAGTTCCCAAAAGGTTTTCTTTGCCGAAGTTGTGAGTAGCCTTTGAAAGCTGCCTGTAAGTAAACATTCTAGGGGCATTGGCTGCATCCCTTGTTAACTTTTCAATATCTTCCTTCCTAACATCTCTCTCATTTTTCTTCTGAATAGATCTGAGGGCAAATGGGAACGTAAACGCTGCAACAAGCAACAAACCGACAAATATTGGAATAACAATCATCACCATGATTTTGGACTTGCTTTTACTCCCACCGTTTTCCAATAGGGACTCCGGTGGCAGCTCATATGATGTGAAATTCCAATCAAGAACGCGATGAGTCTCTGATAAAGTACCGGTTGCAGCTGTGAAGCCCACGTAAACGTAGTTTGGTACTGTGTCTTTCATTACTATGGACTGGTTTAGAAAACTCACTAGGGGGTTCCCTACATAAGCGACGTAGATTAGAATTACTTTGTTATATCCATCATATGTGATTCTAACTCTAATTTCTCTTCCACTTTTGAGGTCAATCCCAGTGCTGTTTAGGCTTTTCACAGCAACTGGTACAGCTACACTTGTTGTGTCAATGGCTATATGGTTTGCATCTGGTTCTTGTTCGTTCTTGTATGTGTCTAGCTCTACTGCAAGTTGCCGAAGAGCGCCACCTACATTAAGTTCATGATTTTGTATTAGATTCGATTCTCAACAAGAATTTGAGCATATACATAAGTATAAGAAGAAAGAACTGGAGCTCAACAGTGCTCAACAAAAAGTCCCCTCAAAGTTCCACAAAATTTTATTTTTAGCCACAAATTACTAATTTTCTCAATTGTGTTTCTTTAAGTTTAATTTTTTTACACAACTGTTCCCTTTAACACCTAGTGAAAATATTTATCCGAACTCACGTTTTATATATACAGTCAAATACAAATTTGAAGCATTTCAAACATATGAATTTAACAATATGGGCATTATATAAAACATAAATAATATAATTATCAATAATTTGGGACATGTAAAGGATTTTAGCCAATAAATCCATCAATATGTTAAAAGAGAACAAGTTTGTAAAATATTTAAACTTGGAGGATCATAACTGAGAAAATTAATAACTTGGGGTTAACAATGAAATTATGTGAAACTTTGAGAAACACTTTTGCGACTATACATACAAAAAAGAAAAGATAACAGTCTAGTACTTTGTGCATATTAAATATAGTATATGCATGAAGCATAATATACAAAGTACGACTGTTAAAAATTCTACCTTGTGTTGATGGATCAAGAATCCCAAGAAACGAGCCAAAGCTTTCAACCGGCGAGGGTTTATCGTCCTGTGCTAAAATGAACGACATTCCATCACCAAATCCTGTAGATTCTGGATCCGGCAAAATCATTACGGTGAACGTGGTGGAGAAGAAAGCCGGCCAAGCAAGCACAGGGTGCCTATACAAAACTCGTCCGACCATATTTACCACTTTCTTAGTTGCATGTTGTTGTTGTGGGTCAGGGGTAAGACACAAGCTCCCATTGCTAACACTCACTGATCCCATACAAATCAAGTTGCTATCATTTCCACAACTGCTAGAATCAAATGAAGGGAATGAGAAAGTAAATGGCTCCACAAGTGAAAAGGCTTGGCTCAACAAGCTAAAGAGAATGACTACAAGCATGACTTGTTTGTTGATTGATGAAGAGCCACAATCATAAAACAAAGGTTATAATCTAATGAGTGCATATATATAAAGGGGTTGGATTGGTTTTGTGACTAATGGATTCTTATTTTGTTTGTAGTGTGTGTTGTTTAGAAAGTTTTGAGATATTCTTTGGTTTGTAATTGAGCATAAAATGAGTTGCCAGTTTTAAGGAGTAGAGAATAGATTCAAGTTCTTGTCTTGGTTATTTTTATGCTCTTGAAAATATGATTAAGAAGTTATGTAGGTCCATTCAATTTTTAAGAATTAAACGCTAACTTTTCTTGCCGGAAGCGGAATAAAGAACCAAAAAAATAAGTCCTTACCCACTAATGATACGATTGGATTGATGGAAGGTAATAAAAGAATGAATGAAATAAAAATAGTTTATTTGATTATCATTTTAGAGGTTAAATCATTTTAATGGAATGAAATCTATTTATTTTTTTTATTTCATGTTGAGAAGATCGATGAAATAGAATTCATTTCAATAGGATGAATATATGATAATTTTGTCATTATACGACAATACCCACCACCAACAACAACAACCAAACACACACTTACAATACCTTAAAATCATTTTATTCCATCTTACATTCCATTCTTTCAATCCAAACATAGTATAAAAGAGTGATTTTTAGCTAAAGTTATTTATGTAGTTTATAGTACTAAACTCGTCTTTGTACCATTCATTTTAGATTCAACGGATACAATCTAAAAAATATTAGAATTTGAGCCTAAATTGAAGTGGGTGTCATTAATTATTTGAAATGATTTCACATATCAATGTGTTCTACTCCATGAGTAGATTAAATTAAGTATTTGGAAGTTCAAATCCACAAAGTAATGAATGAGAAATTTACTCTCAAAGATCACCAAGGGAAATGATAATGAATATTTGTGAGAAGATAAGTCACACATCGGTTAAGAACTAAAAATTAAATGAGTTTTTATACAATAAAGTTGCTATTGGGTTTGGGCCCCAAGGGGCACCCAACTTTTATGGAAGGGAGAGGGGCCAAGGCTTGATTTGAACCCACACACGCACGATGGCTTGGCCTAGCTCAAGGCTCGCGGTTCTTCGGTCTGGGTCATTGTATATAAGTTTTTAGAACAAAATTTATTTTATTTATTTCTATTATCAGAAACTGTGTCATTTTGATAAATGTTATTTATTACAGAAACTGTGTCGTTTTAGGAAGCGTTATCTGCTAAACGAACGTGTAAATACTACTTCATTTTGGGAAGCGCTATCTGTTTGAACGGACGCCCCAAAACTACATCGTTTTTGCCTGAACGGACGCATTCTTTTCTGCTGAAGCCTAAACTACATTAATTTTGTTCTGCTAAGCCTAAAACTACGTTATTTTTGGACCGAACGGACATGCCCTTTCTGTTAAAGCCAAAAATTATAAATAGATAATTTTATATATATATAAAAACTACGTCGTTTCTGTTATTTTTGGCTTAAATGTGTCTATTCAGTGGGTTGTGTCCCTTCCGATGTGTCACTAATCCTCCTATATATATATAAATAGATAGAGGGGTGCAACCACTTCAATCATTCAATTTAGTAAAACATCAAGCGTTGTAGTCATATAGTCTTCATTATTCATAGTTCTTTTAGAGAGAGAGTTTAGAGTATTTTATTTTGGTTCATTGTGTATGTTATTTGGAGTGCTACTATAGCATACGTTGTTATTGTATTCTAGGAGACGAGTACCATCAATTTTGAGTACCGTAAGGAGGGCATAATTGTCTTAAGGACATAGTACTACATACTAGCTAGCCTTGACAAATTTTATTCTTGTAGTTTGGTTATAGATATATATATATATAGTGTCCATTCTTTTTTACTAACAAAAAAGAATCCTCCGTATTGATTATTATGGGGTACAAGTAGATTTTTTTAATATAAAAAAAATGTGTATTTGGGTTAAATGGTCCGACACGTTTAACATGATTAATAAATATGTGTTAGTCTTACTGTTGAGCATCTTAATACATGTTAGTGTTGAGTATCTTGACACGAATAATTTAAGGATACAATTAGTATAATAGTTATAACTTGTAACAATATTGTTGGAATTGACTCATATATACTTCTATGAGCTCGACGAATGAACAATATAATGGGGTAGTCGGGAGTTTTGCTTGAGTGGTTGCCTAGCTCATTAGTGAGCTAGTAGGGTTGCAAGGGGACAACGCCTCCTGAAAACCAAGTGTAATGTGTAGTTGAGTGTATTTGGGCTTGAAAAAATATTAGTAACCCGGTCTTGAGTTTAACAAATGTATTGAGCCTAATGGGATTAAACTCATGTTATAGCAGTTAGGATTTCTAGTGACTATAAAAATATTATTTTTGGTGTGTTTATCATGTAGAGTGTGTGAGCCTGCTAAATGAATACATCAGACAAGCATGACTAGCCAAATTGACGAACATGTGTATATTTGTGTGTTCTTTTATTTTTTTCGTTCTTTAATTTTTGTGTGATTTCTTATGATATCCGATCTTAAATCTAACCTACATAAATTCATGTAACACGACAAAATTGTCACCCTAATACTCACCATTATGAATTGGTGTGTATCAAATACATGTAACACAAACTGGTCTTTGATTTAAGATTTATGTTATGTATTGTGAAAAAATTATACTAAATTATAATTGTGAAATATATCAATTATGGTATTTGATAGAATTATAAGGCCTCACTATAGACACTCAAAAATTCACTTTCCTTTTACTAACCCTGCAGGAAGGCAAAAACATCTCTTCAACCCCAGAGACAAACCCTGTGGGACAGCCACAACAACTTTAAACCCCAGAGACAACTCTGTGGGACGACAACAACATAATTCCACCCTGGAGACAACCCCAGAAGGGGAATGATGTAATTTTGCCATCATAATACAAAATAACAATCGCCCGACTGAGGATAGGATCACAAAGAGCCACCACAGCAATCCCGAGTTACAAACTATGCAAGATTGATCCACGGACTACCTTCGAATACTTGAAGATGCTATTCTGGTCATGGACCCATTTTTCAGATCCCGAAACGGTTAAGCCTGATGTCATTGCATAGCTCTCGAAAAGAGATTTCCAGAATGGTATGACATATCTCCCAACGATTCTTGGATTGCAAGATACAGACGTTTCAGCAGACTACGCTGCGATCGAGGCAACGAACTTCAAAGTAATGGGACCCACTGGGCCCTGCGCCTGTCGCAGGTCTATCTGCGGCTAGCCGGGAGTGTATAAACCACCCCCACCAGCTCATTTTAAAAAAAAGAGAAGAAGTTCCAGGAAATTCTAGAGAGAGAAATTTGAGATCTAGAGGGAGAAAGAGCTAGAGTCTTCATCTCAAACACTGTAAATCTCAGTTTCATACACTTATATACTTATAAATCTTGTTTAGCAACTTTCTACCTGTTAAAAACGAGTTCTTGGAAGTGATTAGCCCTCCTTTGTGCAGATCTCGTGTAAATACGTAAGATATTCTTAGATCTGTATTTGTTTATTGCTTTAATATATATATATATATATATATATATATATATATATATATATATATACTACTTGGTTGTGCATAGATCAGACTTTTATTGATTATTTTGTATATGTAGTTGGTATTTAAAGTATTAACTAGATCTATCCTAGATCTAGCTGTCTCTAGCATTCAACTAGTTCATCAAAAGCTTCATAGCTCGAACTATTAAACTAGATGGGCATAGAGATAAGTAGATCTAGTTTATTTTCAGCTTTGTAAGTATTTTGCCACCCCGTACTATCCTAGATCCGTATCTAGTGGAAGTGAGAATCCTAACTACTCGCGTTTAAGGATTTAATCGATAAATCACTTGTAGCCGAGTTAGGAGGCAATATATATATATATATATATATATATATATATATATATATATATATATATATATATATATATTTCAGCGTGCTTTGAAACAATATTATGTGAGCCTAGGAACCATGGAGTCGAAGATCCTCCAAATGGATCTTGATTCGATTCTCATAATGGACTTATTTCAGTTGTATTATTAGTTTGTTATCCATTAATTGTAAATTTAATCTTGGGCCTTAAAGCGAGATCCGGATTTAAGGCCCCAAAATAGTGAAATCATGATTATAGGTGCTTGGGCTTACTTAGACGACTTTAATTATGCCCACAAGGGGCCCGACCCTTGCAGTTTATAGTTTCAATTTCGTCACTAAAGATGCTTCACATTCAATAAAATAAAACAAAGTCGCTACTAGGATTAAAAAAAGGCTTAGTCCAACTTAAAATTGGAAGTATATAAGGGTCTCGATTCCTATTTGGTGAAGGATTTGAAAACCATCATTCAAAATATCACTTTTTGCTTTGTCTAAAAAAATAAACTTTTCTTTAAATCAAACCTTTTCAACATAAGTTAAAAGGGGTACAACATTATTTTCAAAATAAAGCAGTTATGCACCTTTTTTCAAAACTAAAGTCACACACACACATACACACACTTCATGTTTAGGGAATGAAAAAGATGCGGTAACGGTGTTTCACAGAAGTATGGGGTGCCTAACACATTCCCCTCGCTTAAGCAAGCCCTCAAACTCTATGAATCTCGAGTTACAAACCAATTACACGGATCACATATTGGGCCATATTGCGATAGGTTCAAAGGGCACAACACTACTTTCAAAATAAAGCACTCAAGCACCTTTTTTTCAAAACTAAAGTCACACACATACACTTCATGTTTAGGGAATGAAAAAGGTTCGGTAACCGTGTTTCACGGAAGTCGCACTACAAGGAAATCGTCTAAGTCCAAAGAAATTATTCTCGACAGAATTAAGTCCCTCGAAATTAACTTATGTATGACGAAATAATTCGTCGAGTATAATTCCCTCGCAAATAGTTTAATTTTGACGAAATTTTATCAGAATTATTAGGTCTTTCTTGGCGCCATCTTTCCTGCCAACGCAAAACTAATATCGACGAAATAAGAGTTATTTCTGAGGGAATATTCATCGAAAATAACCTAATTCTAAGGCATTAATTCAAGCGAATTACATAGAAAATAACTAATAAAACCTAATCGAGATCTCTTGGCCCCTCGACTCTCATTTCTCACCTTTGTTTGCCTCTCTCACCGTCTCTCTTCTCCTTTGTCTCTCTCTCTCTCACTATCTCTCTCTCTCTCTCACTCACCCCTCCCCCACCCCTCCCAGCCCTCCCACTCCTCCCGGCCCTCCCACTCCTCTCCCACCCCCTCCCCCCCCCACCCCCCCCTACTCCCCCCCCCACCCATACCCACCCACCACCCCCCCCCCCTCCCCCACCCACCACCCCCCTACCCCCTCCTTGCCACCACGCAACCGAGATAACCTCCTGCTCTCCTTCCTCCACCACCTACCGCGCCACCCTTTCCTCCACCACCTGCCGCCTCCTTCTCCTCTACTACTTCACATGTTTTTTGAAGTATTAAACTTAATTTTATATATTTGGTTTAATATGCTGAAATTTGTGTTTAATTTAGGGTTTAATATATTTTGTTATAAAAATGATGAATGCATGTTGGCTGAATTAGTGTTCAATTTGGGTCTTAATATTTAATTGTTGATGAAGGGTTATTATTTGTGTTCTACCGAAGTGGGTAGCTAAAAATTGGGATTATTTCTATTCTAAAAAACATCTCTGTTGTGCAAGCTGTTGTGAAAATTAGGATTAGCTGAAAATTGTGTTCTGTCGAATGGTTATTATTTGTGTTGTGCAAATTATGATTAATATTAGTGTATTGATAATTGCAGCTTTTGTTAGTGTATAACATCTGGTAAATATTTCAATTTGCTATTCTCTATGCAATTGCAGCTTATTACAGTGTATGTTCATAATTTTGGTCAGTGTATTTGATATTTATGACAGAATTTCTGTCAGAATTCTTCAATTGCAAATTTTGTGGGCCCATGTAACTATTTAAATATGTTACTTAATTAATTTTCCAATACTAAAATAAACTAGTTTATAGTAGTATTTACTTAGTTTTGTACTACTAAATAAAATAAAATAATATTATAAATAATAAAAATTTAAATAATATAATATAATATAATATAAAATAATAAAATTAAATAACATAAGATAAGATAATTAAGATAAAATGAAATGAAATGAAATAAAATAATTAAATTAAAATAAAATATGTTACTAAATGAAATAAATTAAATTATATCTAATAAATAAATAAATAAAATAAAATAAAATAAAATAAAATAAAATAAAATAAAATAAAATAATATAATATAATATGAGTAATAATAAGATAAAATACAAAATAATAATAAATTATAATAATTTAAATTTAATAAAATATAATGAAATAAAATAAAAATTTAAATTAATAAATAAATTAAATTTAATAAAAAATATTTAAAAATATATAATATAATACAAATAAAATAAAATCGAATAAAACATAAAATAAAATAAAATAAAATAAAATAAAATAAAATAAAATAAAAAAAAATTAATTTAATTTAATTTAATTTAATTAAAATAATTTAAATTAAATTAAATTTAACAAATTTAATTTAATTTAAAAATTATATAATATAATACAAAATTAAATAAAATAAAATAATAAATTAAATTAAAATAATTAATAAATTAAATTAAATTAAATTAGAACTTATATAATATAATACAAAATAAAATAAAAAATAATAATAAATTTAATCCGATTTAATAAAATAAAAAAAATAAAATAAAATGATTTAATTTAAAAAATAAATAAACCAATTATATACTATAATATAATATAATACAAAATAAAATAAAAGAAAATATATTAATAAACTAAGTAGCATATGCTTAGTTGGGATGCAATTAAAAGAAACTGAATAAGAATGTTTTCGATTAAATAAAATAATATAGTTTGGAACTTAATTAGAAACCCGTTTGACAAGTAGGAGTGAATGTCGAACAATAGTCTCTATTGATTCTAAATAACAATTCTCATAAACTAAATACCACTTACTTAGTTTATCATTGGCAAAATAAACTAAGTAGCATTTGCTTAGTTTGCTACAATTTTTAATAAATGCAATAATACTCTCCCTACATATATGTACTCTTCCTTGTATGTAGGGTTCGATGTAAGACCCCGAATTTTATGAAATGAAAGTATTCAATTTTCTTATAATTATTATTCCATTTTGGTAAATAGTTAAATTGATAAAAGTTTAAAGTTAAGGGTGATATTTAAAAAATTTTCAAAGTAAGCAAATTGTCATAAAATAATCAGTAGTAAAAGTACAGTAATACGCGTGGTTGCATAGTAGCACACAGTATTGATTATTGATGCTTACGTAAGAACTCACTCAGTTATACTCAATTATTGCTATAGTAATTGCTGCATAATATCTCTCATATTATTGATTCAATTATTGTCACAATATCATCTGCATAATATTTTATATTATTAAATCAATAATTGAGACGACAAAGTTATTCATATTATTATTTGCAATATTGACAATGTCTAGAAGTTCTGTCAAGGAGAGGTTTGGTCACCTAATTGCGCGCCAATAAGGAGAAATCCTTATCGGAAAGCCCCCTCTTTCCTGGGAACGACCTGATAATATTGTGAGTTATAATATTAATGATGTATAAGTTCGTGTTGATTAAAGATAAAATTGATAGTTCCATTGTGTTGGGATTATTAGTGTTAGTGGAAATCGACATCTATTCTGATAATAATTGATGTCTGGAGGTTATATTGACCAATCGGGTAATTAAGCGGATAAATAAATAATTAATTGCTATTAATTCACATGATTATAACTATTTATTCACATGCATGTACTATTAGGGGAGGTGGTGCAAGATTGATAATACTTGCGTGACTAAATTAAAAATGAAGGTATAGATGAAGGTACTATACTGAAATTATTTTTTCACATGTATAGAACTATTGAGTCACATGATTGTACTATTGATTCACATGATGTACTATTAGGGGAGGTGGTGTAAGTTTGATAATACTTGCAGGACTAAATTAAAAATGAAGGAAAAGATGAAGGTATTGTACTGTAATATTTCAAGCCCCAAAACGTGCAATTATCGAAACTATATTTTCTTATAAATAGAAGCTCATTCTTCCTTCATTCTCACCAACTCACTAAGACTCACAAGAGCAATTATAGAGAAAGAAGCTATAGAGAGAGAAGCTATAGAGAGAAAGAAGAAGAGAAGTCCGCTACTTCACTATTCCAGTATCCAGTTTTCTTCTAAGGTAAGGGGTATTGTTTATTTCATATTCTGAAGAGAATTATTTTTCCTATTCGTATGAATATTATTTTCGTTCAATATTCATAAAGAATATTATCTTCGTTCAATATTCGTAGGAATATTATCTTCGTTAAATATTCGTTGGAATATTATTTTCGTTCAAGGGATGTTATTTTTGTTCAATATTCGCTTGAAATAATATTTTCTTCCATACTCTGTAGTATGTAAGTGATATTATTTCGTTTCAGATTTTGAATTCTATACTCATTTTATTGAAGTTTTGGCTTCTATACTCCATGAAATTAGTAGAATATCCTTGATATTTGCGCTTCATCCAGTATATTTTCATGGAAATATTATTTTGAGCTTTCTTGATAATTATTGATCTTTTCATGATGGAATACTATTCATGAGTTACTATTTATGGGTTACTATTCACCCAATTACTATTCACTCAAATATTATTCACTCGGGTATTCGGGGCACTTTTCATGCCGGAGTACTATTCACGGGTTACTATTCACCCAATTACTATTCACCTGAATATTATTCACTTGGGTATTTGGGGTACTTTTCATGTCGGGGTACTATTCACGAGGTACTATTCCCAAATTACTATTCACATGGTACTATTCACGGGGTACTATTTACCCGAAAAATATATTTCTTTTCTGTCTAAATTATTTTTGGTACATGAATATTATTCTTGAATTTTATTCTACAAAGCAGTATCATGTTGACAATTTGGATATTTTTAAACTCTGGATAAATTTAAAGTCTTTAATATTTATCCTTGATTTCGTTTGATTTGATTTCGTTTGATTAATGCTTATATCATTGTCATTATCCTCGTGCTTATATTGTGATGAAAGTCATCTTTGGCTTACGTGCATAGATGGACTGTTGATTGGTATGATTATGACCAGGGATCATTCGGTATAATCATGACCCGTAATGTTACAAATGATATGGTAAAAGTCCTCATTGGCCCATAGTGCATTGATGGACAGTTGTTGGTATGATTATGACCAGGGATTATTCGGTATAATCATGACCATTGGTGATTACATGAATATCCTTGGCCCGTAGTGCAAGGATGATTCGATGATGTTGTTTATTATTAAGCTGAGTCTCAGTGATAAATTTGATGAAAAACTTTTTAAATCATAGAAGATAGTAGATATCATGCTCTACTTGACTCTTCTAATGGATTGCTTGTTCCGCTGCAGTTGTTGATCTAAAACTTGTTGTCTAATATATTCTATAAGTTGTTATATTGTTGAAGGCTAAGGATAATTTATTCTGCATTATCTTAGTCATAATATTTATTATTGGGCTAGTTGAGCTCACCCTTTTCTTTCATTGTTCTCTTCAGGAAATGAGAATATAGCTGGAACGAGTCGGGAAATGGAGTGATGGTCCAGGATAAGTGGCTTTAGTAGTCCTCATTATTCTGTGAAATAGTGTGATAATAATTGTAATGAGGACTTCATTGAGTGTGGATATTGTCTAGAAGACAATATTCGTTTTAAAAACTCAGCTATGTTTTGTCGTATTTTTACACGACAGTTGTATTAAAGAAGTTTGTATTTGATTTCTGTACCATGTATTTGGCGACTCAAGATGGGTGATGTATACCTATTTTGGGGGTGTCACATTCGACTTAGCAATTGCAGCTACTAGTACTCCAACAAGTTCCTCGGCAACAATTAAAAAAAATATGGGTTGTAGTTCCTGTTTGTGTCCTATACTCGAATAATAAAGTTAATTGAATTACTTCAAACATTTCTCACTGTTCCATCATAATAGATGACAACATCCAGAAGGAGTGCCATTCAGTTGTTGTATAAATTTCGAGGTTAAGAAACCCTCTAGATGAACGAACGATCACTTCTCTGCTAGGAATGAATCATCTCCCCATATGGGTCCAATCCATGACATAGACAGCTTCTCACCCCTCCGAATTCCTTAGATGGGTAGTTCTCACAGAATGACTCACCTCTTTTCTGAGAACTACCCATCTAAGGAATTGAGCGAAGAAGCTCATGCATATCATGGATTGGACCCATATGGGGAGATGATTCATTACTAGCAGAGAAGTGATCATTCGTTCATCTAGAGGATTGCTTAACCTGGAACTTTGTTCAATAGCTTAATGGAACTCCTTCGAGATGTTGCCATCTGTTATGATGGAACAATGAGGAATGTCCGTAGTAATTCAATTAACTTTATTATTCGAGTATAGGACACAAACAGGAACTACGATTTTTTTTAGTTGCCGAGGAACTAATTGGAGTACTATTAGTTGCAACTGCTATGTCGAACCCTGCATATAAGGAAGTAACTCTTATCCTAGTAGTCGTTACACACTACAAGAAAAATGCCTATCTGTGGATCGCTATATCTCAGGATCACGCCATCATATACCTCTATCGGTCGACCGTTGCGATTTCTAGCCGCATAGATGAGTATTAATGATGACCGTGTGGTCTCTGATAGACGTCGCATAAAATCCTGTCATTTGAAATGCACATCGACCACTATTAAGAGATCATTATCGGCGAATCAAAATTATCATTTAATTAAGCTAAGATGAGTCAACATGGTTCTGGGCCAAAGTCTGACATGGGCGTGGTGGCGAACTTCTGAATCGAGAATCGCATGTGGGCGCTAATAGCCTCATGTGACTTGCGGTCGCTGATGTGAAAAAACCTGCAAACAAGAATTTTTCCTGTTTTGCAAAATTCCCAACCTGTTTTGTACCTGCTTTATCCCAACACATATAAACATGCACAACAATATAATCATCCATCGTCCATCTGCAGAACTAGTATATAAACTATATAAACCTTTAAAAACCAATATGAATTGAATAAATATAAACAAATCTAATGTTTAAGTAACAAATAGACATCCCAAGAATGAATATAAAAGTACAAGATTCTCAAATAACTATAAAACAACACTAAATCAGTCGTTAAACATCATTATCCAAATTAGTTTCTCCTTGATCTTGATCACCCTGTAATTAACAAAATAATAAAACAAGTTACATATATAGTAAATATGTTATAATCTAGTATTACGACAATATACAACAAATTGATTACCTCGTCGCCATCCCCATGTTGTGCTGCTGCTGCTACCGCCACTGCATTAGCTAACTCATCAGGACTCAGAGCCGCCAGATGCCCGCCCAGTATCTTTAGAAGATCGCGATCTCGACATATAGCTCTCACACAGTCAGCAGGAGTATGAACAACAGGATGACTAGATGACTGTGAAGACTAGGTATCAGAGCTGCCTGAGCCACTGAAGGATGGGCATCGTCGTTGTCCTTGACCTTTAATGTAGTTCTTCTTCATAATAGATGCCCTCTCCCATAACTCTTGATCAATCATGACGTGGAGTGCCTTCAGTGATAACGCTTATTCAATAAATGCTTATAAGTATCCTGTCATCATGTTAACAATTAAATAGTTAAAAATAAATTCTGTAAGCATTGATAAACAAGATCAAGTTGTTAAAACTTATTACTGATATCTGGATAGCATCAGGCCGACCATCACGGGTGGCCACGTACACATCTAGCCAATAGATAGGTTGACCTTGAGACTGAGACTCCTATATAAAAAATATTCCAATATTACTAAGTAAAAATGTGATATATATTCTACAATTCATGATTGTAAACATATTAAACTTGTAAATACGTACCCTAGCAGTGATATGTTTCAACTATGAAATGTTGCCGCCCTTGTATGTTCCTTTAGCCTTTTCATCCATCGGTACACACCCGAGGATCTGTTGGTGGCGGCGCATCTTTTCGCCTTTTTCACCCAATTCTCGCCTTTCCATTGGGCACACATCTCAGCCCATATGGACTGGGTGCACCACCAGGGGCTATGCTCGTGCATGTAATCCTCTCCCTGGCCTGGATGGTCGATCGATGCATTGTGAAGGACTTTTTGTCGTTCTTTGTTCAAATTGTCTTTGGTGCGGACGACGCAAGACGCTGTAATAATGTACGTTTCATTGAAGCTCATCGCTCCTCCCATCTATACCTTTTCGTAAATAAAACAACAATAATAATATTAAAACAATACTTTTAACATATAATCCAACACTGCTAAACAATTATCCTTAGAATATTATATTATCTATCATAATTAAAAAACATACCAAATTCAAATTTCAAATCGCATCCTTGTGGGCGATAGGTGTGCTCGCCTAATGTAATCACAGTGTGTAGCCAATTCTATAAAGCACAATTGTGATATGCACTTGACGATCTTATTATCCTAAAAATCACTATAATATACAACAATTTACATCAACAATAAGTAGATATATTAAAGCAATTTACATCTAAGTTCTATATATCTTATATAAATGGAATCTAAAATGCTTATATATAAACGATGCGAGACGTACGTGCTATTCGGAGGAGGATGAATCTGAATAAGAATCCAATCATCCGGATTAGTAGGGGCCTTGGGTATATGATTAGGCCCCCTACCCAAGCCGCGCTTTTTCTGCGCTGCTTCAGAAGCCATCTATATATTACAAATTTCAAGATGTTATTATGAGTTATATTTGATTACATGTATATATGAATATAAAATGATAATAATGACAGGAAATTGCATTTAAATAGTAAAGTACATAAATATGACAATGATATAAAGATGTTGGTATGAGTTATATTTGATTACATGTATATATATGAATATAAAATGACACTAATGACAGAAAATTGCATTTAAATAGTTAAGTACATAAACATGACAATGATATAAAAAACATGTAATGCTAAACATACATTTCATTTGTTCAAGTGTCAATGTCCCGATTCGTAATCATCTTCAGATACGTATTGCAGATTCATAACCATCATCTGCTTCAGATTCAGTGTCAGATTCAGTCAATAACTCTTCCTCCTCAGTATCAATGTCATCTGACACAAGGACTGACTCAGGATCTAATTCATGTGGTTCATCTTTACCATCTAACTAGATTAATTCATTGTCGTCCTCCACATTTATTATAGTTTGACTATGAAGTATCTGCTCTTGGTAAATCTCCCCATTAACTACTTCTACACAACTGCACACGAGAGTATGAATTATAACTTGCCAATCTGTAGGTGGTCTATCCCTTTTCCTAACAGGACTAGGAGTGTAGTATACTTGTACTATTTGAGTTGGTAAAACAAACGATTCGTTGGAATACGCAAACCTATGGAGGTTGATATCGACGATTCCATGTCTGTCAACACGTATCCCTTTTTCTGAATCAAACCAACGACACTTGAACAAGTTAATATGACCCCCGTACGTGCCTTTGTACGACAACTCTACGATTTCCTCCAACTCTGCATAAAAGGCACAACCAAGCTCATTGTAACAATCTCCTTAGACACACACTCTAGAGTTCGTTGTTCTTTTACCGCGCCCATATGCCTTTGTATGAAATTCACAACCATTTATTTTTAACCATTACGGTGACTTGGTCCCTATGCTGTCCTATAGCTAGACTTGCACATTAGCTAGAATCGCTGATCCTCAACAAAAAGCCTACAAAAACTCCATCTTATTAAATGAAGTCATAGTTAATATGGAGTGTATATATATATATATATATATATATATATATATATATTTTAAGAAATTGAACTTACTTTGTTCTCTTTAGCCAAAGTGCAAATTTTTTATCACGATTGATTTGAATATCTTTATCGCTTATGCCGAGATGCTTCACTTTTAACTCGTCATCGTACAATCTATACAATGTTATAAACATTAACATATTGGAATAAATTTTCAAGTTAAGAGATAAATTATCAAGTTTACATGTGTACCTCACAAATTCGCCAATCTCCTCATGATTGAGAAGAATGTAAGTATGCAAAGATGATGTAATTTTTGCTCAAAGAGGAATATGCGCTTCCCTTTTCCATAAGCGCGGCCCGATAGACTAAATACAGAGAGCCGACCATTTAGTTTAACATTTCCCCCATCATCATGTCTCGTTACTCGATTATTCTTTGTCAAGACTTCATCCGAAAAATAGTCTAAGACAAACGTAGATATCTCATCGAAACTGTATGCCTCACATAGCGACCCCTCGATATAAGCTCTATTCTTCACCTTCCTCTTAAGGTTTCCCATCAGCCTCTCGAAAGGGTACATTCATCTATATTGAAATGGACCCCCAACACGAGCTTCATAGGGAAGATGGATTTGCAAATGCTCCATAGAGTCAAAAAAACCAGGTGAGAATATTTTTTCAGTTTACACGTGATCTCTATGATGTTCTTCTCAAGTACAGACATGTCCTTCTCATTTAATGTTTTTGAACATAAGTCTTTGAAGAAACGACTAAGATCCGTCAAAGCATCCCATATTGGTTTATCAAGTAGATCCCAAATCCTATAGGCATGAGTCTCTCCATGAACACATGACAGTCATGACTCTTCATCCCTTGTAATTTCCCACCCGTAACATACCTTATAATATTTGACGCATATCCATCTGGTAGTTTCAGAGACTTAACCCATGTGCACACATCTTCAACTTGGTTTTTGGACAATGTGTACCTTGCATGCGGTTTGACAATCTCAACATTAGGAGATTCATAAAGTTCTAATCCAGGACATTTACAAATATCTTTTATGTCCAAACGTGCCTTATCATTATCTTTTGTCTTCCCCATAACATTCATCACGGTGTTAAACACATTGTCGAACACATTCTTCTCAATATGCATCACATCTAGATTATGACAAATCAAATTTGTAGACCAATAAGGCAGTTCCCAAAAGATGCTTCTCCGAATCCAGTTATGAGATTCGCCAAACCCATTGATTATGTTTGTGGCATCAATCTTACCAAATGGGATGACTTGCAATCTCATCACACGATCTCGCATCTCCGTTCCCGATAATCGCGGTGCAGACATATCATTGTCTACTTTCCCTTTCCTAAAGTGTTCTCTATTTCTTCGAAACGGGTGATCTACCGGCAAGAACTGACGATGATTGTCAAACCAACAAGGCTTTTGACCTTTTGATAGATTGAAAGACTTTGTATATGCTCCATACAATACGGACAAGCCAACTTCCCCTGTGTACTCCATCCAGCTAACATACCATAAGCTGGGAAGTCACTTATAGTCCACATAACCGCTGCCCTAAGGTTAAAATTTGTTTTCGTTACAACATCCCAAGTCTGTACTCCATTCTCCCACAATACCTTCAACTCGTCTATAAGAGGTCTCAAGTAAACATCTAAGTTCTTTTTAGGACTCTTAGGACTAGGAACCACGAGTGAAAGAAACAAGTATGGCTGTTTCATACACATCCAAGGAGGCAAGTTGTACGGAGTAACAATCAAAGGCCAACATGAGTACGGAACAACTGAGTGGCCAAACAGATTGAAACCATCGGTGGAAAATCCAAGCCTCACATTTCTAGGTTCCAATGCAAACCCAGGATGTGTTAAGTTGAAATCTTTCCAAGCCCCGCCCATCTGCATGATGATTTAGTTCTCCATCTTTAGTCGGAGATTTTGATGCTAACTCATATGTTCACTTTATTCTTGAAGACATGTACAATCTTTTTAGCCGATGTGTTATTGGAAAATACCTAAGAATCTTAAACGGTATACTTGATTTTTTTGTAGTCACACCCTCTTTATTAGGCCTAAACCGATCATGACTGCAAAACATTCACCTTGTTATCTGTTCATTTTCCTTATAAAACAACATGCAATCGTTGGGACATGCATCGATCTTTTGGTATCCAAGACCCAACTTCTTCACCATTTTCTTTCAAAAGTAATAGTTACTAGGTAATTTCTCACCGTCAGGCAACATACTTTTAATGGACTTCAAGAGCGACTCAAAACACTCATGGCTCATGTTGTGATCAGCCTTGATGTTAAGTAATGTCGTCACTGCAGAAAATGTAGTGTGTTTGGTGCAACCATGCCAGAATGGCTAGCTACCCTTGTCTAACAACTTAAAGAAGTCTTTGGCATCAGAATTCATAGGTTGCTCTCTGCCTTGTTCCCAATAAAAATATGGCCCTGCAATATCATGAACCATTTCATTCATACGATGAGTACTACTACCCGAATTGTATACTTCTGTGATGCCACCACCTCTTCTCTGCCCATGTGCCCACCAGCATTCTTCGTAATTTTTTATGAACCCAAAAACAAGTAAATGATAGTTTACCATATCTCTGTCCATATAATTTACATTCTTACACTTCAAACATAAACATCGTATCTGCGACTGACCATTCATACATTCCAGGTGACTATAAACATACTCCAAAAACACTTGGCAAACAGCTCTAAATTCAGCTATAGCACCTATCTGGGCACTTGACTTTCGTCGTGCCATCCAACTACGGTCTGAATTGAGGTCCATTATACCACGATACCTACTACAGACAACATTATAAATGTTAACATATGACTTGAGCATACTTGTAACCATATGACTTGAGCATACTTGTAAACATGCATATGATTAACATTTAAGCATACTTATAAGCATATGATTAACATTTAAGCATACTTGTAAGCATATGACTTGAGCTTCGACATAAACATATGATTAACATTTAAGCATACTTGTAAGCATATGACTGAAGAGCATACTTGTAACCATATGACTTGAGCATACTAGCTAGTAAGCATATAAATTGAGCATACTTGTAAGCATATGATTAGCTCGTTAATATTATAAATGTTCGTAATTCACCAGCCAATAAAAAAATTTCATGAGAGTCTCCCTATAATATGGACTAGCCACAGCCATACACGCATTTATTTACATGCATATATGGTCATTTCTAGGCACCCAAGACACAAACCAAGAGAAATATACAAATTCTCAATATAATAAGACCAAAACAATAACGAATGAATGCAAATTAAAGCAGTACAAAGTTCAGGAGAATACTAAAAATTTAGAGTTCTAAAAACTCGCGCTTTCATTTTTGCAAGCTTCTTTCTTTAGTTTACACATGAGCTAAATAATTAACTTACTTCTGATTAGAGCATTTATCTCTTAGTTCTTTAACTTAGTAGTGGAACTAATCAAATGCTAATTAGTTAATTATATTATATTTTAATATATTTAATATGATATTATATTTTAGTTTAATATTATAATTTATTATATTTATATGATATTATATTAATTTTATTTTAATATAATATTTTACTATATTGTATTGTATTGTATGTATTTTAATAATATATTTTATATTATTTAAGTTTAATATTATGTTTTATTATATTTGTATGATATTATATTTTAATTTAATTATATTCTTAATCATATTTAATATATATTATATGTCAAATATTAAATGTTATTAAATTTAGTATGAGAAACTAAATAAATGCTACTTAGTTTAATAGTTATATTATATCATGTTATTTCTATTTCTATTAATTATGTTATTTTTGGAGATGATACACTGGAATCCATGGTTGTCATGCTTTTACTATTTTATAGCTAAAATGAGTATTAATGTGCAAGGAAAGCTGTAAATTTAGTATATATGACAAGATGAGACTGAAAACTACAAAGTAGCTTTCAAGACTTGAATAGGTACCTCTTAGTGATTAATTAATAATAATTTTAATTTTTTCTTGGCTTTTGTTGTATATTTGATATTTGTTTGGAGTTGTAGGCAATTATGAGATACTTCTATCTTTATATAAGTTTAGACATGAATTTATGGCCTAGAGTTAGTTTGAGGATACTTATACGTACAATTACTCCACAAGGTTAGTGAATTGGATTTCATTTTAGAAAATTTTTTTGGTCTTTTGAAAAGTATATAAATTAGGCAACATTGTAATTTGTAAGTTTTTCAATAAAATTTTTAATATTTTTTTTTGTTAATGTTATTGAATCATTTTTTATACATGTTATCCTCTTAGAGGAAATTTATATGTTAATTGTTATCCTCTGAGAGAGTATTGGTGCTACATTAGGAGTTCCCTTCAATATAATGTTGCTAAAGCCAAACCCTACACCCAACACTAATCCTAGAAGCACTGTGCACAAGTAGTTTTCAGCCTTTCTATCTTTTCTTTTCCTAATCTTCCCTCCTCACGTTTTGGTTCAGTGGCTAACAGTACCAAATGAAAATAACAACCACCCACAATAATTACATGCCCTATATCTTCAATACAAAAGACTTTAGCAGATAGGATAAACAAAAACTTAACTATGTAAATAATTAAGATGACATATATATTTCAAGTCAATAACCAAAAACCCTCAAGTCAATTGCACAGAAAAATTACAAAGTCAAAACCAAAAATCATCTCCTGTTTCTTTTCCACAACACAAAGGCTTAACCAACAAAAAATTACATAGAGACATCAAAACTAGTATGGAAGTCGCCCAAGACCTTACTTACTATGCTGAAAACTATATAATACCCAATTCAGAAATCTATATAACACCCAATTCAGAAATCTATATTCCACATTCAACATTAATATTCAAATTTAGAAAACTATAAAAATTATTGCATAGTTAGGGTTACCTGTGGTCGGCGGCGGCGGTGGCGGCGGGTGGCGTGCTTCTTCTCCTTCTTTTCTCTATTCTGCTCCCTCTTTTTTTTCCTTCGTCTCTGTGGTCGCACAAAACCTTCGCGCCAACATTTCTTGCCAAATTTTAGGAGGCAAATTTGTGCTAGCGACCGTTCAGCGACCGCATGCGGTCGTTGATATTAAATAGCGACTAGATTAAATTATGGTCGCAGATGTCAGTCGCTATTACTAATATCAGCGACCGCAAATGCGGTCGTTGATAGTATTGGTCACTGTTAGGCCTTTTTCTTGTAGTGACAGTTGCAACTACTATGAAACTTAGAAACCCGTTTGACAAGTAGGAGTGAATGTCGAACAGTAGTCTCTATAGATTCCAAATAACAATTCTCATAAACTAAGTACCACTTACTTAGTTTATCATTGGCAAAATAAACTAAGTAGCATTTGCTTAGCTTGCCACAATTTTCAATAAACTCAATAATACTCTCCCTTTAATCTTCAATACACTCAATAATATATTTACTATACTTTGGAACTTAGAAACCCGTTTGACATTCACTCAGTAGGAGTGAATGTCGAATAGTCCCCAGTTTGGGACTGTTACTGGATGTTATGTCTCTCATTTAGGCCGGTGCCAATACGAAACGATGCGTTTTTATTTTTTTGAGGATTTTTCGACTGATATCTCTATATGTTCTTCGAGTGCATACTTAGATTAAGTTATCTTAGTCTATTTCATGTGCTTGGAGACCATGGGGAGGTGCTGTCGAAATTTTCTTGAAACTCATGAAACGTACTCAACGTGTTGGCACTAGTGACGAGACGCATCCAATAACGGGATAGAAGCCTTACCCCTGTCCTGTGGAGTGGAGATACTAGGTAAATCTAATTCATGCATGAATATCCAAATTAATCAATCGCGCTTACGTGTAGTTAAAAATGTCACCGAATTTGGAGTTGGATGTACCGTATGATACCCAGTGATAGGAGGGGATTAGTCTCAGCTTATCGTGTTGGGGTGTCAGATTTCTTAAACAAAGCAATAGAACATATGCTTAAGTAAGCCCTCGAACTCTATGAATCTCTAGTTCCAGACCAATTACACTGAGTCACATATTGGGGCATATTACGAAAACCTCTAAAATTCAGATGAGTTGGTACATCCGTTTGAACTCATACCAACTGGCGGCTCTGTCTAATTTGACCTAATCGCATAAAATCGATCTTTTCAAAAATCGTCGACATTTATGTCAGTCCTTTTCCTAAAACTCACTCTTAACCAACAAATAAATAAAATACAAAGAGTAGAAACACCTTAGGAAAAGAGAAAATCTCCCCGGGGTCGACACTCACTTATTACACATCTTTTCAAATTAAAAAAAATTAAAACTAATATTTATTTACGTACCTAACAAAAAAAATCACGTAAACAACGGTAATATATATTATTTATCTTGATTTAATAACTAAACAGAAAAAAGAGGTTGCCCAGTTGCCACGATAATTATATTAATGACAGATTTGTCATTTAAGCATTTTTATTAATGAAAATTTTACTATTTAACAATTTATTAATTAAAAATTACATGGTCTTGGACCACTATCGAACTAACTACTTGAGTTGTGCAGCAACAGACAACTTATACCTGATAAAACTGTTATTTCTCCATACGATTGTGGGGTTCCGGATTTGATGAAAACTCTCAAGTCTTACTAGACTCTAAAGTTGGGAAGACAGTAGAGACCAAATTTTGACATGTTCATAATCAAGTAATTATACCTTTGGAATGCTAAATGGTCACTGTTCAATCTCCATTTTGTCTCTTTTTAACAGCTTTATAACTCTCTTTCATCTTTTTTTCCACTCCTATTTTTGGTTGAGACTGAAGCTTTGATTGAATTTTGTAATTAATAAAGCCACCCACAATAGCTTTCTTGACAATTGATTCATAATTGTTAAGTATGCCTTCTTTTGTCTCTTTCATCCTTCTCTAGTTATTCGATTCTTTCTTTCACTTATAAAATAGTATATTGATAACCCGTTCAAAGTATGTGTTAGTATCGATAATGTAATTTAAAATTATGATATTTGATATTTGGTATTATATTTAGATTTGATTTCTAATTGCCTTGTTATATATAGTAATAGATTTAAATATTATAAGCATTGTTTTATATTTATCTTCAAAAATAATGAATTGCTAGTTTAGTATTCGTAGCGTGATAATATGATCTTTGGGATGAAATTTTTCGGCCTAATAATCGATGCTTGAATCTGAGCCTATGCCACTTGTCATAATAATTATTTGGCGGCTTGATGTTTTAGAAGGGCCAAAGTTCTAATTGATTTATGATTTCTTATTCTATTTGGTTTCTTATTTTTAATGAAGGAGTATCCTAATTGATTATGGTGATCTAATAACCATGGAAACTAGGGGCGGATTCAGTGGGATCAATTTTTTTAAAATAAAAATTTATAAAATAAATAAAAAACAATAAAATAAAGGCAGAATGCAAGGGATATTGCAAATAATTGTGTGAACTATCATATAAAATGGATATTGTTTTATATAATTTAATACACTTCCTCTATCTTATGTTATATATAAAATAATATTTTATAATTTTTTAAAACACTGTTATTATAAGAGACGTTTCTCGTGTCCTCTAAAATAAATTACAAAACTAAATAATATTGTTAAAATATTATTTATAATAACATTTTTCGAGATTTCATTGTTTGAAACTATCGTGATGATAGTCTCATTTTAATAGCGACAAAAATATCATGTTCAATGTAAGTTACTAAACAATATAAAAGAGTGGAGTGTTGATATTAGTAAAAATTTGAGACATTTAATAGTCTTTTAGTCTGAATTTTTTATTTTTACTAGAAATTTTATAAAATCAAAATCAAATTAAAAATTGAGTCTCAATAATTCAGTGGGGTCAATTGACCCCACTACCCTAAGTTAGATCCGCCCATATAATGGAAACTCTAAATCAGGACTCTTATTTTTAATTGGTCTCGGGCAAGTTATGTTGAGATGGTGTGGGAGACTATAAATACAGCCACATACTAGGTACACACATACTTGCAAATAATTATTACTCTCATACATTGGAGCTATCCTCCGACACTGACTATTAAGCTTCTTTTTGGTGTGTTCGTTTGTTTATTGTGCAGGTTTTTGGCTCGTTGTTTGATGATTTGATGAGCGATTATATTTTAACATTAACATTGGCGTTAGAAAAATAACCTTATTCTAGTGTTGAATTAAAATTACCGGATTTAATTTATCCGCCAAAGGTATGGTCTCCGATTTGAGTCGATGCTATTGCAAATTACGAATTATAAGTACCATCATACTTGTCATACCGAGGCTCTCAAAACTCGTGTGATATATATTGACAAAATTTAAGTGGCGCTAAGTTTGTTTTCATCATGCTCCGAGACTTAGCTAAGTATCATATATGGTTGGTGATATTTTATTACATGTTATGTTATAGTGTGTAAAACGTATTATTATATTATATGAGATGATTATTATCCAAGTCATAAATAATTGACGAGGTCTTTATGTTCAAGGCCATTATCAATATTCATGTGACACTATATATCAAGCTACCGATGGATTATGCTTTGTCGTCGTAATTGATGAGTACATATTATTCTATAATTTTAATTTTTTTATATTTAATTTTATTATATATTTTATGTTTAAATGAGTTTATTAAAATATTTATTAATTTTAGAAAAAATTGAAGCTGAAAAGAGAAAAAAAATTCAAAATCATTGCCAGAAGAAGGTCTGACGCAGCATCGCCGGAATTGCACTAGAAAGTGGCGCGACAATACCGTGATGTAGAGCTGAAAATGTGCTTTTTGGACTATTAGCGCAACCGCGCTCAAATTGGCTTGAAAGACAACGCAGCTGCGCCGATGGTGGAATTTAGAATCCTTAGATGGGTAGCGCAGCAATGCTGTTTGTAATAGGAATCTTGGCACGAAAGTGCTAGGTCGGGTAGCAGAATTTTAGAAGGCTTGCGATTTTTAGAATAATTCTACTAGGATTTGGATTGTTATTTTTTATAGCTTTAGGAATTTGTCTAGGAGTATAAAAATATGTTTTTCGTCAAGCTTTAAAAATCCTAGCCACACAATTGAAAACTCTAGACTTGGAGGCAAGATTGAATACATGCCGGGCTAAGTTTTCTTATTCAGTTCTAAGGAATGTTGAAACTTGTTTATAATTAATGGTTTAATTATATTTACTTTATTTATTCCTTCTTATATGATATTTATTCTTGATAATATGTTTTAATGGTTTGAATGATATGTGCTTTGATTAATTTAATTATGGTCAGTTAATTTGATCAAGCTATATTCATCTTGTAATGACCCCAAAATTCATACAATTTAATTCTCCACTTCGGTCATTAACAATACATTCAACCTCTAATTTTACATCATTAAACGATAATACAACCATTGAAATTTGCGAAATAATTAAAATTTTCTATCACAAACTATTCTCGTTCCCAAAACCTTCAACCTTTACATCTAAATATCTTAAAATCATTTTAATACTACAATAGTTTACATCGCAAAATGATATTACAATTCAACATTAATACATTATTCTAACCTTAAACATGGTTCAAATAATAATAACACAACCAAAGTGTATAAATCTTCAAGTATCACATCCGATTCATGTCTTTCAAGTAACACATAACTTTACCTTGAATCTTGAACACCTGCAAAAGTGGTTATTTGCAAGGTTGAGCTCGATGACCAAAGAAAATCTAATGTTTTCATGCATCACGTAACACATAATAACATGCTCAACATATATCTCATAAACATCGGACTAACATAATATACATGCTACAATTCATATAACAAGTATAAAGATTGAGTTCCTTACTCAATCAGCATGCTTTAGTCAATCAACGTAGTCATAAATTAACTTTAACATTTCATACATTCAACATATATATATATATATATATATATATATATATATATATATATATATACACATCATGCTCTTTGCAATAAAGATTTAGAACAATCAAATTCACATAGCATATAGGAACTGAAAGACTTGCCTTGATCGTTGTTTACCAATAACAGTTTAACAGCTTACAGATATCTGCACTTCACGTGCCCTACACAATTATATAATCATGCACATCAACTATTAGTCACATAGCAATGCATAGTAGTTGTAATGTACACTTTACTCTATATCTCATAACCCTTCCTATTATCAATACACAATGTTCAATTTGATTGTGTTAACTTTCGACTTATAGCTCACTATGTTTCATATTCGAAGTTCATTCAAATGTTTAAGTCTTGTTAGGACTACTTATTGATTTTATATTAACACTATTCAATATCTTATAATATTCATTTCATTTGATTTAAAACACTTTTTACGTTCATTATCACTTATCACGGCATTTCGACGTTTATTCGTCACACGCCCAATTTGTCTCTCTTGTGTGTGCTTAGTATGCATATACAACTTATCTAATACATTATTTATTAATTTTAAGCATCATTATACTTCATAATATTAATGTTCTATAACTTAGAACAACATCTTTTATCGTCAAGAGCACTACACTTGCATACGTGCATGCCCGACGCCCTCCGATTGTCCCCAAAAATACAACAGTTCGACAAATGACCATTTTGACCCTTGTTCCCGACCTCAAATTGAAAAAAAGTTGTAGGTCTATTCGTCCTCGTTCCGGATCATCTTGAATCACCTCAATCGGAGTTCGTATGAAAAAGTTATGACCGTTTTACCAAAACAAAGTTAAAGCGATCCATGATCGGATGAGATATGCGGCATGCGCTTTTTTTTTTCGCCGCCATCGCGCCATCTAGCAATGTAATGGGCAGCCTTGCCGCTAGGCTTCACCAGATTACATGTTTTTACGATTTTGACCCTTTTCTCCTACTAATCTTCATAACTTGAGTTATACACATCCAAATTACTCTATTTTCGATTCTATGGATTCGTAATTCATAGAACTACAACATAATAGAATTCTAACAATTTATAAAAACATTAACCAACCTAAAATTTGACCCAAAACATATGTTCATACTCTATTTTCATGTTTTAAACACATTTAGCGAATTTGATCGCCACGACTTCGTTACTTAACCGATTAACATGATTTAAACTATGCCGCTTTCGTTTCTTCACATATTAACATAATCTAACCTCAATTTACAGATTATAACACATATAGGACATAAAATTTTGTACTTTCTAAAGCTAATTTTCATGTATAAACACTGTTATATATTTTTCTTCCTACAAACCAATTTACATGGATTTTTATCATCAAACAACACTCACATGTGATGATTAACAGAGTATAAACTCTACTTGTAATTATATATATCAATCCAATACAACTATCAATTTACAATGGATAATCACTAAGAAATCAAAATATACAACTTAGAAGCAATTTACCTTGATTTAGCAAAGTGTTAGAAACCCTTCTTGTTCTCTTAGCAATATCTGCAATTCTCTCTTCTCACCAAGCTCTCCCTCTTTCTAAACCCTTTGTGTTTCTTCTTCTCTCCCAACTCTCTGCTCTTAGGCCTTAGGAGAGAAATAAGACGCGATGACTTAATTTCCACTTACTCTATCAGTTAAAAAAAAAAGACGTCAGTTACATAAACCAAAGGCTACAAGGCCTTGTTTGGCCACACACCAATTCCCCCAAACTGGATTATTTTAATAATATTATATTATATAGTTTCATGTGTCATACCTTTAGTTAATTTAAATAACTTATAATAATAATTAATAATAATTATAATCTTATTATAATTATACTTATAATTAATAAATAATTACATATATCTAATTTAATTAATAAATTAGATTTAAACATTACTTTATTTAATATACTTATTTTCTTTCATATTAAACAACTCATTTAATTTAACTAATTCATTAAATTAAATCTTCAAAGAATAAAATTTACCTTTGCTTTAACTTAATTATCATACACACGTAACTAAATTATTATACCACAATTTCATAAATTATTTAAAATATTTATTTAATTCAATAAATATTTAAGATTAATTACAAAATTCATTTAATTCCTTCAATAGTTAACTCAACTATTAAATCTCACTTTCCTAATATATGAATATATATTTCTCTTCACACCAGATCACATATTTCAAAATATATAGCACGTATATATACATACTCAAACTCAAAATATCTCATAATAAGAATTTTAATTATTAAATTCTTATTTTAATAACTTATAAAAATTTGGGTTATCACATCCTTCCTCCCTTATAAGGATTCCGTTCTCGAAATCACCGACACCCTACCTTACTAAGGTTTACACAAAATCTCTTTCACAATTATCGTTGAATAACTTCAACACGTTAACTTAGCAAAAAGTTTTACATATATATATATATATATATATATATATACTTCATTCATTTCTTCAACAACTTTTAGGATTTATTACATAACCTTCAATTAAACATAGTCATATATCAAATATTATATATTCTTTAACCCATTTATTTTCTTTTCTAAGGATCGTTATCATAAACACTCGGAATATTACACATCTACTAGATTAAGGTATAATATTAATGTGACGCCCCCAAAATAGGTCCATTCCACCCAACCCATTCTGAGTCGCCAAATACATGGTACAGAAATAACTACAACTTCAATAATACAAATGTCGTGTGAAATACGACAATACATACTGTGAGTTTAAATACAGATATTATCGTCTAGACAATATCCACACGCAAATAAATCCCCATCATAATTATTGATACATTATTTTACAAAAATGGTGAGGACTACTAAACAACTCTCTCTAGAACCTTCATTCCATACCCCGACTCGATCCTGCTATGTTCTCACCTCCTGAGAAGAAAATGGAACAACAAGGAAAAGGGTGAGCTCAACTAGCCTAGTAAAGAATATTATGACTAAGATAATATACAACAAATTATCGTTAGTCTTCAACAGGGAAAAATCTAATAGAATACAATAGACAACAAGTTTTAGATCAACAAATGCAATGGAAAATTGAGAATCCATTAGAAGAGTAACGTAGAAAAGAATTCTCACCGTCTTCTAAGGTTTAAAAGTCCATCATCAATATTTTATCCTCAGAACAACAATCAATATTCATCTTTGCACTACAGGTGCAAAGATATTCATTTAAATCACCACTGGTCATGTTCATCTCAACACTGCTCATCTTTTGCACTACAAGGCCAAAGATATTCATCGATTAATCGTTCATCTTTTGCACTACAGGCCAAAGATATTCATCAAGTATCACCATTAAGGACCGAGGATGATGAAAAATATTTTTAAGAACGAATCTAGTGAGATAGAAGGACAAATATTAGGGATTCGTACAATAGTTTATCCAAGATCGATAATACTTCATAATAAACGATTTTGAAGCAGAACTCAAAAATAACGATCAAAACATGGATACAATCAAAGATAGTAGCCAAAATAGACATCTTGGACAAAAGAAAAATTTTCATTTTTCTATTGAATAGTCTTAGTATTCGTGAATAGTGTCAGATACGTGAATAGTCTTAGATATCGTGAATAGTAACCCCAACACAAAAGATAGAAATTTCACAAAAAAACATCTTCACGCTTCGTGAATAGTACTCGTGAATAGTAACTCGTGAATAGTAACTCATGAATAGTAACTCGTGAATAGTAACTCATGAATAGTAACCCCGACATGAAAAAGTTCCAAATTTGATAAAAAGTTCAACCAATATTTTGGCATAATGATATTGAAGAAAATAATATTATTTCATGAAAGAAATAACATCATTTACCTCAAAATAACCGTATTTCTCGATAGAATTTCTAGATATAGTCTTGTGTAAACTCGCACCGTATAGCAACACTCAAAGTATACTCACAAGAATAAGCTCGATAATATAGAGAGAAAGAAGAGAAACTTAGTTTACGATGTGATTTTCAATTCTAACTTAGCCCTCTATTTATAGGAAAATGTTAGAACGCCAAAAGAGACTAAATAATAAAATAATATTATTATTAATCAAAATTTCCTACGCATGCTATATAGACCATGACCAGCCACCACCTTGGAAAAATTTCCAGCAGCCCATGTGAATTACTCACCAACCAAAAAATGGGTCCCACCCATTAATAAAAATCATTTTATTTTCCAAAACTTCAACAATTCGTAGAAAATAGCTCGGTTATCAGAAAAATTCAAAACTCGCGTTTTTTCATGGGAAATTCCATTCTCTACAACTTTGCAGAAGAAAGTTTTTCCAAATTTCAAACAAAAATTGACCAAAATCCATAAACGGACGATTTTACAGTCTATAATCAATTTTCGGTCAAGAATTGTGTCCACCGACACACAAAACATGTGTTAAACATTTAATGCCACAAAATACTCTACCTCCTCATATACTCATATATCCCACATTCATTATAAAAATATCACCGTTAATATATTATTAAAATAATATATTTAAATGAATTATTTTATCAGAAAAAGATAAAATATTAATTTTCAACAATTGTCACATTAAAAAATTTTCTCCATCTATATCAACATAAAATAAATATTTTCTTTATCATAATAATCAATAATTAATTATTTTAAAAATAATATTACGTAATCACAATCTTCGACAACCTGACTGCCCTCCTGAGAGAAGAGGGGCTTTCCAATAAGGATTTCTCCTTATCTGGCGCCGCATTAGGTGACCAAACCTCTCCTTAGATGTAACTTTCTAGACATTGCCAATAATGTTATCTCGATAATATTATTCAAATAATATGAATTATTGATTTGATAATGGAAAATACCGTGTAATGACAATTATTGAAACAACGGTGATACCAAATATCAACGCACAGAATTATTGAATCAATATAATATTGAGCGGAACTCATCGTAACAATTATTGAGTAGTGCCTTCACGTAAGGATCAATAATTCAACAATACATGTGTAATACCGGTAAGTTCTTCGTGCAACCACGCATATTACAGATTTTAACCACCGGTGTAATCCAACGAAGGTTAATTGGTAACAACTACGCCAGTTATTTATAAAACTCAATCTTTGTCGTTTTCTTTCATCCAACCGTTTTTTTACATTATGGGGCCCACCAATGATCAAGGCTGTCATTCGTTTGAGATTCCCGAAACAAAAAGAATATTCCACGACCAAACGAATATTCCCTTGGAAACAATAATGAATATTTTATTAACCACTTGTTTATTTTGCAAAATTGCACATTTCACCCATAACCAAAGCATTATATCAAATTACCACCTTATTAATCAAGAATAATAATTAGAGGAAATTCAATTTTTATTTATAAAAATTTGGGGTCTTACAACCTCCCCTCCTTATGAAATTTCGTCCTCGAAATTGACGTCCGTACCTGGTGTATTGAAAAGATGAAGATACTTCGCTTACATTTCCGTTTCCAACTCCCAGGTCATTTCCTCAATAGCATGGTTTCTCCACAAAACTTTAACTTGTGGTATGACCTTCGTACGTAGCACATGCTTCTTCCTATCCAAAATCTTGACAGGTACCTCCTCGTATGTTAAGTCTTCAGCTATCTCGTTTGGTTCTAACTCAATAATGTTGTTCGGGTCGTCCACATATTTACGTAACATCGATACGTGAAAAACGTTATGAACACGCGTCGTACTATGGCGGTAAAAGCGAGTCTATAGGCCACGCCTTCCTACTCGATCGAGGATTTCAAATAAACTAATAAATCGAAGGTTTGAGCTTTCCTCACATAGCCAATTCTCGCTTTTGGAATAACAACTTCTTGCACCTCCTTCTTCATATTCACCAGCTCCGGTGTGTAGCCTGAGCGATTTTAACTTTATCGATAAAAGTCGATTATACTCATATATCATCACGTGGGTACTTAGAGTCTTTAACTCTATCTTCATCATTTGTAAGTTATACGAGATGAGTCTTTGATAATATCGTACTTTCGTGCTCAGATCACGATCTTTTACTCAACACGCCGCCTACCACGTTCGCTTTTCCAAGATGGTATGGTCAGAACATGTGCCGAAATGAGTCTCTTCTTAAGTTCTTCGAAGCTCTTCCCACATTCCGTGCTCCATTCGAATTTTGTATCTCTACGAGTCAGCTAAGTTAATGGACTAGCGATTTGAGAAAATCTTTCCACGAATCTCTCCGATAATAACCAACTAAGCCTGAAAGCTACGTATTTCGATTCTCGACTTAGGTTGCTCTCAATCGTGACTCATATCCCAATCTTGGATAGCACGTCACAATGACACCTATCGCTTTACTCTTCGCATCGAATATGGCGTCCCCTACGGAGAGTGTCTTCGGTGCATTCCACAAAGGAAGTCACCAGATAAAGGCTCGGTACCAAATTCTATAGTTGAATTTTAACTCCTCGAAGTTTAATAGAGCCATGAGTTTTTAGAAATGGGTTTTGTCTTAGGGTTCAAAGTCGATACAAAATTTAATATCGAAGCTTTGGGAGTAAGCCAAGAAATTCTTTAGAAAATACGTCAGAAAAAATCAATAACAACAGAATATTATTCAAATCGACGTGTCTTTATTTAAATCCATAACATGGACTAAGAAAACTGGACATCCGTAATAAACGAATGACTTCATGGCTTGATATAAAAATGTTTGACTACAATGGTTTGATTGCTTGAATTCGAATAACAGGTTGCTTAGGAATATGAAAACTAATAACCTTACGAAAGAAATCAATTTGGCATGATGAGCAGTTAACCAATCAATCCCTAAAATCACATCAAAAGCAAGTATCTTTAAAGAGATAAGATCAATAGGTAATGTGATAGTGCCAACCTGAATCAAGCAAAATTTCCAAACAACGGATGTAATGAAAGTTTCTCCTAACGGAGTCTCCATAAATAGGTCAAAGTCTAATTTCTCCGTAGTCAAGTTCAAACGTTGAGCGCAAGCAAGAAAGATAAAAGAATGGGTAGAACCCCAGATTCTAGTAAGGTATAAACTTCGCAGAATTATAATTAACTAACCTGCGTCTTAACTTCGTTCGGGTTCCTCGCATTTTTTGACCGGCCACGACAAACGCTCTTCCAGAACCGCTGACTTTGTCTTTTCCAGATCCGCCTTTGGTGCCACTTGCTCAAATTGACTTGATTTCGCTACAGGACAAAATCGAGCTATGTGATCTTCTTTTCCACAACTAAAACATACTTGGAAGGTCAGTGAACAGTTTGGACTTATATGTCCCTCCTCTCCACATTTATAACATCTAATCGGCGGTCGTTTCTCCTCCCCTAGAATTTGTTCTTTGGTGTTGATGCTACCGCCAACGCCTTCCGCCATCGCTTAATCTTCTCTTCTTGAAATTTCCACTTGAATTATTTCTTCTATTATCTTGGCCATGATTACCACCAAGTGGTTACCATTTCTTGCTCGATAATTTCTTTCACGATGGTTATCATTGTCCCGATGGTCGTTGCCACCAAAGATGATTTTTATCGTGTTGTTGTTGTCGCCTTATTGAATGTACTCATTATCTCGCTCTAATAATTGAGCCCATTTTACAACATCCTGAATATAGAGAAAATTTATGAGAAATGAGGTATTAACGAATTTCGAGTTTTAGACCCTCTCGAAACATACGCGTTTACGCTCCTCATTTTCCACCAAATGAGGTGCAAACTCGACAACTCATAAACTTTGCCTCGTCTCGAGACACCGCCATGTTACTCTGCTCCGATCTAATAAACTCTACCTCTTTCATATGATTTAATACTTTCGGAAAAGTACTTGTCATTGAAAAGTTCTGAAATCTTTCCCAAGACATGTTGAGTGCATCATCTGGTTGGTACGCTTCACGATTCCCACCAAGAATCGCTTCACCACGAAACATAAAGGTGGCGAATGGAACCTTTTGTTCCTCCGTTCATCCCAAGACATCAAATATCTTGGTAATTTGTTTGACCCACGTTTCTGCCTTGATCGAATCCGGCTTTCCATGGAAATCTGGTGGTCCCAACTCTTTGAATTGTTTGGTAGTGACAAACCGCTACATTATCATCATTTCCACCGTATTTTATACACGAGTCTCCTCGTCGATTTTGCATGAACTGCAAAAAGCTTCTAAACATCCCGTGCTCATCATCTCGCCAAGGCGCGTTGTTCGGAGGAGGAACATTGCCACTGACCGTTGCATCGCTCTCCTCGTTGGTGAGTGCACCGGTGTCTCCTCGGTCTCATTTACTCCATCATTAATATTCTCAATGACATTCTCAACATCATCATAAAAACAAGGGTTAATTAAACAAATTAACATGTCACATAATATCCCTATATTATGACTTGACCAACAAATAAGCTTAGGTAGGACACACTTTAGCGAAGGATTTACTCGCCTCTCCCTCCTAGTTCTATTCCCCGATCTCCGCCAGAGATCATATCCCTAAGCTCGATACCAACCGTGATGCCCCAAAATAGGTCCATTCCACCCAACCCATTCTGAGTCGCCAAATACATGGTACAGAAATAACTACAACTTCAATAATACAAATGTCGTGTGAAATACGACAATACATACTGTGAGTTTAAATATAGATATTGTCATCTAGACAATATCCACACGCAAATAAATCCCCATCATAATTATTGATACATTATTTTACAAAAATGGTGAGGACTACTAAACAACTCTCTCTAGAACCTTCATTCCATACCCCGACTCGATCCTGCTTGTGTTCTCACCTCCTAGAAGAAAATGGAACAACAAGGAAAAGGGTGAGCTCAACTAGCCCAAGAAGAATATTATGACTAAGATAATATACAACAAATTATCGTTAGTCTTCAACAGGAAAAATCTAATAGAATACAATAGACAACAAGTTTTAGATCAACAAATGCAAATAAAATAGCAATCCATTAGAAGAGTTACGTAGAGAAAGAATTCTATTGTCTTCTAAGGTTTAAAAGTCCATCATCAATATTTTATCCTCAGAATAACAATCAATATTCATCTTTGCACTACAGCCAAAGATATTCATTTAAATCACCAGTTGGTCATGTTCATCTCAACACTGCTCATCTTTGCACTGTGCCAAAGATATTCATCGATTAATCGCTCATCTTTTGCACTACAGGCCAAAATATTCATCAAGTATCACCATTAAGGACCGAGGATGATGAAAAATATTTTTAAGAACGAATCCAAAGAGATAGAAGGACAAATATTAGGAATTAAATAACAACGGTTTATCCAAGATCGATAATACTTCATAATAAACGATTTTGAAGCGTAACTCAAAAATAACGATCAAAACATGGATACAATCAAAGATAGTAGCCAAAATAGACATCTTGGACAAAAGAAAAATTTTCATTTTTCTATGAATAGTCTTAAATATTCGTGAATAGTCAGATACGTGAATAGTGCCGTATACGTGAATAGTAACCCCGACACAAAAAAGATAGAAATTTCACAAAAAAACATCTTCACGCTTCGTGAATAGTACTCATGAATAAGAACTCGTGAATAGTAACTCATGAATAAGAACTCGTGAATAAGAACTCATGAATAGTAACCCCGACATGAAAAAGTTCCAAATTTGATAAAAGTTCAACCAATATTTTGGCATAATGATATTGAAGAAAATAATATCATTTCATGAAAGAAATAACATCCTTTACCTCAAAATAACCGTATTTCCGATCGAATTTCTAGATAGTCTTGACGAAAACTCGCATAGTATAGCAACACTCAAAGTATACTCACAAGAATACGCCGATAATAATAGAGAGAGAAGAGAGAAAACTTAGTTTACGGTGTGATTTTCAATTCTAACTTAGCCCTCTATTTATAGGAAAATGTTAGAACGCATGAAAGAGACTAAATAATAAAATAATATTATTATTAATCAAAATTTCCTACGCATGCTATATAGACCATGACCACCACCACCACCTTGGAAAAATTTCCAAAGAATTTCATGTGAATTACTCACCAACCAAAAAGTGGGTCCCACCCATTAATAAAAATCATTTTATTTTCCAAAACTTCAACAATTCAGAAAATAGCTCGGTTATCGAAAAAATTCAAAACTCGCGTTTTTTCATGGAAATTCCATTCTCTACAACTTTGCGAAGAAAGTTTTTCCAAATTCCAAACAAAATTGACCAAAATCCATAAACTGAGACGATTTTACGATTACATAATCAATTTTCTATTAAGAATTGTGTCCACCGACACACAAAAACATGTGTTAAACATTTAATGCCACAAAATACTCTACCTCCTCATATACTCATATATCCCACATTCATTATAAAATATCACCGTTAATATATTATTAAAATAATATATTTAAATGAATTATTTTATCGAAAAAAGATAAAATATTAATTTTCAACAATTGTCACATTAAAAAATTTTCTCATCTATATCAACATAAAATAAATATTTTCTTTATCATAATAATCAATAATTAATTATTTTAAAATAATATTACGTAATCACAAGATCGACAACCCGGTGCTTCCTGTGAAAGAGGGGCTTTCCAATAAGGATTTCTCCTTCATCGCGCGCGCAATTAGGTGACCAAACCTCTCCTTAGCCAGAACTTTCTAGACATTGCCAATAATGTTATCTCGATAATATTATTCAAATAATATGAATTATTGATTTGATAATGGAAAATCTTGTGTAATGACAATTATTGAAACAACAAAGGATACCAAATATCAACGCAAAGAATTATTGAATCAATATAATATTGAGCAAGAACTCATCGTAATAATTATTGAGTAGTGCCTTCTTACGTAAGGATCAATAATTCAACAATATCAGTAATACCGTGTGTTACCTTTATGCAACCACGCATATTACTCGTATTTTAACCACCGTAATCCAACGATGTTAATCTGTGAATAACTACGCCTGCTATTTATAAAACTCAATCTTTGTCGCTTTTCTTTCATCCAACCGTTTTTTACATTATGGGGCCCACCAATGATCAAGCTACTGGTCAGTGCACGGAGATTCCCGACAAAAAGAATATTCCACGACCAAACGAATATTCCCCGACAATAATGAATATTTTATTAACCACTTGTTTATTTTGCAAAAATTGCACATTTCACCCATAACCAAAGCATTATATCAAATTACCACCTTATTAATCAAGAATAATAATTAGAGAAAATTCAATTTTTATTTATAAAAATTTGGGGTCTTACAATTAAGCAAACAATATTATATCTGATCATAAGTATCAATTAGTGATATGTGATTGTGGACAAGCTTTTGAGTATTTTTAAGATTATCAGAAGATAAGTTAAATAATCCCTGATTGTGTGGTTATTTCTTGGAATAACCTAATTCTCTAATTCTTAATATTTTTGTTATATTAAATCTTGACTGATAGTTCTAGGTTAAGGGTCTAGTGGGAGCGACTATCACATTAGATTTAAAACCTTAGGAGGATTTCAAATAATTAGTGATTGCGATTATCTAAGGTTATTAATTTCATTGAAGGATAAATATTGTTAAACTTGATTATTCTATTATTGTAAAAAGGCGATGTTGAACTGAAGAACTGGAGAATTTAATTTATTAGTTATTATTATTAATTATTTTCAATTACATTAGTTAATTAAACTTAACTCAAAAATCTCCCAATTTATACTTGGTGTTATTTTGATTTAGGAAACAGTGGAATAAACTAAAGACAACAACATTCTTTGTGGGATCGACCTTTGTTTGTCACTATACTAATTTTTGTGTTAGTAGAGTAAGAGTAAGGATTTAATTTTAGAATGTTAACGACAACTTTCAAATTTTGGCGCCATTGTCGGGGAGTGATTATTTGTTTTGATTTAGTCTTTGTTTCTGTTTATTTTTTTTAATTTTTTTATAACCCAATCATTTCACTCTATTGAATTAAATTTTGATCCAGAAATAGAGAAAATTGCACACATGTTAAGAAAAAAATCGTAGAGCCAAAAGCACAACTACAGATTCAGAATAAGATCTTGTTCCATCACTTGACCTCAATATAGCGCTAGAATTGCTTTCAAATAGTTCATCCAGTAATTCAAAAGAAGAAGAGATGGTAGCTGTTAATAACAACAGAACTTTGAAAGAATTGGCTGCTTTTAATCTGAATTAATCATCTTTGTGTATTGAATATCCTAATTTAGATGTTGATTTTGAACTAAAATCAGGACTAACCCATTTGTTGCCTACTTTCAGAGGTCTTACAATTGAAGATACAGACAAGCATCTAAAGGAGTTCCATGTGGTGTGTTCAACCATGAAATCACAATCAATGACAGAGGAGCGGGTTAATATAATGATCAAGATCGTATAATATCTTTGTAATAAGATTTATAATATTATTGTCGACACCGGGAAAAAATTAATTAAATCCCTTCCTAAATATTTGTTCTTACCTCTTTGTATTTTGTTGTATCGATTGATTTATTTAAAGGGTGAGTTCTTTTAGGAAAAGACCAACGTGATAGTCGACGAACTTGAAAAGATTGATTTTTTATTTTTATGATTGATGATTGGATCAAATGAGACAGAGTCACCAATTGGTATGATTTACAATGGATGTATCAACTCATTCAAATTTTGAAAGTTTTCTCAATATGGCCCAATATGTGATTCCATAACATTGTTCTGGAAACCCAGGATTCATGGGATTTGGGGACTTAATTAAGCCAGAGGAAGGTGTTAGGCACCCCCCAACTTCCGTAAAAACACGGTTACCGCATCTTATTGATTTCATATGCATAAAGTGTGTGTGTGTGTGTGTGTGTGTGTGTGTGTGTGTGTGTTTATTGTGCTCAGTGCTTCAATTTTAAAGTTTATTCTAAGCCTCATTGTGAGTTATTTGAAAGTAGTGTTGTAACTCTTTTGACCTATGCACGAATGATTTGATTTTAGGAAAATTCATTTTAAACAAAAGTACTATATAACAATGATGTTTTAGAAAACAAGGTTTTCAAATTCTTCGTCAATTAGAATCGAGATCCTTTGATACTTCCGATTATTAATTTTAAGCTTATGATGTGATCCCGAAAGTAGTGTTGTGCCTCTTTGGAGCTATACACGAAAGATTTGATTTATATAAAAGTTCACTTTTAGAGCATAATATATATCAAACGATGTTTTGAAAAACAAGGTTTTCAAATCCTTCGTCAAATAGGAATCGAGGTCTTTTGATACTTCCATTTATTAATCCCAAGTATTTATCTCGTAACACTTTATTTTTTGTGAAAGCTATTTGTAGTTATAACTTGAAAATCGTTTTTGAGTGATAATGCATGTTAGAAAGCGCCAAAAAAGATCGGATCATCATTGGGCATGAAAGCCATCTCGATGAACCCGAACACAAACAATCATCAATTTTCACAATTATGGGATCTTAAATCCTAGTTCTTGGGATGAATCCCTCGAACTCATCTTAAGATCCAATATTATATGTACAACAATTTTGCGTTATTTAAAAATTACATAATAGACAAAAAGTCCATCGTGCAAATCTAGTTAAGATCCTATCATTAGATCTCAACCTCGGGATTCCTAGGCTCACATTATAATACTTAAACATATATACTGTGATGCCTCAAAAATAGGCCCACACAACCTATTTTGAGTCGCCAAATACATGGTACATAATCCAAATATAAACTTCATTTATACAACTATTAATTATTGTGTAAAATACGACAAAACATAAGCTGTGAGTTTTAATACAATTATTGTCTCGTAGACAATATCCAAACTCAAATATTAAACTTAAAGCTTGAGCCACGATTTAACCCTAAGCAAAATAATCATAAATCCTTAACTTTATCCTTGTCTCAACCCTAGTCAAGCCTCTCAAACCTTAGGCTCAACCCTAGGCTCATTCATTGGCTCAAAACCTAGCTAATTTCAAATTTCTTAGCCAAGACTCTTAATTCTTAGGCTTTGTTAATCTAAGTTATTCTAGTTGGACATTTTCTTATCTAGTTAGGTTTTCTAACTTTCTCATTTACTTTTTGTAATCTGCTCGGTTAGCCGAAAAACTGAATTTTGATTTTCAAAAATTTGATTTCGCCACCTATTCCTCTTTTCCAAAGAAACGATATGTCATAATTCAAAAATTCAAAAAAAAAGAGCTTGCAATTTTAATGTGAATAGTGTTTTTACATCTTTTCTCAAATTTTTTTATTATTATCCACATTTATCCTCTAAACACTCAAAAACGTGCACATAACTCGTAGCGCGATCATATAATGACCATAAGTCACATAAAACACAAATTATCAATAAAATCTCATTTTTATTAAATAATTTCACATAATCTCATTTACAAAGATTCTTCGATCGTTGCGATTAGGGGTGAGCATGGTGCTGTTTAAAATCTACACCGAACCCGAAACCGCTTAGGTGCGGTTTGACAAATCCAAAATCGCACATGAAACTGTTTGTGATTGGTGCGGTGCAGTTTTAAATTGCGCGGTGCTGTTTTAATTGGTGCGGTTTCGGTTATAAAACCAATTGAAACAACCAAAAAGTCTAAGCATTCAATAGAATTTAATACAGAGCTCACATCGAGCAATTAACTTAGTGGCAGAGTCGGCAATGAGAATTATATCAAGCGTAGAAACAAAGCTCCTTCTGCCAAACATGTCAAATTCACCATTAAATCATAGAACAATGAGACACATAAAATAATTTTAGTTTATAATAAAGGAATGATGCTTTAAAACTAAAACATACGCTATATAAAATAACAGAGAAAATATATTCGATAACAAGTAAGAAGATTTATCTAGTTCTCCAAAAATTAAAATAAGACTTGAAGCCAAAGAAAGCAAAAAAAATATATTTAACCCATGTGTGACTCACCCCTTATTTAAAGCAAGATAATGTGAATTTTGGGCCATGTTGGCCGGACTTTGGAGTAAAGAGGAAGAATTGGTGAGTTATGGGCATGACTCACCACACCTAAAAAGTAGCCTATGAGTGCTTGATGTTTTATTAAGTGATTTTTGCCATTAAATGGCTATTAAGTATCTTGAGTTAGTTTTAATTGTGATTTGATTAGGCTAACTCAAGGGGGTAATAAGTAAATTTTTAAACATGAGGGGGAAGACTTTGTGTGACTTAAGTTGGGTGACCAACTTGTAAGAAGTGGAAATTATGTTTTATATAAGCAAAATAAGTGTTAGACTTTTCATTTATTAACCAAAAGCTTCTAAGTGCTAGAAATTAAGAGAGAAAGCAAGAGCAAGATTGAGAGAAAATAGAAGAGAGGGTCGGACCTATCAAGGAAGGAGGAGAGCTAGATCAAAGATTGACCAAAGCTTGAAAAGAAGAAGAAGATCTAAGAAAGGTAAAACATCAAAATCATTTACTTCATCTCTTTCTTTAAAAGCTTTCTAGCTTATTAGAGAAGTGCTTTATTGGTGGTTGGTGTTTGTGTTGTGAGATCATAGAAGGATATTGGAGAGATAAGGTTTATGATTTTTACATAGTTTAAAACACCTTAAACATTTATGTCAAGTAAATCAAAGTATAAAATTTAAGCCTAAGCATGAGGATGGAAAAATAAGATAATAGTGAACTATAATCAAACTTTTATGTGTTGTGGAATGATTTCGTATGATGAAATCATAGTTATGAATGTTGTGGATGTGATAACCCGGGATTTCGAATAATCCGAATTTTACGAATAATTTTTTTATTTAATATTAATATTAACTGTTAATATTGTACTGTGTATCTGTGATACGAGTCTCGAGAAGTGGTCAATTTGTGTATTGACTGATAAATAATAGTAGAGTTGTGCTTAACGGAGAATAGAAAACCCTAACCCTAAGTCCGGATAGGGATTCGATTGAAAATATAATTAAAATAATTATATTGATGAGTACGTGTTTGTACTGTATAGAATGTTGATCAATGATTGGTCGGGTAGGGTACAATATTTGTAAACCCTAATAAGGGATTGAAAACCCTAATCTCAAGATTAGAAACCCTAACACATAGTTAGGAACCCTAATCGAAAGCCGGAAAATCCTAATTTTTAATTCGGGAATCCTAAACCCTAATTAGGAAACCCTAATCCTAATTAGTAAGTCCTAAAGTGATTAGTAAGCTTTAATGTGTTTAGTAACATTTAATTTAATTAGGAAACATTAATTATATTTTAATTATCTTAATTTCCTATTTTCAAAACCCTAAATTAAAAATCTTGGAAACTAAAGTTATAAAACCTTAGGGTTAGAACCTAAGGGTTAAACCCTAAGGGTTTGGTAAATTCTATGTATGCCATTAAAATTATATAACGAATGTCCAAAATACCCTTTACTTAGCTTTTAAGTTAAAAAATTTGCAAGATCTAGTGAGTCATCACTTAAGAATTATCCCATGTTCTGGAAATCAGCTCTAATCTTATCCAAATGGACACCTTGCATGCTTGTATACATTGCATCTAATGATTATAAAAGATTAAGAGAGAGAAAGTTACTAAAGTTTGCTTATTTGCTATCTTACTCTCAACAAACTCTCTCTCTCACCCAACCTCCGAATTTAACAAGTAATTCAGTCATTAACCAAGCCTCTAACTCACCAAAATCAGTTAAGGAAATCACGGATCAAAGATTGGACAAGAGAGGTATAAACCCTAAACTCAACTTTGATCTTGTATGCAAAGAAAGATTTTGTGTTTATGTGTTTAGATTTATGCTAGAAGGTGTTTTAAGATGATCTATGATGATCCATCATAAATCCATGGCATCAAAAGGCTTTAAAATGGAGTTTTTGAAAAACTGCCCAAGAACACTAAGATGACCTGACAAGCTAATGTCAGAGTACATAGATTCTTCTGTGTTGTTAATTTTTGATGTTTTATGTTGTAGATCTATAGTTTGATATGTGGTCTTTGATCTAGAAGTGAAATCACAGTCATTTAATGTCTAGATTTCATGTTATAGTTTGTCAAAACCTGTTGACCCGGGCATGACCAGATGAATTCTGGGTAACCCAGAAAGTATTTTTCAGCGTCTGACAAGATTTTCTAAGCAATAGATCTGACAGTTGTTATGTGATATGATAATGTTATGTTAACCATGTTGTAGTCTGTAATATGGACTATAGATTTTGGCCTTTAGATCTCTTAAAACATAAAAAGATCGAACAGAGAGGATGGTCAAACTAGCCCATTCAGTCACGGATGGAAGTTTCTGGAAATTCCAGAAACTGTTAATAGGAACTTTCTAACAATGTTTGACCGAACTAGATATTGTTAATGTTTTAGATGTGGGCTGAGATGAGGATCAATTATTGTTCCTTGTTGTTTGTACTAGAGGTGTGGATCTTAATAACATCCATTTGATGGCTAGATCATGGATATAATCGACCCTCAATATGGCATGTTATGTAAGCATCGCCGGGTTTCGGGTTACATGAAAAACCCAAAGACTCTGACAGCTACTTTGGGGCTTCGGATCTTGCATCTGAGATATGATATGACCAAGTTGATGATTGATAGTTGTAGTACACATGATTGAACCCTAAGTCAGCCTAGAAACAAATCAAACAGAGAATTGCAAACGGTCAAACTTGGCATGTTACTAACAGAGCTGTCAATGTTCTTGAGGCTCAAGAACACCAACAACGACGCTTAGTGTCGCTATAGGCTATAGCGACGGTTTTTAGTATTTTGAATTTCTGATTTTCCAGAAATTAATTAAAAAATAAAAATAAATTTCTAAAAATTACAAAAATGGTTTTAAAAATTATTTTAAATTATGAAAAATAATTTTTGACTATTTGGGATATTTTTCATTAATATTTATAATTATTTAAATATTAATTGTATTTAATTTATTTAATTAATGTATTAAATAAATTAGAGAAAATGATTTTAATATTATAAAAATAATTTTAAATAAGAATAAAGTGTTTAAAAATATTTTAAGTTATAAAATGTAACTTTTAATATTTTTCATTAATTTCCATTAATAATTAAATATTAATGATAATAGATTTATTTAATTATTATATTAAATAAATGAATTAAAATGGTTTTATTGATTTAAAAATCATTTAAAAATGAGAAAAATGATTTAAAAATACTTTAAGTTATAATTAATGACTTTTAATATTTTGATAAGAATTTCATTAATATTTAAATATTAATGGTGATGATTTAAAAATGATTTTATTACTTTAAAATCATTTAAATAGAATATGGTGATTTAAAAATATTTTAAGTTATTATTAATAACTTTAATATTTTGATAAATATATCATTAATATTTTAATATTATTAAATATTAATGATGATGGAATTAATTAGTATTTAAATCATTTAAAAATGATTCCGGTGTTTGAAAAATTATTATAAATTATAATAATTATTTATAAATTATTAAAAGCTTCCTAAAATATTATAAAAGATAATTGACTTATCTAAAATAATATTAAAGCTTAGACACCAAATTTAATTGACATTCAATGTGTTAATTATCGGATAGGGTGACCAGAACACTAAGAATAGACCGAAGTTCAACTAGACCATACTAGTTAGACTTGATAAGTGTTTATATAGGTTATAAACACTAATGTGGCTATGTGGTAATGTGCCTAGGAGTCAGATTGACTGTAAATTACAGTGTTATGTGTTGTGATTTATTGTGCTAATTGTGAGACCGATATTGTGATTATAGGTCTTTCAAACACAGATAAGTTTATTGTGTAGTAGTAATCAATGGAGAAGGCAAGTTTCCTTTACTCAACCTTGAGTTAATATTGTTCAATTATTATGGTGGTTAATTATTTTTAATTAGACCACGCCCAATAATTTATTGTTGATTATTCGCAGTTAGTGCATATTTATTAATTCAAATTGAATTATTGATTCTGAGAATATACTTGTAGAATAACTGTTGTTGGATATTCACATCCGTAGAAGCTATTATTAATTTCAAATAGTACAGTTAAATTCTGTCTATTATTTAATCGTATTGAAACATGTCTTAGCTAATTATTTTGTTTAGACGAACATTTGTTAGAACTTGATAGGTTCGAGAAGAGAAGAAAAGAGAATTCAATTATTATTGATAGATTAATGCCAGTTGTTTCGGTTAGATCGAAAAAGAAAACTTGATAGGTTTGAGAAGAGAAGTGATTAGATATTGAAATCATAGTATTTTTTTGTTAAATCAAATTTTGATTCTGAGACTGAGAAGAACAACCTTTTATACAAAAGGGAACATTTTATCGATCGTAAATTCGGCCTTTGCGCGCGTATAAGTACTATGCATAATATAGGGTACAAAGAGTTGGCCGGCTCTAAGTACTTGCAGAGGGGGTATGATTTAATTTTTATGGTTATCTGACACACTTGGGTATATCAAAGTCAAATATTTGATAGTTACTTGAGAAGAGAAGTTCAAGATCCAATGGATCACTCAGCATAAATCTGGAAAATATTCCACTTTGTTATTGCGTAGAATTGATTCTTGATTATTCATTAGAATATCGTAGAAACTTTGAAAGCGTTGTACTATTTCATTTTTAGATTATTGTGTTGCATAGAATGCGAGAAGACTTGTTAATTATTAAAGCTTTGTTCAGCTATTTCAAAGTTCCCCGAACTTTGGTTTTATTCTATCAAAATATATAGTATGTTGTTCGTCTTAACTTGCGGGGGCAAATTTGTTGCTCACCCTTGCTAAATAAAATTTTTCAGATAGGGACGAAGTGGCAGGAGGTGCTGTGAAGGACAAGGGCAAAGGCATTGTAATAAATTAGTTATGAATAACATTATTATTATGTTATGTTTGTGAACCCTTTTTGTATATCTAAAGGGTATGTTTGTAATGTTAAGGTTAGAGAACCTGGGACTAATGTATTAACTTTATAAGTTAATATGGTGTAATATTTTATTCATCAATGAATGGGTAGTTAGATGCTTATTATATTATGGATTGTGAGCACCAAACTCGGGGGTCAGGTAACCCAGATTTGGGGGTGTCACAGGTTGGTATTAAAGCTGTAGGTTATAAACCTTAAGTGGGTGGGGGAAAAGCCTAGGATTATAACCATAAGCGCGATAGAGAATACTCATTTGGAGTACTAAGTGAGGGATTGATAAAGAGTATCGATAGTGAGATATGTGGACACATAGTGTGAGAAGTTCATATTGGTGAAGTACTAATCAAGTTGTTTAACTGATTGTAGGATGTCTGGAGAAGATGAAATGAGTACGGAGATACTAGCGGCTGTTGCACCAGTGCCAGTAGCCGAGGTGCCAGCACAAAGCGAATCAGTTGAGAAGGTGGGAAGAGATGAACCTATGATTAATTTGGGGAGTGGTCATGATGATTATCCTGAAATGTATCTGAGTGGTGATGAAGAGGCAGAGTCCGAAGAAGCTAAGGTGGAGAAACACTACAAGAAAACTGACTAATTCCAACGGAATAGTCCATCGTACATAAGACTATTCAGTTGAAACTAGTTTATTTTTGACAAAAATATTCGTCAGAGATTCCATCGTAAATATTCGCATCGAAAATAAGTTCCGTCAAAAATTCCGTCGGGTGATTATTATCTACGACGGACTTATCTCCGACGAATGTTCGTCGAACTTAGCCTATCTTCGACAGAATATATAGGATGAAATTTTTTGTCGAATATATCAGTAGCTATGTCCGACTGACTAATTCCCTCAAACATAAACTATTTCCGACGGAAAACTAAAATCAGTTGCTATTTATTAAAATTGTCTATTTATTAACTTCGACGGACATTACGTCGGAGATATAATTAGTACAACAGATATATTCCATCGAAGTTATCTTATGTTCGACTGAAAAATAGGGCATATCGGTATTTATTAAAAATTAGTTATTTATTATCTCCGAGGAAAGTACCGTCGAAAATACCCTATTCCGTCGGAAATAACTGATTTTTTTTATTGCAGATTTTAAAAGTTCAGTTTCTAAGTGTTTAAAACCATTAATATACCTGTAACCTGTCACAACCCAATACACAGTAATATAAACCTGTATCTCACATTCAAATATGCAACGTAGCACTAAAACGTAATCTTCAACTTATTATCATTCACATTCACATTCAAATATCCTCTAAAACGTATTATAAGCTAACCAATTACAAATATAAGCTAATGTTCCATAAATGTTAAATAATATAATTTACAATAGTTGTACAGACGCAATTGGACAATACAATATATACAAAAGTTCTACAAACTATATAAATGAACTATAAACTAGTAAAAGTATCATCATCGTAGAAGGTGAACGACGCTTTCTCAAGTGTATGGAAATCACCGGTGCTCCTTGCTCATCATCGCCACCGCTCAACGCCATCGCCACCCTATTGATAGAATCAAAATATAAATCATTATTCCAGATATATATATATATATATATATATATATATATGTGAGAATTAACAAACTAGCCTTAATTGAAAAACATAAATAATAATAATACCTAAGTAGGTGGGGGCGGAAGAAAAGCCTCCTCCAAAAGGGTAATCACCATCCGGAGCATCTCGGCGCTCCAAGCGTCGAACTGCTCCCGTGGTAATCCTGTTTCTCTCAGAGAGGCCCTCGCTATAATATCCTGAGCAATTTGGTGAAGACGAGAATTGGAAGGCAACTGCTGACGCCGAAAGACCGGATCGGTATGGAACCTATCGACACGGCCCCTATCAGCCGCCGGAAGATATCGTTATCCAAGCCATCGCCCGTATGAGATGGTCTGACATGTGCTCTCGGACGTTGGCGCTGGCTGGAGCCTATAAAGAGATACAAATTCGATTACTAATAATAATTTATATAATGTGATAAATTCGATAATTTAAATGAAACATAAAAAATATTACCTCCAGGAAGTGTATATGCGGGTATCCTCGGCAGACCCAACACTCGATATCTGCCGGTACTGCTAGTAGGGGGATCCTGAGACGCGACCCATAGTCTCAGCTCCTCATCCCGATCTAATACAATATCGGGAAGAGGGGTGGCGGAATCTAACGGCTCAGAACCCCTCCTAATAGTCTCTAGCTCAGCTATACGCTTGTCCCGAAGCTTCTGAAATCGGTCCTGTAATGTATTCCTTATATGTATGTTAATTATATCATTTTATTTACGATTGAATATTATTAAAAGCCAAATAGTAAGATGAGTTTTACCCATATAGCTAAAGTTGCCTGAGACAAAGCACGCTCGTCCTTAGGCGTGTGGGCTCGATCCCAAAACTCTAGCATGGTAGGATCTCGGCCCAAGGTCCTCCCCAATGCCTAATACAAACATTCATAAAACAAGTCTTAAATATTTGTGTGAGAACTTGACACATAAATAACTAAATACAACACACTTACCATCTGCGCCTCCTCGAACGACTGAGAACCAGTGGTGTGTACTATCTAGAGCTGACCACGGTTCTTCTTCGCCTGCTCAAACTTTTTCTTGAAGTCATCAGCCTCCCAGTGCGCACACATATCCTCCCAGGCTAAATCAGATACTATGCGGGGCTATGTAAGGTTTAACAATATGTGGTAAGGACTAATATGAAAGCTCATTTTCAATTACACACGTCATCAAACCCATCAGAATTAATGTGTATATCATTCTCGGATTCAGTATCTTCCTCATCCTAAGTTTTGAGATCAGTTTCGTCATCGTTATCATCCTTAATGACTACATAATCATTCATGTGTATGGTGGCCTCGACATCCTCATCGTTAGGTACGTCAATGACATCAGTACCTACCATATCTTCAGCATGGAACACTACTTCCAATGGGTTGCTCACATCTTCTTGCAACGCCTCATCCATACCAAACATGTTATCATCATTAAATGAGCGTGTTTTAGTAGTGACTACTGTGTACCAGGGGCTTTGAGTATTTACGACATTAGGAGCGTAATACACTTGAGTCATTTGACTTGCTAACATGTACACATCATCAGAATTTAACACCGACTTGATATCCACGATTGTGATTCTATTACGATCAACTTTAACCCCCTTTTCAGTATCAAACCAGCTACACTTAAATGTAACTACCTTTTTGCCGCCGTGATAATTGAGCACAACTACATCCTGTAAACGACCATAGTAATTGGACTCAGAATCTTGATAGCAGCTTCCTAACACCACAACCCCAGAATTGACTGATGTGAGTTCATGCAAGTCATCGACTCTAAATCTATACCCATTCACGATGCAACCAGGAAAAGAACTAACAACTTTGTAAGGTCCTTGGATGACATCTATAAAATGCTCAGAAATACTCTTTGCTTCAACCCTTTTCTTAAACCATTGTTGGAAATTAGCATTAGTGAATGTTTCCAATTCTGCTGCAGTAAAAGTTGGGTTAGAAGCATATGCTTCCTCTTCGAATGAACTGCGATATTAGTAAAATATCTTTAACATATATAGAGATGACTACACTTGTAAATTGTACTAACTGGAGCAAATAAGCTTAGACTTACGTGATGTATGATGATACTTCGGGCATATTTAGAAGCACGTATGTAGATACAATCTTCAACTCTTTGTCGCTTAAGTAAGTCAGAGTCTCAAGGCCAAATGGTTTAGCCGGATATGTGAATACAGCTAACTCATCATTAGCATGAGTCATTGGACCAACAACCTCATTCCTTCCTAAACGGTTGTGCTTCGTTGAGACAACATCGTCAAAATACAATGAGCAGAAGTTGACAAGCTCTTCCTCTATATATCGTTCAGCAATAGAACCCTCTACACAAGCTTTGTTCTTAACCTTTTGTTTTAATCGGCGCATATACCTACGATAAATAATATGCAGACTTAGTGAAGTATTATTAATATGAGCAGGATAGAGCAATTATAGCAGCTTTATATATTACCTCTCAAAAGGATACATCCACCGATATTGCACCGGTCCTCCAAGTTTGAGTTCATACGGCAGATGAATAGGCAGATGTTCCATCGAGTCAAAAAATCCTGGAGGGAAGATCATTTCAAGCTTGCACATGGTAAGCACAATATTCTTCTCCATCTGCTCGACACCACAGTCGATTAATCCTCAAAATAACAAAAAATGTACCGTTTCGTATTTGCACCGGCCTAAGTGAGAGACATAACATCCAATAACAGTCCCAAACTAGGGACTGTTCGACATTCACCCCTATTGAGTGTATGTCAAATGGGTTTCTAAGTTTCAAAGTATAGTACATAGTTTATGAGAATTTATGTGGAATCTCTACTTGAGTCGGCAGCCGACCAAAAAAAAAAGGGTCGTAGTTCCTGTTGTGTCCTATATACTCGAATAATAAAGTTAATTCAATTAATGCAAACATTCCTCACTATTCCATCATAACAGATGACAACATCCCGAAGGAGTTCCATTAAGCTATTGAACAAAGTTTCAGCTTAAGCAACCCTCTAGATGAACGAACGATCACTTCTCTACTAGGAATGAACCATCTCCCCATAAGGGTCCAATCCATGATATAGACAGCTTCTCACCACTCCGAATTCCTCAAATGGATAGTTATCATTCAAGAGGTGAGACATTCTGTGAGAACTACCCATCTGAGGAATTCGGAGCTCACCACTCCGAATTCCTCAAATGGATAGTTATCATTCAAGAGGTGAGACATTCTGTGAGAACTACCCATCTGAGGAATTCGGAGTGGTGAGAAGCTATTTATATCTTAGATTGGACCCATATGGGGAGATGATTCATTCCTATGGGAGAAGTGATCGTTCGCTCATTTAGAGGGTTGCTTAACCTAGAACTTTGTTTAACAACTTACTGACACTCCTTCCGGATGTTGCCATCTGTTATGATGGAACAGTGAGGAATGTCTGCAGTAATTCAATTACCTTTATTATTCGAGTATAGGACACAAACAGGAACTACGACCCCCTTTTTTTTAATTGTTAGAAAGAACCTAGGTTGGAGTACTATTTAGTCAAGCAATCGCTATGTGTCGAAACCTGCATACAAGAAAGAGTACATATATGTAGGGAGAGTATTATTGCATTTATATATTGAAAATTATGGCAAACTAAGCAAATGCTACTTATTTTATTTTGCCAATGATAATAAACTAAGTAAGTGGTACTTAGTTTATGAGAATTGTTAATTATTTGGAATCTATAGAGTAGTTTATGAGAATTGTTAATTATTTGGAATCTATAGAGACTACTGTTCGACATTCACTTCTAGCTATATTTAGTTTATTTTGCCAATGATGATAAACTAAGTAAGTGGTACTTAGTTTATGAGAATTATTATTTGGAATCTATAGAGACTATTGTTCGACATTCACTTCTAGCTATACTTAGTTTATTTTGCCAATGATGATAAACTAAGTAAGTGGTACTTAGTTTATGAAAATTGTTATTTGGAATCTTTAGAGACAACTGTTCGACATTCACTCATACTTAGTTTATTATTATATTTTATTTTATTTTAATTTGTAGTATATTATATAATTGGCTTATTTATTTATTAAATTCACTTTATTAAATTAAATTAAATTAAATCATTTTATTTTATTTTATTTATTAAACTAAATTAAATTAAATTTTTATTACTTCTATTTTATTTTGTATTATATTATATAAGTTCTAATTTAATTTAATTTAATTTGATTTCGTAATTAAAATTATTTTATTTTAGTTTATTTTATCTTGTATTATATTATATAATTCTTAATGTTTTTTATTAAATTAAATTAATTAAATTTAGATAATTTAAATTAAATTAAATTTATTTTATTATTTTTATTTAATTTTATTTTTTATTGAATTTTATTTTATTTTTAAATTAAATTAAAGTTTTTTATTTTATTTTATTTAAATTAATTTAATTTATTATTTTATTTTATTTTACTCTATTTTGTATTATATTATGTTATTTATTTTATTTTTAAAATTTATTTTATTTAATAAACTAAATTAAATTTTATTTCTTTGATTTTATTTTAGTAGTAAGAAACTAAGTAAATGGTGCTTAGTTTATGATTTATTAATATTGGGAAACTAATTACTAATACAATACATGCAGGGCCCACAAATATTCTGTAATTTAATAATTACGGCGAAATTTACCATAAATTCAGTCGGAAATAGCAAATATATCAAGATTAAAAACAGTCCTAAAATCAGTTACATTATGATAAGGAACCCAAATTCACCATGTTATACACTTCATAATATCAATATTCTACAATTTCCAAATTCCAAATAATATGCAGTTAAATAATATGCAGTCCACAAACCCAAAATCAAATTTCCAATTTCAGCAATCAGCAATATAAACAAGAAGAATAGGACCCAAATTTTCAACCCACAAATTCACAACAACAATATATTATTCAAATTGGGTTAATCTCATATTCAAACTCAAACTAAACCTAAAACAAATTAAGCCACAAATTTCACAATTTGCAACAAATTAACCCTAAAAATCTAATACTTGGCAGAAAACTAACCTTGAAATTGAATTAATGTGCAAACTAACCGGCGGGGGTGCCTGGTGGTGGTGCCTGGTGTTAACGGTGGTGCCTGGTGGTGGTCGTGGTGGTGGTGCCTGGTGGTGGTGACGGTGGTGCTTGGTGTTGGTGGTGTCTACTAGTGGTGGCCGGAACCGCTCGATAGTGATGGTGGTGGTGGCAGTACGTGGTGGTGGTAGTGGCAGTACGTGGTGGTGGTGGTGACAGTATGTGGTGGTGGTGGAACCAGTGGTGGTGGTGGTGGCGGCGCTGGTGGTGGTGGAGATGAGAGAAGTGAGAGAAGTGAGACTGAGAGAGATCTACGTGTGAGAGATATCGCATAAGAGAGAAATAAGAGATCAGAGAAAGAGAGAAATATTAGATCTGAAAAGTGAGAGAAACGAGGGGGCCGGAAGACGTAAGGGTTTTAGGCTTATTTTCGACGGACTGTCCGTCGTACTTACCTTCGTCGTAATTAATGTATCTTCGACGGAATAGTCCATCGAAATAAGCAATATTCACTCGTAAATAAGTTTCGCGCTGGCGGGAACATTGGTGCCAATGGGATATATATATTTTCAACGAACATCCGTCGCAATTAAATTAGTTTCGACTGATTTATCTTCGACTGAATAATCCGTCGGAATACATTTTATCTTCGAGGGAATGTGTCCGTCGAACATAGTTCCGTCGGAATTAGCCAGTTTTCTTGTAGTGAAAGAGAATAAGACTAAAGTTTGAGAAAAAGATCATGTATCTGCAGAAGTACAAGAACTTCAGAGTAAAGTATTTCTCTTAGAGGAGTTATGGAAGACTGAGCGAGCGTTACGCAAAATGACTGAAGAACGGAACGAGCTGAAGGCGTAGGTAGAAAGGATGAAGACTGAAGGTGGTGGATCATCTGAAGGAACACTCAAGCTAAAGGGAAAGAACAAGAGAAAGAGGGATCACGACAACGATAATTCTAAAAATTCAAACCCGAAGAAGAAGCAAGTATGTGACAAGTGTGGAAAGACTCACTTGGAAGAGTGCATGATGTGGAAGAACGTGTGTTTCAACTGTAAGCAGGAATGACATATTTCCCTACATTGTCCTAAGCCGAATATGAGAAAGTGTTTTTCATGTGGAAGAACGGGTCACGAATTCAACAAATGTCCCAGCTAGAAGAAGACTGGTGAAGGGAGTGGATGGTAGATAGTTTAAGTTTGAGCGTTAGTATCTTTTGGTAGTAGGTTATGATATTCACGGATGTAATATCGAGAAATGATGTGTAAGCATATATAAATATATATGTTTGTATGAATGAAATCTTTATTTTCTATATGAATATAAGATTAAATTGTGAGTTCTTAAAACTCATACTTATGGTAAGTTCATGACTTATAATTATATAAAATGTTCTGAACCCCTCAGCGAATGGACACCAAAGGTCTGACTAGGATAAGTTCATACAATCATATAATTGTGGCAAGTTCCTGAACTCCTAAGTGTGGTAAGTTTGACGAACTGGGAATAGTTATGTGTGAATAGAGAATTTCAACTTTTTGAGTAAAGTTCGAGAATTACATCTTTTTGTGTAAAGTTGTGCATGTTAATCCTAAAATTTATAAAAAAGGGATAGTTGTATATGTTAAGTACTAAATGTACTATGTGCTATTTGGATAAATATGCGATTATATGAGAACTATGTGTTGAATTCTTATTGTGTTAAGAATTTGTGTAGAAAAAGAAAATTAATGTAAGATTTTTATTTAAATCAGATCATGCCGCCTAGACGACAGAATCAAAATCTAAGAGAAGAGCAGTCGGTGAATAATGAAGGAGGTCAAGCTGACCCGATGCAGAATTTTGTGGATATGCTAGCCCAAGCTATGGAAAATAGAGCTCCAGCTGCAAGAGGAAGAGCGAGAAATCAGTCAGCCGATAGATTGGCAAATTTCAAGGACTTTAAAGCGGTGGGACCGTCAGAATTCAAGGGAACCACGAATTCGATTGAAGCCCAAACTTGGGTAAAGGAGATGGAGAAAGCATTCATTATTGCCAGAGTAGCGGAGGAGTAAAATACAACTTTTGCAACGTACTTGATGAAGGGAGAAGCCAATTACTGGTGGGAGACTAATCAAGCGAGAGTCGGTACAGCCGTAGTAAGTTGGACGAGATTCAAGGAGTTGATCTTTGAGAACTACTTTTCATCAAGTATGCAAGCTCGGATGGAAGTTAAGTTCTTAGAACTGAAATAGGAGAATATGTCGATTTCTGAGTATGCTGCCAAATTTAACGAGTTGGCAAGATTTGGACCTCATCAGGTGGACACAGAGGCGAGAAAGGCGAGAAGATTTTAGAATGAATTAAAGCCGGGGATGTGATGCCCCCAAAACAGGTATACATTACCCATCTTGGGTCGCCAGATACACACTACATAATACAACTATAAACTTCTTTTATACAACTGTCGTGCAAAATACGACAAAACATAATGTAAGAGTTTAAATAAGAATATTGTCTTTTAGACAATATCCATACTCAATGGAGTCCTCATTATATTTATTGTCACACTATTTTATAGAATAGTGAGGACTACTAAAACAACCATCTGGACCATCACTCCATTCCCCGACTAGTCCCAGCTATGTGCTCATTTCCTGAAGAGAACATTGAAAGAAAGGGTGAGCTCAACTAGCCTAGTAAGAAATATTATGACTAAGATAATGCAGAATAAATTTTCCTTAGCCTTCAACAGTATAACAACTGATAGAATACAATAGATAACAAGTTTTAGATCAACAACTGCAGCGGAAATAAGCAATCCATTAGAAGAGTCAAGTAGAGCATAATATCTACAATCTTCTATGATTTAAAAAGTTTTTCATCAACTTTATCGCTGAGACTCAGCTTCATAAATAAAATTGAATCATCCCTGCACCACGACCAAGGATATTCATGTAATCATCAATGGTCATGATTATACCGAATAATCCCTGGTCATAATCATACCAACAACTGTCCATCAATGAATTATAGGCCAATGAGGACTTTTATCACATCATTCGTCACATTACGATCATGATTATACCGAATAATCCCTGGTCATAATCATACCAAGTCCATCTATGCATGTAAGCCAAAGATGACTTTAATCACAATATAAGCATGAGGATGATGACAATGACATAATAATTCAATAAAACAAGTTCAAGGATAAATTCTAAAGATTTATAACTTAATTTATCCAGAAATCAATAACGTCCAAATTGTCAGCATGATACTGCTTTGTAGAGTAAAATTCAAGAATAATATTCATGTACCAAAAATAATTTGAATGAAAAAGAAATATATTTTTTAAGGTGAATAGTACTCCGTGAATAGTACTTCGGGAATAGTACCCCGTGAATAGTACCCTGGCACAAAAAGTGTCCCGAATACCTGAGTGAATGATACTAGAGTGAATAGTAATTAGGTGAATAGTAATCCATGAATAGTACTTCGACACAAAAAGTGTCCCGAATACCCGAGTGAGTAATACTAGAGTGAATAGTAACAAGGTGAATAGTAACTTGTAAAAAAAATACCAAAGAAAATGATATTCCATGACGAGTACAAAAGAAATGATATCTCAGACGAGTATAATAGAATATACGAAACTACAAATGAATTTTTACCCGCCATGCGGTAATCCACGTAGACAGATCATTTTCACAATTTAATAAGGAATGAATACAAATGATCATTCACCATGCATGCGGTAATCCACATAGACAGGTTATTCCAACAGAATAATAAAGAATGGAATAACAGAAGAATTCACCATACATGCGATAAACCGCACATACAAGTTATTCCCTACAGAATAATAAAGAATGGAACCAGGTCATGCGTAATCCGCACAGACAGAATATTCCAATAGAATAATAAAGAATGGAACCAGGTCATGCGTAATCCACAGCATGGGATATTCCAACAGAATAATAAAGAACGAAACCAAGTCATGCGTAATCCGCACAAACCTGATATTCTAACAGAATAATAAAGAATGAAATAACAACAGAATTCACCAGGCATGCGATAGACCGCACAGACAGGTTATTCCAACAGAATAATAAAGAATGGAATAACATAAGAATTTCACCATGTATGCGGAACTTCGCATAGATAGGTTATTCCAACATAATAATAAAGAATGTAATAACAAAAGAATTTCACCATGTATGCGGTAATTCGCATAGACAGGTTATTCTAACATAATAATAAAGAATGGAATAACAGAAGCTCTCTTCATGAATATGAAAGAAATAATACCCCTTACCTCAGAAGAAAATTGGATACTAGAATAGTGAGGTAGTAGACTTCTCTTCTTCTTTCTCTCTATAATTTCTCTCTATAATAATTGCTCTATAGCTTTAGTGAATTGGTGAGAAATGAAGGAAGAATGAGCTTCTATTTATAGGAAAATATAGTTTCGATAATTGCACGTTTTGGGGCTCGAAATATTACAGTATAATACCTTCCTCTTTTCTTTCATTTTTAATTTAGTCCTGCAAGTATTATCCAACTTGCACCACCTCCCCTAATAGTAAATCATGTGAATCAATAGTTCTAGACATGTGAAAATATGAATTACAGTAGTGTACCTTCATCTATACCTCCATTTTTAACTTAGTCATGCAAGTATTATCAATCTTGCACCAACTCCCCTAATAGTAAATGAATATGACTCAATAGTACACACATGTGAACAAATAGTTATATAAGCATGTGAATTAGTAGCAATTAATTGCTTATTTATCCGATTAATTACCCGATTTATCAATATAACCCCCAGATATCAATTATCATCGGAATAGATGTCGATTTTCACTAACACTAATAATCCCAACACAATGGAACTATTAATTTTATCTTTAATCAAACACGAACTTATTCATCATTAATATTATAACTCACAACATTTAACAACCAGGTCGTTCCCAGGAAAAAGGGGGCTTTCCGATAAGGATTTCTCCTTATTGGCGCGCAATTAGGTGACCAAACCTCTCCTTGACAGAACTTCTAGACATTGTCAATATTGCAAATAATAATATGAATAACTTTGCTGTCTCAATTATTGATTTAATAATATAAAATATTATACAGATGATACTGTGACAATAATTGAATCAATAATATGATAGATATGATGCAGCAATTACTGTAGCAATAATTGAGTATAATTGAGTGACTTCTTACGTAAGCATCAATAATCAATCTGCGTGTGCTACTATGCAACCACGCCGTATTCTTTATACTTTTACTACCGAAGTAGTTCAACAGTTTTAACGATAACACTTTCGTCGTTATTTTTATAAAAAGATAATTCTGTCGTTTTTTAACTACGACAATATTTTCGTTGTGGAGTCCACCAATGATTGTGCCGTCGTACAGATATTCCCCAATAAAAAGAATATTCCCTGACCAAATGAATATTTTATAACAACTTGCATACTTTGCAAAATTTATAAATATTACCCACAACTATTATATCAAATCCACACCATAATATTAAAAAAAATATTTCGAGAAATTTAAATCTTTATTCATAAAATTTGGGGTCTCACAATCTCCCCTCCTTATAAAATTTCGCCCTCAAAATTTACGTGCGTTTACACGGTATCTTAGAAGAGATGAGGATACCTTGACTTCATTTCAGATTCTAACTCTTGAGGTATAACCTTTGAGTGTTGAATACGATCCTTCTTATCCAAGATTTTAGCACGTATCTCATCTTACGTTAAATCTTCTGCTATCACGTCTAGTTCTAATTCAATAATGTGGTTCGAATTGTCCACATATTTAGGTAACATCGATATGTAAAAAAAACGTTATGAACACGCAATATACTTGGCGGTAAAATGAGTCTATAGGCCACAGTTCCTACTCGATCGAGGATTTCAAATGGGCCAATAAAATCGAGGGTTGAGATTTCCTTTCTTCATCGATTCTTGCTTCTAGAATAACGCCCTCTTGAACCTTCTTATTCACATTCATCAACTCTGAGTATGTAACTTGCACGGCTTTAACTTTATCGATTAAAGTCGATTCTACTCGTATATTTGATATCACTACGTGGGTCCTTAGAGTCTTTAACTCTATCTTCATCATTTGTAAGTTATACAAAATAGGTTTTTATGTTAACAACGTCACACTCGTAACCGCATACGATCTTCTACTCAACACGTAAGCTACCACGTTCGTTTTCCCACGATGGTATTAAATGGTATGGTCGTAATCTTTAACAGCTCGAGTCAACGTCTTTGGCGCATAATACGTTTGTTCTAGGTAAAGAAATATTTAAGGGTTTTAGAAATGGGTTTTGTACTGAGGTCAATATTAAATTCGATTTCACGCTCTAGGGTTAGGCTAAGAACTCTTCAGAGAATACATCAGGAAATTTATTAACGATAGAAAAAAAATTGTGACTCTCATCCAAGACTTGGATAACACGTCACATTGTCGTTATTCACAACGTCCCCTACGGATATTCTGGCTTTGGTGTTTTCCAAGACTTGGAAGTCACCAGCGAAAGGCTCGGGGCTCTTTACTTATGGCTTGATATGACAATGATTGACTTTAGTGGTTTGGTTGCTTGAATTCGCATAACAGGTTGGTTAGGAATATGAAAGCTAACAACCTTACAAAAAGCATGAGTAGTTAACCAATCGATTCTTAAAATCACATCAAAGGCAAGTATTTTTAAAGAGATAAGATCGACAGGTAACGTGAAAGTGTCAATTTGAATCAACAAGATTTATAAACAGTGGAGGTAACGAAGGTTTCTACTAACGAAGTTTCAACCAATAAGTCAAAGTCTAACTTCTCTAGGGTCAAATTTAAACGTTGAGCGCAATCAAGAGAGATAAAAGAATGGGTAGAACCGGTATCTAATAAGGTATAGACTTCACAAGAATTTATAATTAACTAACACGTGCTAACTTCGTTCGGGTTAATTGCTTTTTGAGAAGTCACAAAAAATGCTCTTCTTGAAACCACCGACTTTGTTTTGTCTGTATCCACCTTTGGTGCCACCGTCCTAGTTGGACTTGACTTTGGTGCACGAAAAAATCGGGCTAGGTGACCTTCTTTTCCATAATTGTAACATGCTTTGGACTGCATCACGCAGTTTGGACTGATATGTCCCTCCCCTCTGCATTTAAAACATACAATCGGCAGTCGTTCTCCTTCCTTAACAACAGGTGCTGCTGTCTTTCCATCATTATTGAACCTCCTCTTCTTGAAACTTCCACTTCTATTATCTTGGCCATGATTACCACCGAAGTGGTTACCATTCTTGGCATGATAATTTCCCCCACGATGGTTATCATTGTTCCGATGGCCTTTGCCACCGGTATGATTATTATCGTGTTGCTGGTCATTACCTTTTGCTTGTGCTGACTCATTATCGCGCTCCAATAACTGAGCCCTATTCACAAAATCTGAATATAAACAAAGTTTATGAGAAATGAGGTATTGACGTATATCTGGTTTTAAACCTCTTAGAAATATTCGCGTCATTCGCTCCTCATTATCGACCAAATGAGATGTAAATCGGGATAACTCCATAAATTTAGCCTCTGTACATCCCATCATTCATCATATGATCGGTGTTATTGTTTACCTGAGGATTATTGTCTTCCTGTTGCACATTATCCTGGGTATTGATCATTGGTGACTCAACGGTCTCATGTGCTTCATTGCATATCTCAACATTTTCTAATGCCATTTTTAAACATTGTCACAAAATAAGGGTTAATTGACATATCACATATTATCCCTATACTCTGACCGACCAATTAAATACCAAATAAACTTAGGTAGGTCATACTAGTGAAGGAATTCCCGTCTCTCCCCTCCTAGTTCTTGTCTCACATCTCAGCCAGGGATCATATCCCTAAGCTTTGATACCAACTGTGACGCCCCCAAAACAGGTATACATTACCCATCTTGGGTCGCCAGATACACACTATATAATACAACTACAAACTTCTTTTATACAACTGTCGTGCAAAATACGACAAAACATAATCTAAGAGTTTAAATAAGAATATTGCCTTCTAGACAATATCTACACTCAATGGAGTCCTCATTACATTTATTGTCACACTATTTTATAGAATAGTGAGGACTACTAAAACAACCATCTGGACCGTCACTCCATTCCCCGACTAGTCCCAGCTATGTTCTCATTTCCTGAAGAGAATATTGAAAGAAAGGGTGAGCTCAACTAGCCAAGTAAGAAATATTATGACTAAGATAATGCAGAATAGATTATCCTTAGCCTTCAACAGTATAACAACTGATAGAATAAAATAGACAACAAGTTTTAGATCAACAACTTGTAGACACTCGAAATTTTCTGCACTCCTATTCCTAACATTGCAGGAGGGTAGATTGGTCTTTTGGAGATAACCTTGAAAGAAAACTTACATCCATGCCGGATACTATCGGAAGTTCAACTCCAACCCGGGACACAAACCGGGAACATTAGTTCCAACCCGGAACACAAACCGGGAATATTATCTCAACCCGGAACACACACCGGGAGTGTCATTTCCAATCTTAGAGATAACCCCGAGATATGCAGATCAAAAGTCCGGCAACAACATCGGAGAGGACAATTCTATCTCGGCGATAACACCGCGACGTTCGGTTCCAGTCCCAGAGATAACACTGGGAGTAGTAACCCCATCCTTGGTGATAGCCCCAAGGGATGCCATTACAGTTCCGGCGATAACCCCAGAAATGCTTGTTTCAAACATATGCGATCAGCTTCAGGCTCAGACATCTTGTCAAGGCACACACACCTCAGTCTCGGGACTAACAAACGGGCAGACAAGAATACCCACAGATGATAGTGAGGTATACAAACAAGCAGTACAATCTCAGATGTAACCCTGAGCAACGTCTGCTTTTCGCTTAAACCGGCGATAACCCCGGTGAGGAGTCAACACGTCATCTTATTATCTCAACAAGATGATATCGCAGCATACCAACAAGTGGTCCAATCTCAGTTGTAACCCTGAGCAACGTATACTTTCAACTCAAATCGGCGATAACCCCGGCAAGGAGTCACACATCTTCGTGTTCCTTCTATAAATGGCACGTCGTTTTAACACTTCATACATACATACATCCAACAATGTCCCACAAGAGTTGATGATTGACAATCCTGAGTGACTATTACGTGTGGCAGTACTTTAGATAGAATTTGAAGCTTGAAGACCATGGGCATAAACCACTCTTCCTGACTTCATACAACCTCTAATCCATGTCATTACGTAACTCTCGACACAAGCGATCCGAAGAAGTACAGATATACTTCGTTCTGATGCTTGGATTAAAGTTCTGCAAGTTCGAGTGGACATTACGATTGCACGATTTGCCGCGTCTTCGAGACGATGGGACCGCATGAGGCTCGGATCCACCACGACCCATTGCGCAGTACAATCAATGCCGCCAGTAGTATATTCTAGCTTCGCTGCAGTGTGTACCTACCGCTGACCATCCATCTATATATACAAGGCTTGGGTCAGCCATTTAAAGAGAGAGAGAGAAGGAAAAAGGTGAGGAAGCCCTGTCCATTTTACTCTGCATACACATCTTTTGAGTGTTTCCTCTTCTTTAAACACTAGTTAGCTCACATATAGCTACTTTTTATCTGGTGGGAGATGAGTGTTTATCCATTTAAAGTCTAAGAAGTCTACTTTGGCAGCCCACTGTAAGCCTTCTTACATTCTATAAAGCCTCTTTCTCATAAATCACACACTGTTATACACGTTGATAGTCGTGTGAGTGTGTTTGCCCGGACTTCGGTCCGTGGTTTTCATTTCTGTCTATATATATATACTAATATATGTATATATTTTGTATATATGGACTAACATTATCGATTTATGCCTCGATTGAGCCTAGACTTCGGTCTGGAGCGTTTATTTGCTTATATATATAAACTGTGGTCAGTCTCTGTCTGATGAGCCTGGATTTTACATCCGGTGCGTTTACTCGCTTATATATATATATATAATTGTTGTCAGACATATCTGATGAGCCTAGATTTTACATCCGGTGCGTTTACTCGCTTTTTTATATATATACCTATATATAATTGCTGTCGGACATATCCGATGAGCCTGGATTTACATCCGGTGCGTTTACTGCTTATATATATATATTTGTACATATATATATATATATATATATATATTTTTTCATTAGGCACAAGTTTACTTATTGGCCTTTTACATTTTTATTTACATTCTGCTTGCACAAAGTTTACTTCATGGCGCGTTGATCGCTTTTACGACTTTATTTACATTTCGTCACTTTGAGTTTACTTATGTGGCGGTTGATCATGTTCATATATATATATATATATATATATATATATATATATATATATATATATATATACTGACTTTTATATATTTACATTTTCGATCCCCCATGGAGTTGCTTCGTGGTGGTTGATCTAATCTGATCTGTATATATATATTTATAGCTTTTATATATATAATCAAGCATTTCTTGCTTTCCATACAAATTGCGATATCATGTGAGCCTAGGAATCATGTGATCACGAGTTTCATCTCATTGAATCTAGATTCGGTTCCCATGATGGACATTTTTAGTATAAGCGGACTTGTACATTATTTTACATGTTTAAATTTCCTTGGATGGTCATTTTATCATTGCCATAAGGAGTTCTAAGATCGCTTTGTATATTATTTTCTCAAGGATGCTTCACATCTCGAAAATAAAAGCAAACAAGCCGGACATTTAATAAAATGGAAGTATGAAAAGGTCTCAATTCCTATTGAGCATAGGGTTTGAAAAACCTCTTTCATAAAACTTCATTGCTATATCTTGGTTAAAACTGGATTTTTCTATAAAATTCAAACCTTGTGTATATAGGTGCGAACGAGGCCTCACACTACTTTTAAATAAATTGCACATTGATCCACACACACACACACACATTCATATAACAATTTCTTTGAGAAGTGGTGGTCACCGTGGTAACACGGATGTCGGGGGGTGCCCCACACCTTCCCTCCGCATAATCAAGCCCCCGAACCCTTAATGAATCTCGATTTCACAGACCCGTTTTGCAGTGTCAAATCACTGGATCAATGTGCTAACCTTTTTGGTTGCGCTCGCGACTCTTAAAGTCAATCGTCGACATTATACATGTCAGACCTTTTTCACTTGTTTTTTCAAACAAATCTCACATTAACATGAGAACACCAAAGAACAAGTAACGAAAAGGGACACTAAAAATCCCGACGTCGACAGGTGGCGACTCTGTTGGGGACTCCAGTAAGAGGGCTTAAGCCGCTATTACAAGCTTTTCAAAATTGTTATATGCTTATGTGTGATTGTTGCATTTACATTTTTGATGAATGTGTACGAATGCATCTTACTTACTTGCTTGCTTGCTAAATATTTATACAGTGATATTAGTGCTTAAGATATATTAGTGCTTCATACATGTCATCATTTTGCATAAACGGTGAGACACGTTGTATGTGAATGTATGTTGTGTGGTCCCTCCACCAGGAGGCTATCCTGTCCATGTTTGATTACTGGACTTGTGGGAAGAATGATTCCCCAGGGCTCAGGAAAGGCACCACTCAGATTCGCTCCAGTTGAAAGACCGGATTAACTTCCCGTCGAGTAGATTGCGATGATCTGGGAACCTTCATGCCGAAAATCCGCGAGAGTAACCCTAGGATAGTTCAGCCTCTGATAAACCAAACGCGGAGGAAAATCTCTTCATGCTTTCCATTTTCAATTACTTATAAAAGCATTTACTTGTAATTTTATCTGTGCATGACATGTTATCAATTAACACACCAGTTTTGCAGGACAAATTCCTAAAACGGAAATGTTATGATAACATTTACATTACCCTAAGACTAAACTACGTAAGTCTTTTGTAGGGAAGCAATTGGGCCTGTTACCCACTCAAAATCCAAAAAGGCCACAAGCCTACAACCAATCATGTCTTCTTGAATGTCTAATCTGTTTCCAGAAGAGTTTGACGATTGAGTAAACAAATCACGACTTGGCTATTCTACTTGAAAAGAATTACACCGCCTACTCAGGTGCGAAGATACCTACACATACGAAACCTCTACACAAGGAGTTCAAGGTGCGGAAAAATAATTCCAGAACATCGGTTGGATACAACCAACAAAGACCACGAAGGCACCCATCTCCAAGGAGATCCGCAGACACACGGTGACATCGAAAGAAAGTCTTTCAAATGGAGGAAACCATTCGTGTTCTCAAAGGATTGGAACTCATGGCGGTGTTTCATATCTGAGACCTTTGCATATTCCACGGTGTTCATTATCCGGAGAAATTTAAAACCCCTAATTTTGAGAAATATGATAGATTAGGGGATCCTTATACACATTTAAAATTGTTCATTGGAGAACTCAGATCTTATGCTGAGAATGAAAAGCTACGAATGCAGTTGTTTCAAAAAAGTCTAACTGGAGAAGCCCATTCATGGTATACCAGATTAGACAACTCTAAGATCCATAATTGGGAAGATCTGGGCCCATGCCTTCCTCACTCAATCTGATTTTCAATCTCGGATGGCTCTGGCCGGTACCAAATTACCAAGGTCAAGAAACAGTCTAATGAGTCATTCGGAGAGTATGCTCGAAGGTGGAGGCGCCTTCTTTGCTCAAGTTATTCCTTCCATGAGAGAATCGAAATGGTCATGACTTTCATAGATATCTGAGAAGCTCCTTTCTATGAAAGAGTTCTAGTAGGTATTGGCAAACCATTTTTGAAATGATCAAACACAATGAGATAGTCAAAATGAGATTGAAGTCTGGTAAAATTCAAGACCTAGCCGCTCTTAAAGCTGTTGCTGAGCTCATCCAGTCCGGATCTTATGGAAACAACCCCCGGAGGGTCCATAAAAAGAAAGAGGAGGATGTTTCCTTGATACTACAAGGACAAAAAGGCAATTCAAGCATGCCTATGCAGAGGAGAAACTACTCCCCTTTTCCAGCACAATCTTCAAACCCTCAATTACCTAAAAGTGGAGAAGTGAAGCGGCCTCAAACGTTCACACCCTTAGGGGATTTGCTCGAGAATATTCATGCTCTTCTGACTGCTCAGAAGAAAATTACACATCTTCTTCCACCAGCCAACCCTAATGGGAAGGGTTTTAATGCTACTCGGAAGTGTGCTTACCATGCCGGGGCACCCAGACATGATACTCAATATTGTTGGGCCTTGAAGCATAAGATTCAAGATCTAATAGACAATGGTGAGATATTTGTCACTAAACCCGATCAACCTCACGTACAAGACAACCCTCTTCCTCAACACAAAGAAGAAGAGGTCAACATGATCAGTTGAAGCACTGGACATGGTTCCTATTCTACTGGTGAATCATCCCAACCCATCAAAGATGGTGTTGACAAATGGGATTATGCAAAGTTCCAGTTTACCATAGAACGAAAGATGAAAGCTCATCGCAAACAAATTGAACAATTGGCAGAACTGGTGACCCACCATCATCAAGTCACACTCCAATTAATCAGGCATGAGCATGCCTATCTCCTTCCATTTATCATGAATGCTTCATCAACACCTTCAGAAAGAGAAGCTATGGAGGAAAAGGTTGCAAAGCGAGCAAGTACTAAAGCCCGTCGGGATTTCGCCAATAATAGGGAATTCACCTATTTGGGCCAATCTATGGAGGAGATACTTCAAATGTTGATCAATGAAGGAAGAATCACATTCTTTCTACCTCCAATTAATCCCCGCACAGGGCTGTTCAATCCTAATGAAATGTGTCAATATCATTCACATTCTCGCGGTCACAAAGACGAAGAATCTTTGGGCACTCACCATCTCATTCGAGAATCTTATTGATAGCGGTGTCCTGCAAATAGCGGATGATTACACTGTGCAACTCAAGGGTGGGAATGCATGCCCTACCTAATGGAAGGGATCAGTAGCAGTTATATCCAAAGTGGATGATGAAACTGTCAATATATTTCCAATACAACCAATTCATCTCAAAGGAGCTGACAATCCTTTGAAAGTGGCCGCACCAGAGCCAATTCCTTTACCTTACAGACTACAACATCCTGTTGTTAGCTTACACAAAGTTCCATGGAATTATGGAGAAGTTGAAGGATCCACATCTCATACTACTGCTATAGTGTCGAAAAAAAATCCACTGTACCTTCCTCAACGGGTTATCAAGCCTACTTGTGAAGCAAAGGGGAAGTTGCCCATGGAGAAGATTGAAAAATTCCTCCGTACTATGGGCCATAATAAAGCCAAAGTGGTTTTAAGCTTGCGAGAAGCTCCATACCAGATTTCAATTTTGGACCTGGTTTTCTCTTCCGAGGAGCATCGAAAGGTCTTGCTAAGGTTTTAGAAGAAGCCTACCTACCAAAATCAGTGAATGTCGAAAAATTTCAACATTTGGTTGATCACATTTTCAACAACAATGTGATATCCTTCACTGATGATGACATACCTCCCGAAGGAACCAGTCATTGTAAACTACTGCATATCGCAGTGTTGTCTTCCGAGTATATGCTAGCTGGAGTATTGATAGATGGAGGTTCATCTCTAAACATCTGTCCTTATGCCACCTTGGTGAAGATGAATATCAATCTCAAGCAAATCCAAAGTAACCATACTTTCATCCGAGCTTTTGATGGATCTCGGTGAAATTTCGTTGGAAAGATTGAATTGCCAATTGAGATTGGTCCTAATACATTCAATGTATCCTTCCACGTCCTCAAGATAGATTCAGGATACAACCTGCTATTGGGGAGACCATGGATACACATGGTCGGAGTCGTTCCTCCACCTTACATCAACAACTCAAATACATCATCAACAACGATCTAGTCATCATCAATGATCTTGGTAGGAATGTCTTAGACCAGGAGCTCTACTAATTATCAGCTTCAATTCAGAAGTTGAGCCGACCAGTTTCCATACTCTAGAAGTGAGTAACACGCAATACCATTCTATTGGAGCGCCACTTCCCGTACCCAAGATTTTTGACGAGGTTATGTCAGCCACTCAAGAAATGATGTTATTGGGTTATCAACCTGGTCAAGGGCTTGGTAAGGATCAACAGGGTATTAAGCACCCTATCCAAATGTCTAGTTAAATTGGGACAGTCGGGCTAGGCTATTCTCCTAATGCCACGCATAGGAATCCTCATAAGCATAAGCAGGTTCCTCAAACTTCCGCTGCACGACAATTTGCTACACCTTTACTGCATGAGTTGATATAGTCTCCAGTAAAGGTACCAGCCCATGTGGTGGCTATGTTATTTCTGAAGCCAATGCCAATCAAAGCTAAAGAGGTGCTGATTCCTGATCCCGAGGCGGAAGAAAAGGAATAGAAATGCAAGCATGACCTCGCCTTGATGATGGCAGGCATTCGCGTCATTGTTCATGATGAACACACAAACAAATACACCCCAGACGATGATTGCCCAGATGTCATGGTTATCATTTGGGAAAAGGAGGACACTGACGATCCTTCTATCACTGCAGTTCATCAGGACTTTTCCCTAGACAATTAGAGCAGCATTCTATGCATTGGTCGACGAGGGTAAAATGGGCAAAAAATCCCTCTGTCCTGTAGATAACTTTAATTGCTTGCTTTCCTTTACAACACTAGTAGTTATTTTATCACGTACATGCTAACACTTTTGTATGATCGAACAGTTGCATATATTAAGTGAAAGCATATTTTGTTTCGGGACTCTAAATTTAGATGTGTGCTCAGACTGGCGATGAGGTGCCTTCTCCCACAAGGGCTGTAACTTTGATGCAAAGTTGGACTCAGACTTGATGGACATCCAAGAGGACATTGAGACACCTCAAGAGATTTAGGAATGGGTCGCCGACAAACCCAAACCCAATCTGGATCAAACCACTCCTTTCAATCTCGGAACCTTAGACAACCCTAAGCTAATCCAGATTGGTTTAGACCTTACCATAAATCAACAGAATGACATGGTTGCACTATTAACCCAATTCCAGGATGTGTTTGCATGGTCTCATGAAGACATGGTGGGTTTGTCCACTGACATTGTTCTTCATCGCCTTCCCATTAAAGAAGGATTCAAACCAGTTAGGCAAAAGCTCAGGCGATTGTAACCTGAGTGGAGTTTAAAAGTTAAAGAAGAAATTGTGAAACAATTTCAAGTTGGCATCATCATGGTGTCTACATATCCAGAGTGGATATCCAACATTGTTCCCGTGCCTAAACCGGGAGGAAAGGTACGAGTTTGCGTGGATTACCGAGATTTGAACAAAGCTTGCCTTAAAGATAGCTTTCCCATGCCATTTATCCACATTCTCATTGACAATACTGCTCAATACGACATGTACTCCTTTGCTGATTGCTTTATGGGGTACCATCAAATTATGGTCACTGAGGAAGATCGTGAGAAAACTGCTTTCATCACGCCTTGGGGAACCTTTTGCTACATACGGATGTCATTCAGCCTCATCAACGCCGGGGCAACCTACCAGCGAGCTATGATGGCTCTTTTCCATGATTTAATGCACAAGGAGATAGAGATCTATGTGGATGACATCATTATCAAATCCCAGAAGGAGGATGACCATTTAGACCATCTCAAAAAGCTGTTCAACAGGTTGCGTAAGTACAACTTAAATTTGAATCCCGCCAAGTGCGCCTTTGGTGTTAAGTCAAGGAAGTTGCTAGGCTTCCTAGTCAGCCACAAAGGGATTGAACTGGATCCTACCAAAATCCATGCCATTAATGAAATGCCCATTCCTCAGACAGAGAAGGAAATACGGGGATTTTTGGGAAGGATCTACTTCATTAGCCGATTCATTTCTCAACTCACGGCAACCTGTGAGCCAATCTTCAAGCTGTTAAGGAAGAACTCCTCCATGAAATGGAACGATGAGTGTTAGAAAGACTTCCTTACCATTAAAGAGAAATTGATCAACGCTCCTGTTTTGATACCTCCCAGGAATGATGTTCCCCTGTTCATGTACCTGTCCATAAATGACAATTCCATGGGCTATATGCTGGGGCAGAAAGACAATAGAGGCCAAGAGCGAGCTATCTATTACCTCAGTAAAAGATTCAGCATCAATGAACACAAGTACACTCTGATCGAGAAGACTTGTTGTACTTTAGCATGGGCTTCCATGAGATTACAACATTATCTCCATGGTCACACAACCCATCTCATATCCCGCGTGGATCCTCTTAAGTATGTGTTCAGCAAACCCATACTGAATTGTCGATTGTATAGATGGTAGTTGATCCTATAGCAATTTGACATCGTCTACGTGACTCAAAAGTCGGTCAAAGGTCAAGGAATTGCGGATCAATTGGCCGCTGCACCTGCAGGGGATTACAAACCCCTAGAAATATACTTTCCTGATGAAGGAGTAATGACAATTCAGCTACCACATCAGTACGATACATGTTGTGAGTGGAAAATGTATTTTGATGGAGCTGTTAACTCAGAAGGCTCTAGAGCTGGAGCAGTTTTAATATCCTGTACGGGGGAACAGTATCCCGTCGCCGTCAAATTGTAGTTTATCAACACCAACAACACAGCTGAGTATGAAGGCTGTATCATGGGACTCAAACTTGCCCGTTCAATGGGTATCAGGCGGTTAACTGTCTTTGGGGATTCCGAATTGGTGATCAAAAAATCCACAGGAATCTATCAAACCAAAGAATTACATTTGCTGCCTTACCATCGGCAAGTTTTACAGATGGCTTTGGAGTTCGAAGAAATCTCCTTTCTACACATTCCTCATAATAGGAATGACTTTGTAGATGCATTAGCAAAGTTGGCCTCCTTGGTTTACATACCTAACAAGGAAAATATGCCAAGCATCATGATTGCTATGCAGAAAGCCCCAGTCTATGGGAATTATATTGGAGAAGTATCAAATGAGTTGCCTCCCATCCACAACCCTTGGTATCAACATATCAAGGAATATCTATGAGATGGATCTACACCCGCTGATGTGAGCCTAACTGAGAAGAGGCGGATTCATCGACTTGCTATGAAATTCTACCTGAGCGGCGATGCACTCTACAAAAGAGATGTAGGATTAGGTCTCCTCAGATGTCTAGACAAAGACCAAGCGCAATGACTCATGGATGAGATCCATGGTGGAGTATGTGGCCCTCACATGAGCGGACCCCTACTTGTCAAGAAAATTTTCAGAACGGGACATTATTGGCTTACACTCAAAACTGACTGTGATGATCACGTCAAGAGGTGCTATCAATGTCATATCCATGGGAATGCTATCCACGCCCCTCCAAGGGAACTCCACAATATGAGTTCGCCATGGCCCTTCTCAATGTGGGGAATGGACGTGATCGGTGTTAGAGTTTATGCCCTAGAGGCCAATTATTTGATATAATTGCTTAACGTTTTGATATTATATTTGATTGAATAAATGAATGATTTTATTATGATTTTATTTACTGCGTTATATAATTGTTAACATAATAAAATTCCTTAGAATAGTGATACAAATTATATGGTTTCAAGTATGTGACTTGAACATGAGATTATATAATTACAATTAGTATCATTGTTCTTAAATGTCCCTAGTCGAGTATCATTGTTGATGGGACAACATTGATGCATTGAGACTAGTATGTGGATTGACTGATGACCAAATCTCATTGGTCATAAATATATGAGATATTAAGTCAATGCATAGGTACATGTTAGAAACGATGTCTTGGAGCCGGACCCACCATGAGAATTCTATGTGGAGCATTATGCGAAGTGTCATTAGAAATTCTCATAGTGATAATGATGTAATGGTCCTCCGACCTGAAATCACTATATTACTACACTGGAATTTATGTACTTTGATATCATCAAATATCACCTTTAATAGGGTGGACTATAAAGGTGAATATTGGGTACATCATGAATCGTGTGAGGAATATGAGTGATCTAGATGGAATTTAACCCTCCTATATATTAGGGGTGATATCCATAGGTCTCTTGATTGAGTAGGACTATGAAATGCATGGCCATGCTCAAATATTGATTTGTTTCATATAATCTACTTATTGATCAAGAAAACTCAGATTAAATTATGAAGAGTATGACACATTCCATGACTCGAGTTTAATCTAGGATATTAAGGTTAAAAGGATTAAATTGCATTAAAACATTGGTCATGAAAAGGTTGCACCGAATCATTGATCTTATTATTACTTGGGTAGCAGTGATGCATTACTAGATGCCACTCACTGTTTATAATTTTATAATATGATTTTAAAATTATTGCCAACGTAATAATAACCTATAGGGTCACACACATAGAACGTAATTTAAAATGGAATTAATTTAAATTTAAAGGATTTAAATATATTAATATGATTAATAGTATTTAAATCACAATTTAAATTAAAAGGATAATTTGTATATATGTATATTAATTAAGACTTAATTAAGATATATATATATATATATATATATATATATATATATATATATATATATATATATATATATATATATATCTGAATGGATCAAACACTCTCCTTAAATAGCACTCGTCTTAAATAGCACTCTTTTATCAAAAGCGACATAGTTTTTGGAGGACGCCATGGCATTTTTTTGTAAATACGCGGTGGCATTGTATTTACAAAAATGCCACTGCCATTCCTCCAAAACTACGCTGCTTTTGATAAAAGAGTGCTATTTAAGACTGTAAGTGCTATTTAAGGAGAGTGCTCTGATCCTCTCCGTATATATATATATATATATATATATATATATATATATATATATATATATATATATATTATTTTTTGATTAATCCCCTTTTTAACTACTATATATATGATATAGTAGCCACTTAGGGTTATATCATAACATCATAACCCTAGTCGCTCTTAGAGAGAGACTAGAGAGAAACAGTTCTAAAATCCATTCCTTTTGGTGGCTAATCTGCAGCTTTTGTTTCTTTACTCGCAGATCGTCTGACGATTGGCATGCGTTCGTGTGATACTGTAGAGGCGCGATTCGTTTGGATTATGTTGGAGATTGAGCGCATCAATTTGAAGCATTTTCATATTCGGTATAATTTCTAACCACTGAATTAATTATTTTCGCATGGATCCTTTTTAGGGTTTCAAAAATTGCTTTAAATTGTTATATTTCTGCTGTGCATTTCTGTGTCGAAACCCTACAGCCCATCGAGCCCAAAGCCAGTAATGGACATCGATTTATATTCACCATGATCGATTACTTCACCAAATGGGTTGAAGCAGCTTCCTTCCCTAGGGTTACTAAAGAAGTCATCATTGCTTTCGTCAGAAACAATGTTGTTTGTCGATAAATATTCCACATCAAACATCTCAACTCTGTCATCTACCGACCAAAGATGAATGGTGCTGTTGAAGCGGCTAATAAAAACATCAAGAAGATCATGCAGAAAATGTTCACCAATCACAAAGGATGGCCTGACCTCTTGCCCCTAACTTTATTAGCCTACAAAACTTCAATGCGTGCTTCCACTGGGGCAACCCCCTACTCGCTAGTCTATGGGATAGAAGCGGTGCTCCCCATAGAAGTGGAAATGGAATCCCTCGGAGTATTGATGGATGCTTAGTTGGATGATGACCAATGGGTACAAGACGGGTATCACCAATTGTCTCTGATAGATGAAAGGCAAACTGCGGCTATCTTCTATGGTCAGTTATATTAGCAAAGGATCGCACGATCCTACAACAGAAAAGTCCGACTACGGCAATTCAAACAACATGACTTTGTTTTGAAGAAGATCATTGACAACCAAGATCAATCTAAGGGAAAATTCTCTCCTAACTGGGAAGGCCCATTTATTGTCAAGGAAGTATTGACAGGAGGTGCTCTCAGGTTGCAGGAAATGGATGGCGATGAATTTACACAACTTATCAACTCGGACACCGTGAAACGGTATTATGTCTGAAGTTACCATCGAACAAACATCCTGGTTTTGATCATCCAATCACTAGTCATTCTGGTTTTGAACCCTCTCTCCTTTTTACAAACTCTTCTGCCCCTCAAGGAAACATACACTTCAAGCCAGCAGCCTGGTTTTACTTCATTTCAAACTTTTCATATCTGCTTCTCCTGAAGACAAGATTAAACTTTTCACACCTGCTTCTCCTGAAGACGAGATTAAACTTTTCACCCATGAAGTTTATCCTCATGATGGGATTAAACTTTTTTCACACTCGCAGTTTATCCCCTCTATGGGATTAAACTTTCTTCTCCTCGCAGTATAGCCTGCACATAGGATTTACGCTTCTCTTTAGCTGCGATTCGTCCTGAGGGGTGAACTACGTTGACCTGATCTCCCTGATACCCAGGGGTACGTAGGAAACCATATTCTATATAGCCCGGTTGCAATAAAGAAAAATAACAAAAACATTCCTGCCCTTTCTTCATAAAAACAACAAAAACAACAAAATACTTCTACACCCATCGCGCTTCCGCATTCAAATATGAACCTCTTACACCGGTTCAACTACATGAGACTTGATCTCCTCTTCAACAGAGTACGTAGGTAGCCATTCATGGTGCGGTCTAACCCCTACCGTAACAAACATACTTGTGCATTGATGATCGGGATCAACCTTCAAATTGCCCTACTTCATCGGTTTCAGATCAAAGGGATGGAATTATCCAACCTCTTCTCACAAATAGAAGATTCGGTGACCATCTAAGTTGCGATCATACCTCAAAGAGCAATACCAACCCATAAGAGATGGAATTAACTTGGCTTCTCACAAATAGAAGTACTGGCGACCATCTGTGGTGCGGTCAATCTCAGAGAGGAAGAAACCACCCTCCTCTCCACTTTTCCATATAGATACCAGTTCCAAGACACCAAAGATGGTAGGGATTTTCAGTAATCAATGATCCGTTCTGAGAGACCTTGTGACGTCTCAATGTCCATCTATCAAGGATAAGTTCAGAATGCATCAAGATTAAAGGCCCTGGAGAAACAGGCAAATATCAAGCAAGTATCAAGGCATAACTAAAAGGGAAGTGAATCAAAATATATTTCCTGCTATATAATCTTGTTTGATATATACATCTGTGTTGTACATGACAAAATGGCTAAGCTAGTCTGTGCAGGAAAATACAAAGCTATCTACAGATCTGTATATATGCGGACTATCAGATCTAACATAGCATCCCTCTCTGAAGACGGAGGTAACGCTGCAAGCTCCTGCCCAAGGGTATCTACACGAGCTAGCAGATCAGAGGCTAACTGCATGGTGGCATAATGCTCATCACTGTAAGCACTCATGTCGGCCAGACTGACCATCATCTGGGATCTCACTGAAGTGCTGTCAGCAATGGCCACATCCCTAGCAGATAAGGTGGCATCCCGCTCAACTATCAATGCATCCCTAGCTGATCTAGCCTCATCCCTCTCTAACAGAGCGGTATCTCTCTCATCAAGAGCTGTCAACATCGTGGCCCTAGCCTGATCTCTGTCATAGGTCATCAGATGTAAGCTCTGCTCCAAATGTTGTGCCAAATACTGAGTAACAGTGGCACTTGGGGTGGGAGAATCTATCACAAATCTTTGGCGACCAATGATCGATTCATCATCAGGTGGAATGACAACCTCCTCTATAGGCTCCTCATCGTCGAAATCGGGTCCTCACCTGCACTATGGATACTACCGCATGACCAATGCGATCTCTCTCTCCATCCATGCGGAATACTCTGCGAGAACAACACGGATGACTCACAAAAACTTCGGCCAACTCTCACGATCCCAACAGGCATACAACCTAGATCTGTCCTCCGCTGACAAACGGTGTGATGTGAAGCGCTGACTCGCTGCCCCCTCAAAAGGATGAAAGTCCTGAAAATGGTCAAACTGACTCATCACGGCCAGTGGGTGGTAAGTAATCATGCCCCTCAAACCAGCCAGAGGGAGATAATCCATGCCCGGAGCATGAGTAATGAAGCTGTAAGGTGAGCTAAGCCCTGAACACGACAATATATCAAACGGATCTCCAATCTCTGCTAAGAAAGCGGACCAAGATACAACATCTGTACACCCCACAGGCTGAAAGGAGTATGACATTGCTATCTCATGGGTGAAACAAAATCCATGATGTCTAAATGTCCCAATCGGTCTCAAGTGTGACATAAACCACACGTATAGCATGACCGAGCTACCTGTGAACACTCCTGCAGGATAAGTGCAATAATATGTAGCCGACCTCAAGGTCTCTGCGATAATCATCGGTACAATGGTACGACCCTCCCTGAGAGCTCTCACTGCCATAATGACGCCGATATCTAGCTCATCCATGTACCGCGACATGTTGACGTATGACAATACGCATAGAAGCAGTACATCTACTCTGCCTGAATGCCAATGATCCTCCGGTGTGGTGAAATCCCTAATCTCAGTGCATAGCTATCCTCGAGCCAAACACATCAAAACAGAAGCACTTTGGGATATAACATGACCGGATGTAATCTCATCCTGCACTACTCTACGCCTCAATCCTGTGAGAGTCATGAACTGTCTACTCATGTCTCCTGTCACCATGTGCACGCAAGGTCTGTCCAGAGACAACATCGTCAATCGTGCATACTCCTCCAAAGTAGGAGTTAACTCACGGGTCCTAAAGCAAAATACTTGTCTGTTCGGTACCCAGTGCTCTAGCATGCCCTCTACAAATCTTGGAGGAACCTGAAACATCAGTAAGGTCATAGTATGCTGCAGCAAATCATCTACGATCACCATGTTTGATGGTGATATACTATCATACCATGATCGCATACCAGCTACCACCTCAAATGGTGGGGTATGATCAATACGGCTAACTATTAAAGAAGAAATCATGCGGTAGTGTCATAAGACCATCCAGAGGTCAATCTTTGAATATCTCGGACATACATACATATGCATAACAATAACATGCATGATACAATAGATGGCAATATGATATAGGGAATGGAAAACTGTGCATACATTCCTAAGTATATCATCATCTAATACATCTCTGTACAGCTAAAATACAAGGAAATGGGGCGAAGCTACCCAACATCTAATAGAGGCCTATCAAAAGATATAGTGAGAATGGGGCGAAGCTACCCAACAACTAACAGAGGCCTATCAAAAGAAATACATCAGAAAAAGTCAATGGTGTCTGTCCACATCATCGATGCTGTCCACCTGATGTAACTCCTCCTCAGTCAATGGATCTCTATCTACAGGGATGTCAGGCCTATACAAAGGAGGATCTGCTCCGGAAAAACCATATGGGTCATCCGAGGGACCAGCGCCAGAGCTAGAAGGATCAAAAGTATCTGCCTCTGCAGGATCTCTGCCCAAATGCCGAATGAAAAGATGTGACCGGTCCAGCTGCCGAGTCAATCTCTCAATCTGTGTCACATGAGTCGAATCTCTGACACAGGCTAGCCAGTCCATCATCATCACGGATCCTTGAACCATTTTCCCCATAAACTGTGTGGCGTGGGTCTGAGCTCCAATTGTACGAGGGATCCACCAATGCTGGAACATCTCCTGAGAACAGGGGCCCTCTGATAATGTAAAATCGTCAATCCCCATCAATGGGATGTCAATGACGGGTGATTGCAAAATAGGCCAATAACGCCTGGCAGGAGGCAAGATCGGCATACGGATCTCTCCTGTAGTGCTCCTAATAACACGCTCTCCTAAATAGAGCTCCCATCCTCCATCTTTGAAGAGAGGAATCTTGCAGTTTGAAATGACGTACTCTACTCCAGTCGGGTACCCATCCTCAAAGCCAACTCCCAAATGCTCTCCAGAGTAGGGAATCTATGTGATGGCATCCGCTGTCAATAGCTCCAGCTGTAGGTGACAATGAGTAAAACCCTCAGCAACAGGGACCTCCGCCAGTATGGAATGATGCCATCTCCATCCTCATGGATAGGTATCTAAACTTAACACGCTCACAGGACGCAAACAAGGAAGCCTCTCATAGGCCCAAAACTGCCAACACAAAGGCAAACATCTGCTGTCAGTCAACACTCTTCACCTATAAATGGGAAAAAACAAGAGAAATACTCACCAGCAGAAATGGGTAGAATCCTAACCACGCCTCGGTCAAGCCCTGCGATTGCATGCGCATTCCCCTGAGGAAATAGGCAAAGGTGTAGGAACCCCAATCATACTCTCCTATACGGTCCATGTGTCGAGTGGCGTTGATCAAAGCGAAGGACACTGTAGAGGAATTATCTGCTATGAAGCAGCCCGTAATGATCATCAGGAACAATCGCCAAAGAATGCGATTCCTGACTCTCACATCATCGGGTATGGGCTCACTCAACAGTTCGCTTATAGTATCTACGCTCAAAGGACCTGTACGAACGGTCCTGCCCTTGAGTTCCACTGCCGGTACTCCCAACAAGGATCTGACAGCAGTAGGGGTGATATCCGCTTTGCAAAGCACCGGCTCCCCTCCAAACTCCATACCTGTGATAAACCGCCAATCCATCGGAGTCATCATCACCTCGCAGTCCAGCAAATGGAGTGACTGAGTCTGGTGAAACCACCGCTCAAACAATGTCCTAAGGTAACCCCAGGGACAGCGAGGGGGTAGAATGGAGAAGAACCTCCCGAATCCCCAGCCATGGACGATCGCTCTATAGTCATCATGCAAGGCCTGATACATAGAGTAGATGCTAAACCAATTCCCTCGAGGCTGTGTGAAGCCAGGAACCTACATCAAATGCAGATGAATATCAGACTCCTTGGCTCCTCATCAATAGGAAATAAGGAAGATTAAAGATCTAACTTAATACCTCGTTTGCGTGCAGGTATACTGAAAGATGCCTACTCAAGTCACCCAGAAGATCTGGGTTCGCCACTTGAATACCTGACAATTCTCTATGGGGAATATGTACAGCAGGAGCAGGAACCACGAACGGTACATCCTCCTCTTCATCCTCGACATTTGGCACCTCAACCCGAATAGGACGTACCACCGCCTCTGCCAAACGACGAGGCTATCTCATAGAACGGCGTTGAGGCTCTTCAAAAGCCCTCCTCAGATACCGTAAGTGGTCCTCATGAACCCGCTTTCGTCGATCTGGATCCATAATATCTAGACAGCAAGTCTCCAAATCACCTCAGAAAGGGTGTGGTAATTTCGTACCTGGAGTCTTTTTCAAAATGCATTATATGATTACATGCATACATGCATTGTTTTCACATACATCTACAATAGAGTTAAAAATGCATAACTACTCAATGCCTACATTTTGGGAAATTTTTTCCATAGCTCCCTTTGTAAATGGGACTATCCACATGCACATAGGCATGACTAGGTGGCCATTCAATAGCACACCTATACACAGTCATATACATCCTGTATGCATTCATCATATTGCAGTAAAAATCTGTAAGTGTAGTCTAATTACCAGGATTATTTTACTATTCTACCTTTACTCATTTGTCCTCAGATAGGATAAGAAATGACAGTAAAAGGTGCCAATTTGACTGCTTCAAAAGTCAAATTTTTTCACATCATTATGTTCAGCATGGTTTAATACTAACATTTACTATGTTGAATATTTTTTATCAAGTCATATCAGCATGCATATTCACTACTATGTGTCTAAATTCATTTCATGCGATAAGTCATTTTCCAACGGACAGAAATTGGAAAAAAATACATGCATGTGTTACCAGGACAGTGAAGAACTCTTATACGGTGACAAAATATGTAGAAAGTTGCTTGAACTTAGCAGATCTGAAGAAGAGCTCTCGAATTTCCTTCACTGCGCAACTTGAAAATGACTTATAAAAGCAATCTGCCACCTATACATAGGCATGGCTGCCCGTAGGCTAACCTTTGGCTCCTGCAGGTACACCTGCGGCCCCACTACATGGGTCTCACACCTCCGGCTCGCTCCAGTTAGAGTTGCGAAGGAGGTCTCGCAAGCTGAAAAGGCCAAATCAGGAATAAAAATGCTACGCGATTGGGCGGAACAGCCTGAAATCCTGGTTTCTTGTCGGTCAGAGTTAAACTCCTGTCATCTCAATGGTATTTGCCTGAATGCAAGGTATACTATACCAATGAGCTCAGCTTTCATAAACCATGCTCGGAAATACCCCATAAAGGTCTGATGCTGTCATTTGCAGGGTTACAACCCTAAACAATCCCCGGCGGGGGTTACAACGCGAAACCACAAAATATCAAACCTTCCTGGCGGGGGTTACAACACCGAAGTTATCAACATCTACGTATCCCCGGCGGGGGTCACAACGCACATCCTTCAAACATCTACGTCTCCCCGGCGGGGGTCACAACGCAATGCAACCATTGATACACACATCAATGAAGGTCAAGCAGCCTTGACAATGCATCCAGTAGGGATTTATCCAGTGATACACACATTAACGAAGATCAGGCAACCCTGATAACAACAAACTGTTGGCAGTAACTCCGACAGAATGAGGGAATATGTTATACACATCCTCAAATAGACAAAGCTTTATCCCCACAGATCTCTTCCACACAAGAGGTACCTCTATGGAGTATAAACCAATGTCTAGGATTCAAGACTTTGGTGGTAGTCCCAACGTCAACATCCTTGAAGACTTGGATCGCATGTCCAAGCCATCACTGATTGTCATCCCAACAGGATTACATGGCAATCATGCATCATGCATTTGCATCATGTTACTACATTTATCATCATGTTTATCTTGCTTGCATTTCAAGTGTCTAGGATTCTTTATCCTATCCATACCTTGTATTGCATGAATATGATAAAGAGGGGTATCTGTAGACACTCAAAATTTTCTGCACTCCTATTCCTAACATTGCAGGAGGGTAGATTGGTCTTTTGGAGATAACCCTGAAAGACAACTTACATCCATGCCGGATACTACCGGAAGTTCAGCTCCAACCCGGGACACAAACCAGGAACATCAGTTCCAACCCGGAACACAAACTGGGAACATTATCTCAACTCGAAACACACACCGGGAGTGTCATTTCCAATCTCGGAGATAACCCCGAGATATACAGATCAAAAGACCGACAACAACATCGGAGAGGACAGTTCTGTCTTGGCGATAACACCGCAACGTTCGGTTCCAGTCCCAGAGACAACATTGGGAGTAGTAACCCCATCCTTGGTGATAGCCCCAAGGGATGCCATTGCAGTTTTGGCGATAACCCCAAAAATGCTTGTTTCAAACATATGCGATCAATTTCAGGCTCAGACATCCTGTCAAGGCACACACACCTCAGTCCCGGGACTAATAAATGGGTAGACAGGAATACCCATAGATGACAGTGAGGCATACAAACAAGCAGTACAATCTCAGATGTAACCCTGAGCAACGTCTGCTTTCCGCTTAAACCGGCGATAACCCCGATGAGGAGTCAACACGTCATCTTACTATCTCAACAAGATGATATCACAGCATACCAACAAGTGGTCTAATCTCAACTGTAACCCTGAGCAACGTCTACTTTCAACTCAAACCGGCGATAACCCCGGCAAGGAGTCACACATCATCTTTTTCCTTCGACAAATGGCACGTTGTCTCAACACTTCATACATACATACATCCAGCAATGTCCCACAAGAGCCGAGGATTGACAATCCCGAGTGACTATTACGTGTGGCAGTACTTTGGATAGAATTTGAAGCTTGAAGACCATGGGCATGAATTCCTTCCCGACTTCGTACAACCTCTAATCCATGTCATTACGTAACTCTCGACACAAGAAATCCAAGAAGTACATATATACTTTGTTGAATGCTCGATTGAAGTTCTGCAAGTTTGAGCGACATTACAATTACACGCATCGCATGTACTACAAGACGACGAGACCCATGAGGCTCGGATCCACTACGACCACCAAGTAGTACAATCTGGCTTACAAAGACGTGTACTGCTGCCATCCGTCTATATATACAAGGCTTGGGTCAGCCATTTGAAGAGAGAGAGAGAGAAGGAAAAAAGCGAGGAAGCCCTGTCAATTTTACTCTGCATACACATCTTTTGAGTGTTTCCTCTTCTTTAAACACTAGTTAGCTCACATATAGCTACTTTTTATCCCATGGAGCCGAGTGTTTATCCATTTAAAGTCTAAGAAGTCTACTTTGGCAAAATTCAACCGTAAGCCTTCTTACATTCTATAAAGCCTCTTTCTCATATATCACACACCGTTGTACACGCTGATAGTCGTGTGAGTGTGTTTGCCTGCACTTCTATCTCGTGGGTTTCATTTCACAAAGATATATATATATACTATATGTATATATTTCATATATATGGACTAACATTATCGAGTTATGCCTCGATTGAGCCTGAGACTTTGGTCTAGAAGCGTTTATTTGCTTATATATATATATATATATATATATATATATATATATATATATATATATATATATATAAAAAATGTGGTCGATTACATCGATGAGCCCAATTTTACATCCTATATGCGTTTACTCGCTTTTATATATATACACATATATATAATTGTTGTCAGACATATCTGATGAGCTTGGATTTTACATCCGGTGTGTTTACTCGTTTATATATATATATACCTATATATAATTGCTGTCAGACATATTCGATGAGCCTGGATTTACATCAAAAGTGCGTTCTTGCTTTTATATATATATATTTGTACATATATATATATATATATATATATATATATATATATTTACATTTCTGTTAGGCACAGAGTTTACTTATGTGGCCTTTTACACCTTTATTTACATTTCGTCCGCTTTGAGTTTACTTACGTGGCGGTTGATGATCATGTTCATATATATATATATATATATATATATATATATATATATATATATTTACTGACTTTTATATATTAACATTTTCGATCCCCATGGAGTTTCTTCGTGGTGGTTGATCCATCTGTATATATATATATATATATATATATATATATATATATATATATATATATACTTTTATATATATAATCGCTTATCGCTTTCCATACAAATTGCAGATCATGTGAGCCTAGGAATTATGTGATCACAGTTCACCAATCAATCTAGATTTGGTTCCCATGATGGACATTTTTAGTCGTAGTAAGACTTGTACATTATTTTACAAAGGTGTTTGAATTTCCTTGGATGGTCATTGCATATGCCCATAAGAGTTCTAAGATCGCTGCAGTATATTATTTTCTCGAGGATGCTTCGCATCTCGAAAATAAAAGCAAACAAGCCGGACATTTAATAAAATGGAAGTATGAAAAGGTCTCAATTCCTATTGAGCACAAGGTTTGAAAACCTCTTTCATAAAACTTCATTGCTATATCTTGGTTAAAACTGGATTTTTCTATAAAATTCAAACCTTGTGTATATAGGTGCGAACGAGGCCTCGCACTACTTTCAAATAAATTGCACATTGATCCACACACACACACACACACACACACATTCATATAACAATTTCTTTGAGAAGTGGCGGTCACCGTAGTATCTGGGATGTCTGGGGTGCCTAACACCTTCCTCCGCATAATCAAGCCCCGAACCCTTAATGAATCTCTTGTTTCACAGACCGTTTAGCGTGTGTCAAATCATCGGGTCAATGTGCTAACCTTTTCTTTAATGTTGGTGCAACCAAGCTTAAATACACCAATCGGCGACTCTTAAAGTCAATCGTCGACATTATACATGTCGGACCTTTTTCACTTGTTTTTTCAAATAAATCTCACATTAACATGATAACACCAAAGAACAAGTAACGAAAAGGGACACTAAAAATCCCGACGTCGACACAACTGCAGCGAAAATAAGCAATCTATTAGAAGAGTCAAGTAGAGCATAAAATCTACTATCTTCTATGATTTAAAAAGTTTTTCACCAACTTTATCGCTGAGACTCAGATTAATAAATAAAATCGAATCATCCCTGCACCACGACCAAGGATATTCATGTAATCATCAATGGTCATGATTATACCGAATAATCCCTGGTCATAATCATACCAACAACTGTCCATCAAAGAATTAAAGGCTAATGAGGACTTTTACAACATCATTCGTCACATTACGGTCATGATTATACCGAATAATCCCTGATCATAATAATACCAAGTCCATCCATGCACATAAGCCAAAGATGACTTTAATCACAATATAAGCATGAGGATGATGACAATGACATAATTATTCAATAAAACAAGTTTAAGGATAAATTTTAAAGATTTATAACTTAATTTATTCAGAAATCAATAACGTCCAAATTGTCAACATGATACTGTTTTATAGATTAAAATTCAAGAATAATATTCATGTACCAAAAATAATTTGGACAGAAAAGAAATATATTTTTTGGGTGAATACCCGACACGAAAAGTGTCCCGAATACCCGAGTGAATGATACTAGAGTGAATAGTAATCGGGTGAATAGTAACTTGTGAATAGTACTCTGACACGAAAAGTGCCACGAATACCCGAGTGAATAATACTAGAGTGAATAGTAACCGGGTGAATAGTAATCCATGAATAGTAACTCGTAAAAAAAATACAAAAGAAAATGATATTCCATGACGAGTACAAAAGAAATGATATCTCGAGGCGAGTATAATAGAATATACTGAAGCTCAAAATGGATTTTTACCCGCCATGCAGTAATCCGTAAAGCGGATCATTTTCACAATTTAATAAGGAATGAATACAAAGGATCATTCACCATGCATGCGGTAATCCACATAGGCAGGGTTATTCAAACAAAATAATAAAAATGGAATAATGTAAGAATTCACCATGCATACGATAGAATCGCATGCATGGTTATTCCCAACATAATAATAAAGAATGGAACCAGGTCATGTGTAATCCACACAAATAGGATATTCCAACTGAATAATAAAGAATGGAACCAGGTCATGCGTAATCCGCACAGACGGGATATTCCAACAGAATAATAAAGAATCGGAACCGAATTCATGCGTAATTGCATGACATACGATATTCCAAATGAATAATAAAGAATGGAATAACAACAAAATTCACCAGGCATGCGATAGACCGCACAGACAGGTTATTCCAACGGAATAATAAAGAATGGAATAACAGAAGAATTTCACCATGTATGTGGTACTTCGCATAGACAGGTTATTCAAACAAAATAATAACGAATGGAATAACAAAAGAATTTTACCATGTATGCGGTAATTTGCATAGACAGGTTATTCCAACATAATAATAAAGAATGGAATAACAGAAGCTCTCTTCATGAATATGAAAGAAATAATACCCCTTACCTCAGAAGAAAACTAGATACTGGAATAGTGAGGTAGCAGACTTCTCTTCTTCTTTCTCTCTATAATTTCTCTGTATAATAATTGCTTTATAGCTTTAGTGAATTGGTGAGAAATGAAGGAAGAATAAGCTTTGATTTATAGGAAAATATAGTTTCGGTAATTGCACGTTTTGGGGCTCGAAAAATTACAGTATAATACCTTCCTCTTTTCCTTCATTTTTAATTTAGTCCTGCAAGTATTATGAAACTTGCACCACCTCCCCTAATAGTAAATCATGTGAATCAATAGTAAATCATGTGAATCAATAGTACTAGACATGTGAAAATATGAATTACAGTATAATACCTCCATCTATACCTCCATTTTTAACTTAGTCATGCAAGTATTATCAATCTTGCACCAACTCCCCTAATAGTAAATGAATGTGAATCAATAGTACACACATGTGAACAAATAGTTATAATCATGTGAATCAATAGCAATTAATTGCTCATTTATCCGGTTAATTACCCGATTGGTCAATATAACCTCCAGACATCAATTATTATCGAAATAAATGTCGATTTTCACTAACACTAATAATTCCAACACAATGGAACTATTAATTTCATCTTTAATCAATACGAACTTATTCATCATTAATATTATAACTCACAATATTTAACAACCGTGTCGCTCCGGGGAAAGGGGGCTTTCCGATAAGGATTTCTTCTTATTGGCGAAAATTAGGTGACCAAACCTCTCTTTGTGTAACTTCTGAGACATTGTCAATATTGCAAATAATAATATGAATAACTTTGCTGTCTCAATTATTGATTTAATAATATAAAATATTATACAGATGATACTGTGATAATAATTGAATCAATAATATGAGAGATATGATGCAGCAATTACTGTAGCAATAATTGAGTATAACTGAGTGACTTCTTACGTAAGCATCAATAATCAATACCGTGTGCTACTATGCAACCATGCGTATTACTGTACTTTTACTACCGAGTAGTTCAACAGTTTTAACGGTAACACTTTCACCGTTATTTTTATAAAAAGATAATTCTGTCGTTTTCTAACTACGACAATACTTCCGTTGTGGAGTCCACCAATGATTGTGCCGTCGTACGGATATTCCCCGATAAAAAGAATATTCTCCGACCAAATAAATATTTTATAACAACTTGCATACTTTGCAAAATTTATAAATATTACCCACAACTATTATATCAAATCCACACCATAATATAAAAATATTTCGAGAAATTTAAATCTTTATTCATAAAATTTGGGGTCTCACATGGGATATACAACAAAGTAGCCGTATTGCAGATAAATACGTTCGTGGCTTTGATGGAGAAAGAGTTAATTGCTGAAGGAGGGAGCGAAGCTGCATCTCGATTTCATCAGTAGAAGAAGAAGATAAGTGATGGAGGAAGCAGTGGTGGTAGTAATCCGAACAAGAGAAAGTGGAGCGAGAATACCCAGACGGGTAATAAGTTCGAAGAGAAGAAGAAGGTAGGAAGACCATGTGCAACTTGTGGGAAGAATCATGCAGGAGTTTGTCTGAAGAAGAAGAGAGTTTGCTACAACTGCGGGCAAGAAGGGCACATGTCACCCAATTGTCCTAGCCCGAAGAAGATACAAGGTTGTTTTGCCTATGGATCGACTGATCATCTGGTTTAGAATTATCCGAAGAGAATTGCGGAGAATGAGAGTGGCAACAAGGGACCCGGTAGTGAAACCTTGGCGATTCGAGGACCTACACAGCCAGGAAGACCAACGGCCCGTACATTCAACATGACGGTGTAAGAGGTAGTGACTACTTAGGAGGTTGCAGGTAACGATTTCGTTTAGAAATTTAATTACGCGAGTAATCTTGGTTAGTTATTGCTGTGAATTATTTTCGTTTATAGATCCAAGTCATAGGTTAAAATTTAAGACACAAATGAATATTGTATTGATAAGAATGAATTGATGACACAACTTTAAAAGATTATAGAGAATAAGAAAGCGGTGATTCCGAGGACGGAATCCTTTTAAGGAGGGGTGAATGTGATAACTCGGGATTTCGAATAATCTGAATTTTATGAATAATTTTTTTATTTAATATTAATATTGACATTTAATATTATATTGTGTATCTGTGATACGAGTCTCGAGAAGTGGTCAATTTGTGTATTGACTGATAAATAAGAGTAGAGTTGTGCTTAACGGCGAATAGAAAACGCAAAACCCATGTCCGGATAGGGATTCGATTGAAAATATAATTAAAATAATTATATTGATGAGTACGTGTTTGTACTGTATAGAATGTTGATCAATGATTGGTCGGGTAGGGTACAATATTTATAAATCCTAATAAGGGATTAGAAACCCTAATCTCAAGATTAGAAATCCTAACGCATAGTTAGGAACTCTAATCGAAAGCCGAGAAACCCTAATTTTTAATTCGGGAATCCTAAACCCTAATTAAGAAACCCTAATCCTAATTAGTAAGTCCTAAAGTGATTAGTAAACTTTAATGTGTTTAGTAACATTTAATGTAATTAGGAAACACTAATTATATTTTAATTATCTTAATTTCCTATTTTAAAAACCCTAAATTAAAAATCTTGGAAACTAAAGTTGTAAAACCTTAGGGTTAAACCCCAAGGGTTTGGTAAATTCCATGTATGTCATTAAAATTATATAATAAATGTCCAAAATACCCTTTACTTAGCTTTTAAGTTAAAAGATTTGCAAGATCTAGTGAGTCATCACTTAAGAATTATCCCATGTGCTGGAAATCAGCTCCAATCTTATCTAAATGGACACCTTGCATGCTTATATACATTGCATTTAATGATTATAAAAGATAAAGAGAGAGAAAGTTACTAAAGTTTGCTTATTTACTATCTTATTCTCAATAAACTCTCTCTCTCTCACCCAACCTTCGAATTTAACAAGTAATTCAGTCACTAACCAAGCCCCTAACTCACCAAAATTAGTTAAGGAAATCAAGGATCAAAGATTGGACAAGAGAGGTATAAACCCTAAACTCAACTTTGATCTTGTATGCAAAGAAAGATTTTGTGTTTGTGTTTAGATTCATGCTAGAAGGTGTTTTAAGATGATCTATGATGATCCATCATAAATCCATAGCATCAAAAGGCTTTAAAATGGAGTTTTTGAAAAACTGCCCAAGAACACTAAGATAACCTGACAAGCTAATGTCAGAGTACATAGAATCTTCTGTGTTGTTGATTTTTGATGTTTTATGTTGTAGATCTATAGTTTGATATGTGGTCTTTGATCTAGAAGTGAAATCACAGTCATTTGATGTCTAGATTTCATGTTATAGTTTGTCAAAACCCGTTAACCGGGCATAACCAGATGAATTCTAGGTAACCCAGAAAGTATTTTTTAGCGTCTGACAAGATTTTCTAAGCAATAGTTCTGACAGTTGTTATGTGATATGATAATGTTAAGTTAACCATGTTGTAGTCTATAATATGGACTATAGATCTTGGCCTTTAGATCCCTTAAAATATCAACAGATCGAACAGAGAGGATGGTCAAACTAGCCCATTCAGTCACGGATGAAGTTTCTGGAGATTCCAGAAACTATTAATAGGAACTTTCTGACAATGTTTGACCGAACTAGATATTGTTAATGTTTTAGATGTGGGTTGAGATGAGGATCAATTATTGTTCCTTATCGTTTGTACTAGAGGTGTGTGTGACGCCCCCAAAACAGGTATACATCAGCCATCTTGGGTCGCCAGATACATGGTACTAAATACAAATACAAACTAATTATACAACAGTCGTGTAAAATACAACAAAACATATGCTGTGAGTTTTAAATACAAATATTGTCATCTAGACAATATCCACACTCAATGGAGTCCTCATTAAATTTATTATTACACTAATTCACAGAATAGTGAGGACTACTAATGCAACATCTAGGACCATCACTCTGTTCCCCGACTAGTCCCTGCTACGTTCTCATTTCCTGAAGAGAACAATGAAACCAAAAGGGTGAGCTCAACTAGCCCAGTAAGAAATATTATGACTAAGATAATGCAGAATAAATTATCATTAGCCTACAACAATGTTAAACTGATACAATATAACAAACATCAAGTTTAACTGCACCGGAATAAGCAATCCATTAGAAGAGTCAAGTAGAGAATAAAATCTACTATCTTCTATGATTTAAAAGGTTTTTCATCACTTTTATTGCTGAAACTCAGCTTAATAAATAATCCACATCATCGAATCACCCCTGCACTACGGCCAAGGATATTCTTTAGTATCACGACCACAAATTATTTATGCACTATGGGCCAAGGATATTTGTGTATTCATTAATGGTCATGATCATGCCAACAACTGTCCATCAATGTACTACGGGCCAATGAGGACTTTTACCATATCATTTGTAACATTACGGTCATGATTATACCGAATGATCCTCGGTCATAATCATACCAAGTCCATCTATGCACTTTCTGCACCACGATGACTTTCAATGTAATATAAACATGAGGATGATGACAATGATATAGGAATTCAATAAAACAAGTTCAAGAATAAATTTTTAAAGATTTATAATCTAATTTATCCAGAAATCAATAATGTCTAAATTGTCAACATGATACTTCTTTGTAGAGTAAAATCCAAGAATGCTCAGAAGAATATTTCCATAAAAAAAATACTGGATGAAACGCAAATATCAATGACATTCCACTAATTTCATGGAGTATAGAAGCCAAAACTTTAACCAACTGAGTATAATAAAGAATGGAATAACAAAAGAATTTACCAGGCATGCGATAGATCGCATGCAGACGGTTATTCCAATGAATAATAAATAATGGAACCGTGTCACGCGAAACGCATGACATGTGATATTCCAACGAATAATAAATAATGGAACCAGGTCATGCGTAAACGTACATACATGATATTCTAACATAATAATAAAGAATGGAATAACAGAAGACTTCACCAAGCATGCGATAGACCGCACAGACAAGTTATTCCAACAGAATAATAAATAATGGAATAACAGAAGAATTTCACCATGTATGCGGTACTTCGTATAGACAGGTTATTTCAACAAAATAATAAGGAATTGAATAACAATAGCTCTCTTCATGAATACGAAAGAAATAATACCCTTTACCTTAGAAAAAGACTGGATACTGGAGTAGAGAGGTAGCAGACTTCCCTTCTTCTTTCTCTCTATAATAATTGCTCTATAGCTTGAGTGAATTGGTGAAGAATAATGAAGAAATGTGCTTCTATTTATAGGAAAATATAGTTTCAATAATTGCACGTTTTGGGACTCAGAATATTATAGTATAATACCTTCTTCTTTTTCTTTATTTTTAATTTAGTCATGCAAGTATTATCAAACTTGCACCACCTAACCTAATAGTAAATCATGTGAATCAATAGTAAATCATGTGAATCAATAGTTCTAGACATGTGAAAATACGAATTACAGTTTAGTACCTCAATCTATACCTCCATTTTTAACTTAGTCATGCAAGTATTATCAATCTTGCACCAACTCCCCTAATAGTAACAAGAATGTGAATCAATAGTACACACATGTGAATAAATAGTTATAATCATGTGAATCAATATCAATTAATTGCTCATTTATCCGGTTAATTACCCGATTGGTCAATATAACCTCCAGACATCAATTATTATCGAAATAAATGTCGATTTCCACTAACACTAATAATCCCAACACAATGGAACTATTTTTATCAACAATATAATTTTTAAAATTTCAAAGTTTGACTTTTTCCAAAAAAGTCAACTGTTAACTTTTTTGATCAAAAAGTCAACCCTGGAAAATTTTGTGTTTATAGTCTATTTTTACTAATTTCATCGCTCCGGACTCAAATATCACGTCCGCGTCTCCAAATTCAACTCTGAACTCAAATTTGATTTTTAATAACATTTATTCATTATTGTTATAATTATAATATTTAACAACCGTGTCGCTCCTCCGAAAGAGGGGCTTTCAGATAAGGATTTCTCCTTATTAGCGCCAATTGAATTAGATGACCAAACCTCTCCTTAACAGAACTTCTAGACATTGTAAATATTGTTATTTAATAATATGAATAACTTTGTCGTCTCAATTATTGATTTAATAATATATCATATAATACAGATGATACTGTGACAATAATTGAATCAATAATATGAGAGATATGATGCAACAATTATCGTAGCAATAATTGAGTATAAGCGAGTGACTTCTTGCGTAAGCATCAATAATCAATACTGCAGTGCTACTATGCAACCACGCGTATTCATCGCATTTCTTTTACTACTACCAAGTAGTTCACTAGTTTTAACGGTAACACTTCCGCCGTTATAAAATGATAATTCTGTCATTTTCTAAATACGATAATACTTCCGTTGTGGGGTCCACCAATGATTGTGCCATCGTACGGATATTCCCCGATAAAAAGAATATTCCCCGACCAAACGAATATTTTATAACAACTTTGTGACGCCCCCAAAATAGGTATACATCACCCATTTTAGGTTGTCAATAACATGATACAGAAACAACTACAACTTTATTAATACATCATAAAAACTGTGAGTTTAAATACAAATATTATCTTCTAGACAATATCTATACCCAAATAAATCCTCATCACAATTATTGATACATTATTATACAAAAATGGTGAGGACTACTAAACAACTTCTAGAATCATCATTCCATACCCCGACTAGTACTCGCTACATTCTCGCATCCTGAGAAGAAAAATGGAACAACAAGGAAAAAGGTGAGCTCAACTAGACCAGTAAAGAATATTATGACTAAGATAATATAGAAAAAATTATCGTTAGTCTTCAACAAGGAAAAATTTGATAAAATACAATAGACAACAAGTTTCAGATCAATATTCGCAGCGGAAATAATAATCCATAGAAGAGTTACGTAGAGAATGAAATCTACTACTATCTATGAATTTAAAAGTCCTTCATCAATATTTTATCCCTGTAACATCAATCAATATACATCTTGAATCAAATATTCATCTTTGCACTATAGGCCAAAGATATTTATTAGTCGGTCATGTTCATCTCAACACCTGTTCATCTTTGCACTACGGGCCAAAGATATTCATTATAAAATCATTTATCTTTGCACTACATGCCAAAGATATTCAATAATATCATCATTTAGGACTGAGGATGATGAAAAATAATTTAAAGGGAACGAATCCAGTGAAACAAAAGAATAAATATTAAGGATTCGTATTTCAGCTATTTCATGTCCAAAAATACCTCATAAATATTCATAGTGGGGTAAAATTCAAGAATGATCAAAACATGGATACAATCAAAGCTAGTATCCATAATAGATATTTTGGATGAAAAACAAAATTTTGATTTTTCTGTGAATAGTGCCGTATTCGTGAATAGTGCCGTATACATGAATAGTAACCCCGACATAAAAAGTTCCAAATTTGATTAAAATTTCAGATCAATACTTTGGCATAATGATATTGAAAGAAATAATATCATTTGAAAAAAAAAAATATCCCTTACCTCGAAAGAACAGTATTTCTAGTTAAAACACCGGATATAGACTATGACTTGAACTTGCACCATATAGCAATACTCAAAGTATTAAAATACTCACAAGAATACGCTCAATATATCGAGAGAGAAAGAGAGAGAAATCTTTAGTTTCTGGTGTGATTTTCAATTCTAACCTAAGCACCCTATTTATAGGAAAATGCTTAGAACACCAAAGCAGAAAATTTAATAAATTATTAATATTTTCAAATTATATTCCTACGCACACCACACCAGACCAAAATCATCAGCCAAAACATGTGCCAACATCCCAAAAACATTTTTGTTACTTAAAATATTTTAAACTTCCAAAAATTAATTATTTCGGAACTCCGAAACTTTAATAATTCACAATAAATAGCCCTTTATCAGAAAAATTCGAACCTCATGTCTTTTCCATAGAAAATTCCATTATCTACAACTTTACAGAAGAAAGTTTTTCCAAATTCCAAACAGAAATTGACCGAAATCCATAAACGGACGATTTTACAGGCTATAATCAAATTTCATTCAAGAAATGGGGTCTACTGACACCCAAAACATGTGTTAATTATTTAATGCCACAAAAATACTCTTCCTCCTCATATACTCATATATCCCACATTCATTGTAAAAATATCACCATCAATATATTATTAAAATAATATATTTAAATGAATTATTTTATCAGATAAAGATAAAATATTAATTTTTAACAATTGTCACATTAAAAATTTTCTCTATCTATATCCACATAAAATCAATATTTTCCTCATCATATAAATCAATAATTAATTATTCACGAATAATATTACGTAATCACAATATCGACAAACTGCATAGCGGTTCAGATAGAGGGGCTTTCCAATAAGGATCTCTCCTTATTGGCGCCATGAATTAGATGACCTAACCTCTCCTTAGACGTAACTTTCTAGACATTGCCAATAATGTTATCCAATAATATTATTCAGATAATATGAATTATTGCTCCGATAATAGAAAATACTGTGTAGTGACAATTATTGAAACAACAATAACATAAAATATCAACGCAGTAATTATTGAATAAATAAAATAAAATACTGAACAGTAATTACTGTAACAATTATTGAGTAGTGCCTTCTTACGTAAGAATCAATAATTGGTGTAATATCGTGTCTCATCGTGTTTTAACCACACGGTATTCCAACAAGATAATTCAGAATAACTACGCCGTTATTTATAACCAACTTATTCTTGTCGTTTTTTCATCCAATCGCTTTCCGTTATGGGGCCCACACAAGGCTGCTACGAAATATTTAATATTCCCCGACAACAAGAATATTCCACGACCAAACGAATATTTTATAACCACTTGCTTATTTGAAATATTTGTGTATTTTACCCATAACTATCCACATTAATCAAATCAACCCTTACTATTTCAAAATAATAAATGGAGGAAATTTAATTTTATTTATAATAAGTTGGGGTCTTACAAACTTGCATTCTTTGCAAAATTTATAAATATTACCCATAACTATAACTTTATATCAAATCCACACCATAATATAAAAAACATATTTCGAGAAATTTAAATCTTTATTCATAAAATCTGGGGTCTCACAATCTGCACTCCTTATGAAATTTTTCCCTCGAAATTTACCTACGTACCTGGTATATATGCCGAAGAGATGAGGATACCTTGACTTCATTTCAGATTCTAACTCTTGAGGTATAACCTTTGAGTGTTGAATACGATCCTTCTTATCCAAGATTGTAACACGTATCTCCTCATATGTTAAATCTTCTGCTTTCTCGTCTAGTTATAATTCAATAATGTGGTTCGGGTCGTCCACATATTTACGTAACATCGATACATAAAAAACCTTATGAACACGCGACATACTTGGCGGTAAAACGAGTCTATAGGCCACAGTTCCTACTCAATCAAGTATTTCAAATGGGTCAATTAAATCGAGGGTTGAGATTTTCTCTCTTCATCGACTCTTGCTTCTAGAATAACGCCCTCTTGAACCTTCTTCTTCACATTCATCAGATTTGAGTCTATAGCTTGAGCGACTTTAACTTTATCGATTAAAGTCGATTCTAATCGTATATTCGTTATCTTCACATGGGTCCCTAGAGTTTTTAACTCTATTTTCATCATTTATAAGTTATACGAAATGGGTCTTTGTGTTAACAACATCGCACTCATAAACGCATATGATGAGTGAGTTTTATACCCATGAATTGGATACATTCGGGCTTAATTTATTGTTGTTCTTAAGTCTTTTAGGATATTTTTATGTGTTTGTGTCTATTCATGCATGTTTTATGTTATTTTATAGGAATTGGGACAAAAGTTACATGGATCGATGTTTGGGGTGGCTAGATTATGTTTTTCTATTGCCATTTACACAAAGAGTCACTTCAGAGCCAATTTGACTATATCTCCTGACATTAGTTCGAAAAACTCAAAGAATGAAAGTTGTAGATCTACTTCTCCTCTTTCCGGATCATCTTGAATCATCGAAATCGGAGTTCGGACAAAGAGGTTATGGCCATTTTCCCAAAGGACGTCGGAGCAGAAAATGTCAGAATATGTGGTAGCGCCGGAGCGCCCATTTTTGGCCTATGCCCAGCGCCGGGGCGCTGGGGAGCAGAGTTTGAGCACCGTGCCCAGCACTGGGGCGCTGGGGAAGGTCTTGGTGATGGCCTGGATGCGTTTTGGGCGAATTTTAACACCTTTTTGACTCCAAATTGGATTGGGTTTGTTCCTAAACTAAAAATTGGACTTGTAACCTATAAATACATGATGTAAGGCATAAAATAAAGGGAGATTACATAGCTTAGCCTAGATAAAACACTCCTTTAGATTAAAAAATTAACCCTAGTTCTTATTAGTTTTGAGATTGAAGCAACTTGGAGACCATTGAAGATCAAGAGCAAGAGCAAGAGGGGAGCATCGATTTGGTTGACAAATGATTCTATTCTCTTCTCTCATCTTACTTTTATCTTTTGATGTCTATTCAAAGGTTGTGGATTCTTGGTTTTAATTCATTAATTATGAACTAACTATTTTTGAGATTTCAATTGAACTTTTATGGCTATGAATTAGTTATTCATTATATTCTAATTATTTATGTTAAAGTGAGTTGTTTATCTTGTCTTGTGCTTATTGCTTAATTATTTGATCAAGAATTACTTTGTTACTCTAGAAGGAATTGGAAGAGGAATTCTAGGGTTAGAATCGGGCATGATATCATGTGACTTAGTTATTTGCACAAAGGAATAATTAGGTTTGTGAATAGAATGAAAATATCTTTTCGCCGCATGTAACACATAAGGAATTAGGATTGTAACGAGTTTAATTCAATTGTTTTGCATAGGAATATAACAAGATTAATCTGGATTAAATAGAAGGAAATTGATCACTTGGAAAAGGACTTTTGGCATTTGAGAATTCTTGTTAACAATTCAGTAGGCATAATAATTGGGATAATTGGATAATTGATTTATAATTCATAATTGGGGATATTGAAGTCTTAATCTTTATTTATTTGAATTCATTCGTTAAAATTTTAGTTTTAATTAGTTAATTTAGTTTTCTTAATTAGAAAAAACACGATTTGAGATTGTTTAAATAAAATTAGTTTGGTTAAGAATTAGTACTTGGTGATTTTTATTAAATAATTCCTCGTGGGAACGATACTCTACTTTCACTTTATTACTTGTTGACCGTGTATACTTGCACGTACTCATTGATTGGGAAATCGATCAACAAGTTTTTGGCGCCGTTGCTGGGGAATTAATTTAATAATTATTTACCAATATTAATTTCAATCAAATTAGTCTTAATTTAAATATTTTTATTTTTATTTTTAATTCTCTTTCTATATTTCTCTTTTTCGTGTACCATGGATGACTTTGTGTATCAATGGCCATACACGAACATGACTCAACCAAGGGGAGTGGAGATTGAAAGACTTGAGAAACTTTCTGCATTGTCAGCACAGATTGAGACACTTTCGAGGATGTTTGAAGCTTTTTGAAGCTCAAATCGTCAAAGTATGGTGGTTACTTGTGATTATTGTCTTTGGAAATCATATGAGTCATCAATGCACCATCGGTTTGAGCCTAAGATAAAGATAATGGTGATTACCCCAATAATTATGTCTATCCCAACAACTATCATCGATTGGGGTATCACCCGGATTTTCATGGAGTAACAATTAAGATCAATTTTATGCTCCAAGTCCAACATACCCACAGGATTTCTTGTGTCCACCTCCACTACAACAGAAGAACATTCAAATTGGGAGGAAGCCTTGGAAAAATTTATTAAAGCTTACAAAAAGGAATGAGGAACAAGACAAGAAAATGAATCAAGTAGAGTCAATTTGCAAAGCCAAGGGCGTTGATCAAGAATTTGGAAAATCAAGTGGAACAGAGATAGCACATCGTTGAACAACCGTCCTCAATACACCTGGCCCTATGAAATGGATTCCGAACCCGATGGTGAGCCCGAGCCAAATCTACAACTGGATGAGCCACGAGATGAAAAAGAGGAGACAAGTGGGGATAATGACAACAAGGTCGGTGAAGAACTAATTGTGAGAACCAATGATGATGAGCCAATGTTATTTATGCCTCAAGTGCCTTCTCCTCCACAATTCAAGAGTCTGGTTAGATTTGCAAAACCTTGTCCGATTAGTAGTCATGTCGTCGGCAATACTCTCTGTGATGTAAAAGCAAGTACACCTTCGAAACCATGGTGCGATGAGCTAGAGAAGATAGAAGAAGAAATTGTTGTGTCTGACAAGCCTCTATGCCAGAATATATTCGCAGACACAATGGAGAAACCACCTAGATGCTGGACGTTCTTGAATGTGATCTTATCTCAAGAAAGCATTCTAGGTGACTTTAATACAATGGCTATTAAAAATGGGAACCTACCAAAAGCTATATTATTTCCGATGGATGGAGGGTTCCTCAACTTTCGTAGGGGAATTGGATAGGGAATTGAAGAAGTCAGGCTGAGACTATAAAACAAGCGCTTATTGGGAAGCAACCCAAGTTTAATTTTTATTTTTAGTTTTTATTAAGTTTTATATTAGTAGTTTTGAATTTGCATTTATTTAGGATTTAATAAAATTGCTTCTATCATGGTTTTACAGGTTATTCAAGTCAAATTCAAGTGTGGTGCCCAATTTGTTCCATGTACTTTAGCCTATTCTCCAAACTTAATGCAGCAAGGAGGAAGATTGCTATATTTTCGAAGTCCTCTCGCTTTAATTTTTCTATTTCACCATTGAGGACAATGTCTAGTTTAAGTTTGAGGGCATTTTAGTGTCGTATTGCATATAGTTAGTTATTTACATTGTAATTGCTATGTGTTTTCAAGTTATTTACATTTAGTTGTTGCATTCGTTTTTTTTTTTTTTTTTTTTAAAAAAAAAATTAAAAATCGCAAAAAAATAGTAGTTAGTTTACTATGTTTGTTGCAGCTTAGTTTATATTTGCATGATTCCAACCGTTAGATAGTAAAAGTCTATTTTGGCCAATGATGAGACCGGAGTTAAGTAGATAAGTATAGTATTGAATATTCGTGGCTTTGATGTGATTTCTTGTTATGAATTGAATCTTTTCTGCTTGAAATCGGTATAATCAAGGTTAGCACGTTAATAACAGCTATGTTAACTGATTAAGTTTAAATTGATACATAATGGATTTTTTAAGGATAATACTAGTTTGAAGGAATGAAAGACATGAATAGGCGGAGATGGCTAAATTTTGATAAAAACTTAAGTTTGGGGGGAAATTTTGGGGTATATAAGCTTTAAAAAAAAAACATGTTGAGTCTTGTGGTGGGTTGAGGAGAAACACTCCCCATAAACACAAGCGTGAGATGGAGCGTAAAACGCACTCACCAACCATCTATAAAAAAAAAAAGAAAAAAAAAAAAATTACCGTGGCTAGTTTTGTTTCGGGGCCTTTGTTACTTGAGTAAGTACGCCCGAAGGGGTATCTTAAAACCTAAGCACCTAAGGTCTTATATGGTGCAGGGAGTCGTTGGTCGAAAGCTCGCTATAAGGGGTGACATCATTAGCCTAATGGAATGAGACATTGCACGCTTATGGTTAAAAAAACAATAAAACGGAAAAGAGCAAAAAGCCCCGTAATGAAAAGTAAAAAGTATAAGTATCCCAGTTGGACTCTTGAACTTGGTGGATGTTTGACTTTAGTTGGATATAGCTTGTTCGTGAATTTTGTGAATTTGCACCGTATGATGCCTTCAAAGATATCTATTATGTCTTAAATTTGATTTTATATCGCTTAACATTGTTGTGGAGCACACACGCACTATATCGTTGATAACACCTCTAAGATTTGATGATTGATCGGAAATTACTTGATTTGTTTTAATATGATGTATTATCATGTTTACTTGATTTCTCTAAGGCCAGTTGAAGACTTGTTTCATCATTCTTTCGTTGGATTCAGTGAGCATATAGATTAGTTTCATTACATTACATTGCATTGCATAACATTTTTGTGTTTTTGCTTGAGGACAAGCAAAGATTTAAGTTTGGGGGTATTTGATGAGTGAGTTTTATACCCATGAATTGGATACATTCGGGCTTAATTTATTGTTGTTCTTAAGTCTTTTAGGATGTTTTTATGTGTTTGTGTCTATTCATGCATGTTTTATGTTATTTTATAGGAATTGGGACAAAAGTTACATGGATCGATGTTTGGGGTGGCTAGATTCGCGTTTTTCTGCTTGCCATTTACACAAAGAGTCACTTCAGAACCAATTTGACTATATCTCCTGACATTATTTCGAAAAACTCAAAGAATGAAAGTTGTAGATCTACTTCTCCTCTTTCCGGATCATCTTGAATCATCAAAATCGGAGTTTGGACGAAAACGTTATGGCCATTTTCCCAAAGGACGTCGAGAGCGAAAATGTCGAATATGTGGTAGCGCCGGGCGCCCATTTTTGTTTATGCCCAGTACGGGCGTGGGGAGCAGCAGAGTTTGAGCGCCGTGCTTGTGCCGGAGGCGCTAGGGAAGGTCTTGGTGATGGCCTGGACGCGTTTTGGGCGAATTTTAACACCTTTTTGACTCCAAATTGGATTGGATTTGTTCCTAAACTAAAAATTGGACTTGTAACCTATAAATACATGATGTAAGGCATAAAATAAAGGGAGATTACATAGCTTAGCCTAGATAAAACACTCCTTTAGATTAAAAAATAACCCTAGTTCTTATTAGTTTTGGAGATTGAAGCAACTTGGAGACCATTGAAGATCAAGAAGCAAGAGCAGAGAGGGGAGCATCGATTTGGTTTGACAACAGATTCTATTCTCTCTCTCATCTTACTTTTATCTTTTGATGTCTATTCAACAGTGGATTCTTGGTTTTAATTCATTAATTATGAACTAACTATTTTTGAGATTTCAATTGAACTTTTTATGGCTATGAATTAGTTATTCATTATATTCTAATTATTTATGTTAAAGTGAGTTGTTTATCTTGTCTTGTGCTTATTGCTTAATTATTTGATCAAGAATTACTTTGTTACTCTAGAAGGAATTGGAAGAGAAATTCTAGGGTTAGAATCGGGCATGATATCATGTGACTTAGTTATTTGCACAAAGGAATAATTAGGTTTGTGAATAGAATGGAAATATCTTTTTCACGCATGTAACACATATAGGAATTGGGATTATAACGAGTTTAATTCAATTGTTTTGCATAGGAATATAACAAGATTAATCTGGATTAAATAGAAGGCAATTGATCACTTGGAAAAGGACTTTTGGCATTTGAGAATTCTTGTTAACAATTCAGTAGGCATAATAATTGGGATAATTGGATAATTGATTTATAATTCATAATTGGGGATATTGAAGTTTTAATCTTTATTTATTTGAATTCATTCGTTAAAATCTTAGTTTTAATTAGTTAATTTAGTTTTCTTAATTAGAAAAAACACGATTTGAGATTGTTTAAATAAAATTAGTTTGGTTAAGAATTAGTACTTGGTGATTTTTATTAAATAATTCCTCGTGGGAACGATACTCTACTTTCACTTTATTACTTGTTGACCGTGTATACTTGCACGTACTCATTGATTGCGAAATCGATCAACAACATACAATCTTCTACTCACGCGTCAGCTATCACGTTCGCTCTTCCATGGTGATATTGAATGGTCGTAACCTTCAACAGCTCGAGCCATCGGTTTGGTGCATTATACGTTCGTTTTGGGTGAAAAAATACTTGAGGGTTTTAGAAATGGTGTAAGACCCCAACTTTTATGAATAAAGATGAATTTTCAATAAATATCATTTTTGAATATTATGGAGTAAATTTGATATAATGTTATAGTTGTGGGTAATATTTAGAAATTTTGAAAAGTATGCAAGTTGTTATATAATATTCGATTGGTCGGGGAATATTCGTTTTAATAGGGAATATTCGTACGACGACACAATCATTGGTGGACCCCACAACAGAATTATTGTCAGGTTGAGAAAACGACAAAAATATTTTTATGAAAATAACGGCAGAAGTTTTAACATTAATTGTTGAACTACTGGGTAGTAAAAGTACAATAATACGTGTGGTTGCATAGTAGCACACAGTATTGATTATTGATGCTTACGTGAGAAGTCACTCAGTTTTGTTCAATTATTGCTACAGTAATTGCTACATAGTATCTCACGTTATTTGATTCAATTATTGTCAATATTTCATATATTATTAAATCAATAATTGAGAAGACGAAGTTATTAATATTATTATTTACAATATTAACGATGTCTAGAAGTTCTGTCAAGGAGAGGTTTGGTCACCTAATTGCGCGCCAATAGGGAGAAATCCTTATTGGAAAGCCCCCTCTTTCCTAAGAATGACCTGGTCGATTAATATTGTGAATTATAATAAAGGTGATAAGTTTTGTTTTATTATTATTATAAATGTAATAAAATGAAAACTTTTATATAAAAATGTAATTCTTTTATAAAGTTATTCATTTTATTAGACTATAAATAGAATATATAATAATCTATTATGCATAGTGTTTGTATAGTAAAATCTTTTTATATAAAACAGAATACTTTTATAAAGTTATTAATTTTATTAGACTATAAATAGGATATATAATATTATTATTATGCATAGTGTTTGCATAGTGCTCGCATAGTATTTGTATAGTATAATTTTTTTATAAAAATGTAATACTTTTATAAAGTTATTTGTTTTATTAAATTATAAATAGAATATATTATATTTTATTTAAAAGATTTTATTTTATTAGAATATTTTATTAATACTGCATAGTAAATCAATATGGACCGTCCGTTTAAAAGTAAATCAATCTGGACCGTTCATGAATTAGTTACTATTCACTCCATTCTCCTATAAATAGAAGCTCATTCCTTCATTATTTCTTACGAACTGAAACTCTAGAGAGTGAAACTATAGAGAGAAAGAAGAAAAGTATTCTGCTGCTTCCCTACTCCTATATCCAGTTTCTTCTAAGGTAAGGGGTATTATTTCTTTCGTATTCATGAAGAGAACTTCTGTTATTCCATTCCTTATTATTCTGTTAGAATAACCTGTATATGTGAAGTACCGCACACATGGTGAAATTCTTTTGTTTCCATTTCTTATTATTTTGTTGGAATAACCTGTTTATGCGAAGTACCGCATACATGGTGAAATTCTTCTGTTATTCCATTCTTTATTATTCTGTTGGAATATTCTGTCTGTGCGTATTACGAATGACCTAGTTCCATTATCTATTATTATGTTGGAATAACCTGTCTGTGCGGTCTATTGCATGCCTGGTGAAGTCTTTTGTTATTCTATTCTTTATTATTCTGTTGGAATATCCTGTCTGTGCGTTTACGCATAACTTGGTTCCATTATTTATTATTCTGTTGGAATATCCATGCGTGCGTGCGCGTTCGCATGACTGGGTTCCATTATTTATTATTCTGCTGGAATAACTTGTCTCATGCGGTCTATCGCATGCATGGTGAATTCTTCATTATTCCATTCTTTATTATTACATTGGAATAACTTTTATCATGTGGATTACCACATGCATGGTGAATGATCCTTCGTATTCATTTCTTATTAAATTGTAGAAATGATCTATCTACGTGGATTACCGCATGGCGGGTGAAAATCCATTGCAGTTTCATATATTCTATGATACTCATTTGGTTAAAATTTTGGCTTCTATACTCCATAAAATTGGTGGAATATCCTTGATATTTGCGCTTCATCCAGTATCTTTTCATGGAAATATTCTTCTGAGCATTCTTGAATTTTACCCCCCAAAGCAGTATCATATTGACAATTTGGACATTATTGAGTTCAGGATAAATTAACTTATAAATCTTTAAAATTTATTCTTGAACTTGTTTTATTGAATTATTATGTCATTGTCATCATCCTCATGCTTATATTGTGATGAAAGTCATCTTTGGCTTACGTGCATAGATGGACTTGGTATAATTATGACCAGGGATTATTCGGTATAATCATGACTTCGTAATGTTATAAATGATATGGTAAAAGTCTTGATGGCACGTAGTGTATTGGCCAGACGCTTTTGGTATGATTATGACCAGGGATTATTCGGTATAGTCATGACCATTGATAATTTAATGAATATCCTTGGCCCGTAGAGAAGGGATGACTCGATAATGTGGTTTATTTATTAAGCTGAGTCTCAGCGATAAAAATTGATGAAAACATTTTAAATCATAGAAGATAGTAGATATCATGCTCTACTTGACTCTTCTAATGGATTGTTTATTCCACTGCAGTTAAACTTGATGTCTATTGTATTTTATCAGTTTAACATTGTTGAAGAATAGTGATAATTTCTTTTGCATTATCTTATTCATAATATTTCTTATTGGGCTAATTGAGCTCACCCCTTTCTTTCACTGTTCTCTTTAGAAAATGATAACGTAGCCGGAACTAGTCGGGGAACGGAGTGATGGTCCAGATGATAGTATTAGTAGTCCTCACTATTCTATTAAATAGTGTGACAATAAATGTAATGAGGACTCCTTTGAGTGTGGATATTTACTAGATGACAATATTCTTATTAAAACTCTCAATTTATGTTTTGTCGTATTTTACACGACTGTTGTATAATTAGTTTGTATTTATATTTAGTACCTTGTATCTGGCGACCCAAGATGGGTGATATATACCTATTTTGGGGGCGTCACAGTTGGTATCAGAGCTTAGGGATATGATCCCTGGCTGAGATGTGAGACAAGAACTAGGAGGGGAGAGACAGGGAATTCCTTTGCTAGTATGACCTACCTAAGTTTATTTGGTATTTAATTGGTTGGTCAAAGTATAGAGATAATATGTGACATGTTAATTAACCCTTGTTTTGTGGCAATATTTGAAAATGGCATCCGAAAATGTTGAGATAAGCAATGAAGCACATGACACCGTTGAGTCACCAACGAACAATGCCCAGGGTAATGTGCAACAGGAAGACAATAATCCTCATGAAAACAATAACACCGATAAAATGGTGAACGATGGGATGTTCAGAGGCTTTATGTAATTCATGCAACATCAGACGAGAGAGGCTCCTGTCCAAAATGCAGGTGGACACACTGACAACTCTCGGATGGTCACCGCTAAGCAGTTTAAGGAGCTGGGACCACCGAAATTTTTTGGAGAGCCAAAACCACTTAAGGTGGAGACATGGATAAAGCAGATCAACAAGATATTTGATATCTTGGGATGCTCCGAGGAGCAAAAGGTTCCCTTTGCCACCTTCATGTTGCGTGAAGAGGCAGATTACTGGTGGGAATCTGTAAAGCGTACTCAACCTGCCGCACTGAAGATGTCTTGGGAGAAGTTCCAAGAATTATTCAACGAAAAGTACTTTCCTAAAAGTATTCGTCACATGAAGGAGGTGGAGTTCATCAAGCTTGAGCAAAACAATATGACCGTGGCTCAGTACGAAGCTAAGTTTGCAGAGTTATCTCGGTTTACGTCTCACTTAGTTGATAATGAGGAGAGAATAACGCGGATATTTCTAAGAGGTATGAAACCTGAGATACGTCAATACCTTATCTCTCATAAACTGTGTTTGTATTCAGATGTTATGAATAGGGCTCAGTTATTGGAGCGCGATAAGGAGTCAACCCAACCAAGAGAGAGCAGCCGACAAGTCGATAATACCAGTGGTAGATGTCATCGAAGCGGTGACAACAAACGTGGAGGGAATCAACATGTCAGAAATAAAAACCACTTCTGTGGTAATCATGGCCAAGACAATAGGAGTGGAAAGTTCAAGAAGAGAAGGTTCAGCAAAGATGGGAAGACGTCAGCACCAACACTCGCTATTAAGGAAGGATAACGACCGCCGGTCGTATGTTACAAATGTGGAGGGGAAGGACACATAAGTCCAAACTGCACGATGCAGTCCAAAGCATGTTACAATTGTGGAAAAGAAGGTCACCTAGCCTAATTTTGTCATGCACCAAAGTCAAGTCCAGCTGGGATGGAGGCATCCAAGGGTGTCCCAGACAAGACAAAACCGGTAGTTCAAGGGAGAACGTTTGTCATATCCTCCCAAGAAGCGAGGAATCAGAACGAAGTGGTCACGGGTAAGCTAATCATAAACTCTAGCGAAGTTTATACTTTATTTGATACCGGTTCTACCCATTCCTTTATTTCTCCTACTTGTGCTCAACGTTTAAATTTGACTATGGAGAAATTAGACTTTGATTTATCTATTGAAACTCTGTTGGGAGAAACCTTCATTACATGCACGGTTTATAAGTCTTGTTTGATTCAAATCGGTAACCGCACGTTACTTGTCGATCTTATTTCTTTGAAAATACTTGCATTTGATGTGATTCTAGGGATTGATTGGTTAACTACTCATCACGCAAAAATTGATTGTTTTCGTAAGGTTGTTAGCTTTCTTATTCCTAATCAACCTATTATGCGAATTCAAGAAACCAAACCATTAAAATCCATCACTGTCATCTCAAGCCATAAAGCTATTTGTTTATTAAAAAACGGATGTCAAGCTTTCTTAGCTCATGTCACGGATCTAAACAAAAATACGTCAGTTTTGAATGATATTTCTATTGTTAATGAATTTCCTGATGTATTCCCGGAAGAACTTCCTGGCCTACCCCTAGAGCGTAAAATCGAATTTTGTATCGACCTTGAACCTGGTACAAAACCCATTTCCAAAGCCCCATATCGAATGGCTCCTATTGAACTTCAGGAGTTAAAACCCAATGCGCAGGAATTGTTAAACATCGATTTCATTCGTCCCAAATACGTCTCCTTGGGGTGCTCCTGTTCTATTCATGAAGAAGAAAGATGGGAGTATGCGTCTGTGTATTGATTATCGGGAGTTAAATCATATCACTATCAAAAATAGATATCCATTTCCTTGCATTGATGACCTGTTTGACCAGTTGCAAAGTGCCAAATTTTTGTCAAAGATTGATCTTCGTTCCGGATATCACCAATTGAAGATTAGAACCGATGACATTCCAAAAACGGCTTTTAGAACTCGGTACGGGCATTATGAATTCCTAGTCATATCTTTTAGATTGACTAATGCTCCTGCTGCCTTCATGGATATTCAAGGAATATTTGGATCACTTTGTGATCGTCTTTATTGATGACATTCTCATATATTCCAAAAGCCGTGAAGATCATGTGCAACACTTGAGGCTGATACTCCAAAAGCTTCGTGAAAACAAGCTTATGCCAAGTTGAAGAAATGCGAGTTCTGACTTGAGGAAGTAGCATTCCTTGGGCACGTAGTATCAAGTCATAGAATATTTGTTGACCCAGCAAAGATTGAAGCAATTCAAAGCTGGGAGCAACCTAAATCAGTGACTGAAGTACGTAGCTTTCTCAGTTTAGCTGGTTATTATCGGAGATTCATGGAAGGATTTTCTCAAATCACTACTCCATTAACTCAGCTGACTCGAAAAGATACAAAGTTTGGTTGGAGCGAAGAATGTGAGAAGAGTTTTCAAGAACTCAAGAGAAGACTTATTTCAGCACCTGTTCTGACAATACCATCTGGCTCGGAGGGATTTGTCATCTACAGTGATGCTTCAGGCAAAGTGTTAGGATGTGTTCTCATGCAACATAGGAAAGTCATAGCCTATGCCTCTCGACAACTCAAAGAATATGAGAGGAATTATCCTACTCATGATCTAGAGTTGGAAGATGTTGTCTTCGCACTTAAAATTTGGAGGCATTACTTGTATGGGGAGAAAGTGGAGATCTTTTCGGATAATAAAAGCCTCAAATACTTCTTCACTCAAAAGGAACTCAACATGACACAAAGACGTTGGCTTGAACTGTTGAAAGATTATGATCATACCATCCAATACCATCCTAAAAAAGCAAACGTGGTAGCTGACGCATTGAGTAGAAGATCATATGCGGGTACGAGTGCAATATTGTTAACGCAAAGGCCCATTTTGTATGACTCACAAAAGATGGAGATAGAGTTAAAGACTCCATGGACCCATGTGATGATGGTGAATATACGAGTAGAATCGATTTTAATCGATAAAGTTAAAGCTACTCAAGCTACAGACCTGGAGATGATGCCTATGAGGAAGAAAGGGCAAGAAGGTGCTATGCCAGAAGCAAGAATCGATGAAGAAGGAATACTTCGAGTCAACTCCAGACTTTATGTTCCTAACGACCCTGATTTAAAGTATAAAATAATGATGGAGGCGCACAACACACCGTTTGCAATCCATCCTGGGAGTACCAAAATGTATCGTGATCTTCGTCATACATTTTGGTGGAGCAATATGAAGAGAGAGATAGCGTTGTTTATCTCAAGGTGTCTAACTTGTCAACGAGTCAAGGCGGAGCGTCAAGTGACAAAAGGTCTATTGCAACCACTTGAAATTCTAGAATGGAAGTGGGAGCACATTATCATGAATTTCGTTACTGGTCTTCCCAAGGTTTCTCAAGGCATAGATGCAATTTGGGTCATTGTTGATAGATTGACCAAGTCTGCTCACTTCTTACCAATACGAGAAACTTATACACTTAAACGTCTTGCTCGTATGTACATAAACGAGATTGTAAGATCAGATGGTATGCCAAGATCCATAGTTTCGATCGAGACCCAAGATTCACTTCCAAGATTTTGGGTTAGTTTGCAAAAAGCTATGGGCACAGTTTACGATTTAGTTCGGCATATCATCCTCGATGCATTTGACAATCGAGAGGACTATTCAAACTCTTGAAGATTTATTAAGACTCTGTGTCCTTGACTTCAAGGGAAGTTGGGACAAGTTCTTACTGTTGGTGGAGTTTTCCTACAACAACAACTATCAAGCAAGTATTGGCATGGCTCCATTCGAAGCGTTGTATGGAAGAAAGTGTCGTTCTCCAATATGCTGGGATGAGGCGGGTGAAGCAACGTTGTTGGTACCGGAGTTAGTACGTATAACTACAGAAAATATTCAAAAGATCCGACAACGTATAAAAACCTCATAAGATCGACAAAAGAGTTATGATGATCTTCATCGAAAGGACGTGGAATTTGATATTGGAGATCATGTGTTGTTACGTGTTGCTCCATGGAAAGGAGTTACGAGATTTGGAAAGAGAGGAAAGCTCAATCCTTGATTCATTGGCCCATTTTTAATCCTCAATCGAGTAGGAACTGTGGCCTATAGACTCGCTTTACCGCCAAGTATGTCTCGTGTTCATAATGTTTTTCATATATCCATGTTACGTAAATTTGTGAAAGACTCGAACCACATTATTGAGTTAGAACCGGACGAAATAGCGGAATATTTAATGTATGAAGAGATTCCTCTTCAAATCTTGGATAAGAAGGAGCATATTCTACGCTCCAAGGTTATACCTCAAGTCAAGGTTTTGTGGATAAACCAGGATGTTGAGGAAATGTCCTGGGAGTTAGAATCTGAAATAAAATCAAGGTATCCTTACCTCTTCGACATACCAGGTATGTACCCTAATTTCGAGGGCAAATTTTCATAAGAAGGGGAGGTTGTAAGACCCCAACTTTTATGAATAAAGATGAATTTTCAATAAATATCATTTTTGAATATTATGGAGTAAATTTGATATAATATTATAGTTGTGGGTAATATTTAGAAATTTTGAAAAGTATTCAAGTTGTTATATAATATTCGATTGGTCGGGGAATATTCGTTTTAATAGGGAAATTTCGTACGACGACACAATCATTGGTAGACCCCACAACGGAATTATTGTCGGGTTGAGAAAACGACAAAAATATTTTTATGAAAATAACGGCGGAAGTTTTAACATTAATTGTTGAACTACTGGGTAGTAAAAGTATAGTAATATGCGTGGTTGCATAATAGCACACAGTATTGATTATTGATGCTTACGTGAGAAGTCACTCAGTTTTATTCAATTATTGTTACAGTAATTGCTGCATAGTATCTCACGTTATTTGATTCAATTATTGTCAATATTTCATATATTATTAAATCAATAATTGAGAAGATGAAGTTATTAATATTATTATTTGCAATATTAACGATGTCTAGAAGTTCTGTCAAGGAGAGGTTTGGTCACCTAATTGCGCGCCAATAGGGAGAAATCCTTATTGGAACGCCCCCTCTTTCTTGGGAAAGACCTAGTCGATTAATATTGTGAATTATAATAAAGGTGATAAGTTTTGTTTTATTATTATTATAAATGTAATAAAATAGAAAACTTTTTATATAAAAGAAAATACTTTTATAAAGTTATTCGTTTTATTAGACTATAAATAGAATATTTAATATTCTATTATGCATAATGTTTGTATAGTAAAATCTTTTTATATAAAAATGAATACTTTTATAAAGTTATTCGTTTTATTAGACTATAAATAGAATATATAATATTCTATTATGCATAATATTTGCATAGTAAAATCTTTTTATATAAAACAGAATACTTTTATAAAGTTATTTGTTTTATTAGATTATAAATAGAATATATTATATTTTATTTAAAAAATTTTGTTTTATTAGAATATTTTATTAATACTGCATAGTAAATCAATATGGATCGTTCGTTTAAAAGTAAATCAATTTGGACCGTTCATGAATTAGTTATTATTCAGTCCATTCTCCTATAAATAAAAGCTCATTCCTTCATTATTTCTTACAAATTCACTGAAAGTCTAGAGAGAGAAGCTATAGAGAGAAAGAAGAAAAGTATTCTGATACTTTACTACTCCTATATCCAGTTTCTTCTAAGGTAAGGGGTTATATTTCTTTCGTATTCATAAAGAGAACTTCTGTTATTCCATTCCTTATTATTCTGTTAGAATAACCTGTATATGCGTAGTACCGCATACATGGTGAAATTCTTCTTTTATTCCATGTCTTATTATTCTGTTGGAATAACCTGTTTATGCGAAGTACCGCATACATGGTGAAATTCTTATGTTATTCCATTCTTTATTATTATGTTGGATTATCCTGTCTGTGCGTATTATGCATGACCCGGTTCCATTATTTATTATTCTGTTGGAATAATCTGTCTGTGCGGTCTATCGCATTCCTGGTGAAGTTTTTTGTTATTTCATTCTTTATTATTCTGTTGGAATATCCTGTCTGTGCGTTTACGCATGACCTGGTTCTATTATTTATTATTCTATTAAAATATCACGTCTGTGCGTTTACGCATGACCTGGTTCTATTATTTATTATTCTGTTAGAATAACTTGTCTGTGCGGTCTAACGCATGCATGATGAATTCTTCTGTTATTCCATTCTTTATTATTCTGTTGGAATAACCTATCTATGTGGATTACCACATGCATGGTGAATGATCCTTCGTATTCATTTCTTATTAAATTGTGGAAATGATCTATCTACGTGGATTACCGCATGGCAGGTGAAAATCCATTGCAGTTTCATATATTCTGTGATACTCATTTGGTTAAAATTTTGGCTTTTATACTCCATGAAATTAGTAGAATATCCTTGATATTTGTGCTTCATCCAGTATCTTTTCATGAAAATATTCTTTTGAGCATTCTTGAATTTTACTCCACAAAGCAGTATCATGTTGACAATTTGGACATTATTGAGTTCAGGATAAATTAACTTATAAATCTTTAAAATTTATTCTTGAACTTGTTTTATTGAATTATTATGTCATTGTCATCATCCTCATGCTTATATTGTGATGAAAGTCATCTTTGGCTTACTTGCATAGATGGACTTGGTATGATTATGACCAGGGATTATTCGATATAATCATGACCTGTAATATTATAAATGACATGGTAAAAGTCCTCAGTGGCCTGTAGTGTATTGACGAACAATTTTTGGTATGATTATGACCAGGGATTATTCTGTATAGTCATGACCATTGATAATTTAATGAATATCCTTGGCCCGTAGAGAAGGGATGACTCGATGATGTGGTTTATTTATTAAAATTTGGAGTCTCATGATAAAAATTGATGAAAACATTTTAAATCATTGAAGATAGTAGATATCATGCTCTACTTGACTCTTCTAATGGATTGCTTATTCCTCTGCAGTTAAACTTGATGTCTATTGTATTTTATCAGTTTAACATTGTTGAAGACTAATGATAATTTCTTTTGCATTATCTTAGTCATAATATTTGTTACTGGGCTAGTTGAGCTCACCCCTTTCTTTCACTGTTCTCTTCAGGAAATAAGAACATAGCCGGGACTAGTCGGGGAACGGAGTGACGGTCCAGATGATAGTATTAGTAGTCCTCACTATTCTGTTAAATAGTGTGACAATAAATGTAATGAGGACTCCTTTGAGTGTGGATATTTTCTAGATGACAATATTCTTATTAAAACTCTCAATTTATGTTTTGTCATATTTTACACGACTGTTGTATAATTAGTTTATATTTGTATTCAGTACCTTGTATCTGGCGACCCAAGATGGGTGATGTATACCTATTTTGGGGGCGTCACAAATGGGTTTTGTACTGGGTCAATACAAAATTCGATTTCACGCTCTAGGGGTAGGCTAAGAAGTCTTCAAGAATACATCAAGAAATTTATTAACAATAGAAATATCATTTAAAAACTGTGACTCTCATCCAAGACTTGGATAGTACGTCACATTGATACCTATCAACTTGCCATCGTCATTCACGGCGTCGCCTACAGAAAGTCTGGCTTCGGTGTATTCCAAGACTTGGAAGGCACCAGCTAAAGGCTCGAGGCTTTTTACTTATGGCTTGATATGACAATGATTGACTTTAGTGGTTTGGTTGCTTGAATTCGCATAACAGGTTGGTTAGGAATATGAAAGCTAACAACCTTACGAAAATAATCAATTTTGGCATGATGAGTAGTTAACCAATCGATTCCTAAAATCACATAAGGGAAAGTATTTTCAAAGAGATATGATCGACAAGTAACGTGAAAGTGTCGATTTGAATCAAACAAGATTTATAAACAGTGGATGTAACGAAGGTTTTTACTAACGAAATTTCAACCAATAAGTCAAAGTCTAGCTTCTCTGTGGTCAAATTTAAACGTTGAGCGCAAGCAAGAGAGATAAAAGAATGGGTAGAACCGGTATCTAATAAGGTATAGACTTCGCAAGAATTTATAATTAACTAACCCATGCTAACTTCATTCGGGTTACTCGTTTTTTGAGAAGTCACGAAAAAACGCTCTTCCTGAAACCATCGACTTTGTTTTGTCCGTATCCTCCTTTGGTGCCACCGTCCCAGCTGGACTTGACTTTGGTGCATAACAAAATCGAGCTAGGTGACCTTCTCTTCCATAATTGTAACACGTTTTGGACTGCTGCACACAGTTTGGACTGCTATGTCCCTCCCCTCCGCATTTGAAGCATATGATAGGTGGTCGTTCTCCTTCCTTAACAACGGTTACTGATGTTGACGTCTTTCCATCATTTTGAATCTCCTCTTCTTGAAATGTCCATTCTTATTGTTTTGGCCATGATTACCACCGGGTAGTTACCATTTCGCATGTTGATTCCTCCACGCTTATTGTCACCGCTTCGATGATCCGCTATCACCGGTATTATCAATTTGCGGTTGCTTCTTTTGGTTGGGTTGACTCATTATTGTGCTCCAATAACCGAGACCTATTAACAACATCTCGAATACAAACACACGGTTATGAGAGATAAGATATTGACGTATCTCGGTTTCAAACCTCTTAGAAATATTCGTGTCATTCTCTCCTCATTATCAACCAAATGGGACGCAAACCGGACAACTCGGCAAACTTGGCTTCGTACTGCGACACGGTCATGTTGTTTTGCTCTAGCTTGATGAACTCTACCTCTTTCATGTGACGAATACTTTTGGGAAAGTACTTGTCGTTGAACAATTCTTGGAACTTCTCCCAAGTCATCTTCAGTGCGGTAGGTTGAGTACGTTTTACAGATTCCCACCAGTAATCTGCCTCTGCTCGCAACATGAAGGTAGAAAAGGGAACCTTTTGCTCCTCAGAGCATCCCAAGACATTAAATATCTTACAAATCTGCTTTATCCACGTCTCCGCCTTAAGTGGTTTTGGCTCTCCAAAAACTTGGTGGTCCCAGTTCAATCATGAAGCTTGGCGATGTGTCAGAGAGTTGCCAGTGTTTCCACCTGCATTTTGGACAGGAGTCACTCTTGCCTGATGTTGCATGAATTGCATAAATCCTCTGAACATACCATCTTTCATCATTTGGTCAGTGTTGTTGTTTGCATAAAGATCGTCGCCTTCCTGATGCACATTATCCTGATTATTGATATGTGGAGACTCAATGGTCTCCTGTGCTCCATTGCTATTCTCAACATTCTCGGATGTCATTTTCAAATACTACCACAAAATAAGGGTTAATTAACATATAACATATTATCCTTATACTCTGACCGACCAATTAAATACCAAATAAACTTAGGTAGGTCATACTAGCGAAGGAATTCCCCGTCTCTCCCCTCCTAGTTCTTGTCTCACATCTCAGCCAGGGATCATATCCCAAAGCTTTGATACCAACTGTGACGCCCCCAAAACAGGTATGCATCACCCATCTTGGGTCGCCAGATACATGGTACTGAATACAAATACAAACTAATTATACAACAATCGTGTAAAATACGACAAAACATATGCTGTGAGTTTTAAATACAAATATTATCATCTAGATAATATCCACACTCAATGGAGTCCTCATTACATTTATTATTACACTAATTCATAGAATAGTGAGGACTACTAATGCACCATCTAAGACCATCACTCTGTTCCCTAACTAGTCCCTGCTATGTTCTCATTTCCTGAAGAGAACAATGAAAGCAAAAGGGTGAGCTCAACTAGCCCAGTAAGAAATATTATGACAAAGATAATGCAGAATAAATTATCGTTAGCCCACAACAGTGTTAAACTGATACAATATAACAAACATCAAGTTTAACTGTAGCGGAACAAGCAATCCTTTAGAAGAGTCAAGTAGAGAATAAAATCTACTATCTTCTATGATTTAAAAGGTGTTTCATCACTTTTATCACTGAGACTCAGCTTAATAAATAATCCACATCATCGAATCACCCCTGCACTACGGCCAAAGATATTCTTTAGTATCACGACCACAAATTATCCATGCACTACGGGCCAAGGATATTTGTGTATTCATTAATGGTCATGATCATGCCAACAACTGTCCATCAATGCACTACGGGCCAATGAGGACTTTTACCACATTATTTGTAACATTACGGTCATGATTTCAAGCAGTTCTTCCGTCGAGGTTGTTATTGGCGCTGGAGGGAAACTTTCACGCCACAAGCATGATATAGGATCAACTGAATTCAGTCGAATCTGTAGTATTCTCGAGGGAGTTATAAACGACTGAATATTCCGTCGGTAATACGTTAATGCCGAGCGAATCCATTCAGTCGACCTTAATTCCGTCGTAAATAGTCCTATTTCTTGTAGTGATTGGAGGATCAACCCAGAAGAAGAACTTACAACCACCGTGCCCAGCTAAACCTCAATCTAGACAACCAAGGAATCTTCTACCGGCATTATTTGAGCTTCTCCAAGCCGTCTTCATCTTCTTCATGCACCTGCAATTACGATCCATAAGCCCTAATTTCCCTTGATTTTCTTGCTCGAATTTCTTGGATTTACTTCCCAAATCAAGTTGCACGAATGATACTGAATGACTGGCTTGTTCCAGCTCGGGTAGTAGAAGAAGATATGGAAAAGACTTACATACCCCTCCAGATCCACACGTGGGTCACGACCGGTCATTTTTGACCAGTTAAGTGGTAAAAGTGTCCGTTTTGTTACGTATAATTAAGTTTGGGGTGTACTTAGACACCTTTTTAAGTTTGGGATGCACAGGTAAATATGAAGTGAAGTTTAGGGTGTATTTTGTCTTTTAGTCATATATATAGCTACATGAGATTAACACCATGCATGTATATGCACCTACATCACTATTCCATCAACGGATCGACCATCACTTTGGACACCTCGATAATTTCCTTCGTGGATTCGATAATTTATTGATGAGTCTCATGTTCATGCTTTAATATCAATATCGTCGCATCATATATTTAATTTCTCTAAAATTATGCTACAATTTATTGGGAACTCAATACACTTCAATAACATTGGGCTTAGTAGAGTCAGAATTAAGCTTCGGACATCCAACTTATGAGCAAAGGGTGCATATTTGGTTCCTTTGTTATACTTTATTGATCTTTAATAACTCAACCTTGGTAGTCAATGCTTTGGCAGACCGAGTCCGGTCATTAATTTACTCTCTACTAAAGAGTTCCGGTCTCCTATCAACATCATCTTCGGTGAATTAATTTTCTTGAAGTTTCAAAGTCAAAAAATTCAGCCAATTATGTGTCCTAATCATTCTCTCTCCCTGACTATAACAATTTGTTAGCATTGGCATTGGCGAAAAAGGTTCAGCATGGATTTAATCATCTTCAAATTCCGACACACTAAAAAGTGCCACCTTCAGGCATCTCTTTATATTATGGTATAACCCTTGGAAACTTGGATTTTGTCTTTGGCATTCCAAAACATGTTGCAAAATTGATGTGACGATTTTTCTTCGACACTCGGATTCTCCATTTATTGGTGCAGCCTCGCAAACTCGCTTTCTAGAAATTTTTACTTATTGGAAAACATGTTGATCAAACAATATAGCGTACATGGGATAAAGAGGCACTACATATGCATTAACAATTTAGACACGGGTCATCATGGTATTAATAGGGTCCAAATCCTATGTCTAACGACCCCGATGGCTTAAGAAAGTTTACTCGGCGGTCAAGGCAAATTGGGCTGGTCATATTCAATTTTTTGTGTGGACTTATTTTTATTCGATTCCTAACAGACTATGACAAAAATGGTCCGAGCTTGTGTATAGTAACTATTGTCCGATTTTAGATAATGACAAATACGCGTAAGTATATACGATCAACAAATAATATAGAGTGCCGAACCCACAGGAATCTACGCCTAATATATTTTAACTACTAATTTTTTATCAATTCACTTTTATTTAAACAATCCCAATGTTGAAGTATGCTTAAAAGTGAATAAAAACTAAAACTAAAATTTAACACAAAGTTTGAAAATCATATGTTTAATTCTTAAGACTACAATATCCTCAATTACGTCACACAAATCAACTATCTAAATCATCCAATTACTAAATCCAATAGAGTTGTTATCATGAATTCATAACTATTTATTAGCCCTTTCCTAAGGGTCAAATAAAAAAATAATTGTTTCAATTAATCTTGCAATATTCTTATGCAAAACAAGAGAAGCAAGCTCATTAAGTTCCAATTCGCACAAGTTACATGTAGTGCAAAGAGATATTCCTATTCAATACAGAACCCTAGTTATTTAATTCACAAAATAACTAAGAATGCATGCTATCACATTCAGATCTAACCCTACATTCCATCTCCTGAATTCATCCAAAGTATCCCGATAATTGTTGACCAGAAAATTAATCGATACGCACAAAATATGATAAACAATTCCATATAAATCAATAATTGGAATAAAATAGATTATTAATTCATGAATATAAAAGGTTCAATTGTAGAATTAATTAAAAATTTACTTCATGTTGGAATTAAAAATTAGAAATATCAAATAAGTCATCATCTTAAGATTACAAAACTGAGAAAAGAAGAAGAAAAGAAAAACTCAGTAGAATTTTTTTAAATCTCCAAGTCTCCGTCTTTCTTCCCTTGTTAGCTACTTTGAATCTCCAATCTTCAATTACGATCTCTAATCTCTATGTTATCTCATTTGTTAGAAGTCTCTCCCTTATATACTTGAATTTCCACCATCAAAATTAGGTTTTAGAACATCCAAATCCTCGTATGAATCATCAAACCTTAACCTAGCTGCAAAACAGGCTCGCACACATTCTGCTCTTAAAAGCCCCAACATTCAAATCCTTCCCAAAACGAATGCCCAACATTCAACTTCCACTTATTTATGAAAATGCCACTACTTTCTCCAAAATCCTAGATTTTCCCATTCTTTGCATATTCCTACAAAATAACATAAAAAAATAAATAAAATGCTCTAAAATTACTTAAATAAAGCATAATACTAAGTCCAACGTTATTCGATTCGTAAGTATATTTTCCACTCATCAATAATAACGTCGTAAATTTGTGCAATCACTACAAAGCAATATAAAGCTATCCTTGGTGTCAGACTCAACCCATTCAATTCAAGATATACTTTTTGGTTCTTTTTTTATGGAATTTTCATAAAACGATTGGGGTGGAGCAAAGTCTGTCCCAAACATCGACCATAGTTCATGTCTTAAATAATCATAATATGATCTTAATTTTATATGAACTTCAGCACTCGCATTGACAACCTTTTATAATATTGGGCTATGGAAGATCATAACTTAAAATTTTCAACAAAATAGTTTCTACAAGTCATATTGTCTCTACGGTTAATTGTCTTTGTTGATTTTCTCTTTCTTCGGCACGACAACAAATAGTGATGTTTTTGGGCAAGATATAAGGTTGACATTTGTTCTGCGCTATATTATATTCGGGCTAAATTGGTTGGTGTTTTGTGTGATGAACTCTCTAGTGTTCAATGTGACGAGCTATTTGATGTTCGATATGATGACCTCTTTGGTGTTCGGTGTAATGAGCTCTCTAGTGTTTGGTGTGCACGACGAGCTGCCTAGTGTTTAGCAGTGTTTTGTGTGACAAGTCATCTGGTGTTTGGTGTAATGAGTCTTGTCTGGCATTTGGTGTGACAATCAGTCTGACGTTTAGTGAGGCGAGTCGTATGACGTTTGGTGTAACAAGCCTTATCTGGCATTTTGTGTGATGAGCCGTCTAGCGTCTGGTGTGAGAAGTCGTCTGGTGTTTGCTGTGGCGATTTCGCTGTTGTTTGGTGTCATGACCTCTTTGGTGTTCGATGTAACGAGCTTTTTAGTGTTTGGTGTGACGAGCTCTCTGATGTTCGGTGTGATGAACTTTATGGTGTTTGGTGTGACGAGCTCTTTGCTGTTTGGTGTGCATGATGAGATCTCTAGTGTTCGATGTGATGAGCTTCATCTGGCATTTGGTGTGACAAGTCTTGTTTGACGTTTGGTTTATCGAGCTGTCTGGCGTTTAGTGTGACAAGCCTCGTCTGGCATTTGGTGTGACGAGCTGTCTGGTGTTTGGTGTGATGAGCCATCTGGTGTATGGTGTGACACATCATTTGGTGAATGGTGAGACAAGTCATTTTAATACTGTCTTTTAGTAAGTCGTTATGCCATCTGTTTAGTAGGTCGTTATGCTTGATGCATCGTCCATTTTATAAGTTGTTGTTCTTGACACGCCATTCATTTTATAAATCGTTGTGCTTGACGCACACATTCAACACTATTATTTCACCTCTTATGTGACGCCCCCAAAATAGGTAAACATCACCCATTCTGAGTCGCCAAATACATGGTACAAAATTCAAATACAACTTAATTAATACAACTGTCGTGTAATACGACAAAACATATGCTGAGAGTTTTAATACGAATATTATCTTCTAGACAATATCCACACTCAAATTCAATCTTATTACAATCATTATCACACTATTTCATAGAATAGTGAGGACTACTAAAATAATCATTTGGACCATCACTCTGTTCCCCGACTAGTCCCGGCTATATTCTCATTTCCTGAAGAGAACAATGAAAGCAAAGGGTGAGCTCAACTAGCCCAGTAAAGAATATTATGACTAAGATAATGCAGAATAAATTATTGTTAGCCTTCAATAGTGTTAAACTGATAGAATATAATAGACAACAAGTTTAACTGCAGTGGAACAAATAATCCATTAGAAGAGTCAAGTAGAACATGATATCTACTGTCTTCTATGATTTAAAAGTTATCACCAATTTTATCAATTGAGACTCGCCTTAATAAATAATCCACATCATTTGAATTATCCATGCACTACGGCCAAGGATATTCATTATTATCACCAATGGTCATGATCGTACAACAATCGTCCCATCAATGCACTACGGGCCAATGAGGACTTTTACCACATCATTTGTAACATTACGGGTCATGATTATACGAGAATGATCCCTGGTCATAATCATACCAATCCACAGTCCATCTATGCACTACGGGCCAAAGATGACTTTCATAACAATATAAACATGAGGATGATGACAATGATATAAGAATTCAATTAAATGCAAGCAAAGGATAAATTCTAAAGATTTATAATTTAATTTATCCAAAATTCAATAATGTCCAAATTGTCAACATGATATTGCTCTGTGGAGTAAAATTCAAGAATAATATTGTATCAAAAATTATTTGGACTGAAAAGAAATTATTTTTGTCATGAATAGTACCCCGGGTGAATAGTACCCGAGTGAATAATACCCCATGAATAGTACTTTGGGAATAGTATCCTGTGAATAGTATTCCGACATAAAATGGTTAAAACTTATCAAGAACACTCAGGATAATATTTTCATAAAAAGATACTGGATGAAGTGCAAATATCAAGGATATTCTACTAATTTCAGGAATTATAGAAGTAATACTTACCATAGTAATTTTAAATTTAGGAATATGAAATGAAATTGTAGCGCCCCCAAATCCGGGTTTCTTCCAACCCGACAGATGGTGCTATACTGTACTAGCATTCATACATTCATCCAATTGAAAAGCCTCAAAAGAATGAATATCTCTTCTATATAATCAAAATAATATTTACATTTCCCCAAGTTCTAAACCCATTACAAAAGTTCTTTGTCATAATATCAACTACATTACAAAATTAAACCTATATTATTACATAGACAAAACGATCTGCCTTAGCTTTTCCTTTATCCTTATTCGATCCTTCGGGACGTTCAGTCTTAGCTGCATTTATATGGTTCAAGCAAGAGTGAGCATAACTAGCTCAGCAAGTACGACAATTTCAATAAACAACATGCTTGACACATAAGAATCGTATATCTTCAATAACTGAACAATAGTTATGAAGTACTATTGATGATTCAAAATAACACTTCATCTTTCTTTCAAAATGTTTTACAATAATAACAATACTCAGCAAAACATTAACTCCGGTCCAAGACCTTGAGTATTACATTCTTTCTTTGAAAAGGACAACCCGACACTAAGTACGTAAGTCCGATATTACTTACGAGCACTTCTAGGTGATCAGCCTATTGTACTCTATGTTGATCAACACTACATTCATTAAACATATGTACGTTTAATTTGTGGCAACCTCACGTGCCTGTCGTATGACGACAAAACTTTTGTTTATCATACTCAGTCTTCTTTTGAAAACCATATCAAGTAGTTGACAAAAGATAACAACATTTAATAACAGTTGGATAGATTATCAATAATCCACTAAATGCATTTAAGTCTAGCCGAAGAATTGGCTTTAACTTCATCATACCTTAATTTATGCGTAAGGATACATGAATTACAAAACTTGTTCAGATTGAACTGAGACAAGGGTTAGAATACTTGCCTTTAGCGTCTTCTACAGTATAATTACTTTATGTTCGAGTCTTTCAAGTCTCTACAATATATGATTACATAACACCATACATTAGGTAGTATATAATCAAGTATGTATATGACTATATCTTACCCTTCATCTCAATCTAATCATATATTAGATTTGTTTACCATCAATTCCAGCTTGTCATCCAACTTGCATTCATATTTGAATAGGTTATCAACAACCTTTATGTACTATCCTTACGGTTTAACAAAGTTTTAACAATGTTACTTCAAGTTTCTTTAAGGTAAGTTCGATTCGACTTAATCCCATTCCTTTCTTTGTACTCATTTTTATTCTTTACTATCTTTGATCAAGGACTGGCGCTGCGGCGCCAGTCATAAGCTTACATCTCGCGTTGCGGCGCGAGTTAGCAGTAGCAACGTCCCGTACTTGGAGCTATGACGCGAGTCCTTACTCAGTGGGCCGCGCTGCGGCACCACTTTCCAGTATGCTCGGTTTTAGTCTCATGCTGCAGCGCGACAAATTGGTCTAGGGTTGGCGTCGCGGCGCCAGCTCTGTGCACCAGATAGTTTGGACAGTTTTTCAACTTTGCGAATTTTCCGGGCTCATAACTTCTTCGTTATAAGTCCGAATTGGCTCGTTCAAAAACCTACGGTTCACAAATTACATACTCTACGCGTTCATGTAAGAATTTCATCTATTTAACTTCATTTGTTAAAAATTCAACTATTGGTTCATTTTTAACGAAAACGATAAACGTTCGTGAACGTTCAACTCTCGTTTCTTTGTTCTAAGTCAGAATTCGATCATTTTCGAGTCCACAACTCTAGAATTCCAAATATGACTTGTCTCTATCGAAAACCAACATTTTCGAGTTCAAACAAAAAATTTGACTTCCGAGAATTTCACGAATTCAACGATTATTGTCTAATCGTGCAATTTCCGACAAATCCTCATTACTTCAAATGAATTCAATTCATCATATGAACATCTCAACATACTTACTACAACAATTTATTTTCATGTTGGATTTTGACTTATTCTTTCATGAGCTTATAACTTATTAAAGTATAAACTACTTATAGCTTCATTGTTCATAACTTATGAAAGTTAAGGTCTTTTTAATCACCATACTTACATGTTCTCAACATATAATATCATTCATGTATACATGATACATATTCATACAAGTTCTTCACTTTCATACTACTTCTTAAGATAAACTCATATTAAGTTCATATAACTTCTTCATAAGTTCATAACTTATACAAGTGTAAATGACTTATTTCCTACTTATACGGCGTAAGTTCATTGATTACTCATTCTTCTTGCTTCTTAACATCCATGTTCCTTAATCCATATCTTATCAACCTATCATGGTAGAGATAGAAGATAAATAGAGAAGAAGTCTTACCCTTTGAAGTTCTTGTAAAGTAGTCTTCTTCTTCTTCTTACAAATGGAAGTAACTTATTGTTGCTTATTCTCTCTAACACTTAAGCACTTTATAAGTTTGTTGGATTATTTGAACAAGTAAGAAATGGCTAGAATTATTCTTCTATTTATAGAATTTCCAAAGCTAGGGTAGTTTAGTCAAAACACAATCCCACCTCCTTAAGCCACCTCCTTACTATTCATTACTTGTTAATCACAACTCTTATCTTTTGCTTGGCCATTACTCTTAAGTCTTGGTCATCACTCATGATTCTTGATCACCAAGATTAACCACATTAATATGGTTTGCTCCATGGGTCAATCAACTTATTGGATCCTAGCTTGGGCTTAGATTTACTTAACCTTTGGGCTTTGCATTAATAAACACTAACTTGTTCATTAATTAACATTTGGGCCTTACCATTTATTCACTTGGGCTTGTAACAATTCCTAACAAATCCTACAAGTCCAATACTATTGCTCAATACATATACGTATTGTTGACTTATCATTCTCGCATTCTAATTCATATACAACTTCGTTATATACGATATACCATCCTTCATACAAACTCATATAATACTTCATATTATACTCGTATTCATTACTTCGTACAATACTCACGTATCATACGATTATTACCTAACTCATTAATTCTTCTCTTTCCTTAACGTTCTCAATTTAAGTTCGCAAGTGAAATATTGTGTTTTCCATACTTAGATTATTATTACATAATCCATCTTACTTTGACATTCTATCATTACGTATTTCTCGGAAATTCAAAAATAAATCCCGAGCAAATATCTATGAATAGAGTTTTTCGGAAGATTTCTCAGAAAATTTTTATTTTCGTCTTGGAAATTCAAACACTTTAATTCCTTCACGTAGCTAAAATACTACGACATTCCAACATTATTAGGTTAAAGAATAACAACCATCTTGATATCACATAGAATATAATTTTATTTATTATTTAATTCAATAAAATTATTTTACAATAAAATCTGAAAGAAAATAATATTTCTTACGAGTATTGAAATAAAATAATATCATTTACCTTGGTAGAAACTGGATTTGACTGGAATATCGGATATTATTCTGAGAAAATCTTGCAGAAAACTACACTCAAAGTATTTTTATACTCAAGAAAAATACTCACAATACTATAGTAAAAATGCTAGAGATTTTGTTGGTGTGATTTAGGATCGAGGTTGCCCCTCCTTATATAGTACAACGGAGGAAAGAAAAACCAAATGTGTGTGCCTAACTTTGCCCCAAATTTCTCTCCGCCTAACTTTTCTTCTACCAAAATCCTTATTTTCAATGCCTAAGTCTTATCATTTCAAAGGTTAGGGGCCCACCACTTTGGAACAAGCTTTGCAGCAACAATAATCCACCACCCACCACTTTAATAACATGCAAATATATATATATATATATATATATATATATATATATATATATATATATATATATAATAATATACTCGAATGAATATTTTATCGGAGGAGATAATTATAATTCCACAGAAAAATATGTCAAACTTTCAACAAATGTTTCATGCAAAAAAAGTCTTTCATTTAAAAAAATTGAACCAATATCCACCACATAATAATTAATATTATAAGCTCACAATATCAACAACCAGATCATTCACAGGAAAGAGGAGACTTTCTAATAAGGATTTTTCTTTATTGGCGCGCAATTAGATGACCAAACCCCTTTTCTCGACAGAATTTTCTAGACATTGTCAATAATGCTAACTAATAATATGAATAATTGTGTCGCGTAAATTATTGATTTAATAATATAAAATATTGTGCAGATGAAACGTGACAATAATTAAATCAATAATATGAGATCTTTGTGCAACAATTATTATGTGGCAATTATTGAATAAAAGCGAGTGACTTCTCACGTAAGCATCAATAATCAAAGATATTATGCGATCTTCAGTGCTACTATGCAACCACGCATATTACTGTACTTTTATCAACGGGTATTTCAACAGTTAACGGTAAAACTTTCGCCGTTATTTTTTATAAAAAGATATTTCTGTCGTTTTCTAACTCGGACAATAATTCTATTGTGGGGTTCACTAATGATTGTACTGTCGTACGAATATTCCCCGACAAACCGAATATTTTATAATAACTTGCTTACTTTGAAAAATTTATAAATATTACCCACAACTATGACATTATAACAATTCACACCTTAATATTCAAAAATATAATTCGAGAAAAATTAATCTTTATTTATGAAAGCTGGGGTCTTACAACCTCCCTTTCTTATAAAATTTCATCCTCGAAATTAGGGTACATACCTGGTATGTCGAAGAGGTGAGGATACCTTGATTTCATTTCAGATTTTAACTCCTAGGTCATTTCCTCAACATCGTGGTTTCTCCACAAAACTTTGACTTGAGGTATAACCTTGGAGCATAGAATATGTTCCTTCTTATCCAAGATTTTAACAGGTACCTCTTCATATGTTAAATCTTCCACTATCTCGTCCGATTCTAATTCAATAATGTGGTTCGGGTCTTTCACACATTTACGTAACATAGATATGTGAAAAACATTATGAACACGAGATATACTTGGCGGTAAGGCGAGTCTATAAGCCACAGTTCCTACTCGATCAAGGATTTTAAATGGGTCAATAAATCGAGTATTGAGCTTTCCTCTCTTTCTAAATTTTGTAACTCCTTTCCATGGAGCAATACGTAACAACACATGTTCTCCAACATTGAATTCCACGTCCTTTTGATGAATATCAGCATAACTCTTTTGTCGATCTTGTGAGATCTTTATACGTTGTCGGATTATTTGAATCTTTTCCGTAGTCATACGTACCAATTCCGTCCCTAACAACGTTGCTTCACCTACCCCATCCTAGCATACTGGAGAACGACACTTGCGTCCATACAACACCTAAAATGGAGCCATGCCGATACTTGCTTGATAACTGTCATTGTAAGAGAATTCCACCAATGGAAAGAACTTGTCCCAACTTCCTTTGAAGTTAAGGACACAGAATCTTAATAGATCTTCAAGAGTTTGAATAGTCCTCTCCGACTGCCCGTCCGTCTCCGGATTTATAATCGCAAATCTGTGCCCATAGCTTTCTACAAACTGACCCAAAATAGTGAAGCGAATCTTGGCTCTCGATCAGAAACTATAGATACTGGCATACCATGCAGTCTTACAATCTCATTTATGTACATGCGAGCAAGACGTTCAAGTGAATAAGTTTCTCGTATAGGTAAGAAATGAGCAGACTTGGTCAATCTAGCAACAATGACCCAAACTGCATCTATGCCTTGAGAATCCTTGGGAAGACCGATAACGAAATCCATGGTAATGTGCTCCCACTTCCATTCTGAAATTTCAAGTGGTTGCAATGGACCTTTTGACACTTGTTGCTCTGCCTTGACTCGTTGACAAGTTAGACACCTTGAGATAAACTCTGCGATCTCTCTTTTTATATTGCTCCACTAAAATGTATGTTGAAGATCACGATACATTTTGGTACTCCCAGGATGGATTACAAATGGTGTGTTGTGCGCCTCCATCATGATCTTATACTTCAAATCAGAGTCGTTAGGAACACAAAGTCTGGAGTTGACTCTAAGTATTCCTTCTTCATCGATTCTTGCTTCCGGAATAACACCTTCTTGCACTTTCTTCTTCATACGCATCAGCTCTAGGTCTGTAGTTTGAGAAAATTTAACTTTATCGATTAAAGTCTGTTCTACTCGTATATTTGCCATCATCACGTGGGTCCCTGGAGTCTTTATCTATATCTCCATCCTTTGCAAGCCATACAAAATGGGACTTTGCATTGACAATATCGCACTCGTACCCACATATGTTCTTCTACTCAATGCGTCAGCTACCACGTTCGCTTTTTTGGGATGGTATTGAATGGTATGATCATAATCTTTCAACAGTTCAAGCCAACGTCATTGCCGCATGTTGAGTTCCTTTTGGGTGAAGAAATATTTGAGGCTTTTATGATCCGTAAAGATCTTCACCTTCTCCCCATACAGGTTAATGCCTCCAGATTTTAATTGCGAAAATGATAGCTGCCAACTCTAGATCATGAATAGGATAATTTCTCTCATATTCTTTGAGTTTTCGTGAGGAATATGCTATGACTTTCCTATGTTGCATGAGAACACATCCTAAACATTTGCACAGAAGCATCATTGTGATATGACAAATCCTCCCGAACCGATGATAATACTTGTCAAAACAGTCTTTGAAATGAGTCTCCTCTTGAGTTCTTGAAAACTCTTCTCACATTCCTCGCTCCAACCGAATTTTATATCTTTTCGAGTCAGCTAAGTTAATGGAGTAGCGATTCGAGAAAATCCTTCCACGAATCTCCGATAATAACCAGTTAAGCCCAGAAAGCTACATACTTCGGTCACTGACTTAGGTTGCTCCCAGCTTTGTATTGCTTCAATCTTTGCCGGGTCAACAGATATTCCATGATTTAATATCACGTGCCCAAGGAATGCTACTTCCTCAAGCCAGAACTCGCATTTCTTCAACTTGGCTTATAACTTGTTTTCACGAAGCTTTTGGATTATTAGCTTCAAGTGATGCTCATGATCTTCATGACTTTTGGAGTATATGAGGATGTCATCAATAAAGACAACCACAAAATGATCCAAATATTCCTTGAATACTCGAATCATCATATCCATGAAGGCAGCAGGAGCATTAGTCAATCCAAAGGACATGACTAGGAATTCGTAATGCTCGTACCGAGTTCTAAAAGCAGTCTTTGGAATGTCATCAGTTTTAATTTGTAACTGATGATATCCGGAACAAAGATCAATCTTTAAAAAGAATTTGGCACCTTGTAACTAGTCAAACAGGTCATCAATACGAGGTAACGGGTACCTATTTTTGATGGTGACATGATTCAACTCTCGATAGTCAATGCAAAGTTGCATACTCCCATCTTTCTTCTTTACGAATAGAACAGGAGCACCCCAAGGAGACGTACTAGGACGAATGAAATCAATGTCTAATAACTCCTGCAGTTGGGTTTTTAACTCCTGAAGTTCAATAGGAGCCATTCGATATAGGGCTTTGGAAATGGATTTTGTGCCGGGTTCAAGGTCGATACAAAATTTAATTTCACGCTCTGGGGGTAGGCCAGGAAGTTCTTCAAGGAATAGGTCAGGAAATTTATTAACAATAGAAATATCATTCAAATCTGATGTATTTTTGTTTAAATCCGTAACATGGGCTAAGAAAGCTTGACATCCATTTTTAAATTAACGAATAGCTTTATGACTTGATATGACAGTGATTGACTTTAGTGGTTTGGTTGCTTGAATTCGCATAATAGGTTGGTTAGGAATATGAAAACTATCAACCTTACGAAAAAAAAATCAATTTTTGCATGATGAGTAGTTAACCAATCAATCCCTAAAATCACATCAAATACAAGTATTTTTAAGGAAATAAGATCGATAGGTAATGTGAGGGTACCGATTTGAACCAAACAAGACTTATAAATAGTGGATGTAATGAAGGTTTCTCCCAACGGAGTTTCAATAGATAAGTTAAAGTCTAATTTCTATGGAGTCAAATTTAAACTTTGAACGCAAGTAGGAGAAATAAAAGAATGGGTAGAACCAATATCAAATAAGGTATAGACTTCGCTAGAGTTTATGATTAGCTTACCCATGATCACCTCATTCGGATTCCTCGCTTTTTGGGAGGTTACGACAAACGCTCTCCCTTGAACTACCAATTTTGTCTTGTCTGGGATGGCCTTTGATGCCTCCATCCCATCTGGACTTGACTTCGGTGCACGACAAAATTTGGCTAGGTGACCTTCTCTTCCATAATTGTATCATGCTTTGAATCATTAAGGTATAGTTTAAATGATGTGTCCCCCCCACATTTGTAGCATATGACCGGTGGTCGTTCTCCTTCCTTAACAATGGGTGTTGGTGCTGACGTCTTTCAATCATTATTGAATCTTCTCTTCTTGAAATTTCCACTTCTATTATCTTGGCCAGAATTACCACCGAAGTGGTTAGCATTTCTATCATGTTGATTCCCTCCACGTTTGTTGTCACCGCTTCGATGACTTCTACCACTGGTATTATCGACTTGTCGGCTGCTCTCTCTTGGTTGTGTTGACTCATTATCGCGCTCCAATAATTGAGCCATATTTACAACATCTAAATACAAGCACAGTTTTTGAGAGATAAGGTATTGACGTATCTCGAGTTTCAAACCTCTTAAAAATATCCGCGTCATTCTCTCCTCATTATCAACCAAGTGGTACGCAAACCGGGACAACTCAGCAAACTTAGCTTCGTACTGCGACACGATCATATTGTTTTGTTCCAGCTTGATGAACTCCACCTCCTTCATGTGATGAATGCTTTCAGGAAAGTACTTGTCATTGATTAATTCTTGAAACTTCTCCCAAGACATCTTTAGTGCAGCAGGCTGATTACGCTTTAAAAATTCCCACCAGTAATCTGCCTCTCCTCGTAATATGAAGGTGGCAAAGGGAACCTTTTGCTCCTCAGAGCACCCCAAGACATCAAATATCTCTGTGATCTGCTTTATCCACGTCTCCGCCTTAAGTGGTTTTGCCTCTCCCAAAAACTCTGATGGTCCTAGCTCCTTGAATTGCTTAGTGGTGACCATCCGAGAGTTGCCTGTGTTTCCACCTGCATTTTGAATAGGAGCCGCTCTTGTCTCATGTTGCATGAATTGCATAAAGCCTCTGAACATCCCATCGTTCATCATTTCATCGGTGTTATTGTTTACTTGAGGATTATTGTCTTCTTGTTGCACATTATCCTCGGTGTAGATCGTTGGTAACTCAACGGTCTCATGTGCTTCATTGCTGATCTCAACATTTTCAGATGTCATTTTCAAACACTGCCACAAAACAAGGTTTGACATGCCACATATTATCCCTATATTCTGACCAACCAAATAAATAACAAATAAACTTAGGTAGGTCATACTAGCGAAGGAATTACCCGCCTCTCCCCTCCTAGTTCTAGTCTCACATCTTAGCCAGGGATCATATCCCTAAGCTTTGATACCAACTGTGACGCCCCCAAAATAGGTAAACATCACCCATTCTGAGTCGCCAAATACATGGTACAAAATTCAAATATAACCTAAATAATACAACTGTCGTGTAATATAACAAAATATAAGCTGGGAGTTTTAATACGAATATTGTCTTCTAGACAATATCCACACTCAAATTCAATCTTATTACAATTATTATCACACTATTTCATATAATAGTGAGGACCACTAAAACAACCATCTGGACCATCACTCCGTTCCCCGACTAGTCCCAACTATATTCTCATTTCCTGAAGAGAACAATGAAAGCAAAGGGTGAGCTCAACTAGCCCAATAAAGAATATTATGACTAAGATAATGCAGAATAAATTATTGTTAGCCTTCAATAGTGTTAAACTGATAGAATATAATAGACAACAAGTTTAACTGCAGTGGAACAAATAATCCATTAGAAGACTCAAGTAGAACATGATATCTACTGTCTTCCATGATTTAAAAGTTATCACCAATTTTATCACTGAGACTCAGCTTAATAAATAATCCACATCACTGAATTATCCATGCACTACGGGCCAAGGATATTCATTATTATCACCAATGGTCATAATCGTGCCAACAACTGTCCATCAATGCACTACGGGCCAATGATGACTTTTACCACATCATTTGTAACATTATGAGTCATGATTATACCGAATGATCCCTGGTCATAATCATACCAATCCACAGTCCATCTATGCACTACGGGCCAAAGATGTCTTTCATAACAATACAAACATGAGGATGATGACAATGCTATAAGAATTCAATTAAATGCAAGCAAAGGATAAATTCTAAAGATTTATAATTTAATTTATCCAAAATTCAATAATGTCCAAATTGCTAACATGATACTGCTTTGTGGAGTAAAATTCAAGAATAATATTGTATGAAAAATGATTTGGACCGAAAAGAAATTAATTTTTGTTATGAATAGTACCCCGGGTGAATAGTACCCGAGTGAATATTACCCCATAAATAGTACTTCGGGAATAGTATTCCGTGAATAGTACTCCGACATGAAAAGGTTAAAACTTATCAAGAACACTCAGAATAATATTTTCATGAAAAGATACTGGATGAAGCGCAATCAAGGATATTCTACTAATTTCAGGAATTATAGAAGTAATTCTTACCATAGTAAGTTTAAATTTAGGAATATGAAATAAAATAATATCCCTTGCATACTATGGCGTATGAAAGAAAATAATATTTCTTATGAGTATTGAAATAAAATAATATCATTTACCTTGGTAGAAACTGGATTTGACTGGAATATCGGATATTATTTTGAGAAAATCTTACAGAAAACTACACTCAAAGTATTCTTATACTCAAGAAAAATACTCACAATACTATAGTAAAAATGCTTGAGATTTTGTTGGTGTGATTTAGGATGGAGGTTGCCCCTCCTTATATAGTGCAACGGAGGAAAGAAAAACCAAATGCGTGTGCCTAACTTTGCCCCAAATTTCTCTCCGCCTAAATTTTCTTCTACCAAAATCCTTATTTTCAATGCCTAACTCTTATCATTTCAAATGTTAGGGGCCCACCACTTTGGAACAAGCTTTGCATGCAACAATAATCCACCACCCACCACTTTAATAACATGCAAATATATATATATATATATATATATATATATATATATGATAATAATATACTCGAATAAATATTTTATCGGAGGAGATAATTATAATTCCACAGAAAAATATGTCAAACTTTCAACAAATGTTTCATGCAAAAAAATTCTTTCATTTAAAAAAATTGAACCAATATCCACCACATAATAATTAATATTATAAGCTCACAATATCAACAACCAGATCATTCCCAGGAAAGAGGAGACTTTCCAATAAGAATTTTTCTTTATTGGCGCGCAATTAGATGACCAAACCCCTTTTCTCGACAGAATTTTCTAGACATTGTCAATAATGCTAACTAATAATATGAATAATTGTGTCGCGTCAATTATTGATTTAATAATATAAAATATTGTGCAGATGAAACTGTGACAATAATTAAATCAATAATATGAGATACTGTGCAACAATTACTGTGGCAATTATTGAACAAAACTAAGTGACTTCTCACGTAAGCATCAATAATCAAAGATATTGTACAATACCGTGTGTTACTATGCAACCACGCATATTACTGTACTTTTATCAACGGGTATTTCAACAGTTAACGGTAAAACTTTAGCCGTTATTTTTTATAAAAAGATATTTCTGTTGTTTTCTAACTCCGACAATAATTCTGTTGTGAGGTCCACTAACGATGCTGCCATCGTACGAATATTCCCTGAAAAAATGAATATTTCCCGACCAACCGAATATTTTATAACAACTTGCTTACTTTGCAAAATTTATAAATATTACCCACAACTATGACATTATAACAAATTCACACCTTAATATTTAAAAATATAATTCGAGAAAAAATTAATCTTTATTTATGAAAGTTGGGGTCTTACATCTTATTATCTTTTCCCTTATCATATTTCTTATAATAGGGGAGTGTGGGACACTGTTGGTGTGAAATTTTTTGGGCCCATAATCGGTACTCGAATCCTGGCCTATGCCACTTAACATTAATTATTTGGCGGCTTGGTGTTATAGAAGGGTCAAAGTCCTAATTGAATTTTTGATCCTTATTCTATTAGGTTTCGTATTGTTAAAGAATGAGGATTCTAATTGATTATGGCGATTTAATTCTAATGAAAACTCTAAATCAGGACTCCTATTCCTGTTGGTCTCAGGCGAGTTATGGTAACGCGGTGTGAGAAACTATATATATAACCACATACTAGGTAAAAGCACACATACATACACATTACTATTGCTCTCGCTATTGTAATTTTATACCTTCATTGTTAACGTTTCTGTGACGTCCCCAAATCCGTGTAACCATCGATTACAGAACTTGGTGCTCACGATACAACATACACCATCATCTAACTAAGTAAACCTTAACAATAAGGAATAATAGTATTAACTATTACATAAATAGTCGAAACAAAATCCCAAGTCTTTACAACCTTAAAACATACTGGAACTTAGTCTTAGCGTTTATCGCTACAATACACATATGCGGAAATAATTATTTTATTACATAACCATTAGCATTACTTCATCTTGGACTTTCCTTGTCCTTGCCTCAACCCTCGGCCTTCTCTCATCCTTAATCGAAAAGGTTTAAACAAGAATGAGCACAAATTGCCCAAAGAAGTATCTGAATAAATGGGAAGTATACATCGGGATAAGGGCATTTGAATTACTAGATCTCAACAGTTGAAAGATTATCAAGTGTTAAAGAAGAACATCAGGAATAAGAATTTAAGAATTTTCAATATCATACTAAGGGGTGTAAAATACCCTGAACATGTTTTCTTTCATCAAAAACATCAAACGGTTTAACAATCAAATAGATAAGCGGTCTCTGCTCGCAAATCGCCAGTGATGATCAAATTTCATTGTACCCTACATTGTGCACATGTATTAAGTTTAAAATGCATAAGCATAAATGGGACTATTTGCCCGACATCTATTTTTCCCGTTCATTCGGGTTGTTCATCTTAGTAATCATGCGAGACCTCACCCAGGCAACTTGGATTGGTAAACATTCAATAACCGAAAAGATGTGTTTTAAATCATTTTTCATCAATAATAACAAGCCGGAACCAAAGGCTAGGAACATACATAGAAACAATTCTATAATAACATGAAACTTGAAAGCATAGCCGTTAGAATAATAACTGAATAACCATTGAAAAGCTTACAAGATAATTGGAGTTTGTATGACTTTTCAGCGAAGAAACTTGCGAAATAAATAACTAACACAAGTCCAATACTTACCCTTACAACGCTAATATCGGTGAGGATTTAATAAATACCCAAAAGAAATTAGAGTTAGGAAACTTTCCTGATAAGCCTGCTACAATTAACGCTAGCGATTAACCTTCACATAACCTAATCACATGTGTTTTGCTTAATCACCATTCATACACAATCTAGTTTGAAGTAAAAGGGTCTCTATTGGATATGCTATAAACATCATAATAGAATATATTTAGAAAATATATGCCACCCATTTTAGATATCATAGGCATTTAAAATGTAACTTAAAAATGCCCAAACATAACAGTTTTTACATTTTTTTTCTCGACTTTACCATACCTCGCTAAAACAGTCATAACCAATTCGTTTTAAAAACTTTTGAGTAATTCTTGCATACACTGAAGCTAACTTCAGGGCTAAAACTTTCGCTTCATGGACCATCTTCAAATTCCAAGCACAAAATTCCGGAAAATCATGCGAGGAGATCTACTCCGAATTTGTTGGACAGATTTGACGACGAACTACTTTGAAAAGTCATAACTCCTTGCTCAAAGTTGGAATTAGTCCGTTCGAGTCTATGGAAAGCTTATTCAGATGTAATATAATAACCCAAAAGTCCAAAATTTTACGAAACTGTAGCTAGCCCCGAATTTGTCCTTAGGGTCAGCGAGTTCACAATTTTTTCGGTTTAACATGTTTATTTCGCGACCTTACGATTTTCATATCTCACTCAATATAGCTTAGATTCGAATGAAATTTGGACATGTTATACCTCATGCTACATTCTATTTTATAAAATTATTATATGCAACAAATGGAATATCTAAGACATGATTTCAAGTGACCAAAAATCCTGAAAAATCATGCAAACTAGTTTAACCCAACTTTTGAGAAAATCATGATTTTGATTCTAGCATGCATGAATTTGATTCCTACTATCCAGACCACATTTACTAACATATATATACATGTTACAATAATTTATTTCTCTAACTTTTCATGTTTTGATCAAATTAGCAACTTAGTAGCATTTTATCAAATAATTAGCATGCATGGCATAACTCTTTGGATTTTTAAAGCATACATGGCATGGTTTGTCAAGAACTTATGTTCTTATTACACCATAACAATCAGACCACAATTACACAACATCACATACTCCAAAACAAACCATTTATAAAGGTCTCCTATGCATATTCTCTCATAGTTTTGGAAGAACATAGAGAATGGGTTCATAGCTTACCTCTTTGGCGAATTCCTCTTGATTTAATCTGTTAGAGACTCACTCCTTGCCTGCTTAGACTCTCCAAAATCTCCAGAAATCACCACAACATCTATTACTCTCATTTTCTCTTTCTTTTTGTATCTTGGTGGGATTTTTGCAAAGTGAAACATTTTTTGTTGGGTGTATATATATATAACTTGATAGAGTTTTCTCTCCTTCACCACTCCCATCATCGATTACATGCATAATTATCCCACTTGAATATAGTTATGGGGGGGAAGTTAGGAACATGAAAAGGTTTGCTTATTATGTATGGTTTAATAAGGAGTTATCACCTTTCTTCCTCCTTATTGCTATATCTGAATATACTCTCCTCCTTGTCCCATAATATGTGTCACAAGACCCCCCAAATTTTCTTCCAATGCATTATAATGTTATTTTAATCATTTAAATACCAATTTTGACCGTTTTTCCCTCAGTAGCCACGCGTAACGATACTTATATCGATTCTACTAAAGTCGACGTCCCGACGTCATGGAACTCTCCGTTTAGTTAAAAGTCAACTTCAAAATTAAGTAGTTGACAATTAAATCGCTCTCAAAGTGTGTTTGGGCTAAATTTAAGATAATATTATATCTAATAAAGTTCCAAGAGTAGAGATTTGACTGTATGTGATATTTTATGTCATGAAACTTTCAAGTCCATATATCTATAAATAAGAGCATTGTAAAAGAGAATGGTGGATATATAAAAATATTATGAGGCATGTCTCATTTTAAGTGACACATTTAAAAATATTATGAGACATGTCTCATTTTAAGTGACACATTTTAAGTGATTCTGATCTATCACGCCTAATTTCGACGCTTTTGGACTCAATCATGAATAGCGTCTCTAAATTCCGCTCAAAATCAAACTCATATTTGTAAGTCATCCCACGAAATTAATTAGAATTAATTCCATCCTTAACCAATTTAAATAATTGGCCTAACCATAACAACCATTAATATGCATCTTATCACATAACATATAATAAAAATAAATAATTCATCTAAAAATAATTGTCACATAAGAATTTCACATAAGTTTGTTTATTGAAATTATTTAATTACATGGAAAAATCTATGATATTACATTCACCCTCCCTTATAAGGATTCCGTCCCCGGAATCATTACACATCAAACAAACAGATTAGGGTAGTTTTTCATCATTTTCTCCTCGAGTTCCCACATAGCCTCCTCGGCGTTGTGGTTCCTCCATACTACCTTAACAGAAGGTATTATTTTATTTCTTAACACTTGTTCTTTTCTATCAATTATCTGCACTGGAACCTCTTCGTAAGTTAAATCTTTTTCGAACTGAATAGGTTCAAACTCTATAACATGCTTGTAGTCCTGCTTATATGGTCTTAAGACTGAAATATGGAATACGTTGTGTATATGTTCTAGCTCCAGAGGTAAAGCTATTTCATAAGCTACCTCACCACTCGTCTCGTAACTTCAAAGGGTCCTATGAATGCAGGACTAAGTTTTCCTTCTTCCCAAATCTCATTTTCCTTTCCAAGGTGACACTTTCAAAAACACATAAGTGCTTAAGCGTCAAGTCTCGTTGTTATCGGTGTTGATCAGCATATTTCTTCTATCGATCCTGAGCCGTCACTAGCCTCGCTCGAATAGTTTTGATCATATCTGCAGTTTGTTGTACCAATTCTGGCCCTAACAGTTGACGTTCTCCTATTTCATCCCAATATAATGGCGTTCTGCATTTCCTTCCATATAAAGCTTCATACGGTGGCATCCCGATGCTCGCATGGTAGCTGTTGTTGTATGCAAATTCCACCAACGGTAGGTGGTCATCCCAACTCCCTTTGAAATCCATCACACATGCTCTCAGCATGTCCTCTAACCTTTGAATAGTTCTCTCGCTCTGCCCATCTGTTTGAGGATGATACGCGGTGCTCAACCTCAGTTGCGTTCCCATGCGTTCTTGAAAACTTCTCCAGAAATTCGCTGTGAACCATGGATCGCGATCTGACACAATTGATACTGGTACACCATGCCTTGAAACGATCTCTTTGATATAAAGCTTTGCCAAATGATCCAAGGTATATCTGATCTTGATTGGCAAGAAATGCGCTGACTTGGTCAATCGGTCGACGATTGCCCACACTGCATCGTAACCCTTCTACTTAACGCATCCGCTACCACGTTCGCTTTCCCCGGATGATACAAAATATCGCAATCATAATCCCTTATTAGCTCCAACCATCTCCTCTGCCTCATATTTAACTCCTTTTGCGTGAAAATATACTTCAGACTTTTATGGTCCGTGTATATTTCACACTTCACACCATATAAATAGTGCCTCCAAATCTTGAGGGCAAATACTACCGCTGCCAATTCTAGGTCGTAGGTAGGATATCCCTTCTCATAATCTTTCAACTGGCGCGATGCGTATGCAATGACTTTACCATGTTGCATAAGCACACAGCCAAGCCCCTTGTGTGACGCATCACTTTGAAATCACAAAGTCACCAGTATCGATGCCTGCAACGCATAATACGGTGCCTAACTCAATCTCTTCTTGAGTTCTCGAAACTCTCTCTTACTTCTCACCAGACAAACTTCATCGACTTCTTCGTTAAATTCGTCCAATGTTCTGCTTTATCTTGAAAAATCTTGAATGAACCGTGCAGTAGTTGCCTTGATCTAAGAAACTTCTTACTTAGTCGGTGTTCTTGGTTGCTCCCAATTACATCTGCTTCCACCTTTCTTTGGATCCACGGAGATTCCGTCCTTGTCGATTACATGACCTAGAAACTGAACCTTCTCCAACCAGAACTCGCACTTCAAAATTTTGCGTATAATTTATCCCTTCTCAATGCCTCCAATACCAACCTTAAATGTTCAACATGATCTTCCTGAGTCTTGGAATAGATTAGGATATCATTTATGAACACAACTACGAATTTATCTAAATACTGTTTAAATACCCGATTCATCATGTCCATAAACGCTTCTGGCGCGTTTGTTAACCCGAAACGACATTACGAAACTTCGTAGTGACCATAACGAGTTACGACGCAACTGTCTTAGGTACATCTTCCTTTCTCACCTTCAATTTGGTGATACCCGATCCTCAAATCGATTTTGGAAAAATATTTCGCTCCCTTCACCGGTGATCAAACAGTCATCTATCCTAGGTAATAGCTGGTACTTGTTCTTGATCGTCACCTTGTTCGACTCTCGATAATCGATGCACGATCTCATCGACCGATCCTTCTTCTTTTCACAAACAATATTGGTGCTCCCCAAGGAGACACACTCGGTTGAATATACTTCCTATCCAATAATTCCTGCCAATCGTATTACTATCGGCTCCTTCATCTCTCCGGGGTGCCATTATGTGCGGGGATTTGAAATCGGTCTTGGTTCGATTAAATCTATAACGAATTAAACCTCTCTATCCGGCGGAAGACCTGTCAATTCTTTTGGGAATACATCTGGAAATTCATTCACTACTGGCATTTGTCCCATTTCTAACCCTACTTTCTGAGTATCGACGATATTGGCCAAATAACCTACACATCCCTTTTTTAGTAACTTCCTCGCTTGCATCATCGTCAGACAGCTCGAGTGTCTCGGCGACCTACTCCCATAGAACACTACTTTAGACTGCTCAGGAGTCTTAAGGTTTATACACTTTTTCTGGCAATCTATCATCGCTCCATGGTTAAATAACCAATCCATCCCTAGAATTACATCAAATTCTCCTAATTGAATTGGGATTAAGTCCACAGGTAACCTATATCCCCTGATATCTACAACGCAATTCCTATGGACATGGTTAACGGGAATGACTTCCTTATTAGCAACTTCTATGTTCATAGGATATTCTAATTCTTCCTGAGGTAAGTTTAGTCATTGGGAGAACGTCCCCACTAACATGTCTACAAACTACTGCATAGGGTTCGATGGATCCCCAGCATTACCGTCTGACCCCTCGGGTGCTTGGCGACGTCTTCCTCTAGCCATCTATCTGTTCAAAATGAACTAAATATTACTATCTCATAACTTACCCTACAACATATAGAATTTGTGCTGAACCCGAACCATCACATCCATACTTAAATAAAACATATTTATTTATAAACATAATACTCAAAGTATTTCATCGTCTTATGGCATTACGCCATTTACATCACGTGGCATCAAACACTTGGTAAAAAACAGAAACCAAGCTTTTTATTACATAGATAAGCATTTTATTTGCTACTAGGAAAGTTCATCATAATATCTCTGGACCTCGCCTAATGGGCGTCTTCATGCTCCTCATCCCTATCTCTTTCACCAAATCTCGATATATAACACGGCGACCAGCCGGCGCTCCTCACGTGGAAAGTGACGCACCCTATCTTTGGAACCTTCCATGTCTTGAAACTTAAACACGTATTTCATCTTGTCTATCTTAACCTTCTTGTCTCTAACTTCTCCCTCCAACTCTCCTAGTTAGCTTCTCATTCTAACACGGTCTCTTCTTTCATATCCCGTAAAGTGGTAATAATCATTGTCAAGTTGGAGACTCTGAATCCTCGACTCCAACCCATTAATGGTATGTCCCAAGTGGGTTCTGATAGCATCCCTCTCATCCTTCAGCCTAACCGACTTCTGGCCTTCAACCCGCAGCTTGTCAGCCAGATCCCCATTCCTAATTACCAGGTGGTGCACCAATGCCTCAAGCAATGCTGCAGCTTGTTGTTCCCCCTGATACAGCTCCTCTAACTCGTGGACCTTGTCATCCAGCTCGACGATCCTGTCCATCAACTCATCCAGCATAGTGTCTTTAGGTACCTCCTCGGAGTCCTCCTCGGGCTCCTCTTCCTCTTTCGGATACTCCTCCGGATCCGACTCAAATTCTTGCCTTAGCTATATAGCTCGAGTACAAATTACATCACTAACTCGCTTCACTTACTACACGAATATCTTTAACTTCCTCTTCTCATGACATCCTATAATCAAAACACAAATCAACTCGATTAGAAAAATAGATATTGATTTTGTTTTTAGAAAAAATAGATTTGTCACTACACTTAGAACTCTATGTGAGTTCATCTCCCTATCATCTCCACTAACTCTCTCTAAGGTTATAGCCCAAGGTTCCCCACCTAAGGTTTATAGCCTAAAGCTTTGATACCAACCTGTGACGCCCCCAAATCCGTGTAACCATCGATTACAGAACTTGGTGCTCACGATACAACATACACCATCATCTAACTAAGTAAACCTTAACAATAAGGAATAATAGTATTAACTATTACATAAATAGTCGAAACAAAATCCCAAGTCTTTACAACCTTAAAACATACTGGAACTTAGTCTTAGCGTTTATCTCTACAATACACATATGCAAAAATAATTATTTTATTACATAACCATTAGCATTACTTCATCTTGGACTTTCCCTTGTCCTTGCCCAAACCCTCAGCCTTCTCATCCTTAACTGAAAGGTTTAAACAAGAATGAGCACAAATTGCCCAGCAAGTATACGGAATAAATGGGAAGTATACATCAGGATAAGGGCATTTGAATTACTAGATCTCAACAATTGAAAGATTATCAAGTGTTAAAGAAGAACATCAGGAATAAGAATTTAAGAATTTTCAATATCATACTAAGGGGTGTAAAATACCCTGAACATGTTTTCTTTCATCAAAAACATCAGACGGTTTAACAATCAAATAGACTGTAAACGGTCTCTGCAAGTACGCCAGGTGATCAGCCCATTGTACCCTACATTGTGCACATGTATTAAGTTTAAAATGCATAAGCATAAATGGGACTATTTGCCCGACATCTATTTTTCCCGTTCATTCGGGTTGTTCATCTTAGTAATCATGCGAGACCTCACCCAGGCAACTTGGATTGGTAAACATTCAATAGCTTCGAAAGATGTGTTTTAAATCATTTTTCATCAATAATAACAAGCCGGAACCAAAGGCTAGGAACATACATAGAAACAATTCTATAATAACATGAAACTTGAAAGCATAGCCGTTAGAATAATAACTGAATAACCATTGAAAAGCTTACAAGATAATTGGAGTTTGTATGACTTTTCAACGAAGAAACTTGCACGAATAAATAACTAACACAAGTCCAATACTTACCCTTACAACGCTAATATCAGTAAGGATTTAATAAATACCCAAAAGAAATTAGAGTTAGGAAACTTTCCTGATAAGCCTGCTACAATTAACGCTAGCGATTAACCTTCACATAACCTAATCACATGTGTTTTGCTAATCACCATTCATACACAATCTAGTTTGAAGTAAAAGGGTCTCCTATTGGATATGCTATAAACATCATAATAGAATATATTTAGAAAATATATGCCACCCATTTTAGATATCATAGGCAGCCCAAAACAGAACTTAAAAATGCCCAAACATAACAGTTTTTACATTTTTTTTTCTCAGCTTTACCATACCTCGCTAAAACAGTCATAACCAATTCGTTTTAAAAAAATTTTGAGTAATTCTTGCGCCCACGCGAAGCTAACTTCTGGGGCTAAAACTTTAGTTCATGGACCATCTTCAAATTCCAAGCACAAAATTCCAGAAAATCCGTGCAAGGAGATCGCCCAATTTGTTGGATGATTTGACGCAACTACTTTGAAAAGTCATAACTCCTTGCTCAGAAGTTGGAATTAGTCCGTTCTGGAGTCTATGGAAAGCTTATTCAGTGTACTATAATAACCCAAAAGTCCAAAATTTTCTGGAAACTGTAGCTAGCTCCGAATTTGTCCTTAGGGTCAGCAGTTCACAATTTTTTCGGTTTCTAACATGTTTATTTTGCGACCTTACGATTTTCATATCTCACTCAATATAGCTTAGATTCGAATGAAATTTGGACATGTTATACCTCATGCTACATTCTATTTTATAAAATTATTATATGCAACAAATGGAATATCTAAGACATGATTTCAAGTGACCAAAAATCCTGAAAAATCATGCAAACTAGTTTAACCCAACTTTTGAGAAAATCATGATTTTGATTCTAGCATGCATGAATTTGATTCCTACTATCCGGACCACATTTACTAACATATATATACATGTTACAATAATTTATTTCTCTAACTTTTCATGTTTTGATCAAATTAGCAACTTAGTAGCATTTTATCAAATAATTAGCATGCATGGCATAACTCTTTGGATTTTTAAAGCATACATGGCATGGTTTGTCAAGAACTTATGTTCTTATTACACCATAACAATCGACCACAATTACACAACATCACATACTCCAAAACAAACCATTTATAAAGGTCTCCTATGCATATTCTCTCATAGTTTTGGAAGAACATAGAGAATGGGTTCATAGCTTACCTCTTTGGCGAATTCCTCTTGATTTAATCATTGAGAGACTCACTCCTTGCACTCGCTTAGACTCTCCAAAATCTCCGTAAATCACCACAACATCTATTACTCTCAATTTCTCTTTCTTTTTGTATCTTGGTGGGATTTTTGCAAAGTGAAACATTTTTTCTGGGGCTACAACTTTCGTTTATGGACCATCTTCAAATTCCAAGCACAAAATTCCAGAAAATCCGTGCAAGGAGACTACTCCGAATTTGTTGGATGATTTGACGCCTTAACTACTTTGAAAAGTCATAACTCCTTGCTCAAGTCGGAATTAGTCCGTTCTGGAGTCTATGGAAAGCTTATTCAGTGTACTATAATAACCAAAAAGCCCAAAATTTTCTGAAAACTGTAGCTAGCCCCGAATTTTTCCTTAGAGTCAGCAGTTCACAATTTTTTCAGTTTCTAACATGTTTATTTCGCGACCTTACGATTTTCATATCTCACTCAATATAGCTTCGATCCGAATGAAATTTGGACATGTTATACCTCATGCTACATACTATTTTACAAAATTATTACATGCAACAAATGGATTATCTAAGACATGATTTTGAGTGAGCAAAAATCCTGAAAAATCAGGCAAACTAGTTTAACCCAACTTTTGAGAAAATCATGATTTTGATTCTAGCATGCATGGATTTGATTCCTACTGTCCAGACCACATTTACTAACATATATATACATGTTACAACAATTCATTTCTCTAACTTTTCATGTTTTGATCAAATTAGCAACTTAGTAACATTTTATCAAACACTTAGCATGCATGGCATAACTCTTTGGATTTTTAAAGCATATATGGCATGATCTGTCCAGAACTTATGTTCTTATTACACCATAACAATCAGACCACAATTACACAACATCACATACTCTAAAACAAACCATTTATAAAGGTCTCCTATGCATATTCTCTCATAGTTTTGGAAGAACATAGAGAATGGGTTCATAGCTTACCTCTTTGGCGAATTCCTCTTGATTTAATCTGTTAGAGACTCACTCCTTGCTTGCTTAGACTCTCCAAAATCTCCAGAAATCACCACACCATCTATTACTCTCAATTTCTCTTTCTTTTTGTATCTTGGTGAGATTTTTGTAAAGTGAAACATTTTTTTGTTGGGTGTATATATATATAACTTGATAGAAATTTGCTCTCTCCAAATTTCTTCACCACTCCCATCATCAGTTACATGCATAATTATCCCACTTGAATATAGTTATGGGGGGGGTTAGGAACATGAAAAGGTTTGCTTATTATATATGGTTTAATAAGGAGTTATCACCTTTCTTCCTCCTTATTGCTATATAGGAATATACTCTCCCTCCTTGTCCCATAATATGTGTCACAAGACCCCACCAGCTGCTGTCCAATTAAACAAATGCATTATAATGTAATTTTAATCATTTAAATATCGATTTTGACCGTTTTGCCCTCCGTAGCCACACGTGTCGATACTTATATCGATTCCTACTAAAGTCGACGTCCCGGACATCATGGAACTCTCCGTTTCGTCAAACTCAACTTCAAAATTCATAGTTGACAATTCGTCGCTTCAAAGTGTGTTTGGGCTAAATTTAAGATAATATTATATCTAATAAAGTTCCAAGAGTAGAGATTTGACTGTATGTGATATTTTACGTCATGAAACTTCCAAGTCCATATATCTATAAATAAGAGCATTGTAAAAGAGAATGGTGGATATATAAAAATATTATGAGGCATGTCTCATTTTCGTGACACATTTAAAAATATTATGAGACATGTCTCATTTTCGTGACACATTTTCATGGTTACAGTCTATCTTGCCTAATTTCGACGTTTGGACTCAAATACGCAGACCGCGTCTCTAAATTCCGCTCCAAACTCAAACTCATATTTGTAAGTCATCCCACGAAATTAATTAGAATTAATTCCATCCTTAACCAATTTAAATAATTGGCCTAACCGTAACAACCATAATATGCATCTTATCACATAACATATAATAAAAATAAATAATTCATCTAAAAATAATTGTCACATAAGAATTTCACATAAGTTTGTTTATTGAAATTGTTTAATTACATGGAAAATCTAGGATATTACAGTTTCTGGTTTGTACTTATTCTCACACCGAAGCTATCCTCCAATAACTCAGACCATCATGCTTTTTGGTGTCTTCGTCTGTTCATTATGTAAGTTTTTAGTTCGTTATTTAATAATTTGGCGAGCCGCTAAATTTTGACGTTAACAATGATAATAAAATTATAACACAAACTTGAGAGCATTTTTCATTTTATACGCGTGAAAAGTATCTAAGATCACGTCAAACAAAAGTGATTTTGATCATGAACCAATAGTTCAACCATACAAATATAAAAAGCATTCGAAAATATAAAAATATGTATACTTTTATTTTATTTAACATTGTTAATTAAACACTATTACTATATTTCTAAAAATTTTAGGGATATGTTTAGAGGGCAAATGTACAAAAATGTCCCTGACGTTTACTCCGATATCCCACTTGCACCCTATAATTTTTTTCCAAAAGTACCCTTAACGTTACAAATTTAAGGTCAATTGTGCCCCTCCCGTTAAAAAAATCCAGCTAGACAAACGGACGTGCTAGGCGATTGACGCGTGGCAACAATAAATTTTTTAATTCTTTTCTCTTTCTTCTCTCTCTTTTTCTCTTCCTTTCTTCTCCCTCTTTTCTCTCTCTCCTTTCTTATTCCTCTATTTTAAAATAACAAAACTGAAACAGGAATCGAGTTAACAAAACTTAGCCACCTATCTCGTGCAACATTTTAACCACTCTTCTCATTGAGGGGCGGTTAATAGGGAGATGACTGCTGTAGAGGAGGCCAACATTGAGGACTTTGCAAATTTCTTCCTTTAAACATGTTCGTGTGCTGATAGGGTTTTTTGGGCTCTGATTTGTGGTGGGGTTTTGATCGGTCTGATTGTTACCTATGCTTTCCCTTCTAATCGTAAATTCCTATGTTTATTGTTGCAAATTCATGGGTTGTTTGAACCCTTTTCATATCTACTTGCTTTGGATCTGATTATTGGATTTTTTTTCTAATTTTTGTTGTCCTGTTTCGTCGGCACCTTTGGATGCTGATGGTCTGGATTTCTTGGATTTTTTTCCTATGTTCAGTTTAGCATGTTTGTCTCCTACTGTTGTCGCTATTTTGTTTATGGGTGTTTCTGAATGGATGATTTTTGATTCTATTTCTTGGCTCTTTTACTGCTCTGTTCGTTGATAGTACCCAGATCTGTTTTGCCGATCGAGTTGGAATCATCTGGCATTTGTTTTTCTGTCCTACTGCCGATTTTGTTTGGTTTAATTGGCCGAATTCTGTGATGTTTATGCTGTAAACTACTATCTTTTTCATTCCCATCTTGTTAATTGGCCCACCCTTTGGATCTAATTGATAGTGTTTGGTCTGGGTGTGAGTAACTGATTATGTTGTTTGAATCTATGCTGGTTTGTTTATCCTTACCAGAGTTAATAGTGGTTTGATGACTGTTTGTTGCTACTAGACCTGGCAATATAGTTAGTTAACTGTTGGGTCAAACCATATTAACTGGAACCAAATGGGTTGGTTAACCATTTTTATTTATTCAGGTTGGTTAAAGTTTGGACCCATATTTTTTAAAATAAATATAGTTAGCTAACCGGTTAACTATTTTTCAACCCATATTTCTAACAATTCTTTGCTAAAAAATGACACAAGTATTTAGCGTAATTAATTTGACCCACGTGCATATATATATGGAATCAAACTTTAATTAAGTTCTCATCAAATATTGCGTGAATTAGCAGGTATATTATTATTATTATTATTATTATTATTATTATTATTATTATTATTATTATTATTATTCAATTCAAAAGCATTAATTAAATAATATATTGTATCTGATATCAACCTTTTAATAATGTAGTATTTTTGGAGACATTTTCTTGTACGTGGTTAATATGAGCTTACTACTCTATTTCAATTTGTACTACAAAAAGAATTTCAGTTACAAAATTATGAATATATTTGTTCAATGTTTACTTGTTAAACTAATAAATTGTTAGTTTAATAATTTACTGCATGATATATTAATATTGTATCATTTACTATTACTGCCAAAAAAGAGTCTTTTTTATTATATATATAAAACAAAACAAATTATATATACTTGTTTGGTTTGGTGGTATATATATAATTTACATAGAGTTTATGTAAATTCTAGTATTCTAGTTACAAAAGAATTATAAATATGTTTTAATATTTAAACGACATTCATAGAATTATACTATGGTGTATTTTGGATTCCAACATTTCTATTAGCAGGTTAATAATAATTTTAAAAATTATTTAAATATAGAAGGGTATTAATAATTTTAATTTAAAATTTTATTAATATAGTTTTTTAGCATTTTATTATTTATATTAATAATTTTTATATCATATTATTACTTAATTAATTTAATTGTGACGGTCACAATTTCATTTTTCAAAAGTTTTGTTTAAAAGTCAAAACATCTTAAAATGGTTAATATGATTAATATGGTTTTGAACCATAACCATATAGTTCCAACCCACACAACCCATATTAAAAATGGTTAATATAGTTTTAGTTCTTAAATGGAACCATAACCATATTTTAAAAACCAAAACCAACCCATAACCATATTTTGCAAGCCTAGTTGCTACTGTGAATAAGTAATAAGAGGAACAATGGGAAATAACAAAATGAAGAAAATTGAGAGGGATACATGTTAATATTAAGAATGAAGAAGTATTAGTGCTTATTTTTGGATATGATGTAAGACTGCTGGCGAGGGCTATGCAGCAAATCTGTTTATTTATGGGTTAAATTACATATAAACACTTGCTGATTGTCTTCTTCTGATAGGTTGCTTGCTTAATGCTCCACCATTCTGCAAAAGCTCGCATCTCGGCATATTTTTGCAGATGGAACTTCAGTTGTTGGTAGCAACGGGTTAGGGGAAAAAAAATCTTAAAGTTCGTCCTTCCAGTAAATGACATCTAATATTTCATGTTTCTTATTTTGTTTTTGTTTTATAAAACAATGTATAACATCACATTATTTATTCTATTGTGATCGCAAACAATGGAGACTGAGAGCTTGGCTTCCATGGAGACTGATGAACGGTGGGCAAAGGTCCAAAAATACAATTGATAATTTCAGTTTTGTTATTTTAGAATAGAGGAAGAAGAAAGGAGAGACAAAAAAGAGAAAAGAATAAAAAAATTTATTTTTGCCACGTGTCAATCGTCTAACACGTCCGTTTGTCTGGATTTTTTTTTTAACGGGAGGGGCACAATTGACTTTAAATTTGTAACATTAAGGGTACTTTTAGAAAAGAAAAAAAAAGAGTATAAGGTGCAAGTGGGATATCGGGATAGACGTCAGGAGTTTTTTTTGCCCTATGTTTAGAATATCAAAATTTTCACTTAATGCAAAAGTTTTAAAATTGTATTACTAATTTATAAAACGAATAAAATACAGTTAAAAAATCAAAGAATTCTTATATATATATATATATATATATATATATATATATATATATATATATATATATATATATATATTTAGGGTTCACGTGCAATTCCAAACTAATTGCCACACTATCTCACTCACAATTTACACCTTTCCTTTTTCTTTTTTAATTTAATTTTTAATTTTTATCTTTGAATCCCTATTTCTTTCTAGCTCTGAAATTCTCTGGATACAAGTTTTCTCTTCGGCATGATCTAAAATGTATATTAAGAGTGATATTTTCACAAGTAAAATTTGATATTTTTATAAGTTCTCATCTATATGAGTGTGGAGTCCATTTACTATTAATGTGAGAGGGACCTTGTGGAACTATAATTTTTTATTGTGGAAATATCAATTCCCTATATTAATTGTATGTAATCAAATTTAAAATATTTTCAAATTCACATTTAATATGAATTAATTCAGTTATAGATGAGATACTTATTAAAATTAAATAATATCCAAATAATTCTACTAATTTAATAACAAAATTTATTGTCTTCAAATATAAAATACAGCACATGATAGAAAAATATGTAACTAAAACTATTAATTAATTACAAAGTTTATTATCTTCAAATGTTAAATATATCACATGATGAAAAATGACTATAGATATTGTCAGAAAAAATTATATTCTCAAAAAAAAAAAAAAATTAATGATATTTTTATAACTGTTTTGGCTACACTTAACATTTTAAGGTACATTTATTGCTCTAGGGACATTTTTTGCTATAGCAATATTAAAGGTCTAAAAATTATCTAAGTAATACTACTAATTAATTACATAAATTTATTGTCTACAAACATTAAATCACAAGATAAAAAAAAGGTAATGACTATAAAAAATTTAAAAAGGTACAACCGTATTTGCATAAAATACAACATACAAAGTCGGACATCTAAGCTCTCACATAACTAAGTTTATTCCTCAATAAAATTTACATAATAAATATTTCCTTGATAAGATTTAGACAAAATCTGCCTAATTAATTTTTAGATGTAATTATATTATAAATGTTATCAATTACCATTGGCAGTGATAATGTCATAACAATATTTATGTTGCCAGAGCAAATCTGTAAACGACACTTTTACGCTTCTTTTAACTAAACTTTGAGCTTTTAGCGACATGACATATTGTTTTGGCATCATAATTTTTGCTCTAACAGTGGCTTATCATTAACATAATAAATATTTCCTTATTAATGTTTAGATAAAATCTGCCAAAGTAATTTCTAGATTATCTCATAAATGCTATCAATTTAATTCATTGTCTGACTACCATATTAGACATCTTAATCAACACTATATAAACAGCATCATAAATAGTTGTAAGATGTACTCATTCCCACACAAACCCTAAGGATAGTCTTGCATCTGAGAAAAATATGGCCAAACTCTTGCATATTGCTTTGACATCTCTCTTGGTGCTGCTCATGTTCATTTAGTTCTTAGTTAAGAGCAATAATTTTTTATAACTTTTGACATATATCCTAAAAGAAAAGGAAATGGCATTGCTTACATGAGTTTTTGAACATTTTTTTTACCATATTTTGTTCTAAATTTTTAAACTGGTTTCGGTTGTACTACTAATTTCCGTGCAGACATTATATATATATACATATATATATATATATATATATATAGCAACTGGTTGCTAAGAAACTATTAGCAACCCAAAAAATATTTATTGTATTTTTTATCTTCTTTAGCGTATTTACATTTTGTTTATGGCCTCCATTAGGTAATTTATATATTTATTTATCTCTGTTTTAATTATATATTAATTTAAAATGAATTTTATAATAAAATTAAGGGCCCAGCCCTTAGCTGTCGAGAAGTCAATAATTTTTTATTTTAGTTATTTCTTTTGGTTATTTAATTTACAAAAATGAAATCTTAGTGTTGTTATAATAATTATATGTTGGTAATTTAACATTTTTGTATTATTTTTTAGATTTAGAAGGAGTGATGGGTCAAACTGATGTATACTGTTGTAAAAATAATCATATTGGGAGATGTATTCCCGAAAGTGAGGACGATGCCAAATGCGATCAATTATGTTACCAATCAAATTGCTCCAAGGGAGGCCAGTGTAAGATAGAGGGTAGCAAGGCGCCAAACCATTTTTACCATTGTTTTTGTTGATGGTCAGAATTATTAATAGTAAATTGAGAGAGTTTAATTTACCTTGTGTGTAACACCCCAGTCCCACATCGAAAGATAGGGAAAAAATTTGTCTGCATATAAGGAAATAAGTTATTACCAATAGTACCTTCAAGTCATGACATTTTGGGAGCCTGTGGTGGGCTAAGATGACCTAAGAAGATACTATTGGGCTAGTAGTTGAAGCCTTATTTTGATGGATTTAATTCGATTCGGACTTGGGATTTGACCCGAGATTTATTCCTGGATTCGGATTTGACCCGGTTGTTTCATATATGGTATCGAGCCGACTCTCGGCTCGAAGTCTGGGTCATCCGACGGAGTTCTTGGGAGGTGGGGACACGAAGGTGGTGGTATTATCCCACATGGAGAGATGAAGGTCCGGAGGTGGGGACACGAAGCCAGCCGGTATTATCCCACAATGGCTAGAGAGGCAAAGATCTTTGGGCCTTATCTGCATATAAGGAAATAAGTTACTACCAATAGTACCTTCAAGTCATGACCTTTTGGGAGCCTGTGGTGGGCTAGATGACCCAAGAAGATACTATTGGGCCAGTGGTTTGAGGCCTTATTTGGATAGATTTGATTCGATTCGGACTTGGGATTTGACCCACAATGGCTAGAGAGGCAAAGATCTTTGGGCCGTGTGATCGATCTGCTCGACGGGGACGTCAGAAATTTAAGTGGGGGAGTTTGTAACACCCCAGTCCCACATCGAAAGATAGGGAAAGAATTTGTCTGCATATAAGGAAATAAGTTATTACCAATAGTACCTTCAAGTCATGACATTTTGGGAGCCTGTGGTGGGCTAAGATGACCCAAGAAGATACTATTGGGCTAGTAGTTGAAGCCTTATTTTGATGAATTTAATTTGATTCGGACTTGGGATTTGACCCGAGATTTATTCCGGATTCGGGATTTGACCCGGGTTGTTTCATTGTGACAGTTAAAAAATATAATTGCAGTTCAAACTTTCATCGTCTTCGTCTATTCCGCTCAACTCTCAAGTTTATTGACTTCTTATTTGAGAAATTTATACTATGATCCAATAGACACTTTGATTCGATCTTCTGTTTTTTTGGTTAAGAAATATTTTTTTTATAATGTTGAGTCGAATTTTATTATTTATATATCTAAATTAAAAACAAGAATTAATTGCATAATTTTATAAGAAAACAAGAATAAGTATATAGTTTTAAAAGAAAACAATCTTACATAATATTATTTTTTTACTTTTATTACAACATACAATAATGAGTTCAAGTAAAATTATATTGCTACTTAAAAAATTTGTAACTATGATTAAAATAAAAGTGCAATTATATTTCTAAATCTTATTGAATTGGTTTTCTTGATCTTGATAATTTATTCTCAAGTGTAAAATAAATTAGTTCATAAAGTAACATTTTCTAAGTCAAGAAGAACTCCTATTATTTTTGTTAAATAATTTTCTTTCAAAAATTAACTTTCACAAAATGGGGCAAAAAGATTTCTAAAAATTAAACCTCAACAAATTGTATATATATATATATATATATATATATATATATATATATATATATATATATTGCGGGCCTACTATACCATAGCTTATAAGCAAATGGGCTTTTAAATTGAGCATTTACATTAAATATGGATAGGGGCAATAAAGTAACAAGTGCACGATTTTTGGAGTCAGGTGACTGCCGCTACAAGCTGTAGGGGCATGGGTAACTTGCTTTTAATCTTAGCCTTATATTGTACTAATCAACGGCTACAAACTTGATTCTTGAGCGATTGTCCAAGGCAACGGTTTGCCACAGATTAAGTCCCATATATATATATATATATATATATATATATATATATATATATATAGAGAGAGAGAGAGAGTCCTGTTACGTCGTGGAGTCCGAATTTTCTTAAAATTTGGACAGTTTTTTATGGAACTTGAATTTTTACATAATGCAGTGTTTTGGGTGTGATTTTGATACATATAACAAAATATGTCTGTACAGAATGTACAAATCACTGTATTATATAAAAATTCAAGTTCCATAATTTTATTTTATTTTAGTTGCTTTGAAAAAAAAAGCAAAAAAAAAGGTCCGGGAGTCCGGACCTGATCCTGGCTATATATATATATATATATGTGCATGTTGAGGGCGTAAAAGTCCAAGGATTAATATCTTTATGTTGACCGAATGGACCACGTGCTTGGAATATTTTAAATGTTTAAAAGCTTGCATATGCTGAAAGTTTAAATGAATTGAGACAACCTTTTTGGGACAATTAATAATCGTAACTAGGGCTGGGCAAGTAACCAAATTAGAACCAAAACCACACCAATTAAAACCGCACCAACGGTTTCGGCATATGTGACGGTTTTAGGTGGGTTGAATAACTAAATTTATGGTTCTGATTTGGTTACTAGGCAAAACCGCATGCACAAAACCGAAACCGCACCATGTGTGTGTATGTATGTATTATCTCTAGTAATTTCTAAAGTTACTTTTCACTTGATCACGCTCAGAGAAAATCCCAATCTTGCATTGTCATTTTTTTACTAATTAAAAGAAGATGGTTAGAGGTTATAGAGTCAAAAATTAAGCATTTGAGTTTTGGAAATTCGGATTTGTTTGATGCGTTACTGGAGGGGCTTATAGCTGAGAGGCCAAATTCATTGGTTCGAGCACTTGATGCATTGGTTAAGGTCTATGCTATAGTAGTAATAGTCTAATAGATTATTTTTCAAATTAGGTACAGTTAGGATTATATTCTATAAGTCCTCCGTGCAATATATGAGATAGAACTCTAGTATATACTTTTAATTTTTGGAGAACTAGATAAATCTTCTTACTTGTTATTGAATATATGGTCTCCGTTATTTTGTATAGCGTATGTTTTAGTTTTAAAGCATCATTCCTTTATTATAAACAAAAATTATTTTATGTGTCTCACTGCCCTATGATTTAATGGTGAATTTGACATGTTTGGCAGAATGAGCTTTGTTTCTATGCTTGATATAATTCCCATTGCCAACTCTGTCACTAAGTTAATTGCTCGATGTGAGCTCTGTATTAAATTCTATTGAAGGCTAAGACTTTTTTATTGTTTCAATTGGTTTTGTAACCGAAATTGTACCAATTAAAACCGCACCGCACCAATCACAAGCGGTTTCGTGTGCAATGTTGGATTTTTCAAACCGCACCTAAGCGATTTCGGGTTCGATTTAGATTTCAAACCGCACCATGCTCACCCCTAATCGCAACGATCGAACAATCTTTGTAAATGAGATTATGTGAAATTGTTTAATAAAAATGAGATTTTATTGATAATTTGTGTTTTATGTGACTTATGGTCATTATATGATCGCGCTACGAGTTATGTGCACGTTTTTGAGTGTTTAGAGGGTAAATGTGGCTAATAAAAAATAATTGAGAATTGATGTAAAAACACTATTCACGTTAAAATTGTAAGCTTATTTTTTGGAATTTTTGAATTATGACATATCGTTTCTTTGAAAAAGAGAAATAGGTGGCGAAATTAGATTTTTGAACATCAAAATTCAATTTTTTGGCTAACCGAACAGATTACGAAAAGTAAATGAGAAATTTTAAAAACCTAACTAGATAAGAAAATGTCTAACTAGAATAACTTAGATTAACTAAGCCTAAGAATTAAGAGTCTTGGCTAAGAAATTTGAAATTAGCTAGGTTTGAGCCAATGAATGAGCCTAGGGTTGAGCCTAAGGTTTGAGAGGCTTGACTAGGGTTGAAACAAGGATAAAATTAAGGATTTATGATGGTTTTTCTTAGGCTAAAACCGTGGCTCAAGCTTTAAGGTTAAACCCTAAGACTTGAAGCCAAAGCAAGCAAAAAAAAATATTTATCCCATGTGTGACTCACCCCTTATTTAAAGCAAGATAACGTGAAATTTGGGCCATGTTGGCCGAATTTTGGAGCAAGGAGGAAGAATTGGTAAGTTATGGGCATGACTCATGTAAGACCCCGAATTTTATGAAATGAAAGTATTCAGTTTTCTTATAATTATTATTTTATTTAGTAAATGGTTAAATTGATAAAAGGATTAAGTTAAGGGTGATATGTGAAAATTTTACAAAGTAAAAAAAGTTGTTATAAAATATTCATTTGGTAGGGGAATATTCATTTGGTCGGGGAATATTCTTTTTGTTGGAGAATATTCGTACGACGACACAATCATTGGTGGACCCCACAACAGAATTATTGTCGAAGTTAGAAAATGACAAAATTATCTTTTTATAAAAATAACGGCAAAAGTTTTACCGTTAATTGTTGAAATACCCGGTGATAAAAGTACAGTAATACGTTTGGTTGCATAGTAGCACACGGTATTGATTATTGATGCTTACGTGAGAAGTCGCTCAGTTCTGTTCAATTATTGATATAGTAATTGCTGCATAGTATCTCACGTTATTTGATTCAATTATTGTCGATATTTTATATATTATTAAATCAATAATTGAGACGATACAACGATTCATATTATTATTTGCAATATTGACGATGTCTAGAAAGTTCTGTCGAGGAGAGGTTTAGTCACCTAATTGCGCGCCAATAGGGAAAAATCCTTATAGGAAAGCCCCCTCTTTCCTAGGAATGATCTAGTTGTCAATATTGTGAGTTATAATATTAATGATGAATAATTGTTGAAAGATTAAAAAAATGTGTTGATTGAAGATAAAATGATTTGTGGTAAATATTTATTCAATCTTTGATATAAATAAGAAGTCTGTTATGAGACGTTGTTATAAATTTGGTTTATTCTATGGGACCCAAATGTCATCATCTAAGAGTCACTTTCGCCAATAGTACTTGCCTTTACCAGACATCAAACCCCTTGCTGTTTTACATTACAGGCGTCGAACCACTTGTTATTTCACATTATAGGCGTTGAACCACTTATCGTTTCACATTATAGGCGTCAAACCACTCATCGTTTCATATTACAGGCGTCGAACCACTTGTCATTTCACATTACAGGCGTCAAACTACTTTTCTTTTCACATCACCAGTCATCAAGCCACTTGCCTCTTACCATTGGAAGGGCTAAGCTAGAAATCTTCTACAAATAGAAGCTTATTTCTTCTTTCATTCTCACCAATTCACTACGACTCACAAGAGAATTCTATAGAGAGAGAATCAGAGAGAAAAAAAAGAAGAGTATTTTGTTACTACACTATTGAAGTATCCAATCTCCTACTAAGATAAGGGGTATTATTTCTTTCGTAATCATGAAGAGAGTTATTTCTTTCAATACTCGTAAGGGTTGTTATTCCATTGTTTATTATTACATTGGAATAACTTTGTCTCACGACTCACCGCATGCATGGTGAAATCCTTTTGTTATTCCATTCTTTATTATTCTGTGGAAATAACCTGTCTACGCGGACTACCGCATGCCTGGTGAATAACCCTTCGTATTCAATTGTTATTAAATTATGGAAATGATCTGTCTACGTGGACTACCGCATGACAGTTAAAAATTCCTTTGCAATTTCGTATATTTTTCATTTCAGATTCCTAACTCTAAACTTACTATGGTAAGTATTGCTTCTATAATTCCTAAAATGATCAGAAATTCTTTGATATTTGCGCTTCATCTAATATCTTTTCATGAAAATATTATTCTGAGCATTTTTGATAAGTTTTACCCTTTTCATGTCGGTGTACTATACACGGGGTACTATTCCCGAAGTACTATTCCTAGGGTACTATTCACTCAGGTACTATTCATCCGGGGTACTATTCATGACAAAAATTGATTTCTTTTATGTCCAAATCATTTTTGATACAATATTATTCTTGAATTTTACTCCACAAAGCAGTATCATGTTAACAATTTGGACATTATAGAATTCTGGATAAATTGAATTATAAATCTTTAAAATTTATCCTTTGCTTTCTTTTAATTGAATTCTTTTATCATTGTCATCATCCTCATGCTTATATTATGATGAAAGTCATCTTTGGCTTACGTGCATGGATGGACTGTTGATTGGTATGATTATGACCAGGAATCATTCGGTATAATCATGACCTATAATGTTATAAATGATGTGGTAAAAGTCCTCATTGGCCCGTAGTGCATTGAGATGAACATGACCATTGGTGATAATAATGAATATCCTTGGCCCGTAGTGCATGGATAATTCAGTGATGTGGATTATTTATTACGCTGAGTCTCAGCGATAAAATTGGTGATAACTTTAAATCATAGAAGATAGTAGATATCATGCTCTACTTGACTCTTCTAATGGATTGCTTGTTCCGCTGCAGTTAAACTTGATGTCTATTATATTTTATCAGTATTAACACTGTTGAAGGCTAACGATAATTTATTCTGCATTATCTTAGTCATAATATTTCTTACTGGGCTAGTTGAGCTCAACCTTTTCTTTCATTGTTCTCTTCAGAAAATAAGAATATAGCTGGGACTAGTTGGGGAACGGAGTGATGGTCTAAATGTTTGCATTAGTAGTCCTCACTATTCTGTGAAATAGTGTGATAATAAATGTATTGAGGACTTATTTTGAGTTTGAATATTGTCTAGAAGACAATATTTGTATTTAAACTCACAGTATTTGTGTTATCATATTTTGTACGACAATTGTATTAATGAAGTTGTATGTGACGCCCCCAAATCTGGGTTATCATTAACTCGAGTTTGGTGCTCACGATAATAACATAACCATTCATACTATTATAAACTTGTCTTAGATTACATAATTACCTTCTTAAATCCCAGGTTCTATAGACCTTTACATATAATACAAACTAAATATTACACAATATAGTACTAACAGTATTTATTACATTCATTACATAATTCACTTAAGCACATGCACTTAATGAATGACTACTAAACAACTTTTCTTTTTCCTTTGTCCTTTCCAGATGCACCAGCAACCTCAGTTTTAACTGAAAATATTATATTTAACGCAAGGGTGAGCAACAACTTGCTCAGCAAGGAAATAAGCAGTTAAATATACTAGAACAGAAATATTTATATCAAAGAGGTTACAATGCAATAGATAATAAACAATTCTTTAAGAGTGTTAGTATAAAAATTAGATTTTAGCACGTTGTAAGTTCAAGTGACCAATGAACTCCGTACTAGAACTAATAGTAATAATACTGCAATCCATGAATATAAATAGTTATAAAAGCTGTTTTATATCCTAGACTCGTACTTTAAGGGATCAACCTAAGTACCCTATATTGTGCACAACATAACAGTCTAATAACATTTTACATGTCCTTCGGAATCATATGTCTGGTACAATATGCCCCTATAAAAGGGTTGTTCATTCACAGCATTATATAAGAATCCATACCACAACAAAATGGTTTGGAAAGTATTAACTGATAATTTCATGCATAATATCAACAATTGTCTAACCGAAGTAATGGTATTGACATACATTCAATGTAAACTCATTTAAGAGCAAAAGTTCGATATACTATTCTTTTGAAGCTAATTAGAATAAAAAGGCTATTTAACTTTATATTCTTTTGAAGCTGATTGGAATAAAAAGGTTATTTAACCTTATATTCTTTCGAAGCTAATTGGAATAAAAAGGCTATTTAACCTTATATTATTCATAAATAAGGATAGACATTTCAGAAATTAAAGAACCTTTCCACTGCAGAATAGTTGCTCAATAAAGAGTAAGAGTTAGAAACTTGCCTTGTTTGTAGACTAATGATAGGATTCAGCTTAATATGTTCTCACAGAGCCTACACAATTTATTTGCATTTACAAGCCTATTAGCCAAATAGCCAAGTCATATAGTTTGTGTAGATTTACACATCACATAATTTAGTGGTCAAGTTTGTAGTTAGATTCCTACATTTGATACATTTTTCAAATATCTCATCCATGCTTTCACAATAGACATTTTTCACTTTGATGGGGTTCGACATGCTTACAACAAGTAATAGGAATCAAATTACAGTTATTATTTCTAACCACTTCGGTTCATTCCAACACTTGAATTATATCTAGTTAGAACTAGTTCTAACACTCCTTTAGGTTTACCAAGTATAGGTTGGGTTCTGACCCCCCCTTTTATAATAATTTCACTCTCAAGTTAATTATCATATATAATTTATATAAGTTCACCTTATTGCACAATTTAGGATCATTTATAGAAGGTGCTTAACTGCCTATTGGTATTATTAACAATTATTTGGGTTTGATAATGAGGGATTCAATACAATTTTAATTGACCTTAGTTTCAACTAGGTCTAACAAGCTCAACACTGCATTAGCAGTTAGTTGAGGTTACCTATTATAGTTAACTGCTAGCAGCCCTATAATTCTCTCTTTATCACATTTCATCCTCAATTTGTAAACATATTATAAAGTCTAGATATATGTTTTCAACACATACCCAAGCTATACCCGATGATTTGCTTCTTAGAAATTTCAATTCTCAACCAAAAGTGGTTATTTAAACTATTTTACCGCCAAGTATGTTGCGTGTTCATAACGTTTTTCACGTATCGTTGTTAGTAAAAACTTAGTCTTGGGGGACTTTGGAGCCAAATTTTGGAATAATTAATGAATCAAAAAAATTATAAAATCATGGGGGTTTTATAGAGCATGTTACAAGCTTTCTATAGCCTCAAAAACGGACTAATTCCGATAACGGATGAAGAAGTTATGAAGATTTGAAGTATGTGTGTCAAAAGTTGCAAAATCTGGAAAATTGGAGTTAAGTGCCAAAGGTCGAGCACCTAGGCACTAGGCTCAGTGCTTAGAATTTGTTCTTGGGTGCCTAGGCGCTTTCCCAAGGCCAAATTTGGGCGCCTAGGTGCTGGTCAAGTGTTAAGCCAAAATCTGTCCGTACGTCCTTTAGTAAATTGAGCATAACTTTTTCAAACAAACTCCGATTGAGGTGATTCAGGATGATTCGGAAAGATGACGAGTAGACTTAAAACTTTCATACTTTATATTTTGAGATTTGAGGTCGGTATAAAGGCCTAAAATGTCTATTTTAGGGACTGATGTGCATTCAGAGGCAATCGGAGGATATCGGGCATGCACATATGCAACGTGTAATGTTTTCAACGATAAAGGTATTCAAGGTATCCTCACCTCATTGACATACCAGGTACGTACGTAAATTTCGAGGATGAAATTTAATAAGGAGGGGAGATTGTGAGACCCCAGATTTTATGAATAAAGATTTAAATTTCTTGAAATATTTTTTTGAATATTATGGTGTGGATTTGATATAATGTTATAGTTGTGGGTAATATTTACAAATTTTGCAAAGTAAGCAAGTGGTTATATAAAATTCGATTGGTCGGGAAATATTCGTTTTAATAGGGAATATTCATACGACGGCACAATCATTGGTGGACCCCACAATGGAAGTATTATAAGTAGTTAGAAAATGATATAATTATCTTTTTATAAAAATAACTACGAAAGTGTTACTGTTAAAACCGTTGAACTACCCTAGTAAAAGTACAATAATACGCGTGGTTGCATAGTAGCACACCATTGATTATTGATGCTTATGTGAGAAGTCACTCGATTATACTCAATTATTGCTACGATGAATTCTTTTGCATCATATCTCTCGTATTATTGATTCAATTATTGTCATAGTATCATCTGCATAATATATATATATTATTAAATCAATAATTGAGACGACAAAGTTATTCATATTATTATTTGCAATATTGACAATGTCTAGAAGTTTTGTCAATGAGAGGTTTGGTCACCTAATTGCGCGCCAATAAGGAGAAATCCTTATCGAAAAGCCCCCTCTTTCCTGGGAACGACCTGGTTGTTAAATATTATGAATTATAATATTAATGATGAATAATTTCATGTTGATTAAAGATGATTTGGATAGTTCCATTGTGTTGGAATTATTAGTGTTAGTGAAAATCGACATTTATTTCGATAATAATTGATGTCTGGAGGTTATATTGACCAATCGGGTAATTAACCGGATAAATGAGCAATTAATTGCTATTAATTCATATGATTATAACTATTTGTTCACATGTGTGTACTATTGATTCACATTCTTGTACTATTAGGGTAGGTGGTGCAAGATTGATAATACTTGCTTGACTAAGTTAAAAATGGAGATATAGTTGCAGGTACTATACTGTAATTCATATTTTCACATGATTATAACTATTGATTCACATGATTGAACTATTGATTCACATTATTTACTATTAGGGGAGGTGGTGCAAGTTTGATAATATTTGCGGTGGACTAAATTAAAAATGAAGAAAAAGATGAAGGTATTATCTTTGTAATATTTTGAGCCCCAAAACGCGTCTGATTATCGAAACTATATTTTCTTATAAATAAGCTCATTCTTCCTTCATTTCTCACCAATCACTAAAGCTATAGAGCAATTATTATAGAGAGAAATTATAGAGAGAAAGAAGAAGAGAAGTCTCTACCTCCTCACTATTCCATTATCCAATTTTTTCTAAGGTAAGGATATTATTATTATAGTAAGGGTATTATTCTTTCGTATTCATGAAGAGAGTTATTTTCTTTCAATACCCGTAAGGGTTGTTATTCCATTCTTTATTATTCTCATTGGAATAACTTTTATGCATGCGGATTACGCATCGCTGGTGAATTCTTCCATTATTTTATTCTTTATTATTACGCTTGGAATAACTCTGCATCGCGGTCTATCGCATGCCCGTGAATTCTTCATTATTCCATTCTTTATTATTATGTTGGAATAACTCATTGCATGCGGTTCTATCGCATGCCCGGTGAATTCATTTGTTATTCCATTCTTTATTATTCATTGGAATATCCTCGCATCATTTGGATTCGCATGACCGTTCCATTCTTTATTATTCATTGGAATAACTCATGCGCTCGACTATCGCATGCTTGGTGAATTCTGTTGTTATTCCATTCTTTATTGTTCTGTTGGAATATCCTGTCTGTGCGAATTACGCATGACCTGGTTCTATTCTTTATTATTCTATTGGAATAACCTGTCTGTGCGGATTACGCACGCCTGGTGAATTCTCTTGTTATTCCATTCTTTATTATTTTGTTAGAATAACCTGTCTATGTGGATTACCGCATGCATGGTGAATGATCCTTCGTATTCATTCCTTATTAAATTATGGAAATGATCTGTCTACGTGGATTACCGCATGGCGGACAAAAATCCATTTGCAGTTTCATATATTCTATTATACTCAGTTGGTTAAAGTTTTGGCTTCTATACTCCATGAAATTAGTGGAATATCCTTGATATTTGCGCTTTATCCAGTATCTTTTCATGGACATATTCTTCTGAGCATTCTTGAATTTTACTCCATAAAGAAGTATCATGTTGACAATTTGGACGTTATTGATTTCTGGATAAATTAAAATTATAAATCTTTAAAATTTATCCTTGAACTTGTTTTATTGAATTAGTATGTCATTGTCATCATCCTCATACTTATATTGTGATGAAAGTCATCTTTGGCTTACGTGCATAGATGGACTTAGTATGATTATGACCAGGGATTATTCGGTATAATCATGACCGTAATGTGACGAATGATGTGGTGAAAGTCCTCATTGTCCTGTAGTTCAATGATGGATAGTTGTTGATATGATTATGACCAGGGATTATTCGGTACAATCATGACCATTGATGATTATATGAATATCCTTGGTCGTGATGCAGGGATGATTTGATTTTATTTATTAAGTTGAGTCTCAGCGATAAAGTTGATGAAAAACTTTTTAAATCATAGAAGATAGTAGATTTTATGCTCTACTTGATTCTTCTAATGGATTGCTTATTCCGCTGCAGTTATTGATCTAAAACTTGTTGTTTATTATATTCTATCAGTTGTTATATTGTTGAAGGCTAAGGATAATTTTTTCTGCATTATCTTAGTCATAATATTTCTTACTGGGCTAGTTGAGGTCACCCTTTCTTTCATTGTTCTCTTCAGGAAATGAGAATATAGCTGGGACTAGTCGGAGAACGGAGTGATTATCCGGATGATAGCATTAGTAGTCCTCACTATTCTCGTTAAATAGTGTGATAATAAATGTAATGAGGACTCCATTGAGTGTGGATACCGCCTAGATGACAATATTCCTATTAAAACTCTTAGATTATGTTTTGTCATATTTTTCATGATCATTGTATAATAAAGTTGTATTTAAATTTTATACCATGTATTTGGCGACTCAAGATGGGTGATGTATACCTGTTTTGGGGGCGTCACAAGCAGCCCTATAATTCTCTCTTTATCACACTTTCATCCTCAATTTGTAAACATATTATAAAGTCTACATATATGTTTTCAACACATACCCAAGCTATACCCGATGATTAGCTTCTTAGAAATTTCAATTCTCAACCAAAGTGGTTACTTAGACTATTTTAGCAGTCATATGACATCAATCACTCATCGCTTTCATAAAAATGACAATTTTTTATTTTGGCCTTTTTTTAGTTTATAGCTTCCTTAAAATTTTATCTTACTAATCTGCAATGACTAATGTAAAATAAAAGGAAGCATGCCCGATTCAACATTCCACAGTTTTCTTGTTGCTTTTCTATGCTTGCAAAATGAAGCTTGGCTTGGCCTTATGAGGCTCATTAAGCTTGGTGTGGCCTTTTCTTGGCCTCACGACCCCTAAGTCAAACATAAAGTCGCTATTACATTTTGCTAACTTTGGCAATTCTTTGCCATAAATGAGTAGCGCTTACATCATTCTTCTTTAACTTGCTATCCCATTAATATTTTCTATGTATGACTGCACTGCCAACTGCTAATCCTATTGTTGTTGTGCTTATACATTTCAATTTTTTTATTACTCGAAATACAAAACCAATTCCCAGCCTCATGTTGGCTTAATAATTGATTTTTAGTTAAGGTAGTCCACTTGGGACTTTTGTCGAACAGGTGGTGTGCACAGTTTCAACTCACAGTGCCATAGATATTTCCTTGCTTTATAACTCCATTAAGTCCTTATAACACCAAAACTAACCTATCTTCTTGTGCCTAAGCCAAGCATTCTCAAAACTTAACAAGAGTTGGCAGGACAGTCATCATAGTAACAACCATAACACAGCAGTCACTTATAGCAGTAGCATGGCACAAAAATAGAAAACAGTCTTTCAAATTCTTAACACAAGTGCTATTACATAATGTACTTGTTATATACTATACGTTCATGAGAAAAAAAACTGGAATACAAGGTATAATTATCTAGAGATAGGCTTCCAAAATAGTTAACAAAGAGCTCACTATTTTAGCCCCTTTTTATATGTTTTGCTCAAGTGTTACACCAATACCTGTCATACATAGGTATAGAGTGTACTTGATGCATAGGTACAATTTATGTTAGAATTTAACCACCATTTTGGACTCCTTTTCCAGCCATACTATTTTTGCCATTATAACAGCTTTATTTAGTCTATAATTCTCATTCAAAGAGCATATTTCTCACTTTAACATATATGTAACCATAAAGCTTTAATTTCAAGACATCTTATTTGTTGGCTGCACCATTTTTCAGTTAGTACTATACTAACAGTTGGAAATCAATAGTCCAAAAGTCAATTACTTAGTCTATGACCTTTTTATAAGAATAACCCCTTAATGAAAATCCATTTTGTGTTTTAATAGTTCAACCTGAATGTATAAGGCTTGTTAGGTCCAGATGGCTCAATCATATAATTCTATACTTGCACAGCCATGTTAAGCATTAATAATGCAATAGTCAAAACACTAACACAAAATTGTCCCACTTAGACCTTCTAAGCATAACAAGTTATAATCATCTTATGCTAAGGCAAAAACTGACCCTTAAGCATATTTGTATCTTTAGAATTCCAATATAAATTATTGGCATAGGATTAGTCTTGTTTGTACTCCTAATCAACACATTTGACACCAATAGCCCTCTAATGAGCATTTCATCAAACAGTTGGTGTGCAGTTTCTACTTTACCCTGTTAATCCTAATTTTCGGCATGTCTGCCACCCTTATTGGTATCGCATACTATGAATAACACTCATATGCAGTCATAACAAAGCAACAACATCATGATAGCTAATTTAATCCTAACAGTCAACTTTAGTAATTCAAACAAATACACAACTGTCCCTTTGTCTATACAAGGCCATTCGGCCACTGCAGATTACTAGTAGCAAAAACAGAAATGAGAAGGATTGGAAAGCTTACCTTAGTGATTCAAAGGTAACAAAGAAGTTATACTGCCCAACTTCTCCTCCTACTCTTAGCCAGACTCTTCCTCTCTTACTCTCACTGAATTGATATAGCTTTGAATTTCAGAGCTCTCTCCCTCTCTCGGTCATACTAAGATTGGCCTTTTATGGCTGAGCCTAGCTCTTTCTATTGTTAATCACATCACCTTCTAGTTGGCCCCTACACAACCATCATTCCTAGCCTAACTCAAGACAAATCCCTTCACAAACCACCTAGCAGACCTTAGCTTACTTGCTATGCCTTATCCACCGCAGACCTGTCTCTCCTGATGGTTGTCTGCTAGATAAAATACTCAGGCTAACCAAGAACTAAATAAACTAACTTTAAGAACTGAATTACCTTATAGTTCCTATTCTCTACCTCCTGTTTGGGCTGTTACAAAAAGTTAAATAAGGCTGGCAAGGAGATTGGGCTGAGATGATTTCTAGTTTGTGGGGATAAAAATATAATTCACATATTTTAGATAAGTAATAGCCCTTTATACAAAATAATAAAAGGCTTGCAAATATATACTTGGGTTGGCCCATTTTAGGAATATTGGTCTTTTATGGGTCTAAATCCTAAAAAGGCAATGCAACAAATTTGCAAGCATACTTATCATGACCCAATATTTTAATATGGACTCTTGTGAAATTAAAACACATGGACTCTTATTATTTTCTCTAGCAACAATAGTTAGCACATATATCATTAAAATGACGATTCCATGTAGTCTTAAATAATTCATGATGGTACTTTATTTCTTTATCCTTCAAAAATCAAGATGCTTGATAAACTATTAAATAGATAATAGTTTTGTCAATATGAAAATAACATAATAAAATAACTAATAAAAAAAATTATACTCAAAATTTGACATTATAATAATTGAATATTACATAGGATTTTCTAAGTCATTACATTGTAGTTGTTTCTGTACCATGTATTTGGCGACTCAAAATGGGTGATGTCTGCATACTTCTTTTGCCTGTCTTGAGCTGCTACGAATCTTGCTCGTATTACTCGGACAATTTCTGCAGTTTGTTGAACCATTTCTGGTCCCAGCAATTTACGTTCTCCTACCTCGTCCCAATAGAGTGGTGTTCTGCATTTTCTTTCGTACAATGCCTTGTAAGGCGACATCCCTATACTGGCGTGATAACTGTTATTAAACGCAAACTCGACCAATGGTAGGTTATCATCCCAATTGCCCTTGAAATCCATAATGCATGCTCTCAGCATATCTTCCAGTGTCTGAATTGTTCTTTCACTTTGGCCATCAGTTTGAGGGTGATATGTCGTACTTAATCTCAACTATATCCCCATACGTTCTTGCAGACTTTGCCAAAAATTCGATGTGAATCGCCGATCTCGATCGGATACTATTGATAATGGAACGCCATGTCTTGATACAATCTCTTTAACGTATAGTCTAGCCAATTGATCTAGATTAAATCTGATCTTAATTGGTAAGAAATGCGCTGACTTTGTCAACCGATCTACGATGACCCATATAGCATCGAAGCCCTTCTGTGTAGTTGGAAGTCCCATAACGAAATCCATAGTTATGTGCTCCCATTTCCATTCCGGAATCTCTAATGGTTATAGCAATCCATTTGGTCTCTGATGTTCAGCTTTCACTCTTTGACAGGTTAGGCACCTACTGACGTATTCTGCCACCTCTCTTTTCAAATTGGGCCACCAAAAGTGTTGTCGTCTCGATACATTTTTGTGCTGACCGGGTGAATTGAGAAATTTGAACTGTGTGCTTCTTGCAAGATTTCTTCTTTTAGGTTTGGTACTGCTGGTACCCACACTCTTCCTTCAAATCTCAATAATACTTCTTTATCTAGTTTGAACTTGGTGATTTCTCCTTCCTCTACTTGTTTCTGCACCTTTGTGCATTCCTCATCTTGATCATGGGCTTCTTTTACTCTGTCCAACAAAACTGGACGAGTCTCCACGTTGTACAATTTCTCTTCTGGCTCTCTTGGATATTTCACTTCAATCTTCATTTTCTCCATTTCTTTGATGAGATCCTCTTGATTTGTCAGTGTCTCTAATCTTTCTCATCCCTTTCGGCTTAGAGCATCGTCGACAACATTAGCCTTTCTGATTTTCCTAGTCTTTGATGATAACAAAATTTTGAGTGAAGATTCCTTTTGTGTGAAGATATACTTCAGACTTTTATGGTATGTGTATATCTCACATTTCTCGCCATACAGATAATGTCTCTAAATGTTTAGAGCAAATATTACTGCTGCCATCTCCAAGTCGTGAGTAGGATACCATTTCTCGTAATCTTTTAACTAACGAGACGCGTATGCTATGACCTTGCCATGCTGCATGAAAATGCAACCAAGCCCTTTGTGTGACGCATCGCTGTAAACAACGAAACCACCCGTATCATTTGGCAAGGATAGCACTAGTGCTTCACTCAATCTTTTTTTCAGTTCTTGGAAACTTTCTTCACATTTTTCTGACCAAACGAACTTTACTACTTTTCGGGTCAAATTTGTCAAAGGTCCTGATAATTTTGAAAAATCTTTGATGAATCTACGGTAATAACCTGCTAGACCTAAGAAACTTCATATTCCAGTCGGCGTCTTCGGTCGTTCCCAGTTAATTATCACCTCCACTTTTACCGGATCTACTGATATCCCTTCATGGTTGATCACTTGTCCCAAAAATTGCACTTTTCCAACCAAAACTCGCATTTTGAAAACTTTGCGTACAACTTTTCTCTTCTCAAGATCTCCAGTACCATCTTCAGATGTTTCGCATGATCCTCTCGAGTCTTCGAATAGATCAAGATATCGTCAATGATTACCACCACGAATTTATCTAAGTAAGGTTTGAATACCCGGTTCATTAAATCCATAAATGATGCCGGTGCATTAGTCAGTCCAAACGATATCACTAAGAACTCATAGTGGCCGTAACGAGTCCTAAATGTGGCCTTTGGCACGTCTTCATTCTTTACTTTTAATTGGTGATAATCCGTACGCAAATCTATCTTTGAAAAATAACGGGCTCCCTTCAGTTGATAAAAAAAGATCATCGATTCTTGGTAAGGGATACTTATTCTTGATTGTGACTTTGTTCAATTCTCTATAATCGATACACAGTCATAACGATCCATCCTTCTTTTGAAAAAATAACACTGGTGCTCCCTAGGGAGACACTCGGTTGTATGTACATTTTGTCTAATAATTCCTGTAATTGAATCATTAGTTCTTTCATCTCTACCGGAGCCATTCGGTATGGAGCTTTTGAAATTGGGTTTGTACCGGGTACTAAATCTATCACGAATTCGATCTCCCGATCTGGTGGCAACCCTGGCAAATCATTTGGAAATACATCTAGGAATTCCCTCACTATTGGTATTTGTTCTATTTCTGGTTCCATTCTTTGGGTGTCAACTACATGAGCTAAATAACCAACGCACCCTTTTCTTAACAACTTCTTGGCTTACAACATCGTTAGACAACATGACTGTCTTGGCGATTTGCTACCAATAAACACAATTTTGGATTTACTAGGAGTCTGAAGGTTTATGCATTTCTTTTGGCAATCAATTACTACCCCATGGTTATATAACCAATCCATTCCTAGTATCATGTTAAATTCACCTAATCAGATGGGAATTAAATTTACTGTAAAGTTATGACCCCGTATATCCATATTACAATTTTTATGGACATGAGTCACGGGAATAACTTCTTTATTTGCAACCTCTATGTTCAAAGGACGATCCAATCTTTCAGGAGTTAATTCTAACCATTGGGAAAATTCTTCAGATATAAAGGAACAGGTAGCACCCGAATCAAATAGTATGAAGGCATTAACGTTATTGACGAAAATGATACCTGACACCACCTCCTTTGATGCCACTTCGCATCCTCGTGACCGCCATATTGAATGTCCTTGCGCTTGGTCGATTAGATGGGGTTGGTCCCCGATTGTCGACTTCCCATCGTTATTTTCTTTTTCTTACGCTTCTTGATCCGGTGGTCTCTGACTCCACATGCAAAGCATCCTTGACTCTTTTTTGGGTTGGTGCAGTTAGGACAGATGTGGCCCTCCTGCCCGCATTTGTAACAGTCTGTCTTCCCCTTCAGACATATTCTGAGATGATTTTTCCCACACTTTTTACACGCTTCAATCTTCCTTCATGGATCTCCCTGCTTATTGCCAAATTTGTTGCTTTTGTTGTTCCACTTTCTTTTGTTAAAAGTATTTCCTTTGCTGCTTCCTTCTTGAGGTCCTCCAGCTATCTTCTTAGTCTTCTTCTCTTGGTGAAATTTGGCTAGTGCATCAGTTCCTCCTTCAACGATTATGGCTTTTTCCAGTATGCCCGAAAACTTATTTATCTAAAACATCGAAACCTTGCTGAACATTACCGGCTTCAATCCTTGTTCAAATCTTCGAGCCTTCCGTTCTTCAGTGTCAACCTGATGCGGTGCAAACCTTGACAATTCATTAAATTTTGTAGCATAATCAGGTACAGTCATACTTCCTTGTTTAAGTTCAAGAAATTCGACTTCCATCTTATTTTTCATGATACGGGGAAAGTAGGCTTCGAAGAATAGTTCTTTAAACCTATCCCACGTCACGACTCCTACTCCAGCTCTGCTTTTATTGGCTCCCCACCAGTAGTTTGCTTCTCCTTTCAGCATGAACGTGGCGAAAGCTGTCTTTTGATTATCAGCAACTCGGATAACTTCAAAGACCTTTTCCATTTTATTTACCCAAGTTTGGGCTTCTATCGGATTGTTGGTTCCCTTGAACTCTAGGGGTCCTACCGCTTTCAAATCCTTAAAGGTAGTCAAATGACCTTCAGGAGGGTTCGGGTTTATGGGTGGTGCGGTATTCCTCCATTGAAGTGCTTGAGTTAATAAGTCGATAAACTGCTGCATAGGATTTTCAGGTCCTTCCGAGTTATTCACGGACTCTTCTTATGTTGATGGGGTTGGTGCCCCAAGTCTTCCTCTTCCTCTTCCTCTCCATCTTGGTGACATTTTCTGTACAATATAAGTTTTTACATCTTTATCATTTCATAGATATAATAATGCATATTGTATCAAATATACAGATCCTTTTATAACAGAAAAACATTCATATTTATATGCCTTTTAAAAGTTGTTCCAAGCACATTACATCTTGTTGCGTACGGCTAAAACATCTTAATCCCTACTTGACTACATATAGTCAGAATTTACATTTCAACTGCCCTTATCAACAAAAGTCGGGCTCAAAAGTATCATCCCCTTAGTATACAAAAGAGGGGTACATCTACCTATTAAAGACATAATACTAAAATACTTATACTAAACAGACACATCATAAGAACTCAGTCCAACTATTGGAGAAGCATGCCCCGCCTTTTGACGCTACGAAGCTCCTCATCCCTGATGTCCAACACCCTTTTTCGAGTCAGCACCAACTCGCTTCCACCTTCATCTACAGGGTGTAGTTGCACCCTATGCTTCCAGCGTCAAAATGCAGATTCGAATGCATAGTCCATCTTATCCATCTTGGCATCTCTGCCCCTGACCACAGCTTCTAACTCATAGACTCTGCCTAAGGCCTTATCCCTTTGTTGTTCAGCCCTCATTTGGTCAGCCTTCAGGACTTCCACCTCATGACTGAGGATAACATTCTCCTGCCTCAGGGCCTCCTTTTGGCAGGCAGTGCCATAGAGTGCATGACCCATCTCTATATTTTTTGCTATGGTATGCATGACCATGGACTCGAACAGCTCTATAGATGCTTGTCGTTCCTCTCTCTCCCCCTCTAACTCTTGGACTCGGTTCTCCAGTTCAAAATTCTTAAAGGTTAATTCCATGAGAGCATCGGCCTCTTCTATGAAAGGTTCTTTGGAGAAACCCTCAATATGCTCCTCTGGCTCTTCCTGTTTTACCTCCTCCTTGACTCAACTGGATTCGGCTATCTCAGGCATCTACAAAATATATTAATAAACTTGATAAGTTTCTATGCAACATTATCAAGTAATCACATTTAAATTTTTTATTTTCTTTAACAATGAATTACCCTGAATTCATCTATTATACTCGAAATGAGTTTAACAATTTCTCTTAAGGTCATAATCCTAAGGTGTTTTCCCCCCATTCCTAAGGTTTATAACCTAACAGCTTTGATACCAACCTGTGACGCCCCTAAATCCGGGTTATCTTTAACTCGAGTTTGGTGCTCACGATAATAACATAAGCATTCATACTATTATAAACCTGTCTTAGATTACATAATACCTTCTATAGACCTTTACATATAATACAAACCAAATATTACACAATATAGTACTAACAGTATTTATTACATTCATTACTTAAGTTCACTTAAGCATATGCGCTTAATGAATGACTACTCAACAACTTTGCTTTTTCCTTTGTCCTTTCCAGATGAACCAGCAACCTCAGTTTTAACTGAAAACATTATATTTAATGCAAGGGTGAGCAACAACTTTCTCAGCAAAGAAATAAGCAGTTAAATATACTGGAACAAAAATATTTATATCAAAGAGGTTACAATGCAATAGATACTGAACAATTCTTTAAGAGTGTTAGTATAAAAATCAGATTTTAACATGCTGTAAGGTGAAGTGACCAATGAACTATGTACTAGAATTAATAGTAATAATACTGCAATCCATGAATACAAACAGTTATAAAAGCTATTTTATATCCTAGACTCGTACTTTAGGGGATTAGCCTAAGTACCCTATATTGTGCACAACATAACAGTCTAATAACATTTTACATGTCCTTCAGAATCATATGTCCGGTACAATATGCCCCTATAAAAGGGTTGTTCGTTCACAGCATTATATAAGAATCCATACCACAAAAAAATGGTTTGGAAAGCATTAACTAATAATTTCATGAATAATATTAATATATCTCAACAATTGTCTAACCAAGTAATGGTATTGACATACATTTTAATGTAAACTCATTCAAGATAGAAAAGTTTGATATACTATTCTTTTGAAGTCGATTGGAATAAAAAGGCTATTTAACCTTATATTCATTTGATGTTGATTGGAATAAAAGGTTATTTAACCTTATATTCTTTTGAAACTAATTGGAATAAAAAGGCAATTTAACCTAATATTATTCATAAATAAGGAGAGACATTTCGAAATTAAAGAACCTTTCTACTACGTAATAGTTTGCTCAATAAGGAGTAAAAGTTAGAAACTTGCCTTGTTTGTAGACTATTGATAGGATTCACTTTTATATTCTCACAGAGCCTACACAATTTATTTGCATTTACAAGCCTATTAGCCAAATAGCCAAGTCATATAGTTTGTGGAGGTTTACACATCACATAATTCAGTGGTCAACTTTGTAGTTAGATTCCTACATTTGATACATTTTTCAAATATCTCATCCATGCTCTCACAATAGACATTTTTCACTTTGATGGGGTTTGGCATGCTTACAACAAGTAATAGGAATCAAATTATAATTATTATTTCTAACCACTTGGTTCATTCCAACACTTGAATTATATCTAGTTAGAACTAGTTCTAATACTCCTTTAGGTTTACCAAGTATAGGTTGGGTTACGACAATAAGCTCAACAACTGCATTAGCGGTTAGTTGAGGATTACCTATTATAGTTAACTGCTAGCAGCCCTCATTTAAGAGCAAAAGTTCGATATACTATTCTTTTGAAGCTGATTGGAATAAAAAGGCTATTTAACCTTATATTCTTTCGAAGCTGATTGGAATAAAAAGGCTATTTAACCTTATATTATTCATAAATAAGGATAGACAGTTCAGAAATTAAAGAACCTGTCCACTGCAGAATAGTTGCTCAATAAAGAGTAAGAGTTAGAAACTTGCCTTGTTTGTAGACTAATGATAGGATTCAGCTTAATATGTTCTCACAGAGCCTACACAATTTATTTGCATTTACTAGCCTATTAGCCAAATAGCCAAGTCATATAGTTTGTGGAGATTTACACATCACATAATTCAGTGGTCAAGTTTATAGTTAGATTCCTACATTTGATACATTTTTCAAATATCTCATCCATGCTTTCGTAATAGACATTTTCACTTTGATGGGGTTCGACATGCTTACAACAAGTAATAGGAATCAAATTACAGTTATTATTTCTAACCACTTCGGTTCATTCCAACACTTGAATTATATCTAGTTAGAACTAGTTCTAACACTCCTTTAGGCTTACAAAGTATAGGTTGGGTTCTGACCCCCCCTTTTTATAATAATTTCACTCTCAAGTTAACTATCATATATAATTTATATAAGTTCACCTTATTGGTCAATTTAGGATCATTTATAGAAGGTGCTTAACTGCCTAGTGGTATTATTAACAGTTATTTGGGTTTGATAATGAGGGATTCAATACAATTTTAATTGACCTTAGTTTCAACTAGGTCTAACAAGCTCAACACTGCATTAGCAGTTAGTTGAGGTTACCAATTATAGTTAACTGCTAGCAGTGTGAGACCCCAGATTTTATTAATAAAGATTTAAATTTCTCGAAATATTTTTTTGAATATTATGGTGTGGATTTGATATAATGTTATAGTTGTGGGTAATATTTACAAATTTTGCAAAGTAAGCAAGTGGTTATATAAAATTCGATTGGTCAGGGAATATTCGTTTTAATAGGGAATATTCATACGACGGCACAATCATTGGTGGACCCCATAACGGAAGTATTGTCGTAGTTAGAAAACGACAGAATTATCTTTTTATAAAAATAACGGCGAAAGTGTTACCGTTAAAACTGTTGAACTACCCGGTAGTAAAAGTACAAGAATGTCTGCGGTCGCACGTGAAATACACGATATTGATTATTGATGCTTACGTGAGAAGTCACTCGGTTATACTCAATTATTTCTACAGTAATTGCTGCATCATATTTCTCATATTATTGATTCAATTATTGTCACAGTATCATCTGCATAATATATATATTATTAAATCAATAATTGAGATGGATAAGTTATTCATATTATTATTTGCAATATTGACAATGTCTAGAAGTTCTGTCAAGAAGAGGTTTGGTCACCTAATTACGCGCCAATAAGGAGAAATCCTTATCGGAAAGCCCCCTCTTTCCTGGGAACGACCTGGTTGTTAAATATTATGAATTATAATATTAACGATGAATAAGTTCGTGTTGATTAAAGATGATTTGGATAGTTCCATTGTGTTGGAATTATTAGTGTTAGTGAAAATCAACATTTATTTCGATAATAATTGATGTCTGGAGGTTATATTGACCAATCGGGTAATTAACCGGATAAATGAGCAATTAATTGCTATTAATTCACATGATTATAACTATTTGTTCACATGTATGTACTATTGATTCACATTCTTGTACTATTAGGGGAGGTGGTGCAGGATTGATAATACTTCCATGACTAAGTTAAAAATTGAGGTATAGTTGAAGGTACTATACTGTAATTCGTATTTTCACATGATTATAACTATTGATTCACATGATTGAACTATTGATTCACATTATTTAGTATTAGGGGAGGTGGTGCAAGTTTGATAATACTTGTAGGACTAAATTAAAAATGAAGAAAAAGAGGAAGGTATTATACTGAGATATTTTGAGCCCAAAAACGTGCAATTATCGAAACTATATTATCCTTTAAATAGAAGCTCATTCTTTCTTCATTTCTCACCAATTCACTAAAGCTATAGAGCAATTATTATAGAGAGAAATTATAGAGAGAAAGAAGAAGAGAAGTCTGCTACCTCACTATTCCTGTATCCAGTTTTTTCTAAGGTAAGGGATATTATTATTATAGTAAGGGGTATTATTCTTTCGTATTCATGAAGAGAGTTATTTTCTTTCAATACTCGTAAGGGTTGTTATTCCATTCTTTATTATTCTGTTGGAATAACTCATGTCTGCTGTGATTACGCGACGCTTTGGTGAATTCTTACATTATTCCATTCTTTATTATTCATTGGAATAACTCGTCTGCATGCGGATCTATCGCATGCCCGTGAATTCTGTTGTTATTCCATTCTTTATTATTACTGTTGGAATATCCTGTCTGTGCGGATTACGGATGACCTAGTTCCATTCTTTATTATTCTGTTGGAATAACTTGTCTGTGCGGATTACGCACACCTGGTCAATTCTCTTGTTATTCCATTCTTTATTATTCTGTTAGAATAACCTGTCTATGTGGATTACCGCATGCATGGTGAATGATCCTTCATATTCATTCCTTATTAAATTGTGGAAATGATCTGTCTACGTGGATTACCGCATGGCGGGCAAAAATCCATTTGCGGTTTTATATATTCTATTATACTCAGTTGGTTAAAGTTTTGACTTCTATACTCCATGAAATTAGTGGAATATCCTTTATATTTGCGCTTCATCCAGTATCTTTTCATGGAAATATTCTTCTGACCATTCTTGAATTTTACTCCACAAAGAAGTATCATGTTGACAATTTGGACGTTATTGTTTTCTGGATAAATTAAAATTATAAATCTTTAAAATTTATCCTTGAACTTGTTTTATTGAATTATTATGTCATTGTCATCATCCTCATGCTTATATTGTGATGAAAGTCATCTTTGGCTTACGTGCGTAGATGGACTTGGTATGATTATGACCGTGGATTATTCTATATATAATCATGGCCGTAATGTGACAAATGATGTGGTGAAAGTCTTCATTGGCACGTAGTTTATTGATGGGCGCTTGTTGGTATGATTATGACCGTGGATTATTCTTGCATAATCATGACCATTGATGATTACATGAATATCTTTGGTAGTGATGCGGTGGGTGATTCGATTTTATTTATTAAAATTTGAGTCTCGTGATAAAGTTGATGAAAAACTTTTTAAATCATAGAAGATAGTAGATTTTATGCTCTACTTGACTCTTCTAATGGATTGCTTATTCCGCCGCAGTTTGTTGATCTAAAACTTTTGTCTATTATATTCTATCGGTTTGTTATCTTTCGTGAAGGCTAAGGATAATTTATTCTGCATTATCTTAGTCATAATATTTCTTACTGGGGTAGTTGAGGTCACCCTTTTTTTCATTTTTTTTTTTCAGGAAATGAGAATATAGCTGGGACTAGTCGGGGAACGGAGTGACGGTCCAGATGATAACATTAGTAGTCCTCACTATTCTGTTAAATAGTGTGATAATAAATGTAATGAGGACTCCATTGAGTGTGGATATTGTCTATATGACAATATTCTTATTAAAACTCTTAGATTATGTTTTGTCGTATTTTACACGACTGTTGTATAATAAAGTTTTATTTGAATTTTGTACCATGTATTTGGCGACTCAAGATGGATGATGTATACCTGTTTTGGGGGCGTCACAGTTGGTATCAAAGCTTAGGGATATGATCCCTGGCTGAGATGTGAGACAAAAACTAGGAGGGGACTGACGGGGAATTCCTTCGCTAGTATGACCTACCTAAGTTTATTTGGTATTTAATTGGTCGGTCAGAGTATAGGGATAATATGTGATATGTTAATTAACCCTTTTTTTGTTGCAGTATTGGAAAATGACAGCTGAAAATGTTAACAATGGAGTGAATGAGATCGTGGAGACACCTCTAATCACCAACCAGAATAATGTGATGTCAGGCAAAGAAGGAATTAGAGATATCCATGTGGTGAGTGAAGAATTGATAGTTAGTTGCACTTTAGATAGTCGCAGAGGTAGTCTGGAGAGTGAGGAAAGAAGAAACCCGAGGAGAATTTTTTAGAAGAATTTTATGATCGAAATTTAGAATTGCAAAATCGTGTTCATAAGTTAGAAGAGCGAAATTTGAAGAACGGCGAAGGTCAGGAACAAAAGGATGCAACAATTCAAGCTTGTGTTACCCGATATGTGATGCTTGAACAGAAGCACTCTTTGGCAAAGTATAAGATGATAAAGTCGAATCGAAATTTGAAAGAAGAAACAACTGAACGAGTGAGAATGAGTGATGCATGGGTAAAAAGCCGCACGATGCGTTGATATTGTGGAAAGAGATGTCCGATCTAAGAAAGCTAAAATAGATGTTATGTATTTCTCTTTTTGGACAGCAATTGAGAGAACCCAACCTCGAGTTTTGAATTACCCGGTACATGGCAGTCAACCCCAATTTGATATGGATCGAAGATTAATGATTCAGATCATGAAATAGGAGTACGATGAAGAAGTTGAGGGTGGAATATGCCCTATAGAAAAGTCAATTTTAACGGTAGTGATGACACCAAATGCTACCCCAGACAAGTCAAAGCTGGGTAGTTCAAGGGAGAGAGGTTGTCATGACTTCCTAAAAATTGAGGAACCCAAATGAAGTTATCACGGGTTAGTTAATTATAAATTCTTGCGAAGTCTATACCTTATTAGATACTGGTTCTTCCCATTATTTTATCTCTCTTGCTTGCACTCAACGTTTAAATTTGACCCCAGAGAAGTTAGACTTTGACTTATTGGTTGAAATTTCGTTAGTAGAAACCTTCGTTACCTCCACTTTTTATAAATCTTGTTGATTCAAATAGACACTTTCACGTTACTTGGCGATCTTATCTCTTTGAAAATACTTGGCTTTGATGTGATTTTAGGAATCGATTGGTTAACTACTCATTATTTCCAAAATTGATTATTTTCGTAAGGTTGTTAGCTTTCATATTCCAAACCAACCTGTTATGCAAATTCAAGCAACCAAACCACTAAATTTAATCACTATTATATCAAGCCATAAGTAAAGAGCCCCGAGCCTTTCGCTGGTGACTTCCAAGTCTTGGGATGCACCAAAGCCAGACTTTCCGTAGGCAACGGTGTGAATGACGATGGCAAGTTGATAGGTATCAAAGTGCCGTGTTATCCAAGTCTTGGATGAGGGTCACAATTTTGAATGATATTTCTATTGTTAATAAATTTCCTAGCGTATTCTTGAAGACTTCTTAGCCTAACCCTAGAGCGTGAAATCGAATTTTGTATTGACCCTAGTACAAAACCAATTTCTAAAACCCTCAAATATTTCTTCAACTAAAATGAATGTAACATGCGCCAAAGATGTTGGCTTGAGCTGTTGAAGATTACGATCATACCATTCAATATCATTGTGGAAGAGAGAACGTGGTAGCTGACGCGTTGAGTAGAAGATTGTATGCGTTTATGAGTGCGATGTTGTTAACACAAAAACCCATTTCATATAACTTACAAATGATGAAGATAGAGTTAAAGACTCTAGGGACCCACATGAAGATAACAAATATACGAGTAGAATCGACTTTAATCAATAAAGTTAATGCCGCTCAAGCTACACACCCGAATCTGATGAATGTGAAGAAGAAGGTTCAAGAAGGCGTTATCTCAACCCTCGATTTAATTGGCCCATTTGAAATCCTCGATCGAGTAGGAACTGTGGCCTATAGACTCATTTTACCGCCAAGTATATTGCGTGTTCATAACGTTTTTCACGTATCGTTGTTAGTAAAAACTTAGTCTTGGGGGACTTTGGAGCCAAATTTTGGAATAATTAATGAATCAAAAAATTTATAAAATCATGGGGGTTTTATAGAGCATGTTACAAGCTTTCTATAGCCTCAAAAACGGACTAATTCCGATAACGGATGAAGAAGTTATGAAGATTTGAAGTATGTGTGTCAAAAGTTGCAAAATCTGGAAAATTAGAGTTAAGTGCCAAAGGTCGAGCACCTAGGCACTAGGCTCAGTGCTTAGAATCTGTTCTTGGGTGTCTAGGCGCTTGCCCAAGGCCAAATTTGGGTGCCTAGGCGCTGGTCAAGTGTTAAGCCAAAATCTGTCCGGACGTCCTTTAGTAAATTGGGCATAACTTTTTCAAACAAACTCCGATTGAGGTGATTCAGGATGATTCGGAAAGATGACGAGTAGACTTAAAACTTTCATACTTTATATTTTGAGATTTGAGGTCGGTATCAAGGCCTAAAATGGCTATTTTAGGGACTGATGTGCATTCGAGAAGGCAATCGGAGGATATCGGGCATGCATTATCTGGCGTGTAATGTTTTCAACGATAAAGGTATTCAAGGTATCCTCACCTTTTTGACATACCAGGTACGTACGTAAATTTCAAGGGCGAAATTTAATAAGGAGGGGAGATTGTGAGACTCCAGATTTTATGAATAAAGATTTAAATTTCTTGAAATATTTTTTTGAATATTATGGTGTGGATTTGATATAATTTTATAGTTGTGGGTAATATTTACAAATTTTGCAAAGTAAACAAGTGGTTATATAAAATTCGATTGGTCGGGAAATATTCGTTTTAATAGGGAATATTCATACGACGGCACAATCAATGGTGGACCCCACAATGGAAGTATTGTCGTAGTTAGAAAATGACATAATTATCTTTTATAAAAATAACAGCGAAAGTGTTACCGTTAAAACTGTTGAACTACCCGGTAGTAAAAGTACAGTAATACGCGTGGTTGCATAGTAGCACACGGTATTGATTATTGATGCTTACGTGAGAAGTCACTCAGTTATACTCAATTATTACTTTCAAATAATTCTTTGCATCATATCTCTCATATTATTGATTCAATTATTGTCACAGTATCATCTGCATAATATATATATTATTAAATCAATAATTGAGACGGCAAAGTTATTCATATTATTATTTGCAATATTGACAATGTCTAGAAGTTCTGTCAAGGAGAGGTTTGGTCACCTAATTGCGCGCCAATAAGGAGAAATCCTTATCGGAAAGCCCCCTCTTTCCTGGGAACGACCTGGTTGTTAAATATTATGAATTATAATATTAATGATGAATAAGTTCGTGTTGATTAAAGATGATTTGGATAGTTCCATTGTGTTGGAATTATTAGTGTTAGTGAAAATCGACATTTATTTCGATAATAATTGATGTCTGGAGGTTATATTGACCAATCGGGTAATTAACCGGATAAATGAGCGATTAATTGCTATTAATTCACATGATTATAACTATTTGTTCACATGTGTGTACTATTAATTCACATTCTTGTACTATTAGGAGAGGTGGTGCAAGATTGATAATACTTGCTTGACTAAGTTAAAAATGGAGATATAGTTGCAGGTACTATACTGTAATTCATATTTTCACATGATTATAACTATTGATTCACATGATTGAACTATTGATTCACGTTATTTACTATTAGGGAAGGTGGTGCAAGTTTGATAATATTTGCAGGACTAAATTAAAAATGAAGAAAAAGATGAAGGTATTATACTGTAATATTTTGAGCCCCAAAACGTGCAATTATCAAAACTATATTTTCTTATAAATAGAAGCTCATTCTTCCTTCATTTCTCACCAATTCACTAAAGCTATAGAGCAATTATTATAGAGAGAAATTATAGAGAGAAAGAAGAAGAGAAGTCTGCTACCTCACTATTCCAGTATCCAATTTTTTCTAAGGTAAGGGATATTATTATTATAGTAAGGGTATTATTCTTTCGTATTCATGAAGAGAGTTATTTTCTTTCAATACTCGTAAGGGTTGTTATTCCATTCTTTATTATTCTGTTGGAATAACTTGTCTCTGCAGATTCTGGCATGCACGGTGAATTCTTACATTATTCTATTCTTTATTATTCTGTTGGAATAACTTTTATGCATGCGATCTATCGCATGCACGGTGAATTCTTCTATTATTCCATTCTTTATTATTCATTGGAATAACTTTATGCATGCGATCTATCGCATGCACGTGAATTCTGTTGTTATTCCATTCTTTATTATTCTTTTGAAATATCACATGCATGCGGATTACGGATGACCTAGTTCCATTCTTTATTATTACATTGGAATAAGTCGCATGCATGCGATCTATCGCATGCACAGTGAATTCTGTTATTATTCCATTCTTTATTGTTACATTGAATATCACATGCATGCGGATTACGCGTGACTTCGGTTCTATTCTTTATTATTCTATTGGAATAACTCATATCGTGCGGATTATGCACGCTGGTGAATTCTCTTGTTATTCCATTCTTTATTATTTTGTTAGAATAACTTTGTCTATGTGGATTACTGCATGATGCATGGTGAATGATCCTTCGTATTCATTCCTTATTAAATTATGGAAATGATCTGTCTACGTGGATTACCGCATGGCGGACAAAAATCCATTTGCAGTTTCATATATTCTATTATACTCAGTTGGTTAAAGTTTTGGCTTCTATACTCCATGAAATTAGTGGAATATCCTTGATATTTGCGCTTTATCCAGTATCTTTTCATGGACATATTCTTCTGAGCATTCTTGAATTTTACTCCATAAAGAAGTATCATGTTGACAATTTGGACGTTATTGATTTCTGGATAAATTAAAATTATTAATCTTTAAAATTTATCCTTGAACTTGTTTTATTGAATTAGTATGTCATTGTCATCATCCTCAGACTTCATCTTTGGCTTACGTGCATAGATGGACTTGGTATGATTATGACCAGGGATTATTCGGTATAATCATGACCGTAATGTGACGAATGATGTGGTGAAAGTCCTCATTGTCCTGTAGTTCAATGATGGACAGTTGTTGGTATGATTATGACCAGGGATTATTCGGTACAATCATGACCATTGATGATTACATGAATATCCTTGGTCGTGATGCAGGGATGATTTGATTTTATTTTTAAAGCTGAGTCTCAGCGATAAAGTTGATGAAAAACTTTTTAAATCATAGAAGATAGTAGATTTTATGCTCTACTTGATTCTTCTAATGGATTGCTTATTCCGCTGCAGTTATTGATCTAAAACTTGTTGTCTATTATATTCTATCAGTTGTTATATTGTTGAAGGCTAAGGATAATTTTTTCTGCATTATCTTAGTCATAATATTTCTTACTGGGCTAGTTGAGGTCACCCTTTCTTTCATTGTTCTCTTCAGGAAATGAGAATATAGCTGGGACTAGTCGGAGAACGGAGTGACGGTCCAGATGATAGCATTAGTAGTCCTCACTATTCTGTTAAATAGTGTGATAATAAATGTAATGAGGACTCCATTGAGTGTGGATATTGTCTAGATGACAATATTCCTATTAAAACTCTTAGATTATGTTTTGTCATATTTTTCATGACTGTTGTATAATAAAGTTGTATTTAAATTTTATACCATGTATTTGGCGACTCAAGATGGGTGATGTATACCTGTTTTGGGGGCGTCACAAGCAGCCCTATAATTCTCTCTTTATCACACTTTCATCCTCAATTTGTAAACATATTATAAAGTCTACATATATGTTTTCAACACATACCCAAGCTATACCCGATGATTAGCTTCTTAGAAATTTCAATTCTCAACCAAAGTGGTTACTTAGACTATTTTAGCAGTCATATGACATCAACTGCTACTGCTCATAGGCAGGAACCCCTTTATTTTGGCCTTTTTTAGTTTATAGCTTCCCTTAAAAATTTTATCTTACTAACTGCAGCTAACAGAAAATAAAAGGAAGCATGCCCAGTTCAACATTCCACAGTTTTCTTGTTGCTTTTCTATGCTAGTAGCCAAGCTTGGCTTGGCCTTATGAGGCTCAGCTAAGCTTGGTGTGGCCTTGCTTGGCCTCACGACCCCTAAGTCAAACATAAAGCTGCTATTGCAGCTGCTAACTTTGGCAACTGCTGCCATAAATGAGTAGCAGTTCTTCCATTCTTCTTTAACTTGCTATCCCATTAATATTTTCTATGTATGACTGCACTGCCAACTGCTAATCCTATTGTTGTTGTGCTTATACATTTCAATTTTTTTATTACTCGAAATACAAAACCAATTCCCAGCCTCATGTTGTTGGCTTAATAATTGATTTTTAGTTAAGGTAGTCCACTTGGGACTTTTTGTCGAGCAGTGGTGTGCACAGTTTCAACTCACAGTGCCATAGATATTTCCTTGCTTTATAACTCCATTAAGTCCTTATAACACCACAACTAACCTATCTTCTTGTGCCTAAGCCAAGCATTCACAAAACTTAACAAGAGTTGGCGGATACGGTCATCATAATAATGTGACCATAACACAATGATTACTTATAACGATGTATGGCACAAAAAATAAAAAAACAGTCTTTCAAATTCTTAACACAAGTGCTATTACATAATGTACTTGTTATATACTATACGTTCATGAGAAAAAAAACTGGAATACAAGGTATAATTATCTAGAGATAGGCTTCCAAAATAGTTAACAAAGAGCTCACTATTTTAGCCCCTTTTTATATGTTTTGCTCAAGTGTTACACCAATACCTGTCATACATAGGTATAGAGTGTACTTGATGCATAGGTACAATTTATGTTAGAATTTAACCACCATTTTGGACTCCTTTTCCAGCCATACTATTTTTTTCATTATAACAACTTTATTTAGTCTATAATTCTCATTCAAAGAGCATATTTCTCACTTTAACATATATGTAACCATAAAGCTTTAATTTCAAGTCATCTTATTTATTGGCTGCACCATTTTTCAGTTAGTACTATACTAACAGTTGGAAATCAATATTCCAAAAGTCAATTACTTAGTCTATGACCTTTTTATAAGAATAACCCCTTAATGAAAATCCATTTTGTGTTTTAATAGTTCAACCTGAATGTATAAGGCTTGTTAGGTCCAGATGGCTCAATCATATAATTCTATACTTGCACAGCCATGTTAAGCATTAATAATGCAATAGTCAAAACACTAACACAAAATTGTCCCACTTAGACCTTCTAAGCATAACATGTTATAATCATCTTATGCTAAGGCAAAAACTGACCCTTAAGCATATTTGTATCTTTAGAATTCCAATATAAATTATTGGCATAGGATTAGTCTTGTTTGTACTCCTAATCAACACATTTGACACCAACAGCCCTCTCATGAGCATTTCATCAAACAGTTGGTGTGTAGTTTCTACTTTACCCTGTTGATCCTAATTTTCGGCATGTCTGCCTCCCTTATTGGTATCACATACTATGAATAACACTCATATGCAGTCATAACAAAACAACAACATCATGATAGCTAATTTAATCCTAACAGTCAACTTTAGTAATTCAAAAAAATACACAACTGTCCCTTTGTCTATACAAGGCCATTCGGCCACTACAGATTACTAGTAGCAAAAACAGAAATGAAAAGGATTGGAAAGCTTACCTTAGTGATTCGAAGGTAACAAAGAAGTTATACTGCCCAACTTCTCCTCCTACTCTTAGCCGGACTCTTCCTCTCTTACTCTCACTGAATTGATATAGCTTTTAATTTCAGAGCTCTCTCCCTCTCTCGGTCATACTAAGATTGGCCTTTTATGGCTGAGCCTAGCTCTTTCTCTTTATTAATCACATCACCTTCTAGTTGGCCCCTACACAACCATCATTCCTAGCCTAACTCGCACAGTCCCTTCACAGCCACCCTAGCAGACCTTAGCTTACTTGCTATGCCTTATCCACCGCAGACCTGTCTCTCCTGATGGTTGTCTGCTAGATAAAATACTCAGGCTAACCAAGAACTAAATAAACTAACTTTAAGAACTGAATTACCTTATAGTTCTATTCTCTACCTCATGTTTGGGGTCATTCTGAAAGTTAAAGAAAATTTGGCAAGGAGATTGGTCTGAGATGATTTCTAGTTTGTTGGGATAAAAATATAATTCACATATTTTAGATAAGTAATAGCCCTTTATACAAAATAATAAAAGGCTTGCAAATATATACTTGGGTTGGCCCATTTTAGGAATATTGGTCTTTTATGGGTCTAAATCCTAAAAAGGCAATGCAACAAATTTGCAAGCATACTTATCATGACCCAATATTTTAATATGGACTCTTGTGAAATTAAAACACATGGACTCTTATTATTTTCTCTAGCAACAATAGTTAGCACATATATCATTAAAATGACGATTCCATGTAGTCTTAAATAATTCATGATGGTACTTTATTTCTTTATCCTTCAAAAATCAAGATGCTTGATAAACTATTAAATAGATAATAGTTTTGTCAATATGAAAATAACATAATAAAATAACTAATAAAAAAAATTATACTCAAAATTTGACATTATAATAATTGAATATTACATAGGATTTTCTAAGTCATTACATTGTAGTTGTTTCTGTACCATGTATTTGGCGACTCAGAATGGGTGATGTATACCTATTTTTGGGGCGTCAAAGTTGGTATCAAAGCTTAGGGATATGATCCCTGGCTGAGATGAGACTAGAACTAGGAGGGGAGAGATGGGTAAATCCTTCACTAGTATGACCGTTGAGTCACCAACGATCAATACCCAAGATAATGTGCATCAAGAAGGCAATAATCCTCAGGTAAACAACAACACCGATCAGATGATGAACAATGTGATGTTCAGAGGCTTTATGCAATTCATGCAACATCAGGCGAGAGCAGATCTTGTTTAAAAAGCAGGTGGAAACACTGGCAACTCTCGGACGGTTACCGCTAAACAATTCAAGGAGTTAGGACCACCGGAGTTTTTGGGAGAGCCAAAACCACTTAAGGCAGAGACATGGATAAAGCATATCACCAAGATATTTGATATCTTGGGATGCTTCGAGGAGCAAAAGGTTCCTTTTGCCACCTTCATGTTGCGAGGAGAGGCAGATTACTAGTGGAAATCCGTAAAGCGTACTCAGCCTACTACACTGAAGATGTCTTGAGAGAAGTTCCAAGAATTGTTCAACGACAAGTACTTTCCTGAAAGTATTTGTGAGGCCCCGAATTTTATGAAATGAAAGTATTCAATTTTCTTATAATTATTATTTTATCTAGTAAATGGTTAAATTAATAAAAAGTTAAAGTTAAGGGTGATATTTGAAAATTTTGCAAGTAAGCAAGTTGATATAAAATATTTGTTGTGTCGGGGAATATTTGTAAGACCCTGAATTTTATGAAATAAAAGTATTCAATTTTATTACAATTATTATTTTATTTCATAAATGGTTAAATTGATAAAAGGTTAAAGTTAAGGGTGATATGTGAATTTTTTTTGCAAACTAAGCAAGTTATTATAAAATATTCGTTTGGTCGGAGAATATTCTTTTTGTCGGGGAATATTCGTACGACGACACAATCATTGGTGGACCCCACAACTGAAGTATTATCGTAGTTAGAAAATAACATAATTATCTTTTTATAAAAATAACTACGAAAGTGTTACCGTTAAAACCTGTTGAACTACCCGGTAGTAAAAAATACGATGTCTGGCGTGGTTGCATAGTAGCAGCACGATATTGATTATTGATGCTTACGTGAAGTCACTCGGTTATACTCAATTCTTGCTACGATAATTCTTTGCATCATATCTCTCATATTATTGATTCAATTATTGTCACAGTATCATCTGCATAATATATATTATTAAATAAATAATTGAGATGGCAAAGTTATTCATATTATTATTTGCAATATTGACAATGTCTAGAAGTTCTGTCAATGAGAGGTTTGGTGACCTAATTGCGCGCCAATAAGGAGAAATCCTTATTGGAAAGCCCCCTCTTTCCTGGAAACGATCTGGTTGTTAAATATTGTGAGTTATAATATTAATGATGAATAAGTTCATGTTGATTAAAGATGAAATTGATAGTTCCATTGTGTGAGAATTATTAGTGTTAGTGGAAATTGACATTTATTTCGATGATAATTGATGTCTGGAAGTTATATTGATCAACCGAGTAATTCACCGGATAAATGAGCAATTAAAGGATATTAATTCACATGCTAATAACTATGTGTTTACATGTGTGTACTATTGATTTACATGATTTACTATTAGGGGAGTTAGTGCAAGATTGATAATACTTGCATGACTAAATTAAAAATGGAGATATAGATGAAGGTACTATACTATAATTAATTTTTTTCACATGTTTAGAATTGTTGAGTCACATGATTTACTATTGATTCACATGATTTACTATTAGGGGAGGTGGTGCAAGTTTGATAATATTTGTAGGACTAAATTAAAAATGAAGAAAAAGAGGAAGGTATTATACTATAATATTTTGAGCCCCAAAATGTGCAATTATTGAAACTATATTTTCCTATAAGTAGAAGCTCATTCTTCCTTCATTCTCACCAATACACTAAGTTTCACAAGAGCAATTATTATAGATAAATTATAGAGAGAAAGAAGAAGAGAAGTCTGCTACTCCAGTATCCAGTTTCTTCTAAGGTAAGGGGTATTATCTCTTTCGTATTCATGAACAGAGTTATTTCTTTCAATATTCGTAAGGGTTGTTATACCATTCTTTATTATTCTGTTGGAATAACCAAATTGCATGCGATCTATCGCATGCACAGTGAATTCTTCCATTAATCCATTCTTAATTATTACATTTGGAATAACTTTTATGCATGCGGTCTATCGTTATGCTTGGTGAATTCTTACATTATTCCATTCTTTATTATTCTGTTGGAATAACCTATCATCATGCGGTCTATCGCATGCACAGGTGAATTCTTTTGTTATTCCATTCTTTATTATTACATTTGGAATAACTTTTATCTGCATGCGGTCTATCGCATGCTGGTGAATTCTTCTATTATTCCATTCTTTATTATTACATTAGAATAACTTTTATGCATCTTGGTCTATTGCAAGCACGGTGAATTCTTCATTATTCCATTATTTATTATTACATTGGAATAACTTTTGCATGCATGCGGCTATCGCATGCACAGTGAATTCTTCATTATTCCATTCTTTATTATTACATTAGAATAACTTTGTCTATGTGGATTACCGCATGCATGGTGAATGATCCTTCGTATTCATTCCTCATTAAATTGGGGAAATGATCTGTCTACGTGGATTACCATATGGCGGGCGAAAATCCATTTGCAGTTTCATATATTCTATTATACTCAGTTGGTTAAAGTTTTGGCTTCTATACTCCATGAAATTAGTAGAATATTCTGGATATTTGTGCTTCATCCAGTATCTTTTCATGGAAATATTCTTCTGAGCATTCTTAAATTTTACTCCACAAAGCAATATCATGTTGACAATTTGGACGTTATTGATTTCTGGATTGATTAGATTATAAATCTTTAAAATTTATCCTTGAACTTGTTTTATTGAATTATTATGTCATTGTCATCATCCTCATGCTTATATTGTGATGAAAGTCATCTTTGACTTAGGTGCATAGATGGACTTGGTATGATTATAATCAGGGATTATTCGGTATAATCATGACCGTAATGTAACGAATGATGTGGTAAAAGTCCTCATTGGCCCGTAGTGCTTTGATGGATAGTTATGGGTATGATTATGGCCTGGGATTATTCGGTATAGTCATGACCATTGATGATTACATGAATATCCTTGGCCCGTAGTGCAGGGATGATTCGATGATATGGTTTATTTATTAAGCTGAGTCTCAGTGATAAAGTTGATGAAAAACTTTTTAAATCATAGAAGATAGTAGATTTTATGCTCTACTTGACTCTTCTAATGAATTGCTTATTCCGCTGCAGTTGTTGATCTAAAACTTGTTGTCTATTATATTCTTTCAGTTGTTATACTGTTGAAGGCTAAGGATTATTTATTCTGCATTATCTTAGTCATAATATTTCTTACTGGGCTAGTTGAGCTCACCCTTTTCTTTCATTGTTCTCTTCAGGAAATGAGAATATAGCTGGGACGAGTTGGGAAATGGAGTGATGGTACATGATAAGTGGCTTTAGTAGTCCTCATTATTATGTGAAATAGTGTGATAATAACTGTAATGAGGACTTCATTAAGAGTGGATATTGTCTACAAGGCAATATTCTTGTTTAAACTCTCAGCTATGTTTTGTCGTATTGTACACGATAGTTGTATAATTAAGTTTGTATTTGATTTTTTACCATGTATTTGGCGACTCAAGATGGGTAATGTATACCTATTTTGGGGGCGTCAAAATATTCGTTTGGTCGGGTAATATTCTTTTTATCAGGGAATATTCGTTCGACGACACTATCATTGGTGGACCCCACAATGGAATAATTGTCGTAGTTAGAAAACGACAGAAATATCGTTTTATAAAAATAACGGCGAAAGTTTTACCGTTAAACTGTTGAAATACCTGGTGGTAAAAGTATAGTAATACGCGTGGTTGCATAGTAGCAAATGGTATTGATTATTGATGCTTACGTGAGAAGTCACTCAAGTTACTCAATTATTGCTACAATAATTGTTGCATAGTACCTCACGTTATTTGATTCAATTATTGTCACAGTATCATCTGCATAATATTTTATATTATTAAATCAAAAATTGAGATGACAAAGTTATTCATATTATTATTTGCAATATTGACGATGTCTAGAAAGTTCTGTCGAGGAGAGGTTTGGTCACCTAATTGCGCGCCAATAGGGAGAAATCCTTATCGAAAAGCCCCTCTTTCCTGGGAATGATCTAGTTGTTAAATATTGTGAGTTATAATATTAATGATGAATAATTGTTGAAGTATTAAGAATGTGTTTATTGAAGATAAGTGAATTACAAAAGTTAGAGAGGAATAATGCAAACTTGGAAAACTTTAGGGGTACTAAAGTGTAATAAGTTAAATCAATCTGGACCATTGGTGGTGGTTTTAATAGTAAATCAATCTGGACCGTCGATGGTGGTTTTAATAGTAAATCAATCTGGACCATCGATGGTGGTTTTAATAGTAAATCAATTTGGACCGTCGGTGGTGGTTTTAAAAGTAAATCAATCTGGACCATCGGTGGTGTTTTTAAAAGTAAATCAATCTAGATCGTCGGTGGTGGTTTTAAAAGTAAATCAATCTAGACCATCGGTGGTGGTTTTAAAAGTAAATCAATTGGGACCGTCGGTTGTGGTTTTAATAGTAATCAATATGGACCGTCCGTTTTAATAGTGATTCAATCTGGACCGTTCGTGAATTAGTTACTATTTAGTCCATTCTCCTATAAATAAAAGCTTAATTCTTCTTTCATTCTCATCAATTCACTGAGATTCACAAGAGACACTATAGAGAGAGAAACTATAGAGAGCAAGAAGAAGAGTATTCTGCTACTTCACTAATGCAGTATCCAGTCTTCTACTAAGGTAAGGGGTGTTATTTCTTTTATATTCATAAGGGATATTATTTGTTGTATTTGTAAGGGGTATTATTTCTTTCGTATTCATAAGAAATACTATTTTTTGTATTCATCCTTTAATATGTCGGAATAACCTGTCTACGCGGATTACGTGCCTTATGACAGGTAAAAATCCATTTGCAGTTTCGTATGTTATTTCTTTTCGCATTTATAAATCTAAACTTACTATGGTAAATCCTTGAAATTATTGGAATATCCTTGAGTTTTGTGCTTCATCCAGTATCGTTTTATTGGAATATTGATCTGAACTTTCTTATTAAATATCAATATTTTTACTCGGGATACTATTCATGGGTTACTATTCACTTGGTTACTATTCACTATAATATTATTCACTCGGGTATTCGGGGCACTTTTCATACCGGGGTACTATTCACGGGTTACTATTCATGGGTTACTATTCACCCGGTTATTATTCACTCTAGTATTATTCACTCGGGTATTCGGGGCACTTTTCATGCCAGGATACTATTCACGGGATACTATTCTCGAAGTACTATTCGCATGATACTATTCACGGGGTACTATTCACTGAAAAATTTATTTCTTTTCTGTCCAAATTATTTTTGATACATGGATATTATTCTTGAATTTTGCTCCACAAAGCAGTATCATGTTGACAATTTGGACATTATTAAACTCTAGATAAATTTAAAATCTTTAATAATTATTCTTGATTTCGTTTGATTAATGCTTATATCATTGTCATCATCCTCATGCTTATATTGTGATCAAAGTCATCTTCGGCCAAGGGTGCAAAGATGATCAGTTGATTGGTATGATTATGACCAGGGATCATTCGGAATAATCATGACCCGTAATGTTACAAATGATGTGGTAAAAGTCCTCATTGGCCCGTAGTTCATTGATGGATAGTTGTTGGTATGATTATGACTATGGATTATTCGGTATAATCATGACCATTAGCGAAAACACGAATATCCTTGGCCCGTAGTGAATGGATAATTCGTGGTCGTGATACTAATGAATATCCTTAACCGTAATGCGAGGATGATTCGATGATGTGGATTATTTATTAAGCTGAGTCTCAGCGATAAAATATTGATAATAAACTTTTACTTCATAGAAGATAGTATATATCATGCTCTACTTGACTCTTCTAAGAATACAGTTGCATGTCTTTGGCCTGTAGTGCAAAGATGAACTGTTAATGAATAACTTTGGACCATAGTGCAAAGATGAATCTATTAGTATGATTATGAACAGGAACTATGATTTGGTATAACCATGATCTTTGATGTTTTAGGTAAAGACAGGTGATGAAAATTATCTCCGTCCTGGGTGCGAAGAGGAATTTAGAATCACAATTATGATTATGAATAATTATGGACATGAACTGTTGATTGATGTTACAGGGATAAAACATGGTTGGTGGACTTTTAACATGGAGAAGATAATAGACTTTATGGTCTATTTGACTCTTCTAATGGATTGCTCATTCCGCTGCTACTATGGTTGAAAAGTTTTATCATCTACCATATGTTCTAAATCTCTGATTTATTACTGACGAAGGCTATTAATAATTTAATTATCTTTAGTCATAATATTCTTTACTGGGCTAGTTGAGCTCACCCTTTTTCTTCACAATTCCTTTCAGGCATTAAGAGTGTAGATGGGTCGAGCGGGGATAATAGAGGAATAGTGTGATGGTCCGAGACTGTCAAAGTTTCTCAATACATTATAAAACAACATGACATACAATATATAATTGTATTGAGGACCTAAGATGGTTGTGTCATATATTATACGTCACTTAATAATTGATTTTAGTGAAAACAATAGGCTGATGAGAACCCGACTTTGAAAGTGTCAAAAGTGCACCTCATTAGAATGAACATGATAGTAATCTTCTCGTTCTTCGTTGGGGTCTTGAAATATTTGCTGCTGTATTTTATATGGCATTATAATAATTTGAATTTATACTGTCTACGAGACAATATTGTATTAAAACTCACAGCTTATGTGTTGTCGTACTCTGCACGACAGTTCAACAACTGTATAAATGAAGTTTGTAATTGATTTCTGTAGTGTGATATTTGGCAACTCAGAATGGGTCGTGTTAACTTATTTTGGGGGCGTCACAAATGGTATCAGAGCTTGGGGATATGGTCTCTAGCGAAGATCCGAGATTAGAACTAGGAGGGGAAAGAGGAGTAATATCATTCGTTAGTTTGTGTGTCCTACCTAAGCTAAATTTTCTAACTTAATAAGTTGAAAATTTGTGATATGTTAATTAACCATTGTTTTGAAGTTGTATTCTGAAACGATATCTGAAATCCAAGAGATGAGCAATGGAGAAATCATGAAAAAGGGGAAATGACCAGCAAGGTATTCTTACCTCTTCGAACTACCAGGTACGTAAATTTCGAGGGCGATATTTCATAAGGAGGGGAGATTGTGAGACCCCGAATTTTATGAAATGAAAGTATTCAATTTTCTTATAATTATTATTTTATTTAGTAAATGGTTAAATTGATAAAAGGTTTAAAGTTAAGGGTGATATTTAAAAATTTTGCAAGTAAGCAAGTTGATATAAAATATTCGTTGTGTCGGGGAATATTCGTTTAGTCGGGTAATATTCTTTTTGTCAGGGAATATCCGTTCGACGACACTATCATTGGTGGACCCCACAATGGAATAATTGTCGTAGTTAGAAAACGACAGAAATATCTTTTTATAAAAATAACGGCGAAAGTTTTACCATTAAACTGTTGAAATACCCGGTGGTAAAAGTACAGTAATACGCGTGGTTGCATAGTAGCACACGGTATTGATTATTGATGCTTACGTGAGAAGTCACTTAGTTTACTCAATTATTGCTACAGTAATTATTGCATAGTATCTCACGTTATTTGATTCAATTATTGTCACAGAATCATCTGCATAATATTTTATATTAATAAATCAATAATTGAGACGATAAAGTTATTCATATTATTATTTGTAATATTGACGATGTCTAGAAACTTCTATCGATGAGAGGTTTGGTCACCTAATTGCGCGCCAATAGGGAGAAATTCTTATCGGAAAGCCCCCTCTTTCCTGGGAATGATCTGGTTGTTAAATATTGTGAGTTATAATATTAATGATGAATAATTGTTGAAGTATTAAGAATGTGTTTATTGAAGATAAGTGAATTACAAAAGTTAGAGGGGAATAATGCAAACTTGGAAAACTTTAGGGGTACTAAAGTGTAATAAGTTAAATCAATATGGACCATTGGTGATTTTAATAGTAAATCAATCTGGACCGTCGATTGTGGTTTTAATAGTAAATCAATCTGGACCATATCGATGGTGGTTTTAATAGTAAATCAATCTGGACCGTCGGTGGTGTTTTTAAAAGTAAATCAATCTGGACCGTCGGTGGTGTTTTTAAAAGTAAATCAATCTGGACCATCGGTGGTGGTTTTAAAAGTAAATCAATCTGGACCGTCGGTTGTGGTTTTAATAGTAATCAATATGGACCGTCCGTTTTAATAGTGAATCAATCTGGACCTTTCATGAATTAGTTACTATTTAGTCCATTCTCCTATAAATAGAAGCTTAATTTCTTTCATTATCACCAATTCACTAAGATTCACAGGAGACACTATAGAGAGAGAAACTATAGAGAGCAAGAAGAAGAGTATTCTACTACTTCACTATTGCAGTATCCAGTCTTCTACTAAGGTAAGGGGTGTTATTTCTTTGGTATTCGTAAGGGATATTATTTTTTGTATTCGTAAGGGGTATTATTTCTTTCGTATTCATAAGGAATACTATTTTTCGTATTCATCCTTTAATATGTCAGAATAACCTGTCTACGCGGATTACGTACCGTATGACAGGTAAAAATCCATTTGCAGTTTCGTATGTTATTTCTTTTCACATTTTTAAATCTAAACTTACTATGGTAAGTATTGCTTCTATAATCCTTGAAATTAGTGGAATATCCTTGAGTTTTGCGCTTCATCCAGTATCGTTTTATTGGAATATTGATCTAAACTTTCTTATTAAATATCAATATTTTCACCCGGGATACTATTCACGGGTTACTATTCACGCGGTTACTATTCACTATAATATTATTCACTCGGGTATTCGGGGCACTTTTTATGCTGGGGGTACTATTCACGAGTTACTATTCACGGGTTACTATTCACCCAGTTACTATTCACTCTAGTATTTTTCACTCTAGTATTATTCACTTGGGTATTCGGTGCACTTTTTATGCCGGGATACTATTCACCAAAAAATTTATTTCTTTTCTGTCCAAATTATTGTTGATACATGGATATTATTCTTGAATTTTACTCCACACAGCAATATCATGTTGATAATTTGGACATTATTAAACTCTAGATAAATTTAAAGTCTTTAATAATTAACATTTATTTCGTTTGATTAATGCTTATATCATTGTCATCATCCTCATGCTTATATTGTGATCAACGTTATCTTCGGTCAAGGGTGCAAAGATGAACAGTTGATTGTTATGATTATGACCAAGGATCATTCAGAATAATCATGACCCGTAATGTTACAAATGATGTGGTAAAAGTCCTCATTGGCCCGTAGTTCATTGATGGACAGTTGTTGGTATTATTATGACTAGCGATTATTCGGTATAAGCATGACCATTAGCGAAAACACGAATATCGTTGGCCCGTAGTGAATGGATAATTCGTGGTCGTGATACTAATGAATAACCTAAGCCGTAGTGCAAGGATGATTTGATGATGTGGATTATTTATTAAGCTGAGTCTCAACGATAAAATATTGATAATAAACCTTTAATTCATAGAAGATAGTATATATCATTCTCTACTTGACTCTTCTAAGAATATAGTTGCATGTTTTTGGCCTGTAGTGCAAAGATGAACTGTTAATGAATATCTTTGGCCTATAGTGCAAAGATGAATTTATTATTATGATTATGAACAGGAACTATGATTTGGTATAACCATGAACTTTGATGTTTCAGGTAAAGACATGTGATGAAAATTATCTTCGTCCTGGGTGCGAAGAGGAATTTAGAATCACAATTATGATTATGAATAAATATGGACAAGAACTGTTGATTGATGTTACTGGGATAAAACATGGTTGGTGGACTTTTAACATGGAGAAGATAATAGACTTTATGGTCTATTTGACTCTTCTAATGGATTGCTCGTTCCGCTGCTACTATGATTGAAAAGTTTTATTATCTACCATATGTTCTAAATATCTGATTTATTACTGACGAAGGCTATTGATAATTTAATTATCTTTAGTCATAATATTCTTTACTGGGCTAGTTGAGCTCACCCTTTTGCTTCACAATTCCTTTCGGGTATTAAAGAGTGTAGCTGGGTCGAGCGGGGATAATAGAGGAATAGTGTGATGCCCCCAAAATAGGTATACATCACCCATCTTGAGTCGCCAAATACATGGTACAAAATCAAATAAAAACTTAATTATACAACTGTCGTGTACAATACGACAAAACATAGCTGAGAGTTTAAGCAAGAATATTGCCTTCTAGACAATATCCACTCTCAATGGAGTCCTCATTACAGTTATTATCACACTATTTCATAGAATAGTGAGGACTACTAAAGCCACTTATCCTGGACCATCACTCCATTTCCCAACTCGTCCCAGCTATATTCTCATTTCCTGAAGAGAACAATGAAAGAAAAGAGTGAGCTCAACTAGCCTAGTAAGAAATATTATGACTAAGATAATGCAGAATAAATTATCCTTAGCCTTCAACAGTATAACAACCGATAGAATATAATAGACAACAATTTTTAGATCAACAAGCTGCAGCAATGAATAAGCAATCCATTAGAAGAGTCAAGTAGAGCATAAAATCTACTATCTTCTATGATTTAAAAAGTTTTCATCAACTTTATCACCGAGACTCGACAATAAATAAACCATATCATCGAATCATCCCTCACACTCTTCGGGCAAGGATATTCATGTAATCATTAATGGTCATAACTATACCGAATAATCCCTAGTCATAATCATACCCATAACTGTCCATCAATACACTACGGGCCAATGAGGACTTTTACCACATCATTCGTTACATTACGATCATGATTATACCAAATAATCCCTGGTCATAATCATACCAAGTTCATTTATGCACATAAGCCAAAGATGACTTTCATCACAATATAAGCATGAGGATGATGACAATGACATAATAATTCAATAAAACAAGTTCAAGGATAAATTTTAAAGATTTATAATCTAATTTATCCAGAAATCAATAACATCTAAATTGCCAACATGATACTGCTTTGTGGAGTAAAATTCAAGAATGCTCAGAAGAATATTTCTATGAAAAGATATCTTTGAATGAAGCGCTTGAAATATCCGTGATATTCTACTAATTTCATGGAGTATAGAAGCCAAAACTTTAACCAACTGAGTATAATAGAATATATGAAACTTCAAATGGATTTTCGCCCGCCATGCGGTAATCCACGTAGACATATCATTTCCACAATTTAATAAGGAATTAATACGAAGGATCATTCACCATACATGCGGTAATCCACATAGACAGGTTATTCCAACAGAATAATAAAGAATGGAATAACAGAAGAATTCACCATGCATGCGATAGGCCTTGCATGCATGTGTTATTCCAATGTAATAATAAAGAATGGAATAATGTAAGAATTCACCAGCATGCGATAGATCAAATGCAGACGAAAGTTATTCCAATGAATAATAAAGAATGGAATAACGTAAGAATTCACCAAACATACGATAGACCGCACAAACAAAGTTATTCCAATGTAATAATAAAATGAAATAACGAAGAATTCACCGGGCATGCGATGAGACCATTTGATGTGGTTATTCCAATGTAATAATAAAGAATGGTATAACAACCCTTATGAATATTGAAAGAAATAACTCTCTTCATGAATCTGAAAAGAAGTAATACCCCTTACCTTAGAAGAAATTGGATACTGGAGTAGCAGACTTCTCTTCTTCTTCCTCTCTATAATTTCTCTCTATAATTTCTCTATAATAATTGCTCTTGTGAAACTTAGTGAATTGGTGAGAAATGAATGAAGAATGAGCTTCTATTTATAGGAAAATATAGTTTCAATAATTGCACATTTTTGGGCTCGAAATATTACAGTATAATACATTCCTCTTTTTCTTCATTTTTAATTTAGTCCTGCAAGTATTATCAAACTTGCACCACCTCCCCTAATAGTAAATCATGTGAATCAATAGTTCAATCATGTGAATCAATAGTTATAATCATGTGAAAAAAATTAATTATAGTATAGTACCTTCATCTATACCTCCATTTTTAATTTAGTCATGCAAGTATTATCAATCTTGCACCAACTCCCCTAATAGTAAATCATGTGAATTAATAGTACACACATGTGAACACATAGTTATAAGCATGTGAATTAATAACATTTAATTGCTCATTTATCCGGTGAATTACCCGATTGATCAATATAACTTCTAGACATTAATTATCATCGAAATAAATGTCGATTTCCACTAAAACTAATAATTCCCACACAATGGAACTATCAATTTCATCTTTAATCAACACGAACTTATTCATCATTAATATTATAACTCACGATATTTAACAACCAGGTCGTTCCCAAGAAAGAGGGGGCTTTCCAATAAGAATTTCTCCCTATTGGTGCGCAATTAGATTATATAACCTCTCCTTGACAGAACTTCTAGACATTGTCAATATTATAAATAATAATATGAATAACTTTGTCGTCTCAATTATTGATTTAATAATATAAAATATTATGCAGATGATACTAGATTGTGAGACCCCAAATTTTATGAATAAAGATTTAAATTTCTCAAAATATTTTTTTGAATATTATGGAATGAATTTGATATAATGTTATAGTTGGGGGTAATATTTATAAATTTTGCAAAGTACGCAAGTTGTTATATAATATTCGATTGGTCGAGGAATATTCATTTTAACAGGAATATTCGTGATAACCAAGACAATCATTGGTGGACCTCGCAACGGAATTATTGTTTGGATTGAGAAAACTCATCCTATCGCGAAGTACGCATACATGGTGAAATTTTTCTCGTTATTCCATTCTTTATTATTATGTTGAATAACTTTGTCTGCTCAGCAACCGCATACATGGTGAAATTCTTCCATTATTCCATTCTTTATTATTCTCGTTGGAATAACTCCGTCTGCATGGCTCTATCGCATGCACGTGAATTTCATTGTTATTCCATTCTTTATTATACTCATTTGGTTAAAATTTTGGCTTCTATACTCCATGAAATTAGTGGAATATCCTTGATATTTGCGCTTCATCCAAAGATCTTTTCATGGAAATATTCTTCCGAGCATTCTTGAATTTTACTCTACAAAGCAAAGATCATGTTGACAATTTGGACGTTATTGGTTCCTGGATAAATTAATTCTTGAACTTGTTTTATTGAATTATTATGTCATTATCATCATCCTCATGTTTATATTATGTTGAAAGTCATATGTGGCCTGTAGTGCATTGATGGACTTGGTATGATTATGACTAGGGATTATTCTAAGATAATCATGATCGTAATGTTATAAATGATGTGGAAAAAGTCCTCATTGGCCCGTAGTGCATTGATGGACAGTTTTTGGTATGATTATGGCTATGGATTCTCTTCGGACAAGGGTGCAAAGATGAATTATTTTATGGCATGATCATGACCATTGATGAATACACGAATATCCTTGGCCCGTAGTGCATGGATAATTTGTGGTTGTGATACTAATGAATATCCTCGGCCGTAGTGCAGGGATGATGTGGATTATTTATTAAGCTGAGTCTCAACAATAAAAGTGATGAAAAACCTTTTAAATCATAGAAGATAGTAGGTTTTATTCTCTACTTGACTCTTTTAATGGATTACTTATTCCGCTGCAGTTAAACTTGATGTTTGTTATATTGTATTAGTTTAACACTATTGAAGGCTCACGATAATTTATTCTGCATTATCTTAGTCATAATATTTCTTACTGGGCTAGTTGAGCTCACCCTTTTACTTTCATTGTTCTCTTCAGGAAATGAGAACGTAGCAGGGACTAGTCGGGGAACGGAGTGACGGTCCAGATGATAGCATTATTAGTCCTCACTATTCTATGAAATAGTGTGTTAATAAATGTATTGAGGACTTATTTTGAGTTTGAATACTGTCTAGAAGACAATATTTGTATTAAAACTCACAGCTCATGTTGTATATTTAAGATTATATTTGTATTACATACCATGTATGTATTTGGCGACTCAAAATAGGTGATGTATACCTATTTTGGGGGCGCCACAAATGGTATCAAAGCTTAGGATACGACCACAGGTGAGATGTGAGACAAGAACTAGGAGGGAGAGATTCAGAATTTCTTCGCTAGTATGACCTACCTAAGTTTATTTGGTATTTAATTGGTCGGACAGAGTATAGGGATAATATGTGATATGTTAATTAATGACGTAATGAAAGTCGAAAACCCATAATAGTAGATCTAGGTCAGGATTTACATTGAGATGAAGGGTAAGATATAATAGTATACATATTTGATTATATATGACCTAATGTGGTACGTTATATGATCATGTATTGTAGAAAACGTAGAGACTTAAAGTGTACGTGTGTTAATCAGTAAGTAGACACTGAAGGCAAGTATTCTAACCCTTGTTCGATTCACCGGACAAGTCGTGTAATTCATGTATTCTTTTCGCATGAAGTTTTTAACGATGAAGTCTTAAGCCAATTCTTTCGGCTAGACTTATATTATGATTTTGTCAAGCATGATTAATGTTTACCAAGTTATATTGGTATGGTTTTCAATCGAAGACCAAGTATGCTAAAATGTTTTTGTCGTTTAACGACAGGCACGTGAGGTTGCCACAACTTAAACGTATACACGTTTAATGAATGTAGTGTTGATCAACATAGAGTACTATGGGCTGATCACCCAGAAGTGTTCGTAAGCTATGCCGGACTTACGGACTTAGTGTCGGGTTGTCCTTTTCAAAAAAAATTATGAACTGCTCATAGTTTTGAGCCTTAGTTGATATTCTACTGAATATTGTTGTTGGAAAACGTTTTGAATGAAAAGAAGTGCTATTTTGAATTATCGATAGTACTTCATAGCTATTGTTCAGTTACTGAAGATATATATAAGTTCTATGTTTCAAGCATGTTGTTTATTAGAATTGTAGTACTTGCTGAGCTAGTCATGCTCACTCTTGCTTGAACCATATGAACATAGCCAAGATCGAGCGGACCGAAGGCTCAGGCAAGGACAAGGGCAAGGCGAAGACAAACCCTTAGATTGCTTATGTAATAGAATAGTTGAATGTCTGTAATATATTGAATATTATGACAAGAACAAACGAATGGGTTACAAAGAACCTGGGAAATGTAATATTATTTTGGATATATATAGAAGTTATATTAGTCCTTTTGAGACTATTCAATGGAATGAATGAATGAATGGTAGTACCGTGTAGCACCATCTGTCGGGTTGGAAGAGACCTGGATTTGGGGGCGTCACACATTCTCTTGTGCTTTAAATCCATTTAAGCCTCCCTATAGCTCCACACACCCAAACTTATACCCCTTCACTCTAATTAAAGTCATAATTAGACAAAAATTGTGGGGCAGCCGAACATATGAATGAAATTGTAAATTTTGGACAAAAATCAATATATATAAATCCAATTTATGCTTTTAGTTAATGTCTCGTCAAAGGGGCATCCCACAATCAATTAATGCTTTAGTGCTTTAACCTTGATACACATATGTTATTCCAAAAATATAATAATTCCTTTTTATTTCAAATACTTAATCAACCCAATTTGGAAAGACACAAGTCTATTCTAGAATCCTAACTGAACTAGATAGCAAACACCACATTACTAGCTTGAGGATAGAAATTTATTTAGAAAAAAATATTTTTTTTTGCAGGAGTCATGCAAATAAATTCATAAAACCATCTCACTGATCTCGTTTAATCCCAAAGATACGAAAATTACAAATTAAAAATCACGATAAATTACAGTATATTAAAAATTAAAGATGTTCAATAAAGATGGTGGCGGTGAAGGGCTTACTGGCGGTGGTACGGTGGTGGTGAAGCTTCGGTCGGCCAGTGATGTTGGTAGTGAACCCTCTTCTCTTATCCCCCTACTCTCTCTTCTCCCTCGTCTGTTTCTCCCTCTCCTTTTTCTTCTGTACTGATTCGAGCGAATGCCTGAATCTGATTAAGTTTATGAGAATCAGCGACCGCCATCAGCGACCGCATGTGGTCGCTAATTTTAATGATGTGGAAATATAAGCGACCGCTAGCGGTCGCTGATACAGAGTGGTCGTCGCGCTAAAGTTTCGCACCAATTTTTGGGAGGGAAATTCATTACAGCGACTGCATGCGGTCGCTGATAGAAACTAGCGACTAGAATTCGTATTGGTCGCAGATAGCGGTCGCTATTACTATTATCAACGACCGAATAGTGCGGTCGCTTATATTATTGGTCGCAGATAGACTTTTTTTGTAGTGATGGTTATTTAGCTAAGTTATCTATAGAGTTGTCTAGATTTTGAATTGTTTAACTGTTATCTCACTTTGTAAAACCATTTGAAGAGAAAAATGATTTTTTTTTTAAAATTTTTAAAAAAATATAAATAACTATTGCAGTGTCCATTGTACGAAATAATTGGGTATCCAAGACTCAAGAAGCATATGTATTCATGCTGAAAAGTGTGATGGATAACAACAGCTTAACTAGTCGAATTTCTTGGCGTTTGTTACTTGAGTTAGTAAGCCATTAGGGATGTCTCTACACCTAGTGCCCTAAAGCTAACTGGTTTGGGAGTCATTGATTGGAAGCTCGCTACATGGGTAACTCTGAAAAGCATAAGGAAATAAGACGTTGCACAAGTCAAGAATTGAAAAATAGTGAGATGGATTATAAAATGCACTCGCTTGAAAAAATTGGAATTTGAAGGTTCTGGGAAAAAGAGAAAAAAATGAATAGCAGAGAAATACGTTTTAAGTTCTGATTCAATATGCATTGTTTTGGTTCCGTGATAACTGAGTTGAGTATGTGTGTGAATCATAGGAAAATTACTTGTGTGGATATGGTTTTATTTAGAGAAGTTCAATGGTGAAAGATGAAGTTGTTGTTACGTTGATTGATGAGGTGCTAGATGGATTTATGTTAGTTAGTGTTAATACTCAATATGTGATACTTGAAACCTTTTTAGAATTTGGTTGAATAGAATTCTGCTGAATGATAATATAACCTTTGTTTTAGTTTACACGAGGACGTGTAAAACCTAAGTATGAGAGAATTTGATGACTGCATAATATTCTATGATTTTGATTCCTTTATTTTTGGTTTTATTACATACTTTACGTGTATGAGGACTTATTAAGGTGTTAATTGATTTCAGGAGGATTTGGAGCTAAAAGTGAAGAAAGATGGAAAAATGGAGCTGAAAAGAGGAAAAAGGAAAAATGTTGCATGCTGGGGTCTAGCGCAGCTGCTCCAGAACGTAATAAAAAAGCAACATGGTCACGCTGCTCTCCAAAAATGAAAACAAGCTCTTTGGACTTCCAGTGCTGCCGTGCCCAATCCATGCCAAATCTTGGTGCGGCTGCGCCAGACACGAATTTTAAGGGATGCGTTTTTCACGCATTTTTTCAGATTTCTTGAAATATTTTTTAATTGATTTTAATTGGGATTTCTTTTTGACTAATTTTTATTCCAGATTGATTTCTATTTCCTTATGGAAATTATGGTTATAGTTTGTAATTCCTATTAAAATTTGGATTTCTATTTTTTATAGGTTTATGACTTTGTTTAGTACTATAAATAGGTTGCAATAGTCAGTTTATCATCATCTTAGCTACACCATTGTAAACCTTAGTCTTTGAGATTGAAGATAGAAGACATAAGCTAAGTTCTTTATTTTCAATTCTTAAAGGGATGTGGAACCATATTTATAGTTAATGGTTAATTAAGTTTCATTATTGATTCCTTCGTGCATGAAATTTCTTCTGATAATCTGTTTCCACTTCTTATATGTTATTCAGTTTACTAATTTGGTCTCTCCAGGATTAAATTAATTAATTGATATCATCTGCTAGATTAAGGTATACTATTAAGCAAACGATGTTATATTTAATCACAAGTATTACTTAGTGATACTTGATTGTGGACAAGCTTTTGGGTATTATTAAGATTATCACAAGGCAAGTTAAATAATCTCTGATAGTGTGATTGTTGCTTGGAACAGCCTAACTCTCTAATTTTTAATGCTTCTATCATATTAAATATAGACGGATAGTTCTAGGTTATATAACAACTAGGGTTTAGTGTAGGCGATTTTCACAATAGATTTAAAATATAAGGAGATTTTTGGATAATTGAGTGAGATCGGTTATCTAGAGTTTTTAATTTCATCGAAGGAAGAGATAATGTTATCTTGATTACACTGTTGTTGTGAATAGGTGAGATTGAACTTAAGAACTGAAGTTTTAATTTATTTAGTTATCTTTATTTAGTTTAATACAAACTCTAAACCGCTCATATCTTTACTTTCTACTTATAGTTGGAAACATTAGAATATATCTAAAAAATATCATTCTCTGTAGGATCGATCTTTACTTGTTACTGTGCTAATTGTTTAATTTCGTAGAGTAACAGTGAGGTTTAATTTTGGAGTGCTAAATGACAACTCCCAACTGTACTGCCTCCATACTAATGGCAGATTGATCATTACCATGATTACCCGCACAAAGTTCACACATAACTGCCACCGTTTGTTTGAATATGGTCCCCATGAATCAATTTTCTTTAGTCAATGCAGCCACTTGTGCAGATAAAACTGTGACTGCATCTAACTCAAAAAAAAAATTTGTTTTCTGATGATTAATCTATGTTGTAGGGCACTGGTAATTGTTAGTACGCATGGGTTCTAGCATATAGTATGCTTCATCAAAATTCTTTTCCATCAGAGCACCCCCAACTGTTGCATCAATACTTGTCCTCGTGGAGCTACACAACCCATTATAGAATATCTTCACCTGCAACCAATTCTAGAGTCCGTGATGAGGGCACTTATAGAGTAGGTCCTTGAATCTTTCACATGCCTCATATAATGTCTTCGAGTCGTGTTGGGAGAATGTGGAAATGTCATTCCTCATTCTCATCGTCTTAGCAAGTGGAACGAATTTAGCCAAAAAAATTTGTACTAGATCAGCTGAAGTTGTAATTGATCCCTGTGACGCCCCCAAAATAGGTATACATCACCCATCTTGATTCGCCAAATACATGGTACAGAATACAAATACAAACTTAATTATACAATCGTCGTGTAATATACAACAAAACATAGCTGAGAGTTTAAACAGGAATATTGCCTTCTAGACAATATCCACTCTCAAATAGAATCCTCATTACATTTATTGTCACACTATTTTATAGAATAGAGAGGACTACTATAACACCATCTCGGACCATCAATCTGTTCCCCGACTAGTCCCGGCTACGTTCTCATTTCCTGAAGAGAACAATGAAAGCAAAAGGGTGAGCTCAACTAGCCCAGTAAGAAATATTATGACTAAGATAATGCAGGATAAATTATCATTAGTCTTCAACAATGCTAAACTGATAAAATACAATAGACATCAAGTTTAACTGCAGCGGAATAAGCAATCCATTAGAAGAGTCAAGTAGAGCATGATATCTACTATATTCTATGATTTAAAATGTTTTCATCAATTTTTATCGATGAGACTCAGCTTAATAAATAAACCACATCATCGAGTCATCCCAGCACTACGGGCCAAGGATATTCAGTAATTCATCAATGGTCATGACTATACTAAATAATCCCTGGTCATAATCATACCAAAAACTGTCAATCACTGCACTACAAGCCACTGAGGACTTTTACCACATCATTTATAACATTACAGGTCATTATACCGAATAATCCCTGGTCATAATCATACCAAGTCCATCTATGAACGTAAATTAAAGATGGCTTTCATCACAATATAAGCATGAGGATGATGACAATGACATAATAATTCAATAAAACAAGTTCAAGGATAAATTTTAAAGATTTAAAATTTTAGTTTATCCAGAAATTAATAATGTCCAAATTGTCAACATGATACTTCTTTGTGGAGTAGAATTCAAGAATGCTCAGAAGAATATTTCCATGAAAAGATATTAGATGAAGCGCAAATATCCAGGATATTCTACTAATTTAATGGAGTATAGAAGCTAAAACTTTAACTAACTTAGTATAATAGAATATATGAAACTGCAAATGGATTTTTGCCCGCCATATGGTAATCCACGTAGACATATCATTTCCACAATTTAATAAGGAATGAATACAAAGGATCATTCACCATGCATGCGATAATCTACATAGACAGGTTATTCCAACAGAATAATAAAGAATAGAATAACAGAAGAATTCACCATTCGTGCGTAATCCGCACAGAAAGGTTATTCCAACAGAATAATAAAGAATGGAACAAAGTCATGCGTAAATCGCATGCATGTGATATTCCAATGTAATAATAAAGAATGGAACCGTGTCATGCGTAACCGCATGCATGTGATATTCCAAATGTAATAATAAAGAATGGAACCAGTCACATAAACCGCATAGATGTGATATTCCAATGTAATAATAAAGAATGGAATAACAACAGTAATTCATCGTGCATAATACGATAGATCAGCATATACAAAAGTTATTCCAATAGAATAATAAAGAATGGAATAATGTAAGAATTTTGCCATGTATGCGATTATTCACATAGACAAAGTTATTCCAACATAATAATAAAGAATGGAATAACAAACTTTATGAGTATTGAAAGAAAATAATTCTCTTCATTAATACGAAAGAATAATACCCCTTACCTTAGAAAGAAGAATATTCTGACTGGTAGGGCAAGGATATTCTTGAAGAAAACTTATACTGTTTTCTACGCTCAAAGCTTCTTAAAACTTTAAAGAAATACGCTCAAGATTATAGAAGAAGAATTCTCTGAATTTTCGGTGTGTTTTCAATTCTAACTAAGCATCCTATTTATAGGAGAATGGAAAGAATACTATGCAATAAAATATAATATATTCCATTTATAAAATATATATAATATATATATATATTTATATATTTTATTTAAAATCTAATAAAACAAATAACTTTATAAAAGTATTCTGTTTTATATAAAAAGATTTAACTATACAAACACTATGCAGGCACTATGCAAACACTATGCATAATAAACTATAATATATTCTATTTATAATCTAATAAAACAAAAAACTTTATAAAAGTATTATGTTTTATATAAAAAGATTTTACTATGCAAACACTATGCAGGCACTATGCAAACACTATACATAATAAAATATATTATATTCTATTTATAATCAAATAAAACAAAACTTTATAAAAAGTATTTTGTTTTATATAAAAAGTTTACTATTTTATTACATTTATAATAATAAAACAAAATTCATCATTATTATTATAATTCACACTATTAATCGACTAGGTCGTTCCTAGGAAAGAGGGGGCTTTCCAATAAAAATTTCTCCTATTATTGCTGCAATTAGGTGACCAAACCTCTCCTCGATGTAACTTCTAGACATCATTAATATTGCAAATAATAATATTAACAACTTTGTTATCTCAATTATTGATTTAATAATATATAAAATATCGACAATAATTGAATCAAATAACGTGTGATACTATGCAACAATTATCAGAAAAATGATTGAACAAAACCGAGTGACTTCTCGCGAAGCATCAATAATCAATACCGTGCAGTGCTACTATGCAACTAACGCCAGACATCAGCATTTTTTTAACACCGAGTGTTTCAACAGCTAACGTGAAAACTTCCGCGATATTTTCATAAAAATATTTTTGTCGTTTTCTCAATCCGACAATAATTCTGTTGTGGGGTCCACCAATGATTGTGTCGTCGTACGAATATTCCCTGTTAAAACGAATATTCCCCGACCAATCGAATATTATACAACAACTTGTGTACTTTGTAAAATTTATAAATATTACCCACAACTATAATATTATATCAAATTCACTCCATAATATAAAAAAATGATATTTAAAGAAAATTCATTTTTATTCCTAAAAGTTGGGGTCTTACAACCTCCCCTTCTTATGAAATTTTGCCCTCGAAATTAGGGTACGTACCTGGTATGTCGAAGAGGTAAGGATACCTTGATTTCATTTCAAATTCTAACTCCCAAGTCATTTCCTCAACATCGTTGTTTCTCCACAAAACTTTGACTTTTGGTATAACCTTGGAGCGTAGAATATGTTCCTTTTTATCCAAGATTTGAACAGGAACCTCTTGATACGTTAAATCTTCCGCTATTTCATCCGGTTCTAAGTCAATAATGTGGTTCGGGTCTTCCACATATTTACGTAACATGGATATGTGAAAAATATTATGAACACGAGACATACTTGGAGGTAAAGCGAGTCTATAGGCCATAGTTCCTACTCGATCGAGGATTAAAAATGGGCCAATGAATCGAGGATTGAGTTTTCCTCTCTTTCCAAATCTCGTAACTCCTTTCCATGGAGCAACACGTAACAACACATGATCTCCAATATCGAATTCCACGTCCTTTCGATGAAGATCAGCATAACTCTTTTGTCGATCTTGTGAGGTTTTTATACGTTGTCAGATCGTTTGAATCTTTTTCGTAGTCATACGTACCAATTCTGGTCCCAACAATGTTGCTTCACCCACCTCATCCCAGCATACTGGAGAACGACACTTTCTTACATACAATGCTTCAAATGGAGCCATGCCAATACTTGTTTGATAGTTGTTGTTGTAGGAAAACTCCACCAACGGTAAGAACTTATTCCAACTTCCCTTGAAGTCAAGGACACAGAGTCTTAATAAATCTTCAAGAGTTTGAATAGTCCTCTTTGATTGTCCGTCCGTCTGAGGATGATATGCCGAACTAAATTATAAATTCGTGCCCATAGCTTTTTGCAAACTAACCCAAAATCTTGAAGTGAATCTTGGGTCTCTATCAGAAACTATGGATACTGGCATACCATACAATCTTACAACCTCGTTTATGTACATACGAGCAAGACGTTCAAGTGTATAAGTTTTTTGTATAGGTAAGAAGTGAGAAGATTTGGTCAATCTATCAACAATGACCCAAATTGCATCTATGCCTTGAGAAACCTTGGGAAGACCAGTAACGAAATCCATGGTAATGTGCTCCCACTTCCATTCTAGAATTTCAAGTGGTTGCAATGGACCTTTTGGTACTTGATGCTCCGCCTTGACTCGTTGACAAGTTAGACACCTTGAGATAAATAGTGCTAACTCTCTCTTCATATTGCTCCACCAAAATGTATGACGAAGATCACTATACATTTTGGTACTCCCAGGATGGATTGCAAACGGTGTGTTGTGCGCCTCCATCATGATTTTATACTTTAAATCAGGGTCGTTAGGAACACAAAGTCTGGAGTTGACTCAAAGTATTCCTTCTTCATCGATTCTTGCTTTCAGCATAGCACCTTCTTGCACTTTCTTCCTTATACGCATCAGCTCCAGGTCTGTAGCTTGAGAAACTTTAACTTTATCGATTAAAGTCAGTTCTACTCGTATTTTCGCCATCATCACATAGGTCCCTGGAGTCTTTTAACTCTATCTCCATCCTTTTTAAGTTATACAAAATGGGCCTTTGCGTTGACAATATTTCACTCGTACCCGCATATGATCTTCTACTCAATGCATCAGCTACCACGTTCGCTTTTCCAGGATGGTATTGGATGGTATGATCATAATCTTTCAACAGTTCATACCAATGTCGTTGTCGCATGTTGAGTTCCTTTTGAGTGAAGAAATATTTGAGGCTTTTATGATCCGTAAATATCTCCACTTTCTCCCCTATACAAGTAATGCCTCCAAATCTTTAGTGCAAAAATGACTGCTGCCAACTCTAGATCATGAGTGGAATAATTCCTCTCATATTCTTTGAGTTGTCGTGAGGCATAGGCTATGACTTTCCCATGTTGCATGAGAACATATCCTAACCCTTTGCCCGAAGCATCACTGTAGATGACATATCCCTCCGAGCCAGATGGTATTGTCGTAACAGTGTCTTTGAAATAAGTCTCCTCTTGAGTTCTTGAAAACTCTTCTCACATTCTTCGCTCCAATCGAACTTTGTATCTTTCCGAGTCACCGAAAGTTAATGGAGTAGCAATTCGAGAAAACCCTTCTACGAATCTCCGATAATAACCAAATAAGCCGAAAAGCTACGATTTCTATTATCATCGATTTAGGTTGCTCCCAACTTTGAATAGCTTCAATCTTTGGCCGGGTCAATGATATTCCATGACTTGATACTACGTGCCCAAGGAATGCTACTTCCTCAAGCCAGAACTCGCATTTCTTCAACTTGTCATAAGGCTTATTTTAGCGAAGCTTTTGGAGTATCAGTCTCAAGTGTTGCTTATGATCTTCTCAGCTTTTGGAATATATGAGGATGTCATCAATAAAGACGACCACAAAGTGATCCAAATATTCCTTGAATACTCGGTTCATCATATCCATGAAGGAAGCAGGAGCATTAGTCAATCCAAAAGACATGACTAGGAATTCATAATGCCCGTAACGAGTTCTTAAAGCCGTCTTTGGAATGTCATCTGTTCTAATCTTCAATTGGTGATATCCGGAATGAAGATCAATCTTTAAAAAGAATTTGGCCCCTTGCAACTGGTCAAACAGGTCATCAATGCGAGGCAACGGGTACCTATTTTTGATGGTGACATGATTCAACTCCTGATAATCAATACAAAGTCGCATACTTCCATCTTTCTTCTTTGCGAATAGAACAGGAGCACCCTAAGGAGACGTACTAGGACGAATGAAACCGATGTCTAACAATTCCTGTAGTTGGGTTTTTAACTTCTGAAGTTCAATAGGAGCCATTCGATATGGGGCTTTGAAAATGGGTTTTGTACCGAGTTCAAGGTCGATACAAAATTCAATTTCACGTTCTATGGGTAGGCCAGGAAGTTCTTCAGGGAATACGTTAGAAAATTTATTAACAGTAGAAATATCATTCAAAACTGACATATTTTTGTTTAGATCCGTGACATGAGCTAAGAAAGCTTGACATCCGTTTTTCAATAAACGAATAGCTTTATGGCTTGAGATGACAGTGATTGATTTTAATGGTTTAGTTGCTTGAATTCGCATAATAGGTTGGTTAGGAATATAAAAGCTAACAACCTTACGAAAATAATCAATTTTTGCATGATGAGTAGTTAACCAATCAATCCCTAGAATCACATCAAATGCAAGTATTTTCAAAGAAATAAGATCGACAGGTAATGTGCGGTTACCGATTTGAATCAAACAAGACTTATAAACCGTGGATGTAATGAAGGTTTCTCCCAACAGAGTTTCAACAGATAAGTCAAAGTTTAATTTCTCGGGAGTCAAATTTAAACGTTGAGCGTAAGTAGGAGAAATAAAGGAATGGGTAGAACCGGTATCAAATAAAGTATAAACTTCGCTAGAGTTTATGATTAGCTTACTCGTGATCACCTCGTTCGGATTCCTCGCTTTTTGGGAGGTTACGACAAACGCTCTCCCTTGAACTACCGGTTTTGTCTTATCTGGGACACCCTTGGATGCCTCCATCCCAGCTGGACTTGCACGACAAAATCGGGCTAGGTGACCTTCTTTTCCACAATTGTAACATGCTTTGGACTGCATCGTGCAGTTTGGACTTATATGTCCTTCCCCTCTACATTTGTAACATACGACCGGCGGTCGTTCTCCTTCCTTAACAACAAAAAGTCAGTGCCGACGCCTTTCCATCATTATTGAATCTCCTCTTCTTGAAATGTCCACTCTTATTGTTATAACCATGATTACCACCAAAGTGATTACTATTTTTGGCATGTTGATTCCCTCCAAGTTTGTTGTCACCGCTTCAATGATTGCTACCACTGGTATTATCGACTTACCGGCTGCTCTCTCTTGGTTGGGTTGACTCATTATCTCGCTCCAATAACTGAGCCCTATTCACAACATCTGAATACAAACACAGTTTATGAGAGATAAGGTATTGACGTATCTCGGGTTTTAAACCTCTTAGAAACATTCGCGTCATTCTCTCCTCATTATCAACCAAGTGGGATGCAAACCGAGACAACTCGGCAAACTTAGCTTCGTACTGTGCCATGGTCATATTGTTTTGCTCAAGCTTGATGAACTCTACCTCCTTCATGTGACGAATACTTTCAAGAAAGTACTTGTCGTTGAACAGTTCTTGGAACTTCTCCCAAGACATTTTGAGTGCGGCAGGTTGAGTACACTTTTTAGATTCCCACCAGTAATCTGCCTCTGCTCGCAACATGAAGATGGCGAAGGGAACCTTTTGCTCCTCGGAGCATCCTAAGACTTCAAATATCTTGTTGATCTACTTTATCCACGTCTCCGCCTTAAGTGGTTTTGGCTCTCCAAAAAACTCCGGTGGTCCCAGCTCCTTGAACTGCTTGGCGGTGACCGTCCGAGAGTTATCAGTGTTTCCACCTGCATTTTGGATAGGAGCCGCCTTCGCCTGATGTTGCGTGAATTGCATAAAACCTCTGAACATCCCATCGTTCATCATTTGATCATTGTTGTTTACCTGAGGATAATTGTCCTCCTGTTGCACATTATCTTGGGTATTAATCTATGGTGACTCAACGATCTCATGGGCTTCATTGCTTATCTCAATATTTTCGGATGCCATTTTCAAATACAGTCACAAAACAAGGGTTAATTAACATATCACATATTATCCCTATACTCTGACCGACCAATTAAATACCAAATAAACTTAGGTAGGTCATACTAGCGAAGGAATTCCCCGTCTCTCCCCTCCTAGTTCTTAACTCACATCTCAGCCAGGGATCACATCCCTAAGCTCTGATACCAACTATGACGCCCCCAAAACAGGTATACATCACCCATCTTGAGTCGCCAAATACATGGTACAAAATACAAATACAAACTTAATTATACAATCGTCGTGTAATATACGACAAAACATAGCTGAGAGTTTAAACATGAATATTGCCTTCTAGACAATATCCACTCTCAAATAGAGTCCTCATTACATTTATTGTCACACTATTTTATAGAATAGTGAGGACTACTATAACACCATCTCGGACCATCACTCCATTCCCCGACTAGTCCCGGCTACGTTCTCATTTCCTGAAGAGAACAATGAAAGCAAAAAGGTGAGCTCAACTAGCCTAGTAAGATATATTATGACTAAGATAATGCAGGATAAATTATCATTAGCCTTCAACAATGTTAAACTGATAAAATACAATAGACATCAAGTTTAACTGCAGCGGAATAAGCAATCCATTAGAAGAGTCAAGTAGAGCATGATACTTACTATCTTCTATGATTTAAAATTTTTTTATCAATTTTTATCGCTGAGACTCAGCTTAATAAATAAACCACATCATCGAGTCATCCCTGCATTACGGGCCAAGGATATTCATTAATTCATCAATGGTCATGACTATACCGAATAATCCCTGGTCATAATCATACCAAAAACTGTCCATCAATGCACTACAGGCCACTGAGGACTTTTACGACATCATTTATAACATTACATGTCATGATTATACCGAATAATCCCTAGTCATAATCATACCAAGTCCATCTATGCACGTAAGCCAAAGATGGCTTTCATCACAATATAAGCATGAGGATGATGACAATGACATAATAATTCAATAAAATAAGTTCAAGGATAAATTTTAAAGATTTAAAATTTTAGTTTATCCAGAAATCAATAATGTCCAAATTGTCAACATGATACTTCTTTGTGGAGTAAAATTCAAGAATGCTCAGAAAAATATTTCCATGAAAAGATATTGGATGAAGCGCAAATATCCAGGATATTCTACTAATTTCATGGAGTATAGAAGCCAAAACTTTAACCAACTGAGTATAATAGAATATATGAAACTGCAAATGGATTTTCTCCCGCCATGCGGTAATCCACGTAGACAGATCATTTCCACAATTTAATAAGGAATGAATATGAAGGATCATTCACCATACATGCGGTAATCCACATAGACATGTTATTCCAATAGAATAATAAAGAATGGAATAATGTAAGAATTCACCAGCGTATGTAATCCGCATGCATAAAAGTTATTCCAATGTAATAATAAAGAATGGAACCAGGTCACGCGTAAACTACATGCATGGATATTACAACAGTAATAATAAAGAATGGAACCAGTCATACGTAAACCGCATGCATGTGATATTCCATCAAAATAATAAAGAATGGAATAACAACAGAATTCACTGTGCATGCGATAGACCAAGCACGAGATAGGTTATTCCAATGTAATAATAAAGAATGGAATAATGTAAGAATTTCACCATGTATGCGAAGATTTTCATAGACAAAAGTTATTCCAACATAATAATAAAGAATGAAATAACAGCTCTTACGAGTATTGAAAGAAAATAATTCTCTTCAAAAATACGAAAGAATAATACCCCTTACCTTAGAAAGAAGAGTATTCTGACTGGTAGGGCGAGGATATTCTTGAAGAAAACTTATATTGTTTTCTACGCTCAAAGCTTCTTAAAACTCTAAAGAAATACGCTCAAGATTATTGAAGAAGAATTCACTGAATTTCTGGTGTGTTTTCAATTCTAACTAAGCATCATATTTATAGGAGAATGGAAAGGATACTATGCAATAAAATATAATATATTCTATTTATAAAATATATATATATATATATATATATTATTTAAAATCTAATAAAACAAATAACTTTATAAAAGTATTATATTTTATATAAAAAGATTTTACTGTGCAAACACTATGCAGTATTATGCAAACACTATGCATAATAAAATATAATATATTCTATGTATAATCTAATAAAACAAATAACTTTATAAAAGTATTCTGTTTTATATAAAAAGTTTTCTATTTTATTACATTTATAATAATAATAAAACAAAATTCATCATCATTATTATAATTAACACTATTAATCGACCAGGTCGTTCCCAGGAAAGAGGGGGCTTTCCAATAAAAATTTATTCCTATTGGCGCGCAATTAGGTGACCAAACCTCTCCTTGACAGAACTTCTAGACATCGTTAATATTGCAAATAATAATATTAACAACTTTGTTATCTCAATTATTGATTTAATAATATATAAAATATCGACAATAATTGAATCAAATACCGTGAGATACTATGCAACAAGTACTGTAGCAATGATTAAACAAAACTGAGTGACTTCTCACGTAAGCATCAATAATCAATACCGTGCTAATACTATGCAACCACGCCAGACATCGTATTTTTTTAACACCGAGTGTTTCAACAGCTTAACGGTAAAACTTCCGTCGTTATTTTCATAAAAATATTTTTGTCGTTTTCTCAATCCGACAATAATTCCATTGTGGGGTCCACCATTGATTGTGTCGTCGTACGAATATTCCCTGTTAAAACGAATATTTCCCGACCAATCGAATATTATATAACAATTTGTGTACTTTGTAAAATTTATAAATATTACTCACAACTATAACATTATATCAAATTCACTCCATAATATTAAAAAGAAAATTATATTTATAGAAAATTTATTTTTATTCCTAAAAGTTGGGGTCTAACAATCCCGATGGCTAGGAGTTTAGCCAACTTTTCACTTTGTCACGGACTACGAAAAAGAAAAGTCTCAATCTTATAGCCTCCTCTGTAACCCTGTTAGACTTGAAGGTTTCGCAAATTTTCAGAAAACTGATGAGGTGTTCATTTGGATCGTCATTTGGTAGCCCCCCAAACTGCACTTAATTCTGCAACATCTGTATGGTGATCTATTTGATCTTAAAACTGTTAGCACTAATGTTAGGACTTTGTATGCTGGATTGAATTTTCGTCACCAATTACATTGCATAATCCCTTAGTTACTTTTTCTCGTCTACAACCATGGTTTCTTGCATATGTGTTTCTTCAAAAGATAGTTTCAGTTTTCAGAATTTTCTTTTGATATCATCCGCATACGACAGCGGTTCCTTCTTTCTTTTAGACCTTGTGTGCATACACAGATTAGAAAACCTGCAAAGGCAAAAGAAAACAAAAACTAAAAAATGTTTAAATTAAGACCAAATTGATTGTAACTAATATTGAAATAATAACAAAACACAGATTCCCCGGCAACAGCACCAACAACTTGTCCGATTTTATATAGTGACAAATACACACAAGTATACACGATTAACAAGTAATATAAAGTAAATATAGAGTGTCGAACCCACAAGAATATACGCCTAATATATTCTAACTACTAATTTTTTATCAATTCAAATTTATTTAAAAAATCCTAATGTTTAAGTATGCTTAAAAGTGAATAAAAACTAAAACAAAAACACAAAGTTGGAAAATCAAATGTTTAATGTTTAAGACTACAATATCCTCAATTCTGTCACACAAATCAACTATCTAAATCGTCCAATTACTAAATCCAATAGAGTTGTTAACAAGAATTCATAAGTATTTATTAGCCCTTTCCCAAGGGTCAAATAAAAAATAATTGTTTTAATTAATCTTGTTATATTCCTATGCAAAACAAGAGAGGAAAACTCATTAAGTTCCAATTCCCACAAGTTACATGCAGTGCAAAGAGATATTCCTATTCAATACACAACCCTAGTTATTTAATTCACAAAATAACTAAGAATACATTCTATCACATTCAGATCTAACCCTAGATTTCATCTCCCGAATTCATCCAAAGTGTCCCAATATACACATAAAATATGATAGACAACTCCATATGAATCAATAATTAGAATCAAATAGATAATTAATTCATGAATATAAAAGATTCAAGTGTAGCTTTAATTAAAAATTTAGTTCATGCTGGAATTAAAAATTAGAAATATCAAATAAGTCATCATCTTAAGATTACAAAACTAAGATAACAAGAAGAAAAGAAAAACTCAGTAGAATTTTCTTCAATCTTCAAGTCTCCGTCTTGCTTCCCTTGTTAGCTTCTTTGCATCACCAATCTTCAATTACGATCTCTAATCTCTATGTTATCTGATGAGTGAGTTTTATACACATAATTGAGTGCGTTTGAGCTTAATCTTTTGGTTGATTTTAAGTGCTTGTGTCTATTCATGCATTTTTTTATGTTGTTTTGTAGGAATTGGGACAAAAGTTACTTGGATCGATGTTTGGGGTGGCTAGATTCGCGTTTTCGGCTTGCCAATTACACAGCAGTCACTTCAGAGCCAATTTGAGTATTGATCCGGACCTTATTTCGAAAAACTTAAAGAATGAAAGTTGTAGATCTACATCTCCTCTTTCCGGAACATTTTAAATCATCGAAATCAGAGTTCGGACGAAGAAGTTATGGCCATTTTCTCAAAGGACGTCGGAACAGAAAATGTCAAAACATGTGGCAGCGCCGGGGCGCCCAAAATAGGCCTATGCCCAACGTCACGTATTTTGAGGTGACAAAGGTGGTTGTAGGCCACCATGCCCAGATCAAGGCCCGGAGAAGAGGTTGGTTGGGCCTGAACGCGTTTTTGGGCGAATTTTGACACCTTTTTGACTCCAAATTGGATTGGGTTTGTTCCTAAGCTAAAAATTGGACTTGTAACCTATAAATACATTATGTAAGGCATAAAATAAAGAGAGATTACATAGATTAGCTTAGATCAAACACTCCATTAGATTAGAATAAAAACCCTAGTTATTAATTAGCCATTCGAGACTGAAGCAAATTGAAGAACACTAAAGATCAAGAGAAAGAGCAAGAGGGGAGCATCAGATTTGCTGACAACAGATTCTATTCTATTCTCTTCTCTTATCATACTTTTATCTTTTAATGTCTATTCAATTGTGAATTCTTGGTTTTAATTCATTAATTATGAACTAACTCTTTTATTAAAATTCTAATTGAACCTTTTATGATTATGAATTGATTATTTGATTTATTCCAATTATTTATGTTGAAGTGAATTGTTCATCTTGCTTTGTGCTGATTGATTAATTATCTGGCCAATAATTACCTTGTTACTCTAGAAGGAATTGGAAGAGGAATTCTAGGGTTAGAACTGGGCATGATGACATGTGACTTAGTTATTTGCACAGTGAATAATTAGGTTTGTGAATAGAATAGAAATATCTGTTTGCCGCATGTAACATATAAGGAATTGGAATTGTAATGAGTTTAATTCAATTGTTTTGCATAGAAATGTAGCAAGATTAATCTGGATTAAATAGAAGGCAATTGATCACTTGAAAAAGGACTTTTGGCATTTGAGAATTCCTATTAACAATTCAGTGGGCATAAATATTGGGATAATTGGATAATTGATTTAGAGTTCATAATTGGGGATATTGAAGTCTTAATCCTCATTTATCTGAATTCAATCAAATCTTAGTTCTGTTTATTTGCTTTCTTTTAGACTAATCTTTTCCAATTATTTAATTTAGTTTTCTTAATTCAAAATATCACAATTATTGGTTGTTTAAATAAAATTGATTTGGTTAAGAGTTAGTATTTGGTAATTTTTATTAAATAATTTCCTGTGGGAACGATACTCTACTTTCACTTTATTACTTGTTGACCGTGTATACTTGCACGTATTCATTGGTTGCGAAATCGATCAACATTATCTCCTTTGTTAGAAGTCACTCCCTTATATACTTGAATTTCCACCATCAAAACTAGGTTTTAGAACATCCAAATTCTAGTAGGAATCATCAAACATTAACCCAGCTGCAAAATAGCTCGCTCACATTATGCTCTTGAATGCCCCAACATTCAAATCCTTCCCAAAACGAATGCCCCACCATTAAACTTCCACATATTTATGAAACTGCCACTTCTTTCTCAAAAATCCCAAAATTTTCCATTCTTTGCATATTCCTACAAAATAACATAAAAATCAAATAAAATGAACTAAGATTAATTAAATAAATCATAATACTAAGTCCAAAATTATTCGATTCGTAAGTATATTTCCCACTCATCAGTAACAACGTCGTAAATTTGTGCAATCACTACAAAGCAATTCAGTTTTCTAATATAGTTATCCTCGGTGTCAGACTCAACCCATTCACTTGAAGATATACTTTTTGGTTCTTTTTTTTATGGAATTTTCATAAAATGATCATGGTGGAGCAAAGTCTATCCCAAACATCGGCCATCGTTCATATATCTTCAATAATCATAATATGATCTTATTTTTTTAGGAACTTCGATGCTCCCATTGACAACCTTCTATAATATTTGGCTATTGAATATCATAACTTCAAATTTTCAACAAAATAGTTTCTACAAGTCATGTCTCTACGATCAATTGTCTTTGTTGATTTTCTCTAATTTCTTCGACGCGACAATAAAGAATGATATTTTTGGGTAAGATATAAGGTTGATATTTGTTTTCCTCTATACTAGATTCGGGCTAAATTGGTTGGTTTTTGGTGTGATGAAATCTCTAGTGTTCATTGTGATGATCTATTTGGTGTTCGGTATGATGACCTCTTTGGTGTTCGATGTAATGAGCTCTCTAGTGTTTGGTGTGCGTGACGAGCTACCTAGTGTTTAGTTGTGTTTGGTGTGACAAGTCGTCTGGTGTTTGGTGTGATGAGTCTCGTCTGGCATTTGGTGTGACAAGTCGTCTGACGTTTAGTGAGGCGAGCCGTATGACGTTTGGTGTAACAAGTCTCGTCTGGAGTTTTGTGTGATTAGTCGTCTAGTGTCTAGTGTGAAAAGTCGTCTGGCGTTTGGTGTGGTGAGCTCTTTAGTATTAGGTGTGATGACCTCTTTGGTGTTCAGTGTAACAAGATTTTTAGTGTTTGGTGTGACGAGCTCTCTTGTGTTCGTTGTGACGAACTCTTTGGTGTTTGGTGTGACGAGCTCTTTGTTGTTTGGTGTGCATGATGAGCTCTCTAGTGTTCGATGTGACGAGCTTCGTTTGGCATTTGGTGTGACAATTCTTTTCTGACGTTTGATGTGTCGAGCCGTATGGCGTTTAGTGTGACAAGCCTTGTCTAGCATTTGGTGTGACGAGCTGTCTAGTGTTTGGTGTGACGAGCCATCTGGTGTATGGTGTGACGAGTCATTATAATACTCCGTCTGTTTAGTAAGTCGTTATGTCATCTGTTTGGTAGGTCGTTATGCTTAATGCATCGTCCATTTTATAAGTTGTTGTTCTTGATGCGCCATTCATTTTACAAGTCGTTGTGTTTGACGCGCACATCTTCAGTACTATTATTTCACCTCTTATTAACTATTCCCTTATCATATTTCTTATAATAGGGGAGTGTGGGACACTGTTGGTGTGAAATTTTTCGGGCCCATAATCGGTGCTCGAATCCGGACCTATGCCACTTGACATTAATTATTTGGCGACTTGGTGTTGTAGAAGGGTTAAGGTCTTAATTATCTTATTGATCCTTGTTCTATGAGGTTTCTTATTGCTAAAGAAGGAGGATTCTAATTGATTATGGTGATCTAATTCTTATGAAAACTCTAAATCAGGACTCCTATTGCTAATTGGTCTTGGGCAAGTTATGATAAGGCGGTGTGGGAGACTATAAATACAATCACATACTAGGTAAAAGTACACATACATACATATAACTATTGCTCTCATTAGAGCAATTTTATACCTTTATTGTTAACATTTCTGATATGTACTTATTCTCACACTGGAACTATCTCCCAATAGTCCCAACCGTCATGTTTTTTGTTGTTTTCATATGTTCATTATGTAAGTTTTTAGTTCGTTATTTAATAATTTAGCGAGCGATCAAATTTTGACGTTAATAATGATAATAAAATTATAACGACAAACTTGAAAGCATTTTTCATTTTATACGCGTGAAAAGTATCTAAGATCACGTCAAATAAAAGTGATTTTGATCATGAACCAATAGTTCAACCATACAAATATAAAAAGCATTCGAAAATATAAAAATATGTATACTTTTGTTCATGGGGATCTATCTATTTGGCAGGGCAATCAATTGACCCCAATTTGAATTTTTGGGAGTTAATTTTAATTTGATTTTAATTTTATAAAGTGTTTAGTGAAAATAAAAAATTCAGACTAAAAGACTATTAAATGTCTCAAATTTTTACTAATACCAACACTTCACTCTTTTATATTGTTTAGTAACTTACATTGAACATGATATTTTTGCCGCTATTGAAATGAGACTATCATCACGATAATTTCAAACAATGAAATCTCAAAAAATGTTATTATAAATAATATTTTAACAATATTATTTTGTTTTGTAATTTATTTTAGAAGACACGAGAAGTGTCTCTTATAATAACAGTGTTTTAAAAAATTATTAAAATATCATTTTATATATAACATAAGATCGAGGAAGTGTATTAAATTACATAAAATAATATCAATTTTATATGATAGCTCACACAATTATTTGCAATATCCCTCGCATTCTGCCTTTATTTTATTGTTTTTATTTTTTTTATAAATTTTTATTTTAAAAAAATTGACCTCACTGAACTAACGGGCGGGCTGGATCCGCCCCTGCTTTTGTTTTATTTAACATTAAACACTATTACTATATTTTTAAATTTTTTAGGGATATGTTTAGAATATCGAATTTCTCACTTAATGCAAAAGTTTTAAAATTGTATATCTGATTTATAAAACGAATCAAATACAGTAAAAAATCATAGAATTCTTATATATATATATATATATATATATATATATATATATATATATATGAGGAATGATCCATAAAGATCTATTTCTTTATGGATCAAAAAGTCAAGTCTCTTAACATCTATACCGTCAAATGTAATTAATGAATGGTTGAGATCTGTTATGGGAACACGCCGTCTGTTAGTATTACTAGCGGACGTGGTTATACTAAAATAAGACGCTTATGCCCCCATTTATACGCCACACGACCTCGGAGGGAACACTGCTTTAAGGAAAATAATATTTAGTCTGAAATTTTAATCTGACTTCTCCATCCGGATCACTTACTGCAAAAGCCATGGTCACATCAAAGATAAATGAGTGACATGGGTCCCGTATAAGCCACATTGTAATTTATTAATGATAAACATAAAACATTATATTCTCTTTCTTCTATCGTGCTTCTCTCTCATTGTCCAATTCAAATATAGTTCTGCTAGTTCACCATCATTACGATTACGTATGAAGAAGAGTTCAGATCTATTCTTACGGAGGCTTTGGATTACGTATGCGCCTGTGAGAAAGATCTGATAATAGATAGATGGGGTTTTCTCCAATTTGAAAAATAAATTTCTTCAGTTCTAACTCCAGTTTCTCTCTCTCTCTCACACACACACACACACTTACTCTATCTCTCTCTCATAGTTTAATATTTGTTTCTTTGCAATATATGAATCTGCAGGTGGTGGTTCAAAGGTGTAGAATCAGAATGTTAAGTTTGTGACTTTGTCAATCCTCTCTTTAACTTCTTTACAAATGCGCAAGTGGGTTTGGATGATGATAACAGATTTGGGTTGGTTGTTGGTTAAAGGAGTGCGATTATATGTACTGGTTTGCAACAACACATCCGCTAGTCTTACTAGCGGACAAACTATTTTGATATTTCAATTAGCTGCTGGTTTGTCATAAATGGGGGCATAAGCGTCTTAATTTTAGTATAACCACGTCCGCTAGTAATACTAGCGGACGGTGTGTTCCCATAACAGATCTCAATCATTCATTAATTACATAGACGGTATAGATGTTATATATCATTTTTTTTTGATCCATAAAGAAATATGATCTTATGGATCATTCCCCATATATATAGGAACCCTTCTATAAGTAATTTACTTGGCATGAGAATCGTATGCACAACCCCTTTTGACCGGTTGATAAACTTATTGGAAGATCGAGATTGAAACATAAATATAATGGCCTAGCAAACTTGTGCAGAACTTTTATTTTTTAATATGAGGACCCCACATAGTCAACATGTTGTCGGTTTGTTTAAATAAAACGAATTTTTAATATTAAATAATGCTTGAGAAGACAAATTTGTAATTTTGTGCCTTTTTTATTTTTATTTTAAGCATTTTTTCATTAATAGTCATGACTTCAAAGACATTATGTAAACTTAAAAAATATAAAATACTCCCAATCGCTACAAAGCTCTTACTACCATTAATAAAAAAAAAAATAAAAAAATAACAAACCAACCAAAGACAAGCTTATGCGGCTTGAAATAAAAAACAAGATCCAACATATATCAAGATTAATACATAATAATTTATAAAACAATAGCATAGGCATAATTTATATCCTTATTTTATATCCTATTTTATATAACAATAGCATATATTTGTTATATAAAGAATTATAAAAATATTTTATATCCTATTTTATATCCTATTATAAAATAACAAATAAAGAATATAAATATTTTTATAAAATAGCAAATAAAGAATTATAAAAATATTTGTTATTTTATAATAGGATATAAAATAGGATATAAAAATATTTTTATAATTCTTTATATAACAAATATATTAATTTCTTCCCACTTTAATTTAAAATATTAATTCTTTATGATATTTTATATCCTATTTTATATAACAATAGCATATATTTATATTTTATAATTCTTTATATAACAAATATATTAATTTCTTCCCACTTTAATTTAAAATATTAATTCTTTATGATATTTTATATTTTATTTTATATAACAATAGCATATATTTGTATATTTATAATTCTTTATATAACAAATATATTAATTTCTTCCCACTTTAATTTAAAATATTAATTCTTTATGATATTTTATATCCTATTTTATATAACAATAGCATATATTTGTTATAGAAAGAATTATAAAATATTTTTTATATCCTATTTTATATCCTATTATAAAATAACAAATAAAGAATATAAAATATTTTTATAAAATAGCAAATAAAGAATTATAAAAATATTTTATATTCTTTATTTGTTATTTTATAATAGGATATAAAATAGGATATAAAAATATTTTTATAATTCTTTATATAACAAATATATGCTATTGTTATATAAAATAGGATATAAAATAAGGATATAAATTATGCCTATGCTATTGTTTTATAAATTATTATGTATTAATCTTGATATATGTTGGATCTTGTTTTTATTCCAAGCCGCATAAGCTTGTGCCGGTTGGTTGTTATTTTTTTATTTATTTTTTATTAACAAATTGTAAGAGCTTCTAGCTATTTCGGAGTATTTTATATTTTTTAAGTTTACGCGAATGTGTTGAGTCATAACTATTAATGGGAAAATGCTTAAAATAAAAAAAAAAGGCAAAAAGCACAAAACAATGTCGTACTCAATCGGGCATTATTTGATATTAAAATTGCTTTTATTTAAACAAACCGACAACATGTTGATTGACTATGTATTCCTCATATTAAAATAAAAATCGGTATGTGTTGTTTTGCTTGAGTATATTTATTTTTTTTAATCTCACCTTCCAATAAGTTTTATCAACGGTCCAAAAAAGGGTTGTCATCATACAATTTCATTAAGAACCTACTGAAATTCAAGAGCCTCCCATATATATATATTCTACTTCCACGTGCAATTCCAAACTACTTGCCACACTATCTCACTCACAATTTACACATTTCCCTACTTCTTTCTAGCTCTGAAATTATCTGGATACAGGCTTTCTCTTCGGCATGATCTAAAATATATATTAAGAGATTTGATATTTTAACAAATAAAATTTAATATTTTTATAAGTTTCCACTTATATGAGTGTAGAGTCCATTTACTATTAATGTGAGAGGGACTTGTAAAAATATGATTTTTCTTTGTGGAAATATCAATTCTCTATAATAATTGTACGTAATCAAATTTAAAATATTTTCAAATTCACATTTGATATGAATTAATTCAGTTATGCATGAGATACTTATTAAAATTATACAATATCCAAATAATTCTACTAATTTAATAACAAAATTTATTGTCTTCAAATATAAAATATAGCACATTAGAAAATATCTAACTAATACTACTAATTAATTAAAAAATTATTGTCTTCAAATGATAAATATATCGCACGGTGAAAAATGACTATAGATATTGTCAGAAAAAATTATATTCTCGGAGAAAATATATATCTAATGATATTTTTGTAACTGTTTTGGCTACACTTAACATTTTAAGATACAGTTATTATTCTAGTGACATTTTTTTGCTATAGAAATATTAAAGGTCTAAAAATTATCTATGTAATACTACTAATTAATTACATAAATTTATTGTCTACAAACATTAAATCACATGATAAAAAAATGTAATGACTATAAAAAATGTAAAAAGGTACAACCGTATTTGTATAAAATACAACATGCAAAGTCGGACATCTAAGCTTAACTAAGTTTATTCCTCAATAAAATTTACATAATAAATATTTCCTTGACTAGATTTTAGACAAAATCTGCCTAATTACTTTTTAGATGTAATTATATCATAAATGTTATCAATTACCATTGGTAGTGATAATGTCATAACACTATTTATGTCGTCAGAGCAAATCTGTATAACGACACTTTTACGCTTCTTTTAGTTAAACTTTGAGCTTTTAGCGACATGATTTATTGTTTTGGCAACATAATTTTTACTCTAACATTATCACTGGCTTATCATTAACATAATAAATATTTCCTTATTAATGTTTAGATAAAATCTGCCAAAGTAATTTAATAATAATATAATTTAATATTTAATAAGGTGATTTTTATAAGAAAATAATTTCCTTTTTAAATTATATTATGTAAATAATAAACAAATTCTACTTATGCTCGAAATATAATTGCACTTTTATTTCAATCATAGTTACAAATTTTTAAGTAGCAATATAATTTACTTGAACTTGCGTTATTGTATGTTGTAATAAAAGTAAAAAAATAATATTACATAAGATTGTTTTCTTTTAAAACTATATACTTATTCTTGTTTTCTTATAAAACTATGCTATTAATTCTTGTTTCTAATTTGAATAGATAAATAATAAAAATTGACTCAACATTAAAAAAAAACAGAGGAACGAAACAAAATGTCTAATTGATCATAGTATAGATTTCTCAAATAAGAAGTCAATAAACTTGAGAGTTCAGCGGAATAAAAGAAGAAGATGAAATTATATTTCTTAACCGTCACAAGGTGAATTAAACCCTCTCAATTTATTATTAATAACTTTGACCCTCAACAAAAACAATGACAAAAATGGTTTGGCGCTATGCTACCCTCTATCTTATATTGGTCTCCCTTGGAGCAATTTGATTGGTAACATAATTAATCGCATTTGGCATCGTCCTCACTTCCGAGAATACATCTCCCAATATGATTGCTTTTACAACAGTACACATCAGTTTGACCCATCACTCCTAAATCTGAAAAATAATACAAAAAAGTTAAATTACCAACATATAATTACTATAACACTAAGATTTCATTTTTGTAAATTAAATAACCAAAAGAAATAATTAAAATAAAAAATTATTGACTTCTCGACAGCTAAGAGCTGGCCCCTTAATTTTATTATAAAATTCATTTGAAATTAATATATATTTAAAATAGAGGTAAATAAATATACTCCCTCCGTCCCAGGATAAAAGTCCTGGTGAATTTTTCACGCATATTAAGAAGAGGAATGAAATGACAAAATTGTCCATAATAATATGTCATTAATTATTTTCAATGTAGGTGAGAGAGTGACTTTATAGCTATTTAATTAAAAATATTATCTCTCCATACTTATTAAATATGAAGGGAGAATTAGAATAAGAAAAGTATGAGATATTTAATGCTAAGGACATAATAAGAAAAAATGTGTAAACGTTTGGTTATTAAGGAAAGTGGACATTTAACATGGAATTACAAAAAGTAATAAGGACTTTTATCATGGGACGGAGGAAGTATAAATTACCCAATGGAGGCCATAAACAAAATGCAAATATGCTAAAGAAGAAAAAAAGTACCATCAATATTTGTCATATATATATATATATATATAATGTCTCTGCACGGAAACTAGTAGTATAAACCGAAACGGGTTTAAAAATTTCGAACAAAATATGGTAAAAAAAAAATTGTTTAAAAACTCATGCAAGCAATGCCATTTCTTTTCGATATATGTCAAAAGTTATAAACAATTATTGCTCTTAACTAAGAACTAAATCAACAATTAAAGAACTATTTTCGCCAAAAAAAAAAATGAGAACTATGAGGACTACTAAACCTGTGCTCAACATGAGCAGCACCAAGAGGGATATCAAAAGCAATAAGCAAGAGTTTGGCCATCTTTTTCTATGATGCAAGACTATCCTTAGGGTTTGTGTGGGAATGAGCACATCTTACAAGTATCTATGATGCTGTTTATATAGTGTTGATTAAGATGTCTAATATAGTGTGGAGTGGTTAGTATGAAGTGAACTTCACGATAAGTTTATTTTATGTTCAATGGAGTGCTGACACACAGACGGGAGGATGATCTCTCTGTCTGCGTGTCAGTACTGTATTAATCATGAAGTGAACTTATCATGAAATTTATTTCATACTAACCGGATTCCAGGGATGAGATCCCCTTTTTTTTCAAATGGCCTAGAAGATATCATCTGAACTATTTTATTGCACAGTATATATATATATATTTAAATTTTAAGATATTTTTAATTAAAGTTGTCACCATCAATAACACGTGTATTCTATTATTGAGGTTACCCACATAACTAATAAAATTTACATAATAAATATTTGCTCTCACATAACTAAGTTTATTCCTCAATAAAATTTACATAATAAATATTTGCTTGATAAGATTTTAGACAAACCTGCCTAATTAATTTTTAGATGTAATTATATCATAAATGTTATCAATTACAATTGATAGTGATAATGTCATAACAATATTTATGTTGTCAGAACAAATATATATAACGACACTTTTACATTTTTTTTAACTAAACTTTAAGCTTTTAGCGACATGACTTATTATTTTGGCAACATAATTTTTATTCTATATAACATTATCACTGGCTTATCATTAACATAATAAATATTTCCTTATTAATGTTTAGATAAAATCTGCCAAAGTAATTTTTAGATTATCTCATAAATGCTATCAATTAAATTCATTGTCTGACTACCATATTAGACATCTTAATCAACACTATATAAACAGCAAACCCTAAGAATAGTTTTGCATCCGAGAAAAATATGGCCGAACTCTTGCATATTGCTTTGACATCCCCCTTGGTGCTGCTCATGTTGAGCACATGTTTAGTAGTCCTCATAATTCTCCTCCTTTTTTTTTTTACGAAAATTGTTCTTTAATTGTTGATTTGGTTCTTAGTTAAGATCAATAATTGTTTATAACTTTTGACATATATCCTAAAAGAAAAAGAAATGGCATTGCTTACATGAGTTTTTGAACATTTTTTTTTACCATATTTTGTTCTAAAATTTTAAACCCGTTTCGGTTACACTATATATATAGTCCGGATCTTAAGCTAACCCTTTATCCAACTCACCCAAGTTCATCCCCCCTTTAGCGACGGACACAACGACGGTTCGGTCATACAACCGTCATCTATACTTTTAGCGATGCTATATGTTGTCCGTCGCTAAAAGTATAGACGACGATTGTATGATCGAACCGTCGTCGTGTCCGTCGCTAAAGGGGGGTCCCGAGGCAGAAGGCTCCACGGGTCCCGAGGCAGAAGGCTCGTGGAGGCAGCTCGTTTTGGGAATTGATTAAGAGATTGGATTGGTGGCTAGAAAGACAGGACGATCTGGGCATTACTCTAATGATTAAAGGGTATTTATAGAATTTCTCTTAAAGCATGTGCCTGGCACATGACTACTTTCCTGAAAACCCTATAAATACCCCTTCCATTCCATTGGGAAGGGGACCTCTCTTCAGACGCATGACTTGGACTCTTGGAAGATCGAAGGACCTGGGCATTCTCTCTCAACACTCAAGAAGACTCTTGGAATCCCAATAACCCTAACAAGGTTTCCAGATTGTAGGAGTGGAAGGACTCAAGAAGAAGGCTCTTGGAATCCCAATAACCCTAACACAGTTTCTGAATTCTAGGAGTTCTGCCACGCGTCATTGGAGTAATCGTCCACCTGTCGTTCTTCCCTCTTCAATCAATCAATCAATTTCATGCTCTTCGTGGATTTCTCTCCTCCTCAGCCAACACGAAACCCTAATCCTAGCAAGGTAAGATTTCCTTGCCCACATTTCTTTGGCGACTCTACTGGGGAGGTGTAGAATCCGTGAAGGGTATGCCCACAACTCGAAGTGGGAGAATTACAGGAAGAGCTTCACAAACAAATAGTATTATCTCACCAGATCCAATTCCAAGGCAAGCAAATCAACCTTTCCTAGGCGTGAATCTGGATCTCGATCAACCCATCCTGGAATACGCCTCAAGAGGAAGTTCAACATCACCATACATGGCTGATCAACAACCAACGAATGTCAGGCAGACAGGCGTGGGAAGGCAAGGCAAGGAAGAAAGTAGAGAGCAGGCAAATGTTGTGCAACTGGAGATGCTCAAGGCGTTGAAGGAAGCACGAAAAGGACAAGGGATGATGATGGCTATGATGCTGGAGATGCAGAGGAAGCAAGAGAAAATGGGAAATTTTCGCTAGCAGTTGATGCAGATCCCCGCTTTCAATGCCATGGTCCCAAACAATTCACAGGAAAAACAAGTAGGAGTGGAGGACAACAACAACGATAGCAACAATAAGGAGAATTAGACTACACCTCCATTGACAGAGAATCAGTCCATTCCAATCATCCATTTAGAACCTCAAAACAGTGGTGACGTGCCACAACCCAGACTAGAAGTCAGCCAGCCTCAGACAAATGTCATTTCGACTACTATCCCCGTATTTTCACAAGTGCAGATACCAACCATCCCAAGCCTCGTCCAACGAACCAACCCACAAGCACAACCGATACCGAATTTTCATGATGCCAATGTACATCAACCAATTTCTGTACCATACACACGGCCAATGCTGCCATACATCACAACACCACAACGAGTCCATACCACGAGCTAATATGTGACAAAGGATGATATGATCGATGTGATCAATCAACTTCATAGGCAGACATCCCGACCTTCAGAGTTAGACTTTACTCCACCTTACTCGACACATATTCAGAGACAACCTTACCTTACGTAGGTATATATATGACATCCCCATAATTTCCAAAATACAATGGGGAGAAAGGAAATGCCATGGAACACATTATCAGGTTCGTGGAGTCGATGTCTCCATGGTTAGGATATGATGAAATGAACAATCATAATTTGTTGATGAGGGAATTCAACAAGACTTTGACAGATAATGCCTTCAGTTGGTACTACAACTTGGAGAAGGGATCAGTCCATGATTGGGATGATCTAAAATTGTAATTTTTTAAGAAATTTTTCTATGTGCAGAAATAGGTAACCATCGTAGAGCTCATGTGATTCAAGCAGAAGCCAAACGAAGAGCTGTTAGATTACGTGGATAGGTTCAGGGCCCAAGCACAGAAGTGTGCAGAGCCAATTGAAGAAAAGAACTTGGTTAGCATATGCAACAATGGTGCTTTAGACGCCTTCAAGACCCACCTCATTACCAAACCCTGTGATTCATTTGTGACCCTCTCATCTTTTGCATAAGACTTGGGAGGAATCATGACATTTCCCACCAGCCATGCGATGGTTACATGGAAGGGCAAGAGGACAACAACTGTGGCTTTGGCGGATACTCAATCAAAACCACAAGGGGGTAAGAGGGAGAAGAATGAGAAATTTGAGCGAAGCAGAGAAAAGTAGGGGGACAAGTATACCAGGATGCCAGTTCCGGAGGCTATCACATGCAGCGAGGAGGCATTCAGGAGCCTGTATGAATAATGGGTTGAGCACGAAGTGGTGAAGCCTCCAAGGCGCCGGTTGGTTGTAACGGAAGAGATGAAAAGAAGACCGGACTTTTGTGTATACCACCAATACGCAGGACATTCCACTATAGACTGTTACAGTTTGCAGAGGATATACCATGAGAAGCTGGGAGCCGGGGAGATTGAACTAGGAAATGAAACATGCAACACTATCACCCAGGGTGCAGTCCCAGAAATCAAGAACTCAAATACTGGCTCTACCATCGATAGAACTGTGAACTACAGATACAAGAGTTGATGAATTAAAAATCCACCCAAGATGGTGGTCCACCAAAAATGGTGGTTCAAGTCTAGGAGTATCCCTTGCCAAGTAATTGGATGACCAAGGGAGGAGGCACAAGAATTGACGAAATAAAATTTAAAAAAATCCACGCAAGATGGTGGTCCACTCTAAATGGTGGTCAAGTCCTCGTAGACTGCACTTGCCAAGAAATTGGACGACCCAAGTGACGAGGCACTCGATTTTAAGTCCTCGTAGACTGCACTTGCCAAGAAATTGGATGACCCAAGTGACGAGGCACCCAATTTTAAGTCCTCGTAGACCGCACTTGCCAAGAAATTGGACGACCCAAGAGACGAGGCACCTAAGTGTTACACTTTATCATCAAAAGTGAATGAGGCACATGACTATAAGTCCTCAGACCTGAAAAGTTATACTTTTAACTTCAAAAGTAATCGAGGCACCTGACTAACAGCCCTCAGAAGTTACACTTTCAACTTCAAAAGTGATTGAGGCACCTGAGTATAAGCCCTCAACCCCAAAAGTTACACTTTATCTCTAAAAGTGGTGAACGTTACGCTTTCTTCGATAAAAGCAAGATTTATTATATGAAGCGTTATGCTTTTCGTTAAAAGCAATCTAATTATCAATGAATTGACAAACTTTCACTTATATTTGAATGTTTTCCCGATCTCTTAAAAAAGTATAAATTCAAGTGTTGGTTTGTAGAAAATATATATATATATATATTTTAACAAAATTCATGTTTACTTGTTTATAATACCTATTGCTGTCTTGGAGTATTAATTTGGACAACTTAAGGTCCAATGTTAAATATTGAGTTTTAAGGAATCGTTCAAATTAAAGGCAATCAATAAGGATAAAAGAAACTACAACTTGATTAATGAAATATATGCACATGAATTTTCTGATTTTCTGATACAAGAAATAAAAAAAAACTATGAAAGTTCATGATTTAAAGGCCATGACCTGTCGAACTGAGGAGAGGGGAATAGCTAAAGCCTCCAAGTCGACAATGGTGGAGCCCCGAGCCTTCGTATTTGAGGTTATCAGGCCTTCAAGGTCTTGGGAAGCTGAATTAATTTTCCAAAAGCTTGGTCTTCAATTTATCCATAACATCTTGAAGCTCCTAAAACTCTACATAAAATAAGTCATTCTCATGATGACATGAAGTGACTTCTAAATGAAGTGCAACAACATGATTTGAAATAAAGAGATCCAACCTAACATGGAAGGGAGACATGCATGTCCAAGGAGAGTTAAGAGAGGCCACGGGAGACGGAAGGATATTCAACCCACCCAAATTACTATCCACAATACCCTCCTGAGTAATCACCAACTCGGCGGAATCCTCCTTAGGAGGATGAACATCAGCAATAGTCTCATAAGAATTCCGCCTCAAAGAAGCAAGAGTCTCAAAACTGTCATGTGGAGAAGTTGTAAAAAGGCGTGAAGAGAGCGCTGCATCACCCACATCAGGTCATCCAAGGTTACATCATACAAAGAATCCCTAACATCAAGACTGACACAATCATCATGTGGTGAAGAAAACTCGATACCCGCTTCCCCATTTGCGATACTCGCAAAAGAGCCCAATGGGATTAGATCAAAGATTTTCAAAATATCTCAAGAGAGCTCCTCTAAGGCTCTCCCTTCTAGAGTTTGCTCCCCTAGAGGTTCCCTCTCCTAGGACTTTTATTTTCTAGGCTTGCAAAACATCAATCCCCGTGAAGTGTTCATAAATTAGAATCAAGACTTCACCACTTAAAATATTTTGTGCGATCATCTCACCAAAGGCATGACTCATGCGCAAGGGACAAAATGCTTACTGGTAGATGGTATAGACATCCTCCAGCGTACAGGTGCATTCTTCACTAGGCAGTAACGAATGTGCAAGTGGAGGAGCACCATCTCGTGAGATCAATACAGTAAGGGCGTTATGGTCCTGTTGGATACATATGTCTCTGAATAGTTAAACACAACAAAAGATGCCAGCACTCTTGAGTATATCCACGTAATCAGTGTTTCTAAGGATCTCGTCGGTTCAATCCTGCCATCCTTGAAGGCGACTAGATGAATCAGACAGGAAGCGAAGGGGACTGAAAGGGTATTCTTGCTTCTCTATGCATATGCGAGGAATGTGATAGGAATGGGGAAAGTCATCACAACCTCCACAAGCCGCTGCATATAGAAACAAGCCTTTCTTCTCTGGCGGAGGAAGAGTTGTACGGTCATAAGTCTGGACTCGCTCCCAAAAGACGTCGGAAAGACCAAAAGAGGGGAACCCTTCCCCAATCATTGAGAAATGGGGCCTCTTTGGTTATTCCCAAGTCTGCAGAATATTCAACGGGGAGGGCATGCAAGAAAAAAAAATTTAGCATAAGGGATCTAAAGAGCAAGGAAAGGAGGCATTTGAACTTGAAGTATTCACCATTGCAAAGAGGAAAGTTTGAGATTTAAGCTTCAAAGCACCTGAAAAGAAGAAGAAACAATGTCAAAAATAGTTAGGAGTCACAATCATGCAAGAAAAATTCCCCGATTTTTTTTTGAAAAAACTTCGGACATCCCAAAAGCATCCTTCGGAGCCTTTTTTGGACTTATAACGACATATATCATGGTCGTAGGCAATGACTTTTGTAGGGCTTATTGCTAGCTTCATTTAAACTTCAATTTCCCCCTAGGGTTCGGCCTTGTAGGCTTCGGCCACCTAGGGGTTATTCCTTTCATCCCTTAAAAAAAAATAAAAAAAAATCTATAGGGTTTGGCCCCCTAGGGTTCGACCTTGTAGGCTTCGGCCACCTAGGGGTTGTTTCCTTTATCCTTAAAAAAATCTCTATAGGGTTTGGCCTCAGAAGGCTTTACCCCCAGGGTTTGATCCTCAGTGAGGCTTCGACCCCTGTGGGTTCGGCCTGTGAGGCTTTGGACACCTAGAGGGTCATTCCTTCATTCCTTAAAGGTCCTGTTGCTCCACGAATCAACTGCTTGGAACAAATCCTCTTTCACCGCAAAAATTATAGCCTTTCTCTAATGAATTTCGAGGGAAAAAACCAAGATATGATCAAGGTAATGAGGCTCAAAAAGCGGAAGAGAGGTCGCAATTACACGAATATATATATATATATATATATATATATATATATATATATATATATATATATATATATATATATGAAACAATCATGAGGAATTGGCCAACGAAGGCTATGATAATTTTTGTATGATCATGTAAAGAAGGGATGGCGGTTCTCCCATTTGCCTTCATCGTGATATATAACAAGAGATGTTGTGTGATTACCCTATTGCTCGTAGGAGTCTGGCATTTTGGTGATGAAGAGAATTTTAAAAGCAAGTCACCTTCAACAATCGAAACAAATTATGAATTATATGATTTGGATTAATGATGAAAAGATTAAGATTGAGCATGTACCTTCGAAAAAATAATCGAGTCTTGGGTTTGTCAGTGCGAACGAGGACTTAGGTTCCTGATGATGGGTTCAAGAAATCGAAGGTCTTTCAATCCAAGGAGCATTATATTTTTTGGTAACCTCGCGCAAATATTCATAGTGGGAAAAACAAATCCTTGAACTGTAAGGGTTTGAAATAATTGTCTTTATCCTTGATTCACGCTGTGCGCAAGAAAGGTTCGGGAGTGGAGGCTTGAATCCTTACTTCTCCATAATAAGATAAGTAAAGACTTTATTTATTTTTCGAAAAAATAAAAATAAAATAAGATTTTATTTCCAAGAAAAATAAGATTTGATAAAAGTAAAAAAAAAATTCTTGTCAAGATCAAATAAAGAAAGATTTGATTTTATTTCCAAAATAAAGAAAGATTTGATTTTATTTCCAAAATAAAATTAAGATTTGATTTTATTTCCAAAATAAAATTAAGATTTGATGTTATTAAGATTTGATTTTATTTCCAAAAAAAAAATTTAAGATTTGATTTGAAGGAAAGATTTGGTTTACCAAAAGAAAAATTTTATTAGATTAAATTTTATTTGGTAATATTTGATTATGTTTTCTTGTTTCAATTTCCAAAAATAAATAAATTAAGGAAACAGATATTGGGCAAGCTATGAGAAGATTTTTTGGAGGATTTCTAAGGAAGAGTCCTGCTAGGTTTTACCGCCCTAGGGTTTAACCCTAAGAGTTTGGCTCCCTAGGGTTTCCCTCTTCTAGGACTTTTATTTTCAAGACCTGTAAAGTGAATTCCTGCAAAATCGTTCAAAGGCTTGAAATATTTTTGCATGATCGTCTATTTGGCAATGCGACTCTCGCGCAGGGGCAAATGTGGGCCCAAGTGTAAAATTAAGGTTCACATGACTTAATTGAATTAAATGTATAATTAGGGTTATTCCACAATCTCATTAAATGTACAAATTAAGATTCGTATAACCTAATAGAATGAAGACGGAAAAGTCAAAAATTAATATATGAGACCCGAGAGAAACCTCCACGGGTCCTGAGGCAGAAGGCTCGTGGAGGCAGCTCGTTTTGGCAATTGATTGAGGGATTGGATTGGTGGCTAGAAGGACAGGACGATCTGGGCATTACTCTAATGATTAAAGGGTATTTACGAATTTCCACAAAGCATGTGCACAGCACATGACTACTTTCCAGAAAATCCTATAAATACCCCTTCCATTCCATTGGGAAGGGGACCTCTCTTCAGACGCATGACTTGGACTCTTGGAAGATCGAAGGACCTGGGCATTCTCTCTCAACACTCAAGAAGACTCTTGGAATCCCAATAACCCTAACAAAGTTTCCAGATTCTAGGAGTGGAAGGACTCAAGAAGAAGGCTCTTGGAATCGCAATAACCCAAACACGGTTTCCGAATTTTAGGAGTTTTGTCATGCGTCATTGGAGTAATCGTCCACCTGTCGTTCTCCTCTCTTCAATCAATCAATCAATTCTGTGCTCTTCGTGGATTTCTCTCCTCCTCAGCCAACACGAAACCCTAATCCTAGCAAGGTACGATTTCTTTGCCCCCCCCCCCACACACACACACACATATATATATATATATATATATAGGTATGCATCCATAGTAATCGATTGCTAAGAAACTATTTTAAACCCAAAAAAAGGAACAAACCACTATAAAATATTAATATTAATACTAATATTACAAAATATTAATATTAGTATTAAAAATATTAATATTATTATGTTAAAATTTTTCTAGCCGCTACAAGTTGTAGTGGCATGTCCCAATTTAATTGTTACAGCCACTACAACTTGTAGTGACTGGTTCTTTTTTTTATGTTGCTAGAATAGTTTTCTAGCAACCGGTTGGATGCATACCCTATATATATATATATATATATATATATATATATATATGACAAATATATATTGATTGTATTTTTTTCCTCTTCTTTAGCGTATTTACATTTTGTTTATGGTCTCCATTGGGTAATTTATATATTTATTTAGGAAATTGTTAAATCCACATTGATCACTTTTTGTTATTTTCACAACAAAAGTGTCTTTGTAGATATATAGCGACACTTTTGTTGTAGAAATAATATTTTTTGTTGTGGATTTAACAATTTCTATAATTTATCTCCGTTTTAAATATATATTAATTTAAAATGAATTTTATAATAAAATTAAGGGGCCAGCTCTTAGCTGTCGAGAAGTCAATAATTTATTATTTTAGTTATTTCTTTTGGTTATTTAATTTACAAAAATGAAATCTTAGTACTGTTGTTAAAATAATTACATGCTAGTAATTTAAATTTTTTGTATTATTTTTCAGATTTAGAAGGACTGATGGGTCAAACTTGTGAGACCCCAAATTTTATGAATAAAGATTTAAATTTCTTGAAATATTTTTTTTCAAAATTATGGTGTGGATTTGATATAATGTTATAGTTGTGGGTAATATTTATAAATTTTGCAAAGTATGCAAGTTGTTATATAATATTCGATTGGTCGGGGAATATTCGTTCTTAACAGGGAATATTCATACAACGACACAATCATTGGTGGACCCCACAACAGAATTGTTGTCGGATTGAGAAAACGACATAAATATTTTTATGAAAATAACGACGGAAGTTTTATTGTTAAAATTGTTGAACTACTCGGTAGTAAAAGTACAGTAATACGCGTGATTGCATAGTAGCACATGGTATTGATTATTGATGCTTATGTGAGTAGTCACTCAGTTTTGTTCAATTATTGCTACAGAAAAGCTTTTTATATAAAACAGAATACTTTTATAAAGTTATTTATTTTATTAGACAATAATTAGAATATATTATATTTTATTATTCATAGTGTTGCATCGTGCCTGCATAGTATTTTGTATAGTAAAATCTTTTTATATAAAACAGAATACTTTTATAAAGTTATTTATTTTATTAGACAATAATTAGAATATATTATATTTTATTATGCATAGTGCCTGCATAGTGTTTTGCATAGTAAAATCTTTTTATATAAAACTGAATACTTTTATAAAGTTATTCGTTTTATTAGATTATAAATAGAATATATTATATTTTATTTAAAAGATTTTGTTTTATTAGAATATTTTATTAATACTGCATAGTAAATCAATATGGACCGTCCGTTTAAAAGTAAATCAATCTGGACCGTTCATGAATTAGTTACTATTCAGTCAATTCTCCTATAAATAGAAGCTCATTCCTTCATTATTTCTTATAAATTCATTGAAACTCTAGAGAGATAAACTATAAAGAGAAAAAAGAAAAGTATTCTGCTACTTCACCACTCCTATATCCAGTTTCTTCTAATGTAAGGGATATTATTTGTTGTAACTGTAAGGGATATTATTTATTGTACTCGTAAGGGGTATTATTTCTTTTGTATTCATGAAGAGAACTTCTGTTATTCTATTCTTTATTATTACATTGGAATAACCTATATACGCCGCTACCCTATACTTGGTGAAATTCTTACATTATTCCATTCTTTATTATTCTGTTTGAACATCCTGCTATCTATGCATTTCGCACGACCGGTTCCGTTATTTATTATTCTCGTTGGAATATCCAATACGTATTACACGCCTTGACCACGGTTCTATTAATTATTATTCATTGGAATAACCTTATGCATCTGATCTATATCGCATGCATGGTGATTTCTATTGTTATTCCATTCATTATTATTATGTTCGAATATCCTGTCTGTGCATTTACGCATGACCTAGATCCATTATTTATTATTCTGTTGGAATATCCTATCTATGCGTTTACGCATGACCTGATTCCATTCTTTATTATTACGTAGTAATATCATGTATACGTGCATTTACGCATGACCTGATTCCATTATTTATTATTCTGTTGGGAATAACCTGTATGTGCGATCTATCGCATGCATGGTGAATTCTTCTATTATTCCATTCTTTATTATTCTGTTGGAATAACCTGTCTATGTTGATTACCACATGCATGGTGAATGATCCTTTGTATTCATTCCTTGTTAAATTATGGAAATGATCTGTATATGTGGATTTTCGCATGGCGGGTGAAAATCCATTTGCAGTTTCATATATTCTATTATACTCAGTTGGTTAAAGTTTTGGATTCTATACTCCATGAAATTAGTGGAATATCCTTGATATTTGCGCTTCATCCAGTATCTTTTCATAAAAATATTCTTCTGAGCATTCTTGAATTTTACTCTACAAAGCAGTATCATGTTGACAATTTGGACGTTATTGAATTCTGGATAAATTAATTCTTGAACTTGTTTTATTGGATTCTTATATCATTGTCATCATCCTCATGCTTATATTATGTTGAAAGTCATCTGTGGCCTGTTGTGTATAGATGGACTTTGTATGATTATGACCAGGGATTATTCGGTATAATCATGACCGTAATGTTTCAAATGATGTTGTAAAAGTCCTCATTGGCCCGTAGTACATTGATGGACAGTTGTTGGCATAATCATGACCATTGATGAATACATGAATATCCTTGGCCCGTAGTGCATGGATAATTTGTGGTTGTGATACTAATGAATATCCTTGGTCGTAGTGTAGGAATGATGTGGTTTATTTATTAAGCTGAGTCTCAGCGATAAAAGTGACGAAAAACCTTTTAAATCATACAAGATAGTAGATTTTATTCTCTACTTGACTCTTTTAATGGATTGCTTGTTCCGCTGCAATTAAACTTGATGTTTGTTATATTGTATCAGTTTAACATTGTTGAAAGCGAACGATAATTTATTCTGCATTATCTTAGTCATAATATTTCTTACTGGGCTAGTTGAGCTCAGCCTTTCTTTCACTGTTCTCTTCATTAAATGAGAACGTAGCCGGGACTAGTCGGGGAACGGAGTGACGGTCCAGATGATAGTATTAGTAGTCCTCACTATTCTATTAAATAGTGTGACAATAAATGTAATGAGGACTCCATTGAGCATGGATATTGTCTAGATGAAAATATTCTTATTAAAACTCTCAATTTATATTATGTCGTATTTTACATGACTGTTGTATAATTAAGTTGTATTTGTATTACAGATACCATGTATCTCGATTTACTCGTAATAGGTGATGTATACCTATTTTGGGGGCGTCATAGTTAATATCAAAGCTTAGGGATATGATCCTGGTGAGATGTGAGACAAGAACTAGGAGGGAGAGGCGGAATTCCTTCGCTAGTATGACCTACCTAAGTTTATTTGGTATTTAATTGGTCGGTCAGAGTATAGGGATAATATGTGATGTGTTAATTAACCCTTATTTTGTGACAGTGTTTGAGAATGGCATCTGAAAATGTTGAGATAAGCAATGGAGCAAAACAATATGATCGTGTCGCAGTACGAGGCTAAGTTTGTCGAGTTATCCTGGTTTGCATCCCATTTGGTTGATAATGAGGAGCGAATGACGCGATTGTTTCTAAGAGGTTTGAAACCCGAAATACGTCAATACCTTTTTTCTCATAAACTTTGTTTATATTCAGATGTTATGAATATGACTCAGTTATTGGAGCGCGATAATGAGTCAACACAACCAAAAGGCAACGACCAACAACACGATAATAATCGTACCGGTGGCAACGACCATCGGAACAATGATAACCATCGTGGGGGAAATTATCATGCCAAGAATGGTAACCACTTCAGTGGTAATCATGGCCAAGATAATAGAAGTGGAAATTTCAAGAAGAGGAGGTTCAATAAGGATGGAAAGAAAGTAGCATCAACACCCGTTTCAAAGGAAGAAGAACGACCACCGGTCGTATGTTTCAAATGCGGACAGGAGGGACACATCCGTCCAAACTGTATGCAGCAATCCAAAGCGTGTTTCAATTGCGGAAGAGAAGGTCACCTAGCTCAATTTTATCGTGTAGTGAAGTCAAGTCCAGCTGAGATAGTGATGCCAAAGGATGTCCCAGACAAGTCAAAGCCAGTAGTTTAAGTAAGAGTGTTTGTTGAGGAACCCGAACGAAGTTGTCACGAGTAAGTTAATCATAAACTCTTGAGAAGTCTATACCTTGTTAGATACCGGTTCTACCCACTCTTTTATTTCACCTAGTTGTGTTCAATGTTTGAACTTGGCTCTTGAGAAATTAGACTTTAATTTATCTGTTGAAACTCCGTTGGAAGAAACCTTCATTACCTCCACTGTTTATAAATCTTGTTTAATTCAAATCGACACTTTTACGTTACCTGTCGATCTTATCTCTTTGAAAATACTTGCCTTTGATGTGATTTTAGTAATCGATTAGTTAACTACTCATCATGCCAAATTGATTATTTTTGTAAGGTTGTTAGGTTTCATATTCCTAACCAACCTGTTATGCGAATTCAAGTAACCAAACCACTAAAGTCAATCATTGTTATATCAAGTCATAAGTAAAAAGCCCTGAGCCTTTCGCTGGTGACTTCCAAGTCTTGGAATACACCGAAGCCAGACTTTCTGTAGGCGACGCCGTGAATGACGATGGCAAGTTGATAGGTATCAATGTGACGTACTATCCAAGTCTTGGATGAGAGTCACAATTTTTAAACGATATTTTTATTGTTAATAAATTTCTTGATGTATTATTGAAGACTTCCTAGCCTACCCCTAGAGCGTGAAATCAAATTTTGTATTGACCCCAGTTCAAAACCCATTTCTAAAACCCTTAAATATTTCTTCAACTAAAACGAACGTATCATGCGCCAAGTACGTTGGCTCAAGCTTTTGAAGATTACGATCATACCATTCAATATCATTGTGGAAGAGAGAACGTGGTAGCTGACGCGTTAAGTAGAAGGTCGTATGCGTTTACGAGTGCGATGTTGTTAACACAAAAACCCATTTCGTATAACTTACAAATGATGAAGATAGAGTTAAAGACTCTAGAGACCCACGTGATGATAACGAATATACGAGTAGAATTGACTTTAACCGATAAAGTTAAAGTCGCTCAAGCTACAGACCCGGAGCTGATGAACACAAAAAAGAAGGTTCAAGAGGGCGTTATTCTAGAAGCAAGAATCGATGAAAAGAAGAAATCTCAACCCTCGATTTAATTGGCCGATTTGAAATCCTTGATCGAGTAGGAACTATGGCCTATAGACTCGTTTTACCGCCAAGTATGTCGCGTGTTCATAACGTTTTTCACGTATCGATGTTACGTAAATATGTGGATGACCCGAACCACGTTATTAAATTAGAACTAGACGAGATAGCAGAAGATTTAACGTATGAGGAGATACATGTTAAAATCTTGGATAAGAAGGATCGTATTCAACACTCAAGGGTTTGGCATACCAGGTACGTACGTAAATTTTGAGGGCGAAATTTCATAAGGAGGGGAGATTGTGAGACCCCAAATTTTATGAATAAAGATTTAAATTTCTTGAAATATTTTTTTCCAAAATTATGGTGTGGATGTGATATAATGTTATAGTTATGGGTAATATTTATAAATTTTGCAAAGTATGCAAGTTGTTATATAATATTCGATTGGTCGGGGAATATTCGTTTTAACAGGAAATATTCGTATAACGGCACAATCATTGGTGGACCTCACAACAAAATTATTGTCGGATTGAGAAAACGACAAAAATATTTTTATGAAAATAACGGCGGAAGTTTTACCGTTAAAACTGTTGAACTACTCGGTAGTAAAAGTACAATAATACGCGTGGTTGCATAGTAGCACACGGTATTGATTATTGATGCTTACGTGAGAAGTCACTCAGTTTTGTTCAATTATTGCGACAGTAATTGTTGCATAGTATCTCACGTTATTTGATTCAATTATTGTCGATATTTTATATATTATTAAATCAATAATTGAGATGACAAAGTTATTAATATTATTATTTACAATATTAACGATATCTAGAAGTTACGCCAGGAGAGGTTTGGTCGACTAATTTGTGCGCCCAATAGGAGAAATTCTTATTGAAAGCCCCCTCTTTCATGGGAACGACACAGTCGATTAATATTGTGAATTATAATAATGATGATAAATGTTGTTAAATATATTGAGGTGTCTTTTTATGAAGTCACGAAGTTTATATATATATATATATATATATAAATTTTTGTTTTATTAGTATTATTAATGTAATAAAATGGAAAAGCTTTTTATATAAAATAGAATACTTTTATAAAGTTATTTGTTTTATTAGACAATAATTAGAATATATTATATTTTATTATGCATAGTGTTGCATAATTGCCTACATAGTATTTTGCATAGTAAAATCTTTTTATATAAAATAGAATACTTTTATAAAGTTATTTTTTTTATTAGACAATAATTAGAATATATTATATTTTATTATGCATAGTATTGTATAATGCACTGCATAGTGTTTTGCATAGTAAAATCTTTTTATAAAAATGTAATACTTTTATAAAGTTATTAGTTTTATTAGATTATAAATAGAATATATTATATTTTATTTAAAATTTTTATTTTATTAGAATATTTTATTAATAATTGCATAGTAAATCAATATGGATTTGTCCGCTTTTAAAGTAAATCAATCTGGACCGTTCATGAATTAGTTACTATTCACCCATTCTCCTATAAATAAAGCTCATTCCTTCATTATTTCTTACGAATTTATCAAACTCTAGAGAGAAACTATAAAGAGAAAAAGAAAAGTATTCTACGCTACTTCACTACTCCTATATCCGGTTTCTTCTAAGGTAAGGGATATTATTTGTTGTACTGTAAGGGATATTATTTGTTGTACTTTCGTAAGGGGTATTATTTCTTTTGTATTCATGAAGAGAACTTACATTATTCTATTCTTTATTATTACATTGGAATAACTTTTGATACGCTGAAGCTACCCTATACTTGGTGAAATTCTTCTATTATTCCATTCTTTATCATTATGTTGAATAACTCATTTGTCTGCTGAGCACCGCACACATGGTGAAATTCTTCATTATTCCATTCTTTATTATTCTCGTTGAAACATCCCGTCTGCGTGCGTTTCGCATGACCCAGTTCCATTATTTATTATTCTATTGGAATATCCTTTCTGTGTATTACGCTTTGACTGGTTCCATTAATTATTATTACATTGGAATAACTTTATGCGCGCGATTATCGCATGCATGGTGATTTATATTGTTATTCCGTTCTTTATTATTCTGTTGGAATATCCTGTCTGTGCGTTTACGCATGACCTGGTTCTATTATTTATTATTCTGTCTGTGCGTTTACGCATGACCTGGTTCCATTCTTTATTATTCTGTCGGAATATCCTGTTTGTGCGTTTACGCATGACCTGGTTCCATTATTTATTATTACATTGGGAATAACTTTATGCATGCGATCTATCGCATGCATGGTGAATTCTTCTGTTATTCCATTCTTTATTATTCTGTTGGAATAACCTGTCTATGTGGATTACCGCATGCATGGTGAATGATCATTTGTATTCATTCCTTGTTAAATTATGAAAATGATCTGTATACGTGGATTACCGCATGGCAGGTAAAAATTCATTTGCAGTTTCATATATTCTATTATACTCAGTTGATTAAAGTTTTGGATTCTATACTCCATGAAATTAGTGGAATATCCTTAATATTTGCGCTTAATCCACTATCTTTTCATGAAAATATTCTTCTGATCATTCTTGAATTTTACTCTACAAAGCAGTATCATGTTGACAATTTGGACGTTATTGAATTCTGGATAAATTAATTCTTGAACTTATTTTATAGGATTATAATATCATTGTCATCATCCTCATGCTTATATTATGTTGAAAGTCATCTGTGACCTGTTGTGCATAGATGGACTTGGTATGATTATGACCAGGGATTATTCGGTAAAAGTCCTCATTGGCCCGTAGTGCATTGATGGACAGTTGTTGGCATGATCATGACCATTGATGAATACACGAATATCCTTGGCCCGTAGTGCATGGATAATTTCTGGTTGTGATACTAATGAATATCATTTGCCGTAGTGCAGGGATGATGTGGTTTATTTATTAAGCTGTGTCTCAGCGATAAAGTGATGAAAAACCTTTTAAATCATAAAATATAGTAGATTTTATTCTCTACTTGACTCTTTTAATGGATTGCTTGTTCCGCTACAGTTAAACTTGATGTTTGTTATATTGTATCAGTTTAACATTGTTGAAAACTAACGATAATTTATTCTGCATTATCTTAGTCATAATATTTCTTACTGAACTAGTTGAGCTCACCCTTTCTTTCACTGTTCTCTTCAGGAAATGAGAACGTAGCCGGGACTAGTCGGGGAACGGAGTGACGGTCCAGATGATAGTATTAGTAGTCCTCACTATTCTGTTAAATAGTGTGACAATAAATGTAATGAGGACTTCATTGAGTGTGGATATTGTCTAGATGACAATATTCTTATTAAAACTATCAATTTATGTTATGTCGTATTTTACACGACTGTTGTACAATTAAGTTGTATTTGTATTCTGTAACATGTATCTGGCGACTCAGAATAGGTGATATATACCTATTTTGGGGGCGTCACAAAACTGATGTGTTGTAAAAGCAATTATATTGGGAGATATATTCCCAGAAGTGAGGACGATGCCAAATGCGATAAATTATGTTACCAATCAAATTGCTCCAAGGGAGGCCAGTGTAAGATAGAGGGTAGCAAGGCGCCAAACCATTTTTGCCATTGTTTTTGTTGAGGGTCAAAATTATTAATAGTAAATTAAGAGAGTTTGTGGGTCCAAGTGCAAATTAGAGTTCTTGTGACCTAATTGAACTAAATGCACAATTAGGGTTCTACGGTCTCATTAAATGTACAAATTAGGGTTCACATAACCTAATTGAATGAAGACAGAAAGACCATAAATAAATGTGCTAGACCTGGGAGAAGTCTCCACGTGTCCCGAGGAAGAAGGCTCATGGAGGCGGCTCATTTTGAGAATTGATTGAGAGATTGGATTGGTGACTAGAAGGACATGACGATAAAGGGTATTTCTAGAATTTCTCTGAAGACATGTGCCTGACATGCGACTACTTAAGTTCCAGGAAACCCTATAAATATCTCTTCCATTCTATGAAGGAAGGGGACCACTTTTTGGACTTGGGACTTGGACATTCTCTCCCAAAGCACTCAAGACTTGGACATTCTCTCCCAAAGCACTCAAGACTTAGACATTCTCTCAACTCGAAGCACTCAAGAAGGCTCTTGAAATCCCTGCTACCCTAACACGGGTTTCGGATTCTTAGAGTTCTGTCACGTGTCATTGGAATAATCGTCCACATGTTCTTCTCTACTCTTAAATCAATCAATCAATTTCGTGCTCTTCGTTGATTTCTCTCATCTTCGACCAACACGAAACACTAACTAACAAAGCACGATTTCCTTACCCACAAAGTTTAATTTACCTTGTGACAGTTAAGAAATATAACTGCAGTTCAAACTTTCATTGTCTTCTTCTATTCCGCTCAACTCTCAAGTTTATTGAATTCTTATTTGAGAAATTTATACTATGATCAAATAGACACTTTGATTCGTTCTTCTGTTATTTTGGTTAAGAAATAATTTTTTTTATAATGTTGAGTCGAATTTTATTATTTATCTATCCAAATTAGAAACAAGAATTAATAGTATAGTTTTATAAGAAAACAAGAATAAGTATATAGTTTTAAAAGAAAACAATCTTACGTAATATTATTTTTTTACTTTTATTACTATATACAATAATGCAAGTTCAAGTAAAATTATATTGCTACTTAAAAATTTGTAACTATGATTAAAATAAAAGTGCAATTATATTTCGAGCATAAGTAAAATTTGTTTATTACTTACATAATATAATTTAAGAAGGAAATTATTTTCTTATAAAAATAACCTTATCAAATATTAAATTATATTATTATTAAATTATATTTAGGTATAATTTTAATGCATTAATTGACCAATAATACAATTCAATTATAAAGCTCAAAATCAAACATTAAATGTTAATTATTTTTTCACTAATATATTTATAAAAATAATATAATAGAAGTTTAACAATATCCTAATTGTACAATAATATCATGAAAAACAAATATAAATAATATAAATTTGTACTAAAACAATCAGAATATCATCTATCCTAACATTAGTTTGTTATTATTATTAAAATGTATATTATTATATCTAAAAATTCAAGTGGGATTTTATTATTATTTATATATAATATTAGGAGGAATTTTTTTTTATAAAGATTATCTTACCTAATATAAAATTGTTGGCTTCAAATTTTCACAAATATAGTTTGAAAAGAAAATAATTTTTCACAAAGATCGTCTTATTTTAATTTAAATTTGTTAGTAATCTAAATATAAGCATAATTATGTTTCAAGTATAAGTAGAATTTTTATTATTATTATTTAAGTACATATAATTTAAGAAGGAAACTATTTTCATTTGAGGATCATCTTGCATAATATCCAACTGTTACTATTATTAAAATATAAGTATAATATAATATATTGGCCACCCATAAAATAATATTATTTAAAAATAAAAATTTATTATTAAAATAAATAATTAATAGATAAAATTTGAACAAAAAACCAAACTATTAAGATGTAGAAAACTAAAGAAAATAGCTTGTTAAGTCAAAAGTAATATTATTTGTTCTACTAAAAATATTATACAAAAAAAAAAAAAATTAACCAAAAATAAATATAAAATTTAAGAATCAAGAATAAAACCCGATGCTTTGCATGGGATGTACTGCTAGTTTAAATTAAAGAAAACTAATAATAATCTTTAACTATTTAGTATATTCATATTTTTGGCCAATATTCATCTTAATTGCTTGAGCTTACATAGAAGAATTCTTTAGGAAGTAAAAAAACAATAGTTAAGAAAGCAAATCAACTAGAAAAACTTTATGCGGACATAAAAATTAAACATGAAAATGGGGTTAAAATATAAATAAGTAAAATTATAAAATCACTTATGTTCAATTTTCATGTCCACATAGAAGAGCTCAATCAATTATATAATTAATTCAAAGCTCAAACTTAGTTTGGTTTTGTTTGATTTTACCAAATTTTAGTTCAACTTTCCTAATTCATAGTATTATAAGTACTATCTAAATTTGTATTAATTAATACTATCCTATTATAAAATATTATTAAAAACAAAAACAAAGATGATGATTAAGGGAGAAGAGCATTCTCATTTCATATATTGTAATTGTATGTCTCTAACTCATCCTCTTTACAATGCTACTATTTATGGTACAAGGATATCAATACTAAGATGTTACAAAACTCAAAGATCATGAGTTTCAAACCTTAAAGGATATGAGAGTTACAAAGCTTAAAGTTAATTACAATAAAGAGGGGTAGGAATGTATCTAGACATGGGTAAGAATATATCTAGACATCCACACACTATGTATAATTTTATAACACTCCCCCTTGGATGTTTATTGTATAGCCATACGCATTGAAAGCTGCCTCATTAAAAACCTTACCGAAAAAACCCCGATGGAAAAAAACCTTGGTTAAGGGAAAAGAGTGCGGTAGTATTAGCTCCCCCTCATGAATATATCCTTAAGTTCTTCAGCTGTCGCATTCTAATATTGTGACGCAATCCTTCAAACGTTGCAGTTAGTAATGCTTTTGTGGACAAATCTGCTAGATTATCTTTTGAGCGAATTTGCTGAACATCAATGTTACCACACTTTTTAATGTCATGTGAAAAAGAGTTTTGATGAGATGTGCTTTGTTCTATCTCCTTTGATGTATCCTCCTTTTAATTGAGCTATACATGCAGCATTGTCTTCATATAAAAGGGATGGAGTTCTTTTGTAGCAATTTTCTAAGAATATGCCTCGTTAAAAACCTTACCAAATAAAAACCCAGTGGAAAAAAATTTGGCGAAGGAAAAGAGTACAATATTCTTGTATAACTTCTAGTGCCTTGGGATTGCCTCATTAAAACCTTGCAAAGGAAAATCCGGTGGGAAAAACCTTAGCGAAGGAAAAAGAGTACAATCAGCACATAACCTTTTTACTCCCCTTCATAAGTACATAGAATTTTCATTGTTTATGGTAAAAATATCATTAAGTCGAAGTATGCCAATATTGTGCACCATCTTCTTCAAAATCATAGTTGGTAATGACTTATTGAATATATCAACCAAATTATCATATGATCAATATTGTCATTCTTCTAGGGCTCATGTGTATAAAATAATTTTGGTTCAATATGCTTGGTTCTATCACCATTTGGATTAAATAATCCCAACTCAATAGTCTCACGAAGATAACGTAAAATACGTTTAATTTCATTACAATATCTTCGAGTTGGTGCATAACTATACATTGCTAGTAAGTTAACAGCAAATGTTATATCAGGTCTTGTCAAATTTGCAAGATACATCAAAGTACCAATTACATTAAGAAATAGTACTTCAGGACCAAAACACCAATTTCACAAAGATATGGTACTTCGAGACCAAGAGTTTCTTTATTATTTTCTTGTGGTCAAAACGGATCTTTCTTGATATCAAGTGACCAACCCATCATTGGAGTACTCAGAGGATTAACATTATCCATGTAAAGTTACTTCAGGACTTTTTCTGTGTATGTTGATTGATGAACAATAATTTCATAGTTCAATTTGTAGGCCAAGACAAAAATTTGGCTTACCAATATCTTTCATCTTAAATTAGTTGTTTTTGTCGACTCTTCTGGAGTAAGATCTTTCATCAATAAATACAATAATAATAACAAATCCAGATTATGATTTTTTTTTGATAAAAATGTATGCATAAATTGGATTATTCTCAAATCCTTCTTTCAAAAGATATCCACTTAGGCGATTATACCATAATATGCATCTGGATTGCTTTAACCTATATAAAGATCTTTATAGCTTAATATAATACATATTTCGAGATGTAGAATTATATGTTTCAGGCATTTTATATCCTTCAGTGATTTTCATGTTTATATAATGATCCATACAGATATGATGTAATAACATCCATTAATTTCTCTTTCTACCAAGCTAATTAAAAATCTGAATGTAATTGTGTCCATTACAGGAGCACATGTTTCTTCATAATTAATACCATGTCTCTGCGAAGAAACCTTGTTCTACAAGTTGCGCTTTGTACCATATAATTTTATTTTTCTTATTTCGTACAAATACCCATTTGTATTCAATAGGCATTACACCTTTAGGTGTTCGAACTACAAGTCCAAAAATTTCACATTTACTTAGTGAATTTAATTCTGCTTGAATCGCCTCTTTTTACATTGGCCAAATATTTCTACATTCATCAATGATTTGTGGTTCATATATATGATCATTACTTCTGGTAATATCCCTAGCAAATTTATATGAAAATATGTTATTGACAACGATTTTATTTCTATCCAATATATACGTCTACTATATATACATAATGTATCGAGATCTCGTTATTTTCAGGTACTTGATCCTCTTCAGGGGATAACTCATCCTCTTCAAGGAATAACTCTTCAAGAGTTTTATTTACAGGAGATTTTTATTCATAAGTTTTGGATAGGTTGATAAATTTTGTAGCCTGTTTCATGGGTATAGCCTCTTTATAAGCTGCAACTTATTTTTCTTGTACTTTCTTCTTCTGGGAAATTTTATTTTATTTTTTAACACCGATAGATCTTCCACGCTTCAGGTGTGGCTTTAATTCAATTTTCTGCTATATTAACTGATTGTCCTACAGGGACTTCAATCTCTGCTAGAGTATTAGCAGCTAGAATGTGAGATATCACTATTTTCTTATTATCGGTGAATAATTCTGGTAATTGATTTGCAATTCATTGCAAATGAATTATCCTTTGAACTTCTAGTTCATATTGATTTGTATAAGGATCAAAATTAAATAACGTTGAGACATTCCAATTAATCTCCCGTCGTGCTTCAGGCAATGATCTCACGTCGTGCTTCAGGCAACAACTTTTCTCCCCCTAATGGTGGGAAGACTATTAAAATAACAATCCTCAAAATATACCTTAAAAATATCACTCTGAATTCTTTCTTAGAAGATGAACACCAAATAACAATAATTAAATGTGATAATTTGGTATTAATTTACTTTGATATAATCAACAGGTAAAGGAATCTTCTGGTTCTTTAAAGGATGTTCATGGGAGTTTTCAATAATTCAATGCATCATTATTGATCCTAGATGATCATGCCAAATCGTAAAAACATTTGGATCCAAACACTTCTGGTGTATTGCACACTTCTGGTGTATTACAACATTTGTTTCAATTATTCTCATTTTAGTATAATATAACCCGAGAGAGAAAAATATAAATTTTCTAATATGAGCTTACGGCCGATACTATTGAAGTAATATAAAAAAATTATTCACTGCCTTCGTTATTGATTTCAATATAATAACTATTATAACGTATATCCTTAAAGCTGAGCAAATTTTTGTTTGTCTCAGAAGAATATAAAGAATCATCAATACAAAGTTTTGTGCCCTTTGAAAACATTATAATCGCCCTTTCAGAGACTTTAATTAAATTTGATGAATAATCACTCTTCAAGAGTCTTCAATTATATTTGATGAATAATCGCTCTTCTAGAGCCTTTAATTAAGTTTGATGAGCTTCTGACCCATACAACTTCATATATGCAAAACATAAATTTAACTTTATTACTTGAAATAAAAATAAAACATATAATAAAAATACTTATTATAATGTCATAATATAATGAAATAAAAATAATTAATTGGTATGAACATTTCTATCAACATATCATCAAGGAAACCATAGATATCAAAATTATTTATATCCACTCCATTTCAAAAGTCAAAATAATTCATGGGATCTTCAGGATCATTCCATTTCCTTTTCTTTTATAGAGTCTTGGTACAAATCTACCAAATATTTAGGAGTACGATGGGTACATTCCCTTTTATATATTGATTGTTCTTTTCAAGTCCACTACCACAACCACAACCATAATTTCCTCTATGATTATCAAATGAGGTTCCATTCACTTTAGGGAATGTAATAGAATCGGTCGAGCGAGATTGTTGGTTTTTCAGCAAAAATTCATTATTTTGTACAGCCACTAGAAGAAATGATATCACTTTTAGGAATATAATTTTCTTTATCGCTTCAGGAAATATATTATGAACTTACACTCACAATATTGCTACTCCAGGAGCATATTCGAGGCATGAAATATAGTAAATATTTTTTCTAACATGTCTTTATCAATATTTTTTTTTCATGGAGATGATAGCGAATAAAAATAATTAATTTTACATGATCCTGCAGGGATGCATGATTTCCAACTTTAATTGTATCTCCAAGGTTCTTTGCCTTTAAATGAATCTCAGCATCAAGATTCCATTACAAACAATTCTTGCTCGATATAAATCAAGGGCAACAAATTCAAATTTATAAAATTTGAATATTAAATAATTAAACATATTCTCCATCAAATTAAATAATTATATATGTTCAGATTTAATTATAATGAGACAATTTATAGAAATACAGTAAAATACGAAATTAAAATTTTCTACTAAAACTAAATAAATAGTCCTTATATATTCAATTACCATTATATAATAATAAGAATAATGATATCAGTAGTGCAGTAATTGAAATGTAGTAATTTAACCCTCACTTTATCTCACTAAATAAATAGTCCAAGTATTTAAAAGAAATTACATTCGTAAGTTCCAACTGTCTACAAAATGTGTCCCGTAACTCAATATTCAACTCGTTAAGAATAAATTGAAAATCATGTCCTCCTCTCATAAATAGCCAGAATACAAACCTAGTGATCCAGAAAGAGTAATTCCTACCTATTGTTATATTGCTTAGCTACCAATATTCTAGCAGGGATTACAATACACTAAGAACTGATATTTCAACTTTCAACTCATTTATAAAATATTACTAAGTGTATATCTCAAAAGCACATATATCATTATAAGAATATATTAACATATTTTATAATGACAATACATCAAAATACACCGATATACTAAATAAATAATAATAAAAAAAAATCATTCTTACACATTTTTATCATTAATCAAATCATGACCATGCAACAACTTTAGTGTTAGTCCAAGTGTAGTACACGATGGAATCCAAAAACATGGTAAGACTATGTAAATGCATATTTAGATATGTATAGTAAATTTTCTCCTAGCAAGAGCATGTTCAGTTGTAAGCATAGTGGGGATTGAACACTGCAAAATCATACTTACTCCATTCTTCAAAAATAAAATAAAATATTGACACATGAAAATCATATATTCCTACTGTGTTAACTTATGTCAAAATATATATGGGTATCATATTTGTTAAGATCTTGTGGAGCATTTTAAGTCGTGGAAATAAATAACTAAAAGCTAAAACCCATAAGTATATTATAGCGAAAGCAAAAATAACCAACCTCTTTTCTAGTCTTGAAGATTTAACTTCCGGTTCTAGCCCATTATTGAACTTCCCATATGGAGATATACATAACTTTTTTTTATATTTTTCGTGAAGCATCTGAAAATTGGATCTTTGAGTTTTGAAAAGATGAAACTAGTATAGTATTACAACTTGAAATATTAGAGACTCGTGCTGATAACGTATTATAAAATATTATTAAAAACAAAAACAAAGATGATGATTAAGGGAGAAGAGCATTCTCATTTCATATATTGTAATTGTATATGTCTCTAACCCATCCTCTTTACAATGCTACTATTTATGGTACAAGGATATCAATACTAAGAGGTTACAAAACTCAAAGGTCATGAGTTTCAAACCTTAAAGGATATGAGAGTTACAAAGCTTAAAGTTAATTACAATAAAGAGGGGTAGGAATGTATCTAGACATGGGTAAGAATGTATCTAGACATCCACACACTATGTATAATTTTATAACATATCCAAATTACTACATGTTATCCATCAATAATTACTACATATGTTCTTTTTAATAGTTTATTTAATTTATATATGATGGTTTTCTAACTTTTAAATTTATTTTGATGATAATAATAAATAGTAATTAGGTTAAGAAAAATATTAGAATCCTCTCCATAAGATTTATATTATAATTATTTTAACTATCTTATTTATTTTGACCTAAAATATTTTCTAAATCTTATTGAATTGGTTTTTTTTGATCTTGATAATTTAATATCAAGTGTTAAATAAATTAGTTCATAAAGTAACATTTTCTATGGTAATGAGAACACCTATTATTTTTGTTAAATAATTTTCTTTCAAAAATTATCTTTCACAAAAAGTGGGCAAAAACATTTCTAAAAATTAAACCTCAACAAATTGTATATATATATATATATATATATATATATATATATATATATATATATATATATATATATATAGAGAGAGAGAGAGAGAGAGAGAGTCCGAATCTTAAGCTCAACCCTTATTCAACTCACCTGAGCTCACCTCCAATTTAGCTACGAACCCGACGACGGTTCGGTCATATAACCGTCGTCTATACTTTTAGCGACGGGTGAGCATATATGCATGTTGAGGGCGTAAAAGTGCAATGATTAAATTTCCTTATGTTGACCGAATGGACCATGTGCTTGAAATATTGAGGGCGTAAAAGTCCAATGATTAATTTCCTTATGTTGAACGAATGGACCATGTGCTTGAAATATTTTAAATGTTTAAAATCTTGAATATGCTGAAAGTTTAAAAGAATTGAGACAACCTTTTTGGGACAATTAATAATCACAACAGTCGAACAATATTTGTAAATGAGATTATGTGAAATTATTTAATAAAAATGAGATTTTATTGATAATTTGTGATTTATGTGACTTATGGTCATTATATGAACGCGCTATAAGTTATGTGCGCGTTTTTGAGTATTTAGAGGGTAAATGTGGATATTAAAATTTTTCCGAGAAAAGATGTCAAAACATTATTCACGCTAAAATTGCAAGCTCGTTTTTTTGAATTTTTGAATTATGACATACCGTTTTTTCGGAAAGGAGGGATCGGTGACGAAATGGGATTTTCGAAAATCAAAATTCATTTTTTTAACTAATCGAGTGGATTACGAAAAGTAACCGAGAAAGTTAGAAAACCTAACTGGATAAGAAAATGTCTAACTAAAATAACTTAGATTAACTAAGCCTAAGAATTAAGAGTCGTGGCTAAGAAATTTGAAATTGGCTAGGTTTGAGCCAATAAATTAATGAGCCTAGGGTTGAGTCTAGGGTTTGAGAGGTTTGGCTAGGGTTGAGATAAGGATAAAGTTAAGGATTTATGATGGTCCTATTTATGATACTTAAAAACTTAAAAGTAACTTATTATTCAACAATAATTTTATTTCTTGCAAGAGTCGTTTAGTTAATTAGTATTATAAATCATATCTAGGACTTCACCTTTTAAGCTTTCACTCAATTTGTATTCTAATTAAGTAATTACATACTAAGAATATAGAAATAAAAATATATAAAAAAATATGAGGCATTGGAGGTGAGGTATACCTCACATTCTTGTATGAGGTGCCATATAATAACAATATTTTGAAAAATTATAAAATACCTAAAAATACATAACATGAGAGTGAGGGTATTTAATTACACAAATCGACATGTTTTTTGTATGATAGCTCATGCAATTATATGTGGTGGTTCACCTTTTTGTTTGTCTAAAAATATTATGATTAATATTAACTTATTATTTTGTAAAAAATTTATTCTTTTATAAGTCACTTAGTTACTTAGTCATATAAAAAATTTCTTAACTTAAAAGTCATTAGAATTTTACTTTTAGGTGTCTACTCAACTTTGAACTCTAAATAACTATATATTGAAAATATTAGAAAAAATATTGTGAGTAAATATAAGTATTATTAATATATAAATTATATATATTACAAAATATATTAACGATTAAATTCCAGATTACCAATTATATTTCATATAAGAGATCTTTATCTAATTAGTCATATAAATCAATTCTAACTTGTACATGATTAGTGATTAAAATCTAACTATTTTTAAAACTAAAAATCATAATGGTAATTTATTATTTTACAACAATTCTAACCCTAAATGACCATATATTAAAAATATATAAGAAAATATTATCACTAAATAGTAATTAGTATTAAAAAACTATATATATCGGGATAAGTCTATGCGATTAAACTTTATTTTCTATTTTTATATAATAATAATAATTAACTTAGTATTTTATGAAAAATTTATTCTTTATAAGATTCCTTTAGCTCATTACTTATATAAATTTTAAAAATTAAAAATGAATAACAATAGTAAGTTAATTTAAGAAATTTTAATGAAAATTTTATAATCATTATATTTAAAATAAAAAATAAAAAAGAAATTAAAAATTATGCTATTTGAGAAACAAATATGTGCTTCGCACGGGGCACTACGTTTATAAGAAAGCCAATCCATGACAAAAAATTTAGTAAATAATCTTGTATTTTATATATGATAATAAATTATATAGGGATGACTTGTAAAACTAGAGTTTTATCTCTTAAATATGAGTCAGTGACATATATATATATATATATATATATATATATATATATGTTTATGTCTTGGGTTGGAACAAATTATAATTCGTCCCCTACAAGAGTTGGTGTTAACACCAAGTTTCCCTGGAGCATGATCCAATCACCGAATCCACGCGCCTAAACTTGCACAATAACAGATCACACAAGAAGCTTGACGTCTTGTGCTGCCAGGTGATAGCTCCGGTGTGAGAATGAGTAGAGGCTGGTATAAGGTTTAACAATGGAGGCTTTAGTATTTAGTGCTCAAGAACGTATTACCTGTTAATTAAAGTTAAGCCTTGTATTTATAGCCATTCTCATCACCTCAAAGTCCACTTTTGAATCGGATTAGGACTCCTAAACATGACAGTTACCATTGTTTGGGTCCAACACAATCTCCTTAAAAGGTGCAAGTTGGATATGATCCAAATACTACTTTTGGAGTTAGTTATTCAAATATGGTTAGGACTAGAATCCTTAACCATTTAAACTCCTTATCACTAGGACTCCATACAAGGATCAAGCTACTGCATGGACCCAATTCAATAGAACCTCCATAAACGGGCCTGGGCCCCGACCCAAGGGACTCGGATGCCTGACTTTGAACATCATCAAATCGAACAGGACTCTGATCCAGAGGACTCAGATGCCCGAACCCGAACACCCCAAATCCCCTTGTTGGCTTTGGCCCATTGGGTTCAATATACCCTTCTCAACCCCAGGCCTTAAGCCCACCTAGGGGTTGGTAAAATACTCCCGAACATTGCCCCCCAGTCTCTTGTTATAATTAGAGACTTGAAGAGACATGAAGAGACGCCTGGGGAACCCAAATGTTTTTTTTTCATTTTTTAAACGGCACATGTTCTCCCAGAAACGGGCCCCACTCGTCATCAATAGCTGCCCTTGGGATTCATGCAGCCTCACTATAAAACCCCCACTCCACCTATGACTGTCACTTTTTACCAATCTTCTCCTTTTCAAACCTCCTCTCTCAGACCTCCCTGCAAGTGCAATTTCCGGTTTTGTCTCTAAATCACCACATTTCAAGTACTTTCACTTCAAATGGTAGATTCCAGCCTTCCATCCACCTCCACCAATGAGAAAACCCCACCGACCGTCAGTACCACCACCATTCCCGCCACTAATCTGATACCGGTTGATTTACTAGCCACTCCTACTGTTACCACTACTAACAGTGTCTAGGCTAAGCCCCGAACCGTCTACGCTTCTGAAAGCAACTTCTCTCACATTAGCACCAAATCTACCATCAACCCTTCACAAATTTCTGACATCCGAACCCTATTCAACATTCCCAAAGAATACAAGCTTCGGTTTCCAAAACCAAACGAAAGGCTGTTCTGGCATCCCGAAGGCGATTGGATTGCCATCCCCCTCTAGGCCCTAAAATATGGGGTCTGATTCCCTCTTCATGAATTCATTTCATCCTTTCTTTGCTTCATGGGTATTGGGTTTGCACAACTTGTGCCGAACTCGTACATCCACCTGATCAGTTTCATCACCTTGTGCCAGGAGGTTGGGATCACTCCTGCCCTTGACTTTGTCTTTGTCCTATTTATCGTCGGCAGGTCAAAAGAACCTGGCCTTCGGCAACTAAACCGTCAACCAAGCTGAGCCACCTTTATCAAGACACCCTCCAGCAACAAGGGGTGGCACTCACAATGGATCTTCATTAGGGGGACCGACCTCAAACTCCTTCCGAACTGGGCCACTCCCAAAGACCCCATCGCCAAGGTGACCAAATTCCCAAATGATGGTCAGGAAGCCTTCAAGGAGTTCTACCAAAGGCTAAAGAAGACTGAATGGGGGTCTGGACATCCTATCAAATGAAGCATGGATCTACAAGCATGGGTGTAAGTCCCTTATCCCAAAACCATTCAACCTCTACCTGTATTTTTCAACTAAATTTTTGAATCAACCTTCTAATTTGTTTACTTTCCTGCAGTAAAGATTTTCAAGCCCGAAAGAGTTGAAGAGTCCTTAGCCCCTCTTCCCATCAAAATCGAACCAATCTATCCTCGAGCCACCAACAATTCTCCCGAGGAAGAAACCATCCCGATCTCTGAGCTTTCAACCAGCTATGCTTCGGGTCTAGCTTCTCTAACCACCAAAGTCGAACCCTCCAAAAATATCCTGAAGATGCATGGATCAGACGGAGAAGATGGCTTTGCTAAAGAAAAGCAAGAAGAAGCCTCCCACCAAAGGCCCCTCCAAGCCATCTTCTTCGGTCGTCCCGAAGCCAATCCCTCCACCACCTTCATCAGTCGCTGTCCTTGAGGATTCTGAGTAGACCGAAGAGGAAACTCTCGAACCTCATTCCAAAAGGCCTCGCTCGATGAAAGAGCCTGAAGTGCAGATCCTTGAGGCTGACCCTCTACTAGCATCAACCCCTTCTTTATGACCAGCAACTAATGTCAGTTCCTCTCAAGGAACTCCTACCACTTTTTGGCCGAAGAGCCCTTCAGAGGTGTTCCCCTTTGACCAGCTAGAACACTTCAGATTGCTTGGAGACGAAGAACGGTTCAATGAATTCACTTCCAAGGACTACTTGGTCGATATGTCAAGCTCCAGTGTCAGGTAATTTTAACGGACCAAAATACCTTTTTGGTTATCCTGTCTTTATCCTATATAACCCATACCTCCTCTTTATTGTAGGCGAATGCAGTCCTCTCCTGAGCTATCCCCCCTCTAGTCAGTCCTACAAAAAAGGAAATACAGCTGAGTGCCGATGTGGAAGTGCTCGAGGCTGAAGTCCGAAGCTTGACATCGAAGCTAAAGAAAGAGAGGGACCTTCACGCTAGAACAAGGAATAAGGTGACCCAGGCCAAACGTCAGACCAGTGAGCTTAAAAAAGAACATTACTACCTTCAGCAAGAGTACATTGGTCTCGACAATCGTGCCAAACAAATCATTAAGGAAAAGAAGCTTCTGTCAGAGAAGTCCAAGGACCAGGATAAAGCCATCCTCGCCCTCAAAGACAAGATCACCGAATTTCACGACCAGATGATGTTTTTGATTGAAGAGAACAATGCTTTGGGGAAAGAATGTGTCGATTCCAAGCAGCTTGCGATCAAAGAGTATGAAAAATCACCTGCCCTTACCGATAAGATCATGTCTCAGTTTGTTGAAGGTTATGAGGCTTATCGGGAGAAGGTTCGGGTGAAGATGACAGCTGCTAGGCTCGACACTGCTATCTTTGACTCTTCTGACGAAGAGTCTGATGCCGAAGATGGGGGTCCCAAAGAATAGTTACTTTTAAAATTTTTATTTGTAATTTTGTAATCATCTTTTTTCTTTTTGCAACTTTTCCAATCAGTTAAATTGTTTGTAACTTTTCTGATCGATTTTGTTCAAATCTTATCTAATTGGTTTTGTAGAAACATGAATATAAATGAAGTACAAAATTTTCCAAAGAGAAATTCTTATTTATTTATTGATGAATGGAATAATTTACATAAGCAAAGGAATGAATAACATAACTTTTACTGATAATATTTTCTAAGTATTTCAGCATGCCATGAATTCTTTACTTCTGAACCATCCATTGCTCGAAGCCGATAAGTACCTAGCTTTGGAACTTCTATTACTTCATAAGGCCCCTCCCAGTTTGCCCGTGTTCTGGGGGGTAGATGCCTCTGAATCTCGAAGCACCAAATCAACAACCTTGAACTTTCTTTATTTCACCTTCTAGTTATAGTGTCGGGCAGTTCACTTCTGGTAGATAACTAACCTTACTAGAGCTGAATCTTGAACCTCTTCTAGGAGATACAAATTTATTCATAGGCCATCATCATTGTATAACTCTTTGTACTGACTGACCCAAAGTGTAGGAGATCCGATCTCAATAGGTATAAGAGCATCGGTTCCATAGGCTAATCGGAATGGTGAATCCCCAGTGGTCATCCTCAGGGTAGTCCGATATGCCCATAGGACACTGAGTAATTCTTCGGGCCAACACCCTTCTAATTTATCCAACCTTCTCTTGATATCGTTAAGTAGAGTCCGATTAGTGACTTCTACCTATCCATTTGACTGAGGGTGGGCAACTAAAGTCTTTCTATGTTGAATACCCAACTCCTTTAGAAAAGCTTCGAATTTTAACCCCATAAACTGTCTGCCATTATCTGAGATCAAAACCCTCAGGATGCCGAACCGATAGACAACACTTTCTTTAAAAAACTTGAGACATTCCTGTTCGGTGATGTTCTATAGAGGTTTGTCTTTGACCCACTTGGTTATGTAGTCGATGGCTACGATCACAAAACTGACTTTCCCCATGGCTTTCGACAATGGTCCCAAGATATCAATCCCCCACATGGCAAATGGGATCGGGGATAAAATTGAATACAAATCTTCGGGAGGCTGATGAGGGATATAACTATTCAGCTGACACTTGGGACATTTCTTGACAAAATTTTTTGGTTCCTGAAAGATGGTCGGCCAATAGTACCCCTGCCCCAAAATTTTGTATGCCAATGATTTGGCCCCCATATGATCTCCACAAATTCCTTCATACACTTCCCAAAGTGTATACTCGGCCTCCGAAGGTGTCAAACACTTGAGTAGTGGAGAACTAAATGCCCTTCAGTACAGATCTCTGTTAATAAGGATGAAGTTCGAACTCCTGTGTTTAATCTTCCTTGCATATATGCGATCTGAAGGCAAAACCCCATCAGCCAGTTAGGAGATATAAGGCATGAGCCAGCAGTCCAGCTAATCCAAGGCTAGTACGTCCACCTTCTGAATACTCGGTCTATCCAATACTTCCAAATATACTGAGCCGGTAAAAGAACTCGCTTTAGTTATTGCTAATCGGGCCAAAGCGTCTACTACTATGTTGTTCGACTGATCTATCCCTTGGCAACTGTAGGAATTGAAGTATGGGAGCTTGTCTTTTACCTTGGCCAAATTTTTTTCCATCCTTGCCCCCCGAGCCTCATACTCTCCATATATTTGCTTAACAACCAGTTGGGAGTCACTATAAATAACCAACTTCTGAACCTCCAAGCTTTGGGCCAACCGAAGTCCAGCCAAGATCGCTTCATATTCTGCTTCATTATTTGTGGCCTTGAACTGTAACCGAATGGCTTGCTGGACCTTGAAACCTTCGGGACTTGTCAGAATAACCCCTACTTCACTAATGTCCAAAGTTGATGACCCGTCTACATAGAGAGTCCATGAAGTTTTCACTGGTTGTGCTTCGATAACTGAACCCACATCTGGTTTTGAAAAAGAACACTCTACCATGAAATCTGCCAAGGTTTATCCTTTGATTACCGCTCGGGGGTGGTACTCTAGAACGAACTGAGTCAATTCCATTGCCCATGTAGCGAGCTGACCCGAGACTTCTAGCCTGTTCAGTACCTTCTTCAGTGGTTGATCAATGTATACTACCACCAATCGAACCCAGAAATAGTGGCGAAACTTTTTACTTGCAATGATCAGAGCATAGACGAACATTTCTAGGTTCGGATATCTAGTTTTTGCATCTCAAAGAATGAAGCTGATATAGTAAATCGGGAACTATTTTCCCCCTTTGTCCCGTACCAATGCTGCTCCGACTACCATCGAGCTTGCAGCCAGATACAAATACAATGTTTTCGATGGGACCAGCTTCATCAACAGAGGTACCGAGGACAAGTATCGCTTGATCCCTTGGAATGCATCTTCACACTCTAAAGTCCATTGAAAACTTTTCTCATTTTTCGACCCCTTTAAAATATGAAAAAATGGCAAACACCTTTCAGCTGATCTTGACATAAATCTCCAAATAGCAGCTATCCGACTTGTTAACCTTTGTACATCCTTATAAGACTTCAATGATTTTATATCAAGATTGCCTAGATCTTCACCAGATTTACCTCAATGCCTCTTTTGCTAATCAGATACCCCGGGAATTTTCTTGACCCCAATCCGAAGGTACACTTGGTCGGGTTCAGTCACAACTTATGCTCCTTAATTATCTCAAAATAGCTTTCTAGGTCCTCTAGATGGTCCCAGACTGACATGCTTTTTACAATCATGTCGTCCATATATACCTCCATGCTTCAGCCTAGCTGTCTTGTAAACACATAGTTCATCATCCGCTGATATGTCTCCCCGACATTGAGCAGTCCGAAGGTCATCTTCCTATATGCATAAATGGCCCGATGTGTGATGAAATTGGTCTTCGGGATATCCACCTTCCTCATTGAAATCTGATGGTATCCCAAAAAAGCGTCCATGAAACTCAACATTCCACACCTCGAAGTGGCATCGATCAATTAGTCAATATTGGGTAAAGGATAGAAATCCTTCGGGCAAGCTTTATTCAGATCTGTATAGTCAATGCATAGCCTCCATTTAAATTTTTGTTTCTGAACCAATACCACATTCGCTAGCCACTCGAGGTAGTTAATCTCGAAGATGAAATTTGCCTCTAGGAGTTTGGCGATCTCCTCATCAATGATCCTCTATCTCTCTGGGGCAAAAATTCTTCTTTTTGTATGACCGGTTTCTTTTTAGGGTCCACGTGCAACCTATGCAATGAAACTGACTCATCAACCCATGGCATGTCACTAGGTACCTATGCAAAGATGTCGGTATACACCCGAAGTAGATCTATCAACCCAGTCCGGAATGGTTCTGTCAATCCCTACCCGATCTTTATCAACTTTTCTTTCTTCCCCGGGACCAACTCCACGTATTTGGTCTCTTCGACAGGCAAGGCAAGTGGTTCTGTACTAACTTCTATGAATGGCTCTATCTCGATGGCCATTGTCTACTTCTGCCTGCTTACCTCCACTCCCGAGGAGATCAATGTATTCTGATAACACCTTTGGGAAATGTCAAGATCACCTTTTACCTCCCCAATCCCGTTCGATGTTGGAAACTTGATTTTGAAATGAGGTATAGACGTGACCGCTTGTAAGGCTGCAAAAGTCGGCCTTCCCAAAATTGCATTGTATGTCGAGTCTACCTGGACCATGAAAAACCTAACCATGAACTCCACCTGCTGAGGTGCTATGCCGAACCTGACAGGCAACTCAATTGTGCCCGACACATACACCGGATCTACACTGAACCCGTACAAATGGCTTTTTCCTCCCAACTCCATCTTCTTTCCCTCTATGTCCATCCTCTGGTAGGCGTGAGTGTATAGTATGTCGACCAAAGATCTGTTGTCGATCATCATTCTCCTCATGTCTATCACCAACGCCCCATCATGCGGCTCTATAGGGTCAGTGGGATAGTCTGCATCTGACAAGGAAATGACTGTCCCCGGGAAGGTCCGATCTTTTCTTGCCGATGATCCGGCCATCGACAGTACTGCATCGAGGTGCTCACTCCTCTTTCTTCCGGCCACACAGCCTACAGAACCGCCTGAGATGACATCGATTATGCCTCGAATGCGCTGGTTTTATTTTGGCTCTATATCCCAGCCTAGCTCTCTGTTCTCCTCCCTCTGTTGTGCCTCGACCTTTTCCCGACTTGCCACATATTAGACCAATTGTCGTTCTAAACATTTTTCTCTATTAGATCACTCAAATCATAGCATTTCTCTGTTGTATGCCCCGAGCTCTGATGATACTCACAAAATTTATCCTGATTCCTCTTCCCAGGCTTTGGGTTTATCGAGCATGGCTCATAAAATGACTTGTTTCAGATTTCCTCCAGTATTTTAGCCCGATTGATATTGAGGGGAGTGTAAACTTTGTTGACATTTCTATTTGGGAAGGGTGGTCGGCCACTACCCTATCCCCCACCATTATAACTCTTCTTCCCCTGATTATCCGATCTCCCTTGGTTCTTGTCCGAACACTGATAGGTTTGTTTATCTCTATCTTTAGTCTTTTTATAGGACTGGGAGTGTGGCTTGAAGTTTCCCATAGCTTCCTTTATGGCGATAAACCCTTCGGCCCGATGAAAAGCTTCAGTCAAACTGTAGGAAGATTGATCACCAGGTCCTTAATTAGCTTCTTTGATTTACCTATATCATGGCCTGTCGTGAAGAACCCCAAGGCCTGAGGGGAATTAAACTCTGCCACTGATCCTACTGCTTCCCTGAACCTCTTGACATACTGACCGAGGCTTTCGTGTGAACGTTGCCTCACCTGCATAAGAGAAGCAGTGATCTTTCCCCTTCATTTGTTGCTCCCAAACCGAGCGTGGAATTTTTCCCGAAGATCATTCCACAAACTAATTGATGCCAACGCCAAAGTCCCCATCCATTCTCGGGCGCTCTTTTTTAATATCATGGCTAACATATGGCATTTAACACCATCCGAATGTCCATAGTAAGTCATCAATCGGTCATACCCATTAGAATGGTCATAAGGGTTCCCCATTCGATCATACGTCTCCATTGAGGGCATCTTCTTCTTCGGGTCAACTGTGACCTGATTGATTTTGGGCGAGAATGGTGAATTGGGGCAGCTCGGGGGTGTTCCCATCTGGTTCTTTGCTGCCAACAACTTTTCCAACTCGGATACTCTCCTGGCGAGGGGATCGGACTCCTCTTTATGAGGGGATGACTTAAGCCTGTCCCTCTCGTATTCAGGAGATGCGACCCTCCTTATCTGTCTAGATCTTCCTTGGTATTCGAACTTTCAGTCCAAGGAACGACTCCTTCTTCGGCTTTTGCCTTCTCGAGAGCGACTTATGGGTCTGCTCTTGGCCTTTCTAGCCTTATCCGGACGATGTGTCCTAGATCGGCGACGATGTATGGGCCTCTTCGATGAAGCCTCCTCTTCATCGGCCATTTGTCCATCCACTCTTTAAGTTCTTCCTGCTGAAGGCGTAGGGCCATCATGGCATCCTTGTTCTGCTACATCTTTTTCTGCAAAATAAATTGATGCTGGTCTTGGCTATCCTCAGCCCGATCCTTCCTTCGCGTTTCATATGCTCGGGACTGGTTGTCCTCGGCTTGACTGAGGGGGATGGGAGTGTGTTGACTGGCCAAAAATATTCGCCGCCGTGCTAACTGGCCATGTTCCAAATTACCTTCCCACTTCTTTGAGCCCAGTCTATCTTTAACTGACCCTCTCACTTGGGTTGTCTGGTGAGTTTTGGCTTTTTCCTGGTTTGAAGCGTTGCTGTCTCTGTTCACCATAGCCTTCAACCAAAAATTAACACTATGATTGTTAAAGCACTAAAATCCCTCCTTCTAGCGCTAATGTTAATGCCAAGTTTCGCTGGCTCGTCCAATCACCGAATCCACGTGCCTATACCTACACAATAATAGATCACACAAGAAGCTTGACGGCTTGTGCCGCCGGGTGATAGCTCTGGTGTGAGAACGAGTACAGTCTAGTACAAGGTTTAACAATGGAGGCTTTAGTATTTAGTGCTCAAGAACGTATTACCTGTTAATTGAAGTCAAGCCTTGTATTTATAGTCATTCTCATCACCTCAAAGTCCACTTCCAAATCGGATTAGGACTCCTAAACATGACAGTTACCATTGTTTGGGTCTAACACAATTTCCTTAAAAGGTGCAACTTGGATATGATCCAAATACTACCTTTGGATTTAGTTATTCAAATATGTTAGGACTAGAATCCGTAACCATTTAAACTCCTTATCACTCCAGACTCCATACAAGGGCTAACCTACTACATGGGCCCAATTCAACCGAACCCCCATAAACGGGCCTGGGCCCCGCCCCAAGGAACTCGGATGCCCGACCCCGAATATCATCAAACCAAATAGGACTCTGGCTCAGAGGACTTGGATGCCCGAACCCGAACCCCCACAATCCCCTTGTTAGCTTCCGCCCATTGGGTTCAATATACCCTTCTCAACCTAGGTCTTCAGCCCACCTAGGGGTCAGTAAAATACTCCCGAATAGTTGGTATCATGGAAAATAATAACACATTAATTGGAAGTTTCTGTGCCACTACCTGTGATGACCCCAAAATGTTGACTAATTCTCTACCCGATATTGTACGTCAAAAATTATCTTGATTTAGCTTTATAAAAAATACTAAGATGAAATAATAACTGAAATTTTAAGAATAATTAAAAAAAATTCATGTCTTTCGTGATTTCCCTAAATCGCAACCTTTACGATTATATATATTGCGGAATCATTTTCATTCAATGATACGTTTCATCAGTGTACTTATGAGTAATTGCAAACTCATTCTTAATATACAATCTTTATTGTATAATATTACGATTATAGTGATTACATTGTAAAGCAATCATCACAACATACTCTAAACAAATATTCTACATTTATGGAATATTTTAGAAATTTATACATCTGTATCTTGTACAACATTATCATAGTACCATCTAAATTTTAGCCAAAGGAAACAATATTCCCTTACTTGTTCTCTTATCTATATTTACCAGATAACATGTGTTAAAGCATTGAATCTTGAACATGCAAAAAAATTTATTTTTTGCAAGATTGAGCTCGACAGCTCAACAAATTTAACAGACTATCATGCATCACGTAACACATAGTTTCATACTCAGAATATATCTTTCATATCATCATCTTATCATTATCAACATAACACAAGCTTTAAACAAACTAAGTTCCATAACTCAAATCATCTTAGTCATATATTGACTTTATTCATTCACAAAATATCATAAATAAAATCATACATGCTCATATACTTGTAAACATAAAACATGTAAGCACATAAATAAACTGAGAAACTTGACTTGATCGATGATTATCGCTATAAATTTTCTTAACTTCTCTTTGCAAAAACCTATATAATTAAGATCACACACACACACACACACACACACACACATATATATATATATATATATATATACACACACACACACACATTAGTTACTCATTCATGTCAAATAACATGTATTCATGTATTTATATTAAATAACAACATAGACCGCACTTGATGTTTTTCATTAACTAATATTTTCATTCTCATCTTGAAATCATTTCGCATTCCTTTAAAATATTTTGCTTTTCATAAGCATTTTATGTTAACAAGGCTTTGACATAGCTTTAGCGTATCAATACCGTATACTTTTGGATTATAAATTATTTATAACCAATTTCACGGACAAGTTATATATCTTTACTTATAAACTCGAGGTTAGATAGCGTAATTACTCTTTCTCTTACGTATTCATAGCTTATCTGTTTATCTGTTGAATTGAACAGATTCATAGATTTTATTTCTTCACAATGGTCCATGCATTAAACCATTTTATAATCTCATTTATGAACATCTCATTTCATTAGTTTACATAACGTATTCATAGCTTAATATCCATTCTCCTGAATAAATTGAATTCTCATTTCATATATAAATTAGTTTATACATATATCCTTACTTGATTTCGTTCTTATAAAATTTGCGTGGTATATTCATTTTATGTTTGAAAAGCTTTAACGTAACTCTAGAAATATGAATACCTTATATTCTTGGTTTATAAACCATTCATATTCATTACATAGATGTTTCACGCTCTTAAACGTAAACTTGAGGCTACATAACATATTCATAATTTAGTTTACATATCGAATGTATTTATAATTTATATATATGTAAATTATATATACCATAACATTTTATACATTCTTATCGTGTATTGATATAAGCTAATTTGTTAAAACCATCAAAATCGCATCACGGAGCCAAAATTGGTCGACTAACCTGCACCTTGCCAAAGTAAGATTAGGCCTAGCTTGGCCTGCGTATGGCTTAGCCAGAGCTTCGATTAATACCTATTTGGTTGGGCATTAATGCCTTGACGTTCATTTCGCAATACTCTCTCTCTTAAACTACCAGTAATTGCTGTGAATTTTGGATATGTTTAAGATAGTATATCCATCTATGTATAAAAATTACAAACCATATACTACAAGCAACCCGGACTGTCAATGAAGTAAGCCAAAACTAGGCCAGGTAAAATTCCCGGACAAATAATCATACGATCTTGATGCGCTCACAAAGCTCAATGATAGGCTACTTAGTCTCATAACAAAATAACGCCTTTGCGAATTTTTAACTTCTTGCTCGCTTATCAGTTTTCTCCCATTTTTAAATAAGTTATATACAATATAGTAGGTTATTTTTCAAAATTATGAACCACCCATTTTGGATATCTTAGGTAGTACAAAACAGGCCCCAAAAGTAGCCCTTCGCAACTATTTTTAATTTTTTTCTAGCTTTACACTATCTCGCTAAAACAATCATATCTTTTTTGTTTCAAAACATTTTCGAATGATTCTTAAGCCCAGGAAAAGCTAACTTCTGAGGCTATAACTTTTATTCTTTGACCATTTCCAAATTCTAAACATAAAATTCCAAAAAAATTATGCAAGGGAACTGCTCTGAATTATTAGACAGATTCTGACGCAACTACTTTGAAATGTCATAACTCCTTACTCCGAAGTCGAAATTAGTCCATTCCAGAGTCTATGAAAAACTTATTCAGTGTACTATACTTCACCAAAAGCCCATAATTTTCTGAAAAAATCTAGTTGTCCCCAAATTTTTCTTTAAGGGTCAATAGTCCACTAACTTTTTGGATTTTATTTCTTCAAGCCTCCTAACAGTTAGCGTAACTTTTGCTATACAAGTCCAAATGACTTGAAACTTGTTCCTACTTTGAGACCTTGCTATAAGGTATATTTTTCATCCAAGTATGGTCTCTAACAACATTATCAAGGAACGTAACTAAAAGCTCAAAACTCAGTGATCATACCCTTTTTAAAGAAATTTCATTTGATTTAATTTCATTCCATTGCTTTTCAAACTTATTTTGGTTCCACTAATGAACTTAGGAAACCTAATAACACTTATTCAAATTTCTTCTAGTTCCAAGCCTCAGGTAATTATTCGTTTTTAAACTTGGAAACCTTATTTGAGCATTTCATCAAACATTTAGCATGTAAACTTTAAAAAGTCAATTTTCATGTGTTTAAATATGAATCTAACCAAAAATTTCCTCCCTTTTCACTTCATTCTACCTGCATAGGAACTCCTTAAAAACCACAACCCAACAACCAATTCATCACAGCACTACAATACATGATAACTAAAATTTTCATGGGTTGTTTAATAAAATGATTATACCTTAAAGAATTTTGGTTGTAAGAAAATAACAGCTATGCTTTTGTTTAAAATTGATGATGATTAGCTACAACTTTGTTGCTTGATAATCGTCTTCATTCTAGCTTGCAACTCCAACTCTTGGAAACCTATTATTCAGCCAAAATTAAGGAGACTACAAGTAAAGTAAATTCTGGACAAATTAGGGAAGCACAAAATTAGCTTGGAATGGCTGGGAGTTTCATCCATTTTGTGGTCTAAAAAAGGAAAAACAGATGAAATAGAACAGAACAGAGTATAATAGCATGAACTCATGCTTAGAGTACTGCTAACTTTGTCCTTATTTTGCCAGCTCCTACTTAAGATTTGCTTAGTGTGACGCCCCCAAAACAGGTATACATCACCCATCTTGAGTCGCCAAATACATGGTACAAAAATACAAAATACAACTTAATAATACAACTGTCGTATAACATACGACAAAACATAAGCTGAGAGTTTAAACAAGAATATTGCCTTCTAGACAATATCCACTCTCAATGGAGTCCTCATTACATTTATTGTCACACTATTTAACAGAATAGTGAGGACTACTAATGCTATCAACTGGACCGTCACTCCATTCCCCGACTCGTACCAGCTATATTCTCATTTCCTGAAGAGAACAGTGAAAGAAAGGGTTAGCTCAACTAGCCCAGTAAGAAATATTATGACTAAGATAATGCAGAATAAATTATCATTAGTCTTCAACAATGTTAAACTGATAAAATACAATAGGCATCAAGTTTAACTACAGCGGAACAAGCAATCCATTAGAAAAGTCAAGTAGAGCATAAAATCTACTATCTTCTATGATTTAAAAAGTTTTCATCAATTTTATCGCTGAGACTCAGCTTAATAAATAACCATATCATCGAATCATCCCTGCACTACGGGCCAAGGATATTCATTAAATCATCAATGGTTATGACTATACCTTATAATCCCTGGTCATAATCATACCAAAAACTGTCCATTAATGCACTACAGGCCACTGAGGACTTTTACCATATCATTTATAACATTACAGGTCATGATTATACCGAATGATCCCTGGTCATAATCATAATAAGTCCATCTATACATGTAAGCCAAAGATGACTTTCATTATAATATAAGAATGAGGATGATGACAATGACATAATAATTCAATAAAACAAGTTCAAGAATTAATTTATCCAGAAATTAATAACGTCCAAATTGTCAACACGATACTTCTTTGTAGAGTAAAATTCAAGAATGATCAGAAGAATATTTCTATAAAAAGATACTGGATGAAGCACAAATATCAAGGATATTCCACTAATTTCGTGGAGTATAGAAGCCAAAACTTTAACCAACTGAGTATAATAGAATATATGAAACTGTAAATGGATTTTCACCAGCCATGCGATAATCCACGTATACAGATCATTTCCACAATTTAATAAGGAATGAATACAAAGGATCATTCACCATGTATGTGGTAATCCACATAGACAGGTTATTCCAACATAATAATAAAGAATGGAATAACAGAAGGATTCACCATGCATGCGATAGATTGCACAGATAGGTTATTCCCAACAGAATAATAAATAATGGAACCAGGTCCGGCGTAAATGCACAGATAGGATATTCCGACAGAAGAATAAATAATGGAACCAAGTCCGACTTAAACGCACAGACAGGATATTCTGATAGAATAATAAATAATGGAACCAGTCCCACGTAAATGCACGATGTGATATTCCGAAGCGAATAATAAAGAATGGAATAACAACGAAATCTCCATGCATGCGATGAATCCGACCGACGCGAGTTATTCTAACGTAATAATAAATAATGGAACCGGTCCCACAAGCACGCAAGAGACATGGATATTCCGGCGAATAATAATGAACGGAATAATAGAAGAATTTCACCATGTATGCGGTACTTCGCATAAACAGGTTATTCCAACATAATAATAAAGAATGGAATAACCGAAGTTCTCTTCATGAATAAGAAAGAAATAATACCCCTTACCTTAGAAGAAACTAGATACTGGAAAAGTGAAGTAGCAGAATACTTTTCTTCTTTCTCTCTATAGTTTCTCTCTCTAGAGTTTTAGTGAATTCGTAAGAAATAATGAAGGAATAAGCTTCTATTTATAGAAAATTGAAAGCGGCTCTTGGTCTTAACGATGGGTCAAAATGACTCTTGGTAATATTGAAGAGACAACTACTATTTGTGAAGGGGCAATTAACTCTTGAGACACCGAAGGGGCAAATGACTCTTGAAACATCGAAGGGGAAAATAACTCTTGGAAAACTGAAGGCACAAATAACTCTTGGAAAACTGAAGGGACAAGTTACTATTAAAACTTTAAATCAACGATCCATATTGATTTACTATTATAATTTCAACCAACGATCTGAAAAATTAGCACATCTCCTCATGGAATAATATTGTACCCAAAAATGATTTGGACCCAAAAGAAATATATTTTTCGGGTGAATAGTACTTCGTGAATAGTAACTCTTGAATAGTAACTCATGAATAGTAACTCGTGAATAGTAACTCATGAATAGTAACTCATGAATAGTAACTCATGAATAGTACTCTGACACAAAAAGTGCCCCGAATACCCGATTGAACAATATAACCTCCACACATCAAGTATTATTAAAATAAATGTCGACTTCCACTAACACCAATAATCCCAACACAATAGAACTATCAAATTCATCTTTAATCAACATGAACTTATTCATTATTAATATCATAACTCACAATATTTAACAACTAGGTCGTTCCCAGGAAAGAGGGGGCTTTCCAATAAGGATTTCTCCCTATTGGCGCGCAATTAGCTGACCAAACCTCTCCTTAACAGAGCTTCTATACATTGTAAATATTGCAATTTAATAATATGAATAACTTTGTCGTCTCAATTATTGATTTAATAATATACCATATAACGCAGATGATACTGTGACAATAATCGAATCAATAATATGAGAGATATGATGCAACAATTACTGTAGCAATAATTGAGAATAACGCGAGTGACTTATCACGTAAGCATCAATAATCAATCTGGTGCTGCTACTATGCAACCACGCGTATTCGATATTCTTTTACTACCGGATAGTTCAACAGTTTTAACGGTAACACTTCCGCCGTTATTTTTATAAAAAGGTAATTCTGTCATTTTTTTACTACGACAATACTTCCGTTGTGGGGTCCACCAATGATTGTGCCGTCGTACGAATATTCCCTGTTAAAACGAATATTCCCCGACCAATCGAATATAATACAACAACTTGCATATTTTGCAAAATTTATAAATATTATCCACAACTATAACATTATATTATATCCACACCATAATATTCAAAAATATATATCGAGAGAAATTTTTCTTTATTCATAAAAGTTGGGGTCTTACAACCTCCCCTTCTTATGAAATTTCGTCCTCAAAATTAGGGTGTGTACCTGATATATCGAAGAGGTGAGGATATCTTGACTTCATTTCAGATTCTAACTCTTGAGGTATAACCTTTGAGTATTGAATACGATCCTTCTTATTCAAGATTTTAACACGTATTTCCTCATACATTAAATCTTCCGCTATCTCATTTGGTTCTAAATCAATAATGTGGTTCGGGTCATCATAACATCGATACGTGAAAAGTGTTATGAACACGCGACATACTTGGCTGTAAAACGAGTCTATAAGCCACAGTTCCTACTCAATCGAGGATTTCAAATGAGCCAATTAAATCGCGGGTTGAGATTTCCTCTCTTTAGCAACTCTTGCTGTTTAACATAACGCCCTCTTGAACTTTCTTCTTCGTATTCATCAGCTTCGGGTCTGTAGCTTGAGCGACTTTAACTTTATCGACTAGAGTCGATTCTACTTGTATATTTGATATCACCATATGGGTCCTAAGAGTCTTTAACTCTATCTTCATCATTTGTAAGTTATATGAAATGGGTTTTGTACTGGGGTCAATACAAAATTTGATTTCACGCTCTAAGGGTAGGTTAAGAAGTCTTTAGGAATACGTCAGGAAATTAACGATAGAAATATCATTCAAAACTGTGACTCTCATCCAAGACTTGGATAGTACGTCACATTGATACCTATCAACTTGTCACTGTTATTCACGGCGTCTCCTAAGAGTCTTTAACTCTATCTTCATCATTTGTAAGTTATACGAAATGGGTTTTGTACTGGGGTCAATACAAAATTTGATTTCACGCTCTAAGGGTAGGTTAAGAAGTCTTTAGGAATACATAAGGAAATTAACGATAGAAATATCATTCAAAACTGTGACTCTAATCCAAGACTTGGATAGTACGTCACATTGATACCTATCAACTTGTCACCATTATTCACGACGTCCCCTACGTATATTCTGGCTTCGGTGCATTCCACACAAGGAAGTCACCAGCAAAAGGCTCGGGGATCTTTACTTATGGCTTGATATAACAGTGATTAACTTTAGAGGTTTGGTTGCTTGAATTCGCATAACATGTTGGTTAGGAATATGAAAGCTAACAACCTTACGAAAAGCATGATAAGTAGTTAACCCATCGATTCCAAAAATCACATCAAATGCAAGAATTTTCAAAGAGATAAGATCGACAGGTAACGTGAAAGTGTCGATTTGAACCATCAAGATTTATAAACGGTGGAGGTAACGAAGGTTTCACCTAACCAAGTTTCAACCGATAAGTCAAAGTCTAATCTCTCCGGAGTCAAATTTAAATGTTGAGCGCAAGCAAGAGAGATAAAAGAATGGGTAGAACCGATATCTAATAAGGTATAGATTTCACAAGAATTTATAATTAACTAACCCGTGCTAACTTCGTTCGGGTTACTCGCTTTTTGAGAAGTCACGAAAAACGCTCTTCCTAAAACCACCGACTTTGTTTTGTCCGTATCCGCCTTTGGTGCCACCGTCCCAGCTGAACTTGACTTTGGTGCATGATAAAATCAGACTATGTGACCGTCTTTTCCACAACTAAAACATACCTTGCTTTCTTTTCCGATTATACCTTCTTGATTATTTCCTCTCTATCATGATTTTCCCATTTCTCATCTCTTGTACTTCAGATATCATTCTAGCATACATCTTCAAAACAAAGGTTAATTGACATGCCACAAAACAAGGGTTAATTAACATATAACATATTATCCCTATACTCTGACCGACCAATTAAATACCACATAAACTTAGGTAAGTCATACTAGCGAAGGAATTTCCCGTCTCTCCCCTCCTAGTTCTTGTCTCACATCTCAGCCAGGGATCATATTCCTAAGCTTTGATACCAACTGTGACACCCCCAAAACAGGTATACATCACCCATCTTGAGTCGCCAAATACATGGTAAAAAAATACAAAATACAACTTAATAATACAACTGTCGTATAACATACGACAAAATATAAGCTGAGAGTTTAAACAAGAATATTGTCTTCTAGACAATATCCACTCTCAATGGAGTCCTCATTACATTTATTATCACACTATTTAACAAAATAGTGAGGATAACTAATGCTATCATCTGGACCGTCACTCTGTTCCCTACTCGTACCAGCTATATTCTCATTTCCTGAAGAGAATAGTGAAAGAAAGGGTGAGCTCAACTAGCCCAGTAAGAAATATTATGACTAAGATAATGCAGAATAAGTTATCATTAGTCTTCAGCAATGTTAAACTGATAAAATATAACAGACATCAATTTTAAATGCAGCGAAACAAGCAATCCATTAGAAAAGTCAAGTAGAGCATAAAATCTACTATCTTCTATGATTTAAAAAGCTTTCATCAATTTTTATCGCTGAGACTCAGCTTAATAAATAACCATATCATCGAATCATCCCTGCACTACGGGCCAAGAATATTCATTAAATCATCAATGGTCATGACTATACCGAATAATCCCTGGTCATAATCATACCAAAAACTGTCCATTAATGCACTACAGGCCACTGAGGACTTTTACCATATCATTTATAACATTACAGGTCATGATTATACCGAATGATCCCTGGTCATAATCATACTAAGTCCATCCATGCACGTAAGCCAAAGATGACTTTCATTATAATATAAGCATGGGGATGATGACAATGACATAATAATTCAATAAAACAAGTTCAAGAATTAATTTATCCAGAAATTAATAACGTCCAAATTGTCAACATGATACTTCTTTGTAGAGTAAAATTCAAGAATGATCAGAAGAATATTTCCATGAAAAGATACCGGATGAAGCGCAAATATTAAGGATATTCCACTAATTTCATGGAGTATAGAAGCTAAAACTTTAACCAACTGAGTATAATAGAATATATGAAACTGTAAATGGATTTTCACCCGCCATGCGATAATCCACGTATACAGATCATTTCAACAATTTAATAAGGAATGAATACAAAGGATCATTCACCATGCATGTGGTAATCCACATAGACAGGTTATTCCAACAAAATAATAAAGAATGGAATAACAGAAGGATTCACCATGCGTGCGATAGATTTGCACATGACGGTGTTATTCCCAATGAATAATAAATAATGGAACCAGAATCCGGCGTAAATGCATAGGCGAGATATTCCGACAGAAGAATAAATAATGGAACCAGGTCCGACGTAAACACACAGACAGGATATTCCGACAGAATAATAATGAACGGAATAATAGAAGAATTTCACCATGTATGTGGTACTTCGCAAAAATAGGTTATTCCAACATAATAATAAAGAATAGAATAACAGAAGTTTTCTTCATGAATAAGAAAGAAATAATACCCCTTACCTTAGAAGAAACTAGATACTGGAAAAGTGAAGTAGCAGAATACTTTTCTTCTTTCTCTCTATAGTTTCTCTCTCTAGAGTTTCAGTGAATTCGTAAGAAATAATGAAGGAATAAGCTTCTATTTATAGAAAACTGAAAGTGGCTCTTGGTCTTAACGAAGGGTCAAAATGACTATTGGTAATATTGAAGAGACAACTACTATTTGCGAAGGGGCAATTAAATCTTGAGACACCGAAGCGGCAAATGACTCTTGAAACACCGAAGGGGCAAATAACTCTTGGAAAACTGAAGGGACAAATAACTCTTGGAAAACTGAAGGGATAAATAACTCTTGGAAAACTGAAGGGACAAGTTACTATTAAAACTTTAAATCAACGATCCATATTGATTTACTATTATAATTTCAACCAACGGTCTGAAAAATTAGCACATCTCCTAATGGAATAATATTGTACCCAAAAATGATTTGGACCGAAAAGAAATATATTTTTTGGGTGAATAGTATCCCGTGAATAATAACTCGTGAATAGTAACTCGTGAATAGTAACTCGTGAATAGTAACTCATGAATAGTAACTCGTGAATAATAACTCATGAATAGTAACTCATGAATAGTACTCCGACACGAAAAGTGCCCCGAATACCCGATTGAACAATATAACCTCCAGACATCAATTATTATTGAAATAAATGTCGACTTCCACTAACACCAATAATCCCAACACAATAGAACTATCAAATTCATCTTTAATCAACATGAACTTATTCATCATTAATATCATAACTCACAATATTTAACAACCAGGTCGTTCCCAGGAAAGAGGGGTCTTTCCAATAAGGATTTCTCCCTATTGGCGCGCAATTAGGTGACCAAACCTCTCCTTGACGGAACTTCTAGACATTGTAAATATTATAATTTAATAATATGAATAACTTTGTCGTCTCAATTATTGATTTAATAATATACCATATAACGCAGATGATACTGTGACAATAATCGAATCAATAATATGAGAGATATGATGCAGCAATTACTGTAGCAATAATTGAGAAAACTGAGTGACTTATCACGTAAGCATCAATAATTAATATCGTATTGCTACTATGCAACCCACGCGTATTCTTCGTACTTTTACTACGGGGTAGTTCAACAGCTTTTAACGGTAACACTTCCGCAGTTATTTTTATAAAAAGATAATTACGTAGTTTTCTTACTACTACGATAATACTTAGTTAATGGGGTCCACCAATGATTGTGCTTGTCATTGAATATTCCCCCGTTAAAATAAATATTCCCTGACCATTCGAATATAATACAACAACTTGCATACTTTACAAAATTTATAAATATTATCCACAACTATAACATTATATTATATCCACACCATAATATTCAAAAATATATATCGAGAGAAATTTTTCTTTATTCATAAAATTTGGGGTCTTACACTTAGTGTCTTATTTTTCTTCCCAACGCTGCCACCTCATGCTTCCTTTAATCCAAATTTTAATACCCTCCATACATATCGCCTTACATATTAAATACATAACGCATTTTAAAAAGTTTAAAATAAAATACCCATAAATCCTTTCCTTAAAAATGGAAGATATTATCAAATAAAAATATTTTATTTATTAAATTAATTAAAATAATTTATTTTCATAAACAATTATAATATACACAAAATTTACATCCATTGTATTATAATTTGCTTTCAGCAATTATTTACGTAATAAATATATTTTAATATATTTATCACTATGCCTTCTTCACTGCGTATATTATACCACCATTATCACATAAGCGATATAATATAAATCAAATAAAATAATAATTTGATTTCTTTTTCCATAATAAATTATTTTCAACAATTTAACTGTAATAAATATAATAATATATTCACTACATTAAAATTTGCATATATTACACTCCATAATGTAATATATGGTATCTTCAATAAAATGATAGTTATACATTAAGTATCTTTAATGCCACCAATTTACCACGTTAAAATAATTTAATATTATAAATTATTTTAATTTTGCCCATCTCATTTTTTTTAATAAATTACTCATACACTTTTTTTACATATAATAAATATATAATACTAATATATTTATTATACATAACATCACATACGGCATAACACATATTTCTTTGTGCACTACAATATCACATAACATATTATCTAACACTACAAGAAAAATGGCTAATTCTAACGGACTATTCTGTCTGGCCTAAGTCTATTCCGTCGAGAATAACTTATTTCTGACGAAATATTCCGTCGAAAATTTAGACGAATATAATGTCATCGATCTTATTTTCGTCGAGAATTCAGTCGAAAATATATATTTACGAGGGATTTATTTTTGATGAACTTTCTGTCAGAAATAACATATACTCGACGGAATTTATCTCGTCAAAAAAAATTGTCGGATATATCTTACCGCGTGGACGAACACGAAAAGTGTGATTTTTTTTTAATTTCGAGGGAATGTGCGTCAGAATTAACTTCAAATCCTTTGAAAATAACAATTGTAAAATAAATTATTTCTAAAAATAGCATTTTATAAAATAAATTAAGTATATTATTTTCGACGGAAATTCCGTCGGTTTTAGTTTATTCCGTTGGAATTATCAATTTTTTTTTTAAAACCATTTCTTTTGCTTTTGCATTTTTCAGGTTTTTAAACCACTTTTTTGTACCTGAAACCTGTTTATCACAACAATAAATACAATAATATACAACCCATTTTACAACTACATCCAACAACCAGCAACAACATATATATCATAATAACCCATAATACAACATTGTATAACTAAACTAAACTTATAAACTACAAATGGGTAATATAAACTTCAAAACTAAACTGCAAAATAAAACTACAAAAATATAGAACAATAATCCTATACAGATAACAATGGCGTTTATATGTAGAGTGTATATACTTTAATCACTGTATAATTGATGAATGGGTAATATACCCATGAATTGGATACATTTGGACTTAATTTATTATTGTTTTCAAGTCTTTTAGAAGAATTTTTACTGTTTTATTGGTTATTTTGCAGTTTGAGGCAAAGCAGGGAAAAATTGGGAAACTTAGCTTCAGAAGTGGCAAAACCATAATTTAATTGAAGACCAGCGTCGGGGCGCTCTAAATTGCACTATCCACAACGTCGGGGCACTGAGGTCCAACTTAGCTTGACCGAGGCGCGTGCATTAGGGAAGTTGACATGGATTAGGAGTGGGACAAGATGGAAAAGGGAGTATTTTAAGGGAGCAATTAGCAGGAAATTGGGAACTTAATCATCATAGCTGGAGATTAATCAAGATTTCATCAGAGAATTAATTGCGGAAGAGAATTTCCAATTGAAGATTGAAGCTTGAATGATTTCTTTTAGATTTTCTTCTTCTTTTTATTTTTAATTGTGTAATTCTTTTGAGATGATTTTTATGGGATTGTTCGTTTTATTTTTTAGTATGAACTAACTTTTTAATTAAGACTACAAATTGAACCTTTTATGTTTATGAATTAATTATTTAATTTAATCCAGTTATTTATGTTAAGGTGAATTGTTTATCATGTTTTGTGCGTATTGATTAATTATTAGGCCAATAAATACTGTGTTACACTAGAAAGATTCGGGAGATGAAATCTAAGGTTAGAACTGGACATGATAACATGTACGCTTAATTATTTGCATGAGATGAATAATTAGGGTTGTAAATTGAATAGGAATATCTTTTCACTGCATGTAACAATTGGGAATTAGAACTTAACAGGTTTGATTTAATTATTTTGCATAAGAATATCGCAAAATTAATTGAATTAAATAGAAGTTATTTGTTACTTGGGAAAGGGCTTTTAACAACTAAAATTCCTGTTAACAATTTAGGTGACGTAATAATTGGAATAATTGGATAATTAGTTTGTAATACATAATTGGGGATATTGTAGTCTTAACCTTTATTTATTTGAATTAATTTCAAGAATAATCCAGTTTTAATTAGTCAATTTAGTTTTTTTTAACTAGAAAAATCACAAATTGCAGTTGTTTAAATAAAATTAAATTGGTATAGTACTAGTAGTTTGAGTTTATTAATTGGAATTCCCTGTGGGTTCGACACTTAATTTTACCACTTTATTACTTGATGACTGTGTATACTTGCACAATTAATTGATTGTGAAATTGATCAACATGTTTTTGGCGCCGTTGCTGGGAAATTCTTTATTAATATTAATTCCATATTAGTTATAATCAATTCAGTCTTAATTTAAACGTTATTTACTTATTTGTTTCTTGTGTTTGCAGAAATTCTTTGTTAGTGTATGCACACCAGATCAAAGGGCAAAATGAAACTTTTGCCTTACTTAGACAATATCGAAAGGAAGTTCCGAAAAGCATGGTTGACTAGTGAGGTTATACCATTGGAAGAAAATCTGGCAGCACAAGAAATTCCAGTAGTCATGGCAGAGGAAGAACAAAAATCCCTCAGGGATTACGCCATGCCAATAGTGACAGACATACAGTCCAGTATTCAAAGGCCGACAACTAATGCAAATAGTTTTGAGATCAAACCGAGAATGATACAGATGCTACAAAATGCAGTTCAGTTTGGGGGTAGTTCAGCAGATGATCCGAACGACCACATCTGGAGTTTCTTGGAAATTTGCGACACCTTCAAATTCAATAATATTTCGGAAGACGCTATATGTAAGACCCCAACACTACAAGAAAAAAGCTTTATTCTGACAGAATATTCCGTCGGACCTAATCCTATTCCGTCGAACATAGACTATTTCTGACGAAAATATCCGTTCAAAATTCGGTCGTAAATACTCTCGTCGAAAATAAGATCCGTCAAGAATTCTGTCGGATATAACTTATCTTCGACGAAATTATCTCCGACAGATTTTTGTCGGACATCACGTATTTTTGACAGAATATGTAGGATGAAACTTTCCGTCGGATAAAAAAGGTCCTATTTCCGACGGACTTATTCTCTCGGAATTATCTTATTACCGACTGAAAATTAAAATTACCCAATTTTTATAAAAAATGACTGCTTATTAAAGGTCGACAGATGTGTTCCATCGAAGATGGAGTATTTACGACTAAAATTAGAATATTTCGACACTTATTAAAAATTATTTTTTTGTTATCTCCGAGGGAATTTCCGTCGCAACTACCTTATTCCGTCGGAATTAACTACTTTTTTTTAAATACAGATTTTAAAAGTTCAGTTTCCAGGTGTTTAAACCCATTAATATACCTGTAACCTGTCACTACCTAATACACAGTATTATAAACTTATATCTCACATTCAAATATGCAACGTAGCACTAAAACGTAATCTTCAACTCATTATCATTCACATTCACATTTAAATATCCACCAAAACGTATTATAAGCTAACCAATTACAAATATAAGCTAATGTTCCATAAATGTTAAACAATATAATTTACAATAGTTTCTGAACGCCTTGATTAGACAATACAATATATACAAAAGTTCTACAATATCATGAATATATACAAATAAACTATAAACTAGTAAAAGTATCATCATCGGGCAGAGGTGAACGACGGCGCTGCTCTAATGTATGGAAATCAGCCTCGTGCTCCTGCTCATCATCGTCAGCCTACTCGCCATCGCTACCCTGTTAATAGAATCAAAAATATAAATCATTAGTCCGTATATATATATGTGAGAATTAACAAACTAGCCTTAATTGAAAAATATAAACAATAAGAATACCTGAGTAGGTGGGGGCAGACGAAAAGCCTCCTCCAAGAGGGTAATCACCATCTGGAGCATCTCGGCGCTCCAAGCGTCGAACTGCTCCCGAGGTAATCCCGAACTCTCTGTAGAGGCCTTTGCTATAATATCCTGAGCAATCTGGTGAAGATGAGAACTGGAAGGCAACTCCTGACGCCGAAAGACCGGATCGGTATGGAACTGTCCGACACCACGGCCCCTGTCGGCCGCCGAAGATATAAATCATCGAGCCAGGCGCCCTATGAGATGGTCCGACATGTGTGCTCTCGGACACATGGCCGATCGAGCCTATAAAGAGATACAAATTCAATTACTAATAATAATTTATATAATGTGATAAATTCGGATAATTTAAATGAAACATAAAAAATATTACCTCCGGGAAGTGTATATGGTATCCTCCTTGGCGGACCAACACTTGATATCTGTCGGTACTGCTACTAGGGGGATCCTGAGATGTGACCCATAGTCTCAGCTCCTCATCCCGATCTAATACAATATCGGGAAGAGGGGTGGCAGAATCTAACAGCTCAGAACCCCTCCTAATAGTCTCTAGCTCGCTTATCGCTCGTCTCTCAAGCTTACGAAATCGGTCCTGTAATGTATTCCGTATACGTATGTTAATTATATCATTTTATTTACGATTGAATATTATTAAAAGCTAAATAGTAAGATGAGTTTTACCCGTATAGCTAAAGCTGCCTGAGACAAAGCACGCTCGTCCTTAGGCGTGTGGGCTCGATCCCAAAACTCTAGCATGGTAGGATCTCGGCCCAAGGTCCTCCCCAATGCCTAATACAAACATTCATAAAATAGGTCTTAAGTATTTGTGTGAGAACTTGACACATAAATAACTAAATACAATGCACTTACCGTCTTCGCCTCCTCGAACGACTGAGAGCCAGTGGTGTGTACTATCCAGAGCTGACCACGGTTCTTCTTCACCTGCTCGGACTTTTTCTTGAAGTCATCACCTCCCGGTCTTGTAGCCTCCCAAGCTAAATCGGAGACTATCTTGGTGATGATCTCGAGTGGTGGTCCCAGTCGGTCCACAATCGCCTTGTAAGCTGCCTTCTCGTCGCATCTCATCTGACCATCCAGAGTAATTCACAGTGACGTGATGCTCAATCACAGCATTGCCAGCTGACTAAGAGATGCTCGGGTCAAATCGATAATAAACCTATAACAAAAGATTATTTAAAATTAAGAACATTTGATTTAAATCATCCCAATACAACTATGTGGTGATAATATCCTTAACTTACGTGGAACTCCATGAGACGCAGTGCGCATATAAGTGGCATCGCATCACAGCATCTTGGTGAACCGCATGCAACCTCTCGGGAGATGCATCAAACAAATCGCATGTAGGGTGTGCTTAGCCACTAGGTCTAGTATACTACAGAAAAAGTATAACAATATGTGTTATGTGAATTGTGTTTTGCAATAACTGATAGAAATAGTACGAATATATTAACACTTATTACTGGGAAACGACATCCATCGGTACTGTAAGTGGCACTGCCGACGGACGACCAAAGATACCGAGGTTCGTCCCTCGGTGTCGTCGATGATGTGCATCTGTAATAATTATATTTAACATAGTACTTCAATAATCATTGTAATTAATGCAGCTTGAGATATATTTAAATCTTAGTTAAGATAACTTACTCGCGCCTGAAAAAGAGCCTCCATCGTGGCTACCGTCTCCAGTACCGGATCACCTACCACCTCGGTGATCTCCACCGCTATGTCTAGCCATGAATATCCTACTGCAATAACAAAATTGGTAGATTATGAATATGTAAGGTTTAACAATATGTGGTAAGGACTAATATGAAAGCTCATTTTCAATTACGCACGTCATCAAACCCATCAGAATCAACGTGTATATCATTCTCGGATTCGGTATCTTCCTTATCCTCAGTTTTGAGATTAGTTTCATCATCGTTATCATCCTCAACGACTACATAATCATTCATGTGTATGGTGGCCTCGACATCCTCATTGTTAGGTACGTCAATGACATCAGTACTCACCACATCTTCAGCATGGAACACTACGGCCAATGGGTTGCTCACAACTTCTTGCAATGCCTCATCCATGCCAAACATGTTATCAGCATTAAATGAGAGTGTTTTAGTAGTGACTCACGTACCGGGGCTTGAGTATTTACGACGACATTAGGGCGTAATACACTTGAGTCACTTGACTTGCTAACAGGTACACATCATCAGAATTTAACACCGACTTGATATCCACGGTTGTGATTCTATTACGATCAACTTTAACCCCCTTTTCAGTATCAAACCAGCTACACTTAAATGTAACTACCTTTTTGTCACCGTGATAATTGAACACAACTACATCCTGTAAACGACCATAGTAATTGGACTCAGAATCTTGATAGCAGCTTTCTAACACCACAACCCCAGAATTGACTGATGTGAGTTCATGCAAGTCATCGACTCTAAATCTATACCCATTCACGATGCAACCAAGAAAAGAAATAACAACTTTGTAAGGTCCTTGGATGACATCTATAAAACGCTCAGAAATACTCTCCACTTCAACCCTTTTCTTAAACCACTGTTGGAAATTAGCATTAGTGAATGTTTCCAATTTTGCTGCAGTAAAAGTTGGGTTAGAAGCATATGCTTCCTCTTCGAATGAACTGCGATATTAGTAAAATGTCTTTAACATATATAGAGATGACTACACTTGTAAATTGTACTAACTGGAGCAAATAATCTTAGACTTACGTGATGTATGATGATACTTCGGGCATATCTAGAAGCACGTATGTAGATACAATGTTCAACTCTTTGTCACTTAAGTAAGTCAGAGTCTCAGGACCAAATGGTTTAGCCGGATATGTGAATACAACTAACTCATCATCAACATGAGTCATTGGACCAACAACCTCATTCCTTGCTAAACGGTTGTACTTCATTGAGACAGCATCGTCAAAATACAATGAGCAGAAGTTGACAAGCTCTTCCTCTGTATATCGTTCAGCAATAGAACCCTCTACACGAGCTTTGTTCTTGACCTTTTGTTTTAATCGGCGCATATACCTACGATAAATAATATGCAGACATAGTGAAGTATTATTAATATGAGAAAGATAGAGCAATTATAGTAGTTTATATATTACCTCTCAAAAGGATACATCCACCGATATTGCACCGGTCCTCCAAGTTTGAGTTCATACAGCAGATGAATAGGCAGATGTTCCATTGAGTCAAAAAATCCTGGAGGGAAGATCATTTCAAGCTTGCACACGGTAAACACAATATTCTTCTCCATCTGCTTGACATTACTGTGCTTAATTATAGTTAAGAAAATATCTCGAAAGAAATTTGACAGTTCGGTCAATGCATCCAGAACTTTTCTGGGTAACATCTCATGAAATGCAATTGGAATCAACTTCTGCATGAATACATGACAATCTTGACTCTTGAATCCAGAAATTTTTAATTGTTCAACCTTACAACAATGTGTTATGTTCGACGCATATCCATCTGGGAGCTTCAACCCACTAAGCCACTTACAGAGGTCTTCAACTTGTTGCTTAATAAGACTAAATGGAGCTTTAGGTTTCGTAGTGTTAGGGCGAAGCCACAATTCTGGCCTAATGTTCAATGCCTCCAAATCTTTTCGAGCATTGTCATTGTTTTTAGTTTTACCACTCGCATCTAACACGGTGTAAAACAAGTTCTCGAAAACATTCTTTCTGGTATGCATAACATCTATAAAATGACAAACTGAAAGTGTGCCCCAATACGGCAACTCAAACCATATAGGCAAGTGTGTCCAATTATGAGTCACACTGGACAGGACAGCTTCCCGTGAGTTGACCAACCACTAACCATCCCAAGAGCTGAAAAGTCAGTGATAGTCCATAACAGGGCTGCCTTCATCACAAAATTCTCGTATATCGATTTATCATACGTCTGAACCTTTGTCTCCCACAACATCTTTAGTTCATCCACTAACGGTCGAAGGTACACATTAAGATCTTTTGTAGGACTTTTATCCCCCGGAATGAGTAAAGTCAAAAACAAATATGGATCCCTCATGTACATTGCCGGTGGAAGATTATAAGCGACCATAATGACTGGACAAACTGAGTACGGTTGGCTAAAATTATTAAAAGGGCAAAAGCCATTAGTAGCCATGTCAAGCCTAATATTCCTAACTTCTTCCTCAAACTCAGGATAATTTACATCAAATCTCTTCCATTCATCTCCATCTGCTGGGTGAGTCAGCTGACCAGGCACGACATCCCTTGTTCGATGCCAACTCATATGTTGAGCCGTATGAGACGACATGGATAGCCGCTGAAGTCTCGGTGCAAGTGGAAAGTACCGTAAGATTTTCCTGGGAACATGTTTCTCCTTCCCCCCATGTTTTGTAACCTTGTAGCGCGATAAGCTGCATATATCACACTGTCCCTTATCTCTGTCCTCCCCATAGTATAACATGCAATCCTGCTCACAAGTATTAATTTTCTGATACCCCATATTTAACCCTTGACCATCTTCTTCACTTCGTAATAATTCGCAGGAAGAGTATGATCCTTGAGTAAGAACTGTCCAATTATAGCGAGCAAATCATTGAAACCTCTCTCACTACTGATCGTGCTCATTCTTGAAGTGTAAGAGCTTAAATCGCTGCGAAAAATCGTGGTGTTCGTATCATTTCCGGATACAACGCAACCCCGATTCAGAATAACAACTTGTAAAAGCGTGAATTGTATCACTTGGCACTTGCTTATTTGCTTGAAGAAGGTTCATATTCACCCGATCCAATAGTAGTAGGGCCATAAGCATCAACCAACATCTCAACTGGATCATAGTTTTCGACGTATGAATCCTGTGGAATTGGTTGTTCCACAATATTTTCAATCACTTCCAATTCCCCGTGATGAGTCCATACGAAGTACCCATCTACAAATCCACAAGAAAATAAGTCGAATTTAATCTCGTCGACTTTCTTCCAAATCAGATTTTTACACTTGACACATGGGCATCGCATCTTCCCGTGCGGATCATCCGTATGTTCTAGTGCTTTGTTCAAGAAATCTAAAACCCCAACACGATAAGCTGAGACTAATCCCCTCCCATCACTGGGTATCCTACGGTACATCCAACTCCGGTCGGCTGACATTTTTAACTACACAGAAGTACGCATTAAGTTATTTTGGATATTCATGCGTGAATTAAATTTACCTAGTATCTCTATAGGACAAGGGTAAGGCTTCTATCTCGTTATTGGATGTGTCTCGTCACTAGTACAAACACGTTGAGTACGTTTCATGAGTTTCAAGAAAATTTTGGCAGGACCTCCCCATGGTCTCCAAGCACACAAAATAGACTAAGATAACTTAATCTAAGTATGCACTCGGAGAACATATAGAGATAACAGTCGATTAATCCTCAAAATAACAAAAAATGTACCGTTTAAGTATTTTGCAAACCTAAGTGAGAGACATAACATCCAATAACAGTCCCAAACTGGGGACTGTTCGACATTCACCCCTATTGAGTGTATCTCAAACGGGTTTCTAAGTTTCAAAGTATAGTACATATATAATTGAAAATGCTACTTAGTTTATTGAAAATTGTGGCAAACTACACAAATGCTACTTAGTTTATGAGAATTTATGTGGAATCTTTACTTGAGTCGGCAACTGGGAAAAAAAAGGGTCGTAGTTCCTGTTGTGTCCTATACTCGAATAATAAAGTTAATTCAATTATCGCAACCATTCTCACTTTTCCATCATAACGAGATGATGACATCCAGAAGGAGTTCCATTAAGCTATTGAACAAAGTTTGACCTTAAGCAACCCTCTGATGAACAAGCGATCACTTCTCTGCTAGGAATGAATCATCTCCCCATATGGGTCCAATCCATGATATATAGCGACTTCTCACCACTCAAGATTCCTCAAATGGATAGTTCTCATTCAAGAGGTGAGGCGTTACAGTGAGAACTACCCATCCGAGGAATTGAGTGGTGAGAAGTCATTTATATCATGGATTGGACCCATATGGGGAAATGATTCATTCCTATGGGAGAAGTGATCGTTTCATTTCATTTAGGGTTGTTAACATAGAACTTTGTTCAACAACTTCTTGGCACTCCTTCCTGGATGTTGCCATCTGTTATGATGGAAACGATGAGGAATGTCTATAGTAATTCAATTACCTTTATTATTCGAGTATAGGACACAAACATGAACTCGACCCCTTTTTTTAATTGTTGCTTAGAGAACCTATTGAGTACTATTTAGTCATTTCAGCTATATGTCGAAACTGCATACAAGAAAGAGTACATATATATATATATATATATATATATATATATATATATATATATATATATATAGGGAGAGTATTATTGCATTTATATATTGAAAATTGTGGAAAACTAAGCAAATGCTACTTAGTTTATTTTGCCGATGATAATAAACTAAGTAAGTGGTACTTAGTTTATGAGAATTGTTATTTGGAATCTATAGAGACTACTGTTCGACATCCACTTCTAGCTATACTTAGTTTATTTTGTCAATGATGATAAACTAAGTAAGTGGTACTTAGTTTATGAGAATTGTTATTTGGAATCTATAGAGACTCTTGTTCATTCACTTCTAGCTATACTACGCTTTATTTTACTAATGATGATAAACTAAGTAAGTGGTACTTAGTTTATGAAAATTATTATTTGGAATCTATAGAGACTAACTTGTTAGAGCATTCACTCATACTTAGTTTATTATTATATTTTTTATTTTAATTTGTAGTATATTATATAATTGGCTTATTTATTTATTAAATTTACTTTATTAAATTAAATTAAATTAAATCATTTTATTTTATTTATTTATTAAACTAAATTAAATTAAATTTTTATTACTTTTATTTTATTTTGTATTATATTATAAAAGTTCTAATTTAATTTAATTTAACTTGATTTAAATAATTAAAATTATTTTATTTTATTTTATCTTGTATTATATTATATAATTTTTAATGTTTTTATTAAATTAAATTAAATTAAATTTATTTTAAATTTATTTTAATTTAATTTAGATTATTAAATTAAATTAAATTAAATTTATTTTATTATTTTTATTTTTATTTTTTATTGAATTGTATTTTATTTATTAAATTAAATTAAAGTTTTTTATTTTATTCAAATTAATTTAATTTATTTTTATTTTATGTTACTTTATTTTGTATTATATTATGTTATTTATTTTATTTTTAAAATTTATTTTATTTAATAAACTAAATTAAATTATATTTACTTTATTTTATTTTAGTAGTAAGAAACTAAGTAAATGGTACTTAGTTTATGATTTATTAATATTGGGAAGCTAATTACTAATACAATACATGCAAGACCCACAAATATTCTCTAATTTCATAATTCTGACAAAATTTCTGTCATAAATCCAATCGTAAATAGCAAATATATCAAGATTAAAAACAGTCCTAAAATCAGTTACATTATGATAAGGAACCCAAATTTGATATCAATATTCTGCAATTTCCAAATTCCAAATAATATGCACTTAAATAATATGCAGTCCACAAACCCAAAATCAAAATTCCAATTTCAGCAATCAACAATATAAACAAGAAGAATAGGACCCAAATTTCAAATTTCAGATCACTCCCAATTCCAACAAATGGACCTAAATTTTCAACCCACAAATTCACAGCAACAACATATTATCCAAATTGGGTTAATCTCATATTCAAACTCAAACTAAACCTAAAACAAATTAAGCCACAAATTTCACAATTTGCAACAAATTAATCCTAAAAGTCTAATACTTGGCAGAAAACTAACCTTGAAATTGAATTAATGTGCAAACTAGCAAGCGGTAGTGCACGGTGGTGGTGCTTTGGTGGTGTCAGTGATGGTGCGTGGTTCAACCGACGGTGTTGGTGGCATCTACCGGTGGTGGAACCGATCGACAGTGATGGTGGTGGTGGCAATATATACGTGGTGGTGGTAGTGGTAGTATGTGGTGGTGGTGGAATCGAAGGAGGTGGTGGTGGTGGTGGCAGTACGTGGTGGAACCGGTGGTGGTGGTGGTGACAGTACGTCGTGGCGGCGGCGATGGTGGTGGCGTGAGAGCAGTGAAGTGAGAGAAGTGAGACTGATGGTGGTTCGTGTGAGGGATCTAGAGAAATGAGAGAGAGAGAAAGAGAGAATGAGATTAATTACGGTAGCTAGAGAAAAGCGAGGGGCGAAGAAGGCGTCTGGAATTAATTAGGTTTTAGGATTATGTTTGTGGAATGTCATGCGTACATAAATTAAATCGTTACTTACGGTATCTTATTTGAATAGTCATCAAAATACACACTAATCAGTCAAAAATAAGATTCGCGCTGGCGGGAACATTGGTGCCAATGGGATACATATATGTTCAACGAACATCCGTCGAAATTAAAGTATTTTCGACTGATGTATCTTCAACTGAATAATCCGTCGGAATAGATATTATCTTCGAGGGAATGTGTCCGTCGAACATAGATCCGTCGGAATTAGCCGGCTTTCTTGTAGTGCAACTTTTATGAATAAAGATTAATTTCTCTAGAAATATATTTTTGAATATTAAGGTGTGGATATAATATAATGTTATAGTTGTGGGTAATATTTACAAATTTTGCAAAGTAAGAAAGTGGTTATATAATATTCGATTGGTCGGGGAATATTCGTTTTAACAGGGAATATTCGCACGACGGCACAATCATTGGTGGACCCCACAACGGAAGTATTATCGTAATAAGAAAACGATAAAATTATCTTTTTATAAAAATAACGGCGGAAGTGTTACTGATAAGTGTGTTTTATATACGTGATTTCATATCTAATTCATGCTTATTCGTTGCTATATTATTGTGAACATGTGCATTTTTACTTGTTTTATGTTATTCTATGTGTAGATTGGTGGTTGCGGCATTTAACGTACAGTTGGTGATATTCAGTGTGTTTGGAACTTAATTGGAGCATATTTGGAAGCAACTCAAGAATGCATTAAGTCGGATATGAAGTTACTCTGCTGGTTGGGGGGAGAAGTAGCTTCGATTAACGGGAGGCAAGCCATTAGGCGGGCATTACTAAACTATACACCCATAGGGGTGGGGTTTTACTCGAAAGCAAGGCGAGCGAGCCCAGTGCATGCGCGAACATCCATAACATCTAAACCCGTAAAATGAAGGGGTGGAAAAATACAGGTGTCTGATTCAGTTATAATTCCTCTTGGGCATGAACTTTAGCTATTTGCATGACATTATAACTCTTTTTGATGGGGAATTCAGCCAGAGATAATTAATAGATGTCTATTACTCTATCAAAAAGAGAACAGAGATTAGAAAGGAGAACATTACGAAGATCAAAGCTGAGTTTTAGAGAATAAGTGTGGAGGGGTATTTCGAGGAGTTTTTTAGGACAATTGCAATTCTAGTCTACGTGAAGGGTGTTATCTAATATTCTTTGTGATAGATTATTATTTCTAATTAAGAGAATGATTTCTATGATTTATTCAGCGTTTATTTCATTTATTATGAACTAATTCACTTGTTAGGATTGTGATGGATCCTTAAGTGAATCGATGATTTTGTAAGCTTTGATTTCCAATTTAATAAGCTATCTCCAGTTTATCTATATTAATTTGTGCTTAAATCTATGAATTGCCTGATCAACAATTCTTTGTGGAGTTGGATGGAATCGAGAGAGGATATTCAAATCTAGACCTAGTTAATATAGCATGTGTTCAAGATTTTGTTAGTAGCTTAAACTTGATGAGTGTTAAGGTAGAGATATGCTTGACGCCGCATGTAATCAGATAGAGAACTTATTCTTCAACCTTTTTCAATTGTAATTCACATAGAGATATAGTGGGATAGTTGATTAAGGTGTTTTAATGGATTTCTATCTTAATTGTGGATTGAAGTTAATATGGTATCAGTGCATCGAGAGGTGGTTAATACTACGTTCGTGTTCTTGATTAATAAATTGGGACAGTGCGTTGAATTGGAATAAAGGTGTTAAAATCAAAGTGAAGCTTAGGGTGAAATCATAAGTCTAATTCTCCATTAATTGTTTAAAATTGATTTTGATATTAATTGGTTGTTTTGTGCTAATTTAATTATTCTTAATTTTAGTTTTGTTAATTTAAATTATTGATTTGGTTTTTTTAATAAAATTAGGGTTAATAGAAGATTGGTAATTGTAAGTTAAGGTGTTTGCTAATTTATCTCTGTGGGAACGATACTTGAATTATCACTGTATTACTTGTTGACCACGTATACTTGCGTGTTGTGCGTAATTAGATTTTATCCAACAAGTTTTTGGCGCCGTTGCCGGGGATATTATTAGTATAATTCTTAATATTTTTACAATCTCAGTTTAATTAATCCAGTTTTACTTAGACATTTTTATTTTTACATTGTCCTTCTTATTTCAAGTGTTGGACGTAGTTTATGCGAACTCGGTCCCAAAATACAGACTTCCTGCCTTTTGAGGACAACATTGAGAAAAGGTTTCAGAGGTTAAGTAAGTGGATCAAGGAAACGAGGCAAGAATTCGAACTACCTGAAAAGGAAGAGGAAATAGTAATGGCGGCCGAAGATCGAAAAGCGTTGAGGAACTTCGCAACACCCAAGGTGATGGAACTGCACTCAAGCATCACCAGGCCAGCAATAGCAGCAAATACATTCGAGATTAAGCCTGGGATGATACAAATGATTCAGATTTCAGTTCAGTTTGGGAGATTTACAAATGATGATCCGAACGAGCATCTAGTCAGCTTTCTGGAAATGTGCGACACTTTTAGGTTTAATGGAGTTTCGGATGAGGCGGTGAGACTTTGATTGTTCCCATTCTCTCTAAGGGACAAGGCGAAGAGTTGGTTGCATTCCCTATCGGCCGGTTCGATAACAACTTGGGAAGATTTAGCTCAGAAATTCCTTGCAAAATTATCCCACCGGCGAAAACTGCGAAGATGAGGAATGAGATTACAATGTTTGAACAGCAACTGAGGCATGGGAGAGATACAAAGAACTGCTCAAAAAATGCCCACATCATGGATTGCCCCAGTGGCTACAAATGAACACCTTCTACAATGGACTACATGGGAATCTTATGACAAGTATCGATGCAGCATCTGGCGAAGCGTTCATGGCTAAGAGTTACGAGGAAGTATACGAGTTGATTGAAACCATGGCTACTAATAACTATCGGTGACCACGAATGAGAATGACACGTAAAAGCGGTGGGGTATTAGAAGTAGATAATATGATAGCAATGCAAGCACAGATAGATGCAATGTCAAAGAAGTTGGAGCAAGTGGCAGCAGCACAAACATAACATACATAGCAAGCACGACAAGTGGCAATAGTATGTGTGTTGTGCGCAGGAGAACACCTAATGGAGCAATGTGCAATTAATCCAGCAGCGGTGCAGTTCATCGGTAATTACAACAGAATTCCTCAAAACACATATCAGAACACATACAATCAAGGAAACAGGAATCATCAAAATTTCTCATGGAGCAACAACTAGCAAAATCAAGCTTCACATCAAACATACCCTCCAGGTTTCCAGAATCAGCAACAACCAGTTCAATATCAAGAAAGGAAACCCGATCTGGAGGAAAAGTTGGATAAATTTATAGCTACCACTGAGTTGGCTATAAAAAATCACACCTTGATGTTTAAAGAACAAGGGATGACGATCAAGAATCTAGAAAATCAGATGGGTCAGATAGCGTTGGCAGTGAATAGTAGACCACAAGGAACACTACCAAGTGACACCAGGAAAAATCCTAAGGGTAATCATGAGCAGTGTCAAGCCATTATGTTGAGGAGTGGAAAACAGCTTGTTGGTCAAGAGCCAGAAATTTCGGTTACAAAGGAGAATGAACCAGAAATAGAAAATACAGTGGGTGAGGTAAAGCAAGGGAACAAAAAATAGATGGAAAAGAATAGACCAGTCAATGAACCAGCTGTTTATCCTCCCCCACCATTCAGCAAAGAGTACAAAAATAAAAGTTAGACAAGCAATTTTCAAAATTTTTGGAAGTTTTCAAGAAACTTCAAATTAACATACCATTTGCAGAGGCCCTAGAACAAATGCCTAGTTACATAAAAAATTTATGAAAGGGATTCTATCAAGGAAAAAGAAATGGGAAGATTTTAAGATCATGGCATTAACAGGAGGAGTGTGAAGTGCGGTATTACGTTGAATTACCACCAAAACTCAAGGACCCGGGAGCTTTACTATTCCATATACGATTGGGGAGAGGCATTTCAAATAAGTGTTTATGTGATTTGGGGATAGTGTAAACCTTATGCCATTGTCAGTATACTTAGAATTAGGTTTGCCCGAGCCAAGGCCTACTAACATCTCCCTACAGTTGGCGGATAGGTCAGTTATGTATCCGAGAGGCATAGTAGAGGACATCTTAGTGAAGGTGGATAAGTTTATATTCCCCGCGGACTTTATTATTCTGGATTTTGAGGAGGACAAGAACATCCCAACTATCCTAGGGAGACCATTTTTGGCTACAGGGAGAACACTCATTGATGTACAAAAGGGAGAACTCACTATGAGGGTCCAAGATCAAGAAGTGAAATTCAGTGTGTTTAAGGCCATGAAATTCCCTACGGATGAGGAAGAATGTTTTCGAATGGATCTAATTGAGCAAATCATTAGTGATGACATGAGCAAAAGTTTGGTGAACGATCCATTAGAAACAACATTATTGGGAGATGAAGATATTGATGATCCAGAATTGGTGGATTACCTTCAATTGCTAGACTCATTGCCACGAGTACCAAGATTTAGAACCTCATTTGAACCACTGCACACGGAGGAGGTAAATGCAGAAAAATTGAAACCATCATTGGAAGAGTCACCAAAGCTGGAACTTAAGCCACTTCCTAAGCACCTCAGGTATGCGTATTTAGGCAAATTAAATTCTTTACCTGTTATTATTTCAGCTGTACTTAACAAATTGCAGGAAGAAAAGTTACTAAGGGTGCTTCGGGAACACAAATCAGCTATTGGATGTACAATTGCCGACATAAAGGGAATCAGCCCTTCATTTTGTATGCACAAAATTCTGATAGAAGATGAGGCAAAACCAATGGTGGAACAACAGCGGCGACTCAATCCAATTATGAAGGAAGTGGTAAAGAAGGAAATTTTAAAATGGTTAGACGCTGGCATCATCTATCCAATTTTTGATAGTAAATGGGTTAGTCCAGTCTAGTGTGTACCAAAAAAAGGAGGAATAACGGTGGTGCAGAATGACGACAATGAGTTAATCCCAACCAGAACAGTGACGGGTTGGCGGGTTTGCATGGATTACAGAAAATTGAACAAGGCAATTCGTAAAGACCATTTTCCGCTGCCCTTTATTGACCAAATGTTAGATAGATTGGCGGGACATCAGTATTACTGTTTGTTGGATGGGTATTCGGGCTACAACCAAATAGTCATCGCTCCGGAGGACCAAGAAAAGACCACATTTACGTGCCCTTACGACACCTTTGCATTCAGAAGGATGTCATTCGGACTATGCAATGCACCGGCAACTTTCCAAAGGTGTATGATGGCCATTTTTTCGGACATGGTGGAGAAAAACATTGAGGTCTTCATTGATGACTTTTCAGTTTATGGGGACAGCTTTGATAATTGTTTAAAGAATCTGGTCATGCTGCTGCAAAGATACAAGGACACAAATCTTGTTCTAAATTGGGAAAAATGTCACTTCATGGTTGAAGAGGGCATAATTTTGGGCCATAAGGTATCGGCTCAAGGGCTGGAAGTCGATAAAGCAAAGTTGGAAACAATTGAAAAATTGCTTCCACCAACCTCAGTGAAGGGTATTAGGAGTTTCTTGGGACACGTCGGGTTCTACAAGAGGTTTATAAAGGATTTCTCTAAAATTATGAAACCCATATGCAGTCTTTTAGAGAAAGATGCGACATTCAGCTTTGATGAAGAATGCAAGACAGCATTTGATTTATTAAAAAGGAAATTGACTACACCCCCCATTATAGTTGCACCGGATTGGAGCATGCCATTCGAGCTTATGTGTGATGCAAGCGACTTCACGGTTGGGACTGTTTTGGGTCAGCGGAGAGACAAGGTGTTTCACGCTATATACTACGCAAGCAAAACACTTACAGAAACTCAATTGAACTACACAACCACAGAAAAGGAGTTGCTTGTCGTGGTATATGCGTTTGACAAATTTCATGCTTATTTAATCGGGACTAAGGTGATAGTCTATACAGACCATGCAGCGATTCGATACTTGATAGCGAAAAAGGATGTTAAGCCACGCCTTATCCGGTGGATTCTCCTACTGCAAGAATTCGATTTAGAAATAAAGATAGGAAGGGGACGGAAAAACAAGTAGTTGACCACTTGTCGAGGTTGGAAAACCACGGTAAAGAAAAAGACGACAAAGGTGAAATCAATGAATCGTTCCTGGATGAGCAATTGTTTGAGATTTCAGCGGAGATTCCGTGGTATGGCGATTATACAAATTTCGTTGTGAGCAACATTCTACCACCTGACCTCACAATGCAACAGAAAAAGAAATTTCTTCACGACGTGAAGTGGTACATGTGGGATGATCCATATTTATTTAAACAGTGTGCCGACAAGGTGATTCGACGGTGCATCCCATACAGCGAAGTGAAGAATATCCTGCATGAGTGTCACTCATCGGCATATGGTGGGCATTATGGGAGTGAGAGAACAGCAGCGAAGGTGCTACAATGTGGTTTTTATTGGCCCACATTATTCAAAGTTGCCCACCAGTTTGTCAAACAATGTGATAGTGTCAAAGGGTGGGCAACATTTCGAAGCGTAATGAGATACCCTTACAAACGATTCTAGAAGTGGAAATTTTTTATGTATGGGGTATCGATTTCATGGGACCATTTCCATTGTCCATGAACAATCAATACATTCTCCTCGCAGTGGACTACATGTCAAAGTGGGTTGAAGCTGCAGCTCTACCAATAAACGATGCCAAAGTGGTCCTCAAACTCCTGCAAAAGAACATCTTCACTAGGTTTGGCACACCAAGAGCAATTATAAGTGACGAAGGTAGTCACTTTTGCAACAAACCATTTACTGCTCTTTTGGCCAAGTATAGGGTGAACCACAAGATAGCTACAACATATCACCCTCAAACCAGTGGACAAGCTGAGGTATCGAACAGAGAAGTCAAAAAGATATTGGAGAAAGTGGTGAATCTGAGTCGGAAAGATTGGTCACTTAGATTGGATGATACTTTATGGGCTTATCGGACAACATACAAGATGCCAATCGGGATGTCACCATATCAACTGTTGTATGGGAAGGCATGTCATTTACCGGTGGAACTACAACATATGGCATATTAAGCAGTGCAAAAACTCAATTTTGATCAAAAAGTTGTAGGAGAGAAGAGACTACTTCAGTTGAATGAACTAGACGAGTTTCGCCTTCATGCCTATGAGAATGCCAAGATATACAAAGAAAAAGTCAAAAGATGGCATGACCAGAAAATTTTGTGTCGAACATTCAAGCCAGGCCAATCAGTACTGTTATTCAACTAAAGGCTGCGTTTGTTCCTTGAAAAGCTCAAATAAAGATGGTCGGGACCATTCACAGTCAAGCAAGTATTCCCTCACGGGGCAGTTGAAATTTACAGTCGTAATCCACTCGAAACATTCAAAGTCAACGGACACCGTCTAAAGCATTACTGGGGAGGAGAAGCCAACACCGATGTGATCGCTATCACGTTGGCCGATACAACTTAAGCAGGAAGTAGTCAGGCTGAACGACTTAAAATCAAGTGCTCATTGGGAGGCAACCCAATTTTTATTTCTTTATCGTATTTTCCATTCATATTTGCTTAATCATAGTTTTTATTACATTATTAGGTAGAAGAATAAAATAAAATCTAGTTAATCTCTCCACAACATAACATGACATCCACGACGCACTAATTTTCATGTTTCATGCCATGCAGGCTGGGAAAAGGATCGTCGAGCGAGTATTTTGCAGCAGAGTAAGCTAAAGTAAAGCAAAACATGACTGCCAGACAGTGACTATACCCACCGGGGCGGGCCCTAAAAGCGAGATAACCCTCGTGGTGGGGTCCTCAAAATCGAATCGGGGGACAAGCCACGGGCGGACAGCCTTTAATTCTTTACCCATGAGAAGCGGGTTCTGGAATTTTGATAGACGTGGCAGTTTGCTATCTTCTCTCCTTCCCAATAACTCCAACTTTTACACTTCCCTACTACTCTATAACCACCACCCACTTTCCTCACATTCCCAATATTTAATTACTCTTCTCCACCTTCCCACCTCCTCACTCCACCAATGCTAGCCTTCCCTCTCCATCTATAAATACCACAACAGCTCTTCCAAACTCCTACACCACACTTCATATAAGGCAACAAGAGAGCATAATTGTGAGCTAGAGAAATACAATTGAAGAGTTTGGGGAGAGTTAAGCATAACACCAATGAATAGGGAGAAATGGCTTCACAATCGTCGTCAAAACGCCAACGAGGGGAGAGTTCACGCCCATCCCAACCTATCCGCACCTTCGATCGTCAAAAATTTAAAAGTACCGCTGCCGCTGACCGGTATGACTACATGCTCACCAAAGCCCTTACACCGGTTGGCACCAGATGGTAACGACGGGGAGCTCATGCAGCAAATTTACCAAAAGGGATGGGTAAAATTCACCGAAGAGCCGGAACCAGCCGTTGTAAATATTGTCAAGGAGTTTTATGCAAATGCTGAGGACAAAGAACCATTCCGCGCTTTTGTGCGAGGACGGTTGGTTCCATTCATTGCGGACGCCATCAATACGTACTACCAACTGAGGGTGCCTCGCCATCGCCAATCTGAGCATCTCCGTGCCGATCCGGATTTTGATGAAGTTATCATGGAGATGACAAAGCCAAGAACGTCGTGGATGAAAGGTCGAAAGGGAGGCACCGTGTTCCCCAGCAAGAAGTTTAGCCGGTATGGAAAAATTTGGTATGCCTTCCTCTGCGCAAAATTGCTTTCATCCCAATACACTTCAGACGTCACCAAGGAGAAGGCGTTGATTTTGTACGCCATTGTGCAAGACTTTATTATTGATGTCGGAGCTATCATCTGCTTCTTTATCCGCTGGTGCCTACGTGGGAATTTTTTTGGAGGCTTGCCACACCCATCACTCATATGTGTGTTGTGCCATCAAGCAGGAGTTAGATGGTTGGATGACGAGCCCACTCAAATGCCACTTTCATGTTTGTTAGATTCCGTAATGAATCTGGCACTCAGACCAGTATGGGCAGGAGGCGAGTCACATCCGCGGGGATTGGGGTTCATTTTCCCATCATCTTCAGAGGACAATGCGGAGTCTACAGAGACATCGGGGGACAAAGACGACGACATGGGTGACAAGGGGATGAGCAAGTACCGAGGACCGAGGCTATATCCAGATCACAATTCCTTGGTCTCCAAAATAAACTGAATGTACACACCAAGGCAACTCGTCGGGAAATGCGCCGATTGGCAATGAGGCAAGAGCACATGTTCGAAGCTATGCATACCTCTTTTGCCTCTTTGAACACAACACTTCAAAGTTTTAACCCGGCAGAACAATTTCCATATCAACAGCCCGGTCCAATGCCAAGGTTCCCACCGAGTGATTCCGATGAAGAAGAACAACAACCACCTCCGCAAGCTTAAGCATTGACAAGGAAGTCCTCACGTACTTATTTTTATCATTTATCCAATGAGGACATTGTATTGTTTAAGTTTGGGGGATTTACATTCATGTTTGCATGCATTTTAGGCATGCATGGTAGTTTAGGTTTTACTTGTTTTAGTAGATAATAGTGTAATGCATCTGGTTATCCGCATTTTGTTATTCACCATTAAAAAAAAAATTTAATTAGTAATTATTGTGTTGTTTAAGTTTATCAATGTTGAGTTTTATATTATTGGGGGCCTATGATGTGATTGTCAAATAAGTAGCAAATACAGTATTAAGTATTAGAACTATGACACAATGATCGTTTATGAATCGAATCTTGAGTTTGTTTGAAACTGGTATAAAAGGATAGCACGCTTAACAAACATCTGTGTTAATTGGTTAAGTTTAAACTGGTACGTAAATGGTCTCTAAAGGATAATGCTAGAGTGAATGATAAAATGACAAGGATGGCTGGTAAAGGCTAAAGTTAAGCAAGAACTTAAGTCTGGGGGAGATTATGTGGGGTATATAAGCTTAAATATATATATATATATATATATATATATATATATATATATATATATATATATATATATATATATATATGAATAAACACTATAGCGTGCTTGTCTAGTTTTGTGGCCTTTGTTACTTGAGCAAGTAAGCCCGAGGGGATTGTCTTTACACCTAGCGCCCTAAGGTCTTATTGGTCGGGGAGTCGTTGATCGAAAGCTCGTTAAGGTAGCATTGAAAAGCCTAAGGGAATAAGACATTGCATAGCTATGTGAAATTGTTTTTTGAATAAAACGGGAAAAGAGCAAAAAGCCCCCGTAAATGAAAATAAAGCATAAGTAACCCGTGTGAACCCTGGCGATTTGTGATTGCTTGATTTTTAGTTAGAACCAGTTATTTTTGAAGTTTTGAAGTTTGTGCTGCATGATTCCTTCTAAGAGACTGGTTATGTATTGAATTTGAGTCGGTATCAGTTGTCATGGATGTTACACACACACACTATACCAGCGATGATGGCTTGAGATTTGAGGATTAAAGCGTAATTGTATATTGGTTTTTGTTGGTTGATATTGTATAGTTGCTTATTTTCGTTGAGGCCGTTAAGATAATTTTGATTCTGCGATATTGTTGAATTTGATAGCATATAAGTAAATTTGAATTCATATCATTGCATTGCATGTAGTGGTCTTGTGCTCGAGGACTAGCACGGTTTAAGTTTGGGGGATTTTGATAAGTGTGTTTTATATACGCGATTTCATATCTAATTCATGCTTATTCGTTGCTATATTCTTGTGAACATGTGCATTTTTACTTGTTTTATGTTATTCTATGTGTAGATTGGTGGTTGCGGCATTTAACGTACAGTTAGTGATATTCAGTGCATTTGGAACTTAATTGGAGCATATTTGGAAGCAACTCAGTAATGCAGCTAAGTCAGATAACAGAAGTTACCCCCGTCGGGGCGGGCATTAACAGCAGACAACTTAATTTCTATGATTTATTCAGCGTTTATTTCATTTATTATGAACTAATTCACTTGTTAGGCTTGTGATGGATCCTTAAGTGAATCGATGATTTTGTAAGCTTTGATTTCCAATTTAATAAGCTATCTCCAGTTTATCTATATTAATTTGTGCTTGAATCTATGAATTGCCTGATCAACAATTCTTTGTGGAGTTGGATGGAATCGAGAGAGGATATTCAAATCTAGACCTAGTTAATATAGTATGTGTTCAAGATTTTGTTAGTAGCTTAAATTTGATGAGTGTTAAGGTAGAGATATGCTTGACGCCGCATGTAATCGGATAGAGAACTTATTCTTCAACCTTTTTCAATTGTAATTCACATAGAGATATAGTGGGTTAGTTGATTAAGGTGTTTAACGGATTTCTATCTTAATTGTGGATTGAAGTTAATATGATATTAGTGCATCGAGAGGTGGTTAATACTACGTTCGTGTTCTTGATTAATAAACTGGGATAATGCGTTGAATTGGAATAAAGGTGTTAAAATCAAAGTGAAGCTTAGGGTGAAATCATAAGTCTAATTCTCCATTAATTGTTTAAAATTTAGATTTTGATATTCGTGGTTGTTTTGTGCTAATTTAATGATTCTTAATTTTAGTTTTGTTAATTTAAATTATTGATTTGGTTTGTTTAATAAAATTAGGGTTAATAGAAGATTGGTAATTATAAGTTAAGTTGTTTGCTAATTTATCTCTGTGGGAACGATACTTGACTTATCACTGTATTACTTGTTGACCACGTATACTTACGTGTTGTGCATAATTAGATTTTACCCAACAGTTACCGTTAAAACTGTTGAACTACTCGGTAGTAAAAGTACAGTAATACGCGTGGTTGCATAGTAACACACAGTATTGGTTATTGATGATTACGTGAGAAGTCACTCAGTTATACTCAATTATTGCTACAGTAATTATTGCATCATATCTCTCATATTATTGATTCAATTATTGTCACAGTATCATCTGCATAATATGTTATATTATTAAATCAATAATTGAGATGACAAAGTTATTTATATTATTAAATTGCAATATTTACAATGTCTAGAAGTTCTGTCAAGGAGAGGTTTGGTCATCTAATTGCACGCCAATAAGGAGAAATTCTTATCGGAAAGCCCCCTCTTTCCTGGGAATGACCTGGTTGTTAAATATTGTGAGTTATAATATTAATGATGAATAAGTTCATGTTGATTAAAGATGAATTTGATAGTTCCATTGTGTTGGGATTATTAGTGTTAGTGGAAATCTACATCTATTCCGATGATAATTGATGTCTGAGGGTTATATTGATAAATCGGGTAATTAATCGGACTAATGAGTAATTAATTGCTACTAATTCACATGCTTATATAACTATTTGTTCACATGTGTGTACTATTGAATCACATTCATGTACTATTAGGGGAGTTGGTGCAAGATTGATAATACTTGCATGACTAAGTTAAAAATGGAGGTAAAGCGAGGTACTATACTGTAATTCGTATTTTCACATGATTATAACTATTAATTCATATGATTGAACTATTGATTCACATTATTTACTATTAGGGGAGGTGGTTCAAGTTTGATAATACTTGCAGGACTAAATTAAAAATGAAAGAAAAGTTGGAGGTATTGTACTATAATATTTCGAGCCCCAAAATGTGCAATTATTGAAACTATATTTTCCTATAAATAGACGCTCATTCTTCCTTCATTTCTCACCAATTCACAAAAGCTATAGAGCAATTATTATAGAGAAAAATTATAGAGAGAAAGAAGAAGAGAAGTATGCTACCTCTCTACTCCAATTATCCAGTTTCTTTCTAAGGTAAGGGGTATTATTTCTTTTTCGATTCATGAAGAGAGCTTCACATTATTCCATTCTTTATTATTATATTGAATAACTTTGTCTATGCTGATCTACCGCATACATGGTGAAATTCTTCTGTTATTCCATTCTTTATTATTCTATTGGAATATCATGTCTGTGCAAATTACGCTAAGACTGGTTCCATTCTTTATTATTCTGTTGGAATAACACATGCATGCATGTCTATATCGCATGCATGGTGAATTCTTTTGTTATTCCATTCTTTATTATTTAGTTGGAATATTCTGTCTGTGCAGATTACGCATGACCTAGTTACATTCTTTATTATTCTGTTGGAATAACCTGTCTATGTGGATTATCACATGCACGGTGAATGATCCTTCGTATTCATTCCTTATTAAATTGTGGAAATGTTCTGTCTACGTGGATTACTGCATGGCGGGTGAAAATCCATTTGCAGTTTCATATATTTTATGATACTCATTTGGTTAAAGTTTTGGCTTCTATACTCCATGAAATTAGTAAAATATCCTGGATATTTGCGCTTCATCCAGTATCTTTTCATGGAAATATTCTTCTGAACATTCTTGAATTTTACTCCACAAAGCAGTATCATGTTGACAATTTGGACGTAATTGATTTCAGGATAAATTAACTTATAAATCTTTAAAATTTATTCTTGAACTTGTTTTATTGAATTATAGTGTCATTGTTATCATCCTCATGCTTATATTGTTATGAAAGTCATCTTTGACTTACGTGCATAGATGGACTTGGTATGATTATGACCGGAGATTATTCGGTATAATCATGACCTATAATGTTATAAATGATGTGGTAGAAGTCCTAAGTAGCCTGTAGTGCATTGATGGATAGTTTTTGGTATGATTATGACCAGGGATTATTCGGTATAGTCATGACCATTTATGATTTAATGAATATCCTTGGCCCGTAGTGCAAGGATGACTCGATGATTTGGTTTATTTATTAAAATCGAGTCTCAAATGATAAAAATTGATGAAAACATTTTAAATCATAGAAGATAGTAGATATCATGCTCTACTTGACTCTTCTAATGGATTGCTTATTCCGTTTGCGTTTAAACTTGATGTCTATTGTATTTTATCGGTTTAACATTGTTGAAGACTAATGATAATTTATTCGCATTATCTTAGTCATAATATTTCTTCTTGGGCTAGTTGAACTCACCCTTTCTTTCACCGCTCTCTTGGTGAAATGAGAACATAGCCGGGACTAGTCGGGGAACGGAGTGACGGTCCAGATGATAGCATTAGTAGTCCTCACTATTCTGTTAAATAGTGTGATAATAAATGTAATGAGGACTCCATTGAGTATGGATATTGTCTAGATGATGTTGTTCTTATTAAAACTCTTAGATTATGTTTTGTAAATATTTTACACATTTGTTGTATAATTAAGTTGTATTTGAATTTTGTACCATGTATTTGGTGACTCAAGATGGGTGATGTATACCTATTTTGGGGGCGTCATAGTTGGTATCAAAGCTTAGGGATATGATCCCTGGCTGAGATGTGAGACAAGAACTAGGAGGGGAGAGACGGGGAATTCCTTCGCTAGTATGACCTACCTAAGTTTATTTGGTATTTAATTGGTCGGTCAAGGTATAGGGATAATATGTGACATGTCAATTAACCCTTGTTTTGTGGCAGTATTTGAAAATGGCATTCGAAAATGTTGAGATAAACAATGAAGCACATGAGACCGTTGAGTCACCACAGATTAATGCCCATGATAATGTGCAACAGGAAGACAATAATCCTCATGTAAACAATAACACCGATGAAATGGTGAACGATGGGATGTTCAAAGGCTTTATGCAATTCATGCAACATCAGGAGAAAGCGGCTCCTGTCTAAAATGCAAGTGGAAACACTGACAACTCTCGGACGGTCACCGCTAAGCAATTCAAGGAGCTGGGACCACCAGAGTTTTTTGGATAGCAAAAACCACTTAAGGCAGAGACATGTATAAAGAAGATCAACATGATATTTGATGTCTTGGGATGCTCCGAGGATCAAAAGGTTCTCTTTGCCACCTTCATGTTGCGAGCAGAGGCAGATTACTGGTGGAAATCTGTAAAGCGTACTCAACCTACTGCACTCAAAATGTCTTGGGAGAAGTTCCAAGAGCTGTTCAATGACAAGTACTTTCCTGAAAGTATTCGTCACATGAAGGAGGTAGAGTTCATCAAGCTTGAGCAAAACAATATGACCGTGGCGTAGTACAAAGCTAAGTTTTCCGAGTTGTCTTGGTTTGCATCCCACTTCATTGATAATGAGGAGAGAATGACGCGGATATTTCTAAGAGGTTTGAAACCCGAGATACATCAATACCTTATCTCTCATAAACTGTGTTTGTATTCAGATGTTGTGAATAAGGCTCAGTTATTGGAGCTCGATAATGAGTCAACCCAACCAAGAGAGAGCAACCGACAAGTCGATAATACCAGTGGTAGCAGTCATCGAAGCGGTGACAATAAACGTGGAGGGAATCAACATGCCAGAAATGATAATCACTTCGGTGGTAATCATGGCCATGACAATAAGAGTGGACATTTCAAGAAGAGGAGATTCAACAAGGATGAAAAGACGTCGAAGACCAAAGACTTGTTGTTGTTAAGGAAGGAGAACGACCACCGGTCGTATGTTACAAATGTGGAGGGGAAGGACACATAAGTCCAAACTACACGATATAGTCCAAAGCGTGTTATAATTGTGGAAAAGAAGGTTACCTAGCCCGATTTTGTCGTGTACCAAAGTCAAGTCCAGCTGGGATGGAGGCATCAAAGGGTGTCCCAGATAAGACAAAATTGATAGTTCAAGGGAGAGAGTTTGTCGTAACCTCCCAAAAAGCAAGGAATCCGAACGAGGTGATCACGAGTAAACTAATCATAAACTCTAGCGAAGTTTATACTTTATTTGATACTGGTTCTACCCATTCCTTTATTTCTCCAACTTGCGCTCAACATTTAAATTTGACTCCAGAGAAATTAGACTTTGACTTATCTGTTGAAACTCCGTTGGGAGAAACCTTCATTACATCCACGGTTTATAAGTCTTGTTTGATTCAAATCGGTAACCGCACGTTACCTGTCGATTTTATTTCTTTGAAAATACTTGCATTTGATGTGATTTTAGGGGTTGATTGGTTAACTACTCATCATGCTAAAATCGATTGTTTCGTAAGGTTGTTAGCTTTCATATTCCTAACCAACCAATTATGCGAATTCAAGCAACCAAACCACTAAAATCAATCACTGTCTTATCAAGTCATAAAGCTATTCGTTTATTGAAAAACGGATGTCAAACTTTCTTATCCCATGTCACGGATTTAAATAAAGATACGTCATATTTGATTGATATTTCTATTGTTAATAAATTTCCTGACGTATTCTTGAAGAACTTCCTAGCCTACCCCTAGAGCATGAAATCGAATTTTGTATTGACCTCAGTACAAAATCCATTTCTAAAACCCTTAAATATTTCTTCACCTAGAACGAACGTATTATGCGCCAAAGACCTTGGCTCGAGCTGTTGAAGATTACGACTATACCACTCAATATCATCGTGGAATAGCGAACGTGGTAGCTGACGCATTGAGTAGAAGATCGTATGCGTTTACGAGTGCAATGTTGTTAACATAAAAACCCATTTCGTATAACTTACAAATGATGAAGATAGAGTTAAAGACTCTAGGGACCCACGTGAAGATAACGAATATACGAGTAGAATCGACTTTAATCGATAAAGTTAAAGCCACTCAAGCTACACACCCGAATCTGATGAATGTGAAGAAGAGAGTGCAAGAAGGTGCTATTCCGGAAGCAAGAATCGATGAAGAAGGAATACTTCGAGTCAACTCCAGACTTTGTGTTCCTAACGATTCTGAATTAAAGTATAAAATCTTGATGGAGGCGCACAACACACCATTTGCAATCCATCCTGGGAGTACCAAAATGTATTGTGATCTTAGACATACATTTTAGTGGAGAAATATGAAGAGAGAGATAACGGGGTTTATCTCAAGGTGTCTAACTTGTCAACGAGTCAAGGCGGAGCATCAAGTACCAAAAGATCCATTGCAACCACTTGAAATTCCAGAATGGAAGTGGGAGCACATTACCATGGATTTCGTTACTGGTCTTCCCAAGATTTCTCAAGGCATAGATGCGATTTGGGTCATTGTTGATAGATTGACCAAGTCTGCTCATTTCTTACGATACGAGAAATTATACACTTGAACATCTTGCTAGTATATATATAAACGAGATTGTAAGATTGCATGGTATGCAAGTATCCATAGTTTTTGATCGAGACCCAAGATTCACTTCAAGATTTTGGGTTAGTTTGCAAAAAGCTATGGGCACGGATTTATGATTTAGTTCGGCATATCATCCTCAAATGGATGGGCAGTCAAAAAGGACTATTCAAACTCTTGAAGATTTATTAAGACTTTGTGTCCTTGACTTCAAGGGAAGTTGGGACAAATTCTTACCATTGGTGGAGTTTTCCTACAACAATAGTTATCAAGCAAGTATTGGCATGGCTCCATTCGAGGCGTTGTATGGAAGAAAGTGTCGTTCTCCAGTATGCTAGGATGAGGTGGGTGAAGCAACATTGTTAGGACCGGATTTAGTACGTATGACTACAAAAAAGATTCAAACGATCCGACAATATATAAAAACCTCACAAGATCGACGAAAGAGTTATGCTGATCTTCATCGAAAAGACGTGGAATTCAATATTAGAGATTATGTGTTATTACGTGTTGCTCCATGGAAAGGAGTTACAAGATTTGGAAAGAGAGGAAAGCTCAATCCTCAATTCATTGGCCCATTTTAATCCTCGATCGAGTAGGAATCGTGGCCTATAGACTACTTATTACCGCCAAGTATGTCTCTTGTTCATAACATTTTTCACATATCTATGTTACGTAAATATGTGAAAGACCCGAATCACATTATTGAATTAGAACCAGACGAGATAGAGGAAGATTTAATGTATGAAGAGTTACCTGTTAAAATCTTGGATAAGAAGGATCATATTCTACGCTCTAAAGTTATACCTCAAGTCAAAGTTTTGTGGAGAAACAACGATGTGGAGGAAATGACCTAGGAGTTAGAATCTGAGATGAAATCAATGTATCCTCACCTCTTCGACATACCAGGTACGCACCCTAATTTCGAGGACAAAATTTTATAAGAAAGGGAGGTTGTAAGACCCCAACTATTATGAATAAAGATTAATTTCTCTCAAAATATATTTTTGAATATTATGGTATGGATATAATATAATGTTATAGTTGTGGGTAATATTTATAAATTTTTCAAAGTAAGCAAGTGGTTATATAATATTCGATTGGTTCAGAAATATTCGTTTTAACAGGGGAATATTCAATGCACGGCACAATCATTGGTGGACCCCATAACGGAAGTATTGTCGTAATAAGAAAACGACAGAATTATCTTTTTATAAAAATAACGGCAAAAGTGTTACTGTTAAAACTGTTGAACTATCCGGTAGTAAAGTAATGAATATGTCTGGCGTGATTGCGTAGTAGCAGACACCAGATTGGTTATTGATGCTTACGTGAGAAGTCACTCGCTTATACTCAATTATTACTCACGATAATTCTTGCATCATGTCTCTCAGATATTGATTCAATTATTGTCACGAAAGATCATCTGCATAATATGTTATATTATTAAATCAATAATTGAGATGACAAAGTTATTTATATTATTAAATTGCAATATTTACAATGTCTAGAAGTTCTGTCAAGGAGAGGTTTGGTCATCTAATTGCGCGCCAATAAGGAGAAATCCTTATCAGAAAGCCCTCTCTTTCCTGGGAATGACCTGGTTGTTAAATATTATGAGTTATAATATTAATGATGAATAAGTTCGTGTTGATTAAAGATGAATTTGATAGTTCCAATGTGTTGGGATTATTAGTGTTAGTGGAAATCGACATCTATTCCGATAATAATTGATGTCTGGGAGTTATATTGATAAATCGGGTAATTAATCGAATAAATGAGCAATTAATTGCTACAAATTCACATGCTTATATAACTATTTGTTCACATGTGTGTACTATTGAATTACATTCATGTACTATTAGGGGAGTTGGTGCAAGATTGATAATACTTGCATGACTAAGTTAAAAATGGAGGTATAGATGGAGGTATTATGCTGTAATTCGTATTTTCACATGATTATAACTATTGATTCACATTATTTACTATTAGGGGAGGTGGTGCAAGTTTGATAATACTTGCAGGACTAAATTAAAAATGAAAGAAAATTTGGAGGTATTGTACTGTAATATTTCGAGCCCCAAAACGTGCAATTATCGAAACTATATTTTCCTATAAATAGAAGCTCATTCTTCCTTCATTTCTCACCAATTTACAAAAGCTATAGATCAATTATTATAGAGAGAAAGAAGAAGAGAAGTCTGCTACATCTCTACTCCAGTATCCAGTTTCTTTCTAAGGTAAGGGGTACTATTTCTTTCGTATTCATGAAGAGAGCTTCTGTTATTTCATTCTTTATTATTATGTTGGAATAACCTATCTATGCGAAGTCCCGTATACATGGTGAAATTCTTCTGTTATTCCATTCTTTATTATTCTATTGGAATATCATGTCTGTGCGAATTACGCTAGACCTGGTTCCATTCTTTATTATTCTGTTGGAATAACCTGTCTGTGCGGTCTATCGCATGCATGGTGAATTCTTTGTTATTCCATTCTTTATTATTCTGTTGGAATAACCTGTCTGTGTGGTCTATCATATGCATGGTGAATTCTTCTGTTATTCCATTCTTTATTATTCTGTTAGAATATCCTGTCTGTGTGGATTACACATGACCTAGTTCCATTCTTTATTATTCTGTTGAAATAACTTGTCTATGTGGATTATCATATGCATGGTGAATGATCATTTGTATTCATTCCTTATCAAATTGTGGAAATGATCTGTCTACGTGGATTACCGTATGGCGGGTGAAAATCCATTTGCAGTTTCATATATTCTATGATATTCATTTGGTTAAAGTTTTGGCTTCTATACTCCATGAAATTGGTAGAATATCCTGGATATTTGCGCTTCGTCCAGTATCTTTTCATAGAAATATTCTTCTGAGCTTTCTTGAATTTTACTCCACAAAGCAGTATCATGTTGACAATTTGGACGTAATTGATTTCAAGATAAATTAACTTATAAATCATTAAAATTTATTCTTGAACTTGTTTTATTGAATTATTATGTCATTGTCATCATCCTCATGCTTATATTGTTATGAAAGTCATCTTTGGCTTACGTGCATAGATGGACTTGGTATGATTATGACCAGGGATTATTCGGTATAATCATGACTTGTAATGTTATAAATGATGTGGTAAAAGTCCTCGATGCTTTGTAGTAGTGCATTGATGGGCGCTTTTTGGTATGATTATGACCAGGGATTATTCGGTATAGTCATGACCATTGATGATTTAATGAATATCCTTGGCCCGTGGTGCAGGGATGACTCGATGATGTGGTTTATTTATTAAGCTAAGTCTCAACGATAAAAATTGATGAAAACATTTTAAATCATAAAAGATAGTAGATATCATGCTCTACTTGACTCTTCTAATGGATTGCTTATTACGCTGCAGTTAAACTTGATGTCTATTGCATTTTATCAGTTTAACATTGTTGAAGACTAATGATAATTTATTCTGCATTATCTTAGTCATAATATTTCTTACTGGGCTAGTTGAGCTCACCCTTTCTTTCATTGTTCTCTTCAGGAAATGAGAACGTAGCCGAGACTAGTCGGGGAACGGAGTGACGGTCCAGATGATAGCATTAGTAGTCCTCACTATTCAGTTAAATAGTGTGACAATAAATGTAATGAGGACTCCATTGAGTATGGATATTGTCTAGATGACAATATTCTTATTAAAACTCTTAGATTATGTTTTGTCGTATTTTACACGACTGTTGTATAATTAAGTTGTATTTGAATTTTGTACCATGTATTTGGCGACTCAAGATGGGTGATGTATACATATTTTGGGGGCGTCACACTATAAGGTTGAGGTTGTTTTTGTTTACATTGAAGGACAAAGCTCGGAGTTGGTTACACTCATTGCCGCCCGGTTCAATCACCACTTGGTCCGATTTAGCTCAAAAATTCCTAGCTAAGTTTTTCCAACCGGTAAAGTCGACAAAACTACGGAATGATATTCACACCTTTGCACAGTTCGACTTAGAAACATTATATGAGGCCTGGGAAAGATTTAAGGATATGCTCCACAAATGTCCACATCACAAAATTCCGCAGTAGATGCACGTTGGAATATTTTGTGATGGTTTGTATGCGTCCATGATAAGTGGATTTTATATACGCGATTTAATATCCATTTCATGCTTATCTGTTGCTAAAATCTTTGTGATCATGTTTATTTTTACTTGTTTTATGTTATTTCATGTATATAATGGTGGTTGTCGCATTCAATGTATAGTTGGAGCTATTTGGTTTGAATTGAAGTCAATTGGAGCATAATTGGAAAAAAATGGAGTACAGCTTAAAAATTAGCAAAGTCATCTGATAGAAGACATGCCGTGAAATGCATCATTAGCTTATACACCAGCGGGGTGGGCTCTCAATTCCGATTAGCGAAGGTAGCCCACCGAGAAGCGGGACAATTTACTATATATACCGTAGGGCTGGGGTCTTCATCTGAGCTAGACATAAAGGATGCCACGTAGAAGCGAAACTTATATAAGTCTTGAACCCCACCGGGGGGTGGAAAATCTGCATTGTCTGTTGTGATTGAACTTCTTTTGGGCACGAATCTTAGCTATTTGTATGGCAATGTAACTCTATGTGATAGAGAATTCGACTGGGACTTGGTTGTTGGATAACATATACTCAATGAACAACAATTAGACAGAGACAAGACATATTACGAAGATCTAAGCTCATTTTTTGATAGCAAGTGTGGAAGAGTATTTCGAAGGAGATTTTTCGGGACGATTGCAATTCTAGTCTACGTGAAGGGTTTTTTTCAATATTCTTTGTGTTAGTTTATTATTTATAATCTAAGGATGATTTCTATGATTTATTTAGTGTTTATTTTGTTTAGCATGAACTAATTCACTTTTTAGGCTTGTGATGGATCCTTGAGTGAATCAATGATTTTGTAAACTTTGATTTCGAATTTAATAATCTATTTCCAGTTTATTTATATTGATTTGTGCTTGAAACTATGAATTGCCTGATCAACAATTTTTTGTGGAATTGGATGGAATCCAGAGAGGATGTTCAATTCTAGACCTAGTTGATATAGCATGTGTTCATGATTTTGTGAATAGCTTAATTGTGATGAATGTTAAGGTAAAGATATGCTTGACATCGCATGTAATCGGATAGAGAACTTATTCTTAAACCTTCTTCAATTGTAATTCACATAGAGATATAGTGGGTTAGTTGATTAAGGTGTTTAACGGATTTCTATCTTAATTATGGATTGACGTTAATACGGTATTAGTGCATCGAGAGGTGGTTATTACTATGTTCGTCTTCTTGGTTAATAAACTGAAATAGTGCATTGAATTGGAATAAAGGTGTTAAAATCAGAGTGAAGCTTAAGGTGAAATCATAAGTCTAATTCTCCATTAATTGTTTGAAATTCCAGATTGTGATATTTGTGATTATTCTGTGTTAGTTTAATTATTCTATAATTTAGATTCTTTAATTACAATTATTGAGTTGATTTGTTTAATAAAATTATGGTTAATAGGAAATTGATAATTGTAAGTTAGGGATATTGCTAGTTAGTCTTTGTGGGAACGATACTCTACTCATCACTCTATTACTTGTTGACCACGTATACTTGCGTGTTGTGCGTAATTAGATTTTACCCAACGAGTTTTTGGCACCGTTTCCGGGGACTATTTAGTATAATTCTTAATAGTTTTACAATATCAGTTTAATTAATCCAGTTTTACTTAGACAATTTTTTTTATTTGTGTTGTTTCTTCTATTTCAGGGTTGAAAGTAGTTTATGCAAACTCAGTCCCAAAATCCAGACTTGCTGCCTTTTGAGGACGTCATTGAGAAAAGGTTCCAGAGGTTGAGTAAGTGGATCAAGGGAACGAGACAAGAATTTGAAACACCTGAGAAAAGAAGAGGAAATGGCAGCCGAAGATCGAAAAGCATTAAGGGACTTCATGACACACCAAGGTGGTGAATCATGAATCAAGCATCACCAGGCCAGCAATAGCAGCGAATACATTCGAAATTAAGCCTGGGATGATACAAATAATCCATAATTCAGTTCAGTTTGGGGGATTTGTAAATGACGATCCGAACAAGCATCTAGTCAGTTTTTTGGAAATGTGCGACACTTTTAGGTTCAATGAGGTTTCGGATGAGGTGGTGAGACTTCAATTGTTCCTATTCTCTTTACGTGACAAGGCGAAGAGTTGGTTGCATTCTCTACCGTCCGGTTCGATAACTACATGGGAGGATTTAGCTCAGAAATTCCTCGCAAAATTCTTTCCACCGGCGAAAACTGCGAAGATGAGGAACGAGATAATGACGTTTGAACAGCAACATGGGGGGTCATTATATGAGGCCTGGGAAAGATACAAAGAATTGCTCAGAAAATTCCCACATCATGGATTGCCCCAGTGGCTACAAATGAACACCTTTTACAACGGACTACATGGGAATCTCAGGACAAGTATTGATGCAGCATCGGGCGGAGCATTCATGGCTAAGAGTTACGAAGAAGCCTACGAGTTGATTGAAACCATGTCGGCTAATAACTATTAGTGGCCCACAGCGAGAATGACACAGGCGAAGGCAGCTGGAGTGTTAGAAGTAGATGGTATGACAGCTATGCAAGCACAGATTTCTGCACTTTCAAAGAAGTTGGATTCGGTGACAGCTGCGCAAACACAAGCATAAGCACAACAAGTGGCAATAATATGCGAGTTGTGCGTAGGAGAGCACCCAACGGATCAATGCACAATTAATCCAGCATCTGTGTAGTTCATCGGCAATTACAACAGAATTCCGCATAACACATACCAGAACACATATAATCAAGGAAATAGGAATCATCCGAATTTCTCATGGAGCAACAACCAGCAAAATCAAGCTCCACGACAATCATATCCCCCAGGTTTTTAGAACTAGCAACAACCAGCTCAATATCAAGAAAGGAAATCAGATCTAGAGGAGTTGTTGACAAAATACATGACTAGCAATGATGTGGCTATGAAAAATCAAGCAATGGCTATAAAATCATATGAGATGGCTATGAAATTATAAGAGATGGCGATCAAGAATCTAGAGAATTAGATAGGACAAATTGCGTTGGCATTGAATAATAGACCACAAGGGACATTACCAAGTGATACAGAGAGAAATCCAAAGGGTAACCATGAATAGTGTCAAGCAATTACATTGCGGAGTGGAAAACATCTCGAAGGTACTAATGCAGAAAATTCAGCAACTCCGGATGAAAAAGTTGATGATAGGGATGCGAGTGTAGAAAGCAAAGGTGAGGATAAGCAAGGTAAGGAAACAAAGCTAAACAATAAGCCAATTGTTTATCCACCTCCACCATTTCAGCAGAGGGTCCAAAAACAGAAATTAGGCAAGCAATTTTCCAAGTTTTTGGAAATTTTTCAAGACACTTGAAATCAACATACCATTTGTAGAGGCCCTAGAACAAATGCCGAGCTACGCAAAATTTATGAAAGGGATTCTGTCAAGAAAGAAGAAATGGGACGATTTTGAAACTATGGCAGTAACAGAGGAGTGTAGTGCGGTATTACAGCAGAAATTACCACCAAAACTTAAGGACCCGAGGAGCTTCACTATTCCATGCACGATCGGGAATATGCATTTCAGCAGGTGTTTATGTGATTTGGGGGTGAGTGTAAACCTTATGCCATTGTCAGTATACTTAGAATTGGGTTTGCATGCACCAAGGCCTACGAACATCTCCTTACAGTTGGCGGATAGGTAAGTCACATATCCGAGAGGCATAGTAGAGGACATCTTAGTGAAAGTGGATAAGTTTATATTCCCCGCGGACTTTATCATTCTGGATTTTGAGGAGGACAAGAACATCCCAATTATCCTAGGGAGACCATTTTTGGCTATAAGGAGGACACTCATAGATGTACAAAATGGAGAACTCACTATGAGGGTCCAAGATCAAGAAGTAAAATTCAATGTGTTTAAGGCTATGAAATTCCCTACGGACGAGGAAGAATGTTTTCAAATGGATTTAATTGAGGAAATCATTAGTGATGACATGAGCAAGAGTTTGGTAAACAATCCGTTAGAAACAACATTATTGGGGGATGAAGAGGTTGATGATCCGGAATTGGTGGATTACCTACAAATGCTAGACTCATTGCCACGAGTTTCCAGATTTAGAACACCGTTTGAACCACTGCACACAGAGGAGGTAACCGCAGAAAAACTAAAACCATCATTGGAAGAGCCACCAAAGTTGGAACTTAAACCACTCCCTTTTACGCAAATACAGAAGACAAAGAACCATTCCACGCATTTGCGTGAGGTCGGTTGGTTCCATTCAGTGAGGATGCAATCAACACTTACTACCAACTGCGGGTACCTCGCCACTGCCAGTATGCTCATCTCTGTAATTCTGACCCGTACTTTGATGCTATAATCACGGAGATGACAAAGCCGAGAACATCTTGGATCAAGGGTTGAAAACGAGCACTACAAGAAAGCTGGCTAAATCCGACGGATATATATTCGACGGACACATTCCCTCGAAGTTAATATATATTCCGACGGAGTATTCAGTCAAAGATACCTCAGTCGAAAATACTTTAATTTCGACTGATGTTCGTCGAACATTTATGTATCCCATTGGTGCCAATGTTCCCGCCAGCGCGAATCTTATGTTCGACTGAATAGTGTGTATTCCGACGGAAGCTTTAGCCGAAGATACCTTAAGTACGACGAATGTATGTACGATGGACATTCCGTCGAAGATAATCCTAAAACCTAATTAATCGGTACATCTTTCGGCCACCTCGTTTCTCTAGACCTTAATTAATCTCATTTCTCTCATTCTCGATCTTTCTCTCATTTCTCTAGATCTAGCTCTCACAAACCACCACTTCTCTCTCACTTCTCTCACTTCACTGCTCTCACGCCACCACCATCGCCGCCACCACCACGTACTGCCACCACCACCACCACCGGTTCTACCACGTACTGCCACCACCACCACCTTCGATTCCACCACCATCATGTACTACCACCACCACCACCTTCGATTCCACCACCACCACATACTGCCACTACCACCACCACCATCATTGTCGATCGGTTCCACCACCCGTAGATGCCACCAACACCGTCAGTTGAACCACCATCACTGACACCACCAGCAGCCACCACCGGGCACCATCGTCAGTTAGTTGCACATTAATTCAATTTCAAGGTTAGTTTTCTGCCAGGTATTAGATTTTTAGGGTTAATTTATTGCAAATTGTGAAATTTGTGGCTTAATTTGTTTTAGGTTTAGTTTGAGTTTGAATATGAGATTAACCCAATTTGGATAATATGTTGTTGCTGTGAATTTGTTGCTGTGAATTTGTGGACTGCATATTGCTGAAATTGGAATTTTGATTTTGGGTTTGTGGACTGCATATTATTTAAGTGCATATTATTTGGAATTTGAAAATTACAGAATATTGATATCAAATTTGGGTTCCTTATCATAATGTAACTGATTTTAGGACTGTTTTTAATCTTGATATATTTGTTATTTACGACTGAATTTATAGATGTAAATTTCAAAAATTATGAAATTGCAGAATATTTGTGGGCCTTGCATGTATTGTATTAGTAATTAGTTTCTCAATATTAATAAATCATAAACTAAGTATCATTTACTTACTTTCTTACTACTAAAATAAAATAAAGTAAATATAATTTAATTTAGTTTATTAAATAAAATAAATTTTAAAAATAAAATAAATAACATAATATAATACAAAATAAAGTAAAATAAAAAATATATATATTAAATTAATTTGAATAAAAAAAAACTTTGATTTATTTTAACAAATAAAATACAATTCAATAAAAAATAAAATAAAATAAAATAAATAAAATAAATTTAATTTAATTTAATTTAAATAATCTAAATTAAATTAAGTTAAATTTAAAATAAATTTAATTTAATTAATTTAATAAAAATATTAAAAATTATATAATACATATATAATATAATACAAGATAAATAAAATAAAATAAAATAATTTTAATTACGAAAATCAAATTAAATTAGAACTTTTATAATATAATACAAAATAAAATAAAAAGTAATAAAAAATTAATTTAGTTTAGTTTAATAAATAAAATAAAATAAAATGATTTAATTTAATTTAATAAAGTAAATTTAATAAATAAATAAGCCAATTATATAATATACTACAAATTAAAATAAAAAAAATATCATTTTCAATATATCATTGCCAAAAAAGATTCCAAATAATTAACAATTCTCATAAACTAAGTACCACTTACTTAGTTTATTATCATTGGCAAAATAAACTAAGTAGCATTTGCTTAGTTTGCCACAATTTTCAATATATAAATGCAATAATACTCTCCCTACATATATGTACTCTTTCTTGTATGCGGTGTTTCGACATATAGCAGCTTGAGTTAGCCTAAATAGTACTCCAATCGGTTCCTCGGTAATAATTAAAAAAAAGGGGTCGTAGTTCCTGTTTGTGTCCTATACTCGAATAATAAAGGTAATTAAATTACTGCAGACATTCCTCCTTTGTTCCATCATAATAGATGGCAACATCCCAAGGAGTGCCGATGAGTTGTTGAACAAAGTTCTAGGTTAAGCAACCCTTTAAATGAGCGAACGATCACTTCTCCTATAGGAATGAATCATCTCCCCATATGGGTCCAATCCATGATATAAACAACTTCTCACCACTCAATTCCTCGGATGGGTAGTTCTCACAAAAATGTCTCACCTCTTGAATGAGAACTATCCATTTGAGGAATCGAGAGAAGAAGTCGCTCATATCATGGATTGGACCCATATGGGGAGATGATTCATTCCTAGCAGAAAAGTGATCGTTCGTTCATCTGGAGGGTTGCTTAAGCTGAAACTTTGTTCAATAGCTTAATGGAACTCCTTCGGGATGTTGTCATCTGTTATGATGGAACAGTGAGGAATGTTTGCAGTAATTGAATTAACTTTATTATTCGATTATAGAACACAACAGGAACTACGACCCTTTTTTTTTTGTCGGCTTCCGACTCAAGTAGAGATTCCATATAAATTCTCATAAACTATGTACTATACTTTAAAACTTAGAAACCCGTTTGACATACACTCAATAGGGGTGAATGTCGAAATGTATCCCAGATTTAGGACTATTATTGGATGTTATCTCTCTCACTTAAGTAGGTGCAAATACGAAGCGGTACATTTTTGTTATTTTGAGGATTAATCGATTGTTATCTCTATATCGTTCTCCGAGTGCATACTTAGATTAAGTTATCTTAGTCTATTTCGTGTGCTTGGAGACCATGGGAAATCTTTGCCAAAATTTTCTTGAAACTCATGAAACGTACTCAACGTGTTTTGCACTAGTGATGAGACACATCCAATAACGGGATAGAAGCCTTACCCACATCTCAGAGAGATACTAGGTAAATCTAATTCATGCATAAATATCCAAATTAACTTAATACGTGCTTACGTAGTTAAAAATGTCACCGAATCGGAGTTGGATGTCTTGTAGGATACCTAGTGATGGGAGGGATTAGTCTCGACTTATCGTGTTGGGGTTTTAGATTTCTTGAACAAAGCATTAGAACATACTGGATGATCCATGCGGGGAAGATGCGATGCCCGTGTGTCAAGTGTAAAAATCGATTTGAAAGAAAGTCGACGAGATTAAATTCGACTTATTTTCTCGTGGATTTGTAGATGGGTACTTCGTATGGACTCATCACGGGGAATCAGAAGTGATTGAAAATATTGTGGAACAACCAATTCCACGGGATTTATACGTCAAAAACTATGATCCAGTTGAGATGTTGGTTGATGCTTATGGCCCTACTACTATTGACTGGGCTGAATATGAACCTTCTTCAAGTAGTGCAAAGCAAGTGCCAAGTGATACAGCTGCTGCTTTGGCCTTTTACAAGTTGCTATCTGAATCTAGGGTCGCGTTGTATCCGGGAAATGATACGAACACCAAGCTTTCTGTAGTGACGAAGCTCTTACACTTCAAGAATGAGCACGACTGTAGTGAGAAAGGTTTCAATGATTTGCTCGCTATAATTGGACAGTTCTTACTCAAGGATCATACTCTTCCTGCGAATTATTACGAAGTGAAGAAGATGGTCAAGGGGATAAATATGGGGTATCATAAAATCGATGCTTGTGAGCAGGATTGCATGTTATACTATGGGGAGGACAGAGATAAGGGACAGTGTGATATATGCATCTTATCGCGCTACAAGGTTACAAAACATGGGGGGAAGGAGAAACATGTTCCTAGGAAAATCTTACGATACTTTCCACTTGTTCCGAGACTTCAGCGGCTATTCATGTCGTCTCATACGGCTCAACATATGAGTTGGCATCGAACAAGGGATGTCATGCCTGGTCTGCCGACTCACCCAGCGGATGGAGATGAATGGAAGAGATTTGATGTAAATTATCCTGAGTTTGCGGAAGAAGTTAGGAATGTTAGGCTTGGCATGGCTACTGATGGCTTTTGCCCTTTTAATAATTTTAGCCAGCCGTACTCATTTTGGCCAGTCATTATGGTCGCTTATAATCTTCCACCGGCAATGTGCATGAGGGATCTGTATTTATTATTGACTTTACTCATTTCGGGGGATAAAAGTCCTACAAAAGATCTTAATGTGTACCTTCGACCGTTAGTGGATGAACTATAGATGTTGTGGGAGACAGGGGTTCAGACGTATGATAAATCGATATACGAGAATTTTGTGATGAAAGCAGCCCTGTTATGGACTATCACTGACTTTTCGGCTCTTGGGATAGTTAGTGGTTGGTCAACTCACGGGAAGCTGTCCTGTCCAATGTGTATGGGGGATGTGCAAGGCAACCAGTTGCAGCATGGGCGGAAATGTAGTTTCTTTGGCACTGCTCGTAGATTCTTGCCTCTTGATCACAATTGCAAAAAGATGTCTACACAGTTCAACAGAAAGATAGAGAAGAAGGGGGTTGTTGGTCGGCTGTTGGGCAGTGAGGTCTTGGAGTGGTTGAATCAACTTGATTTTCCTTTGTCGGGGAAGGAACATAGTAAATTAAGAGCAGTTGGGTACGGGAAGACTCATAATTGGACACACTTGCCTATATGGTTTGAGTTGTTAGTATTGGTGCACACTTTCTGTTAAATGCGTTGTATAGATGTAATGCATCTAAGAAAAGAATGTTTTTGAGAACTTGTTTTACACCGTGTTAGATGGGAGTGGTAAAACTAAAGACAATGACAATGCTCGAAAAGATTTGGAGGCATTGAACATTAGGCCAGGATTATGGCTTCGCCCTAACACTACGAAACCTAAAGCTCCATTTAGTCTTACTAAGCAACAAGTTGAAGACGTCTGTAAGTGGGTTAGTGGGTTGAAGCTCCCAGATTGATATGCGTCGAACATAACACGTTGTTGTAAGGTTGAGCAGTTGAAAATTTCTGGATTCAAGAGTCAAGATTGTCATGTATTCATGCGAAGTTGATTCCAATTGCATTTAAGTGAGATGTTACCCGAAAAGTTCGGATGCATTGACCGAATCACAAATTTCTTTCGAGATATTTGCTCAACTATAGTTAAGCACAGTGATGTCGAGCAGATGGAGAAGAATATTGTGCTTACCATGTGCAAGCTTGAAATGATCTTCCCTCCAGGATTTTTTGACTTGATGGAACATCTGCCTATTCATCTGTCGTATGAACTCAAACTTGGAGGACCGGTGCAATATCGGTGGATGTATCCTTTTGAGAGGTAATATATAAACTGCTATAATTGCTCTATCCTGCTCATATTAATAATACTTCACTAAGTCTGCATATTATTTATCGTAAGTATATGCGCTGATTAAAACAAAAGGTCAAGAACAAAGCTCGTGTAGAGGGTTCTATTGCTGAACGATATACAGAGGAAGAGCTTGTCAACTTCTGCTCATTGTATTTTGACGATGTTGTCTCAACGAAGCACAACCGTTTAGGAAGGAATGAGGTTGTTGGTCCAATGACTCAGGCTGATGATGAGTTAGCTATATTCACATATCCGGCTAAACCATTTGGCCCTGAGACTCTGACTTACTTAAGCGACAAAGAGTTGAAGATTGTATCTACATACGTGTTTCTAAATATGCTCGAAGTATCATCATACATCACGTAAGTCTAAGCTTATTTGCTCCAGTTAGTACAATTTACAAGTGTAGTCATCTCTATATATGTTAAAGACATTTTACTAATATCGTAGTTCATTCGAAGAGGAAGCGTATGCTTCTAACCCAACTTTTACTGCAGCAGAATTGGAAACATTCACTAATGCTAATTTCCAACAATGGTTTAAGAAAAAGGGTTGAAGCGGAGAGTATTTCTGAGCGTTTTATAGATGTCATCCAAGGACCTTACAAAGTTGCTAGTTCTTTTCCTGGTTGCATCGTGAATGGGTATAGATTTAGAGTCGATGACTTGCATGAACTCACATCAGTCAATTCTGGGGTTATGGTGTTAGGAAGCTGCTATCAAGATTCTAAGTCCAATTACTATGGTCGTTTACAGGATGTAGTTGTGCTCAATTATCACGGTTGCAAAAAGGTAGTTACATTTAAGTGTAGCTGGTTTGATACTGAAAAGGGGGTTAAATTTGATCGTAATAGAATCACAATCGTGGATATCAAGTCGGTGTTAAATTCTGATGACGTGTACGTGTCAGCAAGTTAAGTGACTCAAGTGTATTACGCTCGTAATGTTGTAAATACTCGAAGCCCCTGGTACACAGTAGTCACTACTAAAACACGCTCATTTAATGTTGATAACATGTTTGGTATGGATGAGGCGTTGCAAGAAGATGTGAGCAACCCATTGGCCATAGTGTTCCATGTTAAAGATGTGGTGAGTACGTACCTAACGATGAGGATGTCGAGGCCACCGTACATATGAATGATTATGTAGTCGTTGAGGATGATAACGATGACGAAACTGATCTCGAAACTGAGGATGAGGAAGCTATCGAATCCGAGAATGATATACACGTTGATTCTGATGGGTTTGATGACGTGCGTAATTGAAAATGAGCTTTCATATTAGTCCTTACCACATATTGTTAAACCTTACATATTCGTAATTTACCAATTTTGTTATTACAGTAAGCGGTGGAGGTCGCCGAGGTGGTGGGCGATCCGGTACTGGAGACGGTAGCCACGATGGAGGCTCTTCTTCAGGCGCGAGTAAGTTATCTTAACTAGGATTTAAATATATCTCAAGATACATTAATTACAATGATTATTGAAGTACTATGTTAAATACAATTATTACAAATGCACCTCATCGACGACAATCGAGGGATCGAACCTCGATATCTTTGGTCGTCGTCAAGATGGTGCCACTTACGATGCAAATGGATGTCATTTCCAAAATAGAAGTGTTAATATATTCGTACTATTTCTATCGGTTATTGCAAAACACAATTCACATAACACATATTGTTATACTTTTTCTGTAGTATACTAGACCCGGTGGCTAAGCACACCTACGTGCGCATCTATGAAGAGGGTGCATGCGGTTCGGTCGATATCTGTGATGCGATGCCACTTTTATGCAGGCAAATCTTGCGGGAGTTCCACGTAAGTTAAGCATATTATCACTACATAGTTGTATTGGGATGATGAAATCAAATGTTAATAATTTTAAATAATCTTTTGTTATAGGTTTATTATCGATTTGACCCGAGCATCTCTCGGTCAATTTGGCGATCTTGTGATTGAGCATCATGTCGCTCTTAATTACTACGGATGGTCAGTATGAGATGCGACGAGAAAATTTCCGGCGATTGTGGACCAAATGGGACCACCATCGAGATCATCACCCCAAGATAGTCTCCAATTTAGCACAGGGAGGCTATGTGTGCACACTGGGAGGCTGATGACTTTAAGAAAAAGTCTAAGACAGGTGAAGAAGAACCGTTGTCCGCTCCGAATAGTATGAACCCCTGGTTCTCAGTCGTTCGAGGAGGCGAAGACGGTAAGTGCGTTGTATTTAGTTATTTATGTGTCAAGTTCTCACACAAATACTTAAGACCTGTTTTATGAATGTTTGTATTAGGCATTGAGGAGGACCTTGGGCCGAGATCCTACCATCTTTAGAGTTTTGGGATCGAGCCCACACGCCCAAGGACGGCGTGCTTTGTCTCGGCGACTTTAGTTATCTGGGTAAAACTCATCTTACTATTTAGCTTTTAATAATATTCAATCATAAATAAAATGATAAAATTAACATATTATCTGGAATACATTACAGGACCGATTTCGAAGCTTGGACGACGTAGAAATGAGCTAGAGACTATTAGGAGGGGTTACGGTAGTTAGATTCTGCCACCCTTCTTCTCGATATTGTATTAGATCGGGATGAGGAGCTGAGACTATGGGTCGCGTCTCAGGATCTCCGTACTAGCAATACCGACAGATATCTAGTGTTGGGTCTGCCGAGGATACCCGCATATACACTTCCTGGAGGTAATATTTTTTTATGTTTCACGAAATTATCCGAATTTATCACATTATATAAATTATTATTAGTAATTGAATTTTTATCTCTTTATAGGCTCCAGCCAGTGCCAGCGTCCGAGAGCACATGTCGGACCATCTCATACGGGCGTTGGCTTGGATGACGATATCTTCCGGCGGCTGATAGGGGTCATGTCGGATAGGTTCCATACCGATCCGATCTTTCGGCGTCAGCAGTTGCCTTCCGGTTCTCGTCTTCACCAGATTGCTCAGGATATTATAGCGAGGGGCCTCTGCGGAGAAATGCACGGATTACCACAGGGAGCATTTCGACGCTTGGAGCACCGAGATGCTCGGGATGGTGATTACCCTCTTGGAGGAGGCTTTTAAATACCCCCACTACTCAGGTATTCTTATTATTTATGTTTTTCAATTAAGGCTAGTTTGTTAATTCTCATATATATATATATATATATATATATATACTGAGACTAATGATTTATATTTTTGATTCTATCAACAGGGTGGCGATGGAGAGCGGTAATGGCGATAATGACGAGGAGAGCACGGTGATTTCCATATACCAGAGCAGCGTCGTTCACCTCTGCCCGATGAATGATACTTTTACTAGTTTATAGTTCATTTGTATAGTTTGTAGAACTTTTGTATATATTGTATTGTCTAATTACGTCTGTACAACTATTGTAAATTATATTGTTTAACATTTATGGAACATTAGCTTATATTCGTAATTGGTTAGCTTATAATACGTTTTGGTGGATATTTGAATGTGAATGATAATGAGTTGAAGATTACGTTTTAGTGCTACGTTGTATATTTGAATGTGAGATACAGGTTTATATTACTGTGTATTGGGTTGTGACAGGTTATAGGTACATTAATGGGTTTAAACACCTGGAAACTGAACTTTTAAAATCTGCAGTTAAAAAAAATAGTTTCTTCTGACGGAATAAGGTAAGTTCGACGGACCGTCCCTCGGAGATAATAAATAACCAATTTTTAATAAATACCGAGATGGCCTAGTTTTCAGTCGTACATAAGATAACTTCAATGGAATATTTCCGTCGTACCAATTATATCTCCGATGTAAAGTCCGTCGAAGTTTATTAATAGACAATTTTAATAAATATCAACTAATTTTAGTTTTTTGTTGGAAATAGATTATGTTCGAGGGAATTAGTCACTCGGACATAGTTACTGCTATGTTCGACGAACAATTTCGTCCTATGTATTCTGTCAAAGATAGTCTAGGTTCGACGAACTTTCGTCGAAGATACGTTCGTTGTAGATAATAATCATCCGACGGAATTTTTGATGGAATTTATTTTCGACACGAATAGTTACGACGGAATCTCTGACGAATAATTCCATCAAAAATAACATAGTTTCGACGGAATAGTCTTATATACGATGAAATAGTCTGTCAGAATTAGTCGGTTTTCTTGTAGTGGAGGCACCGTATTTCATAGCAAAGGCCTTAGTCGGTATGGCAAAATTTGGTACGCCTTCCTATGTGCGAAATTGCTTTCGTCCCAACACACTTCGGACGTCACCAAAGAGAAGGCGTTACTGCTATATGCCATAGTCCAAGACTTTATTATTGATGTCGGGGCCATTATTTCCTCCTTCATCCGTCGGTGCCTACGTGAAAATTTTTCTGGAGGCCTACCACACCCATCCCTCATTTGTGGGCTGTGCCGTTAAGCAGGGGTGAGATGGTCTGATGACGAGCCCACTCAATTGCCGCTTGTGTTGCTTGATTCGAGAATGATAGCGCTTTATTTTGTATGGGAAAGAGGCGAGTCACATCCGTGTGGGGTGGGATTCATTTTTTCGTCATCGTCGGAAGACAACGTGGATGCTACAGAGACATCGGGGGATGAAGATGAAGAAATGGGCGAACAAGGGGCTAAGCAGGTATCGCAGGCCGAGGCCATAGCCAGTTCTCGGTTCCTTGAATTCTAAAATCAAATGAATGCACATACCAAGGCAACTCATCGGGAAATGCGACGATTGGCAATGAGGCAAGAACATATGTTCGATGCTATGCACACATCTTTCGCCTTGTTGAACACAACTCTTCAAAGTTTCAACCCAGCGGCACAATTTCCATACCAACAGCCCGGACCAATGCCAAGGTTCCCATCGAGTGATTCCGATGAAGAAGAACAACAACCACCTACTCAGACTTAAGCGATAGCAGGGAAGTCCTCACGTCCTTATTTTGACTATTCATTCAATGAGGACATTGTCTAACTTAAGTTTAGGGGATTTAAATACATGTTTGCATGCATTTAGTTCATTTAGGTTGCATTTTGAATTTTGGTCATTTAAATTTCTGTATTGCATTTTATTTTCAGTATTGCATGATAGCTTAGGTGCATTCATAGTAGCTTAGGTTAATGTTTGACATTGTAATGTATTGCATTTTATTTTCAGTATTACATGATAGCTTAGGTGCATTCATAGTAGCTTAGGTTAATGTTTGTCATTGCATAGTAAATAATCTTGTAATGCATTTTGTTATCCAATTTAAAAAAAAATTAGTTAGTAATTATTGTGTTTGCGTAAGTCCATCAATGTTATTTGTGGGCCTATGATGTGATTGACAATAAGTTAACAAGTATAGTATTGAGTATTAGAACTGTGAAACAATTTTTGTTTATGAATCGAATCTTGAGTTTGTTTGAAACTGGTATAAAAGGATAAACACGAGTAACAAACATCTATGTTAATTGTCGATTCAAATTGGTACCTAAATGGTCTCTAAAGGATAATGCTACGATGAATGATAAAATGACAAGGATGGACAAGAAAAAGGCTAAAGTTAGGCAAGAACCTAAGTTTGGGGGATGTTATGTGGGGTGTATAAGCTTTATCTAAAAAAATAATATGAATAAACACCATGGCATGCTTGTAAAATTTTGTGGCCTTTGTTACTTAAGTAAGTAAGCCTGAGGGGATTGTCTTTACACCTAGTGCCCTAAGGTCTTAATGGTCTGGGAGTCGTTGGTCGAAAGCTCGTTAAGGTAGCATTGAAAAGCCTAAGGGAATAAGACATTGCATAGCTATGTGTATTATAAATAAAATAAAATAAAATAAAATAAAACAGAAATAAGAGCAAAAAGCCCCGTATATATATATATATATATATATATATATATATATATATATATATATATATATATATATATATATATATATGAATAAAGTATAAGTACCACGCGTGAACCCCCGAGTTAGTGATTGTTTGATTTTAGTTGAAGTTGTCTATTTTTGAAATTTTTAAGTTTGTGCTGCATGATTCCTTCTAAGAGATTGGTTATGTATTGAATTTTGAGTCAGTATCGGTGATCATGGATGTTGCACACACACACTATACCAGTGATGATGGATTGAGATTCGTGGATTAAAACGGATTTGTAGATTGGTGTTTGGTAATTGGTATTGTATAGTTACTTGTTTCCGCTAAGGCCGCTAAGATAATCTTGATTCTGCGACATTGCTGGATTTGAAAGCATATAAGTTAAGTCGTATTCATTTCATTTCATTGCATTGCATGTAGTTATTTTGTGCTCGAGGACTAGCACGGTTTAAGTTTGGGGGATTTTGATAAGCGGATTTTATATACGCGATTCAATATCCATTTCATGCTTATTTATTGCTAAAATCTTTGTGATCATGTTTATTTTTACTTGTTTTATGTTATTTCATGTGTAGAATGGTGGTTGTCGCATTCAATGTACATTTGGAGCTATTTGGTTTGAATTGAAGTCAATTGGAGCATAATTGGAAAAAATGGAGTACAACTTAAAAATCAGCAAAGTCATCTGACAGAAGACATGCCGTAGGTTATCGATTCTACACTTTCACGCAAGGTAAGTCCTAATCGATTAGCGGAAAGTAGCCCACCGGGGTGGGACAATTTACACTATATGCCCCCGCCAGGGCAGGGGGTCTTCATACAAGCTAGACATAAAGGATGCCCACCGGGGCGGGCTTATATAGTACTTGAACCCCCACTGGGGCGGGGGGTGGAAAATCTGGCATTGTCCTGTTGTGATTGAACTTCGTTTTGGGCACGAATCTTAGCTATTTGTATGGCAATGTAACTCTATGTGATAAAGAATTCGACTGGGACTTGGTTGTTGGATAACATATACTCAATGAACAACAATTAGACAGAGACAAGACATATTACGAAGATCTAAGCTCAGTTTTTGATAGCAAGTGTGGAGGAGTATTTCGAAGGAGATTTTTCGGGACGATTGCAATTCTAGTCTACGTGAAGGGTGTTTTTCAATATTCTTTGTGTTAGATTATTATTTGTAATCTAAGGATGATTTCTATGATTTATTCAGTGTTTATTTTGTTTAGCATGAACTAATTCACTTTTTAGGCTTGTGATGGATCCTTGAGTGAATCAATGATTTTGTAAACTTTGATTTCCAATTTAATAATCTATTTCCAGTTTATCTATATTGATTTGTTCTTGAATCTATGAATTGCCTGATCAATAATTCTTTGTGGAATTGGATGTAATCCAGAGAGGATGTTCAATTCTAGACCTAGTTGATATAGCATGTGTTCATGATTTTGTGAATAGCTTAATTGTGATGAATGTTAAGGTAGAGATATACTTGACATCGCATGTAATCAGATAGAGAACTTATTCTTAAACCTTCATCAATTGTAATTCACATAGAGATATAGTGGGTTAGTTGATTAAGGTGTTTAACTGATTTCTATCTTAATTGTGGATTGACTTTAATACGGTATTAGTGCATCGAGAGGTGGTTAATACTACGTTCGTGTTCTTGGTTAATAAACTAGAATAGCGCATTGAATTGGAATAAAGGTGTTAAAATCAGAGTGATGCTTAAGGTGAAATCATAAGTCTAATTCTCCATTAATTGTTTGAAATTCTAGATTGTGATATTTGTGATTATTCTGTGTTAGTTTAATTATTCTTTAATTTAGATTCTTTAATTATAATTATTGAGTTGATTTGTTTAATAAAATTAGGGTTAATAGGAAATTGATAATTGTAAGTTAGGGATATTGCTAGTTATTTTCTGTGGGAACGATACTCTACTCATCACTCTATTACTTGTTGACCACGTATACTTGCGTGTTGTGTGTAATTAGATTTTGCCCAACAGTCCACACGAGCCAGTATTGATGCCGCAGTAGGTGGACCGATCATGGCCAAGAATTTTGATGAGGCTTATCAACTGTTAGAGACGATGGCCAACAATAATTATCAGTGGCCAATGACAAGGTCTAATCCTCCAAAAACATCGGGAAAGCTCAAATTAGATGCAGTGACAGCGTTGACAGCACAGGTTTCAGCGTTAACTAATAGAATTAAAACATGGGGTCCACCATCAGCACCGCAAGTAGCAATGGTTTGTGAGTTGTGTGCTAAGAGTCATGCTACAGATCAATGTGCCATCAATGCAGAATCAACTCAATTCGTGGGAAGCTATAATCGATCAGTCCAGCCTCATCCAAATCAAAATGCATATAACCCGGGGTGAAGGAATCATCCGGGATTTTCTTGGAGTAATAATCAAGCTCAAGCCCCTAGACCGCAAAACCCACTCGAATTTCAGAATCAGACTCAACAACAGCCAGAGAGGAAAACAAATCTGGAAGAAGCTCTGGCCAAATTTATTGTAGCTACCGATAAGAGGATGAGGAAACAAGACAAGCTATTGAGTCAGGTAGATATGAATGTGAAAAGTCAAGTTGTTTTGATCAAGAATTTGGAAAATCAGATGGGTCAGATAGCACATGTGTTGAATAGCTTACCACAAGGAGCACTCCCTAGTGATACTGAGATAAATCCAGGCAAAGATGAACATTGCAAGGCTGTAACCTTATGAAGTGGAAAGGTTATGCAAGAGACACTCAAGGATAAGCAAAAGATGGATATAGAAACTTTGGACAAAGAGGAAGTCTCAGAAACTGAAAATCGACAAGATGAGGAGTTAGAGAAGAAAGCACCTATACAAAGTCTTACAATACCTCCCATACCATATCCACAGAGGTTTCAGAAATCAAAGTTAGATAAGCAGTTTTCAAGATTTTTGGATATTTTTAAAAAGCTGCATATCAACATACCATTTGCAGAAGCCTTGGAACAAAGTTCATAAAAGAGGTTTTGTCGAAGAAAAGAAAATTGGGTGAGTTTAAAACAGTGGCGTTAACTGAAGAGTGCAGCGCAATTATCCAAAATAAATTACCACCGAAGTTAAAAGTTCCAGGTAGTTTTACTATTCCATGCAAGATTGGTAATCAGTTTTTAGGAAGAGCGTTGTGTGATTTGGGGGCCAGTATAAACTTGATGTCGCTATCCGTTTACAGCCAGTTTGGACTTAAGGCACCAAAACCGATAAATATTAGTTTGCAGTAAGCAGACCGATCAGTTACATACCCAAGAGGAATTGTGGAAGACGTGTTAGTAAAGGTTGATAAATTTATCTTCCCAGCAGATTTTTTTATTTTGGATTGTGAAGTAGACAAGGAAATTCCCATCATTCTCGGGCAACCATTCTTAGCAACGGGGATAACTTTGATTGATGTACAAAAAGGTGAATTAACAATGCGAGTTAAAGATCAAGAGGTAACATTTAATGTATTCAAGTTAATGAGATTTCTGAAAGAAGAGGGTGAATGTCTGCGGGTAGACGTCATGGAAGCAATAGTTAATTACAAACTCAGCGGACATTATTCGGATTATCCATTAGAATTTGTTTTGTTTGGGATGGACGACTATGATATTAAGGAAGATATTGGGTATGTTAAATGGCTAGATGCATTACCAGCATCTAGGAAGTTCAAACAACCATTCGACACTCTTGATCGGCCCGAAGCAAAAGAGAAAAAGTTTAAGCCATCGATAAAAGAGCCACCAGTATTGGAATTAAAACCTCTACCATCTCATTTGTAGTATGCCTATTTGGGAAAAGCTGACACCCTACCAGTTATTGTATCGGCGAATTTAACTGACACATAGAAAGAAAAACTGTTAAGGGTATTGCGAGAGTTCAAAACAGCAATTGGATGGACTATAGCTTATATTCGGGGAATTAGTGTGTCATTCTGTATGCACAATATCTTATTGGAAGAGGGAGCAAAACCAACCATTGAGCAACAAAGAAGGCTGAATCCCATCATGAAGGAAGCAGTGAAGAAAGAGATCATAAAATGGTTGGATGCAGGTATTATCAATCCAATCTCGGACAGTTCATGGGTAAGTTCTGCACAGTGTGTACCGAAGAAAGGGGGAATGATGGTAGTGAATAAAGAAATGAATGAACTCATCCCCACTAAAACAGTTACAGGTTGGCGAGTATGTATGGATTACAGCAAACTGAATAAAGCCACACGCAAGGATCACTTTCGCTTCCCTTTCATTGATCAGATGCTGGATACGTTGGCGGGACGTCAGTTTTACTATCTGTTGGATGGATAATCCGGATATAATCAGATTGCCATAGCGCCAGAAGATCAAGAAAAAACCATGTCCGCATGCCCTTATGGTACGTTTGCATTCTGGCGTATGTCCTTTGGTTTGTGCAATGCTCCAATAACTTTTTAACGGTGCATAATGACCATCTTCTCGGATATGGTAGAACAAAACTTGGAAGTGTTCATGGATGACTTCTCCATGTTTGGTGATAGTTTCGACTTATGCTTGAAGAATTTGGTTTTAGTATTGAAGCGATGTGTGGAGACGAATCTAGTTCTCAACTGGGAAATGTGTCACTTCATGGTGCAAGAAGGAATAATTCTGGGGCATAAGGTTTTTGTTGCAGGGCTAGAGGTTGATAAAGAAAAAATTGACACGATTGAGAAACTACCTCCTCCAACATTTATGAAGGGAATACGGAGCTTCTTGGGACATGCGGGTTTCTATAGACGATTTATTAAAGATTTTTCCAAAATTTTGAAACCATTATGTTCCCTACTAGAGAAATATGTGTCATTTAAGATGGATCAGTTGTGCTTAGACACTTTTGAAATATTGAAGAAGAAATTGGTCTCAGCTCCAATCATAGTGGCGCTGAGACCATAGTGGCGCTGGACTTTACCATTTGAGTTGATGTGCGACGCCAGTGAATATGCAGTGGGAGCAGTATTGGGACAACGTCAAGATAAAATCTTTTACACTATTTACTACTTCAACAAGACATTGACGGATGCTCAGTTGAATTACACTACCACTGAAAAAGAATTACTTGCAGTAGTGTTTGCCTTTGACAAGTTCAGAGCGTATCTAATAGGGACCAAGGTAATCGTCTACATTGATCATTCCATAATCAAGTATTTGATTGAGAAGAAGGATGCCAAACCATGGTTAATACTGTGGGTGCTTTTGCTCCAAGAATTTGATTAGAAGATCCGAGATAGAAAGGGTACCGAAAACCAGGTGGCGGATCATCTTTCGCCATTAGAAAATGCGGAGGCTCAACAAAAAAATGAAGCCGTGATCAATGAGATGTTTCCCGATGAACAACTTCTTCAAGTAACAATGACAGTGCCATAGTATGCATATTACGTGAATTATCTGGTTAGTAATGTGTTACCTCCGGAGTTGAGTTTGCAAGAACGAAAAAAATTCCTTCACGATGTCCGACAATACTTTTGGGAAGAACCATTTCTGTTTAAGACTTGTGCAGATCAAATGATTAGACAATGTGTGCCACATGAGGAGATGGATAGCATATTAAGTCATTGTCACTCATCGGATTACGGAGGTCACTACATGGGAGATAGGACAGCATCCATAGTGTTGCAGTCAGGATTTTTCTGGCCTACCTTGTTTAAAGACGCATATCTCTATGTGTTGAAGTGTGATCGGTGTCAACGAGTAGGCAATATCTCCAAACGCAATGAAATACCGCTTAACACTATTTTGGAGGTTGAGTTATTTGATGTGTGGGGAATCGACTTCATGGGACCCTTTCTATCGTCTTTTAATAATCAATACATTCTATTGGCGGTAGACTATGTTTCAAAATGGGTAGAAGCCGCAGCATTACCAACTAACGATGCCAAGGTGATGCTACGGTTTTTAAAGAAAAATATTTTCACACGATTTGGTACACCGAGAGCTATAATTAGTGACGAGGGAACTCATTTTTGTAATAAATAGTTCACCAAATTTCTCACCAAGTATGAGGTCCGACATTAGATTGCGGCAGCATATCATCCCCACACTAATGGGTAAGCGGAAGTCTCGAATAAGGAAGTTAAGCGAATTTTGGAAAAAGTCGTAAATCCATCACGAAAAGATTGGGCAATGCGATTAGATAATGCCTTATGGGCATATCGAACAGCTTACAAGAACCCTATCGACATGTCACCATATCGGATGGTCTATGGAAAAGCGTGTCATCTTCCGGCAGAGTTAGAACATAACGCCTACTAGGAAATTCGGAAGCTGAATTTTGACCTACAAGCAACTGGTGACGAATTCTGGCATAATGCGTATGAGAACGCCAAACTGTACAAAGAAAAAGTCAAAACATCGCACGATAAGAGAATCATTGATGGGAAATTCGAATCGGGACAACAAGTATTGCTATTTAACTCTAGATTGCGGTTATTTCCCGATAAATTGAAATCTCGCTGGTCAGGGCCTTTCGTGGTTGTATATGTCACTCCACACGAGAATGTTGAAGTCGAGGAACCTAATTCGAAGCGAACCTTTAAGGTGAACGGCCAATGCCTTAAGCATTATTGGAGCGGACCCATCGATCGCCAACCTACAGCAATGCATCTCTCTGATCCAATGGGCAATTGAGCAACCGAGTTATGGCGGGCTGACGACTCTAAACCAAGCGCTTTGGGAAGGCAACCCCAGAATTTTAATTTGTTTTTTTTTATTTTTTTTTATGTCTATTTTGTTTTATTTTTCGTTTCAGTATTTGAAGTTTTTTTTTAATAATAATAAGGAAGTGTTGGTTTGTTTTCTGCTGCGATTACATTAAATTGCTAAAGCTACTCTGTGTAGAGACGCGGGCATACTGACCTGACGTCCCCAAATACCCATAATCGAAGGCCTCATCGCTACCAAGCTCCACAATCGAAGCTATAGCAATCATATTCGCTGCCGCAAAGATGTCTTTCACCATCACACAAATACCGACGCTAAATATGCACAGGATGCTAGCGCCATGGCGCTGAGGGGCTTAGGGACTTACTGCACATCAGTATCCCGACGCTATGAATAGACCATTAGGCAGCGCCCTGGCGCTAGGGGCGGTTATCGGACACTGACGCTTAGCACTCTAGCGCTCGATACTAGCTAAAACCCAGCGACCCAGCGTTGGGACCAGGTTTGAGAGTCCTATGTTGTTTAAAAGTCTACTAGGTTTCACCTTCTCACTCCATAAACTTTTACACATGTTTCACTCACGTTGCACCCTTTCCCCTTCTCTTATGGTAACTACTTCCTTGTTTGTTTCTTTAATTATAAACTGCATGATTTCTGGAGCCATTCCACGCTCTCACATCCTTTCCATAATTTGCTAAGTAATTTTCGTCTACTATCTCCATCTCTAAGGTATGTATTGCACTAAATTTAAATCTTTGATGCTCCAAATCTTCTTACTCGTGTGTTATATTTTTCTCATACTGGTAATGCATACTATTTCACTTCAATTCATTTTTCTGTGACAATTATCATCAAATTTAGTGTTGGATGCCAGGATTATGATCCTATACATATGAGTTTGAATGATGATCATCTACATTTTGGTTTCAATAGAGTTACTGAGTACCCATATGGTGTTCGATAAAACGCCTATATGAGGTATCATGGTTAATTTTGACCCACTTTTAATTGCCTCGTTATCATTGCATATACATGGATGAATATTCTCTCATAAGAGCATAGGCTAATTACTTTGTACCTCACTTTATACACATACTTGTTGTGCTATGGTTAGAGAAGAGATTTTCATGTACTGATATAACTCGTAAAGGGTATGTCTAAATTGGGTGGGCTTCAATTGCATCCCAGATGGTTAGGTGTTTAGCCAAAAGTTTGTGTGCATATGACTCATGGTTCCAATTAGTCATTCTAATTCATAGTTTGGGGGTTTTGGTCTGCTTAGGAGAGTCCTTAAAAAACCTGCGCTAATTCTAACACGTGTGTATTTGTTTTTAATGGCAGAATATTCGAAATGGCCTCTAAGCGTCAAAGAGGAGAAGGCTCTAGTTCCTTATCGGCTCCCCCAAAATTTGACAACCGACGGTTTGTGAGTTCTGCGGCTCAAGAACGATACAATCATATGGCCACCCGCTACCTAGTCCCAGAACGAGGTTTAAGGCCCGACCAATTGAAGGATGGGGACATGGCTGTCATGACTGCTGAGAGAAATTGGTTTACACTCACCAAACAACTTGACCTGGCGGTTATTGCAGTGGTTAAAGAGTTCTACGCTAACGTTTCTGAGCACTTCCACTATAGAGTGTATGTGAGAGGCAAAATAGACGAAGAGGACGTCAATGGTTGTCACCAACAGCCTTTGGAGCATCAACACAATGAATATGCCAGTTTTGTGAGCCAAGGATCGGAGTATGAAGTGATAATCTGCGAGCTTTGTCAACCATGCATAACTTGGACAATGCATGAATGTGGCAGCATGAATTTCTCTCATTCGCACCTCAGTCTATATGGAAAGGCTTGGTACGCCTTTATATGCACAAAATTGATGTCGTGCACACATGTTAGCAATGTCACGAAGGAAAGGGTCGTGCTGCTATATTCAATAGTTTAAGGCTTAAAGATGGATGTCGGCCTAATTATTCAGCAGTCAATTCTGCAAGCTGCACGAGGAGGTACCACGGGAGGGTTACCCCACCCTTCTCTTATTTGTGCTTTATGTTCTAAGTTTGGGGTCAAATGGAAGTCAGATGAAATGATTCAGCCCCCAATGCCAGTTTTGGACCATAAAATGATAAGCAGGTACCGGGTGTGGACTGGTGGTGCAAATCACCCACGTGGATTGGGCTTTATAATTCCTCAAGCTGCAGCTCCACAAGCTCCTGCTTCACCTACTTATGGTCCCCCTCTGCAGCTCACCATGGTGTTGTTCCCGATGCGGTTCATCGCAAAATTGATGGTTGGTTCTACAATATTAAAGCACAAAATGTCTGTCTGTCTGAACGCCAAGATGTGATCTACGGGTTTATAGTCAACTACTTCAAGGCCCAGACTGCTATGTATGCTCAGATTTACCCTGGAGTTGATCTTAGTCATTTCCCTACTGCTCTTTTTCTGCCTGTGTTCCCCCCTTTTGATCAAGAGATGAGCGACGATGAAGACGATGCGCCCGAGGAATAAGCTCGTCAGGGAAGTCCTTTGTTTTAAATTGCTATATTTTTCGTATAAGGACATTGCTCTTTATAAGTTTGGGGGTAGTTTAGTTTTATTTGCATTTTTAGGTGGCATGTTTATAGTAGCTCATGGAAATTAGGTTATGAGTATGTTTTAGTGTGTTAAACTTGATGTTAACTTTTAAGTTAAGTGTTGCATTTAGTATATCACTATGATTCTAGTTGTTAAATAGTTTAAGTATATTCGGGGCCAATGATGAAACTAAAATTGCATAAACAAGTCTAGTATTGATTAGATTATTAAGCATTTGATGTGATTTCTTGACTTGATTTAAATCTTTATCTGTTTGAAACTGATATTATTCGGATTGCACATGTTAAGAAATGACCATGTTGGCTGATTAAGTTTAAATAAATATATAATGGATATCTAAAGGATAATGCCAGTTGAATGAAAGAATAACAAGAATAGACAGTGATGGCTAGAATTAGGCAAGAATCTAAGTTTTGGGGAAAAGTGGGGTATATAAGCTTTGTATATCTAAATATGGGAGCCTTCCCGAGTTGAATACGTGAATCGTGTGGAGGGTGAGATGGAACGTAAAATGTACTCACTATGAGGGTGAAATGGAGCATAAAACGCACTCACTATTAACAGGCGTGAGATGGAGCGTAAACCGCACTCACTATAAAAAAACGGGAAAAAGTGAAAAAAAGACCCCGTTAAAATAATAATAATAATGAATGAATGAAATAATAATAATAATAATAATAATAATAATAATAATAATAATAATAATAATAATAATAATAATAATAATAATAATAAAGCATAAGTACCCTATTTGGACCCTTAATATTGGTAATTGTTTGGTTTTAGCCGGATCTAGTTTGTTTTTGGAGTTCTTGAGTTTATATTGTATGATGCCTTCCAAGAAATATATTATGTTTCTCATTTTGCTTTCCTCAGTTAGTATGGTTCTTGAGCACACACGCACAATATTAGTAATAACAGGTTTAGATTTGATAATTGTTGGGAGATTATCGATCTGTCTAGGTATGATGTACTAGCATGTTTTTGTGATTTCTCTGAGGCCTAATGAGTATACTGTGTTTTCTTAGACTACTGGAATTATAAACATGTAGATAGTTATATTAGCATTTGCATAACATATGTAGTTTTTCTTTCATTGCATTGTGTTTTGTTGCTTAAGGACAAGCAACAAGTTAAGTTTGGGGGTATTTGATGAATGGGTAATATACCCATGAATTGGATACATTCGAACTTAATTTATTGTTGTTCTCAAGTCTTTTAGAAGAATTTTTACCGTGTTTATTGGTTATTTTGCAGTATGAGGCGGAGCAGGGATAAATTGGGAAACTTAACTTCAAAAGTGGCAAAACCGTAATTTAATTGAAGACCAGCGCCAGGGCGCTCTAAATTGCACTATCCTCAGCGCCGGGGCGCTGAGGTCCAACTTAGCTTGACCGATGCGCGTGCATTAGGGAAGTTGACATGGATTAGGAGTGAGACAAGATGGAAAAGGAGTATTTTAAGGGAGCAATTAGCTGGAAATTGGGAACTTAACCATCATAGCTGGAGATTAATCAAGATTTCATCAGAGAATTGCAGAAGAGAATTTCTAATTGAAGATTGAAGCTTGAAGGATTTCTTTTAGAGTTTCTTCTTCTTATTATTTTTAATTGTGTAATTCTTTTGAGATGATTTTTATGGGATTGTTAGTTTTATTTTTCAGTATGAACTAACTTTTTAATTAAGACTACAAATTGAACCTTTTATGTTTATGAATTAATTATTCAATTTAATCCAGTTATTTATGTCAAGGTGAATTGTTTATCATGTTTTGTGCATATTGATTAATTATTTGGTTAATAATTACTGTATTACACTATAAAGATTCGGGAGATGAAATCTAGGGTTAGAACTGGACATGATAACATGTTCGCTTAATTATTTGCATGAGATGAATAATTAGGGTTGTGAATTGAATAGGAATATCTTTTCACTACATGTAACAATTGGGAATTAGAACTTAACGGGTTTGATTTAATTATTTTGCATAAGAATATCGCATAATTAATTGAATTAAATAGAATTTATTTGTTACTTGGGAAAGGGCTTTTAACAACTAAAATTCTTGTTAACAATTCAGGTGATGTAATAACTGGAATAACTAGATAATTGGTTTGTAGTACATAATTGGGGATATTGTTGTCTTAACCTTTATTTATTTGAATTAATTTCAAGAGTAATCCAGTTTTAATTAGTCAATTTAGTTTTTTTTAACTAGAAAAATCACAAATTGCAGTTGTTTAAATAAAATTGAATTGGTATAGTACTAGTAGTTAGAGTTTATTGATTGGAATTCCCTGTGGGTTTGACACTTAATTTTACCACTTTATTACTTGTTGACTGTGTATACTTGCACAACTAATTGATTGAAATCGATTAACAATAACTTATAAACTAAAACGAACAATGAAATGGCACCGAATTATCACTACGTGCTTATACAATGTTCTACAAAACATCTAGACAGATATATGATAGATAATATATATATATATATATATATATATATATATATATATATATATACATCAATCTAAACTAGTACTACCACCAAGTAGGATCGAGTTATCTGGTGGGGGTCGACGATTCTACTCGAGTGTCCGAAAATTCTGCTCGCCATCACCATCGATACTAGCGTCACCCTATTGATACAAAAAAATGCATTAGTCTGAATGAGAGAATCAAAATAGACAGTATACAAATTAAATAACATGCAAATTAATAAACTTAAAATAAATATAATACCTGAGTAGATGGGGGTTGACTCCCTATAGGGCTAAAAGCCTCAAAGAGCAAGGTAACCACTAACCAGAGCACCTCGTCGCGTATCGCGACAAACTTCTCCTACGGGATACCCGTACTCTCGACGGTCACCCCTGCTGCAATATCCTGCGCTACCTGGTGAAGGCGAGCTCGGCTGGGCAACTCCTGACAACGGAGAACCGGATCCGTACAAAACATCTCCGACACAGCCTCCATGACCCTCTGGAAAATTTGGTCATTCAATCCAGTGCCCGTGTGAGATGGTCCAACAGGTGCTGTCGAACGCTGGCGCTGGCTAAAGCCTGCAAAAACAAATATATTATTACAAATAATATTTGTAATTAAATTATATTAACTTATATAGCAAAAATAATATTACCTCCAGGTAATGTATGTGCCAGTATCCTCGGCAGGCCCATCACGCGATACCTACTGGTACTACTACTAGGGGGATCCTGAGATGCAACCCATAGTCTCAACTCATCATCCCGAGATAATACAATCTCAGTCGGACGAATGGTGGAATCTAACATTTCAAAGACCCCTAACGACCTCCAACTCAACTATATGTACCGGGTCCCAAGCTTACAAATCGGTCCAGAATTAATTTTTTGACATTAAACATTAATGAAATCAGAATATCAACTACCTAATATTAATAATTATATCAGATAAATTTCTATTAGTCTTACCCATATAGCTAATGTTGTAAGAGACATGCTAGAATCCTTCGGCGTGTGGGCTCTATCCTAAAACTCTAGCATGGTAGGAGGTCGACCCAAGCTATCCCGCGTGGCCTAATAAATATATAAAAATAAAATTTAATAATTATGATAATACATTCGAATAACTAAAGAACTAAATTACGATACTTACCGACTTCACTTCCTCAAATGACCATGAGCCGGTAGTGTGTACGACTCGGAGCTGGCCACGATTCTTTTTTGCCCGCTTAGACTTTTTCTTGAAGTCATCAGCGTCCCATTGTGCATACATAGCCGCCCATTCTGCATCAGAGACTATGCGAGCCTGATGATCGCGTATGATAGTCCCAAGCTGCTCAATACCTGTCCGGGTAGCCCGTTGTCTCATCTCGTATAGCCAACCAAAATAGTTCTTTGCGACATATGCAGTAATAACACTGTCGTCGGCTTCCTGTGAGACAGTCTCCACATATCTAAAATAAATCTATACAAATAATGTTAAAATATTAGAAATTGATGATAAATTAAATATATCTTACTTAATTTAAGTTATGTAATTTGACTTACGTGGAACTCTTGCAGCATAGTAGTCATATAGTATGCATCATACTGAGGAAACTGAGTGAATCGCATACATCTTGTAGGAAGGTGTGTCAAGCAAATAGCGTGTAGCGTATGCTTAACGACCGGGTCCAGGATACTGCGATAATTCAAAATATATGTTACTTTAATTCATGTAATCATATAAAGTAATTTATTTATTTAGTTATATAATAGTTGACACGTACTGCGCCGAGTCAACATCAACTAGTGCCACCTCTGGCTCGGCTGGTGGACGCCCAAATAAACCGAGGTTAGTCCCTCGCTGACGTCGATGAACAGTATTTGTAAGTTTATATAGGATTTCATTATGCGTTAAAATAAATAAAGTAGTCATAATAAATTACATTACAAAAAAGATGGAAACTTACTAGATGATGACGACGTCCATACAGGAGCCATCGCCAGTCCTCAGATGACCCACCTCACAAATGACCTCCACCGTTGTTTCTAGCCATAATTGTGCTACTGTAATTAAAAAGAATGAGAATATTAATTTCTACTTAAATTATCTTAATAAAATATTTTTTTTATTAGTGAATTATACAAAAATAACAATAAGTTGAAGTTAAGACTTAATATGTCGTCAAACCCGTCAGAATAAATATCAATTTCATCCTCAGATTCAGTCTCTTCCTCGTCCGTATCAATTAGTGTTTCCTCATATTCATCTTGTACAATGACATAATCACTAGCAATAATGTCATCATCAACTTCTTCATCATCGAGTACGTTAACTGTAAGACCCCGAATTTTATGAAATAAAAGTATTCAATTTTTCTATTTAGTAAATAGTTAAATTGATAAAATTTTAAAGTTAAGGGTGATATGTATAAAATTTTCAAATTTCACAAGTGGTTATAAAATATTCATTTTTGTCGGGGAATATTCGTTTGGTCGTGGAATATTCTTTTTGTCGGGAATATCCGTACGACGGCGCAGTCATTTGTGGGCCCCATAATAGAATAATTATCGGATAAGGAAAAACGACAAGTATGTATTTTTATAAATAACTACAGTAATTGTTACCAATTAACACCGTTGGATTACACGGTGGTTAAAATACGATGTCTGGCGTGGGTTGCATTGCGAAGATGCTTGTATTATTGCATGTTGTTGTTGAATTATTGATTCTTACATAAGAAGGCACTACTCAATAATTGTTACGATAATTATTGCTCATTATTTTATTTTATTGATTCAATAATTGTTTGCGTTGATATTTTATATTATTCTTTGCTCAATAATTGTCAACGCATAGTATTTCTCATTATCAAATCAATAATTCATATTATTTGAATAATATTATTAGATAGCATTATTGATAATGTCTAGAAAGTTCATCGAGGAGAGGTTTGGTCATCTAATTGCGGCGCAAGAAGAGAAATCCTTATTGAAAGCCCTCTTCCTCAGGAACCGCTACCGTTGTGTCGATCTTGTGAGTCTCATAATATTATTTGTGAATAATTAATTATTGATTATTATGATAAAGAAAATATTTATTGTGGATATAGATGGAGAAAATTTTTAATGTGACAACTATTGAAAATTAATATTTTATCTTTTTCTCGATAAAATAATTCATTTAAATATATTATTTTAATAATATATTAACTCTGTAATATTTTTACAACGAATGTGGGATATATGAGTATATGAGGAAGAAGAGTATTTTTGTGGCATTAAATATTTAACATATATTTTGGGTGTCGGTGGACACAATTCTTAATAGAAAATTGATTATAGTACGTAAAATCGCTTCGTTTGTTGATTTGGTCAATTTACATTTGGAATTTGGAAAATTTTCTTACGCAAAAGTTGTAGAGAATGGAATTTCCCATGGAAAGCCATGAGTTTAAATTTTTCGATAAACGGGCTATTTTCTATAAATTATTGAAGTTTCGAAAATAAAATGATTTTTATTAAATTATATGGTGGGACCCACTTTGGTTGGTGTTAATAACATGTGGGTCGCTATATTTTTTCAAATTGGCATGCTTGGATGGCTGGTCTTGGATGGTTGGTGTGTAAAAAGAAAAATAATATTTTATTATTTTAGTCTCCTTTATGCGTTAGCAGCATTTTCCTACAAATAGAAGCTTAAGTTAGAATTGAAAATCACACCGAAAACTCAAGTTTTCTCTATTTCTCTCTATATTATCAAGTGTATTCTTGTATCTTGAGTGTTGCTATACTCTAAATTGCAAATTAGATTCCATTATTCCGGTCGAAAATCTTTTGCTCTTTTGAGGTAATAAAAGTGTAAATTTGGGTCGAGTGGGGGATAACGGGGAATAGAGCGATTGGTCTATAAATTTGTTGAGGTGAGGCAAACCCAACGTTGGAAGGGTGTTTTGTCACTATCATACAAGATGTCTAATGACATACAACCTCGTATCATCATAAAGACAGGGATGTGCTCATCCACTTCTTTAATATATATCTGAGCACTACCTATATAATCTTGGTGTTTGTTTGAAGTATAATTCTCAATTAGAGATAGTGGAGATAATGATAAGTCAAGAGAAGACTTACCATTGGGAAGAATATGATAGTAATCTTCTTGTTTTTCTTTGGGGTCTATTGGGTCAACCAAGGATAATTTTGTGGCCATATGATATCTATCATAACCTGAGGCGCATGGTCTCCCATGTATGCGAAGGTTTCTTGAGTACTTCCCAAAGATTTTAGTTTCTAAAAGCAGCTTTTGACTATACCTTTATGTAAGGTGTCACTTTGAGGTGTCATCCACTTGTTGGGACATGTGTCACATTTGGTATATATTTGTATCCAAACAAACTCACAAACATATGTCTTGTTGTATTTTGTCACGACAATTGTTGTAATAAAGTTGTAGTTATTTTACGTACCATGTATTTGGCGACTCGAGAATGGGTTGGATGGAATGGACCTATTTTGGGGTTGTCACGGTTAGTATCGAGATATAAGTAAAACCCCGAGCCTCTCATTGGTGACTTCTGTTGATGGGGAATGCACCGTCGACTCTCCGTAGGGGACGCTTGCTTCTGCGGCAAACTGATAGGTATCAATGTGAGGTGCTGATACAAATTGGTGTCTAAAGTCACAGTTGGTATCAGAGCTTAGGGATATGATCTCTAGCGGAGATCGGGGAATAGAACTAGGAGGAGAGAGATGAGTAAATCCTTCGCTAGTGTGTCCTACCTAAGCTTATTTGTTGGTTAGTCATAATATCGGGATATTATGTGATATGTTAATTTGTTCAATTAACCCTTGTTTTGAAGCTGTATTCTAGAATGATATCTAAAATACAGGAGATGAGCATTGGAGAAATTATGATGACAGGGAAGATGGAATCTGAAATGAAAGCAAGGTATTCTCAACTCTTTGAAATACCAGGTATGTAAATTTCGAGGACGAAATTTCATAAGGAGGGGAGATTGTAAGACCCCGACTTTTATGAAATAAAAGTATTCAATTTTTCTATTTAGTAAATAGTTAAATTGATAAAATTTTAAAGTTAAGGGTGATATGTATAAAATTTTCAAATTTCACAAGTGGTTATAAAATATTCATTTTTGTCGGGGAATATTCGTTTGGTCGTGGAATATTCTTTTTGTCGGAATATCCGTATAACCAGTATGATCATTTAGGGCCCCATAATGTAATAATTATCGGATAAGGGAAATTACAAGTATGTATTTTTATAAATAATCTACAGAATTGTTACTGAATTAACAATCGTTGGATTACCTAGTGGTTAAAATACAAGAATACGGCATTGGTTTTAGCATGGCACGATATTGCGCATGTGTTGTTGAATTATTGATTCTTACGTAAGAAGGCACTACTCAATAATTGTTACAATAATTATCGCTCATTATTTTATTTTATTGATTCAATAATTGTCGCGTTGATATTTTATATTATTGTTGTTCAATAATTGTCATCGACAATAGTATTTCTCATTATCAAATCAATAATTCATATTATTTGAATAATATTATTAGATAGCATTATTGATAATGTCTAGAAAGTTCTGTCAAGGAGAGGTTTGGTCATCTAATTGCGGCCAACAAAGAAGAGAAATCCTTATTGAAAGCCCCTCTTTCCGAAACCGCCTCGTTGTCAAGATCTTTGTGAGTCTCATAATATTATTTGTGAATAATTAATTATTGATTATTATGATAAAGAAAATATTTATTGTGGATATAGATGGAGAAAATTTTTTAATGTGACAACTATTGAAAATTAATATTTTATCTTTTTCGATAAAATAATTCATTTAAATATATTATTTTAATAATATATTAACGGTAATATTTTTACAACGAATGTGGGATATATGAGTATATGAGGAAGAAGAGTATTTTTGTGGCATTAAATATTTAACATATATTTTGGGTGTCGGTGGACACAATTCTTGACCAAAATTGATTATAGAATCGTGAAAATCGCTTCGTTTGTTGATTTCATCAATTTTTTGTTTGGAATTTGGAAAATTTTCTTACGCAAAGTTGTAGAGAATGGAATTTCCCATGGAAAGTCGCGAGTTTCAATTTTTCTCGATAAATGTGCTATTTTCTATAAATTATTGAAGTTTCGTAAAATAAAATAATTTTATTAAATTATATGGTGGGACCCACTTTGGTTGGTGTTAATAACATGTAATTTGCTATATTTTTTTTCGAATTGGCTTGCTTGGATGGTTGGTCTTGGATGGTTGGTGTGTAAAAAGAAAAATAATATTTTATTATTTTAGTCTCCTTTAAGCGTTAGCATTTTTCCTATAAATAGAAGCTTAAGTTAGAATTGAAAATCACACCGTAAACCCAAGTTTTCTCTATTTCTCTCTCTATATTATCAAGTGTATTCTTGTATCTTGAGTGTTGCTATACGGTGCAAGTTCGTTCAGCGTTATTCCAGTCAGAAATACTGCTCTTTTGAGGTAATAAAAGTGTAGCTGGGTCGAGTGGGGGATAACAGGGAATAGAATCGGTGGTCTATAGTCATTTGAGGTGAGGCAAACCCAACGTTGGAAGGGTGTTTTGTCACTATCATACAAGATGTCTAATGACATACAACCTCGTATCATCATAAGACAGGGATGTGCTCATCCACTTGCTGAGTATATATACGAGCACTACCTATATAATCTTGGTGTTTGTTTGAAGTATAATTCTCAATTAGAGATAGTGGAGATAATGATATGTCAAGAGAAGACTTACCATTGGGAAGAATATGATAGTAATCTTCTTGTTTTCTTTGGGGTCTATTGGGTCAACCAAGGATAACTCGTGGCCATATGATATCTATCATAACCTGACGCATGGTCTCCCATGTACGAAGGTTTCTTGAGCACTTCCCAAAGATTTTAGTTTCTAAAATGCAGGTTTTGACTATACCTTTATGTAAGGTGTCACTTTGTGAGGTCTCATCCACTGTTGGGACATGTGTCACATTTGGTATATATTTGTATCCAAACAAACTCACAAAGATATGTGTTGTTGTATTTTGTACGACAATTGTTGTAATAAAGTTGTAGTTATTTTCAGTACCATGTATTTGGCGACTCAGAATGGGTTGGATGGAATGGACCTATTTTGGGGTTGTCACAGTTGGTATCAGAGCTATAAGTAAAGAGCCCCGAGCCTCTCGCTGGTGACTTCCTGTTGATGGGGAATGCAATCCAAGTCGACTCTCCGTAGGGACGCCTGCTTCTGGATGGCAAACTGATAGGTATCAATGTGAGGTGCTGACACAAGTTGGTGTCTAAAGTCACAGTTGGTATCAGAGCTTAGGGATATATTCTCTGGCGGAGATCGGGGAATAGAACTAGGAGGAGAGAGATGAGTAAATCCTTCGCTAGTGTGTCCTACCTAAGCTTATTTGTTGGTTAGTCATAATATCGGGATATTATGTGATATGTTAATTTGTTCAATTAACCCTTGTTTTGAAGCTGTATTCTAGAATGATATCTAAAATACAAGAGATGAGCATTGGAGAAATTATGATGACAGGGAAGATGGAATCTGAAATGAAAGCAAGGTATTCTCAACTCTTTGAAATACCAGGTATGTAAATTTCGAGGACGAAATTTCATAAGGAGGGGAGATTGTAAGACCCCGAATTTTATGAAATAAAAGTATTCAATTTTTCTATTTAGTAAATAGTTAAATTGATAAAATTTTAAAGTTAAGGGTGATATGTATAAAATTTTCAAATTTCACAAGTGGTTATAAAATATTCATTTTTGTCGGGGAATATTCGTTTGGTCGTGGAATATTCTTTTTGTCGGGAATATCCGTACAACGGCGCAGTCATTTGTGGGCCCCATAACAGAATAATTATCGGATAAGGGAAATGACAAGTATGTATTTTTATAAATAACGGCGTAATTGTTACCGTTAACACTGTTGGATTACCTAGTGGTTAAAATACAGTAATACGCGTGGTTGCACAGTAGCACACGGTATTGCACAATGTTGTTGAATTATTGATTCTTACGTAAGAAGGCACTACTCAATAATTGTTACGAGAATTATCGCTCATTATTTTATTTTATTGATTCAATAATTGTCTTGCGTTGATATTTTATATTATTGTTGTTCAATAATTGTCACTGCATAGTATTTCTCATTATCAAATCAATAATTCATATTATTTGAATAATATTATTAGATAGCATTATTGATAATGTCTAGAAAGTTCTGTCAAGGAGAGGTTTGGTCATCTAATCAATTGCCAAGAAGGAGAAATCCTTATTGAAAGCCCCTCTTTCTCGGACCGCCTCACGTCACAAGATCTTGTGAGTCAGTAATATTATTTGTGAATAATTAATTATTGATTATTATGATAAAGAAAATATTTATTGTGGATATAGATGGAGAAAATTTTAATGTGACAACTATTGAAAATTAATATTTTATCTTTTTCGATAAAATAATTCATTTAAATATATTATTTTAATAATATATTAATTGCATATATTTTTACAACGAATGTGGGATATATGAGTATATGAGGAAGAAGAGTATTTTTGTGGCATTAAATATTTAACATATGTTTTGGGAGTTTGGTGGACACAATTCTTGACCAAAAATTGATTATAGGCGTAAAATCGCTCGCTCGTTTGTTGATTTCGGTCAATTTCTGCTTGGAATTTGGAAAATTTTCTTCTGCAAAGTTGTAGAGAATGGAATTTCCCATGGAAAGTCGCGAGTTTCGAATTTTTCTGATAAACGGGCTATTTTCTATAAATTATTGAAGTTTCGTAAAATAAAATGATTTTTATTAAATTATATGGTGGGACCCACTTTGGTTGGTGTTAATAACATGTGAAACGCTATATTTTTTCTTAATTGGCATGCTTGAATGGCTGGTCTTGGATGGTTGGTGTGTAGAAAAGAAAAATAATATTTTATTATTTTAGTCTCCTTTATGCGTTAAAGCATTTTCCTATAAATAGAAGCTTAAGTTAGAATTGAAAATCACACCAGAAACTAAAGTTTTCTCTCTATTTCTCTCTCTATATTATCAAGTGTATTCTTGTATCTTGAGTGTTGCTATACGGTGCTAGTTCGATTCAAATATTATTCCAATGTAAATACTGCTCTTTTGAGGTAATAAAAGTGTAGCTGGGTCGAGTGGGGGATAACAGGGGAATAGAACGGTGGTCTATAGCTGTTGAGGGTGAGGCAAACCCAACGTTGGAAGGGTGTTTTGTCACTATCATACAAGATGTCTAATGACATACAACCTCGTATCATCATAAGACAGGGATGTGCTCATCCACTTGCTGAGTATATATACGAGCACTACCTATATAATCTTGGTGTTTGTTTGAAGTATAATTCTCAATTAGAGATAGTGGAGATAATGATAAATCAAGAGAAGACTTACCATTGGGAAGAATATGATAGTAATCTTCTTGTTTTTCTTTGGGGTCTATTGTGTCAACCAAGGATAATTTTGTGGCCATATGATATCTATCATAACCTGTGACGCGCGGTCTCTCCCATGTCACGAAGGTTTCTCGAGCACTTCCCAAAGATTTTAGTTTCTAAAACAGCTTTTGACTATACCTTTATGTAAGGTGTCAACGTGAGGTGTTGTCCACTATTGGGACATGTGTCACATTTGGTATATATTTGTATCCAAACAAACTCACAAAGATATGTGTTTGTTGTATTTTGTACGACAATTTTTGTAATAAAGTTGTAGTTATTTTCTGCACCATGTATTTGGCGACTCGTAATGGGTTGGATGGAATGGACCTATTTTAGGGTTGTCACACTTGGTATCGAGCTATAAGTAAAAAGCCCAGAGCCTCTCACCGGTGACTTCCTGTTGATGGGGAATGCAATCAAGTCGACTCTCCGTAGGGACGCCTGCTTCTCATGGTGGCAAAACCGATAGGTATCAATGTGAGGTCTTGACACAAGTTGGTGTCTAAAGTCACAGTTGGTATCGAGCTTAGGATATGATCTCCGGCGGAGATCGGGAATAGAACTAGGAGGAGAGAGATGAGTAAATCCTTACGCTAGTGTCCTACCTAAGCTTATTTGTTGGTTAATCATAATATCGGGATATTATGTGATATGTTAATTTGTTCAATTAACCCTTGTTTTTGAAGTCAGTATTCTAGAATGATATCTAAAATACGGAGAGATGAGCATTGGAGAAATTATGATGACAGGGGAAGATGGAATCAAATGAAAGCAAGGTATTCTCAACTCTTTGAAATACCGTGTATGTAAATTTCGAGGACGAAATTTCATAAGGAGGAGATTGTAAGACCCCGACTTTTTATGAAATAAAAGTATTCAATTTTTCTATTTAGTAAATAGTTAAATTGATAAAATTTTAAAGTTAAGGGTGATATGTATAAAATTTTCAAATTTCACAAGTGGTTATAAAATATTCATTTTTGTCTGGGAATATTCGTTTGGTCGTGGAATATTCTTTTTGTCGGGAATATCCGTACAATGGCGCAGTCATTTGTGGGCCCCATAATAGAATAATTATCGGATAAGAAAAATGACAAGTATGTATTTTTATAAATAATCGTAAATTATTACAATTAACAATGTTGGATTACCTAGTGGTTAAAATACGATACTGGCATTGGTTGCACAAAGAGCACACACGGTATTGCATGTGTTGTTGAATTATTGATTCTTACGTAAAAGGCACTTTACTCAATAATTGTTACGATAATTATCGCTCATTATTTTATTTTATTGATTCAATAATTCTTTGCGTTGATATTTTATATTATTGTTGTTCAATAATTGTCAACGCATAGTATTTCTCATTATCAAATCAATAATTCATATTATTTGAATAATATTATTAGATAGCATTATTGATAATGTCTAGAAAGTTCATCAATGAGAGGTTTGGTCATCTAATTGCGCTTGATGAGAAGAGAAATCCTTATTAGAAAGCCCTCTTTCCAGGAACCGCACGGTTGTCGATCTTTGTGAGTCTGTAATATTATTTGTGAATAATTAATTATTGATTATTATGATAAAGAAAATATTTATTGTGGATATAGATGGAGAAAATTTTTAATGTGACAACTATTGAAAATTAATATTTTATCTTTTTCGATAAAATAATTCATTTAAATATATTATTTTAATAATATATTAATTGCAGTAATATTTTACAACGAATGTGGGATATATGAGTATATGAGGAAGAAGAGTATTTTTGTGGCATTAAATATTTAACATATGTTTTTTGGGTGTCGGTGGACACAATTCTTGACCGAAAATTGATTATAGTATCGAAAATCGCTTCGTTTGTTGATTTCTAAGTTAATTTACTGCTTGGAATTTGGAAAAATTTTCTTCTGCAAAGTTGTAGAGAATGGAATTTCCCATGGAAAGTCGCGAGTTTCGAATTTTTCTGATAAACGGGCTATTTTCTATAAATTATTGAAGTTTCAGAAAATAAAATAATTTTTATTAAATTATATGGTGGGACCCACTTTGGTTGGTGTTAATAACATGTGGGCTGCTATATTTTTTTCAGAATTGGCATGCTTGGATGGTTGGTGTGTAGAAAAGAAAAATAATATTTTATTATTTTAGTCTCCTTTGGCGTTCTAGCATTTTCCTATAAATAGAAGCTTAAGTTAGAATTGAAAATCACACCAGAAACTGAAGTTTTCTCTCTATTTCTCTCTCTATATTATCAAGTGTATTCTTGTATCTTGAGTGTTGCTATACTGGTGCAAGTTCGTTTCAAGTTATTCCAAATGTAAATCTTGCTCTTTTGAGGTAATAAAAGTGTAAATTGGGTCGAGTGGGGATAACAGGGAATAGAATTCATGGTCTATATAGTTGTTGAGGGTGAGGCAAACCCAACGTTGGAAGGGTGTTTTGTCACTATCATACAAGATGTCTAATGACATACAACCTCGTATCATCATAAGACAGTGGATGTGCTCATCCACTTCTGCAGAGTATATATAATGACACTACCTATATAATCTTGGTGTTTGTTTGAAGTATAATTCTCAATTAGAGATAGTGGAGATAATGATAAGTCGAGAGAAGACTTACCATTGGGAAGAATATGATAGTAATCTTCTTGTTTTTTCTTTGGGGTCTATTAGGTCAACCAAGGATAACTCTGTGGCCATATGATATCTATCATAACCTGTATTTATGGTCTCCCATGTACGAAGGTTTCCTTGAGTACTTCCCAAAGATTTTAGTTTCTAAAACAGTTTTTGACTATACCTTTATGTAAGGTGTCACTGTGAGGTGCTGTCCACGGTTGGGACATGTGTCACATTTGGTATATATTTGTATCCAAACAAACTCACAGCATATGTGTTGTTGTATTTTGTACGACAATTGTTGTAATAAAGTTGTAGTTATTTTCTGTACCATGTATCTGGCGACTCAGAATGGGTTGGATGGAATGGACCTATTTTGGGGTTGTCACAGTTGGTATCAGAGATATAAGTAAAGAGCCCCGAGCCTCTCGCTGGTGACTTCCTGTTGATGGGGAATGCACCGAAGTCAGACTCTCCGTAGGGGACGCCGTTCTGCGGTGGCAAACTGATAGGTATCAATGTGAGGTGCTGACACAAATTGGTGTCTAAAGTCACAGTTGGTATCAGAGCTTAGGGATATGATCTCTGGCGGAGATCGGGGAATAGAACTAGGAGGAGAGAGATGAGTAAATCCTTCGCTAGTGTGTCCTACCTAAGCTTATTTGTTGGTTAGTCATAATATCGGGATATTATGTGATATGTTAATTTGTTCAATTAACCCTTGTTTTGAAGCCGGTATTCTAGAATGATATCTAAAATACGGAGATGAGCATTGGAGAAATTATGATGACAGGGAAGATGGAATCTAAAATGAAAGCAAGGTATTCTCAACTCTTTGAAATACCAGGTATGTAAATTTCGAGGACAAAATTTCATAAGGAGGGGAGATTGTAAGACCCCGAATTTTATGAAATAAAAGTATTCAATTTTTCTATTTAGTAAATAGTTAAATTGATAAAATTTTAAAGTTAAGGGTGATATGTATAAAATTTTCAAATTTCACAAGTGGTTATAAAATATTCATTTTTGTCGAGGAATATTCGTTTGGTCGTGGAATATTCTTTTTGTCGGGAATATCCGTACAACGGCGCAGTCATTTGTGGGCCCCATAACAGAATAATTATCGGATAAGGAAAATGACAAGTATGTATTTTTATAAATAACTACAGGCGTAATTATTACCAATTAACAATCGTTGGATTACCTAGTGGTTAAAATACGATGTCTGGCGTGGTTGCATAAAGAGATACCACTGCGGTATTGCACAGTGTTGTTGAATTATTGATTCTTACGTAAGAAGGCACTACTCAATAATTGTTACAGTAATTACTGTTCATTATTTTATTTTATTGATTCAATAATTGTTGCGTTGATATTTTATATTATTGTTGTTCAATAATTGTCACTACATAGTATTTCTCATTATCAAATCAATAATTCATATTATTTGAATAATATTATTAGATAGCATTATTGATAATGTCTAAAAAGTTCTGTCAATGAGAGGTTTGGTCATCTAATTGCGCGCCAGTAAGGAGAAATCCTATTGGAAAGCCCCCTCTTTCACGGAACTCTTTGGTTGTCGATCTTTGTGAGTCTGTAATATTATTTGTGAATAATTAATTATTGATTATTATGATAAAGAAAATATTTATTGTGGATATAGATGGAGAAAATTTTTAATGTGACAACTATTGAAAATTAATATTTTATCTTTTTCTGATAAAATAATTCATTTAAATATATTATTTTAATAATATATTAACGGTAATATTTTTACAACGAATGTGGGATATATGAGTATATGAGGAAGAAGAGTATTTTTGTGGCATTAAATATTTAACATATGTTTTGGGTGTCGGTGGACACAATTCTTGACCGAAAATTGATTATAGACTGTAAAATCGCTCGTTTGTTGATTTCGGTAAATTTCTGTTTGGAATTTGGAAAAATTTTCTTCTGCAAAGTTGTAGAGAATGGAATTTCCCATGGAAAGTCGCGAGTTTCGAATTTTTCTGATAAACGGGCTATTTTCTATAAATTATTGAAGTTTCAGAAAATAAAATAATTTTTATTAAATTATATGGTGGGACCCACTTTGGTTGGTGTTAATAACATGTGGGCTGCTATATTTTTTTCAGAATTGGCATGCTTGGATGGCTGGTCTTGGATGGTTGGTGTGTAGAAAAGAAAAATAATATTTTATTATTGTAGTCTCCTTTCGGCGTTAAAGCATTTTCCTATAAATAGAAGCTTAAGTTAGAATTGAAAATCACACCAAAACCCAAGTTTTCTCTCTATTTCTCTCTCTATTATCAAGTGTATTCTTGTATCTTGAGTGTTGCTATATACTTGCAAGTTCGTTCGGCGTTATTCCAATGTAAATCTTGCTCTTTTTGAGGTAATAAAAGTGTAATTTGGGTCGAGTGGGGATAACGAGGGGAATAGAACGGTGGTCTATAAATTGTTGAGGTGAGGCAAACCCAACGTTGGAAGGGTGTTTTGTCACTATCATACAAGATGTCTAATGACATACAACCTCGTATCATCATAAGACGAGATGCTGTGCTCATCCACTTGCGAGTATATATATACGAGCACTACCTATATAATCTTGGTGTTTGTTTGAAGTATAATTCTCAATTAGAGATAGTGGAGATAATGATATGTCAAGAGAAGACTTACCATTGGGAAGAATATGATAGTAATCTTCTTGTTTTTCTTTGGGGTCTATTGGGTCAACCAAGGATAACTCTGTGGCCATATGATATCTATCATAACCTGTATTTATATGGTCTCCCATATACGAAGGTTTCCTTGAGCACTTTCCAAAGATTTTAGTTTCTAAAACAGTTTTTGACTATACCTTTATGTAAGGTGTCACTGTGAGGTGCTGTCCACGGTTGGGACATGTGTCACATTTGGTATATATTTGTATCCAAACAAACTCACAGCATATGTGTTGTTGTATTTTGTACGACAATTGTTGTAATAAAGTTGTAGTTATTTTCTGTACCATGTATTTGGCGACTCAGAATGGGTTGGATGGAATGGACCTATTTTGGGGTTATCACAGTTGGTATCAGAGATATAAGTAAAGAGCCCCGAGCCTCTCGCTGGTGACTTCCTGTTGATGGGGAATGCACCGAAGTCAGACTCTCCGTAGGGGACGCCGTTCTGCGGTGGCAAACTGATAGGTATCAATGTGAGGTGCTGACACAAGTTGGTGTCTAAAGTCACAGTTGGTATCAGAGCTTAGGGATATGATCTCTGGCGGAGATCGGGGAATAGAACTAGGAGGAGAGAGATGAGTAAATCTTTCGCTAGTGTGTCCTACCTAAGCTTATTTGTTGGTTAGTCATAATATCGGGATATTATGTGATATGTTAATTTGTTCAATTAACCCTTGTTTTGAAGCTGTATTCTAGAATGATATCTAAAATACAGGAGATGAGCATTGGAGAAATTATGATGACAGGGAAGATGGAATCTAAAATGAAAGCAAGGTATTCTCAACTCTTTGAAATACTGTATATATAAATTTTGAGGACTTAAATTTCATAAGGAGGGAGATTGTAAGACCCCGAATTTTATGAAATAAAAGTATTCAATTTTTCTATTTAGTAAATAGTTAAATTGATAAAATTTTAAAGTTAAGGATGATATGTATAAAATTTTCAAATTTCACAAGTGGTTATAAAATATTCATTTTTGTCTGGGAATATTCGTTTCGTCGTGGAATATTCTTTTTTGTCGGAATATCCGCATAACTTGGCCAGCGATCATTTGTGGGGCCCATAATGAATAATTATCGGATAAGGAAAATGACAAGTATGTATTTTTATAAATAACGGCGTAATTGTTACCGTTAACACTGTTGGATTACCTAGTGGTTAAAATACAGTAATACGCGTGGTTGCACAGTAGCACACGGTATTGCACAGTGTTGTTGAATTATTGATTCTTACGTAAGAAGGCACTACTCAATAATTGTTACAGTAATTACTGTTCATTATTTTATTTTATTGATTCAATAATTGCTGCGTTGATATTTTATATTATTGTTGTTCAATAATTGTCACTACATAGTATTTCTCATTATCAAATCAATAATTCATATTATTTGAATAATATTATTAGATAGCATTATTGATAATGTCTAAAAAGTTCTGTCAATGAGAGGTTTGGTCATCTAATTGCGCGCCAGTAAGGAGAAATCCTTATTGGAAAGCCCCTCTTTCACGAACCGCACTGGTTGTCGATCTTGTGAGTCTGTAATATTATTTGTGAATAATTAATTATTGATTATTATGATAAAGAAAATATTTATTGTGGATATAGATGGAGAAAATTTTAATGTGACAACTATTTAAAATTTATATTTTATCTTTTTCTCGATAAAATAATTCATTTAAATATATTATTTTAATAATATATTAATTGGTAATATTTTTTACAACGAATGTGGGATATATGAGTATATGAGGAAGAAGAGTATTTTGTGGCATTAAATATTTAACATATGTTTTGGGTGTCTGGTGGACACAATTCTTGAATCAAAATTGATTATAGGCGTAAAATCGCTTCGTTTGTTGATTTCGGTAAATTTCGCTTGGAATTTGGAAAAGTTTTCTTCTGCAAAAGTTGTAGAGAATGGAATTTCCCATGGAAAGTCGCGAGTTTCAATTTTTCTGATAAACGGGCTATTTTCTATAAATTATTGAAGTTTCGAAAATAAAATAATTTTATTAAATTATATGGTGGGACCCACTTTGGTTGGTGTTAATAACATGTGGGTCGCTATATTTTTTTCTTAATTGGCATGCTTGGATGGTTGGTGTGTAGAAAAGAAAAATAATATTTTATTATTTTAGTCTCTTTATGCGTTAAGCATTTTCCTATAAATAGAAGCTTAAGTTAGAATTGAAAATCACACCGTAAACTCAAGTTTTCTCTATTTCTCTCTATATTATCAAGTGTATTCTTGTATCTTGAGTGTTGCTATACGGTGCAAGTTCGTTCAAATTATTCCAAATGTAATCTCGCTTTTTGAGGTAATAAAAGTGTAGTATGGGTCGAGTGGGGGATAACAGGAATAGAATCGGTGGTCTATAAATTGCTGAGGTGAGGCAAACCCAACGTTGAAGGGTGTTTTGTCACTATCATACAAGATGTCTAATGACATACAACCTCGTATCATCATAAGACGAGGATGTGTGCTCATCCACTTGCTGAGTATATATACGAGCACTACCTATATAATCTTGGTGTTTGTTTGAAGTATAATTCTCAATTAGAGATAGTGGAGATAATGATATGTCAAGAGAAGACTTACCATTGGGAAGAATATGATAGTAATCTTCTTGTTTTTCTTTGGGGTCTATTGGGTCAACCAAGGATAACTCTGTGGCCATATGATATCTATCATAACCTGTATTTATGGTCTCCCATGCACGAAGGTTTCTTGAGCACTTCCCAAAGATTTTAGTTTCTAAAACAGTTTTTGACTATACCTTTATGTAAGGTGTCACTGTGAGGTGCTGTCCACGGTTGGGACATGTGTCACATTTGGTATATATTTGTATCCAAACAAACTCACAGCATATGTGTTGTTGTATTTTGTACGACAATTTTTGTAATAAAGTTGTAGTTATTTTCATACCATGTATTTGGCGACTCGTAATGGGTTGGATGGAATGGACCTATTTTAGGGTTGTCACAATGGTATCGTAGCTATAAGTAAAGAGCCCCAGCCTCTCACCGGTGACTTCTGTTGATGGGGAATGCACCAAGTCGACTCTCCGTAGGGGGACGCCTGCTCATGGTGGGCAAACCGATAGGTATCAATGTGAGGTGTCGACACAAGTTGGTGTCTAAAGTCACAGCTTGGTATCGAGCTTAGGGATATGATCTCCAAGGAGATCGGGAATAGAACTAGGAGGAGAGAGATGAGTAAATCCTTCGCTAGTGTGTCCTACCTAAGCTTATTTGTTGGTTAATCATAATATCGGGATATTATGTGATATGTTAATTTGTTCAATTAACCCTTGTTTTGAAGCTGTATTCTAGAATGATATCTAAAATACAGGAGATGAGCATTGGAGAAATTATGATGACAGGGAAGATGGAATCTGAAATGAAAGCAAGGTATTCTCAACTCTTTGAAATACCAGGTATGTAAATTTCGAGGACGAAATTTCATAAGGAGGGGAGATTGTAAGACCCCGACTTTTATGAAATAAAAGTATTCAATTTTTCTATTTAGTAAATAGTTAAATTGATAAAATTTTAAAGTTAAGGGTGATATGTATAAAATTTTCAAATTTCACAAGTGGTTATAAAATATTCATTTTTGTGGGAATATTCGTTTGGTCGTGGAATATTCTTTTTGTGAATATCCGCATAATGGCGCATCATTTATGGGCCCCATAACGTAATAATTATCGGATAAGAAAATGACAAAGTATGTATTTTTATAAATAACGGCGTAATTGTTACCGCTAACAATCATTGGATTACCTAGTAGTTAAAAATACGATGAATACGCTGTGGTTGCACAAAGAGTTACCTGTATTATGCAGTGTTGTTGAATTATTGATTCTTACGTAAGAAGGCACTACTCAATAATTGTTACGAGAATTATCGCTTCATTATTTTATTTTATTGATTCAATAATTGTCAAGTTGATATTTTATATTATTGTTGTTCAATAATTGTCATCGCATAGTATTTCTCATTATCAAATCAATAATTCATATTATTTGAATAATATTATTAGATAGCATTATTGATAATGTCTAGAAAGTTCATCAATGAGAGGTTTGGTCATCTAATCACTTGCGCCAAGAAGAGAAATCCTTATTGAAAGCCCCTCTTCCTCGAACCTGCCTCGTTGTCAAGATCTTGTGAGTCTGTAATATTATTTGTGAATAATTAATTATTGATTATTATGATAAAGAAAATATTTATTGTGGATATAGATGGAGAAAATTTTTAATGTGACAACTATTGAAAATTAATATTTTATCTTTTTCGATAAAATAATTCATTTAAATATATTATTTTAATAATATATTAACGGTAATATTTTTACAACGAATGTGGGATATATGAGTATATGAGGAAGAAGAGTATTTTTGTGGCATTAAATATTTAACATATGTTTTGGGTGTCGGTGGACACAATTCTTGACCGAAAATTGATTATAGACTGTAAAATCGCTCGTTTGTTGATTTCGGTAAATTTCGCTTGGAATTTGGAAAAGTTTTCTTCTGCAAAGTTGTAGAGAATGGAATTTCCCATGGAAAGTCGCGAGTTTCGAATTTTTCTGATAAACGGGCTATTTTCTATAAATTATTGAAGTTTCGTAAAATAAAATAATTTTTATTAAATTATATGGTGGGACCCACTTTGGTTGGTGTTAATAACATGTGGGTGCTATATTTTTTTCGAAATTGGCATGCTTGGATGGTTGGTGTAGAAAAGAAAAATAATATTTTATTATTTTAGTCTCCTTTGGCGCTTAAAGATTTTTCCTATAAATGAAGCTTAAGTTAGAATTGAAAATCACACCGTAAACCCAAGTTTTCTCTCTATTTCTCTATATTATCAAGTGTATTCTTGTATCTTGAGTGTTGCTATACGGTGCAAGTTCGCTCAAATAAGTTATTCCAATGTCGAAATACTTGCTTCTTTTGAGGTAATAAAAGTGTAGTTTGGGTCGAGTGGGGGATAACAGGGGAATGAATCTGGTCTATATCATTGAGAGGGTGAGGCAAACCCAACGTTGGAAGGTGTGTTTTGTCACTATCATACAAGATGTCTAATGACATACAACCTCGTATCATCATAAGACGAGGATGTGCTCATCCACTTGCCGAGTAGTATATATACGAAAGCACTACCTATATAATCTTGGTGTTTGTTTGAAGTATAATTCTCAATTAGAGATAGTGGAGATAATGATATGTCAAGAGAAGACTTACCATTGGGAAGAATATGATAGTAATCTTCTTGTTTTTCTTTGGGGTCTATTGGGTCAACCAAGGATAACTCGTGGCCATATGATATCTATCATAACCTGACGCACGTGGTCTCCCATGTAAAGGTTTCTCTTTGAGCACTTCCCAAAGATTTTAGTTTCTAAAACAGCTTTTGACTATACCTTTATGTAAGGTGTCACTTGTGAGGTCTCATCCACTATTGGGACACACATGTGTCACATTTGGTATATATTTGTATCCAAACAAACTCACAAAGATATGTGTTGTTGTTGTATTTTGTACGACAATTGTTGTAATAAAGTTGTAGTTATTTTCTCTACCATGTTATTTGGCGACTCGAAATGGGTTGGATGGAATGGACCTATTTTGGGGTTGTCACGGTTGGTATCAGAGCTATAAGTAAAGAGCCCCGAGCCTCTCGCTGGTGACTTCCTGTTGATGGGGAATGCACCAAGTCGACTCTCCGTAGGGACGCCTGCTCATGCTGCAAAGCAAACTGATAGGTATCAATGTGAGGTGCTGACACAAGTTGGTGTCTAAAGTCACAGTTGGTATCAGAGCTTAGGGATATGATCTCTGGCGGAGATCGGGGAATAGAACTAGGAGGAGAGAGATGAGTAAATCCTTCGCTAGCTAGTGTGTCCTACCTAAGCTTATTTGTTGGTTAGTCATAATATCGGGATATTATGTGATATGTTAATTTGTTCAATTAACCTTGTTTTGAAGTCAGATTCTAGAATGATATCTAAAATACAAGAGATGAGCATTGGAGAAATTATGATGACAGAGGGAAGATGGAATCAAAAATGAAAGCAAGGTATTCTCAACTCTTTGAAATACGGTATGTAAATTTTCGAGGACGAAATTTCATAAGGAGGGAGATTGTAAGACCCCTAATTTTATGAAATAAAAGTATTCAATTTTTCTATTTAGTAAATAGTTAAATTGATAAAATTTTAAAGTTAAGGGTGATATGTATAAAATTTTCAAATTTCACAGTGGTTATAAAATATTCATTTTTGCCTGGGAATATTCGTTTGGTCGTGGAATATTCTTTTTTTATCGGGAATATCCGCATAACCATGCCTTGATCATTTCAGGGCCCCATAATGTAATAATTATCGGATAAGGGAAATGACAAGTATGTATTTTTATAAATAATTGGCGTAATTGTTACCGAAGTAACAACGCTGGATTACCTAGTGGTTAAAATACAATATGTCGCGTGGTGGTCGCACAAAGAGCACACCAGATTGCACAATGTTGTTGAATTATTGATTCTTACGTAAGAAGGCACTACTCAATAATTGTTACGAATTACCGCTCATTATTTTATTTTATTGATTCATAATTCTGTCATATTGATATTTTATATTATTGTTGTTCAATAATTGTCACTGCATAGTATTTCTCATTATCAAATCAATAATTCATATTATTTGAATAATATTATTAGATAGCATTATTGATAATGTCTAGAAAGTTCACAAGGAGAGGTTTGGTCATCTAATCATGCCGCCAAGATGAGAGAAATCCTTATTGAAAGCCCCTCTTTCTGAACCGCCTCGTCACAAGATCTTTGAGTCTGTAATATTATTTATGAATAATTAATTATTGATTATTATGATAAAGAAAATATTTATTGTGGATATAGATGGAGAAAATTTTTAATGTGACAACTATTGAAAATTAATATTTTATCTTTTTCTGATAAAATAATTCATTTAAATATATTATTTTAATAATATATTAACGGTAATATTTTTACAACGAATGTGGGATATATGAGTATATGAGGAAGAAGAGTATTTTTGTGGCATTAAATATTTAACATATGTTTTGGGAGTTTGGACACAATTCTTGATATTGAAATTGATTATGTATCGTAAAATCGCTTTCGTTTGTTGATTTCTTTAATTTCTCGCTTTGAATTTGGAAAATTTTCTTCTGCAGTTGTAGAGAATGGAATTTCCCATGGAAAGTCATGAGTTTCAATTTTTCCGATAAACGGGCTATTTTCTATAAATTATTGAAGTTTCGTAAAAATAAAATGATTTTTATTAAATTATATGGTGGGACCCACTTTGGTTGGTGTTAATAACATGTAATGCTATATATTTTTTCGAAATGGGCATGCTTGAATGGTCGGGTCTTGGATGGTTGGTGTGTAGAAAAGAAAAATAATATTTTATTATTTTAGTCTCCTTTATGCTTCTAGCATTTTCCTATAAATAGAAGCTTAAGTTAGAATTGAAAATCACACCGTAAACTAAAGTTTTCTCTATTTCTCTCTCTATATTATCAAGTGTATTCTTGTATCTTGAGTGTTGCTATATACTATGCAAGTTCGTTCAAATGTTATTCCAATGTAAATATCGCTCTTTTGAGGTAATAAAAGTGTAAATTTGGGTCGAGTGGGGGATAACAGGGAATAGAATCATGTGGTCTATAAATTTGCTGAGGGTGAGGCAAACCCAACGTTGGAAGGGTGTTTTGTCACTATCATACAAGATGTCTAATGACATACAACCTCAGATCATCATAAGACAGGATGTGCTCATCCACTTGCTTTATATATATATGAGCACTACCTATATAATCTTGGTGTTTGTTTGAAGTATAATTCTCAATTAGAGATAGTGGAGATAATGATAAGTCAAGAGAAGACTTACCATTGGGAAGAATATGATAGTAATCTTCTTGTTTTTCTTTGGGGTCTATTGTGTCAACCAAGGATAATTTTGTGGCCATATGATATCTATCATAACCTAGACGCATGGTCTCCCATGTACGAAGGTTTCCTTGAGCACTTCCCAAAGATTTTAGTTTCTAAAACAGTTTTTGACTATACCTTTATGTAAGGTGTCACTTTGTGGGTGTTGTCCACTATTTGGGACATGTGTCACATTTGGTATATATTTGTATCCAAACAAACTCACAGCATATGTGTTGTTGTATTTTGTACGACAATTTTTGTAATAAAGTTGTAGTTATTTTCTGTACCATGTATTTGGCGACTCAGAATGGGTTGGATGGAATGGACCTATTTTAGGGTTGTCACAGTTGGTATCAGAGCTATAAGTAAAGAGCCCCGAGCCTCTCGCTGGTGACTTCCTGTTGATGGGGAATGCACCGAAGTCAGACTCTCCGTAGGGGACGCCTGCTCATGGCAAGTGGCAACCGATAGGTATCAATGTGAGGTGTCGACACAAGTTGGTGTCTAAAGTCACAGTTGGTATCAGAGCTTAGGGATATGATCTCTGGCGGAGATCGGGGAATAGAACTAGGAGGAGAGAGATGAGTAAATCCTTCGCTAGTGTGTCCTACCTAAGCTTATTTGTTGGTTAATCATAATATCGGGATATTATGTGATATGTTAATTTGTTCAATTAACCCTTGTTTTTGAAGTCAGATTCTAGAATGATATCTAAAATACGGAGATGAGCATCGAGAAATTATGATGACAGGGAAGATGGAATCAAATGAAAGCAAGGTATTCTCAACTCTTTGAAATACTGTATGTAAATTTCGAGGACTAAATTTCATAAGGAGGGAGATTGTAAGACCCCGACTTTTATGAAATAAAAGTATTCAATTTTTCTATTTAGTAAATAGTTAAATTGATAAAATTTTAAAGTTAAGGGTGATATGTATAAAATTTTCAAATTTCACAAGTGGTTATAAAATATTCATTTTTGCTCTGGGAATATTCGTTTGGTCGTGGAATATTCTTTTTGTCTGAAATATCCGTATAATGGCGCGCGATCATTTGTGGGCCCCATAATGTAATAATTATCTGATAAGAAAAATGACAAGTATGTATTTTTATAAATAACTGGCGTAATTGTTACCAAGTAACAATCGCTGGATTACCTAGTGGTTAAAATACGATGAATACGCTGTTGCACAAAGAAGCACACCAGTATTGCACGTTGTTGTTGAATTATTGATTCTTACGTAAGAAGGCACTACTCAATAATTGTTACAAAGAATTACTCGCTCATTATTTTATTTTATTGATTCAATAATTGTCACGCGTTGATATTTTATATTATTGTTGTTCAATAATTGTCAACGCATAGTATTTCTCATTATCAAATCAATAATTCATATTATTTGAATAATATTATTAGATAGCATTATTGATAATGTCTAGAAAGTTCACAATGAGAGGTTTGGTCATCTAATTGCATGCTACCAGATAGTGAGAAATCCTTATTGGAAAGCCCCTCTTTCTCGAACCGCCTCGGTTGTCAAGATCTTGTGAGTCTGTAATATTATTTGTGAATAATTAATTATTGATTATTATGATAAAGAAAATATTTATTGTGGATATAGATGGAGAAAATTTTTAATGTGACAACTATTGAAAATTAATATTTTATCTTTTCTCGATAAAATAATTCATTTAAATATATTATTTTAATAATATATTAACTGTAATATTTTTACAACGAATGTGGGATATATGAGTATATGAGGAAGAAGAGTATTTTGTGGCATTAAATATTTAACATATGTTTTGGGTGTCTTGGGTGGACACAATTCTTGATCGAAAATTGATTATAGTATCAGAAATCGCTTTCGTTTGTTGATTTCTTGTTAATTTCGCTTGGAATTTGGAAAAATTTTCTTCTCAAGTTGTTGAGAATGGAATTTCCCATGGAAATTCGCGAGTTTCAATTTTTCTGATAAACGGGCTATTTTCTATAAATTATTGAAGTTTCGTAAAATAAAATAATTTTATTAAATTATATGGTGGGACCCACTTTGGTTGGTGTTAATAACATGTGGGTCGCTATATTTTTTTCGAAATTGGCATGCTTGGATGGTTGGTGTGTAGAAAAGAAAAATAATATTTTATTATTTTAGTCTCCTTTCATGCTTCTAGCATTTTCCTATAAATAGAAGCTTAAGTTAGAATTGAAAATCACACCGTAAACCCAAGTTTTCTCTATTTCTCTCTATATTATCAAGTGTATTCTTGTATCTTGAGTGTTGCTATATCGGTGCAAGTTCGTTCAATAATATTCCAAATGTAAATACTTGCTTTTTTTGAGGTAATAAAAGTGTAGCTGGGTCGAGTGGGGGATAACAGGGGAATAGAACGGTGGTCTATAGCTGTTGAGGGTGAGGCAAACCCAACGTTGGAAGGGTGTTTTGTCACTATCATACAAGATGTCTAATGACATACAACCTCGTATCATCCACTTGCTGAGTATATATACGAGCACTACCTATATAATCTTGGTGTTTGTTTGAAGTATAATTCTCAATTAGAGATAGTGGAGATAATGATATGTCAAGAGAAGACTTACCATTGGGAAGAATATGATAGTAATCTTCTTGTTTTTCTTTGGGTCTATTAATCAACCAAGGATAACTCTCGTGGCCATATGATATCTATCATAACCTGCACGCACGGTCTCCCATGTCGAAGGTTTCCTTGAGCACTTCCCAAAGATTTTAGTTTCTAAAACAGCTTTTGACTATACCTTTATGTAAGGTGTCATCTTGTGAGGTCTTGTCCACTATTGGGACATGTGTCACATTTGGTATATATTTGTATCCAAACAAACTCACAAAGATATGTGTTGTTGTATTTTGTCACGACAATTGTTGTAATAAAGTTGTAGTTATTTTACGTACCATGATCCAAGCGACTCGTAATGGGTTGGATGGAATGGACCTATTTTGGGGTTGTCACAGTTGGTATCAGAGATATAAGTAAAGAGCCCCGAGCCTCTCCCTGGTGACTTCCTGTTGATGGGGAATGCACCGAAGTCAGACTCTCCGTAGGGGACGCCGTTCTGCAGTGGCAAACTGATAGGTATCAATGTGAGGTGCTGATACAAATTGGTGTCTAAAGTCACAGTTGGTATCAGAGCTTAGGGATATGATCTCCATGAGATCGGGAATAGAACTAGGAGGAGAGAGATGAGTAAATCCTTCGCTAAAGTGTGTCCTACCTAAGCTTATTTGTTGGTTAGTCATAATATCGGGATATTATGTGATATGTTAATTTGTTCAATTAACCTTGTTTTTTGAAGTCAGTATTCTAGAATGATATCTAAAATACAGGAGATGAGCATTGGAGAAATTATGATGACAGGGAAGATGGAATCTAAAATGAAAGCAAGGTATTCTCAACTCTTTGAAATACCAGGTATGTAAATTTCGAGGACAAAATTTCATAAGGAGGGGAGATTGTAAGACCCCGAATTTTATGAAATAAAAGTATTCAATTTTTCTATTTAGTAAATAGTTAAATTGATAAAATTTTAAAGTTAAGGGTGATATGTATAAAATTTTCAAATTTCACAAGTGGTTATAAAATATTCATTTTTGTCGGGGAATATTCGTTTGGTCGTGGAATATTCTTTTTTGTTTCGAATATCCGCATAACCACAAGTAGCCATTCAGGGGCCCCATAATGTAATAATTATCGGATAAGGAAAATGACAAGTATGTATTTTTATAAATAACTCTGCAGTAATTGTTACCAATTAACAATCGCTGGATTACCTAGTGGTTAAAATACGATGTCTGCGCGGTCGCATAAAGAAGCATTACCAGTATTGCATGTTGTTGTTGTTGAATTATTGATTCTTACGTAGAAGGCCTTTACTCAATAATTGTTACAGTAATTACTGTTCATTATTTTATTTTATTGATTCAATAATTGTTGCGTTGATATTTTATATTATTGTTGTTCAATAATTGTCACTACATAGTATTTCTCATTATCAAATCAATAATTCATATTATTTGAATAATATTATTAGATAGCATTATTGATAATGTCTAAAAAGTTCATCAATGAGAGGTTTGGTCATCTAATCAAGGCCAAAGAAGGAGAAATCCTATCGAAAGCCCCTCTTTCCTGAACCGCCTGGGTTGTCAAGATCTGTGTGAGTCTGTAATATTATTTGTGAATAATTAATTATTGATTATTATGATAAAGAAAATATTTATTGTGGATATAGATGGAGAAAATTTTTAATGTGACAACTATTGAAAATTAATATTTTATCTTTTTCTGATAAAATAATTCATTTAAATATATTATTTTAATAATATATTAATTCAGTAATATTTTTACAACGAATGTGGATATATATGAGTATATGAGGAAGAAGAGTATTTTTGTGGCATTAAATATTTAACATATGTTTTGGGTGTCTGGTGGACACAATTCTTGATAGAAAATTGATTATGTAATCGTAAAATCGCTTCGTTTGTTGATTTCGTAAATTTCATTTGGAATTTGGAAAAATTTTCTTCTGCAAAGTTGTAGAGAATGGAATTTCCCATGGAAAGTCGCGAGTTTCAATTTTTCCGATAAATGTGCTATTTTCTATAAATTATTGAAGTTTCAGAAAATAAAATAATTTTTATTAAATTATATGGTGGGACCCACTTTGGTTGGTGTTAATAACATGTGGGCTGCTATATTTTTTTCAGAATTGGCATGCTTGGATGGTTGGTGTGTAGAAAAGAAAAATAATATTTTATTATTTTAGTCTCCTTTGGCGTTCTAGCATTTTCCTATAAATAGAAGCTTAAGTTAGAATTGAAAATCACACCAGAAACTGAAGTTTTCTCTCTATTTCTCTCTCTATATTATCAAGTGTATTCTTGTATCTTGAGTGTTGCTATACGGTGCAAGTTCGTTCAGCGTTATTCCAGTCAGAAATACTGCTCTTTTGAGGTAATAAAAGTGTAGCTGGGTCGAGTGGGGGATAACAGGGGAATAGAACGGTGGTCTATAGTTGTTGAGGGTGAGGCAAACCCAACGTTGGAAGGGTGTTTTGTCACTATCATACAAGATGTCTAATGACATACAACCTCGTATCATCATAAGACAGGGATGTGCTCATCCACTTGCCGAGTATATATATATGAAGCACTACCTATATAATCTTGGTGTTTGTTTGAAGTATAATTCTCAATTAGAGATAGTGGAGATAATGATATGTCAAGAGAAGACTTACCATTGGGAAGAATATGATAGTAATCTTCTTGTTTTTCTTTGGGGTCTATTAGGTCAACCAAGGATAACTCGTGGCCATATGATATCTATCATAACCTGTGCATTTACGGCCTCCCATGCACGAAGGTTTCCTTGAGCACTTTCCAAAGATTTTAGTTTCTAAAACAGCTTTTGACTATACCTTTATGTAAGGTGTCACTTTGGGTGTCATTCCACTATTGGGACATGTGTCACATTTGGTATATATTTGTATCCAAACAAACTCACAGCATATGTGTTGTTGTATTTTGTACGACAATTGTTGTAATAAAGTTGTAGTTATTTTCTGTACCATGTATTTGGCGACTCAGAATGGGTTGGATGGAATGGACCTATTTTGGGGTTGTCACAGTTGGTATCAGAGATATAAGTAAAGAGCCCCGAGCCTCTACCGGTGACTTCTGTTGATGGGGAATGCACCGAAGTCAGACTCTCCGTAGGGGACGCCGTTCTGCGGTGGCAAACTGATAGGTATCAATGTGAGGTGCTGACACAAGTTGGTGTCTAAAGTCACAGTTGGTATCAGAGCTTAGGGATATGATCTCTGGCGGAGATCGGGGAATAGAACTAGGAGGAGAGAGATGAGTAAATCCTTCGCTAGTGTGTCCTACCTAAGCTTATTTGTTGGTTAGTCATAATATCGGGATATTATGTGATATGTTAATTTGTTCAATTAACCCTTGTTTTGAAGCTGTATTCTAGAATGATATCTAAAATACAGGAGATGAGCATTGGAGAAATTATGATGACAGGGAAGATGGAATCTAAAATGAAAGCAAGGTATTCTCAACTCTTTGAAATACCAGGTATGTAAATTTCGAGGACGAAATTTCATAAGGAGGGGAGATTGTAAGACCCCGAATTTTATGAAATAAAAGTATTCAATTTTTCTATTTAGTAAATAGTTAAATTGATAAAATTTTAAAGTTAAGGGTGATATGTATAAAATTTTCAAATTTCACAAGTGGTTATAAAATATTCATTTTTGTCTGGGAATATTCGTTTGGTCGTGGAATATTCTTTTTGTCGAATATCCGTATAACCACAAGCATCATTTGTGGGCCCCATAATGTAATAATTATCGGATAAGGAAAATGACAAGTATGTATTTTTATAAATAATCTGCCAGAATTATTACTGCTTAACAATTTGTTGGATTACCTAGTGGTTAAAATACGATGAATACGCTATGGTTGCACAAAGAAGACACCAGTATTGCAAAGGTTGTTGAATTATTGATTCTTACGTAAAGAAGGCACTACTCAATAGTTGTTACAATAATTCATGCTCATTATTTTATTTTATTGATTCAATAATTGTCATACGTTGATATTTTATATTATTGTTGTTCAATAATTGTCACTACATAGTATTTCTCATTATCAAATCAATAATTCATATTATTTGAATAATATTATTAGATAGCATTATTGATAATGTCTAAAAAGTTCTGTCGATGAGAGGTTTGGTCATCTAATCATGCGCCAAAGAAGGAGAAATCCTTATTGAAAGCCCCTTTCCTGAAACCGCCTGGTTATCGATCTTGTGAGTCTGTAATATTATTTGTGAATAATTAATTATTGATTATTATGATAAAGAAAATATTTATTGTGGATATAGATGGAGAAAATTTTAATGTGACAACTATTGAAAATTAATATTTTATCTTTTTCGATAAAATAATTCATTTAAATATATTATTTTAATAATATATTAATTTAATATTTTTACAACGAATGTGGGATATATGAGTATATGAGGAAGAAGAGTATTTTGTGTGGCATTAAATATTTAACATATGTTTTGGGTGTCGGTGGACACAATTCTTAATCAAAATTGATTATAGTATCGTAAATCGCTTTCGTTTGTTGATTTCGGTAAATTTCTGTTTGGAATTTGGAAAAATTTTCTTCTGCAAAGTTGTAGAGAATGGAATTTCCCATGGAAAGTCGCGAGTTTCGAATTTTTCTGATAAACGGGCTATTTTCTATAAATTATTGAAGTTTCAGAAAATAAAATAATTTTTATTAAATTATATGGTGGGACCCACTTTGGTTGGTGTTAATAACATGTGGGGTCGCTATATTTTTTCGTAATTGGCATGCTTGGATGGCTGGTCTTGGATGGTTGGTGTGTAGAAAAGAAAAATAATATTTTATTATTTTAGTCTCCTTTATGCGTTAGCATTTTTCCTATAAATAAAGCTTAAGTTAGAATTGAAAATCACACCGTAAACTCCAAGTTTTCTCTATTTCTCTCTCTATATTATCAAGTGTATTCTTGTATCTTGAGTGTTGCTATATATCGGTTGCAAGTTCGTTTCAAATTATTCCAATCAAAATATCGCTCTTTTGAGGTAATAAAAGTGTAAATTTGGGTCGAGTGGGGGATAACAGGGGAATAGAATCAGTGGTCTATAAATTGTTGAGGTGAGGCAAACCCAACGTTGGAAGGGTGTTTTGTCACTATCATACAAGATGTCTAATGACATACAACCTCAGATCATCATAAAGACAGGGTGTGCTCATCCACTTCTTTGAGTATATATACGAGCACTACCTATATAATCTTGGTGTTTGTTTGAAGTATAATTCTCAATTAGAGATAGTGGAGATAATGATATGTCGAGTTAGAAGACTTACCATTGGGAAGAATATGATAGTAATCTTCTTGTTTTTTCTTTAGGGGTCTATTAATCAACCAAGGATAACTCTGTGGCCATATGATATCTATCATAACCTGTACGCATGGTCTCCCATGCAACGAAGGTTTCTCTTGAGCACTTCCCAAAGATTTTAGTTTCTAAAACAGCTTTTGACTATACCTTTATGTAAGGTGTCAACGTGAGGTCTTTCAGTCCACTGGTTGGGACATGTGTCACATTTGGTATATATTTGTATCCAAACAAACTCACAAAGATATGTGTTGTTGTATTTTTTGTCGACAATTGTTGTAATAAAGTTGTAGTTATTTTCCACTACCATGTATTTGGCGACTTTCAGAATGGGTTGGATGGAATGGACCTATTTTGGGGTTGTCACAGGTTGGTATCGAGCTATAAGTAAAGAGCCCCGAGCCTCTCATTGGTGACTTCTGTTGATGGGGAATGCAATCAAGTCGACTCTCCGTAGGGGACGCCTGCTCTGCGATGGCAAACCGATAGGTATCAATGTGAGGTCTTGACACAAGTTGGTGTCTAAAGTCACGGTTAATTATCGAGAGCTTAGGGATATGATCTCCAAGTGAGATCGGGGAATAGAACTAGGAGGAGAGAGATGAGTAAATCCTTCGTTAGTGTATCCTACCTAAGCTTATTTGTTGGTTAGTCATAATATCGGGATATTATGTGATATGTTAATTTGTTCAATTAACCCTTGTTTTGAAGCTGTATTCTAGAATGATATCTAAAATACAAGAGATGAGCATTGGAGAAATTATGATGACAGGGAAGATGGAATCAGAAATGAAAGCAAGGTATTCTCAACTCTTTGAAATACCAGGTATGTAAATTTCGAGGACGAAATTTCATAAGGAGGGAGATTGTAAGACCCTAATTTTATGAAATAAAAGTATTCAATTTTTCTATTTAGTAAATAGTTAAATTGATAAAATTTTAAAGTTAAGGGTGATATGTATAAAATTTTCAAATTTCACAAGTGGTTATAAAATATTCATTTTTGTTTGGGAATATTCGTTTGGTCGTGGAATATTCTTTTTGTTTGAATATCCGCAACCAACCAAGTGATCATTTGTGGGCCCCATAATGTAATAATTATCGGATAAGGGGAAATGACAAGTATGTTTTTTATAAATAATTCTACAGAATTGTTACCGCTAATTAACCGTTGGATTACCTAGTGGTTAAAATACGATGAATACGCGTGGTTGCACAAAGAAGCACACCAGATTGCACAATGTTGTTGAATTATTGATTCTTACGTAAGAAGGCACTACTCAATAATTGTTACAGTAATTACTGTTCATTATTTTATTTTATTGATTCAATAATTGCTGCGTTGATATTTTATATTATTGTTGTTCAATAATTGTCACTGCATAGTATTTCTCATTATCAAATCAATAATTCATATTATTTGAATAATATTATTAGATAGCATTATTGATAATGTCTAGAAAGTTCTGTCAAGGAGAGGTTTGGTCATCTAATTGCGCGCCAGTAAGGAGAAATCCTTATTGGAAAGCCCCCTCTTTCCTCGAACCGCTCGTTGTCGATCTTTGTGAGTCTGTAATATTATTTGTGAATAATTAATTATTGATTATTATGATAAAGAAAATATTTATTGTGGATATAGATGGAGAAAATTTTTAATGTGACAACTATTGAAAATTAATATTTTATCTTTTTCTGATAAAATAATTCATTTAAATATATTATTTTAATAATATATTAATTGCAATATATTTTACAACGAATGTGGGATATATGAGTATATGAGGAAGAAGAGTATTTTGTGGCATTAAATATTTAACATATGTTTTGGGGAGTTCAGGACACAATTCTTGACCGAAAATTGATTATGTATCGTAAAATCGCTTCGTTTGTTGATTTCTGGTCAATTTCTTTGGAATTTGGAAAAATTTTCTTCTGCAAAGTTGTAGAGAATGGAATTTCTGATAAACGGGCTATTTTCTATAAATTATTGAAGTTTCAGAAAATAAAATGATTTTTATTAAATTATATGGTGGGACCCACTTTGGTTGGTGTTAATAACATGTGGGTCGCTATATTTTTTCGAAATTGGCATGCTTGGATGGCTTGGTCTTGGATGGTTGGTGTGTAAAAAGAAAAATAATATTTTATTATTTTAGTCTCCTTTTAGCGTTCTAGCATTTTCCTATAAATAGAAGCTTAAGTTAGAATTGAAAATCACACCGAAACTCAAGTTTTCTCTCTATTTCTCTCTATATTATCAAGTGTATTCTTGTATCTTGAGTGTTGCTATACTCGGTGCAAGTTCGTTCGGCGTTATTCCAATCGTAAATCTTGCTCTTTTGAGGTAATAAAAGTGTAGCTTTGGTTCGAGTGGGGATAACGGGGAATAGAGCTATGGTCTATAAATTTGAGAGGTGAGGCAAACCCAACGTTGGAAGGGTGTTTTGTCACTATCATACAAGATGTCTAATGACATACAACCTCGTATCATCATAAGATGTGGATGTGCTCATCCACTTGTTTGAGTATATATACGAGCACTACCTATATAATCTTGGTGTTTGTTTGAAGTATAATTCTCAATTAGAGATAGTGGAGATAATGATATGTCAAGAGAAGACTTACCATTGGGAAGAATATGATAGTAATCTTCTTGTTTTTCTTTGGGGTCTATTAGGTCAACCAAGGATAACTCTGTGGCCAAATGATATATATCATAACCTGTATTTATGGTCTCCCGTATGCGAAAGGTTTCTTTTCGAGCACTTCCCAAAGATTTTAGTTTCTAAAATAGTTTTGACTATACCTTTATGTAAGGTGTCACTTGTGAGGTCTTTGTCCCACTATTGGGACATGTGTTACATTTGGTATATATTTGTATCCAAACAAACTCACAAAGATATGTGTTGTTGTATTTTGTACGACAATTGTTGTAATAAAGTTGTAGTTATTTTACGTACCATGTATTTGGCGACTCGTAATGGGTTGGATGGAATGGACCTATTTTGGGGTTGTCACAGGTTGGTATCGAGCTATAAGTAAAGAGCCCCGAGCCTCTCATTTGGTGACTTCTGTTGATGGGGAATGCACCAAAGTCGACTCTCTCGTAGGGACGCCTGCTCATGCTGTGGTGCAAACCGATAGGTATCAATGTGAGGTCTTGACACAAGTTTGTGTCTAAAGTCACAGCTTGGTATCGAGCTTAGGATATGATCTCTGGCGGAGATCGGGAATAGAACTAGAAGGAGAGATGAGTAAATCCTTCGCTAGTGTGTCCTACCTAAGCTTATTTGTTGGTTAGTCATAATATCGATATTATGTGATATGTTAATTTGTTCAATTAACCCTTGTTTTGAAGCTGTATTCTAGAATGATATCTAAAATACAGGAGATGAGCATTGGAGAAATTATGATGACAGGGAAGATGGAATCTGAAATGAAAGCAAGGTATTCTCAACTCTTTGAAATACCAAGTATGTAAATTTCGAGGACGAAATTTCATAAGGAGGGGAGATTGTAAGACCCCGAATTTTATGAAATAAAAGTATTCAATTTTTCTATTTAGTAAATAGTTAAATTGATAAAATTTTAAAGTTAAGGGTGATATGTATAAAATTTTCAAATTTCACAAGTGGTTATAAAATATTCATTTTTGTCGAGGAATATTCGTTTGGTCGTGGAATATTCTTTTTGTTTTCGAATATCCGTATAATAACCAGTAGCGATCATTTATGGGCCCATAATGTAATAATTATCGGATAAGGAAAATGACAAGTATGTATTTTTATAAATAATTGGCGTAATTGTTACTGCTAACAACATTGGATTACCTAGTGGTTAAAATCACGATACGCTGGCGTGCATTGCCGCGATACTACGGTATTGCACAGTGTTGTTGAATTATTGATTCTTACGTAAGAAGGCACTACTCAATAGTTGTTACAGTAATTACTGTTCATTATTTTATTTTATTGATTCAATAATTGCTGCGTTGATATTTTATATTATTGTTGTTCAATAATTGTCACTACATAGTATTTCTCATTATCAAATCAATAATTCATATTATTTGAATAATATTATTAGATAGCATTATTGATAATGTCTAGAAAGTTCATCGATGAGAGGTTTGGTCATCTAATTGCTGCCAAGAAGTGAGAAATCCTTATTGAAAGCCCCTCTTTCACAGAACCGCCTGGTTGTCAAGATCTTGTGAGTCTGTAATATTATTTGTGAATAATTAATTATTGATTATTATGATAAAGAAAATATTTATTGTGGATATAGATGGAGAAAATTTTTAATGTGACAACTATTGAAAATTAATATTTTATCTTTTCCGATAAAATAATTCATTTAAATATATTATTTTAATAATATATTAATTCAGTAATATTTTTTACAACGAATGTGGGATATATGAGTATATGAGGAAGAAGAGTATTTTTGTGGCATTAAATATTTAACATATGTTTTGGGTGTCGGTGGACACAATTCTTAACCGAAAATTGATTATGTAGTCGTAAAATCGCTTCGTTTGTTGATTTCTTGTCCATTTCATTTGGAATTTGGAAAAATTTTCTTCTGCAAAGTTGTAGAGAATGGAATTTCGATAAACGGGCTATTTTCTATAAATTATTGAAGTTTGAAAAATAAAATGATTTTTATTAAATTATATGGTGGGACCCACTTTGGTTGGTGTTAATAACATGTGTAAATTGCTATTTTTTTTGTAATTGGCATGCTTGGATGGTTGGTGTGTAGAAAAGAAAATAATATTTTATTATTTTAGTCTCCTTTAAGCGTTCTAGCATTTTCCTATAAATAGAAGCTTAAGTTAGAATTGAAAATCACACCCGTAAACCGAAGTTTTCTCTCTCTTTCTCTATATATTATCAAGTGTATTCTTGTATCTTGAGTGTTGCTATACGGTACAAGTTGGTTCAGCGTTATTCCAGTCAGAAATACTGCTCTTTTGAGGTAATAAAAGTGTAGCTGGGTCGAGTGGGGGATAACAGGGGAATAGAACGGTGGTCTATAGCTGTTGAGGGTGAGGCAAACCCAACGTTGGAAGGGTGTTTTGTCACTATCATACAAGATGTCTAATGACATACAACCTCGTATCATCATAAGACAGGGATGTGCTCATCCACTTGTTGAGTATATATACGAGCACTACCTATATAATCTTGGTGTTTGTTTGAAGTATAATTCTCAATTAGAGATAGTGGAGATAATGATATGTCAAGAGAAGACTTACCATTGGGAAGAATATGATAGTAATCTTCTTGTTTTTCTTTGGGGTCTATTGGGTCAACCAAGGATAACTCTGTGGCCAAATGATATCTATCATAACCTAGACGCATGGTCTCCCATGTACGAAGGTTTCCTTGAGCACTTCCCAAAGATTTTAGTTTCTAAAACAGTTTTTGACTATACCTTTATGTAAGGTGTCATCGTGAGGTCTCATCCACTAGGTTGGGACATGTGTCACATTTGGTATATATTTGTATCCAAACAAACTCACAGCATATGTGTTGTTGTATTTTTTACGACAATTGTTGTAATAAAGTTGTAGTTATTTTCTGTACCATGTATTTGGCGACTCAGAATGGGTTGGATGGAATGGACCTATTTTGGGGTTGTCACATTAACGACATCATCTGGTAGTACGTGGTTGGGATTGCTAACTTGTTCTTGTAATGGGTCATCCGTTCCAAACAACTCAATACCATCAAAAGCCTTGGTTTTTGTTGTGACAACTGTATACCAGGGGATTCTAGAATTTGCTACATTAGGAGCGTAGTACACTTGAGTCACTTGGCTGGATAATACAAACACGTCATCAGACTGTAGCCTTGATTTGATATCTATTGTGATGATTCTATTAAGATCAACTTTAATACCCTTTTCATTATCACACCAACGACATTTAAATGTAACAACCTGTTTACCACTGGGATAATTGAGCACAACCACGTCTTCTAATCGTCCGTAGTAATTGGACTCGGAATTTTGGTAACAGCTTCCCAACACGACAACGCCAGAATTGACTGATGTCAGTTCATTCAGGTCATCAACCTTAAATCTGTACCCATTAATGATATAGCCAGGATATGAACTAATAAGTTTGTACAGACCAGAAATAACATCTCTAAAACGATCATAGGTGTTATCTGCTTCAACCGTTCTCTTAAACCACTGTTGAAAGTTTTCGTTGGCGAATTCTTCCAAATGTGATGTAGTTAGTCCCGGGTCAGAAACATACGCTTCATTCTCGAATGAACTGACATAATAATATCAGGGTTTAATTATTCGATAATAGGGCAGAGAAATATTTTAAACTCAACAAAAAATAATACATACTTAATGTATGCCGATACTTCGGGCATATTTAGAAGAACGTATGTAGATACAATTTTTAAATCTTTCTCATTTAGATAAGTCATCGTCTATGCGCCAAATGGTTTAGCCGGATAAGAAAATACTGCTAACTCATCAGCAGTAGATTGGGGTCCGACAACCTCATTCCGACTAAGATGGTTGTGTTTCGTTGAGACTACATCCTCAAAGTACAAGAAGCAGAAGTTGACAAGCTCTTCCTCTGTATAGAGCCCTCTACACAAGCTTTGTTTTTCACTTTCTACTTTAATCATCGCATGTACCTGTTGGTACAATGATTGAAAGACATTAATTTTGAGTATTAAGTATAAATGTCATCAAAGTTGCATAATATAAATGATATTACCTCTTAGAAGGATACATCCAACGATATTGCACTGGTCCTCCAAGCTTAATCTCATATGGTAGATGAATAGGCACATGCTCCATCGATTCAAAAAACCCTAGAGGCAAGATCATTTAAAGCTTGCACATTGTTAACACTATATTTTTCTCCATCTGTTCCACATCATCGTACTTTATAACCGTTGAGCAAAGATCCCGAAAGAAATTTGAAAGTTCGGTCAAGGCGTCAAAATTTTTTATGGGTATCATCTCATGAAATGCAATTGGCATCAACTTCTACATAAATACATGACAATCATGACTCTTGAACCCAGTTATTTTCAATTGTTGAACCTTACTGCAATGAGATATGTTAGAAGCATAGCCATTTAGGAGCTTCAATGCACTTACCCACTTGAAAATGTCTTCAACCTGTTGCTTGGTAAGACAAAAAGGAGCTTTTGGTTTTGAGTTATTAGGACGGAGCCACAATTTCCGCCTGATGTTTATAGCCACCAAATCTTTACGTGAATTTTCATTGTCTTTTGTTTTACCACTAGCATCTAGCATGGTGTAGAACATGTTCTCGAATACATTTTTTCTATATGCAATTACATTTATACAATGACGGACTTCAAGTGTGACCCAATATGGCAACTCAAACCAAATAGGTGAGTGAGTCCAATTATGAGTTTTCCCGTACCCTATTTGTGACGCATCCCAAAATAAGTCCAATCCATCCAACCCATTTCGAGTCGCCAAATACATGGTACAGAAAACAACTACAACTTTATTATTACAATTGTCATACAAAATACGACAACACATATACTGTGAGTTTAAATGACAACTGTGACTCTGGACACCAACTTGTGTCAGCACCTCACACTGATACATTACATAAAGGTACAGTCAATAACTGTTTTAGAAATTAAAATCTTTGGATAATGCTCAAGGAAACCTTCGTACATGGGAGGCCATGAATCTAAGTTATGATAGATATCATATGACTCGAGAATTATCCTTGGTTGATCCAATAGACCCCAAAGAAAAACGAGAAGATTACTATCATGTTCATTCCAATGGTGAGTCTTCTCTTAACATATAACTATCTCCACTATCTGCAATTGAAAATATATTTCAACCAAACTCCAAGATTATATAGGTAGCGCTCGTAGATATACTCAGCAAGTGGATGTGCACAACCCTGTCTTATGATAACACGAGGTTGTATGTCATTAGACATCTTGTATGATAGTGGCAAAACACCCTTCCAAAGTTGGGTTCACCTCACCCTATTCGGTTCACCAAAATTAAATATCAAATGACGTATACAATACGATACACTTATCTAAAGTTCTCAATCAAATTATTTTCATACTATTTAGGGAGAACCTCAATAGCTATAGACCACCGTTTTATTCCCCTGTTATCCCCGCTCGACCCGACAACACTCTTATTACCTGAAAGGAATTGTGAAGCAAAAGGGTGAGCACAAATAGCCCAGTAAAGAATATTATAACTAAAGATAATTAAATTATCAATAGCCTTCATCAGTAATAAGTCAGAGATTTAGAACATATGGTAGATGATAAAACTTTTCAACCATAGTTGCAGCGGAACGAGCAATCCATTAGAAGAGTCAAATAGACCATAAAGTCTATTATCTTCTCCATGTTAAAAGTCCACCAACAATGTTTTATTCCTGTAACATCAATCAACAGTTCCTGTCCACAATCATGTGAATAACTTATAATCATATTTGTGGTTCTAAATTCCTCTTCTCATCCAGGACAAAGATAATTTTCATCACTTGTCTTTACCTGAAACATCAAAGTTCATGGTTATACCAAATCACAGTTCATGTTCATAATCATACTAATAGATTCATCTTTGCACTACAGGCCAAAGATATTCATTAACAGTTCATCTTTGCACTACATGCCAAAGATATTAAGTAACAGGTCATCTTTGCACTACAGGCCAAAGATATTCAACAAACAGGTCATCTTTGCACTACGGGCCAAAGATATTCATTAATAATTCATCTTTGCATTACAGGCCAAAAATATTAATATCTCAAAGAAATACATAATCATTTCAGAATTTATATAAACCATAATTATAACCAAGTTGATTAATTCACCTTTGCACTTAAGCTAAAGATAATCGTTTATAAATTCAATGGTAATGATCATACCAGTCAACAATTCATCTTTGCACTACTGGCCAAAGAGAACCCATAGTCACGATCATACCAATAATCTACCCATCTTTACACTTAAGTCAAAGAGAAATTTCATCACCAGGATTATAAAAATGTTATATATGATAATAAAAATAATATGATCAACAACTGCATTTAATTTCAAGAGTAAGATTCATAAATCAATGATTTCATAACACCTTAATCCAAATGTTATAAATCACTTAATAATCTCATAATCTAATATTATTAATATTACCACAATATTTTAATCATTTCTTAAACTTATAAACAATTTATTTTAATTGTTTACACTTTACTAATTAATACATTTAATCATCCTAAAATGCCAAACTAATAAAATTTCATCACCAATAATCAAAACCCTCATCAAAAGTCTGCATATACCTTATATAGGATTCCCAAGCAATAAAATCCTATTTTCAAATTTTGTTACTTCACATAACATATTTAATTCATTTACTCATAACTAGTCCATTTTCATGAAAAATACCAAATCAGTACAAACAAATTTTCTTTTATGGGATTTAGCAGAATATAGTCCCATATTGAACATATATTTTTATCGGAATTTTTAAAATTCATTTACTATTTTTTATATGGCCAAAACTGCCGAATATTTAGACATTTATCATAAATTGTACTTTTATCCAAAAATTCTGAAATTTACAGGGTATACTGATATTATATAGATGTACTCCCAATAAAAAGTTCATCAATTTTAGAGTTAACCACAAGGAGTTATAAGGGTTTACTTTTAAAATAGTCTTTTCCCATAAAATTCATAACTCCTAATCTATGCATCCAAAAATCGCCATTTTTGGACACAATCGAGAAAACTCATCAAATTATCATTTCAAATTTTTCTAGAATTTTTGAAGGTCAGAAAAATTACGAAACTGAAGAAACATAATAACCCTTATAATCCCTTACCTCAAAAGAGCAGTACTTCTGACTGGAATATCGGTTATGACGCTGAAGGAAACTTGCACTGATTAGCAACTCTCAAAGTATCAAAATACTCACAAAAATACGCTCGATAATATAGGGATAGAAAACTTATGTTTCTGGTGTGATTTTCAATTCTAACTCAGCACTCTATTTATGGGAAAATGATAGAACGCCAAAGCAGACTTGACCTACTACCTGATGGCTTTACCTGCTACTATTGCCACCCACCACATTTGAAATAAAATTTGAGCACATTTCTCACCAACCAAAAGTGGGGCCCACCAATTCTAGAATTTTCCACCAAAAATCATTTATAAACATAATTCCCGAATCAGTCACCTCTTATTCATAACAAATCATACGTTAATTTTTAACGGTTCAAAATTTATGGACATATACTCAACTTATATATGTATTAAATATCCAAAAATAACAACAATCCAACGGTCGGATTAAAAATTATAACTCACGCAATATATCTCAAGAACACTGATTTTTCAAATTTTGAGTCCTTCGGACCAGTTTCATTCAAACAGTCACCACAAAAAATCCACAATGAATTTTTGGGCGATTCCAATTTCTACGGTTAGCTTACTTCCAGGGCTTTCTTTTGATAGCTCATCTCCTAACTCATTATACACAAAGAGTTATAGATTTTACAAAATCAAGTAATAAACTAATTTTCTGAAAATTTTTACATTTTGTTCCTCATTTCGACAAAATACTAATAAAACACCTCAGCATTAATTCCTTCATTTATAACCATATAAAAATATATATTTCCTTTTTATATAAATTAATAATTAATTATTCACAAATAATATTACAGAATTACAATAATGACAACCTGTGTCGCTCTTGGGAAAGAGGGGCTTTCAGATAAGGATTTCTCCTCATTTGGCGCCAAGCAATTAGGTGACCAAACTTCTCCTTGACAGAACTTTCTAGACATTGCCAATAATGCTATTTAATATTATTCAAATAATATGAATTATTGATTCGATAATGGGAAATAATGTGCCGTAAAAATTAGTGAAACAACAATAATATAAAATATCAACGCAACAATTATTGAATCAATAAAATAAAGTATTAAACAGTAATTACTATAATAATTATTGAGTAGTGCCTTCTTACATAAGAATCAATAATTCAAAAATCACTGCAGCAATACCGCAAAGCTTTTCGCAAAACCCACGCCAGACATCAGATTTTAACCAATTTGGTATTCCAACAAAGTTGTTAATTTGGTAACTACTACTGTAGTTATTTATAAAAACTCAAACTTGTCATTTTTCTTCATCCGACAGCTTATTACATCATATGGGGCCCATAAATGGCTACGCCATCGCATTTAATATTCCCCAAACAACAAGAATATTCCACGACCAAACGAATATTCCCCGACAACAATGAGTATTTTATAACCACTTGCTTATTTTTGTAAACTTTACATATATCACCCTTAACTTTAACTTTTTATCAATTTAACCATTTACTGAATAATAATTATAAAAAAAATTGAATACTTTTATTTCATAAAATTCGGGGTCTTACACTATTGCTCTCAACTTACCATGCTCCTTCCCTGACGATGGAAATTTCAGATCATTGAGCCATCCCAAGACCTCATTCCCCAATAATCTACCAACAACACCCTTATTCTCTGTCTTTCTGTTGAACTGTACATACATCTTTCTATAAATATGTTCAGTGGGTAAGAATCTACGACTAATTCCAAAGAAAGTAGTTTTTTGACCATGCAGTAGTTGTGTGCCTTGCACATCCCCTATACAGACTGGACACGAAAACTTCCCGTGAATCGACCAACCACTAATCATCCCAAATGCCAGATAATCAATGATACTCCACAACAGGGCAGCCTTCATCATAAAATTCTAATTAACTGATTTATCATAAGTCTGAACCCCCGTCTCCTACAACATTTTAAGTTCATCAACTAACGGTCTGAGGTAGACATTTATGTCTTTAGTAGGACTCTTATCCCTCGGTATGAATAAAGTCAAGAACATATACGGGTTCTTCATGCACATTGACAGTGGAAGATTGTAAGCTACCATGATCACTGGCCAAACAGAGTAGGGCTGACTAAAGTTATTAAATGGACAAAGCCATCCATAGCCATGCCAAGCCTGACATTCCTAACTTCATTAGCAAATTCTGGAAAATGTTCATCAAATTTCTTCCATTCATCTCCATCTGCAAGGTGAGTCAACTGACCGGGCATAACGTCCCTTCTTTTGTGCCAACTCATATGCTTTCCAGTGTGCGACGACATGAATAGACGTTGCAGTCTGGGCGCAAGAGGAAAGTACCGTAAAATCTTATTAGGCACTTGTTTCTCTTTACCCTCATGTTTTGTAGTCTTGTACCGAGACAAGTTGCATATATCACACTGCACCTTATCTTTCTCCTCCCCATAATATTACATGCAATCCTTCTGATCACAAGCATCGATCTTCTCATACCCCAAATTCAACCCTTTTACCATCTTCTTCACTTCATAATAATTTGCAGGTAGAGTATGATCAGCCGATAAGAACTCGCTGATAATAGTAAACAAATCATTGAACCCTCGCTCACTACAGTCATGCTCACTCTTGAAGTGTAATAGTTTTGTCACTACAGATAACCGGGTATACTTATCATTTCCAGGAAATAGTGGGACCCATAATTTAGATAATATCTTGTAAAAGGCAGTAGCTGTATCATTTGGCACGTGTTGAGCACTACTTGATGAATGCTCATTTTTAACCCAATTAATATTGGAAGGGCCATAAGCATCGACCAACATCTCCACGACATCATAGTTATCGGGGTATGAATCACGTTCAATTGGTTGGTCTATAGTATTGTCGGTCATTTCTCTCAACTCAACTGATTCCTCGTGATGAATCCATACCGAATACCCATCCACAAACTCACGTGAAAATAAGTCAAATTTAATTTCATTGGCTTACTTCAAGATCATGTTTTTACACTTAACACAGAGGCATCTTTCCGTTTGGATCATCAGCATGTTCTATTGCTTTGTTTATAAAATTGTAGACCCCATCACGGTATGCATCAACTAATCCCCTTCAATCTACCCTTATCCTACAGTACATCCAACTTCGGTCGGCTGACATCTTTAATTGAAAATAAAACGATTGTATTAAAAAAAGAATATTCATGTATGTGGTTCATGCATGAATTATATTTTCCTAGTATATATCTCCACTCTACAGGGGTTAGGCTTCTATCCCGTTCCCGGATGCGTCTCCTCACTAGTGCCAATCTTGAGCACGTTTCCTCAGTTTTAAGAAAATTTTAGCAGCACCTCCCCACGGTCTCCAAGTACACGCAATAGACCAAGACAACTTAGTCTAAGTATGCACTCGGAGAACATGTAGAGATAACCAGCTGAAAAATCCTCAAAACAAAAAAAAATGTACCCTGTGAATTGGCACCGACCTAAGTGAGAGATAACATCCAGTAACAGTCTCAAATTGGGGACTATTCGACATTCACTCCTACTGAGTGAATGTCAAATGGGTTTCTAAGATTATATTAATACTACATGCATGCACATGAATGATATATGCAGTTTACTATAATTATGGAAAACTAAGCAAATGTTACATAGTTTATTTTTTCAAGGCTTAAATATAAATTACTACCCTAAACTATAGGTCATATTCCACTTCGGTGATTCACCTTTCAATTTTGTCAATCAGATGATTAAACTTTTAATTTTTTCCACTATAGTTTAATTGAATTGCCACATCAAAAATTGATTATATGGCTTGAACACGTGGCAAGTCAATGCTGATGTGTTAAATAAAAAACTCATTTTATATTTGATTTAAAATATTATATAGAATTACAAGGACAAAGATGTAAAAAAACAACTAACCAACTAAAAAAAGTCAAAAATACATATTGGTAGAGTCAACTCAGAGGCCAATCTACCACTTTTTTTATGTAAAGATCCAATCCTCCGCCACCTTCTCACCCCAAACTACCACTTTCCTCATCGACGCCGCCACCGGCCACCTCCTCTCCTACTCCCAATTCCTCCACCAATCCCAGTCCCTCGCGTCTTCTCTCCTATCTAACTTCCCTTCTCTCTCCACCTCCAACAACAGAAACCAAAACGTGGCTCTCATTCTCTCTTCTCCCTCCACGTCCCCATCCTCTACTTCTCTCTCCTCTCTCTCAACCTCACCATCTCTCCCGCCAACCCCCTCTCCACTGAAGAAGACCCCGCTGAAGAAGAAGATTCGAGGGCTTTTAGATCTTAGGGGCTTCTCTATAGAAGATTGGTATGGGGTTTGAATCGAGTGTGGATTTTGTAGTTATGATTTGGAATGGTGGAGTTTTGGGGTTAAAGGTTTTGGGGTTCGGATTTTGATGATCTGAATCATCGTCGTTCTTTGGGTCTAAAGAGTAGCAAAGATCTATATGATTTTGGGTTTATGGATAATTTTGGGGGTTAAATGTTTTTCCTGTTCTAATCGTTCTTCAATGGATTGGCGAAGAAAATCAAGTTGCTGGGTAATGATAGTGATGATGAATAGTGGGGAGTTTTTTTCTTTTTGTTAGTGTAATGATAGCAGAGGCCGATTAAGTTTTGCCGATTAATTTTGTTTAGTTCGACTAAATGGATGAGAAATTGATTTGGTTTGATTTTATTAAATTATTATTATGTTTTATTTTGTTTTTGACATATTTACCCTTGATGTTTAGAAGAGACAATTAAAATAATATTTTTTAATTACACATAAGCATTAGTTTGCCTAGTCAGCAAGCCACGTCAGCAATTTCTGACGTGGCAGCCTCAATTGAATGAAATTGAAAAAAAAAATTGATAGTTTAATCACCTAATTGACAAAATTGAAATGTGGATCACCGAAGTGGAATATGGCATATAGTTTAGGGTAGTAAATCATATTTAAGCCTTTTTTTTCAATTAAATAAACTAAGTAAGTGCTACTCAGTTTATGAGAAATATTAAAGATTGAAGAGAGTATTATTGAGTTTATTGAAGATTATGGCAAACTAAGCAAGTGCTACTTAGTTTACTAAAGTTTCTAAGTGTACTACATATTTAGTTTACTTTTGATGTAGATCACTAAGCAAATACTACTTAGTTTAGTAAAGGTCATATGTATTTACATGTGTCAAACATATTCAGATATAATTTAGTAGTGGAACACTAAGCAAAATACAACTTAGTATTTGTTTTATTTTTATTCATTTAATTTTGTTTTATTTTTATTATTGAGTTTAATTTTTAATTTATTTTGTTTTATTTTTAAGCCACGTGTGAAATTTTTATTTTATTTTATTTATTTATTTATTTTAGTAATTTATTTTATTTTTAATTTTTATTAAATTTAATTTAATTTAATAAATTTATTTTATTTTATTTTACTTTGTTAATAATATTTATTTTATTTTATTTCTTTTGTATTATATTTTATTTTCGTAAATTTAATTTCATCTATTTATTAAATTATATTTATTTTATTTATTAAATTTTATTTTATTCTTATTTTATTTTAAATTATATATTATTATAATAAATATAAATTTTTAATTTATTTTATTTTTAGGCACCATAAAATTTTTATTTGAGTTTATTTTATTTTATTTATTTATTTGTTTTATTTATTTTATTTATTTATTATTTTATTTTATTTTTAATTATTTTATTAAAATTAATTTAATTTAATTTAATTTAAGAAATTTGTTTGATTTTATTTTAAACAAATTATTTTATTTTATTTATTTTATATTATATTTTATTTTAGTAAATTTAATTTAATCCATTTATTAAATTATATTTATTTCATTTATTATATTTACTTAATTAAGTTGCTTAATTTAATTTAATTTCTTTTTTTTTATTATATATTATTTTAATAAATTTTTATTATTTTTATTTTATTAGTAGAAAACTAATTAAGTAAATGCGACTTAATTACTCAATTTTAGTATTAGAAAATTAAGTAACATATATATAAATATATATATATATATATATATATATAAATAGTTTGTAGGGCCCACAATTTTGCATCTCCAAAATTCTGACAGAATTTCCGTGAGAAATTCAGTCAAAAATATCAAGAAAAATAGGAATTGCATAACGAAAAGTAAATTCAAACAATACATACGATGATATACACTTACAGAAGCTGTAATATTGCACAAAATAAACCCAAAAGTACTTAATATCAATTTGTAACAAAACCCAATTTCAGCAACAAAACAATACCTCCAAAATCCAATTTGCAGAATGTGGGCCTAAATGTAAAATTAGGGTTCACATGACCTAATTGAATTAAATGCACAATTAGGGTTCCACGACCTCATTAAATGTGCAAATTAGGGTTCGCATAACCTAATGAAATAAAGACAGAAAAGCCGGATATAAATGTGCTAGACCCGGGAAAGCCTCCACGTGTTTCAAGGCAGAAGACTTGTGGATGCAACCCGTATTGGGAATTGATTGAGGGATTGGATTGGCGGCTAGAAGGACAGGGCAATTTGGGCATTACTTTGATGACTAAAGGGTATTTCTGGAATTTCCCCTTTAAAGACATGACTAAGGGTATTTCGGGAATTTCTCTTAAAACATGTGCCTGGCATGTGACTGCTTCCCAGTAAAGCTCTATAAATAGCCTTCTATCCTAAGAAGGAGGGGACTTTTTGGCCAAACATTACACTTGGACTCTTAGAAGCTCTGAGCACTTGGAATTCTCTCCCAACTCGAAGACTCAAGAAGGCTCTTGGAATCCCTGCTACCCTAACCCGATTTCCGGATTCTGAGAGTTCTGCCACGTGTCATTGGAGTAATCGTCCACCTATCGTTCTTCCCTCTTCAATCAATCAGTCAATTCCTTATTCTTCGTGGATTTCTCGTCTCTCCAGCCAACACGAAACCCTAACCCTAGCAAGGCACGATTTCCTTGCCCACATCTTTTTGGCGACTCTGCTGGGGAGGTGTAGAATTCATGAAGGGTATGCCCACAACTCGAAGTGGGAGGACAACAGGAAGAGCTTCACCAACAAATAGCATTACCTCACCGGAGCCAGTTCCAAGGCAAGTAACTCAAGCATTCCAAGGCGCAAACCTGGATTTTGACCAACCACTTATTGAAGACGCTTCAGAAGGGAGTTCGACATCATCACATATGGCCAATCAACAACAAAGCAATGCAGGAAGGCAAGGCGAGGATGCAGGTGGAGACCAGACGAATGTTGTGCAACTGGAGATGCTCAAGGCATTGAAGGAAGCACGAGAAGGGCAAGGGATGATGATGGCCATGATGCTGGAAATGCAGAGGAAGCAGGAGGAGATGGGGAATTTCTGCTAGCAGCTGATGCAGATTCCCACTTTCAAGGCCATGTTCCCAAGAAGTTCGCATGGGGAACAAGCAGGAGTGGAAGACAACAATAATGGTAGCAACAACAAAGAGAACCAGATTGTACCTCCATCAACGAAAAGTCCATCGGTTCCAATAATCAACTTAGAAGCCCAGAACAGTGGTGACGTGCCACAACCTAGGTTGGAAGTAAGCCAACCTCAGGCAAACATCATCCCAGCTGCTATTCCATCATTTTCACAGGTGCAAATGCCAATCATTCCAAGCAATGTCCAAAGAAATGAGCCAAAGAACTTCCACCAAAGTGCCGGTACCTCGCGATGCAAGTGTGCATCAACCAATTTCTCTACTATACACACGGCGATGCGTGCAAAGAAGATATCACAACACCCCGAGAGTTCACGCTATGAAGCCAGTATGTGACGAAGGATGATATGATCGACGTGATCAATCAACTTCGCAGCCTGGTTATCTCGACCCTCGGAGTTGAACTTTACTCCTCCTTACCTGCACACATTCGGAGGCAACCTTACCCAACAGGGTATATTGAGCACCCATAATTTCCAAAATACAACGGGAGAAAGGAAATGCTAGGGAACATATTGCCAGTTTGTAGAGTCGATGTCTCCATGGCTCGAGATATGATGAAGTGAACAACCACAACTTGTTGATGCGGAATTCAACAAGACTTTGTGGATAAAGGCCTTTAGTTGGTACTACAATTTGGAGAAGGGGTCAGTCCATGATTGGGATGACCTAAAATTACAATTCATTAAGAAGTTTTTCTATGTGCAGAAACAGGTAACCATTGTGGAGCTTATGCGGTTCAAGCAGAAACCGAATGAGGAGTTGTCGATTATGTTGACAGAGTTCAGGTCCGAGCACGTATCATAAAACCAATTGAAGAAAAGAATTTAGTCAGCATTTGCAACAATGGTGCCTTAGATGCCTTCAAGCCCCACCTCATCACCAAGGCTTGTGATTCCTTCGTGACCCTCTCATCTTTTGCACAAGACTTGGGAGGAATCATGACATTGCCCACTAGCCATACGACGGTTACATAGAAGGGTAAGAGGACAGCAACTGTGGCTTTGGCTTACTCTCAGTCAAAACCACAAGGGGAAAAGAGGGAGAAGCATGAGAAGAATTTTGACCGAAATAGAGGAAGGCCTGAAGACAAATATGCAAGAAAGCCAGTCCTAGAGGCCATCACATGTAGTGAGAAAGCATTCAAGGTTTTGTATGAACAATGGGTTGAACATGGAGTGGTGAAACCCCCAAGGCCTAGATTTGTAGTAACGGAAGAAATGAAAAGAAGACCAGACTTCTGTGTATTCCACCAATACGTGGGACACTCAACTATAGACTGTTATAGCCTGCGAAGGATATTCCACGAGAAGCTGGCAAATGGGGAGATTGAACTTGGAAAGGAAAGTAGCGTTCATGACAAGCCGCTACCAAACCACAAGGGGAAGGAAACGTGCAACACTGTTATTCACAGCACAAGCCCAGAAGTGGAGATGATGATGGAAGAAAAGGAGGAGTGTGATCCAGGCCTGCAGGTGATGGCATTGATGAACGGAGCCAAGTTCAGAAATTTTTTCGATCAGATAGGATTGGCCAAGGAAGCAAGGATTGAAGCAACCAGGGCAATTATCAAGGCTGCCGAGACGCAGGAGACTTGCATGGCCATAAGCAAAGGATTTATGAAGACGATGGAGTAAGAAGAAAATAAGATATCTTTCCCTAAAGCTGATAGAGAGATAAGATACCCGCATAACAGGCCATTGTATGTGACAACAGTAATCAATGGTATCGAGGTGCGGAGGGCATTCATTGACAATGGAGCGTCTATAAATATTATGCTCTACACCGTGTTTAAACATTTAGGCCTACCAGAGAAGAAGATAGTGAAGGAACAAACAAACATTATAGGATTCTCCAACCAGAGCACAAGAACCTTAGGGCACATCAAGGTGGACATGCAAGTTGGAAAGATTCGAGGGCCTGTAATGTTCCATGTTGCCGAGGTGGATGCAGCATATATGTCTTGCTAGGAAGGGCTTGGCAAAATTATTACGGGGTGGTATCCTCGGTCTTTCATCAGTGCCTGAAGGCTATCTGGAAAGGGAGAGAAGTGAAGGTACTGGTAACTCGAAATCCCTTTGGACCAGAAGAGGCACACATCACCGAAACAACTTTCTTCGATGATGTCATTGAAGCGGGAGAGAACCAGATTGCAAGGCCCGATTCCCTAAGACTAGCAAGCTGGGAGGAAGTGCAGGAAGATAGGTTCGTGCCTGCAGAAAAAGAGAAGAAGAAAACCTCAGAACACGGAGAATGTTCTAAAAACAAGAAGCCAGTGGTAGTGGACTTAGAGAAAGAAGGAAGAGAAGAAAATAAAAGGCCAGTAGACCCCGAAGATGCCAGAAATATAATAAATGCCAAGCGGATGGCACAATCTGAGGATGGCCAGAGGACAAAATGGGAGAGGGTTTTTAAACCCGACGGAAAGGCGGTGTTTCAATTGTGACGGTGCAAGGGGGAAGAGCCCAAGGAAGCGTGTGAACCCAAGGGCTTAGGAGGTGTCCCCCACTCCAGCAATAATGAAGAAGGAAGAGTTGTACAACAGAAGGTAGAACCAGCTCCAAAATGGTTCAAGGATAGGCCAAAACCTCAACAAAATGAATTAGAGGAAGTTGATTTGGCAACGGAGGGAGGAACACCAAGATCGACTTATGTCAACAAGGAGCTGGATGCTAACCAGAAAGAGGAGCTTGTACAATTATTGCAAGAGTATAGGGATGTCTTCGCTTGGAATTACGATGAGATGCCCGGAATTGACAAGGATCTTGTGGAGCACAATCTAAACATAAGTCCGGGAATGAAGCCAGTGAAGCAAGCACCTCGCAACTATGCATCCGAAGTCGATACTCAAATAAAGGAAGAGATCAAGAAGTTGCTGGAAGTAGGGTTCATCAAGCCAATTTAACATCTAATATGGCTATCCAGCATTGTACCGGTAAAGAAATCAAATGGACAGCTACGAATATGTGTGGATTTCAGAGACTTGAACAAGGCATGCCCAAAGGACATGTACCCATTACCCAACATAGACACTTTGGTAGATGCAACGGCTAATCATGAGATGATGTCATTCATGGACAGGTTTGTGGGTTATAATTAAATAAAGATGTCTGGGAGCTGTCGTTGATACTCCTAAATTAACCTCACTTTCACTCCACAATTTACAATAATTAGCACAGTAGCAAGTAAGGATCGATCCCACAGAGAGTAAAGTTGTTTTAGAATTATTCTACTATTTTAACAGAAAATAAAGATGGGGGTTTTGAAAATTATTTTTAAACTAAGAGAACAAGAATTAACGATAAAATTAACCAAATATGTAAAACTTCAGTTCTGCAGTTCAGTTTCACCAAGTACAACAATCAATTAATCAAGTAATTATTATTTTTCCTTCAATGAAATTATTAGCCCTAGATAACAATAAGCTCTGCTATCCGAAATTCTCCTTAGATTATCACTGTATGAAACAAGCTCTCCACCAGATTCTAACTAGCATATAACCTAGAATAAGCTCTCTAGATTTAATATGATAGAAGCATTAAGAAATAGAAAATTAGGCTAATCCAAGCAACAAACACATAAGCTCGATATATTTAACTTGTTTTCTAATAATCTTAGCAATAAACAAAAGTTTGTCCACAATTATTATTACCAAGTTGCTACTTGTGATGAAGAGAGATATCAATTACACGTAATACCAATCTTAATCTAGCATATGATAATGATCAAATTAACTCAATTGGCCATATTAAATTAATTAGATCAATTAGCATGCAATCAATGAAAACAGATTATCATAAGAAATTTCACACAAGAAGGAATAAATAATAATACTCAATTAATTAATTACTTGTAACAAGGATTCACCTCCCTTTAGAACTGAATAAAAAGAACTAGCCTGACATGCTCTTGAGCCTTCACTCCAATAGAGGATACTTGAATGTTGAATATTGAATGAATAAAACCTTGACCCTCATCCTCTATTTATAGTGCTAGACAAAGTCCTAAATCCTATAGGATGTAGAAATCCAAATCCTAAAAGGATTTACAAATCATAACTAGTTTCCATAAAGAAATAGAATTCAATTTGGAAATAAATCTTAGTCTAAAGGAAATCCTAAAGCTAATAGAAATATCAATCCAATTCCATGTAGAAGTCTACCAAAATCTGCATTTAGAAACTTTCCAAAAATCCAAGATTTCTTGATTTTCCCGCTCAAATTCGCTGGGGTGAATTTTCATTTCCTGCTGCGACGTCCTTTGGTAAAACGAGCATAACTTTTGATCTAGGAGGAGTTACGGGGCCTGCTACCTATCAAAACGAAGATATCGACGAGATCTACAACTTTTATTCTTTGAGAATCGACAGAATAGCTCTGCATCAAGGTCGAAATCGGCCTCCAAGTGACTGCTGTGTAAATTACAACTTCCAAACTTTGAGGTTCAACGTTCGTTTAGTAAAAATATCATAACTTTTTCATCTGAACTCCGATTGGGACGATTCAAGATGTTCCGAAAAGATAAAGAAGAGCTCTAAAATAAAATTCAAGTCCCAAGCTAAGAACATGCATCCAACTTAATGCTAAAAATTACGCAATTTTCTCTTTTTCCTCATTTCAGCTCCAATTCTTCCTGAAATCATTAAATACCTTAATAAGCTCATATACCCATGAAACATGCAATAAAACTAAATATAATGGAATCAAAATAAATGAATAATATGCACTCATCAAATTCCCCACACTTAGCCTTTTACACGTCCTCGTAAAAACCAAAAGTTTGATTTCCAAAAAATTCTATTCAACCATAGTGTCAAAAGATTTCAAGATACAAATAATGACTATCAACACTAAATTTGCAGAAATCTAATCAACGCCTTATCAATTAACTCATAATTACCAACTTTACCATTTCACCAATGAATTTCATTAAATCAAATTGTAGCCACATAAGTAACTTTCCCAAAATCATCATACTTACTCAACTTAGTTACCATGGAGCAAAATCCGTACAATCGACTCATAACCAAGAACAAATTTTTCTCGCTTTTTAATTTTTTCATAGAACCTTCTTTTTAGCACAGATGAATGTATTTTCATGCTTCTTCTTTTTTTTCGTATTTCTTTTCTTTTTTTTTTTTCTTGACATGTGCAATGTCTCCTTTTCTTAGGCTTTTCAGAGTTACCCATTAGCGAACTTTCCACCAACGACTCCCAAACCAGATGATCTTAGGGCGCTAGGTGTAGAGACACCCCTACTGAACTTACTTATTCAAGTAACAAAGGCCACAAAAGTCGACTAGTCAAGTGCTTTTATCCATCGCACTTTTCAAATAAGTGAATCTGGAAGTGCTTCCAGAGGCTTAGATACCCAGATTATTTCGCACAATAGACATTGAAGCATATTTTTATTTTTTTTCATCATCATTATTTCACATGGTTCAGAACAACATAAGCAAGTTAAAAGCAGTTCTTAAGTCGTGAAATCGATTGTACATAGACAACTCCACAAATAACTTAGCCAAATAAACATGCTTCTCATATTCAAGTACTCATGTATCACAAATTAAATTCAAATCAATTACTATGGATCATGGCTTAGTTGTCATCATTCATTAACAAATTAAGCATCAACAGATTCTCGAATTTTAGCATCAATTTTCAATCTTTGACTTTAACCTTGAACACATAAGCAAATAGAACCATGGAACCCAAGTTTTTAGTTTTTTTTTTTTATCAACTTTCCATCAAAATTGGATTATTATTCCTACATAAAATAAAACCTAAATCTTCCCCCACACTCAAACCTTACATTGTCCCCAATGTAAGAAAATCATCTGAAAGAAGAAAATACTACTAGCAAACATGCAATAAAACAAAAAAATAAAAAATAAAAATAAAGGGATAAAAATCAAATCGAGATCTTGAGTTGCCTCCCAAGTAGTACTTGCCTGTGTTTAATGTCTTTGGCTCGACGTCATGCCTCTCTTCTCGCTTTTCATATATCGGATCGTCTAGCTCCACCATCTCAATATTTTCCACCGATGCCCCTCATGAAAAGGCTTTAATCTATGTCCATTCACCTTAAAGATCTTGTTTGTGCTCGGGCTTTGAATCTCAATCGCACCATGAGGAAACACATTAATGATAACAAAAGGACCAACCCATCTAGATCTTAATTTACACAGAAATAACTTAAACCGAGAATGATATAGCAAAACTTTTTGTCCCACAAGAAAGGTTTTCCTTGACAATCTGCTTATCATGAAAAGCTTTGGTCTTTTCCTTGTAAATCTTTGAACTTTCATAGGCTTCATTCCTCAATTCTTCTAACTCTTGTAATCGCAATTTCCTGTGTACTCCAAATGCCTCCAAACTCATATTTGCCGCTGATTGCCCAAAAAGCCTATGCTCCAATTCAACGGGTAAGTGGCATGATTTTCCAAACACAATCTCGTATGGTGACATCCCAATAGGTGTTTTTTACGCTGCTCTATAGGCCCAAATTGCATCATCTAATCTCGGACTCAATCTTTTACGCTCGGGTTGTTGACTACCTTCTCCAAAATGGATTTTATCTCTCGGTTAGACACCTCGACTTGACCATTACTCTGCGGATGGTAGGATGTAGAAACCTTGTGCGAGAACATTGTATTTCTTGAACAAAGTCGCTAACACCTCATTGCTGCAAAAGTGGGTTCCGTGATCACTAATGATGGCTCGTGGTGTTCCAAACCTGACAAATATGTTAGTCCTAACAAAATCTGCAACAACTTTAGAATCGTCAGTCCTAGTGGATTTAGTTTCCACCCATTTTGAGACATAATCAACGACCAAAGAATATATAAATTCCCAAAAGATGAAGGAAAAAGTCCCATAAAATCTATACCCCAAACATCAAAAATTTCAACAACTAATATAGGAGTTTGGGGCATTTGATTTCGTTGAGAAATATTCCCGATCCTTTGGCAATTAACACATGTTTTACAAAATAGATATGAATCTTTAAAAGCGATGGCCAATAAAACCACTTTCCAAAACTTTATTAGCGCTTCTTTTGGACCAAAATGTCCTCCACAAGCATGAGAATGACAAAAGAAAGAATAGGTTGAAATTCACCGTTAGGCACACACCGGTCTAACTATCTCGGTCAAGACAAAATTTTCATAAATATGGATCATCCCAAACATAGTGTCTAGCATCACTTTTTAACTTTTCCTTTTGGGGTTTGGAAAATTCTTTAGGAAAATGTGCACCTACCAAATAATTTACCAAATCAGAGCATACCAAGGAATCTCGGCATGGATGGAAAGTAAATCGCTCATCCGGAAAGAAAGAATCACGTATGTGTAGCTCCTCCTCGCCTCTCAATAACCTACTCAAGTGATCCGCTACTAAGTTGTCCGCACCTTTCTTATCCATGATCTCTAAGTCGAATTCTTGTAGTAGTAGAATCCATCGAATAATCCTTGGTTTAGAATCTTTCTTAGTGAGCAAATACCTGAGAGCAGCATGGTCAGAATAAACTATAACTTTAGTACCAAGTAAATAAGATTGAAATTTATCTAAAGCAAAAACCACAGATAAAAGTTCTTTTTCAGTTGTGGAATAGTTTATCTGAGCCTCATTCAAAGTCCTAGAAGCATAGTAGATGGCATGAACGGCTTTGTCAATCCTTTGTCCCAAAACAGCACCTACTGCATAGTTGCTTGCGTCACACATGATCTCAAATGGCAACTTCCAATTTGGCGGTTGAATGACAGGAGCAGAAGTTAATAATTTCTTTAAAGTATCAAACGCCTCCTTGCATTCATCATCAAACTGAAAGTCCACATCTTTTTGCAGCAACTTACATAAGGGTAATGCCATCTTCGAGAAGTCCTTGATAAATCTTCGATAAAATCCTGCATGACCAAGAAAAGAGCGAATCTCCCGCACGTTGACGGGGTAAGGCAAAGCAGATATAACATTTATCTTAGCTTTATCAACTTCAAGACCTTTAGATGACACAACATGACCAAGTACTATTCCCTGTTCTACCATGAAATGACATTTTTCCCAATTTAAAACAAGATTAGTTTCCATGCATCTATCTAGAACACGATTTAAATTATCTAAGCATGCATCCAAAGAATCTCCATGAATTGTGAAATCATCCATAAAAACTTGATGCATTCTTCTAAAAGATCCGAAAAAATGCTTACCATGCATCGTTGAAAAGTACAGGGCATTACACAATCCAAAAGACATCATCGATCGATGTGGCAAAAGTACCAAAGGGACATGTGAATGTGGTCTTCTCTTGGTCCTCGGGTGCAATCACAATCTGGTTATATCCTGAAAACCATCTAGAAAACAATAATAAGTGTGCCTAGCTAATCTCTCCAACATTTGATCAATAAAAGGAAGAGGAAAGTGATCTTTTCTTGTTACGACATTCAATTTTCTATAATCTATACACACTCTCCACCTGTTTGCATTCGTGTGGGCACCAACTCATTATCATCATTCTTGACAACGGTGATTCCGGATTTCTTTGGGACTACTGCAGACCGGACTCACCCATTGACTATCGGAGATGGGATAGATGATCTGAAGCATCGAAAGCGGTTTGAGCACTTCTTTTTCACCACCTCCATCATGGGTGGATTCAATCTCCTTTCTTGCGTCTCTTGTAGCTTAGCTCCATCCTCTAACAATATCCGATGCATGCACATGCCGGGACTAATACCCTTGATATCCGCTATTGTCCAACCAAAAACTGTAACATGGTCCCTTAGGACTCTCATCAATTTTCTTCCTGCACCTTGGTTAGATTACTAGCAATAATTACAGTAAAGTGTCATTAGTCCCAAATATGCATATTTCAAATGAGCAGGTAATTGTTTCAATTCTAGAGTTGGGGCTTGTACAACAGAAGGTAATAACTTTTGATGAGAAACAGGAAATTGAATAGAATATACCGTTGACTTATTTGAAAATTTTGGCAATGAATGTAATGCAGCTACATTTTCTTTCAATTCCTGGGTTTGCGCAATCTCTTCTTCTCTGTCTATGTCCAAACTGTTGTTGATTGCAATTTCCAAATTGTCCCTATGTAGTTGTTCAAAAGCTCTATGCACAAAGGAGTCTCTCACATCGATAGCAAAAACTTGTCCTATATCACTAGGGTACCTCATGGCATCATAGATGTTAAACTGAATTTTCTCACCATCAAACTCCATAGTCAAGGTCCCATTATGCACATCAATCATGGTTTTCGCTGTTTTTAGGAAGGGTCTTCCTAACAAGATGTGGGAAGGATTTGGTGATGTATCATCTTCCATATCTACAATGTAAAAATCTGCAGGAAAGATTAGTTCGTTCACCTGCAATAAGACATCTTCAATTACCCCTCGGGGGTAGGTGTTAGTACGATCTGCCAATTGGATAATCACACCAGTATTTTTTAAAGGGCCTAGATTTAAGGAAGCATAAACAGATAAAGGCATAACATTAATTGAAGCTCCTAAATCTAGCATGGCTTTTTCAAATCTGGTGTTTCCTATTTTGCATGGGATTGTGAACATTCCTGGATCTTTACATTTAGGAGGCATTTTCTTTGAAGAACAATGAGATACATTTTCTCCAACTGTGACTCTTTCATCATTTTGCAATTTTCTTTTATTAGTGCATAATTCTTTTAAAAAATTTAGCATATCGTGGTACTTGTTTAATTGCATCAAGAAGAGGGATGTTCACTTCTACTTTTCTAAAAGTTTCCAAAATTTCTTTTTCTTTTTCATTGTTCTTTGAAGTTTTAGAAATTACGGAAGGAAAGGGAAGAGGAATGTTTTTAAGTGATTAGGAGGTTTAGGTTGTACCTTGGATTTTCTGTTCCTCCTTAGTTGCTTCCTTCTTGAACTCTACTTGGGGTTGGTGGTGTATCCAAGCGTGTTCCATTCCGTAAAGTTATGGCACTTGCATTCTCCCTTGGGTTGACTCTTTGTTTGAGATGGTAATTTTCTGAGCCTCTAGATTCCAATATCCCCACAGTTGTAGCCGGTTTTCCTACTTGGTTCCTCAAATCTTGAACCAAGTTTTTGTCTCTCTTTGGCTAACGTGTCCGATTCATGAACCTGTTGTGTCTGGTCCCATGAATGCTTTGAACATATCCTCCAATGATGTTCCAAAGAGGGTGCGAGGACTACTTGCTTGGTTGATATTGAGGTTGGGTTGGTTGGAAGCCCTGCTTGCCTGTGTGGAAATGCGGTGGTGCCGCTTTGCTTGCTCCCATAACTTTCGGACTTGGATGATCCCTCCATCCCAGGTTATATGTGTTTGAGTACGGATCATACTTTTTACGAGGTGGTGGTGATAATTTCCCATTGCATTAGCTTGTTGCATGACCTCGTCATCTTGTAATGTTGGGCATTCATCTCAGATTGTGATTTGGTTGTAGACATATTCCACAAACCTTTGCAATTGGCAATTGACATGTTGTAGCTAATTGTCTAACCATAGCGATTAATTGAGAATTTGTTGAGCATAATCACAAGTGCTTACCTCGCTTACCCTTCTTGGTGCATGATTTGTTCTAGTGCCATATTGTTGTGAGTTTGTTGCCATGTTTGCAATTAAATTCCTTGCTTGCTTTCTGGGGTCTTGTCAAATAGTGCTCCTCCGCTTAGTTGCATCAATCATCTTCTATCCATCCGCATACCAACCCTTCGTAGAAATCTTTGGATCGGTGTTGTTCATCTATTTGATGCGGTGGACCAATTTGGAACAAAGTTTTTGAATCTTTCCCAATACTCGTATAATGTCTCCCCACCAATTGTCTAATCCCACGGATCTCCTTCCTTATGTTGGCTACTCTTGAGGTTTGGAAAGTATCTCTCAAGAATAGGCGCTTCATGTCATTCAAGGCCGTATTGAACACGAGGGTAGGTAGTACAACCAATCCTTTGCCAAATCTGCTAGGGGAGAATGGGAATGCTCTCGACTTGATTTGTTCTTGATGATTCCGTTTGGTTTCATAGTAGAGCACACCACATGAAATTCCTTGAGATGTTTGTAGGGTCTTCACCGTAAGACCACGAAAAGTAAGCGATAAATGGATTAGTCCAGATTTAAGTTCAAATCAAACATCTAAATTAGGATATTCAATGCACGAGAGGTTTGTTGATTTAAATTAGGAGTTGCCAACTCCACGAGAGTTCTATTGTTGTTTGGAATCGCCATCTCTTCTTCTTTGTCGGATTAGTTGGATAATAATTCCAAAGCTAAGTTGAGGCACAGGTGATGATCGCGAAGCCTCGTCTATATATCTGCAGAAGACTGTTGAACTTTAAGTTTTTCCTTCTTTAGCCTCCTTGCGCTTTTCTCAATCTACGGATCAAAATCTAATATAGTAGCTCGAGAAGATCGAGTCATAAAACAAAAACAAAACAAATAATAGAATAAAAACAAAAGCATGAAATTACTCCCCGTAAGAATGGCGCCAAAATTTGGGATCATCGTTGACACTCCTAAATTAACCTCACTTTCACTCCACAATTTACAATAATTAGCACAAGTAGCAAGTAAGGATCGATCCCACAGAGAGTAAAGTTGTTTTAGAATTATTCTACTATTTTAACGAGAAAATAAAGATGGGGTTTTGAAAATTATTTTTAAACTAAGAGAACAAGAATTAACGATAAAATTAACCAAATATGTAAAACTTGATTCTGCGATTCGGTTTCACCAAGTACAACAATCAATTAATCAAGTAATTATTATTTTTCCTTCAATGAAATTATTAGCCCTAGATAACAATAAGCTCTGCTTTATCCGAAATTCTCCTTAGATTATCACTTTATGAAAACAAGCTCTCCACGATTCTAACTAGCATATAACCTAGAATAAGCTCTCTAGATTTAATATGATGAAGCATTAAGAAATAGAAAATTAGGCTAATCCAAGCAACAAATACATAAGCTCGATTTATTTAACTTGTTTTCTAATAATCTTAGCAATAAACAAAAGTTTGTCCACAATTATTATTACCAAGTTGCTACTTGTGATGAAGAGAGATATCAATTACACGTAATACCAATCTTAATCTAGCATATGATAATGATCAAATTAACTCAATTGGCCATATTAAATTAATTAGATCAATTAGCATGCAATCAATGAAAAACAGATTATCGGAAGAAATTTCACACAAGAAGGAATAAATAATAATACTCAATTAATTAATTACTTGTAACAAGGATTCACCTCCCTTTAGAACCTGAATAAAAGAACTAGCGACACATGCTCTTGAGCCTTCACTCCAATAGAGGATACTTGAATGTTGAATATTGAATGAATAAAACCTTGACCCTCATCCTCTATTTATAGTACTAGACAAAGTCCTAAATCCTATAGGATGTAGAAATCCAAATCCTAAAAGGATTTACAAATCATAACTAGTTTCCATAAAGAAATAGAATTCAATTTGGAAATAAATCTTAGTCTAAAGGAAATCCTAAAGCTAATAGAAATATCAATCCAATTCCATGTAGAAGTCTACCAAAATCAGCATTTAGAAACTTTCCAAAATCCAAGATTTCTTGATTTTCCCGCTCAAATTCGCTGGGGTGAATTTTCATTTCCTGGTGCGACGTCCTTTGGTAAAACGAGCATAACTTTTGATCTAGGAGGAGTTACGGGGCCTGCTACCTATCAAAACGAAGATATCGACGAGATCTACAACTTTAATTCTTTGAGAATCGACAGAATCGCTCTGAATCAAGGTCGAAATCGGCCTCCAAGTGACTGCTGTGTAAATTACAACTTCCAAACTTTGAGGTTCAACGTTCGTTTAGTAAAAATATCATAACTTTTTCATATGAACTCCGATTGGGACGATTCAAGATGTTCCGGAAAGCTAAAGAAGAGCTCTACAATAAAATTCAAGTCCCAAGCTAAGAACATGCATCCAACTTAATGCTAAAAATTCTGCAATTTTCTCTTTTCCTCATTTCACTCCAATTCTTCCCAGAAATCATTAAATACCTTAATAAGCTCATATACCCATGAAACATGCAATAAAACTAAATATAATGGAATCAAAATAAATGAATAATATGCACTCATCAATGTCCGTAGAAGATGCAGAGTTAACAGCCTTTCGTACCCCGTTTGGGAATTTCTACTATGTAGTAATGCCATTCGGGTTGAAGAATGCAGGGGCAACTTACCAAAGGGCAATGCATGCCATATTTTATGACATGATTCATGATATAGTGGAGGACTACGTGGAAGACATAGTAGTGAAATCCAAGAAGGAGATAACTCATGTGGAGGACCTGAGGAAAGTGTTTGAGCGGTGCCGAAGGTATAAGTTGAGGATGAATCCGAAGAAGTACACTTTTGGGATGACGGCTGGAAAATTCTTGGGCTTCTTGGTGTACAACAGAGGCTTAGAGGTGGACCCAAGCAAGGAAAAAGCAATCACAGAGATGCCCTCGCCAAAAACACAAAAATAGTTGAAGAGCTATCTAGGGAAAGTTTCATACATGAGAAGATTCATGCCAGCATTAGCCGAAGTCACAGAACCTTTCGGCAAGTTGCTAAAAGGAAAGGAATAATGGGACTGGGGGCAAGACCAACAATAGGCCTTTGAGAATGTGAAAAGAATTTTGGCTTCAGCACAAACGATGGTGGTACGGCAAAGAGGAATGCCGTTGCAGTTGTACATTACATCTACCAAGAAGTTTATAGGTGGACTGATCACGCAAGAGGTGGATGGAGAAGAAAAACCTGTGTATTACATTAGCCGGATAATCAAAGGACCGAAAACCAGGTATTCACAGGTGGAGAGGCATTACTTAGCATTGGTGTTCATTGCGCAGAAAATGCGGCATTATTTTTTAGCACACGAAGTAAAGCTTGCAACAAGAACTGATCCAATCAGATACCTATTAACTAAGCCAGTATTAGTGGGAAGACCTGCCAGATGGATGATGATTCTTTCAAAGTACGACATCAAGTGTGTAACACCGAAGGCAATCTGATGTCAAGCCTTGGCAGACTTGCTGGCTCAATTTCCAAATGGAGAATATGAACCCCCTTCTGAGGATCTTCCGGGTGGAGAAGTAGAGTCAATCGAGTTGATGGATGAGGACCCAGAATAATGGATCTTGGCTTTTGATGGATTATCTGTAGAAGGCAAAGGCGGAGCAGGAGTGGTGTTGACCACCAAAGAAGGAAATGAAGTGTCCTTGTCATACAAATTGGATTTTCCTTGCACAAACAATGAAGCAGAATATGAGGCATTCATACTATGATTGTTGGCGGCTCAAGAATTGGGAGCCAAACATCTTAAAGTAAAGTGAGATTTAAACCTCATAGTGCAACAAATAAGAGGCCAATTCGGAGTGAAGGAACCTATCTTGGCGCCATATCGAACTGTAGCACAAAAGGTGATGGAGGCTTTCAACAAGGTGATGATTGAATATATGCCCAGAGGACAAAATAAACAACCTGATGCACTAGAAACAGTAGCATCTCGAGTCTATGTCCAAGGAGAGGACTTGGATGTAAAGGTAATGAAGAGAACCCTCCCAACCATGGTGCTAAACTTGTTCCCCAAAGACATGATATATGATTGGAGACATGACATCTACCATCAATTGCAAACAAAGGAGGGAACAATACCTACCGTGAAGTTATAGAAGTACAACATCATCAAAGGTGTTTTGTATCACAAAGAAGCAGACGGTGTATTGACACGATGCTTAGGGAGGCAGGATGCAAATAGAGTCTTACAGCAGTGCATGGCGAGAAGCTATGCGATTAAGCGGACATAGGCACAGTATCGTAGGTCGCAAAGATCATCGAAGTATTATTGGCCTGAAATGAAGAAGGAAGCAGATGCTCTACAACGCCAATGTGTTTCATTCCAAGAATACCCTGGGGAGGATGAATGCACCTTCATTGAAGACATAGTGGATTGGCGAATCTCTTATGTGAAGTTCTTACAAAACGGGACTCTTCCGACCTAAAAAAAGGACACAATTATAATCAAGAGGAAGTCACAACGTTTCTTCTTGCAGAATGGAGAATTGTTTAGAAGGGGATTCAATGGCAAGCCCTACGATTATGCTGGAACTAGGTGAAGCCAAAGACTTGGTTTACCAAATGCACAAGGATGAACACCAAGGGGAGCCAAGTTGTACAAAAACAACTTATCGATCATGGTTATTCTTGGCCAAAGATGGAGGGAGATTGTGCGAATTTGTTAAAAGTGCCACATTTGTCAAATACATGGAAACTTGATCCATGCTCCGTCGTGGATTTGTGAACCTTAGCAACACCATGGCCCTTTCATACATGGGGAATGGATCTTATAGGTCCTGTTCACCCTAATTCCAAGGGTAACATATGGATTTTAACTGCCACCGAGATGTACACAAAGTGGGTAGAGGCAATACCCTTAAAGAAGGCCACGGGACCAGTAGTGGCCAATTTTATCAAGGAGCACATCATTTGCCGTTTTGGGATCCCGAAGATCATTTTATCGGATAATGGAACTCCCTTCATCAATAGGGATGTCAAAAATTTGATGGAAAGATATAGGGTGAAACATTACAAATCATCACCCTACTACCCGAAAGGCAACGGACAAGCAGAGACTACAAACAAAACCTTGATAAAAATTTTATCAAAAACCCTAGATGATCATCTGAAGACATGGGCAGAACAATTACCAATAGCGTTATGGGCATATTGAACTTCAAAAAGGAAGCCTACAGGCGAGACCCCATATGTTTTGGTTTATGGAGAAGAAGCTATCTTGCCTACTGAAATAGAAATACCTTCAGCTCGAATGAGACTTCGAAGCTTGATCGAGGAAGAAAACCGACCAGCCGCCTTGGAGGCCTTAGTTGACTTCCGAGATAAGGCTAAAGAAAAGCTTGAACGGTACCATGAAAGACTGCGATGACAATACAATACCGCGATGGTACCACGACGAATTCTGGTGGGAGACCTGGTGCTCAAAATGGCAACTTAAGTCATGAGGGGGACCCCAACCACCAAATTTTACCCCAAATGGGAAGGCCCGTATAGGGTACGAGAGATCTCCGAAAGCGGGTATTGCAAGATATCTCGTGTGGGATCAGATGTTGTCTCAAGCCCATTAAACTTGAAATGGGTAAAGAAATATTACACATGAGAAGAGCATCACAAAAAAGTTATACTTTCAACTTCAAAAGTAATCGAGGCACCTGACTAACAGCCCTCAGAAGTTACACTTTTAACTTCAAAAGTGATAGAGGCACCTGACTAAGTACAGCCCTCAGAAGTTACACTTTCAAACTTCAAAAGTGATCGAGGCACCTGATTAACAGCCCTCGGGAGTTACACTTTTAACTTCAAAAGTGGCTGAGGCACCTGAATATAAGCCCTCAACCCCGAAAGTTGCACTTTATCTTTAAAAGTGGCGAACGTTATTCTTTATTCGACAAAAGCAAGAAAGTTACAATTTACCTCTAAAAGTGGAAAACGTAATGCTTTCTTCGACAAAAGCAAGATTTACTAATGAAACGTTATGCTTTTCGTTAAAAGTAATTTGATTATCAATAAATTAACAAACTTTCACTTATACTTGAATGTTTTTTTAAATTTCTTTAAAAAAAATCAAGTGTTGGTTTGTGAAATATATATACATGTTTTTGATAAAATTCATGTTTACTTGCTTATAATACCTATTGTTGTCTTGGAATATTAATTTGAATAACTTGAGATTCAATGATAAATATTGAGTTTTAAGGAATTATTCAAATTAAAAGCAATCAACAAGGTTAAAGAAACTACATTTTGATAAAATGAAATATGTGTAAATGAGTTTACAAGCAGAAATCGAAAAAAAACTACTAGAACAAGTTATGATCTAAAGGCCAAGACATATCAAAATGAAGTGGAGGCACAGTTAAAGCTTCTAAGTCAAAGAATTCAGCGGCATCTCGAATCTTAAGATTTGCAACTTTCAGGTTCCACAACTTTTGTCGGGTAGTTGACTCTAAGTCCCGTCATTTGGCGCTTCTACCTCCCGAAGTTGGCCCTCTAAATCTTGAGACTGGATCTTCAATTTGTTGGCGGCTTCGTCAAGCTCAGAAAGCTGCACTGAAAAGGATTCATCTTCACACTTACGTACAGCAACCTCCGAATGTAATGAAACAAGCTTAAAACTTGACATGAGAAGAGTCAATCTATCACGAAACGGAGACATGTCAACACCTATGGCTGTAAGTTTGTCTACTTTATCGCTAAACTTCTTCAAGTCCTTGACTCATAAAGAATATAAAGAAAGAGTGTGCAATCCACGAATAAGGCCTGCGAGCTGATCTAGGAAGAAAGTTTGGGCGGAAGTTTCCTTAATAATCAACCGGTCAAGTATCTGCGGGAACCGAGCTAGGAGACGCTCCAGACTTTCCTGACTAGAAGATGATATTTGGAAACCCCTCCAAGAAATAAGATTCCTATTTAGATTGAAGGAAGCTCTGGTAGCAGCTACTTTAGAAGCCACCATTGAATTTGTCGAGTTAAGGGGTGGAGGAGCAGAAAGTTGCTGTATGGCTGAGGATTCCTCGAAACCTTGGTCACCTGGAGGATAACCAAGGTCACTATATGGCGAGTGGGCAACATCCGGATGAAGAGCATCAAACAAAGCGAGTGCCTCAACAGGCAAAGGCAAATCTTTCATCTTCTCGCTCTGAAAACAAAATGTCAAAGCACAATACATTAAAAAAAAAAGAGAAAGGAAATTCAAGACAAATCATATGTTGACTAAAGAAGGATACTCACAATATAGTAAATGGAAAAGGAGTCGGGAGATACCACAGAAAGGGGAATGTCATTCAACCCACCCAACGTACTATCAACAATGCCCTCCCGAGAAATCACCAACTCGGTAGAATCCTTCTAGGGAGGATGAACATCACCAATAGTTTCGGAATGATTCCCCCTCGGGGAAGTAAGAGTCTCATCAATATCTTCAGACTCATCATGAGGAGCAGGCATAGGAAGGTGTAAAGAAATGGCTGTATCACCCACAGCAGGACTGGAGCTCACATCGGATAAAGTGTCCTTAGCATCAAGACTAACACAATCATCGCGAGGAGTAGATGACTCAATATCAACAAGGACATGTTGGGGAGGCTCACGACTAGTGGAAACTGCCGCGACCACCTCATTGGAAATACTACACATAGGCCCAAGAGGAACGTCATCATCATCATCATCTTCATCGACCACGGTAACCTAAAAAAAATAATATAAAGGAAACAATTACTTAACGATATGTGAAAGTAGTAATACAAGGGATGAAAGAAAAACGAGAATAGTACAACAAAAAAAATTACCAAATTTCTACGGCGCTTCTTGATCGGATCCTCAGCTGCTGGCATACTAGAATCAGCACTATCAAGAGGGCGTTTTGCCAATGGCTTTATGATAAGCCTAATAGGAGGAGGACGACTAACTGGAACCACAGCAGAAGCAATAGGAGGAGCTACTTCAGAATCGATAGTAATACCTGCTCTCATTTTAGAACGAGTAACTCTCATTACCTCGGCATCAGAGGATCCCTGGGGAGGAACTGGAGGAGACACCCGAAATGGAGCCCGTGGTGGAAGACTCCTGGAAGTAGTGGGAGCCTGTGCAGGAAAAGTATTCTGATCACCTCGAGGAGGAATGTCTGTTAATTGAGGAAGAGAAGACTTAGGCATCAAGACCTCGCGCTCAATCAATCGGCTACTAGCTGGCCAAAGTGTTGGACAGATATTGGTCTTAGGAGAGCATAGCAGTCGGCCCCATTAAAGACGTTTCGGAATAGAAACTGGTAATGAACAAATCAAGGTATCATCCTCCCATCTTTTAAGATTGACCTGCCAGTAATTACGTTCGTCAGTGGTATATCGCCCGCTTCGGGAACTATCTGGTATGACAAAAGGAAGGGGTCTATAAGGATCACTTGGTAGCCTCGAAAATGCCTATGTAAAAGAGGGGAATCTGAGACAAAATTGAGAAGAAGCGACCTCATAATTCCCGTGGATGTGATGAAAGTATGCGTTCTGGTCATATCCAAATTGTCTCATGACCCTGTGAGGAGAATACAAGATAAATTACAAAACTATTATTCTCAAGGAAATAAGGAAGCTCTATAGACCGAAGGAAAATGAACTAGGACATTGCAGAACCACTCAAGCTGGTCCTGTTGAGGCTTGAGTAGGTACGAAATTTGTGCTTATAAAAATGAGGTAGATGACCGCAACCCTCCGAAGTAATGGTTTAGGGACGGGCAGTGAAGCATGAATAATCATCAAGGAAAGACCGCAAATTAGTACTATCAAGGCTAAATCGGTGATCAATCCAACGTGTCATGCGAGGAATGACGTTAGGTGATGAAAAAAGAGGAGATTTCTTCTTCTGCTTAGAGGAATAGCTCGAAAAGCGCTCAAAAAGAAAAATCTGAAGGAAGGAGCATGGAAGGAAGCAATTGGCATCGTACCTGAATGAATAAAAGTCAAATAAGAAAAAGGTTAAAGGAAAAGAAGTGCGGTTGTAAAGACAAATATATATATGAAAGTGATTACCTCCCAACGGATTCTTTCATGGCAAGGGATGCTTCATCTGGCCGACGATATAAGGTCCCTAGGAAGAGAGAAGCAAGGGGAATCTCTGACCCTCGGGATAATAACGCTGCCAAGCTGAACATACGGGCCGAAGGACCGTCTGTGGGAGATCCAGGGAAGAGGAAACGGGACATCCACATAGCCAGATAAGCTGCCAGAGGAAAAGGACAAGTCTCTCCACGGAGGGCAAGAACAGATTTGTCATGAATAGAGTTGTCCCACTAGTTGGTCTTATAGTCACGAAAGAAGTAACGTACCCAGGATAACCAAGAATTTTTCTGCCGACTAGAGGTCTCGAAGTCTGGAAGGAGTGTATCGCCCTTGAAGCGGGAAGTGAAGTGGGAAGATTGCTTGAAGGCTTCCATCAAGTAGGCAACAGAGTCGTCATCTCTAGTGGACATGCTAGAAGGGTCGCATGAGTTCAAGGCCACAATGGGAAGGCTACAGGATGTAATTCAAAAAAAAATAATAATAATAATAATAAATAAATATATATATATATATATATATATATATGTTTCAGAAAGATGAGAATGAATTAACGGAATAAAAAAAAAGAGAACTTACTGATAGAGGGCATAGACGTCCTCTAGAGTAGGGGTGAATTCCCCCCAGGCAGTGATGAATATGCAAGTAGAGGAACACCATCGGAGATCAACACGATAAGAGCATTATGGTCATGGTGGATATGTAGGTCTCTCTTGCAGTTGAACACAACGAAGATGCTCGCATTCTTGAGTATTTCCACGTATTCAATAAGCGTTTCAAGGATCTCTTCTATCCCGATCTGCCATCCTTGAAGGCGATTAGATGACTCGAGATAGAAGCGCGAAAGAAATGAAAGGATATTCTTGTTTCTCTATGCATAAAGGGGAATGCAATTGGCATGGGGGAAGTCATCCCAACCTCCGCAAGATGGGGCATACAGAAATAAGCCTTCTTTCTCGGGTGGAGGAAAAGTCGAACGGTCATAGTCTTTAACTCTATCTCAAAAGATGTCAGAAGGACCAAAGAAGGGAGCTCTCCCCCAATCGGTGATGAAGGGGGACTCTTTGGCAGTGCGTGGTCCTACAAAGCATTCAGGTGAAAGGGCCTACAAGCAAAGGGAAGTTCATTATAACAATCCTGAATAAAGCAAAGAAAGGATGTCAAGTAAAGTATTTGAGCTCGAAGTACTCACCATGGCAAAGAGAAAAACCCGAGAGTAAAGCTTCAAAACACCTAAAAAGAAGAAGAAACAATGTCAGAAAGAGTTAAGAATCACAATTATGGAAGAAAAAAAAATTTAAAAATTTTCAAAAAAACTTCGGAAGGTCAAAAGGGGTGGTTTTGACACATGCAAGCAGATTATTTTTTATACGGTTGCGTTTTCGTCGAAAAATGTTAAGTCTTTCTTTATTATCCGAGGAAAAAAGTAAGGTTGCCCCCCCCCCCCTAGGGTTCAGCTCCTATAGGGTCGGCCCCCTTAGGGGGTGTTCCTTCCCCTTCTTAAAAAAAAAAAGTAGGGTTCCCCCTCCCCTAGGGTTCGACTCCTATAGGGTTCGGCCCCCTAGGGGGTGTTCCTTCCCCTTCTTAAAAAATTAAAAAAAGAGTAGGGTTCGGCTCCTATAGGGTTCGGCCCCCCTAGGGGGTGTTCCTTCCCCTTCTTAAAAAAAATAAAAATAAAAATAAAAAATGCTTCTTAATTTGACGCGACAAATATTGTATCTTCCTTTATTATCCGAGGGAGCCCTACCGAGATATGATCAAGGTAACGGGGCTCAGAAGACAAAAGAAAGGTTACAATGGCATGAGAAGAAAAGTAAATGAAACAAGTCAAGAGGAAGTTCGATAGAAAGCATTCAAATAAAAAGAAAATTGAAAGCAAAGACAAGAAGAAGAAACAGAGCCCCAAGGGTTTGGGTTCAACCCCTAGGGTTCGGCCCTATGGGGAGGAATTCTACTTTCTCACCTCCTGCTCAGAATAAAGAGTGTTTCCTTGTTGCCTCCTTGATGATTTTCCAAGCTTGCAAGAAGAGAGGGAGTCCAAGATGAAGCAAGACGAAAAGAAAAGCCTAAGTGACTTGGGAGATGTATATATATATATATATATATATATATATATATATATATATATATATATATATATATATATATATATATATCTCTCAAGTATGCTTACAACAGAAAAGAAGCGACCTCTATTTTCCTATTAAGGAAAATTTTGAAATACAAAGATAAGTTTATTTGAGCTTACTTCTAAATAAAATATATATATATGGAAATTTTGAAATTTGTATATATTTTAATGGAATTTTGAAAAAAAAATAATAATAATAATAATAAATAATAATAATAATAATAATATATTTTGATATTTTTATTCCTAACAATAGGAAATTTTGAAATTAATATATATATATATATATATATATATAGAATATTTGATTTCCTTAAGAGGAAAGATATTGCTTTATAAAAATCAAATAGAGGAAGATTTTATTTTACTTCCAAAATAAATAAGATTTTATTTGGAAATATTTGATTTGATTCCTAAATAAAAAGAAAGATTTGATTTACCAAAAGAAAGATTTTATTAGATTAAATTTTATTTGGTAAGATTTGATGATCTTCCTTGTTTTAATTTCCAAGAAAAAAATAATAAGGAAACAAATATTGGGCAAGATATGGAAAGATTTTTGGGGAATTTTCTCAATATGTCCAAAGAAGAGCCCTGCTAGGGTTCGCATCCCTAGGGTATAACCCTAAGGGTTTGGTTTCCTAGAGGTTCCCTCATCTAGGACCCTCGTCTTCAAAACCTATAAAGTGAAGCCCAGCAAAATCATTCAAAGACTTATAATTTTCTTGAACAATCGTCTATTTGGGAATGCGACTCTCGCGCAGGGGGCAAATGTGGGCCCAAGTGTAAAATTAGGGTTCACATGACCTTATTGAATTAAATGCACAATTAGGGTTCCACGACCTCATTAAATGTGCAAATTAGGGTTCGCATAACCTAATGAAATAAAGACAGAAAAGCCAGGAATAAATGTGCTAGACCCGGGAAAGCCTCCACGTGTTCCAAGGAAGAAGACTTGTGGATGCAACCCATATTGGGAATTGATTGAGGGATTGGATTGGCGGCTAGAAGGACAGGGTAATTTGGGCATTACTTTGATGACTAAAGGGTATTTCTGGAATTTTCCCTTTAAAGACATGACTAACGGTATTTCGGAAATTTCTCTTAAAATATGTGCCTGACATGTGACTGCTTCCCAGGAAAGCTCTATAAATGGCCTTATATCCTAAGAAGGAGGGGACTTTTTGGCCAAACATTACACTTGGACTCTTGGAAGCTCTGAGCACTTGTAATTCTCTCCAAACTCGAAGACTCAAGAAGGCTCTTGGAATCCCTGCTACCCTAACCCAGTTTCTGGATTCTAAGAGTTCTACGACGTGTCATTGGAGTAATCGTCCACCTGTCGTTCTTCCCTCTTCAATCAATCAGTCAATTCCTTATTCTTCGTGGATTTCTCGTCTCTCCAGCCAACACGAAACCCTAACCCTAGCAAGGCACGATTTCCTTGCCCACACAGAAAAAAACCCTTCCCAATTTCAACAACAAAACAACGACTCCAAAATTACTTTCCTAATTTAAGTATACACCCAATTTCAACAATTATATCAATAACTCACAAATTTATTCAAATTTCAGCAATTATATTGACAACTCACAAATTCATCCAAATTTCAACAATTATATTAAATGTATATATGAACCCTAAAAAAAATCGGGAAGCACTTACATTGAACGAGGAGGAGAATCTGGACAGTGGTATGTGGCTGCAGCCTCTAGGCCTCCGTTGGGGGTGGGGGTGGCTGTGGAGGGGGGTGAGGTGGGGTGACCGTGGAGGGTGGGGGACCAAAGGTGGGGGAAACTAGGGAAAGGGAGGGGTGGGGGTGACCATGTGGAGGGATTGGGGGACTAGGGGTGGGGAAAATCAGAGAAAGGGAGGGTTGGGGTTGGGGGTGGGGGGGGTGGGGCCGGTAATGGGAACCGCTTGCTAGGGAGGGTGGGGGGACCCTGGAGGGGTGGGCGTCATGTTTAAAAATATATAAAAATAAAAATATTTCTTCTCATAGTGCTCTAGTATTTCTTCTATCATATATAAAAATATTTTTTGTTGTTGGTTTAGTTATTACTTAATAGCCATTATTGTTTACAGCTTCTTACATGTGTTTTTGAAGTTTTTCACCATATTTTGGTTGAAAATTTTGAAGCACTTTATATTTATACTACTCATTGGTTTGTACATGATCTTATATAATATATGTTTATATATAATGGAGTATTATTCATAACAAATATTTTACATGCATAGCTATTAGATCTTGCATCATAAAGTTTTGCATACATAATTTAGAACAACACGGAAACACAAGACCGTGTTGTTGTAGTCATTATTCATCTGCAACAATGTTGTGTTAGGAGCAATTTATCAACAATGTTGTACAGCTTCTAAATATGACCATATCTTGCCATGAAAATATACAAAATATGGTGCTCATATAAGCTCCCATAATTACTTATATGCAATAGATCTTTTTTCATATATAATACTTGTGATCTTTTCTTTCATATCCGAAACTATTATTGGCATACCAAGTATATATAAACAGTGCAATAAAAATATAACATTGTTTACATAAAAGTGGGTCATAGCTATTGTGGGCCCATGTGCAAATTAGGGTTCACATGACCCAATTGAATTAAATGCACAATTAAGATTACGCGACCTTATTAAATGTGCAAATTAGAGTTCGCATAACCTAATGGAATGAAAATGGAAAGCCGAAAATAAATAGTCGAGACCCGAGAGAAGCCTCCATGGGTCCCGAGGCAAAAGGCTCGTGGAGGCAACTCATTTTGGGAATTGATTGAGGGATTGGATTAGTGGCTAGAAGAACATGGCAATATGGGCATTATTCTAATGACAAGGGTATTTCTGAAATTTTTCTGAAAATATGTGCCCTAACATGTGACTACTTAATTCTAGGAAACTCTATAAATACCCTTCCATTCTAGGAAGGGAAGGGGGGGACTATTTTGGTGACTTAAAGGCTTGAATTTTCCACCTAAAAGCACTAAAGGGTTTGGACCTCTCTTCAGACTCAGGACTTGGACTCTTGAAAGATCAAAAGGGACTCTTTTTGGTGACTTAAAGGTGGGATATTCGAAAGTAGTATGCATACAAACCAATCATGTTTGATGATAAAGCATATACTTTATAACAATCTTATTCATTTATTAATAATAAGTATTAAAGGCTTTTAAATTATCTACATGATGTTGTTTTATAATATGTGATAAACCCATAGTTTTAAGCAATGCTTTTAGAATAATGATGATGATCATTCTAATGAGATCTAAATTCTTAGAAAGCATAAAACTAAAATAGTTCCCAATCGTTGGATTACTAAATTAGGGATTAGTAAATCCGGATAGATTGGTACATACGTTGCTTGCTCATTGGATGAGGATGATTCCCCTAGACCTCCTGGTTCCGCCCATGAATAGTATTGTGTTAGGAGCAATTTATCAAAAATAATAAATTTTCTATTGCAATACGATAGGAGGGTACACCTTCTAAATATGACCATATCTTGCCATGAAAATATACAAAATATGGTGCTCATATAAGCTCCCATAATTACTTATATGCAATAGATCTTTTTTCATATATAATACTTGTGATCTTTTCTTTCATATCCGAAACTATTATTGGCCTACCAAGTATATATAAACAGTGCAATAAAAATATAACATTGTTTACATAAAAGTGGGTCATAGCTATAAATAAATCAGCGTGTATTTCATTTATTTCCTTTGCTTATTTAATTTATATACTAAAATAAAATTATATTATTGTTATAGTAATTATTTGTTGGTAATTTAATTATTTTTTTTCTGATTTTGAAGGGGTGATGGGTCAAGAAGATGGGGTGAAGTGTTGTAAAAGAAATTATATTGGGCGTTGTGTTCCAGGAAGTGGGGAGGATGACAAATGTAATCAATTATGTATCCAAGCACTTTGTAGGGGTGGCCAGTGTAAAATAGAGGGCAGTAGGCCGCCAAACCATTTTTGTCATTGTTTTTGTTAAGCGTCCAAATTATTCTCAATAAAATGAGAGATTTTAAGTCAATTGGTGACAATTAGAAAATATAATTGCAGTTCAAGCTTTCCCCTTCTTATGTTTCTTGAAATTCTCCAGTTTATTGCCTTATAGGAGTAATTTAAATTAAATAAAACTAATAATAATTTTTAATTATTTATTTTGTTTTTTTTGGCCAATATAGGAGTATTTTTAATAATAATTTACTTAAATTCTCCAGTTTATTGCCTTATAGGAGTATTTTTAATTTACTTGTGGAAGAAATTTATAGGAAGAAAAAAAAAGCGAAGCATGAAAGGAAATATAAACATTAAGTAAAACTAATTCCATAAAAGAATTAAAACCCTAAAACTTGAACTGTGAAAATAAGATGTTTAATAATGTATAATTTTAACTTCTAGATTCTTAATTGTTAGGATTTTATTAACTTTAATTTGAGGTTGTTTTTAGCCTCAAACTAGGGAGATGAAATTAGTATATCAATTGACAAGATTTTTGTCATAGATTTAAATTATGCATTTAATTTTAGTAATCCACACTTATTATTGAAGGTTGTATCTTTTGGGGTTTTTGTTACTTCTTGTCCAGATCATTCCCATCTTTTTAAACATAAAGTAAAACTAGTGTCAACCAAGAATTAAAAACCTAAAATCTGAACTGTGAAGATAAGATGTTTAATAATATTTAATAGGCTAAATATTGATTAATACTCTAAATTTTTAATTTTTTTCATTTTGAGGATTGCATTCTCAATTTTTTTCCAATTAGGGGATTAAACTCTTAATTAATTTTTTCCCACTTTTTAGACTGTTCTCAATTTTTTTAATTAGGAGATTAAACTTTTAATTTTTTTCTCGTTACGTCTAATTGATAGTACCACGTCAGAAATTGATTACATGACAGTGACATGTGGCTAAAAAAAATGCTTATATGTAATATTGAGTCTCATTTTAACATTTATTTCATCAATTTTTTATACCAAAAAGGGTAAATATAAGACCATTACTAATTTTTTAAAATAAATTTAATACTTTACAAACTCAACTTAAAAAAAATCATCAATAATCAATATAATGATAAATATTTTAAAATGTATAAATGTACTACTAATTTAAATTTTATTATTTCATAATCATCAATAATCAATATAATGACAATTTTACCCTTTTGGTAGAAAAATTTATGGCTTAAATATAGATTAGTACCCTGAACTTTATGTTTATTTTATAAACATCAATAATCAATATAATTAATTTTTATACAAAAAGGGTAAAATTGTCACTAAATTTACTTTAAGAAATTAATAATGGTCCTATATTTATCCTTTTTGGTACAAAAAATTAATTAAATAAATGTTAAAATGAGATTCAATATTACACAAGTATTTTTTTTTAGTAACGCGTCTTTGTCATGCCATCAATTTTTTGACGTGGCACTATTAATTAGACATAATCAGAAAAAAAAAAAAAATTAAAAGTTTAATCCCCTAATTGAAAAAATTAAGAAGATAATCCCTAGAGTGAAAAAAATTTAAAAGTTTAGGATATTTAGATTACTTCAGAATAAAATTACATATGCATGCAGTAAGGTTTTCTAATTTTCTAATGCAGGAATTAATAAATAAGATTGAATGATTTTTGTTCCTTCAACTTGTCACCCACTTTTAAAGTCGTTCTTAAAGTTCATTTTTGGTCAATTAGATTCTTAAAATGACATTTTTTATTGATTCCTTTCCTTTTACCCGATTTGACTTTAACTTGTCCAAAAATTGACCCAACCGACCCATTTGTATTTACCCGATTTGACATTATTTGCACTTTTGTCCCTCCAAGTGACCGATTTGTCTTTATCGTTATTATGTGTATTCTTAATATTAGAAATTTTAAAAACAAAAACTAAAAATAGAAATTAAAATACAAAAAATAGTAAAAGATTAATAAAAAACTAATTTAATTTTTTTAAAAAAAAGAAATTAAAAGTTTTAAAAATAATTATTATTTGTAGGAAAAAAAATTAGAAACTTTTATTTTTTTTTTTTAAAATGATTAAAGTTTTATAAATATTGATTCCAAAAAAATTAAAGTTTAAATTTTCTAATTCTTAATTACTCACTTGCCAGCATCTCGAGGATTTACTTGCATCATTGTAGTTGTTGACAGATTATGTCAGGCTGCCCATTTTGGGGCTCTACCAACACACTACACAACTTCTAATTAAGGTAGCTCAGGTATGCTGGAAAATTGTTGACAAGCATTATGGGATTCATAAAGAAATTGTGAGTGATAAGGATGTTATATTCCTCAAAAAGTTTTGGAAGGATATTGTTTCAGTTGCAAGGAACTACACTCAAGATGTCCTCTTCATGCCATCCTCCATTTGATGGCCATACTGAGGTGGTCAACAAAGGAATTGAGCAATACCTTAGATGTTATGTCTTTAGAAGAACCTCACAATTAGCTCAAGTGTTGGTTTAGCAAAATGGTTATATAATACCTATTTATCATACCTCAATAAAACAAACTTCCTTTGAGGTAGTGTATGTCAAACCCCCTCTCATTCTTTGGCTAATTACATCCCTGTAGCATCTCAAGTTCAATCTGTGGATATCAGTTTGCAAACAAGGAACGAAAAATTACAAGTCCTAATTAAAAAGAAACCTGAAATCTGCTTAACTAAGAATGAAACACCAGGTAGACAAATGCATGACAGATTTTGCCTTCTCTGTGGGAGACTTGGTGCTAGTAAAGTTACAACCATACAGGCAATAGAGTATGAACCCAAGGATTTCTCAAAAACTCAGCAAAAGGTTCTTTGGGCCATATCCTATGATTCCTAAGATAAGAAAAGTAACTTACAAACTTCAGTTACATGAGAAATCCAAAGTACATCCAATGTTCCATATTTCTCTACTAAAAAAAATTCTTTGGAGACTCTCCTAGTCATACTACTTCATTACCTCAGGAATCTTTTAATAACTACCCCTAATTAGGCCAGTTGTTATCTTAGATCAGAGGTACAAAAATGTTCCACAACACTGGATCCAACAATTTTTGATTCAATGGGAGGGGTTTGCCTTAGAAGATGCCATGGATAAGTAAAAATTTCACAATGCTTATCACAATTTCCACCTCGAAGACAAGGTGTATTTTGAAGGGGGTGGGTATTGTCACATATATAGCAAAGGAAAATGGCATAGCTGCTAAGGAAACTGAGGAATTTTAGCTCTCTACCCATAATACAGGGACCAAAGCTATTAAACCAAATGAAGAATCTAATATTACAATTTACACAAGTTTAATTTGGAGGACACACATTATGGAACATTCAAGGAGCAAAAAGATATTGTAACGAACAATGCATGTGGATCTGGATGATGTGAGAAAAGAAGAGGCAATCCATGAAGTTGAAAGAGAAGGAGATGAGCTGGAAGCACTAGTGGCTTTAAATGGATTCAGAAGGTCAAGAAGAGAGGTTAGGGATCCTACCTAGATGGTCAACTATGTCAAGGGTAGAAAGGGGAAATCAAAGTCCAGATGGTAGTTAAGTTAGTTATGTTTGTTAGCTAGTCATTGTAATAATCTGGGATATGAATGAATATTTTGATTTCCATCCTCTCTTCTTCTTTCTCTTCTCCCTCTTTCTTTGAAATAGTCTAGCTGCAGACTTTAAAGCAGCTACAACTTGTATCCATTCCTAAAATTTTTTTACATTTTATCAAAAAGAAGTGATGAAAATGGAACAAAAATTGTTGATTTATCATTCTATGGAGGAGATTTCAATTTAACTGGGGTTATAAACGAGCTAAGTTGATTCAAATTTTAACTTCACGAATTTAGCCCCACAAAAGAGTTAAACGAACCAAGTTGAGTTTTTAAACGAGTCTGCATGTAGTGTTTTAGTTCAAAAAATAAATGATTATCTAAAATTAAAAGTATACATTTCCGTTTTGAATTTGGAAAAATCTCAAATTGGCTTCAAAAAGTTAACATTAATCCTATAATTTGAAACAAATGGGTATCATCAATCTATATCTATATAAATTTATAATAAGACATAACATTTTTTGATTTTTGTCCTATGCTTTACTTTCTCCTAGAATTTAACTAGAATCAATCCCTATTTATGATACTGAAAAACTTAAAAGTAACTTATTATTCTACAATAATTATATTTCTTGTAGGAGTTGTTTAGTTAATTAGTATTATAAATCATGTCTAGGCCTTCACCTTTTAAGTTTTCACTCAACTTTGTACTCTAATTAAGTAATTATATACTAAGAATATAGAAATAAAAATTATTAACGTCAAGTTTCGCCAGCGCGTCCAATCACCAAATCCAGGCGCTTAAACCTGCACAATAAAAGATCACACAAGAAGCTTGACGGCTTGTGCTATGGGTGATAGCTCCGGTGAGAGAATGAGTACAGGCTGGTACAAGGTTTAACAATGGAGGCTTTAGTGTTTAGTGCTTAAGAGTGTATTACATGTTAATTGAAGTCAAGCCTTGTATTTATAGCCATTCTCATCACCTTAAAGTCCACTTCCGAATCGGATTAGGACTCCTAAACATGGCAGTTACCATTATTTGGATCCAACACAATCTCTTTAAAAGGTGCAAGTTGGATATGATCCAAACACCTACCTTTGGAGTTAATATTTAAACATGGCTAGGATTAGAATCCTTAACCACTTTAACCTCCTTATCATCCCAAACTCCATACGAGGGCCAACCCACTGTATAGGCCCAATCCAACTGAACCCCCGTAAACTGGTCTTGGCTTCGGCCCAAAAGACTCGGACGCCCAACCCCGAACATCACCGAACCGAACAAGACTCCAACCCATAGGACTCGGACACCCGAACCCAAACAAGACTCCGACCCAGAGGACTTGGACACCCGAACCCGAACACCACCAATCCCCTTGCTGGCTTTAGCTCAATGGGCTCAACATACCCTTCTCAACCCAGGCCTTCGGCCCACATAGGGGTTGGTGGATCACGCCCGAATATTGCCCACCGGTCTCTTGTTATAAGATATTTATAATTAAAGACTTGAAGAGACACCTGGGGAATCCAAACGATATTTTGAAATGGCACACATTCTCTAAGAAACGGGCCCCACTCGTCATCAATAACCACCCTTGGGATTCGTGCAGTAAACCTATAAAACCCTCCTTCCACTCATAGCTGTCACTTTTTCCATATTTTCTCAAGCTTCCCTCCCAGAGTTCTCTGCAAGTGCGATTTCCGGCGAGCAACCACCCTCACCAAACTTCTCCAATTTAGGTTTCTCCATCCCCAAAACCTCACATTTCTAATCCTTTTACTTCAATGGAAGATTCTAACCTTCCTTCCTCCTTCACCACTGAGCAAAACCAATGATCGATAATAATACCAATAACAACACCATCGCCACCGCCGATCTATTTCCGTTCGATCTACCGACTGCACCCACCGACTCCACCTCGGATTGCATTGAGACTAAGATACGAACCGTCTATGCCTCCAAAAGCGACTTCTCCCACATCAACACCAAATCCTCCATCAACCCTTCAAAAATTTCTCACTTCCGAACCCTATTCAACATTCCCAAAGAATACAAGCTTCAGGTGCCATAACTAAATGAAATGATGTTCTGGTGCCCCAAAGACGATTGGGTTGTTATTCCCCTCTGGGCCTTGAAATATGAGGTCTGATTCCCCCTTCTTAAATTCATTTCATCCTTTCTCTGATTCGTGGGGATTGGGTTCGCACAACTTGTGCTGAACTCGTATATCCACCTGATCAGTTTCATCGCCTTGTGCCAGGAGGTATGAATCACTCCTAGCCTTGACTTCTTCTTTATCTTATTTACCGTCGGTAGGCCGAATGAACCTGGCCTTTGGCAATTAAACTGTCAACCAAGCCGAGCCACCTTCATTAAGACTCCTTCCAACAACAAGGGGTGGCACTCCCAATGGATCTTCGTAAGGGGAACCGACCTCAAACTCCTCCCGAACTGGGCTACCCCCGAAGACCCTATTGCCAATGTGTACGGTTTCGACACAGAAACGCACAGCGGAAATATAACAATTTAAACCAATTTTGAAACCCTAAAACAGGATCCATGCGAAAAACAATTAATTCAGTGGTTAGAAATTATACCGATTAAGAAAGCTCGAAACGATGAGATCGAATCTCCAACGCAATTCGAACGGACTGCGTCTCTACGGTATCCACACGAACGCTCCGTGAATCGTCGTACGATCTGCAGAAGAAGGAAACGCGGTACTAGCCACCAAGGATGAGGATTTTCTAAAACTGTTTTCTCTCTAGTCTCTCTCTAAGAGCGGCTAGGGTTTTGGTTAATGAATAATACCTAAAATGGTTGCTACATATCATATATATAGCGATTAAAAGGAATTATTCAAAACCTAATTTAATAAAATTTGAATTTATATATATATATATATATATATATCTTAATTAAGTCTTACTTAATCAATATACCTATATATAAATTATCTTATTAATTTAAATTACTAATTTAAATACTATCAATCATATTGACATATTTAAATCTTTATAATTTAAATTAATTCCCTTTTCATTACGTTTACATGTGTGTGACCTATATAGGTTATTATTACGTTGGCAATAATTTTAAAATCATATTATAAAATTATAAATGTTGATCGGCATCTAGTAATGCATCAACTTTGCTACCCAAGTAATAATAAGATCGATGATTCGATGCAACCTTTTTCGTGACCAATGTTTCAATGTAATTTAATCCTTTTAACCTTAATATCCTAGATTAAACTTCGAGTCATGGAATGTGTCATACTCTTCATAATTTAATCTGAGTTTTCTTGATCAATGAGTAGACTATATGAAACAAATCACTATTTAAGCATGGCCATGCATTTCATAGTCCTACTCAATAAAGAGGCCTATGGATATCATCTCTAATATATAGGAGGGTTAAATTCCATCTAGATCACTCATATTCCTCACACGATTCATGATGTACCCAATAATCACCTTTATAGTCCACCCTATTAAAGGTGACATTTGATGATATCAAAGTACATAAATTTCTATGTAGTAATATAGTGATTTCAGGTCGGAGGACCATTACATCATTGTCACTATGAGAATTTCTAATGACACTTCACATAATGCTCCACATAGAATTCTCATGGTGGGTCTGTCCAGTACATCGTTCTCTAACATGTACCTATGCATTGCCTTAATATCTCATATATTTATGACCAATGAGATTTGGTCATCAGTCAATCCACATACTAGTCTCAATGCATCAATGTTGTCCCATCAACAATGATACTCGACTAGGGACATTTAAGAACAATGATACTAATTGTAATTATATAATCTCATGTTCAAGTCACATACTTGAAACTATATAATTTGTATCACTATTCTAAGGAATTTTATTATGTTAACAATTATATTACGCAGTAAATAAAACCATAATAAAATCATTTATTTATTCAATCAAATATAATATCAAAATGTTAAGCAATTATATCAAATAATTGGCCTCTAGGGCATAAACACTAACACAATGTATCCAAATTCCCAAAGGATTGGGCCGACGCTTTCAAGGAGTTCTATCAGAAGTTGAAAAAGTCCAAATGGGGTCTAGAAGTTTTATCAAATGAGACTTGGCTATACAAACATGGATGTAAGTACCTTGTCCCGAACCCATTCAAATCTTAATTGCATTCTTTAACTAGCGTTCCAAATCAATCTTCTGACTTGTTCGCTTTTTTGCAGTAACAATTTTCAAACCCGAAGGAGCTGAAGAATCCTTAGCCCCTCTGCCCATCAAATTTGAACTGATCCGCCATCCAATTACTGATGATTCACCCGAGGAAGATACTATTCCAATTTCTGAGCTTTCTACCAGCTTCACATTGGGTGCAACTCCCCCAAACTCCGCAACCACCGATCCCTTCAAGAAGAACATCATGAGCATGGATAGATTAGAGAAGATGGCCTTGTTGAAGAAGAGCAAGAAGAAGCTCCACACCAAGGGCCCCTCCAAGTCATCTTCTTCAGCCATCCCAAGATCGCCCGCAACGCAACTTCCACCTGTGACCGTCCTCGAGGAACCCGAGGAGACCGAAGAGGAAACGCTCCAGCCACACTCCAAAAGGCTTCATCAAATAGAAGATCCTGATCAGCAGATCATAGAGGCCGACCCTCAACCAGTATCGACCCCCTCACCACAACCAACTGTTGAGGCCAGTTCCTCCCAAGGGACACCTACCACTTTTTGGCCGAAGAGCCCTTCGAAGGTGTTCCCCTTTGACCAGCTAGAACACTTCAGACTACCTGGAGATGAAGAACGGTTCAAAGGGTATACCTCCGAGGAGTTTTTAGTTGAATACGTCAAGCTCCAATGTCAGGTAAACCCGATAGACTAAAATATGAATTTGGTTATCCTAATCTTATCATTATGTCTTAACACATGCCTCCTCTTCATTATAGGCCAATGTCATCCTCTCCCGAGCCATTCCTCCCCTAGCCAAGGCTACTAAAAAAGAAATACAACTAAGGGGCAAGGTGGAGGTGCTCGAGGCAAGTCCGAGGCTTAACATCGGAGTTGAAAAAAGACAAGGACCTTCACGCCAGCACGAGGAATAAAGAGACCCAAGCTGAACGTCAGACCAACGAACTCCAGAAACCACACTGCACACTTTAACAGGAGTACGTTGGCCTTGACAAGTACGCCAAACAAGTCATCAAGGAAAAGGAGCTTCTGTTGGAGAAGTCCAAGGACCGAGATAAAGCCATTTTCGCCCTCCAGGACAAGATATCTGATTTGCACACCCAGATGATGTAGCTGATTTGGGAGAACACTGCATTGGGGAAGGAATGTGCCAAGGCCAAGTAGCTAGCGATCAAAGAATACGAAGAGTCGCCCGCCTTTACTGATAAGATCATGACCCAGTTTGCTGAAGGTTATGAAGCTTACAAGGAAAAGGCTCGGGCAAAAGTGTTTGTTGCTAGGCTCGATACTGCTATCCTTGACTCCTCTAACGAAGAGCCCGAAGCCGAAGATGGGATCCCAAAAACTTAGGCATTTTAGGATTTTTTTTTTACTTATAATTTTGTAATCAATTTTTGATTTTGTAACTTTCCCGATCAGTTATGCTTGTAACTTTCCTAATCAATTATGTTATTTGGAACTTTCCTGATCAATTTTGTTGAAAGCTTATCTGATCGGTTTTGTATAAATATATGAATATAAATGAAGTACAAAAATTTTTCCGAAGAGAAATTCTTATTATTTTATGAATGAATGAAAAAATTACAGAAGTAAAGGAAAGAATAACATAACTTTCATTGATAATATTTTCTATGTCTTCCAGCATGCCATGTATTCTTTACCTCCGAACCATGCCTTGAAAGATGGTCGGCCAATAGGATCCCTGCCTCATAATTTTATATGCCAATGACTTGGCCCCCATGTGGTCTCCACAAATTCTTTCATGCACTTCCCGAAGTGTATACTCAGCCTCCGAAGGTGTCAAACACTTGAGAAGTAGAGAACTGAATGCCCTTCGGTATAGATCTCCATCAATGAGGATGAAATTCAAACTCCTGTGTTTGATCTTCCTTGCATATATGCGATCTGAAGGCAGGACCCCATCGGCCAATTATAAGATATAAGGTGTTAGCCGGCAATCTAGCCGATCCAAAGCTAATACGTCCACCTTTTGAACACTTGGTCTTTCCAATACTTCTAAATATACCGATCCGGTAAAAGAATTTGCTTCAAACGTTGCCAATCATGCCAAAGCATCTGCTACTGTGTTGTCTAACCGATCTATTCCTTGGAAACTATGTGAATTGAAATATGTGAGTTTATCTTTTACCTCAGCCAGATATTTTGTCATCCTTGCCCCCCGAGCCTCATACTCTCCATATATCTATTTAATAATCAGTTGGGAGTCGATATAAATAACCAACTTCTAAACCTCCAAGCTTTGGGCCAACCGAAGTCTTGCCAAAATTGCTTCATATTCTGCCTCATTATTTATAGCTTTGAACAGAAACCGAATGGCTTGTTGGACCCTAAACCCTTCGAGACTTTTCAGAATAACCCCTGCTCCGCTGATGTCCGAAATGAATGACCCGTCCACATAGAAAGTCCATGAAGTGTGCAATGGTTGCATTTCGGTAACCGAACCTACATCCAATTTTGAGAAAGAACAGTCTACAACGAAATCTACCAACGCCTATCCTTTAATCATCGTTCGGGTGGTATTCCAGAACAAACTGAGTCAATTTCATTGCCCATGTGGCGAGCCAACCTAAAACTTCTAGCATGTGCAATACCTTCTTCAATGGTTGATCGGTATATACCACCACCAACTGACCCTGGAAATAATACCGAAGCTTTCTACTTGCAATGATTAGAGCATAGGCAAACTTTTCCAGGTTCGGATATCTTGTTTCTGCATCTCAAAGAACGTGGTTGACTTAATAAATTGGGAATTGTCTTCCCACTTTATCCAGTACCAAGGTCGCTCCCACTGCCATCGAGCTTGCAACCAAATACAAATACAAAGGTTCCGAAGGGATTGGCTTCATTAACAAAGGTGCTGAAGACAAGTATCGCTTGATCCCTTAGAACGCATCTTCACACTCTAAAGTCCACTGGAAACTTTTTTCATTTTTTGGCCCCTTCAGAGTATCAAAAAATGGCAAACACCTTTCGGCTGATCTTGACATAAATCTCCGAAGGGCAGCTATCCGAACTGTCAACCTCTGCATATCCTTATATGACTTCGGTGATTTCATATCCAAGATTGTCTGGATCTTCTCCGGATTTGCCTCAATGCCCCTTTTACTGATCAGATATCCCAAAAATTTTCTTGACCCTAATTCGAAGGTGCACTTGGTCGGGTTCAGACGCAGCTTATGTTCCCTAATTATTTTGAAGTAGCTTTCTAGGTCCTCTAGATGATCCCGGACTAACATGCTTTTTACAATCATGTCATCCACATAGACCTCCATGCTTCAGCCTAACTGCCTTACAAACACATAGTTCATCATCCGCTGATATGTTGCTCTCTCGCATTGAACAGTCCAAAGGTCATTTTCCTGTATGCATAAATGGCCTGATGCATGATGAAACTGGTCTTCGGGATATCTTCCTTTCTCATCGAGATCTGATGGTATCCCGAAAAGGCGTCCATGAAACTCAGCATGCCATATCCTGAAGTGGCGTCGATTAACTGGTCAATATTGGGTAAAGGATAGAAATCCTTCGGGCAGGCTTTGTTTAGAACTGTATAGTTAATGCATAGCCTCTATTTCTCATTTTGTTTCTGTACCAATACCACATTCGCCAGCCACTCGGGGTAGTCAATCTCGAAGATAAAATCTGCCTCCAAAAATTTGGTAATCTCCTCATCAATGATCCTCTGTCTCTCTTGGTCACAAATTTTCCTTTTTTGTATGACCGTCTTCCTTTTAGGATCTACATGCAGCCTATGCAATGCCACCGACTCATCTACCCCAAGCATGTCACTAGGTACCCATGCAAAGATATCGGCGTACACCCGAAGTAAATCTATCAGCCCGGTCCAAAACAGATCTGTTAATCCCAATTTGATCTTTATCAGTTTCTCTTTATTCCCCGGGACTAACTCAATATCCTCTGTCTCTTCAACCGGTAAGGCAATTGGCTCTGTACTACCCTCAGTAAATGGCTCTATCTCGATGGCAATTGTCTGTTTTTGCCTACTCACCCCAACTCCCGAAGAGATCAATGTGTTCCGATAACACCTTCGGGAGATATAAAGATCACCTTTTACCTCCCCGATCCCGTTCGGTGTTGGGAACTTGATTTTGAAGTGTGGTATGGACGTAAATGCTTGTAATATAGCCAGGGTTGGCCTTCCCAAGATTGCATTGTATGCCGAATCTACCTAGACCACGAAAAATTTGACCATGACCTCCACCTGCTGAGGTGATGTATCGAATCTGACAAGAAACTCGATCGTGTCTGACACATGCATCGGGTCTCCACTAAATCCGTATAAGGGGCCTTCCCTCCCAACTCCATCTTCTTACCATCTAAATCCATCCTCTGGTAGGCATGGGTATACAGTATGTCGACCGAAGACCCATTGTCAATCATCATCCTTCTCATGTCCACCGGTTTGATCTGAGCTGTTATCACCAATGCCCCGTCATGTGGTTCTATGGGGTCTGTAGGATAATCTTCGTCCGAGAAAGAAATAACTGCCCCCGGGAATGCCCGTTCTTTTCTTGCCAAAAACCCTGCAACCAAAAATACTGCATCGAGATGCTCACTTCTTTTCTTTCCAGTCACACGCCCTATAAAACCGCCTAAGATAACATCAATGACGCCTTGGGCTGGTTGGTTCTGTTTTGGCTATGTATCTCGTGTCGGCCCTCTACTTTCCTCCCTCTGTTGTGTCTCGGCACTTTCCCGACCAGCTACATATTGAACCAACTGGCCATTTTGCACATTCTTTTCTATCAGATCACTCAGATCGTAGCACTTTTTTGTTGTGTGTCCCGAACTCTGGTGATACTCATAAAACTTATCCCGATTTCTCTTCCCAGGCTTCGGGTTCGTCGAACAGGGCTCATAGAATGATTTGTTCTGAATCTCCTCCAGTATCTTAGCCCGATCGGTATTGAGAGGGGTATAGACCTTGTTGACATTTTTATTTAGGAAGGGTGGTCGGCCACTACCCGATCCCCCACCATTATAATTCTTCTTCCCCTGATTATCCGATCTCCCCTGGTTATTGTCTGAACGCTGATAAGGTTGTTTGTCTTGGTCTTTAAACTTTTCATAGGACTGAGAGTGTGATTTAATGTTTCCCATAGCTTCCTCTATGACGATGCTCCCTTCAGCCCGATGAAAAGCTTCAGTCAAGTTAGTAGGAGGGTTGATCACCAGATCCCTCATCAATTTTTTCAACTTTCCTATGTCAAGACCTGTTGTGAAGAATCCCAAGGCCAGAGGGGTATTTAGCTCTGCCACCAATCCCACTGCTTCCTGAAATCTCTTAACGTACTGATTGAGGCTTTCATCCGAATGTTGCCTCATCTGCATGAGGGAAGCAGTGATCTTCCCTCTTCTTTTGTTGCTCCCGAACCGAGCATGGAATTATTTTTGAAGGTCATTCCACAAACTAATTGATCCCGATGCTAGAGTCCCCATCCGTTCTCGGGCACTCTTCTTTAAAGTTGTGATGAACATATGGCATTTAGTAGCATCCGAATGTTTATAGTAAGTCATCAGTCTGTCATACCCATCAGAATGGTAATAAGGATCCCCCAATCCATCATATGTCTCCATTAGGGGCATCTTCTTCTTTAGGTCAGCTGTGACCTGATTGATTTCGGGTGAAAATGGTGAACTGGTGCAGGTCGAGGGTGTTCCTATCTGGTTTTTATTGCCAGCAGCTTTTCCAATTCTACTACTCTTCTGGCAAGGGGATTGAACTCTTCTTTACGAGGGGACGATCTAAGTTTGTCCCTCTCGTATTTGGGAGATGCGACCCTCCCCCTCTATCTCGATCTTCCCTGGTATTCAGAATTTTGATCCATGGAATGAATCCTTCTTCGGCTCCTGCCTTCCCGAGAGCAATTCCTAGGTCTGCTCTTATTCCTTCCAGCCTCCTCCGGACGAGGTGTCACTACAAAAAAATGGGCCTTTAGCAACGATTTTTTAGGCAACGACTTATAAAGTATATGTTTAGCAACGAAATTTGTCCTTTGTTGCAGATTGTGTCAAGCTTTCACTTTTGGCAACGAAATTCATAAGTCGTTGTAAAATTTCGTTGCTAATTCATTGGCGGGAAAATTTTTTGTTAAAAATTTATTGCAAAATTTTCGGCCACTTGCTTTCCCAGCATTGTGGGCAACGAAAAAATATTTTGTTGCTAAAAATGGGGCTTTAGCAACGATTTTTTAGGCAACGACTTATAAAGTCGTTGCTAAAAGTGTATATTTAGCAACGAAACTTGTCCTTCGTTGCCGATTGTGTCAGCATTTCACTTTTTGCAACAAAATTCATAAGTAGTTGCAAAATTTGGAAACAAAATTCGTTAGAAATTCGTTGCAAAATTTTTAACCACTTGATTTCTCCTCAGTGTGGGCAACGAAAGTTTTTTTGTTGCTATATTTCGTTGCCTAATATAGACCACATTCATTTGCAATAATTTTTATTTTCTTTTATATTTTATAGAACTTTTTGCAAAATGTTGCCTTCACTATTAAAATGTTGCCTTAAATTAATATAATAATAATAATAATAATAATAATAATAATAATAATAATAATAATAATAATAATAATAATAATAATAATAATAATAATAATAATAATAATAATAATAATAATAATAATAATAATAATAATAATAATAATAATAATAATAATAATAATAATAATAATAATAATAATAATAATAATAATAATAATAATAATAATAATAATAATAATAATAATAATAATAATAATAATAATAATAATAATAATAATAATAATAATAATAATAATAATAATAATAATAATAATAATAATAATAATAATAATAATAATAATAATAATAATAAAAAATCATTTCTCCCAAATTAAAAAAGATCCCTTTCCTAATAATAATAATAATAATAATAATAATAATAATAGTAGTAATAGTAGTAGTAGTAATAATAATAATAATAATAATAATAATAATAATAATAATAATAATAATAATAATAATAATAATAATAATAATAATAATAATAATAATAATAATAAATAATAATAATAATAATAATAATAATAATAATAATAATAATAATAATAATAATAATAATAATAATAATAATAATAATAATAATAAATAATAATAATAATAATAATAATAATAATAATAATAACAATAATAATAATAATAATAATAATAATAATAATAATAATAATAATAACAATAATAATAATAATAATAATAATAATAGTAGTACTAATAATAATAATAATAATAATAATAATAATAATAATAATAATAAATAATAATAATAATAATAATAATAATAATTTATTATTTTATTTTACACGTGGACGGGCTGACGTGGTGAATATTAAACTCTATCTCAAAAAAATATGTTGATGCATAGATATTACGTACATACATAAATGTACATAACTAATAATAATAATAATAATAATAATAATTTTTTTATTTTAAAAATATGTTAATGCACAGATTCAAACCCATGACCTCTAATTTGGAATATTGATCCAATGACCAACCAAGTACATGGGCCTAGTTACTATTATTTTGCAAGGAGTAGTATTTGTAACTGAAAAAATCATTTCTCCTAAATTAAAATAGATCCCCTTTCCTTAGATTTGTTACGTACATACATAAATGTACATAACTAATTGCGTGATAAAATAATAATAATAATAATTTTTTATTTTATTTTACACGTGGACGGGCTGACGTGGCGAATATTAAACTCTATCCCAAAAAATATGTTGATGCATAGATATTACGTACATACATAAATGTACATAATTAATAATAATAATAATAATAATAATAATAATAATAATAATAATGTGTTGATGCACAGATTCAAACCCATGACCTCTAATTTGGAATATTAATCCAATGACCACTCAAGCACATGGGCCTAATTACTATTATTTTGCAAGGAATAGTATTTATAATAAATCATTTCTCCCAAATTAAAATTATCCCTTTTTCCTTATATTTGTTACGTACATACATAAATGTACATAACTAATTGTGTGATAATAATAATAATAATAATAATAATATTATTATTATTATTATTATTATTATTATTATTATTATTATTATTATTATTATTATTATTATTATTATTATTATTATTATTATTATTATTATTATTATTATTATTATTATTATTATTATTATTATTATTATTATTATTATTATTATTATTATTATTATTATTACTATTATTGTGTATTATTATTATTATATTATTATTATTACTTATTATTATTATTATTATTATTATTATTATTATTGTTATTAGTATTGTATGTATAGTTAATACTCCTAGTCTGTACTGTGTGCATTTTGCCCTAGCGCCTTGCCCCCCATTCCATTCCCGATTCCTCGGCCTCTTCTTGCCTCTCGACTCTCCGGCCTCTTCCCGTCTCAATCTCCGGCCTCCACCTCTCCACGTCTCAATCTCCGGCCTTCGCCGTCTGTCTGTCTCGCCGTTTCACCTCTTCTTTGGTTGAGGTTCAGCTGTGAAGGCGTGGCTGACTGAATTTATCTCCCCACTTTGTCTGTCGGTGGTTCAGCGCTTCATTTTCCCTATCTAATTTACGGTAACTTTCTGGTTATCCACTCCTATAGACCTACGTCAAAAAATAGATGTATGTGTATTATTTTTGATACATTGAATTATATAATTGATTGAGTTATGAGATAATTGAGTTTTGTGAGAGAATTACCTTTGTACAAAATCCCGTACCCTAACATCTGTTGAATGATACTACTGGACACAAGAATCAATATAGGAAAGAATTGTATCCTCTTCTTGTCAAATAATTTGAATAATCCTCATAAATTATGTTCTTGCTCTGTTCTATGCGCTGATAGATCCCAATTAATGTTAGAAGTAGCAGGAATTTGAGTGTGGAGATTCTAACTTAAAGTTATTTGGGCACATTTTTTTCTTTTTCCAAGAGCGTGTTCCCTAGAAGTTGGTTCTGTTTTCTTAAATTTTTGGTGAAAGTTGTCAGGCCTGGGGTGTTTTGTTCATGGACTTGGAAGTTGATTATGAAAGTTGAGGATCTTTGGTATTGCTTCGTGTTATATCGTATAGTTGTTCTCTTATCCTAGCCATTTTTCTTGACTGTCTTTTAAAGTTGTATGTTTCTGGAGTGCAGTGGATCAGAAACTGGCCAAATGCTTTCTGGAATTGGTTTTGTGTGGCCACTGCTAATGATTGCATCAAGTGCTTTTCAAGCTGGTGCATCTATTCTCAAGGTAATAGAATGAATAGTGGTCATACTCTGAAGGTTGTCCATGTGAGCAAACAAATAACACTCAAAATAATTTGTATGAATAGGAATCTGTTTTCATCGATTCTGCCAGACGCTTTAAGGTATGGCCAGTACAATTTCTTTTCTTTGAAGAAATTCACTGCCACTTTGTTATTACTGTTTTCATGCTCACAACATATTCCAATTTCCAAGTGATGATGTTTTCAAATTTTCTTAAACTATACAGGGAAAGTTGCTTGACATATTTGTTGTAAATTCTTTTGGATCAGGATTCCAGGTAATTATTATATGGCTTGATGTTATTATATATATGCAAATTGATGAGTTTGAGTATTTTATTTACTATTTGCACCACCTTCTTGTTTGGTGGACTATAGGTTCATAGGTTCACAGATTATTAATGTTATCTTGGTAATAATGGTACTAGTGGTTGTCATAAATCAATAAAATTTTGATGCTTTAAATCCTTGAGCAGGTGTACATTATCGTTGTAAATAATGTTGCTGGTGTCACCAACTTATTAGAAATTTTGGCCAATGGAATCCTTAGACATAATTTCAAATGTAATTTCATGTACTGTGGCATGTGTTCTGTGGCCTGGATCAGTTTGATTCTCTAAGAGGTCACCGAAAAGGAAGGATCTATTTTTGTGTTTCTCATGTATGTGACCAGTGGTAACAGGGACAGGAGATTTCTAATGAATAATTTTTACTAAATTGTGTTCCAGGAAGAGGTTCATTTCGTGGACAATTGAATGGAGGTTTCATTCAACAGATGTTGTATTGCTTGACCATGGGTGAGCATCAATTTAAATCTGTATGTGGACTTTCTTCCCTTAGAATTTATCTTTCTTTGTCTGAAATATGTTTCCTGTTTTAAGATACATGTAAGAACTTAGAAAATTATAGTCACTTTTTACAGCTTCATGCTGATAAGGGTGTGAGCTTCTATAATCTTCCACTAGCCATAACACCTTATCTATCCATCTAAAGGTATAATGTTAGAGGTATATCCTCTGAAAACCTTAAAAATCCTTGTTTGTAGGGAACAATAAATATCTTGAAGCCAAAAATTGGCCTAGTGCTTGAAGACACGAGAGTTACTTAGCTTAGGGAAATCAGTAGCCCATATGATTCTGATGTGAATGATTTACTTGATTATAACAGATTTTCCCATCTTCACTTTGCCTCCTTCTCTTAGCCTACTACTGATACTACAATTAACTTGACCATTATATCTTGTGATTTAGGGAATGATAGTTGGTCATGCTTACTACTTTCTTGAAGATGTGTATCCACGGAAATCTAACTATCTTCACTTTGCCTCCTTCAATAATTGGTGTCCTTTCTATATAGAAATCTAACCATTGTTATTTAATATTGTGTGATGGTATTTAATATTGTGTGATGCTTGTGGTTGTTGAATGTGACTGAATTCTGACTTGAGGTCAACATATAATAATAATCTATAAGTCTTGTAATGAAAAAATATGTTTACCACTATATGCTTACTAAAATTAATTCATGAAATGGCCGATTAAGATTCTAATTTTTTTTCTTGTAACAGAGCAATCATATAGTCAAACTAAAGGTTCTTTTTCTATTTGAATTTGTAGCAATGATATTGTGATTGTCTATTTGTCTTTTTCTGCTTATGAGCAATACGGTGTACATTAGTACCACGTAGCAACTCTATTGTCTTTGTGTATTGATTTTGGCACTAAGTGCCTCTGGTGACCTATTTTCTTCATTTTCCTGACTAGCTATTATTTTTAAATATGTGCAGGAAGACTGCTTCTATGACCTGCCTTACAATACTGGGTATCAAATTTTCGTGCTACGTTTACGGAAGACAAGGGACGAAATTATAAAGTGTACTCTCTCTATATATGTAGATATATACTTTGATTGAAGAACTGTGGTAACTTTAGATGATTAATTGTAAAGATAATGAATGATTATGTAGTGGATGATTTTATTAAGTTAATAATATTTTAGTTTTTTGTATTTTTGTCATTATTTGCTATGGGGACATTGAGCCACAGTACACAAAAAAAGAATGTCAAATTTTGATTTAACAACAATATAATTAGTTATCAAAGCATTGAAAAAGTTTTAATATAGCAACAATTTTTTTTACTTTTAGCAACGAATTTTCGTTGCTAATGGCATTAAAAATATAATATTTGGCAACGAAAAATTAACCTAATAACAACGAAGAGGATATTGTTGCTAATACTAAAAAAAAAGGTAACATTTTTTATCGTTGCAAATCATATCAACTTTCGTTGCACATATAAAGAAACAGCAACATATAATGTCGTTGCTAATCGACGACTTTCGTTGCTATTGAAAAATAACCAGCAACAAACATTTTCATTACTGATTCAGCATAATATCGTTACCAAATAATATAATCAGCAACAAAAATCGTTGCTAAAAATTTTACATTCCGCAACGAAAGCAAGCTTAGGCAACAATTTTCATAATTTACTGCAACGAAAAATGTCGTTGCAAAATGGTGTCAATTGCAATGAAAATACATGGTCGTTGCAAAAAAAAAAGAATTCATTTCGTTGCCAATTAGCAGGCTTTTGCAACGAAATGGAGTTTTTAGCAACGAAATTTTAATTATTCTGCAACAATACATTTTGTTGCTAAAGGATCGATGTCTTTGTACGAAAGCCAAATTTCGTTGCAAAATGTAATACTTTTGGCAACGAAAAAAAAAACGTTTGTTGCGGAATAATTAGCAACGCTCATTGCGCAACGAAAGACGCAACGCCATTAAAGTTGTTGCTAAAACCCTTTTGCAACGAAATTTGGCACCTTTAGCAACGAAAATTGGTTGTTGCTAAAGCCCCATTTTTTTGTAGTGTGTCCTGGATCGACTGCGATGTCTGGACCTTTTCGACGAAGCCTCCTGTTCTCTGGCCATTTTGGCCATCTGCTTTTTGAGCTCTTCTTGCTGAAGGCGTAGGACCATCATGGCGTCTTTGTTCTGCTGCATCTTTTTTAACAAAATGAACTGACGCTGGTCTTGGCTGTCCTCAACTCGATCCTTTCCTCGCCTTTCGTAAGCTCGGGACTGATTGTCATCGGCATGACTGGGGGAATTGGAGTGTGCTGACTAGTCGAAAACAGTCATCTCTGTGTTGACTGGCCATGCTCTGAATTAACTTCCTGATTCTTTAGCCCCAGTCTATCTTTGACTTACCCTCTCACTTGGGTCATCTGGTGAGTTTTAGCCTTTTCCTGGGTTGAAGCACTGCTATCCTTGCTCGCCATGACTTTCTACCGGAAAATTGCACAAGTGATTATTAAAGAACTAAATGCCCTACTTCTAGCGCCAATGTTAACGCCAAGTTTCTCCGGCGCGTCCAATCACCAAATCCACGCCCTTAAACCTGCACAACAATAGATCACACAAGAAGCTTGACTGCTTGTGCCGCCAGGTGATAGCTCTGGTGTGAGAATGAGTACAGGCTGGTACAAGGTTTAACAATGGATGTTTTAGTGTTTAGTGCTCAAGTGTGTATTACCTGTTAATTGTAGTCAAGTCTTGTATTTATATATAGCCATTCTCATCACCTTAAAGTCCACTTCCGAATCGGATTAGGACTCCTAAACATGGCAGTTACCTTTGTTTGAGTCTAACACAATCTCCTTAAAAAGTGCAAGTTGGATATGATCCAAACACCTTCCTTTGGAGTTAATATTTAAACATGGTTAAGATTAGAATTCTTAACCACTTTAACCTCCTTATCACCCCAAACTCCATACGAGGGCCAACCCACTATATGGGCCCAATCCAACTGAACTTCCGTAAACCGGTCTTGGCTCTGGCCCAAAAGACTTGGATGCCCGACCCCTAACATCACCGAACTGAAAAAGACTTCGGCCCAGAGGACTCGGACACCTGAACCCGAACACCACCAATCCCCTTGCTGGCTTCAGCCAAATGGACTCAACATACCCTTCTCAACCCAGGCCTTCGGCCTACATAAGGGTCGATGGATCATGCCCGAACAAAAATATCTAAAAAAATAGGAGGCATTGGAGGTGAGGTATACCTCATATTCTTGTATGAGGTGTTCCATATAATAACAATATTTTGAAAAATTATAAAATACTCTTTTATACATAACATGGGAGCGAGGGTATTCAATTACACAAATCGACATCGTTTTTGTATGATAGCTTATGTGGTGCTTCACCTTTTTTTGTCTAAAAATATTATGATTGATATTAACTTATTATTTTGTAAAAAATTTATTCTTTATAAGAGTAACTTAGTTACTTAGTCATATAAATAATTTTAACTTCAAAGTCATTAGAATTTTACTTTTAGGTGTCTACTCAACTTTGAACTCTAAATAACTATATATTAAAAATATTAGAAAAAATATTATGAGTAAATATATGTAATATTAATAAATAAATTATAGATTACAAAATATATTAACGATTAAATTCCAGTTACCAATTATATTTCATATAAGAGATCTTTATCTAATTAGTAATGTAAATCAATTCTAACTTGTACATGATTAGTGATTAAAATCTAACTAGTTTTAAAATTAAAAATCATAATGGTAATTTATTGTTTTACAACCATTTTAACCCTAAATGACTATATATTAAAAATATATAAGAAAATATGATCACTAAATAGTAATTAGTATTAAAAACTATACATATCAGGATAAGTCTATGCACGATTAAACTTTATTTTCTATTTTTATATATAATAATAATAATTAACTTAGTATTTTATGAAAATTTTATTCTTTATAAGATTCCTTTAGCTCATTACTTATATAAATTTTAAAAAATTAAAAATGAATAACAATAGTAAGTTAATTTGAGAAATTTTAATGAAAATTTTATAATCATTATATTTAAAATATAAAAGAAATTAAAAATTATGCTATTTGAGAATCATCTATGTGTTTCGCACGGGGCACTAAGTTTATAAGAAAGTCAATCCATGACAAAAATTTTAGTAAATAATCTTGTGTTTTATACATGATAATAAATTATATACGGATGACTTGTAAAACTAAAGCTTTATCTCTTAAATATGAGTTAGTGGTATATATATGGATATATCCATTTCGTGTCAAAAAGATTCCTCTTTTTTTTTCTTTTACATCGGATGTTTAACGAGTCTAATTACCCATCTTTGTTTATGTCTTGAGTTGGAACAAATTATAATTCGTCCCCTACAAGAGTTGGTATCATTGAAAATAATAACACCTTAATTGGAAGTTTCTATGCCGCTACCTATGATGACCCCAAAATGGGGACTAATTCTCTTCATGATATTGTGCGTCAAAAATTATCTTGATTTAGCTTTATAACATACTAAGATGAAATAATAACTTAAATTTTAAGAATAATTAAAAAAATTTATTTCCGTCTTTCGTGCGTTCCCTAAATCACAACCTTTACGATTATATATATATTGCGGAATCATTTTCATTCAATGATACCTTTCATCAGTGTACTTATGAGTAATTGCAAACTAATTCTTAATATACAATCTTTCTTGTATAATATTACGATTATAATGCTTTACATTGTAAAGCAATCATCACAGCATACTCCAAACAAATATTCTACATTTATGGAATATTTTAGAAATTTATACATCTGTATCTTGTACAACATTATCATAGTACCATCTAAATTTTAGCCAAACAATATTCTCTTACTTGTTCTCTTATCCATATTATCCAAATAACATGTGTTAAAGCATTGAATCTGGAACCTGCAAAAAAAATTATTTTTTGCAAGATTGAGCTCGACAGCTCAACAAATTTAACAGACTATCATGCATCACATAACATATAGTTTCATACTCAGAATATATCTTTCATATCATCATCTTATCATTATCAACATAGCACATGCTTTAAACAAACTGAGTTCCATAACTCAAATCATCTTAGTCATATATTGACTTTATCCATTCACAAAATATCATAAAGAAAATCATACATGCTCATAAAACATGTAAGCACATAAATAGACTGGAAAACTTGACTTATTCGATGATTATCGCTATAAATTTTCTTAACTTCTCTTTGCAAAAACCTATATAATTAAGATCACATATATACATACATTAGTTACTCATTCATGTCACATAACATGTATTCATGTATATATATTAAATCACAACATATAACACACTTTATGTTTTAATATATTTTCATTCTCATCTTGAAACCATTTCGCGTTCCTTTAAAATATTTTGCTTGTCATAACCATTTTATGTCAAAAAAGGCTTTGACATAGCTTTAGCATATCAATACCGTATACTTTTGGATTATAAATTATTTATAACCAATTTCACGGACAAGTTATACCTTTACATATAAACTCGATGTTAGATAGCGTAATTGCTCTTTCTCTTGCGTATTCATAGCTTATCTGTTGAATCGAACAGATTTATAGCTTTTATTTCTTCACAATGGTTCATGCATTAAACCATTTTATAATCACGTTTACGAACGTCTCGTTTCGTTAGTTTACATAACGTATTCATAGCTTAATATCCATTCTCGCGAATAAATTGAATTATCATTTCATATGTAAATTAGTTTTATACATATATCCTAACTTGATTTCGTTCTTGTAACATTTGCATGGTATATTCATTTTATGTTTGTGTGGTAACTCTAGAAATATGTATACCTTGTATTCTTGGTTACCATTCATATTCATTACATAGATGTTGCGCGCTTTTAAACGTAAACTTGAGGTTACATAATGTATCCATAATTTAGTTTACATATCGAATGTATTTATAATTTATATATATGTAAATTATATATACCATAACACTTTATACATTCTTATCGTGTATTGATATAAGCTAATTTGTTAAAACCATCAAAATCGCATCACGGAGCCAAAATTGGCCGACTAACCCAGTGCTGCCAGCAGCTAGGCCTAGCTTGGCCCTGCATGGCTCAGCCAGGCTCGGTGTGGCCCTGCTGAGCTGGGCAGCCCCCATTCCTTGATGTTCGTTTTGCAATACTCTCTCTCTTAAACTACCAGTTTAATTACTGCGAAGTTTGAATATGTTTAAGGTAGTATATCCATCTATGTATAAAAATTACAAACCATATACTACAAGCAACCCGGACTGTCAAAGAAGTGAGCCAAAACCAGCCCAGACAAACTGCCCAGCACAGCATCACACTGCGTGCGTGCGCCCAGCTGGGCAGCTGTCCTCATAATGAAACAACGCCTTTGCGAATTTTTAACTTCTTGCTCGCTTATCTGTTTGCTCCCATTTTTAAATATGTTATATACAATATAGTAGGTTATTTTTAAAAAATATGAACCACCCATTTTGGATATCTTAGGCAGTACAAAACAGGCCCCAAAAGTAGCCCGTTGCAACTGTTTTTAATTTTTTTTCCAGCTTTACTCTATCTCGCTAAAACAATCATAACTTTTTCGTTTCAAACCATTTTTAAGCGATTCTTGAGTCCACGCAAAGCTAACTTCCGAGGCTATAACTTTCATTCTTTAACCATTTCTAAATTCTAAACAAAGAATTCCAAAAAATTCGTGCAAGGGAACTGCTCTGAATTTATTAGACAGATTTGACGCAACCACTTTGAAATGTCAAAACTCCTTACTCCGAAGTCGGAATTAGTCCATTCCAGAGTTTATGAAAAACTTATTCAGTGTACTATACTTCACCAAAAGCCCATAATTTTCTGAACAATCTATCTATCCCCAAATTTTTCTTTTAGGGTCAATAATCCACCAACTTTTTGGATTTTGTTTCTTCAAGCCTACTAACGGTTTGCGTAACTTTTGCTATACAAGTCCAAATGACTTGAAACTTGTTCCTACTTCGAGACCTTGCTATAAGGTACATTTTTCATCCAAGTATGGTCTCTAACAACATATTCAAGGCACCTAACTAAAATCTCAAAACTCAGTGTTCATACCCTTTTTAAAGAAATTTCATTTGATTTAATTTCATTCCATCGCTTTTCAAACTTGTTTTGGTTCCGCTAATGAACTTAGGAAACCTCATAACACTTATTCAAATTTCTTCTAGAGTTTCAAGCCTCAGGTAATTATTCATTTTTAAACTTGGAAACCTTATTTGAGCATTTCATCAAACATCTAGCGTGTAAACTTTAAAAAGTCAGAATTCATGCGTTTAAATATGAATCTAACCAAAAATTCCTCCCTTTTCACTTCATTCTACCTGCATAGGAACTCCTTAAAAACCACAGTCCAACAACCAATTAATCACAGCACTACAATACATGATAACTAAAATTTTCATGGGTTGTTTAATAAAATGATCATACCTTAAAGAATTTTGGTTGTAAGAAAATAACAGATGTGCTTTTATTTAAAATTGATGATGATTAGCTACAACTTTGCTGCTTGATTATCATCTTCACTGCTAACTTTATCCTTGTTTTGCCAGCTCCTACTTAGGATTTGCTTAGTGTCTTATTTTTCTTCCGCCACCTCATGCTTCCTTTAATCCAAATTTTAATACCCTCAATACATATCGCCTTAAATATTAAATACATAATGCACTTTAAAAAATTTAAAATAAAATACCCATAAATCCTTTCAATAAAAATGGAAGCTTTTTATCAAATAAAAATATTTTATTTATTAAATTAATTAAAATAATTTATTTTCATAAACAATTTTAATATACACAAAATTTACATCCATTGTATTATAATTTGCTTTCAGCAATTATTTACGTAATAAATATATTTTAATATATTTATCACGATGCCTTCATACGTACATTATACTATACATAATTATCACATAAGCGGTATAATATAAACAAAAAAATAATAATTTGATTTCTTTTCCACAATAAATTGTTTTCAATAATTTAAGCTGTAATAAATATAATAATATATTCACTACATTAAAAATTGCATATATTACACTCCATAATGTAATATATGGCATCTTCAATAAAATGATAGTTATACGTTAAGTATCTTTAATGCCACCAATTTATCACATTAAGATAATTTAATATTATAAATTATTTTAATTTTACCTATCTCATTTCCTTTATTAAATTACTCCTACACTTTGCTTACATATAATAAATATATAATACTAATATATTTATTATACATAACTGCATAACACATATTCCTTTGTGCACTACAATATCACATAACATATTATCTAATAAGAATTTTCTTTATTTAATTCATATTTTAATATTACCCGAAAATTTGGGATATCATACTACCACTAGCTCAGGAGCCTATTAATACCTCCTTTATTACACCTTGAATAATAATAAGTAGGGAATTCAGATGAAAATCAAGAGATTTGAATTGCATTGACACATTTTGTATTTATTATTTACCATGGTAAACTGTTTAACTAATCATATTGAAATTCAAATTTCTTGATTTTCTCCTAAATGTTTATGTGTCATATTGTTATTGGAGGATGTAAAACTCTAATTTATGGCTTATCTGTATAGAATCTATTCTCTTTATAAATATATTTTTAAACGTATAAAAAAGGGTATAATTGTGTTAGCACAAGTAACACGTGCAAATTAGGATTCCTAAACTCCAAGATATCTGAATTTAATCCTCAATAAAGTTTTACGTTTATTACATAATAAATATTTCCTTAATATACATTTTAGATGAAATCTGGCGAATTAATTGTTAGTAGTAATTATATCATAACGGTTATCAATTACCATAAGGTATGTCTGACTACCATAATAGACATCTTAATTACCACTATATAAACAGAATCATAGATTAAAGGATTACTCCTCCCTCCAAATCTTAGACAATTTCCCACTTAAGAAAAGGATGGCCAAACTCTTGACTATTGCTTTCGCATCCCTCTTGGTGCTGCTCATGTTAAGCGCAGGTTATAGTCCTCATAGACTCATAGTGCTCTAGTATTTCTTCTATCATATATAAAAATATTTTTTTGCTGTTGGTTTAGTTATTACTTAATAGCCATTATTGTTTACAGCTTCTTACATGAGTTTTGAAGTTTTTCACCATATTTATACTACTCATTGGTTTGTACATGATCTTATATAATATATGTTTATATATAATGGAGTATTATTCATAACAAATATTTTACATTCATCATATAAGCTCCCATAATTACTTATATGCAATAGATCTTTTTTCATATATAACAGTGTTCTGTTAGGAGCAATTTATCAAAATTAATAAATTTTCTATTGCAATACGGTAGGAGGGTACACCTTCTAAATATGACCTTTGTAGATTTCTATCAAATGGTAGAGTTTGACGGACTTTAAAAGAAAAGTTATAACTATCAACTCATATCCAAAGTCTGATCTCATCTCTAAAGACTTCTAAAGACTTTCAAATATTAAACACAAAGGTAGAATTTCAAATGGCCAGTAAAAAAATTGCAGTGTTATAAAATATTACTAAAATCAAGAACAAACAAGATTAGAGAAAAAAGAGCATTCTCTTTTTACTTTTATATATTCATCATTCACTTTATAAATGTTATTATTTATAGATATAATAACATCAATACTAGCATAAATACTAGTAGGTTACAAAACTCAAAGGTTATGAGTTTCATAACTCAATGGACATGGGAGTTACATATACCTAGACATCCATAATATGAATCTAGACATACATAATTTTATAACACTCTCCCTTGGATGTCTATTGTATAGCTATACGCATTGAAAGCTGCCTCATTAAAAATCTTACCAGGAAAAATCCAATGGAAAAAAACCTTGGTTAAGGGAAAAAGAGTGCAGCGCGTATTAATTAGCTCCCCCTCATGAATATATCCTTAAGTCCTTCAGCTGTCGCATTCTAATATTGTGACGCAATCCTTCAAATGTTGCAGTTAGTAATGCTTTGGTGAACAGATCTGCTAAATTATCTTCTGAGCAAATTTGCTGAACATCAATGTTACCACACTTTTCAAGGTCATGTGTGAAAAAGAATTTCGGTGAGATGTGCTTTGTTCTATCTCCTTTGATGTATCCTCTTTTTAATTGAGCTATACATGCAGCATTGTCTTCATACAGAATGGATGGAGTTCTTTTGTAGCAATTTTTTAAGAATATGCCTCGTTAAAAACCTTACCAAATAAAAATTCAGTGAGAAAAAATTTGGCGAAGGAAAAGAGTACAATATTCTTGTATAACTTCTAGTGCCTTGGGATTGCCTCATTAAAACCTTGCAAAGGAAAACCCAGTGGGAAAAAATCTTAGCAAAGGAAAAAGAGTACAATCAGCACATATCCTTGTTACTCCCCTTCATAAGTATATAGAATTTCCATTGTTCATGGTAAAAATATCATTAAGTCGAAGTATGTCAATATTGTGCATCATCTTCTTCAAAATCATAGTTGATAATGACTTAATGAATATATCAACCAAATTATCACATGATCAATATTGTCATTCTTCTGAGGCTCATGGGTATAAAATAATTTTGGTGCAATATGCTTGGTTTTATCACCCTTTGGATAAAATAATCCCAAATCAATAGTCTCACGAAGATAACGTAAAATATGTTTAATTTCATTATAATATCTTCGAGTTGGTTCATAACTATACATTGCTAGTAAGTTAACTGCAAATATTATATCAGGTCTTGTTAAATTCACAAGATACATCAAAACAGCAATTGCACTAAGATATGGTACTTCAGGACCTAATATATGGTACTTCAGGACCAAAGTTTCTTTATTATTTTCTTGTGGTCAAAACGGATCTTTCTTGATATCAAGTGACCAACCCATCATTGAAGTACTCAAATGATTAACATTATCCATGTAAAGTTACTTCAGGACTTTTTTCGTGTATGTTGATTGATGAACAAGAATTCATAGTTCACTTTGTAGGCCAAGACAAAAATTTGTCTTACCAATATCTTTCATCTCAAATTTATTGTTTTTGTTAACTCTTCTGGAGCAAGATCTTTCATGAATAAATACAGCAATAATAGCAAATCCAGATTCTGATCTTTTGATAAAAATACATGCACAAATTATATTATTCTCAAATACTTCTTTCAAAAGATATCCACTAAGGCGATTATACCACAATATGCATCTAGATTGTTTTAAACCATATAAAGATCTTTGTAGCTTGATAGAATACATACTTTGAGATGTAGAATTATATGCTTCAGGCATTTTATATCCTTCAGAGATTTTCATGTAGATATCATTATCTAATGATTCATACAGATATGATGTAAAAACATCCATTAATTTCTCTTGCTACCAAGCTAATTAAAAATCTGAATGTAATTACGTCCATTACATGAGCATATGCTTCTTCATAATTAATATCATGTCTCTGCGAGAAACCTTATGCTACAAGTCGCACTTTGTACCATATAATTTCATTTTTCTTATTTCGTACAAATACACATTTGTATTCAACAGGCATCACACCTTTAGGTGTTCAGACTACAGGCCCAAAAACTTCACATTTACTTAGTGAATTTAATTTTGCTTGAATCGTCTCTTTCCACATCGGCCAAATATTTCTACATTCATCAACGATTTGTGGTTCATATACATGATCATTACTTCTGGTAATATCAATAGCAAATTTATATGAAAATATGTTGTCGAAAATAATTTTATTTCTATCCAATATATTCGTCTCCTGTATATACATAATGTATCGAGATCTCGTTATTTTCAAGTACCCAGATCCTCTTCAGGGGATAACTCTTCAAGAGTTTTATTTACAAGAGATTTTTTTTTCATAAGTTTTGGATAAATCGATAAATTTTGTAGCATGTTTCATGGGTATAACCTCTTTATAGGCTGCAACTTGTTTTTCTTGTACTTTCTTCTTCTGGGATATTTTATCTTTAACATCGATAGGTCTTCCACGCTTCAGGTGTGGCTTTGATTCATTTTGCTATTGTAGTAACTAATTGTCCTACAAGGACTTCAATTCTTGCTAGAGTATTAGCAGCTAGAATGTGAGATATCACTATTTTCTTATTATCGATGAATACTTCTGGTAATTGATTTGCAATTCATTTCAAATGAATAATCCTTTGAACTTCTAGTTCATATTGATTTGTATAAGGATCAAGATTAAATAACGTTGAAACATTCCAATAAATCTCCCTTCGTGCTTCAGGCAATGATCTCACGTTGTGCTTCAGGCAACGGCTTTTCTCCCCCTAATGGTGGGAAGACTATTAATATAACAATCCTCAAAATATACCTTAAAAATATCACTCTGAATTCTTTCTTAGAAAGATGAACACCAAATAACAATAATTAAATGTGATAGTTTGATAATTAATTTACTTTAATATAATCAACAGGTAAAGGAATCTTCTAGTTCTTTAAGGGATGTTCATGGGAGTTTTCAATAATTCAATGCATCATTATTGATCCTAGATGATCATGCCAAATCATAAAAATATTTGGATCCGAACACTTCTTATGTATTGCACACTTCTGGTGTATTACAATATTTGTTTCAACTATTCTCATTTTAGTATAACATAACTCAGAAGAGAAAATATACAGTTTTTCTAATATGAGCTTCTGGCCTGATACTATTGAAGTAATATAAAGAAATTCTTCACTACCTTCAATTTTTGGTTTCAATATGATAACCATTATAACGTATATCCTTAAAGCTGAGCAAATTTCTGCTTGCCTCAGAAGAATATAAAAAATCATCAATACAAAGTTTTGTGCCATTTGACAACATTATAATCGCTCTTCCAAAGACTTTAATTTAGTTTGATGAATAATCACTCTTCAAGAGTCTTCAATTATGTTTGATGAAAAATCGCTCTTCTAGAGCCTTTAATTAAGTTTGATGAGCTTCTAGCCCATACAACTTCATATATGCAAAACATAAATTTAACTTTATTACTTGAAACATAAATAAAACATATAATATATAAAATTACTTATTATAATGTCATAATATAATGAAATAAAAATAATTAATTGTTATGAATATTTCTATCACCATATCATCAAGGAAACCATAGATATCAAAATTAGTTATATCCACTCCATTTGAAAATTTAAAATAATTCATGGGATCTTCAGGATCATTATGATTCAATAAAGTTTATTTCAATTTCATTTTCTTTTCTTTTATGGAGTCTTGGTATAAATCTACCAAATGTTTAGAAGTACGACGGGTACATTCCCTTTTTTATATTGATTGTTCTTTTCACATTCACTACCACAACCATAACCATAATTTCCTCTATGATTATCAAATGAGGTTCCATTCACTTCAGGGAATGTAATAGAATCGGTCGAACGAGATTGTTGATTTTTCAGCAAAAATTCATTATTTTGTACAGACACTAGAAGACATAATATCACTTCTGGGAACATAGTTCCTTTATCGCTTCTTGGAATATTTTGTGAACTTCCACTCTCGATATTGCTACTGCAAGAGCATATTCGAGGAATGAAAATATAATAAATATTTTCTCTAACATGTCTTCATCAGTGTTTCTTTTTCACATAATTTTAATAGTGAGATTATTTTTTTTTTAAATGTAGAATTGTTCTCAGTCAACACTTTTAAAATCTTGCAACTTCAGGTGCAACCAATTATAATGAGCTTTTGAAAGAATTATAATTTTTTTTATTCTCATATCTTTTCTTTAAATCATTTCATAAGACAAGTGAGTCTTTTACTGTAATATACTCATATTTTAATTTTTCATGGAGATGATAGCGAATAAAAATCATTGATTTTGTATGATCCTGCAGGGATGCATGATTGCCAACTTTAATTGTATCTCCAAGGTTCTTTGCCTTTATATGAATCTCAAAGATCAAGATTCCATTACAAATAATTCTTGCTCGATATATATCAATCAAGCAACAAATTCAAATTTATAAAATTTGATATTAAATAACTAAACATATTCCCCATCAAATTAAATAATTATATATGTTCAGATTTAATTATAATGAAACAATTTATAGAAATGCAGTAAAATATGAAACTAAAATTTTCCACTAAAACTAAATAACAAACCAACACTACTAAGTATATTTGTCATTGTAACTTCATACAAAAATATATCAAAAATCATTAGAAATTTAGTTTATTATAACTATCCACATGTGCATGAATATCAAATATGATGTATCTTAGAAATGTATCGTACTAGCCTTTGGTTGGGGATCTGGATGACTAGTTTTGAATTGTTTTTTTTTTTTAAAAATTGTTTACAAATCATCACCACTTATAGCATGTGATGTTGAAGCAAAACCAGTATTACATGAAGGATTATCTTTAAGTCAATTTCACTTGGATCTTGATATTATCTTACTCCAAAACCAATAGAAGGGTGTACTTTACAACAACAAGCTTGTAAACTTAATGTTTTTCTCTTTTGTATTTTTACATTATATATAAACTTAAAATACGCAAATAAATCAAAATAACACTCGGGGTAATTTAAACAAAATCTATGAATCTGCTGATAAGCTAACCTTTTGGGCTTTCAAAGATTATTATGCTAATGATTAATACTTTATGTTTATGTTTGAGTAAGTCACATGTAACCATTTGATGTTGTCAATACATATGAATTTTAGATGTATAAAAGATGAAATAAAGACCGACATACATCAATATTTTAAATTTAACAAGTAATTTCTATAAGCATGTCTTATAATTATTTGGCATGCAATATATTATGCAGTTTGTTACATATCAATATATATATATATATATATATATATATAAATAATTTATAGTAAATATTTGTTATGAATTTAAATTGGGCAAATAACATCTTAATCGTCTATTCTATAAATCAAAGATCCAGATTAAAAAACAAACTCGCCGTACGCCAGACGACCTAGCGTATGATCAAAAAAATTAAGATGCCATACGCCAGACCAACTAGCGTATGGTAGAAAAATAATTTTCGGACTAAATTGCCCCGATTCGTTTGATCGTTCAACTAGATTAGAATAGCAGAACCCTCGATTCCTAAAGATAGCAGAACCCTCGATTCCTAAAGAAATTCAAATCCCCCTTTATGCGATTTCTAGCTGCGAGCACCCTCGATTCCTGCGACGATTCCCTAAACCAACCCTTCATCCTGCGATTTCGAACAGCAAACCCTCCCTTCATCCTGCGATTTGACTAACTTTTGGTTATTCGTTGATTTTGTAACTCGGTTACCAGTTTCAAAATGATTCAATCTTTTGTATGTATATTTGGTTTGTATTGTTGTGAAACTTCTCAATGCCCCTAAACATTGGATGCTGGATAAACTTGGTGGTGCATTTGTAAGTAATTAACTTGAATGCCCCAGTTTTGTTTTGAAGATTTTTTCTCATTACTTGATTTGAACCACACTTTATTTTTCTTTTATTCAGGGAGTGCCTGCCTTTGATTCGTATTCTGTGAAGTCCTGTTATTTTTATGCAACGCCATGTTCTTGTTGATGGGAAGGTTAGGACTGATAAGACCTATCCAGCTGGCTTCATAGGTATGCACAGTTCTTTTGTCATTTTATGATTCTTGGATTATATTCCCCTTAAAATGAACTTGTATGAGCAGCAGATAGAACAGTAATCTACTGAATAATTTCGCATGTGGTTTGGTCCAGGGGAGTTTATTTTAAGGATGCATGCTAACTAACAAAAGTTGCAGGATTTCAGGTATTTTGTCTAGGCTTCAGTTCCATTATATAAAGATTAGAATAGCCACTTATATCGAATATATCTTTTTAGAATTGATTCTTTAATTCTCAAAAAAGGACAGTCACATTAGTGTATATATTGTTGACAACAGATGCAAAGTTCAGAAGGACATTCGTGCCAAAAGCTTACGTTGGATGATTACTGCTACATCTCTTTCTCCTGATCAACGTTTCATTGTAAGTTTGTGACAATTCATTAAATTGAAAGTTTGTTGTCGGAACAAGAATGTCCTTACTTTGAACAATTGGGGTGCTTAGTCATAATTAAAGTCTTCATGAATTAGAACTCAGAATCAATTTTTTTGCGGAAGGATTTATATTTAGTGTGATAGCTGAACTTTTCCTGGTACTGCACTTAAATAGGGAATTAGTAAGGTTTTTTAACACTTAATATATTTGATGAGATTGTTTGAACTACATTAATACTATTACTCCAGTCAAATGAGCCTAAATCCTGCTGAGCTGAAAAACAATTATGTATAAACCAGAGCATCAAAAACTGTAACAGTTAAGTTATGAAAATTTAGTTAGCTAATGGACATTTAAAATATATATAACTAGTATATCGGAAAGAATTGAGACTTGATCCATGTCAGGGCTGCAGTTGTGGTATCGTGACCTGCAATAAGCAAGGTCAATATGTTGTCCTTCAATTGTGTATCTGTTAGTTGGCGTTGTTGGTGTTTTTCCCCCTTTTTGTTTTGGTGCTGCATTTAATTAATTAATTTGTTCTTATTGATTAATAAGGCTTAGTCCGTGCACTCACTAGTTCATTTAGATAGCTTGATAATCTGTAAATGTCGTTCTCATTCATTTTCCAACCAAAAGGAGCCAGAGGCCAGTGCTTTGCTTCTGTATATGACTCGGTCATCTGTTTTATCTACTACTTTTTCGGTAATGAAAGCGTTACATGATTCTTTGCAGCGTTGATGCATGCATAAAACTCATAGAGCAATTTAAGTCATACGAAGGGTTGTACTTCTTCCTAGATCGTATTTGAGCTCCAGATAAATGTTCTCTAATAAATTTGGTTTCTTTTGTGGGAGATTTCCATTTTTTATTTGTGCCTTTATGAATTTTGATATATGTAGTTCTTTATTGATTGATTGGTTTGTCTGCAGTGAGGATCCTGACATTCACTTTAAGTACATTGAGGCAGCTGCCTAGACTTGACAAATCAAGATAGGTTGAGCGTGTCCTGAAGATTTCATCAAAGGGCTTATCCTATCTGTCCGTTCTCTGCTTCCAGTTGAGCTCATTTAGTGGTAGGGCAGCTCTTCTTCAAGAAATGGCACTGAAGCTGTCCTATACGTTTTTTTGGGTTGATTGTCAATGCTTGGTAGTGAGTTTAGTTGATTAACAAAATATACATAGAATATATGTGGCACAGCTGTATCTGTGCAGATAGCTAAGACACATGATTTTATTTTGTTATTTTTTTATTCATTTTTTTGGGGCGAAGAGGAATCTGGACTGTTAATTGCTAGTATGTTTTTAAAGAAATTTGGTCATATATATAATCTTCTCAAGCATTTGGATAAGCATTTCCTGATAAATATGTATTCTTTCATCTGGCGGACAATTTTTTTTTTATTAAAGTACACTGAATCTCTCTCTCACACACACAAACATAGGCAGGGTTGTCATAAAGTTTTACTGAGCAGGTTAAAATTTTAAGCAAAAAACACCTTTAGCAACATTGAGTTGCAGAGCAGCTAAATCATGCTGATAAATCATCTAATGTAACTTTTAGGAAATAATATGAAGAAAAAAGTTGCCTTATCAGATAGCGTACTATTGGCTGGCATATTTGTTGGCCGTCAAACAAAATTGGGCATATTTGTTGGCCGTCAAACAAAATTGGGGGTAAAGTGCGTTGGGGGTAAAGTGGGCACGGAACATTCCATACACCATACGCTAGTTGATCTGGCGCATGGCATCTTAATTTTTTTGATCATACGCTAGATCGTCTGGCGTACGACGAGTTTGTTTTTTAATCTGGACCCTTGATTTATGGAATGGACGACTAAGATGTTATTTGCCTAATTTGGATCCATAGCAAATACTTGCTATGGATCATTTCCCATATATATATATATATATATATATATATATATATAAGTGATGTACATGTACACTAAAATAAAAAAAAAAAAAGAGCATATAGACAACTGCATGTAGATAATAGATATATATATATATATATATACCTTCTCCTTCAAATCAAATATGATTATCTTCAAGACGAAAGTGAGAAGCAATTCGTGCTGATAACGTGTTATAAAATATTACTAAAATCAAGAACAAACAAGATTAGAGAAAAAAGAGCATTCTCTTTTTACTTTTATATATTCATCATTCACTTTACAAATGTTATTATTTATAGATATAATAACATCAATACTAACATAAATACTAGTAGGTTACAAAACTCAAAGGTTATGAGTTTCATAACTCAATGGACATGAGAGTTACGTGTACCTAGACATCCATAATATGAATCTAGACATACATAATTTTATAACACATATTTTATAGAAAATTCAAAATTCGCAAAACTCTCCGGTAAATTTTTAACTTAAAATGAATATAAATTAATATAATTTTAGAAAATATAATTATTAAAATTATAAACCGTTTATATTTTTTTACTAAATTTATTAAAAATTAGATAAATTATTATAAGAATATCTCATTATGACTTTGAAAAATCAAACAATGAAATTTTGATTTTTAATGTTATATTATATATATTTTATATTATATAGATATAGTATACGATATATACTGAATCTTGATAAATTCTAAAACTCATCAAAATAAAAAAAAATAGTTAAAAGATGACAACGGTTGACTGTTAAAAAATTAGTTACGTAACATTTTAATTAATTAATTTATAACATCATAAATAAATTAAAAATTCGCATAATTAATTTTTTAACGGTCAATTTTGGTTCACTAACAACTATTAATAATTTTAAGAAAAATAAAATCTCTTTGGCAATTTTGTATATGGCTTACTGACGACTAAAAATCTCTCTGGTAAATTTTTTATAATTGGTGGCAATTTACTCACATGTATGCAGTTTTGCGATCATATAGATTTTCATTGTCATATTATTTTGTGAAAAATAGAGTTTGGTACTCCTACTAAAAAATTGTACGCATATATAGTATATAGATCAATGAAAAGTGAGCTTAATTTTTGTGTTGCGTCTGTATTCTCTAAAGTCTTATTCATATTCGAGTATCCAAATTTATCATGAAATGAGTAGAATAATATGAATGCTTTCAACATATAAAAAATCTCATGCCACAATAATTTAATGAAATAATGAGATTTCCTGTAGTTCATGAAAAAAGAGTGAGAGGTTGTGTAAGACCCCGAATTTTATGAAATAAAGTTATTCAATTTTTCTTATAATTATTATTCAGTAAATGTTAAAATTGATAAAAATTTAAAGTTATGGGTGAAATATGCAAATTTTACAAAACACACAAGTGGCTATAAAATATTCATTGTTGTCGGAGAATATTCGTTTGGTCGTTGAATATTCTTTTTGTCGGGAATATCCGTACGACGGCGCAGTCATTTGTGGGCCCCATAACGGAATAACTGTCGGATGAAGAAAACGACAAGTTTGAGTTTTTACCGTTAACACCGTGGAATACACAGTGGTTAAAATACAATAATACGCTATTGTTGCACACGATGGACACGGTATTACACAGTATTTTTGAATTATTGATTCTTACGTAAGAAGGCACTACTCAATAATTGTTACAGTAATTATTGTTCAATATTTTATTTTATTGATTCAATAATTGCTGCGTTGATATTTTATATTATTGTTGTTCAATAATTGTCACTGCATAGTATTTCTCATTATCAAATCAATAATTCATATTATTTGAATAATATTATTAGATAGCATTATTGACAATGTCTAGAAAGTTCTGTCAAGGAGAGGTTTGGTCATCTAATTGCGCGCCAGTAAAGAAAAATCTTTATTGGAAAGCCCTCTATCCTCGAACCGCCCGTCACGATCTTCGTGAGTCTGTAATATTATTTGTGAATAATTAATTATTGATTATTATGATAAAAAAAATATTTATTGTGGATATAGATGGAGAAAATTTTTAATGTGACAACTATTGAAAATTAATATTTTATCTTTTTCTGATAAAATAATTCATTTAAATATATTATTTTAATAATATATTAACTTGAAATATTTTTACAATGAATGTGGGATATATGAGTATATGAGGAAGAAGAGTATTTTTGTGGCATTAAATATTTAACATATGTTTTGGGTGTCGGTGGACACAATTCTTGACCGAAAATTGATTATAAACTGTAAAATCGCTCGTTTGTTGATTTCGGTCAATTTCTGTTTGGAATTTTGAAAACTTTTCTTCTGCAAAGTTGTAGAGAATGGAATTTCCCATGGAAATTCGCGAGTTTTGAATTTTTTTGATAAACGGGCTATTTTCTATGAATTATTGAAGTTTCAGAAAATAAAATGATTTTTATTAAATTATATGGTGGGACCCACTTTGGTTTGTGTTAATAACATGTGGGCTGCTATATTTTTTTCAGAATTGGCATGCTTGGATGGCTGGTCTTGGATGGTTGGTGTGTAGAAAAGAAAAATAATATTTTATTATTTTAGTCTCCTTTCATGCTTCTAGCATTTTCCTATAAATAGAAGCTTAAGTTAGAATTGAAAATCACACCAGAAACTGAAGTTTTCTCTCTATTTATCTCTCTATATTATCAAGTGTATTCTTATATCTTGAGTGTTTCTATACGGTGCAAGTTCGTTCAGTGTTATTCCAGTCAGAAATACTGCTCTTTTGAGGTAAGGGATTTTAAGGGTTGTGATGTTTTTCATGTTTCGTACTTTTTTAGACCTTCAAAAATTCTGGAAAAATTTGAAATGATAATTTGATGAGTTTTGTTAATTGTGTCCAAAAATAGTGATTTTTGGATGTATAGATTAAGAGTTATGAATTTTACGGAAAAAGACTATTTTAAAAGTAACCGCTTATAACTCCTTGTGATTAACTCCAAAATTGATGAAATTTTTATTGGGAGTACATATATATAACATGAGTATATTCTGTAAATTTTGAAATTTTTGGATAAAAGTACAATTTATGATAAATGTTTTAATATTCGGCGATTTCGGCCATATGAAAAATAGTAAATGAATTTTAAAAATTCTGAGAAAAATATATGTTCAATATGAGACTATATTCTGCTAAATCTCAGAAAAGAAATATTTTTGGAACTGATTTGTTATTTTTCATAAAAATGGACTAGTTATGAGTAAATGAATTAAATATGTTATGTGAGGTAAGAAAATTAGAAAATAGGATTTTATGGCTTGAGAATCCTACATGAGGTATATGCAGATTTTTGATGAGGATTTTGGTTATTGGTGATGAAATCTTATGAGTTTGGCATTTTAGAATGATTAAATGCATTATTTAGTAAAGTGTAAACAATTAAAATAAATTGTTTATAAGCTTAAAAAAATATTATTCTTTCAATATCATTATACCGAAAATATTGGTATGGATTTTATTGTGGAATTTCTACCTTTTGAGTCATGATTACTATTCATGAGATACTATTCACGAGTTACTATTCATGAGTTACTATTCACGGTTACTATTCATGAGTTACTATTCATGACAAAATTGGTTTCTTTTTCTAACCAAATTATAGTTGATTTATGAATATTACTCGAGATTAAAACTATATATTGATTATATTGATTTTATTATCATATATAACATTTTATAACCACGATGTTGAAATTCTCTTTCACCGAGTGTAAAGATGGATAGATTATTGGTATGATCATGACTAGGGTTCTCTTTGGCGAAGAGTGAAAAGTTGAATTGTGACCGGTATGATCATGACCATTGAATTTATAATTGAATATCTTTAGCTTAAGTGCAAAGGTGAATTAATCAACATGGTTATAATTATTGTTTATATAAATTCGAAATGATTATATATTTCTTTGAGATATTAATATATTTGGCTATCATGAATGCAAAGATGACTTGTTGTTGAATATCTTTAGCATGTAGTGCAAAGATGAACTGTTGATGAATATCTTTGGTCTGTAGTGCAAAGATGAACTGTTGATGAATATCTTTGGCCCGTAGTGCAAAGATGAATTTATTAGTTTGCTTATGAACATGAACTGTGATTTGGTATAACCATGATCTTTGATGTTTCAGGTGATGAAAATTATCTTTGTCCTGGATGAGAAAAGGAATTTAGAACAACAATTATGATTATGAGTTATTCATATGATTGTGGACCAGAATTGTTGATTTATGTTACAGGGATAAAACATTGTTGGTGGATTTTTAACATGGAGAAGATAATAGACTTTATAGTCTATTCGACTCTTCTAATGGATTGCTCGTTCATTAAAACTATGGTTGAAATTTTTATCATCTACCATATGTTCTAAATCTACGATTTATTATTGATGGAGGCTATTGATAATTTAATTATCTTTAGTCATGATATTCTTTTCGAAGCTAGTTGTGCTCACCCTTTTGCTTTACAATTCCTTTCGGTAATAATAAGAGTCTAGTTTGGTCGAAATGGGGTAATAGGGGAATAGAATCTGGTCATCGTTTAGTAGTTATATTTGGTGAATCTAATAGGGTGAGGCGAACCCAACGTTGGAAGGGTGTTTTGTCACTATCATACAAGATGTCTAATGACATACAACCTCGTATCATCATAAGACATGGATGTGCTCATCCACTTGCTGAGTATATATACGAGCACTACCTATATAATCTTGGTGTTTGTTTGAAGTATAATTCTCAATTAGAGATAGTGGAGATAATGATATGTCAAGAGAAGATTTACTATTGGGAAGAATATGATAGTAATCTTCTTGTTTTTCTTTGGGGTCTATTGGGTCAACCAAGGATAATTACGCGGCCATATGATATCTATCATAACCTGTACGCATGGTCTCCCATGTACGAAGGTTTCTTGAGCACTTCCCAAAGATTTTAGTTTCTAAAACAGCTTTTTGACTATACCTTTATGTAAGGTGTCATTTGTGAGGTGTCATTGTCCACGGTTGGGACATGTGTCACATTTGGTATATATTTGTATCCAAACTCACAAAGATATGTGTTGTTGTATTTTGTACGACAATTGTTGTAATGAAGTTGTAGTTATTTTCATACCATGTATTTGGCGACTCGTAATGGGTTGGATGGAATGGACCTATTGTGGGGGCGTCACAGGTTGTACACATGGGCTAATTAACAATTAATATAAGCTACAAGATATATGAGAAGTATACTAAAGTCTATCAAAATCTTGGTAAAAAATCTATTAAAGTCTGTCACTTATTTCATAGAGTCTATAAAAGTCATTTTAAAAAAAGTCTTTAAAGTCTTTAAAAGTCATTAAAATTCACAAACTCTACAAAAATTTGTCACTTAAATAAAGTCTTTAAAAATCTTAATTGAATACACCCCCCTTAATTGTTAGGATTTTATTAACTTTAATTTGAGGTTGTTTTTAGCCTCAAACTAGGGAGTTGAAATTAGTATATCAATTGACAAGATTTTTGTCATAGATTTAAATTATGTATTTAATTTATTATTATTATTATTATTGTTGTTGTTATTATTATTTAAGGTTATTTACCTAGTGGATATTAGTTTTACTTGCTGCTAGTTTCTTGTCAAGATCATTCCCATCTTTTTAAACATAAAGTAAAACTAGTGTCAACCAAGAATTAAAAACCTAAAATCTAAACTGTGAAGATAAGATGTTTAATAATATTTAATAGGCTAAATATTGATTAATACTCTAAATTTATAAAAAAAAAAAAAATTATTTTGAGGATTGCCTTCTCAATTTTTTTTCAATTAGGGGGATTAAACTCTTAATTAATTTTTTTCCCACTTTTTAGATTGTCTTCTCAATTTTTTAAATTAGGAGATTAAACTTTTAATTTTTTCTGGTTACGTCTAATGGATAGTACCACGTCAGAAATTGATTACATGACAGTGACATGTAGCTAAAAAATGCTTATGTGTAATATTGAGTCTCATTTTAACATTTATTTCATCAATTTTTTGTACCAAAAGGGTATATATATATATATATATATATAGATAATAGATATGTATATATATATATAAGACCATTACTAAATTTTTAAAATAAATTTAATACATTACAAACTCAACTTAAAAAACATCAATAATCAATATAATGATAAGTATTTTAAAATATATAAATGTACTACTAATTTAAATTTTGTTATTTCAGAATCATCAATAATTAATATAATGACAATTTTACCCTTAAGGTTTAAAAAATTAAGGCCTAAATATAGATTAGTACCCTGAACTTTATGTTTATTTCATAAACATCAATAATCAATATAATTAATTTTTTTATACCAAAAGGGTAAAATTGTCATTAAATTTACTTTAAGAAATTAATAATGGTCCTATATTTATTCTTTTTGGTAGAAAAAATTAATTAAATAAATGTTAAAATTTGACTCAATATTACATATAAATATCTTTTTAGTAACGTGTCTTTGTCATGCCATTAATTTTTTGACGTGGCACTATTAATTAGACGTAATCAGAAAAAAATTAAAAGTTTAATTCCCTAATTGAAAATATTGAGAAGACAATCCCTAGAGTGAAAAAAAATTAAAAGTTTAAGATATTAATCCATATTTAGGCCTATTTAATTTTAACTTATAGATTCTTAATTGTTAGGATTTGTTAACATTAATTTAAGCTTGTTTTTAACCTCTAATTAGGGAGTTTAAATTAGCATATCAATTACGAAGATTTTGAAATTCTGTATGCAAATATACGTAGAGAGGGATGAATAAGATTTTAATTTTTCTCGCACAGGTGTAATCCAGACAGACAATTTAGCTGTCTTCTTTGACTTATTATTGTATTACTTCAGAATAAAATTACATATGCATGCAGTGAGGTTTTCTAACTTTCTAATGCAGGAATTAATAAAGAAGATTGAATGACTTCTGTTCCTTCAAGTTGGCACCCACTTTTAAAGTCGTCTTTAAAATTTATTTTTCGTCAATTAGGTTCTTAAAGCGACATTTTTTGTTGATTCCGTTCCTTTTACCCGATTTAACATTATCTCGACCAAAAATTGACCCAACCCGACCAATTTGTCATTACCCGATTTGACATTATTTGCACTTTTGTCCCTCCAAGTGACCGATTTGTCTTTATCATTATTATGTGTATTCTTAATATTAGAAATTTTAAAAACAAAAACTAAAAATAGAAATTAAAATACAAAAAATACTAAAAGATTAATAAAAAACTAATTCAATTTTTTTTTTAAAAAAAGAAATTAAAAAGTTTTAAAAATAATTATTATTTTCAGGAAAAAAATTAAAAACTTTTATTTTTTTTAAAAAATGATTAAAGTTTTATAAAATATTGATTCCAAAAAATTAAAGTATAAATTTTCTAATTCTTAATTACTCACTTGCCAACATCTCAAGGATTTGCTTGCATCATTGTAGTTGTTGAGGATTCATAAAGAAATTGTGAGTGATAGGGATTTTATATTCCTCAAAAAGTTTTGGAAGGATATTGTTTCAGTTGCAAGGAACTACACTCAAGATGTCATCTTCATGCCATCCTCGAATTGATGGCCAAACTTAGGTGGTCAACAAAGGAATTGAACAATACCTTAGATGTTATGTCTTTTGAAGAACCTCACAATTAGCTCAAGTTTGTTGGTTTAGCAAAATGGTTATATAATACCTCTTTATCATACCTCAATAAAACACATTTCCTTATAGGTAGTGCATGTCAAACCCCCTCATTCTTTGGCTAATTACATCCCTGGAACATCTCAAGTTGAAGCTGTGGATATCAGTTTGTAAACAAGGAACGAAAAATTACAAGTCCTAAAAAGAAACCTGGAATCTGCTCAACTAAGAATGAAATACTAGGTAGACAAACGAATGACAAATTTTACCTTCTCTGTGGCAGACTTGGTGCTAGTAAAGTTACAACCATACAGGCAACAGAGTATGAACCCAATGATTTCTCAAAAACTCAGCAAAAGGTTCTTTGGGCCATATCCTGTGATTCCTAAGATAGGAAAAGTAACTTACAAACTTCGGTTACATGAGACATCCAAAGTACATCCAATGTTCCATATATTTCTCTACTAAAAAAAATTCTCTAGAGACTCTCCCAGTGATACTACTTGATTACCTCAGGAATCTTATAATAACTACCCCTATTTAGGCCAGTTGTTATCTTAGATCAGAGGTACAAAACTGTTCCGCAACACTGGATCCAACAATTTCTGATTTAATGGGAGGGGTTTCCCTTAGAAGAAGCCACTTGGATGGATAAGTAACAATTTCACAATGCTTATCCCAATTTCCACCTCGAGGACAAGGTGTATTTTGAAGGGGGTAGGTATTGTCACATATATAGCAAAAAAAAATGGCATAGCTGCTAAGGAAACTGAGGAATTCCATCTCTCTACCCATAATACAGGGACCAAAGCTATTAAACCAAGTGAAGAATCTAATATATATTACAATTTACACAAGTTTAATTTAGAGGACACACATTATGGAACATTCAAGGAGCAAAAAGATATTGTGACCAACAAAGTGGATCTGGATGATGTGAGATAAGAAGAGGCCATCCGTGAAGTTGAAAGAGAAGAAGATAAGCTGGAAGCACTAGTGGCTTTAAATGGATTCAGAAGGTCAAGAAGAAAGGTTAGGGAGCCTACCTGGATGGTCAACTATGTCAAGGGTAGAAAGGAGAAATCAAAGTTCAGATGGTAGTTAAGTTAATTAGTTATGTTTGTTAGCTAGTCATTGTAATAATCTGGGATATGAATGAATAATTTTATTTCCAACCTCTCTTCTTCTTTCTCTTTTCCCTCTTTCTTTGAAATAGTCTAGCTGCAGACTTTAAAGTAGTTACAGCTTGTATCCATTTCTAAATATTTGTTACATTTTATCAAAAAAGAAGTGATGAAAATGGAACAAAAATTGTTGATTTATCATTATGTGGAGGAGATTTCAATTCAACTGGGTTTACAAAGAAGCTAAGTTGATTCAAATTTTAACTTCACGAATTTAGCCCCACAAAAGAGTTAAACGACCCAAGTTGAGTTTTTTAAACGAGTATGCATGTTGTGTTTGAGTTCAAAAAATAAATGATTGTCTAAAATTAAAAGTATACATTTCCGTTTTGAATTTGAAAAAATGTCAAATTGGCTTCAAAAGTTAACATTAATCCTATAATTTGAAACAGATGAGTATCATCAATCTATATCTATATAAATATATAATAAGACAGAACTTGATTTTTTGAATTTCGTCCTATGCTTTAGTTTCTCCTACAATTTAACTAGAACCAATCCCTATTTATGATACTGAAAAACATAAAAGTAACTTATTATTCTACAATAATTTTATTTCTTGTAGGAGTCGTTTAGTTAATTAGTATTATAAATCATGTCTAGGCCTTCACCTTTTAAGTTTTCACTCAACTTTGTACTCTAATTAAGTAATTATATACTAAGAATATAAAAATAAAAATATATAAAAAAAATAAGAGGCATTGGAGGTGAGGTATACCTCACATTCTTGTATGAGGTGTTCCATATAATAACAATATTTTGAAAAATTATAAAATACTTTTTTATACATAACATGGGAGCGAGGGTATTCAATTACACAAATCGACTTCGTTTTTGTATGATAGCTCATGCAATTCATTTTTTTGTCTAAAAATATTATGATTGATATTAACTTATTATTTTGTAGAAGTTTTATTCTTTATAAGAGTCACTTAGTTACTTAGTCATAAAAAAATCTATCTTAAAAGTCATTAGAATTTACATTTAAGTGTCAACTCAACTTTGAACTCTAAATAACTATATATTGAAAATATTAGAAAAATATTTTGAGTAAATATAAGTAATATTAATAAATAAATTATATATATTACAAAATATATTAACGATTAAATTCCAATTACCAATTATATTTCATATAAGAGATCTTTATCTAATTAGTCATATAAATCAATTCTAACTTGTACATGATTAGTGATTAAAATCTAACTAGTTTTAAAACTAAAAATCATAATGGAAATTTATTATTTTACAACAATTCTAACCCTAAATGACTATATATTAAAAATATATAAGAAAATATTATCACTAAATAATAATTAGTATTAAAAAACTATATATATCAGGATAAGTGTATGCACGATTAAACTTAATTTTCTATTTTTTATATAATAATAATAATTAACTTAGTATTTTATGAAAATTTTATTCTTTATACGATTCCTTTAGCTCATTACTTATATAAATTTATAAAAATTAAAAATGAATAGCAATAGTAAGTTAATTTGAGAAATTTTAATGAAAATTTTATAATCATTATATTTAAAATATAAAAGAAATTAAAAATTATGCTATTTGAGAAACAAATATGTGCTTCGCACGGGGCACTAAGTTTATAAGAAAGCCAATCCATGACAAAAAATTTAATAAATAATCTTGTGTTTTATACATGATAATAAATTATATACGGATGACTTGTAAAACTAAAGTTTTATCTCTTAAATATGAGTCAGTGGTATATATATGGATATATCCATTTTGCGTCAAAAAGATTCGTCCCCTATAAGAGTTGGTATCATTTCATCAATGTACTTATGAGTAATTGCAAAGTCATTCTTAATATACAATCTTTCTTATATAATATTACGATTATAATGTTTTACATTGTAAAGCAATCATCACAACAGACTCCAAACAAATATTCTACATTTATGGAATATTTTAGAAATTTATACTTCTGTATCTGGTACAACATTATCATAGTACCATCTAAATTTTAGCCAAAGGAAACAATATTCTCTTACTTGTTCTCTTATCCATATTATCCAGATAACATGTGTTAAAGCATTGAATTATTTTTTGCAAGATTGAGCTCAACAAATTTAACAGACTATCATGCATCACATAACACATAGTTTCATACTCGGAATATATCTTTCATATCATCATCTTATCATTATCAACATAACACATGCTTTAAACAAATTGAGTTCCATAACTCAAATCATCTTAGTCATATATTGACTTTATTCATTCACGAAATATCATAAAGAAAATCATACATACTCATATACTTGTAAACATAAAACATGTAAGCACAGAAATAGACTGAGAAACTTGACTTATTCGATGATTATCCCTATAAATTTTCTTAACTTCTCTTTGCAAAAACCTATACAATTAAGATCACATATATACATACATTAGTTACTCATTCATGTCACATAACATGTATTCATGTATATATATTAAATCACAACATATACCACACTCTTGACGTTTTTCATTAACTAATATTTTCATTCTCATCTTGAAATCATTTCGCGTTCCTTTAAAATATTTTGCTTGTCATAACCATTTTATGTCAAAAAGGCTTTGACATAGCTTTAGCATATCAATACCGTATACTTTTGGATTATAAATTATTTATAACCAATTTCACGGACAAGTAAAGTTATACCTTTACATATAAACTCGAGGTTAGATAGTGTAATTGCTCTCTCTTGCGTATTCATAGCTTTTCTGTTGAATCAAACCGATTTATAACTTTTATTTCCTCACAATTGTCCATGCATTAAACCATTTTATAATCACGTTTACGAACGTCTCGTTTCATTAGTTTACATAACGTATTCATAACTTAACATCCATTCTCGCAAATAAATTGAATTCTCATTTCACATGTAAATTAGTTTTATACATATATCCTTCATTTCGTTCTAGTAACATTTGCGTGGTATATTCATTTTATGTTCGAAAAGCTTTAACGTAACTTTAGAAATATGTATAGCTTGTATTCTTGGTTTATAAACCATTCATATTCATTACATAGATGTTTCGCACTTTTAAACGTAAACTTGAGGTTACATAATGTATCCATAATTTAGTTTACATATCGAATGTATTTATAATTTATATATATGTAAATTATATATCCCATAACACTTTATACATTCTTATCATGTATTGATATAAGCTAATTTGTTAAAACCATCAAAATCGCATCACGAAGCCAAAATTGGTAAATTAACCCAAATACGCCAATAGCCTAGGCCTAGCTTTGGCCTGCATGGCTCAAACCAGTTCGATGTATTCTCTATTTGGTTTGGCGACCCCATATGCCATGACTTTCGTTTCACAATCCTCTCTCTCTTAAACTACCAGTTTAATTACTGCAAATTTTGGATATGTTTAAGATAATATATCCATCTATGTATAAAAATTACAAACCATATACTACAAGCAACCCAGACTGTCAAAGAAGTGGCAAACTGCCCAGGACAGCATCGCATGGCGTGCGCGTGCAGTGCTCCCAGCTGGGTTGCTGTCCTCATAATAACATGAACTTATGCTCAGAGTACTGCTAACTTTATCCTTGTTTTGCCAGCTCCTACTTAAGATTTGCTTAGAGCATTAACAACAGTTTCCCTAATCAACTCTCTATCCCCAATTTTGAAGAATACATCAATAAATCATTATCCAACAGTTTTTTTATCCTTATTTGACTCTATATTTTAATCCATATATATGATTTTACTCCCCAGTATGAGGGAATCAAAAGATTGTTATCTATATATACAAAATGACATTTCACACCCTCATTTAAGTGGACAACTCATCAATCATACACATCTTGACATTTTTTACAACATTTTCAAATTATAAACTTAATATTTAATTTTAAAAAAATTAATTTCAAACGTATTCAAATTTAAAATTGATATAAATTTATTTTATTTATGTCAATATAATTATAAATATTATAAAAGTACTATTAATTATAAAATTATTATTTTCAAAATTTAAATGAATAATATTAAATTTAAATTTAAAAATATCAAAATTTAACTTTTTAAATTTTAATATTGATCTTATGTACATTTGCAACTACAATCCATTCAATACTCACTCCATAAATTACTTAAAATTTAAAATAAAATAAAAATTATTGTACAGTGGAATATAATTGATAAATACTCTCTTTTTTAATTATAAATTATAAGATAATTATTAATTTAATTTTTTGACTGTTGGAACTTTTAAATTTTAAATTTCATTATTTAAGGAATCAATATAAGGAACCTGTTGGGTACATAGTGAAAAAATTGAATCCCTATTATACATAATGACCCAATAACACTGCAGAATAAGAATCAAAATAAAGAAACTGTTGTGAATCCTCTTAGTGTCTTATTTTTCTTCCTAACGCTGCCACCTCATGCTTCCTTTAATCCAAATTTTAATACCCTCAATACATATCGCCTTAAATATTAAATACATAACGCACTTTAAAAAAATTAAAATAAAATACCCATAAATCCTTTCCATAAAAATGGAAGCTTTTTATCAAATAAAAATATTTTATTTATTAAATTAATTAAAATAATATATTTTCATAAAAAATTTTAATATACACAAAATTTACATCCATTGTACTATAATTTGCTTTCAGAATTATTTACACAATAAATATATTTTAATATATTTATCACGTTGCCTTCACACGTACATTATATCGCAATTATCACATAAGCAAGATAATATAAATCAAATCAAATAATAATTTGATTTCTTTTTCCACAATAAATTGTTTTCAACAATTTAACTGTAATAAATATAATAATATATTCACTACATTAAAAATTTGCATATATTACACTCCATAATGTAATATATGGCATCTTCAATAAAATGATAGTTATATGTTAAGTATCTTTAATGCCACCAATTTATCACATTAAGATAATTTAATATTATAAATTATTTTAATTTTACCCATCACATTTCCTTTAATAAATTACCCCTACACTTTGCTTATATATAATAAATATATAATACTAATATATTTATTATACATAACATCACATATTGCATAGCACATATTCCTTTGTGCACTACAATATCACATAACATATTATTTAATAAGAATTTTCTTTGTTTAATTCTTATTTTAATATTACTCTAAAATTTGGGATATCACGCTACCACAAGCTCAGGAGCCTATTAATACCTCTTTTATTACACGTCGAATAATAATAAGTAGGGAATTCAGAAGAAAATTAAGAGATTTGAATTGCATTGACACATTTTGTATTTATTATTTACCATGGTAAACTGTTTAACTAACTATATTGAAAGTCAAATTTCTTGATTTTCTACTAAATGTTTGTGTCATACTGTTATTGGAGGATGTAAAACTCTAATTTATGGCTCATCTGTATAGAATCTATTCTCTTTATAAATATATTTTTAAACGTATAAAAAAGGGTATAATTGTGTTAGCACAAGTAACACGTGCAAATTAGGATTCCTAAACTCCAAGATATCTGAATTTAATCCTCAATAAAGTTTTACGTTTATTACATAATAAATATTTCCTTAATATACATTTTAGATGAAATCTGGCGAATTAATTGTTAGTAGTAATTATATCATAACGGTTATCAATTACCATAAGGTATGTCTGACTACCATAATAGACATCTTAATTACCACTATATAAACAGAATCATAGATTAAAGGATTACTCCTCCCTCCAAATCTTAGACAATTTCCCACTTAAGAAAAGGATGGCCAAACTCTTGACTATTGCTTTCGCATCCCTCTTGGTGCTGCTCATGTTAAGCGCAGGTTATAGTCCTCATAGACTCATAGTGCTCTAGTATTTCTTCTATCATATATAAAAATATTTTGTTGTTGTTGGTTTCGTTATTACTTAATAGCCATTATTGTTTACAGCTTCTTACATGTGTTTTTGAAGTTTTTCACCATATTTATACTACTCATTATATATATGTTTATATATAATGGAGTATTATTCATAACAAATATTTTACATGCATAGCTATTAGATCTTGCATTGTAAAGTTTTGCATACATGATTTAGAACAACACGGAAACACAAGACCGTGTTGTTGTAGTCATTATTCATCTGCAACAATGTTGTGTTAGGAGCAATTTATCAACAATGTTGTACAGCTTCTAAATATGACCATATCTTGCCATGAAAATATACAAAATATGGTGCTCATATAAGCTCCCATAATTACTTATATGCAATAGATCTTTTTTCATATATAATACTTGTGATCTTTTCTTTCATATCCGAAACTATTATTGGCCTACCAAGTATATATAAACAGTGCAATAAAAATATAACATTGTTTACATAAAAGTGGGTCATAGCTATAAAGAAATCAGTGTGTATTTCATTTATTTCCTTTGCTTATTTAATTTACTAAAATAAAATTATATTTTTGTTATAGTAATTATTTGTTGGTAATTTAATTATTTTTTTTCTGATTTTGAAGGGGTGATGGGTCAAGATGATGGGGTGAAGTGTTGTAAAAGCAATCATATTGGGCGTTGTGTTCCAGGAAGTGGGGACGATGACAAATGTAATCAATTATGTATCCAAGCACTTTGTAGGGGTGGTCAGTGTAAAATAGAGGGCAGCAGGCCCCCAAACCATTTTTGCCATTGTTTTTGTTGAGCATCAAAATTACTCTCAATAAAATGAGAGATTTTAATTGAATTGGTTACGATTAAAAATTATAATGGTAGTTCAAGCTTTCCCTTCTTATGTTTCTTTAAATTCTCAAGTTTATTGCCTAATAGGAGTAATTTAAATTAAATAAAACTAATAATAATTTTTAATTATTTATTTTGTTCTTATTTTTGGCCAATATTCATTGTAACTACTTGTGGAAGAAATTTACACGGAGAAAAAAAAAAAGGCAAACATGAAAGGAAATATAAACATCAAGTAAAGCTAATTCCATAGAAGAATTAAAACCCTAAAATTTGAAGTATGAAAATAAGACGTTCATTAATGTATAATTTTAACTTTTAGATTCTTAATTGTTAGGATTTTTTTAACCTTAATTTGAGATTTTTTTAGCCTCAAACTAGGGAGTTGAAATTAATATATCAATTGACAAGATTTTTGTCAAAGATTTAAATTATGCATTTAATTTTAGTAATCCATACTTATTATTGAAGGTTGTATCTTTTGGGTTTTTTTTTTACTTCTTTTACGGATTCCAAATTTATTTTTATTATTATTATTTTAAGGTTATTTACCTAGTGGATATTAGTTTTCCTTGCTGCTAGTTTCTTGTCAAGATTATTCCGATCTTTTTAAACATAAAGTAAAACTAGTGTCAACCAAGAATTAAAAACCTAAAATCTGAACGGTGAAGATAAGATGTTTAATAATATTTAATAGGCTAAATATTGATTAAAACTCTAAAAAAATTTATTTTTTATTTTGAGGATTGTCTTCTCAATTTTTTTTTTCAATTAGGGGATTAAACTCTTAATTAATTTTTTTCAACTTTTTAGATTGTCTTCTCAATTTTTTTAATTAGGAGATTAAACTTTTAATTTTTTCTGGTTACGTCTAATGAATAGTACCACGTCAGAAATTGATTACATGACAGCGACATATGGCTAAAAAATGCTTGTGTAATATTAAGTCTCATTTTAACATTTATTCCATCAATTTTTTATACCAAAAAGGGTAAATATAAGACCATTATTAATTTGTTAAAATAAAGTTAACACATTACAAACTCAACTTAAAAAAATCATCAATAATCAATATAATGATAAATATTTTAAAATGTATAAATGTACTACTAATTAAAATTTTGTTATTTCATAATCATCAATAATCAATATAATGACAATTTTACCCTTTTTGGTATTAAAAATTAAGGCCTAAATATAGATTAGTAACCTGAACTTTATGTTTAGTTCATAATCATCAATAATCAACATAATTAATTTTTTATACCGAAAAGAGAAAAATTGTCATTAAATTTATTTTAAAAAATTAATAATGGTCTTATGTTTATCCTTTTTGATACAAAAAATTAATTAGATAAATGTTAAAATGAGACTCAATATTACACATGTATTTTTTAGTAACATGTCTTTGTCATGCCATCAATTTTCTGACGTGACTATTAATTAGACATAATCAGAAAAAAAAATTAAAAGTTTAATACCCTAATTGGAAAAATTGAGAAGACAATCCCTAGAGTGAAAAAAATTTAAAAGTATAGGATATTAATCCATATTTAGGCCTATTTAATTTTAACTTTTAGATTCTTAATTGTTAGGATTTGTTAACATTAATTTAAGCTTATTTTTAACCTCTAATTAGGGAATATTGGTGAATCGAATATTGGTTGATTATATATATATATTGGTGAATCGAATATTTTTAACCTCTAATTAGGGAATATTGGTTGATTATATATATATATATTGGTGAATCGAATCCTCAGTCATTTTTATACCCATTTCGGCCCTTACCACGGTATGTACCATCAACAACACTGCCATTTGAGTTACCACCGTACCACGGAACCCATCACGGGTACCATTTATGCTACATATAAATTGAAAAATGAAATTAAATTGAGAAGGGAATAACGTGAAAAATATAATAAAATCAGTTATTCCACAGTAATTTAAAGAATAAAAATCAGCAGTTTAATGAAAATGAAAAAAAGTATTGTTAAGGGTTTCAAAAAAATTTGATTTCCAATTTGTATCAAATGATATAACGTGGCAATAAATAAGACAAATGATACTTAATTTACACCTTCAATTTTTTATATTTCTATGTATGCATGGATGAGATCTGGATGATCTGGGTTGTGATTATGAGTTGGTAAACGGGTCAACTCAGTTGTGCAGTCCCGTCAACAGACTGGTGAATTTCCGAAACAGCCCTCTAATGTTTGTTTAGAGGGTATTTCGGTCATTCTCTAGTCTGCTGATGGTGTGCGTAGGTGCTCTTGACTATAGTATTTAGTAAGATATAATATTGTAGGGCTATTAAATTTTTTTTTGTGCTGAGTTGGGTACCTGCAAGAGTGGGGCTAGTATTTTGGGGCCAAAAAAATAAACCAGTGAAATTGCTTATGCATTACTTACTACTGTTCTTATGCAAGAGTTGTTCTTGTTCTTAGTTGTTTCTAATTAACTTATAACACACACTTACACTTACACTTGCTGCTGCAGTTTGGCTGCTCTCTGCTGTTGCTGTCTATTGGATGCGTGCTTTTGATGAGAATTTGTGGAGGGTGAATAAGTGTGTTCATATTTAGGATTTGAAATTCTGTATGCAAATATATGTAGAGGGGGGGTGAATAAGTGTGTTCGTGTCCATGAATAAATTTTAATTTTTCTCACACGGGTGTAATCCAGACAGACAAGTTAGTCGTCTGCTTTGACTTATTATTGTATTACTTCAAAATAAAATAACATATGCATGCAGTGAGGTTTTCTAACTTTCAAATGCAGGAATTAATAAATAAGGTTGAATGACGTCTGTTACTTTAAGTTGTGATCACCCATTTTTAAAGTCATCTTTAAAGTTTAATTTTTGTCAATTAGGTTTCTAAAGAGACATTTTTTTTGTTAATTCTGTTCTTTTTATCCGATACTAAAAATTGACCCAACATGACCCATTTGTCTTTACCCGATTTGATATTTTTTTCACTTTTGTCCCTCTAACTGACTGATTTGTCTTTATCGTTATTATGTGTATTCTTAATATTAGCAATTTAAAAACAAAAACTAAAAATAGAAATTAAAATACAAAAAATAGTAAAAGATAAATAAAAAACTAATTCAATTTTTTTAAAAAATAAATTAAAAGGTTTTAAAAATAATTATTTTCAGGAAAAAAAATTAGAAACTTTTTTTTTTTTTAAATGATTAAAGTTTTATAAAATACTGATTCCAAAAATTAGTTTAAATTTTCTAATTCTTAATTACTCACTTGTCAGCATCTCAAGGATTTACTTGCATCATTGTAGTTGTTGACATATTATGCCAGGCTGCCCATTTTGGGGATCTTCTAACGCACTACACAACTTCTAATTAAGGTAGCTCAGGTATGCTGGAAAATTGTTGGCAAACATTATGGGATTCATAAAGAGATTGTGAGTGATAGAGATGTTATGTTCCTCAAAAAGTTTTGGAAGGATATTGTTTCAATTGCAATGAACTACACTCAAGATGTCATCTTCATGCCATCCTCAAATTGATGGCCAGACTGAGGTGATCAACAAAGGAATTGAGTAATACATTAGATGTTATGTCTTTAGAAGAAGCTCACAATTGGCTCAAGTTTGTTGGTTTAGAAAAATGGTTATATAATACCTCTTTATCATACCTCAATAAAACATACTTCCTTTGAGGTAGTGCATGTCAAACCCCTCATTCTTTGGCTAATTACATCCCTGGAACATCTCAAGTTGAGGTTTTGGATATCAGTTTGCAAACAAGGAATGAAAAATTACAAGTCCTAAAAAAAACCTGGAATCTGCTCTACTAAGAATGAAACACCAGGTAGACAAACGCATGACAGATTTTGCCTTCTCTGTGGGAGACTTGGTGCTAGTAAAGTTACAACCATACAGGCAACAAAGTATGAACCCAAGGATTTCTCAAAAACTCAGCAAAAGGTTCTTTGGGCCATATCCTGTGATTCCTAAGATAGGAAAAGTAACTTACAAACTTCGGTTACATGAGACATCCAAAGAACATCAAATGTTCCATATTTCTCTACTAAAAAAATTGTCTGGAGATTTTTCTAGTCATACTGCATCATTACCTCAGGAATCTTATAATAAACTACCCCTAATTAGGCCAGTTGTTATCTTAGATCAGAGGTACAAAAATGTTCCACAACACTGGATCCAACAATTTTTGATTCAATGAGGGGTTTCCCTTAGAAGAAGCCACTTGGATGGATAAATAAAAATTTCACAATGCTTATCCCAATTTCCACCTTGAGGACAAGGTGTATTTTGAAGGGGGTGGGTATTGTCACATATATAGCAAAGAAAAATGACATAGCTGCTAAGGAAACTGAGGAATTCCAGCTCTCTACCCAATAATAAAGGGACCAAAGCTATTAAACCAACTGAAGATATTAATATTACAATTTACACAAGTTTAATTTGGAGGACACACATTGTTGAACATTCAAGGAGCAAAAAGTTATTGTGACCAACAATGTGGATCTGGATGATGTGAGAGAAGAAGAGGCAATCTGTGAAGTTGAAAGAGAAGAAGATGAGTTGGAAGAACTAGTTGCTTTAAATGGATCCAGAAGGTCAAGAAGAGAGGTTAGGGAGCCTACCTGGATGGTCAACTATGTCAAGGATAGAAAGGGAAAATCTAAGTCTAGATGGTAGTTAAGCTAGTTATGTTTGTTAGCTAGTCATTGTAATAATCTGGGATATCAATGAATATTTTGATTTCCAACCTCTCTTCTTCTTTCTCTTCTCCCTCTATATTTGAAATAGTCTAGCTGCAGACTTTAAAGTAGCTACAACTTGTATCCATTTCTAAAAATTTGTTAAATTTTATCAAATAGAAGTGATGAAAATGGAACAAAAATTGTTGATTTATCATTCTGTGGAGGAGATTCAATTCAACTGAGGCTATAAACGAGCTAAGTTGATTCAAACTTTAACTTCACGAGTTTTGCCCCACAAAAGAGTTAAACGACCCAAGTTGAGTTTTTAAACGAGTCTGCATGTAGTGTTTGAGTTCGACTCGATAAATAAATGGTTGTCTAAAATTAAAAGTATACATTTCCGGGAAAATCACAAATTAGCTTCAAAAAGTTAACATTAATCCTATAATTTAAAACGGGTAAAATGCAAAGTCGACCACTGAACTTTAGGGGTTTTTTGGGTATTGAGCCCTTTTCTTTTGGTCAACGCAAATTGAGCCCCTTTTTATTAAAAAATTTGGACTTTGAGCCCCAGGCGCCACATGTGTGTTAACCTGCCTACGTGACAGATATGACGTGGATATTTTTAATTTTATTTTACACATGGATAAGCTGACGTGGCCATTTTTGAATTTTTCACCAAAAACATGTAGCTACACAGATTTGAACTCAGAATATCAAGTTTGGAAAATTGGCCCAATGACCAACTGAGCTACATGGCCTAATTATTATAATTTTGCAAGGATTAATAATAATAATAATAACACTAACAATTAGGTGCGCAATTAGGTGACCAAACATCTCCTTGACAGAACTTCTAGACATTGTCAATATTACAAATAATAATATGAATAACTTTGTCGTCTCAATTATTGATTTAATAATATAACATATTATACGATGATAATTTGTGACAATAATTGAATCAATAATATGAGAGATATGATGCGGCCAATTCTCGAGAAATAATTGAGTATAACTGAAAGTGACTTCTCACGTAAGCATCAATAATTAATACCGTGTGCTACTATGCAACCACGCGTATTATTGTACTTTTTCTACCGGGTATTTTATGACAACTTGCTTACTTTAAAAAAATTTCACATATCACCCTTAACTTTAAACTTTTATCAATTTAACTATTTACCAAAATAAAAAAATTGAATACTTTTATTTCATAAAATTCAGGATCTCACATTTGGGGTCTGAACTCGAACCTGAAGAAGGAACGGGATCTCCATGCTGAGACCCAAAATAAGGCGACCAGGGCTGAACGTCAGGCCGATGAGCTCAAGGAACAATATTCGCTGCTTTAGCAGGAGTTCGTCGGCCTCGAAGGTCATGCCAAGAAGCTTCTGGAGGAGAGAGACCATCTGTCCGAGGAGAGCAAGGAACGGTTGCAGGCGTTTCATCAAATTGAGGCGAAGTTCGATGGGGTTCATGAGAAGATGATGTATCTGATCCGAGAGAACAACACCTTGAAGGAAGAAAGTTCCGAGGCCAAGCAGCGCACCATCGAGGAATATGAAGAGTTCATTGCCTTGACCGAGAAAATCATGGCCCAGTTCGCTGAAGGCTATGAGACTTATCGGGAAAAGGCTCTAGCCAAATTGATTGCTGTCGGGATCGATGCTTCCGTTCTTGACTCTTCGGACGAAGAATTCGATACCGGGGATGAGCCTCCTCCGGAATAGCTTCAGTTAGGATTTGTAATTTTTTGTACCCTTCATTTTCTTACTTTATTTGTACTTTGCCCGAATCTTATGCGATCGGGTTTTGTAAAAAATTGAAATGATGAATGAAGTATAATATTTTTGTTAATAGTTATCAGTACCAGTTGTGCTTGTGACTTTTACCAATCAATTTTGCCATTTCCAAATTTCTGACTGGTTTGTGCCCGAAGCTTATCTGATTCGAACTACTACTACCCAGATCAGTTATACTTCAGAATTTTACTGATCAGTTATGTCCATCCGGACTTTCTGATCGGTTTAGTCCCGAAGTTTTTCTGATCGGGTTTGCAAAATCTTATGAATATAAACGAAGTACACATATTTTTCAAACAAATATCATTTATTTCATTGATAAGTGGAATGGCTTACATAAGTAAAGGAAAGAATGATATTTACTGATAATACTTTCTAAGTCTTCTAGCATGCCATGTATTCTTTACCTCCGAACCATCCATTGCTCGAAACTGGTATGTACCTGGCTTCGGCATTTCTACTACTTCATAGGGCCCTTCCCAGTTAGGCATGAGCTTGCCGGTGTTCTGGGGGGTTGATGCCTCCGATTCCCGAAGGACCAGATCCCCAACTTCAAATCTCCTCTATTTTACCTTTTGATTATAGTGTCAGGCTGTTCTTTTCTGGTAAATGGCTAACCTTATCAGAGCTGAGTCCCGAACTTCTTCCAAAAGATCCAAATTTATTTTCAGACCATCATCATTGTATAATTCCTTATACTGACTGACCCGAAGAGTAGGGGACCCGATTTCAACTGGTATGAGTGCATTGGTCCCGTATGCCAATCGGAACGGAGAGTCCCAAGTTGTCGTTCTCGGAGTAGTCCGATACGCCCACAAAACACTGAGGAACTCTTCGGGCCATCGACCTTTTAATTCGTCCAACCTTCTTTTGATGTCGTTAAGCAGAGTTCTGTTGGTGACCTCCACTTGACCGTTAGACTGGGGATGGGCCACTGAAGTCTTTCGGTGCTGAATTCCCAATTCTTTCAAAAAGGCTTCGAATTTCGACCCCAAGAATTGCCTCCCATTGTTCGAGACCACCGCCATCGGGATACCGAACCGATAAAAAACCCCTTCTTTGAAAAACTTCAGGCATTCTTGTTCGGTGATCTTCTACAGAGGCTTAGCTTCCACCCACTTCGTCATGTATTCGATAGAAACGATCACGAAACTGACTTGTCCCTTGGCCTTCGGCAAAGGTCCCAGGATGTCGATTCCCCATACAACAAAGGGAATCGGGGATAAGACCGATTCCCCTGCTCCACTGACGTCCGAAGTCAATGACCCATATACATATAAAGTCCACGAAGTTTGTCCCTATTTCGCTTCGGTAACCGTACCCACGTCCGATTCTGTAAAAGAACATTCAACTATGAAGTCTACCAATGCCTTTCCCTTGATTGCTGTTCGGGGATGGTATTCCAATACAAACTGAGTTAATTCCATTGCCCACGCAGCCAACAGTCCTGAGACTTCTAGTCTATGCAAAATCTTTTTTAATGGCTGATCCGTGTACACCACCACCAACCGTCCCTGGAAATAGTGTCGAAGCTTCCTGCTTGCAATGATCAACGCATAAGCAAACTTTTCCAAGTTCGGGCATCTTATTTCTGCATCTCAAAGAATGTGGCTGACGTAGTATACCGAGAACTGTCTCCCTCCCTTGTCCCTTACCAGCGCTGCCCCTACTGCCATTGAGCTCGCAACCAAGTATAGGTATACAGGTTCCGAAGGGATCGGTTTCATCAATAAGGGTGCCAAAGACAAGTATTTCTTGATCCCTTGAAACGCGTCTTCGCACTCTGAGGTCCATTGGAAACTTTTCTCATTTTTTGGGCCTTTGAGTGTATCAAAGAAGGGCAGACATCTTTCGACCAACCTTGACACAAATCTTCGAAGTGCCGCTATCCGACCTATCAACCTCTGAACATCCTTATAAGATTTCGGAGACCTCATATCTAGGATCGCCTGAATCTTTTCTGGATTTGCTTCGATTCCCCTTTTGCTGACCAAATATCCTAGAAATTTTTCGGACTCCAACCTGAAAGTGCACTTGGTCAGGTTCAATTGCAGATTGTGTCTCCGTATTGTCTCGAAGAAGCTTTCCAAATCTCCCAAGTGTTCCCGAACTGACATGCTTTTAACGATCATGTCGTCCACATAAACCTCCATACTTCGACTTAACTATCTTCCGAATTCGAAGTTCATCATCCTCTGGTATGTTGCCCCGGCATTTAGCAGTCCGAAGGTCATTTTCTGATACGCATATATGGCCCGATGAGTGATGAAACTAGTCTTCGGGATATCCTCCTTGCTCATCAAAATCTGGTGATATCCCGATAAGGCATCCATGAAGCTCAACATGCCATACCCCGAGGTGGCATCAATCAACTGATCTATGTTAGGCAAAGGATAAAAATCTTTCTGGCACGCCTTATTCAGATCGGTGTAATCGATACATAGCCTCCACTTCCCATTTTGTTTCTGAACCAGAACCACGTTTGCCAACCATTCGGGGTATTCGATCTCAAAAATGAAACCTGCCTCCAGCAGTTTAGTGATTTCCTCATCTATGATCCTCTGCCTTTCCGGGGCAAAGATTCTCCTTTTTTGTATTACTTGCTTTCTCTTGAATCGACATGCGATGCATGTAAAAGCCACCGATTAAACACATTTCGGCATATCATTTGGGCTCCCATGCAAAGACGTCGGCATATACCCAAAGCAGATCGACCAGTCCCGTCCGCAGTGGTTCTGCCAATCCTAACCCAATTTTAATAATTTTCTCCGTATTTCCCGGGATCAGCTCCACATCCTCCATCTCTTCGGCTGGCAGAGTCAGCGGTTCAGTACTACTTTCGGTGAATGGCTCTATTTCGATGGCCATCGTCTGTTTCTGTTTGCTGACCCCAACCCCTGAAGAAATCAAAGTATTCTGATAGCACCTTCGGTGTGACGCCCCCAAAATAGGTATACATCACCCATCTTGGGTCGCCAGATACATGGTACATAACTGAACTACAAACTTCTTTTTATACAACTGTCGGGTATTATACAACAAAACATAGCTGAGAGTTTAAACAAGAATATTGCCTTCTAGACAATATCCACTCTCAATGGAGTCCTCATTATAATTATTATCACACTATTTCACAGAATAGTGAGGACTACTAAAGCCACTTATCCTAGACCATCACTCCATTTCCTGACTCGTCCCAGCTATATTCTCATTTCCTGAAGAGAACAGTGAAAGAAAAGGGTGAGCTCAACTAGCCCAGTAAGAAATATTATGACTAAGATAATGCAGAATAAGTTATCCTTAGCCTTCAATAGTGTTAAACTGATAAAATACAATAAACATCAAGTTTAACTGCAACAGAATAAGCAATCCATTAGAAGAGTCAAGTAGAACATAATGTCTACTATCTCCTCTAGATTAAAAGTTAATCGTTAATATTTCATTCCTGTAATACTCATCAACAGTTCTTTGTTATACCCAAGACAAAAAGAACTATCATCACCTGTCTTCACTTGAACCACCAAAGATTATAATTAAATCCACAATTCATTTTTATAATCATGTAAATCAACAGTTTCTCCTTGCCACAAAGGCTTAATAGAACGTTTACTCAATATCCTTACCCCAAAGGCTAAAGATATTCAAATGTAATAACAATGATCATACCAATCAGTTGTCTACCTTTGCACTACGGGTCAAAGATATTCAACTATAAAACCAATGGTCATGATCAAACCAATCAATTGTTTGTCAGTGCACTATGGCCAAAGACATTCAACTGTTAACTAATGATCATGATCTTGCCAATCACATCATCGAATTATCCATGCACTACGGGCCAATGATATTCGTTATTATCACCAGTGGTTATGATCATGTCATACACTTGTTCATCTTTGCACGTAAGCCAAAAATATACAACTGTAAAACCAATAATCAACAGTCCATCTATGCACGTAAGCCAAAGATGACTTTCATCACAATATAAGCATGAGGATGATGACAATGATATAAGCATTAATCAAACGAAATTAAGGATAAATATTAAAGACTTTAAATTTATCCAAAGTTTAAAAATATCCAAATTGTCAACATGATACTGCTTTGTGGAGTAAAATTCAAGAATAATATTCATGTACCAAAAATAATTTGGACAGAAAACTCATCAAATTATCATTTCAAAATTTTTTAGAATTTTTGAGGGTCGGAAAAATTATGAAATTGCCCCTGGCAGAAACCCCTTACTTACAACGGTTGAACGAAAATAATATTCCTTACGAATATTGAATGAAAATAATATTCCTTATGAATATTAAACGAATATAATGAATATTGAACGATAATAATATTCATATGAATACGAAAAATAATATCTCTTCAGAATATAAAAATAATAACCCTTACCTCAGAAGAAGACTGGATATTGGAGTAGTGAAGTAGCGCTCACTCTTCTTCTTTCTTTCTCTCTATAGCTTCTCTCTCTATAGCTTCTATCTCTATAATTGCTCTTGTGAGACTAAGTGAATTGGTGAGAAATGAAGGAAGAATGAGCTTCTATTTATAGAAAAATATAGTTTCGATAATTGCACGTTTTGGGGCTCGAAATATTGCAGTACAATACCTTCAACTTTTCTTTCATTTTTAATTTAGTCATGCAAGTATTATCAAACTTGCACCACCTCCCCTAATAGTAAATCATGTGAATCAATAGTAAATCATGTGACTCAATAGTTCTAAACATGTGAAAAAATTAATTACAGTATAGTACCTTCATCTATACCTTCATTTCTAATTTAGTCATGCAAGTATTATCAATCTTGCACCAACTCCCATAATAGTAAATCATGTGAATCAATAGTACACACATGTGAACACATAGTTATAATCATATGAATTAATAGCAATTAATTGCTCATTTATCTGATTAATTACCCGATTGGTCAGTATAACTTCCAGCCATCAATTATTATCGAAATAAATATCGATTTCCACTAACACTAATAATCCCAACACAATGGAACTATCAATTTCATCTTTAATCAACACGAACTTATTCATCATTAATATTATAACTCACAATATTTAACAACCAGATCGTTCCCAGGAAAGAGGGGGCTTTTCGATAAGGATTTCTCCTTATTGGCCCGCAATTAGGTGACCAAACCTCTCCTTGACAGAACTTCTAGACATTGTCAATATTGCAAATAATAATATGAATAACTTTGTCGTCTTAATTATTGATTTAATAATATAACATATTATGCAGATGATATTGTGACAATAATTGAATCAATAATATGAGAGATATATGATCGTGAATTCATCAGTAGTAATAATTGAGTATAATCGAGTGACTTCTTACGTAAGCATCAATAATCAATACCGTATATGCTACTATGCAACCACGCCAGACATCGTACTTTTTTTACTACCGGGTAGTTCAACAGTTTTAACGGTAATACTTTTGCCGTTATTTTTATAAAAAGATAATTCCATCATTTTCTAACTACGACAATACTTCCGTTTTGGGGTCCACCAATGATTATGTCATCGTACAAATATTCCCTGTTAAGATAAATATTCCCCGACTAATCGAATATTTCCCGACACAACGAATATTTTATAACAACTTGCTTACTTTGCAAAATATTCAAATATCACCCTTAACTTTAACCTTTTATCAATTTAACCATTTACTAAATAGAATAATTATAAGAAAAATGAATACTTTCATTTCATAAAATTCGGGATCTCACATTCGGGCAATATCAAGATCGCCTTTTACCTCCCCAATCCCGTTCGGTGTCGGAAACTTAATTTTGAAATGGGGTATGGATGTTACCTCTTGCAAAGTTGCTAGGGTCGGCCTTCCCAGAATAGCATTATAAGCCGAATCCACTTGTACCACGAAAAATCTGACCATTATTTTGACCTGTTGGGGTGTTGTGCTGAACTTGACAGGCAGCTCGATGGTTCTTGACACATGCACCGGGTCCCCACTGAAGCCGTACAACGGGCCTTCTCCCCCCAACTTCATCTTCTTTCCGTCTAAATCCATCCTTTGACAGGCGTGCGTATATAATATGTCAACCGAGGACCCATTGTCGATCATCATCCTTTTCATGTCCACCGGTCCGACCTGTGCTGTTATTACCAACGCCCCGTCGTGTGGCTATCAGATCCGTTGGATAATCTTCATCTGAGAACGAGATGGATGTCCCCGAATAGGCCCGATCCTTTCTTGGCGAGTATCCTTCTACTAACAGCACGACCTCGAGATGTCCGCTTCTCTTCTTCCCTGTTACACGCCCTACCGACCCGCCTGAGATTACGTCAATCACGCCTCGTGGTGGCTGGTTCGATTTTAACTGTGTATCTCGAGCCAGTCCTCTATTTTCCTCCTGAGGAGCTTCTGATCCTTCCCGACCGACCACATATTGTACCAACTACCCATTCTGAACATTTTTCTCTATCAAGTCCTTCAGGTCATTACACATCTTTGTCGTATGCCCGCGGCTTTGGTGGTACTCACAGTATTTGTCCCGATCCCTCTTTCAGGGCTTCGGGTCCGTCGAACATGGCTCAAAAAAAAGCTTATTCTGCATCTCTTCCAATATCTTCGCCCGGTCAGTGTTGAGGGCGGTGTAAACCTTGTTGACATTCTGGTTCGGGTAGGGTGGTCGGCCACTTCCCGAACCACTATCATTGTTACCTTTCTTCCCATAGTTGTCAGATCTCCCCTGATTATCCGACCGCTGATAATTCTACTTATCCCGATCCTTGGACTTCTCGTATGACTGGGAGTGCGGTCTGAAATTTCCCATAGCTTCCTCTATCGCAATAAACCCCTTTGCCCGATGGAAGGCTTTTGTCAAATCTGCCGGAGGATTGATCACTAGATCCTTCATCAACTTCTTTGATTTTCCAATATCCAGACCAGTCGTGAAAAATCCCAAGGCTTGTGGCGAGTTCAACTCTGCTACCGAACCAACAGCCTCTCGAAACCTCTTGACAAACTGGCATAGGCTTTCATCTGTCCTCTATCGAACCTACATGAGGGAAGCAGTAATCTTTCCCCGTCTCCTATTGCTTCCGAACCTAGCGTGAAACTTCTCCCGAAGGTCACTCTAGGAGTTAATTGAACCGGCTGCTAAGGTCCCCATCCATTCTCGAGCGCTCTTCTTTAGGGTTGTTACGAACATGTGACACTTAGCAGCGTCTGAATGTCCATAGTAGGTTATCAACCTGTCGTACTCGTTTGAATGATTGTATGGGTCTCTCAGCCCGTCATATGTCTCCATCGGGGGCATCTTCTTTTTTGGGTCGGTCGTCACATGATTGATTTCAGGCGAGAAGGGTGACCCTATGCAGGCCGAAGGCGTCCCCATCGAGTTCTTTGCCATCAGCAACTTTTCTAACTCAGCCACCCTTCGAGCAAGGGGGTTGGACTCCTCTTTTCGAGGGGATGATCTGGGTCTATCCCTCCCGTATTCAGGAGACGCGTCTCTCCTCCTTTGTCCCGATCTGCCTTGGCGATCTGATCTCCGTTCTACCGAATGGCTCCTTCTTCTACTTCGGCTGTCTCGAGAGTGACTTCTGTGCCTGCTCCTTTCTTTTTCAGCCTCTCCCCGTCGAGGTGACCGGGATCGGCTCTGATGCCTGTGCCTTTTTTAAGACGTCTCTTGCTCTCCAGTCATCTTTGCCATCTGCTGTTCGAGCTCCTCTTGCTGATGACGCAGGGCCATCATGGCATCTCTGTTCTGTTGCATCGTCTTCTGTAGAATGAACTCCCGTTGGTCTCGGCTACCTTTTCCTCGTTCTCTTCCTTGCCCCACGAGAGCCCGAGAGTGATTTTCATCGGCCTGGCTCACCTGGTTGGGCGTGTGTTGGCTATCATGGAAGAGCTTACACCGGAGGGAAGGTGTCGGCTCCTCCTGGTCCCCATGAATTCTGGAGCCCAATCTGTCTTTGACTGATCCTCTCACCTGGGTGATCTCGTGTGTTTTTCGCCTTCTCCATGATAGAGGCACTGTTTTCCCTACTCGTCATGGCCTCTTACCGAAAAAGTTAGTTGTGATTGAATAAGCACTAAAGGCCCTATTATTATTATTATTATTATTATTATTATTATTATTAGTATTAGTATTAGTATTAGTATTATTATTAGTATTATATTAGTAGTAGTAGTAGTAGTAGTAGTCGTAGTGGTAGTGGTAGTAGTAGTCGTAGAAGTAGTAGTAGTAATAGTAGTAACAACAACAACAATAATAATAATAATAATAATAATAATAATAATAATAATAATAATAATAATAATAATAATTGTTAACGCCGAGTTTTGCCGGCACGTCTAATCACAGAATCAACGCGCTTGAACCTGCACAATAACAGATCACACACGAAGCTTGTCGATTTGTGCCGCCGGGGGATAGCTCCGGTGTGAGAATAAGTTCAGGCCGTTCACAAGGTTTAACAATGGAGGCTAAGTGTTTAGTGCTTAAAAGTAGGTATTACCTCTTAATCCACTACAAAAAATGGGCCTTTAGCAACGATTTTTCGGGCAACGACTTTATAAGTCGTTGCTAAAAGTATATGTTTAGCAACGAAATTTGTCCTTCGTTGCAGATTGTGTCAGGCTTTCACTTTTTGCAACGAAATTCATAAGTCATTGCAAAATTTCGCTATAATTCATCATGGAAAAAATTAGTTAGAAATTAGTTGCAAAATTTTCTACCACTTGATTTCCCGTCATCGTAAGGCAACGAAAGTTTTTTTTGTTGCTAAAAATGGGGCTTTAGATGATTTTTCGAGCAATGACTTTATAAGTCGTTACTAAAAGTGTATGTTTAGCAATGAAACTTATCCTTCATTGCAGATTGTGTCAGGCTTTCACTTTTTGCAACGAAATTCATAAGTGGTTGCAAAATTTGGAAACAAAATTAGTTAGAAATTAGTTGCAAAATTTTTAACCACTTGATTTCTCTCTAGTAAGTAAACAAAAAAATTTTGTTGCTATATTTCGCTACTAATATGGACCACATTCATTGGCAACAATTTTTATTTTCACATTTGCATATTTTATACAACTTTTTGCAACGATTATTAAAATGTTGACTTAAATTAAGATAATAATAATAATAATAATAATAATAATAATAATAATAATAATAATAATAATAATAATAATAATACTAATAATAATAAAAATAAAAATAACAAAGAATAATAATAATAATAATAATAATATATAGTACTAATAATAATAATAACAATACTAATAATAATAACAAAAAAAATAATAATAATAATACTAATAATAATACTAATAATAATAATAACAATAATAGTAATAATAATAATAATAGTAATAATAATAATAATAATAATAATAATAATAATAATAGTACTAATAATAATAACAACAATAACGGTAATAATAATAATAGTAGTACTAATAATAATAATAATAATAATAATAATAATAATAATAATAATAATAATAATAATAATAATAATAATAATAATAATAATAATAATAATAATAATAATAATAATAATAATAATAATAATAATAATAATAATAATAATAATAATAACAATCATAATAATAATAGTAGTAGTGATAATAACAATCATAATAATAATAATAGTAATAATAATAAAAACATAAACTTAACACAATTAAAATTCTAAATAAATTGCATCTCAGACATGACTTAACATCGGAAAATTGAAGCCTTAGAAATCAAGGAATTCTATAATGGTGGAACCATTCATCTTACATCAGACATTATAGAAAAGCCAGCGGTGTTTCATAATAACGAAGGCAATTATGCGGGCTTATTATTATTATTATTATTATTATTATTATTATTATTATTATTATTATTATTATTATTATTATTATTATTATTATTACTACTACTACTACTACTACTACTACTACTACTACTACTACTACTATTATTATTATTATTATTATTATTATTATTATTATTAAGTTATGTTATTGTTATTATTATTATTACTATTATTATTATTATTATTAATATTATTATTATTATTATTATTATTATTATTATATATAAATTTATAAATAAATATATATATATATATTAAAATATTCATAGTTATGTTATATAAATATTCATAGTTACTTTATATATATTTAGTTTAATGTGGAGATTTAAGATGGGTATTTATATATAGATGGTAATAGAATTTATCTAATACACAAAAAATATAACATAAGAAGCAAAAATATCACAACTAGGTTTCAAACCTAAGACCTATGAGTTATTGGACCATTAAGCTACCATTGAGTCATTCTAATTTTTTAGTTAACTAAACTACCACTATAACTTGTAGCGGTAGACAGTGTAGCATATGAGCAAATGAGGGGCAAATGAGTAATTGCATATTTTTCTATACATGACTAGTGATATTATATAAATATTTATAAATAATAAAAATATGACATTTTATACTAAGGATATTACGCATAAATTATTATAAAAAATAGATTATTTAATATAAGTAAATATTTAACTTGAGATTACATAAAATAATAAGAACTTTTATCCTTAAACGGAAGGAGTAACTTAAATCATGAACATATTTTTAAGTCTAAAACATAAAAAAAGAATAGTAATGGTATACCCCTAGCTATTTGTAGTTCTCCTTTTACCTTTTCTCCAAATATATTATAAAATTAAATTATAATACTGTCAGTTCTAAGAGAAAACATAAAAGATGATGAAAAATTTATTATGTTTTATGAACTAAAACAGAATAAAGTTATTTAAAAATGACTTATAAGTCATTCCTAATAAGTTAGTTTGCCCCATATTAATGTAATATAAATTTTATTTAAATTTTTTTTAAAAAGCGAATTTGTAAAAAAGAAGAGTAAGATGCAACGTCACTTTAATTGGCATTAAAATGTTTATTTTTGTATTTTTATAGCTGAAGTCTTATATACTCCTTCATTTCCAACGCCGATGACAGAGAATAAACATAAAAAAATATTGATGTTTGTAAACAAGTACAAGAGATCAAAGAAATTAAAAAAAAAAAAAAAGATTCCAACGTCAGTTAAAGTGATATTACATCTTACTCTTTTTTTTTAACAAATTTGCTTTATAAAAAAAATTACAATGCCGGTTAGTTTGGCATTGGATCACATTTTTATTTTTTTTAAATTTCTTTAAAAAAAGAAAATCGTTTTAAAAAAAATTAAGATAATTTTTTTTAAAATTCGCTTTTTAAAAACAATATTTTTTAAAGTGGCGTTGGAGCCTTTAGTTTTCCCAAAATAAATGTGAGAGCCTTTACTCCCAACGGCAGTCGTTGAAGTTTTTATTTTTTAAAAAATATTCATTTAAAAATAAAATCTTTTTTAAAAAAATTAAAGTTTTTTTAAAAAAAATTAAAGTTTTTTTTATTTATAAAAACTGTTCTTAAATTAATTAATTTGATTAAGAGAAGAGCCTATTCCAAAAAAAATTGAACAAAATAAATATAATTAAGAAAGTTGAATATAATTTAAGCAATTCTGAAAAAATACTCCGGATCCAACCTTTACCCATTCTTTGTGCTAATATACTTTTGTTTCCAAACCAACCCAACCCAACCCAAACCTTCCAGCGCGTCTGCACAGCAGGAGTCTGCGAAGTAATTTCATGGCTATTATTTTACCGGGCCAATTCCTACAAATCCACCATTGACAAAGCCTCCAGAAACTTGAAACCATGAAAACAGATCCAAACGCCGCCCCCAAAATCTCCCTAAAAAAATCCAAAACCAAGAAAATTGACCACGTCGAAACCTTTCTCAAGGAATCCAACTGTGATCTGTCTCTATTTAAGTTCAAATCTGTGGCTGTTGTTGCCCTAGTTCTGTTTGTGGTATTTGGGTTTCTCAATAATTTATTTGAGGGCAAAGCTGTGGCGAAATTGCCCTTTGTGCCGATTCGAATTGTGCAAAAAATGAGCCATAGAGGGTTGCAGGGAGACGATCCAACGGATTGTTCGATGGAGTTTTTGTACTTTTTGTGTTCAATTAGTATTCGTACCAATTTGCAAAAGTTTCACTAGTACAAAGTAGTAAATAGACAACACTTAAACCACAACGTTTTATAAAAAATGTTGTAGTATTTTTTTCACAATATTTTTTGACAAAATATTGTAAATATATATAAAAAAACGTTATCTATTTAAAAGGGCATTTTTTAGTTTTAACTAGATAAAGTTTTTTTAAAAAAAAAACATTATCTAAATAAAAAAACACCGAAAAAAAATGCGTCCTAGTAAAAACTTAAAAAAAAAAAAAAAAAGGTGTCTGGGAGTGCATCCTTGAGGGTTTAGAGAGAGAGAGGCTCCTCATTCTCTCTATAATTTTTCCCTCTCCATCTTCCATCTGCCATCACCTCCTCCACTTACTCATCCGGCACCTCCACCGCAGAACTCTCTTTACTGCAACTTTTTCGTCAACGGCAACAACTTCCCTAACAAACTCCACCACCACAACCATAAATACCTCGCCAGTATGATTTTGATCTCTTCACAATCGGCGCTGGCAGCGACGGTGTCAGGGCTTCCCGTTTTGCAGCCAATTTCGGCGCTTCGGTCGGACTATTACGGCGTTTTGTAGAGACCGAGTTTTTCCCTACAAGTCCCTTTGTTGCGCTTACATCAATTTCATCTCTCCTATTGACGGTACAAAACCCTACACTCTTTCTTTCTCTTTCAATATCTATTTTGAATTTTATTTATGATATTATTGGTTTCTATATATGTTACTTCACGGTTTCTTGAAGACATTTCTAAATAGGTTTCTGTTCATCTTTTTTAACATCTTGACGCGCAAGAATTAGAATTATTGAAAATAAAGAGCACTTTTTGTTAATTGATTTATATCCTAATTTCTAATTTTATAGTTTGGAGGATGGGGTTTCTTCTTTTTTTCTATGACTGAGTCCGTTGAAATTGTGATGTTTATATGCTCTCATTCTATGGGCGAGTATATGGTTTAAACCTTCTTGGTTTTTCTTGATTCTGAATTGTATTTCGGTTTGATTGTCTGTTCAAACATGGGTTCTGTTTCTCTTCTCTGGTTAATCGGTGTCATAGTTAATTTTCTTTTTCTCTGTATGGCATATGATTTTTTTTTAATAAAAAAAAATAAAATGTCATTTTAAGCTTTGGTTTCTATGATCCTCGTGTAAATCCTTCCCTAATTTGAATGATAATATCTCCAAAATCCTTTTATTGTGGTTGAATGGGAAGTTGGTTAATTGATTTCTATGCAGATTAATTTACAGGTTAATCTTGTAAACCTTGTTTACAGGCCGTAATAGTGCGCAGAAATGCCAGATTTCTATGCAGAAATGCCAGATTTTTGTAGTTCAATGTGCTTTTGTTTGTGCTTATACCCTTGTACTCCTCTATAGGTTCTGGAAATAACTGAAGATCTACATGACGTTCACAGCTTGGGGAAAGAGGCTACTGTTATGTTCACAGGTTCTGGAAATAACTGAAGACATTGCTTTTCATTTGGCATTAAATAGTCAGGTCTGATGAGAATTTGTATTCCCAATATAATGGCTCCCATTCCATGGAAATATCTCCCATTCATGGACAAGCTATATATCAGTCTTATTATTCAAGAATTAAGGAGGCTTGTCAGGCCTATAAGCCCTTGGTTCCATCACTTACATCCTATGTGAAGGGACTGCATTCCATGTTGACTAGGCTGGCAAGAACTGCTAGTCTCCATGCAGGAAATCTATATAAAGTAATGTCATACTTGTAAGAAAATTGTATTGACCGCATACTTTCTTCATCTATTTTATTGATTCTATTCTTCATCTTCTTACAGGCTCTTGAAGGACTAGGAGAAAGCCAGGAAATAAGGTCACAGGATGTGAATTTGTCATGGAAAGACCTTGAAGGTGATGAAGCTGATTTTGACAACAAAGATGCACACTGGCTTATTGGTAAACAGAAACCAAAACAGAAAATGAAGGCGAAAGGGGTCAACGTTAACAAATATTTTGCAAGAAAGGTAAATTGTAAAACTAGAAAATGGCAAGTGAGTGGGCTATGCACTTGGTACTTGTAACAAAAGGATGGTCATACAGTTAGGGATTTAGTAAACTATTCCCTATATTTATTAGTTGGAAATTTTAGTATTAGTTTAATTAAAGTGACTTATAGTTGTGACATTTTTCTAATCATTGCTTGTGTTTGTTTTTCTTTGTGGCTGCAGATAATCTTATATGTGGAGTTATATGTAAGTACAACTGGCTTAGTTGAGCTGTTTACTTTTTTTCTCTGTTCTCCTTTGTTTTTTTTTTCTAACTGACTTTATATTTTATCCATTTTTTGGTGCCTTGTAGAGTTACTATACAATGAGCCCAAAAAGATTGGTTAGTACCAGCCACATAAAATGCACATTGCCCTATACTTTTAGCTGACAGTGGTTTAAGGTAACAAAAATTACAAGTCTAATATAGGACAATGTGCATTTTATGTGGCTGGTACTAACCAATCTTTTTGGGCTCATTGTCCCGAAAGTTTTTGACAATTTACCCACTTGAAGCTGAATTGTCTTTCAGAAACTAAAATAACTGAAATTGCCTCTAGTAGTTTCATACTAAGCTGTCCATAATAACCAAGAGTTTTTAGTCGTTTCACTGTCTCTCCATGTATTAAGATATTTATAGATTATGGCATACTTGTTGAGATTTCTATATACCATTATATGTCTGAAGTAGTCATTGTATAATCAGCATAACCATTTATATGCATGTCTTCCAGTAGATAGTTCTTCCACCTAGTAAGTTTATTATTTCCAGTAGATAGTTCTTCTAGTAGATAGTTCTTCCACCTAGTCATTTCCTTTTTGTCATAATTTTTTTTAAAAAAATATTACTATGTACTCGTGAAAATTACTATTGTGATCCTCAATTTCAAATTATAGTCAACCTATTAAAAATTTAAAATGAATAAAAATGTTGGACACTATTTTGACTTATACGTAAAAAATTAAATTAAAATAAAATATAAAAACTATTAAAATAAAGATAAAAGGTCAAATTTACTTATTTTAAAATAACTCATAAGTCATATTTTGAGAAATAAAAAATAGTTACTCCTCAAACTTATAAGTTAGTTTATAAGTCAAAAAATAAGTTGGGTTATTAGTGAAAATCAGCTTATACACTACAAAAAAATGGGCCTTTAGCAACGATTTTTCGGGCAACGACTTTATAAGTTGTTGCTAAAAGTATATGTTTAGCAATGAAATTTGTCCTTCGCTGCAGATTGTGTCAGGCTTTCACTTTTTGCAACGAAATTCATAAGTCGTTGCAAAATTTCGTTGCTAATTCATTGGCGAGAAAAAATTTCGTTAGAAATTCGTTGAAAAATTTTCGGTCACTTGCTTTCCCGTCATCGTGGGCAACGAAAGTTTTTTTGTTGCTAAATATGGGGCTTTAGCAACGATTTTTCAGGCAACGACTTTATAAGTCGTTGCTAAAAGTGTATGTTTAGGAACGAAACTTGTCCTTCGTTGCGGATTGTGTCCGGCTTTCACTTTTTGCAACGAAATTCATAAGTAGTTGCAAAATTTGGAAATAAAATTCGTTAGAAATTCGTTACCTAACGAAACTTGTCCTTCGTTAGGTAATGTATTTCAGTCATTTGCAAAAAAAATTGGGTGAATTCTGTTTAGTCAATTTTGGCATGAAAATATGTCATATTTTTAATTTGGAAAATATCACTTCACTAAATTAATGTTTGTCCCTGGTAAATGTTTTGACTTTTCCAATTGGAGAAACATTGAGAAAATTCATATGCTTCATGACTGCTCTCTCTCCCTCTCCATAATTCATATATGGCTGAATGAGTAGTTTATTACCTTGAACTTGACCCCAATGTCTGTTGAATACCCATTGTTATAATTCTTGCAATTGTTGTACTGGTAGATTAATGTGTTATGGGTCATTATATTGTCTAATGTCTGTGCTTAACCCCAAAAATTCTGCATGGTAAAATGTCAATCTCACTGGAGCTTCTACGTTGCCCGTGGGACTACAGATGGATGGAGTACCCAGATCATCTGAGAAACTCGAGTCATCCATGTGATACGTCATTGGCAACACATAAAGGTCATTCAGTATTGCAAACCCTCATACGGTGTTACTTCTCCCCATCATACAGGTATTAATGTGATTTTGTAAAATAGTGAAGAAATACTTCTGCCGATTGTTAGCAAGTACAGTCAGCAAGTGATAACCTCTGGTTGTTGTAAATCTTCATCTGAAGTTTGTAGTTCTCATCAGTATCACAATAAATAAATCCAAAGGCCTGGATGACCTGAAATAATTTTGTTCACTGAGGGATGCTAAAACTGATTAGCCTAATATTCAACAGTTGGTTTAATATTTTCAATGTATATCTTCATGGATTCTTCTTTTATTCACTTATCTCATTGGCCTGTTTATTGGATAAATTAGTTCAACACACACTATCCTTGTTTTATGGTGATTGCTTCGCCAGTACTTTAGAGAATTGATTTTAAATCATTATATTGGTATTCGATTGACGGAGCTGCCTATTTTTTTATTTTTATTTTTTTAATTTTCTGCAGCATTGGCCAAAAATACATCTACGTTAGATCTGCTGACAATTCTGTTTATATTTATGATCTGGTAAGCATTCAAATTGTGGTAGTTCCATCACCCTATAATGGAGAGACGGTTTAAGACTCCTAATTATGGTAGTTCCCATAATCCGGGTCCAACACAATTTCCTTAAAAGGTGGAAGTGGAGTCCAATCCAAACACTACCTTTGGAGTTATCTTATTCAATTATAATTAGGACTCCAGACTCTGTGCGCAGGAGAGCCCATTGCACAGACCCAATCCAACCGAACTCACCGTCGGGTCTGAGCCTCGGCCCAAAGGACTCGAGGACCCGACCCCGAACACCATACGCTAGGGTAAAGCTCCGACCTTGAGGGACTCGGATGCCGAACCCGAACACTTCCAACTCCTTCATGGGCTTCGGCCCAATGGGCTCATAAACCCCTTCCAACTGTCAGGCCTTCGGCCCTCATGAAGGTCGGTAAAACGCTCCCGAACAATAATAATAATAGTAGTAGTAGTAGTAGTAGTACTAGTAATAATAATAACAATAACAACAACAACAATAATAATAATAATAATAATAATAGTAGTAGCAATAATAATAATAATAATAATAATAATAGTAGTAGTAGTAGTAGTAGTAGTAGTAGTAGTAGTAGTAGTAGTAATAATAATAATACTAGTAGTAGTAGTACTACTAGTACTAGTAGTAGTAGTAGTAGTAGTAGTAACAATAAAATATTAATATTAATATTAATAATAATAATAATAACAATAATAATAATAATAATAATAATATTAGTATTAGTATTAATATTATTATTATTATTATTATTATTGTTATTATTATTATTATTATAATTTCTACCAAATATTTTTTTTAATTTACCTAAAATATATTTTAGTAAACGTAAATTATGTAATTTGGAGATCTATTTTGTCTTTTAATTTGAGGATCTAATTGTTTAGTTATAAATATTAATCCTTGCAAAATCATAACAACTAGGTCATGTAGCTCAATTGGTCGTTGTGCCAATTTTCCAAACTTGAGGTTCTAAGTTCAAATTCAAATTTTTTTAATAAAAAGGGGCTCAATTTGCGTTGACCAAAAGAAAAGGGCTCACTACCCAAAAACTCCTAAAGTTCAGTGGTCGACTTTGCATTTTACCCAATTTAAAACAGATGAGTATCATCAATCTATATCTATATAAATATATAGATATAAATATATAATAAGACTGAACTTGATTTTTTGATTTTCGTCCTATGCTTTAATTTCTTCTAAAATTTGACTAGAACCAATCCCTATTTATGATACTGAAAAACTTAAAATAACTTATTATTCTACAATAATTTAGAGTCATTTAGTTAATTAGTATTATAAATCATGTTCAGGACTTCACTTTTTAAGTTTTCACTCAATTTTGTACTCTAATTAAGTAATTATATACTAAGAATATAGAAATAAAAATATATAAAAAAAATTAGAAGGCATTGGAGGTGAGGTATACCTCACATTCTTGTATGTGGTGTTCCATATAATAACAATATTTTGAAAAATTATAAAATACTCTTTTATACATAACATGGGAGCGAGGGTATTCAATTACACAAATCGAGGTCGTTTTTGTATAATAGCTCATGCAATTATATGTGGTGGTTCACCTTTTTTTGTCTAAAAATATTATCATTGATATTAACCTATTATTTTGTAAAATAATTATTCTTCATAAGAGTCACTTTGTTACTCAGTCATATAAAAAATTCTAACTTAAAAGTCATTAAAATTTTACTTTTAGGTGTGTTCTCAAATTTGAACTCTAAATAACTATATACTGAAAATATTAGAAAAATATTGTGAGTAAATATAAGTAATATTAATAAATAAATTATTTATATTATAAAATATATTAACGATTAAATTCCAGTTACCAATTATATTTTATATAAGAGATCTTTATCTAATTAGTCATATAAATCAATTCTAACTTGTACATGATTAGTGATTAAAATCTAACTAGTTTTAAAACTAAAAATCATAATGGTAATTTATTATTTTACAACAACTCTAACCCTAAATGACTATATTAAAAATATATAAGAAAATGTCATCACTAAATAGTAATTAGTATTAAAAAAATGTATATCAGGATAAGTTAATGCACGATTAAACTTTAATTTATATTTTATATATCTAATAATAATAATAAACCTAGTATTTTATGAAAATTTTATTCTTTATAAGATTTATTTAGCTCTTTACTTGTATAAATTTTAAAAAATTAAAATGATTAGCAATAGTAAGTTAATTTGAGAAATTTTAATGAAAATTTTATAATCATTATATTTAAAATAAAAAAATTAAAAATTATGTTATTTGAAAAACAAATATGTGCTTCGCACGGGCACTAAGTTTATAAGAAAGTCAATCCGTGACAAAAAATTTAGTAAATAATCTTGTGTTTTATACATGATAATAAATTATATACGGATGACTTGTAAAATTAGAGTTTTATCTCTTAAATATGAATCAGTGATATATATATATATATATATATATATATATATATGTGTGTGTGTGTGTGTGTGTGTGGATATATCTATTTCGTGTCAAAAAGATCGCTTTTTTTTTTTTACTTTTAAATCGGGTGTTTTAACGAGTCTAATTATCTCCGTCTTTATTTATGTCTTGGATTGGAACAAATTATAATTCGTCCCCTGCAAAATTTGGTATAATTAAAAATAATAACACTTTAATTGGAAGTTTTTGTGCCACTACCACTAGCTCAAGAGCCTATTAATACCTCCATTGTTACACCTCCAATAATAATATGTAGGAAATTCAGGAGAAAATCAAGAGATTTGAATTGCATTGACACATTTTGTATTTATTATTTTTCATGGTAAACTGTTTAACTAACCATATTGAAATCCAAATTCCTTGATTTTCTCATGAATGTTTATGTGTCATACTGTTATTGGAGGGTGTAAAACTCTAATATATGACTAATCCGTATATAATCTATTCTCTTTATAAATATATTTTTAAACGTACAAAGAAGGATATAATTGTGTTAGCACAAAGTGACACGTGCAAAGTAGGATTCCTAAGCTCCAAGATATCTGAATTTAATCCTCAATAAACTTTTACGTTTATTACATAATAAATGTTTCCTTAATAATTATAGTCATTATTCATCTGCAACAGTGTTGTTAGGAGCAATTTATCAAAAATAATAAATTTTCTATTGCAATACGGTAGGAGAGTACACCTTCTAACAGGGGCGAAGCTAGGGTAAAAATGTGGGGTCAATTGACCCCACTCAATTTTTGAAAGTACTTAAATTTTTTTTATCCTACTCAATTTTTAACTCTCACTCAATTTTTGACCTCATTCAATTTTATTTTTTTTTAATTAGAGATACCCAAGCGGCCAAACCTCAGTCCCAAATCTCATACATCAATATTTGTTCAGTACTTCAGTCACAAAATAGAGAGACATGGGATAAAGCCAAACCTTAGTTTTGTTTTCAGAAATCAATTGTGATTTCTCCTTTTTGTTAGTATTATTATATTGGATATTTGGATGCATTTATCTAACCCGAAAGTATAAAGTATTAAAAAAAATGGCTCGGGAAACCCTTGTCAATTTTTTTTTAACTTATTAATAATTTTGACCCCATTGTTATAACTTTCTGGCTTCGCCACTGCCTTCTAAATATGACTTGTGATCTTTTTTCATATATAATACTTGTGATCTTTTCTTTCATATCCAAAACTATTATTGGCCTACCAAGTATATATAAACAGTGCAATAAAAATATAACATTGTTCACATAAAAGTGGGTCAAAGCTATAAAGAAATCAGTGTGTATTTCATTTATTTCCTTTGCTTATTTAATTTACTAAAATAAAATTATATTATTGTTATAGTAATTATTTGTTGGTAATTTAAATTATTTTTTTTTATTTTGAAGTGGTGATGGGTCAAGATGATGGGGTGAAGTGTTGAAGTGGTGATGGGTCAAGATGATGGGCGTTGTGTTTTAGGAATTGGGGACGATGACAAATGTAATTAATTATGTATCCAAACACTTTGTAAGGGTGGCCAGTGTAAAATAGAGGGCAGTAGACCGCCAAATTATTTTTGCCATTGTTTTTGTTGAGCGTCTAAATTACTCTCAATAAAATGAGAGATTTTAATTCAATTGGTGACAATTAAAAAATATAATTGCAGTTCAAGCTTTTCCCTTCTTATGTTTCTTTAAATTCTCAAGTTTATTGCCTTATAGGAGTAATTTAAATTAAATAAAACTAAAACTAATAATAATTTTTAATTATTTATTTTGTTCTTATTTTTGGCCAATATTCATTGTAACTACTTGTGGAAGAAATTTATAGGAAGAAAAAAAAAGCCAAACATGAAAGGAAATATAAACATTAAGTAAAGCTAATTCCATAGAAGAATTAAAACCCTAAAATTTGAACTATGAAAATAAGACGTTCAATAATGTATAATTTTAACTTTTAGATTCTTAATTGTTAGGATTTTTTTAACCTTAATTTGAGATTTTTTTAAGCCTCAAACTAGGGAGTTGAAATTAGTATATCAATTGACAAGATTTTTGTCATAGATTTAAATTATGCATTTAATTTTAGTAATCCACACTTATTATTGAAGGTTGTATCTTTTGGGGTTTTGTTACTTCTTTTGCGGATTCCAAATTAATAATTATTATTATTATTATTATTATTATTATTATTATTATTATTATTATTATTATAAGGTTATTTACATAGTTGATATTAATTTTCCTTGCTGCTAGTTTCTTGTCAAGATCATTCCCATCTTTTTAAACATAAAGTAAAACTAGTGTCAACAAAGAATTAAAAACCTAAAACCTGAACAGTGAAGATAAGATGTTTAATAATATTTAATAGGCTAAATATTGATTAATACTCTAAATTTTTAATTTTGAGAATTGTCTTCTCAATTTTTTTTTTAATTAGGGGATTAAACTCTTAATTAATTTTTTTCAACTTTTTAGATTGTCTTCTCAATTTTTTTAATTAGGAGATTTAATTTTTAATTTTTTCTGGTTACGTCTAATGGATAGTACCACGTCAGAAATTGATTACATGACAACGACATGTGGCTAAAAAATGCTTATGTGTAATATTAAGTCTCATTTTAATATTTATTCCATCAATTTTTTATACCAAAAAGGGTAAATCTAAGACCATTATTAATTTGTTAAAATAAATTTAATACATTACAAACTCAACTTAAAAAATCATCAATAATCAATATAATGATAAATATTTTAAAATGTATAAATGTACTTCTAATTAAAATTTTGTTATTTCATAATCATTAATAATCAATATAATGACAATTTTACCCTTTTTGGTATAAAAAATTAAGGCCTAAATATAGATTAGTAACCTGAACTTTATGTTTATTTCATAATCATCAATAATCAATATAATTAATTTTTTTATACCGAAAAGGGTAAAATTGTCATTAAATTTACTTTAAAAATTAATAATGGTCCTATATTTATCCTTTTTGGTACAAAAAATTAATTAGATAAATGTTTAAATGAGATTCAATATTATACATAACTATATTTTTTTAGTAATGTGTCTTTGTCATTTCATCAATTTTCTGATGTGACTATTAATTAGACATAATCAGAAGAAAAAAAAATTAAAAGTTTAAACCCCTAATTTAAAAAATTTGAGAAGACAATCTCTAGAGTTAAAAAAATTAAAAGTATAGGATATTAATCCATATTTAGGCCTATTTAATTTTAACTTATAGATTCTTAATTGTTAGGATTTGTTAACATTAATTTAAGCTTGTTTTTAACCTCTAATTAGGGAGTTTAAATTAGCATATCAATTACAAAGATTTTGAAATTCTGTATGAAAATATAGGTAGAAGGGGATGAATAAGTGTGTTCGTGTCCATTAATAAATTTTAATTTTTCTCGCACAGGTGTAATCCAGATAGACATGTTAGTTGTCTTCTTTGACTTATAATAGTATTACTTCAAAATAAAATAACATATGCATGCAGTGAGGTTTTCTAACTTTCTAATGCAGAAATTAATAAATAAGGTTGAATTACTTCTGTTATTTTAAATTGTCACTCATTTTTAAAGTCGTCTTTAAAATTTATTTTTCATCAATTAAGCTCTTAAAGAGATATTTTTTTGTTGATTCTGTTCTTTTTACCCGATTTGACTTTAACTCAACTAAAAATTTACCCAACACGACCCATTTATCTTTACCCGATTTGACATTATTTGCACTTTTGTCCCTCCAACTGACCGATTTGTCTTTATTGTTATTATGTGTATTCTTAATATTAGCAATTTAAAAACAAAAACTAAAAGTAGAAATTAAAATACAAAAAATAGTAAAAGATAAATAAAAAAACTAATTCAATTTTTTTAAAAAAAGAAATTAAAAGGTTTTAAAAATAATTATTATTTTCAGAAAAAATTAGAAACTTTTATTTTTTTAAAAAATGATTAAAGTTTTATAAAATACTGATTCCAAAAAATTAGTTTAAATTTTCTAATTCTTAATTACTCACTTGCCAGCATCTCAAGGATTTACTTGCATCATTGTAGTTGTTGACAGATTATGCCAGGCTGCCCATTTTGGGGATCTTCAAACACACTACACAACTTCTAATTAAGGTAGCTCAGGTATGCTGGAAAATTGTTGGCAATCATTATGAGTGATAGGGATGTTATATTCCTCAAAATGTTTTGGAAGGATATTGTTTCAGTTGCAATGAACTACACTCAAGATGTCCTCCTCACGCCATCCTCAAATTGATGGCCAAACTGTGGCGATCAACAAAGGAATTGAGCAATACATTAGATGTTATGTGTGAGATCCCGAAATTATGAAATGAAAATATTCAATTTTTTTATAATTATTATTTTATTTTGTAAATGTTAAATTACTCGGTAGTAAAAATACAGTAATACGTGTGGTTGCATAGTAGCACACGGTATTGATTATTGATGCTTACGTGAGAAGTCATTCAGTTATACTCAATTATTGCTACAGTAATTGCTGCATCATATCTCTCATATTATTGATTCAATTATTATCACATTATCATCTGCATAATATGTTATATTATTAAATCAATAATTGAGACGACAAAGTTATTCATATTATTATTTGCAATATTGACAATGTCTAGAAGTTCTGTCAAGGAGAGGTTTGATCACCTAATTGCGCGCCAATAAGGAGAAATCCTTATCGGAAAACCCCCTCTTTCCTGAGAACGACCTGACTGTTAAATATTGTGAGTTATAATATTAATGATGAATAAGTTCGTGTTGATTAAAGATGAAATTGATAATTCCATTCTGTAGGAATTATTAGTGTTAGTGGAAATCGACAATTATTTCGTTAATAATTGATGTAGATGTTATATTGACCAATCGAGTAATTAACCGGATAAATGAGCAATTAATTGCTATTAATTCACATGATTATAACTATTTATTCACATGTGTGTACTATTGATTCACATTCATTTACTATTAGGGGAGTTGGTGCAAGATTGATAATACTTGCATGACTAAGTTAAAAATGAAGGTATAGATGGAGGTACTATACTGTAATTCGTATTTTCACATGTCTAGAACTATTGATTCACATGATTTACTATTAGGGGAGGTGGTGCAAGTTTGATAATACTTGCATGACTAAATTAAAAATGAAAGAAAAGAGGAAGGTATTATACTGTAATATTTCGAGCCCCAAAACGTGCAATTATCGAAACAATATTTTCCTATAAATAGAAGCTCATTCCTTCATTATTTTTCACCAATCCACTAAAGCTATAAAGTAATTATTATAGACAAAAAATATAGAGAGAAAGAAGAAGAGAAGTCTGCTACCTCACTATTCCAGTATCCAGTTTTCTTCTGAGGTAAGGGATATTATTATTATGGTAAGGGGTATTATTTCTTTCGTATTCATGAAGAGAGCTTCAGTTATTCCATTCTTTATTATTATGTTGGAATAACTTTTGTCTGTCAAGCAATCCGCATGCATGGTGAATGATCCTTTGTATTCATTCTTTATTAAATTGTGAAAATGATCATGTTCTACGTGGATTACTGCATGGCGAGTAAAAATCCATTTGCGATTTAAGTATATTCTATTATACTCGTATGAGATATCATTTCTTTTGTATTAAATATGGAATATCATTTTCTTTGGTATTTTTTACGAGTTACTATTCACGGGTTACTTTTCACCCGATTACTATTCACTCTGGTATTATTCACTTGGGTATTCGGGACACTTTTTTAAATGTAGAGTACTATTCACGAGTTACTATTCACCCGATTACTATTTACTCTAGTATCATTCACTCGGGTATTCGGGACACTTTTCGTGCCGGAGTACTATTCACGAGTTACTATTCACCCGATTACTATTTACTCTAGTATCATTCACTCGGGTATTCGGGACACTTTTCGTGCCGGGGTACTATTCCCGAAGTACTATTCACGGGGTACTATTCACCCGAAAAATATATTTCTTTTCTCTCCAAATTATTTTTGGTACATGAATATTATTCTTGAATTTTACTCCATAAAGCAGTATTATGTTGACAATTCGGATATTTTTTTAAACTTTGGATAAATTTAAAGTCTTTAATATTTATCCTTGATTTTGTTTGATGCTTATATCATTGTCATCATCCTCATGCTTATATTGTGATGAAAGTCATCTTTGGCTTACATGCATAGATGGATTGTTGATTATTGGTTTTATAGTTGTATATCTTTGGCTTACGTGCAAAGACGAATTATTGATTATTGGTTTTATAGTTGTATATCTTTGGCTTACGTGCAAAGATGGACTGTTGATTATTGGTTTTACAGATGTATATCTTTGGCTTACGTGTAAAGATGAACTATTAATTGATGAGTATCTTTGGCTTATGTGCATAGATGAACTGTTTATTAGTATGATTATGACCAGGGATCATTCGGTATAATCATGACTCGTAATGTTATAGATGATGTCGTAAAAGTCCTCATTGTCCCGTAGTACATTGATGGACAGTTATTGGTATGATTATAACTAGGGATTATTCGGTATAATCATGGCCATTGATGATTACATGAATATCCTTGGCCGTAGTGCAGGGATGATTCGATGATGAGAATTATTTATTAAGCTGAGTCTCAGCGATAAAATATTGATTATACACTTTTAATTCGTAAAAGATAGTAGATATCATACTCTACTTGACTCTTCAAAAATACAGTTGTATGTCTTTGGCATGTAGTGCAAAGATGAATTGTTAATGAATATCTTTGGCCGTTGTGCAAAGATGAATTTATTAGTATGATTATGAGCAGGAATTGTGATTTGGTATAACCATCATTTTTGATGTTTCAGGTGAAGATAGGTGATGAAAATTATCTTAAATCACGGGTGTGAAGAGGAATTTAGAATCACAATTATGATTATGAGTTATTCATATGATTGTGGTCAAGAATTGTTGATTGATGTTACAGTGATAAAATATTATTAGTGGACTTTTAACATGGAGAAGATAATAGACCTGATGGTCTATTTGACTCTTCTAATGGATTGCTCGTTCCGGTGCAACTATGGTTGAAAAATTTTATCATCTACCATATGTCCTAAATCTCTGATTTATTACTGATGAAGGCTATTGATGATGTAAATTATCTTTAATCATGATATTCTTTACTGGCTAGTTGTGCTCACCCTTTTTGTTTCACAATTCCTTTCGGAGTAATAAGAGTGTTGTCGAATTGAAAGCCCGGGGATAACGAGGGAATAGAATCGGTGGTCTATAGTCATTGTTGAAGTTCTCCCTAAATAGTATGGAAATAATTTTGTTGAGAACTTTAGATAAGTGTGTCGTATTGTATACGTCATTTGATATTTAATTTTGGTGAACCGAATAGGCGCGAGGTGAACCCTTTTTGGAAGGGTGTTTTGCCACTATCATACAAGATGTCTAATGATATACAACCTCGTGTTATCATACGACAGGGTTGTGCACATCCACTTGCTGAGTATATCTACGAGCACTACTTATATGATCTTGGAGTTTGGTTGAAATATAATTTTCAATTGCAGACAGTGGAGATAGTTATATGTCAAGAGAAGACTCACCATTGGAAAGAACATAATAGTAATCTTCTCATTTTTCTTTGGGGTTTATTGGGTCAACCAAGGATAATTTTGTGGACATATGATATCTATCATAACCTAGACGCATGGCCTCCCATGTACGAAGGTTTTCTTGAGCACTTTCCAAAGATTTTACTTTCTAAAACAATTTTTGACTGTACTTTTATGTAAAGTACCTTTGTAAGGTTGTGGTCGAGGCACCATGAGAGTTACATACATTTGTATTAAAACTCACAGTTTAACTTAGGTAAGTAATATTCTCGTATGACAGTTCAACAGTTGTATAAATGAAGTTTGTATTTGATTTTTTTTAGTATGATATCTGGCGACTCAGAATGGGTCGTGTAGACCTATTTTGATGGCGTCACATTATGTCTTTTGCAGAACCTTACAATTGGCTCAAGTTTGTTGGTTTAGAAAAATGGTTATATAATACCTCTTCATCATACCTCAATAGAACAAACTTCCTTTGAGGTAGTGCATGTCAAACCCCCTCATTCTTTGGCTAATTACATCCCTGGAACATCTCAAGTTGAGGCTGTGGATATCAGTTTACAAACAAGGAATGAAAAATTACTAGTCCTAAAAAGAAACCTGGAATCTGCTCTACTAAGAATGAAACACCAGGTAAACAAACGCATGACAGATTTTTCCTTCTCTGTGGGAGACTTGGTGCTAGTAAAGTTACAACCATACAGGCAACATAGTATGAACCCAAGAATTTCTCAAAAACTCAACAAAAAGTTCTTTGGGCCATATCCTGTGATTCCTAAGATAGGAAAAGTAACTTACAAACTTCGGTTACATGAGACATCCAAAGTACATCCAGTGTTCCATATTTCTCTACTAAAAAAATTCTCTACTCTTCTAGTCATACTACTTCATTACCTCAGGAATCTTATAATAAACTACCCCTAATTAGGCCAGTTGTTATCTTAGACCAGAGGTACAAAAATATTCCACAACACAAGAAACCACTTGGATGGATAAGTAACAATTTCACATAGCTTATCCCAATTTTCATTTTGAGGACAAGGTGTATTTTGAAGGGGTAGGTATTGTCACATATATAGCAAAGGAAAATGGAAAAGCTGCTAAGAAAACTAAGGAATTCCAGTTCTCTACCCATAATAAAGGGACCAAAGCTATTAACCCAAGTGAAGAATCTAATATTACAGTTTACACAAGTTTAATTTGGAGGACACACATTGTGAAACATTCAAGGAGCAAAAAGATATTGTGACCAACAATGTGGATCTAAATGATGTGAGAGAAGAAGAGGCAATCCGTGAAGTTGAAAGAGAAGAAGATGAGTTGGAAGAACTAGTTGCTTTAAATGGATCCAGAAGGTCAAGAAGAGAGGTTAGGGAGCCTACCTGGATGGTCAACTATGTCAAGGATAGAAAGGAGAAATCTAAGTCCAGATGGTAGTTAAGTTAGTTATGTTTGTTAGCTAGTCATTGTAATAATCTGGAATATCAATAAATATTTTGATTTCCAACCTCTCTTCTTCTTTCTCTTGTCCCTCTATCTTTGAAATAGTCTAGCTGCAGACTTTAAAGTAGCTACAACTTGTATCCATTTTTAAAAATTTGTTACATTTTATCAAATAGAAATGATGAAAATGGAACAAAAATTGTTGATTTATCATTCTATGGAGGAGATTTCAATTCAACTGAGGCTATAAACGAGCTAAGTTGATTCAAATTTTAACTTCACGAGTTTAGCCCCATAAAAGAGTTAAACGACCCAAGTTGAGTTTTTAAACGAGTCTGCATGTAGTGTTTGAGTTCGACTCGATAAATAAATGATTGTCTAAAATTAAAAGTATACATTTTCGTTTTGAATTTGAAAAAATCTCAAATTGGCTTCAAAAAGTTAACATTAATCCTATAATTTGAAACAGATGAGTATCATCAATCTATATCTATATAAATATATAATAAGACAGAACTTGATTTTTTTATTTTCGTCCTATGCTTTAGTTTCTCCTAGAATTTAACTAGAACCAATCCCTATTTATGATACTAAAAGACTGAAAAGTAACTTATTATTCTACAATAAATTTATTTCTTGTAAGAGTCGTTTAGTTAATTAGTATTATAAATCATGTCTAGGACTTCACCTTTTAAGTTTTCACTCAATTTTGTACTCTAATTAAGTAATTATATACTAAGAATATAGAAATAAAAATATATAAAAAAAATTAGGAGGCATTGGAGGTGAGGTATACCTCACATTCTTGTATTTGGTGTTCCATATAATAACAATATTTTGAAAAATTATAAAATACTCTTTTATACATAACATGGGAGCGAGGGTATTCAATTACCCAAATCGACGTCGTTTTTGTATAATAGCTCATGCAATTATATTTGTGGTGGTTCACCTTTTTTTGTCTAAAACTATTATCATTAATATTAACTTATTATTTTGTAAAAACATTAAAAATATTATCATTGATATTAACTTATTATTTTGTAAAAACATTATTCTTTATAAGAGTCACTTTGTTACTCAGTCATATAAAAAATTCTAACTTAAAAGTCATTAGAATTTTACTTTTAGGTGTGTTCTCAACTTTGAACTCTAAATAACTATATATTAAAAATATTAGAAAAAATATTATGAGTAAATATAAGTAATATTAATAAATAAATTATTTATATTACAAAATATATTAACGATTAAATACCAGTTACCAATTATATTTTATCTAATTAGTTATATAAATCAGTTCTAACTTGTACATGATTAGTGATTAAAATCTAACTAGTTTTAAAACTAAAAATTTAATGGTAATTTATTATTTTACAACAACTCTAACCCTAAATGACTATATTAAAAATATATAAGAGAATGTTATCACTAAATAATAATTAGTATTAAAAAAATATGTATATCTGGATAAGTCAATTCACGATTAAACTATATTTTCTATTTTTATATAATAATAATAATTAACCTAGTATTTTATGAAAATTTTATTCTTTATAAGATTCATTTAGCTCTTTACTTATATAAATTTAAAAAAATTAAAATGAATAGCAATAGTAAGTTAAATTGAGAAATTTTAATGAAAATTTTATAATCATTATATTTAAAATAAAAAAATAAAATTATGCTATTTGAAAAACAAATATGTGCTTCGCACGGGGCACTAAGTTTATAAGAAAGCCAATCCATGACAAAAATTTAGTAAATAATCTTTTATACATGATAATAAATTATATACAGATGACTTGTAAAACTAGAGTTTTTTCTCTTAAATAAGAGTATGTGATATATATATATATATATATATATATATATATATATATATATATATATATATATATATATATGGATATATCCATTTCGTGTCAAAAAAAATCCTTTTTTTTACTTTTATATCGGGTGTTTTAACGAGTCTAATTATCTCTGTCTTTGTTTATGTCCTGGGTTGGAACAAATTATAATTCGTCCACTACAGGAGTTGGTATCATTGAAAATAATAACACCTTAATTGGAAGTTTCTGTGCCACTAACACTAGCTCAGGAGCATATTAATACCTCATTTGTTAAACCTCCAATAATAATATGTGTAGGGAATTCAGTAGAAAATCAAGGGATTTGAATTGCATTGACACATTTTGGATTTATTATTTTCCATGGTAAACTGTTTAACTAACCATATTGAAATCCAAATTTCTTGATTTTCTCATGAATGTTTATGTGTCATACTGTTATTGGAGGGTGTAAAACTCTAATTTATGACTAATCCGTATATAATCTATTCTCTTTATAAATATATTTTTAAACGTACAAAAAAGGATATAATTGTGTTAGCACAAAGTAACACGTGCAAAGTAGGATTGCTAAGCTCCAAGATATCTGAATTTAATCCTCAATTTAGTTTTACGTTTATTACATAACAAATGTTTCCTTAATACATTTTAGATCAAATCTGACGAATTAATTTTTAGTAGTAATTATATCATAACTGTTATCAAAAATAATAAATTTTCTATTGCAATACGATAGGAGGGTACACCTTCTAAATATGACCATATCTTGCCATGAAATTTATAGGAAGAAAAAAAAAAGCCAAACATGAAAGGAAATATAAACATTAAGTAAAGCTAATTCCATAGAAGAATTAAAACCCTAAAATTTGAACTATGAAAATAAGACGTTCAATAATGTATAATTTTAACTTTTAGATTCTTAATTGTTAGGATTTTTTTAACCTTAATTTGAGATTTTTTTAAGCCTCAAACTAGGGAGTTGAAATTAGTATATCAATTGACAAGATTTTTGTCATAGATTTAAATTATGCATTTAATTTTAGTAATCCACACTTATTATCGAAGGTTGTATCTTTTGGGGTTTTTGTTACTTCTTTTGCGGATTCCAAATTAATTATTATTATTATTATTATTATTATTATTATTACTATTATTATTATTATTATTATTATTATTATTATTATTATTATTTTAAGGTTATTTACCTAGTGGATATTAGTTTTCCTTGCTGCTAGTTTCTTGTCAAGATCATTCCTATCTTTTTAAACATAAAGTAAAACTAGTGTCAACCAAGAATTAAAAACCTAAAACCTAAACGGTGAAGATAAGATGTTTAATAATATTTAATAGGCTAAAGATTGGTTAATAATCTAAATTTTTAATTTTTAATTTTGAGGATTGTCTTTTTTAAAAAAAAAAATTCAATTAGGGGATTACTATAACACCCCCTTTCCGAAATAGAAAGAGAGGTTACTCAAAACACAACAAAACTGAAGAATATATAACAAGGTTCTAAACCATAAAAGAATAGTCATTAAATCTAATAAATATCACAAATCAACTATAATAAATGTCAAACTGGCTCAAATCACCATCTAAAATAATTATTACAATTTCGAACAAACTAATGTATCATAACCTAAACATAATATTTCTAAACCATTTGGATAAAAGGAAGCTCTCGTCACACTTGCCCTTGATCCCCCTGATTACCTACCGGAAGAAAAATACAGCTTGAGTCAAATGCCCAGTACGGGTATAGAATACAAATAATGAACCGAAATAACTAACTCAATTTAATGAACTGAACTGAAACGAACAAAACTAACACAACGAAATAATGGGATGAATCAAATGACTGGGTGTTATTTCATACCGACCTTAAAACAAAACAGAAGTATACCTTGCCACACAGGCAAGTCAAATAATGACACACAGGCAAATCAAATAGTGTCACAAAGGCAAGTCACACACATTGGACCGCGAATCCAATGCTTGTAAAATCGGAAGGTGTGTTTGGCACAAACATCACCAATCTGCAGAACAGAACAGAAAATTAGGGTCGACCCATACGCCTCCCACAACAAAACGCTAAATGGTCAACTCCCACCGGAGCACAAAACAGAGACGTCGTGGAATGATTACACCGCCACGGAAGGTGTCATGCCTCGGTGCCAAGAGTACATGTCTGTGGTACCCCCACAGGTGGTTATAGCTCAGGTATACCATACAGTATATTTTAATAAAAATACCATGTCACAACACATGCGACACAATATCAACAAAAAGTCTCTAAAAAATATTAACATGTACTTTCTACAAAGATCGAAATAAATACTAACCATGATACACTAGATCAAGAGTACAACATGAGTTCTAAGTATCAATACCAAGACGAAACTATCACATGAATTTGAAAAGGAATAATTATGGGAAACAAAAACTAATTTCGAAACGAGAAACAAAACAAACAAATTAAATTTAATAAGCGTATCGTTGAAGAAGTACGGAATCCGTACCTAGATTAAGCAATGTAATACCCAAAATATATTCCAAAAACTCGTTTAGACTCTCTTCGTTCAATCTAAATAATTTAATAAGATTTTATTATAATCCAATCATTAATAACATAATACTATTAAATTTATTATATAGAACTTTTATAACTAAATCGGCAAAATATTTCAATTTGATTTACCAATTCCGATTTGTAAATTTCATTCCATGACTTAATACTTATTAAAACATTATATACATACATTTACGCTAATTAAAATAAATAAATAGAATACTTATTAACATATAATAAGCCTGCAACCACTTTATATCTATCAGAAGCATATATATATATATATATATATATATATATATATATATATATATAAACTGTCAAAAGCCTGCAACCAAACTTGACTGCCATGACTGTCATCACTAGTCACGCCAAAAAATAATAATTTATGTACCCGAAAAGCTGTAAAAGAAAAAAAAAACCCTGATACAATCTCTCACAAACACAAACACAATCACAACAAGTGATCTGTCTCGATTTACAGCAATAAACGGCGACGTGGCTCCTCTCTCTTTCTCAGGTTGTATAATAAAAAATAAGATTAGGTTTAGTTATTTATTTACTTAAAAATGATTAATTAATTAATATGTTTATTAACTCTCCAAATTTTACTAGGATTTTAAAATTACACAATTATAAATTAGACCCACTTAGTTTAAAGCCCAATTTTACCAAATTAATTTATTCAACACTTGTTAACTTATTAGCCCACATAAATTAAATGATTAGTTTGACTCAAACAAAAGACAAAGACTAATTAAAATATTTAAAATTTTCATTTGAAAGTCATCTCAGTACAAAAAAAATGGCCATTTGTGATGGCAAAAATCCATCACAAAAACTAAAAAAACCATCACGAAAGGTTTACGTGATGGTTTTAAGCATCACGATGGCCGTCTTGTATACGCTCATCATGAAATGTTTTACGTGATGATTTTGGCAATTAGTCACATTAGCGAACATGTATTTTGCGATTCGTTTGTCCATCACAAAATCCCACAAGTCTTTTGTGATGGCGAAAGTAATCTCGATAGCATAGTAGTTATTTATGATGGCCGAAGCAATCACATCCTTTAGTGATGGCCAAAATAATTACCAATTATTTGTGATGGCCGAAGCAATCACATCCTTTTGTGATGGTCAAAGCAGTCATGCACTTAAGTCTTGTGATGGCTAAAGCAATCACAATTGTCCCTATTTTTGTAATCTTTTTATACGTTTTGGTGATAGTAAAGCCATCACAAAATTCCTATATTAAAATATATTTAATTGTCAATTTTATATTTCAAATCTGCAAATGCCATAAATTACAATAACTTTGAAACTTAAAATCATACAAATTTATTAAAATGAATAAATCTGATCCATTTAATTAAAAATAAATTCATAACCAACTATTTAAATAGGTAGCTACATGTCATAGGTTTATCAAACAATTGACAAACCCAACATCTATCAAAGAACCCTAAACTAATAAAATTGACAAGTAAAGGAAAGCTAAATCATCCTGAATTATCCATGGAGTCCTCTTGAGAGTCGTCATCATCTACATTGTCATTCTCAGCATGCATGGTTGAGTTATTCGTTATAATATCTATTGATGCATTTGATGAAGCAAACAAATCATTTGGGCCTATAGGAGGATCAAGTGCAAGTGTTTTGGCCATATTCATTGCATATTGATGAAGATAAGTCATTTAGCTTTCCATTTTCTTTAATTTAATATAGTTCTCATCTGCAACCAAAGATGGACAATACGAACCACGACGAGAACTTCATTTTTTCCCTGGTCGACCAACAAGTCTACCCTTTTTGACGCCTCCAATAGTTTCCTACCATGTCTCCAAATTTGGGTCATCGAATTCATTCGCAGGCTTATCTGTATCACCGTGTTTAGCTAAGAGTCTTCTTTCATAATCATCCTATACAATGCATAAAATATGTATATATAATTAACAATACTCATAACTAATTGCAAATAGAACGAACAACAATATTCACTTTCACATGAGTAAACAAAGTTTATAATTTTACGAGAGAAAAACATACCAATTTCCTCTTTGCTTCATCACAAACCCATGTTTTTTTCTCATCGCCTTCTCCTTCCTCATATGAGTTTGTTTATATAACTCATATTGCGTTGTTGGACGACGATGCCTCTTTGTTTCTAAGATAATTAAAACAAGCAAAATAATAATTATTTTTATTTAAAACATTAACAATAAAAATAAGCAATACATACCACATGAACACTTAAAAACTCCAAACAGAGCATCATGATATGAATCTTTTATCGTTATCATGTGCATTTATCAACTACGCATATTATTAATTTGATTTTATCAACTTATAATTTACCTCTTGTTCCCTCCTAACGACGTACGGTATGGAGCCTGATGTGTGAGGAACATACGTCGTTATGTTTCTGTTCTTTTTTCGTAGCTCACTAATGTCTAAAAAGTCTTTACTCAACCAATACACATCTCCTGCCACATCAAGAGTTGTCCAACTAGGCTTTTTATCCCTTGCTTCTTCAATGGAACCAAACTTCTTAATAGCATCATCTTTCCATCTCCATAAATAGTTTGGGTAGCTTTTTTGTGCATTTTCCTCCCATATGATTCTACCCCTTCCCTCCTCCTCGGTTGAAGAGAAACGAAAATATTTCTAAAACACCATCCACAAGTAAAAATATTAATTAATACATAATGAATAACATACTTTTTGATAAACTTTCTTCTACAATTGAAATTTGTGTTCCTTAAAACATACCAAATATTCTCCCCAAAGAAGTTCAATTTCATGTTTTGGCCATTGCTCGAATTTGGTTCGAGCTTCTTTAAAACGTTTTTGAAATAATATGTGAGTCTTGCTTCGAGCTTCAGGTTCAAGGAAGCTAATTACAAGATATAGTAACATAGCATGACATGATTAGTACAACAATAATGAAAAGTAAAAACAATGGATTAATCAAATGTTGTTAAATGGAACCCCTATTAATTGCTTTTATAGTAACATGATATTATTAGTTGCTTTTATGTTCTTTGGATTACATTGTGCTACATGGGTTACCCTGTTATAGTTAAAAACAGACGCTATATTACATGTCAGAAAACGAATCTTAAACGTGTCAAGAATTGATTGTATGTATCTTGCATATTGACAAACATAAGTATATTTGTAAAAACTTACTTTTGTCCAATGATATTGACAAGCATCTTTGTTTAGCCTATTTTAGGCTTCATTATCTCTAGAGTTGGCCCCCTTTTCTTACGAGATAAGCTTTCGGCTTGTGTAGTATTTGGTGTAGCCCCATCAACACTCTCACCACTATTATGAGATACAGTAAGCTCATCTCTCATTCTTTGCATGTTAACAGTCTCGCAACTATTATGAGAAAGAGTTGATCTCCTACAGGAAAGACTACTCCTACCTCTAGTTCTCACCATAGCTGGAGAAGAAAAAAAAACTTATAATTAAGTATAGGATAAATAAAAGAAACTATTCAAGATGATGTTGTAATGCAATTTCAAAATTATTCACTAATCTACTAGCTCCAAAATTGATTAGCATCTTACTTGTCTGCATGACAACAGCATTCAACAGTACAAAGAACAATTTATATACCCAACATATACAAAATAATCACATAAAATTTACAAGCTATCACAAAATAATCACATAAAATCAGAAAGCACTATCATGTTTCAATGGCTACTTATATAATAGCCTCTCTTTTTTTTAATAGAAAACATAGCATAGATTATTGCATCTACTAAAATAAACAATCGGAAAAAAGAGAAAATCAGAAAGCACTATCATGTTTATGCACAAAATAATAGTGTATCAAGTGTTAAGTATTGTTCAAGGTGGGATGAAACTTAGAAGTTTTTGGAAGAAAAACATAAGACAATCAAGAAATCTTAATTTCATGTTCATGTTCATCGATGACATTTATGGGAAATGAACTGAAAAGCGACCAAACATGGCATGACTACAACTGTACCTAGATTGTGGGTAGGTTTTGCAAAAATAAATCCATGTGGTAACTATATACACATATTTAACTAATTTGAATGACTTTGCTACATTATACTTGTTACATTATACTTATAATTATAACGTTTTGTAAATATCAGTTACATACAATGACTTTGCTATCTATGCTCCCTTTATTCCATTAGTTTGGCAATGAGTATTTACATTATTTTAACCAATAATAGAATGTGTTTTATACGTAATTAACTTATATATAGGATGATGAAATCAACTTGAAAATGGATTAAAGATTAGTTAACTAATCTACAAAAAGATGAAATCTTAAGAACTTAAAGATTTATGAAAGTGTGAAGTTGGTATGTGGGATTTCGAAAATGATGTATGATACAAGTTAAAGATTTATAAATTCATCTAATTATATATCAAGTCACAAATGAGGTTGGTGTTTTTGGCTTTTTATCATGTCGTTTTGCCATTTTCCTATAATGTAGTGCTAAGTACTTATATAATTGATAGTCCAGAGAAGGCTAAAATGGTGCTATATATTGTGGGCTTTGTTGCCGCTCTTTCCATTCATATGGCCCTTCTACCCAGTTGGCCCTCTCACACACAAACTCAAGAATATCAGGGCAATAAGACATTATTGTTTTCTAACTGCCTATTACAATAAGTCCTCTTGATTGCCAATGTATTTGGTCTCATAAAGGCATATCTCTGTTTCTTGCTGCATTGCTGCTGCTTTTCCCTTGTATGTATTTTTTTTATGTTGTGCTTATAGAAAAGTAACTTGTGTACTCCTTTTATGTGTCCTTTGATTACCTTTTTTCTGTATTTAATTCCCTTCCCATCTCTTCTAACCAAAAATGGAAAAGAAAAGTTTCGTTGTTCTATAAGAATTTTGAGTTGTAATATTTCTAATCGACACCTTGTTTGCAGATGAGTTTGAGATTAATTAAACAAATTGGATAAAAATTTTGACAAAATAAAGCCAAGTATAAGTTAAAGTCAGAGGGTAACAATTGGAATTAGGATAAAACAAATGAAAAACATAACCAGCCAAAACATAATTTAAAATCAAATTCTTTTCATATACCAAATTTGTCTCTATAGGCCCAAACAAATAAATTGAAATACAAGATTGGTATATATATTTAATATCAATTTGGTAGGATATTAATAATTAAAGTAAACATTAATTGAATTACAAACAAAAGAATACAAAATAAATGTCAAATTAATGAAGTAGTGAGTAACCCTTCCATTCCAACAAAAGAATAATTCCGATTTAAGTCTTTTCCTAATCAGTTTCATATTAGATTTGTTTACAAACTACACTCCTTTCTCAATCAAAGTAAGTAACTAACAAAGTTTCATATATATTCATGCATACATATATGTACGTAATTAACATACATACATATATAAATCGAGGGACATGTATGTTAAATCTCCACAAACACATGAACAATCAAATTGTCAATAACAGTTCGTAAAACATCTCTATAAAAACAAGAATTGGGGCCAAATTCAAATAGAGAAAGCATAATCACAATTCTAAAATAAGAATTGGGGAAAATTAGAACAGAGAAAGGAAAGAGGGAGAGAATAAACACCCAAGGAGAGGACATACCTTCGAAATCACAACCTTAACTGGGATCACAACTTTGGTAAAAAGTCTAGGGTTTCAGTTTGCCGCCTATGGAAAAGAGAGGGAGGTTTATATAATCGTACTTGAAATGAAAGATAGAAAGTGAGATCCCGCCATTGCTTCAAAATGAGCGGAATATGCAACTAAATTAGCTTAGATTTTTGTTTGTTTAACTATCTTTTAATTAAATTTAATTAGCTTAGATTTCTTTTGATTTAATTATCTTTTGATATACCCTTTATTCTAAAAAAAAAGTATCATTTAATTATTTTTTTAGTAAATTTGTGAAATATGAGTTAATTGATCCACTATTAATTAAGTACAAATTTGTTATTCAAACAAAAAAAATAAAAAAATAAATTAAAATAATATTAAAATTTATATCCTTTCTTAGATTAAAATATACAAATTAAGTCTTTTTAAGTCTCTTTTATTATTTTAAAATAATATTATTAATAAAAATGATGTTTTAATATCAATTATTACTCTTACAAAAAATATTGTAGCTTAATGCAATAACTTATTTTCTCTTTGTCAAGCCTGAAATTTTTTATCCAACATTACTATCATCCGGACCCACTATATTTAATATCATTATGAGTAATAATATATTTAATATCCCCCAAAAAGTCTTCAAACATTAAAATAATTTATCCACTAAAAATCACAATAATTAATAATAATAAAAATATATGCCCACGAAAAAATAAATGTCAATGGTACAATGTCAAACATAAAATGTGGAATGTACAAATAGTGTATTAAACCCTTAAAAGTTAATTTATGCCTTAGTCTACTAGTTTTTTTTTCCAATTTTTTAATTTAATTTAATTTTTAATTTTATATACTTGAGATTACTTAATTTGGTCCAACTAAAACTAAAACTCATTTTATAATCTTTCTAAATTTTCGTAATGTATTTCAATCAATATCCTTTTGTGAATTAAAGAAGTGTTTTTTTTTCTTTAAATTTAAAATTTGAGTTTGTTCTATCTTATATATTAGAAATTAATTTATATACTTCGTCATTAATAAAAATCATGTTCTAATATCAATTATTATTCCTAGTATATACATATATATATTGATTTTTCCCAAGCTCTTTCTCATATTATTAGTAAGTGGGGTCTATCTCATGTTAGAGATGAACTTATGAGACTGTCAAATTTACTTGTGTAAATATCAATTCTCTATATATATTCATGTCCTAATAGCAATAGTACATAACATTTATATGAACTAATAAATCAAAAATTTATATCCATATAATATATATGTAAAATTAAAAAAAAAAACATAATTGTTTTATACAAAGATTAGTATATGAACTAATTTTTGCGAGTTCAACAAATGGATTAGACCTTAAGCTAATCAGATTCAACAAAATCATCAAATTCTAACTGAATTCAATTTGAAGTAATTTTACTCTTTCTCCGTATATACATCTAAGTCTAACTACATGGAGTTATAGGATTCAAATTTAATTAATTATATTTTGAAAATATTTTTTGGATAGTCGATATTAATCCAGTACATACATTAAACTAAATCTTTTTACTAAAAAATATATATAAAATATATATGGTATTATCTAGATGACCCTCCTAATTAGAAGAAATTGCTAATCATGATTTGATTCAAAATACCAAGTTATCAGTTAGTAAATACGAAGTTATCTTATCCTCTCAGGCAAAAACGATAATATATTTTGACACTAACACATTTTTAAAAAATAACAAATTAAATAAATAAAGTAATTAAATACACAAAATAAATCCCTATGAGGCTTGTGATTCAATAGTTATTAAATTAAACAATTAAAATTAAAATAATAAAAAGAAAAGACATTTAATTTGCAGCTTAATCTATAAAATGATATAAAATTTTAATATTATTTTAATTTATTTACCTTTTTGAATAACAATTTAATAAAAAGAGAAATTTCAAGAGAAGGTAAGAAAGATTAGATTGAAGATTTTTAAAATATCCCAGGAAAGCTCTTCTAAGGCTAGCCCTTCTAGAGTTTGCTCCCTAGAGGTTCCCTCTCCTAGGACTTTCATTTTCGAGGCTTGCAAAACATCAAGCCCCGCGAAGTGTTCAGACACTGGAATCAAGACTTCAACACTTACAATATTTTGCGCGATCATCTCACCAAAGGTGTGACTCACGCGCAGGGGGCAAATGCTTACCGATAGATGGCATAGACATCTTCTAGAGTAAAGGTGCATTCACCCCAAGCAGTGATGAATGTGCATATAGAAGAACACCATGGTCCTATTGGATACGAATGTTCCTACATAGCTGGATGCAAGAAGAATGTCAGCTATCCACATAATCAGCATTCCCAAGTAGCTCGTCTATCCAATGTTGCTATTCTTGAAGGTGGTTAGATGAATCAGACAAGAAGTCATCCCAACCTCCACAAGCCGCTGCATATAGAAACAAGCCTTCCTTCTCTGGTGGAGGAAAATTTGTATGGTCATAAGTCTGGACTTGCTTCCAAAAGACGTCAAAAAGACCAAAGGAGGGGAGCCCTTCCCCAATCATTGAGAAACGGGGCCTCCTTAGTTGTTCCTAAGTCTGCAAAATGTTCAACGTGGAGGGCCTGCAAGAAAAAAGAATTCGGTATAAGGGATCTAAAGAGCAAGGAAATGAGGTATTTGAACTTGAAGTGCTCACCATGGCAAAGAGGAAAGTCTGAGATTGGCAAAGAATTGACCGTGTAAAGCTTCAACCACCACCGAGGCCTGTTTCGGCCATGTAAGCTTTGACCACCTAGGGTGTTCTCTTCATCCTTGAAAATACACACACACACATATATATATATATAGGCTTCGACCACCTAGGGTTGTTCCTTCATCCCTTAAAAAATCTATAGGGTTCACCATGTGAAGTTTTGACCACCTAGGGCATGTTAGGACCATGTAGGCTTTTACCACCTAGGGGTTGTTCTCTTCATCCTAAAAATACATATATATATATATATATATATATATATATATATATATATATATATATATATATATAGGCTTCTACCACCTAGGGTTGTTCCTTCATCCCTTAAAAAAATCTATAGGGTTCAACCATGTAGTTTTACCACCTAGGGCCTGCTTTTACCATGTAGGCTTCGGCCACCTAGGGGATGTTCTCTTCATCCTTAAATATATATATATATATATATAGGCTTCGGCCACCTAGGGGTTGTTCCCTTCATTCCTTAAAAAAAATCTATAGGGTTCAAATGTATGAAACTTTTTACCTAGGGCTGTTTCTACTGAGGTTTTCGACCACCTAGAAATGCATTCTTTCATCTTGAAAATATATATATATATATATATATATATATATATATATATATATATATATATATATATATATATATGCTTCCCCACTGAGGGCATTCCCTTCATCCTTTAAAAAAAAAACTTGGGCAACTTATTGAAATATTTTTGGAGGATTTACCAATATGTCCAAGGTAGAGCTCTGCTAGGTTTTGCCTCCCTAGGGTTTAACCCTAAGGGTTTGACTCCTAGGGGTTCCTCTCTAGGACCATTATGTTCAAGACTTGTAAAGTGAAGTTCCATAAAATCGTTCAAAGGCATGAAGTATTCTCACTGATCGCCTATTTGGAATGTGACTCAAATAGGGGGGGCAAATGTGGGCCCAAGTGAAAAATTAGGGTTCACATGACCTAATTGAATTAAATGCACAATTAGGGTTCCACGGCCTCATTAAATGTGCAAATTAGGGTTCGCATAACCTAATGGAATGAAGACAAAAAAATTGGAAATAAATGTGCTAGACCTAGGAGAAGCCTCCATGTGTCCCAAGGCAGAAGGCTCGTGGAGGCAGCTCATTTTGGAAATTGATTGAGGGATTGGATTGGTGGCTAGAAAGACAGGGTATTATGGGCATTATTATAATAACTAAAGGGTATTTCCGGAATTTTCTTGAAAACATGTGCCTAACATGTGACTACTTAATTCTAGGAAACTCTATAAATACCCCTTCCATTCTAGGAAGGGGGAGGACTCTTTTGGTGACTTAAGGCTTGGATATTCCACCTGAAAGCACTAAAAGGGTTTGGACCTCTCTTCAAACTCAGGACTTGGACTCTTGAAAGATCAAAGGACCTGGATATTCTCTCTCAACACTCAGGAATACTCTTTGAATCCCAATAACCCTAATAAGGTTTCCGGATTTTAAGAGTGGAAGGACTCAAGAAGAAGGCTCTTGGAATCCCAATAACCCTAATAAGGTTTTCGAATTCTAAGGAGTTCTGCCACGCGTCATTGGAGTAATCGTCCACCTGTCGTTCTCCTCTCTTCAATCAATCAATTAATTACGTACTCTTCATGGATTTCTCTCCTCCTCAGCCAACACGAAACCCTAACTGGCAAGGCGCGATTTCCTTGCCCACATAACCAATATTATCTTGAATTATCCTTCTCTCTTTGGCCGACTTCAGGTAGTATATGTTGTAATCTTTAATTATAAGTTGTGACCATGTTAAGAACAGTGTGCTAACAAATAAGTTGTAAAGTCAGTACAGTCTTTTTTTTTTCTTTTCTATTTCATAAAAGGGTTAACTATTACCATAAATAAACATTTCTTAATTATTTGAATTACAAATGGCAGACGGATGATCGAAGTTAGATGTATAGGCATGTTGGGAAAAAGTCTAAACATATACATGAATTTATGATATTGGGTCAATCGTTTCTTGATTTTATATTTTCTAATCTCGAAAAGGTAAATGATGGCATGATTCGATTGTCCTTGTGCCAAGTGTGATTTCATAAACTATAAATTATGTGAAGATGTAGAAATATGTCTTTATAAGCATGGATTTGTACCAAACTACACTACATGGACAGAGCAGCGTGGGAGTCACTTGAGAAAGTAGGGAATTTCAATGACGATATTGATGAGGGAAATGAAAATTGGCCTAAAGATATGTTAAGGGATATTACAAGCTGCATTAACCCTGAATTTGATGAGGATCCTAATAGCGAATTAAAGAATTTCTATGACCTACTAAAGGCTGCAGACGAGCCCTTGTGGGATGGTTGTCAAAATCACACCAAGTTATCAGTCGTAACTTTGTTGTTGTACCTAAAATCCAAGAATTGTTTGTATAATAATGGATTTGATGCTTTTCTTTCAGATTTCAAGGAAATGTTGCCCAAGTCATTTTATCACTTCAAGGCCTTAATGAAGGACCTTGGGCAACTTCTACAAAAATACATGCGTGTAATAATGATTGTATCTTGTTTCGAGGAGAATATGAAGATTTAGACGCTTGCCCAATTTGTAACGAATCTAGATATAAAAAAGCATGGCAGTGTTAAAGGGAAAAAGAATAAACCAATAGCAAGGAAGGTCTTAAGTTTTTTACCAATTATACCAAGGCTTCAAAGGCTTTATTTGTCATCAAAAACGGCCGAGCCTATGAGGTGGCACAAAGAAAAATGATGTGATATTCCAGGTGAGCTAAGGCACCCTGCTGATAGTGAGGCTTGGAAATATTTTGACCTCAATTACCCATCTTTTGCTGAAGATGCTCGTAGTATAAGACTTGGCTTAGCTACTGATGGATTTAATCCTTTTGGGCATTCTAGCAAACCTCATTCGACATGGCCAATTTTCCTTGTTCCATACAATCTCCCCCTTGGATGTGTATGAAAGAGGAGTACATGTTTATGTCACTACTTATTCCAGGTCCACATGGACCTGGAAGAGAGATTGATGTGTATTTGCGACCTCTTATAGAAGAACTAAAGACTTTGTGGGATGTTGGAGTTGATACATATGATGCTTTCTCAAACCAAAATTTTAATATGAAAGCAGCTGTAATATGGACAATCAGTGACTTTCCTGCGCTAGGCATATTGAAGGGTTAGAGTACACATGGGGCCTTGTCATGTCCTTCTTGTATGGATCCAAGTGTAGCTTTTAACCTTAAACATGGGAGGAAGCCGAGTTATTTTGGATGCCATCGTCGTTGGTTGAAGCGTAATCATAAATATCGAGTTGAGAAGAATAAGTTCAATAATAAAATTGAGCAAAGAAATCCCCCGCCTCGACGAACAGGTGTTGAGGAGTTAAATTTTGTATCTCAATTTAGTTCGGTCATCTTTGGAAAGGATAAAAACAATAGTACCGATAAGACTCCTGGGTTTGGAATCGAGCATAACTGGACAAAGAAAAGTATCTTCTTTGAATTGCCTTATTGGAGTATGCTTCTAATAAGACATTGCTTAGACGTGATGCATATTGAGAAAAATATTTTTGATAATTTATTTTACACTGTGATGAACATTACTGGAAAATCAAAAGACCACCTTAAAGCTCGTTTAGATTTGCAAGAGCTTGGTATAAGATTTGAATTACATCCTGAAGAGAGTGGTAATGGGAAATTTAAATTGCCAAAAGCCAAATATTCTTTAAAAAGCGAAGAAGTCAAGCAGGTTTGCAAGTGGCTTAAATCATTGAAAAAGTTCCAAAGCATATGCTTCAAATATCTCTTATTGTGTTAACCTTGACAATTGCAAAATAATTGGGCTAAAGAGCCATGATTGTCATGTTCTCATGCAGAGATTCTTGCCATTAGCCTTTCGTGATTTCTTACCAAACTCTATATGGGAACCAATAAATGCTTTGTGCAAATTCTTTGAGACATATGCTCTAAGGTGTATAAATTAATTTGAGTTAGAGAAGCTTGAGCTATTTATTCTTTGAAATATTACAATCTTGAGATGATTTTTCCACCATCTTTCTTTGATTCAATGGAGCATCTACCTATTCATTTGGCATATGAAGCCAAGGTCGGAGGACCAGTACAATATCGTTGGATGTACCCTTTCGAGAGGTGATGTTTTAATAAATTAAATCTCTTTTTTTGCCAAGTTTTTTTTATGGTTAAAGTGATTACCTAATTTTAATATAATTATAGGTGCATGTGTTCTTTGAAGAAAAGGGTGTGTAACAAGGCTTGCCCCGAGGGTTCAATAGCCGAGGCATACATAATAGACGAACTAGTTTACTTTTCTTCTCGATATTTTGATCTTAGGGTGCAAACCAAGTTCAACCGAGCTGATCGAAATGACGATGTCGGTCAAGCTGAAACTAATGAAAATTTATCAATATTTAGCCACCCTAGGCCTGGTCGTCCAATAGGAGGAAAATGAAAATGTTAAGATCTGTCCGATATAGAACTCGAGGCAACAACCTTATACATCTTGTCTAATTATGAGGAAGTCTTTGATTTCATCGAGTATGACATTTTAATTCTTATAAAGTTTATTACTTTTAGATATGAAAATCATTACTTTATATCTATTAATTTATTTCATTACTTCTAGGGAGCACAAGCATTTATTGAAAGAATTACGTCCAAACATGTCGGATAAAGTGCTACAAAAGGAACATAATTCGACATTTATAAAATGGTTTGAAAAGAGAGTCAAGAATGATGATGTCGTTGATACGCGTCTAAAAGCGCTCGCTATGGGTCCGTCTAGAGAGGTGACATGTTATGGTGGATTCATTGTCAATGGCTTTAGGTTCCATACAAAAGAATTGGAGTCAAGAAAGGTAACTCAAAATAGTGGTATTTTAGTCCAGGGATGTACTTTTGAAGGCCAAGAACGAGACTATTACGGACAATTAATTAAAGTAGTTGAACTAGAATACTATGGCGAAGAGAATTCGGTATTTTTGTTCCAATGTGAATGGTATGATTCTAAAAAAGGGGTGGTTATTGACAAGTACGGGATAACTACAATTGATACAAATTCAAGGCACAAGCCGTATGAGCCATTTGTTATCGCATCACAAGTTGTACAAGTGTTCTATGCTAATCCAGAATTGAGAAGTATAAGATGATGGAAATCAGATTCTCATTAATTTCCTCTATTCTTATTGTTGGCCTCTCGCTTCTGTTATATATAGAAATCTGTTACATGATTTACATGACATCGATTCAAAACTCAAACCAATCCTAATCTTTCTAATTCAAATATTAATTCTGACCTTTTAGATATGTTACAATAGAGTCAATCCTTATCCAATACAATAGCTTGAGTGGAGAGAGTTAAGGGATGAGATCGTATCAATACCCCCGTCAGTGATGGGGTGGAAGCACTTGTCGACTTTTACGTAAAAACTCAAACTTCGCGACTCTAAGGACTTCGTGAAAATGTCGGCAATTTGATCATTTGTGGAGATGTAGCGAACAAGCAAATCTTTCCGAGCCACCTTTTCGCGCACAAAATGAAAGTCAATTTCAATGTGTTTAGTACGAGCATGGAACACTGGATTCGCAGCCAAGTAAGTTGCCCTTATGTTGTCACACCAAAGTATGGGAGGCTGCTTCAAAAAAACACCCAATTCACAAAGTAAAGATTGGATCCAAGTCAATTCTGCAGATGTATCTGCCAGAGATTTATACTCAGCCTCTGTGGAAGATCTTGCCACAGTCTTTTGCTTGCGTGAGCACCACGAATTTAAGTTGCGTCCCATATAAATAGCATAACCAGCAGTTGATTTTTTGTCCAGAGGAGAACCTGCCCAGTCAGAGTCACAGAAGGCTTGTATCTTAAATGGATCAGTGCAGCGAACAAGAGACAAACCATAAGCAGATGTGGCTTGTAAATAACGAACAATTCGTTTAACTGCAACCCAATTAGATTCTGTAGGATTATGCATTGATTGGCACACCTTATCAACAGCAAAAGAAAGATCTGGCGTGTTAAGGTAGTGTATTGCAAAGCACCCACTATTTGTCAAAAAAGGGATGGATCTGAAAACAACGGATCAGAGGCAGTAGTAGGTCGAACAGTGGCGGAAGGAGTGCGGACTGGTTTGCAGTCCACCATATTCGCACGTCGGATAATGTCACATATGTATTTTCTTTGTGAAAGCACAAGCCCAGTAGAACACTGAATAGCTTCAATCCCAAGAAAAAGATGAAGTGGTCCAAGATCTTTTAGAGCAAACTCTCGACCAAGTGCGGTTATTAAGTCCGCTATAGCTGTAGAAGAATTTCCTGTGATAATGATATCATCAACATAAACCAATATAAATAATCGAATATGACCAGCAGTAAGATGATGGAAATCAGATTCTCATTAATTTCCTCTATTCCTATTGTTGGCCTCTCGCCTCTGTTATATACAGAAATCTGTTACATGATTTACATGACATCAAATTCAAAACTCAAACCAATCCTAATCTTTCTAATTCAAATATTAGTTACAGCCTTAGATATGTTACAATAGAGTCAGTCCTTATCCAATACAATAGCTTGAGTGGAGAGAGTTAAGGGGATGAGATGATCTGTGTCAATATCCAGTGTCGACTAAAGCTAAAGGTTGGTCTACTGTCATCACAACAAAAGCAAGAAACATATGATGTTGCTGAAAATAGTAATGAGGAGATATATCAGGAGGAAGAGTTTCATGATTTTGACTTATATAATATTGAGGAGCAAACTCAGAATTTGATATTGCTTGATGATTCTTAATTTGCTGAAGAAGTGGATCCATCGTTACCGGAAGCAGAAAATGAAGATAGAGAATGTAGTGATGAAGATGAAAATGATAATGAATATTTTAATGATGATGAATATTCCGAAGAAGAAGAAGAAGATGATGATATTTAGGCCCAGGTAGCTGAGTTTTTAAGTTATGTTTTCCTATATATATAGCATTCCAGATAATTATCAATCAATTATTATTTCCTTTAATTATTGAAATAAGAATCCTTTCAATTGTTACTTTGTTTTTCTGCAGTAACAGACATCCTGCCAAGTCTGTTATTCAATTTCTTTTTATCTCTAACTTAGCCTATAGTCATTTTCCTGTGTTGCTTTGTAAACTGCATTAAAGTTCAGACCTAATCCCCGATATTTTTACTATCAGAGCCAGGTTTGATACAAGTTTGGGAACCACACGATATATTAATAGACAAATTTGATTAGAGGACTCATAATAATTTAAGGGATTAACTTAAGCTTGCGAGCCTAATCTGAACAGATTAATTTGAGGGATTAATTTAAGTATGGCTTTTAAGTATATATTGACAGTTGGGTTAAACTGAAGTTGAAAATTATAACGATCTGAAGAATTCCCAAATTGTATTGAATTTTGATTCTGTGTTCTGGGTGAAGTTGAAAGTTTTGTATCTATTAAGCATTAACTACTTATTTAGTTTCTGGCACTTATTGTCAGATAATACTGCTATGATTTATATCTGAGGTATAGGCAGTAAGCTAAATATAATTTTATATTTCTGTTTATTTTATTATTCAACCAAATACTAAGTTTTCTGTGTGTTTGTTCACACACTAGAGAAGGACTTGTTTTGCACTCACCACTCTTAACAAACTTAGAAGATATTTATTTGGGCTTGTTTACATTCATTGAGTATATACTTCTGCAACTTTAAAGTTTAACCATGTATTGTGTTTCAAACTTTGTTGTGGACTCGATGAAAATAATTTTCCAGGTTCCTCCCTGCTGTTTGTTAAGTGCATGGGATGTTTGTGACAACTCCATATTAATTTAACTATTTCATGAATTTAATTACACACACACACACACACACACACACACACACACACACACACACACACATATATATATATATATATATATATACAGAGAGTGAAGATGTAATTCTTCTACAAAACATCAAGACTAAAATACTCCCTTTACAAATATTTTGGTAGTCTTCCAAAGCTATTAATGATTATCTTTGAAAGTGCTTCAGTATTTTTTTATGAATCAAAGGAGACTACAAGTTGCACCTTATCTATTGATGGCCAAACTTATGTTTGGCATTTCATGGATTGTATGCTTAGTGGTAAAACTAGTCGACATGAGGCACTAGTCTAATATAACAGTGTCTGATTTCCTGAAAAATATATCAACATTTGGCCCTTCAACATTCTAGTGTGATATTACTTCCTTTTCTTGCTTGGAAGGATATTTTGTAGCTATCCTTTACGTGTCATTCCTACTTCCAATACTTGGTTTTACTTATATGTATATAAATTTTACAGGGTGAATCCATTTAGGCTAATTGGAGTTGGACTGACGGTCTGGACTATTGCTACCACATTATGTGGCTTTTCATTCAATTTTTGGTCTATTGCATTCTGCCGCATGTAAGTAGATTACTTCTGAACTTATTCAGTCTTCGCTTTAGTTTGTATCACATCATATTATTCATTCCCCCACCGGGCATTACTAATTACTTCTTTAATCAGGCTAGTGGGTGTTGGTGAAGCCTCTTTTATAAGTCTCGCAGCTCCATTTATTGATGATAATGCCCCCGTAGCTCAGGTTTGTCCCCCTTTATTGTATTAAGCTTTACAATTTAATATGTATGACCAAAATCCATTATGGGTACTGTAGTAATTTTTGGTACAGCAATAATAACTAAATAATATAATTCATTTTAACAAATAGCTAAATATTATAAATCAGGCGGCCAGTGGTTGACTGCTGGTTGGTGAGGTCTGCTATCATTTGTTGTTGTTCTACTTGAGACCAGGACTATGAGATTATGTAGAAAAAGTATTTTTCATTACTAATTCTTTAAATGTGTCATTTCTGCTCATGGACCACCATCAAACAACATCAGCTTGTACCATGATTTTCCTAAGCTTTCACACAGATTACTGTTTCAGTATAAGTTGTTAATTGACCTAATCTCAATATCTTTAACGCTTGCTATCTAGGGTGCAATTAATTTGCTTTTGGCTGTGTACAAAAAGAAATTCAAGGCTTTAGGTGGTTATTTGACTGATGAAAGTAATGTATGCAAATTAGTGATCTTTTGGTCAAGTATCCTTATATTTATAAGCAAGAAATTCATCTCAGATCTTTTGGTCAAGTTTTCTTATATATATAAGCAAGCCATTATTCGTGATATCATTTTTATCTGCTGCTTGATAATTATTATTATTGCATATGCATACGTTTTTCTTTGAGCATTTTGTTTCAACGGAATGCCAAATGTAAAAATCTGATTCGAAAATATGTAGAATATATTTTTTTTTTATAATTTAATTGGCAAATAAAATTTTAATTAGCCTTTAATTATGCTTTTGCTTTCCTGAGCCAGACTATGGAATTACATATCCATATTGACAGCATCCTTAAAAATTTCTTATATTCTTCTCAAAAACATTTACTCTTTTACTCACGATAGTCTTTTATCGCTTTAATTAACATTGACATGATTTTAGTTCATGAATACTACACACTTTCAGTTTCTAACCCTCTTGTATCTTAATACATGGATATTCCATACTTCTTATTCCTAACTCAAGTATACAAGGTATATTCATAGCTCATTTCATGAGCCAAATATAATTATCACTTGTATAGGTAAATTATAACTTCCGTAATAATTTATAATTTTATTTCCATAAATTAACGGGTTAAGTACTATCGCATTACTATACAATGCCAAAACAGCCCCTTTTTGTCAAGTAATGCCGGCATCCAAGCCTTGCTTGGCCCTGCGTGGCTCGGCCAGGCTCGGCGTGGCCTTGATTGGCCAAGCAGCCCCAAGTTTGATCACCCATCTTTATTAGCTTTTATCTTTTAAAGTACCAATTCATTCACATTGAATATTAGATATTTTATAACTCATGAACTTGTCTATTTAGGAAATTAAAAACTAACTTTATGAGTAAATTATCAATTTACACCACAAAGCTAAAAATATCCCGCCAACGCTGATATAGTAGCTGTTTTCTATTACTTGTTGCTGCCATTAGGCAGCAGCCTTTTGAGCAATGTATTTCCTAATCTTCTACTTTAATTACACTAAAATTTTGATAAGTTGTAAGTGATACCACCGCCTATTAAAATGAACCACCAACTACAGCAGATATATACACAATGCGAACTAAATTGCTTGCCAAGAATTCGCCCAGCTGTCCCTGCAGCATGTTGCTGTAGCCCACTACAGCTGAAACGCAACAACATACTTCTCCTTTTTAGCCATTTCGAGAAATTCCTCACTTGATATTCTTACATCTGATTGCTCTTAACTTTGAACACAATCAACATTGTATTATCTAGTATTTTATAAAATTATCCCATAACCAAAAAGGATTCTTCAAAACAAATTTTTAGAGGTTCAAAAGTGGCCTGTTGGCAAAAATTTTGGTTAAAACCATTTTGATGCAAAAGGGATAGAACTCAATTTGAACTGAATTTGAAATAACTACAGGACCTAAGTCACCTTATAACTCATGTATGAACTTTACTTAGCCCCGACAATGGGTAAAATCTCAGTTTCTACTCACATATTCTCTATGAAGCATTTTTTCAAACAACCTTTATGCATGACTTAAAACTCAGAAATTCATGAGTATTTAAATAGAGTCTAGCCCAGATTTACATTCTTATCTCAAAATAACCTGCAATACATTTCCTTTATACCAAATAACAATCCAAGCAATTCAATTCACAGCAACAATCCATATTAATACAACATATAGACTAACTAGTTTCTATGAACTTTATAAAGATTAGACTTACCTTTCATTTGTCGCAAATTTTAAGTATGATAATGCTTGAATGTATTTCAATTGCTAAAATAGATTTCAATCCAGCAGCAAATTTCGATTCCCAGGAGCTCCCATTTCTTCAGTAGAACTAAGGAAGCTTTGAAGAGTTATGGAATTAATTTGGAAACTTTAACACAATTCCTTTTCTTCTTCTTCTTTTGGAACGAATGAAGCAGGGCTATTTTTTATTTTTTATTTTTTATTTCCTTACTTTCGGGACGATTAGGAGACGAGAATTGAACGTTTGGGACTGAGAAATTGAAATAAAATAAAATGTTTTTGAGAGTTTTAGGGGGGGCGTATTCAATTAAGATTTTTAAAGATTTTTTTAAGTGATATACTTTTGTAGAATTTATGGGATTTTAATGACTTTCAAAGACTTTAAAGACTTTTTTAAAATGACTTTTATAGACTCTATAAAATAAGTAATAGACTTTTATAAACTTTTTATCAACTGTGATAGACTTTTGTATATTTCTAATATATCTTGCAACTTATATTAATTGTTAATTAGTCCATGTGTACAACATCTCCGTCTTTTTTTATGAACTAGAGTAAATCTCATTATATTATTGTGGCATGAGATTTTATATATGTTGAAAGCGTTCATATTATTCTACTCATTTCATAATACATTTGGATACTTGGATACCAATAAAACTTTAGAAACTACAGACGCAATACAAAAATTAAGCTCATTTTTCATTGAGTTATATATACTTTATGCATATGCGTACGCTTATTTAGAATTATTGTTTTTCATTCAGGTTTACAAAAGTTGTCATCAATACTTATTTACGTAACTAGCAATTAAAAAATTAATATAAACATTTGCAATATATATCGATTTCCATTCAAATATTTGAATATTACCTCGTCTTAGTATCAAAATTTGCAAATAAACATAATATATACTTGTTTCATGTATATTTTAAAATAGCAAGTTATTTTTCAAATAAAAAATATTTTTTTATTTATATTCTTTTAATAAATTTTTAGTTTAGTAATGTAACATATAATAAAATGATGATAAAAAGCTTGAAGAACTTATATATTTTATACAACTATATATCACTATAAAGTACGTACTCTATATAAATTACTTTCTCTCTCTCTAAGCTTTTTTTTTCTTCATTTAACTCTGATTAAGTTAATTTACTTAAATTATAAAATTATAAAATATTGTATATTTATTTTTATTTTGAAATAATAACGTGTTTATTATTAAATAACAAATAAATTCAAAATTTAAATATTTTGAATTTTGTACATTGACTACAAAAACAAAATAAATGTTTTATTTTTGTGGGTACAGCAGAAGTATTAATTATTATAGATTATAAAGTAATTAGAAATATTGGATTCATGTGAAGTAATTAGAAATATTGGATTCATGTGAATTGTATTTTAAATTTATTTAGCTTATTAAGATGAGATATGAAGTCTTTAGAAATCTTTAGAGATGAGGTCAGACTTTGGATATGGGTTGATAGTTATAATTCTTCTTCTAAAGTCTGTCAAACTCTACCATTTAATATAAATCTGAAAAGTCTATGACTTTTTGAATATCAAAATATTTTTATAGATTTTGTAAAAATCTTAATTCAATACCACCTAACTTTTAAAGACATTAAAAAAGTTGTAATTGAATACCATTAAATTTTTATAAACTCTTTAAATATCTTGATTAAATATAACCAAACTTTAAAAATTTTTAAAAATCTTAATTGAATACACCCCCTTAGTTACTGCCAAATAATCCCACTCCTTCCTTTAAACAGATCATTCACCTCTTTCATGAAATAACTATGCTAATTGGCATATGATAAATCTAAGCCTTCCACCTCCTGCTTGACTATTCCTATATGCTAAACCATAATCTGCCACCTGTTAGTATGATTAACCATGCTTAGATTTTTTTTAGCCGACTTACTTGAATACTTATCACATACCAACTTTGCTTAGATATATTAGCCACTTTAATCTCTTTAATATATATCCCATGTAATGATTCATCTTTGTTATCTCATTTTTTTTTTCAGATTGCCAGCATGATTTATTATATATTTTCTTACTCTTATACTTCCCATTTACACATATAAATTAATTCATGCATCATAATTACATACATAATATAATTCTAATAACTTCCGTACGTATCGCGTTAAATATTAAATACATAACGTATTTTAAAGATAAAATAAAATATTCATAAATTTTTCCATAAAATAGAAGATAATTATTAAATAAAATATTTTATTTAATAAATTAATTAAAATAATTTATTTTCATAAACTATTTTAATATGCACAAAATTTACCTCCACTGTATTATAATTTTCTTTCAGCAATTATTTACATAGTAAATATATTTTAATATATTTATCACGCCACCTTCACACGTATTTTATACCGCAGTTATCACATAAGCAGTATAATATAAATCAAATAAAATAAAATTTTGATTTCTTTTTCCACAATAAATTGTTTATAACGATTTACCAAATATAATAAATATAAATTATTATATTTAACCTATCACATACATCCACATATTATACTGCACGTAATCACACATACAGTATTTATTTTATTAAATATTTATTTTAATATTATCTGAAAATTCAAAACGTCACATTCTCCCCCCTTTTTATAAGGATTCCGTTCCCGGAATCGTAAAACGAAACTTACTTACTCGGTTTAGGGCCACTCTTTCTTGATCACGTTAACCCCTTCTTAGCCGTATTATTTTGTAATAATAAAAGATATTATTTTTTTTTTCCACATATCATAACTCATATTAAAAGATATATAAATATGTATCTCCAATTATTTAATAGCTTTCGCTATTTTATACTTAATCTTTTGTTACTATGAAAGGTCCTAAAATTTTTGGACTTATCCTTTCACCTTTGACCCTCTCCGGAGTCTACTTTCTTTTGTCACTATCTGTGTATATATTTTGAAAACTTGATTTACTATATTAACCAGTGTTCAGATAAATAATTACTATCTTTATACTAACTTATTTCATCAATCCAACATAGATTCATATTCATAGCACTTGACATACCATAGTACATACTGCTCTAAACATCCGCTATCCCCTTGTGACTCAAAAGTTGGAATTTGCTGCCACAACTTATACAAAAGTTAAGAATAATACGTTATACCCATCATATACGCATCATATAATCATACATATTCAAGTAATACTAATATTACTTATTCCTTACGCCTTCACTAAGGATCAATGACTTAGTATCCTATATATTCCCATCATCCTCAATAATCCATTCACACCTAACTATACCAAGTTCGTCAAACTTACTACACATTATGAGTTTAAGAACTCACCACAAACATATGAGTTTAAGAACTCGAACTTGACCTTATATTCTTTAATTATACTCTACCTATCAGTTATACTATCGTTTTTGGGTCCGATACTACATTTTTCCAGTATAATCACCTCATTAGGGTTGCTTTCAATGTGAGCATCTATTTCAGTTATTTACTTTGATATTAGCTCGGTTATGGAGATTGGCTCCTTCTTTACGATCTAAGGGTATCCTAATCATTTTTCTTCTGACATCTACATACATAAATTATCTTGATTAGCACATAATATATACACACAGCAAATAATAGTTTTATATAAGTTATCTTTTATTTTGTTTGACGATGAATTTATCCAATTCATCTCATTTTAAACTCTATATGAGTTATATGTATTTTCAATGTTTCCCTCTGCTCTAAGGTTATAGCCTAAGGTCTACCCCCACCTATGGATTCTAACCCTAAAGCTCTGATACCAACCTGTGACGCCCCCAAATTCAGGTACTTGAAACCCGAATTCAGTGCTTCACGTTACCATTTTTTTGAGCGGAATAATAATAATATTGTCATAAATATATCAAACTTAATTTACATATCAAAGTTGTCTAAATCCCAGGTACGTGACCTTAAAACATTTCATTACATAATAGATAATAAATATCATCATCTTATTTAAGTCTAGTTATTACATCAGATAACACAAACTTATCCTGACAGCATTCCTTTCCCCTTGTTCCTGGTAGAGCCCTCTGGTTGGTCATACTTAACTGAAAACATTTAAATTAAGCAAGAATGAGCATTTTAGTGCCCAACAAATAATAGCAACAATAAACATTAGCTGAAAGGATTAAATATTTTCTTTGAGTGACACTTCTACAACGAAGCAATAGTTGTGAAGTAACTAAAACAATTCTAATCAACATATCAATTCTGTTTCAAATTTTTGAAACTACGTACTGACTATAAATGGAGAGCAATCGACAAACTATGAACATTGTTTTTCATTTTTGCTAAGGTTTAACAGAACTTCATCCGCAAACTGTCATAACTGACGGGCGCGAGGGTGATCTGCCTAATGTGCCCTGTATTGATCAATACTACATACAAGAACGATATTTTCGTTCAACACATCCGCCTTAGGTGCATAAAATTTTTCCAGATTCGGGATGTTCATACTTAGTCGGAAATCTGAACCAAAACAATTCGGTTGGATACAATAAAGTTCTATAATGTTCAACGATATTTCTAAATCTGTGTCTAGTCGAGTCAAATAGCTTAGACGACTTTTAATTAAGGTATACATACTGGAAATCAACAAGTATGTATTAACAAGTATAACAATTATCCAAGTAAGGACACTTGTATAACAATATTTAGAAATTAATGAACAGAATATATATATCTAAATCTTGTAGTACTACTGTACTAATGAACGAATAAGGTTCGAGAACTTGTATGAATACAAATGATTGGATACATAATCAATAACAATAAAGTTTAAAAACTCGTATAATCGGAATATAATTCAATAACTTACTTACGCAGGTTTATTGCATAAATAGATATAAAGAGTAAAGATACTTGCCTTAAGCGTAGTTTATCCACGTAAATAAATCAACACTTTCGAATCCTATTTATAGCGTATTATAAGTACAAAATGCTCATTAGCTAACACATTCGTTAATCAAGCTCGACATGATTCAAGTATGCACATATGATACAAAATCAGCTTATATGTTTATCACGAAATCAATTATCCAGTTATTTCATAAGCAAATTAAGAATGCTAATTGTAACGACCCCAAAATAGGTCCATTCAATCCAACCCATTCTGAGTCGCCAAATACATGGTACAGAATACAACTACAACTTTATTACAATAATTATCGTGCAAAATACAACAACACATATACTGTGAGTTTGGATACAAATATATACCAAATGTGACACATGTCCCAACCGTGGACAACACCTCACAATGACACCTTACATAAAGGTATAGTCAAAGACTGTTTTAGAAACTAAAATCTTTGGGAAGTGCTCAAGGAAACCTTCGTACATGGGAGGCCATACGTCTAGGTTATGATAGATATCATATGTCCAGAGAATTATCCTTGGTTGACCTAATAGACCCCAAAGAAAAACGAGAAGATTACTATCATATTCTTCCCAATGGTGAGTCTTCTCTTAATTTATCATTATCTCCACTATATCAAATTGAGAATTATACTTCAAACAAACACCAAGATTATATAGGTAGTGCTCGTATATATACTCAGCAAGTGGATGAGCACATCCCTGTCTTATGATGATACGTGGTTGTATGTCATTAGACATCTTGTTTGATAGTGACAAAACACCCTTCCAACGTTGAGTTCGCCTCACCCTATTAGATTCACCAAATATAACTACTAAACGATGACCACCGTTCTATTCCCTCATTACTCCCCGCTTCGACCCAACTACACTCTTATTACACGAAAGGAATTGTAAAGCAAAAGGTGAGCACAACTAGCTTCGAGAAAGAATATCATGACTAAAGATAATTAAATTATCAATAGCCTCCATCAATAATAAATCAAAGATTTAGAATATATGGTAGATGATAAAAATTTCAACCATAGTTGCAGCGTCAGAACGAGCAATCCATTAGAAGAGTCAAATAGACTATAAAGTCTATTATCTTCTCCATGTTAAAATCCACCAACAATGTTTTATCCTCGTAACATCAATCAACAATTACGGTCCACAATCATATGAATAACTCATAATCATAATTGTAGTTCTAAATTTCTCTTACTCATCCGGAATGAAGATAATTTTCATCACCTATCTTTACCCGAAACATCAAAGATCATGGTTACACCAAATCACATTTCTTGTTCATAATCATACTAATAATTTCATCTTTGCACTACTACCAAAGATATTCATTTGTATCACCAGCTTAGTCATGTTCATCTCAACACATGTTCATCTTTGCACCACTCGCCAAAGATATTCAACAACATGTCATCTTTGCACTACGTGCCAAAGATATTCATCAATAATTCATCTTTGCACTCACGTGCCAAAGATATTCATCAATAATTCATCTTTGCAGACCGCAGCCAAAGATATTCCTCAACAATTCATATTTGCACTATATAGCCAAATATATTATTATCTCAAAGAAATATATAATCATTTCGAATTTATATAAACAATAATTATAACCATATCGATCATTTCACCTTTGCACTTAAGCTAAAGATATTCAATTATATATTCAATGGTCATGATCATAACAATTCAACAATTCAACTTTGCACTATCGCCAAAGAGAACCCATAGTCATGATCATACCAAAAATCTACCCATTTTTACACTCAAGTCAAAGAGAAATATCATCATTAGGGTTATAAAAATGTTATATATGATAGTAAAATCAATATAATCAAAACATCTAGATTTAATCTCAAGAGTAATATTCATAAATCAACTATAATTTGGTTAGAAAAAGAAACCAATTTTGTCGTGAATAGTACTTGTGAATAGTAACTAAATGAATAGTAACTCATGAATAAGAACTCGTGAATAAGAACCCCGACATGAAAAAGATAGAAATTCCACAATAAAATCCATACCAATATTTATGTATAATGATATTGAAAGAATAATATTTCTTAAGCTTATAAACAATTTATTTTAATTGTTTACACTTTACTAAATAATACATTTAATCATTCTAAAATGCTAAACTCATAAGATTTCATCACCAATAACCAAAACCCTCATCAAAAATCTGCATATACCTCATATAGGATTCTCAAGCCATAAAATCTTATTTTCCAATTTTTTTACTTCACATGACATATTTAATTCATTTACTCATAACTAGTCCATTTTCATGAAAAATACCAAATCAGTTCCAAAAATATTTCTTTTCTGAGATTTAGCAGAATATAGTCTCATATTGAACATATATTTTTCTCAGAATTTTTAAAATTCATTTACTATTTTTCATATGGCCAAAACCGCCGAATATTAAAACATTTATCATAAATTGTACTTTTATCCAAAAATTCTGAAATTTATAGAATATACCCATGTTATATATATGTACTCCCAATAAAAATTTCATCAATTTTGGAGTTAACCACAAGGAGTTATAAGCGGTTACTTTTAAAATAGTCTTTTCCCGTAAAATTCATAACTCTTAATCTATACATCCAAAAATCACCATTTTTGGACACAAACAACAAAACTCATCAAATTATCATTTCAAATTTTTCCAGAATTTTTGAAGGTCTGCAAAGTTACGAAACATGAAAAATATAACAACCCTTAAAATCCCTTACCTCAAAAAGAGCAAAGATTTTTACGATTGAATAACGCCGAATGAACTTGCACCGAGATAGAAACACTCAAGATACAAGAATACACTTGATAATATAGAGAGAAAATAGAGAGAAAACTTGAGCTTACGTGTGATTTTCAATTCTAACTTAAGCTTCTATTTATAGGAAAATGCTAGAACGCTGAAAGGAGACTAAAATAATAAAATATTATTTTTCTTTTCTACACACCAACCATCCAAGACCAGCCATCCAAGCATGCCAATTCTCAAAAAATATAGCAACCCACATGTTATTAACACCAACCAAAGTGGGTCCCACCATATAATTTAATAAAAATCATTTTATTTTCCTCAAACTTTAATAATTCATAGAAAATAGCTCGTTTATCGTAAAAATTGAAACTCATGGCTTTCCATGGAAATTCCATTCTCTACAACTTTGCGGAAGAAATATTTCCAAATTCCAAATGTAAATTGACCAAAATCAACAAACGAAATGTATTTTACTGATACTATAATCAAATTTTCATTAAGAATTGTGTCCACCGACACCCAAAACATATGTTAAATATTTAATGCCACAAAAATACTCTTCCTCCTCATATACTCATATATCCCACATTCATTGTAAAAATATTAAGTATAATATATTATTAAAATAATATATTTAAATGAATTATTTTATCGTAAAAAGATAAAATATTAATTTTCAATAGTTGTAACATTAAAAATTTTCTCCATCTATATCCACAATAAATATTTTTTTATCATAATAATCAATAATTAATTATTCACAAATAATATTACAGACTCACAAAGATCGACAACTTATAGGTTCCTGTGATGTAGGGGCTTTCCAATAAAGATTTCTCCTCTTCTTGGCCAGCAATTAGGTGACCAAACCTCTCCTTAGATGTAACTTTCTAGACATTGCCAATAATGTTATCTCGATAATATTATTCAAATAATTTGAATTATTGATCTGATAATAGAAAATACTGTGCAGTGACAATTATTGAAACAATAATAATATATAATATCAACGCAACAATTATTGAATCAATAAAATAAAATATTGAACAGTAATTACTGTAACAATTATTGAGTAGTGCCTTCTTACGTAAGAATCAATAATTCAAAAATACACAATACCGGTGCTAATATTCGCATGCAACAACGCGTATTACATTTTATTTTACCAACCGGGTTCCAACAAAGTTAATTGTAACGATTACGCCAATTATTTATAAAAACTAAATTTTGTCGCTTTTCTTCATCCGATGCTTATTCTCATTATGGGGCCCACAAATGGTCATATATTGGTTGCATTTAATATTCCCTCGACGTAAAGAATATTCCACGACCAAACGAATATTCCCTGACAATTGAATATTTTATAACCACTTGCGTATTTTGAAAAATTTCATATATCATCCTTAACTTTAACTTTTATCAATTTAACCATTTACTGAATTGTAATTATAAGAAAAATTGAATACTTTTATTTCATAAAATTCGGGGTCTTACACTAATGGCTAAGTCCTTTTTACCCATGGACTTTCCTTTTACAAGACAAACACCATGATATTACTTAATCCTCACATATATACATGTATCAGTAGGTTTTACACCATTTCTAGCAATATAGGCATTCTACAAGTTAACTGTCAAAAATCAGATTATACTATCTCGTATTCCAGATCATGCAATTGCGTGCCATGGCTAAGTTTAGGATCAAAGATAAATTGCTTGGCTGGCCCCTCTCTGCCAAGCCAAGACTCAGCTGTTGCCTTATAGTTTCTGTTTGCCATAAGCACAACATTCATACATAATATATTTTGTCATATTAAAGGTCTTTTCATGCTCCTCAAGTCAATCTAGGTTCCTTTCTTTCAAAAAAATAATTCTAAATTAAACATTTCAACAATTTAAAGTCATTTGAGGTCATGAAATCACACAGTCTAACATGCTTGCCTTCTAAACATTCAAGGTAGTTATAAAACTCATATTAGGCATGCTTGTGAGTATTGATATTACATACATGCAATTTATTCTAGTGATCATTTTGAAAACATGCTTTATTCAGTTTTAATCTTTATTTCACAACTCTTAACATAGTAGGTATATATGTATGATGCATTAACACGTCTAAAAGTACCATCAAACATGCTCATAAAATTCAGATTCTAACTTCTAAAGTAGTATGTTAACATTCTCGTATTTTCCTTAGTAACCTTACTAATAGGTTCTACATGTTCAATACATATGGATCATGTATAGGTATATTATAGACACAACATGACATCTTAACCCTTTAGAATGTAAATATTTATGTGATGCAACTATGTTTTGAAAATATGTTCAAGTTTGCTTTTGAAACTATTTTAAACTTGAACAATGTAATTTAACACATACAAGATAACTTTAAGGCTTTAATCATATGTAGTCAAGTCATGTTATCATGCTCGCAAGGTCAGAATATAGAGCATGTAGTAGTCATGCATGTTAGCTCACTATACTAAGTTAAAAACTTCTTTAATACAAATCCTAAGTAAAGTGGTCATGAGCAAAGAACTATGAATCATATAAACACAAGTTAACGGGTTATTCATGCCTTTCTAAATCATACCAACATGCTTGCAAAGTCAGTATATGAACATAGCATACATACATATCAAGTTCCTTTCTAAAATCCTAAATCCATTTTAAACTCTACTCCTTCGTTAATCATGTATGCTAATCTACTCTCATTAGGTTAACTATACTTATATATACACATTACACATATATGCATGCTAGTTTAAGTCATAATCATCGATCACACTTAGCGTAAATCGAAATCTGAAAGCAGATCCATGGTAATTGCTACTGCAGTGCCTCAAGATGTTATTACGACGCAGACAAGGCCATGCCTAGTTCGAGCCAGAACACCCCGTGAACTTTAGCCCAAACACAAAAATTACACACAAAATTGACTCAAAATTAAAATTCATATATCAGTTCAAACATGCTTGTATGATTATATAACAACTATATGGACATTACCCAACCCTTTTTAACATCTAACTCCACACAATCAAGAATTTGAAATTCAAGAATGGAATTTTGACAGAAACTGAAAATGAAGAACAAGAAGAACCTTATACCTTGTAATTTGCTTGTTAATTCACTCCTTCTACTAATAAGTATATAATCACTCACTCTATCTATGCTTTCAATCACATTCCTTAGAAATTCTCAGCAATGGAATTTAGAGAAAGAGAGTTCATACTTATAGAAGAAATTTTACACAGACAATGCATATATACACCAAATTAAACCAATGAGAATGTTAGATTACATGGTGGTTAAGAGAGAGTTGGTAAATGGTAGTTGAAGATCATCATCACCACCACTCCCCCATAATCATGAGCTAGAAGGAGCTTGGAAGAAGAAAAAGAAAATAGCTTATAGCCTTTATGTTTTACACGTGAAGGAGAAATGAAGAGCAAATGGGACACAAATTTTGGGACAGACCAATTAACTCAGCAATCATGTAATACTTATACAATTTCCTACTCTTATGTTATATTTTATATACACATTCTCCATACATGGCTATATCCTAATGCCACAACTGTGACGCCCCCAAAATAGGTATACATCACCTATTCTGAGTCGCTAAATACATGGTACAGAATATAAATACAATCTTTAATATACAACAAGAGAGCTGTGAGTTTTAATACAAATATTGTCTTCTAGACAATATCCACTCTCGTAATAAGTCCTCATTACATTTATTGTCACACTATTTAATGTAATAGTGAGGACTACTAATACTATCATCTCGGACCGTCACCCGCTCCCCGACTAGTTCCGCCACGCTTCTCATTTCCTCAAGAGAACAATGAAAGAAAGGGTGAGCTCAACTAGCCCAAAGAAGAAATATTATGACAAGATAATGAAGAATAAATTATCATTAGTCTTCAACAATGTTAAACCGGTAAAATACAATAGACATCAAGTTTAATCTGCAATGAACATACAATCCATTAAAAGAGTCAAGTAGAGAATAAAATCTACTATCTTTTATGATTTAAAAGGTTTTTCATCACTTTTATCATTTTGTGACCCAAATTAATAAATAAACCACATCATCCCCAGACTACTACGGCCAAGGATATTCATTAGTATCACAACCACAAATTATCCATGCACTACGGGCCAAGGATATTCGTGTATTCATCAATGGTAATGATCATGCCAACAATTGTCCATCAATGCACTACGGGCCAATGAGGACTTTTATCACATCATTTGTAACATTACTACCATGATTACACCAATAATCCTCGGTCATAATCATACCAAGTCCATCTATGCACTCACAGCCACGTATGACTTTCAAAAAAATATAAACATGAGGATGATGACAATGATATAAGAGTTCAATAAAACAAGTTCAAGAATTAATTTATTTGGGAACTAATAACATCCAAATCGTCAACATGATACTTCTTTGTAGAGTAAAATTTAAGAATGCTCAGAAGAATATTTCCATGAAAAGATACTGGATGAAGCGCAAATATCAAGGATATTCCATTAATTTCATGGAGTATAGAAGTCAAAACTTTAACCAACTGAGTATAATAAAGAATGGAATAACAAAAGAAATCACCATGCATGCGGTATTGCGATGTATAAAGTTATTCCAACGTAATAATAAATAACGGAACCAGGTCAAGCGTAATACGTACCGACAGGATATTCCAACAGAATAATAAAGAATGGAATAACAACAGAAATCACCATGCATGCGGTTCTTCGCATAGACAAGTTATTCTAACAGAATAATAAATAATCGGAACCAGTGTCCGGCGTAAAAACGCATGCATGTGATGTTCCAATGTAATAATAAAGAATGGAATAATGTAAGAATTTCACCATATATATGCGTATTGCATGCATGTGTTATTCCAACATAATAATAAAGAATGGAATAACATAAGAATTTCACCATGTATGCGGTACTTATTGGATAGATAGGTTATTCCAACATAATGATAAAGAATGGAATAATGTAAGAATTTCACCAAGTATAGGGTAGCCACAGATATCTGAGTTATTCCAATAGAATAATAAAGAATGGAATAACAGAAGTTCTCTTCATGAATACGAAAGAAATAATACCCCTTACCTTAGAACAACTGGATATAGGAGTAGTGAAGTAGCAGAATACTTTTCTTCTTTCTCTCTATAGTTTTTCTCTCTAGAGTTTTAGTGAATTCGTATGAAATAATGAAGGAATGAGCTTCTATTTATAAGAGAATGAACTGAATAGTGACTAATTCCTGAACGGTCCAGATTGATTTACTTTTAAACTGACGGTCCAGATTGGTTTACTATAAAATATTCTAATAAAAAAAATCTTTTAAATAAAATATAATATATTCTATTTATAATCTAATAAAATGAATAACTTTATAAAAGTATTATGTTTTATATAAAAAGCTTTTCTGTTTTATTACATTAATAATACTAATAAAATAAAACTTCATCATCATTATTATAATTCATACTATTAATCGACCAGGTCGTTCCCAGGAAAGAGGGGACTTTCCAATAAGGATTTCTCCCTATTGGTGCGCAATTAGGTGACCAAACCTCTCCTTGGCAGAACTTCTAGACATCGTTAATAATGCAAATAATAATATTAACAACTTTGTTATCTCAATTATTGATTTAATAATATATAAAATATTGACAATAATTGAATCAAATAACGTGAGATACTATGCAGCAATTACTGAAGCAATAATTGAACAAAACTGAGTGACTTCTCACGTAAGCATCAATAATCAATACCGTGTGCTACTATGCAACCACGCGTATTCCTGTACTTTTAACACTGGGTGTTTCAATAGTTAACGGTAAAACTTTCGCCGTTATTTTCATAAAATATATTTTTTTTGTCGTTTTCTCAATCCGGCAATAATTTCATTATAGGGGTCCACTAATGATTGTGCTGCCGTCGCATTTAATATTCCTGTTAAAACGAATATTCCCCACCAATCGAATATTATATAACAACTTGCGTACTTTGCAAAATTTATAACTATTACCCACAACTATAATATTATATCAAATTCATTCCATAATATTCAAAAATGATAATTATAGAAAAATTCATCTTTATTTATAAAAGTTGGGGTCTTACAATCTCCCCTTCTTATGAAATTTCCCCTCGAAATTAGGGTACATACCTGGTATGTCGAAGAGGTAAGGATACCTTGATTTCTTTTCAGCTTCTAACTCCCAGGTCATTTCCTCAACATCGTGGTTCCTCCATAAAACTTTGACTTGAGGTATAACCTTGGAGCATAGAATATGTTCCTTCTTATCCAAAATTTGAACAGGAACCTCTTCATACGTTAAATCTACCGCTATTTCATCCGGTTCTAACTCAATAATGTGGTTCGGGTCTTTCACATATTTACGTAACATGAATATATGAAAAACATTATGAACACGAGACATACTTAGCGATAAAGTGAGTCTATAGGCTACAGTCCCTACTCGATCGAGGATTAAAAATGGGCCAATGAATCGAGGATTGAGCTTTCCTCTCTTTCCAAATCTCGTAACTCCTTTCCATGGAGCAACACGTAATAACACATGATCTCCAATATCGAATTCCACGTCCTTTCGATGAAGATCAGTATAACTCTTTTGTCGGTCTTGTGAGGTTTTTATACGTTGTCGAATCGTTTGAATCTTTTCCGTAGTCATACGTACCAACTTTGGTCCCAACAACGTTGTTTCATCCACGTTATCCCAGCATACTGGAGAATGACACTTTCTTCCATACAACGCCTCGAATGGAGCCATGCCAATACTTGCTTGATAACTGTTGTTGTAACAAAACTCCACCAATGGTAAGAACTTGTCCCAACTTCCCTTGAAGTCAAGGACACAGAGTCTTAATAAATCTTCAAGAGTTTGAATAGTCCTCTTTGATTGTCCTTCCATCTGAGGATGATATGCCGAACTAAATCGTAAATCTGTGCCCATAGCTTTTTACAAACTAACCCAAAATCTTGAAGTGAATCTTGGGTCTCGATCAAAAACTATGGATACTGGCATACCATGCAATCTTATAACCTCGTTTATATACATACGATCAAGATGTTCAAGTATATAAGTTTCTCGTATTTGTAAGAAATGAGCAGACTTGGTCAATCTATCAACAATAACCCAAATTGCATCTATGCCTTGAGAAACCTTGGGAAGACCAGTAATGAAATCCATGGTAATGTGTTCCCACTTCCATTCTCGAATTTCAAGTGGTTGCAATGGACCTTTTAGTACTTGATGTTCCGCCTTGACTCGTTGACAAGTTATACACCTTGAGATAAACAGCGCTATCTCTCTTTTCATATTTTCCCACCAAAATGTATGTCGAAGATCATGATACATTTTGGTACTCCCAGGATGGATTGCAAACGGTGTGTTGTGCGCCTCCATCATGATTTTATACTTTAAATCAGGGTCGTTAGGAACACAAAGTCTGGAGTTGACTCGAAGTATTCCTTCTTCATCGATTCTTGCTTCTGGCATAGCACCTTCTTGTACTTTCTTCCTCATACGCATCAGCTCCAGGTCTGTAGCTTGAGCAGCTTTAACTTTATCGATTAAAGTTGGTTCCACTCATATATTCGCCATCAACACTTGGGTCCATGGAGTCTTTATCTCTATCTCCATCCTTTGCAAGTCATACAAAATGGGCCTTTGCTTTGACAATATCGCACTCGTACCCGCATATGATCTTCTATTCAATGCGTCAGCTACCACGTTCGCTTTTTCAGGATGGTATTGAATGGTATGATCATAATCTTTCAACAGTTCAAGCCAACATCGTTGTCGCATGTTGAGTTCCTTTTGAGTGAAGAAATATTTGAGGCTTTTATGATTCGTAAAGATCTCCACTTTCTCCCCATATAAGTAATGCCTCCAAATCTTTAGTACAAAAACAACAGCTGCCAACTCTAGATCATGAGTAGGATAATTCCTCTCATATTCTTTGAGTTGTCGAGAGGCATAGGCTATGACTTTCCCATGTTGCATGAGAACACATCCTAACCCTTTGCCTGAAGCATCACTATAGATGACAAATCCCTCCGAGCCAGATGGTATTGTCAGAACATGTGTTGAAATGAGTCTCCTCTTGAGTTCTTGAAAACTCTTCTCACATTCCTCGTTCCAACCAAATTTTGTATCTTTCCGAGTCAGCTGAGTTAAGGGAGTAGCGATTCGAGAAAACCCTTCTACGAATCTCCGATAATCCAGGTAAGCCGAGAAAGCTACATACTTCGGTCACTGATTTAGGTTGCTCCCAGCTTTGAATAGCTTCAATCTTTGTTGGGTCAACAGATATTCCATGAATTGATACCACATGCCCAAGGAATGCTACTTCCTCAAGCCAGAACCACTACTAGAAAAATAAGAATACGTGACGGAATTTTGTGACAGTTTTTAAAAACAATCACAAAAGATAGTAATTTGTGATGAATTTTTTAAGCAATCACAAAATAATAGTATATATGATGGCTCTTAGTGATGACTAATCTTGACATCAATGTATTATAATTGTGATGGCCATGTCAATCACACAAATTTTTTCACGTAAAATAAATTTTCTTTTTGTGACGCACTAAGTCATCACTTATAGATATACCCTTTTCGTGATTGCATTTAAGCTAACACTAATATTTTAGTGTAAGAAATAATTAAAATAATATTTTGTGACGGTCGTGACAATCATTAAAAAATATATATTTTTGTGATGACTTTTATTTGCAATTACAAAAAGAAGATATTTTGTGATGGAATTTTCAAGCCATCACAAAATAATAAAATATATGATGACTCTTAGTGATGACTAATTTTATCATCATTATAGAGTATTTGTGACTGCCATTGCAATCACCAAATCTTATGTGGAACTAATTTTGCTTAGTAAGTCAACTCACATATGTTTTCTTTTATATCTTTTTTAAAAATTATAATCATGATCTGGACTTTGGTGTAGTGGTAATACTCGTTATTTAGTTTGTAAATGGGAGAGGGTTCGAATCCTACAAGTATCATTTGATACAATTAATATAGATACAATTAATAAAATTCACGTACTTACATTTGATCCCTAAAATCTTATTTTTTTGTGATGACTTTGACAATCACAATAGATTACGTGTTAATGTGATTGTATTAATCATCACAAAAGCACTAAGCGTTTGTGTGATTGTCAAAATCATCACGTAAAACCTTTCATGATGGGCGTATACAAGACGACCATTGTGATGCTTAAAGCCGTCACGTAAACCTTTCGTGATGGTTTTTCTACTTTTTGTGATGGATTTTGACCACCACAAATGACTATTTTTTAGTAGTGAACTCGCATTTCTTCAACTTGGCATAAAGCTTATATTCACAAAGCTTTTGAAGTATCAGCCTCAAGTGTTTCTCATGATCTTCACGGCTTTTGGAATAAATAAGGATATCATCAATAAAGACGACCACAAAGTGATCCAAATATTCCTTGAATACTCGGTTCATCATATACATGAAGGCAGCAGGAGCATTAGTCAATCCAAAAGACATGACTAGGAATTTATAATGCACGTCTCGAAGTTCGGCCGTCGCCTTTGGAATGTCATCGGTTCTAATCTTCAATTGGTGATATCCGTAATCGAAGATCAATCTTTGAAAAGAATTTTGCGCCTTGCAATCGGGTCAAACAAAAGTCATTAATACGTGGCAATGGATATCTATTTTGATAGTGACATGGTTCAACTCTCGATAATCAATACAAAGTCGCATACTCCCATCTTTCTTTTTCACGAATAGAACAGGAGCACCCCAAGGAGAAGTACTAGGACGAATGAAACCGATGTCTAACAATTCCTGTAGTTGGGTCTTTAACTCCTGAAGTTTAATAGGAGCCATTCGATATGGGGCTTTGGAAATAGGTTTTGTACCGAGTTCAAGGTCAATACAAAATTTAATTTCAAGCTCTAGGGGTAGGCCAGGAAGTTCTTCAGGGAATATGTCAGGAAATTCATTAACAATAGAAATATCACTTAAAACTGACGTATTTTTGTTTAGATCCGTGACATGAGCTAAGAAAGCTTGACATCCGTTTTTCAATAAACGAATAGCTTTATGGCTTGAGATGACAGTGATTGATTTTAATGGTTTGGTTGCTTAAATTCGCATAATAGGTTGGTTAGGAATATGAAAGCTAACAACCTTACGAAAATAATTAATTTTTGCATGATGAGTGGTTAACCAATTAATCCTTAAAATTACGTCAAATGCAAGTATTTTCAATGAAATAAGATCGACAGGTAATGTGAGGGTACCGATTTGAACCAAACAAGACTTATAAATAGTGGATGTAATGAAGGTTTCTCCCAATGGAGTTTCAACAGATAAGTCAAAGTCTAATTTCTCTAGAGTCAAATTTAAACGTTGAGCGCAAGTAGGAGAAATAAAAGAATGGAAAGAACCGGTATCAAATAAGGTATAAACTTCGCTAAAGTTTATGATAAGCTTACCTATGATGACCTCGTTCGGGGTTCCTTGCTTTCTGGGAGGTCACGACAAACGCTCTCCCTTGCACTACTGGCTTTGACTTTTCTGGGACGTCCTTTGGTGCCTCCATCCTAGTTTAAACTTGTCTTGGTGAATGACAAAATCGGGCTAGGTGACCTTCTCTTCCACAATTATAACATGCTTTGGACGACATTCATGCAGCTTGATCGATGTGTCCCTCCCTCTCGCATTTGAAGCATATGATAGGTGGTCGTTCTCCTTCCTTAACAACGGGTGTTGGTGCTGACGTCTTTCCATCATTTTTGAATCTCCTCTTCTTGAAATGTCTATTCTTATTGTTTTGGCCATGATTACCACCAAAGTGGTTACCATTTATGGCATGTTGATTCCCTCCACACTTATTGTCACCGCTTTGATGACTGTTATCACTGGTATTATCATTTTGTCGGCTGCTCTCTTTTGGTTGGGTTGACTCATTATCGCGCTCTAATAACTGAGCCCTATTAATAACATCTGAATACAAACACAGTTTATGAGAGATAAGATATTGACGTATCTCGAGTTTTAAACCTCTTAAAAACATTCGCGTCATTCTCTCCTCATTATCAACTAAATGGAACGCAAACCGGGATAACTCGGCAAACTTGGCTTCGTACTGCGACACGATCATGTTGTTTTGCTCCAGCTTAATGAACTCTACCTCTTTCATGTGATGAATACTTTCGGGAAAGTACTTGTCGTTGAACAATTCTTGGAACTTCTCCCAAGTCATCTTCAAAGGCGGCGGAGTTAAGTCGTTTCTGATTTCCACCAAGAATCACCTCTGCACGCAACATGATGGTGGCAAAGGGAACCTTTTGCTCCTCGGAGCATCTCAAGACATCAAATATCTTGCAAATCTACTTTATCCACGCCTCCGCCTTTTAAGTGGTTTTGGCTCTCCAAAAACTCGGTGGTCCCGGGTTCGAATCGCTTAATGGTGACCGTCCGAGAGTTGCCAAGTGTTTCCACTCGCATTTTGTACAGAGACGCTTCTTTTGCACGATGTTGCATGAATTGCATAAAGCCTCTGAACATTCCATCGCTCATCATCTGGTCCGTGTTGTTGTTTGCCTGAGTATTGTCGCCTTCCTGATGCACATTATCCTGATTATTAATCTGTGGAGACTCAACTATCTCTTGTGTTCCATTGATGTTCTCAACATTCTTGGATGTCATTTTCAAATACTGTCACAAAATAAGGGTTAATTAACATATCACATATTATCCCTATACTCTGACTGACTAATTAAATACCAAATAAACTTAGGTAGGTCATACTAGTGAAGGAATTCCCCGTCTCTCCCCTCCTAGTTCTTGTCTCACATCTTAGCCAGGGATCATAACCCTAAGCTTTGATACCAACTGTGACGCCCCCAAAATAGGTATACATCACCTATTCTGAGTCGCCAAATACATGGTACAGAATACAAATACAATCTTTAATATACAACAAGAGAGCTGTGAGTTTTAATACAAATATAGTCTTCTAGACAATATCCACTCTCAGAATAAGTCCTCATTATATTTATTGTCACACTATTTAACAGAATAGTGAGGACTACTAATACTATCATCCGGACCGTCACTGCTTCTCGACTAGTCTCTTGCTACGTTCTCATTTCCTGAAGAGAACAATGAAAGAAAGGGTGAGCTCAACTAGCCCAATAAGAAATATTATGACAAGATAATGAAGAATAAATTATCATTAGTCTTCAACAATGTTAAACTGGTAAAATACAATAGACATCAAGTTTAACTGCAGCGGAACATACAATCCATTAAAAGAGTCAAGTAGAGAATAAAATCTACTATGTTTTATGATTTAAAAGGTTTTTCATCACTTTTATCGCTGTGACCCAGCTTAATAAATAAACCACATCATCCCTGCACTACGGTCAAGGATATTCATTAGTATCACAACCACAAATTATCCATGCACTACGGGCCAAGGATATTCGTGTATTCATCAATGGTCATGATCATGCCAACAATCGTCCCATCAATGCACTACGGACCAATGAGGACTTTTATCACATCATTTGTAACATTACTACCATGATTACAATCGAATAATCCTCGGTCATAATCATACCAAGTCCATCTATGCACTACGGACCACAAATGACTTTCAAAAAAATATAAACATGAGGATGATGACAATGATATAAGAGTTCAATAAAACAAGTTCAAGAATTAATTTATTCAGAAATAATAACATCCAAATTGTCAACATGATACTTCTTTGTAGAGTAAAATTTAAGAATGCTCGTAAGAATATTTCCATGAAAAGATATCTTTGGATGAAGCGAAATATCAAGGATATTCCACTAATTTCTTGGAGTATAGAAGTCAAAACTTTAACCAATTGAGTATAATAAAGAATGGAATAACAAAAGAAATCACCATGCATGCGGCATTGTACTTGATAGCGAGTTATTCCAACAAAATAATAAATAATCTAAACCGTGTCAGCGTGTCATACGCCGAAGCGGGATATTCTAATGTAATAATAAAGAATGGAATAACAACGAAATTACCATGCATGCGGTACTTGCGATGTAGGCGAGTTATTCCAATGTAATAATAAATAACGGAACCAGATCCCACAGAAACGTCATGAGATAGGATGTTCCAAATGTAATAATAAAGAATGGAATAATAGAAGAATTTCACCATGTATGCGGTGATTGCATAGGCGTGTGATTCCAACATAATAATAAAGAATGGAATAATGTAAGAAATTTCACCAAGTATAGGGTAGCCCGCGTGACAAAAAGTTATTCGAACAAAATAATAAAAATGGAATAATGAAGTTCTCTTCATAAATACGAAAGAAATAATACCCTTACCTTAGAACAACCGGATATAGGAGTAGTGAAGTAGCGAGAATAATACTTTTTTTTTCTCTCTATAGTTTCTCTCTAGAGTTCAAAGTGAATTCGTAAAGAAATAATAAAGGAATGAGCTTCTATTTATAGGAGAATGGACTGAATAGTAACTAATTCCTGAACGGTCCAGATAGATTTACATTTAAACGGACGGTTCATATTGGTTTACTATAAAATATTCTAATAAAAAAAATCTTTTAAATAAAATATAATATATTCTATTTATAATCTAATAAAATGAATAACTTTATAAAAGTATTCTGTTTTATATAAAAAGCTTTTCTATTTTATTACATTAATAATACTAATAAAACAAAACTTCATCATCATTATTATAATTCACACTATTAATCGATCAGGTCGTTCCCAAGAAAGAGGGGGCTTTCCAATAAGGATTTCTCCATATTGGCGCGCAATTAGGTGACCAAATCTCTCCTTAACAGAACTTCTAGACATCGTTAATAATGCAAATAATAATATTAACAACTTTGTTATCTCAATTATTGATTTAATAATATATAAAATATTGACAATAATTGAATCAAATAACGTGAGATACTATGCAAAGAATTCTCAAGCAATAATTATACAAAACCGAAAGTGACTTCTCACGTAAGCATCAATAATCAATACCGTGTGCTACTATGCAACCACGCGTATTCATGTACTTTTAACACTGGGTGTTTTAACAGTTAACGATAAAACTTCCGCCGTTATTTTCATAAAATATATTTTTTGTCGTTTTCTCAATCCGACAATAATTCTGTTGTGGAGTCCACCAATGATTGTGCCGTCGTACGAATATTCCCTGTTAAAATGAATATTCCCCGACCAATCGAATATTATATAACAACTTGCGTACTTTGCAAAATTTATAACTATTACCCACAACTATAACATTATATCAAATTCATTCCATAATATTCAAAAATGATAATTATAGAAAAATTCATCTTTATTCATAAAAGTTAGAGTCTTACAACAACATAGTTTAATATTTCAAGGTAGTAGATGTAATATGACAATGTAACATACATATAATACATGTACATTTTATCACACCGGTATACTTTATTAAAATAATAGTTTACAATATGTTCATGGTATATTTTTATACATATTGTCACATACACCTTTCATAATGTATTTGTAACATATAGTTCCAATATGCTCAATCACATTGTTTCATACAATGTAGTTTAATAAGACTTAATATATAGGGTTGTTATATATATATATATATAGTATAGTCACATAAATGCCACATTACACCATATAGTATAATCTATTTAATTATTGCACACTTGCACATAACATTCAATATAATCTTAATACATTATTTATGTCAAATACATTATTCACTTTCTTAATTACTTAACACCAATATTAATTAATCATTTCTCATTGATTAATGTAATTATGGATCTATATAATGATTAATTATCTATATAATTCTTATTATATTTATAGACTTATTGCTAACAATAATAATCATATATCACTAAACAATTAATTAGTATTCTACAATAACAATTAATAATTAATATTAATTAATTGCTCACTTAATAATTCCTTCGTCGTGTAATATTATTATTAATATTTCTCACCACTGCACCACACAAGGCTTTCTACAAGTTTGTTACAACTCCACATTCATCACTTTAATATAATTGAGTTAACTCGTCACATAGCATGAAATCATTTATATCCCAATAAATATTTATTCCATTAATATATTCATAAGACATGAAATTTCTCGGGTATTACACCACTTATCATAATAATCCTAACAATTATATCCTATATTTACGGAAAATAACTAATACTATTATTATTATTTACGGAAAATAATCATATATTTACGGAAAATAACTAATACTATTATTATTATTACAAAATTAATTTATTATAGGAATATAATCTATAACGATCAATAATTCTTAAAAGAAATTATTTATAATTATTCATGTAATAAATAAATTTTATTTATCACATATGTACATATACTTTACTTTGAACATATTCCCACCTTTATATATATATAAAAATTATATGCAAAATTTCTTATTTAATTATATTGAAAATATTGGGTTATTACAATATCCTTTACGGATATTGAACGAAAATGATATTCATTACGAATATTGAACGAAAATAAAATTCCTTACGAATACGAAAAATAATATCGTAAGCGAATATAAAATAAATAATACCCCTTACAACTGTTGAACGAAAATAATATTCCTTACTAATATTGAACGAAGATAATATTCCTTACAAATATTGAACGAAAATAATATTCCTTACGGATATTGAATGAAAATAATATTCCTTACGAATATTGAACGAAAATAAAATTTCTTACGAATACGAAAATTAATACCATAAGCGAATATGAAATAAATAATATCCTCTACCTTAAAATAGAGAAATTCCGACTGTTAGGACGGGGATATTATAAAAGAAAACTTGTACTATTTTCTACACTCAAAGCTTAAGCTCTAAAGAAATACGCTCAATATTATAGAAAAAGAATTCTCTGATTCTGGTGTAATTTTCATTTCTAAACTGAATATCCTATTTATAGGAGAATGACAGGATACTATTTGAATTTAAAAAATCATGGGCGCACAATAATTTTCAACGAAATCACGGGCGCACTGACTGAAAAATTTTCTGAGTTACTATGCTACACTATGCATAATAAAATATATAATATATTCTATTTTTCATAAAAAAATAAAACTTATTATAATATATATATATATATATATATATATATATATATATATCACACTCATAACACACACTATTTTGAAAAATTGGTAAGTAGGGGTCCATATAATAGGTCAAATTTACAACAAATACTTCATAAAAATACTCTCTATTTATCTCAATTCACTTGACTTCTCAAAATACATTTTTAATAACATTCATCATTAATATTATAACTCATAATATTAACAACCAGATCATTTCTAGGAAAGAGGGGGCTTTCCGATAAGGATTTCTCCCTATTGGCGCGCAATTAGGTGACCAAACCCCTTTCCTCGACAAAACTTTCTAGACATCATCAATAATGTAAATAATAATATAAATAAGTTTGTCGTCTCAATTATTGATTTAATAATATAAAATATTGACAATAATTGAATCAATAACGTGAGATACTATGCAACAATTACTGTGACAATAATTGAATAAAACTGAGTGACTTCTCACGTAAGCATCAATAATCAAAGATACTGTATAATATCGTGTGCTACTATGCAACTACACGTATTACTGTACTTTTATAATCAGGTAATTCAACCGTTAACTGTAAGACCCCGAATTTTTTTTTTATAAATAAAATGGAATTTCCTTTATTTATTATTTTGAAATAGTAAGGGTTGATTTGATTAATGTGGTTAGTTATGGGTAAAATCATAAATTTTACAAAATAAGCAAGTGGTTATAAAATATTCATTGTTGTTTGGGAATATTCGTTTGGTCGTGGAATATTCGTGCTTTGTCGGGAATATTCGTATTTATCAGCGACCATGTGTGGGCCCCATAACGCTGAGCGATTAGAGGAAGAAAATGACAAATATAAGTTGTTTAAAAATAACTAGGCGTAGTTATTACTGGCTTTACATTTGTTGGAATACCCGGTGGTTAAAATACGATGTATCGTGTGGTTGCAAGAAATAGCATTACGGTATTGCAGTGATTATTGAATTATTGATCCTTACGTAAGAAGGCACTTACTCAATAATTGTTACGATGAGTTCTTTATTCAATATTATATTGATTCAATAATTGTTGCGTTGATATTTGGTATCACCGTTGTTTCAATAATTGTCATTACACAAGATTTTCCATTATCAAATCAATAATTCATATTATTTGAATAATATTATCGAGATAACATTATTGGGTCATCTAAGGAGAGGTTTGGTCACCTAATTGCGGCTACCATGAAGAGAAATCCTTATTGGAAAGCCCCCTCTTTCTGAGAACCGCACGGTTGTTAATAAATGCGATTCTATAATATTATTTGTGAATAATTAATTATTGATTTATATGATATTGATTTTATGTGGATATAGATGGAAAAATTTTAATGTGACAATTGTTGAAAATTAATATTTTATCTTTTTCTCGATAAAATAATTCATTTAAATATATTATTTTAGTAATATATTAATTCTGGTGATATTTTATAATGAATGTGGGATATATGAGTATATGAGGAGGTAGAGTATTTTGTGGCATTAAATGTTTAACATATGTTTTGTGTGTCGGTGGACACAATTCTTGACCCAAAAAGTTGATTATAGATCGTAAAATCGCTTCATTTATGGATTTCTGATAATTTCGCTTGGAATTTGGAAAAACTTCCTTACTGCAAAGTTGTAGAGAATTGAATTTCCTATAAATGGGTTCATGAGATTCGAATTTTCTCGACAAAAGGGCTATTTATCATGAATTATTGAAGTTCCGGAGTTCAAAAATAATTGATTTTTGAAAGTTTTAATTATTTTATATAAGAAAAACGTTTTTTGTGGTTGTTAGCACATGGGTGGTGATGTTTTTGACCAAAGAAGGCATGCTAGAGTTTTCAAAACATGTGGGTAGGAATTTTGAATAAATAATAATATATTTATTAATTTAGTCTCCTTTGGCGTTAACATTTTCCTATAAATAGAGGCTAAGTTAGAATTGAAAATCACACCGAAACTAAGTTTTCTCTCTTTCTCTCTATATATTATCGAGCGTATTCTTGTGAGTATACTTTGAGTGTTCTTATACTGATGCGAGTTTACACAAGACTATATCTGAAAATACATCGAAGTACGGTTATTTTGAGGTAAGGGATGTTATTTCTTTCGCAAATGATATTATTTTCTTCAATATCATTATGCCAAAATTTTTGTTGAGCTTTTTATCAAATTTGAAACTTTTTCATGTCGGGGTTACTATTCATGAGTTACTATTCACGAGTTACTATTCATGAGTTACTATTCACGAGTACTATTCACGAAGCGTGAAGATATTTTTTGTGAAATTTTTATCTTTTTGTGTCGGAGTTACTATTCACGTATACGGCACTATTCACGTATACGGCACTATTCACGAATACGACACTATTCACCGAAAAAATAAAAATTTTTCTTTTTGTCCAAGATGTCTATTTTGGCTACTATCTTTGATTGTATCCATGTTTTGATCGTTATTTTTGAGTTCTGCTTTAAAATCGTTTATTATGAAGTATTATCGATCTTGGATAAACTGTTGTACGAATCCCTAATATTTGTCCTTCTATCTCACTGGATTCGTTCTTAAAAATATTTTTCATCATCCTCGGTCCTTAATGGTGATACTTGATGAATATCTTTGTTACGTAGTGCAAAGATGAATGATTAAATCGATGAATCTCTTTGGCCCGTAGTGCAAAGATGAGCAGTGTTGAGATGAACATGACCAATCGGTGATTTAAATGAATATCTTTGGCACAGAGTGCAAAGATGAATATTGATTGTTGTTACAGGGATAAAATATTGATGATGGACTTTTAAATCTTAGAAGACAGTAGAATTCTTTCTCTACGTGACTCTTCTAATGGATTGTTGTTTCCGCTGCATTTGTTGATCTAAAACTTGTTGTCTATTGTATTCTATTAGATTTTTCCCTGTTGAAGACTAACGATAATTTGTTGTATATTATCTTAGTCATAATATTCTTTACTGGGCTAGTTGAGCTCACCCTTTTCCTTGTTGTTCCATTTTCTTCTCAGGAGGTGAGAACATAGCAGGATCGAGTCGGGGTATGGAATGAAGGTTCTAGAGATAGTTGTTTAGTAGTCCTCACCATTTTTGTAAAATAATGTATCAATAATTATGATGGGGATTTATTTGCGTGTGGATATTGTCTGCATTTAAATATCTCGTATTTAAACTCACAAGATATGTATTATCGTATTTCACACGACATTTGTATTATTAAAGTTGTAGTTATTTCTGTACCATGTATTTGGCGACTCAGAATGGGTTGGGTGGAATGGACCTATTTTGGGGGCGTCACATTAACGGTAAAACTTTCGCCGTTATTTTTATAAAAAGATATTTCTGTCATTTTATAACTCCGACAATAATTCTGTTGTGGAGTCCACCAATAATTGTGCCGTCATACGAATATTCTCTGATAAAACGAATATTTCTCGACCAATCAAATATTTTATGACAACTTGCTTACTTTGTAAAATTTGTAAATATTACCCACAACTATAACATTATATCAAATCCACACCTTAATATTCAAAAAGATATTTCGAGAAAATTAATCTTTATTCATAAAAGCTGGGGTCTTACAACCTCCCTTTCTTATGAAATTTAGTCCTCGAAATTGGTGTACGTACCTTGTATGTTGTAGAGATGAGGATACCTTCACTACAAAAAAATGGGCCTTTAGCAACGATTTTTCGGGCAACGACTTTATAAGTCGTTGCTAAAAGTATATGTTTAGCAACGAAATTTGTCCTTCGTTGCAGATTGTGTCAGGCTTTCACTTTTTGCAACGAAATTCATAAGTCGTTGCAAAATTTCGTTGCTAATTCATTGGCGAGAAAAAAATTCGTTGCAAAATTTTTGGCCACTTGATTTCCCGTCATCGTGGGCAACAAAAATTTTTTTGTTGCTAAAAATGGGGCTTTAACAATGATTTTTCAGGCACGACTTTATAAATCGTTGCTAAAAGTGTATGTTTAGCAACGAAACTTGTCCTTCGTTGCAGATTGAGTTAGGCTTTCACTTTTTGCAACGAAATTCATAAGTAGTTGCAAAATTTAGAAACAAAATTTGTTAGAAATTCGTTGCAAAATTTCTAACCACTTGATTTCTCTTCATCGTGGGCAACGAAAGTTTTTTTGTTGCTATATTTCGTTGCCTAATATGGACCACATTCATTGACAACAATTTTTATTTTCGTAACATATTTTATACAACTTTTTGCAACGACTATTAACATGTTGCCTTAAATTAAGATAATAATAATAATAATAATAATAATAATAATAATAATAATAATAATAATAATAATAATAATAATAATAATACTACTACTACTACTACTACTACTACTACTACTACTACTACTACTAATAATAATAATAATAATAATAATAATAATAATAATAACAGTCATAATAATAATAATAGTACTAATAATAATAATAATAATAACAATAATAATAATAATAATAATAATAATAATAATAATAATAATAATAATAATAATAATAATAATAATAATAATAATAATAATAATAATAATTTGGCAACGATTTTTCAGGTAACGACTTATAAAGTCGTTGCGAAAAATGCATATTTAGCAACGAAATTTGTCATTCGTTGCAGTTTGTGAAAGTCTTTCATTTTTCGTAACAAAATTCATAGGTCGTTACAAAATTTTGTTGCCAAATCGTTGGCAGTTATATCCATTTTTCACTTATTTTTTTCTAAAAATAGTTAAGAATGATTATTTAACAAAAACATTTTTTAAACTTTAGTCATTTTGTTATTATCAATTGTTAATTGAAATATTTTTAAAACAAATGCCGATAAATTATTAAAAGGCATATGTTTTCTCTTAAACTATATTCTTATCTTGGCTGAAATATTTCCTTTCAACAAAATGTATTGGATGTGTGACTTATGTTATTTTTGACCAATGCTTTTAAATGATAATAAATTTCCTAAAAACATACTTTGAAGATGAGAATTTAGCAAAAAGAGATGAATATTTAGTTCGAAAACATGGATACTATTTCTATTGTCCGTCAAATTTAATAAGCATAAATTTTTAAGTCATTTTGACAAGAGAGACCAAAGGGGATCAATTATCACAGTAACAAATAACTCAGAATTAAATCTTGTATTATTGTAAAAATAAAATCTTGCTCAGGAATATACCATTATCAATCTTCTGAATGACCATTTATTTCGTTTCCAATGAAGAATTTCCAATCAATACAATATATTACAAATATCATAACGGAATAATTAGTACTAGTGAGATAAGAATGAGTGTTTTCAATAACCCTTGTTGCTTCTTTAATGTATCCAACATACCTAATTCATTCTCAAACATTATATTAAAGAGTTGTTTTCCCAACTAATATTTGACCTAAAACAAGTTAAGGACTTTGCAACAATAGATTAACTAAATTTTAACTTTCCAATCATATTTAACCAAAATAGAAAAAAAACAGAATCCAAATATCATCCATTATACTTTTAATTAATGATATATCAAGTCTAACATAAAGTTCAACATTAATATCCAAGGTTTTTTAGTGTCCATAACAAAAGTTCAACAGTTTTGAATGTCTATAAATAATGATCAAAAGTTATTTTCAACTCTTTGTCCCTAAGTTGGTGTTGCGTTGAATCAACCGTAGAAATTCTAGATTGTTGGCCAACTTGTTCATTATATCCTCAAGATTGTGAGTCCGTTTGTCTTGTGTCCAAATAGTTGATTGAAACTCTTCATTCTTAGAGCGAGACGCTTCTAACTCTGCTGCCAATGAAGCTTTTTTTTTTTGCTAGATGAAGACTTCTCTACTCGAGGACCAAATCCAAAACCAAGCAATCTCCCTGCATTCATGCCCAACACTCGAGTCATAATCTCCCTTTTGTCATTGCTGTCAACATTTCTAGATTCTGCTTCCATCTCAGAGATACATTCAGTCTCAAGTGATTTCATTTCATTCTATGAAATTAACAACAAATGAAAATAATCCAAAGATAATCCCAAATTTAAAAACAAGATAAGGGTTGTATAACTTATCATTTGCAAGTTGTACCCACTCGCTTGTCCGCTTTTTTCTGATGTGTGATTTTGTAACCTTCAATTGGATATCCCTGAAAATCAATTTAGAAAAATTAATAACAATAGAATTATTTTATTATTTTATTTTATTTTTTTGCTAGATTTGTTTGTATATATAAAATAACAAAAAACAAATATTACAATACAGCTCATAGCATTATCACATCTCCCAAGGGGACTAGAGCACCTAGGTAAAACTAGAAAACCAATTACCTAACCTAATTGCATTAGATCTCACAACCAGAGGCTAGGTAAAAAGAGAACTTAATAAAACACTAAAAAAGCTAATGAGATTTAAAGTTACAATCAACTTGGGCCACAAAGCTAAGAATATGGTTGACTTACACCAGCTGTAACTAAGGATCTCAAAGGTATGAAAATGCAATTATTGGATAGAGATGATTAATGATGGTGATAAATAAGAAACCTATTTAGTGTTTCTCTTTCTGTATGGGTACACGTTTGTTGAACTAGTGGTCAACGCTTTTATTGAATCACGTGTAAAATGTGAGTCGCTGACTTTTGCTAAAATGTCTTTTACGACCTGGGGATTTAAACAGTGCTGGTTGAGTATATTTATTGTCAACTAAACTCAAAATGGAGACTCATCAAAGACTATAAATCTGTTTATTCAAATCACATTTTTGGATCCTGATTGGATTAGCATTGGCAGACCACTTTTCGATGGTGTCGTCGATGGAATTAGTGATTCAAAGTTAAAATGTAGTCCTTTTAAAAATGGTGGTGATTGTCAGAAGAATGAAGGTTCCAAAATGAAAAGGTTAAGAAAGAATGACCTTAATGTGAAGAACTCTAAAAAGAGCACATAATATGCATGTGCTTCAGTTACAAACTACAATATTTGAAACTATAGAGAACAACCCTTAACTAGAAAATATGTCTTTATAAAGTAAACAATATTTGAATCTATATAGAACAAACCTTAAAACATTTTGACAAATCTATTTAGGTTTATGATGCAGTGCAGGGTGAAGATGATATGTATCCTTCGAGTTTATAGCTAACAGAAACCTCTGTTTAGAAAATGTTCATAAGTTTCCTAGAGCTCAATTTCAGGCATTGGACAAACTCGTAGATATTTGCCATGGTACTTGATTTTCCTTGAGAAAATCAAACGTTTTGGATTAATATAGGATACTCTATAGAAACATAGACCAAAAGATGTGCATTAGTTTTCTTGCTTTGATTGTTTTCCAAGTAAAATGTCTAAAGTATCTAGTGAAGGAGTTCAACTAACATTTCTTGATTTGCTGGTAAACCAATCTCAAACGAACCTTCAAATTAATATGCATGAAATGTGAAAACATGCATGCATGTAGAATTGGTTAGAATTCTATAATATAGTAATTGGATCACCAAAAGATTGTGAAAAAGAAAAAGATAAATATTAAATTTACGTACGTACATACATGCATACATATAGTGTTGTCTAGTGAGCAAGAGACAACACTATATGTAATCTAATCTTCTTTGTTCTGTTTCTCTCTCTATAATTTTCTGATCAAATGGCAAAAAAGATTTTTGAATCAATAAAAGACAGTACAAAAACTGCATTGAACAGTCAAAACATATGTATACATGTCTAAGTGAGTTAATTATATATTCTTGATGCAAAGTGTGGTGAAAATTGCACTGGTGCAGAATCATTAACAAGTTGCAAACAACCAAACCCCTAGAAAATCCTAATTTACCCAAAACAGAACACAATGAAAAATAAAAAGAAAACCCAAAACAAATAGAGAGAAGGAGTGTTTGGGGACAGAAATAATGAAATACTAGATTGATTCTTACTGAAACTCATCAGCAATTTCTTTCTTGTTCAATTCCTCATATTTCCACTATCTCTCATTCCACTTTGCCTGAAAATAATTAAAAACCCTAAAATTAGTGAAATTAGTATTAATAATACTTAATAATCAGAAAAACTGGAGGGATTTTGAAATTATAAAATTAGATAACCTTGTAGCTAATTTCAAGGCGATGCATCACATAGAAGCCAAGAACTCCTCCGAGAATTGTCCCTGTCATTATTCTCATATACGCCCATGATATTGGTGACACCATTTTCTCTCTTCTCTCTATATCGAAGTCTGAGCGAAATGATTTGGGAATTTCCAATTTGGTGGATTGGGGCGTGTAAGGGATAGAGATGTAATTTAACAAAATAGAAGTAGACCAAAATGGACATTATATTTGATCAAACAACTAATAAGATTGACTTATAAATCATTTTTAAATAAGTACTAAATTATTGCTTATTTATTTTGACTTATAAGTTCACTTGTAAGTTACAAAATAAGTCTTTACCAAACACTTTAACAATAGCAAATGATTTATAAGTTAGTTTGACAAACTTATAAGTCGGTGTCAAACATCCCCTAATTAGGCCATGTTCGTGAACAACTTATAAGTTGGTCAAAACAACTTTTAAGTTATTTTTAACAATTAAGGTGTTTGACCACTTATTTTTTGACTTATAAGTTGAGTTTTAAGTCCAAAAGTAACTATTTGTGACTTATTTAAAAAATGACTTATAAGTCATTTTAAAATATTACCCAAAATACTTTTATTTTTGAATTTCTTTTCCAGAGCCACAGAGATAAATAATTAATATCTACTTAATTTTTTTAACAGAATGACTCAATTTCAAAATAATAATTAGTTTAGTGGGGTAATTTAAAAAATTAAAAGTTCAATAGTGTAATCAGTAAAACGTGTCATCTACAGTGGGTAATTCATTAGTTTTGTTGATAAAAAATTAACGTCCGTTTATTTTTTTTAATAAAATGACCCAATTTCAAAATAATAATTAGTTTTATGGGGTAATTTAAAAATTAAAAATCTAAAATTCAATGGCGTAATCAATAAAACGTGCCAACTACAGTAGGTATTTCTTTAGTTTTGCTGTAAATAATAGTAGTGTCTCTAGCTTAGAGTAAATATAATTGAAGGAAAATTTAACACTTTTCTACTCCGTTTTGTCTTTTAGATTATTAGAGATGGAATTTTTTTCTCTTGACTTGTTATATACGCGATATTTATTTAGAAAAAATACATAATAATGTTTTTAATGTATTAGATAGTTATTATTATTTTTAGATAATTAGTACTCACTGTGTCACATAATAAACGTCCTAATTTGACTTTCATAGTCAAATTGACCATTTTTTAATTATTAAATCTTTTAAAAAAAATCAAAATATATGTCAAGTGATCATGATCATAATAAATTGCGGAGAATTTACTACAAGTGTCAATTTTCAAAATTTTAAAATTCTATATAAATATTTTTAATATAAAATTTTAAAATTTTATATAAACTTGGTACGACTCATTTATTCAAATTTTTTTATACATGACTCGAGTGTTGGGGAAAGAAGGCAAGAAGATATCCATGAATAAAACTCATATAATGGCATTATTTATACCACACGAAATATAAAAAGTTCGTATATTTTACATTTAATTAAATAACTACTCGAAGATTATTCAAAGAGTAAGGGGAAAAAATTAAAATAAGCTCGAGTATTTGATTCATCGAGGGAGTATTTGAAACCAATTCCATCATCTTTCAATGGGGATGATGCAGTTACTGAGGCTGTATATATGAGTCTCTTTACGTTTTCTGATCTAAGACAAATATCTGTAATAATTCTTACTCCGTCAATGGTTGTTTCAACTGTCGTATGCTAGTATTACTAGCGGACTGTTTAAAAAGGTGAGTTGACCTCGTTGACTTTGAAGACTTGGGGGTATAATCATCTGATTTGTTTATTTAGCATGTCCGCTAGTAATACTAGCGGACTTCGTATCCTCATTTTCAATCGTATTCATTGATCATTGGAACAGACGCTTAGGATGTTATTTGTCCATTTTTAATACATAGCAAATACATGTTATGAATCATTCCCCACATATATATATATATATATATATATATATATATATTAATCATTTACTAATCACATAGATGTATTTCCTTATTTTAGTTCAAACATATGAAATAACAAACTTTAATAAAATATATCATTAATTATTCTTTTTATTTTCTACATTCACACTCGTAAATTCGCTTATTAATATTTGACATCATTATACAATTATTCATAAACTCTATAAAATAATTTTGATTCAATTGAAAAAGAGTTTAATTTATAAAATTTGTGAATATTAAAATGAGAATATATACCCTTAAAATTAGTAAATTATATTAGTCTGATAGATTGGTACGATAAAAATTATGATGACAAACTTTAGTATAGCGTATTATTTCGTACAATTAGCAGTACTAAGACAATAAGAATGTTCTAGCGAGGGAATAATGAAAAGAAAAAAAATCATTCAGACTAATACATGTCTTACTTTCATTGTAATTGGGTGTTGGTAGTTTAATTTGGTGAATTTATTTTCATTTACAAGTAACCCATTCAGTAAATTGATTAATCTATAGTTAAGTTTGTTTTAATTTTGACCCGTGCGCACCTCTCTGTTTTATGAGTATGTTAATTCTGAAATTTAGACCTGCCTGGGATTTAAGGTATATGCATAATTAAGGTTATTTTGGTTGAGGGAATCACTGAGGTTGGTGTGTAAGCATTTTACTGAAAAATAATTTCTGTAATCTATTTATATTCACTCGACTGTAACTTGTTACTTGTTGTAGAAAAGCATACCTGTATTTTATCAACAATAACCAAAAAGAAAAAGCATACATGTAGTGATATTTATTCAAAGCAACATGAAACACTTAGAAATTTCTTCTTAATTAAGTATAACATATGCATTGGAGTTCATATAATCTACAAATTAACTCCCCTTCGGTCAAACTAGCATATCTGAAATGAATTAAAGATTTATCTAAATTTTGTGACACAGGAGTATTGTGCTCTGATTTTCAAATCTATGAGATTATTTGTATATTTCATATAAAATGTCTATAGTGATCAACAAATGATGTTTCCATTTCAAATCTATGAGATTATTTATATTTACATAGAAAACAGTCTTTGAGCATCCCATGCATCCTATCCTAGCCATGTGAAAAAGCTCAGAACAACACATAATAAGGATTATTAGATTCAGAGCAATTAAATGACTCCATGTCAGTTACCGTTAAATAGTAAGTAGCACCCCACTGTCTCGTCAGTAGTAAAGTCCAACAATTTCAATGTAACATGAAGTTATTTTAATGTAATAGGTTCTTTAATTTTTACTACATCTGTTCTGTTGTTGCTTTTTTAACCATGCATATTTTTAGTTTTTGAATGGATGGGTGGATCTCTTCTTCATATCTTTACACTAGCACTCTCAAACATCCATGGTTTCAACAAGGCTGAAATTCATTACTCTCTCTACCTATAGGCTTAATTTGTTTCTTCACCAAAACAGTACAATACCTTTTGAGGAGGTTTACTATCATTTGTGCAATTCTTATTAGCATTGGGTTTGTGGGTATCTTTTTAATTTTAGTTATGGGTATGTAGTGTTTAACTTATAACATTTGTCTACTATTGTGGGTCAATTCGTTGAACACTTCACTGCTGTAGGAAGAAGGATAGTGCAGATCACAGAGAATTTGTCCGTGGTCTACGCATAATTTGTAACTTTTTAATTTAATTGATTGTGATTTTCTCTCTTATCCGTTTCTGCTATAATTTATTTTGAGTCTAATTTTCAAAATTTCTAAGGTCTTATACTTTTTCTAATTTATGTCGATGTGCTCTACTCTCTTATATAATATTGATCTACATATCTTTTGCATCTTCCAGACAGATTGAAAACTAAATGTCTTTTTGGAATCTCTGAACTTAGCTGCTTCACTGTACAAAATACACTGCAGACACAAATTGCTTGGTTGTGAGCAAAGCCGTGGATACTCAAAATGATGAGTATTACTTCCCATAATTTATGATATTTTTATTCATAGTGGAATAAATCATCTAATTGTCTGTATTTGGATTTTTATCAGTTCATGTAGATGGAAGCATATGCTTGGATATTTTTACAGAATCAGTGGAGTCCTCCTATTTTATGATGTTGCAGGTATACATACTTCTATTTAAGTGTGCCTCGTTATGTACTTTCTGAGTCTTTTCTGATATATTTTCTTATATGGTGTTGGTGTATATACTTGATATAAAATTCTCTTTGATACCGAGGGCTGCATGCAAACAATGCCTGCTGATGTTCACTGAAGCCTTCTATGCCACTAAGTTCAAATTATAGAATATGAACATTTGGTTCTGGCCATTTTCTGAATGTAGTTTTTTCTTTGTCTTTTTTCTGACAAGTTGTTCTCTAAATGTAATTAATCTTTATTAATAATGTCAAAGTATATTAAATGGATGTAAATTAAATTATGAGATAAGGGACCAATAAATAAAAATAATATTGGTGTTAAAATTAGTAAATTAGAATTAATATTTTATTTATGATTAGATATATTAAGGTAATATATTTAATGTGTAAATAAATGGGTATACAACAATTTATGGAAAGAGGGAATAAAATATATTTGTTATATATATACATGAAGGTCAGATCGGTAAGGGATCCTTTACTTTCTTAAAATGAGTGACTTTTTTTTTTTGCTTTTTTTACTTTTTTTAAAACAATTAAAAAAAAAGTTTAATATTTATGGAACTGAATTTTTCATAATCTGATTGTTTTGGGTGTGATTTGGGTATGTATAACAAAACATGTATGCATACGATGCAGGCTGGTATTGTACCATCATTTTTGGTATAGGTATTCAAAACACGCCCAAAAACATTGTATTATGGAAAAATTTCATTCCATAAAATATTAAATTTTTTTTAGTTGTTTTAAAAAAAAAAAAAAAAAAAATCCCTCATTTTAAGAAAATAAGGGATCCCTTACATGATCATTTCTGTATACATGAATTAAGATATATTATAGTGTAATGTGGCGGAAGTGCAGTATATGTACTATGTAAGCTATAAAGCTAAAAATCTAAAAAAAATAACTTAAAATTGCTGTCATTTGTCAATTAAGCATGAGCTGTCGGATAATTGTGTCAAATGAAGACACTAAGCTATTAATTACTTATAAGAGGAGTTATTTAGTGAAGTTATCATCATAATTCATTCTATGCCCTTCCCTTCTCTTTCCAAAAAGAAAGAAACAAAAAGTAGCTATGTTTGCCTTTGTATGATTAGCTATGGAGGCTTGTGCCATATCTACATTTATAGAAGACAAAAGATGAAATTATGAAGTGTACTCTCTCTATATATGTAGATATATATTTTGATTGAAGAACTGTGGTCATTATAGATGGTTAATTGTAAAGATAATGAATGATTATGTAGTGGATGATTTTATTAAGCTAATAATATTTTAGTTTTTTGTATTTTTGTCATTATTTGCTATGGAGACATTGAGCCAGTCAGGTACACAAAAAGAATGTCAAATTTTAATTTGGCAACAATATAATTCGTTACCAAAGCATTGAACAAGTTTTAATATAGTAACATTTTTTTATACATTTAGCAACAAATTTTCGTTGCTAATGGCATTAAAAATATAATATCTGGCAACGAAAAATTAACCTAATAATAACGGTGAGGATATTGTTGCTAATACTAAAATAAAAGGCAACATTTTTTATTGTTGCAAATCATATCAACTTTCGTTGCATATATAAAGAAACGAAGAACATATAATGTCATTGCTAATCGGCGACTTTCGTTCTTTATTGAAAAATAACCAAAGAACAAACATTTTCGTTCTTTGATTCAAAGATAATGTCATTGCCAAATAATATAATCAAGAACAAAAATCGTTATAAAAAGTTTACATTCATGACGAACGAAAGCAAGCTTAAGCAACAATTTTCATAATTTACTGCAACGAAAAATGTCGTTGCAAAATGGTGTCAATTGCAACAAAAATGCATGGTCGTTGCAAAAAAAAAGGAGTTCATTTCGTTGCCAATTAGAAAGCTTTTGCAACGAAATGGGCCTTTTAGCAACGAAATTTTAATTATTCTACAACAATACATTTTGTTGCTAAAGGATCGATGTCTCTGTACGAAAGCCAAATTTCATTGTAAAATGTATTACTTTTGGCAACGAGAAAAATACGTTTGTTGCGGAACAATTAGCAACGTTCATTGCGCAACGAAAGATGTAGCGACGGTAAAGTCGTTGCCAAAACCCTTTTGCAACGAAATTTGGCACCTTTAGCAACGAAAATCGGTTGTTGCTGAAGCCCTATTTTTTGTAGTGCTTGTTTTCATTTTAAATTCTAACTCCCAGGTCATTTCCTCAACATCGTGGTTTCTCCACAAAACTTTGACTTAAGGTATAACCTTGGAGCGTAGAATATGTTTCTTATTATCCAAGATTTTAACAGTTACCTCTTCATACATTAAATTTATCGCTATCTCGTCTGGTTCTAATTCAATAATGTGGTTCGGGTCGTCCACATATTTACGTAACATCGATACGTGAAAATATTATGAACACGCGACATACTTAGCGGTAAAACGAGTCTATAGGCCACAGTTCCTACTTGATTGAGGATTTCAAATGGGCCAATTAAATTGAGGGTTGAGATTTCCTCTCTTCGTCGATTCTTGTTTATAGAATAACGCCTTCTTGCACCTTCTTCTTCATATTCATCAGCTCCGGGTGTGTAGCTTGAGCGTCTTTAACTTTATCGATTAAAGTTGATTCTACTCGTATATTTGAAATCATCACGTGTGTCCCTAGAGTCTTTAACTCTATCTCTATCTTTTGTAAGTCGTACGAAATGGGTCTTTGTGTTAACAACGTCGCACTCATAAACGCATAAGATCTTCTACTCAACGCGTCAGCTACCACGTTCGCTTTTTTAGGATGGTATTGAATGGTATAGTCGTAATCTTTCAACAGCTCGAGCTAACGTCTTTGGCGCATGTTACGTTCATTTTGGGTGAATAAATATTTGAGGGTTTTTTATCGGGTACAAGGTTCATACAAAATTTGATTTCACGCTCTAGGGGTAGGCCAGGAAGTCTTCAGGGAATACGTCAGGAAATTTATTAACGATAGAAATATCATTCAAAAGTATGACTCTCATCTGCATTCCAAGACTTGGAAGTCACCAGCTAAAGGCTCGGGGCTCTTTACTTATGGCTTGATATGACAGTGATTGACTGTAGTGGTTTGGTTGCTTGAATTTGCATAATAGGTTGGTTAGGAATATGAAAACTAATAACCTCACGAAAATAATCAATTTTAGCATGAAGAATAGTTAACTAGTCGATTCCTAAAATCACATCAAATGCAAGTATTTTCAAAGAGATAAGATCAACATGTAACGTGAGGGTGCTGATTTGAATCAAACAAGATTTATAAATAGTGGATGTAACGAAGGTTTGTCCTAACGGAGTTTCAATAGATAAGTTAAAGTCTAACTTTTCTGGAGTCAAATTTAAATGTTGAGCGCAAGTAGGAGAAATAAAAGAGTGGGTAGAACCGGTATCGAATAAGGTATAGACTTTGTAAGAGTTTATGATTAACTTACCCATGATAACTTCGTTCGGATTCCTCGATAAACGCTCTCACTTAAATTACCAGCTTTGACTTATCTGGGACAACCTTTGGTGTCGCCATCCCAGCTGGACTTGAATTCGCTACACGATAAAATTAAGCTAGGTGACCTTCTCTTACGTAATTTAAACACGCCTTGGGTTGTTGCGTACAGTTTGGACGGATGTGTCCCTACTGTCCGCATGTGAAACATATAACCGGTGGTCATTCTCCTTCCTTAGAAATGGGTGATGGTGCTATTGTCGATGTCTTTACATCATTGTTGAATCTTCTCTTCTTAAAGTTGTTCCCACTTAGTTCACCTTTCCAATTATCTTAGCCATGATTACCACCGAAGTGGTTACCATTTATGGCATGATAATTTCTTCCACGATGGTTATGGTTGTTCTGATGGACGTTGCCACCGGTATGATTATTATCGTGTTGTTGGTCGTTGCCTTTTGGTTGAGCTGACTCATAATCGCGTTCTAATAACTGAGTCATATTCACAACATCTGAATACGAACAAAGTTTGTGAGAAATGAGGTATTGACATATTTTGGGTTTTAAACCTCGCAGAAACATTCACGTCATTCGCACCTCATTATCAACCAAATGGGATACGAACCGAGAAAACTCGGCAAACTAAGCCTCGTACTGGGACACGGTCATATTGTTTTTCTCCAGCTTGATGAATTCCACCTCCTTCATGTGACGAATACTTTCAGAAAAGTACTTGTCGTTGAACAATTATTGGAACTTTTTCCAAGACATCTTTAGTGCGAAAAGATAAGTACGTTTTACAAATTCCCACCAGTAATCTGTCTCTCCTTGTAACATAATGGTGGCAAATGGAACCTTTTGCTCCTCTGAGCATTCTAAGACATCAAATATCTTGGTGATCTGCTTAATCCACGTCTCTGCCTTAAGTGGTTCTGGCTTTCTCAAAAACTCCGGTGGTCCCAGCTCCTAAACTGCTTAGCGGTGACCAGCCGTGAGTTGCCAGTGTTTCCACCTGCATCTTGAACAGGATTCTCTCTCGTTTGGTTTTGCATAAATTCTAGAAAACTCCTAAACATACCATCGTTCGTCATTTGGTCGATGTTGTTGTTTACACAAGGATTATTGCCTTCCTGATGCACATTATCCTTGTTATTAATCGTTGGTTACTCAACGGTCTCATGTGCTCCATTGCTTATCTCAACATTTTTAGATGCCATTTTCAAATACTGTCACAAAACAAGGGTTAATTGATATGCCACATATTATCCCTATATTCTGACCGATCAATTAAATAAAAAATAAGCTTAGGTAGGTCATACTAGCGAAGGATTTACCCCTCTCTCCCCTCCTAGTTTTAGTTTCACATCTCAGCCAGGGATCATATCCCTAAGCTCTGATACCAACTGTGACGCCCCCAAAATAGGTATACATCACCCATTCTGAGTCGCCAAATACATGGTACAGAATTCAAATATAAACTTAATTTATACAATACGACAAAAAATGTAGCTGAGAGTTTTTACACGGATATTATCTCATAGACAATATCCAAACTCAAATGGAGTCCTCATTACATTTATTATCACACTATTTCATAGAATAATGAGGACTACTACAACCAGCATCTCGGACTGTCACTCCATTCCCCGATCGACTAGTCCCAGCTATATTCTCATTTCCTGAATAGAACAATGAAAGAAAAGGGTGAGCTCAACTAGCCCAGTAAAAAATATTATGACTACGATAATGCAGAATAAATTATCATTAGCCTTCAACAGTTTAACAATTGATAGAATACAATAGACAACAAGTTTTAGATTAACATCTGCAGCGGAATAAGCAATACATTAGATGAGTCAAGTAGAGCATGATATCTACTATCTTCTATTATTTAAAAGTTTATCATCAATTTTATCGCTGAGACTCAGCTTAATAAATAATCCACATCACTGAATTATCTATGCACTACGGGCCAAGGATATTCGTGTTATCACCAATGGTCATGATCATGCCAAAAAATAATTCATCTTTTCACCCTTGGCCGAAGAGAACGCATGGTAATGATCATACCAACAACTGTCCATCAATGCACCACGGGTCAATGAGGACTTTTACCATATCATTTGTAACATTACAGGTCATGATTACACCGAATAATCCCTGGTCATAATTATACCAATCAACAGTCCATCTATGCACTACTGGCCAAATATGACTTTCATCACAATATAATCATGAGGATGATGACAATGATATAAGCATCTATCAAACGAAATCAAGGATAAATATTAAAGATTTTAAATTTATTCAGAGTTTAAAAATGTCCAAATTGTCAACATGATAAATGCTTTATGGAGTAAAATTCAAGAATAATATTCACGTATCAAAAATAATTTGGACAGAAAAGAATCAATTTTTTGTCGTGAATAGTACTATCCTGGGTGAATAGTACCCGAGTGAATAGTACCCCGTGAATAGTACATCGTGAATTGTACCCCATAAATAGTACTTCATGAAAAGTGTCGTACGTATGAATAGTACCGTATGTATGAATAGTGTCGTACGTATGAATAGTGTCGTATGTATAAATAGTACCCATGAATAGTACTCCCGCGTGAAAAGTTTAAAATTCAACAAGAATGTTTATAAAAATATTACCGTAAAAAGATACTCGATAAAGCGCAAATTTTAAGGATATTCTACTAATTTCAAGGAGTATAGAAGCAATACTTTAACAAAATAAGTGTAGAATTCAGAATCTGAAACTAAATAGTATTATTTACATACTATAGAGTATGAAAGAAAATATTATTTCTTACGAATATTGAACAAAAATAATATCCCTTACGATTGTTGAACGAAAATAATATTCCTATGAATATTAAACGAAGAAAATATCCTTTACAGATATTAAACGAAAATGATATTCGTTACGAATATTGAACGAAAATAAAATTTCTTACGAATACGAAAAATAATATCGTAAGCGAATATGAAATAAATAATGCCCCTTACAACTGTTGAACGAAAATAATATTCCTTATGAATATTGAACAAAGATAATATTCCTTACAAATATTAAACGAAAATAATATTTCTTACGAATATTGAACAAAAATAATATTCCTTACGAATATTGAACGAAAATAAAATTTCTTACGAATGCGAAAAATAATATCGTAAGCGAATATGAAATAAATAATACCCCTTACCTTAAAAAGAGAGCAATTCCGACTGGTAGGGCAGGGATATTCTTGAAGAAAACCTTCACTATTTTCTACACTCGAAGCTTCCTTAAACTCTAAAGAAATATGCTCAATATATATCATAGAATAAGAATTCTCTGATTCTGGTGTGATTTTCATTTCTAAACTGAACATCCTATTTATAAGAGAATGGCAGGATACTATTTGAATTTAGAAAATCACGGACGCACAATAATTTTCAACAAAATCACGGGCGCACCGGCTAAAATTTTTTTTGAGTTTCTATACTGCACTATGCATAATAACATATAATATATTCTATTTTTCATAAAAAACAAAACTTATTATAATATATATATATATATATATATATATATATATATATATATATATATATATATAATCAACACCAGCTCCCACACTATTTTGAAAAATTGGTAAGTGGGAGTCCATATAATAAGCCAAATTTATAACAAATACTTCATAAAAATTCCATTTATTTATCTCAATTCACTTGACTTCTCAAAACACATTTTTAATAACATTTATCATTAATATTATAATTCACAATATTAACAAACAGATCATTCCCAGGAAAGAGGGGACTTTCCGATAAGGATTTCTCCCTATTGGTGCACAATTACGTGACCAAACCTCTTTCCTCGACAGAACTTTCTAGACATCGTCAATAATACAAATAATAATATAAATAACTTTGTCGTCTCAATTATTGATTTAATAATATAAATATTAACAATAATTGAATTAATAACGTGAGATACTATGCAGCAATTACTGCGACAATAATTGAATAAAATTGAGTGACTTCTCACGTAAGCATTAATAATCAAAGATACTATACAATACCTTGTGCTACTATGCAACCACGTGTATTATTATACTTTTATCACCGGTAATTCAATAGTTAACGGTAAAACTTTTGCCGTTATTTTTATAAAAAGATATTTCTGTCGTTTTATAACTCCAACAGTAATTCTGTTGTGCGGTCCACCAATGATTGTGCCGTCATACGAATATTCTCTGATAAAACGAATATTCCCCGACCAATCGAATATTTTATGACAACTTGCTTACTTTGAAAAATTTATAAATATTACCCACAACTATAACATTATATCAAATCCACACCTTAATATTCAAAAAGATATTTCGAGAAAATTAATCTTTATTCATAAAAGTTGGGGTCTTACAACCTGACATAATCTGTCAACAACAACAATGATACAAGTAAATCCTTGAGATGCTGGCAAGTGAGTAATTAAAAATTAGAAAATTTAAACTTTATTTTTTTGGAATCAATATTTTATAAAACTTTAATTATTTTTTTTAAAAATAAAAGTTTCTAATTTTTTTCCTGAAAATAATAATTATTTTTAAAATTTTTAATTTCTTTTTTAAAAAATAATTGATTTAGTTTTTTATTAATCTTTTACTATTTTTTATATTTTAATTTCTATTTTTAGTTTTTATTTTTAAAATTTCTAATATTAAGAATACACATAATAACGATAAAGACAAATCGGTCACTTCGAGGGACAAAAGTGCAAATAATGTCAAATCCGGTAAAGATAAATGGGTCGAGTTGGGTCAATTTTTAGTCTAGTTAAAGTAAAATCAGGTAAAAGGAACGGAATCAACAAAAAATGTCGCTTTACGAATTTAATTGACGAAAAATAAACTTTAAGAACGACTTTAAAATTGGATGACAACTTGAAGAAACAGAAGTGATTCAATCTTATTTATTAATTCATGCATCGGAAAGTTAGAAAACCTCACTGCATGCGTATGTAATTTTATTCTGAAGTAATACAATAATAAATAATTGCAAACAGCTAGCTTGTCTGTCTGGATTACACCTGCGAGAAAAATTAAAATTTGTTATAATTCATGGACACCTACACACTTATTCATCTCCCTCTATGTATATTTGCATACAGAATTTCAAAATCTTTGTAATTGATATGCTAATTTAAACTCCCTAATTAGAGGTTAAAAACAAGCTTAAATTAATGTTAACAAATCCTAACAATTAAGAATCTAAAAGTTAAAATTAAATAGGCCTAAATAAGGATTAATATCCTAAACTTTTTTAAAAAAAATTCGCTCTAGGGATTGTCTTCTCAATTTTTTTAATTAGGAGATTAAACTTTTAATTTTTTTTTCTGATTAGATCTAATTAATAGTGTCACGTCAAAAAAATGATGGGATGACAAAGACACGTTACTAAAAAAAATACTTATGTGTAATATTGAGTCTCATTTTAACATTTATTTAATTAATTTTTTGTACCAAAAAGGATAAATATAGGACCATTATTAATTTCTTAAAGTTAATTTAGCCTTTTTGGTATAAAAATTAATTATATTGATTATTGATGTTTATGAAATAAACATAAAGTTTAGGGTACTAATCTATATTTAGGCTTTAATTTTTTATACCAAAAGGGTAAAATTGTCATTATATTGATTATTGATGATTATGAAATAACAAAATTTAAATTAGTAGTACATTTATATATTTTAAAATATTTATCATTATATTGATTATTGATGATTTTTTTAAGTTGAGTTTGTAATGTATTAAATTTATTTTTAAAAATTAGTAATTGGTCTTATATTTACCGTTTTTGGTATAAAAAATTGATGAAATAAATGTTAAAATGAGACTCAATATTACACATAAGCATTTTTTTAGCCACATGTCACTGTCATGTAATTAATTTCTAACGTGGTACTATCAATTAGACGAGAAAAAAATTAAAAGTTTAATCTTCTAATAAAAAATTTGGCAAAAAGCACTTTTACCCTACTGTGGTTGTAGTGTTTTAAGCAATTAGTAACTGTACTTTTAAAATATTCAATTAGTCCACTGTACTTTTTAAAAATATTCAATCAACCCATTCCGTCCAATTTCTTGGACGGACGTCAAATAATTACACACGTGGCATTGAAAAAAAATAATTAAAAAATCATTATTTCCTACGTGGCAAGCTAGTCAGCCAAATTCTTAATACTATTGAGCCACTGCACTTTAAAAAAATGCAATTGGCCCACTGTGGTTTTAAAATTTTTTTATTTTTTATTTTCTATCTTTTTCTTTACCTAAATATTTATAATATGTATAATATTAATAAAAATTAATATTATAATATTTATAATATGTATGATTTATTTTTAAAATAAAAATAAAAATACTTTTATGTTTTAAAATACTTATAAAATTTTTAAAAATAAAAATATTTTTTTTTCTTTACCTAAATATTTATAATATGTATAATATTAATAAAAATTAATATTATAATATTAAAATAATACAATAATTTGATACATAAAAATCCCTGGGAGATGAATAACAGTTACTGGTTCAAATGGGACTCCTCCCCCAACCACCTCTTTCGCTTGAATATTTGAGAGAAACTCGTAATATTAATTGAAATTTCCATTTATAAAACTCGGAATACATGAAACAAACTATAAACACTCTAAAAGCACCCTCAAAATCTAAATATCACGCAAATTATGCTCTGTTTCACAAAAGTAGTGACATTACTTGAAAATTCTATCTCAAATCCTTTTGATTGGGTTACTTATCCACTGGGCTTCGTCCCTTGATCAATTTCGAAAAGATTAGGAGGTTAAACATCATCAAATCATCTTCCAATCAACCCCAAAACTCAGAAATTCTGCTAAATCACGAAACTCCAAAAAAACCTAAAAATTGATTCAAATCCCATCAAATCATTTCAATAGAGCCTGAAAATGACTGAGTTGTGTTCCCCCAACAAATTTCGAGTAGAATTAGACCAAAATCAACAATAAAAAGCTCAAAATGATAATCAAATCTCACCTCAAAAGTGTGATAGCGATCTGCTCAACGCAGAGGTAATTTTTAGCCAATTTCTTTCATTGTGCTCAAAATCAACTCTATAAACATTCCCTTACAACAATTTGTTGTTTCAATTCGATTAATTGCAGTTACAAAGATTTTCTCTTTGAAGTTTTTGTTCATCGATCTAGAGACTTAATTATTCTTATGGTGAGTTTTCTTATCAATTAGCGGTGGTTCTTTGGCCAATTAATATTATAAATATTATAATATTAATTTTTATTAATATTTTACATATTATAAATATTTAGGTAAAGAAAAAGAAAGAAAATAAAACATAAAAATATTTTTAAAACCACAGTGGGCCAATTGCATGTTTTTTAAAGTGCAGTAGCCCATTTCTTGGACGGAATGGGTTGATTGAACATTTTTAAAAAGTAAAGTGGACTAATTGAATATTTTAAAAGCACAGTGGCTAATCGTTTAAAATACTACAACCACAGTGGGGGTAAAAGTGCTTTTTGCCTTAAAAATTTTGAGAAGAAAATCTAAAAAGTGGGAAAATAAAAATTAATCAAGAGTTTAATCCCCTAATTGAAAAAAAAATTTGAGAAGACAATCCTTAAAATGAAAAAATTAAAAATTTAGAATATTAATCAATATTTAGCCTATTAAATATGAGTCTGGATATTAAACTCACCCCTTACCCAATTCACCCGAGCTCACCCCCTTTTAGCGACGGACCTGACGACGGTTCAGTCATACAACCGTCGTCTATACTTTTAGTGACACTATATGTTGTCCGTCGCCAAAAGTATAGACGATGGTTGTATGACCGAACCGTCGCCGGGTCCGTCGCTAAAGAGAGGTAAGCTCGGTTGAGTTGGATAAAGGATAATCTTAATATCAGGACTCATTAAATATTATTAAACATCTTATCTTCACAGTTCAGATTTTAGGTTTTTAATTCTTGGTTGACACTAGTTTTTTACTTTATGTTTAAAAAGATGGGAATGATCTTGACAAGAAACTAGCAGCAAGGAAAACTAATATCCACTAGGTAAATAACCTTAAAATAATAATAATAATAATAATAATAATTCCGCAAAAGAAGTAACAAAAACCCGAAAAGATACGACCTTCAATAATAAGTGTGGATAACTAAAATTAAATGCATAATTTAAATATATGATGTTATAAAATATTACTAAAATTAAGAACAAAATAGATTAGAGAAAAGAGAGCATTCTCTTTTTACTTTGATATATTCATCATTCACTTTACAAATGTTATTATTTATAGACATAATAACATCAATACTAACATAAATACTAGTAGCTTACAAAACTCAAAGGTTATGAGTTTCATAACTCAATGGACATGAGAGTTACGTGAACTTAGACATCCATAATATGAATCTAGACATACATAATTTTATAACACTCCCCCTTGGATGTCTATTGTATAGCTATACGCATTGAAAGCTGCCTCATTAAAAACCTTACCAGGAAAAACCCAATGGGAAAGAACCTTGGTTAAGGGAAAAAGAGTGCATCGCGTATTAGCTCCCCCTCATGAATATATCCTTAAGTCCTTCAGCTGTCGCATTCCAATATTGTGAAGCAATCCTTCAAACGTTGCAGTTGGTAATGCTTTGGTGAACAAATCTGCTAGATTATCTTTTGAACGAATTTGTTGAATATCAATGTTATCACACTTTTCAAGGTCATGTGTGAAAAAGAATTTCGGTAAGATGTGTTTTGTTCTATCTCCTTTGATGTATCCTCCTTTTAATTGAACTATACATACAGCATTGTCTTCATACAAAATGGATGGAGTTCTTTTGTAGCAATTTTCTAAGAATATGCCTCGTTAAAAACCTTACCAAATAAAAATCCAGTGGAAAAATTTTGGCGAAGGAAAAGAGTACAATATTCTTGTATAACTTCTAGTGCTTGGGATTGCTTCATTAAAACCTTGCAAAGGGAAACCCAGTGGGAAAAAAAACCTTAGCAAAGGAAAAAGAGTACAATCAGCACATATCATTTTTACTCCCCTTCATAAGTACATAGAATTTCCATTGTTCATGGTAAAAATATCATTAAGTCGAAGTATGCCAATATTGTGCACCATCTTCTTCAAAATCATAGTTGATAATGACTTAATGAATATATCAGCCAAATTATCACATGATCATATATGCTTGATATCAATATTGCCATTCTTTTGGGGCTCATGTGTATAAAATAATTTTGGTGTAATATGCTTGGTTTTATCACACTTTGGATAAAATAATCCCAAATCAATAGTGTCACGAAGATAACGTAAAATATGTTTAATTTCATTACAATATCTTCGAGTTGGTGCATAACTATACATTGCTAGTAAGTTAACTGCAAATGTTATATCAGGTCTTGTCAAATTTGCAAGATACATCAAAGTACCAATTACATTAAGATATAGTACTTCAGGACCAAAACACCAATTTCACAAAGATATGGTACTTCAAGACCAAAAGTTTATTAATCATTTTCTTGTGGTCAAAATGGATATTTCTTGATATCAAGTGACTAACCCATCATAGGAGTACTCAAAGGATTAACATTATCCATGTAAAGTTACTTCAGGACTTTTTCTGTGTATGTTGATTGATGAACAATAATTTCATAGTTCAATTTGTAGGCCAAGACAAAAATTTGGCTTACCAATATCTTTCATCTTAAATTATTGTTTTTGTCGACTCTTCTAGAGCAAGATCTTTCGTTAATAAATACAATAATAATAGCAAATCCATATTATGATCTTTTGATAAAAATGCATGCACAAATTAAATTATTCTCAAATCCTTCTTTCAAAAGATATCCACTCAGGCGATTATACCACAATATGCATCTGGATTGCTTTAACCTATATAAAGATCTTTGTAGCTTGATAGCATACATACTTCAAGATGTAGAATTATATGCTTCAGACATTTAATATCCTTCAGGGATTTTCATGTAGATATAATTATCTAATGATCTATACAGATATGATGTAACAACATCCATTAATTGCACATCCAAATTTTTTTTTTGCTACCAAGTTAATTAAAAATTTGAATGTAATTGCGTCCATTACAGGAGCATGTGTTTCTTTATAATTAATACCATGTCTCTGCGAAGAAACCTTGTGCTACAAATTGCGCTTTGTACCATATAATTTCATTTTTCTTATTTCGTACAAATACCCATTTGTATTCAAAAGGCATTACACCTTTAGGTGTTCGGACTACAGGTCCAAAAACTTCACATTTACTTAGTGAATTTAATTCTGCATGAATCGCCTCTTTCCACATTGTCCAAATATTTCTACATTCATCAACGATTTATGGTTCATATACATGATCATTACTTCTGGTAATATCCATAGCAACTTTATATGAAAATATGTTATCGACAACGATTTTATTTCTATCCAATATATATGTCTCCTGCATATACATAATGTATCGAGATCTCGTTATTTTCAGGTACTTGGTCCTCTTCAGGGGATAACTTTTCAAGAGTTTATTTATAGGAGATTTTTGTTCATAAGTTTTGGATAGATCAATAAATTTTATAGCCTGTTTCATGGGTATAGCCTCTTTATAGGCTGCAACTTATTTTTCTTGTACTTTTTTCTGGGAAATTTTATCTTTAACACCGATCATTCTTCCATGTTTCAAGTGTGACTTTGATTCAATTTGCTGCTGTATTAACTGATTGTCCTACAGGGACTTCAATCTCTGCTAGAGTATTAGCAGCTAAAATGTGAGATATCACTCTTTTCTTATTATCGGTGAATAATTCTGGTAATTGATTTGCAATTCATTGCAAATGAATAATCCTTTGAACTTCTAGTTCATATTAATTTGTATGAGAATCAGGATTAAATAACGTTGAAACATTTCAATTAATCTCCCATCGTGCTGCAGGCAACAATCTCCCGTCGTGCTTCAGGCAATGAAACATTACAATTAATCTCCCGTCGTGCTTCAGGCAACGACTTTTCTCCCCCTAATGGTGGGAAGACTGTTTCATTAAAATAACAATCCTCAAAATATACCTTAAAAAATATAACTTATTGAGGTTATGAATAGCATGACCCCAAGCATATATTGGTAATTAATTTACTTTGATATAATCAACAGGTAAAGGAATCTTCTGGTTCTTTAAGGGATGTTCATGGGAGTTTTCAATAATTCAATGCATCATTATTGATCCTAAATGATCATGCTAAATCATAAAAATATTTGGATCCGAACACTTCTGGTGTATTGCACACTTCTGGTGTATTACAATATTTGTTTCAACTATTCTCATTTTAGTATAATATAACCCAGAAGAGAAAATATACAGTTTTTCTAATATGAGCTTCTGGCCCGATAATATTGAAGTAATATAAAGAAATGCTTCATTGCCTTTGTTATTGATTTCAATATAATAACTATTATAACGTATATCCTTAAAGCTGAGCAAATTTCTGCTTGTCTCAGAAGAATATAAAGAATCATCAATACAAATTTTTGTTTCCTTTGACAACATTATAATCGCTCTTTCAGAGACTTTAATTAAGTTTGATGAATAATCACTCTTCAAGAGTCTTCAATTATGTTTGATGAATAATCGCTCTTCTAGAGCCTTTAATTAAGTTTGATGAGCTGCTGGCCCATACAACTTCATATATGCAAAACATAAATTTAACTTTATTACTTGAAACATAAATAAAACATATAATAAAAAATACTTATTATAATGAAATAAAAATAATTAATTGGTATGAACATTTCTATCGACATATCATTAAGGAAACCATAGATATCAAAATTAGTTATTTCCATTCTATTTGAAAGTCAAAATAATTCATGGGATCTTCAGGATCATTATGATTAATAAAATTTATTTTAATTTTATTTCCTTTTCTTTTATGGAGTCTTGGTACAAATCTACCAAATGTTTAGGAGTACGACAGGTACATTCTCTTTTCTATATTGATTGTTCTTTTCACGTCCACTACCACAACCATAACCATAATTTCCTCTATGATTATCAAATGAGGTTCCATTCACTTCAGGGAATATAATAGAATCGGTCGAGTGAGATTATTGATTTTTCAGCAAAAACTCATTATTTTGTACAGCCATTAGAAGACATAATATCACTTCTGGGAACATAGTTTCCATTATCGCTTCAGGGAATATTTTGTAAACTTACGCTCTCGATATTGCTGCTGCAGGAGCATATTCGAGGTATGAAATATAATAAATATTTTCTCTAACATGTCTTCATCAATATTTTTTTTCACATAAATTTAATAGTGAGATTATTTAAAAAAATGTAGAATTGTTCTCACTCAACACTTTTAAAATCTTGCAACTTCAGGTGCAACCAATTATAACGAGCTTTTGGGAGAAATACAAATTTTTTGTTCTCATATCTTTCCTTTAAATCATTTCATAAGACAAGTGAGTCTTTTACTGTAATATACTCATATTTTAATTTTTCATGGAGATGATAACGAATAAAAATAATTAATTTTGCATGATCCTGCAGGGATGCATGATTACCAACTTTAATTGTATCTCCAAGGTTCTTTGCCTTTATATGAATCTTAGCATCAAGATTCCATTACAAATAATTCTTGCTCGATATAAATCAAGGGCAACAAATTCAAATTTATAAGATTTGAATATTAAATAACTAAACATATTTTCCATCAAATTAAATAATTATATATGTTCAGATTTAATTGTAATGAAATAATTTATAGAAATGCAGTAAAACATGAAACTAAATTTGTCCACTAAAACTAAATAACAAACCAACACTACTAAGTATATTTGTCATTGTAACTTCATACAAAAATATATCAAAAAGATCATTAGAAATATATCAAATATGATAACATGCCAAAAAGAAATATATCAAAAGATCATTAGAAATATATCAAATATGCTATCATTCCAAAAGAAATATATCCCAGCAGTTGAATAATCATGCAGCTCATAAGCTGAATGTTGCATGCAAAATTACAATACACTTTTATTGAAAAACATTGCACAATAGTTGAGGTTAAACATTTCACCGTATAACAGCAAGACAATTTGAGGGTGGTGTGATAATATATATTTTTTAATCTTTGTGTAGCTGTAGGAATATTAATATAAATTTTTCAAGTGCAGAGATTGATACGATGGCTTACATATGAGTACAACAGTCATTAGCATGCTTGAACCAAGAACAACAAATTTTAATAATAAGTTATGAATGGAATAACATGTAGTATGTTATGCTAAAAAAATTGTGTATCCATATATATATATATATATATATATATATAATAGATAAATATACATTCTCCTTCAAATCAAATATGATCATCTTCATGAAGAAGGTGAGAAGCAATTCGTGTTGATAACGTGTTATATAATATTACTAAAATCAAGAACAAAATAGATTAGAGAAAAGAGAGCATTCTCTTTTTACTTTGATATATCTATCATTTACTTTACAAATGTTATTATTTATAGACATAATAACATCAATACTAACATAAATACTAATAGGTTACAAAACTCAAAGGTTATGAGTTTCATAACTCAATAGACATGGGAGTTACATATACCTAGACATCCATAATATGAATCTAGACATACATAATTTTATAACATATGACAAAAATCTTGTCAATTAATATACTAATTTCAACTCCCTAGTTTGAGGCTAAAAACAACCTCAAATTAAAGTTAATAAAATCCTAACAATTAAGAATCTAGAAGTTAAAATTACTGAACATCTTATTTTTCACAGTTCAAATTTTAGGGTTTTAATTCTTTTATGGAATTAGTTTTACTTAATGTTTATATTTCTTTTCATGTTTCGCTTTTTTTTTTTCTTCCTATAAATTTCTTCCATAAGTAGTTACAATGAATATTGGCCAAAAATAAGAACAAAATAAATAATTAAAAATAATTATTAGTTTTATTTAATTTAAATTACTCCTATAAGGCAATAAACTTGAGAATTTAAAGAAACATAAGAAGGGGGAAAGCTTGAACTGCAATTATATTTTCTAATTGTCACCAATTGACTTAAAATCTCTCATTTTATTGAGAGTAATTTGGACAGTTAACAAAAACAATGGCAAAAATGGTTTGGCGGCCTGCTGCCCTCTATTTTATACTGGCCACCCCTACAAAGTGCTTGGATACATAATTGATTACATTTGTCATCGTCCTCACTTCCTGGAACACAACGCCCAATATGATTGCTTTTACAACACTTCACCCCATCTTCTTGACCCATCACCCCTTCAAAATCAGGAAAAAAAAAATTAAATTACCAACAAATAATTACTATAACAATAATATAATCTTATTTTAGTAAATTAAATAAGCAAAGGAAATAAATGAAATACACACTGATTTCTTTTCTTTATAGCTATTGTTGTATTTTATACAAATAATATATTACAAAGTTAAATAAGAATAAATATATTCATATATTTTGGTGACATTAAAAGAGTTTAATGTGTAAATTAAATGAGTTATAATTAATATATTTATTGAGATTTTGTAACGGTTAAATTAATATTAATTATTGGGATATTAATAATATATTACCGTTGCATTAATATAGAGTGTGCCGTTGTCATATATCTTTGTGTTATATATATTACCGTTTGACAGTAGTGTATCATTGCTATCTTTGTATATATATATTTCTGACTAAACACTATTTGAGAGATACTTTAGAAAACATTACTAAGTTAATATCTTGATAGCTTCTGTTGCTAGTGTTATATATATATATATATATAAACAATAAATTTTATATCTATATTTTATTGTTTATACACGGATTAATTTTTGAATTTGAGTAAGAAAAATTAGAAGTTGTTCATGGGTCATTCAACTATTTCTAGTGTTGGTTAGTTGGGTGAAGAGCCGTTGAATCCTGGAATAGGATTTCGTCAGTGACCTTAGCACCGAGAAAAAAAGTTCTCCGTGAGTGAAATTTACTACTTAAGGACGATTGACTTGCACGCTCTCTCAACATAATTTTCTCTACATCGATAAATTTTATTTCTGCCCTTCTTTTATTTTATAGTTGAATCCTATATTTATTCGTAATTTTCCAATAATCTTAAGTAGAAATTTTTTTGGATTCTTATATGTTCCTATAATGCTGGCGACGAATCTGATACAAAAGTTAATTTTCATTTCCCGTGAACCTGAAATAATTAAAAAGTTTATTGAGAATCGAGATATTCTTTTAATTATTTAATAAAATCTACGTTTAGTGACTCTTTATTGGTGGGCTAAAGTGAGAAGAAAGTTCAAAATTTCAATTCCTAATATGAATAGTTAAGTTTGAATACTTATGTGTATAAAGTGTATATAAAGTTACTTGTTGGTGAAAACTGAGAAAACATAATTATAACAATTATATACGTGTACGGTCAATTTGATGAAGTGGGAAATTAAAGTATGCTTTTGGTCACAATAACCAAGCTGGTTGTGAAGACCTCACCTATACGACATTGTTTTGATTAGTTAAATGATTAAAAAAAACATTAATATAATATAAGGGGCACAAAGGTGATCATGCATGGAATTTTGATGACTACAAGTCTATAACAATTATATATATCCCTTATAAATGATCATAGCCACAATTAGCTGCTAGCTGACATCCGAAAAATTACAGTTATTGGACGGTATTTCACACACTTAACGTCCCACAAACTTTTTTGAAGGACTTCCCTTAAACACGTCCAGTAAATTGTTTGAAGGTTCATGATATGTTTTATCCAGGCTTTCTATTGGTATTTGTAGTGCACTGTTTGCCAATCTTAATGCATGTATAAATGTAGAAGCTATAACTACTAAAAAATACATGCACTGCATTTGTTATTATTGTTGAGAATCTACTATTAATTGAGGTTTGAAGATTCCAACAATAGATACTTTCTATGATGCCTTTTCTCTGCTCTTTCCAACAGTTGGGGTGTGCACCGAGTGATCTGGCCTGTTTATTGCGTGATGATATTTTAGGCCATGTGAATTACTTGAGAATTTTAAAAGATGTTAAAATTTTAAATACCAAGAAATGCCAAGTGTGTGTGGAACCCAAAACTATTAAAAAGACATGGCAATCAATAATAGTTAGAGAATCTGAACCTCTCAGTTTAATTCATTCAGACTAAGGTGATATGTCTAGAAATATCTTAAAGTGTGGTGGTGTCTTATTAAGGTATTGTTACCTGACCCTAAAAAAAAGGAAAATTGGTTCTAAAACTGCTAATATGCAGTTAATAGACTCAGCAGATACATTCATAATCCTAATAAGGATCATTAGACTGCTTTATGTAGAATACTCAAGTATCTGCGAGGTACTATTGGATTTGGTTTATATTACTGCGATGATCATGTAGTTCTTGAGGGCTATAGTGATGCCAACTGAATCTCTAATTCAGATGAGATCAAATCCACGAGTAACTACATATTTATCTTTGGAGGAGGAGCAGTTACTTGGAAGTCTACTAAACAGACTTGTATAGCTCGCTCTACTATGGAGTCTGAGTTTATTGCCTTAGAGAAGGCAGGTTCTGAAGCATAGAGGCTCAGAAATTTTTTGGAAAATATTCCTTTGTGAACGAGACCAGTTCCATCTGTGTCTTTACATTGTGATTGCCAAGCTGCTATAGGCAGAGCTAAGAATAAGAGCTATAAGGGCAAGAGTAGGCATATACGCCTAAGACATAATATTGTGAGACAACTGTTATGTGATGGGATTATATCCCTTAATTTTGTTAGAGTTAAATCTTGTGGATCCTCTGACAAAGCCACTAAGCAAGAGGTTAGTGAGCAATACATTGAGGGGGGATGGGACTACTGTCTATTATAGAAATCAACAGTGATGGTAACCCAACCTATATGAATGGTAATCCCAGGAAGTAGGTTCATATGGGTAACAACAAGTCATTGGTTGATTGGTTGAGACACTATCCATCTTATACATATTTGAGTTCATCCCTATGGTGTAGGATAGTGTAATTCTACAGTGTTAGAGGTTGAGTTATATACTCTTAATGTTTTTCATAGTCCTGTTGGGTGATGTGTTTAACTGTAGAACACATTTGATGGAAACACCTATATGAGTGTAGAGGTGAAGTCGCCTCTTATGAAAACAAGACAGATTTTCTAGAGCGCTCATGAATTCTAGGTATGGCGCAAGGCCAAAATGTGCCAAATCGCATAGAACAACTTCTAATTAGAGTTTGTAGTGTGAGTAATATGATTACTGATTCATAATAAGGAATAAGGTTCATAGAAATTTTTATTTCACCAAATTCCTGTGAATCAAGTCCTATTCACTCTATACATTGGTTCATAGTCCAAAAGACACCAGTGTTAACACACTGCATTCTTATATTTCTTACTCAAATTTATTTTATTTTTACTTTGTAATATGTGGGGGATTGTTGTATTTTATACAAATAATATATTACAAAGTTAAATAAGAATAAATATATTCATATATTTTGGTGACATTAAAAGAGTTTAATGTGTAAATTAAATGAGTTATAATTAATATATTTATTGAGATTTTGTAATGGTTAAATTAATATTAATTATTGGGATATTAATAATATATTACCGTTGCATTAATATAGAGTGTGACGTTGCCATATATCTTTGTGTTATATATATTACCGTTTGACAGTAGTGTATCATTGCTATCTTTGTATATATATATATATATATATATATATATATATTTTTCTGACTAAACACTATTTGAGAGAGAGATACTTTGGAAAACATTACTGAGTTAATATCTTGATAGCTTCTGTTGCTAGTGTTATATATATATATATATATATATATATATATATATATATATATAAACAATAAATTTTATATCTATATTTTATTGTTTATACACGGATTAATTTTTGAGTTTGAGTAAGAAAAATTAGAAGTTTTTCATGAGTCATCCAACTATTTCTAGTGCTAGTTAGTTGGGTGAAGAGCCATTGAATCCTGGAGTAGGATTTCGTCAGTGACCTTAGCACTGAGAAAAAAAGTTCTCCGATGGGCGAAATTTCTACTTAAGGACAAAGGTCTCGCATCGCCTTCTCACTCAACATAATTTGCTCTACATCGATAAGTTTTATTTCTGCCCTTCTTTTATTTTATAGTTGAATCCTATATTTATTCGTAATTTTCCAACGGCTATGACCCACTTTTATGTAAACAATGTTATATTTTTATTGCACTGTTTATATATACTTGGTAGGCCAATAATAGTTTCGGATATGAAAGAAAAGATCACAAGTATTATATATGAAAAAAGATCTATTGCATATAAGTAATTATGGGAGCTTATATGAGCACCATATTTTGTATATTTTCATGGCAAGATATGGTCATATTTAGAAGCTGTACAACATTGTTGATAAATTGCTCCTAACACAACATTGTTGCAGATGAATAATGACTACAACAACACGGTCTTGTGTTTCCGTGTTGTTCTAAATTATGTATGCAAAACTTTATGATGCAAGATCTAATAGCTATGCATGTAAAATATTTGTTATGAATAATACTCCATTATATATAAACATATATTATATAAGATCATGTACAATGGAGGTATTAATAGGCTCTTGAGCTAGTGGTAGTGGCACAAAAACTTCCAATTAAGGTGTTATTATTTTCAATTATACCAACTTTTGTAGGGGACGAATTATAATTTGTTCCAACCCAAGACATAAACAAAGACATGGATAATTAGACTCGTTAAAACACCCGATTTAAAAGTAAAAAAAAAAAAAAGAAAGAGATCTTTTTGACACGAAATGGATATATATATATATATATATATATATATATATATATATATATATATATATATATATATATATATATATCACTGACTGACTCATATTTAAGAGATAAAACTCTAATTTTATAAGTCATCCGTATACAATTTATTATCATGTATAAAACACAAGATTATTTACTAAATTTTTTGTCACGGATTGACTTTCTTATAAACTTAATGCCCGTGCGAAGCACATATTTGTTTTTCAAATAGCATAATTTTTAATTTTTTTTATTTTAAATATAATGATTATAAAATTTTCATTAAAATTTCTCAAATTAACTTACTATTGCTAATCATTTTAATTTTTTAAAATTTATATAAGTAAAGAGCTAAATAAATCTTATAAAGAATAAAATTTTCATAAAATACTAGGTTTATTATTATTATTATATATATAAAATAGAAAATAAAATTTAATCGTGCATTAACTTATCCTGATATACATTTTTTTAATACTAATTACTATTTAGTGATGACATTTTCTTATATATTTTAATATAGTCATTTAGGGTTAGAGTTGTTGTAAAATAATAAATTACCATTATGATTTTTAGTTTTAAAACTAGTTAGATTTTAATCACTAATCATGTACAAGTTAGAATTGATTTATATGACTAATTAGATAAAGATCTCTTATATGAAATATAATTGGTAACTGGAATTTAATCGTTAATATATTTTGTAATATAAATAATTTATTTATTAATATTACTTATATTTACTCACAATATTTTTTTCTAATATTTTCAGTATATAGTTATTTAGAGTTCAAAGTTGAGAACACACTTAAAAAAGTAAAATTCTAATGACTTTTAAATTAGAATTTTTTTATATGACTGAGTAACAAAGTGACTCTTATGAAGAATACTTTTTTGACAAAATAATAGGTTAATATCAATGATAATATTTTTAGACAAAAAAAGGTAAACCACCACATATATAATTGCATGAGCTATCATACAAAAACGACCTCGATTTATGTAATTAAATACCCTCGCTCCCATGTTATGTATAAAAGAGTATTTTATAATTTTTCAAAATATTGTTATTATATGGAACACCACATACAAGAATGTGAGGTATACCTCACCTCCAATGCCTCCTAATTTTTTTTAATATATTTTTATTTCTATATTCTTAGTATATAATTACTTAATTAGAGTACAAAATTAAGTGAAAACTTAAAAGGTGAAGTCCCAAACATGATTTATAATACTAATTAACTAAATGACTCTTACAAGAAATAAAATTATTGTAGAATAATAAGTTACTTTTAAGTTTTTCAGTATCATAAATAGGGATTGGTTCTAGTCAAATTCTAGGAGAAATTAAAGCATAGGACAAAAATCAAAAAATCAAGTTCAGTCTGATTATATATTTATATAGATATAGATTGATGATACTCATCTGTTTTAAATTGGGTAAAATGCAAAGTCGACCACTGAATTTTAGGGATTTTTGGGTAGTGAGCCCTTTTCTTTTGGTCAACGCAAATTGAGCTCCTTTTTATTAAAAAATTTGGACTTTGAGCCCCAAACGCCACATGTGCGTTGACTGCCTACGTGGCGCCTACATGACAAATATGACGATGTGGACATTTTTAATTTTATTTTACACATGGATAAGCTGACGTGGCCATTTTTAAAATTTTTCCCAAACACTTGTAGCTGTACAGATTTGAACTTAGAACCTCAAGTTTAGAAAATTGGCACAACGACCAATTGAGCTACACGACCTAATTGTTATGATTTTGCAAGGATTAATATTTATAACTAAACAATTAGATCCCCAAATTAAAAAACAAAACAGATCTCCAAATTACATAATTTACGGTTACTAAAATATATTTTAGGTAAATTAAAAAAAATATTTACTAGAAATTATAACAACAACAACAACAACAACAACAACAACAACAACAACAATAATAACAACAACAATAATATTAATAATAAAAATAATATTATTATTAATATTAGTACTACTACTACTACTACGACCACCACCACCACCACCACCACCACCACCACCTACTACCACTACTACCACTACCACCACCACTACTACTACTACTACTAGTACTACTATTAGTATTATTATTATTATTATTATTAGTACTACTACTACTACTACTACTACTGCTACTACTACTACTACTACTACTACTACTATTATTGTTATTATTAGTACCACTACTACTACTACTACTACTACTATTATTATTGTTCGGGAGCGTTTTACCGACCTTCATGAGGGCCGAAGGCCTGGTAGTTGGAAGGGGTTTATGAGCCCATTGAATCGAAGCCCATGGAGAAGTTGGAGGTGTTCAGGTTCGGCATCCGAGTCCCTCAGGGTCGGAGCCTTACCCTAGAGTATGGTGTTCGGGGTCGGGTCCTCGAGTCTTTTGGTAGAGGCTCGTAATTCGATTTTCGCTTTGCTAAAGGTGCCAAATTTCGTTGCAAAAGGGTTTTAGCAACGACTTTATTCGTCGTTAAGGCGTTTTCGTTACTGAATGAGCGTTGCTAATTGTTCCAAGAATCGAACGTATTTTTTCGTTGCCAAAATTAATACATTTTGCAACGAAATTTGGCTTTCGTACAGAGACATCGATCCTTTAGCAACAAAATGTATTGTTGCAGAATAATTAAAATTTCGATACTAAAAAGCCCATTTCGTTGCAAAAGCCTTCTAATTGGCAACGAAATGAACTCTTTTTTTTTTTGCAACGACCATGCATTTTCGTTGCAATTGACACCATTTTGCAACGATATTTTTCGTTCGAGTAAATTATGAAAATTGTTGCCTAAGCTTGCTTTCGTTGCGGAATGTAAACATTTTAGCAACGATTTTCATTGCTAATTATATTATTTGGCAACGACATTATGCTGAATCAACAATGAAAATATTTGTTGATGGTTATTTTTCAATAGCAACGAAAGTCGTCGATTAGCAACGACATTATATGTTATCGTTTCTTTATATGTGCAACGAAAGTTAATATGATTTGCAATGATAAAAAATGTTGCCTTTTATTTTAGTATTAACAACAATATCCTCTCTGTTATTATTAGGTTAATTTTTCGTTGCCAAATACTATATTTTTAATGTCATTAGCAACGAAAATTTGTTGCTAAATGTATAAAAATTTGTTGCTATATTAAAACTTGTTCAATGCTTTGGTAACGAATTATATTGTTGCCAAATCAAAATTTGACATTCTTTTTGCGTGCCTGGCTGGCTCAATGTCCCCATAGCAAATAATGACAAAAATACAAAAAACTAAAATATTATTAACTTAAGAAAATCATCCACTACATAATCATTCATTATCTTTACAATATATTAACCATCTAAAGTTACCACAGTTCTTCAATCAAAATATATATCTACATGTATAGAGATAATACATTAATGAATATATTAATGTTGGTAGCTTAAAGTTAATTTACAGATACTTAAGCCATGGTGCATCTCAAGTCAGCATACCACCAGAGTTAGTGACCAGGTTGATACAATAATGTGATTTTAATAACTTGACACAAAAAGAGTATGTGGATGTCCTAAAGGATTCAAAATGTATATAATGTCATTCTAATAACATGTTGCATCCCACCACCACCAAATGAATGCGCACAAGGCAATATCATCGCATCATCCATAAGTGATCCTCTGCATAACCGAGAGAAATAACATAAATGCATAGTGGAAGTACCAAAGACATGCAATAACAGAATCAACAACTCAATTACAAAAAGCAGCAGTACCAGGAGTATCAAACCACCAATCAAGCTACGTAAGAAACTTCTAGTCCATCATAAAGAACAAGCAAAGTTGTGGTGTACTTAATAGAAAAAAAGTATTAAAATACCTTATCAAAGTGGCAAAGCTTAAAACTTCATTATAGATTATACAAAAAGAGGATAGTTGCTAAATCTTTTTTCATTAGGTTGCACTACTAAAACCTTTATGCTAGAGAATGGAAATAGTCATATCAGTGATACAAATAATAGCAAAGAATTATGTAACTTAGCTCAAGTGGTTCCACTTAAAAATACTAAATGAGGGGAGTAATTGAAACCCCATACATAGATCTAGTGTAAAATAACAAAACATTTATTTTATCCCCAAAAGAATTCCAAAAACAAGTACAAAGGGGTCCATGACCCATGTTGGACCTCAGGGTTCTGTACTTGACTTGAAAGACAAGTTCTATTATGTATTATTTCAATTTCATGAGGTAATACCACTATACCACTAAAAACAATACCACTATCAATAATTGTCCACTATAGCATCTCTTTCAGTTTTTCAGTTGTGGGAGACAACAATAATTCCAAGAAACCATTACAAAACACCAAAAAATAATTGTACCTTTTTTAGATACTTTTTGTGTAGTTTCAATGCTCCAGTGCAAGTTTTTTTGACATCTAGATTTCCTGTCATGTCGTTCAATATCTGAAATCAACAAAATAAATTTGTTTTAAAAAAAATGAGCTGATAGGAAACAGTCAGGTAGCTACTGGATACATTGTATATATTCTCTTAGACCTAATAATCACGCACCTCAATAAACTAATTTTTCAACTAACAAACATGCACCTCAAGAAACTAACTCATTGTGACGATGGTGCAGTGTATCTCTCAAAACCAACAAGCATGCAAGTAAAACAAACTATAAAGTTTAAACTATTTTATCAAGCTGACCTTGACAACATCATCCAATCCACGAGCTTTTGCTAGTAATTTTGAGCTCTTGTCCTTCAGGACACTAGCTACTAAGAAAACAGAAATGGGGAGTGCAGCTTCAACACCTTTGCGTCCACTTTTCATGTTTTCCCTTTCATACTTGCAACATTGGTGTGTTGATTTTGCCTTTGCTTTAGATCCATCAGATTTTTCAGTAGGTGCGTCAGAGTCCTCCTCATACACAGAGCACAAATCTGGGTCATATTCCAGAGCCCACATCATCTGTTGAAAGTTTAACAAGCACGGGAAAGATCATTTAAAAGAATAGGACCTTGTAACCTTTGTAAAAGAGTAAATAAACAAGTCAAACCAGTATTATTAACAAAAATTAAAAGCAAGGATATACAAGAATGCAAGGCATGGGAAGTTGTAATTGATTAGATTCAAAATGTCCTATAGAAAACCATGGAAATCAAAAAAGCGAAAATCGAGTTTTTGTTCCTTGAGGTCTCAAAATAACAAAAACCTAATAATAATAAATAAATAACAACAAAACAAACTCAATTCAAAATATCGTATTTTATTTATTATATTATTATGTATTTTTGTTATTGGGCCTTCGTGAAAATCAAGTTTGGCAACCTGAACTCCACTCAGCTGCAACAGAACATTAAAAAAAACCCATTTTTTAAAAGCATCAGTAAGGTAGAAAATAAAATATGATCATCTGGTATTGAGTTGTTGACTAGCAACCTGATGTCAGTTAGACACAACTATATATGTCAACTTCAATACAAGATGGAGAGCTTAAAACAATTTGAATGCTTACCAGATCATAAATATAAACAGAATTGTCAGCAGATCCAATGTAGATGTATTTTTGGCCAATGCTGCAGAAAGTTAAAAAAATAGGCAGCTCCGTCAATCGAATACCAATATAATGATTTAAAATCAATTCTCTAAAGTACTGGCGAAGCAATCACCATAAATCAAGGATAATGTGTGTTGAACTAATTTATCCAATAAACAGGCCAATGAGATAAGTGAATAAAAGAAGAATCCATGAAGATATACATTGGAAATATTAAACCAACTGTTGAATATTAGGCTAATCAGTTTTAGCATCCCTCAGTGAACAAAATTATTTCAAGTCATCCAGGCCTTTGGATTTATTTATTGTGGTACTGATGAGAACTACAAACTTCAGATGAAGATTTACAACAATCAGAGGTTATCACTTGCTGACTGTACTTGCTAACAATCGACAGAAGTATTTCTTCACTATTTTACAAAATCACATTAATACCTGTATGATGGGGAGAAGTAACACCGTATGAGGGTTTGCAATACTGAATGACCTTTATGTGTTGCCAATGACGTATCACATGGATGACTCGAGTTTCTCAGATGATCTGGGTACTCCATCCATCTGTAGTCCCACGGGGAACTACTATTAATTGAATTGCTGCAACGTAGAAGCTCCAGTGAGATTGACATTTTACCATGCAGAATTTTTGGGGTTAAGCACAGACATTAGACAATATAATGACCCATAACACATTAATCTACCAGTACAACAATTGCAAGAATTATAACAATGGGTATTCAACAGACATAGGGGTCAAGTTCAAGGTAATAAACTACTCATTCAGCCATATATGGATTATGGAGAGGGAGAGAGAGCAGTCATGAAGCAAATGAATTTTCTCAATGTTTCTCCAATTGGAAAAGTCAAAACATTTACCAAGGACAAACATTAATTTAGTGAAGTGATATTTTCCAAATTAAAAATATGACATATTTTCATGCCAAAATTGACTAAACAGAATTCACCCAATTTTTTTTGCAAATGACTGAAATACATTACCTAAATTATCAAGGAAATTGAAACCAAACAAGCAGCACATAATATATTCATACACATAGATATACATATAGATATACATATACCAATACAACATTTATATATATATAACAAACAAGCACAGTGGCACATATATACACGCATACAACACGAAGATTTTCTTGATAGGTAATTCTAGACCAAGTATCAAGGTTTTAAACGTTTTCTGATGGAGAAGGGGGAAGAAGAAAGAATATTGTACCAAAGTTAAATGAATTTGTGAAAATGGAGAGAAATCATGTTTACCTCAGAAGAGCTTTTCTCTTCTTCACAATCGGAAGTGAGGAGTCTTTTATTTATCTAACTGCGTCTGCTCTTGGAAGTCAAAGAGACGATGGCGGTTGGTTTTCACACGTGTAGTTGGCAGCTTAGTTTCAACTTATAAATAAAGACGTTCGGCTGCAGCTTATAACTTGGTTAAATCAACTTATATAACACTACAAAAAAATGGGACTTCAACAACAACCGATTTTCGTTGCTAAAGGTGCCAAATTTCGTTGCAAAAGGGTTTTGACAACGATTTTAGTGTCATTATATTTCGTTCTTGAATGAGCGTTAAATTGTTCCGCAACGAACGTTTTTTTTCGTTGCCAAAAGTAATACATTTTGCAACGAAATTTGGCTTTCGTACAGAGACATCGATCATTTAGCAACAAAATGTATTGTTGCTGAATAATTAAAATTTCGTTGCTAAAACCCCGCATTTCGTTGCAAAAGCCTGCTAATTGGCAACGAAATGAACTCTTTTTTTTTTGCAACGACCATGCATTTTTGTTGCAATTGACACCATTTTGCAACGACATTTTTCGTTGCAGTAAATTATGAAAATTGTTGCCTAAGCTTGCTTTCGTTGCAGAATGTAAACTTTTTAGCAACAATTTTCGTTGCTGATTATATTATTTGGCAACGACATTATACTGAATCAGCAACGAAAATGTTTGTTGCTGGTTATTTTTTAATAGCAACAAAAGTCGTCGATTAGCAACGACATTATATGTTGTCGTTTCTTTATATGTGCAACGAAAGTTGATATAATTTGCAACGATAAAAAATGTTACCTTTTATGTTAGTATTAACAACAATATCATCTTCGTTGTTATTAGGTTAATTTTTTATTGCCAAATATTATATTTTTAATGTCATTAGCAACGAAAATTTGTTGCTAAATGTATAAAAAATTGTTGCTATATTAAAACTTGTTCAATGCTTTGGTAACGAATTATATTGTTGCCAAATAAAAATTTGACATTCTTTGTGTACCTGACTAGCTCATTGTCCCCATAACAAATAATGGCAAAAATACAAAAAACTAAAATATTATTAACATAATAAAAGCATCCACTACATAATTATTCATTGTCTTTACAATTAACAATCTAAAGCTACCACAGTTCTTCAATCAAGGTATATATCTACATATATAGACACTTCATAATTTCGTCCCTTGTCTTCCATAAACGTAGCACGAAAATTTGATACATAGTATTGTAAGACAGGTCGTAGAAGCAGTCTTCCTGCACATATTTAAAATAATAGCAAAGTCAGAAAAATGAAGCAAATAGGTCACCAGAGGCACTTAGTGCCAAAATCAATCCACAAAGACAATAAGGTTGCTACGTGGTACTAATGTACACAGTATTGCTCATAAGCAGAAAAAGACAAATAGACAATCACAATATCATTTGCTACAAATCCAAATAGAAAAAGAACCTTCAGTGCGACTATATGATTGCTCTGTTACAAGAAAAAATTGGAATCTTAATCGGCCATTTCATGAATTAATTTCAGTAAGCATAGTGGCATATTTTCTGTTACAAGACTTGTAGATTATTATTATATGTTGACCTCAAGTCAGAATTCAGTCACATTCAACAATCACAAGCATCACACAATCTTAAATACCATCACACAATCTTAAATAACAATGTTTATATTTCTAGATAGAAAGGTCAACAATTATGAAAAAGTTGAGGCTATTAGTCAATGTGGAAAAACTTTTTTTGAGACGACAAATTTTCATACAGTATATGCCCCAAAGATGCTAGCTATAATCACAAACATCATAGATTTATTTGCCAAGATTTCAACATGTTGCAACAGACATTGGAAAGACACATTTATTGATAACTTAAGAATTTTTAAGTGGTAAGGGCAAAACATACCCAGGTCAGCGAGATAAGTTCCTCCCCTTTATAATTGGGTCCTACAAGAATAGGATAGCTTAAAGCCTCTGTTGCGAGCTTTGAACTGTGATCACTGGTTTGATGTTATGGCAGTGTCAGCTGAAGTAAGTGATACTTTGTGTGTTGTTTTACTTGTGTATTTTATGGAGTACTCACATTTTCGAGGTCTCTCTCAAGTTGCAGCAGAGAAGCCAAACCCCATGATTTTCCTAAGAGCTTGCGAGTTGTTGGATTTGAAACCAGAGGATGCTGTTCATGTAGGAGATGATCGTAGGAATGACATATGGGGTGCAAGAGATGCAGGTTGTGATGCTTGGCTCTGGGGAAGTGATGTCCATTCCTTCAAGGAGGTAATTTGTAAATTAACTTTTTTCCCCTCGCTATGTAGCTTTGCGATCTGCATATCTTCTCATGTTTTCTGCTATTAGCGGTTCAATTGATTATTACAAAGTTTTATTATTACTTTTTGGCAGCTCCAAATTTCTGCATTGTTGTTTTGTTGCATTAGTATACTGTTTATAAAAGTACACATTGTTTTTGCAAATCTTAGAAAGAAGGAACATGCCGGATATGTCAACGTTATGTCTTTCAACCTTGTATGGGCCAACTTTATCTAGCTTGGTTTCCATGCATATGATTTTTCACTAGGTGTGTTATGGTTTAAAGCCTCACAAATTTAAAATATAACAATACCAAGTAATAAAATCATTACATTTTGTGATGCAGGTTGCTCAAAGGATTGGAGTCAAGGTATGAATCAATGGTAATTCAGTTTCAGCACCTAGAAGAATGCTTCCAGTTGTATAATGGCTTTTCATCCATCCTGTACCTCCCCATAAGCAGTTGTACATATTCTCTTCTTTTTGTGATATGTAGAGAGATGAGATGTGTAAGGATGCAACTACTTTGAGAATAGAATAAATGGCATAAACAGGGCTTTATTAATGATACAATTAGGATGTTTTTTTCTCTCCAATAAAGTTACTGCCTTTGAAATCCATTCGATTATGCGGCCACAATTTGCAGATTATAAATCTTTTTAAGTTGAAATGGTCTTTGCTAGAAATTTGGTAAATGGTCTTTTCATATCCAGTTATATTTTACTATATTTATATTTTCTTATATATCTCCTGTCTAATTTATTAGATGAAGTTATATAAAAAGAAATGTTTAGCACCAAACAAGTACACTATCCAACTTGGTAAATACTAATGTTGTTTTACTTGCGTCTTTTATGGAGAACATACCCAGGTCAGCTTAAAGCTACTTATACAACTTACCAATTTATAGTAAAAGCAGTGGCAATATAAATTGCAAGGGAATTGTTTACAAGCAGAATTCCTATGACCAGATGATGATGCAAGAACATACCAGTGTGTCAGGATCTTTTAACTTCTACAAAGCTTCTCTAACGGTTTGCTGGCAAAACTCACAGCTATCCTTCCTGAGATGCTGAGGAATTAAAACCACTTGAATCAAAAAACTTGGCATAATTATGAACTAATAACATGAACCAAATTTTAAGTAAGTTTCTTAATTACAGTAAACATCAATCAGAAATCCATATATCTTCTCAGTTGAAGTACAAAGTCAAATAAACTTTTACATATTAAGAATCTAGCAAAACAATGGAAATCCATTATTAAAGAAGCAAATACAGTTGGAAAAATAGTACAGTAAACTATCAACTTAGAAGGCAACATTATTATTAATTTATTGGGTTTTGGTGGGAAATGATGAACTATAGTACAGTAAACTAACACCTCTTATTTTCTTCTAAAGTCCCAAATCCTCGTAAGACCAAAAAATACAACATAAATAACTTTTTATTGAAGATTACCAGGAAAAAATGAAATAAATTGTAAATTTATTTTTTTAATTCTACTTTGACTTGAGAAGACTTCCAATATTAGCACCTCTAGAGCAAAAGTACACAATATTACCTTTGTATTCTTGACTGTCTCATCCACACTTAAGATAAGGCGAGCTGCCTCAGTCAGCATTTATAGCATTGATCTGTAATAAAAGGGTGCAAAGTCTTTCATACTTGATAACATTGAAAAATATCAGAGAAAAGATAACATGTGTTTTAAACAGAAATAAAGGGTTCTAAAGAGAATAATACCTTCACAACTGCTAGCTATCATAAAATATATCAATTAGCAGTCCTCCATATCCACCTTCACAAATCACTCTTGATTATGGATTGCGCCCCACTTGTGCGACTAAAATCCTACCTAGATAACAAAATCAATAAGATGTAGCTAACACGCAAGTGTAACTACCATAAATTATACAAATACACCATTTGGAAATTTGTTAATTAAAATCAATAAGTACATGGTTTTTCAGTTTGTCCTCGTATGACTGACCATTCACATTGAAAACTTCCGGTCAAGGTCCATGGTCTACATCATTTCAAGTATATTATTAGGACATTGCAATGGAAGTACCTAACTAAACAAATAGATATAATTGCAACATCGTGAAAAATTACATCTAGCCAATTTCATAGAACTCTAGCTGTAAGTACATTCGTGACGCCTTGAAACAGAGAACTCTAGCTGTAAGTACATTCTTGAGTCCTCAAAACAGAGGAATACATCTTAACCCCCAATTGAGTCAATATAACAATACTTATCATGCATCCTAAGAAACAAGCCTATACTAGTATGTTGTAGAATGATTTCAAGATACTACATGCCAAAGAATTTTTGGTCAGCCAACTACAACAAACAAAAAAAAACTCTAGAAAACCAAAAAAAATACCCACACGCACGCACATTGAATCAAAAAACTTGGCATAATTATGAACTAATAACATGAACCAAATTTCAAGCAAGTTTCTTAATTACAGTAAACATCAATCAGAAATCCATATATGTTCTCGGTTGAAGTACAAGCACAAATAAACTTTTACATATCAAGAATCTAGCAAAACAATGGAAATCCATAATTAAATAAGCAAATACAGTTGGAAAAATAATACAGTAAACTATCCACTTAGAAGGCAACATTATTATTAACTTATTGGGTTTTGGTGGGAAACGATGAACTATAGTCCAGTTAGCTCACCAAACCAAGATTACATTTTTGACACAAGCTCTCATCTCAATTAGACTAGGCATCATAAACTTTCCTACTATGAATTCTAACCACAATTATGAACAAAGAGAAAGCAAAATTACAAATAAAACCACAAACTATAATACATACATATTCAGAAAATCTTCACTGCCTAAGTCTATTCTCCATGCGCCCATCTACGGCCTGACAACTACCATTAGAGTAAATTTGGACATAAAAGAAGTAGAGGATGTAGGTTTACAAATATAATTATAGAATGTGGTGTTATGAGCAACGGAGTAGACATAAAAGAAGCAGAGTACATAACAACCTTTGTAGAATATATGAAAACATATCGTCAGTACAGAATTGTTATGAGCAACGGAGTAGACTAAGCAGCTTCTTGTACCTAAAAATCCCATAAGAAGTAAATGCGAGACAATAAATGCCACTATAATGCGTTGATGTAAATCAGGTCTAACACCCCCTTTCCCAAAAGGAAAAGGAATGTAACGCACAAACATAATAAATACAAACCTCAAATAAATCTCAAAATATCTCCAAATAAATTGAACACCAATTGTCACATACTCCAATTTAACTAGAAGGAACTCCACATTTATATAGTTTCTACAATTAAGAAATAATGCCAAAATGGCCCAAACATCCATATACAAAATATTAAGAAAACCATGTCTAATAATAATCTCAAAAGCTAATCTACTCATTTGGATCAAAGGTAGCTCTCATCTCACAAATCCTGATCACCCCTGATTACCTGCCGGAAAAAGAACACAGCGTGAGCCAATTGCCCAGTACGGATATGAAGATGAATAAATATATCACAATAAATAACGAATCTAAAAGAGTTGAATGAATGAACACATGTGAATTACAAACGAATTACGAATATATCACAATTTGTGAGTCCATTTACAAATGTCCAACACTGTCAATCGAATAATTATAGCCAAAAGAATCCCAAACAAATAAGGCTGAATCAAATGGTTATACGGTAAAAATTTCATACTGAGCTCAAATACAAATAGCCAAAGGCTAACAAAATACATCGGTACCATGATGTATACAAATCAAATCGGATAGTACGCACGACACATATGTCACTAATCCACCAAATAAATCGAATCAAATCAAATACTGGGTTGACCCATACGTATCCTGAACAAATATATCAAATGGCCAAAGCTCATACCCACAGCATAAAAAAGGATACGCCGTGGACTAATCACACCGTCACGGAAGGTGTCATGCCTTTGTGTCAAGAGGACATGCCTGTGGTACCCCCACAGGTGGTTAGCTCAAGTATACCCTAAGAATCAAACTACAAAATGTAAGCCAAAAAGGGGGGTTCAAATCACAAGGCTTACATGACCATATTCAAATGAAATTGAATTATCAAAAACGAACATACTCAATATCACAGGATATCAACGATCAAAACAACTCCTGAATGTGAACAAAATTATACGAAGAAGGATACAAACGAATAGTCTCCAAAATACAAATTTTAATGTCAACGCCAAAATAAAACTATCACAATAATTTAGACATCAAGGAATAATCCTGAGAAGCAGTACCAAATCTCTCTAAACGAATATCAAAACGAACTAATTAAATTTATAAGAGTATCATTTGAAAAAGTACTGAATCAGACCTTTAATATAGTATCAAAATAATTCGGCTTAATCTAAATATTGCCCCTAAACTCCCTCAATCCGATCTTTAATTTACACCCACAACCCAATAAAAGAAGAAGGATACTTGCTTTAGTTCTTCCCTTCGATCAATCTCCCTCGCCCGCCTCCTTCCCTTTTCGGTTTCTATACCCACGATTTATTTCATCGGACTTAATAAGGTATAGCTAGGTTTTAATGATATAATTATTAATTAACATGTTTTATTAATTCTTTTAATTTTATTAAGATTTAAAATGACACAAATATAAATTAGACCCAATTAATTATAATGGCCCAAATAAATTAACTACAGTTTGACCCAAATATAAGAAAAGTCCAATTAAATATTTTAAAGTTTACTTGAATATTTTATTATTATTTTATTGGGTATTACATCACTTTCCCCTTAAAAAGGATTCCGTCCCCGGAATCAAAAGAACAGAATGTACCAAATTTTTAAAAAGATGGGGATATTCCGCTCGAATAGACTCCTCCATCTCCCAAGTAGTTTCCCGCTCCGAATGGTTTTTCCACAAGACTTTAACAAAAGGAATTGTCTTTCTCCTCATAATCCGTTCTTGACGATCTAGAATCGCATCGGCTTCTTCCTCACAAGTAAGATCTTAAATCTTATGTAACGGGTATTGCACAACATGAAGAGGATGATAGTTATATTTCCTTAACACCGAAACTTGAAAGATATTATGCACATGAGATAATTGTGGAGGCAAAGCCACCCAATATGCCACTTCTCCAACTCTCTTAAGGACTTCAAAAGGGCCAATGAAACGCGGACTAAGCTTCCCTTTCAAACCAAACCTTCGAACACCTTTCCATGGAGAAACTTTCAAAAACACGTGTTCACCAGGTGTAAATTCAAGAACCCTCCTATGAATATCAACATAACTCTTTTGCCGCGATCGAGCTTCTTTCAATTTTTCTTTAGTCACCGCTACCTTCTCCGTAGTAATCCTAACCAAATCAGGTCCTTCTATTACCCTTTCTCCAACCTCATCCCAACAAGTCGGAGCTCAACACATCTTACCATACAAGGCTTCAAAGAAGCCATACCAATACTAGCTTTCCAGCTGTTATTATATGCGAACTCCACCAAACTCAAACAATCATCCTAGTTTCCTGTCCACTCTAAAGCACAAGATCGCAACATGTCTTCTAATGTCTGAATAGTTCCCTCTGATTGTCCATCTGTCTGCGGGTGAAAAGTTGTACTATAGTTGAGTCGCGTTCCCCAAGCTCGTTGAAATCCTTTCCAAAATCGAGAAGTAAACCGCAGATCCCGATACGAAACAATAGAAACTGGAGTCCCATGAAGCCTAACAATCTCACGTTGAAAAATATCTGCTAACTTATTTACCGAAAAATCCTCGCGAATAGCCAGAAAATGAGCCGATTTGGTCAAACGATCCACTACCACCCAAATAGCATCATTCTTTTCAAGAGTCCTCGGTAATCCAATCACAAAGTCCATCGAAATGTCATTCCATTTCCACACGTGAATCTCTAACTATTGCAACAAACCACCGGGTCATTGATGCTCTATTTTCACTTGTCGACAAGTAAGACATTTACTCACAAATTCAAATTACATCCCTTTTCATTCCGCTCCACCGTAAATTCTCCTTCAAATCCTTATACATCTTAATAGACCTCGGATGAATAGAAAATGGCGAATCCATGAGCTTGATCAACCAACACCGCCTCACGAATCATCGGATCCATCTCTAACACATAACCGTTTACCAAACCATATCACACCTTGTTCATCAATGCGAAACTCTGGTTGCCTACCGTCATCCATATTCTGCACTATAGCCCACAACTCACCATCCTCCTTTTGGGCTTCTTTGATACGCAAAATAAGAGAAGGTTCCACCCTCATACCTGTTATTACCCCATCAGAACCTCTAGCATATAGCTCCAAACCCACACACTCCATATCCGAGATAAGTTGAGGTTGTGTAACCAAGGCAACTACACTCCCTGAACTTTTCTGACTAAGAGCATCTGCAACCACATTAGCCTTACCGGGGTGATACTGAATCCTAGCATCATAATCCTTGAGAAGCTCCAACCAACGCCTCTGTCTCATGTTAAGCTCCTTCTGAGTAAAAATATATTTAAGGCTCTTATGGTAAGTGAAAATGTCACAAGTCTCTCCATATAGATAGTGACTCCAAATCTTTAAGGCAAAATAAGCTGCGCTAACTCTGTGTCATGGGTAGGGTAATTTACCTCATAAGGTTTAAGTTATGCAGAAGCATAAGCAATTACCTTACCATTTTGCATCAAAACACACCTTAATCCTTCTTGGAAGCATCATCAGAATCGATAACCTCCAGGTCCCAAGACTTCAAGTAATGTAAGCACTGGAGTCGACACAAGCCTCTTCTTAAGTTCCTCAAAACTTTTCTCACGTTCCTCATTCCACACAAACTTTATGCTCTTCTTCATCAATTGAGTTAATGGCAAAGCTAACAAAGAGAAACCTTCCACAAATCGCCTGTAGTACCCTGCCAAACCCAAGAAACTCCTTACTTCAGTTACCGTGGTAGGTCTTGGCCAATTAGTGATAGCCTCAACCTTCGCAGGATCCACCTTAATACCTTCAGCAGACACGACATGTCCCAAAAATGCTACCTGTTCTAACCAAAACTGGCATTAGGAGAACTTAGCATATAACTTATTCTTTTGCAGAACCCCCAAAATAGTACGAAGATGCTCTTCATGCTCCTCCTTAGACTTGGAATACACCAAAATGTCATCAATGAAGACAATGACAAATTGGTCCAAATACTCGCTAAAAACCCGATTTATCATATCCATAAACACTGTCGGAGCATTAGTCAGCCCAAAAGACATCACTAAAAACTCATAGTGCCCATACCGAGTACGAAAAGCTATTTTTGGAATGTCCTCTTCCCTCACCCTCAACTGATGGTACCCCGACCTCAAATCTATCTTTGAGAAGAACTTTGCCCCTTGGAGCTGATCAAAAAGGTCATCTATCCGTGGCAATGGATATTTGTTCCTGATAATGATCCGATTTAGCTCCCTATAATCTATACACAATCTCATAGATTCGTCCTTCTTCTTCACAAACAAGACTGGAGCACCCCATGCATGCGAGACACTTTGGCCTAATGAATCCACGATCTAACAACTCCTGCAATTGTTCTTTTTCAACTCCTCAGAACTCTAATGGAGCCATTCTATAAGGTGCCTTAGAGATAGGTTCCGCCCCGTGAATGAGCTCAATAGTAAACTCAACTTCCTCAAGCGGTGGCAATCTGGCAGATCCTTAGAAATACCTCGTGAAATTCTCGCACAATTGGATAGTCATCAAGTCAGCTCATCCCTCGAGGTATCCTTCACATAAGCCAAATAACAATCACGCCTCTTAGAAATTATTTTGCTCGCCTTCAAAGCTGAAATCAACTTTACAACACCATTCGGCTTTGAACATTGAAACTCGAATTCTGGAGTGTCTAAGGGTCCAAAAATAACTTTCCTCGCCTGACAATCAATAGTGGCTCGATGCTTACTCAACTAATCCATACCCAAGATGATATCGAAATCATGCATCACCATCGGAAGTAAGTTAGCTGCGTACACTCTCCTCCCTAACTTCAAAGGACACTCGCGAAAATGCTCAGAAATAATCACAGAATTCGCCATCGGGATAGCAATAGACAAATGAGGATTTAATATTTGAGAAGACACTCCAAAATGACGAACAAATGAAAGTGCAACAATAGAGTATGTCTATCCAGTGTCAAACAAAACCGATGCCTCACGATTTCCTACAAGAAGAATGCCCTCGAAATAGTACACGGTGCTTAGTCACCGATTATTAGTCATCGATGCAAATACTCCCCCATTTGTTATAGGCTTACCACCATTACCAAAGATTACCGCCTCCCACATTACCATCACTGAATCAAGGCGGGTCCTCGCTTTATGTCCCATTTGTCCACATAAGAAACAAGCACTGTCTCTCTCTATAAAGCATGCCCTACCAAAGATGATACCCACCACAAGTAAAGACATGGACCCGGTGGAAGTGGCAAAAGGTTCGAATTGCCCCCACCTACCGGTCCTGGATACCGCCCCTGAATTTGACCACATTGGCGATCTCAACCGATTCTAATTTTCCTGAAAACCCCTGTTCTGTTGAAATTCCCTATTTTGATCATCGCCTCCACAACACCATCGACCTGCTGACCACCACGACCACCCTCTCTGGTCAGATTAGGTAAACAAAATCCCTTCGAGGATTAAATCGCTAACCCGATGGAGGCTCATTCCAATTATTTTGTCTTCTATTCTGATTTCTGCCAAACTGCCCCATTCCTTGCCCTTGCTGGTCATCTCTCTCTCTCTTTCGACTCCCTTATGATTTGGAAGCTCGAAAGTCCTTGTGTTCCTTTTCCACACTCTTAGCTGCATTAGCCACCTGTGATACATCTGTAAATATGGTGTGGATGATCGATCTCCTATACTCATATTTCAAGGCCCATTTAAACTTTTTCTGTTTTGTTGTACCGTCCCAAATTTATCGAACCCAAAAATCACCCAATCTCGTAAACCTCGCTATGAAATTCCAGTAATAGTCTCATCTTCCATCTCGCCAATGGACACAAATTCCACGATGTATGCATCCCTATCGTCATTTGGGAAATATTGCGATAAAAAGGTCACAAAAACTCGCTCCATATGAGTCCATCCATAAATCCATCTCCTCACAGCGTAGCCTTCAAGCGATTTCCACCATCACGAAAGCATCATCCTCTAGCTTATAAACCGCTAACCTCACCTTCGATTTTCTCAACACCCAATAACATCAAAATTTTTCTCAAGTGGGCGATCCAGGTTCTCGCATCAATTGAGTCGAGCAAAACAAAAGATTTGGGCTTCTGCTTAATAAACCTCTCCAATAATACATACAACGGCTGCACTAGCTGACCAACTTGATCCTCGGGAGGAACATTTTGCTCATGTTATGGCATCTCTGCATCATCCCCCATGCCATTTGCATGTTGATTTCCTCAGATTCTGGAATACCTGCAGATACCTTGTGTGCTACTACCACAGAATCGCCTCTATTCACCATTCATTGCTACCATAACCGGGGTTATTGTTGCATTACCCTAGGCCCCATCATTTCCACCACAGTTAATGTTTCTCAACCTCGACATCAGGATTGCCTCGACCCCTCCCACATATTATTACCACGCCTCCCAAAGAATTCTCAAGACTTACGAGCCATCTATGATACAAATCAACAAATAAGAACAAACAAATCAAAACAAATAATCGAAGCCAAAATTATTCAGAACGAAGATCAAAAGCAACACAACACTATAATAAAATCTTATAACTACCCAGTGATCTACCCATAACTCACAGGTCAAGCCTAAAAGGCAATCTACAAGATCATAACCTAAGCTCTGATACCAACTCTGTAAACCTCAAATAAATCTCAAAATATCTCCAAATAAATTGAACACCAATTGTCACATACTCCAATTTAACCCAGAAGGAACTCCACATTTATATAGTCTCTCACAATTAAGAAATAATGCCAAAATGCCCAAACATCCATATACAAAATATTAAGAAAACCATGTCTAATAATAATCTCAAAAGCTAATCTACTCATTTGGATCAAAGGTAGCTCTCATCTCACAAATCCTCGATCACCCCGACACTGCGGAAAAAGAACACAAATGAGCCAATTGCCCAAAGACGGATATGAAGATGAATAAATATATCACAATAAATAACGAATCTAAAAGAGTCGAATGAATGAACACATGTGAATTACAAACGAATTACTTAATATATCACAATTTGTGAGTCCATTTACAAATGTCCAACACTTCGTCAATCGAATAATTATAGCCAAAAGAATCCCAAACAAATAAGAAATTTCAATCAAATGGTTATACTAAGAAAAATTTCATATCGAGCTCAAATACAAATAGCGAAAGGCTAACAAAAAATACATCGGTACCATGATGTATACAAATCAAATCGGATAAATACGCACGACACATATGTCACTAATCCACCAAATAAATCGAATCAAATCAAATACCGGGTCAATTCCATACGTATCCCGAACAAATATATCAAATGGCCAAAGCTCATACCCACAAAGATAAAAAGGATACGCCAGGACTAATCACACCGCTATCACGGAAGGTGTCATGCCTTTGTGTCAAGAGGACATGCCTGTGGTACCCCACGTGGTTAGCTCAAGTATACCCTAAGAATCAAACTACAAAATGTAAGCCAAAAAGGGGGGTTCAAATCACAAGGCTTACATGACCATATTCAAATGAAATTGAATTATCAAAAACGAACATACTCAATATCACAGGATATCAACGATCAAAACAACTCCTGAATGTGAACAAAATTATACGAAGAAGGATACAAACGAATAAAGTCTCCAAAATACGAATTTTAATGTCAACGCCAAAATAAAACTATCACAATAATTTAGACATCAAGGAATAATCCTGAGAAGCAGTACAAATCTCTAAACAAATATCAAAACGAACGAATTAAATTTATAAGAGTATCGCTGAAAAAGTACGGAATCCGTACCTTAATATAGTATCAAAATAATTCGCCGAATCTAAATATCGCCCCCTAAACTCCCTCAATCCGATCTTTAATTTACACCCACAACCCAATAAAAGAAGAAGGACACTTACTTTAGTTCTTCCCTTCTGATCAATCTCCCTTGCCGCCGCCTCCTTCCCTTTTCAGTTCTATACCCACGATTTATTTCATCAGACTTAATAAGGTATAGCTAGGTTTTAATGATATAATTATTAATTAACATGTTTTATTAATTCTTTTAATTTTATTAAGATTTAAAATGACACAAATATAAATTAGACCCAATTAATTATAATGGCCCAAATAAATTAACTACAGTTTGACCCAAATATAAGAAAAGTCCAATTAAATATTTTAAAGCTTACTTGAATATTTTATTATTATTTTATTGGGTATTACACTCATACTGCTGGTTGTAGACATCATCAGGCCAGAATGCCAAAACACTATCCGGTGGAGTAGGTTCAGATTTTGGCTGAGAAATATCCTGCAATGGGAATGGAAAGCATACAAAGGAACAATAAACAAATAGATAATTCAATTTGAAAAAAAAAAGGAGTAATGAAACGAAATTAGAAAAGAAAACCTTCTGACCCGTCTTCTCAGACTTGCATATTTACAAAATCTTTACAATTGATTTGCACAAATCTTTTTAGGGACAACTGAATACTTGTATTTGGAGGGAAAATACGGGGGAGGCGCGACTGATTTGGAGAGAAATTAGAGGGGAGGCGACTGGGAGGGGAGGCGCAAGTGAGGGGAAGCGCAGCTAAGAGGAGGCGCCGCTGAGAGAGTGAGAGGAGTGACGATTGAAGGAGATGGGGTCGTGATTGAGGGAGATAGGGCACGAAAGAATGAATTATCTAATCTGAGGGAGTGAAAATTGAGGGAGAGGGCGGGAGTGAAAATGATGGGAGGGAATTTTTTGTAGGGCCAAATATAGCCCAAATCACCTCCAAAATATACTTGATATTAGGACGGTTTAGGTTGTGTTCGGTAAAATTGAATAATTAAGATTTGAATTACATATTTTAATAAATTAGATTAAATGAGTGAAATAATATTTGAATTTAAAAAATAATTTGGTAATTAAAAAGTGTAAAATATCTGAATGATTTATAAATTTAAAAATATCAATTTTAAATTTAAAAATATTTCAAATGAACTTTTCAAAAATTAATAATAATTTTAAAATTTAGAATGGAGGGAGTACAATATTTATAGAGGTTTCATATATTTAAATTTTTCATTAAGAGTCGGATCATAATTATTTGGATTTATATCTTTCTCTTACCGATTAAGGGACGATAAGAGGTAAATAAAATTTTACAAAACAACTTTATTCTCTTACCGACTCATATATGGAACTATTAAAAAGTATTAAGAGGTAAACAAATACCACATTAGGCTTGTTAACTGTCAACAAGGTTTTTCATTTGAAACAGTTTGATGAAAACTATCTCTAATATCTAACTATTGGACATTAAAAACTTTTGAACTATGGTTGTGGTCATATTTAAAATTTTGAATATTTTGTTTAGAATATTAGACATGATAAATCAGTAATGTAAAGTACAATAGATGCTATTTGGATTATAATTTTCCTATTTTCGTTAAATACGATGGAAAGTGAAAATTTGATGTAGGAAAAAAAGATTTTGAAATTTGAGAGAGATTTTGGGTCTACTTGACAACTTACGTAACTCCTGTTCTCCCTCCTAGCTGCTTCCTGCAAGCGCTTGCTGCTTGTTTTTAAAAATATTTTAAGTTTATTTAATTTTAATTAATAATGTAGTTGATATTTTTAAACACTTGAGAAGAAACTTAAAAATAAAACTATTATTCAAATAAACATATAAATTTGCATTTACAATTTATATTTTAGGATGTCATAAATTAACACAGAACAAACTCAGTAAAGCTCTTTATGTAGAATGAATGAATAATATTTTTAAAGGAAATGGTTTTCACAATAAACTCAATAAAACTATATTATCATTGATTTGTTTTCATTATTCCATCGCTAGAACATTTTCATTTAAATGATAGTGATAATTGTACAAAATGATACGATATACTAAAGTTTGTCGTCATAATTTTTATCGTACGAATCTATTAGACTAGTATAATTTACTATTTTTAGGGGTATACATTCTCATTTAATATTTGCAAAGTATGTAATTGGAACTCTCTTTTTAAAAGGAATAATAATTATTTATAAAGTTTATGAATAATTGTATAATGATGTAAAATATTAATAAATGAAATTATGAGTGTGAATGTAGAAAATAAATACAATAATTAATGATATTTTTTTTATTAAAGTTTGTTATTTCATTTGTTTGAAATAAAACAAAGAAATGCATCTATGTGATTAATAAATGATATATATATATATATATATATATATATATATATATATATATATATATATATAATAGGCATTACAAGAAAAATGGAAACTATAAGTATTAGTGTAGGAATTCAAAATACCAACTCTTACGTGATGTGTTGACGTTATTAATAAATAAATAATAATAAATAATACAATATTAATTATGGAGATTACTAAAATGTTACTCCTTCGCTCCAAAAACAAAAGTTTCGTTGAGTATTTTTTTGTTAATTTATGTGATCCTAAAATTCAAATTATAATTTAATTTTATTTAATTGTTTAAAATAAAAATTTTATTTTAAATAATAATTTTATGTTATTTATAATACTAAATATTAAATTATTTAAAATCAAATAAATTTACAATAATTGGAATTATAGAATTTTGAAAATTGATTATGAAATTTTTTCATATATATAATACTCTTTTGTGGAATAGATCACAAATGCTAGAATATCACTTCTTTGTTCTACAATTTTTTTTAAAATTTGTTCTCAATTAATTCATGACATCCTAAAATTCAAAATTTATAAAATTTAGATATGAATATTTGTTATAAGTATTTATATGAATATTTAGAGATAAATTTATATATATTTATAAGAATATTTGTTTATATATATATATATATATATATATATAAATATTCACACATACGTACATATCATATGTGAACGGGCTAACGTGGCAAATATTGAACTTTATCCCAAAAAATATGTTGATGAATAGATTTGAACTCAAGACCTCCAATTTGGAATATTAATACAATGACCACCCAAGCACCTAGACCTAGTTGCTATAATTTTGCAACGATTAGTATTTAGTACTATTATATGACTATTGTTATTATTATTATTATTATTATTATTATTATTATTATTATTATTACTATTTTTACTGTTATTATTATTATTAGTACTATTATTATTATTATCTTAATTTAAGGCAATATTTTAATAGTCGTTGCAAAAAGTTATATAAAATATGTAACGAAAATAAAAATTGTTGCAAATGAATGTGGTCCATATTAGGCAACGAAATATAGCAACAAAAAAACTTTTGTTGCCCACGATGAGAAGAAATTAAGTGGTTTGAAATTTTGCAACAAATTTCTAACGAATTTTATTTCCAAATTTTGCAACTACTTATGAATTTCGTTGCAAAAAGTGAAAGCCTGACACAATCCGCAAGGAAGGACAAGTTTCGTTCCTAAACATACACTTTTAGCAACGACTTATAAAGTTGTTGCCTGAAAAATCGTTGCTAAAGCCCCATTTTTAGCAACAAAAAAACTTTCGTTGCCCATGATGACGAGAAAGCAAGTGGTCGTAAAATTTTCAACGAATTTCTAACGAATTTTTTTCTCGCCAATGAATTAGCAACGAAATTTTGCAACGACTTATGAATTGTGAAAGCCTGACACAATCTGCAACGAAGGACAAATTTCGTTGCTAAACATATATTTTTAAAGAAACGACTTATAAAGTCGCTGCTCAAAAATCGCTAAAAGGCCCATTTTTTTTGTAGTGTGTTGATTTTCACTAATAACCCAACTTATTTTTTGACTTATAAACTAACTTATAAGTTTGAGGAGTAACTATTTTTATTTCTCAAAATATGACTTATGAATTATTTTAAAATAAGTAAATTTGACCTTTTATCTTTATTTTAATAGTTTTTATATTTTATTTTAATTTAATTTTTTACGTATAAGTCAAAATAGTGACCGACATTTTTATTCATTTTAAATTTTTAATAGGTTGACTATAATTTGAAATTGAGGATCACAATAGTAATTTTCACGAGTACATAGTAATATTTTTTTAAAAAAAATTATGACAAAAAGGAAATGACTAGGTGGAAGAACTATCTACTAGAAGAACTATCTACTGGAAATAATAAACTTACTAGGTGGAAGAACTATCTACTGGAAGACATGCATATAAATGGTTATGCTGATTATACAATGACTACTTCAGACATATAATGGTATATAGAAATCTCAACAAGTATGCCATAATCTATAAATATCTTAATACATGGAGAGACAGTGAAACGACTAAAAACTCTTGGTTATTTTGGACAGCTTAGTATGAAACTACTAGAGGCAATTTCAGTTATTTTAGTTTCTGAAAGACAATTCAGCTTCAAGTGGGTAAATTGTCAAAAACTTTCGGGACAATGAGCCCAAAAAGATTGGTTAGTACCAGCCACATAAAATGCACATAATAACAATTTTGTTCAAATTATATTCAACTTTCTTAATTATATTTATTTTGTTCAAATTTTTTTGGAATAGCCACTTCTCTTAATCAAATTAATTAATTTAAGAACAATTTTTATAAATAAAAAAAACTTTAATTTTTAAAAAAAAGATTTTATTTTAAACGAATATTTTTAAAAAAATAAAAACTTCAACGACTGCCGTTGGGAATAAAGGCTCTCATTTAATTTGGGAAAACTACTGAACGCTATTTGAAATGGCGTTGAATTTTTGGATATATTTTTTTGGCTAAAAATCAGGTAGGCAACCAACGCCACTTTAACAAATATTGTTTTTAAAAATAATATATACTACTACTACTACTACTACTACTACTACTACTACTACTACTAATAATAATAATAATAATAATAATAATAATAATAATAAGCCCGCATAATTGCCTTCGTTATTATGAAACACCGTTGGCTTTTCTATAATGTCTGATGTAAGATGAATGGTTCCACCATTATAGAATTCCTTGGTTTCTAAGGCTTCAATTTTTCGATGTTAAGTCATGTCTGAGATGCAATTTATTTAGAATTTTAATTGTGTTTAACTTAACAGGTTTATCCAAACGTATGTTGCTATTATTATTATTATTATTATTATTATTATTATTATTGTTATTATTATTATTAGTACTATATTATTATTATTATTATTATTATTATTATTATTATTATTATTTTTATTTTTATTATTAGTACTATTATTATTATTATTATTATTATTATTATTATTATTATCTTAATTTAAGTCAACATTTTAATAATCATTGCAAAAAGTTGTATAAAATATGCAACGAAAATAAAAATTATTACCAATGAATGTGGTCCATATTAGGTATCGAAATATAGCAACAAAAATTTTTTTGTTGCATGATGAGGAGAAATCAAGTGGTTAGAAATTTTGCAATCTAATTTCTAATCTAATTTTGCTTCCAAATTTTGCAACCACTTATGAATTTCAAGCAAAAAGTGAAAGCTCGACACAATCATGCGACGAAGGATAAGTTTCGTTGCTAAACATACACTTTTAGCAACGACTTATAAAGTCATCACGAAAAATCGTTATTAAAGCCCCATTTTAGCAACAAAAAACTTTCGTTGCCTACGATGACGGAAATCAAGTGGTAGAAAATTTGCAACGAATTTCTAACGAAATTTTTCCCGCCAATGAATTAGTTAATGAAAATTTTGCAACGACTTATGAATTTCGTTGCAAAAAGTGAAAGCTCGACACAATTTGCAACGAAGGACAAATTTCGTTGCTAAACATATACTTTTAGCAACGACTTATAAAGTCGTTGCCCGAAAAATAGTTGCTAAAGGCCCATTTTTTTGTAGTGGATTAAGAGGTAATACCTACTTTTGAGCACTAAACACTTAGCCTCCATTGTTAAACCTTGTGAACGGCCTGAACTTATTCTCACACTAGAGTTATCCCCCGGCGGCACAAGCCGACAAGCTTCGTGTGTGATCTGTTATTGTGCAGGTTCAAGCGCGTTGATTCTGTGATTAGACGTGCCAGCGAAACTTGGCGTTAACAATTATTATTATTATTATTATTATTATTATTGTTGTTGTTGTTGTTGTTACTACTACTACTACTACTACTACTACTACTGCTGCTGCTATTATTATTATTATTATTATTATTATTACTACTACTACTACTACTACTACTACTACTACTACTACTACTACTACTACTACTACTACTACTATTATTATTATAATAGGGCCTTTAGTGCTTATTCAATCACAACTAAATTTTCCGGTAAAAGGCCATGATGAGTAGGGAAAACAGTGCCTCTATCATGGAGAAGGCGAAAACACACCAGATCACCCAGGTGAGTGGATCAGTCAAAGACAGATTGGGCTCCTGAATTCATGGGGACCAGGAGGAGCCGACACCTTCCTCCTGCCGTAGTTCTCTTCCACGACAAACAACACACACCCAACCCGGGTGAGCAGTAGATGAAAATCACTCTCGGGCTCTCGTGGGGCAAGGAAGAGAACAAGGAAAAGGTAGCCGAGACCAACGGGAGTTCATTCTGCAGAAGAAGATGCAACAGAACAGAGATGCCATGATGGCCCTGCGTCTTCAGCAAGAGGAGCTCGAACAGCAGATGACAAAGATGGCTAGAGAGCAAGAGACGTCTTCAAAAAGGCACAGGCATCGGAGCCGATCCCTGTCACCTCGACGGGGAGAGGCTGAAAGAGAAAGGAGCAGGCACATAAGTCGCTCTCGAGACAGCCGAAGTAGAAGAAGGAGTCGTTCGACAGAATGGAGATTAAATCACCAAGGCAGATCGGGACAAAGGAGGAAAGATGCGTCTCCTGAATATGGGAGGGATAGACCCAGATCGTCCCCTCGAAAAAGAGGAGTCCGACCCCCTTGCTCGAAGGGTGGTTGAGTTGAAAAAGTTGTTGATGGCAAAGAACTCGATGGGGACGCCTTCGGCCTGCATATGGTCACCATTCTCGCCTAAAATCAATCATGTGACGGCCGACCCCAAAAAGAAGATGCCCCCGAGGAGACATATGACGGGCTAGGAGACCCATACGATCATTCGGACGGGTACGACAGGTTGATGACCTACTATGGACATTTAGACGCTTCTAAGTGTCACATGTTCGCAACAACCCTGAAGAAGAGCGCCCGAGAATGGATGGGGACCTTAGCAGTCAGTTCAATTAACTCTTGGAGTGACCTTCGGGAGAAGTTTCAGGCTAGGTTCAGAAGCAATAGGAGACGGGGAAAGATTACTGCTTCCCTCATGCAGGTTCGACAGAGGACAGATAAAAGCCTAGGCCAGTATGTCAAGAGGTTTCGGGAGGTTGTTGGTTCGGTAGCAGAGTTGAACTCGCCACAAGCCTTAGGATTCTTCACGACTGGTCTGGATATTGGAAAATCGAAGAAGTTGATGAAGGATCTAGTGATCAATCCTCCGGTAGATTTGACAGAAGCCTTCCATCGGGCAGAGGGGTTTATTACGATAGAGGAAGCTATGGGAAATTTCAGACCGCACTCCCAGTCATACGAGAAGTCCAAGGATTGGGATAAGCAGAATTATCAGCGGTCGGATAATCAAGGGAGATCTGACAACTATGGGAAGAAAGGTAATAACGGTAGAGGTTCGGGAAGTGGCTGACCACCCTACCCGAACCGAAATGTCAACAAGGTTTACACCGCCCTCAACACTGACCGGTCGAAGATATTGGAAGAGATGCAAAATAAGATTTTTTTGAGCCATGTTCGATGCACCCAAAGCCCGGAAAGAGGGGTCGGGACAAATACTGTGAGTACCACCAAAGCCGCGAGCATACAACAAAGATATGTAATGACCTGAAGGACTTGATAGAGAAAAATGTTCAGAATGGGCAGTTGGTACAGTATGTGGTCGGTCAGAAAGGATCAGAAGCTCCTCGGGAGGAAAATAAAGGGTTGGCTCGAGATACACAGTTAAAACTGAACCAGCCACCACGAGGCGTGATTGACGTAATCTCAGGCGAGTTGGTAGGGCGTGTAACAGGGAATAAGAGAAGCGGACATCTCGAGGTCGTGCTATCAGTAGCAGGATACTCGCCAAATAGAAAGGATAGGGCCTATCCGGGGACATCCATCTCGTTTTCAGATGAAGATTATCCAATGGATCTGATAGAGCCACACGACGGGGCGTTGGTAATAACGGCACAGGTCGGACCGGTGGATATGAAAAGGATGATGATCGACAATGGGTCCTCGGTTGACATATTATATACGCACGCCTATTAAAGGATGGATTTAGACGAAAAGAAGATGGAGTTAGGGGGAGAAGTCCCATTGTACGGCTTCAGTGGGGACCCGGTGCATGTGTCAGGAACCATCGAGCTGCCTGTCAAGTTCAGCACAACACCCCCAACAGGGCGAAATAATGGTCAGATTTTTTGTGGTACAAGTGGATTCAACTTATAATGCTATTCTGGGAAGGCCGACCCTAGCAGCTTTGCAAGCGGTAACATCTATACCCCATTTTAAAATTAAGTTTCCGACACCGAACGAGATTGGGGAGGTAAAAGGCGATCTTGATATTGCCCGAATGTGAGACTCCGAATTTTATGAAATGAAAGTATTCATTTTTCTTATAATTATTCTATTTAGTAAATGGTTAAATTGATAAAAGGTTAAAGATAAGGGTGATATTTGAAAATTTTGTAAAGTAAGCAAGTTGTTATAAAATATTCGTTGTGTCGGGAAATATTCGATTAGTCGGGGAATATTTGTTTTAATAGGGAATATTCGTACGATGGCATAATCATTGATGGACCCCACAACGGAAGTATTGTCGTAGTTAGAAAATGACGAAATTATCTTTTTATAAAAATAACGGCAAAAGTATTATCGTTAAAACTGTTGAACTACCCGGTAGTAAAAGTACAGTAATAAAGCGTGGTTGCGTAGTAGCACAGTATTGATTATTGATGCTTACGTAAAGAAGTCGATCCATTATACTCAATTATTGCTACAATAATTCTTTGCATCATATCTCTCATATTATTGATTCAATTATTGTCACAGTATCATCTGCATAATATGTTATATTATTAAATCAATAATTGAGACGACAAAGTTATTCATATTATTATTTGCAATATTGACAATGTCTAGAAGTTCTATCAAGGAGAGGTTTGGTCACCTAATTGCGGGCCAATAAGGAGAAATCCTTATCGAAAAGCCCCCTCTTTCTTGGGAACGACCTAGTTGTTAAATATTGTGAGTTATAATATTAATGATGAATAAGTTCATGTTGATTAAAGATGAAATTGATAGTTCCATTGTGTTGGGATTATTAGTGTTAGTGGAAATCGACATTTATTTCAATAATAATTGATGGCTGGAAGTTATACTGACCAATTGGGTAATTAATCGGATAAATGACCAATTTTTATCCTTTGCCTAACATAGATCAGTTGATTGATGCCACCTCGGGGTATGGCATGTTGAGATTCATGGATGCCTTCTCGGGATATCACCAGATTTCGATGAGCAAGGAGGATATCCCGAAGACTAGTTTCATCACTCATCGGGCCATATATGCGTATCGAAAAATGACCTTCGGACTGCTGAATGCCGGGGCAACATACCAGAGGATGATGAACTTCGTATTCGGAAGATAGTTAGGTCGAAGTATGGACGTTTATGTGGACGACATGATCGTTAAAAGCATGTCAGTCTGGGAACACTTGGGAGATTTGGAAAGCTTCTTCGAGACAGTACGGAGACACAATCTACGATTGAACCTGACCAAGTGCACTTTCGGGTTGGGGTCCGAAAAATTTCTAGGATATTTGGTAAGCAAAAGGGGAATCAAAGCAAATCCGGAAAAGATTCAGGCGATCCTAGATATGAGGTCTCCGAAATCTTATAAGGATGTTCAGAGGTTGACAGGTCGGATAGCGGCACATCGAAGATTCGTGTCAAGGTTGGCCGAAAGATGTCTGCCCTTTTTCGATACACTCAAAGGCCCAAAAAATGAGAAAAGTTTCCAATGGACCTCAGAGTGCGAAGACACGTTTCAAGGGATCAAGAAATACTTGTCTTCGGCACCCTTATTGATGAAACCGATCCCTTCGGAACCTCTATACCTATACTTGGTTGCGAGCTCAATGGCAGTAGGGGCAGTGCTGGTAAGGGACAAGGGAGGGAGACAGTTCCCGGTATACTACGTCAGCCACGCTCTTCGAGATGCAGAAATAAGATACCCGAACTTGGAAAAATTTGCTTATGCGTTGATCATTGCAAGCAGGAAGCTTCGGCACTATTTCCAGGGACGGTTGGTGGTGGTGTACACGGATTAGCCATTAAAAAAGATTTTGCATAGACCGGAAGTCTCAGGACGGTTGGCTGCATGGGCAATGGAATTAACTCAATTTGTATTGGAATACCATCCCCGAACAACAATCAAGGGACAGGCATTGGTAGACTTCATAGTTGAATGTTCTTTTACGAAATCGGACGTGAGTACGGTTACCGAAGCTAAACAGGGACAAACTTCGTGGACTTTATATGTATATGGGTCATCGACTTCGGACGTCAGTGGAGCAGGGGTCATTCTGACAAGTCCCGAAGGGTTCAACGTCCAACAGGCGATTCTGTTTCAGTTCAAGGCCACAAACAACGAGGCGGAATATGAGGCTCTATTAGCCGGACTTCGTTTGGCCTGAAGCTTGGAAGTACAGAAGTTGGTCATCTATAGTGATTCACAGCTAGTGGTTAAGCAGTTATCGGGGGAGTATGAGGCTCGGGGGGCGAGAATGACAAGATATCTGGTCGAAGTAAAAGATAAGCTCGCGTATTTCAGTTCACATAGCTGTCAGGGAGTGGATCGATCGGACAACACGGTAACGGATGCTCTAGCCAGATTGGCAACGACCAAAACAAGCTCCTTCAACGGGTCGGTGTATCTAGAGGTCTTAGAACAACCAAGTGTCCCGAAGACAGATGTCTTAACTTTGGACCGGCTTGACTGCTGGCTCACACCTTATATCTCCTACCTGGCGGATGGGGTTCTACCTTCGGACCAAATCTTGGCAAGGAAAATCAAGCACCGAAGCTCAAATTTTGTCCTCATTGAAGGAGATTTGTACCGAAGGGCTTTTAGTTCTCCCTTGCTCAAATGTTTAACCCCATCGGAGGCAGATTACACGCTTAGGGAAGTACATGAAGGAATATGTGGGGATCACATGGGGGCCAAGTCACTGGCACAAAAGATTTTGAGGCAGGGGTACTACTGGCCGACTATCTATACAGAGGACAAAGAATTTGTCAGAAAATGTCCCAAGTGTCAGCTGAACAGCACCATCCCACATCAGCTTCCCGAAGAGCTGTACTCGGTCTTATCCCCGATTCCCTTTGTTGTATGGGGAATCGACATCCTGGGACCTTTGCCGAAGGCCAAGGGACAAGTCAGTTTCGTGATCGTTTCTATCGACTACATGACGAAGTGGGTGGAAGCTAAGCCTCTGCAGAAGATCACCGAACAAGAATGCCTGAAGTTTTTCAAAGAAGGGGTTGTTTATCGATTCGGTATCCCGATGGCGGTGGTCTCGCATAATGGGAGGCAATTAAGTGGGGTCAAGTTCAAGCCTTTTGAAAGAATTGGGAATTCAAAGACCGAAACTTTCAAAGGGCCCATCCCTAGTCGAACGGCCAAGTGGAGGTCACCAATGTAACTCTACTTAACGACATCAAAAGAAGGTTGGATTTAATTAAAAGGTCAAGGGCCTCAAGAGTTACTCGGTGTTTTGTGGGCGTGTCGGACTACTCCGAGAACGACAACCGGGACTCTCCGTTCGATTAGCATACGGATCAATGCATTCATACCAATGAAATCGGGTCCCCTACTCTTCTCGTCACCAAGACAAGGAATTATACAATGATGATGGTCTAAAAATAAATCTGGATCTTTTGGAAGAAGTTCGGGACTCAGCTCTGATAAGGTTAGCCATTTACCAGAAGAGAGCAACCCGACACTATAATCAAAAGGTAAAACAGAGGAGATTTGAAGTTGGGGATTTGGTCCTTCGAGAATCGGAGGCATCAACCCCCCAGAACACCGGCAAGCTCATGCCTAACTGGGAGGGGCCCTATAATGTAGTAGAAGTGCAAAGCTGTGCATCTGAACTTCGAGCAATGGATGGTTCGGAGGTAAAGAATACATGGCATGCTGGAAGACTTAGAAAGTATTATCAGTAAATGTCATTCTTTCCTTTACTTATGTAAGCCATTCCACTTATCAATGAAATAAATGATATTTGTTTGAAAAATATGTGTACTTCGTTTATATTCATAATATTTTGTAAACCCGATCAGAAAAATTTCGGGACTAAACCGATCAAAAAGTTCGGATGGACATAACTGATCAGTAAAATTCTGAAGTATAACTGATCGGGGTAGTAGTAGTTTAAATCAGATAAGCTTCGGGCACAAACCAGTCAGAAATTTGGAAATGGAAAAATTAATTGGTAAAAGTCACAAGCACAACTGGTACTGATAACTACTAACAAAAATATTATACTTCATTCATCATTTCAAATTTTTACAAAACCCGATTGCATAAGATTCGGGCAAAGTACAAATAAAGGAAGAAAATGAAGGGTACAAAAAATTACAAATCCTAACAGAAGCTATTCCGAAGGAGGCTCATCCCCGGTATCAGATTCTTCGTCCGAAGAGTCAAGAACGGAAGCATCGAGCTCGAAAGCAGTCAATTTGGCCCGAGCCTTTTCCCGATAAGTCTTATAGCCTTCAGCGAACTGGGCTATGATTTTCTCGGTCAAGGCAAGGGACTCTTCATATTCCTTCATGGTGCGCTGCTTGGCCTTGGCACTTTCTTCCTTCAAGGCGTTGTTCTCTCGGATCAGATACATCATCTTCTCATGAACCCCATCGAACTTCGCCTCAAGTTGATGAAGCGCCTGCAACCGTTCCTTGCTCTCCTCGGACAGATGGTCTCTCTCCTCCAGAAGCTTCTTGGCATGACCTTCGAGGCCGACGAACTCCTGCTGAAGAAGCGAATATTGTTCCTTAAGCTCATCGGCCTGACGTTAAGCCCTGGTCGCCTTATTCTGGGTCTCAGCATGGAGATCCCGTTCCTTCTTCAGGTCCGAGTTCAGACCCCGAATGTGAGATCCTAAATTTTATGAAATAAAAGTATTCAATTTTTTTATTTTGGTAAATAGTTAAATTGATAAAAGTTTAAAGTTAAGGGTGATATGTGAAATTTTTTCAAAGTAAGCAAGTTGTCATAAAACTAAGACATCCACCTTCGGAACACTGGGCTGTTTCAATACTTCTAAATATACCGAGCCATTGAATTAAGGAACTCGCTTCAGTTGTTTCCAATCGGGCCAAAGCATCTGCTATTGTGTTATCTGACCGATCAATTCCTTGACAACTATGTGAAGTGAAGTATGTGAGTTTTTCCTTTACTTCAGCTAGGTACTTTATCATCCTTGCCCCCTAGCCTCATATTCTCCAGATATTTGTTTGACGACCAGTTGGGAATCACTGTAAATAACTAACTTCTGAACCTCCAAGCTTTGGGCCAACCGAAGTCCCGCTAAAATGGCTTCGTATTCTACTTCATTATTTATGGCATTGAATTGAAACTGGATGGCTTGCTGGACCTTGAACCTTTCGGGAGTTGTCAGAATAACCCCTGCTCTGCTGATGTCCGAGGTTGATGATCCGTAGAGAGTCCATGAAGTTTGCACCTGTTGCGTCTTAGAAATCGAACCCACGTCTGGTTCTGTGAAAGAACATTCTACAATGAAATCTGACAATGCATGTCCTTTGATTGCTGTTCAGGGATGGTACTCCAAAGTGAATTGAGTAAATTCCATTGCCCATGTAGAAAGCCGACTCGAGACTTCTGGCCTATGCAGCACCTTTTTTAATGGTTGATCAGTATACACCACCACCAACCAACCTTGCAAATAGTGCCGAAGCTTTCTTCTTGCGATGATCAAGGTGTAGGCAAACTTTTCCAGGTTTGGATATCGGGTCTCTGCATCTCGAAGAACGGGGTTGACATAATATACCAGGAATTATTTTCCCCCTTGTCTCTCGTCTTAGCCTTTGCTCCATCGCCATCGAAGCTTGCGTACCAAATATAAGTACAAAGGTTCCGAAGGGATCGGCTTCATCAACAATGGTGCCGATGATAAGTACTGTTTGATCCCTTGGAACGCATCTTCACACTCTGAAGTCCACTAGAAAATTTTCTCATTTTTAATTGGCCCCTTCAAAGTATAAAAAAAGGGCAAACACCTCTCAGCTTATCTTGACACAAATCTTCGAAGGGTAGCTATCCGACCTGTTAACCTCTGCACGTCCTTGTACGTCTTTGGAGATTTCATGTCTAAGATTGCCTGAATCTTCTCCGGATTCGCCTCAATGGCCCTTTTACTGATAAGATATCCCAAAAACTTTCTGGACCCCAATCCGAAGGTACACTTGGTCGGGTTCAAACGTAGCTTATGTCGCCTGACTGTTTCAAAGCAACTTTCTAAGTCCTCTAGATGGTCTTGGACTGACTTGCTTTTCACGATCATGTCGTCCACATAGACCTCCATGCTTCGGCTTAGCTGCCTTGTGAACATGTACTTCATCATTCGCAGATATGTCGCCCCGACGTTTAACAGCCTGAAGGTCATCTTCTGATAAGCATAAATTGCCCGATGTGTGATGAAGCTAATCTTTGGGATGTCCTCGTTACTCATTAAAATATTATGGTACCCCGAAAAGGTGTCCATGAAACTTAGCATGCCATACCCCGAAGTGACGTCGAAACTAGTCTATATTGGATAAGGGGTAGAAATCTTTCAGACATGCCTTATTTAGGTCTGTTTAATCGATGCACATCCTCCATTTCTTATTCTGCTTTTGTACCAATATCACGTTCGTCAGCCACTCGGGGTAATCAATCTCAAAGATAAATTCTTCCTCTAGGAGTTGGGCAATCTCCTCATCGATGATCCTCTATCTTTTTGGGGCAAAAACTCTCATTTTTGTATAACTGGCTTCCTCTTAAGGTCCACATGCAACCTGTGTAGTGCTACCGATTCATCAGCCCTTGGCATGTCACTGGGCTCCCATGCAAAGATATCAGTATAGACCCGAAGTAGATCTATTAGCCCGGTGTGAAATGGTTCTGTTAGTCTTGAAATGATCTTGATCAACTTCTCTGCATTTCCCGAGATCAATTCCACGTCCTCTGTCTCCTCGGCAGACAAGGCAAGCGGTTTCGTGTTGCTCTCAGTGAATGGCTCTATCTCGATGGCCATTGTCTGCTTCTGCTTGCTTACCCCGACTCCCGAAGAGATCAAAGCATTTCGATAACACCTTCGGGCAATATCAAGATCGCCTTTTTCTCCCCGATCCCGTTCAGTGTAGGAAACTTGATTTTAAAATGAGGTATGGATGTAACTTCTTGTAGGGCTGCCAGGGTCGGCCTTCCCAGAATTGCATTATATGCTGAATCTACCTGGACAATAAAAAATCTGACCATAACTTCAACTTTCTTTGAGGTGCTATCTCAACTCGTTAGTAACTCAATCGCATCTTTACACGTCAAATCGGATCTCCACTAAAAACATATAAGGGACTTTCCCTCCCCAATTCCATCTTCTTTCCCTCCAAATCCATCCTCTAGTAGGCATGGGTGTACAGTTTGTCGACCGAGATCCGTTATCAATCATCATTCTCCTCATGTCTACTGGCCCGACTTGAGCTGTTATCACCAACACCCCATCATGAGGTTCTATGCGGTCAGTGGTGTAATCTTCATCCGAAAAGGAGATGACCGTCCCAGGGAAAGCCCCGTCCTTCTTTGCCGAAGCTCGTGCAATCGATAACACTGCATCGAGGTGCCCACTTCGTTTCTTTCCGGTTACGCGCCTTACAGAACCGCTAGAGATAACATCAATCACGCCTCGGGTAGGTTGGTTCTATTTTGACTGCGTATCCCTTGCCGACCCTCGATTTTCTTCTCTTTGATGGGCCTCGGCACTTTCCCGACCGACTACGTATTGGACCAATTGGCCATTCTGTACGTGTTTCTCTAGTTTTTGGAATATATTTTGGGTATTACATTGCTTAATCCAGGTACGGATTCTGTACTTCTTCAACGATACTCTTATTAAATTTAATTTGTTCGTTTTGTTTCTCGTTTGGAAATTAGCTTTTGTTTCCCATAATTATTCCTTTTCAAATTCATGTGGTAGTTTCGTCTTGGTATTGATACTTAGAACTCATGTTGTTCTCTTGATCTAGTGTATCATGGTTAGTATTTATTTCAATCTTTTTAGAAAGTACATGTTAATATTTTTTTAGAGACTTTGTGTTGATAATTCGTTTCAGTTTAATATGTACACATTAGAACCCCTTTTTGTTGATATTGTGTCGTATGTGTTGTGACATGGTATTTTTGTTAAAATATATCGTATGGTATACTTGAGCTATAACCACCTGAGGGAGTATACCACAGGCATGTACTCTTGGCACCGAGGCATGACACCTTCCGTGGCGGTGTGATCATTCCACGACGTCTCTGTTTTGTGCTCCAGTGGGAGTTGGCCATTTAGTGTTTTGTTGTGGGAGGCGTATGGGTCGACCCTAGTTTTCTGTTCTGTTCTGTTCTGCGGATTGGTGATGTTTGTGCCAAACACACCTTCCGATTTTACAAGCATTGGATTCGCGGTCCAATGTGTGTGATTTGCCTTTGTGGCATTATTTGATTTGCCTGTGTGGCATTATTTGACTTGCCTGTGTGACAAGGTATACTTCTGTTTTGTTTTAAGCTCGGTATGAAATAACACCCAGCCATTTGATTCAGCCCATTATTTCGTTGTGTTAGTTTTGTTCGTTTCAGTTCATTAAATTGAGTTAGTTATTTCGGTTCATTATTTGTATTCTATACCCGTACTGGGCATTTGGCTCATGCTGTATTTTTCTTCTGGTAGGTAATCAGGGGGATCAAGGACAAGTGTGACGAGAGCTTTCTTTTATCCAAATGGTTTAGAAATATTATGTTTAGGTTGTGATGCATTAGTTTGTTTGAAATTGTAATAATTATTTTAAATGGTGATTTGAGCCCGTTTGACATTTATTATAGTTGATTTGTGGTATTTATCAGATTTTAAAACTATTCTTTTATGGTTTATAGCCTTGTTATATATTCTTCAGTTTTGTTGTGTTTTGAGTAACCTCTCTTTCTATTTCGGAAAGAGGGTGTTATAGTAATCCCCTAATTGAAAAAAAAATTAAAAAGACAATCCTCAAAATTAAAAATTAAAAATTTAGAGTATTAACCAATCTTTAGCCTATTAAATATTATTAAACATCTTATCTTCACCGTTTAGGTTTTAGGTTTTTAATTCTTGGTTGACACTAGTTTTACTTTGTGTTTAAAAAGATATATGGGAATGATCTTGACAAGAAACTAGCAGCAAGGAAAACTAATATCCACTAGGTAAATAACCTTAAAATAATAATAATAATAATAATAATAATAATAATAATAATAATAATAATAATAATAATAATAATAATTAATTTGAAATCCGCAAAAGAAGTAACAAAAACCCCAAAAGATACAACCTTCGATAATAAGTGTGGATTACTAAAATTAAATGCATAATTTAAATCTATGACAAAAATCTTGTCAATTGATATACTAATTTCAACTCCCTAGTTTGAGGCTTAAAAAAATCTCAAATTAAGGTTAAAAAAATCCTAACAATTAAGAATCTAAAAGTTAAAATTATACATTATTGAACGTCTTATTTTCATAGTTCAAATTTTAGGGTTTTAATTCTTCTATGGAATTAGCTTTACTTAATGTTTATATTTCCTTTCATGTTTGGCTTTTTTTTTCTTCCTATAAATTTCTTCCACAAGTACTTACAATGAATATTGGCCAAAAATAAGAACAAAATAAATAATTAAAAATTATTATTAGTTTTATTTAATTTAAATTACTCCTATTAAGGCAATAAACTTGAGAATTTAAAGAAACATAAGAAGGGAAAAGCTTGAACTGCAATTATATTTTTTAATTGTGATCACCAATTGAATTAAAATCTCTCATTTTATTGAGAGTAATTTGGACGCTCAACAAAAACAATGGCAAAAATAGTTTGGCGGCCTGCTGCCCTCTTTTTTACACTGGCCACCCCTACAAAGTACTTGGATACATAATTGATTACATTTGTCATCGTTCCCACTTCCTGGAACACAACGCCCAATATGATTGCTTTTACAACACTTCACCCCATCATCTTGACCCATCACCCCTTCAAAATAAGATTTTTTTTTAAATTACCAACAAATAATTACTATAACAATAATATAATTTTATTTTAGTAAATTAAATAAGCAAAGGAAATAAATGAAATACATACTGATTTCTTTATAACTATGACCCACTTTTATGTAAACAATGTTATATTTTTATTGCACTGTTTATATATACTTGGTAGGCCAATAATAGTTTCGGATATGAAAGAAAAGATCACAAGTATTATATATGAAAAAAGATCTATTGCATATAAGTAATTATGGGAGCTTATATGAGCACCATATTTTGTATATTTTCATGGCAAGATATGGTCATATTTAGAAGGTGTACCCTCCTATCGTATTGCAATAGAAAATTTATTATTTTTGATAAATTGCTCCTAACACAATACTATTCATGGGCGGAACCAGGAGGTCTAGGGGAATCATATGACACATCGCCCTTGAATTTTTGGAGATTATTTATTTTCCTTTTTCTTCTTTTTTTTATGTATTTTTTTTTTGCCTGTGCTTTTTTTTTTTTTTAATCATCAAAGTGAGGAAAAAAAAGTGGTAACAATTCTCTCTCTAAACTAATTAAAAATAAAAAGTTAAAGAAATAAAACAATTTTTATTGGATTCTACTATAGTGACCATAAGTTCACCATAGTTCTTTGCTATCAAGATTATTAAATCAGTCTTCTTCTTTTTTTCTTTTTTTTTTGTTGCTTGAATTCATTCTTTCAAGCTAATTAATTTCATGAACCACTATATAAGGTTTTGAATATATAATATTATAATTTATAATTTATCTATAAAAATAGCTAATCAGTTGACTAAATATTTCAAAGCCTGATTAATAGTCTCATAATTCGGAAAAATTAATATATATATATATATATATATATATATATATATATATATTTAAAGTCATTCGATTCACAACTCAAAAGTTGACAAAGGTTAGAATATGATGTTGTGAAATATTATAATAGGGCAATGAATTTGAAAGAAGCACTCCAAGCGTTAATAAATAATTTTTTTACTGATTTATTTTGACCACCTCTATAAATGTTCTAGTTCCACCATTGACACTGTTGCAAACGAATAATGACTACAACAACACGGTCTTGTGTTTCTGTGTTGTTCTAAATTATGTATGCAAAACTTTATGATGCAAGATCTAAATAGCTATGCATGTAAAATATTTGTTATGAATAATACTCCATTATATATAAACATATATTATATAAGATCATGTACAAACCAATGAGTAATCCTTTAATCTATGATTCTGTTTATATAGTGGTAATTAAGATGTCTATTATGGTATGGTAATTGATAACAGTTATGATATAATTACTACTAAAATTAATTCGTCAGATTTGATCTAAAATGTATTAAGGAAACATTTATTATGTAATAACGTAAAACTTAATTGAGGATTAAATTCAGATATCTTGGAGCTTAGGAATCCTACTTTGCACGTGTTACTTTGTGCTAACACAATTATATCCTTTTTTGTACGTTTAAAAATATATTTATAAAGAGAATAGATTATATACAGATATCTAGAGTTTTACACCCTTCAATAACAGTATGACACATAAACATTCATGAGAAAATCAAGGAATTTGGATTTCAATATGGTTAGCTAAACAGTTTACCATGGAAAATAATAAATACAAAATGTGTCAATGCAATTCAAATCCTTTGATTTTCTCCTGAATTCCCTGCATATTATTATTGGAGGTGTAACAAAGGAGGTATTAATAGGCTCCTGAGCTAGTGTTAGCGGCACACAAACTTCCAATTAAGGTGTTATTATTTTCAATGATACCAAGCGGACGAATTATAATTTGTTCCAACCCAAGACATAAACAAAGACAGGGATAATTAGACTCGTTAAAACACCCGATGTAAAAATAAAAAAAAAGGGGGATTTTTTTGACACGAAATGGATATATCCATATATATATATATATATATATATATATATATATATATATATATATCACATACTCTTATTTAAGAGATAAAACTCTAGTTTTACAAGTCATCCGTATATAATTTATTATCATGTATAAAAGATTATTTACTAAATTTTTTGTCATGGATTGGCTTTCTTATAAACTTAGTGCCCCGTGCGAAGCAAATATTTGTTTTTCAAATAGCATAATTTTTATTTTTTATTTTAAATATAATGATTATAAAATTTTCATTAAAATTTCTCAAATTAACTTACTATTGCTATTCATTTTAATTTTTTAAATTTATATAAGTAAAGAGCTAAATGAATCTTATAAAGAATAAAATTTTCATAAAATACTAGGTTAATTATTATTAGTATATATAAAAATAGAAAATATAGTTTAATCGTGAATTGACTTATCCAGATATACATATTTTTTTAATACTAATTACTATTTAGTGATAACATTTTCTTATATATTTTTAATATAGTCATTTAGGGTTAGAGTTGTTGTAAAATAATAAATTACCATTATAATTTTTAGTTTTAAAACTAGTTAGATTTTAATCACTAATCATGTACAAGTTAGAACTGATTTATATAACTAATTAGATAAAAATCTCTTAGTTTGTGGGCAAAAAAATCGTACCTTGCTAGGATTAGGGTTTCGTGTTGGCTGAGGAGGAGAGAAATCCACAAAGAGCACGGAATTGATTGGTTGATTGAAGAGGGGAGAACGACAGGTGGGCGATTACTCCAACGACGCGTGGCAGAACTCTTAGAATCCGAGAACCGTGTTAGGGTAGCAGAGATTCCAAGAGCCTTCTTGAGTTCTTTGAGTTGAGAGAATGTCCAAACCCCTTTAGTGCTTTTAGGTGGAATCTCCAAGCCTTTAAGTTACCAAAAGGGTCCCTTTGATCTTCCAAAAGTCCAAGTCTTGAGTCTGAAGAGAAGTCCCCTTCCCAATGGAATGGAAGGGGTATTTATAGGGTTTTCTGAAAAGTAGTCATGTGCAAGGCACATGCTTTCAGGGAAATTCCAGAAATACCCTTTAGTCATTAGAATAATGTCCATATTGCCCTGTCCTTCTAGCCACCAATCCAATCCCTCAATCAATTCCCAAATCGAGCTGCCTCCATGAGTTCACGAGTCTTCTGCCTCGAAACACGTGGAGGCTTCTCCTATAAGGCAATAAATAATTAAAAATTATTATTAGTTTTATTTAATTTAAATTACTCCTATACGGCAATAAACTGGAGAATTTAAAGAAACATAAGAAGGGGAAAGCTTGAACTGCAATTATATTTTTTAATTGTCACCAATTGAATTAAAATCTCTCATTTATTGAGAGTAATTTGGACGCTCAACAAAAACAATGGCAAAAATGGTTTGGCGGTCTACTGTCCTCTGTTTTACACTGACCACCTCTACAAAGTGCTTGGATACATAATTGATTATATTTGTCATCGTCCCCACTTTCTGGAACACAACGCTCAATATGATTGCTTTTACAACACTTCACCCCATCATCTTGACCCATCACCCCTTCAAAATAAGAAAAAAAAAATTAAATTACCAACAAATAATTACTATAACAATAATATAATTTTATTTTAGTAAATTAAATGAAATACACACTGATTTCTTTATAGCTTTGACCCACTTTTATGTAAACAATGTTATATTTTTATTACACTGTTTATGTATACTTGGTAGGCCAATAATAGTTTCGGATATGAAAGAAAAGATCACAAGTATTATATATGCATGAAAAAAGATCTATTGCATATAAGTAATTATGGGAGCTTATATGAGGACTGTTATAAAACTTTAGCGAAATGTATAAATATACTCTTATAATTACTAATTATTGCATAAATTTAGAGAGAATAAACAAGAGAAAAGAGAGAGAGAAATTCTTCAGAGAATTCTTTTCTTTTTTTCATTCAGCACTCATTCCTTATATAGGCAAGGTAGGAGTCACGGGAGAGGAAGGAGAATTCACAGGAGGAAGAGTAAAGGAGAAGGGAGAGTCACGGAGTGGGGAATAAAGGGAGGATTGCCTGATCAGTAGGTAATCATCATTATAACACTTCCCTTGATTTCTTACGATAGAAGATTATGTCTCATTAAAAACCTTGTTAAGAAAATACAGTGGACCGCATGCGGTCGCTGATTATAAGGGGTCGCAAAAAAACTACGCGCCAACATTTCCTGCCAAATTTTGGGTGGGAAATTTGTTCTAGCGAGCGGTCGCTGATCTCACTTAGCGACTGGATTATAGAATGGTCGCTGATATCGGTCGCTATTAATAATATCAGCGACTGGATACGCGATCGCTGATATAATTGGTCGCTGATAGACCTTTTTCTTTTAGTGTGGGAAAAACTTAACGAAGGAAAAAAGAGTACATATCTTTTACATAAATATCTTTTAATTGACTGTCTCATTAAAACCTTGTCAGAAAAAACCCACTGGGATAAAAATCGTGACTAAGGAAAAAGAGTACAGTCTTCCCCTCAAAAGGAATTCATTGCTCCTTAATGAAATGTTGTCATAAGTCTTTCAGTCGACACATTCCGATCCTTTTCCGAAGTTTTTCAAACATTGCATTTTGTAGCGACTTTGTGAATAAGTCGGCTAGATTATCACATGATCGAATTTGATGCACATCTATATCACCTTTCTTTTGTAGCTCATGTGTGAAAAAGAATTTAGGTAAAATGTGTTTTGTTCTATCTCCCTTGATGTACCTTCTTCTAAGTTGAGCAATGCATGCAGCGTTATCCTCATACATAATTGTAGGAATGTCTTTGATTGATGGTAATCCACATGATTTTTGAATATGCTGAATAATTGATCTCAACCAAACACACTCTCTGCTTGCTTCATGTATAGCGAGAATCTGTGTGTGATCTTCCATTATGTGGATCTGATAAATATCCTGCATCGGCATATCCAACCAATCGCGAAGTTGAATCTCTTGGATAAAATAACCCAAGATCTATACTTCCACGGAGGTATCTCAAAATGTGTTTTATCCCATCCCAATGTCTCTTAGTCGGAGAAGAACTGTATCTTGCTAACAAGTTGACAACAAAAGTAATATCAGGTCGTGTATAGTTTGCAAGATACATAAGAGCACCTATTGCACTTAGGTATAGAACTTCAAGTCCAAGAAAACTTCAGGTCCAAGAACTTCTTCCATTGCACTTAGGTATGGAACTTCAGGTCCAAGAACTTCTTCCCCACTTTCTAGAGGTCGAAATGGATCTTTATCAACTTCTAAAAATTGAACAACCATCGGGGTAGTCAAAGGATGAGCTTTATCCATATGAAAATGACTGAGAATCTTTTCAGCATATGTGGATTGATGGACAAAAATTCCAGATGCTAAATGCTCCACTTGTATTCCCAAACAGAATTTTGTCTTTCCAAGATCTTTCATTCCAGATTCATCTTTTAAATAAGTAGCAGTTCTTGTGAGTTCTTCAGGAGTACCTACAAAATTTAAATCATCCACATATACAACAATGATGGAAAATCCACTTTATGATTTATTAATAAAAACACATGGACATACATGATCATTTATATATCCATCTTTTATTAAATAATCACTAAGTCGATTATACCACATACGACCAGACTGTTTCAACCCATACAATGAGCGTTGTAACTTGATTGAATATATGTGACTGGCCCTTTGTGATTCACCCATTTTCAATCCTTCAGGGATTCTCATGTAAATCTCACTATCAAGTGAGCCATATAGGTATGTTGTTACCACATCCATTAGACGTATTTCCAAACCTTCCATGGTTGTCATACCTATCAGAAAATAAAAAGTTACTCCATCCATTACGTACTGGAGAGTATGTATCCTGATAATCAATACCAGGTTTTTGTGAAAAAAAACCCCTTGAGCTACAAGTCGGGGTTTATATCTCACAATTTCATTTTTCTCATTTCGCTTTCATACAAATACCCATTTGTTTCCAACCGGGATTACACCCAGCGGTATTTGGACTACTGGTCCAAATACTTCTCTTTTCAATAGAGATTGTAGCTCAGTTTGAATAACATTTTTTTATTTTGGCCAATCTTTTCTTTTCTGACATTCTTCCACGTTTTGTGGTTCAGGATCCATGTCAGGAATCAAAGTAATATCTAATGCTATAGAGAAAGGAAATATATCTTCAATCATAACTTTGCTTCGATCTCATATTTTCTCATCATGTACATAATTTATTGAGATCTCTTGGTGTTCATCTCTTATCCCTTCATTGAGATTTTGAACCTCTTCTGGGGCTATTCCCACTCTTGGAATAAGTGCTACTTCTGGAGCAGTTTGTACCTCTTTTGGGGCTATTCCCACTCTTGGAATAAGTGCTACTTTTGGAGCGGGTATTCCTTCTGGGATTCCCTTATTTGCTTTTGATTTTCGTGGTACAGTGTCTTTTGTACCAACCGGTCTTCCACGCTTCTGGCGTGGTTTAGATTCTTCTATTACCTTTTTCGTCAATTCTCCAGGAATTGATTTTTCAATAGGTATTTCTATCTTTGCTGGAGTACTCACTGCAAGTGTATGTAACTCTAGCATCATTAAATGCATCTGGCATTTAATTTGTAATATTTTTATAAATAAATAATTTTTTGAACTTCAATTTCACATTGTCCTATATGAGGATCGACTGAATTTAAATCTGTTGCATTCCATGATATTTCAGAGGGTTTTTTATTTAAAACTTTCCCTCCTCCTAAAGGTGGAAATACAAATTCATCAAAATGACAATCTACATAACATGCAGTAAAAACATCTCTTGTTAAAAGGCTCAATGGAGATTCCAATAATCATTAAAAGTCATTGATGAAAATTCAGCTGCGTTATCAAGTCGAATTGACTTGATTGGATTATCCGAGAACTGAGCCCGTAACTTGATTATTTGAGCAAGAAGTTTTGAGAAGGCAAAATTTCAAGAAGAGAGAAAACAAACATGAGACCATCTAGTTGAAGCATTTATTAAAACCATAAAATATCGAAATGGGCCAAACAATGGGTGAATAGGTCCACAAATGTCTCCTTGAATTCTCCCTAAGAATTTTAGGGCTTCTTTATAAATTTTTACTGGTGATGGTCGAACAATTAATTTTCTTCGAGAACACGCAGTACAAGAAAATTCACTACTAGGAAAAACCTTCTTATTTTTGAGAGGATGACCAGTAGAATTTTCAATAATATGACACATCATAGAAGTACCTGGATGACCTAGTCTTTCATGCCAAAACATAAAGGATTTGGGATCTAGGATTTTTGGAATCATAATAATATGAGACTCAATTGCTCTAATTTTCATAGTATATAATCAAGAAAAATTTGAATTAAGTTTTTCTAGGATATTCTATTTTTCAGAAATAGTAGAAGTGATGAGAAGATATTCATTAAAGAGGGTCTAACACATGTAAAAACATAAATAAGAAAAGTTACATTTCATATATAATTTTATTCATGATAAACACATACCACTTATATAATAAAAACTAATAATATTATACATGCAGGGTGTTTAATTAAAACAAAAATTAAACGATATCCCAAAAGATACTTTCAGAAGGTTCAGTAATATCAACAATATTTTCCTCATTGTTGGTCATTGGTGGAACATCAACAATATCCAATTGATGATTAACAAAGTTTGTTTCTTCCTCCATCACTTTGTTCTTTTGAGACTCCTGAAATAAATTAACCAGATGCCTCGGCGTACGACAGGTACGTGACCAATGCCCATTCATCCCACACCTAAAACAAACATCTGGTTTGTTCTTTATCTATGTTGCATTTTCTTTATTTTTACCCGACTCAGACACTTGCCACTTCTGGTGGCCTGAATTGTCGCGGTTATGGAATTTGTTGTTATGATGGCCTCATTTATTCTTTCGTTGTGACGCCCCCAAAATAGGTATACATCACCCATCTTGAGTCGCCAAATACATGGTACAAAATACAAATAAAAACTTAATTATACAACTGTCGTGTAAAATACGACAAAACATATGCTGTGAGTTTTAATACAAATATTGTCATCTAGACAATATCCACACTCAATGGAGTCCTCATTACATTTATTATCACATTATTTTATAGAATAGTGAGGACTACTATGACACTATCTCGGACCATCATTCCGTTCTCCGACTAGTCCCGGCTACATTCTCATTTCCTGAAGAGAACAATGAAAGCAAAAGGGTGAGCTCAACTAGCTCAGTAAGAAATATTATGACTAAGATAATGCAGGATAAATTATCATTAGCCTTCAACAATGTTAAACTAATAAAATATAATAGATATCAAGTTTAACCGCAGCGGAATAAGCAATCCATTAGAAGAGTCAAGTAGAGCATGATATCTACTATCTTCTATAATTTAAAATATTTTCATCAATTTTTATCGCTGAGACTCAGCTAAATAAATAAACCACGTCATCGAATCATCCCTACACTACGGGCCAAGGATATTCATTAAATCATCAATGGTTATGACTATACCGAATAATCTCTGGTCATAATCATACCAAAAACTGTCCATCAATGCACTACAGACCATTGAGGACTTTTAACACATCGTTTATAACATTATAGGTCATGATTACACCGAATGATCCCTGGTTATAATCATACCAAGTCCATCTCTGCACGTAAGCCAAAGATATACAATTCAATAATCAACAGTACAATTCAATAATCAACAGTCCATCTTTGCACGTAAGCCAAAGATAACTTTCATCACCATATAAGCATGAGGATGATGACAATGATATAAGCATTAATCAAATGAAAACAAGGATGAATATTAAAGACTTTAAATTTATCCAAATATTATCAACCACTTAATAAACTCATAATCTAATATTATTAATATTATAACAATATTTTAATCACTTCTTAAACTTATAAATAATTTATTTCAATTGTTTACACTTTACCAAATAATGCATTTAATCATTCAAAATGCCATACTCATAAGATTTCATCACCAATGATCAAATCCTCACCAAAAATCAAGATATACCCTATATAGGATTTCCAAGCCATAAAATCCTATTTTTAATTACATTACTTCACATAACATATTTAATTCATTTACTCATAACTAGTTCATTTTTATGAAAATACTAAATCAAATCCCAAAAAATATTTATTTTACGGGATTTAGCGAAATATAGTCCCATATTGAACATATATTTTTCTCGGAATTTTTAAAATTCATTTACTATTTTTCATATGGCCAAAACTTCTGAATATTTAGACATTTATTGTGACGCCCTCAAAATAGGTATACAACACCCATTCTGAGTCGCCAAAATACATGGTATAGAAAGCAAACTACAACTTTGACAATACAGATGTCGTGTAGAATACGACAATACAACTGTGAGTTTGAATACAAATATTGTCTTCTAGACAATATACACCCCAAATAAGTCCTCATTAATTATTCATACACTATTTTACGTAAATAGTGAGGACAACTAAAACATCTTCCTAGAACCATCACTCCATAACCCGACTTTCGATCCTCGCTTATGTTCTCACCTCCCGAGAAGAAAATGGAACAAAAAGGAAAGGGGTGAGCTCAACTAGCCCAAGAAAGAATATTATGACTAAGATAATATACAACAAATTATCGTTAGTCTTCAACAGGAAAAATCTAATAGAATACAATAGACAACAAGTTTTAGATCAACAAATGCAAATAAAAAAAGAATCCATTAGAAGAGTCACGTGAGAGAAAGAATTCTACTTGTCTTCTAAGGTTTAAAAGTCCATCATCAATAGTTTATCCTCAGAATAACAATCAATATACATCTTTAATCATCTTTGCACTACTGTGCCAAAGATATTCATTTGTATCACCAGTTGGTCATGTTCATCTCAACACACTGCTCATCTTTGCACTACTGTGCCAAAGATATTCATTTATATCACCATTTAGGATCGAGGATGATGAAAATATTTTTAAAGAAACAAATCCAAAGGAAACAAAATGACAAGGATTAAGGATTAAGGATTCAGTACTTTGTTTTACCCATGTCGAAAAATACTTCAAAAATAATCATATTGGTGTAAAATTCAAGAATGATCAAAACATGGATACAATCAAAGCTAGTATCCGTAATAGATATTTTGGACAAAAAGAAAAATTTTTTTTTCTATGAATAGTCTTAAGTATTCGTGAATAATGAATAGTATCGATACGTGAATAGTCTTGACATCGTGAATAGTAACCCCCAAACACAACAAGTTCCAAATTTGATAAAAAGTTCACCAATACTTGACATAATGATATTGAAGAAAAATATCATTTAAGAAGAAAATAATACCCTTACCTCAAAATAACCGTATTTACGATTGAATTTCGGTATAGTCTTGATGTAAACCCGCATAGTATAGCAACACTCAAAGTATACTCACAAGAATACGCTCGATAATTTAGAGAGAAAAGAGAAAACTTTGTTTCGGTGTGATTTTCAATTCTAACTTAGCCTCTATTTATAGGAAAATGTTAGAACGCGCCAAAGGAGACTAAATTAATAAATTATTATTATTTAAAATTACATTTCTCGCATGCCATTTGAACACTTCACCACCACCAACCTTGACCCAATTTCCAAAGAAATTTCACATGTTCAAACAAGAGTGGGTCCCACCCATTATTTAATAAAATTATTTTATCTTCCTAAACTTCAATAATTAAGAGAAAATAGCTCGCTTTATCGTAAAAAATTGAAACTCATGACTTTCCATGGGAAATTTAATTCTCTACAACTTTGCGTAAATTTTTTTCCAAATTCCAAATGTAAATTGGCCCAAATCCACAAACCAGGCGATTTTACAATCTATAATCAATTTTCGGTCAAGAATTGTGTCCACCGACACACAAAATATATGTTAAACATTTAATGCCACAAAATACTCTACCTTCTCATATACTCATATATCCCACATAAAAATATCACCGTTAATAAATTATTAAAATAATATATTTAAATGAATTATTTTATCGTAAAAAAGATAAAATATTAATTTTCCACAATTGTCACATTAAAATTTTCTCTATCTATATCCACATAAAATAAATATTTTCTTTATCATAATAATCAATAATTACTTATTTAAAAATAATATTACGTAATCACAAGATCAAAAACCGTAGCCGCCCTGGGAAAGAGGGGCTTTCAATAAGGATTTCTCCTTACTAGCCAAGCAATTAGGTGACCAAACCTCTCCTTAGACGTAACTTTCTAGACATTGCCAATAATGTTATCGATAATATTATTCAAATAATAGGAATTATTGATTTGATAATGGAAAATACATGTGTAATGACAATTATTAAAACAACAAGAATACAAAATATCAACGCAAAGAATTATTGAATCAATAAAATATAATATTGAGCGGAATTCACTGTAACAATTATTGAGTAGTGCCTTCACGTAAGGATCAATAATTCAATAATACTGCAATACCGTGGTGTCTTCTTGTGCAACCACGCGTACATCAGTATTTTAACCACCGGGTAACCCAACAAAGGTTAATTGGTAACAATTTACGTCGTTATTTATAAAACTCAATCTTTGTCGCTTTCCTTCATCCAACCGATTTCCGTTATGGGGCCCACTAATGATCCTACTGGCAAATAAATTTGAGATTCCCGACAAAAAGAATATTCCACGACCAAACGAATACTCCCCTTAATAATAATGACTATTTTATAACCACTTGCTTATTTTGTAAACTTTGCACATTTCACCCATAACCAAAGGATTATATCAAATTAACCCTTATTAATTTAGAATAATGAATAAAGGAAAATTCAATTTTATTTATAATAAGTTGGGGTCTTACAACCTCCCTCCTTGAAATTTCGATCCCGAAATTGACGTGACGACTGGTATATCAAAAGGTGAGGTACCTCGCTTTCATCTCCGATTCCAACTCCCATGTCATTTCCTCAATTGCATGGTTTCTCCACAAAACCTTAACTTGTGGTATAACCTTCGTATGTAAGACATGCTCTTTCCTATCCAAAATCTCAACAGTATCTCCTCGTAGGTTAAATCTTCACTATCTCGTCTGCGGTTCTAATGCAATAATGTGGTTCGGGTCTTTCACATATTTACGAAGCATAGATATGTGGAATACATTGTGAACACGAGACATACTTGGAGGTAACGCGAGTCTATAGGCTACGCTTCCTATTCGTCAAGAATCTAAAATGGACCAACAAACCTTGGATTGAGCTTTCCTCTTTTCCCAAATCTTGTAACTCCTTTCCATGGAGCAATACGTAATAATACATGATCTCCAATATTAAACTCCACGTCCTTTCTACTATGAAGATCGGCATAACTCTTTTGTCGATCTTGTGAAGTTTGAATACGTTGTCGAATCATTTGGATCTTTTATGTAGTCATGCGTACTAATTCTTGTCCCAACAATGTTGCTTCTCCCACCTCGTCCCAGCATACTGGAGAACGACATTTTCGGCCATACAACGCCTCAAATGGAGCCATGCCTATACTTGCTTGATAATCTGTTGTTGTAGGAGAATTCCACCATGGTAGGTACTTATCCCAACTTCCTTTGAAATCTAGGACACGAGTCTTAATAGATCTTTAAGGGTTTGAATAGTCCTCTCTCGATTGTCCGTCCGCTTGAGGATGGTATCTTTGAATCGAATCGTAAAATCCGTGCCCATAGCTTTCTCTGCAAGCTAACCCAAAATCTTGAAGTGAATCTCGGGTCACGATCCAAAACTATGGATACCGGCATGCCATGCAATCGTGACAATCTCATTCACGTACATACTGAGCAAGACGTTCAAGGGATAAGTCTCACAGACGGTAAGAAATGGGCGACTTGGTTAATCTATCAACAATAACCCAAATTGCATCTACGCCTTGAGAAACTTTGGGAAGACACAGTAACAAAATCCATAGTAATGTGTTCCCATTTCCATTCAAAATCTCAAGTGGTTGTAATGGACCTTTTGGCACTTGATGCTCCGCCTTTACACATTGACAAAGTTAAACATCTTGAGATAAACTCCGCAATCTCTCTCTCTTCGTATTGTTCCACCAAAATGTATGCCGAATATCATGATACATTTTGGTACTCCTGATGGATTGCAAACGGGTGTTGTGTGCCTCCATCATGATTTTATGCTTCGGTCGAATCGTTAGGACGTAAAGTCTAGAATTGACTCAAGTATTCCTTCCTCATCAATTCTTGCTTCCTAATAGCTCGCCTCTTTTTCTTCTTCATACGACGCCCCTGTGTCCATAGCTTGAGCAACTTTAACTTTATCGATTAAAGCTCTGTTCTACTTGTATATTCGCCATCATTATGTGGGTCCTCGAGTCTTTAATTCTACCTCCATCCTTTGCAAGTCATACAAAATGGGCCTTTCGCGTTGACAATATCTCACTTTCGTGCTTGCATATGATCTTCTACTTAATGCGCTCGCCTACTACGCTCGCTTTTCCGTGATGATATTGAATAGTGTGATCGTAATCTTTTAACAGCTCCAGCCAACGTCGTTGCCGCATGTTGAGTTCTTTCTGGGTGAAGAAATATTTGAGGCTTTTATGATCCGTATAAACCTCTACTTTCTCCCCGTATAAGTAGTATCTCCATATCTTCAACGCAAACACGATCACGCTAACTCTCGCATCATGAGTAGGATAATTCCTCTCATATTCTTTGAGTTGTCGTGAGGCATAGGCTATGACTTTCCCATGTTGCATGAGAACACATCCTAACCCCTTGCCGTAAGCATCAGCCAGATAACAAATCCATCCGAACCCGGATGGTATTGTCGAAACAGTGCCGAATGAGTCTCCTCTTGAGCTCTTGGAAGCTCTTCTCGCATTCCTCGCCCATAAGAATTTTGCATCCTTCCGAGTCAGCTGAGTTAACGGAGTAGCGATTCGAGAAAATCCTTCCACAAATCTCCGATAATAACCGGCCAGCTTCTAGAAAGTCACAGTACTTGGTCCACCGACTTCGGTTGCTCCCAACTTTGTATTGCTTCAATCTTCGCTGGGTCAACAGATACTCCTTGTTTTGACACCACGTGCCCAAGGAATGCTACTTCCTCAAGCCAGAACTCGCATTTCTTCAGCTTGGCATAAAGCTTGTGTTCACGAAGTCTTTGTAGTACCAACTTCAAATGGTGCTCATGATCTTCACGGCTTTTGGAATAGATGAGGATGTCATCAATAAAGACAACAACGAACTGATCCAAATATTCCTTAAATACACGGTTCATCATATCCATGAAAGCAGCAGGAGCATTAGTCAATCCAAAAGACATGACCAAGAATTCATAATGCCCGTATCGAGTCCTGAATGCCGTCTTTGGAATATCCTCAGTTTTAATCTTCACCGATGATATCCGTAATCGAAGATCGATCTTTGAAAAAATTGCGCTCCTTGTAATCGGGTCGAACAGTCATCAATGCGAGGTAGCGGATACCTATTCTTGATGGTGACATGGTTCAATTCTCGATAGTCAATACAAAATCGCATACTCCGCTCTTTCTTCTTTACTGAATAAAACAGAGCACCCCAAGGAGACGATCTTGGGACGAATGAAACCGATGTCTAATAACTCCTGTAGTTGGACTTTTAACTCCTCGAAGTTCAATAGGAGCCATTCGATATGGGGTTTTAGAAATGGGCTTTGTACCCTTCGCTCAAGGTCAATAAAGAATTCAACATCACGCTCGGGGTAGACCGGAAGCTCTTCAGAAATACATCGGGGAATTCTCAACCACGTAAATATTATTCAAATCGACTTGTCTTTATTCAAATCCATAACATGGGCTAAGAAAGCTTGACATCCGCTTTTCAATAAACGAATAGCTTTGTGGCTTGATATGACGATGGATCGATTTTAGTGGTTTAGTGGTTTGAATTGCATATGATGTGTCAAGTTAGGAATATGAAAACTAACAACCTTACGAAAAACAATCAATTTTGGCATGATGAGTGGTTAACCAATCAATTCCTAAAATCACATCAAAAGCAAGTATCTTTAAAGAGATAAGATCAACAGTAATGTGATAGTGCCAACTTGGATCATGCAAGATTTATAAATCGTAGATGTAACGAAGGTTTCACCCAACGAAGTTTCAACAGATAAATCAAAATCTAATTTCTCCTGAGTCAAGTTTAAACGCTTGAGCACAAGCGTGAGAGATAAAAGAATGGGTAGAACCCAGATTCTAGTAAGGTATAAACTTCGCAAGAATTCAAGATTAGCTTACCCGTGATCACCTCGTTTGGGTTCCTCACGCTTTTGTCCAATCACGACAAACGCCTTCCGAAACCGGCCGATTTCGACTTATCCGGATAGCCCTTGGAATCACCACTCCTCTCTGAAACTTGGTTTCGCGATAGTACAATCTCGAGCGATGTGGCCTTCCTTTCCACAAATTGTAACATACCTTGGATTGTTGTGGACAGCTTTGGGTGATATGTCCCTCCTTCCCGCATTTGTAACATCTAATCTGGCGCCGTTCTCCTCCCCCAGCATTTGTTGTTGGTCTTTGGTCTTGCCGCTAATATCTTCCCGCCATTGTTGAATCTTCTTTTTCGAAATTTCCACTTGAGTCACCTCTCCTATTATCATGTCCACGATTACCACCGAGTGGTTACCGCCTTTGTCCGTGATATACTTTCCTCCTCACCGGTTATCATCGCTCGATGACTACCTGATTATGGTCCCTCGGTTGAGTATACTCACTATCTCGCTCTAATAATCGAGCCTGCTGACAACATCCTAATACAGAGAAAATTTATGAGAGATAAGGTATTGATTTAATCTCTGGTTTTAGACCTCTCGTAAACATACGCGTCATTCGTTCCTCATTCTCCACCAAATGAGGTGCAAACTCGATAATTCTCGCGAACCTTGCCTCGCATCGAGACACCGTCATGTTGTTCGCTCGAGTCTAATAAACTCTACCTCCTTCATATAGACGAATACTTTTGGAAAGTACTTGTCATTGAACAGATTCTGAAAATCTTTCCCAAGACATGTTAAGTGCATCTGGTCAGGTATGCTTCATGATTCCCACCAAGAATCCGCTTCACCACGAAACATAAAGGTGGCAACCTTACGTTCCTCCGTGCACCCCAAGACATCGAATATCTTGGTAATTTGCTTGACCCACGTTTACGCCTTTGATCGGATCCGACTTTCCATGGAAATCTGGTGGTCCCAACTCTTTGAATTATTTGGTAGTGACAAACCGCACATTACTATCATTTCCTCCGTATTTTGTACACGAGTCTCCTCGTCTGCGATTTTGCATGAACGCAAAAAGCTTCTAAACATCCCGTCGTTCATCATTTGCTCGATTGGCGTTGTTCACAGGAGGAACATTGCCAAACTGTTACGCTCTCCTCGTTGGTGAAAGCACCGCGTCTCCACGGTCTCATAAACTCCATTGTTAACGCTCTCAGCAGACCATTCTTAAATACTGCCATAAAACAAGGGTTATTTAAACAAATTAACATATCACATAATATCCTATATTATGACCGACCAACAAATAAGCTTAGGTAGGACACACTAGCGAAGGATTTACTCATCTCTCCCCTCCTAGTTCTATTCCCCGATCTCCGCCAGAGATCATATCCCTAAGCTCTGATACCAACTATGACGCCCCCAAAATAGGTATACAACACCCATTCTGAGTCGCCAAAATACATGGTATAGAAAGCAAACTACAACTTTGATAATACAGATGTCGTGTAGAATACGACAATACAACCGTGAGTTTGAATACAAATATTGTCTTACTGACAATATACACACCCAAATAAGTCCTCATTAATTATTCATACACTATTTTACGTAAATAGTGAGGACAAATTTTAATAAAACATCTTCCTAGAACCATCACTCCATACCCCGACTCGATCCTCGCTATGTTCTCACCTCCCGAGAAGAAAATGGAACAAAAGGAAAAGGGTGAGCTCAACTAGCCCAAAGAAAAAATATTATGACTAAGATAATATACAACAAATTATCGTTAGTCTTCAACAGGAAAAATCTAATAGAATACAATAGACAACAAGTTTTAGATCAACAAATGCAAATAAAACTAAAGAATCCATTAGAAGAGTCACGTAGAGAAAGAATTCTACCGTCTTCTAAGGTTTAAAAGTCCATCATCAATAGTTTATCCTCGTAATAACAATCAATATACATCTTTAATCATCTTTGCACTACAGGTGCCAAAGATATTCATTTGTATCACCAGGTTGGTCATGTTCATCTCAACACTGCTCATCTTTGCACTACGGTGCCAAAGATATTCATCGATTAATCGTTCATCTTTTGCACTACAAAGCCAAAGATATTAATTTATATCACCATTTAGGACTGAGGATGATGAAAAACATTTTTAAAGAAACGAATCCAGTGAAACAAAATGACAAGGATTAAGGATTAAGGATTCTTACTTTGTTTTACCCATGTCGAAAAATACTTCAAAAATAATCATATTGGTGTAAAATTCAAGAATGATCAAAACATGGATACAATCATTAGATATTTTGGACAAAAAGAAAAATTTTTATTTTTCTATGAATAAAGGCCGTATTCGTGAATAAGTGTCGTATACGTGAATAGTGCCAGATACGTGAATAAGAACTCCCGACACAACAAGTTCCAAATTTGATAAAAAAGTTCACCAATACTTGCGATAATGATATTGAAGAAAAATATCATTTAAGAAGAAAATAATACCCTTACCTCAAAATAACCGTATTTCCGATCGAATTTCTGATATAGTCTTGTAAACCCGCACCAGATAGCAACACTCAAAGTATACTCACAAGAATACGCTTCGATAATTTAGAGAGAGAAAGAGAGAAAACTTTGTTTCGTGTGATTTTCAATTCTAACTTAGCCTCTATTTATAGGAAAATGTTAGAACGCCAAAAAGAGACTAAATTAATAAATTATTATTATTTAAAATTACATTTCTCGCATGCCATTTGAACACTTCAGCCACCACCAACCTTGACCCAATTTCCAAAGCAGCCCACATGTTCAAACAAGAGTGGGTCCCACCCATTATTTAATAAAAATTATTTTATCTTCCGAAACTTCAATAATTCGTATAAAATAGCTCGTTTATCGAAAAAATTGAAACTCGCGACTTTCCATGGGAAATTCCATTCTCTACAACTTTGCGTAAGAAATTTTTCCAAATTCCAAATGTAATTGACCGAAATCCACAAACTAAGCGATTTTACGATCTATAATCAATTTTCTATCAAGAATTGTGTCCACCGACACACAAAAATATATGTTAAACATTTAATGCCACAAAATACTCTACCTCCTCATATACTCATATATCCCACATAAAAATATCACCAATAATATATTATTAAAATAATATATTTAAATGAATTATTTTATCGTAAAAAGATAAAATATTAATTTTCCACAATTGTCACATTAAAAATTTTTCCATCTATATCCACATAAAATAAATATTTTCTTTATCATAATAATCAATAATTACTTATTTAAAAATAATATTACGTAATCACAAGATCTTTGAAAACCAGTAGCTCCTCAGAAAGAGGGGGCTTTCCAATAAGGATTTCTCCTTACTTGCGCGTGCAATTAGGTGACCAAACCTCTCCTTAGATGTAAATTTCTAGACATTGCCAATAATGTTATCTCGATAATATTATTCAAATAATAGGAATTATTGATTTGATAATGGAAAATACCGTAATGACAATTATTGAAACAACAAAGAATACAAAAATATCAACACAAAGAATTATTGAATCAATAAAATATAATATTGAATAAAGAATTCACCGTAATAATTATTGAGTAAGTGCCTTCTTACGTAAGGATAAATAATTCAATAATACTGCAAATACCGTAAAGCTTTCTTGCGGCAACCACGCCAGACATCAGATTTTTTAACCACCGTGTAACCCAACAAAGGTTAATGGTAACAATTTACATCGTTATTTATAAAACTCAATCTTTGTCGCTTTTCCTTCATCCAACCGCTTTTCCGTTATGGGGCCCACCAATGATCGCTACTGCAGCATTTGGAGATTCTTTAACAAAAAATATTCCACGACCAAACGAATATTCCCAGACAATAATGAATATTTTATAACCACTTGCTTATTTTGTAAACTTTGCACATTTCACCCATAACCAAAGAATTATATCAAATTAACCCTTATTAATTTAGAATAATGAATAAAGGACAATTCAATTTTATTTATAATAAGTTGGGGTCTTACATTTATCATAAATTGTACTTTTGCCCAAAAATTCCAAAATTTACAAGGTATACTCCTGTTATATATGTACTCCCAATAAAAATTTCACCAATTTTGGAGTTAACCACAAAGAGTTATAAGGGTTTACTTTTAAAATAGTCTTTTCCCCATAAAATCCATAACTCTTAATCTATACATCCAAAAATTGTAATTTTTGGACACAGTCTAGAAAACTCATCAAATTATCATTTCAAATTTTTTCAAAATTTTTAAGGATCAGAAAAATTACAAAACTGCCCCTAGCAGAAACCCCTTTTGAATAAAAATACTATTCATATGAATACAAAGGACCATTCATCATGCATGCGTAATCCACATAGACAGGTTATTCCAACAGAATAATAAAGAATGGAATAACAGAAGAATTTACCATGCATGCGATAGACCGCACAGATAGGTTATTCTCAACAGAATAATAAAGAATGGAACCAGGTCATGCGTAAACCGCACATACAAGATATTCCAACATAATAATAAAGAATGGAACAATGTCATGCATAAACCGCACATACAGGATATTCCAACAGAATAATAAAGAATGGGATAACAAAGAATTCACCATACATGCGATAGGCCTTACGCATGCATGTGTTATTCCAACAAAATAGTAAAGAATGGAACCAGTTCAAAGATAATCCGCATGCATGTGATATTCCAAATGTAATAATAAAGAATGGAATAACAGAAGAATTTCACCATGTATGCGGTACTTCACATAGACAGGTTATTCCAACATAATAATAAAGAATGGAACAACAAAAGCTCTCTTCATGAATATGAAAGAAATAATACCCCTTACCTTAGAATAAAGCTAGATACTGGAATAGAGAGGTAGCAGACTTCTCATCTTCTTTCTTTCTATTATTTCTCTCTATAATAATTGTTCTATAGATTTAGTGAATTGGTGAGAAATGAAGGAAGAATGAGCTTCTATTTATAGAAAAAATATAGTTTCGATAATTGCACGTTTTTGGGCTCGAAATATTACAGTACAATACCTTCAACTTTTCTTTCATTTTTAATTCAGTCCTGCAAGTATTATCAAACTTGTACCACCTCCCCTAATAGTAAATCATGTGAATCAATAGTAAATCTTATGAATCAATAGTTCTAGACATGTGAAAATATGAATTACAGTAGTGTACCTTCATCTATACCTCCATTTTTAACTTAGTCATGCAAGTATTATCAATCTTGCACCAACTCCCCTAATAGTAAATGAATATGACTCAATAGTACACACATGTGAACAAATAGTTATATAAGCATGTGAATTAGTAGCAATTAATTGCTTATTTATCCGATTAATTACCCGATTTATCAATATAACCCCGGATATCAATTATCATCTAATAGATGTCGATTTTCACTAACACTAATAATCCCAACACAATGGAACTATTAATTTTATCTTTAATCAAACACGAACTTATTCATCATTAATATTATAACTCACAACATTTAACAACCGTGTCGTTCCTGGAAAAGGGGCTTTCCGATAAGGATTTCTCCTTATCATGCCGCAATTAGTGACCAAACCTCTCCTTGATGTAACTTCTAGACATTGTCAATATTGCAAATAATAATATGAATAAATTTGCCGTCTCAATTATTGATTTAATAATGTAACATATTATGCGATGATGATACCGTGACAATAATTGAATCAATAATATGAGAGATATGATCGTGAATTATCAGTAGTAATAATTGACTATAATTGAGTGACTTCACGTAAGCATCAATAATCAATACCGTGTCTACTATGAAACCACGCCAGATTACTATACTTTTACTTTACTACCGGGTAGTTCAACAGTTTTAACGGTAACACTTTCGCCGTTATTTTTATAAAAAGATAATTCTGTCATTTTCTAACTATGACAATACTTCCGTTGTGGGATCCACCAATGATTGTGTCGTCGTACGAATATTCCCTGTTAAAACGAATATTCCCCAACGAATCGAATATTATATAACAACTTGCATACTTTGCAAAATTTGTAAATATTACCCACAACTATAACATTATATCAAATCCACACCAAAAAAATATTTTGAAAAATTTAAATCTTTATTCATAAAATTTGGGGTTTCACAATCTCCCCTCCTTATGAAATTTCGCCCTTGAAATTTACGTACGTACCTAGTATGCCGAAGAGATGAGGATACCTTGACTTCATTTCAGATTCTAACTCTTGAGGTATAACATTTGAGTGTTGAATACGATCCTTCTTATTCAAGATTTTAACACGTATCTCCTCATACGTTAAATCTTCTGCTATCTCGTCTAGTTCTAATTTAATAATGTGGTTCGGGTCACCCACATATTTACGTAACATCGATACGTGAAGAACGTTATGAACACGCGACATACTTAGTGGTAAAATGAGTCTGTAGGCCACAGTTCCTACTCGATCAAGGATTTCAAATGGGCCAATAAAATCAAGGGTTGAGATAACGCCTTCTTGAACCTTTTTCTTCACATTCATCAGATTCGGGTGTGTAGCTTGAGCGGCTTTAACTTTATCAATTAAAGTCGATTCTACTTGTATATTCGTTATCTTCATGTGGGTTCTTAGAGTCTTTAACTCTATATTCATCATTTGTAAGTTATACGAAATGGGTTTTTGTGTTAACAACGTTGCACTCGTAAACGTATACGATCTTCTACTCAACGCGTCAACTACCATGTTCGCTCTTCCACAATGATATTGAATGGTATGATCGTAATCTTCAACAGCTCAAACCAACGTCTTTGGCGTATAATACGTTCGTTTTAGGTAAAGAAATATTTGAGGGTTTTAGAAATGAGTTTTGTACTGGGGTCAATACAAAATTCGATTTCACGCTTTAGGGGTAAGCTGAGAAGTTCTTTGAGAATACGTCAGAAAATTTATTAACGATAGAAATATCATTTAAAAACTGTGACTCTCATCCAAGACTTGGATAACACATGAAGTGAAGGTTTCTACTAATGAAGTTTCAACCAATAAGTCAAAGTCTAACTTCTCTGGGGTCAAATTTAAACGTTGAACGCAAGCAAGAGAGATAAAATAATGGGTAGAACCGGTATCTAATAAGGCATAGACTTCGTAAGAATTTATAATTAACTAACCCGTGCTAACTTAATTCGAGTTACTCGCTTTTTGAGAAGTCACGAAAAACGCTCTTCCTGAAACCACCGACTTTGTTTTGTCCGTATCCGCCTTTGGTGCCACCGTCCCAGCTGGACTTGACTTTGGTGCACAATAAAATCAGGCTAGGTGACCTTCTATTCCACAATTGTAACATACTTTGGACTGCATCACGCATTTTGGCCTAATATGTCCCTCCCCTCCGCATTTGTAACATACGACCGGCGGTCATTCTCCTTCCTTAACAACAGGTGTTGGTGCTGACATCTTTCCATCATTGTTGAATCTCCTCTTCTTGAAATTTCCACTCCTATTATCTTGGCCATGATTACCATCGAAGTGGTTACCATTCTTGGCATGATAATTTCCCCCACGATGGTTATCATTATTCCGATGGCCGTTGCCACCGGTACGATTATTATCGTTGCCTTTTGGTTGTGCTGACTCATTATCGCACTCTAATAATCGAGCCCTATTCACAACATCCGAATATAAACAAAGTTTGTGAGAAATGAGGTATTGACGATATCGGGTTTCAAACCTCTTAGAAATATTCGCGCCATTCGCTCCTCATTATCGACCAAATGGGATACAAACCGGGATAACTCCACAAATTTAGCCTCGTATTGACGACACACGGGGCCATATTGTTTTTCTCCAACTTAATAAACTCCACCTCCTTCATATGATTTAATACTTTCGGAAAGTACTTGTCGTTGATCAACTCTTGGAACTTCTCCCAAGACATCTTGAGTCGTCCAGTCAGTACGCGCTTACGATTCCCACCAAGAATCTGCCTCTTCACGTAACATAAAGGTGGCAAAGGGAACCTTTTGTTCCTCGGAGCATCCCAAGACATCAAATATCTTGGTGATCTGCTTTAACCACGTCTCCGCCTTAAGTGGTTCTGGCTTTCTCAAAAACATCGGTGGTTCCAGCTCCTTGAACTGTTTAGTGGTGACCGACCGTGGGTTGCCATTATTTTCACCTATATTTTGAACAGGAGTCTCTCTTACCTGATGTTGCATGAATTGCATAAAGCCTCTGAACATCCCATCGCTCATCATTTGATCGGTGTTGTTATTTACCTGAGGATTATTGTCTTCATGTTGCACATTATCCTGGGTATTGATCGTTGGTGACTCAACGGTCTCATGTGCTTCATTGCTGATCTCAACATTTTCAGATGCCATTTTCAAACACTGTCGGAAAACAAGGGTTAATTAACATATCACATATTATCCCTATACTCTGACCGACCAATTAAATACCAAATAAACTTAGGTAGGTCATACTAGCGAAGGAATTCCCCGTCTCTCCCCTCCTAGTTCTTGTCTCACATCTCAGCTAGGGATCATATCCCTAAGCTTTGATACCAACTGTGACACCCCCAAAACAGGTATACATCACCCATCATGGGTCGCCACTTACATGATACAAAATATAAATAAAAACTTAATTATACAACTGTCGTGTAAAATACGACAAAACATATGATGTGAGTTTTAATACAAATATTGTCATCTAGACAATATCCACACTCAATGGAGTCCTCATTACATTTATTATCACACTATTTTATAGAATAATGAGGACTACTATGAAACCATCTCGGACAATCACTCCGTTCCCCGACTAGTCCTGGCTACATTCTCATTTCCTGAAGAGAACAATGAAAGCAAAAGGGTGAGCTCAACTAGCCCAGTAAGAAATATTATGACTAAGATAATGCAGGATAAATTATCATTAGCCTTCAACAATGTTAAATTGATAAAATACAATAGACATCAAGTTTAATCATAAAGAATAAGCAATCCATTAGAAGAGTCAAGTAGAGCATGATATCTACTATCTTCTATAATTTAAAATGTTTTCATCAATTTTTATCGCTGAGACTCAGCTAAATAAATAAACCACATCATCAAATCATCCCTGCACTACGGGCCAAGGATATTCATTAAATCATCAATGGTCATGACTATACCGAATAATCCCTGGTCATAGTCATACCAAAAACTTTCCATCAATGCACTACATGCTATTGAGGACTTTTACCACATCGTTCATAACATTACAGGTCATGATTACACCGAATGATCCCTGGTCATAATCATACCAAGTCAATCTCTGCACGTAAGCCAAAGATATACAATTAAATAATCAACAAATACCATCTTTGCACGTAAGCCAAAGATAACTTTCATCACCATATATAGCGTGAGGATGATGACAATGATATATAAGATTAATCAAATGAAAATAAGGATAAATATTAAAGACTTTAAATTTATCCAAATATTATCAACCACTTAATAAACTCATAATCTAATATTATTAATATTATAACAATATTTTAATCACTTCTTAAACTTATAAACAATTTATTTCAATTGTTTACACTTTACCAAATAATGCATTTAATCATTCAAAAATGTCATACTCATAAGATTTCAACACCAATGATCAAATCCCTCATAAAAAATCTGCATATACCCTATATAGGATTCCCAAGCAATAAAATCCTATTTTCAAATTTTGTTACTTCACATAACATATTTAATTCATTTACTCATAACTAGTTCATTTTCATGAAAAATACCAAATCAATCCCAAAAATATTTCTTTTTTGGGATTTAGCAGAATATAGTCCCATATTGAACATATATTTTTCTCGGAATTTTTAAAATTTATTTACTATTTTTCATATGGCCAAAACTGCCGAATATTTAGACATTTATCATAAATTGTACTTTTGCCCAAAAATTCCGAAATTTATAGGGTATACTCCTATTATATATATGTACTCCCAATAAAAATTTCACCAATTTTGGAGTTAACCACAAAGAGTTATAAGGGTTTACTTTTAAAATAGTCTTTTCCCATAAAATCCATAACTCTTAATCTATACATCCAAAAATCGCCATTTTTGGACACAATCTAGAAAACTCATCAAATTATCATTTCAAATTTTTCCAGAATTTTTAAGTGTCAGAAAAATTACGAAACTGCCCCTAGCAGAAACCCCTTTTGAATGAAAATACTATTCATATGAATACAAAGGATCATTCACCATGCATGCGGTAATCCACATAGACAGGTTATTCTAACAGAAATAATAAAGAATGGAATAATAGAAGAATTCACCATGCATCGATAGACCGCACAGATAGGTTATTCTCAATAGAATAATAAAGAATGGAACTGAATCAAATGCAGAAACCACATGAGATATGATATTCAACGTAATAATAAAGAATGGAACCAGTCCCGTGTAAACAACATAGACATGATATTCCAAATGTAATAATAAAGAATGGAATAACAAAGAATTCACCATGCATGCGATAGACCGCATGCATGGAGTTATTCCAATGTAATAATAAAGAATCGGAACCGTGTCTAACGTAATCCGCATGCATGCAGTGATATTCCAAATGTAATAATAAAGAATGGAATAATGTAAGAATTTCACCATGTATCGGTAGATTGGCGACAGACAAAGTTATTCCAACATAATAATAAAGAATGGAATAACAGAAGCTCTCTTCATGAATACGAAAGAAATAATACCCCTTACCTTAGAATAAAGCTGGATACTGGAATAGTGGAATAGAGAGGTAGCAGACTTCTCTTCTTCTTTCTTTCTATAATTTCTCTCTATAATAATTGCTCCATAGCTTTAGTGAATTGGTGAGAAATGAAGGAAGAATGAACTACTATTTATAGGAAAATATAGTTTCGATAATTGCACGTTTTGGGGCTCGAAATATTACAGTACAATACCTTTAACTTTTATTTCATTTTTAATTCAGTCCTGCAAGTATTATCAATCTTGCACCACCTCCCCTAATAGTAAATCATGTGAATCAATAGTAAATCATGTGAATCAATAGTTCTAAACATGTGAAAATACGAATTACAATATAGTACCTTCATCTATACCTCCATTTTTAACTTAGTCATGCAAGTATTATCAATCTTGCACCAGCTCCCCTAATAGTAAATGAATGTGACTCAATAGTACACACATGTGAACAAATAGTTATATAAGCATGTGAATTAGTAGCAATTAATCGCTCATTTATCTGATTAATTACCCGATTTATCAATATAACCCCCAGACATCAATTATCATCGGAATAGATGTTGATTTCCACTAACACTAATAATCCCAACACAATGGAACTATTAATTCATCTTTAATCAAACACGAACTTATTCATCATTAATATTATAACTCACAATATTTAACAACCAGGCCGTTCCCAGGAAAGAGGGGGCTTTCCGATAAGGATTTCTCCTTATTGGGCGCAATGATTAGGTGACCAAACCCCTACTTGACGTAACTTCTAGATATTGTCAATATTGCAAATAATAATATGAATAACTTTGCCGTCTCAATTATTGATTTAATAATATAACATATTATGTAGATGATCTTGTGACAATAATTGAATCAATAATATGAGAGATATGATGCAAAGAATTCATCGTAGCAATAATTGAGTATAAGCGAGTGACTTCTTACGTAAGCATCAATAATCAATACCGGTAGTGCTACTACTGCAACCACGCCGTATTATTATGCTTTTATTACCGGGTAGTTCAACAGCTTTTAACGGTAACACTTTCGCCGTTATTTTTATAAAAGATAATTACGCTGTTTTTAACTACGACAATACTTCCGTTATGGGGTCCACTTAATGATTGTGGTTGCCGCATTTAATATTCCCCGTTAAAACGAATATTCCCAAGCTAATCAAATATTATATAACAACTTGCATACTTTGCAAAATTTGTAAATATTACCCACAACTATAACATTATATCAAATCCACACCAAAAAAATATTTTGAGAAATTTAAATCTTTATTCATATAATTTGGGGTCTCACATTCGTCCCCAAGACTTCTTATTATATGACCATCTATTGTCACGTTTATTCTGCTGGAATGACGTGCTGTTAATATTCGGCAATAGAGTAGCACCCGTTGGCCGTACTTGATGGTTTTTCAACAACAATTCATTATTCTTTTCTGCAACAAGGAGGATAGACAATAAGTCACTGAACTTTGTGAACTTACTCTGTCTATATTGTTGTGACAGAATCATGTTGGTGGGATGAAAAGTTGAGAGCGTTTTCTCTAACATTTGGATTTTAGAAACCGGATCTCCGCACAAAGCCAAAGTAGAGGTTATTCTATAAACATTGAAACTATATTTCGTAATTGATTTATAATCTTGTAGCCTTAAATTAAGCCACTCAAATTTGGCATTAGGGAGAACGACCAATTTTTGGTGGTCAAATCTTTCCTTCAGTTGTGTCCATAAAGACAAAGGATCTTTGACTGTTAAATATTCGGTCTTTAATCCTTCATCAATATGGTGACGAAGAAAAATTATGGCTTTTGTATTTTGTGCCGAAGTTATTGTATTTCCCGATTCAATGGTCGTTTCTAACTCATTTGCACTAAAGTGCAATTCTGCATCAAGTGCCCAAGCCAAATAGTTGTCTCCAGAGATTTTCAAAATAGAAAAATCTATTTTTGCCAAGTTTGCCATCTATTTTGGGTTAAAACACAATTTTATTATTTATTAAAACAATAAATAATTGCATGTATGATATAGAAAAAATAAACTAAGTCACAACCTCAAGTGGTGATAAAATGTAAATATAAATATTCTTATATTTACGTTATTAGCATATTATTTTAGTAAAAAGAATATGCAATTGTTAATGTATATATAAGTATTATAGTTCAACAAGAAATGTATATATATACAAAAATGCAAATGGATCTTCACCCGATATGCAGTAGTTCGCATAAACAGGTTATTCCAACAGAATAATAAAGAATGGAATAACAGAAGAATTTCACCATGCATGCAATGCGTAGTCGGCAGAGACGAGTTATTCCAATGTAATAATAAAGAACGGAACCAGTCATGCATAATCCGCATGCATGTGATATTTCAACAGAATAATAAAGAATCGGAACCCAGTGTCATGCGTAATCCGCATGCATGACATGTGACATTCCAACAGGATAATAAAGAATGAAATAACAACAGAATTCACCAGGCATGCGATAGACCGCACAGACATGTTATTCTAACAATTTAATAAGCGGTAAAAAGGCTCCCACCAAGTCTTGTAAGATAAACAAGTATAGATGGTACCATTGTAAATAACAGAATTTAATGGCAAAAAGGTTCCCACCAAGTCTTGTAAGATCAACAAGGATAGATGGTACCATTGTAAATAACATAATTTAAAATGGACAATAAAACATAAATATAACTTGACAGTTAAAGAATATAATAGGTGGCAAAGCCAGGCCAATTGCAAGAATTTAATTTTACCATCTCAGTTGGTTAGAGTTTCGTGCTGATAACTAGTTATAAAACTTTAGCGAAGTGTAAATATACTCTTATAATTGCTGCATAAATTTAGAGAGAATAAACAAGAGAAAAAAGAGAGAAATTCTTCAGAGAATTCTTATCTTTTTTCATTCAGCACTCATTCCTTATATAGGCAAGGCAGGAGTCACGGGGGAGGAAGGAGAATTCACAGGAGGAAGAGTAAAGGAGAAGGGAGAGTCACGGAGTGGGGAATAATGGGAAGATTGCCTGATCAGTAGGTAATCATCATTATAACAAGCACCATATTTTGTATATTTTCATGGCAAGATATGGTCATATTTAGAAGGTGTACTCTCCAGCCGTATTGCAATCGAAAATTTATTATTTTTGATAAATTGCTCCTAACAGAACACTGTTGCAGATGAATAATGACTACAACAACACGGTCTTGTGTTTCCGTGTTGTTCTAAATTGTGTATGCAAAACTTTATGATGCAAGATCTAATAGCTATGCATGTAAAATATTTGTTATGAATAATGCTCCATTATATATAAACATATATTATATAAGATCATGTACAAACCAATGAGTAGTATAAATATAAAGTGCTTCAAAATTTTCAACCAAAATATGGTGAAAAACTTCAAAAACACATGTAAGAAGCTGTAAACAATAATGGCTATTAAGTAATAACTAAACCAACAACAAAAAAATATTTTTATATATGATAGAAGAAATACTAGAGCACTATGAGTCTATGAGGACTAACATGCGCTTAACATGAGCAGCACCAAGAGGGATGTGAAAGCAATAGTCAAGAATTTGGCCATCCTTTTCTTAAGTGGGAAATTGTTTAGGGTTTGGAGGGAGGAGTAATCCTTTAATCTATGATTCTGTTTATATAGTGGTAATTAAGATGTCTAGTATGGTATGGTAATTGATAACAGTTATGATATAATTACTACTAAAAATTAATTCGTCAGATTTGATCTAAAATGTATTAAGGAAACATTTATTATGTAATAAACGTAAAACTTTATTGAGGATTAAATTCACATATCTAGGAGCTTAGGAATCCTACTTTGCACGTGTTACTTTGTGCTAACACAATTATATCCTTTTTTGTACGTTTAAAAATATATTTATAAAGAGAATAGATTATATATGGATTAGTCATACCTTAGAGTTTTACACCCTCCAATAACAATATGACACATAAACATTCATGAGAAAATCAAGGAATTTGGATTTCAATATGGTTAGTTAAACAGTTTACCATGAAAAATAATAAATACATAATGTGTCAATGCAATTCAAATCCCATGATTTTCTCCTGAATTCCCTACATATTATTATTGGAGGTGTAACAAAGGAGGTATTAATAGGCTCCTGAGCTAGTGTTAGTGGCACAGAAACTTCCAATTAAGGTGTTATTATTTTCAATGATACCAACTCTTGTAGCGGACGAATTATAATTTGTTTCAACCCGATGTAAAAGTAAAAAAAAAGAGGGATTTTTTTGACACGAAATGGATATATATATATATATATATATATATATATATATATATATATATCACTGACTCGTATTTAAGAGATAAAATTCTAGTTTTACAAGTCATCCGTATATAATTTATTATCATGTATAAAACACAAGATTATGTACTAAATTTTTTGTCATGGATTGGCTTTCTTATAAACTTAGTGCCCCGATGCGAAGCACATATTTGTTTTTCAAATAGCATTATTTTTATTTTTTTATTTTAAATATAATGATTATAAAATTTTCATTAAAATTTCTCAAATTAACTTACTATTGCTATTCATTTTAATTTTTTAAATTTATATAAGTAAAGAGCTAAATGAATCTTATAAAGAATAAAATTTTCATAAAATACTAGGTTAATTATTTTTATTATTATATAAAAAATAGAAAATAAAGTTTAATCGTGCATTGACGTATCCTGATATACATATTTTTTAAATACTAATTACTATTTAGTGATAACATTTTCTTATATATTTTTAATATAGTCATTTGGGGTTAGAGTTGTTCTAAAATAATAAATTACCATTATGATTTTTAGTTTTAAAACTAGTTAGATTTTAATCACTAATCATATACAAGTTAGAATTGATTTATATGACTAATTAGGTAAAAATCTCTTATATGAAATATAATTGGTAACTGGAATTTAATTGTTAATATATTTTGTAATATAAATAATTTATTTATTAATATTACTTATATTTACTCACAATATTTTTTCTAATATTTTCAATATATAGTTATTTAGAATTCAAAGTTGAGGACGCACCTAAAAGTAAAATTCTAATGACTTTTAAGTTAGAATATTTTATATGACTGAGTAACGAAGTGACTCTTATAAAGAATAAATTTTTTACAAAATAATAAGTTAATATCAATGATAATATTTTTAGACAAAAAAAGGTGAACCACCACATATATAATTGCATGAGCTATCATACAAAAACGACGTCAATTTGTGTAATTGAATACCCTCGCTCCCATGTTATGTATAAAAGAGTATTTTATAATTTTTTAAAATATTGTTATTATATAGAACACCACATACAAGAATGTGAGGTATACCTCACCTCCAATGCCTCCTAATTTTTTTTATGTATTTTTATTTCTATATTCTTAGTATATAATTACTTAATTAGAGTACAAAATTGAGTGAAAACTTAAAAGGTGAAGTCCTAGACATGATTTATAATACTAATTAACTAAACGACTCTTACAAGAAATAAAATTATTGTAGAATAATAAGTTACTTTTAAGTCTTTCAGTATCATAATTAGGGATTGGTTCTAGTTAAATTCTAGGAGAAACTAAAGCATAGGACGAAAATCAAAAAAGCAAGTTATGTCTTATTATATATTTATATAGATATAGATTGATGATACTTATCTGTTTCAAATTATAGGATTAATGTTAACTTTTTGAAGCTAATTTGAGATTTTTCCAAATTCAAAACGGAAATGTATACTATTAATTTTAGACAATCATTTATTTATCGAGTCGAACTCAAACACTACATGCAAACTCGTTTAAAAACTCAACTTGGGTCGTTTAACTCTTTTGTGGGGCTAAACTCGTGAAGTTAAAATTTGAATCAACTTAGCTCGTTTATAGCCTCAGTTGAATTGAAATCTCCTCCACATAATGATAAATCAACAATTTTTGTTCCATTTTCATCACTTCTATTTGATAAAATGTAACAAATTTTTAGAAATGGATACAAGTTGTAGCTACCTTAAAGTCTGCAGCTAGACTATTTCAAAGATAGAGGGTGAAGAGAAAGAAGAAGAGAGGTTGGGAATCAAAATATTCATTGATATCCCAGATTATTACAATGATTAGCTAACAAACATAACTAACTTAACTATCATATGGACTTAGATTTTCCCTTTCTATCCTTGACAAAGTTGACCATCCAGGTAGGCTCCCTAACCTCTCTTCTTGATCTTCTGGATCCATTTAAAGCAACTAGTTCTTCCAGCTCATCTTCTTCTCTTTCAACTGCACAGATTGCCTCTTCTTCTCTCACATCATCCAGATCCACATTGTTGGTCACAATATCTTTTTGCTCCTTGAATGTTCAACAATGTGTGTCCTCCAAATTAAACTTGTGTAAATTGTAATATTAGATTCTTCACTTGGTTTAATAGCTTTGGTCCCGTTATTTTGGGTAGAGAGCTGAAATTCCTCAGTTTTCTTAGCAGCTATGTCATTTTCCTTTGCTATATATGTGACAATACCCACCCCCTTCAAAATACACTTTGTCCTCGAGGTGGAAATCGGGATAAGCATTGTGAAATTTTTATTTATCCATCCAAATGGCTTTTTCTAAGGGAAACCCCTCTCATTGAATCAGAAATTGTTGGATCCAGTGTTGTGGAACATTTTTGTACCTCTGATCTAAGATAACAACTGGCCTAATTAGGGGTAGTTTATTATAAGATTCCTGAAGTAATGAAGCAGCATGACTAGAAGAGTCTCTAGAGAATTTTTTTAGTAGAGAAATATGGAACATTTGATGTACTTTGGATGTCTTATGTAATCGAAGTTTGTAAGTTACTTTTCCTATCTTAGGAATTACAGGACATGGCCCAAAGAACCTTTTGCTGAGTTTTTGAGAAATCCTTGGGTTCATACTATGTTGCATGTATGGTTGTAACTTTACTAGCACCAAGTCTCCCACAGAGAAGGGATGTAGCGAAGGAAATTTTGTGAAGGAATTTATTCCTTCACATGAGGAGTTGTTTAGCGAAGGAACGGTGAAGGAAAAATATTTAGTGACAATATAGTGATTAGAGAAAGAAAAATCCTTCACAATTTTTATTTTTTTCCTTGCAAAATTGAGGTGATAGAAGGATTTTTTTGCGTAAATTTATGATGACATATTGCGAGGAAAAAATATATTAATGAAGGAATTATTACTCACTATATAATATTGTTCAGAAGTTTTTTGCGAGAGATAAAATTAGTCGCTATTTTGTTCTAAATAATTTTTTAGAATTAATTATGGTGAATATTAATTTTAATATAAATACATTAAATTTTTTAGAGTAGTAAAGTTACTTATAATAATTACACTTTTTAAGCAACTTATTATAATATTACTTATAAAAGATTTGTTTTTTTAAAAAAATGTTATTAACTTTTTGTTTTTTTTAGAACATATCAGTATTCTTATGTGCTTGTTGAACAGAGTCGGTCTTCAGTGTTCTTTCAGTTGGTGGGTGTGTGCGTGCATGCGTGGTTCGACTGGAGAGGAAAGCAAGAGATCAATTGAGTCTCTTCCTTATTTCAACCAGATCGTAGATAGGCTAGCCTCAACCTGCCCTCAACCTGCTCCATCCAATATACCTCCTCCTCCGCCATGTACGAGAATCCCTAACCTTAGAAATCACCCTAATCTCCCTTTTCTCTAAGCCAATCGAGCCTGCAGAACACCAAATCATGCAACTATGTATCAATATCTCAATTGTGAATATCAAATTCGGAGCTCATCAAGCCCTTGGAAAAATCAGTTGTTGCTCCTTTTCTCCTTGAGATTTCTCTACTTTCGTATTTTGACAAATTTTTTGCCTTAGAGCATTCAAGGCATCGAAGAGCATAGATTGGAAAGCAATAAATGATGCTTGATTGGAAGCAATGGATGATACATGGGGCTGGGGAGGGTCATATTGAACATTTTCAGTAGATGGGCATTCTTTTGCAGGGCAATTGGTATGTTTCCAGATGTCTTATCTATTATATTCCCCTTTATGATACTCTGATCTGATTGTATGATGAAGTCCTATACATTCTTTTGGTGAAGCATAACTAAATCTCTATAAATACTTCAAAATTGTTTTTTACAGTTAAGTTGTTGAGTAAATACCGTAACTCACATTGTTCTTATATATGTGTCTGTATGTTTATACTCACGCCCACACATATATACATACATATGCTCTTGATGAGTTAGTATGATTTGTAATTCAGTAAATACGCACACCTAGGGGAGGTGAATAGGTGTTTAGACTTAAAAGTGATAAACAGTGAAAACTTTTTGCAATTTTCTGCTATAGGATTAATGCGCATGACCTACACCACCGCTTTTTAGTGTCTGCATTCTTCGTTCAATATTATTAGACGACTTTTACATGCTTTTTAGTGTCTGAATACGTGTATCTACAAACTGCTAAAGCAAAGAACCCAGAATATTAAGCAAACAGAAAGTAAAAGTGCAGAAACGTAAAGGCACCAAGATTTTTACGTGGTTCAGCCCCTATCCTCTATCTAGTGGCCTAATCCACGTCCAATCCCAACTAGGATTGGAGACTCTTTTTATTTCTATTTAAGACTCAATACAAAAATTACTCCTTGATACAAAGAAGCCTCAAATCTGATATTGGACACCTATGCCCCCGTTTTGCACCTCTGCAACCTGTACACCACTGCACTTCTTCTCACCTCTGAGACCCTTGAAGCCTTCTATGAACAGACTAACTAAAACAGGAAATCTCAAGCAAAACTATGCTTACTTTCAGTTTACAAGGAAAGAAATTTCCAGCACAAAAGAATATGATAAATAACTATATGGCTGGAATAAAACAATTTATGAGCTCTGATATAATCTCTCAATTTGATTGTTGGTGCTTCGTTGTCCTTTTTATCAGCCAAAGAGAAGGAGAATATACCGCGAATGAGCAATGGCTATAAAATCTGTTAGCTAAGACATATCTGTCCCGTTGGCAACCAACCATGATCTCAGCAGCTTTGAATCACAAGAAGGATAATAAGTAGATATGCGCCAGCTAATTAATTTTGAAGAGCTGAAATCAAGGAGTGAAACTCTACCCACAATCAACTGATTAGTAGCAACGGAGGTAAATAAGGATAGTAGCTACTGTAAGACTCCTTTTTAAAATAAGATACCAAAATATCACTAACTCATGTGGGCTCCACTATGCAAGACAAACTCCTTAATTAAATTATCACCCACGAGATATACTGATGAAACAGAGGAGCCCATTTGGGCTAGCTGGGATTAAGTACCATAATATTTGTTATTATAAATACCAACATACCTCAATAAACTCCAATCCAAATCTTCCTTGATATCCTCCAAAACAAATCTTCCATAATTTACTTTAATTCAAATTTGAACTGATTTTAAACATATTCCAACTACCAACGGAAAGAAAACAGCAATAATATTTTCATGCAATACCCATAACTTATGCATCTCAATTATAATATTATAACCCATAATCCATGCATATTTAATAATATAATAACACACCATGAACCATGCACACTTAAATTGGTCATCAATCAAAACATCATATAATCAAAAACTAACATGATTATGATGATTTATTGTTGATGCCATTTTTGAGTAGTTTGTCTCTTTTAGTTTGACTAATAGAGAGTTATTAGTTGTTCTTTTTTTTTTTGTGTATAGTGTTGTATATAAACAAAATATATCTCTTTGGTTTATACTTCAAAATTGTTTTTTACAGTTAAATTGGTGAGTAAATATCGTAACTCACATTGTTCTTATATATGTGTGTGTATGTTTATACTCACGCCCACACATATATACATACATGTGCTCTTGATGAGTTAGTACGATTATGATGATTTATTGTTGAAACCATTTTTGAGTAGTTTGTCTCTTTTAGTTTGACTAATAGAGAGTTATTAGCTGTTCTTTTTTTTTTTTGTGTGTATAGTGTTGTATATAAACAAAATTGTTTTTTACAGTTAAGTTGGTGAGTAAATACCGTAACTCACATTGTTCTTATATATGTGTGTGTATGTTTATACTCACACCCATACATATATACATACATATGCTATTGATGAGTTAGTACGATTATGATGATTTATTATTGATGTCATTTTTGAGTAGTTTCTCTCTTTTAGTTTGACTAATAGAGAGTTATTAGCTTTTCTTATTAACTGAACAAAATATAACTCTTTCTTTAAGACAGTATTTGTTCCTATTACGACCAAGTTTTGTAAATCTGCCTCTAAGATAACACAAGCCCACATAGTACTCTGTGTTGAATTCTTTAGTGCATAATGCAAAACAATAGAAAGAGATAAGGCGAGAATCTGTGTCTTTTCCTTTCTTTTTTTTTGGAATAGAAAAGACTAAATCTTATATAGAGTTAGGATGGGTACACCTTGGTGCCTGTTCAAAATTATTTTTGCATTGAGCAAACATGTCTTCTTCTTTGCAACTGTAACCTGTTAAAATCCTACATTATAAATTGACTTTGTCAAATGCTAAGGTCGACATTATAAATATCCACTCTATTAATACACCCATTCTATGTCTGTCAACAGCTATAGTCGACATTACAATTTCGGCTTTATCTTTATACACCCACTTTTTATTTTAATTCATCTCTCCAATCAATGTAAGATTTCTAGCCTTTCTGTCAATTGGTTTTCACACATGAGCTTTTCAAGTTCCATGGCATTGAAAGGAAGAAAGGAAACAAATTTGAAGCAAAAGAGAAGTGATATAAGCTAGAATAAGAGGTAACTAACTCTAACCTAGCATCTAATTCAAATATTTTCTAAAATTTCTCTCTTAAGAATATTATGAGATCCTAAGCATGACTAAGCTGAACTTAGATGGTATTAATGATATATTATCATGAAACTTGGAAGTGGAGCAAATAACTTGAAGGAAAGAAGAATAGAAAACCATACTATACTCAAATAGAGATAGTTTAGGGATTATTATTGTAAAATTTATAACTCTTTGTGCTTAACTAGTTGAAACTTAAAATTTTTATATCATATACTACTGAAAGTTAGCTACATCCAGCAAAAATTTAGAACCTTGGATCATTACAAATATTTAATTAAAAATCTTACAAGGAAGCTGGCTAGAAAGCATAACCTACTGCCTATGTTAAACTTTTGGAGTTAGGGACCTTATTTGGACCTGGAATTTTTATTTATGGAAAGTACCTACTCATACAGGGGAGGTGCTGTCCAAATGTGCTTAAGTAGAGTTGTAGATATTTAATTAAAAATACGATTTCAATTAAAATAAACTCATTTATTTTAATCCAATTCCAAATCATAATAAACTTCTTCATTTCAAATATTCAAAATTACAAAAAAATCAAAAACTGAACTGAACTTCTTCTGAAATCTTGGTCATTCACAATTGCACCTGCAAAAGAAAAATAGTAGATATTACATTTATATGCACTGTGAGTCTGTGCCTGCTGTTTCTGAAATACATTACTCTTTGTACTAAATGTATTGTCATCATTAATTGTTTGGTCAAATAATTTGATTCACCTTCACTTCATTGAACAGGTAGTTCGAGAAAATCAGATGGTGGTGGTAGTTGGAGAAACTGGATCAGGAAAGACAACACAATTGACCCTGGTTCTTTCGGACGCCTAATATATGCAGTAGATTATTGCCCAATGGTATTTATTATTTATTTGTTGTCTGATCTTTGGAAATTGTTTGCAGTATCTACATGAAGACGGCTACACCACGAATGGTATTGTGGGTTGCACTCAACCAAGGAGTGTGGCAGCCATGAGTGTTGCCAAAAGAGTTAGTGAAGAGATGGAAACTGAACTTTGTGATAAAGTTGGTTATGCTATTCGCTTTGAGGATGTGACTGAACCAAATACTGTTATTAAGGTAAGCAATTGACACCATTTTGTAATTTGATAAAGTTGGTTATGCCATTGGATTTTTTTGACGAACTTATTTCCCCTAAAATCAGTATATTCTTGACCATCTTTTTCTTTCATCTCAAACAACTTCTCCATCTCCACCTCAAACATCTCTTTCTCATGCCTTGCTCCTACTCTTCCTCACCAATTTCGTTTTACTTCTCCGACAATGGATATAATACCAGATCCATGACTCGAAAAAGGAGTCGAAGCGATTCGGCATATTCAAAAGGATATGGAGGTCGTACACTGGTTAATTTTCCTTTGTCGGCCACGATTCGATTTCGGTCATTGAGGTATTGATTTTAGATTTGATTCACTTAGCCCAGATCCATCAGAATATTATGCAGTTCTTGGTTGTATGGAGTTGCTTTTACAGGAATGGTATGAAAAGAGACTTGAAATGTTCTTTAACTAGATTTTTTTGGATCTTTATAGTTTAGCTTTTAGTAATATTCAAGTGGCATTGTCATGTTTATATATTTTTGTTGTTTCTTTTCTATTTCTTCTCTCCAGTGTTAACACTACTGAAAAAGCTTCTAAGCACCGGGAGAAAACACATGAGTGTGAATGAAATGGGCAGCCAATATGTCTCAAAAACATTATCGCTTGTCAAGTTAATGGTTAATCTCACTACACCAAAAATGGCCTATAGCGAAGGAAATTTTGTGAAGAAACTTATTCTTTCACATGAGGAGTTGTTTAGCGAAGGAACAGTGAAGAAAAAAAGTATAGTGACAATATAGTTATTAGTAAAAGAAACATCCTTCACAATTTATATTTTTTTCCTCGCAAAATTGGGGCGATAGAAAGGTTTTTGGAGCCAATTAATGATGAAAATTTGCGAGGAAAAAATCTATTTAGTGAAGGAATTATTACTCACTATATATCATTATTCAGAAGTTTTTTGTGAGAGATAAAATTGGTCGCTATCTTGTTCTAAATAATTTTTTTTGAATTAATTGTGGTGAATATAAATACCTTAAATTTTTTATAATAGTAAATTTAATTTTAATAACACTTTTTAAGTAACTTACAATATCAACTATTTATTTTAATAAACTATAAAGTAAATAACTTTACACTATGTTAAACTTTAAAATTTCTCCATAAAAGTTTATTTTTATGATCATAATTAAATAAAGTTAAAGTTAAATAAAAATTAAATTAAATAATTCAAAAGACTTTAAATTTTATTTTAAGTATATAATATTAATCCAAAAAAGTTTTTTAGAGATTAATTTAAAGTAACTTTATTTTTTGGTATTGTATTTAACATTCACTTAAATAACAATTTGGGAGGGACACCGTGCGTCACAGTGCGTGACTCAAGCAAAATTGAAACAAGTCAGGCAATTAACGATCGATACAGTGCGTGACTCGTGAGAAAGGGAAGCAACTCAAGCAAGCGAGATAGGGTCGAAGCAAGCTAGACAGATCAAGGGTTTCGCTGATCAATCCTTAGCCAAAATTGAAGATTCAACAAGATAGATGCTAGCTAGGTCTCTACCAATTTGGTTTCCCCTCTCTTCCTTGGCCTTAGGCGGGAGAAATAAAAAATTAGCGCCAAATTTTGTCGCAATTAGCGAGATCGAGATTTGATTGTGTGAATAATGTTTCGTATGAGTAAAGGGATTATCATTAATCCCAAAATTTTACCCCAAATTTCATCATCGTATCTTCAAATCTGCACCTTCTGTACCAATTGCAGAAGCCCTAACTTCGAAGAACCAAAGATTTGTCAATTTGTTCGAAGGTATTTTTTCCAACAACTTTGTTCATCCGTATTCCATTAGTTGCTGTAATGATTCATATATATATATATATATATATATATATATATATATATATATATATATATAGTACATGTGTGTATGTGTGTATTTATTTCTTGATCCATTTATATATATTTGTGCTTGTGGGACTTATGTAATGTTGATTTATGTATTAGATTGTTGCGCTGTTGCTTGAGACTGGAGCCGATGTGAATTGCAAAAATTATTGTGGTCAGGTACAAGATTTGATTTTACTGATTCGCAAGTTGATTTGATCTATATTTCTTAGATCGGCTCAATTATGTGTATTTGATTATATACTAGAGAGCAAATTGATGGATCTGTTTTAAATATTTTTACTTATTGTGAAATAGACAGCATTGATGCAAGCTTGTCGATATGGGCACTAAGAGGTTGTTCAAACACTTTTGCTGTATAAATGCAATGTGAGTTTTCCTTTCCTTTCAGGATTTCTATTTCTTTCACCTTAGGACAAGAGTTTGTTTAATAGTATTTATTTTCTTGTTATATGTACAGTAGAAAATTATCACATTATAATGTATAAATATATCATTTTCCAGGTTACAAGAGCAGACTATCTTAGTGGGAGGACAACTCTCCATTTTGCGGCAGTTAATGGACACGTTAGATGCATAAGACTTGTAGTCTCTGATTTTGTTCCAAGTTTCCCATTTGAGTTTGTAATTGCTCAAATGAATGGCGATAAGGGTGATGCTTCTAATATTAGACACAAACATGACCAAAGGTTTGCAACTCGCTTATTTTCTCTTTCTTTTTGGCCTTTACAATTCAGTTCAGATTATAAAATTTTGGCAATAGCATGAAGTTTATGAATATGCTTGCAGTAAATAAGGATTGCCAGCTATGTTCAACTTGTAACAATAATTTCCACACTGGAATAGGAATAATATGACCAAAGTTGAATGATAATGAGGATGAGAGGAAACCATAGTCAATGTGTATTGAGATGTTAAATGTTGGGGTATGTTTAACATGAAGTATGACGCCAGATAGAATGTAACCAAGAATAGGATTGCGCAAGTGTTATGATAGTTTTCAGTTGATTTTCTTGTTTGAACAATTGATATCCAATTCTATGCTGTTGTGGCAGAGCCCATTATGGTTAAGGGGCCAAGCTGTAGGTGTATATATCCATCAAATGAGAACTGGGAATATTACTTTCCCAATAGGACTGATTCTATATCCTATTGCAGTGCACTGGCAAAGTTTGTAAATAAGGCTGTTGATGGTGGTATCACTGCTCTTCATATGGCTGCATTGAATGGCTATTTTGATTCTGTATAGCTACTTCTAAATCTTCACGCCAATGTTTCAGTTGTCACATTTCACTATGGAACTTCAATGGATTTGATAGGTACATTTTTTTTACCTAAAACTTAGTAATATGATTTTTGTGGTAGCCATTTCATGCTTTTGAGTTGTGAAGATTAAGTACACCATTTTGTAGGAGCGGGGAGCACTCCTTTGCACTATGCTGCTTGTGGGGGAAACTTGAATTGCTGTCAGGCCAGAATTAGTTATATTTTTTTGATTTCCATTAGATTGGCAAATTCACTAGTACAAAACTATAAAAAGACAACACTTAAAAGTTGACGTTTTTATAAAAAAACGTTGTAGTATTTTTTTTTATAACGTTTTTTAATAAAACGTTGTAGATACATATGAAAAAATGTTATGTATTTATAAGGGCAATTTTTAGTTGATAAATAGATAACGTTTTAAAAAAAACGTTATGTATGTAAAAAACACGGAGGAAAAAAAAACGGAAGTTAAAATTTGAAATTAAAACAATGACTTCTTTAGTTCTCTCTTCTATCTCTGTATTTTCTCTCTACGGTGGAGATAGTAAAGAAAGCGGGTGCCTGCTCTCCTACGGCTACCACTGTGGCCATCACGTACGGGAGAAGATCTTGAGTGAAAATGAAGAAGCACGAATCCGAAGTTCTTAGGTCAAACTTCTCTCTTCCGTCCTCTTGATTGTCTCATGGTGGAAACCAAATCGATCGACTTCTGCCCTCAAATCAGTCGAACGGATGATTAATCTAAGAAAACCCTAACTGGTATGTCCTCGATTTTGAACTCTTGTAATATTTTTTCGTCATATTTTTGGGAATCGCATGTGTTATCTTCTTTGGGTAACTTTTTTTGCCCTAAGAATCTGGTGTAACCCGTAAGGATCTGGGTTTCTGCGATTGGACGTGTTGCCATTTGCCATACTCTATGCTGCGATTGGACGTGTTGGAATTGCTGCAATAGAGGATATTTTCAATTCCTTTTGCAACCCCAGATGGGGATATTTCAATCATGATTGGTGATTGGTACACAAGAAACCACACGGTTAGTGTTTGATAATTTGTCGATAATGAAACCCTTTATATATGTATGTTGGAGTAAAGGATTTAATGTGACTGATGTTTGGTTTTGAGTCGATTATAGGCTCTGAGGAGGGCCCTTAATGGTGGGAAAGATCTTGGAATGCCAGATGGTGTTCTTATTAATGGGAAAGGCCCTTATAGATATAACGATACTCTTGTGCTTGACGGCATTGACTATGAAACAATTGACGTCCACCCTGGTGAGTAATTTAAACTGCATTATCACTGAATTTGTTACTTCCATAGTTCTGCTACTTGTTTTAGAGGTTTTCTGGATTAGATGGAAGATTAATTTTTTTTAGTTGTATGAAGCTTGAGTGATCCTTTTATACAATAATATTTTCCTTTAAGCAACTCACTGCATATTACTTTTTGCCCACTGAATTGGTCAAGCCTGCTTTTTTAACTTATAATTATTTTTATTATTCCTTAATTTGGTCTAAGAGCTGGATCTGCGGTTGTCAAGTTTTCATTAGACTCATAATAGCATCGATTCCATGTAGGTTGTGAATGGATATGGCTTAGTTTTAGAGTAATTTATCAGGGACCTGATATTCCATTAATTATTGGTTTCAACACAACTTATACTTTGTTTGATTTCGTAGAAATTTACTATAATAGGCATATTGATATGTTGTAACTGAGCCCTGCACTTAAAGAAAAGTTCAGAGTTGTGCTTTGAGAAACCGATCATAGCCCCTGACCTCTCCATGATAAAAAAATATGTAAGCTTATACGTGCCACTTCTCTTTACTCACGCATACATGCCAATAATTTATCTGTGTGTATATACATTACTAAAGAACATTTACAGTGATGGAGGAAGGACTAGAGTCAGCACTTCCTATTTTTTTGTCTTGACCTTTCCATTTTTTCATGTATCTCATCTTCTGTATAGTTGTTGATAGTCATCCTTTTTGCTGCAAGTGCATGTGTCTTTTTATACCTAACATTCCATAGCAGTATGACTAGCCTTGTAAAACTCCTCTGGTGTCGGGTTTAGCTATTTACATAACTTGATTTTGTGATTGCATTGCCTTTTATTTTTATAAAAACTTCTGTCCTAGTCTAATTGAAACTCTTTGGATCAACTGGGCTTGAGCCTCTGCACAAAAGATCTGCATAGATCCTATAATACTACCAAGTTTATTGTCCTTGATGAGAGTCCAAAAAGTTAACTACTGTGTGGTTTGAAATGTGGCCCAAGTAACCTCATGTACAGGAACCAATTGATGATCTCTTGGATAACATTATATATTATATAAACCATTGACTATTACTACTGAAACTTAAACGTCCTGGTTAGTTTCGTTCTGTTATTTTTGTTTCAGACTTCTAGTTTATTTTTCTTCTTTTTTTCTATCTGTCCAGATCTAGCTACTCACTATTTTGGAATCTCTCAGGTTGATGACAGGGTTAGTGGCTATCTTTTTCCAAAGGAAAATATTAAGTCTCTAACACAGATCATCTTGCAAGTTATTTTGAAAGGAAAACTATCACCCCTAGCTCACAATGTTGCATCAATTGGTAAACATTCTGCTAAGAACCTAATGGTTTTGGAAGCTGTTGAAGGCTACTCTACACTATTGGAGAATAATTACAAGTTTTATTGTTTTCAAAAGTTTAATGAGTCATATCAGTTTTTGAATTTGAAAATATCTCAAATTGACTAGCTTTGAAAAATCAAAGTTGATCTTAGAATTCGGAACTGAGGGAGTATCTGTTTTCTAATACTTGGTTAAACAATCTTTACCCAACTTGTTCTACGGAATTTGGTGCAGTTGAAGGACAGAACTGATCAACCTAGGGGAACATGGGAGGATGTATATCGAAATGCCAAAAAGGCTGGTCGTTCTAAGAATGATTTGCATGAAAGGGATGATGGAGAGCTTGAAAGAACAGGTCAACCTCTGACCATCTATGAACCTTACCTTGGTGAAAGAGCCTGGCCTTTTTTTGCACCATACTTCACTGTATCGCGGACTTGGACTTGTGAGTTACAGATTGAGGTTCTTTCTCAATTTATTTTCATATTGTTGAACTTTTCTATATCCAATTCTTCAGATACAGAGGTAGGCTATTACTTGGATTCTTGTACTGTTCAGAAAGCCCGTTGCATTTTATTATTTTAAAATCAAATGTATAATGAAATTTGTGACACATAACATACTCTTATATGTTTGGGAGATTGATAAGTGGTGGTTAATGTTACGGGGCATTACTCTGACGAGAAGGTTTAACTATGTAGTGTGATAAACATAATGAGTTATTTGGCCTTGGATGATTTTAAATTATTACTTAAGTACTCTATATGCATACCCATAGAGAAATATCTGAAACAATAATAACTCAAGTACTGCTTGGATTTCCCTTATTATTTTACTTCTTTCCTGAATATCAATTGATAAAGAGACACTACAAAAAAATGGGGCTTCAGCAACAACCGATTTTCGTTGTTAAAGGTGTCAAATTTCGTTGTAAAAGAGTTTTGGCAACGACTTTCTGTCGTTGCGTCTTTCGTTGCGCAATGAGCGTTGCTAATTGTTCCGTAACGAACGTATTTTTTTCGTTGCCAAAATTAATACATTTTGCAACGAAATTTGGCTTTCGTACAGAGACATCGATCCTTTAGCAACAAAATGTATTGTTGCAAAATAATTAAACTTTCGTTGTTAAAAAGCCCATTTCGTTGAAAGAGCCTTCTAATTGGTAACAAAATGAACTCTTTTTTTTTCAACGATCATGCATTTTCGTTGCAATTGACACCATTTTGCAACGACATTTTTCGTTGCAATAAATTATGAAAATTGTTGCCTAAACTTGCTTTCGTTGCAGAATGTAAACTTTTTAGCAACGATTTTTCGTTGCTGATTATATTATTTGACAACGACATTATGTTGAATCAGCAACGAAAATGTTTGTTGCTGGTTATTTTTCAATAGCAACGAAAGTCGTTGATTAGCGACGACATTATATGTTGTCGTTTCTTTATATGTGCAACGAAAGTTGATATGATATGCAATGATAAAAAATGTTGCCTTTTATTTTAGTATTAGCAACAATATCCTCTCCGTTGTTATTAGGTAACTTTTTCGTTGCCAAATATTATATTTTTAATGCCATTAGCAACGAAAATTTGTTGCTAAATGTATAAAAAATTATTGCTATATTAAAACTTGTTCAATGCTTTGGTAACGAATTATATTGTTGTCAAATCAAAATTTGACAATCTTTTTGTGTACCTGGTTGACTGAATGTCCCCATAGCAAATAATGGCAAAAATACAAAAAACTAAAATATTATTAACTTAATAAAATCATCCACTACATAATCATTCATTATCTTTACAATTATCCATCTAAAGCTACCATAGTTCTTCAATCAAAGTATATATCTACATATATATAGAGAGTACACTTCATAATTTCGTCCCTGATTTTCCATAAACGTAGCACGAAAATTTGATACCTAGTATTGTAAGACAGGTCGTAGAAGCAGTCTTCCTGCACATATTTAAAAATAATAACAAGTCACGAAAATGAAGTAAATAGGTCACCAGAGGCACTTAGTGCCAAAATCAATACAAAAAGACAATAGAGTTGTTACGTGGTACTAATGGACACCGTATTGCTCATAAGCAGAAAAAGACAAATAGACAATCACAATATCATTTGTTACAAATCCAAATAGAAAAAGAACCTTCAGTACAACTATATGATTGCTCTGTTACAAGAAAAAATTGAAATCTTAATCGGCCATGTTGCACCTATTGTGTACTCATTCTCATTTCTCAATCACACAGACAGTTCAAAAGGAAATGCAACATAAATTAGACAAAGGCTTCTTTGAATAACACATAAGAACAATCAGAAACAAAATAAAGAAGGCAAGCAGATTATGATACTAAAAAAACCATATACCTGCGGGCTATGAGATCATTTAAAGCATCGTCATGTAAAACAGGTGCAACTTCCTCTTTCATGGACTCTCACAGAAGGGATTCCAAATATTCTCTCCAGTCTTCTGCATTGTGAGAATATGGCAGAATCTATTTAGTACAAGCTCTGCAACAGCTGGAAAAATATAACAAAATCAAATTATATAACATTACCTTGTGTTATTGTTAAAGAAGCCAGCAGTAATGATCTGATTAGCAACTCCAAGTTTATGCTTAGCTGCAGCTCTAACTTGTTCTTCCACAGTTTGCACCTTATTTACAATAGTTAAAAAAATCAATAAAACCTGAATCTAAAAATTGTATAGTAATCATCAAATGGATTCCAGAAAATTGTCGCATCCTCGAGAAGGACAAAATTGGAAGTGTTACATTTTTAACAAAGTCTAATTAAAATAAAAAAAAATAAAAACATGATCTTAAAAAATATGTATTTTAATAGTGTCATTTGAATTCGGAGGGAGGGATTAAAAAGCTTTCGAATGGAGAAAGAACTTTTTATTAGTAGAAGAGAGAATAAGTGGAACCTAAAAACAATGTACATATAAAAGTTCAACCTTTCGATTTCTACAAATCGATACGAGAAAAAATGCCCCTAAGTTCCCATAGCGAAGCTCACAAATAAGTAAAAAAATGATCCTATCTTATAACAATTAAGCAGCTGATAAATAGCTAACCTTGAAAAGCCATGCAGTTGTTCCAAATCCCACAGAATAGAAGAAGTAGCACACTTCCAAAGCAGATTAACATTCCTTATTCCCCCAAGTAACAACTCAATGCAAGGAAAGAAAAGGTTTAAAACATATAACAATATCGTGTCTCATTTATTTTGTTAACACATAAAACATAGGATAATGCTAGGGGTCTCAAATTTTTTCCCCCAAAAAGTGTCTCAAATGATGTGTCATCATTACATTGGTTAGGTAAATCAAAATCATCTATTAAAATGTAAGTGATTCACCGCTACAGTTAGAATACATTTGCCAGGTGTTTTATGAAAACCAATATTTTTTTTCTTTGATTAGTACAAACTATTTTATTTAAAGCAACAATTCAATCCAAGGTCTAAGAACTCACAGTTTCAAATCGAAGAATAAGCACTTCCCTTTTTTGAAATACCTAAGCTCAGAACATTCGGTAGGTAATGCTTAGGGATAAAATCATGAACCTACATACAGTAAATTGACATTTAGCAATGAAAGAACATATCAATATCCATAAATTTTGGGCAAACCATGTAAAAGAAATGGTTCTTCACTCTCATCTTTAATGCCCTCTAGGAGAATCATACAGAACCTAACAAAAGGGAACATACCTCCTCTACATGAAGCAGACTGAGATAGGGATGATTGCATATATTGCGTAGCTCCATAACAAAGTTGTGGACCGATCGAGCCTAATATATTGATGTTAATGTAAGAACAAATATAAATATTGGTTGAAAACGTGTGTGTGTGTGTGTGTGTATATATATATATATATATATATATATATATATATATATATATATATATATATATATATATGTGTGTGTGTGTGTGTGTGTGTGTGAGTGCGTGCTATGCTAAAATTTGTCTATCGACTAGTTAAATTAGTTTGTGAATGTTGATGTTAATAGGTATGGATGGATATACGAGAATAGAACAACGAGATAGCTTGTACCTATTTAAATATAAAATTTAATTTGACAAAATTGCAAAGATTAAATAAACCTTTGAAGTCCCAAGTGCACCAAGATTTTCTTATTCTCTCTTCATCAAAAGTTTACGATATGCGGACGCCTCTCACATCTCACAAGTCTTTCAATCTTTTCAGTGCTTCATTTTCAACCTAACAATTGCATTTGAAAGATAACATCGGTAATAATTCAAGTAGATCCAAGTCATGAAATGTAACATCGATATAATTTGAGTAGATTCAAATTATGAGTATCGTGAAATGGAAACTTGAGCAACACTTTACAACACATGATTATAACCATGATTGAAGTTTAGTAGCATAAAATAAAGGCAAATTAATGCCACAAAATATAACAAAAATGAAGCAATCAAAAATTTATCTTTGCCCACCAAACTATGAGAAACATTTGTTTGAGGTATACGATTTGCACAAGGAAATATCAACTTCCTTAGTAACTTTCAAACAATTATCCATCACCCCGAGATCGACAAGAAGAAACTCATGACAAAACATGTCTTCTCGGCATGTGGTCATTTTTCTATGTGAAAAACATAGAAACGCCCACAAGTGCAAAAGCATAACAAGAACATAATAAACACAAAGATACGAGTAAATAAGTAAAAAGAGAAAACCAATATAAACTATGGCTCTATTTTAATAATTGAAGTACAATGGAGAGGAAGGAAATGAAAAGAACATGAGAGATTCCTCTTAATAAATAAAGAGAAGGAAACAACTTTGAAGATCAATAAACATCTGCGCAGACTACTGACAACTGTTTAAATACAAGGTTCAATAGCACAGTAAGACCATTTCAACATGATTACAGTTGAAAAATTATCCCAAAACCATGCCCTATTAGTTCTTGGTGGAACCCAAATAACAAGGAATTAAATAATAATAAATAAAAGCGAGATCAATCGACAACCTGCTTTAAACCATCAATTTTGTATTAATTTGAAATATAGTGCAAATTTCACCAATTATAACCAGATAGATGCAAGACTAACCACACAACTCGGAAAAAGCATAAGGACCAATATGTTGTTGTTCTTGGCCAAGAATGTACCATCCCAATTCAAATTTTTATTTCGAACTCTCCATCGACCACCATTTTGTTCACCACAATTGCACACTATTTTTGGATGACTCTAATCAAGCTTGCCAAAAGAATTGGTCCTTTTTGAAGCAAAGAGTTGCTTAAGACCCATTTTAAATCTTTAATATACTATCACATCTTGATTCTAGAGTATGCTTATCATTTATACATGTATATATCACAACAAAGATTCCAATAAAAGCAAGAATTCATCTATTTAGAAGCCACAAATCTTGGTCCAACCAATTTAAACAAGATCAAATCCCAAATGAGATAGCAATAAAAAGGCTTAATCAATTACTAGAAAGGTGACATTTTGACTAACTTGAATGACGAGAATCGACCTCCTTCCCATTACTTTACGAGACGATGAATCTTATATGAGCTCTTCCGCTCGTAATTTCAAGGCTTGAATTTACTAGATATTCAAAGAACGAGTATATCATCTTCATCGATAAATGGCCTTGAATCGTGAATGTCTTCGTAAAGGCGTTGTAGTGAAGCCGGTGAAGGAGAAGGAGAGTCCCAAGTCGGCACTTTCGAAGCTCGGCTAAAGGGTCGCACCATTGCAAAAATCATCAAGATCTCAAATGAAATGAAAATAAACAAGATCTAAGATGAAATTGATGGACCTAGAGGGTTTGAGAGGGCTAAGGCTTCATTGAGAGGTATGATAAGAAAAAACTTTTAAAGTATAGTATTAATGAATGAATATTAAGTTATTTATTTTAATAAATACAATAATCAATAATCTAAATTACAATTTAAATAATTTTTATCATTTTGAAATTCTAAATTTTAATTTTAAAATGAATGCTCTAATTACAATTATAAATAGAATAAGAAAAAAAATAATGAATTTTAAAGTATAGTTCATTAATTCTAAATTAATTCGAACCTAACACATTTTAATAATAAAATTATATCATCCATTGTTATTGCCTCCTGTTATCGCAAGTAAATTTTAAAAGCACAAAATTTGTAACAAGCTAATACCTATATATATATATATATATATATATATATATATATATATATATGGGTTCCAATTCTTATTTTAATAATATCTGAAAATTCGGGTTCTTACACCAAACATAGCTGTGATATTTTTGTTTCTTATGTTATATTTTGTTCATTTGAACTCGCAACCTCACATTTGAAACTTTGGTCACATGACTGGTGGAGCAACTAGATCAACTGTTAATATTTTTCAAGGATTAATCTTCATATCAAAACATTTCATTTCCCACAAAAAATTAAAATACTACACAGATCCTCATCTTGCCTAACATTAAAAAAATTTGTTTATATCATCTGTTTAATTCTGGATTGTTTTGTTCTTCTTTTACTTTATTTATTATATGAATTTGGGTTTATTTATTAAGGTTGTTGAGGTTTAACAATGAAATAAAATATTTGAAGGCTTCAATCAAGTAGTAAGATACCGTCTCATTTTTTTTATTTAATTTGATGATAAATATAAAACAAAATTATATTCTTAAGTTTTTTCATCAAAATTTTATTATCATACTACTAAGTAAACAATAAATTATTTTAAAGATAAATATATAAAAAAAGTATACATATATGCATGTTTTCAAACGGAACTCTTCACTTTATATGATACTTTGACATTGGAGTCTGAATTTTGTCAGACCTTTATATGATAATAATATTAATAATTTCAAAATAATAATAATAGTAATAATAATAATAATTATTATTATTATTTCAAAATAATAATAATAATAACTTCAAAATAATAATAATAATTTCAAAATAATAATAATAATTTCAAAATAATAATAATAATAATAATAACAATAATAATAATTTTTAAAATTTGCTTAAATGAGCACAACCGTCACAGTTCAGTTTTCCCCCACTCACCAATACCGACAAAGTAGAAAAAGTTTCGCGGTCTAATTTTTTTATATATATAAAAACAAATATGAAAATGTCTAATTATTTTTTTGAAAAAGTTAATTTTGATAAATAAATGTTATATTAAGGACAAAAACATGCATGAGACACACGTTAAATAGGAAGAAATTCTTATTGGAAAGCCCCCTCTTTCCTGGGAATGACCTGGTTGTTAAATATTGTGAGTTATAATATTAATGATGAATAAGTTCGTGTTGATTAAAGATGAATTTGATAGTTCTATTGTGTTGAGATTATTGGTGTTAGTGGAAGTCGACATTTATTTCAATAATAATTGATGTTTGGAGGTTATATTGTTCAATTGGGTATTCGAGGCACTTTTCGTGTCGGAGTACTATTCATGAGTTACTATTCACGAGTTACTATTCACGGGATACTATTCACCTGAAAAATATATTTCTTTTCAGTCCAAATCATTTTTGGGTACAATATTATTCCATGAGGAGATGTGCTAATTTTTTAGACCGTTGGTTGAAATTATAATAGTAAATCAATATGGATCATTGATTTAAAGTTTTAATAGTAACTTGTCCCTTCAGTTTTCCAAGAGTTATTTGTCCCTTCAGTTTTCCAAGAGTTATTTGCCCCTTCTGTGTTTCAAGAGTCATTTGCCTTGATTGTCTCAAGAGTTAATTGCCCCATCGCAAATAGTAGTTGTCTCTTCAATATTACCAAAAGTCATTTTGACCTTCGTTAAGACCAAGAGCCTCTTTCAGTTCTTCTATAAATAGAAGCTCATTCCTTTATTATTTCTTACGAATTCACTGAAACTCTTGAGAGAGAAATTATAGAGAGAAAGAAGAAGAGAAGTCAGCTACCTTTCTTTTCCAATATCCAGTTTATTCTAAGGTAAGAGATATTATTTGTTGTACCCGTAAGGGGTATTATTCTTTCGTATTCATGAAGAGAATTATTTTCTTTCAATACTCGTACGAGTTGTTATTCCATTCTTCATTATTATGTTGGAATAACCTGTTTATGCGAAGTACCGCATACATGGTGAAACTCTTCTGTTATTCCATTCTTTATTATTATGTTGGAATAACCTGTCTATACGAAGTACCGCATACGTGGTGAAATTCTATTGTTATTCCATTCTTTATTATTCTGCTAGAATAACCTGTTTATGCGAAGTACCGCATACATGGTGAAATTCTTCTATTATTCCGTTCTTTATTATTTTGTCGGAATATCACATGCATGTTATGCGTTCTGTAGGACTTGGTTCCATTATTTATTATTCGCCGGAATATCCTCGGCCGTGCGTTCGCCGGACCGGTTCCATTATTTATTATTACGTCGAGAATAATATCCTATCTGTGCGTTTAAAATGGGACTGGTTCTATTATTTATTATTCGCCGGAATATCCTATTTGTGCGTTCTGGCGGGACTGATTCTATTATTTATTATTACATTGGGAATAACTTTTATGCATGCGTGCGTCTATCGCATGCATGGTGAATCCTTTTGTTATTCCATTCTTTATTATTACATTTGGAATAACTTCATACTATATGGATTACCACATGCATGGTGAATGATCCTTTGTATTCATTCCTTATTAAATTGTGAAAATGATCTGCTTTACGTTGATTATGATGAGAGTCATAATAAAAGCATTAGACTGATGAAAATCATGGGTTTATGTAGTATTAGTAAGTGTTATGATGAGTTATGTTGGTTATTATGAGAAAACATGAAAGTTTCTTAGAAATCACAAAGAGTTGAAAATCGATTTTTGGTGAAAATAGAACATGAAAATTCAATTGACCATATCTCCTATTATATTTCAAATTTTGAGTGTGGTCAAGTCCTAGAGTTAGATCTATGAGTTTACTAACTTATCCAAGTGGAATCACTAGAAAAGGTATTGTAGATTTTCGTGTGGACTATTTTTTAGCAAAAGAGTCAAAAGCTGAAAATAGCAAAAAACTAGTGACCATAATTTTGTAAAATTTGTTTTGACCCACTTAATTTGTGAGAAAAATTCCAGCCTTTTGGGACATGAAAGTATATGGTATAAAAGTACCCCTGTCCAAATATGAGCTCATTCCGACTTAAAATGAGCAAGTTATGACCATTTCAATATTTAGGTTTTTCCGACGAAAAATGCTATAACCCTGAGTTCTATAACTCTCAGATGACCATGAAATTTGAACTAGAAGCTCGAGATTAACATGTGTAAGATCCTGCCAAGATTTGGGAATTTACGGAGTTAAACTTGAGGTAGCTAATTTCTTAAGGAATTAATTAGAAATTAATTTTTGAAAAATAGTAAATGAATTTTAAAAATTCAAGAAAAATATATGTTCATTATGGGACTATAGTCTGCTAAATCCCGAAAAGAAATATTTTGGAACTAATTTGGTATTTTTCATGAAAATGGTTTAATTACTGAACATATAAATTAAATATGTTATGTGAAGTTGGAAAATTGGTAAATAGGGTTTTATGGCTTGGAAATCCTATATAGGGTATATGCAGATTATTGATGAGGGATTTGATCATTGGTGATGAAATCTTATGAGTTTGGCTTTTTGAATGATTAAATGCATTATTTGGTAAAAGGTAAACAATTGAAATAAATTGTTTATAAGTTTAAGAAGTGATTGAAATATTGTTATAATATTAATAATATTAGATTATGAGTTTATTAAGTGATTGATAATATTTGGATAAATTTAAAGTCTTTAATATTTATCCTTATTTTCGTTTGATTAATGCTTATATCCTTGTCATCATCCTCATGCTTATATGGTGATGAAAGTTATCTTTGGCTTACGTGCAAAGATGGACTATTGATTATTGAATTGTATATCTTTGGCTTACGTGCAAAGATGGACTGTTAATTATTGGTTTTATAACTGTATATCTTTGGCTTACGTGCAGAGATGGATTTGGTATGATTATGACCAGGGATTATTCGGTATAGTCATAACCATTAATGATTTAATGAATATCCTTGGCCCGTAATGCAGGGATGATTCGATGATGTAGTTTATTTATTAAGCTGAGTCTCAGCGATAAAGTTGATGAAATATTTTTAAAAACATAGAAGATAATAGATATCATGCTCTACATGACTCTTCTAATGAATTGCTTATTCCGCTGCAGTTAAACTTGATGTCTATTATATTTTATCAGTTTAACATTATTGAAGACTAATGATAATTAATTCTGCATTATCTTAGTCATAATATTTTTTACTGGGCTAGTTGAGCTCACCCTTCATTTCACTGTTCTCTTCAGGAAATGAGAACATAGCCGGGACGAGTCGGGAAACGGAGTGACGGTCCAGAAGATAGCATTAGTAGTCCTCATTATTCTTGTAAATAGTGTGATAATAAGTGTAATGAGGAATTCATTGAGTTTGTATACTGTCTAGATGATAATATACGTATTAAAACTCTTAGATTATGTTTTGTCGTAGTTTACACGACTGTTGTATAATTAAGTTGTATTTGAATTTTGTACCATGTATTTGGCGACTCAAGATGGGTGATGTATACCTATTTTTGGGGCGTCACAGTTGGCATCAAAGCTTAGGGATATGATCCCTGACTGAGATGTGAGATAAGAACTAGGAGGGGAGAGACGAGAAATTCCTTCGCTATTATGACCTACCTATGTTTATTTGGTATATAATTGGTCGGACAGAGTATAGGGATAATATGTGATATGTCAATTAACCCTTGTTTTGTGACAGTGTTTGAAAATGGGATCTGAAAATGTTGAGATAAGCAATAGAGCAAAATAATATGACCGTATCGCAGTACGAGGCTAAGTTTGCGGAGTTATCCCGGTTTTCATCCCATTTGGTCGATAATGAGGAGCGAATAACGTGAATGTTTCTAAGAGGTTTGAAACCCGATATACGTCAATACCTCATTTCTCATAAACTTTGTTTATATTCAGATGTTGTGAATAGGGCTCAGTTATTGGAGCACGATAATGAGTTAGCACAACCAAAAGGTAACGACCAACAACACGATAATAATCGTACCGGTGGCAATGGCCATCGGAATAATGATGACCATCATGGAGAAATTATCAAGCCAAGAATGGTAACCACTTCGGTGGTAAACATGGCCAAGATAATAGAAGTGGAAATTTCAAGAAGAAAAGGTCATTTAGCTCGATTTTATCGTATAGTGAAGTCAAGTCCAGCTGGGACGGTGGCACCAAAGGCGGATACGAAGAAAACAAAGTCGTTGGTTTTAGGAAGAGCATTTTTCTTGACTTCTCAAAAAGCGAGTAACCCGAATGAAGTTAGCATGGGTTAGTTAATTATAAATTTTTACGAAGTCTATACCTTATTAGATATCGGTTCTACCCATTCTTTTATCTCTCTTGCTTGCGCTCAACGTTTAAATTTGACCATAGAGAAGTTAGACTTTGACTATTGGTTGAAACTCCGTTAGGAGAAACCTTCATTACATGTGCTATCCAAGTCTTGGATGAGGGTCACAATTTTGAATGATATTTCTATGGTTAATAAATTTCCTGACGTATTCTTGAAGACTTCTTAGCCTATCTCTAGAGCGTGAAATTGAATTTTGTATTGACCCCAGTACAAAACCCATTTCTAAACTCCTCAAATATTTTTCTTCACCCAAAACGAACGTAACGTGCGCCAAAGACGTTGGCTCGAGCTGTTGAAGATTACGATCGTACCATTCAATACCATCGTGGGAAAGCGAATGTGGTAGCTGACGTGTTGAGTATAAGATCGTATGCGTTTATGAGTGCGAAGTTGTTAACACAAAGACCCATTTCGTATAACTTACAAATGATGAAGATAGAGTTAAAGACTCTAGGGACCCACGTGAAGATAACGAATATACGAGTAAAATCGACTTTAATCGATAAAGTTAAAGCCGTGCAAGCTACATACTTAGAGCTGATGAATGTGAAGAAGAAGGTTCAAAAGGACGTTATTCTAAGAAGCAAGAATCGACGAAGAGAGTAAATCTCAAACCCTCGATTTAATTGGCCCATTTGAAATCCTCGATCGAGTAGGAACTGTGGCCTATAGACTCGTTTTACCGCCAAATATGTCACGTGTTCATAACGTTTATCACGTACCAATGTTACGTAAATATGTGGATGACCCGAATCACATTATTGATTTAGAACCGGACGAGATAGCAGAAGAGTTAACGTATGAGGAGATACGTATTAAAATCTTGAATAAGAAGGATCCTATTCGACACTCAAAGGTTATACCTCAAGAGTTAGAATCTGAAATGAAGTCAGGTATCCTCATCTGCATTGAGATACTGGTATATATGACGAATTTCGAGGGCGAAATTTCATAAAGAGGGGAGATTGTGAGACCCCAGATTTTATGAATAAAGATTTAAATTTCTCAAAATATTTTTTTGAATATTATGATGTGGATTTGATATAATGTTATAGTTGTGGGTGATATTTACAAATTTTGTAAAGTATGCAAGTTGTTATAAAATATTCGTTTGGTCGGGAAATATTCTTTTTGTCGGGAATATTCGTACGACGGCACAATCATTGGTGAACCCACAACGGAAGTATTGTCGTAGTAATAAAATGACATAATTATTTTATGAAAATAACGACGAAAGTTTTACCGTTAAAACTGTTGAACTATCCGGCAGTAAAAGTACAGTAATATGTGTGGTTGCATAGTAGCACACGGTATTGGTTATTGATGCTTACGTGATAAGTCACTCAGTTATACTCAATTATTGCTACAGTAATTACTGTATCATATCTCTCATATTATTGATTCGATTATTGTCACAGTATCATCTGCACAATATGTTATATTATTAAATCAATAAATGAGACGACAAAGTTGTTCATATTATTAAATTGCAATATTTACAATGTCTAGAAGTTCTATCAAGGAGAGGTTTGGTCACCTAATTGCGCGCCAATAGGGAGAAATCCTTATTAGAAAGCCCCCTCTTTCTTGGGAATGGCCTGGTTGTTAAATATTATGAGTTATGATATTAATGATGAATAAGTTCGTGTTGATTAAAGATGAATTTGATAGTTCTATTGTGTTGGGATTATTGGTGTTAGTGTAAGTCGACATTTATTTCAATAATAATTGATGTCTGGAGGTTATATTGTTCAATCGGGTATTCAGGGCAATTTTCGTGTCGGAGTACTATTCATGAGTTACTATTCATGAGTTACTATTCACGAGTTACTATTCATGAGTTACTATTCACGAGTTACTATTCACGGGATACTATTCACCTGAAAAATATATTTCTTTTCAGTCCAAATCATTTTTGGGTACAATATTATTCCATGAGGAGATGTGCTAATTTTTTAGACCGTTGGTTGAAATTATAATAGTAAATCAATATGGATCATTGATTTAAAGTTTTAATAGTAACTTGTCCCTTCAGTTTTCCAAGAGTTATTTGTCCCTTCAGTTTTCCAAGAGTTATTTGCCCCTTCGGTGTTTCAAGAGTCATTTGCCCCTTCGGTGTCTCAAGAGTTAATTGCCCCATCGCAAATAGTAGTTGTCTCTTCAATATTACCAAAAGTCATTTTGACCTTCGTTAAGACCAAGAGCCTCTTTCAGTTCTTCTATAAATAGAAGCTCATTCCTTTATTATTTCTTACGAATTCACTGAAACTCTTGAGAGAGAAATTATAGAGAGAAAGAAGAAGAGAAGTCAGCTACCTTTCTTTTCCAATATCCAGTTTATTCTAAGGTAAGAGATATTATTTGTTGTACCGTAAGGGGTATTATTCTTCGTATTCATGAAGAGAATTATTTTCTTTCAATACTGTGCGAGTTGTTATTCCATTCTTCATTATTATGTTGGAATAACTTTGTTTATCTAAGTACCGCATATACATGGTGAAACTCTTACATTATTCCATTCTTTATTATTATGTTGGAATAACTTTGCCTATACTGATCACCGCATACGCGGGTGAAATTCTATTGTTATTCCATTCTTTATTATTACGCTAGAATAACTTTGTTTATCTGAAATACATACATGGTGAAATTCTTCTATTATTCCGTTCTTTATTATTTTGTGGAATATCACATGCAATAGCGTTCTACGCCGGACTTGGTTCCATTATTTATTATTCGCTTAATATCCCGCATGCGTGCGTTCGCCTGGGACTGGTTCCATTATTTATTATTACGTAGTAATATCCTATCCATTGCGTTTAAGCGGGACTGGTTCTATTATTTATTATTCTCGCCGGAATATCCTATTTGTGCGTTCTGGCCGGACTGGTTCTATTATTTATTATTACATTGGGAATAACTGCAGCAAATGCGATCTATCGCACGCATGGTGAATCCTTTTGTTATTCCATTCTTTATTATTCTGTTGGAATAACCTGTCTATATGGATTACCACATGCATGGTGAATGATCCTTTGTATTCATTCCTTATTAAATTGTGAAAATGATCTGTTTACGTTGATTATGATGAGAGTCATAATAAAAGCATTAGACTGATGAAAATCATGGGTTTATGTAGTATTAGTAAGTGTTATGATGAGTTATGTTGGTTATTATGAGAAAACATGAAAGTTTCTTAGAAATCACAAAGAGTTGAAAATCAGATTTTGGTGAAAATAGAACATGAAAATTCAATTGACCATATCTCCTATTATATTTCGAAATTTTGAGTGTGGTCAAGTCCTAGAGTTAGATCTATGAGTTTACTAACTTATCCAAGTGGAATCACTAGAAAAGGTATTGTAGATTTTCGTGTGGACTATTTTTAGCAAAAGAGTCAAAAGCTAGAAAATAGCAAAAAACTAGTGACCATAATTTTGTAAGGGCTGTTTCAGCCACTTAATTTGTGAGAAAAATTCCAGCCTTTTGGGACATGAAAGTATATGGTATAAAGTACCCCCTGTCCAAATATGAGCTCATTCCGACTTAAAATGAGCAAGTTATGACCATTTCAATATTTAGGTTTTTCCGACGAAAAATGCTATAACCGGAGTTCTATAACTCCGATGACCATGAAATTTGAACTAGAAGCTCAGATTAACATGTGTAAGATCCTGCCAAGATTTGGGAATTTCTGGAGTTAAACTTGAGGTAGCTAATTTCTTAAGGAATTAATTAGAAATTAATTTTTGAAAAATAGTAAATGAATTTTAAAAATTCCAAGAAAAATATATGTTCATTATGGGACTATAGTCTGCTAAATCCCAGAAAAGAAATATTTTTGGAACTAATTTGGTATTTTTCATGAAAATGGTTTAGTTACGAACATATAAATTAAATATGTTATGTGAAGTTGGAAAATTGGTAAATAGGATTTTATGGCTTGGAAATCCTATATAGGGTATATGCAGATTATTGATGAGGGATTTGATCATTGGTGATGAAATCTTATGAGTTTGGCTTTTTGAATGATTAAATGCATTATTTGGTAAAAGGTAAACAATTGAAATAAATTGTTTATAAGTTTAAGAAGTGATTGAAATATTGTTATAATATTAATAATATTAGATTATGAGTTTATTAAGTGATTGATAATATTTGGATAAATTTAAAGTCTTTAATATTTATCCTTATTTTCGTTTGATTAATGCTTATATCCTTGTCATCATCCTCATGCTTATATGGTGATGAAAGTTATCTTTGGCTTACGTGCAAAGATGGACTATTGATTATTGAATTGTATATCTTTGGCTTACGTGCAAAGATGGACTGTTGATTATTGGTTTTATAACTGTATATCTTTGGCTTACGTGCAGAGATGTATTTGGTATGATTATGACCAGGGATTATTCGGTATAGTCATGACCATTGATGATTTAATGAATATCCTTGGCCCGTAATGCAGGGATGATTCGATGATGTGGTTTATTTATTAAGCTGAGTCTCAGCAATAAAGTTGATGAAAATATTTTTAAAAACATAGAAGATAGTAGATATCATGCTCTACATGACTCTTCTAATGAATTGCTTATTATTCCGCTGCAATTAAACTTGATGTCTATTGTATTTTATCAGTTTAACATTGTTGAAGACTAATGATAATTTATTCTGCATTATCTTAGTCATAATATTTCTTACTGGGCTAGTTGAGCTCACCCTTCCTTTCATTGTTCTCTTCAGGAAATGAGAACATAGCCGGGACGAGTCGGGAAACGGATTGACGGTCCAGAAGATAGCATTAGTAGTCCTCACTATTCTGTTAAATAGTGTGATAATAAATATAATGAGGACTTCATTGAGTTTGTATACTGTCTAGATGATAATATACGTATTAAAACTCTTAGATTATGTTTTGTCATAGTTTACACGACTGTTGTATAATTAAGTTGTATTTGAATTTTGTACCATGTATTTGGCGACTTAAGATGGGTGATGTATACCTATTTTGGGGGCGTCACATATCATATGTGGATGGGCTGACGTGACGAATATTGAACTTTATCCCAAAAAATATGTTGATGCACAGATTCAAACCCAAGACCTCCAATTTAGAATATTGATCCAATGACCACCCAAGCACCTAGGCCTAGTTATTATTATTTTGTAAGGATTATTATTACTACTATTATTACTGTTATTGTTATTATTATTATTAGTACTATTATTATTCTGACTGTTATTATTATTATTATTATTATTATTATTATTATTATTATTATTATTATTATTATTATTAATACTACTACTATTATTATTATTATTTATTATTGTTATTATTATTATTAGTACTATTATTATTCCATTTATTATTATTATTATTATTATTATTATTATTATTATTATTATTATTATTATTATTATTATTATTATTAATACTACTATTATTATTATTACTGTTATTGTTATTATTATTATTAGTACTATTATTATTCTGAGTGTTATTATTATTATTATTATTATTATTATTATTATTATTATTATTATTATTATTATTATTATTACTGTTATTGCTATTATTATTATTCTTATTATTATTATTAGTACTGATTATCTTAATTTAAGGCAACATTTTAATAGTCGTTGCAAAAAATTGTATAAAATATGCAACGAAAATAAAAATTGTTGCCAATGAATGTGGTCCATATTAGGCAACGAAATATAGCAACAAAAAAACTTTCATTGCCCACGATGAGGAGAAATTGTGGTTAGAAATTTTGCAACGAATTTCTAACGAATTTTGTTTCCAAATTTTGCAACTACTTATGAATTTCATTACAAAAAGTGAAAGCCTGACACAATCTGCAACGAAGGACAAGTTTCGTTACTAAACATACACTTTTAGCAACGACTTTGCCTGAAAAATCATTGCTAAAGCCCCATTTTTAGCAACAAAAAAACTTTCGTTACCCACAATGACGGAAAAGCAAGTGGCCGAAAATTTTGCAACGAAATTTTTTCCCGCCAATGAATTAGCAACGAAAATTTGCAACGATTTATGAATTTCGTTGCAAAAAGTGAAAGCCTGACACAATCTGCAACAAAGGACAAATTTCGTTGCTAAACATATACTTTTAGCAACGACTTATAAAGTCGTTGCCCGAAAAATCGTTGTTAAAGGCCAATTTTTTTGTAGTGAGAACCTATTATTTCTCCCAATCTGATGTGTGATGTTTATACATGAACTTGATGATTAAAGTCCAACAAAGGCAAAAGATCTAGAGCAGATGATGTTGATGCACCTTCTCGTCTTTCGATTTTGAACAATGCTTCTTACCGAGACAGACTTAGTGAATATGGAGCCTTCTTTGCAATTGCCAACAGGATTGAACAATGCTTGGATAGGATTCCAGTCTTGGAGAGCTACAGCAAGGAAGGTTTAATCAAGGATTTTTCTTCTTCTTTCTGTTTGCCTATCTTGCCATTGAACATCATATATGCATGCTTTCACTTTCTTTGGGCATTTCATGCTACACCAAGATTAATGGGTAGAAGCATTACCTCATTTCTAACATGGAGGCTTAAACATGAGTCTTTGTCTACGAATGCTGAACGTGCATTGTTAGATGATATGGAAGCACGAAGACATGGTTATGCTCTTTATTTTTGGGTTCGTGTGGACAAGGATCCAAGGAACCCATTGCAACAGGATTTCTGGTCATTCTGTGATGCTATGAATGCAGGAAATTGCAAGAAGTTCATGGTTGATGTTGAAACTATTATTACATTTCTAGTAGTTAAACAAGTTTTATATCTCATTTTTTTCCGATTTACAGGATCATTATGGAGTTCAAAAACTGAAACAAGTTTCTCAGAAGTCAACATTTGTTAACAGGTAAAATCTTTGATGGTTCATCATAGTTTTCCATTATGGTGTTTGATGCCTTACTCACAAAAGAACCTTGCTAAAAGGTGTCATATGTGGTGTAATATGTGCAAATTTATGGAAGATGTAAAGATGTAACAACAATTAAGGTCTTCGACTATTGTATGTTCCTCTCCTTTGTAACAACAATTATGGTCTTCGACTATTGTATATAAAGATGTAACAACAATTATGGTTTTCCATTATGGTGTTTGTCGAAACTGTAGAATTGTGTGTGGTTGGATTACTTCGAATCTTTGATAAATGATTGAATTTACAACTCTTTTAATCTTTCAGGATACAATATGCTAATCTTTCAGGCATTAACATATTGCAGGTGCATTGGTAATGTAAGTGAACCACAACCCTTTTTTTTCTTTTTTTTAATCTATAAAATTTTAAAAACGTTGTGTAAATATGCTTAAACGTTATCTGATATATTAAAATACAACATTTTTATCCAGAAAACGTTGTGGAATCATACCTTCTACAACGTTTTTAAGCATCTGCTAATTTATGGAAAATAAATCTACAACATTTTTTTCTTAATAAACGTTGTGTAATGTGTTTAACTACTACGTTTTAAAAACGTTGTGTAAGGGTGTCACATAGATGACACCCTTAACCACGACGTTTTTCTGACTGAAACCACAACGTTTTTTTCGCGTTGTCTATTTACTGTTTTGTAGTATTGATTCTATTTAGTTTGACATGGTTTCTTATTTCTGCAGATCCTCCTTGCAAATGGTGCCAGTCGGTTGACGTTAAACTGTAATGGGTGATTTATTTTAACTTGGTTCTTCCGTGTTCAACCATTGTTTAGTGCACTTGTTATTTTTTCGTGTCTGCATATCACATTCTTCACATAATTTTGTACACCTTTTCAGGTGGCTTCCTCTTGATGTTGCAAGGATGTGGGGGCGACATTGGCTTGAGCCATTGTTAGCACCCAATTCTGAGTTGATAATTCCAGTATTCCCCCCTTCTAATTATTTATCATTACCTCTCATGAGTGTTCTTAATATAGCAAGGTAATTTGCTATTAACCTTATCTTAATAGATTGATTAGATTCTCTGGATTTTGCCACCTGAATTGCATTGTTTTTAATAAGGATTGTTTGTGCAAAATTTTGTTGTCAAAATACTTCATTTAGCTATAATGATAACTTATTGTCGGGGTGCTTCACCCTGTCGAATGTGGGTAAGTGACCCTCTTGGATTTGGATATACCAGGCATAATTTTTATTTTTGTTTTCAAACAAAAAAACAACCGGGTTTCTAACTCTTAAAACCAAGCAACTTTTCATACCTTTATATTGTTTTAGTTTGACTCCCTTATCTTTTACAAATAAATGGTATAGTGTAATATCTTATTTTGACCCTCTGAAGAACTTTTTTTGGCTCCGCTCCTGGTCGGCTGGTCTGATGTTAGACTTGTTCCAAAAAAAATAAGAAAATAAAAATTGAAATCAGAAGCTCATGTTATTAGCATTGGCAAAAGAATAAAAAATGATAAGGAAGTCAAGTAAGATTGTCGTTCAAGACTGAGCTTGTAATGGTGTTTGCCTCATTAGATTTGTTGTCCATGGTTAGGTGGGTGTAATTGTGAGACCCCAAATTTTATGAATAAAGATTTAAATTTCTCGAAATATTTTTTAGAATATTATGGTGTGGATTAGATATAATGTTATAGTTGTGGGTAATATTTATAAATTTTGCAAAGTAAGCAAGTGGTTAAATAATATTCGATTGGTCGGGGAATATTCATTTTAACGGGGAATATTAAATGACCAAGACAATCATTAGTGGACCCCCTAACGGAAGTATTGTCGTAGTAAAAAGCAGCGAGTTATCTTTTATTAGAAATAACGGCGAAAGTGTTACAGTTAAAAGCGTTGAACTACCCTAGGTAGTAAAAGTACAAGATGTCTGGCGTGGTTGCGTAAGAAAGAGCACATGGTATTGATTATTTATGCTTACGTAAAAGTTACTCGATTATACTCAATTATTGCTATAGTAATTGCTTTGCATCATATCTCTCTCATATTATTGATTCGATTATTGTCACAATATCATCCGCATAATATTTTATATATTATTAAATCAATAATTGAGGCGACAAAGTTATTCATATTATTAAATTGCAATATTTATAATGTCTAGAAGTTACATCGAGGAGAGGTTTGGTCATCTAATTGTGCGCCAATAAGGAGAAATCCTTATCGGAAAACCCCTCTTTCACAGGAGCGACACAGTTGTTAAATATTGTGAGTTATAATATTAATGATGAATAAGTTCGTGTTGATTAAAGATGAATTTGATAGTTCCATTGTGTTGGAATTATTAGTGTTAATCGGGTAATTAATTGAATAAATGAGCAATTAATTGCTATTAATTCACATGATTATAACTATTTGTTCACATGTGTGTACTATTGATTCACATTCTTGTACTATTAGGAGAGTTGGTGCAAGATTGATAATACTTGCATGACTAAGTTAAAAATGGAGATATAGATGGAGGTACTATACTATAATTCATATTTTCACATGATTATAACTATTGATTCACATGATTGAACTATTGATTCACATTATTTACTATTAGGGGAGGTGGTGCAAGTTTGATAATACTTGCAGGAATGTTGCCTCTTTTTCAGTTCTAACAAAAGAGCTCTAACTCATGCAAGCATACATGTGTCAACAAGTAATACAGAGTAAGTAGAGTATCGTCCCATAGAGAAAGTTGTTTAATTTAAACTCTTATGTATCAACTAAATCACTATTTTTATATGTTTAAACTAATGAATAGAATTGTGAATTTATTCTAAATGCAAATAATAACTAAAATGAAAATAAGAATGTAATAAAGCAAATGTGGAAATAATGGGATCCTAACTTCATTTAATACTTCATCTAATTACCACCATTATGCAAGAACGTTCACATATCACAGGAAAGTAGCCAAGAGCACTAATATAGACATAGCCATTTTTCAATGTACTATGCCCTACTTACACAACATCCACATGCGATAAACACCATGTAATCATCAATATAACCAAAATCACTATATGTCTATGTGAAATTGCAACTATATTGAATTTAAGCACAAGCCCTTATATTAACTCATACGGTGAAACAGTATATGTCTATTTGGTTCATGAAATACACAAGCCATGCAAAACAACCCCATATACGTATGTTATCATGATTACAATCCATACTTGCATGTTTATTGTCAATTTCATACAAGTACTGAAAATGAATGGTGATCAGTCATTCGTGCATGCAAAACAATCATGGTAGAAATTCCTTATGATATGTAAAACAGTCCAGCAATCAAGCATGCAACTAAACTACATATTAAAATCCGTTAGAATCCCATAACGGAGTTTAGTTCATGACTGAACCAAAAGCCATCATGGGATCAAAGCTAAACATGGCTAATAAGCAAACAATTGAAAGAGAATGATAGAAACGATTAAACCAAATTGTTGATTATAAACCAATATTAATGTTCAAATCCTCATATAAATCTAGCAAAATAACAAGAGTTATCCACAATGATTGGAAATCCCATGAAGAATTAAAAAAGATGGAGTTTAGGCTTCGTTCTCCTTTGGAATCTCTCCCAAAAGTGTAAACCCTAGTTCTCCATATGAAAAATACGTAAAAACTAATGAATGATACGTCTGACACCAGTCAGAAATCGTTTTTAATTAATTACAACCTTTAAAATTAAAAATTAAAATAAAGCATTTCGGCGAAGACCCATCGACGCTACGACACGCCTCCTCCTATATGTATTTCTCATGGTATGCGCGTGTGCGATTCTGGTCCAGTAGGGTGGTCGCGTGGTCGCGCGTGTGATGGCTTTATGTGCCGCCATGGCAACCTGCAACTTTGATTACGATTCTGCTGCTGCGCATCTTGATATGTTCTACTGCTCATTTCCTTATTCATCAATACCCATGCTTAGCTTCTCTGCTCCAATTGATCCACATGCCATGCATCCATCAGTCTCATGCCATCTAGCCTCACCAAATCATTCCATTTCCTACAATTGGTCCACCAAAGGAGTTTTAAGTAAATGCAATGCAAAATAACATGAAATGCAATTAAAAACACACTAAAATATACTTGAGATGGGCATAGTTCGCGTGAATTAATATCCAATAAGTAGGTGTAAAACCCACTTATCAAATACCCCCAAACTTGAACTATTGATTTCCCTCAAGCAATGCATGCTAAATAACAATGAAAATGCAAAAGCACTACTATGCAAATAAATTAATATGCAAATTTGTCTCACATTGTTCCAACTCTAACAGAATTTCAGTCCAAAATGCCTCAGCGAATTATCCAGATTCAAGAATACAAATTCAAACCAAACGATAGGCATAATATCATACACTCAGATAATTCATACATGTTATAGAGATGTTGTGTGTGTGTGTGTTGTGTTCACCAAAACTTGATTTAAGCAAAGAATATACATGCTAAATTACTCAAAACAGAAAATTACAGTCTAAATCAAGACTCATGTATATTTATGCAACAAAGATTGTTCCAACATATCAAAACAAACTGAGGTTCAACAATGGGCTTAACTGATTTATTGCTACTCACGAGGGCGAATTTTCGCTCTTTCCCGCGGTGTTTATTGCTATATTTTTTTCTTTTTCTTATTTTTTTTTCACATGACTGTGCAATGCCTTATTTCATTAAGCAACACTTCTACCCCTTAGCGAGCTTTCAACCAACGACTCCCAGACCATGAAAGACCTTAGGGCGCTAGGTGTAGAGACAATCCGCTCGGGCGTACTTACTCAAGTAGCCAGGGCCCCAAAATAAGACTAGCCACGCTATTGCTATATTTTTTTTTTGTTTTTTGTTTTTTTATATAGTATACTCATGTTTTTCCAAAGTTTAAATATCAATGTTTTATACAGTCTAAGTTCATTTTCCATATATTTCTCGTTTTAAAACTACATTTTCTATCGAGCAATGCAACACATACTTCTTATACCTTCAAGTGATTATGAACACATTCGTGCAAACCAAAAGCATTTAAACAGCAACATGAATTACATCGTGTAAAACATTATAACTCAGTTCATGTTATGCTAAATATTCAAAAATCCTTCATAATAACCTATCATCATCGGCTAGACAAAAATTTCCATAAAGCAAGAACTTTGTGAGACATGCAAACTAACTAAAACAAAAAAAAATTCTAACACATAAACAAATAAACTAAACATGCAACATGACAAATAAACATGCAAAATTTTAAACTAATCATGCAAAAACTACATGCAACTATCCTACTACCCCAATACCCCCAAACTTATAATATTCAATGCCCCATTGAATGAAGGTGAAGGGAAAAGAAAACTCCCCTAATGATCAATGGCACCACCCTCCTCGGGTGGTGAATCTGGTGGTGGATATGGCATTGTTGTCCCGAACTGAGGCCACTCGAGCATCGTCCCCAGCTGAGCAAAAGCCTCGGCCAAGGCCCTCGTGAGACTCGTCGCAAACGCTCTGAAATTATCGTACATGGCATCGACTTTTCACTCCAACCTTCGGAGCTGGCGATCACCATGGGTAGCAGGTGCTTGCGTGGACGGGCCCTCCTCATCTGTCTGAGAAGGCTACTGTGATGGCTCTGGGAATGTGGGTCAAAGAATAAATCCTCGTCCGCGCGGGTGTGGTTCGCCTCCTGCCCAATCCTCAAATTTTGCAATGGTGGCATGAGTTATGTCATGGCTTGGGTATTGCATTTGTTCGTTGCCCTAGTTGCATTCCTGATGAGCACATAGCATAGCTACCATTGATGCGTGTGGAATGCTCCCAATGGTGCTTCCCCGCAGATATCGTAACATATTCTGATGGACGAGATGGCCAACGTCAATGTATTTCCCGGTGATTATGCCCCACAGAATAATTGGTCTCTCCGCTGGGATCTCGTGCTAATTAGATGAAGGCACTAGCTTGGCACATATGAACAGATTCCATGCCTTTGCGTATCGGTTCGGTTGGTGCGGTGAGGAATATCGTGGTGATTTGTGCCGACTTTATCGTCCATTTCGTGCCGTGCACGCACAACTCCGCAATCACCAATTCCAAGTCTGTTTCCATATGTGCACCGGTGACCCAGTTGGCAGTCCCTGTTGGTGGTGTATCAGTGAGTCTGAAAATGGTTCTGATGGCGGGGGGTTTGTAATCTATCTCAAACCCGCGAACCATAGAGATACCACTCATGGTGACCTTGGCATTGGCATAAAACTCTTGAACTATGCTCATCGGAATGGGCATGGGAGTGGCAGTCAGTCCACCTCAGCCTCTCTCGTGGATCATGGCACATAACTGACCATCTTGCCCCTCTAGTTTGAAACCACGTTCCTTAAAAAACGTCTTTGCCACAATTCTGTAATACTCCTGCTGAACTTCCAAATTCAGAAATTTGTTATGATCGACAATGTCTTCCCCTTGACTGCCAGAGGAAGATGAAGAAGAGGATGAAGCAGAGCGAGCTCTTTTTGGACCCATTTGCTTTAAAAGAGATAATGCAGATGAATTCGACTAAGAATAAAAGAAAGCTTATGATTTGATAACCCCCAAACTCGTTTCTGCAAACCCAATCAGAAACCCTAGCTTTATAATGTACTGATGAGGCGTGGGTAGATGTAGAACGTGGACGATATCGTGGATGATCACGTGGTGGAGAGATTGATGGCTTGAATTTGTAACTGATAGAGATGGAGAGACGTGAGTTATGGAGAGGCACTATGATTGCGCTTCTATTTTAATTTTAAATGAGAGTCCAACTTAGTTCCAACACTTTTTTAAAACGTTTAAATCGCCTCCTCGTCTGCGGTGTGTAAATGCTTGGCGGAACATGCGGGTATTCATGTGTTTAAATGCTTGTGCGCATACGAGTATGAAATTAAATTTGTGATTGGCATGTCGGCGGCATTACATTTATCTTGCATTCCTTGGCGACCACGCGATCCTCGATATCTCAGATTACGATGTTAAACTCCAATCTGCATATCAATGATGCCTTCAATTGCTGATACCTACATAGACATTAATGCCCATGCACTGTTAAGACATGAATCAACGACCAAAGAAAGTCGCGCCTATTTCAAACATTCTCAATGCAAATCATGCTACACACTCAATTATGTAAAAAGCGAGATAAACTATCACAAATGAAATAAAATGAGCTAACCAAATCAACCTAACTGAATGATTAAAAAGAAAATATAGATAGAAATAATGGGTTGCCTCCCATCAAGCGCTAAGTTATAGTCAATTAGCTTGACTGTCTCTGAATCTCAAGTCAAAGGAAGAATTGAGGTGACTTCCTGCCTGTACACCTCACCCCGCAATTTAATGACTTCAGCTTTCGTCAATGGCTTTACCTTCAACTTTGAATTTTCACCAAGTACACAACTCAATGGTTCATAGTTTACCCAATTCTGTACCTCATCATTTAGGCCTCTATCCACCGAATCAATCCGAAAACATTCTTCTTCATCTGATGGGAACTTCATGGGTTTGAAGACATTAAAGGTAACTTCCTGATCATGTACACGCATTGTGAGTTCCCCTTTTTGCACATCTATCGAAGTCCTGCCTGTAGCTAAGAATGGTCTCCCCAGTATGATTGGTATGCTTTTGTCTTCCTCGTAATCTAAAATGATGAAGTCAGCCGAAAAGATAAATTTATCCACCTTCACCAAGACATCCTCAACAATTCCCCGTGGATACATGATGGATCTGTCAGCTAACTGCAACGAAATGTTTGTCGGCCTTGGAGCCGGTAATCCCAACTGATTAAATACTGACAAGGGCATCAAATTTATACTTGCCCCGAGATCACATAAACACTTACTGAAACTCATCTTCCCGATTGTGCACGGAATTGTGAAACTGCCCGGATCCTTCAGCTTTGGAGGTAATTTCTGCTGAAGCACTGCACTTCATTCCTTTGTCAAGGCTACTGTCTCAAACTCGTCTAATCTCCTCTTCTTTGACATTATACCCTTCATAAACTTTGCATAGCTTAGCATCTGTTCCAATGCCTCGGTGAAAGGTATGTTAATTTGCAGCTTTTTAAATACCTCCAGAAACTTGCTGAATTGCTTATCCTCCCTCTGCTTATTTAATCTCTGCGGATATGGAACTCGAGGGTGAACTGGTGGTACTGAACTCATAGGCTTCTCAACTGACCCTGCTTTATCTTTCTCTTCATGTTGTACCTTAGAATTTTCCAGTTAAAGTTCATGCCAGTACAGTGAATGAAGGCTAGCTTAAAGCCTGGCCATGCATGCCCACCTCATGTCCTCATGATGATGTAAGCTCATGCAACACAGTGGCTACCATTCCTTCTTTGTCTAGCGCCGCAGCGTGAGCTCTGTGTCCATGGCACTAATGTGGCCTTGAACATTAATCTAGAAACTTAGTGGCCCAAGCCACACGCGCCACCTCCTGTTCCCTGACGACCAAAGCCTTTGTTAGACCTAGCAAAAGGAAGGAAGCAATCTAAAAAAGAAAAGAGGGAGGCTTGCAATGGAGAGATGGGGAGATATAAAAATAACACATATGATATAGATAGAGAGAGAAGGGAGAAGGGAGATAGAGAGAAGATCTAGGGAATTAGCTTAGATTTCTTCTGTAATTTCTTTTGCTTTCTCTTAGATAAATGTTTGTAAATATAGATTAGCTAGATTAAGGAGAAGTTTGGGTATCTTTGGAGCATCAAGAGCAATGAGCTACACGGACTGGAGAGCTTGATTTGAGCAGAATGCTTAGAGATTGAAGGGCCTTGACAGAGTTTCTTCTTATCTATTTATTTTCTCCGATTTTGTAATCCATAAATGTTGTCTTTATTGCTACTTGTATTTTATTCAATAGCTATGAACTGAATATTTGCTCTAAGGTTATAATGGAACCATTTGTTATTTAAATTGACTATCTTATCTCTTTGGTTGGCACCATATGATTTGGTTCGATATATTGATGCTTAATGATTCTCACTAAGACATTAGTGATGATTTTGGTAATTTACATGATATCGACAGAAGAATTATAGATTTACACCTGAATATATTCGATTGTACAAGTTGTGCGTAGAATAGACATATATCTGTGCACCACGTGCGACCTAATAGAGAGCTTAAGCTTAAATCCTTGTTCTGATCAATTCGCATAGACATATGTAGGATTGTATCTAGCTTGGGCGTTCTTTTCTGTTCTATTCCCTATCGGGTGGAACTGGAAAAGATATGTTCGTACATACCTTGATAGAGGTGTATGAGCACTTGTGTGCTCTCGGTCGACAAATTGTCGTGACCTTTAAGACCAAAGAGAGAAGGGTAGCTAGTTTGATGAAGCATAGCACGCCAGGTGTTCGACAGAATGCTTGAGTGGGGTGAAGTTGTAACCTTAGCTTGTTATTCCTTAGATTACCATTCGTTATCCATTTACTTACTTTGATAATTAGTTATGCTTAGATTAATCACTCTTTCATTTGTTCTTTGTTGAATAAGACTTTAGCGATCTGAAAGTCGGTATTTGGTAAATATTAGTGATAGTTCCTCGTGGATGCGACACTCTACTTATCAACAGACATTACTTGTTAGATATGTATACTTACTTGCGTGTTTAGTGATCGGTTATCCCGACCAATAAGTTTTTAGGCGTGAATTCTTAGGGAAGCTGTTATTCTAATATTGTCCACTATTGATTTCAATCAATTTAGTCTTACTTTGAACGTATATATATTTATTTCTTTTATTTGTTTGATCTTCCTTTCTTTTGTTTTTAAGTTTATAGATTATGGACGATCAAAGTTATCAATAGCCTTATGGTGGGCGGCGCCACCAAACTAGGAAGAAGGACTCGAGAAATTGCAAGTTCAAATTGCCAATGCCTTGAGGTTTTCTGACAATCTTGAGTGTCAATCCACTCAGAATGCCTACTGTCAGGAACAAGCTGACTTTGAACCGTTCTCTTATCATCCAAACTGTCAGGGCTATCCAAACTCTTGGGACTACAGTCAAGAACAATATCATGATCCGATTCATGCCTCTCGGTTTGAATACCATTCTCATTGCCCCATTGAGTGGACATCTCGGTCGAATTATAACTTTTACGAATCCTCAACACTTGAAGAAGAGAACCCAAAGAAGAGCTTCTCACCATCTTTATCGAAAGAAATGAGATTCGGATGGCAAGCCAAGAAGTCGCATTACACACCTTGAGAATCAATTGGGGCAACTCGTCGATGCCATCAAAAATCCACCGCAAGAAAATCTTAGGTCTTAATTGATCTCGACGATGAAGCGATAGAGTATTACACGGTGGATACACAAGGAAAATGTGATGAGTCTCGCACTATTGTTGAGGGAGATGTCATAGTGCTAAATAACCAATCAGTGGAGTCTGAAGTTGAAGAAAAATGGAGCAACGGTGGTTTTATAATTATGACGGATCTACAATCAGAAACCATGCTCCCGACGGTGGAAATCCTTGAGGGCCCAAAAGAGCATAAAGAACGCTTTCAATTTAATAAAGCAGGCGAATTAGTGGATAATTCCAGTGGCGAACGATTCTTTGTGCCGAATGATGACTGGATGGATGAAGGACAGAAGAATGGCCAAACATTCATGTCGGCCATTACTTTAAAGGAATTAATGAAATAAATGACGCGAAAAGGTAATTTTGCTTATGAGTTTGGATTGAATACATCGGTATAGTCAAGCCGATGACTTTAAAACAAGCGCTTGGTGGGGAGGCACCCCCATCTCGGTATAAATTTTTATCTATTTTCTTTACTTATGTCTTAATTTACCTTTTATCTGTTCGCTTTAGTTGTTAACATGGCTGCCAGATTGTGTATTAATGTTTTTGTGTCTATCATTGACGTCACGGCATGTTTAGTATGATGTAGTGTACATTACAATAGTGTTTATGAGATTTTTAGTAATGTATGATAACCTTTGTAGTATAGTTTTTTTTTCTCTTTGCCTTGGCATGTGCAGATAACAGACTAGAAATCTCAGTAATTGCACCTCGCACCGTCGTGCCAACAAAGTGTCTTGAATCCCGTATGCTGCATGTGGCCATGATCTTATCTTTGCCTTACGCTAACTTTCGCCATACAGCGCCATCCAACAAAAGGCCATCTCGTATGCAAGGCTTTCACAAATGAAACCTACCTCTACTATAAACTTCGCATGTAGTAGCGCTAAGAAAAGAAGGAATCCTCATGTGCATGGCCTAGTAGTAGTGGTAAGTTTTTGAATTTTACATGCAGTTTGATACAACGTATCCGGCTCTACATCTCTCCATCTCTCTCGGCAGTTACCAAAACCGCACGCCCATACCAATTACTTTTGCTCAACAAAACCCCCACCATCTACAAAGCAACCGAATCATCATTCACAGAATCAGACCCAATTGAAGTCAGGCGTGAATCCAATTGGGGATCAGCGGCTAGTTTCTTTTCTTCATCAAGGTATTTTATTTGGAAATTCGATCATTCACGAAGATATTTTTGCTTGAGTTGTTGGGTTGGTTCTCTTTGAGTATCTGTCTTTGACGTATGATTTGGGGTGATTTCCACTTGTTGGAAATCTGGATGAAACATTCACAAACAAAGGGCATCCAAGTTAGGTTTGAAGAACGCTCACATAGTGTTTGATAAATTTACTAAGAGAAGAATTGGAGTGTTTTGGGGCTGTTTGATATTGAAAATTGCTGGGGTCTTCTTGGCCTAAGTTTGGGGGAAGTTTGGGCATTGCTTAGGACTATTTTTGCATAAACCTACTGAGACTTCTATCATGGCACCAAAAAGGCAATGTCTGAGCGTCAGAGGGTCTTCTTCGTCTTCCGCACCACCACCCACGGCTTGGGACAGAGCAAAATTTATCAACGAGGAGGCCTGGAAAAGGTACAAAAGCTCTTTCGGCTCACGAAATCTAATTTCGGAGCGGGGGTTCAGGCCGGATAAGAAGGATGATGAGCTACACACCATGATACTGGAGCGGCATTGGATTAACTTCACAAAACCTCCTGGGTCAGCTGTTGTATCTATGGTTCGGGAGTTCTATGCCAACGCCATTCCCGAAGGCCCTACTGTTGTTCAAGTTCGGGGGAAGCAAGTGGTGTACAGTAGTCAGGCCATCAATGCCTTGTTCGGAACACCCAACTATGCAGGCAATGATTATATGCAGACATGACTCTGCGGCTATGATCTTGAGGATATCATTCGGCGGCTTTGCAAACCCAGGATTGAGTGGAAGAAAAATGATTACACGGGGGAAAAGACCAGTCTCCCGGCTTCAGCACTCAGTCGCTACGGGAAGGCGTGGTTTGGCGTTATTTGTGCAAATATGATTCCAATCCGTCATTTGAGCGACGTGACTAAAGATAGGGCGATCTTACTATTCGCCATTGTCACGGGTCTACATGTGGATATTGGCGTGCTCATTCATGACTCCATTCGGAAGGCAATCAAGAGTAACATTCTCGCTGGACTTCCTCATCCATCATTGATCACTACATTGTGCAAGCAGGAAGGTATCTAGTGGGGGCAGGGAGATAGCCTGCCACCGATGATGTGATCATTGACCACTAACTATAAAAAGCTATTATGAGTGGGGGGGAGCGAGAATCTCACGTTAGGCGAGGGCTACGGCCACCTAAAGTTCCATCTCCTACATCGAGAGTAGAGCCTTCAAGCGCCAGCTCCAGATCTTGGGTCACCGCATAGGACCCTCTTGACTAACATCATGGCATCCCTCACTCTGCTGCATCAAAAATAGGATGCCGAGATCCAGAGGCAGCGAAGGTACATAGTAGAGTTGTGGCCCAGGCGGGAGATAGTGATCTTGATGCCAGTGGTGGTGAACACTATGCAGAGCATCTACACAGACTATTGTGGCGAGAGCACTGAGTTCACGCCATACCAGTTTTTAGAGCCTCCTGTCTTCCCACCTTACCCTCCGTCCAGTCACCCGCCGACGATCGGGATCACTGGTGATGAGGATGAAGCCGATCTGATGCCGATCTTTGAGTGAAAGCGATCTCTGGGCAACCCTCTTATATTAAATTCTTATGTTTAGCAATGAGGGCATTGCTCACTTCAAGTTTGGGGGTGTTTTTAGCTTTTATCTGTTTATTTCCGTACTGCCATGTTAGGATTGCCAGACTCTAGTACCTTATTATGTTTTTATTTATCAGTATTGTGGTGCAGTCTTTTGAACTGTGGGATTATGTTTGAATTTTTATCATTATGGATGCCATGAACTGTTTTTGGTTTTATTTTGATATTATTAGCATGATTGTGGTTTCTAGCCATCTTTTTGGGGCTTATACAGATTTAGATGCTTGTGCCATGTAAATGGCCTTTTCACCCTATTTTGAGCTGCTATTTAGTAAGGGTGTTATATTTATCATTGCTGATTTTTGATTGTGGCTATGTCTAGCGCCAAATGAGTATGTCTCTCGTAGAGTTGTTCAAGCATGCCATGTACTAGGGGTTTATTAGTTGATAAGTTTAGACTGTTATTGATCCGTCCTTCTAGCAAGCACCGACCAACTGTGTTAACTAGTTGTTTTTCGAATTTAGTCCGTGTGTTTATTGTTTTGACAATTTGCTCACTCTAATAAGCTTTCATTTGTGCAAGATAATAAAGGACTTAGATGTTTATACAGTTTTGGATCTTGGATTCTAGTTTGTTGACATATATATATATATATATATATATATATATATATAAAAGGAATAAGAATAGAAAAGAAGTGTTGATATCGAAAGTTTTGCGGTGGGTCGAGATGAAGCCTAAAACGCACTCGCCCATAAACGCAGGACCGATATCGAGATAGAGCATAAAATGCACTCGCTGAATAATCTTTGTTTTTGTTGTGAAGTCTCGGTTGGCTTATGTTGATTACGTGGCCTTTCTTTGCTCAAGTTATTAGATTACGAGGGGTGTTACACCTAGTGCCCTAAAGTCGTAAATGCGGCTTGGGAGTCACCGATCAAAAGCTCATTCATGGGTAGTTACGAATAGCCTAAGGTAATTAAGTACTGTCCAAGTCAGATTTTACTGTCGGCATGCTAGAGCCTTTTGATCTTTTCCTACATTTGTGTCTTATTCTTAATGCTTGTTGAATGTTTAAGTTGCGGAGTTTGCTTGATTTTAACAATCGACTGTGCGAACTTATTTGAGCTATGATTAGTCAGGACGGTTGGTCTTCACACCTTATAGAATGGATCGAATCTGATCTTATGCTTGAAATAGAATGAACCCTTACTCATGCCTGTGTTTGCCTTATTCTTTGGGAGTAGCTTAGTTAGAGATTCGTAGCCACGATACTAGTATATATTTTTATATTCCTTTCGCGTTCTTAATTTCTTCTGTTATTATTGTGTTAGATAGTTTGCTCGAGGACAAGCAAAGACTTAAGTTTGGGGGTATTTGATGAGTGAGATTTATACTCGCGAATCGGATACTTTGACTTAAATAATTGCCTAAATTCGTAGTCTTTATGTAGTTTTATATAAATATAGTGTTATTGTGCTTAATCGTTGCATTGCAGAGCTTTACAGTGATTTTCCAGCTTTAAAGGGGCAAAACAAGCAAATTACACATAAGCCATGTATGCATATGAAAGGCTAGCTTAAAGCCCTGGGCCATGCCATTGTCCACCTCATGTCCTCATTAGCGATGTAAACTCCATGTGCATATCCTACCATTCCTTCTTTGTCTCATGTGCATAGCTGCAGAGCTCTCGTGTCCATGGCACTAATGTGGTAAATAAGAAATGACGCCATATAGAGCTTAGTGGCCCATGCATGCCCACCTCCGGTTCCCAGACGACCAAATTGCCTTTGTTAGACCTAGCAAAGGAAGGAAGCAATATAAAAAAAGAAAGAGGGAGGCTTGCAATGGAGAGATGGGGAGATATAAAAATAACACATATGATATAGATAGATAGAGAAGGGAGATAGAGAGGAGATCTAGGGAATTAGCTTAGATTTCTTCTGTAATTTCTTTTGCTTTTTCTTAGATAAATGTTGTAAATATAGATTAGCTAGATTAAGGAGAAGTTTGGGTATCTTTGGAGCATCAAGAGCAATGAGCTACACGGACTGGAGAGCTTGATTTAAACAGAATGCTTAGAGATTGAAGGGCCTTGACAGAGTTTCTTCTTATCTATTTATTTTCTCTGATTTTGTAATCCATAAATGTTATCTTTATTGCTACTTGTATTTTATTCAATAGCTATGAACTGAATATTTGCTCTAAGGTTATAATGGAACCATTTGTTATTTAAATTAACTGTCTTATCTCTTTGGTTGGCACCATATGATTTGGTTCGATATATTGATGCTGAATGATTCTCACTAAGACATTAATGATGATTTTGGTAATTTACATGATATCGATAGAAGAATTGTAGATTTACACCTGAATATATTGACATGTGATTGTGGGTTTCGACTGTACAAGTTGTGCGTAGAATAGACATATATCTGTGTACCACGTGCGACCTAATAGAGAGCTTAAGCTTAAATCCTTGTTCTGATCAATTCGCATAGACATATGTAGGATTGTATCTAGCTTAGCTTAGGCGTTCTTTTACATTCTTTTCCTATCGGGTGGAACCGGAAAAGATATGTTAAATACAAACCTCGATAGAGGTGTATGAGCACTTGTGTGCTCTCGGTCGACAAATTGTCGTGACCTTTAAGATCAAAGAGAGAAGGGTAGCTAGTTTGATGAAGCATAGCACGCCAGGTGTTCGACAGAATGCCTGAGTGGGGTGAAGTTGTAACCTTAGCTTGTTATTCCTTAGATTACCATTCGTTATCCATTTGCTTGCTTTGATAATTAGTTATGCTTAGATTAATCACTCTTTCATTTGTTGCTATTCGAATAAGACTTTAGCGATGCAAAGTCAGTATTTGGTAAATATTAGTGACAGTTCCTCGTGGGTACGACACTCTACTTATCACTGTATTACTTGTTAGACCGCGTATACTTGCGCGTGTTTAGTGATCGGTTATCCGACCAACAAGTTTTTGATATCGAAAGTTTTGCGGTGGGTCATGATGGAGCGTAAAACGCACTCGCCCATAAATGCAGGACCGATATCGAGATAGAGCATAAAATGCACTCGCTGAATAATCTTCATTTTTGTTGTGAAGTCTCAGTTGGCTTATGTTGATTATGTGTCCTTTACTGCTCGAGTTATTAGATTCTAGGGGTGTTCTACACCTAGTGCCCTAAAGTCGTCTGGCTTGGGAGTCACTGATCAAAAGCTCATTCATGGGTAGTTCTGAATAGCCTAAGGTAATTAAGTACTGTCCGAGTCAGATTTTACTATCGGCATGCTAGAGCCTTTTGATCTTTTCCTACATTTGCGTCTTATTTTTAATGCTTGTTGAATGTTTAAGTTGTGGAGTTTGCTTGGTTTTAACAATCGACTGTGCGAACTTATTTGAGCTATGATTAGTCAGGACGATTGGTCTTCACACACGCACATAGAATGGATCGAATACAGTCTTATGCTTGAAATAGAATGAACCCTTACTCATGCCTGTGTTTGCCTTATTTTTTGGGAGTAGCTTAGTTAGAGATTCGTAGCCACGATACTAGTATAATTTTTATATTCCTTTCGTGTTCTTAATTTCTTCTGTTATTATTGTGTTAGATAGTTTACTCGAGGACAAGCAAAGACTTAAGTTTGGGGGTATTTGATGAGTGGGATTTATACCCGTGAATTGGATACTTTGACTTAAATAATTGCCTGAATTCGTAGTCTTTATGTAGTTTTATAAAAATATAGTGTTATTGTGCTTAATCGTTGCATTGCAGAGCTTTACAGTGATTTATTCCCTATACTTGCTTGATAACTGTTGTTGTAGGAGAATTCCACCAGTGGCAAGTACTTATCCCAACTCCCTTTGAAGTCTAGGACACAGAGTCTTAATAGATCTTCAAGAGTTCGAATAGTCCTCTCATTTGTCCAGTCTGTTTGAGGATGGTATGCGAGCGAATCGAATCAGAAATCCGTGCCCATAGCTTTTTACAAGCTAACCCAAAATCTTGAAGTAAATCTTGGGTCACGATCCGAAACTATGGATACTGCCATGCCATGAAATCTCACAATCTCATTCACGTACATACGAGAAAGACGTTCAAGGGAATAAGTTTCTCGTATCGGTAAGAAATGAGCAGACTTGGTTAATCTATCAACAATAACCCAAATCGCATCTATGCCTTGAGAAACTTTGGGAAGACCTATAACGAAATCCATGGTAATGTGTTCCCACTTCCATTTCAGAATCTCAAGTGGTTGCAATGGACCCTTTGGAACTTGATGCTCCGCCTTTACACGTTGATAGGTTAAACACCTCGAGATAAACTCCGCAATCTCTCTCTTCATATTGTTCCACCAAAATGTATGTCGAAGATCATGATACATTTTGGCACTCCCAGGATGGATTGTAAATTGGGTGTTGTGTGCCTCCATCATGATTCTATGCTTCAAGTCAGAATCGTTAGGTATGCAAAGTCTAGAGTTGACTCGAAGTATTCCTTCTTCATCGATTCTTACTTTTGGAATAGCACCTTCTTGCACTTTCTTCTTCATACGCATCAGCCCCAGGTCCGTATCTTGAGCAGCTTTAACTTTATCGATTAAAGTTAGATTTAATCTTATATTCGCCATCATCACATGGGTCCCTGGAGTCTTTAACTCAATCTCTATCCTTTGTAAATCATACAAAATGGGTCTTTGTGTTAACAACATCATACTCGTACCCGCATACGATCTTCTACTCAATGCGTCAGCTACTACGTTTGCTTTTCCAGGATGGTATTGAATGGTATGATCGTAATCTTTCAACAGCTCGAGCCAACGTCGTTGCCGCATGTTGAGTTCCTTTTGGGTGAAGAAGTATTTGAGGCTTTTATGATCCGTATAGATCTCCACTTTCTCCCCATACAAGTAGTGTCTCTAGATTTTCAACGCGAAAACGACTGTTGCCAACTCTAGATCATGAGTAGGATAATTCCTCTAATATTCTTTGAGTTGTCGTGAGGCATAGGCTATGACTTTCCCATGTTTCATGAGAACACATCCTAACCCTTTGCCTGAAGCATCGCTGTATATAACAAATCCATCCGAACCAGATGGTATTGCGGAAGCAGTCTTAAAATGAGTCTCCTCTTAAGCTCTTGGAAACTCTTCTCGCATTCCTCGCTCCATACAAATTTTGTATCCTTCCGAGTCAACTGAGTTAACGGAGTAGAGATTCGAGAAAATCCTTCAACTAATCTCCGATAATAACCAGCTAAGCCCAGAAAGCTATGCATTTCGGTCACCAACTTCGGTTGCTCCAAACTTTGTATTGCTTCAATCTTCACCGGGTCAACAGATACTCCATGTTTTGACACCACGTGCCCAACGAATGATACTTCCTCAAGCCAGAACTCGCATTTCTTCAACTTGGCATATAGCTTGTTTTCACGAAGCCTTTCAAGTATCAGCTTCAAATGGTGCTCATGATCTTTACGACTTTTGGAATAGATGAGCATGTCATCAATAAAGACAACAATGAACTGATCCAAATATTCCTTGAATACTCGGTTCATCATATCCATGAAAGCAGCAGGAGCATTAGTCAATCCAAAAGACATGACTAAGAATTCATAATGCCTGTACCGAGTTCTGAAGGCAGTCTTTGGAATATCCCCAGTTTTAATCTTCAGCTGATGATATCCAGAACGAAGGTCAATCTTTGAAAAGAATTGTGCTCCTTGTAACTGGTCAAATAGGTCATCAATGCAAGGTAGCGGATACCTATTCTTGATGGTGATATGGTTCAATTCTCGGTAGTCAATACAAAGTTGCATACTCCCGTCTTTCTTCTTTACGAATAAAACAGGAGCACCCCAAGGAGATGTACTAGGACGAATGAAACTGATGTCTAATAACTCCTGTAGTTGGACTTTTTAACTCTTGAAGTTCAATAGGAGCCATTAGATATGGGGTTTTAGAAATGGGTTTTGTACCCGGTTCAAGGTCAATAAAGAATTCAACATCACGTTCTGGGGGTAGACCGGGAAGTTCTTCAAGAAATTCTCTAATAACAGAAATATTATCCAAATCTGACTTGTCTTTATTCAAATCCATAACGTTGGCTAAGAAGGCTTGACATCCATTTTTCAATAAACGAATGGCTTTATGGCTTGATATGACAGTGATTGATTTTAGTGGTTTAGTTTCTTGAATTCGCATAACAGGTTGGTTAGGAATATGAAAACTAACAACTTTACAAAAACAATCAATTTTGGCATGATGAGTGGTTAACTAATCAATCCCTAAAATCACATCAAAAGCAAGTATCTTTAAAGAAATAAGATCAACAGGTAATGTGATTGTGCCAACTTTGATTAAGCAAGATTTATAAACTGTAGATGTAACGAAGGTTTCACCCAACGAAGTTTCAACAGATAAGTCAAAGTCTAATTTCTCCGGAGTCAAGTTTAAACGTTGAGCACAAGAAGGAGAGATAAAAGAATGGGTAGAACTGGTATCTAGTAAAGTATAAACTTCGCAAGAGTTTATGATTAGCTTACCCGTGATCACCTCGTTTGGGTTCCTCACATTTTGGCCAATCACGACAAACGCTCTTCCAAGAACTGCTGATTTTGACTTATCCGGGACAACTTTTGGAGTCACCATCCCCGCTGAACTTGGTTTTTCTACAGAACACTCTCGGTCTATATGACCCTCCTTTCCACAGTTATAACATGCCTTGGATTGTTGTGGGCATTTTGGGCTGATATGTCCCTCTTTTCTGCATTTATAACACACGACCGGTGGTCGTTCTCCTCCCCTAGCAACAGTTGATGCCGGTGTTGCTGCTGAAGTCTTCCCGTCATTTTTGAATCTCCTCTTTTTGAAATTTCCACTAGAATCACCTCTTCTATTATCATGGCCACGATTACCACCCGAGTGGTTACCGCTTTTGTCCGTATTCTTCCCTCCTCGATGGTTATCATCGCTCCGATGACTGCTGTCACTGGTATGACCCTGGTTGTGTTTCCTCGGTTGAGTATACTCATTATCTCGCTCTAATAATTGAGCCCTGTTGACAACATCTGAATTATAGAGAAAATTTATGAGAGATAAGGTATTGACGAATCTCGGGTTTTAGACCTCTTAGAAACATCCGCGTCATCGTTCCTCATTCTCTACCAAATGAGGTGCAAACCTAGATAACTCCGCGAACTTTGCCTCGTACTGAGACACCGTCATGTTGTTCTGTTCAAGTCTAATAAACTCTACCTCTTTCATATGGCGAATACTTTTAGGAAAGTACTTGTCATTGAACAGTTTCTGAAATCTTTCCCAAGACATGTTGAGTGCGGCTGGCTGGGTATGCTTCACGGATTTCCACCAGTAATCTGCCTCTCCACGGAACATAAAGGTGGCGAATGGAACCTTTTGTTCCTCCGTGCATTCCAAGACATCGAATATCTTGGTAATTTGCTTGACCCACGTTTCCACCTTAATCGGATAGGGCTTTCCCCAAAAATCTGGTGGTCCCAACTCCTTGAACTGCTTGGCTGTGACAAACCGCACGTTGCTATCACTTTCACCCGTATTTTGTACACGAGTCTCCCTCGTCTGATTTAGCATGAACTGTAAAAAGCTCCTAAACATTCCATCATTCATCGTTTGCTCGGTAACATTGTTTATAGGAGGAATATTGTCTTCCTGTTGCACGTTCTCCTGGTTTGTGACTAAAGGTTGTTCCACAGTCGCATACACTCCATTATTAACGTTCTCAGCAGCCATTCTTAAATACTATCATAAAACAATGGTTAATTAAACCAATTAACATATCACATAATATCCCTATATTATGACCGACCAACAAATAAGCTTAGATAGGACACACTAGCGAAGGATTTACTCATCTCTCCCCTCCTAGTTCTATTCCCCGATCTTCGCCATAGACCATATCCCTAAGCTTTGATACCAACATTGACGCCCCCAAAATAGGTATACAACACCCATTCTGAGTCGTCAAATACATGGTACAGAAAGCAAACTACAACTTCAATAATATAATTATCGTGCAAAATACAACAACACATACTGTGAGTTTAAATACAAATATTGTCTTCTAGACAATATTCACACTCAAATAAGTGCTCATTACAATTATTCATACACTAATTTACAAAAATAATGAGGACTACTAAAACATCTTTCTAGAACCATCACTCCATACCCCGACTAGATCCTGATATGTTCTTACCTCCTGAGAAGAAAAATGGAACAAAAAAGAAAAGGGTGAGCTCAACTAGCCCAGTAAAGAATATTATGACTATGATAATATACAACAAATTATCATTAGTCTTCAACAGGGAAAAATCTGATAGAATATAATAGACAATAAGTTTTAGATCAACAACTGCAGCGGAAAAAACAATCCATTAGAAGAGTCACGTAGAGAATGAATTCTACTATCTTCAAAGATTTAAAAGTTCATCATCAATATTTTATCCCTGTAACAACAATCAATATACATCTTTAATCAAATATTCATCTTTGCACTACAGGCCAAAGATATTCATTTGTATCACCAATTGGTCATGTTCATCTCAACACCTGTTTATCTTTGCACTATGGGCCAAAGATATTCATCAGTTAATCATTCATCTTTGCACTACAGTCCAAAGATATTCAGTAATATCATCATTTAAAACAAAGGATTATGAAAAATATTTTAAAGAAAACGAATCCAGTGAGACAGAAAGATAAATGTTAGAGATTCGTATAACAGTTTATCCAAGATCAATAATACTTCATAATAACCAATGGTGAAGCAGAATTCAAAAATAAAGATCAAAACATGGATACAATCAAAGATAGTAACCATAATAGACATCTGGACAAAAAGAAAAATTTTCATTTTTCGGTGAATAGTGTCGTATACGTGAATAGTAACCCCAACACAAAAAGTTCCAAATTTGATAAAAAGTTCAGACCAATATTTTGGCATAATGATATTGAAAGAAATAATATCATATATGAAGAAAATAACATCCCTTACCTCAAAATAACGGTACTTCTGATCCCAATATCGGATATAAATTCGAAGGAAACTTGTACCGAAATAAAGAACTCTCAAAGTATCTAAATACTCACAAAAATACGCCGACAATATAGAGAGAAAAGAAAACTTGTTTCGGTGTGATTTTCAATTCTAACCTACGCTACCAATTTATAGGAAAATGCTAGAACGCATACAGAGAGACTAAAATAATAAAATATTATTATTTTAAACAAATTTCTCACGCACACCTTGGAAAATAAATTCAAGCATGCCAAATCAAAATTCCCAAAGACCCCATGTATTCAACACCAACCAAAAGTGGGTCCCACCCATAATTTAATAAAAATTATTTTATTTTCCTAAAACTTCATAATTCATAGAAAATAGCCTGTTTATCAGAAAAATACAAATTTTATGTCCATTCCACACGAAATCGAATTCTCTACAACCTGGTAGCTTTGAGTTTTTCCAAATTCCAAATAGAAAATATCCGAAATTCACAAACGGATAACCACATAATTCCTTCGTTTATAACCACATAAATAAATCCATCATTAATATCCACATCAAATAAATATTTTCTTATCATATAAATCAATAATTAATTATTCCCAAATAATATTACAGAATCACAATTATGACAACCAGGCCGTTCTCAGGAATGAGGGGCTTTCCGATAAGGATTTCTCTCTTCTTGCGTAAGCAAGTATAGGTGACCAAACCTCTCCTCGATGTAACTTTCTAGACATTGCCAATAATGTTATCTAATAATATTATTCAAATAATATGAATTATTGATTTGATAATGGGAAATACTGTGTAGTGACAATTATTGAAACAACAATAATATAAAATATCAACGCAACAATTATTGAATCAATAAAATGAAATATTGAACAGTAATTACTGTAACAATTATTGAATAGTGCCTTCTTACGTATGAATCAATAGTTCAACAATATTGTGGCTGTACCGGTAGCTACTGTGCAACCACACGTATTCATCGTATTTTAACCACCGTAACCCAACAAAGTGTTAATTGTAGAATAACTACGCTGTTATTTATAAAAACTCAAACTTTGTCGTTTTCTTCATCCGACAGTTATTCCGTTATGGGGCCCACAAATGACTGTGCCGTCGTACGGATATTCCCGACAAAAAAAATATTCCACGACCAAATGAATATTCCCCGACAACAATGATTATTTTATAACCACTTGCTTATTTTGCAAAATTTGCACATTTCACTCATAACCAGTATTATATCAAATTAATTTCTTATTATTTCAAGATAATAAATAGAGGAAATTCAATTTTATTCATAATAAGTTGGGGTCTTACAGTCTTGAGTTCATACTTTGTTGCATGTATGGTTGTAACTTTACTAGCACCAAGTCTCCCACAGAGAAAGGCAAAATATGTCATGTGTTTGTCTACCTGGTGTTTCATTCTTAGTAGAGCAGATTCCATGTTTTTTTTAGGACTTGTAATTTTTCATTCCTTGTTTGCAAACTGATATCCACAACCTCAACTTGAGATGTTCCAGGGATGTAATTATCCAAAGAATGAGGGGTTTGGCATGCATTACCTCAAAGGAAGTTTGTTTTATTGAGGTATGATAAAGAGGTATTATATAACCATTTTGCTAAACCAACAAACTTGAGCCAATTGTGAGCTTCTTCTAAAGACATAACATCTAATGTATTACCCAATTCCTTTGTTGATCACCTCAGTCTGGCCATCAATTTGAGGATGGCATGAAGATGACATCTTGAGTGTAGTTCATTGCAACTGAAACAATATCCTTCCAAAACTTTTTGAGGAATATAACATCTCTATCACTCACAATTTCTTTATGAATCCCAACAATTTTCCAGCATACCCGAGCTACCTTAATTAGAAGTTGTGTAGTGCGTTAGAAGATCCCTAAAATGAGCAGCCTGGAATAATATGTCAACAACTACAATGATGCAAGTAAATCCTTGAGATGCTGACAAGTGAGTAATTAAGAATTAGAAAATTTAAACTAATTTTTTGGAATCAATATTTTATAAAACTTTAATCATTTTTAAAAAATAAAAGTTTCTAATTTTTTTCCTGAAAATAATAATTATTTTTAAAACCTTTTAATTTCTTTTTTTAAAAAATTGAATTAGTTTTTTATTTATCTTTTACGATTTTTTGTATTTTAATTTCTATTTTTAGTTTTTGTTTTAAAATTTCTAATATTAAGAATACACATAATAACGATAAAGACAAATCGCTCAGTTAGAGGGACAAAAGTATCAAATCGGGTAAAGACAAATGGGTCGTGTTGGGTCAATTTTTAGTTGAGTTAAAGTCAAATCTGTGACAACCCGAAAATTTAGAAAATCTTAAATGATTAAATTAAGGGTTAAAGTTTAAAGCCTAGAATGGAAATAGATGATTTATTTAAAAAATTTAAGAAAAATCTATACGATTTAATAATTAAAAGAAGATAGGTGATATAAAATCTAAGAAAATGGTATGTTGAAATGATTCAACAATAAGGTTACAAGAAAGAATAAGATCTAAACCGATTAAGAATGATTCAGTATTATGATTTCGGGGACGGGATCCTTATAAGGGGGAAAGAATGTGATAACTCAAATTTTTGGGTAATATTAAAATAAGAATTAAATAAATAAAATTCTTATTAGATAATATGTTGTATAATATTATATTGTGTAAGTGGGTATGAACTATGCAATATGTGATTTTTATGCTTAATAAATATATTGGTATTAAATATTTATTATATGTAAATAAATTGTAAGGGTAATTTATTAAAGAAAATGAGATGAGATCCAATATATAAAATATGTATATTGGTATCAACTAGTTAGTAAATTAAATTCATATTTGAATAAATTAAATATATTAAATTATATATTTAATATATAAATAAACTGTTTTGAAAACAATTTATGGAAAGAAGAAGGAAATTAAATTTAATTATACAATATAGATTGTATAATTTAAATAAGTTATTTAAATTAGGTAATGAGGAGTTAATAAATATATATTACGTAGGGAAATAAAATTGTGGGAACAATTTGCGTAATGAGGCAAAAAGAGGCGGGTTAAGCATATAATATTTATATATACTTTACCCAAGAGTATTAGAATAAATTCTTATATAAAATTAATTTAATAAAGAAAAGATATTATAATTATCGTAATATCTTAAGAAAATAAGTAAATTCTTAATTGAATTTATGATAATGAGGTAAGAATATTATATTATAATATTTTGGGTATGTAAATAATTGTATTTACATAAGAAATTATATGTAGCATATTTATTTTACAATTATAAAATAAATATGTAATTTGAGTATGTTATGTTATATTTTATATAATTTATATATCAAAGATGGGTTATGTAAATTATATGATTCCAATAGGGTAAAATAAATTAAGGAGATTTATGTAGTAAATTATTTGATTAAATTAAGTTACTAAGATTGGGTAATTAGATAACTTAACAAAAGCAAAGCTAAAAGATAAGAGATGGAGAATTATATGAGCTTCACGAAAATCTTGGGGTTGAAAGCCTAATATTTAAAACTTAAAAAATATCTTAAGGAATATCTTTGAGGAATAAAGAATATTATTCTTAATATCTTAATAATATGAATGAGGGGTGATTTGCTTTAAACTTTTTTAAGGCGAGGGGAAGACTAGAGAAGACTTAAGTTGGGTGACCAACTTATAAGAAATTGAAAGTATTTATATAAGCAAAATCAAAATTTACTTATATTCATTTTTAGTCAAATTGGCTAAAGTTTAGAGAGAGAAAGAGAAAAGAGAAAGAAGAACAATGTTTTTTTTTAAACTCCCTGTTATCCGTTCCAAATTTTCTTCTGTCTCTTTATTACTAAGCAATTATATTCCCAAGTCTTCAAGCTCTCTTGAGTTCGGTTGTAACCATTAAATTTATGGAGATGATGAAGCCACAAACTTGAGATTAATAAACTCTATTCCATTTCAGTACATTTTCCTCTTGGAATTTGCCAAGTATAAGCGATCTCCTCCCATCCCAAATCAGCTCTTTTTTTTCTTTTCCTTTTAAATTGCTGAATCCATGTACCTCAAACCTTTATTAAATTCTTGTTCTATAAAAAAAAACGCACCTTGCTTGTTCAGCTAAGCAAAGAAGGTGGTCAAGGAAGTTCAAGTGTGAGCTGGGTTGGATCTGTTTTGAATAGCAGGGGCAGAAAACGGGTGGAGTATAGCTGAATTATAAGAAGTAAACTCAGATCATTGAGCTATTATTATAAGGTGAGTTCTTATTTTGGTTTTAGTATTATCAATTGAAAAGTTTATATTATATTTTTATAATTGAGCTGTGACAAGTGAGTTGTAAATTAGATGGAGCTTGGTTGTTGTGGACTGAAGTTAGAGCCAAGGAGTATAAGATTGGTTGTACGAAGTAATAAGGTGGCAAAAAAAAAATTGGGCTAGAACAATGACCAAACCCCATGAAATCTGCGTTTTAAGGAAACGCACACCAAGTGTTTGATAAAAGTCCTCTATGGACTGTTTTGGTTAAAACGAAGAATTAAGTAAAGCTGAGGCCAAGGTTACATATATATACTATATGTAGATAATTAAAGGATTTGAGCAAATCAAATTAGAACGAAAAGAAATTTTAAGCCAAAACGAAAAATCGAAAGATAGTGTGTCGGGTCACTTTTGGGCTAACTGTTTTGGCTAGTTAGACTCGCTGGAAAATTATAATTTTCTGGGATCTTGTAGTGTGCAATCTCAGCTAGCCATATCCTCTGGAACAGACTCGTTCCGAGTTTAGAGGACCGAGTTATGATGTGCCAAAGCGGTGCGTCGAATATGTCCAAAATCTGGAAATCAGATTCGAAGCAGTCCCTTCCATGAATTTTCTGGAATTTTGTGCTTGGAATTTGAAGATGGTCTAAGAACGAAAGTTGTAGCCCAGAAAGTTAGCTTCACGTGGGCTCAAGAATCGCTAAAATTAAAAAAAATTTGAAATGAAAAAGTTGACTGTTTTAGCGAGAGAGGGTAAAGCTAGGAAAGAATGAAAAACAGTTTTGAACGCCTTTTGAACACTGTTTTAGACTGTCTATCTAATCTGAAATGGGTGTCAAATAATTTTTAAAAATAGTTTAATATGATGTTTACAGCATATCCAAAGTTGGATGTCATCGGACTTATGAGATAGAAACTAAAAATCACGCAAAGTTCTTCTACCGCATGATCAGGGTCACGCACCAACAAAGAAGAAGAATCGCAGATGGCCACTTTGGCACATGGTTTTGAGTGCTTTAACCTGTCCGAAATGCATGGCTAATATTTTCTAAAAATAGTCTCATACACCAAGTATGTCATATTCAAAAATCAAAACAATACGATGTGTGAGCCAAAAGTTATAAGATTGCGAAGGAAGCACATTGAGAACAGAGCTGTTGCCCACGACAGCAGCAGGTAGCAACGAGGAGTAGATTTGGCAAGCTATTTTAACATAATTTGTTAATTTACTTGTGAAATTGAGTTTATATTTTTTTAAATGAGTGGGTACACCACCTATATAGTATTTAGAATCCAACATAAATGAATCAAAGTCGTGGGGAAATAAAGAATGACAAAACAAGGGTCAAGATAAAAGGGGTGTTACTAACTAAGACAGAATATTAACTAGAAATGGCCATGATGGCTATTTCTTTCGGTAATCTAAAGAGGGCTAAGTACTTAAGTTTGCTAGTTTACCCATAAAAGATTACTTGTGATGTTTTTAAAATAAACATGTATATGAGATATAATTTACCTTAAATTCAATACAAAGGATTTGATAGATGTCCAAGATTGGGGCTGTTTAGCCAAGCAAGGCTATGCCAAGGGGTTGTTAATGCTTGGCCTAGGGGATGTTTGGTGTTCTAAAGAAATGTGATGGGTTTTAATGTGTTATCTTAAGGTAATGAATCTATAAAATAGTATGGAAGGTATAACTTACATATATAGACCATAGCTACGCTCAATGTATAAAGTGAATTACGAGTGCACCTTGTATACTTAGAATACGTATAAAGGTATGAGATAACCATGTAATAAATTACAAATGGTTTATAAATCGAAAGTGTAGAATATTCATGTTTAAAAGCTATGTCAAAGGCTATTAAGCGATAAATGATTATTTTAAGTAAACGAATGAAAGTTTTGAAAAGAAGATAGGAGTTTTTAAAAATCTCAAAGAGGGAAAGATATTGACGTGGCCAGTATGGATATGTAATATATTACTATACAGGTTATATGACATGAATGCGTAACTAATATATTTATATATGTGAATATAATTGTGTAGGAGATGTGAAAGAAATTTAAGCATATCTTGATGCACAGAGACAGATATAAAACGTAGTCTAGCAGCCATATGACGCGTATATCCATTCGGAGTATACTAGAAGCTATAAAAGCAATATGTAAACATAAGTTTACATATATATGGATAATACATCCGTATATTGAGAATACATGTACAGTGTGAAAAGCTATTTCAAATTTATACTTCAAAACTAAACGGTTTTTGAAATACAAAGCAAGATATACGTAAACAGGGTTGAAAACTCATTGTTGACATATATAAGCTATGTATATACATAAAATATACAAATAGCTTATATTTACCTATATAATTAAGCGAAATGAGGCATGAATTTGTATTATTTAAGTAAGGTATATATGCAAAAGCATATATATACTTTGAGTATGCATTAAAAGTAAAAACTACTGTTATATAAACACGTTAAGCATGGAAATCTATTATACATGCAAAATGAAGTTTAAGTTGCTCACGAAAGTAGAGTTAAGCTATAAATACACAAGGGATGTCACAAATGCATTATAAGACTATAAGACTACATATAGATGCGTGTAAAGTCCATAAATGCATTATAAAAGTTTTATAAACCATAAATGCACTATAATGATGTTTAAAAGTTATGTTGAAACTTTTTGCAAGTTGATGGCTATATTAAGCCAAAACTCTGAAATTTCTAAAGAAATAAGAAAGTTTTTTAAAAACATACATAAAGAGATGTTATGGCTTATATGAATGTTTATAGCTATACAAGTTATGTGACGTGAAAATGTGGCTAATGTATACATATAGGTGAACATAACTGTGTAGGATTCGTGAGGTGAAGTTAAACTAAGATTTATCTCAATACTCATCAATCAAGGCAAGTTTTTCAGTTCTATTATATTTGTGGATTAAATGTGATTATGTGGTGAGTTATGTTAGTTCCCGAAGGCACAATAGTTATCTAGAAGGGGGGGGGGGGGTTGAATCGATATTTAAAATTCTTTTCATTTTACTTTGTCAGTTTAGATAATGATTTAAACACAGCGGAATTAAGGTTTGTTTGATCTCCCTTTTTAGATATAGTGAGTTAATAAGAGTGAGGCAGTTATAACAGTTATAGCAAGAGTGCAATAGACACAACAATTTTAAGTGGTTCAAAACACTTAAAGCTCCTAGTCCACTCTTCTACTCCTCGAGTAGGAAATCCACTAAAGATGTCTTTTACACTTTTTGAATCTCACAGATTCCTTCTAGACCAGCATTCTAGGAACTTCTTAGTTCACTCTTGAACTCTTCAAGTCCAGCAGACTTGGTTCTTCATAGTTCACTTTAGAACTCTTTAAGTCCTTCTGACTTGGAACTTCTTACTTCACTGGTTTGGCAGTTGTTGAGTTCTTGGTTGGTGCTACTCAGTTGTCGTTAAGTTCTTGTTTTAAAGAATTAAGTAGCTGAGCAAGCTTTCTCTTTTTCTCAGATCGTAAAGTTTAGCGTTTAGTGTTCTTCTTAGTTTTTGTTCAATGCTTGCATTATTCAATCATCTGCAGATGTCTTGCATATGTGTGATCCTTGAAATCTATTCGTTGAATCCATCCGTTGGAGCATTTAATGCATTTGCCATTTCTGAACTTTGATGGAGTCTTTTCCTGCATATCTTCTGAATTGCATTCTGGCCCACTGACATAACAGACTGCTTTCTCACCTAACACCTAAAAAGGTGTTTTCCTCTGTCCCATGGTCCTTTCCTTAGCTTCTTCAATACGTTTCTTTGTTGCATACTAAGGATATTTGTATGTCATTGGGACTGGTGATTACTTCAACGTTTGTAACCCATTCAATATTTGTTAAGATTTTATCTTTTAACAAGTGGTCAAGGCCCACAGTTTCTGACACAGTCAGATGATACTCTACGATTCTGATCGTGGTGTCTTGCCACCTTGTTGCTTGATGTAGGCAAATGAGAGCACTACGATTTCTCTTAAGGACTGGCACACTACGATCTTCACTTGCTTGTCTTGCAGACTCTACATTTCCGAGAGCACTCTACGATCTCTGAGTTGGCTTCGGCAAACGTCTGGACCACTCTACGATATCTGGAGAGGCCCTTCAAGGTGGATGCTCTACAATTTTGCCTTGGCTTTTGCAAACTCTTAATCAGCTCAATAGACTACAGTTCTGTTTGAAGCCTATCTATTTCAAGATATAGATCAACCTAACATATTTGATCTCTTTATCTATACATTCATTTATAGAATGATAAACATTAAAAGCTTAGATCAACCTAACAACTTTGATCTATCACTAAGTCCTTGTACATATATTCCTTAAAGGACTTCACATATAATCATGTGTATTTACTTTAAACATCAAATCAAAATATGCACTCTTCCAACAATCTCCCCCTATTTGATGTTGACATAACCAAGGAGATTTGTTGTCATGATTATCAAATTCTATATGCAGTTGCAGTAAAGTAAATATGACTTAAAATTTTAATGAGCATCTGAAACTTATAAAGAATAAGTATGAATTTATTGATATTTGAGGATAGATATTACATTTAAACTTAGTTACATCAATAAAAATTGAGTTTCAACTTATCTCTATTTCCTTTGCCTTTTGCTTCTCGGAGGATTTGCATATTCCTCAACTCTTCTTCTCCTGCTAGCTTCGTCTCTCTGTGCTATTTCTTCCAGCTCGGTTTGACTTAGTCTTTCATTATGATCGTGCCTATTCATGAATGCAGGATCTCCAATTAGCATTCTTAGGCCTGTGGTGGTCACCTCGTGTGAGCTGGAAAAAGGCCCTTGACTCCTTAATGGTTGAGCCATGATAATTGGCTGCTGATCAGATCGTTGAGTGTGATGGCCAGATCGTGGAGTTTGATGGTGAGGCCTTGTAAGACTCCTTGATGATTGAGCTGAGAAAGTGCCTCTGCCCTTGCCTTGATCTCCTTTCCCTTTATTTTCCCCCTTTATATCAGCATCAAGGGCTCGAATGTCTTCCGATAATCAAGTTATGCCTTGAATAAGCTCGTTGAGTTGACTTTGGGATTGATCAATGTCGTCATGGTTCTCTTGAATGAGAGCATCAGAGCGAGCTTCCCTTCATTGAAGGATGTCCAGGACCGTCAGCCTGCTCCATTTGACTCATGGAGAATTCTTGAAATTCTTTCACTGTTGTTCGTAAATTTGTGAGACTTTCCATCATAAGATTTTTCTGCGACTCCTGAGTAGTCTGTAGGATCAAAACAGCATCCCTGTGTCTTTTAGCAACTTAAAAATGTATTTGATCCCGTTCATTTATGCTCTGAATCATCTCCTTTATGATCTCCCGAAGCTTCTTTGTTAGCTAAGAGCTTAGGGTGCTTAGGAGGGAGTTGGCAGCATCAATGAGATGAGTTATATAGCCTCAGTTGAACAAGGTCTGAGTGAACTTCAAGTTCTTCCTGTATGTCTTTAGTCACTTTTTGGGATGCTTCAGACAGTTCTGCTTTGGTCGAAAGATCTGATATGAGTTCAAAGAGTTGCGAATTGTTTGTAGGAGGGGCTCTTTTGAATTGATCTTGCAGGGTGTAAAGATCAAGATCAAGGTTGAAACATTCATTGGAGGATGAGGATGGAATGTCTGGTAGGGGGGCTTGTCTTTGGGCTTCTTGAGTAGGTGGCTCTATGATTTGTGCGTGTGACTCTACGATTGGATTTGAGTCAGTAATCGTAGAGATGAAAGAAGATGGGATTGAAATGAAGTTTGGCATATTTGGTTCATCAGCTACAGAATTTTGGGATTCTGCAACTGGAAATTGACTTAATGGATTGAGGACCACTTCCAACCAGCTTGGAAATTCATAAAATTGGCTGAAAAAAGATAGTGGATAATGATTAACTCTGAATAAGATTGGGATAGATAATACCTCATGCACAATTCTTGAAGAGGGACCATTTGTGATTAGTTGTTTGGCAAAGTTGAAGTTGCCTGAAAATCCATGAGCTAGCACAGAGATGGTTGGATATTCTTTGAAGCTCCAAAACATATGATTCTAGGAGTTTAGAATTTGAGCTTGATGAAAAGGCATCATGGGTAGATAGGAGAACAACTGATCGTAGTTAGCTTTCCTATACCCATCACAGCCCACAACTATGATCTCGACCTCATCATCTTCGTCCTCTGCTCTGTCTTCGTTCAAGGATTCAACTACATTAATGACTTCTTTTTGTTCTTTCTCTGGTTCTCTCTCTTTTTCTGCACGAGCAGCTTCTTCTGTCATGGGGATATCGTGAGGCTCCCCCTCAACATGATCATCCATTCGCATTCCCAGTGGCTCCCCCTTAGCTCGAGCACTTTCTAGGGTGATAACTTTAGGTAGCTCCCCCTCAGCTTGAGCAGTGTTCTCTTGTCTAGCTTCGGATAGCCCTTTCTCAGCAGCTATCCTTTTATCTTCCTCCTTTAAGGCCTTTTAATTGACAAGAATGTATTTCTTGACAAGTTTTCTTCTTGAATTTTTAGGTCAACCACGCCTCGGCCACTTTCTTTCTTCCGCTTGACTCACAGGCGTTGATCAGCCAGAGTATCTTTTGCAACAACCTCTTTGGGAGAGGCTTCCAGTCTGGTCTCTACGATCGGTAGAGACTCTACGATCGAGGAGACAGATGGCCTCTTGGACTTGTGATTGTTTTTGTTCTTCTTCAGCAGCTGTGAGATGGTAGCTCTGTCTTCATCTGCCTCAGCCAGCTTTTCTTTCCTTCTCAAGATCCTCAGAGTTTCAATGTCAGAAAGCTCTTGTGTTATATCAGTGGTTGACCCCTGGGGTTCTTCTGCCATTTAAGCCTTCAGCTTTCTTTTGCCCTTGCTTTTCCTGACTAAGGTAATGGGTTCCTCCTTATTGGTTTCTTTTTCATCTTCTTCTATCTCCCTAAACATGTTCCCCGAATCTCGACTCCTTTGCAGATGAAAGTCCTACATCGTGACGCCCCCCAAAATAGGTATACATCACCCATCTTGAGTCGCCAAATACATGGTACAAAAATACAATTAAAACTTAATAATATAATTGTCGTTTAGTATACGACAAAACATAAACTGAGAGTTTTAATAAGAATATTGTCATCTAGACAATATCCACACTCAATGGAGTCCTCATTACATTTATTGTCACACTATTTAATGTAATAGTGAGGACTACTAATGCTATCATCTGGACCATCACTCCATTCCCGACTCGTCACAAATATATTCTCATTTCATTTCAAGAGAATATTGAAAGAAAGGGTGAGCTCAACTAGCCCAAGAAGAAAAATATTATGACTAAGATAATGCGTAATAAATTATCATTAGTCTTCAACAATGTTAAACCGATAAAATATAATAGATATCAAGTTTAATTACAATGGAATAAGCAATCCATTAGAAGAGTCAAATAGAGCATGATATCTACTATCTTCTATGATTTAAAATATTTTCATCAATTTTTATCGCTGAGACTCATCTTAATAAATAAACCACATAATCGAATCATCCACGCACTACTACGCCAAGGATATTCATTAAATCATCAATAGTCATGACTATACCGAATAATCCCTGGTCATAATCATACCAAATCCATCTCTGCACGTAAGCCAAAGATATACAACAATAAAATCAATAATCACTAATCCATCTTTGCACGTAAGCCAAAGATATACAATTCAATAATCAAAAGTTCATCTTTGCACGTAAGCCAAAGATAACTTTCATCACCATATAAGCATGAGGATGATGATAATGATATAAGAATTAATCAAACGAAAACAAGGATAAATATTAAAGACTTTAAATTTATCCAAATATTATCAACCACTTAATAAACTAATAATCTAATATTATTAATATTATAACAATATTTTAATCACTTCTCAAACTTATAAACAATTTATTTCAATTGTTTACACTTTACCACATAATGCATTTAATCATTCAAAATGCCATACTCATAAGATCTTATCACCAGTGATCAAATCTTTATCAAAAATCTGCATATACCCTATATAGGATTCCCAAGCCATAAAATCTTATTTTCCAATTTTGTTACTTCACATAAAATATTTAACTCATTTACTCATAACTAGATTATTTTCATGAAAAATACCAAATCAGTCCCAAAAATATTTTTTTACTGGGATTTAGCAGAATATAGTCCCATATTGAACATATATTTTTCTCGGAATTTTTAAAATTCATTTATTATTTTTCAAAAATAAATTTCTAATTAATTCCTTAAGAAATTAGCCACCTCAAGTTTAACTCCAAAAATTCGCAAATCTTGGCAGGATCTTACACATGTTAACGTGAGCTTCCAGTTTAAATTTTAAGGTTATTGGAGTTATAGAACTCCGATTATAGCGTTTTTCGTCAGAAAAACCTAAATATTGAAATGGTCATAACTTGCTCATTTTAAGTTTGAATGAGCTCATTTTCGGACAGAAGGTACTTTATACCATATATTTCCATGTCCCAAAAGGCCGGAATTTTTCTCACAAATTAAGTGGCCGAAAAATGCCCTTTTAAAAATCAAGGTAAGAGCTTTTTTTTGAAATTGCGCTTTTGACTCCTTCGCTAAAATCACCACACGAAAATCTACAATACTTTTTCCAGTGATTCCAATTGGATAAGTTAGAAAACTCATAGATCTAACTCTAGAACTTGACCACACTCAAAAATTCGAAATATAACATGAGATATGGTCAATTGAATTTCATGCTCCATTTTCACCAAAATCTGATTTTCAACCTTTTGTGATTTCTAAGAAACTTTCATGTTTTCACATAATAACCAATATAACTCATCATAAAAATGACATAATAATTCAATAAAACAAGTTCAAGAATAAATTTTAAAGATTTATAAGTTAATTTATCCTGAACTCAATAACGTCCAAATTGTCAACATGATACTGCTTTGTAGAGTAAAATTCAAGAATGCTCAGAAGAATATTTCCATGAAAAGATACTGGATGAAGCACAAATATCCAGGATATTCTACTAATTTCATGGAGTATAGAAGTTAAAACTTTAACCAACTGAGTATAATAGAATATACGAAACTACAAATGGATTTTCACCCACCGCAGCAGAATCCACGATACGATCATTTCCACAATTTAATAAGGAATAAATACAAAGGATCATTCACCATGCATGTGGTAATCCACATGTATATATTATTCCAATGTAATAATAAAGAATGGAATAATGTAAATTCACCATGCGCATCGATAGATCGCATGACAAACAAAAGTTATTCCCAATGAATAATAATAATGGAACTAGTCACGCATAAACGCATTTACGGATATTCCCACGTAATAATAAATAATGGAACCAGTCCACAGAAACGCACGCATGTGATATTCCGATTGAATAATAAAGAATGGAATAATAGAATAATTTCACCACGATGCGCGATTCGCATAAATAGGCTATTCCAACATAATAATGAAGAATGGAATAACAAGAGAATTTCACCATGTATGCGGTATTTCATATATATAAAGTTATTCCAAAAGAATAATAAGGAATGGAATAACAATAGCTCTCTTCATGAATACGAAAGAAATAATACCCTTACCTTAAAAGAAACTGAATATTTTTGAGTAGAGAGGTAGCAGGACTTCTCTTCTTTTCTCTCTATAATTTCTCTCTATAATAATTGCTCTATAGCTTTTATGAATTGGTGAGAAATGAAGGAAGAATGAGCTTCTATTTATAGAAAAATATAGTTTCGATAATTGCACATTTTGGGACTCAAATATTACAAAGATAATACCTTCCTCTTTTCTTCCCTTTTAATTTAGTCCCGCAAGTATTATCAAACTTGCACCACCTCCCTAATAGTAAATAATGTGATTCAATAGTAAATCATATGAACAAATAGTTCTAAACATGTTAATATACTGAATTACAAAGATAAGACTTCCATCTATACCTCTATTTTAACTTAGTCAAGCAAGTATTATCAATCTTGCACCAACTCCCCTAATAGTAACAAGAATGTGAATCAATAGTACACACATGTGAACAAATAGTTATAATCATGTGAATTAATAGCAATTAATTGCTCATTTATCCGATTAATTACCGACCGTCAAGATAACTTCCAGACATCAATTAATCTATCTAAATAAATGTCGAGTTCCACTAACACTAATAATTCCAACACAATGGAACTATCAATTTCATCTTAAATCAACACGAACTTATTCATCATTAATATCATAACTCACAATATTTAACAACCGTGTCATTCCTGTGATGTAGGGGCTTTTCGATAAGGATTTCTCCTTATTGGTAGCGCAATTAGATGACCAAACCTCTCCTCGACAAAACTTCTGTACATTGTAAATATTGCAATTTAATAATATGAATAACTTTGTCATCTCAATTATTAATTTAATAATATAACATATTATACAGATGACACTGTGACAATAATAGAATCAATAATATGAGGGATATGATGCAGCAATTACTGTAGCAATAATGGAGTATAAATGAGTGACTTATCACGTAAGCATCAATAATCAATACCGTGTGTTACTATGCAACCACGCCAGACATTATATTTCTTTACTAAGGGTAGTTCAACAAGATAATTCAGTAAAACCTCCGCCATTATTTTCATAAAATATTTTTGTCGTTTTCTAACTACGACAAGATTTCTTAGTTAGGGTCCACCAATGATTATGTCATCGCATTTAATATTTCCCGACAAAAAAAGAATATTCCCTGTACCCAAACGAATATTATATAACAACTTACGTGACTTTTTTTCAAATTTATAAATATTACCCACAACTATAATATTATATCAAATCCACACCATAATATTAAAAAATATTTTGAGAAAATTAAATATTTATTCATAAAATCTGGGGTCTCACAATCTCCCCTCCTTATGGAATTTCGCTCTCAAAATTTACGTACGTACCTGGTATGCTGAAGAGGTGAGGATACCTCGACTTCATTCCAGATTCTAACTCTTGAGGTATAACCTTTGAGTGTCGAATACGATTCTTCTTATCCAAGATTTTAACACGTATCTCCTCATACGTTAAATCTTCTCGCTATCTCGCCTAGTTCTAATTTAATAATGTGGTTCGGTCGTCTCATATTTACATAACATTGATACGTTAAAAACGTTATGAACACACAACATATTTGGCGGTAAAACGAGTCTATAGGCCACGCCTCCTACTTGATCAAGGATTTCAAATGGGCCAATAAAATCGAGGGTTGAGATAACGCCTTCTTGAACCTTCTTCTTCACATTCATCAAATTCGTGTGTAGTTTGAGCGGCTTTTAACTTTATCGATTAAAGTCAATTCTACTCGTATATTTGTTATCTTCACGTGGGTCCTTAAAGTCTTTAACTCTATCTTCATCATTTGTAAATTATACTGAAATGAGTTTTGTGTTAACAACGCCACACTCAGAACGCATACGATCTTCTATTCAATGTGTCAACTACCACGCTCACTCTTCCATAATGATATTGAATGGTATGATCATAATCTTCAACAACTCGAGCCAACGTCTTTGGCACATTATATGTTCATTTTTTAGTCAAAGAAATATTTGAGGGTTTAAGAAATGGGTTTTGTACTCGTCAATACAAAATTCGATTTCACGCCGTAAGTTCTTCTTCAAGAATACGCCAGGAAATTTATTAACGATAGAAATATCATTCAAAACTGTGACACTCATCTAAGACTTGGATAGCACATGTAATGAAGGTTTCTCCTAACGGAGTTTCAACCAATAAGTCAAAGTCTAACTTCTCCGGAGTCAAATTTAAACGTTGAACGCAAGCAAGAGAGATAAAAGAATAGGTAGAACCGGTATCGAATAAGGTATAGACTTCGCAAGTGTTTATGATTTACTTACCCGTGATCACCTCGTTCGGATTCCTCGCTTTTTGGGAGGTTACGACAAACGCTCTCCCTTGAACTACCGGTTTTGTCTTGTCTGGGACACCCTTTGATGCCTCCATCCCAACTAGACTTGACTTTGGTGCACGACAAAATCGGGCTAGGTGGCCTTCTTTTCCACAATTTTAACATGCTTTGGACTGCATCGTGCAATTTGGACTTATGTGTCCTTCCCCTCCACATTTGTAACATACGACCGACGGTCGTTCTCCTTCCTTAACAAAGGTGCTTGGTGCCGACATCTTTCCATCCTTGCTAAACCTTCTTTTCTTGAACCTTCCACTCCTATTGTCTTGGCCATGATTACCACCGAAGTGGTTATCATTTCTGGCATGGTTATTCCCTCCACATTTGTTGTCACCGCTTCGATGATTGCTACCACTGGTATTATCGACTTGTTTACCGCTCTCTCTCGTTAGGGTTGACTCATTATCGCGCTCCAATAATCGAGCCTTATTCACAACATCTCAATACAAACACGCTTTATGAGAGATAAGGTATTGACGTATCTCTGGGTTTCAAACCTCTTAGAAACATCCGCGTTATTCTCTCTTCATTATCAACTAAGTGGGACGCAAATCGAGACAACTCGGCAAACTTAGCTTCATACTGTGCCATAGTCATATTGTTTTGCTCAAGCTTGATGAACTCTACCTCCTTCATGTGAAGAATACTTTCAAGAAAGTACTTGTCGTTGAATAGCTCTTGAACTTCTCCCAAGACATTTTCAAGGGCGGCAAGAGTTGAGTACGCTTTACGTGATTTCCACCAAGAAATATGCCTCTCGCACGCAACATGAAGGTGGCAAAGGAACCTTTTGCTCCTGAGCATCCCAAGACATCAAATATCTTGTTGATCTGCTTTATCCACGTCTCCGCCTTAAGTGGTTTTGGCTCTCCAAAAAACTCCGGAGGTCCCAACTCCTTGAACTGCTTAGCGGTGACCGACCGTGCGTTGTCAGTGTTTCCACCTGTATTTTGGATAGGAGCCGCCTTCTCCTGATGTTGCATGAATTACATAAAGCCTCTGACCATCCCATCGTTCACCATTTCATTAGTCTTATTGTTTTCATGAGGATTATTGTCTTCCTGTTGCACATTACCCTGGGCATTGATCATTGGTGACTCAACGGTCTCACGTGCTTCATTGCTTATCTCAACATTTTCATATGCCATTTTAAATCGCAACAAAACAAGGGTTAATTAACATATCACATATTATCCCTATACTCGATCGACCAATTAAATACCAAATAAACTTAGTAGGTCATACTAATGAAGGAATTCCCTCTCTCCCCTCCTAGTTCTTATCTCACATCTCACCAGGGATCATATCCCTAAGCTTTGATATTAATCGCGTGACGCCCCCAAAATAGGTATACATCACCCATCTTGAGTCGCCAAATACATGGTACAAAAATACAAATACAACTTAATAACACAACTGTCGTGTAATATACGACAAAACATAAACTGAGAGTTTTAATAAAAATATTGTCATCTAGACAATATCCACACTCAATGGAGTCCTCATTACATTTATTGTCACACTATTTAATGTAATAGTGAGGACTACTAATGCTATCATCCGGACCATCACTCCGCTCCCCGACTCATCCCAAATTTATATTCTCATTTCTCAAGAGAACAAAGTGAAAGAAAGGGTGAGCTCAACTAGCCCAAAGAAGAAATATTATGACTAAGATAATGCGTAATAAATTATCATTAGTCTTCAACAATGTTAAACCGATAAAATACAATAGACATCAAGTTTAACTACAATGAATAAGAAATCCATTAGAAGAGTCAAATAGAGCATGATATCTACTATCTTCTATGATTTAAAATGTTTTCATCAATTTTTATCACGAGACTCAACTTAATAAATAAACCACATCATCAAATCATCCTCGCACTACGGCCCAAGGATATTCATTAAATCATCAATAGTCATGACTACACCGAATAATCCCTGGTCATAATCATACCAAATCCATCTCTGCACGTAAGCCAAAGATATACAACAATAAAACCAATAATCAACAATCCACCTTTGCACGTCAGCCAAAGATATACAATTCAATAATCAAAAGTTCATCTTTGCACGTAAGCCAAAAATAACTTTAATCACCATATAAGCATGAGAATGATGACGATGATATAAGCATTAATCAAACGAAAACAAGAATAAATATTAAAGACTTTAAATTTATCCAAATATTATCAACCACTTAATAAACTCATAATCTAATATTATTAATATTATAATAATATTTTAATCACTTCTCAAACTTATAAACAATTTATTTTAATTGTTTACACTTTACCACATAATGCATTTAATCATTCAAAATGCCATACTGATAAGATCTCATCACCAGTGATCAAATCCTTTATCAAAAATCTGCATATACCCTATATAGGATTCCCAAGTCATAAAATCTTATTTTCCAATTTTGTTACTTCACATAACATATTTAACTCATTTACTCATAACTAGATTATTTTCATGAAAAATACCAAATCAGTCCCAAAAATATTTCTTTTCTGGGATTTAGCAGAATATAGTCCCATATTGAACATATATTTTTTCCGGAATTTTTAAAATTCATTTACTATTTTTCAAAAATAAATTTCTAATTAATTCCTTAAGAAATTAGCTACCTCAAGTTTAACTCCAAAAATTCCCAAATCTTGGCAAGATCTTACACATGTTAACGCCGAGCTTCCAGCTTTAAATTTCATGGTCATCTGAGTTATAGAACTCCGATTATAGCATTTTTCATCTAAAAACCTAAATATTGAAATGGTCATAACATGCTCATTTTAAGTCGGAATGAGCTCATTTTTGGACAGGAGGTACTTTATACCATATATTTTCATATCCCAAAAGGCCAGAAATTTTTTCACAAATTAAGTGGCCAAAAATGCCCTTTTAAAAATCTGGGCAGTAGCTTTTTTAAAATTGGCAGTTTTTGACTCATTCGCTAAAATTAGTCCACACAAAATTCTATAATACCTTTTCCAGTGATTCCACTTGGATAAGTTAGAAAACTCATAGATCTAACTCTAGAACTTGACCACACTCAAAAATTCAAAATATAACAGGAGATATGGTCAATTGAATTTCATATTTCATTTTCACCAAAATCTGATTTTCAACCCTTTGTGATTTCTAAGAAACTTTCATGTTTTCACATAATAACCAACATAACTCATCATAACAATGACATAATAATTCAATAAAATAAGTTTAAGAATAAATTTTAAAGATTTATAAGTTAATTTATCCTGAACTCAATAACGTCCAAATTGTCAACATTATACTGCTTTGTAGAGTAAAATTTAAGAATGCTCAGAAGAATATTTCCATGAAAAGATACTAGATGAAGTGCAAATATCCATGATATTCTACTAATTTCATGGAGTATAGAAGTCAAAACTTTAACCAACTGAGTATAATAGAATATACGAAACTGCAAATGGATTTTCACTCACGCCACGCAGAATCCACGATATATGATCATTTCCATAATTTAATAAGGAATGAATACAAAGGATCATTCACCATGCATGTGGTAATCCATAGACATTTTTTAATGTAATAATAAAGAATGGAATAACAAAAGGATTCACCATGCGCATGCGATAGATCGCATGCATGTGTTATTCCCAATGTAATAATAAATAATGGAACTGTGTCACGCGTAACGACAAGATATATTCCATGGATATTAAATAATGGAACCAGTCCCATAATAAATAATGGAATAATAAATGATGGAACCACAGTAAAACGCATTGCATATGATATTTCGACAAAATAATAAAGAGTGGAGTAATAGAAGATTTTCACCATGTATGCGGTACTTCGCATAAACAGGTTATTCCAACATAATAATGAAGAATGGAAGAACAAAAGAATTTCACCATGTATGCGGTACTTCGCATATATAGGTTATTCCAACAGAATAATAAGGAATGGAATAACAATAGCTCTCTTCATGAATACAAAAGAAATAATACCCCTTACCTTAGAAATGAAACATTTAAAGAGTTTGAAAAATTAAAAAGGAATCTTGAAACTAAGTATAGTTACAAACTCATTAGAATTAGAAGTGATCATGGTACTGAATTTCAAAAAGATTTCATAATTTTTTGTGATCAAAGAGGTATTAGTCATGAATTTTCAGCCCCAAGGACTCCTCAACAAAATGGGGTGGTGGAAAGGAAAAATAGAACTCTACAAGAGACGGCAAGAACTCTACTACAAGAAAGTAAGCTTCCAAAGAAATTTTGGGCCGAAGCAGTAATACATTATGAAAATCATGTGTAGAAGAATCTATTCATATCACTTTCAACGAGACTAACAATGATGTTCCAAGAGAAAGTGAAGATGATGCAGGAAATTTAGAGACAGTCAGAATTTCAGCAAACCAAAACGATCAAAACAGGAGACCTAATGAACAGTCTCAGGAAACTGAAATTGATAACCAGCAGGAACGTGAGCCTAAAAATTTGCAAGATGCTGAAGAAGAATCTCATGATCAAGAGGAAGTTTTACATGATATCCAAATGCCAAAAATAGCTAGATATGTCAAGAATCATCCTCCGGAAAATATCATTGGAGATATCAACAAAGGTGTAACCACACGAAGAGGTTTACAAAATTATTGTGCATTCTCTGCATTTTTGTCACAGGTTGAGCCAAAGAATGCAAAGGATGCAGTCCTTGATGAAAACTGGTTATTGGCAATGCAAGAAGAACTTCAACAATTCGAAAGATGCCAAGTATGGGAACTTATGCCTCCTCCAAAAGATGCGTCTATCATTGGTATGAAATGGTGTTCAAAAACAAGCTTGATGAGCACGAAACAATCACTCGTAACAAAGCAAGGCTAGTAGCTCAATGGTATAATCAACAAGAGGGGATCGACTATGAAGAAACCTATGAAACAGTGGCTAGGTTAGAATCAATCCGAATTTTGTTGGCATTTGCGTGCTACAAAAAGTTTAAGTTGTATCAAATGGACGTAAAGAGTGCCTTCCTCAACGGACACATTAATTAAGAGGTCTATGTGAAACAACCTCCTGGATTCGAGCATGAAAAGTATCCTAATCATGTCTATAAATTAAAGAAAGCACTTTATGGCTTGAAACAAGCTCCAAGGGCGTGGTACGAAAGGTTAAGTAAGTATCTCTTGTCAAATGGATTTATTAGAGGTAAAATAGATTCTACATTATTTATTAAGCATAAAAATATGGATATTATTATTGTTCAAATATATGTAGATGATATAATATTTGGTGCTACTAATGATCATCTTTGTGAGTGGTTTTCCAAGTGCATGCATAAAGAATTTGATATGAGCTTAATGGGAGAACTCAACTACTTTTTAGGACTTCAAATCAAGCAAACGAAGGATAGAATTTACATCCATCAAACCAAATACACAAAAGAATTACTCAAGCAATTTGGCTTTGAAGGATCTAACTCAAAAGGTACACCTATGAGCACATCAATAAAGCTCACCACTGATGACAAAGGTATTGATGTTAATATAACAACATATCGAGGTATGATTGGATTCTTGTTATATTTAACTGCCTCTAGACCTGATATAATGTATAGTGTTTGTTTATGTGCTAGATTTCAAGCTAAACCCAAAGAATCACACTTAAATGATGTTAAAAGAATTTTGAAATATTTAAGTGGTACAATAAATTTAGGGTATTTTTATCCAAATTGTAATCACTTTGAACTAATAGGTTATTCAGATGCTGACTATGCAGGGTGTCAAATCGATAGAAAAAGTATGAGTGGTGCTTGTATTTTCTTGGGACAGAGTCTCGTATAATGGCATAATAAAAAGCAAACCTCAGTGGCTCTTTCAACTACTGAGGGTGAATACCTAGTTGCAGGAAGTTGTTGTTCTCAGATATTATGGATGCGACAAACTCTATGTGATTTTGATATATTATGTGATTGTGTGCCTATTTATTGCTATAATTCTAGTGCTATAGATATATCTAAAAATCCTGTGTTACATTCACGTACAAAGCACATAGAAGTAAGGCATCATTTTTTAAGAGATAATGTGTCAAAAGGTTTAATTAAATTAATTTGTATTCCAACTAAAAATCAAATTGAAGATATTTTTACTAAACCTTTAAGTGAAGATAGATTTTGCATGCTGCGTAGAGAACTTGGGATGTGCATGGCATGATTTTAAAATTTGTATTAGTGTTATCCTAGTTTTCATGTATATCTTATTAATTGATAAAATTTAGGATAATTGATAATCTGATTTTGTTTCAGCCGCCTACTTAACTCCATAAATCATGGACACAATAATCAAGGAGTCTATCATAGTTATTTTTTGAAAACCGAAAAGACTGGACAGAAGAAGGGCTTCTTAGGAGACGTATGCGTATATGCATCTCATAATGGTTTTTAAAAATTGAAAAGACAAGTCGGTTGAGATTCTTGGAAGACGTAAGTATGTTTGAATCTTGTGGTATCTCTTCCATGCTTTTTCCTCCTTCTATTGCATATCCCAGATTAGTTCAACAGTTCTATACTAATCTGGAATGTCATGGAGAGTTTTACACCTCATTTGTTAAAGGAAAATCTTTGTATTTCACTGTCATGGATTTCGGTAGTATTTTAAACATTCCATTCACTGGAGATTGTCCATTTACTCGGAAAGGGGCTGTCCATTCTCCTTTTTCCCCTTTGGAACAATTAAAGATTGTAATGGATAATCCTATGTTGAGTGATGTTTTTACTCCAAAAACCGTAGATGTCTCTCCTCTTGCTTGTGTGATTCATCATCTTGTTAGGTTTAATCTTTTGCCTCATTTAGGTGGTAGTGCTGATTTTACTTATCAAGATTTAATCATTGTTGCCATGATTTTAAAAGGTCTGTCTTTTAATTTAGCCCAAATGTTGCTTTCTATCAAATGACAAGTTTGTTTGAGAAAAACAAAACTGTTTTGCCTTTATAAAGGCTAGTCTCACTACTTTCTTCAATCACTTTAAAATTTCTTTTGAAAATGAACTCTCTGTTGTTGTGAATGATTCCCTCAATGTCAATACTTTAAAGTTGTCTCGTATCACTTTGATTGATGGTCAATTTGTTCGTGTTAATTCTGAGAATCCTGCTCCTCCAATCTCAATTCCATCCTCTCCTGTTCAGCCCCCCACTCAATCTTCTTCTGAAATCATTGACATGTTGAAACTGGTGCTTAGTAATCAAGAAAAAATGCAGGCTGAAATGTCTGGCCTTACCACCCGTATGACTTTGTTGGAAAAAGGCAAATTGCCTTTGGGTGCCCCTGAAATTAACAAACTGTATAATAATCGTTAAGATGAAATTATTGACTTACAAGAAGGCTTTGAACTACAAACCACTGCTTTGGCAGAGGTTATGCAGAGAAGGCTTAATCGAAATTCCTGTCAATTGAGTTAAGAGATGAAGTTTGTTAGTAATCAAATCGGGGAGTTGGCTGAGTTCATTTATACTCATTTCAATGATGTGGGATCTAAACTCCATATGCAGCGTAAACATTCTACATATCACTGGAATGGGTTCATCAGAATCGGCTTCACTAATACATTGGTGAATTTCTTGACGTGCCCTTACCTCCTGGAACTTTCATTTCGAGACCTCAATTCGCTGTTGATCTAATCATTGCTGGGAAGGTTCATCGTGCAAATCATCACCCTTATTTCACTCAACGGGCAGCTCAGCGTGTAGCCGTGGTAGATCTCGATGATTGAATTGCTTCCCTTTTTGTTTGATGACAAAGGGGGAGAAGTTTTTATGATGGTTTTAAGATTATTTTTGGTTGTTTATGGACGAATTTTAAAAAAACTTATGGTTTTATGTTGACTTTTGGTTTGGTGTGCATCACCAAAAAGATTTATTATTAATTTGAAATGTTAACATTTGCTTAAAGTTGATATATTTGTTAGCCGTTAAATTTTGGTGAAATAACAACACTGCAGGTACAATATTCTGGATTTTTGGTTTTACTGAAAATTATTTTTCAGAATCCTGAAATGATATTAATGCATGGCTTTAGGGGGAGCTAATTATGTTATGTATATATTCAGGGGGAGCTAATGAGAGTTAAACAATTTTGGGTTGTCATCTTCAAAAAGGGGGAGAATGTTGACTTTGTCATATTCCATCCTTAAGTTTTGATGATGAAATGATCATATACTAAATTGTTTTATGGTGTTTCAGGTATTTGTTGATAAAAGAACATCGGCGGGTTTTTCAATTGGACGAAGAATTTTCTCTTTCTAGGAAGACAAATGTAAGGTCAATTGCATAATAATTGATTTTTCATTTAAAGGCTCTAGGATATATTATTTGCATTTTTGTTATATGTCTTAAATGAAAAATGGTTTAAATGGAAAAGATTTTTCTATAATTAAAATTAGACATGCTATGGGTATAAAAAGAATTAATATGACATGTCATACGTGTACATTAATTTCTTTGAACAAATCTTTCTTTAGCTACACGTGGAGTTCTATGCATTTTTCCTAGAAAGCTTAAAAGATGGAAGCTATATATTCTTATGTTTTGTTGCATGTGCGGTTTTCAAGGAGTGATTATTTCTCATGCATAAATATTGGATATCCAGTTGTGATATGAGTGTTTCATGAATACATGCTAGCTAACCATTTATTGTGATAAGATGTATGTGAGAGATTCAAGGAAAAGCAATTATGATTATCTTGGAAGTTTAAAGACCTTGAGTCTTGGAAAGGATAATTGACTGTTGTACTTCTCTTTTACACGCCACTTTTAAATGGGGAGATAAAGTCAAAGTTATTATCTCTTAAAGGTGTTTTTGATTTATACATATTAAGTAACTAACGAAAATTTGTTTTCTAAATCTGGATATATATTAAAGTTGTGGACTAATTCATAGCTTTACCGTTGGAAGGTGTTTTAATCAAACCAGATTTTGTGGACGTAATCTTTGATGTTAACGGTAATATATTGTGGGGCTATAAATCAGTATTTTCATGGATGAAAAGCTACAACTCACGAAATTATTTTTGCACTACACTGATATTATTGAGCAACATACTGTTAATCGGTGCAACGTTTGATCAGCTAAGTTATTAATCTTCTGATATTTATTAGCTGATATTTGGTGAGACTTAATTGTTTATTTTTCTGTACTAATTGATCATTGCATTTAGTTGAGCCTTTAATTGTTAATTGATTATTCTTGCATTGATCATAGACCTCTATATTTGTAATTAATTTTCTATTTAGACTAAGTGTAGTCTAAATGTATTAATCCTAGTGGATTAGAGAAAAAGTTTACAAACAGGTTCAAGGAAGCAAAGGTGCTTGAAGAGTGCATAGGTGCACAAGGAGCAAGAGAGAGCTCAAGAGAAATTAATTGTTAATTAATTTTTGTAAGAATCTGTTTTATAATCTGTGTTTATTCATAAAGAAATAAATAAAGTGAGTCTCCAATACTAGTTGGTATTGGACGTGGACTACACTATTATTATAGAGGGTAATAGTTGAACCACGTAAAAAATCTTGGTGTTGATTTTATTATTTGCTTTATTTTAAAATCACATAAGCTATTTAATTATCTTAATAATTAAAATTTGAATACTTGCATTATATTAAGATAATTCTTTAACACCAAGTATTTTATTTAAATTATAAATTCAGCAGGACATTTTCTTAAAATAATCAGTCAATTCAATAGGCTATATTAATTCAGTAAGCTGATTTCAATCATTATAGTAGCCTAAAATTAATATTTTAATTTAAAGTTTAAAAATTGGTCATAGATTGCTCTCACAGTTATTCAACCCCCCTTCTAAGTGTGCCTAGATAAATTTCATAAAATAACATATGCATGCAGTGAGGTTTTCTAACTTTCAAATGCAGGAATAAATAAATAAGGTTGAATGACTTCTGTTACTTCAAGTTGTGATCACCCACTTTTAAAGTCGTCCTTAAAATTTAATTTTCATCAATTAGGTTCTTAAAGAGACATTTTTTTGTTAATTCTGTTCTTTTTACCTGATTTAACTTTAACTCAACTAAAAATTGACCCAACACGACCTATTTGTCTTTACCCGATTTGATATTATTTTCACTTTTGTCCCTCTAACTAACCGATTTGTCTTTATCGTTATAGCACATGGGTTCGTGGCTCCTAGTGATCATGAGACAATCCTAATTGAAGTTTAAAATTCAACTATTGGACACATGCACGCAAACAACTTTGATGGCTATTAGCACTTAGCAACTTTGATGGCTGTTAGTAGAATAACATGCATAGCTTCAATGAGTCTCTACTTCAATTCGGATGCATAGCTTCAATGGGTCTCTACTGCAATTCGGATGCAAGATATGTGACCATGGATTATGAATATCGACTCCTTACTTCTCCAAAATAAGATAAGTAAAAAGTTTATTTTCTGAATAAAATAAAATAAGATTCCAGAATATTTTATTTTATTTTTAGAAAAAAATAAGATTTGATTTAATTTGATAATATATATATATATATATATATATATATATAATCTTGTCAAGATCAAATAAAGAAAGATTTGATCTTATTTCCAAAATAAAATTAAGATTTGATCTTATTTCCAAAATAAAATTAAGATTTGATCCTATTTCCAAAATAAAATTTAGATTTGATTTTATTTCCAAAATAAAATTAAGATTTGATTTGATTTGGTAAAAAGGAAAGATTTGGTTTACGAAAAGAAGGATTTTATTAAATTACATTCTATTAGGTGATATTTGATTATGTTTTCTTGTTTCAATTTCCAGAAAAAATAAGGAAACAAATGTCCAAGCTATGGAAAGATTTTTTGGAAGATTTCTCAATTCGTCCAGGGAAGAGCTCTGCTAGGTTTTGCCTCCCTAGGGTTTAACCTTAAGGGTTTGGGCTACCTAGGGATTCCCTCTACTAGGACCATTGTCTTCAAGATCTGCAGGTGGAGCCCAACAAAATCATTCAAATAGATTGCATTATTCTTGCACGATCGTCTCTTTGGAAATGCGACTCTCGCGCAGGGGGCAAATGTGGGCCCAAGTGCAAATTAGGGTTCACATGACCTAATTGAATTAAATGCACAATTAGGGTTTCGCAACCTCATTAAATGTGCAAATTAGGGTTCACATAACCTAATGGAATGAAGATGAAAAAAGCCGAAAATAAATAGGCGAGACCCGAGAGAAGCCTCCACGGGTCCCGAGGCAGAAGGCTCGTGGAGGTAGCTTGTTTTGGGAATTGATTGAGGGGTTGGATTGGTGGCTAGAAAGACAGGGCAATATGAGCATTATTCTAATGACTAAAGGGTATTTCTGAAATTTCCCTGAAAACATGTGCCTAACAAGTGACTACTTAATTCTAGAAAACTCTATAAATACTCCTTCCATTCTAGGAAGGGAAGGGGGGACACTTTTTGGTGACTTAAAGGCTTGGATTTTCCACCTAAAAGCGCTAAAGGGTTTGGACCTCTCTTCAGACTCAGGACTTGGACTCTTGGAAGATCAAAAGGGACTCTTTTTGGTGACTTAAAGGCTGGGATATTCCACCTAAAAGCACTAAAAAGAGTTTGGACATTCTCTCAACTCGAAGGACTCAAGAAGGCTCTTGGAATTCCTGCTACCCTAACACGGTTCCCGGATTCTAGGAGTTCTGCCACGCGTCGTACTCCGCCCACCTGTCGTTCTCTCCTCTTCAATCAACCAATCAATTCCGTGCTCTTTGTGGATTTCTCTCCTCCTCAGCCAACACGAAACCCTAACTGGCAAGGCACGATTTCCTTGCCCACAGCTATAAAGAAATCAGTGTGTATTTCATTTATTTCCTTTGCTTATTTAATTTACTAAAATACAATTATATTTTTGTTATTGTAATTATTTGTTGGTGATTTAATTATTTTTTTTCTGATTTTGAAGGGGTGATGGGTCAAGATGATGGGGTGAAGTGTTGTAAAAGCAATCATATTGGGCGTTGTGTTCTAGGAAGTGGGGACGATGACAAATGTAATCAATTATGTATCCAAGCACTTTGTAGGGGTGGTCAGTGTAAAATAGAGGGCAGCAAGCCGCCAAACTATTTTTGCCATTGTTTTTGTTGAGCATCCAAATTACTCTCAATAAAATGAGAGATTTTAATTGAATTGGTTACAATTAAAAATTATAATTGTAGTTCAAGCTTTTCCCTTCTTATGTTTCTTTAAATTCTCAAGTTTATTGCCTAATAGGAGTAATTTAAATTAAATTAAACTAATAATAATTTTTAATTATTTATTTTGTTCTTATTTTTGGCCAATATTCATTGTAACTACTTGTGGAAGAAATTTATACGGAGAAAAAAAAAAAGGCAAACATGAAAGGAAATATAAACATCAAGTAAAGCTAATTCCATAGAAGAATTAAAACCCTAAAATTTGAACTATGAAAATAAGACGTTCAATAATGTATAATTTTAACTTTTAGATTCTTAATTGTTAGGATTTTTTTAACCTTAATTTGAGATTTTTTTAGCCTCAAACTAGGGAGTTGAAATTAATATATCAATTGACAAGATTTTTGTCAAAGATTTAAATTATGCATTTAATTTTAGTAATCCATACTTATTATTGAAGGTTGTATCTTTTGGGTTTTTTTTTTTACTTCTTTTGCGGATTCCAAATTTATTTTTATTATTATTATTTTTATTATTATTATTATTTTAAGGTTATTTACCTAGTGGATATTAGTTTTTCTTGCTGCTAGTTTCTTGTCAAGATTATTCCGATCTTTTTAAACATAAAGTAAAACTAGTGTCAACCAAGAATTAAAAACCTAAAATCTGAACGGTGAAGATAAGATGTTTAATAATATTTAATAGGCTAAATATTGATTAATACTCTAAATTTTTTATTTTTTATTTTGAGGATTGTTTTCTCAATTTTTTTTTCAATTAGGGAATTAAACTCTTAATTAATTCTTTTCAACTTTTTAGATTGTCTTCTTAATTTTTTTAATTAGGAGATTAAACTTCTAATTTTTTCTGGTTACGTCTAATGAATAGTACCACGTCAGAAATTGATTACATGACAACGACATATGGCTAAAAAATGCTTATGTGTAATATTAAGTCTCATTTTAACATTTATTTCATCAATTTTTTATACCAAAAAGGGTAAATATAAGACCATTATTAATTTGTTAAAATAAATTTAATACAATACAAACTCAACTTAAAAAAATCATCAATAATCAATATAATGATAAATATTTTAAAATGTATAAATGTACTACTAATTAAAATTTTGTTATTTCATAATCATCAATAATCAATATAATGACAATTTTACCCTTTTTGGTATTAAAAATTAAGGCCTAAATATAGATTAGTAACCTGAACTTTATGTTTATTTCATAATCATCAATAATCAACATAATTAATTTTTTATACCGAAAAGGGAAAAATTGTCATTAAATTTATTTTAAAAAATTAATAATGGTCTTATGTTTATCCTTTTTGGTACAAAAAATTAGTTAGATAAATGTTAAAATGAGACTCAATATTACACATACGTATTTTTTTAGTAACGTGTCTTTGTCATGCTATCAATTTTCTGACGTGACTATTAATTAGACATAATCAGAAAAAAAAAATTATAAGTTTAATCCCCTAATTGAAAAAATTGAGAAGACAATCCCTAGAGTGAAAAATATTTAAAAGTATAGGATATTAATCTATATTTAGGCCTATTTAATTTTAACTTTTAGATTCTTAATTGTTAGGATTTGTTAACATTAATTTAAGCTTGTTTTTAACCTCTAATTAGGGAGTTTAAATTAGTACATCAATTACAAAGATTTTGAAATTCTGTATGCAAATATACGTAGAGGGGTGAATAAGTGTGTTCGTGTCCATGAATAAATTTTAATTTTTCTCGCACAGGTGTAATCCAGACAGACAAGTTAGTTGTCTGCTTTGACTTATTATTGTATTACTTCAAAATAAAATAACATATGCATGCAGTGAGGTTTTCTAAAGAGACATTTTTTTGTTAATTCTGTTCTTTTTACCTGATTTGACTTTAACTCAACTAAAAATTGACCCAACACGACCCATTTGTCTTTACCCGATTTGATATTATTTTCACTTTTGTCCCTCTAACTGACCGATTTGTCTTTATCGTTATTATGTGTATTCTTAATATTAGCAATTTAATTAAAAATAAAAACTAAAAATAGAAATTAAAATACAAAAAAATAGTAAAAGATAAATAAAAAACTAATTCAATTTTTTTAAAAAGGAAATTAAAAGGTTTTAAAAATAATTATTATTTTCAGGAAAAAAAATTAGAAACTTTTATTTTTTTTAAAAATGATTAAAATTTTATAAAATATTGATTCCAAAAAATTAGTTTAAATTTTCTAATTTTTAATTACTCACTTGTCAGCATCTCAAGGATTTACTTGCATCAGTGTAGTTGTTGACATATTATGCCAGGCTGCCCATTTTGGGGATCTTCTAACGCACTACACAACTTCTAATTAAGGTAGCTCAGGTATGCTGGAAAATTGTTGGCAAACATTATGGGATTCATAAAGAGATTGTGAGTGATAGAGATGTTATGTTCCTCAAAAAGTTTTGGAAGGATATTGTTTCAGTTGCAATGAACTACACTCAAGATGTCATCTTCATGCCATCCTAAAATTGATGGCCAGACTGAGGTGATCAACAAAGGAATTGAGTAATACATTAGATGTTATGTCTTTAGAAGAAGCTCACAATTGGCTCAAGTTTGTTGGTTTAGCAAAATGGTTATATAATACTTCTTTATCTTACCTCAATAAAACAAACTTCCTTTGAGGTAGTGCATGTCAAACCCCTCATTCTTTGGCTAATTACATCCCTGGAACATCTCAAGTTGAGGTTGTGGCTATCAGTTTGCAAACAAGGAATGAAAAATTACAAGTCCTAAAAAAAACCTGGAATCTACTCTACTAAAAATGAAACACCAGGTAGACAAACGCATGACAGATTTTGCCTTCTCTGTGGGAGACTTGGTGCTAGTAAAGTTACAACCATACAGGCAACATAGTATGAACCCAAGGATTTCTCAAAAACTCAGCAAAAGGTTCTTTGGGCCATATCCTGTGATTCCTAAGATAGGAAAAGTAACTTACAAACTTCGGTTACATGAGACATCCAAAGTACATCAAATGTTCCATATTTCTCTACTAAAAAAATTCTCTGGAGACTCTTCTAGTCATACTGCTTCATTACCTCACACTACAAGAAATCACACATTTTATGACGATTTTTTTGTCACGCACAAAATTTTGTCACAATTTGTTAATTAATAATTACGAAATTCATAATCGTCACTAAAACTTTTGCTTTTGTGACGACTTTTACTTTTGTTACTATTAATCATTTATATCGTCACTAATTTACACATTTGATGACGATTAATAAAATTTCGTCACAAGTTATTTTGGAGGTAGAATTTCGTACCAAAATTTTGGAGGAAAACCTTTTACTGACATTTTATAATAATTGATGACAGTATTTATTGTCACAAAATATTTTTTTCGATGACAACATAATAGTTTGTCATTAATTATTTGTAAAATTTAGTGACGATGTGCTTTCGTCACTAATGTTCACATTTAGTGACGCCAAATATAAATTCGTCACAATTTTATTTGGAGGCAAAAAAATTCTGAAAATTTTTGGAGGGAACTTTTTTAAAGACGAAAAGATAATAATTTATGACAATTTGTATTGTCATAAATACATATTTTATATGACGAAATAATAGTTCATCACTAATTAGATGAGTGGATAAGTGACAAAAATGTTTTGTCATAAATCGTCACAATTTTATTTGGTGGCAAAAAAATTTAACGAAATTTTGGAGGCAAATTTTGTAACTACAAAAAAATGATGATTTTTGTTGCTAAATGTGCGAAATTTCGTTGCCAAAAGTCATTTGTAACGATTTTTCGGTCGTTGGACCATTCGTTGCGCAATGAGCGTTACTAAGTGTCTAGCAACAAAAAAAGGTTTTCGTTGTAAAAAGTGAGATATTTCGCAACGAAAGTTTGTTTTCGTGTAAAATCATATATCATTTAGCAACAAATATTTTGTAGCAAAAATGACTTATAACTCAACTTAAATTTTAACTTTAAGTTATTTAAAATAAGCGAATTACTAAATTGAACTAAACTTTTTAATTAACTGATACAATATTCTCGTTTTAGTTTTTAAATTGAAATTCAATATTCGATTATAATTGAATACTCATCCCTAATAAGAAGTATACATCGAATAATTGACATGAAATTCTTCTTAAAGAGCATATTTTATTCAAATAAGATGATTAAGTGAATTTCTAAATATTAAATATTATGTGTATATTTTATTCAAAATACCAACTCTTATTTGATATGTGCTGGCCGATTATTTAGTACCACTGAATTAAAACAAGAAAATACATCTATGTGATTAATAAATTAAATAAATAATGATAGATATATAATACAATATTAATGAAACTTTTAAGTGTAGAAATTCAAAATATCAACTCTTACTTGACATGTAAATAATTATTTCATAGCTTAGAATTAGAACAAAAAATACATCAGTGCTAAATAAATTAATATTTCAAGATTTTTAAGAATTATCTAAATAATACTAATTAGATAAAATTAATAATTGTTATCTAATATATTTAAAAAAAAATTATGTATTTTTTATAAATTAATATAAAAAAAAATTAATTCATCTTGTTTATTCTAAAAGATAAGAACTGAAAACCGTTATAATTTCCTTCAATTATATTTCCATCCAATTCAATTATATTTACATCCAATAGTCTAAGATACACTATTATTCTTCTCTTTCCCTCACTCCAGTTATATTTCCCTCCCTATTTTTGTCTTCCCATATTTTCAGTTCCCCGCCGGTCGAAAATCTGATGACCACCCCGAAAGGTGTTGACAGTCAAAAATAACATGCCGCCACGGGCTACACCTCAATCATCTATTTCAAATCCAACCCCTAAAACTTAAAACCCCAATTTCTATCTCTAATCCAAGACCTAAACTCAAATCCCCAAATATTTTATTCCCAATTTCAGTAACTTAGTTGATTCAGTTCTCTGTGAAGAGTCGAGAGATTTATAAGATAAAAGAAGGAAGGAAGGGGCTTTTGATTGTTGGGACGTTGCAGATCCACAGAGAGAGAGAGAGAGCAAGGGTGGAGACGACCTGAAACGAGCTACCTGAGCAATTACAATTCGGAACCATCGCTTAGGTAAGTGTTAAGATTAAATTTCTGCAAATTTTTTGTTTATGTTTGGTGACTTTTGGTTTAGCTGGACTGGTATGAGTATTAGCCTACTTGGGATCATCCCTTTTAAAGTTAACCTAGTCATGAACCCAAAAAAATGGTTAGGTTGTCTACAAATTGTTTTTGGCAAAAAATGTACTTGTTTTTTGTATGAACTATTGTACTTGTTTTTGTTAATATATTTTCGAGAGAACGTGAAATTTTATGAACAAGGAAATTACATCAATGCATGAAAGTTCAGAAAAATGGTTAACTCTAAGTAGCAATAATGTAGTAATAATACTCATTTGTGGCTTTTTTCTTGCTGCAATCAGTTGTTAATATATTTTGCTTTTTTTCTTTCCTTTTTGCAATCACTTGTGAAATTTTCTTTTTGTTCTTGATGTGATGAATCTATCATATTGGATAATTATGTTTGATTTTTCTTATTAGTTGTTGGAAACCTTAGTAAGTTAGTGATTAATTTTTTTTTTGAATCAGTATTTAGTGTAGCTAATTGAATTTTATGTGCTCAGCCTTTGTCAACCTTCTACTTCCAAATTTCAATACAGAATTGTGTAAACAGTTGTTCTCTACCAAAGATTAATGGTCATAAGCTACAAATACGTAGCGCAACTCAGTAAATCACTAATAGAGCAGTTGACTTTGGTGCTTTCAGCTCTGTATAAGAAACATTTATTGTAGTTAAATTTATGAAAAGTTTTCTGTAAATTAAAATATTTTCATATCATGGCATTCTATGTTTCTTTAATCTTTTCCCATATTGTGATAGTGATCTATGCAGGTTAACAAAGGTGCTTCCTCTGGGTTGGAGGAGAATTGTTCTGGTCTTAAGAATTATATTTGCTAATACTTAATGCTTCTGTTCTTTTTGAAGGATTAAAATTTTCCTCCACAATGGATCGCTGTATTTCAAGAAGATGTTTGACAAATTGTATCAGGTCAGTGTTTTCATGATCTTTTCTCTGTTTTGGTCTTTGATTTGATTTGATTTGCTTTTGTCATCTTTTAATATGTTGTGCCAAATATTCTCACAGGCCGACTGGAAACCTGAATCACCTGATAAGTTTGGAGAAATTGCAGATCTGGTGAAGTCTATTGAATCATTAAAAGTTGAAGAAACCAAACCGCAAGGTTCTTCCTGTTGGTTAGACGTTCAAAACATTCTATAATTTGAATTTTTTTATGTTTATAGACTGAAAGAGCCTTTTTCCAGCCAAAGGACCAAAATCTTCCCAAACCTCCACAAAATCTCCATCTCTTCATCATGAAGAGAAGGGAATATATGTAGTGGATGATAGGTCTGGTCTGCTGGTGTGATGCCGTTGTTGTTATTGGTAATTCTACTGATCTCTCTGTTGCTAATGGTTGAGGTTGGGCGACTGGTTTCATGGAATCATGGGGCCAACTGTTGCTGGGGGATTATACAAAATACATTGAATTTAATTAAAAGTAGGCTGTAAAATTGTAAAGCATGTCTTCTTTAGTCATTTCTGTAATCCTTGCTATACTCTATTCGTGGTTCCCATGATTGTGTTGTGTCGTGATGTTTCTGCTCTACTTTTTATTTCTACTGCTGGGTTATGCAGCTACTGCTGGGCTACTGTTGCTGTTGGGCGTGTTGGTGCCTGCTCCTTGTTGCTACTGTGCATCTCAATGCTACTGCTGCTTGATGTATATTGCAGCTGTTTTTTCTTTGTTGGGCTGCTGTATTTTCTTTTCTGAATCCTTTAGGTTTTGCTGTTAATAGGCTGAATTGAGGCTGGGGCTTTGCTGCTGATGGTCTGGACTAATGGATGTGTTTGTGCGTGGATGTGATGTGTTGGGCTAATGTATTATACTTTTTATTGAAAATTGTTAATATAACAATACATTTAGAATGTCAAACAACTTAATATGACAACCACATCATCACAATTTATAATCATTTATTGACAAATAATATTTGGTCAATAAAAATTAAAATTTAATGACGAATAATATTAAATCTTTAGAATTTATATTATTGTCACTATTATATATTCATTTAGTCACAACAACAAATTTTGTCACTATTATTAACTCTTTCTGCGACGAGATGTATCGTCACCATAAGTATTCAATTAGTGACATTGAAAAATATGTCCCAAAAAATAACTCTTTGGTGATAAATTATTTTGTAATATTATTTAAAATATGAAATGACAACGACATAATTGTCATGTTAAATATAGTATTAGGTGACGAATTGTTATGTTATTTATTTTCTTATTTTTGGTGACGATAAACACAATAACATGACGAAAGAATAATCATAAATATGACAATATTGTCGTCATTAAAATTAGATGATTTAAATAGAGTAACATATTTTCGTCACTAAAACAATATCATTTAATGACGAAAAAAGATTTTCGTCATTTAATGCACTAAGTTTTGATGAGGAAACATAATATAGAGTGACGAAAGTTTCATTCAAATAGTGACACTATTAACGTCACTAAAAGTAATTAATTATAGTGATAATGGTGTAGATCATCACTATAAGTTAAAACATTTAGTGATTTACATCAAATATTGTCAAATAAACCTAATACCACGCTTTCATACGGTGGCCGGTCTGCGTGACGATTAACACTCGTCACCAAATGTTTTAGTGACGAAAAATGAATTTTATGTGACAAATTTTAGCGTCATTTTTTGTGTAATTTCTTGTAGTGTCAGGAATCTTATAATAAACTACCCCTAATTAGGCCAGTTGTTATCTTAGATCAGAGATACAAAAATGTTCCACAACACTGGATCCAACAATTTCTGATTCAATGAGAGGGGTTTCCCTTAGAAGAAACCACTTGGATGGATAAATAAAAATTTCACAATGCTTATCCCAATTTCCACCTTGAGGACAAGGTGAATTTTCAAGGGGGTGGGTATTGTCGCATATATAGCAAAGGAAAATGACATAGCTGCTAAGGAAACTGAGGAATTCCAGCTCTCTACCCATAATAAAAGGACCAAAGCTATTAAACCAAGTGAAGAATTTAATATTACAATTTACACAAGTTTAATTTGGTGGACACACATTGTGGAACATTCAAGGAACAAAAAGATATTGTGACCAACAATGTGGATTTGGATGATGTGAGAGAAGAAGAGGCAATCTGTGAAGTTGAAAGAGAAGAAGATGAGCCGGAAGAACTAGTTACTTTAAATGGATCCAGAAGGTCAAGAAGAGAGGTTAGGGAGCCTACCTGGATGGTCAACTATGTCAAGGATAGAAAGGGAAAATCTAAGTCCAGATGGTAGTTAAGTTAGTTATGTTTGTTAGCTAGTCATTGTAATAATCTGGGATATCAATGAATATTTTGATTTTCAACCTCTCTTCTTCTTTCTCTTCTCCCTCTATCTTTGAAATAGTCTAGCTGCAGACTTTAAAGTAGCTACAACTTGTATCCATTTCTAAAAATTTGTTAAATTTTATCAAATAGAAGTGATGAAAATGAAACAAAAATTGTTGATTTATCATTCTGTGGAGGAGATTTCAATTCAACTGAGGCTATAAACGAGCTAAGTTGATTCAAATTTTAACTTCACGAGTTTTGCCCCACAAAAGAGTTAAACGACCCAAGTTGAGCTTTTAAACGAGTCTGCATGTAGTGTTTGAGTTCGACTCGATAAATAAATGATTGTCTAAAATTAAAAGTATACATTTCCGTTTTGAATTTGGAAAAATCTCAAATTGGCTTCAAAAAGTTAACATTAATCCTATAATTTAAAACAGATGAGTATCATCAATCTATATCTATATAAATATATAATAAGACTGAACTTGATTTTTTGATTTTCGTCCTATGCTTTAATTTCTCCTAGAATTTAACTAGAACCAATCCCTATTTATGATACTGAAAAACTTAAAAGTAACTTATTATTCTACAATAATTTTATTTCTTGTAAGAGTCATTTAGTTAATTAGTATTATAAATCATGTTTAGGACTTCACCTTTTAAGTTTTCACTCAATTTTGTACTCTAATTAAGTAATTATATACTAAGAATATAGAAATAAAAATATATAAAAATAATTAGGAGGCATTGGAGGTGAGGTATACCTCACATTCTTGTATGTGGTGTTCCATATAATAACAATATTTTGAAAAATTATAAAATACTCTTTTATACATAACATGGGAGCGAGGGTATTCAATTACACAAATCGATGTCGTTTTTATATGATAGCTCATGCAATTATATATGTGGTGGTTCACCTTTTTTTTGTCTAAAAATATTATCATTGATATTAACCTATTATTTTGTAAAAAAATTATTCTTCATAAGAGTCACTTTGTTACTCGGTCATAAAAAAAATTCTAACTTAAAAAGTCATTAGAATTTTACTTTTAGGTGTGTTCTCAACTTTGAACTCTAAATAACTATATACTGAAAATATTAAAAAAAATATTGTGAGTAAATATAAGTAATATTAATAAATAAATTATTTATATTACAAAATATATTAACGATTAAATTTCAGTTACCAATTATATTTCATATAAGAGATCTTTATCTAATTAGTCATATAAATCAATTCTAACTTGTACATGATTAGTGATTAAAATCTAACTAGTTTTAAAACTAAAAATCATAATGGTAATTTATTATTTTACAACTACTCTAACCCTAAATGACTATATTAAAAATATATAAGAAAATGTTATCACTAAATAGTAATTAGTATTAAAAAAATATGTATATCAGGATAAGTTAATGCACGATTAAACTTTATTTTCTATTTTATATATATAATAATAATAATAAACCTAGTATTTTATGAAATTTTTTTCTTTATAAGATTTATTTAGCTCTTTACTTGTATAAATTTTAAAAATTAAAAATGATTAGCAATAGTAAGTTAATTTGAGAAATTTTAATGACAATTTTATAATCATTATATTTAAAATAAAAAAATAAAAACTATGCTATTTGAAAAAAAACATATGTGCTTCGCACGGGCACTAAGTTTATAAGAAAGTCAATCCGTGACAAAAAATTTAGTAAATAATCTTGTGTTTTATACATGATAATAAATTATATACTGAATGACTTGTAAAACTAGAGTTTTATCTCTTAAATATGAGTCAATGATATATATATATATATATATATATATATATATATATATATATATATATATATATATATATATCCATTTCGTTTAAAAGATCTTTTTTTTTTACTTTTACATCGGATGTTTTAACGAGTCTAATTATCACTGTCTTTGTTTATGTCTTGGGTTGGAACAAATTAAAATTTAATTTGTCCCCTACAATAGTCGGTATAATTGAAAATAATAACACCTTAATTGGAAGTTTCTGTGCCACTACCACTAGCTCAAGAGCCTATTAATACTTCCATTGTTACACCTCCAATAATTGTATGTATGGAATTCAGAAGAAAATCAAGAGATTTGAATTGCATTGACACATTTTGTATTTATTATTTTCCATGGTAAACTGTTTAACTAACCATATTGAAATCCAAATTCCTTGATTTTCTCATGAATGTTTATGTGTCATACTGTTATTGGAGGGTGTAAAACTCTAGATATCTGTATATAATCTATTCTCTTTATAAATATATTTTTAAACGTACAAAAAAGGATATAATTGTGTTAGCACAAAGTAACACGTGCAAAGTAGGATTCCTAAGCTCCAAGATATCTGAATTTAATCCTCAATTAAGTTTTACGTTATTACATAATAAATGTTTCCTTAATACATTTTAGATCAAATCTGACGAATTAATTTTTAGTAGTAATTATATCATAACTGTTATCAATTACCATACCATAATAGACATCTTAATTACCACTATATAAACAGAATCATAGATTAAAGGATTACTCATTGGTTTGTACATGATCTTATATAATATATGTTTATATATAATGGAGTATTATTCATAACAAATATTTTACATGCATAGCTATTAGATCTTGCATCATAAAGTTTTGCATACATAATTTAGAACAACACGGAAACACAAGACCGTGTTGTTGTAGTCATTATTCATCTGCAACAATGTTGTGTTAGGAGCAATTTATCAACAATGTTGTACAGCTTCTAAATATGACCATATCTTGCCATGAAAATATACAAAATATGGTGCTCATATAAGCTCCCATAATTACTTATATGCAATAGATCTTTTTTCATATATAATACTTGTGATCTTTTCTTTCATATCCGAAACTATTATTGGCATACCAAGTATATATAAACAGTGCAATAAAAATATAACATTGTTTACATAAAAGTGGGTCATAGCTATTGTGGGCCCATGTGCAAATTAGGGTTCACATGACCCAATTGAATTAAATGCACAATTAAGATTACGCGACCTTATTAAATGTGCAAATTAGAGTTCGCATAACCTAATGGAATGAAAATGGAAAGCCGAAAATAAATAGTCGAGACAGAGAGAAGCTCTCCATGGGTCCCGGGCAAAAGGCTCGTGGAGGCAACTCATTTTGGGAATTGATTGAGGGATTGGATTAGTGGCTAGAAGAACATGGCAATATGGGCATTATTCTAATGACAAGGGTATTTCTGAAATTTTTCTGAAAATATGTGCCCTAACATGTGACTACTTAATTCTAGGAAACTCTATAAATACCCCTTCCATTCTAGGAAGGGAAGGGGGGGACTATTTTTGGTGACTTAAAGGCTTGAATTTTCCACCTAAAAGCACTAAAGGGTTTGGACCTCTCTTCAGACTCAGGACTTGGACTCTTGAAAGATCAAAAGGGACTCTTTTTGGTGACTTAAAGGCTGGGATATTCTGAAAGTAGTATGCATACAAACCAATCATGTTTGATGATAAAGCATATACTTTATAACAATCTTATTCATTTATTAATAATAAGTATTAAAGGCTTTTAAATTATCTACATGATGTTGTTTTATAATATGTGATAAACCCATAGTTTTAAGCAATGCTTTTAGAATAATGATGATGATCATTCTAATGAGATCTAAATTCTTAGAAAGCATAAAACTAAAATAGTTCCCAATCGTTGGATTACTAAATTAGGGATTAGTAAATCCGGATAGATTGGTACATACGTTGCTTGCTCATTGGATGAGGATGATTGATCTCATGATCATTTGTGTGAAGACACTAAAGCAAGTATGTAGGTGCTTATTAGAGAATAAGTTCATTGAACGTGACTCGCTAAGGAATACCTAATGGAGTTTTATTTGTCTGTCAATAGGAATTCCTGTAGTGATAGTAATACAAGTGATCCTTGGACTTGAGATCATCATAGTATCTTGTGTATGATGAGTTATACTTTGACTTATTCCTTAAGACCCTTAGGGTATATCAAAGGGTATGCTTTGGTATAATAAGTTGTACATGAAGATAATGTATGATCAATAAAGAATCTACTACTTCTAGTGAAAAAAGAGAAATGTCATATGTGATTCGATAAATGACAACCCAGTAGTCCTTGGCCAAGGCAGAATGAAATTAGAAAGGAGTTTCTAATTTGCATTATTTGGAGTTGTGCATTTAAGAGTCGAAATATATATAATTAAATAAAATAAGACTTGACAGTAATTCCATGTCTTATATTTAACTGGGACATTGTATGGTGGAAGGATTGAATTGTACAGTAACTATTTACTCAAAGGTTCTTTTATGATTAATGTTGAAATCTATATTATCTGGAAAGTCATTGATCGCTAGGTAGGCTTATCCCTATTGTAGAATAAATATTATTTATTTAAATAAATTATTAGTTTAATTTATTTATTTAAATAAGATTAGAATTGTTCTAATTGATTTATTCACAACCGGTTTAATATGGAGAACCTAAAGAGTCACAACATAAAAGGAAGAATAATTATTTAAGAAGTAAATGGCATAATCATAATAATAAGTTAAGTATATTTAATTTAATCTATGGTTATAGAATAAATTAAATATCTTAATATTATTATTTAATATTTTAGAAATATTAAATATAAATTAATAAGAGGAGTCTTATTATTATTATTACTATTATTATTATTTAATTCTTAAAGGAGTTTGGGAATTAATTAATAAAAGTACTCTCATTTATTCCTAATAAGATTAGGAGGAAAAAATTAGTTAAAGGAGTTTAATTAATTATTCCTAATAAGATTAGAGAGTTAATTAATTAAAAGAATTTAATTAATTAAATAAAACTCAATTTCTTAATTGTTAAGGAGGGTTGCCCACATCTATAAATAAGAGGAGTCTTATTATGGGTGGGGGGTTGTTGACTTTTTCATAACATACGTAATTCCAATAGTTGGGAGAGTACGCTCATTTTCTATAGAGATAGAAAACAAGGATTTACCCAAACAACCATCTTCTTGAATTCTTCTTCTTCCTTGGTGGATCACCTCTAGAGGCCAAACACTTGGGTGGCTAACGTTGATCAAAGGAAGGAACCAATCCCGGTGGATTCAAGTTGAATGCGAAAAGGATTGAAGGTGAACTTGTACCTGAGGAAGCTCGGATCTTCAAGGGTATGATTCTTGTTCATATCTTTTCGTTTAATTAATAATTTTGCATAAAGGGTGATTCGGGTATATGGTTTGTAAAATTTTAAAACTCTGATTTTCTACGTTTCCGCTTTATTTTTGCAATTTGATTGCGTTTATGTATATTACAAACCTAACAGTGGTATCAAAGCCAAACCTTTATGCGAATTATTAATTATTTTAATTTAATATGTACATTGATATGTGTTTAGAACAATTTAATTGGGCATAATTTTATTGTATAAAATTTATTATAAAAAAAAAAATTGCGAAACTTGTTTCCGCGATTTCTTTATTTCCGTGACTTATCAAGCTGGTTGGTTACCGTGACTTATCAAGCATTCAAGCTGGTTGGTTATTCAAAGGTTGCAGGAATCATGTGATTACTAATATATATAATATTATATATATTAGTGTTAAGTGACTTAACTTGTTAAGTATCAGGTTCTTCTTTTTTTTTCTCACGTGAACCATTGATTCGGTAATTATTTTGGTGGCACGCGTATTACGAGGCTATTATATATATATATATATATATATATATATATATATATATATATATTTTTAATTATTTTTTAATTAAAATAAAAATTTATTTTAATCTTAAAATAAAAAATTTATTTTAATTTTAAAATTAAATTTCATGCTAACTAATTAGAGTTGGATTTGATTCCATGCTAACTAATTAGAGTTGAAATTGGATTCCATGTTTCCTTAAATAAAAGAGTTTATTTAGATATGAAATAAGATTTTATATTATTCAAAATAAAAGAGTTTATTTGTGAATAGAAAAAAGAATCAGTCTTTCCTTAAATGAAGGAGTTTATTTAGATATGAAATAAGATTTCATATTATTCCAAATAAAAGAGTTTATTTGTGAATGAAAAAGAGAATTCGTGTTTCCTTTAATAAAGGAGTTTTTTTTTACATGGAATTGGATTCCATAATTAATTAAAATAAATGAGTTTATTTTGATTAAAGATATTGATTAAAATAAAATAGTTTATTTTATTCAAAATTGGATAAATTAAAATAAAAAGTGTTTTATTTTGATTTAAATTTGGATTAAAATAAAAGAGTTTATTTTAATTCAAAATTAGATTTTATACTAACTAAATTTGCCCATTATATGATATCAATATATATATTGAATGTTTATTATGCATGAGATTAATGTTATTTATTGATGCATATGGTGATGTGTATGATAATAAATGGGATTGATTATGGATTATTGACCAATGTGATTGGATTTTATTTTAGTTGGATGCATGAATGTATGAGTTTTATTAAATGGGGTCTGCGTACCTCGTCTTCTCTAATTTTTCTTAATATAAATTCTTTCCCCCTCCTATGTACTTCCCCTTGACTGCTGATCAAGATTTTTATTTATTTTAAATAGTTTTGTAATAGGAATAGTTAGAATTATTTTGAAGAATTAAAGATCAAGGGCAAGGAGCGCTTGAAGACCCGTTTGTAATAGAGCCCGGATTTAAATGTAATAGTTATATTTAAATATTAATTCTTGCACCCCTAGGGTTTGACCTTTTGGTTCACTTAGTGGCTCTAGTGAACCAAACTAGAATAAAAGTCCATAATCAATCTAAGTAGAATATAGTATTCTATATGTGCATGCTTATACTATATATATTATATATTATGCAAACATGCTTCGCATGTTCATTAATATGACGCGTATTTTATATATATATATGTGCATGCGCGCTAAACAAGATGAGACAAATGAATTACAAACCCCTCAAATATTTTATATTAAGTTGTAACGTTCAAATATATTAAAAAAATAAGTATATTTCGAGTCAAAAAAAAATTCTCATTTTTTTTCTACAACTAAATTAAAAACTTTACAGGATTTTAGTTAAAAAAGAAAAAAAAATAGAAGAGAGTACTTATTTTTTGAGCCAAATATTACACATGGAGAGATGAAGAAAAGAAGTAATACAAAATTATCCTTACTTTAAAAAGTAACTTATACAAAAAGAGAGTGGTGATGGGGTTGTGTACTATTGGGAAAAGGGAAGGAGCCAAGGAAGACACAAAAAATTCAGCGGGGGCAGGTGCCCCCTGCCCCTAGTGTAGATCCGCCCATGTATATATAAACAATGCAATAAAAATATAACATTGTTTACATAAAAGGGGTTCATAGCTATAAAGAAATCAGTGTGTATTTCATTTATTTCATTTAATTTGCTTATTTAATTTACAAAAATAAAATTATAGTATTGTTATAATAATTATTTGTTGCTAATTTAAATTTTTTATTTTAAAAAAAAATTCTTCAAATGTGTGATGGGTCAAGAAGATGGGGTGAAATGTTGTAAAAGTATTGGGAGTTGTGTTCCAGGAAGTGGAGACGATGACAAATGTAATCAATTATGTCTCCATGCACTTTGCAGGGGTGGCCAGTGCAAAATAGAGGGTAGCAGACCGCCAAATCATTTTTGCCATTGTTTTTGTTGAGCGTCTAAATTACTCTAAAAAAAATGAGAGAGTTTAAGTTAATTTGGGACAATTAAGAACATTAATTGCAATTCAAGCTTTCACCTTCTTCTGTTTCTTTGAATTCTCAAGTTTATTGTCTTATAGGAGTAATTTTGTAATGCCCCCAAAATCGAGACCAATTTAATCCAAAATCTGGACAAAGTTAATCTCGACTTTGTGCGTTTGCGACTATTTTGTTTTAGTTATCAATATTATAGTTGATAAAATTGCGGATAATTTTAAACTTTTTTTTTTGTCTTATATTCATTCCCTGAATCGTAACCTTTACGATTCCCTAAATTTTAGAATAATATTTATTTTATGATTCATCTTATTAGAGTAGATGTATAAGAACTCAAGTCTTAATATTGAACCTCTTGTTACATATATTCCCTTATATTTAAAACAATCACCACAATACGTTCTTGTTTCAAAATAAACATTCTTTATTCATTGAACATTTAAAACTGTATATAACTACCATTTACACATTCAAAACCATCAACATAATTCTATACAGTATCTAACTTAAGATAATGTGTTCCTTCGCATATCCTTCAATTCTTATTGTCCAGATAGCAGATAGTATTGCTCTGTATCATTAACTTGCAAAAAGTTTATTTTTACAAAATTGAGCTCGACAACTCAGTAAATTTAACAACTTTCATGCTTCACATAACACATAATGGCATACTCAATTCATATCTCATGATTAGCATAATACTAAACAACATAATTCATATGTTCAGCATATCACATATCATCTCAAGACTGACTTCCAAAACTCAATCAATTTTAGTCATAACTTGACTATCATAAATCAACGCACATGAGATGTAATTCAAAATACTTGTAAACACAAGACATGTTAACACAGAAATAGACTAAGAAACTTGCCTTTACTGTAAAACGTTGCCGACTACTTGTGTTCGCGTACTTGAAGCAATATTACCCTGTATAACACCTTATTATTGTTTGCTTAGCTTTGATTGAATTCAATCTTCCCTTTGGCAATAGATTGCTTACATTTCCTTTTCCATTTAGCTGATGGTTTCTTGGTTTAATGAATTTGATGTATACTTCAAAACTTATAATTTGACCAAGAAAGAAATGAACAGGTGAGAAAGAGAGAGAAGAGCTTAGGAAGAAGAAATTGGCTTTGCTAAACTTGATAGTAATCTGAGTATTTAAATAAGAAGCTTAGCTAATGAACTGTGAACGTGAAGAGAGAATTGAGAGTCTAATACACAACCCATTATTTCTAATAAGCTTCCGAGGCAATAAATTGCATAATAAACGTACAGCTCATTCTTTTAAACGATGACTCATCACAAGCTCCTCATTACCTTGCGTTATAATTATAACACAAATGTATTCCATGCATATCGCGTTATGTACATATTTTAATGTACATATATTTTTAATAATATGTATTAAATAAATATAATTATTTAACAAAATTATTTCAATTACATAATGCAATTATATTTATTTCATAAAATTATTTATCCACATCGAATAATTATACATTTATAACATGCATAATTATTACACCATAAATTATGAAATTAAATTCATAATTACAATTCACACTTCTATTAAACTAATTAATATTTACTCTATTAATTATTTTAATTAACTCAAATAAATTATACAACTTCATTATGTATAATTACTTAATTTCCTTCCATAAAATTCCTTTAAACAATTTACTTAACATATTATATACAAAAAGTCTACGTATACAGGAATATGGGACATGAATATTTGACAGGAGTGTATTTAACTTTCATCTATTTATGTTTTGACTTCCAATGGTGGTCAAAAACTAAAAATATAAATAGGTGAAAGTCAAATAGAGCTCATGTCCAATATTTCTGTCTGCCTAGAAGAACTCTATTATATATGTAAATTTAATACAAATAATCGTAGATTAATTAAACCTATTAATGTGACACCAGTTACATATTGGCCCCTCCACTCTTATCACATTACCTGCTATCCACCCATAAATATAAACTTATATTATACACATTCCGTACATATCGCATAAAAATTATGTATATATAATACGTAATACATTAAATATTAAAACATAATCTCCAAAAAAAAAATCATCAAAAATTAAGTAGATATGCAATGGCGGAACTAGAACGTTTTTGTAAGGGGGTCAAAAATTTTAAACCAAGCGAGCCGAAATTATTAATACCATTACTTGTTTCGGAACTTGATAATTGATTATTAAAAGAATCAACACTGAACGGTTCTTTGTCGCTTAATCAAGTACTTGCGAAACTTGTTCCTTGTTAAAAATATATTATATTCTATTTGTTCTAAAATATAAGACTAAAATGAGCTTTTAATTATTTTGTTCAAACTAAACTGGTAAATTGCATTGGAAGAGCTAGCTAGTAGGTGGGCCGTGGGTGTTTGATTGTTGAAAAATTCAATAGTAGAAACATTCCCTTAGGTCTTAGGCTAAAATATGAAAGGAAATTAAAAGCTAGCTAGTACGTTAAATTATAGAATTGTTACTTTATTTTGATAAATAAACATAATTAATATATTCAGCAAACAGAAATTAAACAATAATTTAAGATTACTCTAACAGTAACAATTTTGAAAACTAAATTACTAAAAGATTAAAGATGTAAACATTAAAACAAAGGTAAAAGAAAAGAAAAATTAATTTGAAATAATTGGAAAATTTAAAACAAATTTGCTACTTCTTCCACCGTCCCAAATTGAGAGTCTAATTGTCTTTTCTGATATAATCCCAAACTGAGAGTTATTATATATAGAAAGAGAAACCAGGAAACAAAACAGGAAATTTGGTCTAAGAAATTATCCACCAAAGTTTAACCAATATAAAGAATAAGTAGCCCATGTTACCACACTCGACCACTGAATTAAAAAATAAATAAAAAAGGGAAAAATCACAACAATAACAATGAATATTAGTATATCACAAAATCTATAATTTGTAAAACCACTGACCTAAGAGGCTAAGACCCCAATTAAATTAGAGCATAAGAATCAAATTATCAAATTTGAAAGACATTTAGGCTAAATTAGAATTTAGAAATTAGTCAAATTACCAAAGTTCAAAGCAGTTAGCGGGCAAGCATGGCAGGCATGACAATGCCACTGAGCAAGGAGCAATGGCGAGAGGCGAGAACCTTTGGAGAGTGGAGGCAGTGGAGGTGGAACTTCGGAAGAGGGAAGAGAGCCAGAGACGAAGAGTAAAGAGTTAGTGAAGTATTGAAGTAAGAAGTCTATGAAAAGAGTCTGAAGCCCTAATAAATTTTTTTTTAAAATGAAATGAAACGACGTCGTTTCATGTTATTATAAAAAAAAGAGAAAAAGAAATAAACTTGTGTTGGCGTACGTGTTGCAGACTCTGCAGAGTCGGAGAAGAACTAAGAAGTCGAAGACCACAGACTCGAACACTGCGCCACGCCTCAGCCCCTAGTTCCGCCTCTAGAGATATGAACAAAATTTCATCAAAAATTTCAACATAATTTATTTAATGTACAAAATTTATTATATTAAAATAATTTATCTTCATAAATTATTTTAATATGCTATATTTAACGAATACAAAATTTTTTGTATATATATTTATATTCTTTTCCTTACAACTCATTTTTTAACAATGTAATATATATATATATATATATATATATATATATATATATTAATATATTTATCACATCACATACATACATATATTACACATAAATATTCAAATAAGCGGTATAACAATTCAAAATAAAAATTTTATTTTCTTTAAAATTATTTTTCCACAATTTATTTGCAATCAAAATATAATATATTCAATTATTTCCTTTACTTTCTATAAATTGTTTTCAACAATTTATTTACCTATAATAAATATATATCAATAATATATTTATTATTTTACACATTATCACATTGCACAAAGTATATATTCAATTATACAGTACAATATAAATATATATCACATAATAAGAATTTTATTTATTTCAATTTTTATTTGATATTTCTCAAAAATTCGGATTGTCACAAATTTAAATTAAATAAAATAATAATAATTTTTAATTATTTATTTTGTTTTTAGTTTTGGCCAATATTCATTGTAACTACTTGTGGTTTTGTCGAAAAAATTTATATGAAGAAAAAAAACTCGAATCATGAAAGGAAAAATAAACATTGAGTAAAACTAATGCCAAATAAATATTAAAACCCTAAGATTTGAACTGTGAAAATAAGATGTTCAATAATTTATAATTTTAACTTTTAGATTCTTAATTGTCATGATTTTTTTAACCTTAATTTGAGGTTGTTTTTAGCCTCAAACTAGGAATTTGAAATTAGTATATCAGTTGACAAGATTTTTGTCATAGATTTAAATTATGCAATTAATTTTAGTAATCCACAGTTATTATAGAAAGTTGTACCTTCTGGGGTTTTTGTAACTTCTTTTACGGATTCCAATTATATTATTATTATTTTTGTGAATTCAAAGGCTCCAACAGATTTTACGGTTGTTTACCTATTGCATATTAGTTTTCCTTGCTGCTAGTTTCGCGTCTACATCATTCCCATTTATTAAACATGAAGTAAAACTAATGCCAAACAAGAATAAAAAACCTAAAATTTGAACGGTGAAGATAAGATGTTTCATAATATTTAATTGGCCAAATATGGATTGATATTCTAAACTTTTTTTTTTTTTTTTACTTTGGAGATTGTCTTCTCAATTTTTTTAATTAGGGGATTAAACTCTTAATTTTATTTCCACTTTGGAGATTGTCTTCTCAATTTTTTCAATTAGGAAATATAGTAGTTTGTATTTGCATTAATGTATTGCTTGGGGACAAGCAATGGTTCATGTTTGGGGTATTTGATGAGTGAATTTCATACCTACGAATCACATATAATTAAATTTGAATTGTTGCTAATCTCAGTGTTTGTGCTACATTTCATACATTTATTTTATTTTTGTAGATAACGGAGCATTGGAACTGAGTTGGATGCCAAGAATGGAAACAATAGGCAAACGGAACTTGCATGGTCCAGGCGCTCTGAAGGCAAACGGAACTTAGCATTTATTTATTTTTATTTTTTTACTTTGAAGAAAATCAGTCCAGGCGCGGTAGTGCCCAAAATGTGAAGGGAAGTTGCATGGTCGCGCCGCTATGAAGACGAAAATTTGCTCTCTGTCAAGTTGCGCGGCAGCGCCCAATACCAAGATAATCAGGTGCGGTCGCGTCAGAGATGGGATGGACCAGACTTTGACTTTTTGACATTTTGAATCATTTGGGTTGTAATTTGTCACTTAATTTATATTAGGAGTTGGGTTTATGATGTAAAGACTATAAATAGATGGTTTTAATTCAGTAGATTAATCATCTATTACACTTACAACAAAACCCTAGTTTTGAGAGAAGACAATTAAGGCTTGAAGCAATTGAAGGAGCACGAATGAGGCAATTGAAAGGCTTACATAAGAGATTCAAGAATTGTTACAAACAATTTTTATTTTCTTCTCTATCTTTTAATTTGTATTCTTGAATGCTATTTCCGTGACAACCCAGATTTTTAAGAATTATATATTAAAATAAGAATTTAACAAATAAAATTCTTATTAGATGATATGTTATGTGATATTGTATTGCATAAATGAATCCGTGCTATGCAATATGTGATTTTGTGCATAATAAATATACTATTATTATTATTATATTTATTATATGTAAGCAAATTGTAGGAACAATTTAATAAAGGAAATGAGATGGGTAAAAATTAAACTAATTTATTATATTAAATTATTTTAATGTGGTAAATTGGTGACATTAGATATACTTAATTTATAACCACCATTTTATTGAAGAAATCATATATTATATTATTGAGTGTAATGTATGAATGTTTTTAATGTAGTGAATATATTATTATATTTATTACGCTTAAATTTTTGAAAATAATTTATAGAAGGAAAAGAAAATAATTATTTGAAGTATACAAAAATTATTGTATACTTTAAATAAAGGATATTAAAATAATTTCTAGCATTGAATTATTTTAATAAAGAGAGAATATTATTTTAATTATAATATCTTATTCACTGAATAAATTTTCACTTATATGAAAAATATGAAATGCATATATTTTTGCTCACACGATGTAAAGGAATATTATATTTGTATTCAATAAGTATTATGGGTAATACATATGTAGCGATTCAAAATTTTCTGATATATTAAAATAAAGATTTAATAAAATAAATTTTTATTTTACTAGTTTATTATATTGCATTGTATGTGTGATTATGTGCGGTATAATATGTGGATGTATGTGATAGGATATATGTAATAATTTATATTTATTATATTTAGTAAATTGTTATAAACAATTTATTGTGGAAAGAGAAATTAAATTATTATTTTATTTCACGATCAAGGAGTGCAATCAGTTTACAAGCAAAGATTGAATCAAGAGTTCAAGAATCAAATTTCAACAAAAGGGTAACATACTCATTTCTTTTAAATTTTAAGTTTAATTGTTAAATTGCTAGAAATTGGTTGTTATTGTAATTGTAACACCCCCTTTCCGAAATAGAAAGAGAAATTACTCAAACACAACAAAACTGACGAATTTTGTAGCAAGGCTCAAAGCCACAAAAGAATAATTTTAATATATGATAAATAACACAAGTCAACCATAATAAATGTCAAGCCGACTAAAACCATAATCTAAATTATTTATTACAACTCTAATAAACTATTAGATCACAACCTAAACTAAATATTTAAACCATTTGGATAAAAGGAAGCTCTCGTCACATTTGCCTTGATCCCCCTGATTACCTGCCGGAAGAAAAACACAACATGAGCCAAATGCCCAGTTCAATTAAATGAACTGAACTGAACTGAAACGAACAAAACTAACACAACGAAATAATAGGCTGAATCAAATGGTTGTGTGTTATTTCATACCGAGCTCAAAACAAATAGTAATATACCTTGCCACAGGCAAGTCAAATAATGCCACACATGAAATCAAAATAATGCCACACACGCAATCACACATCGGACTGCACAATCCAGATGCATGCAAAATCGGAAGGCATGTTTGGCACAAACATCACCACTCCACATAACAGAACAGAAAACTAGGGTCGACCCATACGCCTCCCACAACAAAACACCAAATGGCCAACTCCCACCGGAGCACAAAACGGAGACGCCGTGGACTAATCACATTGCCACAGAAGGTGTCATGCCTGAGTGCTAAGAGGACATGCCTGTGGTACCCCCACAGGTGGTTATAGCTCAGGTATACCCTACGGTATTCTAAGAAAAATATCATGTCACAACACATGCAACACAATATCAACACAAAGGGGTTCTAATATGTACACGTTAAATCGAAACAGATAATCAACACATGATCTCCACAAAATCTATTAACATGTACTTTTCTACAAAAATTAAAATAAATTCTAAACATCTAGTTCAAAGAGTACAAGTTATGAATCTCCGAATATCTAAATAAACAATCATATGAATCCACTATGATCAAAGTAGCGGAACAATATTCGAATTCTAAATAAGATGCAAAATGAACAAATTAAATTTTGAGAATATCGCTGAAGGAGTACGAAATCCGTACCTGGAGTAAGCAATATAATATCCAAAATTTAAATTCTAAATTTGTCTCGTTAAATTCCTTGCGTCCGAACTAATCAAAAGAATAATTTAATAATTAATTTAACCACTTAATAAATTTTAATCTTAAATCCAATAATCCTTTAATTTTATAATATTCTAAACAGCAAGCTTAATTTACTATTATTTACATCTATTATTATTATTATTATATAAATTTTCAAATAACTCTAAATAATACCGTAGCAATTAGTATAATTATTAATTATCGTGAATACACCAAATACATACATTAATATATATACAACATGTTAAGAAAATTCTTTGGATTATGGTGATATCTAAATATAATGCTAGTGGAGGGAATAGGGACCAATGTTAGCCAATTACATGCAACTGTATGACAAATCAATACATATGTATTCTAAACTCTAAAATATGAAACTAACATGATAAGACCCACTAAGTAATGATATACAAAGAAGCCAAAAAGAAAGAATTGTACCTCTTTTGTTTCTTCAGCAGACTAATTCGCGATCACAACTCCCTCCTTCTCGGTTAAGCAGCTGCCTCTTCTTTTTTCTTTTTTTTTTGATCAGACGAACAAAGGTACGATACAATATATATGGTTTAGGTTTTATTTATTTATTTATTTATTAATATATTTTACTAACTCTCCTAATTTTAATAAAATTTGTTATTACCCACATAAATTAAACTCAATTAGTTTGTGTTTTTTTTAGGCCCAAATTTTGTCAAATTAATTTGTCCATCACTTACTAATTTTTATTAGCCCACATAAATTAAATAACTAATTTGACCCAAATAAATTGACAAAGTCCAAACAATATTTTTTTTAAAACAAAATAATTTTTTATTATTATATTTTTTTTCGGGTATTACATCACTTACTCCATAAAAATAATTCCGTCCCCAGAATCAAAAGAATGGAACGCACCTAATTTTCAAAGAGATGTGGATACTCCGCTCGAATAGACTCCTCCATCTCCCAAGTAGCTTCCCGCTCCGAATGGTTTCTCCATAATACCTTAACGAACGGAATTGTCTTCCTCCTCAAATATAATCCGTTCTTGACAATCCAAAATCGCCTCGGCTTGCTCCTCACAAGTAAGATCCTCCTGAATCTTATCGAATAGATATTTCACCACATGCAACGGATGATAATGATAACTCCTCAACACTGACACATGGAACACATTGTGCACATGAGCTAGCTGTGGAGGCAAAGCTAATCGATATGCAACTTCACCAACCCTCTCTAAAATCTTAAATGGGCCAATATAACGCGGACTAAGCTTCTCTTTCAACCCAAATCGTCGAATGCCCTTCCAAGGAGAAACTTTTAGAAATACATGCTCACCAAGTTCAAATTCTAAAGTCCCCATATGCTTATCAGCATAACACTTCTGCCGTGATCGAGCCGACTTCAATTTCTCCTTAGCTACCGCTACCTTCTCCGTAGTGATTCAAACTAACTCAGACCGTTCTATGGCCCTCTCGCCAACCTCATCCCAACAAGTTGGTGCCCGACACTTCCTACCATATAATGCCTCAAATGGAGCCATTCCAATACTTGCATGCCAGCTGTTGTTGTAAGCAAATTCAACTAGGCTCCAGTAATTATCCCAATTACCCGACCACTCAAGTGCACAAGACCTCAACATGTCCTCCAACATTTGAATAGTCCTTTCGGATTGCCCATCAGTTTGCGGATAGAAAGAAGTAGTAAAGTTGAGCCGAGTACCCCAAGCTCGTTGAAACCCTTTTCAGAACTGTGAAGTGAACCGTGAGTCCCGATCTGAAACAATAGACACCGGATTACCATGAAGTCTAACAATCTCTTGCTAAAAGATATGTGCCAACCTATCCACCGAGTAACCCTCATGGATAGGCAAAAAGTGTGCCGATTTGGTCAATCGGTCTACCATTACCCAAATGACATCATTCTTCTTGAAAGTCTTTGGCAAACCAGTCACAAAATCCATCGTGATTTCCTCCCACTTCCATACTGAAATGTCTAACTGTTGTAGCAAACCAATAGCTCGTTGATGTTCTATCTTCACTTGTTGATAAGTGAGGCACTTCCCAACATATTCATCCACGTCTCGTTTCATCCCATTCCACCAAAAATTCTTCTTCAAATCCCTATACATCTTCGTAGAATTTGGATGAATAGAAAATAACGAACTATGAGCCTCAGCCAACATAGCCTCCCGAATGATTGGATCTGAAGATAAACACAACCGATCACCCAACCAAATCACACCATGATCATCAATACGAAACTTGAACTGCTTTCCCTCTTCCAGATTTTGCGCCATACTCCATAATTCTCTATCTTCCTTTTGAGCTTCTTTGACCCGCGAGATAAGAGAGGGCTTCATTCTCATACCTGCCAAATGTCCATCTGAACCTCGTACATACAATTCTATCTCGAGCCGCTCCATATCTGAAATAAGCTGAGGTTGTGTAATAAGGGCTGCTACACTCCCAGAACTCTTTCGGCTAAGAGCATCTGCAACCACATTTGCCTTTTCCGAGTGATACTAAATCCTCGCATCATAATCTTTTAGAAGCTCTAACCAACGCCTCTGCCTCATGTTGAGCTCCTTTTGAGTGAAGATGTATTTAAGACCTTTGTGATCTCTCTCTATACAAATAATGCCTCCAAATCTTTAAGGCAAAGATTTGGAGGCATTATTTTCTTCATCATTTATATCGTTTATATAAATGATATAAAGATTTGGAGTATATATCGTTTATATTTTTCTATTAATTTTCTTCATCATACACTAATCACGTGCTTACAATTTTATGTGTTTTCAAATATATTTAAGAGTTAAATTACTTAAAATACTCTCATTCGAATCAATTATTACGTGTCAGTAATTATAAAAATATTTAATTTATAAAAATTTAAAGATATTAAACTTTAAAAGTATAAAATGCGAAAATTACTTCTTATCGGAGTCGTGTTGAACAATCTCATATGCATGGGCTGATCCACTATATGGCAGGGGGGCAAGTGCCCCCTCTTGATTTTTTTCAATTCTTTACTAGTACAGTAGTACAGGGGCATTAAAGTAAAGTGACCCTCCTTAAAAAAGGTTTGATGACTTAAAAAATATTGAAGTTCTAAAAGTGATTATATATTTATTTTTATGTATTTTTAAAATTCATATTTGGTTAATTTTATTATTCCCTCTATTTCACAATAAACGAGATTCATTTGTCAAGTTTTTATTCCACAAAAGTAGTATAAAATGAAATATATAATATCTTCAAATGTGTTATCATAGTTTTGTTACATGTCACTATTATTAAATTAACAAGTCATTATATTAAATGGTAAATATGAAATAAAAAATTAAATACATCATTAATATTTGAATATATTATAAATGATTCTCTTTTTGTGTAAAGACTAAGGTAATTTTATTATTTAGGAGTATTATTTTTATTTAGTTATAAGGGTGTCTCCCTGATCATATGGTTTAACCATAGTATAGGACTGCTTCCCTTTTAGTTCTTAATTTTTCGTTTGCTTTCTTGGGTTTTCTTTAGGCTCTGTTTGTATGTCGAGAATCTTATACGAGAAAATAATTTGAAGGAAAAGGAAAGGAAAGAAATGTAAAGGGAAAAAATAAAGAAAATTACTTTCTTACAAGTGTTTGGTTGACAATATAATTTGTAAGAAAACAAGCCTAAACTCTCTCATCACGCAAAAATCTTATTAAAAATGCAGGATGAGATTTGAAAGGAAAAATTTCTTGTAAGAAAATAGTTAGTGGCATGACATATAGTTTTGCATTGTACCAAACACACTTATGAGAAAATAAACGGTTACTTTTCTTGCTTTCTTTTTATTTTGCTTTCCTTTACCATCATCCAAACAGAACCTTAAGGAATTGATTTTTTCAGTATTAAATTTAACATTTCAACAAAAATGTACAGCATTTAAGGCACATAATAAAAATATGTACTGGGGAATGGTATAGTTAGCAGTGGTTTACATATTCCATAAAAAATATTTCCTTCATAAATTTTAGATCAAATCTTTCGAATTAATTGTGAGACCCAAGTATATCATAAATGTTATCAATTACCATGCATAAGTTATGCTTGATTGCCATAATAGACGTGTTAATTAGCACTATATAAACAACACCATCGATTAAAGGATTACTCCTACCTCAAAACCCTAGACAATCTTTGACTTAAGAAAAGAATGGCCAAACCCTAGACAACCAATTTTAAATCAATCTTCGCAGCGGAAATAATAATTCATTAGAAGAGTTAAGTAGAGAATGCAAACTACTATCTTCTATATATGAATTTAAAAGTTCATCGTCGATATTTTATCCCTGTAACATCAATCAATATATATCTGGAATCAAATATTCATCTTTGCACTACGGTAAAGATATTCATTAGTTAGTCATGTTCATTTAAAACACTGCTCATCTTTGCACTCACGAGCCAAAGATATTAATCGATCGATCATGTTCATCTCAACACTTGTTCATTTTTGCACTTTCTGAGCCAAAGATATTAATCGATTATCATGTTCATCTCAACACTGCTCATCTTTGCACTACGGGCCAAAGATATTCATCAAGAAATCATTCATCTTTGTACTACAGAAGCAAAGATATTCAAGAATATCATCATTTAGGACTGAGGATGATGAAAAATATTTTAAAGGAAACGAATCCAGTGAAACAAAAGAACAATTATTAAGGATTCGTATTTTAAACAATCCAAGTTCAAAAATACTTCATAAGTAATCAGAGTGGAGTAAAATTCAAGAATGATCAAAACATGGATACAATCAAAGCTAGTATCCATAGTAGATATTTTGGACAAAAAGAAGAAATTTCATTTTTCGGTGAATAGTGTCGTATTCGTGAATAGTGTCGTATACGTGAATAGTAACTCTAACACCAAAAGATAGAAATTTTATAAAAAACATCTTCACGCTTCGTGAATAGTACTCGTGAATAGTAACTCATGAATAGTAACTCGTGAATAGTAACTCGTGAATAGTAACTCGTGAATAGTAATTCATGAATAGTAACCCCGACATGAAAAAGTTTCAAATTTGATAAAAATTTTCAACCAATATTTTGGCATAATGATATTGAAGAAATAATATCATTTTCGAATAAAATAACATCCCTTACCTCGAAAAGACAAAGATTTAATTGAAACACCTGGATATAGGTTATGACTTGAACTTGCACCGTATAGCAATACTCAAAGTATACTCAAAATACTCACAAGAATACGCCGATAATATAGAGAGAAAACTTGAGCTTTAAAGTGATTTTCAATTCTAACCTAAGCACCCTATTTATAGGAAAATGCTTAGAACACCAAAGTAGAAAATTTAATATAATAATATTATATATATTACAAATTCTCTACGCATATTTTGACAACTGATTTCAGCTTATCTTGCACATGCTAGGGCTGCCCACAAAACAAAAAATGTTTTTCCTATTTTAAATATTTTAAACTTCCAAAAATCAATTATTTCGGAGCTTCGGAACTTCAATAATTCATAATAATTAGCTATTTTATCAGAAAAATTCGAAACTCATGACTTTCCATAGGAAATTCCATTATCTACAACTTTACAGAAGGAAGTTTTTCCAAATTTCAAACAGAAATTGACCGAAATCCACAAACAGTACCGATTTTACAAGCTATAATCAAATTCAGGTCGAAGAAATGGGTCTCACCGAAACACACAAAATCTGCTTTTAATATTTATTGCAATAAAATACTCTTTTTCCTCAGATACTCATATATCCCACATTCATTGTAAAAATATCACCATTATTATATTATTAAAATATAATAATATATTTAAATGAATTATTTTATCGAAAAAAGATAAAATTTCAATTTTCAACAATCGTTACTATAAAAATTTTCTCCATCCATATCCACATAAAATCAATATTTTCCTCATCATATAAATCAATAATTAATTATTCATAAATAATATTACGAATCATCAAGATCTTTGGCAACCCGTGTCGCTCTCAGGAAAGAGGGACTTTCGGATAAGGATCTCTCCTTCTTGGGCGCGCAATTAGGTGACCAAACCTCTCCTTAGATGTAACTTTCTAGACATTGCCAATAATGTTATCCAATAATATTATTCAGATAATATGAATTATTGTCTGATAATGGAAAATCTTCGTGTAATGACAATTTATTGAAACAACGGTAATATAAAATATCAATGCGTTATTATTGAATCAATAAAATAAAATCTTTGAGCGATAATTCATGTAGCAATTATTGAGTAGTGCCTTCTTCGTAAGAATCAATAATTGGTGAAATACCGTGTCTTCTTTGTTCAACAACGCGTATATTAGTGTGTTTTAACCACCGGGTATTCCAACAATGATAATTGTGAATAACTACGCAGAGTTATTTATAAACAACTTATATTTGTCGTTTTCTTCATCCAATCGCTTTCCAGTTATGGGGCCCACAAAATCTTTACTGGCCGTCGCATTTAATATTCCCCGATAGTACGAATATTCCACGACCAAACGAATATTCCCCGACAATAATGAATATTTTATAACCACTTACTTATTCGAAATATTTGCGTATTTTACCCAAAACTATCCATATTAATCAAATCAACCCTTACTATTTTAAAATAATAAATAGAGGAAAATAAATTTCATTTATTAATAATTTGGGGTCTTACATATGGGGTATTATTTCTTTTTTATTCATGAAGAGAACTTCAGTTATTCCATTCTTTATTATTTTGTTGAATAACTTTTGTTATCAAATCTGCATACATGGTGAAATTCTTCATTATTCCATTCTTTATTATTATGTTGGAATAACTTTGCTTATGCTAATCTACCGCATACATGGTGAAATTCTTCTATTATTCCATTCATTATTTATTCTTCCGCTTAATATCCTCATGCGTGCGATTACGGGGACTGGTTCCATTATTTATTATTCATTGGAATAACTCGTGCTGTGCGGTCTATCGCATGCATGGTGATTTCTATTGTTATTCCATTCTTTATTATTCACGTTTAATATATCTTGTGCGTGCGTTTACGCTTGAACTGGTTCCATTATTTATTATTCTTGGAATAACTTTATGCATGCGGTCTATTGCATGCATGGTGATTTCTCGTGTTATTCCATTCTTTATTATTACGTCGTAATATCCTATCTGTCATGCGTTCTGGGGACTTGGTTCTATTATTTATTATTATGTTGGAATAACCTTTACGCAAGCGGTTTATCGCATGCGTAGGTGATTTCTGTTGTTATTCCATTCTTTATTATTTCAGCCGAATATTACATGCATGCGTTCTGTGGGACTGGTTCCATTATTTATTCTTCTATCTAATATCCTGTCTTTGCGCGCTCGCTGGGACTGAGTTCCATTATTTATTATTACATTGGGAATAACCTTTACATGCGATCTATCGCATACGCATGTTTGAATCCTTACATTATTTCCATTCTTTATTATTACATTTGAATAACCTCTCTATGTGGATTACCACATGCATGGTGAATGATCCTTTGTATTCATTCCTTATTAAATTATGGAAATGATCTATATACGTGGATTATAGCATAGAGGGTGAAAATCCATTTGCAGTTTCATATATTCTATTATACTCAGTTGGTTAAAGTTTTGGCTTCTATACTCCATGAAATTAGTGGAATATCCTTGATATTTGAGTTTCATCCAGTATCTTTTCATGGAAATATTCTTCTGAGCATTCTTAAATTTTACTCTACAAAGAAGTATCATGTTGACAATTTGGACGTTATTAGTTCTTAGATAAATTAATTCTTGAACTTGTTTTATTGAATTATTATGTCATTGTCATCATCCTCATGCTTATATTGTAATGAAAGTCATCTTTGGCTTACGTGCATAGATGGACTTAGTATGATTATGACAAGGGATCATTCGGTATAATCATGACCTGTAATGTTATAAATGATGTGGTAAAAGTCCTCGGTGGCACATAATGCATTGGTGGGCGCTTTTTGGTATGATTATGACCAGGGATTATTTGGTATAGTCATGACCGTTGATGATTTAATGAATATCCTTGGCCCGTAGTACAGGGATGATTAGAAGATGTGGTTTATTTATTAAGCTGAGTCTCAGCGATAAAAGTTGATGAAAATATTTTTAAATCATAGAAGATAGTAGGTTTTATTCTCTACTTGACTCTTCTTCTAATGGATTGCTTATTCATTGCAGCTTAAACTTGATGTCTATTGTATTTTATCGGTTTAACATTGTTGAAGACTATTGATAATTTATTCGCATAATATTTCTTCTTTGGGCTAGTTGAGCTCACCCTTTCTTTCACTTTGTTCTCTTTAGAAAATGAGAATATAGTTGGGACGAGTCGGGAAAAGGAGTGAGCGGTCGAGAAGATAGCATTAGTAGTCCTCACTATTACATTAAATAGTGTGACAATAAATGTAATGAGGACTCCTTTGAGTGTGGATATTGTCTAGATGACAATATTCCTATTAGAACTCTGAGTTTATGTATTGTCGTATATTACACGACGGTTGTATAACTAAGTTTGTATTTGTATTCTGTACCATGTATTTGGCGACTCAGATATAGGTGATGTATACCTATTTTGGGGGCGTCACAAAGTTGTTCCAATTTTTTTGATTTCCTAGTCTTGTTAATACTGCTCTTGTTGTTGCACTGCTATTGCTACTGCTAGTTTCAACAATCTAAAAAGTGATTCGGTTATTAACAAGATGATGAAATCTGCCTTAGACTTGTCTAAAATTGAACGCTTTGATGGTACTAATTTTAAGCGATGGTCTGAAGACATACTGCTTTATTTGGAAACCATGAACTTAGAATATGTGTTGTATGCTATTGCTCCTGCTGTTACTGTTAATGATGTTACTCCTGCTGCTATTGAAATTGTTGAAAATTTGGATGCTGATAAAAGGGATTATGTTAAGGATAATCGTACGCGTCGTCGACACTTGTTGCACTACTTGTCTAATCCATTGTTTGAGATATATTATCCGTATGAAAGTGCTAAGAAAATTTGGGAAGCCTTAAAATCTAAATATGTTGTTGAAAACTCTGGCCTTAAGAAATATGTGGCAGGGAAATTTTTAGATTTTAAGATGCAAGATGAAAAATCTATTATAGATCAAGTTCATACATACCAAACAATTGTGGGGGAAGTTATTGGAGAAGGAATGAAAATATGTTAGAATTTCCAAGTTGTTGTACTTATCAAAAAATTACCACCCTCGTGGAAAGATTATAAGATGAACCTTAAACATGAAAATAATGATTTCACTATGCAGTTATTAATAGCTCACATCCATATTGAAGAACAAAACTGGGCTACAGAAAGAGGAGATGTAGTTCCAAGTCAAACTGTCAAAGCTAATCTCGTAGAACAAAAGCCACAATGGAAGAGCCAAAATTATCAGTCCAAAAACCACAAAGGGAAAAATCAAAAATCAATGGGAAAGGATAATAGGTTCAAAAATTCAAATCAAATTCAGAAACCTTTTACTAAAGGTCCTTGCTTCGTATGTGGCAGACCTGGCCATATTGCTATGAAGTGTCACTTTCGCAAGGGGTAAGATAACAAAAATAATAACTCTCAGCCTAAGCCCCAAGCGAACTTGGTTGAATCCGATGATGTTATCATTGTTGTTGTCTCGGAAGTAAACCTTGTTGACAACTTCACGGAATGGGTAGTAGATACCAGGGTTACTAGACACATTTGCGCGAATAAAGATGTAATTCTCAACTACGAAAATGTAACTAATGGAGAAAAGGTTTTTATGGGGGATTCTCGAGCCACCAATGTTGCGGGAAAAGGAAAAGTCTTACTAAAATTAACTTCTGGGAAAATAATTGCTTTACAAGATGTTCTTCATGTTCCCGATATTCGTAGAAATCTAATGTCCGGGTCTTTGTTGAATAAAGCTGGGATTAAACTTGTATTTGAATCTGATGAACTTGTACTTACTCGTAATGGGGAATTTGTTGGGAAAGGTTTTTGTAATGGGGGTTTATTTATACTTGATGCTTCTGCTAAATTGAATAATAAGAATGCTTCTTTTGCTTATATTGTTGAATCTTTGGATGGCATGCTAGATTAGGACATGTGAATGTACCTTCTATTAAAAAGTTGAAACAACTTGAACTTATACCTAATCTTGCAAATACCGAGTTTAATAAATGTGAAATTTGTGTAGAAGCAAAACATGCTAAGAAACCTTTTAAAAGTGTTGAAAGACAAACTGAACTACTTGAGTTAATTCACAGTGATTTAGCTGATTTTAAAAATACTTCGAGTAGATGTGGTAAGAAATATTATATTTCATTTGTGGATGATATGTCTAGATATACTCAAATTTATCTACTTTCCTCTAAAGATGAAGCGGAAGAAATGTTTATTAAATATAAAGCGGAAGTTGAAAATCAGTTAGAAAGAAAAATTAAAAGACTTAGATCTGATCGTGGAGGTGAATATGATTCAGGAAGTCTTAAAAAATTTTGTGAACTAAATGGAATAATACATGAAACTTCTCCTCCTTTTTCTCCACAGTCCAATGGAGTTGCAGAAAGAAAAAATAGAACACTTAAAGATATGATGAATTCTATGTTAATTAGTTCTGGTTTACCTTCTAATATGTGGGGAGAAGCTTGCCTTTCTGCAAATCATATTTTAAATAGAGTTCCACATAAAAAGATAGACTCTACACCATATCATTTATGGAAGAAACATGCACCTAATTTGGGGTATCTTAAAGTGTGGGGGTGTCTAGCTAAAGTAGCTATACCGGAATTTAAAAGGAATAAAATTTAACCTAAAACAATGGATTGCATTTTTATTGGGTATGTTTCTAATAGTGCTGCTTATAGATTTTTGGTAATTAAAGACGCAACTAATAATTATTAAAATAATTCAATTTTGAAAACAAATGATGCAGAATTTTTTGAAAATATATTTCCAATGAAAATTAGAGATGAGGGCAATCCTTCTTCTAGTGAACCTTTTAAAAGGAAAGATAAAGATCCTGTACCTGCATCTACTTGAAGTAAAAGGCAACGTTTTGAGAAAACTTTTGGTCCAGATTTTATAACTGCTTTCATAACTGAAGATGACCCTAAAACTTATGAAGAAGCAATGAAATCAATTGATGCAAATTTTTGGAAGGATGTTATTAATAGTGAACTAGAATCTATTATGTTTAACCATACATGGGAACTAGTTAATTTTCCTAGAGGAAGTAAACCTATTGGATGTAAATGGGTATTTAAAAAGAAGTTAAAAGTTGATGGGTCTATTAATAAATTTAAGGCAAGACTTGTAGCAAAAGGGTTTACTCAAAAGGAAGGTTTTGATTATTTTGACACTTACTCACCAGTGACTAAATTAGCAACTATAAGAATTTTAATTGCTTTGGCTTCTATTCATAAATTGATAATCCACCAAATGGACGTTAAAACTGCTTTTTTGAATGGAGAGTTAAATGAAGAAATTTATATGTGTCAACCTGAAGGTTTTGTTGTTCCAGGTGAAGAACATAAAGTGTGTAGACTTGTAAAATCTTTGTATGGTTTGAAACAAGCGCCAAAACAATGGAATGACAAATTTAATAAAACTCTCTTGTCTAATAATTTTGTGACAAATGAATCTGATAGTTGTGTCTATAGTAGATTCAATGGAAATTGTGGTGTGATTATTTGTTTATATGTGGATGACTTGCTAATATTTGGTACTGATGAGAAAGTTGTGAAAACTACTAAAGAGTTTTTATCTTCTAAATTTGACATGAAAAATATAGGAGAAGCGGATTTGATTCTTGGCATGAAAATAAATAAACATGCAAATGGTTTAGTTTTATCACAGTCTCATTATGTGAAAAATATTCTTAAGAAATTTAATTTCTTTAATGAAGAGCCATTAGGAACCCCTTATGACTCTGGTGTGTATTTAAAGAAAAATAAAGGGAATGGTATTGCACAAGTTGAATATGCTAGAATCATTGGTAGTGTAATGTTTTTAATGAACTATACTCGACCTGATATTGCATATGTCATTAGTAGACTTAGCAGATATACACATAATCCTTCACAAGAACATTGGAATGCATTGTCACGACTAATGAGGTATTTAAAAGGAACAGTTAATGTAGGTGTACATTTTACTAGTCATCCTAGTGTTTTAGAAGGATATTGTGATGCTAATTGGGTATCTGATAATGATGAAACAAACTCCACTAGTGGTTATGTGTTTACTTTAGGTGGAGGAGCTGTTTCTTGGAAATCTGCTAAACAAACTTGTACTGCTAGATCTACTATGGAATCTAAATTTATTGCTTTAGAATTGGCAGGTACAGAAGCAGAGTGGATAAGGAATTTATTGGCTGATATTCCATTGTGGTATAAGCCAATTCCTTCTATTTCTTTGCATTGTGATTCTCAAGCAGCGATGAGCAGGGCAATGAACCATGTTTATAATGGAAAACAGAGACATATTCGCTTGAGGCATAACATTGTACGAGGACTGATCAGTAATGGGGTTATTTCCATAGAATTTGTAAGGTCTGAAAAGAACCTAGCGGATCCGCTTACTAAGGGATTGAGTAAAAAGGTAGTCCAAGAAGCATCCAGAGGGATGGGACTATTGCCAATATCTTGAGTAAATAATATATGATGGAAACCCAACCCATGTGATTGGAGATCCCATGAATTGGGTTCAATGGGTAACAACAAGTCATGTAATTATTTAATTAAAGCACTACAATTATTTATATTTCTCCTTGTGTGTATGTGGTGCTTACTGACAAATTGTGATAGGATGAATCATTTAGATTCTTAATGAAACTCATAGCCCTAAAGGGTGGTGTATGTCAGTATACACTTGATGGGTTCACCTATATAAAGGTGGAAGTGTAGGCCGCTTCTTATGAGAGTCTTTGGCAAACTCTCTAGAGCCTTTATGAAAATCTGGAATATGGCGCATGGCCTAGAATGCGCCCAACCGCGGACTTGTGTGGATTCAGGATTTAAGATATGTGTGCAAGTTCAATTGATTGTATCACAGATAATAGGTTCAAGAATATAGTTCACCTATAATCTACAATTATTAGCTTGTTCCACTAAGTGTCGATTCAAACCCACAAGGTATCGACGTTATGTATCTAAAATCCATTGCCCGTCTCACTTCTTTTTAATTTTTCTCTCTTTGATAATTTTCTTTTTAATTTTTCTCTCTTTGATAATTTTGGGTCATGTGGGGGATTTTTGGTTATGCTCCAAAATCTTATGATTTTTTCAAAGTCCCATATCATCTATTTTGAAAACTTTCTATGTGTATATAAGTACATGTTGGCTTGGGTCTAATAACTTGGTTGTGTAAAAGAGATGGGCTCGCGCACATGAGGACGGCTAAGGAATTGGGTGAGGCCAAGCTTGGTTCTTGGACTTTCGGTCAGAAAACCTTAGTGCGTGTGTGCGCACGATACGCCCGCGTAAGGGGTGTCGATCCGGTCGATTAAGCCTTGCGAGTGCACCCAGGTTGCCCATTGTTTTGCTTAAATCCCTAATCTTTTTATACCAAGCCCTAAATAGAGTTAATACCCTAGCCGTTTTAATTTACGTTATTTTTTCCACAACGTAAACCTTATTTATTTCTCTCAACGCCAACGATCGCGTTATTTACTTCAAACGTTCTGCAGTTTCAGTTTCTAACGTTCGTTCTTCTTCTTCTTCTATATATACTGTCTCTGTTCTGTAGAAAAAGAGGAACACAGAAATATATACATATACAGTTTCTTCATAATCTGTTATTCTCATAATCCAAATTGGGGGCAATCCACATTGACAAGTCCACAGCCTTCTTCTGCGAGTACACGCAATTGAGGCTTTGCCGTTGAATCCTGGAGGGTGAACGCCGTGGAGCTCAACTGTACCAAGATTTATAACCAGTGAGGGCGGAATCAATTTTTAAGACATATGCTCCAAAAGGGACGATGACAAATGTAACCAATTATGTCTCCAAGCACTTTGCAGGGGTGGCCAATGCAAGATAGAGGGCAGCAGGCCGCCGAATCATTTTTATCATTGTTTTTGTTGAGCGTCCAAATTATTCTCAATAAAATGAGAGAGTTTAAGTTAATTTGTGACAATTAAAAAATATAATTGCAGTTCAAGCTGTCACCTTCTTCTGTTTCTTTGAATTCTCAAATTTATTGTCTTATAGGAGTAATTTAAATTAAATAAAACTAATAATAATTTTTAATTATTTATTTTGTTCTTATTGTTGGCCAATATTCATTGTAACTACTTGTGGAAGGAATTTATGGGAAGAAAAAAAATCGAAACATGAAAGGAAATATGAACATTAAGTAAAACTAAATCCAAACAAGAATTTAAACCCTCAAATTTGAATTGTGAAAATAAGATGTTCAATAATGTATAATTTTAATTTTTAGATTCTTAATTGTTAGGATTTTTTAACCTTAATTTGAGGTTGTTTTTAGCCTCAAACTAGGGATTTCAAATTAGTATACCAATCGACAAGATTTTTTGTCATTTGTTTAAATTATGCATTTAATTTTAGTAATCCACACTTATTATAGAAGGTTGTCTTTTGGGGTTTTTGTTACTTCTTTTGCGGATTCCAAATTAATTATTATTATTATTATTATTATTATTATTCAAAGGCCCCAACAAATTCTAAGGTTGTTTACCTAGTGGATAGTAGTTTTCCTTGCTGCTTGTTTCGTGTCAAAATCATTCCCCTCTTTTTAAACAAAAAGAAAATCTAATGTCAACCAAGAATTAAAAACCTAAAATTTGAACGGTGAAGATTAGATGTTTAATAATATTTAATTGGCTATATATGGATTAATACTCTGGATTTTTAATTTTTTTCATTATGACGATTGTCTTCCCAATTTTTTTCCAATTCGGGGATTAAACTCTTGATTAATTCTTTTTCACTTTGGAGATTGTCTTCTCAATTTTTTAAAGTAGTGGATTAAATTTTTAATTTTTTCTGGTTACGTCTAATGGATAGTAGAAATTGATAACATGACAACATGTAGCTAAAAAATGCTTATGTTTAATTTTGATTCTCATTTTAACTTTTATTCCATCAATTTTTTATACCAAAAAAGATAAATATAATACCATTATTAATTTTTTTAAATAAATTTAATACATTACAAACACAACTTAAAAAATAATCAATATCAATATAATGATAAATATTTTAAAATGTATAAATGTACTACTTATTAAAATCTTGTTATTTCATAATCATCAATAATCAATATAATAACAATTTTACCTTTTTTTGGTATACAAATTTAATTAAGGCCTAGATATATATTAGTACCTGAACTTTAAGTTTATTTCATAATCATTAGTAATAAATATAATTAATTTTTTATACCAAAAGGATAAATTTTTCATTAAATTTACTTTACAAAATTAATAATGGTTTTATATTTATCCTTTTTGTAAGACCCCGACTTTTATGAAATAAAAGTCTAATTTTCTTTATGATTATTATTCTAAATTTTAATATCCCAGAATTTTCTATTAATGAAATGAGAATTATAAATAAGAAGTGAGTAATGAGAATTGAGATTTTAATGTAAAAGTTAATTTTTAAAAGTCAAAATGGTCAAATGGACAACTAATTAGCTAAATGAGTAAATAAAAGAGGAAAACATAAAATTTGTGGAGAAGTGGGCCATGAGGGGGTGGCTAGGAGTGTTGATGGTGGTGTAAGTGCACTAGTACAAAAAAACTAATATATAACTACAAAAAAACGTTGTAATTGATCCCCCAGAAACGTCGTGGATAACTGTGTCATCTATTAAACACAAATACACAACGTTTTTAAATTAACGTTGTAGTTTGACACATTACACAGAGTTTTTTTTTCTAAAAAACGATGTGTATTTATTTTCCATAAGGTGTTTGATGTGTGAAAACGTTATAGATAGTATGATTCTACAACGTTTCTGACTTAAAAATGTTGTAATATATATATATATATATATATATATATATATATATATATATATATATATATAACGATTTTTGATCTCTACCTTAACAAGCAACAACGTTTATTTTGTCAAAAACGTTATAGTTTGACACATTACACAACGTTTTTATAAACGTGTATTTATTTTTCATAAGGTGTTGGATGCATGAAAACGTTGTAAATAGTATGATTCCACAAAGTTTCTGACTTGAAAACGTTGTAATACATGCATATATATAACAATTTTGGATCTTTACCTTAGCAAGCAACAACATTTATTTTACCAAAAACGTTGTAGATAGTATGATTCCACAACGTTTCTGACTTAAAAACGTTGTAATATATACATGCATATACAACGTTAATAATTTCTTCCTATATTTGAAAATACACGGTTGACTGCTAATACCATGATATAACTAAAAAAACTATTCTCATTTAAAACCAAAATATATCAAGTATTCTCAGTTTCAAAATACACCCCAATAAGAAAATAATATAAATGCTATACTTTTTTAAAAGTATTAAAAAAAGAGAAAATGTAAAAATTTCATGGGATATACCCCAGACCAAATATACCATTGACTATCATAGGACGGACCCTATAATGGGAAGTGTATACCAGAAGCACAAAAATTAGCATACCAGTAAAGTTTCACATATAAGTTTAATGAGCATACCAGTATCTTCTGCCACTAAAACAATTTGATTCTGAAGATAACTTATCATATCCGCAATATCTTTAGGAATTAGTCCTCTAAGCATATTGTGAGGATCATCAGATTGAACTGGAATCTGCAAAGGAGGGACAAAGATGCTAACTTGCGGAATGCTCCTCTTTGTCTTCTTCCTTCTGATTGAGTACATAGAGGATGAACACCCCATTGTCCTTGAAGGGGATTTCCTTTTTTCAAATATGACATTCTACAAAAACATTAATGATCAGAAACTCTATAATACATTTAGTCCAATGAAAGAAACTAAAATGCAAAATTAACAAGAAATTAAGTATTACTCCAGGATTCCTTAGTTACATAGGGCTTTACAATAGATAGTATTTATACCTACTAATCCTATTACAACCCTACTTCACACTAAGGGATGAGATAATGACTCACAGCAGCAACAATTTCTGCCTAAAGTTTACCTGCAAATAGATCAAAGCCCACGACCCCTTTATTGTTGAAAGGAGTTCTGGAACAGAATTCAGCCCTTCTCCACTACAAGAGCACTCTTTTGTATACTCATGAGAAGTGCAAGGACAACACTTTCCTAGACACTTCATTATAATTTCTGCATCATTGCTATCCCTACTAACATGAACTCCACCAAATATTTCACCTATAAAATGAAGTAATGAAATTTTCATAGAATTGATTGTATAAAAATATAAATTAAAAAAGAAATAAGAAAAAGGAGAAAGGAGAAATTTCCACAGTAAGCATTAACTCAACTACGAAATAGACACAAGAAATCACTCGCAAAGAGTCGTGCACTCCGGAACAGATGACAAATTCCTGGGGAAACTTCAGTGCCATTATATCGATGTACAAGTATATAAGCACATACATAATTAGATAGAATAAGACATCAATGGCTACATAAAGCAAGTAAATTGGTTTATAATGTCAAAAAAATCTCTGGAATGAAAACTGCATTATACCTCTCGAGAGTTCACAATATCCATATTTCCAAGAAAATGATTCAAGAATCCTTGCATTGCTACCTTTGCTCGGTCTGACATTGAATGATGCCTTCCAAGTGCTGGCCGAATAATTGGCAGAGCAGAACTAGAGGGTACATCTCGGAACAAAAAAACACATGTAAGAACTACATCAATTATGGTAAAAAAAGTATTTTCCATCAATCTTGAGAAGTGATACTTAATCAGCTCTCACTTGTTTCTAACACTTTCCTCATTATTTATAGGAACAATCTCATCATCAGGTTCGTCCTCATCTTGCACAACTGTTGTGTTCTCTCCAATTCCTAAGTTTTGAAGCCATTCTTTAACCTTTAAAGACAATGTACTAATTAGATATACAGTAAAAACCTTTCATGACAACATGATGATGGATCCGAAGTAAAAATTGTAATGGTACAAGCTAAGAGGGCCACGATTCATCAAAGGGTAACATACAAATTAAACTGCAAGGAACTTAAAGCACCTGCTCTTGCTTCTCATTAATCTCCTCAATAAATGCACGTCTCTTCAATGTGAAGTGTAAATAAAATACTTGTGAAGCTTTCTTCTTTAACAGCCACTTGAACGGTAAAACAATTTGAAAAACAAATGACGCTAGACTTAAATTGTTGTTAAAAACATTAAGATAATATATCTAAACTGCAGCCTTAAAGCACCATTTAGTTAACGACTATATAACATACCCAGAGATTATTGCAAGAGTTCTATCCTAGAACCAACTAAGCACGAACTTTTATACTAAAAAATATTGCTCAGCAATAAGTATGTCAATTTCCAAAATATCAACCATTAGCTTATTCTCGGTTTCAGCCAGGACAATACTTTGAATTTCTGAATGATGAGGGCAGCGATTAACTAAGGCAGAACTCATAACCTTCAGATTTTCATGTTAGTCACAATGATATTAGCACATATTTATGACTGAATCCACAAAAAACTTTTTACAAAAATACATCCTTTCTACTTAACATATCAAGCTAAAAATATATATTAACTTGAAATGGCCAATGACATATTCATATGTTTACCTGCGTTTGTTCGTGGATCGGGAGACTTTCTTTTCATCGATTGATCAAGGAATCTTCCATTGATACGTACAGAGAAAGAAAAAAACAAAAAGGTTAAGATCCCCTAGAAATAGTAATTGCAACCTGGATTTCACTCTCTCTACTGGCCCTTAGAACCTTGACAATAGAGTTAAAAATGGACATCTGAGGTCAACCAAATGCATACAACCTAATTTTCCCCAAAACCAAATGGATGCACCCTAATTTTCCCCAAAAACAACAGTATATCTAGCCAATCAACATGACAACATTACTAATCTGTCAAAACAATTGATAGAAGCTAAAATTGGTCAATTATGTAACACAAACCACTCAAAAGCAGCTTAATCAGATTGATAAAATAAAAAATCTCAACCACAACTGCGAATAAATTCTTTTTCAAAATTATAAAATCCAAGTGATATGGGCCTATGTGTACTATTGTGTGAAAGTGCCATATACACTAAGCTACATAAAGTGTTGTGATAAACCATATGTCTATGTGTACTAAGCCATATTTAAGCCAATACTGTATATATGTAGGCTACTCTGTGACAAGTCACTTTCTTTATTAGAAGGTTTAATCCACGCGAGAGGCAAATACATCAACCTTCATTACTCAATTAAGTTTATATTGCAAGTACTCAACTGGAAGGCTTATCTTTTCAAGTTATTAAAATTATTAAACTGCAATACTTAAAAATTCAATTATTCTTATGATATTGAAAGTATGTCAATGCCGTTATATCGGCTACACAACTATTGAGATATATTGATATTATTCATATTCATGAAAATCTCATTTAATGTTCTCCAAACTATTTTGTTGTGGTGCGGACTCTTATATAAATGATGTGAACGAACAACCCTTTTATAGAGGCATTTGATATCGGACATATGATTCCGAAGGACATGCAATGTGTCATTAGACTGTTATGTTGTGCACAATATAGGGTACTTAGGTTGATCCCCTAAAATACAAGTCTAGGATATAGATCAGTTTTCATAACTATTTGTATACACATGGATTGCAGTTTTAGTACTGTCAATTCTAGTACAGAGTTCATTGGTTATTTGACCTTACAGCATGATAAAGCCTGATTTTCTAAATTCAAAGAATTATTTTTCTCAATATCTCGTTAATTAATTCCTTTATTATAAATATTCTTATTCCATTATGTTCAACTGTTTATTTCCTTGCTGAGAAAGTTTTTGCTCACCCTTCCGTTGAATATAATATTTTCAGTTAAAATCGAGAATGCGGGTACGTCCGGGAAAGATAAAGAAAAAGGCAAAATTACAGAATAATTTGTTATTAAGCGTTTGTGCTTAAATGAAATTAAGTAGTTGATGTAAAAAATACATTTAGTATTATGTTTTGTAATATTATTTGGTATTTATGTTATGTAAAGGTATATGAAACCTGGGATTAATTTAAGTAAGATATTTATGTAATCTAAGACGGGTTTAAGTTAGTATTTTGATGGAATGAATGGATATGTTGGTATCGTGAGCACCAAACTCGAGATAAAGGTAATCCGAATTTGGGGGCGTTACCGCCAGAAGATATTGTGACCAATAATGTGGATCTGGATGATCTGAGAGAAGAAGAGGTAATCCGTGAAATTGAAAGAGAAGAAGATGAGTTGGAAGCACTAATGGCTTTAAATGAATTCAGAAGGTCAAGAAGAGAGATTAGGGAGCCTACCTGGATGGTAAACTATGTCAAGGGAAGAAAGGGGAAATCTAAGTCCAGATGGTAGTTAAGTTGGTTATGTTTGTTAGCTAGTCAATCAAATGGTCAACAATGATTAGGATAAAAGATAGATGAATGGAGTAGATTGAATGCTTTCTTTTTGTGTCTAGCTACCTTGATAAAGAGCCATCCATTGTAATAATCTGGGACATGAATGAATATTTTGATTTCCAACATCTCTTCTTCTTTCTTTTCTCCCTCTTTCTTTGAAATAGTTTAGCTGCAGACTTTAAAGTAGCTACAGCTTGTATCCATTTCTAAAAATTTGTTACATTTTATTAAATATAAGTGATGAAAATGGAACAAAAATTGTTGATTTATCATTCGGTGGTGGAGATTTCAATTCAACTGGGATTATAAACGAGCTAAGTTGATTCAAATTTTAACTTGACGAGTTTAGGCTCACAAAAGAGTTAAACGACCCAAGTTGAGTTTTTAAACGAGTCTGCATGTCGTGTTTGAGTTCGACTTGATAAATAAATGATCGTCTAAAACTAAAAGTATTCATTTTCGTTTGGGATTTGAAAAAATCTCAAATTAACTTCAAAAAGTTAACATTAATCCTATAATTTGAAATAGATGAGTATCAGCAATCTTTATCTATATAAATATATAATAAGACAAAACCTGATTTTTTGGTGTTCGTCCTATGGTTTAGTTTCTCCTAAAATTAAACTAGAACCAAGCCCTATTTATGATATTGAAAAACTTAAAAGTAATTTATTATTTTACAATAATTTTATTTCTTGTAGGAGTCCTTTAGTTAATTAGTATTTTAAATCATGTCCAGGATTTCACCTTTTATGTTTTCACTCAACTTTGTACTCTAAGTAATTATATATTAAGAATATAGAAATAAAAATATATAAAAAAATAGGAGGCATTGGAGGTGAGGTATATCTCACATTCTTGTATGAGGTGTTCCATATAATAACAATATTTTGAAAAATTATAAAATACCCTTTTATACAAAACATGGGAGCAAGGGTATTCAATTACACAAATAGACGTCGTGTTTTGTATGATAGCTCATGCAATTATATGGTGTTCCTCATCATTATTTTTGTCTAAAAATATTATGATTAATATTAACTTATTATTTTGTAACAATTTTATTCTTTATAAGAGTCACTTAATTACTTAGTCATATAAAAGATTCTAACTTAAAAGTCATTAAAATTTAACTTTTAGGTGTGTACTCAACTTTGATCTCTAAATAACTATATATTAAAAATATTAGAAAAATATTGTGAGTAAATATAAGTAATATTAGTAAATATATTATATATATTAACGATTAAATTTTAGTTACCAATTATATTTCATATAAGAGATCTTTAGCTAATTAATCATATAAATCAATTCTAACTTATACATGATTAGTGATTAAAATCTAACTAATTTTAAAACTAAAATTATAATGGCAATTCATTATTTCACAACAATTCTAACCCTAAATAACTATATATTAAAAATATATAAGAAAATATTATCACTAAATAGTAATTAGTATTAAAAAACAATGCACGATTAAACTTTAGTTTCTATTTTTTATATAATAATAGTAATTAACTTAGTATTTTATGAAAATTTTATTCCTTATAAGATTCCTTTAGCTCATTACTTATATAACTTTAAAAAACTAAAATGAATAGCAATACTAAGTCAATTTGAGAAATTTTAATGAAAATTTTATAATCATTATATTTAAAATTAAAATGAAATTAAAATTATGCTATTTGAAAAAAAAATATGTGCTTCGCACGGGGCACTAAGTTTATAAGATAGCCAATCGATGACAAAAAAAATTTAGTAAATAATCTTGTGTTTTATACATGAGAATAAATTATATACAGATGACTTGTAAAACTATAGTTTTATCTCTTAAATATGAGTCAGGGATATATCCATTTCGTGTCAAAAAGATCCCTCCTTTTTACTTTTACATCGGGTGTTTTAATGAGTCTAATTACCCATATATTTGATTACGTATTGGGTTGGAACAACTTATTATAATTTGTCACCTACAAGAGTTGGTATCATTAAAAATGATAACACCATAATTCAAAGTTTCTGAGCCACTACCACTAGCGCATGAGACTATTAATTCCTTCTTTGTTACACCTCCAATAATAATACATAGGGAATTCAGGAGAAAATCAAGGGATTTGAATTACATTGACACATTTTGTATTTATTAATTACCATGGTAAAAATGTTTAACTAACCATATTGAATTTGAAATTCCTTGATTTTGTCCTGAATTCTTTGTGTCATGCTGTTATTGGAGGGTGTAAAATTCTAATTTTACGGCTAATTTAATCTCTTAGTTAATTTATACATATATTTTTAAACGTACAAAAAAAGGGTACAATTGTGTTAGCACAAAGTAACACGTGCAAAGTAGGATTTCTAAGCTCCAAGATATCTGAATTTAATCCTCAATAAAGTTTTACATTTATTACATAATAAATATTTCCTTAATTTTTAAATCTGACGAATTAATTTACCATAAGGTATGTCTGACTACCATAATAGACATCTTAATTTGAAATAATTGGAAAATTTAAAACAAATTTGCTACTTCCACCGTCCCAAATTGAGAGTCTAATTGTCTTTTCTGATATAATCCCAAACTGAGAGTTATTATATATAGAAAGAGAAACCAGGAAACAAAACAGGAAATTTGGTCTAAGAAATTATCCACCAAAGTTTAACCAATATAAAGAATAAGTAGTCCATGTTACCACACTCGACCACTGAATTAAAAAATAAATAAAAAAAAGGAAAAATCACAACAATAACAATGAATATCAGTATATCACAACATCTATAATTTGTAAAACCACTGACCTAAGAGGCTAAGACCCCAATCAAATTAGACCATAAGAATCAAATTACCAAATTTGAAAGACATTTAGGCTAAATTAAAATTTAAAAATTAGTCAAATTACCAAAGTTCAAAGCAGTTAGCGGCGGCGGGCGGCGGCGACGGCAGCGGCTGGAGCAGGGAGCAGTGGCGGTAGAGGCAGGAGCACTGGAGAGTGGAGGCAGTGGAGGCGGAACTGCGGTATAACAATTCAAAATAAAAATTTTATTTTCTTTAAAATTATTTTTCCACAATTTATTTGCAATCAAAATATAATATATTCAATTATTTCCTTTCCTTTTTATAAATTGTTTTCAACAATTTATTTACCTATAATAAATATATATCAATAATATATTTATTATTTTACACATTATCACATTGCACAGTATATATTCAATTATACAGTACAATATAAATATATATCACATAATAAGAATTTTATTTATTTCAATTTTTATTTTGATATTTCTCAAAAATTCGGATTGTCACAAATTTAAATTAAATTAAATAATAATAATTTTTAATTATTTATTTTGTTTTTAGTTTTGGCCAATATTCATTGTAACTACTTGCGGTTTTGTCGAAGAAATTTATATGAAGAAAAAAAACTCGAAACATGAAAGGAAAAATAAACATTGAGTAAAACTAATGCCAAACAAATATTAAAACCCTAAGATTTGAACTGTGAAAATAAGATGTTCAATAATTTATAATTTGAACTTTTAGATTCTTAATTGTCACGATTTTTTTAACCTTAATTTGTGGTTGTTTTTAGCCTCAAACTAGGAATTTGAAATTAGTATATCAATTGACAAGATTTTTGTCATAGATTTAAATTATGCAATTAATTTTAGTAATCCACAGTTATTATAGAAAGTTGTATCTTTTGGGGGTTTTGTAACTTCTTTTGCGGATTCCAATTATTATTATTATTATTATTATTATTATTATTATTGTGAATTCAAAGGCTCCAACAGATTTTATGGTTGTTTACCTAGTGCATATTAGTTTTCCTTGCTGCTAGTTTCGTGTCTACATCATTCCCATCAAATTAAACATGAAGTAAAACTAATGCCAAACAAGAATAAAAAACCTAAAATTTGAACGGTGAAGATAAGATGTTTCATAATATTTAATTGGCCAAATATGGATTGATATTCTAAACTTTTATTTTTTTTATACTTTGGAGATTGTCTTCTCAATTTTTTTAATTAGGAGATTAAACTCTTAATTTTATTTCTACTTTAGAGATTGTCTTCTCAATTTTTTCAATTAGGAAATGTAATAGTTTGCATTTGCATTAGTGTATTGCTTGGGGACAAGCAATGATTCATGTTTAGGGTATTTGATGAGTGAATTTCATACCTACGAATCACATATAATTAAATTTGAATTGTTGCTAATCTCAGTGTTTGTGCTACATTTCATACATTTATTTTATTTTTGTAGATAATGGAGCATTGGAACTGAGTTGGATGCCAAGAATGGAAACAATAGGCAAACGGAACTTGCATGGTCCAGGCGCTCTGAACGCAAACGGAACTTAGGATTTATTTTTATTTTTTTTACTTTGAAGAAAAGCAGTCCAGGCGCGGTAGTGCCCAAAATGTGAAGGGAAGTTGCATGGTCGCGCCGCTCTGAAGACGAAAATTTGCCCTCTGTCAAGTTCTTGGCAAATACTAATACCAAGATAATCAAAAGCGGCTACCAGAGCTGGGATGGACCAGACTTTGACTTTTTGACTTTTTGAATCAACTGGGTTGTAATTTGTCACTTAATTTATATTAGGAGTTGGGTTTATGATGTAAAGACTATAAATAGATGGTTTTAATTTAGTAGATTAATCATCTATTACACTTACAACAAAACCCTAGTTTTGAGAGAAGACAATTAAGGCTTGAAGCAATTGAAGGAGCACGAATGAGGCAATTGAAAGGCTTACATAAGAGATTCAAGAATTGTTACAAACAATTTTTATTCTCTTCTCTATCTTTTAATTTGTATTCTTGAATGCTATTTCCGTGACAACCCAGATTTTTAAGAATTATTAAAATAAAAATTTAACAAATAAAATTCTTATTAGATGATATGTTATGTGATATTGTATTGCATAAATGAATCCGTGCTATGCAATATGTGATTTTGTGCATAATAAATATAATATTATTATTATTATATATTTATTATATGTAAGCAAATTGTAGGAACAATTTAATAAAGGAAATGAGATGGGTAAAAAGTAAACTAATTTATTATATTAAATTATTTTAATGTGGTAAATTGGTGACATTAGATATACTTAATTTATAACCACCATTTTATTGAAGAAATCATATATTATATTATTGAGTGTAATGTATGAATATTTTAATGTAGTGAATATATTATTATATTTATTACGCTTAAATTTTTGAAAATAATTTATAGAAGGAAAAGAAATAATTATTTTAAGTATACAAAAATTATTGTATACTTTAAATAAAGGATATTAAAATAATTTCTAGCATTGAATTATTTTAATAAAGAGAGAATATTATTTTAATTATAATATCTTATTCATTTAATAAATTTCCACTTATATGAAAAATATGAAATGCATATATTTTTGCTCATACGATGTAAAGGAATATTATATTTGTATTCAATAAGTATTATGGGTAATACATATGTAGCGATTCAAAATTTTCTAATATATTAAAATAAAGATTTAATAAAATAAATTTTTATTTTAATAGTTTATTATATTGTATTGTATGTGTGATTACGCGTATAATATGTGGATGTATGTGATAGGATATATGTAATAATTTATATTTATTATATTTAGTAAATTGTTATAAACAATTTATTGTGGAAAAAGAAATTAAATTATTATTTTATTTGATTTATATTATATTCTTTATGTGATAATTGTGATATAATGTATGTGTGAATGTGGCGTGATAAATATATTAAAATATATTTACTACGTAAATAATTGCTTGAAAGCAAATTATAATACAATAGGATGAAAATTTTGTTAAATATGTTTATGAAAATAAATTATTTTAATTAATTTATTAAATAAAATATTTTTATTTAGTAAATAGTTTTCCTTTTTATGAAAAAAAAATTATAATTATTTTATTTTAATTTTTAAAGTGCGTTATGTATTTAATATTTAACGCGATACATACGGAGGGTATTAGAATTATATTATGCATGAAAAAGGTTCATGAATTGTATATTAAAGGATGAGTCATGTTATTAAGCTGGAGGTGTTATGCTACTAAGCAATCCGTGTAACCCCTGGCATAGCTTTTGTAAAGGCTGAGTTAGTGGGTTTCTCCAGCAATAACTCAAATTATTTCAGCAACTCCATTTCCAAATTCTAACATACAAGTTCATCTCCTCTCTAAGTCCAAGTGTATGAGTTCCTTGAACTCATAAGTTCATATACGAAAACTAAGGAGAAAAATAGTGAATTTTTTAGTTTAAGCTTGGTTTCTAGAGCAGTGTTGAACAATTAATCACGATCAAGGAGTGCATTCAGTTTACAAGCAAAGATTGAATCAAGAGTTCAAGAATCAAACTTCAACAAAAGGGTAACATACTCATTTCTTTTAAATTTTAAGTTTAATTGTTAAATTGCTAGAAATTGGTTGTTATTGTAATTGTAACATCCCCTTTCTGAAATAGAAAGAGAAATTACTCAAACATAACAAAATTGACGAATTTAGTAGCAAGGTTCAAAGCCACAAAAGAATAGTTTTAATAAATGATAAATAACACAAGTCAACTATAATAAATGTCAAGCCGACTAAAACCATAATCTAAATTATTTATTACAACTCCAATAAACTATTAGATCACGACCTAAACTAAATATTTAAACCATTTGGATAAAAGGAAGCTCTCGTCACACTTGCCTTGATCTCCCTGATTACCTGCCGGAAGAAAAACACAACATGAGCCAAATGCCTAGTACGGATATAGAATAAAAGAATAATGAAATGAAATAATTAATTCAATTAAATGAACTGAAACGAAACGAACAAAACTAACACAACGAAATAATAGGCTGAATCAAATGGTTGTGTGTTATTTCATACCGAGCTCAAAACAAATAGTAATATACCTTGCCACACAGGCAAGTCAAATAATGTCACACATGCAATCAAAATAATGCTACACAGGCAATCACACATCGGACTGCGCAATCAAGATGCATACAAAATCGGAAGGCATGTTTGGCACAAACATCACCACTCCGCATAACAGAACAGAACAGAAAACTAGGGTCGACCCATACGCCTCCCACAACAAAACACAAAATGGTCAACTCCCACCGGAGCACAAAACGGAGACGCAATGGACTGATCACATCGCCACAGAAGGTGTCATGCCTCAGTGTCAAGAGGACATGCCTGTGGTACCCTACAGGTGGTTATAGCTCAGGTATACCCTACGGTATTCTAACAAAAATATCATGTCACAACACATGCAACATAATATCAACACAAAGGGGTTCTAATATGTACAGTTAAATCGAAACAGATAATCAACACATGATCTCCACAAAATCTATTAACATGTACTTTTCTACAAGAATTAAAATAAATTCAAAACATCTAGTTCAAAGAGTACAAGTTATGAATCTCTGAATATCTAAATAAACAATCATATAAATCCACTATGATCAAAATAGCGGAACAATATTCAAATTCTAAATAAGATGCAAAACGAACAAATTAAATTTTGAGAATATCGCTGAAGGAGTACGAAATTCGTACCTGGAGTAAGCAATGTAATACCCAAAATTTAAATTCTAAATTTGTCTCGTTAAATTCCTTCCGTCCGAACTAATCAAAAGAATAATTTAATAATTAATTTAACCACTTAGTAAATTTTAATCTTAAATCCAATAATCCTTAAATTTTATAATATTCTAAACATCAAGCTTAATTTACTATTATTTACATCTATTATTATTATTATTATTATTATTATTATATAAATTTTCAAATAACTCTAAATAATACCGTAGCAATTAGTATAATCATTAATTATGGTGAATACACCAAATACATACATTCATATATATACAAAATGTTAAGAAAATTCTTTGGATTATGGTGATATCTAAATATAATGCTAGTGGAGGGAATAGGGACCAATGTTAGCCAATTATATGCAACAGTAAGACAAATCAATACATATGTATTCTAAACTCTAAAATATGAAACTAACATGATAAGACCCACTATGTAATTATATACAAAGAAGTCAAAAAGAAAGAATTGCACCTCTTTTGTTTCTTCAGCAGACTAATTAGCGATCACAACTCCTCTCTTTCTCGCTTTAGCTACGCTTCTTTCTTTTTTCTTTTTTGATCAGACGAACAAAGGTACGATACAATATATATGGTTTAGGTTTTATTTATTTATTTATTTATTAATATATTTTACTAACTCTCCTAATTTTAATAAAATTAGTTATTCCCACATAAATTAAACCCAATTAGTTTGTGTTTTTTTTAGGCCCAAATTTTGCCAAATTAATTTGTCCATCACTTACTAATTTTTATTAGCCCACATAAATTAAATAACTAATTTGACCCAAATAAATTGACAAAGTCCAAACAATATTTTTTTTAAAACAAAATAATTTTTTATTATTATATTTTTTTTCCGGGTATTACATCACTTACCCCTTAAAAATAATTCCGTCCCCAGAATCAAAAGAATGGAATGCACCTAATTTTCAAAGAGATGTGGATACTCCGCTCGAATAGACTCCTCCATCTCCCAAGTAGCTTCCCACTCCGAATGGTTCATCCACAAAACCTTAACGAACGAATTGTCTTCCTCCTCATATATAATCCGTTCTTGACGATCCAAAATCGCATCGGCTTGCTCCTCACAAGTAAGATCCTCCTGAATCTTATCGAACAGATATTTCACCACATGCAACGGATGATAATGATAACTCCTCAACACTGACACATGGAACACATTGTGCATATGAGCTAGCTGTGGAGGCAAAGCTAATCGATATGCAACTTCACCAACCCTCTCCAAAATCTCAAATGGGCCAATATAACGCGGACTAAGCTTCCCTTTCAACCCAAATCATCGAATGCCCTTCCAAGGAGAAACTTTTAGAAATACATGCTCACCAGGTTCAAATTCTAAAGTCCTCATATGCTTATCAGCATAACACTTCTGCCGTGATCGAGCTGACTTCAATTTCTCCTTAGCCACCGTTAACTTCTCCGTAGTGATTCGAACTAACTCAGGCCCTTCTATGACCCTCTCGCCAACCTCATCCCAACAAGTTGGTGCCCGACACTTCCTACCATATAATGCCTCAAACGGAGCCATTCCAATACTTGCATGCCAGCTGTTATTGTAAGCAAATTCAACTAGGCTCAAGTAATCATCTCAATTACCCGACCACTCAAGTGCACAAGACCTCAACATGTCCTCCAACGTTTGAATAGTCCTTTCGGATTGCCCATCAATTTTCGGATGGAAAGAAGTAGTAAAGTTGAGCCGAGTACCCCAAGTTCGTTGAAACCCTTTTCAGAACCATGAAGTGAACCGTGAGTCCCGATCTGAAACAATAGACACCGGATTACCATGAAGTCTAACAATCTCCTGCTAAAAGATATGTGCCAACCTATCCACCGAGTAACCCTCATGGATAGCCAAAAAGTGTGCCGATTTGGTCAATCGGTCTACCATTACCCAAATGGCATCATTCTTCTTGAAAGTCTTTGGCAAACCAATCACAAAATCCATCGTGATATCCTCCCACTTCTATACTGGAATGTCTAACTGTTGTAGCAAACCACTAGCTCGTTGATGTTCTATCTTCACTAGTTGATAAGTGAAGCACTTCCCAACATATTCAGCCACGTCTCGATTCATCCCATTCTACCAAAAATTCTTCTTCAAATCCTTATACATTTTTGTAGAATCTGGATGAATAGAAAATGACGAACTATGAGCCTCTGCCAACACAGCCTCCCGAATGATTGGATCTGAAGATAAACATAACCGATCACCCAACCAAATCACACCATGGTCATCAATACGAAACTCGGACTGCTTTCCCTCTTCCAGATTTTGCGCCATACTCCACAATTCTTTATCTTCCTTTTGAGCTTCTTTGACCCGCAAGATAAGAGAGGGCTCCATTCTCATACCTGCCAAATGCCCATCTGAACCTCGTACATACAATTCTATCTCGAGCCGCTCCATATCTGAAATAAGTTGAGGTTGTGTAATAAGGTTGTGAGACCCAAGTATATCATAAATGTTATCAATTACCATGCATAAGTTATGCTTGATTGCCATAATAGACGTGTTAATTAGCACTATATAAACAACACCATCGATTAAAGGATTACTCCTCCCTCAAAACCCTAGACAATCTTTGACTTAAGAAAAGAATGGCCAAATTCTTGACTATTGCTTTCACATCCCTCTTGGTTCTGTTCATGTTAAGCGCAGGTTATAGTCCTCATAAACTATAGTGCTCTTGGTTTGAAGCACTTTATATTTATACTACTAATTGGTTTGTACACTCGCGATCTTATATAATATATGTTTATATATAATGGAGTATTATCCATAACAAATATTTTACATGCATGGCTATCAGATATAGCATTGTTAATTAATTGTAAGGTTTTGCATACATGATTTAGAACAACACGGTACGACATGACCGTGTTGTTGTAGTCATTATTCATTGCTATAAAGTAGACCTGACAATATAGTTGGTTAGCTTTCGGGTCAACTCATATTAACTGGAACCAAATGGGTTGGTTAACGATTTTTATTTATTTGGGTTGGGTAAAGTTTGGAACCATATTTTTAAAAAGAAATATAGTTCCAACCCGGTTAACCATTTTTCGATCCATATTTTATTCCAAATCTAAATCAAAAGTTTTTTCCACCCATATTTACATATTCAAAAAGTTCAACCATCCACGCACTCCACCTCACCCCCACTCCCCCCACCCCTGCACGCCCCCCACCCCACCCCTTCCCCACTCCACTTACCTCACCTCACCCCCCTACCCCCCTCAAACCACCCCCCACGCCTCACTCCACCCCCCATAACCCCACTAAAAAATAATATTATGTGATTATGTATATACCTTTACCCCACCCCACTCCACTCCACTCCACCCCACCCCACCCCACTAAAAAATATAATATTATGTGATTATGTATATACCCACACCCCACCCCACAACCCCACAACCCCACCAAAATAAATAATAATATTATGTGATTATGTATACACCCCCACACCCTCACCCCACCCCACCCCACCCCCAGCAAAAAAAAATAATGTGTACACCACCCCATATTAATTTTTTTGGGAGGGAGTGTTGAGTGGGGGGGTAGGGGTAGGTGGGGGTGGGTGGGTGGGGGTGGGTGGGGTACATAATCGCTAATATTTTTTTTTAGGAGGAGTGTTGGGTGGGTGGGTAGGTAGGTGGGGTGGGGTGGGGTGGGGTGAGTGAGTGGGGTGAGAGGTGGTGGTGGTACATAATCATTTAATATTAATTTTTTTTGGAAGAGAGTGGTGGGGAGTGAGTGGGGTGGGGTGGGGTTGGGGGGGGGGGGGTGAGGTGGGGTGAGGGGGTGGGTGGGGGTGTATTCACATATTATTATAATTTTTGGGTGGGGTGGGGTCTGGGTGGGGTGGGGTGGGGTGGGATGGGGTGGTGGTAGAGGGTGGGTGGTGTATACATAATCGCTTAATATTAATTTTTTTGGAGAGAGTGGTGGGGAGTGGTGGGGTGGGGTGGGGTGGGGGTGGGGGGAAGGGGTGGGTATGGGTGGTGTACACATTATTTTTTTTGGGTGGGGTGGGGGTGGGGTGGGGGGTAAGGGGTGTATACATAATCACATAATATTATTATTTTGGGGTGGGGTGGTGTGGGGTGGGGTGGGGTAAGGGGTATATACATAATCACATAATATTAGTGTCAAATCAGGCCTTCATGGAACCCATAACCCATAACAATATTAAAATTGTTAATATGGTTTTTAACCATAACCATATGGTTCCAACCAACATTATCCATATTAAAAATGGTTAATATGATTTTAGTTCTTAAATGGAACCATAACCATATTTTGAAAACTAAAACCAACCCATAACCATATTTTGTCAGGCCTACTATAAAGAAATCAATGTGTATTTCATTTATTTCCTTTGCTTATTTAATTTACAAAAATAAAAATATAGTATTGTTATAGTAATTATTTATTCGTAATTTAATGTTTTTTTTTCAGATTTTGAAGGGGTGATGGGTCAAGGTGATGAACAGGTGGAATGCTGTAAAAGCAATCATATTGGGAGTTGTGTTCCAGGAAGTGGGAATGATGACAAATGTAATCAATTATGTCTCCAAGCACTTTGCAGGGGTGGCCAATGCAAGATAGAGAGTTGATCGTAATAGAATCGTCACAGTAGATATAAAATCTATTTTACAATCTGATGAGGTATTTGTGTTAGCCAGCCAAGCAACTCAAGTGTACTACGCCCCTAATGTCTTTCACAGTAGAACCCCCTGGTATACAGTTGTGACAACGAAGACTCGGCCATTTCATGGTACTAATTTGTCTGGAACGGATGACCCATTTCAAGAGCAAGTTAGCAATCCTACCACGTTGTGGTATATGATGACGATGTGTTGGTTGATGATGTCGTTGACATACTCGATGTTGACGAAGTTGAGGAAGATGTGGTTGTTAGTCCGTATGTGATGATAGAAGATTATATTGAGGAAGAAATTGATACAGAAGAGGAAGAGACAAAATTAGAGGATGAAAATGATTTTGATTCTGACGGGTTTGACGACGTACTACTTCTTCACTAATTGGTGTTTTGTAAATACTATACAACTAAAATCAATCATTATATATATATAATCAATCATTTGATGGCCATTTGATCGTTCATTGTATCTATGTCTGTTATTTCAGTAATACACCTATATATGCCTCGACATAGCGGTGGAGGTGGCCGTGGTGGAGGCCGCTCCAGATTGGGTGACGGCTCCCAGGGAGGGTCGTCTTCAGATGCTAGTGAGTTGATTTCTTTTTTGGCTCAATAACATTATTTTCATAACTATATTATACATTCATTTACTATTTTTGGACAATGTCATTGTAAGACCCCAACTTATTATAAATAAAATTGAATTTTTCTTTATTCATTATTCTAAATTAATAAGGGTTAATTTGATATAATTCTTTGGTTATGGGTGAAATGTGCAAAGTTTACAAAATAAGCAAGTGGTTATAAAATATTCATTATTATCGGGGAATATTCGTTTGGTCGTGGAATATTCTTTTGTTTCGGAATCTCCGTCTGACGCAGTAGCAGCTCATTAGTGGGCCCCATAACGGAAAAACGGTTGGATGAAGGAAAACGACAAAGATTGAGTTTTATAAATAACGACGTAAATTGTTACCGCTAACAATGTTGGGTTACTCGGTGGTTAAAATACGATGTCTGCGCGTGGTTGCCGCGTAGCAGACACGGTATTGCATGATTATTGAATTATTGATCCTTACGTGAAGGCACTACTCAATAATTGTTACAATAATTCTTATCAATATTATATTTTATTGATTCAATAATTGCTGCGTTGATATTTTGCATTCTTTGTTGTTTCAATAATTGTCATTACACAATTTTCCATTATCAAATCAATAATTCATATTATTTGAATAATATTATCGAGATAACATTATTGGCAATGTCTAGAAAGTTACATCTAAGGAGAGGTTTGGTCACCTAATTGCGCGCAAGTAGGAGAAATCCTTATTGAAAGCCCTCTTTCTGAGGACGGCACCGTTGTCGATCTTGTGATTCTCAGTAATATTATTTTGAATAATTAATTATTGATTATTATGATAAAGAGAATATTCATTTTATGTGGATATAGATGGAGAAAATTTTTAATGTCACAATTGTTGAAAATTAATATTTTATCTTTTTCTGATAAAATAATTCATTTAAATATATTATTTTAATAATATATTAACGGTGATATTTTTATAATGAATGTGGGATATATGAGTATATGAGGAGGTAGAGTATTTTGTGGCATTAAATGTTTAACATATGTTTTGTGTGTCGGTGGACACAATTCTTGACCGAAAATTTATTATAGACTATAAAATTGCCCGTTTGTGGATTTTGGATAATTTCTATTTGGAATTTGGAAAAATTTTCTTCTGCAAAGTTGTAGAGAATTGAAATTCCTATAAAAAAAGTCGCATGAGATTTGAATTTTCTGATAAAAGGGATATTTATTGTGAATTATTGATGTTTCGGAGTTCAGAAATAATTGATTTTTGGAAATTTTTATTATTATTTTTAAGAAAACGTTTTCAAAGGTTGGTGAGCATCTTTAAGATGTGGTTGGTGGCTAAAATTAGATTCCTTGGCGGTGGGCTTGAATATTTGGTAAATAATAATAATTTATTAATTTAGTCTCCTTTATGCTTACTAACATTTTCCTATAAATAGAGGGCTAAGTTAGAATTGAAAATCACACCGAAACTAAGTTTTCTCTCTTTCTCTCTAAATTATCGAGCGTATTCTTGTGAGTATACTTTGAGTGTTGCTATACTGGTCTTGAGTTTCACAAGACTATACTGAAATTCAAATGAAATACGGTTATTTTTTGAGGTAAGGGTATTATTTTCTTCTTAAATGATATTTTTCTTCAATATCATTATGTCAAGTATTGGTGAACTTTTTTTATCAAATTTGGAACTTGTTGTGTCGGGTTACTATTCACGTATACTAAGACTATTCACGATATCGACACTATTCACGAATACTGACTATTCACCAAAAATAAAAAAATTTCTTTGTCCAAAATATCTATTCCTTGATACTAGCTTTGATTGTATCCATGTTTTGATCATTCTTGAATTTTACACCAATATGATTATTTTCAAGTATTTTTGGACTTGGGTAAAACAAAGTACGAATCCTTAATCCTTAATCCTTGTCATTTTGTTTCAATCGGATTCGTTTTTTTAAAATGTTTTTCATCATCCTCGGTCCTAAATGGTGATATAAATGAATATCTTTGGCTCAGTAGTGCAAAAGATGAACGATTAATCGATGAATATCTTTGGCCCGTAGTGCAAAGATGAGCAAAAGTTGAGATGAACATGACCAACTAGTGATACAAATGAATATCTTTGGCTGTAGAGTGCAAAGATGATTAAAGATGTATATTGATTGTTATTACAGGGGATAAACTATTGATGATGGACTTTTAAACCTTAGAAGACGGTAGAATTCTTTCTCTCGTGACTCTTCTAATGGATTCTTTATTTCATTGCATTTGTTGATCTAAAACTTGTTGTCTATTGTATTCTGTTAGATTTTTCCCTGTTGAAGACTAACGATAATTTATTGTATATTATCTTAGTCATAATATTCTTTACTAGGCTAGTTGAGCTCACCCTTTTTCCTTTTTGTTCCATTTTTCTTCTCAGGAGGTGAGAACATAACAGGATCGAGTCGGGGTATGGAGTGATGGTTCTAGGAAGATGTTTTAACTGTCCTCACTATTTCTGTAAAATAGTGTATGAATAATTAATGAGGACTTATTTGGGTGTGTATATTGTCTAGAAGACAATATTTGTATTCAAACTCACAGTTGTATTGTCGTATTCTACACGACATCTGTATTGTCAAAGTTGTAGTTTGCTTTCTATACCATGTATTTTGACGACTCAGAATGGGTGTTATATACCTATTTTGGGGGCGTCACAGTTGGTATCAGAGCTTAGGGATATGATCTCTGGCGGAGATCGGGGAATAGAACTAGGAGGGAGAGCGAGTAAATCCTTCACTAGTGTGTCCTACCTAAGCTTATTTGTTGGTCAATCATAATATAGGATATTATGTGATATGTTAATTTGTTTAATTAACCCTTGTTTTATGGCGATTTAAGAATGGTCACGAGAACGTTAACAATGGAGTTTATGAGACCGTGGAGATGCTTGTACTCACCAACGAGGAGAACGCGTCAGCAGTGGCAATGTTCCTCTCCGTGAACAACGCCATTTGAACAAATGATGAACAACGGATGTTTAGAAGCTTTTTGCGCTTCATGCAAAATCGCATTTGAGGAGACTCGTGTACAAAATACTGAGGAGGAAATGATAGTAACGTCACGGTTTGTCACGGCCAAACAATTCAAAGAGTTGGGACCACCGATTTCCATGGAAAGCCGATCCGATCAAGGCGTAAACGTGGGTCAAGCAAATTACCAAGATATTCGATGTCTTGGGGTGCGGGAGAACGAAGGTTCCATTCGCCACCTTTATGTTTACGTGGTGAAGCGGATTCTTGGTGGGAATCGTGAAGCGTACTCACCGGATGCACTTAACATGTCTTGGGAAAGATTTGAGAATCGTTCAATGACAAGTACTTTCCGGAAAGTATTCGTCATATGAAGGAGGTAGAGTTTATTAGACTTTCGAATGAACAACATAGCGGTGTCTCAATGCGAGGCAAGGTTCACGAATTATCCGTGTTTGCACCTCATTTGGTGGAGAATGAGGAACGAATGACGCCGTATGTTTCGAGAGGTCTAAACCGTAGATTCGTCAATACCTTATCTCTCATAAATTTTCTCTATATTCGGATGTTGTCAACAAGGCTCGGTTATTAGAGCGAGATAGTGAGTATACTCAACCGAGGGACCACAATCGTGGTAGTCATCGAACGATGATAACCAAATGAGGAGGAAAGAATACGGACAAAGGCGGTAACCACTCGGTGGTAATCGTGGACATGATAATAGGAGAGGTGACTCAAGTGGAAATTTCGAAAAGAGAAGATTCAACAATGACGGAAGATATCAACACAACACCGACCAAAGACCAACAACAAATACTAGGGAGGAGAACGACCCGCGATTAGATGTTACAAATGCGGGGAATGAGGGACATATCACCCTAAACCATCCACAACAATCCAAGGTATGTTACAACCGTGGAAAGGAAGGCCACATCGCTCAAGATTGTACTATCGCGAAACCAAGTTCATGAGGAGTGGTGATTCCAAGTACATCCGGATAAGTCGAAATCACGGTTCTAGAAGAAGCGTTTGTCGTGATTGGACAAAACGTGAGGAACCCAAACGAGGTGATCACGAATAAGCTAATCTTGAATTCTTGCTAAGTTTATACCTTACTAGATCTGGGTTCTACCCATTCTTTTATCTCTCCCGCTTGTGCTCAACGTTTAAACTTGACTTCTAGAAATTAGATTTTGATTTATCTCGTTGAAACTCCGTTGGGTGAAACCTTCGTTACATCTACAATTTATAAATCTTGCATGATCCAAGTTGGCACTATCACATTACTGTTGATCTTATCTCTTTAAAGATACTTTCTTTTGATGTGATTTTAGAATTGATTGGTTAACCACTCATCATGCCAAAATTGATTGTTTTCGTAAGGTTGTTAGTTTTCATATTCTAACTTGACTTTGTCATACAATTCAAACCACTAAACACTAAAATCGATCATTTGTCATATCAAGCCACAAAGCTATTCGTTTATTAAAAAGCGGATGTCAAGCTTTCTTAGCCCATGTTATGGATTTGAATAAAGACAAGTCGATTTGAATAATATTTACGTGGTTAGAGAATTCCCGATGTATTCCCCGAAGAGCTTCCGGTTTACCCCGAGCGTGATGTTGAATTCTTTATTGACCTTGAACCGCACAAAGCCCATTTCTAAAACCCCATATCGAATGGCTCTATTGAACTTCGAGAGTTAAAAGTCCAACTCGGAGTTATTAGACATCGGTTTCATTCGTCCCAAGTCGCTCTCCTTGGGGTGCTCTCTGCTTTTATTCGTAAAGAAGAAAGAAAAGCGGGAGTATGCGACTTTGTATTGACTCACCGAGAATTGAACCATGTCACCATCAAGAATAGGTACCGCTACCTCGCATTGATGACCTGTTCGACCCGATTCATGAGGAGCGCAATTCTTTTCAAAGATTGATCTTCGTTCTGGATATCATCAGCTGAAGATTAAAACTGAGGATATTCCAAAGACGGCATTCAGGACTCGATACGGGCATTATGAATTCTTGGTCATGTCTTTTGGATTGACTAATGCTCCTGCTGCTTTCATGGATATGATGAACCGTGTATTCAAGGAATATTTGGATCAGTTCGTTGTTGTCTTTATTGATGACATCCTCATCTATTCCAAAAGCCGTGAAGATCATGAGCACCATTTGAAGTCGGGTACTACAAAGACTTCGTGAACACAAGCTTTATGCCAAGTCAAAGAAATCGAGTTCGCTTGAGGAAGTAGCATTCCTTGGGCACGTGGTGTCAAAACAAGGAGTATCTGTTGACCCGTGAAGATTGAAGCAATACAAAGTTAGAACAACAGAAGTCGGTGGCCAAAAGTCTGTGACTTTACGGGCTTAATGGTTATTATCGGAGATTCGTGGAAGGATTTTCTCGAATCGCTACTCCGTTAACTCATCTGACTCGGAAAGATACAAAATTCATATGGAGCGGAGAATGTGAGAAGAGTTTCCAAGAGCTCAAGAGGAGACTCATTTCTAAGACTGTTCTAACAATACCATCTGGTTCTTGATGGATTTGTTATCTCTGATGCTTCCGGCAAGGGGTTAGGATGTGTTTTCATGCAACATGGGAAAGTCATAGCCTTTATGCCTCATGACAACTCAAAGAATATGAGAGGAATTATCCTACTCATGATCTAGAGTTGGCGGCCCGATCGTTCATTCGCGTTGAAGATATGGAGACACTACTTGTATGGAGAGAAAGTGGAGATTTATACACGGACCATAAAAAGCCTCAAATATTTCTTCACCCAAAAAGAACTCAACATGCGGAAGCACGTTGGTGGAGTCTGTTAAAGATTACGATCACACTATTCAATATCATCCTGAAAAGCGAACGTAGTGGTGACGCATTAAGTAGAAGATCATATGCAAGTACGAAAAGCGATATTGTCAACGCAAAGGCCCATTTTGTATGACTTGCAAAAGGATGGAGGTAGAATTAAAGACTCCGAGGGACCCACATAATGATGGCGAATATACAAGTAGAACCGACTTTAATCGATAAAGTTAAAATTTACTTTCAAGCTACGGACACAGGGTGTGATGCGTATGAAGAAGAAAGTGCAAGAAGGAGCTATTCCTAAGCAAGAATTGATGAGGAAGGAATACTTGAGTCAATTCTAGACTTTGCGTTCCTAACGATTACGACTGAAGCATAAAATCATGATGGAGGCACACAACACCCCGCTTTGCAATCCATCTCAGGAGTACCAAAATGTATCATGATATTCGACATACATTTTGGTGGAACAATATGAAGAGAGAGATTGCGGAGTTTATCTCAAGATGCTTAACTTTGTCGGCGTGTAAAGGCGGAGCATCAAGTGCCAAAAGGTCCATTGCAACCACTTGAGATTCCTGAATGGAAATGGGAACACATTACTATGGATTTTATTCTGAGTCTTCCCAAAGTTTCTCAAGGCGTAGATGCAATTTGGGTTATTGTTGATAGATTAACCAAGTATGCCCATTTCTTACCGATACGCTTAGACTTATCCCTGAACGCGTCTTGCTCAGATGTACGTGAATGAGATTATGCGATTGCATGGCATGCCAATATCCATAGTTTCGGATCGTGACCCGAGATTCACTTCAAGATTTTGGGTTAGCTTGTAGAAAGCTATGGGCACAGATTTGATTGATTCGGCATACCATCCTCAAAGCAGACGAACAATCGAGAGGACTATTCAAACCCTTGAAGATCTATTAAGACTCTGTGTCCTAGATTTCAAAGGAAGTTGGGATAAGTACCTACCATCGGGTGGAATTCTCTTATAACAACAATTATCAAGCTAAGTATAGGCATGGCTCCATTCGAGGCGTTGTATGGATGAAAATGTGTCGTTCTCCGGTATCTTTGGGACGAGGTGGGAGAAGCAACATTGTTGGGACCGAATTAGTACGCATGACTACGTAAAAGATCCAAATGATTCGACAACGATTCAAACTTCACAAGATCGACAAAAGAGTTATCTTGATCTTCATAGAAAGGAAGTGGAGTTTAATATTGGAGATCATGTATTATTACGTATTGCTCCATGGAAAGGAGTTACAAGATTTGGGAAAAGAGGAAAGCTCAATCCAAGGTTTGTTGGTCCATTTGAGATTCTTGACCAATATAGGAAGCGTAGCCTATATAGACTCGCGTTACCTCCAAGTATGTCTCGTGTTCACAATGTATTCCACATATCTATGCTTCAGTAAATATGTGAAAGACCCGAACCACATTATTGCATTAGAACCGACGAGATATAGTGAAGATTTAACCTACGAGGAGATACCGTTGAGATTTTGGATAGGAAAGAGCATGTCTTACGACGAAGGTTATACCACAAGTTAAGGTTTTGTGGAGAAACCATGCAATTGAGGAAATGACATGGGAGTTGGAATCGGAGATGAAAGCAAGGTACCCTCACCTTTTCGATATACCAGGTACGTACGTCAAATTCCGAGGACGAAATTTCATAAGGAGGGAGGTTGTAAGACCCCAACTTATTATAAATAAAATTGAATTTTCCTTTATTCATTATTCTAAATTAATAAGGGTTAATTTGATATAATTCTTTGGTTATGGGTGAAATGTGCAAAGTTTACAAAATAAGCAAGTGGTTATAAAATATTCATTATTGTCGGGGAATATTCGTTTGGTCGTGGAATATTCTTTTTTGTTCCGAATCTCCGTAATGCAATGGTAGCGATCATTGGTGGGCCCCATAACGGAAAACGGTTGGATGAAGGAAAACGACAAAGATTGAGTTTTATAAATAACGACGTAAATTGTTACCGTTAACACTGTTGGGTTACCTGGTGGTTAAAATACTGATGTCTCTGGCGTGGTTGCACAAAGAAGACACCAGTATTGCACAATATTATTAAATTATTGATCCTTACGTGAAGGCACTACTCAATAATTATTACGGTGAGTTCTTGCTCAATATTATATTTTATTGATTCAATAATTGTCATTTGATATTTTGCATTCTTTGTTGTTTCAATAATTGTTATTACACATTATTTTCCATTATTAAATCAATAATTCATATTATTTGAATAATATTATCGAGATAACATTATTGGCAATGTCTAGAAAGTTACATAAGGAGAGGTTTGGTCACCTAATTGCACGCCAAGAAGGAGAAATCCTTATTGAAAGCCCCTCTTTCCTCGAGGAGCGGCTACCGTTGTCGAGATCTTGTGATTCTCGTAATATTATTTTGAATAATTAATTATTGATTATTATGATAAAGAGAATATTCATTTTATGTGGATATAGATGGAGAAAATTTTAATGTCACAATTGTTGAAAATTAATATTTTATCTTTTTCTCGATAAAATAATTCATTTAAATATATTATTTTAATAATATATTAACGGTGATATTTTTATAATGAATGTGGGATATATGAGTATATGAGGAGGTAGAGTATTTTGTGGCATTAAATGTTTAACATATGTTTTGTGTGTTTGGTGGACACAATTCTTGACCAAAAAATTTATTATAGGCCGTAAAATTGTCCGTTTGTGGATTTTGGATAATTTCTGTTTGAAATTTGGAAAAATTTTCTTCTGCAAAGTTGTAGAGAATTGAAATTCCTATAAAAAGTCATGAGATTTGAATTTTCTGATAAAAGGGATATTTATTGTGAATTATTGATGTTTTGAGTTAAAATAATTGATTTTGAAAATTTTTAATTATTATTTTCAAGAAAAACGTTTTCAAAGGTTGGTGAGCATCTTTAACATGTGGTTGGTGGCTAAAATCAGATTCCTTGGTGGTGGGCTTGAATATTTGGTAAATAATAATAATTTATTAATTTAGTCTCCTTTTAGGCGTCTAACATTTTCCTATAAATAGAGGGCTAAGTTAGAATTGAAAATCACAAAAACTAAGTTTTCTCTCTTTCTCTCTCTAAATTATCGAGTATTCTTGTGAGTATACTTTGAGTGTTGCTATACTGGTGCGAGTTTCACAAGACTATATCTGAAATTCATCGGAAATACGGTTATTTTGAGGTAAGGGGTATTATTTTCTTCTTAAATGATATTTTTCTTCAATATCATTATCTTCAAGTATTGGTGAACTTTTTATCAAATTTGGAACTTGTTGTGTCGGGAGTTACTATTCACGATACTGCCTATTCACGATATCGACACTATTCACGAATCACTTGAAGCCTATTCACCAAAAAATAAAAATTTTTCTTTTTGTCCAAAATATCTATTCCGGATACTAGCTTTGATTGTATCCATGTTTTGAACATTCTTGAATTTTACACCAATATGATTATTTTTGAAGTATTTTTGGACTTGGGTAAAACAAAGTACGAATCATTAATCCTTAATCCTTGTCATTTTGTTTCACTGGATTCGTTTCTTTAAAAATGTTTTTCATCATCCTCAGTCCTAAATGGTGATATAAATGAATATCTTTGGCCTGTAGTCAAAGATGAACGATTAACTGATGAATATCTTTGGCCGTGAGTGCAAAGATGAGCAGTGTTAAGATGAACATGACCAACCGGTGATACAAATGAATATCTTTGGCTCAGAGTGAAAAGATGATTAAAGATGTATATTGATTGTTATTACGAGGATAAACTATTGATGATGGACTTTTAAACCTTAGAAGACAGTAGAATTCTTTCTCTACGTGACTCTTCTAATGGATTCTTGCTCCATTGCATTTGTTGATCTAAAACTTGTTGTCTATTGTATTACATTAGATTTTTTCCTGTTGAAGACTAACGATAATTTGTTGTATATTATCTTAGTCATAATATTCTTCTTCTTGGGGCTAGTTGAGCTCACCCTTTTCCTTTTGTTCCATTTTTCTTCTCAGGAGGTGAGAACATAGCATGATCGAGTTGGGGTATGGAGTGATGGTTCTAGGAAGATGTTTTAACTGTCCTCGCTATTTCTGTAAAATAGTGTATGAATAATTAATGAGGACTTATTTGGGTGTGTATATTGTCTAGAAGACAATATTTGTATTCAAACTCACAGTTGTATTGTCGTATTCTACACGACATCTGTATTGTCAAAGTTGTAGTTTGCTTTCTATACCATGTATTTTGGCGACTCAGAATGGGTGTTATATACCTATTTTGGGGGCGTCACAGTCATAACTATATATATATTAACATACAGATGCTAGACGCTTGGCGTTCATGAGGCCCCGACCTCGATGCATTAGTCGTAAATCAACCGGCGATTCGACACGATTCCGATTGATGTCGGCAAATGCATGTAGGTTTCAACTATAATATATCACTTATGTTCAATTAGAATGATATTATCATGTGATTAATAAATTAAAATGTTCTTAATAAATTTTGTATTCTAGTATTATGGATCCTGTCGCTAAGGCGACCGTACACGCCATCTGCCTGGCGCATCTCCCTACTGGTTGCATGCGATTTAGTCAGTACGCGCGCTACGATGACAGCTTCATGGTGACAGTGTTGTGGGAGTTTCACGTAAGTCGACTTACATATATTAAATCAAGGTCCATGCATGTTATTTACATATTATTCAAATAATAAATTATACGTATGTTATGTCTGTTTGATAGAGATACTACAGATACGAGGACGACATGACTAAGGCGGATGGTGACGCCGTTATCATTGCCCACATCTCGAAGAATTATGTCGGCTGGTTGTACGAGATGCGACAGAGGGCAGTCCGGGTGATAGAAGAAACACCCGGGACTACTTTGCGAGATCATCAGCCGCCGATAGTATCAGATGCAGCATGGGCTGCGATGTGTGCATACTGGGATGATGCTGCGTTCAAGACCAAGTCGGAGCAGATGAAGAAGAATCGTGGCAAGATGGGAGTTGTACATACTTCTGGTTCACAATCGTTTCAGGAGGTTAAGTCGGTATGTATTTCTCTTTAGTTTAGTTTAATCTTATATTGCAACTATAGTAAATTAAGGTGATCTTATTTAATGTATATGATCTAGGCCATGAGGAGTAGCTTGGGCTGACCTACTACTATGATCGATTTCTGGGATAGAGTCCATACCAAGGGCTCTACTTGAATTCGACGATATCTCCAATGAAGACTAGCTATACGGGTAATACATTTACTATAATAGATATTATTTAGGATAATATTACGTAATTTATATGATGATACCAAGATAACTCACTTGTATATATATCAAATTATAGGAGCGGTTTGAGAAGCTCATGAACCAGATAGATAAGCAGAGTTCTTGACTACTTAGAGGCAATGCTGAGATGTTAGATTCCACCGTCCCTCCGCCCGAGATTAGTTTATCTCGGGACGAGGAGATGGCTCTTTGGGTCGCGTCTCAAGATACTCCCACTAGTACTACTACTAGGCGAAAGTCAGTCTTTGGGGTTCTGAGGATACCAAATTATACACTTCCGGAGGTATAATATTTGTGTTTATTTAGTGTTTATGAATAAAGTAAACTTGTAATATTATTCATGTTATATTTATTTTTTTAGGCTCTAGCAGTCGTCTGCGTCAAGAGCCCCGTGGGACCATCACATCACAGCGCCGGGCTTAGATGATGCTTTGTTCCAAAGCATGTTATGGGTCAAGGTGTTTGAGAGGTTTGAGATCGATCCGATGTTCCATCGTCGAGACCCACCAAAGTTCTCGCCTCCATCGACTTAAGTGCGGATATTGCGGTGGTGCCACCACCGAGAGTACGGTATTCCTCCGGAGAGGCGATGGGCGCGATCTGCGACGAGATTGTTCGGATGGTGGTTACCTTAGTGAGGACGCGTTTGGGCGATGTTGAGTCATTATTCAATCGCTTTCGGTATATTTCGTTTAAATACAAATATATATTCTCGCATGTTATTTAATTTTCATTTAGTTATCTTTAACTGAATCATATATATGGACTAATGAGTTACATTATATTGTATCAACAGGGTGCTGAGCGGACTGACGAGCGGGATGACGACGAGGGCGATTTTCATATACTCGAGCAGCGTACGTCGCCCTTGTGATGATCCTCCTCACAATCGGGCTCTACTAGCTTGACTTAGTTTACATTCTTTTGTAGTTTAAATTCTTTTGTATTAATTATATAAAACTTTTGACGTACATATTGTAGTTTAAACCTTATCATTAATTACTTTGGTTTTGTTGCGGTTTGACACTTAGCTTAATTTAGCTTAATGAGATGTTTTTTATAGTTAGTTTAGATTAATGGGATCTTTTGTAATTTACCTTAGTTTAATTTACTTTGATTAATGCGGTTTTACATTTCATTACTTTGGTTTGTTGCGGTTATGCTAGTAGTAATGGGATGTTTTTGACATTTAGCTTAATTTAGCTTGTGTATGTGATGTTGGGAAAACATGTACAAGTACAGGTACAAGATGTGGGTTAAATCCCTGGATATTGCAAAAACGAATAAAATATTTTAAAAAAAACAGTAACCTCGACGGAATGATGTTATTCTCGACGGATAACCGTCGAGGTTAAGGTGTTTCCCATTTTCGGCATACTGCCACGTGGCATACATATCCTCGACCAAATATCCTCGACGGACGAGTTATAGAGTCGACGGAATTCCGTCGCGCGTAAGGTATTTTTCCATTTTTGTCAGGCTGCCACGTGGCATGATTATCATCAACCGAATATCCTCGACAGACAAGTTTCAGTCGGGGATATATTAACGCCGACTGAATATTCGGTTGACAATAAGTCCGTCGACACTAAGTATCTTCTACCGAAGAATCGACGGACTTATTTTCGACGTGCTTATATACGACCGAATATTCCGTCGGAAATGAGGTTACCCTCGACGAAATATCCTTAGTGCCGACAGACTATTCCGTCGAAAATAAGCCTTTTTATTGTAGTGATGGTTGTTTACCTAGTGCATATTAGTTTTCCTTGCTGCTAGTTTCGTGTCTACATCATTCCCATCTTATTAAACATGAAGTAAAACTAATGCCAAACAAGAATAAAAAACCTAAAATTTGAACGGTGAAGATAAGATGTTTCATAATATTTAATTGGCCAAATATGGATTGATATTCTAAACTTTTATTTATTTTTTTACTTTGGAGATTGTCTTCTCAATTTTTTTAATTTAGGGATTAAACTCTTAATTTTGTTTCCACTTTGGAGATTGTCTTCTCAATTTTTTCAATTAGGAATTATAGTAGTTTGCATTTGCATTAATATATTGCTTGGGGACAAGCAATGGTTCATGTTTGGGGTATTTGATGAGTGAATTTCATACCTACGAATCACATATAATTAAACTTGAATTGTTGCTAATCTCAGTGTTTGTGTTACATTTCATGCATTTATTTTATTTTTGTAGATAATGGAGCATTGGAACTGAGTTGGATGCCAAGAATGAAAACAATAGGCAAACGAAACTTGCATGGTCCAGGCGCTCTGAAGGCAAACGGAACTTAGCATTTATTTTATTTTATTTTTACTTTGAAGAAAAGCAATCCAGGCGCGCGCGGTAGTGCCCAAAATGTGAAGGGAAGTTGCATGGTCACGCCGCTCTGAAGACGAAAATTTGCTCTTTGTCGTTGTTGTGGCGGTACCAATACCAAGATAATCAAAGGCTTGCGGCCAGAAATGAGATGGACCAGACTTTGACTTTTTGAATCAATTGGGTTGTAATTTGTCACTTAATTTATATTAGGAGTTGGGTTTATGATGTAAAGACTATAAATAGATGATTTTAATTCAGTAGATTAATCATCTATTACACTTACAACAAAACCCTAGTTTTGAAAGAAGACAATTAAGGCTTGAAGCAATTAAAGGAGCACGAATGAGGCAATTGAAAGACTTACATAAGAGATTCAAGAATTGTTACAAACAATTTTTATTCTCTTCTCTATCTTTCAATTTGTATTCTTGAATGCTATTTCCATGACAACCCAGATTTTTAAGAATTATATATTAAAATAAGAATTTAACAAATAAAATTCTTATTAGATGATATGTTATGTGATATTGTATTGCATAAATGAATCCGTGCTATGCAATATGTGATTTTGTGCATAATAAATATATTCTTATTATTATATATATTTATTATATGTAAGCAAATTGTAGGAACAATTTAATAAAGGAAGTGAGATGGGTAAAAATTAAACTAATTTATTATATTAAATTATTTTAATGTGGTAAATTAGTGACATTAGATATACTTAATTTATAACCACCATTTTATTGAAGAAATCATATATTATATTATTGAGTGTAATGTATGAATGTTTTTAATGTAGTGAATATATTATTACATTTATTACGAGTTAAATTTTGAAAACAATTTATAGAAGGAAAAGAAAATAATTATTTTAAGTATACAAAAAATTATTGTATACTTTAAATAAAGGATATTAAAATAATTTCTAGCATTGAATTATTTTAATAAATAGAAATATTATTTTAATTATAATATCTTATTCACCTTGAATAAATTTCCACTTATATGAAAAATATTAAATGCATATATTTTTTGCTCATGTGATGTAAAGGAATATTATATTTGTATTCAATAAGTATTATGGGTAATACATATGTAGCGATTCAAAATTTTTCTGATATATTAAAATAAAGATTTAATAAAATAAATTTTATTTTAATAGTTTATTATATTGCATTGTATGTGTGATTACGTGTGGTATAATATGTGGATGTGTGTGATAGGATATATGTAATAATTTATATGTATTATATTTAGTAAATTGTTATAAACAATTTATTGTGGAAAAGAAATTAAATTATTATTTTATTTGATTTATATTATATTCTTTATGTGATAATTGTGGTATAATATGTACGTGTGAATGTGGCATGATAAATATATTAAAAATATTTACTACGTAAATAATTGCTTGAAAGCAAATTATAATACAATGGATGAAAATTTTGTTAAATATGTTTATAAAAATAAATTATTTTAATTAATTTATTAAATAAAATATTTTTATTTAATAAATAGTTTTCATTTTTATAAAAAAAAATTATAATTATTTTATTTTAATTTTTAAAGTGCGTTATGTATTTAATATTTAACGCCATTCATACGGAGGGTATTAGAATTATATTATGCATGAAAAAAGGTGCATGAATTGTATATTAACGGATGAGTCATGTTATTAAGCTGGAGGTATTATGCTACTAAGCAATCCGTGTAACACCTGGCATAGCTTTTGTAAAGGCTGAGTTAGTGGGTTTCTCCAGCAATAACTCAAATTATTTCAGCAGCTCCATTTCCAAATTCTAACATACAAGTTCATCTCCTCTCTAAGTCCAAGTGTATGAGTTCCTTGAACTCATAAGTTCATATACGAAAACTAAGGAGAAAAATAGTGAATTTTTTAGTTTAAGCTTGGTTTCTAGAGCAGTGTTGAACAATTAATCACGATCAAGGAGTGCATTCAGTTTACAAGCAAAGATTGAATCAAGAGTTCAAGAATCAAACTTCAACAAAAGGGTAACATACTTATTTCTTTTAAATTTTAAGTTTAATTGTTAAATTGCTAGAAATTGGTTGTTATTGTAATTGTAACACCCCCTTTCCGAAATAGAAAGAGAAATTACTCAAACACAACAAAACTGACGAATTTAGTAGCAAGGCTCAAAGCCACAAAAGAATAATTTAAATATCTGATAAATAGCACAAGTCAACCATAATAAATTTCTAGCCGACTAAAACCATAATCTAAATTATTTATTACAACTCCAATAAACTATTAGATCACAACTTAAACTAAATATTTAAACCATTTGGATAAAAGGAAGCTCTCGTCATACTTGCCTTGATCCCCCTGATTACCTGCCGGAAGAAAAACACAGCATGAGCCAAATGCCCAGTACGGATATAGAATAAAAGAATAATGAAACGAAATAATTAATTCAATTAAATGAACTGAACTAAATTAAACGAACAAAACCAACATAACGAAATAATAGGCTGAATCAAATGGTTGTGTGTTATTTCGAGCTCAAAACAAATAGTAATATATCTTGTCACACATGCAATCAAAATAATGCCACACAGACAATCACACATCGGACTGCACAATCCAGATGCATGCAAAATCGGAAGGCGTGTTTGGCACAAACATCACCACTCCGCAGAACAGAACAGAACAAAAAACTAAGGTCGACCCATACGCCTCCCACAACAAAACACCAAGTGGCCAACTCCCATCAGAGCACAAAACGGAGACGCCGTAGACTGATCACACCGCCACGGAAGGGGTCATGCCTCAGTGCCAAGAGGACATGCTTGTGGTACCCCCACAGGTGGTTATAGCTCAGGTATACCCTACGGTATTCTAACAAAAATATCATGTCACAACACATGCAACACAATATCAACACAAAGGGGTTCTAATATGTACACGTTAAATCGAAATAGATAATCAACACATGATCTCCACAAAATCTATTAACATGTACTTTTCTACAAGAATTAAAATAAATTCTAAACATCTAGTTCAAAGAGTACAAGTTATGAATCTCTGAATATCTAAATAAACAATCATATGAATCCACTATGATCAAAGTAGAGGAACAATATTCGAATTCTAAATAAGATGCAAAACAAATAAATTAAATTTTGAGAATATCGCTGAAGGAGTACGAAATCCGTACCTGGAGTAAGCAATGTAAAACCCAAAATTTAAATTCTAAATTTGTCTCGTTAAATTCCTTCCGTTCGAACTAATCAAAAGAATAATTTAATAATTAATTTAACCACTTAGTAAATTTTAATCTTAAATCCAATAATCCTTCAATTTTATAATATTCTAAACATCAAGCTTAATTTACTATTATTTACATCTATTATTATTATTATTATTATTATTATTAGTATTATTATTATTATTATTATTATTATTATTATTATTAAAATTTTCAAATAACTCTAAATAATATCGTAGCAATTAGTATAATCATTAATTATCGTGAATACACCGAATACATACATTCATATATATACAACATGTTAAGAAAATTCTTTGGATTATGGTGATATCTAAATATAATGCTAGTGGAGGGAATAGGGACCAATGTTAGCCAATTATATGCAACAGTAAGACAAATCAATACATATGTATTCTAAACTCTAAAATATGAAACTAACATGATAAGACCCACTAAGTAATGATATATAAAGAAGCCAAAAAGAAAGAATTGCACCTCTTTTGTTTCTTCAGCATACTAATTCGCGATCACAACTCCCTCCTTCTCGATTAAGCGGCCGCCTCTTCTTTTTTCTTTTTTTTTGATCAGACGAACAAAGGTACGATACAATATATATGGTTTAGGTTTTAATTATTTATTTATTTATTAATATATTTTACTAACTCTCCTAATTTTAATAAAATTTGTTATTACCCACATAAATTAATCCCAATTAGTTTGTGTTTTTTTTAGGCCCAAATTTTGCCAAATTAATTTGTCCATCACTTACTAATTTTTATTAGCCCACATAAATTAAATAACTAATTTAACCCAAATAAATTGACAAAGTCCAAACAATATTTTTTTTGAAACAAAATAATTTTTTTTTATTATTATTTTTTCGTGTATTACATCACTTACCCCTTAAAAATAATTCCGTCTCTAGAATCAAAAGAATGGAACGCACCTAATTTTCAAAGAGATGCAGATACTCCGCTCGAATAGACTCCTCCATCTCCCAAGTAGCTTCCCGCTCCGAATGGTTTCTCCATAAAACCTTAACAAACGGAATTGTCTTCCTCCTCATATATAATCCTCTTGACGATCCAAAATCGCCTCGGCTTGCTCCTCACAAGTAAGATCCTCCTGAATCTTATCGAACAGATATTTCACCACATGCAACGGATGATAATGATAACTCCTCAACACTGACACATGGAACACATTGTGCACATGAGTTAGCTGTGGAGGCAAAGCTAATCGATATGCAACTTCACCAACCCTCTCCAAAATCTCAAATGGGCCAATATAACGCAGACTAAGCTTCCCTTTCAACCCAAATCGTAGAATGCCCTTCCAAGGAGAAACTTTTATAAATACATGCTCACTAGGTTCAAATTCTAAAGTCCTCATATGCTTATCAGCATAACACTTTTGCCGTGATCGAGCCGACTTCAATTTCTCCTTAGCCACCGCTACCTTCTCCGTAGTGATTCGAACTAACTCAGGCCCTTCTATGGCCCTCTCGCCAACCTCATCCCAACAAGTTGGTGCCCGACACTTCCTACCATATAATGCCTCAAACGGAGCCATTCTAATACTTGCATGTCAGCTGTTGTTGTAAGCAAATTCAACTAGGCTCAAGTAATCATCCCAATTACCCGACCACTCAAGTGCACAAGACCTCAACATGTCCTCCAATGTTTGAATAATCCTTTCGGACATCAATTTGCGGATGGAAAGAAGTACTAAAGTTGAGCCGAGTACCCCAAGCTCGTTGAAACCCTTTTCAGAACTGTGAAGTGAACTGTGAGTCCTGATCGAAAACAATAGACACCGGATTACCATGCAGTCTAATAATCTCCTGCTAAAAGATATGTGCCAACCTATCCACTGAGTAACCCTCATGGATAGCCAAAAAGTATGCCGATTTGGTCAATCGGTCTACCATTACCCAAATGGCATCATTCTTCTTGAAAGTCTTTGGCAAACTAGTCACAAAATCCATCGTGATATCCTCCCACTTCCATACTGGAATGTCTAACTGTTGTAGCAAACCACTAGCTCGTTGATTTTCTATCTTCACTTGTTGATAAGTGAGGCACTTCCCAACATATTTAGCCACGTCTCATTTACAGCCCTCCTATAATCCTCCCCCATCTCCAGCTCAACCCTCCTCTTTCCCTCAATTTGAATCTCACGTGCCTTTCCAATCACAGCATCAGTCCATACCCAATTACCCATCTTCAGTTCCTTCAAACCCTAATTCTAATTTCAATTCACCATTTCGATCAAAGTGGTTACGGGCGGAGTGGTTCTGATCTGGGTTCTGGGAAAGATCAATCAGTGAGCTCCACCAAAATCGCAAGAGCTGTTCCTAAGTCTGATTCGCAACAAGATGCTAAGGGTGGGGTTCAAAAGTTTAGAGTTAAGTTGCTTCCGAAAAGTGGCAGCCAGAGCACCATGGACGTGCTTTGTCACGTTTGGAAGAAATTCATATTATTACTTTACAAACAGTTTAACTTAATTTTTCAATTTTACCTGGTATGGTATTTTTTTTCTTCAAGGTGATTGAATTTTTTTCATTGTATGTGTTTTCCTCTCACAAAGGGTGTTGTTTTTTGTATCATTGTTGCAAGTGGAATTCAGTACAAGTTGTATATTCTATTAATTGCTTAAATGTGGTGGCATTTGATGGATTCTTAGTTGTTATAAGTGTATTTGCAAAGCTGTCTTTCCTCCTTAAATTTAAGGTTTTAGAATCAGTTTTTTGGTTATTTGTATATCCATATACACATTATATATGTATACATAATTACACGCAGCGTGTATTACGTGTTTATTCACTACTGGTTATGTTTACCGTATATATGTTTGTTAATACGTCTATTTGACATTTGTCACCTGGCCTTTTGTTTTGTGTTTTGGTTTTTTCTTCTCTGATCAATGTGGGGGTCTCATATTTCCAAAAGTTATATTCAAGCTCATAGATTCATTGACAATAACACCAGATTATTAAAGCTTTTTCTTGCGTGATTAACTTAATAACATAATTTTTTATGTTCTCTCTTTGATTTCTCTGCTATTTCTTAGGTTTTTTTGTATGTCCTGCTATGGGTATCATAAATTATTGATTTTAGTTCTTTTGTTTACATTGATGTTTCCTTTTTTCTTTTTTCTTTTTTTTTAACTTTAACCCACCTTGAATTGCATTAGATTTTCTTTTCACTTTTTGACAATGTTCTATTTTTGTTGGAATCTTGAATCTTTCCATGTGAAAACTGTTCTGGGGTTAAAAGTTTTTGTTTATGAGTCTGAATTTTATATGTCAAAAGGAAAGATTCTCCTTTTTGTCTTTTCCTTTTTATAAAACTAATTAAATAAATAATTTTGGGGTTGCCCGGTTATAGTGACTTTTTATGATAATTCAAGGTATTTTATGATAAGTAATTAGATGAAATTTCATTTCGCTATTATAATCTGCTATTATTTGCATAAATATTTTTTGTTATGGTCAAATTTCGCAAAGTTTATTTTTAAAAAGAAAACACTCGCACAAAACACAAGATTTACGTGGTTCACCCAAAAAATATAGGGCATGCATATGAGGTCTAACATTAATAGCTTCTTCCTTGGATTTTTTTTGTGTGGCAATTTTAGCTTGACTTAAGTTTTTTTGTGTTAACTTCCAAGTGCAAAAGGCTATTAAATATATAGAACATTAAAGGTAGCTGCAAATTTCAATATCCTTAATCCTAAGTTATTTGGTTGAACTTTACTTGTATGAAGTAGTACTAATGTTGAAGCAAACGACCTTATATTACTTTACTTTGGAGATTTAAAAGTTTGTCTCTTACTTGTGATTTGGTTCCTCACAAATTCAGTCAATGAACTTGGAAAGCAACATTATTATATTAGTGTAAAAATGAGGAAGAGTAGACATTCTGACTTTTAAGATGAAATATACAAATGCACGATTTAAAATGAAATTTGCTTTACTGATGGAGTTGAGGTATTTCACCATTAACAATTGAGAACCATACTAGAGATTTCTATCTATCGGGGAATATTCTCGCCCAATTGGAAATAATTCATATCAAAAGTATATAATAGATGTCAATAAAAACATAACTGATATATATAAAAACAACCTGATCTTCAATGGAGTCTCCTCCAAGAACCGCATTTCAGTTTCAACTCGCTTTTCCAAATGCCTCCGTTCGCTGCTTCGATTCGGCCACCACCGCCGTAGATAAAGTTAAAGTTGACAATCTTATTGTTGAGATGGACGATAATTTCATTTTATTATGTATACACATATATTTATGTTTTATGACTTCATCATGTGCTATTTTTTTGATTATAGGCGATGAGATGACGATGATCATATGGACAATGATTAAAGAGAAGGTTTGAAATTCCACTTATTTTTGTTTTTGTGAAGTATTTTCATCGAATTTTATATGATTGTATTGATTGTTTTTGCTTGGATTGAATGTTGATACAACTTATATTTCCGTATGTGGATTTAGATATAAAGTATTTTGACCTAGGCTTGTTAAATCATGATGCCACTAATGATAGAGTTACTGTAGAAAGTGCTGAAGCTACTCTAAAGCAAGTCCATTTATTATTTTTTAAAATAACATAATTGTTACTTACTTTTGATTTCCTGCATAGGTGTTTTGTTTACTTGTACATATATTTTTTGTGTGATGAGTTGATATTTTTGGTTATTGATTATTTATTCGATTGTTTTAGCCTTTTAGGTAATGCTAGCCACCTAAAAATTCTTGGGCTAACTGCATCCTATGAGTGTATAGCTTGTGTAATTGTAGTTATTATATTACTTTCTGTAATTTGTGCTGTTTTTTCTTTTTGGCTATCTTTGATCATTAAAACTATGTCAATAATTAAGAATCTTACAATGGTAGTAAGATAAGTCTGTTATTTTTCACTTCCTTTTCTCCATCTATCTTTATCCTTTATTGGAGACTGGAGAGGAAACCACGAGATGTTTATGGATATTGAAACCTGTTAGTGGGTGGTAACTATGTAAAATTTATACAGTGAAGTTAATTATCCTCATGAACTGTCATCCAGCCCAATTGTGTTGGAGTGAAGGGCCTTTATATGGTGTAATCACAGGCCATGAGGCCTCATTTGGATAGCAGGAATAGACGGGAATGATGCTCTCACCTCATTATAAGTTAGTTTTGACAGAAAGTAATGATGGCGTCATTAGATACCAATCAGGGTCATAGGGCGCAAGCTCCTTGAAAGTACCAGTCTTTACTATATCAGTCCAATGTGGAAGCTCCATCTGTTGAAAATGTGGAAATAGTAAGATCAAATACAACAAATCCATCATAATAATCAATAACAAAAATCAAAAGAATGTCATAATAATGTATATTAGTTTGTTTGTTTTTTTAACACAAGTATATTCAGACTAATGATGCTAATAAAAAATTAATACGAGTGCCAAGAAATTATCTGGAAGTGGTGGTGCTCTCATAACAAGTATTTAGCGCAAGTTTATGACCACCTAATCCAACTCATTCACACAAAAAGAGCTTCATGTCCTCTCTGTTGTCAACTATCATACATTGAACTAGAAAAACAATTTAAACGACATTGCATTTGTACCTACTATTGTGATAGACAGTTAGAAAGTCCTCCAAGTCGAGGCTAGAGAACATTTTGAACATCATTTGTAGAGGAACAAGGTAGATCAGGAACAATATATGTTGCTACAATATTTCACAACAGTACACATCGCTTTTTATGGAATAAACTTTAAAATAAAGATCGCTGGATCCCTCAATAGGAAGAGAATTAAGACTAAAGTGCCAAGCAGTGAGAAAAATCCTTACTATATATAAATTATACAAGAATACGAAAAAATATGAAAGCAAAATATTAAAACAGGATTAAATGCTTATTAAATTTAAATCTCAATTAGTTCTGGTATATATCTTCTATTTAGAGTTAGATATGATGGATAGTGAAGATGATATATAATTGTACAGAAGATGCTTTTATACATAATAAAGTGGTTGTAATATATGTTTGTAGTATATGATTTGATCTTTTTTGATTAGTTAGCATCATGTTAACGTGTGTTACTTATGAACTGATTTGATGTACCAACTTCATAATCATATTATCCTTAGATTAGTGTGATCTAAGGAAATGGAAACAATGATTCCAGTTGATTCTAATTATCACACTTGATATAACTTCTAAAAGATTGGTTCCTGAACCACCACATGGTGTCCTTGCACCCACTTCAATATCTTTTATAATCAAATTTAGAAGAGCAATGTGTATCTCAACCAACAACCTTGAATCCTAAAGTAGTAAGAAAATACTCGAATTTTTAAGAAGAAATACTCCAATAAGTGAGAGATATGACATAGAAATGAGCAAAACAAAAGCATACGAAATCAAAATATTAAAAAATAACCCAAGGATTACAGTAAATTATGCTATAAACTTCAAAATGCAAATGTGTAAATTTCTTAATAGATGTGTTTTGAAATTTGGAAGTGAACCCAAACATTAATAGCACCCATCCCAACCAGCCAACCTTCATTCTCTGGGGGCTAAAGTGATCTCCTATGCAAAAATAAAGTGGATTAGCATAAATGTATCAGCTGAATTCCCTAACTCCATTTACACTCATTGATCTTAAAAAAATAAGCTGGGAAGGATATAAAATTTAAACTAAATTATATCAATAGGAATGAATACAAACGATAGAGAAAACTAATGAAATAACAAATGAAAGGAGCGTTCTGCTAGCCCGATTGTACTTTTTAAAATACATAACACAATAAGGAAACATATAATTTCTGTAAACAAAAAACTTAACAAATCTATAATATAAAATAAAGTAGTGATGAATCCATAAGATTAAAGAGAAGGTTTGAACTTCCACTTATTTTTGTTTTTGTGAAGTATTTTCATCGGATTTTATATAATTGTATTGATTTGTTTTTGCTTGGATTGAATGTTGATGCAACTTATATTTCCCCATGTGGATTTAGATATAAAGTATTTTGACCTAGGCTTGTTAAATTGTGATGCCACTAATGATAGAGTTATTTTAGAAAGTGTTGAAGCTACTCTGAAGCAAGTCCATTTATTATTTTTTTTAAATAACATAATTGTAAGACCCCAACTTTTATGAATAAAGATTAATTTCTCTCGAAATATATTTTTGAATATTATGGTGTGGATATAATATAATGTTATAGTTGTGGGTAATATTTATAAAATTTGCAAAGTAAGCAAGTGGTTATATAATATTCAATTGGTCGGGAAATATTTGTTTTAACAGGGAACATTCGTACGACGACCCAATCATTGGTGGACCCCACAACGGAAGTATTGTCGTAGTAAGAAAACGACGTAATTATCTTTTATAAAAAATAACTAGGAAGTGTTACTGAATAAAAAACCTGTTGAACTACCCGGTAGTAAAAGTACAGTAATAAACGTGGTTGCATAGTAGCACGCGGTATTGGTTATGGATGCTTACGTGAGAAGTCACTCAGTTATACTCTATTATTACTACAGTAATTGCTGCATCATATCTCTCATATTATTGATTCGATTATTGTCACAGTATCATTTGAATAATTTGATATATTATTTAATCAATAATTGAGACGACAAAGTTATTCATATTATTAAATTACAATATTTTCAATGTCTAGAAGTTCTGTCACGAAGAGGTTTGGTCATCTAATTGCGCGCCAATAAGGAGAAATCCTTATCGGAAAGCCCCTCTTCCGAGAACGACACAGTTGTTAAATATTGTGAGTTATAATATTAATAATGAATAAGTTCGTGTTGATTAAAGATGAAATTGATAGTTCCATTATGTTGAAATTATTAGTGTTAGTGAAAATCGATATTTATTTCGATAATAATTGATGTTTGGAAGTTATCGGGTAATTAATCGGATAAATGAGGAATTAATTGCTATTAATTCACATGATTATAACTATTTGTTCACATGTGTGTACTATTGATTCACATTCATGTACTATTAGGGGAGTTGGTGCAAGATTGATAATACTTGCATGACTAAGTTAAAGATGGAGGTATAGATGGAGGTACTATACTGTTATTCGTAATTTCATATGATTATAACTATTGAATCACATGATTGAACTATTGATTCACATTATTTACTATTAGAGTAGGTGGTGCAAGTTTGATAATCCTTGCAGGACTAAATTAAAAATGAATAAAAAGAGGAAGGTATTATACTGTAATATTTAAAGCTCCAAAACGTGCAATTATTGAAACTATATTTTTCTATAAATAGAAGCTCATTCTTCCTTCATTTCTCACCAATTCACTAAAGCTATAGAGCAATTATTATAGAGAGAAATTATAGAGAGAAAGAAGAAGAGAAGTCTGATGCCTCTCTATTCCAGTACCCAGCTTTATTTAAGGTAAGAGGTATTATTTCTTTCATTTTCATGAAGAGAGCTATTGTTAATCCATTCCTTATTATTATGTTGGAATAACCTGTCTATGCGAAGTACCGCATACATGGTGAAATTCTTCTGTTATTCCATTCTTTATTATTCTGTTGGAATATCCCGCTCAGACGTATTACACGCATGACTGGTTCCATTATTTATTATTCTATTGGAATAACTCCGTGCATGCAAATCATCCCATGCCCGTGAATTCATTTGTTATTCCATTCTTTATTATTATGTTGGAATATCTTGTTCATCGCGTAATTTCGCATGACTTCGTTCCATTCTTTATTATTCTGTTGGGAATAACCTGTCTGCGCGGTCTATCGCATGCATGGTGAATTCTTCTGTTATTCCATTCTTTATTATTCTGTTGGAATAATCTGTCTATGTGGATTACCACATGCATGGTGAATGATCCTTTGTATTCATTCCTTATTAAATTATGGAAATGATTTGTCTACGTGGATTACCGCATGGCAGACAAAAATCTATTTGTAGTTTCATATATTCTATTATACTCAGTTGGTTAATGTTTTAGCTTCTATACTCCATGAAATTAGTAGAATATCCTAGATATTTGCGCTTCATCCAGTATCTTTTCATGAAAATATTCTTCTGAGCATTCTTGAATTTTACTCCACAAAGCAGTATCATGTTGACAATTTGGGCGTTTTTGAGTTCAGGATAAATTAACTTATAAATCATTAAAATTTATTCTTTAACTTGTTTTATTGAATTATTATGTCATTGTCATTGTCATCATCCTCATGTTTATATTATGTTGAAAGTCATATGTGGCCTGTAGTGCATAGATGGACTTGGTATGATTATGACCAGGGATTATTCGGTATAGTCATGACCATAATGTTACAAATAATGTGGTAAAAGTCTTCATTTTCCCGTAGTGCATTGATGGACATGAGCTATTGGCATAATCATGACCATTGATGAAAACACGAATATTCTTGGCCCGTAGTGCATGGATAATTTGTGGTCGTGATACTAATGAATATCCTTGGCCGTAGTGCAGGGATGACGTGGTTTATTTAATAAGCTGAGTCTCAGCGATAAAAGTATGAAAAACCTTTTAAATCATAGAAGATAGTAGATTTTATTCTCTACTTGACTCTTCTAATGGATTTATTGTTCCGCTGCAGTTAAACTTGATGTTTGTTATATTATATCAGTTTAACACTGTTGAAGACTAACGATAATTTATTCTGCATTATTTTAGCCATAATATTTCTTCTTTGGGCTAGTTGAGCTCACCCTTTTGCTTTCATTGTTCTCTCTTGAAATGAGAACGTAGCGAGGACTAGTCGGGGAATGTAGTGATTTCATCCGGATGATAGCATTAGTAGTCCTCACTATTCTATGAAATAGTGTGATAATAAATGTATTGAGGACTTATTTTGAGTTTGAATACTGTCTAGAAGACAATATTTGTATTAAAACTCATAGCTCATGTTGTATATTTAAAATTATATTTGTATTCTGTATCATGTATTTGGCCACTCAGAATAGGTGTTGTGTACCTATTTTTGGGGCGTCATAATAATTATTACTTTTGATTTCCTACATAGGTGTTTTGTTTACTTGTACATATGCTTTTTGTGTGATGAGTTGATATTTTTGGTTATTGACTATTTATTCGATTGTTTTAGCCTTTTAGGTAATGCTAGCCACCTGAAAATTCTTGGGCTAACTGCATCCTATGAGTGTATAGCTTGTGTAATTGTAGTTATTATATTACTTTCTGTAATTTGTGCTGTTTTTTCTTTTTGGCTATCTTTGATCATTAAAACTATGTCAATAATTAAGAATCTTACAATGGTAGTAAGATAAGTCTGTTATTTTTCACTTCCTTTTTCCATCTATCCTTATCCTTTACTGGAGACTGGAGAGGAAACCACGAGATGTTTATGGACATTGAAACCTGTTAGTGGGTGGTAACTATGTAAAATTTATCCAGTGAAGTTATTTATCCTCATGAACTGTCATCCAACTCAATTGTTTTGTAGTGAAGGGCCTTTATATGGTGTAATCACAGGCCATAAGGCCTCATTTGGATAGCAGGAATGGACGGGAATGATGCTCTCACCTCATTATAAGTTAGTTATGGCAGAAAGTAGTGATGAATTCATAAGAGCATAGTTGGTATGGAGAAGATATTTTTCGTTGTTGTTATTATATTATCTATAAAAATATAAGTGGCGTTGTTATTAGAATGACATCATGTCACCATATCGAGTGTCATTGTGTTCTTATTCATATCACAAAAGAAGAAACTTCAATTCCAAGATTATTTTATAAAATATAAATGAATCAAAGGCGAACAAAAGATAAGTGAGGGTAATGCTTATACGTGTAAACAAACACACACACATCTCATTCTTTGTGTTTATAATCGTATTATCTTTGCAGCTAGGAAAATTCTTACATTTTTCCTTAATATACTTTAGTCTGGTTGTATATATGATCGCTTTAACCTTTTGTGTTCTGCAGGTACAATGTTGTTGTAAAGTGTGCTACTATTACTCCTGGTTAGTTATCCTAATTCTTTAAATGCTTTATTGGCCTCCTCACTCTTTATCCTAATTCTTTAAATGCTTTGTTGGATTTTATCTTCTAAGCAACCTATTTTATAAAGTGTTTGAACCTGTTTCTAAGCAACCAAATTTGAATCTATTCTTACTTTAAAACTTGACAAACCACAATAACGGCTCAGATTTCAACTAACTTAATCTAAGGGTCAGATTTCATTTCACAAAAAAAAAAATTATCGCCCAAATAAAACCCCCTACCCAAGTCCTACCTCCTTCCCTTGTACTCTCCTCCAAAATTACACCCTCTGTTCTGTATACCCCTCTTTGTCTCTATATACCCTTTCAAAGAAGGAGAAGAAGAAGCTTAACAACTTTATCAATGGCATCTACTAGCTGCAACGACAATGGCCTCTCTCTTCGTCCGAAATGGTAAAGCCCCTCAAAACCCAATTTCTCTTTTACCTCCATTTAATCAATTTTTAATCTCAAATTTCAACATTTCTTCCGATTTTGTATCCAAATCGCTTGAGAATGTAACATTTTATCTATAAATTGGATTCATTTATTCAACAATTAGTGTCCTTTCGTATTACCCTAAAGAAAAATTAGTTTGAAAAGAAAAAAAAGTGATTTAAAATATTCGAAATTGGTGTTCCTGTTGGTGTCCTTTTGTATAATTAAAACAATGCTTTCTCGTACAAAAATATAATTAGAATGTCTTTTTCAGTATGATTAGAAATAGCTCTACCACGAAAAAAATACGTGAAAACAGGAGAAAGAAAATAAGAAGTATATTATTGAGTTCCACCTAAAGGCTGAGTTATATAATTAAAACTCCCAAAAGTCTGCTCCTTTAGTAATCTTAGACCCCGGACTCATTGTATAACATGACTACATTAGTAATCTTGAAAGTAGGATTTTTAGTAATCTTGATTACACCGTATCTTTAGTCTGCTCCTTTAGTAATCTTGAAATTAGGATTTTTGATTAACATTTTTCCTACCCAATATCAAAAATCATATCAAAATCAAAACCCTTGAACTGGGATGTTTCTAATTTGAATTTTCCAATACCCTAATTTCAAAACTAATTGGCAACACCTAATATTGTCATTTTGAGAGAGATTAAAAACTGAAAAGTACCTTATTCGATTCTCTCTTAGACGCTTGGGAATGGAAAACAATCCGCAAGTCCAATATTACGAGTTGTCGTAGTTATAGCTGCCGGAGATGAGAAGGCGGTGGCGTTATTAAATATATTGATAGTAACCACTTGAGCCCGAATCAAGTCTCAGATTTACTGTCCTAAGAGTACTATTGATAGTAACCTTAAATTTTAAGGTCACATTAAACCCAAGAGTAACATAGAGTCCTTGAACATATTGAAACAACCTAGCCTAAATTGCACCATCTTGATTTACTGTTGAAATAAATATTCCCCAAACATACCTGATCAATGGTTTGAGTCTTTCTTCAAGAGGAGCATCATAAACTCTACTGAGCTTATGCCTCAAAATGGTGATGGCCACATCTTGTTGAGTCCACAATCCAGATGGGGTGAGGATGTGTGCAGTAAGAGCAGTACTGGAGCTTGAATTGTTGTCCCTCCTCTTTTCTTGAATATGTAATGGCCAAGTATTGCAGTGCTTAAATTTAAGGCTTTCCTACCATTATTCTTCACTATAACTGTTGTTGCCATGCTCAGTGGATAGAGGGACAGTCTTACCATTATTCTTTACTATGATGATCCAGACTTGAATATATAAAGAAAAGGAAAACAATTGTACTGTAAGCCTTGAAGTCTATTCCTTCTTATTAGAAAGAAAAAGAAAAATTGCACAGAAAGTATAAACCATAACTACGAATGAGCTGAATTAGTACTAAAAATTGCACAAAAAGTAATAAACCATAAATTTCAAAAAATCTTTCCATATGAATTATAACTACCTTAGTGACCTCCACTTGATAAGCCACACCAACAGTAATATTAATGCCAAGTGTGCTTGCTAAATCTAAAACCTTCTTCTGAGCAGCAAATGTATTTGCTGCAAACAAATGAACAAATTACATAGACAAGCCTACGAAGGAGGGTCATTGCTTAAAAGTTCAAAGCAAAACTTAATGCCCAGTAATTTAAAATCTTTAGCTTCTTACTTGCACCTATATTGGTGATTATGCAAACCCTTCTTTCCACAGTCATAGGTAGGAGCAAATGCATCCACTCTGAAGCTGCAAAAATTATTGACAAGCATAAACAAAACATTAAATAAAATTGCAAAGAGGAGGATGACTTGAAACTTAAGACTCTATCATATAGTCACTATTATCACTTTTAATGCAAGTGATAGTCAAGTAAAAAAATAGCACTATAGAAGAAATGATATCTAAAAATACTATGTAAAGTCTTTCAGTTTGCTCAGTGAAAGAGTACAGATAAACTTCTCCATCTTGAGCACCACAGAAGCACATTCTACTTAGTGAAAGAGTACAGATAAACTTCTCTGAATAACTGCACACCAATGTGTAAATAAATAACCAACATAATGACAAAGCATTAATTAGACATGAACAGAAACACATTCTACAAGGATCAATACCAGCGCCACCAAACTTCATTGCTTGGTAGCGATCAGACAAGGTGTGCTTCGCTAGGCATTCGAGTACAAGATAATTTAACTCTTTGAAGTAATTTGAGAGCTGCCAATGGTTGGTCACCTCCAAAACCAGCACCACAACCAACGTAAATAGTTCCATCGCTATAAAGAAATCGGGCCTCTACCTGCAGACAAAGACAAATGATGCATAATTTAAAAGACTTTTTTTTTGGATTTTTTTTTGGAGCAATCACTTAAAATTTAAATATTTTCATAGATGAAAATAAAATGATTAAAATTAGAACTAATATAAAGCTGAAACTGTGGTGATAATTGTATAGCTTTGAAGATAGATAAACTAATTCTATGGAATATACAGCTGGTTGAAGGGTGATATTGGTGTTCCTGTTCGTTTCAACCTAGCCGGCGCTGGTGTTGATTGTGATTGAGTCATGTATGATTGATTGTTTCAAAAAGGTTAATAGAAAAATATTTTGATTGCATGCATGTTTTCTTTGAGCATGGACATGCCTTATTTTTGGGGTTATGGATTAAAAAAAAATTATTCTTAATTAGAGTTACTTCTCTTAATAAAGTGAGACAACTATAAATGAAGTTTTAATATTTATATTAATTTAGTTTAAAGAAATTTGAGTTATGTTGGTCTATATGCACACCTTTCAATATTACTTGAGAATTTCGGTAAAAGAAAAAGAGGCATCAAAGCAAAAAACATTTCACTAAACAAAATTAGATCTTGAAGGGGAAATGATTGGCTTATTTTCAATTGGCCTCACTAGATTTTGTATGCATAATCTACATTGCAGATAAGGAAGCGTTTTAGGGTATGTTAGTGTTTATAGTATTTGCTACTGTAATGTTTAGTGCATTTGGTCACTATAAGGTGATTTTAAATTTTAAATTTTACTTTTATGAATTAAACTTTACTTTTAACAGACAATAAGTGATTTAAAGTGATTTAGGATAAAAGTGATTTAAAGTGATTCAGGATAAAAGTGATTTAAAAAAAAGTGAGTATTTTAATAAAAAGAGTTGCTATATCAAGACCTTGCTAAAAAAGATGAAGACAAACTTTGTAACATGGATAGAAGAGGACCTTTTAGTGATAGACGTTGACATTGTTCTTATTTGGTATCTCAGTAAGATCACCTTCAGACCAATCATGCAAGAGACATGGATTTGTCACATCTTAAGCCAGTCTCAATGGCCCTAAAGCTCATAAGTCATAAAAGCACTGATTCTTTTTTAAAATTCTTTTATTGGGTCTCTAAGAGATCTTTCTACAAATATGACAAGAACTGTTTTATAGCCATGTTAAATAGGCCATAGATCATGTTAGGATTTTGATGATCAAATCTTAATTCAAATACATGTAAATGTTCTTAATGTTAGGGGTTTCTATGTTGCAAGGAAGTTTCTATTGTATAAAGGGTCTTACAATTCCACCTCCCCTAACAAATGTTATATTACTGATAATAATAGTTAATAGTATATTTTCAATTAAATTTTAGACTGATAATGAAGTAACGCAAGGAATATTTTTTTTAAAATTGTAGTTTCCTCGAGATTTCTTATATTTTTATTTATGTGGCTGAGATTTATTCTAACGAATAAGCCGGAAGTTCGGATGCAGTTTTTGGATTCCTTTGATTATCTATTATTTTATTTCAAGAATTATGTTATATTTGGTTTCTAATATCTCTGTAACCATGGCCTTTCCTTTTGTCTGTTGTTTTATCCTTGTCTCATGTTTGTTCAATGTTGGTGATTCCTATCGAGGCTTTGCTACTACATTACTAATTTTGAATTAGTTAGTGCCTACTCAAGGCCATCTGTATATTGGGGTTGGGCAGCATCTCAAAGAATGAATCACTTTTTTTTCCTCATACTAATAAAATAATGTGAACTATTTCAAATTTTGATTAATTAGATCCTAATCAAGAATTTCAATATGCTACTTGAACAGAGTAAAAACAGGAGGGAAAAATTATGAGTCTAAAGCAGGACTTTAACCATGATAATTTTTCATTTTGGTTAGAAATTCCTCTAAAAGCATAAGCTCATATTAGCTAACCATTTGCACACGAATGTTAATTTTTTTTTAAAATTAGGTGTCTTTTAATTCGACTATTTTTATTTTTAAAATTGCGGACACCTATTTTTAGTCATGGACACCTTTATGTGGCACTATCTAGATGGGTTGAATTGCACCACAAATATTATTTACCCAGAAGTGTTGTTATAATATTCTTACGACAAGTAAACGGTATAGTTTAAACAATGTTATTTCTACTAAATTATGTAATCTTTTCAACATTTCAACTTTTAATTTTACAATGCGGTTCATTCTTTGTAGGATTAGAGTAATGGACCTTTGTGGATGGGGCCGACGTAATCAGGTAAATCTACTTTTATGTCACTGCATCAAAATATAAATAGTGTTAAATTTATTATTTATGTGAATAATTTAGGTGGTTGTGCATTCTCCTCATTGGACAAAGTGCGTTCGTATTGATACGAGGACATTAAGGATAGTGATGCAGAGAAGGTTTGAAGGGATGAAGAAGACATTTAAGAGAGTTAAATGATATGAAATCCAATACCGTCATGTCCACCTTTTATGATGACCAACCCATCACTGACCAAACAATTGTCTAGGTGTGAAAGTCTCTCCGACTAAGACTCTATATTTCTCTACTCATGCAGACACGACACACACAATACATGCAAAAACACACATAATTGTAACAAATCAAACACTCACAAATAAAACTCACACACCATTATACTGCCACCAATACAGATTTATGAGTTAAATCATTAAACAAATGAACCATTTGTTGAAATGGTACCAAGAGTACTTTATTTGACTGTAAGTCTACATTCATCCATGTATTTTCTTAAATAAATTAATAATTTGTTACAATCTTTCTGAATTCTTACTTATATCAATCTAAATCATTCCCCCCACTACATACAAATATGTGTGCTCATTTGTTTTTTAGATAATTTAGGGTAAAGTAAGGGTTCTTATGTTTCGGATTTATAGTTGTTTTATTTTGACTCACATATTTCGATAATTTTTATATTTTAAATATTTTCAGGTATATATTGAAGGATACTTAGTGTAAGCTGTAAAGAATACTTGGTGTAAGCTGTAAAGTGATGGGTCTGATGCTCAACATGTTGTTTCTCTATTTTCTGCATGTTTGTATTTTTTGTGTTTCGTCTTTTATGAAGTTAACTTGTGACGCCCCCAAAATAGGTATACAACATCCATTCTGAGTCGTCAATAACATGGTACAGAAACAACTACTACTTTATTAATACAACATGAAAACTGTGAGTTTAAATATAAATATTGTCTTCTAGACAATATCAACACTCAAATAAGTCCTCATTACAATTATTGATATATTATTTTACAAAAATGGTGAGGATTACTAAAACAACTTTCTAAGACCTTCATTCCATACCTCGACTAGTACTCACTACATTCTCGCCTCCTGAGAAGAAAAATAGAACAAAAAGGAAAAGGGTGAGCTCAACTAGCCCAGTAAAGAATATTATGACTAAGATAATATAGAATAAATTATCGTTAGTCTTCAACAGGAAAAAATCTGATAGAATATAATAGACAACAAGTTTCAGATCAATATTCGCAGCGGAAATAACAATTTATAGAAGAGTTACGTAGAGAATGAAATCAACTATAATCTATGAATTTAAAAGTTCATCATCAATATTTTATCCCTGTAACATCAATCAATATACATCTTGAATCAAATATTCATCAGTTGGTCATGTTCATCTCAACACCTGTTCATCTTTGCACTACAGGCCAAAGATATTCATAAGAAAATCAACCATCTTTGCACTATAGGCCAAAGATATTCAATAATATCGTCATTTAGGATTGAGGATGATGAAAAAATATTTTAAAGAAAACGAATCCAGTGAAACAAAAGAACAAATAATAAGGATTCGTACTTTAAACAGTTCAAGTTCAAAAATACGTCATAAATAACCATAGTGAAGTAAAATTCAAGAATGATCAAAACATGGATACAATTAAAGCTAGTATCCATAAATTTAATTTTTCTGTGAATAGTGTCGTATTCGTGAATAGTGTCGTATACGTGAATAGTGCCGTATACGTGAATAGTAACCTCGACACTAAAAGACAAGAATTTCACAAGAAAAATCTTACCAATATTTTGGCATAATGATATTGAAAGAAATAATATCATTTATAAAAGAAATAACATCCCTTACCTCAAAAAGACAGTACTTCTGACTAGAATACTGGATATAGTGCTGAAGGGAACTTGCACCGTATAGCAACACTCAAAGTATCAAAATACTCAAAAGAATACGCTCGATAATATAGAGAGAGAAAACTTCAGTTTCTAGTGTGATTTTCAATTCTAACCTAAGCACCCTATTTATAGGAAAATGCTTAGAACACCAAAGCAGAAAATTTAATAAAATATTAATATATTTTTTTTATTCCAACGCACACCTCATTTGATTCAAAACATCAGCCACCAAGTGAGACCCACCTCACCAAAATAAAAAAAACGTTTTTCTTATTAAAAATAATTAAAACTTCTAAAAATTAATTATTTCAGAACTTCGGAACTTCAATAATTCATAATAAATAGCCCTTTTATCAGAAAAATTCGAACCTTATGTCTTTTCCATAGGAAATTCCATTATCTACAACTTTGCAGAAGAAAATTTTTTCAAATTCCAAACAGAAATTGACCGAAATCCACATATAGACGATTATACAGGCTATAATCAACTTTCAGTCAAGAAATGGGCCCACAGACATGTTTAACATGTTTTAAACAATTTTTGCAATAAAAATATTATTCCTCCTCATATATTCATATATCCTACATTCATTGTAAAAATATCACCATTATTATATTATTAAAATATAATAATATATTTAAATAAATTATTTATCAGAAAAGATAAAATATCAATTTTTCAACAATTGTCACTTTAAAATTTTCTCCATCTATATCCACATAAAATGAATATTTTTCTTATCATATAAATCAATAATTAATTATTCACAAATAATATTACGTAATCACAATATCGCATAAACAACCGTGCCTTTCCCAGAAAAAAATGGGCTTTCCAATAAAGATTTCTCTCATCTTGCGCCAAGCAATTAGGTGACCAAACCTCTCCTTAGATGTAACTTTTTAGACATTGCCAATAACGTTATCTAATAATATTATGCAAATAATATGAATTATTGATCTTGATAATGGAAAATATGTGTAGTGACAATTATCAAACAACAACAATATAAAATATCAACGCAAAGAATTATTGAATCAATAAAATAAAATATTGAACAAGAATTATCGTAACAATTATTGAGTAGTGCCTTCTTACGTAAGAATCAATAATTGGTGCAATCTGCAAAGCTAATCGTGTTTTAACCACCACCGGTATTCCAACAAAGATTAATTGTGAATAACAACTACTGCTATTTATAACCAACTTATATTTGTCGCTTTCCTCATCTAATCGCTTTCCGTTATGGGGCCCACACAAGGTCATGGCTACTGTCGCATTTAATATTCCTCGACAAGAAGAATATTCCACGACCAAACGAATATTCCCGACAACAATGAATATTTTATAACCACTTGCTTATTTGAAATATTTATGCATTTACCCATAACTAACTACATTAATCAAATCAACCCTTACTATTTCAAAATAACAAATAGAGGAAATTCAATTTTATTAATAATAAGTTGGGGTCTTACATAACTAATTATACTTATGATGATTTTTGGGTATGGAATAATGGGTTTTTGGTGGTTTGGGTGTGTATTGATGATTGAAAGTTTTGTAGACAGGTTTAGAATTTTCTGGATATCTATTTTTAAAGGAAACTCTGTCAAAATTTCTTGAAATTAGTACCGACTAGCTTAATGTTTTGGTGGTTGGAAACTCTACCGAAATTGTTGTGGTGGTATGTGTCTTTAGATAATGTAATGTTTTTTCGAATTTTAATCTAAATTTTCATTACGCCGTGCCTTCAAGCACGTGCAATTATTAGAAAAGTTAGAGCCCTTGTCATTTTGCCTAAATGGTCAAAGTAAGACTACAGGTTTACTTTGCCTCATCATATTTCCTATTTCCCTTATTTGGAAAAGTTTTTTGTGGGTGACCTCATCTGTATGCTTTTGTGCCTTTTTTTTGGATGGATGTGTTTTTTCTTTGGCCATTTTAAAAAGTTTTGTCTCTACATGTCCTTTTATAGTTGTTTACCATTATTTGATTGATCTAATGAAGGAAGCTACATGAGTCATCCATATATTTATGGATGAAAATTCATAAAGACTTGATCCTGCAATCTGTTACATTAGCAAGTTGTAAAATTGATCATATAACTTAACCATTAGTCATTCGTCACCTTATTTGTTTGACCTTTCCCTCTTTCTTATTTGTCTTGGTTCTTCATTTTTAAACTTCGTTGCTGAGCTAATCTTAAATTTATATAACGACTTGCAATCAGTCTTTATATCAAGTTACGGCTCTGCGAAACGGTATAACCATCTACGTGCGACAAAAAAAAAGAGTTATTATAACAAGCAAACAATAATTTTTAATTGTCAAGTTACTATTTAAAAAGTTACAATCAATCAAAAAGGCTTATAAATAATAAAAAAAAATTGAAATGTAGTTAAACTTAGTTTAAATTTATGAGAATTTGACTATTAAAGTTGGATATTCTTTATTTATTCATTGAAATTTGTCTTCATAATAATTTTCATTTAAATGCTTTGTGGAGTATCAGGTGCAAGTGCAGGTGTGTTAAGAATTAATTTAGGCTTTTAGTTTAGTGTGTGTTCATATTCAGTGCTTCATTTTTTTGTGTTAATGATTTATTTTTATTTTTTTTAATTATACAGTGCCTTCAGGCACGGGTTATCGCTAGTATTTATATAAAAGCATGTGTGCAAATTTCACACTATAGTCTACACCCCCACCTAGTTTTTCACCCCCATATATTAAAATGTGTCTCCTTGCAGTTGCACCACAAACTTGTTTTTGGTTTTAAATAGCAAACTCTGAACTGTCAATCGGTTGACTCAAGTCACTTTGTAAATTTTTTAATTGGTTAAAATCTCATCTTTTTGTTTCAAATTTAATGAGATTTAATGGATTATTTTCTGTATTTGAGGCATCCCAAGTTAGATTATGTTTGATCAAAAAAGTTCTTACATACAAAAAATATTATCATGTTGTTGTTACTAATACAAGTTATACACTGAATAAATCAAAGGTTAAAAGAAATAACCATATACTTTGAGGCAATCATTAAGAATTCACAACCAGGCAAGAATAACCCACATGTTCAAAAAAACCACTTCTAACAACACAAAGATAAAACAATCCTTACGGATTCTAGAATGTTACAACTCAAATGACAATATTTACTTCATCTACAATAACATGATTAAAATCAATAACCAAGAACAAACACGTGCAGTAATAAATTTTATTTTCGCATGTTCTCCATCTCTTGCTCCATTCCGTTAATCTTTCGAAGTAATCCAGAGATTATTTGTCTTGATCTGTCACACATTGGAGGATCATACCAAGCAAAAAACTGACAAGCATTCCTCTATAAACAAAGAAATTTTCAATTTTATGTGCAAGTATATAGTACAGTATATATCTACATGTATAGTATAGTATATATCTACCACCAGATCTGCGAAATTCAACTCTTCAGTCAAAATTCAACTCCTCAGTCGGAACCTCAGTTGATCCGTTACTAAGCAATAAATAGTGTGAAATTCATTACTTGGCTGCTCATGTCTTTCCACTATTTTAATTAGGAAAATTCATTTTCTGAAAAATCCTAGAAACTCTCTATATCTTGTTCAATGTTATAACTGATTCGTCTCCACCAAACATGAGAAATTAAAATTTCTTTTATTAACTGCTCATGTCCTTCCTAAAATCATATCTAAAAGAATCATAAGTTTTAACTCTTCATTTCTCAATGCATTTGCAGATTAATTCATATAGTAGATCATCACACAGATGTAAACTTGGGCTTGCTTAACAATTTCCTAGTTCCTAAGTATGGTGATTGGAGCCAACAATTTTAAGGTTAATCCTCAAGACCTCTGCCATTTAATTTGGTCAGTTTACATTTTCAATTTGGCATTACTAGTTGTTTATTAGTTATAGGAAAGCACGTCATATAAAATTATATCCCCAATTTAAACAAACTCATTCCCCTCCATTTGAGTAAGACTGTGAAGCAACAATAGCCTATCAAATGCAAGTAATTTATTGCAAGTAGCTAACACCTAACAGCAAAAACATACTTCATTTCGCTTTTAATGTCATGGCTCAGCTGACACATTTATCTATAATATTTTTCATATTTCTCAGTTTAAAATTGAACTTTAGATTTAAATATTAACTTTTTTAACGGAAAAATATTGTATGTTTTGTTACTGTATTTGTTGAATGTCTAACAATCCCCGACACATACATGGCTTTGAAGTCTAAACCATTTCAATGTGAAACGGAGAGAATACAACATGAATAAAAGGTTCAAGAGCAAGAAATTCAAACAAAATGATTAATCGAGTTATTTTAGCTCATTTGTTATTAATGAACAATTATGGCACACAATGGATATATCCTTTGGAAAGAAACTGTCATGGCATGATTGTTCTTTGTCAATAGCAACAATAAATTTCTCTTCTCCTGTCAAACCTCAACTTTCAGGAATATATAGAAAACACACAAGTGAAAGTATTGTCAAGTATAGACAGATGCTCCAGTCTAAGTTCCATATATTGGATTCCCATTTTCTAAGTCAAAAATAAATCATTTACTTATTTTTTTTGGTGCAAATCAACAATAAATCACAACCACACCGAAGGAAAATTTCTAAGTCAAAAATAAATCATTTACTCATTTACTCTTTTTGTGAAACAAATGAAAATTTTCAATCGTTAGCCCCTCAAAAATTATCTGACGAAAATGGGAGAAACATGACAACAAATTTTATTAACCAAAAGAAGAAAATAAAAAATAAAATTTAAAGCAGGATAAATCAAGAAATAGCTGGAAGGTTCAACAATCCTAGAGAGCATCAACCGAAAAATAAAAAAGAATATTTAATTCCAAGCAGATTCTAGGGTTTGCCTCTCAATAATTTTTAGTCCTAAAAAATCAATTATTGAAAACCAAAACACAAAATGTAAAAAATTAATCCTAATTCAACACTAAAAGCTTGCAAATCCATCTACCCACATCTAATTTTGTTACCTTATAGTGAATCGACGGATTTGTCACGAGGAGATGGAAAGCCGCCGCGATTTTAGGGCTGAGTCTCGAGGAGATGGGATGATTCGTAAGTGATAGAGAAGAGATGGACGACAGAGCAAGAGAGAGGCAACATGGTTAGTGTCGAAGAGAGAGAGAGACAGGTGCTTCGTTTCTTTTAGTGTTTGAGTTGAAAGTCAGGAGAGAAGGGAAATAAGGCAGGGTATTAATAGGTGTGTTAGGTGAGCTTTTTAAGGGTATATATATATATATATATATGCGTGTGTGTGTGTGTGTGTGTGTGTGTGTGTGTGAAATATATACATATATTTGAAAAATAAGATTTAATAGTTAATTTAACTATTAAGTTAATGGTTTGAATTAGCTATGAAATGAAATAAGGAAGCCAATAATATTTGATGGGTTTAGTCCAAAGATCCAATCCATCTCATAAGCCTCGTCCTCCAGCCCATCTCATAAGCCTATATGATAGGCCCAAGTTCAAGAAGTCTGGCAAGTCCAACAAATGTGATCCATCATAGTCGGGTTAATTGAGTATGTCCACATCATGAAGTGGTCGAGCCTCGTCTTCGGACCTCACGGAGAGCACGTCAACCATCTTGCACGTTAGGAAGAGGTTGGGAGCTCCACTAAAGTAGTGGTTACATGATCACCCCAAAACTGTCACGGGATAAATGGAATGCCTCACCATCACTGAGGGGCAACTGACTTTTGTATCTTTAAGCTTATACTCTCTGTACTCTCTCCAACACACATAATACAAAGTGCCAAGCTACTATAGCCATTCAACAGTGGACTAGGTCAACTTGACTGAACCACTTCAATACTTGTCTTATTTTCCTACTTTAATTACCCCTTTTATAATTACTTGATAGGTGTGTGTACAAAGTTCACTGTGTGCATCATCAGTTTGGTGTCATCTGTGGGAATCAAAAATATTTTCACCTTCAAACATCTAAACCAATGGCGATTACAACCAGGTCAATGAACCAACCTGAAGACAATCCACGACTAGAGGAGGGTGCTCTTCCGCACACCAATCCCGTCTCAAATACTTCAGCCCCAAATCCACAACAGATGCTAAAGACCATGCAACAGTTGGCTATCCAGAACCAACAGATACTACAACTCCTGCTCGCCGGACAAGGAGGAGGAACGCAACAAGGAGCTCCACCCCCTAGACATCAAGGAGGTCCACACAGGGGAGCCCATCATGATCCACCTCCTCCTTCTGCTTCCCAAAGTGGAGATCCTCATCTCCAAGAAGATGAGGGTGAGAACCAGAGCATGGAGTATGGGAGTCATCCCCATGATCATTCCAGGGGAGCCCCTAACCACTGGGATAAGAAAATTAAGAAAGTACTAAACCAACTAGATGATGTCTTCAACGCCATGAAGGCCCGAGGACTAGAAACCGTGGATTATCTTGTGGGGAGAACAGACACGCCTTTCAAGCCTGACGTGGCAAACTATCCACTCCCTCAAAATTTTAAGATGCCATCCGTGGAGACATTTGACAGAACAAAAGATCCGCTAGATCACCTCGAAACCTACAAAACCCTGATGCAGCTCCATAACATCCATGATGAAATCATGTGCAGGGCATTCCCAACCACCTTGAGGGGATCCGCTCGACAGTGGTTTACCAAACTCTTTCCAGCCTCCATCTCAACCTTCGCTGAACTGAGCAGGTCTTTTGTATCCCACTTTATTGGGGGGCGACGTCATCAGAAGCCTGTCACACATATTCTCAGCATAAATCAAGACAAAGATGAGAGCCTGAGGGACTACCTCACTCGTTTTAACAAGGAGGTACTTTAAGTAGAAGAACCTGATGATAAGGTAACCATGACTGCCTTTTTGAGAGGCCTCCGCTCGTCAAGTTTTCTTTTCTCAGTGATGAAACGTCCACCAAAGAACATGACCGAGCTACTAGCAAAGGTACAGAAATACATGAATGCTGAGGACGTCACAAGGGCCAGACAAGGTAAATCCTCTAGAGCAGGAGAGAAGAGAAAAGGAAGAGATAAGGACGATAAGAGGGAGACTGACAGTAAATCAAGTAGGACAGAGAGAGTATCCGCCAAAGACAGACTCGGTACTAGTCCTCAGAAAGATCGATGACCATTCACTCCCCTCAATGCCACCGTGGGGAACATTCTCTTACAGATCTAGGATGACCCCACCATAAAGTGTCCAGCGAGGATGAAGAGTCTCCTCCAAATCGCAGGAACCTAAACAAGTACTGCCGTTATCATCGCAACCACGATCATGACACTGACGAATGCTATGAACTCAAGAAACAAATTGAAGATCTCATTCAACGTGGTCTACTACGCCAGTATGTTGCTGGTAGAAGACATGCACCATCACCAACTCACAACCAGGAAGATCAACATCCAGTTGGGGAGATTCACACCATCTCGGGAGGATTCGCAGGAGGGGGAGAGTCGTTGTCTTCCATGAAGGCACATAATTATATAAAAATGTGCCTTCATGGTACTTAACCTTATATTCGTAGGAGGGGGAGAGTCGTTGTCTGCTATGGCACGTTCGTGACTCATAATTATATGAAATTTTTTTGAACCCCTCAGCGAATGGACGCCTGTGGTCTGACTAGGGTAAGTTCTTAAACTCATAAGATGATGGCAAGTCCTGAATTTTCAAAGTGTGGTAAGTTTGATGAACTATATCAGGTATATATATGTTATGAAATTAGAAATTTTGGTATAGTAAGCATTGATGGTGTTAAAGATTGATAGAATGAAGCAATGGAGTAAATTTGATGGAGAAATATGGATTTTCTAAATCTTCTAGCTCTGCTAGATTTTCAAAATTTATTGACTTCGTGCTAATGTTGGCATTTCAGTTTTCTCAGAAAAACTTTGGATCATGTGATTGAACCAATGATGTTTTAAAAATAATACCATTATCCATATGTCTATGCTAATTGTTTCGGCTAAGACAAAATGATTTGAAAATTTTCAAAAGGTATTTCTAACCATTTACATCATTTGGTATGGTGTAGAAATGGTAAACGATGGAGTCATCAATACAGTTGAACCTAGTGATGGTTGTGATCGAAAGATCGTCAGCCTACTATGGTATGATGTAATATGACAAAGTCACATAATGACGGAATCCTCAACGTACTACTAATTTGGTACGGCAACATGACGTCATAAAAGAATTTTGGTGTTCTTTTAAGTTATAAAGAAGGTCAATTAAGTTGGCCAAATTATTTCGATTGATGTCCGAATTGTTGATAAAAGTCTAAGCTATTTGATTTGGCTAGACGACTGTTGAAAAATAGTTGTGAAATTCAAGCGTTCTTGATTATTTACGCCAAGCCAGATTGCTCTGGTGCGGATTCGGATGTGGAAAAAAAAACAACAACAAAAGCTGAGGTGAACAACCCTATAAGGGGACATGTTTTCGGGGACAATGGCTCCGAACGTAACGCATGTATTCGTTACAAAACACTACGTTACGGCCCAACATAGTGGTATGATAGGCTGGCCACCTAGCGTACATGTGGAGGGTGTTTTCAGTCTTTGTGATTGATAAACATTCTGGTTTGTAGTGCGAAGGATTGTGATGAAGCACTGATTCGCGGTCTAGTGTGACCCCTCAGCATAATTTGGAATCTGAGTTAGTCATACTACTTCCATATTATTAAAAAATAGTGGAAGACTGTTATTATTCTGTGTGATGAATGTAGTGAGTAGAGTGTTCCTTAGAAAGGAGAATGTGGTAGAATGTAAGTGAGCAAGTTATAATGAAATTTCTGAAAAGAGAATGGATAAAATTATTCAAAAGAATATGTAATATTCGAAATACCATCGAGTAGAGGAGGTTTCGGTGATTCCGAGGACGGAATCCTTATAAGGGGGAGAGGATGTAAGAACCCGAATTTTCAAAAAATATTAAAATAAGAATTTAGTAGATAAAAATTCTTAAGGCATGTGAAGGGTTCAAATAAAAATATATAATGTGTTATGAGATATGTGGTATTGTTTAAATAGGGTAATATGAGCTATGTAATAAGTAATGTTGTGTTTAATAAATATATATCATTATTACATATTTGTTAGAAATTATGGAGATGAAGTTATATGAAGATGGATAAGATTTATCTATCGACATTAAATAATTTATAGAATTATTTTATAGTAGTAAGTTGGTGACATTAAAATATCTTTGATAATCACCAATTTCTTGAGTGTATGTACGAGTGAATATCAAGTCTAAGGTAGTGTAATCTTACTCTTTAATGGTTGACGTATAAGAGCTGGGCTAAACGATTCCTTCAGAGAGCGGAGGTTTATACGAATTGGTAACCGATCTAACTCACTGTGAAAACAGTGTAGACGAGACGAAAACTAATTTGTTGGTTGTTTGTGGGAAACCACTCAGTGTACTATATTGAATACTATTAAAGACTTAAGGTGTGTTAGGTTTGGACTTATATATATGTACGTTGTTGACGAGAGAAGAGAATCGATATACCTTTAAAGTGGTTAGAGAATTATTGAGTGAATTGATACACGGCGAGAAGTGAGGATTAAAGGTATGCATGTATGTGTTATATTCGAGTATTGTGTTGTTTGGTCTTTGAGAAACCGTGACAGAGATGTATAGTTGGTTAAACTAATAAGGGAGATAGAGTTTTAAAACTCGAAGTGTGATTCTTAAATTATTAAGAAAAATAGTAACCAATGGTGTGAAACCAAAGAGGGGATTTATGATTAGACGAGTTAATGCTTAAGGAGGATGTGTAAAGTATTTAGAAGTGTAAGGTTTCAGTTCTGCTAATGCATAACTTGTTCACTTTGAGAATTTGGTATGGCATGAGCTTAATGCCATTACTAAGCTTATGACCAATAGCAAATTGCGTCGGTCTGTAAAATCAGTTTTTGGAATTTAAAATCTATGAAATGGTTATTAAGGACTCATAAGGATAATAAAATCTTAAATGATGGTTAAGTTGTCCATGAATGGATTTGAATAAGGTTTAATTAATTAAATGGATTAATTAGTGGCTAATTAAGTGATATTATGGAATATTATTCTATTAATTAGAGGAATGCATAATAATTATTGAAAAGAAATTATTAATATTAATTAATTATTGTGTGGGTTGAAAGAACCCAACTAAATGATATTTAGCCCAAATAAAATATTAATTATCATTAAATTATATTACTGTGTGTAATATGGAAAATGTTGGCAGTAGTGATATATAATACATACGGCTTAAAAATACATGAAGTGTGACATTTAATTGGGACTAATGATATAAGGTAGCAAGTAGTACGGCAAAGTCATATATAAATTTAATACATCAATGATTAAATATCTATGTATTCTAGAAACTGAGAAAGGAAATCAATGTTTTAAATAAACATTAATATTAAATAAGGTATAATGTGGTTATGTGAGTGGTAGAGATAATTATGGGATTTCTCGGACAATAATACCTAACTGTATTATTTTATTGCATGTATTTAATGTACATGGATTATATGAAGTGAGTATAAAACTTATCTTTAAATTCTTAATATGGTAACAATTGTACCTTAATATTACATTATAGGGATTAAAAGAACCAAACCAAGCCTTACATGCCCAAATGTTGAGACATTTGCTCTTGTCCCAAATTAAGTGTCACAAGGTACATGAACAGTGGGCTAAAACTAAGTTACGTATTCTCCAAGTGGCAATGGAATAGGTGATCATTGCTAGCAATGTGGCTGATATGGGGTTGTTGAACAACTCTTTAGTGACCAATGTTTTCTATCATTACACATGAACTCTAACGCTAGTGTAATGGCAAGGTCCAGTCCAAGTTTCCCTTATAAATAGAAGTTCCATTTTCAGTTTTTGAGGTTGGCAATGGTCTGGGGTTGAGAGTTCTAAATGGCTGAGAAAGTGTAGAAGCATAATCAGTATATGAGGAGTCCAATTTAAGGTTGAGGTATAATTTCTAATTTTGTTTTTGAAATGGGTCTTGCTTAATTCTTGAAATTTCTTGAGTCGTTATGTCAAGCATGATGAATTAACATGTTATAATGTGTTTAAGAAGTCTACTTACATGTAGGAACTCTTTAATGATGGTTGGAATCAGTTTAAATGGAAAGGAATCAATGTGGTGTAAGACTCTACAAAAATGTAGTCTCATTCATCGCTTCGATTACGGCATGGCGCAATTGCTACTGCTTATATTAGGGTGCAAATAGCAGCACTGCTGTTGCATCTTTAATCGCTTAATGAGTTCTGTTATGCTACATGTTGTGAAATTGGTGTTATGACTTAATTACATACCTAAAAAGAGGTATACCATGAGATACAAGGCTTCTTTATGAGTTATGAAGTGTCCAACATGATTTAATAGAAGATCTTTAACAAAGACTTTAAGTTTTGAAAACAAACCTTGTGGAAACTTATGTTTTATAAGTTCTAATCTTAGTGGTTGATATACATGACTGATTTCAGATGTAAATGAACATGATATAGTGTTTATAGTGTGTTCGTTCATGATCAAACTTGTTAGCTTTGTGTTAGAAAATGTTTTAAAGGAAAAAGCTTGATATGGTTAAGGTAAATATGCATGAATGTTACATGTTATACATTCTGATCTTGCGAACATGTTAATATGACTTGACTACATATGTTTAGAGCTTTGAAGTTGTCTTGTATGTGTTAGATTGCGTAGTTCAAGTTTAAAGTGGTTTCAAAAGCAAACTTGTACATATTTTCAAAATCTAGTTGTATCACATGGATATCTAGATTCTAAAGGATTAATATGACATGTTATGTCTAGAATATCCCTAGATATGATTTATATGTGCTATATTGCATCATTCACGAAAAATGATTTCAAAGGCAACCTCGAGCATGTTTTCGAACTTAAGTTGTATTACATATGAGTATTTAGACTTTTTAAAGGCTTGAGATGCCATGTTATGTTGCATTATGTCTTTAAACATAAGTCTTACATGTTAAACATAATGGAAGCAAACCAAACATGAGATTTAAAGCATGTTTTAAAGTGTTAAACAATGCTAGCTATGAGTAAAAGATATGAATATGTACAAGCATGTGTAGTAAAGATTATGTGACCTCTTTATGAGAACATAAGGCTAATTAGTACACCTAGTGATTTCCTAACACTATTTGGTTTTGATTCGTGGAAATCCTAAACTAAAGTCTCTAACATATAAGGTTGAACTTGAAGTGGTCATACAAATATGTAAAGACCTCTAGTGTGTATGCATGTTAAGTGTAAGTGTCTAAGTGTACTAAAGTATGGACTGAAAATAGGAAGTGCAAAGCTTAGTCTTGAATTCAGCCAGGAGGACAGAATAGGCTGTAGATCCCTAAGCTTTGAGCATGCAGAGCTACGCCATCCTGCAGTTTTGAATAAGTTCTTTTTTTGATCTAATGTTTGAAGCATGCTTGTATGATTACTTTAAATTGCAATATGTGACCACTATGTTATGTAATGTGTTAGGAAGCATGCTATGTGATAAAGATGAATGTTAATTAAGACTTTTAAAAATGTTAAAGTTCAAAGGAATGTTTTCAAGATATAATGCAATGACACGTTGTTTGAATTTGTGATGTATTACCATCTGATGTGTGCTATGAGAATATAGAATAGGTGAAGTGGTATGAAGTTACAACTAAGTTAGACGTTTATACATACGTTTGGACTTACCTATGAATTTTAAATGTGTCGAACATATAGCGAGTCAAGTGTGTGATAGATGTATATGAATGTTGATGACATGTAAGGGTGACTAAGGTATACTATACATACCTAGCTATTCTAAGTGTATGATGAGAAAGTGAGGTGTAGGTTTTACGAACCTAGTTAAAGAACAATGTAACAATAGTATTACATTTAGAATGCATGAAATATGTTACTGATGGATATGAATCCATGATTATATAACTGTGTAGGAATACACGAAATGCAGTTAAGCGTTAAGCAATTAAGTCGTAGTTCATAAACTACGAATCAGGCAAGTCTTTCAGTTCCTATTTGTTATATGAATTCAATAACTGTTAGTTGAGCTATATTATGATATGCAAATGTTGATATATGAAATGCATATGAGAGATGTATGAAATGTGAAAGTTGATCTTTGATGATATGCTTATGTTGTTAAATCTCTATACCTGTTATGTGTGAAGTAACATGCGTAGTGAATATTAATTGATTATGAATGCATGAACTGAATATGCGATTATATGCTACGTGCTGCATGAAAACTGTTAGAATTGTTGGGCTGTCGAGCTCACCCTTACAAATAACCACTTTTGCAGGTTAAGGATACACGGTAAAGGTTACGTGCTAATTGATTGATAAAGTCAAATAGTATCGAAGGAGATTGATTTAGTATTTAACTAGATGCTCTTGAATCATGTTTAGGTTCTAGTAGATGTACATGATAGTAGTTTATAAGGTGTAATACCTGTTAAGTTGTACTATGTGCTACATAGAGAAATTCGAATCGAGATGTAAAGATTTATACGGAAATTGAATAAAGTGAATTATAGAATAATGTGATTCAGGGATTTGTAATTGATTCGAGTCAAGATATCAATAAAAGATTTATTTTTCCAAGGAGATTGAAAAAGTTTAAATTATTCCGCATATTTATATAACATCGAATATGATGTAAAACAGGAATGGTAAATGACCAATATTTGAAACTTATAATAGTTGGGGTCATTATACATAGATCCTGGATATGGAAAGAATTTATATTCTAAATTGTAATAAGCAAGGTTATATTCATTTAAGTTATGAATAAAAGATATAATAGTTTGACGATAGTAGTATCGTGGCGGACCGAATCCGAGGTTCGAAGGGACCTAGATTTGGGGGAGTCACAGTAGAACTCTCACTTCTACATTGTAGAACTCTAACTTCTACTTCTTTCTTTGTCTGTCTCTAAATGTTCTTGGTGGATCATAGAGTGAGCCTTCGGACCTTTATTGGTCACTCACTATTTTACGTTGGTTAGATCAGTCCACCATTTCTCCAAACTCAGCAACTCCAGCAACCTTTGATCTTTGAAGCTCTAGCTAATTTATACTCCTTCCCAATCTTCCCGATGTAAAGTAGCCGTTGAGAGCTCTTTGAATTGGTTCGCAGATCTCGAGTTGTTTAGTGCAGATTGGAGATGTGACATGACATGACTTTCTGACATTACAGTCTACTGTTTCACCTACCCCGTCAGAGATGTTACTTTGATGTCTCGGGCAGGTCGACGACTTTATTTCCCCCTTCTGATTTCTCGATCAGAGGTTGTCCTTTTGCATCGATGCTCTCAATAAGCTCTTGTCCGAATACCAACCTTTAGATTGGACCGTTGTCAATGCTTCAATCTTCGGATGACTAAACTCTACGATTCTGATGCTTGCTTTCTTAGACCTGATCGTGGTGTCTTGTTGACTTGCTCATTTGACATGTAAAGACAACACTACGATCTTTGAAAAATGTTCATTGGATCTTCAATGTAGAACACTTCTTCCTTCTCTTGTGCAGTGCCTTAACACTTCTATTTGCCTCGACTGCTCTCAGATACTGATGGCTTGACTCTTTACTCTAGCCCTTTCTGAGTAACAAGACACTTCAAATTTGTGGCGTGTCCATCTCTCTTTTTCCTTATGATCTCCCGTTCACTTATCATCAATGGACTGACCCAATGCTTAATCACTTTAGCCTTGTTCTTCAGAGGCTAACTAGTATCTCTGTGTACACTCCATTAGTTCTTTCTTTGTTTGGCAAACACTACGATCCTGATGCTTCCAAGATCGATGTCTTCTATTTACTTGACAGCAACTGCACTAGCTGACTTTCCTTAGTCAGTTATTGAAGTCTTCTTATGATCAAATTGTGGAAGACTTCATCTCGAATGGCTTCACAACTCAATCTGGATGCTGATTGAGTTGATGCTTAAATCTTCCGTTAGCTTGCATGTCATTCGTTGAGTCCTCTCTGGTTTCCTTCAGGTGGGATGTATCTTTGCAGTACCAACCAGAGGCTTCATTCCTTTGGATATTCTAGGAGTGCTCATTTGTTGAGAATCGTATTTGCTCTACGATTCTGCCTTGGCATTATGAGCATATTTGTTGAAGTCTCAGTTCTACACACTATGATTCAGCTTCGGCTGTGCAGAAACTACGACTCTGAGATCAGATCTTGACACTCTACGATTTCTGTCGTTGTGCTTTGTGACGCCCCCAAAATAGGTATACATCACCTATTTTGAGTCGCCAAATATATGGTACAGAATACAAATACAATCTTAAATATACAACATGAGCTGTGAGTTTTAATACAAATATTGTCTTCTAGACAGTATTCAAACTCAAAATAAGTCCTCAATACATTTATTAACACACTATTTCATAGAATAGTGAGGACTACTAATGAATTCATCTGGACTGCCACTCCGTTCCCCGACTAGTCCCTGTTACGTTCTCATTTCCTGAAGAGAACAATGAAAGAAAAAGGGTGAGCTCAACTAGCCCAATAAGAAATATTATGACTAAGATAATGCAGAATAAATTATCATTAGCCTTTAACAGTGTTAAACTGATACCATATAACGGACATCAAGTTTAACTGCAGCGGAACAAGCAATCCATTAAAAGAGTCAAGTAGAGAATAAAATCTACTATCTTCTATTATTTAAAAGGTTTTTCATCACTTTTATCGCTGAGACTCAGCTTAATAAATAATCCACATCATCAAATCATCCCTGCACTACAAACCAAGGATATTATTTAGTATCACGACCACGAATTATCCATGCACTACGGGCCAAAGATAATCGTGTTTTCATCAACGGTCCTGATCATGCCATAAAATAATTCATCTTTGCTCCCTTGGCTGAAGAGAATCCATAACCATAATCATACCAAAAACTGTCCATTAATGCACTACGGGCCAAAGATAATCGTGTTTTCATCAACGGTCCTGATCATGCCATAAAATAATTCATCTTTGCTCCCTTGGCGAAGAGAATCCATAGCCATAATCATACCAAAAACCCGACCATCAATGCACTACGGACCAATGAGGGACTTTTTCCACATCATTTGTAATATTACTACCATGATTATACCGAATAATCCTCAGTCATAATCATACCAAGTCCATCTATGGACTACAAAGCCACGAATGACTTTCAATGTAAATATAAACATGAGGATGATGACAATGATATAAGAATTCAATAAAACAAGTTCAAGAATTAATTTATCCAGAACTAATAACGTCCAAATTGTCAACATGATATCGCTTATGGGTAAAACTCAAGAATGCTCGTAAGAATATTTTCATGAAAAGATACTTTAGATGAAGCGCAAATATCAAGGATATTCCACTAATTTCATGGAGTATAGAAGCCAAAACTTTAACCAATTTGGGTATAATAAATAATGGAATAACAAAAGAAATCACCGTGCATGCGATAGTCCGCAGACCGACAAAGTTATTCCAACAAAATAATAAATAACGGAACCAAAGTCATGCGTAAACACTCGAGCGTGATATTCCAATGTAATAATAAATAATAGAACTGTGTCATGCGTAAATAAGCACGCATGTGATGGATATTCCAATAGAATAATAAATAATGGAATAATGTAAAGAATTTCACCATGTATGCGATTGATTGACAGATGAAAGTTATTCCAACATAATGATAAAGAATGGAATAACAGAGAATTTCACCAAGTATAGGGTAGCCACAGATATCTGAGGTATTCAATGTAATAATAAAGAATGGAATAATGTAAGAATTTCACCAAGTATAGGGTAGCTCAAGCATGTATACAGGTATTCCACAAAATAATAAAGAATGGAATAATGTAAGAATTTCACCAAGTATAGGGTAGCTCACAGATATCAAAGTTATTCCAATGTAATAATAAAGAATGGAATAATGAAGTTCTCTTCATGAATACGAAAGAAATAATACCCTTACCGTAAAAGAAGAGTATTCCATTTGGTAGGGGTGATATTCTTGAAGAAAAATCTTGCACTACTCCAAAGCTTCTTAAAACTCTAAAGAAATACGCTCAAGATTATAGAAGAAAATTCTCTGAATTTCGGTGTAATTTCAATTCTAACTAATAGGAAAATAGAAAGGATACTATGTAATAAAATATAATATAATATATATATATATATATATATATATTATTTAAAATCTAATAAAACAATTAACTTTATAAAAGTATTACATTTTATATAAAAAGATTTTACTATGCAAACACTATGCAGTACTATACAAATACTATGCATAATAAAATATATTATATTCTAATTATTGTCAAATAAAACAAATAACTTTATAAAAGTATTTTGTTTTATATAAAAAGATTTTACTATGCAAAATACTATCACGCAGCACTTATCAAAACACTATGCATAATAAAATATAATATATTCTAATTATTATCTAATAAAACAAATAACTTTATAAAAGTATTACATTTTATATAAAAGCTTTTCCTTTTTATTACATTAATAATACTAATAAAACAAAATTTATATATATATATAATATATATATATATAAAAACTTTAAATGACTTCATAAAAAGACACCTCAATATATTTAACAACATTTATCATCATTATTATAATTCACAATATTAATCGACCAGGTCATTCCCAGGAAAGATGGGGCTTTCAAATAAGGATTTCTCCCTATTGGCGCGAAATTAGGTGACCAAACCTCTCCTTGGCAGAACTTCTAGACATCGTTAATATTGCAAATAATAATATTAAGAACTCTATCATCTCAATTTTTGATTTAATAATATATAAAATATCGACAACAATTGAATCAAATAACGTGAGATACTATGCAACAATTACTAAAGCAATAATTAAACAAAACTGAGTGACTTCTCACGTAATCATCAATAATCAATACCGTGTACTACTATGCAACCACGCATATTCATGTACTTTTAACACCGGGTGTTTCAACAGTTAACGGTAAAACTTCCGCCGTTATTTTCATAAAATTATTTTTATCGTTTTCTCAATCCGACAATAATTCCGTTATGGGGTCCGCCAATGATTGTGCCGTTGTACGAATATTCCCTGCTAAAATGAATATTCTCCGACCAATCGAATATTATATAACAACTTGCGTACTTTGCAAAATTTATAAATATTACCCACAACTATAACATTATCTCAAATCCACACCATAATTCTCAAAAAAATATTTCGAGAAAAATAAATCTTTATTCGTAAAATTTGGGGTTTACAATCTTTCCTCCTTATGAAATTTCGCCCTCAAAATTTACGTACGTACCTGGTATGCCGAACAGATGAGGATACCTCGTCAGATTCTAACTCTTGCGGTATAACCTTTGAGTGTCGAATATGATCCTTCTTATCCAAGATTTTAACACGTATCTCCTCATACGTTAAATCTTTTGTTATCTCGTCTAGTTCCAATTCACTAATGTGGTTCGGGTCATCCACATATTTACGTAACATCGATACATGAAAAATGTTATGAACACGCGACATATTTGGTGGTAAAATGAGTCTATAGGCCACAGTTCCTACTCGATCGAGGATTTCAAATCGGCCAATTAAATCGAGGGTTGAGATTTTCTCTCTTCATCGATTCTTGCTTCTAGAATAACGCCCTCTTGAACCTTCTTTTTCGTGTTCATTAGCTCCGGGTTTGTAGCTTGAGCGGCTTTAACTTTATCGATTAAAGTCGATTCTACTCATATATTCGTTATCTTCACGTGGGTCCCTAGAGTCTTTAACTCTATCTTCATCATTTTGAAGTTATACAAAATGGGTTTTTGTGTTAACAATATCGCACTCGAAAACGCATACGATCTTCTAATCAACGCGTTAGCTACCACGTTCGCCCTTCCACAATGATATTGAATGGTATAGTCGTAATCTTCAACAGCTCGAGCCAACATCTTCGGCGCATTATACGTTCATTTTCGTTGAAGAAAATTTAAGGGTTTTAGAAATGGGTTTTATACTAGAGGCAATACAAAATTCGATTTCACGCTCTGGGGGTAGGCCAGGAAGTCTTCAGGAATATGTAAGGAAATTTATTAACGATAGAAATATCATTCAAAACTGTGACTCTCATCCAAGACTTGGATAGTACGTCACATCGATACCTATCAACTTGCCATCGTCATTCACAACGTCGCCTACAGAAAGTCTGGCTTTGGTGCATTACACACAAGGAAGTCAACAACGAAAGGATCGGGGCTCTTTACTTATGGCTTGATATAATAGTGATTAACTTTAGTGGTTTGGTTGCTTGAATTCACATAACAGGTTGGTTAGGAATATAAAAGCTAACAACCTTACGAAAAGCATGATGAGTAGTTAACCAATCGATTCCTAAAATCACATCAAAGGCAAGTATTTTCAAAGAGATAAGATCGACAGGTAACGTGAAAGTGTCGATTTGAATCAACAAGATTTATAAACAGTGCAGGTAACGAAGGTTTCTACTAATGAAGTTTTAACCAATAAGTCAAAGTCTAACTTCTCAGGAGTCAAATTTAAACGTTGAGCGCAAGCAAGAGAGATAAAAGAATAGGTAGCACCGGTATCGAATAAGGTATAGACTTTGTAAGCGTTTATGATTAACTTACCCGTGATAACTTCTTTTGGGTTCCTCAAAAAATGCTCTCACTTAAACTACCGGTTTTGACTTGTCTGAGACATCCTTTGGCATCACTATCCCAGCTGGACTTGACTTCACTACACGACAAAATCGAGCTAGGTGACCTTCTCTTTCGCAATTGAAACACGCTTTGGATTGTTGCGTACAATTTGGACTGATGTATCCCTCCCCTCTGCATTTGAAACATATGATAGGTGGTCGTTCTCCTTCCTTAACAACAGGTGTTGGTGCTGACGTCTTTCCATCATCGTTAAATCTTCTCTTCTTGAAATTTCCACTCCTATTATCTTGGCCATGATTACCACCGAAGTGGTTACCATTCTGGCATGAGAATTTCCCCACGATGGTTATCATTGTTCGATGGTCGTTGCCACCGCAGACGATTATTATCGTGTTGTTGGTCGTTGCCTTTTGGTTGTGCTGACTCATTATCGCGCTCCAATAACTGAGCCCTATTAACAACATCTGAATACAAACATAGTTTATGAGAAATGAGGTATTGACGTATCTGGGGTTTCAAACTTCTTAGAAACATCCGTGTCATTCTCTCTTCATTATCAACTAAATGGGACGCAAACCGGGACAGCTCGGCAAACTTGGCTTCGTGCTACGACACGGTCATGTTGTTTTGCTCCAGTTTAATGAACTCTACTTCTTTCATGTGACGAATACTTTCGGGAAAGTACTTGTTGTTGAACAACTCTTGGAACTTCTCCCAAGACATCTTGAGTGCATCAGGCTGGCTACGTTTTACAGATTCCCACCAATGATCTGCTTCTTCACGCAACATAAAGGTGGCGAATGGAACCTTTTGCTCCTCTAAGCATTCCAAGACATCAAATATCTTGGTGATCTATTTTATCCACGTCTCTGACTTAAGTGGTTCTGGCTTTCCCAAAAACTCCGGTGGTCCCAGCTCCTTGAACTGCTTAGTGGTGACCGACCGTGGGTTGCCATTATTTTCACCTATATTTTGAACAGGAGTCTCTCTTACCTGATGTTGCATGAATTGCATAAAGCCTCTGAACATTCCATCGTTCATCATTTGGTCAGTGTTGTTGTTTGCATGAGGATTGTCGCCTTCCTCGATGCACATTATCCTCGATTATTGATTTGTGGAGACTCAACGGTCTCCCATGCTCCATTGCTATTCTCAACATTCTCTATGTCATTTTCAAATCTTCGCCACAAAACAAGGGTTAATTAACATATCACATATTATCCCTATACTCTCGAACGACCAATTAAATACCAAATAAACTTAGGTAGGTCATACTAGCGAAGGAATTCCCGTCTCTCCCCTCCTAGTTCTTGTCTCACATCTCACCAGGATCATATCCTAAGCTCGATATTAACCGTGACGCCCCAAAAATAGGTATACATCACCTATTCTCGAGTCGCCAAATACATGGTACGTAATACAAATACAATCTTAAATATATGACATGAAATGTGAGTTTTAATACAAATATTGTCTTCTAGACAAGATTCAAACTCAAAATAAGTCCTCAATACATTTATTAACACACTATTTCATAGAATAGTGAGGACTACTAATGTTATCATCCGGACCACACTCGCTTCCCCGACTAGTCCCCTCGCCACGTTCTCATTTCACTCAAGAGAACAATGAAAGCAAAAGAGTGAGCTCAACTAGCCAGTAAGAAATATTATGACTAAGATAATGCAGAATAAATTATCATTAGCCTTTAAAAGTGTTAAACTGATACAATATAACGGACATCAAGTTTAACTAAAACGGAACAAGCAATCCATTAAAAGAGTCAAGTAGAGAATAAAATCTACTATCTTCTATGATTTAAAAGGTTTTTCATCACTTTTATCGCTGAGACTCAGCTTAATAAATAATCCACATCATCAAATCATCCTTGCACTACAGACCAAAGATATTATTTAGTATCACGACCACGAATTATCCATGCACTACAGGCCAAAGATAATCGTATTTTCATCAACGGTCCTGATCATGCCATAAAATAATTCATCTTTGCTCCTTGGCAAGAGAATCCATAGCCATAATCATACCAAAAATCGTCCATCAATGCACTACGGGCCAACGAGGACTTTTTTCCACATCATTTGTAATATTACGGTCATGATTAGGCCAATAATAATCCTGGTTATAATCATACCAAGTCCATTTATGCACTACAGTGCCACGAGATGACTTTCAACATAATATAAACATGAGGATGATGACAATGATATAAGAATTCAATAAAAACAAGTTCAAGAATTAATTTATCCAGGAATTAATAACTTCCAAATTGTCAACATGATACTGCTTTGTGGGGTAAAACTCAAGAATGCTCAAAAGAATATTTCCATGAAAAGATACTGGATGAAGCGCAAATATCAAGGATATGCCACTAATTTCATGGAGTATAAAAGCCAAAAGTTTAACCAACTGGGTATAATAAAGAATGGAATAACAAAAGAAATCACTGTGCATGCTATATAGGCCGCATGCAGACGGTTATTTCAACAGAATAATAAATAACGGAACCAGGTCATGCGTAAACGCACAGACAGGATATTCCAACAAAATAATAAATAATGGAACCAGGTCATGCGTAAACGCACAGACATGATGTTCCAACAAAATAATAAAGAATGGAATAACAGAAGAATTTCACCATGTATACGCGGTACTTGGCATGTAGCAAAGTTATTCCAACATAATGATAAAGAATGGAATAATAGAAGAATTTCACCAAGTATAGGGTAGCTCACATATCTGAGTTATTCCAATGTAATAATAAAGAATGGAATAATGTAAGAATTTCACCAAGTATATGGTAGCTCACAGATATCTGAGTTATTCCAATGAGAATAATAAAGAATGGAATAACAGAAGTTCTCTTCATGAATACGAAAGAAATAATACTCCTTACCGTAAAAGAAGAGTATTCCGATTGGTAGGGCAGGATATTCTTGAAGAAAACTTGCACTACGCTCAAAGCTTCTTAAAACTCTAAAGAAATACGCTCAAGATTACAGAAGAGAATTCTCTGAATTTCTGGTGTGATTTCAATTCTAACTAATAGGAAAATAGAAAGGATACTATGCAATAAAATATAATATATATATATATATATTATTTAAAATCTAATAAAACAATTAACTTTATAAAAGTATTTTGTTTTATATAAAAAGATTTTACTATGCAAACACTATGCAGGTACTATGCAAACACTATGCATAATAAAATATATTATATTCTAATTATTGTCTAATAAAACAAATAACTTTATAAAAGTATTCATTTTATTTAAAAAAATTTACTATACAAAATAATATGCGAGCACTATGCAAACACTATGCATAATAAAATATAATATATTCTAATTATTATCTAATAAAACAAATAACTTTATAAAAGTATTCTGCTTTTTATATAAAAAGCTTTTCTGCTTTATTACATCAATAATACTAATAAAATAAAATTTATATAATATATATATATATATATATATATATAAACTTCCGTGACTTCATAAAAAAGACACCTCAATATATTTAACAACATTTATCATCATTATTATAATTCACAATATTAATCGATTAGTAGTTCTCGGAAGAGAGGGCTTTCGATAAGAATTTCTCTCTATCATGCCGCAATTAGGTGACCAAACCTCTTTTGGCGTAACTTCTAGACATCGTTAATATTGCAAATAATAATATTAATAACTCTGTCATCTCAATTATTGATTTAATAATATATAAAATATCGACAATAATTGAATCAAATAACGTGAGATACTATGCAACAACTACTGAAGCAATAATTGAACAAAACTGAGTGACTTCTCACGTAAGCATCAATAATCAATATCATGTGCTACTATGCAACCACGCATATTCCTGTACTTTTAACACCGGGTGTTTCAACAGTTAACGGTAAAACTTCCGCCATTATTTTCATAAAAATATTTTTATCGTTTTCTCAATCCGACAATAATTCCGTTGTGGGATCCACCAATGATTGTCTTGGTTATGCGAATATTCCCTCGCTAATACTGAATATTCCCGACCAATCGAATATTATATAACAACTTGCGTACTTTGCAAAATTTATAAATATTACCCACAACTATAACATTATCTCAAATCCACACCATAATTCTCAAAAAAATATTTTGAGAAAATTAAATCTTTATTCGTAAAATTTGGGGTTTTACATGCTTCTTGTCTTCATCTGATCTTGCTCGACTACGATCTCTGCCTTTGATATGATCAGTAGACTCTACGACTCTGAGTGTAGTCTACGATTCTTGACTTGGCTTTGGCGGATGCTCGGTTGGCTCGTAAGCAGGCTGTCTCTACGATTCTGAACATGACTTCCTCAGTAGACTACGGCTCCGAGGAAGTGCTACTCGACACACTACGATCCTTCCTCGTCTCTCCTGACAGTCTATGAACTCTGAGATCTACTATATTGTAGACTACGATTCTGCCTCGATAGTTCTCGAGTTATTCTTGACTCTTCTGGCAGACTACGATTTCTGGTGCAGTGCTCAACGATCAGACAAGCCTATCTATTACATCATAAGATCAACCTAACATGCTTGATCTTTCTATATTTATAGTCCTTGTATATCATTTCTTTTTAAGGACTTTACAAAGTTGTTTTGCTTATGTAGGATCAACCTAACATATTTGATCAATTCATTCTAAGTCCTTGTACATATGTTTCTATAATCTATCAAAGGACTTTACAACTTTTCTTAATGCAAGCATACTTGTATATTTGTTCATATATATATCATAATCAAATCATATGCAAATAGGAATATCATTCACATGCTTATTCCTAACACATTGTTCATCACTCCCAAAGGAACTTACTGCTACAGGGCCATGCCCTTCGGGTTGAGGAACGCAGGAGCAACCTACCAACGACTGGTGAGAAAAATATTCCAGTCTCAAATTGGGTGAACAATTGAAGTCTACGTTGATGACATGTTGGTAAAGAGCCTCGTTGCAGCAGATCACATTAATCACCTCCAAGAGACCTTTAATGCTCTTAGATCGTACCGAATGAAGCTAAATCTTGAAAAGTGCACCTTCGGCGTAGGATCGGGAAAGTTCCTAGGCTTCATGGTCAACCAAAGGGGAATTAAAGCAAACCCCGACAAGATCAAAGCCATCCTCGATATGAATCACCCACTTCAACCAAAGAGCTCCAAATACCATCGATGGAAGAATTGCAAAGACTCAACAAGTTTGTCTCCAAGTCTGCAAATAAGTGTCTGCCTTTTTTAAAAATTCTTCAGAAATCTTTTGAGTGGGGACATGAGGCAGAGGAGGCATTCCAAAAACTCAAAGCCTACTTGGCTGCACCTCCTCTCCTTTCGCATGCCACACCTGGCGAGGTGTTATATTTGTACCTTTCTGCCTCCCCATCGGCAGTAAGCTCAGTCCTCGTCAGGAACAACGATGGAACGCAGAAGCCTATTTACTATATAAGCAAAGCATACCGAGGAGCAGAAGTCGGGTATTCGAGACTAGAAAAATTGGTACTCACTTTAATCACAACAGCGAGACGGTTACGACACTACTTCCAAAGTCACAGCATCATCGTCATCACAGATCAACCTTTGAAAAGAGTTCTGGGAAAGCTCGACGTATCTGGGAGACTTCTTAAGTGGGCAGTAGAGCTTGGTGAGTTTGACATAAAGTACCAACCAAGGTCAGCCATCAAAGCACAAGCACTGGCGGATTTTGTTGCTGAGCTGACACCAGCAGAGACGGAAAATAATGAAATTTCCACCTCGCCCAATTTGGAGATGGTTGATAAAAGCATTGAGTAGCATAACGAAGACAATCAGGCCATCAGGCTGGGCGCCCAAGCCATCCCAGATGACCAGACCATCATGTTGGACTTCCATCCTGGCGCCCAGTCTCCCTCTTTAATATCTGAGCCCTACTCTCTTCCATCCTGGAAGCTCTATGTAGATGGTTCCTCAACCAGTGATGGAGGCGGAACAGGTCTAATCTTGATTAGTCTAGATGATACCACTCTCAAATATGCAGTGAAACTCCACTTTATTGCCTTGAACAACGAGGCAGAATATGAAGCCCTCCTCTCTGGATTAAGATTGGCAATTGAGATGGAGGCTCAACACCTTGTTACCTATAGCGACTCTCAGTTGATAGTTAATCAAGTGAAAGGCGAGTTCAAAGCAAAAGGAGCCAGAATGCAAGAATATCTTGGCATGGTAAGAAGCATGATGAAAAAGTTTGAACACTTCCAGATTTGCCACATTCCCAGGGAAGACAACATGGCCGCCGATGCACTCGCAAGGTTTGCCTCGTCCTTAGAAACCCCTCCAAGAGGACCAGAATTTATTGGTCACCAGTTCGAACCAAGCATGAATGACTCGGGAACCACAAATGTCAACTGTGCATCGGCTGAATCAAACTAGATGACCCCGATAAGGGCATATCTCTAAGAAGGTGTGTTGCCGGATAACCCTTCAGAAGCTAGGAAGCTGAGAATAAGTGCTTCTAAGTTCACCATCCTGCAAGACACTTTGTACAGGAAAGGCAATTCCTTGCCATTGCTCCGGTGCCTTTCACCCGAAAAAGCTCACTATGCCCTGCGAGAGATCCACGAGGGAATATGTGGAAACCACTCTAGAGGACGATCCCTTTCACACAAGGCGCTCATGCAAGGTTACTTCTGGCCTTCTATGGTAAAGGATGTCCGGGAGTTTTCCAAGAAGTGTGACAAGTGTCAACGCTTCGCAACTGTACCCAGGAAACCACCAGAAGAGCTAACGACCATTTCAAGTCCATGGCCTTTCTCTAAATAGGGCATCGACATCCTAGGCCCGTTGTGTGACGCCCCCAAAATAGGTATACATCACCCATTCTGAGTCGCCAAATACATGGTACAGAAAACAACTACAACTTTATTATTACAATTATCGTGCAAAATACGACAACACATACTGTGAGTTTAAATACAAATATTGTCTTCTAGACAATATACACACTCAAATAAAGTCCTCATTACAATTATTAATGCACTATTTTACAAAAATAGTGAGGACTGCTAAAACAATTACCTAGGACCATCACTCTATACCCCGACTGGTTCCTGCTATGTTCTCGCTTCCTGAGAAGAAAAATGAAACAAAAAGGAAAAGAGTGAGCTCAACTAGCCTAGTAAAGAATATTATGACTAAGATAATATACAACAAATTATCCTTAGTCTTCAACAGGAAAAAATCTGATAGAATATAATAGATAACAAGTTTTAGATCAACAATGCAGTGAAACAACAATTCATTAGAGAGTTAAGTAGAGAATGAAATCTACTATCATCTATGAATTTAAAAGTCCATCATCAATATTTTATCCATGTAACATCAATCAATATACATCTTGCATCAAATATTCATCTTTTACTACGGCCAAAGAAAGATATTCATTTAGATCACCAATTGGTCATGTTCATCTCAACACCTGTTCATCTTTGCACTACGAGCTAAAGATATTCATCAGATAATCATTCATCTTTGCACTACAGGCCAAAGATATTCATCAAGTATCACCATTAAAGACTGAGGATGATGAAAAATATTTTTGAGAACGAATATAGTGAGATAAAAGGATAAAGTTTAGAGATTCGTACTTTAGATAACTCAAGTTTAAAAATACTCCATAATAAACCATAATGGAGTAAAACTCAAGAATAAAGATAAAAAACATGGATACAATCAAAGATAGTACCATAATAGACATCTGGGACAAAGAAGAGAAAATTTCATTTTTCGGTGAATAGTGTCGTATTTGTGAATAGTGTCGTATACGTGAATAGTAATTCCGACACAAAAAGGTAGAAATTCCACAATCAAACTCATATCAATATTTCGAGATAATGATATTGAAGAAAATAATATCATTTAAGAAGAAAATAACATTCCTTACCTCAAAATAACAGTATTTCTGACCGGAATATCGGATGTAAAACCGAAAGAAACTTGCACTGAATAGCAACTCTCAAAGTATCTAAATACTCACAAAAATACTCTCGACAATATAGAGAGAGAAAACTTATGTTTCTGGTGTGATTTCAATTCTAACCTAAGCGCATATTTATAGAAAAATGCTAGAATGTCATAGGAGACTAAATAATAAAATATTATTATTATTATTATTAGTTTCTACGCATGCCAAGACCAAGCTTAGCATGCCTTCTTTGAACAAAAAAATAGCAGCCCACATATTTTCAAAAAACAAAAAATGGGTCCCACCCAATTTTTAATAAAAATATTTTAATTTCCGAAACTTCAATAATTCATAATAAATAGTCCTTTTATCAGAAAAATACGAATTTTATGTCTATTCCATACGAAATCGAATTCTCTACAACTTTGTAGCTTTAAGTTTTTCCAAATTCCAAACCGAAAATATTCAAAATTCCACAAACGGATGATTTTCAATACCTCATAAAATTTATAACAAATCATACGTTAATTTTTAACGAATCAAAATTTGTGGCCATATACTCAACTTATATATGTATAACATATCCAAAAATCACAATGATCCAACGGTCGGATTAAAATTATAACTCACGCAATAGAGCTTTAAGAACACTGATTTGATTTTTAATACCTCCATTCTGACAAAAATACTGATAAAACACCTCAACATTAATTCCTTCAATTATATCCACATAAAAATAAATATTTCCTTATCAATAAACACTACAAAAAAATGGGCATTTAGCAATGATTTTTCGGGCAACGACTTTATAAGTCGTTGCTAAAAGTGTATGTTTAGCAACGAAATTTGTCCTTCATTGCAGATTGTGTCAGGCTTTCACTTTTTGCAACGAAATTCATAAGTCGTTGCAAAATTTCGTTGCTAATTCATTGGCGGGAAAAAATTTCGTTAGAAATTAGTACTATTATTATTATTATTATTATTATTATTATTATTATTATTATTATTATTATTATTAGTACTATTATTATTATTATTATTATTATTATTATCACGCAATTAGTTATGTATATTTATGTATGTACGTAACAAATCTAAGGAAAGGGGATTTGTTTTAATTTGGGGGAAATGATTTGTTCAGTTATAAATACTAATCCTTAAATAATAGCAACTATGCCCATGTGATTGGGTGGTCATTGGATAAATATTTCAAATTGGAGGTCTTGAGTTTGAATCTGTGCATCAACATATTTTTTGGAATAAAATTCAATATTCTCTACGCCACCATTCCACATATCCATATATGATATATATATATATATATATATATATATATATATATATATATATATATATATATAAAATAAAATCTCAACATTAAAGTAATTATATATAAAGTAACTAGGAATATTTTTATATATAAATATATATATGTAAGCAAATATTCATATAAATATTTATAAAAATATTCAGTATATAAATTTTATATATTTTGATGAAATATTTATAAATTTATAAAATTTAAAGATAATTTAATATGAATATTTGTTTATAAATATTTATATGACATCAAACCTGATTATTATATCTATGCTTCCCAATGTTTCCTATTTCTAGATAGTAATGATATACCCCTAGTTATTCCTAGTTCTCCTTTTACCTTTTTTTTCCAAATTAATATATTATAAAATTAAATTATAATACTATCAGTTCTAAGAGAAAACATAAACGATGAAGAACAATTTATTATGTTTTATGAACTAAAATAGAATAAAGTTATTTAAAATGACTTATAAGTCATTCCTAATAAGTTAGTTTGACCCATATTAATATAATATCAATTTTATCCCTATTTTATTGGAAAAAAATTTTAAAAAATGAATTTATAAAAAAAGAAGAGTAATATGTAACGTCACTTTAATTGGCGTTAGAATTTTTATTTTTATTTTTTTATAGCTGAAGTCTCGTATACTCCTTCATTTCCAACGTCGATGACAGAGAATAAACATAAAAAAATATTGATGTTTGTAAACAAGAACATGAGATCAAAGAAATAAAAAAAAAAGAGATTCCAACGTTAGTTAAAGTGATGTTACATCTTACTCTTCTTTTTTACAAATTTGCTTTATAAAAAAATTTAAAAAATGTTACAATGCCGGATAGTTTGGCATTGGATCACATTTTTATTTTTTTCAAATTTCTTAAAAACAATAAAATCGTTTTAAAAAAATTAAGATAATTTTTTTTAATTCGTTTTTTTTTAAAAATATTTTTTAAAGTGGCGTTGGTTGCCTTTCTGATTTTTAGCCCAAAAAAAATCCAAAAATTCAACGCCAGTTCAAATGGCTTTCAAAAAAAAAGTATTTATTGAAGACATATAAATGTTTCTCTTTACAAAAAAAAATATTTTTGTAGTCTCCAATATTTATAAATTTATTATACTAATATGTGTATATATATATATATATATAAATACACACACATATATATTCTTTTCAAAATTTCTTGTCAAACTAAATAAAATACTAAACAAATCTCAACATTAAATTAAATATATATAAAATAACTATGAATATTTTTATATATAAATATATATTTAAACAAATATTTATAAATTTATCTCTAAATATTTATAAAAAATATTTATATCTAAATTTTATAAATTTTAGATAAAATTTTATAAATTTTATAAATTTTAAATTCCCAAACCCAGACCCAGTACCCAGATCTCGAACTCTCAAGTGAAGTCTCAATCTCACATCCCAAAACTAGATCGATTTAACCATTGATTTTCCTATATCCGGCAGAGGCAAAATCGAGCATAACAGAATTTACGCCCAAAATCATCTGGGAAGAAGTGGATTTACATGATTCCTCTGATTGTGTTGCTCTTCTTCTTCATTCTCTGGTATTTCTCCAATCCAGGTATACTGCGATTTCAAGTAGTAATTTTCATGATTCCAATTTACTTTCTCAATCTTCTTTACTGATTCTTATACCAGATACCGAATATGTGTACATGCGTTGTTTGTATGAATTTCTTAACTACGGCATTTGAAAATACGTTCAGCCCTATTCCCCAATTTTGTTTCCAACTCTTTATTCCCTCGTTTCACAACCCAATGTTGAAGGCAGTGTCTCTCCTCGTTTCCCTAGATTTCCTTTTTCTTGCATCCAAACTCGCACCAGATTTCAAGGTACGTTCTATTTTCAATTCTATTGATCTCTGTTCCAGGGGTTTTTTTGATTGGTTTTCGATTTTATTTTGGTTGTTACTTGAGATATGTGATATTAGATCAAAGTTTTTATATTCTCTATAATAATTGGTGATAGCCTTAAGGTTTATGAGTATAACCCCAATGTAAATGTAGAATCTCCGTTTTCTTTCTTAAAATCCTACTTTTATTTCAATCTCTGTGTTTTCTTTTCTTATAGAAAACTTTAAAACAAACACTCTTGAAATAAGATATTTTTTTGTCATGTTTTTTTTTTCCCTCGATTTTTTCCAGTTTGTTATGGTACCGATTACTTGAACTTGGCTGTTTGATAATTTGATCATATTTTCCCCAAATAGTTGACCGATAGGCTTGACATTACTGATTAGAACATCAATGTCGATCTTAGAAGTATACAGTACTCCCTCTTTGTTTCAAAATATAGGATCGATTTCAAATTTTTGTCAATTTGATATTTTTTTCAAACTCAAAATTAATATGAATTCATATAACTGGTTATATACAACACAATTATGAAAATTGTTAACCGACTAAAGAATACTATTAATCGTAAGTTTTATCGTATTCAAAAATGTGATTGAATCGCTTCAGTTTTGAATTTGAAAATATATCATATTGACTTTGAAGTCAAACTTGATCTTATATTCTTCCTCCGTTCCAAATTATACTATCATTATTGACTTTTGAAAGTTAATTTAAAACATTATCAAGCTCAAAATTGAGGTGATTCATTAACATTTTTGAAACTATAAATCTTATAATGATTAGTTTACAATAGTCGTCATACTAAAATTAATGGAAACCTTGTCAATTCTGGTTTTGAAAATGTTTCAAGTTGACTTCAACAAAGCTTATATTTTGGAATGGAGGGAGTATATGATTCTATGGTTCTTTTCATACATGATTTATTCTAAATTGCATTAATGTCATCAAAACTTGAAAGACAACATAAAATTATATGGTTCTTATCATTGAATGAACTCTATGATTTGTTTGTTTTCAGACAACATCAAAACGACTTGCTGATAGGAAGGTGGAGAAGTTTCTGAAAAACATTACCAAACGAGGAGTCGTGCCTGAAACAGTTTCCAAGAAAGGGGATAACTATCCTGTTGGCCCCATATTACTTGGTTTTTTCGTGTTTGTGGTTGTTGGCTCATGTAAGATTAACCTCAGTTCTCCTTTTATTGTTATTTAGCTGCTGTTCATTTGATAGTGTTATATTGCTTCACATTTTTATACAGTTTTTTGGGTATGAAATATGATTCGCCGGCAATGTTAGATATGTTCGTTAACTCATTAGATAGAAGTTATTAGTCTAAATAGGGTTGGTCTGTAATTTTTGTGTCAGGGGTTTGTGTAGTTATTGAAAATATAATCTTAACGCATTAGCATATGGATGCTGGTATGGTTCTGTCTTGGTTATAGCAGATATGGGTTTCATGGTTTCCAGTCTGGTTGGGGCTAGGCAGTTCAGCTGATCTTTTGCTTATGGTTTGCCTCATATGCCTCTGGAGCTGTTAGGTTCTGCTGCTGCTGACTCGTGAGTAGGGGAGGTGCTGCAGTGTGCTGCTGGCCTTGAAAATTGTTGCAGCTGCTCTGTACATGTTAGGAGTTGCTTAGTTTGTCTGCTGCCTGCTATTCTATTCTGCTGTCTACTTGTGGGGAATTGGATGGTTGGGGCTTATGCTTCTTTTGGTTTCTGCTGCACCTACTGCAATAGGTGTTACTGTTGGTTTGTAGAAGTTTTATCCTCTGCAGTGCTGCTGCTACTGATTGGGGGAGCAGCATATTGCTGAAGCACGTTGTTGTAGTTCGGGTATTCCAGGTGTGGGCTATGATCTGTTTTGGTTTGCAGGATGTTGTGGTTTGCTATGTGAGGCTGTGGCTGAAGGATATTTCGTTCTGTCTACGGGTATGTGGTGTGTGCTGTGACTGGGTTGTCGGTCTGTCTGCTGCTATGTGGTGGTTTTCAGAACTGCAGTCAGTGGTTGAGCAGTTGTAGTCATAGTTGTGATGGGCTGAACCCTTTGAGCAGGTGTTTTTGGGCCTGAAAGAGGAAATGTCGATGCTGCCCTGGGCTTCCTATGTGCTGCTGCTATCTGTATTGTTGTTGCACTATGAGTTGGATATCATATGATGTGCTGGTGGTGACTGAGATGCTGGTTGCTGTGCGGGGCAGATGGTCTTCTATATGCTGTGTTGTTGTTTTGGTTTTGTTATGGCTTGTGGATTGGTTGTTGCACCAACGTTGTCCAAGCAAGTTGGCTATTTTACTGTTGTTTTTTCTCTGTTGAATCATGTATGCTAGTCTAACTGTGGTTTACTACAGCCATCATAGGGCCTGTCCTATGATGGCTAGGGTATACTGTTTGGGGCTTTGTCCCGTGCACTTTGTTCTTATTCTTTCTTTTATTCAGTCTAAATTTAGCAAAAAAGAATAGCTAAATGTCAGCACCTATTAAGTTATAACCTAATTTGTGTGCAATTGTTTTTTGGCTTTTAACATGTTGGACTGTAAACTGTATTTCAATTTTTCTGATGGACTCTTTTTCTATGTCCCAGCTCTGTTTCAGATCAGAAGAAGGCAGCTGCGGCGGCAAGAGGGAAGGAAAAGCGGCAGCTACGGCTTCAAGTCCATCTCCGTTAGCTGCCACATATTCCGACGATAAGACAATCATTCACACAGGTCCAAACCCTCTACACAATTAGATAAATATACATATTGAGTTTAGTTTTGCAACTCTTAATTCTAATAGCTAGTTTTAGTGGTAGAATTCAAGTAAGAATGACTGTGCTAGTTCTTTCTGTTATCAATCAGCCTTCTTTTCTTCTCTTTCCTCGTCTGAGATAGAATTAATGATAGCAAAACTTTAGCTTTTTCAGTCCAGGAATTTAATGAGGTTATATATGGGCAATAAAGCAAGGCTAGCTAGTACGATTGTTAATGCTCCTGTTTCTTCTCATTCTGTACCTTCTGTTAAAACTTACTGTATTTGTATTGAAGATTGAACTGGTGTACGTAGTTACTGTTCTTATTCATCTACAACTACTACGACCCTTTTTAGTTCTCATATTTTTTTACATAAATCTACAAGTTGGGCACCCCTACCTACCAGTTTAAAGACACTATGGTCCTTACCAACTACACTGTCAAGCCTGTAACTGGTGCAGCAGCATTGAGGGACAATTCTGAGTTTTCACTATCTGTTTCTTATTCGGGCGTGCCTTGTGCATGCCAATATAAAAAAACTAAGGGGGAGCCAACTTCTTGATTTTTTTATCTCCTATCTGCTGACGCCTGACTGTAAAAAGTTTTACCAGGTCTCAATGCCCAAAAAGGCAAAGCAGAATGAAGGTAAATATAGTAAACTTATTGATAGACAATGTAAAAGCATGCAAGTTATGTATCCAGTTTAGCCTTTCAGTTTGTGAATTATGTTTTGTTTCTTAATTTTAAGTTTTTGTTTGAAAGTTATGTTTGTTTTGCTACAATGCTAGATGGTACTGATTGTTTGTTATTGATGATGGCTCTTTTATACCTCAGGGGTTCTGGCAGAAGAGGCTAAAAAGATTGCGGCATTGTACAGCGATGTTCTTTCTGCTACAATTTTGGATGCAGAGCAGTGCAAAGAATTGAAAATGGGTTCCTGTCTAGGAGTTGCTGCAGCCTCTGCAAATCCTCTTTATTTTATTCATTTATGTTACAAGCCTCTAAGTGGACCTGTCAAAACCAAACTGGCTTTAGTAGGAAAGGCATTTTTCCTAACCATGCTTACAGTTTTCCTCTGCATTGTAGCAGCTCAGGTATGCCTTCTTCCATCTATCTAATCTAAGATAAGATAAGCTAATCAATATGGTACAATGACAACCATTCCAGCTATGCTATGCTTTATTTACTACAAGTAGGAGTAAAATTGCAAGGACTCGGACTAGTAATTGGGGCTACTCTGATGGACTTAAAGAGGGCAACTGCACTAGCCAAACCCTTTCTCTAGCATGAAGTTTCTATTTTCATTTTTTTAATCAAGTTTCTATTTTCATTTTTTTAGGCCAACTGCACTAGCCAAACCCTTTCTCTAGCATCAGATACATAACTTCGAAAAAATAACACAACATATTTATCTTCTTCAGGATAAGCATGAAATTAGTACATGCTTGTCTTTGTAATAAATAAAGCATACCCACCAGCTGGAGGAGGTTCACGAAGCACATGTTTGTCTTCTTCAGGATATTTGATTTAGATATTAATTTTGTAGTCAATAAAAAGGTATTACCTTCTTCCATGTCACTTGATTAGTAAGAAAATAACATAACATTGTTGTCTTTGTGTATTGATTTTGGCACTAAGTGCCTCTGGTGATCTATTTGTTTCATTTTTCTGATTTGCTATTATTTTTAAATATGTGCAGGAAGACTGCTTCTACGACCTGCCTTATAATACTAGGTATCAAATTTCCGTGCTACGTTTACGGAAGACAAGGGACGAAATTATGAAGTGTACTATCTCTATATATGTAGATATATACTTTGATTGAAGAATTGTGGTAGTTTTAGATGGTTAATTGTAAAGATAATGAATGATTATGTAGTGGATGATTTTATTAAGTTAATAATATTTTAATTTTTTTTGTATTTTTGCCATTATTTGCTATAGGGACATTGAGCTAGCTAGGTACACAAAAAGAATGTCAAATTTTGATTTGACAACAATATAATTCGTTACCAAAGCATTGAACAAGTTTTAATATAGCAACAATTTTTTATAAATTTAGCAACAAATTTTCTTTGCTAATGGCATTAAAAATATAATATTTGGCAACGAAAAATTAATCTAATAACGGAGAGGATATTGTTGCTAATACTAAAATAAAAGGCAACATTTTTTATCGTTGCAAATCATATCAACTTTCGTTGCACATATAAAGAAATTGCAACATATAATGTCGTTGCTAATCGATTTACTTTCGTTGCTATTGAAAATAACCAAGAATAAACATTTTTGTTGTTGATTCAAAGATAATGTCGTTGCCAAATAATATAATCAACAACGAAAATCGTTCTAAAAAAGTTTACATTCATGAACGAAAGCAAACTTAGGCAACAATTTTCATAATTTATCGCAACGAAAAATGTCGTTTGCAAAATGGTGTCAATCGATTACGAAAAAATGCATGGTCGTTGAAAAAAAAAAGAGTTCATTTCGTTGCCAATTAGCAGGCTTTTGCAACGAAATGCGGTTTTTAGCAACAAAATTTTAATTATTCTACAACAATACATTTTGTTGCTAAATGATCGATGTCTCTGTACGAAAGTCAAATTTCGTTGCAAAATGTATTAGTTTTGGCATTGAAAAAAATACGTTCATTGCGGAACAATTAGCAACGCTTATTGCGCAATGAAAGACGCAACGACAGTAAAGTCGTTGTCAAAACCCTTTAGCAACGAAATTTGGCACCTTTAGCAACGAAAATCGGTTGTTGCTGAAGCCCCATTTTTTTGTAGTGAAATAATTATGCACAAATAATATTACAGAATTACAATAATGACAACCAGGCCGTTCCTAGGAAAGAGAGGGCTTTCCAATAAGGATTTCTCCTTACTGATGCACAATTAGGTGACCAAACCTCTCCTTGACAGAACTTTCTAGACATTGCCAATAATGCTATCTAATAATATTATTCAAATAATATGAATTATTGATCTGATAATGGGAAATACTGTGCAGTGACAATTATTGAAACAACAATAATATAAAATATCAACGCAGCAATTATTGAATCAATAAAATAAAATATTGAACAGTAATTACTGTAAAAATTATTGAGTAGTGCCTTTTTACGTAAGAATCAATAATTCAAAAATATTGTGCAATACCGTGTGCTACTGTGCAACCACGCGCATTATTGTATTTTAACCACCGGGTATTCCAACAGTGTTAACGGTAACAACTATACCGTTAAATAAAAACTCAAACTTGTCGTTTTCTTCATCTGACAGTTATTCTGTTATGGGGCCCACAAATGGTTGCGCCGTCATACGAATATTCCCCGACAACAAGAATATTCCACGACCAAACGAATATTCCCCGACAAAAATGAATATTTTATAACCACTTGCTTATTCTGCAAAATTTGCACATTTCATAAAATAACCAAAGCATTATATCAAATTAATTCCTTATTATTTCAAGATAATGAATATAGAAAATTTAATTTTATTTATAATAAGTTGAGGTCTTACACGTTGCCTCTAAGCAAAGGATAATGCAAGTTCGTGGTGGTAGCAGTTGATTATTTTACCAAGTGGGCTGAAGCCGAACCCTTAGCAAAAATCACAGATGCAATGGTTAAAGATTTCATTTGGAAGAATCTAGTATGTCGCTTCGACATACCCCACGCTATTGTCAGTGACAACGCCAAACAATTCGATAATAAGCTGCTAAACTCCTGCTCCGAACTTCAAATAAAGCAGCCGCACTCTAGCCCAACTCGCCCGCGGGTAAATGGACAAGCAAAAGTCATGGTGAGAACAGTGCTATGAAGCTTGAAGACGAGGCTTGAAAGAGCGAAGGGACTTTGGGTCGACGAACTCCCAAGTGTATTGTGGGCCTACCGAACCACGCCAAGAACTCCAACTGGGGAAGCCCCTTTTTCACTAGCCTTTGGAACTGAGGCGGTCATCCCTGTAGAGATTGGGGTGAACTCTCTAAGGGTCTAACACCATGACCCTACCACCAATGAGAAAGGACTCTGCATCAACCTTGACTTGGTAGAGGAGGCAAGGGAGATGGTTGTGGTCCGCAACATAGAGTACAAACGTCACATGGCGAAGTACTACAACTCAAGGGTGAAGCCTCGTTCCTTCCAACCAGGAGACTGGGTCCTCAAGAAGGTGATCCTCGCCACGAAAGATTCACGCGAAGGAAAACTGGGACCAAATTGGGAAGGACCGTACCTTATAACAGAAGTGGTGAGACCAGGAACTTACAAGATCCAGAATTCCGAAGGGAAGGTCTTGCCCCATCCATGGAACGCTGAGCACTTGAAGAGGTATTACCAGTGACACCTTGAAGAAGTAAAGTAGTATAGTTAGGGACTTGGTTTTATTTGTCTTTTTTAGGATTATTATCCAATGTTCAAAGTACCTTTTTTAGGTCGGTAATTAAATTTCCTACATTTTACTCCAAAAAATTGCATTTTCATTCAATTTCAAAGGAGTATCATTACAAAAGTAAGGATGAATACCATATTGCCTCCCTAAAAAAAATCAAAAGTCCCTAGCACTCTAACTACTTTCATGGTCGTCCTCATCATCCTTAGCATCTTCATAACCTCCATCGTCAGGCGCCTCAGTTGGCACAAAGCCTGAGAAATCAATATCAAGGAAAGAAGCAGAGATCTTGCCCCGGAGATCCTCATAGACATCAATGAAAGCACCTGCAACAACATACTTCAGATCCGCTTTAGCCTGAGAAGATCTCTCCTGAGCTGCCCTCAATTCTGCCTCCACTTTCAAATAGGCAGCCTCCCTGAGCGCGTCCCTCTCACGGGCCGCCTGAAGCTCAGTCTCAAGCTTAGTTTCCCTCTCATGGGCCTCAACAAGCTCCACCTCCCTGAGTGCATCTCTCTCACGGGTCGCCAAAAGCTCAACCTCGAGCTCAACTGTCCTCTCACGGATAGCAGAGATCTGTTTCAGCCATCGAGCAAGCTGCCTCACTAAGTGCGGCCTTCCCTCGAGTCGCCAAAATCTCAGCCCGAGAAGCCATATCAGCATCTTCGAGCTCGGCAATCCTCCCCTGAGCAGGGAGAAGCTCCTTCTGCACAGCCTCATGGTTAAGCTTCAATTGGCCGTAATAATGAGCCCTCGAGAACAAGCATACAAATGCAATGGAAATCTGAAGAAGACAAAAGACATAAGAATGACCAAGTGCAAAAAAAAAACTAAGGATTCTTACCTGAGCCAAACCCTCCAGAAATGTGTTGATAACCCCCTCAGTGCCCAAAGCACTAATCTGCTAAATCTCATATGGAAACACAAATCTCCCAAGTCGTTCCCTTGTGACTTGCGGATCCCCTAGCATAGAACCAGATTGAATCGGTGCCCCTACATGAGCTCCTGCAGGAGGAGTGGATGGGCGGGGGTCAGAAGTTATAGGCGAAAGGGAAATCTTTGGAGTAGCGCTCGAAGTCACCAGCTGGGAAGGCATAGCTGAAGGTGTCATTTAATGAGAGCTCGCCTCGGTGTGCGCATCATTCATCCTCGCCACCTTGGGAAGATGAGTGCCCCTACTAGCGCCACCAGAATGGATTGACCCAATCACCATCCTGTCCATTGCAGCAAAGGACACAAAGCGTCATCTGAGTGACCATCATCTAATAAAAGGAAAGTTATAAGATAAGTCAACATACCTTTTCTCTTTAAGAAGGAACCACCTGATCTCAGCGAAGAACGTGACGCCCCCAAAATAGGTATACATCACCCATTCTGAGTCGCCAAATACATGGTACAGAATACAAATACAAACTTAAATATACAACATGAGTTGTGAGTTTTAATACAAATATTATCTTCTAGACAGTATTCAAACTCAAAATAAGTCCTCAATACATTTATTATCACACTATTTCACAGAATAGTGAGGACTACTAATGCAAACATCCGGATTTGTCACTCCGCTCCCCGACTAGTCCCAGGCTATATTCTCATTTCAAGAGAGAACAATGAAATCAAAGGTGAGCTCAACTAGCCTAGTAAGAAATATTATGACTAAGATAATGCGAGAATAAATTATCGTTAGCCTTCAACAAAGTTAAACCGATAAAATACAATAGACATCAAGTTTAAGCTGCAATGTAACACAAGCAATCCATTAGAAGAGTCAAGTAGAGCATGATATCTATTATCTTCTATGATTTAAAAGAATTTATCATCAATTTTATCGCTGAGACTCAGCTTAATAAATAATCCACATCATCGAATCACCCCTGCACTACGACTAAGGATATTCATTAGTATCACGACCAAAAATTATCCATGCACTACAGGCCAAGGATATTCGTGTTTTCACCGATGGTTATGATCATGCCAACAACTGTCAATCAATGCACTACAGGCCATTGAGGACTTTTACCACATTATTTGTAACATTATGATCATGATTATGCCGAATAATCCGTGGTCATAATCATACCAAGTCCATCTATGTACTACGGGCCAAAGATGACTTTCATCATAATTTAAACATGAGGATGATGACAATGATATAAGAATTCAATTAAATGAAAGCAAATGATAAATTTTAAAGATTTATAATTTAATTTATCCAGGATCAATAACGTCCAAATTGTCAACATGATACTGCTTTGTGGAGTAAAATTCAAGAATAATATTGTACCAAAAATGATTTGGACCGAAAATGAATTAATTTATATCATGAATAGTACCCTGGGTGAATAGTACTTGAGTGAATAGTACCTCGTGAATAGTACTTCATGAATAGTAACCCGTGAATAGTACTCCGACATAAAAAAGTTAAAACTTGTCAAGAATGCTCAGAATAATATTTTCATGAAAAGATACTGGATGAAACAAAAATTTTAAGGATATTCTACTAATTTCATGAAGTATAGAAGCCAAAACTTTAACCAAATGAGTATAGAATTCGAAATCTGAAACGAAATAATATTACTTACATACTACAGAGTATGGAAGAAAATATTATTTCAAGCGAATATTGAACAAAAATAACATCCCTTACAACTGTTGAACGAAAATAATATTCCTTACGAATATTAAACGAATATAATATTCCTTACGAATATTAAACGAATATAATATTCCTTACGAATATTAAACGAAAATAATATTCATACGAATACGAAAAATAATATCTCTTCAGAATATGAAATAAATAATACCCCTTACATTAAAAAAAGAGTATTCCGACTGGTATAGCGGGGATATTCTTGAAGAAAACTTGCACTATTTTCTACGCTCAAAGCTTTCTTAAACTCTAAAGAAATACGCTCAAGATTATAGAAGAAGAATTCTCTGATTCTGGTGTGATTTTAAATTCTAACTAAGCATCCTATTTATAGGAGAATAGAAAGGATACTATTTGAATTTTTTTTCTCCTGATCGCATGAAAGAAAAAAATCACGCAGGCGACGTCGTCTCTAATTTTCTAAAAATTTGATTTTACTATTCATTACTATGCAATAAAATATTCTAATAAAACAAAAACTTTAAATAAATTATAATATATTCTATTTATAATCAAATAAAACAAAACTTATAATATATATATATATATGGTGGGCGCCACTAGTGGAATGAAAGGATTTTTGGTGTGAGGAATTCCACCGTGAATTGGGTGGAATGTTGGAATGGTGGGATGGTATATGTGACGCCCCCAAAATAGGTATACATCACCCATCTTGAGTCGCCAAATACATGGTACAAAATACAAATACAAACTTAATTATACAACCGTCGTGTAATATACGACAATACATAAACTGAGAGTTTTAATAGGAATATTGTCATCTAGACAATATTCACACTCAAAGGAGTCCTCATTATATTTATTGTCACACTATTTAACAGAATAGTGAGGACTACTAATGTTATCATCTGGACCATCACTCGCTTCCCGACTCGTCCCCGGCTATATTCTCATTTCACGAAGAGACGATGAAAGAAATGGTGAGCTCAACTAGCCCAAGAAGAAATATTATGACTAAGATAATGCGAGAATAAATTATCATTAGTCTTTAACAATGTTAAACTGATAAAATACAATTGACATCAAGTTTAGCTGCTGTATGAACAAAGCAATCCATTAGAAGAGTCAAGTAGAGAATAAAATCTACTATCTTCTATGGTTTAAAATGTTTTCATCAATTTTTATCGCTGAGACTCAACTTAATAAATAAAACACATCATCTAATCATCCCTATACTATGGGCCAAGGATATTCATTAAATCATCAATGGTCATGACTATACCGAACAATCCCTGGTCATAATCATATCAAAAACTGTCAATCAATGCATTACAGGCCACTGAGGACTTTACCATATCATTTATAACATTACAAGTCATGATTATACCAAATGATCCCTGGTCATAATCATACTAAATCCATCTATGCACGTAAGCCAAAGATGACTTTCATTATAATATAAGCATGAGGATGATGACAATGAAAAAATAATTCAATAAAATAAGTTCAAGAATTAATTTATCCAGAAATTAATAACGTCCAAATTGTCAACATGATACTTCTTTGTGGAGTAAAATTCAAGAATGCTCAGAAGAATATTTCCATAAAAAGATACTGGATGAAGCGCAAATATCAATGATATTCCACTAATTTCATGGACTATAGAAGCCAAAACTTTAACCAACTGAGTATAATAGAGTATATAAAACTGCAAATTGATTTTCACCCGCCATGCATAATCCACGATATCTGAGATCATTTCCACAATTTAATAAGGAATGAATACAAAGGATCATTCCCCATGCATGTGGTAATCCACATAGGCGAAGTTATTCCAACGAATAATAAAGAATAGAATAACGGAAGGATTCACCATGCGATGCGATAGATCGCATGACGTGTTATTCCCAATGAGAATAATAAATAATGGAACCGGTGTCAGCGTAAACGCACGAGAGAAGATATTCGACGGAAGAATAAATAATGGAACCAGTCCGGCGTAAGCGCACGCATGGGATATTTCGACGAAATAATAAAGAATGAAATAACAATGAAAATCACCATGCATGTGATAGACCATACGCATGAGTTATTCCAACGAATAATAAATAATGGAACCCGGTCCCGTAAGCGCGCACGAGCGTGATATTCCGACAAAATAATAAATAATGGAATCGAGTCCCATGAACGCGATACGCGCTGCAGAGATATATTCCAACGAATAATAATAAAGAATGGAATAACAACGAAATCACCATGCATGCGATAGATTACATGAGATAGATTATTCCAACGAGAATAATAAATAATGGAACTGTGTCCCACAGAACGCACGCATACATGATATTCCGACAGAATAATAATGAACAGAATAATAGAAGAATTTCACCATGTATGTGGTACTTCGCATAAACAGGTTATTCCAACATAATAATAAAGAATGGAATAACAGAATTTCTCTTCATGAATAAAAAAGAAATAATACCCCTTACTTTAAAAGAAACTAGATATTAGAATAGAGAGGTAGCTGACTTCTCTTCTTCTTTCTCTCTCAAGAGTTTCAGTGAATTCGTAAGAAATAATGAAGAAATGAGCTTCTATTTATAGGAGAATGGACTGAATAGTAACTAATTCATGAACGATCCAGATTGATTTACTTTTAAACGGACGGTCCATATTGATTTACTATTAAAACTTTAAACCAACGATCCATATTGATTCACTATTATAACTTTCCACCAGCGGTCCATATTGATTCACTATTATAACTTTCCACCAGTGGTCCATATTGATTCACTATTATAACTTCAACCAACGGTCTGAAAAATTAGCACATCTCCTCATGGAATAATATTGTACCCAAAAATGATTTGGACCGAAAAGAAATATATTTTTTGGGTGAATAGTATCCCGTGAATAGTAACTCATGAATAGTACTCCGACAAGAAAAGTGCCCCGAATACCCGATTGAACAATATAACCTCCAGACATCAATTATTATCGACATAAATATCGTTTTCTACTAACACTAATAATTTCCACACAATGGAACTATCAATTTCATCTTTAATCAACACGAGCTTATTCATCATCAATATTATAACTCACAATATTTAACAACCAGGTCGTTCCTAGGAAAGACGGGGCTTTCCAATAAGAATTTCTCCCTATTGGGGCGCAATTAGGTGACCAAACCTCTCCTTGACAGAACTTCTATACATTGTAAATATTGCAATTTAATAATTTGAATAACTTTGTCGTCTCAATTATTGATTTAATAATATATCATATTATGCATATGATACTGTGACAATAATCGAATCAATAATATGAGAGATATGATGCAACAATTACTGTAGCAATAATTGAGTATAACTGAGTGACTTCTCACATAAGCATCAATAACCAATACCGTGTGCTACTATGCAACCACGCGTATTACTGTACTTTTACTATTGGGTAGTTCAACAGTTTTAATGGTAACACTTCCGCCGTTATTTTTATAAAAAGATAATTCAGTCGTTTTCTTACTATGACAATACTTTTGTTGTGGGGTCCATCAATGATTGTGCCGTCGTACGAATATTCCCCGTTAAAACGAATATTCCCCGACCAATCGAATATTATATAACCACTTGCTTACTTTTCAAAATTTGTAAATATTACCCACAACTATAACATTATATTATATCCATACCATAATATTCAAAAATATAATTCGAGAGAAATTAATCTTTATTCATAAAAGTTGGGGGTCTTACAACCTCCCCTTCTTATGAAATTTCGTCCTCAAAATTAGGGTGTGTACCTGATATATCGAAGAGGTGAGGATATCTTAACTTCATCTCAGATTCTAACTCCCAGGTCATTTCTTCCACATCGTGGTTTCTCCAAAAAACTTTGACTTGAGGTATAACCTTGGAGCGTAGAATATGATCCTTCTTATCCAAGATTTTAACAGGTAACTCTTCATACGTTAAATCTTCCTCTATCTCGTCCGGTTCTAATTCAATAATGTGGTTGGGTCTTTCACATATTTACGTAACATAGATATGTGAAAAATTATGAACACGAGACATACTTAGCGGTAAAAGCGAGTCTATAGGCCCACGCCCTACTTTCGATCGAGGATTAAAAATGGGCCAATGAATCGAGGATTGAGATTTTCTCTTTTTCCAAATCTTGTAACTCCTTTCCATGGAGCAACACGTAACAACACATGATCTCCAATATCGAATTTCACATTTTTTCGATGAAGATCAGTATAACTCTTTTGTCGATCTTGTGAGATTTTTATACGTTGTCGGATCGTTTGAATCTTTTCTGTAGTCATACATACCAAATTCGGTCCCAACAACATTGCTTCACCCACCTCATCCCAGCATACTGGTGAACGACACTTTCTTCCATACAATGCCTCAAATGGAGCCATGCCAATACTTGTTTGATAACTATTGTTGTAGGAAAACTCCACCAATGGTAAGAACTTGTCCCAACTTCCCTTGAATTCAAGGACACAGAGTCTTAATAAATCTTCAAAAGTTTGAATAGTCTTTTCCGACTGTCCATCCGTTTGAGGATGATATGCCGAACTAAATTATAAATCCGTGCCCATAGCTTTTTGCAAACTAACCCAAAATCTTGAAGTGAATCTTGGGTCTCGATCAGAAACTATGGATACTGGCATACCATGAAATCTTACAATCTCATTTATATACATACTAGCAAGATGTTCAAGTGTATAAGTTTCTCGTATCGATAGGAAATGAGCAGACTTGGTCAATCTATCAACAATGACCCAAATCGCATCTATGCCTTGAGAAACCTTGGGAAGACCAGTAACGAAATTTATGGTAATGTGGTCCCACTTCCATTCTGGAATTTCAAGTGGTTGCAATGGACCTTTTGGCACTTGATGCTCCACCTTGACTTGTTGACAAGTTAGACACCTTGAGATAAACCCCGCTATCTCTCTCTTCATATTGCTCCACCAAGATGTATGTCAAAGATCATGATACATTTTGGTACTCCCATGATGGATTGCAAACGGTGTGTTGTGCGCCTCCATCATGATTTTATACTTCAGGTCAGAATTTTTAGGAACCCAAAGTCTGGAGTTGACTCAAAGTATTTCTTCTTCATCGATTCTTGCTTCCGGAATAACACCTTCTTCCACTTTCTTCTTCATATGCATCAGCTCCAGGTCTGTAGCTTGAGCAGCTTTAACTTTATCGATTAAAGTCAGTTCTACTCGTATATTCACCATCATCACATGGGTCCCTGGAGTCTTTAACTCTATCTCTATCCTTTGTAAGTCATACAAAATGGGCCTTTGCATTGACAATATCGCACTCGTGCTCACATATGATCTTCTACTCAATGCGTCAGCTACTACGTTCGCTTTTCCAGGATGGTATTGGATGGTATGATCATAATCTTTCAACAGCTCAAGCCAACGTCTTTGCCGCATGTTGAGTTCCTTCTGAGTGAAGAAATATTTGAGGCTTTTATGATCCGTATAAATCTCCACCTTCTCTCCATACAGGTAATGCCTCCAAATCTTAAGCGTAAAAACGACAACGGCCAACTCTAGATCATGAGTAGGATAATTCCTCTCATATTCTTTGAGTTGTTGGGAGGCATAGGCTATGACTTTCTCATGTTGCATGAGAACATATCTTAACCCTTTTTCTGAAGCATCACTGTAAATGACAAATCCCTCCGTACCAGATGGTATTGTCAGAATAGGTGTTGAAATGAGTCTACTATTGAGTTCTTGAAAACTTTTCTAACATTCTTCGTTCCAACCGAATTTTGTATCTTTTTGAGTCAGCTGCGTTAATGGAGTAGCGATTCGAGAAAACCCTTCTACGAATCTCCGATAATAACCAGCTAAGCCGAGAAAGCTACGTACTTCGGTCACTGACTTAGGTTGCTCCCAGCTTTGAATTGCTTTAATCTTTACTGGGTGAATAGATATTCCATGATTTGATATCACCTGCCCAAGGAATGCAACTTCCTCAAGCCAGAACTCGCATTTCTTCAACTTGGCATATAGCTTGTTTTCATGAAGCTTTTGAAGTATCAGCCTCAAGTGTTGCTCATGGTCTTCACGGGTTTTGGAGTATATGAGGACGTCATCAACAAAGACGACCACAAAGTGATCCAAATATTCCTTGAATACTCGGTTCATCATGTCCATGAAGGCAGCAAGAGTATTAGTCAATCCAAAAGACATGACTAGGAATTCATAATGCCCGTCATCGAGTTACGAAGCGATCTTTTGAATGTCATCAGTTTTAATCTTCAACTGATGATATCCAGAACGAAGATCGATCTTTGAAAAGAATTTGGCGCCTTGCAACTGGTCAAACAGATCATCAATACGAGGTAACGGGTACCTATTTTTGATGGTGACATGATTCAACTCCGATAATCAATACAAAGTCGCATACTTCCATCTTTCTTCTTCACGAATAGAACAGGAGCACCCCAATGAGAGCGTCTTGGGACGAATGAAACCTATGTCTAATAATTCCTGTAGTTGGGTTTTTAACTCCTGAAGTTCAATAGGAGCCATTCGATATGGGGCTTTGGAAATGGGTTTTGTACCGGTTTCAAGATCGATACAAAATTCAATTTCACGCTCTGGGGGTAGGCCAAGAAGTTCTTAAGGGAATACGTCAAGAAATTCATTAACAATAGAAATATCATTCAAAACTGACGTATTTTTGTTTAGATCCGTGACATGAGTTAAGAAAGCTTAACATCCGTTTTTCAATAAACGAATAGCTTTATGGCTTGAGATGACAGTGATGGATTTTAATGGTTTGGTTGCTTGAATTAGCATAATAGGTTGGTTAGGAATATGAAAGCTAATAACCTTACAAAAACAATCGATTTTAGCATGATGAGTAGTTAACCAATCAATCCCTAAAATCACATCAAATGCAAGTATTTTCAAAGAAATAAGATCGACAGGTAACGTGCGGTTACCGATATGAATTAAACAAGACTTATAAACCGTGGATGTAATGAAGGTTTCTCCCAATGGAGTTTTAATAGATAAATCAAAGTCTAATTTCTCCGGAGTCAAATTTAAACGTTGAGCGCAAGTAGGAGAAATAAAGGAATGGGTAGAACCAGTATCATATAAAGTATAAAATTCGCTAGCGTTTATGATTAGCTTACCCGTGATCACCTCGTTCGGATTCCTCACTTTTTGGGAGGTTACGACAAACACTCTTCCTTGAACTATCGGTTTTGTCTTGTCTGGGACACCTTTTTATGCCTCCATCCCAGCTGGACTTGACTTTGGTGCACGACAAAATTGGGCTAGGTGGCCTTCTTTTCTATAATTATAACACGCTTTAGACTGCATCATGCAATTTGGACTTATGTGTCCTTCCCCTCCGCATTTGTAACATACGACCGGCGGTCGTTCTCCTTCCTTAACAACGGTCTTTGGTCGACGTCTTTCCATCTTTCTTTGAACCTTCTTTTCTTGAACTTTCCACTCCTATTGTCTTGGCCATGATTACCACCGTGGTTATCATTTCGGCATGTTGATTCCTCCACGTTTGTTGTCATCGCTTTTATGATCGCTACCATGTAGTATTATCGACTTGCCAGTTGCTCTCTCTTGGTTGGGTTGACTCATTATCGCGCTCCAATAACTGAGCCCTATTCACAACATCTGAATACAAACATAGTTTATGAGAGATAAGGTATTGACGTATCTCGGGTTTCAAACCTCTTAGAAACATTCGCGTCATTCTCTCCTCATTATCAACCAAGTGGGATGCAAACCGAGACAACTCGGCAAACTTAGACCCTGGGACTGGTACTTCAATTGGATGGGCTGGACCAAGAGAAGAGGGAACTTCCATCGATCGAGTTTCAGTTGCTTTTTCTGTTGATCCAGGTGAGAAAGCTTACTAAGCCTGCCTCTGCTTTTGTCTGTCTCCCAAGGATAGCTCCTTCGTTTGGAACTGTTTCGTACTACGCCACGGTCATATTGTTTTGCTCAAGCTTGATGAACTCTACCTCCTTCATGTGACGAATACTTTCAGGAAAGTACTTGTCGTTGAACAGCTCTTGGAACTTCTCCCAAGACATCTTCAAGGTCTGGCGGAGTTGAGTACACTTTACAGATTCCCACCAGTAATCTGCCTCTGCACGCAACATGAAGGTGGTAAAGGGAACCTTTTACTCCTCGGAGCATCCCAAGACATCAAATATCTTATTGATCTGCTTTATTCACGTCTCCGCCTTAAGTTGTTTTGGCTCTCCAAAAAACTCCGGTGGTCCCAGCTCCTTGAACTGCTTAGCGGTGACCGACCGTGAGTTATCAGTGTTTCCACCTGCATTTTGGATAGGAGCCACCTTCGCCTAATGTTGCATGAATTGCATAAAGCCTCTGACCATCCCATCGTTCACCATTTCATCGGTGTTATTGTTTTCATGAGGATTATTGTCTTCTGTTGCACATTACCCTGGGCATTGATCGTTTGTGACTCAACAGTCTCACGTGCTTCATTGCTTATCTCAACATTTTCAGATGCCATTTTCAAATACTGCAACAAAACAAGGGTTAATTAACATATCACATATTATCCCTATACTCTGACCGACCAATTAAATACCAAATAAACTTAGGTAGGTCATACTAGCGAAGGAATTCCACGTCTCTCCCCTCCTAGTTCTTATCTCACATCTCAGCCAGGGATCATATCCCTAAGCATTGATACCAACTGTGATGCCCCCAAAAATAGGTATACATCACCCATCTTGAGTCGCCAAATACATGGTACAGAATACAAATACAAACTTAATTATACAATCGTCGTGTAATATACGACAATACATAAACTGAGAGTTTTAATAGGAATATTGTCATCTAGACAATACCCACACTCAAAGGAGTCCTCATTACATTTATTGTCACACTATTTAACAGAATAGTGAGGACTACTAATGCTATCATCTGGACCATCACTCCGTTCCCCGACTCGTCCTAGCTATATTCCCATTTCGTGAAGAGAACAGTGAAAGAAAGGGTGAGCTCAACTAGCCCAGTAAGAAATATTATGACTAAGATAATGCAGAATAAATTATCATTAGTCTTTAACAATGTTAAACTGATAAAATACAATAGACATCAAGTTTAATTGCAGCGGAACAAGCAATCCATTAGAAGAGTCAAGTAGAGAATAAAATCTACTATCTTCTATGGTTTAAAATGTTTTCATCAATTTTTATCATTGAGACTCAACTTAATAAATAAAACACATCATCTAATCATCCCAGTACTACGGGCCAAGGATATTCATTAAATCATCAATGGTCATGACTATACTTAACAATCCACGGTCATAATCATACCAAAAAGCGTCCCATCAATGCATTACAGGCCAATGAGGACTTTACCATATCATTTATAACATTACAGGTCATGATTATACCGAATGATCCCTGGTCATAATCATACTAAGTCCATCTATGCACGTAAGCAAAAGATGACTTTCATTATAATATAAGCATAAGGATGATGACAATGAAAAAATAATTCAATAAAATAAGTTCAAGAATTAATTTATCCAGAAATTAATAACGTCCAAATTGTCAACATGATACTTCTTTGTGGAGTAAAATTCAAGAATGCTCAGAAGAATATTTTCATAAAAAGATACTGGATGAAGCGCAAATATCAAGGATATTCCACTAATTTCATGGAGTATAGAAGCCAAAACTTTAACCAACTGAGTATAATAGAGTATATGAAACTGCAAATGGATTTTCACCCGCCATGCGATAATCCACGTATACAGATCATTTCCACAATTTAATAAGGAATGAATACAAATGATCATTCACCATGCATGTGGTAATCCACATAGACAGGTTATTCCAACAGAATAATAAAGAATGGAATAACAGAAGGATTCACTATACGTGCGATAGACTACACAGACAGGTTATTCCCAATAGAATAATAAATAATGGAACCAGGTCCGGCGTAAACGCACAAACAGGATATTCCGACAGAAGAATAAATAATGGAACCAGGTCCGGCGTAAACGCACAGACAAGATATTCCGACAAAATAATAAAGAATGGAATAACAACAGAAATCACCATGCATGCGATAGACCGCACAGACAGGTTATTCCAACAGAATAATAAATAATGGAACCAGGTCCGGCGTAATCGCACAAACAGGATATTCCAACAGAATAATAAATAATGGAATAACAACAAAAATCACCAAGCATGCGATAGACTGCACAGATAGGTTATTCCAACAGAATAATAAATAATGAACCAGGTCCGGCGTAAACGCACAGACATGATATTCCGACAGAATAATAATGAACGGAATAATAGAAGAATTTCACCATTTATGCGGTACTTCGCATAAACAGGTTATTCCAACATAATAATAAAGAATGGAATAACAAAAGTTCTCTTCATGAATAAGAAAGAAATAATACCCCTTACCTTAGAAGAAACTGGATATTGGAATAGAGAGGTAGCTGACTTCTCTTCTTCTTTCTCTCTATAATTTCTCTCTCGGAGTTTCAAATGAATTAAGTAAGAAATAATGAAGGAATGAGCTTCTATTTATAGGAGAATGGACCAATAGTAACTAATTCATGAATGGTCCAGATTGATTTACTTTTAAACGGACGGTCAATATTGATTTACTATTAAAACTTAAAGCAACGGTCCATACTGATTTACTATTAAAACTTTAAACCAGCGATCCATATTGATTCACTATTATAACTTTCCACCAGCGGTCCATATTGATTCACTATTATAACTTCAACCAACGGTCTGAAAAATTAACACATCTCCTCATGGAATAATATTGTACCCAAAAATGATTTGGACCGAAAAAAAATATATTTTTTGGGTGAATAGTACACCATGAATAGTAACTCGTGAATAGTAACTCATGAATAGTAACTCATAAATAGTAACTCATGAATAGTATTCCGACACGAAAAGTGCCCCGAATACCCGATTGAATAATATAATCTCCAGACATCAATTATTATCGACATAAATATCGATTTCTACTAACACTAATAATTTTCACACAATGGAACTATCAATTTCATCTTTAATCAACACGAGCTTATTCATCATCAATATTATAACTCACAATATTTAACAACCAGGTTGTTCCCAGGAAAGAGGGGGCTTTCCAATAAGGATTTCTCTCCTTATTGGCGCATGATTAGGTGACCAAACCTCTCCTTGATGAACTTCTATACATTGTAAATATTGCAATTTAATAATATGAATAACTTTGTCGTCTCAATTATTGATTTAATAATATATCATATTATGCGGATGATATCTTTGTGACAATAATCGAATCAATAATATGAGAGATATGATGCGATAATTACTATAACAATAATTGAGTATAAGCGGTGACTTCTCACGTAAGCATCAATAACCAATACCATGTGCTACTTATGCAACCACGCAGATTCTTTTTTTACTCTTTGGGTAGTTCAATAGTTTTAACGGTAACACTTCCACCAGTTATTTTTATAAAAAGATAATTACGTCTGCTTTCTTACTACGACAATACTTCCGTTGTGGGGTCCATCAATGATTGTCTTTGTCGTCATTTAATATTCCCTGTTAAAAAAGTAATATTTCCCGACCAATCAAATATTATATAATCACTTGCTTACTTTGCAAAATTTGTAAATATTACCCACAACTATAACATTATATTATATCCACACCATAATATTCAAAAATATAATTCGAGAGAAATTAATCTTTATTCATAAAAGTTGGGGTCTTACAATATATATATATATATACCGAATTACTTTCTACCGATTATTTTGAAAAATGGGTAAATAGGGGTCCATAAAATAAACAAAATTTACATCAAATATTTCATAAAATTCCCCTTAATATTTTTAACAATATTTATTCATCATTATTATAACTCACAATATTTAACAACCAGATCGTTCCCAGGAAAGAGGGGGCTTTCCAATAAGGATTTTTCCGTATTGGCGCGCAATTAGGTGACCAAAATTCTCCTCGACATAACTTTCTAGACATCGTCAATATTGCAAATAATAATATGAATAACTGTATCGTCTCAATTATTGATTTAATAATATATAAAATATTGACAATAATTGAATCAAATAATGTGATATACTATGCAGGAATTACTGTAGCAATAATTGAACAAAACTGAGTGACTTCTCACGTAAGCATCAATAATCAATACCGTATCAATAATCAATAATCAACCACACATATTACTGTACTTTTAACACCGGGTATTTCAACAGTTAACGGTAAAACTTCCGCCGTTATTTTTATAAAAAGATATTTTTGTCGTTTTCTCATTTCGACAGTAATTCCGTTGTTGGGTTAACCAATGATTGCGTCATTGTACGAATATTCCCTGATCAAACGAATATTCCCCGACCAATCGAATATAATATAACAACTTGCATACTTTGCAAAATTTATAAATATTACCCACAACTATAACATTATCTCAAATCCACACCATAATACTTAAAAAAATATTTTGAGAAAATTAATCTTTATTCACAAAATTTGGGGTCTTACAAAGAACCTCCAGCTCTACTACCGTACTTAGGCAAAAGAACGCCCAGGTCTTTATCGGGGTGAGCCTTCACAGCCTGCAGCTTCGACTCTTGTTCTTTGGAGAGCAGCGGTATACCTGGGAGGAGATGGTGAGCATATATATATAAAAAAGAAAAGAAAAAAAAAGGTATCAAACTTGAAACACACCGAGTTTCTTAGAAGCACCCCAACGAGTTAAAACCAAGGCCCGATCAGCCTCTGCAGCCTAGTCTCCCCCGACAAAGAATAGTGAGATTTCCAGCTGTGGTAATTGGAGCGTAACCCAGTGAGCACCATACCACTCTTTGCAGTAAAATAATACCAGCCCCTATTTGGTGCAGGAGTCTCGCACAAGTTATAAGCTCCATGGAACTCCTTGGGAGAAGCATCTTCGTGATGCACCTTCTTCCATAATATGAGAAAACCCAACAAGACTCTCCAACCATTGGGCGCTAACTGCCCTGGGGTAAGAGAAAAATAGTGCATAATTTGACAAATGGGATGGGACATGGGGAACCTAAGCTCGACTTCAAGCATCTCCTCGTAAATGACAATGTCACCGGAGGAGTCGTTGCAAGCAAATTCACCTTTCTCGGCCCGACGACACGACACCGTGGGTGGAATATGATAAGTAGAAATAAATCTCGAAATATCATCATCAGAATTGAGTGAGCTCAAAAGGGTACTTACTTTAGACCTATCATCATCCGGGATCGATTTGCTTTTGTGTTTCATCTTTTGGGGTCTTAAAGAAGGGCCTGGACCACCATCTGGGAGTTCTTGAGTAACATTGGATGGAGGCAGACTGTGGTCGCCAGAAGTAGCGCCCCCAACCTCCTACTCGCCCAAGACTCGATCCTGCTCGCCCAAAACCAGCCCCTACTCGCCCAAGACTCGATCATGCTCACCCAAAACCAGCCCCTACTCACCCAAGACCAGCCCATGCTCGCCCAAAACTTTCTCAGCTCCCCCTGCTCGCGCCCAAGGCTTGCCCAGCTCGCCTTTACTCGCCCAAGGCCTGCCCAGCTCACCTCTGCTGATCCAAATGAGACGATCCAGCACCTAGAGTAGGTCACCCACTAGAAGCTTCCGCCAGCTTCATACATTTAGCAGCACTTCGTCTGTGGCAGCCGCCCATCACCAGATCTCCCCTGTCAAGCTCCGCTACGAACCCCAAATGGATCTGCACTTCCATCAGCGACGTGCGCGACGTTATCCACCTGAGGCACCTCACCCGCTTCATTCTCCACCATGGCAGCTTCTTGGAAGCTCACTTCATCAGTCAGTTCACACCCATGGCTACTCTTCCTTTGTTCAACATTGATCTTTGTAAAGTCCTCACTAAGAAGAGATCTCTAGGATTGAATCTCCCTAATCGCTATGGAACAAGTGAGATCAAGAACAGGACACAAAACCCCCAAATTAATAACCTAGGTTCTTCAAGAATAAGAGAGAAGGAGTCCCACAAACCAGAGGAGTTCACCTGAAAAGGGGGAGGTCACAAATTAAAAGGAATTTTCAAAGAATTCGGATTTAAAGGTACTTTTACTATTTAAGTCATAACTTTTGATCCGTAACTCCAATCGGGGCCCGTAATATATCAAAACGACCGTATCGACAAGCTCTACAAAAGTCATCACCTTTGGCTATGACGCATGCTGTTGAAAGCCCGAAAAAACCTTAAAAGTTCATGTTTTGGCCTCTTGAAGTTTTTTTAATTTTGTCGAAAATTCAAATTTAAGTCGAATGCCCTCCTCTCTAAGTTCTGTTGGACGCATGGCATTGGGAGGTAAATGATGGGTCTAGTCCAAAGATCCAGTCCATCTCATAAGCCTCGTCCTCTAGCCCATCTCATAAGCCCATATGATAGGCCCAAGTTCAAGAAGTCTGGCGAGTCCAACAAATGTGATCCATCATAGTCGGGTTAATTGAGCACGTCCACATCATGAAGTGGTAGAGCCTCGTCTCCGGACCTCACGGAGAGCACGTGAACCATCTTGCACGTTAGGAAGAGGTTGGGAGCTCCACTAAAGTAGTGATTACATGCTCACCCCAAAACTGTCACGAGTCTCTATAAATGGAACGCCTCACCATCACTGGGGGGCAACTGACTTTTGTATCTTTAAGCTTATACTCTTTGTACTCTCTCCAACACACATAATACAAAGTGTCAGGCTACTATAACTATTCAACAGTGGACTAGGTCAATTTGACCGAACCACTTTAATATTTGTCTTATTTTCCTACTTTAATTACCGCTTTTATAATTACTTGATAGGTGTGTGTACAAAGTTCACTTTGTGCATCATCAATATTAATTAAGTTATACTAATTAATTGAGGAAAGTAAAATTATATTATGAATTGAAATAATTTGAATATTATGCCTTGTGTGGCAACGAATTAATGATGAGTTAATTGTGAATTAAAATTTATAAATGAGGTAATTAATTTGCTTAATTAAAATAGTGGATTAATGTATGTATAATGAGTGAGTTAATTAAACTCATTATTTCAATATATTACATATATTATATGTAACATTGATTTAATGATTTAATAAATCAATGAGAGTACATTGTATTGTATTAAATGAAATAAATATATTTAATATATAAATAAATTATTTGGAAAACAGTTTATGGAAGGAACAATGAAATTAAATTTAATTGTGGAATAAAAATTATATAAATTAAATGAGTTATTTAAAATAATTAATGAAGTAAATATTAATTATTGATTTGTTATACTAAAAGTGTTATTTTGTATTGGGTTATTTCCATATTTAATGGAAAGATTTATACTTATTATTATGTGTATAAATACGATTGATTAATTATTACATATATTGGTATGCTGGAATTGGGTTAGTGGAATGAATGAGTAGCTTATTAAGCTTAAGAGAGTGACACCTAGCTGCTTAGCATAAGTTGGTTGGTTCTCTAGCAAATTTTATTTAATTTTCAACATTTCATTTCCTTCTAAGTCAACTCCTTTCATTCCCTTCAAAGAACCAAGTCACGAAAACAAGTGTTCTTGGGCTCTCTACCAAATTTCTCACCAAAACTTTATTAAAATTACGAGAAGCTAGCTGAAATTATAATTATAAGCCTGATTGAAGAAGGAATAGAGAAAACTCTATCAAGAGAAAGCTTCATCAAGTGTTGAATAAGGAATTTCACCACTCAATCTTTAAGCTAAGGTTAAAAGTGTTATTTACCATTATTTAAAATAATTTTCTTTGTATTTTACTTCTAATACATGTATGATTGAGTTGTGGGAGTTGGTTTTTGTTGGTGAATCATAAAGTATTCGGGAGAATAAGGATGGAATGGGTTATGGAGTTCAAGTTTATGCTTTTAATTCATAGAAAAATTGAATTTTTAAAGCATGCATGTTATATGTTTGATAAAATACCTCAATGAGGTTATTTTGTTAAAATATAAAATTAATTAGTTCTCTCTATAGATTGTTTGAGTATGTGAGTTATAGGTTAATCTAAGTTCAATGGATGATTGAAATTAAATTCAAAATGGTTTTCAAGAGATTTTTTTAGCAAACTTGTCCAATACCAAAATCCTGTGTTAAATGCAGTTTTTCAGATGATTGTTTTGATCCTTTAAAGAAGTTAATTGGGATAACTCTTATTTTTGTAAAATACTATGTAGCAAGGTCTATAATTATGTACAACAATGATGGCAATCGGAGTTATAACGAACGAGTTAAAATTCCTCAAACTAGGCTGAAAAATCAAGAAGTTGAAATTCATCAGAAACAAAAAAATATTCTAGTGTGAAAACTGCTATGAACACTGTTTCGGGCCACTTTTTTTGGATCTTTCCAAACTCTTTTCATTCTTGCTATATTTTTTTAAAGAGTAAATTGCATATTAAACTCCGAAGTATACACTATTTTACCATTCGTATCCTAATGTTTAAACGCTTTCATCCCGCTACCCCAAGTACGGTTAAGTAAGCATAACTGACCCTTATGTAATTTTCGATCATGTAAATTGTGACATGTGGCCATTTTCGGTGAATAAATTGACCAAAAGGTTCAGTTATGCTTACTTAACGGTACTTGAGGTAGCGAGATGGGAGCGTTTAAACATCAGAGTACGAATGGTAAAAGGGTCTATAATTTGGGGTGTAATATACAATTAACTCTTTTTAAAAATATTATGTATTATGAGATGGAACATATCCAAAAATGGCTTTAATTCAATGTGTAACGAATGAGATAAAAATTCACAAAACTAGCATGAAAATCACGAAATGAAAAATCTGCGAAGTGTAGATTTTCTGGGCAGAAATCTGTGCAGATTTTTGTGCAACTTTTGGGCTATTTTGGCACGCCGAGCCATTTTTGGTTCGCCAAGTCAATTTTTGGGCATTATATAATTTTTGATATGTTGTTCAATTTTTCGTGTGTTGTCCAAATATGTAATAGTTGCGTAGCACTTTTTAAGCAACCCAAAAAGTGGAAAATTGAACTTGGAAGAAAATTTTCGCTATTCTGTTAAACTGTGATGCAATTCCATGATATAATTAGGTTGTGTAGTCCTATGGATGTAATAATTAGCCTATATAAGGTATATTATATCCAACTTGGTACAAATTAAAGATTTATGATCTAATACAGATAAAAGTAAAGTCTCAAATGAGATTAAAGTCTCGAATGGGATTGATGAACGTATTATAACCTAACTTTATACGTTTGGGTTATACGGCGAAGAAGTATGGAGAATGTTAAACAATAAGTAAAGTTATACACTAGACGTTCGATGAACGTAAAATGATGAAAAATGATACAGGCAAGTTCGTTCAGTACTATATGAACTAAATGTAAAATCGTTGATATACCTGAATTGCTCAATTATATAAAAATTGTTAGTATTATGTGAATTACTTGTGAGCATGATTACAGTGTGCACTCTGTACAACTGAGTGATTATTGTAGACACTCGAAATTTTCTGCACGCCTGTTACTGACATTGTAGGAGGGTAGATTCGTCTTTCAGAGATAACCCTAGAAGACAGCTGACATCCATTCCGGATACTACCGGAAGTTCAGTTCCAACCCGGAACACAAACCGGGAACATCAGTTATAATCCGGAACACAAACCGGGAATGTCATTTCCAATCTCGAAGATAACCCCGAGGTATGCAGATCAAAAGACCGGCAACAACACCGGAGAGGACAGTTCTGTCTCGGCGATAACACCGCGACATTTAGTTCCAGTCCCAGAACCAACACTGGGAGTAGCGACTCCATCCTTGGTGATAGCCCCAAGGGATGGTTTTGCAATTCCGACGATAACTCCAGAATTGTTTGTTTCAAACACATGCGATCATCTTCAAGCTCATACCTCCTGCCAAGGCACTCATACCTCAGACCCGGAGCTAACAACGGGCAAACAGGCACACCCACAGATGACAGTGAGGCATACAAACAAGCAGTCCAATCTCAGATGTAACCCTGAGCAACGTCTGCTTTCCGCTCAAACCGGCGATAACCCCGGTGAGGAGTCAAAACGCGTCGTCTTCTTCGCCTCAACGTTTTCTCTCACAAGATGATATCGCAGCATACCAACAAGTAGTCCAATCTCAGATGTAACCCTGAGCAACGTCTACTTTCAACTCAAACCGGCGATAACCCCGGCGAAGAGTCAAACGTCATCTTGTCTCTTCAACACCTGCGCGTCGTCTCAACACTTCATACATACATACATCCAACAATGTCTCACAAGAACCGAGGAGTTACAACCCGAGTGACTATTACGCGTGGCAGTACTTTGGATAGAATTTGAAGCTTGAAGACCATGGGCATAGACCCCTCTTCCTGATTTCGTACAACCTCTAATCCATGTCATTGCGTAACTCTCGACACAAGCGGTCCGAAGGTCAGATATACCTCGTTCGGATGCTCAGATTGAAGTTCTGTAAGTTCGAGCGAACATTATAGTGCATGAGTGCATGCTTGAGATACAGGACCATGAGGCTCGGATGCACCACGACCACGACCCAAGTACAAGCTGCTTAATCAAGGCCGCTGCAGTGTACTGCGGTCATCCGTCTATAAATATGAGCCTTGGTCATTGACCATTTGAAGAAGAAGAGGAGAGGAAAAGCGAGGAAGCCCATCCATTTTACTCTGTATACACATCTTTTGAGTGTTTCCTCATCTTTAAACACTTGTTAGCTCACATATAACTATCTTTTATCCGGTGGAAACTGAGTGTTTATCCATTTAAAGTCATAGAAGTCTACATTGGCATTGTTCACCGTAAGCCTTCTCTCATTATATAAAAGTCTTCTTCTCATATTAGCACACCTTTGTTATACACATTGAGAGTCGTGTTGTGTGCGTTTGCTCGACTTCGATCAAGTGGTTTTCATTTCTCATACTCAGATATATATACTTATATATGTATATATTTCATATATAGACTAAAATTATCGAGTTATGCCTCGATTGAGCCTGAACTTGATGCAGAGTGTTTATTGCTTTTATATATATATATATATACACTTATATATATAATTGTTGTCGAATATATCCGATGAGCACAATTTTACATCCTATATTTACTTGCTTATATATATATATATATATATATATATATATATATATATATATATATAATGTTATCGATACATCTCGATGAGCACGGATTTACATCTAGTATGTTCTTTGCTTTTATATATATATATATATATATATATATATATATATATATATATATATATATATATATAATTGTTGTCGAACATATCAGGTGAGCCTCGGATTCACATCCGGTATAAGTATCGCTTTATATATATATATATATATATATATATATATATATATATATATATATATCAGAGATATATATATTTACGTTCTGTCAGGGCACGAGTTTACTTCATGACTTTTACTTATTTACATTTACATCTCCGCACTGGAGTTTACTTAAGTAGCAGCTTGATCGCTTTTACAACTTTATTTATATTTCGTCCTGCCTGGAGTTTACTTCGTGGCAGTTGATCGCTTTTATAGTTTTATTTATATTTCGTCCCACCTGAAGTTTACTTCGTGGTGGTTGATCATGTCCATATATATATATTTATCGCTTTTATATATTTACATTTCCGATCCCCCATGGAGTTGCTTCGTGGTGGTTGATCATGTCTGTATATATATATATTTACAGCTTTTATATATATAACTGCTTACTGCTTTTCATACAAATTGCAGTATCATATAAGCCTAGGAATCATGTGATCACAGATTCAGTCTACTGAATCTAGATTTGGTTCCCATGATGGATATTTTTCAAATTGTATGTGCGACTTGTACATTATTTTACAAAGGTCTCAATTTCCTTGGATGGTCATTATGCCCATGAGGAGTTCTAAGATCACGTATATATTATTTTCTCTAGAATGCTTCGCATCTCGAAAATAAAAGCAAACAAGCTGAACATTTAATAATAAAATGAAAGTATCAAAGGCCTTAATTACTATTGAGCATAGGGTTTGAAAAACCTCTTTTACAAAACGTCATTGCTATATCTTGTTTAAAACTGAATTTTTCTATAAATTCAAACTCTATGTATATAGGTGCGAACGAGGTACAACACTACTTCCAAATAATTGCACATTGATCCACACACACACACACACATTCATATAACAGTTTCTTTGAAAAGTGCCGGTCACCGTGGTAACACGGATGTCGGGGGGTGCCTAACACCTTCCCTCCACATAATCAAGCCCCCGGATCTAAAATGAATCTTGATTTCATAGACCCGTCTAGCAGTGTCAAATCACTGGGTCAATGTGCAAACCTTTTCGATTGCGTTGGTGCAACTAGTTAAATACACCAACTGGCGACTCTTAAAGTCAAATCGTCGACATTATACATGTCAGACCTTTTTCACTTGTTTTTTCAAACAAATCTCACATTAACATGAGAACACCAAAGAACATGTAACGAAAAGGGACACTCAAAAATCCCGACGTCGACAGGTGGCAACTCTGCTGGGGACTCTAGTAACAGGGCTTAAGCCGCTATTACAAGCTTTTCAAAATTGTTATATGCTTGTGTGTGAATGTTGCATTTACATTTCTGATGAATGTGTACGAATGCATTTTTATTTATTTGCCCGCTAAATATCTATACATGATATTAGTAGTGCTTCGCACATGTCATCATTTTGCATAAACGGTAAGACACGTTGTATATGAATGTATGTTGTGTGGTTCCTCCATCAGGAGGCTATCCTGTCGGTGTTTAATTACTAGACTCGCAGGAAGAATAATTCCAGCGAGGCTCAGGAAAGGCACCACCCAGTTCGCTCCCAAATGAAAGACCAGATTAACTTTCATCGAGTAAATTGCGATGGTCAGGAACCTTCATGCCAAAAAGCCATAGAGTAACCCTAAGATAGGTCAACCTCTCGATAAACCAAACGCGAGGAAAGTCTCTTCATACTTTCCATTTTCAATTACTTGTAAATTCATTTACTTGTAATTTTATTCCATGTTCATCCATATGTAATGGAAAATATGAAGAATATTTGTGCATGCATGCATGTTATCAATTAACAACCGATTTTGTAGGACAAAAATTCCTAAAATGGACATGTTATGATAACATTTACATTACCCTAAGACTAAACTACGTAAGTCTTTTGTAGGGAAGCAATTGGGCATGTTACCCGCTCAAAATCCAAAAGGCCACGAACCTACTGACCACTCATGTCTTCTTCCGACCGGTCCTAATCTCAAGCTTCCTAAAGAATTTGACGGATTGAGTAAACAAATTACAGACTTGGCTGTTCTACTGAAAGAATTGCACCAGTCCACTCAGGGTATGAAGATACCTACACATGCAGAATCCTCTACACAAGGAGGAGTTCAATGTGACGCCCCCAAAATAGGTCCATTCCATCCAACCCATTCTGAGTCGCCAAATACATAGTACAGAGATAACTACAACTTTATTAATACATTTGTCGTGCAAAATACGACAACATATATAATGTGAGTTTAAAAAAATTATTGTCTTCTAGACAATATACATACCCAAATAAATCCTCATCATAATTATTTATACATTATTTTACAAAAATGGTGAGGACTACTAAACAACTCTTTTCTAGAACCTTTATTCCATACCCCCGACTAGTACTCGCTACATTCTCGCCCTCCCGAGAAGAAAAATGGAACAAAAAGGAAAAGGGTGAGCTCGACTAGCCCAATAAAAAGAATATTATGACTAAGATAATATACAACAAAATTATCGTTAGTCTTCAACGAGGAAAAATCTAATAGAATACAATAGACAACAAGTTTTAAATCAATATTCGCAATGAAATAATAATTCATTAGAAGAGTTAAGTAGAGAATGCAAACTACTATCTTCTATGTATGAATTTTAAAGTTCATCGCCTATTTTTATCCTCAGTAACATCAATCAATATATATCTCGGATCAAATATTCATCCTTGCACTACAAAGCTAAGGACATTCACCGATTGGTCATGTTCATCTAAACACATGTTCATCTTTTGCACTACTGGTGAAAGATATTCATCGAAATCATCTTTTGCACTACAAAAGCCAAAGATATTCATCATAAATCATTCATCTTTGCACTACAGGCCAAAGATATTCAATAATATCATCATTTAAGACTGAGGATGATGAAAATATTTTTTTAAAGAAACGAATCCAGTGAAACAAAATGACAAGGATTAAGGATTCGTACTTTGTTTTATCCACGTCCAAAAATACCTCAAAAATAATCATAGTGGTGTAAAATTCAAGAATGATCAAAACATGGATACAATCAAAGCTAGTATCCATAATAGATATTTTGGACAAAAAGAAGAAATTTCATTTTTCGATGAATAGTGCCGTATTCGTGAATAGTGCCGTATACGTGAATAGTGCCGTATACGTGAATAGTAACTCCGACACCAAAAGATAGAAATTTCACAAAAAAACATCTTCACGCTTGAGTGAGTAGTACTAAATGAATAGTAACTCGTGAATAGTAACTCATGAATAAGAACTCATGAATAAGAACCCCGACATGAAAAAATTCTAAATTTGATAAAAATTTCCAACCAATATTTCGGCATAATGATATTGAAGAAATAATATCATTTTCGAATAAAATTACATCCCTTACCTCGAAAGACAAGATTTAGTCAAAAAACAGGATATAGGCTATGACTTGAACTTTCACCGTATAGCAATACTCAAAGTATACTCAAAATACTCACAAGAATACGCTTTCGATAATATAGAGAGAAAACTTGAGCTTAATTGTGATTTTCAATTCTAACCTAAGCACCTATTTATAGAAATTGCTTAGAACACCAAAGCGAAAATTTAATATAATATTAATATATTTAATAAATTCTCTACGCCCATCTAGACAATCTGATCTCAGCCATCAACACATGTTAAAGATGCCCAAAAACATTTAAAAACGTTTTTGTAAATAAAAAATATTTTAAACTTCCAAAAATCAATTATTTGAGCTTGAACTTCAATAATTCATAATAAATAGCCATTTTGTCGGAAAATTCGAATCTCGCGTGTTTTTATAGGAAATTCAATTCTCTACAACTTTACGAAGAAAGTTTTTCCAAATTCCAAATGTAAATTGACCAAATCCACAAACGGGCGATTTTACAAAAGCTATAATCAAATTTCAAATAATAAATGGGGTCCACCAGACATGTTTAACATGTTTTAAACATTTATTGCAACAAAAATACTCTTCCTCCTCATATACTCATATATCCCACATTCGTTGTAAAATATCACCATTAATATATTATTAAAATAATATATTTAAATGAATTATTTTATCAGAAAAAGATAAAATATTAATTTTCAACAATTGTCACTATAAAAATTTTCTCCATCTATATCCACATAAAATTAATATTTTCCTCATCGTATGAATCAATAATTAATTATTCACAAATAATATTACAGAATCACAATATTGACAACCAGCGGTTCCTCAGAAAGAGGGGGCTTTCGATAAGAATTTCTCCTTATCTTGGCGCAAGCAATTAGGTGACCAAACCTCTCCTTAGACAGAACTTTCTAGACATTGCCAATAATGTTATCTAATAATATTATTCAGATAATATGAATTATTGGTTCGATAATGAAAAATACTGTGTAATGACAATTATTGAAACAACAGCAATATAAAATATCAACGCAGCAATTATTGAATCAATAAAATAAAATACTGAACAGTAATTACTGTAACCATTATTGAGTAGTGCCTTCTTACGTAAGAATCAATAATTGGTGCAATACTGTGTACTACTGTGCAATAACGCGTATTACTGTGTTTTAACCACCGGGTATTCCAACGGTAAATCTGTGTAACAACTCTGCCGTTATTTTTAAACAACTTATTTTTGTCGTTTTCTTCCTCCAATCGCTTTTTTCATTATGGGGCCCACACATGGTCATGGCAGCGTCATTCATTTAATATTCCCTCACGATCTGAATATTCCACCACCACCAAACGAATATTCTCCGGTTAATAATGAATATTATATCACCACTTGCTTATTTAAAATATTTGCGTATTTTACCCATAACTATCCACATTAATCACATCAACCCTTACTATTTCAAAATAATAAATAGAGGAAATTAAATTTCATTTATTAATTATTTGGGGTCTTACAACCTCCCCTCCTTATGAAATTTCGTCCTCGAAATTGACGTACGTACCTGGTGTTTCGAAAAGATGAAAATACCTCGCTTTCATTTTCGTTTCCAACTCTCGTGTCATTTCCTCAATAAGCATGGTTTCTCCACAAAACTTTAACTTGTGGTATAACCTTCGTGCGTAGGACATGCTCCTTCTTATCCAATATCTTGACAGGTACCTCCTCGTACGTTAAGTCTTCGGCTATCTTGCCCGGTTCTAACTCAATGACGTGGTTCGGGTCGTAACATCGATACATGAAAAACGTTATGAACACGCGTCATACTTGGCGGTAAAACGAGTCTATAGGCCACGCCTTATTCGATCGAGAATTTCAAATTGATTAATAAATCGAAGGTTTGAGCTTTCCTCACTTCACCGATTCTCGCTTTTGGAATACCAACTTCTTGCACCTCCTTCTTCATATGCATCGGCTTGATTGTGTAGCTTGAAAGCGACTTTTAACTTTATCGATTAAAGTCGATTATACTCAGATATCATCACGTGGGTACCTAGAGTTTTCATCTCCATCTCTATTATTTGTAAATTATACGAAATTAGTTTTTTGACAATATCGTACTTTCGTGACTTGATATCGATCTTCTACTCAACACGCCACCTACCACGTTCGCTTTTCCGGGATGGCATGGTCGAAACATGTCTTGAAATAAGTCTCCTCTTGAGTTCTTCAAGCTCTTCCCACATTCTTTGCTCCATTCGAATTTTGTATCTCTACGAGTCACCATTGCGTTAATGGAATAGCGATTCGAGAATATCCTTCAACGAATCTCCGATAATAACCAACTAAGCCTAAAAGCTACATATTTCGATTCTTGACTTAGGTTTGTTTTCAATCGTGACTCACATCCCAATCTTGGATAGCACGTTACAATGACACTTATCGGTTTACTATCGCACGAATATGGTGTCCCCTACGAGAGTCCTGCTTCAAACAGTATTCCACAAAGGAAGTCACCGGATAGAGGCTCGGTATCAACTTCTACATTGGGTTTTTAACTCCGAAGTTCAATAGGAGCCATTCGATATGAGATTTTAGAAATGGGTTTTGTACCGGATTTAAAGTCGATACAAATTCAATATCACGCCCGGGAGTAGGCGAGAAATTCTTCAGAAATACGTCGGGAAAAATCAATAACAACAGAATATTATTCAAATCGACGCGTGTCTTTATTCAAATCCATAACATGGACTAAGAAAGCTTGACATTCGTTTTTCAATAAACAAATGGCTTTATAATTTAATATGAAAGAGTTTGACTTCAATGGTTTGGTTGCTTGAATTGAATAACAGTTGCTTAAGAATATGAAAACTAACAACCTTACGAAAGCAATCAATTTTGGCATGATGAGTAGTTAACCTTAAAATCACATGAAAAACAAATATCTCTATAGAAATAAGGTTAACGGTAATGTGATAGTGCCAACTTTGAATCAAGCAAGATTTCTAAACAACGGATGTAATAAAAGTTTCTCTTAACGGAGTCTCCACAGATAGGTCAAAGTCTAATTTCTCCGTAGTCAAATTCAAACGTTGAGCGCAAGCAAGAGAGATAAAAGAATGGGTAGAACCGGTATCTAGTAAGGTATAAACTTCACAAGAATTTATAATTAACTAACCCGTGCTAAACTCGTTCGGGTTCCTCGCATTTTGACCGGTCACGACAAACGCTCTTCTAGGAACCGTTGACTTTGACTTTTCTGGGACATCCTTTTGAGTCACCATCCCCGCTGGACTTGGTTTCGCTACCGTACACTCTCGAGCTATATGTCCTTCCTTTCCACAATTATAGCATACCTGGAACTGTTGTGGGCGCTTTGACCGATATGACCCTCTTTCCGCATTTATAGCATATAATGGGTGGTCGTTTCTCCTCCTTGGAACCGAGTTGTTCTTTGGCGGCGTCTTCACATGGTTATTGTTGAACCTTCTCCTCTTGAAATGTCCACTTAAGTCACCTCTCCTATTATCATGGCCACGATTACCACCCGAGTGGTTACCGCCTTTGTCCGTATTCTTTCCTCCCCACTGGTTATCATCGTTTTGATGACTGCTGTCATCGATATGACCCTGGTTATGGTCCCTCGGTTGAACGTACTCGTTATCTCTCTCTAACAACTGAGCCCTGTTGACAACATCTAAATATAAAGAAAATTTATGAGAGATAAGATATTGTCGAATCTCGGGTTTTAGACCCCTCAGAAACATACGCGTCATTCGTTCCTCATTTTCCACCAAATGAGGTGCAAACCGACAACTCAGAAAAACTTCGCCTCATCTTTGAGACACCGTCCATGTTGTTCGCTCCAGTCTAATAAACTCCACTTCCTTCATATGACGAACACTTTCAGGAAAGTATTTGTCATTAAATAGTTTCTGAAACGTTCTCCCAAGACATGCTAAGCGCACTTGGATGGGTACGCTTCACGATTCCCACCAGTAGTCTGCCTCGCCACGGAACATAAAGGTGGCGAATGGAACCTTCTGTTCCTCCGTGCATCCCAAGACATCGAATATCTTGGTAATTTGCTTGACCCATGTTTCCGCCATGATCGGATCAGGCTTTCCCTTAAATTCTGGTGGTCCCAACTCTTTGAATCGCTGGCCATGGACAACCCGTGAATTGCTATCATTTTCTCCTATGTTTTGAACACGAGTCTCCTCGTCGATTTTGCATGAACTGCAAAAAACTTCTAAACATCCCGTCGTTTTATCGCTCCGCTTTCGGTGGTGTTGTTTACGGAGGTACATTGCCACCACTGTTGCACGTTCTCCTCGTTGGTAAAGTACATGCATCTCCACGGTCTCATTCACTCCATCATTAATATTCTCAATCGACATTCTCAAATCATCATAAAATAAGGGTTAATTAAGGAAATCAATATATCACATAATATCCCTATATACTAACCAACTAACAAATAAGCTTAGGTAGGACACACTAGCGAAGGATTTACTCGCCTCTCCCTCCTAGTTCTATTCCCCAGATCTCCGCCAGAGATCATATCCTAAGCTCGATATTAACCGTGACGCCCCAAAAATAGGTCCATTCCATCCAACCCATTCTCGAGTCGCCAAATACATAAAGTACGAGATAACTACAACTTTATTAATACATTTGTCGTAAGCAAAATACGACAACATATATATTGTGAGTTTAAAAAACAATTATTGTCTTCTAGACAATATACATACCAAATAAATCCTCATCATAATTATTTATACATTATTTTACAAAATGGTGAGGACTACTAAACAACTCTTTCTAGAACCTTTATTCCATACCCCGACTAGTACTCGCTACATTCTCGCCTCCCGAGAAGAAAAAATGGAACAAAAAGGAAAAGGGTGAGCTCACTAGCCCAAGAAAGAATATTATGACTAAGATAATATACAACAAAATTATCGTTAGTCTTCAACAGGGAAAAATCTAATAGAATACAATAGACAACAAGTTTTAAATCAATATTCGCAGCGGAAATAATAATTCATTAGAAGAGTTAAGTAGAGAATGCAAACTACTATCTTCTATGTATGAATTTTAAAGTTCATCGTCTATTTTTATCCCTGTAACATCAATCAATATATATCTGGGATCAAATATTCATCCTTGCACTACAGGCTAAGGACATTCACCAGTTGGTCATGTTCATCTAAACACATGTTCATCTTTGCACTACGGGCGAAAGATATTCATCAGAAATCATTCATCTTTGCACTACAGGCCAAAGATATTCATCATAAATCATTCATCTTTGCACTATAGGCCAAAGATATTCAATAATATCATCATTTAAGACTGAGGATGATGAAAAATATTTTTTAAAGAAACGAATCCAGTGAAACAAAATGACAAGGATTAAGGATTCGTACTTTGTTTTATCCACGTCCAAAAATACCTCAAAAATAATCATAGTGGTGTAAAATTCAAGAATGATCAAAACATGGATACAATCAAAGCTAGTATCCATAATAGATATTTTGGACAAAAAGAAGAAATTTCATTTTTCGAATGAATAGTGCCAGTATTATTAAATGAATAGTCAGATATCGTGAATAGTCCAGTATCGTGAATAGTAACTCTGACACCAAAAGATAGAAATTTCACAAAAAACATCTTCACGCTTAAGTAGTAGTACTCGTGAATAGTAACTCGTGAATAGTAACTCATGAATAGTAACTAACTCATGAATAGTAACCCCCACATGAAAAAATTCTAAATTTGATAAAATTTCCAACCAATATTTCTACATAATGATATTGAAGAAATAATATCATTTTCGAATAAAATTACATCCCTTACCTCGAAAGACAAGATTTAAGTTGAAACACCGGATATAGGCTATGACTTGAACTTTCACCGTATAGCAATACTCAAAGTATACTCAAAATACTCACAAGAATACGCTTTCGATAATATAGAGAGAAAAACTTCGATTTACGGTGTGATTTTCAATTCTAACCTAAGCACTTTATTTATAGAAATTGCTTAGAACACCAAAGCGTAAAATTTAATATAATATTAATATATTTAATAAATTCTCTACGCCCATCTAGACAATCTGATCTCAGCCATCAACACATATTAAAGATGCCCAAAAACATTTAAAAACGTTTTTGTAAATAAAAATATTTTAAACTTCCAAAATCAATTATTTGAGCTTCGAACTTCAATAATTCATAATAAATAGCCATTTTGTCGTCGAAAATTCGAATCTCGCGTGTTTTTTATAGGAAATTCAATTCTCTACAACTTTACGTAAAAAAGTTTTCTAAATTCCAAATGAAATTGACCAAATCCACAAATGGGCGATTTTACAAAGCTATAATCAAATTTCAATCGATAAATGGGGTCCATTTAGCATGTTTAACATGTTTTAAACATTTATTGCAACAAAAATACTCTTCCTCCTCATATATCATATATCCCACATTCGTTGTAAAAATATCACCATTAATATATTATTAAAATAATATATTTAAATGAATTATTTTATCAGAAAAAGATAAAATATTAATTTTCAACAATTGTCACTATAAAAATTTTCTCCATCTATATCCACATAAAATTAATATTTTCCTCATCGTATGAATTAATAATTAATTATTCACAAATAATATTACTGTAATCACAATATTGACAACCGTGCAGCAGCCTGTTCGAGGAAGAGGGGCTTTAAATAAGAATTTCTCACTTCTTGGCGCCATAATTAGGTGACCAAACCTCTCCTTAGATGAGAACTTTCTAGACATTGCCAATAATGTTATCTAATAATATTATTCAGATAATATGAATTATTGGTTCGATAATGAAAAATACTTGTGTAATGACAATTATTGAAACAACAAAGAATATAAAATATCAACGCAAAGAATTATTGAATCAATAAAATAAAATATCGAATAAAGAATTACAGTAACCATTATTGAGTAGTGCCTTCTTACGTAAGAATCAATAATTGGTGCAATACTGCGTATCTTCTTCTTGTGCAATAACGCCAGACATCGTGTTTTTAACCAATCGGTATTCCAACGAAGGTAAATTGTAAATAACTACGCCAGCTATTTTTTTAACAACTTATTTTGTCGTTTTCTTCCTCCAATCGCTTTTCGTTATGGGGCCCACACATGGTCATCTAGGTGCGTCGCATTTAATATTCCCAACAAAGATGAATATTCCACGACCAAACGAATATTCTCCGACAATAATGAATATTATATCACCACTTGCTTATTTAAAATATTTGCGTATTTTACCCATAACTATCCACATTAATCACATCAACCCTTACTATTTTAAAATAATAAATAGAGGAAATTAAATTTCATTTATTAATTATTTGGGGTCTTACATTCAAGGCCTGGAAAAGACAATTCCAGAACCTCAGTTGGATATGACCAACAAAGACCTTGAAAAAACCCATCTCAAAGAAGATCCAGACACCGGTGATATCAGGAAGAAGGTCCTTCAAATGGAGGAAACTATTCGTGTTCTCAAAGGGATTGGAACACATGGCAGTGTTTCATATGCAGACCTTTGCATATTTCCTTGTGTTCATTATCCAGAGAAATTCAAGACCCCTGATTTTGAGAAATATGACGGATTAGGGGATCCTTATACACATTTAAAGGTGTTCATTGAGAACTCGAGATCTTATCGCGAGAAAATGAAAAGCTCGAATCACAATTTGTTTTAGAAAAAGTCATTTGGAGAAGCCCGTGCATGGTATACCAGATTAGACAACTCAAAGATCCATAGCTGGGAAGAGCTGGTTCATGCCTTCCTCACTCAATACAGTTTTCAATCTCAGATGGCTCCTGACTGGTATCGAATCACCAAGGTCAAGAAACAGTCTAATGAGTCATTTAGAGAGTATGCTCAAAGGTGGAGGCGCCTTGCTGCTCAAGTTATTCATTCCATGACAGACTCAGAAATGGTTGTTGATCGATTTCGCAATCAATGAATACGTGCAAGTATACACGGTCAACAAGTAATAAAGTGAAAGTAGAGTATCGTTCCCACGAGGAATTATTTAATAAAAATTACCAAGTACTAACTCTTAACCAAATCAATTTTATTTAAACAACCAATAATTGTGATTTTTCTAGTTAAGAAAACTAAATTAAACAATTAAAAGAGATTAGTCTAAAGAAAGCAAATAAACAACTAAGATTTGATTAAATTTAGGTAAATAAGGATTAAGACTCCAATATCCCCAATTATGAACTATAAATCAATTATCCAATTATCCCAATTATTATGTCTCTTTGAATTGTTAATGAGGAACTCTCAAATGCCAAAAGCCCTTTTCCAAGTGATCAATTGCCTTCTATTTAATCCAGATTAAATTTGCTATATTCCTATGCAAAACAATTGAATTAAACTCGTTACAATCCCAATTCCTTATGTGTTACATGCGGCGAAAAGATATTTCCATTCTATTCACAAACCTAATTATTCACTGTGCAAATAACTAAGTCACATGATATCATGCCCGATTCTAACCCTAGAATTCCTCTTCCAATTCCTTCTAGAGTAACAAAGTAATTACTGATCAAATAATTAAGCAATAAGCACAAGACAAGATAAACAACTCACTTTAACATAAATAATTAGAATATAATGAATAACTAATTCATAGCCATAAAAAGTTCAATTGAAATCTCAAAAATAGTTAGTTCATAATTAATGAATTAAAACCAAGAATCCACAACCCGAATAGACATCAAAAGATAAAAGTAAGATGAGAGAAGAGAATAGAATCTGTTGTCGAAGAAATCGATGCTCCCCTTGCTCTTGCTCTTGCTCTTGATCTTCAATGGTCTCCAAGTTGCTTCAATCTCCAAAACTAATAAGAACTAGGGTTATTTTCTAATCTAAAGGAGTGTTTAATCTAGGCTAAGCTATGTAATCTCCCTTTATTTTATGTCTTACATCATGTATTTATAGGTTACAAGTACAATTTTTAGTTTTGGAACAACCCCTATCCTATTTGGAGTCAAAAAGGTGTCAAAATTACCCCAAAAACGCGTCCGAGCCGCACTAAACCCTTCCCAGTAGCCCCTGTTGATACTTGGGCAACGGCAACGAGTTCGCCCCCCTAAGCGCCCGTTGCTTGTAAAATACACTAAAAATCGCGCCCCGGCGCTGGTCCAAAATCTGACATTTTCTGCTCCGACGTCCTTTGGGAAAATGGCCATAACTTCTTCGTCCGAACTCCGATTTTGATGATTCAAGATGTTCCGGAAAGAGGAGAAGTAGATCTACAACTTTCATTCTTGAAGTTTGTCGAAATAATGTCAGGAGCTATAGTAAAATTGGCTCCGAAGTGGCTGCTATGTAAATGGCAAGCCGAAAACGCGAATCTAGCCACCCCAAACATCGATCCATGTAACTTTTGTCCCAATTCCTATAAAATAACATAAAACATGCATGAATAGACACAAACACATAAAAACATCCTAAAAGACTTAAGAACAACAATAAATTAAGCCCGAATGTATCCAATTCATGGGTATAAAACTCACTCATCAAATACCCCCAAACTTAAATCTTTGCTTGTCCTCAAGCAAAAACACAAAAATGTTATGCAATGCAATGTAATGAAACTAATCTATATGCCTACGAATCCAACAGTAATGACAAAAACAAGTCTATTCAACCGGCCTTAGAGAAATCAAGTAAACATGATAATACATCATATTAAAACAAATCAGTAATTTCCCAATCAATCATCAAATCTTAGACTGTTATCACTGATATAGTGCGTGTGTGCTCCACAACAATGTTAACTGATATAAAATCAAATTTAAGACATAATAGATATCTTTGAAGGCATCATACAGTGCAAATTCACAAAATTCACGAACAAGCTATATCCAACTAAAGTCAAACATCCACCAAGTTCAAGAGTCCAATCTGGGATACTTATGCTTTACTTTTCATTACGGGGGCTTTTTGCTCTTTTCCCGTTTTATTGTTTTTTTTAACCATAACTGTGCAATGTCTCATTCCATTAGGCTAACAGTGTCACCCCTTAGCGAGCTTTCGACCAACGACTCCCAGACCATATAAGACCTTAGGGCGCTAGGTTTTAAGATACCCCTTCGGGCGTACTTACTCAAGTAACAAAGGCCCCGAAACAAAACTAGCCACGGTAAATTTTTTTTTTTCTTTTTCTCTTTTTTTTATAGATGGTTGGTGAGTGCGTTTTACGCTCCATCTCACGCTTGTGTTTATGGGGAGTGTTTCTCCTCAACCCACCACAAGACTCAACATGTTTTTTTTTTTTTAAAGCTTATATACCCCAAAATTTCCCCCAAACTTAAGTTTTTATCAAAATTTAGCCATCTCACTTTATTCATGTCTTTCATTCCTTCACACTAGTATTATACTTAAGAAATCCATTATGTATCAATTTAAACTTAATCGATTAACATATTTGTTATTAACGTCTTAACCTTGATTATACCGATTTCAAACAGGGAAAAGATTCAATTCATAACAAGAAATCACATCAAAGCTTTGAATATTCAATACTATACTTATCTACTTAACTTCAGGTCTCATCATTGGCCAAAATAGACTTTTACTATCTAACAATTGGAATCATGCAAATATAAACTAAGCGCAACAAACATAGTAAACTAACTACTATTTTTATGATTTTTAAATTTTTTTTTTAACAAAAAAAAACGAATGCAACAACTTAATGTAAATAACCCTAAAACATAACGAACTACAATGTAAATAACTAACTATATGCAACAACTAAATGTAAATAACCCGAAAACATAACGAACTACAATGTAAATAACTAACTATATGCAATACGACACTAAAATGCCCCAAACTTAAACTAGACATTGTCCTCAATAGTGAAATAGAAAAAATTAAAGCGAGGACTTCCACGAAAATATAGCAATCTTCCTCCTTGCCCGCTAAGTTTGGAGAATAGGCTAAGCACATGGAACAAATTGGGCACTACACTTGAATTTGACTTGAATAACACTCAGAAAAACCATGATAGAAGCAATTTTATTAAATCCTAAATAAATGCAAATTCAAAACTACTAATATAAAACTTAATAAAACTAAAAATAAAAATTAAACTTGGGTTGCCTCCCAATAAGCGCTTGTTTTATAGTCTCAGCCTGACTTCTTCAATTCTCCATCCAATTCCCCTACGAAAGTTGAGGAACCCTCCATCCATCGGAAATAATATAGCTTTTGGTAGGTTCCCATTTACGATAGCCATTGTATTAAAGTCACTTAGCATGCTTTCTTTAGATAAGATCACATTGAAGAACGTCCAGCATCTAGGTGGTTTCTCCATTGTGTCTGCGAATATATTACGGTATTGAAGCTTGTCGAGACACATGCTTTCTTCTTCTTCTATCTTCTCCGACTTTCATCGCACTATGGTTTCAAGGTGTACTTGCTTTTACATCACAGAGAGTATTGCCGACGACATGACTACCAATCGGACAAGGTTTTGCAAATCTAACCAGACTCTTGAACTGTGGAGGAGAAGGCACTTGAGGCATAAATAACATTGGCTCATCATCATTGGTTCTCACAATTAGTTCTTCACCAAACCTTGTTGTCATTATCCCCACTTGTCTCCTCTTTTTCATCTCGTGGCTCATCCGGTTTGTAGATTTGGCTCGGGCTCTCCATCGATCTCGGAATCCATGTCATAGGTCCGGTGTATTGAGGGCGGTTACATTCCAACGCATGTCTTCTCTGTTCCACTTGATTTTCCAGATTCTTTAACGATGCCCCATGGCATTGCAAAGTAAGATCTACTTGATTCAATTTCTTATCTTGTTCCTCGTTCTTTTTGTCAGAAGCTCTAATGAATTTTTCCAAGGCTTCTTCCAAACTTGATATCCTCCCTTGGTTGTTGAGTCGGATTTTGAAATCCGGAGGTGTTTTGTTGTCTAGGTGGTTGAAATGCTGACTTGATTGTTACTCCATGAAAAATCCGGGTGATACCCCAATCCACGATGATAGTTGTTGGGATAGACATAATTATTGGGGTAATCACCACTATATTTGTCTCGCTCAAAAATCGATGGCGCATTGATGACTTCGTATGATTTCCGGCCTGATAATCACAAATGTAACCGCCATACTTTGACGACGACCAGCTTCAAAAGCTTCAAACATCCTCGAAAGTGTCTCAATCAGGCTCTTGACAATGCGAGAAAAGTTTCTCGAGTCTTTCAATCTCCGCTCCCCTTGGTTGAGTCATGTTAGGTGTATGGCCATTGATACACAAAGCCATTCATGGTACACGAAAAGAGAAAATATAGAAAGAGAATTAAAATAAAAATAAAAATGTTTAAATTAAGACTAATTTGATTGAAATTAATATTGAAAACTAATTATTAAATTAATTCCCGTGACGGCGCCGCCAAAACTTGTTGATCGATTTACATGATCAATGAATACGTGCAAGTATACACGGTTGACAAGTAATAAAGTGAAAGTAGAGTATCGTTCCCACGAGGAATTATTTAATAAAAATTACCAAGTACTAACTCTTAACCAAATCAATTTTATTTAAACAACCAATAATTGTGATTTTTCTAGTTAAGAAAACTAAATTAAACAATTAAAAGAGATTAGTCTAAAGAAAGCAAATAAACAACTAAGATTTAATTAAATTTAGGTAAATAAGGATTAAGACTCCAATATCCCCAATTATGAACTATAAATCAATTATCCAATTATCCCAATTATTATGTCTACTGAATTGTTAACAGGAACTCTCAAATGCCAAAAGCCCTTTTCCAAGTGATCAATTGCCTTCTATTTAATCCAGATTAAATTTGCTATATTCCTATGCAAAACAATTGAATTAAACTCGTTACAATCCCAATTCCTTATGTGTTACATGCGGCGAAAAGATATTTTCATTCTATTCACAAACCTAATTATTCACTGTGCAAATAACTAAGTCACATGATATCATGCCCAGTTCTAACCCTAGAATTCCTCTTCCAATTCCTTCTAGAGTAACAAAGTAATTACTGATCAAATAATTAAGCAATAAGCACAAGACAAGATAAACAACTCACTTTAACATAAATAATTAGAATATAATGAATAACTAATTCATAGCCATAAAAGTTCAATTGAAATCTCAAAAATAGTTAGTTCATAATTAATGAATTAAAACCAAGAATCCACAACCCAATAGACATCAAAAGATAAAAGTAAGATGAGAGAAGAGAATAGAATCATTGTCGACCAAATCGATGCTCCCCTCTTGCTCTTGCTCTTGCTTTGATCTTCAATGGTCTCCAAGTTGCTTCAATCTCCAAAACTAATAAAAACTAGGGTTATTTTCTAATCTAAAGAGTGTTTAATCTAGGCTAAGCTATGTAATCTCCCTTTATTTTATGTCTTACATCATGTATTTATAGGTTACAAGTACAATTTTTAGTTTTGGAACAACCCATATCCTATTTGGAGTCAAAAAGGTGTCAAAATTAAGCCCAAAAGCGGCGTCGAGCCGCACCAAACCCTTCTTCCCCAGCCTTGGCCTCAAATACTGGGCAACGGTGGCAATGAGTCGCCTTAAGCGCCCGTGGCCGTAAAATACACTAAAAATCGCGCCCGACGGCGCCCAAAATCGACATTTTCTGCTCCAGCGTCCTTTGGGAAAATGGCCATAACTTCTTCGTCCGAACTCCGATTTTGATGATTCAAGATGTTCCGGAAAGAGGAGAAGTAGATCTACAACTTTCATTCTTGAAGTTTGTCGAAATAAAGTCAGGAGCTATAGTCAAATTGGCTCCGAAGTGGCTCTTATGTAAAATGGCAAGCCAAAAAGCGAAATCTAGCCACCCCAAACATCGATCCATGTAACTTTTGTCCCAATTCCTATAAAATAACATAAAACATACATGAATAGACACAAACACATAAAAACATCCTAAAAGACTTAAGAACAACAATAAATTAAGCCCGAATGTATCCAATTCATGGGTATAAAACTCACTCATCAATGGTCATGACTTTCATAGATATACAGGAAGCTCCTTTCTATGAAAGAGTTCTAGCTGGTATTGGCAAACCATTCTCTGAAATGATCAAGCACGGAGAGATGGGATTGAAGTCCGGTAAGATTCAAGACCTAGCCGCTCTTAAAGCTGTTGCTGAGCACATCCAGTCCGGATCTTATGGAAAAAAACCCCGAAGGGTCCATAAAAAGAAAGAGGAGGATGTTTCCTTGATACTACAAGGACAAAAAGGCAATCAAAGCATGCCTATGAAGAGGAGAAACTACTCCCCTTTTCCAGCACAATCATCAAATCCTCCATTTCCTAAAAGTGGAGAAGTAAAGCGACCTCGAACGTTCACACCCTTAGGGGTCTCGCTCGAGAATATTCTTGCTCTTCTGACTGCTCAGAAGAAAATTACACATCTTCTTCCACCAGCCAACCCTAATGGAAGGGGTTTTAATGCTACTCGGAAGTGTGCTTATCATGCCGGAGCACCTGGACATGATACTCAAGATTGTTGGGCCTTGAAACACAAGATTCAAGATCTAATAGACAATGGTGAGATTGTGGTCACCAAACCAGATCAACCTCATGTGCAAGACAACCCTCTTCCTCAACACAAAGAAGAAGAGGTCAACATGATCAGTTGGAGCACTGTACATGGTTCCAATTCTAATGGCGAATCATCCCAACCAATCAAAGATGGTGTTGACAGATGGGATTATGCAAAGTTCGAGTTTACCATGGAATGAAAGATGAAAGCTCTTTGCAAACAAATTGAGCAATTGGCAGAACTGGTGACCCACCAACATCAAGTCACACGCCAATTAATCAGGCAGGTGCATGCCTATCTCCTTCCTTTTGTTATGAATGCTTCCTCACCACCTTTAGAAAGCGAAGCTGTGGAGGATAAGGTTGCGAAGAGAGCAAATGCTAAAGCCCGTCGGGATTTTGCCAATCAGAGGGAATTTACCTATTTGGGCCAATCTATGGAGGAGATACTGCAGATGTTGATCAACGAAGGAAGAATTACCTTCCTTCTCCCTCCAATCAATCCCCGTTCAGGACGGTTTAATTCTGATGAAGTGTGTTAATATCGTTCACATTCTCGTGGTCACAGCACAGAAGAATGTTGGGCACTCTGCCATCTCATTCAGAATCTTATTGATAGCGGTGTCCTGCAAATAGCAGATGATTACACTGTACAACTCAAGGCTGAGAATGCATGTCCTACCAAATGGAAGGAATCAGTAGCAGTTATATCCAAAGTGGATGATGAGACTGTCAAAGTATTTCCCATACAACCAATTCAACTCAAAGGAGCTGACAATCCTTTGAAAGTGGCCACACCAGAGCCAATTTCTTTATCTTTCAGACCATAATATCCTGTTGTCAGCTTACACAAAGTTCCATGGAATTATGGAGAAGCTGAAGGATCCACGTCTCATACTACTGCTACAGTGTCAAAGGAAAATCCACTGTATCTTCCTCAACGGGTTATTAAACCTACTTGCGAAGCAAAGGAGAAGTTGCCCATGGAGAAGATTGAAACATTCCTCCCCAGTATGGGCCACAATGAAGCCAAAGTGGTTTTAAGCTTGCGAGAAGCTCCACACCAGATTTTAATACTGGACTTGATTTTCTCTTCTAAAGATCATCGGAAGATCTTACTGAAGGTTTTGGAAGAAGCCTACTTGCCAAAATCAGTGGATGTGGAAAAATTTCAACATTTGGTTGATCACATTTTCAACAACAATGTGATATCCTTCACTGATGATGACATACCTCCCGAAGGGACCGGTCATTGCAAGCCTCTGCATATTGCAGTTTTATCTTCCGGGTACATGCTAGCTGGAGTTTTGATAGATGGAGGTTCATCTCTAAATATCTGTCCTTATGCCACCTTGGTGAAGATGAATATCAATCTCAAGCGGATCCAAAGTAGTCATACGGTCATCAGAGCTTTTGATGGATCCCAACAAAATTCTATTGGAAAGATTAAATTGCCAATTGAGATTGGTCCAAATACATTCAATGTATCTTTCCACGTCCTCAAGATAGACTCAGGATACAACTTTGTTATTGGGGAGGCCATGGATACACATGGTCGGGCCGCTCCTCCACCTTACATCAACAACTCAAATACATTATCAACAACAGCCTAGTCATCACAATCAACGCCGAGCGGAATGTCCTGAACAAGGAACTCTACCAATTATCGCCTTCAATTCGAAAGTTGAACTGGCCGGTTCCATACTGGAAGTGAGTAATCTGTGATACCATTCTATTGGCGCCGCCTTCCGTACCAAAGATTTCACGATGAGGTTATGTCGGCCACTCAAGAAATGATGTTATTGGGTCATCAACCTGGACAAGGGCTTGGTAAAGATAAGCAAAGTATTAAGCACCCTATCCAAATGCCCAGTCAAATTGGAACAGTCGAGCTAGGATATTCTGTAAGACCCCAACTTATTATTAATGAAATTGAATTTCCTCTATTTATTATTTTGAAATAGTAAGGGTTGATTTGATTAATGTGGTTAGTTATGGGTAAAATGCGCAAATATTTCAAATAAACAAGTGGTTATAAAATATTCATTGTTGTTGGGGAATATTATTTTGGTCGTGGAATATTCTTACTGTCGGGAAATATTCGTACGACGGCGCAGCCTTGTGTGGGCCCCATAACGGAAAGCGATTGGATGAAGGAAAACGACAAAAATAAGTTATTTATAAATAACTACGTAGTTATTCACAGATTATCTTTGTTGGAATACCCTATTGGTTAAAACACGATGCTACGCGGTATTGCACCAATTATTGATTCTTACGTGAAAGGCACTACTCAATAATTATTACAGTAATTACTGTTCAATATTTTATTTTATTGATTCAATAATTGCTACGTTGATATTTTATATTGTTGTTGTTTCAATAATTGTCACTACACAGTATTTTCCATTATCAGATCAATAATTTATATTATTTGAATAATATTATTAGATAACATTATTGGTAATATCTAGAAAGTTCTGTCCAAGGAGAAGTTTGGTCACCTAATTGCACGCTAGTAAGGAGAAATCCTTATTGGAAAGCCCCCTCTTTCCTGGAAACGGCCTGGTTGCCAGTATTGTGATTCTGTAATATTATTTGTGAATAATTAATTATTGATTTATATGATAAGGAAAATATTCATTTTATGTGGATATAGATGGAGAAAATTTTAAAGGGACAATTGTTGAAAAATTGATATTTTATCTTTTCTGATAAATAATTCATTTAAATATATTATTATATTTTAATAATATAATAATGGTGATATTTCTTTACAATGAATATGAGATATATGAGTATTTGAGGAGGAGGAGTATTTTTGGTACTAAAAATATTTAAAACATGTTAAACATGTTTGTGGCCCATTTCTTGACTGAAATTTGATTATAGCCTGTAAAATCGTCTCAGTATGTGGATTTGATTGACTTACGCTTGAATTTGGAAAAACTTAAACTTACAAAATTGTAGAGAATTGAATTTCCTATGGAATGGACATACGATTCAAATTTTTCTGATAAAAGGGCTATTTATTTTGAATTATTGAAGTTTCAGTATTTCGGGTCTGAATTGATTTTTAGAGTTTTAAATGATTTTATTAACAAAAACATTTTTGTGACATTTGGTGAGTTGGTGGCTGATGTTTTTGACCAAAGAAGGCTGCTAAGGAAATTAAGAAAAGTATATTAATATTATATTAAATTTTCTGCTTTGGTATTCTAAGCATTTTCTTATAAATAGGATGCTTAGGTTAGAATTAAAAATCACACCAGAAACTAAAGTTTTCTCTCTATATTATCGAGCGTATTCTTGTGAGCATTTTTATACTTTGAGTGTTGCTATACAGTGCAAGTTCCTTCAACACTATATCCAGTATTCCAGTCAGAAGTACTGTCTTTTTGGAGGTAAGGGATGTTATTTTTTTTTAAATGATATTATTTCTTCTAATATCATTATGCCGGATTATTGGTAAGATTTTTCTTGTGAAATTCTTCTCTTTTAGTGTCAGGGTTACTATTCAAGTATACGGCACTATTCACGTATACGACATTATTCACGAATACGGCACTATTCACAGAAAAATTAAAATTTTGCTTTTTTCCAAAATATCGATTATGGATACTAGCTTTGATTGTATCCATGTTTTGATTATTCTTGAATTTTACTTCACTATGGTTATTTATGAAGTATTTTTGAACTTGGACTGCTTAAAGTATGAATCCTTAATATTTGTTCTTTTGTTTCACTGGATTCGTTTTCTTTAAAATATTTTTCATCATCTTCAGTCCTAAATGATGATATTACTGAATATCTTTGGCCTGTAGTGCAAAGATGAATGAATTTTTTATGATTATCTTTGGCGTGTAGTGCAAAGATGTACAGGTGTTGAAATGAACATGACCGACTGATGAATATCTTTGGCCTGTAGTACAAAGATGAATATTTGATTCAAGATCTATATTGATTGATGTTACAGTGATAAAATATTGATGATGGACTTTTAATTTCATATATTATAGTAGATTTCATTCTCTACATAACTCATCTATGAATTATTATTTCCGCTGCAAATATATTGATCTGAAACTTGTTGTCTATTGTATTTTATCAGATTTTTCCCTGTTGAAGACTAACGATAATTTTTTCTATATTATCTTAGTCATAATATTCTTTACTGGGCTAGTTGAGCTCACCTTTTTCCTTTTTGTTCCATTTTTCTTCTTAGGAGGCGAGAATGTAACGAGTTCTAGTCGGGGTGTGGAATTATGGTTCTAGAAAGTTGTTTTAGTAGTCCTCACCATTTTTGTAAAATAATGTATCAATAATTGTAATGAGGACTTATTTGAGTGTGTATATTGTCTAGAAGACAATATTTGTATTTAAACTCACAGTTTATATGTTGTATTAATAAAGTTGTAGTTGTTTCTGTACCATGTTATTGACGACTCAAAATGGGTGATGTATACCTATTTTGGGGGCATCACATTTGGTATCAGAGCTTAGGGATATGATCTCTGGCGGAGATCGGGAAATAGAACTAGGAGGGGAGAGACGAGTAAAACCTTCGCTAGTGTGTCTTACCTAAGCTTATTTGTTGGTTGGTCAGTATATAGGGATATTATGTGATATGTTGATTTCTTTAATTAACCCTTGTTTTATGGCAGTATTTGAGAATGTCAACTGAGAATGTTAACAGTGAAGTAAATGAGACCGTGGAGACACCTTTACTCACCAATGAGGAGAACGTGCAGCAGGCCAGCAATGTTCCTCCTGTAAATAATACCACTGAGCAGACGATGAACGACGGGATGTTTAGAAGCTTTTTGCAGTTCATGCAAAATCAGATGAGGGAGACTCATGCACAAAATACAAGTGGAAATGATAACAACACACGGTTTGTCACAGCCAAACAGTTCAAAGAGTTTGGACCACCAGAATTCCGGGGAAAGCCGGATCCGATTAAGGCAGAAAAGTGGGTTAAACAAATTACCAAGATATTCGATGTCTTGGGATGCACTGAGGAACAGATTGTTCCATTCGCCACCTTTATGTTCCATAACGAGGCCGACATCGGTGGGAATCACGTGAAGCGTACCCATCCAAATACTTTTCAAAGATGTCTTGGGAGACGTTTCAAAAATTGTTCAATGACAAGTACTTTCTTGAAAGTATTCCTCATATGAAGGAAGTGGAGTTTATTAGATTAGAACAAAACAACATGACAGTGTCCCAGTACGAGGCGAAGTTTGCAGAGTTATCCAGGTTTGCACCTTATTTGGTGGAGAAAGAGGAACGTATGACGCGGATGTTTCTGAGAGGTTTGAAACCCGACATACGTCAATATCTCATTTCTCATAAATTTTCTCTCTATTCAGATGTTGTCAACAAGGCTCAATTATTAGAGCGAGATAATGAGTACGTTCAACCGAGGGACCACAACCAGGATCATAATGGGGTGATGCAATCATCCATCGAACAACGATAACCAGCGGAGAAAGAAAAATATGGACAAAAATGGTAACCACTCTGGTGGTAATCATGGCCATGAAAATAGAAGAAGCGAAAAGGGGGGAGATTTTAAAAAGAGGAGATTCAACAATGACAATGCGAAGACGTCGACACCAAAGAAGAATCGGTTCTAAGGGAGGAGAACGACCACCGGTCATATGCTATAAATCACGAGAAAGAGGGACATATCATTAAATCGCCCATAACGATCAAGGTATATTATAATTGTGGAAAAAGAAGGACATATCGCTCGAGATTATCTGATGAATGAAACCAAGTCCAATGGGGATGGTGACTCAAAAGGTCATCCCCGGAAAAGTCAAAGTCAACGGTTCTCGGAAGAGCGTTTGTCGTGGTCGGTCAAAATGTGAGGAACCCAAACGAGGTGATCACGGGTAAGCTAATCATAAATTCTTGCGAAGTTTATACCTTACTGAATCACCGGTGCTACCCATTCATTTATCTCTCTCCGCTTGTGCTCAACATTTAAATTTAACTCCAGAGAAATTAGAGTTTGATTTATCTGTGGAGACTCCGTTAGGAGAAACTTTCATCACATCCACTATTTATAAATCTTGTTTGATCCAAGTTGGCACCATCACATTACCTGTTGACCTTATCTCTTTAAAGATACTTACTTTTGATGTGATTTTAGGGATTAATTGGTTAACTACTCATCATGCCAAAATTGATTATTTTCGTAAGGTTGTTAGTTTTCATATTCCTAACCAACCTGTTGTACGAATTCAAGCAACTAAACCATTAAAATCAATCATAGTCATATCAAGTTATAAAGCTATTCGTTTATTGAAAAACGGATGTCAAGCTTTCTTAGCCCATGTTATGGATTTGAATAAAGACACGTCAGATTTGAATAATATTCCTGTTGTTAGTAAATTTCCTGACGTATTTCCTGAAGAAATTCCAGGTCTACCCCCAGAACGTGAAGTTGAATTCTTTATTGACCTTGAACCTGGTACAAAGCCCATTTCTAAACCCCCATATTGAATGGCTCCTATTGAACTTTAGGAGTTAAAGGTCCAACTACAGGAGTTGTTGGACATCAGTTTCATTCATCCTAGTACATCTCCTTGGGGTGCTCCTATTTTATTTGTAAAGAAGAAAGACGGGAATATGCGACTTTGTATTAACTACCGAGAATTAAACCATGTCACTATCAAGAATAGGTATCTGCTACCTCGCATTGATGACCTATTTGACCAGTTGCAAGGAGCACAATTCTTTTCAAAGATCGATCTTCGTTCTGGATATCATCAGCTGAAGATTAGAACTGAGGATATTCCAAAGACTGCCTTCAAAATTCGGTACAAGCATTATGAATTCTTAGTCATGTCTTTTGGATTGACTAATGCTCTTGCGGCTTTCATGGATATGATGAACCGAGTATTCAAGGAATATTTGGATCAGTTTGTTGTTATCTTTATTGATGACATCCTCGTATATTCCAAAAGTCGTGAAGATCATGAGCACCATTTGAAGCTGGTACTCCAAAGGCTTCGTGAAAATAGGCTATATACCAAGTTAAAGAAATGCGAGTTCTGTCTTGAGGAAGTAGCATTTCTTGGGCACGTGGTGTCAAAACATGGAGTATCTGTTGACCCAGCAAAGATTGAAGCAATATAAAGTTGGGATCAACCGAAGACGATGACCGAAGTACGTAGCTTTCTGGGCTTAGCTGGTTATTATCGGAGATTCGTGGAAGGATTTTCTCAAATCGCTACTCCATTAACTCAGCTGACTCAGAAAGATACAAAATTTGTATGGAGCGAGGAATGCGAGAAGAGTTTTCAAGAGCTTAAGAGGAGACTTATTTCGGCACCTATTTTGACAATACCATCTGGTTCGGATGGATTTGTTATCTATAGTGATGCTTCGGGCAAAGGGTTAGGATGTGTTCTCATGCAACATGGGAAAGTCATAGCCTATGCCTCGCAACAACTTAAAGAATATGAGAGGAATTATCCTACTCATGATCTAGAGTTGGCAGCAGTCGTTTTTGCGCTAAAGATCTAGAGGCACTATCTATATGGAGAGAAAGTGGAGATATATTCAGACCATAAAAGCCTCAAATATTTCTTCACCAAAAAGGAACTCAACATGCGGCAACGACGTTGGATCGAGCTGTTGAAAGATTACGACCACACTATTTAATACCATCTTGGAAAAGCGAACGTGGTAGCTGACGCGTTGAGTAGAAGATCATATGTGGGAACAAGTGCGATGTTGTCAACACAAAGGTCCATTTTGTGTGATTTACAAAAGATGAAGATAGAATTCAAGACTCCGGGGACCCATGTGATGATGTCAAGTATACGCATAGAGCCAACTTTAATAGAAAAAGTTAAAGTTACTCAAGCCACCGACACGGAGCTGATGCATATGAAGAAGAAAGTAAAAGAAGGTTCTATTCCGGAAGCGAGAATCGATGAAGAAGGAATACTTCGAGTCCACTCCAGACTTTGTGTTCCTAATGACTCTAATTTGAAGTACAAGATCATGACGGAGGCACATAATACACCGTTTGCAATCCATCCTGGAAGTACCAAAATATATTGTGATCTTCGACATACATTTTGGTGGAACAATATGAAGAGAGAGATTGCAAAGTTTATCTCGAGGTGTTTAACTTGTCAACGTGTAAAGCCGGAGCATCAAGTACCTAAGGGTCCGTTGCAACCACTTAAGAATCCGAAATGGAAGTGGGAACACATTACCATGGATTTCGTTATGGGTCTTCCCACGGTTTCTCAAGGCATAGATGCGATTTGGGTTATTGTTGATAGATTAACTAAGTCTGCTCATTTCTTGACGATACGGGAGACTTATTCCCTTGAACATCTTGCTCATATGTATGTAAATGAGATTGTGAGATTGCATGGCATGCCAGTATCCATAGTTTTGGATCGTGACCCAAGATTCACTTCACGATTTTGGGTTAGCTTGCAAAAAGCTATGAGCACAAATTTACGATTCAGTTCGGCATACCATCCTCAAACGGACGGACAATCAGAGAGGACTATTCAAACTCTTGAAGATCTATTAAGACTCTGTGTCTTAGATTTCAAAGGGAGTTGGGATAAGTATGTAACATTCTAGAATTTTAAACTGTTATATTAAATATTTATTGAATTATTTAAGTATTTAATGGATGTGTTCATTGTTGAATAATTGTTAATTATTTGTTAAATAAATAATTAAGAAAATTAATTATTATATGCTAATTTAATTTAATTTAATTATTAAGTTAGAGAGTTTTGATTAATTGAATTATTATTCTTTTATTTGAATTTGTAATTAAAAGGATGTATTAGTTGATTAAATAAAGTTATAATTATATAAAAAATTATAATTTTGTGGTATTGATTTACGTGTTAAAGTAATTTAATAAATTGTTATTAGAATTAATTTAATTAAATAAAAGTGTGACAAATAACCTTTTATAAAGGAGTTATTAAAATAACTTAAATGAGTTTAATTCAGTTTTGCCAAACAAGGCCTAATGCCTATTGAGTCTTTATTCTAATTGAGTTTTACCAAACAAGGTATAAGGATTAATTGATTATTTTTTAGTGGTTAGCCAAACAAGCCTTATGGCTTTTGGTTTTCAAAACTTGGATAACTGATATCAGTTATATTTATATTTATATTATATAATTAATATATATTATATCTTATATGTTATATTCTAAGACGTAGAATTAGAAAAGAGAGGAGAAGAGAGTTTACAGAGAGAAAAGAAGAGAGGAAGAAAGGCTAGGGAGTTGGAGAGAAAAAGAAGCTTGGGGATCAAAAGGGTTGGCCAACATCTTCTTCAAACAAGGTATCATCTAAACTCTATTATTGTTTTTCTTTTCAAAGTTATAGTTGTATTCTCTCTCCCAATTTTCTCCATAAAAGTTTTGTAGAAGTTAAATTTTTTTTTTGTTATGTATGTGATTTTATATGATAATCTAGTGTTGTTAAAATATTTTCTTAAGCTATAATTGAGAATAGTCAAAGAATTTATATTATGTATGGGTTGTGAAGAAAAGCTATTTTTACAGAGAGTTTTTGTGAATATATATTGTTTAGTTTAAGGTAGAAATTAAGGGTTAATTAGTTACTTAGTTGATAAATTGACTATTGAATTTGATAGAGTATGTATAAACATTGATAAAATGCTTTGAATTAACTGTTTTGGTTGAAAAATAAAATCACAGTGTTTATTTTCATTAAAAACATCAAAAAAATGAGTTTTTATCAAAAACAGTGGAATTGTATGTTGTAAATTCGTTGTTTATGTTGTTTTATGGGTAGAAACATGTTAAGAGTCTTTGAATTATGTTTATATGAAGTCTCTATACGAATTACATGTTAATTAGACTGTTAGAAAGTAGCTTGTAGGCCAAAATTGGCTTTTGTTTATATCTGTTTCTTGGTTATCGATTGAAGATCTAGCTTATTTAGCCATGATGATCTTCTTCCAGCGATACAACATTCGCTACCAGAAGGGCCTTGATCACGCCGCATGATCTTGACTACCGGTAGTATAAATGTGGCACCGCAGCGCCAAACCACAATATAAACTGTGGCGCCGCAGCGTGAGTTAGCAGAATGGTCTGACAATGTTAATTTTGTACTCAAAGTCTAATGGAATGGTTATTTCTTAATAATAGGACTATTAAGTTATGATTTTAATATTTCTATATCTAGAATGAACATGTTATTAACAATTAACTTGTTTTATAATTTGATTATATGATTAAATAATCAAACCTACATGATGAATGTACTTAGTTATGTTTGTAAAGTGGTAGTGACTAACTATGTCATGATGACATATGCATATAGGATATTGTGATTTGAATTGTTCGGTTTAATCTATGAGCAAGGCAAGTTCTCTAATCTATTTTCTTGTTGAAGCAATTATGGTTTCCAATTTGATTACCTTATAAATGATGCAAGCTTTCTAAACTTTGATTTTTATATTGAACAAGTTATTCTTGTATTTAACTTGTTGTTTAGCATGCAGAATTGTACATACTAATGTTGAACAGTTTTATCATTCAAATTGCTACGCATGCTTAGTATTCAATTTTAAATAACCTTGGCTTAACATTGTTCAAGCAAGGTGTGTTATAGTTATTCAAGTTGTATGCTATTAGATTATTCCTAAAGCATGACTTTAATTTACCATGTTGATTCAATTACGATTATTCTATAGTATGATGTTATTGGTTTCATTCAACTAGTCCTTAGTTGATGTTCGTTGAATTCCAAATTACCCTGAAATGTATCCAAACCAAACTCACTTTGGTGCGGACTTGTGCTCTAAATACTGAGATGAACAACCCTATTATTAGGGGTAACTTACGTTTAGCATTGAAATGTTTGTGCACAATACATTGTACGAAGGGTTGATCTCCCTAAGTACGAGGAGTCCCTATAGTATTACGACTGTTAAAGTTTAAGTTAAAATATTACTTATAATTATGGACATAGTTCGTGGTCTTAGGACCCTCAGTTATATATTTCAGAATGTTGATAAATCATATTGTTTAATTCTATCGAGCTTCTTATTTGATAGTTGTTGTAAAGATTTTTCATTCATTGTTGTTCAAGTGAGCTTTGTTTGCTCACTCTTGCTTATATAACTATTACAGTTAAAGATGAGAAAGTTGATGTACCTAGCACCAGTAAGGGGAAAGGAAAGATGAACAAGTGTTGAAGACTTGTAATGTGTTGATATTTGATTATCAGATTTTAAATTGAATGGTTGTAAAGAAGTTTATTAATTTTCCGCATTTGAATGATTATATTTAAAGGTTAGATAACCTGGGAGATTTTTATTATGTAACCCTTTAATGGGAAAGGTTTTATTTATCCAATTTTATTGTGATGGGTAGTTGAATATGAATGTTTGATTTACTGAACACCAAATCCTGTGGGAATGAAGTACCTGGGTTTGGGGGTGTCAAGTACCTGGGTTTGGGGGTGTCACAAGTTGGTATCAAAGCCTTAGGTTATGAACCTTAGGTGGGGGAAAAGCCTTAGGAAGTAACCTTTGAAAAGATAGTAATGATAAACTCTTATCGAGTTTTAAGGAAGAAGTAATAAAATACTTATGTGCTTATATGTTTACAACTTATGTGCTCGTGAGTGTCGAGTAGTAATGATTAGTAATTAAAACTTAAACTTTGGTTGACAAGATGACTAATATAGGAGGATCCAGTCAAGCTAGGGAGGAGGAGCCTCGAGATATTCAGGTAGCTTGGGAACAATTACTGCCACGGGAAATAGTTCCGTTGGTCATAGTAGTTGAGCAGGAGAGAGTACCTGATGAGGATGATGACATAGAGACAGGCGAGGAGGATTCCTTGGAGCTGCCACAGAAGGATGAAGAGGGCGAGGAGGAAAGGATTCCACTTAACTCGATAGCTGGCCGTATATACGATGAGGTGCATGACCACAACGTGGAACTTCAAGATACTGTCGAGGAATTGCAAGAGATAGTAGCTGAACAACAGACCTTGATGGCACAAAAGGACGACGAGATCCAGGATCGAGAAGAACAACTGAACAATGTTGAAGAAAAGCTGATTCACACTGAAGGAGAGAACGAGCAAATGAGAGCAGAGATTGCAGAGTTGAAGAGCAAGTTGAGAGAAGAATTTGAAAAAAGGGCAAGAGCCGAAGACGCGTACAGTGAAGCTTATCAACAAGCTAGAACAGCGGAGAGGGACGCACAAGCAAAGAGAAGGAAGATGGAAGAGATGGATAACATGTTCAACATCGCGATCAATCGAGCTCAAGATCGGGTCATGGGTTACCCAATTTAGTTTGAGACGCTGCCATCATACATACTAGATCGTCGAACCATGTTCTGAATTATGGAAGAAGAGCGTCGTAAGGCTTTGCAGTATCTTAATAGGACATCGTAGGGAGTGAACTTGATTTATGATTTATGTTATGATAAGTAATATGTAAATCCCAAGTATTATGCAACTTATGGGATATGATGATGATGTCCTGAAACTTTGGTAGTTCAGGAAAATAATGTAAATAGAAGTGATGCTATTGATATGATGTTTTCAAAAAAAAAAAATTAAGAATGAATAAAAGTTATTATATTCTTTTATCCAAAGTGTTATGTGTTATGTGGTGATTACTTTTATGGGGGAAAGTTAAGTAGAAATTACTTGAAAAGAGTTGAGTAATAATCTAATGAGTGTATTTTTAACAGAAAATGCCTCCAAGATATCAACCACCCAGACAGAGAACCACTGAAGGAACCAATAATAATAATCTTTGAAGCTAACCCAATTTAGCGACTAGTGGTGGTATTCTTGACAGTGCCTTTGCGAAATCAACCACAGAACCAACAACAAAATCAAGCTACAACGTTTAAGGACTTGAAGGTGGTTGGACCACCAGAATTCTGTGGGTCCATGAACCCGATTGAGGCACAGACTTGAGCCATGGAGATAGAGAAAGTGTTCGATATTGCGGGAGTAGGAGAAAATCAGAAGACTGCTTTTGCAACATTCATGTTGAAAGTAGAGGCTAATTATTGGCGGCAGGCCAATAAAACTCGAGGAGGACCAGGTGTTATGGCTTGGGATACGGTCAAGGAGATGTTCTTCGAGACCTATTTCCCAGAGAGTTCGAAGAGTCAGCAAGGAATGAAGCCCTGGTTGTTTAGTAGGGTTTCCTTGTTCCAGTTGAAGACATTTGCAGCCATAATGGAAAAGGAAATTCTCGCTAAAGGTGGCGGCGAGGCAGTAACCAAGTTTAATCAGGAACAAAAAAAGAAGAAGAATGAAGTGGAGGTGAAGAATGGAGGTGGTGGTAGTGGGAATGGTAATAATAATCTGAAAAGAAAGTGGAATAGAAATGTGAGTGCTGGGAATCAACAAGGTAACCAGCAGAATAAGAAGTTTGAAGCATGTGCTACATGCGAGAAGTTTCACAAGGGTGTATGCTTAATGGGGAAACGTGTATGCTTTAACTGTGGCCAAGAGGGTCACATCGCCCCAAATTGCAATCAACCCAAGAAGAATGTTTGCTACACTTGCGGGTCCAAGGATCACTTTGCTCGTGAGTGCCCTAAGAAGAAAATGTCGGAGAAACAACAGAGGAAAGAAAGGGAGGTAGCGATGGAGGTACTTGGGCCATTCTTGGGCCAATGGCATCAAACAAACCTGACGTACCATAACCTTCAACATGATCAGCAAGATCTTTGTCAATCAAAGGATGTGGTGTCGGTATTATCCCAATCAATGATATTGATGCTTATGTATTATTTGATTCGGGTGCTACTTGCTCATTTATATCTGATGAATTTGCTATGAGATTAGGATTGCTTAGTGAGGAATTGAATTTCCCTTTAAACATAGAAATTACGAATAAAGAAGTAATTCCTGTTAGGTTCGTATACAAGAACTGTAGGGTGAACATTAAGGGAAATATTTTGATGGTAGATTTAATTTCGATTAGGCTTGGAGAGTTTGATGTTATTTTGGGAATGGATTAGTTGTTCAATTGTGGAACGATAATTGACTACCAAAAGAAGTGTGTAAACCTTATGACTCCGTCAAAGATAGTTTTCAATGGTAGCAAATCGCCTAGACAAATGAGATGTCTGACGATTATGCAGGCCAAGAAGTTATTGAGTCAAGGATGTGTGGGTTATTTAGCTTACATAGTCGATACTCAGAAGAAGGGTGCGGCCGGAAGAAATACCGGTGGTTAGGGAATTTGTGGGCGTGTTTAGGAGGATTTGCCGGACTTCCGCTGACAGAGAAATCGAGTTAAGTGATCGACTTAGCACCGAGAACCGCTCCGATATCAAAAGCCCCATCATGAGAATGGCTCGGTAGAGATGAAGGAACGATGGTACAACTGCAGGAGTTGTTGGACAAGAAATACATTCAAATGAGTGTGTGTCACCGTGGGGAGAGCACCGGTGTTATTAAATCAGAAAGAAGAAGGATGGGTCAATGCGTCTTTGCATTCATTATAGGGAATTAAACAAAGTCACTATTAAGAATAGATATCCGTTGCCGAGAATAGATGACTTGTTTGATCAATTAAAGGGTGCTAGATATTTCTCGAAAATAGATTTGAGGAGTGGGTATCACCAACTGAAAGTAAGGAAGGAGGATGTACCGAAGACGACATTCCGAACTCGGTATGAACATTATAAATTTTTGGTGATGTCTTTTGGTTTGACAAACGCCCCTCCAGCGTTCATGGATTTGATGAACATGGTGTTTAAACCATTTTTAGACAAGTTTGTGGTGGTGTTTATTGACGATATTCTGGTGTACTCTAGAACTCAAGAAGAACACGTGGAACACTTACGTCTAATGCTGGAGACGCTAAGAAAGGAAAAGTTGTACGCAAAATTCTCTAAATGTGAATTCTGGTTAGAATGTGTACAATTTCTTGGGCACGTAATTGACAAGGATGGAATTTCAGTGGATCCATCAAAGGTCGAAGCTGTGATAAATTGGGAGCAACCAAGAACTCCATCAGAAGTAAGAAGTTTCTTGGGATTGGCAGGGTATTACAGACGGTTTATCCAGAATTTCTACAAGATTGCCACTCCACTGACAAATTTGACGAGGAAATCTATAAAATTTGTTTGGACGGATAAATGTGAAGGAAGTTTTCAGGAATTGAAAAAGAAACTAAGTATGGCACCTGTGTTGTCATTACCAGATAATCTGAGAAATTTTGTGGTGTCTGATGATGTTTCACACAAAGGATTAGGATGTGTCCTTATGCAGAACGGAAAAGTCATCGCGTATGCGTCAAGGCAATTGAAGGACTACGAAAAAGGGTATCCGACTCATGATTTAGAGTTGGCGGCGGTTGTGTTTGCTTTAAAAATATGGAGACACTATCTCTGTGGAGAGAAATGTGAGATTTACACAGACCATAAGAGTCTGAAGTACATTTTTACTCAGAAAGACCTGAACATGCGTCAAAGGAGATGGATGCAATTAATAAAGGATTATGATTGTGAGATCTTTTATCATCCAAGCAAAGCAAACGTGGTTGCAAATGCCTTGAGTAGGAAAGGCAGAGAAAAGTTGATGTTGTTAACTGATAAGGAGGAGCTTATTACAGCAATGTCAAAATTAGAGTTGGAAATCAAATTTACAAAAGAATCCAATGAGAAATTATACCAGATGGAAGCCAGTCCAACTTTGGTGGACAAAGTGAAAAACGCTCAACTGCAGGATGAGGAATGCAGAAAAATAAGAGAAAGAGTGGTCGAGGAAAAGAAGTGAAATACAAGGTTGATCTGAGATGGAATCTTTGAGATTCGAGGGACGAATCTGGGTTCCAGCAGTACCAGCTATTAAAGAAAACATCTTGACAGAAGCTCATAGCTTGAGATATTCGATTCATCCAGGAAGTACGAAGATGTATCAAGATTTGCGACAACATTTTTGGTGGCCAAATATGAAAAGAGACGTTGCAGAATGCGTTGTAAAGTGCTTAACATGTTAGAGAGTCAAGGCCGAGCATCAAAGGCCAAGCGGATTACTTCAACCATTAGAAATACTGGAATGGAAATGGGAACATATCACAATGGATTTTGTGGTAGGTCTCCCACCGACTCAAAAAGGATACGATGCGATTTGGGTGATAATGGACAGATTGACAAAATCTGCACACTTTTTGCCAATAAAGGTTAGATTCAATCTTGATCAGCTGACAAAGTTATATGTTAAAGAGATCGTGTCAAGACATGGAGTTCCAGTGTTAATTGTGTTAGATAGAGATCTGAGGTTCACATCAAACTTCTGGAAGAGACTACAAGAATGTATGGGAACACGATTGCGAATAGATACGGCATATCTTTCGCAAAAGATGGCCAAAGCGAATCGAACGATTCGGACATTAGAAGATATCTTTGAGAGCATGCGTCATGGATTTCAAAGGAAGCTGGGATGAACAATTACTGGTTGGTAGAATTTGCCTACAATAACGGTTACCATACAAGCATCGATGTCTTGCCTTACGAAGCATTATCACGGTGAGAAAGTGTAGAACTCCATTGTCTTTGGGATGAAGTCGGTGAAACGTCAATCGTTAGGACCGAGAATCTGGTACAACAAACTTCCGAGGTTGTCAAACTCATCGTAAACAAGATTGATAGTCGCTCAAGATAGACAAAAGAAATATGCTGGTCAACATAGATAAGATCGTGCATTCGACGTAGGAAATTACGTTTTCCTAAAAGTTTCACCTTGGAAGGGAAAAATTTGATTTGGCAAGAAGGGGAAACTAAGCCCGAGGTTTATTGGACCCTTCGAAGTGCTGCGAAAAGTTGGAGAGGTGGCTTATGAGGTAGCTCTACCTCCAGAATTGCAAAACATTCATAATGTTTTTCACGTTTCGGTGTTACAACCATATAAGATCCATTACAAGCACGTGATCAAGTACGAACCATTGCAGTTTGAGAAAGACTTGTCCTATGAAGAGGTTCCTATCCAGATAGTCGACAGGAAAGAACAAGTGCTCAGAAATAAAGTGATACCTTCTGTGAAGGTGATATGGAGGAACCACAATGTCGAAGAGGCTACGTGGAAACTCGAAGCTGAAATGATGAAGAATTACCCTGAGTTATTTATTTAATCTGTGTCTTTGATTCTGGGGACAGAATCTTTGTAAGTAGGGGAGAATGTGACGAATGAGTTGTTTGAGTTGTGATTCTGAGGACAGAATCCTTATAAGGAGGGAATGATGTAACATTCTAGAATTTTTAACTGTTATATTAAATATTTATTGAATTATTTAAGTATTTAATGGATGTGTTCATTGTTGAATAATTGTTAATTATTTGTTAAATAAATAATTAAGGAAATTAATTATTATATGCTAATTTAATTTAATTATTAAGTTAGAGAGTTTTGATTAATTGAATTATTATTCTTTTATTTGAATTTGTAATTAAAAGGATATGTTAGTTGATTAAATAAAGTTATAATTATATAAAAAATTATAATTTTGTGGTATTGATTTACGTGTTAAAGTAATTTAATAAATTGTTATTAGAATTAATTTAATTAAATAAAAGTGTGACAAATAACCTTTTATAAAGGAGTTATTAAAATAACTTAAAAAAGTTTAATTCAGTTTTGCCAAACAAGGCCTAATGCCTATTGAGTCTTTATTCTAATTGAGTTTTACCAAACAAGGCATAAGGAATAATTGATTATTTTTTAGTGGTTAGCCAAACAAGCCTTATGGCTTTTGGTTTTCAAAACATGGATAACTGATATCAGTTATATTTATATTTATATTATCTAATTAATATATATTATATCTTATACGTTATATTCTAAGACGTAGAATTAGAATAGAGAGGAGAAGAGAATTTACAGAGAGAAAAGAAGAGAGGAAGAAAGGCTATGGAGTTGGAGAGAAGAAGAAGCTTGAGAATCAAAAGGGTTGGCCAACATCTTCTTCAAACAAGGTATCATCTAAACTCTATTATTGTTTTTCTTTTCAAAGTTATAGTTGTATTCTCTCCCCCAATTTTCTCCATAAAAGTTTTGTAGAAGTTAAATTTTTTTTTGTTATGTATGTGATTTTATATGATAATCTAGTGTTGTTAAACTATTTTCTTAAGCTATAATTAAGAATAGTCAAAGAATTTATATTATGTATGGGTTGTGAAGAAAAGTTATTTTTACAGAGAGTTTTTGTGAATATATATTGTTTAGTTTAAGGTAGAAATTAAGGGTTAATTAGTTGCTTAGTTGATAAATTGACTATTGAATTTGATGGAGTATATATAAACATTGATAAAATGCTTTGAATTAACTGTTTTGGTTGAAAAATAAAATCACAGTGTTTATTTTCATTAAAAACATCAAAAAAAAATGAGTTTTTATCGAAAACAGTGGAATTGTATGTTGTAAATTCGTTGTTTATGTTGATTTATAGGTAGAAACATGTTAAGAGTCTTTGAATTATGTTTATATGAAGTCTCTATATGAATTACATATTAATTAGACTGTTAGAAAGTAGCTTGTAGGCCAAAATTGGCTTTTGTTCATCATCATTGTTGAAAAGTTGTCGATCCGAAGGCTAGCATTTAGCGCCAGCATGACAACGGCCAAGAAGATAACAACATTAAGCGCCTCGGTACCAAATACTGCACCATCATCTGCTGCGGTATGGCTTGGTAGTATAAATGTGATATTTATTTCATCATCGTCAATAGATCGCCGAACCACAAGATAAAAGCGTGGCCGCAATGACAAAGTTAAGCGAAATGGTCTAACAGTGTTAATTTTGTACTAAAAGTCTAAAGGAATGGTTATGTGTTAATAATAGGACTATTAAGTTATGATTCTAATATTTCTATATCTAGAATGAACATGTTATTAACAATTAACTTGTTTTATAATTTGATTATGTGATTAAATAATCAAACCTACATGATGAATGTATTAGTTATGTTTGTAAAGTGGTAGTGACTAACTATGTCACGATGACATATGTATATAGGATATTGTGATTCGAATTGTTCGGTTTAATCTACGAGCAAGGCAAGTTCTCTAATCTATTTTCTCGTTGAAGCAATTATGGTTTCCAATTCGATTACCTTATAAATGATGCAAGCTTTCTAAACTTTGATTTTTATATTGAACAAGTTATTCTTGTATTTCACTTGTTGTTTAGCATGCTGCATTATTGTACATACTAATGTTGAAAACAGTTTTATCGTTCAAATTGCTACGCATGCTTAGTATTCGATTTTAAATAACCTTGGCTTAACATTGTTCAAGCAAGGTGTGTTATAGTTATTCAAGTTGTATGCTATTAGATTATTCCTAAAGCATGACTTTAATTTACCATGTTGATTCAATTACGATTATTCTATAGTATGATGTTATTGGTTTCATTCAACTAGTCCTTAGTTGATGTTCTTTGAATTCCAAATTACCCTGAAATGTATCCAAATTGGTGCGGACTTGTACTCTAAATACTAAGATGAACAACCTTATTATTAGGGGTAACTTACGCTTAGCGTTGAAATGTTTGTGCACAATACATTGTACGAAAGGTTGATCCCCCTAAGTACGAGGAGTCCCTATAGTCTTACGACTGTTAAAGTTTAAGTTAAAATATTACTTATAACTATGGACATAGTTTGTGATCTTAGGACCCTCAGTTATATATTTAAGAATGTTGATAAATTATATTGTTTAATTCTATCGAGCCTCTTATTTGATAGTTGTTGTAAGATTTTTCATTCATTGTTGTTTCAAGTGAGCTTTGTTTGCTCACTCTTGCTTATATAACTATTATAGTTAAAGATGAGAAGATTGATGTACCTAGCACCAGTAAGGGAAAAGGTTGTAAAGAAGTTTATTAATTTTCCCATTTGAATGATTGTATTTAAAGGTTAGATAACCTGGGAGATTTTTATTATGTAACCCTTTAATGGGAATGGTTTTATTTATCCAATTTTATTGTGATGGGTAGTTGGATATGAATGTTTGATTTAGTGAGCACCAAATCCTGTGGGAATGAAGTACCTGGGTTTGGGGGTGTCAAGTACCTGGGTTTGGGGGTGTCACAAAGCATTTACCATTAGTGGAATTCTCCTACAACAACAATTATAAGGCAAGTATACGTGTGGCTCCATTCGAAGCATTATATGGACGAAAATGTCGCTCTCCAGTATGTTGGGATGAGGTGGGTGAAGCAACATTGTTGGGACCAGAGTTGGTACGTACGACTACAGAAAAGATCCAAATGATTCGACAACGTATACAAACGACACAAGATCGACAAAAGAGTTATGCGGATCTTCATCGAAAGGACATGGAATTTAGTATTGGGGATCATGTATTGTTGCGTGTTGCCCCATGGAAGGAAGTTACAAGATTCGGGAAGAGAGGAAAGCTCAATCCACGATTTATTGGTCCATTTCAGATTCTTTACCGAGTAGGAAATGTAGCTTATAGACTCGCGTTACCTCCAAGTATGTCTCGTGTTCATAATGTTTTTCATATATCTGTGCTTCATAAATATGTGAAAGACCCGAACCACGTTATTGAGTTAGAACCGGATGAGATAGCCGAAGACTTAACGTATGAGGAGGTACCTATCAAGATCTTGGATAGGAAGGAGCATGTCTTACGTACAAAGGTCATACCACAAGTCAAAGTTTTGTGGAGGAACCAAGCTATTGAGGAAATGACCTGGGAATTGGAAACGGAAATGAAAGCGAGGTATCCTCACCTTTTTGAAACACCAGGTACGTACGTCAATTTCGAGGACGAAATTTCATAAGGAGGGGAGGTTGTAAGACCCCAACTTATTATTAACGAAATTGAATTTCCTCTATTTATTATTTTGAAATAGCAAGGGTTGATTTGATTAATGTGGTTAGTTATGGGTAAAATGCGCAAATATTTCAAATAAGCAAGTGGTTATAAAATATTCATTGTTGTTGGGAATATTATTTTGGTCGTGGAATATTCTTCTTGTCGGAATATTAAATGCGACGCAAGCGACAATGTGGGCCCCATAACGGAAAAGCGATTGGATGAAGGAAAAAACGACAAAAATAAGTTGTTTATAAATAACAGTGGTTATTCACAGATTATCTTGTTGGAATACCCGATGGTTAAAACACGGTAGCTACACAGTATTGCACCAATTATTGATTCTTACGTGAAGGCACTACTCGATAATTGTTACGGTAATTCTTTATTCAATATTTTATTTTATTGATTCAATAATTGCTACGTTGATATTTTATATTGTTGATGTTTCAATAATTGTCACTACACAATATTTTCCATTATCAGATCAATAATTTATATTATTTGAATAATATTATTAGATAACATTATTGGCAATGTCTAGAAAGTTACATCTAAGGAGAGGTTTGGTCACCTAATTAATTGCGGCCGCCAAGAAGAGAAATCCTTATTGAAAGCCCCTCTTTCTGGGAACGGCACGGTTGCGATATTGTGATTCTGTAATATTATTTGTGAATAATTAATTATTGATTTATATGATAAGGAAAATATTCATTTTATGTGGATATAGATGGAGAAAATTTTAAAGTGACAATTGTTGAAAAATTGATATTTTATTTTTTCTGATAAATAATTTATTTAAATATATTATTATATTTTAATAATATAATAATGGTGATATTTCTTTACAATGAATGTGGGATATATGAGTATATGAGGAGGAGGAGTATTTTTGTTACTAAAAATATTTAAAACATGTTAAACATGTTTGTGGCCCATTTCTTGACTGAAATTTGATTATAGCACATAAAATCGTCTAGATATGAATTTGATCAACTTACGCTTGGAATTTGGAAAAACTTACACTTACAAAGTTGTAGAGAATTGAATTTCCTATGGAATGGACATAAGATTCGAATTTTTCTGATAAAAGGGCTATTTATTGTGAATTATTGAAGTTTCGGTATTTCGGGTCTGAATTAATTTTTGGAGTTTTAAATGATTTTATTAACAAAAATGTTTTTGTGACATTTGGTGAGTTGGTGGCTGATGTTTGACCAAAGAAGGCTGCTAAGGAAATTAAGAAAAGTATATTAATATTATATTAAATTTTCTGCTTTGGTGTTCTAAGCATTTTCCTATAAATAGAATGATTAGGTTAGAATTGAAAATCACACCAGAAACTAAAGTTTTCTCTCTATATTATCGAGCGTATTCTTGTGATCATTTTTATACTTTGAGTGTTACTATACGGTGCAAGTTCCTTCAACACTATATCCAGTATTCCAGTCAGAAGTACTGTCCTTTTGGAGGTAAGGGATGTTATTTTTTTTAAAATGATATTATTTCTTCTAATATCATTATGCCGGATTATTGGTAAGATTTTTCTTGTGAAATTCTCATCTTTTAGTGTCGAGGTTACTATTCACATATACGGCACTATTCACGTATACGGCACTATTCACGAATACGGCACTATTCATAGAAAAATTAAATTTTTATTTTTTTTTCCAAAATATCGATTATGGATACTAGCTTTGATTGTATCCATGTTTTGATCATTCTTGAATTTTACTTCACTATGGTTATTTATGAAGTATTTTTGAACTTGGACTGCTTAAAGTACGAATCCTTAATATTTGTTCTTTTGTTTCATTGGATTCATTTTCTTTAAAATATTTTTCATCATCCTCAGTCCTAAATGATGATATTACTGAATATCTTTGGCCTGTAGTGCAAAGATGGTTGATTTTCTTATGAATATCTTTGGCTTGTAGTGCAAAGATGTACAGGTGTTGAGATGAACATGACCGATTGATGAATATCTTTGGCCTGTAGTGCAAAGATGAATATTTGATTCAAGATGTATATTAATTGATGTTACAGGGATAAAATATTGATGATGGACTTTTAAATTCATAGATATTAGTAGATTTCATTCTCTACGTAACTCTTCTATGAATTATTATTTTCGCTGCGAATATTGATCTAAAACTTGTTGTCTATTATATTCTATCAGATTTTTCCCTGTTGAAGACTAACGATAATTTTTTCTATATTATCTTAGTCAAAATATTCTTTATTGGGCTAGTTGAGCTCACATTTTTCCTTTTTGTTCCATTTTACTTCTCAGGAGGCGAGAATGTAGCGAGTACTAGTCGGGGTATGGAATGAAGGTCTTAGAAAGTTGTTTTAGTAGTCCTCACCATTTTTGTAAAATAATATATCAATAGTTGTAATGAGGACTTATTTAAGTGTTGATATTGTCTAGAAGACAATATTTGTATTTAAACTCACAGTTTTTATGTTGTATTAATAAAGTTGTAGTTGTTTCTGAACCATGTTATTGACGACTCAGAATAGGTGTTGTATACCTATTTTGGGGGCGTCACATATTCTGCCAGTTCCAGACACAGGAATCCTCATAAGCACAAGCAGGTTCCTCAAGCTTACATATACTTGACGGCGATTTTCTATACCTTTACCTCATGAGTTGATGCAATCTCCAAAAAAAGGTTCCCGCCAAGTATTGTGCTATGCTATTTTTCAAAACCAAAGGCGGTCAAAGCAAAAGAGGTGTTGATTCCTCGATCCGGCGGAGGAAAAGGAATGAAACGTAAACATGACCTTGCCTTGATGATGGCGAGCATACGTGTCATTGTTCATGATTAACATACAAACGATACACCCAGCACGATGATTGCCTAGATGTCATGGTTATCATTCGGAAAAGGAGGACAATGACGATCCTTCCATCACTCTGATCCTTCAAGACTTTGCCCTCGACAATTGGAGCAAGACTCCATGCATTGGTCGACGAGGGTAAAATGGGCGTAAAATCCTTTGCCACAGAGATAACTTTAATTGCTTACTTTCCTTTACAAATGATTAGCGATTATTTTATCAAGTATGCTAACACTTTTGTATGATCGAACTGTGCATATATTAAGTGAAAGCATCTTTTGTTTCGTGACTCGAATTTAGATGTGCTCAGTACTTCACGATGAGGTGCCTTCTCTCCACAAGGGTACATAACTTTGATGCAAAGTTGGACTCGAGACTTGATGGACATACAAGAGGACATTGAGTCACCTCAAGAGATTAAGGAATGGGTCACAGACAAACCCAAACCCAATCTTGATCAAACCACTTCTTTCAATATTGGAACCTTAGACAACCCTAAGCTAATCCAAATTGGTTCAGACCTTACCACAAATCAGTGGAATGACATGGTTGCACTATTAACCCAATTCTATAATGTGTTTACATGGTCTCATGAAGACATGGTGGGTTTGTCCACTGACATTGTTCTTCATCGCCTTCCCATTAAAGAAGGATTTAAGCAAGTTAGGCAAAATCTCAGGCGATTGAAACCTGAGTGGAGTTTAAAGGTTAAAGAAGAAATTGTGAAACAATTTCAAGCTGGCATTATCATGGTGTCTACATATCCGAAGTGGATATCCAACATTGTTCCCATGCCTAAACCAGGGGGAAAGGTGCGAGTCTGCGTGGATTATCGGGATTTGAACAAAGCTTGCCTTAAAGATAGCTTTCCCATGCCCTTTATCCACATTCTTATTGACAATACTGCTCAATATAGCATGTACTCCTTTGCTGATTGCTTTGCGAGGTACCATCAAATTATGGTCGCTGAGGAAGATAGTGAGAAAACTGCTTTCATCACGCCTTGGGGAACCTTTTGCTACAGATGGTTGTCATTCGACCTCATCAATGCCGGGGCAACCTATCAGCGAGCTATAATAGCTCTTTTCCATGATTTAATGCATAAAGAGATAGAGATCTACGTGGATGACATCATTATCAAATCCCGAAAGGAGGAGGACCACTTAGACCATCTCAGAAAACTTTTCAACAGGTTGCGTAAGTACAACTTGAAGTTGAATCCCGCTAAGTACGCCTTTGGTGTTAAGTCATGCAAGTTGCTAGGTTTCTTAGTCAGCCACAAAGGGGTTGAACTGGATCCTACAAAAATCCAGGCCATCAAGGAAATGCCCATTCTTCAGACAGAGAAGGAAATACGGGGATTTTTGGGAAGAATCAACTTCATTAGCAGATTCATTTCTCAACTCACAGCAACCTGTGAGCCTATCTTCAAGTTGTTAAGGAAGAACTCCTCCATGAAATGGAACGATGAGTGTCAGAAAGCCTTCCTTACCATTAAAGACCAACTGATTAATGCTCATATTTTGGTACCTCCCAGGGATGATGTTCCCCTGTTCATGTACTTGTCCATAAATGACAATGCAATGGGCTGTATGTTGGGGAAAAAAGATAATAGAGGCCAAGAACGAGCTATCTATTACCTCAGCAAAAGATTCAGCATCAGTGAACACAAGTACACTCTGATTGAGAAGACTTGTTGTGCTTTAACATGGGCTTCCATGAGATTATAGCATTACCTCCATGGTCACACAACCCATCTCATATCCTGAATGGATCCTCTCAAGTATGTGTTCAGTAAGCCCATACTGAATTGTCGACTATCTAGATGGCAGTTGACCCTACAACAATTTGACATCATCTACGTGATGCAAAAGTCTGTCAAAGGTCAAGGAATTACGGATCAACTGGCCGTCGCACCTGTAGGGGACTACAAACCCTTGGAAACATACTTTCCCGATGAAGGGATAATGACCGCTCAAATTACATACAACATCGATGCGATACATGCCGTCGTGGAGAATGTATTTTGATGGAGTCATAACACGAGAAGGCTCTAGAGTGGAGCAGTTCTAATATTGATGCGAGGGAGCGAGATCTCGTCAGCCCGTTAAATTGCAGTTTGTCAGCACCAACAACACAGTTGAGTATGAAGGTTGTATCATGGGGCTAAAACTTGCCCGTTCAATGGGCATCAGGCGGTTAACTGTCTTTGGGGATTCCAAATTGGTAATCAGACAATCCACGGGAATAAATCAAACCAAAGAATTACATTTGCTGCCTTACCATCGGCAAGTTTTACAGATGGCTTTGGAGTTCGAAGAAATCTCCTTTCTACACATTCCTCGTAATAGGAATGATTTTGTAGATGCATTAGCAACGTTGGCCTCCTTGGTTTACATACCGGACAAGGAAAACATGACAAGCATCAAATTTACTCTGCAAAAAGCCCTAGTCTATGGGAATTACGTTGGAGAACAACCCTTGGTATCAGCACATCAAGGAGTATCTACGAGATGGATCTACACCCGCTGAGGCGAGCCTAACTGAGAAGAGGCAGATTCATGTAAAGCCAAACTAATTGTACCGGATTGTTAGTCGAAAACACGAAAGTAAAGTATAGCCACCTCTCAATGTACCATACCCATATCACATATAATCCACAGTTTATAGAATACACATGAACACCCACATTATCTAAATCACTATATGTCTATGTGATTTACAAATAATTAGGGTTTAAGCCCAAGTTCTCAATTGACTACAAATGGTGCTTCGATATATGTCTATCCTAAGCACAAATCATACATCCCAACACAATGTAGAATATACAATCACAAGCTAAAAAGATCAGATCTAAACCCATACTTCGTTTCTCAAGTCCATATAGATTATCACAGTAATTGATGGCCAATCAACTAAGCAAGCAAGTATGAATCTTAATAGACAATCCCATAGAAATCAATAAAGCTAACAATGAAATATATCAGATTAAACTAATCCATAGACTACTTTGCAATCTCAGAATAGAATTTAAATCACAATTGAATTAATGCTATCATCCACATATTGAAGACACATCATAAGATACAATTAGGAGTCAAAAAGAGAGTAAGGGTAGAGAATTGTAGTGCAAATTTGTTCTCTTGATTCAAGGTTGAATCTCCAATGCTTTCTAATCGCTTCAAGTCTTCAATCTAATCAACTCTAGAAATCACTACTCTAATCTTCTCTAATCTAATTATACCAAAGTGAAGAAAGAAAATAGCGATGGTTTATTTTCAAGGGTGGAATATCTCTTACATAATGAAAATACGTCTAATATATAAGCCCTAATTGAACCCCCCCCCCTCCAAATTACGCTTCCATTGCACAGTTTAATGAAAAGTCAGCTTTGGTCAACATCAGACATCATAGCAGCATGATCGCTTCCCTCAAAATGTAATCCTTGTGGTAGCGCGCCATTGCAAATCTGTGAATTCGGTTCTCTGCTGCGAATCGATCTGCTTTTCTTCGCTCCTTCCTTTGTCCATTCATGCTTAGTTTTCTGCTCCACTTGATCCTTATGCCATGCATATCCCAGCTTGTGCCTTGCTTCATGTGTCAATTAGCCTCGTGCCCTCTAATACCACCAAATTAGGCCGTTTTCTGCACTTTTTCACCAAAAGGAGTTTTAAGTAAATGCAATGCAAAATAACATGAAATGCAACTAAAAACACACTAAAATGTACTTGAGATGGGCATAGTTCGCGTGAATTAGTATTCAATAAATAGGTATAAAACCCACTTATCAAATACCCCAAAACTTGAACTATTGCTTGCCCTTAAGCAATGCATACAACATAAAACACTAAAAATGCAACTACATGCTATGCAACTAAATCATGATGCAGACAAGTCTCACATTGTTCCAGCTATAACAGAATTTCAGTCCAAACTGCCTCAACGAATTATCCAGATTCAAGAATAAAAATTCAAACCAAACTATAGGCATAATCGCATACACTCAGATAATTCATATATGCTATAGAGATGTTGTATGTGTGTGTTGTGTTCACCAAAACTTGATTTAAGCAAAGAATACACATGCTAAACTGCTCAAAATAGAAAATTACAGTCTAGATCAAGACTCATGTATACTTATGCAACAAAGACTGTTCGAACATATCAAAATAAACTAAGGTTCAACAATGGGCTTAACTGCTTTATTGCTACTCACGGGGGCGATTTTCGCTCTTTCCCGCGGTGTTTATTGCTATTTTTCTTTTTTTTTCTTTTTTTTCTTTTTTTGTTTACATGACTGTGCAATGTCTTATTCCATTAGGCAACACTGCTACCCCTTAGCGAGCTTTCAACCAACGACTCTCAGACCATGAAAGACCTTAGGGCTCTAGGTGTAGAGACAATCCCCTCAGGCATACTTACTCAAGTAGTCAGGGCCCCAAAATAAGACTAGCCATGTTACTGCTATTTGATTTTTTTTATATACATAGCATACCCATGTTTTCCACAAAGTTTGAGTATCAGTGTTTTATACAATCTAAGTCCATTTTCCACATATTTCTTTTTTTTTAAAACCACATTTTCTGTTAAGCAATGCAACACATCACTCTTATGCCTACAAGCAATTGTGAACACGGCAGTGCAAATCGAAAGTATCTAAATAGCATCATGAATTACATCGTGTAAAACATTATATCTAAGCTCAAGTTATCCAAAATATTCAACAATCCTTCAAAATTCACTATCATCATTAGCTAGACAAAAATTCTGTAAAGCTAAACATTGTGAGACATGCAAACTAAAACATACTAGCACAAGCAATAATAACTAATATTTAAAAAAAAATTGCAAAATTTTATCTAACACATAAACATGCAAAGTTAAAACTAAACATGCAAAATTAAAGATAAACATGCAAAAACTAAATAAAACTATATGCAACTATACTACTACCCTACAACCTAATACCCCTAAACTTAAAATAAACAATGCCCTCATTGTAATTAAAAGTGAAAGAATACTCCCTTAAGTGGCAATGTCATCTTCATTCGCCTCCTCATGATCCGATGGTATATCAGGCGATGGCTAAGTTTGAGATATTCTATAGTTGGAAACTGAGTGTGGGCTTCTAACTGTCCGAATGCTTGAGTCAGAAATTCTAAAAATTTAATAATTTTTTTCTGTGACTGAGCTATGGCGCGGTGTTTGGCTTGTAGTTGGGCGCAGCCGCGCGACCCTGTACTCTAGCAGCTTTAGTTTTTGTTTGACTTCTGTTTGATCTTGAATGCTTATAGCAATTGGACTGAACCTGAGAGGAGAAACAATAAAACTATTATTAAGACTTACCACTATTTAACATCTACTAAATATGGAAATGTAAATAAGAATTAAACAAGGAAGGAAAAAGATTGGATGGGGTGCCTCCCATCGAGCGCTCGATTTATAGTCCGTTAGCTGGACTCTTTTCTTGACACTGCTATCCAATTCCTCTACGATAAGCTAGAAACCCTCCATCCATTAGAACTGCAATGTGCGTAGGTAGGTTCCCCATCTTTCATGTCTGTGACTTGAAACAACCTAGCATACTTCCTGTACATGATGCCCCCAGTTCTATTGCATAGCCAGGTGCTCCTTCCGTTGTATCTGTGAATAGATTTTTGCATTGAGGATGACAGATACAACAGGATTTTCTTCTTCTATTATCTCTTCCTCAACCCACCATAGTTTGTAAGAGGCCTCATAATCACAGAAATTCTTGCTTTGGATGTGACTACCAAGGGGACATGGGTGTGCAAATTTCACTGAATTTTTCAACTCTAACTGAGAAGGCACTTGGGGTATTATACAAGTCAGCTCATGATCTTCATTTTCCATATCCCCAGTTGTCTCCTCAATCTCCACTCCTTTCAGTTCATTCAGTGGCATGTACACCTCTGGCTCTCCATCAGTTTCATCGTCCATGTCATAGCACCAATTGTTTGGAGAGAGGTTGTTCAAGGCTTTGAACATTTGATCCATATGATTCTGAAGATTTTGAATTGACCTCTCTTGCTCAATCATCTTCTCCTCAGTTGACGCTACAAATTTGAACCACAACTCCTCCAATCTTGAATTATCTTGTTCAGTTTCAAAATCCATGTATTGAGGACCATTCATTGAGGAGTTAATAAGTTGTTCCATCTGTCTGTTAAGATTTTGGCTTGATAAATCCTGACTCATCATCATCTCTTCATGGTCTGATATGCTTTTTGACATGAATTCCTTCAACTCTGAATTTTCTTCTTGTTGCACTGGAGGTGGATATGAGAAATCTGATGGATATGTTGGACTTGAGATGTAGTATTGATCTTGATAGTTATAACCCCGTTCATAATCTGGGTGATACCCCCAACCTTGTTGATAATCACGATAAACATCGTTGTTGAAGAAATCACCCCCAAACTGCACTTCTCCAACCTTGATGTTGCACTGATAACTCGGATGCTCGCCAGCACAGTATTCACATGTAACTACTATCTCTCGAGTGCGTTGGGCTGCAAGAATATCCAACCTCTCCGAAAGTGTTGTAATTTGTGCTGACAATATAGAAAATACATTGAGTCCCTCAGTGCTTATGTCCCTTGGTTGAGTCCTATTTACATAAGGCCATTGATAAGAAAAGTCACCCATGGTACCTGAAAAGAGAGAAATATAAGAAGATAATTAAAATAAAATAAAATAAAATAAAATAAAATGTTTAAATTAAGACTAATTTGATTGCAATTAATGTTGGCAAAAATTATTAAAATAATTCCCCGGCAACGGCACCAAAAACTTGTTGGTCGTTTTACCGATCAATATATGCGTGCAAGTATACATGGTCAACGAGTAATAAAGAGTAAGTAAAGTATCGTTCCCACGGAGAATTAACTAATAAATTTCACCAAGCATTAGCCCATAACCATCTCAGTCTTATTTAAACGAATGATATTATATTTTATATTTAAACTATAAAATTAAATAAACCTAACTACTTCTAGAGTGAGACTAGATAATGAAGACCTGAGATTACAATTTCATCTATTGACTCATTCAAATCCACACATTTCATGTAAAGCCAAACTAATTGTACCAGATTGTTAGTCAAAAACACGAAAGTAAAGTATAGCCACCTCTCAATGTACCATACCCATATCACATATAATCCACAGTTTATAGAATACACATGAACACCCATATTATCTAAATCACTATATATCTATGTGATTTACAAATAATTAGGGTTTAAGCCCAAGTTCTCAATTGACTACCAATGGTGCTTCGATATATGTCTATCCTAAGCACAAATCATACATCCCAACACAATGTAGAATATACAATCACAAGCTAAAAAGATCAGATCTAAACCCATACTTTGTTTCTCAAGTCCATATGGATTATCACAGTAATTGATGGCCAATCAACTAAGCAAGAAAGCATGAATCTTAATAGACAATCCCATAGAAATCAATAAAGCTAACAATGAAATATATCATATTAAACTAATTCATAGACTCCATTGCAATCCCAGAATAGAATTTAAATCATAATTGAATTAATGCTATCATCCACATATTGAAGACACATCATAAGATACAATTAGGAATCAAAGAGAGAGTAAGGGTAGAGAATTGTAGTGCAAATCTGTTCTCTTGATCCAAGGTTGAATCTCCAATGCTTTCCAATCGCTTCAAGTCTTCAATCTAATCAACTCTAGAAATCACTACTATAATCTACTCTAATCTAATTATACCAAAGTAAAGAAAGAAAATAGCAGTAGTTTCAGCCCCCAAGGGATGGAATATCTCTTACATAATGAAAATATATCTAATATATAAGCCCTAATTGAACCCCCCTCCAAATTACGCTTCCATTGCACTGCTTAATGAAAAGTCAGCTTTGGTCAACATCAGACGTCGCGCGCCCCTCCAGTGTAATCCTTGCGCAGGCACGCGACTTGCAGTGTGTCATGTTGTCCAATCGGGAGCTCGCGCGGACGCGCGTCCCCAAGCTTGTCTTGACGCGCGGCTGCGCGGCTTGTAGTCTGTGAATTCTGGTTCTGCTGCTCCTTCCTTTGTCCATTCATGCTTAGTTTTCTGCTCCACTTGATCCTCATGCCATGCATATCCCAGCTTGTGCCTCGCTTCATGCGTCCATTAGCCTCGTGCCCTCTAATACCACCAAATTAGGTCGTTTTCTGCACTTTTTCACCAAAAGGAGTTTTAAGTAAATGCAATGCAAAATAACATGAAATGCAACTAAAAACACACTAAAATGTACTTGAGATGGGCATAGTTCACATGAATTGGTATTCAATAAGTAGGTATAAAACCCACTTATCATATGGCCCGGTCGTAATAAAGAAAAACAACAAAAACATTTCTGCCCTTTCTATACAAAAACAATAAAAACATCTCTACACCCATCTGCCTTTCACATTCAGCGTTAAACCTCTTACACCAGGTTCAAACTACGCAGACTTGATCTCCTCTTCGATAAGAGTACGTAGGCAGCTATTCATGGTTCAGTCTAACCCCTACCAGAACAAAATTACTTGTCACACGGTATTGGGATCAGCCTTCAATTCGCCACATTTCATCGGTTTCAGATCAAAGGGATGGAATTACCCAACCTCTTCTCACAAATAGAAGATTCGGTGACCATCTAAGCTACGATCGTGCCTCAAAGAGCAATACCAACCCATAAGAGATGGAATTAACTAGGCTTCTCACAAATAAAATCTTGGCGACCATCGTAGTGCGGTCAATCTCGAAGAAGAAGAAACTACCCTCCTCTCCACTTTTCCATACAGATACCAGTCCCAAGACATGAAAGATGGTAGGATTTACAAAATCAATGATCCGCTTACGAGAGATCTTGCGGCGTCTCAATGTCCATCTATCAAGGATAAGTTCAGAATGCATCAAGATCACAAGGGCCACGAAAAGCAGCAGCAAAATATCAAGCAAGTATCAAGGCATAACTAAAAGGGAAGTGAATAAAAATATATACATAATACTGTTTGATATATACATATGTGTTGTACATGACAAAATGGCTAAGCTAGTATGTGCAGGAAAATACAAAGCTATCTACAGATCTGTATGTATGCGGACTATCAGATCTAACATAGCATCCCTCTCTGAAGACGGAGGTAGCGCTGCAAGCTCCTGCCCAAGGGTATCTACACGAGGTAGCAGATCAGAGGCTAACTGCATGGTGGCATAATGCTCATCAATGTAAGCACTCATGTCAGCAAGACTGACAGTCATATGGGATCTAACGGAAGTACTATCTGCAATGACCACTTCCCTAGCAGATAAGGTGGCATCCCGCTCCCCAATCAATGCATCCCTGGCTGATATAGCCTCATCCCTCTCTAATAGAGCGGTGTCTCTCTCATCAAGAGCTGTCAACATCGCGGCCCTAGCCTGATCTCTATCATAGGTCATCAGATGTAAGCTCTGCTCCAAATGTTGTGCCAAATACTGAGTGACAGTGGCACTCGGGGTGGGAGAATCCATCACAAATGCTGGCAACCCAGAATAATAGCCTCCTCTATAGGCTCCTCATCGTCAAAATCAATCCCCTGTACTGTGGATACTGTCGTAGCTGATGCAGTCTCTGTCTCCATCCATGAGGAATACTCTGCAGAACAACCTGGATGACTGACAGAAAACTCAGCCAGCCCTCACTGATCCCAGCAAGAATACACCCTGGATCAGTCCTCCGCTGATAAATGGTATAAAGCGAAGCGCCGACTCACTGCCCCCTCATACGGATGAAAATCCTGAAACTGGTCAAACTGACACATAACAGCCATTGGGTGGTAAGTGATCATGCCCCTCAAACCAGCTAGAGGGAGATAATCCATGCCCGGAGCATGAGTAATTAAGCTGTAGGGTGAGTTAAGCCCTGAACACGGTAATAGAGCAAATGGATCTCTAATCCCTGCCAGAAAAGTTGACCACGATGCAGCATCTGTACACTCCACAGGCTGAAAGGAGTACGACATGGCTATATCATGGGTGAAACAAAACCCCTACCATCTAAATGTGCCAATCGGTCTCAAGTATGACATAAACCACACATACAGCATGACCGAGCTACCTGTAAACACTCCTGCCAGATAAGTGCAGCAGTATATAGCTGACCTCAGAGTCTCTGCAATGATCATCGGTACAATGGTATGACCCTCCCTGAGAGCTCTCACTGCCATAATGACGTCGATATCCAGCTCATTCATTTACCGCGGCATGAAGACGTATGACAATACGTATAGAAGCAGTACATCTACTCTAGCTGAACACCAATGATCCTCCGGTGTGGTGAAATCCCCGGATTGTCGTGCATAACTTTCCTCAGAGCCAAATCTGTCAAACAAAAAATGCTGGGATATCACATGGCCGGATGTAATCTCGTCCTGGACCACTCTATGCCTCAATCCGGTGAGGGTCGTGAACTGTCTGCTAATGTCTCCAATAGCCATGTGCATGCAAGGTCTATCCAGTGGAAGCATCGTCAACCGTGCATACTCCTCCAAAGTAGGAGTCAACTCCTAGGTCCCAAATCGAAAAACCTGCCTCTCCGATACCCAGTGCTCTAGCATACCCTCTACAAATCCTGTGGAAACCTGAAACATCAACAGGGTTATAGTATGTTACAGCAAATCATCTACGAATCTCTCTTGTAGTGCTACTGATAGAACGCCCTCCTAAATAGAGCTCCCATCCTCCATCTGTGAAGAGAGGAATCCTGCGCGTGGAAATGACGTACTCTACTCCAGTCGAGTACCCATCCTCAAAACCAACTCCCAAATGCTCTCCAGAGTAGGGAATCCATGTGATGACATCGGCTGTCAATAACTCCAACTGTAGGTGACAATGAGTGAAACCCTCAGCAACAGGGACCTCCGCCAGTATGGAATGATGCCATCTCCGTCCTCGTGGATAGGTATCTAAACCTAACACGCTCATAGGACGCAAACAGGGAAGCCTCTCATAGGCCCAAAACTGCCAACACAAAGGTAACATCTGCTGTTAGTCAACACTCTAAACCTATACATGGGAAAAGACAAGAGAAACACTCACCAGCAGAAATGGGTAGAATCCTAACCACGCCTCGGTCAAGCACTGCGATCGCATGCGCATTCCCCTGAGGAAATAGGCAAAGGTGTAGGAACCCCAATCATACTCTCCTATACGGTCCACGTGTCGAGTGGAGCTGATCAAAGTGAAGGACACCGTAGAGGAATTATCTGCTATGAAGCAGCCCCTAATGATCATCAGGAACAATCGTCGAAGAATGCGATACCTGACTTTCACATCATCGGGTATGGGCTCACTCAATAGCCCGCTTATAGCATCTACGCTCAAAGCACCCATCTGAAACGCTTGCCTTGAAGCTTTCACGGAACTCCCAACAACGATCCGACGGCGGTAGTAGGGGTGATATTCATTTGTCAAGGCAATCGGATCCCTCCAAACTCCATACCGTGATAAACCGCCAATCCATCGGCATCATCATCACCTCACAGTCCAGCAAATGGAGTGACTGAGTCTGGTGAAACCACCTCTCAGACAATGCCATGAGGTAACCCCAGGGATAGCGACGGGGTAGAATGGAGAAGAACATCCCAAATCCCCAGCCATGGACGATCGCTCTGTAGTCATCATGAAAAGCCTGATACATAGAGTAGATGCTAAACCAGTTCCCTCGAGGCTGTGTGAAGCCGGGAACCTACATCAAATGCAGATCAACATCAAAATCCTTGACTCCTCATCAATAGAAAATAAGGAAGATTAAAGATCTAACTTCATACCTCATTTGCGTGCAGGTATACTGAAGGATGCCTACTCAAGTCACCTAGAAGATCTGGGTTTGCCACTTCAATACCTGGCAATTCCCTATGGGGAACATGTACAGTAGGAGCAGGAACCTCGATCGGTACATCCTCCTCCTTGTCCTCAACATTCGGTACTTTAACCCGAATAGGACGTATTACCGCCTCCACTAAACGACGAGGCTATCTGACAGAACGGCGTTGAGGCTCTTCAGAAGCTCTCCTCCGTACACCTAGAAGTGGTCTTGCGGTAACTGCTCGGGTGATCCAGATCCATAATATCTGAACAACAAGTCTCCAAATCACCTCAAAAAGGGTGTGGTAAATTCTTACCTGGAGCTTTTCAAAATGCATTGTTTTAACATACATCTATAGTAGATTTAAAAATGCATGACTACCCAATACCTACATTTTGGGAAAATTTTGCCATAGCCCCCTTTGTAAATAGGACTATCCACATGCACATAGGCATGACTAGGTGGCCATTCAGTAGCACACCTGTACACAGTCATATACATCTTACATGCATTAATCATATCACAGCAAAAAATTTGTAAGTGTAGTCTAATTACCAGGATTATTTTGCTTTTCTACCTTTACTCATTTGTCCTCAGATAGGATAAGAAATGACGAGTAAAAGGTGCCAATTGCTATATTACAAATTTAAAATTTTTCACATCATTATGTTCAGATGGTTTAATACTAACATTTTCTATGTTGAATATTTTTTATCAAGTCATATCAGCATGCATATTCACTACTATGTGTCTAAATTCATTTCATGTGATAAGTCATTTTCCAATGGATAGAAGCTGGAAAAAATACATGCATACGTTACCTCTGGCTCGCTTCAGTTAGAGTTGCAAAGGAGGTCTCATAAGCTGAAAAGGCCAAATCAGGAATAAAAATGCTACACAATTGAGCGGAATAGCCTAAAATCCTGGTTTCTTGTCAGTTAGAGTTAAACTACCGTCGTCTCAATGGTATTCGCCTGAATGCTACTATACCAATGAGCTCAGCTTTCACAGATCATGTTCGACAATACCCCACAAAGGTCCGATGCCGTCATTTGCAGGGTCACAATCCTAAACTTCCCCGGCGGGGGTTACAAAGCAAAACCACGAAATACCAAACCTCCCCAGCGAGGGTTACAATGCCGAAGTTACAAACTGATAAAGTATCCCCGACGAGGATCATAACGCACATCTTTCAAGCATCTACGTATCTCCGACGAGGGTTACAACGTAATGCAATCATTGATACACACATCAATGAAGGTCAAGAAACCTTGACGTCATGTCAGCCGATGGCAAGTAAACCCATCGAAGCAACTCATCTGTGTATCCCCGGCGGGGGTTACAACCCAATGCTACCATTGACACATACATCAATGAAGGTCAAGCAACCTTGACAATGCACCCAGCAGGGATCTATCCGGTGATACACACATCAACGAAGGTCGGGCAACCCTGACGATGACAAACTGTTGGCAGTAACTCCGATAGAATGAGGAAATATGTTATACACATCCTCAAATAGACAAAGCTTTATCCCCATAGATCTCTTACACACAAGAGGTACCTCTATGGAATATAAGCCAGTGTCTAGGATTCAAGACTTTGGTGATAGCCCCAACGTCAACATCCTTGGAGACTTGGATCGCATGTCCAAGCCATCACTGATTGTCATCCCAACAGGATTACCTACCAATCATGCATCATACATTTGCATCATGTTGTTGCATATAGCATCATGTTTATCTTGCTTGCATTTCAAGTGTCTAGGATTCTTTATCATATCCATGCCTTGCATTGCATGAATATGATAAAGAGGGGCATCTGTAGACACTCAAAATTTTCTGCACGCCTGTTACTGACATTGCAGGAGGGGAGATTCGTCTTTCAGAGATAACCCTAGAAGACAGCTGACATCCATTCCAGATACTACCGAAAGTTCAGTTCCAACCCGTAACACAAACCGGGAACATCAGTTCCAACCCGAAACACAAACCGGGAATGTCATTTCTAATCTCGGAGATAACCCCGAGGTATGAAGATCAAAAGACCGGCAACAACACCGGAGAGGACAGTTATGTCTCGGCAATAACACCGCGACATTCAGTTCCAGTCCCAGAACCAACACTGGGAGTAGCGACTCCATCCTTGGTGATTGCCCCAAGGGATGCTTTTGTAGTTCCGGTGATAACTCCGGAATTGTTTGTTTCAAAACATGCGATCAGCTTCAAGCTCATACCTCCTGCCAAAGCACTCATACCTCAGACCCAGAGCTAACAATGGGCAGATAGGAACACCCACAGATGACAGTGAGGCATACAAATAAGCAGTCCAATCTCAGATGTAATCCTGAGTAACGTCTGCTTTCCGATCAAATCGGCGATAACCCCGGTGAGGAGTCAAAACGTCATCTTACCGCCTCAACATTTTCTCTCACAAGATGATATCGCAGCATACCAATAAGTAGTCCAATCTCAGATGTAACCCTGAGCAACGTCTACTTTCAACTCAAACCGGCGATAACCCCGGCGAAGAGTCAAACGTCATCTTGTCTCTTCAACACCTGCGCATCGTCTTAACACTTCATACATACATACATCCAACAATGTCCCACAAGAACTGAGGAGTTACCATCCTGAGTGACTATTACGTGTGGCAGTACTTTGGATAGAATTTGAAGCTTGAAAATCATGGGCATAGACCCCTCTTCCTGAATTCGTACAACCTCTAATCCATGTCATTGTGTAACTCTCGACACAAGCGGTCCAAAGAAGGTCAGATATACCTCGTTCGGATGCTCGGATTGAAGTTCTTCAAGTTCGAGCGAACATTACAGTGCATGAGTGCATGTACTTCGAGACGACGGGACCCGCGATGCTCGGATGCACCACGACCAGCCAATTAGGTATAGCTAATCATGGTACGCCGCAGTACACTGCACCATCCGTCTATAAATATGAACCTTGGGGTGACCATTTGAAGAAGAGAGAGAGGAGAGGAAAAGCGAGGAAGCCTGTCCATTTTACTCTGATACACATCTTTTGAGTGTTTCCTCATCTTTAAACACTTGTTAGCTCACATATAGCTATCTTTTTATCTGGCGGGAGCCGAGTGTTTATCCATTTAAAGTCATAGAAGTCTACATTGGCATTACTTCACCGTAAGCCTTCTCATCATCATATAAAGCCTTCTTCTCATATTAAGCGCTACTCGCTATATACACATTAGGAGTCGTGTTGTGTGCGTTTGCCTGCATTTCGGTCCGTGGTTTTCATTTTTGTCTATATATATATACTTATATATATAATTGTTGTCGATATATCGATGAGCCTGGATTTTACATCCGAGCATTTACTTGCTTTATATATATATATATATATATATATATATATATATATATAAAAGCATATATATAGAAAGTATATCCGTGCTCATCGATATGTCCGACAAATGATTATATCCAATGAGCCCGGATTCACATCCATCGTTCTTTGCTTTTATATATATATATATATATATATATATATATATATATATATTTACGTTTTTGTCAGTCCGAGTTTACTTATTGGCCTTTTATGCCTTTTATTTACTTTTAATCCACCTTGGAGTTTACTTACATTGGCGCTTGATTGCTTTTACAACTTTATTTATATTTCGTCACACTTGAGTTTACTTACGTGCGCTTGATCGCTTTTATGACTTTATTTACATTTCGTCACACTGCCTGAGTTTACTTACGTGGTGGTTGATCATGTCCATATATATATATATATATATATATATATATATATATATATATATATATATATATATATATATATATATATATATATATATATATACGCTTCTATATATTTACATTTCCGATCCGCCATGGAGTTGCTTCGTGGTGGTTGATCATGTCTCATATATATATATAATGACTTTTATATATATAGCGCTTCCATCGCTTCCATACAAATTGTAGTATCATGTGAGCCTAGGAATCATGTGATCACAGATTCATCTCATCAATCTAGATTGGTTCCCATGATGGACATTTTTCAAATTGTATGCGGTTTGTACATTATTTTACAAATTCTCGAATTTCCTTGGACAAATTTGTCATGCCCATGAGGAGTTCGGCACTGCTGTATATTATTTTCTCGAGAATGCTTCGCATCTCGAAAATAAAAACAAACAAGCCGAATATTTAATAATAAAATGGAAGTATCAAAGGCCTCAATTACTATTGAGCATAGGGTTTGAAAAACCTCTTTTAGAAAACGTCATTGCTATATCTTGTTTAAAACTGAATTTTTCTATAAATTCAAACCCTATGTATATAGGTGCGAACGAGGTACAAACCTTTACTTCCAAATAATTGCACATTGATCCACACACACACACACACACACATTCATATAACAGTTTCTTTGAAAAGTGGCGGTCACTGTGGTAACACGGATGTCGGGGCTCCGCATAATCAAGCCCCCGGACCCAAAATGAATCTAGGTTTCATAGACCCGTCTAGTAGTGTCAAATCATTGGGTCAATGTGCAAACCTTTTCGGTTGCGTTGGTGCAACCAGTTAAATACACCAACTGGCGACTCTTAAAGTCAAATCGTTGACATTATACATGTCAGACCTTTTTCACTTGTTTTTTCAAACAAATCTCACATTAACATGAGAACACCAAAGAACAAGTAACAAAAAGGGACACTCAAAAATCCCAACGTCGACAATTATAATTGGTGATGTTCAGTTAATGAATTAGGATAGTTGTTAGTATTCAGTTGGTATGATGCATATACATACAAAATGCACCGCATGAGAAGTATATTGCATTATAAAATGCACAACATGAAATATATGACACATGAACAAAATGTAGAGCATGTATAATACGTGAAGCATGAAATGTGCTAACTGTTAGACATGTTAAGTCGTCGCTCTCATTATTGCAAATATCTTATTTGCATATTAAAAGAAGAATTATCATATGATTATAGCTACAAAGACTTGAAGTGCATTTAGAAAGCAAGCGTTTATCATTTTTCTTTGGTCAAAAATGTACTAAGTTTGAATGACTTATTGTAATAACAACAAATTTAATCGTAATAAACTTTGAAATGATGAATAACAATTATTCATTGAGAATTGGGTTATACACTATACATTTATTAAGGTAAAGTAAAATTTCACGATTGAAATACTATAGAAGTTATTGTATATGTTATGTATGTGACATGTTATATTGGAAATTCAGCTTACTGTTTTGAGAGTCCAATTTGTTAAATAATACATTTAGTTACTAGATTACAGTGAAGAATGTATAAAAGGAAGATTTAAGTGTTGAATGTTGACTTTTTGTATACTCATGATTAACGTATTAAGATGAACTATAATATATTTGATTTTGAAACTAAGATGAATTGTAAGGATTGCGATTCTGGAGGAAATTAAAGCTGTAAAGTTTACTTGATCAAATTTTGGTTATATATACTGATGTTGAATGTTATAAAGAATAAGAAAGAAGATGTATCATAAGCACCGTATTCGAGTTTTAAGGAACTCAAATTTTGGGGCGTGACAGCACTACATGTAGCCATGAAGGAAGAATATTATGCACACCCTCCTCTCCACTATATATATGCTCAGAATGTGATTAAGGGACTGACGTTTCATTGAATATTGGCGTCAACTACATAGCCTGCAATTATTTCATACTCTTAACATCACTAGTAAGACTCCACTAATACATGTATGAGAGAGGAGGTGTTAATTGTATTTTGGATTCCTTCTCAACTACATATGGGATGTCGGGACTGATAATCCTTGACTGAATGGATTAGAATTGAAGAATGTCATTTCTTGCGTGAATTGATCGGGTAGAACGTTGGGGATTGTGTCCTTGGGATCTTCAAAAACTCTTCAGTATTCTTCATTTAACAGTATCGACCTTGTATACCACTTCTCGTACACATGGCGAGGGTTGTGCACAGGTGGTACACTCAAAATGTTCCTCACAAAATCTCGAGTTGCCTCGATCAGTATAAAAAAATGTACATATGATTTATTAACAAACAATATATAATATGTTGTAAATATTGTAAACAAAGTTTTCAATATGAAACTTATAAGGTTTGCGGCTTCATACTGATGAAATAAGCCACATGGTGTATAGGTGTCATCTGGTTGAAGTTGTGGACAGCTAATTCTTATACGAGTCATCCGCTTATACCACTTTAGATATTTGGAATTCAACAATGCCAAGCTAAATGAGGGGAATAAACGAGGCCCCACTATACCAAGTAGTCGGATACTCTTGTGCCACTAAATGATCAAACTTTGTATATGGCATCCCCTGTACCATTGCAACTATCATCCCATCAAATTAACCTCTATAAAATATTTGGTTGTGATGGGGTATAGTCTTCTTATTTCTTTAGCGGTATCTTTATTTCTTTGGTATGCACAGGCTCTTGCATGGGGTAACCAATGGTCAACCCCTCTTGCATAATTAGGCCTCCCAATTGACAGGCATTTGTAATCCCACACCTGTGTCATAATTAATCAAGTTAAAAATTACAAACATAGTATGAGGGCTGATATCAATGTAAAAAAACATCAAACTATAGTTAATAAGATACCTGAAGAAGTGTTAAATAGCCAGAGAAACTTTTCGCATCGAGACGGGTTGCTTTATGTAAATTACAGAACAAACAAGTTAAAACCGCAACTCCCCGTGCATAATCATATACTTTATCAATTTCTTGTAGAAATACAGGATATTTAGCATGTACGATGTCATAGTTTGATGATGCAAATAATATTTTTCCCAGAATAAACAATACGTACGCTTTGGTGTGCGTCACCACCATTTCCATGTCAGCATCTAGGGGAAGGTTGTAAAATTTAGTGCCCAACCACGACAACATAATGCCCTCTCCATTATACACCTTCTCATCCTCTAATACATATTTATTAAATTCACTTTAGTCAAAAAATTGTTTAAGATTTCTTATTAATTATATGTTATAGGTTTCCTATAACCGGTAATCCTAAAATAAAATATACAGCTACTAGCATTATTATCATTTCAGTTGTGGGAAAGTAAAATATATTTGTCTCACTCCACCAATACTTCTATCAACGAAGCATCTTAATTGGTTACATACATTTGTGTATGTGAATACCCCAAAATTCCATTGGTATAATTATTGTTTTTGGGCCTCATTTAAAATGCACATATCCAAAGCGAGTTCACTCATCAGTTCTTTAGGAATGCGTGAAATTGAGATTGTTTCATATAATTATTGAAATGTGATTAGGTTGATCTTGGTTGGTCGCATTAAATTCTATTTTTGTAACTAACATAAACAAAATAAACATATATCAAGAAGACATTGATATTATTATTATTACATATCAAAAATAACTAAGAAAAAACTCTAATTCAAATATTATATATAAAAAGTTTAGTTCTAACCGACCAATAATGTTTTTATGATGTATATAAAGTAACGTTTGCAATAAATCTTTGTATACATGTACAACTATGGATACAACAACTATGGAGTTTGTATATAACAAAAAATAATAAAAAATATATACATATGACGAATTTAGCAAATATGTAAGTTTGCAACACGGATTTGTCGATTTACTTTTGTTTAGTTTTTTCTCTCAAATTCGCTTTGGGTGTTTAGATCTCATATAAGGAAAAAAGAAAAAAAATATATCTAGTATAGAAGGACTCACCATCCTCAGTTTAGTTCTACAAACGATAATTTGTATTAAAATGATGCCGTTTGAACATACTTCATAATACTCAACATTCACAATTTAGTACTGCGGACACTACAGAAAGGCCAATCAAAAATAATGTTGTATTAAACTGCAAACTAGTTAAAACATTGTGGACGGGCACCTAGCATTCATAGTTTAATTATGAGGGCGGAGAGGGTTGTTTTGTGTGAAGGCCCCAAAATAGGTATACATCACCCATTTTGAGTCGTCAATAACATGGTACAGAAACAACTACAACTTTATTAATACAACATATAAACTGTGAGTTTAAATACAAATATTGTCTTCTAGACAATATCCACACTCAAATAAGTCCTCATTACAATTATTGATACATTATTTTACAAAAATGGTGAGGACTACTAAAACAACTTTCTAGAACCATCATTCCACACCCCGACTAGAACTCGCTACATTCTCGCCTCCTGAGAAGGAAAAATGGAACAAAAAGGAAAAAGGTGAGCTCAACTAGCCCAGTAAAGAATATTATGACTAAGATAATATAGAACAAATTATCGTTAGTCTTCAGCAGGGAAAAATCTGATAAAATACAATAGACAACAAGTTTCAGATCAATATTTACAGCAAAAATAATAATTCATAGATGAGTTACATAGAGAATGAAATCTACTATAATCTATGAATATAAAAGTCCATCGTCAATATTTTATCCCTGTAACATCAATCAATATAGATCTTGAATCAAATATTCATCTTTGCACTATAGGCCAAAGATATTCATCAGTTGGTCATGTTCATCTCAACACCTATACATCTTTGCACTACAGGCCAAAGATAATCATCAAAAATTCATTCATCTTTGCACTACAGGCCAAAGATATTCAGTAATATCATCATTTAGGACTGAGGATGATGAAAAATATTTTAAAGAAAACGAATCCAGTGAAACAAAAGAATAAATATTAAGGATTCGTACTTTAAACAATCCGAGTTCAAAAATACTTCATAAATAATCATAGTGAAGTAAAATTCAAGAATGATTAAAACATGGATACAATCAAAGCTAGTATCCATAATAGATATTTTGGACAAAAAATGAAAATTTAATTTTTCTGTGAATAGTGTCGTATTCGTGATTAGTGCTGTATACGTGAATAGTGCCGTATACGTGAATAGTAACCCCGACACTAAAAGACAAGAATTTCACAAGAAAAAGCTTAAAAATATTCCGGCATAATGATATTAGAAGAAATAATATCATTTTTTAAAAAAATAACATCCCTTACCTTAAAAAGAATAGTACTTTTGGTATTTGGAATATCGATATAAATACAAGGAACTTGCACCAGATATAGCAACACTCAAAGTATCAAAATACTCACATGAATACGCCGATAATATAGAGAGAAAACTTCAGTTTACGGTGTGATTTTCAATTCTAACCTAAGCACCCTATTTATAGAAATTGCTTAACACAAAAGCGAAAAATTTAATAAAATATTAATATATAATTAAATTTTCTTATGCCCACTTTGAATCACCTAATTTCAGTACTTTGCACATGTTTAATGAGGCCCACAAAATGTAAAAAACGTTTTATTAATAAAAATAATTAAAACTTCCAAAATCAATTATTCTTAACTTGAACTTCAATAATTCATAATAAATAGTCAGAAAAATTCAAATCTTATGTCCATTCCATAGGAAATTTAATTCTCTATAACTTTACAGAAGAAAGTTTTTCCAAATTCCAAACAGAAATTGACCGAAATCCACAAACGGGAGATTTTACAGGCTATAATCAAATTTAAGTCAAGAAATGTGCCCACAGACATGTTTAACATGTTTTAAACAACTTTTGTAACAAAAATATTCTTCCTCCTCATATACTCATATATACCACATTCATTGTAAAAATATCACCATTATTATATTATTAAAATATAATAATATATTTAAATGAATTATTTTATCAGAAAAGATAAAATATCAATTTTTCAACAATTGTCACTTTAAAATTTTCTCCATCTATATCCATATAAAATGAATATTTTCCTTATTATATAAATCAATAATTAATTATTCACAAATAATATTACAGAATCACAATACTGGCAACCAGGCCGTTCCCAGGAAAGAGGGGGCTTTCCAATAAGGATTTCTCCTTACTGACGCGCAATTAGGTGACCAAACCTCTCCTTAGACAGAACTTTCTAGACATTGCCAATGTTATCTAGTAATATTATTCCAATAATATGAATTATTGATCTGATAATGAAAATACTGTGTAGTGACAATTATTAAAACAACAATAACATAAAATATCAACGTAGCAATTATTGAATCAATAAAATAAAATATTGAACAGTAACTACTGTAACAATTATTGAGTAGTGCCTTCTTACATAAGAATGAATAATTGGTGCAATATCGTGTGCTACTGTGTTTTAACCACCGGGTATTCTAACAGTATTAACGGTAACAACTACGCCGTTATTTATAACCAACTTATACTTATCGTTTTCTTCATCCAATCGCTTTTCATTATGGGGCCCACACAAGGTTGTGTCGTCGTACGAATATTCTCCGACAGTAAGAATATTCCACGACCAAACAAATATTCTCCGATAAAAATAAATATTTTATAACCACTTGCTTATTTGAAATATTTGCGCATTTTAACCATAACTAACCACATTAATCAAATCAACCCTTACTATTTCAAGATAATAAATAGAGGAAATTCAATTTCATTTAATAATAAGATGGGGTCTTACAACCTCCCCTCCTTATGAAATTTCGTCCTCGAAATTGACGTACGTACCTGGTGTTTCGAAAAGGTAAGGATACCTCGCTTTCATTTCTGTTTTCAACTCTCAGGTCATTTCCTCAATAGCATGGCTCCTCCACAGAACTTTGACTTGTGGTATGACCTTTGTGCGTAGGACATGCTCCTTCCTATCCAAGATCTTGATAGGTACCTCCTCGTACGTTAAGTCTTCGGCTATCTCGTCCGGTTCTAACTCAATAACGTGGTTCGGGTCTTTCACATATCTATGTAGCACAGATATATAAAAAACATTATGAACACGAGACATACTTGGAGGTAATGCGAGTCTATAGGCCACATTTCCTACTCGGTCAAGAATCTGAAATGGACCAATAAATCGTGGATTGAGCTTTCCTCTCTTCCCAAATCTTGTAACTCCCTTCCATGGAGCAACACGCAACAATACATGATCCCCAATACTAAATTCCACGTCCTTTCGATGAAGATTCGCATAACTTTTTTGTCGATCTTGTGCCGTTTGTATACATTGTCGAATCATTTGGATCTTTTCTGTAGTCATACGTACCAACTCTGGTCCCAACAATGTTGCTTCACCAACCTCATCCCAACATACTAGAGAGCAACACTTACGTCCATATAATGCTTCGAATGGAGCCACACCTATACTTGCCTGATAATTGTTGTTGTAGAAGAATTCCACCAAAGGTAAATATTTATCCCAAATCCCTTTGAAGTCTAGGACACAGAGTCTTAATAGATCTTCAAGAGTTTGAATAGTCCTCTCTGATTGTCCGTCCGTTTGAGGATGGTATGCCAAACTAAATCATAAATCCGTGCCCATAGCTTTTTGTAAACTGACCCAAAATCGTGAAGTAAATCTTGTGTCACGATTCGAAACTATGGATATTGGCATGCCATGCAATCTCACAATCTCATTTACATACATATGAGCAAGACGTTCAAGGGAATAAGTCTCCCGTATCGACAAGAAATGAGCAGACTTGGTTAATCTATCAACAATAACCCAAATAGCATTTATGCCTTGAGAAACCGTGGGAAGACCCGTAACGAAATCCATGGTAATGTGTTCCCACTTCCATTTCAGAATCTCAAGTGGTTGCAATGGACCCTTAGGCACTTGATGCTCCGCCTTTACACGTTGACAAGTTAAACATCTCAAGATAAACTTTGCAATCTCTCTCTTCATATTGTTCCACCAAAATGTATGTCGAATATCACAATACATTTTGGTACTTCTAGGATGGATTGCAAACGGTGTATTATGTTCCTCCGTCATGATCTTGTACTTTAAATCAGAGTCGTTAGGAACACAAAGTCTGGAGTGGACTCGAAGTATTCCTTCTTCATCTATTCTCGCTTTCGGAATAGCACCTTCTTGTACTTTCTTCTTCATACGCATCAGCTCCGGGTCTGTGGCTTAAACAACTTTAACTTTATCGATTAAAGTTGGTTCTATGCATATACTTGACATCATCGCACTCGTTCCTGCATATGATCTTCTACTCAACGCGTCAGCTACCACGTTTGTTTTTCCAAGATGGTATTGAATAGTGTGGTCGTAATCTTTCAACAGCTCGAGCCAACGTCGTTGCCGTATGTTGAGTTCCTTTTGGGTGAAGAAATATTTGAGGCTTTTATGGTCTGAATATATCTCCACTTTCTCTCCATATAGATAGTGCCTCCAGATCTTTAGCACGAAAATGATTGCTGCCAACTCTAGATCATGAGTAGGATAATTCCTCTCATATTCTTTAAGTTGTCGTGAGGCATAGGTTATGAATTTCCCACGTTGCATGAAAATACATCCTAACCCTTTGCCTAAAACATCACTGTAGATAACAAATCCATCCGAACCAGATGGTATTGTCAGAACAGGTGCCAAAATAAGACTCATCTTAAACTCTTGAAAACTCTTCTCGCATTCCTCACTCCATATGAATTTTGTATCTTTCTGAGTCAGCTGAGTTAACGGAGTAGCGATTCGAGAAAATCCTTCCACGAATCTCCGATAATAACCAGCTAAGTCCAGAAAGCTACGTACTTCGGTCACCGTCTTCGGTTGCTCCCAACTTTGTATTGCTTCAATCTTCGCCGGGTCAACGGATACTCCATATTTTGACACCACGTGCCCAAGGAATGCTACTTCTTCAAGCCAGAACTCGCATTTCTTCAACTTGGCATATAGCTTGTTTTCACAAAGCCTTTGGAGTACCAGTTTCAAATGGTGCTCATGATCTTCATGGCTTTTGGAATATATGAGGATGTCATCAATAAAGACAACAACGAACTGATCCAAATATTCCTTGAATATTCGGTTCATCATATCCATGAAAGTCGCAGGAGCATTAGTCAATCCAAAAGACATGACTAAGAATTCAAAATGCCCGCATCGAGGAGTTCGAAGGCGCCTTTGGAATATCCTCGCCTCTAATCTTCACCGATGATATCCAAAACGAAGATCAATCTTTGAAAAGAATTGTGCTCCTTGCAACCGGGTCAAAACAGTCATCAATACGAGGTAAATAATACCTATTCTTGATTGTGACATGGTTCAATTCCCGATAGTCAATACAAAGTCGCATACTCCCGCTCTTTCTTCTTTACAAATAAAATAGGAGCACCCCAAGGAGATGTACTAGATTTAATGAAAACGATGTCCAACAACTCTGTAGTTGGACCTTTAACTCCTCGAAGTTCAATAGGAGCCATTCGATATGGGGTTTTAGAAATGGGCTTTATGCCAGTTCAAGATCAATAAAGAATTCCACTTCACGCTTACGGGGTAGGCCGGAAGTTCTTCTTGAAATACGTCGGAAATTTACTAACAACAGAATATTATTCAAATCCGATGTGTCTTTATTCAAATCCATAACATGGGCTAAAAAAGCTTGACATCCGTTTTTCAATAAACGAATAGCTTTATGACTTGATATGACAGTGATTGATTTTAATGGTTTAGTTGCTTGAATTGCATAACAACAGGGTTGGTTAGGAATATGAAAACTAACAACCTTACGAAAACAATCAATTTTGGCATGATGAGTAGTTAACCAATCAATCCCTAAAATCACATCAAAAGCAAGTATCTTTAAAGAGATAAGGTCAACAGGTAATGTGATGGTGCCAACTTGGATCAAACAAGATTTATAAACAGTGGATGTGATGAAAGTTTCTCCTAACGGAGTCTCCACAGATAAATCAAAGTCTAATTTCTTCGGAGTCAAGTTCAAACGTTGAGCACAAGTAGGAGAGATAAATGAATGGGTAGCACCGGTATCTAGTAAGGTATAAACTTCGCAAGAATTTATGATTAGCTTACCCGTGATCACCTCGTTAGGGTTCCTCACATTTTGACCAGTCACGACAAACGCTCTTCCAGGAATCGTTGACTTTGACTTTTCTGGGACAACCTTTTGAGGCACCATCCCCGCTGGACTTGGTTTCGCTACTGTACAATCTCGAGCGATATGCCCTTCTTTTCCACAATTATAACATACCTTGAACTGTTGTGGGCAGTTTGAGCTGATATGTCCCTCTTTCCCGCATTTATAGCATACGACCGGTGGTCGTTCTCCTCCCTTAGAACCATTTGTTGTTGGTGCTGACGTCTTCGCGTTATCATTATTAAATCTTCTCTTTTTAAAATCTCCCCCCGACTCGCTTCTTCTATTTTCATGGCCATGATTACCACCATAGTGGTTACCGCCTTTGTCCGTATTTTTCTTTCTCCGCTGGTTATCGTTATTCGATGATTTCTTTGCCACCAAGTATGATCCTGGTTGTGGTCCTCGGGTTGAACGTGACTCGTTATCTCGCTCTAATAATTGAGCCTCATTGACAACATCATCTAATAGAGAAAATTTATGAGAAATGAGTTATTGACGATGCTTAGGTTTCAAACCTCTCGAAACATCCGTGTCATACGCTCCTCATTCTCCACCAAATGAGGTGCAAACCGGATAACTCTACAAACTTCGCCTCATTTGACACACCGTCATGTTGTTTTGTTCCAATCTAATAAACTCCACTTCCTTCATATGACGAATACTTTGAGAAAGTACTTGTCATTGAACAGCTTTCTAAAACGCCTCCCAAGACATGCCGAAAAGTACCGGATGGGTACGCCTTCATAGATTCCCACCAAAGAATCGCCTCATTACTTAATATAAAGGTGGCGAATGGAACCTTCGTTCTCCGTGCATTCCAAGACATCGAATATCTTGGTAATTTGTTTGACCCACGCTTTACGCTTTTAATCGGATCCGCTTTCCACGTAATTCTTGTGGTCCCAACTCTTTGAATCGCTTGTTGTGACAAACCGCATGCGTTGTTATCATTTCCACTCGTATTTTGTGCACGAGTCTCCTCGTTCGATTTTGCATGAACTACAAAAAAGCTTCTAAACATTCTATCGCTCATCGTCTCGATCAAGGTGGTGTTGTTTACAGGAGGAACATTGTCTTACTGCAGTACGCTCTCTCCTCATTGGTGAGTAAAGGTGTCTCCACCGCCTCATTTACTCCATCATAACATTCTCAATCGACATTCTCAAATCATCGCCATAAAACAAGGGTTAATTAAAGAATCAACATATCACATAATATCCATATATACTTGACTCAACCAACAAATAAGCTTAGGTAAGACACACTAGCGAAGGTTTTACTCGTCTCTCCCTCCTAGTTCTATTCCCCAATCTCCGCCAGATCATATCCCTAAGCTCGATACCAAATCAGGACACCCCAAAATAGGTATACATCACCCATTTTGAGTCGTCAATAACATGGTACAGAAACAACTATAACTTTATTAATACAACATATAAACTGTGAGTTTAAATACAAATATTGTCTTCTAGACAATATCCACACTTAAGTAAGTCCTCATTACAATTATTGATACATTATTTTACAAAAATGATGATGACTACTACAACAACTTTCTAGAACCATCATTCGACACCCCGACTAGAACTCGTTACATTCTCGCCTCCTAAGAAGAAAAATGGAACAAAAAGGAAAAGGGTGAGCTCAACTAGCCCAGTAAAGAATATTATGACTAAGATAATATAGAACAAATTATCGTTAGTCTTCAACAGAGAAAAATCTGATAAAATACAATAGACAACAAGTTTCAGATCAATATATTTGCAGCGAAAATAATAATTCATAGATGAGTTACGTAGAGAATGAAATCTACTATAATATATGAATTTAAAAGTCCATCATCAATATTTTATCCCTATAACATCAATCAATATAGATCTTAAATCAAATATTCATCTTTGCACTACAGGCCAAAGATATTCATCAGTCGGTCATGTTCATCTCAACACCTGTACATCTTTGCACTACAGGCCAAAGATAATCATCAAAAATTCATTCATCTTTGCACTACAAAAATAAAGATATTCAAGAATATCATCATTTAGGACTGAGGATGATGAAAAATATTTTAAAGAAAACGAATCCAGTGAAACAAAAGAATAAATATTAAGGATTCGTACTTTAAACAATCCGAGTTCAAAAATACTTCATGAATAATCATAGTGAACTAAAATTCAAGAATGATCAAAACATGGATACAATCAAAGCTAGTATCCATAATAGATATTTTGGATAAAAAATGAAAATTTAATTTTTCTGTGAAAGTGCCGTATTCGTGAATAGTATCGTACACGTGAATAGTGTCGTATACGTGAATAGTAACCCCGACACTAAAAGACAAGAATTTCACAAGAAAAAGCTTAAAAATATTCCGGCATAATAATATTAGAAAAAATAATATCATTTTTTTAAAAAATAACATCCCTTACCTTGAAAAGAATAGTATTTACATTTGGAATATCGATATAATCTCAAGGAACTTGCAATCAGATATAGCAACACTCAAAGTATCAAAATACTCACAAGAATACGCCGATAATATAGAGAGAAAACTTCAGTTTACGTGTGATTTTCAATTCTAACCTAAGACAGATTTATAGAAATTGCTTAGAACACCAAAGCAGAAAATTTAATAAAATATTAATATATAATTAAATTTTCTTATGCCCACTTTGAATCACCTAATTTCAGTACTTTTCACATGTTTAATGAGGCCCACAAAATGTAAAAAAACGTTTTTATTAATAAAAATAATTAAAACTTCCAAAAATCAATTATTCCGGAACTTCGGAACTTCAATAATTCATAATAAATAGTCAGAAAAATTCAAATCTTATGTCCATTCCATAGGAAATTTAATTCTCTATAACTTTACAGAAGAAAGTTTTTCCAAATTCCAAACAGAAATTGACCGAAATCCACAAACGGGAGATTTTACAGGCTATAATCAAATTTCAGTCAAGAAATGTGCCCATAGACATGTTTAACATGTTTTAAACAACTTTTGCAACAAAAATATTCTTCCTCCTCATATACTCATATATATCACATTCATTGTAAAAATATCACCATTATTATATTATTAAAATATAATAATATATTTAAATGAATTATTTTATCAGAAAAGATAAAATATCAATTTTTCAACAATTGTCACTTTAAAATTTTCTCCATCTATATCCACATAAAATGAATATTTTCCTTATTATATAAATCAATAATTAATTATTCACAAATAATATTACAGAATCACAATACTGGCAACCAGGCCGTTCCCAGGAAAGAGGGGGCTTTCCAATAAGGATTTCTCCTTACTGACGCGCAATTAGGTAACCAAACCTCTCCTTTAGACAGAACTTTCTAGACATTGCCAATGTTATCTAGTAATATTATTCCAATAATATGAATTATTGATCTGATAATGAAAATATTGTGTAGTGACAATTATTGAAACAACAATAATATAAAATATCAACGTAGCAATTATTGAATCAATAAAATAAAATATTGAATAGTAACTACTGTAACAATTATTGAGTACTGCCTTCTTACGTATGAATCAATAATTGGTGCAATATCGTGTGTTACTATGTTTTAACCACCGGGTATTCTAATAGTATTAACGGTAACAACTACGTCGTTATTTATAACTAACTTATACTTGTCATTTTCTTCATCCAATCGCTTTCCGTTATGGGGCCCACACAAGGTTGTGTCGTCGCACGAATATTCCCCGACAGTAAGAATGGTCCACAACCAAACGAATATTCTCCGATAAAAATAAATATTTTATGACCACTTGCTTATTTGAAATATTTGCGCATTTTACCCATAACTAACCACATTAATCAAATCAACCCTTACTATTTCAAGATAATAAATAGAGGGAATTCAATTTCTTTTAATAATAAGTTGGTGTCTTACAACCTCCCCTCCTTATGAAATTTCTTCCTCGAAATTGGCGTACGTACCTGGTGTTTCAAAAAGGTGAGGATACCTCGCTTTCATTTCTATTTCTAACTCCTAGGTCATTTCCTCAGTAGCATGGTTCCTCCACAGAATTTTAACTTGTGGGATGACCTTTGTGCGTAGGACATGCTCCTTCCTATCCAAGATCTTAATAGGTACCTCCTCGTACGTTAAGTCTTCGGCTATCTCGTCCGATTCTAACTCAATAACGTGGTTCGGGTCTTTCACATATTTACGTAGCACAGATATATGAAAAACATTATGAACACGAGAAATACTTGGAGGTAATTCGAGTCTATAGGCCACATTTCCTACTCGGTCAAGAATCTAAAATGGACCAATAAATCGTGGATTGAGCTTTCTCTCTTCCCAAATCTTGTAACTCCCTTCCATGGAGCAACCTGCAACAATACATGATCCCCAATACTAAATTCCACGTCCTTTCGATGAAGATCCGCATAACTCTTTTGTCGATCTTGTGCCGTTTGTATACGTTGTCGAATCATTTGGATCTTTTCTGTAGTCATACGTACCAACTCTGGTCCCAACAATGTTGCTTCACCAACCTCATCCCAACATACTGGAGAGCGACACTTACGTCCATATAATGCTTCCAATGGAGCCACACCTATACTTGTCTGATAACTGTTGTTGTAGGAGAATTCCACCAAAGATAAATATTTATCCCAACTCCCTTTGAAGTCTAGAACACAGAGTCTTAATAGATCTTCAAGAGTTTGAATAGTCCTCTCTGATTGTTCGTCCGTTTGAGGATGGTATGCTGAACTGAATCGTAAATCCGTGCCCATAGCTTTTTGTAAACTAACCCAAAATCGTGAAGTAAATCTTGGGTCACGATCCGAAACTATGGATATTGGCATACCATGCAATCTCACAATCTCATTTATATACATATAAGCAAGACGTTCAAGGGAATAAGTCACCCGTATCGGCAAGAAATGAGCAGACTTGGTTAATCTATCAACAATAACCCAAATAGCATTTATGCCTTGAGAAACCGTGGGAAGACCCGTAACGAAATCCATGGTAATGTGTTCCCACTTCCATTTCAGAATCTCAAGTGGTTTCAATGGACCCTTAGGCACTTGATGCTCCGCCTTTACACGTTGACAAGTTAAACATCTCGAGATAAACTTCGCAATCTCTCTCTTCATATTGTTCCACCAAAATGTATGTCGAAGATAACGATATATTTTGGTACTTCCAAGATGGATTGCAAACGGTGTATTATGTGCCTCCGTCATGATCTTGTACTTCAAAGGGTACCTATCAACTTGCTACCGACTCGCTCGGTATCCCCTACGGAAAGTCTGGCTTCGGTGCCTTCCCTTAAAGGGATGTCACCAGATAAAGGCTCGGGGCTCTTTGCAAATTCATGCTTATAGCTTTGATACCAACCTGTAAATCCCCCAAATTCAGATACTTGTAACCTGAATTCAGTGCTTCACGATACCATCTCTATGAGCGGAAAATACTAATAATAAATATTAAACTTAATTTACATAATTATCAAAGTCTAGCTCCCAAGTACGTAACCTTTAATCATTCCTTACAATACATGATATTAAATATATAACGTTGTCTTAATAATATTAAACTATTACACAAGATAACATTGAAATCATTCAGCAACCTTTCCCTTTCCCTTGCTCCTAGCAGAGCCTTCAGGTTGTTCACACTTAGCTGAAAATATTTAAATTAAGCAAGGATGAGCATTTGAGTGCCCAGCAAGTAATAGCAATTATATATATAAGCTGAAAGAATTTAAATGTTTTCTTTATACTACCCTTCAACAACAAATCAATAGTTGTGAAGTTATTCTGAACCAATAATAATAACATAACAACCCTCTCCCAAATTTTTGAAATTACGTACTGACTATAAATAGGGTTAAGATAACATACTATGAACATTGTTTTCATTTTCGAATAGGTTTACCAAAACTTCATCAGCAAACCATCATAACTTACGGGCACAGAGGGTGATCAGCCCGTTGTACCCTGTATTGATCAATACTACATTACAAGAACGATATTATTGTTCACTCTGGCTGCCTTGGGCACATAAAAATTTTCCCATGAATGGGATGTTCATACTTTTCAGGGTTCCAAACCAAAGCAATTCGGTTGGATAATAGGTAGGTTTTATCTTATTCAACAATAATCTATAATTCAACATATATATATATACGGATAACTAACAAAGGTGTATCAACATGTGGTTAACTGCAATGATTATCCAAGTGGGGACACTTGTATAACCATTTTATAGGAATTAACGAACAGAATATATATTTGAATTACCATATACTAACATGTTGATAATCAATGAACGTATATAATATAGGGTTAATAATCTGTACAGTAATAATATAATTCTGAAACATTCTTACTCATGTCCATTGCATAAAGGAAATGCAAAGGTAGGATATTTGCCTGATGCGCTACTTACAATACGCAACTTAGTTTTATCATTTATGTAATCACCTATCATTAATCAGATCATTCGTTCGATTAGAACAATATACCATAACACATAGTACTGCATTTCGCAGTCAGCACATAACCTAATCACATTATCACACATTGTTCAACAGTCATTGAATCATAAACAAACATTAACACAGTTAAAATATTTAAGTCCAGATCAATTTCAAACATGCTTGCAAAATCTTTACTTTTATCGGTAATTATCGAGTCTAAGACTCTATATCGAAGTTCTATATCCATTTAGACTAATTAAATAACAGTCATATCATTTTTTAAATGACATACAATAATTTTTAAACAATTATTATAATTTATCATGAATTTTTAAACACCGAAATCATTATTAAATGATTTAAATATCTAATAAATTCTATTATCATTAATATTTAATTAATATTAAACTATTAATGAAACCATTGTCAAAATATTAAAGTTATTTATAATAACTTAAAATACTTTTAAAACATTTATATTACCCTTAAATGATTTTTAAAACATTTAAAATCATTTATAAATATTTATCATTAATATTTAAATATTAATGTACCCTTTATCAAAATATTAAAAGTCACTTTGTATAACTTAAAAATATTTTTAATTCATTTATATCTTTTTTAAATAATTTTAAATTAATAAAACTATTTTTAAACCATTTATTTAATATAATTATTAAATAAATTTAATATCATTAAAGTTAAACGAATATCATTAATATTAAGTTATTAATGAGATTAACCTTTAAATATAAAGAGTTATATTTTATAACTTAAAATATCTTTAAACACTTTATTTTCATTTAAAATGATTTTTATAATAATAAAATCATTTTTAAATTAAATTATTTAATATAATTATTAAATAACCTTAATATCATTAATAATAATTAATTAATGAAATTCACCTTTAAATATTGAAAGTTATATTTTATAACTTAAAATATTCTTAAATACCTTATTATTATTTAAAATGATTTTTAATATAATAAAATTATTTTTAATCTATTTATTTAATTCATTTATAAAATAACTAAATTATCATTAATATTAATTAATTAATAAATTTCATCACAAAATATTAAAAGTCATTAAAAATAACTTAAAATTTTTCTCATTCCATAATATAATTTTAAATGATTTTTAAAATATTAAAATTATTTTTAAATAATTTATTTAATATATAATTAAATAAATTAAATATCTTTGATATTTCAAAAATATTAAATATTTATGAAATATATTAAAAATAATTAAAAACTATTTTTCAGGCTCTAAAATAATTTTTAATAATTTATTATGCATTTTTAATAATTAAAAGCTACTTTTCTATAATTATTTAATGAAAATATAATTTTTATAATTAAACTGTCGCTAAAGACCACCTATAGCGACAGAACCGTCGCTATAAGTGTTCTTCATGTTCATCACACAAACCCAGATCTTCAAGCCAGTTACCGAGTGACCAAGTTTAACCATCAATGATTCAATGTGTATTGTGTTTCTAGGCATGTTGTTGATCAGATCTTGTAGAGCTAATGTAAGACTACAAGATCCAACAACAAACATGTTCATATCATGCATCAAATGAAAGATCTAAGCCATCAAAGTGGTTGTCAGAGACTGTTCTTCATTTCTGGGTTACCCAGAAATGAAGAACAGATCGTGGGTCACACTTTGAGCCTCCACTACACTCTGATCGTGAAATGTTTTTGTATTCTATAAACTGCAGTGTGTAGCCAACATGTAGGACTACAGATTCATTACATAAAAGCATCAAACAACAATAAATTAAGTAGATACAAGCCGGTCAAAGGCTGTCAGAAAATCGTTCAAATGTTTTCTAGGTTTGCCCAGAAAACAGTCATCGTGATCTTTTTGCCTACTTTGACCGGGCACTACTTTCATCCAATTTAATGTTTAGGAGCTTTTAAGGCATAACCATGGAGTTCATATACCAGACTATAATCTAGATGCAACACAAACAACAAACAAACAACAAACAAAAAGATCAAAGGCCAACAAAACTTGTCAGACACGATCTGGGCAACTTCTAGGTTACCCAGAATTGCCCAGTCATGCTCGGTCAACTAAGTTTGACCCAGAATAACTTGCAACCTGGATCTGATTCGAGCATGCTTTCAAAACCAGATCAAAGATATCATAACAGACTACAACTAACAACTTTCAAAACACAAAAATCTTTAAAGATCACAAAGATAGAAGGCCTGACATTCGTTGTCAGACCACCAAACACAATTTTCCCAGATTTTGTAGATCTTCAAATTCGAGCCTCTAGATGTTATGGATCTAACATCTAGCAGCCCAAATCATCATTATACATCATATACAACATATTTAACACAAAAATTTTAACATCAAACAACAGATCAAAGGTCAGATTTCATGGCTAGGGTTTATACCTTTTTTTGATTTATCTTGTATTTGGGCTTCTGATTTGTTAGTGGATTTTGTGGGGCTGGTTTTAGGGACTGAAATGCTTATACATTTCAGAGGTTTTGAGTGGAGAGGAAATGTTTGAGTGCTTGAACAAAAATAGTCTAGCAAATGAATTTTCTCTCTCTAATCTATTTTTAGAAGTCTAGCAAATGAATGTGGGATTTAACTATTATCCCCCATACTTTTGTTATCCATTAGACAAAACCCCTTATCTTGATCTTAAGTATGCTTAGTGATATTTCCATCAATGAGGTGTAGACAACATTGTACTTTGTGTAAGAAATTAAGAAAAGTAAGGTCATTAGCTATTTAAGGAAAGTGGGTTAGCAAATAAATTTGCCTTATATGGACACAAGGGGGGGCAGCCCTAAGCTCTCCAAATCCTCATTTTTCTTTTATTTTTAATGCCCAATTTTGATTAATCAAATGTCTACAATACCCTTAATCTAGTGGGCTAAGTTTGGGCTTGTATTTTATTTCTTTTGGGCTTCTCCCATAATTGTTTTGGGCTATGTAATAATCATAGTCTGACAATTTTAATATATGTTACCCAAATTGTTTATTTATGGTTTAAAATAAAATATAATTAGTTTGCAAAATTTATAATTAGGGTTTTCTTAATTTGATTAGGGTTCTAATCATACATGAACATTAGGGTTTATAATTAATAACTAAGATTTCAAGAAATTAATATATCTAAATGTTAATTAGGGTTGATCTAGTAAATCGCAAAATCATACAACACAGTTATATAATAGTCTTGAACTCACAATTGAGTTTCAAATTAGGGTTTCCTCATTAAAACTAGGGTTTGACATAATACACCATAACTGATCAATCATTGTCACTCCACATACCTACAAAGATATAATTATAGCAATCGAAAAATCAAAATATAAATAATATTATATTATTATTCTCATTCCTTGATCAAAATTCAAAAATAGGGTTTGGATTCCATATCCGATTTATCTCATTATACTTAACATTATTAATTAAGTTAAAATAATTAATTAATAATATGTACTAAAATTCATATAATAAAGTAATTATTATAATAATTCTAAAATCATTTCATATATTATATAAATAATATATAATTATATTTTCATGGAAAATAATTAATAAAAACATTTCTCGTAATAAAATTAATTATTATAAGAATATAATTTATAATAATTAATAATTCTAAAATAAAATTATTTAAAAACATTCATGTAATAAATATATCACATAAACACATACACACATTATCTTGGCACATATTCCCCATATTTAAAATAAAAAAAATTATACGCAAAATTTCTAATTTATTTGTATAGAAAATATCGGGTTGTTACATTCACCTTCCCTTATAAAGATTTTGTCCCCGGAATCACCGTTTTAAATCCTACACATACAAGTGTACGTACCATATACAATCATTGCAAGTAGATCTTAATCATAAATGATCGTACTGATCTTTAACCTATTCACGTAAAGCTTGTCTATCTGATTAAACGGAAATTTGATTTCTAAAAGAACTCAAATTCCTTCTTAAAAATTTCTTTATAAAATAATTTACTATATATATGAAAATCATGTATAAGAAAATAAAAGTTATACGAATAATACCTGGAATTGCACCACCAGCTGCTATGGTATCCTGGACCGTCATGTTGTAGACCCTTGTTGTTGATTTCGTCGGCTTGCTCGATGACGTAGGTCCCATGATTGCTAGAGTTCTGCTGCCCTTGCCAATATTCACACTCCCTGCCTCCGTCCTCCTCTTCGTACAATCCTTCACCTTGTGCTCAGTCGACCCGCATAGAAAACATCCAATGTTCATCTTACGATTGGGGCAGTTGGGAGAGATATGGCCCTCCTGCCCGCACTTGTAGCACACGAACTTTCCCTTCAAACATTCTCCGGAGTGGTTTTTTCCACAATTTCCACACTGCACAGCTTGCTTCTTAACACCTTCCTGTTTTACCTGCACACTTCCAAAATTGCTTCCCTTCCTTTTGCTACTACCACCGCTACTTCCATTATTAACTTACACCTTCCCAGTTCCTCTGACCTTACTCTTGATCTTTCTCTCCTTGTTGTAGAGGCTCATGGCCTCACTCCCCTCCTCAACAATAATAGCCTTCTCCATGAGTGCTGCAAATATAGGGATCTGTAACACCGCCACCTTGTTGTAGAGCCAGGGTTTTAATCCCAGCTCAAATCTTCTAGCTTTCCCAACCTCCATATCAACTTGATGCGGAGCAAACCTAGCCAACTCATTGAATTTTACGGCGTACTCGGACACCGTCATATTCTCCTGCTTCAACTCTAAAAATTTTAGCTCCATTCTAGCCTGCATACTAGATGAAAAATAGTTCTCGAAGAACAATGTCTTAAACCTATCCCAAGTAACTACACATTCTCCTGCCCTCGCCTAATTCGCTTCCCACCAAAAATTTACCTCACCCTTCATCATGTAGGTGGCAAAAGCGGTCTTTTGCCCCTCAACTACCCTAGCTATTACGAACGCCTTCTCAATCTCCTTAACCCAAGTCTCAAGCTTCTCTACGAGGTCAGTTGTCCCTTGAATTCAAGCGGTCCTACGACCTTGAAGTCTTTAAAGTTTGCTGCGGTTGTCCTACCGGTTCCCTCGCGATTGGCATTCCTTGTTGCATAACATTGTGCTACCATGTTTGCAAAGTGTCTTGCATCAGTCTCGCTTGTTGTTGTCCCTCAACGTTATTGATGTACTCTCCGCCTTTTTGATTTCGAGTTTGACGTCTTAATGGCATTATCTCGTTAAAGTAAAACCATATATTATTCTTTACATTCCAAATCTTATCATATAAGTTTAGTATATTAACTCATCTCATTACTCAAATTTAGATTCATATTCATTTAGCGAATACTTTATATAGCATAAAGACATATCGCTTTTAAACATCTTTCATCCCTTTGTGATTACAAAAGTCAGAATTTACAGCCTTAACTAATACCAAAAGTTGGGAACATCTCATTACACAACATACTAATCATATATATTACATTAAACAGACCTACACAACAGAACCTATACTACCTATCCACTACGCCTTTTTCTTGGACAACCTTTCGCCTGATGACCTTCTATCCCACAGATAAAACATGCTCCTGATTTATAGTCGGGATAATACAGAGTGGTATGTCCCTCATAGCCACAAAGGTAACATATTCTTTTCCCTTTCTTCTTATCAGATTTTCCTAAGTCATGGTCTTCTATCTTTCTTTTCCCCTTCTTACTCGGAGTTGCACACAATGTGTTGCCTGTGGCTTCCATCTGATCAATTTGGATTTTAAGCTTATCTTGTTCTTCCATTGTTTCTATTAACGCCTGACGCAGTTGACTATTTAACATCTTTTCTATTTCCCACAACTTTTCCAGAGAAGAAACCTTGTTCCTCAGATCCTGCACCTCTGTTGATGCTTGTTCAGCTTCAACTTTAATGTCTGAATCACTATCTGTCAGCTCCACCACCTCCGGACGTTTTCTACAACAACCACTTCGTCTGAGTTGTTTTCATTGTGAGCCTCTATTTCAGCTATTGGCTTCGATATTAGCTCGGGGGTATGGATTTGATCCTTCTTCATGCTATAAGCATATAACAAGCCTTTTCCACCAGACATCTACACACATAAATTATCCTGATTAGCATATAGTATATACACACAGAAAATAATAGTTTTATATAAGTTTATATGAGATATTTATATTTTTAACGTTTTCCCTCTGTTCTAAGGTTGTCTATCCCACCATGGTGCTTCCAACCATAGCACCTTACAAGGGTACCTATCAACTTGTTACCGACTCGCTCGGCGTCCCCTACGGAAAGTCTAGCTTTGGTGCCTTCCCTTAAAGGGATGTCACCAGATAAAGGCTCGGGGCTCTTTGCAAATTCATGCTTATAGCTTTGATACCAACCTGTAAAGCCCCCAAATTCAGGTACTTGAAACCTGAATTCAGTGCTTCACAATACCATTTCTATGAGCAGAAAATACTAATAATAATAACAATAATATAAATATTAAACTTAATTTACATAATTATCAAAGTCTAGCTCCCAAGTACGTAACCTTTAATCATTCCTTACAATACATGATATTAAATATATAACGTTGTCTTAATAATATTAAACTATTAAACAAGATAACATTGAAATCATTCAGCAACCTTTCCCTTTCCCTTGCTCCTAGCAGAGCCTTCAGGTTGTTCACACTTAGCTGAAAATATTTAAATTAAGCAAGGATGATCATTTGAGTGCCCAGCAAGTAATAGCAATTATATATATAAGCTGAAAGAATTTAAATGTTTTCTTTATACTACCCTTCAACAACAAATCAATAGTTGTGAAGTTATTCTGAACTAATAATAATAACATAACAACCCTCTCCCAAATTTTTGAAACTACGTACTGACTATAAATAGGGTTAAGATGACATACTATGAACATTGTTTTCATTTTTGAATAGGTTTAGCAGAACTTCATCCGCAAACCGTCATAACTTACGGGCACGGAGAGTGATCAACCCGTTGTACCCTGTATTGATCAATACTACATTACAAGAACGATGTTATCGTTCATTCTGGCTGCCTTGGGCACATAAAAATTTTTCCATGAATGGGATGTTCATACTTGTCAGGGTTCCAAACCAAAGCAATTCGGTTGGATAATAGGTGGGTTTTATCTTATTCAACAATAATCTATAATTCAACATATATATATACGGGTAATTAACAAAGGTGTATCAACATGTGGTTAACTGCAATGATTATCCAAGTGGGGACACTTGTATAACCATTTTATAGGAATTAACGAATGTAATATATATCCGAATTACCATATACTAACATGTTGATAATCAATGAGCGATATAATATAGGGTTAATAATGCATAAGAATAATATAATTCTGAAAATTTCTTACTCATGTCCATTGCATAAAGGAAATGCAAAGGTAGGATACTTGCCTGATACGCTGCTTACAATACACAACTTAGTTTTATCTTTTATGTAATCACCTATCATTAATCAGATCATTCGTTCGATTAGAACAATATACCATAACACATAGTACTACATTTTGCAGTCAGCACATAACTTAATCACATTATCACACATTATTCAACAGTCATTGAATCATAAACAAACATTAACACAGTTAAAATATCTAAGTCCAGATCAATTTCTGAAACATGTCAGTGTACGGACGACTTTATCGGGTAATTATCGAGTCTAAGACTCTATATCGAAGTTCTATATCCATTTAGACTAATTAAATAACAGTCATATCATTTTTTAAATGACATACAATAATTTTTAAACAATTATTATAATTTATCATGAATTTTCAAACACCGAAATCATTATTAAATGATTTAAATATCAAACAATTCTATTATCATTAATATTTAATTAATATTAAACTATTAATGAAACCATTGTCAAAATATTAAAGTTATTTATAATAACTCAAAATACTTTTAAAACATTTATATTACCCTTAAATGATTTTTAAAACATTTAAAATCATTTATAAATATTTACCATTAATATTTAAATATTAATGTACCCTTTATCAAAATATTAAAAGTCACTTTGTATAACTTAAAAATATTTTTAATTCATTTATATCTTTTTTAAATAATTTTTAAATTAATAAAACTATTTTTAAACCATTTATTTAATATAATTATTAAATAAATTTAATATCATTAAAGTTAAAACGAATATCATTAATATTAAGTTATTAATGAGATTATCCTTTAAATATAAAGAGTTATATTTTATAACTTAAAATATCTTTAAACACTTTATTTTCATTTAAAATAATTTTATAATAATAAAATCATTTTTAAATTAAATTATTTAATATAATTATTAAATAACCTTAATATCATTAATAATAATTAATTAATAAAATTTACCTTTAAATATTGAAAGTTATATTTTATAACTTAAAATATTCTTAAATACCTTATTATTATTTAAAATGATTTTAATATAATAAAATCATTTTTAATCGATTTATTTAATTCATTTATTAAATAACTAAATTATCATTAATATTAATTAATTAATAAATTTCATCACAAAATATTAAAAGTCATTAAAAATAACTTAAAATTTTTTCTCATTCCATAATATAATTTTAAATGATTTTTAAAGTAGTAAAACTATTTTTAAATAATTTATTTAATATATAATTAAATAAATTAAATATCTTTGATATTTCAAAAATATTAAATATTTATGAAATATATTAAAAATAATTAAAAACTATTTTTCGTGCTCTAAAATAATTTTTAATAATTTATTATGCATTTTTAATAATTAAAAGCTACTTTTCTATAATTATTTAATAAAATATAATTTTATAATTAAATCGTCATAAAGATCACCTATAGCGACAGTAACTGTCGCTATAAGTGTTCTTCATGTTCATCACACAAACCCAAATCTTCAAGCCGCCATCGAAAGTGACCAAGTTCACCATCAATGATTCAATGTGTATCAGTGTTTTCTAGGCATGTTGTTGATCGAGATCCGGTAGAGCTAATGTAAGACTACAAGATCCAAAGAACAAACATGTTCATATCATGCATCAAATGAAAGATCTAAGCCATCAAAGTGATCGTTGAGATCGTTTCTTCATTTCGGGTTACCTGTAAATGAAGAATGATCGCGGGTCACACTTTGAGCCTCCACTACACTCTGATCGTGAAATGTTTTTGTGTTCTATAAACTGCAGTGTGTAGCCAACATATAGGACTACAGATTCATTACATAAAAGCATCAAAACAACATTAAACTAAGCAGATACAAGTCGGTCAAAGGCTGTCAGAAAATCGTTCAAATGTTTTCTGGGTTTGCCCAGAAAACAGCCATCGTGATCTTTTTGCCTACTTTGACTGGGCCCTACTTTCATCCAATTTAATGTTTAGGAGCTTTTAAGGCATAACCATGGAGTTCATATACCAGACTACAATCTAGATGCAACGCAAACAACAAACAAAAAGATCAAAGGCCAACAAAACTTGTCAGACACGATCTGGGCAACTTCTAGGTTACCCAGAATTGCCCAGTCATGCTCATTAACCAAGTTCACCTCGAATAACTTGCAACCTGGATCTGATTCGAGCATGCTTTCAAAACCAGATCAAAGATATCATAACAGACAACAACTAACAACTTTCAAAACACAAAAATCTTTAAAGATCACAAAGATAGAAGGCCTGACATTCGTTGTCAGACCACCAAACACAATTTTTCCAGATTTTGTAGATCTTCAAATTCGAGTCTCTAGATGTTATGGATCTAACATCTAGAAACCCAGATCATCATTATACATCATATACAACATATTTAACACAAAAATTTTAACATCAAACAACAGATCAAAGGTCAGATTTCATGGCTAGGGTTTATACCTTTTCTTTGATCTATCTTATATTTGGGCTTCTAATTTGTTAGTGGATTTCATGGGGCTGGTTTTAGGGACTTAAATGCTTATAAATTTTGGAGATTTTGAGTGGAGAGGAAATGTTTTAGTGCTTGAACAAAAATAGTCTAGCAAATGACTTTTCTCTCTCTCTCTCTAATCTATTTATAGAAGTCTAGCAAATGAATGTGGGATTTAACTATTATCCCCCATACTTTTGTTATCCATTAGACAAAATCCCTTATCTTGATCTTAAGTATGCTTAGTGATATTTCCATCAATGAGGTGTAGACAACATTGTACTTTGTGTAAGAAATTAAGAAAAGTAAGGTCAGTAGCTATTTAAGGAAAGTGGGTTAGCAAATAAATTTGCCTTATATGGACACAAGGGGGGGGGGGGCAGCCCTAAGCTCTCCAAATCCTCATTTTTCTTTTATTTTTAATGCCCAATTTTGATTAATCAAATGTCTACAATACCCTTAATCTAGTGGGCTAAGTTTGGGCTTGTATTTTATTTCTTTTGGGCTTCTCCCATAATTGTTTTGGGCCATGTAATAATCATAGTCTAACAATTTTAATATATGTTACCCAAATTGTTTATTTATGGTTTAAAATAAAATATAATTAGTTTACAAAATTTATAATTAGGGTTCTAATCATACATGAACATTAGGGTTTATAATTAATAACTAGGATTTCAAGAAATTAATATATCTAAATGTTAATTAGGGTTGACCTAGTAAATCACAAAATCATACAACGCGGTTATATAATAGTCTTGAACTCACAATTGAGTTTCAAATTAGGATTTCCTCAGTAAAACTAGGGTTTGACATAATACACCATAACTGATCAATTATTGTTAGTCCACATACCTACAGTATATAATTATAGCACTGAAAAATCAAAATATAAATAATATTATATTATTATTCTCATTCCTTGATCAAAATCCAAAAATTAGGGTTTGGATTCCATATCTGATTTATCTATCATATTTAACATTATTAATTAAGTTAAAATAATTAATTAATAATTTGTACTAAAATTCATATAATAAAGTAATTATTATAATAATTTAAAAATCATTTCATATATTATATAAATAATATATGATTATATTTTCATGGAAAATAATTAATAAAAATATTTCTCGCTATAAAATTAATTATTATAAGAATATAATTTATAATAATCAATAATTCTAAAATAAAATTATTTAAAATCATTCATGTAATAAATATATCACATAAACACATACACACATTATCTTGGCACATATTCCCCATATTTAAAATATAAAAAAAAATTATACGCAAAATTTCTAATTTATTTGTATAGAAAATATCGGGTTGTTACGTATAATATACCATCTCTCAAGGGGGAATGTATTTCATAAATATCAATATAATTATTTTAAATGTTTTTACACACTAAAGTTTGTATAAAGTTCATTTTCAAAATTAGATTTTAATCTTTAGTTATAAAATTTAAACTTTTGAGTAGAACTGATAATTTAATATCATAATTTTTCACATAAATATATTTAAATGATTCAAAACAATATGCAAGATTAAATTGGTAAAATGATGTTATCAAACAACTTTTTTTTATTTCGTTTGTGTTACAAATAACTTTAATTTATATTAAAACTGTTTAATTTGTAAACAATGTACAACTTTTTTCATTCCATCTGTGTTAAAATTGCTTAATTTGTAAATAATGTACACGATTAAATTAGATGTTTTAAAAATTTTAGTTATCAAATAACTTTTTTCATTTCGTATGTGATTTGAACAGACAATCTAGTCTACACAAACCTCTAAATTATATAAATTGTACAATTTAATCAAACACCACCTAAGTTATAATATTTGTTTAGTTATTTAATTAATTATTATTATTATTTTGCTTCTGGTTTATTGGTTAAATTACAGACTAGAGTTTTCAGATGCAGTTTAACGACCAAACATCAATTTGTCAATTATTGATAATATGTGTCATTCAGTGGAGTATGGGGGAAATTCTAGTTCAACAAGGGTTGTAAACCACTCGACTCGTGTCGAATTTTGGTATAACGAGTTCAAATTCGTGAACAATTAAACAAAACGAGTTATTTGCGAGTTTCAATTAATCGCGTCGAGCATATAAAGAATAATTTATTCTTTCAAATAATTCACCAAAATTATGTGGATGTGCCTAAAAGAACAACTTTTTCTCACATCCAAATGCCCTGAATATATTGCCCAGAGTATTCCCAACAATTTTCTTGGTACATTCTGCAAAATAGTTTCATTATATACCCAACAGTTTCCTTATATTATTTCATTAAATAATAAATTTTAAAAATTAAAAGTTAAAATTTAAAAGTTCCAACAGTCAAAACATCAAATTAATAATAATCTTATAATTTATAAAAGAGAGTATAATTTATCAATTATATTCCACTTTAAAATAATTTTATTTTATTTTAAATTTTAAATAATTTATGGAGTGAATATTGAATGGATTGTAGTTGCAAATGTATCAATATTAACTTTTAAAAGTTAATTTGTGATATTTTTATTTTAAATTTAATATGATACATTTAAATTTTAAAAATAATAAATTTTATAATTAATAGTACTTTTATAATTATATTGACATAAATTATTTTAAAAAAATAAGTTAATATTAAGTTTATAATTTGAAAATAAAGTAGTAAAAAAATGTCAAGATGTGTATGATTGATGAGTTGTTCACTTAAATGAGAGTGTGAAATGTCATTTTGTATATATAGATAACAGTCTTTTGACTCCCTCACACTGGGAGTAAAATCCTATATAGGGATTAAAATAAAGAGCGATAAGAAAGCTATTGAATAATAATTTATTGATGTATTCTTCAAATTTAGAGATAGAGAGTTAATTAAGAAAATAATTGTGAATGATCTTAGCCTTCTCTACTTAATATATATAGGTCTTAAATGAGAAAAAAAAAAAATTAAAGTAAAAAAAGACAAAAGCATCTTTTTAGAGCAAATTGGCTTTTTAGGAGATTACAAATAAATAAATAATTAAATAATTATACCTAATAATAACAAGCTTATATTCAGATTACTAAACTAGTAAACAAAAAGTACTAGATTTGGATTTTGGAGTGATGTACTTTATGATTAACGAATAGCAAAAAAATATCTCAAATAATTTTTTATTGTAACATTAATTGAATAGATCCCAGTGTAATTTAATTATATAATAAATTATCATTAAAATATTCAATAACATGCCATTTAAACTAAAAAAATAAAAACTCGTTTACTTCACGAACAAAGAACTTAACGCAAGTCATTTTCAAAAATGATATTACGGTAAATTTCATTTATTTTAATCATTACAATAATAAATAAAAAATTCTTCTAAAAATATTATTAATTATAAATTTTATTATTTTATCATTTTTAATAAATTATATCACTTTTAAATTTCAAAAATATAATCGACTTTCGCACGTCAATAAAAATAATCTTCTAATTCTAATTTTGAATAGTGGGGATAATATATTTCTCATTCGTTGTATATAGCAGAGATGTTCATTATGTCACTTCAACTCAATTTTTCTTCTGTTTAAAAAACCAGTAAATGTAAAGTATGTAATTTTACAATTTTAAAAGTAATTTTTTTCTTTTTGGGTTTTGGTTGGTACTCAATATAGCACAGGATTTAGATTACTATTATCAATTACTAAATTAATAGAACAAACTACTGATATTCTCAGACTTCCTAGTCACAAACTATATTCAAGGAAAGATTTCGAAAATCTGGTACTTGAATTAACATGGCAAACTCTTAAAATTCTCAGGCTACCTAGTCACAAACTATACTCGAGGGACTACGAAAACCTGGTACAAAATGTTTAGCAAATCATGGAATTATAAAGACAACTCCTGCAGAATCCAATATTTAATAGCACACTAGTAAATGCAATCTCCATAGAATGGAAGAGTAACCTCTCTAGTCTTTCCCGCACATCTGGAAAGGCAACTCTGCCCAAAGAACCACGAGATATAACAGCTGATGGCACCTCCACTTCCCATTCACACCCGCCCAAAGGCTCGAATTTTGCCAAAGCAGATACCACTATGACGGCACTGTATTGCAATATATAAAATCAATAAGCATTACAAGGGATATAATAATGATACAGTAATGATTGCAAAAAAAACTAAAATGGCAAGGTATTCATTTCAAGATATGATAGAAACGAAGTGCTAGCTTCAAAAACTAGAAGCACAGAGTAATATGTAATTGTAAAACGGCCAAAGCCATACCCAGTGGCTACTTCCCAAGGACCCAAGCCAATAAAAAGCAAGAGATCAACTAATATAAGTGACATTCCTAATGTGGCACCCTAACAATATAGAGCTTTAAGGATTGCTCACAGGCTAAACATAACACGGACCATATGAAAGGTATGCATTTATGTAGTAGAAACTATAGAATAGTAGTGTATAACTACTGTATATTACTCCCTCTCACACAAAAGGATTTATTTGTGAATATTAAGGATCTATTTTTGTTCCATGTTCATCCCTAAGAATATTGAGTTGTCGCTTTAGTAGCGGTATGATAATGAAATAATAATGGCAAACTTGAGGATATGGTGTCATTTTATACTACTATCGTTAAAAGAGGACTTTGTGCGTAACAATAACATTTGCCAAATATGTTCTGGCACGTAACACGTGATTGCTGAGGAGGAGCATTTATGCATAAAATAAATTTTATTTTTACTCAATAAAAGAATTGATAATGACTAAACAAATTATTTCATGAAAAGACCAAAAAGAATAATCATATTTGTCAAGGATGCAGGACATACTATATGTAGAAGTATCAATCTGCTCAGGAAGCTCCTTTATATCTACCTCAAACCTCTCCTGAACCTACAAAAAATCGGACACTATACATTAATAACACAACAAATCCCAGTAAGATAATTTAAAATTAACCACAATCGCTGTCAACCTGATTGAGGACGTCAGAGTCGGCTCCAGAAGAGACAAATGTGATTGCAAGTCCTTTGGTCCCAAACCTACCAGCCCTACCCACCTTTCCAATTGCAAAAAATGAAAGCCTAAGAATGCCAAACCAAGGATATACTAAGAAAAGACCAAATAAAAACAATTAAAGAGTACCTACCCTGTGCAAATAAGTATCTGCAGAATCCGGCATGTCATAGTTAATGACAATGTTAACTCGTTCTATGTCAATTCCCCTACCAACCAAATCTGTTGCCACAAGGATCCTCTTGTGCCCCTCCTTGAAACCCTTGTAGCGTGTCAACCTACATAAGACCAATTCAGTTAGGTTGATAATATCCAACCCATCTAGTAACATCAATAATCTGGTTATTATCACCACCAGGGACCAATGCTCCTAGTATGAAAAGCAACTACTGAAAATATAGAGCAAGCAAAGGAAACCCTATATCATCAACATAAAAACAAGGAAGTGCAAAAGACAAAATGAAAAACAAGCAGAGAAGGTACCAAAGAGAAATTCAAGGAAAGGCATACAAGAGTAAGCTAGCAGCATAGTTACAGCAAAAAGAACTCCAAGAAAGAAATTAGAGAGATATCAATCAAGCCTATATACAGGGTATTATTCGAACACATTTCAACCAGTGGTGAGTTCTATTTATTTTTATCTCATTTTGTTAAAGTCCAACTTCGTCAGATTCTCAAAATTTCACAGCACTATGTTTTACAAAAGTCCCGCAAACTCTAAAAACATACAGAATAATATCCAAAGATTAAGGTGCATGACAATAAAAACCCATGGCTAAAGCAAATTAAAATTTACATCTATTCTAAGACGATTAAAATTTATATCCATGGAAAACAGTGACCTTAGAAACTAGAAACACATGACACAAAACAAACAGAAAACAGAGGTTTTTGTTAGGCCAAAAAAAATAAAGCAGGTTTGTAAGTCTTGGTTAGATTGGGGGTTGTGTTAGCTTGTAACATAGTCTCAATAACCATTTTCAAGCTTGTTTACGCAACTTAAATTCCTCTAAAAAAAATACTATGGAAGAAGCAAATTAGGATGCCCACTATGGTGCTTAATTCCATATCACCACAACTATGTCTCAACCTTTTTTGTTAGTAAAGAATTTCTATTTCCTGCTAAGGAAAAAGTGAGAGTTAATTTCCACCAAATGAGAAACATAAGAAACATAACTATTCATCCAAAGTTACTGCACCCGTACGAATTGAAATAAGAATGGATGACATAACAGTCAGGTTTTGCCTAGGGAAAGGGCGACAAGTCCAAGCTTTAGGGAGTGGTCTATGGGATATAACCAATGACATTGGGTCAGGTTCTGAAATTTCATATAGGAGTCGATATCTACCGTTGCATGGAGACTAAGGACATTAGAAGAACTGTCGAGAAGAATATGAGCAACGACATTAATATCATATGATTGATTATTATTAATCAAATGCCCAACATTTTTACAAGGTATATCAAAATAGCACTTGTAATAGAAAATAAAATGAGTGAGCAACTAAACTATCAGTTACACAGATCCAAGCATAAAATATTGTTCAATCAAAACAAACCTTTCTTCCTGAGACATGCCAGAGTGGATGCAGATCGATGGAAAATTACACTCAACAAGTAACTTGTTCAGCTCAGCTGCTCTGCTCACACTTTTGACAAATATAACAACTTGATTGAAGTCCAAGGCATCAAGCAGGTCATTCAACTTCCTGTTTTTCTCCAACTCACTCAGTTTGATGTAATGCTGTCATGAGACGGTGTAAGGTGCAATATATTTCAATTATGTAATAAGGTTCTGATAACTAATTCGTGGATATATACCTGTACAAGACCATGTAGGGTCAACTTGGCTTCGTCATCCACATAAATTTCCATAGGCTGTAAGGAAGAAATGTCACAGTAAAGCATATTAGGAGCCTTGCTGAAGCTAATGGAATCCATTACGAAATGAGACAGGTGAACATCCCCTTCGATTCAAGACCCCGACACATCTGGATGTCTCCTCGCAGATACTTTCTAGTTTCTAATTCACACCAACCCTTCCATAGTCACTCAACACAACTTTTATGCCACAAATCTTCTATCTCCCGCCCCAAACCAAAAAAGACATTAAAAAGAAACCACCCTCAACCCCAACCAGACATCCCAAGAGAACCCAAAAGGAAAATAGGAAAGCCTAAAGATATGGCCTGAAATAAAAGCAAGCTAATTGTAGCAAGATCATGATCCGACACTACCTCTATGCCTTCAATAATCCTATTAACTTTTCTTGCAGGCTACCCTTTCCATATCGAGGCAGCACTCTCCTTGCAAGATTGGAAATGTAAGCAAAAACTAAATACAAAAGATAAATATACAGTGCTGCAATCGATGCTTCTTGACCGTCTCTAAACTATCGCCTGTAGAAAGTTTGTATTTATGAAAGACAATTGTGACTTCAAAAATCAAGAAAAGTTGGCCACGGGAAATTACATCTTGCATAAATTTCTTGCAAACAGGACGGATTTCCTTGCTCAGCGTTGCAGAGAACATCATAACTTGCTTATCATGAGGAGTCATCTTAAAAATTTCCTGCACATCCCTCCTCATGTCTGTAAATCATATGAAGACAAAAAGGACAATAAAAATTAGAAAAATGATATGCAAAACAATAGAAACTTATGAGCACTATAAACACTATAAGTTGAAGCTGACATAAATAAGTGTATACCAAGTGACTCAAGCATCTTATCACATTCATCAAGAATAAAATGTCTGACATTCCTCAAAGCAAGGTCCTTGTCTCTTGCTAGGGCAAGTATCCGTCCAGGGGTTCCAACGACAATATGAGGACATTCATTCTTAAGAAGGTCCTTGTGAATTTTAATATTGACACCACCATAGAAAACAGCAACCTTTATATCAGGCAAGTACGTGCTGAATCTCTCAAACTCGTGACAGATCTGTAGAAGAGACAAAAATCCCAACCAGAGAAAAAGGAAGCAATAAATAAGTCAAATGATTATTTTTTTAATCAGGGAAAGAGCCAGAGATGAGAATTACACCCCAAAGAAAATGATCAAATGAAAAGGTTTGGATTAAGACCCATGCCTGATAAGCCAATTCCCTCGTATGACATAGAACAAGGGCTGCAACTTGGCCAGCAACCGGCTCGATTTGCTGCAGTGTTGATAGAACAAAAACAGCAGTTTTTCCCATTCCAGATTTTGCTTGGCAAATAACATCCATGCCCAAGATAGCTTGAGGGATACACTCATGTTGCACTGGTGAAGAACCAAATAAATTGGAGCCAAGTTTTCAGTGAAAAAAAGGGTTTACCAAAGTCCATTTTACTTCTCCAAATCATGGGGAGGGATAATAGTGAATTACCTGAAGAAAAAATATCAAACTAATATTTCTTAGGTGGATCAGATGAGCTAATTTCTAGACAAAAAATTAGAAATAAAATAATACTAATAATAATAATAATAATGTCAAGAGAACACATGAGAAACTCCTAATCATAACAACAATGCTCAGCAGCAGGAAAAAATTCAAACCGAAAAAAGAAAAGTATGATTTATGAGCATCAAAGTACAAAAGCTCACAATGCTATAGAATACAACTTATTAGAAAGAAAGACTAATAAAATGACAGTGGCATTAAAAGAGTATCAGTTTAGTAGAACAAATACTATGAAAAGTTAAATGAATTATGAGAAGCTTATATTACTTCTTACATAGCATAAACTTTGCATACTAGAGAGGAATAATGTGCAGCATACTAGAGAGGAATAATGTGCAGCCATCATTGAGTGAATAACACATTTAATAAAACATAAAATGGAAACTTAAGTCTCAAATTATGCAGCTCTTGCACAATACTCGACAAAGTATTGAACTACCAAAAATAATAGAAAAACGGCATTTTTTTTTCATTTTTGAATATACCATAAGCAAGAGGATTGTCCTTCTGGTTGATCAAGTGAAGAAACAATTGCCTTATATGTGACTTATTAGTTGGTCCAGAATCATTCGCAATATAAAGTTTGAACTGAATTAAACGTAAACAATATCCAACAATTGTAAAATTCACGATAAGGATAAAATCATAATCAGGTATTTAAAATCAATACCAAGTACATGTTATGACACCGGGAAAAATTAAAGCACAGAAGTACTGCAAGACACCACGAGGAGACTCTCAGATACCTTCATTACACATCTTTAAGCATGTATGGTTAATTATAAGTCTTCATAATGAAGACACATTACACTACTGGACACTTGCCGAAATGTGCCCAAGAGACCTAAGATTTCTCTTTTTTGATCATGTTGAGGATGTGTACTTGTCAGAACAAATAAAAAGTATATAATATCATAATAAAAGAAAAGGAAAGGCTAATTAAATAGGATTTGTCAAACCAGAAATAATCACCCTAATTAAATTTATATCATACATTTACTTGTGAATTAATTATATTCACATCATACATTATTACATTACTAGTTACACCCTCAATCCTTTAAAAACATAGCTGAAGTGGAAAACAATGTTCATAAAATAGTATGAACTTCACGAGTTTAAGCACCCCATGTAAAAATACCACATTAAATAATTAGATGCACTTTCTTGGGGTCATTTTAGAAAGTAATGTTTTTATGTCGAAAACTCAAAATAGAATGGTACTTTTAGTGCCCATTATATCATACATTTACTTGTCAATGAATTATATGCATATCATACATTATTATATTATTAGTTATGCCCTCAATCCTTTAAAAACATAGCTGAAGTGAAAAACAATGTTCAAAAAATAGTATGAACTACATGAGTTAAAGCACCCCATATCAAAGTATCACCACATTAAAATAATTAGATTATATTTTCTTGGGGCCCATTTTAGAGAGTAATGTTTTTATGTCAAAAACTCAATAAAATATTATACTTTTAGGACTCATCATGTTGCGTGAAATAAAAAAGTACTTAGGTCATTCTTTTGAGGACGCAAGGAGTAGTTATCAATGTCCCGTATACATAGTGGAATATATTAATATTTACATAGACAGAAGGGGGTAAAAAGAGAGGAGGAAAATATAGATGCCCTAATGCTCTCTAAACGCAAAAAAAGAGAGAGAAAATGAAAAGGGCAGCACACACACTTTTGCTTCAAGGGAACGAGTCGAACAGAAACTAATCAATTCTGCCTACCAGATAAAGAAGCCTCGATCAGTGGATTTATTATGACAGAGTATATCGACCAGATCTAATACTATTGAAAGGAAGACAAAAAGGAACTGAAGAATTTCTACACCTGAAATACCATGTCCGTAAGATTATATGCAGCCTACATTACAGCATTTAAAATTAGCATTTTTCGCACCAATTGAAATCACTATCAAATTGAATAACTAAGGATTATCTTGCCTTCAGATGAATGCTCAAACCCAGAGTCCGCAATAGCTCGGTAAAAAGAGAGAGGAGGAGAATATAGCTGCCCTAATGCTCTCTAAACGCAAAGAAGTAGGAGAGAGAATGAAAAGGACAGCACACTCACTTTTGCTTCAAGGGAACGAGTCGAACAGAAACTAATCAATTCTGCCTACCAGATAAAGAAGCCTCAATCAGTGAATTTATTATGACAGACTATATCGACCAGATCTAATACTATTGGAAGGAAGACAAAAAGGAACTGAAGAATTTACACCTGAAATACAATGTCCGTAAGATTATATGCAGCCTACATTACAGCTTTTAAAATTAGCATTTTTCGCACCAATTGAAATCACTATCAAATTGAATAACTAAGGATTATCTTGCCTTCAGATGGATGCTCAAACCCAGAGTCCACAATAGCTCGCAGAAGTTCTGGCTTCAGAAGGAAATCTCTAAATCCGGAACTGTGAATACCTACATATCCCCTACATTCAAGAATGAGAAAGAAGGCATCAGATGTGGTTACAAGTCAGCAGCCTCAAATATCAAATACAGAATAATGATAAATGACTGCTAAAAATAAACATCAGCTTCCATAGAGCCATAGAGGACAACCAAATAGGCCGCCGTTTAACTAATAAGAGTTATTTCTAGAAGATCTTCTATCCACTGATGGGTTAAAAGTTGTACATAACTATTCACATACCAGCATTGTGGAAACCCACAGTAAAAGGAATGAACATAACACGTAACATACCACAATATAACTAAACAAATTGCTGATGTAGGACGGAAATTGTTGACCAGATAATTAATTGGAAAAGGCAAAATCACCAAAGAGAATTAAAAGAATTATGGTGATTCAACAGCAGAAGAACCACTACCCCTTGGGTTTACCAACCGCGGTAAGGAGCAACCAATAATGAGAATAATTTCAATATCAAAGTGTGTCCAATAATCTATCATGACAAGCATATTTATAAGAAAATAAAGTCTAATAACCCTAGGCCCAGTAACAATTGGGCTTCTAAATAAATAACTCAATACTGAAATAAACCAATAAATAAGAAGTCCAACAAACTAAATAAATAGACAACTAATAAATAAATATATAAATAGCAAATCATCCAAATATATAATATCCTTCACTAAAATGCCAAAAATCCAAAATAATTCCTAAAGTCAAAAAATATGTTCCCCGGCAGATATGTACTTCAATGCTTCAAACAATATTTCCAACTAAAAAAAGTCTAAATGTACTTGTGAAACTATTTCATCAGCACTTCTATAGTATAAAATTCGATGCAATTAAAAGTTGTTTGTGAGTTTAAATCTCATATCTCCCAGATAAATAAAAGAATCTAAAACGGCTTACAACTTCATTCTTATTCTAAACAACATTTATTATATAGCTTACTTGTACACATCTCCAAAAAAATCTAACCTATCTTATAAAGGGAAACCACAAGGTCCACAACCGGTGATGCTCATAGTTTTAGTGTACCTCCTCTATTTTAATTTTGTATTTCATAATCATAAACATACAATCTGAATGAAATAACTATGTACACAACTAATTAGTAAAATTATTCTGTTCTTAATCATTTTGAATGAGATCTACCTCAAGTGGTACCTCCACTCATCCCCTAACTGTACCAAATCCCTTGATAAAAAATATAGTATCTAGTTTAAGATATTTCTATTATCATTCTTTCATAACCCCATAAACCAGCAAGGGTCCAGTTCGAGGTTAGGTTCTATTTACCTCACCCACCTATAAAAACCAAAATGAAAATTAATTTATTTTGAACAAAAAAAATGAATTCAAGCTATAAAACCGCCAAGATTAAATTTTTATTGTATGTGATGAGATTTGGTACATTTATTTTAAAATTCACGGGTCACGGATAAAGTAAAGTTCAACTGATAGATGTCCAATAAGTCATACTCTTATGTATAATAGTTGAGCTAGAGTTTGAGTAAGAGCTTACTTCTTAACGGCTTCGCCGTTGACTTTGGTGACGGAATCGGGGGCTTTTTCATCTTCCTCCTCGTAGTCGATGAGCTCTTCCTCGTAAGCGTCGTTGTCCTTGTTTTCACCCATTTCTAAATACAAACCACACACAGAAATCAAAATCAAAATCAGAAACTTCGTAATTCATATCTAAAGAAAATATATTCATATAGAGAGAGCAAGCTTAGCTAACCTTTAGATGGATCTAAGAGAAGTTGATTAGGGTTAGGGTTTGGAGACGTCTGCAGAGATAAAATGTTAGGGAAAATGTGGGTTTTTGGGGGAGAGGTAAGATTATATAGGCTACAAACTAAAGGATGGTGTTATTTGACATTTTTGTCCTCTTATATTTCCAAAAATTACCTCTATTTACTATGGCAAAATTCTATATATTTTTAAAAGTAAAATTTGATATTTACACAAGTCTTTCACATAAATATGGGACTCATTTATTATTTATGTAAAATTAATCTTATAAAACTATCATTTTTATTTATAAAAATATCATTTCTGTAATTTATATTCTCTCTATATTATAAAGCCTCTGGCAAAGACTTGGTCATTTTATTGCTAGAGCCATGTACTCCTCTCCCTATTCTAATATTTAAATTTCGTGTCATGTTTGCCTTTTTATTTTTTTAGTTTTCGATTTTTGTTCATATATTATTATTTTGTCTTTTTTAATTAAAAATTTTTGTATCTTTTTATTTAGTCCTCTAAATTTATAAAATTTTTATTTTATCCTCCATAATTTATACACGCAACTCATATGTCATCGGATGCTAATTTCTATAAGTCGCTTGATTTTTTGATTGGGTTAAAAAAAATCAATTTCAAATTTGGGTGCTAAAGTTCTCTATATTAGAGCATTCACAACAGATTCTCTATCCCTATATTTGAAGAATATATCAATAAATCAATATCAAACAGTTTGTTTATCCTTATATAATTCTCTATTTTAATCTCTATATATGATTTGACTCCTAAGGGTGAGAAAATCAAAAGAGCGTTCCCTATTTATGTAAAATGACATTTTACACCTTATTTATTGCGATTTTATGTTGGTTAAAAGATTTTTATCTCACTTAATTGCTGATTTAGGTATGCATGCCTATCAAATTCACTCATTTTTATTTTTTAAACAGAGGATTTAGAGAAGAAAGAGAACTATAAAAAAAATAAAAATCAGTCAACTTTTGATTTTGATCATTTTTGTAAAAAATATTACTACTAATTATAAATTTTATTATTTTATAATTAAAATAATGTTGTTTTAATTCTCATAAATACATAATGATCGTTGCACATTTTGATTTCTAGCAATATTTATTTTTAAATTAAAATAATTGTAATTTTTAAATTCAAACAACAATTACTTTTAAATAAAAAAATAGTTACAACGTTCAAAACATTTGACTGTTGGAACTTTCAAATTTTAATTTTTAAATTTTAAATTTCAAATTTTAATATTTAAGGAATCAATATAATGAACATGTTGGGTACATAATGAAAAAATTGAATTCCTATTCTATAGAATGACCTAATAACACTACAGAGTAGGGATAGAGATAAAGAAATTATTGGGGATGCTATTAGGATGGTGAGAAGGAGTAGATCCCCTTAAAAAATTATTTTAGTTTTTGGAAGCTCTCCCTAATTTCAGTTTCCTTTTGAATTCCTATTTGTGGCTTGGAAACTTCTGTTAATATATACTATAAATTAATATAAATGCATGGGTATTTGATATTCAATTCAATAGTGTCTACTCACACAAAAATTGATATATTTTTGTCATAATACAAATATTTTTCGTATATAATTGAAAATAAAATAAAATTTTAATTCAACTTTTTCCAAAACAATAGTATGGTAAAAAAATGTATAGGTGACGGTGGTGTTTGAATTTGATTGTATTCATGCTATTTTTTCGTCATTTCTTCCTGTGCCTATAGATTACGAACATTATCCAATAGAGATATTCCTTACACTAGTATTAAGAGGTTCCAAACTGCCAGAGTCCCACCTCTGCCTGGGAAGGAAGATCTTCCTCCCTCAGCTCTATGGCAACTTCTCCATGCTTTTTACATATAAACTCCATAGCTACAAAGAAACCAGGTTTTACCTCTCTCTCTCTCTCTCTCTCTCTCTCTATATATATATATATATATATATATATATAGTTGATAAAATTCCAGTTTTTCTGTTTCCTGTTCCTGAATTCTGAGTCTTTTTCAAATAGAACAACGTAATAAATCTTCAGGTTCTTGTATTATAACTTTTGGAAATCAGAAGCTCCATGGGACTGTTAAGTTTCATATCATGAAAGCTAAGGTCAGTAGTCAGTAGTCAGTACTAATGTACTATTGGTCTGGTGTGGTCCTTAATAAATCTACCCAATTAATTCAGCAATGTTTAAACAAACTATTCTTTAATTTCCATTTATTTAACTAAGCAATGTATTTATAGGCTGCACATAGTGATCAAAACACAAAGCAAAATAGTGTTATATGTGGCGATTGCGACGGAAATGGTAATATATAAATATATATATATATATGCATTATTTCCCATTTGATTAATCTGGTTTTACAGAAGCCTGATCAGTAGTGATAATTCTTTGAGAATATGGTAATGGCATGAGACTATGATTTTTTTTAAAGAACTTCTCTATGTTTTTATGCTCTGTTAAAAAATACAACCAGGAAAAGAAAGAAAGGTGCAGATTTTCCCAGGGACATCTATTTATTTTAAGAGCATTCTCAAAAAAGAAAATTCTTACTTTCCTTTTACCATTTCTTTAAGGTGGTTGATTATGCCAAAAGCAAGAAATATGTTGACAGATCAAATATGCATTTAGCTATACTTTTATTTTAATGATACTTTGAACTTTTAACGACACTTATTATTGTGACAACATAATTATTGCTCTTGCATAATTAATAGCCTTTCTTAAGCAATTTTCTTTTTCTCATTTTATTGGTGGAGATGCTAGTAAAAGCATTTTTCTGAGTTCAAAAGTTTTTCTGTGAACAAACAGATAAAGTAAAATCTTTTTGGCATTACCCTTTAACTTCAGTTAAATTTCTTTATTTGGCACAGCAATAACAGAGTATGTGGATTAACCCATGTATCTAACCGTTTGAATCCAATTATTATCAGGTGCAGTTTTGTGTTCACAATGCAAAGGTAGTGGCATAAACTCTGTTGATATCTTTAATGGACAATTTAAAGCTGGTGAATCATGCTGGCTTTGCGGGTAAACATATATAGTGAAAGTCATTATCTTGCTGTTTATAGTGTTTGTTTGGTTATTGGGCGTGCGTTTGAAAGTTCTGTCAGGAATAAGCATGTGAATGATATTCTTATTTATATATAATTTGATTATGATATACATATATATATGAATTAATATGCAAGTATGTTTGCATTAAGAAAAGCTGTAAAGTCCCTTAATAGATAATAGAAACATATGTACAAGGACTTAGAATGAATTGATCAAATGTGTTAGGTTGATTCTACATAAGTAAAACAGCTTTGTAAAATCCTTAAAAAGAACTGATGAACAAGGACTATAAATATAGAAAGATCAAGCATGTTAGGTTGATCTTATGATGTAATAGATAGGCTTGTCGATCGTTGAAACCACTGCACCGGAAATCGTAGTCTGCCAGAGAGTCAAGAATAACTTGAGAGCTATCGAGGCGTAATCGTAGTCTGCAAGATAATAGATCTCGAGTTGTAGATCGCCAGAGAGGCGAGGAAGGATCGTGGTGTGTCGAGTAGCACTTCCTGAGTAGTAGTCTCATCGAGGAAGTCATGTTCAAAATCGTAGAGACACTTTTCGCCACGCAGCCGACCGAGTATCTGCCAAAGCTAAGTCAAGAATCGTAGACTACACTCGAGTTGTAGAGTCTAATAATCATACGAAAAGGCAATGATCGTGAGTCGAGCAAGATCGGATGAAGACAATAAGCACAACGACGTAAATCGTGAGTGTCAAGATCTCGATCTCGTAGTCAGAGTGTTCGCACATGTACCAAAGTCAATCGTGAGAGTGCGTAACTAAGACCTCAACAGATGTGCTCACATTATCATCAAAGGTAATCGTAAAGCAAATACGATTCTCAACAAATGAGCACTCCCCGAATATCCAAAGGAATGAAACCTCCGATTGGCACTGCATAGATACGTCCCACCTGAAGGAAACCAGAAAGCACTCAACGAATGGCATGCAAGCTAACAGAAGACCTAAGCAACAACTCAATCAACATCCAGATTGAGTTATGAAGCCATTTGAGATGAAGTATTCCACAAAGAGATCATAGAAGACTTCAGAATCGACTAAGGAAAGTCAAAGATATGCAGATGTCATCAAGTGGAAAGACGACAACGATCTTGGAAGTAACCAGATCGTATTTATTTGCCAAACAAAGAAGGAACCGATGGAGTACACATTTGAGATACCGGTCAACCTCTCAATAACAAGGCTAAAGTGATTAAAGCATTGGGTCACCCATCACATGATAAGTGAACCGGAGATCACAAGGAGAAAGCGAGCTGGACACACCACAAATCTGAAGTGTCTTGTTATTCAGAAGAGGCCAGAGCAAGGAATCAAGCCATCGCAGACAGAATAGTCGAGGCAAACAGAAGTAATGAAGCACTGCATAAAAAGAGGAAGAGATGTTCTACACTGAAGATCAAGAGAACAATCCTCAAGATCGTAGTGGTGTCTCTACTAGTCAACAAGACACTACGATCAGGTCCATGAAGACATGCATCAGAATCGTAAAGTTCGAATAGTCAAGACCAAGTATCGCAACGGCTCAATCAAAGGGTAATATTCGAGACAAGAGCTTATCGAGAGCATCGATGTAAGGACAACCTCCGATCGAGAAATCGGAAGGGTAAAATAAAGTCGTCGACCGCCCAAGATATCAAAGTGACATATCTGATAGGGTTGGTGAAACAATGAACGTAGAGTGTCGTAGTGTCGAAGTCAGAAAAAGATGTCATGTCACATCTGCAGTCTGCACTAAATAACTCGAGATCTACGAGACAATTTAAATAGCTTTCAACGGCTACTTTCCAACGGGAAGATTGGGAAGTAGTATAAATCAACAGAGCTTCAAAGATCTAGAGTTGCTGATGATTGTGAAGTTGCAGAATCGTTGAGTTGGTGAATGTTACTGTTGACTCTACGAGTTCCACAAAAGATCAATAGAACAAGTCTCAATGACAGTGAGACTACCAAGGTGGAAGTGAAGCAGCTTTGAAGAAGGACTCAAACAGATCGAAGCTTCACTCAACAAAGATGAGAATGCCACTGAAGATGGCAGCCAAGCTGAGAGCTGATAAGGCCAAGAAGATAGCATTCAGGAAAGTGGCTAGGTACAAAGAAGATCAAAAGAGCCACTCTACGAATCACCATGAACCGAAAGCTAAAACTGAACAAGTGCAGAACCATGTTTGCAAAGTATTCAAGAAGGGTTCAGGGATTGCTAAGTGCCAGACAAAGTCTACTAAAAGCACAGAGACTTAGCAAACCCAGATGGTGATGGTGCACAGCTGATACCAGATGAAAATGAGCAGAAAATAATGAAGATCAGCTGCACTAAAGAAGAAGTGGTCCGGACTCGAAGCTGAAAGCCAAGAGGACCACACCAAGCTGCTAAGTACACAAGATGTTCAGAGCTTAATGACATCTTAGCAGCTCAGCACCAACAACATCAACAACTACAACAACAAGAAGCCAGGGCTTGAGAGGTCCTTGTCCGAAGGGACTAAATGAAGTTCCAAGCCTGCTGGGCTTGAAGAGTTCCTAGGAAACTAGAGAAGTTCCAAGGCTGCTGGTCTTGAAGAGTTCTTAGTGAACTGAAGTCCCAAGGCTGCTGACCTTGAAGGAATCTTAGTGATTCAGGGTGCTGCCCTTCCTTAGTGGAAATCCTGCTAGTTGAAAGCAGAAGAGTGGATTAGGAGCTTGAGTCTCTGAACCACTTAAAACCCTTTGTGTCTTTCACTTTATGTCATTTACATTATGTACATTAACTGCTATAATTGCTATGTATGTTTTAACTGCTTACCACTGAACTAACTCTACGAACAATGTATGTATGATTATGAATCTATCAATGAAGGGGATCTTTTACTTATTCCGCTGTGCTTGAAAAGATTCTTATGTTTGTCACATGCTAAATCATTAGCAATACAAAATAAATCAGAAAAGTATTTAAAACAAAAAGGATCTATTCAACCCCCTTCTAGATCTATTGTGCCTACTGGGAACTAACAAGTTCAAATACACTCTCTAAAATCATGTTTACCTTAAACGATTTTATTTCAAACACAATTTATTTAACTCACAAACCTAACGTGATTCAAAATACCACACCAGTAATGATGTGGTGCGTTTGGAAAATGCTACTATTGCAAAAACTTACAAACGCTAGTTACCCATAGCAGTTCCTTTGTTCCACATATAATTGACCTCTTTTATGCATAAAGTCGTATTTGAATTGATTGGGATTTTTTTGCAGAGGAAAGAAAGACATGTTGTGTGGGAACTGCAATGGAGCTGGCTTCATTGGTGGTTTCATGAACTCGTTCGACACTTGAAAAAGTATTGAATAGAAACCAAGAAGAAAATACGGACATGCTGTCATTTTTAGGATGGAAATTGATATTTTCACATGAAAATATTATATTTGAAAAAGTTGTAGTGCCCGGAGAATGCATGTCTAGATTGTTGTCACGTTAGTGTTGAGTGGGATCAGCTTTCATGTGAGAAATATGTATATATTTACCTGCTGCCAACAGAAAACATGTACCATTTGTATTGTAGGTTGTGGTTGCTGTGGCGTGTTTTTCAGTTTCCCTAACTAGGAGTCTAGCTCAGTTTGTTTGTAGAGCTTGAATTTTTCGGTTCAACTTTTCCAAGAGTCTCTTTCGGACAATCTGCAACTGCACGACTAGCTCTAGTCAACTTGTAAGTTATTAACTTCTGCACCAACATTCTTTTTTTACAAGAAGAAAAGTTACATTCTTGATATCGCCTTGTGAAAGCAACCAAAAACATAACCTAGAACAAAAAAATTAGCTCATCTACTCTTCCTTAGATTCCACAGCAACCAGTGTGATAGCCAAAATCCTGGGCTTTTTGTCAAGGATTCCAACTAGTATCTCAGCATCATATCACATCTCAACATAAAGAAACCGAAGTGGGCAGTGTTACAAGAATATTATCAGCAATCACCAACACCTAGCCTTGCACCGTTGGTCTAATGAGAAATGGGTTGTTTACCTTGTTCAAAAATTGAGTTTGATTCCCAACCATAGTGGATGATAGGTGACAACTCTACGACTCTACTCATGGAAGATATTTGAGCTTTGGTCATAGTGGATGATAGGCGACAACTCTACGACTCTACTCATGGAAGATACCTGAGCTTTGGCCCAGGCATGGGAACGGTGGTGTTTCTTTCAGATGCGTGTGGTTGTCGTAGGCGTAACGTGCCTTGCAGGGAGTTTGAAATACCTTGCCTACCATTTTTGAACCCAAAAAAAAAAACAGCAGGCCCTGTGCTGGTGAACTCTGCACGAATTTGAGTTTGGAGTTTTGACAATCTTGCATACACAGAAAGAAAGGGATAAATTAATTTTTGGCATTTGTATTGGGACACGACTTACAATTTGGTACCTGAAGTGAAAAAAATTATAAACTGGTGATTGTACTCGAAAAATGTTACACTCCGTTAAACATTAGGGACACGACTTACAATTTGGTACCCGGAGTGAAAAAAGTTACAAACTAGTGATTGTACTCGAAAAATGTTACACTCCGTTAAATAGTAGGGTTTCATCTTTATTCTGTTTGAAAATTAGGGTTCTCTTCTTCTGTCCTTTTTCTCTCATTCTTCTTGTCTCGATTCTCCATTGATTACTGGTTCCCATATATTCATTAAAGGGTTTTCAGTGTTTAATTGAAAGGATGAGCTCGTCTTGGAGTGGAATCGTAAATGAAATCGGGGAAGAAGATTGTAGTTCATACAATAAAAATTAATGGATTACACCAGAGTTCCCAATTCGGTGCCACTGTGGAGCAATGGTGCGAATGTGGGAGGCAAGGAAAGATGGAACAAAACACCGATGATCTTTTTCGCGTCGACTTCGCTTCTTTCTCTGTATGTTTCTCTCCCGTTTGATTAATTTTAACGATTATTTAAAAATTAGAAAGTACAAGCACCAAATTTCAATATTTTTCGAGTACAATCACCAGTTTGTAACTTTTTTCACTTCAGGTACCAAATTGTAAGTCGTGTCCCTAATATTTAATGGAGTATAATATTTTTTGAGTACAATCACAAGTTTATAATTTTTTTCACTTCGGGTATCGAATTATAAATCGTGTCCTACTATAGGTATCAAAAATTAATTTATCCCAAAAAAAAATGGAGTAACAGATTTTTTACAAGGGAACTGCAAATGGGTACACGTATTGCACGTTTACTTTTCTGCACTTCACTCTTTACTATATAAATATGTATAGCAGTATAGCACCCTTGACTAACATTAACAATTATAACTGTAATAACATTTTTGTTTTGACAACGAAAACAAAGCAACTACAATAAAAACGCTTTTTTATCTTCTAAAATTTACAGAATCGGCATATTATAACCCCCTTCACACACAGATGTACAAACCATGAGCAAAAGCAAATGTGGAATAAGTAATAGGACATTAAGCAAAACACCTTAAGTTGTTCAAATGAGACAGGTTGATAACTAAAATTACACAATACTTGGTCAAATATATGCTACAAAAACAGCTTCCTTCAGTTAACAAGCATTTTATACAGAGCACACAAGAAACTTTCTGTATTGGATTGGAGCCAGTAAAATCAACTAGGCAGCCAGATGATACTGGCAAAAAGTCGATCTATAAAAAAGAGAGAACAAAAAAAAAAATGTAAAGAAAGAAAAATAACAGTCCATCAGATCAACTACTCAACCTCCTGTTCCTGAACAGGTGTTTTCTTCCAAACCTCCTCGAGTTCACTATTTTGCAAGGGAGGCAACAAGAACATGCTTACAGTTGAACATCCACTTCAAATCTCTTTTAAACCTCCTCCAGTTCACTATTTTGCAAGGGTGGCAACGAGAACATGCTTACGGTTGAACTTCCACTTCGAATCTCTTTTAAGACCCGCAGTGCTGATAATGTCAGCTTCACATACATATTCTCCATGTTCTCGATCTCTGCAAGTTCTTCTGGAACTCTGAGGGACTTCTCATTATTTACAGGGGCACTCTTTGTGCTGCATCCCTCTTCCCCATCAGAAGCTACAGATGGCGCTAACTGATCTTTCATGGAGAAAAGACGATCAAGTATATTCTCACACTCCTTCACAAGTTCATCTAGAACATCAGTTTCAAAAAACGACTGTTTCAAAACCTTTTGGATGAATGGAAAGCGAATTAGAGCACCGCTTAGCTTATCATATTTCTTCAATATCTTCACCAGCCCTGCACAGAACAAGGTAGGTTAATAAGCAATCACTTTAAGCTTTCAAATTTTAGGGCATTAACACAGAGATATGACTTCATTAATCTGAGTTACATCCCCTCTCCAGGTATTATCCCAAACTTAATAGTCAAGCAAACTTGAGTCTAGTTTATCGCAAAAGTATCATAATCCCTAAAAATAAAAGCAAACTCGGTTACGCGGAGAGGAAAATTGATAGTCAAACTACTTCATACTCAAACATGCACAATACATTTCACATTAAAAATAAAATAAAATAAACCTACAAATGAGCTGGGCATGATCCATTTAGCACGTGAGACAGTTAAATGAAGGAATTAATACGAATCCAAATTGAAATATATACTCTCTCGCAGGAGAGCGATATAGCTAACATCAAAGGAAGCTGCTACATATCCTTCAAACTTAATTAGTGAAACTGTTATTGATAAAGATATTTCTACTACTTGCTATAAGGGTTTGTTGACTTGAGGTGGCATAATTAAATGCCTTCAAAGGTTGGTGTGAGAGGATCTTAATTTTTTAGTCTTCAAAATTTTGAGTCTATCACAAAATTTTCATCTTTGAGACATTTTTTCATAGTAGCATATAATAAAATGAGTAAATCTATTACTAAACAATGAAAATTTTGTCACAAGTATCAGCATTTTTGTCATATTATATACACCGCCTATTGCAGCCAAATAGTAGATACTTAGATAAAAGAGGTACCTGTGTAGTTAAGGGCACTGTAATTCTCCAACAGAACCATCTCTCCATGAAAATCTACTATCTCTCTTCCTACTTGCATTAACTCTTCATTCGAATCATTAGCCTCGGCTACTCTTTCTTGCAGAAACTGGATTATCGGAAGGAACAAAGAATTGATGTCATTACATCTATTCATCCATTAGTAAAAACATGCTGCACCGTATCAAATTTATTATAAATACGGACATCCAAATTATCAATAAAAATTAAGAAGCATGCCACGATCTCCCATGACCATGAATCCATGATAACTAAATTCTAAAAACTTTCCAGAAATAGAGAGTTGAGGAATAAAGAAATGAGATTAAGAGAATTAGAATTTTAGAGAGAACATAGTCTGAGTCAGTGGTCAGGGAGAGAAGTACATCAATAGTGACATATCTAGAAACAGAATAGAGCAATTCAACTTAGAGAGAGTATTCAATTCATAGTATTTCACATCTGTTATCACAATGTATTATGATGCTTCTGCATAAACATAATAACTCTTTTGGAAGCACTAAGAAAGACTCTTTGAACTTCTCAAGTCTCAACAAAATTTTCAAGTTCAGGTACGCTGCTCTGCATTACAATTCGTCCATCACTGCCTTTTGCTAAAGCATAGAAATCTCTAAACTTGTTTTCTTGCGTTGCTCAATATTTACTGAAACTCCTGTATAAGACTCCGCAGTCGCAACTCTTACAATAGCTAATGGAGTATTCTGGAGACCTTGAGATATGTCTCCACTATATCTCTTGAAGAAGAGATTGGCATGCCTTGGCTCCTAAGTGAGTGTCCTCCTATAATTCCATAACTCTTTGGCTCAGTTTAACTTTCCTATGACCTAAAGAAGCTGCTTAGACAGAGCTATTGGCTTACTTTCTTTGGAACTTGTAAACAGTGTGCCTAGTTCTACTATAAGATAGAGTGGAGGGTGCAAATTATTTTTTAGCTTAAAGTTTAGGGTTCTTTTAATCGTATTGTTATATTGTATCAAATAAAACTTCTTTAGCTATTTGGTATAGTTTCCAAAGTGTATGAAAAAATATACAATTCCTTGCTCAGAGGGGAGGCAAAAATGTATCAACCACATTGAACTGATTTCAAAAAGATGGTTAACTAAGGGCCCTAAAGCATTGTCTTATTATCCAAAAAAAGGACTTGCTGCCTAGAAGTACATTGCATAATACATAGGTTCCAACTGTATCATAAATTTTACATTACCAAGCCGCAAATTCAAATTCCATGGCATGGTTACCATGGAAACAAGCCAGCTTAACTTATATTGACACATCATAATAATCCTATCAGAGCCAGAATTCATCTAATGTCTTTTTTATAAGAAGAAAGTTCTAGAAATATTTGTGTGAATACTACCTGTCTGTTAGACTGCTCAAAATATACATTTCTTTATTCTTTTTATTTTTTGTTCATAAGTTGCTCAAAAGTCAAAACTTAGAAGTTCTAAATTTCTAATCCAAATTCAAGAATGTCGTATTATTAACCCAAGTAAAAAAAATAACAAAGAAACTAAAACCTTTGAGAAATGATCCGTGCATCTATTTTATCCTCGCAACATGAACCATCATATTCATATCATTCTCTAAGCCGGGACAAAAAATTTGAATGAATGAAAATTAACCTCCATAATAAGCAAGTTTAGGAGCAATATCATAATCCAAATTCTTATTTTCTTTGATATGTTCAATATACTTTATTCTCTTCTGGAAAACCAATATAACACTATTATAATCATCACAGTACCAAAAAAATCACATTTGGCAATTCTTTTCCACAAAAAAGAGAGAGTCCATTTTCCAGTGATGGTACTATAAAATGATAGTTTGTCATCATAACTTATTAGTACTAACCTTTTTTTAGGGATACACACGAAACAAAAGTATCTTTAATATTCGCAAATTTTATAAATTGAATCTTTTTGTGGAACAGAGAGAATAAATCGAGAGAGCAAAAAATTAAAGAATTCCCCTAATTCATATAATTTTTCATAGAAAATATAAAATAAAAATTACCTTTGATCTCATAACATACTCTTCTTCTTTATCTTCAAAGAACCCGTTAAACTTCTCGATCTCTTTTTCCAACAACTCCACAAAATCAGTCACTTCCTTCGCCACCGCCTCCTCGTCATCATCACGGCCGTCCACTTCGCCGCCTGCCAATCTAGGCCGTTTATTCGGCCGATCTCCTTCCTTGGGATAAATCAAGTTCAATTGCTGCTTCAAATCTTTGTATGACAAGAATTTGTCTCGCCAATCGGGTAACGTTTCTTCGATCAAATTTCTGAGACTCTTCCAAAACTTCATGATTAAATTCTTCAGAAACCCAATAATAAAAGCTGGTAAATTTTTTCTGTAAGATTGTTAGGATATATAGATATAGATTTATGTGTTTATATTGGGGAAAAATGGAGGGGAGGAGAGAGAAAGGCTTATATAGAGGGGAATGTTGAACTGTTATATGCTGGAATATCCGTTATTCTGTTGATTTGGAAAAAAGGATATACGCCTGAGCATATTATTTTTGAAACGTTAAAGGTACTTTTAAAAATAAAATTAGTTTAGAGTGAAAGTAGAATATCCGTATAAATATCAGAGGCTTTTTTGCACCTTTACTCTTATTTTTTGATAATGTTTTCTTTGTTTTAACCGTCAACAAATTAGTAACGGTAAGAGTCCAAAATTTGTAAGTTTTTGTTATAAAGTGATTCCCTCTTTTGAGTGAGGTGCTCTCCCCTCATCTTCTTCTCTTATCTCGTGAACTATTCCTTCATCCGTGAACGTCTTCAACTTTGCCTATACAATGCAACGATACTAAAGGAAATAAAATAATCTTTTTCAATTATTTTTCTCTCTTTATCTCTTATTTATTCTCTCTAAATTTATGTAATAATAAGAATATCTTTCTACACTTAGATAAAGTTTCATAATACGGTATCAGCACGAAACTCTAACCAACTGAGACGGTAAAATTAAATTCTTGTAATTTATTATTATATTACCGGTTTGGCTATGCCACCAATAATATAATTTTATTCTTACAATTGACTTGGTTTTGCCGCTTATTAAATTCTTTAATTGCCAAATTATATTTATATTTTATTGTCCATTTTAAATTCTGTTATTTACAGTGGTACCATCTATCCTTGTTGATCTTACAAGATTTGGTGAGAACCTTTTTACCACTTATTAAATTGTGGGAATAACTTGTCTATGCAAAATACCGCATACCTAGTGAATAATCTTTTGTATTCATTTCTTATTAACTTGTGGAAATAATCTAACTATGCGAACTACCGCATGCTCGGTGAATATCATTTCGTATCAATTCCTTATTAGCATTTTGTAGAAATAATCTGTCTATGCAAACTACCGCATGCCGGGTGAAAATATATTTACATTTTTGTACATATATTTTTGTTGAACTATAATACTTGTATATACATTAACGATTGTATATTCTTTTTACTAAAATAATATGCTAATAACATAAATATAAGAATATTTATATTATTTATATTTGTATTTTATCACCACTTGAGGTTGTGACTTAGTTTATTTTTCTATATCATACATGCAATTATTTATTGTTTTAATAAATAATAAAATTTTGTTTTAACCCATAATAGATGGTAAACTTGGTAAAAATAGATTTTTCTATTTTGAAAATCTCTGGAGACAACTATTTGGCTTGGGCACTTGATGCAGAATTACACCTTAGTGCAAATGAGTTAGAAAAGACCATTGAATCAGGAAATACAGCAACTTCAGCACAAAATGCAAAAGGCATAATTTTTCTTCGTCACCATATTGATGAAGGATTAAAAACTGAGTATTTAACAGTCAAAGATCCTTTGTCTTTATGGACACAACTAAAGGAAAGATTTGACCACCAAAAATTGGTTGTTCTTCCTAATGCCAAATTTGAGTGGCTTAATTTAAGGCTACAAGATTACAAATCAATTACGGAATATAGTTCCAATATTTATAGAATAACCTCAACTTTGGCTTTGTGCGGAGATCCAGTTTTTTGAAACCCAAATGTTAGAAAAAACGCTCTCAACTTTTTATCCCACTAACATGATTATGTCACAACAATATAGACAAAGTAAGTTCACAAAATTCAGTGACTTATTGTCTATCCTCCTTGTTGCAGAAAAGAATAATGAATTGTTGTTGAAAAACCATCAAGTACGGCCAACGAGTGCTACCCCATTGCCAGATATTAACAACACGTCATTCCAGCAGAATAAACGTGACAATAGATGGCCATATAAGAAGCCTTGGGGACAAAAGAATAAATGAGGCCATCATAACAACAAATTCTAGAACTGCGATAATTCAGGCCACCAGAAGTGGCAAGTGTCTGGGTCGAATAAAAATAAAGAAAACACAGCACAAATAAAGAACAAACCAGATGTTTGTTTTAGGTGTGGGATGAAAGGGCATTGGTCGCGTACCTATCGTACGCCGAGGCATCTGATTAATTTATTCCAAGAGTCTCAAAAGAACAAAGTAATGGAGGCAGAAACAAACATTGTTAATCATCAATTGAATATTGTTGATGTTCCACCAATGACCAACAATGAGAAAAAGGTTGTTGATATTACTGAACCTTCTGAAAGTATCTTTTGGGATATCGTTTAATTTTTTGTTTTAATTAAATACCCTGCATGTATAATATTATTAGTTTTCATTCTATACGTGGTATGTATTTCTCATGAATAAAAATATAAATGAAATGTAATTTTTCATATTTTAATATGTGTCAGACCATCTTTAATGGATATGGAAGATATATGTTTAGCAGACAGTGCAACAACTCATACAATCCTTCAAAGTGAGAAATATTTTTCACAACTGATCAAAGCTAAGGAAAATGTAGGAACTATTTCTGGCACATCAAATTTAATCAAGGGATTTGAAAAAGCTAGTTTCATGCTAATAAATGAGACACAAGTTTTTATCAAAAATGCTCTATATTCTAGTAAATCAAGAAGAAATTTGCTTAGTTTTAAAGATATTCAACTAAATAGTTTTCACATTGAAACAACCAATGAAAATGTTAATGAATATCTTCTCATCACTTCTACTATTTTTGGAAAAAAGAATATCCTAGAAAAACTTCATTCAATTTCTTCTAGATTATATACTATGAAAATTAGAGCAATTGAGTCTCATAATGTTATGATTCCAAAAATCATAGATCCCAAATCATTTATGCTTTGGCATGAAAGACTCGGTCATCCAGGCACTTCTATGATGCGTCGTATTATTTAAAATTCTACTGGTCATCCTCTCAAAGATAAGAAGGTTTTTCCTAGTAGTGAATTTTCTTGTGCTGCGTGTTCTCGAGGAAAATTAATTGTTCGACCATCACCAGTAAAATTTTATAAAGAAGCCCCAAAATTCCTAGAGAGAATTTAAGGAGACATTTGTGGACCTATTCAACCATTGTCTGGCCCATTTTGGTATTTCATGGTTTTAATAGATGCTTCAACTAGATGGTCTCATGTTTGTCTTCTCTCTTCTCGAAATTTTGCCTTCTCAAAACTTCTTGCTCAAATAATCAAGTTACAAGCTCAGTTCTCAGATCATCCAATCAAGTCAATTCGACTTGATAACGCAGCTGAATTTTCATTAATGATTTTTAATGATTTTTGTATGACTATTGGAATCTCTATTGAGCATTCTGTTCCTCATATACATACACAAAATGGTTCAGTTGAATCTTTAATAAAAAGACTTCAACTAATTGCACGTCCATTAATGTTAAGGGCTAACTTACCTACCTCAGTTTGGGGTCATGCAATTCTTCACGCTGCAGCCATCATTTGAGTAAGACCAACGACTCTTAATAAATTTTCTCCTTTATAGTTAGTTTTTGGACAGATACCCAACATATCACATTTTTGAGTTTTTGGAAGTGCAGTATATGTTCCAATTGCACCTCCACAAAGAACTAAAATGGGAGCCCAACGAAGAATAGGTATTTATGTTGGTTTTGATTCTCCTTCTATTATCGGATATCTTGAGCCTTTAACTAGAGATGTTTTTACTGCACATTATGTAGATTGTCATTTTGATGAATTTGTATTTCCACCATTAGGAGGAGGGAAAGTTTTAAATAAAAAACCCTCTAAAATATCATGGAATGCATCAGAATTAAATTCACTTGATCCTCGTACAGGACAATGTGAAATTGAAGTTCAAAGAATTATTTATTTACAAAATATTGCAAATCAAATGCCAGATGCATTTAAGGATGCTAGAAAAATGATAAAGTCATATACACCTGCAGTGAATACTCCAACAAGGATATAAATACCTATTGAAAAATCAATTCCTGAAGAATTAACAAATAAGGTAATAGAAGAATCTAAACCACGCCAGAAGCGTGGAAGACCGGTTGGTGCAAAAGACACTGTACCATAAAAATCAAAAGCAAATAAGGGAATCCCAGAAGGAATACCCGCTCCAGAAGTAGCACTTATTCCAAGAGTGGGAATAACCCCAGAAGAGGTATAAAATCTCAGTGAAGGGATAAGAGATGAACACCAGGAGATCTCAATAAATTATGTCCATGATAAGAAAATATGGGATTGAAGAAAAGTCATGATTGATGATATATTTGCTTTCTCTATAGCATCAGATATTACTTTGATTCCTGACACAGATCCTGAACCACAAAACGTGGAAGAATGTCGGAAAAAAAAAAGATTGGCCAAAATGAAAAGATGCTATTCAAATTGAGCTACAATCTCTATTGAAAAGATAAGTATTTGGACCAGTAGTCCAAACACTGCTAGGTGTAATCCCAGTTGGAAATAAATGGGTATTTGTACGAAAGCGAAATGAGAAAAATAAAATTGTGAGATACAAAGCTCGACTTGTAGCTCAAGGGTTTTCACAAAAACCCGGTATTGATTATCGTGGATACATACTCTCCAAAGAATGGATGGAGTCACTTTTAAACTTTCGATAGGTAGGTATGGCAACCATGGAAGGTTTGGAAACCCGTCTGATGGATGTTGTAACAGCATACCTATATGGCTTACTTGACAGTGAGATTTACATGAGAATCCCTGAAGGATTGAAAATGGCTGAATCACAAAGGCCCCGTCATATATATTCAATCAAGTTACAACGCTCATTATATGGGTCGAAATAGTCTGGTCTTATGTGGTATAATCGACTTAGTGATTATTTAATGAAAGATGGATATATAAATAATCAAGTATGTCCATGTGTTTTTATTAAGAAATCACAAAGTGAATTTACTATCATTGCTGTATATGTGGATGATTTGAATCTTGTAGGTACTCCTGAAGAACTTACAAGAACTGCTACTTATTTAAAAGATGAATTTGAAATGAAAGATCTTGGAAAGACAAAATTCTATTTAGGAATACAATCAATCCACATATGCTGCAAAAAATTCCCAGTCGTTTTCATATGGATAAAGCTCATCCTTTGACTACCCCGATGGTTGTTTGATCTTTAGAAGTTGATAAAGATCCATTTCGGCCTCTAGAAAGTGGGGAAGAAGTTCTTGGACCTGAAGTTCCATACCTAAGTGCAATAGGTGCTCTTATTGTGACGCCCCCAAAATAGGTATACATCACCTATTCTGAGTCGCCAAATACATGGTACATAATACAAATGCAATCTTAAAAATATACAACATGAGCTGTGAGTTTTTAATACAAATATTGTCTTCTAGACAATATTCAAACTCAAAATAAGTCCTCAATACATTTATTATCACACTATTTCATAGAATAGTGAGGACTACTAATGCTATCATCTGGACCGTCACTCCGCTCCCGACTAGTCCCTTGCTACGTTCTCATTTCCGAAGAGAACAATGAAAGCAAAATGGTGAGCTCAACTAGCCCCAAGTAAGAAATATTATGGCTAAGATAATGCAAAATAAATTATCGTTAGCCTTCAACAGTGTTAAACTGATACAATATAACAAACATCAAGTTTAACTGCAGCGGAACATGCAATCCATTAGAAGAGTCAAGTAGAGAATAAAATCTACTATCTTCTATGATTTAAAAGATTTTTCATCACTTTTATCACTGAGACTCAGGTTATTAAATAAACCACGTCATCCCTGCACTACGGCCAAGGATATTCATTAGTATCACGACCACAAATTATCCATGCACTACGGGCCAAGGATATTCGTGTTCTCATCAATGGTCATTATCATGCCAACAACTGTCCATCAATGCACTACGGGTCAATGAGGACTTTTACCACATCATTTGTAACATTACTAAGCATGACTATATCAATAATCCTCATCATAATTATACCAAGTCCATCTATGCACTACAGGCCACATATGACTTTCAATATAATATAAACAAGAGGATGATGACAATGACATAATAATTCAATAAAACAAGTTCAAGAATTAAATTTTAAAGATTTATAAGTTAATTTATCCTGAACTCAAAAGCGTCCAAATTATCAACATGATACTGCTTTGTGGAGTAAAATTCAAGAATGCTCAAAAGAATATTTCCATGAAAAGATCTTCGGATGAAGCGCAAATATCCGTGATATTCTACTAATTTCATGGAGTATAGAAGCCAAAACTTTAACCACCGAGTATAATAGAATATATGAAATCGCAAATGGATTTTCGCCGCACCATGCGGTAATCCACGTAGACAGATCATTTCCACAATTTAATAAGGAATGAATACAAAGGATCATTCATCATTCATGTGGTAATCCACATAGACAAGTTATTCCAACAGAATAATAAAGAATGGAATAATAGAAGAATTCACCATACATGCGATGATAATCCATGCATGTGTTATTCCAACAAATAATAAATAATGGAACTGTGTCATGCGTAATACATGCATGTGATATTCCAACGTAATAATAAAGAATGGAATAATGTAAGAATTTCACCATGTATGCGGTATTTAGCATAGTATGCGAAGTTATTCCAACGTAATAATAAATAGTGGAACCGTGTCACGCTGCATGTCACGCATGCATGTGATATTCCAATGTAATAATAAAGAATGGAATAATGTAAAGAATTTCACCATGTATATGCGGTACTTAGCATAGACAAAGTTATTCCAACATAATAATAAGGAATGGAATAACAATAGCTCTCTTTCATGAAAATGAAAGAAATAATACCCTTTACCTTAGAATAAAAATTCGATCTTTGGAATAGAGAGGTAGCAGACTTCTCTTCTTCTTTCTCTCTATAATTTCTCTCTATAATAATTGCTCTATAGCTTTAGTGAATTGGTGAAAAATGAAGGAAGAATGAGCTTCTATTTATAGAAAAATATAGTTTCGATAATTGCGTTTTGGGGCTCAAAAATTACAAATCTGATACCTCTAACTTTTCTTTCATTTTTAATTTAGTCCTGCAAGTATTATCAAACTTGCACCACCTCCCCTAATAGTAAATAATGTGAATCAATAGTTCAATCATGTGATTCAATAGTTATAATCATGTAAAAATACGAATAACAGTATAGTACCTCCATCTATACCTCCATCTTTAACTTAGTCATGCAAGTATTATCAATCTTGCAACAACTCCCCTAATAGTACATGAATGTGAATCAATAGTACATACATGTGAACAAATAGTTATAATCATGTGAATTAATAACAATTACTTCCTCATTTATCCGATTAATTATCCGATAACTTCCAGACATCAATTATTATCAAAATAGATGTCGATTTCCACTAACACTAATAATTCCCACACAATGGAACTATCAATTTCATCTTTAATCAACACAAATTTATTCATCATTAATATTATAACTCACCATTTTTAACAACCAGGTCGTTCCCAGGAAAGAAGGGGCTTTCCGATAAGGATTTCTCCTTATTGACACGCAATTAGGTGACCAAACCTCTTCTTGATAGAACTTCTAGATATTGTCAATATTGTAAATAATAATATGAATAACTTTGTCGTCTCAATTATTGATTTAATAATCTATCATATTATGCAGATGATACTGTGACAATAATTGAATCAATAATATGAGAGATATGATACAGCAATTACTGTAGCAATAATTGAGTATAACTGAGTGACTTCTCACGTAAGCATCAATAATCAATACCGTGTGCTACTATGCAACCATGCGTATTACTATACTTTTATCACCGATTATTTTATGACAACTTGTTTACTTTGAAAAATTTTCACATATCACCCTTAACTTTAACCTTTTATCAATTTAACCATTTACTAAATATAATAATTATAAGAAAATTGAATACTTTCATTTCATAAAATTCGGGGTCTCACATTTTCAGCTGTACAATTAGCCTGTAAATCATATTTGTGGTGTTTGGATATCCTTCGATGGCTTTCATGCCTATAAGGTGCCCAACACTTATATGTATATTATTTTGTCGAAGATGCTTCGCATATTGAGAATAAAATCAAATCAAGTCGAATCCTTCGATGGCTTTCTCCTTATTGGCGCGCAATTAGGTGACCAAACCTCTCCTTGATAGAACTTCTAGACATTGTCAATATTGTAAATAATAATATGAATAACTTTGCCGTCTCAATTATTGATTTAATAATATAACATATTGATACTGTGACAATAATTGAATCAATAATATGAGAGATATGATGCAGCAATTATTGTAGCAATAATTGAGTATAACTGAGTGACTTCTCACGTAAGCATCAATAACCAATACCGTCTTTTACTATGTAACCACGCCATTCATCGTACTTTTACTTTACTAAGGTAGTTCAACAGTTTTAACGATAACACTTCCACCGTAATTTTTATAAAAAGATAATTCTGTCGTTTTCTTACTACGACAATACTTCCATTGTGGGGTCCACCAATGATTGTGCTGCCGTATGAATATTTTCTGTTAAAATGAATATTCTCCGACCAATCGAATATTATATAACCACTTGCTTACTTTGCAAAATTTGTAAATATTACCAACAACTATAACATTATATCAAATCCACACCATAATATTTTAAAAAAAAATATTTTGAGAAATTTAAATCTTTACTCATAAAATTTGGGGTCTCACATTTATGTATCTTGCAAACTGTACACGACCAGATATTACTTTTGCTGTCAACTTGTTAGTAAGATACAGTTCTTCCCCGACTAAGAGACATTGGGACGGGATCAAACACATTTTGAGATACCTCCGTGGAAGTATAAATCTTGGGTTATTTTATCCAAGAGATTCAACGTCGCGGTTGATTGGATATACTGATGCAGGATATTTATTAGATCCACACAATGGAAGATCACAAATAGGTTATGTATTTACATATTGTGACACGACTATATCTTGGAAATCCACAAAGTAAACCATGACAGTTACATCTTCAAATCACTCAGAGATTCTCGCTATACATGAAGCAAACAAAGAGTGTGTTTGGTTGAGATTAATTATTCAGCATATTCAAAAATCATGTGGATTACCATCAATCAAAGACATTCTTACAATTCTGTATGAGGATAACGTTGCATGCATTGCTCAACTTAAAGGAGGGTACATCAAGGGAGATAAAACAAAACACATCTCACCTAAATTCTTCTTCACACATGAGCTACAAAAGAAGGGTGATATAAATGTGCATCAAATTTGATCATGTGATAATCTAGCTGACTTATTCACAAAGTCGCTACCAAATGCAACGTTTGCAAAACTTCGGAAAAAGATCAGAATGTGTCGACTGAAAGACTTATAACAACATTTCATCAAGGAGTAATGAATTCTTTTTGAGGGGAAGACTGTACTCTTTTTCCTTAGTCACGATTTTTTATCCCAATGGGTTTTTCCTGACAAGGTTTTAACGAGGCAGTCAATTAAGATATTTATGTAAAAGATATGTACTCTTTTTTCCTTTGTTAAGTTTTTTCCACTGAGTTTTCTTAATAAGGTTTTTAATGAGACATAATCTTCTATCGTAGGAAATCAGGGGAAGTGTTATAAAGTGATTCCCTCCTGAGGAGGGTGCTCTCCCCTCATCTTCTTCTCTTCTCCCGTGAACCATTCCTTCATCCGTGAACGTCTTCAGCTTTGCCTATATAAGGCAATGATACTGAAGGAAATAAAATAACTTTTCTCAATTGTTTCTCTCTCTTTAACTCTTACTTATTCTCTCCTTATGCAATAATAAGAGTATCTTTCTACACTTAGATAAAGTTTCATAACCGTTTCTATATAATAACACTTTTTACAATACAAATTTTTAAAACTTGAAATTTAGTATAAAAAAACAAAACTAATGCTACATGCAGATATTTGAAATTTTGCATTCTTACTACTAACTATGTAGGAGGGTAAAATCGTCTTTTATCTTCCAGAGACAATTTTGGAAGTCAAAATCATCAAGTCAAATCTCGGAGACAACCCCGTAAGATCAAATTCAAATCCCAGAGACAACCGAGGAGATCAAATCCAACCCCGGAGACAACCCCAAGAGATCAAATTCAGCCCTAGAGACAACCCCGAGAGATCAAATCCAACCCTAGAGACAACCCTGAGAGATCAAATCTAAGCCCCAGAGACAATCCCGAGAGATCAAATCTAGCCCCAGAGACAACCCCGGGAGATCAAATTCAACCCAGAGACTACCCCGGGAGATCAAATCCAAGCCTCGGAGACAACCCCGGGAGATCAAATCCAGTCCCGGTGACAACCCCGGGAGAATAAATACAAACCCCAAAGACAATCCCGGGAGATCGAATCCAGCCCCGGAGACAACCCCGAGAGATCAAGTTCAAAGCCCAGAGAAAATCCCGGGAAATCAAACCAACCTCAGTGATAGGTCTCATTTTCTTTTATATATTTTGATGATAACAATTATGAAGTAATTAAATAAGTTTGTAATTTATTTAATTATTTTATTTAAACTATTTTCTGATTTTATTTGAATTAATTTTTATTGACCTTAATAATTTATATCAAGTGTTAAATAAATTGATTCATATAAATATCCAAGACAAGGAGGTCTTATTTTCTTTCAAAATTTTAATCGAGGCAAAAATTATTTTATTGCATGCACACACACACACACACATACACACACACAAACACACACACACACACACATATATATATATATATATATATATATATATATATATATTAACGTGTGTGTTATATAAATATATACTTATAAATAGTGTATGGACATTAAATGAAAAGTGACAATGTTTCGGGACAAGGCTAGTTTTAATTCTCTTTGACCGCATGTTAGAGATGTTGAAGCATTAATTGATATAGAGTTATCAACAAATTGCACGAGCGAAAATTTGAATTCTTTCCGTTGAGCAATTCGCGTGTTTAATTTCATCCAAACCATTAAAATTAAATTGAAGCAATTTCATCCTTTCATTCAAAATCAGTTTTCAAAAATTACCTTTTTGCCCCCGACTTCAAAATTCTATAAATAGAGTCTTTCATTCATTTGGTTTTTGCCAATTCAAGTGAAAAGAAAAGCTTACTCTCCTTGCCTACATACTCTCTCTAAAGCTTTCTATCTCTTCTTACAAAAGTTCTGTTTTTTTGAGAAGAGGAAATTGGTCTAAGTAATTGAGATAAGTCATTTGAGTTAACTTATTATTTCTTATTTGCTTTATATTTATAGATATATGAATATAATTTGTTATACACAATTTTATATATCTATATTTCATCTATTTATCAAATAAAAAGATACTTAGATGCCGCAAGGCTACGGAGATACTCCTCTACGGAGAGAAATTCGAACCGTACGATTCCTTATAGTTTTAAGTAACTTTTTATTGATATTATTTATATAAATATCGTAAAATAGATACGACACTTGATAGTTCAAAACGACACTGAGATATTCCTCCAAAAAGAGTGAATTATCTGAACCGGATTTGAAAATTGTAGTGATCTATTGAAAATATTTATATAAATTTCAATTATGAGAATATAAATTTTGTCATACTTAGACACCGTAAGGCTACGAAAATATTCCTCTTAAGTGAGGGAATCGAATCGTACGATTTCTTATAGTACTAAGTGACTTTATTTATAAAATCACATAATAGATAAAATATTATTATATATTATTTGAGTTAAACAAGCATATTTGTTATATCAAGTTGTGCTTAACTGATTAAATTGTTATTCTTTGATAAATCATTGTTTAAATAGAGTTATTCTTTTTATATACAAGTATTGAAACATAAAATCATTCATATAATACTTGTTAAAGAATATTTGAGAAATAAATCTTTTTTAATCCATAGAAAAACACTCTTTAATATAAAGAGTAAATAATTCTTTATAAATTGTATTAAAATTATTTATCTGCTTATACAGAAGCATCTTTAGGCATAGGCTAAAACTTACTTATTTGCTTATTCAAGAAGCATTTTTCACACAAAATATAAAAGTTATTTAAACTTTTATAACATTTCATAAATTACATATTTGCTTACTCGGAAGTTTTATTTGATCAAAACATATGTAGACACTCAAAATTTTCTGCATACCTGTTACTAACATTAAAGGAGGGCAGAATCATCTTTCAGAGATAACCCTGGAGGACAACTCAGCTCATTCCCGAAAATAACATCGAAAGTGTCAGTTTCAACCTCGAAGATAACCCCGAGGCATGCAGTTCCAATAACGGAAATCACACTAGAGAAGGCCGTTTCATCTCGGAGATAACCCCGAGATACTCAGTCTCAGTCCCAAAAACAACACCGGAAAAGACAATGTCAATCTTGGAGATAACCCCAAGGAGTGCGGTTGCAGTTCCGGAGATAACCCCGGAAATACTCGTTTCAACCTATGCAGTTAGCTTTCACCTCGGGGCTCACACCGAGGCACCCAGCTCCAAACCCGGAGATAATCCCGGGAGGTCAGGAACACCTTAGAGACAACCCTGAGGACATCTAGTACTTGCAGCAGCCCAATCTCAAAGATAACCCTGAGCAATGACTGCTTTATCAGCCCAAACCGGAGATAACCCCGGTGAGGGGCAAAATCTTCATTTTGCCACCTCGATCCCACATTGTGCTGTCTCAACAACATCTCAACATACATTCTACACATCAATGTCCCACAAGAACCAAGGAGTTCCAATCCTGAGTGACTACTACGCAAGGCAGCACACCAGATAGAATTTGAAGCTTGAAGACCAAGGGCATGGTCCCATCTTCCTGACTTCTGACAACCTCTAATCCCATGTCATGGCGTAGCTCTCGACAACAACACTCCGTAAAAGGTCTTATACACCTCAATCAGAGTCTCGGATTGAAGTTCTGCAAGTTCGAGCGGACATCACGTCGCACGTATGCACGTACTTCGAGACGACGAGACCCGCGGAGCTCGGGGCACCCCGGGCAGCCGCAGGTGCATCTGCGGCTGCCACAGGTATACCTGCGGCTCCCCCCCTCTATAAATAGAGTGCTTAGGGTGGCCATATTTCAAGAGAAAACGGCGAGAAAGCCCTGTCCAATTTGCTCTGTACACACCCTAAATTGAGTGCTTTCTCATTTTAAACACTTGTGAGCTTATATTCAGTCATATTTTTACCGACAGGAGCCGAGTGTTCATCCATTTAAAGCTATAGAAGTCTTCTTTGGCAGTCCACTATAAGCCTTCTTACACACTTTAAAGCCTTTCTCTTCATCTTTGCACACACCGTTCTTCATATTGAGAGTCGTGTTGTGTGTGTATGTACGGACTTCGGTCCGTGGCTTTTATTTTCTTTTGTATATATATATATATATTTATATATATGGACTAACATTATCGAGTAATGCCTCGATTGAGCCTGAACTCACGTCCGGAGTGTTTATTTGCTTATATATATATATATATATATATAAACTATTGTCGGTCTCTGTTCGGTGAGCAAAAATATGGCTCATCGAACAGAGTTCGACAACAGTTCATATATATATATATATATATAGCTAGCGACAAATCGCTGAAATGATAAACCAAGCCAGGATCGATATATATCCTGTGCGTTTATCGATTATATATATATTCACATTTACATCGAGCTTCGGAGTTTACTTTGTGGCCTTTTCTTTATTTTATTTATATTTAGTCTACTTTGAGTTTACTTAAGTGGCGTTTGATCACTTTTACTGCTTTATTTACATTTAGTCCCGCCTGGAGTTTACTTCGTAGCGGTTGATCGTATTTATTGCTTTATTTACATTTCTGATCCCCCATAGAGGTGCTTCGTGGTGGTTGATCATGTCTCTCTATATATATTTACCTCTTTTATATATATTTACATTTTTGATCCCCCATGGAGGTGCTTCGTGGTGGTTGATCATGTTTGTATATATATATATATTTACAGCTTATATATATATATATATATAACTGCTTACTGCTTTTATATAAATTGCGGCATCATGTGAGCCTAGGAATTATGTGATCACAGGTTCAGTCTACTGAATCTAGATTCGGTTCCCGTGATGGACATTTTCAGCTGTAAGCAGCTTGTAAATTATTTATGGTGTTTGAATTTTCTTAGATGACTTTCATGCCCATGAGGAGTTCGGCACTGCTTTATATACTATTTTCTCGAAGATGCTTCGCATCTCTAAAATAAAAGCAATCAAGCCGAACATTTAATAAAATGGAAGTATCAAATGCCTCAATTACTATTGAGCATAGGGTTTGAAAAACCTCTTTTTTACAAAAACATCACTGCTATATCTTGTTTAAAACTGAATTTTTATACAAATTCAAACCCTGTGTATATAGGTGCGAACGAGGCGTAGCACTACTTCCAAATAACTGCACATTGACCCACACATTCATATAACAGTTTAATTGAAAAGTGGCGGTAACCGTGGTAACACGGATGTCGGGGGGTGCCTAACACCTTCCCTCCGCATAAGCAAGTCCCCGGACCCTAATGAATCTTGGTTTTATAGACCCATTTAGCAGTGTCACATCATTGGGTTAATGTGCAAATCTTTTCTCGGTTGTGTTGGTACAACCATTTAAAAAACCAATTGGTAACTCTTACAGTCAAATCGTCGACATATAAATGTCGGACCTTTTCACAACTTGTTTTTTCAAACAAATCTCACCTAACATGAGAACACCAAAAAACAAGAACAAAAAAGGGAATAATAAAAATCCCGACGTCGACAGGTGGCGACTCTGCTGGGGACACCAGTAAGAGGACTTAAGCCGCTACTACAAGCTTTTCAAAACTGTTATATGCTTATGTGTTGATGTTGCATTTACATTTTTGATGAATGTGTACAAATGCATTTTACTTACTGCACTGCAATATATCTATCTATGATATTAGTGCTTCGCACATGTCATCATTCCCATAACAGTGAGACACGTTGCATTTGAATGTATGTTATGTGGTTCCTCCACCAGGAGGCTATCTTGTTGGTATTTGATTACTGGACTCGTAGGGAGACTAATTCCAACGAGGCTCAGGAAAGGCACCACCCAGATTCGCTCCAGTTGAAAGATTGGATTAACTTATCGTCAAGTAAATTGCGATGATCTGGGAACCTTCATGCCAAAAAGCCGTGAGAGTAACCTAAGATAGGTCAGCCTCTGATAAACCAAACGCGGAGGAAAGTCTCTTCATGCTTTCCATTTTCAATTACTTGTAAAGACAATTACTTGTAATTTCATTCCATGTTAATCTCTATGTAATGGAAAATATGAAGAATATGTGTACATGCATATTAAGGCTTGACATGCTATTAAATGACACCCGTTTTACAGTATAGTATTCCTAAAATGTACACACTATGATAACATATAAATAATTTATACATTCCCTAAGACTAAACTACATAAGTTTTTGTAGGGAAACAATTGGGCATGTTACCCGTTTAAAGTCCAAAAAGGCCACGAGCATATAGTCAATTATGTTTTCATCTGACCAGTCTAATCCTGCTCCTGTCTCTCGAGAAGAGTTTGACGGATTAAGCAAGCAAATTACAGATTTGGCTGTTCTGCTTAAAGAACTACATCATTCTACTCAGGGTTCGCGAATACTCGTACATACAGAATCCTCTGCACAGGGAGGAACACAAGGTTTGGATAAAACAATTCCGGAACTTCAGTTGGATACAACCAACAAAATTCCTGAAAACATCCTTACACATATGGAAGAGACCAGTGATATCAAGAAGAAAGTCCTTCAAATGGAAGAAACCATTCGGTCTATAAAAAGGGTTGGCACACACGGGAGTGTTTCCTATGCTGATCTTTGTATATTCCCTGGTGTTCATTATCAAGAGAAATTCAAGACTCCTGACTTTGAAAAGTATGATGGGTTGGGAGATCCTTACACACATTTGAATGTATTCATTGGAGAACTTGGATCTTATGTCGATGATGAGAAGCTCATAATGCAGCTATTCCAAAAGAGTCTAACTGGAGAAGCCCGATCATGGTATACCAGATTAGACAATTCTAAAATACATAGTTGGGAAGAGTTAGCTCATGCCTTCCTTACTCAATCTGACTTCCCATCTCGGATGGCTCTGGCCAAGTACCAAATTACCAAGGTTAAGAAATAGTCTAATGAGTCATTTAGAGAGTATGCTCAAAGGTGGAGGCGCCTTGCTGCTCAAGTTATTCCTTTTATGACAGAGTCAGAAATGGTTATGACTTTCATAGGCATATAAGAAGCTCCTTTCTATGAGAGAGTCTTAGCTGGCATTGGTAAGCCATTTTCTGAAATGATTAAACATGGAGAGATGGCTGAGATGGGATTGAAGTCAGGAAAAATTCAAGACCTAGCCGCTCTGAAAAGTCATTCTTTGAGAGCACATCCAAATTCCTGAACTTATGGAAATAACCCCCAGAGGGTCCATAAAAAGAAAGAGGAAGATGTTTCCTTGATACTACAAGGTCAAAAAGGCAGTCAGAACATATCTATCCAAAGGAGAAACTACTCCCTTTTTCAAGCACAATTTCCAACCCTGCATTGCCAAAGGGTGGAGAAGTCCGATGCAATCGAGCGTTCACACCCCTAGGGGATTCGCTCAAAAATGTTCTCAATCTTTTGACTACTCAGAAGAAAATTACACATCTTCTTCCACCAGCCAACCCGAATGGGAAATGTTACAATGCTACACAGAAGTGTGCTTATCATGCCGGGGCACCAGGACATGACACTCAGGATTGCTGGGCCTTGAAACACAAGATCCAGGATTTAATTGATAATGGGGAGATTGTCATGACTAAACCCGACCAACCTCATGTGCAGGACAACCCTCTTCCTCAACACAAAGAAGAAGAGGTCAATATGATTAATTAGAGCAGTGGACAAAGTTCCAATTACATTGTTGAACCTTCCCAGACTAGCAAAGACAGTGCTGACAGATGGAATTATGCACAGTTCCAGTTTATGATGGAATGAAAGATTAAGGCTCTTTGCAAGCAAGTAGACCAATTGGCAGAACTGATGATTCATCAACACCAAGTCACACGCCAATTAGTCAGTCAGGAGCATGCTAGTCTCCTTCCTTTTGTCATGAATACTCCATCCTCGCCTTTAGAAACTAAAACACTGGAGGATAAAGTTGCGAAAAGAGCAAGTGCCAAAGCCCGTCGGGATTTTGCCAACAAACGGGAATTTACATACCTTGGCCAACCTATGGAGGAGATATTTCAGATGCTGATCAATGAAGGAAGAATTACATCCCTTTTACCTCCAATCAATCCCCGTTCTAGACGGTTCAATTCCAATGGAGTATGTCAGTATCACTCCCACTCTCGCGGTCACAGCACAGAAGAATGCTGGGCACTCCTCCACCTAATTCAGAATTTAATTGACAGCGGTGTCCTGCAAATGGCAGATGACGACACTTTGTTACTTGAGTGTGGGAACACATGTCCTATAAAATGGAAGGACGGTGTAGCAGTTATCTCTGCTGAGGATGATTTGGCTGCCAGACCACTCACAATACAAGCAATTCAACTCAGAGGTTCTGACAATCCTTTGAAAGTGGATACACCAGAGCCAATTCTCTTGCCATCTAGGCCACAGTATCCTATTGTCAGCTTAAAAAAAGTCCCATGGAATTATGGGCAGGCTAAAGGATCTACATCACATACAACTGCTACAGTGGCGAATGAGAATCCATTATATCTTCCCATCAGGTGATGAAGCCTACCATTAAATTAAATGGGAAAGTTCCCATAGAGAAAATTGAAGAGTTCCTTCGTAACATGGGCCATAACGAAGCCAAGGTGGTTTTAAGCTTGAGAGAAGCTCCACAACAAATTTCCATACTGGACTTGGTTTTCTCTTCCGAAGATTATCGAAAGATCTTGTTAAAGGGTCTTGGAAGAAGCCCATTTGCCGAAATCAGTGGATGTGGAAAAATTCTAACATCTGGTTGATGACATTTTCAACAACAATGTGATATCTTTCACTGATGATGACATACCCGCTGAAGGGACTGGTCTTTGTAAGCCTTTGCACATAGCGGTGTTGTCCTTCGGATATATGGTGGGAGAAGTCTTGATGGATGGAGGTTTATCTATGAATATCTGTCCTTATGCTACCTTAGAGAAGATGAATATCAACCCCAAGAGGATCAAAAGCAGCTATACGGTTATCAAAGCTTTTGATGGGTCCCGACAAAATGCCGTTGGAGAGATTGAACTGCCAGTAGAGATTGGTCCACATACATTTAGTGTATCCTTTCACGTGCTCAGAATAGCTACATGATATAATCTGCTATTAGGAAGACCGTGGATTCATATGGCCAGAGCCGTCCCTTCCACCCTTCATCAACAACTTAAGTACATTATCAATAATAGCCTAGTCACTGTTAATGCTGAGCCGGGAATGTCCTGAATAAGGTGACATACCACTCATCAGCTTCAATTCAGAAGTTAAGCCGGTCAGTTTCCATGCCCTGGAGGTGAGCAACACTCACTACCACCCCATTGGGGCGCCACCTCTCACACCCAAGATTTCTGCCGAGGTAATGTCGGCCACTCAAGAGATGATATCATTGGGTCATCAACCTGAACAAGGGTTGGGCAAAGATCATCAGGGTATTAAGCACCCAATTCAAGTTCCCCGTCAAACAGGGATGACTGGATTAGGCTATTTTGGTAGCTCTAGTCACAAGAATCCTCACAAGCACAAACAAATTCCTTCATCTTCAGCCATAAGACGATTATCTCCACCTACAGATCCTGAGCTTGTACAGTCTTTGATAAAGGTTCCAGCCCACGTTATGGCTATGCTATTTCCCAAACCGATACCGATTAGAGCAAAAGAGGTCCTGATTCCTAATCCCGAAGTGGAAGAAAGGGAACGAAAACGTAAACAAGATATCGCTAGGAGGTTGTCTCATCTACGAATCCTTTTTCATGATGAGCACACAAATAGATACACTCTAGATTATGATTATCCCGACATTATGGTAATCATTCGGGAAAAGGAGGACAATGATCGTCACTTCATTCTTCTTCATCACGGGACTTCACCCTTAGCAATTGGGCGAAGATTTCTTGCATTTGTTGCCAGGTAAAAAGGCGAAATCCTCTCGCCATGTAGATAGCTTTAACTGCTTACTTTTCTGTACAGTATTAGTAGTTGTTTTATCAGTACATGCTAACACTTTTGTATAATTGAATAGTTTCATATATTAAGTGAAATCATATTTTTTTTAGGACTCTGAATTTAGATGTGCCTGTACTTGCTGATGAGGTGCCTTTTCTCCACAAGAACTGTAACTTTGATGAAAAGTTGGACTCAGACTTGATGGAAATACAAGAGGACATTGAGATACCTCAGGAGATCAAGGAATGGGTTAAAGACAAACCCAAACAAAATCTTGACCAAACCACCTCATTCAATCTCGGAACCTTAGAAATCCCTAGGTCGATCCAGATTGGTACAGACCTCACTCCAAACCAAAGGAATGACATGGTTGCGTTATTAACCCAATTCCAGGATGTGTTTGCATGGTCTCACGAAGACATAGTGGGTTTATCCACATACATCGTCATCCATCACCTTCCCATTAAAGAGGGATTCAAGCCAGTCAGGCAGAAGCTCAGGCGATTAAAACCTGAGTGGAGTTTAAAGGTTAAAGAAGAAATTGTGAAATAATTTCAAGCTGGCATCATCATGGTGTCCACATATCCTGAATGGCTATTAAATATAGTCTCTGTGCCTAAACCGGGAGGAAAGGTGCGAGTTTGCATGGATTACTGGGATCTGAATAAAGCTTGCCTTAAGGATAGCTTTCCCGTGCCATTTATCCACATTCTCATTGATAATACTGCTCAATATGACATGTACACATTTACTGATTGCTTTGCGAGGTATTATCAAATCATGGTTGCTGAGGAAGATCATGAGAAAACTGCATTCATCACACCTTGGGGAACTTTTTGCTATAGACGATTGTCATTCGACCTCATTAATGCCAGAGAAACTTACCAGTGAGCTATGATGGCTCTTTTTCATGACTTAATGCACAAAGAGATAGAGATCTACGTGGATGACATCATCGTCAAATCCCGAAGGGAAGAAGACCACTTAGACAATCTCAGAAAACTTTTTAACAGGTTGCGTAAATATAACTTGAAGTTGAATCCAGCCAAGTGCACCTTTAGCATTAAATCAGATAAGTTGCTAGGGTTCCTAGTCAGCCACAAAGGGATTGAGCTGGATCCCACCAAAATCCAGGCCATCAAGGAAATGCCCGTTCCTCAGATAGAGAAGGAAATACGAGGATTTTTGGGAAGAATCAACTTCATTAGCAGGTTCATTTCTCAACTCACAGCAACCCGTGAGCCTATCTTCAAATTATTAAGGAAGAACACCTCCATGAAATGGAACGATGAGCGTCAAAAAGACTTCCTTACAATCAAAGAGCAGCTGATTAACGCTCCTATTTTGGTACCACCCAGGGATGATGTTCCCCTGTTCATGTACCTGTCCATTAATGACAATGTCATAGGCTGCATGCTGGGACAAAAAGACGATAGAGGCCAAGAGTGAGCTATCTACTACCTCAACAAAAGATTCAGTAGCAGTGAACACAAGTACACTCTGATTGAGAAGACTTGTTGTGCTTTAGCATGGGCTTCCATGAGGTTACAACATTACCTCCATGGTCATACAACCCATCTTTTATCCCACATGGATCCTCTCAAATATGTGTTCAGTAAACCTATATTAAATTGTCGGCTGTCCAGATGGTAGTTGATCCTATAATAATTTGACATTATCTACATGACGCAAAAGTCCATTAAAGGTCAAGGAATTGTGGATCAACTGGCCGCCGCACCTGCAGGGGATTTCAAACCCTTGGAGACATACTTCCCCGATGAAGGGGTAATAACAGTGCAACAACATCATCAGTATAATGCATGCCGTACGTGGAAAATGTATTTTAATGGAGCTGTTAACATGGAAGGTTCTGGAGCTGGAGTAGTTCTAGTATTCGATATGAGGGAGCATTATCCCGTCGCCGTCAAATTGTAGTTTGTTAGCACCAATAACATAGCTGAGTATGAGGGCTGTATCATGGGACTCAAACTTGCCCAATCATTGGGTATCAGGCGGTTAACTGTCTTTGGGGTTTCAGAATTGGTAATCAGATAAACCACATGAATCTATCACACCAAAGAGCTACATTTGCTGCCTTACCATCGGCAAGTTTTACAGATGGCTTTGGAGTTCGAAGAAATAAACTTCCTCCACATTCCTCGAAATAGGAATGATTTTGCGGATGCGCTAGCAACCATGGCCTCCTTTGTAAGACCCCAACTTTTATAAATAAAGATGAATTTTCTATAATTATCATTTTTAAATATTATAGAATGAATTTGATATAATGTTATAGTTGTGGGTAATATTTAGAAATTTTGCAAAGTACACAAGTTGTTTATAATATTCGATTGGTTGGGGAATATTCGTATAATGACACAATCATTGGTGGACCCCACAACGGAATTATTACCGGATTGAGAAAACGACAAAAATATTTTTATGAAAATAACGGCGAAAGTTTTACTGTTAACTGTTGAAACACCGGTGTTAAAGAAATGCGAGAATCTGGCGTGGTTGCATAAGAGCACACGGTATTGATTATTGATGCTTCGTGAGAAGTCACTCGGTTTTGTTCAATTATTGCTTGATAATTGTTGCGTAGTATCTCACGTTAATTGATTCAATTATTGTTAATATTTTATATTGAGATAGCGAAGTTATTAATATTATTATTTGCAATATTAACGAGGTCTAGAAGTTACGCCAGGAGAGGTTTGGTCACCTAATTGCATGCCATAGGGAGAAATCCTTATTGAAAGCCCCTCTTTCACAGGAGCGACACAGTCGATTAATAGTGTGAATAATAATAATGATGATGAAGTTTTGTTTTATTAGTATTATTAATATAATAAAAGCAGAAAAAGCTTTTATATAAAACAAAATACTTTTATAAAGTTATTCATTTTATTAGGCTAATAGTAAAATCTTTTTATATAAAAAATGAGAATACTTTTATAAAGTTATTCGTTTTATTAGACAATAATTAGAATATATTATATTTTATTATGCATAATGTTTGCATAGTGCCTGCATAGTAAAAACTTTTTAAAAGTTATTCGTTTTATTAGATTATAAATAGAATATATTATATTTTATTGTAAACCAATCTGGACCGTCCGTTTAAAGTAAATCGATCTGGACCGTTCATGGATTGGTTACTATTCAGTCCATTCTTCTATAAATAGAAGCTCATTCTTTCAATATTTCTTACGAATTCACTGAAACTCTAGAGAGAGAAACTGTAGAGAGAATTATTCTTCTATCTTGAGCGTATTTCTTTAGCGTTTAAGAAAGCTTTGAGCGTAGTGCAAGTTTCTTCAAGTATATCCTCGCCCTACCGTCAGAGTACTCTTCTTTATAAGGTAAGGGGTATTATTTTTTTCATATTCATGAAGAGAACTTCTGTTATTCTATTATTTATTATTACATTAGAATAACTTTGTATCTGCTATCTACCCTATACTTGGTGAAATTCTTCTGTTAGTCCATTAATTATTATTCTGCTGGAATAACCTGTCTATGCGAAGTACCGCATACATAGTGAAATTCTATTATTAGTTCATTCTTTATTATTACATTTGGAATATCACTGTACATGCATTTTACGGGGACTGGTTCCGTCTTTATTATTCTTTGGAATATCCTCACATGCATGCGTTTTATCTTTGGACTGGTTCCGTTATTTATTATTACATTGAATAACTTTGTCCATGCAAAGTACCGCATGTATGGTGATTTCTTTTGTTATTCCATTCTTTATTATACTTAGTTGGTTAAAGTTTTTACTTCAAAACTCCATGAAATTAGTGGAATATCCTTGATATTTGCGCTTCATCCAGTATCTTTTCATGGAAATATTCTTCTGAGCATTCTTGAATTTTACTCTACAAAGAAGTATCATGTTGACAATTTGGACGTTATTAGTTCCTGAATAAATTAATTCTTGAACTTGTTTTATTGAATTCTTATATCATTGTCATCATCCTCATATTTATATTTTGTTGAAAGTCATCATGGCACCTGTAGTGCATAGATGGACTTGGTATGATTATGACCGAGGATTATTCTTGTAATCATGACCGTAATGTTACAAATGATGTGGTAAAAGTCCTCATTGGCCCGTAGTGCATTGATGGACAGTTGTTGGCATGATCATGACCATTAATGAATACACAAATATCCTTGGCCCGTAGTGCATGGATAAATTGTGGTTATGATACTAATGAATATCCTTGGCCGTAGTGCAGGGATGATGTGGATTATTTATTAAGCTGAGTCCAGCAATAAAAGTGATGAAAACCTTTTAAATCATAAAAGATAATAGATTTTATTCTCTACTTGACTCTTTTAATGGATTGCTTGTTCCACTGCAGTTAAACTTGATGTCTATTGTATTTTATCAGTTTAACATTGTTGAAGACTAATGATAATTTATTCTGCATTATCTTAGTCATAATATTTCTTACTGGGCTAGTTGAGCTCACCCTTTCTTTCACTGTTCTCTTCAGGAAATGAGAACGTAGCTGGGACTAGTCTAGGAACGGAGTGACGGTCTAGATGATAGTATTAGTAGTCCTCACTATTCTGTTAAATAGTGTGTTAATAAATATAATGAGGACTTATTCTAAGAGTAGATATTGTCTAGAAGACAATGTTTGTATTAAAACTCATAGCTCTTTTGTTGTATATTTAAGATTGTATTTGTATTCTGTACCATGTATTTGGCGACTCAGAATAGGTGATGTATACCTATTTTGGGAGCGTCACATCCTTGATCACCATACATGACAAGGAAAACATGCCAAGCATCCCACTTGCCCTACAAAAGGCTCCAGCCTATGGAAATTACATTAGAGAAATATCGGATGAGCTACCTCCCATCCAACACCCTTGGTATCAGGATATCAAGAAGTACTTACGAGATGGATCTACACCCGCTGAGGCGAGCCCGACTGAAAGAAGGCGGATCCATCGACTGGCTATGAAGTTCTACCTGAGCGAAGATGCACTCTACAAAAGAGAAGCAGGAATAGGTCTCCTCAGATGTCTGGACAAGGACCAAGCTCAGAGGCTCATGAATGAAATCCATACTGGAGTATGTGGCCCACACATGAGCGGCCCCTTACTTGTTAAAAAGATCCTCAGAACAGGGCATTACTAGCTCTCGCTTAAGGCCGACTGTGATGATCACGTCAAGAGGTGCTATCAATGCCAAATTCATGGGAATGCTATCCACGCCCCTCCTAGGGAGCTCTAAAATATGAGTTCACCTTGTCCCTTCTCAATGTAGGGAATGGACGTGATCGGGCCCATCGAGCCCAAAGCCAGTAATGGGCATCAGTTTATCTTCACCATGATCGATTACTTCACCAAATGGGTAGAAGCAGCCTCCTTCCCCAGGGTTACCAAAGAAGTCATCATTGCTTTCATCAAAAACAATGTCATTTATTGATATGGACAACCAGAGGAAATTGTGTCAGACAATGCTAAGAACCTCAATAACAAAATGATGGAGGAGTTATGCAGTAAATTCCACATCAAACACCTTAACTCTGTCATCTACCGTCCAAAGATGAATGGTGCTGTTGAAGCGGCTAATAAGAACATCAAGAAGATTATGCAGAAGATGTCTGCCAATCACAAAGGATGGCCTGACCTCTTGCCTCTGACTCTATTAGCCTACAGAACTTCAATGCGTATTTTCACTAGGGTAACCCCATACTCATTGACCTATAGGATGGAAGTAGTGCTCCCCATAGAAATGGAAATGGAATCCCTCAGAGTGTTGATTGACGCTCAGCTGGATGAAGACCAATGGTTACAAGACATATATCACCAATTGTCTCTAATAGACGAAGTGATGCTATCTTCCATGGTCAGTTATACCAACAAAGGATCGCTAGGTCCTATAACAGGAAAGTCCGGCTATGGTAGTTTAAACAACATGACTTGGTTTTGAATAAGATCATTGACAACCAAGATCAGTCAAAGGGAAAATTCACTCTGAACTGGGAAGGCCCGTTTATTGTCAAGGAGGTATTGACAGAAGGTGCTCTTAAATTACAGGAAATGGATGACGACGAATTTCCACAGCGCATCAACTCAGACACTGTGAAATGGTACTATGTCTGAAGTTACCATCAAGTAAGCATCCTCGTTTTGGATCACCAGATCACCAACCATTTCAGGTTTTCTAACCCTTACTACACACAACCCTTTCTTCATACCCATTTACCCCATCAGGAAAACACACTCTTCAAGCCAGCAACCTGGTTTTCAAATCATCAGATCTTTCGTTTTACACTTCATACAATTTTGGTTATCCCATCAGGGATTGAACCCTTCCTCAGCAGTTTGTCCTGAACATGGGATTAAACTTTTTCACACCCGTAGTTTATCCTAAACATGGGATCAAACTTTTTCGGCTGCAAATCGTCCTGAACATGGGGAGAACTACGTTGACCTGATCTCCCCGATACCTGGGAGTACAAGGCAACCATTTTATATGGCCCGATCGCAATAAAACAAAAACAACAAAAACATTTCTACACCCTTTTCTACAAACAAAAAATAACAAAAACATTTCTACACCTTTTCTACCCTTACACCATACAGCGTTGAACCTCTTACACCAGGTTCAAACTATGCAGACCTGATCTCCTCTTCAATAGGAGTACGTAGGCAGTCATTTATGGTTCGGTCTAACCCCCTACCAAAACACAAATACTTGTCACACGGTACTGGGATCAAACTTCAATCCACCACATTTCATCGGCTTCAGACCAAAGGGATGGAACTACGTGGCCTCCCCATAAATGGGAGAGTTAGCGACCATCTAAGCTGCGGTTGATTCCTTGAAGAGCAACACCAATCCATAAGAGATGGAACTAACTGGGCTCCTCTTGAATAGAAGTACTGGTGACCATCTATGGTGCGGTGAATCTCAGAGAAGAAAAGTCACACTCATCTACACATTTCCATACAAAAACCAATCCCAAGACACCAAAGAGGGTAGGGATACACACAGATCAATGATCCATTCTGAAAGATCTTGCAACGTCTCAATGTCCACACATCAAGGATGAGTTTAGAATACATCAAGATCATAAGCCCTGAAGAAACAGGCGAATATCAAGCAAGTATCAAGGCACAACTGAAAGGGAAGTGAATTAAAATATATTTCCCTACTATATATAATGCTGTTTGATATATACAATATGTGCTGTACATGAAAAAATGGCTAAGCTAGTATGTGCAGGAAAATACAAGTCTATCTATGGATCGATATGTATGCGGACTATGAGATCTAACATAACATCTCTCTCCGAAGAAGGGGTAACGCTGCAAGCTCCTGCCCAAGGGTATCTACACGAGCTAGCAGATCCGAGGCTAACTGTATGGTGGCATGATGCTCATCAATGTATGAACTCATATCGACAAGGATGCCAGTCGAAAGGGATCTCACTGAAGCACTATCTGTAATGGCCACATCCTGGGAAGATAGGGCAGCATCCCGCTCTACAATCAATGCATCTCTGGATGATCTGGCCTTATCTCTCTCCAATAGAGCGGTGTCTCTCCCATCAAGAGCTGTCAACATCAAGGCCCTAACCTGATCTCTCTCAAAGGTCATCAGATGAAGACTCGCTTCTGAATCATCGTCTTTGAATAATGAATCACGTGCTTTTCGTTTCTAGGAGAATCAGAAGAGCTCTTGCAACCCAAATGAATGGCTCCTCCTCTGTGGGAATATCAATGTCCTCTATGGGCTCCCTATCATTAGAATCAATCCCCGATAATGTGGATACTACCGTAGCCAATGTAGTCTCTGTCTCCATCCTTGCAAAATACTCTGCAGAATAGCCCGAATGGCTAATAGAAAATGCAGCTAGCTCATGCTGATCCCAATAGGCATACACCCTGGATCTGTCCTCTGCTGACAAATGGCGAGAAGCCAAGCACTGACTCAATGCCCCTCAAAAGGATGGAAATCCTTGAACTGGTCAAACTGACACATCACGGCCAGTGGGTGGTAAGTATTCATGCTCCTCAAACCAGCTAGAGGGAGATAATCCATGCCCAGAGCATGAGTGATAAAGTTGTAGTGTGAACAAAGCCCTGTACACGAAAATATATCAAATGGATCTCCAATCCCTGCCAGGAAAATGGACCAAGATGCATGATCTGTACACTCCCCAAGCTGAAAGGAGTACGACATAGCTATCTCATGGGTAAAAAAATACCCGTGCCGTCAGAATGTGCCAATCGATCTCAAGTGTGACATGAACCACACGTACAACATGACTGAACTACCTGTGAATACCCCTGTAGGGTAGGTACTGCAATATGTGGCCGACCTTAGCGTCTCTGCTACAATCATCGGTACAATGGTGTGACCCTCCCTGAGAGCTTTACTGCCATAATGACGCCAATATCCAGCTCATCCATGTACTGTGTTATGTATACATATGATAATACGTACAGTAATAGTACATCTACTCTAGCCAAATGCCAATGATCCTCTGGCATGGTAAAATCCCCAGAATGCCATGTATAACTATCCTATGAGACAAATCTGTCCATCAAAAAATTCTGGGATACAACGTGGCCGGATGTGATCTCATCCTGCATAACTCTACGCCTCATCCCGGTGAGGGTCATAAACTGTCGACTCATGATGCCGATAGCCATCCGCACGCAAGGTCTGTCCAGTGGCAGCGCCATCAACCGTGCATATTCCTCCAAGGTAGGAGTCAACTCATGGATACTAAACTGGAAAACCTGCCTCTCCGGTATCCAATGCTCCAGCATACCCTCTACAAAGCTTGCGGGAACCTGAAATATCAGGAGAGTCATAGTATGCTGCAATAACTGATCTACAATAACCCTGTCTGAAGGTGACATACTATCATACCACGATCTCAGATGGGATGCCACCAATACTGGTGGGGTATGATCAATACGGTTAACTGTCGAAGAAGACATCTATACGGGCCGTGTCATAAGACTATCCAGAGGTCAATGCTAAATATCTCTGGACATACATATACATAACATAATACATGCATGATAAATGATAGATGGCAATATGATGTAGGGAATAACAGTATATACATTCCTAAGTACATCATCATCTAATACATCTCTGTACAGCTAAAAATACAGGAAAATGGGGCACAGACGCCCAGCTACTAACAGAGGTCACCTAGTGTCTAACAGAGGCCTATCAAAAGATATAACGAGAATATACATCAGAAGAAGACAATGGTGTCAATGTCTACATCATCAATCCTGTCCACCTGATGTAACTCTTCCTGAGTCACTAGATCTCCATCAACGGGGATGTAAGGCCTATACAATGGAGGATCTGCACTGACAAAGCAATATGGGTCATCTGAGGGGCTAGCTCGTGAGCTGGAAGGATCAAATGTATCTGCCTCTGTCGGATCTCTGCCCAAGTGCTGGATAAATAAATGTGCCCGGTCCAAGCCGGGTCAAACTGTCAATCTGTGTCAAATGAGTCGGATCTCTGACACAGGACATCCAATCCGTGATCATCATGGATCTAGGAACCATATCCCCCATAAACTGCGTGGCGCGGGTCTGGGCTTCGATGGTACAAGGGGACCACTAATGCTGGAACGTAGCCTGGGTATGTGGACCATCTGATAGTGTAAAACCGTCAACACCCATCAAGGGGATATCAATGACGGGTGACTGTGAAATAGGCCAATAACGCCTGATAGGAGGCAAGATCGGGATACGAATCTCTCCTGTGGTGCTCCTAATAGCACGCTTCTCCTAAATAGAGCTCCCATCCTCCATCTATAAAGATAGGAATCCTACGGGTGGAAATCGTGTACTCGACACCAGTCGGGTATCCATCCTCAAAACCAATGTCCAAGTGCTCCCCAGAATAGGGAATCCAATTAATGGCATCAGCTGTCAATAACTCCAGCTGTAGGCAACAATGAGTGAAACCCTCAGCTACAGGGACCTCCGCCAGTATGGAATGATGCCATCGCCATCCTCCTGGATAGGTCTCCAAACTTAACACATTCACAGGACGCAAACATGGGAGCCTCTCATAGGCCCAGAACTTCCAACACAAAGGAAAACATCTGCTGTCAGTCAACACTTTTAACCTGTACATGGGAAATTACAAGAGATGTACTCACCAGCATAAATGGGTAAAATCCTAGCCAAGCCTCCGTCAACCCCTGTGAACGCATGCGCATTCCCCTGAGGAAATAGGCAAAGGTGTAGGAACCCCAGTCATACTCTTCGATATGGTCCACATGTCGTGTGACGCTCACCAAAGCGAATGACACCGTAGAAGAGTTATTAGCTATGAAGCAACCCCTAATGATTATCAAAAATAATCGTCGAAGAATGTGATCCCTGACCCTCACATCATCGGGTATGGGCTCACTCAACAACCCGCTTATAGCATCTACGCTCAATGGACCGGTACGAACGGTCCTGCCCTTGAGCGCCTCAGCCGGAACTCCTAGCAAGGATCAAACTGCAGTCGGGGTAATATCCACCGTACATGGCACTGCCACCCCTCCGGCTTGGTCTAGTTCGAGTTGCAAAGGAGTTCTCACAAGCTGAAAAGGCCAAATTAGGAATAAAAATGCTATGCGATTGAGCAGAATAGCCTGAAATCCTAGTTTTCATGGGTCAAGTTGTGGCTTCACATATCACTCATTGGTATTCACCCAAACATAGGGTACACTATACCAATGATCTCAGCTATTGCAAACTACATTGAAAAATACCTCACAGAGGTCCGATGCCATCAATTCAGGGTCGTAACCCTAAAACCTTTTCCCCAACGGGTTTTTATACAATCCATCCGTTGATGTACACATCAACGAAGGTCAAACAGCCTTAACATTATCCTCAGTAGGGATCTCATCCGTTGATGTACATGTCAATGAAGGTCAGGCAACCCTGACAACACCAACTGTTGGCAGTAACTCCAACAGAACAGCGGAAAGACCTGGCGGTACAAACCAGGGAAGAACATCCTCATCGGGGAGGACCGATGATGGAATATATTATACACATCCTCAACAGATAAAGCTCTATCCCCACAGAATCTCTTGTACATGAGAGATGCATCTTCAATGTGAAGTTTGTATCAAGGATTAAGGACTTTGGTGATAACCGTAACGTCAACATCCTGGAAGCTCCTGAGAGAATTGGATTGCACGTCCAAGACAGTTCATCAGGGTTGTCAGTAATAACTGTCAACACTAGTAGAAGTCAAGGGAAGCCGACAATCATCCCAACATATTGGAAAACAATCCAACAAACTACATACATTCGCATCATGTTGTTGTACATGGCATCATGATCATCTTGTTGCATTTCAAGTGTCTAGTACTCTTTATCCTATCCATGCCATTGCATTGCATGAATATGATAAAGAGGGGCATCGATAGACACTCAAAATTTTCTGCCTACCTGTTACTAATATTACAGGAGGGCAAAATCATCTTTCAGAGATAACCCTGGAGGACAACTCATCTCATTCCCTGAAATAACACTAGAAGTGTCAGTTTCAACCTCGGAGATAACCCTGAGGCATGCAGTTCCAATACAGAAAATCACACCGGAGAAGGCCATTTCATCTCGGAGTTAACCCCGAAATACTCAGTCTAAGTCCCGAAAACAACACCAGGAAAGACAATGTCAACCTTGGAGATAACCCCAAGGAGTGCGGTTGCAGTTCCGGAGATAACCCCGAAAATGCTCGTTTCAACCTATTCAGTTAGCTTCAACCTCGGGGTTCACACCGAGGCACTCAGCTCCAAACCCGAAGATAACCTCGGGAGGTCAGGCACACCTCAGGGACAACCCTGAGGACGTCCAATACTTGCAGTAGCCCAATCTTAGACATAACCCTGAGCAACGACTGCTTTATCAGCCCAAACCAGAGATAACCCCGGTGAGGGGAAAAATCATCATTTTGCCACCTCGATCCCACATTAGGCCGTCTCAACAACATCTCAACATACATTCTACATAGCAATGTCCCACAAAAACTAAGGAGTTCCAATCTCGAGTGACAACTACGCAAGGCAGCAGACCAGATAGAATTTAAAGCTTGAAGACCAAGGGCATGGTCCCATCTTCTTGACTTCTGACAACCTCTAATCCCATGTCATGGCGTAGCTCTCAACAACAGCACTCCGTAAAAGGTCTTATACACCTCAATTAGAGGCTCGGATTAAAGTTATACAAGTTTGAGCGGATATCACGTTGCACGCGCGTGTCGTATTTCTGCAGACAGCGCGGGACCCAGAGAGAGCACAGGGCACCCCTGCGATTGCAGGTGCATCTGCTGGTGCTATAGGTACACTACCTCTGGCTCCCCCTCTATAAATAGAGGGCTTGGGGTGGCCATATTTTAAGAGAAAATGGCGAGGAAGCCACATCCCAATTTGCTCTGTACCACGCCTCTAAATTGAGTGCTTTCTCATTTTAAACATTTGTGAGCTTATATTCAATCATATTTTTATCGGTGGGAGCCGAGTGTTCATCCGTTTAAAGCTATAGAAGTCTCCTTTATCAGTCCACTGTAAGCCTTCTTACACACTTTAAAGCCTTTCTCTTCATCTTTGCACACACTGTTCTTCACATTGAGAGTCGTATTGCGTGTGTATGCCCGGACTTCGGTCCGTGGCTTTTATTTTCTTTTGTATATATATATATATATATATATATGTACTAAAATTTCTGGAGCGTTTATTTGCTTATATATATATATACTTATATATATGAACTATTGTCGAACTTTTTTCGATGAGCACATATTTTACATCCTAGCATTCACTACTTATATATATACTTATATATATATATATATATATATATATATATATATATAAAGCTGTTGTCGACTACTTACATGAGCCCGGATTTTACATCCTAAATGCGTATCTTTATATATATATATATATATATATATATATATATATATATATATATGACAAATCATTTGAAATGATAAACCTAGCGGGATTGATATATATCCATGCGCTTATCAATCTCGCTAGGTTTATCATTTCAAATGATTTGTCGCTATATATATATATATATACATTTCTCTGTCGAGCACAGAGTTTACTTTGTGGCCTTTTCTTTATTTATTTACATTTAGTCCCTTTGGAGTTTACTTCATGGCGGTTAATCGCTTTTACTGCTTTATTTATATTTAGTCCTGCCTGAAGTTTATTTCGTGGCGGTTGATCGTATTTATTGCTTTATTTATGTTTCTGATCCCCCATGGAGGTGCTTCATGGTGGTTGATCATGTCTCTCTATATATTTACCGATTTTATATATTTACATTTCTGATCCCCCATGGAGGTGCTTCGTGGTGGTTGATCATATCTGTATATATATATTTACAACTTTTATATATATAACTGCTTACTGCTTTTATATAAATTGTGGCATCATGTGAGCCTAGGAATCATGTGATCACAGATTCAGTGTACTGAATCTAGATTCGGTTTTTGTGATGGACATTTTCAGCTATAAGCAGCTTATAAATTATTTATGGTGTTTGAATTTCCTTAGATGTCTTTCATGCCCATGAGGAGTTCGGCACTTCTTTATATACTATTTTCTCGAAGATGCTTCGCATCTCGAAAATAAAAGCAATCAAGCCGAACATTTAATAAAATGAAAGTATTAAAGGCCTCAATTACTATTGAGCATAAGGTTTGAAAAACCTCTTTTTTACAAAAACATCACTGCTATATATTGTTTAAAACTGAATTTTTATACAAATTCAAACCACAATATATATAAAAGCGAATGAGGCGTAACACTACTTCTAAATAATCGCACATCACCCACACACACACACACATTCATATAATAGTTTAATTAAAAGTGGCGTGTAGTAGTAACACGGATGTCGGGGGGTGGCTAACACCTTCCCTCCGCATAAGCAAGCCCCCGGACCCTAATGAATCTTGGTTTCACAGACCCGTTTAGCAGTGTCACATCACTGGGTTAATGTGCAAACCTTTTCTCCGTTGTGTTATATAACCATGCAAAAACCAACCTGAGACTCTTACAGTCAAATTGTCGACATATAAATGTCGGACCTTTTCACAACTTGTTTTTTCAAACAAATCTCACCTAACATGAGAACACCAAAAAACAAGAACAGAAAAGGGGACAATAAAAATCCCGACGTCGACAACCTAAATTACTATCTGCTTACAAAGAAGCATATTTTCTCAAGTATAAAAGTCTTTGAACTTTTATAAATATATTTGTTTGCTCTTTAATTGATATATGTTTATTTAAGAAACATCAATCTGTACTAAATTTTATCTGCTTATTTTAGAAGCAAATTATTGTAAAATCTTTTTGTAAAAAGGAAAAGGGGTAGAGTTAGTTTATTTTATGTACCTGTGAGAAAGACGAGTAATTCTTCGACCAAGACCAGAGTCTTAGAGAGGTCATTTGGAAGTTGGGTCTCTAGTGAAATTGTGAGGTGAGGAAGAGGCTGTTGTTTCAAGACCAGATCATAGAATAGAATTGAACTCAAAAGAAGGTACAACTAAGCTTGAGGAGGGAGCGGGGAGCTTGCTGTCCAAGATAGATTAATTGAAAATAGTTGAAAGTTTGTCTATAAAACTTTGTAAAGGCTTCTCCGCCTATTGAAGGAGTATTTATTACTAGTAGGAATAGGATCTCAAGTTCCAAATAGGAACTTGAGACTAGACGTAGCAACATATCAGGGGTGTATGTTGTGAACCAGATAAATCTCTATGCATTGTGTGATTGAATTTTTTACTGTCTTGCATACTAATTTCTAAAACTGCAAATTAATTATTAAAAAAAATCAAAAAGGTCTTATATAATTTTTAACCTATAATAATCTATTCAACTCCCTTCTAGATTATTATTGGACTTTCACTCAGAAACAACCTCGAGGGCTGTCAAAAGGCAACATCAGTCCAATCTCGGAAACAACCCTGAGAAAAGACACCTACAACTGCAGCAAGCTCGGAACCAATCTAGGAAGGGAAAAATAGTAATTTTGCCAATTTAATATTAATTCAGCCAAAATCACTGCAAAAGAAGTCCTGCATTACCATAACTTCAATCCCGAGTGAAAACTACACAAGGCAGCTCAATGGATGGACTACGAAGACTCAAAGATCTAGTCATGGACCCATCTTTCTGGATTCAGAAAATGTCAAATCACATGTCATTGTGTAGCTCTTGTCAAGGGCTTTCTGGAAAGGTATAACACGTCTCCACTGGATTCTCGGATTGAAAGTTATAAACGTTTGAGCGGATAACGCGTTGGCCTGAGTGCACGTACTTCGAGACAATAGGACCCACGGGTCCCGGGCCCACCCGGGCAGTAGCAGGTAGATTCGCGGCTGCCGTGGGTAGACCCACGCCTACTTTGGTCTATAAATAAACCCCCCATCCTCCAAAAAGAAAAAAAAAAGAAAAAAGAGAGAAAACTTTGTCTATTTCAGCTTTTAACCCCTCCTATAGTGTTCCAAACTTAATATTCTTCTTTCTAAACACTTTTATACGTATATACTGCGACATATCAAATTTTAACCAGTGAAAACTGAGATTTCAAGCTCCAAAAGCGGTCTGAAGCCTTCTTTGCAACACACTGTAAGATTTTTTCAAATTTGAAGCTTTCTATTGCTTTGATATATATATATATATATATAAATTGTTTATTGCGTTTAAATATCTGTTTTAAGTGCTCATTCAATGTAAATCCATAATATTTAAATTTGTGGACTAGATTTATCTAAATCTAGCCATATCTAACTTTTAATCGGTTCAAAGTTGCAAAATAGGAACCGTTGAGCTATAATGGCTAAGATTTATTTAAATCTAATTTGACTAGGAGCCACGGGATCTAAGATCCAGCTGACGGATCTAGATCTGGTCCCCATAAGGGACCCTTTTCTGTGACGTCCCCAAAATAGGAATACATCACCCATCTTGAGTCGCCAAATACATGGTACAAAATTTAAATACAAACTTAATTATACAACTGTCGTGTAAAATACGACAAAACATAATCTGAGAGTTTTAATAAGAATATTGTCATCTAGACAATATCCACACTCAATGGAGTCCTCAATACATTTATTGTCACACTATTTCACAGAATAGTGAGGACTACTAAAACAACCATCTGGATCGTCAATCCGTTCCCGAACCAGTCCCAACTATATTCTCATTTCCTGAAGAGAACAGTGAAAGAAAAGGGTGAGCTCAACTAGCCCAGTAAGAAATATTATGACTAAGATAATGCAAAATAAATTATCCTTAGCCTTCAACAGTATAACAACTGATAGAATATAATAGACAAGTTTTAGATCAACAACTGCAGCGGAATAAGCAATCCATTAGAAGAGTCAAGTAGAGCATGATATCTACTATCTTATATGATTTAAAAGTTTATCATCAATTTTATCCTTGTAATACCCATCAACAGTTCTTTAGTATACCCAAGATAAATAGAACTTTCATCACCTGTCTTCACCTGAACCACCAAAGATTTTAGTTAAATTCATAATTCATGTTTATAATAATGTGAATCAACAGTTCCTCCTTGCCATAAAGGCTTAATAGAACGTTTACTCAATATCCTTACCCCAAAGGCTAAAGATATTCAAATGTAATAACAATGATCATACCAATCAGTTGTCTATCTTTGTACTACGGGCCAAAAATATTCAACTATAAAACCAATGGTCATGATCATACCAATCAATTGCATGTCAGTGCACTACGGCCAAAGACATTCAACTGTTAACTAATGGTCATGATCCTGCCAATCACATCATCGAATTATCCATGCACTACGGCCAAGGATATTTGTAATTATCACCAGTGGTTATGATCATGTCATACACCTGTCCATCTTTGCATGTAAGCCAAAAAAATATACAACTGTAAAACCAATAATCAACAGTCCATCTATGCACGTAAGCCACAGATGACTTTCATCACAATATAAGCATGAGGATGATGACAATTATATAGGCATTAATCAAATGAAATTAAGGATAAATATTAAAGACTTTAAATTTATCCAGAGTTTAAAAATATCCAAATTGTCAACATGATACTGCTTTGTGGAGTAAAATTCAATAATAATATTCATGTACCAAAAATAATTTGGACAGAAAAGAATCAATTTTTTGTCGTGAATAGTACCCTGTGAATAGTACTTCGGGAATAGTACCTCGTGAATAGTACCCCAACATAAAAAGTACCCCAAATACCCGAGTGAATAATATTCGGGTGAATAGTAATTTGGATGAATAGTAACCTGTGAATAGTAACTTATGAATAGTACTCTGACACGAAAAGTACCCCAAATACCCGAGTGAATAATACTAGAGTGAATAGTAACTGGGTGAATAGTAATCCATGAATAGTAACTCGTAAAAGAAAAATATCAAAGAAAATGATATTCCATGACGAGTACAAAAGAAATGATATCTCATACGAGTATAATAGAATATACGAAACTGTAAATGGATTTTCACCCGCCATGCTGTAATCCACGTAGATAGATCATTTCCACAATTTAATAAAGAATGAATACGAAGGATCATTCACCATGCATGCGGTAATCCACATAGGCAAAAGTTATTCCAATGTAATAATAAAGAATGGAATAATGGAAGAATTCACCGAACATGCGATAGAATCGCATATGTATGTGTTATTCCAATAGAATAATAAATAATGGAACCGTGTCATGCGTAATACGCATGCATGTGATATTCCAACGTAATAATAAAGAATGGAATAACGTAAGAATTTCACCATGTATGCGAAAGATTTTTGCATAGACAAAGTTATTCCAACATAATAATAAAGAATGGAATAATGAAGAATTTTACCATGTATGCGGTACTTAGATGAGGCAAAGTTATTCCAACATAATAATAAAGAATGGAATAATAGAAGAATTTCACCATGTATGCGGTATTTCGCATAGACAGGTGTTTCCAACATAATAATAAAGAATGGAATAACAGAAGCTCTCTTTATGAATACGAAAGAAATAATACCCCTTACCTCAGAAGAAGACTGGATACTGGAATAGTGAGGTAGCAGACTTCTCTTCTTCTTTCTCTCTATAATTTCTCTCTATAATAATTGCTCCATAGCTTTAGTGAATTGGTGAGAAATGAAGGAAGAATGAGCTTCTATTTATAGGAAAATATAGTTTCAATAATTGCACGTTTTGGGGCTCGAAATATTACAGTATAATACCTTCCTCTTTTCCTTCATTTTTAATTTAGTCCTGCAAGTATTATCAAACTTGCACCACCTCCCTAATAGTAAATAATGTGAATCAATAGTTCAATCATGTGATTCAATAGTTATAATCATGTAAAAATACGAATAACAGTATAGTACCTCCATCTATACCTCCATCTTTAATTTAGTCATGCAAGTATTATCAATCTTGCAACAACTCCCCTAATAGTACATGAATGTGAATCAATAGTACATACATGTGAACAAATAGTTATAATCATGTGAATTAATAACAATTACTTCCTCATTTATCCGATTAATTATCCGATAACTTCCAGACATCAATTATTATCAAAATAGATGTCGATTTTCACTAACACTAATAATTCCCACACAATGGAACTATCAATTTCATCTTTAATCAACACAAATTTATTCATCATTAATATTATAACTCACCATTTTTAACAACCAGGTCGTTCCCAGGAAAGAAGGGGCTTTCCGATAAGGATTTCTCCTTATTGACACGCAATTAGGTGACCAAACCTCTTCTTGACAGAACTTCTAGATATTGTCAATATTGTAAATAATAATATGAATAACTTTGTCGTCTCAATTATTGATTTAATAATCTATCATATTATGCACGGATAATCTTTGTGACAATAATTGAATCAATAATATGAGAGATATGATCTGACAATTCTTTGTAGCAATAATTGAGTATAACTGAGTGACTTCTCACGTAAGCATCAATAATCAATACAGTGTGCTACTATGCAACCATGCGTATTACTATACTTTTATCACCGATTATTTTATGACAACTTGTTTACTTTGAAAAATTTTCACATATCACCCTTAACTTTAACCTTTTATCAATTTAACCATTTACTAAATATAATAATTATAAGAAAATTGAATACTTTCATTTCATAAAATTCGGGGTCTCACATTTTCAGCTGTACAATTAGCCTGTAAATCATATTTGTGGTGTTTGGATATCCTTCGATGGCTTTCATGCCTATAAGGTGCCCAACACTTATATGTATATTATTTTGTCGAAGATGCTTCGCATATTGAGAATAAAATCAAATCAAGTCGAATACGGAATAAAATGAAAGTATCAAAGTCCTCAATTACTATGTAAGCATAAGGGTTTGAAAACCTGTTTTCAAAACATCATTTCTGCAAATATTTCTTCAAATTGAACTTTATACAAATCAAACCCTTTGTATATAGGTGCAAACGAGACATATCACTACTTCCAAATAAATGCACTTAGGCCCAATTAACACACACACACACACACACACACACACACACACTTCAGATAAATTAGGGAATTGATAAGACGCGGTAACCGTGTTTTCACGGAAGTTGGGGGGTGCCTAACACCTTCCCCCCGCTTTATCAAGCCTCTGAACTCTATGAATCTCGGTTTTCAAGGCCTGTTAAACAGAGTCCAACAATTGGGCCTTTGTGTAAACCTTTTCATATTCAGTTGAATTGGTACAATAATTTCAAAACTACCAATTGGAGACTCTAAATTTTCAAATCGTCCACATTTTGTGTCGAATTCTTTTCAAACTCGCCCTTTCAAACAAAATTCAACACATAGAAAACATAAAGGGTAAAAAAAGGAATTCCAAGAAAAGAGAAAAATGGCGACTCCGATGGGGACAGTAGAGGGTTTAAGCCGCATTTTAAACTTTTCAAAAACCCTTCTTATCTACTTGTGTGTGAATGATGTCTTTACATTGAATGGATATAAATGAATGCTTTATTTACTGCACTTTAGTGCCTTGCACAATCTCTACATTTTGTATTAGTGCCTCACACAATTTCATCATTTCATACAGTGAGACATGATGTATGTGAATGTATGTTGTGTAATTCCTCCACCAGGAGGCAAACTCGTCGGTGTTTGATTATTGGACTCAATGGAGAATAATCCCACGAGGCTCAGGAAAGACACCACTCAGATCCGGTCCAATTGAAAGATCAGATTAACTTCCCATCCAGTAAATTGCGATGATCTAGGGACCTTCATGCCGAAAAGCCATGAGAGTAGCCTAAAATAGGTCAACCTCTGATAAACCAAATGCGAGGGGGAGTCTCTTCATACCTTTCCCTTTCAATTCCATTTTGGTTCAATGTAAATTACAATTCCATCTAAATAAAAGAAAAAAAAATGTGAATATACATTCCATTCCCTATCAAAAAGTGTCATGTTATCTTGTCATCAAAACAATTGACATCTATTTTGCAGGAAAACATTAAAAATCCCTTAAAACAGACACATTGCATATCGTGCAAACTATTAGTGTTTATCCAGACTAAACTACATAATCTATTTATAGGGAAATAATTGGTCCCGTTATCCGTTTAAAGTCTAAAAAGGCACTAAGCCCACTTTCAGACATGGTTGCAACTGCCCAACATGAATCTACTCCTGTTTCTCAAGAGGAGTTTGAGTGACTAAGAAACCAGATAGTAAAAATAGCTGTCTTTTTGAAAGAACAAAACAAAAAGACTCAGGGTCAACAAATACCCAGTCAAATAGAAACCTCTGCACAAGGAGGAAGTCAAGGTACTGATAAGAAAGAATAGGAAGTACAGATACCTGAACCTCAAACCGAAAAACCCAACAAAACCCCTGAAATCACCAATCTGAAAGAAGATTGAGAAACTAGTGATATTCGAAAGAAAGTTTAGCAAATGGAAGAAATTATCCGGTCAATCAAAGGGATTGGAACGTATAAAAGCATGACTTATTTAGACCTTTGAATCTTTCCTGGGGTTCATTATCCAGATAATTTCAAAACTCCTAATTTTGAAAAATATAATGGATTGGAAGATCCTTACACTCATTTTAAATTGTTCATTGGAGAACTTGGATCCTATGTCGAGGATGAAAAATTGAGAATGTAGTTATTTCAGAAGAGTCTGACTGGAGAGGCCAGAGCATGGTATACCAGGTTGGATAATTTCAAAATCCATATCTGGAAGAATTAGCCCATGCTTTTCTAAACCAATACAGTTTTCAATCACAAATGGCTCTAGATCGATATCAAATTACCAAAGTTAAAAAGCAGAATACTGAGTCATTCAAAGAATATGCCCAAAGATGGAGACGTCTGGCTACTCAATTAATCCCATCAATGACAGAAACTGAGATGGTAATGACCTTCATTGACATATAAGAAGCTCCATTCTATGAGAGGGTCCTCGCCGACATTGGAAAATTATTCTTAGAAATGATTAAACACAGAGAAATGTCTGAAATGGGGTTAAAGTTTGGAAAGATTTAAAAATCTCGTTGCTTTAGAAGCCATGGCTGAGCACATTCAAGTTGGAAATTATGGGAATAACCCTCGATGGGTTCATAAAAAGAAAGAAGAAGATGTATCCTTGGTACTGTAAGAACAAACTCAGAGAGGCAATCAAAATTTGCTCATTCAAAGGAAAAATTATTCCCCTTTTCAAGCATCTGTACAATCCTCAAATCCTCTATTGCAAAAAGTTGGAGAGGTCAGGCGTCAAAGAGTTTTGACACCCTTATGGGACTCATTGGAAAGTATACTCAAGCATCTGACAACACAGAAGAAAATTGTCCAACTCCTTCCTCCACCCAATTTAAGTGGAAGGAATTTTGATACAAGCAAGAAATGTGCTTATCATTCTGGAGCTCCGGGGCATGATACCCAAGATTATTTGTGACGCCCCCAAAACAGGTATACATCACCCATCTTGAGTTGCCAGATATGTGGTACATAAATTTAAATACAACTTAATTATACAACAGTCGTGTAAAATACGACAAAACATAGCTGAGAGTTTAAACAAGAATATTGTCATCTAGATAATATCCACACTCAATGGTGTCCTCATTACAATTATTATCACATTATTTCGTAGAATAGTGAGGACTACTAAAGCCATTTATCCTGGACCATCACTCCATTCCCCGATAAAAAGAATATTCCCCGACCAAACGAATATTTTATAACAACTTGCATACTTTGTAAAAATTTTCACATATCACCATTAACTTTAACCATTTATCAATTTAACCATTTACGAAATAAAATAATAATTATAAGAAAATTGAATACTTTCATTTCATAAAATTTGGGGTCTTACAATCTCCCCTCCTTATGAAATTTCGCCCTCAAAATTTATGTACGTACCTGGTATGCCGAAGAGGTGAGGATACCTTGACAGTATTTCATATTCCAACTCTTGAGGTATAACCTTTGAGTGTCGAATATGATCCTTCTTATCCAAGATTTTAATACGTATCTCCTCATACGTTAAATCTTCTGCTATCTCATCTGGTTCTAATTCAATAATGTGGTTTGGGTCGTCCACATATTTATGTAACATCGATACGTGAAAAATGTTATGAACACGCGATATACTTGGCGGTAAACGAGTCTATAGGCCACAGTTCCTACTCGATCGAGGATTTCAAATAGACTAATAAAATCAAGGGTTGAGATTTCCTCTCTTCATCGAGGCTTGCTTCTAGAATAACGCCCTCGTGAACCTTCTTCTTCACATTCATCAACTCCGGGTGTGTAACTTGAGCAGCCTTTAACTTTATCGATTAAAGTCGATTCTACTCGTATAGTTGATATCACCACGTGGGTCTCTAGAGTCTTTAACTCTATCTTCATCATTTGTAAGTTATACGAAATGGGTTTTTATGTTAACAACATCGCACTCGTAAATGCATACAATCTTCTACTCAATGCGTTAGCTACCACGTTCGCTCTTCCACGATGATATTGAATGGTATGGTCGTAATCTTCAACAGCTCGAGCCAACGTCTTTGGCGCATAATACGTTCGTTCTAGGTGAAGAAATATTTAAGGGTTTTAGAAATGGGTTTTGTACTGGGGTCAATACAAAATTCGATTTCACACTCTGGAGTAGGCCAAGAAGTTCTTCAAAGAATACGCCAGGAAATTTATTAACAATAGAAATGTTATTCAAAACTGTGACTCTCATCCAAGACTTGGATAACACGTCACATTGATACCTATCAACTTGCCATTGTTATTCACGATGTCCCCTACGGATATTCTGGTTTTGATGTATTCCAAGACTTGGAAGTCATCAGCGAAAGGCTCGGGGCTCTTTATATATGGCTTGATATAACAATGATTGACTTTAGTGGTTTGGTTGCTTGAATTCGCATAACAGGTTGGTTAGGAGTATGAAAGCTAACAACCTTATGAAAACAATCGATTTTGGCATGATGAGTAGTTAACCAATCGATTCCTAAAATCACATCAAGGGCAAGTATTTTCAAAGAGATAAGATCGACAGGTAACGTGAAAGTGTCGATTTGAATCAACAAGATTTATAAACAGTGGAGGTAATGAAGGTTTCTACTAACGAAGTTTCAACCAATAAGTCAAAATCTAACTTCTCTGGGGTCAAATTTAAACATTGAGCGCAAGCAAGAGAGATAAAAGAATGGGTAGAACCGGTATCTAATTAGGTATAGACTTCGCAAGAATTTATGATTAACTAACCCGTGCTAACTTTGTTCGGGTTACTCGCTTTTTGAGAAGTCACGAAAAACGCTCTCCCTGAAACCATCGAATTTGTTTTGTCCGTATCCGCCTTTGGTGCCACCGTCCCAGCTGGACTTGACTTTGGTGCACGACAAAATTGGGCTAGGTGACCTTCTTTTCCATAATTGTAACATGCTTTGGACTGCATCGTGCAGCTTGGACTGATATATCCCTCCCTTCCGTATTTGAAGCATACAATTGGTGGTCGTTCTCCTTCCTTGAAAATGGGTGTTGGTGCTGCTGTCTTCCCATCGTTGTTGAACCTTCTCTTCTTGAAATTTCCACTCCTATTATCTTGGCCATGATTACCACCGAAGTGGTTACCATTCTTGGCATGATAATTTCCCCCACGATGGTTATCATTGTTCCGATGGCCGTTGCCACCGGTACAATTATTATTGCGTTGTTGCTCGTTATCTTTTCATTAGGCTGGCTCATTATCGCGCTCCAATAACTAAGCCCTATTCACTACATCTGAATATAAACAAAGTTTATGAGAAATGAGGTATTGATGTATATCGGGTTTCAAAACTCTTAGAAACATTCGCGTCATTCGCTCCTCATTATCGACCAAATATAATGCAAACTGGGATAACTCCGTAAATTTAGCCTCGTATTGCGACACGGTCATATTATTTTGCTCCAACTTGATAAAATCCACCTCCTTCATATGATGAATACTTTCGGGAAAGTACTTGTCGTTGATCAGCTCTTGGAACTTCTCCCAAGACATCTTGAGTGCGTCAGGCTGGGTACATTTTATAGATTCCCATCAGTAATATGCCTCTTCATGCAACATAAAGGTGGCAAAGGGAACCTTTTGCTCCTTGGAGCATCCCAAGACATCAAATATCTTTGTGATCTGCTTTAACCACGTCTCCGCCTTAAGTGGTTCTAGCTTTCCCAAAAACTCTGGCGGTCCCAGCTCCTTGAACTGCTTAGCGGTGACCATCCGAGAGTTGCCACTGTTTCCACCTACATTTTGAACAGGAGTCTCTCTCGCCTGATGTTGCATGAATTGTATAAAGCCTCTGAACATCCCATCGTTCATCATCTGATCGGTGTTGTTATTTACCTGAGGATTATTATCTTCCTGTTGCACATTATCCTGGGTATTGATCATTGGTGACTCAACGGTCTCATATGCTTCATTGCTGATCTCAACATTTTCAGATGCCATTTTCAAACACTGTCACAAAACAAGGGTTAATTAAAATATCACATATTATCCCTATACTCTGCCCGACCAATTAAATACCAAATAAACTTAGGTAGGTCATACTAGCGAAGGAATTCCCCATCTCTCCCCTCCTAGTTCTCGTCTCACATCTCAGCTAGGGATCATATTCCTAAGCTTTGATACCAACTGTGACGCCCCCAAAACAGGTATACATCACCCATCTTGAGTCGCCAGATACATGGTACATAAATTCAAATACAACTTAATTATACAACAGTCGTGTAAAATATGACAAAATATAGCTGAGAGTTTAAACAAGAATATTGTCATCTAGACAATATCCACACTCAATAGTGTCCTCATTACAATTATTATCACATTATTCCGTAGAATAGTGAGGACTACTAAAGCCATTTATCCTGGACCATCACTCCATTCCCCGACAAAAAGAATATTTCTCGACCAAACAAATATTTTATAACAACTTGTATACTTTGTAAAAATTTTCACATATCACCCTTAACTTTAACTATTTATCAATTTAACCATTTACGAAATAAAATAATAATTATAAGAAAATTGAATACTTTTATTTCATAAAATTTGGGGTCTTACATTGTTGGTCTCTCAAACACAAAATCCAGGATCTGATAGACAGTGGTGAGATCGTGGTAACAAATCCAGAGCATCCACATGTGCAAGATAACTCTCTGCCTCAACATAAGGAAGTGAATGTCAATATGATCAGTAGAGGGAGTGGAGAAAGTTTCAATTACCTTATATATGTAGGTGATTCTCCCTAAACCACCAAATATAAATTCTGATAAGTGGGATTATTTAGAATTTCGATTTATGATAGAGCGAGAAATCAAGTTTATCAAAGAACGGGTTGATTAACTAGCAGAACTGGTGATACACCAACACCAAGTAACTCGATAGCTGATCAGTCAGGGGAATACAAGTCTCTTCTCCCTTATAACAAGGAATCAACAAAAAGTCTAAGAGAATGAAACTTTGGAAGAAAAACTTGCAAGGAAAGTAAGATCCCAGGCTATTCAGGACTATGCAGACCAAAGGAAGTTTACTCCTTTGGGTTAACCAATGGAAGAAATCCTGCAGATGTTGATCAATGAAGGGAAGATCACAACACTGTTACCCCCAATAAATCCACGTTCCAAGAGATTTGATGCTACCGGGGTCTGTGATCAATACCACTCCAATACTCGGGGTTATAGCACTAAAAGTTATTGGGCACTTTGTCATCTAATCCAGGATATGATTGACAGGGGTGACCTACAAATGGTAAATAATGATACTTTATTGCCTGAAGAAGAGAAGTTATTTCCTCCAGGAATATAGAGATGAAGGGAAGTTATAGCAGTCATATCCTTTGAAGGAAACTTGTCTGCAACACCTCTTGCAATCCAAAGAATGGAGGTCAACGGAGTAAAGAACCCTTTGAAGGTGGCTGTGTTAGGTTTGTAACATTCATGAACGCAATCAAATTGCACAAAATAAGCGGAAACGTGGAAAATCATAGTTTTAAAATTTTATAAACTATATACCCGGATCATCCTTTATGCACAATTATTAATTAAACAAAAAAGAAAGAACAAGAATCATACCCTTGAAGATCCGATCTTCCTCAGGTACAAGTTCACCTCCAATCCTTTTCGCGTTCAACTTGAATCCACCGGGTTTGGTTCCTTCTTTTGATCAACGTTAGCCACCCAAGTGTTTGGCCTCTAGAGGTGATCCACCAAGGAAGAAGAAAGATTCAAGAAGATGGGTGTTTGGCAAAACCCTAGTTTTTCTATCTCATAGAAAAGGAGCGTACTCTCCAACAATTGGAATAACGTATTCACGTGTTGTGAAAGTGTCAACCTCCTCACCCATAATAAGACTCCTCTTATTTATAGATGTAGGCAACCCTCCTTAACAATTAAGAAATTGAGTTTTATTTAATTAATTAAATTCTTTTAATTAATTAAGCTCCCTAATCTTATTAGGGATAATTAAGTAAACTTATTTAATTAATTTGCCTCCTAATCCTATTAGGATAATTGAGAGTACTTTTATTAATTAATTTCCAAACTCCTTTAGGAATTAAATAATAATAATAGTAATAATAATAATAAGACTCCTCTTATTAATTTATATTTAATATTTTCAAAATATTAAATAATAAAAATTAAGCTATTTAATTTATTCTATCACCGTAGATTAAATTAAATATACTTAACTTATTATTACGATTATGCCATTAACTTCTTAAATAATTATTCTTCCTTTTATGGTGTGACCCTTTAGGTTCTCCATATTAAATCGGTTGTGAATAAATCAATTAGAACAATTCTAATCTTATTTAAATAAATACATTAAATTATTAATTTATTTAAATAAATAATATTTATTCTACAATAGGGATAAGCCTCCCTAGCGATCAACGACTTTCCAGATAATATAGATTTCAACATTAATCATAAAAGAACCTTTGAGTAAATAGTTACCGTACAATTCAATTCTTCCACCATACAATGTCCCACTTAAATATAAGACATAGAATTACTGTCAAGTCTTATTTTATTTAATTATATGTATTTCGATCCTTAAATGCACAACTCCAAATAATGCAAATTAGAAACTCCTTTCTAATTTCATCCTGCCTTGGCCAAGGACTACTAGGTTGTCATTTATCGAATCACATAGGACATTTCTCTTCTTTTACTAGAAGCGGTAGATTCTTTATTGATCATACATTATCTCCATGTACAACTTATTATACCCAAGCATACCCTTTGATATACCCTAAGGGTCTTAAGGAATAAGTCAAAGTATAACTCATCATACACAAGATACTATGATGATCTTAAGTCCAAGGATCACTTTTACTACTATCACTACAGAAATTCCTATTGACATGCAAGTAAAACTCCATTAGGTATTCCTTAGCGAGCCACGTTCAGTGACCTTATTCTCTAATAAGCACCTACATACTTGCTTTAGTGTCTGCACATAAATGATCATGAGATCAATCATCCTCATCCAATGAGCAAGAAACGTATGTACCAATCTATCCGGATTCACTAATCCCCAATTTAGTAATCCAACGATTGGGAACTATTTTAGTTTTAACCTTTCTAAGAATTTAGATCTCATTAGAATGATCATCATCATTATTCTAAAAGCATTGCTTAAAACTATGGGTTTATCACATATTATAAAACAACATCATGTAGATAATTAAAAGCCTTTAATAAATTAATACTTTTTATTAATAAATGAATAAGATTGTTACAAAATATATGCTTTATCATCAAACATGATTGGCTTGTGTGCATACTACTTTCAATCTCCCACTTGCACTAAAGCCAATCGTCATGGTATCTCATACATTTCTTCCCTAAGTGACGATTATCCTGCTGTTGGATAAGCTTTAGTTAATGGATATGTAATGTTGTTCTTGAGAGTTCACTATCTCTATAGTGATTTTCCATCTTTCAATGATTCCTATAATCAAATGAAAGTGTCACAACACATGTTTAGATCCAAGATGAGACTTAGGAACAATTCTTAGTTCTGTAATGAACTTTTCATCCAAACAATCAACTTGCAGCTTCATTTATAGCTATATACTTTGTCTTTATCACTAAACCAGCAACTCTTTGCTGTTTGAAACATTTCCAATTTCACTGCACCACCGTTCAAGGTAACGCTTTACCTGAAAGTGGATTTTCTGTCATCTTGATCTGTCTGAAAAAAACTTGAGTTTGTTAAGCCCTTTAGTTTTAATTCAGACCCACCATGAATATGATCACATCCTTAGTGCCGGTTAAGTACTTTAAGATGTTTTTCACTGACTCATAGTGAACTTCTCCAGAATATGACTGATCAACATCAGGTCTCGTACATTTCATTTCATACATGATAGTTACTCATGCGATCTCTCTTTTATGAGTCTATGGGGACTATTAAGAGAGATACACTCCATGGCTCATCAACATGAGACATCTCTTGGAGTTTGCCATGCTAAACGACTTTAACATCAAATGAATATACGTTCCTTGGGTTAAGTCGAGCATCCTTTTAAATCTATCTATATAGATTTTATCCCCAATTACGATACTCTTCTAAATCATTCGTGGAGGAATGTTTAGACAACTTTATCTTTACTAATTGTAGCATTGGTATGTCATTCCTTATCTATAATATATCAACATATAATACTAGGAATGTCACGACGCTCCCACTGACCCTTTTGTACACACTAGGTTCATTCTTGTTTTTGATAAAATCAAACTCTTTTGATTGTCTCATTAAAAAGAATGTTCTATATTTTGAGAAGTTTGCTTCAATTCATTTCTCTGAGTGTCTACAACTCTTACCTCATCATATATAACTGGATCATCATCTTCTATGATACGTACCTCATCATCATCATCCATGATGAATCCATACCTCCAGTGTATCTTGATGACTATTCGATTACGATTCGGTTGTGGTACAATAGGTCTATCTACAAGTTCCTCTTATTTGACTTATAGTATTTTGTGGTTCTTGAACTCTTCAAGATTATATTATCCTCCCACTAGCCCCTTCAATGATAAACACCTTTATCTTAGAAGGCAACGTGTTTCGCAATAAACAACTTTTGCTAAGTAGGATTATAGAACATATACCCTAAACTTACTTTAGGATGTCCCATAAATCTGTACTTGTCAAATCTTGTTCCAAGCTTATCCTTTGAAACCTTTTTCACATAAGTTGGACAACCCTTTATCTTAACATACTTAAGATTAGGAATCCTCCCTATCCATAACTTTTATGGAGTCTTGGGGCTGGATTTTGAGGTTACCTTTTCGTAGATATGCAGCCATTTCTAGGACATTATCCTAGAAGAATACTGGAATGTCGGTAAAATTATTATGGACTGCACCATGTCCAACAAGGTACGATTTTTCCTTTCAGATACATTAATTAATTATTGTGTATCAGTAGGCGTCCTTTGTGAGAAAACCATTTGAGATGATCTAGAAACTTATTGCACAAGTATTTATTCCTTGATCCGATCAAAGAATCCTAATACTTTACCAATTTGTTTCACTTCTGAATTCTTTGAACCTTTCAAATAATTCACACTTGTATTTCAGCAAATACATACATTCAACTCTTTGAATGATCATCTCCTTTTCTTATACTAGTTTGTTCAATATGCAAAATTATTTTTCATGTAAGTCAAGTACACAAAATCCATTAAGTAATATTCCAGTTCTATATGAAACATTATTATTATAAATAGAACAACAATTGTTCTTAATTATAATACCAAAGATTTCATTGTCCAACAATAAAATGGAAATAATGTTTCTAACAAGATCTGGAATACAATAACAACTTATTGACTTAATAGATTTGCCCGTAGGCATTGCTAAACTATAAGTTTCTATGGCTAATGTGGAAACCTTTGCTTCATTTTCCACACATAGGATTACTTATATTTGTTTAGCTTTCTACTTCTGCTTGGTCCCTTCATAAATCTATATTTATGATAACCAAAGTCGGTATCCAATACCCAAGTAGAACCTTGACTTAAAGAAAAATTTATTTTAAATCATGAACAAATTTGTATTTGTAACCAAACTTCACTAAGCTTCTTACGGTTAGCCTCTGCAAGATGCTTCTTCGCTTTCTTTCCAGGTGTCCGGGCTTATTGCGGTGGAAGCAAACACCTTTGCTATCCGTGACGCTTTTGTTCTTATTATCCTTTGTTTTTGCCTTTCTATTTACCTTCTTAGAATCGTTCTTCTTTCCGGAGATCCTTTTGGCCCCTACCAGTAAGACTTGGTCTTTCTTGGTTGGAAAGTGACTCTCAACATTTTTCAACATGTTAAGCAAATCAAGTGGTGATATATCTAGCTTGTTCATATGAAAAATTCACGACCATTGTGAAAGGAGTCCGGGAGTGAGTGCAAGATCAAATCTTGGCTCAACTCTCCATCCATGATAAAACATGTTATCCTAATTGATCAATCAAATTGATAATGTTAAGGACTTTTATCTGTATTGTAGTGTCATCGGTCATTTTAGATCGAAAGAGCTCCCTAGATATCGATATTTATCGGTCTACTTTTTCCTCACCATCAACTACTTGATGTGCGGGGAATATAGTAAGAAGCATCCATAGTTTCATCTCGACCGACTGAAAGCTCAAGTTACTCATGGATGCGAGCATGATGCATCGAGCCAATCACATCATCTTGCCACTTTCTCGAAAGTAGCAATCTCTTCCTCAGAGGCATTATCTGCAACCATTGTAGGGATAAGCGTATTAAGGACATAAGATAGCTTTTCAGCCGTGAGAACTATTCTCAATTTCCTTAACCAATCCGTTTAATTCGGTCCAGTTAATTTAGCATCTAATATGCTACGCAGTGATTTTAGACATTGTAAATTTTTATAAATGAATTTGTAATTAACAACATTTTAGCATACATTCTTTTATTAATTACCAAAATAATTTAGGTCTTGTTTTAAATTGGTATCTCCCACTATTTTCTTCAAACTATATTACCCTCACATATATAGTTCAGCAAAATCTAATTAAAGATTTGCTAGTGAGAATAAGGATTCCATTTCAAATGTATATAGCCTTGTGGTAACACAACAAACTATATATAAATAAATAGGTAGACAACTTTTGTCAATTACATCAACTATGCAACTCCTTGTACTTTGCCTCTTAGATTATTTTGATTAAGTGGTGGCACATCCGAATCAAAATTATCCAAGTTAAGTCCAACATAGCACTCCATATATTCAAAAAAGAAAAATATTGTCCTTGTGGTGACACAACAAACCAATATTATTCAATTTTCTTTATAAGCATTAAATGTGATAAATTAACATCTTAAATACTTAATACTTGCCTTGTGGTGACACAACAAACTCATATTAAATATTTAATACTCTATTAATTTTATCATGCTAGAAGGCGACGTTCGATATTCCAAATATCTTTGAACGCTTAGGACTTAATTTAAAAAAATTTGAGGGGTTTGTTATTAATTTGTCTCATCTTATTTAAATGCATGCACACATATATATATATATATATATATATATATATATATATATATATATATATAAATATACGCGTATATTAATGAACATACGAAACATGTTTGCATAATATAATATATATATATATATATATATATATATATATATATATATATTATAAGCATTCACATATAGAATACTATATTCTACTTGGATTGATTATGGACTTTTATTCTAGTTTGGTTCACTAGAGCCACCAAGTGAACCAAAAGGTCAAACCCTAGGGGTGCAAGAATTAATATTTAAATATAACTATTACATTTAAACCCGGGCTTCATTACAAACGGGTCTTCAAGCGCTCCTTGATCCTTGATCTCCAATTCTTCAAAATTAATTTTAACTATTCCTATTACAAAACTATTTAAAATAAATAGAAACCTTGATCAACAGTTAAGGGAAAATACATAAGAGGGAGTTAGAATTTACATTAAGAAAAATTTAGAGAAAACGAGGTACGCATACCCTATTTAATAAAACCCATACATTCATGCATCCAACTAAAATAAAATTCAATCACATTGGTCAATAGTCCATAATCAATCCCATTTATTATCATACACATCACCATATGCATCAATAAATAACATTTATCTCATGAATAATAAACATTTAATATATATATATTGATATCATTTAATGGGCAAATTTAGTCAGTATAAAATCTAATTTTGAATCAAAATAAACTCCTTTATTTTAATCCAAATTTAAATCAAAATAAAGCTCTTTTATTTTAATTTATCCAATTTTGAATAAAATAAACTATTTTATTTTAATCAAAATCTTTAATCAAAATAAACTCTTTTATTTTAATTAATTATGGAATCCAATTCCAAGCAAAAAAAACTCCTTTATTAAAGGAAACACAGATTCTCTTTCCTATTCACAAATAAACTCTTTTATTTCATATCTAAATAAACTCCTTTATTTAAGGAAATACGGAATCCAATTCCAACTCTAATTAGTTAGCATGAAATTTAATTTTAAAATTAAAATAAACTTTATATTTTAATATTAAAATAAACTTTTATTTTAATATTAAAATAAACTTTTTATTTTAAGATTAAAATAAATTTTTTATTTTAATTATAAAATAATAAGAATAATATATATATTATCCTGTTAACATCTCTGCAGCATTGAAATTCGTGAATCTCCCTTATCTTAATTCACGTGATCCTTTAAGTCTTATTAAGTAACATAGCAGGAAACATAATATATAAGTAATCATCTATAGTAAAATGAATCCTGTAATCTTGATACCACGTGGAGTCAACAATCATATATATATATATATATATATATATATATATATATATATAATAAAAAAGCATTCCAAGAATGCGTGAACAAACAAGTTTCAGTAATAATAATATATAATATTACGTTAACCGAAGGAAAAGATGCTGCGAGATCACGATTTTCAAAAATAGTGTTTTTTTTTATAATAAATGTTATACAACAAATTATGCCCAATTAAATTGTTCTAAACACATATCAATATACATATCAAATTAAAACAATTAATAATTCGCATAAAAGTTTGGCTCTGATACCACTGTTAGGTTTGTAATATTCATGAACGCAATCAAATTGCACAAAATAAGCGGAAACGAGGAAAATCATAGTTTTAAAATTTTACAAACCATATACCCGGATCATCCTTTATGCACAATTATTAATTAAATGAAAAAAAAGAACAAGAATCATACCCTTGAAGATCCGATCTTCCTCAGGTACAAGTTCACCTCCAATCCTTTTCTCGTTCAACTTGAATCCACTGGGTTTGGTTCCTTCCTTTGATCAACGTTAGCCACCCAAGTGTTTGGCCTCTAGAGGTGATCTACCAAGGAAGAAGAAAGATTCAAGAAGATGAGTGTTTGGCAAAACCCTAGTTTTTGTATCTCATAGAAAAGGAGCGTACTCTCCAACAATTGGAATCACATATTCACGTGTTGTGAAAGTATCAACCTCCTCACCCATAATAAGACTCCTCTTATTTATAGATGTAGGCAACCCTCCTTAACAATTAAGGAATTGAGTTTTATTTAATTAATTAAATTCTTTTAATTAATTAAGCTCCCTAATCTTATTAGGGATAATTAATTAAACTTATTTAATTAATTTGCCTCCTAATCCTATTAGGATAATTGAGAGTACTTTTATTAATTAATTCCCAAACTCCTTAGGAATTAAATAATAATAATAGTAATAATAATAATAAGACTCCTCTTATTAATTTATATTTAATATTTCTAAAATATTAAATAATAAATATATTAAGCTATTTAATTTATTCTATCACCATAGATTAAATTAAATATACTTAACTTATTATTACGATTATGCCATTAACTTCTTAAATAATTATTCTTCCTTTTATGGTGTGACCCTTTAGGTTCTCCATATTAAATCGGTTGTGAATAAATCAATTAGAACAATTCTAATCTTATTTAAATAAATACATTAAATTATTAATTTATTTAAATAAATAATATTTATTCTACAATAGGGATAAGCCTCCCTAGTGATCAACGACTTTCCAGATAATATAGATTTCAACATTAATCATAAAAGAACCTTTGAGTAAATTGTTACCGTACAATTCAATCGTTCCACCATACAATATCCCAATTAAATATAAGACATGAAATTACTGTCAAGTCTTATTTTATTTTATTATATGTATTTCGATCCTTAAATGCACAACTCCAAATAATGCAAATTAGAAACTCCTTTCTAATTTCATTCTGCCTTGGCCAAGGACTACTGGGTTGTCATTTATCGAATCACATAGGACATTTCTCTTCTTTTACTAGAAGCGGTAGATTCTTTATTGATCATACATTATCTCCATGTACAACTTATTATACCCAAGCATACCCTTTGATATACCCTAAGGGTCTTAAGGAATAAGTCAAAGTATAACTCATCATACACAAGATACTATGATGATCTCAAGTCCAAGGATCACTTGTACTACTATCACTACAGGAATTCCTATTGACAGGAAAGTAAAACTTCATTAGGTATTCCTTAGCGAGCCACGTTCAGTGAACTTATTCTCTAATAAGCACCTACATACTTGCTTTAGTGTCTCCACACAAATGAGCATGAGATCAATCATCCTCATCCAATGAGCAAGCAACGTATGTACCAATCTATCCGGATTCACTAATCCCCAATTTAGTAATCCAACGATTGGAAACTATTTTAGTTTTAAGCTTTCTAAGAATTTAGATCTCATTAGAATGATCATCATCATTATTCTAAAAGCATTGCTTAAAACTATGGGTTTATCACATATTATAAAACAACATCATGTAGATAATTAAAAGCCTTTAATAAATTAATACTTTTTATTAATAAATGAATAAGATTGTTACAAAGTATATGCTTTATCATCAAACATGATTGGCTTGTGTGCATGCTACTTTCAGGCTGCACCAGAACCATTGATGTTGCCATTCAGGCCGCAGTATCCCATTATCAGCTTGAAAAGAGTCTTATGGAACTATGGGGAGGATGAGAGATCAAATTCAAATCAAACTGCCACTATATTAAAGGAAAACCCATTGTATCTACCTCAGCGAGTGATGAAGCCAGTTATCAAATCTAAGGGGAAAGTTCCCGAGGAGAAAGTTGAAGAATTCCTCCATAAGATGGGGCATAATGAAGCCAAAGTGGTGCAAAGATTGAAAGAAGCACCCCGAAAGATATCAATTATGGACTTGGTAATGTCCTTTGAAGATTATCACAAGGTCTTAGTGAAAGTACTGGAAGAAGCTCACCTGCCAAAAATGGTGGAATATTTCTATTTCTTTTCAAAATCATTAATCAAATGCAATCTTCCATACACAAAGACAAATTCGTAATCTAGTAATTAATTAATGCATTCTCAAATTTCGGTTAAATCAAATAACAATTCAATATTAAATAAATCAATTTCAAAATGACAATATATAATTAGTGAATGTAATATCAACATGTAATTATTATCAATATAATTAAATATTTATTCATTACTAATATCATTAACTTACTTCATTCACTTAAATAATTTTCTCTTATTCATCAAACTACAATACAAACTCAAGTTATAATATATTAATCTTTTAATGATTACCTCTCGCTTTATTTAGAAATCAAGTATTACCGTTATTAAAAGATTAATATATTATAACTCGAGTTTGTATTGTAGTTTGATGTAGTTGGGGAAATTAATTGTAATTAGTAAGAATTTATAATTGTATTATTTTTATTTTATTAGATCTGGATTTTATAGAAATTTAAGAAGTTATATTTGGAATATATTTTGGTAATAATAATACTTCACTAATTATACTTATTTATTATTTTGTTTAATTAGTTCTATGTATGAAATTTAACGAGTTATATTCGGATTATTTCTTTATGTAGATTACATCGCTTAATCCATGTACGGATTTCATACTCTTTCAAATGATACTTTTGTTAAATTTGATTTATTCGCTTTGTTCCTCGCTTCAAATTCTCGCTATTATTTCACATAATTGTTTCTTGTGAAATTCATATATTTGTTTCATTTTGAGTTAACACATTGAATCGTATTTTTACTCTTTTCAATTAGGATATCATGTTTAGTATTTATTTTTGATAATTGTAGAGCGTAGCATATGTTGCTACCTTCTTTTGAGACCTCAGACTATAATTTGATTTGGTTCAATACGTATATATAGAACCCTTTTGTTGGTATTTTGTCGCACGTGTTGTGACATGATATTTTTGTTAGAATATACCGTAGGGTATACCCGAGCTATAACCACCGTGGGGGTACCACGCGCATGCTCGCCTTGGCACGAGAGGCACGACACTTTCCGTGGTGGTGTGATTAGTCCACTGTGTTCCGCTTCAGGGCTCTTGAGAAAGTGGGCCATTTGGTGTTTTGTTGTGGGAGGCGATGGGTTAACCCTAGTTTTCTCGTTTCTACGATTTGTGATGTCAGTGCCAAACACACATATCCGATTTGCATACATTTGGATTCGTGGTCCAATATATGATTTGCCCGTGTGGCATTGTTTTGATGTGCCTGTGTGGCATTATTTTGATTGCCTATATGGCATCATTTGATTTGCCTTTGTGGCATTAGTTTGACTTGCATGTGTGGCAATGTGTATTTCGAAGTTATCTTGTATGAAATAACACCCAACCATTTTGATTCAAATTTATTATTTCATTATATTTGTTTTGTTTGTTTCGCTTAGTTCAATTCATCGAAAGTTAGTTACTTCAGCTGTTATTTCTTTAATCTTCTATTGGTTTCATTAATTTTGTTGATTCGTATATATTCCATTTAGATCTTTTGAGATTATATTTTGCTCAAGATTTACACTTTCGAGGCTTTGTTCAAGATTTTGTCTTAGTTGTTTTCATACGTCACCAGATATCTTTTGTATCTCTATATCCGCATCGGGCAATCGACTCATGTCAGTTTTTTTCTTCCGACAGTCAGCAGGGGTGATTCGTACTAGTGTGATGAAAGTATTGCTTTGACCATCTAGGTTGATTCAATTTTTTTTAGTTTTGTTAATTTTATCTCTAGTTGGAGAATTGTATTTAGTACTTCATTGATGGATATCACTATTAATATTTTGAAGTTATTAGTGCTCTATTTACTTATTTTGAGGTTTGTTGTGCTTTGCACGTGACCTCCCTTTCCTTTTCGGGAAGGGGGTGTTACATTCATCATTTGGTAGATCACATTTTCAACAGTAATGTGATATCTTTCACTGATGACGACATACCACCCGAAGGGATGGGTCATTGCAAGTCATTGCACATAATAATGATGTCTTCAAGATATGTGGTCGGAGGTGTGTTGATAGATGGAGGATCTTCCTTGAACATCTGCCCATATGCCACATTGGAAAGAATGAAGATCAATCCCAATCGAATTCGAAGCAGCCACATAGTCATAAGAGCCTTTGATGGATCTCGACGAAATGCTGTAGGAGAAATTGAACTGCCAGTAGAGATCAGTCTATATACCTTTTACATATCCTTTCAAGTGGTAAACATCACCACATGATATAATTTGTTGTTGGGAAGGCCATGGATCCATATGGCAGGTGCAGTTCCATCTACCCTTCATCAACAGGTCCAATACATCATCAATAGTAATCTGATAACTGTCAATGCCAAATCAGAATATCTTGTTCATACACAAAACTATATTCCTTTAATTAGTCTCATTGAGGTAATTGAGCCTGTCAGTTTTTAAGCCCTTGAGATGAGCAACACTTAATATCAACCTATTGGGGCCTTAATTTTGAAGCCCAGAGTTTCCACCGAAGTAATGTCGGCTAGTCAAAAAATGATATCCTTGGGTTTCTAGCCTGGACAAGGGTTAGGGAAAGGTCAGTAAGGAATCAGAAGTCCGGTTCAAATTCTTAGCCAGACAGGGAAGACTAGATTAGGCTATTCCTCTGGATCAGATCATCGGAACCCGCACAAACATCCACCGATTCCTTCCCTTACCATTCTAATACCTAATCTTACAGATGTAGGATGTGTAAAGCCTATAAGAAAAATTCCTGTTTTCGTTGCGGGTATGTTGATTCCTAGGGCCAAGCCGGCCAGTGGAAAAAAAGTCCTAATTCCGGATAAAGAAAGCGAGGAAAGAAATTAGAGACTCAAACAAGAAGTGCAAAGCCGGTTATCAAAGATGTAGTTTCTGGTACATACTGAGGGTATGAATGAGGATATCCTAGATGATTACTATTCAGAAGATCAAATCCTGACCCTTCGCATCAATAGGGCTAAGGAGAACCGGTCAAAGGAAAGTACTGACCCTGATATGAATTCAGTTAGGGTCATCATCAAAGAGGAGGAGGACATCAACTATTCCTTCATCACAGCTGTCCACAAAGACTTGACCCTAGGCAATTGGAGCAGCACTCCTTGCATCTGCCAAAAAGGGTAAAAAGGGAAAAAAAAATCCCTCTGCCCTGCTATGTAGATATTATTAATTGCTTAGTTATGTTGCACAGTACTAGCAGTTACTTTTGTCATGCTTTTGCTAACACTTTATATGATCAAACAATTTTATATATTAAGTGAAAGCATTTTGTTTTCAAAACTCTAGAATTGGATCTGTCTAGCCTTGCTGATGGAATGCCAAATCTCCACAATGACTAAAACTTTGATGTAGAGTTGGACTTTGACTTGATGGGGATTGAGCAAGAAGAGATAGAGGACTATGGGGTGCTCGAGGAGATCAAAGAATGGGTCGAAGATAAACCCAAACCAAACCTTGATCAAACCACCTCTGTCAATATCGAAACCTCAGAAAACCCTAAAGAAATCCAGATAGGCACGAACCTTAACCCAAGCCAAAGAAAAGACCTGATTGCTATACTAACTCAGTTCCAGGATGTGTTTGCGTGGTCATATGAGAACATGATTGGTTTGTCTACTGATATTGTCATTCATCGCCTACCCATTAAAAAAGGATTCAAGCCAGTCAAACAGAAGCTTAGAAGATTGAAAACTGAGTGGAGTCTGGAAGTCAAGGAAGAAATTATTAAATAATACAAAGTCGGCATCATCATGGTATCAACCTACCCTGAGTGGCTGTCCAATATAGTTCATATGCCTAAGCCCGAAGGGATGGTATGAGTATGTGTGGATTACCATGATTTGAATAAAGTTTGTCCTAAAGACAATTTTCTAGTACCTTTTATCCGTATACTAATAGAAAACACAACTCAGTATGACATGTATTCTTTTGTTGACTACTTCGCTGGATACCATCAGATCATGGTTGCTGAAGAAGACAGGGAGAAAACAGCGTGTATCACTCCCTAGGGAACCTTTTGATACAGAAGTTTATCTTTCAGCCTTATCAATGCCGGTGCCACCTATCAGCGAGCCATGATGGCCCTTTTTCATGATTTGATGCACAAAGAAATAGAGGTCTATGTGGATGACATCATCATCAAATCCTAGAGGGAAGATGACTATATCGACCATCTCAAAAAGATTTTCAACCGATTACGTAAATACAACTTGAAGCTGAATCCGACAAAGTGTGCCTTCAGTGTCCAGTAAGGCAAGTTGCTGGGATTTCTAGTAAGCCACAGAGGCATTGAACTAGATCCCGCCAAAATTAAAGCCATCACTGAGATGCCCGTGCTCCGAACAGAAAAGGAAATACGGGAATTTCTAGGGAGAATCAATTTCATCAGCATATTCATCTCTTAACTCACAGCAACGTGTGAGCCCATCTTTAAGCTGTTAAGGAAAAATTCCTCCAGGAAGTGAAATGAAGAGTGTCAAAAAGACTTCCTTTCCATCAAAAAGTAATTGGTTAAAGCTCCTGTCTTAATACCTCCTAGGGACAATGTTCCCATGTTTATGTACATGTTAGTCAATGCCAATGCTATGGGTTATATGCTGGGATAAAAAGACGATAGAGGCAAGGAAAGGGCTATCTATTACCTCAGCAAAAGATTCAGCAGTGGAGAACAGAAGTACACTTTAATTAAAAAGACTTGTTGTGCATTAGCATGGGCCGCCATGAGATTACAAAACTATCTTCATGGGCACACAACTTATCTCATATCCCGCATGGATCCTTGGAAATACGTATTCAACAAACCCATGTTGAATTTCCAACTGTCCAAATGGCAGTTGATCCTCCAACAATTTGACATCATCTACGTGACTCAAAAGTCCATCAAAGGTCAAGGAATTGCGAATCAATTGGCCAAAGCACCATCAGGGAATTTCGAACCCTTGGAAACATATTTCCCGAATGAAGGAATAATGACAATTCAACAAATCCATCAGGAAAATACAATCCGATCTTAGAAATTGTATTTTGATGGAGCCGTAAACATGGAAGGTGCCGGAGGAGGGGCAGTTCTGGTATTTATTTTGGGAGAACAATATCCCGTGGCTATTAAATTGCAATATGTCAACTCTAACAATACATCTGAGTATGAAGGCTGTATAATGGGATTGAGACTGGCCCATTTCATAGATGTCAAACGGTTAGCTGTCTTTGGGGATTTCTAGATGGTCATCAAGCAAACCACTAGGGCGTATCACACCAAAGAATTGCATTTGCTGCCTTACCATCGACAAGCTATCAAGATGGCTATGGAATTCTAAGAAATATCCTTCATGCACATCCCTCAGAATAAAAATGATTTCGCAGATGCACTAGCAACCCTGGCTTCCTTAATCAACATATTTGAAAGGGGAGGCATCCCAGATATCAAATTTGCAAGCCAGAAGGCACCAAGCCTATGGAAATTACATTGGAAAAGTATTAGATGAATTGCCTCCCATCAAACGACCCTGGTATCATGATATCAAAGAATATCTTCGAGATGGATCTATGCCTTCTAGGGTAAGTTAAGTTGAAAGAAAGCAGATCCATAAAATGGCGATGAAATTCTACCTGAGCGGAGACACACTTTACAAAAGGAATATATGAATAGGCTTTCTAAGATGCTTAGATAAAAACCAAGCACAAAAACTCATGAATGAAGTCCATGGTGGAGTATGTGGTCCACACATGAGCGGCTCGTTACTTGCCAAGAAGATATCAAGAACATGGCATTATTGGGTCTCTCTCAAAGCTTACTGTGATGATCACGTCAGAAGATGTTATCAATGCCAAATTCATGGAAATTCCATCCACGCTCCTCCAAATGAACTACACAATATGAGTTCACCATGACTCTTTTCCATGTGGGGGATGGATGTGATCGGGCCAATCGAGCCCAAAGCCAGCAATGGTCATCGATTTATCTTCACCATGATTGACTACTTCACCAAATAGGTAGAAGCGACCTTATTTCACAAATTCACCAAAGAGGTAATCATTGGTTTCATCAGAGAAAATGTCATCTGTCGATATAGACAACCGGAGGTGATCATATCGGACAATGCCAAGAATCTAAACAACCAGATGATGGAGGAATTATGCAGCAAATTCCACATCAAACACCTTAACTCCGTCATTTATCGTTCCAAGATGAATGGTTCCATTAAAGTATCCAATAAAAACATCAAAAAGATCATGCAAAAGATGTCCATCAATCACAAAGGATGGCCTGACTTATTGCCTCTGACTTTGCTAGCCTACAGAACGTCAATGCGCACTTCTACTGGGGCTACCCCTACTCATTGGTCTATGTCATGGAAGCAGTACTCCCCATAAAAGTAGAAATGGAGTCATTGAGAGTGTTGATAGATGCTCAAATAGAGAAAGACCAATGGTTGCAAGACCGGTACCACCAATTATCTCTGATATATGAGAGGAAGGACACAACTATCTTTCATGATCAATTATATCAGTAGAGGATTGCTCGGTCATACAACAAGAAAGTCTGGCTTCGCTAATTCAAGGAAAATGACTTGGTATTAAAGAAAGTCCTTGCTAATCAAGATCAATCTAAAGGAAAGTTTGCCTCGAACTGGAAGGCCCTTTCATTTTCAAGGAAGTGTTGACGGGAGGAGCCCTCAGACTGCAAGAAATGGACGACGAAGAATTTCCTCAGCTTATCAATTCAGACACCGTGTGACGCCCCCAGAATACAAATACAAACTTAATTATACAACCGTCGTGTAATATATGAGAAAACATAGCTGAGAGTTTAAACAGGAATGTTGCCTTCTAGATAATATCCACTCTCAAATAGAGTCCTCATTACATTTATTGTCACACTATTTTATAGAATAGTGAGGACTACTAATACACCATCTCTCTACCATCACCCGCTCCCCGACTAGTCCCGCCACGCTCTCATTTCCTGAAGAGAACAATGAAAGCAAAAAGGTGAGTTCAACTAGCCCAGTAAGAAATATTATGACTAAGATAATGCAGAATAAATTATCATTAGTCTTCAACAATGTTAAACTGATAAAATACAATAGACATCAAGTTTAACTACAGCGGAACAAACAATCCATTAGAAGAGTCAAGTAGAGAATAAAATCTACTATCTTCTATGATTTAAAAGGTTTTTCATCACTTTTATCGCTGAGACTCAGCTTAATAAATAATCCACATCATCCCTGCTCTACGACCAAGGATATTCATTAGTATCACGACCATAAATTATCCATGCACTACGAGCCAAGGATATTAGTGTTTTCATCAATGGTCATGATCATGCCAACAACTATCCATCAATCCACTATAGGCCAATGGGGATTTTTACCACATCATTTGTAACTTTACGGCCATGATTATACCGAATAATCCCTGGTCATAATCATACCAAGTCCATCTATACACTACAGGCCACAGATGACTTTCAACATAATATAAACATGAGGATGATGACAATGACATAATAATTCAATAAAACAAGTTCAAGAATAAATTTTAAAGATTTATAAGTTAATTTATCCTGAACTCAATAATGTCCAAATTGTCAACATGATACCGCTTTCAGGAGTAAAAATTCAAGAATGCTCGTAAGAATATTTCCATGAAAAGATATCGGATGAAGCGCAAATATCCGTGATATTCTTCTAATTTCATGGAGTATAGAAGCCAAAACTTTAACCAACCGAGTATAATAGAATATATGAAATCGTAAATGGATTTTCGCCCACCATGCAAGATACACGTGAGCGCATCATTTCCACAGCTTTAATAAGGAATGAATACAAAGGATCATTCACCATGCATGTGGTAATCCGTGATGATGTGTTATTCCAATGTAATAATAAAGAATGGAACCAAGTCATGCGAATTCATACAAACAGATATTCCAATGTATTAATAAAGAATGGAACTGTGTCATGCGTAATCCGCATGCATGTGATGTTCCAACAAACTAATAAAGAATGGAATAACAACAGAATTCACTAGGCATGCGTTAGACCTTCAAGATGCATGTTTATTCCAAATGTAATAATAAAGAATGGAATAACGTAAGAATTTCACCATGTATGCGATATTGATGTAGACAAAGTTATTCCAACATAATAATAAATAATGGAATAACAACCCTTACGAGTATTGAAAGAAAATAACTCTCTTCATGAATACAAAAGAATAATACCCCTTACCTTAGAAAGAAGAGTATTCCGACTGGTAGGGCGATGATATTCTTGAAGAAAACTTATACTGTTTTCTACGCTCAAAGCTTCTTAAAACTCTAAAGAAATACGCTCAAGATTATAGAAGAAAAATTCTCTGAATTTCTGGTGTGTTTTCAATTCTAACTAAGTATCCTATTTTTAGGATAATGGAAAGGATACTATGTAATAAAATATAATATATTCTATTTATAATATATATATATATATATATTTATATATTTTATTTAAAATCTAATAAAACAAATAACTTTATAAAAGTATTCTATTTTATATAAAAAGATTTTACTATGCAAATACTATGCATTATAAAATATAATATATTCTATTTATAATCAAATAAAACAAAACTTTATAAAAAATATTATATTTTATATAAAAAGTTTTCTGTTTTATTACATTTATAATAATAAAACAAAATTCATCATCATTATTATAATTCACACTATTAATCGACCAGGTCGTTTCCAGGAAAGAGGGGGCTTTTCAATAAGGAATTCTCCCTATTGGCGCGCAATTAGGTGACCAAACCTCTCCTTGACAGAACTTCTAGACATTGTTAATATTGCAAATAATAATATTAATAACTTTGTTATCTCAATTATTGATTTAATAATATATAAAATATCGACAATAATTGAATCAAATAACGTGAGATACTATGCAACAATTCATCAGAGTAATAATTGAACAAAATTGAGTGACTTCTCAAGTAAGCATCAATAATCAATACCGTGTGCTACTATGCAACCACGCATATTACTGTACTTTTAACACTGGGTGATTCAACAGTTAACGGTAAAACTTCCGCCGTTATTTTCATAAAAATATTTTTGTCATTTTCTCAATCCGACATAATTTCTTTATGGGGTCCAACCATGGATTGTGCCACCATACGAATATTCCCTTTAAAACGAATATTCCCCGACCAATCGAATATTATATAACAACTTGCGTACTTTGTAAAATTTATAAATATTACCCACAACTATAACATTATATCAAATTCACTCCATAATAAAAAAAATGATATTTATAGAAAATTCATTTTTATTCCTAAAAGTTGGGGTCTTACACACCGTGAAGAGGTACTATATTTGAAATGCCTGCAAACCACCATCCTGGTTCTGAAAAAAAAATCAAATCAAATCAATCAAATTAATTTAGGTTTTCACTACAAAGCTTGAACTACAAAAGACATGATATCCCCTCACCAATGGGAGTACGTAGGCAACCAACTATGGTGCGGTCTAACCCCTCAAATCAAGCTCAAACCCAAATAAACACTTTTCAAACCTTCCAAGCCAAAGCTGGAACTACGAAAGACCGGATCTCCCCTCATCCCTGGGAGTATGTAGGCAACATCTATGGTGGGGTCTAACCCCTACAAAAATCACAAAACCCTTTAATGATTCAGCAATCATAAAGCACTTCTCAAACAACTCAAGCCAACCTGGAACTACGAAAGACCTGATCTCCCTTCATCAATGGGAGTACGTAGGCAACCATCTATGGTGCGGTCAAACCAAACAAAAAATCCAAACCCAAATAAGCACTTTTCAAACCATTCAAGCCAACCTGAACTATAAAAGACCTGATCTCCCCTCATCAATGGGAGTACGTAGGCAGCCATCTATGGTGGGGTCAAACCAAACAAAAAACTGAAAAACCCAAACAAATATTTCTCACACCATTCAGCTCACCAAGCCTGAACTACGTAAAACCTGATCTCTAATCCAGGGGAGTACGTCGGAAACCATCTATGGTGCGGTCGAACCATCAAAAAGAAAGCCAAACACTTTACCTAAACCTTGAACACATCCAAAGACTAGTCCCGAGACACATAAAAGCTGGTACACTAGAAAAGTCTAAAGATCAACGACCCATTCTGAAAGATCCTAGGACATCTCAATGTCAATCCATCAAGGAGAAGTTCGGGATGTATTAAGATAAAAAGTCATAAAGAAAATGGCAACTATCAAGCAAGTGACAAGACATATCTAAAAGGGAAGTGAATCAAAACATATTTCCCTGCCATATAATGTTGTTTGATATATACAATGTATCTTGTGTATGACAAAAATGGCTAACCTAGTCTATGCAGGAAAATTAAAGCTGGTCTATAAACCCATAGACAAACGGGCCAGCAAGTCTAACATGGCGTCCCTCTCAGAAAATGGAGGTGAATCTATAAGCTCATGTCCTAATGTATCCATGCGAGCTAGAAGATCCAAAGCCATCTGCATAGTGTTACCATGATCATCTATGAATGCACTCATATCCGCAATAATTCTAGCCGTATGAGATCTAAGTGCAATACTATCGACAGTGGAAGCATCTCGGGTAGCTCGAGCCTCATCCTGCTCAACAAAAGAAGCAACCCGAGTAGCTCGAGCCTCATCCGCTCAACAAAAGTGACATCCTGACTAGCTCAAGCGTCATCCCTCTTAGCAAAAGAAACATCTCAACTAGAAAGAGCTGTCAACATCAAGGCCCTAGCTTGATCCCTCTCAAAAGTCATTAGATGTAACCGCTGCTCCAAATACTCTACAGAAGGTGGAGCCATAGCAGTAGAAATACTGGAGGAATCATCGACCAGAGCTACTGTCAAACCAGCAAATAGTTCATCCTCAGTAGGAGAAACAAGGCCCTCTATAGGCTCCTCATCATCAGAATCAATACCCGGCTCTAAGTGAACAACCGTAGTCGATGCAATATCTGCCTCCAACCATGCAGAATACTCTGAAGAGAGACCCAGATGACTAGTTAAAAAATAAGCCCTCTCTCGATGAGTCTAACAATAATAAATCTTGGTCAAGTCCTCTGTTAAAAAAAGCCGAGCTGACAGTCACTGACCCAATGTCCGGTCAAAGGGGTGAATATCCTGAAATTGACCAAACTGTCCCATGATAGCCAGTGGATGATACGTGGTCGCCCCTCTTAAACCAGCCATGGGTAGATAGTCCATATCATCTGTATGAGTAATAAAGCTATAAGGAGAGCTGAGTTCTGAATAAGGCAAAATAGTAAATGGATCCTCAATCCCTGTCAGAAAAGCCAACCAAGATGTTGTATCTGTACACTCAGCCAGCTGAAATGAATAAGACATGGCTATCTCATGAGTAAAGCAGTACCCATGACATCTAAAGGTGACAATCGGTCTCAAATGTGTCACAAACCACACTTACAATAAAATGACATTGCCTCTGAAAAACCCCACAAAATGGGTATGGCAAAATGTGGCCGACATCAAGGTCTCCGCCAATATCTTGGGCAAGATGGTGCAACCCTCCCTAAGAGCATGGACTACCGTAATCAAGCCAATATCTAGATGGTCCATATATAGCGGCATGTACAAATAGGCCACGATGGACATCAATAGAATATCTACGCGGGTAATATGCCACTCGCCCTCAGTAATGGTGAAATCCCCTGAATATCGTAGATAGTTGTCCAGTGACCCAAATCGGTCAATCAAGAAATCCTTGGACACCACATGCCCTGAGGTAATCTCATCCATAATAACTCTGCGTCGTAAGCCCGTCAGGGTCATAAACTGCCGGCTCATATCACCGACAACCATCTTATCCTAGCGTAAGGCCGGTCCAAGGAAAAATCAGCGAGATGCTCATACTCTTCCAATGTAGGAGTTAGCTCATGGATATTGAATCTAAAAACCCGTCTTTCTGGTATCCAACAAGATATCATGCCATCTACAAAGTCCAACGGTACTTGGAACGTCAAGAGGGTCATAGAATACCTCTGTAGCTAATCAATTGTCACCCGATCTGGGGGAAACAAACTGTTATACTAGGATCTCAAAGAGGAGGCTACAAGTATGGGTGGGGTATGTTCAATCTAGCTAACGATGAAGACATCTGCAGAATCCTATCATAATGCCATCCAGGGGTCAATGCTAAACTCACCTCTATGAATGCATATCCATGACATAATGCATGCATCATGATAAATGACAAATGATAAATAACAATATGATGTAGGGAATAGAAAGCATTATACATACATTCCTAAATACATCATCATCTAATTCATCATCTCTGTATACAACTGAAAATAAAAAGTACAGGGAAATGGGGCACACCCACCCAATATCTAACAGAGGCCTATCAAAAGATTTAATGAGAAATGGGGCACAACCGCCCAATCTAACAGAGGCCCATTAAAAGAGATAACGAGAAATCTATCAGAAAAAATCAATGATGTCCACATCATCCAATCGATCCATCTGATGTATCTCCTTTTGATTCACTGAATATCTGCTAGAAGGGATGTTAGGTCGATAGAGAGGGGGATCTATACTGGGAAAGCTATCAGAATATAGGCTACTTGAAGGGCCAGCACCAGAGCTAGATGGATCAAAAGAATCTACCTCTGATGGATCTCTGCCCAAATGCTGGATGAAAAAATGTACCCGGTCCAACCTCTGGGTCAAACTGTTAATCTACACCAAATGAGTGGGCTCTCGGACGCAGGCAATCTAGTCTATCATCATAACAAACTAAGGAACCATATCCCCCATAAATTATGTGGCGCGGGTCTGAGCTCCAATGGTGCGAGGGAACCACTAGCGGTAAAAAGCCTCATGAGTAAAAGGACTTTCTGATAAAGTGAAGCAATCTAAACCCATCAGGGGAATCTCAGTGATCAGCTGAGATAAAGGCTAATGTCGCCTAGCTGGACGAAAGAATGGAATGCGAATCTTCCCTGTGGTGCTCCTGATAGCATGCTCTCCTAAATAGAGCTCCCAACCTCCATCAGTCAAGAGAGGAATCTGACGGGTGGATAATACTTACTCGACCCCAGTCAAAAACCCTCCCTCAAAGCCTACTATTAAGTGGTCCTCGGAGTAGGGAACCCATGTCATGACATCGGCTGTCAACAACTCCAACTGTAAACAAGTATGGGTAAACCCCTCTACTACAAGAACCTCTACAAGAGTGAAGTGATGTCATCGCTGTCCCCATAGATAGGTATCCAGACCTAGTGTAGTAATGAGATGAAGACAGGGAAGCCTTTCATTGGCCCAAAACTAAAAATTGCAAAGATAAAATATATTTAGTTATGAAAACTGACAGCCCGAGTGAGGGAAAATTGAGGGATAAAGAAAATACTCACCAGCAAAAATGGGTAAAAGCCTAGCCAAGCCTCTGTCACGCTCTTTGAGCGTAGGCGCATCCCTCTAAGGAAGGAAGCAAAGGTTTATGAGCCCCAGTCAATGTCTCTGATACGGTCCACATCACGAGTGGCGCTGACGAAAACAAAAGAAAACATCGATGAGTTATCCACTAGGAAATAACCACTACAAGAAAAAGGCCTAACATCGACCAAGACTATCAGCGACCGCATATCCGGTCACTGATACTATTAATAGCGACCGACATCTGCGACCGCACGTTAATCTAGTCGCTAATTACTAACAGCGATCGCATGCGGTCGCTGAGAGGTCGCTATTACAAAATTTCCTCGTAAAATTTGTCACGAAATGTTGGCGCCAAGGTTTTTTGCGACCACTTAACATCAGCAACCGCATGCGGTCGCTGATAAGTCCATGTCATTAAAATTCAAATGATCGCGTGTGGTCACCAAGTAGCGGTGTCACGATCAAACTAAATGAAATCGAGATCAAGCATTCGCCGACAATGATTTAAAGAAAAAAGAAGAAGAGGGAGCTCAACATAGAGAGAAGAGGGAGAAAGGGGGGAGAAGAGAAGAAGGAGAAGGAGAAGAAGCTGAGACCGCACCACCGGCCAGCCACCGCCGTCACCGGCCAACCGCCACCACCACCAAACACTGGTATGTATTTATATCTGTTAGATTAGATTTAATACTGTTAAATTCTTCAAGTAGCTATTCGATTTGATTGGGTTTCCAAATTTTATAATTTTTATTCTTGAATGTGGTGTGTAATTGCTTTGATGTAAAGACCTAATTTTTATTCTTGAATTTTGATGTGTAATTGCTTCTGATTACATACTGTTGAATTGCTTGTGATTTAAAGACCTAATTTTAGCACTTGAATGTGGTGTGTAATTGATGTAGTTGAATGTGGTGTGTTATATATCATTGGTATTGTTGTGGGATTTTGATTATTTCTTGGTGGGAGACTTGTACTCTCATTCATAGTGTGGTCGCACTCCAAATAATTACATAGGAGAAAAAGATTGTTGCTACATTACATGCTAGTACCAACCTTAGTTCACCCAACATTAAAACATGGGCGGTGTAGCACAAAAGTTTAATACAATCCAAATAATTAAATATAATGGATTAATTTAAAAATACAACTTTTATTAATTACAGTGACTAAGGTTGGAAACTTACAAGCTAGGTTTCAGGCATTACCACAGATTCTAGAAAATTATGAAGAGAGGTTTATAGAGAGTCGAGAGAGGCTAAAAAAAGGGATGCCTTGCACTAAAGAAAAATCTCTCCTTTTATTGATAGCAACGATTCCCCCAAATCTTTTACTGTTTTCGTTTTAAAATTAGAGATACATTTTAACTTTTTAAATTCAGATTTATGAAAACATAAAATTCAAAATTGATATAATTCTATTCATATTTTAAAAACAACAAAAATAATAATTAATACTTTATAATTACTTTACACTTATTATATTTATTTATATTAAAACTAATAATTAAATAACTTTATATTAATTTTATATTTTAAAATTTCATAAATTAAATTTAAAAAATTAAAATATATCTCTGATTTAAAACGGGAGTAATTGCTTTTGTCTTGGATTATTTAAACCACTAGAGCTTTTGCTTGATTGATAAATGTTTTGTCAAAATTACTTTTTGTTAAAGTTATAGGTTTTAGGTGTAAGAGCACTTTTGAGATAAATTAAAATATGTTAGGACTTTTGTAACTTTTTATGCATTAAATTTTAAAACTCTTTTCAAAAAAATTATAATTTTCTATGAAAATTATTGTCGTTGATAATGTCACGTTCGAATGTGTCATTAAATATATACTTTTCCGTCTCGTATCAAACGTCTTAATTAGTTTCGATATGTTAATTAATAATATAATTTTTTTTTATCTAAACTGTCCTTCTAAATTAGTACTACCTCCATTCCACAATAAGTGACTAAGGTTGGAGATGACATTGGGAGTTGATGTTGAAGCTTTTACTAAATCCCCAAAGAATAATGTCATTCTTTGACTAAAATAACAATTAAGCTATTGCTTATAAGGCATGTTTCAGAAAGTACGATTAACCGATTAGTTAGTAGCTTGCAATAAAGTTCCGAATTGCATGGCTTATCTTTCTTTCAACATTGCTGTCAATTGTCAATCACTGATAACAATGTTGATTTTAGAATCAAGTGTAAAGAGATGTGAGGCTTGGCTATAAAACATACTCTTTTCTAATTATTTCGGTCTTAGTATATTGGGAATTTGTATATTTCTCTTGGTTTGTGTCTTGGGTGCCTAGAAATTATAATATATGCATACCGTCGTGCATGTGGCTAGTCCATATTATAGGGGAGACTCTGGCAAAAAAAATTCGTTGGTCGGGTAATTGCGAACATTTATAATATTATATAACGACCTCTTTATGTGCTTAAGTCATATGATTACAAGTATGTTCAAGTCATATGCTTACAAGTATGCAAGTATGCTTAAATCATATGCTTACAAGTATGCTCAAGTCATATATATGGTTACAAGTATGCTTAAGTCATATGCTTACAAGTATGCTTAAATGTTAATCATATGCTTACAAGTATGCTCAAAGCATATGGTTACATGTATGCTCAAGTCATATAGTTACAAGTATGCTCAAGTCATATGCTTACAGGTATGCTTAAATGTTAATCATATGCATGCTTACAAGTATGCTCAAGTCATATATAACATTTATAATGTTGTCTGTACGTAGTAGGTACCGTGGAATTATGGACCTCTATTCAGACTGTAGTTGGATGGCATGACGAAAGTCAAGTGCCCAGATAGGTGCTACAGCTGAATTTAGAGCTGGTTGCCAAGTGTTTTTAGAGTATGCGTATAGTCACCCAGAATGTATGAATGGTCAGTCGTAGATACGATGTCCATGTTTGAAGTGTAAGAATATAAATTATATGGACAGAGACGTGGTAAACTATCATTTACTTGTTTCTGGGTTCATGAAAAATTACAAAGAATGCTGGTGGGCACATGAGCAGAGAAGAGATGGTGGCATCACAGAAGTACACAATTCAGGCAGTAGTACTCATCGTATGAATGAAATGGTTCATGATATTCATAGGCCATTTTTGATTGGGAACAAGGCAGAGAGAGCAACCTATGAATTCTCGATGCCAAAGACTTCTTTAAGTTGTTAGACAAGGGTAGCGAGCCATTATGGCATGGTTGCACTAAACACACTACATTGTCTGCAGTGGCGACATTACTTAACATCAAGGCTGATCATAACATGAGCCATGAGTGTTTTGAGTCACTCTTGAAGGCCATTAAGAGTATGTTGCCTGACGGTGAGAAATTACTTGGTAACTATTACTTTTGTAAGAAAATGGTGAAGAAGTTGGGTCTTGGATACCAAAAGATCGATGCATGTCCCAACGATTGCATGTTATTTTATAAGGAAAATGAATAGATGACAAGGTGCACATTTTGCAGTCATGATCGGTTTAGGCCTAATAAAGAGGGTGTGACTACAAAATAATCAAGTATACCGTTTAAGATTCTAAGGTATTTTCCAATAACACATCGGCTAAAAAGATTGTACATGTCTTCAAGAACAGCTGAACATATGAGTTGGCATGCAAAATCTCCAGCTAAAGATGGAGAACTAAATAGTCCTGCAGATGGGCAGGCTTGGAAAGATTTTAACTTAGCACATCCTGGGTTTGCATTAGAACCTAAAAATGTGAGGCTTGGATTGTCCACCGATGGTTTCAATCCGTTTGGCCACTCAGCTGTTCCGCACTCATATTGGCCTGTGATTGTCACTCCATACAACTTGCCTCGTTGGATGTGTATGAAACAACCATACTTGTTTCTTTCACTCGTGGTTCCTGGTCCTAAGAGTCCTGGAAAGAACTTAGATGTTTACTTGAGACCTCTTATAGACGAGTTGAAGGTATTGTGGGAGGATGGACTACATACTTGGGATGTTGCAACGAAAAACAAATTTCAACCTTAGGGCAGCGGTTATGTGGACTATAAGTGACTTCCCAGCTTATGGTATGTTAGCTGGATGGAATACACACGGGAAGTTGGCCTGTCCATATTGTATGGAGCATACAAAGTCTTTCAATCTATCAAAAGGTCGAAAGCCTTCTTTGGTTTGACCGTCATCGCTCGGTTTTGCGTAGATCACCCATTTCGAAGAAATAGAGAACACTTCAGGAAAGGGAAAGTAGACAATGATATGCCTGCACCGCGATTGTCCGGAACGGAGATGCGAGATCGTGTAGTGAGATTGTCGGTTATCCCATTTGGTAATACTGATGCCATAAACATAATAAATGGGTTTGGTGAATCTTATAACTGGGTACAGAGAAGCATCTTTTGGGAACTGCCTTATTGGTCTGCAAATTTGATTCGTCATAATCTAGATGTGATGCATATTGATAAGAATGTGTTTGACAATGTGTTTAACAGCATGATGAATGTTACGGGGAAGACAAAAGATAATGATAAGGCACGTTTGGACATGAAAGATATTTGTAAGCATCCTGGATTAGAACTTTATGAATCTCCTAATGGTAAGATTGTCAAACCGCATGCAAGGTACACATTGTCCAAAAAGCAAGTTGAAGATGTGTGCACATGGGTTAAGTCTCTGAAACTACCAGATGGATATGCGTCAAACATTGCAAGGTGTGTTACGGGTGGGAAATTGCAAGGGATGAAGAGTCATGACTGTCATGTATTCATGGAGAGACTCATGCCTATAACATTTTGGGATCTGCTTGATAAACTAATATGGGATGCTTTGACGGATCTTAGTCGTTTCTTCAAAGACTTATGTTCAAAATCATTAAATGAGAAGGACATGTCTGTACTTGAAAAGAACATCATAGAGATCACGTGTAAACTGGAAAAAATATTCCCACCTGGTTTTTTTGACTCCATGGAGCATTTGCAAATCCATCTTCCCTATGAAGCTCGTGTTGGGGGTCCAGTTCAATATAGATGGATGTACCCTTTCGAGAGGGTGATGGGAAACCTTAAGACGAAGTTGAAGAATAGAGCTTATGTCGAGGGGTAGATATGTGAGGCATACAGTTTCGATGAGATATCTACGTTTGTCTCTGGACTATTTTCCCATCGAAGTCTTGACAAAGGCCAATCGAGTATCGAGACATGATGATGGGGGAAATGTTGAACTAAATGGTGGGGCTCTCTGTATTTGGTCTATCGGTATGCTTTTATGGAAAAGGGAAGCGATATTCTTCTCTCTCGAGCAAGAATTACATGTTGCACATACTTATATTCTTCTCAATTATGGTGAGATTGATTTAATTTGTGAGGTACACATGTAAACTTGATAATTTATCTTTTAACTTGAAAATTTATTCCAATATGTTAATGTTTATAACATGGTATAGATTGTATGATGACAAGTTAAAAGTGAAGCATCCCGGCATAACTTATAAAGATATTCAAATCAATCGTGATAAAAAATTTGCACTTTGGCTAAAGGACAAAGTAAGTTCAATTTCTTAAGCACGTAGTATATATATATATATATTCCATATTAACTATGACTTCATTTAATAAGATGGAGTTTTTGTAGGCTTTGACTGAGGGATCAACGATTCTGGCTAATGTACAAGTCCTAGCTATGGGACCAGACAGGGACCAAGTCAGCTGCAATGGTTACAAAATAAATGGTTGTGAATTTCATACAAAGGCATATGGGCGCCAGTAAAGAACAACGAACTAACTCGGAGTGTGTGTCCAAAGAGATTGTTACAATGAGCTTGGTCGTGCCTTTTATGGGGAGTTGGAGGAAATCGTAGAGTTGTTGTACAAGGGCACGTACGAGGGTCATATTCACTTGTTCAAGTGTCGTTGGTTTGATTCAGAAAAAGGGATACATCATGACAGACATAGAATCGTCGATATTGACCTCCATAGATCTGCGTACTCTAACGAACCATTTGTTTTACCAACTCAAACAGTACAAGTATACTACACTCCTAGTCCTATTAGGAAAAGGGATAGACCGCCTACAGATTGGCAAGTTATAATTCATACTCCTGCGCGTAGTCGTGTAGAAGTAGTTGATGGGGAGATTTACCAAGAGCAGATGATTCATAGTCAAACTATAATAAATGTGGAGGACGACAATGAAGTAATCCAGTTAGATGGTGGACATGAACCACATGAATTAGATCCTAAGTTAATACTTGTGTCAGATGACATTGATACTGAGGAGGAAGAGTTATTGATCGAATCGACCTTTGAATCAAAAGCGTATGATGGTTATGAATCAGCAACACGTATACAAGATGATTCTGAATCAAACATTGACACTTGAACAAATGAAATGTATGTTTAGAATTACATATTTTTTATATCATTGTCATGTTTATGTACTAAACTATTTAAATGCAATTTTTGTTTATTGTCATTTTATATTCATATATATACAAGTTTATATCACTGTCATGTTTATGTACAAAACTATTTAAATGCAACTTTTGTTTATTGTCATTTTATATTCATATATATATATACATGTTTATATCACTGTCATGTTTATTGTCATTTTATATATTCATATATACATGTAATCAAATATAACTCATAATAACATCTTAAAATTTGTAATATACAGATGGCTTCAAGGCGAAGGCGTAAAAAGCGCCATTGGGTAGGGGCTTAATCATGTGCCCAAGTCCCCTACTAATCCGGATGATAGGATTCTTATTCAGATTCGCCCTCCTCCGAATAGCACGTACGTCCCGCATCATTTATACATAAGTATTTTATAGTGAATTGCTTAGATGTAAATTGCTTTAATATATCTACTTATCGTTGATGTAAATTGCTGTATATTATAGTGATTTTTCAGATAATAAGATCGTCAAGTGCATATCACAGCTGTGTTTACAGAATTGGCCTACACTTGTGATTACATGGGCGAGCACACGTATCGCCCACAAGGATGCTGTTTGGACTGAATTTCAAGTATGTTTTTTTTAATTATGACAGATAATTTAATATTTTAAGGATAATTGTTTAGTAATGTTATTATTGTTGTTTTATTTGCAGAAAAGGTATAGATGGGAGGACGCGTAGGCTTCAGTGATTCAGACATTATTCTGGCAGAAGTGTGCAGTTCGCACCAAGGATAATTTGAACAAAGAACGACAAAAAGCCCTTCACAATGCCGAGATCGATCATCCAGGCCAGGTAGAGGATTACATGCATGAGCATAGCCCCTGGTGGTGCACCTAGTCCATATGGGGACGAAAGACTGCCGCTACCAATAGATCCTTGGGTGTATCCGATGGCGAGAAGGCTAAAGGAACATACAAGGCGGCGATTTTCACAGATTCAAGACATATCACTTTGTGGTACGATTTACAAGTTTTAATATGTTTACAATCATGAATTATAGAAAATATATCACATTTTTACTTAGTAATATTGTGTTATTTTTTGTATAGGAGTCTCCGTCTCAAGGTCAGCCAATCCATTGGTTTGGGTGTATCGTATATTACCGTGATGGTTCCGCCTTTGATGCTATCCGGATAAGCGGTAATAAGTTTTAATTAACAACTTGATCTTGTTTATCAATGCTTACAAAATTTATTTTTAACTATTTAATTGTTAACATGATGACAGGATACTTATAAGCGTTTATTGAATGGGCGCTATCCTGAAGGCACTCCACGTCCGCCTATTGATCAAGAGTTGTGGGAGAGGGCGTCTGTTGTGAAGAAGAACTACATTAAAGGTTAAGGACAACGACGACGCCCATCTTTCAGTGGCTTAGGCAGCTCTGCTACCCAGTCTTCACAGTCATCGAGTCATCTAGCTGTTCATACTCCGGCTGACTGTATGAGAGCTATATGTCAAGATCGAGATCTTCTGAAGATACTGGGCGGGCATCTGGGGGCTCTGAGTCCTGTTGGGTAAAATCTAATTACGCACAACACGCAAATATACATGGTCAACAAGTAATAAAGTGATAAGTTGAGTATCGTTCCCACAGAGAATTATTTAATAAAAATCACCAAGTACTAACCCGTAACCAACTCAATCTTATTTAAACGAATGAATTTCAAATTATATAAATTAAACTACTATTAAATTCCACTAGTTAAATTAAGATTACGGAGATTTAAGATCACAACTTCACCTATTGCTTCATTTAAGTTAACACACTTCTCATCAATTATTCTCTATCCCGAATTGTTAATCAAGAACACTAAAGTAGTATTAACCACCTCTTGATGTACTAATACCGTATTAACGTCAATCCATAATTAAGATAGAAATCCGTTAAACACCTTAATCAACTAACCCACTATATCTCTATGTGAATTACAATTGAAGAAGGTTGAAGAATAAGTTCTCTATCCGATTACATGCGATGTCAAGCATATCTCTACCTTAACATTCATCAAGATTAGATATTCACAAAATCATGAACACATGCTATCATGATAAGATCTAAATCAATACTTCATCTCTCGAGTTCATATAGATTATCACGGTAATTGATGGCCAATCAATTAAATAATTAAGTCCAAATCACAATAGACAATCCTCATGATAGAACATAATAATTGATAACGAAGCATATTAAAATAAACTACACAATAAGATCCATTGTAATCTCAAACAAAGAATTAGTTCATGATTATTGAATTAAAACTAAGAATCCATAATTGAATAAACAATAAAAGACAAAGATAGAAGAAGATAAGAAGATAGAATCTATTGTCTGTAGATTTGATGCTCCCTCCTTGCTCCTACTTTGAATCTTTAATGGTCTCCAAGTTGTTTCAATCTCCAAAGCTCATAATAGCTAGGTTTTTTTTTTCAATATACTCTAATCTAATCTAATGGAATTCTTCTCTAACTCCTCTCTAATCCTTGTAATTCTCCTCCTTTTATATGTCTCTTTATATGTATTTAAGTCATCTTGGAAGTCCTTGAATCAAACAACTCGAAACAATCCTTATCGGACTCAAATTTAGACAAAAACTACTCATTCTGCGCATAGGCAAGCCCCGGCTTGCCTTTTCCCTTTTAAATAGCAAGCCCCGGCTTGCTAGTGGCCTGATATTCCGCCCATACCCCCAGCCCCAGCTGGATCCTAAGGCAAAAAAGAGCAAGCCCCGGCTTGCCCCCAATCTGCCAATTATTTTTCTGCTGCAGCATCTTCTGGTAAAACGGCCATAACGTTTGATTCGGGAGGAATTACGGGGCCTGCCACCTATCAAATCGAAGCTATCGACGAGATCTACAACTTTCATTCTTTGAGGTTTGAGAAATAACGAACATATGAAGGTAGAAATTAGACTGGAAGTGACTGCTATGCAAATGGCCACCCAAAACAATGAAGTTCAACGACGTCCGTTGGTAGAAATGTCATAACTCTTTCATCCGAACTCCGATTGGAATGATTCAAGATGTTCCGAAAAGCTAAGAAGAAGCTCTACAATATAGTCTAAGTTCCAAGCCAAGAACATGAAAGCCCAAATGATGTCCGAATTGCTTTTCTTTGCATTTTCCGTGCTTTTCTTTACCAATAGTTGCTCACACCGCTTCCAAATGTATAACCTACAAAATGAAAACAAAATGCATGAAAAGTAACTAAGACACATGAATATAAGCAACTAATTCAAGTAAAAGATACCGGATAAGTAGGTATAAAACCTACTTATCAAATACCCCCAAACTTAAACCGTTGCTTGTCCCCAAGCAACACAACATAATGCAATGCAATGCAACTAATCTATATGCCTACGAATCCAGCAGTATTAACAAAGACAAGTCTATTTAACCGGCCTTAGAGAAATCAAGTAAACACGATAATACTTCATATCAAAACCAATCAACAATTTCCTAGTCAATCATCAGGTCTTAAATTGTTATTACTGGTATAGTGCGTGTGTGCTCCACAACAATGTTAACTAATATAAAATCAAATTTAACACATAACAAGTCTCTTCGAAGGCATCATACAGTGTAAACTCAAGAAATCCAAAAACAAGCTAGATCCAACTAAAATCAAACAATTACCAATATCGAGGGTCAACATGGGATACTTATGCTTTATTTTTCATCTACGGGGACTTTTTGCTCTTATTTTCCATTTTATTCTCTTTTTTTTCTTTTTTTTGGTTTGTATACACATAGCTATGCGATGTCTTATTCCCTTAGGCTTTTCAATGCTACCTTAATGAGCTTTCGACCAACGACTCCCAGACCATTAAGACCTTAGGGCGCTAGGTGTAAAGACAATCCCCTTGGGCTTACTTACTCAAGTAACAAAGGCCACAAAACTAGACAAGCACGCCACGGTGTTTATTCATACTTTTTTTTTCTTTTTTTTTTTCAATAGCTTATATATCTCACATATTCCCCCAAACGTAGGTTCTTGTTTAACTTTAGCCATCACTACTTGTTCTTGTCATTCTTTCATTTAAACTAGCATTATCCTTTAGAGTCCCATTATGTATCAATTTAAACTCAATCAATCAACAAGTTGTTTTTACTGTATATCCTTATTATACCGGGCCAAATGTAAAAGACTCAATTCCTAACAAAAATCACATCAAAGCTCTAATAGTCGAGATCTATACTTGCCTACTCAATCCTATTCTCGCTATTGGCTAAAATAGACTGTAACTTATCAAACAGCTGGACTCATGCAAGATGAACATAGTAACTAACTATTATTTTTGAATTTTTGAATTTTTTTTTAGTAACGAACCTAAACTATATTAACAACATATGCAAAATAACATAACATAAACATGAAACTAAACATGCAATTACGAACTAAACTAAACTCCCCCAAACTTAGCAATTACAATGTCCTCATTGTAAGAATATAGCGGTAAGTAGAAGAGAACTTCCCTGTAATCAGCTAAGCGTGAGTTGATGGCGGCGATAGCTGCGATGATCATTTTGCTATCCATTGGACCTCCAATACCTGCAATGAAGAGAGACAACATGGATTAGATTATAAGAGAACTTCATAAGCAACTTAATTCCTATCTACTAAATAAACTAGTAAAGCATATAAATATAAAAATTCATGGGTTGCCTCCTAGTCAGCGCTTGATTTATAGTCTTTCAGCCTGACTTTGTCTGGTCAATGCTATCCAATTCCTCTTGAAAGTTGAGGAACCTCCATCCATCCAAAATAATATAGCTTTTGGTAGGTTCCCATTTGTGATAGCCATTGTATTAAAGTCACCTAGCATGTTTTCTTTAGATAAGAATACATTCAAGAACGTCCAACATCTAGGTGTTTTCTCCATTGTGTCTGCGAATAGATTTTGGAATTGAGGCTTGTCAGACACAACAATCTCTTCTTCTATCTTCTCTAGCTCATCACACCATGGCTTCGAAGTTGTACTCGCTTTTATGTCACAAGGAGTATTGCCGACGACATGACTACCAATCGAACAAGGTTTTGCAAATTTAACCGGATTCTTGAACTGTGGAGGAGAAGGCACTTGAGGCATAAATAACATTGTCTCATCATCGTTGGTTCTCACAATTAGTTCTTTACCGGCCTTATTTTCATTATCCCCACGTGTCTCCTCTTTTTCAACATCTCGTGATTTGGCTCAGGCACTTCATTAATCTCGGAATCCTCATCATAACACCAATTGTTTTGAGGACAGTTGTTCAAGACTTTGAGTATTTGATCCACCTGGTTCTGCAGATTTTGCCTTGATATCTCTTGATTCTGAATTGACCGCTCTTGATTAATCCTCCTATCCTCATTTGATGCTATGAACTTTGGCAGTAATTCCTCCAAATTTGACTTTTCTTCTTGTGGCAATGGAGGTTTACATGAAAATTCCGGTGTGTATGTTGGATTTGGAGCGTAGTATTGGTCTTCATAATTGTAGTTCCATGATGAATTCGGGTGATACCCCCAAACTTGATGGTAATTATCATATGCATACTGGTTGAGGTATACACCACCATGTTGTCACGACCCAAAACTAACGGTGCATTGATGACTCGGATGGTTGCCAGCACAATAGTCACACATAATTGCCATCCTTCGATTCTGTTGGGCTACGATAACGTCCAACCTCCTCGAAAGTTCTTCAATCTGTGCTGACATTGCAGAAAATGTCGCGAGTCTGTCAATCTCCGCTCCACTTGGCTGAGTCATGTTTGTGTATGGCCATTGATACGCAAAGTCATCCATGGTACCTGAAAAGAGAGAAATATAGGAAGAAAATAAAAAAAATAAATAAAAATGTTTAAATTAAGACTAATTTGATTGAAATTAATATTGGTAAATAATTATTAAATTAATTCCCCGGCAACGGCGCCAAAAACTTGTTGGGTAAAATCTAATTACGCACAACATGCAAGTATACGTGGTTAACAAGTAATAAAGTGATAAGTTGAGTATCGTTCCCACAGAGAATTATTTAATAAAAATCACCAAGTACTAACTTAGTAACCAACTCAATCTTATTTAAACGAATGAATTTCAAATTATATAAATTAAAATACTATTAAATTCCACTAGTTAAATTAAGATTACGGAGATTTAAGATCACAACTTCACCTATTGTTTCATTTAAGTTAACACACTTCTCATCAATTATTCTCTATCCCGAATTGTTAATCCCGAATTAACCACCTCTCGATGCACTAATACCGTATTAACGTCAATCCACAATTAAGATAGAAATCCATTAAACAACTTAATCAACTAACCCACTATATCTCTATGTGAATTACAATTGAAGAAGGTTGAAGAATAAGTTCTCTATCCGATTACATGCGATGTCAAGCATATCTCTACCTTAACATTCATCAAGATTAAGCTATTCACAAAATCATGAATAGATGCTATCATGATAAGATCTAAGTCAATACTTCATCTCTCGAGTTCATATAAATTATCACGGTAATTGATGGCCAATCAATTAAACAATTAAGTCCAAATCACAAGAGACAATCCTCACGATAGAACATAATAATTGATAACGAAGCATATTAAAATAAACTACACAATAAGATCCATTGTAATCTCAAACAAAGAATTAGTTCATGATTATTGAATTAAAACTAAGAATCCACAATTGAATAAACAATAAAAGACAAAGATAGAAGAAGATAAGAAGATAGAATCTATTGTTTGTAGATCTCCTTGCTCCTACTTTGAATCTTCAATGGTCTCCAAGTTGCTACAATCTCCAAAGCTCATAATAGCTAGGGTTTTTTTAATATACTCTAATCTAATCTAATGGAATTCTTCTATAACTCCTCTCTAATCCCTGTAATTCTCCTCCTTTTATATGTCTCTTTATATGTATTTAAGTCCTCTTGGAAGTCCTTGAATCAAACAACTCGAAACAATCCTTATCGGACTCAAATTGAGATAAAAACTACTCATTACTGCGACAGGCAAGCCCCGACTTGCCTTTTCCCTTGTAAATAGCAAGCCCGAACACTAGTGGCCTGCTATTCATGCCTGCACCCCCATCCCCGGCTGGATCCTAAAGCACAAAAGAGCAAGCCCGACTTGCCCCAATCTGCCAATTATTTTTACTCACATACGTTGTCTTACGTAAAAGCGGCCATAACGTTTGATCCGGGAGGAATTATGGGGCCTTCCACCTATCAAATCGAATCTATCGACGAGATCTACAACTTTTATTCTTTGAGTTTTGAGAAATAACAAACAGATGAAGGTCGAAATTGGACTGGAAGTGACTGTTATGCAAGTGGCCACCCAAAATAATGAAGTTCAACGACGTCCGTTGGTAGAAATGTCATAACTCTTTCATCCGAACTCCGATTGGAATGATTCAAGATGTTCTGGAAAGCTAAGAAGAAGCTCTACAATATAGTCTAAGTGTCAAGCCAAGAACATGAAAGCCCAAATGATGTCCGGATTGCTTTTCTTTGCATTTTTCGTGCTTTTCCTTACCAATAGTCGCTCACACCGCTTCCAAACGTATAACCTACAAAATGAAAACAAAATGCATGAAAAGTAACTAAGCCACATGAATATAAGTAACTAATTCAAGTAAAAGATACCAGATAAGTAGGTATAAAACCTACTTATCAAGTCCTGAGGAGTTAGCTGAAGCAGTAGCGGCAGCAGCAACATCACAAGATGGGGATGGCGACGAGGTATAAAATCAATTTGTTGTATATATTGTCGTAATATACCAATATTAACATAGTTAGTATATATTTGGAACTTTTTTTTATTATTTTGTTAATTATAGGGTGATCAAGGAGAAGCTAATCAAGACGCTGATGCTTGACGATCGATAGAGCTGTGTTTTGTAGTTCTTTGAGAATTTTGTACTTTTATATTCATTCATGTTACTTAAACATTAGATTTGTTTATATTTATTCAATTCATATTGGTTTAAAAGTTTATATAGTTTATATACTAGTTTGGTGTATGTGTCGGTGGACGATTGATGTTTACATTGTTGTGCAAGATGTTTATATTGTTGTGTATGTGTGTTGGGATAAAGCAGGTACAAAATAGATATAGGTTTTTTGGGAATTCTGCTAAACAACAAATTTTTTTTTTTTTTTTTTTCAAATCAGCGACCGCATGCGGTCGCTGATATTCATTAGCGACTGCTAAACATTTGAGGATATCAGCAACCGCACGCGGTCGCTGACATGTGGACCACGTTAGCCTTTGGCCCTGAGCCATGCTGACTCAGATTAGCGACCGAAATGACAATTTCGGTCGCTAATAGCGGTCGCAAACATATCGATCGCTAATAGTGGTCGCTGGTGTGCACATCAGCGACCAGATTTTATGCGACGACTATCAGCGATTGCAGTTGGTCGCTGATAGGTATCTGCAACCGACAGCGGTCGCTGATACGCAGTCGCTGATAGACCCTTTTCTTGTAGTGAACCCCTGATGATGATCAGGAACAATCGCCAAATTATGCGATCTCTAACCCCTCGAATTATCTGGCAAAGTCTCAGTCAAAGCCCTATTCATGGTCTGACCCTTGAGGGCCATGGCAGGAACTCCCAAAAAGGAGCGAATGACAGTCGGGGAAATGTCAGCCACCAAAGGCACTGGCGCCCCTGTAAACTCCAACCCAATGATGAACCGCCAGTCCATCGATGTCATCATCACCTCGCAATCCAACAAATGGAGAGACTGGGTCTAGTGGAACCAGAGCTCAAACAAAGCCTTCAGATAACCCTGGAGGAATAAAAAAGAAAGCCTAAAAGCCCCATGAATGGACGATCTCCCGGTACTCTGGATAGAGGGTCTAGTACAAAGAGTGAACGCTAAACCAGTTCCCCCTGGGCTGAGTAAAGCCGGGAACCTGTATCAAATTGCAAATCAAGATCATAACCCTTACCCCAAAAGTGGGAAAAGAAAGATGGAAACGACTATGACCTCGTTCACATAAAGATAAATCGAGGGGTGACGACTCAAATCATCCAGAAGATCTGGAATCGTCACGTTAATAGCTAGAAGCTCTTGGCAGGGAATGAAAGAAGAAGGGGCAGGATCCGGAATAGGAACATCCTCCTCCTCATCCACGATATCTGGCCTCTCAACCTGGATAGGGCGATTAGCTAACTAAGTCAATCGGCGAGATTGCCAGGCTGGACGAGATTGAGGAATATTAGAAGCTCACCTACTCACACCTGCGGAGGCCTTATGAGAGCTACTCGACTGATTTGAGTCCATAATCTGAGCAAAGTCTTCAAATCACCTCAGAAAAGGTGAAGTAAGTTTTAAACTTGAAGCTTATTAAATTCAAATAATTACTTCAATCACAATATAATTCCTAATGCATGCATTACGTTAATATACCTCTACAGTAGAGTTAAAATTGCATGTTTATTAAATACTTAGGCTCATAAAAAAATTTGTCAGTCTCCTTTGTAAAATAAACTGTCCACATGCACATAGGCATGACTAGGTAACCATTCAATAGCACACCAACCCAATATCATGAACATCTCATATGCATGAAAAAAATTCAAAATTAAATCCACCATGGCAGCCAAATTACCATGTGTGCTTTATTTAAAAATCCATGCTCATTTGTCCTCAAATAGGATGAATAAAATAGCAAAAAAGGTGCCAAATGACTGTCTCAAATGTCAATTTTTCACATCAATACATTCAACATGGTAAAATATGAACATTTACTAATTTGAATAATTTTTATCAAGTCATTTGAGCATGCATATTCACTATATTGTGTTTAGAAGCATTCTATATGAAATCTAACATTCTAATAGTCAAAATTTGAAAAGAAAACATGTAAACGTTACCTGAGTAATGTAGAACGTTCGTACGGTGACGGATTTTGTAAAAAGTAGTTCGAACTCAGTAGATTTGGAGAAGTAATTTTGGATTTTCTATTTTGTTCAACTTGAAAATATTGACTTATGAAAGAGAAGTGAGGGAGTAATTATACCCGATGGGAGCTACAGGTCAACTCATGGCAGCCACGGGTCTACCTGCGGCCACCCATGGTGGTCCCTTCCCTCTCTGGCTCGATCAAATTGGAGTTGTAACGGAGTTCCCGAAAGTTAAAAAGTCAAATTAGGGAAAAAGGTGCTACGCGATTAAGCAGAAAAGGCCTGAAACCCTGAATTCAGATACCAAACTTCTGATCTACATGTAAGTCATTGGTATTAACTTGGATGTGGGGTTCAGATAGCCAATGATGAAGATTATTGAAAACAACCCTTATCAAAAGATCGGGAAGGTCCGGTGTTATGAACCATGGGGTTTGAATGCATCAAAACGTCCAAATTCATTCCAGGGATATAGTTCGTCAGAAAGATATCCCCAGCAGAGATATCAACAATGTCTGATAGTGTAAACCATTAGTGACAACTCCAGCATAACATCAGGAATGGACATGTGATGTAAGCAGTTAAAAACTACTTCAATGAAGGTCAGAATGATTGACATTATAAACCGTTGGCGCCTACTCCAGCGTAGCATCAGGAATGATCCGGTGGTGTAAGCCGTTAAAAACTACTTCAACGAAGGTTAGAATGATTAACAACGCAAACCGTTGGCGACGGCTCAAACGTAGCATCTGGAATGGTCCGGTGATGTAAGTCGCTGAAAACTACTTCAACAAAGGTCAGAAAGATTGACAGTGTAAACCGTTGGCGAAAACTCCAATGTAGCATCGGGAATGGTCCGGTGATGTAAACCGTAGAAAACAACTTCATCGAAGGTCAGCATGTTTGATAGTGTAAACTATTGGAAACAACTCCAGCATAGCATCGGGAATGGTCTGGTGATGTAAGCCATTGAAAGCTGTTTTAACGAAGAGTAGAGCATTTGATATTGCAAACCGTTGACGACAACTCCAGCGTAGCATCAGGAAAGATCTGATGATGAAAACCGTTGGTGACAACTCCAGCGTAGCATCGGGGAGGATTGATGATGGAATCTATTATATAAATCCCCAGCCGAGGCACCACGAAGGTTCAATGATTTCCAGACGGTTGTAAACTATTGTTCAAGTAGGCATCAAGGAAAGTCGATGATGGTCAACCTTCACAAAACTACCGTTCGAGTAAGTATTGTGAGGATGCTGTGAAAGCAAGCAGTAAAAATTTATCTCTAGTGGAGCTATCAGTATCAACCTGATAGAAAGTCCAGGCGGTGGTGACAATCCTAGCGTAATGGCAGGAAGAATCTAATGATGGCAATCAAGGCAAGCTATCATCAGTATAAACATCAATGATCCCCAGAGAGTCACCCGTAAAAGAAAGGAACATCTTCGACGGAAATAAAGTCAAAAAGCACATCTAAAGATACAGAACATTGGTGACAACCTCAACATCAGAATCCAACGGTCTCAGCCATAGGAAATCCTCCACAACAGGGGACGTAAAAGCATATCTGCCAACATGACATCGAATTAGTTTTAACAACATTGATGGACATTTCAACCATTGGCTTCAATCCAATGTAGCATCGGGAAAGATCCGGTGATGAAAGCTTTGTGAACTACCGTTCAGATAGACATCAAGGTGGTTCAGTAGAGACCATCATTGACAACTCCATCCCCAGCAGAAATGGCGGGAGTAGACATTTATAGAATACAGTTGGAAATAACTCCAACCAAAAACATTCAGCATTCATAACATCATGCTGCATTGTATGAAATCATTTAATCTTGTCATATTTCAAGTGTCTGGTAATTTTTATCCTGTTCATGCCATTGCATTGCATAAACATGATAAAGAGAGGCATCTGTAGACACTCAAAATTTTGCATTCCTGTTACTAACCATGAAGGGGGGGCAGAATCATTTTTTATCTTCCAGAGATAACCCTGGAAGTCAAAATCATCAAGCCAAACCCCAGAAAAAACCCTGGGAGATCAAATTTAAATCCCAGAGACAACCCCGGGAGATCAAATCCAGCTTCAAAGACAACCCTGGGAGATCAAATCCAGCTTCAAAGACAACCCCGGGAGATCAAATCCAACCTCGGGAGATTAAATCCAAGCCCTAAAGACAACGCTGGGAGAATCAAATCCAGCCCCAGAGAATACCCCGAAAGATCAAATCCATCCCCGAAGATAACCTTGGGAGATCAAATCAAGCCTCGGGAGATCAAGTCCAACCCCGGTGATAACCCCGGGAGATCAAATCCAAACCCCAGATATAACCCCGGGAGATCAAATCCAACACCAGAGATAACCTCGGGAGATCGAATCCAGCCCTGGAGATAACCCCGGTAGATCAAGTTCAAAGCCCGGAGATAACCCCTGGAAATCAAACCAACCTCAGAGACAACCTTGAGGACTGTCAAAAGGTAACAATAGTCCAATCTCGGAGACAACCCTGAGAAAAGACAGTTATAACTGCATCAAGCCCAGAACCAACTTTGGAGGGGAAAAATAGTAATTTTGCCAATTCGACATAAATTCATCCCAAACACTAAAAAATAAGTCATGCAGAACCATAACTTCAATTCTGAGTGAAAATAGCACAAGGCAGCTCAACGAATAAACTACGAAGACTTGAAGATCTGGTCATGGACCCATCTTCTCGGATTTAGAAAATGTCAAATCCCATGTCATTTTGTAGATCTCATCAAGGGCTTTCTGGAAAGGTATAGAACGCCTCCATCGAATTCCCGGATTGAAAGTTATGAAGGTTCGAGCGGACAACGTGTTAGTCCTAATACATGTACTTCGAGATAACGGGACCCACGGGGCCCAGGCACACCCAGGTAGCCGCAAATAGACTCGCGGCTGCCGCGAGTAGACCCGCGGCTACTTTGGTATATAATTAGACCCCCCATCAGCCAAAAAGAAAAAAAAAAGGAAAACGGAGAGAAAACTGTCTAGTTTAGCTCTTAACACCTCATATAGTGTTTCTAACTTCAATATTATTCTTTCTAAACACTTATATACTTATATATTACGACATATCAAATTTTAACCGGTGAAAACTAAGTTTTCAAGCTCCAAAAGCGGTCTTAAGCCTTTTTTGCAGCACACTGTAAGATTTTTTCAGATTTGAACCTTTCTATTGCTTTGATATATATATATATATATATATATATATATATCAGTTTGTCTTGGATTGCTAATTCGTGACCTTTTACTGCTTTGTTATATATATTAACTATTTACTGCGTTTAAATATTTGTTTTAACTGCTCATTCAATGTAAATCCATAATATTTAAATTTGTGGACTAGATTTATCTAAATCTAGCCATATCTAACTTTTAACCGGTTCAAAGTTGCAAAACAAGAATCGTTGAGCTAGAATGACTAAGATTTATTCAAATCTAATTTTCTTTATAGTTTTCTTGTGTGAGTCTAGCTAGGAGCCACGAGATCTAAGATCAAGCTGACGGATCTTGATCTGATTCCCATGATGGACCCTTTTTAGCTGTGTAGTTAGCTTATAAATTATATTTGTGGCGTTTGGATATCCTTCGATGACTTTCATGCCCATAAAGAGCCCGACACTTATATGTATATTATTTTGTCGAATATGCTTAACATCTCGAGAATAAAATCAAACCAAACCGAATACGAAATAAAATGAAAGTATCAAAGGTCTCAATTACTATGTGAGTATAAGGGTTTGAAAACCTATTTTTAAAATATCATTTATGCACATATTGCTTAAAATTGAACTTTATAGAAATCAAACCCTTTGTATATAAGTTCAAACGAGGCATAACACTACTTCCAAATAAATGCACTTAGGCCCAATTAACACACACACAAACTTCAGATAAATTAGGGAATTAAAAAGACGCGGTAACCGTGTTTTCACGGAAGTCGGGGGGTGCTTAACACCCCCCCCCCCCCGCTTAATCAAGCCCCCGAACTCTATGAATCTCAGTTTCCAAGTCTTGTTAAATAGAGTCCAACAATTGGGCCTTTGTGTAAATATTTTCAAATTCGGTTGAGTTGGTATAACCATTTCAAAACTACCAACTGGCGACTCTGAATTTTTAAATCGTCGACATTTTGTGTCGGACTCTTTTTAAACTCGCTCTTTCAAACAAAATTCAATACAGAGAAAACATAAAGGGTAAAAAAAGGAATTCCAAGAAAAGAGGAAGTTTTTCCCGACGTCGACACTACAGACACAAACTATTCTACAAATATTTTGTAAATTGCTAATGTGACATACTAAACCTCAGCATATTGATCAACAAATTGCTTCAATGTAGTCTTCGGCCCCACATAAAAAGCTGAGATGGAATATGCCACATCAGCAGTTTGTAAAATATTAGTAGAATAATTTGTGTCTGTAAAATTATTAAAAAAACATTATCAGAAAAGCGCTACAAAAAATAAGACTCATGTTTCATATAGTAACAACGTTATTTTTCTTTGTAAAACAACCCTAACAAATAATTACTAGCTTCACAAATAAGATCTTAAATGAATCGAGTTGACTCGAGTCGAGTCAGACTTTAACTTGATAATCTCAAACTCGTTTAAAAGTTAAATAAGCTTAGTCAGATCGGACTTTAAACGACTAAAATTTTGTTTACAAACTCGGCTCGTGTATAGAGTTTAAGTTCACGTTAGGCTTAATTGCTCGAATTCGAGTTTAAGACTGACTCATTTATTTATTTTTTTTGTTTATTCATATTTCTTTGAGGAAAAAAAATATAAATTTAATAAAGTCATCTACAATCATAATTTAGAAATAGTCATACTTATGATACATTTCTTAAAAACTCTTCGTAATATATGTCACTGGTTGAACATTATTCACATTACCAAGTGTACTCTGGATATAGTACGCCTTTTTAACGACTTATTTTAAAATAATTTAAAATTAAAATTAAAATTAATTTATAAGTTATTTTAAATTGTGACTTATAAATAAAAGCGTTTGGTACCAATTTGACTTATAAGTCAGAAATTAAGTTAAAATAAATTATAAATATGACTTATAAATTAAAATAAAATATAAATATTATTAAAAATAATATTAATAAAAAAATATATTAATTCAATATTATATTATAAGAATCGTCATTTTTTTATTAAATAAAACACTAAACAAATATGAACTTTCATGAATGTACTTGAATGGCCATTATGTTGCCTTTTTGATCTCGCACACTAAAACGGTCATATAATCCAAAAGAAGTATAATACAAATTAATATATCCATATATGAGAATATATTAATATATATGTTAACGCCAAGTTTCGTCAGCGCGTCTAATCATAAAATTCACGCGCTAGAACCTGCACAATAACAGATCACACAGAAATTTGACGGCTTGTGTCGCCGGGGGATAGCTCCGATGTGAGAATAAGTACAGGCAGTTCACAAGGTTTAACAATGGAGGCTAAGTGTTTAGTTCTCAAAATTAGGTATTACGTGTTAATTGTAACCTTGGCCCTGTATTTATAGTGCTCACCACATTTGGAATCCCTCTCCGAGTCGGATTAGGACTCCTAGTCATGGTAGTTACCATAACTTGGGTTCAACACAATCTCCTTAAAAGGTGCAAGTAGAATCCAATCCAATCGCTACCTTTGGAGTTACCTTATTCAATTATGATTAGGATCTCAAACTCTGCACGCAGGAGAGCCCACTGTACATGTCCAAACGATCCCACCATCCAGATCGAGCCTCGGCCCAAAGGACTCGAAGTCCCGACCCCGAACACCACACGACAGGGTAAGGTTCGGGCCCAAAGGGTTCGGATACCGACCCCGAAGAACATCCACGAAGGTGGGGCTCCGGGCCAGAAGGACTCGGATACCGACCCGAACACCTCCAACCAATCCATGGGCTTCAGCCCAGTGGTCTCCTAAAGTCATTCTAATGTCAGGCCTTCGGCCCACATGAAGGTCGGTAAAACGCTCCCGAACAATATAATATAATAATATTATATATTCATGTATATATATTGTATTATAAATATAATATAATATAAATATAATATATCTCAATAATAATAATAATAATAATAATAAATCCTCCAAATTTACTTAAGAAAGAGGAATTGTGTTGTTTCCGTAAATAATTCCTCCAATTTCATATGAAGCCTATCATTAATAATATTTATATATAGGATTCATATGAAATTGGAGGAATTATTTACGGGAACAAAACAATTACTTTTTCTTAATTATAATAATACCAACGGCGAGGCCCTTCTAAAGTAAGAGCTACTAGGTTTAACCCCTTCCCTAAATTAGAAAAATAGTAAATAATAATAATAATAATAATAATAAAGGTTTCACTACTAATCTAAGTTTCCAACAATGTTTTGGACCCTGGTAAAATTTCTATCCCTTTGGTAAGTTCTTCAATATTTAAAACTATTTTAATAAAAATATAAAATACTATGTAGCTTTGTTTGTAAAATTTCTATCCCTTTGGATAAATTCTTTAATATTTTAAACTATTTTAATAAAAATACAAAATACTCTGTAGCTTTGTTTGTTCGGGAATCAGAACGTGAAAAATTTCAAGTCAGGGATCTATCCCTTTACACACATCTTAGATCAGATATAACTTTAATCCAAATAGAAACAGTGGAATTTAGTTCCCAATTGATTACTAAAATGGGTTATATGATGAAAAATTACAAAGGTTTAGTATTCATCTTTTGGGTAATCGTTGCTCTTTCCAATGAAATTTTCTTATCATCTTCCATGAAATTTAAGCTTATTTATCTCTAATTCCTGTATAAACAAGTAGATTATGTTACCCTTTTCAAAAAATTGTTGGAGAAGAAATCAAATATAAGGTTAAAATGATAAAGACATAATTTAGCAAAATAGAAGAGGGGCAAAATGGATATTATATTTGGTCAAACTAACTTATTAGAAATGACTTATAAGTTATTTTTAAATAAGTTAAAATTTTTTGTTTATTAATAATGACTTATAAGTAAGAAAATAAGTTGTTGCCAATCACTTAAACAATAGAAAATAACTTATTAAGTTGGTTCAACCAACTTATAAGTCATTGTTAAACACACTATGTAGACACTCGAAATTTTATTTTCTTGGTACTAATCATGTAAGAGGGCAAAAACGTATTTTTACACCCCGAACGACTACAGTAAACCTCAAACCCCAGAGATATCCCCATGGGATATCAAACCAAACCTTGAAGACAGTCCCGTGTGACATCAAATCAATCTCGGAGACAATCCTGAGGAAAGACAGAATCAACAGTAGTCAAACCCTAGAGCCAACCCCGAGGGACAACCCAACCCCAAGGGAAAACCAAAAGCCACCTCAACCCTGAAGACAATCATGGGAGGGAAAAGAGAGAATGTTAACAACTCAACATCAACAAACATTTATCCAGCTGTAGATAGGGTCACAAAGAGCCATCGTAATAATTCCGAGTGCAAACTGCGCAAGACAGCTCAACGGACTGCATGCGAAGACTTGAAGATGCTATTATGATCATGGACTAATCTTCCTGGATTCGGAAAAGGGCAAGCCCTATGTCATTGTGTAGCTCTTGAAAAAAGCTTTCTGAAATGGTATAACGCATCTCCATAGGATTCTCGGATTGCAAGTTATGAAGGTTTCAAGCAGTCTGCACAGCGATCGAGGTGCACGTACTTTGAGGCAGCAGAGCCCATATATATCAGACCCCCAGCTCATTTTCAGTAGTTTTGGAGAGAGAGAGAGAAAGGGTGTAGGAGAGAGAAAATCTGAGATCTAGAGAGAGAAACAACTCAAATCTTACTTCAATCTTTGCAAATCTCTTCTGTAAACACTTCTATACATATATACTTCAACATATCAAGTTTTAACCAGCGGAAACCAAATTTAAAGGCGTTAAAAGACGTTCAATAGCAGTTGTCATGCCAGACTGTAAGATCTCTTCAGATATACTTTTATTTCTTGCTTTACTATATATATAAGTGTTGTATATACATAGATATTGTTTGGAGGTGTCTGGATAGCGGTTTTAACTGTTCGTTTTCTGTAAATAGTCGATATTTATCAATGTATTAACTAGATCTATACTAGATCTAGCCAGATCTAGTTTTTAATCGGTTCAAAAGTTGTAAAACCTGAACCGTTGAGCTAGAATGACAAAGATCTAGATAGATCTAGTTTTCTTTTTAGTTTTTGTAAATATTAAGTAACCACGTGATTCTAGATCTGTATCTAGAGAAAACGGGAAGCTTGTTGACTCGTCTACAAGTATTTGATCAATAAATCACTTGTTTGGTGTAATTTAATGTAAATATCTATTTCTTATAATATTTTCATTATTCAAGCTGTTAAATGATTGATGTGAGCCTAGGAACCATTCAGATAATGATTCAATCAATAAATTTAAAACTCGATTCCTGTGATGGACTTGTTTAAGTTATACAGTTAGCTTGCAACCCTTTGTACATGTAAATCCAGGGCCTTAAAACGGTTATTCGGATTTAAGGTTCTAAAATAGTTAAAAATTATGTATATGGTGCTTGGGCTTACTTCGATGGCTTACATGCCCATAAGAAGTCCGACCCCTGTAAATAGTTCGTATTTAGCCTTGAAGATGTTTCGCATCTCGAGAAACAAAATCAAATAAAGTTCTAATTAAAATAAAATTGGTAGTATCAAAGGGCCTCGATTTCTATTCGAGCAAAAGGGTTTGAAAATCAGATTTCATAACCTCACTTTCTTATCTTGTTAAAACTGAATTTTTTGTAAATCAAACCCTTTATACATAGGTTCAAAGAGGCACAACACTACTTTCAAAACAAAGCACAAAACATCTTTGCCAAACAAAAACTTTCAACACACACACACACACAATGCATAGGGAATGAAAAAGTAGTGGTAACCGTGTTTCACGGAAGTCGGGGGGTGCCTAACACCTTTCCATCACTTAAGCAAGCCCCCGAACTCTATGAATCTCGAGTTCCAGACCAATTAAATGGAGTCACATATTGGGCTATATTGCGAAAACTTTTCAAAACTCGGTTGAGTTGGTACATGTGACACCCCCAAATTCAGGTACTCCATTCCCACAGAATTTGGTGCTCACTATCAAAAATTATTACATCTAGCTACCCATCATAAAGGATAAAGACACAATTTAAATAACTTAAACAATAATCTTTCCCAATAAAGGGTTACATCATTATAAAAAAATCCCAGGTAATCTAACCTTAAATTATTACACAAGTCTGCGAAATACATCATAAAATAAAATAACTCGTATAACATAATTCACTTAAATAAATTCTCATAAATCTTCAACACTTTGACATCTTTCCCTTTCCTTTGATAGTAGATGGCTCATCGACTTTCTCAACTTTAGCTGCAGTGTTAAATGCAAGAGTGAGCAAACAATTGCTCACTGATATAAAGAGTAGTAGATAACAACATGTGAATGAACAACGAATGTTGAACAACAATGAACTTGTTCTACGAATCAAAAATCAAAAACAAGTTCAAATTTAATATCTGAGGGTCTTAAGACCACGAACTATATCCCCGGTATTTAGGTATTATTACCTCAACCTTAACAGTCATTTAAACTATAAAGACCCTTCTTAACGTACTTAGGCAATGAGCCCTTTGTACCATGTATTGTGAACAAACATCTAAACGTTACATGTACAAAATCCCCTATGTTAGGGTTGTTCGTCACAGATTGAATTTATAATTTCTGCACTAAAGAAAGTTTAGCTCAGAACTAAATTACCTGTGGTTCTAGAATTTTAGAACACTATTCCATTATAGACTAGTTCAATCAATAAGAGTTTGCTTACTACTTGAAGGTTAAATACAACAATATAGAATTGATCAAGGTTATCAAAGTCAAAGATCGAATAACAACAATGTACAATTAAATAGACATAGTGTGTGACGCCCCCAAAATAGGTCCACACGACCCATTCTGAGTCGCCAGATATCACACTATAAAAATTATTTACAAACTTCATTTATACAACTGTTGAACTGTCGTGGAGAATACAACCATAGTTAAACTGTGAGTTTTAATACAAATGTATGTAACTCTCATGGTGCCTCGACCACGACCTTACAATGGTACTTTACATAAAAGTACAGTCAATAACTGTTTTAGAAATTAAAATCTTTGGAAAATACTCAAGGAAACCTTCATACATGGGAGGCCATGCGTCTAGGTTATGATTGATATCATATGTCCACAGAATTATCCTTGGTTGACCCAATAGTCTCCAAAAAAAAACAAGAAGATTTCTATCATCTTCTTTCCAATGGTGAGTCTTCTCTTGACTTATAATTATCTCTATTGTCTCCAATTGAGAATCATATTTCAAACAAACTCCAAGATTATATAGGTAGTGCTCGTAGATATACTCAGCAAGTGGATGTGCACAACCCTGTCTTATGATAACACGAGGTTGTATGTCATTAGACATCTTGTATGATAGTGGCAAAACACCCTTCCAAAGTTGGGTTCGCCTCACCCTATTCGGTTCACCAAAATTAAATATCAAATGACGTATACAATACGACACACTTATCTAAAGTTCTCAATAAAATTATTTCCATACTATTTAGGGAGAACCTCAACAGCTATAGACCACCGTTCTATTCTCTTATTACCCATGTTCGACCTAGCTACACTCTTATTACCTGAAAGGAATTGTGAAGAAAAAGGGTGAGCACAACTAGCCCAGTAAAGAATATCATGACTAAAGATAATTTACATCATCAATAGCTTTCATCAGTAATAAATCAGAGATTTAGAACATATGGTAGATGATAAAACTTTTCAACCATAGTTGCGTGAACGAGCAATCCATTAGAAGAGTCAAATAGACCATCAGATCTATTATCTTCTCCATGTTAAAAGTCCACCAATAATGTTTTATCCCTGTAACACCAATCAACAATTCCTGTCCACAATCATATGAATAACTCATAATCATAATTGTGATTCTAACTTCCTCTTCGCACCTGGGACGAAGATAATTTTCATCACCTATCTTTACCCGAAACATCAAAAATCATGGTTATACCAAATCAAAATTCCCGCTTTCATAATCATACTAATAAATTCATCTTTTCACTACTACCAAAGATATTCATTAACAATTCATCTTTGCACTACAAAGCAAAGATATACAACCAGTATTTTAAAAGAGTCAAGTGGAGCATGATATCTACTATCTTTACGAATTAAAAGTGTATAATCAATATTTTATTCTTTGAGACTCGACTTAATAAATAATCCACATCATCGAATCATCCCCTTTTCTGACCAAGGATATTCATGTAATCATCAATGGTCATGATTATACCGAATAATCCTCGGTTATAATCATACCAATAATGGTCCATCAATGCACTACAGAGCCAATGAGGACTTTTACCACATCATCTATAACATTACGGGTCATGATTATACCGAATGATCCTCGGTCATAATCATACCAATAAATACCTCATCTATGCATATAAGCCAAAGATACTTATCAATCAATAGTTCATCTTTGCACGTAAGCCAAAGATATACAGCTGTAAAATCAATAATCAACACTCCATCTTTGCACGTAAGCCAAAGATATACAATTGTAAAATCAATAATCAATAGTCCATCTTTGCACGTAAGCCAAAGATGACTTTCATCACAATATAAGCATGAGGATGATGACAATGATATAAGCATTAATCAAACGAAAACAAGGATAAATATTAAAGACTTTAAATTTATCCAAATATTATCAATCACTTAATAAACTCATAATCTAATATTATTAATATTATAACAATATTTTAATCACTTCTTAAACTTATACTGAAATTTATTTCAATTGTTTACACTTTACCAAATAATGCATCTAATCATTCAAAATGCCATACTCATAAGATTTCATCACCAATGATCAAATCCTCATCAAATATCTCAGATATACCCTATATATAGATTCCCAAGCCATAAAATCCTATTTTCCAATTTTGTTACTTCATATAACATATTTAATTCATTTACTCATAACTAGTTCATTTTCATGAAAAATACCAAGTCAGTTCCAAAAATATTTCTTTTTTTGGGATTTAGCAGAATATAGTCCCATATTGAACATATATTTTTCTCGGAATTTTTAAAATTCATTTACTATTTTTCATATGGCCAAAACTGCTAAATATTTAGACATTTATCATAAATTATACTTTTATAAAAAAATTCCAAAATTTACAGGGTATACTCCTGTTATATACATGTACTCCCAATAAAAATTTTACCAATTTTAGAATTAACCACAAGGAGTTATAAGAGTTTACTTTTAAAATAGTCTCTTTCCATAAAATTCATAACTACTAATCTATACATCCAAAAATTGCCATTTTTGGACACAATCTAGAAAACTCAACAAGTTATCATTTCAATATTTTCCAGAATTTTTGAATGTCAGAAAAATTACAAAACTGCAAATGGATTTTCTCCCGCCATGCGGTAATCCACTTAGACAGATCATTTCCACAATTTAATAAGGAATGAATACAAGGGATCTATAAGACCCTAACTTTTATGAATAAAGAATAATTTTCTCGAAATATATTTTTGAATATTATGGTGTGAATTTGATATAATATTATAGTTGTGAGTAATATTTATAAATTTTGCAAAGTAAGCAAGTGGTTATATAATATTCGATTGGTCAGGGAATATTAGTTTTAACAGGGAATATTCGAACGACGGCACAATCATTGGTGGACCCCACAACGGAAGTATTGTCGTAGTTAAAAAACGACATAATTATATTTTTATAAAAATAACGGCGGAAGTTTCTTAGTTAAACCGTTGAACTACCCTAGTAAAAAAAGTACAAATGTCTGGCGTGGTTGCATAGTAGCATACGGTATTGATTATTGATGCTTACGCGAGAAGTCACTCAGTTATACTCAATTATTGCTACAGTAATTGCTGCATCATATATCTCATATTATTGATTCAATTATTGTCACAGTATCATCTGCATAATATGTTATATTATTAAATCAATAATTGAGACAACAAAGTTATTCATTTTATTATTTGCAATATTGACAATGTCTAGAAGTTCTGTCAAGGAGATGTTTGGTCATCTAATTGCGCAACAATAAGGAGAAACCCTTATCGGAAAGCCCCCTCTTTCTTGGGAACGACCTGGTTGTTAAATATTGTGAGTTATAATATTAATGATGAATAAGTTCGTGTTGATTAAAGATAAAATTGATAGTTCCATTATGTTGGAATTATTAGTGTTAGTGGAAATTGACATTTACTCCGATATTAATTGATGTCTGAAAGTTTTACTGACCAGTCGGGTAATTAATCGGATAAATGAACAATTAATTGCTATTAATTCACATGCTTATATAACTATTTGTTCACATGTGTGTCCTATTGAATCACATTTATGTACTATTAGGGGAGTTGATGCAAGATTGATAATACTTGCATGACTAAGTTAAAAATAGAGGTATAGATGGAGGTACTATACTATAATTCATATTTTCACATGATTATAACTATTGATTCACATGATTGAACTATTGATTCGCATTATTTACTATTAGGGGAGGTGGTGCAAGTTTGATAATACTTACAGGACTAAATTAAAAATGAAAGAAAAGTTGAAAGTATTGTACAGTAATATTTTGAGCCCCAAAACGTGCAATTATCGAAACTATATTATCCTATAAATAGAAGCTCATTTTTCCTTCGTTTCTCACCAATTCACTAAAGCTATAGAGTAATTATTATAGAGAAAATTATAGAGAAAAAAGAAGAAATGTCCTTTACCTCACTATTCCAAAGATTCGCTTTCTTACGAGGTAAGGGGTATTATTTTTTTCGTATTCATGAAAAGAGCTTCTGTTATTTCATTCTTTATTATTCTATTGGAATAACCTGTCTGTGCGGTCTATCGCATGCATGGTGAATTCTTTGTTATTCCATTCTTTATTATTCTGTTGGAATAACCTGTCTGTGCGGTCTATCGCATGCATGGTGAATTCTTTGTTATTCCATTCTTTATTATTCTGTTAGAATATCCTGTCTGTGCGGATTACGCTAGACGTGGTTCCATTCTTTATTTTCTGTTGGAATAACCTATCTGTGCGGTATATTGCATGCATGGTGAATTCTTCTGTTATTCCATTATTTATTATTCTATTGAAATATCCTGTTTGTACGGATTACGCATGATCTGGTTCCATTCTTTATTATTCTGTTGGAATAACCTGTCTATGTGGATTATCACATGCATGGTGAATGATCCTCCGTGTTCATTCCTTATTAAATTATTGAAATGATCTGTCTACGTGGATTACCGCATGACGGGTGAAAATCCATTTGCAGTTTCATATATTCTATGATACCCATTTGGTTAAAGTTTTGGCTTCTATACTCCATGAAATTAGTAGAATATCCTGGATATTTGCGCTTCATCCGGTATCTTTATGGAAATATTCTTTTGAGCATTCTTGAATTTTACTCCACAAAGCAGTATCATGTTGACAATTTGGACGTAATTGATTTCAAGATAAATTAACTTATAAATCTTTAAAATTTATTCTTAAACTTGTTTTATTGAATTATTATGTCATTGTCATCATCCTCATGCATATATTGTGATGAAAGTCATCTTTGGCTTACGTGCATAGATGGACTTGGTATGATTATGACCAAGGATTATTCTTGGTATAATCATGACTGTAATGTTATAAATGATGTGGTATAAGTCCTCGTGAGCACTGTAGTGCATTGATGGACGCTTTTTGGTATGATTATGACCAGGGATTATTCGGTATAGTCATGACCATTGATGATTTAATGAATATCCTTGGCCCGTAGTGCAGGGATGAATCGATGATGTGGTTTATTTATTAAGTCGAGTCTCAAATGATAAAAATTGATGAAAACATTTTAAATCATAGAAGATAGTAGATATCATGCTCTACTTGACTCTTCTAATGGATTGCTTATTCCACTGCAGTTAGACTTGATGTCTATTGTATTTTATCAGTTTAACATTGTTGAAGACTAATGATAATTTATTCTGCATTATCTTAGTCATAATATTTCTTACTGGGCTAGTTGAGCTTACCCTTTCTTTCAGTGTTCTCTTCAGAAAATGAGAACATAACCGAGACTAGTCGGGGAACGGAGTGACGGTCCAGATGATAGCATTAGTAGTCTTCACTATTCTGTTAAATAGTGTGACAATAAATATAATGAGGACTCCATTGAGTGTGGATATTGTCTAGATGACAATATTCTTATTAAAACTCTTAGATTATGTTTTGTCGTATTTTACACGACTGTTGTATAATTAAATTGTATTTGAATTTTGTACCATGTATTTGGCAACTCCAGATGGGTGATGTATACCTAGTTTGGGGGCGTCACAGGATCATTCACCATGCATGCGGTAATCCACATAGATAGGTTATTCCAACAGAATAATAAAGAATAGAATAACAGAAGAATTCACCATGCATGCGATAGACCGCACGCATGTGTTATTCCCAATGTAATAATAAAGAATGGAACCAGGTTATGCGTAATCCGCAAAGATAGGATATTCCAACAGAATAATAAAGAATGGAACCAGGTCATGCGTAATCCGCACATACAAGATATTCCAATGGAATAATAAAGAATGGAAACAGGTCATGCGTAATCAGCACAGACAGAATATTCCAACAGAATAATAAAGAATGGAATAACAATAGAATTCACTAGGCATGCGATAGACCGCATAGACAGGTTATTCCAACATAATAATAAATAATGGAACCAGGTCATGCGTAATCCGCACATACAAGATATTCCAACAAAATAATAAAGAATGGAATAACAACAGAATTCATCAGGCATGCAATAGACCGCACAGACAGGTTATTCCAATAGAATAATAAAGAATGGAACCAGGTCACGCGTAATCCGCACAGACAGGATATTCCAACATAATAATAAAGATTGGAATAATAGAAGAATTTTACCATGTATACGGTAGTCCGCGTATACAGGTTATTCCAACAGAATAATAAGGAATGGAATAACAATAGCTCTCTTCATGAATACGAAAGAAATAATACCCCTTACCTCAAAAGAAGACTGCATACTGGAATAGTGAGGTAGCAGACTTCTCTTCTTATTTCTCTCTATAATATCTCTCTATAATAATTGCTCTAAAGCATTAGTGAATTGGTGAGAAATGAAGGAAGAATGAGCTTCTATTTATAGGAAAATATAGTTTCGATAATTGCACATTTTGGGGCTCAAAATATTACAGTACAATACCTTCAACTTTTCTTTCATTTTTAATTTAGTCCTGCAAGTATTATCAAACTTGCACCACCTCCCCTAATAGTAAATAATGTGAATCAATAGTTCAATCACGTGAATCAATAGTTATAATCATGTGAAAATACGAATTACAGTATAGTACCTCCATTTATACCTCCATTTTTAACTTAGTCATGCAAGTATTATCAATCTTGCACCAAATCCCCTAATAGTACAAGAATGTGAATCAATATTATACACCTGTGAACAAATAGTTATAATCATGTGAATTAATAGCAATTAATTGATCATTTATTCGATTAATTACCCGATTGGTCAATATAACCTCCAGACATCAATTACTATCGAAATAAATGTCAATTTCCACTAACACTAACAATTCCAACATAATGGAAATATTTTTCTCAAAAATTTCATTTCTAAAATTTCAAAGTTTGACTTTTTTCAAAAAAGTCAACTATTGACTTTTTTGACCAAAAAGTCAACCCCGACAAATTTTGTGTTTATAGTCTATTTTTACTAATTTCATCGTTCCGGACTCAAATATCACGTCCGCGTCTCCAAATTCAACTTCGAACTCAAATTCAAATTTTAATAATATTCATCATTAATATTATAACTCATAATATTTAACAACCAGGTCGTTCCCAGGAAAGAGGGGGCATTCCGATAAGGATTTCTCCTTATTAGCGCGCAATTAGGTGACCAAACCTCTCCTTGACAGAACTTCTAGACATTGTCATTATTGCAAATAATAATATGAATAACTTTGTCGTCTCAATTATTGAATTAATAATATATAAAATATTATGCAGATGATACTATGACAATAATTGAATCAATAATATGATAGATATGATGCATCAATTATTGTAGCAATAATTGAGTATAACTGAGTGACTTCTCACATAAGCATCAATAATCAATACCGTGTGCTTGTTGATCGATTTCGCAATCAATGAATACGTGCAAGTATACACGGTCAACAAGTAATAAAGTGAAAGTAGAGTATCGTTCCCACGATGAATTATTTAATAAAAATCACCAAGTACTAACTCTTAACCAAATCAATTTTATTTAAACAATTGCAAAGTGTGAACTATAAATAAATAAAAGTTAAGACTCCAATATCCCCAATTATGAACTATAAATCAATTATCCAATTATCCAAATTATTATGTCTACTGAATTGTTAACAGGAATTCTCAAATGCCAAAAGCCCTTTCTCAAGCGATCATTTGACTTCTATTTAACCCAGATTAATTTTGCTATATCTCTATACAAAACAATTGAATTAAACTCGCTACAATCCCAATTCCTTATGTGTTACATGCGGCAAATAGATATTCTCATTCTATTCATAAACCTAATTATTCACTGTGCAAATAACTAAGTCACATGTCATCATGCCCAGTTCTAACCCTAGAATTCCTCTCTCAATTCCTTCTAGAGTAATAAGGTAATTATTGATCAGATAATTAATCAATAAGCTCAAAGCAAGATGAACAATTCACTTCAACATAAATAATTGGAATAAATCAAATAATCAATTCATAATCATAAAAAGTTTAATTGAAATCTTAATGAAAGAGTTAGTTCATAATTAATGAATTAAAATCAAGAATCCACAATTGAATAGACATTAAAAGATAAAAGTATGATAAGAGAAGAGAATAGAATCATTGTCGAGAAATCGATGCTCCCTCTTGCTTCTTTGCTCTTGATCTTCAGTGTTCTTCAATTTGCTTCAATCTCCAAAACTAATAAGAACTAGGGTTATGTTCTAATCTAATGGAGTGTATCTCTAGTCTAATCTATGTAATCTCTCTTTATTTTATGCCTTACATCATGTATTTATAGGTTACAAGTCCAATTTTTAGCTTAGGAACAAACCCAATCCAATTTGGAGTCAAAAAGGTCAAAATTCACCCAAAACGCGTCCAGTAGCACTGCTCTTCTTCCCAAAGCCCCCAAATACTGGGCACGACGCCGACATTTCGCTTCTCCCAGCGCCCCCGTGGCACCGACATAGGCCTATTTTGGGCGCCCTGGCGCTGCCCCATGTTCTGACATTTTTAGCTCTGACGTCCTCTGGTAAAACGGCCATAACCTTTGATCCGGGAGGATTTACGGGGACTTCCACCTATCAAATCGAAGATATCGACGAGATCTACAACTTTCATTCTTTGAGGATTGAGAAATTCGTGGCGGATGAAGGCTGAAATTGAGCTGGAAGTGACTACTATGCAAATGACCACCCAAAACCATGACGTTCGACGTCCGTTGGTACAACGATCATAACTCTTGCATCCGAACTCTGATTGGAATGATTCAAAATGTTCCGGAAAGATAAGACGATGCTCTTCAATGTAAGCTAAGTTCTAAACCAAGATTATGAAGTAAATATGAAAGCCCAAATGATGTCCGATTTGCTTTTCTTTGCGTTTTCTTTGCTTTTCCTTACCAATAGTCGCTCACACTGCTCCCAAACGTATAACCTACAAAATGAACACAAAATGCATGAAAAGTAACTAAGACACATAAATATAAGCAACTAATTCAAGTAAAAGATACTGGAGAAGTGTATATAAAATCCACTTATCGGTCTTCTACTATGCAACCACGCCAGATTCATGTACTTTTATCAATTTAACCATTTACTAAATAGAATAATAATTATAAAAATTGAATACTTTCATTTCGTAAAATTCGGGGTCTTACAATCTCCCCTCCTTATGAAATTTCGCCCACGAAATTTACGTACCTGGTAGTTCGAAGAGATGAGAATACCTTGCTTTCTTTTCGGGTTGTACCATCTCGGTTATTTCCTCTGTATCATGATTTCTCCATTGTTCATCTCCTGTATTTCGGATAACATTCTAGAATATATCTTCAAAATAAAGGTTAATTGATAGATCACAATTTGTCAACTTATCAAATAAACAATTTTAGCTTAGGTAAGTCACACCCTAGCGAAGTATATTACTCGTCTCTCCCCTTCTAGTTCTAGACTAATATCTCTGCCAGCGACCATATCCCTAAGCTCTGATACCATTTGTGACTCCCCCAAAATAGTTCCACACGACCCATTCTGAGTCGCCAGATATCACACTATAAAAATTATTTACAAACTTCATTTATACAACTGTTGAACTGTCGTGTAGAATACGACCACAGTTAAACTGGTAGTTTTAATACAAATGTATGTAACTGTCATGGTGCCTCGACCACAACCTTACAATGGTACTTTACATAAAATTACAGTCAATAACTGTTTTAGAAATTAAAATCTTTGGAAAATACTCAAGGAAACCTTCGTACATGGGAGGCCATGCGTCTAGGTTATGATTGATATCATATGTCCACAAAATTATCCTTGGTTGACCCAATAGTCCCCAAAGAAAAACAAGAAGATTGCTATCATCTTCTTTCCAATGGTGAGTCTTTTCTTGACTTATAATTATCTCCATTGTCTCCAATTGAGAATCATATTTCAAACAAACTCAAAGATTATATAGGTAGTGCTCGTAGATATACTCAGCAAGTGGATGTGCACAACCCTGTCTTATGATAACACGAGGTTGTATGTCATTAGGCATCTTGTATGATAGTGGCAAAACACCTTCCAAAGTTGGGTTCACCTCACCCTTTTTGGTTCACCAAAATTAAATATCAAATGACGTATACAATACGACACACTTATCTAAAGTTCTCAATAAAATTATTTCCATACTATTTAGGGAGAACCTCAACAGCTATAGACCACCGTTCTATTCTCTTGTTACCCCTGTTCGACCTAGCTACACTCTTATTACCTGAAAGGAATTGTGAAGAAAAAGGGTGAGCACAACTAGCCCAGTAAAGAATATCATGACTAAAGATAATTTACATCATCAATAGCTTTCATCAGTAATAAATCAGAGATTTAGAACATATGGTAGATGATAAAACTTTTCAACCATAGTTGCAGCGGAACGAGCAATCCATTAGAAGAGTCAAATAGACTATCAGATCTATTATCTTCTCCATGTTAAAAGTCCACCAATAATGTTTTATCCCTGTAATACCAATCAACAATTCCTGTCCACAATCATATGAATAACTTAATCATAATTGTGATTCTAACTTCCTCTTCGCACCGAGGACGAAGATAATTTTCATCACCTATCTTTACCTGAAACATCAAAAATCATGGTTATACCAAATCAAAATTCTTTCTCATAATCATACTAATAAATCCATCTTTGAACTACGGCCAAAGATATTCATTAATAATTCATCTTTGCACTACAGGCCAAAGATATACAACTGTATTTTAAAAGAGTCAAGTGGAGCATGATATCTACTATCTTTTACGAATTAAAAGTGTATAATCAATATTTTATTGCTGAGACTCAGCTTAATAAATAATCCACATCATCGAATCATCCCTGCACTACAGTCAAGGATATTCATGTAATCATCAATAGTCATGATTATACCGAATAATCCCTGGTTATAATCATACTAATAATGGTCCATCAATGCACTACAGGCCAATGAGGACTTTTACAACATCATCTATAACATTACGGGTCATGATTATACCGAATGATCCCTGGTCATAATCATACCAATAAACAGTTCATCTATGCATATAAGCCAAAGATACTTATCAATCAATAGTTCATCTTTGCACGTAAGCCAAAGATATACAGCTGTAAAATCAATAATCAACAGTCCATCTTTGCACGTAAGCCAAAGATATACAATTGTAAAATCAATAATCAATAGTCCATCTTTGCACGTAAGCCAAAGATGACTTTCATCACAATATAAGCATGAGGATGATGACAATGATATAAGCATTAATCAAACGAAAATAAGGATAAATATTAAAGACTTTAAATTTATCCAAATATTATCAATCACTTAATAAACTAATAATCTAATATTATTAATATTATAACAATATTTTAATCACTTCTTAAACTTATACAGAATTTATTTCAATTGTTTACACTTTACCAAATAATGCATTTAATAATTCAAAAATGCCATACTCATAAGATTTCATTACCATTGATCAAATCCCTCATCAAAAATCTGTATATACCCTATATAGGATTCCCAAGCCATAAAATCCTATTTTCCAATTTTGTTACTTCATATAACATATTTAATTCATTTACTCATAACTAGTTCATTTTCATGAAAAATACCAAGTCAGTTCCAAAAATATTTCTTTTTTTTGGGATTTAGCAGAATATAGTCCCATATTGAACATATATTTTTCTCGGAATTTTTAAAATTCATTTACTATTTTTCATATGGCCAAAACTGCCGAATATTTAGACATTTATCATAAATTATACTTTTATACGAAAAATTCCAAAATTTACAGGGTATACTCCTGTTACAGGGTATACTCACAATATTTAACAACCAGGTCGTTCTCAGGAAAGAGGGGGCATTCCGATAAAGATTTCTCCTTATTGGCGCGCAATTAGGTGACCAAACCTCTCCTTGACAGAACTTCTAGACATTATCATTATTGCAAATAATTATGAATAACTTTGTCGTCTCAATTATTGATTTAATAATATATAAAATATTATGCAGATGATATTGTGACAATAATTGAATCAATAATATGATAGATATGATACAATAATTATTGTAACAATAATTGAGTATAACTGAGTGACTTTTCACATAAGCATCAATAATCAATACCGTGTGCTACTATGCAACCACGCCAGACATCAGATTTCTTTATCAATTTAACCATTTACTAAATAGAATAATAATTATAAAATTGATTACTTTCATTTCAGTAAAATTCGGGGTCTTCAATCTCCTCCTTATGAAATTTCGCCCTCGAAATTTACGTGCACAATGTAGTTCAAGAGATGAGAATACCTTACTTTCTTTTCGTCAGTACCTTCCAGCTTATTTCCTCCTAGATCATGATTTTTCCATTGCTCATCTCCACGTATTTGAGATATCATTCTAGAATATATCTTCAAAAAAGGTTAATTGACAGATCACAATTTGTCAACTTATCAAATAAACAATTTCAGCTTAGGTAAGTCACACCCTAGTGAAGTATATTACTCGTCTCTCCCCTCCTAGTTCTAAAATAATATCTCCGCCAACGACCATATCCCTAAGCTCTGATACCATTTGTGATGCCCCCAAAATAGGTCCACACGACCCATTCTGAGTCGCTAGATATCACACTATAAAAATTATTTATAAACTTCATTTATACAACTGTTGAATCGTAAATGCGAATACGGCTGACAAAGTTAAATCAGAAACTGTCGTCAAATGCGTAATACAAATCGTAGAATCGCTGTGAAAAGCACCACATTCGAAAGAGTTAGAACAATCTCATTTGAATCAATATTTTAGAACAATATATACTTTGAATAACAATAACAAGACTTAGGAAATTGAAACTCGCTCGATGTAACTAACTAGACTATAAGAGCTTGTACAATCATACACGAGATGGAATCAATAGGCTTGCTCAACTTTAATGTAAAATTTAGGAATAGAAAGCTTGATTGACATAAAAGATAACATAACTATGAAACTTGTTCAATAAAAGTTTAGGATAAGGAACTTGCATTCATTATAAAGAGAATGAAGTTAGGAAACTTGCCTCGGGTGTAAGCTATGTGACACCCCCAAAATAGGTATACATCACCCATTCTGAGTTGTCAATACATGGTACAGAAACAACTACAACTTTATTATTACAACAGTAAAACTGTGAGTTTGAATACAAATATTATCTTCTAGACAATATCTATACCCAAATAAATCCTCATCACATTTATTGATACATTATTTTATAAAATGGTGAGGACTACTAAACAACTCTCCTAGAACCTTCATTCCATACCCCCAGGCTGCACTCGCTTATATTCTCGCCTCCTCCGAGAAAAAAAAAAATGGAACAAAAAGAAAAAGGGTGAGCTCAACTAGCCCAAGAAAGAATATTATGACTAAGATAATATACAACAAATTATCGTTAGTCTTCAACAGGAAAAAATTTAATAGAATACAATAGACAACAAGTTTTAAATCAATACTGCAATGGAAAATATTAATTCATAGAAGAGTTACGTAGAGGATGAAATCTACTAATATCTATGAATTTAACAAATCCATCATCAATATTTTTATCCTCGTAACATCAATCAATATATATCCGAATCATATATTCATCCTTGCACTACTACAGCCAAGGACATTCACCAATGGGTCATGTTCATCTAAACACTGCTCATCTTTTGCACTACTACGGGCAAAGATACTCATCGTAAATCATTCATCTTTGCACTACTGTGCCAAAGATATTCATCGAAATCATTCATCTTTGCACTACTGTGCCAAAGATATTCAATAATATCATCATTTAAGATCATGATGATGAAAAATATATATATATATATATATATATATATATATATATATATATAAAAAAGAAACGAATCCAAAGAAACAAAATGACAAGGATTAAGGATTAAGGATTAGTATTTCGCTTTTATCCACAACCAAAAATACCTCAAAAATAATCATAGTGGTGTAAAATTCAAGAATGATCAAAACATGGATACAATCAAAGCTAGTATCCACATAGATATTTTGGACGAAAAGAAAAATTTTCATTTTTCGATGAATAGTCTTTGTATTCGTGAATAGTACTGATATCGTGAATAGTGCCGTGTATCGTGAATAGTAACTCAGACACCAAAAGTTTCAAATTTGATAAAACTTGGATCAATATTTCAAAGATAATGATATTGAAGAAATAATATCATTACGAAAAAAATAATATCCCTTACCTCGGAAAGACAAGATTTAAGCGGAATCTTTGGATATAGGTTATAACTTGAACTTGCAATCAGTATAGCAATACTCAAAATACTCACAAGAATAAGCTCGATAATATAGAGAGAGAAAACTTCAGTTTAAATGTAATTTTCAATTCTAACCTAAGCACCCTATTTATAGGAAAATGCTTAGAACACCAAAGCAGAAAATTTAATATAATAATATTATATATATTACAATTTCCTACGCACACTTTGAATCATCTGAATTCAGCCACTTGTATGTGTTTAATGAGGCTAATCAACACAAAAAACGTTTTTCCTATTTTAAACTTCCAAAAATCAATTATTTCGGTTCTTCGGAACTTCAATAATTCATAATAAATAGCTCTTTTGTCAGAAAAATCGAATCTCGCGAGTTTTCATAGGAAATTCAATTCTCTACAACTTTACAGAAGAAAGTCTTTCCAAATTCCCAACAGAAAATGACCGAAATCCATAAACGAGCGATTTTTCAGGCTATAATCAAATTTCAGTCAATAAATGGGTCCACAGACATGTTTAACATGTTTTAAACATTTATTGCAACAAAAATACTCTTTCTTCTCGTATACTCATATATCACACATTCATTATAAAAATATCACCATTATTATATTATTAAAAATATAATAATATATTTAAATAAATTATTTTATCAGAAAAAAGATAAAATTTTAATTTTCAACAATTGTCACATTAAAAATTTTCTCCATCTATATCCATATAAAATTAATATTTTCCTCATCATATGAATCAATAATTAATTATTCACAAATAATATTACAGAATTATAATATTGACAACCAGGCAGTTCCTAAGAAAGAGGGGGCTTTCCAATAATAATTTCTCCTTACTGGCGCGCAATTAGGTGACCAAACCTCTCCTTAGACAAAATTTTCTAGACATTGTCAATAATGTTATCTAATAATATTATTCAGATAATATGAATTATTGCTTCGATAATGAAAAATACTGTGTAATGACAATTATTGAAATAACAACAATATAAAATATCAACGCAACAATTATTAAATCAATAAAATAAAATACCGAATAAAGAATTATCGTAACCATTATTGAGTAGTGCCTTTTTACGTAAGAATCAATAATTGGTGCAATACCTGGTGTCATCTTGTGCAACAACGCCAGACATCTGTGTTTTAACCACCGGGTATTCCAACGAAGGTAAAATGAAACAACTACGCCGTTATTTTTAAACAACTTATTTTTGTCGTTTTCTTCCTCCAATCGCTTTCCGTTATGGGGCCCACACATGGGTCACCGGCCGTAAATATTTAATATTCCATGACCAAACGAATATTCCCCGACAATAATGAATATTTTATAACCATTTGCTTATTTTGAAATACTTGCGTATTTTACCCATAACTATCCACATTAATCAAATCAACCCTTACTATTTCAAAATAATAAATAGAGGAAATTTCATTTTATTAATAAAAAGTCGGGGTCTTACAAGCTACACAAATATAATAAACGTTTGCCAATTACCCTATATATACCATTAGAATCGTAATACTAATTAGTTATATTAACATCAATTTCATTAGTTTAGTTTTTATTTTAATCAAGTCTATAATCCTTAACTTAGAACTTGAATATCCTACTCATTCACGTAACACAAAACTGAATTCTCAGTTATATCATAGTATACGACATGGTAATTGCAAACCAATTCCAATTCAAATGACATCACATTACGAACTTTCACAACTTACTAATTCATAATCTATAGTTTCAATGTTGTGATTACAACATGTTGTTATGTCTTATAACATGTTTTAAGGTCATTAAAATAAGTTAGGTTAGCATTTCCAAAGTTATCTCATTAACGACTCAACATTGGGTCTCGATTGACCACCAAGGCCAAGAAGTACCATATAGATAGCATAGTCTCAAGGCGCAAGCAAAGACGCCTGCATACCAGAGGCAAGACGCCTGCAAGCTAGACTCGTAATCGGTTTACAACAACATGAATTGAAGCTCTGCTCTTACCAAAAGTTCCAATTTCTCCCAATTCCACAACAATTCATTAAACTTAACATCTACAACTTTGTAACAACATCTATACAAATGATATTCATTATTCTATCTACATAAACATTGCATGTACTCAATTTTGAAGAATCAAAACCCCAATTTTCCCAATTTTATCATTTGTAACACTTTTAGCGAATTCGATCGCCACGACTTCGTTTCTTAACCAATTAACACGATTCAAAATACATTATTTTTGTTTCTTAACATACTAACACAATCCAACATAAAATTGCAGATTATCACACATATTGGACATGAAATTTTATACTCTCTTAAGCCATTTTTCATACATATACACTGTTATTATAACTTCCTTCCTGCAAAGTCAGTTCTCACGAATTTAATTACTAACTACTGTGTGTATATATATATATATATATACATATGACAATAACAAATTCTATAACATAATTATGCACACCCATAACCCATATCTTATATTGAACAACTTATCAAAATCCCACTTCAAGAGAATAAACATCACAAAGCAGAAAATTAGAGTTAGGGTAGATTATACATTGATTTAGCAAGATGTTCAGCAAGCCCTTCTCTTTATTCTTGATGAAATTACAGAGAACGAATTCTCCCTTACTCTCAGTCACAACTTTCTCTTCCTCACCAAGCTCTCTCTCTAACCCTCTGTTATTTAGCCTTAGATAAAAATAGAATGCGTAGAAATAAACTGGCCTCCCACGATCGACTGGTAACAAAACAAAGCGTCTAACAGTTATGTTAGGCCAAAAGCCATAAGGATGCGTTTGGCTACACACAAATCCCATACTAGTTTATTTTAATAATATTTTTATTATATAGTTTCTATTTGTCACACATGCAACCCATTTAATTAGCTTACACTTATAATTATAATAATTATAATTTTTATTATAATTATACTTATGATTAATAAATAATTATATATCTAATTTAATTAATAAATTAGACTGAAACATTACTTTATTTAATTTACTTATTTTCTTAAATATTAAACAACTCGTTTAATTTAATTAATTCATTAAATTAAATCTTCAAAGAATAAAATTTACCTTTGCTTTAATTTAATTATCATACACACGTAACTAAATTATTATCCCACAATTTCATAAATTATTTATTTTTCTCAATAAATAAATTATTTAAAATATTTATTTAATTTAATAAATATTTAAATGAATTATAAATTTCTCGATCATTACATCCTTCCCTCCTTAAAAGGATTCTGTCCCCAGAATCACGACTCGATAAATTTATTTGTTGCATTTTCCCTCCTTTAAAGGATTCTGTCCCCAGAATCGCTATACAAGATCAAGCAAATAACTGAGGATAATTCTTCATCATAACGTCTTCAAGTTCCCACGTAGCTTCTTCAGCATTGTGGTTTCTCCAGATTACCTTTACAGAAGGTATCACTTTATTCCTTAGTACTTGCTCTTTCCTGTCAATAATTTGAACATGGACTTTTTCATAAGTTAAGTCTTTCTCAAACTGTAACGGCTTATATTTTATTACATATTTATAATCAGGCTTATAAGGCCTTAATACTGACACATGGAAAATGTTATGAATGTGTGCAAATTCTAGAGGTAAAGCTACCTTATATGCCACTTCACCAACTTGTCGAAGCGCTTCAAAAGGTCTTATAAACCTAGGTCTTAATTTCCCCTTCTTGCCAAACCGAATTTTCCCCTTCCAGGGATCGAATTCCTGATTTTGTCGATGTTGATCGGCATATTTCTTCTTTCTATCTTGTGCAGCTATAAATCTTGCTCGAATAACCTTGATGATCTCGATAGTTTGTTGCACCAATTCTGGACCCAATAGCTGATGTTCACCTACCTCATCCCAGCATAACGGAGTTCTGCATTTCCTGCCGTATAACGCTTCGTATGGTGGCATGCCAATACTCGCGTGATAATTGTTATTATAAGCAAATTCCACCAATGGTAGATGGTCATCCCAACTTCCCTTGAAATCCATGATACATGCTAATATCTTCTAGTGTTTGGATGGTTCTCTCACTTTGTCCGTCGGTTTGAGGATGGTACGCTATGCTCATTCTTAGCTGTGTTCCCAAACATTCTTGTAATCATTTCCAGAAATTTGATGTGAAACGTGGATCTCATAGTTGTTTCGTCTTTGATGGACTTTATCCGAAGTGGACATACACCGTGTCTTGACACAATTTCCTTCACGTACAGTTTTGCCAACCGATCTAGGTTAAATCTAATCTTGATTGGCAAAAAGTGTGCTGACTATATCAATCGATCGACAATCACCCAGATGGCGTCATAACCTTGTTGAGTCGTTGGAAGACCTACCACAAAATCCATTGTGATATGCTCCCATTTCCATTCTGGTATCTCCAACGGTTGCAACAATCCACTTGGCCTTTGATGTTCAGCTTTAACTTTTTGACACGTTAAGCATTTCGCTACACACTCAGCCACATCCTTTTTCATATTTGGCCACCAAAAATGATGTCTAAGATCCTGGTACATTTTTGTACTTTTAGGTTGAATCGAATATCTTGAGTTGTGAGCTTCACTCAGAATTTCCTCCTTAACTTCTAGTTCTGGCGGAACCCAAATTCTCCCTTGGAATCGAAGTAATCCTTCTGAATCGATTTTAAATTTGTTTTCCTCACCTTCATATACTTTCTGTTTTATCTTTTCACAGTCTTCATCCTGAAGTTGTGCATTTTTCACCTTATCTACCAACGTTGAATTGTTTCCCATCTAGAACAATTTTTCGTCAGATTCTGTCGGATATTTAATTTCCAACTCCATCTTAGCCATTTCTGACACCAGCTTCTCCTGAGCAGTACATCATTAACTTCTCCCGTCCCTTTCTATTTAAGGCATCAGCAACAACATTCGCCTTTCTGGGATGGTAGAAAATCTCGCAGCCATAGTCTTTTATCAACTCCAACCACCTTCTCTGTCTCATATTCAAGTCTTTTTGTGTAAAGATATACTTCAAACTTTTTATGGTCGGTATATATCTCACACCTCTCTCCATAAAGATAATGTCTCCAAATCTTCAAGGCAAACACCACCGCAGCCAACTCTAAGTCATGAGTGGCAAACACCACGTGATGCATATGCAATAACTCTGCTGTTCTGAATAAGCACATAGCCTAGTCCTTTATATGATGTGTCACTATACACTACAAAATTCCCTGTATCATCTGACAATTACAACATAGGTGCTGAACTCAACCTCTTCTTTAACTCTCGAAAACTTTCCTCACACTTCTCTGTCCAAATAAACTTAACCACCTTTCTGGTTAAATTCGTCAACGGAGTTGCGATCTTGGAAAAGTCTTGAATAAAACTCATGTAATAACCTGCTAATCCTAAGAAACTCCTTACCTATGACGGTGTCTTCGGCTGATCCCAGCTTATTAAAGCTTAAAACTTTGATGGATCTACTGAAATTCCATCCTTATCAATAACGTGTCCGAGAAACTGTACACAATCCAACCAAAATTCACATTTTGAAAATTTTGCGTACAACTTTTCTTTTTTCAACGTCAATCTCAAGTGTTTAACATGTTCCTCTTTGGTCTTGGAATATACCAATATATCATCAATAAACACCACCATAAATTTATCTAAGAGTGGTTTAAACACCCTGTTCATCAAATCTATGAACGCTGCAGGTGCATTAGTTAAACCAAAAGACATAACCAGAAACTCGTAATGACCATACCGAATTCTGAACACTGTTTTTGGTACATCCTCTGGCCTCACCTTCAACTGATGATAACCACTTCTCAAGTCTATCTTTGAGAAATACCTCGCTCCCTTCAATTGATCGAACATGTCATCGATTCTTGGTAACAGATACTTTTTTTTTGATCGTGACCTTATTTAATTCTCGATAGTCAATGCAGAGCCGCATCGATCCATCTTTCTTCTTAACAAACAACACCGGTGCTCCCCATGGCGACACACTCGGCTGAATATACTTCTTGTCAAGCAATTCTTGTAAATGCACCATCAACTCTTTCATCTCTATCGGGGCCATTCTATATGGTGCCTTAGATATCGGGGCTGTTCCTGGTAGCAAGTCAATCACAAACTCGATTTGTCAATCCGGCGGAAGATCCGACAAATCGTCTAAAAATACGTCTACAAAATCTCTTATAATCGGTATCTCATCTAACTTTGCACTCTTCTTCTTTGTATCGACTATGTAGGCTAATTATCCTACACATCCTTGTCTCAACAACCTCTTGGCTTGCATCACCGTCAAACAATTTGCTTGTTAAGGTGACTTGCTACCATAAAACACAACCTTTGATGGAGTCATAAGGTTAACACATTTCCTTTGGCAATCAATTACTGCTCCGTTATTGAATAACCAATCCATTCCCAATATAAAATCAAACTCACCAAGTCTAATTGGTATCAAATGTACCATCATCTCGTGACCCTTAATAACCACTCTACAATTCCTATATATGTATCTAACAGGAATCACTTCCCTATTCGCAATCTCTACACTCAGAGGATAATCTGATTCTTCCTGAGGCAAATCTAAGTTCTGAGCAAATTCATCGGATATAAATGAATAAGTAGCACCCGAATCAAATAGTACATAAGCGTTAATACCATTAATCGAAATGATACCGACACCACATCCTTAGATCATACAAAAGATCCTGCACGGTCATATTGAAAGTCCTCGTAGATGGGTCAACTTAATCAGTCTTGGTCCAAAGATAGTCAATGCACCACCACCGCTTCTTGCTTTCCTTTTCCACCACTTGCACTTCCCTTTTAGCTTCTTAGGGCAGTCACGAGCCATGTGATCCTTCGAACTGCAGGTAAAACATTCTTCTTTCTTTGGACTAAAATAGTTCGGTGCAATGTATCCCTCCTGACCACAGTTGAAACACACCCGCTTTCCCTTTAAACATACCCCAGTATGATTCTTTCCACACGTCGCACAAGCTTCAAACTTTTTCTTTTGCTGATTTCTTTGCTGTCCTCCCGTATTCGAATTCTCGCTCCACTTCCTCTTCTGATTGTTACCTCCAATATTACCTCCACCAGCCTTTTTTCATTCTCATTCTTCCTCTTCTTTTGTTCTTGATTGTACTTGGTCAAGGCATTGCTTCCACCTTCCGCGATAATTGCCTTTTCCAGTACAACCATAAATGTATTTAACTGGAACATTGAAACCTTGCTATAAAGCCAGGGCTTCAATCCTTGTTCGAACCTTCTCGCTTTATACTCGTCGGTATTGACTTGATATGTGGCAAACCTTGCCAACTCGTTAAACTTCGCAGCATATTCTGGCACCGTCATAGTTCCTTGTTTCAGTTCTAGAAATTGCACCTCCAACTGATTTTGAGAACTCGCTGGAAAGTACATTTCGAAAAACATCTCCTTAAATCTACCCCACTCTATCACTCCTTGTCCCCCACAAACCTTATTTACCTGCCACCAGTAGCTAGCTTCAAACTTCAGCATGAATGTTGCGAACACATTTTTCTGATCCTCGTTAACCCTGGCAACGTCAAACACCTTCTCCATTTCCATGATCCAGGTTTGGGCTTCAACTGGATTGATAGACCCTTGAAACTTTGGCGGTCCAACCGCTTTGAATTCCTTGAAGGTCGTGACATGAGCTTGCGGTTGATTCGCAAGTGCTCACGTTAACAAAGTTACCAACTGCTGAGCCGGGTTAGCGTTGGCCTCGTTATTATTGTTAGTAGACCCCTCAGGAGGTGGTTGTTGACGTGGTTGTCTTCTTCTAGGAGGCATTTTCTGTTAAGATATACGCTTATTAGTTTATTACTCAACTTCTTGAGTATTTGAAGTTTAACTTACACATTCTAAGATTAAAGCTATAACACATAACATTTCAAATAAACTTTGATATTTTATTCATCCATAACATTATTAAAACATAATAAAGATAACACATCTGTTATCAACATCCACTTTCCTGAACTAGACAAGTTTCAGGATTACATATTCATACTACCCCTTTATTCATCTCAAAATAAGGGATTTACAGTTTATTCATTCATTTACTTAGTCACAAATTATTATTACTCTTATTCTTTCTATCTAGGCATATCAAGACGTCATAAGGCTTCTCTACGTTCTTCCTCCATGATATGATACACCGTCCTACGATCCATCACGAACCACGACGAATCTTCAGATTGAGGTGGGTAATAAAAGACTCGATCCTGGGCCCTATCAATCACAGAATTAAAGGCATAATCCATCTCATTCATCTTGGCCTTCTTCATTTGGACCTTATCCTCGGCATGATCTGCACATTGAGTCGCCTTCATCCACACATCCTCTGCCCTTGTATGCTTAGCTGATTCCTCTTTAAAGTCATCTTTTAATTTCTCCATGTCAGTTTTCATCTTCTCGTTCACCGCCAACAGATCTTCATGCTGACCCTTAGTATGTACTAGGGCCCACTCCGTGTTTCCAAGTCATGAGTCGAGTTCCTGAATCTCCGCATCCTTCTGCTCTATCGTAGAATGATGCATCCCAACCAACTACTTCAGCTCCTCAACCTTGTCCTATAATTCTATGTTACGGTCATACAGTGCATCATACGTCTCAACTGATATGGAGTTTGGTGGAAACTCCACAAGATCCTCTTCCTCATCTTCCTCCTCTATCTTCTCATAACTATCCTCCTCAGGATCAGACACAGGTTCATCCTCCTGAATCAACTGTTCCCGCACAATGTGGATATCCTGGGGTTCCTCATCTCTAGGTATTTGAGGTATCACTTCCCTAGCTGGACTAGATCCTCCTTCGTTAGACATCCTGACAACAAAATATTTTAAGTTTTATTTAACATCCTTCGATACTCGCGAGCACATAAGTTATTAACACATAACACATAATGTCTTTTATTGTTTAGCTTCAATGGATGCCTTAATCCATTCCTTAAAACGCGATAGGAGTTAGACACCACTATGTTTCTATCTTCTTAAAGGTTACTTCCTAAGGTTTCTCCACCCAAGGTTCATAACCTAAAGCTTTGATACCAATCTGTGACACCCCCAAATCCAGGTACTCCATTTCCACAGATTTTGGTGCTCACTATCATAAACTATTATATCTAGCTACCCATCATAAAGGATAAAGACATAATTTAAATAAATTAAACAATAATCTTTCCCATTAAAGGGTTACATCATTATAAAACAATCCCAGGTAATCTAATCTTAAATTATTATACAACTATGCGGAATACATCACAAAATAAAATAAGTCTTATAACATAATTCACTTAAATAAATTCTCATAAATCTTCAACACTTGGACATCTTGCCCTTTCCTTTGCTAGTAGATGGCTCATCGACTTTCTCAACTTTAGCTGCAGTGTTAAATGTAAGAGTGAGCAAATAATTACTCACTGATATAAAGAGTAGTAGTGATAACATGTGAATGAACAATGAATGCTGAACAAAAATGAACTTGTTCTACGAATCAAAAATAGAAAACAAGTTCAAATTTAATATCTGAGGGTCTTAAGACCACGAACTATGTCCCCGATATTTAGGTATTATTACCTCAACCTTAATAGTCATTTAGACTATACAGACCCTTCTTAACGTACTTAGGGGGATCAACCTTTGTACCATATATTGTGCACAAACATCTAAACGTTACACGTACAAAATCCCCTATGTTAGGGTTGTTCGTCTCAGCTTGAATTTAGAATTTCTGCACTAAAGAAAGTTTAGCTCGGAACTAAATTACCTGTGGTTCTAGAATTTTAGAACACTATTCCATTATAGACTAGTTCAATCAATAAGAGTTTGCTTACTACTTGAAGGTTAAATACAACAATATAGAATTGATCAAGGTTATCAAAGTCAAAGATCGAATAACAACAATGTACAATTGAATAGACATAGTGTGTGTGCAAAGCACCACATTCGAAAGAGTTAGAACAATCTCATTTGAATCAATATTTTTTTGAACAATATATACTTTGAATAACAATAACAAGACATAGGAAAATGAAACTTGCTCGATGTAACGAACTAGATTACAAGAGCTTGTACAATCATACACGAGATAGAATCAATAGGCTTGCTCAACTTTAATGTATAATTTAGGAATAGAAAGCTTGCTTGACATAAAAGATAACATAACTATGAAACTTGCTCAATAAAAGTTTAGGATAAGGAACTTGCATTCATTATAAAGAGAATGAAGTTAGGAAACTTGTCTCGAGTGTAAGCTACACAAATATAATAAACGTTCGCCAATTACCTTACAAATACCATTAGAATCACAATACTAATTAGTTATATTAACATCAATTTCATTAGTTTAGTTTTCATTTTAATCAAGTTTATAATCCTTAACTTAGAACTCGATTATCCAACTCATTCACGTAACACGAAACTGAATTCTCAGTTATATCATAGTATACGACATGGTAATTGCAAACCAATTCCAATTCAAATGACATCACATTACGAACTTTCATAACTTACTAATTCATAATCTATAGTTTCAACGTTGTGATTACAACATGTTGTTATGTCTTATAATATGTTTTAAGGTCATTAAAAGAAGTTAGGTTAGCATTTCCAAAATTATGTCATATAACATTTCAACACTGGTCTGACAGACTACCAAGGCTGCAACCACACCATAGATAGTTTATAGTCCGACGATGCCCAGACGGCGGTACCGGCCTGCGGCCCGCAGGCAACATGCCCACGCTGACTCGAATCGGTTTCTGACAACGTGAATCAAGGTCTGCTCTAACCAAAAGTTCCAATTTCTCCCAATTCCATAGCAATTCATTAAACTTAACATCTACAACTTTGTAACATCATCTATAAACATGATATTCATCATTCTATCTATATAAAAATTGTATGTACTCAATTTTGAAGAATCAAAACCCCAATTTTCCCAATTTCATCATTTTTAACACTTTTAGCGAATTCGATCGCCACGACTTCGTTTCTTAACCAATTAACACGATTCAAACTACATTGTTTTCGTTTCTTAACATACTAACACAATCCAACATAAAATTGTAGATTATCACACATATTGGACATGAAATTTTATACCTTCTTAAGCCATTTTTCATACATATACACTGTTATTATAATTTCATTCCTGCAAAGTCAGTTCTCATGAATTTGATTACTAACTACTGTATATATATGACAATAATAGATTCTATAACATAATTATGCACACCCATAACCCATATCTTATATTCAACAACTTATCAAAATCTCACTTCAAGAGAATAAACATCACAAAGCAGAAAATTAGAGTTAGGGTAGATTATACCTTGATTTAGCAAGATGTTAAGCAAGCCCTTCTCTTTCTTCTTGATGAAATTACAGAGAATGAATTCTCCCTTACTCTCAGTCACAAATTTCTCTTCCTCTCCAAGCTCTCTCTCTAACCCTTTGTTATTTAGCCTTAGATAAAAATAGAATGCGTAGAAATAAATTGGCCTCCCACGATCGACCAGTAACAAAATAAAGCGTCTAACGTTATGTTAGGCCAAAAGCCATAAGGCTGCATTTGGCTACACACAAATCCCATACTAGTTTATTTTAATAATATTTTTATTATATAGTTTCTATTTGTCACACATGCAACCCATTTAATTAGCTCACACTTATACTTATAATAATTATAATTTTTATTATAATTATACTTATGATTAATAAATAATTATATATCTAATTTAATTAATAAATTAGACTTAAACATTACTTTATTTAATTTACTTATTTTCTTAAATATTAAACAACTCATTTAATTTAATTAATTCATTAAATTAAATCTTCAAAGAATAAAATTTACCTTTGCTTTAATTTAATTATCATACACACGTAACTAAATTATTATCCCACAATTTCATAAATTATTTATTTTTCTCAATAAATAAATTATTTAAAATATTTATTTAATTCAATAAATATTTAAATGAATTACAAATTTCTCGATCGTTACATCCTTCCCTCCTTAAAAGGATTTTGTCCCCAGAATCACGACTCGATAAATTTATTCGTTATAGTACAACCATTTTGAACTCATACCAACTGGCGGCTCTGTCTAATTTGACCCAATCATTAATATCAATCTTTTCAAATCGTCGACATGTATGTCGGTCTTTTATCAAAATCTCACCCTTTAAGAAAAATAAATAAAATCAACATAAAGAAAAGGGTAAAAAAACACCTAGAAAAGGGAAACAAAAAAAAGGAAAAAACCCGGCGTCGATAGGTGGCGACTCTGTTAAGGATCGAAGAAGGCTTAAGCCGTATTTTAATCTTTTCAATTCCCTTTTATCTGTATGTGTGTGAATGTTTTTCTTTATATTGAATGGATATGAATGAATGTTTTATTTACAACATTTTATATTAGTGCTTCGCACAATGTCATCATGCATGCGGTGAGGCGCGATGAATGTATGTTGTATGATTCCTCCACCAAGAGGCTAACCCGTCGGTGGATGATTACTGGACTCAAAAGGAGAATAATCCCGTGAGGCTAAGAAAAGGCGTCACTCAGATCCGCTCCAATTGAAAGATGGTGATTAATTTCCCATCTAGTAGATTGCGATGATCTGGGCACCTTCATGCTGAAAAGCCATTGAGAGTAAACTTACGATATGTCAGCCTCTGATAAACCAAACGCGAATGGAAGACTGTTCATGCCTTTCCTCTTTCAATAAATGTCAAATGTCAATTCCTGTCAAATATTAAATGTAAATTACCTATCAAATATCAAATCCTGTTATGCTATCCTGTCATCAAAACAACTAACCTTTGTTTTGTAGGAAAACATTAAAAAAACCCTAAAAACTGACATATTGCACAACATGAATTCTGTTAATGTTTATCAAGACTAAACTACATACCCCTTTTTGTAGGCAAAATTGGTCCTACTACCAGATCAAAGTCTAAAAAGGCACAAAGCCTATTCACAGACATGGCTAAAAGTGCGCTATCTACCCTTGTATCTCGAGAGGAGTTTGAGGGACTTAGAAATTAGATAGCAGAGTTGGCTATCCTACTAAAAGAATAAAGCAAAAATACTTAGGGTCAACAGATACCTACTCAACCAGAGTCCTCTGCACAAGCAGGAAATCAGGGTACTGACAAAAGGGTGGAAATACAGATACTTGAGCTTCACACCATTGAAGGAACCAACAAAACCCCTGAAATCACAAATATCAGGGAAAATTGAAAAACTGTTAATATTAGAAAGAAAGTCCAACAAATGGAAGAAACCATTTGGTCAATTAAAGGGACTAGAACATATGGGAGAGTGTCAACTACTTAGATCGTTACATCTTCCCAAGGGCTCGTTATCCAGATAAATTCCAAGTCCCAAATTTTGAAAAGTACAACGGGTTAGGAGATCTTTATACTCATCTAAAAGTTTATATTGGAGAACTCAGATCATATGTAGAGGACGAGAAGCTGAGAATACAACTATTACAGAAAAGTCTAACTGGGGAAGCCGAAGCATGGTATGCTCGACTTGACAACTCCAAAATCCACAATTAGGATGAGCTGGTTCATGCTTTCCTAAATCAATACAGTTTCCATTCATAAATGACGTCTGATAGATATCAAGTGACCAAAGTTAAAAAGAAATATATTGAGTCTTTCCGGGAATATGCCCAAAGATGGAGACATATGGCAGCACAAGTCATTCCTCCCATAACAACGACTAAAATTGTGATGACATTCATCGATATATAATAAGATCCATATTATGAAAGGGTCCTAGTTGGAATAGGAAAACCATTTTCAGAGATGATTAAACATGGAAAAATGGCTAAAATAGGGTTGAAATCGGGAAAGATCAAAGACTTTACTGCTTTAGAGGCAGTTACTAAGCACATCCAGATTAAAAATTATGGGACTAACCCTAGGAGGGTCCATAAGGAGAAGGAAAAAGATGTATCCTTGATACTTTAGGGTCAAACTTGGCGAGGCAGTCAGAACCTGCCTATTCAAAAACAGAATAATTACTCTCCATTCTAAACATCTGTAAAGCCTCCAAATCCTCCATTTCAGAAAGCAGGAGATGTTAAACGCAGAAGAACTTTTACACCCTTAGGGGATTCACTAGAAAACATATCGAAGCTTTTGACTAATCAGAAGAAGATTATTCAACTCGTTCTACCTGCAAATTTAAATGGTAAAATTTTTATCCCAAGCAAAAAGTGTGCTTATCATTCTGGTTCCCCGGGCCATGATACACAAGAGTGTTGGTCTTTGAAACACAAGATCCAAGACATGATAGATAATGGTGAGATTGTGGTGATAATACTAGAGCAGCCACATGTCCAAGATAATCCTCTGCCTCAACACAATGAAGAATGAGTGAACATGATCAACATGGGGAGTGAAGAAGGTTCCAAATACCTTAAATACATCAGAGAATCATCAAATGGCCTAGAAAAGATAGGTTATTCTAAAGGAAAACCTTCAATAGAGCGGGAGCTAAAATCCATCAAAGAGCAGATTGATCAATTGGCATAATTGATGGTTTATTAACATCAAGTAACCAGGAAATTGATAAGCCAGAAGCAAACAAACTTTTCTCCACTTACAGTCCTCCCAATTGCAATGAGGGATCATTATAGATTCCGAGAGCATGCAACACGGGCATATAAAGTTGCAAGGGAAAAGAGATTCCAAGCTCGTAGAGCATTTGCTGCTAAATGAAAGTTTACTCCTTTGAATTAACCAATGGAGGAAATTTTACAGATGTTGATCAATGAAGGAAAGATTACATAACTGTTACCCCCAATGGACCCCCGATTAAGGAGGTTCGATGACATAGAAGGTTGTTGGGCACTTCATCACCTAATCCAAAATCTAATTGATAATTGTGATTTATAAATTATAAACAATGACAATACTGGGTATGAAAAAGAGGAGATATTTTTTCGTGGAACACAGAGATGGAGGGAAGTTTTAGCAGTCATTTCCTCTAAAGGAGTTATGTATGCAGCACCTTTAGTAATTCAAGGAGTGAGGGATAAAAGAAGAAAGAATCCTATGAAGATAGCTACACCAGAACCACTGATGTTGCCATATCTACCCCAGTATCCCATTATTAGTTTGAAAAAAGTCCCATGGAACTATGGGAACAGTGCGGGATCAACATCAGATTGTACCACTGTCCTACCAAAGGACAATCCGCTGCTTTTACCACAGCGCGTGATAAAGTCCATTATCAAAATGCCGAGAAAAGTACCTCAGAAGAAGGTTGTAGAATTTCTCAACAAAATGGGGCATAATGAAGCAAAATTGGTGCAACGTTTTAAAAGAAGCGCCCAAGCAGATCTCCATCATGAATTTAATCTTATCATTAGAAGATCATTGTAAAACTCTGGTGCAAGTACTGGAAAAAGTACACCTGCCAAGAACGGTGGACATTAAAATTTTTTAGCACTTGATAGATCACATTCTTAATAGTAATGTGATATCCTTCACTGATGATGACATACTAGCAGAAGGAACTGGTTACTTTAAGTTATTGCATATAGCAGTGATATCCTCCGGATATGTGATAAGGGGTGTATTAATAGTTAGAGGATCATCCTTGAACATCTGTCCTTATGATACTTTGGAAATGATGAAAATCAACCCAAACAGAATTCAGAACAGTCATGTTGTCATAAGAACCTGTGATGGATCTCGATGGGATACTGTGGGAGAAATAGAATATTTAGTGGAAATTGGCCCACATACACTCCACATCTCATTCCAAGTGTTAAACATCACCACTAGATATAACTTACTATTGGGAAGACCATGGATTCATATGGCAGGAACCGTCCCATCCACAGTTCATTAGCAATTGAAATATATCATCAATGGCAATCTGGTGACTGTTAATGCTGAACTAAAATATATAATCTCTGTTCAAAGGGATATGCCTTTGATAAGCCTAAATGAAGGAGTTGAGCCTGTTATTTTTTAAGCATTCGAAGTGAGCAACACTTACTATCGATCTATCGGGGCGCCAACCTTAAAACCAAGAATCTCTCCTGAAGTAATGAATGTTGGTTAAGAGATGATATTCTTAGGTTTCTGGCCAGGTAAAGGACTGGGAAAGAATCAACAAGGAATTAAGAATCCAATTCAGATACCTAGCCAATTAGGGAAAGTTGGATTAGGCTATTTCTCTGGATCAAAACAAAGAAACCCGCATAAGCATATGTCGGTTCATCTATCCACTATCTTGTTACCGAATTTCACTGAGACATGATTTAAGAAACCTATAAGAAAGATTTATGCCTCTTTGTCCAGCCTGCTGATGCCAAAGGTTAATGCAGTTGGAGATGAAAATGAAGCGCCCCTTCCCACCAAGGAAGAAAAGATACAGAATGAGCAATTCCTCTAAGAGGTTCAAAGTCAATTTGCCAAGATCTTCTACCTAGCACTTACTGAGGGTGAGGCTGTCATTGGAAATAAAATTAACTAGGCAAAAGTTCTGGCCATCATCAATTAAGAGAACAACAGTAATCCCTTCATCACGGTAGTCAGTAGTTGTAACGCCCCAAAAAATAGGTATTCATCACCCATCTTGAGTCGCTAGATACATGGTACATAAATTCAAATACAACTTAATTATACAACAGTCGTGCAAAATACGACGACATATACTGTGAGTTTCAATACAAATATTGTAACGTATATAATACGACAATATTCATACTCAAATTAATACATGCCATATAAAGTACAACAACAAATATTTCAAGTCTCCAAAAGGACACGAGAAGATTTCTGTTCTCTTCATTTTATTGTGGTGCACTTTTGACGCTTTCAGGGTCGGGTTATCATCACCCTATTGTTGTTCTCCAAAATCAATTATTAAGTGACATATAAAATACGACACACACATCTTAGGTCCTCAATACAATTATATATTGCATGCCATGCCATAGTGAAGACTACTAATGCTATCATCTGGACCATCACTCCATTCCCCGACTAGTCCCAGCTATATTCTCATTTCCTGAAGAGAACAATAAAAGAAAGGGTGAGCTCAACTAGCCCAGTAAGAAATATTATGACTAAGATAATGCAGGATAAATTATCATTAGCCTTCAATAATGTTAAACTGATAAAATACAATAGAAATCAAGTTTAACTGCAGCGGAACAAGCAATCCATTAGAAAAGTTAAGTAGAGAATAAAATCTACTATCTTCTATGATTTAAAAAGTTTTTCATCAACTTAATTGCTGAGACTGAGCTAAATAAATAAATCACATCATCGAATCATCCCTGCACTACGGGCCAAGGATATTCATTAAATCATCTATGGTCATGACTATACCGAATAATCCCTGGTCATAATCATACCAAGTCCATCTGTGCACGTAAGCCAAAGATATACAACAATAAAACCAATAATCAACAATCCATCTTTACACGTAAGTCAAAGATACACAATTCAATAATCAACAGTCCATCTTTGCATGCAAGCCAAAGATACACAATTCAATAAGCAACAGTCCATCTTTGCACGTAAGCCAAAGATAACTTTCATCAGCATATAAGCATGAGGATGATGACAATGATATAGGCATTAATCAAATGAAAACAAGGATAAATTTTAAAGACTTTAAATTTATCCAAATATTATCAATCACTTAATAAACTCATAATCTAATATTATTAATATTATAACAATATTTTAATCACTTCTTAAACTTATAAACAATTTATTTCAATTCTTTTTTCTAGGATTTAGCAGAATATAGTCCCATAATGAACATATATTTTTCTCGGAATTTTTAAAATTCATTTACTAATTTTCAAAAATCAATTTCTAATTAATTCCTTAAGAAATTAGCTACCTCAAGTTTAACTCTTTCCCAAATCTTGACAGGATCTTACACATGTTAACGTGAGCTTCCAGTTTAAATTTCATGGTCATCGAAGTTATAGAACTCCGGTTATAGCATTTTTCGTCGGAAAAACCTAAATATTGAAATGGTCATAACTTGCTCATTTTAAGTCGGAATGAACTCATTTTTGGACAAGAGGTTCTTTATACCATATACTTTCATGTTCCAAAAGGCCAAAATTTTTCTCACAAATTAAGTGGCCGAAACAGTCCTTTTAAATTTCTGGGCAGTAGCTTTTTGCTATTTTGCAGCTTTTTACTCCTTTACTAAAACCAGTCCACACGAAAATCTACTACACCTTTTCTAGTGATTCCACTTGGATAAGTTAGAAGACTCATAGATCTAACTCTAGAACTTGGCCACACCCAAAAATTCAAAATATAATAGGAGATATGGTTAATTGAATTTCATGTTCCATTTTCACCAAAATCTGATTTTCAACCCTTTGTGATTTCTAAGAAACTTTCATTTTTTTTACATAATAACCAACATAACTCATCATAACACTTACTAATACTACATATACCCATGATTTTCATCACCCAATTCTTTATTATGACTTTCATCATAATCAATAATCCAATGCTTATATTATGACTTTCATCATAATCCACGTAAATGCATCATTTCTACAATTTAATAAGGAATGATTACAAAGGATCATTCACCATGCATGTGGTAATCCACATAAACAAAGTTATTCCAATGTAATAATAAAGAATGGTATAATGAAAGAATTTACCATGCGTATGATAGATCATACATACAAGTTATTCCCAATGTAATAATAAATAATGGAACCAGTCATGCGATAAACGCATGTATGTGATATTTTTGACGTAATAATAAATAATGGAACCAGTCCCACAGAACGCACAAAAACATGATATTCTCGGCGTAATAATAAATAATGGAACCAGTGTCCCATGTAAACGCATGCAGCATGTGATATTCCGTTAGAATAATAAAGAACGAAATAATAGAAGAATTTCACCATGTATGCGGTACTTCGCATAAACAGGTTATTCCACCATAATAATGAAAAATGGAATAACAGAAGAATTTCACCATGTATGTGGTACTTCGCATAAACAGGTTATTCCAATAGAATAATAAACGATGGAATAACAATAGCTCTCTTCATGAATACGAAAGAAATAATACCCATTACCTCAAAAGAAGACTGGATACTGGAATAGTGAGGTAGCAGACTTCTCTTCTTCTTTCTCTCTATAATTTCTCTCTATAATAATGACTCTAAAGCTTTAGTGAATTGGTGAGAAATGAAGGAAGAATGAGCTTCTATTTATAGGAAAATATAGTTTCGATAATTGCACGTTTTGGGGCTCAGAATATTACAGTATAATACCTTCCTCTTTTCCTTTATTTTTAATTTAGTCTTGCAAGTATTATCTAATTTTCACCACCTCCCCTAATAGTAAATAATGTGAATCAATAGTTCAATCATGTGATTCAATAGTTATAATCATGTGAAAATATGAATTACGGTATAGTACCTCCATCTATACCTCCAACTTTAATTTAGTCATGCAAGTATTATCAATCTTGCACCAACTCCCCTAATAGTATAAGAATGTGATTCAATAGTACATACATGTGAACAAATAGTTATATAAGCATGTGAATTAGTAGCAATTAATTGCTCATTTATCAGATAAATTCCCCGATTTATCAATATAACCCCCAAACATCAATTATTATCGGAATAGATGTCGATTTCCACTAACACTAATAATCCCAACACAATAGAACTATCAAATTCATCTTTAATCAACACGAACTTATTCATCATTAATATTATAACTCACAATATTTAACAACCAGGTCGTTCCCAAGAAAGAGGGGGCTTTCCAATAAGGATTTTTCCCTATTGGCGCGCAATTAGGTGACCAAACCTCTCCTTGACAGAACTTCTAGACATTGTAAATATTACAATTTAATAATATGAATAACTTTGTCATCTCAATTATTGATTTAATAATATATCATATAATGCAGATGATACGGTGACAATAATCGAATCAATAATATGAGAGATATGATGCAATAATTACTGTAGCAATAATTGAGTATAACTGAGTGACTTCTCACGTAAGCATCAATAACTAATACCGTGTGCTACTATGCAACCACGCGTATTACTGTACTTTTACTACCGAGTAGTTCAACAGTTTTAACGGTAACACTTTCGTTGTGGGTTCACCAATGATTGTGCCATCGTACGGATATTCCTCGACAAAAAGAATATTCCCCGACCAATCGAATATTATATAACAACTTGCTTACTTTGCAAAATTTATAAATATTACCCACAACTATGACATTATATCAAATCCACACCATAATATTCAAAAAAAAATATTTCGAGAAATTTAAATCTTTATTCATAAAATCCGAGGTCTCACAATCTCCCCTCCTTATGAAATTTCGCCCTCGAAATTTACGTACGTACCTGGTATGATGAGGATACCAAGACTTAATTTCAGATTCTAACTCTTGAGGTATAAACTTTGAGTATTGAATACGATTCTTCTTATCCAAGATTTTAACACGTATATCCTCATACGTTAAATCTTCTGCTATCTCATCTAGTTCTAATTCAATAATGTGGTTCGGGTCATCCACATATTTACATAACATCGATACGAAAAAAAAATGTTATGAACACGCGACATACTTGGCGGTAAAACGAGTCTATAGGCCATAGTTCCTACTCGATCGAGGATTTCAAATGGGCCAATTAAATCAAGAGTTGAGATTTCCTCTCTTCATCGATTCTTGCTTTTAGAATAACTCCCTTTTGAACCTTCTTTTTCACATTCATCAGATCTAAGTATGAAGCTTGCACGACTTTAACTTTATCGATTAAAGTCGATTCTACTCGTATATTTGATATCACCACGTGGGTCCTTAGAGTCTTTAACTCTATCTTCATAATTTGTAAGTTATACGAAATGGGTTTTTATGTTAACAACATCACACTCGTAAACGCATACGATCTTCTACTCAACGCGTCAGCTACCATGTTCTCTCTTCCACAATGATATTGAATGGTATGATCGTAATCTTCAACAGCTCGAGCCAACATCTTTTGCGCATGTTACATTCATTTTGGTTGAAGAAATATTTAAGGGTTTTAGAAATGGGTTTTGTATTGGGGTCAATACAAAATTCGATTTCATGCTCTAGGGGTAGGCTAAGAAGTCTTCAGAGAATACATCAGGAAATTTATTAACAATAGAAATGTCATTCAAAACTGTGACTCTCATCCAAGACTTGGATATCACATGTAATGAAGGTTTCTACTAATAAAGTTTCAACCAATAAGTCAAAGTCTAACTTCTCTGGGGTCAAATTTAAACGTTGAGCGCAAGCAAGAGAGATAAAAGAATGGGTAGAACCGGTATCTAATAAGGAATAGACTTTGCAAAAGTTTATGATTAACTTACCCGTGCTAACTTCGTTCGGGTTACTCGCTTTTTGATAAGTCACGAAAAATACTCTTCCTGAAACCACCGACTTTGTTTTGTCCGTATCCGCCCTTGGTGCCACTGTCCCAGCTGGACTTGACTTTGTTGCACGATAAAATCGGGCTAGGTGACCTTCTCTTCTTGAAATTTCCACTTCTATTTTCTTGGCCATGATTACCACCGAAGTGGATACCATTCTTGGCATGATAATTTCCCCCACGATGGTTATCATTGTTCCGATGGTTGTTGCCACTGGTACGATTATTATTGTATTGTTGCTCGTTGCCTTTTGGTTGTGCTGAGTCATTATCGCGCTCCAATAACTGAGCCCTATTCACAACATCTGAATACAAACACTGTCACAAAACAAGGGTTAATTGACATATCACATATTATCCCTATACTCGATTTCCACCAATTTAAATTCCAAATAAACTTAGGTAGGTCATACTAGTGAAGGAATTCCCGCCTCTCCCTCCTAGTTCTTGTCTCACATCTCAGCCGGGATCATATCCCTAAGCTTTGATACCAACTGTGACGCCCCCAAAATAGGTATTCATCACCCATCTTGAGTCGCCAGATACATGGTACATAAATTCAAATACAACTTAATTATACAACAGTCGTGCAAATACCGACGACATATATACTGTGAGTTTTAATACAAATATTGTAACGTATATAATACGACAATATTCATACTCAAATTAATACATGCCATATAAAGTACAACAACAAATATTTCAAGTCTCCAAAGGGACATGAGAAGATTTATGTTTTCTTCATTTTACTGTGATGCACTTTTGACGCTTTCAGGGTCGGGTTCTCATCATCCTATTGCTGTTCACCAAAATCAATTATTAAGTGACGTATAAAATACGACACATACATCTTAGGTCCTCAATACAATTATATATTGCATGCCAGGCCATAGTGAAGACTACTAATGCTATCATCTGGACCATCACTCCATTCCCCGACTAGTCCCAACTATATTCTCATTTCCTGAAGAGAACAATAAAAGAAAGGGTGAGCTCAACTAGCCCAGTAAGAAATATTATGACTAAGATAATGCAGGATAAATTATCATTAGCCTTCAATAATGTTAAACTGATAAAATACAATAGAAATCAAGTTTAACTGCAGCGGAACAAGCAATCCATTAGAAAAGTTAAGTAGAGAATAAAATCTACTATCTTCTATGATTTAAAAAGTTTTTCATCAACTTAATTGTTGAGACTCAGCTAAATAAATAAGCCACATCATCGAATCATCCCTGCACTACGGGCCAAGGGTATTCATTAAATCATCCATGGTCATGACTATACCGAATAATCCCTGGTCATAATCATACTAAGTCCATCTCTGCACGTAAGCCAAAGATATACAACAATAAAACCAATAATCAACAATCCATCTTTGCACGTAAGTCAAAGATACACAATTCAATAATCAACAGTCCATCTTTGCACGTAAGCCAAAAATACATAATTCAATAATCAATAGTCCATCTTTGCACGTAAGCCAAAGATAACTTTCATCACCATATAAGCATGTGGATGATGACAATGATATAAGCATTAATCAAACGAAAACAAGGATAAATATTAAAGACTTTAAATTTATCCAAATATTATCAATCACTTAATAAACTCATAATCTAATATTATTAATATTATAACAATATTTTAATCACTTCTTAAACTTATAAACAATTTATTTCAATTGTTTACACTTTACCAAATAATGCATTTAATCATTCAAACAAATGCCATACTCATAAGATTTCATCACCAATGATTAAATCCCTCATCAAAAATCTGCATATACCTTATATAGGATTTCCAAGCTATAAAATCCTATTTTTCAACTTTGTTACTTCACATAACATATTTAACTCATATGTTCGTAATTAAACCATTTTCACAAAAATACCAAATCAAATCAAAAAATATTTTTTTAAGGGATTTAGTAGAATATAGTCCCATAATGAACATATATTTTCTCTAAATTTTTAAAATTCATTTACTATTTTTCAAAAATTAATTTCTAATTAATTCCTTAAGAAATTAGCTACCTCAAGTTTAACTCCAAAAATTCCCAAATCTTGGCGGGATCTTACACATGTTAACGTGAGCTTCCAGTTTAAATTTCATGGTCATTGGAGTTATAGAACTCCTGCTTATAGCATTTTTATCGTAAAAATCTAAATATTGAAATGGTCATAACTTGCTCATTTTAAGTCGGAATGAGCTCATTTTTGGACAGAAGGTTTTATACCATATACTTTCATGTCCTAAAAGGCCGGAATTTTTCTCACAAATTAAGTGGCCGAAACAGCCCTTTTAAATTTCTTGGCAGTAGCTTTTTACTATTTTGCAGCTTTTGACTCCTTTGTTAAAAATAGTCCAAACGAAAATCTACAACACCTTTTCCAGTGATTCCACTTGGATAAGTTAGAAGACTCATAGATATAACTCTAGAACTTGACCACACCCAAAAATTCGAAATATAATAGGAGATATGGTCAATTAAATTTCATGTTACATTTTCACCAAAATCTGATTTTCAACCCTTTGTGATTTCTAAGAAACTTTCATGTTTTCACATAATAACCAACATAACTCATCATAACACTTACTAATACTACATATACCCATGATTTTCATCAGTCCAATTCTTTTATTATGACTTTCATCATAATCAACAGTCCGATGCTTATATTATTACTTTCATCATAATCCACGTAAACAGATCATTTCCACAATTTAATAAGGAATGAATACAAAGGATCATTTACCATGCATGTGGTAATCCACATAGACAGGTTATTCCAACAGAATAATAAAGAATAGAATAACGAAAGAATTCACCATGCGTGCAATAGATCGCATGCATGTGTTATTCCCAATGAAATAATAAATAATGGAACCAGTCATCATGCGTAAGCGCTACGTATATGATATTCGACGAATAATAAATAATGTAACCAGGTCCGGTGTTAACGCATAGACAGGATATTCTGACAGAATAATAAAAAATGAAATAATAGAAGAATTTCATCATGTATGCGGTACTTCGCATAAACAGGTTATTCCAACATAATAATGAAAAATGGAATAACAGAAGAATTTCACCATGTATGCGGTACTTCTCATAAACAGGTTATTCCAATAGAATAATAAGGGATGGAATAAAAATAGCTCTCTTCATGAATACGAAAGAAATAATACCCCTTACCTCAAAATAAGATTGGATACTGGAATAGTGAGGTAGCAGACTTCTCTTCTTCTTTCTCTCTATAATTTCTCTCTATAATAATGGCTCTAAAGCTTTAGTGAATTGACGAGAAATGAAGGAAGAATGAGTTTCTATTTATAGGAAAATATAGTTTCGATAATTGCACGTTTTGGGGCTCAGAATATTACAGTATAATACCTTCCTCTTTTGCTTTATTTTTAATTTAGTCCTGCAAGTATTATCAAACTTGCACCAGCTCCCCTAATAGTAAATAATGTGAATCAATAGTTCAATCATGTTATTCAATAGTTATAATCATGTGAAAAATACGAATTTTGGTATAGTACCTCCATCTATATCTCCATCTTTAATTTAATCATGCAAGTATTATCAATCTTGCACCAACTCCCCTAATAGTATAAGAATGTGATTCAATAGTACACACATGTGAATAAATAGTTATATAAGCATGTGAATTAGTAGCAATTAATTGCTCATTTATCCGATAAATTTCTCGATTTATCAATATATCCCCAAGACATCAATTATCATCGGAATAGATGTCGATTTCCACTAACACTAATAATCCCAACACAATGGAACTATCAAATTCATCTTTAATCAACATGAACTTATTCGTGATTAATATTATAACTCACAATATTTAACAACTAGGTCGTTCCCAGGAAAGAGGGGGCTTTCCAATAAGGATTTCTCCCTATTGGCGCGCAATTAGGTGACCAAATCTCTCCTTGACAGAACTTCTAGACATTGTAAATATTACAATTTAATAATATGAATAACTTTGTCGTCTCAATTATTGATTTAATAATATATCATATAATGCAGATGATACGGTGACAATAATTAAATCAATAATATGAGAGATACGATGCAACAATTACTGTAGCAATAATTGAGTATAACTGAGTGACTTCTCACGTAAGCATCAATAACCAATACTGTGTGCTACTATTCAACCACGCCAGACATTCGCACTTTTACTCTTTGGGTAGTTCAACAGCTTTTAACGGTAACACTTACTGCCATATTTTCATAAAAAGATAATTACATCATTTTTTACTACGACAATACTTCCGTTGTGGGTTCACCAATGATTGTGCCGTCGTACGGATATTCCCCGACAAAAAGAATATTCCCCGACCAATCGAATATTATATAAAAACTTGCCTACTTTGTAAAATTTATAAATATTACCCACAACTATGACATTATATCAAATCCACACCATAATATTCAAAAAAAAAAAATTTCGAGAAATTTAAATCTTTATTCATAAAATCTGGGGTCTCACAGTAGTGACCTGACTTTAGATAATTGGAGCAGCACTCCTTACATCACTCGTAAAGGATAAAAAGGGCAGAAAGTCCATCTGCCCTGAAGCGTAGATATTTTCAAACTTCTTACTTTTGTTGCATAGTGCTAGCAGTTTACATTTTTTATGCATTTTACTGATGGTTTGTATTGTCAAAAAGATGCATATATTAAGTAAAAACATTTTATTTTCCGGACTCCAAAGTTGGGTTTGTTTAATCTTGCTAATGAATTTCTAAATTAGAGAAGTGACTACAACTTTGATGTAGAACTGGACTTTGAACTGATGAGAATTGATAAAGAGGAGATAGATGACACTGAGGTGCAGGAGGAGATCAAAGGATGGGTCAAAGATAAACCCAAAACAAACCTCAAATAAACCATCACTGTCAATATCGGAACCTCAAAAAATCCCAAAGAATTGCAAATTTGGAATGAACTTACCCCAAGCCAAAAGAAAGACCTGATTAAACTCTTGACTCAGTTCCAGGATGTGTTTGCATGGTCGCATGAAGACATGATCGAATTATCCACTGATATTGTCATTCATCGAATGCCCATCAAAGAGGGGTTTAAAGGAGACTGAAGCCCGAGTGGAGTCTGAAAGTCAAAGAAGAACTTGTCAAGCAATTTAAAGCAGGCATTATCATGGTATCAACTTACCCTGAATGACTGTCCAATGTGGTTCCTGTGCCTAAGCTGTGAGATCCCGAATTCTATGAAATAAAAGTATTCAATTTTCTTATAATTATTATTTTATTTCGTAAATGGTTAAATTGATAAAAGGTTAAAGTTAAGGGTGATATGTGAAATTTTTTGCAAAGTATGCAAGTTGTTATAAAATATTTATTTAGTCGGGGAATATTCTTTTTGTCGGAGAATATCCGTACGATGGCACAATCATTAGGGGACCCCACAACGGAAGTATTGTCGTAGTTAAAAAATGACAGAATTATCTTTTTATAAAAATAACGGCGAAAGTGTTACCGTTAAAACTGTTAAACTACCAGGTAGTAAAAGTATAGTAATATGCGTGGTTGTATAGTAGCACACGATATTGATTATTGATGCTTACGTGAGAAGTCACTCAGTTATACTCAATTATTGCTACAGTAATTGCTGCATCATATCTCTCATATTATTGATTCAATTATTGTCACAGTATCATCTGTATAATATGTTATATTATTAAATCAATAATGAGATGACAAAGTTATTCATTTTATTATTTGCAATATTGACAATGTCTAGAAGTTCTGTCAAGGAGAGGTTTGGTCACCTAATTGCGCGCCAATAAGGAGAAATCCTTATCGGAAAGCCCCCTCTTTCCTGAGAACGACTTGATTGTTAAATATTGTGAGTTATAATATTAATGATGAATAAGTTCGTGTTGATTAAAGGTGAAATTGATAGTTTCATTGTGTTGGGATTATTAGTGTTAGTGGAAATCGACATTTATTTCGATAATAATTGATATCTGGAGGTTATATTGACCAATCAGATAATTAACTGGATAAATGAGCAATTAATTGCTATTGATTCATATGCTTATAACTATATGTTCACATGTGTGTACTATTCACATGATTTACTATTAGGGGAGTTGGTACAAGATTAATAATACTTACATGACTAAGTTAAAAATGGAGGTATAGTTGAAGGTACTATACTATAATTAATTTTTCACATGTTTAGAACTATTGAGTCACATGATTTACTATTGATTCATATGAGTTACTACTAGGGGAGGTGGTGCAAGTTTGATAATACTTGCATGACTAAATTAAAAATGAAGGAAAAGATGAGAGTATTATACTGTAATATTTTGAGCCCCAAAATGTGCAATTATCGAAAATATATTTTTCTATAAATAGAAGCTCATTCTTCCTTCATTTCTCACCAATTCACTAAAGCTATAGAGCAATTATTATAGAGAGAAATTATAGAGAGAAGAAGAAGAGAAGTCTCATACCTCACTATTCCAAAGATCCAGCCTTCTTCTAAGGTAAGGGTATTATTCTTTCGTATTCATGAAAAGAGTTATTTTCTTTCAATACTCGTAAGGGTTGTTATTCCATTCTTTATTTTTATGTTAGAATAACTTTTGTCTATGCAAGTACCACATACATGGTGAAATTCTTCTATTATTCCATTCTTTATTATTCTCGCTGGAATAACTCGTCTGCATGGGTTCATCGCATGCCCGATGAATTTCATTGTTATTCCATTGTTTATTATTCTGTTGGAATATCCTGTCTGTGCGGATTACGCATGACCTGGTTCCATTCTTTATTATTCTGTTGGAATATCCTGTTTGTATGGATTACGCATGACCTAGTTCCATTCTTTATTATTCTATTGGGAATAACCTGTCTGTGCAGTCTATCACATGCATGGTGAATTCTTCTGTTATTCCATTCTTTATTATTCTGTTGGAATAACCTGTCTATATGGATTACCATATGCATGGTGAATGATCCTTCGTATTCATTCCTTATTAAATTGTGGAAATGATCTGTCTACGTGGATTACCACATGACGGGTGAAAATCCATTTGCAGTTTCGTATATTCTATTATACTCGTCTGAGATATCATTTCTTTTGTACTCGTCATGGATTATCATTTTCTTTGGTATTTTTTTTACGAGTTACTATTCACGGGTTACTATTCACCCAATTACTATTCACTCTAGTATTATTTACTCGGGTATTCGGGACACTTTTCGTGTCGGAGTACTATTCATGGGTTACTATTCACCCAATTACTATTCACTCTAGTATTATTCACTCAGATATTCGGGACACTTTTCATGTCGGGGTACTATTCACGGGATACTATTCCTGAAGTACTATTCACGGGGTACTATTCACCCAAAAAATATATTTCTTTTTCTGTCCAAATTATTTTTGGTACATGAATATTATTCTTGAATTTTACTCCACAAAGCAGTATCATGTTGGCAATTTGAACGTTATTGATTTCTGGATAAATTAGATTATAAATCTTTAAAATTTATTCTTGAACTTGTTTTGTTGAATTATTATGTCATTGTCATCATCCTCATGCTTATATTGTGATGAAAGTCATCTTTGGCTTACGTGCATAGATGGACTTGGTATGATTATGAACATGGATTTTTCGGTATAATCATGATCGTAATGTGACGAATGATGTGGTGAAAGTCCACATTGACCTGTAGTTCATTGATGGACAGTTGTGGTATGATTATGACCAGGGATTATTCGGTATAATCATGACCATTGATGATTACATGAATATCCTTGGCCGTGATGCAGGGATGATTCGATTTTATTTGTTAAGCTGAGTCTCAACGATAAAGTTGATGAAAAACTTTTTAAATCATAAAAGATAGTAGATTTTATGCTCTACTTTACTCTTCTAATGGATTGCTTATTCCGCTATAGTTGTTGATCTAAAACTTGTTGTCTATTATATTCTATCAGTTGTTATACTGTTGAAGGCTAAGGATAATTTATTCTGCATTATCTTAGTTGTAATATTTCTTACTGGGCTAGTTGAGCTCACCCTTTCTTTCACTGATCTCTTCAGGAAATGAGAATATAGCTGGGACGAGTCGGGGAACGAAGTGACGATCCAGATGATAACATTAGTAGTCCTCACTATTTTGTTAAATAGTGTGACAATAAATGTAATGAGGACTCCATTGAGTGTGGATATTGTCTAGATGACAATATTCTTATTAAAACTCTCAGCTTATGTTTGGTCGTATTGTACACGACAGTTGTATAGTTAAGTTTGTATTTGAGTTATGTACCATGTATTTGGCGACTCAAGATGGGTGATGTATACCTGTTTTGGGGGCGTCACATAAGCCCAAAGGGAAGGTACAAGTATGTGTGGATTATAGGGACCTGAACAAGGCTAGTCTCAAAAATGACTTCCTAGTACCTTTCATCCTCATTCTAATAGATAACACATCCCAGTATGATATGTACTCATTTGTCGACTGTTTCGTTGGACGCCATCAAATTATGGTTGCTGAAGAAGATAGGGAGAAAACTACTTTTATCATCCCTTGGGAACTGTCTGCTATCGGCGGCTAGCCTTCGGCCTTACCAATGTCGGTGCCACATATCAAAGAGCCATGAAATGTTTATTCCATGACATAATGTACAAAGAAATAGAGGTTTACGTGGATGATATACACCGACCATCTCAAAAAGCTATTCAACCGACTCCGCAAATACAACTTTAAGCTGAACCCAACCAAATGTGCTTTTGGGGTTAAATTCAGCAAACTATTGGGCTTTCTAGTGAGAAATAGAGGCATTAAGCTAGATCCAACCAAGATTAAAGCCATCATAGAGATACCTGTACCTCAGACAGAGAAGGAGACATGGGGATTCCTAGGGAGAATAAATTTCATAAGCAGATTCATCTCTCAGCTTACAATAACTGGTGAGCCCATTTTCAAGCTATTAAGGAAAAATTCCTCTGGGAAGTGGAATGAAGAATGTCAAAAAGCCTTCCTCGCCATAAAGAAAAAGTTGATTGAAGCTCTTGTTTCGGTGCCTCCAAGGGATAAAGTTCCACTTTATATATATATATATATATATCAGTTAATGCTAATGCCATGGGTTGTATGTTGGGGCAGAAAGATGATAAACGCAAGGAAAAAGCCATCTATTACCTCAGTAAAAGGTTCAGCAACTATAAGGAGAAATACACTTTAATAGAAAAGACCTGTTGTGCTTTAGCATGGGCCGCCATGAGGTTTCAATATTACCTCCATGGTCACACAACCTATCTCATATCCCACATGAATCCTCTAAAGTACATTTTTAGCAAGACCATGTTATATTGTCGATTGTCCTTGTGGAAGCTAATCCTCCAACAGTTCGACATCATCTATATGATGCAAAAAACCATCATAGGTCAAGGAATTGCGAATCAACTTGTCGAAGCACCATCAGGGGACTTCAAACCATTGGAAACTTATTTCTCTTATGATGGGGTAATGACTATTCATCAAGGCCCTTAGGAAGATACAGGCCAATTTTGGAAACTGTACTTTGATGGTGCTGTAAACATGGACGGTGCAGGAGCAGGTGCAGTTCTTGTATCCATTACTAGAGAACAATATCTCGTGGCTACTAAGCTACAGTTTGTTAAAACTAACAACACATCTGAGTATGAAGGCTGTATAATGAGATTGAAATTGGCCCGTTCAATGATTATTAAATAGTTAGCGGTCTTTGGAGATTTCGAGTTGGTCGTTAGACAAACCACCGCGGCATATAACACCAAAGAATTACATTTGCTGCCATATCATCAGCAAGTTATCAAGCTGGCTATGGAATTTGAAGATATAGCCTTCATCCACATTCCTCAGAATCAAAATAATTTCATATATGCGCTAGCAACCCTGGCTTCCTTAATAAGCATTTCTGAAAGGAGAAGAATCCCAGATATCAAATTCATAAGCTAGATGGCAGCAGCCTATGGAAATTATATTGGAGAAGTATCTGATGAAATACCTCCCATCAAACATCCCTGATACTAGGATATCAAATAATATCTACGAGATGGGTCTACACCCACTGGGGAAAGCCAAGCTGAAAGAAAGCAAATTCATAAAATGGTCATAAAATTCTATTTAAATGGACACGTTCTCTACAAAAGAGATGTAGGAATGGGACTCCTAAGATTTTTGGACAAAGACCAAGCTCACAGACTTATAAATGAAGTACACGGTGGAGTGTGTGGGCCATATATGAGCGGTCCCTTACTTGCCAAGAACATATTAAGAACATGGCATTACTGGATCTCTCTCAAAGCTGACTATGATGATCACGTCAAGAGATGTTATCAATGCCAAATCTATGGAAATATTTTTCACGCTCCTCCAAACGAACTACACAGTATGAGTTTTCCATAACCCTTTTCTATGTGGGGGATGAACATAATTGGCCCAATCGAGCCCAAAGCCAGCAACAGTCATAGGCTCATCTTCACCATGATCGACTACTTCACCAAGTGGGTAGAAGCTACCTCCTTTCCCAAAGTCACCAAGGAGGTCATAATTAGTTTTATCAAAAATAATGTAATCTATTGATATGGGCTACCGGAGGTGATCATATCAGACAATGCCAATAATCTAAATAATCAGATAATGAAGGAATTATGCAACAAATTCCATATTAAACATCTTAATTTCATCATCTATCATCCCAAGATGAATGCTGCTATTGAAGTAGCCAACAAAAATATCAAAAAGATTATGCAGAAGATGTCCGCCAATCATAAAGGATGACCTGACTTATTGTCCCTGACTCTGTTAGCATATAGAACCTCCATGCACATTTCTACTAGGGCCACCCCTATTCATTGGTCTATGGCATGGAAGTAGTACTTCCCATAGAAGTAGAAATGACATCATTAAGAGTGTTGATAGATGCCTAGATGGATGAAGACTAGTGGCTGCAAAAACGATATAACCAGTTATCCCTGATAGATGAGAAAAGGGTTGTAGCCATATTCCATGGACAATTATATCAACAAAGGATTGCTCGGTCTTATAACAAGAAGGTTCGGTTTTGGAAATTCAAAGAAAATGACCTGGTGCTGAAAAAGGTCATCTTAAATCAAGATGAAGCTAAAGGAAAATTTATCTCAAACTGGGAAGGCCCTTTCATTATCAAGGAAGTGTTATAAGACCCCAACTTATTATAAATAAAATTGAATTTTCTTTATTCATTATTCTAAATTAATAAGGTGTTAATTTGATATAATGATTTGGTTATGTGTGAAATGTGCAAATTTTGCAAAATAAGCAAATGGTTATAAAATATTTATTTTTGTCGGGGAATATTCTTTTGGTCGTGGAATATTCTTTTTGTCGGGGAATATTCGTACGACGGCGCAGCCATTCGTGGGGCTCATAACAGAATAACTGTCGGATGAAGAAAATGACAAAGTATGAGTTTTTATAAATAACGACGTAGTTGTTACCGTTAACACTGTTGGAATACCTGGTGGTTAAAATACGATGTCTGGCATGGTGGCACAAGATGAGCACACCAGATTGCATAGTATTATTGAATTATTGATTCATACATAAGAAGGCACTACTCAATAATTGTTACAGTAGTTACTGTTCAATATTTTATTTTATTGATTCAATAATTGCTGCGTTGATAGTTTATATTATTGTTGTTTCAATAATTGTCATCATCGCACAATTTTTCCCATTATCAGATCAATAATTCATATTATTTGAATAATATTATTAGATAACATTATTGGCAATTTCTAGAAAGTTCTGTCTAAGGAGAGGTTTGGTCACCTAATTGCGCGCCAGTAAGGAGAAATCCTTATTGGAAAGCCCTTCTTTCTAGAACTACTGGTTGTCATAATTGTGATTCTGTAATATTATTTATGAATAATTAATTATTGATTTGTATGATAAGGAAATATTTATTTGATGTGGATATAAATGATGAATTTATTTATGTGGTTATTAATGAAGGAATTAATGTTGAGGTGTTTTATCAGTATTTTGTCAAAGTGGAGGTATTAAAAATCATCTGTTTGTGGATTTCAGATATTTTTTGTTGGAAATTTAGAAAAACTTTCTTCTGCAAAGTTGTAGAGAATTTGATTTCAGGCAGAATGGACATAAAATTCGTATTTTTTTGATAAACGAGCTATTTTCTATGAATTATTGATGTTTCGATAAATAAAATGATTTTTTATTAAATTTATGGGGGAACCCACTTTTGGTTGGTGGAATACACACATGGGCTGCTGAATTCTTCCAACATGGCTGCCCAAAAATTCAAAGCATGCGTAGGAATTGTAATTAATAATAATATTATTTTATTATTTAGTCTCTTTTGGCGTTCTAGCATTTTCCTATAAATAGACGCCTATATTAGAATTGAAAATCACACCAGAAACAAGTTTTCTTTCTCTCTAGATTATCGAGCGTATTCTTGTGAGTATTTTGATACTTTGAGTGTTGCTATACGGTGCAAGTTCTGTCAGCACTATACCCGAAATTCAGTCAGAAGTACGGTTATTTTGAGGTAAGGGATGTTATTTTCTTCTTAAATGATATTATTTTCTTCAATATCATTATGCCGGAATATTGGTGAACTTTTTAATCAAATTTGGAACTTTTTGTGTCGGGATTACTATTCACGTATACGGCACTATTCACAAATACGACACTATTCACCAAAAAATAAAAATTTTCCTTTTTGTCCAAGATGTCTATTTTGGCTACTATCTTTGATTGTATCCATGGTTTGATCGTTATTTTTGAATTCTGCTTCAAAATTGGTTATTATGGAGTATTATTGATCTTCGATAAAACTGTTATACGAATCCCTAATATTTGTCCTTCTGTCTCATTGGATTCGTTTTCTTTAAAATATTTTTCATCATCCTCAGTCCTAAATGATGATATTACTGAATATCTTTGGCCTGTAGTGCAAAGATGAATGATTAATGAATATCTTTGGCCCGTAGTACAAAGGTGAACAGGTGTTGAGATGAACATGACCAACTGGTGATACTTGATGAATATCTTTGGCCTGTAGTGCAACGATGAATATTTGATTAAAAGATGTATATTGATTGATGTTATAGGGATAAAATATTGATAATGGACTCTTAAATCTTAGAAGATAGTAGAATTCATTCTCTACGTGACTCTTCTAATGGATTGCTGTTTTCGCTGTGTTTGTTGATATAAAACTTGTTGTCTACTATATTCTATCAGATTTTTCCCTGTTGAAGACTAATGATAATTTGTTGTATATTATCTTAGTCATAATATTCTTTACTGGGCTAGTTGAGCTCACCCTTTTCCTTTTTGTTCCATTTTTCTTCTCAGGAGGTGAGAACATAGCAGGATCGAGTCGGGGTATGGAATGATGGTTCTAGAAAGATGTTTTAGTTGTCCTCACTATTTTTGTAAAATAGTGTATGAATAATTGTAATGAGGACTTATTTGGGTGTGGATATTGTCTAGAAGACAATATTTATATTTAAACTCACAGTATGTGTTGTCGTATTTTGCACGACAATTGTATTATTGAAGTTGTAGTTTGATTTTTGTACCATGTATTTGGCGACTCAGAATGGGTGCTGTATACCTATTTTGGGGGCGTCACAGTTGGTATCAAATCTTAGGGATATGGTCTCTGGCGGAGATTGGGGAATAGAATTAGGAGGGGAGAGATGAGTAAATCCTTCGCTAGTGTGTCCTATCTAAGCTTATTTGTTGGTCGGTCATAATATAGGGATATTATGTGATATGTTAATTTGTTTAATTAACCCTTGTTTTATGGCAGTATTTAAGAATGGCTACTGAGAACGTTAACAATGGAGTGTATGAGACTGTGGAACAACATTTAGTCACAAACTAGGAGAACATGCCATAGGAAGACAATATTCCTCCTGTAAACAATGCTACCGAGCAAACGATGAATGATGGGATGTTTAGAAGCTTTTTGCAGTTCATGCAAAATCGATTTAGGAGACTCGTGTACAAAATACGGTGGAAATGATGGCAACACGCTGATTCATCACATGTACTAAGCAGATTCAAGGAGTTGGGACCACCAGATTTACGGGAAAGCCCGATCCGATTAAGGCAGAAACATGGGTCAAGCAAATTACCAAGATATTCGATGTCTTGGGATGCACGGAGGAGCAGAAGGTTCCATTCGCCACATTTATGTTCCGTGGTGAGGCAGATTACTAGTGGGAATCCGTGAAGCATACCCAGTTAGCCGCACTTAAGATGTCTTGGGAAAGATTTCAGAAACTGTTCAATGACAAGTACTTTCCAGAAAGTATTTGTCATATGAAGGAGGTAGAGTTTATTAGATCGAAGCGAAATAGCATGATGACAGTGTCTCAAAGATGCGGCGAAGTTCGCGGAGTTATCCAAGTTTGCACCTCATTCGGGAGAGAATGAGGAACGTATAACGCAGATGTTTCGAGAGGTCTAAAACTGAGATTCATCAATACATTATCTCTCATAAATTTTCTCTGTATTCATCTGTCATCAACATGGCTCAATTATTAGAGAGATAATGAGTATACTCAACCGAGGGATCACAACCGTGGTCATACCGGGTGGTGACGATCATCGAAACGATGATAACCAAATGAGGAGGGAAAAATACGGACAAGGCAGTAACCACTCGGGTGGTAATCGTGGCCATGATAATAGGAGAGGTGAGTCAAGTGGAAATTTCGAAAGGAGATTCAACAATGACGGAAGACATCAGTGCAGCACCAGCACCAACAACAAATTCTAGGGGAGGAGAACGACCGCCAGTTAGATGTTATAAATGCGGGAAAGAGGGACATATCAGTCCAAACTGTCCACAACAATCCAAGGTATGTTATAATTATGGAACGGAAGGACATATCGCTCGAGATTGTACTATAGTGAAACCAAGTTCAACGGGGATGGTGACTCCAAGGGCTGTCCCGGATAAGTCGAAATCAACAGTTCCTGGAAGAGCATTTGTTGTGACTGGCCAAAACATGAAAAACCCGAACGAGGTGATCACGGGTAAGCTAATCTTGAATTCTTACGAAGTTTATAACTTACTAGATACCGGTTTTACCCATTCTTTTATCTCTCTTGCTTGTGCTCAACGTTTAAACTTGACTCCGGAGAAATTAGACTTTGATTTATCTGTTGAAACTCCGTTGGGTGAAACTTTCGTTACATCTATAGTTTATAAATCTTGCTTGATCCAAGTTGGCACAATCACATTACCTGTTGATCTTATTTCTTTAAAGATACTTGCTTTTGATGTGATTTTAGGAATTGATTGGTTAACCACTCATCATGCCAAAATTGATTTTTTTCGTAAGGTTGTTAGTTTTCATATTCCTAACCAACCTGTCATACGAATTCAAACAACTAAACCACTAAAATCAGTCACTGTCATATCAAGCCACAAAGATATTCATTTATTGAAAAATGGATGCCAAGCTTTCTTAGCCCATGTTATGGATTTGAATAATGACAAGTCAGATTTGGATAATATTTTTGTTGTTAGAGAATTTCCTGAAGAACTTCCCGGTCTACCCCCAGAACGTGATGTTGAATTCTTTATTGACCTTGAACCGGGTACAAAACCCATTTCTAAAACCCCATATCGAATGGCTCTTATTGAACTTCAGGAGTTAAAAGTCCAACTACAGGAGTTATTAGACATCGGTTTCATTCGTCCTAGTACATCTCCTTGGGGTGCTCCTGTTTTATTCGTAAAGAAGAAAGACGGGAGTATGCGACTTTGTATTGACTACTGAGAATTAAACCATGTCACCATCAAGAATAGGTATCCGCTATCTCGCATTGATGACTTGTTCGACCAGTTATAAGGAGCACAATTATTTTCAAAGATCGATCTTCGTTCTGGATATCATCAGCTGAAGATTAAAACCGAGGATATTCCGAAGACTGCCTTCAGAACTTGGTACGGACATTATGAATTCTTAGTCATGTCTTTTGGATTAACTAATGCTCCTGCTGCTTTCATGGATATGATGAACCGAGTATTCAAAGAATATTTGGATCAGTTCGTTGTTGTCTTTATTGATGACATCCTCATCTATTCCAAAAGCCGTGAAGATCATGAGCACCATTTGAAGCTGATACTTGAAAGGCTTAGTGAAAACAAGCTATATGCCAAGCTGAAGAAATGCGAGTTCTGGCTTGAGGAAGTAGCATTCCTTGGGCACGTGGTGTCAAAACATGGATTATCTGTTGACCCGGCGAAGATTGAAGCAATAAAAAGTTGGGAGCAACCGAAGTCGGTAACCGAAGTGCGTAGCTTTCTGGGCTTAGCTGGTTATTATCGGAGATTTGTGGAAGGATTTTCTCGAATTGCTACTCCGTTAACTCAGCTGACTCGGAAAGATAAAAAATTCATATGGAGCGAGGAATGCGAGAAAAGTTTCTAAGAGCTCAAGAGGAGACTCATTTCGGCACCTGTTCTGGCAATACCATCTGGTTCGGATGGATTTGTTATCTATAATGATGCTTCAGGCAAAGGGTTAGGATGTGTTATCATGCAACATGGGAAAGTCATAGCCTATGCCTCGCGACAACTCAAAGAATATGAGAGGAATTATCCTACTCATGATTTGGAGTTAGCGCCGATCGTTTTTTTGTTAAAAACTGGAGACACTACTTGTATGGGGAGAAAGTGGAGATTTATACGGACCACCAAAAAGCCTCAAATATTTCTTCACCCAAAAAGAACTCAATATGCGGCAACGACGTTGGCTTGAGCTGTTGAAAGATTACGATCACACTATTCAATGTCATCCTAGAAAAGCGAACGTAGTAACTGACGCATTAAGTAGAAGATCATATGCAAGTACGAGTGCGATATTGTCAACACAAAGACCCATTTTGTATGACTTGCAAAGGATGGAGATAGAGTTAAAAACTCAAGGGACCCACGTGATGGTGGCAAATATACGAGTAGAACCGACTTTAATCGATAAAGTTAAAACTGCTCAAGCTACGGACCTGGGGCTGATGCGTATGAAGAAGAAAGTACAAGAAGGTCCTATTCCAGAAGCAAGAATCGATGAAGAAGGAATACTTCGAGTTAAATCTAGACTTTGCGTTCCTAACGATTTTGACTTGAAGCATAGAATCATGATGGAGGCACACAACACCCCGTTTGCAATCCATTCTGGGAGTACCAAAATGTATCATGATATTCGACATACATTTTGGTGGAACAATATGAAGAGAGAGATCGCGGAGTTTATCTCGAGGTGTTTAACTTGTCAACGTGTAAAGGCAAATCATCAAGTACCAAAAGGTCCATTACAACCACTTGAGATTCCGAAATGGAAGTGGGAACACATTACCATCGATTTTGTTACAAGTCTTCCCAAAGTTTCTCAAGGCATAGATGCGATTTGGGTTATTGTTGATAGATTAACCAAGTCTGCTCATTTCTTGTCGATACGTAAAACTTATTCCCTTGAACGTCTTGCTCGTATGTACGTGAATGAGATTGTGAGATTGCATGGCATGCCAGTATCCATAGTTTCGGATCGTGACCCAAGATTCACTTCAAGATTTTGGGTTAGCTTACTGAAAAGCTATGGGCACAATTTACGATTGATTGACATACCATCCTCAAACGGATGACAATCGAGAGGACTATTTAAACCCTTGAAGATCTATTAAGACTCTGTGTTCTAGATTTCAAAGGAAGTTGGGATAAGTACTTGCCACTGGTGGAATTCTCCTATAATAACAGTTATCAAGCAAGTATAGGCATGGCTCCATTCGAGGCGTTGTATGGATGAAAGTGTCATTCTCCAGTATGCTGGGACAAGGTGGGAGAAGCAACGTTGTTGGGACCAGAATTAGTACGCATGACTATAGAAAAGATCTAAATGATTCGACAACGTATTCAAACCTCACAAGATCGACAAAAGAGTTATGCTGATCTTCATCGAAAGAACGTGGAATTTAATATTAGGGATCATGTACTTTTACGTGTTGCTCCATGGAAGGGAGTTACAAGATTTGGAAAAAGAGGAAAGCTCAATCCAAGATTTGTTGGTCCATTTGAGATTCTTGACCGAATAGGAAATGTGGCCTATAGACTCACATTACCTCCAAGCATGTCTCATGTTCATAATGTTTTTCACATATCTATGCTTCGTAAATATGTAAAAGACCCGAACCATATTATTGAGTTAGAACCAGTCGAGATAGCCGAAGATTTAACATACGAGGAGGTACCTGTTAAGATCTTGGATAGAAAAGAACATGTCTTACGCACCAAGGTTATACCACAAGTCAAGGTTTTGTGGAGAAATCATGCAATGGAGGAAATGACATGGGAGTTGGAATCAGAAATGAAAGCGAGGTACCCTCACCGCTCAAAACACCGTGTACGTCGTCCAATTTCGAGGACGAAATTTTATAAGGAGGGGAGGTTGTAAGACCCCAACTTATTATAAATAAAATTGAATTTTCTTTATTCATTATTCTAAATTAATAAGATGTTAATTTGATATAATGATTTGGTTATGGGTGAAATGTACAAATTTTGCAAAATAAGCAAGTGGTTATAAAATATTTATTTTTGTCTGGGAATATTCTTTTGGTCGTGGAATATTCTTTTTGTGTAGGGAATATTAAATGCGACGGCTAAACCATTCGTGGGGGCTCATAACAGTAATAAGCTGTAGGATGAAGAAAATGACAAAGTATGAGTTTTTTATAAATAACGGCGTAGTTGTTATTCTGAATTAACATTGGAATACACGGTGGTTAAAATACAAGATGTCTGGCGTGGTGGCACAAAGAAAGACACGATATTGCATAGTATTATTGAATTATTGATTCGTATATAAGAAGACACTACTCAATAATTGTTACAGTGAGTTCTTTGTTCAATATTTTATTTTATTGATTCAATAATTGTTTGCGTTGATAGTTTATATTATTGTTGTTTCAATAATTATCAACGCATGATATTTCTCATTATCGGATCAATAATTCATATTATTTGAATAATATTATTAGATAACATTATTGGCAATGTCTAGAAAGTTACATCTAAGGAGAGGTTTGGTAACCTAATTGCGGCATGAAAAGAGAAATCCTTATTGGAAAGCCCTTCTTTCACAGGAGCATGCAGTTGTCATAATTGTGATTCTATAATATTATTTATGAATAATTAATTATTGATTTATATGATAAGGAAATATTTATTTGATGTGGATATAAATGATGAATTTATTTATGTGGTTATTAATGAAGGAATTAATATTGAGGTGTTTTATCAGTTTTTTGTCAAAGTGGAGGTATTAAAAATCATCCATTTGTGGATTTCGGATATTTTCTGTTGGGAATTTGGAAAAACTTTCTTCTGCAAAGTTGTAGAGAATTCAATTCCAAGTAGAATGAACATAAAATTTGTATTTTTCTGATAAATAGGCTATTTTCTATGAATTATTGAAGTTTCGATAAATAAAATGATTTTTTATTAAATTTATGGGGGGACCCACTTTTGGTTGGTTGAATACACACATGGGCTGCTGAATTCTTCCAACATGGCTGCACAAAAATTCAAAGCATGCGTAGGAATTGCAATTAATAATAATATTATTTTATTATTTAGTCTCTTTTGGCGTTCTAGCATTTTCCTATAAATAGACGCCTAGGTTAGAATTGAAAATCACACCAGAAACAAGTTTTCTTTCTCTCTAGATTATCGAGCGTATTCTTGTGAGTATTTTGATACTTTGAGTGTTGCTATACGGTGCAAGTTCTGTCAGCAATATACCCGAAATTCAGTCAGAAGTACGGTTATTTTGAGGTAAGGGATGTTATTTTTTTCTTAAATGATATTATTTTCTTCAATATCATTATGCCGAAATATTGGTGAACTTTTTAATCAAATTTGAAACTTTTTGTGTCGGGATTACTATTCACGTATACTATTCACATATACGGTACTATTCACGAATACGACACTATTCACCAAAAAATAAAAATTTTCTTTTTTGTCCGAGATGTCTATTTTGGCTACTATCTTTGATTGTATACATGTTTAGATCGTTATTTTTGAATTCTGCTTCAAAATTAGTTATTATAGAGTATTATTGATCTTGGATAAAAATGTTATACGAATCGCTAATATTTGTCCTTCTGTCTCATTGGATTCGTTTTCTTTAAAATATTTTTCATCATCCTCAGTCCTAAATGATGATATTACTGAATATCTTTGGCCTGTAGTGCAAAGATGAATGATTAATGAATATCTTTGGCCCGTAGTACAAAGGTGAACAGGTGTTGAGATGAACATGACCAACTGGTGATACTTGATGAATATCTTTGGCCTGTAGTGCAACGATGAATATTTGATTAAAAGATGTATATTGATTGATGTTATAGGGATAAAATATTTATAATGGACTCTTAAATCTTAGAAGATAATAGAATTCATTCTCTACGTGACTCTTCTAATGGATTACTGTTTTCGCTGTGTTTGTTGATCTAAAACTTGTTGTCTACTATATTCTATTAGATTTTTCCCTGTTGAAGACTAATGATAATTTATTGTATATTATCTTAGTCATAATATTCTTTACTGGGCTAGTTGAGCTCACCCTTTTCCTTTTTGTTCCATTTTTCTTCTCAGGAGGTGAGAACATAGCAGGATCGAGTCGGGGTATGGAATGATGGTTCTAGAAAGATGTTTTAGTTGTCCTTATTATTTCTATAAAATAGTGTATGAATAATTGTAATGAGGACTTATTTGGGTGTAGATATTGTCTAGAAAACAATATTTGTATTAAAAGTCACAGTATGTGTTGTCGTATTTTGCATGACAATTGTATTATTGAAGTTGTAGTTTGCTTTTTGTACCATGTATTTGGCGACTCAGAATGGGTGTTGTATACCTATTTTGGGGGTGTCACAAGTGTTGTCAGGAGAAGCCCTCAGATTGCAAGAGATAGACGACAAAGAATTTCCACAACCTATCAATTCAGACTCTGTCAAAAGATACTATGTCTGAACCCTAGCAATCACCATCCTGCTTGGAAAAAGTACATCAAATCAAATCAGGTCTTGTCAGTGAAGCCTGCACTACGAAAGACCCGATCTACCTCCAGCCAATGGAGTACGTAGTCAGCCATCTATGATGCGGTCTAACCCTAAAGAGAAATATCTAATCCTAAAATTCAGTTCAAATCAAACTAAATAAACACATTTTAAACCATTCAGGCCAAGCTTGAAATACGAAAGACATTGCGACAACTCGGAAAATTGGATTGTCCAGAATTTAAGTTTAAAGAATTAGTTATTAATTAAATGAATTTTATTAATACTATTCTGTGCTATGTGTTTATTAATCGTTCTATAACCTAGAATGATTATTAATCAGGAGGATTCTGGCTACGAGCTAGACTGAACGAGTAAAAATTTTCAATACAAAAATGAAAACTTTCCGGGAACAAAAATATTTCTGGGGAAAAAGATGAAATAGGCACTATTCACCTGACGAAATCTAAGGGTTAGGGTTTGAATAACCTAAGCCGTTTCAAGAGTTCGGTATGTCGAAATGACATTCCGTCGAAAGATTTGACGCTAATATATCGTGAAAAGTTAATTAAGCCGATAAAAGTTTTTCTCGAAAAACGTGCAGAAATCAGACGAAATAAAAATGACGAAAAGTACTGTTATGTACTTTTCACTCGTTTAACTACATTAGGGGAAAACGTGAAGGAAAACGCTTAACACCAAAAAGCGTTTTTCAGTTTTTCGGAAATCCGAAGAATACGTAAAAGTTAATCGGTAAAGGAAAGACGAAATATCCAAAAATATTTGGATTCCGAGAATCGCAGATTTTTAAAAAGCGCTTTGACCAAAACCCGAAAAGACGGAAGCATGAAGCTTCCAAGGGAAGCTACGTAAGGAGGTGGGGCGGCCACTTGGCCACCAAGTAAGGGTGGTGGCCAAGTAAACTTGGTGGCTAAGCCATGAATAGTAAGGAGGTGGGGGTGAAATGACCAATTTGCCCTAAGCCTTGGTTTTCTATAAATAGAAAGCTTAAGTTCATTATTTTGAGCTTTTGAAAATCCTACACTATGAGAGATAGAGATAGAGAGTTTGGATGGGAGAAGAAGAGGGAGAGAATGAGGAAAAGCTAGCTCGAATGCACGCTTTGTCCGACGGAAGGAGATTAAAGAAGAACGATAATCTGAACCCTAGTTTCTTCTAATTTTCTTTAAGTTTAATATGTTCAAAAACATAACTTAATGAAGATAAGAAGTAGATGAAGTTAAGAATGATTTCATATAGTTGAAGTCATAAGAAAACAAAGAAATAAGAATTAGGAATTTAGTTTATAAATTTCTTAAGGAAGTATAAGATTCGTAAGGATTTTGAGCGATCCGAATGAATCTTATGAATGAGTAGGTCAAATAAGTAAGGAATGAATTTTTCTAGGTTTCATGCTTGGCGCCGCAGCGCGAGTCGTGCCTTAGGGGCCAGTGCCGTAGCGTGAGCTCGGGCCATTAGGTACTGCTAAGTGGTGCCGCAGCTCGAAAGAAAGGGAAGGGCACGGCGCCGCAGCACCGGTGCAGGGCAATGCCCAGAAATGAGATTTTTACTGCTCAATTACTGGGGGATGTGCAGGAAAGAAATATGAACTTGTAATTCAACTAATGTAACACTTAATTAAGTGTATTAAACCTTTGATGAAGGTTGAACGAAAATATTAAATGAGATTAAAAGATAAAGAATGTAGACGCGGGTTACGGAACCAATGTCCGGGAAACCGTAGTCACAATGAAATGAATGTGAGGAATTGCTATAATTGTGATTCCTTAAACGTTGATTGACTAGGGTAATGAATAACATTTTGATGTTATGTCATGGTCATGAGAGATGAATGTAAAGCGTTTAGACGCTGTGAACACAATGTTGTTACGATGAACGATCAGTCTTAGCATACAACGGACCGTATGGCTTTGATATTAGGAAAGAATAATGAACATGGGGTTCAGCTGACGAGTAATAAATGAAAGTAATTAAAACCTTGGATGAAGGTTGAATTGAATTAAGAGGTAAGTAACGTAAATGTTGAATACGTAAACGATCCTCGTGAATCGTATTCACATCGAGCGAACGTTCTAAGTGTACATTGGTTGTATGACTTAGATGTTAACGGGAGTAGTAAGTAAGATATGAATTATCACAAAAGCCGTAGCGAACGGTAATAAGATTAATGAAAGTAGAATGTGAGTCGGATGAGAATGTTAGAATGAAATGTAAGCGTTGGACACTTGAACCGAGTTAAAGGTTAAGTGTACGCGAATACTAAATGGGTAGAACCTACACCCCGTGTATGGTTTGACCATAGGGTAATAAAGATCAATGATTAAACCTGTGAATGGTGAAGAAGCTAAATTAAAGACAAGTACGTATAATGTAAAAGATGCCGAGTTAATGTTTATAACTTGAATGACGTTCCGAGACGAATGAATCGGACGTTGTAAGATAAGAATAAGGTAACGTAAAATGCTTAACACTATAAATGCATAGAATGAATATTGAATGATCGTCCTGAGTATACAAAAGATTATATGACTTAGACGATAAAGAATGAATCCTGAGGTATGGCATTTAGTTGCCAGAAAGCCATAAGGAATAAGAAATTCACTTAACGAACATTATAGTTTAATAGTTCGGGTAAGTTAAGATGAATTTAGGTTCTAGTACAATCGTAACCTTTGATGGTTGACATATGGGAGTTGGGCTAAAAAATTCCTTCAGAGAGTGAAGGTATATATAAAATTGGCAACTGATCTAACTCACTGTTATGGGTAGTGTAGATGAGACGGGAACTTATTTGTTGGTTGTTTGTGGGAAATCACTCAGAGTACCATATGGACTACTAGTAGAGACACAATGTGTACAGAGTCCTAGGAGATTTATAAGAAGAAGATAAGAATGTAAATCATCAAAGATGATGAACATATTAAGTAAGACATCTCCGTATGTCATGAAGCTGTTAACCGGTTGTCGACGTCGGGATTTTTGAGTGTCCCTTTTTGTTACTTGTTCTTTGGTGTTCTCATGTTAATGTGAGATTTGTTTGAAAAAATAAGTGAAAAAGGTCCGATATGTATAATGTCAACGATTGGACTTTAAGAGTCGCCAGTTGGTGTATTTAACTGGTTGCACCAACGCAACCAAAAAGGTTTGCACATTGACCCAGTGTTTTGACACTGCTAGACGGGTTTATGAAACCGAGATTCATTTTGGGTCCAGGGGTTTGATTATACGGAGGGAAGGTGTTAGGCACCCCCCTGACATCCGTGTTACCACGGTGACCGCCACTTTTCAAAAAAATTGTTATATGAATGTGTGTGTGTGTGTGTGTGTGTGGATCAATGTATAATTATTTGAAAGTAGTGCGACGCCTCATTCACACCTATATACACAAGGTTTGAATTTTATAGAAAAATTCAGTTTTAACCAAGATATATCAATGAAGTTTTGTAAAAGAGGTTTTTCAAACCCTGTGCTCAATAGGAATTGAGACCTTTTCATACTTCCATTTTATTATTAAATGTTCGGCTTGTTTGCTTTTACTTTCGAGATGCGAAGCATTCTGGAGAAAATAATATACAGCAATGCCGAACTCCTCATGGGCATGACAACCATCTAAAGAAATTCAGACACTGTAAAATAATGTACAGGCTGCTTACAACTGAAAAATGTCCATCATGGGAACCAAATCTAGATTCAGTAAACTGAACCTGTGATCACATGATTCCTAGGTTCACATGATACTGCAATTTATATGGAAAGCAGTAAGCAGTTATATATATAAAAGTTGTAAATATATATATACAGACATGATCAACCACCATGAAGCAACTCCATGGGGGATCGAAAATGTAAATATTTAAAAGAGGTAAATATATATATATGGACATAATCAACCACCACGAAGTGTGGGACGAAATGTAAATAAAGTCAGAAGCGATCAACCCGCCACAATAAGTAAACTCAAAAGTATGAAATGTAAATAAAGTCGTAAAAGGCCACGTAAGTAAACTCTGTATGACAGAATGTAAATATATATATATATATATATATAAGTAAAACGCATTCTGGGATGTGAATCTGTGCTCATTGGATATGTCCGATAACAATTATATATATCAATATATATATATATATATATATATATATATATATATATATATATATATATATAAAAAGCAATTAAATGCACGAGATATAAAATCTAGGCTCATCGATGTAGTTCTGACTACAGTTTATATATATAAGTATATATATATAAAAAAGAAATTAAACGCTCCAGAACGAAGTCTAGGCTCAATCGAGGCATAACTCGATAATGTTAGTCCATATATGAAATATATACATATATATAAGTATATGTATACAAACAGAAATGAAAACCACGGATCGAAGTCTGGGTAAACACACTCACACGACTTTCAACGTGTACAACAGTGTGTGCTAATATGAGAAGAAGGCTTTGTAGAATATGAGAAGGCTTATAGTGGGCTGCCAAAGTAGACTTCTATCACTTTAAATGGATAAACACTCAGCTCCAGTCGGATAAAAGATAGCTATATGTGAGCTAACTAGTGTTTAGAAGTGAGAAAACACTCAAAAGATGTGTATGCAGAGTAAAATGGGCAGGCTTCCTCACCTTTTTCCTCCCACTTCTTCTCAAATGGTCAACCCCAAGGCTTGTATATATAGACAGATGGCCGCAGGTACACCTACGGCTGGTCGTGCTTTGCATCCGAGCCTCGCGAGTCCCGTCGTCTCATAGTACATGCACTCATGCACTGTAATGTCCGTTCGAACTTGCAGAACTTCAATTCGTGCATCCGAATGAGGTATATCTGACCTTCTTCGGACCGCTTGTGTCGAGAGTTACGTAATGACATGGATTAGAGGTTGTACGAAGTCAGGAAGAGGGGTCTATGCCCATGGTCTTCAAGCTTCAAATTCTATCCAAAGTACTGCCACGCGTAATAATCACTCGGGATTGTCAATCCTCGACTCTTGTGGGACATTGTTGGATGTATGTATGTATGAAGTATTGAGACGACGTGCCATTGTCGAAGGAACAAGATGACGTTTGACTCCTCGCCGGGGTTATCGCCGGTTTGAGTTGAAAGTAGACGTTGCTCAGGGTTACAGCTGAGATTGGACTACTTGTTGGTATGCCTTGATATCATCTTGTTAATATGGTAAGATGACGTTATGACTCCTCACTGGGGTTATCGTCGGTTTAAGCGGAAAATAGACGTTGCTCAGGGTTACAGCTGAGATTGGACTGCTGCTTGTTTGTATGTATCATTGTCATATGTGGATGTTCCTGTCTGCCCGTTGTCAACTCCGCGTCTGAGGTGTGTGTGCCTTGACAGGATGTCTGAGGATGAAGCTGATTGCATATGTTTGAAACAAGCATTTTCGGGGTTATCCCCGGAACTGCAATGGCATCTCTTGGGGCTATCACCAAGGCCGGGGTTATTATTCGGTGTTTCTCCGGGGATGGATCTGGCGTCGCGGTGTTATTGCCGAGACGTAATCTGATATTCTCTCCGGTGTTATTCTTGGTCTTTTGATCTCGCATATCTCGGGGTTATCTCCGAGATTGAAAATGATATTCGGTGTGTGTTCGAGTTTGAGATGATGTTCTGGTCAGTGTCCGGGTTGAACCCAACTTCCTAGTATATCCTAATGGATGTAAGCAATCTTTCAGGGTTATCTCCAAAAGATGGATCTACCCTCCTGCCATGTTAGTAATAGGAGTACAGAAAATTTCGAGTGTCTATAGATGCCCATCTTTATCATATTCATGCAATGCAAGGCATGGATAGGATAAAGAATACTAGACACTTGAAATGCAAGCAAGATAAACATGATGCGATATGCAGCAACATGATGCAAATTCATGTAGAATGCATGAGTGATTGTCAGGTAATCCTGCTGGGATGACAATCAGTGATGGCTTGGACATGCGATCCAAGTTTCCAAGGATGTTGACGTTGGGGCTATCACCAAAGTCTTGAATCCTAGACACTGGCTTATATTCCATAGAAGTACCTCTTGTGTGTAAGAGATCTATGGGGATAAAGCTTCGTCTGTTTGAGGATGTGTATAACATATTCCCTCAATCTGTCGGAGTTACTGCCAATAGTTTGGTTGTTATCAGGGTTGCCTGATCTTCACTGATGTGTGTATCACCGGATAAATCCCTGTTGGATGCATTGTCAAGGCTGTTTGACCTTCATTGATGTATGTGTCAATGGTAGCATTGCGTTGTAGCCCCCGTCGGGGAAGGTTGCTTCGATGGGTTTACTTGCCATCGGCTGACATGATGTCAAGGCTGCTTGACCTTCATTGATGTGTGTATCAATGGTTGCATTGCGTTGTAACCCCTGCCGGGGATACGTAGATCCTTAAAAGATGTGCGTTGTGTGGCCCGTCAGGGATACGTAGATGTTTGATAACTTCAGCGTTGTAACCCCCGCCGGGGAGGTTTAATATTTTGTGGTTTTGCGTTGTAACCCCCGCTGGGGATACGTCAGGGTTGCCTGACACTCATTGACGGCATCGGACCTTTGTGGGTATTGCCGAGCATGATCTATGAAAGCTGAGCTCATTGGTATAGTATACCCTGCATTCAAGCGAATACCTTTGAGATGACGGGAGTTTAACTCTGATCGACGAGAAACCAGGATTTCAGGCTATTCCGCTCAATCGCGTAGCACTTTTACTCCTAATTTGGCCTTTTCATCTTGTGAGACCTCTTTTGCCACTCTAACTGTAGCGAGCCGGAGGTGTGGGAGCTCTATTTAGGAGAGTGTGCTATTAGGAGCACTACAGGAGAGATTCGTATACCGATCTTGCCTCCTGCCAGGCGTTATTGGCCTGTTTTACAGTCACCCGTCATTGACATCCCATTGATGAGGATTGACAGTTTTACATTGTTAGAGGGCCCCTGTTCTCAGGAGATGTTCCAGCATTGGTGGATCCCTCGTATGATTGGAGCTCAGACCCGCGCCACACAGTTTATGGGGGATATGGTTCCGGGATCCGTGATCTTGACGGATTGGGTAGCTTTATGTCGAGATCCGACTCATATGACACCAGATTAGATGATTGATTTCGGCAAATTGGACCGGTCACATCTTTTCATTCGGCATTTGGGCGTAGATCTTGCAGAGGTAGATACTTTTGATCCTTCCACTCAAGGCGGGTCCTCGGGTGACCCATATGGTTTTGCGGCAGCAGATCCTCCTTTGTATCGGCTTTGACATCCCTCAGAGATAGAGATCCAATGACTCGGGAGGAGTTACATCGTGGACAGGATCGATGATGTGAACATCGACACTCTTGATTTTTTTGATGTATTTCTCGCTATCTCTTTTGATAGGCCTCTGTTGTATGTTGGGTAGCTTCGCCCCATTTTCCTGTATTTTAGTTGTACAGAGATGTATTAGATGATGATATACTTAGGAATGTATGTACAATTTTCCATTCCCTATATCATATTGCCATCTATTGTATCATGTATGTTATTATGTTATGCATATATATGTATGTCTAGAGATATTCAGCATTGACCCCTGGATGGTCTTATGACACGGCCTGTACGGATCATACCCCACCATTTATGGTGGTAGCTGGTATGCACTCATGGTATGATAGTATATCACCCTCAGACATGGTGATTGTAGATGATTTGTTGTAGCATACTATGGCCCTGTTGATGTTTCAGGTTCCCACAGGATTTGTAGAGGGCGTGTTAGAGCACTGGGTATCGGAGAGACAGGTTTTCTGATTTGGGACCCAGGAGTTGACTCCTACTTTGGAGAAGTATGCACGGTTGACGATGCTGCCGCTGGACAGACCTTGCGTGCATATGGCTATTTGAGACATGAGCAAACAGTTCATGACCCTCACCGGATTGAGATGTAGAGTGGTCCAGGACGAGATTACATTCGGCCACGTGATATCCTGCGTTTCCTGTTTGACATGTTTGGCTCTGAGGATAGCTATGCATGGCATTCCGAGGATTTCACCACACCGGAGGATCACTGGCGTTCAGCCAGAGTAGATGTACTGCTTCTATGCATATTGTCATACATCTTCATGTCGCGGTACATGGATGAGCTGGATTTCGGCATCATTATGGCAGTGAGAGCTCTTAGGGAGGGTCGTACCATTGTACCGATGATCATTGTAGAGACTCTGAGGTCAGCTACATATTGCTGCACTTATCCAGCAGGAGTGTTTACAGGTAGTTCGGTCATGCTGTATGTGTGTTTTATGTCACACTTGAGACCGATTAGCACATTTAGACGGCAGGGGTTTTGTTTCACCCAGGAGATAGCCATGTCATACTCCTTTCAGCTTGCAGAGTGCACAAATGCTGCATCGTGGTCAACTTTTCTAGCAGGGATTAGGGATCCGTTTGCCATATTGCCGTGTTCAGGGCTTAGTTCACCCTACAGCTTCATTACTCATGCTCTAGGCATGGATTACCTCCCTCTGGCTGGATTGAGGGGCATGATTACTTACCACCCACTGGCCGTGATGTGTTAGTTTGACCAGTTCTAGGATTTTCATACGTATGAGGGGGCAGTGAGTTAGGGCTTCGCGTCACACCGTTTATCAGTGGAGGACAGATCCAGGTTGTATGCTGTTGGGATCGGCCGAGAGTGGTGAGTTTTTCATCAATCATCCAGTTGTTCTGCAGAGTATTCCGCATGGATGGAGACAGAGCGCATCGACGGCTGCGCAAGATCCACAATCACGAGGGATTAATTACGACGATGAGGAGCCTATAGAGAGGCTATTATTCCCACCGATGATTTAACTGCTAAAATCGCCAACATTTGTGATGGATTCTCCCACCCCGAAAAGCCATCAAGTTACTCGAAGATTCTAAGACAACATTTGGAGCAGAGAGCTTACATCTGATGACCTATGAGACAGATCAGGCTAGGGCCGCGATGTTGACAGCTCTTGATGAGAGAGATACTGCTCTGTTGGAGAGGGATGAGGCTAGATCAGCCAAGGATGTATTGATAGTGGAGCGAGATGCCACCTTATCTGCTAGGGATGTGGCCATTGCAGACAACACTTCAGTGAGATCCCAGATGACTGTCAGTCTTGCCAACATGAGTGCTTACATTGATGAGCATTATGCCACCATACAGTTAGCCTCTGATCTGTTAACTCGTGTAGATACCCTTGGGCAGGAGCTTGTAGTGCTTCCTCCGTCTTCAGAGAGGGATACTATGTTAGGTCTGATAGTCCGCATACACATAGATCTGTAGAATAGCTTTGTATTTTCTTCATGATACTAAACTTAGCCATTTTGTCATGTACAAAGACAAATGTATATATCAAATAATATTATATATGGCGGGGAAATATATTTTGATTCACTTCCTCTTAGTTATGCCTTGATACTTTCTTGATGTCCTTTGTTTCTTGGGGCCTTGTGATCTTGATGCATTCTCAACTTATCCTTGATAGATGGACATTGAGACGTCATGAAGATCTCTCGAGACAGATCACCGATTTACAGAAATCCTACCATCTTTGGTGTCTTGGGGACTGGTATCCGTATGGAAAAGTGGAGAGGAAGGTAGTTTCTTTCTCTCTGAGATTGACCGCACCACTGATGGTTGCCAGTACTTCTATTTGTGAGAAGCTTAGTTAATTCCATCTCTTATGGGTTGGTATTGCTCTTTGAGGCACGATCGCAGCTTAGATGGTCACCGAATCTTCTATTTGTGAAAAGAGGTTGGGTAATTCCATCCCTTTGATCTAAAACCGATGAAATGGGGCGAATTGAAGATTGATCCCGATGCTGCAGACAACTATGTTATTCGGTAGGGGTAAGATCGCACCATAAATGGTCGCCTCGTACTCTATTGAAGAGAGATCAAGTCTACGTGAGTTCGAACCTAGTGTAGGAGGACACTTAACGCCGATTCATGGGCGGGCGGATGGGTGTAGAAGTATTTTTATTGTTTTTTGTTATTTTGTAGAGAAAGGGTAGAAATGTTTTTGTTGTTTTTCTTTATTGCGACCGGGCCATGGAGAATATGGTTGCCTATGTACCCCCGGGTATCAGGGAGATCAGGTCGACATAGTTCGCCCCTCAGGACGAATTGAAGGTGAAGAGAAGTGTGAATCCCATGTGCAGGCTATACTGCGGGGAGAAGAAAGTTTAATCCCATAATGGGGATAAACTGCAAGTGTGTAAAAAGTTTGATCCCGTCCTCAGGACAAACTGCAGGCGTAGAAAAGTTTAATCCGTCTTGGGACAAAGCTGCAGCGTAGAAAAGTTTAATCCGTCTTGAGGATAAACTGCAGTGTGAAAGGTTCAATTCCGTCTTCGTGGATAACCGAAATTGAGAGGTTAAATCCCGTCTTCAGGATAACCGAGATTGTATGAAAGGTTTGAAATGAAGTAAAAACCAGGCTGCTGGCTTGAAGTGTATGTTTCCCTGAGGGGCAGAAGAGTATGTAGAAAGGAAAGGGTTCAATACCAGAATGACTGGTGATTTGAGGATCAAAACCAGGATGTTTTGTTTGATGGTAACTTCAGACATAGTACCGTTCACGGTGTCTGAGTTGATAAGCTGTGGAAATTCATCGCCATCTATTTCCTGCAATCTGAGAGCACCTCCTGTCAATACTTCCTTGACAACAAATGGGCCTTCCCAGTTAGGAGCGAATTTTCCCTTAGATTGATCTTGGTTGTCAATGATCTTCTTCAAAACCAAGTCATGTTGTTTGAATTACCGTAGTCGGACTTTTCTGTTGTAGGATCGTACGATCCTTTGCTGATATAACTGACCATGGAAGATTGTCGTGGTTCTCCTTTCGCCTATCAGAGACAATTGGTGATACCTGTCTTGTACCCATTGGTCTTCATCCAACTAAGCATCCATCAATACTCTGAGGGATTCCATTTCCACTTCTATAGGGAGCACTGCTTCCATCCCATAGACTAATGAGTAGGGGGTTGCCCCAGTGGAAGTTCGCATGGAAGTTCTGTAGGCTAATAAAGTCAGAGGTAAGAGATCAGGCCATCCTTTATGATTGGCGGACATTTTCTGCATGATCTTCTTGATGTTTTTATTAGCTGCTTCAACAACACCATTCATCTTTGGACGGTAGATAACGGAGTTGAGATGTTTGATGTGGAATTTTTTGCATAACTCCTCCATCATTTTGTTGTTGAGGTTCTTAGCATTGTCTAACACAATGACCTCTGGTTGTCCATATCGACAGATGACATTGTTTCTGATGAAAACAATGATAACTTCTTTAGTGACCTTGGGGAAGGATGTTGCTTCTACCCATTTGGTGAAGTAGTCGATCATGGTGAATATGAATCGATGTCCATTACTGGCTTTGGGCTCGATGGGCCCGATCACGTCCATTCCCCACATTGAGAAGGGCCATGGCAAACTCATATTGTGGAGTTCCCTTGGAGGGGCGTGGATAGCATTCCCATGAATCTGGCATTGATAGCACCTCTTGATGTGATCATCACAGTCAGCTTTGAGTGTAAGCCAATAATGTCCCGTTCTGAGAATTTTCTAGACAAGTAAGGGGTCGCTCATGTGTGGGCCACATACTCCACCATGGATATCATCCATGAGTCTCTGAGTTTGGTCTTTGTCTAGACATCTGAGGAGACCTAATCCTGCATCTCTTTGTAGAGTGCATCTCCGCTCAGGTAGAATTTTATAGCAAGTCGATGAATCCGCCTCTTCTCAGTTAGGCTCGCCTCAGCGGGTGTAGATCCATCTCGTAGATACTCCTTGATGCTTTGATACCAAAGGTTGTGGATGGGAGGTAGCTCATTCGATACTTCTCCAACGTAATTCCCATAGACTGGGGCTCTTTGCAGAGTAAACGTGATGCTTGGCATGTTTTCCTTGTCCGGTATGTAAATAAAGGAGGCCAACGTTGCTAATGCATCTGTAAAATCATTCCTATTATGAGGAATGTGTAGAAAGGAGATTTCTTCGAACTCCAAAGCCATCTGTAGAACTTGCCGATGGTAAGGCAGTAAATCATTCTTTGGTTTGCTTGATTACCAATTCGGAATCCCCAAAGATAGTTAATTGCCTGATGCCCATTGAACGGGCATGTTTTAGCCCCATGATCTGACCTTTCATACTCAATTTGTGTTGTTGGTGCTTGATAAACCGCAATTTAAAGGCGACGGATATCGCCTCTCCCCACTGGGATATTAAAAAGCTGCTCAACTCTAGAGCCTTTTGTATTAACAGCTCCATCAAAATACATTCTCCACGTACGGCATTTATTGTATTGATGTTATAACTGGATTGTCATTACCCCTTCATAGGGAAAATATGTTTCTAAGGGTTTGTAATCCCCTGTAGGTGCGGCAGCCAGTTGATCCGCAATTTCTTGACCTTTGACAGATTTTTGCGTCACGTAGACGATGTCAAATTGCTGTAGGATCAACTGCCATCCGGATAGTCGACAATTCAGTATGGGCTTACTGAACACATACTTGAGAGGATCCATTTGGGATATGAGATGGGTTGTGTGACCATGGAGGTAATGTTGTAACCTCATGGAAGCCCATGCTAAAGCACAACAAGTTTTCTCAATCGAGTGTACTTGTGTTCACCGATCTTTGAATCTTTTCTTTGAGGTAATAGATAGCTCGTTCTTGGCCTCTATTGTCTTTTCTCTCGCTTCAAAGATACACCCATAGCATTGTCATTTATGGACAGGTACATGAACAGGTGAATATCATCCTTGGGAGGTACCAAAATAGGAGCATTAATCAGCTGCTCTTTAATGGTAAGGAAGGCTTTCTGACACTCATCGTTCCATTTCATGGAGGAGTTCTTCCTTAATAGCTTGAAGATAGGCTCACAGGTTGCTGTGAGTTGAGAAATGAATCTGTTAATGAAATTGATTCTTCCCAAAAATCCCCGTATTTCCTTTTCTGTCTGAGGAATGGGCATTTCCTTGATGGCCTGGATTTTGGTAGGATCCAGTTCAATCCCTTTGTGGCTGACTAGGAAACCTAGCAACTTGCCTGACTTATCACCAAAGGCGCACTTGACGGGATTCAACTTCAAGTTGTACTTACGCAACCTGTTGAAAAGTTTTATGAGATGGTCTAAATGGTCATCCTCCTTCCGGGATTTGACAATGATGTCATCCACGTAAATCTCTATCTCTTTGTGCATTAAATCGTGGAAAAGAGCCATCATAGCTCGCTGATAGGTTGCCCCAGTGTTGATGAGGCCGAATGACAACCATCTATAGCAAAAGGTTCCCCATGGCGTGATGAAAGCAGTTTTCTCATGATCTTCCTCAGCGACCATAATTTGATGGTACCCCGCAAAGCAATCAACAAAGGAGTACATGCCGTATTGAGCAGTATTGTCAATAAGAATGTGGATAAAGGGCACAGGAAAGCTCTCTTTAAGGAAAGCTTTGTTCAAATCCCTGTAATCCACGCAAACTCGCACCTTTCCCCCTTGTTTAGGCATGGGAACAATGTTGGATATCCACTCCGGATATGTAGACACCATGATGATGCCAGCTTGAAATTGTTTCACAATTTCCTCTTTGACTTTTAAACTCCATTCAGGTTTCAATCGCCTGAGCTTTTGCCTAACTGGCTTGAATCGTTCTTTGATGGGAAGGCGATGAAGAACAATGTTAGTGGACAAACCCACCATGTCTTCATGAGACCATGCAAACACATCCTGGAATTGGGTTAATAGTGCAACCATGTCATTCCGTTGATTTGTGGTAAGGTCTGAACCAATCTGGATTAGCTTAGGGTTGTCTAAGGTTCCGAGATTGAAAGGAGTGGTTTGATCAAGATTGGGTTTTGGTTTGTCTGTGACCCATTCCTTAATCTCCTAAGGTGTCTCAATGTCCTCCTGGATGTCCATCAAGTCTGAGTCCAACTTTGCATCAAAGTTACAGCCCTTGTGGAGAAAAGGCATGTAATCAGCAAGGACATGCACACCTAAATTCAGAGTCCTGAAACAAAAGATGCTTTCATTTAATATATGCAACTGTTCGATCATACAAAAGTGTTAGCATGTACTTGATAAAATAACTGCTAGTGTTGTAAAGGAAAGCAAGCAATTAAAGTTATCTACAGGGCAGAGGGATTTTCTGCCCATTTTACCCTCGTCGACCAATGAATGAAGTGCTGCTCCAATTGTCGAGGGCAAAGTCCTGATGGACTGCAGTGATGGAAGGATCGTCATTGTCCTCCTTCTCTCCCGAATGATAACCATGACATCTGGGCAATCATCGTCTGGGGTGTATCTATTTGTATGTTCATCATGAACAATGAAGCGAATTCCTGCCATCATCAAGGTAAGGTCATGTTTACATTTCTGTTCCTTTTCTTCTGCCTCGGGATCGAGAATCGACACCTCTTTTTGCTTTGATTGGCACCGGTTTGAAAAAAAGATAGCCACAACATGTCTTTGGAACCTTTCCTGGAGATTGCATTAACTCATGAGGTAAAGGTATAGAAAATCGCCGGGCGGCGGAAGCTTGAGGAACCTGCTTGTGCTTATGAGGATTCCTGTAACTGGAACTAGCACAATAGCCTAGTCCGGCTGTTCCGATTTGTCTAGACATTTGAATAGGGTGCTTAATACCCTGCTTATCCTGACCAAGCCCTTGTCCAGGTTGATGACCCAATGACATCATTTCTTGAGTGGCCGACATAATCTCGGCAGAAATCTTGGGTACGGGAAGCGGCGCTCCAATAGAATGGTATTACGTGTTACTCACTTCTAGAGTATGGAAACTGGTCGATTCAACTTCTGAATTGAAGCTGATAATTGGTAGAGTTCCTTGTTCAGGATAATCCGGCTCAGCGTTGACAATGACTAGACTGTTGTTGATAATGTATTTGAGTTGTTGATGTAAGGTGGAGGGAACAGCTCCAGCCATGTGTATCCATGGTCTCCCTAATAGCAGGTTGTATTCTGAGTCTATTTTGAGGACGTGAAAGGATACATTGAATGTATTTGGACCAATCTCAATTGGCAACTCAATCTTTCCAACGGAATTTCATCGGGATCCATCAAAAGCTCTGATGACCATGTGGTTTCTTTGGATCCGCTTGAGATTGATATTCATCTTTACCAAGGTGGCATAAGGAAAAATATTTAGAGATGAGCCTCTCCATCTATCAATGCTCCTGCTAGCACCCAGAAGACAAAACTGCAATATGCAAAGGTTTACAATGACCGGTCCCTTCGGGAGGTATGTCATCATCAGTGAAGGATATCACACTGTTGTTGAAAATGTGATCAAGAAATTTTTCCACGTCCACTGATTTTGGCAAATAGGCTTCTTCTAAAACCTTCAGTAAGATCTTCCGATGATCCTCGAAAGAGAAAACCAAATCCAAAGATGTCGAAATCGGTGTGGGGCTTCTCACAAGCTTAAAACCACTTTGGCTTCATTGTGGCCCATAGTGCGGAGAATTTTCAATCTTCTCCACGGAAACTTCCCTTTGCTTCGCAAGTAGGTTTAATAATCCGTTGAGGAAGATACAGTGGATTTTTGTTCGACACTGTAGCAGTAGTATGAAACGTGGATCCTTCAGCTTTTCCATAATTCCATGGAACGTTGTGTAAGCTGATAACAGGATATTGTGGTATGAAAGAAATTGGCTCTGGTGCGGCCACTTTCAAAGGATTGTCAACTCCTTTGAGTTGAATTGGTTGTATGGGAAATTCTTTGACAGTCTCATCATCCACTTCGGATATAACTGCTACTGATCCCTTCCATTTGGTAGGACATACATTCCCACCCTTGAGCTGTACAGTGTAATCATATGCTATTTGCAGGACACCGCTATCAATAAGATTATGAATGAGGTGGCGGAGTGCCCATCATTCTTATGTGCTGTGACCGCGAGAATGTGAATGATATTGACATATTTCATCAGGATTGAACCGCCCTGAGCGGGGATTGATGGCAGGGAGAAGGAAGGTAATTCTTCCTTTGTTGATCAACATCTGTAATATCTCCTCCATGGATTGGCCCAAATTGGTGAATTCCCTCTGATTGGCAAAATCCCGACGGGCTTTAGCATTTGCTCACTTCAGAACCTTATCCTTCATAGCTTCGCTTTCTAAAGGTGGTGAGGAGGCATTCGTAACAAAAGGAAGGAGATAGGCATGCTCCTGCCTGATTAATTGGCATGTAACTTGATGCTGGTGGATCACCAGTTCTGCCATTTGTTCAATTTGTTTGGAAAGAGCTTTCATCTTTTGTTCCGTGGTAAACTAGAATTTTTCATAATCCCATTTGTCAACACCGTCTTTGATGGGTTGGGATGATTCGCCATTAGAATTGGAACCTTGTAAAGTGCTCCAACTAATCATGTTGACATCTTCTTCTTTGTGTTGAGGAAGAGGGTTGTCTTGCACATGAGGTTGATCTGGTTTGGTGACCACGATCTCACCGTTTTCTATTAGGTCTTGAATCTTATGTTTCAAGGCCCAACAATCTTGAGTATCATGTCCAGGTGCCCCGACATGATAAGCACACTTTCGAGTAGCATTAAAACCCCTCCCATTAGGGTTGGTACGGTGGAAGAAGATGTAATTTTCTTCGAAAGCAACAAGAGCAAGAATACTCTCGAGCGAGTCCGCTTAGGGTGTGAACGTTCGAGGTCGCTTTACTTCTCCACTTTTAGGTAATGGAGGGTTTGAAGGTTGTGCTGGAAAAGGGGAGTAGTTTCTCCTCTGCATAGGCATGCTTGGATTGCCTTTTTGTCCTTGTAGTATCAAGGAAACATCCTCCTCTTTCTTTTTATGGACCCTTCGGAGGTTGTTTCCATAAGATCCGGACTGGATGTGCTCAGCAACAGCTTTAAGAGCGGTTAGATCTTGAATTTTACCGGACTTCAATCCCATCTCAGCCATCTCGCCGTGTTTGATAATTTCAAAAAATGGTTTGCCAATACCAGCTAGAACTCTTTCATAAAAAGGAGCTTCCTGTACATCTATGAAGGTCATGACCATTTCGATTCATCATGGAAGGAATAACTTGAGCAAAGAAGGCGCTCCACCTTTGAGCATACTCTCTAAATGACTCATTAGACTATTTCTTGACCTTGGTAATTTGGTACCGGTCAGGAGCCATCTGAGATTGAAAATTGTATTGAGTAAGGAAGGCGTGAGCCAACTCTTCCCAGCTATGGATCTAAGAGTTGTCTAATCTGGTATACCATGAACGGGCTTCTCCAGTCAGACTTTTTTGAAACAGCTACATTCGGAGCTTTTCATTTTTTGTGTAAGACCCAAGTTCTCCTATGAACACCTTTAAATGTGTATAAGGATCCCCTAATCCGTCATATTTCTCAAAATCAGGGGTCTGGAATTTCTCTGGATATTGAACACTAGGAAATATGCAAAGGTCTGTATATGAAACACTGCCATGTGTTCCAATCCCTTTGAGAACGCGGATAGTTTCCTCCATTTGAAGGACCTTTTTCCTGATATCACCGGTGTCTGGATCTCCTTTGAGATGGGTGTTTTCAGGGTCTTTGTTGGTTGTATCCAACTGATGTTCTGGAACTATTTTTCCAGACCTTGAACTCCTCCTTGTGTAGAAGATTCTGTATGTGTCAGTATCTTCGTACCCTGAGTAGACTGGTGTAATTCTTTTAGTAGGATAGCCAAGTCTGTGATTTGTTTACTCAATCCGTCAAATTCTTCTCTGGAAATAGCATTATACTGATCAGAAGAAGACATGATTGGTTATAGGCCTGTGGCCTTTTTGGACTTTGAATGGGTAACAGGCCCAATTGCTTCCCTACAAAAGACTTACATAGTTTAGTCTTAGGGTAATATAAATGTTATCATAACATGTCCGTTTAGGAATTTTGTCCTGCAAAACCGGTTGTTAATTGATAACATGTCATGCATGCACATATATTCTTTATATTTTCCATTACATATGAATGAACATGGAATAGAATTACAAGTAAATGTTTTTATAAGTAATTTAAAATGGAAAGTATGAAGAGACTTCCCTCCGCGTTTGGTTTATCAGAGGCTGACCTATCTTAGGGTTACTCTCGCGGCTTTTCGGCATGAAGGTTCCCAGATCATCGCAATCTACTTGATGGGAAGTTAATCCGGTCGTTCAACTGGAGCGAATCTGAGTGGTACCTGTCCTGAGCCCCAGGGAATCATTCTTCCCACAAGTCCAGCAATCAAACACCGACAGGATAGCCTCCTGGTGGAGGGAGCACACAACATACATTCACATACAACGTGTCTCACCGTTTATGCAAAATGATGACATGTGCGAAGCACTAATATCACAGATAGATATTTAGCAGTGCAGTAATTAAGATGCATTCGTACACATTCATCATAAATGTAAATGCAACATTCACATACAGGCATATAATAATTTTGAAAATCTTGTAATGGCGGCTTAAGCCCTCTTATTGGAATCCCCAGCAGAGTCGCCACCTGTCGACGTCGGGATTTTTGAGTGTCCTTTTAACTTACTTGTTCTTTGGTGTTCTCATGTTAATGTGAGATTTGTTTGAAAAAACAAGTGAAAAAGGTCCGACATGTATAATGTAGATGATTGGACTTTAAGAGTCGCAGTTGGTGTATTTAACTTGTTGCACCAACGCAATCGAAAAGGTTTGCACATTGACCCAAAGATTTTGACAACGCTAGGCGGCCCTATGAAACCGAGATTCATTTTGGGTCCGGGGGCTTGATTATGCGGAGGGAAGGTGTTAGGCACTTCAAATCCGTGTTACCACTTGTGACCGCCACTTTTCAAAGAAATTGTTATATGAATGTGTGTGTGTGTGTGTGTGTGTGTGTGGATCAATGTGCAATTATTTAAAAGTAGTCACGAGGCCTCGTTACACCTATGTACACAAGGTTTGAATTTTATAGAAAAATTCAGTTTTAACCAAGATATGTCAATGAAGTTTTGTAAAGAGGTTTTCAAACCACATGCTCAATAGGAATTGAGACCTTTTCCTACTTCTATTTTATTATTAAATGTTCATCTTGTTTGCTTTTATTTTAGATGCTGAAGCATTCTAGAAAATAATATATAGCAATGCTTAACTCCTCATGGGCATGACAAACCATCTAAGGAAATTCGAACCATCAGAAATATTATACAGTACTTACTACACTAAAAATGTCCACCATGGGAACCGAATCTAGATTCAATGAACTCAACACATGATCACATGATTCCTAGGCTCACATGATACTGCAATTTGTATGAAAAGCGATAAATGATTATATATATAAAAGTCGTAAATATATATATATGAGACATGATCAACCACCATGAAGCAACTCCATGGGGATCGAAAATGTAAATATTTAAAAGTCAGAAATATATATATATATATATATATATATATATATATATATATATATATATATATATATATATATATGTGACATGATCAACCACCACAGTAAACTCCAGTGAGACGAAATGTAAATAAAGTCAGTAAAAGCGATCAACTGCCACAAAGTAAACTCAGGTGAAAGAAATATAAATAAAGATGTAAAAGGCCACGTAAGTAAACTCCAGTAGGACAGAATGTAAATATATATATATATATATATATATATATATATATATATATATATATATATATACAAATATATATATAAAAGCAAAGAAAGCATATTGGATGTGAATCCAAGCTCATCTGATATGTAAAACAACAATTATATATATATATATAAAATCCAGGCTCATCACAGTAGTTCCACCACATTTTATATATATATATATATATATATATATATATATATATATATATATATATATATATATATATATAAAAAAGCAATTAAACGCCTGCATCAAGTCTAGGCTCAATCGAAGCATAACTCGATAATGTTAGTCCATATATGAAATATATACATATATATAAGTATATATATACAAACAGAAATGAAAACCACGGAACGAAGTTCGGGCAAACACACTCACACGACTCTCAACGTGTACAACAATGTGTGCTAATATGAGAAGAAGGCTTTATAGAATATGAGAAGGCTTATAGTGGGCTGCTAAAGTAGACTTCTATGACTTTAAATGGATAAACACTCACTCCTCATGGGATAAAAGATAGCTATATGTGAGCTAACTAGTGTTTAGAAGTGAGGAAACACTCAAAAGATGTGTATGCAGAGTAAAATGCACAGGGCTTCCTCGCCTTTTTCCCTCCCTCTTCTTCTCAAATGGCTGACCCCAAGGCTTGTATATATAGACGGATGGTCAGCAGGTACACTCTGCGTACCGCAGCTTGTACCTACTGGGCTTTGTCGTGGTGCATCCGAGCCTCATGGTCCTGTCGTGCTCTCTAAAGTAGTCGTGCACTCATGCACTGTAATGTCCGTTCAAACTTTCAGAACTTCAATCCGAGCATCCGAACGAGGTATATCTGACCTTCTTTGGACTGCTTGTGCCGAGAGTTACGCAATGACATGGATTAGAGGTTGTTCGAAGTCAAGAAGAGAGGTCTATGTCCATGGTCTTCAAGCTTCAAATTCTATCCAAAGTACTGCCACGCGTAATAGTCACTCGGGATTGTCAATCCTCGGCTCTTGTGGGACATTATTGGATGTATGTATGTATGTATGAAGTGTTGAGATGACGTGCCATTGTCGAAGGAACAAGATGACATTTGACTCCTCGCCGGGGTTATCGCTCGGTTTGAGTTGAAAGTAGATGTTGCTTCGTGGTTTCAATTTGAGATTGACTACTTGTTGGTATCCGTGATATCATCTTGTTGATATGGTAAGATGACGTTGTGACTCCTCACCGGAGTTATTGCCGGTTTAAGCGGAAAAGCGACGTTGCTCGTGGTTACAAATCGAGATTGGATTGCCGCTTTATTTGTATGTATGATCGCCATCTATGGATGTTCACTGTCACTTGTTGTCAACTCCGGTCGAGAGGTGTGTGCCTTGACAGGATGTCTGAGGTTGAAGTTGATTGCATTTGTTTGAAACAAGCATTTTTGGGGTTATCGTCGAAACTGCAATGGCATCTCTTGGGGCTATCACCAAGGATGGGGTTGCTATTTCCGATGTTTCTCTGATCGGAACCGAAAGTTCGCGTGTTATTCTTGAGATAGAACCGTTTCTCCGGTGTTGTTGCCGGTCTTTTGATCTGCGATATCTCGAGGTTATCTCCAGATTGAAAATGACATTCGGTGTGTGTTAGGGTTTGAGATGATGTTCGGTTTGTGTTCGGGTTGGAACTAAACTTCCTAGTAGTATCCTAATGGATGTAAGCAGTCTTTCAGGTTTATCTCCAAAAGACGGATCTACCCTCCTACCATGTTAGTAATAGGAGTGCAGAAAATTTCGAGTGTCTACACCGGTAAAGGAAGTTGGTCGCGTAAACTAAGTTTATAAGAACGTGAACCCTAAGAAGTAAAGTAAAGTAAACCAATGTGTAAGTCAAGGATATGACTAATTGGTATATGTGTTATTTCCTTATGTGCTACATAGGAATTGGAATGAGCAGTTCAGCGTAAACTATAAGCTGTAGCTGTGTGTAAGGCAAGTTTCCTAACTTCATTCATATGTTTAAATGAATGCTAGTTTCTAAACTTCTCAGATGTTGAACTTAAGAAGTTCTGTCTATGTGCAAATGTGTGATATTTGTATAAGGTGTTAGAATATATGAGGCCTTGTGCCACAATGTGAACACTTCGGTGTTTCTATGATATGAACTGTTATGTGATTGAACTGTTCAATATGAGCATGTTATGTTTATACATGAACCATTATTGTTAAGTCTGCGCTATTGATTCTAGCTAGACAGAATGTGTATGAAAGAGAGTAGAGAATGAAAGTATTTCAAAGTGAATGTAACTAATGTTTTAAAATGATAGGAATCTAGATTATTCCTATTATTCAAGCTGCTTCATAACCTTTGTTCGGTTATTGAAGTCTTACAAGAATGTTTAAATTCTTAAAGTTGTTTGTTCAACTGTTATGACTTGCTGGGCAATTGAATGCTCACACTTGCTTTAAATAAAAACATTTTCAGCGAACGATGTTAGAAAGAACTTAAGGATCCCGGAAAGATTAAGTTGATCGGTATCCAGAAGAAGTACCATTCATTATATGAATGAGCGTGGAGATCAAGCGAAGACTTGTAATATAGAATGATAGAATTAAACTATAGAATAGTTTAATGAACGATTATGTATCCTTGGTGGCGGATAAAAGTCACTTGTACAAGATGTAAAGAATAATGTAATTATCATTATTTGGAATTAAAGAGGTTTTAAGGTTTTAGAACCTGGGATTTGAGGATGTATGTTGTTATATTTAGCTATATAATGATGTATGTTTGGAAGAAGATGGGATTGTGACGTACGGAATCCGGATGTAAAAATAGACCGGATTTTGGGCCTACATAGGATCTATGGTGCGGTCTAACCATCAAAATAAGTTTCTAATTTGTATTATTTGGAGTTGTGCATTTAAGAATCGAAATATATAGAATTAAATAAAATAAGACTTGACAGTAATTTCGTGTCTTATATTTAATTGGGACATTGTATGGTGAAAGGATTGAATTGTACGATAACTATTTACTCAAATGTTTTTTTATGATTAATGTTAAAATCTATATTATTTGGAAAGTCGTTGATCGCTGAGGAGGCTTATCCTTATTCTAGAATAAATGTTATTTATTTAAATGAATTAATTAGTTAATTTATTTATTTAAATAAGATTAGAATTGTTCTAATTGATTTATTCATAACCAGTTTAATATGGAGAACCTAAAGGGTCACACCATAAAAGAAAAAAAATATTTATTTAAGAAGTAAATGACATAATCGTAATAATAAGTTAAGTGTATTTAATTTAATCTATGGTGATAAAATAAATTAAATAGCTTAATATTTATTATTTAATTAATTATTCCTAATAAGATTAAGAAGCTTAATTAATTAAAGGAGTTTAATTAATTAAAATAAAACCTTATTCTTAAATAGTTTAGGAGGGTTCCTTACATCTATAAATAAGAGGAGTCTTATTATGAGTAAGGGTTACACACATGTTAATGACAATTCCAAGAGTTGGGAGAGTACATAATATTCTATAGAGATAAAATTAGGGTTTTGTCAAACACCCATCTTCTTGAATATTTGTTCTTCTTTGGTGGATTACCTCTAGAGGCCAAACACTTGGGTGGCTAACGTTGATCAAAGGAAGGAATTAAACCCGGTGGATTCAAGTTGAACGTGAAAAGAAATTGGATGTGAACTCGTACCTGAGGAAGCTAGTTTCTACAAGGGTATGAATCTAATCTCCTTATCTTTTCATCTAATTAATAATTGTGCATAAAGGATGATCCAGGTATATGGTTTGTAAATTTTTTATCACGCTTCCGCTACTTTAATGCAATTTGATTGTGTACATGGATCTTACAAACCTAATAGTGGTATTAGAGTCAAACATTTATGAAAGTTATTAATTTTTAAGATTTGATATATATGTTGATATGTGTTTTGAACAATTTTTTTGGGCATAATTATTGGCAAAGAATCAGGTTTTTGAGAAAAACTGCATAATTCACAAACTAGAAAAACAGTTTACAACCTGCACCACAAATCACCGGGTCCTCAAGTTTCAAAAATGGAGCCCTGCTTACTGACAATTTCCTAGTATAAAAGAGGCTCTGCAGCGCCAGATCCAATATTTTGAAAAATGGGTGACTAGACGCGGCAGTGCCAGATGCTAGTTCTTTAAAGGCGCTGCAATGCCGGTACCCAGAATTAAATAATTTTTTTTATTATATATATGTATATATATATTTGATTTCTATTTAAGATAAAAAGTTTATTTTAAATTGAAATTGGATTCTATATTTTTGAGTAATTCTAAATTTAAATAAAGTGGTTTATTTTTATTTGGAATTGGATTAAAATAAAGATGTTTATTTTAATTAGAATTTAATTTTATGCTAATTAGAGTTGGAATTAGATTCCATGATAACTAATTGGAGTTGAAATTGGATTCCATGTTTCCTAGAATAAAGGAGTTTATTCATATACGGAATAAGAATCCATGTTTCCTAGAATTAAAGTTGTTTAATTTAGATAAGGAATATGATTCAACATATTTTATTTTTCAAACAATTTTAAGTTAAAATAAAGGAGTTTGTTTTAATTTAGAATTTGATTAAAAATAAAGTAGTTTATTTTTATTCAAAATTGTACAAAATAAAATAAAGAAGTTTATTATGATTTTGATTAAAATAAAGGAGTTTATTTTGTTTCAAAATTGGATTTTATGCTAATTAAAATTGCCCATTAAATTGATATCAATGTATATATTGAATATTTTATTTATGATGCATATGGTGATATGTATGATAATAAATAGGGTTTATTATGGACTATTGGACAATGTGATTGGATTTTTTTTGTTGGATACATGAATGTATGAGTTTTATTAAATGGGGTCTGCGTACCTCTTCTTCTCTAATTTTTCTTGATGTAATTTCTATCGCCCTCTTATGTACTTCCCCTTAACTGTTGATCAAGGTGTAGACACTCGAAATTTTCTGCCTATCTGTTACTAACATTGCAGGAAGTGCAAAATCTGCTTTCAGAGATAACCCTGGAAGACAGCTTAACTTAATCCCGGAAATACCACCGGAAGTTCAGTTTCAACCCCGAAAAATACATCGGGAGTATCATTTCCCACCTCGGAGATAACCCCGGGGAAAGCAGTGTAGATACCAGAAATTCCACCGGAGAAGGCCGATTCATCTTGGAGATAACCCCGAGATGTTCAGTCTTAGTCCCGAAAACAACGCCGGGAAAGACAATACCAACCTTGGAGATAACCCCAAGGAGTCCAGTTGCAATTTCGGAGATAACCCCAGAGATGCTCGTTTCAACCCATACAATCAGCTTCAACCTCGGGACTCACACGGAGGCACTCAACTCCCAAACCCGGAGATAACCCCAGGATGACAGGCACACCTCAGAGACAACCCTAAGGGCATTCAGCACTTGCAGCAGCCCAATCTCAAAAATAACCCTGAGCAACGTCTGCTTTATCGGCCAAAACCGGAGATAACCCCGGTGAAGGGCAATATCGTCAAATTTCCACCTCAAACCCACATGGTGTCGTCTCAACAAACAAAAGTCAACATACATTCTACACAAAAATGTCCCATAAGAACCAAAGAGTTACAATCCCAAGTGACTACTACGCAAGGTAGAACACCGGATAGAATTTGAAGCTTGAAGACATAGGACATGGTTCCATCTTCCTGACTTAGTACAACCTCTAATCCTATGTCATTGCGTAGCTCTCGACAATGACAGTCCGAAATAGGTCTTATACACCTCAATCGGATGCTCGAATTGAAGTTCTGCAAGTTTGAGCGGACATCACGTTGCACGTGTGCACGTACTTCGAGATGGCAGGACCCGCGGAGACCGGGGCACCCCGGGCAGTCACAGGTGCATCTGCGGCTTCCACAGGTACACCTGCGGCTCCCCCTCTATAAATAGAGGGCTTGGGGTGGCCATATTCAAGAGAAAAAAAGGCGAGGAAGCCCTGTCCAATTTGCTCTATACACACCCTATATTGAGTGCTTTCTAATTTTAAACACTTGTGAGCTCACATATAGCTATATTTTTACCGGCGGGAGCCGAGTGTTCATCCACTTAAAGCTATAGAAGTCTTCTTTGGCAGTCCACTGTAAGCCTTCTTACACACATTAGAGTGTTCATCCACTTAAAGCTATTGAAGTCTCCTTTCTCTTCATCTTTGCACATACTCTTCTTCACATTGAGAGTCATGTTGTGTGTGTATGCCCGAACTTCGGTCCGTGGTTTTCATTTCTGTTTGTATATATATATATATATATATATGTGGACTAACATTATCGAGTTATGCCTCGATTGAGCCTGGACTGATGTCCGGAGCGTTTATTTACTTATATATATATATATATTTACATTTCTGTCAAGCCTAGAGTTTACTTCGTGGCCTTTTACTGCTTTATTTACATTCCGTCCCGCCTAGAGTTTACTTCGTGGTGGTTAATCGTTTTTACTACTTTATTTACATTTAGTCCTGCCTGGAGTTTACTTCGTGGCGGTTGATCATATTTATTGCTTTATTTACATTTCTGATCCCCTATGGAGGTGCTTCGTGGTGGTTGATCATGTCTCTATATATATTTACCGCTTTATATTTACATTTCTGATCCCCATGGAGGTGTTTCATGGTGGTTGATCATGTTTATATATGTATATATATATATATATATATATATATATATATATATATATATATATATATATATATATATATATATATATTTACAAACTTTTTATATATATAATTGCATCTTCGCTTTTCATAAATCAAGCGGATCATGTGAGCCTAGGAATCATGTGATCACATTGATTCATCTGATCATATAGATTTGGTTCCGTGATGGATATTTTCAATTTATGGCGACTTTGTAAATTATTCACGGTGTTTAAATTTCCTTAGATGGCTTTCATGCCCATGAGGAGTTCGGCACTGCTATATATTATTTTCTCGAAGATACTTCGCATCTCGAAAATAAAAGCAACCAAGCCGAACATTTAATAATAAAATTGAAGTGTCAAAGGCCTCAATTACTATTGAGCACACGGTTTGAAAAACCTTTTTTACAAAACCTCATTGCTATATCTTGTTTAAAACTGAATTTTTGTATAAATTCAAACCCTGTGTATATTGGTGCGAACGAGACATAGCACTACTTCCAAATAATAGCACATTGACCCCCCCCCCCCCACACATATTCATATAATAGTTTCTTGAAAAGTGGCGGTCACCGTGGTAACACGAATGTCGAGGGGTACCTAACACCTTCCCTCCGCATAATCAAGCCCCCGAACCCAAAATGAATCTCGGTTTGACTGACCCGTTTAGTAGTGTCACATCACTGGGTCAATGTGCAAACCTTTTCTCGGTTGCGTTGGTGCAACCATTTAAAAACACCAACTGGTGACTTTTACAGTCAAATCATCGACATATACATGTCGGACCTTTTTCACTTATTTTTTCAAACAAATCTCACATAACATGAGAACACCAAAGAACAAGAATAGAAAAGGGACAAATAAAAATCCCAACGTCGACAGGTGGCGACTCTGCCAGTAAGAGGGCTTAAGTCGCTACTACAAGCTTTTCAAAACTGTTATATGTTTGTGTGAATGTTGCATTTACTTTATTGATGAATGTGTACGAATGCATTTTACTTACTACACTGCTACTTATCTATCTGTGATATTAGTGCTTCACACATGTCATCATTTTAATAAACGGTGAGACACATTGTATATGAATATATGTTGTGTGGTTCCTCCACCAGGAGGCTATCCTATCAATGTTTGATTACTGGACTCGTAGGGAGACTAATTCCAACGAGGCTCAGAAAAGGCACCACCTAGATTCGCTCCATTTGAAAGATCGAATTAATTTCCCGTCGAGTAGATTGCGATGATCTGGGAACCTTCATGCCAAAAAGCCGCGAGAGTAGCCTAAGATAGGTCAGCCCTTGATAAACCAAACGCAGAGGAAAGTCTCTTCATGCTTTCCATTTTTTAATACTTGTAAAGACAATTACTTGTAATTGTATTCCATGTTCATCTCTATATAATGGAAAATATGAAGAATATTTGCACATGCATATTAAGACTTGACATGCTATCAAATGACACCCGTTTTGCAGGATAATATTCCTAAAATGGACACATTATGACAACATATAAACATTTATACATTCCCTAAGACGAAACTATATAAGTTTTTGTAGGGAAACAATTGGGCCTGTTACCCGCTCAAAATCCAAAAAGGCCACGAGCCTACAGCCAATCATGTCTTCATCTGACCAGTCTAATCCTGATCCTGTCTCTCGAGAAGAGTTTGACAGATTAATCAAGCAAATAATAGATTTGGCTATTCTGCTTAAAGAATTACACAAATCTACTCAGGGTTCGTGAATACCCGTACATACAGAATCCTCTACACAAGGAGGAACACAAGGTTCAGATAAAATAATTCATGAACTTCAGTTGGATATGACTAATAAAATTCCTGAAAACACCCATCTTAAAGAAGATTCAGACAATAGTGATATCAGGAAGAAATTTCTTCAGATGGAGGAAACCCTCTGTTCTATTAAAGGAATTGGAGCACACGGGAGTGTTTCCTATGCTGACCTTTGTATTTTCCCTAGTGCTCATTATCCAAAGAAGTTCAAAATTCTTGACTTTGAAAAGTATGATGGGTTAGGGGATCCTTACACACATTTGAAGGTGTTCATTGGAGAACTTAGATCTTATGCAGAGGACAAAAAGCTCAGAATACAGCTGTTCCAAAAGAGTCTGACTGGAGAAGCCCGGACGTAGTATACCAGATTAGACAACTCAAAGATCCACAGTTGAGAGGAACTAGCTCATGCCTTCCTCACTCAGTACAACTTCCAATCTCAGATGGCTCCTGACCGGTACCAGATTACCATGGTCAAGAAACATTCTAATGAGTCTTTTAGAGAGTATGTTCAAAGGTGTAGGTGCCTTACTGCTCAAGTTATTCCTTCCATGACAGAATCAGAAATGCTCATGACCTTTATAGACATACAAGAAGCTCCTTTCTATGAAAGAGTCTTAGCTGGCATTGGCAAGCCATTTTCTGAAATGATCAAGCACAGAGAGATGGCTAAAATGGGATTGAAGTCAGGAAATATGCAAGACCTAGCCGCTCTTAAAATAGTTGCTGAGCACATCCAGTTTGGAACTTATGGAAACAACCCCCGGAGGGTCCATACAAAGAAAGAGGAAGATATTTTCTTGATACTTCAAGGTCAAAAAGGCAGTCAGAACATGCCTACCCAGAGGAGAAACTATTCTCCTTTGCAAGCATAGTCTTCTAACCCTCCATTGCCTAATGGTGGAGAAGTCAGACGTCCCCGAGTGTTCACACCCTTAGGGGACCCACTTGAGAATATCCTTACTCTTTTGACTACTCAGAAAAAAATTACACATCTTCTTCCACTAGCCAACCCAAATGGGAAGGGTTTCAATGCTACTCGGAAGTGTGCTTATCATGCCGGGGCACCAGGATATGACACTCAGGATTGTTGGGCCTCAAAACAAAAGATCCAGGACTTAATCGACAATGGGAAGATTGTCGTGACTAAACCCGAACAACCTCATTTGCAAGATAATCCTCTTCCTCAACATAAAGAAGGAGAGGTCAATATGATTAATTGGAGCAGTGGACAGAGTTCCAATTATGTTGTTGAATCTTCCCAGACCAGCAAAGACAGTGCTGATAGATGGGATTATGTGTAGTTCCAGTTTATGATGGAGTGAAAGATTAAGGCTCTTTGCAAACAAGTAGATCAGTTGGCAGAACTGGTGATTCATCAACACCAAGTCACACGCCAATTAATCAGTCAGGAGCATGCTAGTCTCCTTCCTTTTGTCATGAATATTCCATGCTCGCCTTCAGAAAGTGAAACACTAGAGGATAAAGTTGCGAAAAGAGCAAGTGCTAAAGCCCGTAGGGATTTTGCCAACAAATGGGAATTTACATATTTTGGCCAACCTATGGATGAAATATTTCAGATGTTGATCAATAAAGGAAGAATTACATCCCTTCTACCTCCAATCAATCCCCGTTCCAGACGGTTTAATTCCGAGGGAGTATGCCAATATCACTCACACTCTCGCGATCATAGAACAGAAGAATGATGGGCACTACGCCACCTCAGTTAAAATTTAATTGACAGCGATGTCCTGCAAATGGCAGATGACAACACTTTGTTACTCGAGAGTGGGAACACATGTCCTACAAAATGGAAAGACGGCGTAGCTTTTATATCCGCTGAGGATAATCCTTTGAAAGTGGCTGCACCAGAGCCAATTAACTTACCATTCAAACCACAGTATCCTGTTGTCAGTCTACACAAAGTCCCATGGAATTATGGGCAGGTTAAAGGATCTACATCACATAAAACTGCTGCAGTGTCAAAGGAGAATCCACTGTATCTTCCCCATCGGGTGATGAAGCCCACCATCAAATCAAATGGGAAAGTTCCCATGGAAAAGATTGAAGAGTTCCTCCATATTATGGGCCATAATGAAGCCAAGGTGGTTTTAAGCTTGAGAGAAGCTCTACAACAAATTTCTATACTAGACTTGGTTTTCTCTTCCGAAGATCATAGGAAAATATTGCTAAGGGTCATGGAAGAAGCCCATTTACCGAAATCAGTGGATGTGGAAATATTCCAACATCTGGTTGATCACATTTTCAATAACAATGTGATATCTTTCATTGATGACGACATACCCGCTGAAGGGACCGGTCATTACAAGCCATTACACATAGCGATTTTGTCCTCCGAATACATGATAGGAGGAGTCTCGGTAGATGGAGGTTCATCTCTTAATATCTGTCCTTATGCTACCTTGGAGAAGATGAATATCAACCCTAAGAGGATCAAAAGTAGCCATACGATTATCAAAGCTTTTGATGGGTCCCAACAAAACGCCGTTGGAGTGATTGAATTACCAGTGGAGATTGGTCCACATACATTCAGTGTATCTTTTCACGTGCTCGAAATAGCCACAGGATACAACCTGCTTTTGGGAAGACCATGGATTCATATGGCTGGAGCCGTCCCTTCCACCCTTCATCAATAACTCAAGTACATTATCAACAATAGCCTAGTAACAGTTAATGCTAAGCCGGAATGTCCTGAACAAGGTGACATGCCACTAATCAGTGTCAATTCAGAAGTTGAGCCGGTCAGTTTCCATGCCCTGGAGGTGAGCAACACTCATTACCATCCCATTGGGGCACCACCTCTCACACCCAAGACTTCTGTCGAGGTTATTTCAGCCACTCAAGAGATGATATCATTGGGTCATCAACCTGAACAAGGATTGGGCAAAGATCATCAGGGTATTAAGTACCCGATTCAAGTGCCCAGTCAAACAGGGACAGCTGGATTAGGCTATTCTACTAGCTCCAGTCACAAGAATCCTCATAAGCACAAACAGATTCCTTCAACTTCTGCCACATGGTGATTTTCTCCACCTGCAAATCCTGAGCTTGTACAATCTCCGGTAAAGGTGCCAGCTCATGTTATGGCTATGCTATTTCCCAAACTGATACCGGTTAAAGCAAAAGAGGTCCGGATTCTCGATCCCGAAGTGGAAGAGATGGAACGAAACGTCAAAAAGACATCGCCATGATGATGTCAAGCATACACATCATTATCCATGATGAGCATACAAACAGATACACCCCAGACGATGATTGCCCAGATGTCATGGTCATCATTAGGGAGAAGGAGGACGATGATAGCCCCTCCATCATTGCAGTCCATCAGGACTTTACCCTCAACAATTGGAGCAGCACTCCATGCATTGGTCGATGAGGGTAAAACGGGAAAAAATTCTATTTGCCTCGTAGATAACTTTAACTGTTTACTTTTCTGTACAATATTAGCAATTATTTTATCAATACATGCTAACACTTTGTATGATTGAACAGTTTCATATATTAAGTAAAAGCATATTTTGTTTCAGGACTCTGAATTTAGATGTGCTCATGCTTTGTCGATGAGGTGCCTTTTCTCCACAAGGACTGTAACTTTGATGAAAAGTTGGACTCATACTTAATGGAAATAAAAGAGGACATTGAGATACCTCAGGAGATTAAGGAATGGATGGCTTGAAAAACCTAAACCTAACCTTGATCAAACCACATCTTTCAATCTCAGAACCTCAGAAAACCCTAAACTAATCCAGATTAGTTCAGACCTCACCCCAAACCAAAGGAATGACATGGTTGCGCTACTAATCCAATTCCAAGATGTGTTTGCATGGACTCATAAAGACATAGTGGGTTTGTCCATTGACATTGTCCTTCATCGCCTTCCCATTAAAGAGAGATTCAAGTTAGTCAGGCAGAAGCTCAGGCGATTGAAACCTGAGTGGAGTTTAAAGGTGAAAGAAGAAATTATGAAACAATTTCAAGTTGGCATCATCATGGTGTCTACATATCCAGAATGGATATCCAACATTGTTCCCGTGCCTAAATTAGGAGGAAAGGTGCGAGTTTGCGTGGATTATCGGGATCTGAACAAAGCTTGCCTTAAAGATAGCTTTTTCGTACCATTTATCCATATTCTTATTGACAATACCGCTCAATACGGCATGTACTCCTTTGCGGACTGCTTCACGGGGTATCATCAGATTATGGTTGCTAAGGAAGATCATGAGAAAACTTCTTTCATAACGCCTTGGGGAACTTTTTGTTATAGACGGTTCTCATTCGGCCTCATCAATACCAGAGTAACCTATCAGTGAGCTATGATGGCTCTTTTCCATGACCTAATGCACAAGGAGATAAAGATCTACATGGACGACATCATTGTCAATTCCCAAAGGGAAAAAAATCACTTAGACAATCTCAGAAAGCTTTTTAACAGGTTGCGTAAGTACAACTTGAAGTAGAATTCGGCCAAGTGCGCCTTTGGCGTTAAATCAGGCAAGTTGCTAGGTTTCCTAGTCAACCACAAAGGGATTGAGCTAGATCCCACCAAAATCCAGGCCATCAAGGAAATGCACGTTCCTCAAACAGAGAAGGAAATACGGGGATTTTTGGGAAGAATCAACTTCATTAGCAGGTTTATCTCTCAACTCACAGCAACCTGTGAGCCTATCTTCAAGCTATTAAGGAAGAACTCCTCCATGAAATGGAATGATGAGTGTCAGAAAGCCTTTCTTACAATTAAAGAGTAGTTGGTTAACGCTCCTGTCTTGGTACCTCCCAAGGATGATGTTCCCCTATTCATGTACCTGTCTATTAATGATAATTCTATGGGCTGCATGCTGGGACAAAAAGACGATAGAGGCCAAGAGCGAGCTATCTACTACCTCAGCAAAAGATTCAGCAGCAGTGAATATATATACACTCTGATTGAGAAGACTTGTTGTGCTTTAGCATGGGCTTCCATGAGGTTACAACATTACCTCCATGGTCACACAACCCATCTCATATCCCACGTGGATCCTCTCAAATATGTGTTCATTAAGCTCATACTGAATTATCGGCTATCCAGATGGTAGTTGATTCTGCAACAATTTGACATCGTCTACGTGATGCAAAAGTCTATTAAAAGACAAGGAATTGCGGATCAACTGGCCTCTGCACCCGCAGTGGATTACAAACCCTTAGAAACATACTTCCCCGATGAAGGGGTCATGGCAATTCAGCAACACCATCAGTACGATGCATGCCATACGTGGAAAATGTATTTTAATGGAGCTGTTAACACAGAAGGTTCTAGAGCTGGAACAGTTCTAGTATCTAGTACGGGGGAGCAATATCCCGTCACCGTTAAATTGTAGTTTGTCAGCACCAATAACACAGCCGAGTATGAAGGCTGTATCATGGGGTTAAAACTTGCTCATTCAATGGGCATCAAATGGTTAACTATCTTTAGGGATTCGGAGTTGGTAATCAAATAAACCACTAGAATCTATTAAACCAAGAGCAACATTTGCTGCCTTACCATCAGCAAGTTTTACAGATGGCTTCGGAGTTTGAAGAAGTAAACTTCCTCCACATTCCTCGGAATAGGAATGATTTTGCTGATGCACTAGCAACCCATTTGTATGGATCAGCACATCAAGAAGTATCTGCGATATGGATCTACACCCGCTGAGGTGAGCCCGGCTGAAAAAAGGCAGATCCATCGATTGGCTATGAAATTCTACCTGAGCAGAGATGCACTCTACAAAAGAGATACAAGATTAGGTCTCCTTAGATGTCTGGATAGAGACCAAGCTCAGAGGCTCGTGGATGAAATCCATGGTGGAGTATGTGGCCCACACATGAGCGGAACCCTACTTGTTAAGAAGATCCTCAAAACAGGGCATTACTGGCTTACTATCAAGGCTGACTGTGATGCTCACGTCAAGAGATGTTGTGAAAGCCCCAAATTCGGGTCCTAAATCACCACAGATCTGGTACAATCATTCTATAACTATTGCGGAAGATATAAACATAAATTATTTATACAATAAACTTTACACACTATTCCCCAAGGTCGAGTAACCTTAACTTATACACAATTCATAACTTGTCTAACATATAACATTATTATCATACAATACTATTACAATCTAGCTGCACACATTAACTTAAAGCTAGAACTGTCTTTAACCTTTCTTTGTATCCGATGCATTCGTCTTAATTTGCAATGTTTATCATGATATAGCAAGGGTGAGCATAAGTTTACCCATCAAATATAAGTTTATTTGAGGATATATCATGATTGAAAGAATTTGAATAATAAGCTGGCTATAATTCAACAATATAGTTGTGAATTAGCATGAACAAATTTTATGACTGAACGAACATTAAACATGGACATATCAAATATATCTGGACTGGATGGTAATAAAGGTGATCAGCCTTTCATACTTGATACATGCAGTAGGCACAGAGTGCAATTTAATAATTCTTAGACATGGCAATCAGAAATGATTAACCACAAGCATATTTGAATGAAACAACTCGAGATCGAGTTAAGGAAAACTTGCCTGTTTCGTTGATTATCGTTACGCAATTTATTAAGCTTTGTCTGACGACCTAATATATAAATAATATCGATATAAAAATTAGAATAATATCATCACAATATAATAGTATTATATATATATATATATATATATATATATATATATATATATATATATATATATATACATAGAATAACCTAAACACATAACACATAACCCTATCAGTCTACAACACACATAAGACTTAGTATCAGGTCAAAATATTTCAGTCTGACATCCCGACGGTCTAGTTGGACAAATCTCGAGTCTAAAATCACTAAGACTCAGTCTAAACTGGTTCACAGATATCTTAGATAATTTATTATCAGTCAAAATATTTTTCATAAGCTTTCGTAATAATTTTCAAGTAATTATTACCATTTATCATAATTTTCAATCATTAATATTGTATTTATGTAATTTAAATACCATATAATTCCTTTATCATTAATATTTATTTAATATTAAATATTAATAAAAATCATAACATAATATTATAATATATTTATAATATCACAAAGTATTTTAATACCTTAAAATCATATTTATATGATTTTTAAACAATAAATCTATTATCCGATAATTGCTATTAATATTAAAATATTAATATTTTCATGACAAAATATCAAAAGTTATATTTTATAACTTAAAATAGTTTTCAAACCCTTAAATCATTTTTATATGATTTTTCAAGCATTAATTCTATTTTTCCATAATATATTTAATATATTTATTAAATAAATTCACTACCATTAATATTAATTAATTAATGAAACTTTATCACAAAATATTAAAAGTCATTAAAAATAACTTAAAATATTTTCTTATACCATAATATAATTTTTCATGATTTTTCAAGTATTAAAATCATTTTTAACTAATTTATTTAATATTATAATTAAATAAATTAAAACCTTTATATTCCATAAATATTAAATATTTATGAAATATACTCAAAATAATTAAAAGCTAATTTTCGGACTTTAAAATAATTTTTAAAAATTTATTTGTATTTTTAATAGTTAAAAATCATTTTTCTCTATTTATTTAATAAAATAATTATTTTTCTAATTAAACTATCGCTAAAGGGCCCTATAGCGACAGAACCGTCGCTATAGGTGTTTTTGAGCATGTCAGAACATTCATGGTCAGTTCACAGGGTAAGAGGTTTGACCAACATTTGATCTTAGATCTTAATGTTTTCTGGGCTAGCAAATGTTTTAATCATGTAGTATAAGTGTAATACTACAACTACATACTAATTTTTATGGCCAAAACATATCAAATCATAGAGATTCAAGCCTCAGAAACTCTTGTCAGAGTTGTTCTTCATTTCTGGGTTTTTCAGAAATGAAGAACAGTTGCAGGGTACTAGTTTTCGATCCTCATAACTTGTATTCTGTAACTTGTTTGAGTGAACTATTGGTTCAATCTTGTATCAAACATGTCAGGGTACATTTCTATTACATTACATCAACCTAACAACATCACAGGTGAGAGATCAAGGCCGGTCAAATGCTTGTCAGAAACGTGTTATTGAGAAATCTGGGTTTTCCAAATTTCTTCCCAGGAAGTTGGTCAACGCTGGTTTGACCTTGATTAATTTTGATTCTGATCATGATATGGGTACTCTAAAGGCACGATCGTGTAGTACTTATACTAGTCTACAAGATCAACACAACAACATAGACTAAAAACTAACACACAGCAAGATCTGAGGCTCAGAAAAGCTTGTCAGACCATTCTGGGCAATTCTGGACTGCCCAGATTCAGTCTCCCATGGTGGGTCAACCATGCTTGACTACTTATATCTTGTGATCTACACATGATTTGACCCTGTTTCCAGTTCTAGATCATAGACAACATGGCATACTACAGATCTATAACATAAAACACCTTAAACATCTAACACAGACAGATCTGGAGGCCCTGACATTAGGCTGTCAGGCCTTATTTTTAGGGTTCTAAGTCAGTTTTAAAAACAAAGATTTTGGCTTCAAGATGTTATGGATCTATGTCATATATCACTAAATAACATCCTTAAACACTACTCTAGACAACAAACAACAACATCTAACAGGAAATCACATGATTTTTAAGTTTTAGGGTTTATACCTTCCTAAGCTTGATCTTTTGATTTTGATTTTTGGATTCTGATCCTTGGCCTGTTAAGAGGCTAACATAGCTTAACTTTTGTTTCCCTTCCTCTCAAAATTTCAAAGTCTGAAGAGAGAGAAAAGGTTTGGCTTGAGAGAAAGCTAAAGTAAGTTAGTTTCTTAACTTTTAAGTTTATAAACTTTGATTCAATTTACCAAGCCTTGCAAGGTGGCACTAGATGTCAGATTTGGTAAGATATAAGGCACATGTGATAAACATAGAGTAGTGAGTCACCAAGATTTGAAAATCTTTTACTTAACTTTTCAGAAAAAGGGTATTTCGATCATTTCACATTCACTAAGGGCAATTTGGTCTTTTCCCTTGTAACTTGAAGGGTAATTTGTACATTTCCCTTTTATTCCATAACATTTAACACTTAGGCATTTAAACTTAGCTTTTGAATTCCCAAATTAGGGTTTTTAATATCCAAATTAGTGTTTCGAATTCCCATAATTTAGATTAGGGTTTTCGATTCGATCGTTAGGGTTTCTAACAATTCGTTAAAGTTTACTAACTTAATCCTTGACACTCTCACATAACTTTAGGGTTTGTTAAAGTTACAACTCATCTGATAAATCCTTGATCTTAAATCACAACTGTATACATAAAAATTTACAGTTCACATATAGGATCACATATATCGACTCGTATACACTTAGATACTTAACCCTGATAATTCTTCACAAGAATTTTAAATGCACCAAAATCTTATACCTCATTACCATACTATCACTTACAGTCTACCAAATTATTTAAGTCTTGTCCAAAATTTTTGAAATCCTTACAATTTCTTTACAGAACTACCAATTCCATACACTTATTTTCATTCTAGGTTCTAATATTGAACCTTAAATCAATCAATTATGATTTTAAAAATTTTCTAAATTCTCGGGTTGTCACATTCACTCCTTCTTCTAAGAATTTCTTCCCCGAAATTCACCTTACACCTTACACCTTACACCATATTGCTTACACCATTCATGTGACGCCCCCAAAATAGGTCCACATGACCCATTGTGAGTCGCCAGATATCACACTATAAAAATCAAATACAAACTTCATTTATACAACTGTTGAACTGTCGTGCGCGATTATCGACCACCACATTAAGTCGTGAGTTTTAATACAATATTGTCTCACGCATGTATCCAAACTCAAATTATTACAATGCCATATAAAATATAGCAGCAAATATTTCAAGACCCTAAAGAAGAACGAGAAGATTACTATCTTGTTCATTCTAATGAGGTGCACTTTTGACTCTTTCAAAGTCGGGTTCTCATCACCTTATTATTGTTCACCAAAATCAATTATTAAGTGACGTATAAAATACGACACACACATCTTAGGTCCTCATTACAATTATATATTGTATGTCATGTCGTTTTATAATGTATTGAGAAACTTCGACAGTCTCGGACCATCACATTATTCCCCTGTTATCCCCACTCGACCCAGCTACACTTTTATTACTTGAAAGGAATTGTGAAGCAAAAGGGTGATCACAACTAGCCCAATAAAGAATATCATGACTAAAGATAATTACATTATCAATATCTTTCATCAATAATAAATCACAGATTTAGAACATATGGTAGATGATAAAACTTTTCAACCATAGTTGCAGCGGAACGAACAATCCATTAGAAGAGTCAAATAGACCATCAGGTCTATTATCTTCTCCATGTTAAAAGTCCACTAATAATGTTTTATCCATGTAACATCAATCAATAATTCATGTCCATAATCATATGAATAACTCATAATCATTTTTAAATAACGGCGTAGTTGTTACTGTTAATACTGTTGAAATACTCGGTAGTTAAAAACACAGTAGCACACGGTATTGCACCAATTATTGATTCTTACGTAAGAAGGCACTACTCAATAATTCTTACAGTAATTAATGTTCAATATTTTATTTTATTGATTCAATAATTGCTACGTTGATATTTTATATTATTGTTGTTTCAATAATTGTCACTACACAGTATTTTCCTTTATCGGAGCAATAATTCATATTATTTGAATAATATTATTAGATAACATTATAGAAAATGTCTAGAAAGTTCTGTCTAAGGAGAGGTTTGGTCACCTAATTGTGCGCCAGTAAGGAGAAATCCTTATTGGAAAGTCCCCTCTTTCCAGGAACTACAGTTGCCATGATTGTGATTCTAAGAATATTATTTGTGAATAATTAATTATTGATTTATATGATAAGGAAAATATTCATTATATCTGGATATAGATGGAGAAAATTTTAAAGTGACAATTGTTGAAAAATTGATAATTCATTTAAATATATTATTATATTTTAATAATATAATAATAGTGATATTTTTACAATAAATGTGAAATATATGAGTATATGAGGAGGAGGAGTATTTTTGTTACTAAAAATATTTAAAACATGTTAAACATGTTTGTGGACCCTATTTCTTGACTGAAATTTGATTATAGCTTGTAAAATCGCCCGTTTGTGGATTTCGGTCAATTTCTGTTTGGAATTTGGAAAAACTTAAACTTACAAAGTTGTAGAGAATGGAATTTCCTATGGAAAAGACATAAGGTTCGAATTTTTCTGATAAAAGTGCTATATATTATGAATTATTGAAGTTCTGGAGTTCCAGAATAATTGATTTTTGAAGTTTTAAATATTTTTTTAATAAAAATATTTTTTACACTTTTGTGGGCCCCACTTGCACATGTTAATGGCTGGATTCAGATCTTCAAAAGTGGGCGTAGGAATTTTCTGCTTTGGTGTTCTAAGCATTTTCCTATAAATAGGGTGTTTAGGTTAGAATTGAAAATCACTCCAGAAACTGAAGTTTTCTCTCTCTATATTATCGAGTGTATTCTTGTGAGTATTTTGATACTTTGAGTGTTGCTATACGGTGCAAGTTCCTTCAGTGTTATATCTGATATTCCAGCCAGAAGTACTATTCTTTTCGAGGTAAGGGATGTTATATTTTTTTAAATGATATTATTTCTTCTAATATCATTATGCCGGATTATTGGTAAGATTTTTCTTGTGAAATTCTTATCCTTTAGTGTCGGGGTACTATTCACGTATACGGTACTATTCATGAATACAGCACTATTCACAGAAAAATTAAATTTTCATTTTTTGTCCAAAATATCTATTATAGATACTAGCTTTGATTGTATCCATGTTTTGATCATTCTTGAATTTTACTCCACTATGTTTATTTATGAAGTATTTTTGAACTCGAATTGTTTAAAGTACTAATCCTTAATATTTGTTCTTTTGTTTCACTGGATTCGTTTTCTTTAAAATATTTTTCATCATCCTCAGTCCTAAATGATGATATTACTGAATATCTTAGGCCTGTATTGCAAAGATGAATGAATTTTTTTTGAATATCTTTGGCCTGTAGTGCAAAGATGAACAAGTGTTGAGATGAACATGACCAACTGATGAATATCTTTAGCCTGTAGTGCAAAGATGAATATTTGATTCAAGATGAATATTGAATAATGTTACAAGGATAAAATATTGATGATGGACTTTTAAATTCATAGATTATAGTAGATTTCATTCTCTACGTAACTCATCTATGAATTATTATTTCCGCTGCGAATATTGATCTTAAACTTGTTGTCTATTGTATTTTATCAGATTTTTTCCTGTTGAAGACTAACGATAATTTGTTCTATATTATCTTAGTCATAATATTCTTTACTGGACTAGTTGAGCTCACCCTTTTCCTTTTTGTTCTATTTTTCTTCTTAGGAGGCGAGAATGTAGCGAGTTCTAGTCGGGGTGTGGAATGATGGTTCTAGAAAGTTGTCTTAGTAGTCCTCACCATTTTTGTAAAATAATGTATCAATAATTGTAATGAGGACTTATTTGGGTGTGAATATTGTCTAGATGACAATATTTATATTTAAACTCATAGTTGATATGTTGTATTAATAAAGTTGTAGTTGTTTCTGTACCATGTTATTGACGACTCAAAGTGGGTGATGTACACCTATTTTGGGGGCATCACAATGATTATACCGAATAATCCCTGGTCATAATCATACGAACAACTGTCCATCAATGCACTACAGGCCAATGAGGACTTTCACCACATCATTCGTTACATTACGGTCATGATTATACCGAATAATTCATTGTCATAATCATACCAAGTCCATCTATGCACGTAATGCACAGATGACTTTCATCACAATATAAGCATGAGGATAATGACAATATTATAATCATTAATCAAACAGAAACAAGGATAAATATTAAAGACTTTAAATTTATCCAAATATTATCAATCACTTAATAAACTCATAATCTAATATTGTTAATATTATAACAATATTTTAATCTCTTCTTAAACTTATAAACAAATTAATTTAATTGTTTACACTTTACCAAATAATGCATTTAATCATTCAAAAATACCATACTCATAATATTTCATCACCAATGATCAAATCACTCATCAAAAATCTGCATATACCTTATATAGGATTTTCAAGCCATAAAATCCTATTTACCAATTTTTCAACTTTACATAACATATTTAACTCATATGTTCGTAACTAAACCATTTTCATGAAAAATTATCAAATCAACTTATTATTTTTCTATCCTTTGTCCAAACATATATACATATATTTCATACACAACAAGTATTTTTTTTATAATTTTTCAACTCCCTCAAGTATTTTTCAAAAATCAATTTCTAATTAATTCTTTAAGAAATTAGCTACCTCAAGTTTAACTCCAGAAATTCTCAAATCTTGGCAGGATCTTACACATGTTAACGTGAGCTCCCAGTTTAAATTTCATGGTCATCGGAGTTATAGAACTCCAGTTATAACGTTTTTCGTCGAAAAAACCTAAATATTGAAATAGTCATAACTTGCTCATTTTAAGTCGGAATGAGCTCTTTTTTGGACAGGAGGTACTTTATACCATATATTTCCATGTCCCAAAAGGCCGGAATTTTTCTCATAAATTAAGTGGCCGAAACAGGCCTTACAAATATTTGGGCAGTAGCTTTTTCTCCTTTTTCACTTTTTTTGTGTTTTGTTAAAAATAGTCCATACAAAAATCTACAACTCCTCTTTCAGTGATTCCACTTGGAGATGTTAGAAAACTTATCATAATATCCTCTCAAATTTTTCCAGAATTTTTGAATATCCGAAAAATAACGAAACTGCAAATAGATTTTAGTCCGCCATGTGGTAATCCACGTAGACAGATCATTTTCACAATTTAACAAGGAGTGAATACAAAGGATCATTCACCATGCATGTAGTAATCCACATAGACATGTTATTCCAATAGAATAATAAAGAATGGAATAACAGAAGAATTCACCATGCATTTGGTAATCCACATAGACAGGTTATTCCAACAGAATAATAAAGAATGGAATAACAGAAGAATTCACCATGCATGCGATAGAATCCTTGACAGTGAGTTATTCCAACGTAATAATAAAGAATGAAACTAGGTCATGCGTAATCCACACAGACAGGATATTCCAACAGAATAATAAAGAATGGAATAACAACAGAATTCACTATGCATGCGATAGATCGCTTAGACAGGTTATTCCAACAGAATAATAAAGAATGGAACCAAGTCGTGCATAAACGCACAGACAGGATATTCCAACAGAATGATAAATAATGGAATAATATAAGAATTTCACCATTTATGCAGTACTTCGCGTAGACAGGTTATTCCATCATAATAATAAAGAATGGAATAACAGAAGAATTTTACCATGTATGCGGTACTTCGCATAGATAAGTTATTCCAACATAATAATAAAGAATGGAATAACAGAAGAATTTCACCATGTATGCGGTACTTTGCATAGACAGGTTATTCCAACATAATAATAAAGAATTGAATAACAGAAGCTCTCTTAATGAATACGAAAGAAATAATACCCCTTATGAGTACAACAAATAATATCCCTTACCTTAGAAGAAGACTGGATACTGGAATAGTGAGGTAGCAGACTTCTCTTCTTCTTTCTCTCTATAGCTTCTCTCTCTATAATTTCTCTATAATAATTGTTCTATAGCTTTAGTGAATTGGTGAGAAATAAAGGAAGAATGAGCTTCTATTTATAGGAAAATATAGTTTCGATAATTTTACGTTTTGGGGCTCGAAATATTACAATACAATACCTCCAACTTTTCTTTCATTTTTAATTTAGTCCTGCAAGTATTATCAAACTTGCACCACCTCCCCTAATAGTAAATCATGTGAATCAATAGTTCTAGACATGTGAAGATACGAATTACAGTATAGTACCTCCATCTATACCTCCATTTTTAACTTAGTCATGCAAGTATTATCAATCTTGCACCAACTCCCCTAATAGTACAAGAATGTGAATTAATAGTACACACATGTGAACAAATAGTTATAATCATGTGAATTAATAGCAATTAATTTCTCATTTATCCGGTTAATTACCCGATTGATCAATATAACCTCCAAACATCAATTATTATCGAAATAAATGTCAATTTCCACTAACACTAATAATCCCAACACAACAGAACTATCAATTTCATCTTTAATCAACACGAACTTATTCATCATTAATATTATAACTCACCATATTTAACAACCAGGTCGTTCCCACGAAAGAGGGGGCTTTCCGATAAGGATTTCTCCTTATTGGCGCGCAATTAGGTGACCAAACCTCTCCTTGACAGAACTTCTAGACATTATCAATATTGCAAATAATAATATGAATAACTTTGTCGTCTCAATTATTGATTTAATAATATATCATATTGTAACAATAATTGAATAAAACTGAGTGACTTCTTACGTAAGCATTAATAATCAATATCGTGTGCTACTATGCAACCACGCGTATTACTATACGTTTACCATTGATTATTTTTCTGACAACTTGTTTACTTTGAAATTTTTTTTCAAATATCACCCGTTACTTTAACCTTTTATCAATTTAACCACTTACTAAATAAATAATAATTATAAGGAAATTGAATACTTTCATTTCATAAAATTTGGGATCTCACAATCTCCCCTCCTTATGAAATTTTGCCCTCAAAATTTACGTACGTACCTGATATTCGAAGAGATGAGAATACCTTGCTTTCCTTTCGGATTGTACCTTCCTGGCTATTTCCTCTCTATCATGATTTTCCCATTTCTCATCTCTTGTATTTCAGATATCATTCTAGAATACAGTTTCAAAATAAGGGTTAATTGACATGCCATATATTATCCCTATACTCTGACCGACTAATTAAATACCAAATAAACTTAGGTAGGTCATACTAGCGAAGGAATTCCCCGTCTCTCCCCTCCTAGTTCTTGTCTCACATCTCAGCCAATGATCATATCCCTAAGCTTTGATACCATTTGTGATGCCCCCAAAATAGGTCCACACGACCCATTCTGAGTCGCCAGATATCACACTATAAAAATCAAATTTAAACTTCATTTATACAACTGTTGAACTGTCGTACAGAAACGACCACAGTTAAGCTGTGAGTTTTAATACAATATTGTCTCATAGACAGTATCCAAACTCAAATTATTATAATGACATATAAAATACAGTAGCAAATATTTCAAGACCCCAAAGAAGAATGAGAAGATTACTATCTTGTTCATTCTAATGAGGTGCACTTTTGACGCTTTCAAAGTCGGGTTCTCATCACCCTATTGTTGTTCACCAAAATCAATTATTAAGTGACGTATAAAATTTGACACACACATCTTAGGTCCTCAATACAATTATATATTGTATGTCATGTCATTTTATAATATATTGAGAAACTTCGACAGTCTCGGACCATCACACTATTCCCCTGTTATCCCCGCTCGACTCAGCTACACTCTTATTACCTGAAAAGAATTGTGAAGCAAAAGGGTGTGCACAACTAGCCCAGTAAAGAATATCATGACTAAAGATAATTACATTATCAATAGCTTTCATCAATAATAAATCACGGATTTAGAACATATGGTAGATGATAAAACTTTTCAACCATATTTGTAGCGGAACGAGCAATCCATTAGAAGAGTCAAATAGACCATCAAGTCTATTATCTTCTCCATGTTAAAAGTCCACCAATAATGTTTTATCCCTGTAACATCAATCAACAATTCCTGTCCACAATTATATGAATAACTCATAATCATAATTGTGATTCTAAATTCCTCTTCGCACCTAGGAGGAAGATAATTTTCATCACCTATCTTCACCTAAAACATCAAAAATCATGGTTATACCAAATCACAATTCTTGTTCATAATCATACTAATAAATTCATCTTTACACTACGGCCAAAGATATTCATTAACAATTCATCTTTGCACTACAGGCCAAAGACATACAACTGTATTTTAGAAGAGTCAAGTAGAGCATAAAATCTACTATCTTCTACAAATTAAAAGTGTATAATCAATATTTTATCGTTGAGACTCAACTTAATAATTAATCCACATCATCGAATCATCCTTGCACTACGGCCAAGGATATTCATGTAATCATCAATGGTCATGATTATACCGAATAATCCCTGGTCATAATCATACCAATTATTGTCCATCAATGCACTACAGGCCAATGAGGACTTTCACCACATCATTCGTTACATTACGGTCATGATTATACCGAATAATCCCTTGTCATAATCATACCAAGTCCATCTATGCACGTAAGCTACAGATGACTTTCATCACAATATAAGCATGAGGATGATGACAATATTATAAGCATTAATCAAACAGAAACAAGGATAAATATTAAAGACTTTAAATTTATCCAAATATTATCAATCACTTAATAAACTCATAATCTAATATTGTTAATATGATAACAATATTTTAATCTCTTCTTAAACTTATAAACAATTTAATTTAATTGTTTACACTTTACCAAATAATGCATTTAATCATTCAAAAATGCCATACTCATAATATTTCATCACCAATGATCAAATCACTCATCAAAAATCTGCATATACCTTATATAGGATTTTCAAGCCATAAAATCCTATTTACCAATTTTTCAACTTCACATAACATATTTAACTCATATGTTCGTAACTAAACCATTTTCATGAAAAATTACCAAATCAACTTATTATTTTTCTATCCTTTGTCCAAACATATATACATATATTTCATACACAACAAGTATTTTTTTTTATAATTTTTCAACTCCCTTAAGTATTTTTCAAAAATCAATTTCTAATTAATTCTTTAAGAAATTAGCTACCTCAAGTTTAACTCCAGAAATTCCCAAATCTTGGCAGGATCTTACATATGTTAACGTGAGCTCCAAATTTAAATTTCATGGTCATGAGTTATAGAACTCCGCTTATAATGTTTTTCGCCTTAAAAACCTAAATATTAAACAAATATAACTTGCTCATTTTAAGTCGGAATGAGCTCTTTTTTGGACAGGAGGTACTTTATACCATATATTTCCATGTCCCAAAAGGCCGGAATTTTTCTCACAAATTAAGTGGCCGAAACAGGCCTTACAAATATTTGGGCAGTAGCTTTTTCTCCTTTTTCACTTTTTTGTGTTTTGTTAAAAATAGTCCATACAAAAATCTACAACTCCTCTTTCAGTGATTCTACTCGGAGATGTTAGAAAACTTATCATAATATCCTCTCAAATTTTTCCAGAATTTTTGAATATCCGAAAAATTACAAAACTGCAAATGGATTTTAGCCCACCATGTGGTAATCCACGTAGACAGATCATTTTCACAATTTAACAAGGAGTGAATACAAAGGATCATTCACCATGCATGTGGTAATCCACATAGACATGTTATTCCAACAGAATAATAAAGAATGGAATAACAGAAGAATTTCACCATGTATGCGGTACTTCGCATAGACAGGTTATTCCAACATAATAATAAAGAATGAAATAACAAAAGAATTTCACCATGTATGCGGTACTTTGCATAGACAGGTTATTCCAACATAATAATAAAGAATGGAATAACAGAAGCTCTCTTAATGAATACGAAAGAAATAATACCCCTTATGAGTACACCAAATAATATCCCTTACCTTAGAAGAAGACTGGATACTGGAATAGTGAGGTAGCAGACTTCCCTTCTTCTTTCTCTCTATAACTTCTCTCTCTATAATTTCTCTATAATTATTGCTCTATAGCTTTAGTGAATTGGTGAGAAATGAAGGAAGAATGAGCTTCTATTTATAGGAAAATATAGTTTCAATAATTTTACATTTTGGGGCTCGAAATATTATAGTACAATACCTCCAACTTTTCTTTCATTTTTAATTTAGTCTTGCAAGTATTATCAAACTTTTACCACCTCCCCTAATAGTAAATCATGTGAATCAATAGTTCTAGACATGTGAAAATACAAATTACAGTATAGTACCTCCATCTATACCTCCATTTTTAACTTAGTCATGCAAGTATTATCAATCTTGCACCAACTCCCCTAATAGTACAAGAATGTGAATCAATAGTACACACATGTGAACAAATAGTTATAATCATGTTAATTAATAGCAATTAATTGCTCATTTATCCGGTTAATTACCTAATTGATCAATATAACCTCCAGACATCAATTACTATCGAAATAAATGTAGATTTTCACTAACACTAATAATCCTAACACAACAGAACTATCAATTTCATCTTTAATCAACACGAACTTATTCATCATTAATATTATAACTCACCATATTTAACAACCAGGTCGTTCCCAGGAAAGAGGGGGCTTTCTGATAAGGATTTTTCCTTATTGGCGCACAATTAGGTGACCAAACCTCTCCTTGACAGAACTTTTAGACATTGTGAATATTGCAAATAATAATATGAATAACTTTGTCATCTCAATTATTGATTTAATAATATATCATATTGTAACAATAATTGAATAAAACTGAGTGACTTCTTACGTAAGCATTAATAATCAATATCGTGTGCTACTATTCAACCACGCGTATTACTATACTTTTACCATCGATTATTTTTCTGACAACTTGCTTACTTTGAATTATTTTTTTTCAAATATTACCCGTAACTTTAACCTTTTATCAATTTAACCACTTACTAAATAAATAATAATTATAAGGAAATTAAATACTTTCATTTCATAAAATTTGGGATCTCATAATTCATACACATCATCACATGCTACCCAATTCACCACTCACAAGAGAAAATTTTCAAATATTGCTGAGGAGTTATATAGACTATTGTCTGTCATTTTTGCAAAGGTTTTATGGAAATTCATCTATAAACTATCATAACTTACGGACATAGTGGGTGATTAGCCCGTTATGCCCTGTACTGATCAAGTACTGCTGGTCGGAACCATTTTCTTGTTCCTTTTATCCACCTTGGGCGTATAAAATTTTCTTACCTCAATCTTATCGAATTCCGCACCAAAACAATTTGTTTCGGGAAAATTTTCAAAGAACACTTAGAGTTTTCATAAACGTTGGTCTAGCTGAATCAAATAGCTTAGACTCATATCAATAATTCAATTCAATCGAATTATTTAGATGTAGCCAAACCCCGTTCATAAATTAAAATGTTGAAAATATTTTTAAGAATGATGTCATGATGTCGTACTGTATTAACAGTCCGTTTGAGGATGCCGTCATTTTATGACTTTGTCATAACACATCATACACTAGTGAAACAATGATTTTTAGATCAAATTCACACTAAGTATTCTTGTATTTATAACTCTATCAACTTTTTATCATCTCTACACCAGGTTATATGGTACATGAGTGATAAATAAAAATATATTTTGATATTTCAAATCATTTACGTCTAGCCGAAATAAGTTGATAGTCTATTCTTTAAACCGTTCCAAAAATCTTTATGAATATATATATATATATATATATATATATATATATATATATATTTCAAAAGCACATAGTACGTATTTAGCTTGATGTCAAACTTTTGAAGTCTAGCATAGCTAGGAGTTTTCAAAAACCTATGTCTCTACTAATGATCAATTGCTTAAACAGTCTATCTATTCCTATTATCCTCAATACTCCATTCACACATGACTGTTACCAGTTCGTTAAACCACACTTATGAGTTCAGGAACTTTCCACAATCATATGAGTTTAAGAACTTGTCCTAGTCAGACCTTTGACGTCCATTCGCTGAGGGGTTCATAAACATTTCATATAACTATGAGTCACGAACGTAACATAAGTATGAGTTTTAAGAACTCATACTTAACCTTATATCCTCTACTTATAACCTATATATCTGTTATACATATGAGAAAGGAATCACCCTTTTAATATGTATATAGCAAATAGCGTGACACAAACATTTCAATGATTATCAGTGTAAGAAACTAAGTGGTTGTTACACCAAGTATAATTCAACTCCCATATGAAGAATCATACAACTTAGCTGCTGACATGAGTCCTCAATTGAAATCCTCACTTAATCTTAACTCCCTTCTCAATACGAATTTCATTCAACTCGTATTCATATTCCTTTCCGAATCTGCACTCAATTCATAAGTAACCCAATGACACACGACAATCTTTCTTTGTAAACTTTTAATCATTCACTTGATCCTTCTCTATACTATAACCTTATCAGATCATGAGGTGATCTCATCATATGTATTATGATTCATTTTTATACTATGATCATTTTGTTTTACGATCTCCTATCCATGTACTTTTAGTCTTTTAGACTCGATCTATTCACTACTACTGTTCACCTTTATTATCAGAGTTAGGGAACTCCATATCTTTACAACTCGCTGAGATTTGTCTTTGAATCTTACTGACCAACTAACTCTATGTGAGTTAGATCTTATCCTAATCACTGCGGTTATTGATCTCAGGTATTCCTACCTAAGGTTCATAACCAACAGCTCTGATACCAACTATGAAAGCCCCAAATCCGGGTCCTAAATCACCACGAATCTGGTATAATCATTCTATAACCATTGCGAAAGATATAAATATAAATTATTTATACAATAAACTTTACACACTATTCCCCAAGGTTGAGTAACCTTAACTTATACACAATTCATAACTTGTCTAACATATAACATTATTATCATACAATACTATTATAAATCTAGTCGCATTACATTAACTTAAAGTTGGGCCCCATCTTTAACCTTTTCTTGTATCCGACACATTCATCTTAATCTGCAATGTTTATCATGATATAGCAAGGGTGAGCATATGTTTGCCCAACAAGTATAAGTTTATTTGAGGATATATCATGATTAAAAGAATTTGAATAATAAGCTGGCTATAATTCAACAATATAGTTGTGAATTAGCATAAACAAATTTTATGATTGAACGAACATTAAACATGGACATATCAAATATATCTGGATCGAATAGTAATGAAGGTGATCAGCCTTTCATACCTGATACATGAAGTAGGCACATAGTGTAATTTAATAATTCTTAGACATGGCGATCAGAAATGATTAACCACAAGCATATTTGAATTAAACAACTCGAGATCGAGTTAAGAAAAACTTACCTATTTCGTTGATTATCGTTACGTAATTTATTAAGCTTTGTCTGACGACCTAATATATAAATAATATCGATATACAAATTAGAATAATATCATCACAATATAATACTATTATATATATATATATATATATATATATATATATATATATATATACATAGAATAACCTAAACACATAACACATAACTCTATCGACTACAACACACATAAGACTTAGTATCGTGTCAAACTATTTCATTACGACTTGAGCCCTATTAAAATTCTAACATCCCGGCGATTCAGCCTACAGTTGGACAAATTCTCAGTCTAAAATCACTAAGACTCGGTCTAAACTGGTTCACAGATATCTTAGATAATATATTGTCAGTCAGAATATTTTTCATAAGCTCGTAATAATTTTCAAGTAATTATTACCATTTATCATGATTTTTTAATCATTCATATCGTATTTATGTAATTTAAATACCATATAATTTCTTTATCATTAATATTTATTTAATATTAAATATTAATAAAAATCATAACATAATATTATAATATATTTATAATATCACAAAGTATTTTAATACCTTAAAATCATATTTATATGATTTTTAAACGATTAAATCTATTATCCGATAATTTCTATTAATATTAAAATATTAATATTTTCATGACAAAATATCAAAAGTTATAATTTATAACTTCAAATATTTTTCTAACCCTTAAATCATTTTATATGATTTTTAAAGCATTAATTCTATATTTCAATAATTTATTTAATATATTTTTAAATAAATTCATTACCATTAATATTAATTAATTAATGAAATTCATCACAAAATATTAAAAGTGATTAAAATAACTTAAAATATTTTCTTATACCATAATATAATTTTTCATGATTTTTCAAGTATTAAAATCATTTTTTAACTAATTTATTTAATATTATAATTAAATAAATTAAATACCTTTTATATTCTAAAAATATTAAATATTTATGAAATATACTCAAAATAATTAAAAACTAATTTTCGGACTTTAAAATAATTTTTAAAAATTAATTTTGTATTTTTAATAATTAAAAATCATTTTTCTCTATTTATTTAATAAAATAATTATTTTTCTAATTAAACTGTCGCTAAAGGGTCATATAGCGATAGAACTGTCGCTATAGGTGTTCTTGAGTATGTCAGAACATTCATGGTCAGTTCACAGGGTAAGAGGTTTGACCAAAATTTGATCTTAGATCTTAATATTTTCTGGACTAGCAAATGTTTTAAACATGTAGTATAAGTGTAATACTACAACTACATACTAATTTTTATGGCCAAAACATTTCAAATCATAGAGATTCAAGCCTCAGAAACTCTTGTCAAAGCTGTTCTTCATTTCTGGGTTTGACCTTGATTAATTTTGATTCTGATCATGATATGGGTGCTCTAAAGGCACGATTGTGTAGTACTTATACCAGTCTACAAAGATCAACACAACAACATAGACTAAAAACTAACACACATCAAGATCTGAGGCTCAGAAAAGCTTGTCAAACCATTCTGGGCAATTCTGGGCAGCCCAGATTCAGTCTCCCATGGTCGGTCAACCATGTTTGACTGCTTATATCTTGTGATCTACACATGATTTGATCCTGTTTCTAGTTCCAGATCATAGACAACATGGCATACTACAGATCTATAACATAAAACACCTTAAACATCCAACACAGACAGATCTGGAGGCCCTGACATTAGGCTGTCATGCCTTATTGTTAGGGTTCTAAGTCAGTTTGAAAAACTTAGATTTTGGCTTCTAGATGTTATGGATCTATAACATCATAGATCACTAAATAACATCCTTAAATACTACTCTAGACAACAAACAACATCTAACAAGAAATCACATGATTTTTAGGTTTTAGGGTTTATACCTTTCTAAGCTTGATCTTTTGATTCTGATTTTTGGATTCTGATCCTTGGCTTGCTAAGAAGCTAACATAGCTTAACTTTTGTTTTCATTCCTCTCAAAATTTCAAAGTTTGAAGAGAGAGAAAAGGTTTGGCTTGAGAGAAAGCTAAAGTAAGTTAGTTTCTTAACTTTTAAGTTTATAAACTTTGATTCAATGTACCAAGACTTGCAATATGGCACTAGATATCATATTTGGTAAGATATAAGGCACATGTGATAAACATAGAGTAGTGAGTCACCAAGATTTGGAAATCTTTTACTTAACTTTTAAGAAAAAGGGTATTTCGGTCATTTCACATTCACTAAGGGCAATTTGGTCTTTTTCCTTGTAACTTGAAGGGTAATTTGTACATTTCCCTTTTATTCCATAACATTTAACACTTAGGCATTTAAACTTAGCTTTTGAATTTCGAAATTAAGGTTTTGAATATCTGAATTAGGGTTTCAAATTCCCAGAATTTAGATTAGGGTTTTCGATCCGATCGTTAGGGTTTCTAACAATTCGTTAAAACTAACTTAATCCTTGACATTCTCACATAACTTTAGGGTTTGTTAAAGTTACAACTCATCTGATAAATCCTTGATCTTAAATCACAACTGTACACATAAAAATTTACTGTTCACATATAGGATCACATATACCAACTCGTATACACTTAGATACTTAACCCTGATAATTCTTCACAAGAATTTTAAATCCACCAAAATCTTATACCTCATTACCATATTATCACTTACAGTCTACCAAATTATTCAAGTCTTGTCCAAAAATTTTGAAATCCTTACAATTTCTTTACAAAACTACCAATTCCATACACTTATTTTCAGTCTAGGTTCTAATATTGAACCTTAAATCAATCAATTATGATTTTAAAAATTTTCTAAATTCTCGGGTTGTCACAGATGCTACCAATGCCCAATTCATGGGAATGCTATCCACGCCCCTCCAAGGGAACTCCACAATATGAGTTCGCCCTGGCCCTTCTCAATGTTGGGAATGGACGTGATCGGGCCCATCGAGCCTAAAGCCAGTAATGGGCATCGGTTTATCTTCACCATGATCGACTACTTCACCAAGTGGGTAGAAGCAACCTCCTTCCCCAGGGTTACCAAAGAAGTCATCATTGCTTTCATTAGAAACAATGTCATTTGTCGATATGGACAACCAGAGGTAATTGTGTCAGACAATGCTAAGAACCTCAACAACAAAATGATGGAGGAGTTATGTAGTAAATTCCACATCAAACACCTCAACTCCATTATCTACCATCCAAAGATGAATTGTGCTATTGAAGCGGCTAATAAAAACATCAAGAAGATCATGCAGAAGATGTCCGCCAATCATAAAGGATGGCCTGACCTCTTGCCTCTGACTTTATTAGCCTACAGAACTTCAATGCATACTTCCACTGGGGAAACCCCCTACTCATTAGCCTATGGTGTGACACCCCCAAAATAGGTTCACACGACCCATTCTAAGTCGCCATATATCACATTACAGAAATCAAATACAAACTTCATTTATACAATTTATTAAAGCGTGTATGTAGAGTACGACAACACATAAGCTGTGAGTTTTAATACAAATATATGTAACTCTCATGGTGCCTCGACCACAACACCTTACAATGGTACTTTACATAAAAGTATAATCAATAACTGTTTTAGAAATTAAAATCTTTGGAAAATGCTCAAGGAAACCTTCGTACATGGGAGGCCATGCATCTAAGTTATGATAGATATCATATGACTCGAGAATTATCCTTGGTTGACCCAATAGACCCCAAAGAAAAATGAGAAGATTACTATCATGTTCTTTTCAATGGTGAGTCTTCTCTTGACATATAATTATCTTCATTGTCTCCAAGTGAGAATTATATTTCAACCAAACTCCAAGATTATATAGGTAGTGCTCATAGATATAATCAGCAAGTGCATGTGCACAACCCCGCCTTATGATAACACGAGGTCGTGCATCATTAGACATCTTGTATAATAATTAAATAAAACGCCTTCCAAACTTGGGTACACCTCACCCTATTCGGTTCAGCAAAATCAACGATTAAAATGACATATAAAATACGACACATTTATCTATATTTCTCAATAAAATTATTTCTATACTGTTTTAGGAAAAACCTCAACAGCTATAGACCATCGTTCTATTCCCCTGTTACCCCCGCTTGACCCAGCTACACTCTTATTACCTGAAAGGAATTGTGAAGTAAAAGGGTGAGCACAACTAGCCCAGTAAAGAATATCATGATAAAAGATAATTAAATTATCAATAGCCTTCGTCAGTAATAAATCAGAGATTTAGAACATATGGTAGATGATAAAACTTTTCAACCATAGTTGCAGCGGAATGAGAAATCCATTAGAAGAGTCAAATAGACCATAAAGTCTATTATCTTCTCCATGTTAAAAGTCCACCAACCATGTTTGATCCCTGTAACATCAATGAATAGTTCCTGTCCACAATTATGTGAATAACTCACAATCATAATTGTGATTCTAAATTCCTCTTCGCACCCAGGACGAAGATAATTTTCATCACCTATCTTTACCTGAAACATCAAAGATCATGGTTATACCAAATCACAGTTCCTCTTCATAATCATACTAATAAATTCATCTTTGCACTACGGGCCAAAGATATTCATTAACAATTCATCTTTGTACTACAGGCCAAAGACATGCAACTGTATTTTTAGAAGAGTCAAGTAGAGCATGATATCTACTATATTCTATGAATTAAAAGGTTATTATCAATATTTTATTGCTGAGACTCAGCTTAATAAATAATCCACATAATCGAATCATCCTTGCACTACGACTAAGGATATTCATTAGTATCACGGCCACGAATTATCCATGCACTACGGGCCAAGGATATTCATGTTTTCACCAATGGTCATGATTATACCAAATAATCCCTGGTCATAATCATACCAACAACTATCCATCAATGCACTACGGGCCAATGAGGACTTTTACCACATCATTTGTAACATTACGGGTCATGATTATACCGAATGATCCCTGGTCATAATCATACCAATCAACAGTTCATCTTTGCACCCTTGGCCGAAGATGACTTTCATCACAATATAAGCATGAGGATGATGACAATGATATAAGCATTAATCAAACGAAATCAAGGATAATTATTAAAGACTTTAAATTTATCCAGAGTTTAATAATGTCCAAATTAACAACATGATACTGCTTTGTGGAGTAAAATTCAAGAATAATATCCATGTATCAAAAATAATTTGGACAGAAAAGAAATAAATTTTTTGGTGAATAGTACCCCATGAATAGTACCCTGTGAATAGTACTTCAGGAATAATACCCCGTGAATAGTACCTCGACATGAAAAGTGCCCCAAATACCCAAGTGAATAATATTTAAATGAATAGTAATCGGGTAAATAGTAACCCATGAATAGTAACTCGTGAATAGTACCCCAACATGAAAAGTGACCCAAATACCCTAGTGAATAATATTATAGTGAATAATAACTGGGTGAATAGTAACCCATGAATAGTATCCCGGGTGAAAATATTGATATTTAATAAGAAAGTTCAGATCAATATTCAAATAAAATGATACTGGATGAAGCGCAAGACTCAAGGATATTCCACTAATTTCAAGGATTATCGAAGAAATACTTACCATAGTAAGTTTAGATTTAAGAATATGAAAAAAATAACATACAAAACTACAAATAGATTTTCACCTGTCATACGGTACGTAATCCGCATAGACAGGTTATTCCGACATATTAAAGGATGAATACAAAAAATAGTATTCCTTATGAATATGAAAGAAATAATACCCCTTACGAATACAATAAATAATATCCCTTACCAAACGAAAATAACATCTCTTACCTTAGTAGAAGGCTGGATACTACAATAGTGATTTAGCAGAATACTTTTCTTCTTACTCTCTATAGTTTCTCTCTCTCTAACTTCTCTTGTGAATCTCAGTGAATTGGTGAGAATGAAAGAAGAATTAAGCTTCTATTTATAGGAGAAATGACTAAATAGTAACTAATTCACAAACGATCCAGATTGATTCACTATTAGAACGGACGGTCCATATTGATTACTATTAAAACTACAACCGACGATCCAGATTGATTTACTTTTAAAACCACCACCGACGGTCCAGATTGATTTACTTTTAAAATCACCACCAACGGTCCAGATTGATTTACTATTAAAACCACCACCGACGGTCCAAATTGATTTACTATTAAAACCACCATCAATGATCCAGATTGATTTACTATTAAAACCACCATCTTGCCTCTTTTTAACTTTTTTCAACAAAAGAGCTCTAACTCATAAAAGTATACATGTGTCAACAAGCAATCTGAGTAAACTCGAGTATCGATCCACGGAGAAAGTTGTCTAAATTAAACTATTATGCATCAACTAAATCACTATTTTTATATGCTTAAACTAATACTTATGATTATGATTGTGAATTACTATAAAATCAAATAATAACTAAAAGATGAATAAAAATGTAATAAATCAAATATGGAAATAATGGGATCCTAACTTCATTTAATAGTTCATCTAATTACCACCATCATGCAAGATTATTCACGTATCACAGAAAAGTAGCCAAGAGCACTAATGTAGACATAACCATTTTTCAATGTATTATGACCTACTTACATAACATCCACATGCAATAGACACCATGTAATCATCAATAAAACCAACCTCACTATATTTCTATGTGAAATTGCAACAATATTGAATTTAAGCACAAGCCCTTATATAACTCATACGGTGAAACAATATATGTCTATCTGGATTCACGAAATACAAAGCTAAGCAAAACAGCCCCAATACGCATGCTATCATGATTACAATCCATACTCATGTTATTTTTCAATTCCATACAAGCACATAAAATGAATGGTGATCAATCATTCATGCATTAAAAATCAACCATGATAGAAATTCCTTATGATACAAAACAGTCCAGCAATCAGGCCATAAGTTAGACTACGTATTAAAATCCGTTAGAATCCCATAATGGAGTTTAGTTCATGGTGAACGAAAAAAAGCCATTATGGGATCAAAAGCAATACATGGAAAATAAACAAACAATTGAAAGAGAAAGATAGAATCGATCAAACCCAATTCTTGATTACAATCCAAATGTAACGTTCAAATCCTCACTAAATCCAACAAAATAACGATAGTTCATCCACAATGATTGAAATCCAAAGAAGAAGTAGAAAATAATAGTTTTTGCTTGGCTTCACGTTGGAATTCTCTCAAAGTGTAAACCCTAGTTCTCGATATATGAAAAACACGTAAAAACTAATGAATAATAAATGCGGTACCAACCAAATTGTTTTAACCAACTCAAACTCTTCCAATTTAAAATTAAAATAAAATAAATCAATGACCTCGGATGTATACGGCGGCCGGCCTTGTATTTTGTAATCATCGGCGCGGCGTTAAATTTAAATCTGTCAAGTGATTTGTGTGGTGATCGCGGCGGTAGCGCGTGTTTTTAGCTACTATGTAGCGCTGGCCTTGCAACTTCTGCCTGATTTGATTTTGTGATCTCTGCTGCTTGCTTTTTTTTTTCTCTCTCTTTCTTGATTCTTTGCCATGCCACTCATCCGTCATCCATCCTTAGTTGCTTATCTCCACTTGTTCCTTGCTTCATGCTTCCATTAGCCTCATGCCATCTACCATTGCCATGCTATGCCATTCCTGCACTTTTACACCAAAGGAGTTCTCAGTACATGCAATGCAAAATATTACGAAATGCAACTAAAAACACACTAAAATGTACTTGAGATGGCCATAGTTCGCGTGAATTTATATGCAATAAGTAGGTATAAAACCCACTTATCAAATACCCCCAAACTTGAACTATTGCTTGCCCTCAAGCAATGCATACAACATAAAACACTGAAAATGCAACTACATGTTATGCAACTAAATCATGATGTAAACAAGTCTCATATTGTTTCAGCTATAACAGAATTTTAGTCCAAAATGCCTCAGCGAATTATCCAGATTCAAGAATACAAATTCAAATCAAACTATAGGCATAATATCATACACTCAGATAATTCATATATGCTATAGAGATGTTGTGTATGTGTGTTGTGTTCACCAAAACTTGATTTAAGCAAAGAATACACATGTTAAACTGGTCAAAATAGAAAATTACAGTCTAAATCAAGACTCATGTATACTTATGCAACAAAGACTGTTCCAACATATCAAAACAAACTAAGGCTCAACAATGGGCTTAACTGCTTTATTTCTATTCACGAGGGCGATTTTTGCTCTTTCCCGCGGTGTTTATTGCTATTTTTTTCTTTTTTTTTCACATGACTATGCAATGCCTCATTCCATTAGGCAAACACTGCTACCCCTTAGCGAGCTTTCAACCAACGACTCCCAGACCATGAAAGACCTTAGGGCGCTAGGTGTTAAGACACCCCTACGGGCGTACTTACTCAAGTAGCTAGGGCCCCAAAATAAGACTAGCCACGTTATTGCTATTTTTTTTTATATACATAGCATACCCATGTTTTCCCAAAGTTTGAATATCAATGTTTTGCACAGTCTAAGTCCATTTTCCACATATTTCTCTTTTTAAAACCACATTTTCTATTAAGCAATGCAACACATCATTCTTATGCCTACAAGCAATTGTGAACACGGTAGTGCAAACCAAAAGTATCTAAATAGCAACATGAATTACATCGTGTAAAACATTATATCTAAGCTCATGTTATCCAAAATATTCAACAATCCTTCAAAATTCACTTTCATCATAGGCTAGACAAAATTTCCATAAAGCTAGAATTTGTGAGACATGCACTACACATAAAATGCAACTAAACATATACTAACACAAGTAATAATGACTAAAAAAAAAAATTCTTAGCAATTTTTATTTAACCATACACATGCAAAATGTAAACTAAACATGCACATACTATATAATTTAAACTAAACATGTTAAACTAAACATTCACATACTATATGCAACTACACTAGTACCCCAATACCCCCAAACTTATAATATTCATTACCCCAATGATTGAAGGTATAGGGTTAGAGAAAACTCCCCTAGTGCTCAGTCGCACCACCCTCTTCGGGTGGTGAATCTGGTGGTGGATATGGCATAGCCGTCCCGAACTGTGGCCACTCAAGCATGGTCCGTTGTTGTGTAAATGCCTCCATCAATGACCTCATCAAACCCATTGCAAAATCTTTGAAAAGTTGTCGTCGTACATGGCGTCGACCTTTTATCCTACAACCTTGAGTTGTCGATCCCCATGGCGGCAGCGGTAGCTTGAGTTGATGGGCCCTTCATCTATCTGTCTGAGAGGGGCTTGCGGTGGTGGTTCTGCGAATGCGGGCTGGATAATGAAGCCTTTTCCTTGCGGGTGCGGTGCACCTCCTGCCCAATCCTCGAATTTTGCAATGGTTGTGTGAGTGATATCTTGTCTTGGGTTTTGCATTTTTTCATTGTCCCAATGGCAGCCTTGATGGGCACACAACATAGCCACAACCGACGCGTGTGGAATACTCCCCGTAGTACTTCCCCGCAGATAACGTAGCATATTTTGGTGAATCAGATGGCCCACATCAATGTATTTGCCTGTGATTATGCCCCACAAAATTATTGTCCTTTTCGCTATGATTTCATGCTAATGAGACAACGGAACTAGCTTGGCACAGATAAACAAATTCCATGCCTTTGCATATCGATTCAAGGCTGCGGCTGGGAATATGTGAGGCTGATTCATGCCAGCTTTAGAAGTCCACTTCGTGACTAGCACGCACAACTCAGTAATGACCATTTCAAAATTTGTTTCCAAATGTGCACCTTCTACCCAATTAACAGACCCAGCCGGTGGTGTGTCAGTTAGCCTAAAGATTTCTCTGATTGCAGGTGGTCGGTAATCTATTTCAAATCCTCGAACCACAGATAGACCACTCATTGTGTCCTTAGCATTAACATAGAATTCTCTGACTATACTCATCGGAACTGGCATAAGAGTGGCAGTAAATCCAAACCATCCTCTTTCGCGAATCATATCCCATAGCTGACCATCTTGCCTCTCAGGTTTGAAACCATGCTCCTTTACAAATGTCTTTGCCATGATTCTATAATATTCTATTTGTGCTTCCAGACTTAAGAATTTCGTATGATCCACGACATCCTCCCCTTGACTGCTAGAGGACGACGACGATGATGAAGAAGAAGAACGTGCTCTCTTTGGACCCATTTGCAATTGATAGAGAAACTGAATATGACTTGCCTGATAGATATTTCTAACTGAGTACTGATGACCCCCAAACTTATTTCTGCACAACCCAATCGAAAACCCTAGATTTATATTGTAGAGATGATCGTGGGTAGAATTGTGGGTATGAAGACTAGGCATCAATCACGTAATGGAGAGTTGTATGGCTTCAAGTTGTAATGGATTAGAGTCTAAATATGAGGAGACATGTGTTTGTGGGAGAGCAAGAGAATGCGCACTCTACTGTTATTTCAAATGAGAGACCAAATAAGCCACAACACGTTTTTTAAACTTAAAAAATTTTCCATCTCATGTCATTGTCGCGCGGCCGCATGAGTTTTCAATAGACTTATGTTGTGCTTGGTAGCGTGTGATTTTTAGACTCTGGCCACGCTATCATGCTTGGCATGCGCGATTTCTTAAGCTTGTTTCATGCACTTGCGACGTGCGCGATCTTTGCTGCACTTCCAGTTTTCATTCTCCCTCTTGCAAGAGGCATGTGCATGTCACTCAAATACACACTAATATAACCAATAAACTCTCATGTCAAGTGTGAACTACTAAATAAACATAAATGACCAAATAAATTACCCTATACAATATCATCAAAACATACTCCTATTGCAATTTCAACTACACACTAACTTATACAAAACATAATCAATATATCACAAAGAAATGAAAGATGAACTAACAAAAACAACCTAAACTGAATAAATAAAAAGAAAATAGAGATAGAAATAATGGGTTGCCTCCCATCAAGCGCTAAGTTATAGTCAATTAGCTTGACTGTCTGTAAATCTCATGTTAAAGAAAGAAGTGAGGCGACTTTTTTTCTATCCACCTCTCCACCAAAGTAATGCTTCAAACGTTATCCATTCACCTTGAAAGGCTTGTCCGAAAACTTATCATATACTTCTATTGCATCATGCGGGAAGACAATCTTCACTGTAAATGGCCCTGACCATCTTGATTTTAGCTTCCCGAGAAAAAGATTAAGTCTGGAGTTATAAAGCAAAACCCTTTGTCCCGGTTCAAATGTTCTCTCCATGATCTTGCGATCATGCCATTTCTTCACCTTTTCCTTGTACAACTTTGAATTCTCATATGCATAATCTAAATTCATCCAACTCATTGAGTTGGAGTAGGCGTTCTCCCTGCTGACTTCAAATCAAAATTGAGCTTCCGAATTGCCCAATATGCCTTATGCTCTAGCTCCATAGGAAGGTGACAGGCTTTTCCATACACGAGCTGAAAAGGTGACATGCCCAACGGAGTTTTGTATGCAGTCTTATATGCCCATACTGCATCATCCAACTTTAACGACCAGTCCTTCCTCGTGGGATTCACAACTTTTTCAAGGATTCTTTTGACTTCTCGATTCGACACTTCAGCTTGGCCATTCGTTTGGGGGTGATAAGCTATAGAAATGCGATGGTTCACCCCATATTTGGCCAACAAAGCTGTAAATTGCCTGTTGCAGAAATGACTGCCTTCGTCACTGATGATGGCCCTTGGAGTCCCAAACCTAGTGAAGATACTTATGTGTAAAAACCTGAGGACTACCTTGGCATCATTTGTCGGAAGAGCTGCCGCTTCTACCCACTTCGACACATAATCCACTGCGAGCAAGATGTAGAGATTTCAGTAGGAAGAAACAAAAGGTTCCATGAAATCAATCCCCCACACATCAAAAATTTCTACTTCGAGGATCGTATTCAATGGCATTTCATTTCTTTTTGAGATGTTCCCCACTCTCTGACATCTATCACACCTCTGGACGAAACTGTAGGCATCCTTGAAAATTGTCGGCCAGTAGAATCCTGCTTGTAGCACTCTAGCCATTGTTCGCTCTCCACCATAGTGACCCCCATACACCGAAGAATGACAATCCTGCAAAATCCCCTCGGTCTCGCTATACGGGATACACCTTCTTATCATTTGATCAGCACATTGTTTAAACAAATAAGGCTCATCCCATATATACCATTTGACATCATGCAGAAATTTCTTCTTTTGATGACCCACCAGGTCAGAAGGTACCATCTTACTCACCAAATAGTTCGCGTAGTCTACAAACCATGGCACTTCCCCTTTCACCACAAACAACTGCTCATCTGGAAAGGATTCATTGATTACAACTTTTTTGTCTGCCTCCCCTTCCAGATTCTCTAGTCGAGATAAGTGGTCCACCACTTGGTTTTTAGTGCCCTTTTTATCCTTGATTTCCAAATCAAATTCCTGCAACAATAAAATCCATCTGATCAACTGAGGTTTGGCATCCTTCTTTGCCACTAAATGTCGAATTGCCGCGTGATCCGTGTATACACTATCACCTTTGTGCCAATCAGATATGCTCAAAATTTATCAAAGGCATACACCACTGCCAATAACTCTTTCTCTATGGTGGTGTAGTTCAACTGTGCATCTGTAAGGGTCTTGCTGGCATAATATATCACATGAAACATCTTTTCCTTCCTCTGCCCCAAAACAGCCCCTACGGCGTAATCACTGGCATCACACATCAGCTCAAATGGCAAATCCCAATCAGTGCGATAATCACTTTGGTCTTTGAAGTTAGTTTCCCCTTTAAGTGCTCAAATGCTGGACACATGCAAGCTTCATCAAAATTAAATTGTGCATCCTTCTCCAATAAACTGCATAGTGGTTTAGTTATCTTGGAGAAGTCCTTGATGAATCTGCGGTAGAAACCTGCATGTCCCAGAAAACTGCGAACACCTTTTACTGAAGTAGGTGGTGGCAAGTTCTCAATAGTTTCCAGCTTAGCCCTATCCACCTCGAGTCCCTTCTTCGAAACTTTGTGTCCCAGTATGATTCCTTCTTGTACCATAAAATGGCACTTTTCCCAATTCAGCACTAAATTTGTCTCAAAACACCTCTTCAAAACCATTACCAAAATTTTAAGGCATAGATCAAAAGAGTCCCTGAAGACTGCAAAATCATCTATAAATACCTCCACATTCTATTCCACCATATCCAAAAATATAGCCATCATGCATCTCTAAAAGGTGGTTGGAGCATTACCTGACCCGAAAAGACATCCTTCTAAAAGCAAAAGTGTCGTATGGACATGTGAAGGTAGTCTTTTCACGGTCTTCTAGAGCTATCATAATCTGATTGTAGCACGAATATACCATCCGAGAAATAATACTCATGACACGCTAATCATCCAACATTTGATCAATGAATGGTAGTGGAAAATGATCTTTCCTCGTAGCTTTGTTGAGCCTGCGGTAGTCCATGCAGACTCTCCACCCCATCACTGTTCGTGTTGGAATTAACTCATTATTCTCATTAGTCACGACGGTCATGCCACCCTTTTTTGGTACACACTACGCTGGGCTCACCCATGAGCTGTCTGAAATCGGATAGATTATGCCTGCATCCAGCCATTTCAGTACCTCTTTTTTGACCACTTCTTTCATTATCGGATTAAGTCTTCTTTGTTGCTCAACCGACGACTTACTGCCATCTTCCAGCAAGATCTTATGCATGCAAAATGAAGGACTAATCCCTTTGATATCTGCTATGGTCCATCCAATAGCTAATTTGAACTTTCTAAGCACTTTCGTGGCGATTTTTCTTCACGAAAAGATGTTAGTGCGAGAAGAAATAATCACGGGTAGCTTTGAATCTTTATTTAAAAATGCGTACACGAGATGATCGGAAGTGGTTTTAATTCAAGTTACGGAGGTGTCTCAAGAGATGGCTTTAATTTTACCGATGTCTCTCGACTTTTCGTCGATGGCTCGACAGGTGTTCTGAATTTTCTGAATTGTGGAGTGGTATCCAGATATTGCACAAGTTCATCGAATTCCTCATCCTCCAATTCTGAATTTTTAGCAATGACACTTCTCAATGGTTCATAATCCACTAGACTCTCAACTTCATCATTTAGAACCCGATCCACCAAATCAACTCTGAAACATTCTTCTTCATCTGTTGGGAACTTCATTGCCTTGAAGACGTTAAAGGTAACCTCCTGATCATGTACATGCATAGTGAGTTCCCCTTTCTACACGTCTATCAAAGTCCTTCACTGTGGCTAAGAATGGTCTCCCAGTATGATTGGTATACTTTTATCTTCCTCGTAATCCAAGATGATGAAATCGGTAGAAAGATAAATTTGTCCACTTTCACCAGTACATCTTCAACAATTCCCCAGTGGATCGTGATGGATCTGTCGATTAGGCTACAAAAAAAATGTTTATCGGCCTTGGGTAAAAGCAATCCCAACCGATTAAATCTTGACAAGGGCATCAGTTGATACTTGCCCCAAGATCACATAGACATTTATCAAAGTTCATCTTTCGATCGTGCATGGAATTGTGAAACTGCCGGATCTTTTCGACTTTGGAGGTAGTTTATGTTTGAAGCCTTTGCTTTGCATTCCTCTGTCAAGGCTACTGTCTCAAATTCGTCTAATCTCCTCTTCCTTGACAATATACCCTTCATGAACTTTGCATAACTTGGCATCTGTTCCAATGCCTCCGTGAAAGGTATATTAATCTGCAGCTTCTTAAAAACCTCTAAGAACTTGCTGAACTGCTTATCTTCCCTCTACTTATTCAATCTCTGCGGATATGGAACCGGAGGGTGAACTAGTGGTACTGTACTCTTAGGCTTCTCATCCGAACCTGCTTTATCTTCTCTCTCTCCTTTTAGTAACTCGAATTTTCTTGGTTTTCTTTCTTTCGGTCATTTTTTCTCTCGCTCGGTAGCGCGTCCTCCTCGATATAACATGGCGGTAGGCGCGCGATGCTCGATTCTGCAATATTTTTCCCGACCCTTAATGTGATCGCTTGACCTTTGTTCCTTCCCGTCTCTTCTTGGATTTGCTTCTATATTACTTGGCAATGAACCACAGGGCTGTTGTTAAAGCATGCTTTCGCCATTTTTCCCATTTGAGTTTCTAGATTTTTAATAGCCACTTTGCTTGGCTTTTGATCATAACCTCCGTGTTTGCCATGTACTTCATCATCATCTCTCTCCATTTCTAATTTTTTTCTTGAGGTGCGGATGGAGTGTGATGTTGTTGTTGTTGAAAAAATCCGATGGAAAAAGGTGGTCTTGGTGTAAAAGTTGTTGTTGAGATGGTTGTTGTGACTTGAAATTGATTATTAATTTGGCCGATTATCTTGATTACCTTGATTATTTGACCAACTGAAGTTAGGATGATTGCGGTTGTTGGAGTTGTATGTGTTTTGAAACTGGCCTTGGTCTTTCTGTAATTGCTCACATCTTATCTGAGACTTCGGTGATAGCACATTGATCCGTCGTGTGACCCACTTTAAATCTCACATACGAAGGCAACTATTTTCGCTTTACTCTATGCCAATAAATCAATTTTCTTTGCCATAGCTATCATCTGTGCCGATAACTGAGTAATAGCATCCACTTCCAACAAACCTGCAACCTTGGGCTGTGGCATCCTAGCTGTAGGGTTCTGAAAATCGTCTGTTGCCATTGTTTCGATAAGGTTATAGGCCTCGTCATAGCTCTTTGCTCATAATGCCCCTCCTGCAGCTGCATCTACAATAGGTCTCGACTGCCATCCCAATCCATTATAGAATGTGTTGATCACCATCCAATCTGGCATACCATGGTGCGGACACTTCCTTAGTATCTCTTTATATCTCTCCCATGCTTCGTATAAGGATTCACCCTGTTGTTGCTCAAATTGAGAGATAGTTGTCCTCATCTTTGCAGTCTTAGCCATTGGGAAAAACTTGGCTAAGAACTTCTGTGCTAAGTCCTCCAATGTAGTAATTGATCCTGACGGCAAAGAATGAAGCCAACTTCTTGCTTTATCCCTCAATGAAAATGGAAACAGCCTCAGTCTGATAGCATCCTCCGTCACCCTATTGTATCTGAATGTATCACAAATCTCAATAAAGCTCAACAGGTGTTCATTCGAATCATCTGTAGCAGCACCCCCAAACTGTACCGAATTCTGCACCATCTGAATAGTGCCCAATTTATCTCGAATGTATTAGCTGCTATTGCTGGTCTGACTATGCTCGACTGAAGTCCATTAATGTTAGGCATGGAATAGTCTCTTAAAAGCCTGTCTGCTCCTCTCTTTTTTCTCTTCTCTTTGTCCTCTACGCCATATTAGATGTAGTACCCTCTAATTGTGCTTTGCAAATTTCTCCTTTTTCGCTTTCCAACCTCTTAGTTAATATTATCATGTCTTTGGTATCAATTACGAGTTGGATGATCGTGTGTGCATAAAAATTATACAAGTACCTGAAACCAAAACAAAAACAAAAATAGAAGTGAGAAACGATTAGATTTGTCTAAGTCATACAATATAGCTTAAAATTGATGATAATTATTTAAATTTAAACGCCTTTCCCCAGCAACGGCGCCAAAAACTTGTTACCTCTTTTTAACTTTTAACAAAAGAGCTCTAACTCATGCAAGTATACATGTGTCAACAAGCAATACAGAATAAGTCGAGTATCGATCCACGGAGAAAGTTATCTAAATTAAACTATTATGCATCATCTAAATCACTATTTTTATATGCTTAAACTAATACTTATGATTATGATTGTGAATTACTATAAAATCAAATAATAACTAAAAGATGAATAAAAATGTAATAAATCAAATCTAGAAATAATGGGATCCTAACTTCATTTAATAGTTCATCTAACTACCACCATCATGCAAGATTGTTCACGTATCACAGAAAAGTAGCCAAGAGCACTAATGTAGACATAACCATTTTTCAATGTATTATGACCTACTTACATAACATCCACATGCAATAGACACCATGTAATCATCAATAAAACCAACCTCACTATATTTCTATGTGAAATTGCAGCAATATTGAATTTAAGCACAAGCCCTTATATAACTCATACGGTGAAACAGTATATGTCTATCTGATTCACGAAATACAAAGCTAAGCAAAACAGCCCCATATACGCATGCTATCATGATTACAATCCATACTCGCATGTTATTTTTCAATTCCATACAAGCACATAAAACGAATGGTGATCAATCATTCATGCATTAAAATCAACCATGATAGAAATTCCTTATGATACACAAACAGTCCAGCAATCAGGCCATAAGTTAGACTACGTATTAAAATCCATTAGAATCCCATAATGGAGTTTAGTTCATGACTGAACCAAAAGCCATTATGGGATCAAAGCAATACATGGAAAATAAATAAACAATTGAAAGAGAGAAGATAGAATCGATCGAACCCAATTCTTGATTACAATCCAAATGTAACGTTCAAATCCTCACTAATATCCGACAAAATAACGTAGTTCATCCACAATGATTGAAATCCAAAGAAGAAGTAAGTAAAAATAATGAGTTTTTGCTTGGTTCACGTTGGAATTCTCTCAAAGTGTAAACCCTAGTTCTCAATATGAAAAAACGTAAAAAACTAATGAATAATAAATCCGGTACCAACCCGAATTGTTTTAACCAACTCAACTCTTCAAATTTAAAATTAAAATAAAATAAATCAATGACCTCGGATGTCGCCTGTGCATGGCGTGTCCCCTTGTAATCATCGCATCGCTGCGTAGCGTGTAAAAATCTGGTCAATTCGGGTGATCGCGGTGCGCGCGTGTTTAAGCTTATGTATGGCGGCCACGACTTCTGCGATTTGGATTACGTGTTCTGCATTCTTTGCTCGATTCTTTGCCATGCCACTCATCCTTCATCCATCCTCAGTTGCTTATCTCCACTTGTTCCTTGCGTCATGCTTCCATTAGCCTCATTCCATCTACCTTGCCAATTGCCATTCTTGCACTTCTACACAAAAGGAGTTCTCATTAGCCTGCATATTACATGCAACTACACACTAAAAAGCTTAAGATGCCATTTTCACACACTTTTACACCAAAGGGAGTTCTCGATCCACCATGCAATGCAAAATATTCCCCAACGAAATGCAACTAAAACACACTAAAATGTACTTTGAGATGGGCATAGTTCACCTTTAACTGAATTGATATCCAATAAGTAGGTATAAAACCCACTTATCAATCTAAAGGAAAATTTGCTCCAAACTGGGAAGGCCCGTTTGTTGTCAAGGAGGTATTGACAGGAGGTGCTCTCAGATTACAGGAAATGGACGACGATGAATTTCCACAACTCATCAACTCGGACACCATGAAATAGTACTATATCTGAGGTTACCATCAAGCAAACATCCTGGTTTTAGATCATCAAATCACCAGTCATTCATGTTTTCTAACCCTTTCTTACATATAAAATCTTCTTCATACCCTTCTGCCCCTCAAGGAAACATACTCTTCAAGCCAGCAGCCTGGTCCACTTCATTTCAAACCTTTCATACAATTTCGGTTATCCCACCAGGGATTGAACCTTTTACACCTGCAGTTTGTCCTGAACATAGGATCAAACTTTTTCACACTTTCAGTTTGTCCTGAACTTAGGATCAAACTTTTTCACACCTATAGTTTGTCCCAAATATGGGATCAAACTTTCTTTCCCCCGTAGTTTAGCCTGCATATGGGATTCAAACTTTTCTTCAGCTGCAAATCGTCCTAAGAGGCAAACTACGTCGACCTGATCTCCCTGATACCCGGGAGTACGTATGCAACCATATTCTATATGGCCCGATGGCAAAAAAAAATAAACAAAAACATTTCTACCCTCTCTCTATAAAAAAAACAAAAAAAAAATAACAAAAACATTTCTACACCTTTCTACCCTTACACCATTCAGCGTTGAACCTCTTACACCAGGTTCGAACTACGCAGACCTGATCTCCTCTTCAATAGGAGTACGTAGACAACCATTTATGGTTTGGTTTAACCCCCTACCAAAACACAAATACTTATCAACGGTACTGGGATCAAACTTTAATCCACCATATTTCATCGGCTTAAAACCAAAGGGATGGAACTACCTGACCTCTCCTCACAAATAGGAGATCTGGCGACCATCTAAGCTGCGGTTGTGCCTCAAAGAGCAATACTAATCCATAAGAGATGGAATTAACTAGGCTCCTCTTGAATAGGAGTGCTGGCGACCATCTGTGGTGCGGTCAATCTCAGAGAGGAAGAGCCACACTCCTCTACTCATTTTCATACAAAAACCAGTCCCAAGACACCAAAGATGGTAGGGATACACACAGATCAATGATCCGTTCTAAAAGATCCTGCGACGTCTAAATGTCCACACATCAAGGATTAGTTCAGAATATATCAAGATCACAAGCCCTGAAGAAACAAGCAAATATCAAGTAAGTATCAAGGCACAATTAAAAGGGAAGTCAATCAAAATATATTTCCCTACCATATATAATGTTGTTTGATATATACATATATGATGTACATAAAAAAATGGCTAAGCTAGTCTGTGCAGGAAAATATAAGTCTATCTATGGATCTGTATGTATGCGGACTATCAGATCTAACATAGCATCTCTCTCCGAAGAAGGAGGTAATGTTGCAAGCTCCTGCCCAATGGTATTTACATGAGCTAGCAAATCCGAGGCTAACTGCATGTTGGCATGATGCTCATCAATGTATGCACTCATATCGACAAGGATGTCAGTCATAAGGGATCTCACTGAAGTACTATCTGTGATGGCCACATCCCGAACAAATAGGGAAGCATCCCGCTCTACAATCAATGCATCTCTGGCTGATCTGGCCTCGTCTCTCTCCAATAGAGAGACGTCTCTCCCATCAAGAGATGTCAACATCAAGGCCCTAGCATGATCTCTCTCAAAGGTCATCAGATGAAGACTCTTCTCTAAGTACTGTGTTGAATGCTGAATCACAGTAGCACTAGTACTGGGAGAATCCATCACAACTGTTGGCAACCTAGTAGTCAAATCCTCCTTGGTGGGAATATAAGTCTCCTCCATAGGCTCCCCATCCTAAGAATCAATCCCCTGCACTGTGGATACTACCATAGTCAATATCGTCTCTCTCGCCATCCATGCAGAATACTCTGCAGAACAACCCGGGTGGCTAACGGAAAACTTAGCTAGCTCACGCTGATCCCAATAGGCATACAACCTGGATCTATCCTCTGCTGATAAGTGGAGAGAAGCTAAACGCTGACTCAATGCCCCCTCAAAAGGATGGAAGTCCTGTAACTGGTCAAACTGACACATCACGACCAGTGGATGGTAAGTAGCCATGCCCCTCAAACCAGCTAGAGGGAGATAATCCATGCCTGGAGCATGAGTGATGAAGTTGTAGGGTGAGCTGAGCCTTTTACACGACAATATATCAAATGAATCTCCGATCCCTGCCAGGAAAACGGACTAAGATGCATGATCTATACACTCCGCAGGCTGAAAGGAGTACGACATAGCTATATCATGGGTGAAACAATACTTGTGTCGTTTGAAAGTGCCAATCGGTCTCAAGTGTGATATAAACCACACGTACAGCATGATCGAACTGCCTGTGAATACCCCTGTAGGGTAAGTGCTGCAATATGTGGCTGACCTCAGCGTCTCTGCGATGATCATCGGTACAATGATGTGACCCTCCCTAAGAGCTCTCACTGCCATGACGACGCCAATATGTAGCTCATCCATGTACCGTGGCATGTATACATATGATAATACACACAGTAGCAAGACATCTACTCTGGTCGAGTGCCAATGATCCTTCGGCATGGTGAAATCCCTAGAGTGCCGTGTGTAACTATCCTCAGAACCAAATCTATCCATCAGAAAATGCTGAGATACAACGTGACCAGATGTGATCTCATCCTGTACAACTCTACGCCTCAGCCCGGTGAGAGTCATAAACTGTCGGCTCATGTCGCCGATGGCCATCCGCGCGCAAGGTCTGTCTAATGGCAGTACCATCAACCGTGCATACTCCTCCAGAGTAGGAGTCAACTCATGGATGCCAAACCGGAAGACCTGTCTCTCCGATATCCAATGCTCTAGCATACCCTCTATAAAGCCTGCGGGAACCTGAAACATCATGAGAGTCATAGTATGTTGTAATAACTAATCTATAGTCACCCTGTCTGAAGGTGACATACTATCATACCACGATCTCAGATGGGATGTCACCAATACTGGTGGGGTATGATCAATGCGGCTAACTATCAAAGAATACATCTGTGTGGGCCGTATCATAAGATCATCCAGGGGTCAATGCTGAATATCTCTGGACATACATATATATGCATAACATAATACATGCATGATCAACAATAGATGGCAATATGATGTAAGGAATAATAGTATATACATTCCTAAGTACATCATCATCTAATACATCTCTGTATAGCTAAAAATACAAGGAAATGGGGCACAACCGCCCAACAACTAATAGAGGCCTATCAAAAGATATAGCGAGAATGGGGCCCACACTTCCGGATCGGTCTAGTTCTAGTTGCAAAGGAGTTCTCATAAGCTGAAAAGGCCAAATCAGGAATAAAAATGCTACGCGATTAAGCGGAATAGCCTGAAATCCTGGTTTTCACAGGTCAAGTTGTGGCTTTACATATCACTCATTGGTCTTCGCCCAAACATAGGGTACACTATACCAATGATCTCAACTATTGCAAACTACATTTGGCAATACCTCATAAAGGTCCAATGTCGTCAGTTCAGGGTCGTAGCCCTAAAACCTTTTCCCAGCCAGTTTTCATACATCCGTTGATGCACACGTCAATGAAGGTCAAGCAGCCTTGACATTATCCCCAATAGGGATCTCATCCATTGATGAACATGTCAATGAAGGTCAGACAACCCTGACAACACCGACTATTCGCAGTAACTGTAACAGAGCAGCGGAAAGACCTGGCGATACAAACCAGGGAAAAACATCTTCATTGGGGAGGACCGATGATGGAATGTTATACACATCCTCAACAGACAAAGCTCTATCCCCACAAAATCTCTTGTACATGAGAGATGCATCTTCAGGATAAATTATGTATCAAGGAGTCAATACTTTGGTGATAACCCCAACGTCAATAATCCTAGAGATTCCTAGTAGCTGTGGATCACGTGTCCATGACAGTTCATCAGGCTGCTTATTTAGTGCTCCCTTAGTAGAAGCAACAGGGAGCCAACAATCATCCCATCATGTTAGAGAACAATCCAACAAACCACATACATTTGCATCATGTTGTTATGCATTGCATCGCAATCATCTCGTTGCATTTCAAGTGTCTAGTATTCTTTATCTTATCCATGACATTACATTGCATGAACATGATAAAAAGGGGCATCTGTAGACACTCGAAATTTTCTACCTACCTGTTACTAACATTGCAGGAAGTGCAGAATCTTCTTTCAGAGATAACCCTGGAAGACAACTTAGCTTAATCCCAGAAATACAACCGAAAGTTCAGTTTCAACCCCGAAAAACACACCGAGAGTATCATTTCCCACCTTGGAGATAACCTCGGGGAAAGCAGTGCAGATACTAGAAATTCCACCGGAAAAGGCTGATTCATCTTGGAGATAAACCCAAGATGTTCAGTCTCAGTCCCGGAAACAACATCGGGAAAGACAATATAAACCTTGGAGATAACCCCAAGGAGTGCAGTTGCAATTCCAGATATAACCCCGGAGATGCTCGTTTCAACCCATGCAATCAGCTTTAACCTCGGGACTCACACCGAGGCACTCAACTCCCAAAAATGGAGATAACCCCGGGAGGACAGGCATACCTCAAAGACAACCCTGAGGGCTTTCAGCACTTGTAGTAGCCCAATCTTAGAGATTACCCTGAGCAATGTCTGCTTTATCAGCCAAAACCGGAGATAACCCCGGTGAAGGGCAAAATCGTTAAATTGCCACCTCAAACCCACATGGCGCCGTCTCAACAAACAACAGTCAACATACATTCTACACAACAATATCGCACAAGAACCAAAGAGTTACAATCCCGAGTGACTACTATGCAAGGCAGAACACCGGATAGAATTTGAAGCTTGAAGACATAGGATATGGTTCCATCTGCCTGACTTCGTACAACCTCTAATCCCATGTCATTGCGTGGCTCTCGACAACAGTAGTCCAAAACAGGTCTTATACACCTCAATCAGATGCTTGGATTGAAGTTCTGCAAGTTTGAGTGGACATCACGTTGCACGCGTGTATGTACTTCAAGACTTCAAGCAGACTCGCAGAGTTTAGGGCACCCCGGGCACCAGTAGTGCATCTGCAATACACAGCAGTACACTGTGGCTCCCCCCTCTATAAATAGAGGGCTTGAGGTAGCCATATGCAAGAGAAAAAAAGGCGAGGAAGCCCTGTCTAATTTGCTCTGTACACACCCTATATTGAGTGCTTTCTCATTTTAAACACTTGTGAGCTCACATATAGCTATATTTTTACTGGCAGGAGACTAGTGTTCATCCACTTAAAGCTATAGAAGTCTTCTTTGGCAGTCCACTGTAAGCCTTCTTACACACATTAAAGCCTTTCTCTTCATCTTTGTACACACTCTTCTTCACGTTGAGAGTCGTATTGTGTGTGTATGCCCAAACTTCGATCCATGGTTTTCATTTCTATTTGTATATATATATACTTATATATATATATATACTTATATATATATATATATACTTATATATATATATATATGGACTAACATTATCGAGTTATGTCTTGATTGAGCCTGGACTCACGTCTGGAGCGTTTATTTGCTTATATATATATTTACATTTCTGTCAGGCCTAGAGTTTACTTTCATGGCCTTTTACTGCTTTATTTACATTCCGTCCCACCTGGAGTTTACTTCGTGCCGGTTGATCGCATTTATTGCTTTATTTACATTTTTGATCCCCTATGGAGGTGCTTCGTGGTGGTTGATCATGTCTCTATTTATATATTTACCACTTTTATATATTTATATTTTGATCCCCATGGAGGTGCTTCGTGGTGGTTGATCATGTCAGATATATATATATATATATATATATATATATATATATATATATATATATATATATATATATATATTCTTACTTTTTTATATATAATCGCTACTATTTTTCATATAAACCGAGGTATCATGCGAGCCTAGGAATCATGTGATCACAGATTCAGTTTATTGAATCTAGATTCGGTTCGTGATGGACATTTTCAAATTTATGTAGCGACTTGTAAATTATTCACGGTGTTTAAATTTCCTTAGATGGCTTTCATGCCTTGATGAGGAGTTCGGCCTTCGCTATATATTTTTTTCTCAAGATGCTTCAGATCTCGAAAATAAAAGCAACCAAGCCGAACATTTAATAATAAAATGGAAGTATTAAAGGCCTCAATTACTATTGAGCACAGGGTTTGAAAAACTTCTTTTACAAAACCTCATTGCTATATCTTGTTTAAAACTGAATTTTTGTATAAATTCAAACCCTGTGTATATAAGTTCGAACGAGGCATAGCACTACTTCCAAATAGCAGCACATTCACCCATACACACACACACACATTCATATAACAGTTTCTTGAAAAGTGGCGGTCACCGTGATAACACAGATGTCGGGGGGTGCCTAACACCTTCCCTCCGCATAATCAAGCTCCCGAACGCAAAATGAATCTCGGTTTCACAGACCCGTTTAGGAGTGTCACGTCACTGGGTCAATGTGAAAACCTTTTCTCAGTTGCGTTGGTGCAACCATTTAAAAACACCAACTGGAGACTCTTACAGTCAAATCGTCGACATATACATGTTGGACCTTTTTCACTTATTTTTTTTAAACAAATCTCACATAACATGAGAACACCAAAGAACAAGAACAAAAAAGGGACAAATAAAAATCTCGACGTCGACACAAGGTTTCTATTTATTGTAAATAGTTTTGTAATTGGAATAATTAGAATTAATTTTGAAGAATTGGAGATCAAGGAGCAATGAGTGCTTGAAGACCCGTTTGTAATGGAGCCTAGGATTTAAATGTAATAGTTATATTTAAATTTAATTCTTGCACCCTAGGTTTGACCTTTTGGTTCACTTGATGGCTTTAGTGAACCAAACTAGAATAATGTCAATAATCAATCCTAGTAAAATATAGTATTATTTATGTGCATGCTTATACTATATATATATATATATATATATATATATATATATATGTGTGTGTGTGTGTGTGTGTGTGTGTGTGTGTGTGTGTGTGCATGTGCGCTAAACAAGATGAGACAAATAATAATAAATCTCTCAAAGATTTTATATTAAGTCCGAAGCGTTCAAAGATATTTGGAATAACGAACGTCGTCTTCTAGCATGATAAATCGATAGAGTATCAGTTAATTATTATAAGTTTGTTGTGTCACACAAGGCTTATTTAATTTTTTGAGATGTTATTTTATCACATTTAATGCTTATAAAAAGATTGAATGATGTTGTTTTGTTGTGTCACACAAGGACAATTTTTTCTTTTGAATATATAGAAGTGTTAGGTTTGACTTAACTTGAATAATTTTGATTTGGATGTATCACACTTGATCAAAATAATTTACGAGGCAAAATAAAAAGAGTTATATATTGATGTAATTGATAAGAGTTGTCTAACTATTTATTTATATATAATTTTTTGTGTCACACAAGGCTATATATATTTGAAATGAGATCCTTATTCTCACTAGCAAATCTTTAATTAGATTTTGTCGAACTATATAAGTGAGGGTAATATAGTTTGATGAAAATAGTGGGAGATACCAATTTAAAACAAGACCTAATTTATTTTGGTAATTAATTAATAAAAGAATGTATGCTAAAAATGTTGTTAATTATAAATTCATTTATAGAATTTTACAATGTCTAAATTATTATCACTGCTGAGCATAATAGATGTTATTTAACCGTACCGAATTAAACAAATTGGTTAAGAAATTTGAGAATAGTTCTCAAGGATGAAAAGATAGCTTATGTCTTTAATACGCCTATCCCAGCATTAGTTACAGACAATGCCTCTAAGGAAGAGATTGTTACTTTTAGAAAGTGAAAAGATGATGCACATTTGGCTCAATGCATAATGCTCACATCCATGAGTAACGAGCTTCAGAGTCAGCATAAAACTATATATGTTCCTACTATATTCTTGTACATCAAGTAATTGATGGTGAGGAAAGTAGGACTGATAGATATCAGATATCTAAGGATCTCTTCCAATCTAGAATGACTGATGACACTATAGTACAGACAAAAGTCATTAACATGATCAATTTAATTGAGCAATTAGGACAATAGGTTTTGTCATAGATGGAGAGTTGAGTCAAGAATTGATCTTGTACTCACTCCTGAACTCCTTCTCACAATTGTTGTGAATTTTTCATATGAACAAGCTAGATATCAGCCTCGCTAATTTGCTTAACATGTTGAAATTGCTGAGTCACTTTCCAACCAAGAAAGACCAAGTCTTACTGGTAGGGACCTAAGGATCTTCTGAAAAAAAGAATGATTTAAAGAAGGTAAATAGAAAGGTACAAAAATAAAGGATAATAAGAATAAAACTGATACGGATAACAAATGAGTTTGCTTCCACTGTAATAAGCCAGGAAAATGGAAAGAAAACTGCGAGAAGCATCTTGCAGAGTCTAACCAAAGAATCTTATCGAAGCTTCAGTTACAAATACAATTTTGTTCATGATTGAAATAAATTTTTCTTTAAGTCAAGTTTCTACTTGGGTATTGGATACCGGCTGGGTTCTCATAAATATAGATTTATGAAGGAACCAAGCAGAAGTTGAAAGTTAAACAAGGGATAAGTAATCCTATGTGTGAAAAATGAAGCAAAGGTTGCTACATTAGCCATATGAACTTATAGTTTAGCATTGCCTATGGGCAAATATATTAAGTTAATAAGTTTTTATTGTAATCTAGTTCTCATTAGAAACATTATTTCCATTTTATTATTGGACAATAAAATTTTTGGTATTATATTTAAGGAAAATTGTTGTTCTATTTATAATAATAATATTTTGTATAGAACTGGAATATTACTTAATGGACTTTATGTACTTAACTTAGATGAAAAATTATTTTGTAAATTGAATAAACTAGTACAAGAAAAGGAGATGATCATTCAAAGAGTTAAATATTTATATTTGATGAATTACAAGTCTGAATCATTTGAAAAGTTCAAAGAATTTAGAGGTGAAACTAATTGGCAAAGTATTAGGATTCTTTGATCAGATCGAGGAAGAAATACTTGTGCAATAATTTTCTAGATCATCTCAAATAGTTTTCTCACAATGAACATTTCCTGATACATAATAATTAATTGGTCTATTTGAAAGGAAAAATTGTACCTTATTGGACATGGTGCGGTCCATAATAATTTTACTGACATTCCAATATCCTTCTGGGGTAATGTCCTAGAAATGATTATATATCTACGAAAAGGTAACCTTAAAATTTGGCCACAAGACTCCATAAGAGTTATGAACATGGAGGATTCCTAATCTTAAGTATGTTAAGATAAGGGGTTATCTTGCTTATGTGAAAAGATTTCAAAGGATAAGCTTGGGATAAAATTTGACAAATACAAATTTTTGGGACATCCTAAAGTAAGTTTAGGGCATATGTTCTATAATCCTACTTAGCAAAAGGTGTTTGTTGTGAAACACACTACCTTCTAAGATAAATGTTTTTATCATTGAAGGGGCTATTGGGAGGATAATAGATCTAGAAGAGTTCAAGAACCACAAAGAAGTATAAGTCAAAAAGAGGAACCTATAGATAGACCTATTGTACCACAACGGAATCGTAAATCTGGAATAGTACCAAAGATACTTGGGAGGTATGGATTCATCATAGATGATGATGATGAGGTACGCATCATAGAAGATGATGATCCAGTTACATATGATAACGTAAAAGTTATAGAAACTCAGAGAAATGGATTGAAGCAAGCTTCTCAAAAATAGAACATTTGATTTGATATGATAATCAATAGATTTTAATTTTATCAAAATCGAGAATGAATCTCGTGTGTACAAAAGGGTTAATGGGAGCACCGTGACATTCATAGTATTATATGTTGATATACTATGGATAAAGAATGACATATAAATGCTACAATCAGTAAAGATAAAGTTGTCTAAACATTCCTCCATGAATTATTTGGGAAGAGTATCGTAATTGGGGATGCAAATCTATATAGATAGATTTAAAAGGATACTCAGCTTAACCCAAGGAACGTATATTCATTCGATACTAAAGGAGTTTAGCATGACAAACTCTAAAAGATGTCTCATATTGATGAGCCATGGAGTGAATTTCTTTTAATAGTCCCCATAGACTCCTGAAAAGAGAAATCGCATGAGTTACTATCATGTATGCAATGAAATGTACGAGACCTGATGTTGATCGGTCATATTATGGAGAAGATCACTGTAAGACAATGAAAAAATCTTAAAGTACTTAACTAGCACTAAGGATGTGATTAAAATTTTTAGTGTGTCTGAATTAAAACTAGAGGGCTTAACAGACTCAAATTTTTTCAGACTAACCAAGATAATAGGAAATCCACTTTAGGGTAAATCATTATCTTGAATAGTGGTGCAGTGAATTGGAAAGGTTTCAAACATCAAAGAGTTGTTGGTTTAGTGACAAAGAAAAAGTATATAGCTGTAAATGAAGCTGGAAGTTGATTATTTGGATGAAAAGTTTATTACAGAACTAGGAATAGTTCCTAAGTCTTATCTTGGATCTAAACATGTGTTGTGACACTTTCATTTGATTAGAGAATCATTGAAAGAGAAGAAGTCACCACAGAGATAGTGGACTCTCAAGAATGACATTACATATCCATTAACTAAAACTTATCCAACAGTAGGATGATTGTCACTTAGAGAAGAAGGGTATGAGATACCATGGCGATTGACTTTAGTGCAAGTGGGAGATTGAAAGTAGTATGCACACAAACAAATTATGTTTGATGATAAAGCATATAATTTGTAACAATATTATTCATTTATTAATAAAAGAATTATTTAATTAAAGGCTTTTAATTTATCTATATGGTGTTGTTTTATAATATGTGATAAACACTTAGTTTTGAGCAATGATTTTAGAATCATGATGATGATCATGCTAATGAGATCTAAATTCTTAGATAGCTCATAAACTAAAATTTTTCCCAATCATTGGATTACTAAAAAGTGGATTAGTGAATCCAGATATATTGGTACATATGTTGCTTGCACATTGGATGATGATGATTGCTCTTATGATCATTTATGTGAAAACACTAAAGCAAGTATGTTGGTGCTTATTGGAGAATAAGTTCACTGAACGTGGCTCGCTAAGGAATACCTAATGAAGTTTTATTTGCCTGTCAATAGAAATTCTTATAGTGATAGTAATACAAGTGATCCTTAGACTTGAGATCATTATAGTATCTTATGTATGATGAGTTATACTTTGAAATGTCCCTTAAGACCCTTAGGGTATATCAAAGGGTATGCTTGGGGTGTAATAAGTTGTAAATGGAGATAATGAATGATCAACAAAGAATCTACCGCTTCTAGTAAAAGAAGAGAATGTCCTATGTGATTCGATAAATGACAACCTAGTAGTCCTTGGCCAATGCAGAATGAAATTAGAAAAGAGTTTCTAATTTGCATTATATAGAGTTATGCATTTAAGAATTGAAATACATAGAATTAAATAAAATAAGACTTGACAATAATTCTATATCTTATATTTAATTGAGACACTGTATGGTGGAAGGATTGAATTATACAGTAACTATTTACTCAAAGGTTCTTTTATGATTAATGTTGAAATCTATATTATCTGAAAAGTCGTTGATCGCTAAAGAGGCTTATCCTTATTGTAGAATAAATTTTATTTATTTAAATGAACTAATTAGTTCATTTATTTATTTAAATAAAATTAGAATTATTCTAATTGATTTATTTACAACCAGTTTAATATGGAGAACCTAAAGGGTCACGCCATAAAAGGAAAAATATTTATTTAAGAAGTAAATAACATAGTCGTAATAATAGGTTAAATGTATTTAATTTTAATCTATGGTGATAGTAAATAGCTTAATATTTATTATTTAATATTTTGAAAATATTAAATATAAATTAATAAGAGGAGTCTTATTATTATTATTATTATTATTATTATTATTATTATTGTTGTTGTTGTTGTTGTTGTTGTTGTTGTTGTTGTTGTTGTTGTTATTATTATTATTATTATTATTATTATTATTATTATTAGTTTCTAAAGGAGTTTGGGAATTAATTAATAAAAGGTAATCTCATATATTCCTAATAAGTTTAGGAAACCTAATTAATTAAAGGTGTTTAATTATTTAAAATAAAACCCTATTCCTAAATTGTTTAGGAGGGTTTCCTACATCTATAAATAAGATGAGTCTTATTATGGGTAAGGGTTACACATATGTTAATGACAATTCCAAGAGTTGTGAGAGTACGTATATTTTATAGAGATTGAATTAGAATTTTGCCAAACACCCATCTTCTTGAATATTTATTCTTCCTTGGTGGATCACCTCTAGAGGCCAAACACTTGGGTGGCTAACGTTGATCAAAGGACAGAATTAAACCCACTGGATTCAAGTTGAAGTGAAAATGAATTGGATGTGAACTCGTACCTAAGAAATCTAGTTTCTATAAGCGCAGACGCATCCCGCGAAGGAAATATGCAAAGGCAAAGGATCCCCAGTCAAAATCCTCTATGCGGTCTACCTTGCGAAGAGCACCGACTAAGGCAAATGAGACAGTTGAGGAGTTGTCTGCAATGAAATAACCCCTGATGATAGTGAGAAACAAACGTCGCAGAATGCGATCTCTCTCCCGTTGATCATCAAGAAGAGGCTTTGATAAAACGCCACTGGCAGCATCAATAGTCAGAGGACTCGAACGAATGATCCGAACCTTAAGGGCAAAAGGAGGAACCCCTAGTAGGGAATGAACAGCGGGGAAAATATCCGCCACCAAGGGCACCCTCTCACCTGTAAACTCCAAGCCTATGATGAATCACCAATCCATCGACGTCATCATTACCTCACAGTCAAGCAGATGAAGCGACTGACTCTGATGAAACCATCTCTTAGACAAATCTCTTAGATAACCCCACAGACAACATCGTGGTGCAATAAAGAAGAATGCCTCGAAGCTCCAGGAATGTACAATGGCCTGGTAATCTGGATGAAGGCTCCTATAAAAAGAATGGATGGTAAACCAGTTCCCCCGTGGCTAAGTGAACCCGGGAACTTGCATATTCAAATTAAGGTTCAACCATTGCCAAAAAATAGAAGAGAATAATTATTCAAAAAAATGAAAACCTCCAGTACCTCGGTAGCATGTAGATGGACTGATGAATGACGTCTCAAATCCCCTAACAGATCGAGAATCGTCACATGTATACCGACAAGGTCTGAGAAAGAAGTGGAAGAATAGGGAGCTGGATCCGCAACAGGGACATCCTCTTTCTCCTCTAGTTCTATCAACCTTAATAGGACAAATCACATACTCGGTCAACCGACGAGCCTTTCGGGCTGAACGAGACAAAAAATATCTAAAGTTGTCCGTCTAACGTTCGAGGAAAGCCTACGGAAAGTAAAACTGCTAGGCCTATCAGAATCCATGCCTAAAAAGAAACTCCAAATCGCCTCAAAAAGGGTGAGGTATGTTTCTACTCCAGTTAATTCAATTGAACATATGCATCCACCTAGGACAAAAGACTCCTAAGGATATGCTTAGATCATCACATCATGCACGATTTTCATGTGTAAACTCATACTATTTTAACATACATCCCTAGTAGAGTTAAACATGCATGCATATAAAATGCCCAGACTCGTGAAAAAATTTCACCAGAATCTCCTCTATAAAAGGGACTATCCATATGCACATAGGTATGACTAGGTGGCCATTCAGTAGCACACTAACCCAATCAAGAATAATATAAATGTTAACATTAAAATCAAGCCCACAATGGTAGTCAAATTACCCAAGGCAATTAAAATATAGTCATGACAACTTCATGCTCATTTGTCCTAAAATAGGATAGCTAAACTAGCCAAAATGAGTGAAAAATGACTTTCGAAAAAATAAAAAAATTCACATAAGAACTTTCATCACGGTAAAATAAAAATATTTACTAAGCCCGTTCAATTTTATTAAGTCATTTATGCATATATATTTGATACATTGCGTTTAAACCTATTAAACATGAAATCTACCTTTTTAACGGTCAACACTTAAAAAGAAAGGATGTAAACGTTACCAGAAATGTGCAGAACATTTGTATAGTGACGAAATTCAGGAAAAGCAACCCGAAATGAATAGATCTGAGCAGAGAAGTTCGGATTTCTCGGAGGGTATCAAGTTGAAAATGACATGTAAAGGGGCTAGGGAGGATTAAATCCACATGCAGCTTGCCGTGACTCTACCTGCGGCAGCTGTAGGTAGAGCTATGGAAGGGCTAGATGGGTCCCACCCCTTTAGTTCGATCAAATTTAAGTCATGGTAGGTTCTCCAGAAGCCAAAAAGTTAAATCAATAAAAAAGGTTTTACGCGATTGAGCGGAAAACACCTAAAATCCTAAAAAACTGTTGGAATATAAGATTTTCAGTTAAGCCGTTAGCGACAACCCCAATGAAGCATTAGGGAAGCCTGATGATGATAACTGTTGAAAACTATCTTCATCGGGAAGGACTGATGATGGAATCTATTATAAAATGTATCCTCAACAGAGATATCAAAAATGCTTGATGAAAATATAAGTCGTTGAACACTACTTCAATGAAGATATCGGGATATCTGATATTGTAACTGTTAACATCAATCCAGCATAGCATTGGAGAAGAATCCGGTTATGTAAATCATTGAAAACTACTTCAACGAAGATATCGGAAGATCCAGTATTGTAAACCGTTATCATCAATCCAGCGTAGCATCGGGGAATAAGGATCCGGTGATGTAAGCCGTTAAACACTACTTCAGCGAATATATCAGAAGATCTGATATTGTAAACCATTGGCATCAATCCAGCGTAGCATCAGGGAAGGATCCGGTGATGTAAGTCATTGAAAACTACTTTAGTGAATATATCGGAAGATATGATATTGTAAACTGTTGGCAGCTGTAATATCCACAATTTTATGAGTAATATTAATAATTAAATTAATAAAGGTTTGAATATAAATATATATATCTTTGTGGCATGAGATGTGATGATTCAATTAAATTGAGTTAAGTGCGAGATAATCAAGAAATGTGGTGAAAATGATGATAAGCTTAATTAAGCTTATGTGATATGCCTAGTGTGGCATAATTGTGGACTAAGTAATTCATTAATTAAATTAATGAGGAAATGATTAAATAATGCGATGGACTAATTAGTGTTATTATTTTAATTAGTTATTTGTTAATGTGCAGTTATACATGTTATGTGAACATATAAATAAAATAGCATCATGTATAATATATAAGATGGTTTATTAAGGGTAATATTATAATGTGAATATTATTTCGTGAGACTATATAATAATAATAATCTTAATTTATGTAATTCTACTAAACTGGAATAAAAGAACCTTTTGTGATATAATGGTAAACCAATTAAATGTGTAATTTAAATGTATGGGAGAAGATAAATTTAAGTGAATAAATATTTTCTATTAAATGTTTATTTCCATATTTATGTGTAATTGGGATAATGATTTTTATGGAAAATAATTGGTTGCTAGTGCCCAACTAATTTATACTCTAGCCCAATTCAAATATTATTTGGACTAACCCAATGTTCATGGATTATATGATTTTGTGTATGTGTCCCTAACTTAGTATAATGTAATAATAATAACTCATTAAATTTGACTTTGTGAGTCCTAAAAGGAAATAACCTCAGTATATGAGGTCCACTCTACTGATAAATAAGATAGTAATAAGCCTTGTCCCAAAATTACTGTCACACTTCATTAATCAGCCGCAATAGGCCATTGGTCGATCTTATTCCTTGTTGCTTAAACTTAGAGGAGTGATGATGACTAGAAGAATGGAGGGAAGGGAGTTGGTAACAACTTTCCACAAAATTTTCCTTGCCCATTGGTTTCTTCTTCTTCTTCCTGTTAAACCAAAACACTGGGCAAAGGCATTGTATTGATAATAAATTCTCTATAAATAGCAGCCATTCTCTTCATATCTCTAGTTGCTAAATTGTATGATAAACATAAATTAGAGAGTGTGTTGCTAAAATTTGAGAGCAATTAGAAGTTTGAGGAAACAAAATTTAACAATTCATGCTTCAAGAGGTAATATCCATATACATGTTCTTGATTTCAAGTTTTATAAATTCTTAAAATTCTCAAGAATTATCTGTTAATTGTTTTGGAAAGGAATGTCATTGTGTTAGAAGAGTTGTATGAATGTATGGAGTTAATATGAATGTTTTGAGCATGCTAAATGAAAGAGTAATTGTTGTATGGTACGAAATCTGCATAAAATAGAGGCCATGTCTAGAGTTGTGCCGAAGTGGCGCGGCCGCACCACTTCCCAGTACAATCCCAACGCGGCCACGCCGTCTGCCAGATTTGTAATATATTTCTGTTGCTTTCTATTATGTTGATCTTGCTAGTTTGACTTGATTATGGATATAAATAACATTAACACACAAATAGAGGTGGCTTCACTTATAGGAAATTATTTTAGCTTGGTTTATAATGACTTTGAAGACAAACCTTTTGGAAAACAAACCTTGATGAATCTTGTGTTCTTTAAATTCTGATCTTTTTAACACATTTACATAGCTTGTGTATGTGTAAAAATGAGTATGAAATGTGGATTCAAAGTTTCTTTGCATGTTTATTTTGGTTTAACATGAGATTTTCAAGAAAAACTTAGAGGTTTAAAAACCAACTTTGTTGAAAACTACCATACTCACATTCTGACCTTATGTACAAACATATCAAGCTCTTTTATGCCTTAACACGTGACTAATGTGTTGGTTTATATGGTTAGGCGTAATATAGACTATTCAAGCATGATTTAAAATGAGCTTTCAAGTAGAGGACCATACTAACTATGTGCAAAGGTTCATTTAGCCTCATGATGTGCTTAATGGTTATCATAGTTAGATTTTGTGGTATGAACTTATTTAGCCTTATTAATTGGGACATTTCAGAAAGAAACTATGAAATTTGAAAGTAAGACTAAATGGTTTGAAACTAAACTTAGAGTAAAACCAAAACCTTCTTTACATGCGAATATGCTCTGTGTTAGTACTTCAGTATGCTAAGTAATGATATGTGCAATTAAAAAACCAGTCCTGGTTTTGACATGGAGCAGTGTGGCCGCACCACTCCCTAGTCATAATGCAGCGTGGTCGCGCTACATGCTAGTGTTGTCTGACTTTTTAAACTATGATCTGAGAATTGTAGCATGTATATATTAATGTTTTAAGCTATAACACATGATGAAAGTGGTGTTCTATGTGTTTAAGTGTATAGTGGCTAATTGAATCAATACTTAACAATTTCTAAAAGGTTTTTAGACAATGTTTTCAAAGACAAATCAATGTTGATGTTGTAACTATATGGGTTTATCGTGTAACTAAGATAGGACTTAATATATGTGCTTAATATACGTATTGAGTATGTCTATGAGATAGTTTGTGTATCAATCTTGTATATACATAAATAGGATACTATAAGACCTTGCAATGACGTTAAGCTTTAAGATTTGTAATCTACGCAAAAGGCAAGTTCCATAACTTACACAACTTTGGTTATTGTCCAAGTTTAAATTGTTGTTATATCAACTACATATTTGGGCAAATACCTCTATTGATTGTATAATTGTTTTATTGAATGACTATTGTGTTATCAAAATTCTTGGAATTTATTATTCATGCTCTTGAAATGAAATCACAATTATATTCTTGAAATCATGTTGTATACCTTGAACTAGCGAATCATTCTAAAGTGTATTGAGAAAAGGCGTCTAAGCCATTTGATTTGGCTATACCATTATATATGAATTCAAAAAGTTATCCAAACCAATTGACTTGGTGCAGATGTGACACCCCCAAATCCGGGCACTTCATTTCCAACAGATTTGGTGTTCACTTGATAAAAACATTCATGTCTAACTACCAAAACGTAATAAAATTTAATAATCAACCTTAACATTAAAGGATTACATCAATAAGTTTAATAAAATCTCCCAGGTTATCTAACCTTTACATACAAACATCATGTGCGAAAAATTAAATAACTACATCAGAAGATTTAAAATAAAGTCTGACAATATAAAAGTCGATATGTTTACAAGTTTTCAATACTTGCTTATCTTCCCTTTCCCTTTACTAGTTGCAGGTTCATCGACCTTCTCAACTTTAGCTGTAATATTTATATAAGCAAGAGTGAGCAAACAATGCTCACTTGAAATGACAATGAATAAACATCATATCAACTGCCAAATAAATAGGCTCAATAAAAATGAATAATGTGCTTCATCAATAATAATCAGGAACTGAATTTGAAATGTATAACTGAGGGTCAAACAACCATGAACTATGTCCATAGTTATAAGTATTCTTTCAACTTAAACTTTAACAATCCTAAGACTATAGGGACTCCTCGTACTTAAGGGGATCAATCCTTCGTATAATGTATTGTGCACAAACATTTAAACGCTATGCGTAAATTATCCCCTATAATAGGGTTATCCATCTCAGCATTTAGAATACGAGTCCATACCAAAGTAAGTTTGGTTTGGATAGGTTTCAAGGTAATTTAGAGTTTAACGAACATCAACTAAGGATTAGTTGAATAAAAATGTAATAACATTATGCTATAGAATAAATCATAAATGAATCAACATTGTAGATTAAGGTCATGCTTTAGGAATAATCTAAGAGCATAAGCATTGAATAACATAACATACCTTGCTTGAACAATATTAAGCTAAGGTTAGAATCTTGTTTAGAATTGAGTATTGAGCATGCATAATAAATAGTAAATTGAACGATAAAACTTGTTCAACGTTAGTGTATCAGAATTTAGAAACTTGCATGCTAAATAACAGGTTAAAGATTAGAAAAACTTGCTCAATATCAAGAGGTGAGGTTTAGGAGCTTGCACAATATAATTAGAGTTAAGAAACTTGCACAAAGAAAGTTTAGGGTTAGAAAACTTGCCTTACGTGTAAGCTAAACCATAATAATTTGATTCACAATATCCTATACACATATCATTATGACATAATTAGTCACTACAAATACTCTCTATATAAATAAGTATCTATTTCATGTATGGTTTGATTTTTAACCACATAGTCAAGTCACATTAGTAATCAAAACTCGTTAAGTGTTAATTATATGCTCATTCTTAGTACTATGATACAATAATTAACAAAAGTCACATTCTAACAGTTATAATACTGCACCGTATCAACAATTACAGACTTTGTGTAAAAGAAAATAATTTTCTGGCCATTACATTAGCAAGCGTTCATGCGCCACAGTTACAGACTCGTTAGCGTTGCGGTCGAGTAATGTGCCAGGGGTTAACACTGTATGCGCGAGGTTGGCGCTGTGGCGCTTATTTTGGCATTGAGGCGCGAGGCTTGGCGCTGCGGTGCCAAATTACAGTGTTGGGCACGAAGAACAGAAACAAAGCTAATCTTAATTTCTAGCACCCAATTTAACATGTATAACTTATATAAATTACACATAAACGTTACCCATCATATATATATATATATATATATATATATATATATATTTGATTTAAAACAACTAAACAACAACTTCAGAAAAATTAAATCCTTGAAGGCCATGTTTTAAACCAAAAACTCCATCTTTGACATTGTTTGACAAAATTAACGGTGTAATCACAATTATACACCAAATTAATTCATTCCAACTACGTTCTCTTCATTTCTTACCGAATTAACATATTCAAGGCTCAATTTATCTATATTAGCTTACAATCAACTATCAATTTTGATATTCCTACAAGCCATGTTCATACACATATTCACTGTAAAATTATTTTTCTTATTTTGAACGTAAAAAGAGTAATTGGTACACTAACTCCTTATTTAGATGCTAGTTATAGCATTACAATTACATTCACACATAATTTATTAACCAATCATAAAAATTTGGATTACAGACAATTTTGTAAAGAACTTTATACTATAGTGAAACTCAAGAACACAGAAACTTTAGGAATTATGCTGTAAAACATATATACGTACATATATATATATATATATACATATATATATATATAATATTAAGGTTATGTAAAATACCTTCTCTTGCTTGCTTAATCCTTGTTAGAAGACAAAGTGTTTGCTTGAAATTCACAGAACCTTTCTCTCCTCTCAAACTCTCTCTAGTCTCTCAAATTCTCTGTAACCTTTTCTGACAACTTTTCTTGTCTCTCCTTAGGCTTAAGCCACTAACACCAAGCGTAAAATAAAATTGATAGGTCCATAATATGCCTAGTTACTAATTTAACAGTTACAAAGTAATAACGTATATCAGTTATAATTATATTTTATATTTTATATTTTATTTGATTTATTATAATTCAAAATTCAAATACCATAAGGCTTTGTTTGGCAAAAACTCTTTAAAAATTAAAGACTTAATATCTTTAAGCCTTGTTTGGATAGTTTAACTCTTTAAAAATTTATTTTAAACTCCTTTAATTTATTTGAATAACTCATTTATAACATAGTTTATTGTCACACTTTTATTACCAAATTAAATTAAAAATATTATAATAATCCATTTAATCCCTATCAACTCTCTAATTTAATTATTAAATTAAATTAGAATATAATCTCATAATAATTAATTTTCTTCACTCATTAATTATTTATTTAACAAATAAATAATCAAATTAAATAAATATTTATTCAACAATAAACACATTAATTAAATATTTATATAATTCAATAAATATTTAGAATTATAATTTAAAATTCTGAATTGTTACATCCTTCCCTCTTTACAAGGATTTTGTCCCCAGAATCACAACTCAAACAAATTATTCGTCATATTCTTCCTTTCTTACAATGATTATGTCCCCTGGAATCGAAGACATAGATCAAACAAATAGGTCAGGGTAATTCTTCATCATTTCAGCTTCGAGTTCCCACGTAGCCTCTTCGACATTGTGGTTCCTCCATATTACCTTCACAAAGGTATCACCTTATGTGACGCCACCAAAACAGGTATACATCACCCATCTTGAGTCGCCAAATACATGGTACAAAATTCAAATATAACTTAATTATACAACAGTCGTGTAAAATACGACAAAACATAATCTAAGAGTTTTAATAAGAATATTGTCATCTAGACAATATCCACACTCAATGGAGTCCTCATTACATTTATTGTCACACTATTTAACAGAATAGTGAGGACTACTAATGCTATCATCTAGACCGTCACTCCGTTTCCCAACTAGTCCCGGCTACGTTCTCATTTCCTAAAGAGAACAGTGAAAGAAAGGGTGAGCTCAACTAGCCTAGTAAGAAATATTATGACTAAGATAATGCAAAATAAATTATCATTAGCCTTCACAATGTTAAACTGATAGAATATAATAGACAACAATTTTAACTGCAGCGGAACAAGCAATCCATTAGAAGAGTCAAGTAAAGCATAAAATCTACTATCTTCTATGATTTAAAAGTTTTTCATCAACTTTATCACGAGACTCGACAAATAAATAAAATAGAATCATCCTCGCATCACGGCCAAGGATATTCATGTAATCATCAATGGTTATGACTATCTTAGAATAATCCTAGTCATAATCACACCAACAACTCGTCCATCAATGAACTACATGGTGTCAATGAGGACTTTAACCACATCATTCATCACATTACTACTCATGATTATACTGAATAATCCTCGGTCATAATCATACCAAGTCCAACTATGCACGTAAGCCCAAGATGACTTTCATCACAATATAAGCATGAGGATGATGACAATGACATAATAATTCAATAAAACAAGTTCAAGGATAAATTTTAAAGATTTATAATTTAATTTATCTAGAATTTTAAAAACAAAATTTAAAAAAATAGATTTTTTAAAAAAAGCAGTTTTCTTTAAAAAATAGAATTTTTTTTAAAAGCGAAATTTTTAAAAAAGCAGATTTTTTAAAAATAGATTTTTTAAACAGATTTTTTTAAAAATAGATTTTTTTAAAAAATAGATTTTAAAATAAAATAAAATATTTTTAAAAATAGATTTTGTTAAAAACAATTTTTTAAAAAAATAGAATTCTATTTTTTAAAAAATCTATTTTTAAAAAAGTATATTTTTTAAAATAGAATTCAATTTTTTAAAAATCATTTTTTAAAAAATTCTATTTTTAAAAATTACATTTTAAAAAATTCTATTTTTAAAAATTGCTTTTAAAAAATTACATTTTTAAAAACTCTCTTTTTAAAATTCTATTTTTAAAAAATCTATTTTTAAAAAATCTATTTTTAAAAAAATCTATTTTTAAAAATTCTATTTTTTTAAAAAAAGTCTGCTTTTTAAAAAATCTATTTTAAAAAATTATATTTTTTAAAAATTCTATTTTAAAAAATCTGCTTTTATTTTATTATGTTTTTGTTATTTTAAAACTTTAAAATGTGTATTTTTTTTATTTTTAAAATCTGTTTTTATTTTTTTTTTGACACATTAGCAATATTTTTTATTTTTTTGCCACGTCAGTGCCACATAAGCAATATTTTTATGTCTACCAAATTTTTGGCATAACTTAATTGTAAAATAATAATTAGTTCAGTGATATAATTCGAAAAATTAAAAGTTCAGTAGTGTATTAAATAAAACTTGCCAAGTATAGTGGTGAAATACATAGTTTTGCCAATTTTAATTTATCCAGAAATTAATAACGTCCAAATTGTCAACATGATACTTCTTTGTGGAGTAAAATTCAAGAATGCTCAGAAGAATATTTCAATGAAAAGATACTGGATGAAGCGCAAATATCAAGGATATTCCACTAATTTTATGGAGTATAGAGGCCAAAACTTTAACTCAACCGAGTATAATAGAATATATGAAACCATGAATGGATTTTTGCATACCATGCGTAATCTGCGTGAAACGGATCATTTCCATAATTTAATAAGGAATGAATACGAAGGATCATTCACCATGCATGCGATAATCCACATAGGCGAAGTTATTCTAACGTAATAATAAAGAATGGAATAATAGAAGAATTCACCGGTGTGCATAATCCACACGATGAAGTTATTCCAATAGAATAATAAAGAATGGAACCGGTCATGCGTGCGTAACCCGCATGTGATAGGATATTCTAACGAATAATAATAAAAGAGTGGAACCAGTCATGCATAATCCGCATTGCATGAGGATATTCCAAATGTAATAATAAAGAATGGAATAACAACAGAATTCACCAGGCATGCGAAAGACCGCACAGACAGGTTATTCGAACAAAATAGTAAAGAATTGAATAACAGAAGAATTTCACCATGTATACGACTTAGCATAGACAGGTTATTCCAACATAATAATAAAGAATGGAATAACAACAGAATTCACCAGGCATGTGATAGACCGCACAGACAGGTTATTCTAACAGAATAGTAAAGAATTGAATAACAGAAGAATTTCACCATGTATGTGGTACTTAGATAAACAAAAGTTATTCCAACATAATAATAAAGAATGGAATAACAACCCTTACGAGTATTGAAAGAAAATAACTCTCTTCATGAATACGAAAGAATAATACTCCCTACCTTAGAAAAAACTGGATACTGGAATAGTGAGGTAGCAGACTTCTCTTCTTCTTTCTCTCTATAATTTCTCTCTATAATAATTGCTCTATAGCTTTTGTGAATTGGTGAGAAATGAAGGAAGAATGAGCTTCTATTTATTGGAAAATATAGTTTCGATAATTGCACATTTTGGGGCTCAAAATATTACAAAGATAATACCTTTCTCTTTTCTTCATTTTTAATTTAGTCCCTGCAAGTATTATCAAACTTGCACCACCTCCCCTAATAGTAAATAATGTGAATCAATAGTTCAATTATGTGAATCATTAGTTATAATAATGTGAAAATACGAATTACAGTATAGTACCTCCATCTATACCTCCATTTTTAACTTAGTCATGCAAGTTTTATCAATCTTGCACCAACTCCCCTAATAGTACAAGAATGTGAATCAATAGTACACACATATGAACATATAGCCATAATCATGTGAATTAATAACAATTAATTACTCATTTATCCGATTAATTACCCGACTAGTCAGTATAACTTTCAGACATCAATTAATATCGAAATAAATCTCTAGATTTCCACTAACTCTAATAATTCCAACACAATGGAACTATTAATTTAATCTTTAATCAACACGAACTTATTCATCATTAATATTATAACTCACAATATTTAACAACTAGGTCGTTCCCAGGAAAGAGGGGGCTTCCGATAAGGATTCCTCTTTATTGGCGCACAATTAGATGACTAAACCTCTCCTTGATAGAACTTCTAGACATTGTAAATATTGGAATTTAATAATATGAATAACTTTGTCGTCTCAATTATTAATTTAATAATATAACATATTATGCAGATGATACTACGACAATAATTGAACCAATAATATGAGAGATATGATGCAGCAATTACTGTAGCAATAATTAAGTATAATGGTGACTTCTCACGTAAGCATCAATAATTAATACCGTATCTGCTACTATGCAACCACGTATATTAGTGTACTTTTACTATCGGGTAGTTCAACGGTTTTAATTGGTAACACTTTCGTAGTTATTTTTATAAAATGATAATTACATCATTTTCTAACTACGACAATACTTCCATTATGGGGTCCACCAATGATTGTGTAAATCGTCGTCTAATATTCCTGTTAAAACGAATATTCCCAGACCAATCGAATATTATATAACCACTAAACTTACTTTTGCAAAATTTGTATATATTACCCACAACTATAACATTATATCAAATCCACACCATAATATTCAAAAATATATTTCGAGAAAATTATTCTTTATTCATAAAAGTTGGGGTATTACACCTTATTCCTGAGCACTTGTTCTTTCCTATCTACTATCGAAATAGGAACTTCTTCATATGACAAGTCTTTATTGAACTGTAATGGTTCGTACTTGATCACATGCTTGTAATCGGGTTTATACAGTCATAACACCGAAACATGAAATACATTGTGAACATGTTCTAACTCTGGAGGTAGAGCTACCTCATAAGCCACTTCTCCTACTCTTCGCATCACTTCAAAGGGTCCAATAAACCTCGGGCTTAGCTTTTCCTTTTTACCGAAATGAATTTTTCCCTTCCAAGGAGAAACTTTTAAGAACACGAAATTTCCTACGTCGAATTCATGATCTTTCTGTATTGATCAGCATACTTCTTTTGTCTATCTTGTGCAGCTACCAATCTTGTCTTGATGAGTTTGACAATCTCAGTAATTTGTTGTACCAGTTCCGGTCCTAATAGTTGGTGTTCAACGACTTCATCCCAGCACAGTGGGGTTATGCACTTCCTGTCGCATAATACTTCGTAAGGCAGCATGCGGATGCTTACGTGGTAACTGTTGTTGTAGGTGAATTCCACCAATGGTAAATGTTCATCCCAGCTTCCTTTGAAATCCATGATGTATACTTTAAGCATATATTCCAACGTCTGGATTGTTCGTTCGCTTTGGCCATCTGTTTGGGGATGGTATAACGTACTCATTCTTAATTGTGTTCCTATGCATTCTTGTAGTCTCTTCCAGAAGTTTGACATGAATCGCAGATCTCTGTCTGACACAATTGACACTGGAACTCCGTGTCTCGAAACGATTTCTTTAACGTACAACTTTGCCAACTGATCAAGATTGAATCTAATCTTTATTGGCAAAAAGTGTGTTGATTTTGTCAATCTGTCCACTATCACCCAAATCGCATCGTATCCTCTCTGAGTAGTTGGAAGACCTACCACAAAATCCATTGTGATATGTTCCCATTTCCACTCTGGTATTTTCAACGGTTGAAGTAATCCCTTGGCCTTTGGTGTTCTGCCTTTACTCTTTGAAATTTCAAGCATCTCGCAGCACATTCTGCGACATCTTTTTTCATGTTTGGCCACCAAAAGTGTCGTCGTAAATCTTGATACATCTTTGTACTTTCTGGGTGAATCGAATATCTTGAGTTATGAGCTTCGGTCAAGATTTCGTCTTTAATATCTGGTACTGCTGGAACCTAAATTCTTCCCTCGAATCTTAGTAGCCCTTCGGTATCGATCTTGTATTTCACTTCACTTCCCTCAACCACTTCCTCTTTAATTTTTACACATTCTTCATCTTGTAGTTGGGCATTCTTTACCTTGTCCACCAAAGTTGGACTAGCTTCTATTTGGAATAGTCATTCATTGAATTCTTTTGGAAATTGTATTTCCAACTCTAGCTTTGTCATTGCTAAAATAAGCTCCTCCTAAGTGGTTATCAGCATCAACTTTTCCCGACCTTTCCTGTTTAAAGCATCTGCAACCACATTCTCCTTGCCCGGATGATAAAAGATCTCACAATCGTAATCTGTTATTAATTCCATCCATCTCCTTTGACGCATGTTCAGGTCCTTCTAACTGAAAATATACTTCAGACTCTTATGGTCTGTGTAGATCTCACATTTTTCTCCATAGAGATAGTGTCTCCATATCTTTAGAGAAAATACCACCGCAGCCAACTCTAAATCATGAGTCAGATATCCTTTCTCATAGTCCTTCAGTTGTCTTGATGCATATGCAATAACTTTGTCGTTCTGCATAAGCACACAACCTAATCCTTTATGTGAGGCAACACTATACACCACAAATTTCCTATATTATCTGGTAATGACAACACAGGTGCCACACTTAACTTCTTTTTTAATTCTTGAAAACTCTCTTCACACTTCTCTGTCCAAACAAATTTTATAGCTTTCCTTGTCAAATTTGTTAATGGAGTGGCAATCTTGGAAAAATCCTGAATAAACCGTGTATAATAGCCGGCCAGTCCCAAGAAACTCCTCACCTCCGAGGGTGTTCTTAGTTGTTCCCAATTGATTACAGCTTCAACTTTTGATGGATCCACTGAAATCCCATCTTTGTCAACCACATGCCCAAGAAATTGTACACGTTCTAGCCAAAATTCATACTTAGAGAATTTCGCGTACAACTTTTCCTTTCTTAGTGTCTCCAACATCAAACCTAAATGTTCCACGTGTTCTTCTTGAGATTTGGAGTACACCAGGATGTCATCAATAAATACCACCAAACTTATCTAATAATGGTTTAAACACCCTGTTCATCAAATCTATGAATGCAGCAGGGGCATTGGTCAAACCAAAAGACATCACCAGAAACTCGTAATGTGCATACCGAGTTCTGAATGTCGTCTTTAGTATGTCTTCCTTTCTTACTTTTAATTGGTGATACCCACTTCTCAAATTTATTTTTAAGAAGTATCTAGCACCCTTCAATTGATCAAACAAGTCATCTATTCTTGGCAATGGATATTTATTCTTAATAGGGACTTTGTTTAATTCCCTATAATCAATGCAAAGACGCATTGACCCATCCTTCTTCTTCACGAATAACACTGGTGCTCCCCACAGTGACACACTCGACTGAATGTACTTCTTGTCCAACAACTCTTGTAATTGTACCATCAGTTCCTTCATTTCTACCGGAGCCATCCTATACGGGGCCTTCGATATCGGAGCGGTTCCTTGCGCTAAGTCATTCACGAACTCAATCTCTCGATCAGGCAGCAGTCCTGGCAAATCCTCCAGAAACACATCTACAAATTCCCTAACCACTGATATCTCTTCCAGTTTCACCCCCTTCCTCTGAGTATCGACTATGTAAGCTAAATAACCCATACAGCCTTGACTCAACAACTTCTTGGCCTGCATAATCATCAGACATCTTTCATGTCTAGGCGATATGCTACCATAGAAAACTACCTTTGACGGAGTCATCAGGTTTACACATTTCTTTTGGCAATCAATTATCGCTCCATAATCGAACAACCAATCCATTCCCAAAATAACATCAAACTCTCCAAGTTTTATTAGAATTAAATCTACCATCATGACATTCCCCTTAATGTTCACCCTACAATTCTTGTATACGAACCTAACAGGAATCACCTCCTTATTCCCAATTTCTATATTTAAAGGGAAATTCAATTCTTTACTAGGCAATCCTAACCTCTTAGCAAATTCATCTGATATAAATGAGCAAGTAGCACCCGAATCAAATAATACATAAGCATCAATATTATTGATTGGGATAATATGTGACACAACATCTTTTGATTGTACCGCATCTTGCACAGTCATGTTGAAGGTTCTGGCTGTGGGTCTATTTGATGACGTTGGTCTCGCAATGGTCAATGTGCCTCCATTGCTACCTCCCTTATTTCCCATTGTCTCTTCAGCTTTCTTCTTAGGGCACTCACGAGCAAAATAATCCTTTGACCCGCACCTGTAGCAAACATTCTTTTTGGGTTGATTGCAATTTGGGGTAATATGACCTTCCTGGCCACAGTTAAAGTATACACGCTTCCCCCTTAAGCACACACTCGCGTGAAACTTCCCACATGTAGCACATGCTTCAAACTTTTTCTTCTGCTGGTTACCTTGTTGGTTTCCAGCACTCACACTTCCATTCCATTTCCTCTTCAAGTTATTGTTACCATTTCCACCACTACTACTACCATTCTTACCTTCGCCCTCATTCTTCTTCTTTCTTTTTTCTTGATTATACTTTGTCACAACCTCGCCTCTACCCTCAGTGAGAATTGCCTTCTCAAGCACCACTGCGAATGTCTTCGACTAGAAAGGAGACCCTCTTCAGATAACTGAGGTTTCAAACTCTCAAACCTCTTAGCCTTGCGCTTATCTGTGTTGACTTGATATGGCGCAAACCTTGCCAATTCATTAAATTTTGCGGCATACTTCGATACCCTCATTGATCTCTGCTTCAGTTCCAGAAACTGCACCTCCATCTGATTCTTCAAACTCTCTGGGAAATAGGTCTCAAAGAATATCTCCTTAAACCTATCCCATGTCATCACCCCTTGTCCTCCTCGAGTCTTATTGGCTTGCCACCAATAACTAGCCTCTACTTTCAACATGAATGTTGCAAAAGCAGTCTTGTGATTCTCACCTACTCTAGCTAGATCAAACACTTTCTCTATCTCCATGATCCAGGTATGTGCCTCAACTGGATTCATGGACCCACAGAATTCTGGTGGTCCAACCGCTTTGAAGTCCTTATATGTCACAGCTTGATTCTGCAGTTGATTCTGTAACGCACCCGTCAATAAAGTCACTAACTGCTGAACGGGGTTAGCTTCCACATTGTTATTGTTGGTAGATCCCTCAGGGGTTCTTTGTCGTGGCTGGCATCTTCTTGGAGGCATTTTCTGTTAAAATACACTCATTAGATTATTACTCAATTCCTTTAAGTATTTTCTACTTAACTTGCACACCATAAAAGATCATCACATAACACATAACACTTTGAATAAAATAATAATTTTTATTCATTCATAATCTTTTAAAAAACATAAGAACAATAGCATCACTGTTATTTACATTACTTTCCTAAACTACTAAAGTTTCAGGATAACATCATCATCATATCCCATAGGTTACATAACGCTTGGGATTTACATATTATTTATTATATTATTAATCGCATATCAAGTACATTTATGACGACCTACTAAAATACTGCATAGCGTTACGACGCTCTTCTTCCATAATACGAAACATTGTTCGGCGATCTAACATGTACGATGGCAGCGTCTCGAACTAAATCAGATAACCCATGACCCGATCTTGAGCTCGATTGATTACAATGTTGAAAACACTATTCATCTCTTCCATCTTGATCTTCTTCACTTGTATATCTCTCTCTGCTACTCCAGCTCGTTTAGAAGCTTCTTCATTCGCGTCTTCGGCTCTTGCCCTCTTAGTAGATTCTTCCTTCATCTTGTTCTTCAGTTCTGCGATCTCCTCTGTCAGTTGCTCGTTTCCTCCTTCAGTGTGGACCAGCTTCCATTTGACATTACTCAGACGTTCCTCTAGATCCTGGATCACGTTGTCCTTTTGCGTCATTGAGGTCTGTTGTTCAACTACTATCTCTCTCAACTCCTCAACGTTATCCTGAAGTTCCACATTGTGGTCGTATACTTTATCTTACATACTGGCAGCGATCAAGTTTAGTGGAATCTCTTCCTCCTCGTCCTCCTCATCCTCATTCGACTGTGGCAGTTCCACAGAGTCTTCCTCGTCCATCTCTATCTTATCATCCTCATCAGGAAAACCCTCTTGCTCAACCATTGTGACCAACGGAGATGTTTCCCGTGGTAGTAGTTGTTCCCAAACCACCTGAATATCTCGAGGCTCCTCCTCTCTAGGCATCTGGGGTCCTTCCTCCCTAACCTGACTGGATTCTCCTATATTAGCCATCCTGACAACTAAAATTTTAAGTTTTAATTACTAATCATTACTACTCGACACTCACGAGCACATATGTTGTAATCACATAAGCACATAAGTGTTTTATTACTTCTTCCTTAAAATTCGATAAGAGTTTATCACCACTATCTTTTCAAATGTTACTTCCTAAGGCTTTTCCCCACCTAAGGTTCATAAACTAAAGCTTTGATACCAACTTGTGACACCCCCAAATTCGAGTACTTCATTTCCACCAGATTTGGTGTTCACTTGATAAAAACATTCATGTCTAACTACCCAAACATAATAAAATTTAATAATCAACCTTCCCATTAAAGGATTACATCAATAAGTTCAATAAAATCTCCCAGGCTATCTAACCTTTACATACAAACATCATGTGCGGAAAATTAAAAAACTACATCACAAGATTTAAAATAAAGTTTGACAATATAAAAGTCAACAGGTTTACAAGTCTTTAATATTTGCTTATCTTCCGTTTCCCTTTACTGGTTGCAGGTTCATCGACCTTCTCAATTTTAGCTGTAATATTTATATAAGTAAGAGTGAACAAACAATGCTCACTTGAAATGACAATAAATAAACATCATATCAACTGCCAAATGAATAGGCTCAATAAAGATGAATAATGTGCTTCATCAATAATAATCAGGAACTGAATTTGAAATGTATAACTGAGGGTCAAACGACCATGAACTATGTCCATAGTTATAAGTATTCCTTCAACTTAAACTTTAACAGTCCTAAGACTATAGGGACTCCTCGTACTTAGGGGGATCAGCCCTTCGTACAATGTATTGTGCACAAATATTTACACAAACATTTAAACGCTATGCGTAAATTATCCCCTATAATAGGGTTATTCATCTCAGCATTTAGAATACGAGTCCGCACCAAAGTAAGTTTGGTTTGGATAGGTTTCAAGGTAATTTAGAGTTTAACGAACATCAACTAAGGATTAGTTGAATAAAAATGTAATAACATTATGCTATGGAATAAATCATAAATGAATCAACATTGTAGATTAAGGTCATGCTTTAGGAATAATCTAAGAGCATAAGCATTGAATAACATAATATACCTTGCTTGAACAATATTAAGCTAAGGTTCGAATCTTGTTTAGAATTGAGTATTGAGCATACATAATAAATAGTAAATTGAAAGTTAAAACTTGTTCAACGTTAGTGTATCAGAATTTAGAAACTTGCATGCTAAATAACAGGTTAAAGATTAGAAAAACTTGCTCAATATCAAGAGGTGAGCTTTAGGAGCATGCACAATATAATTAGATTTAAGAAAATTGCACAAAGAAAGTTTAGGGTTAGAAAACTTGCCTTGCGTGTAAGCTAAACCATAATAATTTGATTCACAATATCCTATACACATATCATTATGACATAATTAGTCACTACAAATACTCTATATATAAATAAGTATCTATTTCATGTATGGTTTGATTTTTAACCACATAGTCAAGTTACATTAGTAATCAAAACTCATTAAGTGTTAATTATATGCACATTCTTAGTACTATGATACAACAATTAACAAAAGTCATATTCTAACGATCATATCTTTGCAACGTATCAACAATTCTGAGACTTTGTGTAAAAGAAAATAATTTTAATAATATTCTCACTAACTTAAGTGATTGTATTTCCACAGATTACTGCTGGGGTTGGTCTTTTCTTGTACCTGGTCTTTGGCGCTTATAACGCGAGTCACAGTGTCGGGGTTGGTATTTGTGTACGAGGTTAAGGTTATTTATGTATTGATTTTGGGGTCATGCATGAGGCTTAAGCTTACTAGCGACGCTTGAATTATAGTGTTGGGCACGAAGAACAGAAACAAAGCTAATCTTAATTTCTAGCACCCAATTTAACACGTATAACTTACATAAATTACATGTGACGCCCCTAAAATAGGTATACATCACCCATCTTGGGTCGCCACTTACATGGTACAAAATTTAAATACTACTTAATTATACAACAGTCGTGTAAAATACGAAAAAACATAATCTAAGAGTTTTAATAAGAGTTTTAATAAGAATAATTGCTCTATAGCTTTTGTGAATTGGTGAGAAATGAAGGAAGAATGAGCTTCTATTTATTGGAAAATATAGTTTCGATAATTGCACATTTTGGGGCTCAAAATATTACAGTATAATACCTTCCTCTTTTTCTTCATTTTTAATTTAGTCCTGCAAGTATTATCAAACTTGCACCACCTCCCCTAATAGTAAATAATGTGAATCAATAGTTCAATTATGTGAATCATTAGTTATAATAATGTGAAAATACGAATTACAGTATAGTACCTCCATCTATACCTCCATTTTTAACTTAGTCATGCAAGTTTTATCAATCTTGCACCAACTCCCCTAATAGTACAAGAATGTGAATCAATAGTACACATATATGAACATATAGCCATAATCATGTGAATTAATAACAATTAATTACTCATTTATCCGATTAATTACATTTTGGTCAAATTATAACTTTCGGACATCAATTAATATCGAAATAAATCTCTAATTTCCACTAACTCTAATAATTCCAACACAATGGAACTATTAATTTAATCTTTAATCAACACGAACTTATTCATCATTAATATTATAACTCACAATATTTAACAACTAGGTCGTTCCCGGGAAGAGGGGCTTAGATAAGGATTCCTCTTTATTGGCGCACAATTAGATGACTAAACCTCTCCTTGATAGAACTTCTAGACATTGTAAATATTGGAATTTAATAATATGAATAACTTTGTCGTCTCAATTATTAATTTAATAATATAACATATTATGCAGATGATACTACGACAATAATTGAACCAATAATATGAGAGATATGATGCAGCAATTACTGTAGCAATAATTAAGTATAACTGAGTGACTTCTCACGTAAGCATCAATAATCAATACCGTGTGCTACTATGCAACCACGCGTATTAGTGTACTTTTACTATCGGGTAGTTCAACAGTTTTAACGGTAACACTTTCACCGTTATTTTTATAAAATGATAATTCTGTCATTTTCTAACTACGACAATACTTCCATTGTGGGGTCCACCAATGATTGTGTCGTCGTACGAATATTCCCTGTTAAAACGAATATTCCCCGACCAATCGAATATTATATAACCACTCGCTTACTTTGCAAAATTTGTATATATTACCTACAACTATAACATTATATCAAATACACACCATAATATTCAAAAAAATATTTTGAGAAATTTAAATCTTTATTCATAAAATTTAGGGTCTCACAATCTCCCCTCCTTATGAAATTTTGCCCTCGAAATTTATGTACGTACCTGGTATGCCAAAGAGATGAGGATACCTTGACTTCATTTCAGATTCTAACTATTGAGGTATAACCTTTGAGTGTTGAATACGATACTTCTTATCCAAGATTTTAACACGTATCTCTTCATACGTTAAATCTTCTGCTATCTCGTCTAGTTCTAATTTAATAATGTGGTTCGGGTCATCCACATATTTACATAACATCGATACGTGAAAAACATTATGAACACGCGACATACTTGGTGGTAAAACGAGTCTATATGCCATAGTTCTTACTCGATCAAGGATTTCAAATGGGCCAATTAAATCGAGGGTTGATATTTTCTCTTTTCATCGACTCTTGCTTCTAGAATAACGCCCTCTTGAACCTTTTTCTTCACATTCATCAACTCTGAGTATGTAGCTTGAGCGGCTTTAACTTTATCGATTAAAGTCGATTCTAATCGTATATTCGTTATCTTCACGTGGGTCCCTAGAGTCTTTAACTCTATCTTCATCATTTGTAAGTTATATGAAATGGGTTTTTGTGTTAACAACATCGCACTCGTAAACGCATACGATCTTCTACTTAACGCGTCAGCTACCACGTTCGCTCTTCCACGATGATATTGAATGGTATGGTCGTAATCTTCAACATCTTGAGCCAACGTCTTTGGCGCATTATACGTTCGTTTTGGTTGAAGAAATATTTGAGGGTTTAAGAAATGGGTTTTGTACTGGGGTCAATACAAAATTTGATTTCACACTCTGGGGTAGGCCAAGAAGTTCTTCGAGAATACGTCAAGAAATTTATTAACGATAGAAATATCATTTAAAAACTGTGACTCTCATCCAAAACTTGGATAACACATGAAATGAAGGTTTCTACTAACAAAGTTTCAACCAATATGTCAAAGTCTAACTTCTCTGGGGTCAAATTTAAATGTTGAGCGCAAGCAAGAGAGATAAAATAATTGGTAGAACCGGTATCTAATAAGGTATAGACTTCGTAAGAATTTATAATTAACTAACCCGTGTTAACTTCGTTCGGGTTACTCGCTTTTTGAGAAGTCATGAAAAACGCTCTTCTTGAAACCACCGACTTTGTTTTGTTTGTATCCGCCTTTGGTGCGACCGTCCCAGCTGGACTTGACTTTGGTGCATGACAAAATCGGGATAGACGACCTTCTTTTCCACAATTGTAACATGCTTTGGACTGCATCACGCAATTTGGACTGATATGACCCTCCCCTCCACATTTAAAACATATAACCGGCGGTCGTTCTCCTTCCTTTGAAACGGGTGCTGGTGCTGCTGTCTTTCCATCATTATTGAACCTTATCTTCTTGAAATTTTCACTTATATTATCTTGGCCATGATTACCACCGAAGTGGTTACCATTCTTGGCATGATAATTTCCCCCATGATGGTTATCATTGTTCCGATGGTCATTGCCACCGGTACGATTATTATCGTGTTGTTGTTCATTACCTTTTGGTTGTGCTAACTCATTATCACGCTCCAATAACTGAGCCCTATTCACAACATCAGAATATAAACAAAGTTTGTGAGAAATGAGGTATTAACGTATTTCAGGTTTCAAACCTCTTAGAAATATTCGCGTCATTTGCGCCTCATTATCGACCAAATGGATGCAAATCGGGACAACTCGGCAAACTTAGCTTTGTACTGCGACACAGTAATATTGTTTTGCTCCAACTTGATAAACTCCACCTCCTTCATGTGACGAATACTTTTGGGAAAGTACATATCGTTGAACAGTTCTTGGAACTTCTCCCAAGACATCTTGAGTGCGTCAGGCTGGGTACGTTTTACAGATTCCCACCAGGAATCTGCCTCTTAACGCAACATAAAGGTGGCAAAGGAAACCTTTTGCTCCTCGGAGCATCCCAAGACATAAAATATCTTGGTGATTTGCTTTATCCACGTCTCTGCCTTAAGTGGTTCTAGCTTTCCCAAAAACTCCGGTGGTCCCAGCTCCTTGAACTGCTTAGCAGTGACCATCCGAGAGTTGCCAGTGTTTCCACCTGCATTTTGAACAGGAGTCTCTCTCGCCTGATGTTGCATGAATTGCATAAAGCCTCTGAACATCTCATCGTTCATCATCTGATCGATGTTGTTATTTACCTGAGGATTATTGTCTTCCTATTGCACATTATCCTGGGTATTGATCGTTGGTGACTCAACGGTCTCATGTGCTTCATTTCTAATCTCAACATTTTCAGATGCCATTTTCAAACACTGTCACAAAACAAGGTTTAATTAACATATCACATATTATCCCTATACTCTGACCGACCAATTAAATACCAAATAAACTTAGGTAGATCATACTAGCGAAGGAATTCCCCGTCTCTCCCCTCCTAGTTCTTGTCTCACATCTCAGTCAGGGATCATATCTCTAAGCTTTGATACTAACTTTGACGCCCCCAAAATAGGTATACATCACCCATCTTGGGTCGCCACTTACATGGTACAAAATTCAAATACAACTTAAATATACAACAGTCGTGTAAAATACGAAAAAACATAATCTAAGAGTTTTAATAAGAATATTGTCATCTAGACAATATCCAGACTCAATGGAGTCTTCATTACATTTATTGTCACACTATTTAACAGAATAGTGAGGACTACTAATGCTATCATCGGACCGTCACTCCGTTCCCCATGACTAGTCCATTCCACGTTCTCATTTCACGAAGAACACGGTGAAAGAAAGGGTGAGCTACACTAGCCCAGTAAGAAATATTATGACTAAGATAATGCAGGATAAATTATCATTAGCCTTCAACAATGTTAAACTGATAAAATATAATAGACATCAAGTTTAATTGCAGCAGAATAAGCAATCCATTAGAAGAGTCAAGTAGAGCATAATATCTACTATCTTCTATGATTTAAAATATTTTCATCAATTTTTTATCGCTAAGACTCAGCTTAATAAATAAACCACATCATCGAATCATCCCTGCACTACGGGCCAAGGATATTCATTAAATCATCAATGGTCATGACTATACCGAATAATCTCTAGCCATAATCATACCAAAAACTGTCCATCAATGCATTACCGGCCAATGAGGACTTTTACCACATCATTCGTTACATTACGGTCGTGATTATACCGAATAATCCCTGGTCATAATCATACCAAGTCCATCTATGCACGTAAGCCAAAGATGACTTTCATCACAATATAAGCATGAGGATGATGACAATTATATAAACAATAATCAAACGAAATTAAGGATAAATATTAAAGACTTTAAATTTATCCAAATATTATCAATCACTTAATAAACTCATAATCTAATATTATTAATATTATAATAATATTTTAATCACTTCTTAAACTTATAAATAATTTATTTTAATTATTTACACTTAACCAAATAATGCATTTTAATCATTTAAAAATGCCATACTCATAAGATTTCATCACCAATGATCAAATCCCTCATCAAAAATCTGCATATACCCTATATAGGATTCCCAAGCCATAAAATCCTATTTTCCAATTTTGTTACTTCACATAACATATTTAATTCATTTACTCATAACTAGTTCATTTTCATGAAAAATACCAAATCAGTTCCAAAAATATTTTTTTCTGGGATTTAGCATAATATAGTCCCATACTGAACATATATTTTCCTCAGAATTTTTAAAATTCATTTACTATTTTTAAAATGGCCAAAACTGCCGAATATTTAGACATTTATCATAAATCGTACTTTTGTCCAAAATTTCCAAAATTTGCAGGGTATACTCCTGTTATATACATGTACTCCCAATAAAAATTTCATCAATTTTGGAGTTAATCACAAGGAGTTATAAGGGTTTACTTTTAAAATAGTCTTTTCCCATAAAATTCATAACTCCTAATCTATACATCCAAAAATCGCCATTTTTGGACACAATCTAGAAAACTCAACAAACTATCATTTCAAATTTTTCCAGAATTTTTGAGGGTCAGAAAAATTACGAAACTGCAAATGGATTTTCACCCGCCATGCGGTAATCCACGTAGACAGATCATTTCTATAATTTAATAAGGACTGAATACAAAGGATCATTCACCATGCATGCGGTAATCCACATAGACAGGTTATTCCAACAGAATAATAAAGAATGGAATAATAGAAGAATTCCTCATGCATGCGATGGACCGCACAGACAGGTTAGAATAATAAAGAATGGAACCAGGTCATGCGTAATCCGCATAGACAGGATATTCCAACAGAATAATAAAGAATGGAATAACAGAAGAATTCACCATGCATGAGATAGACCGCACAAGCAGGTTATTCTCACTAGAATAATAAAGAATGGAACCGGTCATAAATAAACCTTGCATGACGGGATATTCCAATGAATAATAAAGAATGGAACCAGGTTATGCGTAAACCGCATAGACAGGATATTCCAACAGAATAATAAATAATGGAATAACAAAGAGCTCTCTTCATGAATACGAAAGAAATAATAACCCTTACCTTAGAAGAAACGAGATATTGGAATAGTGAGGTAGCAGACTTCTCTTCTTCTTTCTCTCTATAATAATTTCTCTAAAGCTTTAGTGAATTTGTGAGAAATGAAGGAAGAATGTGCTTCTATTTATAGAAAAATATAGTTTCGATAATTGCACGTTTTGGGCCTCAAAAAATTATAGTACAATACCTCCAACTTTTCTTTCATTTTTAATTTAGTCCTACAAGTATTATCAAACTTGCACCACCTCCCCTAATAGTAAATAATGTGAATCAATAGTTCAATCATGTGAATCAATAGTTATAATCATGTGAAAATACGAATTACAGTATAGTACCTCCATCTATACCTCTATTTTTAACTTAGTCATGCAAATATTATCAATCTTGCACCAACTCCCCTAATAGTACAAGAATGTGATTCAATAGTACACATATGTGAACAAAGAGTTATATAATCATGTGAATTAGTAGCAATTAATTACTCATTTATCCGATTAATTACCCGATTTATCAATATAACCTCCAGACATCAATTATCATCGGAATAGATGTCGATTTTCACTAACACTAATAATTCCAACACAATGTAACTATCAATTTCATCTTTAATCAATACGAACTTATTCATCATTAATATTATAACTCACAATATTTAACAACCGAATCGTTCCCGGAAGAGGGGGCTTTCCAATAAGGATTTCTCCTTATTGGCGGCGCAATCAAATGACCAAACCTCTCCTTGTGTAACTTCTAGACATTGTAAATATTGCAATTTAATAATATGAATAACTTTATCGTCTCAATTATTGATTTAATAATATATCATATTATGTAGATGATCTTTGTGATAATAATTGAATCAATAATATGAGAGATATGATGCAACAATTCTTGTAGCAATAATTGGGTATAAGCGAGTGATTTCTCACGTAAGCATCAATAATCAATACCGGTATTACTACTATGAAATCATAAGTATTCTTTGTACTTTTACTACTAGGGTAGTTCAACAGTTTTAACGGTAACACTTTCGCCGTTATTTTTATAAAATTATAATTCTGTCATTTTCTAACTACGACAATACTTCTATTGTGGGGTCCACCAATGATTGTGATGTCGTACGGATATTCCCCGATAAAAAGAATATTTCCCGACCAAACGAATAATTTATAACAACTTGCATACTTTGCAAAATTTATAAATATTACCCACAACTATAACATATATCAAATCCACGCCATAATATTCAAAAAAATATTTCAAGAAATTTAAATCTTTATTCATAAAATTTGGTGTCTCACATTACACATAAACGTTACTCATCATATATATACTGATTTAAAATAACTAAATAACAACTTCAGAAAAATTAAATACTTGAAGGCCATGTTTTAAACCAAAAACTCCATCTTTGACATTATATGACAAAATTAACACTGTAATCACAATTATACACCAAATTAATTCATTCCAACTACGTTCTCTTCGTTTCTTACCGAATTAACATATTCAAGGCTTAATTTATCTATTAGCTTACAATCAACTATCAATTTTGATATTCCTACAAGCCATGTTCATACACATATTCACTGTAAAACTATTTTTCTTATTTTTGAATGTAAAGAGAGTAATTGGTACACTAACTCCTCATCTAGATGCTAGTTATAACATTACAATTACATTCACACATAATTTATTAACCAATCATAAAAATTTGGATTACACGCAATTTTGTAAAGAACTTTATACTACAGTGAAACTCAAGAACACATAAACTTTAGGAATTATACTATAAAACATATATACGTATATATATATATATATATATATAATATTAAGGTTATGTAAAATACCTTCTCTTGCTTGCTTAATCCTTGTTAGAAGACAAAGTAATTGCTTGAAATTCACATAACCTTTCTCTCATCTCAAACTCTCTCTAGTCTCTCAAATTCTCTGTAACCTTTTCTAACAACTTCTCTTCTCTCTTCTTAGGCTTAAGACACTAACACCAAGCGTAAAATAAAACTGATAGGTCCATAATACGCCTAGTTACTAATTTAGCAGTTACAAAGTAATAACGTATATCAGTTATAATTATATTTTATATTTTATTTGATTTATTATAATTCAAAATTCAAAAAAGCCATAAGGCTTTGTTTGGCAAAAATTCTTTAAAAATTAAAGCCTTAATATCTTTAAGCCTTGTTTGGAAAAACTAAATTAAACTCCTTTAATTTATTTTAATAACCTATTTATAGCATAGTTTATTGTCACACTTTTATTACCAAATTAAATTAAAAACATTACAATAATCCATTTAATCCATATCAACTCTCTAATTTAATTATTAAATTAAATTAGAATATAATCTCATAATAATTAATTTCCTTCGCTCATTAATTATTTATTTAACAAATAAATAATGAAATTAAACAAATATTTATTCAACAATAAACACATTAATTAAATATTTATATAATTCAATAAATATTTAGAATTACAATTTAAAATTCTGGATTGTTACAGCAGACTCTAATAATTGCTGAGATGAACAACACTCTTAGCAGGGGAAATTTTATATTTTCGGGGAATTGACGTGCGCAAAAATAATATGTTTAAATTTTATGCATAATGTAGAGTACTATAGACTGATCACCTGTTGTATTATTTATATTGAATTGTCAGTTAAATACTATTAATTCTAGCAGGAGTTCTTGGTCCATAATGACTACTCAATATTCAATATTCTTTAAATTGAAAGTTGAAACCTTTGAATTTCGTTAATAATCTTTCAGTCATATGTGACTCTTATTTCAATTCAAAGGACATATTTGGAACTGTTAATGCTTCTTTCTTTACAACATTATTCTTTAAACTCTCGAATTACCATTCATCTTTATACTTTCGAGATAAATATATTAATATTTATGAAGTTCACCCTTATTGCTATATTACTTGTTGGGAAATTTTTTTGCTCATTCTTGCTTTCCTTAAACATTTCAGTTAAGGCAGAGCCAGGTGGACCCTCAGGCAAAGATAAGGGAAAGGGCAAGGCTATGGATTAGCTTTAGTCCTCTATGCTAGAAGCTTATTATTATGGTATAATAAGACCTGTTTAATATTATGTGATAGGTATTCCCCGATGCTATGCTGGATTTATGTTATGTATTAAGTTAGTCATGGTTGCGAGACCTTGGGACGAGAATATTTATGTTATAACAATGTAAATTACTCTATTATTTCGTTGTTTGAGATTTTAGTCTGTTATTAGAGTTAAATCATGAAGCACCGAATTCGAGATATAAGAATCTGAATTTGAGGGCATCACAACATCAATCCAGCATAGCATCGGGGAAGGATTTGGTGATGTAAGCCGTTGAAAACTACTTCAACGAAGATATCGGGATATCTGGTATTGTAAACTGTTGGCATCAATCCAGCGCAGCATCGGGGAAAGATCCGGTGATGTAAGTGATGAGTGAATTTTATACCTATGATTTATACATCTTTAAAGCTTAATTCTTTGTTAACTCTAAGTATTTTTAGTGTTTTATTACTTGTTCTTGTGTTTGCATTGTAGGAAACGACTTCAGAAGGTCAAAACATGAAAAATGAAGCTTAGTGGCATTTTTATAATTTTTGGAACAAAAAGGCGCGCCGTCGGGGCAATTTCCTTAGTGTAAAAAGCCCACCGGGGATAAGTGAAAAAGTAAGCCCGCCGGGGAGGGCATCTCTAGTAAAAAAAAACCTGTCGTGGTGGGGTTGTCGGGAAGAAAGAGAGGTGATTTTAGAAGTTGAGTGAGAGAAGGATTTGTCTGGCTGATTCATTCAAGGACTGAGGGCTAAAAGACACATGAAGAGGGATATAAAAGAAGGCGAATTCACATAGATTAAAGAGCTGATTCCATTAGATTAGATTTCATTAGATTAGGAAAAACCCTAGTTTAGATTAGATTTGGAGATTGAAGCAACTTGAAGATCATCGAAGATTCAAAGCAGGAGAAAGAAGGAGATTCATATTTTTAGACAACAGATTTCATCTTCTTTTCTACTTTTATTTTTATCTTTCAATGTTTATTCAGTTGTGGATTGTGGATTTTGATTCAATCATGAACTAAATTTTATTTTAAGATTACAATGGATCTTATTGCATAACTTATCTTAGGATGCTTATCTGTTAATTATTGTTGATTATTCTTGGATTTTCTACTTATTACTTAATTGCCTAGCTAACAATTAGCGTAATAATCTATATGAAATTGAGAGATGGATTATAGATTTAGATATGATCATAATAGCATGTGATTGTGTTTTTTGCATAGCGTTGTAATTCATAATTTATGGCTAGGATAGAGATATACCTATACATCGCATGTAATCTGATAGAGAACTTGTGTTTTAAATCCTCTTTAATTGTAATTCACATAGAGATATAGTGAATTAGTTAATTAGGGTTTTTTCTTAATTCTATCATTTGTGGATTTAAGTTGATTTGAGAATGATGCATTGAGAAATGGTCTTATTTATTTTTGTGTTCTTGATTAACAATTCAGAATAGTGAACATAATTAATAAGTGTATTAATTTAAGTGAATCAATAAGTAAAGTTGTGATCTTAAATCTCCATACTCTGATTTTAACTAGTGGTAATTAGAATTAGTTTAATTAAATAATTTAATTTCAAACCTTAAATGGATTATTTGAATAAAATTAATTTGGTTAAAAGTTAATACTTGGTAATTGTTATTAATAATTCCTCGTGGGTACGATACTCAATTTTCACTTTATTACTTGTTGACCGTGTATACTTGCACGCATATATTGATTGTGAAATCGATCAAAAGTAAGCCGTTGAAAACTACTTCAGCGAAGATATCGAAAGATCCGGTATTGTAAATCGTTGGCGTCAATCCAACGTAGCATCAGGGGAGGGTCCGGTGATGTAATCCATTGAACACAACTTCAGCGAAGATATCGGGATGTCTGATATTGTAAACTGTTGGCATCAATCCAGCATAGCATCGGGGAAGGATTTGGTGATGTAAGCCGTTAAAAACTACTTCAGCGAAGATATTGGAAGATTCAATATTGTAAACCATTGGCATCAATCCAGCGTAGCATCGGGGAAGGATCTGGTGATGTAAGTCATTGAAAACTACTTCAGCAAAGATATCCGAAGATCTAGTATTATAAACCATCGACATCAATCCAGCGTAGCATCGGGGAAGGGTCAGGTGAGTCATTGAAAACTACTTCAGCGAAGATATCAAAAGATCTGGTATTATAAATTGTTGGTGACAGCCGAAGCGTAGCATCGAGATAGTCTGGTGATGAAAGCCTTTGAAAACTACCATTCGAGTAGGCATCGAGACAGTCCAATGATGTAAACCTTTGAAAACTATCGTTCAAGTGGGCATCGAGACAGTTCAATGATGTAAACTTCTGAAAACGACCTTTCAACTAGGCATCGAAATAACCCAATGAGATAAAACTTTGTAAACTACCAACAAGGTAGGCATCGGCATCAACCCAATGAGATAAACCTTTGTAAACTACCATTCGAGTAGGAATTGTGAATGTCCGGTGTTTTCAAAAAATCATCCCTAACAAATATATTGGAAGTACATGGGGATATGATCAGTTCAGTTATTCATCAAATAAGCATCAAGAAAGATCGATGATACAAACCACTGATGTCAACACCAATGAAAGCATCAGGGAAAGGTCTGATGGTGAAAGTCGTGGTAACTAAATTCTACGTCTTGCGGAAGGCCGTGCAAATTTTCTGGAAAAACGTCTTAAAAATCTCTCACTACTGGTATATCTTTCATTTCTATCCCTTTTTCTGAGTATCCACGATATAGGCAAAATAACCTACACATCTTTTTCTTAACAATTTCTTGGCTTGTATTATCGTAAGACAACACGATTGCCTAAGCGACGAGATACCATAAAATACTACTTTAGACTGGTTTAGAGTTTGAAGGTTCACATATTTCTTCTGACAATCAATTATCGCGTTATGGTTATACAACCAATCCATTCCTAATAATACGTTGAACTCTCCCAATTTTATAGGAATTAAGTCTACATTGAATTTATGTCCCTTAATTTTGGCATCAAAATTTCGGTATACGAACTCTACAGGGATTACTTCCTTATTCATAACTTCTATGTTCAATGGATTCTCTAATCGTTCTTGGGGTAAGTCTAGTCATTTAGCAAATTCTTCAGATACAAAGGAACATGTAGCATCCGAATCAAATAATACGTAAGTATTTATATTATTGACTGGGATAATACCTGACACCACGTCCTTTACAGCTACGTTATCTTGGACTATTATGTTGAAGGTTCTGGCAGTCGACCGGTTGGGTTGCGCTGGTCCACCGATCATGAGCTTGCTGCCTCCTCCTTAGTTACCGCTTCCTTCGTTACTTCCTTTCTTAGGGAAATTATTGATCTGATGCTCAGTAGAGCCACAAGCAAAAAATCCTTTGATCTTCTTTGGTTTTGGGCAATTTGGTGAAATGTTCCCCTCTTGACCACAGTTATAACAAACACTCATTCCCTTCCAGCATTCTCCTTGGTGATTCTTTCCGCATTTTAAATAAGCCCCAGCTCGCTTCTTAAACCCTACTTGATGACTTCCCGTCTGATTGTTGTTTCTATAGTAGTTGCTATTATCCCATTTCCTTTTTCCTAGATTACTTCCCCCACTATTACTTCCTCCACGACTTTCACCTCCATTATTCTTGTTCTTCTTCTCTTTGTTGTACTAGCTTAGAGCCTCACTATCTCCTTCAGCGATGATGGCCTTCTCCAATAGCGTAGCAAATGAATCGATTTGGAGAACTGAAACCTTGTTGAACAACTGACACCTTGTTGAACAACCACAGTTTCAGCCCTAGTTTGAAGCGTCGAGCCTTTCTTTCTTCCGTATCAACTTGGTGTGACGCAAAACGTGCGATTTCATTAAACCTTGCCGCATACTGGGCCACGATCATCTCTCCCTAATTTAGTTCTAGGAAATTAACCTCCATTCGATTCTACATACTCTTCGGGAAGTAATTCTCAAAGAACAACGTCTTAAACCTCTCCCACGGTATAACCCCTTCTCCAGCCCTTTGTTGAGTCTCCTTTACCCTTCATCATGTAAGTAGTGTATGTAGTCTTCTAGTCGTTCCCCACATGAGTGATGGTGAATGCTTTCTCTATCTCCTTAATCCAAATTTGTGCTTTGATAAGATCGATAGTTCCCCTAAACTCTAGAGGTCCTACACTCTTAAAATCTTTAAAGTTTGTTATAGGGATCTCTTGGGGGTTTTTACGCACTGGTTCATTATTCCTCCCTTGAAGAACTTCTCCTAACAGGTCGGCTAATCGCTGAATAGGGTCTACTTGGTCCCTCTCGTTATTGACTGATTCTTCCGGTGCTGGTAATATACGTCTGGGCATTTTTTGCATCATAAAAATTCATTTTATTATATACTTATATTCTTTAAAATCATTACATCATACATAAAAGATCGTTTCCTAGTATACTTCTATAAATGTCAACATTTATCCCCTAATATCACAAAAGATGGGGAACACTAACATACTACCCCTCAAACAAGAACACACTCAGGGTTTACATAATTGTCCCACATCTCACACAAAAATTGGGATTCAACAATAGTATACACATAGATACAACTACTACTCCTAACACATCAATGTCAACCTAACATCCCACGCTCCACAGCACTTTGATACCCAAGTTGTCCCATGTGTGCCATCAGATTTCTACTCAAGGTGTGATGGGTTTGTCCTTCCTCCATCGGGTAGTGGTATACTCTATCAATCCATCGGTCCATGGCTATGAGAAATGCATAGCCCATCCGGTTCATCTTCCTCCTCTTGCATCGAACCTCACCTTCTAAATTAGTGGCCCTATCATTGGCTTCTTCCCACTTCTCCTCAAATTGGAACCTCTCCATAACCTCCATCTCAAGCTGTGTGCGAAGAGCTTCTTTCTTTGTCTTCTCACTCAACTCCCTCTGCTCGAATTGTTCTAGCTTTCCTACTAATTCCAATTCCTGGCCAGTATACGGTGTAAAAGAGCTCCTATCTGGATACCCGCCTCCTTATGATAAGAAATATCTACTTCCATTTCCTGTATCTCAAGTTTCCTCTTATGGTCCTCCGTCGTTATCTGCATCTTAGCCTGTCTCTCCTTAGCCTCAACTTCTAATTCCTCGACTCTTGATCATAACTCCAGGATTTGCTCCTCATACTCACCCAACAGCTTGTCCTTGAAGGTGGTCTCATCTGAATCTTCCACGGGCTCATCCTCCATGGGTTCCTCCTCTGGATCAGACTCTAATTATATCTCCTCCTCATCATCCTCCTCAGCAGGTGCCACTGTCGAGATAGGCTCAGCTATCAAAGGTGCCTCATACACCACGTGTATATCACGTGGCTCCTCCTCTACAACCCTACTACGTTCTCCCATATTTGGCATCCTACAACCACAACATAAGACAAACAACAAAACTTCATTAGTATGTCAAATAAAACATAAATTCATTGTATGGAATGAAATTATATTTCACAACACCACTAACTCTCTAAGGAAACTCTACATTAGTTTTATCTTGTTATACTCTCTAAATTCTTCTAAGGTTATAGTCTAAGGATTCTCGCTCCTAAGGTTTATAACATAATGCTTTGATACCAACCTGTGACGCCCCCAAATTTAAACACTAATATCTCGAATTCGATGCTTCACGATCTAATTCCAATAACAACTATAATCTAATACAACGGGAATAATAGAATAATTACACTTATAGAATATAATCATTCTAGTCCCAAGGTCTCGCAATCATAACTATCTTAATATATAACTTAAATTAAACATCTCAAAATAATACATAAATCATACTTAAGTTTATAATACAACATAAAGATTTATTTCGACATAATTATATTCTTCTAACATAGTGAACTAGCTATTCAGTTGCCTTGCCCTTATCATTATCTTTGCCTAAGGGCTCACCATATTCTATCTTCACTGAAATTGAAATGTTTTAGGGAAAGTGAGGGTGAGCAACAAGTTTGCTCAACAAGTAAATAAAGCAAAGCAGACATAAATAATAAGATAAATGATAGCTCAAGAGTTTTCAGAAATGATTTTGTAAGCAAAGAAACATCAACAGTTATATCTTTCAAATTGAAGTAAGAGTCACTATGGAGCAAGAATTATCATTAGAATTCAAGGATTTCAATACTGCAATAATTTAAGAATTTCAAATACTGAGTAGTCGCCAAGGACTAAGAACTTCTACCATATTTAACAGCGTTTCATTGATAAATTTCAATAAATGAGTACAATAGGTAATCAGCCTAAAGTACCCTACGTTATGCATAACATTTAATCATGTCGTTTGTGCGCACGTCGGTTCCCCGATAATATAAAATTTCCCCTTCTAAGAGGGTTGTACATCTCAATAATTATAAGAGTTCGCACCAATCAATTGGTTTGGATAGCATTTTCAAATATTCAGTTAATGGTCTAGCCGAATCAAGTGTCATAGATATCATTTTCAATACATTTAAGAACAATAAGTTCCAACTCGCAATATGGGTCAAGATATATAAGGTTTAAGTAGAATTTCAGAATAAGAGTAACAATTCATACAAGTATAGATATTTGCTCAATAATTCAAAACTAGCACAACATAGAGTAAGGTTCGAATACTTGCACCATAAGAGATAGTGTAAGTTAAAGAGCTTGCACCGAAATAATATCTGAGAAGGTTCAAAAAACTTGCCTTTAGCGTCGATTACCACTTAGAGCTTAATACTTTTAAAAACTATGATATCCTATGTATATAAGTATTCACATTAGTCAAATATGTTTGATATAAGCAAACTAATCCCTTACATATGCTTAACCATCAAGCATATAATTTAAGTCCTATTTTAGTTACACCATAAAATCATATTGTTATCACATCAATATTAATTTGGTTTTGAAAAATTTGTCTAAAAATCTTTTACCATTGATTCAATGTAGCCATTATGTACTTAAGCACTTAAAACATCACTTTCATCATGTAGTATATCTTTAAACATTTATGTAAACATGCTACAAGGTTCTAGACAAGGCAAAAGATCTCTTTGGCATGTAGCGCGTCCGCGCTACATTTTAACCTGGGAGTTTAGACCAAAACTGAACTTTTGATTTTATGATTCTAGCTTGGTTCTTAGCATACCAGAATGCTAATACATATCAGAGATACTTTTTTAAGGGTCTAGGACTAGATTTTATGTTCTTTATGCTCATTTCCAAGATTACTTTCAAATCATGTAGTTTTATTCGAAAAATTTCCATTCTACATAGCTAAGTAAGTTCATGAAATAAGAAAACATCTATTTTAACCACTTGAACATGTAAAGATGTTAGCCAACCTTTAATATGCATGCTTGCTATTATCCTCCTCATGTATACCTAGTCACCTAAGCTTTGCATTTAAACTTATCGTAAAATATGATTTCATAGTACATATCATGGTTAACTTGTTGGATGAACATATAGGTCATGTCCAGAGGCATAAAGTATCCTATTGTGCTTACTCATATGGTCAAAATTTAATTCACACAACGTTTCTTAAAATTAGTTTTCAAAACTTAAGAGTTTTCTTTGAAAACACCTATGAATCAAGCTATGCAACCTGGTTTATGCAATATAATTTAAAACAACATCTCATGATCATTTGTACACATATTTAAGTTATGCATGTGTGTTAAAAAGGTCAGAATTTAAAGAATACCATGATTATCATTTTGAAAAATCTTCAAGTTTCCTTTTTAAAACTCATACTAACTCAAGATAATACTTAAAACAACTTTGTATTACATTTCATATTCATTTGTTCACACAAATAAGTCACATAAACATGCTCAAAAGGATCAGAACTCAAGTACGTAGAATTCATCAAAGTTTGCTTTCAAAATTCTAAGTCTTCTTTTAAAAACTCATATTAACTCAAGTTAAAGTGACTTACTATACTCATGACAAAATTAATCCATATGTTAGGGTCATTTATATGCATAATCAAGTCATACTAGCATGCTCAATTTGACGCCCCAAAAATAGGACCACACAACCCATTCTGAGTCGCCAGTACAAAAAATAACTACAAACTTCATTATTACAATTGTCGTGCAAAATACGACAACATATGAGCTTTGAGTTTTGATACAAATATATGTAACTTTCATGGTGCCTTGGCCATATCACCTTACAATGGTACCTTACATAAAGGTACAATCAATAATTGTTTTAGAAATTAAAATATTTGGAAAATGCTCAAGAAAACATTCGTATGTGGGAGGCCATGCATCTAAGTTATAATAGATATCATATGACTTGAGAATCATCCTTGGTTGACCCAATAGACCCCAAAGAAAAATGAGAAGATTACTATCATGTTCTTTCCAATGGTGAGTCTTGTCTTGCCATATAATTATCTCCATTGTCTTCAATTGAGAATTATATTTCAACCAAACTCCAAGATTATATAGGTAGTACTCATAGATATAATCAGCAAGTGGGTGTGCACAACCCTGTCTTATGATAACACGAAGTCGTATGTCATTAGATATCTTGTATGATAGTGGCAAAACACCCTTCCAAAGTTGGGTTCACCTCACCCTATTCGGTTCACCAAAATCAACGGTTAAATGACGTATAAAATACGACACACTTATTTAACATTCTCGATAAAATTATTTCCATAATGTTTTAGGAGAAACCTCAACAGCTATAGACCACCGTTCTATTCCCCTATTACCACCACTCGACCCAGCTACACTCTTATTATCTGAAAGGAATTTTGAAGGAAAAAGGGTGAGCACAACTAGCCCAGTAAAGAATATCATGACTAAAGATAATTAAATTATCAATAGCCTTCATCAGTAATAAATCAGAGATTTAGAACATGTGATAGATGATAAAACTTTTCAACCATAGTTACAGCAGAACGAGTAATCCATTAGAAGAGTCAAATAGACCATAAAGTCTTCTCTATGTTAAAAGTCCACCAACAATATTTTATCCCTGTAACATCAATCAACAGTTTCTATCCACAATCATGTGAATAACTCATAATCATAATTGTGGTTCTAAATTCCTCTTTGCACCTAGAACGAAGATAATTTTCATCACCTGTTTTTACCTGAAACATCAAAGATCATGGTTATACCAAATCACAGTTCATGTTCATAATCATACTAATAAATTCATCTTTGCACTACAGGCCAAAGATATTCATCAATAATTCGTCTTTGCAATACAAGCAAAAGATATTCAACAACAGGTCATCTTTGCACTACAGGCCAAAGATATTCAACAACAGGTCATCTTTGCACTACAGGCCATAGATATTTAATAATAGGTCATCTTTGCACTACAGGCCAAAGATATTCAACAACAGGTCATCTTTGCATTACAGGCCAAAGATTTTCAACAACAGATCATATTTTCACTACAGGCCAAAGATATTAATATCTCAAAGAAATATATAATCATTTCAGAATTTATATAAACAATAATTATAACCATGTTGATTAATTCACCTTTGCACTTAACCTAAAGATAATAAATTGTAAATTCAATGGTCATGATCATACCAGTCAATAATTCATCTTTACACTCAAGTCAAAGAGAAATTTCATCACCAAGATTATAAAAATGTTATATATGATAATAAAAATAATATAATCAAAAAACATGGATTTAATTTCAAGAGTAAGATTCATAAATCAACGATAATTTGGTAAAAAAAAAAACCAATTTTGTCATGAATAGTACCCCGTGCATAGTACCCCATATTCATAAATAGTACCGTATATGTAAATAGTGTCGTATACATAAATAGTGTCATATACATGAATAGTGTTGTATATGTGAATAGTATCGTATACGTGAATAGTATCGTATACGTGAATAGTACCGTATACATGAATAGTAACCCCGACATGAAAAAGATAAAGTTTCACAATAAAATTCATATCAATATTTCGGTATAATGATATTAAAAGAAATAACATCATTTACTTAAAAAAATAACATCCCTTACCTCAAAAGACAAGTACTTCTGACTGAAATATCGGATATAATGTGACGCCCCCAAAACAGGTATACATCACCTATCTTGAGTCGCCAAATACATGGTAAAAAATTCAAATACAACTTAATAATACAACTGTCGTGTAAAATACGACAAAACATAAACTGAGAGTTTTAATAAGAATATTGTCATCTAGACAATATCCACACTCAAAGGAGTCCTCATTACATTTATTGTCACACTATTTAATGTAAATAGTGAGGACTACTAATGCTTATCATCTGACCGTCACTCTGCTTCCCCGACTCGTCCCAAATATATTCTCATTTCACGAGAGAAAGGTGAATGAAAGGGTGAGCTCAACTAGCCCAATAAGAAATAATATGACTAAGATAATGCAGAATAAATTATCATTAGTCTTCAACAATGTTAAACTGATAAAATACAATAGACATCAAGTTTAACTGCAACAGAATAAGCAATCCATTAGAAGAGTCAAGTAGAGCATGATATCTACTATCTTCTATGATTTAAAATATTTTCATCAATTTTTATCGCTGAGACTTAGCTTAATAAATAAACCATATCATCAAATCTTCCCTGCACTACGGGCCAAGGATATTCATTAAATCATCAATGGTCATGACTATACTGAATAATCCCTAGTCATAATCATACCAAAAATTATCCATCAATGCACTACAGGCCACTGAGGACTTTCACCACATCATTCATCACATTACGGTCATGATTATACCGAATAATCTCTGGTCATAATCATACCAAGTCTATTTATGCACGTAAGCCAAAGATGACTTTCATCACAATATAAGCATGAGGATGATGACAATGACATAATAATTCAATAAAATAAGTTCAAGGATAAATTTTAAAGATTTATAATTTAATTTATCCAAAAATCAATAACGTCCAAATTGTCAACATGATATTGCTTTGTGGAGTAAAATTCAAGAATGCTCAGAAGAATATTTCCATGAAAAGATACTGGATGAAGCGCAAATATCCAGGATATTCTACTAATTTCATGAAGTATAGAACCCAAAACTTTAACCAACTGAGTATAATAGAATATATGAAACTGCAAATGGATTTTCGCCCGGCATGCGGTAATCCACGTAGATAGATCATTTCAACAGAATAATAAAGAATGGAATAATAGAAGAATTCACCATGCATGCGATAGACCGCACAGATAGGTTATTCCCAACAGAATAATAAGAATGGAACTAGGTCGTGCGTAATCCGCATAGACATGATATTCCAATAGAATAATAAAGAATGGAACCAGGTCATGTGTAATCTGCACAGACAAGATATTCCAACAGAATAATAAAGAATGGAATAACAACAGAATTCACCAGGCATGCGATAGATCGCATGCATGAGGTTATCCCAACGAGAATAATAAAGAATGGAATAATGTAAGAATTTCACCATGTATAGCGGTATTTATTTGCATACGTTATTCCAACATAATAATAAAGAATGGAATAACAACCCTTATGAGCATTGAAAGAAAAATAACTCTCTTCATGAATACGAAAGAATAATACCCTTTACCTCAAAAGAAGACCGGATCTTTGGAATAGTGAGGTAGCAGACTTTCTTCTTCTTCTCTCTATAATTTCTCTCTATAATAATTGCTCTATAGCTTTAGTGAATTAGTGAGAAATAAAGGAAGAATGAGCTTCTATTTATAGGAAAATATAGTTTCAATAATTGCACGCTTGGGGCTCGAAATATTACAATTATAATACCTTCCTCTTTTCTTTATTTTTAATTTAGTCTTGCAAGTATTATCAAACTTGCACCACCTCCCCTAATAGTAAATAATGTGAATCAATAGTTCAATCATGTGAATCAATAGTTATAATCATGTGAAAATACGAATTACAGTATAGTACCTCCATCTATACCTTCATTTTTAACTTAGTCATGCAAGTTTTATCAATCTTGCACCCCCTCCCCTAATAGTACAAGAATGTGAATCAATAGTACACACATGTGAACAAATAGTTATAATCATGTGAATTAATAGCAATTAATTGCTCATTTATCTGATTAATTACCTGATTGGTCAACAAACCTCCAAACATCAATTATTATCGAAATAAATGTCAATTCTCACTAACACTAATAATTCCAACACAATGGAACTATCCATTTCATCTTTAATTAACACGAACTTATTCATCATTAATATTATAATTCACAATATTTAACAATCAGGTCGTTTCCAGGAAAGAGGGGACTTTTCGATAAGGATTTCTCCTTATTGGCGCGCAATTAGGTGACCAAACCTCTCCTTGACAGAACTTCTAGACATTGTCAATATTGTAAATAATAATATGAATAACTTTGCCGTCTCAATTATTGATTTAATAATATATATTATGCGATGATAATCTTTGTGACAATAATTGAATCAATAATATAGAGAGATATGATGCAAAATTCTTATCGTAGCAATAATTGAGTATAACTGAGTGACTTCTCACGTAAGCATCAATAACCAATACCGTGTGCTACTATGCAATCATGCGTATTACTGAACTTTTACTACCGAGTAGTTCAACAGTTTTAACGGTAACACTTCCGCCTTTATTTTTATAAAAAGATAATTCTGTCATTTTCTTACTACGACAATACTTCCGTTGTGGGGTCCACCAATGATTGTGCCGTCGTACGAATATTCTCTATTAAAACGAATATTCCCCGACCAATCGAATATTATATAACCACTTGCTTACTTTGCAAAATTTATAAATATTACCCACAACTATAACATTATATCAAATCTACACCATAATATTCAAAAATATATTTCGAAAAAATTATTCTTTATTCATAAAAGTTGGGGTCTTACATATAATATTGAAGAAAACTTGCACTACTTATCAACTCTCAAAGTATCTAAATACTCATAAAAATACGCTCGATATTATAAAGAGATAAAACTTTTGATTCTGGTGTGATTTTCAATTCTAACCTAAGCACCCTATTTATAGGAAAATGCTTAAAACACCAAAGCATAAAATTTAATAAAATATTATTATTTAATAAAAAATTTCACGCCCACTTTGAAAATTAGATTTCAGCATTTACAACAAGCAAAAGAACAAGTGTGGGGCCCACCTTCTAGAAATCTCCACCAAAAATATTTTAAATCATTTATAAATTCAAATACTTCAATAATTCATAATAAATAGCCCTTTATCAGAAAAATATGAACCTTATGTCCATTCCATATGAAATTTAATTCTCTACAACTTTATAAAAGAAAGTTTTTCCAAATTTCGAACGAAAAATGACCCGAATTTATTACGAATGAAATCTCATAGCATTCCATCCTTGAAAATTTACTTATGGATCAAATTCACCGCACATCCACTTTGGCCAACAAAAATAAACATATTTCACACACAAGTGGGGCCCACTCAATTAGAAAAATCCTCCACCAAATATTTTACATGTTTTAATCCTCAAAATACCATTCAGACCCAATTTGCACTCTTCCTCCTCATTTTATTCATATACCGTGAATTTAGTGTAAAAATATCACCATTATTATATTATTATATTATCCCATTATACATTTATAATGTAATATAATAATATATTTGAATGAATTATTTTATCAGAAAAGATAAAATATTAATTTTCAACAATTGTCACTTTTCTAAAATTTTCCTCCATTTATATCCCAATTGAATAAATATTTCCTTATCATTTTTATCAATAATTAATTATTCACAAATAATATTACAAAATCACAATATTGACAATTAGGTCGTTTCCAGGAAAGAGGGGGCTTTCCGATAAGGATTTTTCCTTACTAGCGCGCAATTAGGTGACCAAACCCCTTTTCTAGACAGAACATCCTTAGACATTGCCAATAATGTTATCTAATAATATTATTCAAATAATATGAATTATTAATCTGATAATGGGAAATATTGTGCAGTGATAATTACTGAATCAACAATATAAAATAAAAATACTGTAAGACCCCAAATTTTATGAAATAAAAGTATCAATTTTTTCTTATAAGTATTATTCAGTAAATGGTTAAATTGATAAAAAGTAAAGTTAAGGGTGACATATATAAATTTTTCAAAATAAGCAAGTGGTTATAAAATATTCATTGTTGTCGGGGAATATTCGTTTGGTCGCAGAATATTCTTACCGTCGTGAATATTCGCATTTACTGCCAAGTAGCGACCATTTGTGGGCCCATAATGTAATAACCGCATTTGATGAAGAAAACGACAAGTTTGAGTTTTATAAATAACGGCGTAGTTGTTATCGTTAACACTGTTGAATTACCCGGTGTTTAAAATACAGTAATACGCGTGGTTGCACAGTAGCACATGGTATTGCATAGTATTTTTGAATTATTAATTATTACGTAAGAAGGCACTACTCAATAATTGTTACAGTAATTACTGTTCAATATTTTATTTTATTGATTCAATAATTACTGCGTTGATATTTTATATTATTGTTGTTTCAATAATTGTCATTGCACAATATTTTCGATCAATAATTCATATTATTTGAATAATATTATTAGATAACATTATTGGCAATGTCTAGAAAGTTCTGTCAGGAAGAGGTTTGGTCATCTAATTGCGCTACAAAGATGGAGAAATCCTTATCGAAAAACCCCTTTCCAGGGAACTACCGTCATTTGTCATTATTGTGATTCTGTAATATTATTTGTGAATAATTAATTAATGATTTATATGATAAGGAAATATTTATTTGATGTGGATATAAATGATGGATTTATTTATTTTATGTGGTTATAAATGAAAGAATTAATATTGAGGTGTTTACCATTATTTTGTCGGATTGGAGGTATAAAAAATCAAATCGGTGTTCTTAAAGCTCTATTGCGTGAGTTGTAATTTTAATTCGACCATTGGATCGTTGTAATTTTTGGATATGTTATACATATATAAGTTGAGTATATGTCCACAAATTTTGAACCGTTAAAAATTAACGTATAATTTGTTATGAATTTATTAGGTATTGAAAATCGTCCGTTTATGGATTTCGAATATTTTCTGTTTGGAATTTGGAAAAACTTTCTTCTGCAAAGTTGTAGAGAATTCTAATTCCTATGGAATGGACATAAAACTTCATATTTGTCTGATAAAAGGGTTATTTTTTATGAATTATTGAAGTTTCAGAAATTAAATATTTTTATTAAAATTATGGGTGGGATCCACTTTTGTTTTTTTTGAAAACATGTACTAGAATTTTTTTCAAATGTGATGGCTGGTCTTGGATGGCTGGTAGTGTAGGAAATGAGAAAAAATAATATATTATTTTATTATTTAGTCTTCTTTGGCGTTCTAGTATTTTCCTATAAATAGGCGCTTAAGTTAGAATTGTAAATGACACCAGAAACATAAGCTTTCTCTCTCTATATATATTATCGAGGCTATTTTTGTGAGTATTTAAATACTTTGAGAGTTTCTAATCAGTGCAAGTTTCCTTCAGCGTTATATCTGATATTCCAGTTAGAAGTACTGTTCTTTTGAGGTAAGAGATTATAAGGGTTATTATATTTTTCAATTTCGTAATTTTTTCGACCCTCAAAAATTCTGGAAAAATTTGAAATGATAATTTAATGAGTTTTCTAGATTGTGTCCAAAAATGGTGATTTTTGGATGTATAGATTAGGAATTATGAATTTTATGGAAAAATACTATTTTAAAAGTAAATCCTTATAACTCCTTGTGGTTAACTCTAAAATTGGTGAAATTTTTATTGGGAGTATATGTATATAACAACAGTATACTCTGTAAATTTCAAAATTTTTGGACAAAATTATAGTTTATGATAAATGTCTAAATATTCGACAGTTTTGGCCATATGAAAAATAATAAATGAATTTTAGAAATTTCAAGAAAAATATATGTTTAATATGGGACTATATTCTACTAAATCCCAGAAAAGAAGATTTTTTGGGACTAATTTGGTATTTTTCATAAAAATGGACTAGTTATGAGTAAATAAATTAAATATGTTATGTGAAGTAAGAAAATTAGAAAATAGGATTTTATGGCTTGAGAATATTATATAAGGTATATCCATATTTTTTATGAGGGTTTTGGTTATTGGTAATGAAATCTTATGAGTTTGACATTTTAGGATGATTAAATGCATTAATTAGTAAAGTATAAATAATTAAAATAAATTGTTTATAAGTTTAAGAAATGATTAAAATATTGTGGTAATATTAATAATATTAGATTATGAGATTATTAAGTGATTTATAACATTTGAATTAAGTTGTTATAAAATCATTGATTTAAAATATTATTTAATGATTAATAATATTAGTAAATGAATTTAATGTTATTATATAATGAATAATATTAAATGGAGTTTATAATATAATGAATAATGTTATTGTCTTCGTTAAATATTCGTTGAAATATTAGTTTCTGTTCAAATTATTTTTGATATAATATTATTCTTGAATTTTACTCCACAAAGCAGTATCATGTTGACAATTTGGATATTATTGAATTCTGAATAAATTAAATTGTTAAAGTCTTTAAAAATTTATCCTTTATCTCATGTGATTGATTCTTTATATCCTTGTCATGATCTCCATGCTTATATTGTGATGAAAGTCATCTTTAGCCCGTAGTGCATAGATGGACTGTTGTTTATTGGTTTTACAATTGTATGCCTTTGGCCTGTAGTGCAAAGATGACATGTTGTTGAATATCTTTGGCCCGTAGTGCAAAGATGACATGTTGTTAAATATCTTTGGCCTGTAGTGCAAAGATGACATGTTGTTGAATATCTTTGGTCTGTAATGCAAAGATGAACTTTTAATGAATATCTTTGGCCCGTAGTGCAAAGATGAACTTATTAGTATGATTATGAACAGGAACTGTGATTTGGTATAACCATGATCTTTGATGTTTCAGGAAAAAAAAAGGTGATATAAATTATCTTCGTCCTGGATGAGAAGAGGAATTTAGAACCATAATTATGGTTATGAGTTATTCACATGATTGTGGACAGGAACTATTGATTGATGTTACAAGAATAGAACATTGTTGGTGGACTTTTAACATGGAGAAGATAATAGACTTTATGATCTATTTGACTCTTCTAATGGATTTCTCGTTCCGCTACAACTATGGTTGAAAAGTTTTATCATCTACCATAAGTTCTAAATCTCTAACGAAAGCTATTGATAAATTAATTATCTTTAGTCATGATATTCTTTACTGGGCTAGTTGTGCTCACCCTTTTGTTTCACAATTCCTTTCAGGTAATAAGTGTGTAGCTGGGTCGAGCAGGGATAACAGGGGAATAGTGTGATGGTCCGAGACTATCAAAGTTTTTCAACACATTATAAAATGGTATGACATACAATATATAATTGTATTGAGGACCTAAGATGTGTGTGTCGTATATTATACGTCACATAATAATTGATTTTGGTGAACAACAATAGGGTGAGGTGAACCCAACGTTGGAAGGGTGTTTTGCCACTACCATACAAGATGTCTAATGACATACAACCTCGTGTTATCATAAGACAGGGTTGTGCACATCCACTTGCTGAGTATATCTATGAGCACTACCTATATAATCTTGGAATTTGGTTGAAATATAATTTTCAATTGCAGATAGTGGAGATAGTTATATGTCAAGAGAAGACTCACCATTGGAAAGAACATGATAGTAATCTTCTCATTTTTCTTTGGGGTCTATTGGGTCAACCAAGGATAATTCTGTGGACATATGATATCTATCATAACCTAGACACATGGCCTCCCATGTACGAAGGTTTCCTTAAGCACTTCCCAAAGATTTTAATTTCTAAAATAGTTATTGAATGTGCCTTTATGTAAGGTGCCATTGTGACGTGCTATCCAAGGTTGGGATGAGAGTCACAGTTGGTATATATTTGTATCAAAACTCACAACATATGTGTTATTGTATTTTGTACGACAATTGTAGTAATAAAGTTGTAGTTATTTTCTGTACCATGTATTTCGCGACTCAGAATAGGTTGGATGGATTGGACCTATTTTGGGGCGTCCACAAAATCTTGTGCAATACTTTTGTGCTCTTTGTGCAACAACAACGTAGACATTTTACTTTACCCACCGGTATTCCAACGCTTTAACTCAGAATCAATTCGTCGTTATTATTAAAAACTCATTCGTGTCGTTTTCTTTATCCGACAGTTTTCCGTTATGAGGCCCACAAATGGCTGCGACGTCGTATGAATATTCCGTAACAACAACAATATTCCATGACCAAACGAATATTTTCCGACAACAATGAATATTTTATAACCACTTGCTTATTTTAAAAAATTTACATATATCACCCTTAACTTTAAATATTTATTAATTTAACTATTTACTAAATAGAAAAATTAAATATTTTTATTTCATAAAATTTGGGGTCTTACACTCAACATATCAGAAAGCAACAAAAATTGGAATCTAAGACTAGCAGACAGCACGGTCACGCTGGGTTTGTACTAAAGAATGGCTCGACCGCGCTACTTCGGTACAAGCCTAGATAAGGCCTCTGTTTCTGTAGATTCCAGACTAAACAACCATTACACATAATTTAATTAGCATGCTCTGACCAACCATACATTTTCCATAACATAAATATAAACTCATATAACATCATGATAGCAACTCACAAACCAATTATCAAGAATTTCATGAAATTTCCAAGAATTGTAGAACTTTGAAATCAAGAACATACACATGGACATTACCTTTCTTTGAAGCTAAATTGATACTCCTTGACCCTCAACTTCAAATTGCTCACTCAAATTAGTAGCTCGCTCTCTAATTGCAACTTACAAAGAATTTAGCAACATGATGAATGAAGAGAGAGCTTCAATTTATAGTGGACCCATTACCCAAATTTGGTTCTTGCCCTAGAAATTAAACCAAAGGGAAGAAGAAGAAACCAAGGGTTTGAGAGGATTTTGTAGAATAGTTCTCTTTTCACTATTGAGCCCACTCTCTCCTCCATCATTTGATTGTCTGAGTTTGAAATTGTAGGGGAAATAAGCTTAGGCCGAAGGCCTATTCACGCGATGAAGAAAAGATGGGTTTTTTTAATACTCAACATTAGCAAATGAGTACTAACATACATAGGTATATTTTCTTTAGGACTCACAAGTTTACATTTGATGACTTAATATAATTACCTTGTGGTATATTAGGGGTACATATACCCATAATCATATAATCCATGTATATTGAGTTTGTCCAAATAATTATTGAATTATGCTAGAATATAAATTAGTTGAATATTAACAAATATTTAATAAAAAATATTTATTTAATTAAATTTGTCTTCTCCTATACATTTAAAATACACATTTAATTGGTTACCATAAATCATCATGCCACACAAGGCTCCTTCATACAACTTAGTAAATTACATAATTGAAGCTTACTTTTATCATATGGTCTTATATAACAACTATTCAAATATTATAATATTATTCTTAACATCCCATATTATATTTTATTTATGAAGCAACTTTATGAATTAATTATTTATATGCTCACACAACACATGTAATTACACATAACAACAATTAATGCTAATAATTAGTCCATCATATTATTTAATTGTTTCCTCATTAATTTAATTAATGAATTACTAGATATATCACATATGGTTACACTTAACAATTAATTAATCATAATGATAATATTAATAATAATAAAGTGATTATTAATTCACCACATTATTTAATAATTTCTTTATTATTGAATTTCTCATTTCATCACTTTGCCACAATAGGCATATCTATAAGCTTAAATTAAGCTCATCTTTATTTATACCATAATTCTCAAACACTTAATTCAGTTTAACTGAATTATCCCATTCCATATCACAACAATATATATATATTTATTTGAAATAAATATTCAAATATTTATTATTCTCAATATTAATATTATTAATGAAATTCACGGGTATTACATTCTCCTCCCTTATAAAAGTTTCATCCTTGGAATTGGTGCAAGGTTACACGAATAAGTGGGGATAATCCCTTCTCATCTTTTCTTCTAATTCCCACGTAGCCTCCTTGGCATTGTGGTTTCACCAAATTACTTTTACAAAAGATATAACTATATTCCTTAATATTTTTTCTTTTCTATCTATTATCTGGACATTTATTTCATCATAAGTCAGATTTTTCTCTAATTAAATGAGCTCATAAGATATCACGTGCTTATAGTCGGGCTTGTAAGGACGTAACACGGAAACATAAAACTCGTTGTGGTTGTGTTCCGGTTCAGGTGGTAAAGCTACCTTGTACGCCATTTCGGTTACTCGCTTCAGTACTTTGAATGGTTATAGGAACCTCGGACTCAATTTTTTTTCTTACTGAATCGTATCTTCCCTTTCCAGGGAGACACTTTCAAAAACACGAAACTACCGACTTCAAAGTCTTAGTTCTAACGATGCAAATCTACGTATTTCCTTTGGCGATCTTGAGTTGCTACCAATCTTGCTCTTATTTTGTCACCACCTCGGCAGTTTGTTGAACTAGTTCTGGTCTCAAAAATCATCGTTCTCTGACCTCATCCCAACACAGCGGTGTTCTGCACTTTTTTCGTAAAGAGCTTCATACAGTGGCATACCGATACTCACATGATAATTATTATTGTACGCGAATTCTACTAAGGTTAAGTGATCGTCACAATTCCCTTTGAAATCCATCACACAAGCTCTAAACATGTCCTCCAATGTTTGTATGGCTCGTTCACTCTGCCCGTCTATGACGCCTTTAAATTCGAGTACTTTCAACCGACAGATATAGTGCCACTCGGTACTACTAACTATACATTCATTCCAATGAAAACAACATCAAAATGAGTGTATTTAGTACATTCTTATTACAATAATAATAAATCCTTTCCCAGATTATGTTAACCAATACATTCTTTGTCATAGTATAAGTTCATACAAATCTACTAGTCTATTACAAGATAATCTATTTATCCATCTTAGCTTTTTCTCTATCCTTACCGAAACCCTCGGTTCGCTTGATCTTAGCTGCATTCATATAATTCAAGCAAGAAATGAGCATAACTAGCTCAACAAGTCTAGCAATATATAATATAACCACCACATCAAGAATCATATGATTAATCTTCATTAAGTAAACAAATAGTTATGAAGTACTATGAAACATCAAAATATCACTTTTCATTCTCATAAAACAATTCCAGAGTACATACAGTAACTTAGGAATTCTGAGTAGGTCAAAAGACTATATATGAACATTCTCTTTGGTTTTCATTCATGAAAAGGACAACCCGACACTAAGACCGTAACTCTGATATATCTAACGAACACTTCTAGGTGATCAGCCTATAGTACTCTATATTGATCAACACTTATCTATTAAACGTATTTACATTTTAGTTTTGGCAACCTTATGTGCTCGCCGAATAATCGACGTAAAACACTTTTGTTTATTCATACTCAGGCTTACCTTTGAATCTGTACCAAATAATTGGCATAGAATAGCGTTATCAATACTATATCAAAAGACTTTTAAATAAATCAATCAAATTCTTAAAGTTTGTCTACCCGAGTTAAAACTGGCAACGACTCTTTCGTAAAACAATTCATGCAAGTCATAACATGAATCATGGAAACCTGACTAACACGAAGGTTAGACAAGCATTAAGGAAACTTTCCTTCAAGCGTCTTCAATTAAAGTTCAACCATTCTCGGTCTTTACAGTTTCTACATGATATATTCACATAACACACTGAAATTAGCTACACAACAATCTAACCACATTATTTTTACTAACTTCTTTCTCTTCTATAACTTAATTAAAATTATTTCATTAATAATATTCATTTCAAGTTATTTATCATACATTATGGCTTATTAACATTCTTATGTCATAACCTGACACTCAACAATCATCGTTTAAGTACAACGACAGTTAAAACCCTACTTGGTTCGCTACCTCAGACACATTTTTCTTGGATTACTGATATCGGACTCCGTATAGAAATCACATAAGTTTTATCTTTATTTCTTTTCATTCATGTACCATGCACACCTATTACATACTGTATAACCTTAGGACGCACGTTAAACTCGAATATAATTCACAATTTACGTTTTCATATTTTACGGTCTTCGTTTAAATACCTTTAGCCAACGTTTAATTCCTAAAATCATCACTATACATGTTATTTAGGAATTGTCTCTTCATGTATATTAAGTATATACATGCCCCATAGATACCACGCAAAAAGTTGGGTTAACAAATGTATGCGTCGGAAAAATTTTCCTTAAAGGCATTGTGATGCCAATCATGGCTATAAAAGTCACGCTGCGGCGCCGGAAAGTAGTAGCCAACCTCCCACACAGGCGTTGCGGTGGCACATTATTAGGCTTGGGCAGCGCTGCGGTGCCGGCCCTGAGCCCTTGAAATTTTTTTAAGTTTTTCAATTCGATTTCTTTCCAGGCTCGCAACTCAATCGTTATAGGTCAGAATTGGCTCATTAAAAATCCGTTATCTCACATATCTCATATAATTTGATTTCATCCGGATAAAATAAGTTTTTAAATCCGTTAACAATAAATTTACCGTTTAAATTTCTATTACGCGTTCGTTAAACGTTCGTGAACGTTCATAACTCGTTTCTTTGTTTTAAGTCCAAATTACACCATTCTTGAGTCCATGACTCTTAAATACGTTTTTCTACGATACACCATCGAAAACCAATGTTTTTGAGTTAAACGGCGACTTTTAACTATTATTCCAGAAATCCTACGATTTCAACGACTATCGTCTAATCCCATAAATTTTGCCATAACTTCGTTACTCGAGATTTTTTTGCCAAACCAAATGGAATCCATCCATTGGTCAGTTATTTATATCCTACAAGCAATTTGCATCTAACTTATACTCAATGGTTTTCAATTTATCCATCAAAAACCAATTCAATGTTTTAATGGTTTTTTTCGATTAATGCTTAATTAGTCGATTATGATTCTCGCTTATACATGGCTTATTAATGTTTTTGTTCACTTATAGCCATCCTTATTCCTCTGGAAAAGACATGATCTACCAATTCATACTCTTATAAAACTCAATAAAAAATAAAATCAAAAGTTGAGTTTGTGTATTTTTACCTTTGTGTTCTTTGTGTTCTTGCTTAAAGCTTGAGTAGTTAGCTTCTTTTCTTCTTGATTCTATGTTATTGCTCTTCTCTCTCTCTCTCAATATATGTGAGTTCAATGTTGGTAAACAACCAAATGAACCAACCTAAGCTTCTATTAATAGAAAATCAAATGGAGGATATTTTGGTCAAAAAACCAGCTCCTTACTATTTCATTCCTGCAAGTAAAGTTTCCCTCCTTACTTGGCCACTAATTAGCCACCTCACTTTCCCCATGGGGAACCCCCATGGGTTTTACCCATCCAATGATCTATCGGTTCGACCCACAGGTTTGTTTCTTGGTTTGGGCTTAGAATTAATTCATATCAGACCTAAATTTTGGCTTGATTTAATTTAACATTGGGTCTTGATATAATTCATCATTGGGCCTCATTCATCATCTAATTGGGTTTGACAAAATCTAAGTCCAATAGCTAAAGTCCATTAAGAACTAGTCATATTCTTATCGTATAATCCTAGTATTCTCTTCGTATATACCTCATACGATATTCATATTATATATTATAATAATCTCCATATTATACTCGTATAATAACTAGTATTATACTCTTATTCGTCACGTATAATGACAATTCTTATTATATGTAATCATTTAGTTCTTAAATTTTACTTTCCCTAACCCTTAGGGCTTTAAGTCCGCAGGAGAAAACTTCATTTGCCATAACTGAAATATTATTGGATATTCCATCTCATATTAGAATTCTATCATTATGGGTTTCTCAAAAATTCAAAATTAATTCTCGAGCAGAAACGAATGAATAATTTTTTTACGAAAATTTCTCAAAATTTTTTTATTTCCATCTTGGAAATTTAAATCATTTAATTCTAGCACATAACCAGAATCCTAACCACATTCGCACATTCGAGGTCATAGAACGACCTTTAAACAACTTACTCACTTTAATAAATAATTTAATTTAAATAATCAAATAAAACATATTTCACATAATAATATGATTTTTCTCGGGCGTTACATCGTCGGTTTGAGGGTGATAAGCAATGCTCAATCTCAACTGTGTTCCCATCCTTTCCTGCAAGCTTTTCCAAAAATTTGACTTGAAGCGCGGATCCTGATCAGAAATAATTGACACCAGCACTCCATATCGTGAAACTATTTCCTTACGTAAAACTTTACTAACTGATTTAAATCGAATCGAATCAAATATTTATTGGTAGAAAATGAGCTTTCTTCGTTAGTCGATCTACGATAACCCAAATGACATCAAAACCCTTTTTCGTAGTCAGACGTCCCACCACGAAGTCCATCATAATGTGCTCCCATTTGCACTCTGGTATTTTCAATAGTTGAAGTATTCCACTCAACCTCTAGCGTTCTGCTTTTACTCGTTAACAATTAAGACATCTACTGACGTACTCTGCAACTCTCGTTTTAAGTTAGACCACCAAAAGTGTTGATGAAGGTCCCGGTACATTTTAGTGCTTCCTGGGTGAACATAATATGTCTTATTATGTGCCTCGTACAAGATCTCCTCTCTTAGTTTAATTACGTTCGGCACCCACACCCGATCTTCAAATCTTAGTATATTGTCCTTGTCCATTTTAAACTTTTCTTCTTTATGACAACCGTAATTTTGTAATTTAATTTTAATATTTATTTGATTGAATAAATATTTTTTGATGAATTAATTATTAGATTAAATAATTAATTGGTGAAGTTGTGATAGATTAATTTAATTATGTGTTACATTTATTAAATTAATGTGGAAAATTATTTTATTCAAAGTATGTGATTATGTGAGCTTATTGGATTAAAAGAAATATTTAATAAGCCTATGTTATTTTAATTAATTTAATTTAATTATTAATTAGAGATTTAATAATTTGATATTATTAATCAAAGAGAATTTGAATTATGTGACTATGTGAATTAATGAGAATTTACTATATTTTATTTAAAATTAATTAAATAAGATATTAGATTTATTTTATAATGGATGTGACATTATTTAAACTATATAATAAGGCTTTATTAAATTAAATGGTTTTGAAATCCTATTCTTGCTAAACAAACAAGGCCCTAAGGGGGAGTTGATAGCGATTACCCATGATTGGGTAACCCGATCACCATCATACTTGCTTCATTTTATACGTCTTCTTTTCCTTCTTCTGTCATAATTTGGCTAAGTCTGGCTAAGCATTACAAAGAGAGATTGAGAAATTGTGAGAAAAATTGTGAGTTGGGTGATTGAAGAACTGTTGAGAAGGAGTTTATCTCTTGCAAATTATATTCTACGCTTTGGGTAATTTTTCCCCAACCCAATTCTTATTTTACGTCTTTTAAGTTTTCATAAAATGGCTTTCATACTTCTGTGAGTCTTTGTATTTGGGAAATTCTGTTGTTATGAGAATATATGTAATAATTTGAGTTGTATGACATGTTTTATATATATATTGTGTGTTTCCATATCATCAATTTCATAAGATTACAACGTATGATTATGGCTTGTTGTTTCAAAAATTTACAGAGTACGTGATATGGCCATATAGCCTTATACATGATTTTTATATGTCAAATATAATTTATTATGTAAAATTCACACATTGACATGATTATGCATGTTAAAATGAACAAAATGAAACTTGAATGGTTGGATTTGGCTTTATAACGAATCCGTAGCATTAAAATCCATGTTTTTGTTCAAGAACTTCAAGAACATCAAGAACAGTACAATTTGCATGCTTTAATTTTGTGATTATGTGTTTTAATGGGTTAAAATCACTCTATAAACGTTGGGTATTGATTATATATGAATTCTAACATGTGGGTATGTTTAATTTGGGGAATTAATGATCATGTAGTGTTTATTTGGCTGAACTATGTGTTATTCGCGAACTGGGAATCAAATTGCGAGTGTCATTGCATGGCTTTCAACTCCGTAATCGATGTTCCGTCGCTCGCAAATACCAACCCCAAAGATCGATGCCCCACGCCACAGTAGGCCAATATCAGTAGTACAAAAGTGGCACCGCAGCGCCACTTAGCAGAATGTCCAGAAAATGTAAATTTTTAATGTTCAAGTATAGAAATGAGTTAGTAACTTAGTCTAATGATTATAAAGACTTGTTAGACCTATAATGAGATGTTAAAATAAATTCTTAACATGTCCATAACACAATTACGTGTGGATTGAATGATCGAATGCATAATTAGTTTATTTTTTGTGAAGTCTTAATTTTATACTAAGTGTAATAATTGACTAAGTATAGTCATGAATTCGAGTTAAACAAAGAGTAAAGTTATGATGTTTAGTACGTTATTATTGATTGGTGTTGTGAACATGAATGATATGTAGGATTTAAATCAAAGAACGAGTTTTATTAACGTGCAATCTACGCACGAGGCAAGTTTCTAAACCTTATCTTGTTACATTGAGCAAGTTTTCTAAGTCTACATTTATGTTGAGCAAGTTTCTTACCCTAAACTTTCGTTGAGCAAGTTTCCTAACCCTACTTGTTATCGTTATATAAGTTGATTAATTCATCCTTCGTTATTGAGCAAGTTCTCATTATTATTGATCAAGCCTGTCTTATATATTAAAGCTTATTAATCTTCAAGCATGATGTTGTTATACAATAATTATTCTATTGTATACCTTTTTAGATGTTATTCAAGTTAAATATTCATTCACTGTTAAACCTTGTTAGACTAGCGAACCCTTATTGATTCAACTAGTCCATAGTTGATGAGCGTTCTAAATTTTAGAACCCCTTGATGAATTATCCAAACCAAACTTCCTTTGGTGCGGACTCGAATGTCAAAAGCGAGATGAACAACCCACAGATAGGGGATTATTTACGCTTTAGCGTTAAGATATTGTGCATGATGATGGTACTAAGGGTGATCCCCTAAGTACGAGAAGAAGAGTCCATAGTCTTATGATCATTAAAGGTTTCAAGTAAAAACACTTAACAACCTAGGACATAGTTCAAGGTCTTATGACCCTCATAATTTCTTTTGATTCTTGTTATCCATTCTTGATTCAAAAGTTGAGCTTTAGATCAGAAGTTAATATTTCTCTCGCATGTTATTATTCATTGTTATATTGTTATACTTATGGGCAATCGTTCTCACTCTTGCGAAATAATAACATTGCAGTTAAGAACGAAAGAGCAGACGAACCTTCCACTAGTAAGGGCAAGGGCAAGCTTAGCAAGTAATGAAGACTATTTATTTATGTGATTAGGTAATGATAGTTAGACTTGATGTTACTTAAGACTTATTTGTTTATGTTTTCCGCACAGATGATTTAAGGTTAGAGTAACCTGGGATTTATTATTATTCAGTTGATGTAACCCCATAAGGGAAGAGATTTATTATTTATTTATTCTATTGCATGGTTTGCAATTTATTTATGGGTAGATAGATAGATGATGTTTGTACAGTGAACACCAAATCCTATGGAAATGGAAGTACCGGATTTGGGGGTGTCACATTCTTCGTTTCCTGCTATCCTCGTATTTATCTTCTCGTACTCTTCATCTTTCTCTTGTGATTCCTTCACTCTATCCAACAACATCGGATGAGCTCCTTTTATGAACAACTTCTCCCCGAACTCTCAGGGTACCTACACTTTTATTTCCAGTCCTTCCATTTCCTTTATTAGCTCCTCCTAAGCTATCATTACAAACAATTTCTCTCTTCCTACTCAACGCATCAGCTAGTACGTTCGCCTTTCCCGGGTGATATAGAATTTCACAATCGTAATCCTTGATTAATTCCAACCATCTCATTTGCCGCATGTTCAACTCCTTCTGGGTGAAGATATATTTTAGACTCTTGTGGTCCATGTATATCTCATACTTTTCTCCATAAAAATAATGCCTCCATATCTTTAATGCAAAAACTACTGCCGCTAACTCCAAATCATGTGTAGGGTATCATTTTTCATAATCCTTCAACTATTGTGATGCGTACGCAATAACCTTGCCATGTTGCATTAGCACACAACCAAGACCTTTGTGAAACGCATCACTATACACCACAAAACCTCTCGTATCATCCGGTAAAGATAACACATGCGCCTCGCTCAACCTCTTCTTCAACTCTCGGAGACTTTCTTCGCACTTTTCCGTCCACACAAACTTTACTATCTTCCTCTTTAGATTTGCCAATGGGGTTGCTATCTTAGAAAAATCTTGGATAAATCATCGATAGTACCCGACTAACCCTAAGAAACTTCTCACCTCTATTGGTGTCTTCGACTATTCCCAATTATTCACCGCCTCTACCTTTGCAGGGTCTACTAAAATCCCATTTTTATCTATCATGTGTCCTAAAAATTGGACCTTCTCCATCCAAAATTTTCACTTTGAAAATTTCACGTACACCTTCTCCTTTCTTAGCACTTCTAATACCATCTTCAGATGTTCGGTGTGTTCTTCCTTGGTATTTGAATAAATCAAAATGTCAATGATAAATACTACCACTGACTTATCTAAGTATGGCTTGAAAACTTGATTCATCAAGTTCATGAATGTTGGTGGTGCATTAGTCAAACCAAATGACATCACCAAAAATTCGTAGTGTCTGTAACGGGTTTGAAATGTCATCATCGATATGTCTTCCTTGCGCACCTTCAATCTATCTTCAAAAAACACTTTTCTCCCTTCAATTGATCGAATAGGTCGTCAATCATCGGTAACGGATATATATTATTAATCGTCACTTTGTTTAACTCTCGATAGTCGATACAAAGACTCATCGATCCATCATTCTTCTTGACAAACAACACTGATGCTTCCAAAGGAGACACACTCGACTGAATATAACCCTTATCTAGCAATTCTTGTAGTCGTATCATCAATTCCTTCATTTCTACTGGCGTCATATGATATGGGGCTTTCAAAATCGGTACCGTTCCCGATGCTAAATCTATTACGAATTCGATTTCTTTTTTGGCAGAAGGTAGGCAGATCGTCTGGAAACATGTCTTGAAAATCTCTCACTACTGGTATATCTTTCATTTCTACTCCCTTTTTCTGAGTATCCATAATATAGGCTAAATAACCTACACATCATTTTCTTAAAAATTTCTTAGCCTGCATCATCGTAAGACAACATGATTTCCTAAGCGATGAGCTACCATAACTACCTTAGATTGGTTTGGAGTCTGAAGGTTCACACTATTCTTCTAACAATCAATTATCGCCTTATGTTTATACAACCAATCCATTCCTAATATTACATCGAACTCTCCCAATTTTATAGGAATCAAGTCTATACTGAATTTACGTCCCTTAATTTCAGCACCAAAATTTTGGTATACGAACTCTACAGGAATTATTCCTTATTCGTAACTTCTATGTTCAAAGGATTCTCTAACCGTTCTTGGGGTAAGTCTAGTCATTTAGAAAATTCTTTAGATACAAAGGAACGGGTAGCACTTGAATTAAATAATATGTAAGCATTTATATTATTGACTGGGATAATACCTGACACCACATCCTTTGCAGCTACGACATCTTGGAATATAATGTTAAAGGTTCTGGCAGTTGCCCAATTGGGTTGCGCTGGTCTGCAGATCATGAACTTGCTACCTCCTCCCAGGTTATCGCTTCTTCCGCTGGTTCATTTCTTCGGGAAATTCTTGATCTGATGCTCAATAGAGCCACAAGCATAACATCCTTTGATCTTCTTTGGTTTTGGGCAATTTGTTGAAATGTGCCCCTCCTGACCACAATTATAACAAACATTCCTTCCCTTGTATAATTCTCTTTGGTGATTCTTTCCACATTTTGAACAAACCTCAGCTCACTTCTTAAACCCTCCTTGATGACTTTCTCTTTGATTGTTGTTTTTGTTGTTGTTGTTATTATCCCATTTCCTCTTTCCTAGATTACTTCCCACACTACTATTTCCTCCACGACTTTCACCTCCATTATTCTGGTTCTTCTTCCCTTTGTTGTACTGGCTCAGAGACTTACTACTTCCTTCAGCGATAACGGCCTTCTCCAATAGCATAGAAAATAAATCTATTTGGAGAACTAACACCCTGTTGAACAACCACTATTTCAGCCCTAGTTCGAAGCGTCGAGCCTTTATTTCTTCTGTATCAACTTGGTGTGACGCAAAACATACGAGTTCATTAAACCTTACTGTATACAGGGACACGATCATCTCTCCCTGCTTTAGTTTAAGGAACATAACCTCCATTCGGTTCAGCATGCTCTTCGGGAAGTAATTCTCGAAGAACAGCGTCTTGAACCTCTCCCACCGTATAACCCCTTCTCTAGCCCTTTGCAGATTCGCCTACGACTAAAATTTCGCTTCACCCTTCATCATGTAAGTAGCGTATGTATTCTTTTGGTCATTCCCCACACGAGCGATGGTGAATGCTTTCTCTATCTCCTTAATACAAATTTGTGCTTCGATAGGATCGATAGCTCCCCTAAACTCTGGAGGTCCTACACTCTTAAAATCTTTAAAGTTTATTATAAAGATCACTTGGGGGTTTGTATGCACTGGTTTTTTATTCCTCCCTTGAAGGAATTCTCCTAACAGGTCGGCTAATCGCTGAATAGAGTCTACTTGGTCCCTCTCATTATTGACTGATTCTTCCAGTGCTGGTAATCTACGTTTGGGAATTTTCTGCATCATAAAATTTCATTTTATTATCTAACTATATTCTTTAAATATTTATTCCTTTAAGTTAATATTCACATAAAACATTTGAAATAAGAACATTTATATTCATATGCCAAAATTATTACATCATATATGATCGTTTCCTAGCATACTTCTATAAATGTCAACATATATCCCCTACTATCACAAAAGATGGGAAACACTAACATACTACCCCTCTAACAAGAACATACTCAGGGTTTACATAACTATCCCACATCTCACATAAAAATTAGGATTCAACAATAGTACACACATATATACAACTACTACTCCTAATACATAAATCTCAACCTAACATCCCGCGCTCCACAGTGCTTTGATACTCAAGATGTCCCATGTGCGCCATCAGATTTCTACTCAAGGTGTGACGGGTCTATCCTTCCTTCATCGGGTAGTGGTATACTCCATCAATCCATCGGTCCATGGCTATGCAAAATTCATAGCCCATTCGGTCCATGGTCAAGGTAGCAATTGCCATGATCCCGAGCTTATGTATGGCGCAATTGTGCATACACCGATCTGAGGCGATGATTTACTGCTCTCACTGCAGACCTAGGATACCATTATAACTTGGTCTAAGGTTGTGTTAAGGTTCCAAACATGTAACAAGAAGGTTAAATCAGTACCGTGTCATGCAATTGATAATTTCAACTTTGTAAAATGATTTATAAGTTATGAACGTGATATGTTATAACTTAGTGTACACAATGAATGTTAGATAAGTGTGGTGAAGCCAACACTTGGAATTTTTGATATATATGTAGTAGCATAAGACTTGTACTAAATTAACAAGTCTAATTAGAAATGTGTGTTATATTGGAAAGTGAATGTTAGTGTATCTAATAGATATTGTGGTTCTAATACTATGTGTAGGTGAACGTGAGTTTTAATATTATAGCTTACGCTTGAGGTAAGTTTCTAAAACCTTATCTCTTTACATTGAGCAAGTTTCTTATCTTAAACTGTTATTGAGCAAGTCATTTATTCCTAAATTTCATTTGAGCAAGCTTTAATCCTTATTTTGTTAGAATTCTAATTATGGTTGATTCACTCTAACTTGTTTATAGTTAAGTAAGTTTCTTAAGTTTATTCCTTTATAATTAATGTAGCTTTTTGAACTCTCGTCTCCATTATTGAGCTGTTTTATTTTAAATTACTTTGCACAAGTTATTCTCATATTGAGCAAGTTTTACTTTCAACTTGCTATTACTTAATATATATTCAATGATTCTGTATCTGGTTTAATAAAGATCATAGCCTTAGCTTAATATTATTTAAGCAAGGTTTGTTCTTATCCAATAATTATGCTTTGTAGTTGTTTCTAAGCATGAGTTTAATATATATTTAGTTTGCTGAAGATTATTCATTGTTCCATATTATGTTATTATTGATCAGTTGTTGTGTTATCAAACCTTATTTATTCAACTAGTCCTCTATTTGTTGATCGTTAAACTCTAAATTACCCTTAAAAGCTTATCCAAACCAAACTTTCTTTGGTGCGGACTTGTACTCTAAAACTGAGGAGAACAACTATATTATAGGGGATACGCAATGCGTTTAGATGTTTGTGCACAATACATGGTACGAAGGGCTGATCCCCCGAAATACGTGAAGTCCCTATAATATAATTGTTAAGGTTAAAGTTGAAAGATTACTTGTAACCGTGGACATAGTTCATGGTCTTATGACCCTCAGATATCAATTTCATATTTTGATTCCAGTTTTGGGTTATTATTGACAGAGTACTATTCAGTTTTGATGAGCCTATTCATTGGCAGTTATTATTCTCTTGTTGATTTATTGCTATATCTAGTGAGCATTTGTTTTGCTCACTCTTGCATATATATACACTCATTGCAGCTATTAGCCTATTCACTCTTGCTATATCTAGTGAGCATTTATTGCTATATCTAGTGAGCATTTATTATAAGTCAAAGTATAACTCATCATACACAAGATACTATAATGATCTCATGTCCAAGGATCACTTGTACTACTATCACTACATGAATTCCTATTGACAGACAAATAAAACTCCATTAGGTATTCCTTAGCAAGCCACGTTCTGTGAACTTATTCTCTAATAAGAACCTATATACTTGCTTTAGTGTCTCCACACAAATGATCATGAGATCAATCATACTCATCCAATGAGAAAGTAATGTATGTACCAATCTATCCGGATTCACTAATCCCTAATTTAGTAATCCATTGATTGGGAACTATTTTAGTTTTACGCTTTCTAAGAATTTAGATCTCATTAGAATGATCATCATCATTATTCTAAAAGCATTACTTAAAACTATGAGTTTATTACATATTATAAAACAGCATCATGTAGATAATTAAAAGCCTTTAATAAATTAATACTTTTTATTAATAAATGAATAAGATTGTTACAAAGTATATGCTTTATCATCAAACATGATTGGCTTGTGTGCATACTACTTTTAATCTCCCACTTGCACTAAAGCCAATCGCCATGGTATCTCATACCCTTCTTCTCTAAGTGAAGATTATCCTGCTGTTGGATAAGCTTTAGTTAATGGATATGTAATGTTGTTCTTGAGAGTTCACTATCTTTATAGTGATTTTCCATCTTTCAATGATTCCTATAATCAAATGAAAGTGCCACAACACATGTTTAGATCCAAGATGAGACTTAGGAACTATTCCTAGTTCTATAATGAATTTTTCATCCAAGCAATCAACTTGCAACTTCATTTATAGCTATATACTTTGTCTTTATCACTAAACCAGTAACTCTTTGCTATTTGAAATCTTTCCAATTCACTGCACCGCTGTTCAAGGTAACCCTTTACCTTAAAGTGGATTTTATGTCGTCTTGGTCTGTCTGAAAAACTTGAGTCTGTTAAGCCCTCTAGTTTTAATTTAGACCCACTGTAAATTTTAATCACATCCTTAGTGCCGGTTACGTACTTTAAGATGTTTTTCACTGTCTTACAGTGATCTTCTCTAGAATATGATCGAACATCATCAGGTCTTGTATATTTCATTGTATACATGATTGTCACTCATGCGATCTCTCTTTTCAGGAGTCTATAGGGACTATTAAGAGAGATACACTCCATGGCTCATCAACATGAGACATCTCTTGGAGTTTTCCATGCTAAACAACTTTAACATCAAATAAATATACGTTCCTTGGGTTAACCCGAGCATCCTTTTAAATCTATCTATATAGATTTATATCCCCAATTATGATACTCTTCCCAAATCATTCATGGAGGAATGTTTCGATAACTTTATCTTTACTGATTCTAGCATTGACATGTCATTCCTTATCCGTAGTATATCAATATATAATACTAGGAATGCCACGACGCTCCCACTGACCCTTTTGTACACACTAGGTTCATTCTTATTTTTGATAAACTCAAACTCTTTTGATTGTTTCATCAAAACGAATGTTCCATTTTATAGAAGTTTACTTCAATCCATTTCTCTAAGTGTCTACAACTCTTACCTCATCGTATGTAACTGGATCATCATCTTCTATGATGCTTACCTCATCATCATCATCTATGATGAATCCATACCTCCTGTAACTTCTACTATTCATTCTGATTTATTTTGTGGTTCAATAGGTCTATCTACAAGTTCCTCTTATTTGACTTATAGTGTTTTGTGGTTCTTGAACTCTTCAAGATTCTATTATCCTCCCACTAGCCCCTTCAATGATAAACACCTTTATCTTTGAAGGTAGCATGTTTCGCAACAAACACCTTTTGCTAAGTATGATTATAGAACATATACCCTAAACTTACTTTAGGATGTCCCACAAATCTGTACTTGTCAAATCTTGTCCCAAGCTTATCCTTTGAAACCTTTAACATAAGCTGGATAACCCCTTATCTTAACTTACTTAAAATTAGGAATCCTTCATGTTCATAACTTTTATAGAGTCTTGTGGCCGGATTTTGAGGTTACCTTTTTCGTATATATGCAGCCATTTCTAGGACATTATCCCAGAAGGATACTGGAATGTCGGTAAAATCATTATGGACCGCACCACGTCCAACAAGGTACGATTTTTCCTTTCAGATACATCAATCAATTATTACGTCAGGAGGCGTCCATTGTGAGAAACCCATTTGAGATGATCTAGAAACTCATTGCACAATTATTCCTTCCTTGATCCGATCAAAGAATCCTAATACTTTGCCAATTTGTTTCATTTCTGAATTCTTTGAACCTTTCAAATAATTCACAATTGTATTTCAGCAAATACACACATTCAACATTTTGAATGATCATCTCCTTTTTCTTATACTAGTTTGTTCAATTTGCAAAATAATTTTTACGTAAGTCGAGAACACAAAATCCATTAAGTAATATTTCAGTTCTATACAAAACATTATTATTATAAATAGAACAACAATTGTTCTTAAATATAATACCAAAGATTTTATTGTCCAACAATAAAATAGAAATAATATTTCCAACGAGAATTGGAATACAATAACAACTTATTGACTTAATAGACTTGCCCATAGGCTGTGATAGACTATAAGTTCCTATGGCTGATGCAGCAACCTTTGCTTTATTTCCACACATAAGATTACTTGTCTCTTGTTTAGCTTTCTACTTTTGCTTGGTCCCTTCATAAATCTATATTTATGATAACCAAAGTCGGTATCCAATACCAAAGTAGAACTTTGACTTAAAGAAAAATTTATTTCAATCATGAACAAAAACTATATTTGTAACCGAAGCTTTACTAAGTTTCTTCTGGTTAGCTCTGCAAGATGCTTCTGGCAGTTTTTTTCCAGTGTCCTGGCTTATTACAGTGGAAGCAAACTCCTTTGCTATCCGTATCAATTTTTTCTTATTATCCTTTGTTTTTGTCTTTCTATTTACCTTCTTAGAATCGTTCTTCTATTTAGAAGATCTTTTGACCCCTACCAGTAAGACTTGGTCTTTCTTGGTTGGAAAGTAACTCTCAACTGTTTTTCAACATGTTAAGTAAATCAACGAAGCTGATATATAGCTTGTTCATATAAAAAATTCAAAACAATTGTGAAAGGAGTCTGGGAGTGAGTGTAAGATCAAATCTTGGCACAACTCTCCATCAATGACAAAACTCGTTGTCCTAATTGTTCAATCAAATTGATAATGTTAAGGACTTTTATCTGTGATGTAGTGTCATCAGTCATTCTAGATCGGAAGAGCTCCTTAGATATTTGATATCTTTCAGTCCTACTTTCCTCGCCATCAACTACTTGATGTGCAGGAATATAGTAAGAGCATCCATAGTTTCATGCTGACGTTGAAGCTCATTACTCATGAATGCAAACATGATGCATTGAGCCAACTGTGCATCATCTTACCACTTTCTAAAAGTAGAAACCTCTTCCTCAGAGGCATTGTCTGCAACCATTGCAGGGATAGGCGAATTAAGGACATAAGATAGTTTTTCAGCCATGAGAACTATTCTCAAATTTCTTAACCAATCCGTTTAATACGGTTTGGTTAAATAGCATCTAATATGCTTCGCACTGATAGTAATTTAGACATTATAAAATTCTGTAAATGAATTTGCAATTAACAACATTTTAGCATACATTCTTTTATTAATTACCAAAATAAATTAGGTCTTGTTTTAAATTGGTATCTCCCACTATTTTCTTCAAACTATATTACCCTCAATATATATAGTTCGGCAATATCTAATTAAAGATATGCTAGTGAGAATAAGGATCTCATTTCAAATGTATATAGCCTTATGTGTGCACAACAAACTATATATAAATAAATAGGTAGACAACTCTTGTCAATTACATCAACTATGCAACTCCTTGTATTTTGCCTCTTAGATCATAATGGTCAAGTGTGTGCACATCCGAACTAAAATGATCTAAGTTAAGTCATACCTAGCACTTCCATATATTCAAAAGAAAAACAATGTCCTTGTGTGTGCACAACAAAACAACATTGTTCAGTTTATTTATAAGCATTAAATGTGATAAAACAACATCTTAAATATTTAATACTTGTCTTGTGTGTGCACGACAAACTCATATTAAATATTTAATACTATATTGTTTTACCATGCTAGAAGGCGACGTTCGATATTCCAAATATCATTGAACGTTACAACTTAATATAAAAACTTTGAGGGGTTTGTTATTAATTTTGTCTGATCCTATTTAGTGCGCATGCACACACACACACAGAGAGATATATATATACTATAAGCATGCACATATAGAATACTATATTCTACCCGGATTGATTATGGATTTTATTCTAGTTTGGTTCACTATAGCCACCAAGTGAACCAAATGGTCAAACCTAGGGTGCAAGAATAAAATTTAAATATAACTATTACATTTAAACTCGGGCTCCATTACAAACGGGTCTTCAAATGCTCTTTGCTCTTTGATCTCTAATTCTTCAAAATTAATTCTAATTATTCCTATTAAAAAACTATTTTAAAATAAATAGAAACCTTGATCAGCAGTCAAGGGGAAGTACATAGGAGGGAGATGGAATTTATATTAAGAAAAAATTAGAGAAGATGAGGTATGCAGACTCCATTTAATAAAACTCATACATTCATGCATTCAACTAAAATAAAATTCAATCACATTGGTCAATAGTCCATAATCAATCACATTTATTATCATACACATCTATATATGCATCAATAAATAATTCATCTCATGAATAATAAACATTCAATATATATTGATATCATTTAATAGGAAAATTAAGTTAGCATAAAATCTAATTTTGAATCAAAATAAACTCATTTATTTTAATCCAAGTTTAAATCAAAATAAACCCCTTTTATTTTAATTTATCCAATTTTGAATAAAATAAACTATTTTATTTTAATCAAAATCTTTAATCAAAATAAACTCATTTATTTTAATTAATTATGGAATCAAATTCCAAGTCAAAATAAACTCCTTTATTTTGGATAATATGAAATCTTATTACGTATCTAAATAAACTCCTTTAAGAAAACACGGATTCTCTTTCCTATTCACAAATAAACTCCTTTATTTTGAATAATATGAAATCTTATTTCATATCTAAATAAACTCCCTTATTTAAGGAAACATGGATTCACTTTTCTATTCACAAATAAACTCCTTTATTTTAGGAAATATGGAATTCAATTTCAACTCCAATTTTAAAATTAAAATAAACTTTTTATTTTAATTACAAAATTATTAAGAATATTAATATATATATATATATATATATATATATATATATATATAATAACCTCGTGATTCGCGCTAAATACCAATAATATCATGTTAACAGGTGATTCAAATCATAATAGTTAACTTGATTCATACCAGGTTATTCATATATATGATAGTTATATATATATATATATATATATATATATATATATATATATATATATATATATATATATTAGGATTAACGTTTTGAAAAAAAAATATCAGCCACGGATTTCGCAAATAATGTTTTTTTTTATTTTTTTAAATAAATTTTATACAACAAATTATGTCAAATTAAATTGTTCTAAACACATATCAATATACGTATCAAATTAAAATAATTAATAATTTGCATAAAGGTTTAACTCTGATGCCACTGTTAGGTTTGTAATATTCATGAACGCAATCAAATTGCACAAAGTAAGCGGAAACGTGGTAAAATAGAGTTTTAAAATTTTATAAATCATATATTCGGATCATCCTTTATGCACAATTATTAATTAAACGAAAAGATGAAGAACAAGAATATACCCTTAGAGATTCAAGCTTCCTCAGGTACTAGTTCACCTCCAAATCTTTTTCGCGTTCAACTTGAATCCACCGGGTTTGGTTCCTTCCTTTGATCAATGTTAGTCACCTAAGTGTTTGATCTCTAGAGATGATCCACAGAGGAAGAAGAAAGAATCAATAAGATGGGTATTTGGCAAAATCTTAGTTTTTCTATCTCTCATAAAAAAAAGGTGTACTCTCCCAACTATTGGAATTACGTATTCACGTATTTTATGAAAGTGTCAAAACCACCATCACCCATAATAAGACTCCTCTTATTTATAGATGTGGGCAACCCTCCTTAACAATTAAGGAATTGGGTTTTATTTTAATTAATTAAACTCTTTTAATTAATTATGCTCCCAATCTTATTAGGAATAATTAATTTAAATATTTTAATTAATTAGCATCCTAATCTTATTAGGAATAAATGAGAGTACTTTTATTAATTAATTCTCAAACTACTTTAGAAATTAAATAATATTAATAATAATAATAATAATAATAATAATAATAATAATAATAATAATAAGACTCCTCTTATTAATTTATATTTAATATTTCTAAAATAATAAATAATAAATATTAAGCTATTTAATTTATTCTATCGCCATAGATTAAATTAAATATACTTAACTTATTATTACGATTATGCCATTTGCTTCTTAAATAATTATTCTTCCTTTTATGTTGTGACCCTTTAGGTTCTCCATATTAAACTGGTTGTGAATAAATCAATTAGAATAATTCTAATCTTATTTAAATAAATAAATTAAACTATTAATTTATTTAAATAAATAATATTTATTCTATAATAGGGATAAGCCTCCCTAGCGATTAACGACTTTCCAGATAATATAAATTTTAACATTAATTATAAAAGAACCTTTGAGTAAATAGTTACCGTACAATTCAATCCTTCCACCATACAATATCTCAATTAAATATAAGACATGGAATTACTGTCAAGTCTTATTTTATTTAATTATATGTATTTCGACTCTTAAATACACAACTCCAAATCATGCAAATTAGAAACTCCTTTCTAATTTTATTCTACCTTGGCCAATGACTACTGGGTTGTCATTTATCAAATCACATATGACATTTCTCTTCTTTTACTAGAAGTGGTAGATTCTTTATTGATCATATATTATCTCCATGTACAACTTATTATACCCAAGCATAACCTTTGATATTCCCTAAGGGTCTTAAGGAATAAGTCAAAGTATAACTCATCATACACAAGATACTATAATGATCTCAAGTCTAAGGATCACTTGTACAACTATCACTATAGAATTCCTATTGACAGGCAAGTAAAACTCTATTAGGTATTCCTTAGCGAGCCGTGTTCAGTGAACTTATTCTCTAATAAGCACCTACATACTAGCTTTAGTGTTTCCACACAAATGATCATGAGATTAATCACCCTCATTCAATGAGCAAGCAACGTATGTACTAATCTATCCGGATTCACTAATCCCCAATTTAGTAATTCAACGATTGGAAACTATTTTAGGTTTAAGCTTTCTAAGAATTTAGATCTCATTAGAATGATCATCATCATTATTCTAAAAGCATTGCTTAAAACTATGGGTTTATCACATATTATAAAACAGCATCATGTAGATAATTAAAAGTCTTTAATAAATAAATATTTTTTTATTAATAAATGAATAAGATTGTTACAAAGTATAGAATCACCCAAAAATTAGAATCACCCAAAAATTCATTGTGCACTTTTCTTGGTGACTGTTTGAATAAAACTGGTCCGAAGGACTCATAGTTCGAAAAATTAGTGTTCTTAAGCTTTATTGCGTGAGTTATAATTTTTAATCTGACCGTTGGACCATTGTAATTTTAGGCTATGTTATACATATATAAGTTGAGTATATCTCCACAAATTTAGAACCATTAAAGATTAACGTATGATTTGTTTTATGAATTTTAAGAGGTGACTGATTCAGAATTTTTGTAGCAGAATATTTCGGTAAGCCTGTTTCTCTATGTTAGATGAGGAATTTCGAAAACCTTTCTTCTACTAAGTTGTAGAGAATTACATTTCACATGGAAAGGACATAAGATCCGTATTTTTTTGATAAAAGGGCTAATTATTATGAATTATTAAAGTTTGTGAATATTGGAATTTGTAATTAAATTATCAGAAAAATTATTTGGGCTGAAATATTTTTTACAGAATTCTTATAATATCATCTTAGAATTTTTGTAAATTTTTTATGAATTATTGAAAAGCAAAAGTAATTATTGTATTTTTAAACTATTTATAGTTAGTTTGAAAATAGAAGAATTTCATAGAAAATTCTATGAATGATGAAAAATCATGAAACTTGGTGAAAAATGTTATAATATTATTTTATAATTTCTGGACAGTTTTGAAAATTATTGAATAGTATATTTATTGTATTTTTAAACTATTTACAGTTAGTTTAAACATAGAGGAAATTCATAGAAAATTCTATGAATGGTGGAAAATTATGAAATTTAATGAAAAATATTATAATAATATAACATTAATATTGATGATGTTTAAAAGATATAAAAGTATGTGGAGTTAGTATTTCTATTTTGAAGCTATTAAATGATAGTTTTTTTATAAATAGAAATAATGATAGAAAATTGTCGGATAATCCAAAAAATATGAAATATATGAATTGAACAGTTGTCAGAAAATATTTGTTTGGTCGGAGAATGTGACACCCTCAAATCCGGGTACTTTTTACCTAAGATCTGGTACATCATTTCTATAACTATTGCGGAAGATATAAACATAAATTGTTTATACATTAAGCTTTTACACACCATTCCCAAGGTCTACAACCTTAACTTAATACATACCTTCAATATCTTAAAGGTTTACAATATCATTTGCATTAGCACAATTAATAGTTCTAACTGCATAATAGCTTAATCTTGGACTTTGCTTTTGCCTCTGCCTTTACTCGAGCTTTCATCTAAATCTGAAAATTTTTATCATGATATAGCAAGGGTGAGCAACAACTTTGCCCAGCAAGTTTAAATTTATTTGAGGATATATCATGATTGAAAGAATTGAACAATAAGCTAACTAACTTTCAACAATATAAACATTGTGAAAGAGCATGAACAAATTTTCTTAGCTGAACGACCAAGTCAATAAAAATGAATGGTCAAGCATAAACATGAACAGATTAACTAAACCAAATGGTAATGAAGGTGATCAGCCTTTCATACATGATGAACATTTACAATATGCACAACGTGCGAATCAATAATCAATATAAACGTGAATAATCAACAACAACTATTCACTAACATGCTTTGAACATACAACTCAAGTTTGAGTTAGGGAAACTTGCCTGAACCGCTGATTACCGCTAAGCAATCTAATGTAATCTCTTATGAAAGACCAATAAATTATCAAATCGATCTTTCAATTAGCATAACATACATGTTAACTCATCATCTTATATTAAATTGTCTAACCTAACTAAGTATTAAACATTACATTATAGCCTTAGTATTATCATTATACTTTGATAATCTTTTTATCATGTCATAACTTATACTTATAAGTTTTTCCTTTTCTATGTTATCTTATTAAATTAGATAACATCTTAGTAAACTGAAATATCATTTCAAGAAACTGATTACATTTTCAAAGACTCGAAATTACTATTTCAATGAGACCACAATCAGATTAGCGATGCAATTTAATTTCAAAGAACCTAAATTCACTATTCTTTTTCACAAAAATACCAAATCAACTTATTATTTTTCTATCCTTTGGCCAAACACATATACATATATTTCATACACAAAAAGTATTTTTCCATAATTTTCCAACATCCTTTGGTATTTTTCAAAAATCAATTTCTAGTTAATTCCTTAAGAAATTAGCTACCTCGTGCTTAACTCTGGAAATTCCCATCTCTTGACACAATCTTGTATATGTTAAAGTGATTCTCCAGTTTAAATTTCGTGGCCATCGGAGTTATAGAACTCCGGTTATAGCTGTTTTTGTCGAAGAATCATAAAAATTGAAATGGTTATAATTTGGTCATTTTAAGTCAAAATGAGCTCATTTTTGGACAGTAGGTACTTTATATCATATATTTTCATTTCCCCAAAGGCCGGAATTTATTTCACAAATTAAGTGGCCGAAAATTCCCTTTTAAAATTATGGCTAGTAGCTAAATTGGAAAAACAAGGTTTTCGTACTTTGTTAAAAATATTCCATACGGAAATCTTAAACTCCTTTTTCAGTGATTCCACTTGAAGATGTTAGAAAACTTATCGTATTATCCTCCCAAATGTTTCCAGAATTTTTGAACGTCCAAAAAATGACTATGCCCCTACTCTTGACTGTCCAAAACAGTCTATTTTTCCTTAAAAGACAAAACTATTTTTGCTAAATCAGTCACTACGGACTGTGTACTCAACATTTTTGAGTGCTACCACTTGGGTTTAGTATTTAACTTACATATCTAGCACCTCTCTTTGACGGATAGCAAAAAGAAGGTGTAGATCAAAAACTGTGAAAATCCAAAGTACATAGAAATTTAAGGTTTATCAACTAGAAAATTACTTTTCTTTACTTTTGATTTCCAACTAAAACAACACTCAAATGGGTATATATAAATATGAAACACTAATTAACATGTATATACATGGTTTTTTAGTTTAGAACTATAGATTCAAGGTTTGATTAAGAGTAATCAAAAATACATAACAAAAGGTATTTATACATTTGACTTTCATACTCCCTTTCTTCTTCTTCCTCCCAAGATGGCTATGGAGCTATGAGAATTTGAAGAAACCTCTCTCTCTCTCCTCCTCTACCAAGCCATACGGCTCTCTCTCTCTCTCTCTCTCTCTCTCTCCCATATCTTTCTTTTGCTAACTAACTTGGAAGTGAAAAGTAAAGTTTACTTACTCTTCTAAGTTCTCTCTCTTATCAAATTCATCTAGCTTGTAATCTTGGCAAAATCATATGGCCAAATATTATGGTGACACCTGAGGGTGTTGTTCACCAACTAAAGTAACATGATCATCAATATCTCCACTATATCTCTTTTGATGTTGCTTGTAAGAATAACCAAGTGTTGTCCCCATATAATGGTTGACACCTAGCAAAAGTAGTTTACTTAATAAAGTGATATAGTCATTACATGCTATCCTCCTTCCTCCACATAATCTTAGCATATCTAATCATATCTTACTAAATCCATATGGGCCTTTCATCCACTCCATCTTTTGTTTTATTAAATGCTTTATATAATGACAATAATGCCCCTCCTTAAGTAGATTTTAATTGGGCCAAGTTTGGGCTCCCTTTTATTTCTTTTTGGGCTTGCACTTTCTTATTCCTTTTCTTACTAATTAAAATGAGCTTGGGCTCCTCCACCAAATAAATTGGGTCATCACTAAACTCGCCCTTTATATTAAATATTGGGCTAGCTCAATAATTTAATTGTTCTTAAATTAATTAACTACAAGTCTCATGCTTAAATAAACACTTGGGCTACAAATTAATTCTTTGGGCCTTAAAATCAACTTAGTTCTATTCTTATTAATTTTTATCCATTCCCTCTTATTTAATTAGGGTTCCCTTACACACATTAGTAAGTTAATTTCTTACTCATATATCTTTAATTTCATAACCCAATTAGACTTGCTATAATTAGGTTATAAAATTAATTAATTGAGATTTATAAAATAAATCTCTTAAAATTAGTATATATTCTATATACCATAATTTTCTCATCCCATAACCCTTAAGTTATACAATTCTTCATTCCTAATTTATAATTAGGATCACACTAGTTTCTTTTATTTGTTTATATAATAAACAAATATAAACCATCACATAATCTTCATATTCACAGAATATATACTCATATACACTTAATCCTGAATAATTCACCACAAGAATTTTTAAATTCACTAAATTCCTTCCCAGAAATCTCAAATCCATTTACTTATTTTCTGTCTAGATTTATTATTCAACCTTTAATTCATCATTTAAGATTTAAATAATTATCTAAATTTTTGGGTTGTCACAGAGAATATTCTTTTTGTCGGGGAATATTCGTACGACGGCGCAATCATTGGTGGACCACATAACGGAATAACTGTTGGATATAGAAAGCGACAGAAATAACCTTTTTATAAAAAATAACGACAAAATTTTTACCGTTAAACTGTTGAAATACCCGATGATAAAAATACAATAATACGCGTGATTCCACAGTAGTACATGGTATTTCATAGTAGCACACGGTATTGCACAGTGATTCATATTATTGATTCTTACGTAAGAAGTCACTAAGTCTTTCATTCAATAATTATCATAGTAGTTATTGAACAGTAACTCATATTATTTGATATGTTAATAATTGTGAATAATTCTTGGAAGATTGAAAATGTCTAAATAATAGATGAATAAAAGATGTTGATTAAAGATAAGTATGATATGCAGATGTTTGTTCAATTATTTTCTTTTTACAAAAGTAATTTTGGCATGACTTGCCAACACTCTACTTATTCTAAAGTAGTTTGGACCACAACTCAATTATTGTTATAACGTGTACAAGTTGGTTTAATTTTCTCTGTGGGACCATGGATTCCACTACCATTATTTTATGTAGCTCATTTGGTTATTTTTTTAAAACGTGTGTGATAATTGTTTCCTCAACTTTCAGTATAAATAGGTTGCTCGGTTGAGCAACTAAAGACACACCATCACTACACGAAAAATATAAAATTCTTTTACTACAATATTGTGAGTATTTTTGTTAAGTATAAGGTTACTCCAAGTATAGATAAGGAATGCAAGCATTGTTTAAGTTGATCAATTTCACAAAAAGCTCACATATTAAGGTAAGGGGTATCATTTTTTTATGGTAAAGGGATATCATTTTCTTTCATACTCCATATTATGGTAAGATATTATTATTCGTTTCTTCAGCTTATAATTAAATGGTGAAAAGTCCTGAAATGATTAGAATATTTGTATATAAATATTTTCATATTATATACGTTACAATATTTGTATTAAAACTCACAGTATATGTGTCGTCGTGTTTTCTACGACAGTTTAATTGTTGTAATAGGAAAGTTCGCGTCAGTAGTGTGTTATTTCTGGCAACCCAAGATGGGTTGTGTGGACCTATTTTGGGGGCATCACAAATGTAGTATTCTCTTGATCTTCCGGTGCAATCACTATCTGATTATACCCTGAATACCCATCCAATAAGAAATAGTACCCTTATCCAGCAAAACGGTCTAACATCTGATTGATAAAAGGTAAAGGAAAATGATCCTTCCAAGTTTCCTTGTTGAGCTTCTTGTAATACATGCATACCCTCTAGCCAGTCACTGTCCTAGTTGGTATCAATTCATTATAATCATTAGTCACAACCGTCATCCCGCCATTCTTCGGGGCACACTGCACTGGGCTCACCTATGAACTGTCTGAGATAAGGTTGATTATCCCAGAATCCAACTATTTCAAAATCTCTTTCTTCACAACCTCTTTCATAATCGAATTGAGCCTTCTTTGCTGTTCCACTATCGATTTTGCCTCATCTTCCAAGAGTATCTTGTGCATGAAAAATGAAGGGCTTATTCCCTTGATGTCTACAATTGTCCATCCTATAGCAGATTTTACTCTCGAAGAACCCTCAGCAACTTACTTTCCTGTAAATCGTTAAGCACAGATGCAATAATAATAGGTAAAGTATAAGAATTACCCAAAAACGCATACCTGAGGTGTTTAGGAAGAGGCTTTAGCTCAAGAGTGGGTGGTTCCTCAAGTGAGGGTTTCATCCGTGTCGATGCTTTATCTTTCGAATGTAATGGATCGAATGACATCTTGAATCTACTCACTCTAGGCAATGCATCCAACATATGAAAATAGTCCACAAATTCTGGATCATCCAAGTCGACATCTCCCAACAAAGTGTTTTCCAACGGATCCCTATCCATACCTCGAATCAGATCCTTACAAACCATTTTTTCAATCACATCCATTCTGAAACACTCTTCATCATCCGTAGGGAATCCCATAGCTTTTAACACATTGAACTTCACCTCTTGGTCTTGTACTCTCATCGTTAACTCCCCTTTTTGCACATCAATGAGAGTCCTCCCAGTAGCCTAGAATGGCCTCCCTAAGATAATAGGAATGTTCTTATCCTCTTCATAATCCAAAATGATGAAATCTTTTGGAAATATAAACTTATCCACCTTTACTAGAATATCTTCAACAATTCCCCTCGGATAAGTAACTAATCTGTTCGCCAACTGTAGTGATATGTTTGTGGGTTTCAGTACCAGCAAACCTAACTGAGTATACATCGATAACGGAATGAGATTCAAACTCGCACCCAAATCACACAAACATTTGTTGAAGGCCATGTTCCCAATTGTGCAAGGAATGGTGAAACACCCCGGATCCTTCAACTTCAGAGGCAACTTCTTCTACAATACAACAATACATTCCTCCGTCAATGCAACAATCTCATAATCTTCTAACTTCTTCTTCCTTGACAAAATACCCTTCATAAACTTTGCATAACTTGGCATCTGTTCTAAAGCTTCTGCGAATAGAATGTAAATCTGTAACTTCTTGAAGATCTCCAAAAACTTTGAGAATTATTTATCAAGTTTCTGCTTCTAAACTCTCTGCTGAAACAGTGGTGGAGGATAGACAACTGGTTCAACATCTGCCTAATTCTTATCCGATTGCCTGTCTTCACCCTATTTCTCTTCAACCAACCTTTCTTCTTTTTCTTTCACATCTTTCTTTGGCAAATTTTCTGCACTTTGCCCCTCAAGATGTTTTCCACTTCTTAATGTGATAGCTTGACATTGCTCATGATTTCCCCCATGGATTTTTCTCAGTTTCACTCAGTAAAGTTCCTTGAGGTTTGTTACTCAATGCCAACGCAAGCTGTCCCATCTGATTTTCCAAGTTCTTAATAGTCGCCGCTTTCGTTTTTATTGATGCCTCATTACCGAATATATACTTCAACAATAGCTCTTCCAAATCTGACTTTTTCTCTTGAAGCAGATCTGACTGTTGATGCTAATTTTGGAAACCGAGGGGATAAGATGGTCGTGGAGCTTGCTGATTTTGATTATTACTCCACAAAAATTTTAGATGGTTCTTTGCCCCTAGATTGTAGGTATACTAATATGGATTCGGAGGTCTATTATAACTACCTACAAACTGAACTACTGCCAGATTGATAGCGCACTATTCTGTTGGATGTTCCCCCGCACACAATTCACACACATACGCCACCTGCTGAACCTGTACTCCCGTAAGGGCATCTATTTTCTTCGACAGCGCTGAAATTTGAGCCGCTAAAATCATCACTCCATTTACCTCTAACACTCCAGCTGCCTTAGTTTCTGTCATTCTTGTTATTGGCCACTGGTAGTTATTAGTTTCCATTATCTCAATCAAGTCATACGCCTTCTCAAATCTTTTAGCTATAAAAGCTCCCCCTGACGCTGCATCTATACTAGTCCAAAGATTACTATTCAGCCCGTTGTAGAAGGTGTTCATCTGCAGCCACTTGGGTAATCCATGATGTAGACACTTTCTCAACAATTCCTTACACCTTTCTAAAGCTTCATATAGAGACTCCCCATGCTGTTTTTCAAATGTTGTAATCTCATTACTTATCTTCGCAGTATTCGCCGGTGGAAAGAATTTTGCTAAATACTTCTGAGCTAGGTCATCCCAAGTAGTGATTGATCTTCATGGTAGTGAATGTAACCAGCTCTTTGCCTTGTCTCGCAATGTGAATGGAAATAAACGTAGTTGTACTGCATTATCAGATACCCCATTGTACTTAAAGGTATCACAAATCTCCAGAAAGCTAACCAAATGCTCGTTCAGATCATCATTAGCCTATCCCCCAAACTGTACCGAATTCTGCATCATCTTAATTGTGTCAGCTTGATCTCAAAATTGTTCGCTGTAATTGCAGGCCAAGTGATGTTCGACTAAATTTCAGTTACCCTATGTGGCATAGTCTCTAAGTGCTTTTTGATCCTCTGCAGCCATATTCTCTTTCTTATAAAAATTCTCCCTAGTCTCTTTAATCCATTTACTTAACCTCTGAAACCTTCTTTCGATGTTGTCCTCGCAAGGAAGTAAATCTGGTTTCTTTGACCTAGTTTGCATGCACTAAGTAATAGAACCTGAAACAAGAAATAAACAAAAAGAAAAAGAAAAATTGTTTAACTAAAACCGATCTAATTAAACTGATATTGAAAGTAATAAAATCAATAATTATCCACGACAACGACGCCAAAAACTTATTAGGTGTAATCTAATTAAGCACGACACGCAAGTATACATGATCAACAAGTAATATAATGATAAGTTAAGTATCATTCCCACAGAGACAGAAATCAATTTTAATCTAAAAATTATCAGCTTTGTATTGTTTCAATTTTATTAAACTAAATGATTTATTTGACGAAAAATAATGAAAAACTAATAAACAAAATAAAATCAACTAACAACCACAAATTTTACTCAGACAATAGAGAATTAAGCCTACAACTTCACTTTATGCTTCACTCAGATTATCACACTTCATTTTAATCCAATTTAACTATTCCAATTCATTAACCAAGAACACAAAAGTAGAAATAACCATCTCTCGATGCACTAAATCCATATCAACTTAAATCCACAGATGATAGAATTAAGTCAAACACCCTAATTAACTAATTCACTATATCTCTATGTGAATTATAATTAAAGAAGGTTTAAATCCCAAGTTCTCATACGATTACATACGATGCATAGGTATATCTCTATCCTAAACATAAATTATGAATTCCATCAACCGCAGAAATCACAAACACATGTTATTATGACTAAGTCTAAACCCATATTTCATCTCTCGAATTCATACAAGTTCACATAGAATTGGTGATCAAGCAACTCATAGATTACGCACAAATCATAATAGATGAACTAAAAAAATAGCAACATTGAATTGAAATCAAAGCATGATAATCATCATTACACTTAAAGATCCATCGTAGGCTTAGTAAGTTGACTTAGTTCATAAATAATGAAATAAACACTGAATAAAATCAACATCCCAATTGCACATTTGAAATTAAAGAACAAGAACAGTAATAAAACCACCATTTTTTTTACTTCAATCCGCAATCTTCGTGTTCCTTGCTCCTTGCCTCTGTTCCTCCAAAATCTTCTCAAATTAGGGCTTGAAAGTTGTTGTGGTTTATTCATTGAATGAATGAATGAATTTAGCTGCTTAATTCTCTATTATTATAGCTGGATACGTCCTCTTTTCTGTCCCAATCGCGTCCAAAGTCCACCGATCCATGCCACAGCAGTAGTATAAACACATCAGAACTCCTCTTTCCTGATCGCGTACCCCCGCTCCAGCGGGCTTTTTGTGCTTGGGAACCCCCGCCCCGGCGGGGTATAGCTTTCTCAAAATTTGTACACCCCCACCCCAGAGGGGTATTTACTTCATAAAGGGCCCGCCCCGGTGGGGTACTGTCATGTAGTTAATGATTTCCTGCTTTACTTGCCACCGTGCCACTTAACTTTTGCCATAGCTGATACAGATAGAACCTACACATAAAACAAGCACAAACACATAAAATGATACTAAAACAAATGGATTAGGCACTTTTTAAGTCCGAATAGGCATCCAATTCGTAGGTATGAAATCTACTCATTAGACGCCCCCAAATTCAAGCTAATATCTCGAATTCGGTGCTTCACAATCTAATTCCAATAACAACTATAATCTAATACAATGAAAATAATGGAATAATTACATGGATAGAATATAATCATTCTAGTCACACTCTCACAACCATAACTATCTTAATACATAACTTAAATTATACATCTCAAAATAATACAGAAATCATGCTTCAGTTTCTAATACAAGATAAAGATTTATTTTGATATAATTATATTCTTCTAACATAGTGAACTAGCTATTCAGTAGTTTTGCCCTTATCCTTCATTGAGGGTTCACCACGTTCTATCTTCACTGAAATGTTTAAGGGAAAGCAAGGGTGAGCAACAAGTTTGCTTAGCAAGTATATAAAGCATAACAGGCTTAAATGTTAAGATAAATGATAGCTCAAGAGTTTTCAGAAATAATTTTGTAAGCGAAGAAATATCAACAGTTCTATCTTTCAAATTGAAGTAAGAGTCACTATGGACCAAGAATTATCATTAGAATTCAAGGATTTCAATACTGCAATAATTTAAATTTTTCATATACTGAGTAGTCGCTAAGGACCAAGAACTTCTACCAGATTTAGCAGCGTTTCACTGATAAATCTCAATAAACGAGTACAACAGGTGATCAGCCTAAAGTACCCTACTTTATGCATAATATTTAATCATATTATTTGTGCGCACGTCGGTTCCCCGATAATATAAAATTTCCCCTTCTAAGAGGGTTGTTCATCTTAGTAATTATAAAGCCCGCACCAGTCAATTGGTTTAGATAACATTTTCAAATATTAAAGTAATTGTCTAGTCAAATCAAATGGCTTAGATCTCCTTTTCAATACATTTAAGAACAATAAGTTCCAACTCGCAATATTAGTCAAGGTATATAAGGTTTAAGTAGAATTTCATAATAAGATTAACAATTCATACGAGTATAGATATTTGCTCAATAATTCAAAACTAGCACAACATAAAATAAGGTTCAAAAACCTACACCATAAGAGATAGTGTAAGTTAGAGAGCTTTCACAAAAATAATATCTTAAAATAGGTATACATCACCCATTATATCTTTAAAAATTTATTTAAACATCGCAAGGTAAAAAATACATCTTCTCGGCGTGTAATACGATCAAGGCTGCATACTTAGAATACAAATAAACTTTTTGAAACTTAATTATACAACATCTTGAAATACATGAGAATTATACAACATGAGTTTTTACACGAATATTATCTTCTAAACAATATCCAAACTCAAATGGAGTCCTCATTACATTTATTGTCACACTATTTTATAGAATAGTGAGGACTACTATAACACCATCTCTCGACCATCACTCCATTCCCCGATTAGTTCCGCTATGTTCTCATTTCTGAAGAGAACAATGGAAGTAAAAGGGTGAGCTCAACTAGCCCAAAGAAAAATATTATGACTAAGATAATGCGTATAAGTTATCATTAGCCTTCAACAATGTTAAACCGATAGAATATAATAGACAACAAGTTTAACTGCAGCGGAACAAGCAATCCATTAGAAGAGTCAAGTAGAGCATGATATCTACTATTTTCTATGATTTAAAAAGTTTATCATTAACTTTATCATTGGGACTCAGCTTAATAAATAAATCACATCATCGAATCATCCCTGCACTACGGGCCAAGGATATTCATTAGTATCACGTCCACAAATTATTCTTGAACTACGGGCCAAGAATATTCGTGTAATCATCAATGGTCATGATAATACCGAAGTATCCCTGGACATAATCATACCAATCAATAGTCCATCTATGCACGTAAGCCAAAGATGACTTTCATCGCAATATAAGTATGAGGATGATGACAATGATATAAGAATTCAATTAGAAGAAAGCAAAGGATATATTTTTAAAGATTTATAACTTAATTTATCCAGGATTCAACAATGTCTAAATTGTTAACATGATACTGCTTTGTGGAGTAAAATTCAAGAATAATATCCATGTATCAAAAATAATTTACATAAAAGAAATAAATTTTTTGGTGAATAGTACCTCGTGAATAGTACCCTATAAATAGTACTTTGGGAATAGTACCCCATGAATAGTACCCCAACATGAAAAGTACCCCGAATACCCGAGTGAATAATATTTGAGTGAATAGTAATCGACAATAAAACCCATGAATAGAATAATATCTCGTGAATAGTACAATATTTGAAAAAAATTGCCCAATACCCGAGTGAACAATATTTGAGTGAATAGTAACTGGGTGAATAGTAACTCATGAATAGTAAATTATGAATAGTACCCTGACATGAAAAGTGCCCCGAATACTCGAGTGAATAATATTTTAGTGAATAGTAATCGGGTGAATAATAACCCATGAATAGTATCCCGAATAAAAATATTGATATTTAATAAGAAAGTTCATATCAATATTCCAATGAAACGATACTGGATGAAGCGCAAAACTCAAGAATATTCCACTAATTTCAAGGATTATAGAAGCAATACTTACCATAGTATTCCACGTACTAATTTAAGAATATGAAAAGAAATAACATACGAAGCAATACTTACTAATTTAAGAATATGAAAAGAAATAACATTTTCACCGCAAATGGATTTTCACCGTCATATACTACGGTATGTAATCCACTTAGACAAAGTTATTCCGACATATTAAAGGATGAATACGAAAAATAGTATTCCTTATGCATACGAAAGAAATAATACCCCTTACCTTAGTAGAAGACTGGATACTGCAATAGTGAAGTAGCAGAATACTCTTTTTCTTGCTCTCTATAGTTTCTCTCTCTATAGTGTCGCTTGTGAATCTCAGTGAATTGGTGAGAATGAAAGAAGAATTAAGCTTCTATTTATAGGAGAATGGACTAAATAGTAACTGATTCATGAATGGTCTAGATTAATTTACTATTAGAACAGATGGTTCAAATTGATTACTATTAAAACCACAACCGACGGTCCCGCATTGATTTACTTTTAAAACCACCACCGATGGTTGATTTACTTTTAAAACCACCACCATGGTCCAGATTGATTTACTTTTAAAACCACCATCAATGGTCCAGATTGATTTACTATTAAAACCACCATCAATGGTCCAGATTGATTTACTATTAAAACCACCATCAATGGTCCAGATTGATTTACTATTAAAACCACCATCAATGGTCCAGATTGGTTATCTATTAAAACTACACCATCAACGGTCCATAAAATTAGTAAATCTTCCCATGGAATACTAAGTCAAACTTACAACAAACGCCTCATAACAATCCCTATATTTATATCAAAAATTGAATAAATATTTACCACAAATTATTTATCTTTAATAAACACATTTTTAATCTATTAACAATTATTCATCATTAATATTATAACTCACAATATTTAACAACCAGATCATTCCCAAGAAAGAGGGGGCTTTTCGATAAGAATTTCTCCCTATTGGCGCGCAATTAGGTGACCAAACCTCTCCTCGACAGAACTTTCTAGACATCGTCAATATTACAAATAATAATATGAATAACTTTGTCGTCTCAATTATTGATTTAATAATATAAAATATTAATATTGTGACAATAATTGAATCAAATAACATGAGATACTATGCAGCAATTACTATAGCAATAATTGAGTATAACTGAGTGACTTCTCACATAAGCATCAATAATCAATACCGTGTGCTACTATGCAACCACGCGTATTACTGTACTTTTATCACCGGGTAGTTCAACGGTAAAACTTTCGCCGTTATTTTTATAAAAAGTTATTTATGTCATTTTCTAACTACGACAATACTTCCGTTGTGGGGTCCACCAATGATTGTGTCGTCGAACGAATATTCCTTGATAAAAAGAATATTTCCCGACCAAACGAATATTCCCCGACACAACGAATATTTTATATCAACTTGCTTACTTTGTAAAAAAATTCACATAACACCCTTAACTTTAACCTTTTATCAATTAAACGATTTATTAAATAGAATAATAATTATAAGAATATTAAATACTTTCATTTAATAAAATTCGGGGTCTTATAATCACCCCTCCTTATAAAATTTTACCCTCGAAATTTACGTACGTACCTGGTATGCTGAAGAGGTGAGGATACCTTGTTTAGATTCTAACTCTTTGAGGTATAACCTTTGAGCGTAGAATATGCTTCTTCTTATCTAAATTTTAACAGGTATCTCCTCATACGTTAAATCTTCCACTATCTCGTCCGATTCTAATTTAATAATGTGGTTCGGGTCTTTCACATATTTACGTAACATAGATATGTGAAAAATATTATGAACACGCGACATACTTAGCGGTAAAGTGAGTCTATAGGCCACAGTTCCTACTCAATCAAGGATTTCAAATAGACTAATAAAATCGAGGGTTTGAGCTTTCCTCACCTCATTGATTCTTACTTCTGGAATAACGGCTTCTTACACCTTCTTCTTCACATTCATCAGCTCTGAGTCTGTAGCTTGAGCGGCTTTAACTTTATCGATTATAGTCGGTTCTAATCTTATATTCGCTATCTTCACATAGGTTCTTGGAGTCTTTAACTCTATCTCAATCTTTTGTAAGTCGTTCGAAATGAGTCTTTGTGTTAACAACGTCACACTCATAATCGCATACGATCTTCTACTCAACTCGTAAGCTACCATGTTCGCTCTTCCACTATGATATTGAATTGTATGGTCGTAATCTTCAACAGCTCGAGCCAACGTATTCGGCGCATGTTACGTTCATTTTGGGTAAAAAAAATATTTGAGGGTTTTGTATCGGGTTCAAGGTCGATATAAAATTTGATTTCACGCTCTGAGGGTAGGCCAGGAAGTTCTTCGGGAAATACGTCAGGAAATTTATTAACAATAGAAATATCATTCAGATCTGACGTATTTTTTGTTTAAATATGTGACATGGCTAAGAAAGCTTGACATCCGTTTTTCAATAAACGAATAGCTTTATGGTTTGATATGACAGTGATCAACTTTAGTGGTTTGGTTGCTTGAATTCGCATAATAGGTTGGTTAAGAATATGAAAGCTAACAACCTTACGAAAACAATTAATTTTACCATGATGAGTAGTCAACCAATCAATTCCTAAAATCACATCGAATGCAAGTACTTTCAAAGAGATAAGATTTATAAGTAACGTGCGGGTGCCGATTTGAATCAAATAAGATTTATAAACAGTGGATGTAATGAAGATTTCTCCCAACGGAGTTTCATCAGATAAGTCAAAGTCTAATTTCTCCGGAGTCGAGTTTAAACGTTGAGCACAATTAGGAGAAATAAAAGAATGGGTAGAACCGGTATCAAATAAGGTATAGACTTCGCTAGAGTTTATGATTAACTTACCCGTGATAACCTCGTTCGGGTTTCTCGTCACGAAAAATGCTCTCTTAAACTACCGATTTTGACTTGTCTGAAACATCATTTGGTGCCACCATCCCAGCTGGACTTGACTTCACTGCACGAAAAAATCGGGCTATGTGACCTTCTCTTTCACAATTATAACATGCTTTTGACTATATATATAGTTTGATGATGTGTCCCTCCTCCTCGCATTTGTAACATACAATCGATGGTGGTCGCTCTCCTTCCTTAACAACAAAAATTTGGTCTTGACGCCTTTCCATCATTATTGAATCTCTTCTTCTTGAAATTACCACTTCTATTATCTTATCTTGGCCATGATTACCACCGGTGGTTACCATTTCTAGTATGTTGATTTCCTCCACGCTTTTTGTCACCGCTGCTTCGATGACTACTACCACCGGTACTATCTCTTTGTTGTTGGTTGCTCTCTCTTGGTTGGGTTGACTCATTATCGTGCTCCAATAACTGTGCCCTATTTACAACATCTAAATACAAACACAGTTTGTGAGAAATGAGGTATTGACATATTTCGAGTCTCAAACCTCGTAGAAATATTCGCGTTATTCTCTCCTCATTATCAACCAAATGGGATGCGAACTGGGACAACTCGAAAACTTAGCCTCGTAATTGCAACACGATCATATTGTTTTGCTCCAACTTGATAAACTCCACCCCTTCATGTGATGAATACTTTCGGGAAAGTACTTGTCGTTGAACAGTTCTTGGAACTTTTCCCAAGACATTTTGAGTGTGGCAGGCTGAGTACGTTTTACTGATTCCCACAAGTAATCTGCCTCTCCTCTCAACATGAAGGAGGAAAAGGGAACCTTTTGCTCCTCGGAGCATCCCAAGACATCAAATATCTTGGTGATCTGCTTTGTCCATGTCTCCGCCTTAAGTGGTTTTGGCTCTTCCAAAACTCTGGTGGTCCCAGCTCCTTGAACTTCTTAGTAGTGACCATCCGAGAGTTGCCAGTGTTTCCACCTGCATTTTGAATAAGAGCCGCTCTCGCCTGATGTTGCATGAATTGCATGAAGCCTCTGAACATCCCATCGTTCATCATTTGATCGGTGTTATTTTTTACCTGAGGATTATTGTCTTCCTGTTGCACATTATCCTGGGTATTGATTGTTGGTGACTCAACAGTCTCATGCGCTTCATTGCTTATCTCGACATTTTTAGATGCCATTTTCAAACAATTCCACAAAACAAGGGTTAATTGACATGCCACATATTATCCCTATACTCCGACCGACCAATTAAATACCAAATAAACTTAGGTAGGTCATACTAGCGAAGGAATTCCTCGTCTCTCCCCTCCTAGTTCTTGTCTCACATCTCAACCAGGGATCATATCCCTAAGCTTTGATACTAACTGTGACGCCCCCAAAATAGGTATACATCGCCCATCTTGGGTCGCCAAATACATGGTACTGAATACAAATAAAAACTTAATTATACAACATGAGCTGAGAGTTTTTACATGAATATTGTCTTCTAGACAATATCCAAACTCAAATGGAGTCCTCATTACATTTATTGTCACACTATTTTATAGAATAGTGAGGACTACTATAACACCATCTCGGACCATCACTCCGCTCCCCGACTAGTTCCGGCTACGTTCTCATTTCCTGAAGAGAACAATGGAAGTAAAAGGGTGAGATCAACTAGCCCAGTAAGAAATATTATGACTAAGATAATGTAGAATAAGTTATCATTAGCCTTCAACAATGTTAAACTGATAGAATATAATAGACAACAAGTTTAATCAAGTGAACAAGCAATCCATTAGAAGAGTTAAGTAGAGCATGATATCTACTATCTTCTATGATTTAAAAAGTTTATCATTAACTTTATCATTGGGACTCAAATTTTAAATAAATCACATCATCGAATCATCCCTGCACGACGGGCCAAGGATATTCATTAGTATCACGTCCACAAATTATTCTTGCACTACGGACCAAGAATATTCGTGTAATCATCAATGGTCATGATCATACCGAATTATCCCTGTTTATAATCATACCAATCAACAGTCCATCTATGCACGTAAGCCAAAGATGACTTTCATCATAATATAAGCATGAGGATGATGACAATGATATAAGAATTCAATTAAAAGAAAGAAAATGATATATTTTTAAAGATTTATAATTTAATTTATCTATAATTCAATAATGTCCAAATTGTTAACATGATACTACTTTGTGGAGTAAAATTCAAGAATAATATTCATGCATCAAAAATAATTTGGACAGAAAAGAAATAAATTTTTTAGTGAATAGTATCCCGTGAATAGTACCCTATGAATAGTACTTCGGGAATAGTACTCCGTGAATAGTACTCCGACATAAAAAGTGCCCCGAATACCCGAGTGAATAATATTTGAGTGAATAGTAACCCAGTGAATAGTAAGCCGTGAATAGTAACTTGTGAATAGTACCCCGGTATGAAAAGTGCCCCCGAATACCCGAGTGAATAGTAACTAGGTGAATAGTAACCCATGAATAATAACCCAAGTGAAAAATATTAATATTTAATAAGAAAGTTCAGATCAATATTCCAATGAAACGATACTGGATGAAGCGCAAAACTCAAGAATATTCCACTAATTTCAAGGATTATAGAAGCAATACTTACCATAGTAAGTTTAGATTTAAGAATATGAAAAGAAATAACATACTTAACTCGCAAATGGATTTTCACCGTCATATAAGACGACGTAATCAAGAGAGACTAGTTTATTCCGATATATTAAAGGATGAATACAAAAATAGTATTCCTTATGAATACGAAAAAATAATACCCTTTACTTTAGTAGAAGCTCGAATACCGTAATAGTGAAGTAGCGTAATACTCTTCTTCTTCTTGCTCTCTATAGTTTCTCTCTATATAGTGTCTCTCTGAATCTCAAAGTGAATTGGTGAGAATGAAAGAAGAATTAAGCTTCTATTTATAGGAGAATGGACTAAATAGTAACTCATTCATGAACGGTCCAGATTGATTTACTATTAGAACTAGACGGTTCATATTGATTACTATTAAAACTACAAACCGACGTCCCAGATTGATTTACTTTTAAAACCACCACCGACGATCCGATTGATTTACTTTTAAAACCACCACCGATTTTATTTCCATCCGTATTGATTGATTTACTTTTAAAACCACCATCAATGGTCCGGATTTATTTACTATTAAAACCACCATCAATGGTCCAGATTGATTTACTATTACAACCATCATCAATGGTCCAGATTGATTAACTATTAAAACCACCATCAATGGTCCAGATTGGTTATCTATTAAAACCACCATCGACGGTCCATAAAATTAGTAAATCTTCCCATGGAATACTAAGTCAAACTTACAACAAACGCCTCATAACAATCCCTATATTTATATCAAAAATTGAATAAATATTTACCACAAATTATTTATCTTTAATAAACACATTTTTAATCTATTAATAATTATTCATCATTAATATTATAACTCATAATATTTAACAACCAGATCATTTCTAAGAAAGAAGAGGGGGCTTTCGATAAGGATTTCTCTCTATTAAGCGCAATTAGGTGACCAAACCTCTCCTCGACGTAACTTTCTAGACATCGTCAATATTGCAAATAATAATATGAATTACTTTGTCGTCTCAATTATTGATTTAATAATATAAAATATTAATACTGTGACAATAATTGAATCAAATAACGTGGGATACTATGCAATAATTACTGTAGCAATAATTGAGTATAACAGAGTGCCTTCTCACGTAAGCATCAATAATCAATATTGTGTGCTACTATGAAACCGCGCGTATTACTGTACTTTTACCATCGGGTAATTCAATAGTTTAATAGTAACTTTCGTTGTTATTTTTATAAAAAGTTATTTCTGTCGTTTTCTAACTACGACAATACTTCTGTTGTGGGGTCCACCAATGATTGTGTCGTCGAACGAATATTCCCTGACAAAAAGAATATTTCCCGACCAAACAAATATTCCCCGACACAACGAATATTTTATATCAACTTGCTTACTTTGCAAAAAATTTCACATATCACCCTTATCTCTAACCTTTTATCCATTAAACCATTTATTAAATAGAATAATAATTATAAGAAAATTAAATACTTTCATTTAATAAAATTTGAGGTCTTTTTAATTAGCAGGCTCAGACCAGTCATACATTGTCCATAACATACATACAAACTCATAAAACATCATGATAGCAACTCACAAATCAATTATCAAGAATTTCATGAAATTTCCAAGAATTTTAGAACTTTGAAATCAAGAACATATATATGGACATTACCTTTCTTTGAAGCTAAATTAATACTCCTTGACCCTCAACTTCAGATTTCTCACTCAAATTAGTAGCTCGCTCTCTAATTTCAACTTACAAAGAATTTAGCAACATGAAGAATGAAGAGGGAGCTTCAATTTTTAGAGGACCCATTACCCAAATTTGGTTCTTTCCCTAGAAATTAAACCAAAGGGAAGAAAAAGAAACCAAGGTTTTGAGAGGATTTGGTAGAATAGTTCTCTTATCACTATTGAGCCCACTCCCTCCTCCATCATTTGATTGTCTGAGTTTGAAATTGTAGGGGAAATAGGCTTAGGCCAATGGCATATTCACGTGATGAAGAAAAGATGGGTCTATGGATATGGGACACCCTTTTTAATACTCATCATTAGCAAATGATTACTAGCATACATAGGTTTATTTTCTTTTGGACTCCCAAGTTTATATTTGATGACTTAATATAACTACCTTGTGGTATATTAGGGGTACATATACCCATAATCATATAATCCATGTACATTGGGTTTATCCAAATAATTATTGAATTGTGTTAGAATATAAATTAGTTGAATATTAAAAACCCATTATTTCCCATAAACTTTATTATCTCAAATACACATAAATATGGAAATAAATATTTAATAGAAAATATTTATTTACTTAAATTTATCTTCTCCCATACATTTAAAATACACATTTAATTGGTTACCATAAATCATCATGTCACACAAGGCTCCTTCATACAACTTAATAAATTACATAATTAAAGCTTACTTTTATTATATGGTCTTATATAACAACTATTCACATATTATAATATTATTCTTAACATCCTATGTTATATTTTATTCATGAAGCAACTTTATGAATTAATTATTTATATTCTCACACAAGAAATGTAATTGCACATAACAAAAATTAATGTTAATAATTAGTCCATCACATTATTTAATTGTTTCCTCATTAATTTAATTAATGAATTACTAGATATATCACATATATATGGTTACACTTAACAATTAATTAACCATAATAATAATAATAATAATAATAATAATAATAATAATAATAATAATAATAATAATAAAGTGATTATTAATTCACCACATTATATAATCATTTCTTTATTAATGAGTTTCTCATTTCATTACTTTGCCACACTAAGCATATTCATAAGCTTAAATTAAGCTCATCTTTATTTATACCATAATTCTTAAATAATTAATTTAGTTTAACTGAATTATCACATTCCATATCACAACAATATATATATTTATTCGAAATAAATATTCAAATATTTATTATTCTCCATATTAATATTATTAATGAAATTCACGGGTATTACAGAGAAAGGGTTTAGGATAGAAAAAAAATCGAGATCTAGAGAGAGAAACAACTCAAATATTACTTCAATCTTTGTAAATCTCTTCTGTAAACACTTTTATACATTTATATTTCTAAATATCAAGTTTTAGCCGATGGAAACCGAGTTTAAAGGCGTTAAAAATCATTCGATAGTAGTTCTCATGCCAAACTATAAGATCTCTTCAGATCTACTTTCATTTCTTGCTTTACAATATATATAAGTGTTTTTATACATAGATATTGCTTGGTGGTGTCTGGATAGCGATTTTAACCGTTCGATTTCTGTAAATAGTCGATATTTATCAATGTATTGACTAGATCTATACTAGATCTAGCTTTTAACCGGTTCAAAAGTTATAAAGCTTGAACCGTTGAGCTAGAATGGCTAAGATCTGGATAGATCTAGTTTTTGTAAATATTAAGCAACCATGTGACCCTAGATATATATCTAGAGGAAATGGAAAGCTTGTTGACTCATCTATAAGGATTTGATCAATAAATCACTTGTTTGGCGTAATTTAATGTAAATATCTATTTTCTTGCAATATTTTCATTGTGCAAGTTGTTAAATGGTTGATGTGAGCCTAGGAACCATTCGGGTAATGATATCAATGAATCTGTTAGAATTTGAGCCAAAATTAAAGTGGATTTAATTAATTATTTAAAGTGAATCCACATATCAATGTGTTCTACTCCATGAGTTGATTAAATTAAGTATTTGGAAGCTCAAATCCATGGAGTAATGAATGAGATATTAACTTCCAAAGATCACCCTTCGAAATGGTAAATGATAATAAATATATGGGAAGCCAAGTCCCACATTTGTTAAGAATTAAAGATTTAATAGGTTTATATACATGAAAGTTGCTCTTGGGTTTGGGCCCCAAGGGCACCCCACTTTTGTAGAAGGAAGATAACCTAGCCAATGCTTGGTTCGAACCCTAACAGCAAGATAGCCGTCGTCGATCGAATCTAACGGCTTACTGGCTGTTTCACGTGGCACGTGACTCGAGGCTCGAGGCTCTAGGGTCTGGGTCCTTGTATATAATTTTTTGGATAAAATTTATTTGAATTTTTAATTAAAAATGTATTTAAATTTTATTTTTTATTTATTTAGTTCTATAATCAAAACGGTGTCACTTTATTTATTATCATTATGCTGTGTCATTTTGTGAAGTGTTACCTGTCGAACGAACGCATCTAAACTGCGTCGTTTTGGGAAAGGCTATCTGCCTGAACAGGCGCTGTAAAACTACGTCGTTTTTGCCTGAATGGACGCTCATTTTCTGTTAAAGCATTAAACTACGTCGTTTTTGTTTTGTTGAGCCTAAAACTACGTCATTTTTGTTCCAAACGGACGCGCCTTTTCTGTTTAAAGCCAAAACTACGTCGTTTTTGGCTTAATCATACCTTTTCAATGGATTGTGTCCTTTCTAATGGGTCATTTACCCTACTATAACTAGAGAAGGGGGCTGCCATTTTCATTCAAACAAGTAAATCATCAAGCATTCTAGTCATATAGTCGTCATTATTTCATAGTTAGTTGAGAGAGGATTTTAGAGCATTTTCTTTGGTTCGTTGGATATACTATTTGGAGTGCTACTATAGTATATGTTGTCATTATATCCTGGGAGACAAGTGCTATCAACTCGAAGCACCATACGGAGGGCATAATTTTCTGAAGGACATAGTACTTAGTGTGTATATATATATATATATATATATATATATATATATATATATATATATCAAGAAATATGGTTACCGATTCTGTTACTATAATCGGTTCTGTGACAACCCGAAAATTTATAAGATTTATAAAATCTTAAATGATTAAATAAAGGTTAAATAATCAGACCTACACTAGAAATAGAGTATGGATTTAAAAATATTTTGAAGGACTTGTATGGTATATAAGTTGTAAGTGCTTATCTTATAGCGAAGTATATAGTTTTGTGTATAGTGATTATGTGTGTACAGTATGTGGTTAAGGGGTAAGTATGAATCAGATAAGTGTAACATTGGTAAACCTTAATGTTATATTAAGAACTTCAATGTTCAGTTAGAAAACCCTAACGATTGGTTAAAAACTCTAATTCCAGCTTTGGAAACCCTAATTGGGAATTTTTAAACCCTAATTTGGGAACTCAAATGCTAAGTATAAAACTCTAAGGGTTAAAAGTTATGGGATATATGTGAAAAGGCCAAATTACCCTTCGAATTGGAGGGAAAAATACCAAAATACCCTTAGTAGGTGCAAAATTATCAAAATGCCCTTTTACTTAACTTTTAAGTAAAAGATATTTTGAAATCTTAGTGGGTCACCATTTGAGCTTGTCATGTGTATTAATTCATCACCAATCAGCCAAATTGAACACCTAGCAACATTCTTGTCCATGGAAATCAAAAGTTAGTGAATTAAAGTAAGAAAAATCTTAGTTTTATGTTCATTAGCCAAGACCTTTTCTCTCACTCTAACTCTCAAAAATTGGAGAGGAAATAAGTGATAAGTTAAGCCAAGAAAACCTCTCAACTATCCAATATCAGATCAAGAGGACAAAAATCAAAGATTGGGATCAAAAAGGTATAAACTTTAATTCATGCTAAATCCTTAACATTTCTGTAAATTATGTGTTTGTTGTTTAGATATATGTTATATGATGTTATTTAGTGATCTATGATGATACATCATGGATCCATAACATCTAAGTGCATGAAAATAGAAATTTTAGAAAACAGTCAAGAACCCTAAAATGAGGTCTGACAGTCAAATGTTAGAGCCTCTAGATCATTCTGTGTTTATTGTTTGAGGTTGTAAGTGTATCATTGATATTGTATGCCTTGAGGAGAGTAGACTAGAAGTAGAATCAAGTCCATACAATGTCTAGATCAAGTTATTAATGGTCAAACATGGTTGACCAGTCATGAAAACTGATTTATGGAAAACTCAGAAATTTCCTAAATAGGTCTGACAGCAAGTTTAGGGGCTTATATCTTTCAACTGTTATGTTGTTAGCTTGTCTAAGTGTATCATTGATATACTCTGACATATGGACTATAGAACCATGACCCTAGAACACCTAAATCATTAACAGGATCAAAGTTATTGATGGTTAAACTGGGTTTACCAAGCACAGAAACTGGTTTCTGGAATTTTCAAAAAAATCTCAGAAACAGTTCTGACACCATTTTGACTGGCCTAGATCTTTCAGTTGTGATGATGTTAAGCTATCAAAGTGTATTACTTTTGTACCTTGACATACATACTACACAAGTGTGACACTTTAACAATTAGAGTAAGCCGAGAATCCAGGTTATTAAGATCCAAAATAGGACCCTCGACCGCTCCGAGTTTACGGGAACCCGTAAACTCAAGAACGTAATGTACTCGATGACTAGTTTAATGACTTATATCTTCAAGATGTGATGTAATTTGACCCTGAACTTTGTTTGTACTTGTAGTATTACATCAATACTACATCACTAGTACACCCTCATGCCCAAAAACATCAATATTAAGAAATTATAAGTGGTCAAAGTAGGCACCTAGACACTGACTATGAGTGTTCTTGAAGGCTCAAGAACACCTTTAGCGACAATTTTCGTCGCGATAGGCTCTTTAGCGACAGTTTAATTAAAAAATAATTTATTTAATTAAAAAAATAGAAAATAATAGAAAATAATTATGAAAAGTTCATAATTAAGTTTTAAAAATTATTTTAAGGTATAACAATTATCTTTTAATAATTTGAGATATATTTCATTAATATTTTAATTTATTTAAATATTAATGATATTAAATTTATTTAATAATTATATTAAATAAATTACTTAAAATGATTTTAATATTTTATAAATTATTTAAAATATATTAAAGTGTTAGAAAATATTTTATGTTAAATACAATAACTTTTAATATTTTGGGATGATTTTTATTAATAATTTAACATTAATGATAATAAATTTATTTAGTAATTGTATTAAATAAATTATGTAAAAATGGTTTTATTGTTTTAAAAATCATTTAAAAATGATTTAAAGGTTTTAAAAATGTTTTAAGTTGTAATATATAACTTTTAATATTTTGACATAAAATACATTAATATTTGAATATTAATGGCATTTATTTAAAAATGATTTTAAATATTTTAAAAATTATTTAAAGGTAATATTAAGGTATTAAAATACTACGAGTTATTATAAATAACTTTAAATATTGTGACATGGATTTTATTAATATTTGAAATTAATTAAATATTAATGATAATGGAATTAGTTGGTATTTAAATCATTTAAAAATGATATTAAGGATTGAAACATCATTATAAATGATAATAATTATTTGAAAATTATTATGAGCTACTGAAAAGTGTTATGACTAATAAATAAATTATCTAAAATAATATTGAAGTGTTTAAGTAGTTTTATTAAAAATAAACTTGATAATTATTTGATAAGGCAATCGGGACGTCGAAAGAATACTGAACTCATCAGACTGAAATAGTGTGACTTGATACTGGATCTTATGTGTTTTAGTGACTGTTAGAGATATGTGATATATAAGTGTTTAAGTTATACAATGACTGTAATTAACAATAGTATATGTGATGATATTATTCTAATTGAGAGATCGATATTATCAATAATAGGTCTTTCAACAGAAGCTTAATTATATTACGTAGCAGTAATCGACGGTACAGGCAAGTTCCTATACTCTTTTATTGAGCAAGTTCTCTAACTCAAATTCTAGTTATTATTTTTCAAGCATAGTAGTGGATAATTATCGTTGATTATACCACATCTATGATTTATTAATTTGCACGTTGTGCATGTTGTATATGTTAATCAGGTATGAAAGGTTGATCACCTTCATTACCATTTGGTTCAGTTAAATTTGATCATGCTCATTGTTGGCCATTTATCATTAATGTCTCGGTCATTCAGTCATGGAAATTGATTCATGTTCTTTCATAATTATTATATTATTGAAAGTTTGTTAGCTTATTATTCTTTTCTATCATGATATATGTAAGACCCCAACTTGTTATAAATAAAATTGAATTTTCTCTATTCATTATTTTTGAAATAATAAGGTGTTAATTTGATATAATGCTTTGGTTATGGGTGAAATGTGCAAATTTTGCAAAATAAGCAAGTGATTATAAAATATTTATTGTTGTCGGGGAATATTCGTTTGGTCGTGGAATATTCTTGTTGTTGGGGAATATTAAATGCTCACAAGCAACCATTGTGGGCTCCATAATGTAAAAACTAGTCGGATGAAAAAATGACAAGTTTGAGTTTTTATAAATAACGGCGTAATTATTACCGTTAACACTGTTGGAATACCTAGTGGTTAAAATACAGTAATACGCGTGGTTGCACAGTAGCACACAGTATTGCATAGTATTTATCAATTATTGATTCTTACGTAAGAAGGCACTACTCAATAATTTTAAAGTAATTATTGTTCAATATTTTATTTTATTAATTCAATAATTGCTACGTTGATATTTTATATTATTGTTATTTCAATAATTATCACTGCATAGTATTTCCCATTATCAGATCAATAATTCATATTATTTGAATAATATTATTAGATAACATTATTGGCAATGTCTAAGGAAGTTCTGTCTAGGAAAGGGGTTTGGTCACCTAATTGTGCACCAATAAGGAGAAAACCTTATCGGAAAGCCCCCCCTTTCTTGGGAACGACCTGGTTGTCATAATTGTGATTATGTAATATTATTTGTGAATAATTAATTATTAATTTATATGATAAGGAAATATTTATTTTATGTAGATATAAATGAAGGAATTAATGTTGAGGTGTTTTATCAGTATTTTGTCAGAATGGGGGTGTTTTATCAGTATTTTATCGGAATAGAGGTATTAAAAATCGTTCGTATGTGAATTTCGGGCATTTTCTGTTTGGAATTTGGAAAAACTTTCTTCTACAAAGTTGTAGAGAATTAGATTTCCTATAGAATAGACATGAGATTTAAATTTTTTTTGATAAAAGGGCTATTTAATATGAATTATTGAAGTTTCAGAAATAAATGTTTTTATTTAAAACATGGGTTGGCCCCACTTTTGGTTGGTGTGGAAAATCTAAATTTTGGTGGGCCCCACTAATGGTGGCTGAATTTTGGTCCAAGAGGTGTACGTAGAAATTTTTTAAAAATTAATATTTTATTAATTTAGTTTGCTTTGGCGTTCTAGCATTTTCCTATAAATAGGTGCTTAGTTAGAATTGAAAATCACACCAGAAACATAAGTTTTCTCTCTTTATATTATCGAGTGTATTTTGTGAGTATTTAGATACTTTGAGAGTTGCTATTCAGTGCAAGTTTATTTCAGCATCATATCTAATATTCTGGTCAGAAGTACTGTTCTTTTGAGGTAAGGGATGTTATTTTCTTCGTAAATGATGTTATTCTCTCAATATCATTATACCAAAATATTGGTATGAATTTTATTATAAAATTTTTACCTTTTCATGTCGAGGTTACTATTCACGTATATGACACTATTCACGTATACGGTACTATTCACGAGTACTATTCACGAAGTATGATTTTTCTTGTGGAATTTCTACCTTTTCGTGTCGAGGTTACTATTCACGTATACGACACTATTCACAGATACGACACTATTCACCAAAAAATAAAATTTTCTCTTCATTGTCCCAGATGTCTATTATGGTTACTATATTTAATTGTATCCATATTTTGATCTTCATTCTTGAAGTTTACTCCACTATGGTTTATTATAGAGTATTTTTGAATTTGGATTATCTAAAGTACGAATCCCTAATCTTTGTCCTTTTATCTCACTAGATTTGTTCTCTAAAATATTTTTCATCATCCTCAGTCTTTAATGGTGATACTTGATGAATATCTTTGGCCTGTAGTGCAAAGATGAATGATTACCTGATGAATATCTTTGGCCCGTAGTGCAAAGATGAATATTTGATTCAAGATGTATATTGATTGATGTTACAGGGATAAAATATTGCTGATGGACTTTTAAATTCATAGATGATAGTAGATTTCATTCTCTACTAAACTCTTCTAATGAATTATTATTTCCGCTGCGAATATTAATCTAAAACTTGTTGTCCATTATATTTTATCTAATTTGTTGAAGGCTAACGATAATTTGTTGTTCATTATCTTAGTCATAATATTCTTTACTGGGCTAGTTGAGCTCACCCTTTTCCTTTTTGTTCCTTTTTTCTATTCAGGAGGTGAGAATTTAGCAGGAACTAGCCGAGGTATGGAGTGATGGTTCAATATAGTTGTTTTAGCAGTCCTCACTATTTTATAAAATAGTGCATCAATAATTGTAATGAGGATTTTATCTGAGTGTGGATATTGTCTAGAAGACAATATTTGTATTTAAACTCACAGTTTATGTGTTGTCGTATTTTGCACGACAATTGTATTAATGAAGTTGTAGTTATTTCTGTACCATGTATTTGGTGACTCAGAATGGGTGATGTATACCTAATTTGGGGGTGTCACAATATATCTTCTTTTGAACTTAAACTTGTTGGGCAAACTCGTTGCTCACCCTTGCTATATCATGATAAATATTTCAGATTAAGACGAAATGTCGGAGACAAGCAAAGACAAAGAAAAATTCTAGAATTAGATTGTGTTGCAGTTAAACTTATAACAGTATTGAAGGCAAATAACATTGTAAGTTCTGTAGTATATGAATATGTGTATTAAGTTAAGGTTACCGACCTTGGGAGTTATGTGTAAAGGTTATTTTATAAACAATTTATGTTTATATCTTTCGCAAAAGTTATAAAAATGATGTACTATGTTCAAGGTAAAAGATACCCGGATTTGGGGGCGTCATCGGTTCTTCTTCTACACCAATAATTCCAAATGTACTTATGAACCATGGTGAAAAACCAAAAAGGTTTAATGGTACAGAATTCAAAAGGTGGCAACAAAAGATGTTTTATTTTACTACTCTGAACTTGGCAAGGTTTCTTCACGAAGATTCCCCTATTCTCAAAGAAGATGAAACAGACAGGCAAGTTGTTACCGCTATTGATGCATGGAAACATGTTGATTTCTTATATCAAAACTATATCCTCAATGGATTAGACAACACATTATATAATATGTATAGTTCTCTCAAAACAGAAAGAGAACTATGGGATTCCTTGGATAAGAAATATAAAATAGAAGATGCTGGCATGAAGAAGTTCGTAGTTGGCAGATTTTTAGACTACAAAATGGTGGATTCCAAGGCTATCATCAATCAAGTCCAAGAATTACAAGTAATCTTGCATGAAATACATGCAGAAGGTATGTCTTTAAGTGAATCTTTTCAAGTTGCTGCAATTATTGAAAAATTACCACTAATGTGGAAAGATTTTAAAAATTATCTCAACCATAAACGCAAAGAGATGAAACTTGAAGACTTAATCGTAAAATTAAGAATAGAAGAGGACAATCGTGCCTCTAAGAAGAAAATAGGAAGGATCGTTGTGGAATATAAAGCCAACGTGGTAGAACAAGGTCCAAAGTCTAAAAAGAGAAGTACTCCGGCAATGGGCCTCAACAGGGAACAAATAAAAAGTTTCAAAGAAAATGCTACATTTATGACAAGCCCGAACATAGGGCAAAGGATTGTTGAAAACATAAAGACCAGAACAAGAAGTCTGCACAAGCCAATGTAACGAAAGTTGATGGTCTTCTTCAAGATGTTTCTGAAATAAACCTTTCTGCGATTGTTTCAGAATTGAATATGGTTGAGAATCCAAGGGAATGGTGGGTAGATACCGGAGCAACCCTCCATGTGTGTTTTGATAAGAAGATGTTCTCCATATAATAAGAAATTGAGAATGGAGAACAATTGTACATGGGGAATTCTTCTTCATCCAATATTTTTGAACAAGGAAAAGTGGTTCTAAAGATGACTTCTGGAAAGGAACTCACCTTCAACAACGTGCTCCATGTGTCTGACATTAGGAACAATTTAGTGTCAGTATCCTTTCTTAGTCAAAAGGGATTTAAATTGGTTTTTTATCGGACAAGTTTGTCCTAACTAAAAATGGGATGTATGTGGGGAAGGAATATATGAGCAATGGGCTCTTCAAGATGAATGTAATGATTGTTATACCTTCTAATATTAATAAAATTATATCTTCTGCTTATATGATTGAGTCATCTAATTTATAGCATGGTAGATTAGGACATGTTAATTATAATACTATACGTAGATTAATTCATATGGAATGTTTGCCAAAATGTGAGATTAACTCTAATCAAAATGTGAAGTTTGTGTTGAGGCAAAATTGCAAAAATCTTCTTTTAAATCAATTAAAAGAAGTATAGAATCTCTTGAATCTATACATACTGATATTTGTGATTTAAAATATATACAAACAAGAGGAGGTAAGAAATACTTTATCACTTTTATAGATGATTGTACAAGATATTGTTATGTTTACTTATTGAGAAGTAAAGATAAGGCTTTGAAAATGTTTATACATTATAAAAATGAGGTTGAGAATCAACTTGATAAAAATATCAAGATAGTTAGAAGTGATAGAGGTGGGGCATATGAATTTCCTTTTATTGGCATTTGTTCACGACATGGTATAATACACCAAACAACTGCACATTATTCACCACAACAAAATGGTGTTGCAAAAAAAAAGAATAGAACTTTGAAAGAAATGATGAATGAATTCTTATTAAGTTATGGGCTACCTCAGAATTTGTGGGGGGGAAGCAATACTTTCAGCAAATTATATTCTCAATCGAATACTTCAAAGAAGTCTAATGCTTCACCCTATGAATTATAGAAAGGACATAAGCCATCTTATAAACACTTAAAATTGTGGGGGTGTCTAGAAAAAGTAATGGTTCCTCCACCCAAAAAAGTGAAGGACCAAAAACAATAGATTGTATATTCATTTGTTATGCTAATAATAGCAGTGCATATAGATTTTTGGTTAATAAATCAAAAATAAAGGAAATACATGAAAATATTATTATTAAGTCAAAAGATGTTGAATTCTTTGAAACAGTATTAACTAATAAAAGGGAACAAGAGCCAAATTCTAATGAACAAGAAACAAATAAAAGAACTTATGACACTATTAGTAATAGTGATCATTAGGTTGAAGATATTAATAAACCTAGACGTAGTAAACGTGCTAAAACATCAAAATCTTATGGTCTGGATTTTCTAACTTATTTGTTAGAAAATGAGCTTCAAACTTATAGAGAAGCGGTGTCGAGTCCCAAAGCTCCATATTTGAATGAGGCTATAAATAGTGAAGTAGAATCCATTCTGCACAATCATACATGGGAATTAGTAGCTCTCCCACCAGGCTCTAAACCTCTTGGATATAAGTGGATATTCAAGAAGAAAATGAAAGCAGATGGATCTATAGACAAATATAAAACAAGACTTGTAATCAAAAGATATAGACAAAAGGAGGGTTTAGATTATTTTGATACTTATTCTCCTGTAATAAGAATATCCTCAATTAGGATGTTAATAGCCATTCAGCTATATATAATTTAGAGATACGTTAAATAGATGTGAAAACAGCTTTCTTAAATGGAGATTTAGAAGAGGAAATCTACATGGATCAACCACAAGGGTTTATTGTTCTAGGACAAAAAAAGAAAGTATGTCGGCTTGTGAAGTCCCTTTATGGATTAAAATAAGCACCTAAATAATGGCATAAAAAAATTGATAATGGAATATTGTCAAATGGTTTCAAAATAAATGAGTGTGATAAATATGTGTATGTCAAATACACTGAGAAAAGGTATGCCATTATTTGTCTTTATGTAGATGATATACTCATTATGGGTAGTAATAATGAAATCATTAAAAATACCAAGAGAATGTTAAATAATACATTTTACATGAAAGATATGGGTGTTGCCGATGTAATATTAGGAATTAAAATTTCTAAAACATCAGATGGGTTAGTGTTATCACAATCACACTATATTGAGAAAATACTCAGGAAATTCAATTAATATGATTGCAATCCCTGTGGGAATTATTGGGTAATTTCTATATACGCTCAACACCCAAGTATACGTGGTCAACAAGCAAAAAAGTGAAAGTAGAGTATCGTTCCCACAAGAAATTATTAATACAAATTACCAAATATTAACTCTTAACCAAACTAATTTTATTTAAACAATCAATTTAATATTATGAATTAAATTAATTAATTAAACTACTTCTAATTACCACTAGTTAAAAATCAGATTATGGATATTTAAGATCACAACTTTACTTATTGTTTCACTTAAATTAATACACTTCTTCTCAATTATGCTCACTATTCTGAATTGTTAACCAAGAACACATAAGTAAATATGTCCATCTCTCAATACATCATACTCAAATCAACTTAAATCCACAGATGATAGAATTAAGAAGAACACCCTAATTAACTAATTCACTATATCTCTATGTGAATTACAATTAAAGAGGATTTTAAGCACAAGTTCTTTATCAGGTTACATGCGATGTATATGTATATCTCTATCCTAGACATAAATTATGAATTCCAACACCATGCAGAAAACATAATCACATATTATTATGATCAGATCTAAATCTATACTTCATTTCTCGATTTCATATAGATTATCACGGTAATTGTTAGCTAGACAATTAAATAATTCATTACAAATCATAATAGACAATTCGAGAATAATCACAATACTTAATAGAGAAACGTACTAAAAATAACTATGTAATAAGCTCTATTCTAATCTTAAACAAAAGATTTAGTTCATGATTAATGAATTAAAACTAAGAATCCACAATTGAAATAACATGAAAAGACAAAAATAAGAGTAGAGTGAAGAATAAATCTGTTGTCAGCAAATCCCCATCTTCCTAAAGCTCTTGTTCTTGATCTTCAATGGTCTCCAAGTTGCTATAATCTCCAAATCTCCTAAAAAAAACTAGGGTTTTGGTCCTAATCTATTCTAATCTAATGGAATCCTCTCTAAATCCTTACAATTCGCCTCCTCTTATATGCCTCTTCATATGTCTTTTAGTCCTCCTGAAAGTCCTTGAACAATCAGCTCGAACCAATCCAACTTGAACTCAAATTTTGAAAAAAAAACTATTTTTCTTCCCGTACCCTCGCCCCGGGTTTTTTGTCTTGATAGTTCATTTCCTGGTAGGTGCTACTATTTTTAACTCAGTACCCCCACCCCGACGGGGGTTTTGTATGTATAATGTCCGCCGGGGAGGGGGTCCTTTTTTAAAAAAAATTTGCTCTTACATCCTTTGGGAAAATAGCCATAACGTCTTCGTCTGAACTCCGATTTTGATGATTAAAGATGTTCTGAAAAGAGGAGACATAGATCTACAACTTTCATTCTTTACGGTTTTCGAAATAAGGGATGGAGCAATGCTGAAATTGGCTCTAAGCTGGTTGCTATGTAAATAGCAAGCCGAAAATGCGAATCTAGCAATCCCAAACGTCGATCCAAGTAAATTTTTTCCCAATTCCTACAAAATAACATAAAACATGCATGAATAGACACAAACACTTAAAAACATCCAAAAGATTAAGCTCAAACGCACTCAATTCATAGGTATAAAACTCACTCATCAAATACCCTCAAACTTAAACATTTGTTTGCCCTCAAGCAAAAAACATAAAAGAACTAAAAATAAACAACCTAACTCACTACATGAATGCATATGCATGATCTACTTCCTAATATACCTACGAACCCAGTAATAAATCAGTATGATATATAGCAACAGGCCTCAAAGATACCAATGATACTCAAACAATATATCCAATCAAGTCAAAGTCCATAACTCTAACCAATCAGTCAATCCAAACCTGTCATCACCCATGTTGTGCGTATGTGCTTATTAACTATTCTAACCGACCACATTTCAAGATAATCACATAACAAACTTCTTATAAGGAAAATTTCAGTTCCAATTCAATTACTTTTGTGAACATGATAACTCCGATTAAAACTAAGCAATTACCAAGTCTAAGGGTAAATACAGGATCTATTTCTACTTTTATTCAACCACGAGGGCATTTTTGCCCTTTCTCATGTTTTATTCATTTTTTTATTTTTCTTATGGTCGTGCAATGTCTTATTCCCTTAAGATTTTCAATACTACCTTAACGAGATTTCGACCGATGACTCCCAAGCCATTAAGACCTTTGGGCGCTAGGTGTAAAGACATTCCCCTCGGGCTTACTTACTCAAGTAACAAAGGCCACAAAACTAGACAAACATGCCACTTGTGTTTATTCATTTTTTTGCTTTTTCTAGATTTTCTATTATTTTTTCCTCTTTTCATCATTTCTTCATTATATATATATATATATATATATATATATATATATATATATATATATATATATATATATATATATATATATATATATATACCCCATAGATTCCCCCAAACTCAAGCTTTTACGTCATTCCAACATTTACTGCCAGTTCACTAATTTCCTTAAATTTTAACCAAGATTTTCCCTCAAAAACAAATTATGAAACCCTTGAACCAAGTGGATTAACACAGTTAAACTTTAAATGTTAACCGGTTACATAAGTTTCAGACAGGCTCAGATTATCATCATGATTAAAATTAGAACTCATCATTAATTATCGACACTGTTTAAGTTAACAAATAAAATCAATCTTATCATAGGCCGAGCTAAATTCAAACCAATCCATTACTTAGATTCATGCAAACATTCTATATGCAAACACTCAATACAAAAGAAAATTTGTTTTTATTTTATTTTATTTTTCATTTTTTTTATGAAACATGCCTACAATATACAAAAATAAACATACTAACCAATGCAATGTATGTGAACTAAATAATTATGTAATATAATATGATCCACCCCAAAACTCAAAGTGAACAATGTCCTCATTGTTTAAATAAAAAGAATTGAAGAGTTAAGGACTTCCCCGATTTATTAAGCATCGTGCACGACCTCCGCATCATTGATGACTGGTGGTGGATAAACCGTCAACGGCTAAGGTTCGTTCAAATTGATCTAAAGTCAATGACAAATCCATGCAATTCGTGAAGTTGATGAAAAAATTCTTGCCCAATATACCCAATTTAATAAATTCGTTCAATTACTTGGACAACCACTTCTTGAATGTGAGCATGTTGTATGTGTAAAGTGAGAGCTTGTATAGAACAAGGTAATTTGGGTGTATTGAGTTTAGCTGAGAAAGGATGTGTAAAAGTGTGGATGCATGTGGGGTGTAGAACTTAATGAATTAGGTGGAGAATAACGAATGTCAATAGAATGGATGAGAGTGGGTGGATGTGATGCCCCCAAAATAGGTATACAACACCCATCCTGAGTCGCCATATACATGGTACAAAAAGCAAACTACAACTTCAATAATACAATTGTGTAAATAAAATACGACAACACACATCGTGTGAGGTTAAATACAAATATTGTCTTCTAGACAATATCAACACTCAAATAAGTCCTCATTACAATTATTCAAACACTATTTTACAGAAATAGTGAGGACTGCTAAAACATCTTTTTAGAACCATCACTCCATACCCCGACTCGATCCTGCTATGTTCTCACCTCCTGAGAAGAAAAATAGAACAAAAAGGAAAAGGGTGAGCTCAACTAGCCCAATAAAGAATATTATGACTAAGATAATATACAACAAATTATCATTAGTCTTCAATAGGGAAAAATCTGATAGAATATAATAGACAACAAGTTTTAGATCAAAACTGCAGCGGAAACAACAATCCATTAGAAGAGTCACGTAGAGAATGAATTATACTATCTTCTAAGATTTAAAGGTCCATCATCAATATTTTATCCCTGTAACAACAATCAATATACATCTTTAATTAAATATTCATCTTTGCACTACAGGCCAAAGATATTCATTTATATCACCAGTCGGTCATGTTCATCTCAACACCTGTTCATCTTTGCACTACGGGCCAAAGATATTCATCAGTTAATCATTTATCTTTGTATTACAAGCCAAAGATATTCAGTAACATCATCATTTAAGACTGAGGATGATGAAAAATATGTTAAAGAAAACGAATCCAATGAGATAGAAGGACAAATATTAGGGATTCGTATAACAGTTTATCCAAGATCAATAATACTTCATAATAACCAATTTTGAAGCAGGATTCAAAAATAACAATCAAAATATGGATACAATCAAAGATAGTAGCCAAAATAGACATCTTGGACAAAAAGAAAAATTTTCATTGTTCGGTGAATAATGCCGTATTCGTGAATAGTGTCGTATTCGTGAATAGTTTCGTATACGTGAATAGTAACCCCGACACAAAAAGTTTTAAATTTGATTAAAAAGTTCATCAATATTTCGGCATAATGATATTGAAGAAAATAATATCATTTAAGAAGAAAATAACATCCCTTACCTCAAAATAACCGTACTTCTGATCGAAATATCGGATAGAAAGTCGAAGGGAACTTGTACCGAACAGCAACTCTCAAAGTATCAAAATACTCACAAAAATACGCTCGATAATCTAGAGAGAAAGAAAACTTGTTTCTGGTGTGATTTTCAATTCTAACCTAAGCGTCTATTTATACTAAAATGCTAGAACGCCATAGGAGACTAAATAATAAATTAATATTATTTCATTTCTTCTTTTCTACGCATGCTTCTTGACCAAGATCAGCCACCAGCCATCTTTGAACAAAATTTAGCAGCCCACATGTGTTAAAACAAAAGTGGGTCCCACCCAATTTTAATAAAAATTATTTTATTTTCCAAAACTTCAATAATTCATAGAAAATAGCCCGTTTATCAGAAAAATACGAATTTTATGTCCATTTCACATGAAATCAAATTCTCTACAACTTTGTAGCTTTGAGTTTTTCCAAATTCTAAACAAAAAATATCCGAAATCCACAAACGGGTGATTTTTAATACTTCCCTTCCGACAAAATACTGATAAAACACCTCAGCATTAATTCCTTCATTTATAACCACATAAATAGATCCATCGTTTATATCCACATCAAATAAATATTTCCTTATCATATAAATCAATAATTAATTATTCACCAATAATATTACATATTACAATTATGACAACCAAAAAGTTCCCAGGAAAGAGGGGGCTTTCCAATAAGGATTTCTCCTTCTTCGTGCAATTAGGTGACCAAACCTCTCCTTAGATGAACTTTCTAGACATTGCCAATAATGTTATCTAACAATATTATTCAAATAATATGAATTATTGATCGATAATGGGAAATCACGTGCGATGACAACAACAATAATAATATAAAATATCAACGCAAAGAATTATTGAATCAATAAAATAAAATATTGAATAAGAACTCATCATGTAACAATTATTGAGTAGTGCCTTCTTACGTACGAATCAATAATTCAACAATACTGTGCTACTGTGCAACCACGCGTATTACTATATTTTAACCACCAGGTATTTCAACAGTGTTAACGGTAACAACTACGCCGTTATTTATAAAACTCATACATTGTCGTCTTCTTCATCCGATAGTTATTCCATTATGGGGCCCACAAGTGACTGCGTCGTCGTACGGATATTCCCGACAAAAAGAATATTCCACGACCAAACGAATATTCCCCGACAGAAATAAATATTTTATAACCACTTGCTTATTTTGCAAAATTTGCACATTTCACCCATAATCAAAGTATTATATCAAATTAATACCTTATTAATTTAGAATAATGAATAGAGGAAAAATTCAATTTTATTTATAATAAGTTGGGGTCTTACAACCTCCCCTCCTTATAAAATTTCGTCCACGAAATTGACGTACATACCTGGTGTTTCGAAAAGGTGAGGGTACCTCGCTTTCATTTCTGATTCCAACTCCTAGGTCATTTTTTCAATAACATGTTCCTCCACAAAACCTTAACTTGTGGTATAACCTTGGTGCGTAAGACATGCTCTTTTCTATTCAAGATCTTAACAGGTACCTCCTCGTATGTTAAATCTTCGGCTATCTCGTCTGGTTCTAACTCAATAATATGGTTCGGGTCTTTCACATATTTACGAAGCATAGATATGTGGAAAACATTGTGAACACGAGACATACCTGGAGGTAATGCGAGTCTATAGACTACATTTCCTACTCGGTCAAGAATCTGAAATGGACCAACAAATCTTGGATTGAGCTTTCCTCCTTTTCTAAATCTTGTAACTCCCTTCCATAGAGCAACACGTAACAATACATGATCCCCAATATTAAATTCCACGTCCTTTCAATGAAGATCAGCATAACTCTTTTGTCAATCTTGTGAGGTTTGAATACGTTGTCGAATCATTTGGATCTTTTCTGTAGTCATGCGTACTAATTCTGGTCCCAACAACGTTGCTTCTCCCACCTCGTCCCAGCATACTGGAGAACGACACTTTCGTCCATACAACGCCTCAAATGGAGTCATGCCTATACTTGCTTGATAACTATTGTTGTGGGAGAATTTCACTAGTGGCAAGTACTTATCCCAACTCCCTTTGAAGTCTAGAACACAGAGTCTTAATAGATCTTCAAGAGTTTGAATAGTCCTCTCTGATTGTCCGTCCGTTTGAGGATGGTATGCCGAACTGAATCGTAAATCCGTGCCCATTGCTTTCTGCAAGCTAACCCAAAATTATGAAGTGAATCTTGGGTCACGATCCAAAACTATGGATACTGGCATGCCATGCAATCTCACAATCTCATTCACGTACATACGACCAAGACGTTCAAGGGAATAAGTCTCACATATCGGCAAGAAATGAGCAGACTTGGTTAATCTATCAACAATAACCCAAATCGCATCTATACCTTGAGAAACCTTGGGAAGACCCGTAACGAAATCCATGGTAATGTGTTCCCACTTCCATTTTGGAATCTCAAGTGGTTGCAATGGACCCTTTGGCACTTGATGCTCTGCCTTTACACGTTGACAGGTTAAAAATCTCGAGATAAACTCCGCGATCTCTCTCTTCATATTGTTCCACCAAAATGTGTGTCGAATATCATGATACATTTTGGTACGCCTAGGATGGATTGCAAATGGAGTGTTGTGTGCCTCCATCATGATTCTATGCTTCAAGTCAGAATCGTTAGGAACGCAAAGTTAAGAGTTGACTTGAAGTATTCCTTCTTCATCGATTCTTGCTTCTGAAATAACACCTTCTTGTACTTTCTTCTTCATACGCATCAGCCCCAGGTCCGTAGCTTGAGCAACTTTAACTTTATCAATTAAAGTCGGTTCTACACGTATATTTGCCATCATCATGTGGGTCCCTAGAGTCTTTAATTCTACCTCCATCCTTTGCAAGTCATACAAAATGGGCCTTTGCGTTGACAATATCGCACTCGTACTCGCATATGATCTTCTACTCAATGCGTCAGCTACTACGTTCGCTTTTCCAGGATGATTTTGAATAGTGTGATCGTAATCTTTCAAAAGCTTAAGCCAACATCGTTGCCGCATATTGAGTTCTTTTTGGGTGAAGAAATATTTGAGGCTTTTATGGTCTGTATAAATCTCCACTTTCTCCCCATACAAGTAGTGTCTCCATATCTTCAACGCGAAAACGACTGCTGCCAACTCTAGATCATGAGTAGGATAATTTCTCTCATATTCTTTGAGTTGTCGCGAGGCATAGGCTATGACTTTCCCATGTTGCATGAGAACACATCCTAACCCTTTGCCTGAAGCATCGTTGTAGATAACAAATCCATCCGAACCAGATGGTATTGCCAGAACAGGTGCCGAAATGAGTCTCCTCTTAAGCTCTTGGAAACTCTTCTCGCATTCTTCGCTCCATACAAATTTTGTATCTTTCCGAGTCAACTGAGTTAACAGAGTAACAATTCGAGAAAATCCATCCACGAATCTCCGATAATAACCAGCTAAGCCCAGAAAGCTACGTACTTCGGTCACCGACTTCGGTTGCTCCATACTTTGTATTGCTTCAATCTTTGTCGGGTCAATAGATACTCCATGTTTTGACACCACATGCCCAAGGAATGCTACTTCCTCAAGCCAAAACTCGCATTTCTTCAGCTTGGCATAAAGCTTATTTTCACGAAGCCTTTCAAGTATCAGCTTCAAATGGTGCTCATGATCTTCACGGCTTTTGGAATAGATGAGGATGTCATCAATAAAGACAACAACGAACTGATCCAAATATTCCTTGAATACTCGGGTTCATCATATCCATGAAAGCGGTGGGAGCATTAGTCAATCCAAAAGACATGACTAAGAATTCATAATGCCTGCATCTGAGGAGTTCTCAAGGCGCGTCTTTGGAATATCCTCGCTTTTAATCTTCAATGATGATATCCGAATGAAGATCGATCTTTGAAAAGAATTGTGCTCCTTATCGGCTGGTCAACAGTCATCAATGCGAGGTAGCGGATACCTATTCTTGATGGTGACATGGTTTAATTCTCAGAAGTCAATACTAAAGTCGCATACTCCCGCTTTTCTTCTTTACTGAATAAAGCAGGAGCACCCCAAGGAGATGTACTAGGGCGAATGAAACCGATGTCTAATAACTCCGTAGTTGGACTTTTAACTCCTCAAGTTCAATAGGAGCCATTCGATATGGGGTTTTAGAAATGGGTTTTGTACGGTTTAAGGTCAATAAAGAATTCAACATCACGTTACGGGGTAGGCCGGAAGTTCTTCAGAAATACATCAGGAAATTCTCTAACAACAAAAATATTATCCAAATCTGACTTGTCTTTATTCAAATCCATAACATGGGCTAAGAAAGCTTGGCATCCATTTTTCAATAAACGAATAGCATTGTGGTTTGATATGACGCGATTCTCGATTTTAGTGGTTTAGTTGTTTGAATTAAGTATGTATGTGTTGGTTAGAAATATGAAAACTAACAACCTTACGAAAACAATCAATTTTGGCATGATGAGTGGTTAACCAATCAATTCCTAAAATCACATCAAAAGCAAGTATCTTTAAAGAGATATGATCAACAGGTAATGTGATAGTGCCAACTTGGATTAAGCAAGATTTATAAACTGTAGATGTAACGAAGGTTTCACTCAACGGAGTTTCAACAAATAAGTTAAAATCCAATTTCTCCGGAGTCAAGTTTAAACGTTGAGCACAAGCAGAAGAGATAAAAGAATGGGTAGAACCGGTATATAGTAAGGTATAAACTTCGCAAGAATTCAAGATTAGCTTACCCGTGATCACCTCGTTCGGGTTCCTCATGTTTTGGCCAGTCATAACAAATGCTTTCCAGGAATCGTTGATTTTGACTTATCCGGGACAACTTTTGGAGTCACCATCCCCGCTAAACTTGGTTTTGCTACAGAACACTCTCGGGCTATATGACCCTCCTTTCCACAGTTATATCATACCTTGGATTGTTGTGGGCAGTTTGGGCTGATATGTCCCTCTTTCCCGCATTTGTAACACACGACCGGTGGTCATTCTCCTCCCCTAGCAACAATTGATGTTGGTGTTGCTGCTGATGTCTTTTCGTCATTGTTGAAGCTCGTTACTCATGGATGCGAGCATGATGCATTGAGCCAACTGTGCATCATCTTGCCACTTTCTAAAAGTAGCAATCTCTTCCTCAGAGGCATTGTCTGCAACCATTGCAGGGATAGGCGTATTAAGGATATAAGATAGCTTTTTAGCCGTGAGAACTATTCTCAATTTCCTTAACCAATCCGTTTAATGCGGTCCGATTAAATAGCATCTAATATACTTCGCAGTGATAGTAATTTAGACATTGTAAAATTCTGTAAATGAATTTGTAATTAACAACATTTTAACATACATTCTTTTATTAATTACCAAAATAAATTAGGTCTTGTTTTAAATTGGTATCTCCCACTATTTTCTTCAAACTATATTACCCTCAATATATATAGTTCGGCAATATCTAATTAAAGATTTGCTAGTGAGAATAAGGATCCTATTTTAAATGTATATAGCCTTGTGGTGACACAACAAACTATATATAAATAAATAGGTAGACAACTATTGTCAATTACATCAACTATGTAACTCCTTGTATTTTGCCTCTTAGATCATAATGGTCAAGTGTGTGCACATCTGAACTAAAATGATCCAAGTTAAGTCCAACCTAGCACTCTATATATTTAAAAAAGAAAAATATCGTCCTTGTGGTGACACAACAAAACAATATTGTTCAATTTTCTTTATAAGCATCAAATGTGATAAATTAATATCTTAAATACTTAATACTTGCCTTGTGGTGACACAACAAACTCATATTAAATATTTAATACTCTATTAATTTTATCATGCTAGAAGGCGACGTTCGATATTCCAAATCTTTGAACGCTTAGGACTTAATATAAAAAATTTGAGGGGTTTGTTATTAATTTGTTTCATCTTGTTTAGCGCGCATGCACATATATATATAAAATACGCGTCATATTAATTAACATGCGAAGCATGTTTGTATAATATAATATATATATATATATATATATATATATATATATATATATATATAGTATAAGCATGCACATATAGAATACTATATTCTACTCCGAATTGATTATGGACTTTTATTCTAGTTTGGTTCACTAGAGCCACCAAGTGAACCAAAAAGGTCAAACCCTAGGGGTGCAAGAATTAATATTTAAATATAACTATTACATTTAAACCTGGGCTCCATTACAAACGGGTCTTCAAGCTTACTTGCTCCTTGATCTCCAATTCTTCAAAATTAATTCTAACTATTCCTATTACAAAACTATTTTAAAATAAATAGAAACCTTGATCGTGATCGAGGAAAGTACATAGGAGGGAGATAGAATTTACATTAAGAAAAATTTAGAGAAGACGAGGTACGCAAACCCATTTAATAAAACTCATACATTCATGCATCCAACTAAAATAAAATCCAATCACATTGGTCGATAGTCCATAATCAATCTCATTTATTATCATACACATCACCATATGTATCAATAAATAATATTCATCTCATGAATAATAAACATTCAATATATATATTGATATCATTTAATGGGCAAATTTAGTTAGTATAAAATCTAATTTTGAATCAAAATAAACTCCTTTATTTTAATCTAAATTTAAATCAAAATAAAACTATTTTATTTTAATCTCCAATTTTGAATAAAATAAACTATTTTATTTTAATCAAAATCTTTAATCAAAATAAACTCCTTTATTTTAATTAATTATGGAATCCAATTCCATGTAAAAAAAAACTTCTTAATTAAAGGAAACACGAATTCTCTTTCCTATTCACAAATAAACTCCTTTATTTTGAATAATATGAAATCTTATTCCATATCTAAATAAACTCCTTTATTTAAGGAAATTAGGATTCTCCTTCCTATTCAAAATAAACTCTTTTATTTTGAATAACATGAAATCTTATTTCATATCTAAATAAACTCCTTTATTTAAGGAAGCATGAAATTCAATTTCAACTCCAATTAGTTATCATGGAATCCAATTCCAACTCTAATTAGTTAGCATGAAATTTAATTTTAAAATTAAAATAAACCTTTTATTTTAAAATTAAAATAAACCTTTTATTTTAAAATTAAAATAAATTCTTTATTTTAATTATAAAATTATTAAAATATTAATATATATAAATATATATATATATATATATATATATATTAAATACGTTATTTATAATATATATAATCATAAAACCGAAATATATATATATATATATATATATATATATATATATATATATATATATATATATATATATATATATATATATATATATATAAAAACGTGTGGGATGAACATACACGTGATTACCTTTAATTCCAAGTGAATCATTTCTGGACAATTTGAATCTGCAATTAACTTTTGTTAACTTGTTATAAATATAATATGTTAACATCCTGCAAGCCTTAGGTGATGCAAGGAATCAAAGACCCAGGCGAATCCCAAGCAATAAAAAATGGAAATTCGCGAATTCGTTTTTTTTTTTTTTTTTTACAACAAACTTATGCCCAATTAAATTGTTCTAAACACATATCAATATACATATCAAATCAAAACAATTAATAATTTGTATAAAGGTTTGACTTTGATACCACTGTTAGGTTTGTAATATTCATGAACGCAATCAAATTGCACAAAATTAGCGGAAACGTGTAAAAAATCAGAGTTTAAAAATTTTACAAACCATAAACCCGGATCACCGTTTATGCACAATTATTAATTAAACGAAAAAGAAAGAACAAGAATCATACCCTTGAAGATCCGAGCTTCCTCAGGTACAAGTTTACCTCCAATCCTTTTCGCGTTCAACTTGAATCCACCGGGTTTGGTTCCTTCCTTTGATCAACGTTAACCACCCAAGTGTTTGGCTACTCAGAGGTGATCCACTAGGAAGAAGAAGAATTCAAGAAGATGGATATTTGGCAAAACTCTAATTTTTCTATCTCTCATAGAAAGGAGCGTACTCTCCCAACAATTGGAATTACGTATGTTGTAAAAGTCAACAACCCCCACCACCCATAATAAGACTCCTCTTATTTATAGATGTGGGCAACCCTCCTTAACAATTAAGGAATTGGGTTTTATTTTAATTAATTAAAATTCTTTAATTAATTAAGCTCCCTAATCTTATTAGGGATAATTAATTAAACTCTTTTAATTAATTTAACCTCCTAATCCTATTAGAAATAAATGAGAGTACTTATATTAAATTAATTCCTAAACTCTTTTAGAAATTAAAATAATAATAATTGTAATAATATTAATAAGACTCCTCTTATTAATTTATATTTAATATTTCTAAAATATTAAATAATAAATATTAAGCTATTTAATTTATTCTATCACCATAGATTAAATTAAATATACTTAACATATATTATTACGATTATGCCATTAACTTCTTAAATAATTATTCTTCCTTTTATGGTGTGACCCTTTAGGTTCTCCATATTAAACCCAGGTTGTGAATAAATCAATTAGAACAATTCTAATCTTATTTAAATAAATAAATTAAATAATTAATTTATTTAAATAAATAATATTTATTCTACAATAGGGATAAGCCTCCTAGCGATCAAGGACTTTCCAGATAATATAGATTTCAACATTAATCATAAAAGAACCTTTGAGTAAATAGTTACTGTAATAAATTCAATCCTTCCACCATACAATGTCCCAATTAAATATAAGACATGGAATTACTGTCAAGTCTTATTTTATTTAATTATATGTATTTCGACTCTTAAATGCACAACTCCAAATAATGCAAATTAGAAACTCCTTTCTAATTTCATTACGCCTTGCCCAGGACTCACCGTGTTGTCATTTATCGAATCACATAGGACATTTCTCTTCTTTTACTAGAAGTGGTAGATTCTTTATTGATCATACATTATCTCTATGTACAACTTATTATACCCAAGCATACCCTTTGATATACCCTAAGGGTCTTAAGGAATAAGTCAAAGTATAACTCATCATACACAAGATACTATGATGATCTCAAGTCCAAGGATCACTTGTACTACTATCACTACAGAAATTCCTATTGACGAGACAGTAAAACTCCATTAGGTATTCCTTAGCGAGCCACGTTCAGTGAACTTATTCTCTAATAAGCACCTACATACTTGCTTTAGTGTCTCCACACAAATGATCATGAGATCAATCATCCTCATCAAATGAGCAAGCAACGTATGTACCAATCTATCCAGATTCACTAATCCCCAATTTAGTAATCCAATGATTGGGAATAATTTTAGTTTTTAAGCTTTCTAAGAATTTAGATCTCATTAGAATGATCATCATCATTATTCTAAAAGCATTGCTTAAAACTATGGGTTTATCACATATTATAAAACAGCATCATGTAGATAATTAAAAGCCTTTAATAAATTAATACCTTTTTATTAATAAATGAATAAGATTGTTACAAAGTATATGCTTTATCATCAAACATGATTGGCTTGTGTGCATACTACTTTCAGATTCACTATTATAACTTTCCACCAGCGGTCCATATTGATTCACTATTATAACTTTCCACCAGCGGTCCATAATGATTCACTAATATAACTTCAACCAACGGTCTGAAAAATTAGTACATCTCCTCATGGAATAATATTGTACCCAAATACCCGAATGCACAATACTAGTGTGAGTGAATAGTAACTCATGAATAGTAACTCGTGAATAGTAACTCGTGAATAATAACTCTTGAATAGTAACTCGTGAATAGTAACTCGTGAATAGTACTCTGACACGAAAAGTTTCCCGAATACCCGATTGAACAATATAACCTCTAGACATCAATTATCATCAGAATAGATGTCGATTTCTACTAACACAAATAATCCCAACATAATGAAACTATCAAATTCATCTTTAATCAACACGAACTTATTCATCATTAATATTATAACTCACAATATTTAACAACCAGGTTGTTCCCAGGAAAAAGGGGGCTTTCCAATAAGGATTTCTCCCTATTGGCGCACAATTAGGTGACCAAACCTCTCCTTGACAGAACTTCTAGACATTATAAATATTGCAATTTAATAATATGAATAACTTTGTCGTCTCAATTATTGATTTAATAACATATCATATAATGCAGATGATACTGTGACAATAATTGGATCAATAATATGAGAGATATGATGCAGCAATTACTGTATGAATAATTGAGTATAACTGAGTGATTTCTCACGTAAGCATCAATAATCAATACCGTGTGCTACTACTATGCAACCACGCAGCGACATCAGTTTCTTTACTACCGGGTAGTTCAACAGTTTTAACAGTAACACCTCCACCGTTATTTTATAAAAAGATAATTCTGTCGTTTTTTAAATACGACAATACTTCCATCGTGGGGTCCACCAATGATTGTGTCGTCGTACGGATATTCCCCGACCAATCGAATATTTTATAACAACTTGCATACTTTGCAAAATTTTCAAATACTACCCACAACTATAACACTATCTCAAATCCACACCATAATATTAAAAAATATTTCGAGAAATTTAAATCTTTATTCATAAAATTTGGGGTCTCACATAAGATATTGACGTATCTCGGGTTTCAAACCTCTTAGAAACATTCGCGTCATTCTCTCCTCATTATCAACCAAATGGGACGCAAACCGGGACAGCTCGGCAAACTTAGCTTCATACTGCGACACGATCATCTTGTTTTGCTCTAGTTTAATGAACTCTACCTCTTTCATGTGAAGAATACTTTCGGGAAAGTACTTGTCGCTGAACAGTTCTTGAAACTTTTTCCAAGACATCTTTAGTGCGGCAGGTTGAGTACGCTTTACAGATTCCCACCAGTAATCTGCCTCTGCCCACAATATAAAGGTGGCAAAGGGAACCTTTTGCTCCTCGGAGCAACCCAAGACATCAAATATCTTGTTGATCTGTTTTATCCACGTCTCCGCCTTAAGTGGTTTTGGCACTCCAAAAAACTCTGGTGGTCCTAGCTCCTTGAACTGTTTGGCGGTGACCGTCCGAGAGTTGCCAGTGTGTCCACCTGCATTTTGGACAGGAGCCGCTCTCGCCTGATGTTGCATGAATTGCATAAAGCCTCAAAACATTCCATCGTTCATCATTTGGTCAGTGTTGTCGTTTGCATGAGGATTATCACCTTCCTGATGCACATTGTCATGGTTATTGATTTGTGGAGACTCAACGGTCTCCTATGTTCCATTGATGTTCTCAACATTCTCGGATGCCATTTTCAAATACTGCCACAAAACAAGGGTTAATTAACATATCACATATTATCCCTATACTCTGACCGATCAATTAAATACCAATTAAACTTAAGTAGGTCATACTAGCGAATGAATTCTCCGTTTCTCCCCTCCTAGTTCTTATCTTAGCCAGGGATCATATCCCTAAGCTTTGATACCAACTGTGACGCCCCCCAAAATAGGTATACATCACCTATTCTGAGTCGCCAACTACATGGTACAGAATACAAATAAAATCTTAAATATACAACATGAGCTGTGAGTTTTAATACAATCATTATCTTCTAGACAGTACACAAACTCAAAATAAGTCTTCAATACATTTATTATCACACTATTTTACAGAATAGTGAGGACTAGTAATATTATCATCTGGACCGTCACTCCGTTCCCCAACTCGTCCCAGTTATATTCTCATTTCCTGAAGAGAACAATGAAAGAAAGGGTGAGCTCAACTAGCCCAGTAAGAAATATTATGACTAAGATAATGCAGGATAAATTATCATTAGCCTTCAACAGTATTAAACTGATAAAATACAATAGACATCAAGTTTAACTGCAGCGGAATAAGTAATCCATTAAAAGAGTTAAGTAGAGAATAAAATCTACTATCTTTTATGATTTAAAAAGTTTTTCATCACTTTTATCGCTGAGACTCAACTTAATAAATAATCCACATCATCCCTGCACTACGGCCAATGATATTCATTAGTATCACGACCACAATTTATCCATGCACTACGGGCCAAGGATATTCGTGTATTCATCAATGGTCATGATCATGCCAACAACTGTCCATCAATGCACTACGTGCCAATGAGGACTTTTACCACATTATTTATAATATTATGGTCATGATTATACCGAATAATCTCTGGTCATAATCATACAAAGTCCATATATGCACAACAGGCCACAAATGACTTTCAATAAAATATAAATATGAGGATGATGACAATGATATAAAAATTCAATAAAACAAGTTCAAGAATTAATTTAACCAAGAACTAATAACGTCCAAATTGTCAACATGATACTTCTTTGTAGAGTAAAATTCAAGAATGCTCAGAAGAATATTTCCATGAAAAGATACTGGATGAAGCGCAAATATCAAGGATATTCCACTAATTTCATGGAGTATAGAAGTAAAAACTTTAACCAACTAAGTATAATAAAGAATGGAATAACAAAAGAAATCACCAGGCCTGTGATAGACCGCACAGGCAGGTTATTCCAACAGAATAATAAATAATGGAACTGGGTCCGACATAAAATGCACAGACAGGATATTCTAACAAAATAATAAAGACGGAACAAGGCCCGTAAAAAAACGCCTGACGCATGTGATATTCTAATCGAATAATAAAGAGGCGGAACGAGTCCACGTAAAAGCGCATGAAACGTGATATTCCAATGAGAATAATAAAAGGCGGAACCGGTCCTAGGCGTAAAATGCATGTATGCAGGATATTCCAAATGTAATAATAAAGAATGGAATAACGAAGAATTTCACCAAGTATAGGGTAGCCCGTGTATACGAGTTATTCCAATGAATAATAAATAATGGAATAATGAAGTTCTCTTCATGAATACAAAAGAAATAATACCCCTTTACCGTAAAAGAACCTGGATATAGGAGTAGTGAAGTAGCAGGATACTTTTCTTTCTTTCTCTCTATAGTTTCTCTCTGAGTTTCAATGAATTTCGTAAGAAATAATGAAGGAATGAACTTCTATTTATAGAAGAATGGACTGAATAGTAACTAATCCATGAACGGTCCAGATTGATTTACTTTTAAACGGACGGTCCAGATTGGTTTACTATAAAATATTCTAATAATACAAAATCTTTTAAATAAAACAAAACTTATTATAATATATATATATATATATATATATATATATAATATATATCATAAATATAAACACATGCACCCACATTCTATATATTATATACATACATCCAATAACAATAATATTCCCACATTCCTCATTCCTTTTTTTTCTTCATTCCATGTGACAAACATAAGTTCCCACCTCCACCAAAAGTCATAAACATATGGGCCCCACCACTATTAAATAATTTTCTACCGATTATTTTGAAAAATGGGTAAATGAGGGTCTAAATAATACGCCAATGTTTACAACAAAACTTCATAAAAAAAAATTCTTCAATATTTTTAACAACATTTATCATCATTATTATAATTCACAATATTAATCGATCGAGTCGTTCCCAGAAAGAGGGGCTTTCAATAAAGGATTTCTCCCTATTAGCGCGTGATTAGGTGACCAAACATCTCCTTGGCGAAACTTCTAGACATCGTTAATATTGTAAATAATAATATTAATAACTTCGTTGTCTCAATTATTGATTTAATAATATATAAAATATCAACAATAATTGAACAAAACTAAGTGACTTCTCAATGTAAGCATCAATAATCAATACCGGTGTCTTACTTATGCAACCACGCGTATTCATCGTAATTTTACTACCAAGTAGTTCATCAAGATTATTAGCGGTAAAACTTTCATTGTTATTTCATAAAAAATATTTTTATGCTTTTCTCAATCCGACAATAATTTTGTTGTGGGGTCCACCAATGATTGCGCCGTTGTACGAATATTCCTTGCTAAAACGAATATTTCCCGACCAATCGAATATAATATAATAACTTGCATACTTTACAGAATTTATAAATGCTACCCACAACTATAACATTATAACAGATTCATTCCATAATATTCAAAAATGATAATTATAGAAAAATCATATTTATTCATAAAAATTGGGGTCTTACAGACTAGTCGGGGAACGGAGTAACGGTCCAGATAATAGCATTAGTAGTCCTCACTATTCTGTTAAATAGTGTGATAATAAATATAATGAAGACTCAATTGAGTGTGGATATTGTCTAGATGACAATATTTGTATTAAAACTCACAGCATATATTTTGTCGTATTTTACACGACTGTTGTATAATTAAGTTGTATTTGAATTTTATACCATATATTTGGCGACTCAAGATAGGTGATGTATACCTATTTTGGGGGCGTCACAGTTTAGCATTTTAAACTCCAAGAGATGTCTCATGTTAATGAGCCCTGGAGATGTCTCATGTCTCAGTGAAAAACATCTTAAAGTACTTAACCGACAATAAGGATGTGATTAAAATTTATGGTGAGTCTAAATTAAAACTAGAGGGTTTAACAGACTCAAGTTTTTCAGACAGACCAAGATGACAGAAAATCTATTTTAAGGTAAAGCGTTATCTTGAACAGTGGAACAGTGAATTGGAAAGGTTCCAAACAGCAAAGAGTTGCTGGTTTAGTGATAAGACAAAGTATATAGCTGTAAATGAAGCTGCAAGTTGATTGTTTGGATGAAAAATTCATTACAGAACTAGAAATAGTTCCTAAGTCTCATCTTGGATCTAAACATGTGTTGTGGCACTTTCATTTGATTATAAGAATCATTGAAAGATGAGAAATCACTGTAGAGATAGTGGACTCTCAAGAACAACATTACATATCCATTAACTAAAGCTTATCCAACAGCAGGATAATCGTCACTTAGAGAAGAAGGGTATGAGATACCATGGCGATTGACTTTAGTGCAAGTGGGAGATTAAAAGTAGTATGCACACAAGCCAATCATGTTTGATGATAAAACATATACTTTGTAACAATCTTATTCATTTATTAATAAAAAGTATTAATTTATTAAAGGCTTTTAATTATCTACATGATGTTTCTTTATAATATATGATCATTCTAATGAGATCTAAATTATTAGAAAGCTTAAAACTAAAATAGTTCCCAATCGTTGGATTAATAAATTGAGGATTAATGAATCCTGGATGATTTCGTACATACGTCGTTGCTTGCTCATTAGATGAGGATGATTGATCTCATGATCATTTGTGTGGAGACACTAAAGCAAGTATGTAGGTGCTTATTAGAGAATAAGTTCACTGAACGTGGCTCGCTAAGGAATACCTAATGGAGTTTTTCTTGCCTTTTAATAGGAATTCCTATAGTGATAGTAGTACAAGTGATCCTTGGACTTGAGATCATCATAGTATCTTGTGTATGATGAATTATACTTTGACTTATTCCTTAAAACCCTTAAGGTATATCAAAAGGTATGCTTGGGTATAATAAGTTTTACATGGAGATAATGTATGATCAATAAAGAATCTATCGCTTCTAGTAAAAGAAGAGAAATGTCATATGTGATTCGATAAATGGCAACCCAGTAGTTCTTGGTCAAGGAAAAATAAAATTAGAAAGGAGTTTCTAATTTGCATTATTTGGAGTTTTGCATTTAAGAGTCAAAATACATATAATTAAATAAAATAAGACTTGACAGTAATTCCATGTCTTATATTTAATTGGGACATTGTATGGTGGAAGGATTGAATTGTACAGTAACTATTTACTCAAAGGTTCTTTTATGATTAATGTTGAAATCTATATTATCTGAAAAATCGTTAATTGTTAGGGAGGCTTATCCCTATTGTAGAATAAATATTATTTATTTAAATAAATTAATTATTTAATTTATTTATTTAAATAAAATTAGAATTGTTTTAATTGATTTATTCACAACCGGTTTAATATGGAGAACCTAAAGGGTCACACCATAAAAGGAAGAATAATTATTTAAGAAGTTAGTGGTATAATCATAATAATATGTTAAGTGTATTTAATTTAATCTATGGTGATAGAATAAATTAAATAGCTTAATATTTATTATTTACTATTTTGGAAATATTAAATATATAAATTAATAAGAGGAGTCTTATTAATATTATTACAATTATTATTATTTTAATTTCTAAAGAGTTGAAAATTAATTTAATATAAGTACTCTCATTTATTTCTAATAAGATTAGAGACTAATTAATTAAAATATTTTAATTAATTATTCCTAATAAGATTGGGAGCATAATTAATTAAAGGAGTTTAATTAGTTAAAATAAAACTCAATTCCTTAGTTGTTAAGGAGGGTTGCCCACGTCTATAAATAAGAGAAGTCTTATTATGGGTGAGGGTGGTTGACACTTTCAAAAACACGTGAATACATAATTTTAAAAGTTGGGAAAGTACACCATTTTCTATAAGAGATAGAAAAATTAGGATTTTGTCAAATACCCATCTTCTTGAAACTTTCTTCTTCCTTAGTGGATCACCTCTAGAGGCCAAACACTTGGGTGACTAACATTGATTAAAGGAAGGAACCAAACCGAGTGGATTCAAGTTGAACGTAAAAAAATTTGGAGGTGAATTTGTACCTGAGGAAGCTCGAATCTTCAAGAGTATAATTCTTGTTCTTTATCTTTTCGTTTAATTAATAATTGTGCATAAAGGATGATCCGGGTATATAGTTTGTAAAATTTTAAAACTCTGATTTTTTATGCTTCCACTTAATTTGTGCAATTTGATTGCGTTCATGAATCTTACAAACTTAACAGAACTATTATGTTTTAAGCTCTGGAAAGACATTTTTTTGGATACAACTTATACTTTTTATTTATTTTTTTTTATATTTTTTTGGATAAAGACAATATTTCAAAGAGAATCTCGGTTTTATTTTCGATCTAGACTATATATATATATATATATATATATATATATATATATATATATATATATATATATATATATATAATCAGATCTCTATCGGGATCCCATTTTATTAACTTACGGATTTTTTTTTTTTTTTTTTAAAAACAACTAATTTTTTTTTAATATTGTATGGAAATAAAATTTTTCCATAATACAATGTTTTGAGGATGATTTGAATACCTATACTAAAAAATGTATGTACAATCTGCACAGACTGTACATGCATGTTTTGTTATACGTATCCAAATCACATCCAAAATACTGTATTATATAAAAATTTCAGTTCCATAAAATATTAAACTTTTTTTTTAGTTGTTTTTTTAAAAAAAGTCCATAAGTTAATAAAATTGAATCCCCGATAGGAACCGGACTCTAAATATATATATATATATATATATATATATATATATATATATATATATATATATATCCATTCGTGTTAAGGAAGTTTTGTATAATAGTTATTTGCTTATGCATTAAGGAAGTTTTGTATAATAGTAGTATAGTCCTTACTCCTTGTCTCCTACTAGTTTCCAAAAAAGAGTGAGAAAATGAAGTGCACTGCCCACTGGCAGTGGTCTCTCATATAGTGACCCTGACGCTCATGACTTAACCTGAAAGGAAAGAAGAAAAAAAGTGTTAAAAAGTATATTTTCACATAAATTAAAAAAAATTTATTTTAAATTACAAGGTTATTGTTGACTATTAAAAATCAATTTAAAACATATTTAAATTTAAAATTAAGATAATTTATTAAAAATTATTATACAATAAATTAATTCATTTTAAATACTTTACAATATTTATTATAGTATTATCTAAAATTAAAATAATTCATGTCAACTTTTAATTTGAAAATATTTTAAATTTTCTTCAAAGAGTCAATAATGTATACTTAATTCTATTACCAAACACAAACTATCTTAATTAAGTATAAATATTGTATACTTAATTCTAAATAAGTATACATATTTAGAATACTTAATATGTATACTCAATTCTATTAAATACTTGGAATATCATTTTAAATACTTAATAAAGTTGATAATGCTTAATTCTATTACCAAACACAAACTATCTTTTAAAAATCACTTTTAAGTTGAAACGTTAAAAAAGCAAAAATTAAGCAACGTTTTTCAGCAATTCAATTCCTTTCTTTATACTAGTGGTCGACGAATACGAGTTATTTGTCTAAATTATGTGAAATAAAATAAAAAATTATAAAATTTAATAAAATAAATATAAATTATACGAAGCTTCCGCGACAAGCCTCATGCAGGCTTTATAATCTCCCCAGACAAACTTTTGAAGAAGAATGGAGAATATACTTAAAATTAACTAGTACTTTTTACTTTCGGTTGTGGTAAGGGACCATGGTCTAAACTTGGCCTCCAAGTAAATATTTTTGGTTCTGAAATAAAATATATAAAAATAGAATTGATATTTTTATATGTAAAAATATTTTTTTAAATTATATGATTATTATTAATTTTTAATAGTTAAATTAAAATATTTTCAAATTCAATATTAAAATAACTAGTTCAGAATTATGAAATAATAAAATTTATAATGAGTAATACTTTTTAGATAATTTATAATAATTATCATTGTATTGATTAAAATTAAAAATATATATATCAATTTTAAGTTTAAAATCTTTTAAGTTGACATTAAAAATTAACAATAATCAAATTATATGAAATGGATAAAATATATTAATATTGAATTTGAAAATATATTTTAATCTTATCTCAAACAAAAAGTTGACATAATGTATGATGGGGTCCTATGATAAATATTAAGATAAAATCAAAAATTATTTAGAAGTACCAAAAATCACCTAGAAGAAACTAAAACTACTCATTCATTACAAAACAAAACGTCCATCTTTAGTCCGACCGTTATCAAAATGATTACTAAAGATATAATTATTTTTATCTTTAAAAGGTAAAATAACATAGGAAATTGATATTTTTTATAAAAAAAATTATAATTTATAATAAAAGTGTCGCTATAAATGTAGAACGGGTAAAAACCATCGCTATAGCCTATAAGATTTATAGCGATGATTTTGTTATGAAAATATCAGTTTCTAATAAAATATATAAAATTAAGGATAATTATGTCATTTAGGAGAAATTTAGAATTTTATTTACTCTTTTTTTTTTATTTTTATCTTTCTTAATGTGTAAAATTTATATTTGACTCAATTTTTTTTTTTCAGCACGGAGGGAGTATTTTCTTAAACCGATCACTTTCTTTTTCCTCTCATTCATGAGTCATGACACTAATTCGCTACATTATTATAATTTCATTCCTCGTTTTCATAATTAAAAAGCAAGGTATAAAAAGATAAATTCAACGAAGTCTTTTATTTCTTTTAAAAATTAGTTAGATAACATAAATTAATAATTGTTTTTGTTGGTTTATTTTCATATCAAAAAGGTAAAATTATAAATTACTTATATAGATAATGTATATATGGAAATTATAATGATATAAACTTAATATGAATTTGAAATGATATTTAAGATCTTAAGATAGGAAAAAGGCATTTTATATTGCATGTAATATATTATATTTTAATAATTTTATTGATTGTTATGGTATAAAAATTATTAATTTACTAGAATATTTAAAATTAGAGAAATGATATTTGCACTTCAAAAATTACCACTTGAGCTTCATTATACAACACCTTGTGCTCTATGTACAACTAATATAAATGTTTTATGAAGTTTAAATTGAGATTTTTGAAGTGCAAACATCAATTTCATAAATTAATTACAATTATAATTGGTAATATTGTGATGTATGTACGAGTTTTGTTTTTTTCTTTTATGAAATTATTGTATTGTTTATACTTTTAGTATTATACTATAATAATATATTAATAGTGTACAATGATTTTTAATATTGTGTACGCTAATTTTTATATAAAAAAATTTATTTCCTTTTAAATAAATTATTTAACTAATAATATTTAACTAATTATTGATGAAAAATTAAATAAATTTAAAAATCTACACTAATAGTTCATCTAATTATATAATATAAAGGGTGATGTTAGGGATTCAAATTTTTAATCTCAAATGATGTGTTAATATAACATTGGTTGGATATATAGATCTCATGTGATTGACTATGATATAAATTATCATTAAAAAATTTGATGCATGTTATTTGAGATTAAAAATTTGAGACTCTTAGCATTACTCTAATATAAAATGATATTATTCATTTTAAACTAATGATTTATTTGTTTATATATTCATCTATTTATGTAATCCTAATTTTTTTTTATTCAAACTCAAATAGGTATACTAATATAATTTAATAAAAAAATTGTTATATAATAAAATATTATTGTTATCAAGAATATGAATTTTAAAGTACATTAATTAATTAAATTTAAAAATGTATGATAATAAGAGATAGTAGTTGTGACACCCCCAAAATAGGTATACATCACCCATTCTGAGTTGTCAATACACGGTACAGAAACAACTACAACTTTATTATTACAACAGTAAAACTGTGAGTTTAAATACATATATTGTCATCTAAACAATATCCACATACAAATAAATCCTCATCATAATTATTGATACATTATTTTACAAAAATGGTGAGGACTACTAAACAACTCTCTAAAACCATCATTCCATACCCCGACTCGTACTCGCTACATTCTCGCCTCCTGAGAAGAAAAATGGAACAGAAAGGAAAATGATGAGCTCAATTAGCCGAGTAAAGAATATTATGACTAAGATAATACATAACAAATTATCGTTAGTCTTCAACAGGAAAAAATTTAATAGAATACAATAGACAACAAGTTTTAAATCAATACTCGCAGCGGAAAATATTAATTCATAGAAGAGTTACGTAGATGATGAAATCTACTAATATCTATGAATTTAATGATCCATCATCAATATTTTTATCCTCGTAACATCAATCAATATATATCTCGGAATCATATATTCATCCTTGCACTACTACAGCCAAGGACATTCACCATTAATTCATGTTCATCTAAACACTGCTCATCTTTGCACTACGCGCCAAAGATATTCATCGAAATCATTCATCTTTGTACTACGGTGCCAAAGATATTCATCGAAAATCATTCATCTTTGTACTACAAGCCAAAGATATTCAATAATATCATCATTTAAGATCGAGGATGATGAAAATATATATATATTTTTTTAAAAGAAACGAATCCAAAGAAACAAATGACAAGGATTAAGGATTAAGGATTCATACTTCGTTTTATCCACGTCCAAAAAATACCTCAAAAATAATCATAGTGGTGTAAAATTCAAGAATGATCAAAACATGGATACAATCAAAGCTAGTATCCACAATAGATATTTTGGACGAAAAGAAAATTTTCATTTTTCATGAATAGTCTTGATTTAAGTGAATAATCTTAGATATCGTGAATAGTCTTGCAGTATCGTGAATAGTAACTCAGACACCAAAAGTTCTAAATTTGATAAAAACTTTAGACCAATATTTCAAAGATAATGATATTGAAAAAATAATATCATTATGAAAAAAATAATATCACTTACCTCGAAAGATCAAGATTTAGTCGGAATACTAGATATAAAGCATATAACTTGAACTTTCAACAGATAGCAATACTCAAAGTATACTCAAAATACTCACAAGAATACGCTCGATAATATAGAGAGAAAAACTTCAGATTTAAATTGTGATTTTCAATTCTAACCTAAGCACCTATTTATAGGAAAATGCTTAAACACCAAAGCGTAAAATTTAATAAATTAATATTATATTTTTCTAAATATCTCTACGCACACTATCATCTGAATTCAGCCTCCTAACCACATGTTAAATGAGTTTCAAAATGAAAAAATGTTTTGTAATTAAAAATATTTTAAACTTCCAAAATCAATTATTTTAACTTGAAACTTCAATAATTCATAATAAATAGCCCTTTTATCAGAAAATTGAATCTCGCGAGTTTTTATAGAAAATTCAATTCTCTACAACTTTGCGGAAGAACGTTTTTCCAAATTCCAAAACAGAAATTGACCAAATCTATAAACGAAGCGATTTTAGAGGCTATAATCAAATTTCAATCGATAAATGGGGTCCAATTTATGTTTAACATGTTTTAAACATTTATTGCAACAAAATATACTCTTCCTCCTCAGATATACTCATATATCCCACATTCGTTGTAAAAATATCACCATTATTATATTATTAAAATATAATAATATATATATTTAAATGAATTATTTTATCAGAAAAAGATAAAATTTCAATTTTCAACAATTGTCACATTAAAAATTTTCTCCATCTATATCCACATAAAATCAATATTTTCCTCATCATATGAATCAATAATTAATTATTCACAAATAATATTACATAATCACAATATTGACAACCAGACAGTTCCCAGGAAAGAGGGGGCTTTCCAATAAGAATTTCTCCTTACTGGCGCGCAATTAGGTGACCAAACCTCTCCTTAGACAGAACTTTCTAGACATTGCCAATAATGTTATCTAATAATATTATTCAGATAATATGAATTATTGCTTCGATAATGAAAAATACCGTAATGACAATTATTGAAACAAAGAAGAGATAAAATATCAACGCAACAATTATTGAACCAATAAAATAAAATACTTTGAGCGATAATTATCATAACCATTATTGAGTAGTGCCTTCTCACGTAAGAGTCAAAATTGGTGCAATACTGGTAGTATTATTGTCATGAACAACGCCAGACATTCGTGTTTTTAACCACCGGGTATTCTAATGATTAAGGTAACCAGTAACAACTACGCCAAGTATTTTTAAACAACTTATATTTGTCGCTTTCTTCCTCCAATCGCTTTTCCGTTATGGGGCCCATATATGGATCATAGCGCCGTCGCATTTAATATTCTCAACAAAGATTTAATATTCCACGACCAAACGAATATTCTCCGACAACAATGAATATTTTATAACCACTTGCTTATTTTGAAATATTTGCGTATTTTAACTATCCACATTAATCACATCAACCCTTACTATTTCAAAATAATAATTAGAGGAAATTAAATTTCATTTATTAATTATTTGGGGTCTTACAGTAGTAAATAGATAATTATGATAGTAAAATGTAAATAAAAAGATTTATGATAGTAAGAATATAGATAAAAAAATTGAAATCAAATAAAAGATGAAAAAAAATGTTTCTTTTTCTAAATTTTAGGTTTATATTCCTCAATTTTAGAGTTGAATGACCATTCTTAAATTTTAGATTTGAGAGACCATTTTGTTATATTAACTACTCTCTCCGACCCTTTTTAAGTGGCGTTTTAAGGTATGTATATAGATTAAAAAATACAATTAATATAATGTTTTTTTTATTGCCTAAATTGAGTGTAAAATTTCAATAGTAAACTTTTAAAATTTATTGAAAAGATGAGAGAGAAACAAATTAGTCTTTAATCATAAAAGGTAATATGGAAAATTAAGCATTTAATTCTTACTTAAAATCTACAAACTACAAATAAAAATAAACAAAAAAATCTCTCTAAAAAAACAAATAAAAAGGGACAAAGAGTGTATATATAAAATATAGGAAATTGATATTTCCACAATTTTTTTAATATTTTGAAATGAAAAGTGTCTACAGATGTATAGTGACGATTTTCACCGTCGCTATAGACCGTCGTTATAAGATCTATAGTGACGATTTTCATATAAAAATATCAAAAAATATTGTGAATTTATCAATTTCTAAAATATATTCCGTTCATTCCATTATAACTAATATTTTAGCTTATTTTGAATATTCTAAAATAATTGTAGTTTCATATATTTAGGAGAATCTTAAATTCTCTTTTCTATAATACACATATTTATATTCTTTTTAAGGATATTTAATACAATCAATCAACTATTATTCTTTTTCACCTTTTTCTCAATAAGGGATAAAATGTCATTTTATCTTTAAAATTAAGCCATTAATTTTTATCTTTAATAAGTGTGCATATTCTTTTAGTGATATATACTTCCTCCGTCATCGAAAGAATAATTAAAAATATAATTATTTTTGTGTTCAAAAGAATGAGATAAAATAAAAAGTAATTTTGTCATTTAATAGAATATATTAATATAAAAATTAATTAATTTATTTTATAAATCTTGTAAATTCATTAAAAATAAATTTTAAACTTTATTTAATCTCTTTTTTTATTTTTATTTTTTTAATACTCATCTTTTGACTACGGAGAGTTTTGATTACGGAGAGACTAATTTCAGAGTTCAAAACAAAGAAGTTGAATTTCATTTTCCCAACAAAAGTTTTTCTACCCACCCCAAAGCAAGTTAAGCGTCTCACCCTCAAAAGGGAACTTTTACCTTCCCGCGTGAAAACAAACACACATTTCTTTCCTCTCAAAACCTCACTGCCCTTTCACACTTCTTGTTCATAGCTTTGCTTCTCTTTCTGATTTTCTCTCTCGTCTGCGATCAACTGTTTGTTTGAATAATCGACCCAAAAGGTAATTAGGGTTCTCGAAACATTGAAATTTAATCTATTTTACTGAAATTTTACATCAATTGGATTCATCTTGTATGTTATGTTGGTTTTGATTGTAAAGAATTGACCTTCATGTTCTAGATCAATTTGGCTATCTTTGAAATTCGTTTGTTGCTGTAGAAACAGTGGGATAATGAATTCTTTGATTTGAGTATCTGGGTTGTTGTTTTTAAGGTTGAGATGAATGAGGGGTTAAATTCTTTATGTTCTTTTACATAATAGGAAAGTGGGTTTATTTATGCTTGTAATCTATCTTTATGTATGAGAAATTGTGGGTTTTGCTTCATGATTCATTTCCATTTGGGTTATTTGACTGATTTTGAAGTTGTTCATATCGGAAGTTTTAATTCTTTGTATTTGTTATTATAGTGGGGATTACCCCTTTTGTCTAATTTCCATAAATATATGAATTAAATTTTTAGAAAATTGAGCGGCTGCCTAATTGACTAAGGAGTGTGTATTCAATTAAGACTTTTAAAGACTTTTAAAGTTTGATTGTATATTTAAAGAGTTTATAAAAGTTTACTGATATTCAATTACAACTTTTGTAATGTCTTTAAAAGTTAAGTGGTATTGAATTGAGACTTTTATAAAATCTATAAAAGTATTTTGGTATTCAAAAAGTCATTGATTTTTCATATTTCTATCAAATGGTAGAGTTTGACAGATTTTAGAAGAAGAGATACTCATATCCAAAGTCTGACCTCATCTCTAAAGACTTTCAAAGACTTCTAAATATTTGAGAAAGGGAAAAGATGAACAAAGGAGAAAGAGAAAGAGATAGAGCAGATCAAACAAAGAAGAGAAAACAAAACAATATATATATATATATATATATATATATGTCTCACTTTTTCTCAAAATAAAAACGCCCAAAAAGGAAGAGAGTTATTATAGTAGGTGAGGAGAGATAAAAAGGAGGAGGGATTAAAAAGAGGGAGTAATGTTAAGGGTTTTAAATAGAACCAATGGTATAAATGGAGATAACAAATATTTTAATATCATTTTATATTTTTTTCTCTCCCATAAAAAAATCTCATTTAATATATTTGTAAGTATTAAGGAGGTATTTTGTTTTATGTTTATTTTTAAAAGTAATAAATTTTTAATTTTGTTATTTGTTGAAAATTATAAATTGTTAGTTTAGTAATAATTACTTGATAGGAAAACAACAATGAACAATTTTAAAATCGAAATTGTTATTTTATATTACTATTAGTAGAAAATGACTTTTTGTATGAAATATTAAAATTATGAAATAGGACAGTTTTTAGACTGGGTATGATTTAATAATTCAACTTTAACAATACCTTTTATTTCAAATTAGGTTGTTACATGGTCAAAATATTTTAATATTATTTAATATCGTAATCATTTCATCTAAAATATAAGATCTTTGTTGACTTTTTAACAATTAATATAAGCTGTAAGATATATTAGAAGTATACAAATGTCTATCAAAGTCTTGATAAAAAGTCAATAAAAATTTGTCACTTATTTCATGGAGTCTTTAAAAATAATTTTTAAAAACCTTTAAAAGTTATTAAAATCCACAAACTCTACAAATGTCTGTTACTTAAAAAAAGTATTTAGAAGTCATTATTGAATACACCCTCCTAAATCTTTGTTAGTGATCCAATCCCCCCACCCCCTTTTTCTTTTTTCTGCATCCCATTGTTCTGTGATCATGCTTTTGGACAAATTGTAGACAAATTCAGAAAGATTTTGTATAATTTGGTCTTCCTTATTAGTCAATGATGTAATCTTCTTATTTTGATCTATAGACCAGGGTTATAGGGAACACTTATTATCCTGTATGGTTGCGTTCCGCATACTGGGTACTATCATTTTGAATTGTGGTATAAGAGATTAGATGCCTCGTGCATTCTACCTTATATAGTGTTCCTCATACTCGATTTTGTCCTGCATGTCTAGTTGATTAGCGCTCCTGATAACCATGCTATTGACTATAGGTATAGCCTACATCCGTTTATTGAGGACCCAAAACATTAGAAAAGAATATAACTTTCTCATGTTTCTCTTTTTGGTCTTATTTGCATTTGATGATCTAATATGATTTAGTTTGATTGGTGTTATTTACTGTCCTAGAGGAAAGGAAGTTTATCTAATTTTGAGTCTTATGTTTCATGTTAATTTATTTTTTTGGTTTCAAAAAAATTGGAAAGTTTCTGGTGTGTGTGTAAGGTTATGCTGAACTTGGGGTTCAAAGTTTCTGTGTTCTAATCTCTTTCATTTTCGTTAGGCGGAAGTGGGTGCTCTGAATTTTGAGCTTCTATATAACTGATGCTGAGACTAACAATTGAGTTAAGATAAATGGCCATTGGAGATGATGACAGCTGATTTGCTACTCTTTCGTCAACTTCTCATATCAACAGACTGTATATTGGAAATTGCTATTCCATAAGAGTAAGGCACCCACACTACTGCTATTTAGAAACTAAGGAGAAGGACATGGGTCGCTAGGTCAGAAAATTCTCTTAAGTAGAATTTGAACCTGGGACCAGGGCTTTGTAACTTTTGTGGGTAAAAGAATGGGGTCAGAAGGAAGTGAAACGGACACAATAGTTACTCAAATTAGTGTTGGTGGCTTTGATAATTATATTACTGCAAAGAGGCTTTTGGAGTACTTCGAAGATAACATTGGAGGTGTTTGGAGATGTAGATTGAAGACTTCTTCAACCCCTCCCGAGTCGTACCCAGACTTTGAGATCAACACTGAAAATATCCAAAGAACGAACACATATGAAAAGGTGGAGCCCCATGCATTTGTGCATTTTGTGCTTCCTGATTCAGCTAGGGCAGCTCACAATGCTGCAGGGCATGTAGAGCTTATACTAGAAAAAAATCCTCTAAAGGTCAGTTTGGGGCCTGAGAATCCACATCGCATGAATCAGAGGAGAAGGACTAAGGCTCCCTTTAAGTTATCAGATGTGCGTGTTGAGATTGGAACCTGGGTAAGCAAAGATAAGTTCTTTGTTGCTTGGAGAGGTCTGCCAACGGGTGTTGATTTTCTAGTGGACCCCTTTGATGGGACATGCAAATTTCTTTTCACAAAGGATACTGCTTTCTCCTTCAAAAGTACGGGAAACCATGCCGTTATCAAGTGTAATTATAAGGTTGAGTTCTTGGTTAGAGACATCAAAGAGATAAAACAATATACAGATACTTCACACTTGATCGCTTTTGTTGCAGCTGGAGTCATCTCCCCAGGTTTACTACAGAACCGCGGATGATGATGTTGAAGAATCAGTTCCATTTGATTTATTGGATGATGATGATCCTTGGATTCGACCACAGATTTTACTCTTTGCGTGCCATTGGTCGGTGTAGTACTTATCGAATTCTGATCCCACCTCGCCATGGTATCAAGTTGAAGAAGGCTATGAAATACCTTTTGGGACGAAGGGTACCTAGTGAGAACTTAAGAAAAACCACTCCAAATACAAGATGAACCTGATTTTGGGACGCGCATGTCATATCCTTTCTTCTGTATTCAGTTTAAGGAAGGTATAAGCTTCAAAATCCTGTTTTTGGTGAATGCGGTGATGCATAAAGGCATATTCAATCAGTACCAGTTGTCCAAAGAGTTCTTTAATCTACTTAGATCCCAACCGGAGGAAGTCAATGTAGCTGCATTAAAACACATTTGTGCCTCCAAGCGGCCTGATTTTAATGCTTATGAAAGGATGAGACGTGTTCAGGGATGGTTGATGAAAAATCCTAAGCTTCTTGAGAGAACTAGAGAGTTGGATGATATTGTTGAAGTTAGGAGGTTAGTTATTACCCCGACAAAAGCTTATTGTCTTCCTCCAGAAGTTGAACTTTCAAATAGGGTTCTCAGGAATTATAGATCAGTTGCTGATCGGTTTTTAAGGGTGACATTTATGGATGAAGGCATGCAAACACTAAATAAGAATGTAATGACCTATTATCCTGCTCCTATTGTAAGAGACATCACGTCAAATTCTAATGCCCAGAAAACCACAGTGTTCAGAAGGGTGAAGAATATTCTAAGCGAGGGGTTTGTTTTATGTGGTCGGAAGTACTCATTTTTGGCCTTCTCAGCTAATCAATTGAGGGACCGGTCTGCCTGGTTTTTTGCTGAGGAAAAAAATACTTGCGTGCCTGACATTCTGAAATGGATGGGGCGTTTTTCTGAGAAGAATGTCGCAAAGTGTGCTGCTAGAATGGGTCAGTGCTTCTCATCTACTTATGCGACGGTGGAAGTTCCACATAGTGAGGTAGATTCAGAGCTTCCAGATATCGTGAGAAATGGGTACGTTTTCTCTGATGGAATTGGTATGATATCAGATGATCTTGCGATGGAAGTTGCAGAAAGGTTGCATTTGAAAGTAAACCCTCCATGTGCATATCAGATAAGATATGCAGGCTGCAAAGGTGTTGTTGCCTGTTGGCCAGCCTGTAAAGATGGGATTCGTCTTTCCTTACGGTTGAGCATGAATAAGTTTGTGTCCAAACACACCATTCTCGAGATCTGTTCTTGGACCCGGTTCCAGCCTGGATTCTTGAATAGGCAGATAATAACATTGCTTTCGGCTCTGAATGTCTGCGATGATATATTTTGGGAAATGCAGGAGTCTATGGTTTATAAACTGAATCAGATGCTCGTAAATGCAGATACTGCTTTTGATGTTCTTACTGCCTCATGTGCTGAAGAAGGAAATACGGCTGCTATAATGTTAAGTGCAGGTTTTAAGCCTCAAACTGAACCTCATCTACGAGGCATGTTAACGAGCATACGAGCTGCACAGTTTGGGGACCTCAGGGAAAAGGCTAGGATATTTGTTCCTTCAGGGAGGTGGTTGATGGGTTGTTTAGACGAGCTAGGTATACTTGAACAAGGCCAGTGCTTTATCCAATTGTCAAACCCTTCACTGGAAAATTGCTTTGCTAAGCATGGTTTTAAGTTTTCCGAGACAAAAAAAGATATAGAAGTGATCAAGGGCTACGTGGTAGTGGCAAAGAACCCTTGCCTTCACCCTGGCGATGTGCGGATTCTGGAGGCAGTGGACGTCCCGAGCTTGCACCATCTTTTTGATTGCCTGGTATTTCCTCAAAAAGGAGATAGACCGCATACAAATGAAGCATCGGGAAGTGACCTTGATGGTGATCTCTACTTTGTAACATGGGATGAAAATCTTATTCCACCTAGTAAGAAAAGCTGGTTGCCAATGGACTATGCACCTCCAGAAGTCAGAAAACTGCCACGTGGTGTTCAGCATAAGGTGATCATCTACCTTTATTTGGTTACTATCTCCTGTGTTGATTATTTAAGTTGATTATTTAACATTTTAACATATAATATATACTCCCCTGTTCCACACGAAGAGTACCATTTGCCATCCCCCCCCCCCCCTCCCCCCCCTCCAAATAGAGTTCACTTTTTAGTGATAATAGTACATAATGAGACCATCTCCTTAGTTAACCATCATAATTTCATTATCATACCACACTATTAAACTAACAACTTATTATTTTTAGGGATATATATGGAACAAAAATATATCCTTATATTCATAAATTTTACAAATGGGACTCTTTTAGTGGGACGGTGGGAGTATTATATTTTGCTCTCTTCATACATCTTTTTGATGCTTTGTCCCTTGCATTAATTCTTTCTAAAAACATTGGTATGACTTGTTCACTTTATTTAATTTTTTATATTTTGAAATTTCAGAACTTCAGTTATGAATTCTTTATTAGGCATACACCTTTTTTTTGAGAATTTGCAGAAAATCTCTATACCAGCATACTATGTATGTCTTGCTATTTTAGATACGTTTAGATAATATATTGCCGATTTTACAGGACATTATAGAGTTCTTCACTCGAACATGGTTAATGAAAACCTGGGTACAATCTGCAACGCTCATGTGGTTCATGCCGACAGCAGTGAATATGGAGCATTGGATGAGAATTGCATTAAACTGGCAGAGCTTGCTGCCACGGCCGTTGATTTCCCCAAGACTGGGAAAATTGTGAACATGCCATCTGAACTCAAACCAAAATTGTACCCAGACTTTATGGGGAAAGAGGAGTTTCAGTCTTACAAGTCAAACAAAATATTGGGCAAGCTTTACCGCCAAATTACAGATAATTATTACATAGATGAGACGGCTTCTCCGGAGATAAAATTTGTTCCTAAAGAAATCCCTTATGACACAGATCTCGAGATTCCAGGATCCAGAACTTTTGTCGATGAAGCATGGGCCCTTAAGTGTTCTTATGACGAGCAGTTGAATGGTCTTCTAGGCCAGTATAAAGTGAACAGGGAAGAAGAGGTTGTCACGGGCCACATTTGGTCCATGCCGAAGAATAGTAGCAAGAAGCAAGGTGAAATGAAAGAGCGACTGAAAAATGCTTACAATGCTCTGAAGAAGGAGTTTAGGAAAGTTTTTGAGCATATGGACCCGAAATTCGATGAACTTTCTGATGATGAGAAGAATTCTACGTTCGAGAGCAGAGCTTCAGCATGGTACCAGGTCACGTACCATCCCGAATGGGTGAAGAAATCGCTGCAATTGCAAGATCCTGATGGTGGTACAGAGACGGTGATGTTAAGCTTTCCTTGGATAGCGGTTGATTATCTTGCTCGGATCAAAATCAAACATGGAGGAATGAAAGATGTTCAACACGCAAAGCCGATTAATTCTCTTGTGAGGTACCTTGCCGATAAAATATGAGTGATGCTTCATATTTTGTTGTTGGTTTTTTTTTTAAAAAAATTCGTGACTGCAAGTCCACTCTGTTGTTGTTGTTGGGGTTTGTTGTTGTTGTTAGCCGCCATATTTTGATACTCTTTGTTCTACGTATTATTACTATAATATTTTGTTACTCTTTTTGTTCATTTATTTATTACTATAATCTACGTCTGTTTAATCGGTGGTATTAAGATTTTTGAAGTCTGTTCTGCTTTTAATTGCATGTTGTTTTAAGATTTTCAAAATTTGCAAATAGGATACATTTTTGTTCATGTTTCCCTATGTTTACTTTAATAGTGATGGCCTGATTTTGAAGGAAATTGTGATGGTAAACTTGATGATATTGTACGTTTTGTACTACCATAAAAAGAAATGCGACTTTCTTTTTGAAATCTCGAAAGACCTACTCGACAGTTTCCTTATGAGCGAGTTTGTAGGTGTCTTTTACAAGCTGTCAGTAGTTATCGATTTTTTTGTGCAATCTTGTTGTGTTCCTGTGAAAAGAATTTTATTTGTTCTAGGGGTTTTAAAGGGGTGTGAAAACACATAAGAATTCTTTGAATGGGAATGAAAAAGAGATAGAATTTTAGTTCGTTCGAAAATAGTAAGATCTTTTGCGCAAAATGTGATTTTATCTTTATTCTAGATCTAAAAAATTAAATGTTAAAGTGCAATTAATACAAGAGATGAAAAATATTGTCATGAATAATTATTTAATTTTATAAATCTAAAAAATTAATTAGATATGAAAATAAATAAAATAACTAAGATTAAGAAGAAGAAGATTATACACAAAATAAAATAAAAAAATTCTTTTTTTTAAGATTTTTCAACTGAGTGTACAATAAAAAAATAATTTAATGTAGTCCTACTTCAAACCTAAACTAATGCATAATCTAATCTAATACATTATTCATTATTCACATTATTCTCAAAATAAAGGACCTTATTTATAAAGACAGATTACTTGTGCTCCAAACTAAACTAGGTACACTGAATTTGGATTTTTTCTCTTTAATATTTTAGATAAAATCAAACTCTTTTTCCATTTTTCAAATATTATTTTATTGCACGTCTCTTATTGGAGACTGGATTCCAAACAAAAAATCAACTAGAAAACTTGTAGAACAACTCAACTTCATTCATTTATTTAATTCCTACAAAATAAAATAAAATAAAATAAAATAATTAAATTATAAAAATATTAAAATAAATAAAATTAGGCCATTTATAATGTATGAATTATGGACCCATAAGTTGTCATTTGTAAACACCACATCGTTGCTGACGACCTTCTTGGATACTGGAACCCATAACTTATATCTCTTAACTCCATTTTTATATTTAAAAAAAATACATTTTTTTGACCTTGGATCAAGCTTGGACTTTTGCTCCTCGGCCGACAGATGAGCATAAGCTAGACAACCAAATATTTTCATCACAAAAAAAAAACAATTGGTTTCCCACTCCATACCTTTTTGGGAATTTTGTAATCAATTCCAGCTGAAGGAGATCGATTTATCATATAACACGTTGTGTTGAGTGTCTCAGCCCAGAAACTTTTGGGCAATCCTGCATTCAACCTCATACATCTGACACGTTCTAATAGAGTTTTGTTCATCCTCTCAGCAACTCCATTTTGCTCTGGAGTTCTTTTAACTAAGAAGTGCCTAGTGATACCTTCATCTTGGCAGAACTGTAGGAATGATCTGTCCTTGTATTCTGTGCCATTATCTGAGCTAAAATACTTTAGCTTCTTTCCGATCTGGTTTTCTGCTTTAGCTTTCCATTGCTTAAAGATACTGAAAACCTCGAATTTCTGCTTCATAAAATACACCCACACCTTTCAGGAGTAGTCATCTATGAAGCTAACAAAATAATGTTCTCCATCCATTGACGTATGCTTGATCGACCCCCACACATCTGAATGTACATAATCAAGTATATTCTTACTAGTATGTGCTCCTGCCTTAAAGCTGACCGCAAAAGTCTAAACTGCACGTTTTGACACCTTTCAACGACTTTCTTTTGTGAAGTTCTTTCATTCCACCTTCACTCAAATGACCAAGTCGCATGTGCCATAATTCTGTGCTATCACTGTTGGAATTATCTTGCACAGAAATTGTTGCTCTACCAACAATTGTGTCCCCTATCAACTTGTAGAGGGTGCCTTTCTACTGGTCCTTTATAATTACCATCGAACCCTTGGTAATTTTCAATACACCATCTCTGACTGAAATACTGCAACCTATAGAGTTGAGTACTCCAACCGATAGCAAGCTCTCCAGCCTATAGAGTCGAGTACTCCAACCGATAGCAAACACTTCTTCAATTCTGGAATATACCTTACATCACCCAATGTTCTGACAACTCCATCAAACATTTTAATTTTGATGGTGTCTATCCCAGTTACTTTGCAGACTGCATTGTTACCAAATAAAACTATACCATCGTTGCAGGATGTAAAAGTATCTCTGCCTCATCCAGTCATCCTTTAGGCTTCATCCCATTACAGGATCACCGCCTTGGCGCCGCTACTTCCTTGCTCCGAGCCTTCGTTAGTCGCCGGACAGCCATTATCTTCCACTGGGTAATAATTTTGTACTTCTTTATTTGATTTTTCAGTTTATCATGTTCTTAATTCTTCAGTTTCAATGTTTTATTCTCTGTGCCCATGGGATATCACAAGGTTTAGTAATCAATTTTGGGAATTTTTTTAGAAAAAAGATTTAAGAAAAAATAAAATTAATTGACAATAAAAAAGTGAAAAGAAAACTATGTTATTTAGTTATATGTATGTATCCCTTTTGTTTATTTATTTATTTATAAGTTAATAATAACATGTGAATATTTTAGCTTTTTTTTGCTTACGGTTGAATTGATATTAATCTAAAATATTTGTAAAATATAAAAACAGGGGATGAGGTTAGGAAGGAACCGTGAGAAAACATTCTGTCAAAATTGATCTTGATTTTGGGATAGGAGAGGATTATGATTATGTCCCTTATTATGTTTTGATGTGTATTTTTGTGCCTATGTTGAAATTGCAATTTGTCTTCCATCACTTGAGTCTTGACTTGCTAAAATTAGGTTAATTGATGAAATTATGGTGAAAAATTGAAATGTTTGAATAATTGAATTGATGAATGATGAAATTATTATGAAATGTTTAAATTGATGAAATTATTGATTAGCAATTGATGTTTTTATTTATACTAGATTATGGATAAATACTTGATTAAACGACAAAGAACTTTTGATTCTTCTAATAATCAATTACCAAGTCGAACAACCGAAAAACATCAATAAATACGTTCTGTTGCCTCCTCTCAGTCGTACAACCGAAAGAAACTATTCAAGCGTCAATAATTAATTTTTTTTTGATGTATTTTGACCCCCTTATGTTTACGTTCTGGTTTCGCCACTGACAAAAACTGGGGAAAACTAAATTTCAAAGTCTGAAAAGAACAAAATTTGAGGAAGGCAAATGTAAAGCAACCTTTTTTTTGTTAAAAAGTTATCATTAGTGATGTTTTCGAATCCTATATGGATGACGTCCATGAGGTAACTCCCCCAAGGGATGAATAATTTGACCTTATTCTATTTCATTTTTTGCCCATACTGCTGCTTTTCAAAGCTCAGATTCAGCAAGACTCTTGCTGGGTGGGTTGGGCACGCTACCCAAACATGAAGATCATTACTTAGTGCCATCATCCCAGACTAAGGTTTGCTAGGAAGATGCCTATTGTCAAATCGGTTGAGGAAATTCCAATCTTTTCCCCATTTCTAATAAATGCACTCCAACACTTAAGGTAGATATAGTGGATGTGTTTGGTATGATTGCTTCCTCTGATGAAAAGAACGACAACTATGAAACATTCATAGAACCTGCCCACATGATCGTCGATCCATATCCCGAGCTAAACCAAACCCAACTAACTCTTCGATCGTAGAGTCTCACAACTCTCTAGTCGTAGAGCCACCCACTACTACAACTCCAACAAAGTCCAACTCTCCAGTTGTAGAGTTTCATAGCTCTTCAATCGTTGAGTTAACTTCCTTTCCTCCACAAGCTAAAACCCAAGACAAAACTCAAACAGAACCATAAATCCACACCTCTCCTAAATCACCACCCACTCAACCTGGGAGCCAAACACAAACCTTACTTAAATCAAGCACTTTTATATAAACAATCGATCAATCCACAACACAAACATTGGACCAAGCCCAAACACAAACCGCAACAGAAACCCAAATAACCATTCCTCCAGCCAATGCTGAAAGATCCATGGTGTTAATACACCATCTCATTTTACAACTTATGCCTCAACCTCTAATACCTCAATTTCAACTGGTACAAGTACAAAAGTAGTACTAGCTTAAATACTCTCTAGAATAAGTGCTACTCCCACTACACCTTAAATGACAAAGTTATTGGTAAATAGAGAGAACAAATGCATAGGTGGTATTGAAGTCGTCTCCAATTCTTTGGTGGATAACATGAAAAATGTCAAAGAGGTAGACAGTAAAGTACTTTAACAAATTGGAGATACCGTGGCTAGGCATCTATGAAAGTATTTTAAACTTTTCACTAAAGTTGATAAGGATAGAAACAGTCATTACATGCAAGGAAACAATCATAAATAATGCCAGTGTTATAAGAGTGTTGCAGGGTACTTATGTGGCCTCTAGTTTGACCATGTTTGGGGAGCGCTGCCAAGATCTTACCTTGAATGTTGAAACGTTGAACACCAAGCTAGATGATCGTCCTGTTACCTCTCATTAACAATAAATTGACACTGATCGCAAGTTCATTGACCTAAAAGATGACGTCTCCTCCTTCAAGGAGCAGTTAAATGAACTTGTTGAAGCTATTAAAGCCCTTACTTAGATAATGTTGAATATGCCCAAAGTTGATGATTGCAAAAAAGTGGAGAAGTGATCGTATAATGAAAAGGCCTCTCATCAAGATACTCTTGATATCATTCCTTTATAACCAAGAGGAGCTTAGCTACCACATAGACGAAATGAGGTAACCCTAACTAGATCTAGACTTCAGGGCATGAATGATTCTATCTACACCAATAGGGCCCTTCAAGGAGTATCTATCCAAGTTGAGCCCTCTATTGGTACCTTATTTAGGCCAAGAGAAACTCCTAAAGAATATGATTTTAGAATGGTCCATGAGAGGAAAGCCTACTATCATAGGGTGAAAATAGAGAGGATAGACCCACCATACAGAAGGCAGAGGCGATCACAATCGAAGCGTCCGTGACAAATCAAGATTATCCTTCTTCCACGTGCTAATGTTGTGTAATTTTTATTTTTATGCTCTCTGTAATGTTATTTTTATCGATCAATAAATTCAAACTTTTTGCAGCAAATACAGTTCCTCACCAGATATAATTTAATTTTTACTTACATTTACATCCTTTTATACATAAGTGATTGATGTCTTGATTGAAACTAGGGTTTTGTTATCATCAAATAGGGGGAAATTGTTAATAAATGTATAATAATTTATTACTGTTAACGCCAAGATCCATCTACGTACTCCAATCACCAAAGCACGTCCAATCCTGCACAAAAATGGGTAAACACCAGAAGCTTGACGGCTTGAGCCGCCGAAGGATAGCTCCGATGTTAGAATAAGTACATGCTGAATAAGGTTAACAATGGAGGCGTAATGCTCTAGTGTTGGAAAATAATAATTGTGTGTGTACCTTAGAATCAGGGTAAAACCTTGTATTTATAGTGATCTCACCACCTCCATAAAGTCATTCCCAATATTGGATTAGAGTTTCTCATTAAGTATAATTCCTTAATGAGATTGTATAAGATCTCCCAAAAATAAGTTAGTTAGTGCAAATCCCAACACCTCCTTCTGTATTTAGAAACGAAATATAATTAGGAATCCTCGATTCCTTAAAGTACTCCAACTACCAAAACAGAATCTTACATGGGTTAAAATAACTCCACGTGGACCATGACCCATCATATGATTTAAGCCCAAGTAACCATGTCCTAACATTGCCCCTCAGTCTTCCATTCAAATAAAATATTTAAATGGAAGACTGCTCCAAACATAGCCCAATGATTAATAATTAATGCTGGCAAGCCTAACACCTTCAAATGCCCACAAAGCAACACCATTAAACGTCTGCAACCACAAACCTTCATTAAATAAATGTTCCTCGATAGGCGCGCGAATACTGAAAAGACAAATCAATCAAACCCCTTCGCTTCCCCCTTAAACAAAACCACACCCCCAATTTCAAAAACTACTACTGACTCTCCCACAAGATTTCTCCTTTATCTCTGCAACTACTCTCCACCAACAACAACCTCTTAGAACCTCCCATCCATGGCATCCTCAAGCAATCCTGCTACCTCCTCCCCTCGTTCCGACGAATCTATTAGGGTGATCCAAACCGACCAACCTATTAGAGCCATGCCCCTTTCCTCCATTCCCCTCTTACCAACAACCACCACATCCACCTCCTCTAACATTCCAAAAACAACCGTCAGAGCTATGTCCACCGCCACCGCCACCGACTCAACCATCGTCTCCACTACTGCCAACCCCAACACCACCATTCGTACCCAAAACCCTACAGAGGTCAAAAATGATTTTCAAAAAATGATACGTGAGTACTCTAATGAGGAAAAATTTCCCTATGCCAACACACCTTCCCAAATCACGAAAGCAGATCTCACCATAATCAGACAACATTACCACATTCCCAACACCCACCAACTTAAAGCCCCATCACCATCTGACCAAATGTACCACCGAACCAATGGTTGGACTGCCATGCCACTCACCCTCTTGGAAAAAGGTGTTCGGCTACCCCTTCACTCCTTCATCCTTACTCTACTAGGATTCATTGGCATCGGCTTCAGCCAACTGGTGCCAAATTCGTGCATCAACATCATCGCCTTCTGCCACGAAGTAGGTATTCCCCCCACCATTGACTTTTTCTTCGCCTTATTCCAACTCAACTGATCCCGAGAACCCGACTTCAAAACCTTAAGCAAAAAGCCACCGAAGCCCACCCAAAAAATTGAGAAACGATCCATCATGACCACCCCATCAAGAAACAAAGGATGTCATAAAGATTGGTTCAACATTAAAGGATTAGACACTCTCCAGATCCTTGACTAGGCCTCTTTCAGCCGTCCGAACGCCTCCTTAGGTGAAACTTCACCAGATAGACTCAAGGAGTTAGCAAAACTAACCGAAAGACTACCAACCAAAGAATGGGACTTCAACCTACTAACGAAATAGGCATGGCTGTTCAACCACAAATGTAAGTCCCGAACCCCTTCATTGAATCACAATCCTTAACTGTCTGTTAGCTGAATTATCTAACCTGCAGTATCTCTTATCAAACCAACTTCCATCAAGATAAAAGATCTTGAAGACTTCCTCGGGGAAAAAGCTCCAGAGAAATCCACAATCCCAACAACTTTCGAAGCCAACCCTTCAACCACTGACGCCTAAGGGCCATCCTCCTCAACAGCTGAACCAACCCCATCTACAACCTCATCACAGGAACCAATAATTCCAACCCCCGCTTTTACTGAAATAAGCCCCCTGGAGATGGCTCTATCCAAAAGGACCACATTACTTCGGGTTAAAAGAAGACGAACAAAACCAGCCAACAAATCAATAAAAATCGGACCTCCCGACTCCACCCAAACTCTACCCAAAGCCTCATCAACACAAACAACCACAGTCACTTCAAATGCACCAACATCCACCATTGCTCCCATCCCAACAGCTAATACAATTGAACAAATCAACATGCCAAACACGTTCAATCAAGAAACGAACGAAGAAATATCCGAAGACCCCCTTTTAACCAAAAAACCTTGAACAAAATCACCCTCACCACTTTCATCACCGCCCAAAACCTTAATACCAACTGACCCCTCCACTAGTCAAGTACACGAGGCCCGAGGCCGAATGACACTATGGCCAATCGAACTCAAAGAATATCCGCACAAACTGTTTGAGAATTTCATTCTACCTGCTGACGAACTCCGATTCAAGGATATCAGTATCCAAGAACTAAACTTCGTCGGCATGATGCATCAGGGTCGGGTAAGAAATGTTTCACCCCATGTTGACTTCCCTCATACAATGATAACTGATCTATCCAATTCTTCTGCCTTTAGGCCACTGCAGTCTCCGGTCATATCATCCGTCGATTCAACCAAGTTAACACTAGGGAGAAAGAACTTGAAGTAGAAATTCAGCAACTGAAGTTCGAACTGGATGAGGCTAAATCGCTCAAAGATGACCTTTATCATGCCAAACTTCGAGCCGATGATGCTGTTGCAAGGCTCAAAAAGGAGAAAAACTATCACCTTGACACAAAGTTTTATTGCCAAAAACTTGAAAATGAGTTGAAGGCTGAAAAACTAAAGGTAGCCGAAGGTGAAGAGCACTACAAAGTCCTTGCCCAAAACGTGGTAATTCAAGAAGAAAATGAAGATCTGAAGAAAAATGCCAACCTTATGATCACCTAAGTCCACAAGATGCATGAAGAAAAGAAGAGATTAATTGATTGGCTTTATCAACACCAAAGAAAAAGAATTTGCTGAATACCGACCCCTTGGTCCACCCCTTACCGAATAGAAAAGATAACAAATATGCCAATAGTACCGAATCTCTCCCGAGCTAACTAAGGAAGTCATGCAATAATTCGGTGATGGTATCAAGGTGCTCGAGACAAAGACAAGGAAAGGATGCTGGCTGCTGGGCTCGACCCAACCATATTGGACTCTTCCGAGGACGAACAAGATGACAACAACGAAGACGATCCTCCTCAGCCATAATTAACTATTAATTTTATATTTGGTATCCTCAATCATACAATGTAACCATCACTATGTACTCATTAATTTATGAATGAAAACGTTAACTTTTTCAAACAATTTTTCACATTTTGTCACATAATAAACGATAAAGAATTCATGTCAAAAATAAACAAGTATGCAAAATAATTTAAGGATTCATTATCCATAAAAAATGTTGTTCGCTCCAAAGAGATGAACAGATTAAAACAAACTCCATTAAAACATGTTCGCCCAAAGAGCTGAACATCCAACCAAACTCCATAAAAATATGTTCGCCCAAAGTGCTGAACATCCAACTGAACTCCAAAAAAACATGTTCGCCCAAGGGGCTGAACATCCAACCGAACTCCATAGAAACATGCTCGCCTAATGGGCTGAACATCTAACCAAACACCGTGAAACATGTTCGCCCAAAGGGCTGAACATCTAATCGAACTCATAAAAACATGCTCGCCCAAGGGGTTGAACATCCACCCAAACACTATAAAGACATGTTCACCCAAGGGGCTAAACATCCAACCAAACACTATGAAACATGTTCACCTAAAGGGATAAACATCCAACCAAACTCCATAAAGGCATGCTCGCCCAAAGGGCAGAACATCTACCCAAACACCATAAAGACATGCTCGCCGAAGGGGCTGAACATCCACCTAAACACCATAAAAACATGTTCGCCCAAAGGGCTGGACATCCAACCGAATTGCATAAAAAAATATTCGTGCAAAGGGCTGAACATCCATCCGAACACCATAAAAACATGTTCGCCCAAAGGGCTGAGCATCCAACCAAACACCATGAAACATGTTCGCCCAAAGGGCTGAACATCCAACTGAACTCCATAAAGACAAGCTCGCCCAAGGGGTTGAACATCCACCCAAACACCATAAAGACATTTTCACCGAAAAGGCTGAACATCCAACCAAACTCCATAAAAATATGTTCACGCAAAAGGCTGAACATCCACCAGAACACCATAAAAATATGTTCGCCCAAAGGGCTTAACATCCAACCAAACATTGAGAACAATAATGTTAGTTCCCGGAGGCACAATAGTTATCTAGAAGGGGGGGGGGGTTGAATAGATATTTTAAATTCTTCTTTTAAAATGTTTTGTTAGTTTTGATAATGGTTCAAACACAGCGGAATTAAGATTTGTTTGTTCCCCCTTTAAGATATAGTAAGTTTACGAGAGTGAGACAGTTATAATAGTTATAGCAGTTATAGCAAGAGTGTAAGAGACACGATAATTTTAAGTGGTTCAGAGCACTTAAAGCTCTTAGTCCACTCTTCTACTCCTCAAGTAGGAAATCCATTAAGGATATCTTTACACTTTCTGAATCTCACAGATTTCTTCAAGACCAGCATTCTTGGCACTTCTCAGTTCACTTTTGAACTCTTCAAGTCCAGCAGACTTGGTTCTTCACAGTTCACTTAGAACTCTTCAAGTCCTTCTGACTTGGAACTTCTTACTTCACTTGATAGTAGTTGATGAGTTCTTGAATGGTGCTACTCAATTGTCATTAAGCTTTTGTTCAAAAGAACTGAGTAGCTGAGCAAGCTTTCTCATTTTCAAATTGAAGAGTTTGATCGTTGAGTGTTCTTTAGCTTTTTGTTTTATGCTTGCTTAACTTCTTTCATCTTCTGATGTTTTGTATATATGATGCCTTTGAAAATGTATCTGTTGAAGCATTAAATGTATTTGACATTTTTGAGCTTTGATGGAGACTTTCTGCATAACTTCTAATCAGTAGACTAGCCCTCTGACACAACAGATTGCTATCTCACATAACACCTGAAAAGGTGTTTTCTGCTGACTCATGGTACTTTCCTTAGCTTCTTCAATACGTTTCTTTGTTATATACTAAGGATGACTGTTGTGTCATTGGGACTCCCAAGTTCTTCAACGTCTACAGCTCATTCCACATTTGTTGTGATTAATCTTTAAACACGTGGTCGAGGCTCGATGCTTCTGACACAGACAGATGAAGCTCTACGATTCTGATCGTGGTGTCATGACACCTTGGTGCTTAGTCTGGTGCTGATAGATGAGAGCGCTACGATTTCTCTTAAGGACTGGTACACTATGATCTTCACTTTCTTGTCTTGCAGACTCTACGCTTCTGAGAGTACTCTATGACTTCTGACTTGGCTCGGTAAACGTTAGGACTACTCTGCGATTTCAGAATGGCCCTTTAAAGTAGATACACTATGATCCTCAATGCTCTATATTTCTGCCTTGTCTTCTGCAATCTCTTGATCATCTTAATAGACTACGATTCAGTTGAAGCCAAATATTCCAAGATATAGATCAACCTAATAGCTTTGATCTCTTCTTCTATACATCCATTTACAAAATGATAAACATTAAAGTTCAGATCAACCTAACAAATTTGATTTATCACTAAGTCCTTGTTCATGCGTTCCTTTGAAGGATTTTACATATAATCATGACTTATTAACTTTCAACATCAAATTTTAAATATGCAATCTCCCAACAATCTCCCCCTATTTGATGTTGACATAACCAAGGAGATTTGTATCATGATTATTAATTTCTAGATGCAGTTGCTAGAAAGTAAATATGACTTAGTGTTTCAGTGAACAATTGAAACTTCTAGAGAATAAGCATGAATTTATTGATGTTTGTAAAGATAGATATTATAATTAAGCTTAGTTACATCAATAGGAATTGGGTTTCAACTTATCTCTATTTCTTTTTCCTTTTGCTTCTCGGAGGATTTGCATACTCCTCAGCTCTTCTTCTCCTGATTGCTTCGTCTCTTTGTGCTATATCTTCCAACTCACTTTGACTTAGTCTTTCATTATGATCGTGCCTTTTCATGAATGGAGGATCTCCAATTTGCATTCTTAGGCCTGTGGTGGTCACTTCGTGTGAGGTGGAAGAAGGGCCTTGACTCCTTAGTGGTTGTGCCATGATAATTTGTTGCTGATTAGATCGTGGAGTCTGATGTTAAGTCTGTCTTGTAGGAGGGCTTCTTGAGGATTGAGCTATGAATGTGCCTCTGCCTCCTTCCCCTTTATTCTTGTATGTCCTTGGTCACCTTTTTGGATGCCTCAGACAACTCTGTTTTGGTGGGAAGATCTGATATGAGTTTAAGGAGTTGCGAACTATTTGGAGGAGGGGTCCTTGTGTATTGATCTTGCATAGTGTAGAGAGCAAGATTAAGGTTAAAATATTTATTAGAGGATGAGGAAGGGACATCTGATGGAGGGGCTGGTGTGTGGGGTTGAGCTTCAGGATGAGGTGATTCTACGACTTGAGCATATGACTCTACGATTGGGCTTGGATCAGTAATCGTAGAGTGAGAGATGATAGGAGATTGTATCAAATGAAAATTGAGCACATTTGGTTCATCAATTACAAAATGTTGGGATTTTTTAACTGAGAATTAATTAAGTGGATGAAGAATCACTTCCAACCATCTTGGTAATTCATAGAATTGGTTGAAACATGATGATGGACAATGATTAACCCTGAAAGAGATGTGAATAGTTTGTACCTCATGCCTGTTTACTGAAGAAGAGCCATTTGTGATCAGCTTTCGGGCAAAGTTAAGGTTTCCTGGGAATCCATGAGCTAGCACGGAGATTGCTGGATAGGCTTTGAAGGTCCAGAACATGTGATCCCAGGAGTTGAGAATTTGGGCTCTGTGAAAAGGCATCATAGGTAGGTAGGAGAATAGTTGATTGTAGTTAGCTTTCCTATAACAATCACAACCCACATCTATAATCTCAACCTCATCATCCTCTTCTTCTTCTCTGCCTTCTTGTGAAGATTCCACTTCAACAATTACCTCCACTGCACTTCCTTACTTTTCTTCTTTCTCACCCTCCATAGCTCCACTTCTTTCCATTTCTACAATTTCTTAAGCCAGAACTTCTTGAGGAATAGAGGGAGATTCCTGATGATCTCTTGGCAGTTCCTCCTCAGGAGCAGCTTCTTCTGTCATGAGGACTTCATGATGCTCCCCCTCAGCTTTATCATTCATTTGTATTTTAAACAGCTCCCCCTCAGCTGGAGCACTCTCTAGAGTGGGAACTTCAGGCAGCTCCCCCTCAATTTGAGCTGTGCTCTTCTGACTTGCTTCAAATAGCCCCTTTTTTGCAGCTATCCTTTTATCTTCCTCCTTTAAAGCTTTTTCATTAACAAGAATGTATTTCTTAACAAGTTTTCTTTTTGAATTTTTAGGCTGAGTCATAGCCTCAGCACTTTCTTCAGCTTTAGCTCTGAATGGTTGATCAGGCTGAGAAGCTATTGCAGCATCCTCTTCGGGAGTGGTGTCCAATCTGGATTCTACGATCGGTAGAGACTCTACGATCGAAGAGAAAGAGGTCTTCTTAGACTTATGACTCTTCTTTCATTTCTTGAGCAGCTGAGAGATGGTAGCTCTGTCTTCTTCTTCCTCAGACTGCTGTTCTTTTCTTTTCAATTTTTTTAGAGTTTTAGTGCATGAACTCTCTTGAGGTGCCTCAGTAATCGAGCCTTGAGGCTCCTCTACCAGTTGAGCCTTTATTTTTCTTTTACCCTTGCTCTTTCTGATTAAAGCAATGAGTTCTTCCTTGTTGATTTCTTCTTCTTCTTCAGTCTCCTTTACAACATATATATTTCCTGGTATTCCAGGTCCCCTTTGCATCACCAGCCTCTTCCAATTGGACTCGGATATCATTCTAACATTTTCACCGGATTTCTTTTCCGCTTTTCAAACAATCATTTGGGTCATCCTCCTGTTGGGATTAATGGATTCTCCTTCATTATCTCCAATTTTGTCACCCAATGCTGATTACAGGATGATGCTTATAAATCGCCCGTAGAGCATCTTACCATAGCTCTTTGATTTCTTTGAATTAAGCATCCACTTCCCAATCCAATCGATGAGTATGGCTCCAAAGTTGAGTCGGATCCAATAATAGATTGCTGTCATAAGCTTTAGTTGTACTTCATTCACTGAGTCGTGGCCAGAGCTTTTGCAACATATGCACTTTCCAACAATGTCAGCTAAAAACTCATATTTTTGGGGAAACTCCTTCTTCTTATACCCCTTGATAGTCTGATTCTTTTTGTGATGCATCTTCTTCAATCCATCATGGAAATCGATGACCTCTATCGATAAGAGTCCCTTTAACTTGAAGCCTAGGGCCATATTTATGTCTTCAGCCTTGAGCTTGAGTTGTACTCCCCTGACTCTTGTGGTGATGATGTTGTTCTCAAAAACTCCATTGCTATAAAATTCCTTAATTAGCTTTGGGTAAATCCATGTGCTGGTGCCCAGAGCCTCCTCAAGACCAACTTTCTTTACCAGAGACATAATCTTGTGGAATTGAGAGTCAGTCACTGAACTCATCAACTCGTTGAAATGATAATACTTGAGAATCAAAGAATATTACTTGAAACCGCCATTAATTTCTTTTTGCAATGAAGTTTCGATTGAGCTTTTTTGAAGACTAGGTGAGTTTTGTAAAAACCTCCTCCACTATACTTGTAACTTCCTCCACTTGATCTAGTGGGACACATGTGTCGAGTTTTGCTTGGCTCCACAATTTTAATTTGTGTGGAAAATACTGATTTGCCCTTAGCTCCTCCTGAGCTAGTGTAGTCTTTGGGAGGACCACAATCGTTGAGGTAGCACTACGGTCGTTGAGGTTGTCATTGTGATCGTTGAGTCCACTGCTGAATCTGCTCTATGAACATTATCTGCTCTGTTCCTAGTGATGAACTTTTGACTTAGCATTTCTTCCGAGTTAAGGTAGCTCAGGAAGGGCCAATCTCTTAAAATGAACTAAGGATTAGGTTTGTCCCTAAGGCGCTTGATAGAGAGATTACTTGGATTTATTGGAACGTTTGTCATCACTAGATGCTTCTTTGTCATGTTGAGGAAGCTCTACGATCGTGGTCTTTAATGTCATTGCAACTCTACAATCGTGGACTTTCTTTGGTCATGTCTACGATTTTTAACATAGCCTTTATATCTGTATGGTTAGCACAAACTAGAGCATAGATTTTATGGTTATAGATTTAGCATGCCTAGCTAACTTATTAATTTATTAAATCTGGATTCATCTAGAGGCTTTGTAAAGATGTCATCAAGTTGATTTTCAGTAGGGATATATTGTAGAGATATGGTTCCATTTTAAACATGATCCCTAATAAAATGATATCTTATTTCTATATGCTTAGTCCTAGAATGCATGACAGGATTGTGTGTTATTGCTATGGCACTAGTGTTATCACAAGGAACAGGTATGGATTTGAAATCAAACCCATAATCTGCCAGTTGATTTTTTATCCACAAAATTTGAGCACAACAGCTGCCAGCAGCAATATATTCAGCTTCTGCTGTTGATGTAGATACTGAGTTTTATTTCTTGCTAAACCAGGACACAAGTCTGTTTCCCAGTAGCTGACAGATGCCACTAGTACTTTTTTTGTCTATTTTGCAGCCTGTAAAATCAGCATCTGTATATCCTGTTAGTGTAAAAGAGGACTCCTTGGGATACCAAAGCCCCAAGTGAGGTGTGCCTTTAAGGTACCTGAAAATTCTTTTTATAGCAGTTAAGTGTGATTCCTTAGGATTAGCTTGAAATCTAGCACAAATACATGTTGCAAACATTATGTCTGGTCTACTGGCAGTTAGATATAGAAGAGAGCCTATCATACCTCTGTATTGAGTTATCAATACTTTTACCCTTTTAATCTTTGTCAAGCTTGGTTGCTGGAGCAATTAGGGTTTTCATGGGAGAGGCTGATTCCATGCCATACTTTTTAAGTAAGTCTTTAATGTACTTGGCTTGGTTTATGAAGATTCCTTCATCAGTCTACTTTACTTGCAGTCCAAGAAAGAAGTTCAGCCTACCGATCATGCTCATTTCAAACTTGCTCTGCATAAGCTTGACAAATCTCTTACATAATTTTTCATCAGTAGAGCTAAAGATAATGTCATCAACATATATTTGAACTAATAAGATTTTGTCTTTATTTTCTAAGAAATAATGTGGTGTCTACTCTACCTCTTGTGAACCCATTTTCAATAAGAAAGTTAGTTAATGTTTCATACCATGCTCTAGGTGCTTGTTTAAGACCATATAAGGCTTTGTCTAATCTATAGACATAATTAGAGAGAGTTGGATTGATGAAACCTGAAGGTTATTCTACATATACTTCTTCTTGAAGTTCACCATTCAGGAATGCACTTTTGACATCCATCTGAAAGACTTTGAATTTCATGTGAGCAGCAAAGGCAAGAAATATTTTGATGGCTTGTAATCTGGCAACAGGTGCAAAGGTCTCATCATAGTCAATGCCTTCTTCTTGAGAGTAACCTTTGGCCACTAGTCTTTCCTTGTTCCTTGTTATTACTCCATCTTTATCCATCTTGTTCCTGAAGACCCACTTGGTGCCAATGACAGGATGAATCTTTGGTCTTGGAACTAATCTCCATACTTTGCTTCTTTCAAACTGATTTAGTTCTTCCTGCATGGCTTCTATCCAGCCGGACTCTTCCATTGCATCTTCTATCCTCTTGGGTTCCATTTGTGATAGAAAGTTCAGATAGAAACACTCATTTTTGGTGGCAGCTCTTGTTTTGACTCTTGCATTGAGGTCTCCAATAATTAAGTATTGAGTGTGATCTCTTTCCCATCTATTTCCTATTAGAACATCTGTCCTGATTCCTTCTTGTCTAAGACCTTCAAGATCAATTTCAGCTTCTTGATGTGGAGGTTCGTTGTCTTGCGTAGTTCTATCTACGATCTCCGCTTCTTGCTCTACGATCTCATTTTTTGGAACTATGATCGTGGTGTTGAGCTCGACGACCTCGTTCGTAGTTTCTAAATTATCATTAGTAGTGTCTTAAGACATTGTTTTGTCCAAGTCTATTTCATCAAAGATGATGTGAATTGAGACTTCAACACTTAGTGTTTTCTTGTTGAACACTCTATAAGCTTTACTGTCTGTGGTATATCTGAGAAAGATTCCTTCGTCAGACTTAGGCTGGAACTTTGTCAGATACTGTTTACCATTGTTGAGAATATAGCATGCACAACCAAACACATGAAAGTAGCTGACACTTGGCTTTCTTCCTCTCCATAGTTTGTAGGGAGTCTTCTTTAACGTAGAGTGTACAAGAGATCTGTTCTGAGTGTAGCATGCAGTGTTGACGACTTACCTGTAAGTATTCAGCAGATGGGTCACCGCTTTGTAGAGTTCTTCCAGCTTCTATCAACATTCTGTTCTTTCTCTCAGCTACTCCGTTTTGCTGAGGAGTTCGTGGAGCTGAGAAGCTGTGACTGATGCCATTGTCTATGCAGAACTGGTCCATCTTAGAGAAGTCAAATTCTCTGCTATGATCACTTCTTATAGCCTTAATTTTCTCCTCTCTCTCGTTCATCCCTAGTCTGAACATTTTGATTAATTGGGAGCTAGTTTCATCTTTTGAGTTTAAAAAGAACACCCATGTGAATTTGGTGTAGTCCTCCACTACAACCAGTGAGTGTCTCTTCCCTCCAAGGCTCGTTGTTGGAATTGGCCCAAATAGGTCCATGTGAAGAAGCTGCAGGGGTTTGTCATTTGAGTTGACAGTTTTGTTCTTAAATGAGCTTTTAGTCTATTTTCCAAGCTGACAGGCATTGCAAGGCCTTTCTTTGATGAAGATGAACTTGGGTAAGCCTGCAACTAGATCTTTTGAAGCCAGTTTAGACATGCTTTTGAAGTTGAGATGAGATAGTCTTCTATGCCATAGCCAGCTCATTTCTTTAGATGCTTTAGCTAGGAAGCATATCGACTCGTCCGAGCTTAGTTGACCAAGATTTACGGTGTAGACATTTCCTTTTATTGTTCTGGTCAGTTTTATAGCAGATGTTTTTATATCTCTGTCTTGACATTGATTGTTGAGGAATGTGACTTGATGACCCTTGTCGCAGAGTTGGCTTATGCTCAGAAGATTATGTTGTAGTCCTTCCACATAGGCTACTTTATTGAAGGACATTGCACCATTCCCAGCTGAGCCATATACTCTTGTCTTGCCAGATCCATTGTCTCCAAAGATGACTGAAGGACCCTCCTTCTCTATGTAATTAGACAGAAGGGCTTTGTTCCCTGTCATGTGCCTTGAGCATCCACTGTCCAGATACTAAGTTGTGATCGTGGAGCTTGGTTCCTGTGGTAAGATAAAACTCTCATTTTGGTACCCATACTTGCATGGGTCCTACTTTGTTAGTACCCTTAGGAACCCAAATTTGCTTAATTCTGGGTTTCACATGCATAGGATTATGGTAGCATATTGTAGCCTTGTGACCAGTCTTATTATATACAAAACATCTAATACAATGCATGCTTGTATGTGTGTGTTGCTTCTTACTCCATTTGGACTTATGTGTGTTTTTAGCAGTCCTTCCTTCCTTTTTCCATGTGTCCTTGTGTTTCATGATTTGTGAAGAGTGGGGTTTAACTCTACTATTCCTTCTCAGTTGGTTCGTGGAGTCGATTTTACTCGACTCTACGACCCTTCGAGGTTGGAGAGTAGAGACTGAGTTATTCTTCTTTCTTCTGAAACCTAGGCCAACATAAAATCTTTTATTCCTTGGAACATAGGTTGGATCTGACGAGGAGGGTTGGACTGGTTCTTCCTTCTGTGAGGATTTCACAAATATAATGCTTTTACTAAAAATTAGAGCATTACTAGGGCTAGTTTCCTTTATTTTTCCCACATATGGCTTTGAGGTGGATTCCCCAAAGCCTAAACCTGTTCTGTCAGATGCACTTCTCTGACTAGAGATCAGGGAGTCCATGGATGAAGATGATTTATTTCATGTAGAGATTGTCCTTTCTAGTTCCTCAATTTTAGAGGTTAGACTTGACTCTCTTTGAGCATTGAGCTCATTAGTCTGTTTTAAGAGTTTATACTCAGCTTCAAGCTTGGAGAGAGAGTCAGTATTTAGAAGGGCTGTTTCCAGTTCTTCCTGAACTTTCTCTTTCTCCTTTTGAAGAAGTGAATAATCTTTTGGATGTAACTCCGAACCATTTTCATGTACTTGATGCATGGATCGATGTTATGCCATGCAGTTCTTAAATCATCTATGTCTACATCAGAGAGTTAAAGTCAAATACCTCATCTATACTTACTTCATAAATGTTGGAGTTCTTTTTTATCCTTATCATGATTTTGCCGCCATTATCTTCAAAGATTTGCCATTTGAGGATCTTCATCATCTCTAGATCCTCGAAAGTTGAGTCGTTTGTCTTTCTTCTCATTCCACGATCCTCCAAATTCTTTCTTTGAATTTGATCTTTTTTTCTTCTCTCTCGAGGCCTTTTGCAATGAAATGGCCATGCTTTTTGCAGTTGTAGCATAAGTCATTTATTTGTTCGTGGCTGGTGTAGTTGTTGAAATTCTTAGGTTTGCTGCTTTTTCCTTGACGTATGCACCTTCTGAGTCTTTTTACCAATATTGCAAAGTCTTCATCATCTTCATCATAGTCAGAGTCATTCTCAGTATTAGCTTTGGAAGTGTTGTCTGTTGCTTTTAGAGCAACTCCTTTGTCTTTCTTTCTTCCTTCAGATAGAGTTTCTGTTCGTTGAGTGAGCTCCAATTCATATATGAGAAGGTTGCCATATAACTATTGAACAATCATTTCATGGAGATTCTTTGATTCTCTGATGGTAGTGGTTTTAGCATCCTACTTGCTGGGTAAAGCTCTCATGAACTTTATAATTAGATCTTTATTTGGATAGATCTTTCCATAGGCTCGAAGAGAGTTGAGCAGTACATTAAATCTTTCGTAGGTGGAAGTGACATTTTCTCCTTGAATGTATGCAAACATTTCATATTGCTGAGTCAGGAGAGATTGCTTATTTCTCTGACTTCTTCTGTTCCTTCATGCATGATGAGTAATGCTTCCCACACTCCCTTTGATGTTTTGCTGTTTACCACAATTTCAAATAGATCGTCTTCTAACGATGAAAACAAGATGTTCTTGGCCTTTTGTCGAGTTGGACAGCTTTCTTTTCGTTGTCAGTTCATTCTTCTTTGACCTTGATCTGGATTCTGTTTGGATCGTCTATAGTAGGAGCAAGCTTGGTAGGAATGTAGGGCCCATTTTGAACAGTTTCAAATAGATCTTCATCTATTGAGTCCATGTAGGCTTGCATACAAACTTTCTAGTTGGCGAATTTATCCTTGTTGCACATAGGTGCCTTGCTGCCTCCTCCAGTCTTTGATTCGCTTATCAGATGTGCCATTGGATCTACTTAAGCTTTGTAGGCTGTTTAATAGAACCTGCTCGATACCCAATTATTAGTTCCCAAAGGCACAATAGTTATCTAGAAGGGGGGGTGAATAGATATTTTAAATTCTTCTTTTAAAATGCTTTGTTAGTTTTGATAATGGTTCAAACATAGCGGAATTAAGATTTGTTTGTTCCCCTTTAAGATATAGTAAGTTAACGAGAGTGAGGCAGTTATAGCAGTTATAACAGTTATAGCAGTTATAGCAAGAGTGTAAGAGACACGACAATTTTAAGTGGTTCATAGCACTTAAAGCTCCTAGTCCACTCTTCTACTCCTCGAGTAGGAAATCCACTAAAGATATCTTTACACTTTCTGAATCTCACAGATTCCTTCAAGACCAACAGTCTTGGCACTTCTCAGTTCACTTTTGAACTCTTCAAGTCCGGCAGACTTGGTTCTTCATAGTTCACTTAGAATTCTTCAAGTCCTTCTGACTTGGAACTTCTTACTTTACTTGATAGTAGTTGATGAGTTCTTGAATGGTGCTAATCAGTTGTCATTAAGCTTTTGTTCGAAAGAAATGAGTAGCTTAGCAAGCTTTCTCTTTTTCAGATCAAAGAGTTTGATCGTTAAGTGTTCTTCAGCTTTTTGTTTTATGCTTGCTTAACTTCTTTCATCTTTTGATGTTTTGTATATATGATGCCTTTGAAAATGTATCCGTTGACTCATTAAATGTATTTGAAATTTTTGAGCTTTGATGGAGACTTTCTGCATAACTTCTGATCAGCAGACTGGCCCTTTGACACATCAGACTATTATCTCACCTAACACCTGGAAAGGTGTTTTCTACTGACTCATGGTACTTTCCTTAGCTTCTTCAATACGTTTCTTTGTTATATACTAAGGATGACTGTTGTGTCATTGGGAATCCCAAGTTCTTCAATGTCTACAGCTCATTCCATATTTGTTATGATTAATCTTTAAACACGTGGTCGAGGCTCGATGCTTCTGACACATACAGATGAAGCTCTACGATTCTGATCGTGGTGTCATGACACCTTGGTGCTTAGTCTGGTGCTGATAGATGAGAGCACTATGATTTCTCTTAAGGACTGGTACACTAAGATCTTCACTTGCTTGTCTTGCAGACTCTACGCTTCCGAGAGTACTCTACGAATTCTGACTTGGCTCGGTAAGCGTTAGGACTACTCTGCAATTTTAGAGGGGCTCTTTAAAGCAGATACTCTACGATCCTCAATGGTCTACGTTTCTGCCTTGTCTTTTGCAATCTCTTGATCATCTGGATAGACTACGATTCAGTTAAAACCAAATATTCCAAGATATAGATCAACCTAACAACTTTGATCTCTTCTTCTATACATCCATTTACAAAATGATAAACATTAAAGTTCAGATCAACCTAACAAATTTGATCTATCACTAAGTTGTTGTACATGTGTTCCTTTGAAGGACTTTACATATAATCATGACTTATTAACTTTCAACATCAAATTTTAAATATGCAATCTCCCAACAAATAGTATTCTTCAAAGAACCAAACACTCATTTTATTAATTTTCTGGAAAAATTACAGAGTTGAAACCTCTACTGATAATATTTTTGAAGTCGGTCAGCATGCCAAGTGTTCTTGATCTCTGTTCCATCCATCGCCCGAAGTTGATACGTTCCTGGTTTTGACACTCCAATTACTTCCCTTGATCCTGAAGCTTAGAGGCTTCCACTTCCCGAAGAACAAGGTCTCCAATTTTAAATCTTCTGAGCTTAACACCTTTGTTATAATGTCTAGCAACTCTTTTTAATAAGTTGCCAACTTTACCAATGCGGCCTCCCTGACCTCTTTTAATAAATCAAAGTTGACGCGAATACCCTCCTCGTTATATAATTCTTTGAACTGGCTAACCCGAAGCGAAGTAGAACCAATTTCTACCGGAACCAAAACATCAGTACCGTAAGCCAATCTGAACAGCGTAGTCCGATAAGCCCATAACACACTAAGAAACTCTTTGGGCCATCTTTTGTTTGCCTCATCAAGTCTCCTCTTTATCCCATTCAACAAAGTTCTGTTTATCACTTTGACTTGGCCATTCGACTGGGGATGAGCCACCGAAGTCTCTCGATGCTAAATTCCCAACTTCTATAAAAACGACTCAAACTTTGAGCCTACAAACTATCGACCATTATTCGAAACCATCACCAAAGGAATGTTGAACTGGAAAACTAAAAATTTCTTCAAAATTTTTAAATATTTCTGCTCCATAATTTGCCGAAGGGACTTCGCCTCTACCCACTTAGTCATATAATCAATAGCCATTACCACAAAATAAACCTGGCCCTTCACCTTCGGTAACGGACCCAATATGTCAACCCCCCATACAACAAAGGGAACTGGTGACAAAACCGAATACAATTCCTCTGGCAGTTGATGAGTAATAGGACTATTCAATTGACATTTCAAACACTTCTTCACATAGTCCGTCGCTTCCTTATAAATCGTAGGCCAATAGTATCCCTGCCGAAGCACCTTATATGCCAATGCCTTCGCGGCCATATGATCACCATAAATTCCTTCATGAACCTCCCAAAGAACATACTCTGCTTCGGAGGGAACCAAACACTTAAGCAATGGAGAAGAATAGGCCCTTTGAAATAGATCCCCATCTATGAGCACAAAATTCGAACTCCTATGCTTGACCTTTTTTGCCAACATCCGATCCAAATGCAAGACACCATATGCCAAATAATCCAGATAAGAGGCCATCCAACAATTTGAATGCTCCATAAACATGACCTCTGCATGCTGAACACTCAGTTGATTTAAAAGTTCCACGTAAACCGAACCACTGAATGTGCTCACATCAGTTGTAACCAACCTTACCAAAGCATTGGCTATGGAATTCTATCCACTCCTTAAAAAGCAAACGAACTGAAGTACTGGAGTTGATCCTTCACTTCTTCTAGATATTTTACCATCCTTTCCCCCCTCGGGCTTCTTACTCCCCTAAAACTTGCTTGATCACCAGTGGGAGTAACTGAAAATTACCAACTTTTTCACTTCGAGACTCCTTGCCAGACATAAACCTGCAAGGATTGCTTCATACTTGGCCCCATTATTGGTTGCCTTAAACCCAAAGTGGATCACTTGCTGCACCTTAAACCCCTCCGAACTCGTCAAAATAACGCCAAAATCACTGATCTCCAAAGTAAAAGACCCATATGCATACAACGTCCATGAACTAGATATTGGCTGAGCATCCATAACCATCTGAACCACTCCTTTTGTCTAAACTAAACTGTTATTCGCCTCGGAGAACGAACACTCCACCGCGAAGTTAGCCAAAGCCTGACCTTTTATAGCTGTCCGAGGATGATAGTCCAATAAAAATTATGAAAACTCCATTGTCCACATGGCTAACCGACCCGAAACATATGGCTTCCCCCAACACTTTCTTCAGTGGCTGATTCATGTATATTACTATTAATCGACCTTGGAAGTATTGTCGAAGCTTCCGACTTTCTATTATTAATGCATAGGCAAACTTCTCAAGATTCGGATACCTTGTATCTACATCCCTAAGGGCATGGTTCACATAGTAAACCAGGTGTTGCTTACCCCCAATCTCCCGCACCAAAATAACTCTTACTTCCAATGAACTTACCGCCAAATACAAATATAAGGGTTCAGCAAGAACTGGCTTCACCAACAAAGGAGTCAAAGACAAATATTTCTTAATCCCTTGAAAAACATCCTCACAGTCTAAAGTCCATTGGAAGGTCTTCTCGTTCTTCGGCTCTTTTAACGTATGCAAACATCTTTCTGCTGATTTAAACATGAACCTCCTCAAAGCTGCTATCCGACCTGCCAGATGCTAAACATCCTTGTATGAATGGGGAGACTTCATATCCAAAATAGCTTTGATTTTTTCTGGATTAGCTTCTATTTCCTTCTAGCTGATTAGATACCCCAAAAATTTTCCCGCTCCCAAACCGAAGGTACACTTAGTCGAATTCAACCTGAGCTTAAAGTGCCGGACAGTCTGAAAGCAATCCGATAAATTATTTGTGAGACACCAGATGTTATGAATAAAGATTTAAATTTCTCGAAATATTTCTTTTAATATTATGGTGTGGATTTGATATAATGTCATAGTTGTGGGTAATATTTATAAATTTTACAAAGTAAGCAAGTTGTATATAATATTCGATTAGTCGGAGAATATTCTTTTTGTCGGGGAATATCCGTACGACGGCACAATCATTGGTGAACCCACAATGGAAGTATTGTCGTAGTAAGAAAATGACAAAATTATCTTTTTATGAAAATAAATTACCAAGTGTTACCGTTAAAACTGCTTGAACTACCCTAGAGTAAAAGTATACGAATATCGTGTGGTTGCATAATAACACGCCAGTATTGGTTATTGATGCTTACGTCGTGAGAAGTCACTTTCGATTATACTCAATTATTGCTACACGATAATTTAACTTGATCATATCTCTCATATTATTAACTCGATTATTATCACAGTATCATCTACATAATATGATATATTATTAAATCAATAATTGAGACGACAAAGTTATTCATATTATTAAATTGCAATATTTACAATGTCTAGAAGTTCTGTCAAGGAGAGGTTTGGTCACCTAATTGCGCACCAATAAGGAGAAATCCTTATTGGAAAGCCCCCTCTTTCTTGGGAACGACCTGGTTGTTAAATATTATGAGTTATAATATTAATGAAGAATAAGTTCGTGTTGATTAAAGATAAAATTGATAGTTCCATTGTGTTGGAATTATTAGTGTTAGTGGAAATCGATATTTATGTCGATAATAATTGATGTCTGGAGGTTATATTTTTCAATCGGGTATTCAGGGCACTTTTTGTGTCAGAGTACTATTCATGAGTTACTATTCACAAGGTACTATTCACCCAAAAAATATATTTCTTTTCGGTCCAAATCATTTTTGGGTACAATATTATTCCATTAGGAGATGTGCTAATTTTTTAGACTGTTGGTTGAAGTTATAATAGTGAATCAATATGGACCGCTGGTGGAAAGTTATAATAGTAAATCAATATGGACCGCTGGTGGAAAGTTATAATAGTGAATCAATATGGATCGCTGGTTTAAAGTTTTAATAATAAATCAGTATGGACCGTTGCTTTAAGTTTTAATAGTAAATCAATATGGACCGTCCATTTAAAAGTAAATCAATCTGGACCGTTCAGGAAATAGTTACTATTCAGTCCATTCTCCTATAAATAGAAGCTCATTCCTTCATTATTTCTTACGAATTCACTGAAACTCTAGAGAGAGAAATTATAGAGAGAAAGAAGAAGAGGAGTCTGCTACCTCTCTATTGCAGTATCCAGCTTTATTCTAAGGTAAGGGGTATTATTTCTTTCGTATTCATGAAGAGAACTTTTGTTATTCCATTCCTTATTATTCTGTTGGAATAACCTGTTTATGCGAAGTACCGCATATATGGTGAAATTCTTCTATAATTCTATTCCTTATTATTTTGTTGGAATAACCTGTTTATGCGAAGTACCGCATACATGGTGAAATTCTTCTGTTATTCTATTCTTTATTATTATGTTGGAATAACCTGTTTATGTGAAGTACCACAAACATGGTGAAATTCTTATATTATTCCGTTCATTATTATTCATTTGAATATCCTCGTCGCAAGCGTTTCGCTTACCGGGTTCCATTATTTATTATTACATTTGGAATATCACATGTCGTGTGTTTACGCCGGACTTGGTTTCATTATTTATTATTTTGTTGGAATAACCTGTCTGTGCGGTCTATCACATGCATGGCGATTTCTGTTGTTATTCCATTCTTTAATTACATTGGAATATCACGGGCCGAATGCGTTTACGTATGACACGTTCCATTATTTATTATTCATTGGGAATAACTTTTATGCATGCGATCTATCGCACGCATGGTGAATCCTTACATTATTCCATTCTTTATTATTCTCGTTGGAATAACTCTGCATCATGCGGATTACCACATGCATGGTGAATGATCCTTTGTATTCATTCCTTATTAAATTGTGGAAATGATCTCAGATATTTGGATTACCGCATGGCGGGTGAAAATCCATTTGCAGTTTCATATATTCTGTTATACTCAGTTGGTTAAAGTTTTGGCTTCTATACTCCATGAAATTAGTGTAATATCCTTGATATTTGCGTTTCATCTAGTATCTTTTCATGGAAATATTCTTCTGAGCATTCTTGAATTTTTCTCCACAAAGCAGTATCATGTTGACAATTTGGACATTATTGAGTTCAGGATAAATTAACTTATAAATCTTTAAAATTTATTCTTGAACTTGTTTTATTGAATTATTATGTCATTGTCATGATGAGTTATGTTGGTTATTATGTGAACACATGAAAGTTTCTTAGAAATCACAAAGGGTTGAAAATTAGATTTTGGTGAAAATGGAATATGAAATTCAATTGACCATATCTCCTATTATATTTTGAATTTTTGAGTGTGGTCAAGTTCTAGAGTTAGATCTATGAATTTTATAACTTATCCAAGTGGAATCACTGGAAAAGGTGTTGTAGATTTTCGTGTGGACCGATTTTAGCAAAGGATTCAAAAACTAGAAAATACAAAAAAGGCTATTGTCGAGAAGTTTAAAAGGGCATTTTCGGCTACTTAGTTTGTGAGAACAATTCCGGCTTTTTGGGACATGGAAATATATGGTATAAAGTACCTCCTGTCCAAAAATGAGTTCATTCCGACTTAAAATGAGCAAGTTATGACCAATTCAATATTTAGGTTTTTCCGACGAAAAATGCTATAACCGGAGTTCTATAACTCCGATGACCATGAAATTTAAACTAGAAGTTCATGTTAACATGTGTAAGATCCTGCTAAGATTTGGGAATTTTTGGAGTTAAACTTGAGGTAGCTAATTTCTTAAGGAATTAATTAGAAATTAATTTTTGAAAAATAGTAAATGAATTTTAAAAATTACAAGAAAAATATATGTTCAAATATTGGACTATATTCTGCTAAATCCCAGAAAAGAAATATTTTTGGGACTGATTTGGTATTTTTCATGAAAATAATCTAGTTATGAGTAAAAGAGTTAAATATGTTATGTGAAGTAACAAAATTAGAAAATAGGATTTTATGGCTTGAAATCCTATATAGGGTATATCTTGATTTTGATAAGGGATTTGATCATTGGTGATGAAATCTTATGAGTATGGCATTTTGAATGATTAAATGCATTATTTGGTAAAGTGTAAATAATTGAAATAAATTGTTTATAAGTTTAAGAAGTGATTAAAATATTGTTATAATATTAATAATATTAGATTATGAGTTTATTAAGTGATTGATAATATTTGGATAAATTTAAAGTCTTTAATATTTATCCTTGTTTTCGTTTGATTAATGCTTATATCACTGTCATCATTCTCATGTTTATATTATGATAAAAGTCATCTTTGGCTTACGTGCATAGATGGACTTGGTGTGATTATGACCAGGGATTATTCGGTATAGTCATGATCGTAATGTGACGAATGATGTGGTAAAAATTCTCAGTGGCCTGTAGTGCATTGATGGACAGTTTTTGGTATGATTATGACTAGGGATTATTTGGTTTAGTCATGACCATTGATGATTTAATATCCTTGGCGCGTAGTGCAGGGAAGATTCGATGATATGGTTTATTTATTAAGCTGAGTCTCATCGATTAAAATTGATGAAAACATTTTAAATCATAGAAGATAGTAGATATCACGCTATACTTGACTCTTCTAATGGATTGCTTATTCCGCTGCAGTTAAACTTGATGTCTGTTGTATTTTATCAGTTTAACATTATTGAAGGCTAATGATAATTTATTCTGCATTATCTTAGTCATAATATTTCTTACTAGGCTAGTTGTGCTCACCCTTTCTTTCATTGTTCTCTTCAGGAAATGAGAATATAGTTGGGACGAGTCGGGGAAAGGAGTGACGGTCCAGATGATAGCATTAGTAGTCCTCAATATTCTGTTAAATAATGTGACAATAAATGTAATGAGGACTCCTTTGAGTGTGGATATTGTCTAGATGACAATATTTCTATTAAAACTTTCAGTTTATGTATTGTCGTATATTACACGACGGTTGTATAATTAAGTTTGTATTTGTATTCTCTACCATATATTTGGCGACTCAAGATGGGTGATGTATACCTATTTTTGGGGGCGTCACATCATCTAAGTGAACTTAAACCAACTTACTTTTGACGATCATATCATCGACATAAACCTCTATGCTCTGACCCAATTGCTTCGAGAACACGTAGTTCATCATCCTCTAATAAGTAGCCCTCGCGTTCAAAAATCCGAATGTCATCTTCTTTTATGCATAAACTGTCCGATGAGTAATAAATGTTGTCTTCAGGATATCATCCTTATGCATCGAGATATGATGATATCCCAAAAAAACATCCATAAAACTGTGCAAGGCGTACCTTGAAGTGGCATCGATCAACTGGTCAATATGTATGAGTGGATAGAAGTCCTTCGGGCATGCCTTGTTCAGATCTGTGTAGTTAATGCAGACCCACCACTTCCCGTTCTGCTTCTAAAACAATACCACATTCGCCATCCACTCAGGGAAGTCAATCTCAAAAATGAAATCTGCTGCCAAAAGCTTGGCTATCTCCTCATCTATTATCTTTTGCCTCTCCGGAGCAAAGATCCTCCTCTTCTGCCGAACTGGTTTCTTTGAACGGTCCACATGTAGCCTATGCACAACTACCTTTAGATCAACGCTAGGCATGTCACTGGGAGCCCATGTAAAAATGTCGGCGTAACATTGCAACAACTCAACCAAGCTGGTCTGAAAAGGCTCTTGCAACCGTGTCCCGATCCTAACCATCTTATCCCTCTTTCCAGGAATCAGCTCCACCTCTTCAGTCTCTTCGGCTGGCATAAATAGAGGTTTTGTAAGTAAAAGGCTTGATCTCAATTGCCATTGTCTGCTTCTGCTTACTGACCCCTACCCCTGAAGAGATTAAAACATTCCTGTAACATCTCCTCACTAGGTCGAGATCCCCTGCCACCTCCCCAACTCCATTCTATTTGGGAAACTTAATTTTGAAGTGAGGAATCAAAGTCACTGCCTGAAGAGTTGTCAAGGTTGGTCTCCCCAATATAGCATTGTAAGTAGAATCCACATGTACCACAAAAAATTTACAAACTATCTCCACTTGCTGAGGGGCTGTCTCGAAGATCACCAGTAGCTCGATCGTCCTTGATCTTTCACTGGGTCATTGCTGAATCCATAAAAGAAGGCTCCTGTCTAACCTCCGATTTCCTGCCTCCCAAGTCCAACCTCTGGTAGGCATGAACATATAATATATCTACTGATGAGCCATTATCTATCATCATTCATTTCATATCTACCAATCCTACCTGTGAAGTAATCACCAATGCACCCTCATGCGGTTCGATTGGCTTTGTTAGAAAATCCTCATCAGTGAAGGATATCACCAAAATCGGATAGGGTCTTTCACGCTATGAAAGCTGTTCAGATACTGACAATATCGCATCCAAAAACCCTTTCCTCTTCTTCCCAATAACCTTTCCAATTGACCCACCTGTGATCACATCCACCACCCGGCGCACCGCCTAGGTCTGATCCTGGTTCTTAGGCTGGGTGGTCAGATTCGATGCTGGGATGTTACTCCCTTGCCATAACCCCAAAGCATCTCATCCTGCAATATACTAAACCAAATTCCCTTTCTGGATGTTCTTCTCGATCAGGTTCTTCAGAGTCCAACAAGTTTCCGTGGGATGTCCAATGATGAGTGGGTTTTATTCTTAAGAATCAAGTGCGTTTAGCTTAATCTTTTGGTTGGTTTTTAAGTGTTATGTGTGCATTACATACATTTTATGTTATTTTGTAGGCTATGACACGACATTAGCATGAGAAAACAAGGAAAAGCAATTCGGACATCTTTTGGACTAAAATATGCAAGAAGGGAAGATTTTAGGGATTATAACACCAAGTTGGATGCTTGTTCTTGGCTTGGAACATGGATTTTATTGTATAGTTTCTTCTTATCTTTTCAGAACATCTTGAATCATCCCAATCGGAGCTAGGATATGAGAGTTATGGCCTTTTTATCAACAAAGATCAAAGCTCAGAGTTGTCATGCTTGCCATTTACATAGCACCAAGTTCATGCCCGATTTTGATCTTGATCCGGCCAGAATTTGTCAATTCTAAAAGAATAAAAGTTGTAGATCTCGTTGATCTTCGATTTGATAGGTGGCAGGTCCCGTAACTCCTAGCGGATCAAAAGTTATGCCTGTTTTACCAAAAGACGTTGTTGGTTATATATTTTATGATTTTAATGATGACAATATTATCGAGTTTATGAATTTGATTTAAATTGTTTGGGCTGATTCAAATTTATTATATGTTGATTTCTTGTTGGCCCAAGATTGGAATTATGGTCCATTAGTATCTTCCTTCTATATTTAAGTTTGCATGTTGCATGTTGTTGAAAAGATCTTTAATATAATTTAGTAATGATATGAAATCCAATTTGAAAAGGAAACTAAATAAGGTAAGTGTTATTCAGTGATTGGCTAATAACAAACTTTATCAAGTATCTCCTTGTTCCTTTATTTAAGGTGTTTTGGTTTGACTTGAAAACATATCCGTTGGAACCAAATCTTTGTTAGCTGATCATATATCTGTTGGTCTCTTTAATTGTTAATATCATGGGGTATACCAACTGTGATATGAGTTTTCAATTCTATCTTATGTTCATATTCGTTGGTCAATATTAGTAGCTAATATTATGGGATTTAAATCATCTGATTTCTTGCTATGGGATTTAAATCACCTGGTTTCTTGCTAACAATTATTTTTTAGCCGTTGGGTCTCTCTTTATATATAGTCTTATTTTCACGGCTAAGTACAGGAGGATACAAGAAGCTAATTCACATTGATATACAGAGAAGAATCCTATTGAGAGCTTTCATTGTTTATTTCCAGCTATTCATTGTACTATGTTTAATTCGTTGTGGCTAGAAAATAAGAAGTCTATTTTAATTTCTTCTATTATATTCAAAGTTCAAGTCTTGTTTGGCTTGGTCTATCTAGCAATAGATAGGATCTGTTCAAAGAGAGTTTTTCAAGGTTAGAGGTGCAAAGGTCTCAGTGGTGAGAAAGGTTGCAGAGGTGCAAAAGGGGCAGAGGTGTCCATCAGTGGAAAGCTTCTTTATAACAGGGAGTTCTTTTTATTTTATTTAATTGAATATTAAGTTTAATAAAAAGAGTCTCCAATCCTAGTTGGGATTTGACGTGGATTAGGCCACTAGATTAGAGGATAAGAGCTGAACCACGTAAAAATCTTGGTGTGATTTTTACTTCTGTTTATCTCTTTAACTGTCATTCACGTTCTGCACTTTTTTATTAATCACGTTGCTTGAAGTTATACTATTCAGACACTAAAGCAGATAGGTCTAGCTGTCTGATAATAAGAAATGGAGAACATAAGCTAAAGCAGACACTAAAGCAGACATGCGTAGCTGTCTGATTTAAACCTGTTGCAAAAAATTTCAAAAAGTTTTCACCGCTTATCACTTTTAGCTTAAACACCTATTCACCCCCTCTAGGTGTGCACATACACAGAATTCAATTTGGTATTAGAGCTTGGCTCCACTAATATTGATCGTTGCAGGTTATAGGGGAAGATCCTATGGCACACCTAATCTTTCAAGAAGGTTAGTCCACAAGTAGGCTACCGCTGTTGCTCGGAAGTGAGAACTTCAATTTTTGGAAGTTCAGAATGAAGATCTATCTAAACCGTGACCCATGGGAATGGTGGGTAGCTGAAAATGGACCAGTCATTCTGCGACATGATGAAGGCAAGCCAAAGAATCTCATGGAAATGGACTCAAATGAATCGTATATGGTATTTTATGATTCTAAGGCCATGAATACACTTTTAAGTGGTATGGTTCAGTCATAGATAGATATAGTTTCTTCTTGTACTACGACTAAGGAAATTTGGGACACAGTCTCATGAGCCACGAAGGTACTACTAAAGTGAAGGAGGTCAAGATGAGCATGCTAATGCACGAATACGAACTATTCAAATTGGAGAAAAATGAATCAATTAGAGATGCCCAAACAAGATTCCTCACTCTATTGAATTCTCTAAGCATGCTCGGATGAAAGATTGATCAAAATGAAATCAACCGAAAGCTTCTTAGAGTCATACCAAAGCGATTCGCACCAAAGGTTACTACACTTCAAGACTCAGTCACAATCAACACAATGGAAACTCTTACCTTATTTGGAGAACTTGAAGAGTTTGAAAACCAACTAAAATTGTACGATGAAGTAGATGAGGCACCTAAGAAGAAGACCTTGGCTTTACAAGCTGAAAGCTACATAGAAGGCAATGATGAAGATTTTGATGAAGAAATTGAAATGCTCTCAAGAAAACTCGAGAGACTTCTTCAAAGAAAGAAAGAAAGGAAAAATCAAAAAGGTAGCTCAACTCCAATAAGCAAGTCCAAAACAGAACAAGATGAAGAAATTGGCCAATTATGTTTCATGGGACTAGAAGACGATGATCAACTTGAGGTAACGAATTTTCATGAAAATGTTGAAATATCTACATTTGATTATCTTGCTTTACAAAATAAAAATCAAAAGCTTAAAAAGAAAACTGCTTATTTTAAGAACTGCGTAAATGAGCTAATGAATGAAGTTGAGTCACTTATTGAAGAAAGAAAAGAAAATGAAAATCAAATTTTAAAAGAAAAATTGAAAATGAGAGATGTATGTATAGATTCTTTTAATGATGGAAAAATTATGAATATGCAACATGATGATAATGTAATAAATGCAGAAATAACATCTTTAAAAAATGATCTTGCTAAATTTGTGTAAGGAGAAGAGAACCTAAATGTTATGTTAGGGGCACAAAGGTCCAATCTTGATAAACAAGGGATTGGGTATAATCCTATTAAAAATGTGGAAAATAGGACTAATAATAATATTAGAATGATTAATAGTAAATCAAGGCATAAACCACTTTATTGTTCACCATTTGTTACTTGTAAAAAATGTGGATTTAAAGGTCATTTTGATTCTAATTGTAATAAAATTAGAATAAAACAAATTTGGGTAAAGAAAAGTGATTCATATGCTACTAACCCAAAAGGACCCAAGAAGATTTGGGTACCAAAAAGATAGAGACTATTTGTTTGTAGGTGTCTCAAGAGAAAAAAGGAGACGGATGATTCTTTACTTTGAGAGAGTAAGTTACTTATAAATTATTTGGCGGAATGTGTAAGTACCTCATGTTTTTTTAAATAGAGTTTTAAGTAGATATATTATTATAAAAACTCTATGGATTTCGTATTCAAGGGTTCATAACATCATTTATTATGTCAAATGCTCCATATTTAATACACATGATAATCTTGATAAAGGGTTGAGGAATATGTTCATATATGATAATTTTGACCTTGATCTGTCAAAAGAAGAGGATGGAGACTTTGCAGGAAAATAGTTAAAGGATTTGGAATTTGGAAAGAAAACAGCTCAGTCCAGACAGCCTAAGCCATCTACATCAGAAGGAAAAACAGATTAACCAGGGAAACATGCAGACACCTAAATCCGACAGCTCGATCCTTCTGTTTTTGAAGGCAAATCAGATGAATATTCTGATGCAAAATCTGATATTCCAGAAAGTGAATCAGATGAACAAATGACCAATGACAGTCTTCCAAGATCAGCCAGAATAGTGAAAAATTATCCTCCTAACCTGAGTTTTAAAGACCTCAACATTGGGATGCCAAAAGAAGTGCTATTGAAGAGATTTTTGATTTTGAAAATACAAAATCCAAATCTACATTAAGAAGCACAACTATCAAGCTTTCTACTGGTAACAGAATGTTGATATATAGGTAACAAATCACAAAGGTATGATTTTATTTTTTTACTTGCTATATGTGATTTTGTTATAACCTTGCTCCAATGTCATTCTATATACTTATAACCTTGCTATATGTGATATGAATTAATTTTGTTGATGTCAAAGGGGGAGAGATATAACTTGATAATTTATTTCTTTTTGATAATGATAAAGGGGGAAAGATATTTAGGTATATTTAAATTGGTTTTCATGTTGATATTGAGATATTATATTATACTGGAATATGCAATGATGGTTATTTGGATAAAGTCATTTTCTTTTGCTCCTTAATATGCATAAATTTAGGGGGAGCCATATACTTAGGGGGAGCATGTTGGTGCATAAATTGTCATCATAAAAAAGGGGGAGAATGTTGGTTATATATTTTATGATTTTAATGATGACAATATTATTGGGTTTATGAATTTGATTTAAATTGTTTGGGCTGATTTAAATTTATTATATGTTGATTTCTTGTTGGCCCAAGATTGGAATTATGGTCCATTAGTATCTTCCTTCTATATTTAAGTTTGCATGTTGCATGTTGTTGAAAAGATCTTTAATATAATTTAGTAATGATATGCAATCCAATTTGAAAAGGAAACTAAATAAGGTAAGTGTTATTCAGTGATTGGCTAATAACAAACTTTATCAAGTATCTCCTTGTTCCTTTATTTAAGATGTTTTGGTTTGACTTGTAAACATATCCGTTGGAACCAAATCTTTGTTAGCTGATCATATATTTGTTGGTCTCTTTAATTGTTAATATCATGGGGTATACCAACTGTGATATGAGTTTTCAATTCTATCTTATGTTCATATTCGTTGGTCAATATTAGTAGCTAATATTATGGGATTTAAATCATCTGATTTCTTGCTATGGGATTTAAATCACTTGGTTTCTTGCTAACAATTATTTTTTAGCCGTTAGGTCTCTCTTTATAGATAGTCTTATTTTCACGGCTAAGTATAGGAGGATACAAGAAGCTAATTCACGTTGATATACAGAGAAGAATCCTATTGAGAGCTTTCATTGTTTATTTCCAGCTATTCATTGTACTATGTTTAATTCGTTGTGGCTAGAAAATAAGAAGTCTATTTTAATTTCTTCTATTATATTCAAAGTTCAAGTCTTGTTTGGCTTGGTCTATCTAGCAATAGATAGGATCTGTTCAAAGAGAGTTTTTCAAGGTTAGAGGTGCAAAGGTCTCAGTGGTGAGAAAGGTTGCAGAGGTGCAAAAGGGGCAGAGGTGTCCATCAGTGGAAAGCTTCTTTGTAACAGGGAGGTTCTTTTATTGTATTTAATTGAATATTAAGTTTAATAAAAGAGTCTCCAATCCTAGTTGGGATTGGACGTGGATTAGGCCACTAGATTAGAGGATAGGGGCTGAACCACGTAAAAATCTTGGTGTGATTTTTACTTATGTTTATCTCTTTAACTATCATTCACGTTCTGCACTTTTTTGTTAATCACGTTGCTTGAAGTTATACTATTTAGACACTAAAGCAGACATGTCTAGCTGTCTGATAATAAGAAACGAAGAGCATAAGCTAAAGCAGACACTAAAGCAGTCAGACTTAGCTGTCTGATTTAAACCTGTTGCAGAAAATTTCAAAATGTTTTCACCGTTTTTCACTTTTAGCTTAAACACCTATTCACCCCCCTCTAGGTGTACACATATAAAGAATTATAGATGTCCCAACAGAAAATAGAGCAGCGCGGGGCGCGCTAGAAGCGGTATGGGGCGCACCAGGACATCAGATTCTCTCACATAAGATGGCATGCATGCCTAAATTAACCTTGGAATAAGCTTGGGCATGCATGGGTCACGGGAGAGAGAGCAGATTTGGGTGTTATGTTGTCCAATTTGAGCTATAATAGGATTGTTAGTTGCCTAACTTGATAGGGTTTCCATTAGAACTATAAATACTTGATTATAACTTGGATTGGAGGAGGATTACATTAGATTATATTAGAGTAGATTAGGACCAAAACCCTAGTTCTTATGAGATTCGTAGATTGAAGCAACTTGGAGACCATTAAAGACTCAAAGTAGAAACAAGGAGGGAACATCAAATCTACAGACAACAAATTCTATATTTTTCTCTTCTTTTATTTTTGTCTTTCAATGTTTATTCAATTGTGGATTCTTAGTTTTAATTCATTAATCATGAACTAAATCTTTTGTTTAAGATTACAATGGATCGTATTACATAGTTTATTTTAGTATGTTTCTCTATTAATTATTGTGATTATTCTTGGATTGTCTATTATGATTTGTGATGAATTTCTTAATTGCCTAGCTAACAATTACCGTGATAATCTATATGAACTCGAGAGATGAATTATAGATTTAGATCTGATCATAATAGCATATAATTGTATTTTCTGCATGGCGTTGGAATACATAATTTATGTCTAGGATAGAGATATACCTATACATCGCATGTAATTAGATAAAGAACTTGTGCTTAAAATCATTTTTAATTGTAATTCACTTAGAGATATAGTGAATTAGTTAATTAGGGTGTTCTTCTTAATTCTATCATCTGTGGATTTAAGTTGATTTGAGTATGATGCATTGAGAGATGATCATATTTACTTATGTGTTCTTGATTAACAATTCAAAATAGTGAGCATAATTGATAAGAAGCGTATTAATTTAAGTGAAGCAATAAGTGAAGTTGTGATCTTAAATATCCATAATCCGATTTTTAATTAGTGGTAATTAGAATTAGTGTAATTAAATAATTTAATTTATAATCTTAAATTGATTATTTAAATAAAATTAGTTTGATTAAGAGTTAGTATTTGGTAATTTGTATTAATAATTCCTCGTGGGAACGATACTCTACTTACACTTTATTACTTGTTGACCACGTATACTTGCGTGTTGTGCGTAATTAGATTTTACCCAACATCCAACACTTCCATGGTACTCACAGTACTTAATCTGATTTCCTTTGTCAATCTTCGAATTGTACTTGGGTGGTTCATAGTACGATTTGTCTTTCATGTGCTCCAAAATAATAATCTGATCAGTGTTTAGCTTAATGTAAATTTTTCCTCTAATTCGGGAACGGAGGGCTTTCTCCACCCGACCCACCATTGTTGTTGCCAAACTTCTTTTGGTAGCCACCTGACTTGTCATTATTGTTGTTTCCCCTGTCCTTTTCTTTCTCCTTTGATTTTTCAGACGAGTTCAGCTTTAAACTACCCTTAGCCTCTTCCACCACAATGAGACCCTCGACCTTGTCGAAGGTTTCTGCCAAACTCTTCGGATGGTTAAACATTAGCTCCTTTACTAACTTAAGACTTGACAAGGTCCAATCCATTCTGAAAGCTTGACCCTCTACTTTGAAGAAGGTCATTCAAATCCGAGACACCCTAATTGCTACCCGTAACTGCTTTCACGTCTTCGACCCAAGGTTTTGTTTGAATATTATCGGATCTAGGACAGGGAACCGATTGGCTTTTCTCTTTGTTTATTGTTGTCGAACCGTGCATGGAACTTGTCACAAAGTCTTTCGTTCCCGGAGTCACGAAAGTTATCTAGAGGGGGGGGGGGGGTTGAATAGATATTTAAAATCTTTTTCTTTTCAAAGAGTAGCTTAACAGATTTTTAATTAAATAATTAATTAATCACAGCGGAATGTATAAATTAATTATCCCCTTTAAGATAAAACAGAAGTTATAATTTAAATAACAGTTATAACAGATATATCAGTTAAAGAGACTGAAAGTAAATGACATAGTGTTTTAAGTGGTTCAGAGCACTTAAGACTCCTAGTCCACTCTTCTACTCCACGAGTAGGAAATCCACTAAGGATATTGATACAATCTTCAAATCACTGAGATACATTCAAAACCAGCAGTCTTGGAACAGTAGTTCACTAAGAACTCTTCAAGCCAAGCAGATTTGGATCACTAGTACACTGAGTACTCTTCAAGTCCAGCAGACTTGGCAGTTCTGTTATGAGAGTTTTGTTGATGTTGTGCTTCTAAGTTGCCTGAAGCATAAGTTCTGAAGAACTTAGTAGTTGAGAAAATCTTTTTTTTAAATTCGTAGAATGAGGCTTTGATAGATGTTCTAATGATTTGTACTGTCTTTCTTGTTTGTAATCTTCAATCTGTTTGCCATATGTAGGAGCATTTGAAATCTTCCCATTGAGAGGCTTCCGTTGAAGCATTTAATGCTTCAGATATTTTTTGATCTTGATGTTGACATCCTAGGATTATGTGAACACTATTTTCTGAATTGACTGACACAACAGACTATTTTCTCACCTACCACCTCTGAAAAGTCACTTTCATCAGACCGGTTGGAAGTCACCTTTCTTTTTTCTTTTGGCTCTTCAATTTAGGTCAAGGATGTTGGTGAGAGCATTGGGATTCTCAAACATCAACGTTCAAATATCAATCATTACTTATAGACATTTTTGTTCATCAAAAAATCGAACTTCGATGATTCTGATGCTGACTGATGAACACTACGATCGTGATCTGTTGATAAGTGCTTGTAGGCGATTTACTCTGGACTGCCTCTGATGAGAATCGTAAAGTAGTCTACGATTCTGCCTTTAGCTTTGACAGCGCTTGACTGACTATGATTTTAAATAGTGACGTCTTGAAGATTTCACGATTTCGAGCTGCACCTACGATTTTTGACTTGGCTCGATAGGCACTTGACAAACTGTTTCTACGATCCCGAGAGGCTTGCTCGGCAGACTACGATTCTGCCTTGTCTTCTGTAATCTCTAGCTTGCTTGTCAGACTATGATTTTGTTCTGGTCCTATCTATTACAACTCATAGGATCAACCTAACAAGTTTTATGTTTCTACTACAATAGATTTTACAAAAAGATAAACATTCAGCTCAGATCAACTTAACAATTTTGATCTTTAATCTAAGTCCTTGTACATATTATCTAATAAGGACTTTACATCTTTTGATAATGCACGCACATTTATTTATTCCAACATCAAATTTAAATATGCAACTCCCAATAATCTTCCCTATTTGATGCTGACATAACCAAGTAGATTTACATCATACCATTAATTTCTAATGCAAGTTGCTTGAAAATAAACATGACTTAATGATCAGTGAGCAACTAAATCTTTAGAAGATAATCATGAATTTATTGATGTTTTTTAAGGATATTATAGTTCATAATTGATACATCAAATAAAAAAAGGAACTTATCTTCTTGGTCTCTTGCTTCTTGGAGGATGTGCATACTTGTATTCCCTCCTTTTCCTGCTTGCCTTATATCGCCTTGTAATCTCTTATAGCTCACTTTGCTCCAGAGGTTCATTCTGATCATGTTTATTCATGAAGGCAGGATCTCCAATGGGCATGCTTAGGCCAGTGCAAGATGCTTCTTACAGCCTAAAAGGAGTAGGGCCTTGACTCTTAAGTGGGGTTGCCATTATTATCGGTTGGTATCGCTCTATTCTTAGAGGCTAATTGCGAGGATTTCTCTTTGAAGAATATGCAATCTGTTTCCCTTCCTCTTTATCTTTCTCCCAATTATTCTCCCCCTTTATGTCAGTATCTAAGGTTCGAATATCTTGAGACAGACAACTTATTCCTTACACCAGTTCATGTAGTTGAGTGCGTGACTAGGCAATGTCATTGTGATTCTTTTTGACCAACTCAGTCTTGCCTTTTTGTTGATGAATGATGGCCAAGAGATAATATGTCTGCCTTATCTAAGTTAATGAGTACTTTTAAATTCAGTCAGGGAGGAACGCATGCTTATGAGATTTTCAGTAACGAGCTTGTTCTAAGCCTCCTGAGTGTTTTGAAGAAGGAGAACTGCTTCCTTATGTTTGTTCGTAGAGTGGAAGTGAAGTTGATCCCTTTCTTTATGCTCTCTATCATCTCCTTTATGATCGCCTTAATCTTTTGGTGAGCTCATATCCCAAATTGTCAGGAAGAGTATTAGCAGCATCGATCAAGTTGTTAAACCGTTGACGAATAATGAGGGATTGGGCCTCAAGGTTTTCTTCCATCTCCTTCGCCACTTTCTCTGAAACTTCAGTTAACTCATCCTTGGTGGGAAGTAGAGAGAGATGGTCGATTATTTTTTGAATGTCAGAAGGAGAGGTTTTTATCTTCTATTTTTGCAAGTTTAAGAGAGATAGAGCTAGATTGAAGTAATCGTTATTGGAGGACGAAGGAACTTCAAAATGAGTTATTGAGTCATTTATTGGTTGGTCAAAAGATGAGTTGTCATTTTGATCTATCATAGTGGTGTCAAGAAGGTCTACGATCGTGGTGTGAGAAGGATGTACCACAATTGGAATGTGTGATTCATTTGGTTCATCTGGCATAGAGTGTTGGGACTCTATAACTGGAAATTGATTTTGCGGGTTAGGAATAACCTCGATCCACCTAGTAAATTCATCAATATTGATAGAAATTTGATGAAGGAGAATGATTTAACTTGAAGGAGGTGGGAATGAAGTATGCCTTTTGTTCATGGATAGAAGAGGCATGATTGGTAATTAACTTTTTGGCGAAGTTGAGGTTCCTTGGGTATTCTTGGGTGAGCATAGATACTGTTGGATAGGACTTTGAATGTCCTGAACATATGATCCCAAGAATTGAGAAGTAGGGCTCTTTGGAAAGGAATCATGGGCATGTAGGAGAACATTCAGGTTTAGTTGATGCTCTTTTCTTCACTTCTAAATTCAACAATGATTTCTACTTCTTGATTTTCTTCTCTTTCATCTTCTTTATCAAGAATCTCCACCATTTCTTGAGGGGCAGAGGGGGCTTCATGATGAGCTTCTGATTGCTCCACCTCAGATGGAGCATTTTTTGACTCAGGAAATTCGAAGGTCTCCCCCTTAGTATGAGCATGACTCTACTCATTATCCTCTTGTTGTTCCTCTTCAGTAGGAACAAAAATTTGGTCTGATGCAGTCGGACTGACTGTATTGTTGATGGTGGCATTTACTATTTCAATGATCTTGGTTTTTTCAAAGGACTCATTGTAAGAACTAGAGTTTGGAGACACAGTCCTCTTTTCCTATTCTATCATTCTCATTTCTTCTTCCTTAATCTTCAGCATTGCTTCCTTAAGCTCAAGATCAGCCTTTTTGATTAGCTTTCTCTTCACTCTTCTAGGCTCAGGTTCAGCTATCTCTCCATCAAGTTGTTCATTTACAGCAACACTTATCTGTTTAGGCTGAGTCGTTGTCCTAATATTTTCTTCTGATTGGCTGACAATTCTTTACTCCACGATTGTGATCAGGGAGGACTTCTTCAAATGTAGACTGCATTTTCCTTTCTTTGAAAGCATCTAAGACAGAGTCATCCTTTCTTCAACTTCTTCTTCAGTTTGCTTCTTCTTATTCTTTTTCTTCTTGAGCTGATCTTCATCTTGAGAAATTTCCTTGGATAAGATCCTTGAGGTACTTCGGTTATTGATCCTTGAGGCTCTTCTTCCATCTGAACAACATACTTCAGCTTCCTCTTTCCCTTGCTTCTCCTGACCATAACAGAGAGTTCCTGGTCTATTTCTTCTTAAACTTCCCTCACAACAGACAAGTTTCCCTGTAGAAAAGGTTTCATTATCTCCCTAGTCCTTTCAATAGACTCAGATTGATAATTCTTCACATTCTCAATTGGATTCTTTTTCAAGTTTACAAAGAGCTGTTGGGTCATCCTCTTGTTGGCATTTAGAGGTTCACCTTCACGTTCTTCAATATTGTCTCCCGGAGTTGCTTGGAGAATAATGCTGATAAATCTTTTATAGAACATTTTGCTCGTGCTCTTTGCTTTCTTAGAGCTAAGAATCCACTTTCCAATCCACTCCAGAAGAAGAGCTCTATAGTTTAGCTGAGACTTAAAGCAAATTTCTGTCATGAGCTTCAGTTGCACCTCGTTAACAGAATCGTGACCAAAATTCTTGCAACAGATATACTTCCCAACAATATCAGCCAGGAACTCGTACTTTTGGGGAAACTCCTTCTTCTTGTACCCCTTCAGATTCTGGTTCTTTTTGTGATACATCATCTTTAGTCCCTCGTTGAAGTCGATGAAGATTAAAGAAGTAAGGCCCTTAGATTTAAAACTTAAGGCCTGATTTATGTCAGTAGATTCCAGTCGAATCGTTATTTCTTTAACTTTTGTAGTAAAGACGTTGTCTTTGTAGACTCCATTGGTGTAAAACTCCCTCACCAATTTGGGGTAAATTCTCATGCTGGTTCCTAAAGCTTCCCGAAGTCCTGCTTTCTTTAGCAATGAGAGAATCTTATGGAATTTCGGCTCGGCTTCTTTAAATTCTTCAAAGCATAACTGGTGTCCAGGAATCACGGTTGAAGATGCCATTGATTTCTTTGATTTTCCTGAAATAATTGAGATTAACTGAGTGTTCTGTAACTCAAATCTAGGCTTTTAGTGAGGGAGAGAGAGAGAGAGCGTTTGAAATTCAGATGAGAGTTTGAAATATAGAAACGGTGGTTTAAAGAGTGTTTGAAACTTCCCTTTTTAAAATTTTTACTGAGTAAGGCCACTAACTTTTAGTCAGAATGAAAAGACTATATTGTCCTTAGCTCCCCCTGAGTTTGTGTTTCCTTCTGAAGTCCTCAACCGATGAGTATTACTTCACGATCGGTCAATGACTTTCTATCTGCAAAGTTAGTAGCTTCAAGAAAATAGTACTATGGTTGTAAATTAAGCATTCCTAACTTACTTATTAATTTATTAAATCTGGATTCATCTAAAGGTTTTGTAAACACATTAACAAGTTGATTTTCAGTTGGGATATAGTGAAGAGAAATATTTCCATTTTGAACATGATCCCTAATGAAATGATATCTTATCTCAATATGCTTTGTCCTAGAATGCATGACAGGATTATGAGTTATAGCTATAACACTTGTATTATCACAATGAACATGAATAGATTTGAAATTAAACCTATAGTCAGCTAGCTGATTTTTCATCCATAGGATTTGGGCATAATAACTACCAGCTGCTATGTATTCAGCTTCTGTTGTTGAGGTTGATACATAGTTTTACTTCATGTTAAACCAGAACACGAGCCTGTTTCCTAGCAATTGACAAGTGTCACTTGTACTTGTTAGTTCCCAAAGGCACAAAAGTTATCTATAAGGGGGGGTTGAATAAATATTTAAAATTTTTTTTTTCAAAATACTTGTCAGATTTGATAATAATTTAAGCACAACGAAATTTGAGATTTTTTTGTTTTCCCTTTAAGATAAAGCGAGTTAGTAGGATATAAGCAGTTATAGCAGATATGACAAGAATATAAGAGACATAATGATTTTAAGTGGTTTAGAGCACTCAAAGCTCCTAGTCCACTCTTCTACTCCTCGAGTAGGAAATCCACTAAGGATATCTTTACAATCCTGGAACTTCTTAGTTTACTATTGAGCTCTTCATGTCCAGTAGACTTGGTACTTCTCAGTTCACTTAGAACTCTTTAAGTCTTCTGACTTGGAACTTCTTACTTCACTTGATAATAGTTTGAGTTCTTGAATGGTGCTACTTAGTTGCCGTTATGCTTGAGTTCGAAAGAACTGAGTATCTAAGCAAGCTTTCTTTTTAGATCGTAGAGTTGAGCGTTGAGTGTTCTTCAGCGTTTTCATTCTTTTGCTACCTAGATCTTTGCATTTGCTTGTGTTTTGCATATATGATGCCTTTAAAATATATCCATTTGAAGACATCCATTGAAGCATTAATTGTATTTGAAATTTACGAAACCTTCGATGGTGACTTTACTCGAAATCTTACATCCCAAATTGTCAGCCCACTAACACTGCAGACTGCTATTTCACCTAACACTTAAAAAAGGTGTTTTCTGTTGACCCATGGTACTTTCCTTAGCTTCTTCAATACGTTTCTTTGTTACATACTAAGGATGACTGTTATGTCATTGGGACTCCCGATAGTCTCAACGTCTATAATCCATTCCACATTTATTGACTTTTATTCTTAAACCAATGGACACGGCTCAATGCTTCTGATGCAGACAGATGATACACTATGATCTTGATCGTGGTGTCTTTCCACCTTGGAGCTTGATCTGGTACTGATGGATGAGAACACTACGATTTCTCTTAAGTACTGGTACACTACGATCTTCATTTACTTGTCTTGCAGACTCTACGCTTCTGAGAGCTCTCTACGATTCTTGAGTTTGACTCGACAGACGTTTAAACTACTCTACAATTTCATGAGAGGCCCTCCAAAGTAGACATACTATGATTCTCGATGCTCTACGATTCTGCCTTGGCTTCTATAATCTTTTGATCAGCTTGATAGACTATGATTCTGCTGAAGCCTATCTATTACATCTCAAGATATAGACCAACCTAACAAATTTGATCTTTTCTTCTATACATTTATTTACAGAATGATAAACATTAAAGCTCAAATCAACCTAACAAGTTTGATCTACCACTAAGTCCTTGTACATGTGTTCCTTGAAGGACTTTACATATAATCATGAATATTGACTTTCAACATCAAATTTAAAAATGCAATCTTCCAACAATCTCCCCCTATTTGATGTTGACATAACCAAGGGGATTTGTATCATGATTATCAATTTCTAGATACAATTGCTTAGAAAGTAAATATGACTTAGTGTTTCAGTGAGCAACTGACCTCTAGAGAATAAGCATGAATTTATTGATGTTTGTAAAGACAGATATTACAATAAAGCTTAGTTACATCAATAAGAAATGAGTTTTAACTTATCTATATTTCTTCTACCTTTTGTTCCTTGGAGATTGGCATACTCTGCAGCTCTTCTTCTCCTGCTGGCTTCGTCTCTCCATACTATATCTTCCAGCTCGCTTTGAGTTAGCCTTCCCCAATGATCATGTCTATTCATGAATGCAGGATCTCCAATTGGCATATTAAGGCATGTAGTGCTTACCCCTTGTGAGCTGGGAGAAGGCCCTTGACTCCTCAGTGATTGCGTCATATAAATTGTTGCCGTTCAGGTCGTCGAGTCTGATGATGACTTGAAGCAATGAATTTGCTTTTGCTTATGCCTCCTTTGCCTTTCTCTCCTTCCTCCCCTTTATTCTCCCCCTTTATGTTAGCATCAAGGGTTCGAATGTCTTCAGACAGTCGATTCATGCCTTGGACGAGCTCGTGGAGCTGATTCTTGGAGTGAGCAATGTCTTCACGATTTTCTAGGACCAAAAAATCAGTTCAAGACTCTTTCTTTTGTAGGATGGCTAAGATAGTTTCTTTTTGTTGCATTTGACCCATGGAGAATTCTTGGAATTCTTTCATCTGGGTTCGTAGACTGGCGAGACTCTCCATCATAAGCTTAGTTTGAGATTCCTGAGTCTTTTACAGAAGGAGAACTACTTCCTTATGCTTCTTGGTAGCCTGAAAATGAATTTGATCCCTTTCATTGATGCTCTGAATCATTTCTTTTATGATCTCCCTAAGCTTCTTTGTAAGCTCAGTACTTAGGTTGTTGGGAAGGGTGTTGGCAGCATCTATCAAATGAGTTAGCCTTAGATGAACAAGGTCTGAGTGAACTTCAAGATCTTCTTGTATGTCCTTGGTCACCTTCTGAGATGCTTTAGACAACTCCATTTTGGTAGGAAGATCTGATATGAGTTCAAGGAGTTGCTGATTATCTGGAGGAGAGGTTCTTGTATATCGATCTTGTTAGGTTTGTAATATTCATGAACACAATCAAATTGCATAAAATAAGCAGAAACGTGGAAAATCAGAGTTTTAAAATTTTACAAACCATATACCCGGATCATCCTTTATGAATAATTATTAATTAAACAAAAAGATAAAGAATTAGAAGCATGCCCTTGAAGATTCGAGCTTCCTCAGGTACAAGTTCACCTCCAAATCCTTTTGCGTTCAACTTGAATCCACCGGGTTTGGTTCCTTCCTTTGATCAACGTTAGCCACCCAAATGTTTTGCCTATAGAGGTGATCCACTAAGGAAGAAGAAAGATCCAAGAAGATGGGTGGTTGGCTAAACCCTAGTTTTTTTTTCTGTCTCTCATAGAAAAAGAGCATACTCTCCAACAATTAGAATAACGTATATTGATATCTGATATAAGACTCCTCTTATAAAGATATCAGTTAACCCTTCTAATCTAATTAGAAAATAGAGTATTATTTAATTAATTAAATTCCTTTAATTAATTAAACTCTTTTAATTAATTTGCCTCCTAATCTTATTAGGATATATGAGAGTACTTTTATTAATTAATTTTCAAACTCCTTTAGGAATTAAATAATAATAATAGTAATAATAATAATAAGACTCCTCTTATTAATTTATATTTAATATTTCCAAAATATTAAATAATAAATATTAAGCTATTTAATTTATTCTATCATCATAGATTAAATTAAATATACTTAACTTATTATTACGATTATGCCATTTACTTCTTAAATAATTATTCTTCCTTTTATGGTGCGACTCTTTAGGTTTTCCATATTAAACCGATTGTGAATAAATCAATTAGAACAATTCTAATCTTATTTAAATAAATAAATTAAAATATAAATTTATTTAAATAAATAATATTCATTCTACAATATGGATAAGCCTCCCTAGCGATTAACGACTTTTCAGATAATATAGATTTCAACATTAATCATAAAAGAACCTTAGAGTAAATAATTACCATACAATTCAATCCTTCCACCATACAATGTCCCAATTAAATATAAGACATGGAATTACTGTCAAGTCTTATTTTATTTAATTATATGTATTTCGACTTTTAAATGCACAACTCCAAATAATGTAAATTAGAAACTCCTTTCTAATTTCATTTTGCCTTGGCCAAGGACTACTGGGTTGTCATTTATCGAATCACATAGGACATTTTTCTTCTTTTACTAGAAGTGGTAGGTTCTTTATTGATCATACATTATCTCCATGTACAACTTATTATACCCAAGCATACTCTTTGATATACCCTAAGGGTCTTAAGGAATAAGTCAAAGTATAACTCATCATACACAAGATACTATGATGATCTCAAGTCCAAGGATCACTTGTACTACTATCACTACAGGAATTCTTACTGATAGGCAAGTAAAACTCCATTAGGTATTCCTTAGCGAGCTACGTTCAGTGATCTTATTCTCTAATAAACACCTACATACTTGCTTTAGTGTCTCCACACAAATGATCATGAGATCAATCATCCTCATCCAATGAGCAAGCAACATATGTACCAATCTATCCGGATTCACTAATCCCCAATTTAGTAATCCAACGATTGGGATCTATTTTAGTTTTAAGCTTTCTAAGAATTTAGATCTCATTAGAATGATCATCATCATTATTCTAAAAGCATTGCTTAAAACTATGGGTTTATCACATATATAAAACAACATGTTGTAGATAATTAAAAGCCTTTAATAAATTAATACTTTTTATTAATAAATGAATAAGATTGTTATAAAGTATATGCTTTATCATCAACATGATTGGCTTATGTGCATACTACTTTCAATCTCCCACTTGCACTAAAGCCAATCATCATGGTATCTCATACCCTTCTTCTCTAAGTGACGATTATCATGCCGTTTGATAAGCTTTTAGTTAATGGATATGTAATGTTGTTTTTGAGAGTCCACTATCTCTATAGTGATTTTCCATCTTTTAATTATTCCTATAATCAAATGAAAGTGCCACAACACATGTTTAGATCCAAGATGAGACTTAGGAACTATTCCTAGTTCTGTAATGAACTTTTCATCCAAACAATCAACTTGCAGCTTCATTTATAGCTATATACTTTGTCTTTATCACTAAACTAGCAACTCTTTGCTGTTTGAAACTTTTCCAATTCACTGCACCACCGTTCAAGGTAACGCTTTACCTTAAAGTGTATTTTTTGTCGTCTTGGTCTGTCTGAAAAAACTTGAGTCTGTTAAGCCCTCTAGTTTTAATTCAGACCCACCATGAATATGATCACATCCTTAGTGCCGGTTAAGTACTTTAAGATATTTTTCACTGTCTTATAGTGATCTTCTCCAGAATATAACTGATCAACATCAGGTCTCGTATATTTCATTATATACATGATTGTCACTCATGCGATCTCTCTTTTCAGGAGTCTATGGGGACTATTAAGAGAGATACACTCTATGACTCATTAACATGAGACATCTCTAGGAGTTTGCCATGCTAAACAACTTTAGCATCAGATGAATATACGTTCCTTGGGTTAAGTCGAGCATCCTATTAAATCTATCTATATAGATTTGTATCCCCAATAACGATACTCTTCCCAAATCATTCATGGAGGAATGTTTAGACAACTTTATCTTTACTAATTGTAGCATTGGTATGTCATTCCTTATCCGTAGTATATCAACATATAATACTAGGAATGTCACGACGCTCCCACTGACCCTTTTGTACACACTAGGTTCATTCTTATTTTTGATAAAATCAAACTCTTTTGATTGTCTCATCAAAATGAATGTTCCATATTTGAGAGGCTTGCTTCAATCCATTTCTCTGAGTGTCTACAACTCTTACCGTATTGTATGTAACTGGATCATCATCTTCTATGATACGTACCTCATCATCATCATCTATGATGAATCCATACCTCCCAGGTATCTTCAGTACTATTCCAGATTTACGATTCGGTTGTGGTACAATAGGACTATCTACAAGTTCCTCTTATTTGACTTATAGTGTTTTGTGGTTCTTAAACTCTTCAAGATGTATTATCCTCCCACTAGCCCCTTTAATGATAAACACCTTTATCTTAAAAGGTAGCGTGTTTCGCAAAAAACACCTTTTGCTAAGTAGAATTATAGAACATATACCCTAAACTTACTTTAGGATGTCCCACAAATCTGTACTTGTCAAATCTTGTCCCAAGCTTATCCTTTGAAACCTTTTCACATAAGTTGGACAACCCCTTATCTTAACTTACTTAAAATTAGGAATCCTTCCTGTCCATAACTTTTATAGAGTCTTGTGACCGGATTTTGAGGTTACCATTTTCGTAGATATGCAGCGATTTCTAGGGCATGACCCCAGAAGGATACTGGAATGTCGGTAAAATCATTGTGGACTGCACCATGTCCAATAAGGTACAATTTTTTCTTTTAGATACATCAATCAATTATTGCGTATCGGGAGGCGTCCATTATGAGAAAACCATTTGAGATGATCTAGAAACTTATTGCACAAGTATTTATTCCTTTAATCAAAGAATCTTAATACTTTTTAAATTAGTTTCACTTTTGAATTCTTTAAACCTTTCAAATAATTCATACTTGTATTTCGTCAAATACAAACATTTAACTCTTTGAATGATCGTCTCCTTTTCTTATACTAATTTGTTCAATATGAAAAATTATTTTCACGTAAGTCAAGTATACAAAATCTATTAAGTAATATTCCAGTTCTATATAAAACATTATTATTATAAACAGAACAACAATTGTTCTTAATTATAATACCAAAGATTTCATTGTCCAACAATAAAATGGAAATAATGTTTCTAACGAGAACTGGAATACAATAACAACTTATTGACTTAATAGATTTTTCCCGTAGGCAATGCTAAACTATAAGTTTCTATGGCAAATGCAGCAACCTTTGCTTCATTTTCCACACATAGGATTACTTATCTTTGTTTAGCTTTCTACTTCCTCTTGGTCCATTCATAAATCTATATTTATGATAACCAAAGTCGTTATCCAATACCCAAGTAGAACCTTGACTTAAAGAAAAATTTATTTCATTCATGAACAAAACTATATTTGTAACTGAAGCTTCATTAAGCTTCTTCTGATTAGCCTCTGCAAGATGCTTCTCGTAGTTTTTTTCCAGTGTCTAGGCTTATTGCAGTGGAAGCAAACTCATTTGCTATCCGTATCAATTTTGTTCTTATTATCCTTTGTTTTTGCCTTTCTATTTACCTTCTTTGAATCGTTCTTCTTTTCAGAAGATCCTTTGGCCCAACCAATAAGACTTGGTCTTTCTTGGTTGGAAAGTGACTCTCAATATTTTTTAACATGTTAAGCAAATCAACGAAGCTGATATCTAGCTTGTTCATATGAAAAATTCACAAAAACTGTGAGAAGGAGTCCGGGAGTAACTGTAAGATCAAATCTTATCTCAACTCTCCATCCATGACAAAACCTGTTATCCTAATTGTTCAGTCAAATTGATCATGTTTAGGACATGTGTCTATACGGTAGTGTCGTTGGTCATTCTAGATCGGAAGAGCTCCTTAGATATTTGATATCTTTCAGTCCTACTTTCCTCACCATCAACTACTTGATGTGCAGGAGTATAGTAGGAGCATCCATAGTTTCATGCTGACGCTAAAGCTTATTACTCATGGATACGAGCATGATGCATTGAGCCAACTGTGCATCATCTTTCCACTTTCTAAAAGTAGCAATCTCTTCCTCAGAGGCATTGTCTGCAACCATTGTAGGGATAGGCGTATTAAGGACATAAGATAGCTTTTCAGCTGTGAGAACTTTTCTTAATTTCCTTAACCAATCCATTTAATTCGGTCCGGTTAAATAACATCTAATATGCTTCACAGTGATAGTAAATTAGACATTGTAAAATTCTGTAAATGAATTTGTAATTAACAACATTTTAACATACATTCTTTTATTAATTACCAAAATAAATTAGGTTTTGTTTTAAATTGGTATTTCTCACTATTTTCTTCAAACTATATTACCCTCAATATATATAGTTCGGCAATATCTAATTAAAGATATGCTAGTGAGAATAAAGATCCCATTTCAAATGTATATAGTCTTGTGTGTGCACAACAAACTATATATAAATAAATAGGTAGACGACTCTTGTCAATTACATCAACTATGTAATTCCTTGTATTTTGCCTCTTAAATCATAATGGTCAAGTGTGTGCACATCCGAACTAAAATGATTTAAGTTAATTCAGACCCAGTATTTCCATATAAATGAAGAGAAAACTACAGCCCTTGTGTGTGCACAACAAAGCAGTATTGTTCAATTCCTTATAAACATCATATGTAATAAAAACAACATCTTAAATATTTAATACTTGCCTTGTGTGTGCACAACAAACCCATATTAAATATTCAATACTCTATTGTTTCTATCATGCTAGAAGGCGACGCTCGATATTCCAAATATCTTTGAACGTTGCAACTTAATATAATTTATTTGAGGGTTTTGATATTAATTTGTCTCATCTTGTTTAGCACGCATGCACATATTTATATAAAATACGCGTCATATTAATTAACATGCGAAGCATGTTTGCATAATATATATGCACATATAGAATACTATATTGTACCAGATTGATTATGGACTTTTATTCTAGTTTGGTTCACTAGAGCCACCAAGTGAACCAAAAGGTCAAACCCTAGGGGTGCAAGAATTAATATTTAAATATAACTATTATATTTAAACTCGGGCTCCATTACAAATGGGTCTTCAAGCGCTACTTGCTCATTGATCTCCAATTCTTCAAAATTAATTCTAACTATTCCTATTACACAACTATTTTAAAATAAATAGAAACCTTGATCAGCAGTCAAGGGGAAGTACATAGGAGAGAGTTAGAATTTATATTAAGAAAAAATTAGAGAAGACGAGGTACGCAGACCCCATTTAATAAAACCCATATATTCATGCATCCAACTAAAATAAAATCCAATTACATTGGTCAATAGTCCATAATCAATCCCATTTATTATCATACACATCACCATATACATCAATAAATAGCATTCATCTCATGAATAATAAACATTTAATATATATATTGATATCTTTTAATAGGCAAATTTAGTTAGTATAAAATCTAATTTTGAATCAAAATAAACTCATTTATTTTAATCCAAATTTAAATCAAAATAAACCTCTTTTATTTTAATTTATTCAATTTTGAATATAATAAACTATTTTATTTTAATCAAAATCTTTAATCAAAATAACTCATTTATTTTAATTAATTATGGAATCCAATTCCAAGTAAAAAAATAAATAAAACTCCTTTATTAAAGGAAACACGGATTCTCTTTCCTATTCACAAATAAACTACTTTATTTTGAATAATATGAAATCTTATTCCATATTTAAATAAACTCCTTTATTTAAGGAAACATGGATTCATTTATTTTAATTAGTTATCATGGAATCCAATTTCAACTCCAATTAGTTATCATGGAATCCAATTCTAACTCTAATTATTTAGCATGAAATTCAATTTTAAAATTAAAATGATTTTTTTATTTTAAGATTAAAATAAACCTTTTATTTTAAGATTAAAATAATTTTTTTATTTTAGTTATAAAATTATTAAAAATATTATATATATATATATATATATATATATATATATATATATATAATAGCAAGCAAAAAAAGTGATTCACGCCCATATATACATAATATATACCAAAAGTGATTCATATATATATTCCAGGAAAAGTGATTCACAAGGTGGTTTTAGGTGATTATCATGTTAACAGGATCATGCACCATATATATGATTACCACATGTTAACAGGATCATGCACCATATATATGATCACATGGAATCACTCATGTTGCAAGATTCATTCATGTCACGTGAATTTGGTGATTACCACTCTCCCTGATTCGCAAAATAATAACCAAACTAGTCCCTTTTTTCTTCCTTTTTTTGATAACGAAATCAATGCTCATAATTGATTAATTAAAAAAAAAATCCACGGACTCAACGAATCACAGTAACGGTTTTTTAAAACAGGCTTTGTGATTTTTTTTAATTTAATAAATTTTATACAACAAAATTATGCCCAATTAAATTATTATTTTAAACACATATCAATATACATATCAAATCAAAACAATTAATAATTCGTATAAAGATTTGGCTCTGATGCCACTGTTAGGTTTGTAATATTCATGAACGCAATTAAATTGCACAAAATAAGAGAAAACGTGAAAAATCAGAGTTTTAAAATTTTACAAACCATATACCCGGATCATCCTTTATGCATAATTATTAATTAAACGAAAAGATAAAGAATAAGAATCATACCTTTGAAGATTCGAGCTTCCTCAGGTACAAGTTCACCTCCAAATCCTTTCGCGTTCAACTTGAATCCACCGGGTTTGATTCCTTCCTTTGATCAACGTTAGCAACCCAAATGTTTGGCCTCTAGAGGTGAACCACCAAGGAAGAAGAAAGATCCAAGAAGATGGGTGGTTGGCTAAACCTTAGTTTTTTTTCTCTCTCATAGAAAAAGAGCGTATTCTCCAACAATTGGAATAACGTATATTGATATCTGATATAAGACTCCTCTTATAAAGATATCAGTTAACCCTTTTAATCTAATCAGAAAATAAGGTATTTGTGACGTCCCAAAAACAGGTATACATCCCCTATTCTGAGTCGTCAAATACATGGTACAGAATACAAATACAAACTTAATTATACAATCGTCATGTAATATACTACAATACATATGCTGTGAGTTTTAATACAAATATTATCATCTAGACAATATCCACACTCAATTGAGTCCTCATTACATTTATTATCACACTATTTAACAGAATAGTGAGGACTACTAATGCTATTATCTGGACCGTCACTCTGTTCCCCGACTAGTCCCTGCTACGTTCTCATTTCCTGAAGGGAACAATGAAAGTAAAAGGGTGAGCTCAACTAGCCCAGTAAGAAATAATATGACTAAGATAATGCAGAATAAATTATCATTAGTCTTTAACAATGTTAAACTGATAAAATACAATAGAAATCAAGTTTAACTGCAGCGGAATAAGCAATCCATTAAAAGAGTCAAGTAGAGAATAAAATCTATCTTTTATGATTAAAAGGTTTTTCATCACTTTATCGCTGGGACTCAGCTTAATAAATAATCCACATCATCCCTACACTAAGACCAATGATATTCATTAGTATCACAACCATAAATTATCCATGCACTACGGCCAAGGATATTCGTGTATTCACCAATGGTCATGATCATGCCAACAACTGTCCATCAATGCACTACGGGTCAATGAGGACTTTTATTACATCATTTGTAACATTACAGTCATGATTACACTGAATAATTCTTGGTCATAATCATACCAAGTCCATCTATGCACTACAGGCCACAGATGACTTTCAAAAAAATATAAACATGAGGATGATGACAATGATATAAGAATTCAATAAAACAAGTTCAAGAATTAATTTATTCAGGAACTAATAACGTCCAAATTGTCAACATGATACTTCTTTGTAAAGTAAAATTCAAGAATGCTCGGAAGAATATTTCCATAAAAAGATCTTTGGATGAAGCGCAAATATCAAGGATATTCCACTAATTTCATGGAGTATAAAAGTCAAAACTTTAACCAACCGAGTATAATAAAGAATGGGATAACAAAAGAAATCACCATGCATGCGGTACTTGCATGACAGACAAAGTTATTCCAATAGAATAATAAATAACGGAACCAATCCCGTAAAAACGCATGCATGGGGATATTCCAATGAATAATAAAGAATGGAATAACAATGAAATCACCATGCATGCGGTACTTCTCATGATGTTTATTCCAATGCGAATAATAAATAATAGAACCAGTCCCATAAAAGCGCATGCAGACGGGATGTTCCAATAGAATAATAAAGACGAAACCAGTCCGACATAAAACGTCTGATGTGATATTCCAATGTAATAATAAAGACGGAACCCGGTCCCACGTAAAATGCATGAGTATGTGATATTCCAATGAATAATAAAGAATGGAATAATAAAAGAATTTCACCAAGTATAGGGTAGACCAGCGTATCAAAGTTATTCCAATGTAATAATGAAAAAATGGAATAACAGAAGTTCTCTTCATGAATACGAAAGAAATAATACCCCTTACCTCAAAAGAAGACTGGATACTAGAATAGTGAGGTAGCAGACTTCTCTTCTTCTTTATCTCTATAATTTCTCTCTATAATAATGGCTCTAAAGATTTAGTGAATTGGTGAGAAATGAAGGAAGAATGAGCTTCTATTTATAGAAAAATATAATTTCAATAATTGCACGTTTTGGGGCTCGAAAAATTATAGTACAATACCTCCAACTTTTCTTTCATTTTTAATTTAGTCCTGCAAGTATTATCTAACTTGAACCACCTCCCCTAATAGTAAATAATGTGAATCAATAGTTCAATCATGTGAATCAATAGTTATAATCATGTGAAAATACGAAATACAGTATAGTACCTCCATCTATACCTCCCTTTTTAACTTAGTCATGCAAGTATTATCAATCTTGCACCAACTCCCCTAATAATAAGTGAATGTGACTCAATAGTATACACATGTGAACAAATAGTTATATAAGCATGTGAATTAGTAGCAATTAATTACTCATTTATCCGATTAATTACCCGATTTATCAATATAACCCCAGACATCAATTATCATCGGAATAGATGTCGATTTCAACTAACACCAATAATCCCAACACAATGGAACTATCAAATTCATCTTTAATCAACACGAACTTATTCATCATTAATATCATAACTCACAATATTTAACAACCATGTCATTCCCAGGAAAGAGGGGGCTTTTCAATAAGGATTTCTCCCTATTGGCGCGCAATTAGGTGACCAAACCTCTCCTCGACAGAACTTCTAGACATTGTAAATATTGCAATTTAATAATATGAATAACTTTATCGTCTCAATTATTGATTTAATAATATATAAAATATTATGCAGATGATATTGTGACAATAATCGAATCAATAATATGAGAGATATGATGCAGCAATTACTGTAGCAATAATTGAGTATAACTGAGTGACTTATCACGTAAGCATTAATAACCAATACAATGTGCTACTATGCAACCACGCGTATTACTGTACTTTTAACACCGGGTGTTTCAACAGTTAACGATAAAACTTCCGCCATTATTTTCATAAAATATTTTTGTCATTTTCTTAATCCGACAATAATTCCGTTGCGGGGTCCATCAATGATTGTGTCGTCATACGAATATTCCCTGTTAAAACAAATATTCCCCGACAAATCGAATATTATATAACAACTTGCGTACTTTGCAAAATTTATAAATATTACCCACAACTATAACATTATATCAAATCCATACCATAATATTAAAAAAAATATTTTGAGAAATTTAAATCTTTATTCATAAACTTTGGGGTCTCACATATAGACTTCGCTAGAATTTATGATAAGTTTACCCGTGATGACCTCGTTCGGGTTCCTTGCTTTCTGGGAAGTCACAAAAAATGCTCTCCCTTGAACTACTGGTTTTAACTTTTCTTGGACGACCTTTGGTGCCTCCGTCCCAGTTGGACTTGTCTTCGCTGTACGACAAAATTGGGCTAGGTGACCCTCTCTTCCATAATTATAACACGCTTTGAATTGCATCACGCAGTTTGGACTGATGTGTCCCTCCCCTCCACATTTGAAGCATATGATAGGTGGTCGTTCTCCTTCCTTAACAACGGGTGTTGGTGCTGACGTCTTTCCATCATTGTTGAATCTCCTCTTTTTGAAATGTCCACTTTTATTGTCGTGGCCATGATTACAACCGAAGTGGTTTCCATTTCTGGCATGTTGATTCTCTCCACGTTTATTGTCACTGCTTCGATGACTGCTACCACTAGTATTATCATTTTACCGGCTGCTCTCTCTTGGTTGAGTTGACTCATTATTGCGCTCCAATAACTGAGTCCTATTCACAACATTTGAATACAAACACAGTTTATGAGAGATAAGGTATTGACGTATCTTGGGTTTCAAACCTCTTACAAACATCCGCGTCATTCTCTCCTCATTATCAACCAAATGGGACGCAAACTGGGACAACTCAGCAAACTTAGCTTTGTACTACGCCATGACCATATTATTTTGCTCCAACTTGATGAACTCCACCTCCTTCATGTGACGAATACTTTCGGGAAAGTACTTGTCGTTGAACAGTTCTTGGAACTTCTCCCAAGTCATCTTCAGTGCGGCAGGTTGAGTACGCTTTACAGATTCCCACCAGTAATCTGCCTCTCCTCACAATATGAAGGTGGCAAAGAGAACCTTTTGCTCCTCGGAGCATCCCAAGACATCAAATATCTTGGTGATCTGCTTTATCTACGTCTCCACCTTAAGTGGTTCTGGCTTTCCCCAAAACTTCGATGGTCCCAGCTCCTTGAATTGCTTAGCGGTGACCATTTGTGAGTTGCCAGTGTTTCTACCTGTATTTTGAACAGGAGCCGCTCTCGCCTGATGTTGCATGAATTGTATAAAGCCTCTGAACATTCCATCGTTCATCATTTGATCGGTGTTGTTGTTTACATGAGGATTGTTGCCTTCCTGATGTACATGTTCCTGGTTATTGATCGTTTGTTATTCAAAGGTCTCATGTGCTCCATTGCTATTCTCAACATTCTCGGATGTCATTTTCAAATACTGCAACAAAACAAAGGTTAATTGACATGCCACATATTATCCCTATATTCTGACCGACCACTTAAATAACAAATAAACTTAGGTAGGTTATACTAGCGAAGGAATTCCCCGTCTCTCCCCTCCTAGTCCTTGTCTCACATCTTAGCCAGGGATCATATCCCTAAGCTTTGATACCAACTGTGACGCCCCCCAAAATAGGTATACATCACCCATCTTGAGTCGCCAAATACATGGTACAAAATTTTAATATAACTTAATTATACAACTATCGTGTAAAATACGATAAAACATAATCTGAGAGTTTTAAAATGAATATTGTCATCTAGACAATATCCACACTCAATGGAGTCCTCATTACATTTATTATCACACTATTTAACAGAATAGTGAGGACTATTAATGCTATCATCTGGACCGTCACTCCGTTCCCCGACTAGTCCCAACTACGTTTTCATTTCCTGAGGAGAACAATGAAAACAAAAGGGTGAACTCAACTAGCCCGGTAAGAAATATTATGACTAAGATAATGCAGAATAATTTATCGTTAGCCTTCAACAGTGTTGAACTGATAAAATATAACAAACATCAAGTTTACCTGCAGTGGAACAAGCAATCCATTAGAAGAGTCAAGTAGAGCATGATATCTATTATCTTCTATGATTTAAAAGATTTTTTATCACTTTTATCGCTGAGACTCAACTTAATAAATAATCCACATCATCGAATCACCCCTACACTACGGCCAAGGATATTCATTAGTATCACGACCATGAATTATCCATGCACTATGGGCCAAGGATATTCGTGTATTCATCAATGGTCATGATTACGCCAACAACTACCCATCAATGCATTACGGGCCAATGAGGACTTTTACGGTCATGATTATACCAAATAATCCCTGGTCATAATCATACCAAGTCCATCTATGCACTACAGGCCACAAATGACTTTCAACATAATATAAGCATGAGGATGATGAAATGATATAAGAATTCAATTAAAAGAAAGCAACGGATAAATTTTTAAAGATTTATATTTTAATTTATCCAGAAATCAATAACGTCCAAATTGCCAACATGATATTGCTTTGTGGAGTAAAATTCAAGAATAATATTGTACTAAAAATGATTTGGACCGAAAACGAATCAATTTTTATCATGAATAGTACCCCGGGTGAATAGTACTCGAGTGAATAGTAACCCATAAATAGTAATTCGAGAATAGAAACCCGTGAATAGTACTCCGGCATGAAAAAGTTAAAACTTATCAAGAATGCTCAGAATAATATTTTCATGAAAAGATACTGGATGTAGCGCAAATATGAAGGATATTCTACTAATTTCATGGAGTATACAAGCCAAAACTTTAACCAAATGAGTATATAATTCAAAATCTGAAAGGAAATAATATTACTTACATACTATAGAGTATGGAAGAAAATATTATTTCAAGCGAATATTGAACAAAAATAACACCCCTTACCTTGAAAAGAAGAGTATTCCAACTGGTATAACGGGGATATTCTTGAAGAAAACTTGAACTATTTTCTACGCTCAAAGCTTCCTTAAACTCTAAAGAAATACGCTCAATATTATAGAAGAAGAATTCTCTGATTCTGGTGTGATTTTCAATTCTAACTAAGCATCCTATTTATAGGAGAATGAAAAGGATACTATTTGAATTTTAGAAATCACGGATGCATAGTTAATATTCGGACGAACGCATCACGGGCATAATTTTTTTTTAGGACGTCCGTTTTAAAAAAAAATAATATTATAAAATTCAAGTAAAACAAATAACTTTATATATAATATAATATATTCTATTTTTTCATAAAAAAACAAAACTTATTATAATGTATATAATAATAATAATAATATTACCACTCCCTCCTGAACAAGTCATCTCCTCCCTCCCCATGAAGAAACTTGATTCCCACAAAATCGGTTTATATATATATATATATATATATATATATATATATATATATATATATATATATATATATATATATATAAAACAACCAATATTAATCTATCAAATATCCCCCTCCCCGTGAGTCAATAGTTCATATTTAATATATATATATATATATATATATATATATATATATATATATATATATATATATATAATACTCATAACACACTATTTTGAAAAATAAGTAGGTGGGGGGTCCATATAATAAGCACAATTTATAACAAATACTTCATAAAAATTCCCTTAATATTTTTAACAACCTTTATTCATATTATTATAACTCGTAATATTAATAACCAGGTCGTTCCTAGGAAAGAGGGGACTTTCTAATAAGGATTTCTCCCTATTGACGCGCAATTAGGTGACCAAACCTCTTCTTGACAGAACTTCTAGACATCGTCAATATTGTAAATAATAATATTAATAATTTTGTCGTCTTAATTATTGATTTAATAATATAAAATATTATGCAGATGATACTGTGATAATAATTGAATCAATAATATGAGAGATATGATACAACAATTACTGTAGCAATAATTGAGTATAACTGAGTGACTTCTCACGTAAGCATCAATAATCAATACCGTGTGTTACTCTGCAACCACGCGTATTACTGTACTTTTAACACCGGTTATTTTAACAGTTAACGGTAAAACTTCCGCCGTTATTTTTATAAAAAGATATTTCTGTCATTTTCTCATTCCAACAATAATTACGTTGTGGGGTCCACCAATGATTGTGTCGTCGTACGAATATTCCCTGTTAAAATGAATATTCCCTGACCAATCGAATATTATATAACAACTTGCTTACTTTGCAAAATTCATAAATATTACCCCACAACTATAACATTATAACAAATTGAAACCTTAATATTCAAAAATGATATTTATAGAAAAATTCATCTTTATTTATAAAAGTTGGGGTCTTACATGAGGTGTGCCTTTGAGATACCTGAAAATCCTTTTTACGGTAGTTAAGTCTTATTCCTTAGAATTAGCTTGGAATCGAGAACATTATGTCTGGTCTACTGGTAGTTAGATACAGAAGAGAGCCTATCATACCTCTGTATTGAGTTATATCAATACTTTTACCTTTCATCTTTGTCAAGCTTGGTTGCTGGAGCAATTGGTGTTTTCATGGGAGAGGCTGATTCCATTCCATACTTTTTAAGTAAGTCTTTAATGTACTTGGCTTGGTTTATGAAGATTCCTTCATCAGTCTTCTTTACTTGCAATCCAAGGAAGAAATTCAGCTCACCCATCATGCTCATTTCAAACTTGCTCTGCATAATCTTGGCAAATCTCTTACATAATTTTTCATCAGTAGAGCCAAAGATAATGTCATCAACATATATTTGAACTAATAAGACTTTGTCTTTATGCTTCTAAGAAATAATATGGTATCTACTCTACCTCTAGTGAAACCATTTTCAATAAGAAAGTTAGTTAGTGTTTCATACCATGCTCTAGGTGTTTGTTTAAGACCATATAAGGCTTTGTCTAATCTATAGACATAATTAGAGAGAGTTGGATTGATGAAACCTGGAGGTTGCTCCACATATACTTCTTCTTGAAGTTCACCATTCAGGAATGCACTTTTGACATCCATTTGAAAGACTTTGAATTTATGTGAGCAACAAAGGCAAGGAATATTCTGATGGCTTCTAATCTGGAAATAGGTGCAAAGGTCTCATCGTAGTCAATGCCTTCTTCTTGAGAGTAGCCTTTGGCCACTAGTCTTGCCTTATTCCTTGTTATTACTCCATCTTCATCTATCTTGTTTCTGAAGACCCACTTGGTGCCAATGACTGGATGACTTCTTGGTCTTGGAACTAATCTCCATACTTTGATTCTTTCAAATTGATTTAGTTCTTCTTGCATGGCTTTTATCCAACTGAGGTCTTCTATAGCATCTTCTATCTTCTTGGGTTCCATTTGACACAGAAAGCTTAGATAGAAACACTCATTTTGAGTTGCAGCTCTTGTTTTGACCCTTACATTTGGATCTCCAATGATTAGGTCTTGAGTGTGATCTTTTGTCCATCTATTTCCTGTTGGAACATCTTTCATGATGCCTTCTTGTCTAAGATCTTCAAGATCAATTTCTGCTTCTTGATGTGGAGGTTCGTTGATTGGCGTAGTTCTCTCTGCGATCTCCTCTCCTGGCTCAACGATTTCATTTTTTACGACTACGATCGTGGTGTTGAGCTTGATGAGCTCGTTCATAGTGTTTGAATTATCGTTCATAGTGTCATGAGACACTGTTTTGTCCAAGTCTGTTTCATCAAAGATGATGTGAATCGAGACTTCAACACTTAGCATCTTCTTGTTGAACACTCTATAAGCCTTACTGTTTGTGGAATATTCGAGAAAGATTCCTTCGTCTGACTTGGGTTGGAACTTTGTCAGATACTGTTCTCCATTATTGAGAATATAACATGCACAACCGAATACATAAAAGTAGTTGACACTTGGCTTTCTTCCTCTCCACAGTTCATAATTGGTCTTCTTTTACGTAGAGTGTACAAGAGATCTGTTCTGAGTGTAGCATGCAGAGTTGATAGCTTCAGCCCAGAAGTATTCAGGCAGACGAGTTGCTGCTAGTAGAGTTCTTCCAGCCTCTATCAATGTTCTGTTCTTTCTCTCATCTACTCCATTTTGCTGAGGAGTTCGTGGAGCTGAGAAATTGTGACTGATGCCATTATCTGTGTAGAACTGGTCCATCTCAGAGAAATCGAACTCTCTACCATGATCACTCCTTATAGCCTTAATTTTCTCCCATTTCTTGTTCATCACCAGTCTGAACATCTTGATTAGTTGGGAGCTTGTTTCATCTTTTGAGTTTAGAAAAAACACCCATGTGAATTTGGTGTAGTCATCCACTACGACCAATGAGTATCTCTTTCCTCCAAGGCTAGTTGTTGGAATGGGCCCAAATAGATCCATGTGAAGCAATTTTAGAGGCTTGTCAATTGAGTTGATAGTTCTGCTCTTGAATGAGCTTCTAGTCTGTTTTCCAAGCTGACAGGCATTATATAGCCTTTCTTTGACGAAGCTGGACTTGGGTAAGCCTGCTACTAGATCCTTGAAGACCATTTTTGACATGCTTTTGAAGTTGAGATGAGACAGTCTTCTATGCCATAACCAGCTCATTTCTTTAGATGCTTTAGCCAGAAAGCATATTGTCTTGTCAGAGTTTAGTTGGCCAAGATTAACAGTGTAGACGTTTCCTTCTCTTGTTTTGGTCAGCTTTATAGAAGATGTCTTCAGATCTCTGACTTGACATTGATTGTTGAGGAAGGTGACTTGATGACCCTTGTCGCAGAGTTGGCTTATGCTCAGAAGATTGTGTTGTAATCCTTCCACATAGGCCACTTTACTGAAGGATACTACTGTAACATTCTAGAATTTTAATTATGATATTAAATATTTATTGAATTATTTAAATATTTAATGGATGTGTTTATTGTTGAATAAATAATTGTTCAAATTTGAATTGATGTGGTTAATTATTTGTTAAATAAATAATTAAGGAAAATTAATTATTTTGCTAATTTAATTTAATTATTAAGTTAGAGAATTTTGATTAATTGAATTACTATTCTTTTATTGGAATTTGTAAATTTAAAAGGATGTGTTAGTTGATTAAATTAAGTTATAATTATATAGAAAATTATAATTTTGTGATATTGATTTATGTGTTAAAGTGATTTAATAAATTATTATTATGATTAATTTAATCAAGTTAATGTGTGACAAATAACCTTGTTATAAGGGAGTTACTAAAATAAATTAAGGGAGTTTAATTTAGTTTTGCCAAACAAGGCTTATTGCTTAAGTCTTTATTCTAATTGTGTTTTTCCAAACAAGGCTTAAAGATTAATTGGTTATTTTTTTGTGACTAGCCAAACAAGCCTTATGGCTTTTGGTTTTCAAAACTTATATAACTGATATCAGTTATATCTATATTATATTATATAATTAATATATTTTATATCTTATATGCGTTATAATCCTAAGACGTATGTTAGACTAGAGAAAGAAAGAAAGACTTCGATTAGAAGAGAAGAAGAAAACTTACAGAGAGAAAACAAGAGAGAATTGGGAGAAGTCTAGAGAAATTGAGAAAAGAAGAAGCTTGAGAATCAAAAAGGGTTGGCCATCATCTTCTATCAAGGTATTCTTCTACCATTTTAGTTTTAAAAGTTTTAGTTTTAACTTTCTCCTATTTCTTTGTAAAATTCTTGTGTTAATATAGTTGTTGATTTTATGTGTGTTCATGTGATAAACTAGTGTTGTAAGGTTATTTTCATAGGATATATATGATTATAATCAATGTATTGTGGTTATGTATATGTTTGTGAAGAAAATGTTTTTACAAAGAGTTTTTATGAAAATATATTGTTTAGCTTAAAGTAGAAATTGAGGGTGAATTAGTGGTTTAGTTGATAAATTGATCGTTTAATTTGTTAGAGTATGTATAATCATTGATAAAAACACTTTGAATTAGTGGTTTTGGTTGAAAAACAAAAGTTACAATGTTGATTTTCATTGAAATATAAAAAAAAATGAGTTTTAGCCAAAAACAGTGACTTTAGGTGTGTTAATTTTGTTGTTTATGTTGTTGTATGGGTAGAATCATGTTTAGAGTTTTTGAAATATGTTTACATGAAGTCTCTATATGATTTATGTGCTAATTAGTCTGTTAGAAACGAGCTTGTAGGCCAAAATTGGCTTTTTTCATCAGATTGTTGTCGGGAAATTTGTCTGCAGAAGTGCAGCAATCGGTCTGTGTGTGACTTGCGATACCTTTGGCGGCCATGCCATGCCATGCTCACGCCACGCGATCTTGCCCTTGTAGCCTTGATCTCTGCATACCATAACATGTACCTTGTGAGAAGCGACCACGACATAAAGCTAAATCGTAGCCAGCATGAAGTTAACGAATAATGGTCTGACAGTGTACTTTTTGTACACAAAATTTTAAAAAAAGTTGTGATGATAGTAGGACTGCTAAATGTTGATTTTAGTATTTCTATACTATGAATAAGTATGTTATTAACAATTAACTTGTGTTATAACTCGATTATGTGATTAAAAATCCAATTTTAAATGATGAACGTACTTAGTTATGTTTGTAAGATGGTAATGACTAATTATGTCATGATGACATATGTTTATAGGATATTGTGATTCGTATTGATTTAGTTTAGCCTACGAGCAAGGCAAGTTCTTTAACTCTACTTTTAGAATTGTGCAATCGCTTAAATTTTCTTTGAGCAAGTTTTCTAAACTCTCATTTTACATTGAGCAAGTTTTCTAATCTATTATCTTGTTAATCAAACTACTGTTTTCAATTCGATTATGATATAATGATGTACGTTATTCTTGAGCAAGTTATTCTTGTATTTAACTTGTTGTTTAGCATGTAAAATTTATATATTCTAATGTTGAACATTTTTATCAATCAAATTGCTATGCATGCTTAGTATTCAATTTTAATTAACCTTAGCTTAGTATTGTTCAAGAAAGGTGTTGTAGCTATTTAAATTGTATGCTCTTAGATTATTCCTAAAGCATGACTTTAGTTTACTATGATTGATTCAATCACGATTATTCTATAGTGAAATGTTCTTGGTTTCATTCAACTAATCCTTAGTTGATGTTCGTTTAATTCAAATTACCACAAAGCTTATCCAAACCAAACTTCCTTTGGTGCGGACTTGTACTCTAAATACTGAGATGAACAACCCTAATGTTATGATTAGGGGTTAACTTACGCGTAATGTTAAATGTTTGTGCACAATACATGGTACGAAGGGCTGATCCCCCTAAGTACGAGGAGTACTTATAGTCTTATGACTGTTAAAGTTGGAGTTGAAAGATTGCTCGCAACTGTGGACATAGTTCATGGTCTTATGACCCTCAGTTATATTTATTCCACATTTTGGATTTTAGTTTTTGATTATAGATGATAGAGTACTATTCATTGTTGATGAGCTTATTATTGGCAGTTATTATTACTATACTCCTGTTGATTTCATATTGTATCCAGTGAGCAATTGTTTTGCTCACTCTTGCATATTTTAAAACTCATTGCAGCTAAAGAAGAGAAGGTAGATGAACCTTTGTCTAGCAAAGGAAAGGGAAAAATGTGCAAGTGATGAAGACTTGTAATTTTACTTTGATTGAGATGTTAGATTTTTATTATGATGATCTTAGACTTGGTTTTAATGAAGTTTATTTAATTTCCGCATTTGAATGATTGTAATTAAAGGTTAGATAACCTGGGAGATTTTATTATGTAACCCTTTAACGGGAAAGGTTTTATTTATCCAGTTTTATTGTGATTGGGTAGTTAGATATGAATGTTTGATTAAGTGAACACCAGATCCTGTGGGAATGAAGTACCTGGATTTTGGGGTGTCACAACTGCACCATTCCCAGCTGAGCCATATCCTCTTGTCTTTCCAGAGCTATTGTCTTCGAAGATGACTGATGGACCCTCTTTCTCTATGAAGTTAGACAGGAGAGCTTTATTCCCGGTCATGTGCCTTGAGCATCCACTGTTCAGATAACAGGTTGTGATCGTGGAGCTCTGTTCCTATGGTAAGATTAAACTCCCATTTTGGTACCCATACTTTCATGGATCCTACTTTGTTAGTACCCTTGGGAACCCAAATTTGCTTGACCTTGGGTCTCATATGCATAGGATTATAGTAGCATATTGCAGCCTTATGACCAATCTTATTATATACAATGCATCTAATATGATGCATGCTTGTGTGTGTGTGTGGATTCTTCCTCCATTTGGACTTATATTGGTTCTTAGCAATCCTTCTTTTATATTGGTTCTTCCTTTTCCACGTGTCCTTATGATTCATGATTTGAGAGGAGTGAAGCTTAACTCTACTGTTTCTTCCTAGTTGGTTCGTGAAGTTGATTTTACTCGACTCTACGATCCTTCGAGGTTGGAGAGTAGTGACTAAGTTACTTTTCTCTTTTCTGAATCCTAGGCCAGCATGGGATCTATTATGTCTTGAGACATGGATTGGATCAGAAGAGTAGAGATGGACTGGTTCTTCCTTCTGTGAGAATTTCACAAATGTAATGCTTCTATTAAAATTTGAAACATTACTAGAGCTAGTTTCCTTTATCTTTTCCACATATAGTTCTGAGGTAGATTCCCCAAAACCTAAACTTGTTCTGTCAGATGCACTTCTCTGACTGGAAATCAGGGAGTCCATGGAAGAAGAGAATTTATTCCATATAGAGATTATCTTTTCTAGTTTCTTAATCTTAAAGGTTAGATTTAACTCTCTTTGTGCATTAAGTTCATTGGTCTATTTTAAGAGTTTATTCTCATCTTCAAATTTGGAGAGAGAGTTAGTACTTAGAAGAGCTGTTTTTAGTTCTTCCTGAATTTTCTCTTTCTCTTTTTAAAGAAGAGAATAATCTTTAGACAGAACTCTGAACCATTTCATGTATTGATGCAGATCAGATGTTTTGCATGTTTGTCCATTAGACAAAGATTTGCTATTTGAGGATCTTCATGGTCTCCAGATTTAGGAGTTGAGTCATTGTCTGAGTCACTCCACGATCCTCCGACCACAAGACCTTTGTCTTTCTTCTGGAACCTCTTGTTGCCTTTTAATTCTTTCTTTGAATTTGATTTCCTCTTTAGTTCTTCTCTAAGAGGTTTGTTGTAATTTGCAATGAAATGGTCAGGCTTCTTGCAGTTGTAGCATAAGTCATTTATCTGTTCTTGGCTGTTGTAGTTGTTGAATTTCTTAGGTTTGTTGCTTCTTCCTTGACGCGTGAACCTTTTAAGTCTTCTTACCAACATTGCAAAGTCCTCATCATCATCTTCATCATAGTCAGAGTAATTTTCAGTGTTAGCTTTGGGAATGTTATCTTTTGCTTTGAGAGCAACCCCTTTGTCCTTCTTTCTTCCTTCATAAAGAGTTTTTGCTCGTTGAGTCAGCTCTAGTTCATATGTAAGAAGGTTGCCATATAACTGTTGAACAATCATTTCATGGAGATTCTTTGATTCTTTGATGGCAGTGGTTTTGGCATCCCACTTGTTAGGTAAGGCTCTCATGAACTTTATGATTAGATCTTTATTTGGATAAATCTTTCCAAAGGCTTGAAGAGAGTTAAGCAGAACATTGAATCTTTCATAGGGGGAAGTGACATTTTCTCCTGGAACGTGGGCAAAACATTTCATATTACTGAGTCAGAAGAGATTGCTTATTTTCTCTAACTTCTTCTGTTCCTTCATGCATGATGAGCAATGCTTCCCATACTTCCTTTGCTGTTTTGCTGTTGACCACATTTTCAAACAGGTCATCTTCTAAAGATTGGAACAAAATGTTCTTGGCCTTTTGTCGAGTTGGACAACTTTCTTTTCGTTGTCAGTCCATTCTGCTTTGACCTTGATCTGAATTCTATTTGGATCGTCTGAAGTTTGTGCAAGCTTTGTAGGAATGTAGGTTCCATTCTGAACAGTTTCAAATAGATATTCATCTATTGAATCCATGTAGGCTTGCATACGAACTTTCTAGTTGGCGAATTTATCTTTGTTGCACATAGGTGGCTTGCTGCCTCCTCCAGTCTTTGATTCGCTTATCTGATATGCCATTGGATCTACTAAAACTTTGTAAGCTGTTTGATAGAACCTGCTCTGTTACCAATTGTTAGTTCCTAGAGGCACAAACGTTATCTAGAAGGGGGGTTGAATAGATATTTTAAAATTTCTTTTTCAAAATACTTGTCAAATTTGATAATGATTTAAGCATAGCGGAGTTTGAGATTTGTTTGTTTTCCCTTTAAGATAAAGAGAGTTAGTAGGATATAAGCAGTTATAGCAGATATGTCAGTTATGGCAAGAATATAAGAGACACATTGATTTTAAGTGGTTCAGAGCACTCAAAGCTCCTAGTCCACTCTTCTACTCCTCGAGTAGGAAATCCACTAAGGATATCTTTACAATCTTTGAATCTCACAGATTCCTTCAAGACCAGCAGTCTTTGAACTTCTTAGTTCACTATTGAACTCTTCAAGTCCAGCAGACTTGGTACTTCTCAGTTCACTTAGAACTCTTCAAGTCCTCCTGACTTGGAACTTCTTACTTCACTTGATAATAGTTTGAGTTCTTGAATGGTGCTACTCAGTTGTTGTTATGCTTAAGTTCAAAAGAACTGAGTAGCTGAGCAAGCTTTCTTTTCAGATCATAGAGTTGAGCGTTGAGTGTTCTTCAGCATTTTCGTACTTTTGCTTCCTTGATCTTTGCATCTGCTTGTGTTTTGCATATATGATGCCTTTGAAATATATCCGCTTGAAGACATTCGTTGAAGCATTAATTGCATTTGACATTTCTGAGCACTAATGGTGACTTTCTGGAAATCTTCTGTCCATCCGTCTGGCCCACTGACACTGTAAACTACTATTTCATATGTGACACCCCCAAATCTGGGTACTCCATTGCCACAAGATTTGGTGTTCACTATCCATAACTATTACGTCTAACTACCCATAATAAAGGATAAAGACATAATTTAAATAACTTAAACAATAATCTTTCCCATTAAAGGGTTACATCAACTTAAAACAATCCCAGGTAATCTAACCAAACTATTACATAAGTCTTCATAATACATCACAATGTAACATAAGTCTTATAACACAATTCATTTAAATAAATTCACAGAAATCTTCATCACTTGGACATCTTGCCCTTTCCTTTGCTGGAAGATGGCTCATCGAATTTCTTTACTTTAGCTGCAGTGTTAATTGCAAGAGTGAGCAAAAAATTGCCAACTATTATAAGAAATAATAATAACAACAACATGAGTTTGGACAACGAATGCTGAATAATGGTGAACTCGTTCTTCGAACCAAAAATAGAAAACAAGTTCAAGATTTATATGTGAGGGTCTTAAGACCACGAACTGTCCCCGATATTTAGGTATTATTACCTCAACCTTAACAGTCGTTTAGACTATACAGACCCTTCCTTACATACTTAGGGGGATCTGCCCTTTGTACCATGTACTGTGTACAAACATCTAAACGTTAACACGTACATAATCTCCTATATCAGGGTTGTTCATCTCAGTTTGAATTTAGGATTTCCGCACTAAAGAAAATTTAGTTTGGAACTAGCTTATCAGTGGTTCTAGAATTTTAAAACACTATTCAATTATAGATTACTCCAACCAACAAGAGTTTGCTTGCTATTTAAAGGTTCAACACGATAATATAGAATTGAACAATGTTATTTAAGTTAAAGATTGAATAACAACAATATACAATTGAATATACATGGTATATATGCAAAGTACTACATTCAAAAGAGTTAGGACAATCTCATTTGAATCAATGAATTTAAACAGTATATGCCTTGAATAACAAGAACAAGAGTCTGGTGTGTGAAACTCGTTCGATGTAAAGAATTAGATTACAAGAGCTTGCAAGATCATAACAAGATGGAATTAATAAGCTTGCTCAACTTAAATATAGGATTTGAGAACTTGCATAATGATAAATTAGGTTTAGAAAGCTTGCTTGACAACAAAGGATAAACATAATTATGAAATTTGCATTCATTACAAAGAGAATGAAGTTAGGGAACTTGCCTCGTGTGTAAGCTACACAAGTACAATAACGTTTGCCAATTACCCTACACATACTATTGAAATCGGAACACCAATTAGTTATATTATCATTGGATTTATAAATTCAATCCACCACTTGAGCCATAACCTTTAACTTAATGTTTAACCATGTTAGTTAACCACTCTCACGAATCTGAAATCTCATTATCGCATAATATAAACTTCATCATTCACCTCTAACTCTTAAAAACATCAATTTTCATTCATTACGTAACTTGTTTAAGTGATCATTTAAAATTTTCACTTTTTGGTATTACCACACATAACCATCTGTTATTGTAACTTATGTTATGATTTGACATCTTTATCATGCCTACCAAACTAGATTGGGTCTTAGTATTATAGCCTATAATTAATCGTAACTCATTGCCATCGATCGTAGAATCGCAGCAATGTACTTTCTGAAGCTTGCAACAACCTTAAGTGCAAGTTCTTGTTAGTGCTGCGACTCGAAAGGCCAATAGTACGCAATTTGCTTGCCATTTTACACTTCTAATAATGAACAAGGCCAAGACGCAGATCTGTAAATAAGCTAGCAGAGCCTCATTACACTTCAACCACCCATTTTTTACTAATTTCTACAGTAATTCACCAAACCCAAAAGTTATAAGTTTACTACAACAACTCTAGGCATATAGACATAACACTTCTAATCACCAAAATACCCAAATAATAAGGATTTAACCCATGCTTTTGTTGTTTTTTCCACTTTTCAACACATTTAGCGAATTCCATCGCCAAATCATTGTTTCTTAACCAAAATACACAATTTCAGTTGTGTTGTTTTCGTTTCTTGATATACTAACACAATCTACAATCAATTTACTGATTATATCAAGGATTGAACATGAATTTTTTGACAACCCAATTTCACTATTACTTTAATTTAATACTCAAAACCCAATTTCACGTATTTGATTACTAACAATTGTTTATAGACAACAACTAACAAACTCTACAAGACTATACACACATATAGTCCATATCTTACAACAACAATTTCAACATTAATCCCAATTACATAAAATAAAAATTATAAAACTACAAATTAGAATTAGGAGTAGGTTATACTGTGAGACCCCAAAGTTTATGAATAAAGATTTAAATTTCTCAAAATATTTTTTTTAATATTATGGTGTGGATTTGATATAATGTTATAGTTGTGTGTAATATTTATAAATTTTGCAAAGTACGCAAGTTGTTATATAATATTCGATTGGTAGGGGAATATTCTTTTTGTCGGGAATATCCGTACGACGACACAATCATTGGTGAACCGACAACGGAAGTATTGTCGTGGTAAGAAAACGACAGAATTATCTTTTTATAAAATAACGGCGGAAGTTTTACCGTTAAAACTGTTGAACTACCTTGTAGTAAAAGTACAGTAATACGCGTGGCTGCATAGTAGCACACGGTATTGATTATTGATGCTTACGTGAGAAGTTACTCAGTTATACTCAATTATTACTACAGTAATTGTTGTATCATATCTCTCATATTATTGATTCGATTATTGTCACAGTATCATCTGCATAATATTTTATATATTATTAAATTAATAATTGAGACGACAAATTTATTCATATTATTAAATTGGAAAGCCCCCTCTTTCCTGGGAATGACCTGATTGTTAAATATTATGAGTTATGATATTAATGATGAATAAGTTCGTGTTGATTAAAGATGAATTTGATAGTTCCATTGTGTTGGGATTATTGGTGTTAGTTGAAATCGACATCTATTCCGATGATAATTGATGTCTGGGGGTTATATTGATAAATTGGGTAATTTATCGGATAAATGAGCAATTAATTGCTACTAATTCACATGCTTATATAACTATTTGTTCACATGTGGTACTATTGAGTCACATTCACTTACTATTAGGGGAGTTGGTGCAAGATTGATAATACTTGCATGACTAAGTTAAAAAGGGAGGTATAGATTGAGGTACTATATTGTATTTCGTATTTTCACATGATTATAACTATTGATTCACATGATTGAACTATTGATTCCCATTATTTACTATTAGGGGAGGTGGTGCAAGTTTGATAATACTTGCAGGACTAAATTAAAAATGAAAGAAAAGTTGGAGGTATTGTACTGTAATTTTTCGAGCCCCAAAACGTGCAATTATCAAAACTATAAATAGAGGCTCATTCTTCCTTTATTTCTCACTAATTCACTAAAGCTTTAGAGCCATTATTATAGAGAGAAATTATAGAGAGAAATAAGAACAGAAGTCTGCTACCTCAGTATTCCAATATCCAGTTTCTTCTAAGGTAAGGGGTATTATTTCTTTCATATTCATGAAGAGAACTTCTATTATTCCATTTTTTTCATTATTCTGTTGGAATAACCTGTATACGCGGTCTACCCTATACTTGGTGAAATTCTTCTATTATTCCATTCTTTATTATTACATTTGGAATATCCTCATCTGCATGCGTTTTCGTCGGACTGGTTTCGCCTTTATTATTCTCATTGGAATATCCTGTTTTTGTCTTGTTTTTATTGGGACACCGGTTCCGTTATTTATTATTCTATGCATGATGATTTTTGTTGTTATTATATTCTTTATTATTACATTTGGAATATCCATCCGGTCGCGTGATTACGCTTTGACACGGTTCTCGTATTTATTATTCTATTAGAATAACACGTCTGTCTAATTCTTCGCATGCATGGTGATTTCTTTTGTTATTCCATTCTTTATTATACTCAGTTGGTTAAAGTTTTGACTTCTATACTCCATGAAATTAGTGGAATATCCTTGATATTTGCGTTTCATCCAGTATTTTTTCATGGAAATATTCTTCTGAGCATTCTTGAATTTTACTCTACGAAGATGTATCATGTTGACAATTTGGACGTTATTAGTTTCTGAATAAATTAATTCTTGAACTTGTTTTATTGAATTCTTATATCATTGTCATCGTCCTCATGTTTATATATTTTTGAAAGTCATCTCGTGGCCCAGTAGTGCATAGATGGACTTGGTATGATTATGATGAGGATTATTCGATTGTAATCATGGCCGTAATGTTACAAATGATGTGATAAAATTTCTCATTGGCGTAGTGCATTGATGGACGATTGTTGGCATGATCATGACCATTGGTGAATACACGAATATCCTTGGCCGTAGTGTGCATGGATAATTTGTGGTTGTGATACTAATGAATATCCTTGGTAAAGTAGTCTTGTGGATGATGTGGATTATTTATTAAATTCGAGTCCCAGTGATAAAAGTGATGAAAAACTTTTTTAAATCATAAAAGATAGTAGATTTATTCTCTACTTCACTCTTTTAATGGATTGCTTATTCCGCTGCAGTTAAACTTGATGTCTATTGTATTTTATCAGTTTAATATTGTTGAAGACTAATGATAATTTATTCTGCATTATCTTAGTCATAATATTTCTTACTAGGCTAGTTGAGCTCACCATTTTACTTTCATTGTTCTCTTCAGGAAATGAGAACGTAGCAGGGACTAGTTGGGGAACGGAGTGACGGTCTAGATAATAGCATTAGTAGTCCTAACTATTCTGTTAAATAGTGTGATAATAAATGTAATGAGGACTCAATTGAGTGTGGATATTGTCTAGATGACAATATTTGTATTAGAACTCACAACATATGTATTTTAGTATATTACACGACGATTGTATAATTAAGTTTGTATTTGTATTCTGTACTATGTATTTGGCGACTCAGAATAGGTGATGTATACCTATTTTGGGGGCGTCACATATACCTTTAATCCTCGTTCTATTTTAGCAAAGATGATAGCAACCCTTCCCAGAAATTCTTCTTCTCCAACTCTCAATCCTCTATAATTCTTTCTAGTTTTTCTTCTCTAACATCTGTTCTCTTAGTTAGCCATTAGGAAAAATACGCGTAACATATACTAGCCTCCCTCTCCCCCACGTACTCTCCAGGTAAGAACCCAAAAAGTTTACGTCAGTTAGATTAAACCAAAGGCCAAAAGGCCTTGTTTGGCTACTCAAACTCCCCATTCTAGTTTATTTTAATAATATTTATATTATATAGTTTTACTTGTCACACATTTAACTAATTTAAATAACTTACAATTATAATTATAATAATTATAATTTTTATTATAATTATACTTATGATTAATAAATTATTATATATCTAATTTAATTATTAAATTAGACTAGAACATCATTTTATTTAATTTAATTATTTTCTTAAATATTAAATAATTCATTTAATTTAATTATTTCATTAAATTAAATCTTCAAATAATAAAATTACCATAATCAATTTAGTTAACACACACACTTAACTAAATTATTGCACCATAATTTCATCAATTATTTATTTATTTAAATAAATAAATTATTTAAAATATTTATTTAATTCAATAAATATTTAAATTTAATTACAAAATTTCTCGATCGTTACATCCTTCCCCCCTTAAAAGGATTCTCTCCCCAGAATCACGACTCGATAAATTTATTCATTATATCACCTAACACCTGAAAAGGTGTTTTTTGCTGACCCATATTACTTTTCTTAGCTTCTTTAATACGTTTATTTTTTACATACTAAGGATGACAGTTGTGTCATTGGGACTCCCGATAGTTTCAACGTCTATAATCCATTTACTACAAAGAAATGGGGCTTCAGCAACAACCGATTTTTGTTACTAAAGGTGCCAAATTTCGTTGTAAAAGGGTTTTGGCAACGACTTTACTTTCGTTGCATCTTTCATTGCGCAATGAGCATTGCTAATTGTTTCGTAACGAACGTATTTTTTTCGTTGCCAAAAGTAATACATTTTGCAACGAAAATTGGCTTTCGTACAGAGACATTGATCCTTTAGCAACAAAATGTATTGTTGCAGAATAATTAAACTTTCATTGCTAAAAAGCCCATTTTGTTGCAAAAGCCTTCTAATTGGCAACAAAATGAACTCTTTTTTTTTTTTTTACAACGACCATGCATTTTCGTTGCAATTGACACCATTTTGCAACGACATTTTTCATTGCAGTAAATTATGAAAATTGTTGCCTAAGCTTGCTTTCGTTGCGGAATGTAAACTTTTTAGGAAATTTTATGAATTTTAAGGACATATTATTTCTGTATTTACTAAATGATAGAGTATTTAGTCTTGTATTGATGATATGAATTTAAGATACAGTATCATATTTTATTCATTAAAATCTTATTTATTTGTATTTTTTCTTTTTAAATTTTTTTTTATTAAAAACCAATATTTTATGCATTAAAATATTATTTATTTATTTAGTCTCTTTATATACAAGGGTAATTATGTTTTTTCTTTTTAACTTAAAATTATGTTCTATTTTTTTTATTAAAAAAACTCGCTCCCATAACATAAAACAAGAGTCCCCCATTAATTGAATGTATAATATGACTCTGCTTTGAATAGGAAATATATACATTCAATCTCATGTTTTGATATAAATATTAATCCTTGCAAATTACTAACAACTAGGCTTGTGGTGCTTGGGTGGTCATATGACCAATGTTCCAATTAAGAGGTTGCAAGTTCGAATATGAGGAGAGGCATTTTTTTGGAAAAAATTTAACAAACGCAACGTACGTCAGTAACTAACGCATGTCAAATTATAATATAAAATACCACGTCAGCTCTGCCACGTATTATTATTACTGTTATTGTTATTGTTATTGTTATTATTATTATTAGTACTATTATTATTATTGTTATTATTATTATTATTATTATTATTATTATTATTATTATTGTTATTGTTATTGTTATTATTATTATTATAAATGTTATTATTATTATTATTATTATTATTATTATTATTATTATTATTAGTAGTAGTAGTAGTAGTAGTAGTAGTAGTAGTAGTATTATTATTATTATTATTATTATTATTATTATTAGTAGTAGTAGTAGTAGTAGTAGTAGTAGTAGTAGTAGTATTATTATTATTATTATTATTATTATTATTATTATTATTATTATTATTATTATTATTATTATTATTATTAGTAGTAGTAGTAGTAGTAGTAGTAGTAGTAGTAGTAGTAGTAGTAGTAGTAGTAGTACTATTATTATTATTATTATTATTATTATTATTATTATTATTATTATTATTAGTTCTATTATTATTATTATTATTATTATTATTATTATCATCTTAATTTAAGGCAATATTTTAATAGTCGTTGCAAAAAGTTGTATAAAATACGCAACGAAAATAAAAAATTGTTGCCAATGAATGTGGTCCATATTAGGGAACGAAATATAGCAACAAAAAAACTTTCGTTGCCCACGATGAGGAGAAATCAAGTGGTTAGAAATTTTGCAACGAATTTTGTTTCCAAATTTTGCAACTACTTATGAATTTCGTTGCAAAAAGTGAAAGTCTGACACAATCTGCAACGAGGGACACGTTTCGTTGCTAAACATACACTTTTAGCAACGACCTGAAAAATCGTTGCTAAAGCCCCATTTTTAGCAACAAAAAAACTTTCGTTGCCCACGATGACGGGAAATCAAGTGGCCAAAAATTTTGCAACGAATTTCTAACAAAATTTTTTCTCGCCAATGAATTAACAACGAAATTTTGCAACGACTTATGAATTTCGTTGCAAAAAGTGAAAGTCTGACAGAATCTGCAATGAAGGACAAATTTCGTTGCTAAACATATACTTTTAGCAACGACTTATAAAGTCGTTGCTAAACATATAGTATTTTTTTGTAGTGATTCCACATTTGTTGACTTTTATTCTTAAACCAATTGACACGACTCAATTCTTCTGATGCAGACAGATGATACACTACGATCTTGATTGTGGTGTCTTGCCACCTTGGAGCTTGATCTGGTACTGATGGATAAGAACACTACAATTTCTCCTAAGTACTGGTACATTACGATCTTCACTTGCTTGTCTTGCAGACTCTACGCTTCCGAGAGCACTCTACGATTCTTGAGTTTGATTCGGCAGGCGTTTGGACCACTCTACGATTTCATGAGAGTCCCTCCAAAGAAGACAAACTACGATTCTCGATGCTCTATGATTCTGCCTTGGCTTCTGCAATCTTTTGATCAGCTTGATAGACTACGATTCTGCTGAAGCCTATCTATTACATCTCAAGATATAGATCAACCTAGCAACTTTGATCTTTTCTTCTATACATTCATTTACAGAATAATAAACATTAAAACTCAGATCAACCTAACAAGTTTGATCTACCACTAAGTCCTTGTACATATGATCCTTGAAGGACTTTACATATAATCATGAATATTGACTTTCAATATCAAATTTAAATATGCAATCTTCTAACAGTACTCTTTCTATCAATTTTACAACATATAAAATCAGCATCTGAGTATCCTGTTAATTCAAATGAAGATTCCTTAGGATACTAAAGCCCCAAATGAGGTGTGCATTTGAAATACTTGAAAATCCTTTTCACAATAGTTAAATATGATTCCTTAGGGTTAGCTTGAAATGTTGCACATATAAATGTAGCAAACATGATGTTTGGTATACTAGCAGTTAAGTAAAGAAGAGAACCTATCATACCTCTGTATTGAGTAATATCAATACATTTACCTTTCTTATCTTTGTCAAGCTTAGTTGTGAGACCCCAGATTTTATGAATAAAGATTTAAATTTCTTGAAATATTTATTTGAATATTATGGAGTAAATTTGATATAATGTTATAGTTGTGGGTAATATTTATAAATTTTTCAAAGTACTCAAGTTGTATTATATTCGATTGGTCGAAGAATATTCTTTTTGTCGAGGAATATCCGTACGACGACACAATCATTGGTGAACCGACAACGGAAGTATTGTCGTGGTAAGAAAACGACAGAATTATCTTTTTATAAAATAACGGCGGAAGTTTTACCGTTAAAACTGTTGAACTACCCAGTAGTAAAGTATGATGTCTGGCGTGGGCTGCATATAGTAGCACACGGTATTGATTATTGATGCTTACGTGAGAAGTTACTCAGTTATACTCAATTATTACTACAGTAATTGTTGTATCATATCTCTCATATTATTGATTCGATTATTGTCACAGTATCATCTGCATTATATGATATATTATTAAATTAATAATTAAGACGACAAAGTTATTCATATTATTAAATTGCAATATTTACAATGTCTAGAAGTTCTGTCAAAGAGAGGTTTGGTTACCTAATTGCGCGCCAATAGGGAGAAATCCTTATTGGAAAACCCCCTCTTTCCTGGGAACAACCTGGTTGTTAAATATTGTGAGTTATAATATTAATGATGAATAAGTTCTTGTTGATTAAAGATGAATTTAATAGTTCCATTGTGTTGGGATTATTAGTGTTAGTGGAAATCGACATCTATTCCGATGATAATTGATGTCTGAGGGTTATATTGATAAATCGGGGAATTTATCCGATAAATGAGTAATTAGTTGCTACTAATTCACATGCTTATATAACTATTTGTTCACATGTGTGTACTACTGAGTCACATTCACTTACTATTAGGGGAGTTGGTGCAAGATTGATAATACTTGTATGATTAAATTAAAGATGGAGGTATAGATGGAGGTACTATACCGTAATTCATATTTTCACATGATTATAACTATTAATTCACATGATTTAACTATTGATTCACATTATTTACTATTAGGGGAGGTGGTGCAAATTTGATAATACTTGCAGGACTAAATTAAAAATGAAAGAAAAGTTGGAGGTGTTGTACTGTAATTTTTTGAGCCCCAAACGTGCAATTATCGAAACTATATTTTTCTATAAATAGAAGCTCATTCTTCCTTCATTTCTCACCAATTCAGTAAACCTATAGAGCAATTATTATAGAGAGAGATTGTAGAGAGAAGCTATAGAGAGAAAATCTATAGAAGAAGAGAAGCCTGCTACCTCACTATTCCAGTATCCAGTTTCTTCTGAGGTAAGGGATATTATTTGTTGTACCTGTAAGGGGTATTATTTCTTTTGTATTCATGAAGAGAACTTCTGTTATTCCATTCTTTATTATTCTGTTGGAATAACGTGTATACGCGGTCTACCCTATACTTGGTGAAATTCTTTTGTTATTTCATTCTTTATTATTACATTTGGAATATCCTCGTCATGCGCTTTTACGTCGGACTGGTTTTAGATTATTTATTATTACATTGGAATAACTTTTATCTATCATGCAAGTCTTAGTATGCATGGTGATTTCTATTATTATTCCATTCTTTATTATATTCAGTTGGTTAAAGTTTTGACTTCTATACTCCATGAAATTAGTGGAATATCCTTGATATTTGCGTTTCATCCAATATCTTTTCATGGAAATATTCTTACGAGCATTCTTGAGTTTTACTCTACAAAAAGTATCATGTTGACAATTTGGGCGTTATTAGTTCTGAATAAATTAATTCTTGAACTTGTTTTATTGAATTCTTATATCATTGTCATCATCCTCATGTTTATATTTTTTTTTGAAAGTCATCTGTGGCTGTAGTGCATAGATGGACTTGGTATGATTATGACCGAGGATTATTCGATTGTAATCATGACCGTAATGTTACAAATGATGTGGTAAAAGTCCTCATTGGCCCGTAGTACATTGATGGACAGTTGTTGGCATGATCATGACCATTGATGAATACACGAATATCCTTGGCCTGTAGTGCATGGATTATTTATGGTCGTGAAACTAATGAATATCCTTAGCCGTAGTTCAGGGATGATGTGGATTATTTATTAAGCTGCGTCCCAGCGATAAAAGCGATGAAAAACCTTTTAAATCATAAAAAATAGTAGATTTTATTCTCTACTTGACTCTTTTAATGGAATGCTTGTTCTACTGCAGTTAAACTTGATGTCTATTGTATTTTATCAGTTTAACATTGTTGAAGACTATTTATAATTTATTCTGCATTATCTTAGTCATAATATTTCTTACTGGGCTAGTTGAGCTCACCCTTTCTTTCACTGTTCTCTTCAAGAAATGAGAACGTAGCCGGGACTAGTCGGGGAACGGAGTGACGGTCCAGATGATAGTATTAGTAGTCCTCACTATTCTGTTAGATAATGTGATAATAAATGTAATGAGGACATCATTGAGTTTGTATACTGTCTAGATGACAATATACGTATTAAAACTCTTAGATTATGTTTTGTCGTATTTTACACGACTGTTGTATAATTAAGTTGTATTTGGATTTATGTACCATGTATTTGGCGACTCAGAATAGGTGATGTATACCTACTTTGGGGGCGCCACAGTTGGTATCAAAGCTTAGGGATATGATCCATGGCTGAGATGTGAGATAAGAACTAGGAGGGGAGAGATGGGGAATTCCTTCGCTAGTATGACCTACCTAAGTTTATTTGGTATTTAATTGGTCAATTCGGACTATAGGGATAATATGTGATATGTTAATTAACCCTTGTTTTGTGACGTTTTATGAATGACATCCTAAAATATTGAGATAAGCAATGAAGCACATGAGACCGTTGAGTCAGCTCAACCAAAAGGTAACGACCAACAACACGATAATAATCGTACCGGTGGCAACGGCCATCGGAACAATGATAATCATCGTGGGGGAAATTATCATGTTAAGAATGGTATCCACTTCGGTGGTAATCATGGCCAAGATAATAGAAGTTGAAATTTCAAGAAGAGAAGGTCATTTAGCTCAATTTTGTCGTATGGTGAAGTCAAGTCCAGCTGGGACGGTGGTACCAAAGGCGGATACGGACAAAACAAAGTCGGTGGTTTCAAGAAGAGCATTTTTTTTGTGACTTCTCAAAAAGTGAGTAACCCAAACGAAGTTAGCACGAGTTAGTTAATTATAATTTTTTGCGAAGTCTATACCTTATTAGATACCGGTTCTACCCATTCTTTTATCTCTCTTGCTTGCGCTCAACGTTTAAATTTGACTCCGGAGAAATTAGACTTTGACTTATCGGTTGAAACTTCGTTAGCAGAAACCTTCGTTACCTCCACTGTTTATAAATCTTGTTTGATTCAAATCGACACTTTCACGTTACCTGTCGATCTTATCTCTTTGAAAATACTTGCTTTTGATGTGATTTTAGGAATCGATTGGTTAACTACTCATCATGCTTTTCGTAAGGTTGTTAGCTTTCATATTCCTAACTAACCTGTTATGCGAATTCAAGCAACCAAACCACTAAAGTCAATCATTGTCATATCAAGCCATACGTAAAGAGCCCCGATCCTTTTGTTGTTGACTTCCTTGTGTGGAATGCACCAAAGACAGACTTTCTGTAGGCGACGTCGTGAATGACGATGGCAAGATGGTAGGTATCAATGTGACGTACTATCCAAGTCATGGATGAGCGTCACAGTTTTGAATGATATTTCTATTGTTAATAAATTTCCTGATGTATTCTTGAAGACTTCTTAGCCTACCCCAGAATGTGAAATTGAATTTTGTATTGACCCCAAAATGAACATATAATGCGCTAAAGACGTTGGCTAGAGCTATTGAAGATTACGATCATACCATTCAATATCATCGTGGAAGAGCGAACGTAGTAGCTGACGCGTTGAGTAGAAGTTCGTATTCGTTTACGAGTGAGATGTTGTTAACACAAAGACCCATTTTATATAACTTACAAATTATAAAGATAGAGTTAAAGACTCTAGGGACCCATGTGAAGATAACAAATATACGAGTAGAATCGACTTTAATCGATAAAGTTAAAGCCGCTCAAGTTACATACTCAGAACTGATGAATGTGAAGAAGAAGGTTCAAGAAGGCGTTATTTTAGAATAAAGATTCGATGAAGAGAGAAAATCTCAACCCTCAATTTAATTGGCCCATTGGAAATCCTCGATCTATTAGGATCTGTGGCCTATAGACTCATTTTACCACCAAGTATGTCGCGTGTTCATAACATTTTTCACGTATCGTTGTTAGTAAAAACTTAGTCGTGGGGGACTTTGGAGCCAAATTTCAGAATAATTATTGAATCTGAAAAATTACGAAATCATGGGGGTTTTATAGAGCATGTTATAAGCTTTCCATAGCCTCGAAAATGGACTAATTCCGATAACGAATGAAGAAGTTATGAAGATTTGAAGTATGTGCGTCAAAAGTTGCAAAATCTGGAAAATTGGAGTTAAGTGCCAAGAACCTAGGCGCTAGACTCGGCGCTCACATTCTGTTCTTGGGCGCCTAGGCGCTTGCCCAAGGCCAAATTTGGGCGCCTAGGCGCTGGTCGAGTGTTAAGCCAAAATCTGTCTGGACGTCCTTTAGTAAATTGGTCATAACGTTTTCATACGAACTCCGATTAAGGCAATTCAGGATGATTAGGAAAGATAACGAGTAGACCTATAACTTTTATTCTTTATATTTTGATATTTGAGGTCGGTATCAAGGCCCAAAATGGTTATTTTAGGGTCTGATGTGTATTCAGAGGCAATCGGAGGACATCGGGCATGCATGTATGCAACGTGTAATGTTTTTGACGATAAAGGTATTCAAGGTTATACCTCAAGAGTTGGAATATGAAATGAAGTCAAGGTATCCTCACCTCTTGACATACCAGTATCGTATACATAAAAATTTGGCGAAATTTCATTAGGAGGGGAGATTGTGAGACCCCAGATTTTATGAATAAAGATTTAAATTTCTTGAATTTTTTTTTGAATATTATGGAGTAAATTTGATATAATGTTATAGTTGTGGGTAATATTTATAAATTTTTCAAAGTACTCAAGTTGTATTATATTCGATTGGTCGGGGAATATTCTTTTTGTCGGGGAATATCCGTACGACGGCACAATCATTGGTGAACCGAACAATGGAAGTATTGTGGTGGTAAGAAAAGACATAATTATTTTTTTATAAAATAACTACGAAGTGTTACCGTTAAAAGCGTCGAACTACGGTAGTAAAAAAGTACGATGTCTGGCGTGGTTGCATAGTAGCTACACAAGATTGATTATTGATGCTTACGTGAGAAGTTACTCAAATATACTCAATTATTACTACGATGAATTGTTGTATCATATCTCTCTCATATTATTGATTCGATTATTGTCATAGTATCATCTGCATTATATGATATATTATAAAATTAATAATTGAGACGACAAAGTTATTCATATTATTAAATTGCAATATTTACAATGTCTAGAAGTTCTGTCAAGGAGAGGTTTGGTCACTTAATTGCGCGCCAATAGGGAGAAATCCTTATTGGAAACCCCCTCTTTCCTGGGAACGACCTGGTTATTAAATATTATGAGTTATAATATTAATGATGAATAAGTTCTTGTTGATTAAAGATGAATTTAATAGTTCCATTGTGTTGGGATTAATAGTGTTAGTGGAAATCGACATCTATTCCGATGATAATTGATGTCTGAGGGTTATATTGATAAAGGGAATTTATCCGATAAATAAGCAATTAATTGCTACTAATTCACATGCTTATATAACTATTTGTTCACATGTGTGTACTACTGAGTCACATGCACTTACTATTAGGAGAGTTGGTGCAAGATTGATAATACTTGTATGATTAAATTAAAGATGGAGGTATAGATGGAGGTACTATATCGTAATTCGTATTTTCACATGATTATAACTATTGATTCACATGATTGAACTATTGATTCACATTATTTACTATTAGGGGAGGTGGTGCAAGTTTGATAATACTTGCAGGACTAAATTAAAAATGAAAGAAAAGTTGGAGGTGTTGTACTGTAATTTTTTGAGCCCCAAAACGTGTAAATATCGAAACTATATTTTTGTATAAATAGAAGCTCATTCTTCCTTCATTTCTCACCAATTCAGTAAAGCTATAGAGCAATTATTATAGAGAGAAGCTATCCAGTTTCTTCTAAGGTAAGGGATATTATTTGTTGTACCTGTAAGGGGTATTATTTCTTTTGTATTCATGAAGAGAACTTCTGTTACTCCATTCTTTATTATTCTATTGGAATAACGTGTATACGCGGTCTACCCTATACTTGGTGAAATTCTTACATTATTCCATTCTTTATTATTACATTAGAATATCCCCGTCTGCATGCGTTTTACTGTGGGACTGGTTCCGTTATTTATTATTACATTGGAATAACTTTTGTCTATCTGAAGTACCGCATGCATGGTGATTTCATTGTTATTCCATTCTTTATTATTACATTGGAATACCGTGTGTGTGTTTTATCTGGGACTGGTTTCGTTATTTATTATTCATTGGAATAACTTTGTCTGTCATCTATCTGCATGCATGGTGATTTCGATATTATTCCATTCTTTATTATTACATTTGGAATATCATATGCATGCGTTTTTTGGGACCTAGTTCCGTTATTTATTATTCTATTGAATAACCTATCTATCGTAGTAATCTGCATGTATGGTGATTTCTCATTATTATTCCATTCTTTATTATACTCGGTTGGTTAAAGTTTTGACTTCTATACTCCATGAAATTAGTGGAATATCCTTGATATTTGCGTTTCATCCAAAGATCTTTTCATGAAAATATTCTTTGGAGCATTCTTGAATTTTACTCTACAAAGAAGTATCATGTTGACAATTTGGACGTTATTAGTTCCTGAATAAATTAATTCTTGAACTTGTTTTATTGAATTCTTATATCATTGTCATCATCCTTATGTTTATATATTTTTTGAAAGTCATATGTGGCCTGTAGTGCATAGATGGACTTGGTATGATTATGACCAGGGATTATTCGGTGTAATCATAACCGTAATGTTACAAATGATGTGGTAAAAGTCCTTATTGGCCCGTAGTGCATTGATGGACTTGGCATGATCATGACCATTGATGAATACACGAATATCCTTGGCCCGTAGTGCATGGATTATTTGTGGTCGTGATACTAATGAATATCCTTGGCCGTAGTGCAGGGATGATGTGGATTATTTATTAAGCTGAGTCCCAGCGATAAAAGTGATGAAAAACCTTTTAAATCATAAAAGATAGTAGATTTTATTCTCTAATTGACTCTTTTAATGGATTGCTTGTAATTACTTGCTGCTTAAACTTGATGTCTATTGTATTTTATCGGTTTAACATTGTTGAAGACTATTGATTATTTATTCGCATTATCTTAGTCATAATATTTCTTCTTTGGGCTAGTTGAGCTCACCCTTTCTTTCACTTTCTCTTCTCTTGAAAATGAGAACGTAGCCGGGACTAGTCGGGGAACGGAGTGATGGTCCAGATGATAATATTAGTAGTCCTCACTATTCTGTTAAATAATGTGATAATAAATGTAATGAGGGCATCATTGAGTTTGTATACTGTCTAGATGACAATATACGTATTAAAACTCTTAGATTATGTTTTGTCGTATTTTACACGACTGTTATATAATTAAGTTGTATTTGGATTTATATACCATGTATTTGGCGACTTAGAATAGGTGATGTATACCTACTTTGGGGGTGCCATATTAGTGGCTGGTGTAATAGGAGTTCTTATGTGGGAAGATGATTCCATGCCATACTTTTTAAGTAAGTCTTTGATATACTTGGCTGGATTAATAAAGGTACCTTCATCAGTTTGCTTCACTTAAAGTCCAATAAAGAAATTTAGTTCACCCATAATGCTCATTTCAAATTTTACTCTGCATAAGCTTGGTAAATCTCTCACATAGTGTTTTATCAGTAGAGCCAAAAATAATGTCATCTACATATATTTATACTAATAGATCTTTATCTTTGTGCTTCCTAAGAAATAGTGTGGTGTATACTCTTCCTCTAGAGAATCCCTTTTCAATAAAAAAGTTTGTTAGTGTTTTATACCATGCAATAGGTGCTTGTTTTAGTCAATATAATGCTTTATCTAATCTATAAACATAATTAGAGAAGGTTGGATTGATAAAACTGGGGTGTTGTTCCATAAACTTCTTCTTGAAGTTCTCCATTCAGAAATACACTTTAACATCCATTTGAAAGACTTTGAACTTTATATGTGCAGCATAGGCAAGAAATATTCTGATTGCTTCTAGTCTGGTAGCAGGAGCAAAGGTATTATCATAGTCGATGCCTTCTTCTTGAGAGTAACCTTTTGTGACAAGTCTTGATTTGTTCCTTGTGATCACTCCATCTTCATCCATCTTGTTTCTGAATACTCATTTAGTGTTGATGACTGGTTGGTGATTTGGTCTTGGAACTAGTCTCCACACTTTGCTTCTTTCAAATTGATTTAGTTCCTCCTACATAGCTTTAATCCACCTTGAATCATCCAAGGCTTCCTCTATCTTCTTAGGTTCCATCTGGGACATAAAGCTCAGATAAAAACACTCATTTTAAGTAGCTGACCTAGTCTTGATTATTGCATTTGGATCTCCAATAATCAATTCTTGTGTGTGATCTCTCACCCATCTGCTTCGTGTTGGAATGTCAGTTCTTGTGCCTTCTTGTCTGAATTCTTTAAGATTGACTTCAGCTTCTTGTTGTAGATGCTCATTATCTAGAGCAGTATCTTCTAAGATTGCTTCTTCATGCTCCACAATTCCTTCTTCTAAGCCTACGATCATGGTGACTGGCTCAACCACTTTGATCGTGTTGTCTGGTTCATCGGTCATGGAGTTGAGTGGTATAGACTTTCCTGATGAGTCTGTCTCATCAAAGATAACATGTGTAGAGACTTCAACACTCATAGTTTTCTTGTTGAACACCCTGTAGGCTTTGCTATCTGTGGCATACCCAAGAAAGATTCCCTCATCAGAATTTGGTTAGAACTTAGTTAGATATTGTTTTCCATTGTTGAGAATGTAGCAAGTACAACCAAAAGCATGGAAATAGCTAACATTTGGCTTTTTTTCCTTTTTATAGCTCATAAGGGGTCTTTTTGAGCGTAGGATGAGTAATAGATCTATTTTGGGTGTAGCAAAACATGTTGATAGCTTCTACCCAGAAGTAATCACGTAAGAGAGCTGCTTCCAGTAGTGTTCTTCCTGCCTTAATTAAGGTTTTGTTCTTTCTCTCAGCTACCCCATTTTGTTGTGGAGTTCTTGGAGCTGAGAAGTTGTGGTTAATGCCATTATCTTCTCAGAACTTATCCATCTTAGAGAAGTTGAATTCTCTTCCATGATCACTTCTGATGGCCTTGATCTTTTCTCATTTCTCATTCATAACTAGCTTGAACAGCTTGATAAGTTGAGAGTAAGTTTTATCTTTAGAACTCAGAAAGAATACCTATGCATATCTGATGTAGTCGTCTACTACCACCTGTGAGTATCTCATCCCTCCAAGGCTTACAGTAGGGATAGGTCTGAAGAGGTTCATGTGAAGTAACTCCAAGGGCTTATTAATAGAGTTGACTACTTTGCCTTTGAATGAGCTCCTTGTTTTCTTTCCTAGCTGACAAGCTTTGCAGGGTCTTTCTTTAACGAAGTTGAATTTTGGTAATCTTGCTATAAGGTCTTTGGAGGCCAGTTTTGACATGCCTTTGAAGTTTAGATGAGACAGTCTTCTATGCCATAACCAGCTGATTTCTTCGGAGGCTTTGGCAAGGAAACATATTGTCTCATCAGGATTTAACTTAGCAAGGTTGACAATATAGACATTTCCTTTTCTGGTTCCAGTGAGCTTTAGAGGAGAGGTCTTCAAATCTCTGACTTGACATTAATTGTTGAGGAAGGTGACTTAATGTCCTTTGTCACAAAGTTGGCTGATGCTTAAGAGATTGTGCTTCAAACCTTCAACATAAGCTACTTTATTGAAAGACACATCACCATTTCCAGCTGAGCCATGTCCTTTGGTTTTCCCAGAGCCGTTGTCACCAAAAATGACTGTTGGACCCTCTTTTTCTTTGAAGTTAGAGATAAGAGCTTTGTTTCTAGTTATAGGCCTTGAGCATCAACTATCAAGGTACCAAGTTTTCATAGTAGAGCTTTCTACGTGCAGTAAATTTTAGCTTTCATTTTGGTACCCAAACTTGCTTGGGTCCTTCCCTGTTAGTTCCCTTGAGGACCCATATCTCCTTGATTTTAGGTCTATGATTTATATGATTATAATAGCATGCTTCATACTTATGACAATATCTATTACATATAAAACATCTAGTATGATTCATGCTTGTGTGTGTATATAGATTATTTCTTATCCTGGACATATGTGGGTGATAGGTAGCCTTATCCTTCTGTTGATTCTCTTTTTCCATACTATTTTATGATTCATAAATTTTGTAGAGTACATCTCAAGTCTACGATTCCTTTCTAGTTGGTTCGTGGAGCTGGTTTTATTTGACCCCACGATCCTTCAAGGTTGAAGAGTGGAAATTGATTTACTCTTGATTTTTCTGAATCCTAGACTAGCATGGGTTCCGTTATGTCTAGGGACATTACTTGGATCATAAGAGCAAGGATTCATTGGCTCTGCACTTTGTGTGGATTTCACAAAAGTAATACCTATATTGAGATTAGAAGCACTGCTAGTGTTAGTTTCTAAAGACTTTTCCACATTTGATTTTGAGGAAGAGTCCTCAAAATCAAGACCTGATCGGTCAGAAGAATTCCTCTGACTAGAGATCAGAGAGTCCATAGACGAGGAAGACTTGTTCCACATCTAGATCGTCTTTTCTAACTCCTTAATCTTAGAAGCTAGGTTCAACTTTCTTTGTGCACTTAGCTCATTTGTCTATTTCAAATTCTTATTCTCAACTTCAATATTTGCGAGAGAGGAAGTGCTTAGAAGAATTGTCTCCAGATCTACTTGAACTTTCTCTTTCTCTTATTAAAGAAGAGAATTGTCTTTTGATAAGACTCTGAACCATTTGATATATTGATGTAGATTAGAGATTATATCATGTAATGCAGTTCTTAAATCATCAATATTCACATCAGGAATGTTGAAATCAAATACCTCATCAATACTGATTCTAATCTCTCACACACCTCTAGTTTCCCTCTCATCGATTCTCCTTCTCCGATGTCTGTTCTTCTACTTCTCTATCAAATGCTTCTACGGTATACATACATTGTTGAAAATATGGTTAATCGATATTATTAATCGTATAAACTCATAGTTCTTAAAATCCCTTTAGGGTTTAGATCTGAGATTTTTTATTCTAGGGTTTTCAGATACTAAAATTTGTTTCTCTTCTTGCCTGAATCAAAAGATCATCATTTTCTTCGTTATATCCATTAAACTTTTAGGGTTTCTACTCAAAGTCATTTCTGATTCGATTTTCAAAACCAATTTTTTTTAACTGTCCATTTTTTTGTTTTTGAAACTTCTGATGTTCAATTATCTACAAAAATATAAAGTTTTTTCTTCTTCTCGTTTAAATCAAAAGATTGCCAAATCTATGGTTAGGGTTTTTAGTTAAACCTAACTAGAAAAAGTTTTTTTTGGCGTTTCGGTAAAATTTGTCAGCAATTTTTTAGAACACCCGAAGTTCTTCTGAGTTTTATTTGAACCCATCAACTTTTGAATCACTAGTTTTATTTTCTTTGTTCTGAAGTATATAAGATCTGAGAAGCTATTAGGGTTTCAGTCGAAAACTAATTTATTCTCTTGTCTCTAACAATTTCTTTTCTTCTATTCATTTTCAAAAATATCTTTCTCATATTTTTTTTATAAACATTTATGTCTTTGGGGCTTCACCAAAAATAAATAAATTTCTAACTGTTCTTCCAAGTTTATTTTTTCTTCAAATCAACAAGTTTTGGTCTAAAGCCTCCACTGAATCATATTTTTTTTTTGGTCAAATTTTTTTTTAACCCTCTGTCAAATCCGAGAAGTACGTGATTTAGGGATCACTTTCCTAAAAACATTTTAAAACCCTAAAAATCTTAACAATTTTTTTCAAATCAGAGTTGCTTTTTGACATTTTATTTAAACTAAAACCTATTTTAACTTCATTCCATTTTGGCTAAAAATAGGTACGTTTTATTTTATATATCTGGATATATATATATATATATATATATTATGTGTGTTTGTGCACCTTTGCTTGGGTAACTGATGTTTTCATTGAGAAAACTGCATAAGGATGAGCTTGTCACACTGACCTTCTCTATGAAACTGGTATATTTTTGTTGCCGACTCAGGTATAAACCTCTATTTTTTTTTAAATTGTGTGGATACTGATGTCCACTGGGTTTATTTTTGACTGTCTTATATAAATTGTGTGGATACTGATGTCCGTTGGGTTTATTTTTGACTGTCTTATATAAATTGTGTGGATATTGATGTCCACTAGGTTTATTTATGGCACTAACAGGTCTTTGATCAATTTTTATGAGATTTGTCATAATTGCTCTATTTTACATACTACCTGCTTCTATGAATTTTTCTTTCAATGTCAGTCCTGTGTCTTGGGCCATAATTAGGGTCCATCCCTCTCTGTGAATCAATACCTTGCCGAGTTATACTAAAAATGTTTTAATTGACAAATATTGCTATCTTCTGTAATCATTCTTGAAGTTGACTGAAATTACTCATTCTCTTTGTTCTCTATGTGACATGTGGTTATCTTATGTTACTGTTTTCTCTATCTTTTTAAATAAAACCTCTATCTAAACTACTATTTTCCTTAAATGTGTTCTGATAACTACAGTTATTTGTGTAGTCATATTTATTGATAAGTCTTAACTGAGTATAAGGGCTATATTCCTGCAGCATATCATTACTCCTTTCTCTATCTATATATATAAGGTCTTTCAAAAATGGTGCATTCATATGTCTAGTCTTTACTTAGCTTAATTCTCTAACCTATCTTTCCTACCTCTTTACTAATAATGTCTAATCTATTTTCATCCAAACGAAAAACACTTCCTCTACATTCTGAGTTATAATTTTCTAATATTGTCCCTCACCTTACCATTGTCTCTGCCCAGTCTAAGTATAGAACTATGAGACACAATCTTTGTCCAGGAAATGTTGTTACTTTTCATAATTTTCTAGACTTGTTCAAAAAATTTAAAAATGTTGGGTGGGAATGCTTAGTAACCTTCTATGATAAATCTATTTATCTTCATCTTATAGCTGAGTTTTACTCTCATATGGAATTTTCTACTAATTCTTCTGGTTTATTAAAGAGCATCACTACTTGCATTCAAGGTCAAACCTACACAATTGATGAGTTATTTCTTGTACATGCACTTTAACTACATCCCTCCACTCTAGAATTACCTAGGATTAACTCCTATCTTCATCCATCAAGTATATCTATGGAAGAATGTATGTTATTTAAGCATAATATGTCTATAGTAACTGATCAAATGGCGTCGGCTCTCTTATTTGACTATCCCTGCAAAATTGGTTTAAAATTTCTCACTGCTGAGTGTCAGTTTTTGGGAAAAATCTTAAGAAACAATTTCATGCCTATAAGAGATGATCAAGAATTTCTGCCCTTTGATTTGGAAGTCATAAAAAGTATTTTAAATGAGTGCATGCCCTATAATTTAGCCTACTTCTTGTTATCATCCTTTAAATTCTATTTTCATAATAACTGCCTTGGTTTTGGTTTACTACTCACTCACATTTTCAATTATCTAAACATACATGTGTCACAACATCAGTCACAACTGGTTCCCACCAGTAACATTGTCTCCCATTTAAATCTGCCACCTCAACCCTTGATTATTTTTAAACCTGATGATCATGAGGTGATTGAGTCTAACATAAACATGGCCACTAAGATTGATTCGCTTAACAGTATGAATCAACTTCTTCTACAGAATTAAACTCTGTTATTAGAAAAATTAAAAGATGTCCAGTCAACTCTACATGTTGTTAAGGCCATGGTATGTTGTCTAATGGAGACTAATAGCTTGGTTATGGGTCCCTACCCATTTAACACTACTGTCAATGAGGTACCAGTTGATCTTGTGCCACCACCATTCCCTAAAGCTGCAGATGTTCACATTGCTGAAGTTTCTCACTTCTCTCCTCTAAATCTAGAGGAAATCTAACTATTTTGACTAACTTGTCTAACCATTCGAATGATTGTAAACTTAACTCCCTTAAACCCCTCTCTCCTACTACACTACTACTACTACTGCTTGACATATCTTTGCTAGTTTTATATATTTTCTGTTACTAACTCTCTGTGCAAGTTTTACTTAACTAAATATTTTCTGCAGATTTCAAATTTTATTTTACCCCATCATTTTTTATGATGACAAAAGGGGGAGAAAAAAAATATTAATAACTGATATAACTGTCAATATAAACTGCTATGAGATTGGATATAAACTACTATAAACTGTTATGAGATTGGATATAAACTGCTATGAGATTGAATATAAACTGCTATGAGATTGGAATTAAACTGCTATGAGATTGAATACAAACTGCTATGAGATTGGAATTAAAAAGTGTTCATAATTTAAGGGGGAACTTTTTAAGGGATAAAAATATTTTTAAATAATTGTCATCATCAAAAAGGGGGAGATTGATAGGTATAATTTTATTTTATTTTGTTGATAACAATTATATTGTAATTAATTAAATATGTAATTATTTAATTGTTTAATTATTTTATCTTATTATTTTATCTAAACTATTTTTGATTTTACTTGAATTAATTTTTATTGACCTTGATAATTTAAATGTCAAATGTTAAATAAATTGATTCATATAATACTTAAGGCAAGGAAATCCTATGTATCTTTTCAAAAATCAAAGTTGGGCAAAAATATTTTTGCATGCATATATACACAAATCATATGTATCAATATAATATTATATTTATATATAATATTATATATTTATATTTATGTATCAATATATATATATATATATATATATATATATATATATATATATATATAAAATTAATACATGCATGTGCTGGCAATTATTTCAAAAAAACCGTGTATGTGTGTGACACCCAACTCGGGACTTAAACCGTGTGCTTGCATGTTTTCATGTGCTGACATGTTTTCACATTTGGTCAAAATGGATAATAAATGATAGGTAAGTGAAGTATTGCCCGGGCGAAAAATGAAGTACTTCCGCGTAAAATCTGTTCCAATCTGGACCGTTCAATCCAAAAATTCTTCATCCAACCGTGCATTCAAAATCAGTTTTTCAAAATTATATTTTTGCCCTCAACTTCAAAAATCTATAAATAGGTAGTATTTCATTCATTTTGTTTTTACCAATTCAGTGAAAAGCAAAGCATACTTTCCTTGCCTACATTCTCTCTAAAAGCTTTATATCTCTTCTTACAAAAGTTCTGATTATTTTTTAGAAGAGAAAATTGGTCCAAGTATTGAGATAACTTTAATTTTTGTTGAATTATTTCTTACTTGTATTTTATCTATATATATACGAATATACATTGTTATACACAATTTTATATATCCATATTTCTTCTATTTGTCAAATAAAAGGATACTTGTAACAACCCGATATTTTTTATATAAATAAATCAGAAATTTTGTGTATAAATTTTTTTATTTTAAAGGTGGGAATACATGCAAGGTAAATTATATGTATAAATAAAATTTATTTATTACATGAATAATTTCAAATAAATTTCTTAGAATTATTGACCATTATAAATTATATTTTAATAATTAATTTTGTAGTAAAAATATTTTTATTATTTATTTTCCATAAAAATATGATTATATATTATTTAAATAATATGTGAAATGATTATTGGAATTGTTATAATAATTATTTTATTATATGAATTTTAGTTCAGATTATTAAGTTAATTATTTTAACTTAATTGATAGTGCTATATATGCAAGATAAATCAGATATGGAATCCAAACCCTAATTTTGGATTTTGATCAAGGAATGGGACTAATAATATAATATTATTTTTATTTCAGTGCTATAAATATGTACTGTACATGTGTGGACTGATAATGGTTGGTCAATTATGTTGTATCATGACCAAACCCTAGTGTTAATTTGTTAAACCCTATTTTGAAATTTAAATACAAGTTCAAGACTGTTTAGTAACTGTATTATGTGATTAATGATTAGTATTATAGATTCTAATCTTAATTAGAAAAAAACCCTAATTATTAGAAATCCTAATTTCTAAATTAGGAACCCTAACTTCGAATTTATAAACCCTAATTAGATAATTAGAAACCCTAATTACTAAACTAGAACCCTAATTGCTAAAGTATGAAGCTTAATATTAATTAGAGAAAGCCCTAATTATTACCTAGAAAATCCTAATTACTAATTAAAACCCTAATTGTTATTTAGGAACCCTTACTATAAAATTGTAAGCCCTAATCGCTAAATTAGCGATCTTAATTATAATTTGTAAAGCCTAAACCTAATTTCAAGTCTAATGTAATTAGATAACCTATGCTAATTAAGAAACCCTAATTTTGAATTTTAAAAACTTTAATTTTCATTTTTAACCTAATTTGAAAAATCCTAGAAATTAATTAAATTTTTGAAAACCTTAGGGTCAAACCCTAAGAGTTTGCCAAGTTACATTGTTGCCATTAAAATCAAAAGCCAAAAGACTATTTTGCCCCTCTTGCATTATTTGAGGTAACTTGCAAATCTAGTCAAATTGGAGTTGTTGAACAACTCTTGATTTGCCGTGTGCTCTAAATAATCAGCACACAAGCTACATTATATCAACCAATACATTGCACCAAATTGTAAATAGATCTAGAGAGAGAAAATTGCATATTTTAGCCCATTTGCTCACTTATACTCATCCAAGACCCTCTCCCTCTAAAGCCCACGAAATCCTAAGGCAATTCAGTCACAAAATCAAGCCCCACTAACACTCATAACAAATCAGAAGCCAAAGATCAAGAATTTGTTCTTAAAGGTATAAACCCTAACCAAGAAATCTGATCTTGAATGTCATGTTAGATGTTAGATTTTTGTGTTTAAATATGTATTATATAGTGTTAATCAATGATCTGGGTTGGTAGAAAGTGGATCTATAACATCTAGATGCTCGAAATGAAAGATTTCTAAAATCTGTAAAACTGAGAAATATGGTCTGACAACCAAATGTCAGGTCCCATAAATCTCAGTCTATTTGTGTTTTTGGTTGTTTAAAGGATTGTATTTGTAGTATGTTGTAAGGTCTTTACTCTGGAACTTGATTCAGAGTTAGATTTGCTGTAGATTAAAAGTTATTGGTGGTCAAACATAGTTGACCGACTATGACTTTCAATTTTCTAGAAAACTCAGATCGTGCCCAGAAGGCACTGATAAGATCTTCCTGGGCTCGGATCTGACATTGTTTTGATGATCTGTGTTGGTCTTTGCATCTAGGTTATAGTTTGGTATATGGACTACATGTTTATGCCTTAAAATCTCCTAAACATCAAACAGGTGGATCATAGTGGACGGTCAAACCAAGCCGGACGATTATGAAAGCTGTTTTCTGGGTAACCCAGAAAACGCTTGAACATATCGTCTAACATGGTTTGACCGACATAGATCTGCTTTATCCGTTGTTGTTATACTGTTTTCTATGTAATAGATTTGTTGTCTTCTATGTTGGCTACAATCTGGAACTCTTTAATCACTAAAACAATGCAAGGATTGCAAGTTGTGGAAGCCCAAAGTGGACTGATCGAACTATTCTTCATTTCTAGGTAACCTAGAAAATGAAGAACAACTCTGACAGTCACTTTGAAGGCTTAGATCTCTTTATTGTGACGCAGTATGACTTTGTTTGTTGTTGGATCTTGTAGTATTGCACCAGTTCTACAAGATCTGACCATTATATTGCTGAGAATCACAATACACAACGAATTAATGCTGGTCAAAGTAGCTCACTCGGTAACTGACATTGGATGTTCTTGGTGCTCAAGAACACCAAAGGCTACACTTTCTGTCGCTAAAGGCTATAGCGACAGTTTATTTAATTTAATTTAATTTATTTTCTATAAAATATTTTAAAATAGTAATTAATTTATAAAAATTCCAAAAATAGTTTTAAAAATTATTTTAAGTTATAAAAATTAACTTTTAATAATTTGACATATTTTTCATAAATATTAGTATTTATTTAAATATTATTGATATTTAATTTTTTAATAAATGCATTAAATAAATTAATTAAAAATGATTTTATTATATTAAAAATCATTTTAAATGATAATAAGGTATTTAAAAATATTTTAAGTTATAAAATATAACTTTTAATATTTTAAATTAAATTAAATTAATTATTTAATATTAATGATATTTAGATTTATTTAAATTATATTAAATAAATTAATTAAAAATGATTTTAATAATATAAAAATCATTTTAAATGAAAATAGTGTTTAAAAATATTTAAAGTTATAAAATATAACTTTTAATATTTAAAGGTAAATTTCATTAATAAATTAATATTAATGATATTAAATTTATTTATTAATTATATTAAATAAATAGTTTAAAAATGATTTAATTGATTTAAAAATTATTTAAAAGGAAATAAATGAATTAAAAATATTTTAAGTTATAATAAATGACATTTAATATTTTGATAAATAATGCATTAATATTTAAATATTAATGGTAATTATTTAAAAATAATTTTAATTGTTTTAAAAATCATTTAAGGGTAATATTAATACTTTAAAAATATTTTGAGTTATTATAAATAACTTTAATATTTTGACAATGATTTCATTAATAGTTTAATATTAATTAAATATTAATGATAATAGAATTATTTAATATTTAAATCATTTAATAATGATTACGGTATTTGAAAAATCATGATAAATTATAATAATTGTTTAAAAAATATTATAAGTCATTTAAAAATAATTTGACCGATGTTTAAGTTATATTGAGCTTCGGTATAGAGTTTTAGACTCGATAATTACTCGATAAAGCTGTCAGTACACCAAAATATTTCAGAAATTGATCAAGACTTATATAATTTGTCTGTATACGTGTTTGTTTGTGATCCAATGACTGATAAACATATGTGACAATGTGATTAGGTTATGTGCTGACTACAAATAGTAGTGCTATGTGATATGGTATGTTATTCTAATCAAATGAATGATCTTATTAATGATAGGGCTTGATATAAAAGATAAAACTAAGTTGCATAATTGTAAGCAGCAGATCAGGCAAGTATCCTATCTTTGTAATTACTTTATGCAATGGACATGCGTAAGCAAATATTGGAACAATTCTTTTTCATTGTTCAAATATCTTAACCTTTGTAAATACTTATGCAATGATTTTGTATAAGTAAGTTATTAGATTATAATCTGTTGTACAAGTTCCTTAATTCTGTTATTATAGATCAAGATATATATTCTGTTCGTTAATTTCTAAGCATGGTTATATAAGTGACCTCACTTGGATAATCATTATATTTTATCACATGTTGATACATACTTATTAGTTTCCAGTATGTATATATTAACTTAAAAGCCGTCTAAGCTATTTGATTCAGCTAGACAGAGATTTAAAAATATTATTGAACAAGATAGAACTTTATTGTATCCAACTGAGTTGTTTTGGTTCGCATTCTAGACTAGTATGAACATCCCGAATCTGGGAAACTTTTATACGCCTAGGGCGGATATTCTGGACGAAAATATCATTCGAACATGTAGTATTGATCAATATAGGGTATAACGGGATGATCACCCTCGTGCCTGTAAGTTATGACGGTTTACAGATGAAGTTCTGTTTAACCTTTTCGAAAATAGAAAAAAATGTTCATAGTTTGTCGACTGATCCCCATTTATAGTCAGTACGTATTTTCAAAATTTTGATATAAAATTGATATATTGTTATTATTGGTTCATCTTACTTCACAACTATTTATTCGTTGTAGAAGTATCATTTAAAGAAAACATTTACTTTCTTCAGCTAACTGTTATTGATTGCTATTACTTGTTGGGTACTCAAATGCTCATCCTTGATTAATTTAAATGTTTTCAGCTAAGTGTGAACAATCTGAAGGCTATGCCAAGAACAGAGGGAAAGGAAATGTTGTTGAATAAGTTGGTGTTATATTATATAATAGTTTGACTTTATTAAGATAAGGATGATATATATTATCTATCATGTATTGTAATGAATGTTTAAAGGTCGTGTACCTGGGATTAAACTCTGTTATGTAAATTAAGTTTGGTATTTATATTATTGTTATTATTATTAGTATTATTCCGCTCATAGAAATGGTATCGTGAAGCACCGAGTTCGAGTTTCAAGTACCTGAATTTGGGGGCGTCACAATACTTGGGCGCCCCAAGGCTACGGAGATACACCTCTACAGAGAGGAATTAGAACCGCACAATTCTTTATTGTCTTCAGTAACCTTTTATCGATATTATTTATATAAATATCGTAAAATAGATACGACACTTGATAGCTCAAAACGACACTGAGATACTACTCCAAAAAGAGTAGTCATCCGAACTGGATTTGAGAATCGTAGTGATCTATTAAAAATATTTATATAAATATCAATTATGAAAATCATAAATTTTGTTGTACTTAGACGCCGCAAGTCTACGGAGATACACCTCTACCAAGAGGAATTCGAACTATACGATTCCTTATAGTACTAAGTGACATTATCTATAAAAGTTCACATAATAGATAAAATATTCTTATATATTATCTTAGTTAAACAATAATATTTGCTATATCAGTTTGTGCTTAATTGATTTATTCTTTACATACAAGTATTAATACATAAACATCTTTCATATAGTACTTGTTAAAGATTATCTGAGAAACAATTTTATTTAATCCGTAGAAAAACACTCTTTATTTTAAAGAGTTAATAATTCTTTATAAAGTACATTAACGTTATATATCTGCTTAAACCGAAACATTACTGAACTAAAGATAAAATTGACTTATCTGGTTATTCAAGAAGCATTTCTTGAAAACATAAAAGTTACTTAAACTTTTATAACTGTGCATATTTTATATATTTGCTTAACCAGAAGCATCATTTGATCTAAACATAAATTTCTATCTGCTTTCAAAGAACACATTTTTATATAAAAGTCTTTAAACTTTTATAAATATATATTTGTTCTTAAATCAATATCTGCTTATTTGAGAAGCACCCATCTTTACTAAATTTTTATCTGCTTATTTAAGAAGCACATTGTTGTAAATTTTTTTGTAAAAAGAGAAAAGATCAGAGTTAGTTTATTTTATGTATCTGTGAGAAAAGCGAGTAATTCTTCGACCAAGACCAGAGTCTTAGAGAGGTCAGCAAGAAGTTGGGTCTCTAGTGTACTTGTGAGGTGAGGAAGAAGATGTTGTTTCAAGACTAGATCATAGAATAAAACTGAACTCAAAAGGAGGAACAACTAAACTTGAGGAGGGAGCGGGGAGCTTGCTGTCCAAGATAGAATAGTTGAATAGTTAGAAGTTTGTCTATAAAACTTTGTAAAGGCTTCTCCGCCTATTGAAGGAGTTTTTATTACTGATAGTAATAGGATCTCAAGTTCCAAGTAGGGACTTGAGACTGGACGTAGCAACATACCAAGGGGTGTATGTTGTGAACCAGATAAATCTTTGTGCATTGTGTGATTGAATTTTTATTATCTTGGATGCTAATTACTAAAACTGCAAATTAATTACTAAAAATTCAAAAAGGCCTAATATAATTTTTAACCTGTAATAATCTATTCAACCTCCCTTCTAGATTATTATTAGACTTTCAGCGAGCAAGTCGAATTTGAACCGAACCAAACTCGAACTGAATCGGTTCGCATAAAGTTCGGATCGTCATGCAACCGTAAATTTAAATCAGTAAGTGAATATAATTCTAGAATGTTTAAAATCGGTTCTTAATTGAAATTATGTGAAGATAATATCATTGATGAATATTTGTTAGAAAAATCATTCTCAACTTTTCATGCCTCGCATGTGCTCTTGCAGCAATATAGAGAACGAGGTTTTAAGAAATACTCTGAACTGATTTCATGTCTCCTTGTGACTGAAAAAAATAATGAACTTTTAATGAAAAATCATGAATCACGACCGACTAGTTCAGCTCCATTCCCTGAAGTGAATGCTATGAGATATAATAATAATTATGGTTGTGGTTGTGGTTATGGTCGTGAGGTCGTGGACGTGGCCATGGGTGAGGACAATTTAATTACCAAAACTATGATGGTTGTAATTTGTCAAATTCTAAAAAACCTTCAAAGAATAAGGAAAAACAAGAAAAGGGGAAGAATATACATAGTAGAGATACCAAGAAGGAAGAAAATATATGTTATCGGTGTGGAATGAAAGGACATTGGTCTCGTACTTGTCGCACAACCTATTGATTTATATCAGTCCTCATTGAAAGTAAAGGAGAAGAACATAGAAATAAAATTTTCTCACCCGCATCAAGATAATGATGATATTTATTTTAACCTTTTGGATATGACACACCTTAATTGACGTTGCAGATTTTTTTTGAGCAAGATGATGAGAAAGTCGATATTTCTTGTAATGAAAATAATTAGTTCAGAATTATGTTAATCCTTTAATTCTGTTTCTCTTATGCTAATATATTTCGATGTATTTTTTTCTTCCTTCCATGTTGGCTTATTTAATGTAAAGGATTGTGTAGTAGTAGTAATAATAATAATAATAATAATAATAATAATAATAATAATAATAATAATAATAATAATAATAATAATAATAATAATAATAATAATAATAATAATAATAATAATAATAATATAATAATAATAATAATAATAATAATAATAATAATAATAATAATAAAAACTATGTCTTATTATGAACTTATTCTATATTTATTCCTTTTCATGTAAAACACAAATACAACTACAACTTATATGAAAAAAGAATGTTCTCTCTGTGACGCCCCCAAAACAGGTATACATCACCCATCTTGAGTCGCCAAATACATGATAAAAAATCAAATACAAACTTAATTATACAACTGTCGTGTACAATACGACAAAACATAGATGAGAGTTTAAACAAGAATATTGCCTTCTAGACAATATCCATTCTCAATGGTATCCTCATTACAATTATTATCACATTATTCCATAGAATAGTGAGGACTACTAAAGCCATTTATCCTAGACTATCACTCCATTCCCCGACTCGTCCCAGCTATATTCTCATTTCTTGAAGAGAACAATGAAAGAAAGGGTGAGCTCAACTAGCCCAGTAAGAAATATTATGACTAAGATAATGTAGAATAAATTATCCTTAGCCTTCAACAGTATAACAACTGATAGAATACAATAGACAACAAGTTTTAGATCAACAAGCTGCAGTGAAATAAGCAATCTATTAGAAGAGTCAAGTAGAGCATAAAATCTACTATCTTCTATGATTTAAAAAGTTTTTCATCAACTTTATCGATGAGACTCAGCTTAATAAATAAAATCGAATCATCCCTGCACCACGGCCAAGGATATTCATGTAATCATCAATGGTCATGATTATCTTTTGAATAATCCACAGTCATAATCATACCAACAATCGTCCATCAATGAACTACAGGCCAATGAGGACTTTTACCACATCATTCGTTACATTACGGTTATGATTATACCGAATAATCCCTGGTCATAATCATACCAAGTCCATCTATGCACGTAAGCCAAAGATGACTTTCATCACAATATAAGCATGAGGATGATGACAATGATATAAGAAATAATCAACCGAAATCAAATCAAACAAAATCAATGATAAATATTAAAGACTTTAAATTTATCCAGAGTTTAAAAATATCCAAATTGTCAACATGATACTGCTTTGTAGAGTAAAATTCAAGAATAATATTAATATACCAAAAATAATTTGGACAGAAAAGAATATATTTTTCGGGTAAATAGTACCCCGTGAATAGTACTTCGGGAATATTACCCCATGAATAGTACCTCGACATAAAAAGTGTCCCGAATACCCGAGTGAATGATACTAGAGTGAATAGTAATTGGGTGAATAGTAACCCATGAATAGTAACTCGTGAATAGTACTCTGACACGAAAAGTACCCCGAATAACCGAGTGAATAATACTAGAGTGAATAGTAACCAAGTGAATAGTAACCCATAAATAGTAACTCATAACAGAAAAATACCAAAGAAAATGATATTTCATGACGAGTACAAAAGAAATGATATCCCAGATGAGTATAATAAAATATACGAAACTGCAAATGGATTTTCACCCGCCATGCGATAATCCACGTAGATAGATCATTTCCACAATTTAATAAAGAATGAATATGAAGGATCATTCACTATGCATGCGGTAATCCACATAGATAGGTTATTCCAACAGAATAATAAAGAATGGAATAACAAAAGAATTTACCATGCATGCGATAGAACGCACAGACAGGTTATTCCCAACAGAATAATAAAGAATGGAACCAGGTCATGCATAATCCGCATTGCATGCGGGATATTCCAACAGAATAATAAAGAATGGAACTAGGTCATGTGTAATCAATGCATGACGGGATATTCAACGAATAATAAAGAATGGAATAACAACAGAATTCACCAAGCATGCGATAGATCAGCATGCAGACGGAGTTATTCCAATAAAATAATAAAGAATGGAATAACAACGAATTCACCGGGCATGCGGTGGATCACATGCATGAGTTATTCCAATAGAATAATAAAGAATGGAATAATGAAGAATTTCACCATGTATGCGGTACTTATGTAGACGGTTATTGCAACATAATAATAAAGAATGGAATAACAACCCTTATGAGCATTGAAAGAAAATAACTCTCTTCATGAATACGAAAGAATAATACCCCTTACCTCAAAAGAAGACTGGATACTAAATAGTGAGGTAGCAAAGTTCTTTTCTTCTTTCTCTCTATAATTTCTCTCTATAATAATTGCTCTATAACTTTAGTGAATTGTTGAGAAATGAAGGAAGAATGAGCTTCTATTTATAAAAAAATATAGTTTCGATAATTGCACGTTTTGGGGCTCAAAATAATACAAAATAATACCTTCCTATTTTCCTTTATTTTTAATTTAGTCCTGCAAGTATTATCAAACATGCACCACCTCCCCTAATAGTAAATCATGTGAATCAATAGTAAATCATGTGAATCAATAGTTCTAGACATGTGAAAATATAAATTATAGTATAGTACCTCCATCTATACCTCCATTTTTAACTTAGTCATGCAAGTATTATCAATCTTGCACCAACTCCCCTAATAGTAAATGAATGTGAATCAATAGTATACACATGTGAACAAATAGTTATAATCATGTGAATCAATATCAATTAATTGCTCATTTATCCGGTCAATTACCCGATTGGTCAATATAACCTCCAGACATCAATTATTATTGAAATAAATGTTGATTTTCACTAACACTAATAATTCCAACACAATGGAACTATCAATTTCATCTTTAATCAACACGAACTTATTCATCATTAATATTATAATTCACAATATTTAATAACCAGGCCGTTCCTAAGAAAGAGGGGGATTTTCGATAAGGATTTCTCCTTATTGGCGCGCAATTAGGTGACCAAACCTCTCCTTGACAAAACTTCTAGACATTGTCAATATTGCAAATAATAATATGAATAACTTTGTCGTCTCAATTATTGATTTAATAATGTAACATATTATACAGATGATATTATGACAATAATTGAATCAATAATATGAGAGATATGATCGTGAAGAATTCTTGTAGCAATAATTGAGTATAATCGGTGACTTTTACGTAAGCATCAATAATCAATTCCGGTGTCTTTCTACTATGCAACCACGCCAGACATTCTTTTACTTTTACTACCGGATAGTTCAATAGTTTTAACGGTAACACATTCGCCGTTATAAAAAGATAATTTTGTCATTTTCTTATTACGACAATACATCCGTTGTGGGGTCCACCAATGATTGTGACGTTGTACGAATATTCCCTGTTAAAATGAATATTCTCTGACCAATCGAATATTATATAACAACTTGCTTACTTTGCAAAATTTATAAATATTACCCACAATTATAACATTATATCAAATCCACACCATAATATTAAAAAAAAAAAATTTTGAGAAACTTAAATCTTTATTCATAAAATTTGGGGTCTTACAACCTCCCCTCCTTACGAAATTTCGCCCTCAAAATTTACGTACGTACCTTGTATGCCAAAGAGGTGAGGATACCTTGACTTAATATCATATTCCATCTCTTGAAGTATAACCTTTGAGTGTCGAATATGATCCTTCTTATCCAAGATTTTAACACGTATCTCCTCATACGTTAAATCTTCTACTATCTCGTCTAGTTCTAATTTAATAACGTGGTTCGGGTCATCCACATATTTACGTAACATCGATACATGAAAAATGTTATGAACACGCGACATACTTGGTGGTAAAACGAGTCTATAGGCCACATTTCCTACTCCATCGAGGATTTCAAATGGGCCAATTAAATCGAGCATTGAGATTTCCTCTCTTCGTCGATTCTTGGTTCTAGAATAACGCCCTCTTGAACCTTCTTCTTCACATTCATCTGCTCTGAGTGTGTAGCTTGAGCGGCTTTAACTTTATCGATTAAAGTCGATTCTAATCGTATATTAGTTATCTTCACATGGGTCCCTAGAGTCTTTAACTCTATCTTAATCATTTGTAAGTTATACGAAATGGGTTTTTGTGTTAACAACATCGCACTCGTAAACGCATACGAACTTCTACTCAACGCGTCAGCTACCACGTTCGCTCTTCCACGATGATATTGAATGGTATAGTCGTAATCTTCAACAGCTCGAGCCAACGTCTTTGGCACATTATACGATCATTTTAGGTGAAGAAATATTTAAGAGTTTAAGAAATGAGTTTTGTACTTGGGTCAATACAAAATTTGATTTCACGCTCTAGGGGTAGGCTAAGAAGTCTTCAAGAATACGTCAGGAAATTTATTGACAATAGAAATATCATTCAAAACTGTGACTCTCATCCAAGACTTGGATAACACGTCACATTGATATCTATCAACTTGCCACCGTTATTCACGACGTCCCCTACGGATATTCTAGCTTCGGTGTATTCCAAGACTTGGAAGTCACCAGCGAAGAGCTCGGGGCTCTTTACTTATGGCTTGATATGACAATGATTAACTTTAGTGGTTTAGTTGCTTGAATTCGTATAATAGGTTGGTTAGGAATATGAAAGCTAACAACCTTACGAAAAGCTTGATAAGTAGTTAAACAATCGATTCCTAAAATCGCATCAAAGGCCAGTATTTTCAAAGAGATAAGATCGACAGGTAACGTAAAAGTGTCGATTTGAATCAAACAAGATTTATAAATAGTGGAGGTAACGAAGGTTTCTACTAACGAAGTTTCAACCAATAAATCAAAGTTTAACTTCTCTAGGGTCAAATTTAAACGTTGAGCACAAGCAAGAGAGATAAAAGAATGGGTAGAACCGGTATCTAATAAGGTATAGACTTCACAATAATTTATAATTAACTAACCCGTGTTAAATTTGTTCGGGTTACTTGCTTTTTGAGAAGTCACAAAAAACGTTCTTCCTGAAACCACCGACTTTGTTTTGTCCGTATCCGCCTTTGGTGCCACCGTTCCAGCTGCACTTGACTTTGGTGCACGACAAAATCGGGCTAGGTGACCTTCTTTTCCACAATTGTAACATGCTTTGGACTACATCACGCAGTTTGGACTGATATGTCCCTCCCATCCGCATTTGAATCATACAATTGGTGGTCGTTCTCCTTATTTGAAAATGGGTGTTGGTGCTGCTATCTTTCCATCGTTGTTAAACCTTCTCTTCTTAAAATTTCCACTCCTATTATCTTGGCCATGGTTACCACCGAAGTGGTTACCATTCTCGGCATGATAATTTCCTCCACGATGGTTATCATTGTTCCGATGGTCGTTGCCACCGGTACGATTATTATCGTGTTGCTGGTCATTACCTTTTGGTTGTGCTGACTCATTATCGCGCTCTAATAACTGAGCCTTATTCACAACATCTGAATACAAACACAATTTCTGAGAAATGAGGTATTGATGTATTTCGAATTTCAAACCTCTTAGATACATTCGCGTCATTCGCTCCTCATTATCGACCAAATGGGATGCAAACCAGGATAACTCTGCAAATTAAGCCTCGTATTGCGACACGGTCATATTATTTTGCTCTAACTTGATAAACTCCACCTCCTTCATGTGACGAATACTTTCGGGAAAGTACTTGTCGTTGAACAGCTCTTGGAACTTCTCCCAAGACATCTTGAGTGCGCCAAGCTGGGTATGTTTTACAAATTTCCACCAGTAATTTGCCTCTTCATGCAACATAAAGGTGGCAAAGGGAACCTTTTGCTCCTCGGAGCATCCCAAGACATTAAATATCTTGGTAATCTGCTTTAACCACGTCTCTGCCTTAAGTGGTTCTGGCTTTCCCGAAAACTCTGGTGGTCCCAACTCCTTGAACTGCTTAGCGGTGACCATCCGAGAGTTGCCAGTGTTTCCACCTGCATTTTGAACAGGAGTCTCTCTCACCTGATGTTGCATGAATTACATAAAGACTCTGAACAACTCATCGTTCATCATCTGATCGGTGTTGTTATTTACCTGAGGATTATTATCTTCCTGTTGCACATTATCCTGGGTATTGATCGTTGGTGACTCAACGGTCTCATGTGATTTATTGTTGATCTCAACATTTTCAAATGCCATTTTTAAACACTATCACAAATCAAGGGTTAATTAACATATCACATATTATCCCTATACTCTGACCGACCAATTAAATACCAAATAAACTTAGGTAGGTCATACTAGCGAAGGAATTCCCCGCTCTCCCCTCCTAGTTCTTGTCTCACATCTCAAACCAAGGATCATATCCCTAAGCTCGATACCAACCGTGGCGCCCCCAAAAGCAATGTATACATCACCCATCTTGAGTCGCCAAATACATGGTACAAAATCAAATACAAACTTAATTATACAACTGTCATGTACAATACGACAAAACATAGCTGAGAGTTTAAACAAGAATATTGCCTTCTAGACAATATCCACTCTCAATGGTGTTCTCATTACAATTATTATCACATTATTTCGTAGAATAGTGAGGACTAATAAAGCCATTTATCCTAGACCATCACTCCATTCCCCGACTCGTCCCAACTATATTCTCATTTCCTGAAGAGAATAATGAAAGAAAGGGTGAGCTCAACTAGCCCAGTAAAAAAATATTATGACTAAGATAATGCAGAATAAATTATCCTTAGCCTTTAACAATATAACAACTGATAGAATAAAATAGACAACAAGTTTTAGATCAACAACTGCAGCGGAAATAAGCAATCCATTAGAAGAGCCAAGTAGAGCATAAAATCTACTATCTTCTATGATTTAAAAAGTTTTTCATCAACTTTATCGCTGAGACTCAGCTTAATAAATAAAATTGAATCATCCCTGCACCACGACCAAGGATATTCATGTAATCATTAATGGTCATGATTATACCGAATAATCCCTGGTCATAATCATACCAACAACTGTCCATCAATATTGAACTACAGGCCAATGAGGACTTTTACCACATCATTTGTTACATTACGGTCATGATTATACCGAATAATCCCTGGTCATAATCATACCAAGTCCATCTATGCACGTAAGCCAAAGATGACTTTCATCATAATATAAGCATGAGGATGATGACAATGATATAAGTAATAATCAATCGAAATCAAATCAAACAAAATCAAGGATAAATATTAAAGACTTTAAATTTATCCAGAGTTTAAAAATATCCAAATTGTCAACATGATACTGCTTTGTAGAGTAAAATTCAAGAATAATATTCATGTACCAAAAATAATTTGGACAGAAAAGAATATATTTTTTGGGTAAATAGTACCCCGTGAATAGTACTTCGGGAATAGTCCCCCATGAATAGTACCCCAACACGAAAAGTGTCCCGAATACCCGAGTGAATGATACTAGAGTGAATAGTAATCGGGTGAATAGTAACCTATGAATAGTAACTCATGAATAGTACTCTGGCACGAAAAGTACCCCCAGTATCTGAGTGAATAATACTAGAATGAATAGTAATCGGGTGAATAGTAACCCGTAAATAGTAACTCCTAACAGAAAAATACCAAAGAAAACGATATTTCATGACGAGTACAAAAGAAATGATATCCCAGATGAGTATAATAGAATATACGAAACTGCAAATGGATTTTCTCCCGTCATGCGGTAATCCACGTAGACAGATCATTTCCACAATTTAATAAAGAATAAATACAAAGGATCATTCACCATGCATGCGGTAATCCACATAAACAGGTTATTCCAACAGAATAATAAAGAATGGAATAACATAAGAATTCACCATGCATGCGATAGACCGCACAGACAGGTTATTCCCAATGAATAATAAAGAATGGAACTAGGTCATGCGTAATCCGCACAGACAAGATATTCCAACAAAATAATAAAGAATGAAATAACAACAGAATTCACCAGGCATGCGATAGACCACACAGACAGGTTATTCCAACAGAATTCACCAGGCATGCGATAGATCAAGACAGACATGGTTTATTCCAATGTAATAATAAAGAATGGAATAATGTAAGAATTTCACCATGTATGCGGTATTTAGCATGATGAAAGGTTATTCCAACATAATAATAAAGAATGGAATAACAACCCTTATGATCATTGAAAGAAAATAACTCTCTTCATGAATACGAAAGAATAATACCCCTTACCTCAAAAGAAGACTGGATACTGGAATAGTGAGGTAGCAGACTTCTCTTCTTCTTTCTCTCTATAATTTCTCTCTATAATAGTGAGGTAACAACTTGCTTACTTTGCAAAATTTATAAATATTACCCACAACTATAACATTATATCAAATCCACACCATAATATTAATAAAAAAATATTTTGAGAAATTTAAATCTTTATTCCTAAAATTTGGGGTCTTACACTCTCTCTTCCCCTAATCATCGTTGTTCTTAATATTTAGTATACTTTTTTAATACGTTATCAGCACGAATTGCTCTTCGCCTTCGTCTTGAAGATAAACATATTTGGTTTAAAGGAAAAGGTATGTTTATCTCCTATATATGTATATGTATATATATATGGGAAATTGATGATTGGGTAATATAGCCATGAATTGGATGTGACACCCCCAAATTCGGGTACTCCATTCCCACAGAATTTGGTGTTCACTATCCAAAACCATTACATCTAACTTCCCATCATAAAGGATAAAGACATAATTTAAATAACTTAAACAATAATCTTTCCCATTAAAGGGTTACATCATCATCTCAAAAATAATCCCAGGTAATCTAACCTTAAAATTATTCCATAAGTTTGCGAAATACATCATAAAATAAAACAAGTCTTATAACATAGTTCATTTAAATAAATTTCTCATAAGTCTTCAACACTTGGACATTTTGCCCTTTCCATTGCTAGTAGATGGCTCATCGACTTTCTCAGCTTTAGCTACAGTGTTAAATGCAAGAGTGATCAAACAATTGCTCACTGATATAGATAATAGTAATGATAACAACATGAGAATGAACAACAAATGCTGAACAATAATGAACTTGTTCTACAAATCAAAAATAGAAAACAAGTTCGAATTTAATATCTGAGGGTCTTAAGACCACGAACTATGTCTCTGGTATTTAGGTATTATTACCTCAACCTTAATACTCATTTAGACTATACAGACCCTTCTTATCATACTTAGGGGGATCAGCCCTTAGTACCATGTATTGTGCACAAACATCTAAACATTACACGTACAAAATCCCCTATGTTAGGGTTGTTCGTCTCAACTTGAATTTAGAATTTTCGCTCTAAAGAAAGTTTAGTTTAGAACTAGCTTATCAGTGTTTCTAGAATTTTAGAACACTATTCAATTATAGATTAATTTAATCAATAAGAGTTTGCTTACTATGTAAATCCCCCAAATCCAGGTACTTGAAACCCGAACTCGGTGCTTCACGATATCATTTCTATGAGCGGAATAATACTAATAATAATAACAATTGTATAAATAACAAACATAATTTACATAATTATCAGAGACTAGCTCCCAAGTACGTAACCTTTAATCATTCATTACATAGCATGATAGATAATATATATCATTGTCTTAATAATATCAAACTATTATATAAACTACCACAAATCTTATTTGGTTAGCTTTCCTTTTCCTTTGTTTCTGCATGAGCCTTCTAGTTTTTCACACTTAGCTGAAAACATTTAAATTAAGAAAGGATGAGCATTTGAGTGTCCAGCAAGTATTAGCAATTATATATATATATATAAGCTGAAAGAATTTAAATATTTTCTTTATACTATCATTCTACAACAAATCAATAGTTGTGAAGTAATCTGAACCGATAATAATAACATAACAACCCTCTTTCAAATTTTTGAAACTACGTACTGACTATAAATAGGGTTAAGGTGACATACTATGAACATTATTTTTATTTTCGAAAAGGTTAAACAAAACTTCATCTCAGAATCTGTCATAACTTACGACACGGGGTGATCGGCCAATTGTACCTGTATATTGATCAATACTACATGCAAGAACGATGTTATCGTTCACTCTGTCCACGTTAGGTGCATAAAAAGTTTTCCCGTGTAAGGGATGTTCATATTTGTCTGGGTTTCAAACCAAAGCAATTCAGTTGGATAATAATAAGGTTTTATCTTGTTCAACAATAATCTATAATTCAACACATATATATAAGGGTAATTAACAAAGGTGTATCAACATGTGATTAAATACAATGATTATCCAAGTGGGGACACTTGTATAACCATTTATAAAAATTAACGAACAAAATATATATCTGAATTACCATATACTAACATGTTGATAATCAATGAGCGTATATATATATATATACACACACACATAACAATAGGGTTAATAATCTGTACAGTAATAATATAATTCTGAAACATTCTTACTCATGTCCATTGCATAAAGAAAATGCAAAGGTAGGATACTTGCCTGATCTGTTGCTTACAAAATGCAACTTAGTTTTATCTTTTATATCATGACCTATCATTAATCAGATCATTCGTTCGATTAGAACAATATACTATAACACATAGTACTACATTTCGCAGTCAACACATAATCTAATCACATTATCACACATGTTCAACAGTCATTGAATCACAAACAAACATTAACACAATCAAAATATCTAAGTCCAGATCAATTTCTGAAACATGTTGGTGTACTGACAGCTTTATCGGGTAATTATCGAGTCTACGACTCTATTCTGTAGTTCAACATTTATAAGTATCAGTCATATTATTTTAAATGACTTAATAATAATTTTTAAACATTTATTATAATTTATCATGAATTTTCAAACACTGGAATCATTATTAAATGATTTAAATATCAAATAATTCTATTATCATTAATATTTAATTAATATTAAAGTATTAATGAAACCATTGCCAAAATATTAAAGTTATTTATAATAACTCAAAATATTTTTAAAATATTAATTACCTTTAAATGATTTTTAAAACATTTAAAATCATTTTAGATAATTACCATTAATATTAAAATATTAATGTACTATTTCTCATAATATTAAATGTCATTAAGTATAACTTAAAATATTTTTATTTCATTTATTCCTTTTAAATGATTTTTAAATTAATAAAACCATTTCTAAACCATTTATTTAATACAATAAATTTAATATCATTAATATTAAATTACTATTATTAATATTAAATTATTAATGAAATTATCCTTTAAATATTAAAAGTTATATTTTATAACTTAAAATATCTTTAGACACTTTATTTTCATTTAAAATAATTTTTATAATATTAAAATCATTTTCAAACTAAATTATTTAATATAATTATTAAATAAATTTAATATCATTAATAATAATTAATTAATGAAATTTACCTTTAAATATTGAAAGTTATATTTTATAACTTAAAATATTTTTACATACCTTATTATTATTTAAAATGATTTTTTATATAATAAAATCATTTTAATTTATTTATTTAATTCATTTATTAAATAACTTAATTATCATTAATATTAATTTATTAATAAATTTCATCACAAAATATTAAAAGTCATTAAAAATAACTTAAAATATGTTCTTATATCATTATATAATTTTAAATGATTTTTCAAGTATTAAAATCATTTTTAAATAATTTATTTAATATAATAATTAAATAAATTAAATACCTTTAATATGTCAAAAATATTAAATATTTATGAAATATATTAAAAATAATTAAAAACTAATTTTTAGACTTTAAAATATTTTTAATAATTTAATTTGTATTTTAATAATTAAAACTAATTTTCTATAATTATTTAATAAAAATTTAATTTTTATAAATAATATGTCATTAAAGACCACCACCTATAAATGACAGTAACCGGCAAGCTATAGGTGTTCTTCACGTTCATCAAGAAAACCCAGAACTCATATGCAGCTATCATGGTTACTACTTTGACCAACTATTAATCTTAATCTATGATGATTCAAGGCATGCTTGTGGTCAGATATTAAAGTTCTAGTGCATGACTACAACATTCAACAACAAACATAATCATAACATGCATAACAAAGGAGATCTAAGAGCCTAAAGTAGCTGTCAAAGGCTGTTCTTCATTTCTGGGTCAAGCATGCATGTTTGGGCTTCCACAACTTGCAATCCGTATATTGTTTTTATGATCTATAAGCTGCAGTGTGTAGCCAGTATGTAAATGAAGAGATCTAACATAAAACATCAACAAAACATCAACAGAATATACTTCAAATCTCCGGTCAAACCATGTCAGAACACACAGCCATAGGTTTTCTGGGTTGCCCAGAAAATCGGATCCGTGATCATGCTACCTACTTTGACCAACCACTAAATCCAGTGTATTTGATATATAGAGGTTCTAAAAGCATGAATATAAAGTTAACATAACATACTACAACTTAGACTCAAGATCCATAACAGAACATCAAAGTAATGTCAGATCTAATGCTTAGCCAATCTTGTCAGATGCTGTAAACTACTTTCTGGGTTACCCAGATTTCCTCTGGTCATGCCCAGTCAACGGGTTTTGACCAAGAATAACTTACGATTTAGACATGTAATCACAGTGGTTCCACTTCCAGATTAAAGATCACATAACAAGCTACAGATTACAACTTTAAAACATCAAAAATCAAAAACATGCAGAGATCTATTGCCACCAACATTCATTATCAGACCACAAAACAAACTTTTTCCAGATTTTGCAAAACTTTAAATCTGAGCCTCTAGATGTTATGGATCTAACATCTAGCAACCCAGATCATCATTATACACTATATATAACATGTTTTAACAATAAATCCTAACATCTAACACGCAGATCAAGACCAGATTAGAGCTAGGGTTTTATACCTTTCTTGGCTTAATCTTGATTCTAGCTTCTGATTTTGTTAAAGGTAATAGTGGGGCTTGAATTGGGGACTGAAACACTTATAAAATTCGTGGGTTTTAGAGAGAGAAGCTCTATGATGAATGTGGTGATCAAATGAGGCTTTAATGTAATATTTTCTCTCTCCCAATCTATATATATGTGGGATTCATTGAATTGGCTGATCAAATATGGCTGATACATGTTGCTTTAAGTCACATGGGTTTGGTGTAGTAGATTACCAACTCAATATATGTCTATATACAAAAGTTATCTTAAATAATTCAAGAAGGGCATTTTAGTCTTTTTGCTTGCATTTTTAATGGCCATTTTGTAAATTGGCAAACCTTTAGGGTTTAACCCTAAGGTTTAACGTATAACATTTGTAGGATTTCCAATTAGGGTTTGTACAAAATAAAAATTTTAGTTTCTAAAATTTATAATTAGGGTTTTCTTAATTAGATTAGGGTTCTAATTATACATGAACATTAGTGTATTATATACTAATTATAATTATCCTTGCTAATTTAGCAATTAGGGTTTATAATTTTGGTAATTAGGGTTACTAAACCACAATTAGGGTTTATAATTCCAATATTAGGGTTTCTAAAAATTAATATATCTAAATGTTAATTAGGGTTGTCCTAATTAATCATAAAATCATATAACATAGTTATATAATAGTCTTAAACTCACAATTGAGTTTCAAATTAGGGTTTCCCATAGTAAAACTAGGGTTTTCAAATACTGCACCATAATTAACCAATCATTACCAATATGTACATGCAGTGCATATTTATAGCACTGAAAAATTAATATTATATTATTATTCTCATTCCTTGATCAAAATCCAAAATTAGGGTTTGGATTCTATATCTGATTTAGCTGCCATACTTAACACTATTAATTAAGTTAAAATAATTAACTTAATAATCTGTACTAAAATTCATATAATAAAATAATTATTATAATTATTCTAAAACTAATTTTATATATTTTCATGGAAAATAATTAATAGAAACATTTCTATTATAAAATTAATTATTATAAGAATATAATTTATAATAACCAATAATTCTAAAATAAAATTATTTGCAATAATTAACGTAATAAATAAATTTTTATTTATCACATACATATATATACACATTGTCTTGGCACATAATCCCCATATTTAAAAAAAAATGCAAAATTTCTGATTTATTTGTATATAAATATCGGATTGTTACATACTACTTGAAGGTCTAATACAAGAATGTGTAACTGAACAAGGCTATCAAAGTCAAAGATCGAATATCAACAATATGTAATTGAATAAACATGGTATACATGCAAAGTACTATATTCAAAGAATTAGAACAATCTCCTTTGAATCAATGTATTAAATCAATATACATTTTGAATAATAATAACAAGAAATGAGAATGTGAAACTCATTCGATGTAACGAATTAGGTTACAAGAGCTTATTCAATCGTACATGAGGATAGAATCAATAGTCTTGCTCAATAAAAGTTTAGGAATTTGCATTCATTAATAAAAGAATGAAGTTAGAAAGCTTGCTCAATAAAAGTTTAGGATAAGAAACTTGCTCAATTGTAAAGAGGTAAGGTTTAGAAACTTGCCTTATATGTAAGCTACACAAGTGTAAAATATTCTCCAATTACCCTACATATATCATTGAAATCGAAACAACAATTAGTTGTATGAATATTAGCTTTAGGGGTTTAAACCATCATTTAGGTCATTACCCTAACCTAACATCTAACTATGTTGGTTAACACCCTAACGAATCTGAAATCACACAATAATCAACATAAACCTTATCATTTATCTTTAACTTTTGAAAACATCACATTTGGTTTCATTTCCTAACTTATTTAAATAATTACTTAAAATTTTCACACTTTGCATTACAAACAGTTGTTGTAGTCTACATTAAGTCTTAACATCATTAATATGAATGCTTAACTAATTTAAGTCCATTACTCATGACCTACAAATATGCAGAAGTCATTGTCTGGGCTCAGGGCACGGCGTAGCTGTGAGACCTCGAATTTTATGAAATGAAAGTATTCAATTTTTTTATTATTATTTTATTTAGTAAATGGTTAAATTGAGAAAGGGTTAAAGTTAAGGGTGATATTTGAAAATTTTACAAAGTAAGCAAGTTGTTATTCGTTTGGTTGGGGAATATTTTTTTTGTCGGGGAATATCCGTACGATGGCACAATCATTGGTTGACCCACAATGGAAGTATTGTCGTAGTAAGAAAACGACAGAATTATCTTTTTATAAATATAACGGCGAAAGTGTTACCGTTAAAACTGTTGAACTACTCTTTAGTAAAAGTACAAGCGATGTCTGCGTGGTTGCATAGTAGCACACGGTATTGATTATTGATGCTTACGTAAGAAGTCACTCAGTTATTGCTACAGTAATTACCGCATCATATCTCTTATATTATTGATTCAATTATTGTCACAGTATCATCTGCATTATTTATATTATTAAATCAATAATTTAGACGGCAAAGTTATTCATATTATTATTTGCAATATTGACAATGTCTAGAAGTTCTGTCAAAGAGAGGTTTGGTCACCTAATTGCGCGCCAATAAGGAGAAATCCTTATCGGAAAGCCCCCTCTTTCCTGGGAACGACCTGATTATTAAATATTGTGAGTTATAATATTAATGATGAATAAGTTCGTGTTGATTAAAGATAAAATTGATAGTTCCATTATGTGGCAATTATTAGTGTTAGTGGAAATCGATATTTATTTCGATAATAATTAATGTCTGGAGGTTATATTGACCAATCGGGTAATTAATCGGATAAATGAGAAATTAATTGCTATTAATTCAAATGCTTATAACTATGTGTTCACATGTGTGTACTATTGATTCACATAATTTACTATTAGGGGAGTTGGTGCAAGATTGATAATACTTGCATGACTAAGTTAAAAATTGAGGTATAGTTGAAGGTATTATACTATAATTAATTTTTTTCACATGTTTAGAACTATTGAGTCACATGATTTACTATTGATTCACATAATTTACTATTAGGGGAGGTGGTGCAAGTTTGATAATACTTGAATGACTAAATTAAAAATGAAGGAAAATATGAAAGTATTATACTGTAACATTTTGAGCCCCAAAATGTGCAATTATTGAAACTATATTTTCCTATTAATAGAAGTTCATTCCTTCATTATTTTTCACCAATTCACTAAGTCTCACAAGAGCAATTATTATAGAGAAATTATAGAGAGGGAAGCTATAGAGAGAAAGAAGAAGAGAAGTCTGCTACCTCACTATTCTAATATCCAGTTTCTTCTAAGGTAAGAGATATTATTATTATGGTAAGGGGTATTATTTCTTATATATTCATGAAGAGAGCTATTGTTATTCCATTCCTTATTATTCTGTTAGAATAACCTGTATACGCGGACTACCGTATACATGGTGAAATTATTATGTTATTCCATTCTTTATTATTCTGTATGACAGTTCAACAGTTGTATAAATGAAGTTTGTATTTGATTTTTATAGTATGATATATAGCGACTTAGAATGGGTCGTGTGGACCTATTTTGGGGACGTCACAGCTAGCCTACGCCGTCTCCATGCCCTAACACCGCCAAGATTACTTGGTGGTGCTCGTCTCTGAAAAACTAATGGCATAATTGCTACTTTTCACTTACTAATCTGCCAAGCCTTACGCCACGCCTGCATGTAAATTGCAGTAGCTCTGCTATTGCACCAGTCACCCAAATCATTCCAATAACCATAGAAATTCACAAACCTAGCAACTAGAACTTTGTAATAACATATTTACACATGCTATTCATCATTCTATATACAAAACATTACATATACACAAATTTGAGGAATCAAAACCACTATTTTCCAAATTTCTTCAATTTTGATACTTTTAGTGAATTCGATCGCCACGAACTCGTTTCTTAACCAATTGACATGATTTAAACTACGCCGTTTTCATTTCTTAACATACTAATATAATCCAACATCAATTCGCAAATTATAACAAGTATTGACCATGAAATTTCGTACTTTCTAAAGTCAATTTTCAAGTAAAAACACTGTTATTTATTTTTTTTCTTCCTACAAACCAATTTCTTATATTCTAATCATCAAATAGCACTCACATAAGATGATTGACAAATTGTAACACCATATATACATATATATTTCAATCCAACGTGAATTAGCAATTTATAGAGAATGATCATGGAAACTCAAAGCATCATATTAGAAGTAAAATATACCTTTAAAACCCTAGTTGAATGCTAGCAAGAGATGGTGACCCTCTCTCAAAACCACTGTGATTCTTCCTTCTCAAAATCTCTGTGTTTTCCTCCTCTCACACTCTGTTTTCTCTCATGGCTTTAGGTTATACGCACAAAACAAATGATATGGCTTTCTCCCAAATTCATCAGTTAAAGAAATATAACGTATGCGTCAGTTAAATTAGACCAAAGGCCACAAGGCCTTGTTTGGCCACACACCAATTCCCCCAAACTAGATTATTTTAATAATATTATATTATATAGTTTCATGTGTCACACCTTAATTTAGTTAATTTAAATAACTTTAGTTTAGTTAATTTTAAATAACTTACAATAGTATTCATAATAATTTTTATTATAATTATACTTATAATTAATAAATAATTATATATATCTAATTTAATTAATAAATTAAATTTAAACAATACTTTATTTAATTTATTTATTTTCTTTAATATTAAACCATTCATTTAATTTAATTATTTCATTAAATTAAATCCTTCAAATAAAAATTACCATTAATTAATTTAATTAACATTAATCAATTTAGTTACTAAATTGATGCACCACATTTCATCAATTATTTATTTTCCTCAATAAATAAATTATTTAAAATATTTATTTAATTCAATAAATATTTATATTAAATTACAAATTTCTCGATCGTTACATTGGATATACCTGGGCTTAAATTATTGTATTCTCAAGTCTTTTAGAAGAATTTTTACTGTGATTATTTATTATTTTGCAGATTGAAAAGATGCAGGGGCAAGTTGGGGTTTTGAGCAATTAAATGGCACAATTGTAAATTTTTGGACTTCTAGCGCCGAGGCGCTACTCCCAGCTCTAATCTCAGCGTCGGGGCGCTGTAGCCCGGTTTTAGTTGACTGAGGTGCATGCGTGGACCAATAGTTTGACTTGGAGTTAGAAGGTGCTTAGATGTTGACTTGGATTAGGATTGGTGCAAGAGGGAAAAGAGTATATAAAGGCCAATTAGATGGAATTAAAAGGGAGATCATCATCAAGCATAATTGTAGACTAATCAGGAATCACTTGAAGATTGAAGCTTGGGAGATTTTCTTTTAGAGTTTCATCTTCTTCTTATTTTTAATTGTGTAATTCTTTCAAGATGATTTTCATGAGATTGTTGGTTTTATTTTTCGTTATGAACTAACTCTTTTATTAAGACTACAAATTGAACCTTTTATGCCAATGAATTAATTATTTAATTTACTCCAATTATTTATGCCAAGGTGAATTGTTTATCATGTCTTGTGCGTATTGATTAATTATTTGGCCAGTAATTACCGTGTTACTCTAGAAGGATTCAGGAGATGAAATTTAGGGTTAGAAATGGATATGATAACATGTATGCTTGATTATTTTCAAGAGACGAATAATTAGGGTCGTGAATTGAATAGGAATATTTGTTCACTGCATGTAACAAATTGGGAATTAGAACTTAATGGGTTTAATTTAATTATTTTGCATTGGAATATTGCAAGATTAATTGAATTGAATAAAAGTTAACTGATCACTTGGGAAAGGGCTTTTAACACTTAGAATTCCTGTTAACAATTCATTAGGCATAGTAATTGGATTATTTGGATAATTAGTTTATAGTTCATAATTGGGGATATTGTAGTCTTAACCTTTATTTATCTGAATTCATTCATTTAGTCTTTACCTTTATTTATTTGAATTAATTTTGAGTAATTAAGTTTTAAATTGATTAATTTAGTTGTCTTAATTAGAAAAATCACAATTTGTAGTTGTTTAAATAAAATTGAATTTGTATAGTGCTAGTAGTTGGAGTTTATTGATTGGAATTCCCTGTGGGATCGACACTTAATTTTACCACTTTATTACTTGCTGACTGTGTATATTTGCATAAATAATTGATCGTGAAATCGATTAACAAGTTTTTAGCGCCATTGCCAGGGATTTCTTTATTAATATTAATTCTATATTAGTTATAATCAATTCGGTCTTAATTTAAACATTATTTATTTTTCTTCTTGCGTTTGCAAGAATTCTTTGTAAGTGTATGCACACTAGATCAAGGGCTAAAAAGGAACTTTTTCCTTATACAGACGTATTTATATCGAAAGGAAGTTCCAAAATTACAAATTGACTAGTGAGGTATTACCTGAGGAAGAAGATCTCAAGCAACAAGAAATACCAGTAAACATGGCAGGGAAGAACAAAAATCGCTTAGGATTATGCCACGCCATCCACAGATATATACAATCTACGTATTCGGAGGCCGTAGAATTAATGCAAACAGCTTTAGATCAAACCGAAACAATACAGATGCTACAAAATGCAGTTCAGTTTAGGGGTAGTTCGACAGATGATCTGAACAAGCACATCTTGAGTTTTTAGGAGATTTGCGACACCTTCAAGTTCAATAATGTATCGGAAGATGCAATAAGGTTGAGGTTGTTTCCATTTACGTTGAAAGACAAAGCTCGTAGTTGGTTACACTCATTGTCGCCCGGTTCAATCACAGCTTGGGATGACTTACCCAAAAATTTCTAGCTAAGTTTTTCCCACTAGCAAAGTTGGCAAAACTACAGAATGATTTTCACACCTTTGCACAGTTCGACTTAGAAACCTTATATGAGGCATGGGAAAGATTTAAGGATATGCTCCGTAAATTTCTGCATCACGAATTCCACAAATGATGCGAGTTGAATATTTTGTGATGGGTTGCACGCGTCCACGAGAGCCAGTATTGATGCGGCAGCAGGTGGAGCAATCATGGCGAAGAATTTTGATAGACTTATCAATTGTTAAAGACGATGGCCAACAATAACTATCAATGGCTAATGACTAGATCTAACCCCCCCAAAAACACCAGGAAAGCTAGAATTGGACGCAGTGACAGCATTGGCAGCACAGGTTTCCGCGTTAACTAAGAGAATTAAAACATGGGGTCCACCATCCGCACCGCAAGTAGCTATGGTTTGTGAGTTGTTGTGCAAGGTGAGGAGTCATGCTTCGATCAAGCAGCCATCAATGCCGAATCAGCTCAGTTTGTGGGAAGCTATAATTGATCCGTCCAACCTTATCCGAATCAAAATGCATATAACCCAGGTTGGAGAAATCACCTGGGGTTTTCTTGGAGAAATAATCAAGCTCAAGCACCGAGATAGCAAAATCCACCCGAATTTCAAAATCAGACTCAGCAACAGCCAGAGAGGAAAACAAGTCTGAAAGACGCTTTGGAAAAATTTATTGTAGCTACAGATAAAAGGATCAGTGAGCAAGACAAGTTATTGAGTCAGGTAGATATGAATGTGAAAAGTCAAGCTGTTTCGATCAAGAATCTGGAAAATCAAATGGGGCAGATAACACATGCGTTGAATAGCCGTCCACATGGAACACTCCCCAATGATACCGAGATAAATATGGGCAGAGATGAACATTGCAAGGCTGTGACTTTACGTAGTGGAAAGGAATTACAAGAGACACTCAAGGACAAGGAAAAGATGGACAACGTAACAGTGGAAAAAGAGGAAGTCTCAGAAACCGAAAAATGACAAGATGAGGAGTTAGAGCATAAAGCACCTGAACAAAGCCTCATAATGCCTCCTATACCATATCCGCAAAGGTTTCAGAAATCCAAGTTAGATAAGCAGTTTTCAAGATTTTTGGATATTTTCAAAAAACTGCATATCAACATACCATTTATAGAAGCCTTGGAACAGATGTCGAGTTACGCCAAGTTCATGAAGGAGGTTTTGTCGAAAAAGAGAAAATTGGGTGATTTTGAAACAGTGGCTTTAAACGAAGAGTGCAGCGCAATTATCCAGAATAAGTTACCTCCGAAGCTAAAAGATCCAGGTAGTTTTACTATTCCATGCGAAATTGGTAATCAGTTTTCGGGAAGAGCGTTGTGTGATTTGGGGGCCAGTATAAATTTGATGCCACTATTCGTCTATAGCCAATTTGGACTTCAGGCAACAAAACCAACAAATATCAGTTTGCAGTTGGCGAACCGATCAGTTACATATCCACAAGGTATTGTTGAAGATGTTTTAGTAAAAGTGGATAAATTCATCTTCCCAGCGGATTTCTTTATCTTGGATTGTGAAGTAGATAGGGAAATTCCCATCATTCTCGGGCGACCATTTTTAGCAACGGGGAGAACGTTGATCGACGTACAAAAAGGTGAATTGGTGATGTGAGTTGAAGACCAACAGGTCACCTTTAATGTATTTAAGTCAATGACATTTCCAAAAGAAAAGGGTGAATGTTTGCAGGTGGATGTCATGGATGAATTAGTTAATCACAAGTTCAACGAAAATTATTCAGAGGACCCACTAGAATCTGTTTTGTTCGGGATGGACAACTACAATATTGTGGATGATATTGAGTATGTCAAATGTCTAGATGCATTACCGACCGCCAGGAAAATTAAACAATCATTCGACACTCTTGATCGGCCTGAAACGGAAGAGAAAAAGTTCAAACCATCGATAGAAGAGCCACCGGTGTTGGAATTAAAACCTCTACCATCTCATCTGCAATATGCCTATTTAGGAAAAGATGCTACCCTACTAGTTATTGTTTTGATAAATTTGGCTGATACGCAAAAAGAGAAACTGTTACGGGTATTGCAAGAGTTCAAAATAGCAATCGGATGGACTATAGCAAATATTTGAGGAATTAGTCCGTCATTTTATATGCATAAGATCTTATTGGAAGAAGGAGCAAAACCAACCATTGAGCAAAAAAGAAGGCTAAACCCCATTATGAAGGATATGGTAAAAAAAGAGATCATAAAGTGGTTGGATGTCGACATTATTTATCCCATCTTGAACAGTTCATGGGTAAGTCTTGTATAGTGCGTACCAAAGAAAGGGGGCATGACGGTAGTGAAAAATGAATCTAATGAACTCATCCCCACTAGAACCATTACAGGCTGGAGAGTATGTATGGATTACCACAAACTGAATAAAGCCACACGCAAGGATCACTTTCCCTTGCCGTTCATTGATCAGATGTTGGATAGGTTAGCGGGACATCAGTTCTACTGCCTTTTGGATGGATATTCTGGATATAATCAGATTGCCATAGCACCGGAAGATAAAAAAAACCACATTCACATGCCCTTACTGTGTGTTTGCATTCCGGCATATGTCTTTTGGCTTATGTAATGCTTTGATAACTTTTCAACGATGCATGATGGCCATCTTCTCAGATATGGTAGAAAAAAACTTGGAAGTATTCATGGATGACTTCTCCGTGTTCGGTGATAGTTTTGACTTATGCTTGAAAAATTTGGTCTTAGTGTTGAAGCGATGTGTGGAGACGAACCTAGTTCTTAACTGGGAAAAATGTCACTTCATGGTGCAAGAGGGGATAATTTTGGGGCATAAGGTTTTCGCAGCAAGGCTAGAGGTTGATAAAGAAAAAATTGAGATGATTGAGAAACTACCTCCTCCAACATCTGTGAAGGGAATACGGAGCTTCTTGGGACATGCGGGTTTCTACAGACGCTTTATTAAAGACTTCTCCAAAATTTTGAAACCCTTATGTTTCCTCTTGGAGAAAGATATAATGTTCAAGATAGATTAGTCGTGCGTCGATGCTTTTGAAGTATTGAATTAAAAATTGGTTTCAGCTCCAATTATAGTGGCTCCCAATTGGTCTTTACCATTTGAATTGATGTGTGACGCCAGTGACTACGCAGTTGGAGCAGTATTGGGACAACGTCGCGATAAAATTTTTCACACTATTTACTACTCCAGCAAGACGTTGATGGATGGTCAGTTGAATTACACGACCACCGAAAAAGAATTACTTGCGGTCGTGTTTGCCTTCGACAAGTTCAAAGCATATCTCATAGGGACCAAGGTAATTTTCTACACTGATCATTCTGTTATTAAGTATTTGATTGAGAAGAAAGATGCCAAGCTGCGGTTAATACGGTGGGTACTTTTGCTATAAGAATTTGACTTGGAGATCCGAGATAGAAAAGGTACCGAGAACCAGGTGGCGGATCATCTTTCTCATGTAGAAAACGTGGAGGTTCAGCAAAAAGACGAAGTCATGATTAATGAGAGGTTTCTTGATGAACAGCTTCTTCGAGTAACAACAACCGTGCCTTGGTACGCAGATTTCGTGAATTATCTGGTTAATCATGTGTTACCTCCGGAATTGAACTCGCAACAACGGAAAAAGTTCCTCCACGATGTCCGACAATAGTTTTAGGAAGAACCGTTTCTGTTTATGGCTTATGCAGACCAAATGATTAGACGATGTGTGCCACAAGAGGAGATGGATAGCATATTAGGTCATTGCCACTCACCAGATTACGGAGGGCATTACGCGGGTGATAGATCAGCAACCAAAGTGTTGCAGTTGGGTTTTTTCTTGCCTTCCCTATTCAAAGACGCATATCTCTATGTGCGAAAATGTGATCGGTGTCAACGAGTATGCAATATCTCCAAACATAATGAAATGCCACTTAATACCATTTTGGAGGTGGAGTTATTCGATGTGTGGGGAATTGACTTTATGGGACCCTTCCCATCCTCATTCAATAATCAGTACATTATGTTGGCAGTGGACTATGTTTCGAAATGGGTAGAAGCTTCAGCCTTATCCTCGAACGATGCTAAGGTGGTACTTCGGTTCTTGAAGAAGATTATTTTCACACAATTTGGAACACCAAGGGAGATAATTAGAGATGAGGGAACTTACTTCTATAATAAGTAGTTCACTAAGTTGCTTACAAAGTATGGGGTCCGACATAAGATTACAGTCGCGTACCATCCCCAAACTAATGGTCAAGCAGAGGTCTCGAATCAGGAAGTTAAGAGAATCTTGGAGAAGGTGGTCAATCTGTCACGAAAAGATTGGGCCATGCGACTAGATGATGCCCTATGCGCATATCAAACAGCTTACAAGAACCCTATCGGTATGTCACCGTACAGGATGGTCTATTGAAAGGCGTGTCATCTACTAGTTAAATTAGAGCATAGTGCATATTGGGCCATTCGGAAACTGAATTTCGACTTACAAGCCGCTGGGGAGAAACGGTTACTGTAGTTAAATGAGATGGATGAATTCCGGCATAATGCATATGAGAACGCCAAACTGTATAAGGAGAAAGTTAAAACCTGGCACGATAAGAAAATCATTGATTGGAAGTTCGAACCGAGACAACTAGTATTGCTTTTCAATTCTAGATTGCGTGTATTTCCTGATAAATTGAAATCTCATTGGTCCGGACCTTTCGTGGTTGTATTTGTCGCTCCACATGGAAATGTCGAAGTCGAGGAACCTAATTCTACGCGAACCTTTAAGGTGAACGGCCAACGACTTAAGCATTATTGGAATGGGCCCATCGATCAAAAATCTATGGCCATGTACCTCTCTCATTCATTATAGTAGTAGGATATTTTAATATAACAATAATAGAAGTGAATTGTTTGTTTCTTGAATGCTAGGAAGGTATATGCTCCAGTGGTTATACAAAGAAAGTCACCGGTCAAGGGCCAGAGTCAAAGACCCCAAAGACCCCAATACATAGTGTCTCTAAATACCTCTCTAGGCAATAGTAGTAGTTTCATCGCAAGCCCAGTACCCGACGCTCTATTCCTTTACATTCCTAGCGCCCCAGCGCTAAGGCCATCTGCCGGATTCTGAAGCACAGTGCCCCGATGCTCGAGTGCAAGTCAAAAGCAGTGCCCCAACACTAGGGGACCTTGTCAGCTACTGCCTTATAGCGCCCCGGCGCTCTGGTCAATATACACTCTAGCGCCCCGGTGCTGGACCCAGGATTGCAGTTTCTATGTTGCTTAAAAGTCTATTCGGCTCTCTCTCACTCCATACACTTCTACCCGCATTCAAATTTTGTTGCACCCCTTACCCTTCTCTTCTAGTAATTGCTCCTTAAATGAGGCCATTCCATATCTCACAACCGTTTCATCATCTTGCTAAGTAAGTTTCGTCTACAATCTCCATCTCCAAGGTATGTACTGCATTACATTCCAATCTTTGCTACACCAAATCTTCTTAATTTCATATTGGTGATTGAAAAAAAGAAAAAAAACAATATTGTGAGTTAATATTCACCTTGATTCATCTTTTCCATGTAAAAGGTACATATTACCATTCTTCTGTTTGGCTAATTCCTTTTGCATGCATGTGAATCACTTTTGATTGGGATGTCACGCATATGTTTATGTAGTCAATAGTGATTTAATGTTTGGGGTTTGGATTGCTATGATAATAAGGGTGTTCAAAAAGAAATATAAACTGCCCACAAGGTGTTCGATATTTTGTCTGAGTCAATTGTCTTGTTAATTTCACAAAACAACTTATCCAACACTTAATTTACTTGCATACTTGCCATCCCACTAACATAGGTCTATTGTTAGACGGGTATATTTTTAGATTGGGGGGGGGGGGCTAAACTTTATCGACGACACCGGGTTCATATTTCTACGGGACTATTGTTTTATCGGATGTGCACATGCATTAAGTACTTGATCGTATTTGCTCGAAATTTTGGCCTACATGTCATGTCCATAGTTTTCCACTACCCATGTACCGAATGTATGAAGTTTTTTCCATAAAGTTTGTTCTCAATGTTACATCTTTTGGGCATACCTTGTTCTTCATTTGTCAATTGTACTGTTTGAATATAAAATGAGACTACTCGGTCAATTTTATATTTTCATGTTATTATGTGTCTCACCACCCCCCCCCCCCAACCATGTTACACAACATGAACTTATTTTGAAGTCTGGGGGTAGTGCTATGGGTACTTATGTCCATATTAGATTTATGCCCAATTCTAATACGTTTGAATGTGATTTCTATGCAGAATTTTATAGATGGCCTCGAAGCGTCAACATAGAGAAGGTTCTGGGTCAGCCTCAACTCTGCCAAAATTTGACAGCCGTCGGTTCGTAAATGACGCGACTCAAGAACGCTATAATTGAATGGCTACCCGCTCACTAACACTGGAACGAGGTTTAAGGCCAGACCAATCAAAGGATGGCGACATGGCTGCGATGATTGCGGAGAGGAATTGGTTCACGCTTACTGAACAACCAGACCCGGCAGTGATTGCAATCGTTAAAGAGTTATACGCAAACATTTCTGAGCACTTCCATTATGGAGTGTATGTGCTCGGCAAGACAGTTGAATTTGGCGAAAAGGACATTAACGGGTGTTATTAGCTACCATTGGAAGGACAACATAATGAGTATGCCAGTCTTGTGAGTCAAGGACCAGACTATGAAACCATAATACGCGAGCTTTGTCAACCGGGTACAACATGGACAATGCATGAACGTGGCAGCATGACGTTCCCTCTTTCGCACCTCAGTTTATATGGTAATGCTTGGTATGCCTTTATATGCGCCAAAATTATGTCATTCACACATGTTAGCCATGTCACCAAGGAGAGGGTTGTGCTGCTTTATTCCATAATTCAAGGCTTAAAAATTTATGTCTACCTCGCTATTCAAAGAATCATTTCATGAAATGCATTTGAGGAGGTACCACGGGAGGTTTACCCCATCCATCTCTCATTTGTGTTTTATGTGCTAAATTTGGAGTCAAATGGAAGTCGGATGAGATGATTCAACCCCCAATGCCAGCGTTGGACCATAAACTGATCAGCCGGTATTGGGTGTGGACTGGTGGAGCGTACCACCCTCGTGGATTGGGTTTTATAATTCCTCTACAGCTCACCGTGGTGTTGTTCCTGAGGTCATTCAGCGTGAAATTGATGGTTGGTTCTATAATCTTGAATCCCAGAATGTCTACCTGTCTGAACGTCAAGATGTGATATAGAAGTTTGTAGTCGACTACTTCACTGCCCAGAATGCTATGTATGCTCAATTGTACCCTGGAGTTAATCTTAGCCATTTCCCTACTACTCCTGTTCTGCCTATGTTTCCCCCTTCTAATCAAGAGATGAGCGAGGATGATGCTGATGCGCTCGAGGAATAAGCTCGTCAGGGAAGTCCTCTATTTTATATTGTTATATTTTTCGCATGAGGACATTGCTCTTTATAAGTTTGTGGGTAGTTTAGTTTCTATTTGCATTAGTAGCTGCCATGTTTCTAGTAGTTTGTGGATATTATGTTTTTACTTTTTGTTAAGTGTTGCATTTAGGATTTCACATAATTCCAGCTGTTTATTAGTTAAGTATATTTGGGGAAATGATGAAACTGAAATTGCATAAACAAGTCTAGTAAGGATTGTTAAGTTGTGATGTGCTTTCTTGATATGATTTAAATCTTTATCTGTTTGAAATGGATATTATCATGATAGAATATGTTAAGAAACGACCATGTTGGCTGAGTAAGTTTAAATGGAGAGATAATAGATTTCTAAAGGAAGGATACTAGTTGAATGAAAGAATAACATGAATAACTAATGATGGCTAAAGTAGACATGAAATTAAGTTTGGGAGGATATATTTGGATTATGTAAGCTTTAAAAAAAAGAAAAGAAAAAAGGAAAATCGTGGCTAGTATTGTTTCGGGGCCTTTGTTACTTGATCAAGTAAGCCCGAGGGAGTGTCTCTACACCTAGCACCCTAAGGTCTTATATGGTTTGGGAGTCGTTGGTCGAAAGCTCGTTATAAGTAAAGATCATTAGCCTAATGGAATTAGACATTGCACAGTCATGGGTAAATTTTTTTTGAATAAAATGGGAAAAAGTGCAAAAAGCCCCCGTTAAAATAAATAAATAAATAGAAATAAAGCATAAGTATTCCACTTTGACCCTTGGACTTTGGTAATTGTTTGACTTTAGCCGGATTCAGTTTATTTGAGGAGTTCTCGAGTTTATACTATATGATGCCTTCTAAGAAATCTATTATGTTTCGTATTTTTCTTTTCATCGGTTAGCATGGTTGTGACGCCCCCAAATTCGGACCTCCACTTGGTCACTCGAATTCGGTTCATCACGTTCTCATGGTAAAACCATAATAACTAAAATAACGCATACACAACGGAAAATCTACTTTAGAATAATATACAATGATTTATTATAATTATTCCCCAAGTCTCAAGAACTCTATAAGATTTAATAATAGATTACATAATAGTATCGAATAAAGACCTATTACATAATCATACTTAAGTTTAAACATAGTCCACAAATAGTCTTAACATAACATAATAGCTTTAAACATAAAAAGGACAAGCTAGTCGGTAGCCTTGCCCTTGCCCTTGTCTGTTCCAGAGACACCTCCATGTTCTTCATTAATTGAAAGGTTTTAAATAAGCAAGGATGAGTACAAATTGTCCAGCAAGTAATATACAACAAGGGTGTAGGATATAATATCACAAGGTTTAAAATATCGAAGGGTTATTTCTAGGCTAACTCAAGTGTCAGAATAACATCATGAATAAGGGATATAACAATTCAATATAAATCAACAGATATATATGAATTCAACGGCTAACTATGTATCCAACTGGATAAGCAATTTATACTAAGCAGTCACTAAGGACTATGGAACTTCCACTAGAGTTACCAATATTAAACTGATAACCAAAAATATCAAATACTATAGATGATCAGTCTACAATACTTTACGTTATGCATAACACCACAATAATATTTATTCATGTGTTGGGGTTTCCAACAATATACACTCCCCTTACCAAAAGGGTTGTCCAACTCAATTTTCAAGATTTTCGCACCAATCAATTGGTTTGGACAGTTTTTTTATAAACATGCATATAGTCTAGCCGAATCAAATGGCATCGACTCTTTCACAATATTCAATGGCAATACAAATTTCAACATGAATAATAGCTTTCACAAGGGTTTAACATACTAACTCATTTGAACGAGAAAGTAATGTAACTTGTATTCAAAGGGATAAGCTTACAGTATTCGTCAAATAATAATGCAAGGGTTTAGGATACTTGCTCAATAAAAGTAAGGTTGAAGGAAACTTGCACAACATAAATTTGGGTAAGGTTAGAGAAAACTTGCCTTAAGTGTAGTTTATCCACGTTAATAAATCAACACTTTCGAATCCTATTTATGACGCATTATATGTTCAACATGTTAATTAGCTAACACAGTCTTTAATCAAGCTTGATATGACACAAGTATGCACATATGGTACAAAATCAGTTTATAAGTCATCATGAATCAACTACTTAGTTACTTCACAAGCAAATCAAGAATGCTCAAGGTTAAGACCTCCTACTCGTTGACTTTTCATTTCAATGAAATGCCGACTTATCAACTAAGCATCACACATATATATATGTACATCAGTAGGTTTTAGATCACATTTAGCATCATAAGTATCATGTAAGTTACTGTCCAAAAGATCAGAACTCATTATCTGGATTCTGATCAAGCAATAATTGCACCATGCTAAGTTTAGGACTCCACAAGAATTGCTCTGGCCCTCGACCAAGCCAAGATGAAGTCACGCTTATGGTCTCTGTTTAGCTTGAGCACACAATCATATTTTGTCATGTTAAAGGCTTTCACATGCTTCTTAGATCAATCTAGGTCCCTTCTTGCATAACATGGTTCTAAGTTTGATCATTTCAACAATTTAAGATCATTCAAGGTCATGAAACCACAAAGTTTAGAATGCTTTCTTTCTAAACATACAAGGTAGTTATAAAAATCATATTAGGCATGCTTGTGTGTATTCATAACACATACGTGAAACTAACACCGTTTTGGTTGAAAAATAGGCTTTGTTCATGCTTTTCTTGAAGCGTGCTACACAAGCATGGTATATATATATTTATGTTACATGAGTGAGTCTAAGAGTGTCATAAAACATGATCACAAATGTCAGATTCTAGTCTTTAAGATATCATGAGAATTTTCATATTCTAAACTTACTAGTAAGTCCAACTTGTTCGAGTTTCTTTGCTAATCACATTAACACAAGCTAAAGGTTTATTCATGCATTTCTAAGTCACACTAACATGCTTTGCAAAGTTAGAATATACAACATGTAGAAATCATGCAAGTTAGTATACTAGGCTAAGTCTTTCCTTGAAAACATTTCTATCACTAGGCTTAATAAGTTTGATCATGCTCAAAGGACTATGTACACTACAACATGCTTATATGTGTGCAAATCAGTCATGTATAGCTCACTAGGTTCACAATTTGTAGAACATGATCTTTAACATAGTTGGTTTTTAAAACTTAAGGTTCAAATCTCCATTTAAACCATATACTTTCGTTAATCATGTAAACCTATTAAAACATGCTCCACTTAGCATAATATACATTCACATACACATTACATATGCTTAAATGCTATTATAAGTCATAGTACTATATCAAATTGTAAAATGTAAAACTAAAAAGCGAACTCAAAGAATCAAGGCAATTGCACAGGCCTCAATACAAATGTGGCGCGCAATTGCTACTTTGCCTAGTTCAGCAGCAGAATACCGCTTTTCTTGAATCTGCTCTAGCCAAATCTCAAAATTTAATCACCAAATGGATTATAGACACTCATAAACCAATTGCAACATGCTTATATGATCATATAACAATTATATGGACATTATCCAACCTCATTAACATACAATTCTATAAATTTAAGAATTTAAATTTCAAGACTAAAACTCCATTTTTACAGAGAATGAAAATGGCAACAAGGAAAGAGGAGTTATACCTCTGTAATGTGATTTGAAACTTGCTCCAATTGAACTCCTAAGCTCTAAGAATGCTTGTATGCTCTCAACTCTCACTTAGCAAATTCACAGACAATTTTAAGCAACACCAATTAATCAACATGACTGCTATTTATAGAAGAGTTTTGGACTGGGCATTGGTGTTACACAAAACTTGAATTCATGGTGTAATGCAATGAAACAATGGTTGCTCAAGGGTGGTTTAACAACTCCATACCAACTACATAGCTAGAAATGATCATCTAGGATTTAGCCTTTTGGAAGAAGACGTATTTTCAATCTCAGCTACTGTTCATGTACTTGTGCCACTTATTTTGGGACAAAATGAAAAACTCAGTAATCTTGTTATCTAGGCTTTGTTTGGTCTATTTAATTCCCACAATGTAATCTTAATGTACCATTGTTACCATATTAAGAATTTAGGGACTAATTATACACTCACATCATATAGTCCATGTATATTAAATATACACAATAAAATAATGCAGTCGGATATTATTGTCTGGGTAGTTCTATAATTATTTCTACCACTCATATAATCATATTTTAAATGTCTACTCACATTCATATTGTTACATACACATCTCATAATGTATTTTTAACATATAGTTTTAATATGCATAATCACATGGCTTCATTCAATTTGGTTTTATAATACTTAATATATATAGTTACATAAATGTCACACCATACTATATAGTTATATTTGTATTATTGTTCACATGCACATAACTATCAATATAATATTATTATATTAATAACTCACTTAATTATGTTAAATAACCATGTTTCTTCCTTAATTAATTAATACTAATATTAATTAATCCAACAATTTATGGGTTTTCCATAATCATTACTTATCTATATAATAATTACCTATTATTAATAATTGCCAAGAAATTAATATTCCACCACAACCATTATCAATTAAATAACAATTAATAATCACATATTAACCGACCTTATTCATATCAATTAAAAATCCCTAAATATACTACAACAACACTTAACAATTAATATTACTTAATTGCTCATCTCATAATTTCTTCGTCGCTTATCATTACTATTTGTATTTCCATCATCATGCCACAAAAGGCTTTCAACGAGTTTACCACAAACTCCACGTATTCTCAACTATTTATTTATTTAATATAATTGAGTTATCTCATTTCATAACACAAAATTGTTCATATTCAAATAAATATTTATTTCCATTAATATATTTATTTATTAATATGCGAAAATTCTCGGGTATTACAATGGTTGTTGAGCACACACACACGATATCAGTAATAACATGTTTAGATTTGTTAATTGTTGGGATATTATTGATCTGTCTTGATATGATGTACTAGTGTGTTATTGTGATTTTTCTGAGGCCTAATGAATATACGGTGTTCTATTCGATTGCTGGAATTACAAACACGTAGATAGTTATAGGTGCATTTGCATGGTTTATTTAGTTTTCGTGTTGCATTGTCTTTTGTCACTTGAGGACAAGCAACGATTTAAGTTTGGGGGTATTTGATGACTGGGTAATATAGCCATGAATTGGATATACTTGGGCTTAAATTATTGTATTCTCAAGTCTTTTAGAAGAATTTTTACTGTGATTATTTATTATTTTGTAGATTAAGGAGATGTAGGGGCAAGTTGGGGTTTTGAGCAATTTAATGGCACAATTGTAAATTTTTGGACTTCTAGCGCCGAGGCGCTACTCCCAGCTCTAATCTCAAATACGGGAGATGTAGCCCTTGTTAGTTAGTCGAGGTGAGGAGTGTGTGGACCAATAGTTTGACTTGGAGTTAGAAGGTGCTTAGATGTTGACTTGGATTAGGATTAGTGCAAGAGGGAAAAGAGTATATAAAGGCCAATTAGCTGGAATTAAAAGGGAGATCATCATCAAGCATAATTGGAGACTAATCAGGAATCACTTGAAGATTGAAGCTTGGGAGATTTTCTTTTAGAGTTTCTTCTTCTTATTATTTTTAATTGTGTAATTCTTTCAAAATGATTTTCATGAGATTGTTGGTTTTATTTTCGTTATGAACTAACTCTTTTATTAAGACTACAAATAGAACCTTTTATGTCTATGAATTAATTATTTAATTTATTCTAATCATTTATGCCAATGTGAATTGTTTATCATGTCTTGTGCGTATTGATTAATTATTTGGCCAGTAATTACCGTGTTACTCTAGAAGGATTCGGGAGATGAAATTTAGGGTTAGAAATGGATATGATAACATGTATGCTTGATTATTTTCATGAGACGAATAATTAGGGTCGTGAATTGAATAGGAATATTTGTTCACTGCATGTAACAAATTGGGAATTGGAACTTAATGGGTTTAATTTAATTATTTTGCATAGGAATATCGCAAGATTAATTGAATTGAATAAAAATTAACTGATCACTTGGGAAAGGGCTTTTAACATTTAGAATTCATGTTAACAATTCATTAGGCATAGTAATTGGATTATTTGGATAATTGGTTTATAGTTCATAATTGGGAATATTGTAGTCTTAACCTTTATTTATCTGAATTCATTCATTTAGTCTTTACCTTTATTTATTTGAATTAATTTTAGAGTAATTAAGTTTTAAATTGATTAATTTAGTTGTCTTAATTAGAAAAATCACAATTTACAGTTGTTTAAATAAAATTAAATTGGTTATATATATGTAAAAAAGTTGGTAGACAAATTGTTGTAAAGAATTCATTAGATGATGAATCTGATAACGATAAGAAAATAAGATAATGAGACACAATTGGTCGAACACTATGTAAAGCTAGAATGTATGTTGTCCACGGTAAGAAAAAAGATAACTGGCGTATTTCAATTATTGAGTTGGATCACAATCATCATTTAGTGACACCTATCAAAGTAGATTTGATTGAGACACATAGAAATATTACATCGGTAACAAGAAAATTAATTAACACATTAAATAAGACGGGTATTGGACCAAGTAGGATGATGAATGTTTTGAGCATAATGGGTGGAGGGATGCAAAATGTAGGTTTTAGTGACAAAAGATGTTCGTAATGTAGTTAGGGATTTAAGGCCTGACTCGAAGGATGAAAATGATGCACAAGCAGCAGTCAATTATCTAAAAAAAAATTGATTCTAGCAGTGCGAGTAAATTTTTCTTTCGTGTCAAATCAGGTGAAGATAATCACATAGCTTATATCTTGTGGGTAGACGCCTGATCAAGATTTATGTATCAACGTTTCGGAGACGTTGTTACATTTGACACTACGTATAGGATAAATAGGTATAGTATGCCATTTGTTCCATTTAACGGGGTCAACCACCATTATCACTCTATTTTATTTGGATTTGCACTGTTAAAGGATGAGATAGAAGACACTTTCAGTTGGGTCTTAGAGACGTGGTTTGAAGCCATGGACTACAAGGCTCCTATAACCATCATCACTAACCAAGATAAAGCCATGAACAATTTTATTGGTAGGGTACTCCCATCCACTCATCATTTATTGTGTTCTTGGCATATTAGCAATAAATTTCCAGAACAATTACATCATGTTTATGCGGAACACCCATCGTTCAAAGACGATTTTAACAACTGTGTGTATAATTCATATTCCATCGGTGAGTTTTAAGAGTGTTGGGAAATACTTATGAGAGAATATGATTTGTCTCAAAAATGAATGGCTCATAAGTTTGTATAATGTGAAGGAGAAATGGATAAGTGCATATACAAAGAGATATTTTGTTGCGGGAATGACAACCACCAGAAGAAACGAATGTATGAATCATTTTTTTGATTCATATGTGAATGCTTCAACAGGCATGAAAGATTTTATAGTCAAGACTCGTAAGGCTATTGAAAAAAAATTCAACAAAGAGAGAAAGGTTGATTACGTAACAAAGCATCAAAAATTTAGTTTGGTTTTAGGAACATCATTGGAAGTACATGCTTCTGAATGTTATACAAAAGAGATGTTTAGACGTTTTCAAAAAGAGCTCGTGGATTCTTTAAAGTAGAACATCAAAAAAGTTAGTGAGTTGTGCATTATTGATACAAAGGTCTATGCAGTGTACAGGGAAGATGCAATCAAAAATAGTCAGAGATATCGACAAGTTATCAATAATTATCAAGGGGGTCGATAACATGTACTTGTCAAATATTCTCACATTTTGGTCAAATTTACAAGCATATAATGATATTCTTAAGCTTCAAGAGTATTGCACGAATACCTGCTGACATGATAATTCCTCGATGGACAAGATATGCTAATAAGAGTAATGGTGAAGAGGAAATGGTTTCTCCAATGAGTGCAATCTTTAAAAAAAAAACCAATCAATGCGGTACAATTATTTGATGAGTGATTTTCAAGAGTTAGCTAGTAAAGCTGCTTACTTAATTCGAGGCTACAAGGCAATACTACAACAAAATGCACAGGCAAAAGCCCTTGTTGATCAATATGACCCAGATAAGACAAACATACTAGATGATGATAATGACCGTGTAAAAGAATATGCAGCTCAGGATATGAGATTGCAAGATGATGATGATGATGATGAAGAGTATAAGGTTGATGAGGAAGAACAAGAGTATTTTCTACCAATTGCTTCTCAAACAAAGGGCCGAAAAAAACAATCAAGATTAAAAAGTGCCCTTGAAAGATTTGTGGGTAGTAAGTCTCACCGAAAAATGTGTAATATGTGGATTCGAAACTAACCATGACAAGCACAATCATTATAGAGTGTTAGGACTTCCTAAACCTAAAGATAATTAATGTCGCACTGATGTATCGGCGGTCCCACTTGAGGTGTAGCATATGACTGGCAGAAAAGATCTCCACAAATTTGCTCCAATAGACAAGGAACCTTTCCCCAAATGCATGAAGAAGGAGGGCATGAAGCCAAATTTTGCCCATCTCTATATTCCATCGAGCTGATATTTAGTTTCCCGATCCCGCAAAAGACACATATATGTGTCCATCACATGCTCGTATAGCCAAATTTCGGGTTGTAAAAAATTCATATCTTCGTGAGTTAACGTATACCAAAGTTGGGGGTGCTCAATGGGAATTTGAAGATGATTGGGGGGAGTTGGGGAAAAGAAGTTCTCATTGATCATTCTAATCTTTTGCCCACAGAGTCTTTTTGTTATAGACCCTTTGGGTCCATATGCTTCTACTAGAATATAATCCCCAATAAACGAAGAACCACCCTTGTACGTAAGCTGATTAAGTTAGGACATATCACCAGTAACCTAGGTGGTAGGGATGTACATGTCGAGCTCAAGTGCAGGGGTGGGCCTCTCTGTCTGCTCATCACGCATATAATCCTCCCCCCATCCCTGACATCCGCATCGTACAACTCATACAGTTGATCCCAACCCTCTTTCATGTGATTGTATCAGGAGGAAAGTCTTGCTTGAACTTGAAAATTTTGTTAAGGAGAGATTTTGCACCCTCAATATATGCAAAAAATAACATAAAATAAGAAAACAAACAAAATAAATTAGTATCGAAGAATACAACAGATTATATCAAATAAACAAGCAATATATTATATCAATTTCATAATTTGTAAAACTTTAACTTTCTTACCATGCTAACCATACGATGTTGATTATATACAGAACGAGGCTCGTAGGTAGTGTTGGGATCTCCTTCCCGTCGAGGGTGGTGCAAGTGTCGTCGAGTAATTTTTTTGTACCACTTGAATTACGTATCCATAAAGATAGTTTTTGCAACCTCCTGGACTTCTCCCTCAAAACTTTCCATATATATCTCTCACTCATTAATTTATTTTATTCTCATTTGTATGTAATTTGTTGGCTCAAATGACTGTTCCATGAGTTGTCTTAAAGCATCATTTCTCTCTGCCGGGGACGAAATGCCTTGGATATACCCATATTGCCCCATTACCTGGTCGAGCATTTGATACTCGACAATATCAAAATAAATCAATGGGACCTGACCGGATCCTGCCAATCAAGCCTTATAGTTATAGTACTTCCAATCATCATCTCATCGCTGGTATGGCCGCCATACTACCTTCCACTGAGGTTGCCTATCAAATTTGCCCCAATAGAAAGATAGATGGTGATGGGGATCATTTTGCCTATCACCATATTGATGTTTGGCAAAGTATGCCCATGTTGTTGCTCTAGGGACCCAAAATAAAGAATTTGGCCTAGGGTTAGGCCTTCCAACCCAAAAACGCTCGTATGCCCAAATTTGTAACAAGGTCACACAACCATTGACATAATTACTCTCTCTCATAGATGTTGTATACAAACCCCAATATAAATATGACAAATATGCGGCACCCCATGCATATGTGGCTATCTTATTTGAATCATAAATAAAATACATATAACTAGGGTGTACAATATTTTTCAACCTTGTGGGAAATAAAACCCCCCGCATAGCCAAAGTACATATGCCTTTGTATACATACCAACCATATCTCTACTTGCATTGTTTTGGCACTTAGAAAAATTTTGATGCAACCAAACAAAGGAAATACCACGTCTTTTTTGACATTATTCCATACCCCAGCCCATTCATCCCCTAAAATTTCCCTAAAATAACTTAATGGAGCATCAAATGAAGGACAAGTAAAGGGCTTACTGTGACGATTTGATTGTTTGAGTTGTGATTCTGGGGACAGAATTCTTGTAAGGAGAGAAGGATGTAACAATCCGAAATTTCAAATTGTAATTTAAATATTTATTGAATTATATAAATATTTATTTGAGGTTTTTATTATTGATTAAATATTTATTGATGTGATGGTTGTTAATAAATATTTATGAATCTAAATTTATTAGATAATATTCTAAATTAAATTAATTTATAATTTAGAGAATTGTAATATGACATGAGATGTTATATTTTTGTTTTGAATTAATAATTTAAGTTGATGTGTTTAATTATTAAATAAAATTATAATGAAAATTATAATTTGGTGATATTTGTTAAAATGTTATATTTAATTAAAATATAGTATATGATTAATATAATTGGTTAATGTTGGATATGGAAATCCAAATATATAAGATGTAATTATAAATTATAAACTAAATTGTTTATAAAAAAAATTAAAGGAGTTTAATTTAGTTTTGCCAAACAAGGCTTACAATATTAAGTCTTTAAATTTTAAAGGGTTTTGCCAAACAAAGCCTTATGGCTTTTGGATTATTAATTTTTGAGTTTTGAATTAAAAATAAAGTAAATAAAATAAATTAAAATAATAAATATAATATATTTATAATATATATGTTAGTTTGTAACTAATATTACAATTAGTAGTCGTATTAAGGTTATATCAGTTTTTGTATTACTACGCATATCAATTGGGTTTTTGGCTATTTGTTAAGTCTGAGAAGAAGGTTTACAGAGAATTGAGAGAGAGTTGAGAGGAAACCTGAGAATTTTCATAGTGATTATCAGTGGTGATAGCAAGGATTGCAAGCAAATTAAAGGTATTTTTACATAACTTTAGTTTATATATATATATATATATATATATATATATATGTATGTATGCATATATGAAATTACGGCATGAAGCTTCAAACTCTGAGAATTCCATATTTTTGAATTGTTACTATGTGCCTGTATTATCGCATTGGTATGCTAGAAATTATGTTTAAACAAGGAATTTGCATGCTAATTACAGTTAAAGGTAGGAGAGATAATTACAATGTATGTTTTTATGAATATTTTCTCATATGGCTTGTGTAAGTACCAATTCTAAACTATGAATTAAGTCTTGTATATGTTAGTTCGTTAAGAAACGAAGAAAACGTAATTTTAACAACGTGACTTGGTGAAGAACTGAAATCACACTGTGAATTTTTGTGAAGGAGTTCAAAAATGGAGTTTTATATGAAAATATGGAATTTGAGGAAATTAAACTAGTATAATTGTTGTTAAATTGTTCTATATTGAGGAATATGTTAGCAAACATGTTTATGATGGTTTTGTATCAATTGTACGTGTTAATATTACTATTTAGTGGGTGAAATTCGTGTTTGTTGGGCTAAAAGTTTGGCCATCGCTCATAGCCGCTTCGTTCGTTTCATAAATACAAGAATGGCATTGCCAAGGTGCTAAGGCAAAAAGCAGACAACAATTTACTTGTGGGTCCCAGTTCGTGTATGGCGCAGCTAAGCCATACCCTCTCCTGAGATAGTTTGTTGTGCTGCTACTGCAGACCTTGAAACACCCCTATAGCTTGGTCTAAGGTTGTGTTAAGGTGTCAAACATGTAATAACATGGTTAAAACAGAATCGTGCTAGGTGGTTAGTAGTTCAAAGTTTCAAATGATTATAAGTTATGAACGTGTTATGTTATAACTTAGTTTATACAATGAATGTTAGATAAGTGTTGTGATTTTAACACTTGGAAATTATGAAATGTATATGGTATTATAAGACTTATACGGAAATAACAAGTCTAACTAGAAATGCATATGTTATGGTATTTTAGTATGTCTAAGAGATATTGTGGTTCTAAACCTATGTGTAGGTGAACGTGAGTTTAATATTATAGCTTACGCTCGAGGCAAGTTTCTAAACCTTATCTTTTTACGTTAAGCAAGTTTCTTACTTTAAACTTTCATTAATCAAACTCTTGTATTCCTAATCATTATTTGAGCAAGCTAGCTATGACTTTAACTTTATTCAAACAAGTTTTGAATTCTAATGTTTATTGATGTATTCTAACTAGTTTATTGTTGGACAAGTTTCTTTATTGTCATTCGTGTATTATGAATGCAATTTTCTTGAATTCTAATTTCTATTGTTGAATTATCTTATCTCATTTACTTGACACAAGCTATTCTCATAATGAGCAAGCTTTATTTTCAGTTTGCTATTACTTAAGGTATATTCAATAATTCATAGTCCTAGCTTAATATTATTCAAGCAAGGTTTATTGTCATTCAACACTTATGCTTTGTAGTTGTTTCTAAGCATGAGTTCAAGATATAGTTAGTTTGCTTACACTTATTCATTGTTCCATATTATGTTATTATTGATCAACTGTTGTGTTATCAAACACTATTGATTCAACTAGTCCTCTAGTTGATAATCGTTGAACTTCAAATTACACTTGAAAGCTTATCCAATCCAAACTTTCTTTGGTGCGGACTTGTACTCTAAATACTGAGATGAACCACCCTATTATTATTAGGGGATAATTTACGCTTCGCATTGAAATATTTGTGCACAATACATTGTACGAAGGGCTGATCCCCCTAAGTACGAGGAGTCCTTATAGTCTTATGACTGTTAAAGTTGAAGTTGAAAGATTACTTGTAACTGTGGACATAGTTCGTGGTCTTATGACCCTCAAATATATATTGCATATTTTGATTCCAGTTTTTGGTTATCATTGATAGAGTACTATTCAGTTTTGATGAGCCTATTCATTGGCAGTTGCTATTATCTTGTTGATTCATTGTTATATCTAGTGAGCAATTGTTTTGCTCACTCTTGCTTAAATATAATTGTTGCAGCTAAAGTTAAGAAGGTAGATGAGCCTTCAACTAGCAAAGGAAAGGGAAAAATGTACAAGTGATGAAGACTTGTAATTTTTATTTATTGACATGATGATAGACTTTTAATTAATAATGTGATGTAATAATTTTATTTCCGCACTTGATTGATGTTAAGGTTAGACAACCTGGGATGTTTTTGGATTAAATGATGTAACCCTATTTTTAGGGAGGATTTATGATTTAATTTTATTATATTTGGGCAGATAGATACGAATGAATGGAAAGTGAACACCAAGTCTTGTGGAAATGAAATACCTAGATTTGGGGGTGTCACAGGATGGTATCAAAGCCTTAGGTTATGAACCTTAGGTGGGGAAAAGCCTTAGGAAGTAACCTTTGAAAAGATAGTGATGATAAACTCTTATCGAGTTTTAAGGAAGAAGTAATAAAATACTTATGTGATTATGTGATTATAACTTATGTGCTCGTGAGTGTCGAATAGTAATGATTAGTAATTAAAACTTAAAATTTGGTTGACAGGATGACTAATATAGGAGGATCCAGTCAGGCTAGGGAGGAAGGATACCAGATGCCTAGAGAGGAGGAGTCTCAAGATGTTCAGGTGGTGTGGGAACAACTAATTCCATGAGAAGCAACTCTGTTGGTCACAGTAGTTGAGCAGGAGAGAATACCTGATGAGGATGATGAGATAGAGACAGATGAGGAGGACCACGTTGAGCTGCCACAGTCGGAGGATGAGGAGGATGAGGAGGAAGAGATCCCACTTAATTCGATTGCCGCCCGTATGTACGACGAGGTGTATGACCGCAATGTGGAACTTCAAGATACCGTCGAGGAGTTGCAAGAGATAGTAGCTGAACAACAAACCTCGATGGCACAGAAGGATGACGAGATCTAGGATCGAGAGGAACGTCTGAATAACTTTGAAGAGAAACTTGTTCACACTAAAGGAGAGAACGAGCAAATGATAACAAAGATTGCAGAGTTGAAGAACAAGTTGAAAGAAGAAGCTACAAAGAGGGCAAGAGCCGAAGACGCGTACGAGGAAGCTTACCAACGAGCCGGAATAGCAGAGAGGGACGCACAAGCAAAGAGGATGAAGATGGAAGAGATGAATAACATATTCAAAACCGTGATCAATCGAGCTCAAGATCGGGTCATGTGTTATCCAATTCAGTTCGAGACACTACCATCGTGCATATTAGATCGCCGAACAATGTTCCGAATTATGGAAAAGGAGTGTTGTAAGGCTATGCAGCATTTTAATAGAACGTCATAAATGTAATTATTATGTGATTAGTGAGTAAATAAGATGTAAATCCCAGGTATGATATAACTAGTGGGATGTGATGATGATGAAGTAATCCTGTAACTTTTGTAGTTCAGGAAAGTAATGTAAATAGCAGTGATGCTATTGTTTTGATGTTTCCTAAAAGATTATGAATGAATAAAAGTTATTATTTTATTCAAAGTGTTATGTGTTATGTGTTATGTGATAATCTTTTATGATGTGTAACTTAAGTACAAAATACTTAAAAGGTTGAATATAATCTAATGGGTGTATTTTAATAGAAAATGCCTCCAAGACTCCAACCACGACAAAGGAACCCTGAGAATAACAACAATGCTGAGGATAATCCAGTTCAGCAATTCTTAACGCTACTGACGGGAGCATTATAGAATCAGCCACAGAATCAAGTTACGACTTTTAAGGATTTCAAGGCAGTTGGGCCACTAGAATTCCATGGGTCCATGAATCCGGTTGAAGCACAGACCTGGATCATGGAAATAGAGAAGGTTTTCGATGTTGCTAGGGTAGGGGATAACTAGAAGACTGATTTTGCAACATTTATGTTGAAAGCAGAGGCGAGTTATTGGTGGCAAGCCAATAAAACCCGAGGAGGTCAAGGGGTAATGTCTTGGGAAAGGTTCAAGGAAATATTCTTTGAGACCTATTTTCCAATTAGTTTGAAGAATCAGATGGAGGTACAGTTTCTAGAGCAAAAGTAGGTCACCATGACAGTGTCAGAATATGCAGCAAGGTTCAACGAGTTAGCAAGGTTTGCGCCATATCAAGTGAATACAGATGAACGCAAGGCAAGGAGATTCGACGGTGGACCTGCCCTAGTTGTACAAAGAGGTTTCCACTGCTCCATTTAAAGACATTTGTAGCGGTGCTTGAGAAAGCAATCCTCGCTGAAACTGGAGGCGAGGCTGTAACAAAGCACAACCAAGAGCATAGGAAGAAGAAGAATGAAAGTGAAGCTAAAAATGGTGGAGGTAGTAATGGTGGAAATGGCAACAACAGTTTGAAGAGGAAATGGAATGCAAATGTGGGAGCTGGAAATAAGCAAGGTAACCAGCAAAGGAAGAAGATTGACGCATGTGCTACATGCGGGAAGTTTCACTCGGGTATGTGCTTAAGGAGGAAGCGGGCATGCTTTAATTGTGGCCAGAGGGTCACATTGCCCCAAATTGCACTAAACCCAAGAAGAATGTTTGCTACACCTGCGGGTAGAAGGATCATTTTGCTCGCGAGTGTCCAAAGAAGAAATCTGGTGAGACAAATGGAAGCAAAGGAAATGCTAGTGGAGGTACTGTGAGACCCCAGATTTTATGAATAAAGATTTAAATTTCTCGAAATATTTATTTGAAAATTATGGTGTGAATTTGAGATAATATTATAGTTGTGGGTAGTATTTATAAATTTTATAAAGTATGCAAGTTGTTATATAATATTCGATTGGTTATGGGAATATTCGCTTTTAACAGGAATATTTGTACGATCGCACAATCATTAGTGGACCCAAGAACGGAATTATTGATTTGGATTAAGAAAACGACAAAAATATTTTTTATGAAAATAACTACAAAAGTTTTACTGTTAATACTGTTGAACTACTCTCAGTAGTAAAAGTACAAAGAATACTGGCGTGGTTGCATAGTAGCACACTGCGATTGATTATTGATTCTTACGTGAGAAATCACTCAGTTATACTCAATTATTGCTACAGTAATTGTTGCATCATATCTCTCATATTATTGATTCGATTATTGTCACAGTATCATCTGAAATATATGTTATATTATTAAATCAATAATTGAGACAACAAAGTTATTTATATTATTAAATTATAATATTTACAATGTCTAGAAGTTCTGTCAAGGAGAGGTTTTGTCACCTAATTGCGCGCCAATAGGGAGAAATCCTTATTGAAAAGCCCCCTCTTTTCTAGGAACAACCTGGTTGTTAAATATTGTGAGTTATAATATTAATGATGAATAAGTTCATGTTGATTAAAGATGAATTTGATAGTTTCATTGTGTTAGGATTATTTGTGTTAGTAGAAATCGACATCTATTCCGATGATAATTGATGTCTGGAGGTTATGTTGTTCAATCGGGTATTCGGGACACTTTTCGTGTCGGAGTACTATCCACGAGTTACTATTCATGAGTTACTATTTACGAGTTACTATTCACGAGTTACTATTCATGAGTTACTATTCACAAGTTACTATTCATGAGTTACTATTTACGAGTTACTATTCACCCGAACAATATATTTCTTTTCGGCCCAAATTATTTTTGGGTACAATATTATTCCATGAGGAGTTGTGCTAATTTTTTAGACCGTTGGTTGAATTTATTATAGTGAATCAGTATGGATCGCTGGTTTAAAGTTTTAATAGTGAATCAGTATGGATCACTGGTTTAAAGTTTTAATAGTGAATCAGTATGGATCGCTAGTTTAAAGTTTTAATAGTGAATCAGTATGAACTGTTGCTTTAAGTTTTAATAAAAAATCAATCTGGACCGTCCGTTTAAAAGTAAATCAATCTGGACCGTTCATGAATTAGTTACTATTTAATCCATTCTCCTATAAATAGAAGCTCATTCCTTCATTATTTTTTACGAATTCATTGAAACTCTAGAGAGAGAAATTATAGAGAGAAAGAAGAAGAGTATTCTGCTACTTCACTACTTCTATATCCAGTTTCTTCTTTATAAGGTAAGGGATATTATTTTGTTGTACCTGTAAGGGGTATTATTTTTTCATATTCATGAAGAGAACTTCTGTTATTCCATTCTTTATTATTCTGTTGGAATAACCTGTATACGCGGTCTACCCTATACTTGGTGAAATTCTTCTATTATTCCATTCTTTATTATTCTATTGGAATATCCGTTTGTGCATTTTACGCCGGACCTGGTTCCGTTATTTATTATTCTGTTGGAATAACCTGTCTATGTGAAGTACCGCATGCATGGTGATTTCTGTTGTTATTCCATTCTTTATTATTCTGTTGGAATATCCTCATTTGTGCGCTTTACGCCGGACTGGTTCTCGCTCTTTATTATTCATTTGGAATATCCCGTCATATGCGCTTTCTGGGACCGTTCCGTTATTTATTATTCTGTTGGAATAACTCGCCATCGCTGCACCGCATGCATGGTGATCTCTTGAACTTGTTTTATTGAATTCTTATATCATTGTCATCATCCTCATGTTTATATTTTGTTGAAAGTCATCTGTGGCCTGTAGTACATAGATGGACTTGGTATGATTATGACCAAGGATTATTCGGTATAATCATAACTGTAATTTTATAAATGATGTGGAAAAAGTCCTCATTGGCCCGTAGTGCATTGATAGACAGTTTTTGGTATAATTATGGCTATGAATTCTCTTCGGCCAAGGGAGCAAAGATGAATTGCTTTATGACATGATCAGGACCGTTAATGAAAACACGATTATCTTTGGCCCGTAGTGCATGGATAATTCGTCGTCGTGATACTAAATAAAATCCTTGGCCTGTAGTGCAGGGATGATTTGATGATGTGGATTATTTATTAAGCTTAGTCTCAGCGATAAAAGTGATGAAAAACTTTTTAAATCATAAAAGATAGTAGATGTTATTCTCTACTTGACTCTTTTAATGGATTGATTGTTCCGCTGCAGTTAAACTTGATGTCTATTGTATTTTATCAGTTTAACATTGTTGAAGACTATTGATAATTTATTCTCCATTATCTTAGTCATAATATTTCTTACTGGGCTAGTTGAGCTCACCCTTTCTTTCATTATTCTCTTCAGAAAATGAGAATATAGCTGGGACGAGTCGGGGAAAGTAGTGACGGTCCAGAAGATAGCATTAGTAGTCCTCACTATTCTGTTAAATAGTGTGACAATAAATGTAATGAGGACTCCTTTGAGTGTGGATATTGTTTAGATGACAATATTCCTATTAGAACTCTCAGTTTATGTATTGTCGTATATTACACGACGGTTGTATAACTAAGTTTATATTTGTATTTTGTACCATGTATTTGGCGACTCAGAATAAGTGATGTATACCTATTTTGGGGGCGTCACATGTGCTGACTATTACTAGACCAACGTCAACAAATAAGCCTACAACAAGAACCTTCAACATGACGGTGCAGGATGCAGTGCAATCAAAAGATGTCGTGTCAGGTATTATCCCAATCAATGATATAAATGCATATGTATTATTTGATTCGGGTGCTACTTACTCATTTATATCTTATGAGTTTTCTAAGAAGTTAGAAATACCTAGTGAAGAGTTGAATTTCCCTTTAAACATAGAAATTGTGAATAGGGAAGTGATTCTTGTTAGGTTCGTATACAAGAACTGTAGGGTGAATATTAAGGGGAATGTTATGACAGTAGATTTAATTTCGATAAAACTTGGAGAGTTTGACGTTATATTGGGAATGGATTGGTTATTCAATTATAGAGCGATAATTAATTGCCAAAAGAAGTGTGTAAACCTTATGACTCCGTCAAATGTAGTTTTTCATGGTAGCAAATTGCCTAGACAATTGAAGTGTCTGATGATTATGCAGGCCAGAAGTTGTTGAGTCAGGGCTGTGTAGGATACTTAGCTTACATAGTCGATACTCAAAAGAAGGAGGGTGTGAAATTGGAGGAAATACCAGTGGTTAGGGAATTTGTGGATGTGTTTCTGGAAGATTTACCAGGACTTCCGCCTGACCGATAGATTTAATTTGTGATCAACTTAGCGCCAGGAACCGCTCCAATATCAAAGGCCCCGTACAGAATGGCTCCAGTAGAGATGAAGGAATTGATGATACAACTGCAAGAACTGTTAGAGAAGAAGTATATTCAGCCGAGTGTGTCACCGTGGAGAGCACCGATGTTATTCGTGAAGAAGAAGGATGGGTCAATGCGTCTTTGCATTGATTATAGAGAATTAAACAAAGTCATTATTAAAAACAAATATCCATTGCCGAGAATAGATGACTTGTTTGATCAATTGAAGGGTGCTAGATATTTCTCAAAAATAGATTTGAGAAGTGGGTATCACCAACTGAAAGTAAGGAACGAGGATGTATCGAAGACGGCATTTCAAACTCGTTATGGACATTACTAATTTTTGGTGATGTCTTTTAGTTTGACAAATGCCCCCTGCAGCATTCATGGATTTGATGAACAGGGTGTTTAAACCATATTTAGACAAGTTTGTGGTGGTATTTATCGATGATATCCTGGTGTACTTTAAGTCTCAAGAAGAACACGTGGAACACTTACGTCTGACGCTGGAGACGTTAAGAAAAGAAAAGTTGTACGCGAAATTCTCTAAATGTGAGTTTTAGCTGGAACATGTATAATTTCTTGGGCATGTAATTGATAAGGATGGGATTTCTGTAGATCCATCAAAAGTTGAAGCTGTGATAAATTGGGAACAACCAAGAACTCCATCAGAAGTGAGAAGTTTCTTGGGATTGGCAAGCTATTATAGACGGTTTATCCAGGATTTTTCCAAGATTGCCACTCCGTTAACAAATTTTACAAGGAAAGCTGTAAAATTTGTTTGGACAGAGAAGTATGAAGAAAGTTTTCAAGAATTGAAAAAGAAGTTAAGTGTGGCACCTATGTTGTCATTACCAGATAATACAGGAAATTTTGTTGTATATAGTGATGCTTCACACAAAGGATTAGGTTTTGTCCTTATGCAAAACAGCAAGATCATTGCGTATGCATCAAAGCAATTGAAAGACTACGAGAAAGGGTATCTGACTCATGAGATCTACACAGACCATAAGAGTCTGAAGTATATCTTCACTCAAAAGGACTTGAACATACGTCAAAGGAGACGGATGGAATTGATACACTACAAGAAAAAGGTTTAGCAGAGACCACCTATCGTGATCACCACTATTCATAGATAACTATTAGCTGCCGATCATCATGTCATTGCCGTCGATAAAATCTGGTCGTTGGGATGCACATCAGCGACCACTATTAGCGACCGAAATATCTTCAACCGATATGAGCGACCGAAATGACAAATCCGGTCGCTAAGCTGAGTCATCATGGTCCAGGGCCAAAGCTGACGTGGTCCACGTGGGAGCGACCACTATCAGTGACCGCATGCGGTCGCTGATACCCTCAATTGTTTAGCCGTCGCTAATAACTATCAGCGATCGCATGTGGTCGCTGATATGAAAAAATTGAAAACCAAATTTTTGTTGTTTTGCATAATTCCCAAAAATCTGTACCTGTTTTGTACCTTCTTTATCCCAACACACATACACAACAAGATAAACATCATACACAACAATATAAACATCCATCGTCCACCAACACATACACCAAACTAGTATATAAACCATTAAAACCCAATATGATTTGAATAAATATAATAACATTTCAAAACTTGTTTAAATAACATACAGACATCCAAAGAATGAATATACAAGTACAAGTTTATACTATAACTACAAAACTGATTTAAAGCAGGTACGTCAAGCATCATCGCCTCCTTGATCACCCTGTAATTAACAAAATAATAAAACAAGTTACAAATATATACTAACTATGTTAATATTGGTATATTAAGACAATATATACAACAAATTAATTTTATACCTCGTCGTCATCCCCATGTTGTGATGCTGATGCTGCCGCTACTGCTTCAACTAACTCCTCAGGACTCAGAGCCCCCAGATGCCCGCCCAGTATCTTCAGAAGATCTCGATCTCGACATATTGCTCTCACACGATCGACCTTAGTATGAATAATTTGGATGGCTCGATGACCGTAGACCGGGTAAGAAAACGACTTGAGCCATCAAAGGATGGGCGTCGTCGTTGTCCTTGACCTTTAATGTAGTTCTTCTTCACAACAGACGCCCTCTCCCACAACTCTTGATTAATAGGCGGACGTGGAGTGCCTTCAGGATAGCACTCATTCAATAAACGCTTATAAGTATCATGTCATCATGTTAACAATTAAATAGTTAAAAATAAATTAATTCTGTAAGCATTGATAAATAAGATCAAGTTGTTAAAATGTATTACCGCTATCTGGATAGCATCAAAGTACTCATCACGGTGGCTATACGTACACATCCAGCCAATGGATAGGCTGACCTTGAGATTGAGACTCCTATACAAAAAATAGCACAATATTACTAAGTAAAAATGTGATATATTTTCTACAATTCATGATTGTAAACATATTAAAACTTGTAAATACGTACCCTGGCAGTGATATGCTACAACTGTGAAATACTGTCGCCCTTGTATGCCCCTTTAACCTTTTCACCATCGGGTACACCCAAGGATCTGTTGGTGGCGGCAGTCTTTCGTCTTTTCACCCAGCTCTCAGCTCTCCATTGGGCACACATCTCACCCATATGGATCTGGTGTACCACCAGGGCTATGCTCAGGCATGTAATCCTCTCCCCGGCCCGATGGTCGATCTCAAAGATTGTGAAGGGCTTTTTTGTCTTTCTTTGTTCAAATTTTCTTTGGTGCGGACCGCGCACTTCTACCAGAATAATGTCTGTATCACTGAAGCTTGTGTGTCCTCCCATCTATATCGTTTCTGCAAATAAAAAAACAATAATAACATTACTAAACAATTATCCTTTGAATATTATATTATCTATCATAATTAAAAAACATACCAAATTCAAATTTCAAAACAAAGATCCTCAGGAAATGATAGGTGTGCTCACCCACGTAATCACAGGTGTAGGCCAATTCTGTAAACACAGCTGTGATATGCACTTGACGATCTTATTATCAGAAAAATCACTATAATATACAACAATTTACATCAACGATAAGTAGATATATTAAAGCAATTTACATCTAATTAAGTTATAATACTTATGAACATTTTTCAAACTTATACTTATAATACTTAAAAAATCGCCAGAGTCTCCCTCACAATATAGAGCTAGCCACATGCACGATAAGCATGCATATATGGACATTTCTAGGCACCCAAGACACAAAACCAAGAGAAATATACAAATTTTCAATACAATAAGACCAAAACAATAACGATTGAATGCAAATTAAAGCAGTAAAAAATTCAGACCCATATACATTACTAGTATAATACCAATCAAAACATTACCAATATACAATTATACATGAATTTTAGTTTTAACAAACATACATTATAATGAATTTTATAATTAACATCAATTAGCATATTTGATGTGAATTATGGATAAACTTCTTTGAACCTTCTTCTTGATTGAATTATGGATAAACTTAATTCCTAGTTATGTTTTATGTCATACTCATGTTCATGGTTTTGTTGATCTTGACGATCTTATTATCCTAAAAATCACTATAATATACAACAATTTACATCAATGATAAGTAGATATATTAAAGCAATTTACATCTAAGTTCTATATATCTTGTATAAATAGAATCTTAAATGCTTATATATAAATGATATATGGGACGACGTATATTTTGAGGAGGCTTAATCTAAATAAGAATCTGATCATCCGGATTAGTAGGGCCTTGGGCACATGATTAGGCCCCCCTACCCAAGCCGCTTTTTTCATACCGCCTTGAAGCCATCTCAGATATTACAAATTTCAAGATGTTATTATGAGTCATATTTGATTACATGTATATGTGACAATAAACATAACAGTGATATAAACATGTATATATATGAATATAAAATGATAATAAACAAAAGTTACATTTAAATAGTTTAGTACATAAACATGACAGTGATATAAACATGTATATATATGAATATAAAATGACAATAAAAAAAAGTTGCATTTAAATAGTTTAGTACATAAACATGACAATGATATAAAAAACATGTAATGTTAAACATACATTTCATTTGTTCAAGTGTCAATGTCTGATTCAGATTCATCTTGTATACGTGTTGCAGATTCATAACCATCATCTGCTTCAGATTCAGTGTTAGATTCAGTCAATAACTCTTCCTCCTCAGTATCAATGTCATCTGACACAAGTATTAACTCAGAATCTAATTCATGTAGTTCATCTCCACCATCTAACTGGATTACTTCATTATCATCCTCTACATTTATTATAGTTTGAGTATGAAGCATCTGCTCTTGGTAAATCTCCCCATCACCTGCTTTTACACGACTACGCGCGGGAGTATAAATTACAACTTGCCAATCTGTAGGCGGTCTATCCCTTTTCCTAACAGGACTAGGAGTGTAGTATACTTGTACTGTTTGAGTTGGTAAAACAAATAGTTCGTTGGAGTACGCAGACCTATGGAGGTCAATATTGATGATTCCATGTCTGTCAACACGTATCCCTTTTTTTGAATCAAACCAACGGCACTTGAACAAGTGAATATGACCCCGTGACGCGTTCCTTTGTACGACGATAACTCTACGATTTCCTCCAACTCCCCATAAAAGGCACGACCAAGCTCATTGTAACAATCTCCTTGGACACACTCCGAGTTCGTTGTTCTTTTACCGCTACCATATGCCTTTGTATGAAATTCACAACCATTTATTTTGTAACCATTATACCGACTTGGTCCCTCGTCTCGTCCCATAGCTAGGACTTGTACATTAGCCAAAATCGTTGATCCCGCAAATAAAGCTTTACAAAAACTCCATCTTATTAAATGAAGTCATAGTTAATATGGAGTATATATATATATATATGCTTAAGAATTTGAACTTACTTTGTCCTTTAGCCAAAGTGCAAATTTTTATCACGATTGATTTGAATATCTTTATCGCTTATGTCGGGATGCTTCACTTTTAACTCACCATCGTATAATCTATACCATGTTATAAACATTAACATATTGGAATAATTAATTTTCAACTTAAAAGATAAATTATCAAGTTTACATGTGTACCTCACAAATTTGTCAATCTCCTCGTAATTGAGAAGAATGTAAGTATGTGCAGCATGTAACTCTTGCTCAGAGAGGAATATGCGCTTCCCTTTTCCATAAGTGCGGCCCGATAGACCAAATACAGAGAGCCGACCATTTAGTTCAACATTTCCCCCATTATCATGTCTCGATACTCGATTGGCCTTTGTCAAGACTTCATCCGAAAATAGTCCGAGACAAACGAGATATCTCATCGAAATCAGATGCCTCACATATCGACCCCTCGACATAAGCTCTATTCTTCACCTTCCTCTTAAGGTTTCCCATCACCCTCTCGAAAAGGGTACATCCATCTATATTGAATCGGACCCCAACACAAGCTTCATAGGGAAGATGGATTTGCAAAAGCTCAATGGAGTCAAAAAACCCGTGTGGGAATATTTTTTCCAGCTTACACGTGATCTCTATGATGTTCTTCTAAAGTATAGACATGTCCTTCTCATTTAATGATTTTAAACATAAGTCTTTAAAGAAACGACTAAGATCCGCCAAAAGCATCCCATATTGGTTTATCAAGCAGATCCCAAATGCTATAGGCATGAGTCTCTCCATGAACACACGATACTCATAACTCTTCATCCCTTGCAATTTCCCACCAGTAATACACCTTGAAATGTTTGATGATATCCATCCGCACATCTTCACATATCTTCAACTTTTTTTGGACAATGTGTACCTTGCATGCGGTTTGACAATCTTACCATTAGGAGATTCATAAAGTTCTAATCCAGACGCTTTACAAATATCTTTCATGTCTAAACGCGCCTTTATCGTTATCTTTTTTCTTCCCCAGTAATATTCATCACTTGTTAAACACATTGTCAAACACATTCTTCTCAATATGCATCACATCTAGATTATGACGAATCAAATTTGTAGACCAATAAGGCGCTTCCCAAAAGATGCTTCTCCGAACCCAGCTTATGAGATTCGCCAAACCCATTGATTATGTTTGTGGCATCAATCTTACCAAATGGGATAACCGCAATCTCATCACACGATCTCTCATCTCTCATTCTCGACAATAATCGCAAGGTGCATATCATTGTCTACTTTCCTTTCCGTAAGTGTTCTCTATTTCTTCAAACGGGTGATCTATCTAAGAAGAACCGACGATGACAAAACCAACCAACAAGGCTTTCACCTTTTGATAGATTAAACGACTTTGTATGCTCCATACAATACGGACAAAGCCAACTTCCCGTGTGTACTCCATCCACCTAACATACTATAAGTCGGGAAGTCACTTATAGTCCACATACCGCACGCTTTAAGGTTGAAATTTGTTTTCGCTGAAACATCCCAAGTCTGCATCTCCATCCTCCCACAATACCTTCAACTCGCCTATAAGAGGTCTCAAGTAAACATCTAAGTTCTTTCCAGGACTCTTAGCACCAGAACCACGAAAGTGAAAGAAACAAGTATGGTTGTTTCATACACATCCAAGGAGGCAAGTTGTACGAGTAACAATCACAGCCAACATGAGTACTTTTAATAAGTTGAGTGGCCAAACGGATTGAAACCATCGGTGGACAATCCAAGCCTCACATTTCTAGGTTCCAATGCAAACCTGTGATGTACTAAGTTGAAATCTTTCCAAGCCTTGCCCATCTCATGGATGATTTAGTTCTCCATCTTTAATGGAGATTTCGCATGCCAACTCATATGTTCAAATTGTTTCTTGAAGACATGTACAATCTTTTTAGCCGATGTGTTATTGGAAAATACCTTAGAATCTTAAACGGTATTCTTGATTTTTTTTATAGTCACACCCTCTTTATTAGGCCTAAACCGATCATGACCGCAAAACGTGCACCTTGTCATCCTGCTCATTTTCCTTATAAAATAACATGCAATCGTTGGGACATGCATCGATCTTTTGTATCCAAGACCCAACTTCTTCACCATTTTCTTATAAAAGTAATAGTTACTGTGTAATTTCTCACCGTCAGCAACATACTCTTAATGGCCTTCAAGAGCAACTCAAAACACTCATGGCTCATGTTGTGATCACTTTTGATGTTAAGTAATCACACCATCAGAGAAAATGTAATCGTGTTTGGTGCAACCATGCCACAATGGCTCGCTACCCTCGCCTAACAACTTAAAGAAGTCTTTGGCATCGTAATTCATAGGTTGCTCCTCCTTTTGTTCCCAATCAAAATCTGCCCTACAATATCATAAACCATTTCATTCATTCGATGAGTACTACTCGCCCAAATTGTGTACTTCTATGATGTCACCATCTCTTCTCTCCCCATATGCCCACCAAAGATTCTTCATAATTTTTCATGAACCCGTAAACAAGTAAATGATAGTTTACCACGCCTCTATCCATATAATTTACATTCTTACACTTCAAACATGGACATCGATTCATGACTTACCATTCATACATTTCGGGTAACTATACGCATACTCCAAAAACACTTGGCAACCAAATTTCTAAATTCAACAGAAGATTTATCCGGGCACTTGACTTTCGTCGTACATCCAACTACTTATTCAATAGAGGTCCATGATTCCACTAAAGTACCTACTACGTATAATATTATAAATGTTAACATATGACTTGAGCATACTTGTAACCATATAGCATACTTGTAAGCATGCATATGATTAACATTTAAGCATACTTGTAAGCATATGACTTGAGAGCATACTTGTAATCATATGACTTGAGTATACTTGTAAGCATATGATTAATATTTAAGCATACTTGTAAGAATACTCCTTGAGCATACTTGTAAGCAAATGACTTGTAAGCATATGATTAGCTCGTTAATATTATAAATGTTCGTAACTACCCGACCAACAAAAAAATTTCGCCAGAGTCTCCCCTATAATATGGACTAGCCACATGCACGACGGCATGCATATATTGTCATTTCTAGGCACCCAAAACACAAACCAAGAGAAATATACAAATTTCCAATATAATAATGCAAATTAAAGCAGTAAAAAGTTATATACAATGGAGTTTGTAGGAAAAAATTGCAAATTTAGAGTTTGTTTGATAGGTATGTAGGAAAATTATATAATTTTACTTGTATAAGTGGCCAACTAGATTATATATATATATATATATATATATATATTTTGTACTTTTCATTTTCTTTCTATTCTAAGCTAAGTCATACTTATGGATCATATTGCCTCATGTTGTACTTTCATAGTAGATTATAGCCTCATGTTCTTGGTCCATATCTGAACACAATAAAAACTCTTCTACATAGGACATTTGGGAAAGAAGAAGTGTGTCATTCATGTTAGAAACTAGTACTCTCTTAGTTGTCTCCATAACCTCTATCCTGTATTCTTTAGTGCTTCCAAGATAATGTCTCATGTGATAAAAGAGACACTATCCGCAAACAATTTTAATCTAGAGATAAAAGAGTTTTGCAGGTATCTGCAGCATGTTAAGATCAAACTTGCAAACTTTGAAACCCAATCATTTTCCGTGGGAGCAATTATTCACGTTTTGATTCACATTATGATGTCAATGTCAAGTTCTCAGTCTACAAATGATTTTTCCACACTGACCAATAAAATTGGTTAAACTACAAACACAAATAGGGGATTCACGAGTCTATATCATGTGCATGACTTCCTATAATAACCAAAATGTTACTACCTCTATTGCACAAAAATAATTCCAAAATATAAATTTCATATTAACTACAATCTAATACATTCATATCCATTTTATCAATTTTGAACATCAAGATTTCACAAAAATCGACTTTAGAAAGTCAAAATGGGACTCTTTAGAAAGTATAAAAGTATAGTTCAAGTATGCCTTCGAATCCATGCCAAAAACAAATCTCAAAAGCTATGACATGCAAAGTGGTACCGAGGGAGTATAATAAAACAAGTAAAATTAGTCCCACATTCATTATAGTAACATACCCCCAAAATTTATACTTTGGTGTAATTGTGAATTACCATCATTTGTGAATCCTCCCCTCCCATCCAGAAAAATTGTGACCTTTACTTTTTTATTTTCTCTCCATGATTCCAGCTTTATTCTATAACCGCACCCTTAAGAACATAACCTTCTAACTTCACATGGTATCCACTAAATATTTTAAGCCGAGTGATATCATCAATAACCTAAGGTAATAGAACTATGAACTTACAAAACTTTCACAAAATGCTAGTGAAAAATCATTTAAACAAACAAATATCAAAACCCTTACTTCAAAACCCCAAGTAAGCCTACAATTATATATCAAAGAATTAGTCACCAAACACTCCATCCTATCACTAATCAAGTTACCCAAACCGACATAAATTAACAAAATCAAATTACCCAAAGTATCACAGATACCCAAATAAATTTTACTCTAATCAAAACTTATAAACCAAACATAGTCATATTACCCAAATCGACTTCAAATACTAATAAAATCATAATCATATTACCCAAACATAATCAAATCCATATATATCAATCTAATGCATATATAATAAAATTCATATTCAATATTAAAACATTATTCATTGAAATCAATACCTCAAGGCGGTGGGTGGCGGCGGTGGGTGGCGGTTGCATTAGTGGTGGCGGTGGCTTCTCTCCTGCGGCGTGACCTTCTCCCTCTTCTTCCCCTTCTCCCTTTTCTTTCTCCCTCTTCTTTTTCTCTTCGGTTCATTCTCTTCGTCGAGCGAGTTGTAATGATAGATTAAAGAATCAATGATCGGTAATAGCGATACGTGACTGGCCACCGAATATTTAATGATGTGGAAGTATCAGCGATCGCATGCGGTCGCTGATAGTGAGAGGTCGCAAAAAAATAAGGCACCAACATTTCCAGCCAATTTTTAGGCGGTAAATTGTAGTAGCGACCACGTAGCGACCGCATGCGGTCGCTAAAACATAATAGCGACTACATTTCATTGCAGTCGCCACTGGAGGTCGCTAATGATAAGTATCTGCGACCAAAAATGCGGTCGCTGATATTGTTGGTCGTTGTTAGAGCATTTTCTTATAGTGATAGAAGATTATGATTACGAAATCTTTTATCACCCGGACAAAGCTAATGTGGTTGCAGATGCCTTGAGTAGGAAAGGCCGAGAGAAGTTGATGTTGTTAACTGATAAGGATGAGCTCATTTCAGCAATGGCAAGGCTAGAGTTGGAAATCAAATTTCCAAAAGAATCCGATGAAAAAGTATACCAAATGTAAGCTAGTCCAACTTTGGTAGACAAAGTGAAGAACACTCAACTACAAGATGAAGAATGCAAAAAAATAAAGGAAAGTGTGGTCGAGGGTAAAGAAGTGAAGTACAACATTGATACTGAAGGAATACTAAGATTCAAGGGACGAATTTGGGTTCCAGCAGTACAAGATATTAAAGAAGACATCTTGACCGAAGCTCATAGCTCAAGATATTCGATTCATCCGGGAAGTATGAAGATGTATCAAGATTTGTGACGACATTTTTGGTGGCCAAATATGAAAAGAGACGTTGCAGAATGCGTTGCAAAGTGCTTGACATGTCAAAGAGTGAAGGCAGAACATCAAAGACCAAGCGGATTACTCCAACCGTTGGAAATACCTGAATGGAAATGGGATCATATCATAATAGATTTTGTGGTAGGTTTTCCAACGACTCAGAAAGGGTACGATGCGATATGGGTGATAGTGGACATACTGACAAAATATGCACACTTTTTGCCAATAAAGATTAGATTTAATCTTGATCAGCTGGCGAAACTATACGTTAAAGAGATCGTGTTAAGACATGGAGTTCCGGTATCTATAGTGTCAGATCGAGACCCGAGGTTCACATCAAATTTCTGGAAGAGACTACAAGAATACATGGGAACGCAATTGAAGATAAGTACAGCATATCATCCGCAAACCGATGGGCAAAGTGAACGAACGATCTAGACGCTAGAAGATATGCTTAGAGCGTGCATAATGGATTTCAAAGGAAACTAGGACGATCATCTATCGTTGGTGGAATTTGCATACAACAACAGTTACCATGCAAGCATTGGCATACCGTCATACGAGGCATTATACGGTAGAAAATGCAGAACTCCACTGTGCTAGGATGAAGTTAGTGAACGTCAACTGTTAGGACCAGAATTGGTACAGCAGACCGCTAAAATTATCAAACTTATTAGAGCAAGACTAGTAGTTGCTCAAGATCAATAGAAGAAGTATGTTGATCAACACAGGCAGAATTTTGAATTTGAAGCAGGAAGTTTCGTGTTCTTGAAAGTTTCTCCTTGGAAGGGAAAAATTCATTTTGGTAAAAAGGAAAAGTTAAGCCCAAGGTTTATTGGCCCTTTCGAGTTTTTACGAAGAGTGGGAGAGGTGGCTTATGAAGTAGCTTTACCTCCAGAGTTAGAACATGTGCACAATGTTTTTCATGTATCGGTGTTGCGACCGTATAAACTCGATTACAAGCATGTGATCGGTATGAATCGTTGCAGTTTAGTAAAGATTTGTCTTATGAAGATATTCCTATCCAGATAGTAGACAGGAAAGAACAAGTGCTCAGGAATAAAGTGATACCTTCTGTGAAGGTGATATGGAGGAACCACAATGTCGAAGAGGCTACGTGGGAACTCGAAGCGGAAATGATGAAGAATTACCCTGAGTTATTTGTTTAGTTTTTGTCTTCGATTCTGGGGACAGAATCTTTGTAAGTAGGGAAGAATGTGACGATTTGATTATTTGAGTTGTGATTCTGGGGACAGAATCCTTGTAAGGAGGAAAAGATGTAACAATCCGGAATTTCAAATTGTAATTTAAATATTTATTGAATTATATAAATATTTATTTGAGGTGTTTATTGTTGATTAAATATTTATTGATGTGATGGTTGTTAATAAATATTTATGAATCTAAATTTATTAGATAATATTCTAGATTAAATTAATTTATAATTTAGATAATTGTAATATGACATGAGATGTTATATTGTTGTTTTGAATTAATAATTTAAGTTGATGTGTTTAATTATTAAATAAAATTATAATGAAAATTATAATTTGGTGATATTTGTTAAAATGGTATATTTAATTAAAATATAGTATGTGATTAATTTAATTGGTTAATGTTGGATATGGAAATCCAAATAAATAAGATGTAATTATAAATTATAAACTAAATTGTTTATAAAAAAATAAATTAAAGAAGTTTAATTTAGTTTTGCCAAACAAGGCTTAAATATTAAGTCTTTAAATTTTAAAGGGTTTTGCCAAACAAAGTCTTATGGCTTTTGGATTATTAATTTTTGAATTTTGAATTATAAATAAAGTAAATAAAATAAATTAAAATAATAAATATAATATATTTATAATATATACGTTAGTTTGTAACTAATATTACAATTAGTAGTCGTATTAACTATTAAGGTTATATCAGTTTTTGTATTACTACACATATCAGTTGGGTTTTTGGCTATTTGCTAAGTCTGAGAAGAAGGTTTACAGAGAATTGAGAGAGTGGAGAGGAAACCTGAGAATTTTTATAGTGATTATCAGTGGTGATAGCAAGGATTGCAAGCAAATTAAGGGTATTTTTACATAACTTTAGTTTATATATATGTATGTATGCATATATGAAATTACGGCATGAAGCTTCAAACTCTGAGAATTCCATATTTTCGAATTGTTACTATGTGACTGTATTACCGCATTGTTATGCTAGAAATTATGTTTAAACAAGGAATTTGTATGCTAATTACAGTTAAAGGTAGGAGAGATAATTACAGTGTATGTTTTTAGGAATATTTTCTCATATAGCTTGTGTAAGTACCAATTTTGTTAGTCAATTCGTATGCTAAACTGTGAATTAAGTCTTGTATATGTTAGTTCGTTAAGAAACGAAGAAAACGTAATTTGAACAAAGTGATTTGGTGAAGAACTGAAATCACAGTGTGAATTTTTGTGAAGGAGTTCAAAAATGGAGTTTTATATGAAAATATGGAATTTGAAGAAATTAAACTAGTATAATTGTTGTTAAATTATTCTATGTTGAGGAATATATTAACAAACATGTTTATGATGGTTTTATATCAATTGTACGTGTTAATAATATTACTGTTTAGTTGGTGAAATTCGTGTTTATTGGGCTAAAGTCGACTACTATTCATAACCGTTTCTACTTACGTATGCATGACCGAAGCAATTTGCTTGGCAAGTGCCAAGGCAAAAAAGCTATGAGCACGCTGTGGAGTCTAGGCACGTATGTATGGCGCAGTTCATACCCTACAATCTGAGATAGTTTGTTCTGCTGCTACTGCAGACCTTGAAACACCCTTATAGCTTGATCTAAGGTTGTGTTAAGGTGTCAAACATGTAATAACATGGTTAAAACAGAATCGTTCTAGGTGGTTAGTAGTTCAAAGTTTCAAATGATTATACGTTATGAACGTGTTATGTTATAACTTAGTTTATACAATGAATGTTAGATAAGTGTTGTGATTTTAACACTTGGAAATTCTGAAATGTATATGGTATTATAAGACTTATACGGAAATAACAAGTCTAACTAGAAATGCATATGTTATGGTATTTTAGTATGTCTAAGAGATATTATGGTTCTAAACCTATGTGTAGGTGAACGTGAGTTTAATATTATAGCTTACCCTCGAGGCAAGTTTCTAAACCTTATCTTTTTACATTAAGAAAGTTTCTTACTTTAAACTTTCATTAATCAAACTCTTGTATTCCTAATCATTATTTGAGCAAGCTAGCTATGACTTTAACTTTATTCAAACAAGTTTTGAATTCTAATGTTTATTGATGTATTCTAACTTGTTTATTTTTAGACAAGTTTCTTTATTGTCATTCGTGTATTATGAATGCAATTTTCTTGAATTCTAATTTCTAATGTTGAATTATCTTATCTCATTTACTTGACACAAGTTATTCTCATAATGAGCAGGCTTTATTTTCAGCTTGTTATTACTTAAGGTATATTCAATAATTCATAGTCCTAGCTTAATATTATTCAAGCAAGGTTTATTGTCATTCAACACCAATATATAGTTAGTTCGCTTACACTTATTCATTGTTCTATATTATGTTATTATTGATCAACTGTTGTGTTATCAAACACTATTGATTCAACTAGTCCTCTAGTTGATAATCGTTGAACTTCAAATTACCCTTGAAAGTTTATCCTAACCAAACTTTCTTTGGTGCAGACTTGTACTCTAAATACTGAGATGAACAACCCTATTATTATTAGGGGATAATTTACACTTAGCGTTGAAATGTTTGTGCACAATACATTGTACGAAGGGTTGATCCCCCTAAGTACGAGGAGTCCTTATAGTCTTATGACTGTTAAAGTTAAAGTTGAAAGATTACTTGCAATTGTGGACATAGTTCGTGGTCTTATGACCCTCAGATATATATTCCATATTTTGATTCCAGTTTTTTGTTATCATTGATAGAGTACTATTCAGTTTTGATGAGCCTATTCATTGGCAGTTGTTATTATCTTGTTGATTCATTGTTATATCTAGTGAGCAATTGTTTTGCTCACTCTTACTTAAATATAATTGTTGCGGCTAAAGTTGAGAAGGTATATGAGCCTTCAACTAGCAAAGGAAAGGGAAAAATATACAAGAGATGAAGACTTGTAATTTTCATTTATTGTCATGATGATAGACTTTTAATTAATGATGTGATGTAATAATTTTATTTCCGCACTTGATTAATGTTAAGGTTAGACAACCTGGGATATTTTTGGATTAAATGATGTAACCCTATTTTTAGGGAGGATTTATGATTTAATTTTATTATATTTGGGTAGATAGATATGAATGAATGGAAAGTGAACACCAAGTCTTGTGGAAATGAAGTACCTAAATTTGGGGGTGTCACACTTACCCAATACTGACAAACGAAAAAAAATGGACATCCTCCAATGTTACTGTTATTTCACCACATTTCATATGAAATATATTTGTCTCTGGCCGCCATCTCTCAATTAGGGAAGATATAAGACTGGAATCTGTTCTTGTTACTATTGTCAGATAACTAAACCCCTTAAACCCCCATGCCTCTAATAATTTTTTTTGTAGACTAGTCAGTTCCCATTTATCATGTATAATTGAAGTCGATTGGCTAGACATCAGTGTACCCCTTTCAATCCCATTCTACACATCCTCCGATACATGCTTTTCTTGAGCATAAAGGACACTACGATCAATGGGTCCAGACAACCAATTGTCCATATTTACCTAAAAATATCAACAACAATAAAACTATCATTCAATGTCTAAATATATAAATGACCAAAAATAATACAAAACAACAACAATAATATTTCATACATGTAAGTCTATTTACATTTTATTACAAAATGACAATTTTTGCAAAAAATAACCAACAACAACAATAAAACATTTAACACAATTTATGCATATATAATACTCAAAAATATGCATACTAATATTTTATATATAGAAAATACCCAATTTATACACATAATTTGTATACATAGATACATATATACTACCCAATTTGTATACATACATACAATAATACTAAATTTGTCACTTATATACCATGTTTTAATATACCAATAATTTTCATATTTAGCAAAAAAACTATCATTCAATATCTATTTTGTTTCTCAAGATATTTACAAAAAAAAATTAGGTTGAAAGATACTTACTTTAATTTACTTTAGAATCGATTAACCGATTGAAGTTAAGATTGCTGTAACAAATTCGAAGCAATTGCAGCAGCAAACCCTTCTCTTTGTGCAGCGCCTTCTCTCTGTAGCAGTAAACGCAAGCAGTATGCATCAATTAGGTTAGATTTGGAAACCGCTTGGTCGCTACTCCCTCTAGCGCCTGAGCCAAATCTCCAAACCACCCTTAATTTAATTAATTTCTCATGCTAGCCGCTAGAGGGAGTAGCGGCCAATCAAAATGTTATCATTTTGACTGGCCGCTACTCCCTCTAGTGGTCAGCATGGGAAATTAATTAAATTATTGTTGGTCGCTACTCCCTAACTGTTGGGCCCTCATCCCAGCCATTCGATCTAATTTTGGACGGTTGGATAACAATTAGTTGAAATAGTGTCCAGAGCTCACATTTTTCATGGATTATTTTCATATATATATATATATATACAACACTGATCAGGTCCAGACTCCCGGACCTGATAAAAAACGGACCCAAATTTTTTATTTTTTTTTTGGCTTTTTTTTTAAAAAATAACTAAAAAAAATATTTAATATTTTATGGAATTGAAATTTTTCCATAATACAATGTTTTGGACGTGTTTTGAATACCTATACCAAAAAATGGTGGTACAATCTGCATGCATCGTATATACATGTTATGTTATACGTACCCAAATCACACCCAAAACACTGTATTATGAAAAAAAAATTCAATTCTATAATTTTTTTTATTTTTTTTATGTGTTTTAAAAAAAACAAAAAAAAAATGACCGAATTTTAAACCTGTCTGGGAGTCCGGACAAGATCCGGCTCCATATATAACATCGATCGTCCTAACTCCGGTTTGACGATCAAAAACTAATTAAAATATTTTTATTTTTTTTTTGCTTTTTTTTAAAAAAAATAACTAAAAAAAATATTTAATATTTTATGGAACTGAAATTTTTCCATAATATAATGTTTTGGACGTGTTTTGAATACCTATACCAAAAATAGTGGTACAAATCGCATTGCATCGTATACATACATGTTATGTTATATGTACCCAAATCACACCTAAAACAACATATTATGAAAAAATTTCAATTCTATAATTATTTTTTTTTATGTGTTTTAAAAAAAAAAAGGACCGAATTTTAAACTTGTCCGGGAGTCTGGACAGGATCCGGCTCCTATATATATATATATATATATATATATATATATCGTGTATCCATTTTCAGTACAAAATATAAGTATGCTCCACACTGTATAATTCTCACTAGGTGATTCTATATTTTATGAACGATTCTCTATAATGGATAAAGAATAACCTCCTTTATTTTTTGGCAAATTCCAAATTAATATGCTTGTATACTGATATTCTGCTAAACATGGTCTCACCTTATATATAGGTTAAGAGTACATATTTTTGTCTGCTCTCAAATAGAGCATTGACAAATTAACAATTAATGATCTAGAAGGCTCAATTTGAATTGATTTATTAGTATTAGCTATATATCCTTTATCATTTACAATCATTTGTATACCTCCACTGTCTTAAAGACTAATCTCCCTTTGCCTAGAAATGATTATTCATCTTTTTTGATGTTTTTTTGGCATGAAAGTTATGACGTGTTAAAAACATATTTGAAAATTATATTTTAATATTTTGAATCTATTTGAATAATATCACACACACACACACACACACACACACACATATATATATATAATGTACAAATATATTTTAGCAATTAAACTAAGAGAGAGAGCATTCTTATTTCATATAAGTTGTTTTTGTATTTATGTTTTTCATTCTCCTGACAATGTTCTTATTTATAAACACATGTACATAAATACTTAAAAATTTCAAAGTTCAAATGTCATAGGAATTTCAAAACTTAAAAATCATATTGAAAGATATAATAATAAAGAAGTGTATGAATGCTTCTAGACATCTACATAATATCTATGATTTTATAACAACTAAGGGCCTGTTTGATATGGTGCGAATAAAATTTTGAATGGCTCTGAATCAATGATTGACCATTCAAATTTCGCTTTGTTTATAACTTTTAAAATCTGATTTGGGCTAAATTAAATACGAATCAATCATATTAAAAAATCTAGTTGAATAATCATTTTTTACCCAAATAGCCTTCCATCTCTCATTTGCTCTCTTCCGCATCTCCATCGGCGCTCTCTTCCTGCATCTCCATCGGCATCTCATGACGGTGTTCTCTCGCTTGAAGGTATATTTACGTTCTTTTGCCTTTCAAAATTTTGTTTCTTCACCTTGAATGTTTCAATCTGACGGTATATATTTGTACGATCTTATGTTTAGGTTTCTTTGATTTTTTCTTTTTTCATGTCTGGTCCCCCAGCTATACATCTATTCGTGAAAAATGGTGATTATGGTTTCTTTGGGTTTTTTTTAGTTTGGATGATGTTGACTCTAGAGTTATTTTCTTCCTTTTCCCTCACTTTTCTGTCGGCAATTTTGCGTTATAGGAAGCCAAAAAGATTTTTATGTCGTGTGATTTCATATCTTTATCAGTTGAGATGGCATTTACTGCTGGACATGTTAGGTGCAGTACACCCTTTTGGGATGAGATTATACACCCTAAAGACCCTTGTAACTTTCTATGATATTGCAATCATTTGATGGTTGAGGTCTATAATTTTTATGTCATAATCTTCATTCATGGTGCATAGCCTTGCTGTAATTTTCATGTCATAATTTATAGAGAACGACATCAACAGCAAACATTCTTCCTGTGGGACATTAAGGTGGAAAATTTATCCCATCACACTAATTTGAATTCAAAATCACAAGCATTGAAGTCTAGTAATCCAGATAATCTGCATAGACCCTGCAGTTGGAGGAGGGGAAATTGACGAGTCTTTGATTTCATCTTGACTTGCAATTTCCATTTTTCTTAGCAGGACACTGAAAATAAAAGCTAGGTAGTATTTGAGTTGTGTTCTTTAAAAAAGTTCATGGTAATTATTTTTAATGTAATTGAATCGCAACCATAATAAACCAAAAACCAATCTACTATATAGAGGAAATTAAAGGAAGAATGTTAATTGTTGAGCAACATGCTTTTGATGCCAACTTAATTGTATACACAAAAAGGACTAGTTATATTAGTTTAGTTATCACACACCCTTGGCACCACAATCACATTGACCTACATGCCAAAGAGGTAAAGGCATAGAAGGACCGAACCTTAAATCCCAGAAGATGTGTTTACAGCTTTTTTTTTCAACATGTCAACTATAACATTTTATTCACCATATCTTACAATTAGGCAAACATCATCATAATATCCAAAGAAAAATCTGAATGAAACTAGCTCACTCAATTATAATTTAAGTTTAGATCAATTGTCCAATATTGATACTATTTGAAATATTTTATTGATGATAGAATTGAGACAATTGACCTAAAAAGTATATTTGTTTATTGTTAAGATTAGAATATCTAAATTTATCCTTTTATTTGTGTTAGGCATGGAACAATCGGGTGAAACTCAAAATCAAAGAAAATCAAGAGTGAGTTGGAGAAATAAAAATGTAATTTAAACTTTTCTTGAAGCATGCATTGGCGAGGTTACGGAAAATGGTAGGCTAGGCGGTAGTCTTAAGCCATATTCATGGTCAACAGTGGGAGAAATACTGAAGAACACCCACAACTTTATTGTAGATCATAAGCAAATGAAAAATCGTTATGATTATATAAAGGAAAAATATACTACATGGTGTCAACTAAAAAGAAAGACCAGAAATCATTATGATCCCACAACTAACACGTTCAACTTCACGGATGAGGAATGGGAGCTAGAGTTAAAGGTTAGTAACTACATTTTTAAGTTAACCATAAAAGCGTGTTAAATTATTAAACATGTGAATAACATGTTGGGTATGATTTTGGATACAGGCAAACAAGCATGTTGACTCCTTGAGGACTTCACCTTTAAGTTTTCCTGAGCTTTGCACTCAACTCTATGATGGAGCTGCTGCTACGGGGATTGATGGCTGGGGACCTACCTCTAAAAGGGATAGGACCGTTGAACCAAATAAGGATTTGGAAATTGTTAGTATCGAGGATATCCCTTTTAGTACTCAAGCTCAAGAGTCCCCAAACCCACCTCTAAATTCATCAACTCCGGGTACTCAATCACATGCTTCCACTCTCAACTTTGAAGAACAAAGGCCAACGAAAAAAGCGAAGAAATCAACAAAAAAATCTAATAACTCCGAAATAGAGGAAGAGATGTGCAAAGCCTTAAAGCTCATTGTGAATAACAATAGTGGGCCTTCCTTGAAGGAGTGCAAAGATAAATTAAATCGTCTTGGGTGGGGATCACAAAATCCATTGCACAAAATGGCACTTGGGATATTTTGTGAGAGTGCAAGTTATAGGGAACAATGGATTTTACTAGAAGATGATGAGAATGAAGGTTGGGTTGAAATGGTTTCACGCAAGTTAGGATTTCTAGTCTAGTTAAATATTTACTGAATGGAATGTTTTTAGTTAAAACTTTAATATGTTGTATGGATCGATGGCCAAAACTTATTATTTTGGGTGCAAAGGGTTAAATTTTTAATTTTTGGCCATAACTTTTGTATGAACTTGTTACTTTTTGTATATATTTATTTAGTAACTTATTATATGTGCTTATTGTTTTGACAGATCATGATTTGTTGAACTTGACATATGGGCATTATGTGAGTTTCATTATATCACAAACATATTTTTTTTAATATTTTTACTATCACTGTTTTTGAAAATAGGTCAAGCATGACTACTGAAGATCAACTTTTATGCTTAATCATTATATATTATTACTTGAAACGAATTCGTTCAACAAACATACCAAGAATTAGAGATAACACTTCAATCTTGAGTGGACATGCTTATACATTGGAGTTATTACATGGATCAAGTATGCAATGTCAAGAATTATCTATTTTTATTTGTTATACAATGAATATTGTATTCAAATTTTTTTAAATACATCCAGACAAAATTATATACTTGTTCAGCATAGTTTAGAGGGGTAAAATAGTAAAATACTGTTATTCAGATATTTCAGACATATCAATTATTAAACAACTTTTTTTATTCATATTCAGTTCATTCAGATTGAGCTCATTCAGATTTATTCAGTTTTTATCAAACAGCCCCTAAGATTATTACTACTGTTCTTATTTTTTTCTCGGATCAATTCAAACTTTACTTTTTCCCTGTCAAATTCTCCCTCTTTCCACTTGGAACTCAATTATTGGTTAAAAAATATTATTTTGTATACAAAAATACTTCATCCGTTCCAATTTATAATGTCAATGTTGATTTTTAAAAATTAATTTGACATATTTTCAAGTAACAAATTGATAAGATTCATAAAATGTGATGCCCCCAAAATAGGTATACATCACCTATTCTAAGTCGTCAAATACATGGTACAAAATTCAGATACAAACTTAAATATACAACATGAGCTGTGAGTTTTAATACAATCATTGTCTTCTAGACCGTATACAAACTAAAAATAAGTCCTCAATACATTTATTATCACACTATTTCACAGAATAGTGAGGACTACTAATACTATCATCTAGACCGTCACTCCGTTCCCCAACTCGTTCCAGCTATATTCTCATTTCCTGAAGAGAACAGTGAAAGAAAGGGTGAGCTCAACTAGCCCAGTAAGAAATATTATGACTAAGATAATGCAGGATAAATTATCATTAGCCTTCAACAATGTTAAACTGATAAAATACAATAGACATCAAGTTTAATTGCAGCGGAACAAGTAATCCATTAAAAGAGTCAAGTAGAGAATAAAATCTACTATCTTTTATGATTTAAAAAGGTTTTTCATCACTTTTTATCATTGAGACTCAGATTAATAAATAATCCACATCATCCACCTTTTACTACCAAGGATATTCATTAGGTCACGACCATAAATTATCCATGCACTACGGGCCAAGGATATTCGTGTATTCATCAATGGTCATGATCATGCCAACAACTGTCCATCAATGCACTACGGGCCAATGAGGACTTTTACCACATCATTTGTAACATTACAGTCATGATTATACCGAATAATCCCTGGTCATAATCATACCAAGTCCATTTATGCACTACAGGCCACAGATGACTTTCAAAAAAATATAAACATGAGTATAATGACAATGATATAAGAATTCAATAAAACAAGTTCAAGAGTTAATTTATTCAGAACTAATAACGTCCAAATTGTCAACATGATACTTCTTTGTAGAGTAAAATTCAAGAATGCTCGGAAGAATATTTCCATGAAAAGATCTTTGGATGAAGCGCAAATATAAAGGATATTCCACTAATTTCATGGAGTATAGAAGTCAAAACTTTAACCAACCGAGTATAATAAAGAATGGAATAACAAAAGAAATCACCATGCATGCGGTACTTCCGCATAGACGCAGTTATTCCAATGAATAATAAATAATCGGAACTAAGTCAAAGTAATACGCACCGAAGCGTGGATATTCAATGTAATAATAAAGAATGGAATAATAATGAAATCACCATGCATGCGGTACTTGATGAGGCAGTTATTCCAATAGAATAATAAATAACGGAACCAAGTCCAAATAAAATGCATGCATGGGATATTCCAATGTAATAATAAAGAGCGGAACCCGGTCCTGCAGCGTAAAATGCACCGTGACAGGATATTCCAACAGAGTAATAAAGATTTTAACCAAGTCCGGCGTAAAACGCATGAGCAGGATATTCCAATAGAATAATAAAGATTTAAAACCAGTCCGACGTAAAAGCGCATGCAGACGGGATATTTCAATGAGCGATAATAAAGAATGTAATAACGTAAGAATTTCACCAAGTATATGGTAGCTCATATACTGAGTTATTCCAACGTAATAATAAAGAATGGAATAACAGAAGTTCTCTTCATGACTACAAAAGGAATAATACCCCTTACCTCAAAAGAAACTGGATACTAGAATAGTGAGGTAACAGGCTTCTCTTCTTCTATAGATTTTCTCTCTATAGCTTCTCTCTATAATTTCTCTCTATAATAATTGCTCTATAGCTTTAGTGAATTTGTGAGAAATGAAGGAAGAATGAGCTTCTATTTATAGAAAAATATAGTTTCGATAATTGCACGTTTTGGGGCTTGAAAAATTACAGTACAATACCCCCAACTTTTCTTTTATTTTTAATTTAGTCCTGCAAGAATTATCAAACTTGCACCACCTCCCCTAATAGTAAATAATGTGAATCAATAGTTCAATCACGTGAATCAATAGTTATAATCATGTGAAAATACGAATTACGGTATAGTACCTCCATCTATACCTCCATCTTTAATTTAATCATGTAAGTATTATCAATCTTGCACCAACTCCCCTAATAGTATAAGAATGTGATTCAATAGTACACACATGTGAACAAATAGTTATATAAGCATGTGAATTAGTAGCAATTAATTGCTCATTTATCCAATAAATTCCCTGATTTATCAATATAACCCTCAGACATCAATTATCATCGGAATAGATGTCGATTTTCACTAACACTAATAATCCCAACACAATGGAACTATCAAATTCATCTTTAATCAACACGAACTTATTCATCATTAATATTACAACTCACAATATTTAACGTACCAATGTCGTTCCTGTGAAATAGGGGCTTTCGAATAAGGATTTCTCCCTATCATTAGCATGATTAGGTGACCAAATCTCTCCTTGGCGTAACTTCTGAACATTGTAAATATTGAAATTTAATAATATGAATAACTTTGTCGTCTCAATTATTGATTTAATAATATATCATATAATGCGATGATAATCTTTGTGACAATAATCGAATCAATAATATGAGAGATATGATGCAACAATTCTTCAAGTAATAATTGAGTATAACCGAGTGACTTCTCACGTAAGCATCAATAATTAATATCGTGTGTTACTATGCAACCACGCCATTATTCGTATTTTTTACTACCGAGTAGTTCAACAAGATTAACAAGTAAAACTTACATTGTTATTTTTTTCATAAAAATATTTTTGTCATTTTCTCAATCCGACAATAATTACATTTGTGAGGTCCACTAATGATTCTTGGCAGTATTTAATATTCTTCTCGCTAAAACGAATATTCTCCCACCAATCGAATATAATATAACAACTTGCATACTTTTGATGAAATTTATTAATACTACCCACAACTATAACATTATAACAAATTCATTCCATAATATTTAAAAATGATAATTATAAAAAATCATTTTTTATTCATAAAAATTGGGGTCTTACATAAAAAATATAAAATAATAAATCCTAGGATTAGTAATTTTTTTTCTAGATAATTTATAATATTAATTATTTTATTGACTTAAATTAAAATAATTTACGTATAATATTTTCAAAATTAATAATAAAAAATTAATAATAATTTTATATTTTAAAACAGAAGTTGAACAAATTTATGAAAAGAGACTCCTGACTAATTAGTACTAATTACTATCGTAATTTCATTTGCAAGAAAAGTTGAAGTACCCATAGGCCCCACACCCATTTTTCTCTCCATCCCAAAGCAAGTTGAGCATCTTTTAATTTCCTTTAAACAATTATCAATTCATTTCGCCCCGAAAAAATCAGAATCATTTTGAGTCATTACTTAACTAATTTAATTGTTTATTATATATTATTATGATATATATTTTAAGTACATGAATTATTAATCAGAAGATTTCTTTAAAAGAATCATAAATTTATATAATTTTATGAGTTAATCTATAATCCGCATCCTATATAAATCATTTTGGGTCATTGCTTAAAATTATACTTCCTCTATTTTAAAATATAAATTTATTATTGACTTTTTGGAGTCAATTTAAATTTTAAACTTAAAATTGACATGATTTCTATTAATTTTAGTACTACTCGTTAATTATAAGATTTATAATTTTGTAATTGTTAATGAATCATTTTAATTTTGAGTTTGAAAATGTTTTAAATTGATTTTAAAAATCAATATTAATCTTATAATTTAAAACGGAGGAAGTATATAATTATTATTATATATATATATATATATATATATATATATATATATATCTTACTATGAAATAAGATAAAAAAAAATTAATCTTTTAAGTACATGTAAATTTTTTTCAATCTTTTAAGTACATGGATATTTACTAATCAAGTAAAAGATTTATTTATTCGAAATTATAAAATTACAAGAATTAAGTACTTGACTTATGAAAACGGATGAAAGACAAAGTATGTGGTTTAATTTTGTCCACATTTTTTAATTGCCTTGATTTTTGAAAAGAGAGAAAGAAAGAAAGAAAGAAAGAGTGTGTCATAATTTGGTCCACATCTATTAAAATAATCGAGTTATTAGTTTTGAGATTATAGTAAGTGGTATTATATGGAGTATTATTTTGATAAAGTTTGAAGTCAACGGTCAAAATATATAGCCTAACCGGTTTAGCAAGTTACAAGTTATTCAAAAAAAATATTTTAATACAAATTAAATAGTGAAGATATTCCCATTCCCACCCCAAAGCAAGTTAAGCATCTTTAATTCACCCTCAAAAGGGGAATTAATTATACCTTCCCGCGTGAAAACAAACACACATTTCTTTCCTCTTAAAACTTTTCGAGGGTATAAAAATAGACAAGTATCAGCAAAATCTCATTGCTCCTTCACTCTTCTTGTTCATAGCTTTGTTACTTCTCTTTCTGATTTTCTCTCTCATATGCGATCAACTGTTTGTTTGAATAATCGACCCAAAAGGCAATTAATGTTCTTGAAATTTAATATATTTTATTAAAATTTTATATCAATTGGTTTCGTTCATTTTGTATGGTATGTTGGTGTTGATTGTAAAGATTTGAACTCTTTGTACTAGATGAATTTGAGTAGCTGGATTGTTGTTTTTAAGGTTGAGATGAATGAGGGGTTAAATTCTTTATGATCTTTTACATAACAGGAAAGTGATTTTTTTTTTTTTTTTTTTGATACGTGGAGTATTCGACTTGTGTCGGACTAATCTCCCTACCCCGAACAAGAATTCCAAAACAGACTTATGCCTGCGGTTCGTGACCCTCTGTTGCTTTAAATAGGAGTCCTAAATTCTTTCATAAACCAATGAGACAAGCAACGGGATTAAGTGGATTTATTTTTGCTTGTAATCTATCTTTGTCTATAAGAAATTAAACTATCTTTTTTTTTAATTTCTTTTAAACATTAGTTAGATAACATAAATTGATGATTATTTTTGTTGTAATATTTTTACATCATAAAGATAAAATTATAAATTATTTATCTCTTATTATAAAGGGAGAGCAATGCAAAGAACCACCACCTTGAAGCTGTGCCAGAAATTTCTTCTCCTTTTTATCTCTACAAGTTTGGCTTTATTATAGTGTTGTCTTTTCTATTTTTATTTTATTTTTTATTCAATACCCAAAATTAGATAAAACTCCTATATTTTTTTCAATTTCGTTGGACTATTTTCAACCAAATATATATATATATATATATATATATATATATATATATATATATATATATATATATTGCACAAGCAACGCGTGTGCTATGGAACTACTATAAATAATGTATACATGAAAATTATAATGATGTAAACTTAATATGAATTTGAAATGAAATTTAAGATATTGAAATAGGCAAAAGGCATTTTATATTGCATATGATATATATTTTTAATAATTTTATTGAGTGCTATGGTTTAAAAATTAATAATTTACTAGGATATTTAAATTAGAGAAATGATATTTGCACTTCAAAACTTACCACTGGAGCTTCATCATTATACAACACATTTTGCTCTATGTACAACTAATATAAATGTTTTATGGAGATTTTTGAAGTGCAAACATCAATTTCATAAATTAATTACAATTATTATTGGTAATATTGTGATGTATGTAGATATTCATTTATTTATCCTATCTCATGACCTGTGCGAGGTACGAGTTTTGTTATAAAATTATTGTATTCTTTATACATTTTTGATATTATACTATATATACTAATATATTAATATTGTGTGCGATGATTTTTTAATATTTTGTACAATAATTTTTACAAAAAAATATTTTCTTCTAAAATATATTATTAACTAATTATTGATGAAAAATTAAATATATTTAAAATCTACACTAATACTTCATCTAGTTATATAATATAAATGATAGTATTCAACTTTAAATTACTGATTTATTTGTTTATATATCCATCTATATATTTATTTAATAGTAAAAAATTCATATAAACTCAAATAGGTATACTAATATAATTTAATAATAAAACTTCGTATATAATTAAATATTATCTATATATATATATATATATATATATATATATATATAAGACAAAATCATGGCTCAACTCTACTTTTTAAAATTTAACAATAAATTTTAACTATAAATAAAATTCTATTTAATCATAACAAACAAATTATATTTTGTAAATTTCACCGCAATCAATCTTTCATCTTATTGAGCCCGAAAGTAGCCGCAATTATCATCCACATCAACATTCACAACTACGTCATCTCCTACTTTTGAGTGTTCTTCATCATGTTTTGGTGGTTAGTAAATTTAGGTATTCACATCCTATATCTAATAATATATACATGCATGATTGTATTTCTACATGATTGTATTTTTAATGTTCATATATAGTTTTTATCTGATTTTTCTCACTCAGTGTTTTATTTGAATAACTCAGTATGATGTTTGTGCTTAATTTGTGAATTATGGGCTAAAGTTAAGATTTTTATGACCATTGGCGTTATCCACCGTCAATTTCAAGAGTTAAGCCTCTTGTTTTTTATTACTACTGACTTCATCATGACATTTTTAACAATATATATATATATATATATATATATATATATATATATATATATATATATATATATATATATATATATATATAAAAGTATTCTATAGCAAGCTTTAGTTATGAACGCTATTTTAGAAAGTTGATTTATGACCGTCCATTGTGTGATCTAAGGGGTGAGTATTTCAATAATTCAAATGGAGGAAAGCCAGTGGCGATCGAAGTCAGAAATAAATTTCAGTAGGGTCAATCAGTGGCGGAACCAGAACATATTTATAGGGGGGTCAAAATACATCAATAAAAAAAATTTATTTATTGACGCTTGAAGAGCTTCTTTCGGTTGTACAAGTGAGAGGAGACAACTGTATCCTGCGAGTCTGCATAGTTTGAAAACGTCTCAAAATTTGTTCATTTTCAATTATTGAAAAAATATCATTTTCAATATAAACTATCAGACTGTCATTCATCCACTTGTCTCCCATTTTATTACGCAAGTGATAATTTTCATCGCAGAGAATACTCTTTCAACAGTAGCAGTTGCAACTGACAAAGCCAACTCGATCAATCGATATACCAATGTAAAAGTCATATGTCTTCTTGTTTCAATCAACTTCTTAGCAAGACTTCCCAAACTCAAATTTTCGATCCCGAAAAATTGACTATCGCATCGCATATCATAAATGTAATTTTTAAGTTGATCCCCAAGTATCATGCGATCAGTCAATGAGAAGTCTTTTGGACAAAGCTCAGCAAGACGAAGTAATTTATTTTTGTCAAATTGAGAGAACGAATCCCTTGGATCAAGGCATGATATGCATAAAAGTAACTTTGTACTTGCTTCTGAAAAACGATTGTTCATCTCTTGAACAATTGAATCAACAACCTACATTGTAATAATGAAAAATAAAAAAACATAAATTTTTAGATAGGAATAATGAAAAAAAAATTATAGAGATTATACCTGACAAAAAATCTCAACACGATAATGATGAAAATTAGTAATAATTTGTCCATTATTTCTTCTTATATCATGGATCTCATGTTGTCTTCCATATTAATTATTAGGATCGTGTTCTTCTCACAAAATATATTGAATTCCTTCAAAAAATTCTCTCATTCCGCCTCCCTAAAATCTTGTAGTCGAGCTTTCATTACCCCAATCAATCTCACAGCATGTACAATGTTTTGATCTTTTTGTTGTAAGGCAAGTGACAAATCATTTGTGATCATTCCCAATAAATATTTCATCAAATGCATCACAAATAGAAATTCATAATTCTCCATCTTATCAATCAAACTTATGGCTATACTGCTATATATTATCATCAGAAGCACCATCATCATGCACATTTTCAAGCACTTGTAATACGAAAGTCCACATAAACATAAGACGGATTATTGTTATGTAATGTGACCCCCAACGAGTATCTCCTAGCAATCTTAAACTGATTTCTTGATTTTTTTTTCCTTTACCACTAACTATCTCTCCCTTTTCCAAACACTCCACGATCCTATCCGTTTCTAGGAGCATTCTCATTAACTACCTTGCCTACCTCTTCATTTCGTAGGCTGTACCACTCAAAAAACTCAAGGAAATTTCCTTTATTTGATGAAGTCGATGACTCATCATGTCCACAAAAAGGCAAACCTTGCTTCAAAAGAAGGCGTGTGACATCCAAAGCCGCCGTTAAATGGGTGCAATAAGCAACCTTCATTTCTTGCCCTTGTGCTAGTAGTATGTGTGACACACTCTGTCTTTGATTTTTAAAACCTTGAAGTTGTATTCTAGAATCATTATGAGCACTATTCGAAGAACCCACATGTTCTTGAAATTTTTCAATTGCCTTTTTCCAGTTGCTGAAACCTTTTTTTGTAAAAGCATCTACTCTGTTTGAATTGTCAAATAGATAGCAGCAAAAGCAAAAGGCCGCATCCTTTAAAATGCTATACTCCAACCATTCAAAATTTTTAAATCAAGCGGGCCGAAAGCTTCTCTTCAAATTAGAAAAGTATTTTTGGGGATAAATATGGGCAATTGGTTGACATGGACCTCTAGTCAAATACTCTCTTCGAACTTGATCTCTAATCACAATAGCAAAGTTTTCAATTGATTTACGTAACCCCGGATCACTAACAATATCATTCGAATTGAACTCCACACGTGAATTATTAATACCACCACTTGCTTCGAAACTTGGTAATTGATTATTAGAAGAATCAACAGCTATTTGTCGCTTAATCAAGTATTTATCCATAATCTAGTATAAATAAAAATATCAATTGCTAATCAATAATTTCATCAATTTAAACATTTCATAATAATTTCATCATTCATCAATTCAATTATTCAAATATTTCATCATAATTTCATCAATTAATCTAAACAATTAAAGATTGGTTGTGTTTGAACCAAAAATGGTACCACAACAGATACTCAGTTTCAGTGTGTTTGTTTGTGAATCAATCTCTTGAAATTGTATGTTTGTTTTCTAAATTTCAGCTTAATTCTTTTACCACCCTTTTTTACAACCCTGTAAAATTCCCAATTACCCCAAAAATTAGTAACATAAGCAGCACTATTCTAATTAGTTTACTTAGTGTCACATGGTTTGGATTGTATCACATAGAACTACAGAAAAGGAACTCCACAAACAACACATCCTACCAATTCCATTGCATAGGATCAAGCATATCTGAATATACATAAAAACTTCAGCGTGTGATAAAAAAAAACTCTTAAACACAATGATTGAATGTTTTGTTCCCGTAAAATTATAATGTACTAATTACTCCGTGTCAAAAAAAAAAGAGTTCAATTTGAGAAAGAAAAAAATAATAAAAAAATGTTGCACAAAAAGATAATAATTATACCTTCCCGCGTGAAAACAAACACACATTTCTTTCCTCTTAAAACTTCCTGGGGGTATAAAAATAGACAAGTACCAGCAAAACCTCATTGCCCCTTCACTCTTAATTCTTGTTCATAGCTTTGCTGCTTCTCTTTCTGATTTTCTCTCTTCTCTGCGATCAACTGTTTGTTTGAATAATCGACCCGAAAGGTAATTAGTGTTCTTGAAATTTAATATATTTTACTAAAATTTTACATCAATTGGGTTCGTTCATTTTGTATGGTATGTTGGTGTTGATTGTAAAGATTTGAACTTTTTGTACTACATGAATTTGAGTAGCTGGATTGTTGTTTTTAAGGTTGAGATGAATGAGGGGTTAAATTCTTTATGATCTTTTACATAATAGGAAAGTGGGTTTTTTTTCATTTTTTTGATACGTGAAGTATCAGACTAATCTCCTCACCCCGAACAAGACTTTCAAAACAGGCTTACGCCTGTGGTCCGTGGCCCCTCTATTGCTTTAAGTGGGAGTTGAACTTAAGACCTCCGAATTTACGGCTAGACCCAAATTCTCTCATAAACCACTGAGACAAACGACGAAATTAAGTGGTTTTATATAGAGATGATGTTTGTGCTTAATTTGTGAATTATGGGCTAAAGTTATGATTTTTATGACCAATGGCGTTATCCATTGTCAATTTCAAGAGTTAAGCCTCTTGTTTTTTACTACTACTGACTTCATCCATGACATTTTCAACAATATATATATAGGTACCTATTATATAAGAAGTGTTAGTTATGAACACTATTTTAGAAAGTTGATTCGTGGTTGTTCATTGTGTAATTTAAGGGGTGAGTATTTCAGTAGTTCAAATAGAGAAAAGTCAATGGAGAATTCAGGAATAAATTTCAGTGGGGTCAAAATTATTGTTAAGCTATAAATAATTTGGTGGGGTTCGGGGGCAGTTTCCCCAAACCACTTTTTTAAAAATAATTTTGTACTTTTGAATTGACCAGAAGATTGCAATCCCTTCTCATTCACCAAATCCCTCAAAAGGTCACAAAAGGACCACCTAATGCAAGAAATTAAAAATTAGACCTTTTAATTTCCACCACAGGATCAAAAACAAAATAGTAGCAACAAAAATTACTTGGAAGAAAGAAAAGAATATTATTGAATATGAACATAAAAGAACAACAAGTACTACACCTATATATAGGTGAATAAAGAGTCCAACAGACAACTTAAAATTTCTCCAACTAATCCTTAACTTTAGCCTAAAGAAAATACCCACAAACCTATTTTTATGGCACTACTTGACTCAACAAACAAATGAAAACAAAATACCTAAAAAATTTACAGAAGGTTACAGACTTATTCAAACTAAGATGACTCGACATTAAGTAAAAAACACTGATAGTTTGAGTTTAAAAATTAAACTCCAACAGCCTCCCTTAAACTCAAACTTTCAGAGGTACACATCCCCATCTTCTCCTTTAACTTGTTGAAGACTTCAGCTTTCAACGATTTCGTGAGAATGTCGGAAACCTAATCTTCCAACTTGCAAAACTCCATCTCTATCTCCCTTCCTTTGACAAGTTCACGAATGTAGTGAAATTTGATGTCGATGTGCTTGCTTCTCCCGTGAAAAAACTGGATTTTTTATAAGAGAAATAGTCGACTTGTTGTCACAAAAAATCTTTGTAGGGAATTCTTACTTCTGATTCAACTTATCACACAACCGTCGCATCTAAATAGCTTGACATGCAGTGGAGGCAGCGACCATGTATTATGCTTCAGTAGTTGATAGTGCCACAACTTGTTGCTTCTTTGATGACCAAGAAATAACTCCCGAGCCAAGGTGAAAAGCAAAATCGAAAGTATTTTTCCTCCCTTCAATATCACCTACAGAATCACTGTCCGAATACCCAACAAGATTGCAATCAGTAGCAGATGCATAAAAAATACCATGACTTTGAGTACCTTTTATGTATCGCAAAATTCGTTTTGCAGCTTGTTAATGAACCTGGCTGGGTGTTTCCATAAATCGACTAATCATGCCAACTCCAAAGGTAATGTCAGGTCTAGTAGAAGTCAAATAACGTAGACTACCTACCAAACTCCGAAAGTACGTTGGATTGACAAGATTACCATTACCATATTTGGCCAATTGCAACTTTGTTTCGATTGGAGTATTGATAGGCTTACATGACTCCATCTTGAACCGCTTCAAGATATTTGCTGCATACTTATTTTGTGAGATAAATATCCCATCACCTGTTTGCATAACTTCAAGCCCAAGATAATAAGACATAAGTCCCATATCAATCATCTCAAAATTGTTAGTCATAACCTCCTTGAACTTATCAACCATACTTGGGTTGTCTCCAATAAATATCAAATCATCCACATACAAGCATACAATAAGCATATTTCCATGTGAATCAGATTTGATATATAACGTAGGTTCGTAAGGACACTTAAGAAAATAATTTTATTGGAAATATGAAACGATACGAGTGTACCACGCCCTAGGCTCCTGCTTTAACCCATATAACGCTTTATTCAACCTTAGAACCTTATTATCCTCGTGACCTTTCTTCACATAACCAACCGGCTGATCTACAAAAACTTCTTCTTCAAGTGATCCATTCATAAACGCAAATTTCACATCCATCTGATGTATCTGCCATTTCTTTTGGACAGCTAAAGCAATTACCAATTGAATAGTATCAAGCCTTGCTACGGGTGCAAAAACTTCATTCCTTTTGCTTGTATCCTTTCACAACCAACCTAGCCTTCAACCGGTCCACCTGACCATCTGGTTGATACTTGGTCTTGTACACCCATTTGACACCAATTGATTTCTTTCCCGGAGGAAGAGAAGTGAGTTCCCAAGTATTGTTCTTCTCGATTGAATGAATTTCAGCATCCATAGCTCGATCCATTCATTATTTTGTGCTGCTTCCGCAAAAGTGAGTGGATCAAAATCTGTAAACAATGAAAAATTGACCAATTCCACATCAGAAACATCATTATCATTGGTTAGTACACAATCATGTAAGCGTTCTGGCAAAACACGGCTACGTGATGAACTACGAGTTGCTCCATCGTGACTCAAAATAGGATTAGAGGGCATTGCACTGCTCGTATTCTATGGTTGCACTTCAGGTTGGGTGTCACAGACTAATTCTTCATTTCAATCAATCCCCATCTATTCCTTCTCAGCGGTTGACTAATCCTAAGCTTCACCTTCACTAAATTCTACATCTCTACTCATAATAACTTCACATGTAGCTGGGTTAAACAACTTATAGCCTTTAGTTCTATCACTGTAACCAAGGAAAATGCATTTTATTCCTTTACCATCCAACTTCTTTCTTTTCTCAGTTAGTACATGAGCATATGCAACACAGCCGAACACACGAAGGGCTCCAACATTTGGTTTGCAAATGCTCCAAGCCTCCTCAGGTGTCATATCCAGAACACTCTTTGTAGGACACCTGTTCAAAATATAAACAACACAAGACACAACTTCTGCCCAAAAAACTTTGGGCAAGTTTTTTCCTTTTAACATGCTACGTGCCATTTCACCAATTTATCGGTTCTTCCTCTCAGCCACCCCATTCTGTTGTGGTGAATAGCTAGCTGTGAGTTGATGCTTAATTCCATGATTTTTACAAAACACAAAAAATTCATTAGAGATGTACTTTCCTCCTCTATCCGTACGAAGCATCTTTAAACTCCGACCACTTTGCTTTTCCACGTAAACTTTGAACTCTTTAAATTTCTCAAAAGTTTCAGATTTTTGCTTTAAAAAGTAGACCCAAGTTCGCCTACTGTAGTCATCAATGAAAGTAAAAAAGTACCGATTACCTCCATGAGATCCAGTCTCCATTGGTCCGCAAATATCTGAGTGAACAAGCTCCAATGGTTGTTGTGCTCTACGTGACTTTCCCATGTACAGGAAAAGAGTCCCTGTGCAGCTTGCCAAGAATACAACTTTCACACAATTAATTAAAATCTCCCAACAAAGGCAGCCCTGTAACCATTTCCTTCTTTGCCAACAACCTTAATCCATTAAAATTCAGATGACCAAAACGAAAATGCCACAACCAGTTAGTATCCATAACAATAGCGCTAAAAGCCCAGATCAGATCCGTTTGTAGAGGTAAAGGAAACATGCGATTTTTAGTCATCTTTACCTTAGCAACAAGTTCCTTTTTCTGATTCTCAATAGTGCAAACCCCATCATCAATGATGATTTTAAGCCCCTTTTCAGAGAGTTGGCCCATACTCAATAAATTCCAGTGTAAACTAGGAACGTAAAAAATATCAGAGATATGTTCATGAAAGTCATCTTTCAATCGTATGAGAACCTTACCTTTGCCCAAAATTGGAACTTTGGCTTTGTTTCCAAAATTCACTTCCCCGCGTACTGATTCTTCTAAACAAGAAAATAACTCCTTCTTTCCACACATGTGATTACTGCATCCAGTATCCAGATACCTCTTGTCGAAGTGTTCTTCTTCGGAAGCGCTGCAAGCTAACAACAAAGTTTCCTTTTCTTGTATGTCAGCTACAACATAGTTATCACGTTCATAGTTAACTTTAGGTAATTTAACTCTATATTGTGATCGATAATGCCCATAATTCTTGCAACAAAAACACTGAATTTTGGACTTATCATACCTTCCATTACTAGATGTTTGCTGACCAGAGTTACTTTTCTGAGAGGGGACACCAATTTTGTTGCTCGTACTCTTACCATCCTTGTCTTGTGTTGATCCTTTACCACCACTGGAACTGCTTTTGTTAGAAAGAGTCACCTTGCTTTGAAAAGCTTGCTTAACAGGCTCGGCTGACCTTTGATTCATTCGGTACTCGTGAGCACATAATGACCCCATCAGACCTTCAATTATCATGGTTAAAAGATCCCTTCCTTCTTCAATTGTAGCAAAAACATAATCAAATCAACATGTCAAGGACCTCATGATCTTTTCAATAACACGTAAATCTTCCTTTTTTTCACCGTTAACCCGCAATTGATTGACAACATATTGAACACGGGAAAAATAGTTAGATATAGATTTAGAATATTTCATTTTAAGAGATTCGAATTCACCTCGTAAGGCTTGCAACCTTACACTCTTCACCTTCTCATCGCCTTTGTAGGATTTATGAAGCATCTCCTATGCCTCCTCAGCCGTAGTTGCAGTTGAGATCTTTTCAAAGACGACCTCATCTACATCTTGGTATATAAAGAATAAGGCCTTCTTGTCCTTCTTCCTATTGTTACTCAAACCGTCATACGGACTTGAGTAAATCTTTATTCTTTTCTCTTGATCCTTTCTTACGCATATCCAAGTTTAACACTCTCGGATAGCTATTGAAAACCGAACAACGCCTTCATTTGGATACACCATTAATCAAAGTGTTTTCCGCTAAACCTAGGAAGTTGAGGTTGAATCCCGTTCATCATTGGATGCTTACAAGCAATCTAAGGAAGAGAACTTAGACCAACAAGAACACTGGATAATTCTGACTCTGATACCAAATGCAGGAAATTAAAAATTAGACTTTTTAATTTCTACCAAAGGATCAAAAACAAAATAGTAACAGGAAAAATTACTTGGAAGAAAGAAAAGAATATTATTGAATCTAAACATAAAAGAACAGCAAGTACTACACCTATATATAGGTAAATAAAGACTCCAACAGACAATTTAGAATTTCTCCAATTAATCCTTAACTTTAGCCTAAAGAAAATACTCACAAACCTATTTTTTATGGCACTACTTTACTCAACAAACAATTGAAAACAAACTACCTAAAAAATCTACAGAAAATTACAGACTTATTCAAACTAAGATGACTCAGCATTAAGTAAAAAAAATTGACAGTTTGAGTTTAAAAATTAAACTCCAACACCTCCATTATTAGATGACAACTATATTTATATATCTATAATAAATATCACAAAATCGTTTCTCAATCTTAAATTAAATTTAATAATGGTCTTTCAACTCAAAATTTTAGAAAATATCTTAAAATCCTACCTACAAATAAATGATAAATTCTAAATTCTTAAAAAAAATTATGTCAATTTTTTTCATATATATATATATATATATATATATATAACCCTACCTTAAAATATATCGTAGACAACTATCGTTCAAGAAGAAAAAACTCCAGCCCAGCCGCTATCATGGTTTCTTGCACAACATTTGTCAATCATGAACATCTAATCATCAAAATTACTTATCAATCATGAACATCCGACCATCAAAATTTTGTAAACTTCTTTTTAAATTGTAGTTTAATAATTGTCTCTTTTTTTTATTGGTAAATAATATCAGTTACATGCTATAGTAATTTAAATGTTCAAGAGGTTGCGAGGATTATTCATCTTTTGTATTTCAACGGTGTAACATACGTAGTTTCAAGCGGTTTTAGTGCAAGTAATCCATCAATAATTTTTATTTCAAATGTGATTAAGTTTTGGTCTCTAAAGTTCATAAGGAATCAAAAGATCTTTTTTCAGTTAAAATTTAGAAAACGAATTCATCGTATATTTAAGATTTAAAAAAAAAAGATCATGTTTTCTAGGAAAAAAAATTCACTCAAGTATCTTTTTCATCATTTATTCAATTTAAAAAAATTTCTATCTATATTCTTATTATCATAATTATGTATTTTTCATTCTCTTATTTTCTTATAATTTTTAATTTAGTTAATGTGCTGTAAAATTCATATTATATCAATTATATTAATATTTTTTTTTATTAAATTATATAAGTATAATTGTTTGAATTTAAATAAAATTTACTATTGCTTAACTAGATGAATATATAAATATATAAACAAATGAATCATTAAATACTATTATTTATATTATATGAATAGATGAATTGTTATTGTTATTAAATTTTTATTAGTTAAATAATATATTTTGGAAAGAAATAATTTTTTTTTGTATAAGAATTATCGTACAAAATATTAATCAATTATTACTATATTTAATATATTAGTATAGTGGAATACCAAAAATATTAACTAAAAGAATTTTATAATAAAACTCGTGTTTCATACGAGATCATGAGCTAGCTGTTATTAAGAATATGAGAACTAAAGTATATTAATTAAATTAAAGAATGCGAATAAGAGATAGTTGTAAGTAGATAATAATTATGGTAAAAATATAGATAAAGAATTTAATATAGTAAGAATGTCAGATAAAAAAATTGAAATCAAATAAAAGATGAAAAAAATAGTTTATTTTCCTAAATTTTGGGGTTAAAGGTTCATTTCTACATGCATTTTAAGATTGAAGGATCATTCCGAATTTTAAAGTTGAGTGATCATTTTGTGCTATTATATATATATATATACGGTCCGGATCAAGTGCATACCCCTTATCATTTTATATTTTATATTTCATCTGTCTTAGGATGAAAGTCTTTCTTACTATTATAGGAAGTGCCAAGTTAAATATCTACTTATCTTAAACAATTTATTTTTTACAATAACTTTCCTATAATTCATGGAATTATAATACTAAGACTATTAATCCAAAGATTATAATTATAATGTAAAGACAATTAAGTCATTTTATAATCCCGAGACTAATAGTCCTAAGTCTAAATTTGAAAAGAAACAAGATACTTGGAATTAATAGTCTTATCCCAAGTGTAATCATTCCAAACAAACATAACCTTAGTATTAATTGTCATATTTCTATCTTCTATGTATATTTATGACGTTTCTCTAGTCATGTGTACAAAACTATGTAATAAAATGAGAATTTAAATATGGATAATTTTATTATTTTATCCTCTTTTTTAATATACATAAAAAGTCAACTAGGAACAGAGGAATATTTGAAATATTTTACTAGTTATACATTATTGGTGATTTTATTTGAATTAATTATTTAATAATTCCTTCTGTCCAAACTATAAGATCACTATTGACTTCTGAATAGTCATTTGAGATATTTTTAAATTTAAAATTGGCATGATTCATTTAAGTTTAAAAATAATAAATCTTATAATTAGTAGTATTTTTTAAATAGTTTATGATATTTGTAATTGTATTGATATAAAACAAATGAATTAATGTCAATTTTGAGTTTGAAATTGACTTTTAAAAATCAATATTGATCTTATAATTTAAATAGAGTATTTATTTTTTTATTACCCACCCTAAGTTTGTATAAAATGATTTAAAGGTAAAATAGTTCGGACATATTATACATATTAGTTATCAAATAACTTTTTTATATTTAATCACTGTTTTAAAAAGAGTCTATTTTATACTAATATCAGGTGATACACATGTATTGCATGTATAAATTATGTGAGATAAAATAAAATTTTTATAAATTTGGAATACTAAACAAAAAAATATTAAAAATAAAATTAAAATAATTAAAATAATAATATAATTAAAGTTGTGGAGGCAAAAGAAAAAAAACTTGACACAAATTCACCGCTCTTTATAAGATTGATAAGATAACCTCTTATCACACAATTTTATCAAACACTGTTATTTTTTATTTTTGTCAGGGGAAGTGGATACTCTGAATTTCCAGCTTTTACACAACGAACGTGTAGCGGCCATAGCAGTTACCTCTCCCAAGACTTGAAACTAACGACTGAGCTAAGATAAATGGCCATTGGAGACGATGACAACTGATTCGCTACTCTTTCCTCAACTTCTCGTATCAACACTGTATATTGGAAATTGCTATGCCATAAGAACAAGGCTCCCACGTTTCTGCTAGTTAGAAACCAAGGAGAAGGACAGGGGTCGCTAGGTCAGAAAATACTCCTTAAGTACCAGGACTTTGCAACTTTTGTGGGTAAAAGAATGGGGTCGAACGGAAGTGAAACGGACACAATAGTAGTTACTCAAATTAGTGTTGGCGGGTTTGATAATTATATTACTGCAAAGATGCTTTTGAAGTTCTTTGAAGATAACATTGGAGTTGTTTGGAGATGTAGATTGAAGACTTTTTCAACCCCTCCCGAGTCGTACCCAGACTTTAAGATCAACACTGCAAATATCCAAAGAACGAACACATATGAAAAGGGGGAACCCCATGCATTTGTGCATTTTGCGAGTCCTGATTCAGCAAGGTCAGCTCTCAATGCTGCAGGGCATGGAGAGCTTATACTGGTAAGAACTCCTCTAAAGGTCAGTTTAGGACCTGAGCATTCACATCGCATGAATCAGATGAGAAGGACTAAGGCTTCCTTTAAGTTATCGGATGTGCGTGTTGAGATTGGAACGTGGGTAAGCGAAGATAAGTTCTTTGTTGCTGGGAGAGGTCCGCCAACTGGTGTTGATTTTCTAGTGGACCCCTTTGACGGGACATGCAAATTTCTTTTCACAAAGGATACTGCTTTCTACTTGAAAAGTACAAGAAACCATGCCGTGATAAAGTGTAATTTTAAGGTTGAGTTCTTGGTTAGAGAAATCAAAGAGATAAAACAATATTCAGATACCTCACATTCGATCATTTTGTTGCAGCTAGAGTCATCTCCCATGGTTTACTACAGAACCGCAGATGATGATATTGAAGAATCAGTTTCATTTGATTTATTGGATGATGATGATCCGTGGATTCGGACCACAGATTTTACTCCTTGTGGTGCCATTGGTCGGTGTAGTACTTATCGGATTCTGATTCCACCTCGCCATTGCCATTGCCATCGCTACCACCGTAACCATCGCCATCACCATTGCCATCACCATTGCCATAGTATCAAGTTGGAGAAGGCTATGCAATACCTTACGGAACAAAGGGTATCTAGTGGGAACTTGGGAATACAGCTCCAAATACAAGATGAACCTGATTTTAGGACTCCCACTTCTGATCCTTTCTTCTGTATTCAGTTTAAGGAAGGTATAAACTTTAAAATCTTGTTTTTGGTGAATGTTGTGATGCATAAAGGCATGTTCAATCAATACCAGCTGTCCGAAGAGTTCTTCAATCTACTTAGATCCCAACCGGAGGAAGTCAATGTAGCTGCATTAAAACAAATTTATTCCTCCAAGCAGTCTGATTGTAATGCTTATGAAAGGATGAGACGTGTTCAGGGATGGTTGATGGAAAATCCTAAGCTTCTCGAGGGAACTACAGAGTTGGATGATATTGTTGAAGTTAGGAGATTAGTTATTACCCCGACAAAAGCTTACTGTCTTCCACCAGCAGTTGAACTATCAAATAGGGTTCTCAGGAATTATAGATCAGTTGCTGATCAGTTTTTAAGGGTGACCTTTATGGATGAAGGCATGCAGACACTAAATAAGAATGCAGTGACCTATTATCCTGCTCATATCGTAAGAGATATCACGTCACATTTTAATGTTCGGAGAACCACAATTTTCAGAAGGGTGAAGAATATTCTAAGCCAGAGGTTTTATTTATGTGGTCGGAAGTACTCATTTTTGGCCTTCTCAGCTAATCAATTGAGGGACCAGTCTGCCTGGTTTTTTGCTGAGGAAAAAAATACTAGTGTGCGTGACATTTTGAAATGGATGGGGCATTTTACTAACAAGAACGTCGCAAAGTATGCTGCTAGGATGGGCCAGTGCTTTTCATCCACTTATGGGACGGTTGAAGTTCAACATAGTGAGGTAGATTCAGAGCTTCCGGATATCGAGAGAAATGGGTACGTTTTCTCAGATGGAATCGGTGTGATATCACATGATCTTGCAATGGAAGTTGCAGAAAGGTTGCAGTTGAAAGAAAACCCTCCATGTGCTTATCAGATCAGATATGCAGGTTGCAAAGGTGTTGTTGCCTGTTGCCCTGCCAGAAAAGATGGGATTCGTCTTTCCTTAAGGCCGAGCATGCATAAGTTTGAGTCCGATCACACCATTCTTGAGATCTGTTCTTGGACTCGCTTCCAGCCTGGATTTTTGAATAGGCAGATAATAACACTACTTTTGACTTTGAATGTCCGTGATGATATCTTTTGGGAAATGCAGGAGTCCATGGTTTATAAACTGAATCGGATGCTCGTAAATGCAGATATAGCTTTTGATGTTATTACTGCCTCGTGTGGTGAAGAAGGAAATACGGCTGCTATAATGTTAAGTGCAGGTTTCAAGCCTCAAACTGAACCTTATCTACGAGGCATGTTAACGAGCATACGAGCTGCACAGTTTAGAGACCTCAGGGAAAAGACTAGGATCTTTGTTCCATCAGGGAGGTGGTTGATGGGTTGTTTAGACGAGGTAGGGATGCTTGAACAAGGCCGGTGCTTTATTCAAGTGTCAAACCCTTCACTGGAAAATTGCTTCGCGAAACATGGTTCTAAGTTTTCCGAGACAAGAAAAGATATGGAAGTAATCAAGGGCTATGTAGTAGTGGCAAAGAACCCCTGCCTTCACCCTGGTGATGTGCGGATTCTGGAGGCAGTGGACGTTCCGAGCTTGCACCATCTCTGTGATTGCCTGGTTTTTCCTCAGAAAGGAGATAGACCGCATACAAATGAAGCATCAGGAAGTGACCTTGATGGTGATATCTACTTTGTGACATGGGATGAAAAACTTATTCCGCCGAGTAAGAGGAGCTGGTTGCCAATGGAGTATACACCTCCAGAAGTCAAAGAACTGTCACGTGGTGTTCAGCATAAGGTGATCATCTACCATATTTGGTTATTATTTCCTTTGTTGATTATTTAAGGTTCTTTAACATGATAATATTTTACTCCTCCGTTCCGAAATTATTACATGTTGCTAAGGTTATACTTTTTCGAATCTTTGATCAGCAGAAATCTGTATTTTAGATATGTTTAAATGATATATTGTCGATTTCACAGGACATAATAGACTTCTTCACTAAGAACATGGTAAATGAAAGCCTGGGTACAATCTGCAACGCTCATGTGGTTCATGCCGATATCAGTGAATATGGAGCATTGGATGAGAACTGCATTAAACTGGCAGAGCTTGCTGCCACCGCCGTTGATTTCCCCAAAACAGGGAAAATCGTGAACATGCCACCTCAACTCAAACCAAAATTGTACCCCGACTTCATGGGAAAAGAGGAGTTTCAGTCATACAAATCAAATAAAATATTGGGCAGGCTTTACCGCCAAATTAAAGATGATTATTACGTAGATGTGACAGCTTCTTTAGATATAAAATTTGTTCTTAAAGAAATCCCATATGACACGGATCTCGAGATTCCAGGATCCACAACTTTTGTCGATGAAGCATGGGCCCTTAAGCGCTCGTATGACCACCAGTTGAATGGTCTTCTAGGTCAGTATAAAGTGAACAGTGAAGAAGAGGTTGTCACGGGCCACATTTGGTCCATGCCGAAGTATAGTAGCAAGAAGCAAGGTGAAAAGAAAGAGCGACTCAAAAATGCTTACAATGCTCTGAAAAAAGAGTTCAGGAAAGTTTTTGAGCGTATGGACAAGAAATTTGAGGAACTTACCGAGGATGAGAAGAATACAATGTTCGAGCGCAGAGCTTCAGCGTGGTACCAGGTCACGTACCATCCCGAATGGGTTAAAAAGTCGCAGGAATTGCAATATCCTGATGGTGGTACAGAGACAGTGATGTTAAGCTTTCCTTGGATAGCGGCTGATTATCTTGCTCGTATCAAAATCAAACATGGAGGAATGAAAGATGTTCAACCCGTGAAGCCGATCAGTTCTCTTGTGAGGTACCTTGCTGATAAAATATGAGTACTGCTCCATATTTTCTTGTTAGGTTTTCTTAAAAATTTGTGACTGCAAGTGTACTTTGCCTCTTATGAACGGTAGCTGCCATATATTGACACTTGTTGAGAAATTAGGCTCACACAATTACACTAAGATAAATACAAACACACTACTGTATGAGATATAAAATAATAATACCAGAAATTTACGTGGAAACCCAACTGGGAAAAACCACGGGGAAAGATCTCAGAAATTCACTATGAAAATAATATGGAGATTACAAACTTTCAACTGTTTCTCTCTATACCCTCACTCTAAGAATGCTCTAACTGAGCTTTTCACTTTCTTTGACACTCAAACTAGAGCTTTGCTCTCTTTTCTCTCTAAGAGATGTTCTATCAATTTTGGTGTGTCTTTCCTCTTTCATTTGGCCTCCTTTTATAGCCAAGAACTTGAGGGTAGAAAAGGAAATGAGTTGGCATAATTTTCAACAAGGGAGGGCCAAGAAGAAAAACATGCAATGGTGGAAGGAACACATGAAAGCAAACAAACATGTGTGAGGACACTACAAACATGTGTGAGGACACTATTGTTGACCAATGTGAGACAATATTCAACAATCTCCACCTTGGCTCATATTTTTCGAATACTGTGAACTTCTTTGTGTCTGTGAATGTATCTCTCTCCCTGGATACTCCACCAGGAACTCAGCATTCGACGAAGTGAATTAAGTCCAAGCAATGCTTGAACTTTTCTGTTGTAACTGACTTTATAAGCATATCTGTGACATTCTCCTTTGTGTGAACTTTGCGAACTGCAATGTCACCATTGTTCAGCCACTCACAAATCTTGTGATACCGAACATCTATATGTTTGGTTCTGGCATGGAACACCTGGTTCTTTGCTAAATGAATAGCACTTTGACTATCACACTGAATCTGGATACTGCCCTGCTTGAAACATAGTTCTTCAACTAGTCCCTTAAGCCACAAAGCCTCTTTGCTTGCCTCTGTTAATGCCATATACTCAGCCTCTATTGTTGATAATGCTACCATAGACTGCAACACTGACCTCCAACATATACATCCTCCACAAAAAGTGTATACAAACCCTGTCGTAGATCTCCTTGCATCTAGGTCTCCAGCATAATCCGAATCAACAAACCCTGTAACCTCACTTCTTGCGGTATCATGATCAAACATAAGACCGTAATTGGTTGTACCTGCTAGATAACGAAAAATCCATTTCACAGCATTCCAATGCTCTTTTCCTGGATTTGCCATATACCTGCTAACCACACTGACTGCATGTGAGATATCTGGCCTTGTACATACCATGGCGTACATTAAACAACCCACCGCATTTGCATACGGTACTTTGGATATATACTCCACCTCATCCTCTGTCTGTGGGCTCAACTGTGAAGACAACCTGAAATGTATTGCTAACGGAGTGCTAACTGGTTTAGCATTGTTCATGTTAAACCTCTCCAAAACCTTTTGCACATATCCTTTCTGAGTTAGCCACAACTTTCCTGCCTGACAATCCCTGTGAATTTCCATACCTAGGATCTTCTTGGCTGACCCAAGATCCTTCATGTCAAATTCACTACTCAACAAATTCTTGGTGAAAGAATATCGACTTCCTCTTTCTTTTCAACATGTCATCGACATATAATGTCAACAATACTAGAGAGCCATCATCAAGGGATCTGAAATACACACATGGATCATACTCCGAACGAGAGTAACCATGAGCCACCATGAAGTTGTTAAACTTCATGTACCACTGTCTTGGGGATTGCTTCAAATCATAGAGAGACTTCTTCAAACTACAAACTAAGCCCTCTTTCCTTGGTTCAATAAACCCCTCAGGCTGCTTCATGTAGATCTTTTCTTCTAAATCACCATGGATAAAAGCTGTTTCACATCAAGCTATTCTAACTCCATATCATGTGATGCTACAATAGATAAGATCAATCGAATCGACGTGTGTTTCACAACTGGTGAGAAGATCTCATTGTAGTCGATTCCCTCTCTCTGAGAAAATCCCTTTGCCACTAACCTGGCCTTGAATCTTTCACCTTCTTTATTAGACTGAGCTTCCTTTTTCCTGAACACCCACTTGCATCCTATAGCTTTTGATCCTTTTGGAAGTTGAACTAACTCCCAAGCCTGGTTCTTCTGTAAAGACTCCATCTCTTCTGCCATCGCTATCGCCCATTTATCATTATCCTCGGAATGAATAACATCCTGATAGCTAGTTGGATCTCCACTACCAGCAATCAAGACAAAGGCAACCATGTCTTCAAACCCATATCTTTGCACTGGTTTGCTGACTCGCCTCTCCCGATCTCTAACAAGATTATAGGACCTCTCTTGAGTATTTGAAGGATGATCATCTTCAATCTCTTTAGGAAGCTCCACCTCAATTGGGTGTTTCTGTAACTCACCTGCTACAAATTCTTCATTCTCGGGTTTGTTCAACATGTGTTTCTCATTGAACACCACATCTCTGCTGACAACCTTCTTCTTGGATACTGGATCCCATAACCTGTATCCCTTTACTCCATCTTCATATCCAAGGAAAATACACTCTTTTGAACTTGGATCAAGTTTGGATTATCGCTCTTTAACTGGCAGATGAGCATAAGCTGGACAACCAAAGACTTTCATCAAAGAAAAATCAATTGGTTTCCCACTCCATACCTCGTCGAGGATTTTGTAATCAATTCCTGCTGAAGGAGATAGATTTATCAGATAATTGGATGTGTTGATTGCCTCATCCCAGAAACTCTTGGGCAATCCTGCATTCAACCTCATACATTTGGCACGTTCCAATAGAGTTCTTTTGACTGAGAAGTGCCTGGTGATACCTTCATCCTGACAGAACTATAGGAATAACCTGTCCTTGTATTCTGTGCCATTATCTGATCTGAAATACTTTAGCTTCTTTCTGGTCTGGTTTTCTACTTTAGCTTTCCACTGCTTGAAGATTTTGAAAACCTCGAATTTCTGCTTCATAAAATACACCCACACCTTTCTGGAGTAGTCATCTATAAAGCTAACAAAATAATGGGCTCCACCCATTGACATATGCTTGATCGATCCCCACACATCCGAATGTACATAATCAAGTACATTCTTCTTGGTATCTGCTCCGCCTCGAAGTGACCCTCAGATTGTTTGCCGTACCGCAAAAACTTGCAAAATTCAAAAGCTGCACGTTTGACACCTTTTCAAAGAATCGCCTTTTGTGAAGTTCTTTCATTCCACCTTCACTCAAATGACCAAGTCGCATGTGCCATAATTACGTGTTATCACCGTTGGAATTATCTCACACGCGAAATTGCTTTGCTCCACCAAAGAATTGTGTCCCCTATCAACTTGTAGAGGGTGCCCTTCTTCCTACCTTTATAATTACCATCAACCCTTGGTAATTTTCATGACACCATCTTTGGTGAGATCTCGCAACCTATAGAGTCGAGTACTCCAACCGATAACAAGCTCTTCTTCATTACGGAATATACCTTACATCACCCAATGTTACGACAACCCGTCAAACATTTTAATTTTGATGGTGCCTATCTCTCGGTAACTTTGCAGACCGCATTGTTACCCAATAAAAGCTATACCACCCATTGCGGGATGTAAAAGTATCAAACCAATCCACAATGAGGGGACATATGAAAAGAACAACCGAAATCCATGTACCAATCATAAAAGTTGTACTTTGTCTCTAACGAGATAAGAGATCACCTTGTGAAGCTTCATTTTTTATTCACGTATGCGACTCTCCGTCATTTGCATCTCGCTTGCTCGAACATTAGTAGATTTTTTAATCTTCTTTCCTTTCTTCTTGTTATCCTTCTTCAACAATAGACACTGATTTTTGTAGTGGCCCTTCTCGTGGCAATGATAACACTCAACATGAGATTTATCCTTCTTGCCTGGTCTCGTCTGAGACTTTTCTCATTCCTTGCCGAAATACTTCTTTCGATTAGGACCCCTGCCACGCCCATCTGAAAAAGCAAGAAGACTGTCTCCTTGATATCTGGAAGTAGTGCCCCTGAACTTATCCTAGTCCAGGACTGCTGACATTACATCGTCAACTGCAAGCTTTTCCTTCCCTATAAGGAGTGTAGTCTGAAGAGTTGAGTATGAATCTGGTAGAGAGACAAGAAGCAATAAGGCTTTATCTTCTTCTTCCAACTTCACATCAATACTGGTTAGTTGGGTCACCAATCTATTAAACTCATTAATATGATTGGCCAAATCTGACCCTTCTTCCATCCGAAGCCGGTACAATTCCTTCTTCAAATATAACCGATTTGACAGAGACTTTGACTTGTAAACTTTTTCAAGTTTCTCCCACAAGTCCTTCGAAGAGGTTTCTGTCAAAACCTAATATTTAATCTGTGGCGCCAAACTCAATCTGATTGTTGCCACGGCCTTTGCTTCAAGTTCCGTCCATTTTTCATCTGTCATAGTCGCTGGTTTCTTCCCTTCTAGTGCCTTTGTCAATCCTTGTTGAGCCAATACATCTTTGACTGTACACTGCCAAATACTGAAATTTGACTTACCGTCAAATGGTTCAACTTCATATCTTGCACTTGTGCTTGCCATCTTCGTATTTGTGACTTGCCTAATTTCTCTTTAAACGGATCGTTGGCGTGAGCCAAGAGCTTTGATACCAATTGTTGAGAAATTAGGCTCACACAATTACACTAAGATAAATACAAACACACTACTATATGAGATATAAAATAATAACACCAAAAATTTACGTGGAAACCCAACTGGGAAAAACCACGGGGAGAGATCTCAGAAATTCACTATGAAAATAATATGGAGATTACAAACTCTCAACTGAGAAATAAACTAACTGTTTATTTCTCTCTATACCCTCACTCTAAGAATGCTCTAACCGAGCTTCTCACTTTCTTTGACACTCAAACTAGATCTTTGCTCTCTTTTCTCTCTAAGAGATGTTCTATCAATTTTGGTGTGTCTTTCCTCTTCCATTTGGCCTCCTTTTATAACCAAGAACTTGAGGGTAGAAAAGGAAATGAGTTGGCATAATTTTCAACAAGGGAGGGCCAAGAAGAAAAACATGCAATGGTGGAAGAAACACATGAAAGCAAACAAACATGTGTGAGGACACTACAAACATGTGTGAGGACACTATTGTTGACCAATGTGAGACAATATTCAACAATACTTTTATTGTTTCTAATTTTTCAACCTTACGTTGAATTGCTACATATTTATTTCTATAAATGTACATGAAGTGTTTCGCTTTTAATTGCATGTTGTTTAAGATTTTTAAAATTTGCAAAAAGGATATATTTTGTTCATGTTTACCTGTATTTAGTTTAATAGTGTTAGCATTATTCAGAATGGAATTGTGATAGCAAACTTAAAGATATTGTGCATTTTATACTACCATGAAAAGAAACGTTATTTTTTTTGAAATGGCACAGGTGTATTTACTTCAATTTTACATGAGTACCGAAGGGATTCTCATCATAGAAGCTTTAGAGGAATAGGGAAGAACTACTTTTTATGAGTGAGTTCGTAGGTGCCTTTACTTCCATTTTACAAGGTGTACTGATGGATTCTCCTCAGAGAAGCTTTAGAGGGAATAGGGATGAAATTACTTTTATGAGATGTATAAGTAGTGACTTACTTTTTTGTGACCAATCTTGTATGTGTTCCTATAAAAACGAATTTGTTTATTTTCATGGGTCTCAAAGGGATGTGGAAACACATAAAAACTCTTGAAAGGAAATAAAAAAGAGATGGAACTCCAGTTCCTTGAAAATGGTCAGGAAGACCTACTTGATGAGTTTCCTTAATAGTTCTTAGGTGCCTTTACTTCAATTTTAGAAGTGTACCAAAGGGATTCTCCTCAGAGAAGCTTTAGAGACAATAGGGGTGAAACTACTTTTATGAGCTTTGTCTAAGTAGTGACTAACTTTTTCGTGACCAATTTTCTATGTGTTCCTATAAAAAGGATTTTATTTATTTTTTGGGGTCTCAAACTTACGTGAAAATACATAATTAGAACTCTTGAATGGAAATGGAAAGAGACAAACTCCAGTTCCTGCAGAAATGGTTAAATCTTTGCCTTCAAAATGAGACTATTTTTCAGGAATGGAGAGAGTAATGTAAAAAAGGCTGCATCATTTAGACTTGCCCCAAAAAACAAAATAAAAAAAGATGTCTATATCTTATGGTGGTTATCTTTGAACAAGTTTCTCAGGTAAACATGCATCATTTAAAGAGGGTAAATATAGTTTTGCTCAGGCTTCTTAATTCTTGAAAGCCATCAGTTGAGGGTAACATGTATAAAGTGAAATTCTAGTGACACGTTATGCATATAGAAATTAAAACTTATTGTTATTTCTTATTGCGCAGTTAATTGTGTAGTATTCATTTTGACATTTGCTGCATCATAGGAGAAGAAGGTAAGAAATACTATTAACATGATTAGGCCAAAGGGTAATTTTTTGTATGCTACAACTAAAATATATAGTTATCACCATTGTTTCAAATATTTACTTGTTGAAAAGGTTGGTACACTTCATTTTTTTACGTTATTTACATTTTCTTGTCGGTTTTCGTCTATTTATATCCTGTTGGGCAACTGGGTAAATATCAAATTTACCTCTTAATGAGTTCTTGCCATTAACTTGAAAAGGGCTACATGTTTGTTTTTGAGGAGATGGAAATATTTTAATCATCTCAAAAATTAATTTTTTTTCTTGAGACTATGTTGCCCAAAGCCGTTCTCCAACGGGTTGGTCCGTCTTCATTCTTACAACTTTGCAACTTTGGAAGCGGAAATTTTATTTGGTAGGATTTCTAGGATTTTTCATTTTATGTTTAAGTATTCATAGTTAATGTCATTTTAATTTCAATTTGATCTTCATAAATTTGAATCATAGCTAATTGCTTAATGTTTATTTATATTCTTTTTTACCAAAATAAATACTTCCATCCTGAAAAATAGTGTATCTGTTATAAAACTTTAGCAAAGTGTATAAAGATACTCTTATAATTGATGCATAAATTTAGAGAGAATAAGCAAGAGAAAAGAGAGAGAAATTCTTCAGAGAAAATTTATTGAAATTTCTTCAGTATGAATACCTTTTTATAGGCAATGCAGAAGAAGAGTGGTTTACGGGAGAAGAGAAGGGGGGAAAGGAAAGAGCACGGGTGGAAATAAAGGTTCCCTCCTAAGGAGGGAATCACATGCGTCTTAACACTTCCCCTGATTCCCTACGATAGAAGATTATGTCTCATTAAAAACCTTGTTAAGAAAACCCAATGGGAAAAATTTAACGAAGAGAAAAAGAGTAAATATCTTTTACATAAATATTCTTTAATTAACTGCCTTGTTAAAACCTTGTCAGGAAAAACCAATTGGGATAAAAATCGTGACTAAGGAAAAAGAGTACAGTTTTCCCCTCAAAAGGAATTCATTACTTCTTGATGAAATGTTGTCATAAGTCTTTAAGTCGACACATTCCGATCCTTTTCTGAATTTTTGCAAACGTTGCATTTGGTAGCGACTTTGTAAATAAGTCGGCTAGATTATCACATGATCGAATTTTATGCACATCTATATCACCCTTCTTTTGTAGCTCATGTGTGAAGAAGAATTTAGGTGAAATGTGTTTTGTTCTATCTCCCTTGATGTACCCTCCTCTAAGTTGAGCAATGCATGCGGCGTTATCCTCATACAGAATTCTACGAATGTCTTTGATTGATGGTAATCCACATGATTTTTGAATATGCTGAATAATTGATCTCAACCAAACACACTCTCTGCTTGCTTCATGTATAACGAGAATCTCTGAGTGATTTGAAGATGTAGCTGTCATGGTTTGCTTTGTGGATTTCCAGGATATAGCCGTGTCACAATATGTAAATACATAACCTGTTTGTGATCTTCCATTATGTGAATCTGATAAATATCCTGCATTGGCATATCCAACCAATCGCGACATTGAATCTCTTGGATAAAATAACCCAAGATCTATACTTCCACGGAGGTATCTAAAAATGTGTTTGATCCCATCCCAATGTCTCTTAGTCGGAGAAGAACTGTATCTTGCTAACAAATTGACAGCAAAAGTAATATCAGGTCGTGTACAGTTTGCAAGATACATAAGAACACCTATTGTACTTAGGTATGGAACTTCAGGTCCAAGAACTTCTTCCCCACTTTCTAGAGGCCGAAATGGATCTTTATCAACTTCTAAAGATCGAACAACCATCGGGGTAGTCAAAGGATGAGCTTTATCCATATAAAAGCGATGAGAATCTTTTTCAAAGATATGTGGATTGATGAACAAAAATTCCAGATGCTAAATGTTCCACTTGTATTCCCAAACAGAATTTTGTCTTTCCAAGATCTTTCATTTCAAATTCATCTTTTAAATACGTAGCAGTTCTTGTGAGTTCTTCAGGAGTACCTACAACATTCAAATCATCCACATATACAACAATAATGGAAAATCCACTTTGTGATTTCTTAATAAAAACACATGGACATACTTGATCATTTATATATCCATCTTTTATTAAATAATCACTAAGTCGATTATACCACATACGACCAGACTGTTTCAACCCATACAATAAGCGTTGTAACTTGATTGAATATATGTGACGTGGCCTTTGTGATTTAGCCATTTTCAATCCTTCACGGATTCTCATGTAAATCTCACTGTCAAGTGAGCCATATAGGTATGCTGTTACAACATCCATTAGACGTGTTTCTAAACCTTCCATGGTTGCCATACCTATCAGAAAGCAAAAAGTGACTCCATCCATTACTGGAGAGTATGTATCCTGATAATCAATACTAGGTTTTTGTGAAAACCCTTGAGCTACAAGTCGGGCTTTGTATCTCACAATTTTATTTTTCTCATTTCACTTTCGTACAAATACCCATTTGTTTCCAACCTGGATTACACCCAGTGGTGTTTGGACTACTGGTCTAAATACCTCTCTTTTCAATAGAGATTGTAGCTCAGTTTGAATAGCATGTTTCCATTTTGGCCAGTCTTTTCTTTTCTGACATTCTTCCATATTTTGTGGTTCAGGATCCGTGTCAGGAATCAAAGTAATATCTGATGCTATAGAGAAAGCAAATATGTCATCAATTATGACATTGCTTCGATCCCATATTTTCTCATCATGTTCATAATTTATTGAGATCTCTTGGTGTTCATCTCTTATCCCTTCACTGAGATTTTGAACCTCTTCTGGGGCTATTTCCACTCTTGGAATAAGTGCTACTTACGGGAGCTGTATTCCTTCCGGATTCCTTATTTGCTTTTAATTTTCGTGGTACAGTGTCTTTTGCACCAACCGGTCTTCCACGCTTCTGGCATGGTTTAGATTCTTCTACTACCTTATTCGTCAATTCTCCAGGAATTGATTTTTCAATAGGTATTTCTATCCTTGCTGGAGTATTCATTGCAGGTGTATGTGACTTTATCACTTTTCTAGTATCATTAAATGCATCTGGAATTTGATTTGCAATATTTTGTAAATGAATAATTATTTGAACTTCAATTTCACATTGTGTATGAGGATCAAGTGAATTTAAATCTGATGCATTCCATGATATTTCAGAGGATTTGTTATTTAAAACTTTCTCTCCTCCTAATGGAGGAAATACAGTTTCATCAAAATGACAATCTACATAACATGCAGTAAAAACATCTCCAGTTAAAGGCTCAAGATATCTGATAATAGAAGGAGAATCAAAACCAATATAAATACCTATTCTTCGTTGGGCTACCATCTTAGTTATTTGTGGAGGTGAAATTAGAACATATACTGCACTTCCAAAAACTCGAAAGTGTGATATGTTGGGTATCTGTTCAAGAACTAACTGTAGAGGAGAGAATTTATGAAGAGCCGTTGGTCTTACTCAAATGATGGCTGCAGCATGAAGAATTGCATGACCCCAAACTGAGGTAGGTAAGTTAGCCCTTAACATTAATGGTCGTGCAATTAGTTGAAGTCTTTTTATTAAAGATTCAGCTAAACCATTTTATGTATGAATATGAGGAACAGAATGCTCAATAGAGATTCCAATAGTCATACAAAAATCATTAAAAATCATTGATGAAAATTCAGCTGCGTTATCAAGTCGAATTGACTTGATTGGATGATCTGAGAACTGAGCTTGTAACTTGATTATTTGAGCAAGAAGTTTTGAGAAGGCAAAATTTTGAGAAGAGAGAAGACAAACATGAGACCATCTAGTTGAAGCATCTATTAAAACCATGAAATACCGAAATGGGCCAGACAATGGTTGAATAGGTCCACAAATGTCTCCTTAAATTCTCTCTAGGAATTTTGGGGCTTCTTTATAAAATTTTACTGGTGATGGTCGAACAATTAATTTTCCTCGAGAACACGCAGCACAAGGAAATTCACTACTAGGAAAAACCTTCTTATCTTTGAGAGGATGACCAGTAGAATTTTAAATAATACGACGCATCATAGAAGTACCTGGATGACCGAGTCTTTCATGCCAAAGCATAAAAGATTTGGGATCTATGATTTTTGGAATCATAACAGTATGAGACTCAATTGCTCTAATTTTTATAGTATATAATCTAGAAGAAATTGAATGCAATTTTTCTAGGATATTCTTTTTTTTCCAGAAATAGTAGAAGTGATGAGAAGATATTTATTTTCATTTTCATTGGTTGTTTTAATGTGAAAACCATTTAGTCGAATATCTTTAAAACTAAACAAATTTCTTCTTGATTTACTAGAATATAGAGCATCTTTGATAAAAACTTGTGTCTCATTTGGTAGCATGAAACTAGCTTTTCCAAATCCCTCGATTAAATTTGATGTGCTAGAGATAGTTCTTATATTTCCCTTAGCTTTGATTAGTTGTGAAAAATATTTCTCACTTTGAAGGATTGTATGAGTTGTTGCACTGTCTGCTAAACATATATCCTCCATATCCATTAAAGATGGTCTGACACATATAAAAACATAAATAAGAAAAGTTACATTTCAAATATAATTTTATTCATGAGAAACACATACCACATATGGAATGAAAACTAATAATATTATACATGCAGGGTGTTTAAAAACAAGAAATTAAACGATATCCCAAAAGATACTCTCAGAAGGTTCAGTAATATCAACAACCTTTTCCTCAATGTTGGTCATTGGTGAAACATCAACAATATTCAATTGATGACTAACAAAGTTTGTTTCTGCCTCCATTACTTTGTTCTTTTGAGACTCCTGGAATAAATTAACCAGATGCCTCGGCGTCACGACGGTGCACGCCAATTAATGCCCATTCATCCCACACCTAAAACAAACATCTGGTTTGTTCTTTATCTGTGTTGCATTTTCTTTATTTTTACTCGACCCAGACACTTGCCACTTCTGGTGGCTTGAATTGTCGCGGTTCTGAAATTTGTTGTTATGATGGCCTCGTTTATTCTTTCGTCCCCAAGACTTCTTATTATATGACCATCTCTTGTCACGTTTATTCTACTGGAATGAGTGCTGTTAATATCTGGCAATGGGGTAGCACCCGTTGGCCGTACTTGATGGATTTTCAACAACAATTCATTATTCTTTTCTGCAACAAGGAAGATAGACAACAAGTCACTAAATTTTGTGAACTTACTCTGTCTATATTGTTGTAACAGAATCATGTTGGTGGGATAAAAAGTTGAGAGTTTTTTCTCTAACATTTGAGATTCAGAAACTGGATCTCCGCACAAAGCCAAAGTAGAGGTTATTCTATAAACATTGGAACTATATTCCGTAATTGATTTGTAATCTTGTAGCCTTAAATTAAGCCACTCAAATTTGGCATTAGGGAGAACAACCAATTTTTGGTGATCAAATCTTTCCTTCAGTTGTGTCCATAAAGATAAAGGATCTTTGACGATTAAATACTCAGTCTTTAATCCTTCATCAATATGGTGACGAAGAAAAATTATGGCTTTTGTATTTTGTGCCGAAGTTGCTGTATTTCCTGATTCAATGCTCTTTTTTAACTCATTTGCACTAAGGTGCAATTCTGCATCAAGTACCCAAGCCAAATAGTTGTCTCCAGAGATTTTCAAAATAGAAAAATCTATTTTTGCCAAGTTTGCCATCTATTCTGGTTTAAAACACAATTATTATTTATTAAAATAATAAATAATTGCATGTATGATATAGAAAAATAAACTACGTCACGACCTCAAGTGGTGATAAAATGCAAATATAAATATTCTTATATTTATGTTATTAGCATAATGCAAATGGATCTTCACGCGACCTGCGGTAGTTCGCATAGACATGTTATTCCAACAAAATAATAAATAATGGAATAACAGAAGAATTTCACCATGTATACGGTAGTCCGCATAGACAGGTTATTCTAACAGAATAATACATAATGGAATAACAGAAGAATTTCACCAGGTATGCGATATTCCGCATATACAGATTATTCTAATAAAATAATAAAGAATGAAACCAGATCATGCATAATCCGCACAGACAGGATATTCCAACAGAATAATAAAGAATGAAACCAGGTCATGCGTAATTCGCACAGAGAGGATATTCCAACAGAATAATAAAGAATGGAACCAGGTCATGCGTAATCCGCACAGACAGGATATTCTGACAGAATAATAAATAATGGAACTAGGTCATGCGTAAACGCACAGACAGGATATTCTGACAGAATAATAAATAATGGAACCAGGTCATGCGTAAACGCACAAACAGAATATTTCGACAGAATAATAAAGAATGGAATAATAGAAGAATTTCACTATGTATGCGGCACTTCGCATAGATAGGTTATTCCAACATAATAATAAATTGCAAGAATTTAATTTTACCGTCTCAGTTGGTTAGAGTTTCGTGCTGATAACGTGTTATAAAACTTTAGCAAAGTGTATAAAGATACTCTTATAATTTCTGCATAAATTTAGAGAGAATAAACAAGAAAAAAGAGAGAGAAATTCTTCAGAGAAAATCTTGTTAAAATTTCTTCAGTATGAATACCTTTATATAGGCAATAGAAAAGAAAAGTGATTCACGGGAGAAGAGAAGGAGGGAAAGAAAAGAGCACGGGTGGAAATAAAGGTTCTCTCCTAGAAGGGAATCACATGCGTCTTAACAGTATCTTTTAGCTTATTTTATTTGATCAAAGTTTCACTTTATTTTGACCCACTGGTTAGAAAATCTTATCCATATATTGGACTAAGATCTTAAGTGACCTATAGTTCTTGAACTTGATCCACTGCATCAAGAAATTAAGTGGGCCAAATCATGGATTAGAATTTTTTTTGGCATACTGATTTATAAAAAAAAAACAAAAAAACTTTTAAAGTTCTCCTCTAGATTTTTTATGCTCTTTTTCTTTAATATTTTTTGTCCTCTCACTTTCTGTATTTCTTTTAACCTCCCTCTAAGTTATGTATTCACTTTCTCCATATATGTGCATCCGATGAATGTTTATTTTTTATATAAAAAAAAATTAATTGGTCGAAAATTGTTACTGGTTTTCAACAGTAAAAATACATTTCGATATTACCTCTGTTCCAAATTATTATAAGATCAGTATTGATTTTTTAAAAAGTTAATTTGATATATTTTCAAATTTAAAATTGAGATGATTGAATTTAGAGTTTGAAAATATTTTAGTTTAATTTAAAAATTATATTTGTACGGAATGAGTATATTTAATATTTGGATTTGAACATATTATTGTAGTATTTCTATGGATATATTTCATTGCCAATAAAAATATAATGTTATATATTATTTAAATAAGAAATTTGGATAGAAAAATCAATCCCAATGGAACCATGTGAGAATAAGAGTTAAATTTGAATTTCGTTACAAATAGTACAAGGTGCATAATTATTTGGTTAATGCATAGATTATATTTATGTTGCATAATACTTGCGCAATAAGTTATTTATCGTCCAACAGGCTTATGGCAAATGAGGAGTTGATACACCCGGGTCCTATAGATACATCATTGTTGACTCATCAGTCTACTCATCGGTCTGAGGCCATATGGCGGGGACAGGTATAATACTGGATTTTTATGTTAATATGTTATTGAGATCGAGTTACTATAAAGTTAACTTCATAGTAAGTTAGTATACAGTGCTAACACTTGGGGCATGCGTGTTGACATCATATTGATCAATTCACCAAAATTATAACCACTCCATGTTACTGTACTGTTGTATTTTTCGTTTTTAAATTTTATTGTTCTGACATGTAGTTATAAACCAAAATTCTTTTTTAAGGATTTACCTCCCCTTCGTTGTAAGAGTGATGGAGGATATTGGGGGCTATGGAGAGATAGTTGGCCGGATAGAGATATTATTAATGGCCTAGTGCAGGCAGGCTTTTACGGCCCCTTTAGACTTGGACAAATTAGGCTTGACCGCACACTTATCACCGCATTGGTTGAGCGATGGCGTAAGGAGACCCATACCTTTCATCTCCCAGTAGGTGAGGCTACTGTCACCCTACAAGATGTAGAGATACTTGTAGGCCTTTCTACTGTTGGATCACCGGTTACACATGACAATGTTGGGAGGACTTCTGAGATGTGGTGCGACGAGGTTCACCGAATTCTAGGCAAGAGACCTTTACCCGGGAAGGATCATGACGTGTACTATAGTGCAGTTAGGACAAAGTGGCTGTTGGAGAACTTTGCTACATTCAGTAGAGATGAGCTTGAGCCTGATGAGCTACAGAGGCAACTGGACTTTCATATCCGAGCTCATGTATTCATGTTGATAGGGTCCTTTTTTTGTGATACTTATCAAAACCGGATTAGGCTTCCTTTTTTACTATTACTTGAGGATTTGCCGAAGGTGCCAACATATAGTTGGGGTAGTGCGTGTCTGGCATACTTGTATCGGCAATTATGTCGTGGGTCCGACTTTGGCTCATATGATATAGCTGGTGCGTTGGTGTTACTACAGGTTAGTAATTTATACGAAATTGTTTGTTCTTTCATTTATTTAGTATTGTTTTGTGAAATGATCTAATATAGTGAACTAATTAAATTTTTCTTTAGATTTGGGCATGGGAGCGATTCCCAAACTTAGCGCTAGGAAGAATACCACAACCCGATGATATGACTCTTGACCAGGCAGCTGCACCAAGAAATAACAGTGATATACTTTTGCCTCGCAGGCCATGGGGTGCTAGGTAAACTACTACTTAATTTAACATTTATAATGTACTTAATAAGTGTGTTTTGACAGGGATTCTCTATTCAAGCTCATAACTTTTACATGTACAAATATTTAATGTTTAGGTGGGGCGTGGGATTTCAACAGGACGTTGATGTGCGTGAATTACGAGTTCATCGGTATGTGTTGGACACTATGGCAGATGATGGTTTCATATGGCAGCCATATACCACTGACGTTATGAGGTAGTTGCCTCCTTATTGTTTAATTGGACGAGGAGTTTGGCGAGTCAGGTGTCCGTTGATATGTTTTGAGGTAGTGGAGTGGCATTATCCGGACAAAGTCTTACGACAGTTTGGCATTAGACAACATATACCAAGCCAACCGCCGGAGCCTAGTGACTCACTTCATGCCATGTCTCGTATGAGGGACAGGGCTGATTGGTCTACGGAGTATATGGTATACATTCAATTATGGACAGATAGGAAATCTCTTATTGTTGTTGGAGAGGAAACACCCGACTGCGTTGAATTCACAGTAGGTTACATGACTTGGTATCGTAGTGTCACTCGACGTTATATCTTTAATCCTATACATCGACCGACTGATGGGATCTCTGGGACGCACGGACAGGCTGGTTATATGGTATGGACAATCTATTATGTTTCACACTTCCGTTGATTATAACTGCAACTTTCATATATTAGAAAAACTACTTGCTTTGATTTATAAATCGTATTAATGTGTTATAGGTAGAGACTTTGTCACGTGTATACCATATGGTCCGCCGAGCTTCTGAGTTATCAATGGAGGAGGAGGTCAAGAAGACTCTCCAAGATGCCTTACAAACATGCACACGAGCAGGTACCATACTGCCACATAATTCTGTTACCCGACGTGGACGGGGGCGCGGTAGAGTTGCACATAGGCAGGCTAGAGTTGCTTTAACTCCATATGAGAAGCCAGTTGGGCCTAGTGCAGACACACAGGAGCACCCATTACCACACACCCCAAACACACAGGAGGTGCCAGTTACACTTGGGTTAGATATACAGGAGCAGCCCTCTTTGCGTGTGCCGGAGACAGAGGACCAGCCATATATACCTACACTGCTAGGAGGAGAAGACATATTTATGGACGATGGTTCTCATCCTTACATGGACGATGGTCCTGTTTTCATGGATGTGAGTTGGTTGGAGGACTAGCTACTACATACAACGTCTTTCATCTCCCATAATGCAAAGCTCACCATGTGGGCAGTGATCTATCAATCTTCAGTCATTTACCCAGTTCCATGACTCATATCAGAGACTTCAATATTGTTGGATTTTTGCAATAAAAATCCTATTTGTCTATTTATTTATTTGTGTAGTATTTATGTTGGACATTTATTTATTAATAAAAGTACATTATTCATCGTTGATTAAATGGTCATTTATTTTGTTAATATAAATCTCCATATTATACATGGTTTGTGTATAAATAAATGTTATAAATCATATGTAATATATAATAAAAAATAATAATTTATTACCTAGGATGATTTGGATATATGATTTTGTAGGTTATATTACTTTAAAAAAAATAATTTATCTTGATAATGAAAGTTGAACTTCTAATTAAAGTACTAGTGCATTAACAATGTTTATTAAATAGATCATGTGATAATATTTTATTTATAAAATATTTTCACACAAATATTAATTTGCAAAATTTCTTAATTTTAAAATTGTAATGGACTTAATATTGTTATATATATGTCGACGTCGGAATTTTTATTTGTCTCTTTTTTATTCTTGTTTCTTGGTGTTCTCATGTTATGTGAGATTTGTTTGAAAAAACAAATGAAAAAGGTCTGACATGTATCATGTCGACGATTTATTTGTAAAAGTCGCCATTGGTGTTTTTAAATCGGTTGCACCAACGCAATCGCAGAAAAAGGTTTGCACATTGACACTACTAAACGAATGCAGAAACCGAGATTCATTTGGGTTCGGGGGTTTGATTATGCGGAGGGAAGATGTTAGGCACCCTCCGACATCCGTGTTACCATGGTGACCGCCACTTTTTAAGAAATTGTTATATGAATGTGTGTGTGTGTGTGTGGATCAATGTGCAATTTATTTGGAAGTAGTGCTATGCCTCGTTCGAACCTATATACACAAGGTTTGAATTTATACAAAAATTCAGTTTTAAACAAGATATAGTAGTAAGGTTTTGTAAAAGAGGTTTATTCAAACTCTGTACTCAATATATAGTAATTGAGGCCTTTGATACTTCCGTTTTATTATTAAATGTTCGGCTGGTTTGCTTTTATTTTTGAGATGCGAGGCATCCTCGAGAAAATAATGTATAGCAGTGCCGAACTCCTCACGGACATGACAACCATCTAAGGAAATTCAAACACCGTGAATAATGTACAAGTCGCTTATAAATTGAAAATGTCCATCACGGGCATCAATCTAGATTCAATTAATCAATCTGTGATCACATGATTTATAGGCTCAAATGATGCCGCAGTTTATATGAAAAGCAGTAAGCAGTTATATATATAAAAGCTGTAAATATATATATAGACATGATCAACCACCATGAAGCACCTTTATGGGGGATCGGAAATGTAAATATATATATAGAGACATGATCAACCACCACGAAGCACCTCCACGGGGGATCAAAAATATAAATAAAGCAGTAAATGCGATCAACCGCCACGAAGTAAACTCCAGGCAGGACTAAATGTAAAGAAAGCAGTAAAGACGATCAACCGCTACGAAGTCCAGGCAGGACTAAATGTAAATAAAGCAGTAAAAGGCCACGAAGTAAACTCCGGGCTGACATATATATATATATATATATATATATATATATATATATAGCGATAAAACGCATGGATGTTTCTCAATCTCAGCTCGATTTATCATTTCAAATGATTTGTCGCTATATATATATATAAAACTAATAAGCAACGCATTCTGATATAAAATCCGGGCTCATCGAATGTAGTTCGACAAAAGTTCATATATATAAGTATATTTCATATATATATATATATATATATATATATATATATATATATATATATATATATATATATATAAAAAGCAAGTAAACGCGCTCAGGACATAAGTTCAGGCTCAATCGAGGCATAACTCGATAATGTTAGTCCACATATATAAATATATACATATATAAGTATATATATACAGACAAAAATGAAAACCACGGACCGAAGTTCGGACATACACACGCAACACGACTCTCAATGTGAAGAATAGTGTGTGCAAAGATGAGGAGAAAGGCTTTATAGAGTGTGAGAAGGCTTACAATGGGCTGCAAAAGCAGGCTTCTATGACTCTAGATGGATAAACACTTAGCTCCCGCCGGTAAAATATAACTATATATGAGCTAACAGGTGTTTAAAATGAGAAAGCACTCAATGTGGGGTGTGTACAGAGCAAATTGGACAGGGCTTCCTCGCCTCTTTTTCTCTTACAAATGGCCACGCTAAGCTCTATATTTATAGAACTGGGAGCCACAGTGTACTGCTGAAGAACCGCATGCACTGCAATGCCATTGAGGTGCCTCGGGCTCCATGGTCCTGCCATCTCGAAGTACGTGCACTCATGCACTGTGATGTCCACTCAAACTTGCAGAACTTCAATCCGAGCATCCGAACGAGGTGTACAAGACCTTCTCCGGACTGCTTTTGTCGAGAGTTACGCAATGACATGGGATTAGAGGTTGTTTGAAGTCAGGAAGAGGGGACCATGCCTATGGTCTTCAAGCTTCAAATTTTATCCGGTGTACTGTCATGCGTAATAGTCACTCGGGATTGGAACTCTTTGGCTCTTGTGGGACATTGCTGTGTAGAAATGTATGTATGAAATGTTGAGACGGCGCGCTGGAGTTGAGGTGGCAAGATGACAATTTTTCCCCTCACCTGGGTTATCTCTAGTTTGGGCTGATAGCAGACGTTGCTCAGGGTTACATCTGAGATTAGACTGCTGTAAGTGTTTGAATTCCGCAGGGTCATCTTTAAGTGTGCCTGTCTTCCCGGTGTTATCTCCGTGTCTTTGGAATGAGTGCCTTGTCAAGAGGTCTGAGATTGAAGTTGATTACATGCACTTGAAACAAGCATTTTCGGAGTTATCGCTGAAACTGCAACAACATTCTTTGGGGTTATCTTCAAGGATGAAACTCGGGGTTATCTCCGAGGTTGGAATTGATACTCCCGGTGTGTGTTCCGGGTTTGAGACTAATTTCTAGTAGTATCTGGAATGGATGTGAGCTGTCTTCTAGGGTTATCTCCGAAAGACAAATCTGCCCTTATGCAATGTTAGTAACAGGTGTGCAGAAAATTTTGAGTGTTTACAATATGTATTAATTTGATGTTCCAGTGAGTGAGATTACATTGTGTTAATTAATACTTAAGAATGTCAATTAATATATTTTATTTAATAAGAGAAACTTTATTATTGTCAAAACATCTATAAGATTTTTTCATAAGACAATTTATTATTGATTCTTTTAATATTTATTATTAAAAGGATTAATTTAATTATTAAATTAATTTATGATCAAATAGAGATAAATTATGAACTTATGAAATTAGTTTAAATATATCGAAATTATATTAAATGATTATGAAATATTTATGTTCCTCTATAGAGAAAATATTTACGGTTTCTTAGTAAAGAGTTTATTTAATTAATTCCTAAACTGAAGTGGAATTAATTATAACTAATATGTATTTAGAATATTATTATGAGATAATAATACCTATAGAAGTATTAGAGTTAGAAGATGAATCCCTTAGAATCTCCTTCTGACGTAGCGGAAGTACACAGAAAACGTTATCACTGTTGAATCGCGCATGATTAGCCAACGATAACCTTCTACAACCTGTTGATTCTACGAATACCAATAAATAGGCAACAAAATTCTAATTCAGAGGATTTTGGAAAATAAGAAAAGTCTATTATTCATAAAACTGTTGCTTCCCATCATAAAAAATGTTTAAATAACAAAATCCTAAAAGTAGAATCCAAAACAGAAAAAGAAAGCTAATAAGGAAAATTACAAAATAACTGAAAACAATAAAATATAATTTTGAAGGCCTAAACGATGGAATTTGACCAAAAAACCCTGCAGTTTACAAGCAAAATGCTTGTGACTTTTGATCGTTGACCCGTTTCCAATGAAATTAGGCTCCGAAAACGCGAAAATTCAACACTCCAAACATAACAAAAATTACCAAATTGCCACTGGATCAAATCTTTCCATAAACTAGATCAAATCTATCAAATCTTTCTATAAACTGACATGCTTGCTCTTCAACCGCATCACCTTCCTAGCCTAATATGGACCAGATTCATAAGAGAGTATGAAGATCAATGTTATTATATATATCATTGATCATAAAAGTGTTTGGTACTTTTTTCGATAAGAAAATGCACTAAATTTCATTTTCTCTCTTTCAACTTAGGAAAAATATTGCTAGTTTTTTTTTGTCCAAAAGGATTCTTTAGAGGCCACACTCCAGGTTCAGTATAAGGTCATAGGAGGGTAGATCTTGAAGATATTAGGAGACCACACAAATTTTGTTGAGTATCAAACAACTTCAAAAAATTTGAAAATGTGTTAATCTAACAAAACACTAGTTAATAAATTCGTACTCTAAATACATAAAATATATATATTTGGTGTTCACAATAAACCATAAAAATGATCATAATTTTTTTTAAAGTCTATTTTTCGACTATTTATCCTACAAGCGTGATTCACAATAAACTATAAAGATGATCATAATTTTTTTAATTTTTTTCAAAACCTATTTTTGGACTATTAATCCTAGGGTAAAATGAAAATGTTACCCTTGAACTTTAGATATTTATGGGTATTGAGCCCCTTTCTTTTGGTCAACGCAAATCGAGCCCCTCTTTGTTCAAAAATTTGGATATTATGAGTCCTCAAGTGTCACATGGGCGTTGACCTGCTGACGTGGAACACATGGCACTGCTGATGTGTACTTTTACAAAACTAATTCCCAAAAACATGTTACTCCTCAGATTTGAACCCAATATCTCAAATTTGAAATTTTGGCAATAAAACAACCCGAGCACAACATGCTTAACCGTTAGATTATCCCAATGTATGAATTCTATATATACTAAATAAATTTATAGCATTATTATTATAATGCTATAATATAAAAATTAATGTTAAAGTCAAATAAAACAAATGCTTAAATACTATAATATAAATTTTAATAAAATAAGATAATTAAATAACATTTTTACTTGAAATATTAATGATTACAGTTCCAACTAAATAACATATTTCTATTTTTTTATTTGTTTTCTTTTGTTTTTTTCGCTCTTTTAATAAAATGATCATCTCTTAAATTTGATTAAATTAATTTATGAAATTTAAAATTTGTTAAAAATTTATATATAAAATTTAAATTTATATACAAAGAAACCATAAGTTGAAAATTCAACCGTGGGCCCTATATGTTCAACATGGATAATTATAAATTTATATACAAATAAAAAATAAGCTAAAAATTCACTAAATATGGAACTTGGAATTCTTCAAAATAAATCTATTTAATATCACACCAAGTCTTGTTGCTTTTTATTTAAGGCTTAAATATAAATTACTACCCTAAACTATATACCATATTCCACTTCGGTGATCCACATTTCAATTTTGTCAATTAGATGATTGAACTATTAATTTTTTCTAATTCCATTCAATTGAGCATGCCACGTCAAAAATTGTTGACGTGACATGGTCACGTGGCAATACAGTGCTTATGTGTTAAAAAGGCTAATCTTTAAATTATTTTATTGATTTTAAAGGACAAAAGAGTAATACAACATTTTATATTAACTTAAACTAAATTTAAACAAAAACAAAACCCAAACCGATCAGATCTAGAAACGATTTCATCTTCATCACCACATCACCGACCACACTGCACCCCACCATCGATCTCCTCCTCATACTACCCCGCTTCGGCACCCTACTATTTGCCGATCTATAAGCAGCTAGAGAAGAGGAATGCAGATCTCGCCTCCTTAGTGATCGTAGGAGCAAAGACGTAACCATTGGATTTGATATTTTCCCTTGTGTAAAACGTTACGGCGACTTTAGAAGGGTTTAAGGCTCTGGGGTTTTAGCATCTACTATAAAGAAAGAACCAACCACAAAATTTCTAGGTTTTAAGAACGGGTTTTTCTTGGAAAAGGGAAAACTTTGAATTCGCAGAAAGAGTGGAATGGAAGATCCAGAAGAGGGACGCGCAAGGCGGCAATTGCGATGTTTTGCGGTGAAATTGGAGTGGACAAAGGGGTTCTGAAGGTGTGGATGCATAACAATAAAAGCACTTTTGGTAACAGAGATAATATTACTACTAATGGGAATGGTTCTTCTTCTTCATCCTAATATGTTTTTATCATGATGGATAAATAAGAATTTACTGGAGTTTTAGATAGTACTTGGTCAATCAGATATTGTTGTTATGCTTGATTAGATATTGTTGCTTGATTGTGGCCCATCCACTCGTTGGATCTGGTTTTGGTGCCTCATTTTCGGTTTGAGTTGGTGTCTATGTCAGTTTTGGGGTGTTGGTCCTTGTTCGGTTTGGTCTCGCCAGAAATTGGGTTCAATCCTATGGCTCCGGTGGTTACGGTTCATCTACATGGGAGGAATTTATGTCTAGTTTTAGTTTTAGTTTTTTCAATTTTTTTTGTTTATTATGTATGTTTTGTTTAATTGTATTTTAGTTTAGTTTAGTTTAGTTTAATTGTTAATTTATTAAGTTTAATTTATGTTTGTTAAGTAATTTTTAAAGTTAAGTTACTTGTGTAATTATTCATAATTATGGTTTTTTTTCTGTAATTTGCTTAATTATTAATGTTAATTTTATATAATTTATAATTTATATTATTTCTGTAATTTTTTATAGTTTTATTTGTTATTTTACCTTTTTTTCCTTTGTCTCACTAAAAATATATATTCTTTTTACACATAAGCACTCATTTAGCCTATTAAGATGCCACGTCAGCAATTTCTGACGTGGCAGATCCAATTGAATGAAATCAAAAAAAATTAATAGTTCAATTATCTAATTAACAAAATTGAAAGGTGGATCACTGAAGTGGAATATGACATATAGTTTAGGGTAGTAATGTAATTTTAGCATAACTCCAGTGGAAGAATAGTTCATCAGTACATATTCTTCCAAGAAGAACATATGCAAAGTAGTACGATTCCTTTCTTGAAAGCTACTAAATGTTTTCTTATTAATAATACTCATCGTATGTAAAAAGAGAATCCACTCTCCATATCATCATCCAAAAGCCTAAATTATGTATACAATTAAGTTCATTCAACAGTAAGCAAGAACGCGAACCACCACACCATGAATTGTAGTGCACAAGCGAAACTCTGCCCATAGCCGAAAATCAGAAACCATGTGTAGCCACCAACCCACGTGCTGTCCCCAACCAGCAGAAGCACAAGCGGACCACCATACATACTGGAAATCCAGATCAGATCAAAAATCATCACCGACACAACTTCCGGCCAAGCGTGAGCAACCTAACATTCTCAAAGAGGAAGCACGGTACCACCAACTAACAACTCAAATCTGATTTATGGATTACATGACCAATAAGCACACATAATACTGTTGGCATGAGCTGTAGATTAGAAGACAAATGAGAGGAATTATAGTGGAGGTGTAAATATGATTCCTTCTATTAAGGGTTAAGGATTTCAGCCATGATCCTAGCTTTGAGTTGTGTAAATGTCCAAAAATAGAGAGTCAAATATCTCTATTTATACCTATAATATTTCTAGAAAAAATATATAGAAAAATATGCTCTTATTGTCATGTGTTAGAATTTAAGAACGAATAAAATTGCAATAACACAAATATTATATGAAAGACGGAAAAATAAGAACACGCGATATACTCAGGTTCACCAATCTGGCTAATCCTGCTTGTCTGATATATTCATTAAATGTCTCATACGCTCTACAATGATTCACACACCAAACAATATTTTTATAGTAACTAGAAAAACCCTAACTGCTATAACATGAGTCCAAACACATGAGACCCAATACATTTATAAAACTCAAGACCGGGCTACTAATAAATCCCCAAGCCCAATTGCACTTTCTTGACTTGGCTTCGGTATTTGCCGCCTTGCAACCTAACTAACTAGCTCACCGTGACTGAGGAAGCTGCTCATTTCACCTCAGGGAGCGAGAGACCCCAACCAGGGTAGTCTTAGTGGCCATTCGTCGAACCCGCAGAAGTATGAGTCAATCACAACATCATGGTATCAGAGGAGAATTATGACAACCCGAATTTTTAAAAGTTATTCAAATAAGAACTTAATAATTAAAATTCTTATTATGAGATGTATATATTTTGAATTGTGTATTTTGGTGTGAAGAAATTAAATTTATATGAGATTTAATAGTTAATTAAACTATTAAAGAAAGTGAAGAAAATTAGTTATGAAAAAGGAAAATGGTGGCAAAAGAAATTAACTGAATAATATTAGTTAATTAAGATGGAAATTATATTATGGAATAATATAATTTAATTGGTATGCCTTGATTGGCGATGGAATTGTTATAAATTAAAATTTATAAATAATGTGAGTAACTCACTTAATTAAAATAGTGAATTAATATAAATATATTTGTTTTAATAAAATGAGAGGTAATATATTACATATAAATGTAAAACATTTATGTAATGGCTTAATATATTACATTTGGTCAAGTGAATGTAAATTAACTATGAGAATGAGAAGGACCAATATAATTATAAAGAAATATTGGTGTTAGGATTAATGAATTAAATAAATATTTAAGTTGTGATTATACATAATAATCTGTATAATTTATTAAAATAATTAATGGATTAAATACTAATTATTTTAATGAAATGTTTATTATTTTACATAGAGGTGTTTATGAATATAATTTCATAATGTATAAGTATAATAATTATACATATTATAATTGTATAATTATTTAGTTTAGCTAGCTAAGTAATTTAGCAGTATCCTAGATCTATTATATGAAGTTGGAATGTTGGAATGTTGGAATGTAAGCCAACAGACACTCCCATTATTCTGAACCATAAACTTGAAGAACATCCAAACCAAGTTCCAAAAGACGGATATCAATATCAAAGATTGGTTGGAAAACTTATTTATCTCTCACATACTCGTCCAGATATAGCCTATGTAGTAAGCGTGATAAGCCAATTTATGCATCGGCCTAGTAAAGATCATATGGAAGCAGTAATTTGGATCTTACGATACTTAAAATCATCCCCAGGAAAAGGATTGTTGTTCTTAAAGAATAATCATCTTAGGGTCAATTGCTATACACATGCGGACTGGGCAGGAAATGCTACAGATAGACGATCTACCTCAGGATATTTTACATTTGTTGGAGGAAATTTGGTCACTTGGAGAAGTAAGAAGCAAAAAGTAGTGGCACTATTAAGTGCTGAAGCAGAATTTTGTGGGATGGAAAAAGGACTATGCAAACTTTTATGGCTAAAAAGACTTACGTCTGAAATAGGTTTCGCCTCTACCTCTAAGATGGACCTTTTCTGTGATAAAAAATCTGCCATTGCTATTGCACATAATCCCATACAACATGATCGAACCAAATATGTGGAAGTTGACATACATTTTATTAAGGAGAATTTAGAATAAAAAATAATCTGGTTTCCATTCGTGAAGTCTAAAGATCAACTGGTATACATTTTGACAAAGGCAGTATCAAACAAAGATTTCTACAACTCACTTGACAAGTTGTACGTTGAAGATGCGTTCACTTGAGGGGGAGTGTTGGCGTGAGCTGTAGATTAGAAGACAAATGAGAGGGATTATAGTGGAGGTGTAAATACGATTCCTTCTATTAAGGGTCAAGGATCTCAGCCATGATCCTAGCCTTGAGTTGTGTAAATGTCAAAAAATAGAGAGTCAAATATCTCTATTTATACTTGTAATATTTTTAGAAAAAATATATAGAAAAATATGTTCTGTTTGTCAAATACCATATCCAAAACAGAACATGGATGATTCGAACTGGGTATACGCATATAAAGATACAAATTCAAAAATCCACAATCCCCAAATTTTCAAATAATCTTTAATCCCCAAATTTTAACATCAAAATTAGATCTGGGTGTTTAAAAAGAAAATTTTTCATCATCACAGATCATAATTCCCATTTCAGATCGAGCAATCTATGTGGAGACTTTTATCAAGAAGAATCATTAATTGAAAAAAAGAGAAAGAGAGGAAGAAGTAAGTAAATAATCTGAGTGAAAATCAAACTCAAAAAATTACAATTATATATATATATACAATATGTAGAAAGAGAATGAGCTTACCGATGAAGAGGATGATGAATTTCAAAAAAAAAAAAGATTTTGTATGTTCAGTAGTTGCAATCTCTGTCTTGGGCGGCATGTCTTCCTACTGTTAGAACATGGAGTATGGGTTTCAAAATTTGGGGTATTACTGTTGGTCGGATTACCGATCATTAAACACGCGCAAGTATACGCAGTCTAACAAGTAATATAGTGATAAGAAGAGTGTCGAACCCACAAGGAATTACCACTAATATTTACCAAATACCGACTTTGCATCGCTTAAGTCTTATTCAAATAGCAGAATAATAAATGTGTAACTAATCTAGTTATATCTAATTATCAAAGCAAGTAAATGGATAACGAATGGTATTGAAGGTGCTACAAGCTAAGGTCATAACTTCACCCCACACGAGCATTTTTTCAAACACTTGGTGTGCTATGTTTCATCAAACTTCCTAATCTTATCTCTTTGGTCTTAGTGGTCACGACCGTTTGTCAATCGAGAACACTCAAGTGCTCATACACCTCTTTCGAGGTATATACAAACATATCCTCTCTAGATCCACCTGATAGGGAATAGAACAGAAAAGAACATCCAAGCTAGGCAATAATCCTATACATGTCTATGTGAATTAACCATAACAAGGATTTAAAGCATAAGTTCTCAATTAGATCACACATGGTGCACATATATATGTCTATTCTATACACAAATTATGCAGTCTAATCAAGTAGACAACACATAATCACATGCCGATATATTAAGATGTAAATATACAATCCCTCTTTCAATTTCATATAGATTACCAAAATCATCACTAATTTCTTAGCAAGAATTATTAAGCATGAATATATTGATCCAAACCATATGGTGCCAACCAAAGAGATAAGACATTCAATTTAAATTAACAAAGGGTTCCATTATAACCCTAGAGCCAATAATTAGTTCATAGCTCTTGAACAAAATATAAGTAGCAATATAGATAACATTTATGGGTTACAAAATCAAAGGAAACAAATAGATAAGAATAAACTCTGTTAAAGCTTCCTCAGTCTCCACAATTTTCTAATCCTTTCAAACTTTCCCATCCATGTTGCTAAGTGCTATTGAGCTCCATGAAATCCCAAACATCTCCCTAATCTATCTAAACTATCTAAACTATATGTACAAACATTATCTACTAGGGAATAGAGAGAAAATTACAAAAGGGAGAGAAAACTACTTCCCAAAAGGGATGATATGATCCATCATTAAGGAGGCAGCACTGAGTCCATATCTTGGGTCAATAAGTAGGCGGCAACGCCTTGATTTTGTAAAGGGAATGAGGCGCCATGATTCCGTGATGATGTCACGATTAATAGCGAAGTCTTTGCGGCACCAAATTAAAGCACAGCATCGGTACTGCGGCAAAAATGGTGTTGAAAAAATTGACATTTTTGCCCCTGCAAGCTGGAAAAGACCTAATAAGCCCTGCAACACATAGATTAAGCAAAATAATACCAAAATAATATAAAAGCTATATAGAATACGAAGATCAACCAACTTCTTAAGCAATAAAGGATCCGATTCGTGGGTATAAATCCCACTCATCAAATACCCCCAAACTTAAGCCTTTGCTTGTCCTCAAGCAAACTATCTGAACACCCATGTCCATAGTAATGTAATAACGCAAATTAATTATAAAACTATATACTAGCATCATGGCTTCTAAGCTCAATCATAGCTACTCTCAGAGAATAAGACAAACACAAATATGAATAAGGGTTTAATCAATTTCAAGCATAAGACTGTATTCGATCCATTCTATGTGTGTGTGTGAAGACCAACCATCCTAACAAATCATAACTCAAAATAAGCTCACACAATTGATTTTAATAACCAATATGTTAACTTAGTAACTCAAGCAATCAACAAGCATTAAGAATAAGACGCAGATGCATGAAAGGATCAAAAGGCACTAGCATGAAGACATTAAAATCTGACTTGTATAATGCCTAATTACCTTAGGCTATTCAAAGCTACCCATTAATGAGCTTTTGATCAATGACTCCCAAGCCAGATGGCTTTAGGGAACTAGGTGTAGAACACCCCTATGAATCTAATAACTCGAGCAACAAAGACCACGTAATCAAACTTAAGCCAAATTAGACTTTTATTCTATACATTTTAACAATCAAAACCTTTAAGAAGACCGTGAAATGCTCAATTACCTTAGGCTATTCAGAGTTACCCATTAATGAGATTTTGATCAATGACTCCCAAGCCAGATGGCTTTAGGGTACAAGGTGTATAACACCCCTAAGGATCTAGTGACCCAAGCAACAGAGGCCACGTAATCAAACTTGGTCAACTAAGGCTCATTTTTTTTATATATATGAAAACATGCCAGAATCCAAGATCCGAAACTGTATAAGCTTCTAAGTCTTTTATTACCTTGTAATCATGTGAATTTACAGAGTGAACACATTTTCAAAACAATAAACACGCAAACTATATCTGAAATATAACTAGTTATAACATTTGGTCGGTGCTCACTAAGAAAAATAGATCAATAACAGTCTTAATTTATCAACTAAACTAACCCCGCATCCATACATGTTTGACACAAACTCTAAGAAATAGTCATAATCACCTGGCGCTTATCATTATCCACAATAAAAAAATTATAAACTATATAAAACCCCTCGAAATAGGGTAATAAAACCACTAACCAGACATCAAGTATACCAATCTGTATAAGTCCCAAAAGATGGCTATAAACCAAGCATACATGCTGATAATACTAAAAGCATCCAAAAATAATAATGAAAATTGATCATGCATTCAACGATAATAAAAATCCACAATAAACTAAGTTTGAGGCTACAAAATCCCAAAAGATGTCAACTACATTTCATACATGAATGCAATACAAAAACAAATCCAAGCAGCCCAAAATACTGCTACAACCATAAAAATAAGCAGAAAAAGTAAACTATACTGATGGCTAACATGACATAGGATAGAAGAAACTGATAAACACCCCCAAACTTGAAATGGGCAATGCCCTCATTGCCAAGCATAGAAAAATAAACAGGAGAGGGCTTCCTTGAGGTCTGGTCACTCGACATCATCATCATCCTCTTCTTCATCTGCGGTCAGCTATAGTGGTGGATATCGAGGGCAAACAGGAGGCACAGGGAACTGGAATGGCATAGAATCAGCATCATCGCTGCCAGATGCTACATAGATACTCTCTACCGTGTTGGAGAACTCAACATGATACTGCATGAATAGATCTTGCCTATGGGCTACAACATCAATCCTCCTACTTTATCGGTCCACCTTCTGGTGTAGGAGGTTTATAGAGGCTAGAATCTCTGTCAATGGCCTAGCTGAAGAAGAATCTAACTCAATAGGTTGTGCAGATGTGCCTGCTGCTGAAGAAGGAAGAGGCGGAGGCCGAGTAGCAGGCAGGAAGCCCTCACTGTGGGGATGAGACTCTTCACCTTCCTAAACTTGGTAACTGGTAATAGTGGTACAATCTATAGTTGCCATGGGAGGTAGAAGTATCTCTTCTGTGGCCATAGGTACTGCTACTATCTGGCACAAGAATGTAATAACCAAGGGATGTGGTAGGCCGCCCGAAGTGCTGCCTCGCAGAGCCTTAAGGATCAACTCTTGAATAATGGATCCAACGCTAATATTCAACCCGATGACTATGGAAAATAGTAGCATTGCCCTCTCTCTAGTCACATCGCTGACGTGCCTGGTTAGGATCAGGTTATGGCAGATAAAACTATATCACGCCTTGTTGGGTAAAATCTAGTTACTCACAACACGCAAGTATACGTGGTCAACAAGTAATACAGTGAAAGTAGAGTATCGTTCCCACGAGGAATTATTAATATAAATTACCTATTATTAACTCTTAACCAAACTAATTTTATTTAAACAATCAATTTAATGTTATAAAGTAAATTACTTAATAAAACTAATTCTAATTACTACTAATTACAAATCAGATTATGGTGATTTAAGATCATAACTTCACTTATTGCTTCATTTAAGTTAACACACTTCTCATCAATTATTTTCTATCCTGAATTGTTAATCAAGAACACTAAAGCAGATAAAACCACCTCTCGATGCATAATACCCATACTTACTTAAATCCACAATTGATAGAATTAAGCAAGACACCCTAATTAACTAATCCACTATATCTCTATGTGAATTATAATTAAAAAGGATTTAAGGCACAAGTTCTCTATAAGATTACATATGGCGTAAAGGCATATCTCTATCCTAAACACGAATCATGAATTCCATCTATGCAGAAATCACAAACACATGTTATCATGATCAGATTTAAATCAATACTTCATCTCTCGAGTTCATATAGATTATCATGGTAATTGATGGCCAATCAATTAAGAAATTAAGTCCAAATCATAATAGACAATCCTCACAATAGAACATAATAATTGATAGCGAATCATATTAAAATAAACTACACAATAAGATCCATTGTAATCTCAAACAAAGAATTAGTTCATTGAATTAAAACTAAGAATCCACACTTGAATAAACAATAAAAGACAAAGATAGAAGTAGATGAGAAGATAGAATCTATTGTCTGTAGATTTGATGCTCTCTCCTTGCTCCTACTTTGAATCTTCAATGGTCTCCAAGTTGCTTCAATCTCCAAATCTAATAAGAACTAGGGTTTTTCCCAATCTACTCTAATCTAATCTAAAGGAATTCTTCCAATTTTTTTTTCTAATCCTTTTAAATATCCTCTTTTTATAAGCCTCTTTATATGTCTTTAAGTCCTCTTGGAAGTCCTTGAATCAAACAGCTCGAATCAATCCTTCTTGAACTCAAATTCTAGTTAAAATTGCCTTTTCTGCGTGTACCCAAGCCCCGGCTTGGGTATTGCCTTGTAAATAACAAGCCCCGACTTGCTATGCTTATGATTTTGAACTCAGGACCCCAAGCCCCAGCTTGGGTATAAGGCTTAAAAGAGCAAGCCCCGACTTGGGTGCAAGCTGCTAATTATTTTTTCTGTTAGAGTGTCCTCTGATAAAATGGTCATAACCTTTGATCCGGGAGGAGTTACGGGGCCTGCAACCTACCAAATCGAAGCTATAGATGAGCTCTACAACCCTTATTCTTTGAGTTTTGAGAAATAACGAACAGATGAAGGTTGAAATTGGACTGGAAGTGACTGCTATGTAAAATGGTCACCCAAAATAGTGAAGTTCAACGTCTGTTGGTACAAATGTCATAACTCTTTCATCCTAACTCCGATTGGAATGATTCAAGATGTTCTAGAAAGCTAAGAAGAAGCTCTACAATATAGTTCAAGTTCCACACCAAGAACATGAAATGAACATAAAAGCCCAAATGATGTCCGGATTGTTTTTCCTTGTATTTTTATACCAATAGTCGCTCACACAGCTCCCAAACATGTAATCTACAAAATGAACACAAAATGCATGAAAAGTAACTAAGAAACACGAGTTTAAGCAAATAATTCAAGTAATAGATACCGGATAAGTAGGTATAAAACCTACTTATCAAATACCCCCAAACTTAAACCTTTGTTTGTCCTCAAGCAAAAATAAAACAAAAATGCAATGCAATGCAATGGAATGAAACTAATCTATATGCCTACAAATCCAGCAGTATTGATAAACACAAGTCTATTCAACTGACCTCAGCGAAATGAAATAAACATGACAATACTTCATATCAAAACCAATCAATAATTTCCTAGTCAATCATGAAATCTTAAACTGTTATTACTGGTATAGTGTGTGTGTGCTCAACATCCATGCTAACTGATATAATGCTAAATACAACACATAATAGATCTCTTTAAAGGCATCACATAGTGTAAACTCACAAAATTCATGAACAAGCTAGATCAAACTAAAGTCAAACTTCCACCAAATTCAAGAGTCCAATCTGGGATACTTATGCTTTACTTTGCATTACGGGGGCTTTTTACTCTTTTCCCATTTTATTGTTTTTTTAACCATGACTGTGCAATGTCTTATTCCATTAGGCTAACAGTGTTACCCCTTAGCGAGCTTTCAACCAACGACTCCCAGACCATATAAGACCTTAGGGCGCTAGGTGTAAAGACAATCCCCTCGGGCGTACTTGCTCAAGTAACAAAGGCCCCGAAACAAGACTAGCCACGATATTTTTTTTCATCATTTTTTATTATTTTTTTTCTTTTTTTAAGCTTATATATCCCAAATTTTCCCCCCAAACTTAAGTTTTTGTCTAAATTTAGCCATCTCCGCCTGTTTATGTCTTTCATTTATTCAAACTAATATTATCCTTACGAAGTCAATTATGTATCAATTTAAACTTAATTAGTCAACAAAGTTATCTCTAACGTGCTAACCTGATTATACTAGTTTCAAACAGGAAAAGATTCAATTCATAACAAGAAATCACATTAAAGTTCTAATAATTAGTAATATACTTGTCTACTCAATCCCATTCTCATCATTGGACAAAATAGACTGTAACTATCAAACAGCTGGACTCATGCAAGATGAACATATTAACTAACTATTATTTTTGAAATTTTGATTTTTTTAAACCAGAAACTGAATATAATGCTATTCAAACTATACTACTATGCAACTACTTATGCAGTTGTACTACATGAATGCAAACATAATGAACCTAAACTAAAATAACAACATATACAAAATAACATAACATAAACATGAAACTAAACATGCAATAAAGAACTAAACTAAACTCCCCCAAACTTAGCAATTACAATGTCCTCATTGTAAGAATATAGTGGTAAGTAGAAGAGAACTTCCCTGTAATCCGCTAAGCATGAGGTGATGGTGGCGATGGCGGCGACGATCATTTTCCTATCCATTGAACCTCAAATACCTGCAATGAAGAGAGACAACATGGATTAAAATAGCACTTTGGAATATAACGTGATTCCTATCTACTAAATAAACTAGGAAAGCATATAAATATAAAAAAAATCCTGGGTTGCCTCCCAGTTAGCGCTTGATTTACAGTCTTTCAGCCTGACTTTGTCTGGTCAACGTTATCCAATTCGCCTACGATAAGTTAGGATTCCTCCATCCATTAGAATTGCACTGTGTGTGGGTAGGTTTCCCATCTTACTAATCTATGAATTGAAACAACCTAGCATAAGTCCTGTATATGATGTCTGTAGTTCCATTGCATAGATAGGTGTCTCGTCCGTTGTATTTGGGAATAAATTGTTGCATTGAGGCATGGAAAGTACAACAGACTTTTCCTCTTTTATTTTCTCTTCCTCAGCCCACCATAGTGTATACGAGGCCTCTTTATCATACTGATCATTGCCTTGGATGTGACTACCTAGGGGACATAGGTGTACAAAACTCATTGGATTTTTCAACTCTGGTTGAGAAGATACTTGGGGTATAATACAGGTGATCTGATATTCTTTATTTTCCAAAGCCCCAGTTGTCTCCTCAAAGTCCACTCCTTTCAGTTCATCCAGTGGCAGGTACACTTCTGGCTCTCCATCCGTTTCATCATCCATGTCATAGTACCAATTGTTTTGAGGGTGATTGTTCAAGGCTTCGAACATTTGATCCATCTGATTCTGCAAATTTTGAATTGACCTCTCTTGCTCAATCATCTTCTCCTCAGTTAATGCTACAAACTTGAACCACAAATCCTTCAATCTTGAATTATCTTGTTCAGTTTCGAAATCCATGTATTGAGGACCATTTATTGAGGAGTTAATGAGTTGTTCCATCTGTCTATTAAGATTTTGGGTTGATAACTCCTGACTCATTTTCATCTCTTCTTTTTCTGCTATAATCCTTAACATGAATTCCTTCAACTCTGAATTGTCTTCTTGTCGCATTAGAGGTTGACATAAGAATTATGAAGTGTATGTTGGATTCGGAGCAGAGTATTGATCTTGATAGTTATAGCTCCATGGTGCATCTGGGTGATACCCCCAAACTTGATTATAATTGGCATATGCATAATCGTTGAGGTAGTCACCACCATACTGTACCGACCCAAGACTGATGGTGCATTGATTACTCAGGTGATTTCCAGCATAATAATTGCAAGTAACTGTTATCCTTCAATTACGTTGGGCTGCAACAACATCCAACCTCCTCGAAAGTGTCTCAAGTTGTGCTGATAATGCAGAAAATACATTGAATCCATCAATCCCTGTGTCCCTTTGTGACGCCCCCAAAATATGTTTAATCCATCCAACTCATTCTGAGTCGCCAAATACATGGTACAGAAAACAGCTACACTTTATTAATACAATTGTTGTGCAAAATACGACAACACATATACTGTGAGTTTTAAAACCAAATATGACTCATGTCCCAACCATGGACATCACCTCACATTGATACATTACATAAAGGTACAGTCAATAGCTGTTTTAGAAATTAAAATCTTTGGGAAGTGCTCAAGGAAACCTTCGTACATGGGAGGCCATGCGTCTAGGTTATGATAGATATCAGAGAATTATCCTTGGTTAATCCAATAGACCCCAAAGAAAAACGAGAAGATTACTATCATGTTCCTTCTAATGGCGAGTCTTCTCTTGACATATAACTATCTCCACCGTCTGCAATTGAACATTATGTTTCAACCAAACTCCAAAATCATATAGGTAGTGCTCGTAGATATACTCAGCAAGTGGATGTGTACAACCCTGTCTGATGATAACTCGTAGGTCATTAGACATCTTGTATGATAGTGGCAAAACACCCTTCCAACGTTGGGTTCACCTCACCCTATTCGGTTCACCAAAATTAAATATTAAATGACGTATACAATACGACACACTTATCTAAAGTTCTCAATAAAATTATTTTTATACTATTTAGGGAGAACCTCAACAGCTATAGAACACCGTTCTATTCCCTTGTTATCCCCGCTCGACTAAGAACACTCTTATTACACCGAAAGGAATTATGAAGCAAAAAGGTGAGCACAACTAGCTCGATAAAGAATATCATAACTAAAGATAATTAAATTATCAATAGCCTTAAATCGAAAATAAATCGTAGATTTAGAACATATGGTAGATGATAAAACTTTTCAACCATAGTTGCGGTGAACGAGCAATCCATTAGAAGAGTCAAATAAACCATAAAGTCTATTATCTTCTCCATGTTAAAAGTCCACCAACAATGTTTTAACCCTGTAATGTCAATCAACAGATCTTGTTCACAGTCATGTGAATAACTCATAATCATAATTGTAGTTCTAAATTCCTCTTCTCATCCAAGACGAAGATAATTTTTATCACATGTCTTTACCTGAAACATCAAAAATCATGGTTATACCAAATCACAGTTCCTGTTCATAATCATACTAATAAATTCATTTTTGCACCACGGGCCATAGATATTCATCAACAATTCATCTTTGCACTACATGCCAAAGATATTTAACAACAGGTCATCTTTGCACTACGGGCCAAAGATATTCATCAATAATTGATCTTTGCACTACAGGCCAAAGATATTCATATCTCAAAGAAACATACAATCATTTCAGAATTTATATAAACCATAATTATAATCATGTTGATCAATTCACCTTTGCACTTAAGCTAAAAATATTCAATTGTAAATTCATTGGTCATGATCATACAAGTGAATGATTCAACTTTGCACTACTGGCCAAAGAGAACCCATAGTCACGATCATACCAATAATCTACCCATCTTTACACTTAAGTCAAAGAGAAATTTCATCACCGGAATTATAAAAATGTTATATATGATAATAAAAATAATATGATCAACAGCTGCATATTGAACATATATTTTTCTCGAAATTTTTAAAATTCATTTACTATTTTTCATATGGCCAAAACTGCCGAATATTTAGACATTTATCATAAATTATACTTTTATCCAAAAATTCTAAAATTTATAGGGTATACTGATATTATATAGATGTACTCCCAATAAAAATTTCACCAATTTTGGAGTTAACCACAAAGAGTTATAAATGTTTACTTTTAAAATAGTCTTTTCTCATAAAATCCATAACTCCTAATCTATACATCCAAAAATCGCCATTTTTGGACACAATCAAGAAAACTCATCAAATTATCATTTCAAATTTTTCCAAAATTTTTGAATGTCGAAAAAATTATGAAACATGAAAAACATAATAACCCTTAAAATCCCTTACAATCCCTTACCTCAAAAGAGCAGTATTTCTGACCTGAATATAAAGCCGAAGGAAACTTGCACTGAATAGCAACTCTCAAAGTATCTAAATACTCACAAAAATACGCTCGATAATATAGAGAGAAAGCTTATGTTTCTGGTGTGATTTTCAATTCTAACTTAGCACTCTATTTATAGGAAAATGAAAGCAGACTTGACTTGTAACCTGATGGATTTACCTGCTACTATTCCCACCCACCACATTTGAAATAGAATTTCAGCACATTTCTTCACCAACCATAGGTGGGGCCCACACATTCTAGAATTTTCTACCAAAATGATAAATTCAGAAACTTTAACAATTTCTGAACCAGTCACCTCTTAAAATTCATAACAAATTATACGTTCATTTTTAACGGTTCAAAATTTTTGGACATATACTCAAATTATATATGTATAACATATCCAAAAATCACAGCGATCCAACGGTCAGATCAAAATTTATGACTCATGCAATATAGCTTTAAGAACACTGATTTGATTTTTAATACTTCCATTCCGACAAAATACTGATAAAACACCTCAACATTAATTCCTTCATTTATAACCACAAAAATAAATCCATCATTTATATCCACATCAAATAAATATTTTCTTATTATATAAATTAATAATTAATTATTCACAAATAATATTACGAGAATCACAATTATGACAACCAGTAGTTCCTGGAAGAGGGGATTTCCAATAAGGATTTCTCCTTACTGGCGCACAATTAGGTGACCAAACCTCTCCTTGACAGAACTTTCTAGACATTGCCAATAATGCTATTTAATAATATTATTCAAATAATATGAATTATTAATATGATAATGGGAAATACTGTGTCGTGACAATTATTGAAATAACAATAATATAAAATATTAACGCAATAATTATTGAATCAATAAAATAAAATATTGAACAGTAATTACTGTAATAATTATTGAGTAGAGCCTTCTTACGTAAGAATAAATAATTCAAAAATACTGTGCAATACCGTGTGCTACTTTACAACCATGCGTATTGCTGTATTTTAACCATGGGGTATGTCGACATCAGGATTTTTTTATGTCCCTTTTCGTTACTTGTTCTTTGGTCTTCTCATGTTAATGTGAGATTTGTTTGAAAAAACAAGTGAAAAAGGTCCGACATGTGTAATGTCGACGATTTGACTTTAAGAGTCGCCAGTTGGTGTATTTAACTGGTTGCACCAACGCAACCGAAAAGGTTTGCACATTGGGCCAGTGATGTGACACTGCTAAACGGGTCTGTGAAACCGAAATTCATTAAGGGTTCGGGGGCTTGGTTATGCGGAGGGAAGGTGTTAGGCACCCCCCGACATCCGTGTTGCCAAGGTGACCGCCACTTCTTAAAGAAACTGTTATATGAATGCGTGTGTGTGTGTGTGTGTGTGGATCAATGTGCAATTATTTGGAAGTAGTGTTATACCTCGTTCGCACCTATATACAAGGGTTTGAATTTATAGAAAAATTCAGTTTTAACCAGATATAGCAATGAGGTTTTATAAAAAAAAAGGTTGAAACAAACATGTGCTCAATAGTAATTGAGGCCTTTGATACATCCATTTTATTATCTAAATGTTTGGCTTATTTGCTTTTATTTTCGAAATGCGAGGCATCTGCGAGAAAATAATATACAGCAGTGCCGAACTCCTTATGGGCATGACAGCCATCCAAGAAAATTCGGACACTTTATATAATGTACAAGCTGCTTACAGCTGGAAAATGCCCATCATGGGAACCGAATCTAGATTCAGTAGATTGAATCTGTGATCACATGATTCCTAGGCTCACATGATACTGCAATTTGTATGGAAAGCGATGGCGAGTGACATATATATAAAAGCTGTAAATATATATATATATATATGTGTGTGTGTGTGTGTGTGTGTGTGTGTGTGCATGATCAACCACCACGAAGCAACTCCATGGGGGATCAGAAATATAAATAAAGCAATAAATGCTATCAACCACCACGAAGTAAACTCCAAGCGGGACTTGAATGTAAATAAAGCTGTAAAAAGCTATCAAGCGCCACAGTGAACTCTGGCGAGCGAAATGTAAAGAAAAGTATAAAAAGCCACGAAGGAAACTCCGAGGCTGACAAGAGTGTAAATATATATATATATATATATATATATATATATATATATATATATATATATATATATATATATATATATATATATATATAATAGTATATATATAGGATATGAAATCCAGGCTCATCGGATATATAAAATAGCGATTATATATATAAGTATATATATATATATATATATATATATATATATATATATATATATATATATATATATATATATATAAAAGCAATTAAGCATGCAGGATGTAAAATTGGGCTCATCGAGACGAGTTTGACCACAATATATATATATATATATATATATATATATATATATATATATATATATATATATATATATATATATATATATAATCAATTAAACACTCGGGCAAAGTCTAGGCTCATCGAGGCAGTTCGACAACAATTTATATATAAATATATATATAAAAGCCAATAAACGCTCGCATCAAGTCTCAGGCTCGATCGAGGCATAACTCGATAATGTTAGTCCGTATAAAAATATATACATATATATGTAAGTATATATACAGACAGAAATGAAAACTACGGACCAAAGTCTGGGAAAACACACTCACACGACTCTCAACGTGTACAATAGTGTGATAATATGAGAAGAAAGCTTTATAGAATGTGAGAAGGCTTACAGTGGGCTGCCAAAGTAGACTTCTATGACTTTATTTGGATAACTACTCATCTCCCGCCGGATAAAAGATAGCTATATGTGAGCTAATAGAAAAGAAAACACTCAATATGGGTGTGTATAGAGCAAAATGGATAGGGCTTCCTCGCCTTTTCTCTCTCTTCTTTTTCTCAAATGGCTGACCCCCATCCTTTTATATATAGACGGATGGCCGCAGGTGTACATGCACGGCGGCAGCTACACTACTTGTTGGTCGTGGTGGGCCCGGGCTTCATGGGTCCCGTTATCTCAAAATCACGTGCACTCACGCCTTTGTAATGTCCGCCGAACTTGCGAACTTTAATCCGAGCTTACGAGCGAGGTATATGTGACCTTCTTCGAGATAGCTTGTGTCGAGAGTTACTGCAATGACATGGATTAGAGGTTGTCTGAAGTCGGGAAGGGGACCATGCCCATGGTCTTCAAGCTTCAAATTCTATCCAAAGTACTGTCACACGTAATAGTCACTCGGGATTGGATATCCTGGTTCTTGAAGGACATAGTTGTATGTATGTATGTATGAAGTGTTGAGACGACGCGCAGGTGTTGAAAGGGGCAAGATGATGTTTGACTCTTCGCCGGGGTTATCGCCAGTTTGAGCTGAAAGTAGACGTTGCTCAGGGTTACATATGAGATTGGACTACTTGTTGGTATGCTGTGATATCTTCTTTTGAGAGGAAGTGTTGAAGTGGCAAGATGACGTTTGACTCCTCATCGGGGTTATCGCCAGTTTGAGCGGAAAACAGACGTTGCTCAGGGTTACATCTGAGATTGGACTGCTTGTTTGTGTGCCTCACTGTCATCTGTGGGAGTGTCTGTCCGCCCGTTGTTATCTCCGGGTCTTAGGTATGAGTGCCTCGGCAGGAGGGCTGAGATTGAAGCTGATCGCATGTGTTTGAAACAAGCATTTCCGGAGTTATCGCCGGAATTGCAACAACATTCTTTGGGGTTATCGCCAAGGACGAAACTCGGGGTTAGCTCCGAGGTTGTAAATGATCCTTCCGGTGTGTGTTTCGGGGTTGAGGATGAGACTCGGTGTGTGTTCGGGTTGAGGCCGATGTTCCGGTGTGTGTGTGCAGGTTGTGAACCAATCCTCCAGTAGTATCCTAATGGATGTGGTATCTTCAGGGATATCTCTGAAAGACGATTCCGCCCTCCTGTAATGTTAGTAATAGTTGTGCAGAAAAATTTTGAGTGTCTACAGATGCCCCTATTTATCATATTCATGCAATGCAAGGCATAGATAGGATAAAGAATCCTAGACACTTGAAATGCAAGTGAAATAAACATGATGCTTATGTGCAGCAACATGATGCAAATGTATGATGCATGATTGTCATGTAATCCTGCTGGGATGACAATCAGTGATGGCTTGGACATGCGATCCAAGTCTTCCAGGATGTTGACATTGGGGCTATCACCAAAGTTGTGAATCCTAGACACTGACTTATATTCCATAGAGGTACCTCTTGTATGTAAGAGATCTGTGGGGATAAAGCTTTGTCTGCTTAAGGATGTGTATAACATATTCCCTCATCCTGTCGAAGTCACTGCCAACAGTCGGTTGTTGTCAGGGTTGCCTGACCTTCGTTGATGTGTGTATCACCGGATAGACTGTCAAGGTTGCTTGACCTTCATTGATGTGTGTATCAATGGTTGCATTGCATTGTAACCCCCGCTGGGGATACGTGGATGTCTGACAGATGTACGTTGTGACCCCCGCCGGGGATACGTATATGTTTAAAACTTCGGCGTTGTAACCCTCGCCGGTGATACATATTTAATTTGTAACTTTGGTGTTGTAACCCCCGCCGAGGATACGTTGATGCTCGAATTTCATAGATTCTGCGTTGTAACCCCCGCCGGGGATACGTCAGGGTTGCCTGACACTCATTGACGGCATCAGACCTTTGTGGAGTATTGCCGAGCATGATTTGTGAAAGGTGAGGCCACTGGTATCGTATACCTTGTATGCAGGTGAATACCAATGTAGAACATGTGGAACCAGAGTTTGACACATGAACATAAGGATTCCGGGCTATTCCGCTCAATCGCGTAGCGCTTTTATTCCTGATTTGGACTTTTCAGCTTGCGAGACCTCCTTTGCAACTCTAACTGGGGTGAGCCAGAGGTGTGGGACCCATGTAGAAGTGTCGCAGTACACTGCTGCGGCCCTCGCAGTGGACTGCATACCAACCGTAAGTCAACTATGTAAAGCCCAAAGGTTGCTTTTATAAGTCATTTTCAAGCTGGGCGACGAAGGAAATCTGAGAGCTTCTCATCAGACTTGTTGAGTTCGGGCAACTTTCTGCATAATCTGCTATCGTACAAGCATTCTTCACTGTACTGGTAATGTATACATGTATTCCTTTCCAGTTTTTATCCGTTGGAAAATGACTTATCACATGAAATGCATTTAGACACATAGTAGTGAATATGCATGCTGATATGACTTGATAAAAAATATTCAACATAGCAAATGTTAGTATTAAACCATGCTGAACATAATGATGTGAAAAATTTTGACTTTTGAAACAGTCAAATTGGCACCTTTTACTGTCATTTCTTATCCTATCTGAGGACAAATGAGTAAAGGTAGAAAAGTAAAATAATCCTGGTAATTAGACTACACTTACGGATTTTTACTATGATGTGATTAATGCATGTAGGATGTATATGACTGTGTACAGTTGTGCTACTGAATGGCCACCTAGTCATGCCTCTGTGCATGTGGATAGTCCCATTTACAAAGGGTCTATGGCAAAATTTTCCCAAAATGTAGGAATGATTAGTCATGCATTTTTAACTCTACTGTAGATGTATGTTAAAACAATGCATGCATGCATGTTAAAAAGCTCCAGGTAAGAATTTACCACACCCATTCTAAGGTGATTTGGAGACTTGTTGTCCAGATATTATGGATCCGGATCAGCCGAGTAGTTCTCGCAGGACCACTTCTGGTGTATGGAGGAGGGCTTCTAAAGAGCCTCAGCGCCGTTCTATTAGACAGCCTCGTCATTTGGTGGAGGCAGTGATACGTCCTATCCGGGTTGAAGTGCCGGATGTTGAGGACGAGGAGGAGGATGTACCAGTCGAGGTTCCTTCTCCTGCTGTATGTGTTCCCCGTAGGGAATTTCCAGGAATTCAAGTGGCAAACCCAGATCTTCTGGGTGACTTGAGTCGGCATCCTTCAGTATACCTGCACGCAAATGAGGTATGAAGTTAGATCTTAACCATCCTTATTTCCTATTGATGAGGAGTAAAGGATTCTGATGTTGATCTGTATTTGATGTAGGTTCCTGGCTTCACACAGTCTCGAGGGAACTGGTTTAACATCCACTCTATGTATCAGGCCTTGCATGATGACTACAGAGCGATTGTACATGGCTGGGGATTTGGAGCATTCTTTTCCATCCTTCCCCGTCGGCATGTCCTCGGGTTACCTCGGGGCATTGTCTCGAGCTGTGGTTTCACCTGCACTCGATCACTCCATTCTTCGGATCGTGAGGTGATGATGACGCCGATGGATTGGCAGTTTATCACAGGTATGGAGTTTGGAGGGGATCTAGTGCCTTGTATGGCAGATATTACCCCTACTTCAGTCAGATCCTTGTTGGGAGTTCCGGCGGAGGTGCTCAAGGGCAGGACTGTTCGTACGGGTCCTTTGAGCGTAGATGCTATGAGCGGGATGTTGAGTGAGCCCATACCCAATTATGTGAGAGTCAGGGACCGCATTCTTCGGCGATTGTTCCTGATGATCATTAGGGGCTGCTTCATAGAAGATAATTCCTCTACGATGTCCTTCACTTTGATCAGCGCCACTCGACACGTGGACCGTATAGGAGACTATGATTGGGGTTCCTACACCTTTGCCTACTTCCTCAGGGGAATGCGCATGTGATCTCAGGGCTTAACCGAGGTGTGGTTAGGATTCTACCCATTTCTGCTGGTGAGTGTTTGTCTTGTCTTTTCTCGTGTACAGGTTAAGAGTGTTGACTGACAGAAGATGTTTGCCTTTGTGTTGGCAGTTTTGGGCCTATGAGAGGCTTCCATGTTTGCGTCCTGTGAGTGCGTTAGGTTTAGACACCTATCCACGAGGACGGCGATAACATCATTCCATCTTGGCGGAGGTCCCATTCTTTGAGGTTTCACTCATTGTCGCCTTCAGGTGGAGTTGTTGACAGCAGGTGTCATCACATGGGTTCCCTACTCTGGGGAGCATTTGGGAGTTGGTTTTGAGGATGGGTACCCGACTGGAGTTGAGTACGTCATTTCCACCCGTAGGATTCCTCTCTTCACATATGGAGGATGGGAACTCTATTTAGGAGAGCGTGCTATCAGGAGCACTACAGGAGAGATCCGTATGCCGATCTTGCCTCCTGTCAGGCGTTATTGGCCTATTTCGCAGTCACCCGTCATTGATATCCCATTGTTAGGGATTGACAGTTTTACTTTGTCAGATGGTGTAAGACCCCAACTTATTATAAATGAAATTAAATTTCCTCTATTTATTATTTTGAAATAGTAAGGGTTGATTTGATTAATGTGGTTAGTTTATGGGTAAAATGCGCAAATATTTCAAATAAGCAAGTGGTTATAAAATATTCATTGTTGTCGGGGAATATTCGTTTGGTCGTGGAATATTCTTCTTTGTCGGAGAATATTAAATGCGACGGTAGCGCCAAGACCTTAATAATGGGCCCCATAAGGAAAGCGATTGGATGAAGAAAGCGACAAATATAAGTTATTTATAAATAACGACGTAGTTATTACAATTAATCTTTGTTGGAATACGGTGGTTAAAACACAAGAGCACTACCAGATTGCACCAATTATTGATTCTTACGTAAGAAGGCACTTTACTCAATAATTGTTACGGTAATTCTTGCTTAATATTTTATTTTATTGATTCAATAATTGCTACGTTGATATTTTATATTGTTCTTTGTTCAATAATTGTCACTACGATATTTTCCATTATCGGATCAATAATTCATATTATTTGAATAATATTATTAGATAACATTATTGGCAATGTCTAGAAAGTTCGGTCTAAGAGAGGTTTGGTCACCTAATTGCGTGCGATGAGGAGAAATCCTTATTGGAAAGCCCCTCTTTCTGAGGAAATCTACAGTTGCCGATTGTGTGATTCTATAATATTATTTGTGAATAATTAATTATTAATTTATATGATAAGGAAAATATTCATTTTATGTGGATATAGATGGAAAAAATTTTAAAGTGACAATTGTTGAAAAATTGATATTTTATCTTTTTTGATAAATAATTCATTTAAAATTATTATTATATTTTAATAATATAATAATGGTGATATTTTACAATGAATGTGTGATATATGAATAAGTGAGGAGGAAGAGTATTTTTGTTACAAAAAATGTTTACAATATGTTAAACATGTTTGTGGGCCCCACTTTGTGACTGAAATTGGATTATAGCCCATAAAATCGTCCGTTTGTGGATTTCGATCAACTTCTGCTTGGAATTTGGAAAAACTTAAACTTATAAAGTTGTAGAGAATGGAATTTCCTATGGAATAAACATAAGATTCAAATTTTTCTGATAAAATGGCTATTTATTATGAATTATTGAAGCTCTGAAGTTCCGAAATAATTGATTTTTGGAAGTTTTAATTGTTTTATTTAAGAAAAACGTTTTTTTTTTGCAATTAAGTGGGCTCACATGTGATATAAATGTGCTGAATTCAGTTGGTCTAAGGTGGGCTTGAAATTTTGTAATTATATTATTATTTTATTAAATTTTCTGCTTTGGTGTTCTGAGCATTTTCCTATAAATAGGGTGCTTAGGTTAGAATTGAAAATCACACCAAAAACTGAAGTTTTCTCTCTCTATATTATCGAGCGTATTCTTGTGAGTATTTTGATACTTTGAGTGGTGCTATAAGGTGCAAGATCCCTTCAACACTATATCTAGTATTCCAGTCAGAAGTACTGTCTTTTCGAGGTAAGAGATATTATTTTTTTTAAAATGATATTATTTCTTCTAATATCATTATACCGGAATATTGGTAAGATTTTTCTTTTGAAATTCTTGTCTTTTAGTGTCGGGGTTATGTTGGTTGATTTTGCAATCAAAGCAAACGTGCAAGTATACACGATCAACAAGTAATATAGTGATAAAATAGAGTGTCGATCTCTCAGAGAATTCCAATTAATAAACTCCAACTACTAGTACTATATCAATTCAATTTTATTTAAACAACCAATAATCGTGATTTTTAAAACTATGAAAACAAATTTTAATAAAGCAAGAAATTATTCTAAAAGAAAACAAAGAACAAACTAAGAATTGTTGAATGCAGATAAATAACAATTAAGACTCTAATTTCCCCAACTATGATTATAAAATCAATTATCCAAATATCCCAATTATTATGTCTACTGAATTGTTAACAGGAACTCTCAAATGCCAAAAGCCCTCTCTTGAGTGATCAATTGCCTTCTATTTAACCCAGATTAATTCTGCTATATCTCTATGCAAAACAATTGAATTAAACTCGTTACAATCCCAATTCCTTATGTGTTACATGCAGCAAATATATATTCTCATTCTATTCATAAACCTAATTATTCACTGTGCAAATAACTAAGTCACATGTCACTCTGCCCAGTTCTAACCCTAGAATTCCTCTCTCGATTCCTTCTAGAGTAACAAGGTAATTATTGGCCAGATAATTAATCAATAAGTGCAAGGTATGATGAACAATTCACTTCAACATAAATAATTGGAATAAATTAAATAATCAATTCATAACCATAAAAGGTTCCATTGGAATCTTAATAAAAGGAATTAGTTCATGACGAAATTAAAAACCACAAATAATTGATAAATCATCCTTAATGAGTTACACAATTTAAAAGAATAAAGAAGAAGAAGAACTCCAAGTTTTAAGCCTTCAGATCTGCTCTTGCTCCTTGATCAATCTCCAATTGTGTAAAAATTAATCTCCCAATTCAATATAAAGAAACCTTATATACTCCCCTTCTTGAACCACAATCCAATTGCCTCTCAACTTCCTCAAATGTCCACCTCAATATTAATTTTAATGCCAAGTCACGCCAAATCAACGACGCGTTTGACACCTTGATAGAGGCCCAGTAGCCCGTTGCCACCGAAATACTCACGAGTAAGCGCCGGTCTTTGTTGCGATGGTGATAATTACGCCTTTGTTAAGCTCAGTTTTGCCCAAATGTTCATCCTGCACCCATTCCTGCAATAACATAACTTAAACTAGTAAAATAACTCTAAAATGCTTTAAACATACAACTAATTAAGATCAAACACATCTAATTCATGGGTATATTACCCAATCATCAGGTTACTATTCACGTATACGGCACTATTCACGAATACGGCACTATTCATAGAAAAATTAAATTTCCGTTTTTTGTCCAAAATATCTATTATGGATACTAGCTTTGATTGTATCCATGTTTTGATCATTCTTGAATTTTACTTCACTATGATTATTAATGAAGTATTTTTGAACTTGGACTGTTTAAAGTACGAATCCTTAATATTTGCTCTTTTGTTTCACTGGATTCGTTTTCTTTAAAATATTTTTCATCATCCTCAGTCCTAAATGATGATATTACTGAATATCTTTGGTCTGTAGTGCAAAGATGGTTGATTTTCTTATGAATATCTTTGGCCCGTAGTGCAAAGATGTACAGGTGTTGAGATGAACATGACAAACTGATGAATATCTTTGGCCTATAGTGCAAAGATGAATATTTGATTCAAGATGAATATTGATTGATGTTACAGGGATAAAATATTGATGATGGACTTTTAAATTCATAGATTATAGTAGATTTCATTCTCTTCGTAACTCATCTATGAATTATTATTTCCGCTGCAAATATTGATCTAAAACTTGTTGTCTATTGTATTTTATCAGATTTTTCCCTATTGAAGACTAACGATAATTTTTTCTATATTATCTTAGTCATAATATTCTTTACTGGGCTAGTTGAGCTCACTCTTTTCCTTTTTGTTCCATTTTTCTTCTTAGGAGGCGAGAATGTAGCGAGTTCTAGTCGGGGTGTGGAATGATGGTTCTAGAGAGTTGTTTTAGTAGTCCTCACCATTTTTGTAAAATAATGTATCAATAATTGTAATGAGGACTTATTTGAGTGTAGATATTGTCTAGATGACAATATTTGTATTTAAACTCACAGTTTATGTGTTGTCGTATTTTTCACGACAATTGTATTAATAAAGTTGTAGTTGCTTCTGTACCATGTATTTTGGCGACTAAGAATGGGCGTTGTATACCTATTTTGGGGGCGTCACAGTTGGTATCAGAGCTTGGGGACATGATCTCTGGCGAAGATCGGGGAATAGAACTAGGAGGGGAGAGACGAGTAAAACCTTCGTTAGTGTGTCTTACCTAAGCTTATTTGTTGGTTGGTTAGTATATAGGGATATTATGTGATATGTGATTTCTTTAATTAACCCTTGTTTTATGGCAGTATTTGAGAATGTCGACTTAGAATGTTAACAGTGGAGTAAATGAGATCGTGGAGACTCCTTTACTCACCAATGAGGAGAACGTGAAACAGGCCGACAATGTTCCTCCTGTAAACAACACCACTGATCAGACAATGAACGACGGAATGTTTAGAAGCTTTTTGCAGTTCACGCAAAATCAAACAAGGGAGACTCGTGCACAAAATATAGGTGGAAATGATAACAATGCACGGTTTGTCACAACCAAGCAGTTAAAAGAGTTGGGACCACCGAATTCTGGGGAAAGCCGGATCCGATTAAGGCAGAAACGTGGGTCAAACAAATTACCAAGATATTCGACGTCTTGGGATGCATGGAGGAACAAAAGGTTCCATTCGCCACCTTTATGTTCTGTAATGAAGCAGATTACTGGTGGGAATCTGTGAAGCGTACCCATCCAGCCGCACTCAGCATGTCTTGGGAGACATTTCAGAAACTGTTCAATGACAAGTACTTTCCTGAAAGTATTCATCATATGAAGGAAGTGGAGTTTATTAGATTGGAACAAAATAACATGATGGTGTCCCAGTACGAGGCAAAATTTGTAAAGTTATCCAGGTTTGCACCTCATTTGGTGGAGAATGAGGAATGTATGACGCGGATGTTTCTGAGAGTTTGAAACCCGGCATACGTCAATATATCATTTCTCATAAATTTTCTCTCTATTCAGATGTTGGCAACAGGGCTCAATTATTAGAGCGAGATAACGAGTACGTTCAACCGAGGGACCACAATCAGGATCATACCAATGACAACAATCATCAGAACAACGATAATCAGCGGAAAAAGAAAAATATAGACAAAAGCGGTAACCACTCTGGTGGTAGTCATGGCCATGAAAATAGAAGAAGCGAGTCGAGGGGGGGGGGATTTTAAAAAGAGGAGATTCAACAATGACAATGCGAAGACGTCAACACCAGCAACAACTGGTTCTAAGGGAGGAGAACGACCACCAGTCATATGCTATAAATGCGGGAAAGAGGGACATATCAGTCCAAACTACCCACAACAATTCAAGGTATGTTATAATTATGGAAAGGAAGGACATATCGCTCGAGATTGTACATTAGCGAAACCAAGTCCAGCGGGGATGGTGACTCAAAAGGCTGTCCCAGAAAAGTCAAAGTCAACGGTTCCTGGAAGAGTGTTTGTCGTGACTGGTCAAAATGCGAGGAACCCAAACAAGGTGATCACGGGTAAGCTAATCATAAATTCTTACGAAGTTTATACCTTACTAGATACTGGTGCTAACCATTCATTTATCTCTCCTGCTTGTGCTCAACGTTTGAACTTAACTCCGGAGAAATTAGACTTTGATTTATCTGTGGAGACTCCGTTAGGAGAAACTTTCATCACATCCACTATTTATAAATCTTGTTTGATCCAAGTTGGTACCATCACATTACCTGTTGACCTTATCTCTTTAAAGATACTTACTTTTAATGTGATTTTAGAGATTGATTGGTTAACTACTCATCATGCCAACATTGATTGTTTTCGTAAGGTTGTTAGTTTTCATATTCCTAACCAACTTGTTATACGAATTCAAGCAACTAAACCACTAAAATCAATCACTGTCATATCAAGTCACAAAGTTCGTTTATTGAAAAATGGATGTCAAGCTTTCTTAGCCCATGTTATGGATTTGAATAAAGACACGTCAGATTTGAATAATATTCCTGTTGTTAGTAAATTTTCGGTCTACCTCTAGAATGTGAAGTTGAATTCTTTATTGATCTTGAACCTGGTACAAAGCCCATTTCTAAAACCCCATATCGAATGGCTCTTGAACTTCAGGAGTTAAAGGTCCAACTACAGGAGTTGTTGGACATCGATTTCATTCGTCTTAGTACATCTCTTTGGGGTGCTCCTATTTTATTTGTAAAGAAGAAAGACGGGAGTATGTGACTTTGTATTGACTACGGGAATTGAACCATGTCACCATCAAGAATAGGTATCCGCTACCTCGTATTGATGTCCTGTTTGATCAGTTGCAAGGAGCATAATTCTTTTCAAAGATCGATCTTCGTTCTGGATATCATTAGTTGAAGATTAGAACTGAGGATATTCCAAAGACTGCCTTCAGAACTCGGTACGGGCATTATAAATTTTTAGTCATGTCTTTTGGATTGACTAATGCTCCTGTGGCTTTCATGGATATGATGAACCGAATATTTAAGAAATATTTGGATCAGTTCGTTGTTGTCTTTATTGATGACATCCTCATATAGTCCAAAAGCCGTGAAGATCATGAGCACCATTTGAAGCTGGTACTCCAAAGGCTTCGTGAAAATAAGCTATATGCCAAGTTGAAGAATGCGAGTTCTGGCTTGAGAAAGTAGCATTCCTTGGGCACGTGGTGTCAAAACATGGAGTATCTGTTGACCCGGCGAAGATTGAAGCAATACAAAGTTGGGAGCAACCAAAGACGGTAACCGAAGTACTTAGCTTTTTGGGCCTAGCTGGTTATTATCAGATATTCGTGGAAGGATTTTCTCGAATCACTACCACGTTAACTCAACTGACTCGAAAAGATACAAAATTCGTATGGAGAGAGGAATGCGAAAACTGTTTTCAAGAGCTTAAGAGGAGACTCATTTCGGCACCTGTTCTGACAATACCATCTGGTTCGGATGGATTTGTTATTTACAGCGATACTTCGGGCAAAGGGTTAGGATGTGTTCTCATGCAACATGGAAAAGTCATAGCCTATGCCTCGCGACAACTTAAAGAATATGAGAGGAATTATCCTACAAATGATCTAGAGTTGGCAGCAGTCGTTTTTGCGCTAAAGATCTGGAGGCACTATCTATATGGGGAGAAGTGGAGATATATTCAGACTATAAAAGTCTCAAATATTTCTTCACCCAAAAGGAACTCAACATGCGGCAACGACGTTGGCTCGAGCTGTTAAAAGATTATGACCACACCATTCAATACCATCCTGGAAAAGCAAACGTGGTAGTTGACGCGTTGAGTAGAAGATCATATGCAGGAACGAGTGCGATGATGTCAAGTATACGCATAGAACCAATTTTAATCGATAAAGTTAAAGTTGCTCAAGCCACAGACCCGGAGCTAATGCATATGAAGAAGAAAGTATAAGAAGGTGCTATTCCAGAAACTAGAATCGATGAAGAAGGAATACTTCTAGTACACTCCAGACTTTGTGTTCTTAATGACTCTGATTTGAAGTACAAGATCATGATGGAAGCACACAATACACCATTTGCAAACCATCTTGGAAGTACCAAAATGTATTGTGATCTTCGACATACATTTTGGTGGAACAATATGAAAAGAGAGATTGCAAAGTTTATCTCGAGGTGTTTAACTTGTCAACGTGTAAAGGCGGAGCATCAAGTGCCAAAGGGTCCATTGCAACCACTTGAAATTCTGAAATGGAAGTGGGAACACATTACTGTTGGGTAAAATCTAATTACACACAACACGCAAGTATACGTGGTCAACAAGTAATAAAGTGATAAGTTGAGTATCATTCCTACAGAGAATTATTTAATAAAAATCACCAAGTACTAACCCGTAACCAACTCAATCTTATTTAAACGAATGAATTTCAAATTATATAAATTAAACTACTATTAAATTCCACTAATTAAATTAAGACTATGGAGATTTAAGATCACAACTTCACTTATTGCTTCATTTAAGTTAACACACTTCTCATCAATTATTCTCTATCCCGAATTGTTAATCAAGAACACTAAAGTAGTATTAACCACTTCTCGATGCACTAATACCGTATTAACGTTAATCCACAATTAAGATAGAAATCTGTTAAACACCTTAATCAACTAACCCACTATATCTCTATGTGAATTACAATTGAAGAAGGTTTAAGAATAAGTTCTCTATCCGATTACATGCGATGTCAAGCATATCTCTACCTTAACACTCATCAAGTTTAAGCTACTAACAAAATCCTGAACACATGCTATCATGATTAGATCTAAATCAATACTTCATCTCTCGAGTTCATATAGATTATCACGGTAATTGATGGCCAATCAATTAAACAATTAAGTCCAAATCACAATAGACAATCCTCATAATAGAACATAATAATTGATAACGAAGCATATTAAAATAAACTACACAATAAGATCCATTGTAATCTCAAACAAAGAATTAGTTCATTGAATTAAAACTAAGAATCCACAATTGAATAAATAATAAAAGACAAAGATAGAAGAAGATGAGAAGATATAATCTATTGTCTGTAGATTTAACGCTCCCTCCTTGCTCCTACTTTGAATCTTCAATGGTCTCCAAGTTGCTTCAATCTCCAAAACTCATTAGAACTAGGGTTTTGATCTAATTTACTCTAATCTAATCTAATGGAATTCTTCCAAAAACTTCCTCTAATCATTGCAATTCTCCTCCTTTTATATATCTCTTTATATGTATTTAAGTCCTCTTGGAAGTCCTTGAATCAAACAACTCGAAACAATCCTTATCGGACTCAAATTCGGACAAAAACTACTCATTCTGCGCATAGGCAATCCCCGACTTGCCTTTTCCCTTGTAAATAGAAAGCCCTGGCTTGCTAGTGGCCTGCTATTCTGGCCAGACCCCCTGCCTCGGCTGGATCTTTAGGCACAAAAGGGCAAGCCCCGGCTTGGGTGCAAACTGCAAATTATTTTTTCTACTGGAGTGTCCTATAGTAAAATGACCATAACCTTTGATCCGGGAAGAGTTACGGGGCCTCCTACCTATCGAATCGAAACTATCGACGAGATCTACAACATTCATTCTTTGAGTTTTGAGAAATAACTAACGGATGAAGGTCGAAATTGGACTGGAAGAGATTGCTATGCAAATGACCACCCGAAACAATGAAGTTCAACGACGTTCGTTGGTTGAAACGTCATAACTCTTTCATCCGAACTCCGATTGGAATGATTCAAGATGTTCCGGAAAGCTAAGAAGAAGTTCTACAATATAGTCCAAGTTCCAAGCCAAGAAGATGAAATTAACAAAAAAGCACAAACGATATCCAGATTGCTTTTCTTTGCGTTTTCCTACCGATTCTTTGCCAATAGTCGCTCACACCGCTTCCAAACGTATAACCTACAACATGAACACAAAATGCATGAAAAGTAACTAAGACACATGAATATAAGCAACTAATTTAAGTAAAAGATACCGGATAAGTAGGTATAAAATCTACTTATCAAATACCCCCAAACTTAAACATTTTGCTTGTCCTCAAGCAAAAACAAAACAAAAATGCAATGCAATGCAATGGAATGGAATGTAACTAATCTACATGCCTACGATTTCAGCAGTATTGATAAACACAAATCTATTCACTCGACCTTAGAGCAATCAAGCAAACACGATAATACTTCATATCAAAATCAATCAATAATTTCCTAGTCAATCATCAAGTCTTAAATTGTTATTACTGGTATAGTGCGTGTGTGCTCCACAACAATGTTAACTGATATAAAATCAAATTTAACACATAACAAGTCTATTTGAAGGCATCATACAGTGTAAACTTAAGAAATTCAAAAACAAGCTAGATCCAACTAAAATCAAATAATTTCTAATATCGAGGGTCAACATGGGATACTTATGCTTTATTTTTCATCTATTGGGGCTTTTTGCTCTTATTTCCCATTTTATTCTCTCTTTTTTTCTTTTAGTTTATATACACATAACTATGCAATGTCTTATTCCCTTAGGCTTTTCAATGCTACCTTAACGAGCTTTCGACCAACGACTCCTGCACCATTAAAGACCTTAGGGTATAGGTGTAGAGACAATCCCCTCAGGCTTACTTACTCAAGTAACAAGGGCCACAAAACTAGACAAGCACACCACGGTGTTTATTCATACTTTTTTTTAATAGCTTATATATCTCACATATTCCCCCAAACTTAGGTTCTTGTTTAACTTTAGCCATCACTACTTGTTCTTGTCATTCTTTCATTTAAACTAGCATTAACCTTTAGAGTCCGATTATGTATCAATTTAAACTCAATCAATCAACAAGTTGTTTTTACTGTGTTATCCTTATTATACCAGTTTGAAACAGAAAAAGACTTAATTCCTAACAAGAAATCACATCAAAGCTCTAATAGTCAGTACTATACTTGCCTACTCAATCCCATTCTCATCATTGGCCAAAATAGACTGTAACTTATCAAACAGCTGAACTCATGCAAGATGAACATAGTAACTAATTATTATTTTTGAATTTTTGAATTTTTGATTTTTTTTTAATAATGAACCTAAAATATATTAACAACATATGCAAAATAACATAACATAAACATGAAACTACACATGCAATAACGAACTAAACTAAACTCCCCAAACTTAGCAATTACAATGTCCTCATTGTAAGAATATAAGCCAGATAAGTAGAAGAAACTTCCACATAATCGACCTAAGCGTGAGTTGATGGTGGCGATGGCTACGATGATCATTTTGCTATCCATTGGACCTCCAATACCTGCAATGAAGATAGACAACATGGATTAGATTATAAGAGAACTTAATAAGAAACTTAATTCCTATCTACTAAATAAACTACTAAAGCATATAAATATAAAAATTCATGGGTTGCGTCCCAGTCAGCGCTTGATTTATAGTCTTTCAGCCTGACTTTGTCTGGTCAATGCTATCCAATTCCTCTTCGAAAGTTGAGGAACCCTCCATCCATCGGAAATAATGTAGCTTTTGGTAGGTTCCCATTTGTGATAGCCATTGCATTAAAGTCACCTAACATGTTTTCTTTACATATGTGCCCAATTGAGAATGTTAAATAACTAGGTGCTATCTCCATTGTGTTTGTGATCATATTTGGGCATGGAAGTGTGTCAAACACAATGGGCTCATCGTCTATCTTCTCTTTCTCGTCCCACCATGGCTTCATTGTTGAACTAGCTCTTATGTCATAAAGAGCTTCGCCGAAGACATGACTACCTAGCAGGCATGGTTTTGCAAAACTAATCGGATCCTTGAACTTTGGTGAAGAAGGAAATTGGGGCACTAATAACATCGGCTCATCCTTGTTAGTACTTATAGTTAATTCTTCACCGACTTTGCTGTCATTATCCCCATTTGACTCTTTTCCGACATCTTGTGGCTCATCTAGTTGTAGATTTGGCTCGGGTTCTCCGTCAATTTCGTCATCCATGTCATAAAGCCAAGTGTTTGGAGGAAGGTTGCTTACGGCTTTGGTCATTTGATCTATCTTATTCTGCAGATTTTGAATTGATATCTCTTGATTCTGAGTTGACCGCTTTAGATTCTTCATTCTCTCCTCAGTTGATGCTACGAACTTGGAAAATAAGTCCTCCAACCTTGAATCTTCTGTTTCAGTCTCGGAAGCCATGTACTGATGACCATTGGTTGAGGTAGTGAAGCGTTGTTCCATCCAATTAATAAAATTTTGGGTTGACAACTCTTGGCTAATACTCATCTCCTCTATGTTTGCTATGCACTTCAACATTACATCCCTCAGATTTGGCTTTTCTTCTTATGGTAATGGAGGTGGACATGAAAATTTTGGTGCGTATGTTGAATTTGGAGCGTAGTTTTGGTCTTCATAAGTATGGCTCCATGAAAAATCCGGGTGATACCCCCAATCCTGATAATAGTTGTTAGGATAGACATAATTATTGGCGTAATCACCATCATACTGTACCGGCCCAAGATTGATGGTGCATTGATGACTCGGATGGTTGCCAGCACAATAGTCACATGTAACTGCCATCCTTCGACTCTGTTGGGCTGCGATAACGTCCAACTTCCTCAAAAGTTCTTCAATTTGTGCTGACATTGCGGAAAGTGTCGCGAGTCTATCAATCTCCGCTTCCTTTGGTTGAGTCATGTTCATGTATGGCCATTGATACGCAAAGTCATCCATGGTACCTGAAAAGAGAGAAATATAGGAAGAGAATTAAAAGTATAAATAAAAATGTTTAAATTAAGACTAATTTGATTGAAATTAATATTAGCAAAAATTATATTAAACTAATTCCCTAGCAACGACGCCAAAAACTTGTTGGGTAAAATCTAATTACGCACAACACGCAAGTATACGTGGTCAATAAGTAATAAAGTGATAAGTTGAGTATCGTTCCCACAGAGAATTATTTAATAAAAATCACCAAGTACTAACCCGTAACCAACTCAATCTTATTTAAACGAATGAATTTCAAATTATATAATTTAAACTACTATTAAATTCCACTAATTAAATTAAGACTATGGAGATTTAAGATCACAACTTCACTTATTGCTTTATTTAAGTTAACACACTTCTCATCAATTATTCTCTATCCCGAATTGTTAATCAAGAACACTAAAGTAGTATTAACCACCTCTCGATGCACTAATACCGTATTATTAGCGTCGATCCACAATTAAGATAGAAATCTGTTAAACACCTTAATCAACTAACCCACTATATCTCTATGTGAATTACAATTGAAGAAGGTTTAAGAATAAGTTCTCTATCCAATTACATGCGATGTCAAGCATATCTCTACCTTAACACTCATCAAGTTTAAGCTACTAACAAAATCCTGAACACATGCTATCATGATTAGATCTAAATCAATACTTCATCTATCGAGTTCATAGAGATTATCACGGTAATTGATGGCCAATCAATTAAACAATTAGTCCAAATCACAATAGACAATCCTCACAATAGAACATAATAATTAATAACGAAGCATATTAAAATAAACTACACAATAAGATCCATTGTAATCTCAAACAAAGAATTAGTTCATTGAATTAAAACTAAGAATCCACAATTGAATAAATAATAAAAGACAAAGATAGAAGAAGATGAGAAGATATAATCTATTGTCTGTAGAATTTAACGCTCCTCCTTGCTCCTACTTTGAATCTTCAATGGTCTCCAAGTTGCTTCAATCTCCAAAACTCATTAGAACTAGGGTTTTGATCTAATTTACTCTAATCTAATCTAATGGAATTCTTCCAAAAACTTCCTCTAATCCTTACAATTCTCCTCCTTTTATATGTCTCTTTATATGTATTTAAGTCCTCTTGGACGTCCTTGAATCAAACAACTCGAAACAATCCTTATCGGACTCAAATTCGGACAAAAACTACTCATTCTGCGCATAGGCAAGCCCCGACTTGCCTTTTCCCTTGTAAATAGCAAGCTCTGGCTTGCTAGTGGCCTGCTATTCCGCCCAGACCCCCTGCCCCGGCTGGATCTTTAGGCACAAAAGGGTAAGCCCCGGCTTGGGTGCAAACTGCGAATTGTTTTTTCTGCTGGAGTTTCCTCTAGTAAAATGACCATAACCTTTGATCCGGGAAGAGTTACGGGGCCTCCCACCTATTGAATCGAAACTATCGACGAGATCTACAACTTTCATTCTTTGAGTTTTGAGAAATAACGAACGGATGAAGGTCAAAATTGGACTGGAAGTGACTGCTATGCAAATGACCACCCAAAACAATGAAGTTCAACGACGTTCGTTGGTAGAAATGTCATAACTCTTTCATCTGAACTCCGATTGGAATGATTCAAGATGTTCCGGAAAGCTAAGAATAATCTCTACAATATAGTCCATGTTCCAAGCCAAGAACATGAAATGAACATGAAAGCACAAACGATATCCGGATTACTTTTCTTTGCGTTTTCCTACCGATTATTTGCCAATAGTCACTCACACCGCTTCCAAACGTATAACCTACAACATGAACACAAAATGCATGAAAAGTAACTAAGACGCATGAATATAAGCAACTAATTTAAGTAAAAGATACCCGATAAGTAGGTATAAAACGTACTTATCAATTACCATGGATTTCGTTACGGGTCTTCCCACGGTCTCTTAAGGCATAGATGCGATTTGGGTTATTGTTGATAGATTAACTAAGTCTGCTCATTTCTTGCCTATACGGGAGACTTATTCCCTTGAACGTCTTGCTCGTATGTACGTGAATGAGATTGTGAGATTGCATGGCATGCCAGTATCCATAGTTTCGGATCGTGACCCAAGATTCACTTCATGATTTTGGGTTAGCTTGCAAAAAGCTATGGGCACGAATTTACGATTCAGTTCGGCATACCATACTCAAACGGACGAACAATCAGAGAGGACTATTCAAACTCTTGAAGATTTATTAAGACTTTATGTCCTTGACTTCAAAGGGAGTTGGGATAAGTATTTACCATTGGTGGAATTCTCCTACAACAACAGTTATCAGGCAAGTATAGGGGTAGCTCCATTCGAAGCATTGTATGGAAGAAAGTGTCGCTCTCCAATATGTTAGGATGTGGTGGGTGAAGCAACATTGTTGGGACCCGAGTTGGTACGTATTACTACAAAAAAGATCCAAATGATTCGATAACGTATACAAACGGCACAAGATCCACAAAAGAGTTATGCGAATTTTCATCGAAAGGATGTGGAATTTAGTATTGGAGATCATGTATTGTTGCTCCATGGAAGGGAGTTACAAGATTTGGGAAACGAGGAAAGCTCAATCCATAATTTATTGGTCCATTTCAGATTCTTGACCGAGTAGGAAAAGTAGCCTATAGACTCACGTTACCTCAAAGTATGTCTCGTGTTCATAATATTTTTTATATATCTTTGCTACGTAAATATGTGAAAGACCCGAACCACGTTATTAAGTTAGAACTGGACGAAATAGCGGAAGATTTAACATATAAAGAGGTACCTGTCAAGATCTTGGATAGGAAGGAGCATGTCCTACGCACAAAGGTCATACCACAAGTCAAAGTTTTGTGGAGGAACCATGCTATTGAGGATATGACCTGGGAATTGGAAACGAAAATGAAAGTGACGTATCTTCACCTTTTCGAAACACCAGGTACGTACGTCAATTTCGAGGACGATATTTCATAAGAAGGGGAGGTTGTAAGACCCCAACTTATTATAAATGAAATTGAATTTCCTCTATTTTTTATTTTGAAATAGTAAGGGTTGATTTGATTAATGTGGTTAGTTATGGGTAAAATGAGCAAATATTTCAAATAAGCAAGTGGTTATAAAATATTCATTGTTGTCGGGGAATATTCGTTTGGTCGTGGAATATTCTTACTGTCGGGGAATATTTGTGCGACAATAGCAACCTTATTTGTGGGTCCCATAACGGAAAGCGATTGGATGAAAAAATGACAAATATAAGTTGTTTATAAATAACGGCGTAGTTGTTACAGTTAATACTGTTAGAATACCCGGTGGTTAAAACACGATGAGCACGTACCTGGCAGTATTGCACCAATTATTGATTCTAACGTGAAGAAGGCCTTTACTCAATAATTGTTACAATAATTCTTGTTTTAATATTTTATTTTATTGATTCAATAATTGCTACGTTGATATTTTATATTGTTCTTTGTTTGAATAATTGTCACTACGATATTTTCCATTATCGGATCAATAATTCATATTATTTGAATAATATTATTAGATAACATTATTGGCAATGTCTAGAAAGTTCTGTCTAAGGAGAGGTTTGGTCACCTAATTGCGTGCCAGTAAGGAGAAATCCTTATTGGAAAGCCCCCTCTTTCCTGGGAACGGTCTGGTTGCCAGTATTGTGATTCTATAATATTATTTGTGAATAATTAATTATTAATTTATATGATAAGGAAAATATTCATTTTATGTGGATATAGATGGAAAAAATTTTAAAGTGACAATTGTTGAAAAATTGATATTTTATCTTTTTTGATAAATAATTCATTTAAAATTATTATTATATTTTAATAATATAATAATGGTATATTTTACAATGAATGTGTGATATATGAATAAGTGAGGAGGAAGAGTATTTTTGTTACAAAAAATGTTTACAATATGTTAAACATGTTTGTGGGCCCCACTTTGTGACTGAAATTGGATTATAGCCCATAAAATCGTCCGTTTGTGGATTTCGATCAACTTCTGCTTGGAATTTGGAAAAACTTAAACTTATAAAGTTGTAGAGAATGGAATTTCCTATGGAATAAACATAAGATTCAAATTTTTCTGATAAAATGGCTATTTATTATGAATTATTGAAGCTCCGAAGTTCCGGAATAATTGATTTTTGGAAGTTTTAATTATTTTATTTAAGAAAAATATTTTTTTTGCAATTAAGTGGGCTCACATGTGATATAAATGTGCTGAATTCAATTGGTCTAAGGTGGGCTTGAAATTTTGTAATTATATTATTATTTTATTAAATTTTCTGCTTTGGTGTTCTAAGAATTTTCTTATAAATATGGTGCTTAGGTTAGAATTGAAAATCACACCAAAAACTGAAATTTTCTATCTCTATATTATCGAGCGTATTCTTGTGAGTATTTTGATACTTTGAGTGTTGCTATACGGTGTAAGATCCCTTTAACACTATATCTAGTATTACAATCCAAATCTTTGTCTTTTTCGAGGTAAGGGATATTATTTTTTTTAAAATGATATTATTTCTTCTAATATCATTATGCCGGAATATTGATAAGATTTTTCTTGTAAAATTCTTGTCTTTTAGTGTCGGGGTTACTATTTACGTATACGGCACTATTCACGAATACGACACTATTCATAGAAAAATTAAATTTCCGTTTTTTGTCCAAAATATCTATTATGGATACTAGCTTTGATTGTATCCATGTTTTGATCATTCTTGAATTTTACTTCACTATGATTATTAATGAAGTATTTTTGAACTTGGATTTGTTTAAAAATACTGAATCCTTAATATTGCTCTTTTGTTTCACTTTGGATTCGTTTTCTTTAAAACATTTTTCATCATCCTCGATCTAAATGATGATATTATTGAATATCTTTAGCTTTGTAGTGCAAAGATGGTTGATTTTCTTATGAATATCTTTGGCCGTAGTGCAAAGATGTACAGTGTTGAGATGAACATGACAAGCTGATGAATATCTTTGGCACAGATGGTGCAAAGATGAATATTTGATTCAAGATGAATATTGATTGATGTTACGAGGATAAAATATTGATGATGGACTTTTAAATTCATAGATTATAGTAGATTTCATTCTCTACGTAACTCATCTATGAATTATTATTTTCATTGCAAATATTGATCTGGAAACTTGTTGTCTATTGTATTTTATCAGATTTTTCCCTATTGAAGACTAACGATAATTTTTTCTATATTATCTTAGTCATAATATTCTTTACTGGGCTAGTTGAGCTCGCCCTTTTCCTTTTTGTTCCATTTTTCTTCTCAAGAAGCGAGAATGTAGCGAGTTCTAGTCGGGGTGTGGAATGATGGTTCTAGAGAGTTGTTTTAGTAGTACTCACCATTTTTGTAAAATAATGTATCAATAATTTTAATGACTTATTTGAGTGTGGATATTGTCTAGATGACAATATTTGTATTTAAACTCACAGTTTATGTGTTGCCATATTTTGCACGACAATTGTATTAATAAAGTTGTAGTTGCTTCTGTACCATGTATTTTGGCGACTCAGAATGGGCATTGTATACCTATTTTGGGGGCGTCACAGTGGGCCCCTGCACTCAGGAGATGTTCCAGCATTGGTGGATCCCTCGTACCATTGGAACTCTGACCCGCGCCACCAAGTTTATGGGGGATATGGTTCCAGGATCCGTGATGATGACGGATTGGCTAGCCTGTGTCAGAGATCCGACTCATGTGACACAGATTGATAGATTAACACAGCAGCTGGACCAGGCACATTTCTTCATCCGGCATTTGGGCAGAGATCCTTCAGAGGCAGATACTTTTGATCCTTCCAACTCTGGCGATGTCCCCTCAGGTGACTCATATGGTTTTACCAGTGCAGATCCTCCATTGTATAGGCCTGACATCCCTATAGATAGAGATCTAGTGACTCAGGAGGAGTTATATCAGGTGGATAGCATCGATGATGTAGACATTGACACTATTGACTTTTTTTGATGTATTTCTCGTTATCTCTTTTGATAGGCCTCTGTTAGCTGCTGGGTAGCTTCACCCCATTCTTGCTATATCTTTTGATAGGCCTCTGTTGAGTTGTTGGGTAGCTTCGCCCCATTTCCTTGTATTTTAGCTGTACAGAGATGTATTAGATGATGATATACTTAGGAATGTATGCACAATTTTTCATTCCCTATATCATATTGCCATCTAATGTATTATGCATGTTATTGTTATGCATATGTATGTATGTCCAGAGATATTCAGCATTGACCCCTGGATGGTCTTATGACACGGCCGGTACAGATGTCTTCTTCTACAGTTAGCCGTATTGATCATACCCCACCATTTTTGGTGGTAGCTAGTATGCGCTCATGGTATGATAGTATATCACCATCAGACATGGTGATCGTAGATGATTTGCTAGCATACTATGACCCTATTGATGTTTCAGGTTCCCATAGGATTTGTAGAGGGTATGCTCGAACACTGGGTATCGGAGAGGCAGGTTTTCCGATTTAGGACCCAGGAGTTGACTCCTACTTTGGAGGAGTATGCACGTTTGATGATGCTGCCACTGGACAGATCTTGCATGCATATGGCTATTGGAGACATGAGTAGACAGTTCATGACCCTCACCGGATTGAGACGTAGAGTGGTAGAGGACGAGATTACATCCAGCCACGTGATATCCCAGCGTTTTTTGTTTGACAGATTTGGCTCTGAGGATAGTTATGCATGACATTCCGGGGATTTCACCACACCGGACGACCATTGGCGTTCAACCAGAGTGGATGTATTGCTGTTTTGCATATTGTCATACGTCTACATACCACGATATATGGATGAGTTGGATATCGGCGTCATTATGGCAGTGAGAGCTCTCAGGGAGGGTCGTACCATTATATCGATGATTATTGTAGAGACTCTGAGGTCAGCTACATACTGCTGCACTTATCCGACAGGAGTGTTCACAGGTAGTTCGGTCATGTTGTATGTCTGGTTTATGTCACACTTGAGACCGATTGGCACATTCAGACGACATGGGTTTTGCTTCACCCATGATATAGCCATGTCATACTCCTTTCAGCCTGCGGAGTATACATATGTTGCATCGTGGTCAGCTTTTATGGTAGGGATTAGAGACCCATTTGCTATATTGCCGTGTTCAGGGCTTAGCTCACCCTGTAGCTTCATTACTTATGCTTCGGGCATGGATTACCTCCCTCTGGCTGGATTGAGGGGCATGATTACCTACCACCCACTGGCCGTGATGTGTTATTTTGACCAGTTTTAGGATTTTCATCCTTATGAGGCGATGAGTCGGTATTTCGACTTCACACCATTTGTCGTGGAGGACAGATCCAGTTATATACTGTTGGGATCGTGAGCTAATTGAGTTTTCATCGATCATCCAGGTTGTTCCGCAGAGTATTCCGCATGAATGGAGACAGAGCGCATCAATTTGCGGCAGCTAGTATCCACAGTCAGAAATTGATTCGACGATGAAGAGCTATGGAGGAGGGCCGACATTCCCATCGATGATTTGACTCTTTGGGTTGCCCGGCATTTGTGATGGATTCTCCCACCCCGAAAAGTGCCACTTTGTTACTCGATGTTCTAAGACGATCATCGGAGCCGAGCTTATATCGATGACCTATGAGAGAGATCGAGGCTAGGGCCATGATGTTGATGACTCTTAATGGGAGAGACGCCTTTCTATTAGAGAGGATGAGGCTAGATCGGCCGAGGATGCATTGATAGTGGAGGCGGGATGCGCCTTTATCTGCTAGGGATGTGGCCATCGCAGACGATTACTTTAGTTAGATCCCGGATATCGTCGGTCTAGCCAACATGAGTGCTTACATTGATGAGCATTATGCCACCATGCGCTTAGCCTCGATCTCTGCTAGCTTCGTATAGATACCCTTGGACGGGGAGCTTGCGGTGCTACCTCCGTCTTGAGAGAGGATGCCATGTTAGATCGATAGTTCGCATGTATCTGAGATATGTAGATAGCTTTGTATTTTCCTGCACAAACTAGCTTAGCCATTTTGTCATGTACAACACATATGTATATATCAAACAGTATTATGTATGGCAGGGAAATATATTTTGATTCACTTCCCTTTTAGTTATGCCTTGATACTTACTTGATATTTGCCTGTTTCTTCAGGGCCTTATGATCTTGATGCATTCTGAACTTATCCTTGATAGGTGGACATTGAGACGTCACAAGATCTCTCAGAATGGATCATTGATTTCTGTATATCCCTACCATCTTTGGTGTCTTGGGACTAGTATCTGTATGAAATGTGGAGAGGAGAATGGTTTCTTCCTCTCTAAGATTGACCGCACCACAGATGGTCGCCAGTACTTCTATTTGTGAGAAGCCTAGTTAATTCCATCTCTTATGGATTGGTATTGCTCTTCGAGGCACGATCGCAGCTTAGATGGTCACTAAATCTTCTATTTGTGAGAAGAGGTTAGGTAATTCCATCCCTTTGATCTGAAACCGATGAAATGCGGTGAAATAAAGGTTGATCTCAGTACCGGGTGACAAATATTTTTGTTCTGGTAGGGGTTAGATTGAACCATGAATGGCTGCCTACGTACTCCTATTGAAGAGGAGATAAAGTCTGCGTAGTTCGAACCTGGTGTAAGAGGTTCAATGTTGGATGTGAAAGGCAGGAAGGTGTAAAAATGTTTTTGTTGTTTTTATTTTTGTATAAAAGGGCAAAAATGTTTTTGTTGTTTTTTTTATTGCGACCGGGCCATATAGAATATGGTTGCCTACGTACTCCTATTGAAGAGGAGATCAGGTCGACGTAGTTCGCCCCTCAGGACGAATTGAAGGCGAAGAGAAGCGTAAATCCCATGTGCAGGCTATACTGCGGGGAGAAGAAAGTTTGATCCCATAATGGGGACAAACTATAGGTGTGGAAAAAGTTTGATTCCCGTCTTCAGGAAAAACTGAAAGCATAGAAAAGTTTAATCCCGTCTTCAGGATAAACTGCAAGTGTAGAAAAGTTTAATCTCGTCTTCAGGATAAACTGCAAGCGTAGAAAAGTTTAGTCCCGTCTTCAGGATAAACTGCAAGCGTAGAAAAGTTTAATCTTGTCTTCAGGATAAACTGCAGGTGTGAAAGATTTGAAAATGAGGTGAAACCAGACTACTGGTTTGATGTGTATGTTTCCCTGAGGGGCAGAAGAGTATGTAAAAAGGTTAAAACCGGAATGATTGGTGATTGGATGATCAAAACCAGGATGTTTGTTTGATGGTAACTTTAGACATAGTACCGTTTCATGGTGTCCGAGTTGATAAGTTGTGGAAATTCATCGCCATCTATTTCCTTCAATCTGAGAGCACCTCCTGTCAATACCTCCTTGACAACAAATGGGCCTTCCCAGTTAGGAGTGAATTTTCCCTTAGATTGATCTTGGTTGTCAATGATCTTCTTCAAAACCAAGTCATGTTGTTTGAATTGCAATAGTCTGACTTTTCTGTTGTAGGATCGTGCGATCCTTTGCTGATATAATTGACCATGGAAGATTGTTGTGGTTCTCCTTTTGTCTATTAGAGACAATTGGTGATACCTGTCTTGTACCCATTGGTCCCCATCCAACTGAGCATCCATCAATACTCTAAGGGATTCCATTTCCACCTCTATGGGGAGCACTGCTTCCATCCCATAGGCTAACGAGTAGGGGGTTTCCCCAGTGGAAGTACGCATAGAAGTTCTGTAGGCTAATAAAGTCAGAGGCAAGAGGTCAGGCCATCCTTTGTGATTGGCAGACATTTTTTGCATGATCTTCTTGATGTTTTTATTAGCCACTTCTACAACACCATTCATCTTTGGACGGTAGATGACGAAGTTAAGGTGTTTGATGTGGAATTTGCTGCATAACTCCTCCATCATTTTGTTGTTGAGGTTCTTAGCATTGTCTGACACAATGACCTCTGGTTGTCCATATCGACAGACGACATTATTTCTGATGAAAGCAATGATAACTTCTTTAGTAACCCTGGGGAAGGAAGTTGCCTCTACCCATTTGGTGAAGTAGTCGATCATGGTGAATATGAATCGATGACCATTACTGGCTTTGGGCTCGATGGGCCCGATCACGTCCATTCCCCACATTAAGAAGGGTCAGGGCGAACTCATGTTGTGGAGCTCCCTTGGAGGGGCGTGGATAACATTCCCATGGACCTAGCATTGATAGTACCTCTTGACGTGATCATTACAGTCATATTTGAATGTAAGCTAATAATGTCCTGTTCTGAGAATTTTCTTGATAGGTAAGGGTCCGCTCATGTGTGGGCCACATACTCCACCATGGATCTCATCCATGAGCCTCTGAGCTTGGTCTTTGTCTAGATATCTGAGGAGACCTAATCCTGCATCTCTTTTATAGAGTGATCTCCGCTCAGGTAGAATTTCATAGCAAGTCGATGAATCCGCCTCTTCTCAGTTAGGTTCGCCTCAGCGGGTGTAGATCTATCTCGCAGATATTCCTTGATATGTTGATACCAAGGGTGGTGGATGGGAGGTAGTTCATCCGATACTTCTCTAATGTACTTCCCATAGACTGGGGCTTTTTGCATAGAAAATGTGATGCTTGGCATGTTTTCCTTGTCAAGTATGTGAACCAAGGAGGCCAACGTTGCTAATGCATCCGAAAAATCATTCCTATTGCGAGGAATGTGTAGAAAGGAGATTTCTTCGAACTTCAAAGCCATCTGTAGAACTTGCCGATGGTAAGGCAGCAAATGTAATTCTTTGGTTTGATAGATTCCCGTGGATTGTCTGATCACCAATTTGGAATCCCCAAAGACAGTTAATCGCCTGATGCCCATTGAACGGGCAAGTTTTAGCCACATGATACAACCTTCATACTCAGTTGTGTTGTTGGTGTTGACATATTGCAATTTGACGGTGACGGGATACTGCTCCCCCGTACTGGATAGTAGAACTGCTCCAGCTCTAGAGCCTTCTATGTTAACAGCTCCATCAAAATATATTTTCCACGTACGGCATGTATCGTACTGATGTTGTTGCTGAATTGTCATTACACCCTCATCGGGGAAGTATGTTTCCAAGGGTTTATAGTCCCCTGTAGGTGTGGCGGCCAGTTGATCCGCAATTCCTTGACCTTTGAAAGTCTTTTGCATCACGTAGACGATGTCAAATTGTTATAGGATCAACTGCTATCTGGACAGCCGACAATTCAGCATGGGCTTACTAAACACATACTTGAGAGGATCCACGCGGGATATAAGAGAGGTCGTGTGACCATGGAGATAATGTTGTAATCTCATGGAAGCCCATGCTAAAGCACAACAAGTCTTCTCAATCAAAGTGTACTTATGTTTACTAGTGCTGAATCTTTTGCTGAGGTAATAAATAGCTCGTTCTTGGCCTCTATCATATTTTTGCCCCAACATGCAGCCCATGACATTGTCATTAATGGACAGGTACATGAATAGGGGAACATCATCCCTGGGAGGTACCAAAACAGGAGCATTAAGCAGCTGCTCTTTAATTGTAAGGAAGGCTTTCTGACACTCATCATTCCATTTCATGGAAGAGTTCTTCCTTAATAGCTTGAAGTTGGGTTCACAGGTTGCTGTGAGTTGAGAAATGAATCTGCTAATGAAGTTGATTCTTCCCAAAAATCCCCATATTTCCTTCTCTGTCTGAGGAATTGGCATTTCCTTGATGGCCTGGATTTTGGTAGGATCCAGTTCAATCCCTTTGTGGCTGACTAGGAAACCTAACAACTTGCCTGATTTGACACCAAAGGCACACTTGGCTGGATTCAACTTCAAGTTGTACTTACGCAACCCGTTGAATAGCTTCTTAAGATGGTATAAGTGGTCCTCCTCCTTTCGGGATTTGACAATGATGTCATCCACATAGATCTCTATCTCTTTATGCATTAGATTGTAGAAAAGAGCCATCATAGCTCGTTGATATGTTGCCTAGGCATTGATGAGGCCGAATGACAACCGTCTGTAGCAAAAAGTTCCCCATGGCGTGATGAAATCAATTTTCTCACGGTCTTCCTCAGCAACCATAATTTGATGGTACCCCGCAAAGAAATCAGAAAAGGAGTACATGTCGTATTGAGCAGTATTGTCAATGAGAATGTGGATAAAAGGCATGGGAAAGCTATCTTTCAGGCAAGCTTTGTTTAAATCCCGGTAATCCACGCAAACTCACACCTTTCTTCCTGGTTTAGGCACGGGAACAATGTTGGATATCCACTCCGGATATGTATACACCATGATGATGCCAGCTTGAAATTGTTTCACAATTTCTTCTTTGACTTTTAAACTCCACTCAGGTTTCAATCGCCTGAGTTTTTGTCTAACTAGCTTAAATCCTTCTTTAATGGGAAGGTGATGAAGAACAATGTCAGTGGACAAACCCACCATGTCTTCATGAGACCATGTAAACACATCCTGGAATTGGGTTAATAGTGCAACCATGTCATTCTGTTGATTTGTGGTAAGGTCTGAACCAATCTAGATTAGCTTAGGATTTTCTAAGGTTCCAAGATTGAAAGGAGTAGTTTGGTCAAGGTTGGGTTTAGGCTTATTTGTGACCCATTCCCTAATCTCCCAAGGTGTCTCGATGTCCTTTTGAATATCCATCAAGTCTGAGTCCAACTTTGCATCAAAGTTACAGTCGTTGTGGAGAGAAGGCACCTCATCAGCAAGTACATGCACATCTAAATTCAGAGTCCTGAAATAAAGTATGCTTTCACTTAATATATGCAACTGTTCGATCATACAAAAGTGTTAGCATGTACTTGATAAAATAACTACTAGTACTGTAAAGAAAAGTAAGCAATTAAAGTTATCTACTGAGGGAGGAGGATTTTTGCCTGCTTTTACCCTCGTCGACCAATGCATGGAATGTTGTTCCAATTGTCGAGGGCAAAGTCCTGATGGACTACAATAATGGAAGGATCGTCATTGTCCTCCTTCTCCAGAATGATAACCATGACATCTGGGCAATCATCGTGTGGGGTGTATCTGTTTATATGTTCATCATGAACAATGACGTGTATCCCTGCCATCATCAAGGCAAGGTCATGTTTACATTTCCGTTCCTTTTCTTCCACTTCGGGATCAGGAATCAGCACCTCTTTTTCTTTGAAAGGTACTGGCTTGGGAAACAACATAGTCAGAATATGTGCTGGCACCTTAACTGGAGACTGTATCAGCTCATGAGGTGCATATTGAAAACATCATCGTGTGGCGGAAGCTTAAGGAACCGGCTGGTGTTTATGTGGATTCCTATGACAGGAACTGGCAGAATAGCCTAGCCCGGCTGTCCTAGTTTGACTGGACATTTGAATAGGGTGCTTAATACCCTGCTTGTCTTTACCAAGCCCTTGTCCAGGCTGATAACCCAATGACATCATTTCTTGAGTAGCCGACATAACCTTGGTAGAAATCTTGGGTATGGGAAGTGGTGCTTCAATAGGTTGATATTGAGTGTTACTCACTTCCAAGATATGAAAATCGCCACTCAACTTCGAGTTTGAAGCGATGATTGGCAGATCTCCTTGTTCAGGATACTCCGGCTCAGTATTAACAGTGACTAGACTGTTGTTGATAATGTAGTTGAGCTTTTGATGTAATGTGGAGGGAACAGCTCCAGCCATATGTATCCATGGTCCCCCCAATAGCAGGTTGTATCCTGAATCTATCTTTAGGACATGGAAGGATACATTGAATGTATTTGGGCCAATCTTAATTGGCAATTCAATTTTTTCGACTGCACTTCGTCGGGATCCATCAAAAGCTCAGATAACCGTGTGGCTGCTCTGGATCCGCTTGAGATTGACATTCATCTTAACCAGGGTGGCATAAGGACAGATATTTAGAGATGAGCCTCCATCTATCAGAACTCCAGCTAGCATGTACCCGGAAGACAACACTGTGATGTGCAGTGGCTTAAAATGACCGGTCCCTTTGGGCGGTATGTCGTCATCAGTGAAGGATATCACATTGTTATTGAAAATGTGATCAACCAGATGTTGAAATCTTTCCACATCCACTGATTTTGGCAGATAGGCTTCTTGCAAAACCTGTAATAGAATCTTCCGATGATCTTGGAAGAGAAAACCAAATCCAGTATAGATATCTGGTGTGGAGCTTGTCGTAAGCTTAAAACCACATTGGCTTCATTGTGGCCCATAGTGCGGAGGAATTGTTCAATCTTCTCCATGGGAATCTTCCCCTTTGCTTTGCAAGTAGGCTTCATAACCCGTTGAGGAAGATACAATGGATTATCCTTCGACACTATAGCAGTAGTATGAGACGTAGATCCTTCAGCTTCTCCATAATTCCATGGAACTTTGTGCAAGCTGACAACAGGATGTTGTGGTTTGAAGGGTAGAGAAATTGGCTCAGGTGCGACCACTTTCAAAGGATTGTCAGCTCCTTTGAGTTGAATTGGATGTATAGGAAATACTTTGACAGTCTCATTATCCACTTCAGATATAATTGTGATCGATTCCTTCCATTTGGTAGGACATGCATTCCCACCTTTGAGTTGCACAGTGTAGTCATCTGTAATTTGCAAGATACCGCTATCAATAAGATTCTGAATGAGATGACGGAGTGCCCAACATTCTTCTGTGCTGTGACCGTGAGAGTGTGAATGATACTAACACACTTCATCAGAATTGAACCGTCCGGAGCGGGGATTGATTGGAGGTAGAAGGAAGGTAATTCTTCCTTCGTTGATCAACATTTACAATATCTCCTCCATAGATTGGTCGAGATAGGTAAATTCCCTTTGATTGGCAAAATCCCGATGGGCTTTAGCACTTGCTCTCTTTGAAACCTTATCCTCCATAGCTTCAATTTCTGAAGGTGATGGTGGAGGATTCATAACAAATGGAAGGAGATAGGCATGCTCCTATTTGATTAATTGGCATGTGACTTGATGCTGATGAGTCACCAGTTCAGCCAATTGCTCGATTTGTTTACAAAGAGCTTTCATCTTTCGTTCCATGGTAAACTGGAACTTTGCATAATCCCATCTGTCATCACCGTCTTTGATGGTCTGAGATGGCTCGCTAATAACACTGGAATTTTGCTCAGTGCTCCAACTGATCATGTTGACCTCTTCTTCTTTATGTTGAGGAAGAGGGTTATCTTGCACATGAGGTTGATCGGGTTTGGTGACTACAATCTCACCGTTGTCAATCAAGTCTTGGATCTTGTGTTTCAAGTCCCAACAATCTTGAGTATCATGATAAGTACACTTCCGAGTAGCATTAAAACCCCTCCCATTAGGGTTGGCTGGTGGAAGCAGACGTGTAATTTTTTTCTGAGTAGTCAAAAGAGCAAGAATATTCTTGAACGAGTCCCCTAAGGGTGTGAACGTTCGAGGTCGCTTTGCTTCTCCATTTTTAAGCAATGGAGGGTTTGAAGATTGTGCCTGAAAAGGGGAATAGTTTCTCCTTTATATAGGCATGCTTTGATTGCCTTTCTGTCCTTGTAGTATCAAGGAAAAATCCTCCTCTTTCTTTTTATGGACCCTCCGGGGGTTTTTTCCATAAGATCCAGACTGGATGTGTTAAGTAACAGCTTTAAGAGCGGCGAGATCTTGAATCTTCCCAGACTTCAATCCCATTTCAGCCATTTCTCCGTGCTTGATCATTTTGGAGAATGGCTTGCCAATACCAACTAGAACTCTTTCATAGAAAGGAGCTTCCTGTACATCTATGAAAGTCATGACCATTTCTGATTCTGTCATGGAAGGAATAACTTGAGCAGCAAGGCGCCTCCACCTTTGAGTATACTCTCTGAATGACTCATTAGACTGTTTCTTGACCTTGGTAATTTGGTACTAATCAGGAGCTATCTAAGACTGAAAACTGTATTAAGTGAGGAAGTCATAAGCTAGCTCTTCCCAACTATGGATCTTTGAGTTGTCTAATATGGTATACCATGAATGGGCTTCTCTAGTCAGACTCTTCTGGAATAGCTGCATTCTGAGCTTTTCATTTATCGCATAAGATCCAAGTTCTCCAATGAATAACTTCAAATGGGTATAAGGATCTCCTAATCCGTCATACTTTTCAAAATCAGGGGTTTTAAATTTCTCTGGATACTGAACACCAAAAACTATGCAAAAGTCTGTATATGAAACACTGCCGTGTGTCCCAATCCCTTTGAGAATGCGGATAGTTTCCTCCATTCGGAGGACCTTTTTCCTAATATCACCAGTGTCTGGATCTCCTTTGAGATGGGTGCTTTCAGGGTCTTTGTTGGTCGTATCCAACTGATGCTCTAGAATTGTTTTTTCCAGACCTTGGACTCCCCCTTGTGTAGAGGATTCTGTATGTATAGGTATCTTCGTACCCTAAGTGGACTGGTGTAATTCTTTCAGAGTAGAAACGACCAAGTCGTGATTTGTTTACTCAATCCAAGTCAAATTCTTCTCGGGAAACAGATGTTAGGTAGTGGTCGGAAGAAGACATGATTGGTACAGTAGGCTACGTGGCCTTTTTTGGATTTTGAGCGGTGTATGTGCCCAATTGCTTCCCTATAAAAGACTTATGTAGTATGGTCTTAAGGTAATGTAAATGTTATCATAACAATATCCGTTTTAGGAATTTTGTCCTGCAAAACCGGTTGTTAATTGATAACATGTTATGTATGCATATAGAATAAATTACAAGTAAATGCTTTTACAAGTAATTGAAAATGGAAAGTATGAAGAGACTTTCCTCCGCATTTGGTTTATCAGAGGTTGACCTATCTTAGGGTTACTCTCGCGGCTTTTTGGCATGAAGGTTCTTAGATCATCGCAATCTACTTGACGGGAAGTTAATCCGGTCGTTCAACTGGAGCGAATTTGAGTGGTGCTTTTCCTGAGCCCCGGGGAATTATTCTTCCCATGGGTCCAGTAATCAAACACCGACAGGATAGGCTCCTGATGGAGGGACCACACAACATACATTCACATACAACGTGTCTCACCGTTTATGCAAAATAATGACATGTACGAAGCACTAATATCACAGATAGATATTTAGTAGTGCAGTAATTAAGATGCATTCGTACACATTCATCATAAATGTAAATGCAACATTCACACACAAGCATATAACAATTTTGAAAAGCTTGTAATAGCGACTTAAGCCCTCTTACTGGAGTCCCCAACAGAGTCGCCACCATCGACATCGGATTTTTTGATGTCCGTTTACTTGTTGTTTTTTGGTGTTCTCATGTTAATGTGAGATTTGTTTGAAAAAACAAGTGAAAAAGGTCCGACATGTGTAATGTTCACTATTTGACTTTAAGAGTCGCCAGTTGGTGTATTTAATTGGTTGCACCAATATATCCAAAAAAGGTTTGCACATTGACCCGATGATGTGACATCGCTAAATGCAGTCTGTGAAACCGAGATTCATTAAGGGTTCGGGGGCTTGGTTATGCGAAGGGAAGGTGTTAGGCACCCCCCGACATCCGTGTTGCCACGGTGACCGCCACTTCTCAAAGAAACTGTTATATAAATGTGCGTGTGTGTGTGTGGATCAATGTGAAATTATTTGGAAGTAGTGTTGTACCTCGTTTGCACCTATATACAAGGGTTTGAATTTATAGAAAAATTCAGTTTTAACCAGATATAGCAATGAGGTTTTATAAAAAAAAAAGGTTTTTCAAACCCTGTGATCAATAGTAATTGAGGCCTTTGATACTTCCATTTTATTATCTAAATGTTCGGCTTGTTTGCTTTTATTTTCGAGATGCGAGGCATCTGCGAGAAAATAATATACAGCAGTGACGAACTCCTTATGGGCATGACAACCATCCAAGGAAATTTAGACACTGTAAATAATTTACAAGCTGCTTACAGCTGGAAAATGTCCATCATGGGAACCAAAACTAGATTCAGTAGACTGAATCTGTGATCACATGATTCCTAGGCTCACATGATACTGCAATTTGTATGGAAAGCAGTAAGCAGTTACATATATATAAAAGCTGTATATATATATATATGTGTGTGTGTGTGTGCATGATCAACCACCATGAAGCAACTCCATGGGGGATCCGAAATATAAATAAAGCAATAAATGCTATCAACCGCCACGAAGTGAACTCCAGGCGAGACTTGAATGTAAATAAAGCTTTAAAAAGCTATTAACTGCCACGAAGTGAACTCCAGGCAGGACGAAATATAAAGAAAGCCGTAAAAAGCCACGGAGGAAACTCCAGGCCTGACAAGAATGTAAATATATATATATATATATATATATATATATATATATATATCGGATATGTCCGACAACAATGATTATATATATAAGTATATATGTATATAAAAGCAATTAAAAGCGCATAGGATGTAAAATCCGGCTCATCGATGAAATCGACCACAATTTATATATATATATATATATATATATATATATATATATATAAACAATTAAACGCTCGCATCAAGTATAGGCTCATCGATAGAGTCGACAACAATTTATATATAAATATATATATATAAAAAGCCAATAAACGCTTGAATAAGTTCAGGCTCAATCGAGGCATAACTTTCGATAATGTTAGTTCAGTATAAAAATATATACATATATATATGTAAGTATATATCTGAGATGAACTTCAATTCGAGCTTAGAACGAGGTATATGTGACTGCTTGGATAAACAGTGTCGAGAGTTACCTGATGACATGGATTAGAGGTTATGCGAAGTCGGGAAAAGGGGATCATGCCCATGGTCTTCAAGCTTCAAATTTTATCCAAAGTACTGCCACGCGTAATAGTCACTCGGGATTGGATTTCCTGGTTCTTGAAGGACATAGTTTTATGTATGTATGTATAAAGTGTTGAGACGACGCGCAGGTGTTGAAATGGGTATTTTATAACAACTTGCGTATTTTGAAAATTTTATATATATCACCCTTAACTTTAAACTTTTATCAATTTAACCATTTACCAAATAGGAAAAATTGAATACTTTTATTTCATAAAATTCGGGGTCTTACAATCTCCCCTCCTTATGAAATTTCGTCCCCAAAATTTACGTACCTGGTATTTCGAAGTGTTGAGAATACCTTGTTTTCATTTCAAATTCCATCTTTCCTGTCCTCATGATTTCTCCATTGCTCATCTCCTGTATTTCAGATATCATTCTAGAATACAACTTCAAAACAAGGGTTAATTGAACAAATTAACATATCTCGATATTATGACTAACCAACAAATAAGCTTAGGTAAGACATACTAGCGAAGGATTTACTCGTCTCTCCCCTCCTAGTTCTATTCCATGATCTCCGCCAGAGACCATATCCATAAGCTCTGATATCAACTGTGACGCCCCCAAAATAGGTCCAATCCATCCAACCCATTCTGAGTCGCCAAATACATGGTACAGAAAACAACTACAACTATTTAATACAATTGTCATGAAAAATACGACAACACATATACTGTGAGTTTTAAAACCAAATGTGACTCATGTCCCAACCATGGACATCACCTCACATTGATACATTACATAAAGGTATAGTCAATAGCTGTTTTAGAAATTAAAATCTTTGGGAAGTGCTCAAGGATACCTTCGTACATGGGAGGCCATGCGTCTAGGTTATGATAGATATCATATGTCCAGAGAATTATCCTTGGTTGATCCAATAGACCCCAAAGAAAAACGAGAAGATTACTATCATGTTCCTTCCAATGGTGAGTCTTCTCTTGACATATAACTATCTCCACCGTCTGTAATTGAACATTATGTTTCAACCAAACTCCAAAATCATATAGGTAGTGCTCGTAGATATACTCAGCAAGTGGATGTGCACAACCTTGTCTGATGATAACTCGTAGGTCATTAGACATCTTGTATGATAGTGGCAAAACACCCTTCCAACGTTGGGTTCACCTCACCCTATTCGGTTCACAAAAATTAAATATCAAATGGCGTATACAATACGACACACTTATCTAAAGTTCTCAATAAAATTATTTTCATACTATTTAGGGAGAACCTCAATGACTATAGACCAATAGTTCTATTCCCTTGTTATCCCCGCTTTCGACAAGCAACACTCTTATTACCTGAAAGGAATTGTGAAGCAAAAGGGTGAGCATAACTAGCTCAGTAAAGAATATCATAACTAAAGATAATTAAATTATCAAAAGCCTTCGTCAGAAATAAATCAGAGATTTAGAACATATGGTAGATGATAAAACTTTTCAACCATAGTTGCAGCGGAACGAGTAATCCATTAGAAGAGTCAAATAGACCATAAAGTCTATTATCTTCTCCCATGTTAAAAGTCCACCAACAATGTTTTAACCACAGAACGTCAATCAGCGGATCCTGCTCACACGGTCGTGAATAACTCATAATCATAATTGTAGTTCTAAATTCCTCTTCTCATCCAAGACGAAGATAATTTTCATCACATGTCTTTACGAAACATCAAAGATCATGGTTATACCAAATCACAGTTCCTGTTCATAATCATACTAATAAATTCATCTTTGCAGCACGGGCCATAGATATTCATCAACAGTTCATCTTTGCACTACATGCCAAAGATATTCAACGATAGGTCATCTTTACACTACGGGCCAAAGATATTCATCAACAGTTCATCTTTGCACTACAGGCCAAAGATATTCAACAACAGGTCATCTTTACACTACGGGGCAAAGATATTCATCAACAATTGATCTTTGCACTACAGGCCAAAGGTATTCATATCTCAAAGAAACATACAATCATTTCAGAATTTATATAAACCATAATTATAATCATGTTAATCAATTCACCTTTGCACTTAAGCTAAAAATATTCAATTGTAAATTCAATGGTCATGATCATACCAGTCAACAATTTAACTTTGCACTACTGGCCAAAGAGAACCCATAGTCACGATCATACCAATAATCTACCCATCTTTACACTTAAGTCAAAGAGAAATTTCATCAACGGGATTATAAAAATGTTATATATGATAATAAAAACAATATGATCAACAATCGTATTTAATTTCAAAAGTAAGATTCATAAATCAATGATTTCATAACACCTTAATCCAAATGTTATAAATCACTTAATAGTCTTATAATCTAATATTATTAATACTACCACAATATTTTAATCATTTCTTAAATTTATAAATAATTTATTTTAATTGTTTACACTTTACTCATCAATGAATTTAATCATCCTAAAATGCCAAACTCATAAAATTTCATCACCAATAACCAAAACCCTCATCAAAAATCTGCATATACCTTATATAGGATTCCTAAGCCATAAAATCCTATTGTCCAATTTTGTTACTTCACATAACATATTTAATTCATTTACTCATAACTAGTCAATTTTCATGAAAATACCAAATCAGTACAAACAAATTTTCTTTTCTGGGATTTAGCAGAACATAGTCCCATATTGAACATATATTTTTCTCGAAATTTTTAAAATTCATTTACTATTTTTCATATGGCCAAAACTGCCGAATATTTAGACATTTATCATAAATTATACTTTTATCCAAAAATTTCGAAATTTATAGGGTATACTGATATTATATAGATGTACTCCCAATAAAAATTTCACCAATTTTGGAGTTAACCACAAGGAGTTATAAGGGTTTACTTTTAAAATAGTCTTTTCTAATAAAATCCATAACTCCTAATCTATACATCCAAAAATCGCCATTTTTGGACACAATCAAAAAAACTCATCAAATTATCATTTTAAATTTTTCCAGAATTTTTGAAGGTCAAAAAAATTATGAAACATGAAAACCATAATAACCCTTAAAATCTCTTACCTCAAAAGAGCAGTATTTCTGACCGGAATGTAAAGCCGAAGGAACCTTGCACTGAATAACAGCTCTCAAAGTATCTAAATACTCACAAAAATACGCTCGATAATATAGAGAGAGAAAGAGAGAAAGCTTATATTTATGGTGTGATTTTCAATTCTAACTTAGCACTCTATTTATAGGAAAATGTTAGAACACCAAAGCAAACTTGACCTGTAACCTGATGGCTTTACCTGCTACTATTCCCACCCACCACATTTGAAATACTCCCTCCGTCCCATGATAAAAGTCCTTATTACTATTTTGGGTAATCCCATGTTAAATGTCCATTTTTCTTTAATAATCAAACTTTTACACATATTTTCCTATTATACCCGTAGCATTAAATATCTCATACTTTTCTTATTTTAATTCTCTCTCCATATTTAATGACATTATTATAGGTAATTTTGTTATTTTATTCATCTTCTTAATATGCGTGAAAAGTCCACCAGGACTTTTATCCTGGGACGGAGGTAGTAGAATTTTAGCACATTTCTTCATCAACCATAGGTGGGGCCCACGCATTCTAGAATTTTCCGCCAAAATGATAAATTCAAAAACTTGATAATTTACGAACCAACCACCTCTTAAAATTCATAACAAATCATACGTTCATTTTAAACGGTTCAAAATTTGTGGACATATACTCAACTTATATATGTATAACATATCCAAAAATCACAGCGATCCAACGGTCAGATCAAAATTTATGACTCACACAATATAGCTTTAAGAACACTAATTTGATTTTTAATACCTCCATTCCGACAAAATACTGATAAAACACCTCAACATTAATTCCTTCATTTATAACCACAAAAATAAATCCATCATTTATATCCACATCAAATAAATATTTCCTTATCATATAAATTAATAATTAATTATTCACAAATAATATTACAGAATCACAATTATGACAACCAGGCCGTTCCCAGGAAAGAGGGGGCTTTCCAATAAGGATTTCTCCTTACTTGCGTGCAATTAGGTGACCAAACCTCTCCTTGATAGAACTTTCTAGACATTGCCAATAATGCTATCTAATAATATTATTCAAATAATATGAATTATTGATATGATAATGGGAAATACTGTGCCATGACAATTATTGAAACAACAATAATATAAAATATCAACGCAGCAATTATTGAATCAATAAAATAAAATATTGAACAGTAATTACTATAACAATTATTGAGTAGAGCCTTCTTATGTAAGAATAAAAAATTTAAAAATACTGTGTGCGATACTGGTAATAACTTTCGTGAAACCACGCCAGACATTCATTATATCAACCATGGGGTATTCCAACAAATGGTGTTAGCGGTAACAATTACAGATTATTTATAAAAAACTCAAACTTATCGTTTTCTTCATCCGAGCGGTTATTACATTATGGGGCCCATAAATGGTTGCTAACGGCAGTCGTGCATTTAATATTCCCCGACAACAAGAATATTCCACGACCAAACGAATAGTCCCCAATAGAAATGGGTATTTTATAACCACTTGCGTATTTTGAAAATTTTATATATATCACCATTAAGTTTAAACTTTTATCAATTTAACCATTTACCAAATAGGAAAAATTGAATACTTTTATTTCATAAAATTCAGGGACTTACACCCTTGGTTGAGTCATATTCGAATATAGCCTTTGATAATTGCATTCATCCATGGTACCTGAAAAGAAAAAAAAAATAGGAAGAGAATTAAATAAAAAAAATATTTAAATTAAGACTAATTTGATTGAAGCTAATATTGACAAAAATATATTAACTAATTCCCCAGTAACGGCGCCAAAAACTTGTTGGGTAAAATCTAGTTACGCACAACACACGAGTATACGTGGTCAACAAGTAATACAGTGAAAGTAAAGTATCGTTCTCACGATGAATTATTAATATAAATTACCAACTATTAACTCTTAACCAAACTAATTTTATTTAAACAATCAATTTACTGTTATAAAGTAAATTACTTAATAAAACTAATTCTAATTACCACTAATTACAAATCAAATTATGGAGATTTAAGATCACAACTTCACTTATTGCTTCATTTAAGTTAACACACTTCTCATCAATTATTTTCTATCCTGAATTGTTAATCAAGAACACTAAAGCAGATAAAACCACCTCTCAATGCATAATACCCATATTTACTTAAATCCACAATTGATAGAATTATACAAGACACCCTAATTAACTAATCCACCATATCTCTATGTGAATTACAATTAAAAAGCATTTAAAGCACAAGTTCTCTATAAGATTACATATGGCGTAAAGGCATATCTCTATCCTAAACACGAATCATGAATTCCATCTATGTAGAAATCACAAACACATGTTATCATGATCAGATCTAAATCTATACTTCATCTCTCGAGTTCATATAGATTATCACGGTAATTGTTAGCTAAGCAATTAAGCAATTAAGTTCAAATCACAATAGAGAATCCTCACAATAGAACATAATAATTGATAGTGAAGCATATTAAAATAAACTACACAATAAGATCCATTGTAATCTCAAACAAAGAATTAGTTCATTGAATTAAAATTAAGAATCCACACTTGAATAAACATTAAAAGACAAAGATAGAAGAACATAAGAAGATATAATCTATTGTCTATAGATTTGATACTCTCTCCTTGCTCCTACTTTGAATCTTCAATGGTCTCCAAGCTGCTTCAATCTCCAAATCTAATTAGAACTAGGGCTTTTTCCCAATCTACTCTAATCTAATCTAATGGAATTCTTCCAATTTTTTTTCTAATCCTTGCAAATCTCCTCTTTTTATAAGCCTCTTTATATGTCTTTAAGTCCTCTTAGAAGTCCTTGAATCAAACAGCTCAAATCAATCCTTCTTGAACTCAAATTCTAGTTAAAATTGCCTTTTCTACGTGTACCCAAGCCCCGCATTGGGTATTGCCTTGTAAATAGCAAGCCCCGGCTTTCTATGCTTCTAATTTTGAACTCAAGACCCCAAGCCCCGGCTTGGGTATAAGGCTTAAAAGAGCAAGCCCGACTTGGGTGCAAGCTGCTAATTGTTTTTTCTACTGCAGTGTCCTCTGGTAAAATGGTCATAACGTTTGATCCGGGAGGAGTTACGAGGTCTGCCACCTATCAAATCGAAGCTATCGACGAGCTCTACAACTTTTATTCTTTGATTTTGAGAAATAATGAATTGATGAAGGTCGAAATTGGACTGGAAGTGACTGCTATGCAAAATGGTCACCCAAAATAGTGAAGTTCAATGTTTGTTGGTACAAATGTCATAACTTTTGCATCCGAACTCCGATTGGAATGATTCAAGATGTTCCAGAAATCTAAGAAGAAGATCTAGAATATAGTCTAAGTTCCACGCCAAGAACATGAAATGAACATGAAAGCCCAAACGATGTTCAAATTGCTTTTCCTTGTGTTTTCATACCAATAGTTGCTCACACAGTTCCCAAACATGTAATCTACAAAATGAACAAAAAATGCATGAAAAGTAACTAAGAAACACGAGTTTAAGAAAATAATTCAAGTAATAGATACCGGATAAGTAGGTATAAAACCTACTTATCACGCCTTCCCATAGCACGAAAGCTCGGTGTGTGCGAAGCTAGATTTCTCGCCTGTGTCATCCGCATCGTAGCTGTGTACCCCATCAGCTAGGTAATCTCTATCATAATTAGGCATCTGGAAACAAGCATTGATTGTTCACTTATCAAACCGTACTGCCTTTCCCCTTAAGATCACTTCCAAACTCCCCTCAGCCAAGGCGTTGGATAAGAGCTCCTTAACTAGGGCAATGACTGGAGACAAGGGCTGACGGGTTAAATGTGTCCAGCTCCTATCAGCTATTATTTGAAAAATCTCCCCATCAAGTTATGAATCAGGCCTGAGGCCTCTCTCGGGCACTAGGCTCTTGCTAGCTAAAACAGTATAGTACTTTTCAGACGCCTCCATGCTAATGAGCCTCATGTGATCCCAGTGAGGTATGGATAAATATGATGCGCCCATACTCAACGATTGCTTCTTTGGTGCCATTTCAAAAATTATCAGTCTCTAGAAACACCCACAGGCAGAACTCCCAATGAACCTAGCACACCGCCCACAAACTCTCTCTGAGGCGATTCGTCGAACACGTTGTGTGCGCGGCTTAAAACTACGGCTTGTATAGAAACCCTAAATGCTTGTTAAACCGTAATTTATCTCTAAGAATAACTCAGAGCAGCACGAGCAATAATTCAAAGCACTCACACCCCAAGCGCAAGCAATACCAGTAATCACTTTAAAAAAAGTCTAATTTAGAAGAAAACTTGAAAACCCTAGTACCCAATTACCTCAGATTATTGATGGTGAGGAATTGTGAAAATCCTCGGCCCTTGAAATAGCAGAAGTACAAATTGAATGTTGATGGTTAGGGAAAATCCGGTTGTGTAATATGCTATTGCTGCTAAGTGGCTTTGAGGGGTAAAGTCTATCGAGAGGGGAGAGGATTCTGTCGAGAGGCTTGGTTAAATGTGGGAAAAGAAATTGAAACAACCCTACTTAATCAACTGGAATGTGCTAAATCTTGCATTGCAACGCCGATAATCGTTTATGGCGGCACTGCAGTACGGTTATTGAATCTTTGGGCTTGAGATGCATCGTAGATTTTTAGTAGGCTCGAGATGCTAATGGCGCTGCAGCGTTGTGATTCCTATATAAACTGGCGCTGCAACGTGTATTTCCAGTAGGTTGCCCGTGTTGCCGACGCTGATTCAAGGTTATAAACTGGCGCTGCAACGTCGTCCCTACATCAGTCCAAGACATAGTGGTTTCCTGCACATTCCAAGTCAAACTATAAGCCATCATACTAATAACACAAATAACTATTAAAAACCCACATGATAATAATTTAACTCTAACTACAGTAAAACCTCTATTTAGGAATACTCTATATAAGAATAACCTCTAAAATATTATACAAAAATTTGTTCCCAATTTGGGCCAGTTATAAATAGGAATAACCTCTAAATTGTAATATGTTATATACTTTTTAAGTCCCGTATTAAGAAACTATACCTCTATATAGTAATAATTTCACACACACACACACACACATATATATATATATATATGCGAGACAATATTAATTTTAAAAGACTACATTTCTTATAAAGACCTACATTTTTCTATAGAAGACTACATTTCCTATAAAGGACTACATTTTTTTTATGAAAGACTACATTTCCTATAAAAGACCACATTTTCCTATAAAAGACTACATTTTCAGAAAATATTTTGTACCAATACCTCTATTTTGTAATAACCTCTCAATTAGAATACAAATAGTTTGGTCCCAAGTCTATTCCTAAATAGAGGTTTTACTGTACTATATACACAATAACAAAATATTAGATAAACATGCTACCTACATACTATAGACACAATAACATGCATATTAGATAAGACAGTACAGTAAATAACATACAGAAACCTATGTTAACAAACTAAAGAGAAAAAATGCAATGTAAACTAGACATAAGTAAAGAGAAACAGAAATTTTTGATACTGAGATGGGTTTGCCTCCCTATCAAGTGCTTGTTTTAAAGTTGTCGGCCCGACTCTTTTCACTATTGTTCAATCTGGCTCATATGCGAAGACGAACATTTCATGCCGCCAATTTGTCAACTCCTTAATGTGCATGGTAGACATGGATGATTGGCCATCCCTAAACTTCACTTCACCCATTAGCACGAAGAATCGTTCACCACTTGAATTATCCACTAATTCGCTTTTCTCATCAAACTGAAATCGTTTAATGTGCTCTAGTGGGCCCTCTAGGGTTTCAACAACCGTGAGCGTGGTTTCTAACTTTTCATTAGTTTTGACAATGAAACCACTCGTGATCCTCTCTTCTCTTTCTTCAGATTCCACAGGTTGGTCAATATGCACTTTGACATCTCCCTCAACAACTTTGTGAGACTCATCGCCTTCTCCTTGCATAGCCACTGTGCAATGCTCTACAACTTCATCGTTGTGATTAGTTATGACCGGTAGATTTCCTTGCGGTGGATTTGTGATGGCATTGACGAGTTGTCCCACTTGACTCTCGAGGCTCTACAATGAGGCGTCTTGGTTCGCCATTTGAACCTCATTTCTCTTTATAAAGTTGGTAAGGAGCTCTTCAAGCCTTATATCTTCTTCTCGTTTTAAGTATATAGAAGGGCTCTCATCGGTTTGAGATGCCACCTTATATTGCGGCAGAGATTGATATTCAAATTCTTTCGGAGAGGTAAAATTTGGATCATGATAATGCTCTTGACTATAGTCCCAAGAGTTTAGATAACCCTGACATCCAGATGATAGTAAGTTAATTCATTATCAGCTCGTTCCTGACAGTAGGCATTCTGAGTGGGCTGACACTCAAGATTGTCAGAAAACCTCAAGAGATTTGAAATTTGATCTTGCAATCGCTCAAGTCCTTTCGATCTTGGTTGTGTCTTCCTCTCAAAAGGCCATTAATAACAATGATTGTCCATAACCTATAAGCTTAAAAACAAAAAGGAAGATCAAACAAATAAAAAATATATATACGTTCAAATTAAGACTAAATTGATTAAAATCAATATTGGACAATATTAGAATAATAAGTCCCCGGTAACGACTGTAAGAACGTGAATTTTATGAATAAATATTGATAATAATATTAATAAGAAAGTGAATATTTATTTGAATATAAATATTGATGTGTTGTGTAATGAGTAATTCAATTAATTCAAATTAAATTTATAAAAATTGAGAAATATGTGGAGTTATGATGAGATTTGTGAAATGTCTTGTGTGGCATGTGAATAGAAATTTGAATGGTTTAATTTAATTAAGGAATGAATGAATTAAGAAGTGAATGATTAATTAATATTATATTATTAATTAATTGTTATTGTGAATAATAGAATACTAATGAGTAAAATAATGCACATAATCAGAATTATATTTAATTGATGTGTGCAAAATATGTGATAATATAAAGTGTAATGTGACATTGTGATATGACTATGTAGTAAAGGAATTATATGGTAAAAAGGAAGTGTAGTGTAACACTTTAATGTGACTATATAATATATAAAACTATATAGTAAAATAGAATGAATTATAAGTTACATAAATAATGTTTATGTGACAACATGTATGTGTGAGAACATTAAAGATGAACTTTATGTGTATTAAATCAATGATTTGCAAATTATAATTATTTCAATAATTGAGTCTAATTGGAATAATAAAGTTGTAAAGAGATATTGAATTATTAGTGACCAATTAAATTGAGTCCATACATGTTAATTGGACTAGACTAATGTACATGGATTATATGATGTCGGTACATAAATAATCCCTAACTTTTCATTATGTAGTAGTAGCATTAACACATTAAAATTACATTTTGGAAGTCCAAGGAACCAAACTAAGCATTATTAACCAAGTTGCTGAGATTTAAAACTCGTGTCCCATACTAATGACTCAAACAGAGGCCAAACAGTAGCCTATAATCAGTTGCGTGAACTCAAGCTTTCTAGCAACGCTGCTGTGATGATGAACTGAGATTGGGGAAGGTGGAGTTGGTGAAACCTTTTCACCAAACTTTCTAAATCCAATGAATTCTTCTTCCATCCCATGGTTTAATTTCTTGGGCAATGGTTTTGTATGGGTAATGAATTCTCTATATATAGCACCCTCTTTTTCTCAAATTCAGTTGCTAGAAAATTATCTGGAAAGTGTAATTTGATAGTTAGAGCTACTGAGCATTGAGGGAGTATAATTAATGCATTGAGGAGTTCAATTCAACCTTTAAGAGGTATAAATATTTCATTGTGTTCTTAAGTTTGAGCTTTGTCAAAATTCTTACAATTCTCATGAATTCTCTGTTATTTGGTATGTAATGGCATGTTATTGTGTTTTCTGAGTCTACAAGCATGTTTATAAGTGTTGCAGTAGGTCTGGTTACAGGTTTAAGAATGTGAGTATTGAGGCCTTGCAGAAGCAGAGCCATTTTTTTTGCCTCTGATGGCCAGTGGTGCTGCTAGCGCCACTTATATAAGCATAACACCACGCTGGCCAAGACAGTCTTGGTCATTGGAAAACACTTTTGTTTTTTCTGTTATGTTGAGCATGCTAGTTAAACTTGATACTAGTTATAAATGTCCCTAACATGCTAACATAGGTTTCCTTACTTGTAGTCACTCACGTTAGCTTGATTTAAGTAGAGTTTTCAAGAAAACTTCAAGATTTGGAAAACTAGAATTTGTGAACATGGAGGAATGTATATTCTAATCTTGTGAGCATGTGTAAATAATCTAGATATGTACATGCATAAGTATAACATAAGGCATGAGCCAGTTTTGTGTATAATAAAGTTTGTTAGTTTGGTTGTAATGTTTTTCTAAAGGAAAACTTGGAGTTTGAAATAAAAACTTGGTGAATCTTGCGACCTTTGAATTCAGAACCTTGAACATGCTTATGTGACTTAGTTATATATATACATAAGTATAAAATGTGGGATTCAAAGTTTTCTTGCATGCTTAGTTGGTTTAACATGAGATTTTTGAGAAAGATGTTAAAGTTGAAAACCAACTTTGATGGGAAATACCCTATTTGTATTCTAAAATTTTGGACCGACATGGTAGGATACGTTATGCATCTAGACATGATTGATATATGCATCCATCTAGCTAAGTATGTTGTGAACTAGTCAAACATAGTTGCAAATGATTTCTAAAGAGGTAAAACTATGTTAATTTAGAATACATGGGTAGAATGACTTGAACATGTATGTTTAAGGTTTATTAAGCTCATTATGTTGTATAATGGTTAAACATGAGTAGCTTGTTGAAAATTTGTTTCATTTAGCCTTGATAGAAATTTTCTAAAAACAAAACCATAACATTAAAAGAATTTTGGAATGGCCATGGAAGAGACCAAACCTATTCATAGACATCACAACATGTATGATTTTGCAAGTGTCATCATAAAAATTTATGGGTGTGCAAGTCTAGTCAAGCTTTTGTTTTCTCAGCTCTGGTTTGAACTAGGAGCAGCGCGGTCGCGCCACTCCCTAGTTCAAATCCAGCGCGACCGTGCCACCCTGCAGTGAAGTCTACATTTTTCTTATAATCGAAGATTTAACGCATGCTTATATTGTTACCTTAACCTGTATTATATGAGCATTACATTATCCAATGTGTAAAGAAGCATGCTAATGATAGAATCTTATGTTGGACGAGTATTTATAACTTTAAGTCAAAATGTGATTACAAACTATGTTCTTTAATGTCATAAAGTAATTGAAAATGATTTTTTTTGTGTTATGTGATGACATACATATGAGATCATACGACTAAAAGAAGACTAACAATATATGTTTAGTATCGATGAATTACACTTGTGTATCATAGCAAATTAAGATAGTAGGTGTACATATTGAACTTGTATAACTAATGTGTTTATATATAAATAGGATATTATAGTTCATTGGAGTGGTATTAAGCTATATTTTGGTAAACCACGCTTGAGGCAAGTACTCGAATCCTACTCTTTAAATTATTGAGCATTACTTGAGCTTGTACTATTATTGGTTGTATAAGTAAATAATTGAAAGTATGATTCTTATCTTATGACATAATGCTTCATAGTTAGAATAGAGTTGTTTATATTCCTTAAACTTTGATTTCAAGTATTGAACTTATAATTGTTCTTATATATATTTAAAGAGCGGTCTAAGCCATTTGATTCAGCTAGACCTAAATTGTAAATTGAAAGCGATCCAAACCGATTGATTGGTAAGGAATCTTGTATTGACTGAGATGAACAACCTTCTTTTAAGGGAAAACTATATTTTTCAGGAGACCGACGTGCGCACTTGAGTACGATTAAACGATATGCATAACGTAGGGTACTTTAGGATGATCACCTGTTGTACTCATTTTTGTTGGATTATCAGTATATTACTGGTAATTCTCGTAGAAGTTCATAGTCCTTAGTGTCTGCTCAGTATTCATAAATTTGAAATCTCAAACGATTAAGTATTGAATCTTATTGATATTTTTCTGTCCTGAGCGACTATTGTTGAGAACCATTGATACTTCTTGCTATCTTTGAACTATCATTATTGTTGTACCCTTGAGAAATTTAAAACTATATTCAACACCCTTATTGCTATATTACTTGTTAAGCAAACTTATTGCTCATTCTTGCTTTCCCTAAAAACATTTCAGTTAAGGCAGAGCAAGGCGGTCCCTCAGGCACTGATAAGGGCAAGGGAAAAGCTACGGAGTAGTTTATATTTAGTTGAGATTATTATGTTCATGTAATGACATAAATTGTGTTATGTATTAGTTATGTCTAAACTATGTTTAATTATGTTTAAGGTAGGAAGAGATGTTTAAGTTACGAAACCTTGGGACATGAATGATTATATTAAATAAATGTAATCTATTATGTTATTTCCGTTGCATGAGATATTATTTAGTCATTAGATTTGTAGCACGTGGCGAACCAATTTCGAGATGCGAGTGGTCTGAATTTGGGGGCATCACAACAGTGCCAAAAACTTGTTGGTCGGATTACCGATCACTAAACAAGCGCAAGTATACGCGGTCTAACAAGTAATATAGTGATAAGAAGAGTGTCGAACCCACGAGGAATTACCACTAATATTTACCAAATCCCGACTTTGTATCGCTTAAGTCTTATTCAAACAGTAGAATAACAGATGTGTAACTAATCTACTTGTATCTAATTATCAAAGCAAGTAAATGGATAACGAATGGTATTGAAGGTGCTACAAGCTAAGGTCATTACTTCACCCCACACGAGCATTTTGTCAAACACTTGGTGTACTATGTTTCATCAAACTTCCTAACCTTCTTTCTTTGATCTTGGTGTCTCGATAGTTTGTCGACCGAGAACACTCAAATGCTCATACACCTCTTCCGAGGTATGTACAAACATATCCTCTCTAGATCCATTCGATAGGGAATAGAACAGAAAAGAACATCCAAGCTAGGCAATAATCCTACACATGTCTATGCGAATTAACCATAATAAGGATTTAAAGCATAAGTTCTCAATTAGGTCACACATGGTGCACACATATATGTCTAGTCTATACACAAATTATGCAGTCTAATCAAGTAGACAACACATAATCATATGCCGACATTTAAGGTGTAAATCTATAATCCCTCTTTTAATTTCATATAGATTACCAAAATCATCACTAATTTCTTAGCAAGAATCATTAAGCATGAATATGTTGATCTAAACCATATGGTGCCAACCAAAGAGATAAGACATTCAATTCAAATTAACAAAGGGTTCCATTATAACCCTAGATCCAATAATTAGTTCATAACTCTTAAACTAAATATAAGTAGCAATATAGACAACATTTATAGGTTACAAAATCAAAGGAAACAAATAGATAAGAATAAACTTTGTCAAATCTTCTTCAGTCTCCACAGATTTCCAATCCTTTCAAGCTTTCCCATCCATGTTGCTAAGTGCTCTTGAGCTCTATGAAATCCCAAACATCTCCCTAATCTATCTAAAATATATGTACAAACATTATCTACTGGGGAAAGGAGAGAAAATTACAAAAAAGAGAAAACTACTTCCCAAAAGGGATGATATGATCCATCATTAAGGAGGCTGCGCCCCCTCTTTATATCCATGTGTCTCCCTCTTTAGCTAGGTCAAAACCAACTCTTTTTTGCCTGGGAACCGGAGGTGGCGCTGCAGCGCCAAGATTTTGCCTTGGAACGGCGCTGCAGTGTTGAGTCCATATCTTGGGTCAATAAGTGGCGCTGCAACGCCAATTTGTAAAGGGCTGGGGTCTTTTTGACAAGTGATGATGTCACGATTAGCCGGGAAGAGGCTATTGTGGCGCCAGATTTAAGCTTTAGTATCGGTATTTGTAGCGTCAGTGTAGGAAAATTGACATTTTTACCCCTGCAGGCGGGAAAAGACCTAATAAGCCCTGCAACACATAGATTAAGCAAAATAATATCAAAGATATATAAACTATGAAGATCAAGCAACTTCTTAAGCAATAAAGGATCTGATTCGCGGGTATAAATCCCACTAATCAATTACCAACTCCAAAGGTTGCAGTGATGGTGAAGATCTAAATAGTCAAAGGATGCGATGATAGTAAATCATTTTGGGTCTATTCTTAATTTGGAATGGTGATAATTCGTAAATAAATGTTTTTAATAATTTGGGGAAAGGAATTGTTTTGTTATAAAGGTTAATTCTTGAGTAAAATTAACATTCAATCTTGTGTGCTCAAGTGGTCTTATGACCAACATTTCAAATTGGAGGTTTTGAGTTTGAATCCTAGGCTGGATAACATTTTTGACAACTAATTGGAGCAGGTCCACGTCAGCAGGTCAACACCCATGTGGCATTTGAGGGCTCAATATCAAAATTTTTGAACAAAAAAAGGTTCGATTTGAGAGGAAACATATGTATTTTACCCATTTATCCTACAAGCATGTGGTTACGGAGAGACATCTGAACGTCACTGGGGAGACGCCTCCTATTCTTACATACGTTTGCAGACCTCGAAGAGCAACTTGTAAAGCAATGAGAAATATTTAATATCATATTGCATTAAATGTTATATTATTCACTTCTGCATATAGGCTATACGATCGGGTTGCCATCAATATTATATAGGACTCTTTTTTTTTGTGTCGTTTTAGAAAAATATTTTTATCTCTTAATATTTGTCATTTAAAAATTCAATTAAGTATTAATTATTTAGTTTTCAATATTATTCCAAGTATTAAATATAATTTTTGTTCTCTCACTATTTTCTGTCCAATAAATAACATCATCTTTTTCCAATGCAAGGACAATATTGACATTTTAAGTTATTTTTAACTAAAAAATATAATATTAATTATCCCTCTTAATATGTGTGTCCACTTTTAAAAATAAAAATAATAAAAGACGGAGAGAGCATATTTTATACATTGTAGAAAGTAAATATAGTAGATTACATGGACATATGGTAGACGTACTATATTTTACAATACTATATAAATGATATCATAGTTATAAATCCCGTACCGCGCATATACTGTTGGATAACATGAATAAAATATAAGATTCAATTATAAAATTAAATAGAAGTTGAAGTAGAACTTAACGATTTATAGCAAATTATGTTAAGCAGAGACGTGCAGTGTATTGTCCTTAAGTAGAAATTTTGCTTCTCGGAGAACTTTTCTCAATGCTAAGGTCAGTGATGAAATTCTGTGTGTGAATTGAAGTTAGGAAGAGGAGATAGAAAATGTAATTGGAGCAGGAAAGTGGAAAATTCAAAGCTTGTGAGACTGAGCCTTGGAAATTATAAATTATAATGATGAGTGAGTAAAATGGTATGCTTTTTAGTACGAGAGAAAATGAAACTCCTTTTCTGAAAGGATACAACCTAGGGTTGAACAAGTAATTAAATTGGAATCGAAATCGCACCAAAAATCGCACGAACCGCACCAACGATTCCGGCGTATATGGCGGTTTTAGGTGGGTTGAATAACCAAATTTACGGTTCCGGTTTGGTTACTAGCCAAAACCGCACACATAAAACCGAAACTGCACCATGTGTGTGTATGTGTGTATTATTTCTAGTAAATTCTAAAGTTACTTTTCACTTGAACACGCTCAGAGAAAACCCCAGTCTTACATTGTCATTTTTTTACCAATTGAAAAAAGAATGTCAGAGGTTATAGAGTCAAAAATTAAGCAATTAGGTTTTGGAATTTCAAATTTGTTTGATGAGTTATTGGATGGGCTTATAGTTGAGGGGCCAAATTTGTTGGTTCGAACACTTGATGCATTGGTTAAGGTCAATACTATAATAGTAATAGTCTAATAGATTATTTTTCAAATTAGGTATAGTTAGGATTATATTTTATAAGTCCTCCCTGCAATATATATGATAAAATTTCATTCTATCTCTAGTATATACTTTTAATTTTTGGGGAACTAGATAAACCTTCTTGCTTGTTATCGAATATATGGACTCCGTTGTTTTATATAGCGTATATTTTAGTTTTAAAGCATCATTCCTTTATTATAAACTAAAACTATTTTACGTGTCTCATTGTTCTATGATTTGATGGTGAATTTGGCATGTTTGACAGAAGGAACTTTGGTTCTATGCTTGATATAATTCTCATTGCCAACTCTGTCACTAAGTTAATTGCTTGATGTAAGTTCTATGTTAATTTTTTTTTCTTCTAAATTCTATGTTCTATGCTAAATTTTAATGAAGGCTTGGACTTTGTTGTTGTTTTAAGTGGTTTTGGAACCGAAACCGTGCCAATTAAAACCGCACCGCACCAATCATAAGCGGTTTCGTGTGTGGTTTTAAATTTTTCAAACCGCACCTAAGCAGTTTCGGGTGCGGTTTAGACTTTAAACCGCACCAAACCACACCATGCTCACCCCTAATACAATCTAAAAGTTTATATGGGCTAAAGGAGCCAATCAATTTATAAAGCCAGCAAAGTAACTCCAACGGTAAAAGAAATTAATATCCCAAATATTATGCAGCCACTTTGCCTAAATAAAAGGAACCATGTAATACCGCAAATTTTATAAATAATATTAGTAATAAAAATTAAAATATTTAAATATTTATTTTGAGTATCTATATATTTTTGTGTGACATGAAATGTGGAAATTCAATTTAAATTGAATTAAGTATATGATAATTGAGAAATGTGGTGACAATGATGATGAGCTTAATTAAGCTTATGAGATATGCCTAGTGTAACATAATGATGAACTCATTAATTATTTAATTAAATTAATATGGAAATGATTAAATAATATGATGGACTAATGAGGAATTATTATTATCATTATCATTATTATTTAATTATTTATGTGTTATGTGCAATTATATGTGTTGTGGGATCTTATAAATAATTAATACAATAAAAGTGCATCATGGATAAAATATAAGATGAGATATTAAAAAGAATATTATAATATAAAGATAATCACTAATTAAGACTATATTGTGAAAATAAGCTTGCGTTAGGTAATTTAGCTTGGAAGAAATGAGCCTTATGTGGCATAATGATCCATGGTGAATCAATAAAATGTGTATTTTAAAATTATGAGAAAGAATTAATTTTAAAAAAATAAATGTTTGATATTAATTATCATTACGGTATTTATATGTAACTAGAAGAATAAGTTTTATGAAAAATAATGGGTTGTTAGTATCCAACTAATTTATATCCTAACCCAACTAATTGTAGAATAATAATGGCCAAATATTATAAACCAATGTAATAATATTATGTCATTAGATTTGGCTTTGTGAGCCCAAAAAAGAATTAATATTAGTATATTGAGGTCCAATTTGATAGTGCAATACATTTAAAACTCAAGTTTCATATTTTCAGTCTCATTTTTCCATCAGCCGCATTTAGGCCAATGGCGTATTCTCTACTTTGCTGGAAATCAAAAATTGGGATGATGGCTAAGAGCATGGCTATAGGAGAGTTGGTAATGCTTTCCACCAAATCCTTCTTCAACCAATGTCTTCTTCTTTTTTTCGTTGGTTTAAATCCTTAGGAAAAATCCAACAATTGGGAAAAAACTTTGCTATATATAGGAACTCCCCTTCACAAATTCAAGATGCTAATTTTACTGAGTTTAGTTATTGTATAGAGAGAGGCAGTGAGGTTGAGAGCTAAGAAGAATTTCAATAGAACTCTTGCAATTTGGCATTGCATTAAGAAGGAGAAATATTCTGTTGAATAAAAGAGATCATCAAATGTACCTAATTCTCAATCTCTATTATTTTGTAAGTTTAAATCAGTGATAGAATAGCAAAACATGGTAAATTATGTGATCATAATGTACGAATGTATAATTTTGTAATGGTTATAAGTTTGATAAATTCATAGAAATTGGCATGAACTACTCAGAGCTTAGTTTGGAAATTGATATCATTGTGTTATCTGAGTTGCAAGTATGTTTTATGAATTGTGGGTGGTTTGAGTTGCAGTTTAGAAGGCTTAACTATATTACGTTATGAGATTCTATAAAAGCAGAGTCATTTTTGAATCTATCCCAAAGTGGCGCGGCCATACCACTTCTTTAGTTCAAACCAGTGTGGTCGTGCTGGTCCTCAGTACTGAAAGATGATTTTTATTACTTCTTGATATTCTAGGCATGTGTGTTTGACTTAGTTATAAATGAAAATAGGACTGACGTGTGAGTCAAAGTTGCTTTGCATATAATAAGTTACACATTAGCTTGGTTAATATAAGTTTTAAAAGAAAACTTAGAAGTTGAAAACAAACATTAGTGAGTATTGTGTTAATTGTATTCTGACCTTATGAACTGACATGGTATGACTCTTTATGCCTCAAAGCATGACTGATATGTTCACCCATCTAGTTAGGCATGACATAAATTATTTTAGTATGATTTAAAGTAAATTTTCAAAAGCTAGGTTACCTATGAATAAATGAGTTGAATACATTTCAGCATGCGTAGTAAAGGTTTAGTTAGCCTCATTATGTTTGTGAAATTCACTCATTTAGCCCTGTTGAATAAAATTTCCAAATAAAACTATAACATATAACATTTGAAAGTAAAATTGAAATGAGCATTGGAGGGACCAAACCTAGCCCAAGACCTCTTAACATGTTCATATGATAAGTATTAGTATCCATGTATTCTAGAAAGTAAACTGGAAATAAGAAATCTCAAACTCAACTCTGGTCTGATCAGGGAGCAGCAGGACCGCGCCACTCCTAGGTTAAAATGTAGGGCGACCGCAACACAGTGCAGAGTTTTCTGATATTTTTAAACTATGGTCTAAAGTTGGAGCATGTATATAAATCTATCTTAAGATATAATACAAGATTAAAGTAGTATCCAAACATATAGTGGCTATATGGAATCAAGATTTAACAAATTCTAAAAGGTTCCTAAATAAAACTTTCAAAGATAAATTAAGACGAAATAGATTAAGCAACTATGTGATTTGAATGTGTATAGCATATATGACTGAATGAATGTACATACCGTGCATGACTAAACATGTGTATGAAAGATATGTATGATTGTTGGTGTATATATTGATTATATATAACTAATAAATGCATATATATACATAACTATGATAATATAGGACATTGAGTTGACATTAAGCTATAAGACTGTACTCTACACGAAAGGCAAGTTTCCTAACTTCATTTGATTTTCATATTGAATGCAAGTTTTCTAACTTCATTTAATTTTCATATTGAATGTGAGTTCCCTAACTTACACAACTTTGGTTATTGTGCAAGTTTTAAATTGTTGTTATATCAACCATATATATTGAGCAAATATCTGAACTTGTACACTTATTGATCGTATAAGCAAATTATTCTATTGAATAATTCTTATATTATATAAACTCATGAATTGATTATTCATACTCTGAAGCTTGATTTAAATCATAATTTCATTCTTTGAATCATGTTGAAATCATTGAACTTATAAATTGTTCCTAAATGTATTAAGAAAGGTGTCTATGCCATTTGATTCGGCTAGACTAATATCATGTGTTAGAAAGCGAGCCAACCCAATTTTCATGGTGCAAAATGTGAGACCCCAGATTTTATAAATAAAGATTTAAAATTTTCGAAATATTTTTTTTGAATATTAAGGTGTGGATTTGAGATAATGTTATAGTTGTGGGTAGTATTTGAAAATTTTGCAAAGTATGCAAGTTGTCATATAATATTCGATTGGTCGGGGAATATTCTTGGTGTTAGGGAATATTCGTACGATGGCACAATCATTGGTGGACCCCACAACGGAATTATTGTCAGATTCAGAAAACGACAAAAATATTTTATTGAAAATAACGGCGGAAGTTATACCATTAATACTGTTGAACTACTCGGTAGTAAAAAAATACGATGTCTGGCGTGATTGCGTAGTAGCACACAGTATTGATTATTAATGCTTACGTGAGAAGTCACTTTCGGTTTTGTTCAATTATTGCTATAGTAATTGTTGCATAGTATCTCACGTTATTTGATTCAATTATTGTCGATATTTTATATATTATTAAATCAATAATTGAAATGATAGAGTTATTAATATTATAAATTGCAATATTAACGATGTCTAGAAGTTACGCGAGGAGAGGTTTGGTCACCTAATTGCTTGCGATGATAGGGAGAAATCCTTATTGGAAAGCCCCTGCTCTCTCGGGAGCGACACAGTCGATTAATATTGTGAATTGTAATAAAGATGATAAATGTTGTTAAAATTATTAAGTGATTTTTTACTGAAGTCTCGCTTATTTTATGGATTCTATTTACCCATTTTCAAAATAATCGGTGAAAATTTTTAAAGGTGGGGCCCACATGTGGGGCCCATATGTGTTGAAAAAATGATTTTGGAAATGGAAGAGTATCGTATGGAAGTATATGTGTGTGTATTGAGTATATGGTGGGAGAAAATGAGATGTGAAAGTGATGGGTGTGTGATGGGTGTGTGAGTGGAAAATGGTGGAAAAGTGGTAGTGTGATAGTGATGTGTAAGAGTGTAGTGAATTTGATTATTGGGTGGGTGGGGATAGATGTTGGTTATGGGGAGAAAAATTAAGTGGTGTATATATAATATTGATATATATAAGTTGAAAACATGTGTTTATATATATGTATTATATTTTAATTTTTGTTGTGATATTATTGGTTAGTTGATTGAGTTTATTGTATTTGGTTGAAGAAATAATTACTAAAAATAATTAGTTCATAAAGCGATACACTTCCATTCTCCTATAAATAGAAGCTCATTCCTTCATTATTTCTTACAAATTCAACTTTGAAACTCCGGAGAGAGAAATTATAGAGAAACTATAGAAAAGTATTACTCTACTTCCTACTCTTATATTGAGTTTCTTTTTACGGTGAGGGTGTTATTCTTTCTTATTCATGAAGAGAACTATTGTTATTCCATTTCTTATTATTACATTGGAATAACTTTTGTATCTGTGATCTACCCTATACTTGGTGACATTCTTCATTATTACATCTTTATTATTATTACATTGGAACATCACATGCATGTGTTTTACACCGGACTGGTTAAAATCTTTATTATTATTACATTGGAATATCTTTATGCATGTGTTTTACGGGACTGGTTAAAATCTTTATTTATTATTACATTGGAATATCACATGCATGCATTTTATCTTGGGACTGGTTCCATTATTTATTATTCCTTTATTATTACATTTGGGACATCCCATCGATTTGTGAATTTCACGACACACGGTTCCGTTATTATTATTACATTGGAATAACTTTGTCTGTCTGATACGCATGCATGGTGATTTCTTTTGTTATTCCATTCGTTATTATACTCAGTTGGTTAAAATTTTGACTTCTATACTCCATGAAATTAGTGGAATATCCTTGATATTTGCGCTTCATCCAGTATTTTTCATGGAAATATTCTTCTGAGCATTCTTGAATTTAACTCTACAAAGCAGTATCATGTTGACAATTTGGACGTTATTAGTTTCTGAATAAATTAATTTGTGAACTTGTTTTATTGAATTCTTATATCATTGTCATCATCCTCATGTTTATATTTTTTTTGAAAGTCGTCTGTGGCCTGTAGTGCATAGATGGACTTGGTATGATTATAACTAGGGATTATTCGGTGTAATCATGACCGTAATGTTACAAAAGATGTGATAAAAGTCCTCATTGGTCCGTAGTGCATTGTTGGACAGTTGTTGGCATGATCATGACCATTGATGAATACACAAATATCCTTGGCCATAGTGCATGGAATTTGTGGTCGTGACCCTAATGAATATCCTTGGCCGTAGTGCAGGGATGATGTGGATTATTTATTAAGCTGAGTCCCAACGATAAAAGTGATGAAAAACCTTTTAAAACATAAAAGATAGTAGATTTTATTCTCTACTTGACTCTATTAATGGATTGCTTGATCCGCTGCAGTTAAACTTGATGTCTATTGTATTTTATCAGTTTAACATTGTTGAAGGCTAATGATAATTTATTTTGCATTATCTTAGTCATAATATTTCTTGCTGGGCTAGTTGAGCTCACCCTTTTTTTCATTGTTCTCTTCAGGAAATGAGAACGTAGCTGGAACTAGTCGGGGGACGGAGTGATGGTCCGAGATGGTGTCTTAGTAGTCCTCACTATTCTATAAAATAGTGTGATAATAAATGTAATGAGGACTTATTCTGAGAGTGGATATTATCTAGAAGGCAATATTTGTATTAAAACTCACAGCATGTATTTTTTCGTACTTTACACGACTGTTGTATAAATAAGTTGTATTTAAATTTTGTACCATGTATTTGGCGACTCAAGATGGGTGATGTATACCTATTTTGGGGGCGTCACACAAAACCTTATAATCTGCTGAGATGAACAACCCTCATTGTAAGACCCCAACTTTTATGAATAAAGATTAATTTTCTCAAAATATATTTTTTTGAATATTATGGTGTGAATTTGTTATAATGTTATAGTTGTGGATAGTATTTATAAATTTTGCAAAGTATGCAAGTTATTATAAAATATTCGATTGGTCGGAGAATATTCGGTTTAACAGGGAATATTTGTACGACGACACAACCATTGGTGGACCCCCACAACGAAATTATTATCGGAGTTAGAAAACGACAGAAATATCTTTTTTATGAAAATAACGGCGAAAGTTTTACCGTTAATTGTTGAATTACCCGGTGATAAAAGTACAGTAATACACGTGGATGCATAGTAGCACACTGTATTGATTTTTTATGCTTACGTGAGAAGTCACTCAGTTTTGTTCAATTATTGCTACAGTAATTGCTGCATAGTATCGCACATTATTGATTCTATTATTGTCACAGTATCATCTGCACAATATTTAATATTATTAAATCAATAATTGAGATGACAAGTTATTCATATTATTATGTGCATAATTAACAATGTCTAGAAAGTTCTGTCGAGGAAAGGAATTTGGTCACCTAATTACGCGCCAATAAGGAGAAATCCTTATCGAAAAGCCCCCTCTTTCCTGGGAGCGATCTGGTTGTTAATATTGCGAGTTATAATAATGATGAATAAATTTTGTTAAAAATATTGAGGAGACTTTTATGAAATATTTGTTAAAAATTTTGGCTTATTATTTGGACCCCCACTTACCCATTTTTTTAAAAAATAATCGGTAGAATATATATATATATGATATGTGTGGTGGAAGATTTTTGATAGTGGGGGGAATGAAAGTGATGGTTATATATATATATATATATATATATATATATATATATATATATATATATATATATATGTGTGTGTGTGTGTCTGTGTGTGTGTGAGTGTGTGTGTGTGTGAGATGATATGTGGTGGTGGGAAGAAAAAAGAAGTGAAAGTGATGTGTGTGTGTGTGTGTGTGTGTAATAGTGATGTATGTGTGTATGGTGAAAATGATGGGTGGGTGTATTGAATTAAAAAATCAATCCGTGAATTCTCAAATTTCATCCGTGAAATTGTCATTCTGTGTGCCCGTGATCAAACAGTACCCCTTCAATTCTCCTATAAATAGGATGCTTAGTTTGAATTGAAAATAACACCAAAATCAGAGAATTCCTCTTCTATAATATTAAGCATATTTCTTTCGAGTTTTAGAAAGCTTTGAGCGTAGAAAACAATATAAGTTTTCTTTAAGAATATCTCCGCCCTACCAGTTAGAAGTGCTCTCTTTTTAAGGTAAGGGATATTATTTTGTTCAATAATCGTAAGAAATAATATTTTCTTCCATACTCTATAGTATGTAAGTAATATTATTTCGTTTCAGATTTTGAATTTTACACTCATTTTGTTAAGTTTTGGTACTCCACGAAATTAGTAGAATATCATTGATATTTGCGATTCATCTAGTATCTTTTCATGGAAATATTATTATGAGCATTCTTGATAAATTTTAACCTTTTCATTTCGGGGCACTATTCCTGAATTACTATTCACGGGGTACTATTCACTCAAGTACTATTCACCTGGGGTACTATTCATGACAAAAATTAATTTCTTTTCGGTCCAAATCATTTTTGATACAATATTATTCTTGAATTTTACTCCACAACGTAGTATCATGTTGACAATTTGGACATTATTGAATTATAGATAAATTAAATTATAAATCTTTAAAATTTGTCCTTTATTTTCTTTTAATTGAATTCTTATATCATTGTCATCATCATCATTATATATTGTGATAAAAAAGTCATACATGGGCTTACGTGCGTAGATGGAATTTGTTGATTGGTATGATTATGACCAGGGATTATTCGGTATAATCATGATCGTAATGCTACAAATGATGTGGTAAAAGTCCTCATTGTCCCGTAGTGCGTTGATGGACAGTTGTTGGCATGATCATGACCATTGGTGAAAACACGAATATCCTTGGCCCGTAGTGCATGAATAATTCGTGGTTATGATACTAATGAATATACTTGGCCCACAGTGCATGGATTATTCAGTGATGTGGATTATTTATTATGCTAAGTCTCAGCGATAAAATTGATGATAAACTTTCTAAATCATAGAAGATAGTAGATATCATGTTCTGCTTGACTCTTCTAATGGATTGCTTATTCCGATGCAGTTAAACTTGATGTTTATTGTATTTTATCAGTTTAACATTGTTGAAGGCTAACGATAATTTATTCTACATTATCTTAGTCATAATATTCTTACTGGGCTAGTTGAGCTCACCCTTTTGCTTTCATTGTTCTCTTCAGGAAATGAGAACGTAGCCGGGACTAGTCGGGAAACGGATTGATGGTACGAGATGGTGTTATAGTAGCCCTCATTATTCTATGAAATAGTGTGATAATAATTATAATGAGGACTCCATTTGAGTTTGGATATTGTGTAGAAGATAATATTTGTATTAAAACTCTCAGCTATGTTTTGTCGTATTTTACACGACGGTTGTATAATTAAGTTTGTATTTAAATTATGTACCATGTATTTGGCGACACAAGATGGGTGATGTATACCTATTTTGGGAGCATCACAGTTGGTAGCAAAGCTTAGGGATATGATCCCTGGCTAAGATGTAAGACTAGAACTAGGGGGAGAGAGGGAAATCCTTCACTAGTATGACCTACCTAAGCTTATTTGTTATCTAATTGGTCGGTCAGAATATAGGGATAATATGTGGCGTGTCAATTAACCTTTGTTTTGTGGTAGTGTTTAAAATTGACATCCGATAATGTTGAGATAAGCAATGGAGCACATGAGACCGTTAAGTCACCAACGATCAATACCTTGGATAATGTGCATCAGGAAGGCAATAATCCTCAGGAAAACAACAACACTGACCAAATGATGAACGATGGGATGTTCAGAGGCTTTATGCATTTCATGCAACATTAAGCGAGAGCGGCTCCTATTCAAAATGCAGGTGTAAACACTGACAACTCACGGATGGTCACCAAAGACATGGATAAAGCAGATCACTAAGATATTTGATGTCTTGGGAAGCTCCGAGGAGCAAAAGGTTCCCTTTGCCACCTTCATGTTGCGAAGAGAGGTTGATTACTGGTGGGAATTTTTAAAGCGTACTCAACCTGCCGCACTAAGGATGTTTTGGGAGAAGTTCCAAGAATTGTTCAATGACAAGTACTTTCCCAAAAGTATTCGTCAGATGAAGGAGGTAGAGTTCATCAAGCCGGAACAAAACAATATGACCGTGTCGCAGTACGAGGCTAAGTTTTCCGAGTTATCCCGATTTGCATCCCATTTGGTTGATAATGAGGAGAGAATGACGCGAATGTTTCTGTGAGGTTTGAAACCCGAAATACGTCAATACCTCATTTCTCACAAACTATGTTTGTAATCAGATGTTATAAATAGGGCTCAGTTATTGGAGCGCGATACTGAGTCAACCCAACTAAGAGAGAGCAGCTGGCAAAATGATAATACCAGTGGTAGCAGTCATCGAAGCGGTGACAACAAATGTGGAGGAAATCAATATGCTAGAAATGGTAACCACTTCGGTGGAAATTTTGGCCAAGATAATAGAAGTGGAAATTTCAAGAAAAGGAGATTCAATAATGATGGAAAGACATCAGCACCAGCATCCATTATTAAGGAAGGAGAACGACCACCGATCGTATGCTACAAATGCGGAGGGGAGGGATACATCAGTCCAAAGCATGTTATAATTATGGAAGAGAAGGTCACCTAGTCCGATTTTGTCGTGTAGTAAAGCTAAGTCCAGCTGGGATGGATGTATCAAAGGCCATCCTAGAGAATTCAAAGCCGGTAGTTCAAGGGATAGCGTTTGTCGTGACCTCCCAAAAATTGAAGAATCCAAACGAGGTTATCACGGGTAAGCTAATCCTAAACTCTAGCGAAGTCTATACCTTATTTGATATCAATTCTACCCATTCTTTTATTTCCCCTACTTGCGCTCAATGTTTAAATTTAACTCCAGAGAAATTAGACTTTGACTTATCTTTTGAAACTCCGTTAGGAGAAACCTTCATTACATCCACTATTTATAAGTCTTGTTTGATTAAAATCGGCAAACGTACATTACCTGTTGATCTTATCTCTTTGAAAATACTTGCATTTGATGTGATTTTAGGGATTGATTGGTTAACTACTCATCGTGCAAAAATTAATTATTTTCGTAAGGTTGTTAGCTTTCATATTCCTAATCAACCTTTTATACGAATTCAAGCAACCAAACCACTAAAGTCAATCACTATCATCTCAAGCCATAAAGCTATTCGTTTATTGAAAAACAGATGTCAAGCTTTCTTAGATCATGTCACGGATTTAAACAAAAATACGTCAATTTTGAATGATATTTCTATTGTTAATAAATTTTCTGACGTATTTCCTGAAGAACTTCCTGGCCTACCCCCGGAGCATGAATCAAATTTTGTATCGACCTTGAACCCGGTATAAAACCCATTTCCAAAGCCCCATATCGAATGGCTCCTATTGAACTTCAAGAGTTAAGGACCCAATTACAGGAATTGTTAGACATCGGTTTAATTCGTCCTAGTACGTCTCCTTGGGGTGCTCATGTTCTATTCATGAAGAAGAAAGATGGGAGTATGCGACTTTGTATTGATTATTGGGAGTTGAACCATGTCACCGTCAAAAATAGGTACTCATTGCCTCGCATTGATGACCTTTTTGACCAGTTGCAAGGCGCCAAATTCTTTTCAAAGATCGATCTTCATTCCAGATACCATCAGTTAAAGATTAAAACTAATGACATTCAAAAGACTGCTTTCAGAACTCGGTACGGGCATTATGAATTCCTAGTCATGTCTTTTGGATTGACTAATGCTCCTGCTACCTTCATGGATATGATGAACTGAGTATTCAAGGAATATTTGGATCATTTTGTGGTCGTCTTTATTGATGACATCCTCATTTATTCCAAAATCCGTGAAGATCATGAGCAACACTTTAGGCTAATACTGCAAAATCTTCGTGAAAACAAGCTCTATGCCAAGTTGAAGAAATGCGAGTTCTGGCTTGAGGAAGTAGAATTCCTTGGGTACGTGATATCAAATCACGGAATATCTGTTGACCCAACAAAGATTGAAGCAATACAAAGCTGGGAGTAACCTAAGTCAGTGACCGAAGTACGTAACTTTCTCGGCTTAGTTGGTTATTATCGAATATTCGTAGAAGGGTTTTCTCGAATCGCTACTCCATTAACTTAGCTGACTCGAAAAGATATAAAATTCGGTTGGAGCGAGGAATGTGAGAAGAATTTTCAAGAACTCAAGAGGAGACTCATTTCAGCATCTGTTCTGACAATACCATCTGGCTTGGAGGGATTTGTCATCTATAGTGATGCTTCAGGCAAAGGGTTAGGATGTGTTCTCATATAACATGGAAAAGTCATAGCATATGCCTCACGACAACTCAAAGAATATGAGAGGAATTATCCTACTCATGATCTAGAGTAGGCAACAGTCATTTTTGTGCTTAAAATTTGGAGGCATTACCTGTATAGGGAGAAAGTGGAGATCTATACGGATCATAAAAGCCTCAAATATTTCTTCACCGAAAAGGAAGTCAACAAGTGGCAACGACATTGGCTTGAAATGTTGAAAGATTACGATCATACCATTCAATACCATCCTGGAAAAGCGAATGTAGTAGCTGACGCGTTGAGTAGAAGATCATATGCGGGTATGAGTGCGATATTGTCAACGCAAAAGCCCATTTTATATGATTTGCAAAGGATGGAGATAGAGTTAAAGACTCCAGGGACCCACGTGATGATGTCAAATATACGAGTAGAACCGACTTTAATCGATAAAGTTAAAGCTGCTCAACTTGCAGACCGGGAGCTGATATGTATGGGGAAGAAAGTGCAAGAAAGTTTTATTCCAGACGCAAGAATCGATGAAGAAGGAATACTTCGAGTCAACTCCAGACTTTGTGTTCCTAATGACCCGAATTTAAAGTATAAAATCATGATACAGGCACACAACACACCATTTGGAATCCATCTTGGGAGTACCAGAATGTATCGTGATCTTCGACATACATTTTGGTAGAGGAAAGGAGAGATAACTGAGTTTATCTCAAGATGTTTAACTTGTCAACGAGTCAAGGTGGAGCATCAAGTGCCAAAAGGTCCATTGCAACCACTTAAAATTCCAGAATGGAAGTGGGAGCACATTACCATGGATTTCGTTACTGGTCTTCCCAAGGTTTCTCAAGGTATAGATGCAATTTGGGTCATTGTTGATAGATTGACTAAGTCTGCTCATTTCTTACCTATACAAGAAACTTATTCACTTGAACGTCTTGCTCATATTTACATAAATGAGATTTTAAGACTGTATGGTATGCCAGTATCCATAGTTTCTGATCGAGACCCAAGATTCACTTCACGATTTTGGGTTAGTTTGCAAAAATCTATGGGCACGGATTTACGATTTAGTTCGGCATATCATCCTCAAATGGACGGGCAGTCAGAGAGGACTATTCAAACTCTTGAAGATCTATTAAGACTCTGTGTTCTTGACTTCAAGGGAAGTTGGGACAAGTTCTTGCCATTAGTGAAATTCTCCTACAACAATAGCTATCAAGCAAGTATTGACATGGCTCCATTTGAGGCGTTGTACAGACGCAAGTGTCATTCTCCAGTATGCTGGAATGAGGTGGGTGAAGCAACGTTGTTGGGACCGGAGTTGGTACGTATGACTACGTAAAAGATTTAAATGATCCAACAACTTATAAAAACCTCATAAGATCGACAAAAGAGTTATGTTGATCTTCATCGAAAGGACGTGGAATTCAATGTTGGTGATCATGTGTTGTTACGTGTTACTCCATGGAAAGGAGTTACAAGATTTGGAAAGAGAGAAAATCTTAATCCTCGATTCATTAGCCCATTTGAAATCCTCAATCGCGTAGGAACTATGGCCTATAGACTCGCCTTACCGCCAAGTATGTCTCGTATTCATAACGTTTTTCACATATCTATGTTACGTAAATATGTGGAAGACTCGAACCACATTATTGAGTTAGAACCAGATGAGATAGAGGAAGATTTAACGTATGAAGAGGTACCTGTTAAAATCTTGGATAAGAAAGAACATATTCTATGCTCCAAAGTTATACCTCAAGTCAAAATTTTGTGGAGAAACCACGATGTTGAGGAAATGACCTAGGTGTTAGAATTTGAAATGAAATCAAGGTATCCTCACCTATTTGACATACCAGGTACGTAATCCAATTTCAAGGACGAAATTTTATAAGAAGGGGAGGTTGTAAGACCCCAACTTTTATGAATAAAGATTAATTTTCTCGAAATATATTTTTTGAATATTATGGTGTGGATTTGTTATAATGTTATAGTTACGGGTAGTATTTATAAATTTTGCAAAGTATGCAAGTTATTATAAAATATTCGAATGGTCTGGGAATATTCAGTTTAACAGGGAATATTCGTACGACGACATAATCATTGGTGGACCCCCACAACGAAATTATTGTCGGAGTTAGATAACGACAGAAATATCTTTTTATGAAAATAATGGCGAAAGTTTTACCATTAACTATTGAATTACCCGGTGATAAAAGTACAGTAATATATGTGGTTGCATAGTAGCACACGGTATTGATTTTTGATGCTTACGTGAGAAGTCACTCAGTTTTGTTCAATTATTCCTACAGTAATTGCTGCATAATATCTCACATTATTGATTCTATTATTGTCGCAATATCATCTGCACAATATTTTATATTATTACATCAATAATTGAGATGACAAGTTATTCATATTATTATGTGCATAATTAACAATGTCTAGAAAGTTTTGTCGAGGAAAGGGACGGTCACCTAATTGCGCGTCAATAGAAAGAAATCCTTATCGGAAAGCCCCCTCTTTCCTAGGAAGGATCTGGTTGTTAATATTGTGAGTTATAATAATGATTAATAAATATTGTTAAAAATATTGAGGAGATTTTTATGAAGTATTTGTTGAAAATTTTGGCGTATTATTTGGACCCCCACTTACCCATTTTTTTAAAAAATAATCGGTAGAGTATATATATATATATATATATATATATATATATATATATATATATATATATATATATATATTTAGCATGTGTGTGTATGTGTGTGTGAGAGAGAGATGATACATGGTGGTGGGAAGAAAAAAGAAGTGAAAGTGATGTGTGTGTGTGTGTGTGTATGGTGAAAATGATGGGTGGGTGTATTAAATTAAAAAATTAATCCGTGAATTCTCAAATTTCATCCGTGAAATTGTCATTCTGTGCGCCCGTGATCAAACAGTACCCCTTCCATTCTCCTATAAATAGGATGTTTAGTTAGAATTGAAAATCACACTAGAATAAGAGAATTCTTCTTCTATAATATTGAGCGTATTTCTTTCGAGTTTTAGAAAGCTTTGAGCATAGAAAACAGTATAAGTTTTCTTCAAGAATATCTCCGCCCTACCAGTCAGAAGTACTCTCTTTTTAAGGTAAGGGATATTATTTTTGTTCAATATTCATAAAAAATAATATTTTCTTCCATACTCTATAGTATGTAAGTAATATTATTTCGTTTCAGATTTTAAGTTTTGGCTTCTATACTCCATGAAATTAGTAGAATATCCTTGATATTTGCGATTCATCCAGTATCTTTTCATGAAAATATTATTATGAGCATTCTTGATAAGTTTTAACCTTTTCATGTCGGAGAACTATTCCCGAATTACTATTCATGGGGTACTATTCACCTGGGGTACTATTCATGACAAAAATTGATTTCTTTTCGGTCCAAATCATTTTTGATACAATATTATTCTTGAATTTTACTCCACAAAGCAGTATCATGTTGACAATTTGGACATTATTGAATTCTGGATAAATTAAATTATAAATCTTTAAATTTTTTCCTTTATTTTCTTTTAATTGAATTCTTATATCATTGCCATCATCATGCTTATATTGTGATGAAAGTCATTTATGGCTTACGTGCATAGATGGACTGTTGATTGGTATGATTATGACCAAGGATTATTCGGTATAATCATGACCATAATGCTACAAATGATGTTGTAAAAGTCCTTATTGGCCCGTAGTGTGTTGATGGACAGTTGTTGGCATGATCATGATCATTGGTGAAAACACGAATATCCTTGACCCGTAGTGCATGGATAATTCGTGGTTGTGATACTAATGAATATCCTTGGCCCGTAGTGCATGGATAATTTAGTGATGTGGATTATTTGTTAAGCTGAGTGTCAGTGATAAAATTGATGATAAACTTTCTAAATCATAGAAGATAGTAGATATCATGCTCTACTTGACTCTTCTAATGGATTTCTTATTCCGTTGCAGTTAAACTTGATGTTTATTGTATTTTATCAGTTTAACATTGTTGAAGGCTAACGATAATTTATTATGCATTATATTAGTCATAATATTTCTTACTGGGCTAGTTGAGCTCACCCTTTTGCTTTCATTGTTCTCTTCAGAAAATGAAAATGTAGCTGGACTAGTCGGGGAACGGACACTATAAGAAAACCGTCTAATTACGACGGAACTAAGTTCGATGGACATATTCTCTCGAAGATAATACTAATTCCGATGGATAATTCAGTCGAGACTGTAGTAATTTTGACGGATGTTCGTCGGAAATAGATGCATCCATTGGGAGCCAATGTTCCCACCAGCGCCAACCTTATATTCGATTGAATAATGTTTATCTTCGACGGAATATCCGTCGAAGATACATTAATTATGACGGAGTTACATTCGACAGAAATTCTATCGAAAATAATCTTTAAACCTAATTAGTCAGCTCGTCTTCCCCAGCCGCCCCTCATTCTCACTTTGCTCTCTCTCTCTCTCTCTCATTTCTCTCTCACTTTACGCTCTCTCTCATTTTTCTCTCACTTTACTCTCTCTCTCATTTCTCTCTCACTTCATTCTCTCTCTCAGTCTCACTTCTCTCTCACACCTCTCATCTCCACCACCACCTTCGCCGCCAACACCACCGGTTCCACCACCACCACCGTCGATTCGACCACCACCACTGCCACCACCACAACAACCACCATCATTGTCGGTTCCATCACCAGCAGCCACGCACCACCAGGCCCCACTGTCGGTTGCACTCCTTTAGTTTGCATATTAAGTCAATTTCAAGGTTAGTTTTCTGCAAAGCATTAGATTTTTAGGGTTAATTTGTTGCAAATTGTTAAATAAAAATTATTTTTGAATATCTAAAAGTTATAATATTTCTAAAATTTGTATGCTTTTTTGTATGATATTTCTGAAATTTGTGGCTTAATTTGTTTTAGGTTTAGTTTGAATATGCGATTAACCCAATTTGGATAATATGTTGTGAATTTGTGGGTCAAAAATTTGGGTCATGTTGTTGAAATTGGGAGTCTGAAATCTAAAATTTAGGTCATATTCTTCTTGTTTATATTGTTAAAATTGAAATTTTGATTTTGGAATGTGGACTGCATATTATTTAACTGCATATTATTTGGAATTTAGAAATTACAGAATATTGATATTATGAAGTGTATAGCTTATCAAATTTGGGTTCCTTATCATAATTTAACTGATTTTAGGACTGTTTTTAATTTAGATATATTTGCTATATCCGACTGAATTTATGACAGAAATTCTGTCAGAATTATGAAATTGTAGAATATGTGTGGGCCCTACATGTATTGTATTAGTAATTAGTTTCCCAATATTAAAATATAAATGAAGTAGCATTTACTTAGTTTCTTACTACTAAAATAAAATAAAATAAATTTAATTTAGTTTAGTTTATTAAATAAAATAAATTTTAAAAAATTAGATAATATAATATAATACAAAATAAAGTAAAATAAAATAAAATAATAAATTAAATTAATTTGAATAAAATAAATTTTTTGATTTAATTTAATAAATAAATTAAATTTTAAAAAATATTTAAAAATATATAATATAATACAAATAAAATACAATTCAATAAAAATAAAATAAAATTTAATAAATTTAATTTAATTTAATTAAAATATTTTAAATTAAATTAAATTAAAAATAAATTAAATTTAAAGAATTAAATTTAATTTAATAAAAAAATTTAAAAATTATATAATATAATACAAGATAAAATAACATAATAAATTATATTAAATTAAAATAATTACAAAATTAAATTAAATTAGAACTTATATAATATAATACAAAATAAAATAAAAAATAATAATAAATTTAATTCAATTTAATAAATTAAATTAAATTTAATAAATAAATAAACCAATTATATACTATAATATAATATACTGCAAATTAAAATAAAGGAAAATATAATAATAAACTAAGTAGGAGTGAATGTTGAACAGTAGTCTCACTACAACAATAAGGCTTATTTCCGACGGAATATTCCGTCGATAATAAGGTTATTCCGTCGAGGACAACCTTATTTGTGATGGAATATTCAGTCGTATATAAGCACGTCGAAATTAAGTCCGTCGATTTTTCGGTCGGGGATACTTAGGGTCGACGAAATTAATATCGACCGATTATTCAGTCGGAGTTAATATATCACCAACTGAAAATAGTTTGTCGAGGATATTCGGTCGATGATAAGTATGCCACGTGGCAGTCTAATAAAATTGGAAAACAACTTAAACTCGGCGGATATACAGTGCCTCCAAATTTTGTAATTGATTAATTCTGACAGAAATTCAGTCGAGAATTCCGTCAGAAATAACAAAATCCAAATTGCAGTATAATTATCAAACCCAATATTGCAGTATAATTATCAAATCCAAGTTGCAGTGTAATTATCATCAAACCCAATATTGCAGTATAAATATCAAACCCAAATTGCAGTAAATAACAAACTGAAATTGCAACATATCAAACCGAAATTACAGCATTCCAAACCCAATTTGAACAATATTATAATCAGCCTCAAATCTCAACAATTAATAACAAAATAAACCCTAAATTATAGGATTCAAACACAAATTGAACTACAATTCAACCAAGTTCATCAGTTTCATATATAACAAAATAAATTAAACACCAACATAGCTAAGCCCAAAATCAGTGGCTGACAAATAAACCCTAACCCTAACCCAACTAAGTTGAAGTTAGAAAATTACCTCCTATGACGAAATGCTAGAGACAAAAGAGAGGAGATACCCACGACGTTGCCGCCGATTCTCACCACCGCCGGAAATTCACAGTTCACCACCGATTCCCACCACCGTCGTTCTACAGAAGAGAGGAGAGAGGGAGCTGAAGTTTTATAGAGGGGCGCGGGAGCGAAGTAGGGACGAGGGACGAGGGAGAAGCCAGAGAGTGAGGTAGGAAGGATGCGATATATATCGCTGCTAGAAAGAGAGACGAAAATAGCACATAAAGAAACTGATCGACAGATCTGTAAGACCCAATTAAAATAGATTATTTTCGACGGAAGTTCGATTGAACATAGGTCCGTCGACTTTAGTTTATTTCTGACCGATTATCGGTCGACCATAAGGCTTATTCAGTCGAGATAGTAATTCCCGGTGGCACAAAATGTTGGTGCCTTTGGGCAGCCTCACTCCGACTGAATTCGGTCGAATTTAATATATCTCTGACTGAATTAGTTGCGACTGATCATTTCGTCAGACATACATTAATGTCGAAGAAATTCAATCCGTCAAAAATAAATCTGTCGACCTTAAGTGTTTTTCTTGTAATGTCTCTATAGATTCCAAATAACAATTCTCATAAAATAAGTACCACTTACTTAGTTTATCATTGGCAAAATAAACTAAGTAGGAGTGAATGTCGAACAGTAGTGTCTATAGATTCCAAATAACAATTCTCATAAACTAAGTACCACTTACTTAGTTTATTATTGGCAAAATAAACTAAGTAGGAGTGAATGTCGAACAGTAGTCTCTATAGATTCCACGTAACAATTCTCATAAACTAAGTAATAAACTAAGTGCCACTTACTTAGTTTATCATTGACAAAATAAACTAAGTAGGAGTGAATGTCAAACAGTAGTCTCTATAGATTCCAAATAATAATTCTCATAAACTAAGTATCACTTACTTAGTTTATCATTGGCAAAATAAACTAAGTAGCATTTTCTTAGTTTGCCACAATTTTTAATAAATACAATAATACTATCCCTACATATATGTACTCTTCCTTGTATGCAGGGTTTCACATATAGCGATTTAAATAATAGTACTCCAACCGGTTCCTCGGCAGCAATTAAAAAAAAGGGGTCGTAGTTCCTGTTTGTGTCATATACTCAAACAATAAAGTTAATTGAATTATTGCAGACATTCCTCACTATTCCATCATAATAGATGACAACATCCAGAAGGAGTGCCATTAAGTTAGCTGAACAAAGTTCTAGGTTAAGCAACCCATAAGATGAGCGAACGATCACTTCTCTGCTAAGAATGAATCATCTTCCCATTTGGGTCGAATCCATGACATAGACAGCTTCTCACCACTTTGAATTCCTCAGATGGGTAGTTCTCACAGAACGTCTCACCTCTTTTTCTATGAGAACTATCCATTTGAGGAATTCGGAGTGGTGAGAAATTCTTTATGTCGTGGATTGTACCTATATGGGGAGATGATTCATTCCTAATAGAGAAGTGATCATTCATTCATCTAGATGGTTGCTTAACCTAAAACTTTGTTCAATAGCGTAATAGAACTCCTTCGGGATGTGTCATCTGTTATGATGGAACAGTGAGGAATGTCTGGAGTAATGCAATTAACTTTATTATTCGAGTATAGGACACAAACAGGAACTATGACCCTTTTTTTCTGGTTGCCGACTCAAGTAGTCTCTATAGATTCTAAATAACAATTCTCATAACTAGTACCACTTACTTAGTTTATCATCATTGGAAAAATAAACTAAATAGCATTTGCTTAGTTTGCCATAATTTTCAATAAACTCAATAATACTCTCCCTTTAATCTTTAATACACTCAATAATATTTTAGTTTCTAGTAGGCACACAATAGATCTAGAAGGAGGGAATAGATCCTTTTTATTTTCAAATACTTTTCCTGTTTATTTTGTATTGCTAATGAATTAGCAAATGACAAACATAAAAATCTTTTCCAACACAGCGAAATAAGTAAAATATCCCCTTCATTGATATATTCTTAATTATACATACATTGTTCTTAGAGCTAGTTAAGTGGTAAACAATTAATACATACATAGCAGTTATAGCAGTTAAGTACATAATGTAAATGACAGAAAGTAAAAGACACAAGGAAGCAGTTATAGCAGTTATAGTGGTTTAGAGATTAAAGCTCCTAATCCACTTTTCTACTTTAACTAGCAGAAATTCCACTAAGGAAGGGCAGCACCCTGAATCACTAAGATTCCTTCAAAGCCAGCAGCCTTGGAACTTCAGTTCACTAAGAACTTTTCAAGCCCAGTAGGCTTGGAACTCCTCTAGTTCTCTAGGAACTCTTCAAGCCCAGCAGGATTGGAACTTCATTTAGTCCCTCCGGACAAGGGCTCCTCAGGCCCTGGCTTATTGTTGGTGTTGTTGTTGTTGTTGTTGTTGTTTGTGCCTTGCTGCTAAGATTTCTTTAAGCTTGAACATCTTCTGTACTTAGCAGCTTGGCGTTGTGACACCCCCAAATTCGGGTCCTTTAGTTCCACGGGATTTGGTATTCACTTTAAAAATATCATATATATATCTACCCACAATAAATGCAACCCATGCAATAGATAGAAATAGATCCTCACCTTATGGGGTTACAACATCTAAATAATAAATACAATCCCAGGTCAAACTAATCTTAAACATCTGTACGGAAACATGAGCAAATAATAAGTCTTAAACAACATCAAGTCTTGACAATAAAAATTCTTAAAATTAAATAACAAGTCTTCATCATATATTAGCTTTGCCCTTATCTTTGTTAGTAGAACGCTCGTCGGACCTTTCGTTCTTAACTGCAATGTTATTATTACGCAAGAGTGAGCACAATTTCCCACAAGTATAATAATACAACAATAAAATAATAACATGCGAGTGAATCAAAAACTTCTGCAATAAGAAAAACTTGGCTTTTAAATACAGAATGAATAACAAGAATCAAAAGAACTTCTGAGGGTCATAAGACCTTGAACTATGTCCTAGGTTTTCAAGTGTTTATACTTGAAACCTGTAACAGTCATAAGACTATGGACTCTACTTCTCGTACTTAGGGGGATCAGCCCTTAGTACAATACTGTGCACAATATCTTAACGCTAAAGCGTAATTAATCCCCTACAACAGGGTTGTTCATCTTAGTTTGACATTAGAGTCCACACCAAAGAAAGTTTGGTTTGGATCAGTTCAACAATGGTTCTAAAATTTAGAACGTTAATCAACTATGGACTAGTCGAATCAATAAGGGTTCGCTAGTCTTACAAGGTTCAACAATAATTGATATTCAATTTGAATATTAAAGTTCAAGATGTATACAATCGAATAAGTATTGTATAACAGGAATTATACTTTTAAAGAATGATAACATCTAATATGAAATCTTGACTTGAAAAATAATAAACAAGATATAATAAGGAACTTGTTTTATGTAAAGAAACAAGGTTTAGGAACTTGCCTCGTGCGTAGGCTAAACGATTACTACTTTTGTTCACCACAAATCCTACACACATACCATATGTATTCACGACATTCATTAGTTACATTTTCACTTAATTATTTAATATAAACTCCACTTTATTTAACAAATCATTACCCTTCTAATTTAATTACTTAATTAAATTAGAATATTTTCATTCCTTACTATTATTACACTCGAATAAATTATTTCATAATAATTTCCATCGAATATTTATTTTACTCCATAAATATTTTAACAAAAATATTTATTTTATTTGATAAATATTTTAATAATAATTTCCATCGAATATTTATTTTTATTCCATAAATATCTCAATTAAAATATTCATTTTATTTGATAAATATTTTAATAATAGTTTCCATCGAATATTTATTTTATTACATAAATATCTCAATTAAAATATTTAATTTATTTGATAAATATTTTAATTAATAATTTTCATCGAATATTTATTTATTCCATAAATATCTCAAATAAAATATTCATTTTATTTGATAAATATTTTAATTAATAATTTTCATCGAATATTCATTTTATTTTTTTATTTTTATTTTTATTTTTATTTTTGCCCGCCGGGGGCAGGATTACCCAGACTCAGTTTTTGCAGTTTATGTAGTTCGCGAACATAACAAGGCAAAATTAGGCCAAAAAATCTCACAAGTTCAACTATACGTTCAATGAAGAACACAAAATATGGCTATAACTTCCAATTTCCTTGTCCATACATTAATTTAAGCATACTCAAATATTATAATTCATGTATGATCATTATCCAACCTTTCTATCATGATTTTAACAACTTAATTCATGCAATTACTGGAATCAAATCACATAATTTCACTGTTCTTATGAAAAACTCCATTTTTAACATTATTAACGAAATCAACTATTGCGAACTCATTTTTCGATCAAATCAATCCGTTTAAGTTTCGTTCTTTTCGTTTTTACACGTATAAACAAAATCATTCATCAATTTACCGATTAATATGAAATTTAAACATAAATTTTTGTACTTACAAGCCCTATTCATATATTTTTCTCTGTAAACTATAAAACTCCAATTAACCCATAATTACATGAATTTAATTATTGTGATTCATGTATACATGATATATAACATGTTATGAACAATTTGTAATACATATATAGACATATAGTCAGAAATTGTAAAATTTCCGATTCACAGAGAACTCAGTTGGGAAAAAATATAATACGTGAAATATTAAAACTAGATTAGGGTTTACCCTTGTTTTCTCTGTTTGAAGGTGATACCAACTTGAATTCTCCAATTCTCTCTGATCAATTCACTCAAAGCTCTCTCTTTTCTCTCTAAACTTTCTTTGAAATTATCTAATTTAAGACTCAAAATGAAATACGTAAAAATAAGACTGACTAATGCGCACAGTTGTGGTCAGTTAATCCTTACGTGGTTTAACTGCTTCCCAACTCCTCATAAGGCCTTGTTTGGCTAGCATCATAAGTACCATTTCTAGTTATTTTAATTAATCTCTTATAATATAGTTTATTAATGTCACACCCAATTAAGCAATTAATCAAATATCTTATTTAATTTAATTTAAATAAAATATAATAATTTCTCACTAATTCACATAGTCACATAATTAAATTCTCATTTATTAATTATGTCAAATCATTAAATCTCTAATTAATTATTAAATTAATTAGAATAACATTATGCTTATTAATTAGTTCATTTGATCAAATAAGCTCAATTAAATACATACTTTGAATATAAAAATTATCCACATTAATTTAATCAATGTAACACATATAATAAATTAATTTACCACAAACTCATCAATTAATTATTTAACCCAATAATTAAATCATCAAAAAAATATTTATTTAATTTAATAAATATTCAAATTAAATTACACAAATCTCGTTTGTCACATCTTTCCCCCCTTAAAAGGATTCTATCCCCAGAATCACGACTTATGTAAGACACTGAATTTTATAAAATAAAAGTATTCAATTTTTTTATTTAGTAAATGGTTAAATTGATAAAAAGTTAAAGTTAAGGGTGATATATGAATTTTTTTCAAAATAAGCAAGTGGCTATAAAATACTCATTGTTATCGGGGAATATTCGTTTGGTCGTGGAATATTCTTGCTGTCGGGGAATATTCGTACGACGGTGCAGCCATTTATGGGCCCCATAACAGAATAACTGTCGGATGATGAAAATGATAATTTTGAAGTTTTATAAATAACGACGTAGTTGTTACCGTTAACACTGTTGAAATACCTGGTGGTTAAAATATAGTAATACGCGTGGTTGCACAGTAGCACATGGTATTGCACAGTATTTTAGAATTATTGATTCTTACGTAAGAAGGCTCTACTCAATAATTATTATAGTAATTACTGTTCAATATTTTATTTTATTGATTCAATAATTCTTGCGTTGATATTTTATATTATTATTGTTTCAATAATTGTCACTGCACAGTATTTTCCATTATCATATCAATAATTCTTATTATTTAAAAAATATTATTAGATAACATTATTGGCAATATCTAGAAAGTTCTGTCAAGGAGAGGTCTGGTCACCTAATTGCGCGTCAGTAAGGAGAAATCTTTATCGGAAAGCACCCTCTTTCCTGGGAACTACCTGGTTGTCATTATTGTGATTCTGTAATATTATTTGTGAATAATTAATTATTGATAAGGAAATATTATTCGATGCGGATATAAATGATGGATTTATTTATTTTATGTGGTTATAAATGAAGGAATTAATGTTGAGGTGTTTTATCAGTATTTTTGTCGGAATGGAGGTATTAAAAATCAAATCAGTGTTCTTAAAGCTCTAATGCGTGAGTTATAATTTTGATCTGACCATTGGATCGTTGTTATTTTTGGATATGTTATACATATATAAGTTGAGTATATGTCCACAAATTTTGAACCGTTAAAAATTAACGTATGATTTGTTATGAATTTTAAAAGGTATTAAAAATCATCCGTTTGTGGATTTCAGATATTTTCTGCCTGGAATTTGGAAAAACTTAAAGCTACAAAGTTGTAGAGAATTCGATTTCATGTGGAATGGACATAAAATTAATATTTTTCTGATAAAAGGGCTATTTATTATGAATTACTAAAGTTTTAGAAAATAAAATGATTTTTATTAAAATTGGGTGGGACCCACTTTTGGTTGGTGTAGAAAATATGTGCTAATTTTGGGTGGGCCCCACTGTGGTGGCTGATGATTTTTCAAGGATGGCTGCGTAGGAGAAAAGAAAAAATTATAATATTAGTTTATTATTTAGTCTGCTTTGGCGTTCTAGCATTTTCCTATAAATAAGTGTTTAAATTAGAATTAAAAATCAAACTAGAAACATAAGTTTTCTCTCTCTATATTATCGAGCGTATTTTTGTGAGTATTTAGATACTTTGAGAGTTGTTATTCAAAGGTACGTTTCGTTTCCTTGACTTTACATCCGATATTCGATTAAAATCTTTCTTTTGAGGTAAAGGCAGTTATGAAAATTATCTTAAATCACGGGTGCGAAGAGGAAATTAGAATCACAATTATGATTATGAGTTATTCATATGATTGTGGAAAGGAACTGTTGATTGATGTTACAGGGATAAAACATTGTGGGTGGACTTTTAACGTGGAGAAGATAATAGACTTTATAGTCTATTTGACTCTTCTAATGGATTGCTCGTTCCGCTGCAACTATGGTAACAAGAGTGTAGTTTGGGTCGAGCCGAGAATAATGAGGGAATAGAACGGTGGTCTATAGTTTGTTGAGGTTCTCCTAAATAGTATGGAAATAATTTTATTTAGAACTTTAGATAAGTGCGATCATTATTGTATCGTCATTTGATATTTAATTTTGGTGAACCGAATAGGGTGAGGTGAACCCAACGTTGGAAGGGTGTTTTGCCACTATCATACAAGATGTCTAATGACATACAACCTCGTGTTATCATAAAGGCGTGGTTGTGCACATCCACTTGCTGAGTATATCTACGAGCACTACCTATATAATCTTGGAGTTTGGTTGAAATATAATTTTCAATTGTAGACAGTGGAGATAGTTATATGTCAGGAGAAGACTCGCCATTAGAAAGAACATGATAGTAATATTCTCGTTTTTCTTTGGGGTCTATTGGGTCAACCAAGGATAATTCTCCAGTCATATGATATCTATTATAACTTAGATGCATGGCCTCCCATGTACGAAGGTTTTCTTGAGCACTTCCTAAAGATTTTAATTTCTAAAATAGTTATTGATTGTACCTTTATGTAAGGTACCATTGTGACTTGCAATCCAAGTTGGTGTCCAGAGTCATAGTTGGTATATATTTGTATCAAACTCACAACATATGTGTTGTTGTATTTTGCACGACAATTATAGTAATAAAGTTATAGTTATTTTCTGTGCCATGTATCTGGTGACTCAGACTAGGTTGGATGAATTGGACATATTTTGGGGGCATCACAACTCAATCAATTTGTCCCGTTACATTCTCCCCCTCTTACAAAGATTCTATCCCCAGAATCGCTTACACATAAATTAAACAAATAAATGAGGATAATTCTTCATCATATGTTCTTCAAGTTCCCACGTAGCTTCTTCAGCTTTGTGGTTCTTCCAAATTACCTTAACAGAAGATATTATTTTATTTATGGGAACTTTCTCTTTCCTGTCAACAATCTGAACAGGAACTTCTTTATAGGTTAAGTCTTTCTCAAAATGTAGGGGTTCATATTCAATCACGTGTTTGTAATCGGGTTTGTAGGGTCGTAAAATAGAAACATGGAAAACATTATGGATATGTTCTAAGGCCGGAGGTAAGGCTACCTCATAGGAAACTTCACCAATTCTTCCCAAAACTTTAAAGGTTCCAATGAACCTCGGGCTCAATTTCCCCTTCTTACCAAATCTAATCTTTCCCTTCCAGGGAGAGACTTTCAAAAATACCAAGCTGCCCGATTCAAACTCAATATTCTTACACTGTGGATCGACGTATTTCTTCTGCCTATCATGAGCTGCTACTAGTCTTTCGTGTATTACTTTGACTTTCTCTGCTGTTTGCTATACCAATTCTGGTCCTAGTAACTGTCTCTCGCCAACTTCATCCTAGTAAAGTGGAGTTCTGCACTTTCTGTCGTACAATGCTTCATAAGGTGGCATGCCAATACTAGCGTGGTAACTGTTGTTGAGCCAAATTCTACAAGAGGTAAGTGATCATCCCAATTTCCCTTAAAATCCATGATGCATGATCTCAACATATCCTCTAATGTCTGAATCGTTCTTTCGCTCTACCCATCTGTCTGAGGGTGATATACCGTACTCATTCTCAAATACGTCCCCATGAACTCCTGTAGTCGCTTCCAGAAGTTCAATGTAAAGTGTGGATCCCTATCTGAGACAATTGACATCAAAACTCCGTGTCTCGAAACAATATCTTTCACATATAACCTTGCCAACTGATTTAAGTTGAATCTGATTTTAATTGGAAGGAAGTGTACGGATTTCGTCAATTGGTCAACAATAACCCATACCGCATCATAGCCTTTCTGAGTTGTCGGTAGGCCAACCACGAAATCCATCGTAATGTGTTCCCATTTCCATTCTGGGATCTTTAAAGGTTGTAGCAACCCACTCAGCCTCTGATGTTCCACTTTCATTTTTTGACATGTCAGACACTTGGCAACACACTCTGTAACATCTCGTTTTAAATTTGGCCACCAGAAATGTTGTTGAAGATCTTGGTACATCTTAGTACTACCAGGGTGAATCGAATATCGTGAGCTATGAGCCTCATTCAAAATGTCTTCCTTAATCTCTGGCACTGGCGGTACCCAAATTCTGCTCTCAAATCTTAGTAGCCCCTCACTATCTATTTTGAATCTCGGTTCAATCCCTTCAGATATCTTCTTTTTCACTTTCTCACATTCTTCATCCTAAAGTTGAACCTCCTTAATTTTATCCAGTAAAGTTGTACCAGCTTGCATCTGGAATAGCTTCTCGTCAATCTCCATAGGATACTTCACTTCTAATTCCAGCTTTTCTATTGCTGAAATTAGCTCCTCCTGAGCGGTCAACATCATCAATTTCTCCTGACCCTTTCTATTTAAGGCATCGGTAACCATATTTACTTTACCCGGATGGTATAAAATCTCGCAATCATAGTCCTTAATTAACTCCAACCACCTTCTCTGGCGCATATTCAAGTTCTTATGTGTAAAAATATATTTTAGACTCTTGTGGTCTGTATATATTTCACACTTCTCCCCATAGAGATAGTGTCTCCAGATCATCAAAGAGAATACCACCGCAACTAATTCTAAGTCATGGGTCGGATACCCCTTCTCATGGTCCTTCAATTGTCGTGACGCATACGCAATGACCTTACCATTTTGCATAAGCACACAACCTAGTCCTTTATGCAATGCATCACTGTAAACCACAAAATTTCCTGTGTCATCCGGAAGAGATAACACAGGTGTTGAACTCAACCTCTTCTTAAGCTCTTGGAAACTTTCCTCACACTTTTTCGTCCAAACGAATTTCACCGATTTCCTAGTCAAATTTGTCAACGGAGTTGCGATCTTGGAAAAGTCCTGAATGAATCTTTTATAATAACCTGCCAATACAAGAAAACTTCTTAGTTCTGACGGCGTCTTCGGCTGATCCCAGTTCATCACAGCTTCGACTTTAGAGGGGTCTACAGAAATTCCGTCCTTATCGATCACATGTCCAAGAAATTGTACTCTTTTAATCTAGAATTCATATTTCGAAAATTTAGAGTACAACTTCTCTCTTCTCAACGCCTCTAACATTACTTTCAAATGCTCTACGTGTTCTTCCTTAGTCTTTGAATATACCAAAATGTCATCGATAAAGACCACTACAAATTTGTCCAAAAATGGTTTAAGTACCCTGTTCATCAGGTCCATAAACGTTGCAGGATCATTTGTTCGACCGAATGACATCACCAGAAATTTGTAATGACCATATCGAGTCCTAAACTCTGTCTTCAGAACATCCTATGGCCTCACCTTCAACTGGTGATAACCATTCCTCAAGTGTATCTTTGAAAAGTATCTCGCTCTTTTCAATTGATCAAACAGGTCTTCGATCCTCGGTAATGGATATCTATTCTTAATCGTGACCTTATTCAGTTCTCTGTAGTCGATGCAGAGCCGCATCGTCCCGTCCTTCTTTTTTACAAATAACATCAGCGCTCCCCATAGTAATACGCTCAGTTGAATGTATTTCTTATCCAGTAACTCTTGTAATTGTACAATCAATTCTTTCATCTCTTCCGGAGCCATCCGATACGGTGCCTTCGATATTGGAGCCGTTCCTGGCGCCAAATCGATCATAAACTCAACCTCTCTGTCAAACGGAAGTCCTGGCAGATCATCTGGAAATACGTCTGCGAAGTCCCTCACTACTGGTATCTCCTCTATTTTCGGGTTCTCTTTACGACTGTCGACTATGTAAGCTAAATATCCTACACAGCCTTGTCTTAACAGCTTTCTGGCCTGCATCATCGTCAGACAACTCGCTTGTCTAGGTGACTTGCTGCCATAAAACACAACCTTTGATGGAGTCATAAGGTTAATACGCTTCTTTTGGCAATCAATTACAGCCCCGTAATTGAATAGCCAATCCATTCCCAAGATAACGGCAAATTCCTCAAGTTTCGTAGGGATAAGGTCTATGTTCATAATGTTACCCTTAATATCCACCATACAGTTCTTGTGTACGTATTTAATAGGGATCACTTCTCTATTCGCAATTTCTATGTTCATGGGGTATTCTAACTCATCCTTAGGAAATTCTAATTTCTTAGCAAAGTCATCAGATATAAATGAACAAGTAGCACCTGAATCAAATAATACATAAGCATTAATTTTATTGATCGGAATGATACCTGACACTACATCGTGAGTCTGCACAACATCTTGCATTATCATGTTAAATGTCCTGGCGATCAGTCGGTTGGTTGCAGTTGGTCCCGTGATAGTTAAAGCACTTCCACCGCTGTTTCCCCTATTCCCTCCTGATCCTGCCCCTCCAGATCCCTTCTTGGGACAGTCCCTTGCCAGATGGTCCTTTGAGCCGCAAGTGAAGCAGGCGCCCTTATTTGGGTTAGGACAGTTAGGTGCTATGTGGCCTTCCTAACCATAATTATAGCACACCCATTTTCCCTTCATACAAACCCCCGAATGAGCTTTCCTGCAGGTCGGGCATGCTTCGATTCTCTTTTTTTGACCTCCTTGTTGATTTCCAGTCGATGAGTTATTAGTCCACCTCCTGTTCTGATTGTTACTTCCCCCCGTGTTATTGCCACTAGCTTTGTTATTTCCTTTACTTTCACTCTTCTTCTTTTTTTGATCTTCGATATACTTGGTTACCGCATCGCTTCCACCTTCGGTGAGTATAGCCTTCTCCAGTACCCCAACAAAAGTGTTCAATTAAAACATTTACACTTTGCTATACAATAGGGCTTCAATCCCTGCTCGAATCACCTAGCCTTTCTCTCGTTAGTATGCACTTGATATGTGGCAAACCTAGCTAACTCATTGAATCTTGCTGCATAGTTTGATAAATACATATTCCCCTATTTCAACTCCAGAAACTGGACCTGCATTTGGTTCTGCGAACTGGTCGGAAAATACATCTCAAAAAACATCTCCTTGAACCTCTCCCAGGTAATCACACCTTCACCTCCCAGGACCTTATTCTCTTGCCACCAATAACTGGTTTCGGATTTCAGAATGAACGTCGCGTAGGCGGTTTTCTGGTCCTCTCTGACTCTGGCGATGTCGAAAACTTTCTCCATCTCCATAACCCAGGTTTGAGCTTCTATCGGGTTCATGGAGCCTTTAAACACTGGCGGTCCCACCGCCTTGAAATCCTTGAACGTTGTATTTGGTGGAGCTTGAGGTTGATTGTTAATTGCTCCAGTCAGTAAATTCACCAACTACTGAATAGGGTCAGCATTGGCGTTGTTGTTGTTGTTATTCGTTGACCCTTCCTAGGCTGGTCGACGATTTGGTCATCTTCTTGGCGGCATATTTCTGTTAAGAATATATGATTATTAGGTCTTTATTCAATCCCTTAAATATTTAAGGCTTAACTACATTTAAACATAATCACTTAGCACATTATCTCAAATAAACTCTGATATTTTATTCAAATCGAAAGTTTTAACATCATACGATAGCATCACTTCTATTTACATCATCTATCCCGAGATAAAGAATCTTCAGGTTTAAATCATCATAATATTCCTTTGGTTATAAGTACATCGGAATTTACATTTTTAACTAACATAGATATTCACATAATTCATATTATTCCTATCACGACCTATTAAGATGTCGAATAATGTGACGCCCCCAAAATAGATATACATCACCTATCTTGGGTCGCCAGACATGGTACAGAACTCAACTACAAACTTAATTATACAACTGTCGTGCAAAATACGACAAAACATAGCTGAGAGTTTAAGCATGAATATTGCCTTCTAGACAATATCCACACTCAATGGAGTCCTCATTACATTTATTGTCACACTATTTCACAGAATAGTGAGGACTACAAAAGCCACTTATCCTGGACCATCACTCCATTCCCCGACTCGTCCCAGTTATATTCTCATTTCCTGAAGAGAACAGTGAAAGAAAGGGTGAGCTCAACTAGCCCAGTAAGAAATATTATGACTAAGATAATGAAGAATAAATTATCCTTAGCCTTCAATAGTATAACAACTGATAGAATACAATAGACAACAAGTTTAACTGTAGCGGAATAAGCAATCCATTAGAAGAGTCAAGTAGAGCATGATATCTACTATCTTCTATGATTTAAAAAGTTTTTCATCAACTTTATCCCTGTAATACCCATTAACAGGTCTTTATTATACCCAAGACAAAGAGAACTTTCATCACCTGTCTTCACCTGAACCACCACAGATTATAGTTAAATTCACAATTCATATTTATAATCATGTAAATCAACAGTTTCTCCTTGCCACAAAGACTTAATAGAACGTTTACTCAATATCCTTACCCCAAAGGCTAAAGATATTCAAATGTAATAACAATGATCATACCAATCAGTTATCTACCTTTGCACTACGGGCCAAAGATATTCAACTATAAAATCAATGGTCATGATCATATCAATCAATTGTCTATCAGTGCACTACGGCCAAAGACATTCAACTGTTAACTAATGGTCATGATCCTATCAATCACATCATCGAATTATCCATGCACTACGGGCCAAGGATATTCGTTATTATCACCAGTGGTTATGATCATGTCATACACCTGTCCATCTTTGCACGTAAGCCAAAGATATACAACTATAAAACCAATAATCAATAGTTCATCTATGCACGTAAGCCAAAGATGACTTTCATCACAATACAAACATGAGGATGATGACAATGATATAAACATTAATAAAACGAAATCAAGGATAAATATTAAAGACTTTAAATTTATCAAGAGTTTAAAAATATCCAAATTGTTAATATGATACTGCTTTGTGGAGTAAAATTCAAGAATAATATTCATGTACCAAAATAATTTGGACAGAAAAGAAATATATTTTTTGGATAAATAGTACCTCATGAATAGTAACTCATGAATAGTAACTCGTGAATAGTAACTCATAAATAGTACTTAGATAATAAATATAGTAATCTTTGTATACATAAATAATGTCATATACTGCAAATAGTGCCATATACATGAATAATTAATAGATTATCGTGAATAGTAATCCCGACACAAAAAGATAAAGTTTCACAATAAAATTCATATCAATATGTATAACACCTTAATTCAAATGTTATAAATCACTTAATAATCTCATAATCTAATATTATTAATATTATCACAATATTTTAATCATTTCTTAAACTTATAAATAATTTATTTTAATTATTTACACTTTACTAATTAATGCATTTAATCTTCCTAAAATGCCAAACTCATAAGATTTCATCACCAATAACCAAAACTCTCATCAAAAATCTGCATATACCTTATATAGGATTCTCAAGCCATAAAATCCTATTTTCTAATTTTCTTACTTCACATAACATATTTAATTTATTTACTCATAACTAGTCCATTTTCATGAAAAATACCAAATCAGTACAAACAAATTTTCTTTTCTGGGATTTAGCAGAATATAGTCTCATATTGAACATATATTTTTCTCAGAATTTTTAAAATTCATTTACTATTTTTTATATGGCTAAAAGCTATAATATTTAGACATTTATCAAAAACTGTACTTTTGTCCAAAAATTCCAAAATTTACAGGGTATACTGATGTTATATAGATGTACTCCCAATAAAAATTGCACCAATTTTGGAGTTAACTACAAGGAGTTATAAAGGTTTACTTTTAAAATAGTATTTTCTCATAAAATTCATAACTCCTAATCTATACATCCAAAAATAGCCATTTTTGGACACAATCTAGAAAACTCATCAAACTATCATTTCAAATTTTTCTAGAATTTGTAAGGGTCAGAAAAATTATGAAACTACCCCTGACAGAAACCCCTTCCCTACGAATATTGAATGAAAATAATATTCCTTACGAATATTAAACGAATATAATGAATATTAAATGATAATAATATTCATACGAATACTAAAAATAATATCTCTTCAGAATATAAAAAAATAATAACCCTTACCTCAGAAGAAGACTGGATACTGGAGTAGTGAAGTAGCAGACTACTCTTCTTTTTTCTCTCTATAACTTCTCTCTTTATAGCTTCTCTCTATATAATTGCTCTTGTGAGACTTAGTGAATTGGTGAGAAATGAAGGAAGAATGAGCTTCTATTTATAGAAAAATATAGTTTCAATAATTGCACATTTTGGAGCTTGAAATATTATAGTATAATACATTCCTCTTTTTCTTCATTTTTAATTTAGTCATGCAAGTATTATCAAACTTGCACCATCTCCCCTAATAGTAAATCATGTGAATCAATAGTAAATCATGTGACTCAATAGTTCTAAACATGTGAAAAAATTAATTATAGTATAGTACCTTCAATTATACCTTCATTTTTAACTTAGTCATGCAAGTATTATCAAACTTACACCAACTCCCCTAATAGTAAATCATGTGAATCAATAGTACACACATGTGAATTAATAACAATTAATTGCTCATTTATCCGCTTAATTACCCGATTGGTCAATATAACCTCCAGATATCAATTATTATCGAAATAAATATCGATTTTTACTAACACTAATAATTCCAACACAATGGAACTATCAATTTCATCTTTAATCAACACGAACTTATTCATCATTAATATTATAATTCACAATATTTAACAACTAGGTCGTTCCCAGGAAAGAGGGGGCTTTTCGATATGGATTTCTCCTTATTGGCGCGCAATTAAGTGACCAAACCTCTCCTTGTGAAACTTCTAGACATTGTCAATATACACAAATAATAATATGAATAACTTTGTCGCCTCAATTATTGATTTAATAATATAACATATTATCACGGATGATCTTTGTGACAATAATTGAATCAATAATATGAGAGATATGATGCAACAATTCTTTGTAGCAATAATTGAGTATAACCGAGTGACTTCTTACGTAAGCATCAATAATCAATACTGGTAATGCTACTATGCAACCACGCCATTCATCGTTCTTTTACTATCGGGTAGTTCAACAGTTTTAACGGTAACACTTTTGCCGTTATTTTTAATAAAAGATAAATCTGTCATTTCTAAATACGACAATACTTTCGTTGGGGGATCCACCAATGATTATGTCGTCGAACGAATATTCACTGTGAAAATGAATATTCCCCGACCAATCGAATATTCCCCGACAACGAATAACAACTTGCTTACTTTATAAAATTTTCAAATATCACCCTTAACTTTAACCCTTTCTCAATTTAACCATTTACTAAATAGCACAATAATTATAAGAAAATTGAATACTTTCATTTCATAAAATTCAGGGTCTCATAAATAACTTCTCTGCGCTCTTCTTTCATGATACGAAACATCGTCCTTCAATCCAATATGTACGAAGGTAAGTCCTCAAACTAAATTGGATAGTACATAACTCGATCCTGAGCTTTGTTCACCGCAATGTTGAATGCACAATCCATTTTCGCCATCTTAATCTTCTTTGCTTGTACCTCTTCCTCGGCTGCATCTGCTCACTGAGAAGCCTTCTCACAAGCATCTTCCGCTCTGGCTCGTTTGGCGGATTCCTCTTTCAGTTTATTCTTCAACTCCTCTATTTCCTCTGACTTCATCTCGGTTTGGCCCTTCTTATGAACCAAATCCCACTCTACGTTTCCCAGACGTTTGTGAAGAGTCACAACCTCCCTATCCCTCTGCTCGATGGTAAGCTATTGAATAACCGTCCGTTCCTGAACAATATCTCGTAACTCTATGTTACGATCATGAAGCTCATCGTACATCTCGGCACTGATAGAGTTCGATGGGAACTCATCTTCCTCCTCTTATTCCTCAGGGTCCTCCCTAGGATCAGACTCATGCTCATGCTCCTGACCAATAACAGTAATCAACGGAGATGGCTCTCTCTGTACTAACTGCTCCCGGACGACATGAATGTCTTGGGGCTCCTCCTCTCTAGGTACTCGGGGTTCCTCCTCCCCAGATCGAGTAGATCCTCCAACATCTGACATCCTGACAACACAGTTTTTAAGTTTTAGTTACTAATTGATACTCGTGAGCACATAAGTTTATCACATAAGTCCATAAAGTCTTTTATTATCTTCAATGAATTAAGGAATTCATTTCTTAGAACTCGATAAGAGTTTTCCACTATTATGTTCTTGATCTCCTATAAGGCTACTACCTAAGGTTGTTTCCCCAACCTAAGGTTCATAACCTCTGACTACGATACCAATTTGTGACACCCCCCAAATCCCGGGTACTTGCCCACGGGATTTGGTGTTCACTAACACAAATATCATCATATATCTATCTACCCACAATAAATGCAACCCATGCAATAGATAAAAATAGATTATCCCCTTATGGGGTTACAACATCTGAATAATAAATACAATCTCAGGTCAAACTAACCTTAAACATCTGTGCGGAAACTTGAACAAATAATAAGTCTTAAACAACATCAAGTCTTGACAATAAAAATTCTTAAAATTAAATAACAAGTCTTCTTCACTTATTAGCTTTGCCCTTGCCTTTGCTAGTAGAAGGCTTGTCGGACCTTTCGTTCTTAACTGCAATGTTATTATTACGCAAGAGTGAGCACGATTTCCCACAAGTATAATAATATAACAATAAAATAATAACATACGAGTTAATCAAAAACTTTTGTTACAAGAAAAACTTGGCTTTTAAATCAAGAATGAATAACAAGAATCAAAAGAACTTCTGAGGGTCATAAGACCTTGAACTATGTCCTAGGTTGTCAAGTGTTTATACTTGAAACCTTTAACAGTCATAAGACTATGGACTCTTCTTCTCGTACTTAGGGGATCAAATTTAGTACCATCATCTGCACACAATCTTAACTCTAAAGCGTAATTAATCCCCTATAACAGGGTTGTTCATCTTAGTTTGATATTAGAGTCCGCACCAAAGGAAATTTGGTTTGGATCAGCTCAACAATGGTTCTGAAATTTAGAACGTTCATCAACTATGGACTAGTAGAATCAATAAGGGTTCGCTAGTCTTACAAGGTTCAATAATAATTGATATTCAATTTGAATAATAAAGTTCAAGATATATACAATCGAATAAGTATTGTATAAAAAGAATTATGCTTTTAAAGAATGATAACATCTAATATGAAATCTTGACTTGAACAATAATAAACAAGATAGAATAAGGAACTTGTTTTATGTAAAGAAACAAGGTTTAGGAACTTTCCTTGTGCGTAGGCTAAACGATTACTACTTACGTTCACCACAAATCCTACACACATACCATGTGTATTCACGACATTCATTAGTTATATTTTCACTTAATTATTTAATATAAACTCTACTTTATTTAACAAATCATAACCCTTCTAATTTAATTACTTAATTAAATTAGAATATTTTCATTCCCTTACTATTATTACACTCGAATAAATTATTTCATAATAATTTCCATCGAATATTTATTTTATTCCATAAATATTTCTACTAAAATATTTATTTTATTTGATAAATATTTTAATAATAATTTCCATCGACTATTTATTTTATTCCTTAAATATCTTAATTAAAATATTTATTTTATTTTATAAATATTTTAATAATAATTTCCATCGAATATTTATTTTATTCCATAAATATCTCCATTAAAATATTCATTTTATTTGATACATATTTTTTAATTAATAATTTTCATCGAATATTTATTTTATTTCATAAATATCTCAATTAAAATATTCATTTTATTTGATAAATATTTTAATTAATTATTAATTATTTTTTAATTTTTTTTATTTTTATTTTTTGCTTGGTAAAAGGTAATTTAGTTTAGTAGCATGCGTGTCAAGCTGGGTTGCCTGAACTCGATTTCTGATTTATATAGTTCGCGAACATAACAAGGCTAAATTAGGCCAAAATATCTCTCACAAGTTCAACTATACGTTAAGTGAAAAACACAGAATATGGCCATAACTTCCAATTTCCTTGTCCATATATTAATTTAAGCATACTCAAATATTATAATTCATATATGATCATTATCCAACCTTTCTAACATGATTTTAACAACTTAATTCATGCAATTACTGGAATGAAATCACATAATTTCACTGTTCTTATGAAAAACTCCATTTTTAACATTATTAACGAAATCAACTATTGCGAACTCATTTTTCGACCAAATCAGTCCGTTTAAGTTTCTTTCTTTTCGTTTTTACATGTATAAACAAAATCATTCATCAATTTATCGATTAATATGAAATTTAAACATAAATTTTTGTACTTACAAGCCATATTCATATATATATTTCTTTGTAAACTATAAAACTCCAATTAACCCATAATTACATGAATTTAATCATTGTGATTCATGTATACATGATATATAACATGTTATGAACAATTTGAAATACATATATAGACATATAATCAGAAATTGTAAAATTTCCCATTCATAGAGAACTTAGTTGGGAGAAAAATATAATACGTGAAATATTAAAATAAGATTAGGGTTTACCCTTGTTTTCTCTGTTTGAAGGCGATACCAACTTGAATTCTCCAATTATCTCTGATCAATTCTCTCAAAGCTCTCTCTTCTCTCTAAACTCTCTCTGAAATTCTTTAATTTAAGACTCAAAATGAAATACGTAAAAATAAGACTGACTAATGCACACAGTTGTGGTCAGTTAATCCTTACGCGGTTTAACTGCTCCCAACTCCTCATAAGGCCTTGTTTGGCTAGCATCATAAGTACCCTTTCTAGTTATTTGAATTAATCTCTTATAATATAGTTTAATAATGTCACACCCAATTAAGTAATTAATCAAATATCTTATTTAATTTAATTTAAATAAAAATAATAATTTCTCACTAATTCACATAGTCACATAATTAAATTATCATTTATTAATTATGTCAAATCATTAAATCTCTAATTAATTATTAAATTAATTAGAATAACATTATGCTTATTAATTAATTCATTTAATCAAATAAGCTCAATTAAATACATCCTTTGAATATAAAAATTCTCACATTAATTTAATCAATGTAACACATATAATAAATTAATCTACCACAAACTCATCAATTAATTATTTAACCCAATAATTAAATCATCAAAAAATATTTATTTAATTTAATAAATATTCAAATTAAATTACACAAATCTTGTTTGTTACATCTTTTCCCCCTTAAAAGGATTATGTCCCCAGAATCACGACTCAATCAATTCGTCCCAGAATTACGGTATGGTCCTTGAGACACTCAAAATTTTTTTGCACTTTATTACTAACATTGCGGAGGCGATTCGTCTTTCGGACATAACCTTGGAAGATAGCTCACATCCATTCCGGATACTACCGGAAGTTAAGTCCCAACCCCAGAACACACACCGGGATCATCAGCCTCAACCCCGGAACACACACCGGAAGGATCATTTCCAACCTCAGAGATAACCCCGAGTTTCGTCCTTGGCGATAACACCAAGGAATGTTGTTGCAGTTCCGGCGATAACCCCAGAAATGTTTGTTTCAAATGCATGCGATCAGCTTCAATCAGACCTCCCGCCAAGGCACTCATACCTCAAACCCGGAGCTATGACATTGCGACATTCAAACAAGCAGTCCAATCTCAGATGTAACCCTGAGCAACGTCTGCTTTCAACTCAAATCGGCGATAACCCCGGTGAGGAGTCACATGTCATCTTGCTACCTCAACACTTGCGGGTCGTCTCAACACTTCAGACATACATACATACAACGATGTCCTACAAGAACCAAGGAGTTCTAATCCCGAGTGACTATTACGCGTGGCAGTACACCGAATAGAATTTGAAGCTTGAAGACCATCAGCATGGTCTGCTCTTCCTGACTTCGTACAATCTCTAATCCATGTCATTGCGTAACTCTCGGCACAAGTAGCCCGAAGAAGGTCGTATATAGCTCGTTCGGATGCTCGGATTGAAGTTCTGCAAGTTAGAGCGGACATTACAGTGTACGAGTGCACGTACTTCGAGATGACAGGACCCGCAAAACTCGGGGCACCCCGGGAAGCTGCAGGTGCATCTGCGGCAGCCGCAGGTACACCTGCGGCTCCCCCCTTTATAAATAGAGGGCTTGGGGTAGCCATTTAAGAAAAAAGAAAAGGTGAGGAAGCCCTGTCCAATTTGCTCTGTACACACCCTATATTGAGTGTTTCCTCATTTTAAACACCTGTTAGCCCACATACTGTGAGACCCCAAATTTTAGGAATAAAGATTTAAATTTCTTGAATTTTTTTTTTTTGAATATTATGGTGTGGATTTGATATAATGTTACAGTTGTGGGTAATATTTATAAATTTTGCAAAGTATGCAAGTTGTTATAAAATATTCATTTGGTCGAAGAATATCCGTACGACAGCACAATCATTGGTGGACCCCACAACAGAAGTATTATCGTAGTTAAAAAATGACAGAATTATCATTTTATAAAAATAATAAATGAAAGTGTTATCGTTAAAAAGCTGTTGAACTACTTGGTAGTAAAAGTAATGCGATGTCTGCATGGTTGCATAGTAGCACACACGATATTGATTATTGATGCTTACATAAGAAGTCCTCGGTTATACTCAATTATTGCTACAATAATTCTTTGCATCATATCTCTCATATTATTGATTCAATTATTGTCACGCATCATCATACATATAATATGATATATTATTAAATCAATAATTGAGACGACAAGTTATTCATATTATTAAATTGCAATATTTATAATGTCTAAAAGTTCTGTCAAGGAGAGGTTTAGTCATCTAATTGTGTGCCAATAAGGAGAAATCCTTATCGGAAAGCCTCCTCTTTCTTGGGAATGACCTGGTTGTTAAATATTGTGAGTTATAATATTAATGATGAATAAGTTCATGTTGATTAAAGATGAAATTGATAGTTCCATTGTGTTGGAATTATTAGTGTTAGTAAAAATCGACATTTATTTCGATAATAATTGATGTCTGGAAGTTATCGGGTAATTAGTCGGATAAATGAGGAATTAATTGCTATTAATTCACATGATTATAATTATTTGTTCACATGTGTGTACTATTGATTCACATTCATGTACTATTAGGGGAGGTGGTGCAAGTTTGATAATACTTGCAGGACTAAATTAAAAATGAAAGAAAAGTTGGAGGTATTGTACTGTAATTTTTTAAGCCCCAAAACGTGCAATTATCGAAACTATATTTTTCTATAAATAGAAGCTCATTCTTCCTTCATTTCTCACCAATTCACTAAAGCTATAGAGCAATTATTATAGAGAAAAATTATAGAGAGAAAGAAGAAGAGACGTCTGCTACCTCTCTATTCTTGTATCCAGCTTTATTCTAAGGTAAGGGGTATTATTTCTTTTATTTTCATGAAGAGAGTTATTGTTATTTCATTCCTTATTATTATGTTGGAATAACCTATCTATGTGACGTACCGCATACATGGTGAAATTCTTCTGTTATTCCATTCTTTATTATTCTGTTGGAATATCCTGTCTGTGCGTAGTACGCATGACCTAGTTCTACTATTTATTATTCAGTTGGAATAACCTGTCTATGTGAAGTACCGCATACATGGTGAAATTCTTCTATTATTCCATTATTTATTATTCTGTTAGAATATCCTATCTGTGCGTATTACACATGACCTAGTTCAATTATTTATTATTCTGTTAGAATAACCTGCCTGTGTGGTCTATCACATGCTTGGTGAATTCTGTTGTTCTTCCATTCTTTATTATTCTGTTGGAATATTCTGTTTGTGCGGATTTCGTATGACCTGGTTCCATTCTTTATTATTCTATTGGGAATAACCTGTCTGTGCAGTCTATCGCATCCATTCTTTATTATTCTTCTGTTATTCCATTCTTTATTATTCTGTTGGAATAACCTGTCTATGTGGATTTCCACATGCATGGTGAATGATCCTTTGTATTCATTCCTTATTAAATTATGGAAATGATCTGTCTACGTGGATTACCGCATGGCGGGCAAAAATCCATTTGCAGGTTCATATATTCTATTATTCTTTGTTGGTTAAAGTTTTTGCTTTTATACTCCATGAAATTAGTAGAATATCCTGGATATTTACGCTTCATCCAGTATCTTAGTCATAATATTTCTTACTAGGCTAGTTGAGCTAACCCTTTCTTTCACTGTTCTCTTCAGGAAATAAGAATGTAGCCGAGAATATTCTTTTTGTCAGGGAACGGAGTGACGGTCCAGATGATAGCATTAGTAGTCCTCACTATTTTGTTAAATAGTGTGACAATAAATGTAATGAGGACTCCATTGAGTGTGGATATTGTCTAGATGACAATATTCTTATTAAAACTCTTAGATTATGTTTTGTCGTATGTTACACGACTGTTGTATAATTAAGTTGTATTTGAATTTATGTAGTGTGTATCTGACGACTCAAGATGGGTGATGTATACCTGTTTTGGGGGCGTCACAGTTGGTATCAAAGCTTAGGGATATGATCCCTGGCTGAGATGTGAGACAAGAACTAGGAGGGGAGAGACGGAGAATTCCTTCATTAGTATGACCTACCTAAGTTTATTTGGTATTTAATTGGTCGGTCAGGGTATAGGGATAATATGTTACATGTCAATTAACCCTTGTTTTGTGGCGGTATTTGAGAATGGCAGCTGAAAATGTTAACAATGGAGTGAATGAGATCGTGGAAACACCTCTAATCACCAATCAGGATAATGTGATGTCAGGCGAAGAAGGAATTAGAGATATCCATGTGGTGATTGAAGAATTGATAGTTGCACCCGAGATAGTCGTAGAGGTAGCAGCTGAGAGTGAGGAAGAATGGGAAGAAGAGGAAGAAGAGGAACCTGAGGAGAATTTATTAGAAGAATTTTATGATCGAAATTTAGAATTGCAAAATCGTGTTCATGAGTTAGAAGAGCAGGCTGAAGAACGGCAGGCGGTCGTGGAGCAAAAGGATGCAACAATTCAAGCTTGTGTTACTCATTATGTGATGCTTGAACAAAAGCACTCTTTGGCAGATATAAGATGATAAAGCTGGAATCTGAGCTGAAAGAAGAAACAACTGAACGAGTAAAAATGAGTGATGCATGGGTAAAAGCCACACGACGCGTTGATATTGTGGAAAGAGATGTCCGATCTAAGAAGGCTAAAATAGATGATATGTATTTCTCTTTTTGGATAATAATTGAGAGAATCCAACATCGAGTTTTGAATTACCCTATACATTGCGGTCAACCTCTATTTGATATGGATCGAAGATTAATGATTCAGATCATGAAATAGGAGTTCGATGAAGCAGTTGAGGGTGGAATATGCCCTATAGAAAAGTCAATTTCAACGGTAGTGATGACACCAAATGCTGCCCTAGACAAGTCAAAGTCGGGTAGTTCAAGGGAGAGCGGTTGTCATGACTTCCCAACAAGTGAGGAACCCAAATAAAGTTATCACGGGTTAGTTAATTATAAATTCTTGCGAAGTCTATACCTTATTCGATACCAGTTCTACCCACTCTTTTATTTCTCCTTCTTACGCTTAATGTTTAAATTTGACTCCAGAGAAATTAGACTTTGATTTATCTGTTGAAACTCCGTTGGGAGAAACCTTCATTACCTCCACTATTTATAAATCTTGTTTGATTCAAATCAACACTTTCACGTTACCTGTCGATCTTATCTATTTGAAAATACTTGCCTTTGATGTGATTTTAGGAATCAATTGGTTAAGTACTCATCATGCTTTTCATAAGGTTGTTATCTTTTATATTCCTAACCAACCTGTTATGTGAATTCAAGCAACCAAACCACTAAAGTCAATCATTGTCATATCAAGCCATAAGTAAAGAGCCCCGAGCCTTTCGCTGGTGACGTCCAAGTCTTGGAATACACCGAAGCCAGAATATCCGTAGGGGACGTCGTTAATAACGGTGGCAAAGTTGATAGGTATCAATGTGACGTGTTATCCAAGTCTTGGATGAGAGTCACAGTTTTTTTTCTATCATTAATAAATTTCCTGACGTATTCTTGAAGAACTTCCTAGCCTACCCCTAAAGCGTGAAATTGTATTGACCTCGGTACAAAACCCATTTCTAAAACCCTTAAATATTTCTTCACCCAGAACGAACGTATTATGCGCCAAAGACGTTGGCTCGAGCTGTTGAAGATTACGACTATACCACTCAATATCATCGTGGAAGAGCGAACGTGGTAGTTGACGCATTGAGTAGAAGATCGTATGCGTTTATGAGTGCGATGTTGTTAAAACAAAAACCCATTTCGTATAACTTACAAATGATGAAGATAGAGTTAAAGACTCTAGGGACCCACGTGAAGATAATGAATATACAAGTATAATCGACTTTAATCGATAAAGTTAAAGCCGCTCAAGCTACACACCTGAATCTGATGAATGTGAAGAAGAAGGTTCAAGAAGGCGTTATCTCAACCCTCGATTTACCACCAAGTATGTCGCGTGTTCATAATATTTTTCACGTATCGATGTTACGTAAATATGTGGATGACCCGAACCACATTATTGAATTGGAACTAGATGAGATAGCAGAAGATTTAATGTATGAGGAGATACATGTTAAAATCTTGGATACGAAAGATCCTATTCGACACTCAAAGGTTATACCTCAAGAGTTATAATCTGAAATAAAGTCAAGGTATCCTCACCTCTTCGGCATACCAGGTACGTACGTAAATTTCGAGGGCAAAATTTCATAAGGAGGGGAGATTGTGAGACCCCAAATTTTAGGAATAAAGATTTAAATTTCTCGAAATATTTTTTTTGAATATTATGGTGTGGATTTGATATAATGTTAAAGTTGTGGGTAATATTTATAAATTTTGCAAAGTATGCAAGTTGTTATAAAATATTCGTTTGGTCGAGGAATATCCGTACGATGGCACAATCATTGGTGGACCCCACAATGTAAGTATTGTCAATGTAGTTAAAAACAGCGAAATTATCATTTTATAAAAATAACGGCGAAAGTGTTACCGTTAAAACCGTTGAACTACTCTTGGTAGTAAAAGTACAATAATCTGGCGCTGGTTGCATAGTAGCAGCACACAATATTGATTATTGATGCTTACGTAAGAAGTCACTCGATTATACTCAATTATTGCTCATGATAATTCTTTGCATCGTATCTCTCATATTATTGATTCAATTATTGTCATAGTATCATCTGTATAATATGATATATTATTGAATCAATAATTGTGACGATAAAGTTATTCATATTATTAAATTGCAATATTTACAATGTCTAGAATTTCTGTCAATGAGAGGTTTGGTCATCTAATTGCGTGCCAAAAAGGAGAAATCCTTATCGAAAAACCCCCTCTTTCCTGGGAACGACCTGGTTATTAAATATTATGAGTTATAATATTAATGATGAATAAGTTCGTGTTGATTAAAGATTAAATTGATAGTTCCATTGTGTTGGAATTATTAGTGTTAGTGAAAATCGACATTTATTTCGATAATAATTGATGTCTGGAAGTTATCGGGTAATTAATCGGATAAATGAGGAATTAATTGCTATTAATTCACATGATTATAACTATTTGTTCACATGTGTGTACTATTGATTCACATTCATGTACTATTAGGGGAGGTGGTGCAAGTTTGATAATATTTGCAGGACTAAATTAAAAATAAAAGAAAAGTTGGAGGTATTGTATTGTAATTTTTCGAGCCCCAAAATGTGCAATTATTGAAAATATATTTTTCTATAAATAGAAGCTCATTCTTCTTTCATTTCTCACCAATTCACTAAAGCTATAGAGCAATTATTATAGAGAGAAATTATAGAGAGAAAGAAGAAGAGAAGTCTGATACCTCTCTATTCCAGTATCCAACTTTATTCTAAGGTAAGGGGTATTATTTCTTTCATTTTCATGAAGAGAGCTATTGTTATTCCATTCCTTATTATTATGTTGGAATAACCTGTCTATGCGAAGTACCACATACATGGTGAAATTCTTCTGTTATTCCATTCTTTATTATTCTGTTGGAATATCCTGTCTGTGCAAATTACGCATGACCTGGTTCCACTATTTATTATTCTGTTGGAATAACCTGTCTATGTGAAGTACCGCATACATGGTGAAATTCTTCTATTATTCCATTCTTTATTATTCTGTTAGAATATCCTATCTGTGCTTATTACGCATGACCTAGTTCCATTATTTATTATTCTCATTAGAATAACTTTTGCTGTGTCTTGATCTATCGCGTACACCGTGAATTTCGTTGTTCTTCCATTCTTTATTATTCTGTTGGAATATCCTGTTTGTTCGCATGACCTGGTTCCATTCTTTATTATTCTATTGGGAATAACCTGTCTGTGCGGTCTATCGCATCCATGGTGAATTCTTCTGTTATTCCATTCTTTATTATTCTGTTGGAATAACCTGTCTTTGTGGATTACCACATGCATGGTGAATGATCCTTTGTATTCATTCCTTATTAAATTATGGAAATGATCTATCTACGTGGATTACCGCATGGCGGGCAAACATCCATTTGCAGGTTCATATATTCTATTATTCTCAGTTGGTTAAAGTTTTTGCTTTTATACTCTATGAAATTAGTAGAATATCCTGGATATTTACGCTTCATCCAGTATCTTTTCATGGAAATATTCTTCTGAGCATTCTTGAATTTTACTTGGACATTTTTGAGTTCAGGATAAATTAACTTATAAATCTTTAAAATTTAATTCTTGAACTTGTTTTATTGAATTATTATGTCATTGTCATCATCCTCATGTTTATATTATGTTGAAAGTCATCTACATGGCACATAGTGCATAGATGGACTTGGTATGATTATGACCAGGGATTATTCGGTATAGTCATGACCGTAATGTTACAATGATGTGGTAAAAGTCCTCATTGGCCCGTAGTGTATTGATGGACAGTTGTTGGCATGATCATGACCATTGATGAAAACATAAATATCCTTGGCCTGTAGTGCATGGATAATTTGTGGTCGTGATACTAATGAATATCCTTGGTCGTAGTGCAGGGATGACGTGGTTTATTTAATAAGCTGAGTCTCAACGATAAAATTGATGAAAACATTTTAAAACATAGAAGATAGTAGATATCATGCTCTACTTGACTCTTCTAATGGATTGCTTATTCCGCTGCAGTTAAACTTGATGTCTATTGTATTTTATCAGTTTAACATTGTTGAAGACTAATGATAATTTATTTTGCATTATCTTAGTCATAATATTTCTTACTGGGCTAGTTGAGCTCACCCTTTCTTTCACTGTTCTCTTCAGGAAATGAGAACGTAGCCAGGAATATTCTTTTTGTCGGGGAACGGAGTGACTGTCCAGATGATAGCATTAGTAGTCCTCACTATTCTGTTAAATAGTGTGACAATAAATGTAATGAGGACTCCATTGAGTGTGGATATTGTCTAGATGACAATATTCTTATTAAAACTCTTAGATTATGTTTTGTCGTATTTTACACGACTATTGTATAATTAAGTTATATTTGAATTTATGTAGTGTGTATCTGGCGACTCAAGATGGGTGATGTATACCTGTTTTGGGGGCGTTAGACATACAATTATATATTTACCGGTGGGAGCTGAGTGTTTATCCATTTAGAGTCATAGAAGCCTTGACTTACCTAAGTTTATTTGGTATTTAATTGGTGGAATTCCCCTAGTATGACCTACCTAAGTTTATTTGGTATTTAATTGGTCGGTCAGAGTATAGGGATAATATGTGATATGTTAATTAACCCTTGTTTTGTGGCAGTATTTGAAAATAGCATCCGAGAATGCTGAGATTAGCAATGGAGCACAGGAGACCGTTGAGTCTCCACAAATCAATAATCAGGACAATGTGCATCAGGAAGGCGACAATCCTCATACAAACAACAACACTGACCAGATGATGAACGATGGAATGTTCAGAGGCTTTATGCAATTCATGCAACATCAGGCAAGAGCGGCTCTCATACAAAATGCGGGGTGGAAACACTTTGGCAACTCTTAGGCGGTCACCGCAAGCGATTCAAGGAACTGGGACCACCAGAGTTTTTTTGGAGAGCCAAAACCACTTAAGGCGGAGACGTGGATAAAGCAGATCTGCAAGATATTTGATATCTTGGGATGCTCCGAGGAACACAAGGTTCCCTTTGCCACCTTCATGTTGCGTGCAGAGGCAAATTACTGGTGGGAATCTGTAAAACGTACTCAACCTGCCGCACTGAAGATGACTTGGGAGAAGTTCCAAGAATTATTCAACGACAAGTACTTTCCTGAAAGTATTTGTCACATGAAAGAGGTAGAGTTCATCAGCGGGAGCAAAACAACATGATCAGACGCGATCTGAAGCCAAATTTGCCGAGTTATCCGGTTTGCGTCCCATTTGGTTGATAATGAGGAGAGAATGACGAATGTTTCTAAGAGGTTTGAAACCCGAGATACGTCAATATCTTATCTCTCATAAACCGTGTTTGTATTCGGATGTTGTTAATAGGGCTCGATTATTGGAGCGCGATAATGAGTCAACCCAACCAAAAGAGAAGCGGTAGGAAAATGATAATACTAGTGATAGCGACCATCAAGCGGTGACAATAAGCGTGGAGGGAATCAACATGCCAGAAATGATAAGCACTTCGGTGGTAATCATGGCCAAAACAATAAGAATGGACATTTCAAGAAGAGGAGATTCAACAATGATGGAAAGATGTCAGCACCAACACCCGTTGTTAAGGAAGGAGAACGACCACCTATCATATGCTTCAAATGCGGAGGGGAGGGACACATCAGTCCAAACTGCGCGATGCCATCCAAAGCATGTTATAATTGTGGAAGATAAGGTCACTTAGCCTGATTTTGTCGTTCACCGAAGACAAGTTCAGCTAGGATGGAGGCACCAAAGGACGTCCTAGAAAAGTCAAAGCCAGTAGTGCAAGGGAGAGCATTTTTCGTGACCTCCCAGAAAGCAAGGAACACGAACGAGGTCATCATGGGTAAGCTTATCATAAACTCTAGCGAAGTTTATACCTTATTTGATACCGGTTCTACCAATTCTTTTATTTCTCCTACTTGTGCTCAACATTTAAATTTGACTCCGGAGAAATTAGACTTTGACTTAACTGTTGAACCCCTATTGGGAGAAACCTTCATTACATCCACTATTTATAAGTCTTGTTTGGTTCAAATCGGTACCCTCACATTACCTGTCGATCTTATTTCATTGAAAATACTTGCATTTTACGTAATTCTAGGGATTGATTGGTTAACTACTCATCATGCAAAAATTGATTATTTTCGTAAGGTTGTTAGCTTTCATATTCCTAACCAACCTATTATGCGAATTCAAGCAACCAAACCATTAAAATCAATCACTGTCATCTCAAGCAATAAAGCTATTCGTTTATTAAAAAATGGATGTCAATCTTTCTTAGCTCATGTCACGGATCTAAACAAAAATACGTCAGTTTTGAATGATATTTCTATTGTTAATGAATTTCTGACGTATTCCCCAAGAACTTCTGTCCTACCCCGGCGTGAAATTGAATTTTGAATCGACCTTGAACTCGGTACAAAACCCATTTCCAAAGCCCCATGTCGAATGGCTCTATTGAACTTCGGAGTTAAAGACCCAATGCGAGGAATTGTTAGGCATCGGTTTCATTAGGCCCCAAATCGTCTCCTCGGGGTGCTCTGTTCTATTCGTGAAGAAGAAAGATGGGAGTATGCGACTTTGTATTGATTATCAGGAGTTGAACCATGTCACTATCAAAAATAGATATCCATTGGCTCGCATTGATGACCTGTTTAACCAGTTGCAAGGCGCCAACTTTTTTTCAAAGATTGATCTTCATTTCGGATATCACCAATTAAAGATTAGAACCGATGACACTCCAAAGACGACTTTCAGAACTCGGTACGGGCATTATGAATTCTTAGTCATGTCTTTTGGATTGACTTATGCTCCTGCTTCCTTCATGGATATGATGAACCGAGTATTCAAGGAATATTTGGATCACTTTGTGGTCGTCTTTATTGATGACATCCTTATTTATTCCAAAAGTCGTGAAGAGAATGAGCAACACTTGAGGCTGATACTTCAAAAGCTTCGTGAATATAAGCTTTATGCCAAGTTGAAGAAATGCGAGTTCTGGCTTAAGGAAGTAGCATTCCTTGGGCACGTGGTATCAAGTCATGGAATATCTGTTAACTCAGCAAAGATTGAGGCTATTCAAAGCTGGGAGCAACCTAAATCAGTGACCGAAGTACGTAGCTTTCTCGGCTTAGCTGGTTATTATCGGAGATTCATAGAAGGGTTTTTTCGAATCGCTACTCCCTTAACTCAGCTGACTCGGAAAGATACAAAATTCGGTTGGAATGAGGAATGTGAGAAGAGTTTTCAAGAACTCAAGAGAAGACTCATTTCAGCACCTGTTCTGACAATACCATCTGGCTCGGAGGGATTTGTCATCTACAGTGATGCTTCAGGTAAAGGGTTAGGATGTGTTCTCATGCAACATGGGAAAGTCATAGCCTATGCTTCTCGACAACTCAAAGAATATGAGAGGAATTATGCTACTCATGATCTAGAGTTGGCAGCTGTTGTCTTCACACTTAAAATTTGGAGGCATTACTTATATGGGGAGAAAGTGGAGATCTTTACGGATCATAAAAGCCTCAAATATTTCTTCACTCAAAAGGAACTCAACATGCGACAGCGACGTTGGCTTGAACTGTTGAAAGATTATGATCATACCATCCAATACCATCCTGGAAAAGCAAATGTGGTAGCTGACGCATTGAGTAGAAGATCATATGCGGGTACGAGTGTGATATTATCAATGCAAAGGACCATTTTGTATGACTTGCAAAGGATGGAGATAGAGATAAAGACTCCAGGGACCCACGTGATGATGGCGAATATACGAGTAGAATCGACTTTAATCGATAAAGTTAAAGCTGCTTAAGCTACAGACCTGGAGCTGATGCATATGAGGAAGAAAGTACAAGAAGGTGTTATGCTGGAAGCACAAATCGATGAAGAAGGAATACTTTGAGTCAACTCCAGACTTTGTGTTCCTAACAATCCTGAGTTAAAGTATAAAATCATGATGGAGGAGCACAACACACCATTTGCAATCCATCCTGGGAGTACCAAAATGTATCATGATCTTCGACATACATTTTGGTGGGGCAATATGAAGAGGGAGATAGTGCTGTTTATCTCAAGGTGTTTAACTTGTCAACGAGTTAAGGAAGAGCATTAAGTACCAAAAGGTCCGTTGCAACCACTTGAAATTCCAGAATGGAAGTGGGAGCACATTACCATGGATTTTGTTACTGGTCTTCCCAAGGTTTCTCAAGGCATAGGTGCAATTTGGGTCATTGTTGATAGATTGACCAAGTCTGCTCATTTCTTACCTATCGAGAAACTTATACACTTGAACGCGTCTTGCTCAGTATGTACATATAACGAGGTTGTAAGATTGCATGGTATGCCAAAGTATCCATAGTTTTTATCGAGACCCAAGATTCACTTCACGATTTTGGGTTAGTTTGCAAAAAGCTATGGGCACGCAGTTCGATTTAGTTGGCATATCATCCTCGACGGACGGACAATTAGAGAGGACTATTAAAACTCTTGAAGATTTATTAAGACTATGTGTCCTTGACTTCAAGGGAAGTTGGGACAAGTTCTTACCATTGGTGGAGTATTCCTACAATAATAGTTATCAAGCAAGTATTGACATGGCTCCATTCGAGGCGTTGTATGGAAGAAAGTGTCATTCTCCAGTATGCTGGGATGAGGTGGGTGAAGCAACGTTGTTGGGACCGGAGTTGGTACGTATGACTACGGAAAAGATTCAAACGATTCGACAATGTATAAAAACCTCACAAGACTGACAAAAGAGTTATGCTGATCTTCATCGAAAGGACGTGGAATTCGATATTGGAGATCATGTGTTGTTACATGTTGCTCCATGGAAAGGAGTTACGAGATTTGGAAAGAGAGAAAAGCTCAATCCTCGATTCATTGGCCCATTTTTAATCCTCGATCGAGTATGAACTGTGGCGTATAGACTTGTTTTACCGCCAAGTATGTCTCGTGTTCATAACGTTTTTCATATATCCATGTTACATAAATATGTGAAAGACCCGAACCACATTATTAAGTTAGAATCGGACGAAATAGCGGAAGATTTAACGTATGAAGAGGTTTCTGTTCAAATCTTGGATAAGAAGGAACATATTCTATGCTCCAAGGTTATACCTCAAGTCAAAGTTTTATGGAGAAACCACGATGTTGAGGAAATGACCTGAGAGTTAGAATCTGAAATGAAATCAATGTATCCTTACCTCTTCGACATACCAGGTACGTACCCTAATTTCGAGGGCGAAATTTCATAAGAAGGGGAGATTGTTAGACCCCAACTTTTATGAATAAAGATGAATTTTCTATAATTATCATTTTTGAATATTATGGAATGAATTTGATATAATGTTACAGTTGTGGGTAATAGTTATAAATTTTGCAAAGTACGCAAGTTGTTATATAATATTCGATTGGTCGGGGAATATTCGTTTTAACAGGGAATATTCGTATGATGGCACAATCATTGGTGGACCCCACAATGGAATTATTGTCGGATTGAGAAAACGACAAAAATATTTTATGAAAATAACGGCGGAAGTTTTATCGTTAACTGTTGAAACACTCGGTGTTAAAAGTACAGGAATATGCGTGGTTGCATAGTAGCACATGATATTGATTATTGATGCTTACGTGAGAAGTCACTTAGTTTTGATCAATTATTGCTTCAGTTTTGTTCAATTATTGCTTCAGTAATTGTTGCATAGTATCTCACGTTAATTGATTCAATTATTGTCGATATTTTATATATTATTAAATCAATAATTGAGACGATGAAGTTATTAATATTATTATTTGCAATATTATCGATGTCTAAAAGTTCTGCCAAGGAGATGTTTGGTCACTTAATTGCGCGCCAAAAGGGAGAAAACCTTATTGAAAAGCCCCCTCTTTCTTGGGAACGACCTGGTCGATTAATAGTGTGAATTATAATAATGATGATGAAGTTTTGTTTTATTAGTATTATTAATGTAATAAAACAGAAAAACTTTTTATATAAAACAGAATACTTTTATAAAGTTATTCGTTTTATTAGACTATAAATAGAATATATTCTATTCTATTATGCATAATGTTTTGCATAGTAAAATCTTTTTATATAAAATAGAATACTTTTATAAAGTTATTCATTTTATTAGACTATAAATAGAATATATTATATTTTATTATGCATCGTGTTTGTATAGTGCCTGCATAGTGTTTGCATAGTAAAATCTTTTTATATAAAACAGAATACTTTTATAAAATTATTCGTTTTATTAGATTATAAATAGAATATATTATATTTTATTTAAAAGATTTTGTTTTATTAGAATATTTTATAGTAAACCAATTTGGACCATCCGTTTAAAAGTAAATCAATCTGGACCGTTCAGGAATTAGTTACTATTTGGTCCATTCTCCTATAAATAGAAGCTCATTCCTTCATTATTTTTTTACGAATTCACTGAAACTCTAGAGAGAGAAACTATAGATAGAAAGAAGAAAAGTATTCTGCTACTTCACTACTCCTATATCCAGTTTGTTCTAAGGTAGGGGGTATTATTTCTTTCGTATTCATGAAGAGAACTTCTATTATTCCATTTTTTTTATTCTGTTGGAATAACCTGTATACGTGGTCTACCCTATACTTGGTGAAATTATTCTGTTATTCCATTCTTTATTATTCTGTTGGAACATCCTGTCTGTGCGTTTACGCATGACCTGGTTCCGTTATTTATTATTCAGTTGGAACATCCTCAATTGGTGCAATTTTGCGACACGGTTCCGTTATTTATTATTCTGTTTGAATATCCTATCTGTGCATTTACGCATGACCTAGTTCCGTTATTTATTATTCTTTTGGAATAACCTATCTATGCGGTCTATCGCATGCCTGGTGATTTCTTTTGTTATTCCATTCTTTATTATACTCAGTTAGTTAAAGTTTTGACTTCTATACTCCATGAAATTAGTGGAATATCCTTGATATTTGCGCTTCATCCAGTATCTTTTCATGAAAATATTCTTCTGAACATTCTTGAATTTTACTCTACAAAGAAGTATCATGTTGACAATTTGGACATTATTAGTTCCTGGATAAATTAATTCTTGAACTTGTTTTATTGAATTCTTATATCATTGTAATCATCCTCATGTTTATTTTATGTTGAAAGTCATCTGTGGCCTGTAATGCATAGATGAACTTGGTATGATTATGACCAGGGATTAATCGGTATAATCATGACCGTAATGTTACAAATGATGTGGTAAAAGTCCTCATTGGCCCGTAGTGCATTGATGGACAGTTGTTGGCATGATCATGACCATTGATGAATACACGAATATCCTTAGCCTGTAGTGCATGGATAATTTATGGTTGTGATACTAATGAATATCTTTGGCCGTAGTGCAGGGATGATATGGATTATTTATTAAGCTGAGTCCCAGCGATAAAAGTGATGAAAAACCATTTAAATCATAAAAGATAGTAGATTTTATTCTCCACTTGACTCTTTTAATGGATTGTTTGTTCCACTATAGTTAAACTTGATGTTTATTATATTGTATCAGTTTAACAATGTTGAAGGCTAACAATAATTTATTCTATATTATCTTAGTCATAATATTTCTTACTGGGCTAGTTGAGCTCACCCTTTTACTTTCATTGTTCTCTTGAGAAATGAGAGAACGTGGCGAGGACTAGTCGGGGAACGGAGTGACGGTCCGAGATAATAGCATTAGTAGTCCTCACTATTACATTAAATAGTGTGATAATAAATGTAATGAGGACTCAATTGAGTGTGGATATTGTCTAGATGACAATATTTGTATTAAAACTCACATCATATGTTTTGTCGTATTTTACATGACTGTTGTATAATTAAGTTGTATTTGAATTTTGTACCATGTATTTGGCGACTCAAGATGGGTGATGTATACCTATTTTGGGGGCGTAATATATATATATATATATATATATATATATATATATCTGACGAATCTTTAGCCTCTGTTCTTCTCCTTCTTCTACCCTTCTAATGTTCTAAGTAAACTAGTAAGTCACTTTTAATTTTCAGTTTTGTTTGTAAATATTTTCAGTTATCAATAAAATTGTTATGTTTTAGTAATTAAATTGTGTTGTTTATATGCGCCACTAAGTTCTTCTTTATCCTTCTTCTGTTTATCCTTCCACCCCCAAATGGCATCAGAGCTAAGTTATTTTTGTTCTAGTTACCAGTAAGATCTTAGTAATCGTTTATCTACAACCTTTTTCAAAATTTCTCCTTTACTCCTGTTCTGAAGTCACCTAGCTTACTGTAATTCACCTTGTTTGTGTCTAACCTTTGTAAGTCTCTTGGGTGAGCAGTGTCTGGTTAAAGAACATAGGTATGAGTCTACTTAAGGTAAGAAGGGTATGCATGAAAGAACGATGAGTAAAATTTCATTTTGAATCTGGTAAAAGATGAATAGATTGTTTAGATCTAACTCCACAGCTAGTAACCGGTCAACTTTGCCCCCTGTCCCTGACATAGTTAACCAGAAAGAACACAGTTATGAAAACATTAGTCAAGCTTTGCACAACTGGAATATACCCAGAGTTTCCCCTAAAGAAATTTATCAGTTAACCTTTTTAGAAAATTTCAAAACAGATTATAATATAAAAACAGTTGAAAAAGTTTATGCAATTAACAAAGAGTATGAAAATTGTAGTCTCTTATCTCCTGATGTTATTAAAAAAACATAAGAAAAAGGGTTATAATTTTATTCATATCAGTCTTGTTCAAGTTGCAGTTAAACCATTAAACATTAAAGGAATTAATTCAAGCATTTACCTCTGTCTCAGAGATGCTAGATTCTTGAATTATTATCCAAGTATGATTGGTGCTATGGAATCAAGTCTGCACAATGGACCTATCCATTTCAATTTCTTTCCAGATTTCACATTGAGCCTAAGTGATCAACATTTATTAAAAGCTTTGACATTAAACATTAAAACTGCTGGTGAAATTACTTATATGATTGAGGGCTCTCAGCCCATAGCCTTGATTTATAGGATTTATTATAAGACCATGAAGACAAATTTAAACGTCCATGCTTTTAATAAAAGTCCTAAAGATCAAACAGTTTTAATTCAAAGTTCAACTAGTGACGCTAATATTCAGATCCCGAGAACCATCCTCTGGAAAGATATTACGTTACATAGTCAATGGACTTTACCCAATGAAATACCTCAACAACCTGTAGTTAACAACCTGTTAAATATTGAAAATGTTAAACAATTTTCTGATGGAACGGTCAAAATAAGTTTTGAACGTACTAGAAGACTAGTTATTATAGAAGACTTTACTAGTTCTTCAGCACCTTCTATTCATACTAGAAGAGATACTGAAGTTCTACGTAACCCTTCTATTAGGGATATAAAACTGTAAGGTATCCTTAATCAAGGTCAGACTAGTCATCCCTGTTATACTCAGAATGACCCTATAGAAGAAGAAGGTTCTTCTTCTCCTACCCATTCTAAATTTCCGACTCAATCAGATTTTGAAATTCCTATTAACAACCAATTAAAAGTCATTAAAAAAGAATTCAAATTAGATTGGGACAATCTTGTTGAAGATTTTAATTTCAAATCTAATAAAGAAAAAAGACATTTATTTAGATCTAATCATTCAACAGAAAAAGAGCGCGATAAAATTGTTAATGGATGGAAACGATTTATTAACAGTGAAAAGATAAACATTACTTTTTACGATTGGTATGATCAATATCAGGGTAAATGTAATGTTATAACTAAAACACAATGGACTAAAGAAGATAAATCAAAAGTTTCTTCTAGTCACCCCCCTCTTGAAACTGTCCTCCTTCCAGTTAGAAATACATCTGTTGTTGCCAGTCCTTTTAAGATTTCGGATGGTAATACATATGATAAAAAAATTATTGAACAATTAAATTTCAGTAACCAATATCTAGCAACTGTAGGTAAGCAGCTAGATAGAATTGAAGAAAAATTTAAAGAAACCATTGTTAAAAAACCCGATTCAAAAATTGAACAACCTTTGTTAAAATTTCCTGAAAATAGAAGTAAACTAGATTTACCTAATAAAGATGGCGATCTTACTCGTGCAATTGATAAATTATTTAAAAAATTAAAAACTGAACCTGGATCAAGTGGTACTATAGCAATCACTGATCAAGTTGAAACTGACAATGAAAGCCATAGCCAATCAGATCATTCTGATACTGTTTTAGTCTCAGATTTTAATGATCAATTGAATAAATTAACAATTAATAACACTAGCATAACCAGGAATTGGTATTCTAGATCTACTCCTCCAGATCTATAGTTCGAAGAGAGAAATATAGATAAACAATTCTCTGTTTCATCTAATAAAATTTATGAATGGAATATTGATGGTTTCAGTGAACAAGAGATTTTAAATAAATTAAATCACATGTCTATGGTAGCTAATAGCTATATAAATAAATTCAACAATCTGACTCAGCCAGACATTGTTGAATTAATAGCTAGTGAATTTACAGGTATTCTTAGATCTTGGTGGGAAAAACAACTCACAGAAGATACTAGGTTATCTATAATCCATGTCGTCCAGTTAGACGATGACGGCAACCCCATCTTTGATGAAGATGTTGGTGTTGGTCCGCCTGATGGAGTCAATACTTTAATATTTACCATAATTAATCATTTTGTTGGCACTCCTAGTAATATCACTGAGAGAATTCACGATCAGTTAAGTAATCTCACTTGTCCCACTCTAAGTGATTTTAGATGGTACAAAGATGTATTTACTTCTCGTGTTATGATGCGTAATGATAGCAATAAACCATTTTGGAAAGAAAAATTCGTTAATGGTTTACCTTCATTGTTCGCTCATAAAGTTCGTGAAGAATTAAGTAAAAATTTGGGATATATTGATTATGATAACCTAACTTACGGTGACATAATCAGTTATATTCAAAAAATTGGATTAAAAATGTGTATTGATTTTAAGTTAGCCAATCAAGCTAGTAAAGATAAGAAAAAAGTAAAATATGAGTTAGGAACCTTCTGTGAACAATATGGTTTACCCCCGGTTGCCCCCTCTAGAAGGAAGCATATGCATAAACATATTGATCATCATAGGAGTCACAAACGTCATAAACAAAAATGCAGTCATAGGAAAGATAAAAATCAAGATGAGTATTATAATAAAACCAAACCAACAAATAAAAAATACAATAAAGGGTCTAAAAAATTTGATAAAAGTAAAATAGTTTGCCACAGTTGTGGACTGAAAGGGCACTACAAAAATGAGTGCAAAATAAAGAAAAAATTATCACTGTTAAACATTTCTTGTGAAGATACTAAACAACTATTAGAATTAATGAGGATAGAGAACAACATCAATAATGATAAAGGTTCTGATATCCCTTATTCCTCTAATAGCAGTACTAGTAACCACGAAACAGATAGTGACAATGAAGAAGTCACTATTTGTGCTGACAATTGCAATGAGAAGTGTTGCAATAAAAGAGTAAATGTAATCACTAAAGATGATGAAGAAAGTTCTTTGCTAATTGACTTAATTAGTAAGATTTCTGATCCAGAGTTAAAATCTCAATATACTAAACAATTAAAAGATTTGTTAACTAAAGATAATAGAGTTAAAGACAAGATTATTAAAGCTAAAGAAAAACCAATATTTAGCCTTAATAAAACTCTTGAAAGATTTAAAACTCCAGTAAAGGAAGTTACACTTCCAGAGTTAAATCAAGAAGTTAATAAACTGAAAAGATAAATTTCTAACTTAAAATTGGAAGTTTCTAATTTAAGAAAAGAGTTTGATGACAAAAAATCAGACCTTCAAGTTCATGATTCCTCTTCTAGTGATGAAGATCACGATGAACCAGAGTCATCGGGAACTAAAGAAGAGCCAGATTTCTTTGTCCAAGGTCTTTCTCTTAATAGAATTAAAGATATCACCATTCAAAAATGGTATATCTCCATTAACTTAGTTGTTGATAAAACCTTTACAATACAACTTCCTGCTCTAGTGGATACTGGCGCAGATCTTAATTGTATTCAAGAAGGTCTAATCCCAACTAAATACTATAAAAAAACCACTGAAAAATTAAATTCAGCTAATGGTAGTCAAATGGAAATAAAATATAAATTGTCTAAAGTTCATATCTGTCAAGATAATATGTGCTTTAAAACATCATTTATTTTAATCCATAATCTTACAGATAAGATCATCTTAGGGTTACCGTTTATATATTTATTGTACCCCTTTACTACAAATAATGAAGGTTTAAGTTGTAAGTGTCAAGAATATGCATGTGAATGATATTCCTATTTACATATGATTTGATTATGATATGTATATATATGAATGAATATGCAAGTATGCTTGCATTAAGAAAAGCTGTAAAGTCCTTTGATAGATAATAGAAACATATGTACAAGGACTTAGAATGAATTGATCAAATGTGTTAGGTTGATCCGACTTAAGCAAAACAGCTTTGTAAAGTCCTTAAAAGAAATGATGTACAAGGACTATAAATATAGTAAGATCAAACATGTTAGGTTGATCTTATGATGCAATAGATAGGCTTGTCTGATCGTCGAGCACTGCACCAGAAATCGTAGTATGCCAGGAGAGTCAAGGAAAACTCGAGAGCTATCGAGGCAGAATCGTAGTCTGCGAGATAGTAGATCTCAGAGTTCGTAGACTTCCAGGAGAGACGAGGAAAGATCGTAGTGTGTCGAGGAGAACTTCCTCGGGGCCATAGTCTGCTAAGGAAGTCATGTTCGAATCGTGAGAGGCAAACTTGTCTGGTAAATAGAGCATCTGCCAAAGCCAGTCAAGAATTGTAGACTACACTCAGAGTCGTAGAGTCTACTAATGTCAAAGCCAATTCAAGAATCGTAGACTGCACTTAGAATCATAGAGTCTACTGATCGTATCAAAGGCAGAGATCGTAGTCGAGCAAGATCAGATGAAGACAACAAGCACAACGACAAAAATCGTAGTATCAAGATCTGATCTCAAAGTCGTAGTGTCAGCACAGCCAAAGCTGAATCATAGAATGCAGAGCTAAGACCTTAACAGATGTGCTCACAAGGCCACATTAAAATTGTAACGACCCAAAATTCATACAATTTAATTCTCGACTTTGGTCATTAATAATATATTCAACCTCTAATTTTTACATCATTAAACCATAATACAACCATTGAAATTTGCGAAATAATTAAAATTTTCTATTACAATTGAAATTTTCTATTACAAACTATTCTCGTTCCCATAACTTTCAACCTTTACATCTAAATATCTCAGAATCATTTTAATACTACAATAGTTTACATCGCAAAACGATATCACAATTTAACATTAATACATTATTCAGAACCTTAAACATGGTTCAAATAATAATAATAACACAACCAAGGGGTATAAATCTTCAAGTATCACATCTGATTCATGTCTTTCAAGTAACACATAACTTTACCTTGAATCTTGAACCTGCAAAAGTGGTTATTTGCAAGGTTGAGCTCGATGACCCAACAAAAATCTAACGGTTTTATGCATCACATAGCACATAATAGCATGCTCAACATATATCTCATAAACATTGGACTAACATAACATATATGTTACAGTTCATATAACAAGTATAAAGATGTATAAAGATTGAGTTCCTTACTAAATCAACATGCTTTACTCAATCAATGTAGTCATAAGTTGACTTTAACATTTCATACATTCAACATATATATAACACATCATGCTCTTTGCAATAAAGATTTAAACCAATCAAATTCACATAGCAAATAGGAACTGAAAGACTTGCCTGATTCGTTGTTTACCAACTACAGCTTACTGCTTTGCGTTTATCCTACAATAATTTAAAAGTTCATATATACAAGAATCAGTTACATATACACAATGAAATCAATTAGATTGCATTGACTCTTCATCTTATCCTTTTATTTCAAAACATTTCCTTTTAATCGTCACTCGATGCTCAATCTAGTGTTTAAGTCTTATTACAACATCTCTTTGTTCAATTACATTAAAATTCATTTTCCTTCTCATTACATTCCACTTTAATTGACACTTGACATTCAGTTAAGTCTTTAACCTTGCCTTTATATCACCTTAGACATATAATGGCTGTTAACATTATTTTAGTTAACCTTCGTCTCATATTTCTTTATATTTCTCTTTTAGTCGACACTTAGCATTTGGTTAAGTCGTCATAGTTTGATATTACATTATATTAATGTATTATCTTCATTAAAGTTAATTAAATCAACTTCCATCTCCTGCTTTTAAATTACTTCATTCAAATGGTTACATAACATTTAGTCAAGTCCTTACAATCTTGCATCTACATCCTTTTAGATGTATATTAGGTTAGTTAATAATTAACTTAACCTTCCTATCATTATTTAAATTTTATTTTATACTTTCAAGTTACTTCTTTTAATTGATACTTAACACGTGGTTAAGTTCTTTACTTATGCCTCCACATCATTATCTTGCATGTTAAACTAGATTAGACCCTTGCTTGACAACCCTCAAATTTACAGACTTCTCTACCTAGGCTCAGGGAAACCATAATTCTTGCTACTGGTGCATTCATGAGAAGACCAATGGCCAAGCACTGCGCCATTTCAAGTTGTAATAATGCAAGAATAGCGATTCTTGTACGATATATAAAACAGCTACTTGGCGACTTCTGCTTGAGCTGAATCCCAAAACCAACCCAATTCCTACAGAAATTCATGAAACTTAACATCTAAACTTATGTAATAACATCAATAAACATGCTATACACCATTCCAAATACATAAACATTACATAAACACATATTTGAATAATCAAAACCTTAATTTTCCAAATTTCTTCATTTTTTTACACTTTTAGCGAATTCGATCGCCACGACTTCGTTTCTTAACCAATTAACACGATTTAAACTACGTTGATTTCTTTTCTTAACATACTATCACAATCCAACTTCAATTCGCAGATTCCAACAGATAGAAGGCATGAAATTTGGTACTTTCTAAGCTACTTCATATGAACATAAACAATGCTATATCAGTTTCTTCTTCAAACCCAATTTCTCATGAATTTGATAACAAATAACATGTTTACATGATAATTAACAGAGTTTTGAAATTATATATACATACATATACATCTCAATTCACGTGAAATTGCATCAAAATATACACATACTACCAAAACTAGAAATAAAATAGGAATAGTTTATACCTTGAATTTCTTACTAGCAAGATGGTAGAATCCTTCCTCAACCCTTAACAATTCGCAGAGATCACACTCAAGTTCTCTCTAACCCTCTGTGTTTTCTCCTCTCTGTGTCTCTATGCTATCAAGCTTTAGGGAAAAATAAGACGCGAAATATAACTGGCCTCCACTAACCCACGCAACTTCAGTTAAAAATATAAAAAGTTGCGTCAGTTGAATAAGCCAAAGGCCACAAGGCTTTGTTTGGCTACCACATAAACCCCATAAACTAAATTATTTAAATAATATTTATATCATATAGTTCCAATTGTCACACTTTAAATTTAGTTAATGTAAATAACTTTAGTTTAGCTAATTTAAATAACTTATATTAAAATTCTTATTATATCTTACAATTAATAAATAATTATATATCTAATTTAATTAATAAATTAGACACATCACTTTATTTAATTTATTTATTTTCATTAAATTAAATAATTTATTTAGCTTAATTATTTTCTTAAATATTAAGCAATTGATTTAATTTAATTATTTTCTTAAATTAAATCCTTCAAATAAAATTATCAATATCAATTTAATTAACATTAATCAATTTAGTTACTAAATTAATTCACCACAAATTTATCAACCATTTATTTATCTCAATAAATAAATAAATTTAAAATATTTATTTAATTCAATAAATATTTAAAATTAATTACTAAATTCATTTAATTCCTTCAATAGTTAACTTCCTATTAAACCTCACTTTCCCAATATATGAATTTATATTTCTCTTCACACTGTATCATATATTTCAACATAGAAAGCACGTATATATACATAATCAAACTAAAAACATCTCATAATAAGAATTTTAATTATTAAATTTTTATTTTAATAACTTATAAAAATTCGAGTTGTCACAAGAATCGTAGAGCAAACACGATTCTCAACAATTGAGCACTCCCAGAATATCCAAAAGAATGAAGCCTCTGGTTGGTAATGCAAAGATACAACTCACTTGAAGGAAGCCAGAGAGCACTCAACGAATGGCATGCAAGCTAATAGAAGATCTAAGCATCAACTCAATCAGCATCCAGATTGAGTTGAAAAGCTATTCAAGGTAAAGTCTTCCACAAGATGATCATAAGAAGACTTCAGTAGCTGACTAAGGAAAGTCAGCATATGCAGTAGCTGTCAAGAAGAAAGATGACAACGATCCTGAAAGTAACCAGAATCGTAGTGTTTGTCAAATAAAGAAGAAACTGATGGAGTATACACAGAGATACTGGTCAGCCTCTGAATAACAAGGCTAAAGTGATTAAGCATTGGGTCAATCAATTGATGATAAGTGAACGGGAGATCATAAGGAGAAAGCGAGCTGGACACGCAAAAAATCTGAAGTGTCTTATTATTCAGAAGGGGCCAGAGCAAGAAGTCAAGCCATCAGTGTCTGAGAACAGTCAAGGCAAACAGAAGTGTTGAAGCACTACACTAGAGAACAAAGAGGTGTTCTACACTAAAGATCAAGTGAACACTCCTCAAGATTGTACTGTTGTTTTTACCTGTCAACAAGACACTACGATCAGGTCCATGAAGACATGCATCAGAAACGTAGAGCTCGAATAGCTAAAGACCGAAGCATTGGCAACGGTTCAATCTGAAGGGTAATATTTGGACAAAAGCTTATTGAGAGCATCGATGCAAGAACAACCTCTGATCGAGAAATCAGAAGGGTGAAATAAAGTCTTCGACCTGCCCAAGATATCAAAGTGACATATCTGACAAGGTAGGTGAAATAGTAGACTGCAGTGTCAAGAAGTCAGAAAAAGATGTAATGTCACATCTGCAGTCTGCACCAAATAACTCGAGATCTGCGAAGCAATTTGAATAACTTTCAACGGCTACTTTCCAACGGGAAGATTGGGAAGTAGTATAAATCAACAGAGCTTCAAAGATCAAGAGTTACTGATGATTGTGAAGTTGCAAAATCGTTGAGTTGGTGAATGCTATTGTTGACTCTACGAGTTCCACAAAAGATCAATAGAACAAGTCTTAGTGACAGTGAGACTACCAAGGTGGAAGTGAAGTAGCTTTGAAGAAAGACTCAAACAGATCCAAACTTCACTCAACAAAGATGAGAATGCCACTAAAGATGGCAGCGAAGCTGAGAGCTGAGAAGTCCAAGAAGATAGCATTCAGAAAAGTGGCTGAGTACAAAGAAGATCAAGAGTGCCACTCTACAAATCACCATGAACCGAAAGCTGAAACTGAATAAGTGCAGAACCATATCTGCAAAGTATTCAAGAAGGGTTCAGGGGTTGCTAAGTGCCAGATAAAGTCTACCAAAAGCACAGAGACTTAGAAAACCCAGATGGTGATGGTGCAAAGCTGATACCAAATGAAGATGAGCAAAAAAGAGTGACGATCAGCTGCTCCAAAGAAGATATGGTCTAGACTTGAAGCAGAATGCATAGAGGACCACACCAAGCTGCTAAGTACAAAAGATGTTCAGAGCTTAATGACATCTTAGCAGCTCAGCACCAACAACAACAACAACTACAACAACAAGAAGCCAGGGCCTGAGGGGTCCTTGTCCGGAGGGACTAAATGAAGTTCTAAGCCTACTGGGCATTAAGAGTTCCTAGGGAACTAGAGAAGTTCAAAGGCTGCTGGCCCTGAAGAGTTCTTAGTGAACTGAAGTCCCAAGGCTGCTAGCCTTGAAGGAATCTTAGCGATTCAGGGTGCTGCCCTTCCTTAGTGGAAATCCTGCTAGTTGAAAGCAGAAGAGTGGATTAGGAGCTTGAGTCTCTGAACCACTTAAAATCCCTTGTGTGTTTTACTTTATGTCATTTACATTATGTACCTTAACTGCTATAACTGCTATGTATGTGCTAATTGCTTACTACAAAGTTAACTCTACGAACAATGTATGTCTGATTATGAATATATCAATGAAGAGGATCTTTTACTTATTTCGCTGTGCTCGAAAAGATTCTTAAGTTTGTCATGTGCTACTTAATGAGCAATACAACTTAATAGAGAAAAATTATTTTGAAATTCTAAGGATCTATTCAACTCCCCCCCCCTTCTAGATCTATATTGTGCCTACTGGGAAGTAACAATTGGTATCAAAGCAGGTTATCATGCTATATTCAAAAGCTAATCGCTTTGAGTCTTATCCTATGCACAAACATTGTTCTAAACTTAGTTTAGTAGTAAGTCACTTGTGATATGTAGATGAGCTCACACGTTGGAAATTTTGTGTACAGGTAAATGTGCATATACACCTGAAGCTGCTCAGATTGGTCCATGTTCTTGATTTCCATATCAACAAAACCAATCCTTGCTTGCGGTCAATCTTGTAGTCTAGAGACCAGGATAGAAAGCTCAAGAGACATCAACAGAAAAGATTCAAACATCCACCAGCCTGAAAAGATGAAAAGGCCATACATGCTAAGTAATGCTTATCCAGAGAAGAAAGAAGAACTCCTCAAACATGTGTCTGGCCAACCTGCTGTTGGATGTAAACCTTCTGAACTCAAGGATGTCAAAGAATTAGAAATGCTGACACTCTCTTAGCTTGTATCTTCAAGACCATGACTGATTGACTGAAGATCAACTGGAGCAACTAGCTGTCAGAAGAAATGAAAAAACATGCACATCAATGCCTAAACTTAGAATATCTAAGATAAATGACTGTTAAGAAACTAACAGCAAAAAGGTACGGTTCCTCACTAATATAGATATGAGCATAATATTTGCACCTTACTTATGAACTATAACAATTTTCCTTCAAGTATTCATAATCTATCTAAAAAGGTGAAGAGAGAAAGTACACTGATAATGGAATCCCAAATGTCTATAAACTTTCTCTCCATCCAAATTTTAGGTTGAAGATGATAGCTTGAAAGAGACCTGAAATGGTTTTAAGAGCCTCATAGGTCGATTGAATGTGAAGTAATCTTTGCTGATGGATAAATGTGCTTCGTACATCCTACGGTCTAAGTGTTTAATGACACACAGAGTATGACCAGATCTACAAGAGAATCTTGAAGATTCATAGAAACTGATCACCTCCATGAATCAACTAGATGCTAATAAATCGTAGAGCTGATTCTCACTCTGTGAACATTTAAACTCTGTGATCATAACTTAGCACTGATGAAACCATCAAGGAAGAGATTGTGTTATTAAAATAACAAATTTCTTTCACACTCACCACCATGCATCTCAAAATATATTATCTAAATGAAGTATATGCATGAATACGACTGATGGTGGTCAACATAATGATTACTCAAATATGAGGAACAGGGGTTTTATAAACTAACCTAGCAGGACCCATTTGACCATGGGTACCAAAAATTAGAAATGAATAACCTGCAGGTACTTGGTCTATCTGACCAGACTAAGGAATGCTAAAGCCAAAGACTTCAGTCAAGAAGAGTCAACCAGCAGAAGGCTTAGGACCGCTTCGTAAATAATTCGATAAAACCTCCTACATGTCAAAGCCTGTCCTTGAAGACATGCTGAGCTAATCTAAATAAAGCTCAAATGGCTGCAAACCTTTATATGAAAGCATGCCACTCAACCAGAGAGTAAGTCTTAGATGCTCAAGCAAGCAAAACTTGTTCTCAAGGAAGCTCACATCAGAGGACTACCGAGCATCAAACATTAGGAACTTATTGCGGGAGCAGAACTTCATGAGTACAAGCTGACAAAGAAGACTACGTTCGTAGTGCTATCAAAGGATCGTAGAATGATCAACCTTGAAGATGCCCATTTCTACGATATAAGAAGATTTGGTGATTCCAGTCAGCAGGAGATATGCAAGGTTGTCTTCTAATACACATAAAGAAAAGGGAATCACATCTATCTGAGAAGACAACATCAACCATGGGGAACAGTGATATGTTAAGGAACAACAACACTGAGATATACTGTGAAGCAGTGTACCAGCTACAGAGTCCCAAAACGTTGTGGTTGATGAACCAAATGAAGATCCATAGTCAGTAGGAACATTTCAAAACGTACTACTGATAACCTTTCAGCCACCCAACTCAAAACCGTGGAGAGCCTACGATCAAACATCTGATCATAGTGGAATAGCAGAAGGACACCACGATTACAACAAATGCAATTGTCTAAAGTTGGTAAAGGACCTCACCACCAGAAAAGGTCAAATGAGATATCAGTGCAAATCACTTCTAAAGTACTTCATCTAGAAAGCGCCTCAAGGATAAACCTAACCCTTAGCTCACTCTAAGAGGTTGGCCCTTCCTGAGCTACCTTAACCCAAAAGAATTGCTTAATAAGGTTCATCTCAAGGACCAAGTCAATCAACGATCATAGAGTAGAGGTTGAAGAGAACTCCACGATAATAATGCAACCTCAGCGATTGTATTCTACGATCGCAGTCCTATAAGAGGCTACTCTTAACTTATGAGGAGTTGGAAGAACAGAAAAATTGCTCAATCATTCAAAATGAGGGAAGACAAGCTCGAATGCTGGTTGGAAAGATGTCCTGCTGAAGGAAAGTGCCCAAGGCTATATAAAGCACAACAATGGATGAGGCGTGGAGGTTCAAAATGAGATGTAATGTCAAAACCATCCACTGCAACATCTTTCAGAGAATTAATCGTTGAGTCAACAAAGGAAAACGTAGAGTCAATAGCTGTCCTATCATGCTACTCTACGAACTCAAGAGGTCAAAGGTCAATCCACATCAATCAAACGTCCCACTCTTCTAAAAGAGACAACTAATCGATAAGTTATCGGGGAGTTATGATCATTCTCGGGTATCGTGCAACCAATGACTAGGTGACACATCACAGCGTTTGCAAGGATAGAAGAAACTGCCTTAAATACAAATTCAAAATCTACAAATAGTTGTTAGAAACTATAAAAACTTCTTCCCTCTCGTTTTCAAACCTTAAAAGCCTGTTCACTTCCTGAATCCATTAACCCTCCAAATCCTTACCTAAATCACAGTCAACTATCTCTCACAAGACTTCCTAAAACCAACACCCATATTCCTCGAACTCCTCAAATAGCAGATTGGAAAGTAATCACTGGCATTCAGCTAGGAACCAAGACGTTCAAAAAATCCGAGAAGAAGTTCAGGGATATTCTTGAACTTTGTGAGGAAGGCTGGGTTCTCAGAATGTCTGGAGGAAAACACACGAATATATGGTGACCTGGTCAAGGAGTTTCATTCAAGCGCAACCATAAATTCTAGAATCCTCTCCACCAAGGTTAAGGGTCAGATTCTGAAGCTAAACTCTTCTGACATCAATCAATGCTTAGGCCTTCCTGACCGAAATCTGAAAAACTTGGAGGAGATCGACACGTAAAAAAGCTAAGAAGATTATGCAAAGACAAAAGAAACCCTAGTCCAAGGACATGAAGAAAAAAGAGTTTCAAGAAATTCGAGTTCCTTGTTTGAAATCGTGGGAAATGTATCTTATGAAAAGACACTGCACATGATACTGTGATTGACCAACAGCTGAAGATCATGTCTGCCATAGTCCTGAAGGAACATATTAACTTTGGAGCTGTCCTGCTCGATCTTATGTCTAAGTAGCTGGATAAAGAAGAAAAGAAAAGATTAACTGAAAAAACACTCACAAAGGTTTTTCATGGGCGATTCTTAAGTATCATCTCGAAGAAAAAGTTGAAGAATAAAATCAAGGATAATGATGGCGAAATTCTTAATGTTCACAAGGTAATGTCTCCACAACTGTTCGTAAATTGGAAGAAAACCCAAAGGAGAATAGAAGGTTAACAACAGTAGGAAGCAACAGAAAGATCTCTGCAAAGAAGAGAAAGGCAAAGGAGGAAGAAAGCTCTGAGTCTGGTGACTCGACATCAGTTACTACCACACCAGCTAGCAAGAAGCCTAAGAATATGAAGAATGTTAAGGCTTCGTCAAGCTATGTTCCCACTGATAGCAAAATACAAGAAGCAGAAGAAAAACCAGCATCAACTACTGAAAACCCAAAAAGAAGAAGAAGCAATAGACTACTTCAAGAACCACCCAAGAAGAAATCAAAAGGGATGAAGAAATCAGTTCCAGTTCCCCAAGAAATTTCATCTAACAAAGAAGAACATGAAGAGTCTGAAGATGGGAAGGGAACTGAAAGTTCAAAGATTGAACCCTCAAGGAGCAAGTTCAACAATGAAGAAGAAGTTGAATCTATGGAAGAAAGAACCAAGGTTGATGATGAAGAAAAGAAATATGCAAGTCCAGTGACCAACTCTCAGAGTACTCACTCTGAAGATAAAGAGAAGCTACAAAATGACCCATCGGAATCTCCAAATGCAAGTGCTCCAACAAGCCTTCATGATGGCTCAAAAGATGATGAATTCGAAAAAGAAACACCTACCCCTGTCAGTGATGAAAATTAAGAAAGCATGTCTGATGACTCAAAGGACTCAGAGTCTGAAGAAGAAGAAGACTCTGACTCACCCATAGTTGAACCTCCCAACAGAAGGAAGAGTCACAGACTACTTGCCCAAGTTGCCTCAAAGAAGAGAAATAATCAATCTACCGAAATATTGAATTAAGTAATGATGGATCTGAGTCACAGGAAGAGAGTGAAGAAGATGAGACTAGTAATGAAGAAGATGAATCCAACAAAGATGTTGCTGAAGAAGACTCTGGAAATGAAATTCAGCAAGAAGAATTCATTGATGAATCTGATGAAAAAAATTAGCAAAATTCAAGCTCAAAAGGGAAGAGATAGAGAAAGATTTCAATTCTGTACATAAGGAATCTGAGGAACTAGAATACTATCTTGTTCTCTCTCCGGCCAGAATTAGCAGAAGAATTGTAGTGGAAGTCTTTGATGAGCCACCAGCAGAGCCAGAAGCAAGATGGATAAATCATGGAAATGAACAACTTCGAATTGTAAGGATGACTACAGATGAAGTGCTTCATAATTGGAAAAATATGGAGTTAGATTACACAACTATACTGTACAATTCTGAAGACCTTCTGATGAGGTGGTTCTTTCCATGGATGCCTTAGTTAAAGGCACATACTGAGAGAGATGAAAGTTACTTCAGCTGGTGCTACTCTCAGTTTCCAAATTTGGAACTGGTGTCACAAAACTTCCCCAGGGTTAAGAAGTTTGCAACCATAATGATCAACGACAAGCCCCACTAAAAGATCTACCGACATGCTGAAAATCACTATATTCCTTATGATCATAGAGTGGACTCTGATGGAAAAAGGAATATGGTGAAGACATTGATGGTAGAGTCTGTTCACTCTATCACTAATGATGATCAAGTCCAGATTCAGATGTCTTTATCTGACCAAGCACAACTATCTGACATTCCTACATCCTCCCACGATTGGTACTCAACGATCTTTCAGATTGTCAACACTTTCGAAAACATGTCCAAGGATGAAGATCGTAGAGTCCAATCTGTGTTCAACAAGAGGTCCGCCCAACCAAATGACAAAGTTTCTATGGAGCAAGAGCTAATGAAAACCTCTCGTGAACCGATTGAGAAGATATCTCAAATCCATGAAGAATCAAAGAGGGTGACAACAAAGGAGATAATTCAGCCAAGATAGACTCCAAGCTACTATGGTCGATGTATCTCTCAAAATCAAAGATAGAGATCACATCTATCTGAAGGCCTTAAATGATCAGAAGGCAGATGCACTACAAGCTCAGAAAGCCAATGAAGAGCAACTACAAGCCCTCTTTGACAAGATTGACAACGTGAATCAGTCATTCTCTATGCAACTTGAGTTAAGCCAACAAGAACTCAAGATTAAAGTTGGTAACTCCTCCTATCTAATGGAACAGCTTATGTCCAACATGGAGCAGCTCTCCCAAATGATTAATGACAAAAGGGGGAGAAAAAGAGGCATAGAAAGAGGCAGAGTAAAAGGCATTCAAGAAAAGGCAAGGAGAGCAGGAGCAAAACAAGAAAGGAAGATAAAGAAAAAGAAAGAAGAACAAGAAGATAGTTCATCATCCGAGGGGGAGCCAAAGGATGATGAGCCTAAAGCATGATAACTGAGCCGTAACCGTAAAAAAGAAGAAAGGAATAGCTCCACATCCCAGGAGGAGCAGGAGCAATGGAATCAAATAGATGAATAGCTGATCAACAGACATCCTGGAAACATACATGGAGCCAAAGAGGTACATCTCTAACTAGTTAGGTATGTTCTGGATCCAGGATGTAAATTGTCATAGTGTATTAAATTCCATATTATTATAAATGACATTCATGATTATCTATTTTAGAAATACAACAACTCACTGTATATAAGATTCATTCATAACATGCATATGCACTTATTGTTTTTGTCATAATCAAATAGGGGGAGATTGTCAGGAATATGCATGTGAATGATATTCCTATTTACATATGATTTGATATGATATGTATATATATGAATGAATATGCAAGTATGCTTGCATTAAGAAAAGCTGTAAAGTCCTTTGATAGATAATAGAAACATATGTACAAGGACTTAGAATAAATTGATCAAATGTGTTAGGTTGATCCTACTTAAGCAAAACAGCTTTGTAAAGTCCTTAAAAAGAAATGATGTACAAGGACTATAAATATAATAAGATCAAGCATATTAGGTTGATCTTATGATGCAATAGATAAGCTTGTCTGATCATCGAGCACTTCACCAAAAATCGTAGTCTGCCAGGAGAGTCAATGAAAACTCGAGAGCTATCGAGGCAGAATCGTAGTATGTGAGATAGTAGATCTCGGAGTTCGTAGACTTCCAGGAGAGACGAGGAAGGATCGTAGTGTGTCGAGGAGAACTTCCTTAGGGCCATAGTCCGGCCGAGGAAGTCATGTTCAAATCGTGAGAGAGACACCGCCACGAGCCGACCGAGCATCCGCCAAAGCTACCAAGAATAAGAGACAACACTCGAGTCGTAGAGTCTACTAATGTCAAAGCTAATTCAAGAATCGTAAACTGCACTCAAAATTGTAGAGTCTATTGATCGTATCAAAGGCAGAGATCGTAGTCGAGCAAGATCAAATGAAGACAACAAGCACAACGACAGAAATTATAGTATCAAGATCTGATCTCAAAGTCGTAGTGTCTGCACAGCCGAAGCTGAATCATAGAATGCAGAGCTAAGACCTTAATAGATGTGCTCACAAGGCCACAGTAGAATCGTAGAGCAAACACGATTCTCAACAATTGAGCACTCCCAGAATATCCAAAGGAATGAAGCCTCTGGTTGGTAATGCAAAGATACAACTCACTTGAAGGAAGCCAGAGAGCACTCAACGAATGGCATGCAAGCTAATAGAAGATCTAAGCATCAACTCAATCAGCATCCAGATTGAGTTGAAAAGCTATTCAAGGTAAAGTCTTCCACAAGATGATCATAAGAAGACTTTAGTAGTTGACTAAGGAAAGTCAGCATATGCAGTAGCTGTCAAGAAGAAAGATGACAACGATCCTGAAAGTAACCAGAATCGTAGTGTTTGTCAAATAAAGAAGAAACTGATGGAGTATACACAGAGATACTGGTCAACCTCTGAATAACAAGGCTAAAGTGATTAAGCATTGGGTCAGTCAATTGATGATAAGTGAACGGGAGATCATAAGGAGAAAGCGAAATGGACACGCCAAAAAATCAAGTGTCTTATTATTCGTAGGGCGGGCGAGCAAGAAGTCAAGCCATCGTTAATACGAGAACAAACCAAGGCAAATGTAAGTGTTGAAGCACCGACACTAGAGAACAAAGAGGTGTTCTACACTAAAGATCAAGTGAACACTCCTCAAGATCGTAGTGTTGTTTCTACCTATCAAGAAGACACTACGATCAGGTCCATGAAGACATGCATCAGAAATGTAGAGTTCGAATAGCTGAAGACTGAAGCATTGGCAACGGTTCAATCTGAAGGCTAATATTTGGACAAAAGCTTATTGAGAGCATCGATGCAAGGACAACCTCTGATCGAGAAATCAGAAGGGTGAAATAAAGTCTTCGACCTGCCCAAGATATCAAAGTGACATATCTAACAGGGTAGGTGAAATAGTAGACTGCAGTGTCAGGAAGTCAGAAAAAGATGTCATGTCACATCTGCAGTCTGCACCAAATAACTCGAGATCTACGAAGCAATTTGAATAACTTTCAACGGCTACTTTCCAATGGGAAGATTGGGAAGTAGTATAAATCAACAGAGCTTCAAAGATCAAGAGTTGTTGATGATTGTGAAGTTGTAGAATCGTTGAGTTGGTGAATGCTATTGTTGACTCTACGAGTTCCACAAAAGATCAATAGAACAAGTCTTAGTGACAGTGAGACTACCAAGGTGGAAGTGAAGCAACTTTGAAGAAGGACTCAAACAGATCAAAGCTTCACTCAACAAAGATGAGAATGCCACTAAAGATGGCAGCCAAGCTGAGAGTCGAGAAGGCCAAGAAGATAGCATTCAGAAAAGAAGCTGAGTACAAAGAAGATCAAGAGTGAAACTCTACAAATCACCATGAACCGAAAGCTGAAACTGAATAAGTGCTGAACCATATCTGCAAAGTATTCAAGAAGGGTTCAGGGGTTGCTAAGTGCTAGACAAAGTTTACCAAAAGCACAGAGACTTAGCACACCCAGATGGTGATGGTGCAAAGCTGATACCAGATGAAGATGAGCAGAAAAGAGTGACGATCAGATGTACCAAAGAAGATGTGGTCTAGACTCGAAGCAGAATGTATAGAGGACCACACCAAGCTGTTAAGTACAAAAGATGTTCAGAGCTTAATGACATCTTAGCAGCTCAGCACCAACAACAACAACAACTACAATAACAAGAAGCCAGAGCCTGAGGTGTCCTTGTCCGGAGGGACTAAATGAAGTTCCAAGCCTGCTGGGCTTGAAGAGTTCCTAGGGAACTAGAGAAGTTCAAAGGTCACTGCCTCAAGAGTTCTTAGTAAATTAAGTCCCAAGGCTACTGGCCTTGAAGGAATCTTAGTGATTCAGGGTGCTGCCCTTCCTTAGTGGAAATCCTGCTAGTTGAAAGCAGAAGAGTGGATTATGAGCTTGAGTCTCTGAACCACTTAAAACCCCTTGTGTCTTTTACTTTATGTTATTTACAGTATGTACCTTAACTGCTATAACTGCTATATATGTGCTAACTGCTTACAACTAAGTTAACTCTACGAACAATGTATGTCTGATTATGAATATATCAATGAAGGGGATCTTTTACTTATTCCGCTGTGCTTGAAAAGATTCTTAAGTTTGTCATGTGCTACTTAATGAGCAATACAACTTAATAGAGAAAAAGTATTTTGAAATTCTAAGGATCTATTCAACCCCCCTTTCCAGATCTATATTGTGCCTACTGGGAACTAACAGTAAGCAATTAGGAAAAAGAATAACATTTAAATTTCTTATTAAACCTAAAGAGAGAGATTTGGAATTTATTCAAGATTAATCCATCTCTAAATCTTTGAATTTATTAAATTGCAAATCCACCCATTTAATTTTCTTGAAAGAAGAAATTAGGTACAAACGTGTTGAAGAACAACTTCAGAATAAAGAAGTTCAAGAAAAAAAATTAAGGAATTAAAAACTTATTTAAAAAATAACCTTTGTTCTGATTCTCCTAATGCCTTTTGGCATCGGAAGAAGCATGTTGTAAGGCTTCCTTATGCTAAGGAATTCAAGGAACATTTGATTCCAACTAAGGCCAGGCCGATACAAATGAATCACGAGCAAATAAAATTATGCAAAAATGAAATTAATGACCTCCTTAATAAAGGATTAATTAAACCTAGTAAATCCCCTTGGTCATGTCCCGCCTTTTATTTAACAATGAAGCAGAAAAGGAGAGAGGTGTTCCCCATCTAGTAATCGATTACAAGACATTAAACAAGGTCTTAGAATGGATTAGGTACCCTTTACCTAATAAGGATGACCTCATTAATTGGTTGAGTAACGCCACTATCTTCAGTAAGTTTGACCTTAAGTCCGGTTTCTAGCAAGTTACCATTCACCCCGATGATAGGTACAAAATAGCTTTTACAACCCCATTTGGCCATTATGAATGGAATGTTCAGGCATTTGGCCTAAAGAATGCTCCTAGTGAATTTCAGAATATCGTCAATGACATTTTAAATCATTTCAGTCATTTTGTTGTTGTTTACGTAGATGATATTCTCATTTTTTCCAATTCCATTGAAGAACACATTAAACATTTGAAATCATTCTTCAAAACAGTTAAAGATAATGGACTTGTCCTTTCACCTTCCAAATGCAGCTTGTTTCAAGCTAAAGTTCAGTTTCTTGGTTTGAATATTTATCGCGGACTCATACAGCCTATTGACAGAGCTATTCCATTTGCTGACAGATTCCAAGATAAAATTACCAATAAAACCCAACTACAAAGGTTTTTGGGCTCACTCTATTATATTGTCAAGTTCTATAAAAACCTCAGGAAGATTTGCAAACCTCTCTTTCAGCGTTTGCAAGTTAATCCTCTACCTTGGACTGACATTCATACTTCTGTCATCCAACAAGTTAAAAATTACGTCAAGGCATTGCCCTGCCTCGGCATTTCCAACAATTCTGCATTCAAAATTGTTGAAATTGATGCCTCAGATATTGGATTCGGAGGAATTCTCAAGCAAAAGTTAACACTCAATTCTCCTGAACAAATTATTCGTTTTCATTCTGATGCATGAAATAGTACACAGTTAAATTACAATACTATTAAAAAAGAAATACTTTCTTTAGTATTATGTATTAACAAATTCCAAAGTGACTTATTTAACCAAAAGTTTTTAGTTCGTATTGATTGCAAATCTGCAAAATATGTTTTAGAACAATATGTTGAAAACATAGCCTCTAAACATTCCTTTGCAAGATGGAAAGCCCTAGTGAGTATCTTTGATTTTGAAATTAAGTATATTAAAGGTAGCAAAAATTCCATTCCAGATTTTCTCACTCGAGAATTTATTAACACAGGTACCGTGCATCTAAAATGAGTGTTCAAGGAGCATCATCTTTTCGCGGTCCGGGTCGCCCTACTGGCCCAAGTAATCATCCAAGAGGAACTTTAGTTTCTCATCTAGTTAACCCAGTTCATCAAACCACTAACAAATTTACCATCCTTGAAATAATTCCCAAGCCCTATAGTTCAGCCTTAGCCAGTAACCCAGTCCCAGTTGACCCTTTCTACAATCAGACTAGGGCCTCCCTTTCAAACCTCAGTCATCTTCCTTCTGAGTACATGCTTAGATGGACTAATCACCTATTTTACATTGAATCCCATATAAAACCTAAAGATGACCCAATTAAACTTGCCTCCCAATTCTTTCCCTCTGGATGGCACTTCATTCCCCTTGCTCCTTATAAATTCCTAGTGTATTATAAGGACATCCTCATTGAAACCTAGTCAATCTTTAATAAACCCATTTATACTAATAATGATAAAACCAAAGTGCTTTATCATTCTTTATATATTAAATAGTTCATTTAAATGACTGATTGGGGAAAACATCCCTCTGATCTTCTGCAGCTTTCTAATCAAAATAACTCTTACTATTATTATGATTATATGGAAGCTTGGTATAGGGTCTTCCTTCATCAAAATGAGTCAAATAGTCATTCATGGTTTTTTCAGTTCGATCATAAATTCAAAAGTTAAATCCCTTATTGGTTCACTCATTGGTGGTCTAGGTTTGGTTCTGCTTACGACCTCCTTCTTGATCTCTTGAAAGTTTAACTCAGTCATTTTTACAACCACAGTAAACATAATCCAAAATATGATGGCACCCATGTCATTCTTCAATTTATAAGTAAGTATAAGATTCCTTGGATTCTTAAATGATAGTATGATATTCAAACCCCAACTAAAGTAACCGATAAAAATTCTCATGAATTCAATTACTTGGTATCTTGTACCACAGTTGACCCAATTCCCCATGTCTCTTGGCAATTCTTCATTAAATGGTGGGATAAATTTGATGTTAATAGAATTGTTGGTCAAGTTCAGTCAGAATTTCCATTGTCCCTCTTAAGGTTCTTCCAGTTACATCTAAAGAGCCTTCCAGTCAAACAAAAGAGTCAAAACCAAAAGAGTCTAGAGTCAGTCATGTTGGTTCGTCTTGTTCCCGTGACATTTCTGATTTTATGATTTGTACCGGTAAAGAGCTAAAATTAATTGCCCAAGCTCTGAATAAAAGGATTGATGAATTACATGAAGAAGCCTCTGCGTGTTCTTCATCCTCTTCCAGGAATGCTTCTACCAGTCAATATGGTGATGATGATGACCCTTATGGAACCATCAACCTGCAAGATGCTTAGGACCCATTTGCCTGACATCTCAGTCACATTTCACCACATGCACCGCTTCCTACAACCCGGTCGGTCAAAAGATGCTCTTCCACCGAAAGCAGTCCTCTACCACTTGTGTATGTTCCTGCTTTTCCACCGAAAGCATTCTCCAGGTCAAAAGTTTTGGCCGCTTCATCAAAAGTTGCCAAATGCGTCCATGCATAGTAAAAAAGTCAGCACTGTTTTATTGTTCATCAATAGTAAATATTGTCTATAATCATTTACTTTATGTATTAGTAACTTTGTAATAGTTCTTTCCTTATTCTATAAAAGGAAATTGAACTTAGTTAGCGAGACAGACTTCGAAAGACTCAGAGTTCCTTCTTTGACGAATCTTTAGCCTCTGTTCTTCTCCTTCTTCTACCCTTCTAATGTTCTATGGAAAAATAGAATAATTTACATTGATATAATATAAATATTCTTGTCCCAAGGTACCGTGACCGTTACTACAACATTCCAGTGATTAAACTTAAACATAATTTGATCATCCCTTAATACAAAATTATAATAATATAACAATAATAATTCTTTTACCCTTAAAGGACTAAGCTATTCCTTAGCCTTTCCCTTTCCTTTATCCTTGCCTGATGTACCGCCTTGCTCTGCCTTAACTGTAATGTTTTTTGGGAAGAAAGAATGAGCAACAAGTTTGCCCAACAAGTAATATAGCAATAAGAATAAGCAGTTATAACATTTGACTCTCAAAGGTATAACAATAAATGATAGCTCAAGAATAACAAGAAGTACCAAGAGTTCTCAATAAGTGTCGCTATAGACTAAAGGATATCAACAAGATTTTAAAGTTTATTCATTTCAAGGTTCAACAAGAATGAACACTGAGGAGTCACTAAGGACTAAGAACTCTTACTAGAATTAACATTATTATACTGCAAATCCAATATAAACGAGTACAACATGTGATCAGCCTAAAGTACCCTACGTTATGTATAACATTTAAACATGCTAGTATGTGCGCATGTCGGTTTCCCAACAATTATATAATTTCTCCTTTTAAGAGGGTTGTTCATCTCAGTAGATTTATAAGAGTCCGCACCAAGTCAATTGGTTTGGATAGCTTTCTAACACATGATCTTTTGTCTAGCCGAATCGAATAGCTTAGACAAACTTTGGGAACATTGAGTTAAATTCTCGTAACATGAATCAAGATATAAAAGTCAAATTTCGATTAAGAATCATAATCATACGAATGTAGATATTTGTTCAATATAAGTATGTTTGATATAACAATAATTTGAAGTTTCACAATAAGAAATAAGGTCTAAATACTTGCATTCAATTATAAGAATGAAGTTTGGAAACTTGCAATAACGTAGGAAGTTTAAGGTGAGAAACATGCACAATATTCAAAGTCGTGTAAGTTAGAAAGTTTTCCTTTAGCGTTTATTACCACTTATAGCGTAAAATTACCTCAATGAACTATATTATCCTATTTATGTATGTATAGGTATTCATTAGTCACACACACTATGACATATATATCTACATGCATTCATCACACATATCTATACACATGTATGCTATACACAGTCAAACTCATATATGTATAATTCATATTGTTCCTACTTTTGAAAATCCTTAGGAACATTTTGGAAATCTTTAGTACCACATACTCATCTTTTATTTGTATAAGTGAAATATCACTTACGTCACACATTCTAGTTTAAGTTGCTTCATATATTCATGTTTAAAGAACCTTTAAGCTAGGTTTAGTCCTTTTTATTTACTTTTGACTAATGTTAATTTTACTCATAAATTTTCATCTTACAAATTTAAGAGAGCTCATTACATCAACTACTAACCATAGCATTCATTAAACAATAAAACATTGCAAAACAACCTCTTTCTATGCATGCTTTTATGTATTAGAGTTATTTGTACGTAACTAGTATAGCTCTCTACTTAGAAACTCTTTTAGTTCATGCTTGTATAGTTTACAACATGTCTAACTAGATGTGCGAACATGTCGGTTATCTCTGGAGGCATAAAGTATCCTATTATAATTTTTCAAAAGTTCACAATACAAGTCGTAGAGTCTTCAACTCAATTGGTTTTCAAATCTTAAAATCTCATGGTAAACAAACTAAGCATGCAAAGTACATTGAATTCACATTTCAAACCCATTTATAAAACTAACTAAGTTGTAAACATATGCTCAAAATGTTAGATTTTAAAAAGGTGTAAGGCTTTCTAAACATAGTTTTCATCCTTTAGCTTTTCTTTCAAAAATTATAACTCAAGCCTCAAGCCCACTAAAACATCTTTCAATACGTATTTGATACATGTTTAAAGATTATGTATGTTCCTTAAGTTAAGTTAGGTTAGGTAAGTTTAGGACTCATTTTATCGAACAACAAAAAACAAGAATAACAACCCATCGCCCACCCTCACCGGGCGGTGCCTTTTAACATCGCAAGACCCACGGGGGGGTCTCTCTGCCAAAGCGACACTCCTCAGATATAGTTATTGTAGTTCGAATTTCCATTCCCTGCTATGAACCAAAATGACAAAATTTTGACCAAGCAACAATATAATGATACTTAATTGATGTAAACTTACTATTAAACACCTCTAGCATGATTCTAACAACTCCAATCACACAAACAATCAAATTCAAGGATTATGCCATTTTTTCTAAAGTTTAACACATTTAGTGATTCTCTTCACTACAGATTCATTACTTAACCAAATTACTCTGTTTAACTTTTGTTGATTTCGTATTCAACCATATTTACAATGTCTAGCATCAATTGACAGATTCTATCATACTTCAATAATAAATTATTTGACTTAAAACAAGTATTTTAGAATTTCCTAAGAACTTGCAAAACTTGAATTTAAGAATATATAAATGGTCATTACCTTCTTAAAGTTATGAAGTAAATTATTTTCTTCCAATCTCAAGTTTCCTCTCCAACTCAAAAACACTCACACACACAATTTCTGAACTTCAATAGAGATCCAACAATAAAAAATGAAGAAGAGGAAGCTCCTATATATAGCCAAACTATTGTCCAATTTCTGAACTTTGCCCTAGAAATCAAATCAAAGGAGGAAGAGGAAGCCATTAGACAAAGAAGAGTTGTTATAATAGTTTCATTGCCACTATTGATCCCACACCCTTCTTCATCATCACTATTACTGAGTATTTGAGCAAGGTAGGAGTATAGGCTTTTTGCAAAACATGTAAATGAGGGAAAAGAGCCACGCAAAATGGGAAAACTCTCTAATGCTCAACATTTCACACTACTACTAGCATACATGGGTTTATTTGATATTTTTTTCAAAAAATAAGCATACATATACACCCACTCATATATTACACACATAGAATTATATAATTCATGTACTTTGGTTTATTTCAAATAATATTTACATTAGACTAGAATATAGTTTAGTTGGGTACCAATATTATTTTCCATAAAACTTATTATTCCAATTCTACATAGATATTAAAATAATCATTTAATAATAATTATTTATTTAGTCAAAGTTATTTTCTCTCATAGGTTTACAACGCCCATTTAATTACTTCCACACATATAATGATGTCACATAAGACTCTTCCATACAACTTAGAAAATTACATAATTTAAAGCTTATCTTTATCATATAGTCTTATATAATAATTATTCACATTCCAATGTCACATCTCATTTTATATTGAATGAAGAAACCTTATTATATATGATTATACCTTACATGCTATTGTTCACGATAATTAATAAATAATAATAGGAATTAATCAATCACATTATGTAATTATTTATTACTACTATTACTAATTAATTTCATCCACTTCATCATTAATTTAATTAGTACTTTCTCATTTCACCACTTTGTCACACTAGACATAATATCATAAGCTTAAACTAAGCTTCTCATCACTTCTACTACATTGCTCACTTATCATATGTTTATTCAATTAAATTAATTACCACAACTTATGGCAACAATATATATTTATATTCAAATAAATATTCAACCAATCTTCTTCTCCATATTAATATTATTTATTAAAAATTCGCGGGTATTACAGCGGCAACGACAGTTGGAAGAGGAGGCGGCGTTAATAAAAGGGGTGGCGACGGCAGAGGGATGGAAGTAGTGAACTGGTGGGTGGATAGGTGAGAGAGAGAGGGAGGGTACAGGAGATATGAGAGAGAGAGAGAGTGAACTGATGAGGCGTCTGAAGAAATGAGACCAAATTTAGGTTTTAAAACTTAATCTCGATGAAATATGTGTCAAAATTATGTCAGTCAAAAATAACTTAGTCCCAACGAAAGTTCTGTCGATAATAGCCTCCGTTCTGTTAACCTTAGTACTGGCGCTAGTGGGAACCTTAGCGCCAAGTGTTGACCCTTGTTCTTGATGAAATTTTGTCGATATTAAAGTATTTCTGACAAAATAATAATCGATGAAATAATCCGTCAAAAATAACGTATTCTCGACAGAATATCTTCCATCGACTTTAGTTTCGTCAGATTTAGCTAGTTTTCTTGTAGTGTCCAACATCAGAATAATCACCACTTAAAGAAGAAGGGTATGAGATACCATGACAATTGGCTTTAGTGCAAGTGGGAGATTAAAAGTAGTATGAATATAAGCTAATCATGTTTGATGATAAAACATATAATTTGTAACAATTTTATTCATTTATTAATAAAAGAATTGTTTAATTAAAGACTTTTAATTTATCTACATGGTGTTGTTTTATAATATGTGATAACCTCATAGTTTTGAGCAATGCTTCTAAAATCATGATAATGATCATGCTGAAGATCTAAATTCTTAGATAGCTCACAAACTAAAATTGTTCCCAATTGTTGGATTACTAAAAAGGGGATTAGTGAATCCGGATATATTGGTACATATGTTACTTTCTCATTGGATGAGAATGATTGATCTCATGATCATTTGTGTGGAGACAGTAAAGCAAATATGTAGGTGCTTATTGGAGAATAAGTTTACTGAACGTGGCTCGCTATGGAATACTTAATGGAGTTTTACTTGCTTATCAATAGGAATTCTTGTAATGATATTAGTACAAGTGATCCTTAAACTTGAGATCATCATACTATCTTGTGCATGATGAGTTATACTTTGACATGTTCCTTCAGACCCTTAGGGTAAATCAAAAAGTATGCTTGGGTGTAATAAGTTATATATGGAGATAATAAATGATTAACAAAGAATCTATCTCTTCTAGTAAAAAAAGAGAATGTCCTATGTGATTCGATAAATGACAACCTAGTAGTCTTTGGCTAAGGCAGAATGAAATTATAAAGGATTTTCTAATTTGTATTATTTGGAGTTGTGTATTTAAGAATTGAAATACATATAATTAAATAAAATAAGACTTGACAGTAATTTCATGTCTTATATTTAATTAGGACATTGTATGGTGGAAGGATTGAATTGTACGGTAACTATTTACTCAAAGGTTCGTTTATGATTAATATTGAAATCTATATTATCTGGAAAGTCGTTGATCGCTAAGGAAACTTATCCTTATTTTAGAATAAATGTTATTTATTTAAAAAAATTAATAGATTTATTTATTTATTTAAATAATATTAGAATGGTTCTAATTGATTTATTTACAATCGGTTTAATATGGAGAACCTAAAGGGTCACACCATAAAAGGAAAAATATTTATTTGAGAAGCAAATGGTATAATCGTTATACTAAGTTAAGTGTAATATTTAATTTAATCTATGGTGATAGAATAAATTAAATAGCTTAATATTTATTATTTAATAGTTTAGAAATATTAAATATAAATTAATAAGATGAGTATTATTATTATTATTATTATTATTATTATTATTATTATTATTATTATTATTATTATTATTATTTAATTCTAACAGTTTGAGAATTAATTAATAAAAGTACTCTCATGAATTCCTAATAGGATTAGGACACTAATTAATTAAAGGAGTTTAATTAATTAAAAAAAACCTATTCCTAAATTGTTTAGGAGGGTCGCCTCTATAAATAAGATGATTCTTATTTTGATTTAGGGTTAATGATACTTCCAAGAGTTGGAAGAGTACATAATATTCTATAGAGATAAAATCTAGGGTTTTGGCAAACACCCATCTTCTTGAACACTTGTTCTTCCTTGATGGAACACCTCTAGAGGCCAAACACTTGGATGAATAACGTTAATCAAAGGAAGGAATTAAACTCGTTGAATTTAAGTTGAACGTGAAATGAATTAGAGGTGAACTCGTACATGAGGAAACTTGTTTCTATAAGGGTATGAATCTAATCTACATCTCTTTTCCATTGATTGATAATTATGCACAAAGTATGATCATGGTGATGGTTTGTATGAAAAATTTTAAAATCTATTTTATCACGCTTTCGCACTTTTTATGTAATTTGATTGCATGATCGCGCTATATACAAACCTAACAAGTACCTTATTTCTTTATTTGTTATTAAATAGCACTTTTAATTATATCTTAATATAATTAATTCTTTGAACACATAGATAGTTTCATATAGAGAATCTTCTTCAATTAAGCCATGTTGGCTTCCCTTTTTATTATTGATATTTAAATATCATTATAATAAAGTAAATTCAATCTACCTCCTTTAAAATACATACTCTTGAGATACTTAATAAATTATTAAGTAATAAATAATTCTAAGGCACAACAATTAAGTATAAATAAAAAAACTTTATACTCAAAATTTGACATTATAATAACTGAATATTACATAGAATTTTATGAGTCATTACATTCTCCGCCCTTATAAGGATTCCGCCCTCGGAATCACAAGTAAGAGGTTACTCAAAAAGATATGAGTAACTTTTCTTCATCTTTTCTTCGATTTTCCACGTAGCTTCATCAACATTGTGGTTCCTCCATGTTACTTTAAAGAAGATATTATTTTATTTCTTAAAACTTGTTCTTTCCTGTCAACTATTTGAACATGAACTTCTTCGTAGGTTAGATCTTTTTCAATATGAATAGGTTCATATTGAATTACATTCTTGTAATATGGTTTATAAGGTCGTAGCACCGATATGTGAAATACGTTATGAATGTGCCCTAATTCTGGAGGTAATGCTATTTCATAAGCTACCTCATATATTCGTTTCAACACTCCAAAAGGTCTTGTAACGACCCCAAAATAAGGACTATTTCCTTTCCCGATCTTGTGTGTTAAATACTATCTTAATTCAGCTTTACATCATAATAAGATGAAATAATAGCCGAATATCTGGATAATTTAAAATTTTCCCATCTTTCTGTCTTTCACTATTTCCCTGAATCGCAACCTTTACAATTCCCTTATTTCAAAATCATATATATTTTATGATTTAGTTTATCAGAGTGATGTGATTATAATATAACTCATTTCTTAACTCATATCCTTTCTTATACAATATCATTTCTAAAAGAAATTATTTTTCAAGGTAATTACAAGACTGCATTTTAATCTTAACACAAATATTCTTATTTGTCGATTAACTCAATATTTACACATATCAAAAATCGTCATTTTGATATAATATAGTTCCTACTTAAAGGAAACAACTTTCCTGAATGCATGCTTCTATTCTTTATCATCCGAATAACAAAAAATTGTGTTGCATATCATACCTGTAACAATTATATTTTTCAAAGACTGAGCTCGACAGCCCAACAAATCTAATAGTTTTCATGCTTTACATAGCACATAATTTCATGCTCAGCATATATCTCAAAATCCTTCATATCTTACATGCACCATCACTTTAAACTATATCAGTTCATGCCATATAACACATATTTATTAAGTTCCATAACTCAACCAACTTAGTCATATATTGTCTTTCACAGTTTATAACATGTAACATTTAATTCAACATATTCTTAAAGATATCATACAATATCTAATTCATAGAACCACAAAGAAACTAGAAGACTTGCCTAGTTCGATGATTTTTGATACAAACTTTAGTTTAACTTCGCTTCACAAATCCTACACATTTATGTTCACATGTATACATACATTAGTCACACATTCATATCTCATAACTTTTATAGCTAATAAACACTCATATACACTATATCAATATCTGATATTCTTATTTCCAAGAAACATCCATTTTCCTTTAAAATATTTTAGGTTTCGGCTTAATATAGCCATACATTTTTAAAAAGTTCCACCACGGCTTTTAAAATGTTTTGAATGAATTTACCCGTCATATGGTTGCTAGAATGCATTTTTTATCTGTCTTGGTGCATCGAGACATGCTTAACTTTCTTTCATGGCTCCTAATAATTATATTCACATATAAAAAAACATATTAGTTACTCGTCCATGTCATATAACCTATATAGTTATATATTACTCATCCATATTAGCCACATCATCAGTTTTTATTCTTGTTTTTGAAAAATTCTTATATACTGTTTTAAAAACATTTATCCTTTTACTCACGATTGTCTTTTATTGCTTTAATAAACCTTGACATGATTTTAATTCATGAATACCTCACACTTTTAGTTTATAACCCTCTTGTATCTTATTACATAGGTAATCCATACTCTTTATAGATAATTTAGATATTCAAGGTGAACTTATAGCTTATTGTATGGGTTTTTCATATCTCTTGTTCTTTACTTAAGTATTCAAGGCGAATTCGTAACTCATTTTGTGCTTTGAGTGTAATTATAACTTGTATGGACATTTTATAGCTTTCATAATACTTTATAGTTCCATTTAGGTGCACTAATGCTTTAAATATTGTTGTTTTTCATCATATTGACAAAACAACCCTTTCAAGGCATAATAGTTTCAAACTTAGCTTAACAGGCCTAATTTAGATACCCAATATCTCCACTAGACTTTAACTTATAGATTACTAACTAAATGGTATTAAACTGTAGGTAGGTTATAGATTTTATACACCTATCCATTTAGAGATAACAAAATCAACTTTTTGGGTAAACTATTGAACTAAATTTCGAAGCCAAGATGGCTCTTCAATGTCATCAGAGCTTGATTTCTTCTTGTCGTCTCTTTGTTGTTTGTTTGTCTTTGTTATTAGCAAATGACTCTTTCCCTTTCCCCAAATCTCATGCAAATTTTAGTTCCTAGTTTAATAATCCATTCACAATTAACTCTTAATAAATTATAGATGGTACACCTACATATTAAAATAGCTAACAACTTGCAGTAGTATATAATATATATGAAACCAATTGCTTACCAAATTTTCTCCTTGTTGCTAACTGTTGCTGCCCATGGGCAATATTCCCTTCTTGATCTTTTCTCTTGTTTTGCTAGCTTTTCGCTCCTCACGACTTTGATATATTTATATAGAATTTTGGATATTATGTAGGTGATATAATCACCTATTATAGTAAAATATTAGTTGTGCATCTTAAGCAATTTAAGTTTGTTGGTTGAGAGCCCAATGAAAGCTCCCAGTCATCGCCAAACATCACCACTACTACTGCCGTGGGCAACAGTTTTGTTTCCAACGTGCCCATTTTGTGACCTCATTACTTCTAGCTCATATACCGAATTATAAAGAATTTTAAATATGTTATATATAGTTTATGAGACTATATTTAGAAGTTATAAACTCTCCATTTTGGGTTCTTTATGCTGCCTAAAATAGTGGCCAAGAATGACTTGGCACACTAATTTCCAACTTTTTGTTTTGGCTTGAATTGAGTTTCGTTATAATCTAATATGCCTAAACTCTCTAATTATAATCATATTTAATATATATATATATAAGTTCATCCCAAGCCTTGGTTTTGTCTAATATTCGATTTTTAATTAAAATAATCTATTTAGGACTTTTATCAAACAAGTGGTGTGCGTTGTTTTGAAACATTCCTTTCATAGCCATTTGTTTATGCTACAATCCCATTTTAACTCCCTTATATCTCCGCACAACCAACCTAAACTCCTTTTCTCTATCTCAGTCAATTACAGTTCATTTCACAATCAAATTTCACATGAACTATAAGTTTACTTACTAACCTACACATATATAAGAACTTACATAGCTTACCATCCATGTCTTACCTTCTTAAACATATCACATATTAGATTTCCATATGATTTTACAACATATCAATTTCATAGTTATATATATATATATATATATATATATATATATATATATATATATATATATATATAATACTCATTACACTATTTTACCCATATTTCTAAGTTGTTAACCAACACAATTCAGCTACTACTCTATACCTTAATCATTTTTATTCATACATTCATCCACTTTCAATTTCATTAATCAAAGAAGAGGAGAATGGATTAAATTCCAAGTTAGATTAGTTCTTACCTTGGCTTGGGCTTGATACATACTCTTCAAATTTGCTTGTTTAACACCTTTGCTTTCAATTTGAGTTCTTAGTTCCTACTTCATGGTATAGGGTGAAGCTTGGGAATTCAACAATAGGGAGAGAGACATGAAATTTTTTGGGAAGGAAGCAACGAACTCACTTATGCAATACAATATCACACAACATATCATCTAATAAGATTTTTTGTTATTTAATTCTTATTTTAATATTTCCAAAAAATTTGGGTTATCACAGGTCCTATTAATCTTGGACTTAATTTTCCTTTCTTTCCGAATCTAATTTTTCTCTTCCTGAGAGATACTTTCAAAATCATAGACAACCCTATGTCGAAATCTCTCTTTTGGCAGTGCAAATCTGTTACTAATCTTGCTCGTATTTCTAGGATAATTTCTGTAGTTTCTTGAACCATTTCTGGTCCTAATAGTTTACATTCTAATACTTCATCCCTACATAATGGTGTTCTACATTTCCTTCCATATAAGGCCTCGTAATGCGACATTCCTATACTTGTGTGATAATTGTTATTATATACGAACTCGGCCAAAGGTAGGTGATCGTCCTAATTGCCCTTGAAATCTATGACGAATGCTCTCAGTATATCTTCCAATGTCTGAATTATTCTTTCACTTTGACCGTCAGTTAGAAGATGATATGTCATACTCAACCTCAATTGTGTCCCCATAAGTTCTTGTAGACTTCTCCAGAAATTAGACATGAATTGCGGATCCCGATTAGATACGATTGATAATGGAGAGTCATGTCTTGATATAATCTCCTTAACGTATAGTTTAGCTAATTGATCCAGATTGAATCTGATCTTAATTGGTAAAAAAATGAGTTAATTTTGTCAAGTGATCCATAATGACCCATATAGCATCGTATCCTTTCTGTGTAGTTAGAAGTCCCATAACCAATGGGTCTCTGATGCTCCGCTTTCACTCTTTGACAAGTTAGGCATCTACTGAAGTATTCTACCACCTCGCTTTTCAAATTGGGCCACCAAAAGTGTAAGACCCCAACTTTTATGAATAAAGATTTAATTTTCTCTGAATAATATTCTATATAGTAAGGTGATAATTTAATAAATGGTATAGTTATGGGTGATATGTGCAAATTTTACAAAGTAAACAAGTTATCATAAAATAATCGTTTGGTCGGGGAATATTTTTTTTGTTGGGGAATATTCGTATGACGGTGAAATCATTGGTGGACCACACAACGGAATAATTGTCGAATATAGAAAGCGACAGCAATACCCTTTTTATAAAAATAACAGCAAAACTTTTACCGTTAAACTGTTGAAATACCCGATGATAAAAGTACAGTAATACGCGTTGTTGCACATTAGCACACTGTATTGCACAGTATCTCTGTTTATTGATTTTTATGTAAGAAGTCACTCAGTATTTCATTCAATAATTGTCACAGTAGTTGCTGCATAGTATCTCATATTATTGATTCAATAATTGTTATAGTAACATCTTCATAATATTTTATATTATTAAATCAATAATTGACACGAAACAGTTACTCATATTATTATTAGCATTATTGACAATGTCTAGAAAGTTCTGTCAAGGAAATGGGCAAGGTTATTTAATTATGCGCTAGTAAGAAAAAATTCTTATCTGAAAGCCCCATCTTTCTTGGGAACGATATAGTTGTCAATATTGTGAGTTATAATATTAATGATGAATAATTCTTGAGAGATTAAAAATGTGTTGATAAGTGATTTGTCATAGATATTTATTCAATTTTTGATATAAATTGAGGTTTTTTTTGTAAGTTTGGCTTATTATTCCATGGACCCCTATGTGCCAAATTATCAAACCATCAATAGAAAGTTATCTCAGTTTTGTTTTATAATTATTATATAGTAATAAAACAGAATTTTTTTTATATAAAATAAAATTTTTTTATAATATATAAAGTTATTTTCTTTATTAGAATATATTATATTATATATAAATTTTTTGTTTTATTAAAATATTTTATTGCATAGTGCTGCATAGTAAAATCAAATTTTCTCTGAATTCATTTGTGAGTTTTCTTTACTATTTTTCCGTGATTTTCTTTTAAATAGTGTGTTAGTTCCCAATAGGCACACAATAGATCTAGAAGGGGGGATTGAATATATCCTTTTTATTTTCAAATATTTTTCCTGTTTATTTTGTATTGCTAATGAATTAGCAAATGACAAACATAAGAATCTTTTCCAGCACAACAGAATAAGTAAAATATCCCCTTCATTGATATATTCATAATTATACATACATTGTTCTTAGAGCTAGTTAAGTGGTAAGTAGTTAATACATACATAGCAGTCATAGCAGTTAAGTACATAATGTAAATGACAGAAAGTAAAAGACATAAGGGAGTTTAACTGGTTCAGAGACTCAAGCTCCTAATCCACTCTTCTGCTTTAACTAGCAGGAATTCCACTAAGATTCCTTCAAAGCCAGCAACCTTGGAACTTTAGTTCACTAAGAACTCTTCAAGCCTAGCAGGCTTGGAACTCCTCTAGTTTCCTAGGAATTCTTCAAGCCCAATAGGCTTGGAACTTTATTTAGTCCCTCCAGACAAGGACCCCTCAGGCCCTGGCTTCCTGTTGGTGTTGTTGTTTGTGCCTTGCTTCTAAGATGTCTTTAAGCTTGAACATCTTCTGTACTTAGCAGCTTGGAGTGGTCCTCTTGCATTCTGCTTCGAGTCTGGACCACGTCTTCTTTGGTACAACTGATATTCATTATGTTCTGCTCATCTTCATCAGATGTCAGCTATGCACCATCACCATTTGGGTTTGCTAAGTGTTTGAGAATTTGGTAGACTTTGTCTGGCACTTAGCATTCCTTGAACCTTTCTTGAGTGGTTTGTAGACATGGTTCTGCATCTGTTTTGATTCAGCTTTTGGTTCTTGGTGATTCGTAGAGTGGCTCTCTTGATCTTCTTTGTACTTTGCCACTTTCCTGAATGTTATCTTCTTGGCCTTCTCGGCTCTCAGCTTGGCTGCCATCTTCAGTGGCATTCTCATCTTTGTTGAGTGAAGCTTTTAGTCTATTTGATTCCTTCTTCAAAGCTGCTTCACTTCCAACTTTTTACTGTCACTAAGACTTGTTCTGTTTAGCTCTGGTGGAACTCGTAGAGTCAACACTATAGAATTCCAACAACTCAATGATTCTACAACTTCAGCAACTTCGCTCTATTTTTATCTTTGTACTTCTGGCTTATATATATGCTACTTCCCAATCTTTTCGTTGGAATATAGCCGTTGAAAGTTATTTGAATTACTTCGCAAATCTCGAGTTATTTGATACAGACTGCAGATGTGACATGACATCCCCTTTTTCAACTTTCCGACACTGCAGTCTACTGTTTCACCTACCCCGTCAGAGATGTCACTTTGATGTCTTGGTCAGGTAGTCAACTTTATTTCTTCTTTCTGACTTCTTGATTAGAACGTCAGGATCTGTCCCTTTGCATAGATGCTCTCAATAAGCTATATTTGAATATCACTCTTCAGATTAAACCATTGTCAATGTTTCAATCTTCAGATGACTGAACTCTACGATTCTGATGCATATTCTTGGACATGATCATAGTGTCTTGTTGAATGTTGCTCATTGACTGGTTGAGACAACACTACAATCCTGAGGAGTGTTAATTGGATCTTCAATGTAGAACACTTATTTTTTTTTTACTGTTCAGTGCTTCAATACTTCTATTTGCCTCGACTGATCTCATGAACTGATAGCTTGACTCCTTATTCTGGCCTCTTCTGAATAGCAAGACACTTCAGATTTGTGGCATGCCCAGCTCGTTTTCTCCTTGTGATCTCCTGTTCACTTATCATCAATGGACTAACCCAATGCTTAATCACTTTGGCCTTGTTCTTCAGAAGCTGACCAGTATCTATGTGTACACTTCATCAGTTTCTGCTTTGTTTGGCAAACACTATGATCTTGGTTAATCCCAAGATCATTGTCTTATGTTCTTTTGACAGTTATTGCACTTACTGACTTTCCTTAGTCAGATACTTTTATTGAGGTCTTCTTCTGATCAACTTGTGGAAGACTTCAACTCGAATGACTTCTCAACTAAATCTGTATGTTAATTGGGTTGATGCTTAGATCTTTTGTTAGCTTGCATGTCATTCGTTGAGTGCTCTCTGGTTTTCTTTAGGTAGAGTGTAACTTTACAGCTCAGACCAGAGGCTTTATATTTTGGATATTTTGGGAGTGTTCATTTGTTGAGAATCATGTTTACTCTACAATTTTGTCTTGGCATTATGAGCATCTTTGTTGAATTCTTAGTTCTGCATTCTACGATTTAGCTTTGGTTGTGCAGACACTACGACTCCGAGATCAGATCTTGACACTCTACGATTTTTGCCCTTAAGCTTGATGTCTTCATCTGAACTAGCTCGACTACGATCTCTGCCTCTTATTTGATCAGTAGACTCTACGACTTCGAGTGTGGTATAGGATTCTTGACTTGGCTTTGGCAGATGCTCGGTCGGCTCTTCGACTTACTGTCTCTATGATTCTGAACATGACTTCTTCGATAGACTATGGATTTGAAGAAGTTCTTCTCGACACACTACGGTCCTTCCTCGTTTCTCCTGACAGTCTACGAACTCCGAGATCTAATATCTTGCAGACTACGATTTTGTTTTGATAGCTCTGGATTTTTCCTTGACTCTCCTGGCAGACTACGATTTCTGGTGCAGTGCTCGACAATCAGACAAGCCTATCTATTACATTAAAAGATCAACCTAACAAGCTTGGTCTTTCTATATTTATAGTCCTTGTATATCATTTCTTTTTAAGGACTTTATAAAGGTGTTTAGCTTATGTAGGATCAACCTAACACATTTGATCAATTCATTCTAAGTCCTTATACATATGTTCCTATTATATATCAAAGGACTTTACAGATTTTCTTAATGCAAGCATACTTGCATATTCATTCATTTATATCATAATCAAATCATATACAAATAGGAATATCATTCACATGAATATTCCTGATAATCTCCCCCTATTTGTTTATGACAAAAACAATTAGTGCATATGCATGATATGAATGAATCTTATATACAGTGAGCAACTATATTTCTAGAATAGATAATCATGAATGTTATTGATAATAATATGGAATTACATAAACTATGACACTTTACATCCTGGATCCAGAACATACCTAACTAGATAGAGATGTACCTTTTTGGCTCCATGTGTGTCTTCCAGGATGCGTGTTGATCAGCTATTTATTTGTTTGATCTTTTTTACTCCTGCTCCCCCTGAGATAGGGACTCCATTTCTTTTCTCTGCTCCTTCTCAGATTCATGTTCTTCTTCTTTTTCTGGCTCCCCCTCAAACTTGACATTCATGAGATTATCATCCTTTGACTCCCCCTCAGATGATGATTCTGCTACTGCTGTTGCTATCTTCTTCTTTGCCTTCCTCTTGGCATTCTTATCTTCTTTTCTTCTGATATCCTTGCTCTTCCTTGAGTTCCTTTTTCTATGCCTCTTTTTCTCCCCCTTTTTGTCATTAATCACTTGTGAGAGCTCCTCCATTTTGGACATAAGTTGTTCCATTAAGTAAGATGAGTTACCAACCTCCATCTTAAGTTCTTGTTGGCTCAGCTCAAGCTGTAGGGAAAGAGACTGATTTAAATTGTCAATCTTGTTAGAGAGGGATATGATTTGTTCTTCATTAGCCTTCTATGCTCGTAGAGCTTCTTCCTTTTGATCAATCATGGCCTTCAAGTAGATTTGATCTCTCTCTTTGATTTTAAAAGATATATCAGTCATGGTGGCTTGAAGTCTGTCTTGAACTGCATTGCCTCCTTTGGTCAACATCTTTTCCTCTTTAGTGATGATGGACATCTTCTTGACCAACTCATCAGAATTCCTTAGTAACTCCTGCTCCATAGGAGTTTGGTTATGTGGCTGGGCAGGCTTCTGTTGAACACCAGACTGGACTCCACGATTTTCATTTTTAGACAAATTTTTGAAAGCATTGAGAATCTGATAAATCGTTGAGTGTCAATCACTGTTAGAGGATGAAGGAATATCATACAACTGTGTTTGGTCAGAGGGAAGCTTCTCAAATTGAACTTGATCATCTTCAATGGTAGAGTGAAGGGACTCTACGATCATCCACTTCGTCATAATCCTTCTGTCATTAGAACTCACTCTACAATCATAGGGAATGTACTGATTTCCAACATGTCGATAGACTTCGTAGTGAGGTTGTTCTTTGATCATCTTGATTGCAAACTTCTTTACCCTTAAAAAGTTTTGTGACATCAGCTCCAGGTTGGGAAGATGAGAGAAAACCCATGTGAGATAGTTGTTATCTCTAGTGAGAGATGCCTTTACCCATGGAATATGACGGTGAAACCATCTTATTGCATGGTTCTTAATTTCAGGCTCATATATTACAGTTGAGGTGTCTAGTTTCATAGCCTTACGATTGTTGAGAGCATTTTTTGCAGTCATCATTACCAAATTTAGCCTTTCATTCCCATGATTGATCCATCTATCGGGAAGCACATCTAGTGATTCGTCAATTTCTACTACAATTTTTCTCTTCCGATTTACAGGATTAGGAATGTGAAAATTTTATGGCTCTTCTGTTTCAGAACTGGAGTCTTTTCCATCTTTATTTTGTCCAGGGCTGGAGTAGACCTGTGTAATGACCCCAAAATTCATACAATATAATTCTCAACTTCGGTTATTAATAACACATCTACCTTCTGATTTTACATCATTATTCGATGTTAGACTTTATAAAATACGTAATAATTTAAACTTTTCTATCTTCTTACTTTAATTCCCTGAATCAAAACCTTTATCATCTACATGTCTTTGAATAAATCTTATTTTATTATTCGCTTCGTCACAGTTATTATATAAAAATTTACATTTCAATCCGATAACCTTTACATATCAGATAACTCTAACTTTAGCTTTACAACTCAACATAAAACTATACATCATAAAACATTTAGTACATCTCATGAATCTTAATCATGGTATTAAGAAATAACAACTTTAGCTAAAATATTAATCTTCGTATATTATTTCTGATCCACGTCATTCAAGTAGCACATAGTGTTATCTTCAATCCTTATCTTGCAAAAATGGTTATTTGCAAGGTTGAGCTCTACAGCCCAGCAAAATCTAACAGTTTTCATGCATCACATAACACATAATAGCATGCTTATCATACATCTCTTAAACATTGAACTAACATAACATACACGCTGCTGTTCAAATAACAAGTATAAAGATTGGGTTCCTTACTCAATCAGCATTCATTACTCAAACAACGTAGTCAGATATTGACTTTAACGTTCCATGTTTTCAACATATATATAACACATTATGCTATTTACAATAAAGAATTAAAACAGTTCATCATCAAGTTCACATAGCAAATAGAAACTGAAAGACTTTCCTGGTTCCTAGATTACCAATTACCGAAAAAATAGCTTAAATGCTTTGCGTACATCCTACAACAGTTTAAAGGTTAATATTCACACGCATTAGTTACACATATAACGAAACCACAATGACTCTTAGTCTTACTCTTTTTATAACTTGCGTCTCTTTGAAACTTAACGCATATCTTCAGGTGTTTATTCCTCTTCGTATGATGTTTATCATTACATAATCCCATTTTGTGTTTCTTTATACTTCTTTCGTAACCAACACTTAACGTTCATTAAAGTCGTCATAGATTCCATTACCTCATATTGGATGTATTACACTTGTTAACAACAACTAGGTTATATAACCTCCACCTTATATCTCGTTACACTTATCTTACAATTGACAATTTAAGTCTTCTAACGCGTATTTACATCCTTTTAAACATATATTAGATTAACTAATCAAGTTAACATTCAAATCGTTCTTTCAACTTATATCTCACTATGAACCAACATAAACCTTATCATTTATCTTTAACTTTTGAAAACATCACATTTGGTTTCATTTCGTAACTTATTTAAATAATTACTTAAATTCTTTACACTTTGTATTACATCACATTAAAATATGTTATTATAGTCCACATTATGTTTTAACATCATTAACATACTTGCCAAACTAGATTAAGTCCACTAATCATAACCTACAAATAAGCAGACTTCACTGTCTCGGGATTAGGGCACGTACAGCAATTGCTACCATACTTAAGCTTTCGATCAAGCCTTAATTGCTATTTTTCTAACCTTAGCACCAAAGCAAAATTTGACCGGTGCACAAACAGAAATAGAAACGCAGTGTAACAGTAGCCGTTTTTAGCCCAACTAACACGAATTTCACCCACAAAACAGTGAAATTAGCATATACAATTGATGTAAAACTAACACAAACATGTTTCCTCACATCTTCATCAACTTAGAACAATTAAACATCAATTTAAACTAATTTAATTCCTTAAATTTTATGTTTTCTCATAAAAACTCAATTTTTGACATTCTTCATAGAAATCATTAATGTGATCACAATTCTTGTTCAAATCACTTCGTTTCTTAACATACTAACACATTCTAACATCAAATAGCAGAATATATCACATATTGAGCAAGAAATTTCGTACTTTAAACAAGCCATATCACATAAACATATCACTTTTATTTTAATTCCCTCCTACAATCCAATTTTACGTGTTTGGTTATTCTAATAACACTCAAATATGGTGACTAACAGATTCTACCAAACTATATGTACACATATACAATCATCCAACGAGACTTAATAGTTTACAGAAAATTTTCACTGAGAAATCAAAACATAAAAATTAGAAATACAATATACCTTAATCCTTGTTTATTGAAGCAATTGATATATATAGTGGCTTCAATTCTTTTCCCTTCCACAGCAAAACCCTCAATCTTTTAGCAAATTCTCTCTGTGTTTCCTTCTTCTCACCAAACCCTCTCTGAACTTAGCCTTAAAAAAAATAGACGCGTAGAAAATAAACCGGCTTCCACTAACCCACGTATGCTTCAGTTATAAAACTCAAACAGGCGTCAATTCAAATAAGCCAAAGGTCATAAGGCTGTGTTTGCTTTACACAAAATCTCCCCCATACTAGATTATTTTAATAGTATTATATTATATAGTTTTTATTTGTCACACATGTAACCAATTTACATAACTTATCATAATAAATATAATAATTATAATTTTTATTATAATTATTCTGATGATTAATAAATAATTATATATCTAATTTAATTAATAAATTAGACTTAAACATCACTTTATTTAATATACTTATTTTCTTTAATATTAAACACAACTCATTTAATTTAATTAATTCATTAAATTAAATCTACAATGAATAAAATTTACCTTTGCTTTAACTTAATTATCATACACATGTAACTAAATTATTATACCACAATTTTATAAATTATTTAGTTATCTCAATAAATAAATTAATTAAAATATTTATTTAATTCAATAAATATTTAAAATTAATTATAAAATTCATTTAATTTCTTCAATAGTTAACTTAACTATTAAATCTCACTTTCCCAATATATGAATATATATTTCTCTTCACACCGTGATCACATATTTCAAAATATATATAAAGACGATATATAAATACTCAAACTCAAAACATCTCATAATAAAAATTTTAATTATTAAATTCCTATTTTAATAACTTATAAAAATTCGGGTAGTCACATCCTTCCCCCCTTATAAGGATTCCGTCCTCAGAATCAACGAAACCTCCCTTACTCGATTTTCACAAAATCTCTTTTCAAAATTTATCATCGAATATCTTCAACACATTACCTTAATATAGGTTTTATTTATTAGCACTACAACCATTCTTCATAATAAATTCTTGTAAGTTTTATTTCATAACCTTTACTTAGACTCAATTATATTTGAGTATTACATATTCTTTGACCCATTCATTTCCTTCTGTAAGGATCATCATCATAAACACTCAGGATATCACATTCACCCATTCTTCTATGAATTTCGTCCTCAAAATTTTATTTACTAATATTCGTTCATTCCATTTATCAAAATAGATTTTATGTTAATATCTATTTATTCATTAGGTTCTACAACCAAATTCTTTCTCTAAGAATCTTTATAAAATCATCATATTCCTCACCTCTTCCTCTTCTAAGAGTTTCACATTTCTCTTCTTTCTGGAATTTCATTTCTTTCTTGAAATTATTATGTTTTGCTTAATTTTCTCATCCTTTCCACTTTCGCCTTTCAGAGTAATAAGAATCTTCCACAATTGCTCAATAATTGGGAAGCGATATGAATAACATGAATTTAAAAGATTTCAAATCATGTTGAGGGGTCATAAGACCTTGAACTACGTCCCTAGGTTATCTAGTATCTCCACTTGAATCTTTAACAGTTATAAGACTATACGTGTGACATCCCCAAATCTAGGTACTTCATTCCCATAATATTTGGTGTTCACTATCTATTCATTCATATATGTATTCATCACTTGTACATTTTTCCCTTTCCTTTGCTAGTTGTAGGTTCGTCGACCTTTTCAACTTTAGCTGCAATGACTGTATATATATGCAAGAGTGAGCAAAATAAATGCTCACTAGATATAGCAATGAATCAAACAAGAATATAAGAACTGCCAATGAATAGGCTCATCAAAACTGAATAGTACTCTATCAATGATAACCAAAGACTGGAATCAAAATATGGAATATATATCTGAGGGTCATAAGACCAAGAACTATGTCCACAGTTGTAAGTAATCTTTCAACTTCAACTTTAACAGTCATAAGACTATAAGGACTCCTCGTACTTAGGGGGATCAGCCCTTCGTACAATGTATTGTGCACAAACATTTCAACGCTAAGCGTAAATTATCCCCTAATAATAGGGTTGTTCATCTCAGTATTTAGAGTACAAGTCCGCACCAAAGAAAGTTTGGTTTGGATAAGCTTTTAAGGGTAATTTTAAGTTTAATGATCATCAACTAGGAGACTAGTTGAATCAACAATGCTTGATAACACAATAGTTGTTTAATAACAACATAACATAGAACAATTGAAATTCATAGGTGAATTGACTATATATATTAAACTCATGCTTAAAAATAACTAGAGAGCATAAGTATTGAACAAAATGAATAAAATGATAAACCTTTGCTTGAACAATAAATAAACTAAGGTTAGGGTCTTATAACATTAAAAATGAAATTACTGAACGTACATTAACTGATAGAAAACTAAAAACTTGCCCAACTTGATATTAACTCATGCAAAGTAATAAAACAGCTCAATAATAGAGATGAGAGTTCAAAAACTGCGTTCATTATACAGGAATAGAACTTAAGAAACTTGCTTAACTATAAACAAGTTAGAATGAATCAACCATAATGAGAATTCCAATAACATTAGAGTTAAAGCTTGCTCAAATGAAATTTAGGAACAAATAACTTGTTCAATAACAGTTTAAGGTAGGAAACTTTCTCAATCAAAAGAATAAAGTTACACAATGTAATAATAGAACTAGCTCAACGAAAGTGTAGAGTTAGAAAACTTGCCTCGAGTGTAAGCTATAATATTAAAACTCACATTCACCTATACATAGTATTATAACCACAACCTCTATTAGACATACTAATATTCACTTTTCAATATAACACACATTTCTAGCTAAACTTGTTATTTTAGTATAAGTCTTACATTACCATTTACATTGCAGAAATTCCAAGTGTTGACTTCACAACACTTGTCTAACATTCATTATGTATACTAAGTTATCACATAACGCGTTCGTAACTTACTAACCATTTTTATAACTTTGAATTTACTAACGACATAACACGACTCTGTTTTAACCTGTTGTTACATGGTTCTCACATTAACATAACATTAAGCTAAGTTACAATGAATGTCCAAAGTCTGCAGAAGTAGCAGACTTCACTATCTATATCGATTCTTTGGCTACCAAGCCAAGATATTACTATAGGTTATTATACGCCGCTAAGGGTCATGCGTGCGCTGCCATTTAATTCAGGCCCAATTTTGTAGAACATGATTACGGCACCATTCTTAAGCCAACTACCATGAATTTCACCCACCAAACAGTGAATTTAACACAAACAATTGATATAGAACTATTACAAACATGTTTACCAACATATTCAACCAATTAGAACAATATAACAACAACTAAAACTAGTTTAATTTCTCAAATTCCATGTTTTTACACAAAACTCCATTTTTTGACATACTTTACAAAGTTCATCACTATGATTTCAATTCTACACCGAATCACTTTGTTCAAACTACGTTATCTTCGTTTCTTAACGAACTAGCATAATTAAGCCTCAATTTACAGTTTAACATACAAACTAGCCACTAAATTTGGTACTTTCATAAGCCAAATGCAAAATATATACACTGTCATTATTTTTCTACTTTTAAAAATGAAATTAGCATACAACTAGATACATACCCGCGCGTTGCGGTGGGATTATTTAATTTTTTAATAATAAATATGTACATATAATTAATAAATTAAAATATAATAAGAATATGGTAGATTGTTATCCAGATTAATAAACATGTCCTCAGCAAGCCATAAAAGAATGACACACATATCGATTATGATAAATCAGAGACCAACAATTGGTGATGGATAATTCCTCCTTGTAACTTGTATATATCTCTCTCTTACAGATTGAAAAGGCTATAAGAAACCTTGCAGTGGATAACAACAATTATCTCATAACTCATTATTTTTTCCACCATGTATGACAGTCAAATAATATACGATCCAGCATAGCTCGAACTATATCCAATTCTTGTCTTCATATAAGAATTGACCATCAATTTATCATAATCATTTGAATGTCGAAAAGTTACTGGGGATCACAATAACTCGACAAACCCAACCAGATGAACCATTACAACTCTAAAGTATGTATATGATGCAGGGTAAACTAACAGGAGATATATGTCATCATGGAGTCTTGAGACAATTGAAAAATAGATACAACGAAATAGTACGACAAGATCAACATATAGCATTAAGAATAAGATCCACTAAAAATAATGAAATTTTTTAGCACGTGTTCAAGGTTCTACATTAAACTTTTAAAGAAATTTCATTAATTTCACCAAAAAGAACATTTCGTTAGATAAGTAGATTGTATGATTAATAACTAACTTTGATGAATCAGAACTTCAGTATCTTAGTATAAAAGAAATCACCAGCTAAGCCAGATGAAGAATTCAAATTCTACAAATAAAATATAAGAATTTGTTTTATATAAAAAAAACATTGTACCAAGGTAAAAATGTCTGAAATTAATAGGTCCAAGCCCAAGAACGTGCCTACGAAAATCACATTGTAAAGTTTGTAAGAATGAGGAATATGAGCAAGTACTGCAAGTTTGTTTCACTTTCATCTCTAATGGACCTTTGCAGAAAGCTTGGATCCCACCATCTGGAAGAGCCACAGGCATAGACATTATTTTCTTGACAGAATCAAATTTTTTCCATCTTTATTCTTGACCACCTCAGAACTGGTATTTTGAAATATAGCCTGCAAGAGAATGGTTGATACATCTGTTGCTATTTCTGAATGAAAGATATATCCACATTCACTTCCTTTCATCTCTTTAGCTTTTCCAAATATCTATATCTTATCAACAACCATATGATTAGTTGCAGTTTGCATCGAACTGAAGCATCTTTAGCTATCATTCATCTCAACATCTGAAACCAACAAACATAATGCACAACAAATTCTTAAAATTAACTAAAGCAAGAAGTGTTGCTCAAATGAATTGTGTCCTTGAAAAGGGAACTTTACACTCTACAATGGGCAAAACCTAGTCATGATACTCGAAGAGGTCCCTTTATTCTAAACAAAAGAACACATCGATTATATTGAGCCGAGGAACAGTTGGTCGCCTCATAGATTGATAAGTAGAGAAATCAATATTTGAAGATACAAAATAATAATAATAATAATAATAATAATAATAATAATAATAATAATAATAATAGCTCTAAAGCAACATTGTCTCTGGATTCTCAATGTAGCCCTTGAATGCTTTCAACCATTCTGCACCAATAGCTCCTACAAACAGTACCAAATTTATTATATCAAATAACATGTTAAATGGCTTTGGACATTCATTATCTGAAAGCATTTGTCAGAGGAACCTACCATCAATAACACGATGGTCACAGCTCAGTGTTACAGACACGATGGAAGCAAACTTGAATTGATCGGGATCCGAACCAGGTATAATCCTCTTCTCAGCTGCTCAGCAACAATTTATTATGAGATGATTTATTAAAGTATGATACTAAGAATTCATGTTCAAGATCAAGGAACTGCACTAATAACTTAAATATAATTAGTCATACAGTCAACTCCTCAAATATAATTTTATATTATATTCCACAATTTTTTTTTTATTAAATAGTACTTCTTCTAAAATAAGTATTTAGTTGCCAAACAGGCTCTGACAAAAGGAGCTGGCCAAATTTACTTGTTTTTCCTTTATTTTTCCGACTTTATGCTTTGCATGTACGGGTGGTGCTCACTTTTTTTTCCCTCACACTTGTATGTTTATGGATTTCTAAAGATACCAAGTTTCTATTTCCTAAATTAAAAGTACAATTTAATTTTTGAGATTCAAATTTAAATAATATGATATATTAAATTTTAAAATGATTTAAATTTATTTTATTTTAATTAATACAGTAATTACTTCATCCCCAAAAGAATTAATAACGATATGTTTGGATTGAAGGAATGGAATGGAGATTAGAATGATTCTAGAGTATGTAATTGCTTCTGTAAAAGAAAAGGAGGATACAACGATAGCAAGGCATAACTCCTCACCATAGAAATCCTCGTCAATGTAGCAACCATGGCTCCTAAAATCATTAACAATCATTTTAAAACTGAACAATGAAAACTTTTTCAAATTTAGATAATAACCTAAAGTCGACAACACACTCACAATGGTCTTGATGGTGTTGTCAAAATAAGGATTCCAACCAATACTTATGACCATCTTGTAAACGCCTTCTAAGTTGATAATCCAAATTTCAACCAAAGTAGACACCCGAGGGGTGTTACAAAGGATGGTTGAGTAGCTTTACGTGGATAAATTAATTTGAAAGAGCAAATACAATCAAGAAAAACTAAACTTGATGAGATTAGTCAATGTAAGAGGAAACCATAAAAGGATCACATCATCTCCAGAAAAAGGTAAGACCTCCTCATGGTCATATCAAGAACAACCCACCAAACCATCTTTGTACAAAACTGAAGTGAAAGATTTTATAAAGAAACTAATTGCCACATAATAATCTATATTTTGAAATGCAAAAAATCAATTAAAGCAAGGTATAACAAAAAAAATCAATTAAATGGTTCCTTTTTTAAGAAAAAAGTGTGATCAAAAATAGAATTCAAATGGTAGCCCCAAAAAATATAAATAGAATACAAATATCATACAATTTTTTTGAGAGCATCATCGCCTCAGACAAGAAAGGCTTCAACTCAGGCCATTCAATTTCATTCTTTGAATTTTTCTTCTCTTGTAGAGTATAAAATAAAGGAATCATTCATGAGTATACAAACTTAATAGAAATCTATGGCCTGTAGTGAATCTTGCATATTACTAATAGAAAAGCTCTTAACCTTTTTATTGAAATAGAAAAGTATAAACATTTTATTTGAAAAGTCCTGCACATAAGTAAAACTTATTATCACAAAGACGGAAAATAAATTCATTGTCGACGTCGGGATTTTTGAGTGTCCCTTTTCGTTACTTGTTCTTTGGTGTTCTCATGTTAATGTGAGATTTATTTGAAAAAATAAGTGAAAAAGGTCTGACATGTATAATGTCGACGATTTGACTTTAAGAGTCGCAAGTTGGTGTATTTAATCGGTTGCACTGACGAATTAGCTAAAAAAGGTTTGCACATCAACCCAAGTGTTTGACAATCGCTAAACTAGTCTGTGAAACCGAGATTCATTTTGGGTCCGGGGGCTTGATTATATGGAGGGAAGGTGTTAGGCACCCCCCGACATCTATGTTACCACGGTGACCGCCACTTCTCAAAGAAATTGTTATATGAATGTGTGTGTGTGTGTGTGTGTAGATCAATGTGCAATTATTTAAAAGTAGTGTGAGGCCTCGTTCGCACCTATATACACAAGGTTTGAATTTTATAGAAAAATTCAGTTTTAACCAAGATATATCAATGAAGTTTTGTAAAAGAGATTTTTCAAACCCTGTGCTAAATAGGAATTGAGACATTTTCATACTTCCATTTTATTATTAAAGTTCGGCTTCTTTTCTTTTATTTTTGAGATGTAAAACATTCTCGAGAAAATAATATACAGCAGTGCCGAACTCCTCATGGGCATGATAGCCATCCAAGGAAATGCAGACACTGTAAAATAATGTATAAGTCACTACAAATTTAAAAATGTCCATCATGGGAACCAAATCTAGATTCAATGGCCTCAATCAGATCACATGATTCCTAGTCTCACATGATACCGCAATTTGTATGGAAAGTAGTAGCGATTATATATATAAAAGTCAGAAATATATATATCTGAGATATGATCAACCACCACGAAGCAACTACATGGGGGATCGGAAATGTAAATATATAAAAGCAGTAAATATATATATATATGGACATGATCAACCGTCACAAAGTAAACTCCAGGTGGGACGAAATGTAAATAAAGCTGTAAAAGAGATCAACTGCCACGAAGTAAACTCCAGGCAGGACAAAATGTAAATAAAGCTATAAAAGGCCACGAAGTAAACTCCAGGCCTGACAGGAATGTAAATATATATATATATATGTATAAATATATATATATATATATATATATATATAAATGCACTGGATGTAAATCCAGGCTCATCGGATATGTCCGACATCAATTATATATATATATAAGCAATTCAATCGAGGCATAACTCGATAATGTTAGTCCATATATATGAAATATATACATATATTAGTATATATATATACATAAATGAAAACCACGGACCGAAGTCTAGGAAAACGCACACAACGCGTCTCTCAATGTGTATAACAGTGTGTGCTATATGAGAAGAAGACTTTATAAAATTTAAGAAGGCTTACAGTGGGCTGCCAAAGTAGACTTCTATGACTTTAAATGGATAAACACTCAACTCCTGTCGGATAAAATATAGCTATATGTGAGCTAACTAGTGTTTAAAGAAAAGGAAACACTCAAAAGATGTGTATGCAGAGTAAAATGGACAGGGCTTCCTCGCCTTTTTTCCTTCTCTCCCCCCTCTCAAATGGCTGACCCAAGCCTTGTATATATAGATGGATGGTCAGCAGTACACTGCAGCGGGCAGCTGCATTGTACCTCTACTACCGGTCGTGGTGGATCCGAGCCTCATGGTCCCGTCGTCTTGTAAGACATGCGATGCAAATGCACTATAATGTCCACTCGAACTTGCAGAACTTCAATCCGAGCATCCGAACGAGGTATATCTGACCTTCTTCGGACCGCTTGTGTCAAGAGTTACGCAATGATATGGATTAGAGGTTGTACGAAGTCAAGAAGAGGGGTCTATGCCCATGGTCTTCAAGCTTCAAATTTTATCCAAGTACTTCCACACGTAATAGTCACTCAGGATTGTCACTCCTCGGTTCTTGTGGGACATTGTTGGATGTATGTATGATGTGTTAAGATGACGTGCCATTTGTCGAAGGAACAAGATGATGTTTAACTCCTCGCCGGGGTTATTGTCGGTTTGAGCTGAAAGTAGACGTTGCTCAGGGTTACAGCTGAGATTGGACTACTTGTTGGTATGCCGCGATATCATCTTATTGATGTGGTAAGATGACATTGTGACTCCTCACCGGGATTATCGCCAGTTTAAACGGAAAGCAGACGTTGCTCAGGGTTACATCTGAGATTGGATTGCTGCTTGTTTGTATGTCTCACTGTCATCTGTGGATGTTCCTGTTTGCCCGTTGTTATCTCCGGGTCTGAGCTGTGTGTGCCTTGACAGGATGTTGGTGGTTGAAGCTGATTACATATGTTTGAAACAAGCATTTCCGGGGTTACCGTCGGAACTGCAATGACATCTCTTGGGGCTATCACCAAGGATGGGGTTGCTACTCCAGTGTTTTTCTCCGGATCGGGCTGAAAGGTCATGGTGTTATCGCTGAGACACAAATCATCTCTCCGGTGTTGTTGCGGTCTTTTTGATCTGCATATCTCGTGGTTATCTCCGAGATTGAAATGATATTCCTGTGTGTGTTAGGGTTTTGAGATGATGTTCTCGTCAGTGTTCCGGTTGAACCGAACTTCCGTAGTATCCAGAATGGATGTAATCTATCTTTCAGGGTTATCTCCAAAAGATGAATCTACCCTCCTGCAATGTTAGTAATAGGAGTGCAGAAAATTTTGAGTATCTACAGATGTCCCTCTTTATCATATTCATATAATGCAAGGCATGGATATGATAAAGAATACTAGACACTTGAAATCCAAGCAAGATAAACATGATGCTACATGCAGCAACATGATGCAAATGCATGTAGAATGCATGAGTGATTGTCAGGCAATCCTGCTGGGATGACAATTAGTGATGGCTTAAACATGCGATCCAAGTTTCCAAGGATGTTGACGTTGGGGCTATCACCAAAGTTTTGAATCCTAGACACTGGCTTAGACTCCATAGAGGTACCTCTTATGTGGAAGAGATTTGTGGGGATAAAGGCTTTGTCTGTTTGAGGATGTGTATAACATGTTCCCTCATACTGTCGAAGTTACTGCCAACAATGTTGTCGCTGTCAGGGTTACCTGACCTTCATTGATGTGTGTATCACCGGATAGATCCCTGTTGGGTGCATTGTCAAGGCTGCTTGACCTTCATTGATGTATGTGTCAATGGTAGCATTGTATTGTAGCCCTTAATGGGTAAGGTTACGTCGATGGGTTTACTTGCCCTCGGCTGATATGACGTCAAGGCTGCTTGACCTTCATTGATGTGTGTATCAATGGTTATCAATGGTTACATTGCGTTGTGACCCCCGCCAGGGACACGTAGATGTTTGAAGGATTCACGTTGTGATCCTCGCCGGGGATATGTAGATGCTTGATAACTTCGGCGTTGTAACCCCCGCCGGGGAGGTTTGATATTTCGTGGTTTTTGCGTTGTAACCCTCGCCGGGGATACGTCAAGGTTGCCTGACACTCATTGATGGCATCAGACCTTTGTGGGGTATTGCCGACATGATCTATGAAAGTTGAGCTCATTGGTATAGTATACCCTGCATTCAGGTGAATACCTTTGAGACGACGGGAGTTTAACTCTGATCGACGAGAAACCCGGATTTCAGGCTATTCCGCTCAATCGCGTAGCATTTTTATCCCTAATTTGGCCTTTTTAGCTTGTGAGACCTCTTTTACAACTCTAACTGGAGTGAGCCAAAGGTGTGGGACCCATGTAGGGGGGCCGTAGGTGTACCTGCAGGAGTCGCAGGTTAGCCTGCGGCCAGTCGTGCCTATGTATAGGTGGCTGGTTGCTTTCATAAGTCATCTTCAAGTTGCGCAGCGAAGGAAATCCGAGAGCTCTTCTTCAGATCTGCTGAGTTCAAGCAACGTTCTGCATATTCTGCCACCGTACAAACGTTCTTCACTGTCCTGGTAACACATGCATGTATTTTTTTCCAATTTCTGTCCGTTGGAAAATGACTTATCGTATAAAATGCATTTAGATACATAGTAGCGATATGCATGCTGATATGACCTGATAAAAAATATTCAACATAGCAAATATTAGTATTAAACCATGCTGAACATAATGATGTAAAAAAATTGACTTTTGAAATAAATCAAATGGCACCTTTTATCGCTATTTCTTATCCTATCTGAGGACAAATGAGTAAAGGTAGACAAGCAAAATAATCCTGGTAATTAGACTACACTTACGGAATTTTTACTGCAATGTATTGATGCATACATGATGTATATGACTGTGTATAGGTGTGCTACTAAATGGCCACCTAGTCATGCCTATGTGTATGTGGATAGTCCCATTTACAAAGGGGCTATGGCAAAATTTTCCCAAAATGTAGGCATTGGGTAGTCATGCATTTTTAACTCTACTGTAGATGTATGTTAAAGCAATGCATGCACGCATGTAATCATATAATGCATTTTGAAAAGACTCCAAGTAAGAAATTACCACACCCTTTCTGAGGTGATTTGGAGACTTGTTGTCCAGATATCATGGATCTAGATCAGCCAAGTAGTTCCCACAGGACCACTTATGGTGTACGGAGGAGGGCTTTTGAAGAGCCTCAACATCGTTCTGTTAGACAGCCTCGTCGTTTGGCGGAGGCGGTGATACGTCATATTCGGGTTGAGGTGCCGAATGTCGAGGACGAGGAGGAGGATGCACCAATCGAGGTTCCTGCTCCTGCTATACGTGTTCCCGGTAGGGAATTTCCAGGTATTCAAGTGGCAAACCCAGATCTTCTGGGTGACTTGAGTAGGCATCCTTCAGTATACCTGCACGCAAACGAGGTATGAAGTTAGATCTTTAATCTTCCTTATTTCCTATTGATGAGGAGTCAAGGAGTCTGATGTTGATCTTCATTTGATGTAGGTTCCTGGCTTCACACAGCCTCGAGGGAACTGGTTTAGCATCCACTCTATGTATCAGGCCTTGCATGATGACTACAGAACGATCGTCCATGGCTGGGGATTCGGGAGGTTCTTCTCCATTCTACCCCGTCGCTGTCCCTGGGGTTACCTCAAGGCATTGTCGGAAAGTGGTTCCACCTGCACTCGATCCACCCATTTGGCTGGATTGTGAGGTGATGATGACGCCGATGGATTGGCGCTTTATCACGGTATGGAGTTTGAGGGGATCCGGCTCCTTGCATGGCGGATATCACCCCTACCGCCGTCGATCCTTGTTGGGAGTTTCGTAAAAAGGCGCGCTCGAGGCGGTGACTATTCGTCGACAGTCCTTTGAGCGTAGATGCTATGAGCGGGCTGTTGAGTGAGCCTAAACCCGATGATGTGAGAGTCAGGGATCGCATTCTTTGGCGATTGTTCCTGTGATCATTAGGGGCTGCTTCATAGCAGATAACTCTTCTACGGTGTCCTTCGCTTTGATCAGCGCCACTCGACACGTGGACCGTATAGGAGAGTATGATTGGGGTTCCTACACCTTTACCTACTTCCTCAGGAGAATGCACATGCGATCGCAGGGATTGACCGAGGCATGGTTAGGATTCTACCCATTTCTGCTGGTGAGTGTTTCTCTTATCTTTTCCCATGTATGGGTTAAGAGTGTTGACTGACAGCATATGTTTGCCTTTGTGTTGGCAATTTTGGGCCTATGAGAGGCTTCCTTGTTTGCGTCCTATGAGCGTATTAGGTTGAGACACCTATCCACGGGGACGGAGATGGCATCATTCCATACTAGCGGAGGTCCCTATTGCTGAGGGTTTCACTCATTGTCGCCTACAGCTGGAGCTATTGACAGCCGATGTCATCAAATGGATTCCCTACTTTGGAGAGCATTTGGGAGTAGGTTTTGAGGATGGGTACCTGACTGGAGTAGAGTACGTCATTTCTACCCGCAGGATTCCTCTCTTCACAGATAGAGGATGAGAGCTCTATTTAAAAGAGCGCGCTATTAGGAGCACTACATGAGAGATTCATATACCGATCTTGCCTCCTGCCAGGCGTTATTGGCCTGTTTTGTAGTCGCCAGTCATTGACATCCCATTGATGGGGATTGACGATTTTATATTATCATAGGGCCCCTGTTCTCAGGAGATGTTCCAGCATTGGTGGATCCCTCGTACGATTGGAGCTCGGACCGCACTACGCTTTATGGGGATATGGTTCCGTAATCCGTGATGATGACGGATTGGCTAGCTTTTGTCGTAGATCCGACTCATGTGACATGATTAATGATTGACTTCAGCCTAGACCCTAGGCCACATCTTTTCATTCGGTATTTGGGCAGAGATCTTGCAGAGGTAGATACTTTTGATCCTTCTAGCTCTGGCGCTGGTCCCTCAGGTGACCCATATGGTTTTTCCGACGCAGATCCTCCCTTGTATCGGCCTGACATCCCTGTAGATAGAGATCTAATGACTCAGGAGGAGTTACATCAGGTGGACAGGATCAAGGATGTAGACATCGACACTCTTGACTTTTTCTGATGTATTTCTTGCTATCTCTTTTGATAGGCCTCTGTTGTATGTTGGGTAGCTTCGCCCCATTTCCCTGTATTTTAGCTGTATAGAGATGTATTAGATGATGATATACTTAGGAATGTATGTATAGTTTTCCATTCCCTATATCATATTGCCATCTATTATATCATGCATGTTATTATGTTATGCATATGTATGTATGTCTAGAGATATTCAAAGATTGACACTGGATGGTCTTATGACACGGCCAGTCATGATGTCTTCTTCGACGAGCTAGTCAGATTGATCATACCCCACCATTTGTGGTGGTAGGTAGTATCGATCATGGTATGATAGTATATCACCACCGTCGAACATGGTGATCGTAGATGATTTGTTGCAGCATACTATGACCCTGTTGATGTTTCAGGTTCCTCCAGGATTTGTAGAGGGCATGCTAGAGCACTAGGTACCGGACAGACAGGTTTTCCGATTTGGGACCCGTGAGTTGACTCCTACTTTGGAGGAGTATGCACGGTTGACGATGTTGCCTCTGGACAGACCTTGCGTGCATATGGCTATTGGAGACATGAGCAGACAGTTCATGACCCTCACCAGATTGAGACGTAGAGTGGTCCAGGACGAGATTACATCCGGCCACGTGATATCCCAACGTTTCCTGTTTGACAGGTTTGGCTCTAAGGACATCTATGCATGACATTCCGGGGATTTCACCACACCGGAGGACCATTGGCGTTCAGCCAGAGTAGATGTACTGCTTCTATGCATATTGTCATACGTCTTCATGTCGCGATACATGGATGAGCCGGATATCGCCACATTATGGCGATGAGAGCTCTCGGAGGTGAGGGTCGTACCATTGTACCGATGATTATCGCAGAGACCTTAAGGTCAACTATATACTGCTGCACTTATCCGTCAGGAGTGTTTACAGGTAGCTCGGTCATGCTGTATGTGTGGTTTATGTCACACTTGAGACCTTTTGGCACATTTAGACATCATGGATTTTGTTTCACCCATGACATAGCCATGACGTATTCCTTCCAAATTATGGAGAGTGTCACGGATGTTTGCATCCTCGGTCCCCTTTCTGGCGGGGCTTAGAGATCCATTTGATATATTGTCGTGTGTTGTAGGCTCACCACCCTACAGCTTCATTACTCATGCTCCGGGCAAGGATTATCTTCCTCTGGCTAGATTGAGGGGCATGATCACTTACCACCCACTGGTCGTGATGTGTCAGTTTGATCATTTTCAGGATTTCCATCCGTATGAGGGGGCAGTGAGTCAGCACTTCGCGTCACACCGTTTATCAGCGGAGGACAGATCTAGGTTGTATGCTTGTTGGGATCAGTGAGAGCTGGCTGATTTTTCTGTCAGTCATCAGGGTTGATCTGCAGAGTATTCCACATAGATGGAGACAGAGACTGCATCGGCTGTGGCAGTATGTACAGTGCAGGGGATTGATTCTGACGATGAGGAGCCTATAGAGGAGGCTATTATTCCCACCGATGATTTGACTGCTGGGCTGCCAGCATTTGTGATGGATTCTCCCACCCCAAGTGCCACTGTTACCCAGTATTTGGCACAACATTTGGAGCAGAGCTTACATCTGATGACCTGTGATAAAGATCAGGCTAGGGCCGCGATGGTGGCAGCTCTTGATGAGAAAGATACCGCTCTGTTGGAGAGGGATGAGGCTAGATCAGCCAGGGATGCATTGATTGGGAAGCGGAATGCCGCCTTATCTGCTAGGGATGTGGCCATTGCAGATAGCACTTCCATTAGATTCCAGATGACTATCAGTCTAACTGACATGAGTGCTTACATTGATGAGCATTATGCCACCATGAAGTTAGCCTCTGATCTGCTAGCTCGTGTAGATACCCTTGGGCAGGAGCTTGCAATGCTTCCTCTGTCTTTAGAGAGGGATGTTATGTTAGATCTGATAGTTCGCATATATACAGATCTGTAGATAGCTTTGTTTTTTCCTGCACAGACTAGCTTAGCCATTTTGTCATGTACAGCATAGATGTATATATCAAACAGTATTATGTATGGCAGGGAAATATATTTTGATTCACTTCCCTTTTAGTTATGCCTTGATACTTGCTTGATGTTTGCTTGTTTCTCCAAGGCCTTGTGATCTTGATGCATTCTGAACTTATCCTTGATAGATGGACATTGAGACGTCGCAAGATCTCTCAGAACGGATCATTGATTTCTGTGAATCCCTACCATCTTTGGTGTCTTGGACTGGTATCTGTATGGAATGGAGAGGAGGGTGGTTTCTTCCTCTCTAAGATTGACCGCACCACAGATGGTCGCCAGTACTTCTATTTATGAGAAGCCTAGTTAATTCCATCTCTTATGGGTTGGTATTGCTCTTTGAGGCACGATCGCAGCTTAGATGGTCACCGAATCTTCTATTTGTGAGAAGAGGTTGGGTAATTCCATCCCTTTGATCCGAAACCGATGAAATGGGGCGAATTGAAGATTGATCCCAGTACCGTGTGACAAGTACGTTGTTCTGGTAGGGGTTAGACTGCACCATGAATGGGCCGCCACGTATCTCTATTGAAGATGAGATCAAGTCTGCGTAGTTCGAACCTAGTGTGGGAGGTTCAACGCTGAATGCGGAAGGCAGAAGGGTGTATAAGTATTTTTGTTATTTTGTAGAGAAATGGTAGAAATGTTTTTGTTGTTTTTCTTTATCATGACCGGCCATATAGCATATAGTTTGCCTCACGTACCCCGGCTATCGTGGGAGATCAAAGAAGAGAAGTGTGAATCCCATGTGTAGGCTATACTGCGGGGAGAAGAAAGTTTAATCCCATAATGGGGACAAACTGCAACTGTGTAAAAAGTTTGATCCCATCCTCAGGATAAACTGCAGGCATAGAAAAGTTTAACCCCGTCTTCAGGATAAACTGCAGGTGTGAAAGGTTCAATCCCGTCTTCAGGATAACCGAATTTGAGAAAGGTTCAATCCCGTCTTCAGGATAACCAAAACTGTATGGAAGGTTTGGAATGAAGTAAAACCAGGTTGCTGGCTTGAGGTGTATGTTTCCCTGAGGGGTAGAAGAGCATGTAAAAGGATGAAAGGGTTCAAAACCGGAATGACTGGTGATTTGGTGATCAAAACCAGGATGTTTGTTTGATGGTAATTTCAGAAAAAGTACCGTTTCACGATGTCCGAGTTAATAAGTTGTGGAAATTTATCGCCATCCATTTCCTGCAATCTAAGAGCACCTCCTGTCAATACTTCTTTGACAACAAATGGGCCTTCCCAGTTAGGAGCGAATTTTCCCTTAGACTGATCTTGGTTGTCAATGATCTTCTTCAAAACCAAGTCATGTTGTTTAAATTGCCATAGTCTTACTTTTCTGTTATAGGATCGTGCGATCCTTTGTTGATATAACTGACCATGGAAGATTGTCGCGGTTCTCCTTTCGTCTATCAGAGACAATTGGTGATACCTATCTTGTACCCATAGGTCTTCATCCAATTGAGCATCCATCAATACTCTGAGGGATTCCATTTCCACTTCTACGGGGAGCACTGCTTCCATCCCATAGACTAATAAGTAAGGGGTTGCCCCAATGGAAGTTTGCATGGAAGTTCTGTAGGCTAATAAAGTCAGATGCAAAAGGTCAGGCCATCCTTTGTGATTAGCGGACATTTTCTGCATGATCTTTTTGATGTTTTTATTAGCCGCTTCGACAGCACCATTCATCTTTGGTCAGTAGATGACGGAGTTGAGGTGTTTGATGTGGAATTTTCTGCATAAATCCTCCATCATTTTGTTGTTGAGGTTCTTAGCATTGTCTAACACAATGACTTCTGGTTGTCCATATCGACACACGACATTGTTTCTGATGAAAGCAATGATAACTTCTTTAGTAACCCTGGGGAAGGATGTTGCTTCTACCCATTTGGTGAAGTAGTCGATCATGGTGAATATGAATCGATGTCCATTCTCGCTTTGGGCTCGATGGGCCCCGATCACGCCCATTCCCCACATTGAGAAGGGCCATGGCGAACTCATATTGTGGAGTTCCCTTGGAGGGGCATGGATAGCATTCCCATGAATCTGGAATTGATAGCACCTCTTGACGTGATCATCACAGTCAGCTTTGAGTGTAAGCCAATAATGTCCCGTTCTGAGAATTTTCTTGACAAGTAAGGGTCCACTCATGTGAGGGCCGCATACTCCACCATGGATCTCATCAATGAGTCGTTGAGCTTGGTCTTTGTCCAGACATCTGAGGAGACCTAATCCTGCATCTCTTTTGTAGAGTGCATCTCCGCTTAGGTATAATTTCATAGCAAGTCAATGAATCCACCTCTTCTCATTTAGGCTCGCCTCAGCGGGTGTAGATCCATCTCGCAGATATTCCTTGATGTGCTGATACCAAGGATTATGGATGGGAGGTAGCTCATCCGATACTTCTCCAACCTAATTCCCATAGACTGGGGCTTTTTGCAGAGCAAACGTGATGCTTGGCATGTTTTCCTTGTCAGGTATGTAAACCAAGGAGGCCAACATTGCTAATGCATCTGCAAAATCATTCCTATTACGAGGAATGGGTAGAAATGAAATTTCTTCGAACTCCAAAGCCATCTGTAAAACTTGCCGATGGTAAAGCAGCAAATGCAATTCTTTGGTTTGATAGATTCCTGTGGATTGCTTGATTACCAATTTGGAATCCCCAAAGACAAGTTCACTTTGATGCCCATTGAATCTAGGCAAAGTTTTAGCCCCATGATACATACCCTTCATACTCACCGTTTGTGTTGTTGGTGCCGACAAATCGCAATTTAATGGCGACGGATATCGCTCCCCGTCACTTGATATTAGGATTTCTCTAGCTCGAGCCTTCAGATAATACTCCATCAAAATACATTCTCCACGTTTGGCATGTATTGTCTCGATGTTGTAGTTTAAATTGTCATTACTCCTTCATCAGGGAAGTATGTTTCTAAGTGTTTGTAATCCCCTGCAGGTGCGGCGGCCAGTTGATCCGCAATTCTTTGACCTTTTACAGACTTTTGCGTCACATAGACGATGTCAAATTGTTGTAGGATCAACTGCCATCTGGACAGTCGACAATTCAGTATGGTTTTGTTGAACACATACTTGAGAGGATCCACGCGGGATATGAGATGGGTTGTGTGACCATGGAGATAATGTTGTAACCTCATGGAAGCCCATGCTAAATGTGACACCCCCAAAATAGGTATACATCACCTATTCTGAGTCGCCAAATACATGGTACAGAATACAAATACAATCTTTAATATATAACAAGAGAGCTGTGAGTTTTAATACAATTATTGTCTTCTAGATAATATCCACTCTCAGAATAACTCCTCATTACATTTATTGTCACACTATTTAACAGAATAGTGTGGACTACTAATACTATCATCTGGACCGTCACTCCGTTCCCCGACTAGTCCCGCCACGCTTCTCATTTCTTCAAGAGAACAAAGAAAGAAAGGGTGAGCTCAACTAGCCCAAGAAGAAATATTATGACTAAGATAATGCGTAATAAATTATCATTAATCTTCAACAAAGTGTTAAACCGAAAAATACAATAGACATCAAGTTTAATCTGCAGTGAACATGCAATCCATTAAAAGAGTCAAGTAGAGAATAAAATCTACTATCTTTTATGATTTAAAAGGTTTTTCATCACTTTTATAGTCGGGACTCGACAATAAATAATCCACTTCATCCCCGCACTACTGACCAAGGATATTCATAAGTATCACAACCACAAATTATCCATGCACTACACGCCAAGGATATTCATGTATTCATCAATGGTCATGATCATGCCAACAACATCCATCAATGCACTACGGGCTAATGAGGACTTTTACCACATCATTTGTAACATTACGGTCCATGATTATACCGAATAATCCTCGGTCATAATCATACCAAGTCCATCTATGCACTACAAAGCCTGATTTGACTTTCAACAAAATATAAACATGAGGATGATGACAATGATATAAGAATTTAATAAAACAAGTTCAAGAATTAATTTATCCAGAACTAATAACGTCCAAATTGTCAACATGATACTTCTTTGTAGAGTAAAATTTAAGAATGCTCGGAAGAATATTTCCACGAAAAGATATCGGATGAAGCGTAAATATCAAGGATATTCCACCAATTTCATGGAGTATATAAGTCAAAACTTTAACCAACTGAGTATAATAAAGAATGGAATAACAAAAGAAATCACCATGCATGCGGTGCCGCCCATAGACAGGTTATTCCAATGTAATAATAAATAACGAAATCAAAGTAATACGCACCGATGGATATTCCAATGAATAATAAAGAATGGAATAACAAAAAATCACCATGCATGCGGTATTTCAGATGTATGTGTTATTCCAATGTATAATAAATAACGGAATCAGTCCCAGAGAAAACGCATGCATACATGATAGTGGTCGTTCTCCTTTTTTAACACAAAAAAGTTGATCTTGACCTCTTTCCATCATTGTTGAATCTCCTCTTCTTGAAATGTCCATTCTTATTGCTTTGGCCATGATTACCACCGAAGTGGTTACCATTTCTTGCATGTTGATTCCCTCCACGCTTATTGTCACCGCTTCGATGACTGTTATCATTGGTATTTGATAAGTGGTATTTTTACCTACTTATTGAATACCAATTCATGCGAATTGTGCCCAACTCAAGTACATTTTATTGTGTTTTAGTTGCATTTCATGTTATTCTCCATTGCATTTACTTAAAACTCCTTTTGGTGAATAAGTGCAGGAATTGGCTTAATTTTTGGTGGTATTAGAGGATACAAGGCTAATGGAGGCATGAAGGCAAGGCATAAACGGGGGAATGCATGGCATGGAGGTGCAATGGATCAAGGAGATTAAGCATGAGTGAACAAGTAGTAGCAATGACAGAAGCATGACGTAACCGAAACAAAGTGCAGATCGATGAGCAGCTACCCCGACATGATGAGTTAGAAACGCGGCGCCATGAAAATTCCCTACGCACCATGATGACTTCATCGCAAGTTGATTGACCATGAACGGGGACAAGTGTAGGAGACGCTACCTTGCGTGAGATGCCGAATTGGATAGAGGCGGATGATTCTCGTAAGTCTCGCGCCGTCAGAGACATATATTGAAGAAGCTACACACAGCCTGTGCGATCTTTGATCTTTGTGATTTTGTTTTATTTTAATTTTAATTAAATGATGTGTAATTGGTTTTAAAAATGATTACGATCGGTGTCGACGTACACTTTGATAATTTTTAGCGTATTTTCATCATATAACTAGGGTTTACACCTTGGGAGAGATTCCAACGTAGAAATCGAAGCCAAAACGTCTACTTCCAATTCTTCTCGGGATTCTCTCATTGTGGATTTTCATTATTAGCTACTAGATTTCTATGAGGATTTAAGCGTTTATCATTGGTTTTATTCAAATGATTGGGTTTGATCGTTTCTATCTTTCTTATTTCAATTGTTTCTTATTGATCATGTTTAGCGTTGATCCCATAATGGCTTTTGGTTCACTCATGAACTAAACTCCATTATGGGATTCTAACGGATTTTAATATGTAGTTGGTTGTACATTTAAATACTAGGGTTGTTTTGCATATCATATGGAATATCTGTCATGATTATTTTACATGCATGAATGCTTGATCACCATTCATCTCAGTATTTGTATGGAATTGACAATGAACATATAGGTATGGATTGTAGTCATGATAGCATGCGAATATGAGGCTGTTGTATATGGCTTGCGTATTTTGTGAACCAGATAGACATATATTGTTTCACCGTATGAGCTAGAATAAGGGCTTGAGCTTAAAATCAATATAATTGCAATTTCACATAGACATATAGTGATTTTGGTTGTATTGGTGATTACATGAAGTCTAACATCTGTAGATGCTGTGTAAGTAGATTATAGTGCATTGTAAAATGGTCATAACTCTATTTGTGCTCTTGGCTATTTTCCTGTGATATGTGAACACTTCTTGCATGATAGTGGCGATTAGATGAAATATTAAATGAAGTTAGGGTCCCATTACTTCCGGATTATATCTATTCCATTTGTATTCTTATTTTTAGTTTGTATTCACAATTAGTATAATTCAACACTTTTAGTCATTAGTCTAAGCATATAAATACAGTGAGTTAATTGATGCATAATAGTTTAAATTTAACAACTTTCTCTGTGGGATCGATACTCTACTTACTCTATATTACTTGTTGACACATGTATGCTTGCATGAGTTAGAGCTCTTTTATTAGGATTATAAAAGAGGGAACAGTATTATCATTTTGCCGGTTGCTCTCTTTTAGTTGGGTTGACTCATTATCGCGCTCCAATAACTAAGCCCTATTAACAACATCTGAATACAAACACAGTTTATGAGAGATAAGATATTAACGTATCTCGGGTTTCAAACCTCTTAGAAACATTCGCGTCGCTTCGTACTGCGACACGGTCATGTTATTTTGCTCCAGCTTAATGAACTCTACCTCTTTCATGTGACGAATACTTTCGGGAAAATACTTGTCGTTGAACAATTCTTGGAACTTCTCCCAAGTTATCTTCATCTGCGGCGGAGTTGAGTACGCTTTTACGATTCCCACCAAGAATCGCCTCTCTCAGACGCATGACATGAAGGTGGCAAAAGGAACCTTTGCTCCTCGGAGCATCCCAAGACATCAAATATCTTGCAGATCTGCTTTCTCCACGTCTCCGCCTTAAGTGGTTTTGGCTCTCCAAAAAACTATGGTGGTTCCAGTTCCTTAACCTGCATAGCAGTGACCATCCGAGAGTTTCCAGTGTTTTCACCTGCCTTTTGTACAGGAGCCGCTCCCGCCTGATGTTGCATGAATTGCATGAAGCTTCGAAACATTCCATCGTTCATCATTTGGTCAGTGTTGTTGTTTTCATGAGGATTGTCGCCTTCTTGATGCACATTGTCCTGGTTATTGATCTGTGGAGACTCAACGGTCTCCTATGCTCCATTGATGTTCTCAACATTCACGGATGCCATTTTCAAATACTGCCACAAAACAAGGGTTAATTAACATATCAAATATTATCCCTATACTCTGACCGACCAATTAAATACCAAATAAACTTAAGTAAGTCATACTAGCGAAGGAATTCCCCGTCTCTCCCCTCCTAGTTCTTGTCTCACATCTTAGCCGTGGATCTTATCCTAAGCTCGATATTAAATCGTGGCGCCCCCAAAAATAGGTATACTAACACCTATTCTCGAGTCGCCAAATACATGGTATGTAATACAAATACAATCTTTAATATACAACAAGAGAGCTGTGAGTTTTAATACAACTATTTATCTTCTAGACAATATCCACTCTCAGAATAACTCCTCATTACATTTATTGTCACACTATTTAACAGAATAGTGAGGACTACTAATACTATCATCTGGACCGTCACTCCGTTCCCCGACTAGTCCCGGCTACGTTCTCATTTCCTAAAGAGAACAGTGAAAGAAAGGGTGAGCTCAACTAGCCTAGTAAGAAATATTATTACTAAGATAATTCAGAATAAATTATCATTAGTCTTCAACAGTGTTAAACTGAAAAAATACAATATACATCAAGTTTAACTGCAGTGGAACATGCAATCCATTAAAAGAGTCAAGTAGAGAATAAAATTTACTATCTATTATGATTTAAAAGGTTTTTCATCATTTTTATCCCTGGGACTCAGCTTAATAAATAATCCACCTCATCCCTGCATTACGGCCAAGGATATTCATAAGTATCATAACCACAAATTATCCATGCACTACGGGCCAAGGATATTCGTGTATTCATCAATGGTCATGATCATGCCAACAACTGTCCATCAATGCACTACGGGCTAATGAGGACTTTTACCACATCATTTGTAACATTACGGTCATGATTATACCGAATAATCCCTGGTCATAATCATACCAAGTCCATCTATGCACTACAGGCCACAGATGACTTTCAACAAAATATAAACATAAGGATGATGACAATGATATAAGAATTCAATAAAACAAGTTCAAGAATTAATTTATCCAGGAACTAATAACGTCCAAATTGTCAACATGATACTTCTTTGAGAGTAAAATTTAAGAATGCTCGGAAGAATATTTCCACAAAAGATATCGGATGAAGCGTAAATATCAAGGATATTCCACCAATTTCATGGAGTATAAAGTCAAAACTTTAATCAACTGAGTATAATAAAGAATGGAATAACAAAAGAAATCATCATGCATGCGGTACTTCGCATAGATAGGTTATTCCAACAGAATAATAAATAACGGAACTAGGTCAGGCGTAATACGCACCGACAGGATATTCCAATAGAATAATAAAGAATGGAATAACAACAAAAATCACCATGCATGCGGTACTTCGCATAGACGGGTTATTCCAACAGAATAATAAATAACGGAATCAGGTCTAGCGTAAAAACGCATGCATGTGATATTCCAACGAGAATAATAAAGACGGAACCAGTCCAATGTAAAAGCGATGATAGGATATTCCAACGAAATAATAAAGAGCGGAACCAATTCCCATGCATAACGCATGAGCGAGGATGTTCCAAATGAATAATAACGAATGGAATAACAAGAAATCACCAAGTATAGGGTGAAATCACAGTATCTGAGGTTATTCAAATGAGAATAATAAAGAATGGAATAACGAAGTTCTCTTCATGAATATGAAAAAAATAATATCCCTTACCTTATAAAGAAGAGTACTTTCACAGCGGTAGGGGCGGAGATATACTTGAAGAAACTTGCACTACGCTCAAGCTTTCTTAAATGCTAAAGAAATACGCTCAAGATTATAGAAGAAGAATTCTCTCTCTGCTTTCTCTCTAGAGTTTCAAAGAATTCGTAAGAAATAATGAAGGAATGAGCTTCTATTTATAGAAGAATGGACTAAATAGTAACCAATCCATGAACGGTCCAGATCGATTTACTTTAAACGGACGATCCAGATTGGTTTACAATAAAATATAATATATTCTATTTATAATCTAATAAAACGAATAACTTTTAAAAAGATTTTACTATGCAAACACTATGCAGGCACTACGCAAACACTATGCAAAATAAAATATAATATATTCTAATTATTGTCTACTAAAATAGATAACTTTATAAAAGTATTCTATTTTATGTAAAGAGATTTTACTATTAGCCTAATAAAACGAATAACTTTATAAAAGTATTCTGTTTTATATAAAAAGCTATTCTGTTTTATTACATTAATAATACTAATAAAACAAAACTTCATCATCATTATTATTATTCACACTATTAATCGACCAGGTCGTTCCTAAGAAAGAGGGGGCTTTTCAATAAGGATTTCTCCCTATTGGCGCGCAATTAGGTGACCAAACCTCTCCTTGGCAGAACTTCTAGACATCGTTAATAATGCAAATAATAATATTAATAACTCTGTCATCTCAATTATTGATTTAATAATATGTAAAATATTGACAATAATTGAATAAAATTGAATGACTTCTCACGTAAGCATCAATAATCAATACGATTATGTTACTTATGCAACCACGCGTATTCACATGCACTTTTAACACCGGGTGTTTGAGCAGTTAATCTGTAAAACTTCCGCCATTATTTTCATAAAATATTTTTGTCATTTTCTTAATCGACAATAATTCCGTTAGGGGTCCACTGATGATTGTGCCCTCGTCATTTAATATTCCCTGTTAAAATGAATATTCCCAGACCAATCGAATATTATATAACAACTTGTGTACTTTGCAAAATTTATAAATATTACCCATAACTATAACATTATATCAAATTCATTCAAAAATGATAATTATAGAAAATTCATCTTTATTCATAAAAGTTGGGGTCTTACACTAAACCACAACAAGTCTTCTCGATCAGAGTGTACTTGTGTTCACTGATGCTAAATCTTTTGCTGAGGTAATAAATAGCTCATTCTTGGCCTCTATTGTCTTTTTGGCCCAGCATGCAGCCCATAGCATTGTCATTTATGGACAGGTACATGAACAGGGGAACATCATCCCTGGAAGGTACCAAAACAAGAGCGTTAATCAGTTGCTCTTTGATTGTGAGGAAGGCTTTCTGACACTCATGGTTCTATTTCATGGAGGAGTTCTTCCTTAACAGCTTGAAGATTGGCTCACGAGTTCTTTGTGAGTTGAAAAATGAATCTGCTAATGAAGTTGATCCTTCCCAAAATCCTCAGATTTCCTTCTCTCGTCTGAGGAATGGGCATTTCCTTGATGGTCTGGATTTTGGTAGGATCCAGTTCAATCCCTTTGTGGCTGACTAGGAAACCTAGCAACTTTCCTGACTTAACACCAAAGGCGCACTTGGAAAAATTGCCTGAAAAGTTTTGTGAGATAGTCTAAGTGGTCCTCCTCCTTCCAGGATTTGACAATGATGTCATCCACGTAGATCTCTATCTCTTTGTGCATTAAATCGTGAAAAAGAGCCATCATAGCTCGCTGATAGGTTGCCCCGGCGTTGATGAGGATGAATGACAACCGTCTGTAACAAAAGGTTCCCCAAGGAGTGATGAAAGCAGTTTTCTCACGATCTTCCTCAGTGACCATAATTTGATGGTACCCCGCAAAGCAATCAGCAAAGGAGTACATGTCGTATTGAGCAGTATCGTCAATAAGAATGTGGATAATGGGCACGAGAAAGCTATCTTTAAGGCAAGCTTTGTTCAAATCCCAATAATCCACGCAAACTCGCACCTTTCTCCCTGGTTTAGGCACGGGAATAATGTTGGATATCCACTCCGGATATGTAGACACCATGATGATGCCAGCTTGAAATTGTTTCACAATTTCCTCTTTGACTTTTAAACTCCATTCAGGTTTCAATTGCCTGAGTTTTTGTCTAACTGACTTGAATCCTTCTTTAATGGGAAGGCGATGAAGAACAATGTCAGTGGACAAACCCACCATGTCTTAATGAGACCATGCAAACACATCCTGGAATTGGGTTAATAGTGCAACCATATCATTCCGTTGATTTGTGGTAAGGTCTGAACCAATCTAGATTAGCTTAGGGTTATCTAAGGTTCTGAGATTGAAAGGAGTGGTTTGATCAAGATTGGGTTTGGGTTTGTCTGTGACCCATTCCTTAATCTCTTAAGGTGTCTCAATGTCCTCTTGGATGTCCATCAAGTCTGAGTCTAACTTTGCATCAAAGTTACAGCCCTTGTGGAGAGAAGGCACCTCATCAGCAAGTACAGGCACATCTAAATTTAGAGTCCTGAAACAAAAGATGCTTTCACTTAATATATGCAAATCGCTCGATCATACAAAAGTGTTAGCATATGCGTGATAAAATAATCGCTAGTCTCAAAAAGCAAAGCAAGCAATTAAAGTTATCTCTACGAGGCGTAGGATTTTACGCCCATTTTACCTCGTCGACCAATGCATGGAGTTCTGCTCCAATTGTCGAGGGCAAAATCCTGAAGGACTGCAGTGATGGAAGGATCATCATTGTCCTCCTTCTCCCGAATGATAACCATGACATCTGGGCAATCATCGTCTGGGGTGTATCTGTTGGTATGTTCATCATGAACAATGACACGAATGCCTGCCATCATCAAGGCAAGGTCATGTTTATGTTTCCGTTCCTTTTCTTCCATCTCGGGATCAGGAATCAGGAATCAGCACCTCTTTTGCTTTGATTGGCACTGGTTTTGGAAACAGCATAGCCGCAACATGGGCTGGCACCTTTACTGGAGATTGCATTAACTCATGAGGTAAAGGTATAGAAAATTGCAGTGCGGCAGAAGCTTGAGGAACCTACTTGTGCTTATGAGGATTCCTGTGATTGAAACTAGCAGAATAGCCTAGTCCGGCTGTTCCAATTTGACTGGACATTTGAATAGGGTGCTTAATACCCTGCTTATCTTTACCGAGCCTTTGTCCAGGTTGATGACCCAATGACATCATTTCTTGAGTGGCCGATATAACCTCGGCAGAAATCTTGGGTACGGGAAGTGGCACTCCAATAGAATGGTATTGCGTATTACTCACTTCCAAAGTATGGAAACTGGCCGGTTCAACTTCTGAATTGAATCTGATAATTGGTAGAATTCCTTGTTCAGGACAATCCGACTCAGCGTTGACAGTGACTAGACTGTTGTTGATGATGTATTTGAGTTGTTGATGTAGTGTGGATGGAACAGCTCCAGCCATGTGTATCCATGGTCTCCCCAATAGCAGGTTGTATCCTGAATCTATCTTGAGGACGTGGAAGGATACATTGAATGTATTTGGACCAATCTCAATTGGTAATTAAATCTTTCCGACGGTATTTCGTTGGGATCCATCAAAAGTTCGGATGACCGTGTGGCTGCTTTGGATCCGCTTGGGATTGATATTCATTTTTACCAAGGTGGCATAAGGACAGATATTTAGAGATGAGCCTCCATGTATCAATACTCCTGCTAGAATATACCCAGAAGATAACACTGCGATGTGCAATGGCTTGCAATGACCAACCCTTCGGGAGGTATATCGTCATCAGTGAAGGATATCACATTGTTGTTGAAAATGTGATCAACCAAATGTTGAAATTTTTCCACGTCCACTGATTTTGGCAAGTAGGCTTCTTCTAAAACCTTCAGCAAGATCTTCTGATGATCCACGGAAGAGAAAACCAAATCCAGTATTGAAATCTGGTGTGGAGCTTCTCACAAGCTTAAAACCACTTTGGTTTCATTGTGGCCCATAGTGCGGAGGAATTTTTCAATCTTCTCAATGGGCAATTTCCCCTTTGCTTCGCAAGTAGGTTTAATAACCCGTTGAAGAAGATATAGTGGATTTTCTTTCGACACTGTAGCAGTAGTATGAGACGTGGATCCTTCAGCTTCTCCATAATTCCATGAAACTTTGTGCAAGCTGACAACAGGATGTTGTGGTCTACAAGGTAAAGGAATTGTCTCTGGTGTGGCCACTTTCAAAGGATTGTCAGCTCCTTTGAGTTGAATTGGTTGTATGGGAAATACTTTGACAGTCTCATCATTCACTACAGAGATAACTGCTACTGATCCCTTCCATTGGGTAGGGCATGCATTCCCACCCTTGAGTTGCACAGTGTAATCATCTGCTATCTGCAGGACACCGCTATCAATAAGATTCTGAATAAGATGGCGGAGTGCCCAAAGATCCTTCCGTCTTTGTGTGGCGAGAATGTGAATGATATTGACATATTTCATCAGGATTGAACCGCCCTGAGCGGGGATTTATGGGAGGGAGAAGGAATATGATTCTTCCTTCATTGGTCAACATTTGAATTATCTCTTCCATAGACTGGCCCAGATAGGTGAATTCCATTTGATTGGCAAAATCCCGACGGGCTTTAGCACTTGCTCGCTTTGCAACCTTATCCTCTATAGCTTCACTTTTTGAAGGTGTTGATGGAGCATTTTTAACAAATGGAAGGAGATGTGCATGCCCCTGCCTGATTAATTGGCGTGTAACTTGATGCTGATGGGTCACCAATTCTGCAAATTGCTCAATTTGTTTGGAAAGAGCTTTCATCTTTCGTTCCATGGTAAATTGGAACTTTACATAATCCCATTTGTCAACACCGTCTTTGATGGGTTGGGACGATTCGCCATTGGAACCTTGTACAGTGCTCCAACTGATCATGTTGACCTCTTCTTCTTTATGTTGAGGAAGAGGGTTGTCTTGCACATGAGGTTGATCTGGTTTGGTGACTACAATCTCACCGTTATCTATCAGATCCTGAATCTTATGTTTCAAGGCCCAACAATCTTGAGTATCATGTCCGGGTGCCCCGACATGATAAGCACACTTCTGAGTAGCATTAAAACCCCTGCCATTAGGGTTGGCTGGTGGAAGAAGATGTGTAATTTTCTTCTGAGCAGTCAGAAGAGCAAGAATGTTCTCGAGAGAATCCCCTAAGGGTGTGAACGTTCGAGGTCACTTTACTTCTCCACTTTTAGGCAATGGAGGGTTTGAAGATTGTACTGGAAAAGGGGAGTGGTTTCTCCTCTACATAGGCATGTTTGGATTGCCTTTTTGTCCTTGTAGTATCAAGGAAACATCCTCCTCTTTCTTTTTATGGACCCTCCGGGGGTTGTTTCCATAAGATCCAGATTGGATGTGCTCAACAACAGCTTTAAGAGCGGCTAGGTCTTGAATTTTATCGGACTTCAATCCCATTTCAGCCATCTCGCCATGTTTGATCATTTCAGAAAATGGTTTGCCAATACCAGCTAGAACTCTCTCATAGAAAGGAGCTTCCTGTACATCTAGGAAAGTCATGACCATTTCTGACTCTGTCATGGAAGGAATAACTTAAGCAGCAAGGCGCCTCCACCTTTGAGCATACTCTCTAAATGACTCATTAGACTATTTCTTGACCTTGGTAATTTGGTACCGGTCAAGAGCCATCTGAGATTGAAAACTGTATTGAGTGAGGAAGGCGTGAGCCAACTCTTTCCAGCTATGGATCTTAGAGTTGTCTAATCTGGTATACCATGAGCAGAACTTCTCGGTCGGACTTTTTTTGAAACAAATTGCATTACGAGCTTTTTATTCTCCGCATAAGATCCGAGTTCTCCAATGAACACCTTTAAATGTGTGTAAGGATCCCCTAATTCGTCATACTTTTCAAAATCAGGGGTCTTAAATTTCTCTGGATAATGCACATCAGGGAATATACAAAGGTCTGCATATGAAACACTGCCATGTGTTCCAATCCCTTTGAGAATGCGAATGGTTTCCTCCATTTGAAGGACCTTCTTTCTGATGTGTCACCGTGTCCGGATCTCCTTTGAGATGGGTGCCTTGAGGGTCTTTGTTGGTTGTATCCAGCGATGTTCGGAATTGTTTTTCCGGACCTTGAACTCCCCCTTTGTAGAGGATTACGTATGTGTAGGTATCTTCGTACCACAGAGTAGGTAGTGTAATTCTTTTAGTAGAACAACCAAGTCTCGTGATTTGTTTACTCAATCCACAAATTCTTCTCGGAATCGAGTTAGGCTGTTAGGAAGAGGACATGATTGGCTATAGGCTCATGACCTTTTTGGATTTTGATCGTAATGTGAGCCAATTGCTTCCTACAAAAAAGACTTACGTAGTTTAGTCTTAGGGTAATATAAATGTTATCATAACATGTCCGTTTTGGGAATTTATCCTGCAAAATCGGTTTGTTAATTGATAACATGTCATGCATGCACAGATATTCTTCATATTTTTCATTACATATGGATGGACATGGAATAAAATTACAAGTAAATGCTTTTACAAGTAATTGAAAATGGAAAGCATGAAGAAACTTTTCTCCGCGTTTGGTTTATCAGAGGTTGACCTATCCTAGGGTTTCTCTCGTGGCTTTTCGGCATGAAGGTTCCCAGATCATCGCAATCTACTTGACGGAAAGTTAATCCGGTCATTCAACTGGAGCGAATCTGAGTGGTGCCTTTCCTGAGCCCCAGGGAATCATTCTTCCCATGAGTCCAGTAATCAAACACCGACAAGATAGCCTCCTGGTGGAGGGACCACACAACATACATTCATATACAACATGTCTCACCGTTTATGCAAAATGATGACATATGCGACAACTAATATCACGAGATAGATATTTAGCGGTCTGGCGATAATAAAAATGCATTCGTACACATTCATCATAAATGTAAATGCAACATTCACACACAAGCATATAACAATTTTGAAAAGCTTGTAATAGCGGCTTAAGCCCTCTTCTTTGGAATCCCAATGAGAGTCGCCACACACCGTCGACGTTGGGATTTTTGAGTGTCCCTTTTCATTACTTGTTCTTTGGTGTTCTCATATTAATGTGAGAATTGTTTGAAAAAACAAGTGAACAAGGTCCGACATGTATAATGTCGACGATTTGACTTTAAGAGTCGCCAGTTGGTGTATTTAACTAGTTGCACCAACGCAACTAAGAAGGTTTGCACATTGACCCAGTGTTTTGACACTACTAAACGGGTCTATAAAACCGAGATTCATTTTGGGTCCGAGGGCTTGATTATGCGGAGGGAAGGTGTTAGGCACCCCCCGACATCCGTGTTACAACGGTGACCGCCACTTCTCAAAAAAATTGTTATATGAATGTGTGTGTTTGTGTGTGTGTGTGGATCAATGTGCAATTATTTGAAAGTAGTGTGAGGCCTCGTTAAGCACCTATATACACAAGGTTTGAATTTTATAGAAAATTCAGGTTTTAACCAAGATATATCAATGAAGTTTTGTAAAGAGGTTTTTTCAAAGCACATGCTCAATAGGAATTGAGACATTTTCATACTTCCATTTTATTATTAAATGTTTGGCTTGTTTGCTTTTATTTTCGAGATCACGAAGCATTCTCGAGAAAATAATATCTGGCGATCTCCTCATGGGCATAGGCATAATGACCATCCAAGGAAATGCGAACCTTTGTAAAATAATGTACAAGTTGATTCAAATTGAAAAATGTCCATCATGGGAACCGAATCTAGATTCATAAACTAAACTCAGATCACATGATTCCTAGGCTCACATGATCTCGCAATTTGTATGGAAAGCGATGGCAGTTATATATATAAAAGTCGTAAATATATATATCGAGACATGATCAACCACCACGAAGCAACTCCATGGGGGATCGGAATGTAAATATATAAAAGCGGTAAATATATATATATGGACATGATCAACCGCCACAAAGTAAACTCCAAAGTGAGACGAAATGTAAATAAAGCTGTAAAAGCGATTAACTGCCACGAAGTAAACTCCAGGCAGGACAAAATGTAAATAAAAGTCAGTAAAAGGCCACAAGTAAACTCCGAACTGACAGAATGTAAATATATATATATATATATATATATATATGTACAAATATATATATAAAAGCGATAACGCATATTTGGATGTAAATCCGGGCTCATCGAATATGTTCGATGACAATTATATATATATATATATATATATAAAACAATTTAAACGCTCCATACCGGGAAATCTAAACTCAATCGAGGCATAACTCGACAATGTTAGTCTATATATATATATATATATATATATATATATATATATATATATATATATATATATATAGTATATATATACTGACGCGACTCTCAATGTGTATAACAATGTGTGTGCTATATGAGAAAAAGACTTTATAAAATGTAAGAAGGCTTACAAGAACGCAAAAGTAGACTTCTATGACTTTAAATGGATAAACACTCAACTCCATGGGATAAAATATAGCTATATGTGAGCTAACTAGTGTTTAAAGAAGAGGAAACACTTAAAAGATGTGTATGCATAGTAAAATGGACAGGGCTTCCTCGCCTTTTTCCTTTTCTCCCCCCTCTCAAATGGCTGACCCAAGCCTTGTATATATAGATGTAGATGACCGCAGTACACTGCTGCAAGTACTGCCAGCTTATCATCTGGTGGTAAGTGGTGGATCCGAGCCTCATGGGTCCTGCCATCTCGTAAAGACGTGCGATCTTGCCTTTGTAATGTCCACTCGAACTTGCAGAACTTCAATCCGAGCATCCGAACGAGGTATATCTGACCTTCTTCGGACCGCTTGTGTCGAGAGTTACGTAATGACATGGATTAGAGGTTGTACGAAGTCAGGAAGAGGGGTCTATGCCCATGGTCTTCAAGCTTCAAATTCTATCCAAAGTACTGCCACACGTAATATTCACTCGAGATTGTCACTCCTCGGTTCTTGTGGGACATTGTTGGATGTATGTATGATGTATTGAGACGACGTGCCATTTGTCGAAGGAACAAGATGACGTTTGACTCCTCGGCCAAGTTATTGCGGTTTTTGAGTTGAAAGTAGACGTTGCTTTCGTGGTTACTTTGAGATTGGACTACTTGTTGGTATCTTTGCGATATCATCTTGTTGGCGTGGTAAGATGACGTTATGACTCCTCACCGGGGTTATCGCGGCTTAAGCAGCGCGAGCGTTGCTCGTGGTTACTTCGAGATTGGACTGCTTGCTTGTTTATATGTCTCACCATCATCATCGTGGATGTTCTTGTCTTGCGTTGTTATCTCCGGTTACGAGGTGTGTGTGCCTTGACAGGAAGTTGGTGGTTGAAGCTGATTGCATATGTTTGAAACAAGCATTTTCGGGGTTACCGCCGGAACTACAATGGCATCTCTTGGGGCTATCACCAAGGATGGGGTTGCTACTCCCAGTGTTTCTCTGGGACTAGAACTGAGCGTCGCGGTGTTATCGCCGAGACGTAATCGCCTCTCGGTGTTGTTCTTGGGTCTTTTGATCTGCATATCTTGGGGTTATCTCCGAGATTGAAAATGACATTCCAGGTGTGCGTTTCGGGTTTTGAGATGACGTTCCCGGGTTGTGTTCCGGGTTGGAACTGAACTTCCGGTAGTATCTGGAATGGATGTAATCTGTCTTTCAGGGTTATCTCCAAAAGACGAATCTACCCTCATGCAATGTTAGTAATAAGAATGCAGAAAATTTCAAGTGTCTACATTCACACTTAAGGATGAAAGAACATAGATAAACCTTTGATAAAGCTGTGAATCCTAATTCACATATCGCTTTTGAATACCTATCTGGGACTGCTCCCCCAGTAGTGGGATCAAACATGCTCTTCACTTCTGCTATCAAAAGCTAACTACTGTACATGCATCACTACTCAAGAAAAGCTCTTAGAATAAATTAGTCATAAGCTTCAAGTAAAATAATGTAAGATACAATGGTTTAAGAACTCTTTGTGCTTCCTGTAGGTAACTTGGGAAGTTCGTCCCCATCAGTGAAAGGCAGAAGACAGAAACATCAATTGACGAAGAATATAGTGGTGTCTGCAATCAAAATTTGCAAGCTTATAATAGTTAGTGAGGGCCCATCTCAGAGTTCACAGTTTGTACTAAAAGGGCACATTAGTTTCAAAATTTTAGATAAGAAACCCAAAAACCAAGGAGCAGCTCACATAAGTACCTAATACCGGTTGCCTTTTATCTTCATTTCTCTTGTATACCTGGTTTGTGTAAATGTTCGACATGATTGAAAATATTACCATTTATCGTGAAAAAAGTATCTAAATACTCCAGTAATCACCTCAGCAAAGTTGGACCAATAATTCATGGAAACAAATGATAAGGCCTTTTTTATCCCCATTCCAGAAACAAAAGACCTCATTTCAGATATTGAAAACAGTAATCCATGGAAAAACAGTAGAAAACTTAGATACTTTATTAATCAACTAAAATGAGAAAGCAAATATCATAACATAAGATAGAACGAATGGCATTTCAAAAAGCTCAAGGAAAAATAAAATTGTCTCAATGTGTACTTTCAGGAGAATGATGTATCCGACTTAAATTTACTGACCCAGACTCGATCAACTCTGGCATCACTGCCTCACATGCCCCAGAAGACACATCAGAAAAAAGCAAGGGATCACACTTATTTTCAATCAACTTCTTCCCCTCATTGTTGGGAGAATGACTGCCTCCAGGACTGCCTCCTGTAAATCACTTGACATGTCAACATCCTCGTTATAATCTGGGACTGTACTCTCCGCCTCTTGCGTATCACTACACGAAGCAAGCCCGCCAGGTTTATCATCATTTGAAGCAGCTTTCTGAGTATCATATGTTTGAACAACCTCGAGGCTCTCCAAGTTGGAAGATATTACTTTCTCCCGATTTATGGCTCCAATTTCTTCCCTCTGCTTCTTATAAATAGACATGGCTTTCTGCGAGTTGAAACAAAACATATAAAAATAATCATGAATGATCTATTCAACTTTGCAAAATCCTTGACAATATTCTTAGTCATTTGTTTATAAGAGATAATAATCAGATACGTGAAGGGGGAAATATTATAAACTCAAACACACAATTCCAAGTATATTATTGACGCATTTAAACATTTAAATAAAAATTCCATGGGGCAAACAGATAGTTGAACTCTAGAAGCATTTCTAACCCACAATTCCAAGTTATATGCATACTTTTCTTTTAGTGAGGGCCCATCTCAGAGTTCATCGAATGAGACGTGTACTGCATTTGCAATTCCTATACAAGCATTTTTTAAACAGATAGGTGACTACACTTGCATCCTATACAAGCATTTTTTTTATATATACTACCCATGTTTCAAATTATAAGATCATTTTTGACTTTTGAAAGTCAATTTGAGTCATTTTCAAACTCAAAATTTAGATGATTCATTAAAATTATGAAACAATAAATATTACAACAATGAGTAATATTTTTAGATAGTTTACAATATTAATTAATGAATTGATTAAAATTAAATGAATTCATGTCAAAATTTTGAGTTTGAAAGTGTTTTAAGTTAAATTTAAAAGGTCAATAATGATCTTATAGTTTAGAATGGGAGTACATATAAGGACATTCTAGACCAACATTTTTTCTAGAGGTAAAGTAGAATTTTAAAAGCTAGACAGAACATAATTTGTATCCACCAAACCCCCTGGCTGATATGAACCCCCAAAAAAAACTACGGTTTTCAGCCACAAAAAAACACTAAATATAATTATAGGACTGGAAAAAAAATAACACCAAAACCTATAAGTTTAGCACCATTGAGTTACTCGTAACAAAAACTACTCCAAAATGAGGGCCACATTGAACAAATAGTAGTGAAAGTGGTGACACGTGAAATGAATAAGCAAACCATCAAACATAAACACATGATTGAATGATCACAATAATCAAAATAGTGATGACTCGTCATGCAATGAATCCAAGTATGCATACCATTTTCACCAACTATAACATTCCCGAGATCACCAGCATGAGTATCTCATCCTTAGGAGCGCCATGCTCTTTGCCAGCAGGGTTATAATGTGGTCCTGCAGATTAACATGATCAAAAGAAGAAATATAAAAATCGTTACATTCTTTCAATTGTCATTGTCAAAAGTATAGAAAAATTTAAGTACATGGGTGAAATTTACCAGTTGACATGCAACCATCTGTTGTATCACCAAGAGCATGGACATGAAAACCATGAAGTCTGGGTGCAAGGCCAGAAAGGCTTCCACTAACTGTAGTTAGACCTGAGGCACAAGAATAGGATCTACCAAATTAAGCTTAGTATGCTCCTTTATAATGGATTTTTATTTTTTGGATTATAGTATATATATATATATTAGATGAAAAAAGAATATATGTACAGGGAAAGAGTAGTCCACCCACAAAATAAAAATAAGAAGTGAAAAGAAAAATAATTTGAACCGGATAAACAACAAATCCTCCAACAAACAGGGCATTAAGATCCTTGAGGACACACTGTACAAACACAAAGCAAATATAGAAGGAACAAATGAAACAAAAAGAAAAGCTTCACCTACTTTTATTTTGTATTAGGAGGATTAGCCAGCGCATCAGAGATTATGTAATCAATGGTAATCCAAGTCACCCACCACGAAAGTAAGTTAAAGGGTTTTAGAAAACAATTACTTATGGATCTCAGAAATCCATAAGATCTTTCATGCTATTGACAACCTCTTGTAACGAATGATCCGGTTGTAGTGATAAAACATTGCTCTTGTAACGAAAAACCCATGATGGTGTTCCAGTTTCAATAGTTACCAAGATAGCTCCAAGATTAGTGCTTACACCAGGACAGAGTAAAGTTTAACAACAGAATACAAACAAAATGAATACAGTTTCTAAAAGTAAATCAAAATCCTCCATGAAAAGGTATCTAAGGATTAGAGGGTAAAGATATATATATATATATATATTTCAAATCCATAACATAAATTTAAGGTTAAATTCAAGTATATATAGTACATTTCTTTTTAGATTAATAAGCACATGTCAAATAACCCAACAATGAATTACAATTTGAAAAATACGACAAAAATTTTACTTCAATTATTTATTTTACTATGAAGACAATAACCTTGGAGTAGGTAGGATTTGACCATGTGATCTCCCCTTAGAATGGGGGACAAAAGGAGTTGGCATTTAGTAACATAAAAAAATCATATTTTTCTAAATTTAGTTGAGAAAAATGAGAGTCTATGTACAGAGTTATGCAACTGAATCTCAATTCTTAACCTACCATGACCATATATAAATTTAGGTTATAACCTATCAAATATTTTGGAAAAAGAAAACTTAAAAAAAAATCAGTAAGAAAATACTCAAAAAAATTCATGGTGCGGCTCAACTGCCTAACACCGCAACATAAGTATTAGGAAAAGACGATAAAATGGGCATACTAAGCTGCTATAAATTGAAATAAGAATTAAGAGTCTCACAATAATTGGTTGTATAGATATATATGATCGAATCACAAAAGAATATATGATCATAATCAGCAAAAGATCCAGTTGATTACAGCTAAAAAATAGCCCAAAAAGATGATAAAATGTAAGCTTCAAGAAATTACTTCAGCTAAAAAATAGCCCCAAAAGATGAAAAAAAATGTAAGATTCAAGAAATTTACCATCCATGAACCATCCTCCATCTGAAGAAATGTAAGCTTTCTTAATTGACAAGTTCAGATCTTTGAGAACTTGAACGGCTTCTAGAAGAATTCCATGTTTTCTAGCACTATCAAGAAAATAATGGACAAATTAGTCAAAATGTCAAACTAATTTTGGACAAATAACTTTTGGGAAATTTAACAGAAGGTGATACTTACCATAACGCGAGTGGCGTTGGAACAACCAGCATTATCCACTATGACCCTGTAACAATATCAGGGGCAAGGAAATTTCTGAAAATAGTCAAATTATAATAGGTGAAAAACTTCTAGAAAAATGGAATAAGAGTTGGACAAATTTCAAATTTGGGAACAAAATCAACTAAGTAACTCTTTACTGCCAAATATTGGTGTTAATATGGAAAATACTCCAAAAAATTGGAAACAAATCATGTCGAATACTTTATATAGAATTATCGGAAAAATTTCCTTAGTGATATTCTCTAAAATATTGCAAGCAATATTACTTATCCACCCAAAGGTATATTGATAATATTATTTGACTGAATCTTTCTAGCACATACAATGGCTCTCATTCCTCCTGAAGACACAAAACTTGCACCTGCTACACTTGACTGGCGGACTGCACCCTCCAAATCTGAAGGCAAGCAACTAAGACAAAGTGAAAGTTAAATTAAAAGTCATTTTGTACAACTGAAATGAAGGGTCAAAACCTGCAAGATTTTTAGCTTTCAACTTCTCAATAGCCTATAAGAATCATAAAAGATTAGCAATTCTAGTGAAGTTCTATGTATTCTCCTATCCTACTTATCCGCAATGGATTCATGTGCTAATTAGAGAGAAATTAGCAAGCATATAAACACATATATGGATGAAATGGTGACAAAATAATCATATCAATTATTGAGACCCATAGTTCATAGTCCATCTAAAATATATTTAGAGAAAACTAAAAAGGCTTCAGAGATTTTCCTAGCATAACATTTATCAAAGCTGGAAGGAAGGGAAGATTGCTCTTTTTTTAGAGCAAGATTAAACTTTAAATTGATACATATATACAAACATAACCTGTAGTTTTAGAAGGGGGTTGAGGGCTAATTTTGGGTACCGGAGAAGAGAGGACACCGGTAAGTAATTGTATCTCCATGACGGAGACGAATCGCTTCATCTCATCTAGCTGGTCTCGAACCCTGGCTCGGTGTCGTGCCTCGGTCTCGGCTAAACGGAGCCTCAGATCCTCCACTGCCCTAGAAGGAGCTTTCGATGGCAATCGATGTGAACCGTAACACATGTTTTGATGACTCTGGGAATTGAGGAGAGAGAAAGATTGGTTGAAATGGAGAATCTGTAACTAAACCAAATGGTGAAAACCAGATCTTCAGCAATCTACTGGATGTTTATCCTTTAGATTGAGTTTCTTCGAATTTTGAATGAATTTGAATTAATTTAGTTTGAATTAATTAAGTTGCCATATTTAGGGGAATTTGGGAAATGAATCTCATATGTTATGTTAAACGGACATTTGTGTAAAGGTAATTGGCAGCATTAATTAAGATAGCCATGTGTTAATTTTTTGGAATGACTCAATTTATTATGTCATGTACTGTGATTTAGTATATATAATACATTCATGTTTAAACGTAAACACTAGCACTACAATTATATACAAATGTGATAATACAATCATATAGCAACAATTCAAAAAAATTTGCATTCACAAAACATAGAATTTTATGTCGTAAATTCATCTATATATATATATATATATATATATATATATATATATATATTAAAGGCATGAACAATACCTTCAATAAACTTGATAATCCTTACTAAAATTCACGGAAATTGATTTGAAAATTCTTAAGCTCTCTCTCAATTCTCTCAACTCTCTCTCAATTCTCTCTGAGGCTTAGCAACTAGAATGCGTAAAAAAAAAAAAACAAACTGATAGCTATAATGCGTAAAACTTCAACTGATAGTCATAATAATACGCACACTAATTGGAATATCAGTTACATCTTAACGTATATGTTATAATTATATTTTATTTATTATTTTAATTTATTTTATTTATATTATTTAAAATTTCAAAAATTAAAAATCCCAAAAGCCATGTTTGGCAAAACCCTTTAAAATAATGACTTAATATATTTAAGCCTTGTTTGGCAAAAACTAAATTAAACTCCCTTAATTTATTTTAATAAACAATTTAGTCTATAACTTATAATCACATATTATTTATTTGGATTTCTATATCCACCATTAATCAAATAAATCAATCACATACTATATTTTAAATAAATTTTACACTTTAACAAATATCACAAAATTATAATTTCATTATAATTTTATTTAATAATTTAACATACCATTTTAAATTATTAATCAACAATATAACACCTCATGTCATATTACAACTCTCTAAATTATAAATTAATTTAATTTAGAACATTATTTAATAAATTTAGATTCATAAATATTTATTAACAACCATCACATCAATAGATATTTAATCAACAATAAACACCTCAAATAAATATTTATATAATTCAATAAATATTTAAAATTATAATTTGAATTCCAGATTGTTACATCCTTCCCTCCTTACAACGATTCTGTCCCCAGAATCACAACTCAAACAATCAAATCGTCACATTCTTCCCTCCTTACAAAGATTCTGTCCCCAGAATCGAAGACACAGACTAAACAAATAACTCAGGATAATTCTTCATCATATCTTCGAGTTCCCACGTAGCCTCTTTGACATTGTGATTCCTCCATATCACTTTCACAGAAGGTATCACTTTATTCCTGAGCACTTGTTCTTTCATGTCGACTATCTGGATAGGAATCTCTTCATAAGACAAATCTTTAATGAACTGTAACGGTTCATACTCGATCACATGTTTGTAATCGGGTTTATACGGTCGCAACACCGACACATCAAAAACATTGTGAACGTGCTCTAATTCTGGAGGTAAAGCTACCTCATAAGCTACTTCTCCCACTCTGCGTAGTATTTCGAAGGGTCCAATAAACCTTGGGCTTAGCTTTCCCTTCTTGCCGAAACGAATTTTCCCCTTCCAAGGAGAAACTTTCAAGAACACAAAATTTCCTGCTTCAAATTCATGATTCTGCCTATGTTGATCAGCATATTTCTTCTGTCGATCTTGAGAAACTACTAGTCTTGCTTTGATGAGTTTGATAATTTCAGCGGTCTACTGTACGAGTTCTGGTCCTAGCAATTGACATTCACCAACTTCATCCCAGCATAGTGGAGTTCTGCATTTCCTGCCGTATAACGCCTCGTATGGCGGCATGCCAATGCTTGCATGGTAACTGTTGTTGTATGCAAATTCCACCAACGGTAGATGATCATCACAGTTTCCTTTGAAATCCATGATGCACACTCTAAGCATATCTTCTAGCGTCTGGATTATTCGTTCGCTTTGCCCATCAGTCTGCGGATGATATGTTGTACTCATCTTCAATTGTGTTCCCATGCATTCTTGTAGTTTCTTCCAGAAGTTTGATGTGAACCTCGGGTCTCGATCTGACACTATAGATACTGGAACTCCATGTTTTGATATGATCTCGTTGACATATAGTTTTGCCAGCCGATCAAGATTAAATCTAATCTTTATTGGCAAAAAGTGAGTTAATTTCGTCAGTCTGTCCACTATCACCCATATCACATCGTATCCTTTTTGAGTCGTTGGAAGACCTACCACAAAATCCATTGTGATATGCTCCCACTTCCATTTCGATATCTCTAATGGTTGAAGTAATCCCCTTGGCCTTTGATGTTCTGCCTTCACTCTCTGACACGTCAAGCACTTTGCAACGTCTCTTTTCATATTTGGCCACCAAAAATGTCGCCGCAAATCTTGATACATCTTCGTACTTCCTGGATGAATCGAATATCTTGAGCTATAAGCTTCTGTCAATATGTCTTCTTTAATATCCTGTACTACTGGAACCCAAATTTGTCCCTCAAATCTTAGCATTCCCTCAGCATCAAGCTTATACCTCACTTCTTTATCCTTGACCACGCTTTCCCTTATTTTTCTGCATTCCTCATCCTGTAGTTGTGCGCTCTTCACCCTGTCCACCAAAGTTGGACTAGCTTCCACCTAGTACAATCTTTCATCAGTTTCTTTTGGAAATTTAATTTCCAACTCTAGCCTTGCCATTGTTGAAATGAACTCCTCCTTATCGGTTAACATCATCAACTTCTCTCGACCTTTCCTACTCAAGTCATCTACAACCACGTTTGCTTTGCCTGGATAATAAAAGATCTCGCAATCAAAATCCTTTATCAATTCCATCCATCTCCTTTGACGCATGTTCAAGTCCTTTTGACTGAAGATATACTTCAGACTCTTATAGTTTGTGTAGATCTCACACTTCTCTCCATAGAGATAGTGTCTCCATATTTTCAAAGCAAGCACAACCGCCGCCAACTCTAAGTCATGAGTCGGATACCCTTTCTCGTAGTCTTTCAATTGTCTTGATGCATATGCAATGACTTTGCCTTTCTGCATTAGGACACATCCTAAACCCTTGTGTGAAGCATCACTATACACCACAAAATTTTCTGTATTATCTGGTAATGACAACACAGGTGCCATACTGAGCCTCTTCTTCAATTCCGTAAAACTCTCTTCACACTTCTCCGTCCAAACAAATTTTACAGATTTTCTCGTCAAATTTGTCAACGGAGTTGCAATCTTCGAAAAATCTTGGATAAACCGTCTGTAATACTCTGCCAATCCCAAGAAACTTCTCACTTCTGATGGAGTTCTTGGTTGTTCCTAATTTATCACAGCTTCGACTTTTGATGGATCCACTGAAATCCCATCCTTATCAATTACATGCCCAAAAAATTGTACACGTTCTAACCAAAATTCACATTTAGAGAATTTCGCGTATAACTTTTCTTTCCTTAACGTCTACAGCGTCAAGCGTAAGTGTTCCACGTGTTCTTCTTGAGATTTAGAGTACACCAGAATATCATCAATAAATACCACCATAAACTTGTCTAAAAATGGTTTAAACACCCTGTTCATCAAATCCATGAATGCTGCAAGGGCGTTTGTCAAACCAAAAGACATCACCAAAAATTCGTAATGTCCATACCGAGTTCGGAATGCCGTCTTCGGTACATCATCCTTCCTTACTTTCAGTTGGTGATACCCAATTCTCAAATCTATTTTCGAGAAATATCTAGAACCCTTCAACTAATCAAACAGTTGGTGATATTTGTTTTTATAAGTGACTTTGTTTAATTCCCTATAATCAATGCAAAGACGCATTGATCCATCCTCCTTCTTCACGAATAACACCTGCGCTCCCCACGGTGACACACTCGGCTAAATGTACTTCTTTCTAACAGTTCTTGTAGTTGTACCATCAGTTCCTTCATCTCTACCGGAGCCATTCTGTACTAGGCCTTCGATATCGAAGTGGTTCCTAGAGCTAAGTCGATCACAAATTCAATCTCTCGGTCAAGCGGAAGTCTTGGAAAATCTTCCGAAAACACGTTCACGAATTCCCTAACCACTGATATTTCCTCCAATTTTACACCCTCCTTTTGAGTATCGACTATGTAAGCTAAGTACCCTACACAGCCTTGACTCAATAACTTCTTGGCCTGCATAACCGTCAAACATCTCATTTGTCTATGCTATTTGCTACCATGGAAAACTACATTTTACGGAGTCATAAGGTTTACACACATCTTTTGGTAATCAATTATCGCTCCATAATTGAATAACCAATCCATTCCCAATATAACATCAAACTCTCCAAGTTTTATCGGGATTAAATCTACTGTCATAATATTCCCCTTTATATTCACCCTACAGTTCTTGTATACGAACCTAACAGGAATTACCTCCCTATTCGCAATTTCTATGTTTAAAGGGAAATTCAACTCTTCACTAGGTATTTCTAACTTCTTAGTAAATTCATCAGATATAAACGAGCAAGTAGAACCTGAATCAAATAATACATATGCATTTATATCATTGATTGGGATAATACCTGACACGACATCTTTTGATTGCACCGCATCCTGCACCGTCATGTTGAAGGTTCTTGCTGTGGGCTTATTTGTTGACGTTGGTCCAACAATAGTCAGTGTACCTCCACTAGCATTTCCCTTTCTTCCACTTGCCTCCCCAGATTTCTTCTTTGGACACTCGCGAGCAAAATGATCCTTCGACCCGCAGGTGTAGCAAGCATTCTTCTTGAGTTCAGTGCAATTTGGGGCAATGTGACCCTCCTGGCCACAGTTAAAGTATGCCCGCTTCACCCTTAAGCACATACCCATGTGAAACTTCCCGCACATAGCACATGCTTCAATCTTCTTCCTTTGCTGGTTACCTTGCTAATTTCTAGCTCCCACATTTACATTCCACTTTCTCTTCAAATTGGTGTTGCCATTTCCATCGTTACCACCACCACTCTTAACTTCACTTTCACTCTTTTTCTTCCTCTGCTATTGGTTGTGCTTTGTTACAGCTTCGCCTCCACTCTTAGCGAGAATCGCCTTTTCGAGCACTGCTGCAAACGTCTTTAACTTGAACAGGGAGACTCCGCTGTACAACCATGGCTTCAGCCCCTGCTCGAATCTCCTTGCCTTGCGCTCATCCGTATTCACCTGATATGGCGTAAACCTTGCTAACTCATTGAATTTCACTGCATACTCTGACACTGTCATGGTGCCCTGCTTCAGTTCCAGAAACTGTACCTCCATTTGACTTTTCAAACTCTCTGGGAAATAAGTCTCAAAGAATATCTCATTAAACCTATCCCAAGTCATTACCCCTTGACCTCCTCGGGTTTTATTGGCTTGCCACCAATAACTAGCCTCTGCTTTTAATATGAATGTTGCAAAAGCTGTCTTTTGATTATCCTCTACCCTAGCAACATCGAAAACTCTCTTTATTTCCATGATCCAGGTCTGTGCCTTAACCGGATTCATGGACCCACGGAACTCCGGTGGCCCAACCGCCTTGAAGTCCTTAAATGTCACAGCTTGATTTTGTGGCTGATTCTGTAATGCTCCCATCAGTAGCGTTATGAATTACTGAACTGGATTAGCCTCGACATTGTTATTATTCTCAACGTTCCTTTGTCGTGGTTGACGTCTTGGAGGCATTTTATGTTAAAATACACCCATTAGATTCTATTCAACCTTTTTAAGTATTACTACTTAATTTGCATACCATATAAGATTATCACGTAACAGATAACACTTTGAATAAAATAATAACTTTTATTCATTCATAATCTTTTAAAAACATCAAAACAATAGCATCACTTCTATTTACATTACTTTCCTAAACTACAAAAGTTGCAGGATTACTTCATCATCATCACATCCTATTGGTTATATCATACCCGTGATTTACATCTTATTTACTCACTAATCACATAATAATTACATTCATGACGTTCTATTAAAATGCTGCATAGCCTTACGACGCTTCTCTTCCATAATTCGGAACATTGTTCAGCGATCTAATATATACGATGGCAGCGTCTCGAACTGAATTGGATAACCCATGACCCAATCTTGAGCTCAATTGATCACGGTGTTGAATACGTTATTCATCTCTTCCATCTCCATCCTCTTTGCTTGTGCATCTCTCTCTGCTATTCTGGCTCGTTGATAAGCTTCATTGTACGCGTCTTCAGCTCTTGCCCTCTTAGTAGATTCCTCTTTCAACTTGTTCTTCAACTCTGCAATCTCTGCTATCATTCGCTCGTTCTCTCCTTCAGTGTGGACCAGCATCTCTTCAAAATTATTCAAACGTTCCTCTCGATCCTGGATCTCGTCGTCCTTTTGTGCCATCAAGGTCTATTATTCAGCTACTATCTATTGCAACTCCTCGACGGTATCTTGAAGTTCCACATTACGGTCGTATACTTCGTCATACATACGGGTATCTATCGAGTTAAGTGGAAGTTCTTCCTCCTCGTCCTCCTCTTTCGATTGTGGCAGCTCAACAGGGCCCTCCTCGTTCGTCTCTATCTCATCATCATCAGGTATACTCTCCTGCTCAACTACTGTGACCAACAAAGTTGCTTCCCGTGGTAGTAGTTGTTCCCACACCACCTGAATATCTGGAGACTCCTCCTCTCTAGGCATCTGGGATCCTTCCTCCCTAGCCTGACTGGATCCTCCTATATTAGCCATCCTATCAACCAAATTTTAAGTTTTAACTACTAACCATTACTACTCGACACTCACGAGCACATAGTTACAACCACATAAGCACATAAGTATTTTATTACTTCTTTCTTAACAACTCGATACGAGTTTATCATCACTATCTTTTCAAAGGTTACTTCCTAAGATTTTTCCCCACCTAAGGTTCACAACCCAAAGCTTTGATACCAACCTGTGACACCCCCAAATCTAGGTACTTCATTCCCACAAGATTTGGTGTTCACAATCTATTCATTCATATCTATCTACCTAAATATAATAAAAATTAAATCATAAATCCTCCCTTTAAATAGGGTTACATCATTAATCAAAATTCTTCCCAGGTTGTCTAACCTTAAACATCAATCAAGTGCGAAAATAAAATTATTACATCACATCATTAATTAAAAGTCTATCATCATAACAATAAATAAAATTACAAGTCTTTATCACTTGTACATTTTTTCCTTTCCTTTGCTAGTTGTAGGTTTGTCGACCTTTTCAACTTTAGCTGCAATGAGTGTATATATATGCAAGAGTGAGCAAAACAAATGCTCACTAGATATAGCAATGAATCAAACAAGAATATAATAACTGCCAATGAATAGGCTCATCTAAGCTGAATAGTACTCTATCAATGATAACCAAAGACTGGAATCAAAATATGGAATATATATCTGAGGGTCATAAGATCACGAACTATGTCTACAGTTGTAAGTAATCTTTCAACTTCAACTTTAACAGTCATAAGACTATAAGGACTCCTCGTACTTAGGGGGATTAGCCCTTCGTACAATGTATTGTGCACAAACATTTCAACGCTAAGTGTAAATTATCCCTTAATAATAGGGTTGTTCATCTCAGTACTTAGAGTACAAGTCCGCACCAAAGAAAGTTTGGTTTGGATAAGCTTTCAAGGGTAATTTGAAGTTTAACGATCATCAACTAGGGGACTAGTTGAATCAACAATGCTTGATAACATAACAGTTGTTTAATAACAACATAACATAGAATTATTGAGAATCATAGGTGAATTGACTATATATATTAAACTCATGCTTGAAAATAACTAGAGAGAATAAGTATTGAACAAAATGAATAAAATAATAAACCTTTGCTTGAACAATAAATAAGCTAAGGTTAGGGTCTTATAACATTAAAAATGAAATTACTGAACGTACATTAACTAATAGCAAGCTGAAAACTAAAAACTTGCCCAACTTGATATTAACTCATGCAAAGTAATAAAACATCTCAATAATAGAGACGAGAGTTCAAAAACTGCGTTCATTATACAGGAATAGAACTTAAGAAACTTGTTTAACTATAAACAAGTTAGAATGAACCAACCATAATGAGAATTCCAATAACATTAGAGTTAAAGCTTGCTCAAATGAAATTTAGGAACAAATGACTTGTTCAATAACAGTTTAAGGTAGGAAGTTCATATATATATATATATATATATATATATATATAATATTAAAGGTATGAACAATACCTTCAATAAGCTTGATAATCCTTGCTAAAATCGCTGAAAATTGCTTTGGAAATTCTTAAGCTCTCTCCCAATTCTCTCTGAGGCTTAGCAACTAGAGTGCGTAAAAAAAACAAACTGATAGCTATAATGCGTAAAACTCAACTGATAGCCATAATAATACGCACACTAATTGGAATATCAGTTACACCCTAACGTATATGTTATAATTATATTTTATTTATTATTTTAATTTATTTTATTTATATTATTTAAAATTTCAAAAATTAAAAATCGCAAAAGCCATGTTTGGCAAAAGCCTTTAAAATAAAGACTTAATATATTTAAGCCTTGTTTGGCAAAAATTAAATTAAACTCCCTTAATTTATTTTAATAAAAAATTTAGTTTATAACTTATAATCACATATTATTTATTTGGATTTCCATATCCACTATTAATCAAATAAATCAATCACATACTATATTTTAAATAAATTTCCCACTTTAACAAATATCACAAAATTATAATTTCATTATAATTTTATTTAATAAGTTAACATACCATTTTAAATTATTAATCAACAATATAACACCTCATGCCATATTACAACTCTCTAAATTATAAATTAATTTAATTTATAATATTATCTAATAAATTTAGATTCATATATATTTATTAACAACTATCACATCAATAAATATTTAATCAACAATAAACACCACAAATAAATATTTATATAATTCAATAAATATTTAAAATTATAATTTGAAATTTCGGATTGTTACAATACGGACCTTGAACTCTTCTCCAGGTTTAACAGTGCATCACCACTGTAAACCGTCTTTAATAGAATGTTTAGCAATCACACAGACTGAAAACACTCTCTGCAAGTACTTTAGGTTATCAGCCTATCGTACCCCTACGTCGTGCATAACGTATTATATCTTAATATTGTAACGACTATATACGTTACTTTTGAAACCATTGTCTCCGATAACATGTCCCCTTTTACCGGGTTGTTCACCTTAGCTTTTCAACATCTGAATCTGCACTAAAACAATTTGGTTTGGCATAACTTCTCAAGAAACGCTTGAATTTCATGAACATCTTTCAATATTCGTCTAGCTGAATCAAATAGCATATACTTCTACAACAATTCGAACATCAATCAATATATATATATATATATATTCTCATATCTTAAAGAAATCTCAAAAATATTTTTATGGTGTCATGATTATAACGTTGTCATACTACATCTCACCATAGTGGGCTGACGATCATATGATCACATCCAACACCAGGTTCCATTGCATTGATGACTTTATCGTTTATCATATCACCTGATACATATAATTAATATATTTTGAAAATTTAAAAATCATCATTTTTTTATCTAGCCGAAACAAACAGCATAGATACGCGAATAATAGCACCATTTTAAAAATTCTTTGGTTCATTAGTGTGATCCAACATTTTTCAAAAATTAAAAGTACAACCATCGGCACAAAGTCAATAAATCTCGAAAGTCTAGCATATCTAATAGATTTAGAATATCTAGGTATCCATCAACTTCAATCTTTACTCCATTACTTCATTACTTAACCAATCTATCAATCTTCAACTTCATCAATGCTCTCTATACTATAATTATTTTCTACCCAATATAGTTCATCAAACTTACCACACTTTGGAAATCTAGGAACTTGCCACAATAATATGAGTTTAAGAACTTATCGTAGTCAGACCATAGACGTCCATTCACTAAGGGGTTCAAAACATACCATATTATTATGAGTCACGAACTTACCATGCATTAGTTTTAAAAACCGCACCTAATCCTAATAATATCTGACTAATCTTAATAGTTTCTAACTATCAAATATACACATGGGAAAAGAATCACCTTTTCACCACATATACATTGATAGCGCGATAGCGACATTCCAATGATTATCAATGTGATAAACTGAGTGCAAGCACAAAACCCTCGCCCATACAAAGGTTTGTACAACTCAGCCATTAGATGAGTCCTCAATTGAAATCCCACCTAACTCTATCTTGCTTATAACTTGCTCTTTGCTCGATACGAATTTTTCGTACCTCATCATCTATAACTCCTCGTGAGTTATCTCGTACTATTTCATAGTACATTATCTTCATAGCATCAAGCTATATTTATTCAAACATTACATACCATCTTCCTTTTATAACTTAAACAGATCACGTCATGATCTTATTCTATAATCATCTCCCTTAAAATTATTTTCTTAACTTGTGATCGTTTTGTTTTACGATCCCCTTTCTTTCCTTTTTCATCATTTACGACATTATTCGTTATTTTGGCTATTGGAGTTAGGCAACTCCCATATCTTATCTTTATATCTCTTCAAGATTCTTCTTTGAATTTTCTTGTTTATATAACAATTCTTCCTTTAAGAATTTCTAACTTCGTTTACATTGTTCAACATTTCATTCGAGTTCCACATTTTCATTATACGTATCCACTTTCTATACTTGGTACACATCGAGTCTCTAACAGTTTCAATATGGTACGCAGAGTGGTTTCCCACAAACAACCAACAAACTAGGTTCCGAGTTGCTAGTTCATATATACCTCATCTCTATGAAGGAATCGTTTAGCCCAGATACCATACATCAACTATTAAAGAGTACAATTGTACCATACTTAAATATAACTTTTTGATTCTTAACTTCTTTATCATCTTCTCCTTTATTCTCTAAGGTTATAGCCTAAGGTACTCTTACCTAAGGTTTATAACCTACAGCTTTGATACCAACTGTAACGACCCCAAAATTTATACAATATAATTCTCAACTTCGGTCGTTAATAACACATCTACCTTCTGATTTTACATCATTATTCGATGTTAGACTTTATAAAATGCGGAATAATTTAAACTTTTCTATCTTCTTACTTTAATTCCCTGAATCAAAACCTTTATCATCTACATGTCTTTGAATCAATCTTATTTTATAATTCGCTTCGTCACAATTATTATAAAAAATTTTACATTTCAATCCGATAACCTTTACATATCAGATAACTCTAACTTTAGCTTTACAACTCAACATAAAACTATACATCATAAAACATTTAGTACATCTCATGAATCCTAATCATGGTATTAAGAAATAACAACTTTAGCTAAAATATTAATCTTCGTGTATTATTTCTGATCCACATCATTCAAGTAGCACATAGTTTTATCTTTAATCCTTATCTTGCAAAAATGGTTATTTGCAAGGTTGAGCTCGACAGCCCAGCAAAATCTAACAGTTTTCATGCATCACATAACACATAATATCATGTTTATCATACATCTCTGAAACATTGAACTAACATAACATACATGCTGATGTTCAAATAACAAGTATAAAGATTGAGTTCCTTACTCAATCAACATTCATTTCTCAAACAACGTAGTCAGATATTGACTTTAACATTCCATGTTTTCAACATATATATAACATATTATGCTATTTACAATAAAGAATTAAAACAGCTCATCATCAAGTTCACATAGCAAATAGGAACTGAAAGACTTGCCTGGTTTGTAGATTACCAATTACCGAAAAATTGCTTAAATACTCCGCGTACATCCTACAACAGTTCAAAGGTTCATATTCACATGCATTAGTTACACATATAACGAAACCACAATGACTCTTAGTCTTACTCTTTTTATAACTTGCGTCTCTTTGAAACTTAACGCATATCTTCAGGTGTTTATTCCTCTTCGTATGGCGCTTTATCATTACATAATCCCATTTTGTGTTTCTTTATACTTCTTTAGAATCAAACACTTAACGCTCATTAAAGTCATCATAGATTCCATTACCTCATATTGGATGTATTACACTTGTTAACAACAACTAGGTTATATAACCTCCGCCTTTATATCTCGTTACACTTCTCTTACAATTGACAATTTAAGTCTTCTAACGCGTATTTACATCCTTTTAAACATATATTAGATTAACTAATCAAGTTAACATTCAAATCGTTCTTTCAACTTATATCTCACTATAAACCAACATAAACCTTATCATTTATCTTTAACTTTTGAAAACATCACATTTGGTTTCATTTCCTAACTTATTTAAATAATTACTTAAAATCTTTACACTTTGTATTACATCACATTAAAATCATTATTATAGTCCACATTATGTTTTAACATCATTAACATGCTTGCCAAACTAGATTAAGTCCATTAATCATGACCTACAAATAAGCAGACTTCACTATCTCGCACTGAGGGTATGGCTCAATTTGCGCCATACTTAAGTTTAGGGACACAAGAATTGGCAATTGCCGCTTGCAGCTTTTATAGCACCCAATAATTGCTACCGGTGCATAGATGTAAATAGAAGCGTAGTGTAATAGTAGCTGTTTTTAGCCTAACTAACACGAATTTCATCCACAAAATAGTGAAATTAGCATATACAATTGATGTAAAACTAACACAAACATGTTTTCTCACATATTCATCAACTTAGAACAATTAAACATCAATTTAAACTAATTTAATTCCTTAAATTTTATGTTTTCTCATAAAAACTCAATTTTGACATTCTTCATAGAAATCATCACTGTGATCACAATTCTTATTCAAATCACTTCGTTCAAACTACGTTCCCTTTGTTTCTTAACATACTAACACATTCTAACATCAAATAGCAGAATATATCACATATTGAGCATCAAATTTTGTACTTTAAACAAGCCATATCACATGAACATATCACTGTTATTTTAATTCCCTCATATAATCCAATTTTACGTGTTTGGTTATTCCAATAACACTCAAATATGGTGACTAACAAATTCTACCAAACTATATGTACACATATATACAATCATCCAACGTGACTTAATAGTTTACAGAAAATTTTCACTGAGAACTCAAAACATAAAAATTAGAAATATAATATACCTTAATCCTTGTTTATTGAAGCAATTGATATATATAGTGGCTTCAATTCTTTCCCCTTCCACAGCAAAACCCTCAATCTCTTAGCAATTTCTCTATGTGTTTCCTTCTTCTCACCAAACCCTCTCTAAACATAGCCTTAAAAAAAATAGACGCGTAGAAAATAAATTGGCTTCCACTAACCCACGTATGCTTCAGTTATAAAACCCAAACAGGCGTCAGTTCAAATAAGCCAAAGGCCATAAGGCTGTCACAAAATCTCCCCCATACTAGATTATTTTAATAGTATTATATTATATAGTTTTTATTTGTCACACCAGTAACCAATTTACATAACTTACCATAATAAATATAATAATTATAATTTTTATTATAATTATTCTGATAATTAATAAATAATTATATATCTAATTTAATTAATAAATTATACTTAAACATCACTTTATTTAATATACTTATTTTCTTTAATATTAAATAAACTTTCATTTAATTTAATTAATTCATTAAATTAAATCTACAACGAATAAAATTTACCTTTGCTTTAACTTAATTATCATACACACGTAACTAAATTATTATACCACAATTTTATAAATTATTTATTTATCTCAATAAATAAATAAATTAAAATATTTATTTAATTCAATAAATATTTAAAATTAATTACAAAATTCATTTAATTTCTTCATAGTTAACTTAACTATTAAACCTCACTTTCCCAATATATGAATATATATTTCTCTTCACACCAGATCACATATTTCAAAATATATAGCACGTGTATATAAATACTCAAACTCAAAACATCTCATAATAAGAATTTTAATTATTAAATTCTTATTTTAATAACTTATAAAAATTCAGGTTGTCACAACCTGTGTAGACTTCCTTTATTAGACTCATCAGTGTGTTCTTCTGATTTCTAGTTTGTAGAATCTTTTTCCATCTCATCAACTTCTTCTTCAGCATCTTCTTCCGCGAATTCAAACTCATCATCACTTAAGTCAATGACAGCATTGAAGTGTTCTCCCATCCTTTTTGAGATAGATTTAGCAAATAGTCTGTTTATTTTTCTTCTTATTTGCTGGTCAACTATGGGGGTTTCAGACTTTTCTTCTTCTTCAGAATCTGAAGCCTCTGTATCACCATATAAGCTTTCTTGATGATCAACAATAGTGGGAGCATGTCCTTCTTCCTCAGACCCAACATCTTTTAAACCCTCAAATGAGCTTGTTGGAGCATTAGCAGTAGGAGATCCAATTTTTTCATCTTTCCCACTTTCTTCAGCAGCAGAGTGACAACTCTGAGTGTTAGCCATAGGACTTGCACATTCTTCTTCACCATCAAATTTGGCTATTTCTTTCATAGACTCAACTTCATCTTCATTGTTGGACTTTCTCTTTGAGAGTTCAATCTTGAAGCTCTAAGTTCCCTTCTCATTTTCAGACTCTACGTCTTCTCTTTCTTCTTGAGTAGATAGGCTACTTTGAGGAACTAGAACTGACTTCTTCATCACCTTTGTTTTCTTCTTCGGTGGCCCTTAGAGTAATCTGTTACTCCTTCTTCTCTTTGGGGTTTTTGTAGTTGAAACTTTTTCTTCTCTTGTTTCATGCCTTTTTTTGTTAGTGGAGAGACGGATAGATGGAGTCTTTGTATTCTTCCCACTCTTAGACTTCTTCTTTACTGGTGTGGCTGCTACCGATCCAGGGTCATCAGATTGAGAGCTTTCCACCTCTTGTGAGATAGAGACCTTGCTACTACTCCCAGTTGTTATTAGCCTCTTGTTTTCCTTGGGATTTTTCTTCCAATTTTCGAACAACTGTGGGGACATTACTTTATGAACATTAAGAATTTCACCCTCATCATCCTTAATTTTATTCTTCAACTTTTTCTTCAAGATGATACTTAAAAATCTTCCATGGAAAACCTTTGTGAGAGGTTTTTGAGCTAACCTTTTCTTCTCTTCCTTATCCAGCCATTTGGAAATTTGATTAAGCAGGATAGCTCCAAAGTTTATGTGTTCCTTCAAGACTATTGCAGACATGATCTTTAGCTGTTGATCAATCACAGTGTCATGTGCAGTGGCTTTGCATAGGATACATTTGCCCACTATTTTAGCAAGGAACTCGAATTATTCAGGAAACTCCTTTTTTCTTCATGTCCTTCATACTAGAGTTTCTTTTGTACTGCATAATTTTCTTGGCTTTTTTAGTGTCGATCTCATCCAGGCTTTTTAGATCTTGGTCAGGAAGGACTAAGCATTGATTGATGTCAGAAGAATTTAGCTTCAGAATTTGACCCTTAACCTTGGTGGAGAGGATTCCAAAATTTATGGTTTCGTTTGAGTGAAACTCTTTGACCAGGTCACTATATATTCGTGTGTTTACCTCAAGACATTCAAAGAATCTGGCCTTCTTTACGAGTTCAAGAACTTCTTTGAACTTCTTCTCAGATTTCTCAAAAGTCTTTGTTCCGAGCTGAATGCTAGTGATTACTCGCCAATCTGCCATTTGTAGAGTTCGAAGTATATGGGTATTTAATTTCAGATGACTAATAAGAGGTAGCTGAGCACAATTAGAGCGAAGCTTGAGGTTTGATATATTTAGGCTTTGAAGAGAGTTTTAGGGTTTGAACAAGGGAGGGAGAGAGAGGTTCAATAGCTTTTGATAACTTGTTCAAAGGTTTTGGCTGTTTACAGGTAGCTAGGTTTTGCCTTAGGTATAGATTTGACAGGTTTGTAGATTTTTGAAGAGCCTGCTAAGAAGAAACTGCCAATTATTTGAATTTCCCTCTTGTAATTGTTCCTTCCACGTTTCTTAGTGGGATAGTTGTAAGTTGCTAATAAGCCATCATCTATAAGTCCACCATCATGTCCGTTCTTTAGATTTGACTTTTCTTCTGTTGACTATTTCAATACGTAGAGTAGCTTGTTAAGGCAGCTATTGACTCTACAATTTTCTTCGTCGACTCAACGATCATCTTCTGAGAGATGCTTCAGTGGATGATTGGACATTAATCCTCATCTAGAAGTTGCATGACTTAACCACTGATGTATTCCGAGGCGCCTCAAACAATCAAATTCGAGGTAAATTTTCGTATGCGTCTTTCTAGTTAATTTGAACTTATCTCCACACTATCTGAATAGTTGAGCATGTGCCCATTTCTGTTGAGCTCTCCATGAGCTAGTGTGTCCTTTGGGAAGACTACGATCGTCAAGACTACTCTACGATCTTTGAGTTTGCACTATGATCGTTGAGTTTACTTCAGAATTTATTCTACGATCGTTGTTTGTCCTGGTCCTTGAGATGAACTAGACTAAGCATTCCTTCTGGGTTAAGGTAGCTAAGGAAGGGCCAACCTCTTAGAGTGAACTAAGGGTCAGATTTGTCCTTAAGGCGCTTTCTAGATGAAAAACTTTAGAAGTGATTAGTACTGATATCTCATTTGATCTTTTTTGCTGGGAAGTTCATCTACCAACTTTAGACATTTGCATTGGTTGTAATCGTGGTGTTCTCTTGCTCTTATACTACGATCAGATGGTTGATCGTAGGCACTCCATAATTTTGAGTTGTGTGGTTGACAAGGTTATCAGTAGTACATTTTGAGACGTTCCTACTGACTATGGATCTTCATTCACTACTACAAAACAGTAAATAGATAACGCGGAAAAAACGTTGTGGTTTCAATCAGAAAAATGTCGTGGTTAAGGGTGTTATCTATTTGACACCCTTACATAAAGTTTTTAAAACGTTGTAGTTAAGCACATTACACAACGTTTTTAAGAAAAAAAAGTTGTAGATTTGTTATCCATAAATTAGCAGATGCTTAAAAACGTTGTAGACGGTATGATTCCACAACGTTTTCTGGATAAAAACGTTGTAGAAGGTATGATTACACAACGTTTTTAAAATGTTGTAGATTAAAAAAAAGAAAAAAAAGGTTGGTTCACCTACATTACTAATACACCTGCAATATGCTAATGCCATAATATATAGCTAAAAGGTCTAAATTCTCATTTAAATTTAAAGCCAAAATATATCAACCATTCAAAATATATTCCAATAATACCATTCGTGTAATTCAAATTACTACATCCACAAAATATATACCAAACTATCATATATGCTCTACATGTAGCTGCTCACATACGTTGCCCACTCATCCCGTACTTTATCAAAGTATCATATATGCCTTCAATACTATCATCTTTCATGCAAATCAAGAAGCAGCTACTCAACTGCCAAGAATAGCAAGAGAGCTATATCAGCAGGCTGTTAAAAATTATATCATATCAGTCCATGAACCACATAAGACAATAAGGTAGAAAAACTCAAGGGAGTATAATATATGCCTTCAATACTAATGCTTGTAGCATTGGATCAATATCTACAAACATAAACACTTGTAGCATTGGATCAACATCTAGGATCAATATATGTATAACATGTATAACAACAAACATTACCAGAGATGATCCAACAAGTCAAGTAAGGATTACTTTCCGTTACCAGAGCATGCACACACAAATGATATTCACCAGCAGCTGATGTCCTGCAATATAGGATCATCATATACTACTAGATGCAACAGCTTAACCCAACAATAAAGTTTGACTGAAAGGAAGACTAGGTGAAAGGAAGAAACATAAAGACTAGAAAATTTGACTGCTATACCTCAACTTGTCATTGTAGTGATTGAACATAATTAATGATTTCATCAAGCATAACTGCTTTGATTTGTTAAGAAATGAAATGCAAAAAAACCATCAAAATTATATTTTTTACTAAAGATTTCTTTATGAGACCTTAAAATGCAATGACTAACCTTGCTACCACCTTGATCTTCATGCTGCTTGGGGCCAAAGTAGTGATTTCTTTGTTCATTCGGTTAGCAATGTCTGGGAACATGGTGGTTTCATGAATGCCTGCAGCTTCTCCTTCATAGTAAAAATTTTTACTACCTTTTCCCCTGTTCTATTGTCTTGCACAAACCCATGAACCTGCCAATACAGTTATATACAATCAGTATAGTGTGGCAAGGAGAGGAAAAATGAACTCTAAATGATCCACAAAGTTGGAACTCACAAATGAAGCAAGTAAACAAGTGGTGAAAAATATAGAAGAGCACAGACATTTAAGAATGTACATACTTGATTCTAAAAAGTGGCTTCATGCTCAAGCATTTTTTGTTTTAATGCGTCCTTCTCATACCCTGGATATACATCTGTGATGGTCCTAAGCACGAAGCCATTATAGTACTCCATTATAGTATTCTTTATTCAATAGAAGCTACTCAAAATTACTTTGCAATATATTAAGAGAAAGCAGTGGTTAAATCAAAAAATAATAAGCAGTTTATACTTCCTTGATAAAGATTGAGCCTTAATGAACTACAACATACAATAAGATTTTTAATGTGTCAGAATTGTTATAATACCACATTGACAGAACTTGGGTCATGGGAATGTAAAAGTTACATCATGCTGAACAAAATAGGCATAAATGAAGAGTTACTCCATGTTTGCAAAGTCACGATCTAAAAAATATGAGTTCAAAAGAGGGGAAGGGGGAACACCTACTGGTGCACTAGTACTTATGCCGAGAGATCTGGAGAAAAGTATATCAATCATGTTATGTTACTTGTTTAGTCTCATGTTATATCAATTACTTTCAACAGCTAAAAGACATTCAGTATTATGTATAATAACTCCTTAAGGTAAACTTCGTAAAGTAAATTGATATACATAGTACTAATAACAGTTTCTTACCTCTGTTATGGCAGTAGTCATAAATTAATATATCACATTAATCAAGGTGTCAACACACAACTTCAAAAAATATAATGTCATATAATGCATTAAATAAACCAGAAATTACCCATGAAAAATGATGAAGATATTACCCATACTTGCAGAGGTTCAACATTCTATCTTCACAATCAATGTAAAGGCTATCAATAGATGATGTCTGATTCAAAGAAACCTAAAGAGGATAATTCATTATAAGAGGCAAAAGTATAAGCACAGAGAGAATCACACAGTTGCTACTTTAGTTTCATTAGCCCCAGGAATATATGAATCACACAGTGCTCTTTCCAGTGTCGGTGTTCCACGGTAAAACTTTTGGATAGAAGGTGTTCCACAGTAAATTGAACTCAAACAAAAAATGTTGTGTAAAGATGCTAAACCTTGGTGAATATTAAAAGGTTAAATTTTTAGAGCAGCTTTGAAGAGATGGAACATGGTCTCAGCATCAGTCACTCTCTTTTGAAATTGAAAGGAGCACACTTTCAAAAAATTTCATCCATAACCTGCAGCTACCTATTGAGGTACAGGTAGTTACAATTTCTCCCTAGCTAGCTTTTCTCCTTTGCTATGCTTGCTATTCATTTACACAAATCTTCATTTGCTCAAGGTGTTTAACAATATTTCAAGCAAGAAACAACTATACTTCACTAAAATAATCATTAAGCTCCATAGAAACATACTCTGCATTGATCTTGTAAGATATATGGCTTGACAACATGTCCTAGCCTACAAACTCCTATGAAATGACATTTACATTCATCACTTATAGACTACCATTCGCATGTTTCATCTAAGAGCTTTTATTTCTTTTGATAGAAAAAGAAATTTAATTAGAAAAGCAGAAAGAGTATAAGCCTCCTGAGAAAGCAGAATAGAAGAGAAAAACAATTGTTTCTTTAAAACATGAACAAGTATAACTATAATTGACAACAATTTTTTTTTTTAAAAAATAGGACAAAATATATAATATTGGCAGATCAAGATTCATTAGAGATCGGAGCGATGAAAAATTGAGGCACCTGAACGAGCCAGAGGGCAGTCGTGCCGGCAGCGACGCCTCACATGATGGCCTCCTGAACGTCGATGGCTTGGGGGCGCATCCTTGGCGTGAACAAGTGACCGATCTTCATCCAGCAGCTTCCGCACCTGTGGAGGGCCCAAGCTAAACTTTTTAGCAGCCATCAGAAGACCATTAAGAAGGGATTTAGGAATAGAAGGATTTGATTCAAGAATACTCATAGAGTTAAGGGTTTTACCCTTTGATGTTTTCCCTCTATGTTTCATGCACTGAGAAGAAACCCCAAAATCGATACCCAGTCTCTGGCGAAGCCGATTCGAACAATGTTTAGGCTTGGGAGCCACTATCGATCCTTCTTCCTTTGAACTGGTTGACGAGATCGAGACGGGTTTGAGAGTGAGAGAGAAGACATGCTAGGGTTTTAGGCTAAAGAGAGTGCTAGCGTTTTATTTTAATTTCAAATTCACCTCCGCATTTTTTTTAACCTCCGTGTTTTTTAGATACATAACATTTTTTCAAAAAAACGTTATCTAGTTAAAACCAAAAATTGCACTTTTTAAATAGATAACGTTTTTTCATATATATCTACAACGTTTTGTTAAAAAACGTTGTGGGAAAAAATACCACAACATTTTTTATAAAAATGTTGTGGTTTAAGTGTTGTCTATTTACTACTTTGTACTAGTGATTTGGTTCATCAGTCAAAAAGTTTTGGGACTTTGTAACTGGTACATTGCTTCATAGTGCACTTCTGATATTTTTAGTGTTGTTGTTCTTTAGCAGATCATTGCTCCACCATAGTTGATACTATCTTTTTAGAGAGGTGTGAGTTCTTCTTCTTCATGTGCATTAGAAGGCAGCCTTACATATCTCCAGGACTGATCACTCTATGATGGTTTCAAAAAACTACGAACTTAGTCTTCTTTGACAGTTTGTACTTGTGGAGTTCTGCTTTTGTAATGAATTCCTCATGATTGATGCTCGATGATCCTCTGATGTGAACTTCCTTGAGGATTCTTCTCATATAATATGCTATGCATGATTGAGCATATAAGGCCCTTTTTATCTTAAGGTGAATGGTCTGCTTCCATATATAGATTAGCAACTATGTGAGCTTCATTCATGTTAGCTCAGCAAGTCTTCAAGGACAGACTTTAACAAGTAAAGATTTAGTCAGAAATTCTTCTGAAATGTCTTAAGCCTACTGCTTGTTGAATCTTCTTGGTTGAAGTCTTCTGCTTCAGCATTCCTTAGTGTGGTCATGAAAGTAGTATGCATATAAGCCAATCATGTTTGATGATATAGCATATACTTTGTAACAATCTTATTCATTTATTAATAAAAAGTATTAATTTAGTAAAGGCTTTTAATTATCTACATGATGCTGTTTTATAATATGTGATAAACCCATAGTTTTAAGCAATTCTTTTAGAATAATGACGATGATCATTCTAATGAGATCTAAATTCTTAGAAAGCTTAAAACTAAAATAGTTTCTAATCGTTGGATTACTAAATTGGGGATTAGTGAATCCGGATAAATTGGTACATATATTGCTTGCTCATTGGATGAGGATGATTGATCTCATTATCATTTGTGTGGAGACACTAAAGCAAGTATGTAGGTGCTTATTAGAGAATAAGTTCATTGAATGTGGCTCGCTAAGGAATACCTAATGGAATTTTACTTGTCTGTCAATAGGAATTCCTGTAGTGATAGTAGTACAAGTGATCCTTAGACTTGTGATCATCATAGTATCTTGTGTATGATGAATTACACTTTGACTTATTCCTTAAGACCCTTAGGGTATATCAAAGGGTATGCTTGGGTATAGTAAGTCGAACATGGAGATAATGTATGATCAATAAAGAATCTACCACTTCTAGTAAAAGAAGAGAAATGCCCTATGTGATTCGATAAATGACAACTCAGTAGTCCTTGGCCAAGGCAGAATAAAATTAGAAAGGAGTTTCTAATTGCATTATTTGGAGTTGTGCATTTAAGAGTCGAAATACATATAATTAAATAAAATAAGACTTGACAGTAATTTCATATCTTATATTTAATTGGGACATTGTATGGTGGAAGGATTGAATTGTACGATAATTGTGACACCCCCAAAATAGGTATACATCACCCATTTTGGGTCGCCAAATACATAGTACTGAATACAAATACAAACTTAATTATACAACATGAGCTGAGAGTTTTTTTACACGAATATTGTCTTCTAGACAATATCCAAACTCAAATAGAGTCCTCATTACATTTATTGTCACACTATTTTATAAAATATTGAGGACTACTAAAAATGAGGACTTTTACCACATCATTTGTAACATTACGGTTCACGATTATAACGAATGATCCATGGTCATAATTATACCAATCAACAGTCCATCTATGCACGTAAGCCAAAGATAACTTTCATATCAATATAAGCATGAGGATGATGACAATGGTATAAGCATTAATCAAACGAAATCAAGGATAAATTTTAAAGACTTTAAATTTATCCAGAGTTTAAAAATATCCAAATTGTCAACATGATATTGCTTTGTGGAGTAAAATTCAAGAATAATATTCATGTATGAAAAATAATTTGGATAGAAAAGAAATATATTTTTCGGGTGAATAGTACCCCGTGAATAGTACCCTATGAATAGTACTTCGAAAATAGTATCCCGGCATGAAAAGTACCCCAAATATCCGAGTGAATAATATTCGAGTGAATAGTAACTAGGTGAATAGTAACTTATGAATAGTAACTCTTGAATAGTACTTCGGCATGAAAAGTGCCCCGAATACCCGAGTGAATAATATTTGAGTGAATAGTAACTGGGTGAATAGTAATCCACAAATAGTAACTCATGAATAGTATTCCGGTATAAAAAGATCAATAATTATCTAGAAAGCTCATAATAATATTTTCATGAAAAGATACTGGATGAAGCACAAATATCAAGGATATTCTACTAATTTCACGGAGTATAAAAGCAATACTTTAATAGAATGAGTGTATAATTAGGAATATGAAATGAAATAATATTACTCACATACTATAGAGTATGGAAGAAAATATTATTTCTACGAATACTGAAAAATATAATATCACTTACCTCAAAAGAAGACTGGATACTGGAATAGTGAGGTAGCAGACCTCTCTTCTTCTTTCTCTCTATAATTGCTTTTGTGAGTCTTAGTGAATTGGTGAGAATGAAAGAAGAATGAGCTTCTATTTATAGAAAAATATAGTTTCGATAATTGCACGTTTTGGGGCTCGAAATATTACAGTATAATACCTTAATCTTTTTCTTCATTTTTAATTTAGTCCTGCAAGTATTATCAAACTTGCACCACCTCCCCTAATAGTACATCATGTGAATCAATAGTACATTCATGTGAATCAATAGTTCTATACATGTGAAAAAATAGTTACAATATAGTATCTTCATCTATACCTCGATTTTTAATTTAGTCATGCAAGTATTATCAATCTTGCACCACCTCCCCTAATAGTACATGCATGTGAATCAATAGTAGACACATGTGAACAAATAGTTATAATCATGTGAATTAATAGCAATTAATTGCTCATTTATCCGATTAATTGTCTAATTGGTCAATATAACCTCCAGAAATTAATTATTATCGAAATAAATGTCGATTTCCACTAACACTAATAATCCCAACATAATGAAGCTATCAAATTCATCTTTAATCAACACGAACTTATTCATCATTAATATTATAACTCACAATATTTAACAACCATATCATTCCCAGGAAAGAAGGGGCTTTCCGATAAGTATTTCTCCCTATTGGCACGCAATTAGGTTTTCAAACCTCTCCTCGACAGAACTTTCTAGACATCATCAATATTGCAAATAATAATATGAATAACTTTGTCGTCTCAATTATTGATTTAATAATATAGAATAGTGATACTGTGACAATAATTAAATCAATAATATGAGAGATATTATGCAGCAATTACTGTAGCAATAATTGAGTATAAATGAGTGACTTCTCACGTAAGCATCAATAATCAATATCGTGTATTACTACGCAACCACGCCAGACACTTTACTTTTACCACCGGGTAGTTCAACAGTTTAACGGTAAAACTTTCGCCATTATTTTTATAAAAGATAATTACATGCTGCTTTCTACTACTTTACAATACTTCCGTTAGGGGTCCACTAATGATTTTGTCGTCGTATTTAATATTCCCTGTTAAAACGAATATTCCCCGACCAATCGAATATTATATAACCACTTTCTAACTTTGTAAAATTTGTATATACTACCCACAACTATAACATTATATCAAACCCACACCATAATACTAAAAAATATATTTTGAGAAAAAATATTCTTTATTCATAAAAGTTGGGGTCTTACAACCTCCCCTTCTTATGAAATTTTGCCCTCGAAATTAGGGTACATACCTGGTATGTCGAAGAGGTGAGGATACCTTGACTTCATTTCAGATTCTAACTCCTAGGTCATTTCCTCAACATCGTAGTTTCTCCACAAAACTTTGACTTGAGGTATAACTTTGGAGCGTAGAATATGATCCTTCTTATCCAAGATTTTAACAGGTACCTCTTCATACGTTAAATCTTCCGCTATCTCATTCGATTCTAATTCAATAATGTGGTTCGGGTCTTTCACATATTTACGTAACATAGATATGTGAAAAACGTTATGAACACGAGACATACTTGGCAGTAAGGCGAGTCTATAGGCCACAGTTCCTACTCGATCGAGGATTATAAATGGGCCAATGAATCAAGGATTGAGCTTTGTTGGGTAAATTCTATATACGCTCACACGCAAGTATACGTGGTCAACAAGTAATAAAGTGATAAGTTGATTATCGTTCCCACATAGAATTATTTAATAAAAATCACCAAATACTAACCCGTAACCAACTCAATCTTATTTAAATGAATGAATTTCAAATTATACAAATTAAACTACTATTAAATTCCACTAGTTAAATTAAGATTACGGAGATTTAAGATCCCAACTTCACTTATTGCTTCATTTAAGTTAACACACTTCTCATCAATTATTCTCTATCCCGAATTGTTAATCAAGAACACCAAAGCAGATAAAACCATCTCTCGATGCATAATACTCATACTCACTTAAATCCACATATGATAGAATTAAGCAAGACACCCTAATTAACTAATCCACTATATCTCTATGTGAATTACAATTAAAAAGGATTTAAAGCACAAGTTCTCTATAAGATTACATATGGCGTAAAGGCATATCTCTATCCTAAACACGAATCATGAATTCCATCTATGCAGAAATCACAAACACATTTTATCATGATTAGATTTAAATCAATACTTCATCTCTCGAGTTCATATAGATTATCATGGTAATTGATGGCCAATCAATTAAGAAATTAAGTCCAAATCACAATAGACAATCCTCACAATAGAACATAATAATTGATAGTGAATCATATTAAAATAAACTACACAATAAGATCCATTGTAATCTCAAACAAAGAATTAGTTCATTGAATTAAAACTAAGAATCCACACTTGAATAAACAATAAAAGACAAAGATAGAAGAAGATGAGAAGATAGAATCTATTGTCTGTAGATTTGATGCTCTCTCCTTCCTCCTACTTTGAATCTTCAATGGTCTCTAAGTTGCTTCAATCTCCAAAAACTCTTTAGAACTAGTGTTTTGATCTAATTTACTCTAATCTAATCTAGTGGAATCATATTTCTCCTCTAATCTCCCTTCTAATCCTTGTTATTCTCCTCCTTTTATAAGCCTTTTTATATGTCTTTAAGTACTCTTGGAAGTCCTTGAGTCAATTGGATCGAAACAATCCTTCCCGAACTCAAATTTGGACAAAAACTAGCTTTTTCTGCAAGATACCCAGCCCAAGACGGGGTCCTAAGGCTTAAAGGGCCCGGTTTAGGGTACCCCACTGCTTTGGTTCTTGCTATGCCCACCCCGACGGAGGTTTTATGAAGGAAAAGCCCACCCCGGCGGGGGTCCAATTTCTGCCACAGTGTCCTCTGGTAACGCGACCTATCAAATCGAAGCTATCGACGAGCTCTACAACTTTCATTCTTTGATATTTGAGAGATTCTAGCCGGAACAAAATCGAAATAGAGCTTGAAGTAGATGTTGTGTAAATTGCAAGCACGAGAACTCTTAGCTTTGATCTTTGTTGATAAAAAGGCCATAACTGTCGCATCCGAACTCCGATTGGGATGATTAAAAAAGTTCTGGAAAGCTAAGAAGAAGCTCTACAGTATAATCCAAGTTCCAAGCCAAGAACATGAATCCAAATTGGTGTTAAAAGTCCTTCAACCTTCCCTTATTGCATTTACTTGCATATTTTGGTCCAAAAGATGTCCGAATTGCTTTTCTTTGCGTTTTCCTTACCAATAGTCGCTCACACCGCTCCCAAACATATAACCTACAAAATGAACACAAAATGCATGAAAAGTAACTAAGACACATGAATATAAGCAACTAATTCAAGTAACAGATACCGGATAAGTAGGTATAAAACCTACTTATCAAATACCCCCAAACTTAAACCATTGCTTGTCCCCAAGAAACACAACATAATGCAATGCAATGCAATGAAATGCAACTTATCTATATGCCTACGAATCCAACAGTATTGATAGAATCAAATCTATTCACTCAGCCTTAGAGCAATCAAACAAACACGACAATACTTCATATCCAAACCAATCAACAATTTCCTAGTCAATCATTAAGTCTTAAACTGTTATTACTGGTATAGTGCGTGTGTGCTCAACATCCATGCTAACTGATATAATGCTAAATACAACACATAATAGATCTCTTTAAAGGCATCATACAGTGCAAACTCACAAAATTCACGAACAAGCTAAATCCAACAAAGTTCAAACATCCACCAAGTTCAAGAGTCCAATCTGGGATACTTATGCTTTACTTTGCATTACGGGGGCTTTTTGCCCTTTTCCCGTTTTATTGTTTTTATTTTTTTGTTTGTTTTTTTTTTACCATGACTGTGCAATGTCTCATTCCATTAGGCTAATAGTGCTACCCCTTAGCGAGCTTTCGATCAATGACTCCTAGACCATAAAGACCTTAGGGCGCTAGGTGTAAAGACAATCACCTCGGGCGTACTTGCTCAAGTAACAAAGGCCCCGAAACAAGACTAGCCACGATATTTATTATTTTTTTTTGAAGCTTATATATCCCAAATTTTTCCCCCAAACTTAAGTTTTTGTCTAAATTCAGTCATCTCCGCCTTTTCATGTCTTTCATTCATTCAAACTAATATTATCCTTAAGAAGTCCATTATGTGCCAATTTAAACTTAAACAGTCAACACAGTTATTTCTATCGTGCTAACCTTGATTATACCAGTTTCAAACAGAAAAAGATTCAATTCATAACAACAACTCACATCAAAGCTCTAATAGTCAGTACTATACTTGTCTACTCAATTCCATTCTCATCATTGGCCAAATTAAACTGAACCATCTAACAACTGGAATCATGCAAGATGAACATAGTAACTAACTATTATTTTTTAATTTTTGATTTTTGATTTTTTTTAAACAAGAAACTGAATATAATGTTATTCAAACTATACTACTATGCAACTACTTATGCAGTTGTACTACATGAATGCAAACATAATGAACCTAAACTAAATTAACAACATATGCAACATAACATAACATAAATATGAAACTAAACATGCAATAAAGAACTAAACTAAACTCCCCCAAACTTAGCAATTACAATGTCCTCATTGTAAGAATATAGCGGTAAGTATAAGAGAACTTCCCTGTAATCAGCTAAGCGTGATGTGATGGTGGCGATGGCGGCGACGATCATTTTCCTATCCATTGAACCTCCAATACCTGCAATGAAAAGAGACAACATGAATTAAAATAGCACTTTGGAATATAACGTGATTCCTATCTACTAAATAAACTACAAAAGCATATAAATATAAAAATTCCTGGGTTGTCTCCCAATCAGCGCTTGATTTATAGTCTTTCAGCCTAACTTTGTCTGGTCAACGCTATTCAATTCCTCTTCAAAAGTTTAGGAACCCTCCATCCATCAATAACAAATTGTCCTTTTGGAGGTTCCTAAAGGCGATGGCCAATGCATCAAAGTCACCTAGCTTACTCTGATTGGGTATGATCTCAATCAAGAACGTTCCACAGCTAGGTATTTTCTCCATTGTGTATGTGATCACTTTGGGGTATAGAAGCTTTTCACACACAATGGGCTCTTCATCTATCTTCTCTTTCTTATCCCACCATGGATTCAAAATTGTACTCGCTCTTATGTCATAAAGAGCTTCGCCGATGACATAACTACCAAGTGGGCATCATTTTGCAAATCTGTCCGACTCTTTGATCTTTGGTGGAGACCCATTTAGATCTTCGTCGACCTCTATTTCATTATCCCCAGTTGTCTCCACACTTCCGATATCTTGTGGCTCATCCAGTCGTAGATTTGGTTCGGGTTCTCTGTCAATTTCGTCATCCATGTCATAAAGCCAAGTGTTTGGAGGAAGATTGCTTATGGCTTTGGTCATTTGCTCTATCTGATCCGCAAGATTTTGAATTGATATCTCTTGATTCTGAATTAACCGCTCTTGATTAATCCTTCTCTCCTCATTTGATGCTATAAACTTGGACAATAATTCCTCCAATCTTGAATTATCTGTCTCAGTTTTGGAATCCATGTATTGAGGACCATGGGTTGAAGTGGTGATGAGTTGTTCCATCTGGTGCTGAAAATTGTGGCTCAATATTTCTTGACTCATCATCCTCTCCTCTTGGTTTGCTATGACCTTTGACAGTAATTCCTCCAACTTTGACTATTCTTCTTTTAATGGAGGTTGATATGAGAATTCCGGCATGTATGTTGGATTTGGAGTAGAGTATTGGTCTTAATAGTTGTAGCTCCATGAAGAATTCGGGTGATACCCCCAAACTTGATGATAATTATCATATGCATACTGGTTGAGGTATTCACCGCTATGTTGTCCCGGCCCAAAACTAACGGTGCATTGATGACTCGGATGGTTTCCAGCATAATAGCCACAGTAACTGCCATCCTTTGCCTCCGTTTGGCTGCGATAACCTCCAACGTCTTCGAATTTGCCTCAATTTGTACTGACTCTATAGAAAATGTATTAAGTCCATTAATCCCTATTTCCCTTGGTTGAGTCATGTTAGTGTATGGCCATTGATACGCAAAGTCATCCATGGTACCTGAAAAGAGAGAAAAATAGGAAGAGAATTAAATAAAGAGAAAAAATGTTCAAATTAAGATTAATTTGATTTAAGATAATATTGACAAAAAATATTAAACTAATTCCTCGGCAACGGCGCCAAAAGCTTGTTGGGTAAATTCTATATACGCTCACATGCAAGTATACGTAGTCAACAAGTAATAAAGTGATAAGTTGAGTATCATTCCCATAGAGAATTATTTAATAAAAATCACCAAATACTAACCCATAACAAACTCAATCTTATTTAAACGAATGAATTTCAAATTATATAAATTAAACTACTAATAAATTCCACTAGTTAAATTAAGATTACGGAGATTTAAGATCACAACTTCACTTATTGCATCATCTAAGGTAACACACTTCTCATCAATTATTTTCTATCCCAAATTGTTAATCAAGAACACTAAAGCAGACAAAACCATCTCTCGATGCATAATACCCATACTCACTTAAATCCACAGATGATAGAATTAAGCAAGACACCCTAATTAACTAATCCACTATATCTCTATGTGAATTACAATTAAAAAGGATTTAAAGCACAAGTTCTCTATAAGATTACATATGGAGTAAAGGCATATCTCTATCCTAAACACAAATCATGAATTCCATCTATGCAGAAATCACAAACACGTGCTATCATGATCAGATCTAAATCAATACTTCATCTCTCGAGTTCATATAGATTATCACGGTAATTGATGGCCAATCAATTAAGCAAATAATTCCAAATCACAATAGACAATCCTCATAATATAACATAATAATTGATAGTGAATCATATTAAAATAAACTACACAATAAGATCCATTGTAATCTCAAACAAAGAATTAGTTCATTGAATTAAAACTATGAATCCACACTTGAATAAACAATAAAAGACAAAGATAAAAGAAGATGAGAAGATAGAATCTATTGTCTGTAGATTTGATGCTCTCTCCTTCCTCCTACTTTGAATCTTCTCTCAAAGTTGCTTCAATCTCCAAAAACTCTTTAGAACTAGTGTTTTGATCTAATTTACCCTAATCTAATCTAGTGGAATCATATTTCTCCTCTAATCTCCCTTCTAATCCTTGTTATTCTCCTCCTTTTATAAGCCTTTTTATATGTCTGTAAGTCCTCTTGAAAGTCCTTGAGTCAATTGGATCGAAACAATCCTTCTCGAACTCAAATTTGGACAAAAACTGGCTTTTCTGCGCATACCCCCGCCCCGGCGGGGTCCTAAGGCTTAAAGGGCCTGCCCCGGTGGGGATACCTACTATTTTGTAGCTGTTATGCCCGCCCTGGCGGGGGTTTTATGAAGGAAAAGCCCGCCCCAGCGGGGGTCCAATTTCTACCACAGTGTCCTCTGATAAAACGGCCATAACTTTTGATTTGGGAGGAGTTATGGGGCCTACGACCTATCAAATCGAAGCTATCGACGAGCTCTACAACCTTCATTCTTTGAGATTTGAGAAATTCTGGACGGAACAAAATCGAAATAGAGCTTGAAGTAGATGCTATGTAAATTGTAAGCATGAGAACTCTTAGTTTTGATCTTCGTTGATAAAAAGGCCATAACTCTCGCATCTGAACTCCGATTGGGATGATTCAAAATGTTTCGGAAAGATAAGAAGAAGCTCTACAGTATAATCTAAGTTCCAAGCTAAGAACATGCATCCAACTTTGTGTTAAAAGTCCTTCAATCTTCCCTTCTTGCATTTACTTGCATATTTTGGTACAATGGATGTCCGAATTGCTTTTCTTTGCGTTTTCCTTGCTTTTACTTACCAATAGTCGCTCACACCGCTCCCAAACATATAGCCTACAAAATGAACACAAAATGCATGAAAAGTAACTAAGACACATGAATATAAGCAACTAATTTAAGTAACAGATACCGGATAAGTAGGTATAAAACCTACTTATCAAGCTTTCCTCTCTTTCCAAATCTCATAACTCGTTTCCATGGAGCAACATGTAACAACACATGATCTCCAATATTGAATTCCACGTCCTTTCGATGAAGATTAACATAACTCTTTTGTCGATCTTGTGAGGTTTTTATACGTTGTCGGATCGTTTGAATTTTTTTGTAGTCATACGTACCAACTCTGGTCCCAACAACGTTGCTTCACCCACCTCATCCCAGCATACTGAAGAACAATACTTTCTTCCATACAACGCCTCAAATAGAGCCATGCCAATACTTGCTTGATAACTGTTGTTGTAGGAAAACTCCACCAATGATAAGAACTTGTCCCAACTTCCTTTGAAGTCAAGGACACAAAGTCTTAATAAATCTTCAAGAGTTTGAATAGTCCTCTCCGACTGCCCGTCCATTTGAGGATGATATACCGAACTAAATCGTAAATCCGTGCCCATAGCTTTTAGCAAACTAACCCAAAATCTTAAAATGAATCTTGGGTCTTGATTAGAAACTATGGATACTGGCATATCATGAAATCTTACAATCTTGTTTATGTACATATGAGCAAGACGTTCAAGTGTATAAGTTTCTCGTATCGGTAAGAAATGAGAAAACTTGGTCAATCTATCAACAATGATCCAAATCGCATCTATGCCTTGAGAAACCTTGGGAAGACCAGTAACGAAATCCATGGTAATGTGCTCCCACTTCCATTCTAGAATTTTAAGTGGTTGCAATGGACCTTTTGGCACTTAATGCTCCGCCTTGACTCGTTGACAAGTTAGACACCTTGAGATAAATCCCGCTATCTCTCTCTTTATATTGCTCCACCAAAATGTATGTCAAAGATCACGATACATTTTGGAACTCCTAGGATGGATTGCAAACGGTGTGTTGTGTGCCTCCATCATGATTTTATACTTCAAGTCAGAATCATTAGGAACACAAAGTCTGGAGTTGACTCGAAGTATTCCTTCTTCATCGATTCTTACTTCCGGAATAGCACCTTCTTGCACTTTCTTCCTCATACGCATCAGCTCCAGGTCTGTAGCTTGACCAGCTTTAACTTTATCGATTAAAGTCGGTTCTACTCATATATTTGCCATCATCACGTGGGTCCCTGGAGTCTTTAACCCTATCTCCATCCTTTGCAAGTCATACAAAATGGGCCTTTACATTGACAATAACGCACTCGTACCTGCATATGATCTTCTACTCAATACGTCAGCTACCACGTTCGCTTTTCCAAGGTGGTATTGAATGGTATGATCATAATCTTTCAATAGTTCGAGCCAACGTCGTTGCCGCATGTTGAGCTCCTTTTAAGTGAAGAAATATTTGAGGCTTTTATGATTTTTATAGATCTCCACCTTCTTTCCATAAAGGTAATGCCTCCAAATCTTAAGCGCAAAAACGACAGCTGCCAACTCTAGATCATGAGTAGGATAATTCCTCTCATATTCTTTGAGTTATCGTGAAGCATAGGCTATGACTTTCCCATGTTGCATGAGAACACATCCTAAACCTTTGCTCAAGCATCATTTGATATGACAAATCCCTCCAACTGTAGGATGGTATTGTCGAAAGCAGTCTTTGAAATGAGTCTCCTCTTGAGTTCTTGAAAACTCTTCTCACATTCCTCGCTCCAACCAAATTTTGTATCTTTCCGAGTCAGCTGAGTTAATGGAGTAGCAATTCGAGAAAATCCTTCCACAAATCTCTGATAATAACTAGCTAAGCGCAGAAAGCTACGTACTTCGGTCACTGACTTAGGTTGCTCCCAGCTTTGAATTGTTTTAATCTTTGCCGGGTCAACAGATATTCTATGATTTGATATCACGTGTCCAAGAAATGCTGCTTCCTCAAGCTTTTGGAGTACCAGCCTCAAGTGTTGCTCATGATCTTCACGGCTTTTGGAGTAAATGAGGATGTCATCAATACAGACGACCACAAAGTGATCCAAATATTCCTAGAATACTCGGTTCATCATCTCCATGAAGGCAGCAGGAGAATTAGTCAATCCAAAAGACATGACTAGGAATTCGTAATGCCCATACCGAGTTCTGAAAGCAGTCTTTGGAATGTTATCAGTTTTAATCTTTAATTGATGATATCTAGAATGAAGATCGATCTTTAAAAAGAATTTGGCACCTTGCAACTGGTCAAATAGATCATCAATTCGAGGTAATGGGTATCTATTTTTTATGGTGACATGATTCAACTCCCGATAATCAATACAAAGTCGTATACTTCCATCTTTCTTCTTCACGAATAGAACATGAACACCCCAAGGAGATGTACTAGGATGAATGAAACCGATGTCTAACAATTCCTATAGTTGGGTTTTTAACTCCTAAAGTTCAATAGGAGCCATTCGATATGGGGCTTTAGAAATGGGTTTTGTACCGGGTTCGAGGTCGACACAAAATTTAATTTCATGATCTGGGGGTATGCCAGGAAGTTCTTCAGAGAATACGTCAGGAAATTTATTAACAATAGAAATATCAGTCAAATCTGACGTATTTTTATTTAAATCCGTGACATGGGCTAAGAAAGCTTAACATTCATTTTTCAATAAACGAATATCTTTATGGCTTGATATGACAGTGATTAACTTTAGTGGTTTCGCTGCTTGAATTCGCATAATAGGTTGGTTAAGAATATGAAAGCTAACCACCTTACGAAAACAATCGATTTTTGCAGGATGAGTAGTTAACCAATCAATCCCTAAAATCACATCAAATGTAAGTATTTTCAAAGAGATAAGATCGATAGGTAACGTGCAGTTATCGATTTGAATCAAACATGACTTATAAACAGTGGATGTAATGAAGGTTTCTCCTAATGGAGTTTCAACAGATAAATCAAAGTCTAATTTCTCCGGAGTTAAATTTAAACGTTGAGCGCAAGTAGGAGAAATAAAAGAATGGGTAGAACCGATATCAAATAAGGTATAGACTTCGCTAGAGTTTATGATTAGCTTACCTGTGATCACCTCGTTCGAATTCCTTACTTTTTGGGAGGTTACGACAAACGCTCTCCCTTGAACTACCGGTTTTATCTTGTTTGGGACACCCTTTGATGCCTCCATCCCAGTTGGACTTAACTTTGGTGCACGACAAAATCGGACTAGGTGACCTTCTCTTCCACAATTATAACATACTTTGGATTATTGCATATAGTTTGGACTGATGTGTCCCTCCCCTCCGCATTTATAACATACGACTAGCGGTCGTTCTCCTTCCTTAACAACAGGTTCTGGTGCTGACGTCTTTCCATCATTATTGAATCTCCTCTTCTTGAAATTTCCACTTCTATTATCTTAGCCATGATTACCACCGAAGTGGTTACCATTTCTGGCATGTTGATTCCCTCCACATTTGTTGTCACCGCTTCGATGACTACTACCACTGGTATTATCAATTTATCGGCTGCTCTCTCTAGGTTGGGTTGACTCATTATCGCGCTCCAATAACTGAGCCCTATTTACAACATTTGAATACAAACACAGTTTGAGAGAAATTAGGTATTGACGTATCTAAGGTTTCAAACCTCTTAGAAACATCCGCGTCATTCTCTCCTCATTATCAACCAAGTGGCACGTAAATTGGGACAACTTGGCAAACTTAGCTTCGTACTATATGACAAAGTCATATTGTTTTGCTCTAGCTTGATGAACTCTACCTCCTTCATGTGACGAATACTTTCGGGAAAGTACTTGTCGTTGAACAGTTCTTGGAACTTCTCCCAAGACATCTTTAGTGTGGCAGGCTGAGTACGCTTTACAGATTCCCACCAGTAATCTGCCTCTCCTCGCAACATGAAGGTGGAAAAGGGAACCTTTTGCTCCTTAGAGCATCCCAAGACATCAAATATCTTGGTGATCTGCTTTATCCATGTCTCTGCCTTAAGTGGTTTTGGCTCTCCCAAAAACTCTGGTGGTCCCATCTCCTTGAACTGTTTAGCGGTGACCGTCCGAGAGTTGCCAGTGTTTCCACCCACATTTTGAACAGGAGTCGCTCTCTCCTAATGTTGTATGAATTGCATAAAGTCTTTGAACATCCCATCGTTCATCATTTGATCGGTGTTGTTGTTTACCTGAGGATTATTGTCTTCCTGTTGCACATTATCCTGGGTATTGATCGTTGGTGACTCAACGGTCTCATGTGCTTCATTGCTGATCTCAAAATTTTCAGATGTCATTTTCAAACACTGCCACAAAACAAGGGTTAATTGGCATGTCACATATTATCCCTATACTCTGACCGACCAATTAAATACCAAATAAACTTAGGTAGGTCATACTAGCGAAGGAATTCCCCATCTCTCCCCTCCTAGTTCTCGTCTCACATCTCAGCCAGGGATCATATCCCTAAGCTTTGATACCAAATGTGACGCCCCCAAAATAGGTATACATCACCCATCTTGGGTCGCCAAATACATGGTATTGAATACAAATACAAACTTAATTATACAACATGAGCTGAGAGTTTTTTTACACGAATATTGTCTTCTAGACAATATCCAAACTCAAATAGAGTCCTCATTACATTTATTGTCACACTATTTTATAGAATAGTGAGGACTACTATTACACCATCTCGGACCATCACTCCATTCCCCGACAAGTTCCAGCTACGTCCTCATTTCCTGAAGAGAACAATGAAAGTAAAAAGGTGAGCTCAACTAGCCCAGTAAGAAATATTATGACTAAGATAATGCAGAATAAATTATCATTAGTCTTCAACAATGTTAAACTGATAAAATACAATAAACATCAAGTTTAACTGCAGCGGAACAAGTAATCCATTAGAAGAGTCAGGTAGAGCATGATATCTACTATCATCTATGAGTTAAAAAGTTTTTCATCAATTCTATCTCTGAGACTCAGCTTAATAAATAAATCACATCATCGAATCATCCCTGCACTACGGGCCAAGGATATTCATGTAATCATCAATGGTCATGATTATACCGAATAATCCCTAGTCATAATCATACCAAAAACTGTCCATCAATGCACTACAGGCCAATAAGGACTTTTACCACATCATTTGTAACATTACGGGTCACGATTATACCGAATGATCCATGGTCATAATCATACCAATCAACAGTCCATCTATGCACGTAAGCCAAAGATGACTTTCATCACAATATAAGCATGAGGATGATGACAATGATATAAGCATTAATCAAACGAAATCAAGGATAAATTTTAAAGACTTTAAATTTATCCAGAGTTTAAAAATATCCAAATTGTCAACATGATATTGCTTGGTAGAGTAAAATTCAAAAATAATATTCATGTATGAAAAATAATTTGGACAGAAAAGAAATATATTTTTCGGGTGAATAGTACCCCGTGAATAGTACCCTATAAATAGTAATTCGGGAATAGTACCTCGTGAATAGTACCCCGGCATGAAAAGTACCCCAAATACCCGAGTGAATAATATTCGAGTGAATAGTAACTAGGTGAATAGTAACTTATGAATAGTAACTCGTGAATAGTACTCCGGCATGAAAAGTGCCCCGAATACCCGAGTGAATAATATTTGAGTGAATAGTAACTGGGTGAATAATAACTCACAAATAGTAACTCATGAATAGTATTCCGGTATAAAAAGATCAATAATTATCAAGAAAGCTCATAATAATATTTCCATGAAAAGATACTGGATGAAGCACAAATATCAAGGATATTCTACTAATTTCACGGAGTATAGAAGCAATACTTTAACAGAATGAGTGCAGAATTAGGAATATGAAATGAAATAATATTACTCACATACTACAAAGTATGGAAGAAAATATTATTTCTATGAATACTGAAAAATATAATATCCCTTACCTCGTAAGAAAGATTTGGATCTTTGGAAGAGTGAGGTAGCAGACTTCTCTTCTTCTTTCTCTCTATAATTGCTCTTGTGAGTCTTAGTGAATTGGTGAGAATGAAAGAAGAATGAGCTTCTATTTATAGGAAAATATAATTTCGATAATTGCATGTTTTGGGGCTCAAAATATTACAGTATAATACCTTCATCTTTTTCTTCATTTTTAATTTAGTCTTACAAGTATTATCAAACTTGCACCACCTCCCCTAATAGTACATCATGTGAATCAATAGTACATTCATGTGAATCAATAGTTCTATACATGTGAAAAAAATAGTTACAGTATAGTACCTTCATCTATACCTCCATTTTTAATTTAGTCATGCAAGTATTATACAACTTGCACCACCTCCCCTAATAATACATGCATTTGAATCAATAGTACACACATGTGAATAAATAGTTATAAGCATGTGAATTAATAGCAATTAATTGCTCATTTATCCGATTAATTACTCGATTGGCCAATATAACCTCCAGAAATCAATTATTATCGAAATAAATGTCGATTTCCACTAACACTAATAATCCCAACATAATGAAACTATCAAATTCATCTTTAATCAACACGAATTTATTCATTATTAATATTATAACTCACAATATTTAACAACCAAATCATTCCCAGGAAAGAGGGGGCTTTCCGATAAAGACTTCTCCCTATTGACACGCAATTAGGTGACCAAACCTCTCCTCGACAGAACTTTTTAGACATCGTTAATATTACAAATAATAATATGAATAACTTTGTCGTCTCAATTATTGATTTAATAATATAGAATATTGATACTGTGACAATAATTGAATCAATAATATGAGAGATATTATGCAGCAATTACTGTAGCAATAATTGAGTATAAATGAGTGACTTCTCACGTAAGCATTAATAATCAATACCGTGTGCTACTATGCAATCACGTGTATTACTGTAACTTTACCACCGGGCATGTGACGCCCCCAAAATAGGTATACATCACCCATCTTGGGTCGCCAGATACAAGGTACTGAATACAAATACAAACTAATTATACAACAGTCGTGTAAAATACGATAAAACATAATCTAAGAGTTTTAATATGTATATTGTCATCTAGTCAGTATACAAACTCAATGAAGTCCTCATTACATTTATTATCACATTATTTTATAGAATAGTGAGTACTACTATGACACCATCTCGGACCGTCACTCCATTCCCTAACTAGTCTCAGCTACGTTCTCATTTCCTGAAGAGAACAACGAAAGCAAAAAGGTGAGCTCAACTAGCCCAGTAAGAAATATTATAACTAAGATAATGCAGAATAAATTATCATTAGCCTTCAACAATGTTAAACTGATAAAATACAATAGACATCAAGTTTAACTATAGCGGAACAAGCAATCCATTAGAAGAGTTAAGTAGAGAATAAAATCTATTATCCTTTATGATTTAAAAGGTTTTTTTCATCACTTTTATCGTTGGGACTCAGCTTAATAAATAAACCACATCATTCCTGCACTACGGCCAACGATATTCATTAGTATCACAACCACAAATTATCCATGCACTACGGGCCAATGATATTCGTGTATTCATCAATGGTCATGATCATGCCAACAACTGTCCATCAATGCACTACGGGCTAATGAAGACTTTTACCACATCATTTGTAACATTACGGTCATGATTACACCGAATAATCCCTGGTCATAATCATACCAAGTCCATCTATGCACTACAGGCCACAGATGACTTTCAAAAAAAAAATATAAACATGAGGATGATGACAATGATATAAGAGTTCAATAAAATAATTTCAAGAATTAATTTATTCACGAACTAATAACATCCAAATTGTCAACATGATACTTCTTTGTAGAGTAAAATTTAAGAATGTTCAGAAGAATATTTTCATGAAAAGATACTGGATGAAGCGCAAATATCAAGGATATTCCACTAATTTCATGGAGTATAGAAGTCAAAACTTTAACCAACTGTGTATAATAAAGAATGGAATAACAAAAGAAATCACCATGCATGCGGTACTTCGCATAGACAGGTTATTCCAACAGAATAATAAATAACGGAACTAGGTCAGGCGTAATACGCACCGACGGGATATTCCAACAGAATAATAAAGAATGGAATAACAATAGAAATCACCATGCATGCGGTATTGTATATATGAAGTTATTCCAATGAATAATAAATAACGGAACCAGGTCCGGCGTAAAATGAACAGACAGGATATTCCAACAAAATAATAAAGAATGGAATAATAGAAGAATTTCACCATGTATGCGGTACTTTGCATATATAGGTTATTCCAACATAATAATAAAGAATGGAATAACAGAAGAATTTCACCGTGTATGCGGTACTTCACATAGACAGGTTATTCCAACATAATAATAAAGAATGGAATAACAGAAGAATTTCACCAAGTATAGGGTAGCCCGCGTATGAAGGTTATTCAAACAGAATAATAAAGAATGGAATAACAGAAGTTCTCTTCATGAATACGAAAGAAATAATACCCCTTACGAGGACAACAAATAATATCCCTTACCTTATAAAGAAAGAGTACTCTACAGCGGTAGAGGCGGAGATATACTTGAAGAAACTTGCACTTTCGCTCAAAGCTTTCTTAAACGCTAAAGAAATACGCTCGAGATTATAGAAGAAGAATTCTCTCTACGCTTCTCTTTCTAGAGTTTCAATTGAATTAAATAAGATATAATGAAGGAATGAGCTTTTATTTATAGAAGAATGGATCTGAATAGAACCAATCCATGAACGGTCTAGATTGATTTACTTTTAAACGGACGGTCCAGAATGATTTATAAAAAATATAATATATTCTATTTATAATCTAATAAAACGAATAACTTTATAAAAGTATTCTGCTTTATATAAAAGATTTTACTATCTGCAAACACTATACGCAGCACTATGCATTATAAAATATAATATATTCTAATTATTGTCTAATAAAGCATGATAACTTTATAAAAGTATTCATTTTTATATAAAAAAGTTTTACATTCAAACACTATGCACGAGCCTTATCAAAACACACTATGCGTAATAAAATATAATATATTCTAATTATTGTCTAATAAAATAAATAACTTTATAAAAGTATTCTATTTTATATAAAAAAGCGTTCTATTTTATTACATTAATAATACTAATAAAATAAAACTTCATCATCATTATTATAATTCACACTATTAATCGACCAGGTCATTCCTAGGAAAGAGGGGGCTTTTCAATAAGGATTTCTCCCTATTGGCGCGCAATTAGGTGACCAAACCTCTCCTTGGCAGAACTTCTAGACATCGTTAATAATGCAAATAATAATATTAACAACTTTGTTATCTCAATTATTGATTTAATAATATATAAAATATTGACAATAATTGAATCAAATAACGTGAGATACTATGCAACAATTACTGAAGCAAAAATTGAACAAAACTGAGTGACTTCTCACATAAGCATCAATAATCAATATAGTGTGCTGCTATGCAACCACACGTATTACTGTACTTTTATTACCGAGTAGTTCAACAGTTTTAATGGTAAAACTTTCGTCGTTATTTTCATAAAAATATTTTTGTCATTTTCTCAATCTGATAATAATTCCGTTGTGAGGTCCACCAATGATTGTGCCGTCGTACGGATATTCCCTGACAAAAAGAATATTCCCCGACCAATCGAATATTATATTACAACTTGCATACTTTGTAAAATTTATAAATATTACTCACAACTATAACATTATCTCAAATCCACACCATAATTTTAAAAAATATTTCGAGAAAATTAAATCTTTATTCATAAAATTTGGGGTCTCACAGGGTATTTCAACAGTTTAACGATAAAACTTTCGCCGTTATTTTTATAAAAAGATAATTATGTCGTTTTTTCTACTTCGCTTGATACTTGGTTGTGGTTACCAAAGATTGTGTCGTCGTACGAATATTTTCTGTTAAAACGAATATTCCCCGACTAATCGAATATTATATAACCACTTGCTTACTTTGTAAAATTTGTAAATACTATCCACAACTATAATATTATATCAAATCCACACCATAATATTCAAAAATATATTTCGAGAAAAATTATTCTTTATTCATAAAAGTTGGGGTCTTACAATAACTATTTACTCAAAGGTTCTTTTATGATTAATGTTGAAATCTATATTATCTGGAAAGTCGTTGATCGCTAGGGAGGCTTATCCCTATTGTAGAATAAATATTATTTATTTAAATAAATTAATAGCTTAATTTATTTATTTAAATAAGATTTAGAGTTGTTTTAATTGATTTATTCACAACCAGTTTAATATGGAGAACCTAAAGGGTCGCAGCATAAAAGGAAGAATAATTATTTAAGAAGTTAATGGCATAATCTGTAAGACCCTAACTTTTATGAATAAAGATTAATTTCTCTCGAAATATATTTTTGAATATTATGGTGTGGATATGATATAATGTTATAGTTGTGGGTAATATTTACAAAATTTGCAAAGTAAGCAAGTGGTTATATAATATTCGATTAATCGAGGAATATTCGTTTTAACAGGAAATATTCGTATGACGGCACAATCATTGGTTGACCCCACAACGAAAGTATTGTCGTAGTAAGAAAACGACAGAATTATCTTTTTATAAAAATAACAGCGGAAGTGTTACCGTTAAAACCGCTGAACTACCCTAGTAGTAAAGTAAAAGAATGATGTCTGGCATGGATGCATAGTAGCACATGGTATTAGTTATTGATGATTACGTAAGAAGTCACTCAATTATACTCAATTATTGCTACAATAATTGTTGCATCATATCTCTCATATTATTGATTCGGTTATTGTCACAGTATCATCTACATAATATGATATATTATTAAATCAATAATTAAGACGACAAAGTTGTTTCTATTATTAAATTGCAATATTTAAAATGTCTAGAAGTTCTGTCAAGGAGAGGTTTGGTCACCTAATTACGCGCCAATAGGGAGAAATCCTTATTGGAAAGCCCCCTCTTTCCTGGGAATGACCTTGTTGTTAAATATTGTGAGTTATAATATTAATGATGAATAAGTTCGTGTTGATTATAGATGAATTTGATAGTTCCATTGTGTTGAACTTATTTGTGTTAGTGGAAATCGACTTTTATTTTGATAATAATTGATGTCTGGAGGATATATTGTTCAATCGGGTATTTGGGGCACTTTTTGTGTCGGAGTACTATTCACGAGTTACTATTCATGAGTTACTATTAACGGGTTACTATTCACCCGATTACTATTCACTCTAGTATTATTCACTCGGGTATTTGGGACACGTTTTGTGTTGGGGTACTATTCACGAGGTTACTATTCCCCAAATACTATTCACGGGGTACTATTCACCCGAAAAATATATTTCTTTTCGGTCCAAATTATTTTTGGGTACAATATTATTCCATGAGGAGATGTGCTAATTTTTCAGACCGTTGGTTGAAATTATAATAGTAAATCAATATGGATCGTTGGTTTAAAGCTTTAATAGTAAATCAATATGGATCGCAAGTTTAAAGTATTAATAGTAAATCAATATGGATCGCTGTTTTAAAGTTTTAATAGTGAATCAGTATGGACCGTTGCTTTAAGTTTTAATAGTAAATCAATATGGATCGTCCGTTTAAAAGTAAATCAATCTGGACCGTTCATTAATTAGTTACTATTCATTCCATTCTCCTATAAATAGAAGCTCATTCCTTCATTATTTCTTACGAATTCACTAAACCTCTAGAGAGAAAGAAGAAGAGAAGTTTGCTACCTCACTTTTCCAATATCCAGTTCTTCTAAGGTAAGGGGTATTATTTCTTTCGTATTCATGAAGAGAACTTCTGTTATTCCATTCTTTATTATTATGTTGGAATAACTTGTATACGCGGACTCCCCTATACTTGGTGAAATTCTTCTGTTATTCCATTCTTTATTATTATTTTGGAATAACTTTGCTCTGTCTGCTGAAGTACCGCATACATGGTGAAATTCTTCCATTATTTCATTCTTTATCATTCATTTGAATATCCAGCCGGTGCGTATTACATTTGACACGGTTCCATTAATTATTATTACATTGGAATAACCTTTCTGTGCGGTCTATCAAATCCATGGTGATTTCTGTTGTTATTCCATTCTTTATTATTCTGTTGGAATATCCTGTCGGTGCAAATTTCGCCTGACCTGGTTCCATTAATTATTATTTTGTTGGAATAATCTGTCTCTGCGGTCTATCGCATGCATGGTGATTTCATTGTTATTCCATTCTTTATTATTACATTTGGAATATCTTGTCGGTTATGAATTTACTTTGACACGGTTACATTTTTATTATTCTATCGGAATATCTTATCGTGCATTTACGCATGACTGGTTCCATTCTTTATTATTACTCATTGGGAATAACACATGCATGCGATCCTATCGCATGCACGGTGAATCCTTCATTATTCCATTCTTTATTATTACATTGGAATAACTTTTGTCTATGTGGATTACCACATTCATGGTGAATGATCCTTTGTATTCATTCCTTATTAAATTGTGGAAATGATCTGTATACGTGGATTACCGCATGGCGGGCGAAAATCCATTTACTGAGCTTCTTATATTCTATTATACTCAAATGGTTAAAGTTTTGGATTTTATACTCCATGAAATTAGTAGAATATCCTCGATATTTAAGGCTTCATCCAAAGATCTTTTCATGAAAATATTATTCGAGCATTCTTGAATTTTTCCACATAGCGATATCATGTTGACAATTTGGGCGTTGTTGGTTCTGGATAAATTAATTCTTGAACTTGTTTTATTGAATTATTATGTCATTGTCATCATCCTCATGCTTATATTGTAATGAAAGTCATCTTTGGCTTACGTGCGTAGATGGACTTAGTATGATTATGACCGAGGATCATTCGGTATAATCATGACACAGAATGTTATAAATGATATGGTAAAAGTCCTCAGTGGCCTATAATGCATTGATGGACAGTTTTTGGTATGATTATGACCAAGGATTGTTCGGTATAGTCATGATCATTGATTATTTAATGAATATCCTTGGCCCATAGTACAGGGATGATTAGATGATGTGTTTTATTTATTAAGCCGAGTCTCAACGATAAAAATTGATGAAAACATTTTAAACCATAGAAGATAGTAGATTTTATTCTCTACTTGACTCTTCTAATGGATTGCTTGTTCCACTGCAGCTAAACTTGATGTCTATTGTATTTTATCAGTTTAACATTGTTAAAGACTAATGATAATTTATTCTGCATTATCTTAGTCATAATATTTCTTACTGGGCAAGTTGAGTTCACCCTTTCTTTCATTGTTCTCTTCAGGAAATGAGAATATAGCTGGGACGATTCGGGGAATGAAGTGATGGTCCAGATGATAGCATTAGTAGTCCTCACTATTCTGTTAAATAGTGTGACAATAAATGTAATGAGAACTCCATTGAGTGTGTATATTGTCTAGATGACAATATTCTTATTAAAACTCTCAGTTTATGTTTTGTCGTATTTTACACGACAGTTGTATTATTAAGTTGTATTTGTATTTTTGTACCATGTATTTGGTGAATCAGAATAGGTGATGTATACCTATTTTGGGGGCGTCACATTTGGTATCAAAGCTTAGGGATATGATCCCTGGCTGAGATGTAAGGCAAGAACTAGGAGGGGAGAGACGGGAGAATTCCTTCACTAATATGATCTACCTAAGTTTATTTGGTATTTAATTGGTCGGTCAGAGTATAGGGATAATATGTGATATGTTAATTAACCCTTGTTTTGTTTCAGTATTTGAAAATGGCATCCGAAAATGTTGAGATAAGCAATGAAGCACGTGAGACCGTTGAGTCACCAACGATCAATGCCCGGGGTAATGTGCAACAGGAAGACAATAATCCTCATGTAAACAATAACACCAATGAATTGGTGAACGATGGGATGGTCAGAGGCTTTATGCAATTCATGCAACATCAGGCGAAGGTGGCTCCTGTCCAAAATGCAGGTGGAAACACTCACAACTCACGGTCGGTCACCGCTAAGCAGTTCAAGGAGCTGGGACCACCGGAGTTTTTTGGAGAACCAAAACCACTAAAGGCGGAGACGTGGATAAAGCAGATCAACAAGATATTTGATGTCTTGGGATGCTCCAAGGAGAAAAAGGTTCCCTTTGCCACCTTCATGTTGCGTGCAGAGGCAGATTACTGGTTGGAATCTGTAAAGCGTACTCAACCTGCCTCACTGAAGATGTCTTGGGAGAAGTTCTAAGAGCTATTCAATGACAAGTACTTTCCTGAAAGTATTCATCACATGAAGGAGGTAGAGTTCATCAAGCTTGAGCAAAACAATATGACCGTGGTGCAGTACGAAGCTAAGTTTGCCGAGTTTTCTCGGTTTGCGTCCCACTTGGTTGATAATGAGGAGAGAATGATGCGAATGTTTCTAAGAGGTTTGAAACCTGAGATACGTCAATACCTTATCTCTCATAAACTGTGTTTGTATTCAGATGTTGTGAATAGGGCTCAGTTATTGGAGCGCAATAATGAGTCAACCCAACCAAGAGAGATCAGCCGACAAGTCGATAATACCAGTGGTAGCAGTCATCAAAGCAGTGACAACAAACGTGGAGGGAATCAACATGCCAGAAATGATAACCACTTCGGTGGTAATCATGGCCAATACAATAAAAGTGGAAAGTTCAAGAAGAGAAGGTTCAGCAAAGATGGAAAGATGTCAGCACCATCACCCGTTGTTAAGGAAGGAAAACGACCGCCAGTCGTATGTTACAAATGTGGAGGGGAAGGACACATAAGTCCAAACTGCACGATGCAGTCCAAAGTATGTTATAATTGTGGAAAAGAAGGCCACCTAGCCCGATTTTGTTGTGCGCCAAAGTCAAGTCCAGCTGAGATGGAGGCATCCAAGGGTGTCCCAAACAAGACAAAACTAGTAGTTCAAGGGAGAGCGTTTGTCGTAACCTCCCAAAAAGCGAGGAATTCGAACGAGGTAATCACGGGTAAGCTAATCATAAACTCTAGCGAAGTTTATACTTTATTTGATACCAGTTCTACCTATTCCTTTATTTCTCCTACTTGCGCTCAACGTTTAAATTTGACTCCGGAGAAATTAGACTTTGACTTATCTGTTGAAACTCCGTTGGGAGAAACCTTCATTACATCCACGGTTTATAAGTCTTGTTTAATTCAAATCGGTAACCGCATGTTACTTGTCGATCTTATTTCTTTGAAAATACTTGCATTCGATGTGATTCTAGGGATTAATTGGTTAACTACTCATCATGCAAAAATTGATTATTTTCGTAAGGTTGTTAGCTTTCATATTCCTAACCAACCTATTATGCGAATTCAAGCAACTAAACCATTAAAATTCATCACTGTCATCTCAAGCCATAAAGTTATTCATTTATTAAAAAACGGATGTCAAGCTTTCTTAGCTCATGTCACGGATCTAAACAAAAATACGTCAGTTTTGAATGATATTTCTATTGTTAATGAATTTCCTGACGTATTCCCGAAAGAACTTCCTAGCCTACCCCCAGAGCGTGAAATCGAATTTTGTATCGATCTTGAAACCGGTACAAAACTCATTTCCAAAGCCCCATATAGAATGGCTCCTATTGAACTTCAGGAGTTAAAAACCCAACTATAGGAATTGTTAGACATAGGTTTCATTCGTCCTAGTACGTCTCCTTGGGGTGCTCCTATTTTATTCGTGAAGAAGAAAGATGGAAGTATGCGACTTTGTATTGATTATCGGGAGTTGAATCATGTCACCATCAAAATAAAATACCATTACCTCGTACTGATGATCTATTTGACCAGTTGCAAGGCGCCAAATTCTTTTCAAAGATTGATCTTCGTTCCGGATATCACCAATTGAAGATTAGAACCGATGACATTCCAAAGACGGCTTTCAGAACTCATTACGGGCATTATGAATTCCTAGTCATATCTTTTAGATTGACTAATGCTCCTACTTCTTTTATGGACATGATGAACCGAGTATTCAAGGAATATTTGGATCACTTTGTGGTCGTCTTTATTGATGACATCCTCATATACTCCAAAACCCGTGAAGACCATGAGCAACACTTGAGGCTGATACTTCAAAAGCTTCGTGAAAACAAGCTATATGCCAAGTTGAAGAAATGTGAGTTCTGGCTTGAGGAAGTTGCATTCCTTGGGCACGTGATATCAAATCATGGAATATCTGTTAACCCGGCAAAGATTGAAGAAATTCAAAGCTAGGAGCAACCTAAGTCAGTGACCGAAGTACGTAGCTTTCTCGGCTTAGCTGGTTATTATCGGAGATTCTTAGAAGGGTTTTCTCGAATCGCTACTCCATTAACGCAGCTGACTCGAAAAGATACAAAAATCGGTTGGAGCGAGGAATGTGAGAAGAGTTTTCAAGAACTCAAAAGTAGACTCATTTAAGCACCTGTTCTGACAATACCATCTGGCATGAAGGAATTTGTCATTGACAGTGATGCTTCAGGCAAAGGGTTGAGATGTGTTCTCATGAAACATGGGAAAGTCATAGCCTATGCCTCACAACAACTCAAAGAATACGAGAGGAATTATCATACTCATGATCTAGAGTTGGCTGCTGTCGTTTTTGCGCTTAAGATTTGGAGGCATTACCTGTATGGAGAGAAGGTGGAAATCTATACGGATAATAAAAGCCTCAAATATTTCTTCACTCAAAAGGAACTCAATATGTGGCAACGACGTTGGCTTGAGTTGTTGAAAGATTATGATCATACCATCCAATACCATCTTGGAAAAGCGAACGTAGTAGTTAACGCATTGAGTAGAAGATCATATGCGAGTACGAGTGTGATATTGTCAATGCAAAGGCCCATTTTGTATGACTTACAAAGGATGGAGATAGAGTTAAAGATTCTAGGGACCCATGTGATGATGGCGAATATACGAGTAGAACCGACTTTAATCGATAAAGTGAAAGCTGCTCAAGCTACAGACCTGGAGCTGATGCGTATGAGGAAGAAAGTGCAAGAATGTACTATACCGGAAGCAAGAATCGATGAAAAAGGAATACTTCGAGTCAACTCCAGACTTTGTGTTCCTAACGATTCCGACTTAAAGTATAAAATCATGATGGAGGCGCACAACACACCGTTTGTAATCCATCCTGGGAGTACCAAAATGTATCGTGATCTTCGACATACATTTTGGTGGAGCAATATGAAGAGAGAGATAGCGGGGTTTATCTCAAGGTGTCTAACTTGTCAACAAGTCAAGGCGGAACATCAAGTGCCAAAAGGTCCATTGCAACCACTTAAAATTCCATAATGGAAGTGAGAGCACATTACCATGGATTTCGTTACTGGTCTTCCCAAGGTTTCTCAAGGCATAGATGTGATTTGGGTCATTGTTGATAGATTGACCAAATCTTCTCATTTCTTACTGATACGAGAAACTTATACACTTGAACGTCTTGCTAGTATGTACATAAACGAGATTGTTAGATTACATGGTATGTTAGTATCCATAGTTTCTGATCGAGACCCAAGATTCACTTCAAGATTTTGGGTTAGTTTGCAAAAAGCTATAGGCACGGATTTACGATTTAGTTCGGCATATCATCCTCAAACGGATGGACAGTCGGAAATGACTATTCAAACTCTTGAAGATTTATTAAGACTATGTGTCCTTGACTTCAAGGGAAGTTGGGACAAGTTCTTACCATTGGTGGAGTTTTCCTACAATGACAGTTATCAAGCAAGTATTGGCATGGCTCCATTCGAGGCGTTGTATGGAAGAAAGTGTCTTTCTCCAGTATGCTGGGATGAGGTGGGTGAAGCAACGTTGTTGGGACCGGAGTTGGTATGTATGACTACGGAAAAGATTCAAATGATCCGACAACGTATAAAAACCTCACAAGATCGACAAAAGAGTTATGCTGATCTTCATCGAAAAGACGTGGAATTCGATATTGGAGATCATGTGTTTTTATGTGGTGCTCTATGGAAAGGAGTTACAAGATTTGGAAAGAGAGGAAAGCTCAATCCTCGATTTATTAGCCCATTTTTAATCATCGATCAAGTAGGAAATGTGGCCTATAGACTCGCCTTACCACCAAGTATGTCTCGTGTTCATAATGTTTTTCACATATCTATGTTACGTAAATATGTGAAGGACCCGAACCACATTATTGAATTAGAACCAGACGAGATAGAGGAAAATTTAACGTATGAAGAGTTACCTGTTAAAATCTTGGATAAGAAGGATCATATTCTACGCTCCAAGGTTATACCTCAAGTTAAAGTTTTGTGGAGAAACCACGATGTGGAAGAAATGACCTGGGAGTTAGAATCGAGATGAAGTCAAGATATCCTCACCTCTTTGATATACCCAGTGAACGAACCCTAATTTCGAGGACGAAATTTCATAAGAAGGGGAGGTTGTAAGACCCCAACTTTTATGAATAAAGATTAATTTCTCTCGAAATATATTTTTGAATATTATGGTGTGGATATGATATAATGTTATAGTTTTGGGTAATATTTACAAAATTTGCAAAGTAAACAAGTGGTTATATAATATTCGATTGGTCGAGGAATATTCGTTTTAACAAGGAATATTCGTACGACGACACAATCATTTGTGGACCCCACAACGGAAGTATTGTTGTAGTAAGAAAAACGATAGAATTATCTTTTATAAAAATAACTACGAAGTGTTACCGTTAAAATTGTTGAACTACCCTTAGTAAAAATACGATGTCTGGCGTGGTTTGCATAGTTGCACATGGTATTGGTTATTGATGCTTTACGTATGAAGTCACTTTCGGTTATACTCAATTATTACTCACGAATTCTTTTGCATCATATCACTCATATTATTGATTCGGTTATTGTCATAGTATCATCTGCATAATATGATATATTATTAAATCAATAATTGAGACGACAAAGTTGTTCATATTATTAAATTGCAATATTTATAATGTCTAGAAGTTCTGTCAAGGAGAGGTTTGGTCACCTAATTGCGCACCAATAGGGAGAAATCCTTATTGGAAAGCCCCCTCTTTCTTGGGAACGACCTGGTTGTTAAATATTGTGAGTTATAATATTAATGATGAATAAGTTCGTGTTGATTATAGATGAATTTGATAGTTCCATTGTGTTGAAATTATTTGTGTTAGTGGAAATCGACTTTTATTTCGATAATAATTGATGTCTGGAGGATATATTGTTCAATCGGGTATTCGGGGCACTTTTTGTGTCGGAGTACTATTCATGAGTTACTATTTACGGGTTACTATTCATCCAATTACTATTCACTCGGGTATCTGGGACACTTTTTAGGTAATCCGGGTACTATTCATTCAGAGGGTTTCTTATTCCCAAGTAATATTCACGAAGTACTATTCACCCAAAAAATATATTTCTTTTCATCCAAATCATTTTTGGGTACAATATTATTCCATGAGGAGATGTGCTAATTTTTTCAAACCATTGGTTGAAATTATAATAGTAAATCAATATGGATCGTTGGTTTAAAGTTTTAATAGTAAATCAATATGGATCATTTGGTTTAAAGTTTTAATAGTGAATCGGTATGACCGTTGCTTTAAGTTTTAATAGTAAATCAATATGGACCGTCCATTTAAAAGTAAATCAATCTGGACCGTTCATGAATTAGTTACTATTCATTCTATTCTCCTATAAATAGAAGCTCATTCCTTCATTATTTCTTACGAATTCACTGAAACTCTAGAGAGAGAAATTATAGAGAGAAAGAAGAAGAGAAGTTTGCTACCTCACTTTTCCAATATCCAGTTCTTCTAAAGTAAGGGGTATTATTTCTTTCATATTCATGAAGAGAACTTTTGTTATTCCATTCTTTATTATTCATTGGAATAACTTTTGTATCACGGACTCCCTATACTTGGTGAAATTCTTACATTATTCCATTCTTTATTATTATGTTGGAATAACCTGTCTATACGAAGTACCGCATACATGGTGAAATTCTTCTGTTATTTCATTCTTTATCATTATGTTGGAATATCCTCGCTTGGTAAGTATTACGTCCGACTGGTTCCATTAATTATTATTCTATTGGAATAACTTTTATGCATGCGATTATCGCATGCATGGTGATTTCGTTGTTATTCCATTCCTTATTATTACATTGAAATATCACATGGGTAATTTACTTTGACTTGGTTCCATTAATTATTATTCGTAAGAATAACTTTTATGCATCGATCTATCGCATGCATGATGATTTCATTTGTTATTCCATTCTTTATTATTACATTGGAATATCCCGCTTAGATGCAATTTCGCTTGACTGGTTCCGTTCTTTATTATTACGCCGGAATATCTCTTATGCATGCGTTCTGGCATGACACAGTTCCATTCTTTATTATTACATTGGGAATAACTCGATGTATACATCTATCGCACGAATAGTGAATCCTTCTGTTATTCCATTCTTTATTATTATGTTGGAATAACCTATCTATGTGGATTACTACATGCATGGTGAATGATCCTTTGTATTCATTCTTTATTAAATTGTGGAAATAATTTGTATACGTGGATTACCGCATGGCGGGTGAAAATCCATTTGCAGTTTCATATATTCTATTATAGAACAAAAATGAGTCCCAATAAATAAGCGTAAAAGTAGATGAGAAAATTAAATTGAAAAATGATATATATATATATATAGATAGATATATATTGCAATTTTATGTATCATTTTTTATTATTAATTACATAAATACTTATTAGTAATAACTATTTTAATGAGATATATAATACGATAGATTAATCTTATAATTCTGTTACATCTCATATATACTATAATCATATAATTCAAACAAAAAAATTTCACAATACATACGAGCATTCAACTGATACTGTCCTATCTTATATCAAGTTCCTTTGAGTTGTAAAAAGTTAACTTTAAGGATATTTTCACATGTATTTTTAATATTTTTATATGATCATCTCTCATATGAGTATATAATAGGTCCCACCTTCATGTAAGAAGAAACTATATAAAAATATCAAAAAAAAACATGTCAAAATAGTGGTACCGATTGATCGGTATATCGAAAAGCCAATCCCAAATTCCGAATCGGCCATCGAATTCATCCAAAATTGAATCTTAGATTCTGATGGCATCGATTGATTTGGTATCTAGAAGCCTGTTAATTTGGATGCAGTCTTGGATTGGTACCAATTTTTACTTGTTTGTGTACCGATTATCCTGCATGACAATATGACAGAGAGACTATTAGTCTAAGCCCATAATTGACCCTTCCAAAAGTGGCTCATAAATTAGTGACTAGAAGCCCAATAACCAGGTCGCCAGGTAGGGATAAAACTCTCTGTGTATGTATAGAGGCTGACATAATTACGAAATTTTTTCCCCTCAAAATCATAAAGTGTAACAGCCGATTCAATATCCTATGTTTTCTCTTTTCAAACTTAATTCAAACATATATTCGTCTTGTGATTCTACATTCAAATCCCATGAGGAACAATTCCGATCCTCGATAAACTTCGAGTCTTTAAGATCCAAGGCCGAGATAAATGCGGCCGCCTGATCCTCTGCATCATCGCCAAATTCTTCCCTGGTATATTTATATTGCTCGAATTTTGTTAACCTAGTTCATATAGACGAAGACATGTTTGTATAGAGATGCGGATGTGTGTGTATAGAGAAGCTAACATAATTTTTCCCTCCAACATGTGAGAGTGTATAAGAAGGAATAAGAATGAAAATTCTTATTATATCAAGATCTAATGGAATCTTGTACCTGATGGAGTCATAAAGGGTCTGTCCAGGAATCATGGCGGCATCGGAGGCGGGATCAAGCGAGACTAAGAGGCGAATGAGACTACCGACGAACCGGATGGATATGGAAAGGAAGATGCGAAGGTTTTGGTTCAACAGAGAAGTGAGAAGTGAGAAAGGGACAGAGTAGTGGAGCTGAGAGCACGCATATTTGGGAATAAAATTAATAAATCATCTCAGAATCAAAGATAACCTGGTTCGGTCCGATTATCTAGAACAAGCCAAATCCTACCCGATCCGATCAATATATTCGGTATGTATCAATTTTTTGTATCATTATCGAACCAATACCTATTTGTCTCAAATCGGCCGATTCAAACCGATTTAACCAAAAATCGAAAAATATCAAACTTTTTGCCCACCCTTGTATACCACGCTTAGTGCTCCCAATATTGTTCGATAATTCCACCAGATATCATATTAATGATGAGAGTGACAGGATTAGTAGCTAGCTAGGGAAGGGGAGTAGGGGTTGTGGAGGTTGTAAGTTATGACTTTATCTTTTGTGATCTCATAAGTCATATCATATGATTTAAATTGGATAATTTATTTAATCAATTTATAGATATAAATCTTAGTATATAGTTGTAAAATAGTTGTATAAAAACTATAATTTTAAGCGCAATTACCTATTGTATTATTGTAGCTTCATTTTTTAAACTGTTAAAATAAATTGTTTTTTTTTAAAGTGTTAGTTTCACAAATTGTTTCTCACATAAATAGTGTTGGATATATATATATATATATATATATGAATGAGAATTTTATCTAAAAGGTGTGACATTTGGTTCATACCTTTTCAAAGGGATATATCTTTTCAAAGGGATATAACCTTTCAAAAGGATGTAACCTTTCAAAAAGGATGTAACCTTTTGAAAGGATGTATATCTTCAAAGGGGTATTTGGAAACCTATAAATAAGTTCCAAATCTACTCAAAACAATAACTTCAAATTCAACTTCAATCCTTCTCAAGTTCTTAAAATTATATTCATTCATCATTCATTAAAAGTCATAAAGAGTATTCAATATTTTGTTGGTTCGTGGAACTCTTCCATTGAAGTGCTTCTTGTGAGAGTTGAAGACCATTTTATCCTGGGAAGTAGACGTCCATTGTTCCATCCGTAAGCACCGATAGCGGGGACGAAATCTGCTTTAAGGAGAGACTGTCCAACAGTTGAATTGGTTTTAAAAGTTTGTCAATTGCATCTTGTAAGTCACTTTTTCAAAGGGATGTATCTTTTCAAAGGGATATAACCTTTCAAAAGGATGTAACCTTTCAAAAGGATGTAACCTTTCGAAAAGGATGTAACCTTTTGAAAGGATGTATATCTTCAAAGGGGTATTTGAAAACCTATAAATAGGTTCCAAATCTACCCAAAACAATAACTTCAAATTCAACTTCAATCCTTCTCAAGTTCTTAAAATTATATTCATTCATCATTCATTAAAAGTCATAGAGAGTATTCAATATTTTGTTGGTTCGTGGAACTCTTCCATTGAAGTGCTTCTTGTGAGAGTTGAAGACCATTTTATCCTGGGAAGTAGACGTCCATTGTTCCATCCGTAGTAAGCCTTATAATAAGCGGGGAATGAAATCGATTTAAGGAGAGACTGTCCAACAGTTGACTTGGTTTTAATTTATCAATTTCATCTAGTAAGTTATCATTTTTTTAAAAATTATTTATCTTTTAATTTTGTTTATATATTTAGTATAATATAATAATACTTAAGGAGTAACAAATAGTAAGTGTACCTTCATGTAAGAGAATATTTTGTGGAATTTAAGGTTGTGTTTGATTGTATCTTAACAACCTATCTCTTAATACATTTTAAAAGATCATATTTTTGTATTAAGAGGTCCTCCTCTGAATAGTTTAGACTCATATTTATATCTTAACTATTCAGAGGACTTCTTAATACAAATATGTGAGCTCTTTAAAGGCATTAATAAGTAGACTGTTAAAATATATTCAGATACAATTAAACATCACCTAACACTTTTATTTGTGTAAATATTAATTCTCTAAAATAAAGTGTTCATTTTAATATGTTCTGAGATCGTGCTCCTTCTTTTGCAGGTATGTATATACTCTCATATTGATTCAATTCAATAATGGTGATAACTCAAAAGTAGTTATGGACATAATGACATAGGTCACACTTATACTTGTGTAGGTGAAACATTAATTGCAAATGCATCCCCCACTTTAAACACCCTTGGACTTTGCACACCGACAACTACATAAATAACAATAAGAATAAGACCAAGTAGAAGGAGTAGATCTCCTCCACAGACTCCCCCCGCCCATTCATCTTTGTACCAAATGCCCGTACTAGATACTCTGAAAAACACACACAAACACACACAAACACACACTATATATATTTATTATATCTATCTTAATATAAACACACATATGTGAAGTTATAAAAAGAGAGTATATAATTATGGTACAATCAAAGAAGTTCAGAGGTGTCAGGCAACGCCAGTGGGGCTCTTGGGTTTCTGAAGTTCGCCATCCTCTCCTGTAAGTTTACCACCCCCCTCGCCTCCCCTCCTCTCCCCATTATGCAACTCACATACATATATATATATATATAGTTATTAACCCATATGCAAGTCCAAACTATATTATTTACCCGCATTCTTAATTCATGTGTTCATTTTTTACCGATTTGTGAGTCTCTTTCTTTTTGCCTATGACACCCTTAGCCCTTTTTTAAAAAAAATTCATTGATACCGAGTCAGTTGAACACATTTCTAACGCTTATTTGACTTTTGAAAGATCCTGACCATAACTTATCAGCTAATTCTTCAACTTCAATAAGTTCTGATCAATTTCGATCGAAAACTATGTTCCCCTCTTGATCTTCCTCCGTATAGCTTCTCTTCAAAATGAGAGTTTTGTACAATTTTTTTTTTACGAAAAACTTCTATTAAGGATTACACAACACACACACACACACACACACACACACACACACACACACACATATATATGGATATAAAGCATATTTCTTAAATAACACACCTCACTTAAATAATATATTTTTATTAAAAGTACTTCGTTTTGAAAATTTTTTTAAAAAATAAAATAATATTAAAAGAGTGATCTCACTTGCTTTCCATTTATTTATAAAAATGCTACCCGCAATCCCATTTATTTTTTAAAAGAATCTTTAAAACGACATAATTTTAATAAAAATATGTTATTTAAGAGAGTATACTTTAGATTTGTCCTCTATATATATAATATTAACTTACATAAAAATTAAAAAAAACTCTTGATGCATATATTTTTTTAAATGTTTATCAAACAACCCAAAACTTTTATTGTTTTCAATTTTGGGCACCCATTAAGACCTAATCAAACAATCTTCTTGTAGTTCTCAAAAATCCTATCCAAACCTTAATAAATGTGAAAATTAAATATAATTTTCACATTTTAATCATTAATAGGATAAAAAGAACAATCTTATTGCATACAAACCCTAATAAGTCAAAAAGAAGAAAAATAAAATTCTCAATTTTCACGGTTAACATACACTAAGCACTTCTAAGGCATTTTGCAATTTTATTTCGTTTTATTTTAATTATTTTTTTATATAAGTATTTCATAATTATCAGTCCAATCACGCGTTACATAATTTATTATTTATTTTTTGCTTATTATAGAAAGAGAAGGATTTGGTTAGGTACATTCGAGACGGCCGAGGCGGCTGCAAGGGCATACGACGAAGCGGCCGTCTTAATGAACGGCCAAAACGCCAAAACAAATTTCCCGATCATCACAAAATCCGATAACTCAGATCTCAAGACGGATTCCCCCTCATCACCACCGTCCATTCTATCCGACATACTTAGCGCAAAGCTCCGAAAATGCTGCAAGGGCACCGCACCTTCGCTCACCTGTCTAAGGCTCGACACAGATAATTCCCACATCGGAGTGTGGCAGAAACGCGCCGGCCAGCAGTCGGGGTCTAATTGGGTGATGAGAGTTGAGCTTGGGAAAAAGAATAAGGCACAAATATGCTCCGAAGAGGTATCGGTGTCGGAATTATCATCGGTGTCGGAAGTATCGTCCGAATCAGTTTCGTATCCAGTGGGTGAGCAAATGGATGAGGAGAATAGAAATGCAATGCAAATGATAGAGGAATTGCTTAATTGGAATGGTTCAACGCCTTCACTTGCTGCAAGGGGGAGTCTATGAACTAGGGGACTAAATTGTAAAAAGCTTTATATTTTCTTTAGAAAAATTCTAAAGAATTTGGAATATGTAATAGTATGAAAAATGTTAAAATGTGGAATATATGTAATAATATGGAAAATGTTGGGAAAAAGTTATAGTAAGTAATTATTTTTGGTTTTTTGAAGTTTTACCTATTAATTATGACTTCATTCGCCCTTTAATAAAATCTTTTATTTTTTAAATGTGTGCGGAAGTTAAAAGAAAATAAATATAAAGAGTAATGTTAAAAGTCTCAAATGGCATGACTTTAAATATTTTAATGATAACTTATAACATAGACAATCACATGAGATTTATCCAATCAATATTATGGTGACATATCATTTAAGTAAAAAAAATTAAGACCCATAACATCACTCAAATATAAATAAATTACGGTCTTACTTCGTATTTGTATACGTGCATATATAATATATTTACTTATATTTTATATAACTATGTGTTATTCTCAGAAAGAAAGAGATCTAGAAGGGGAGTTGAATATATATATTAAATTTTCTTTGTAAATAGATGTTACCAAATTAGCTAAGCAAGTTAATTGATTGATTATGCACAACATAATTATTGTAACGTCCGAAAAAATCAAATTATTATGCGAATTAAATTTTATTTGACTATTTGAATTAAATATAATTATATGTTTATTTAAGTGAGTAAATTGTTCAAAGGTCGTTCTATAACCTAGAATGTGCGGATGTGGTTAAGATTCTGGTTGTGTGTTAGAATTAAATTATTTGAATTTTCAAGACGAAAAATAAAAATTTTTCGAGAAATTTTCAAAAAATTACTATTCTGCTCGGGAATTATTTTTGAATTTTCGAGAAACGCGTAATGATAGAATTCTAAGACGAGATGGAATATCCAATAATATTTCAATTATGACAAACGAAGTTTTCGCCTGCGAACAAAACCCAAGGGTTAGGGAAAGTGAAGATTTAAGAATAAAATGATTAAGTGTAATAACAACGATTATTATACATGACGAATACGAGTATAATACTAGTTATTATATGTAAGACTCGAACTTTTATGAATAAAGAGTAAATTTTCTCTAAATATTATTTTTGAATTTTATGGTGTGGATTTGATATAATGTTATAGTTGTGAGTAATATTTATAAATTTTATAAAGTAAGCAAGTTGTCATAAAATATTCGATTGGTCGGGAAATATTCGTTTTATCAGGGAATATTCATACGACGGGACAATCATTGGTGGACCCCACAACGAAATTATTGTCGGAGTTAGAAAACGATAGAAATATCTTTTTATAAAAATAACGTCGAAAGTTTTACCGTTAACTGTTGAATTACCCGTTGATAAAAGTACAGTAATATGCGTGGTTACATAGTATCACACGATATTGTACAGTATCTTTGATTATTGATGCTTACGTGAAAAGTCACTTAGTTTTATTCAATTATTGCCACAATATTTGTTGCACAGTATCTCATATTATTGATTCAATTATTGTCACAGTATCATCTCCACACTATTTTATATTATTACACTACAAGAAATCCGGCTATTTCTGACGGACGTATCCTCGACGGATTAAATTCGGTTGGAATAATCTTACTTCCAAGGGAATAATGCGTTGGTTATAAGTCCCTCGAAAATAACGTAATTCTGACGGAATTCCGTCGAACTTAGACCTCTCCAATTGGCGCCAAGTTTCGCGCCATTGCGAAAACTAATTTCGACGAACAAACGTTAATTCCGAGGGGCGTACTCGACGTAATTTTTTCGTCGAGATAACTTTCGTCGAACATAAGTTATTTCTGACGAACTTTCTGACAGAAATAATTCCCTCAGAAATAATTATTTTTGACCGAATAATTGACGAAAAATAAGCTCGACGACATTATATTCGTCCGAATTTCCGACGGACTATTCCGCCGGAAGTAATATCATTTTCGACGGAATAACCTTAGTTCCGACGGACTAGTCCATCAGAAACAGCCAGTTTTCTTGTAGTGTTAAATCAATAATTGACACAACACAATTATTCATATTATTAGTTAGCATTATTGGCAATGTCTAGAAAATTCTGTCGAGGAAAGGGGTTAGGTTATCTAATTGCGTGCCAATAAGGATAAATCCTTATCGAAAAGCCCCCTCTTTCCTGGGAATGATCTGATTGTTAATATTGTGAGCTTATAATATTATTTATGAATAATTATTATGTGGTGGATATTAGTTCAATTTTAATATTAATGAAGGAATTTTGCATTTGTTGAAAGTTTGACATATTTTTCTGTGAAATTATAATTATCTCATCCGATAAAATATTCATTCATATATATATATATATATATATATATATATATATTATCATAATATATTATAATTATTTAATAATATTGTTAGTATAATATATAAGCATGTGGTTAAGGAACAGAAGTAAACAAAATGTATATAAATACTTTGTTTTTAAAAAAGCAGTTTGTAACATTGTTTTGATTGGTGGGAATGGTTGGTGAAATGGTTGGTGGAGAAATTAGGTCTGCAAAGTTGTGATTCTCATGTGTGGGACCCCAACAATTGAAAAAAGAAAGGATTTAGGCAAACATATTAGGCAGAGAAGGGAAAAAATAAGAGTTAGGCAGAATGCTTTGATTTTTTTTCTTCCTCTGTTGCTATAAATTGGGGGTAACCCCTCCTTCCTAAAACACACCTTCAATATCAAAAATCCTTATTCGATAGTATTGTGAGTATTTTCTTGAGTATAAGGATACTTTGAGCGTAATTTTTGTGCAAGATTTTCTCAAAATAATATCCGATATTTCAGTCAAATCCAGTTTCTACTAAGGTAAAGGATATTATTTTATTTCAATACTCGTAAGAAATATTATTTTCTTTCATACTTCATATTATGGAAGGGATATTATTTCATTTCATATTCCTAAATTTAAACTTACTATGGTAAGTATTGCTTCTATAATTCCTGAAATTAGTAGAATATCCTTGAAATTTGCGCTTCATCTAGTATCGTTTCACATAAATATTTTTTTGAATATTCTTGTTAAATTTTAATCTTTTCATGTCGGGGTACTATTCACGGGGTACTATTCCTGAAGTACTATTCACTCAGGTACTATTCACCTGGGGTACTATTCATGATAAAAATTAATTTCTTTTTTGTCTAAATTATTTTTGATACAATATTAATCTTGAATTTTACTCCATAAAACAGTATCATGTTGACAATTTGGATATTATTGAATTCTGGATAAATTGAATTGTAAATCTTTAAAATATATCCTTTGTTTTTATTTAATTGAATTCTTATATCATTGTCATCATCCTTATGCTTATATTGTGATGAAAGTCATATTTGGCCTGTAGTGCATAGATGGACTGTTGATTGGTATGATTATAACTAGGGATTATTCGGTATAATCATGACCTGTAATGTTACAAATGATATGGTAAAAGTCCTCATTGGCCCGTAGTGAATTGATGGACAGTTGTGTATGGATAATTCAGTGATGTGGATTATTTATTGAGCTGAGTCTCAGCGATAAAATTGATGATAAACTTTTAAATCATAGAAGATAGTAGATATCATGCTCTACTTGACTCTTTTTAATGGATTGTTTGTTCATTCTTGATTAAACTTGTTGTCTATTATATTCTATCAGTTTAACACTGTTGAAGGCTAACGATAATTTATTCTGCATTATCTTAGTCATAATATTCTTTACTGGGCTAGTTGAGCTCACCATTTAGTTTCATTGTTCTCTTCAGGAAATGAGAATATAGCTGGGACTAGTCAGGGAACAGAGTATGGTCTAAATGGTTGTTTTAGTAGTTCTCACTATTCTATAAAATAGTGTGATAATAATTGTAATACGATTGAATTTGAGTTTGGATATTGTCTAGAAGACAATATTCGTGTTTAATGTTTATCGTATTTTACACGACAATTGTATTAATGAAATTGTATTTGAATTTTGTACCATGTATTTGGCGACTCAGAATGGGTGAGTATACCTATTTTGGGGGCGTCACAATTGGTATCAAAGTTTAGGGATATGATCCCTGGCTGATATGTGAGACTAGAACTAGGAGGGGAGAGATGGGTAATTCCTTCGCTAGTATGACCTACCTAAGTTTATTTATTACTTAATTGGTTGGTCAGAGTATAGGGATAATATGTGGCATGTCAATGACATTCGAGAATGTTGAGATAAGCAATGAAGCACATGAGACTGTTGAGTCACCAACGATCAATACCCAGGAGAATGTGCATCATGAAGGCAATAATCCTCAGGTAAACAACAACACCGACCAAATGACGAACGACAAAATGTTCAAAGGCTTTCTGAAATTCATGCAACATCAGGCGAGAGAGACTCCTGCCTAAAATGCAGGTGGAAACACTGGCAACTTACAGATGGTCACCGTTAAGCAGTTCAAGGAGCTAGGACCACCGAAGTTTTGGGGAAAGCCAGAACCACTTAAGGTGGAGACGTGGATAAAGCAGATCACCTAGATATTTGATGTCCTAGGATGCTCCGAGGAGCAAAAGGTTCCCTTTACCACCTTCATGTTTAGAGGAGAGGCACATTATTGGTGGGAATCTGTAAAGCGTACTCAACGTGACACACTAAAGATATCTCGGGAGAAGTTCTAAGAACTGTTCAACGATAAGTACTTTTTCAAAAGTATTCGTCACATGAAGGAGGTAGAGTTCATCAAGCTGGAGCAAAAAAATATGACCGTTTCGCAGTATGAGGCTAAGTTTGTCGAGTTTGCCCGGTTTGCATCCCATTTGGTTGATAATGAGGAGAGAATAACATGAATGTTTCTGCGAGGTTTGAAACTCGAAATACGTCAATACCTCATTTCTTAAAAATTGTGTTTACATATTCAGATGTTGTAAATATGACTTAGTTATTGGAGCGCGATAATGAGTCAACCCAACCAAGGGAGAGCAACCAACAAAATGATAATACCAGTGGTAGCAGTTATCGAAGCGGTGACAACAAACGTGGAGGGAATTAACATGCCAGAAATGATAACCACTTCGGTGATAATCATGGCCAAGACAATAGGAGTGAAAATTTCAAAAAGAGGAGATTCAATAATGATAGAAAGACATCAACACCAACAATCATTTTCAAGGAAGGAGAACGACCACCGGTCGTATGCTACAAATGCGGAGGGGAGGGACACATCAGCTCAAACTGTACGCATCAATCTAAAGCGTGTTACAATTGCAGAAGAGAAGGTCACCTAGCTTGATTTTGTCGTGTAGTGAAGACAAGTCCAGCTGGGGTGGTGACACCAAATGCAGTCCCAGACAAGTCAAAGCCGGCAGTTCAAGGGAGAGCGTTTGTCGTGACCTTCCAAAAAGCGAAGAACCCGAACGAGGTTATCACGAGTAAGCTAATCATAAACTCTTGCGAAGTCTATACCTTATTTGATACCAGTTCTATCCATTCTTTTATTTCACCTACTTGCGCTCAACGTTTAAATTTGACTCCAGAGAAATAAAACTTTGACTTATCTGTTGAAATTCCGTTGGGAGAAATCTTCATTACATCCACTGTTTATAAGTCTTGTTTGATTCAAATTGGCACCCTCACATTACCTGTCGACCTTATCTCTTTGAAAATACTTGCATTTGATGTTATTGTAGGGATTGATTGGTTAACTATTCATCATGCAAAAATTAATTATTTTCATAAGGCTGTTAGCTTTCATATTTCTAACCAACCTATTATGCAAATTCAAGCAACCAAACCACTAAAGTCAATCACTGTCATAACAAGCCATAAAGTTATTCGTTTATTAAAAAATGGATGTCAAGCTTTCTTAGCCCATGTCACGGATTTAAACACAAATACGTCAGATTTGAATGATATTTTTATTGTTAATAAATTTTCTGACGTATTCCCTGAAGAACTTCTTGGCCTACCCCCAGAGCGTGAAATTGAATTTTGTATCGACCTTGAACCCGGTACAAAACCCATTTCCAAAGCCCCATATCGAATGGCTACTATTGAACTTTAGGAGTTAAAAACCCAACTGCAGGAGTTATTAGACATTAGTTTCATTCATCCTAATACGTCTCCTTGGGGTGCTCCTGTTCTATTCGTAAAGAAGAAAGATGGGAGTATGCGACTTTGTATTGATTATCGGGAGTTGAATTATGTCACCTTAAAAATAAAGGTATCTGTCGCCTCGCATTGATGACCTGTTTGACCAGTTGCAAGGTGTCAAATTCTTTTCAAAGATTGATCTTCGTTCCGGATATCATCAGTTAATGATTAAAACTGATGACATTCCAAATACTGCTTTCAAAACTCGGTACGGGCATTACGAATTCCAATCATGTCTTTTGGATTGACTAATGCTCCTGCTGCCTTCATGGATATGATGAACCGAGTATTCAAGGAATATTTGGATCATTTTGTGGTTGTCTTTATTGATGACATTTTCATATACTCCAAGAGCCGTGAAAATTATGAGCAACACTTGAGGCTGATACTCCAAAAGCTTCGTGAAAACAAGCTTTATGCCAAGTTGAAGAAGTGTGAGTTCTGGCTTGAGGAAGTAGCATTCCTTGGGCACGTGATATCAAATCATGGAATATCTGTTGACCCAACAAAGATTGAAGCAATACAAAGTTGGGAGCAACCTAAGTCAGTGACCAAGATACGTAGCTTTCTGGGCTTAGCTGGTTATTATCGGAGATTCGTGGAAGGATTTTCTCGAATCACTACTCCATTAACTCAGCTGACTCGAAAAGATATAAAATTTGGTTGGAGCGAGGAATGTGAGAAGAGTTTTAAAGAACTCAAGAGGAGACTCATTTTAGCAACTATTCTAATAATATCATCTGGTTCAGAGGGATTTGTCATCTACAACGATGCTTCAGGCAGAGGGTTAGGATGTGTTCTCATGCAACATGGGAAAGTCATAGCCTATGTCTCACGACAACTTAAAAAATATGAGAGGAATTATTCTACTCATGATCTAGAGTTGACAGCAGTCGTTTTCGCACTAAAGATCTGGAGACATTACCTGTATGGGGAGAAGGTGGAGATCTATATATACCGATCATAAAAGCCTCAAATATTTCTTCACCCAAAAGGAACTCAACATGCGGCAATGACATTGGCTCGAGCTATTAAAAGATTACAATCATACCATTCAATACCATCTTGGAAAGTGAATGTGGTAGCTTATGCAAGTACGAGTGCGATATTGTCAACGCAAAGGCCCATTTTGTACGACTTACAAAGGATGGAGATAGAGTTAAAGACTCCAGGGACCCACGTGATGATGTTAAATATACATGTAGAACCAAATTTAATCGATAAAGTTAAAGCTGCTCAAGCTACAGACATGGAGCTGATGCGTATGAGGAAGAAAGTAAAGAAGGTGTTGTTCCAGAAGTAAGAATCTATGAAAAAGGAATACTTTGAGTCATCTCTAAACTTTGTATTCCTAACTACTCTGATTTGATGTATAAAATCATGATGGAGGCACACAACACACCATTTATAATCCATCCTGGGAGTACCAAAATGTATCAGGATCTTCGACATACATTTTGGTGGAGCAATATGAAGAGAGAGATAACGGAGTTTATCTCAAGGTGTTTAACTTGTCAACGTGTCAAGGAAGAGCATCAAGTGCCAAAAGGACTATTGCAACCACTTGAAATTCCAGAATGGAAGTGGGAGCACTTTACCATGGATTTCATTATTGGTCTTCCCAAGGTTTCTCAAGGAATATATGCGATTTGGGTCATTGTCGATAGATTGACCAAGTCAGCTCATTTCTTACCTATACGAGAAACTTATTCACTTGAACGTCTTGCTCGTATTTACATAAATGAGATTGTGAGACTGCATGGTATGCCAGTATCCATAGTTTCTGATCGAGACCCAAGATTCACTTCATAGTTTTGGGTTAGTTTGCAGAAAGCTATGTGCACGGATTCTGATTTAGTTCAAAGATATCACCCTCGTATTTAACGAGCAGGCGATCGAAGAGGACTATTCAAACTCTTGAAGATCTATTAAGACTCTGTGTCCTTGACTTCAAAGGAAGTTGGTATAAGGTCTTGCCATTGGTGGAATTCTCCTACAATAACAGTTATAAAGCAAATATCGGCATGGCTCCATTCGAGGCGTTGTATGGACGCAAGTGTTGTTCTCCAGTATAATGGGATGAGGTGGGTGAAGAAACGTTGTTAGTACCAGAATTGGTACGCATGACAACGGAAAAGATACAAATGATCTGGCAACGTATAAAAACCTCACAAGATCGACAAAAGAGTTTTGCTGATCTTCATCGAAAGGACGTGGAATTCAATGTTAGAGATCATGTGTTGTTACGTGTTGCTCCATGGAAAGGAGTTACAAGATTTGGAAAGATAGGAAAGCTCAATCTTCGATTCATTGGCCCATTTGAAATCCTCGATCGAGTAAGAACTGTGGCCTATAGACGCGCTTTACCGCTAAATATGTCTCGTGTTCATAACGTTTTTCACATATCTATGTTATGTAAATATGTGGAAGACCCAAACCACATTATTGAATTAGAACCAGACGAGATAGCGGAAGACTTAACGTATGAAGAGGTACCTGTTAAAATCTTGGATAAGAAGGAACACATTATACGCTCCAAGGTTATACCTCAAGTCAAAGTTTTATGGAGAAACTACGATGTTGAGGAAATGACCTGGGAATTAGAATCTGAAATAAAATCAAGGTATCCTCACCTCTTCGACATACCAGGTACGTACACCAATTTTGAGGACGAAATTTCATAAGAAGGGGAGGTTGTAAGACCCCAACTTTTATGAATAAAGATTAAATTTTCTCTAAATATTATTTTTAAATATTATGGTGTGGATTTGATATAATGTTATAATTGTGGGTAATATTTAAAAAATTTTACAAAGTAAACAAGTTGTCATAAAATATTCGATTGGTTGGGGAATATTCATTTTATCAGAGAATATTAGTACGACGGCACAATCATTGGTGGACCCCACAACAGAATTATTGTCGGAGTTAGAAAACAACAGAAATATCTTTTTATAAAAATAACGGTGAAAGTTATACCGTTAACTATTGAAATAGTCATTGATAAAAGTTCAGTAATACGCGTGGTTGCATAGTAGCACACGGTATTGTACAGTATCTTTGATTATTGATGCTTATGTGAGAAGGCACGCTGGGTTTTACATGAGGTTTATCTAGGACTTCTCACGGATAACCAAACCCCTGTGTACACTTTTGGAAAAGGACATACCTTTTCAATTTGATAAAGCTTGCCTCAGTGCTTTTGATCTATTAAAGGAAAAACTTATTTCGGCTCCTATTGTGGTAGCCCTGACTGGACCTTTCCTTTTGAGCTAATGTGCGACGCAAGTAATTTTGTTATTGGGGCGGTGCTAGGGAAAAGAAGGGATAAGGTATTCCACACAATATACTATGCCAGCAAAACTTTAATTGATGCTCAAATTTGAATTATACTACCATCGAGAAGGCTACACGGCGATGAGTCTATGCGTTTGATAAGTTCCGTTCCTACCTCATTGGAACGAGGGTGATCATCTACATTGATCACTCGGCAATCAAATACCTAATTGAAAAGAAAGATGCAAATTCGAGATTGATAAGGTGGGTCCTGCTTCTCTAAGAGTTTGATATGGAGATCTGAGACAAGAAGGGGACAGAAAATCAGGTAGCGGATCACTTATCAAGGTTGGAAAACACCCCGAATTCGGGAGATGCTGAAAAAGCCATCAATGATTTCTTCCCAGATGAACAACTTTTTTTCGTCCAAAGCAAAGCCCCGTGGTATGCGGACTTCGCTAATTTTGTCGCTTGCCAAGTGCTTCCTCCAAACCTGAGCTATCAACAGAGGAAGAAATTCCTAAAAGATGCCAAACAATATTTGTGGGATAAGCCCTTCTTATTCAAGAAGTGTTCTGACCAAATTCTGCGGAGATGTTTGCCGGATGAGGAAATTGAAGGTGTGCTCCATCACTGCCATTCCTCAAATTATGGATGTCATTTTGGGGGTCAAAGAACTGTAACTAAAGTGCTTCAGTCTGGATTTTACTGGCCCACCCTATTCAAAGATGCACACATATATGTATCGCACTGCGATAGATGCCAAAGGGTGGGAACCATTTTGAGAAGGCATGAATTGCCCTTGCAGAATATCCTCGAAGTTAAATTATTTGATGTCTGGGATATTGACTTCATGGGTCCATTCCCGTCCTCCTACAACCTCTATATTCTTATGGCAGTGGATTATGTCTCTAAGTGGGTTGAAGCAGTTGCCTTGCTGACTAATGATGCGAAGGTAGTGCTTCATTTCCTTAAGAAAAACATTTTCACTCGTTTTGGCACGCCTCGGGCTATTATCAGTGTTGAAGGGTCACATTTTTGTAATAAATACTTCGAAGCCCTTCTAGCTACGTATCGCGTGACCTATAAGATAGCCACTGCTTATCATCCACCGACTAGTGGCCAAGCCGAGATTTCTAATCGAGAGGTAAAATGAATCTTGGAGAAGATTGTTAACCCCAATCGCAAGGACTGGTCAAAGAAGCTCGACGATGCCATATGGGCTTACCGCACAACTTACAAAACGCATATCGGAATGTCTCCGTATAGGCTTATCTATGGTAAAACTTGTCATCTTCCAGTGGAGTTGGAGCACAATGCTTATTGGGCTATCCAGAAGCTAAGCTTTGATTTAGAAGCAGCCGGTGAGAAAAGACTCTTGCAACTCAATGAATCAGACGAGTTTCGTCTGCAAGCATATAAAAACTCGAAGTTGTACAAGGAGAAAACAAAGAGGTAGCACGATAAGAAAATCCTTAAAAGAAATTTCGAGCCGGGTTAAAAGGTGCTTATTTTCAACTCCTGTCTGAAATTATTCCCCGGGAAATTGAAGTCCCGATGGTCGGGGCCATTCACGGTTGCCAAGGTGTATCCGTATGGGGGAATAGAGGTTGAGGACCCTCATTCAGACAAAACCTTCAAGGTTAATGGTAAGCGCTTGAAGCACTACTGGGGCGGCGAGGTCGACCAACAGAACAACTCCATCACATTGGGAGACCCGATGTAAGATGGGATAAAAGTCAAGTCGACGACTCTAAATCAAGCGCTTGATGGGGAGGCAACCCCAACAGTATCAAACAAATTGCTTTTGTTTTTATTAACTTCAGTCTTATTTTGGTTGTCATTAGTAGTCTCTGTGTTTCCTAGTATACCCACTAGTTCTGTATAGTGCATTATATGTTAGTATGTGTTTAAGGGCTTTCAGTAGTTAGAACTTGTGAATACAGTGTTTGCTGTCTTTTTGTTATGTTGATTGCTGATATAAGGTTTGGCCTGTGCAAGAATCTGTGCCTTAGTTTCGAGAATTTAGAAGCCCATGCCTTGCAATGCCGATGTTATACTTCACTCTTGCACCATCTTTAAGCTTAAGCTTCACGCCGCAATGACCTTAATGTTCACAATTCACATACCAAACCAAAGGAGGGCATACTGCAAATCTACGTCGCGGTGCCATTTAATGAGGAATCTGCCGCGCCGCAGTGTCATGCTAAATAGGATGTCATACTGGAAACTCGCGCCACATCGTCCGACAACGTATAAAAACCTCACAAGATCGACAAAAGAGTTATGGTGATCTTCATCGAAAGGACGTGGAATTCAATGTTGGAGATCATGTGTTGTTACGTGTTGCTCCATGGAAAGGAGTTACAAGATTTGGAAAGATAGGAAAGCTCAATCCTTGATTCATTGGCCCATTTGAAATCCTCAATCGATTAAGAACTGTGTCCTATAGACGCGCTTACCGCCAAATATGTCTCGTGTTCATAAAGTTTTTCACATATCTATGTTACGTAAATATGTGGAAGACCCGAACCACATTATTAAATTAGAACCAGATGAGATAGCGGAAGACTTAACGTGAAGAGGTACCTGTTAAAATCTTAGATAAGAAGGAACACATTCTACGCTCCAAGGTTATACCTCGAGTCAAAGTTTTGTGGAAAAACTACGATATTGAGGAAATGACCTGGGAGTTAGAATCTGAAATGAAATCAAGGTATCATCACCTCTTCGATATACCAGGTACGTACACCAATTTTGAGGATGAAATTTCATAAGAAGGGGAGGTTGTAAGACCCCAACTTTTATGAATAAAGATTAAATTTTCTCTAAATATTATTTTTGAATATTATGGTGTGGATTTGATATAATGTTATAGTGGTGGGTAACACTTAAATTTTTTTTGCAAAGTAAGCAAGTTGTCATAAAATATTCGATTGGTCGGGGAATATTAGTTTTATCAGGGAATATTCGTACAACAACACTAGAATTATTGTCGGAGTTAGAAAATGACAGAAATATCTTTTTATAAAAATAACAACTAAAGTTTTACCGTTAACTATTGAAATAGTCGTTGATAAAAGTACAGTAATACGCGTGGTTGTATAGTAGCACACGGTATTGTACATTATCTTTGATTATTGATGCTTACGTGAGAAGTCACTCAGTTTTATTCAATTATTGCCACAGTATTTGTTGCACAGTATCTCATATTATTGATTCAATTATTGTCACAGTATCATCTGCACAATATTTTATATTATTACACTACAAGAAATCCGGCTATTTTTGACAGACGTATCCTCGACGGATTAAATTCGGTCAAAATAATCTTACTTTCGAGGGAATAATGCGTCGGTTATAAGTCCCTCGAAAATAACGTAATTCTGACGGAATTCCATCAAACTTAGACCTCTCCAATTGGCGCCAAGTTTCGTGCCACCGCGAAAACTAATTTTGACATACAAATGTTAATTCTGAGGGACGTTTCGTCGAATTTTAGTTATTTTTGAGGGACTTATTATCGACGGAAATTTCATCGGATATAACAAATAAAATCTTTTCAGCTTCTGCCTTTTCATTTCAGACGCTCAACTCCATTATCTCTCATTCTCTCTCACTCTCCTTCCCTCTCTCATCCCCCCGCCTCTACCCATCCTGGGTCCGGGTCCCCCACCCTCTCTCTACCACTGTTCCCCCCCCCACCCCCTCACCAACAGCTTCCCCACCCAAATTTCACCACGATAAGGGGAATTTATACCTGCAAATCAGATCCTTTATGGCTTAAGTTGTTGCCTGTTTTTAGTCATTTATTTAGCTTTTATTTATATTTTGTTGTTATTGTGAGACCCCGAATTTTATGAAATGAAAGTATTCAATTTTATTATAATATTCTATTTAGTAAATGGTTGAATTGATAAAAGGTTAAAGTTAAGGGTGATATATGAAAATTTTTCATAGTAAGCAAGTTGTCATAAAATAATCGGTAGTAAAAGTATAGTAATACGTGGGGTTGCATAGTAACACACAGTACTGATTATTGATGCTTACGTGAGAAGTCACTTAGTTTTATTCAATTATTGTCACAATATTTATATTAGTAAATCAATAATTGAGACGACAAAGTTATTCATATTATTATTTGCAATATTGACAATGTCTAGAAGTTCTGTCAAGGAGAGGTTTGGTCAACTAATTGTGTGCCAATAAGGAGAAATCTTTATCGAAAAGCCCCCTCTTTCCTTGGAACGACCTGGTTGTTAAATATTGTGAATTATAATATTAATGATGAATAAGTTCATGTTGATTAAAGATGAAATTGCTAATTCCATTGTGTGGGAATTATTAGTATTAGTGGAAATCGACATTTATTTCGATAATAATTGATGTCTAGAGGTTATATTGACCAATCGGGTAATTAACCGGATAAATGAGAAATTAATTGCTATTAATTCACATGCTTATAACTATGTGTTCATATGTGTGTACTATTGATTCACATGATTTGCTATTAGGGGAGTTGGTGCAAGATTGATAATACTTGCATGACTAAATTAAAAATGGAGGTATAGATGAAGGTACTATACTGTAATTAATTTTTTCACATGTTTAGAACTATTGAGTTATAGATTTACTATTGATTCACATGATTTACTATTAGGGGAGGTGGTGCAAGTTTGATAATACTTGCATGACTAAATTAAAAATGAAGGAAAAGATGAAGGTATTATACTGTAATATTTTGAGCCCCAAAATGTACAATTATCGAAACTATATTTTCCTATAAATAGAAGCTCATTCCTTCATTATTTTTCACCAATTCACTAAGTCTCACAAGAGCAATTATTATAGAGAAATTATAGAGAGAGAAGCTATAGAGAGAAAGAAGAAGCGAAGTCTGCTACTTCGCTATTCCAGTATCCAGTCTTCTTCTGAGGTAAGAGATATTATTATTATTATAGTAAGGGGTATTATTCTTTCGTATTCAGGAAGAGAGTTATTGTTTTTCAATACTCGTAATGGTTGTTATTCCATTCTTTATTATTATGTTGGAATAACTTTGCTCTATCGCGCAAGCACCGCATACATGGTGAAATTCTTCATTATTCCATTCTTTATTATTACATTAGAATAACCTATCTGTCTTGATCTATCGCATGCCCGGTGAATTCATTGTTATTCCATTCTTTATTATTACATTGGAATATCCTCGTCTCATCTTGGATTACACATGACTGGTTCCATTCTTTATTATTATGTTGGAATATCACATGCATGCGATTACGCATGACCGGTTCCATTCTTTATTATTATTCTGTTGGGAATAACTCATGCATGCGATCTATCGCTTGCATGGTGAATTCTTGATTATTCCATTTTTTATTATTACATTGGAATAACTTTTGTCTATGTGGATTACTGCATGCATGGTGAATGATCCTTCGTATTCATTCCTTATTAAATTGTGGAAATGATCTGTCTACATGGATTACCGCATGGCGGGTGAAAATCCATTTGCAGTTTCGTATATTCTATTATACTCGTATGAGATATCATTTCTTTTGTACTCATCATAAAATATCGTTTTCTTTGGTATTTTTCTGTTACGAGTTACTATTCATGGGTTACTATTCACCCAGTTACTATTCACTCTAGTATTATTCACTCGGGTATTCGGGGCACTTTTCGTGTCGGATTACTATTCACGAGTTATTATTCACCCAAATTACTATTCACCCAAATATTATTCACTCGGGTATTTGGGGTACTTTTCATGTCGGGGTACTATTCACGAGGTACTATTCCCGAAGTACTATTCATAGGTACTATTATGGGTACTATTTACAATTAAAAAATATATTTCTTTTCTGTCCAAATTATTTTTGGTACATGAATATTATTCTTGAATTTTACTCTAGAAAGCAGTATCATGTTGACAATTTGGATAATTTTAAACTCTGGATAAATTTAAAGTCTTTAATATTTATCCTTGATTTTGTTTGATTTGATTTCATTTGATTAATGCTTATATCATTGTCATCTTCCTCATGTTTATATTGTGATGAAAGTCATCTTTGGCTTACGTGCATAGATGGACTGTTGATTATTGGTTTTACAGTTGTATATTTTTGGCTTACGTGCAAAGATGGACTGTTGATTATTGGTTTTATAGTTGTATATCTTTGGCTTACGTGCAAAGATGGACAGGTTTATGACATGATCATAACCACTGGTGATAATAACGAATATCCTTGGCCTGTAGTGCATGGATAATTCGATGATGTGTTTGGCAAGATCATGACCATTAGTTAACAGTTGAATGTCTTTGGCCGTAGTGCACTGACAGAAAATTGATTGGTATGATCATGACCATTGGTTTTATAGTTGAATATCTTTGGCCCGTAGTGTAAAGATATACAACTGATTGGTATGATCATTGTTATTACATTTGAATATCTTTAGCCTTTGGGGTAAGAATTTTGAGTAAACGTTCTATTAAGCCTTTCTGGCAAGGAGGAACTATTGATTTACATGATTATAAATATGAATTTTGGATTTAACAATAATCTTTGGTGGTTTAGGTGAAGACAGATGATGATAGTTCTTTATTTCTTGGGTATAACAAATAACTATTGATGAGTATTACAGGAATGAAATATTAACGATGGACTTTTAATCTAGAGGAGATAGTAGACATTATGTTCTACTTGACTCTTCTAATGGATTACTTATTCCGCTGCAGTTAAACTTGATGTTTATTGTATTTTATCAGTTTAAGACTGTTGAAGGCTAAGGATAATTTATTCTGCATTATCTTAGTCATAATATTTCTTACTGGGCTAGTTGAGCTCACCCTTTTCTTTCACTGTTCTCTTCAGGATGAGAATATAGTTGGGACGAGTCGGGAAATGGAGTGACGGTCCAGGATAAGTGGCTTTAGTAGTCCTCACTATTCTGTGAAATAGTGTGATAATAATTGTAATGAGGACTCCTTTGAGAGTGAATATTGTCTAGAAGGCAATATTCTTGTTTAAACTCTCAACTATATTTTGTCGTATTTTACACGACAGTTGTATAATTAAGTTTGTAGTTGAGTTCTGTACCATGTATCTGGCGACCCAAGATGGGTGATGTATACCCGTTTTGGGGGCATCACAGTTATTATGTCTAATTTATATGATGCAAGGCTTTACAGATCTTTTCTAGCTTCTTGGGGCATAATGGGCATTTTTGCTATATTGGCGCCGCAGCGCCAGGGATACACTAAGAATCCGCGCCGCAAAGACCATGCAAAGTTGTAACATATCGAAATCCATACCAGTATATGCCTCTTGGGTGATGTCATCCTTAAGTCATGATGTCAAGGCCTCTTCATGGAGTCATGTTGCAGTCACGACCTCGTGTTTTTAACTTTACGTATGTAACTGTAGCGCCACTTTTGTTAGTTCAAAGGTTTCGCATGCAAACGCGAGCTCCAAAGGTTCAGAAGTAAAGGGCTTTAAATGACCTAAAGAGAGAGGGGATCAGGGACTTAATACTTATTAGCCGCCTGCGATAGAAATTTTAGACAGAGAGCGTATACTAGAATATTTATTACAGTATTAAGTTCTTAGAAGAGAAAGAAGTTGTGCTTCAAGGAGGAAGATTTATTGCATCCGATAAAAGCTCAGGAGCTACGCAGTGAAGAGAAGATTTTGAGACAGAAGACTTCCAAACAAGAGTTTTCTTATTCCAAATCTCCCATTTATTTATGTATTACTGAGAATGTGGAATGTATTGAAAATGTGTTTTAGTACCATGGATATGCACTAACTCCATTTTTAGGATTGCAATGTAACCTTTTGTTTAGCTTAATTAACTTTCTCTCCTATTTTATATAATGAATCATTTTGGAATGGGTTGTTATATTTCGTACTTAATGACTAATTTCTTGATAGAGAACTTGGTATTGATAGTAATGGATATTGACAAATGGATGTTATTATCTAAATTGTAAATACAACAACCTGTTATGACCATGCCTATGAAATGTGTGCATAAACTACTAATAGGATAGACATATCTCTATTTGCCTTGTTTAGCCTTGAGACTTAGCTTAATGACCTTAGCCTAGTTATTTTCACCAATAGACATATTGTGATTTATCTGGCTAGGGATGTGCATTTGACCTTCGAAAGAAGCTTATGCGTATTTACTGTTCTCGATTGACCATTCCTTGATTCGTTTGTAATGTGGAGAGTTAGGAGATTAGGCGACGCTTTAGGGGAATTGTAATCCTATCTTGACTTCCTAAAGACAACTACTTCTCTTATTCTTACGCTTTTAATCACATAAACTTAACCAACCATCTTATTTCATTTGTTTAGATAAGGTAGTAAAGACTTTACCTTAGTATTTGTTTATCTCTTAAGACTTTGTCCTCGTGGGTTCGACACTCAACTTATCATATATTACTTGTGGACCGTGTATGCTTGCACATGATTTAGCAATAATAAATCGAACAACACCACCCCCTCCTTTTCCCCCGATTTCCCCCCACCCCCCTTCACAGTCACCCCCACCCCTCCCTTTCCCCCGATTTCCCCCCCCCACGGTCCCCACCCCCCCACAAGACCCCTCCCCAACGGAGGCGTAGAGGTCGCTTCTATTCACCGCCTATGGTGATTTTCATCCTCGTTCAAGGTAAGTGCTTCCTAATTCTTTTTAGGGTTCATATATATATTTGATATAATTGTTGAAATTTGGATATATTAGGTAGTTGTCAATATAATTGCTGAAAATTGGATTAATTTGTGAGTTATTAATATATACATTTGATATGATTGTTGAAATTGGAATTTGTGAGTTATTGATATGATTTGATATACTTAAATTGGAAACTGATTTTGTTGCTGAAATTGGGTTTTTTTGCTAAAATTGGGAAGGGTTTTGTTTAAATTGATAATAAGTACTTTTGGGTTTATTTTGTGCAATATTACAGCTTATGCTTCTGTAAGTGTAGATCATCCTATGTATTGTTTGAATTTTGTATTTTGCTTGATATTTTCGACTGAAATTCTGTCAGAAGTTTGGTGATGCAAAATTTGTAGGCCCTACAAACTATTATATATATATATATATATTCCTTAATTTTCTAATACTAAAATTCAGTAATTAAGTAGAATAAACTTAATTACTTTCCGACTAATAAAATAAAATAAATTTTTTTTTACTAAAATAATATATAATAAAAAAATAAATAAAATTAAATTAAGCAACTTAATTAAGTAAATATAATAAATGAAATAAATATAATTTAATAAATGGATTAAATTAAATTTAATAAAATAAAATGATAAATTAAATTAAATTGAATAAAATAAACAAATTTGATTTAATTTAATAAATAATTTAAATTTATAAAAAATATTTAAAATAGATAATATAATACTTAATACAATAAAATTTAATAAAATCTAATATAATAAAATAAAATAAATTTAATAAAATTTAATTTAATTAAAGTAATTTTAATTAAATTAAATTTAAATTTAAATTAAATTAAATTAAATTTAACGAATGCAATAATATTCTCCCTACATATATGTACTCTTCCTTGTATATAGGTTTCGACAGCGGAGTTGAAGCTAATAGTACTCCAATCGGTTCCTCGGCAGCAATTAAAAAAAATGGGTCGTAGTTCCTGTTTGTGTCCTATACTCGAATAACTAAGTTAATTGAATTACTGCGGACATTCCTCACTGTTCCATTATAACAGATGACAACATTCGGAAGGATTGTCATTAAGTTGTTGAACAAAGTTCTAGGTTAAGCAACCCTCTAGATGAGCGAACGATCACTTCTCTACTAGGAATGAATCATCTCCCCATATGGGTCCAATCCATGACATAGACAACTTCTCACCACTCTGAATTCCTCAGATGGGTAGTTCTCATAGAACGTCTCAACTCTTTTTCTATGAGTACTATCCACCTGAGGAATTTGGAGTGGTGAGAAGCTGTCTATGTCATGGATTGAACCCATATGTGGGGAGATGATTCATTGCTAGCAGAGAAGTGATCATTCGTTCATCTAGAGGGTTGTTTAACCTGGTATTTTGTTCAATAGCTTAATGGAACTCCTTCAGGTTGTTATCATCTGTTATGATGGAACAATGAGGAATGTCCGTAGTAATTGAATTAACTTTATTATTCGAGTATAGGACACAAACAGGAACTACGACCCTTTTTTTTGCCCGATTGCCGAGAAACTAGTTGCCAAAATAAATCCTTTATGTGCATGCATGTAGTATTAATAGAATCTTAGAAACCTGTTTGGCATTCACTCAGTAGGAGTGAATGTCGAATAGTCCCCATTTTGGGACTGTTACTGGATGTTATCTCTCACTTAAGCCGGTGCCAATTCACAAGGGTACTTTTTTTTTGTTTTGAGGATTTTTCAGCTGGTTTTCTCTACATGTTCTCTGAGTGCATACTTAGACTAAGTTGTCTTGGTGTATTACGTGTACTTGGAGACCATGGGGAGGTGCTTTTGAAATTTTCTTAAAACAGAAGAAATGTCCTCAAGATTGGCACTAGTGAGGAGACGCATCTAGTAACGGGATAAAAGCCTAACCCCTGTACATTGGAGATATATACTAGGAAAATATTATTCATGCATGGACATACATGAACATTCCCTTTCTAATACAATCGTTTTATTATCAATTAAAGATGTCAGCCGACCGAAGTTGGATGTACTGTAGGATACGGGTAGATGGAAGGGGATTAGTTGATGCGTACCGTGATGGGGTCTGCAATTTTATAAACAAAGCAATAGAAAATGTTGATGATCTGAACGGAAAGATGAGATGCCCGTGTGTTAAGTGTAAAAACATGATCTAGAAGAAAGCCGATGAAATTAAATTTAACTTTTTTTCACGTGGGTTTGTGGATGGGTATTTGGTATGGATTCATCACGGGGAATCAGTTAAGTTAAGAGAAGTGACCGACAATACTGTAGACCAACCAATTGAACGGGATTCATACTCCGATGACGATGATGTCGTGGAGATGTTGGTCGATGCTTATGGCCCTTCCAATATTGATTGGTCTAAAAATAAGCATTCGTCAAGCAGTGATCAGCACGTGCCAAATGATACAGCTAGCGCCTTTTATAAGATATTATCTGAGTTAGGGGTCCCACTATTTCCTGGAAATGATAAGCATACCAGGCTATCTGCAGTGACGAAACTTGTACACTTCAAGAATGAGCATGACTGTAGTGAGCGAGGGTTCAATGATTTTCTTGCTATTATCAGCGAGTTCTTTCCAGCTGATCATACTCTTATGAAGTGAAAAAAATGGTAAAAGGGTTGAATCTAGGGTATGAGAAGATCGATGCTTGTGAGAAGGATTGCATGTTATATTATGGGGAGGACAGAGATAAGGTGCAGTGTGATATATGCAATTTGCCGCAGTACAAGACAAAAAAACATGGGGGGTAAGGAGAAACAAGTGCCTAATAAGATTTTATGGTACTTTCCTCTTGCACCCAGACTGCAGTGTCTATTCATGTCGTCGCACACTACTGAGCATATGAGTTAGCACAAAAGAAGGGACGTTGTGCCCGATCAGTTGACTCACCCTGCAGATGGAGATGAATGGAAGAAATTTGATGAACATTTTCCAGAATTTGCAAATAAAGTTAGGAATTTTAGGCTGGACATGGCTACTGATGACTTTTGCCCCTTTAATAAATTTAGTCAGCCCTACTCTGTTTGGCCAGTTATTATGGTAGCTTACAATCTTCCACCATCAATATGCATAAAGGACCCGTATATATTCTTGACTTTACTCATACCAAGGGATAAGAGTCCTACAAAAGACATAAATGTGTACCTCAGACCGTTAGTTGATAAACTTAAGATGCTGTGGGAGACGGGGGTTCAGACTTATGATAAATCGGTTAAGCAGAATTTTGTGATGAAGGCTGCCCTGTTGTGGAGTATCACTAATAATCCGACACTTGGGATGATTAGTAGTTGGTCGACTCACAGGAAGTTATTATTATGTCAGTTCATTCGAAAACGAAGGGTATGCTTCTGATCTGGGGCTAACTACAGCACAGTTGGAAGCATTCACCACAGAAAATTTTCCACAGTGGTTTAAGAGAAGGGTTGAAGAAGATAACGCCTATGATCATTTTAGAGATGTTATTTCTGGTCCGTACAAACTTATTAGTTCATATCCCAGCTGTATCGTTAATGGGTACAAATTAAAGGTTGATGACTTGAATGAACTGACATCAGTCAATTCTGGAGTTGCCGTGTTGGGAAGCTATTACCAAAATTCTGAGTCCAATTATTACGGATGATTAGAAGACGTGGTTGTGCTCAATTATCCCAGAGGTAAAAAGGTTATTACATTTAAATGTCGTTGGTTTGATAATGAAAAGGGTGTTAAAGTTGATCATAATGGAATCGTCACAATAGATATCAAGTCAAAGCTACAGTCTCCTGACATGTTTGTCTTAGCCAGCCAAACAACTCAAGTGTACTATGCTCCTAATGTAGCAAATTCTAGAAGCCCTTGGTATACAGTTGTCACAACGAAAACCAAGGCTTTTAATGGTACTGATTTGGTTGGAACGGATGACCCGTTGCAAGAACAAGTTAGCAATCCCAACCATGTACTTCCAGACGATGACGATGTGTTGGCAGAAGATGTCATACTCGATGATGCAGAAGTCGATGATGACATTATTACCAGTGATTATGTTGTTGTACAAGATGAAGATGATGAAATATTAATTCATACGGACGAGGAGGAGACTGAACCTGAGGATGGAATTGATATTGATTCTGATGGGTTTGACGATGTATTAAGCCTTAACTTCAACTTATTGATGTTTTTGTATAATTCACTACTAAAAAAAAAATTATGGCTAGAAATTAATGTTATTTTTAATTACAGTAGCACAATTATGGCTAGAAATAACGGTGGAGGTCGCCGCGGGGGTGGTCGTACAAGACCTGGCGATGGCTCCCAGGGAGGGATGTCGTCATCATTTAGTAAGTTTCTATCTTTTTTGTAATTTAATTTATTATGTCCATTTTATTTAACGCATGCTGAAATACTATATAAACTTACAGATATTGTTCGTCAACGTCAGCGAGGGACTAACCTCGGTTTCTTTGGGCATCCACCTACCAACCAAATGGTTGTATAGTTGATGTCGACTTTCGTACAAGAAGACGTGTCAACTATTAGATAACTCAATGATATAAATGTTCTTATATGATTATATGAATTAAAGTAACACATATTTCGAAGCATTACAGTATCCTGGACCCGTTCGTTAAGCATACGCTACACGCCATTTGCTTGACACACCTACCTACAGGATGTATACGATTCACTCAATTTCCGCAATATGATGCACACTATATGACTACTGTGCTGCGAGAGTTCCATGTAAGTTGAATTACATAACTTAAATTAAGTAAGATTCTTGGTATTATGATCAATTTCTAATATTTTAACATTATCTGTATAGATTTATTTTAAATATGAGGAGACTGTCTCACGACAGCAAATGGCCGACAACAGGTTATTACTCGCATATGTCGCAAAGAACTATTCTGTTGGTCAGTATGAGATGAGACAATGGTCGCTTCTGGCGCTTATTGAAAGCGACCTAGGACTAACATACGTAATCATCATCCTAGCATAGTCTCCAATGCAGCATGGGCAACTATGTGTGCACACTGGGACGATGATGACTTCAAGAAAAAGTCTGAGCAGGCAAAAAAGCATCGTGGCCAGCTGCAAGTCGTACACACTACCGGCTCACGGTCATTTGAGGAAGTGAAGTCGGTAAGTATCATAATTTAGTTCTTTAGTTATTCGATTGTACTATTATCATAATTATTAAAATTTATTTTCACGTATCTATTAGGCCATACGGGATAGCTTGGGTCGACCTCCTACCATGCTAAAGTTTTGGGATAAAGCCCACACGCCGAAGGATTCTAGCATGTCTCCCGCAACATTAGCTATACGGGTAAGACTAATACAAATTTATCTTATATAATTATTAATATTAGGTAATTGATATAATGTTTTCATTAATGTTCAATGTCACAAAATAAATTACAGACCGATTTCGAAGCTTTCGGACCAACAGATATGAGTTGGAGGTCTTAGGGGTCTTGGTCATTAGATTCTACCATTCCTCCGACCGAGATTGTATTATCTCGGGATGACGAGTTGAGACTATGGGTCGCGTCTCAGGATTCCCCTAGTAGTAGTACCAATTGGTATCGAGTGCTGGGCCTACCGAGGGTACCAATGTATACATTACCTGGAGGTAATATTCTTTTTGCTATACAAGTTAATATAATTTAATTGCAAATATTATTTGTAATAATATATTTGTTTTCATAGGCTCTAGCCAACGCCATCGTCCAAGAGCACCTGTTGGACCTTCTCACACGGGCGCTGACTTGGATGACCAGATTTTCCAGAGGGTCATGGAGGCTGTGTTGGAGACGTTTCGTACGCATCCGGTTATCCGTCGTCAGGAGTTGCCTATCCGAGCTCGCCTTCACCAGCTAACACATGATATTACAGCAGGGGCGACCGTCGAGAGTACGGGTATCCCGCATGAGCAGTTTTTCGTGATACGCAACGAGGTGCTCCGGTTGGTGGTTACCTTACTCTCTGAGGCTTTTGGCTCGATAGGGAATCAGCCCCCACCTACTCAAGTATTATATTTATTTTAAGTTTATTAATTTGCATGTTATTTAATTTTCATCTATTTTGATTCTCTAATACGGACTCATGCGTTTTATTTTTGTTTGTATCAATAGGGTGACGCTACTATCGATGGTGATGGCGAGCAAGATTTCTGGACAACCGAGCAGCATCGTCGACCTCCGCCAGATGACTCTGATCCTACTGGTGGTAGTACTAGTTTAGGTTGATATACATATATATATATAGTGTCAATCATATATATGTATAGATGTTTTGTAGAACATTATTGTATAAGCACGTAGTGATAATTTGGCACCATTTCATTGTTATTTGTACATGATTATTGTTCTATATTTATGTAGTTTAGTTTTGACGTTTATATAAGTCATTTGTAGTTTATAAGTTTAACTAGTTTAGTTTAGTTGTAGAACGTTGTATTATGGGCTGATTATGATATATATGTTGTTGCTGATTGTTGGATGAAAGGTCAATAATAATCTAGAAGGGGGGTTAAATAGATTATTACTTATTAAAAATTATATTTAGGCCTTTTTGAATTTTTGGCAATTAATTAACAGTTTTAGTAATTAGCATGCAAGATAATAAAAATTCAATCACAATGCACAGAGATTTATCTGGTTCACAACATACACCCCTTGGTATGTTGCTACGTCCAGTTTCAAGTCCCTACTTGGAACTTGAGATCCTATTACTATCAGTAATAAAAACTCCTTCAATAGGCGGAGAAGCCTTTGCAAAGTTTATAGACAAACTTCCAACAATTCAACTATTCTATCTTGGACAGCAAGCTCCCCGCTCCTTCCTCAAGTCTAGTTATACCACCTTTTGAGTTCAGTTCTATTCTATGATTTGGTCTTAAAACAACAGTCTCTTCCTCACCTCACAAATACACTAGAGATTCAACTTCCTGCTAACCTCTCTAAGACTCTGGTCTTGGTCGAAGAATTACTTGTCTTTCTCACAGGTACATAAAATAAACTAACTCTAATCCTTTCTCTGTTTACAAATAAGTTTACAACAATGTGCTTCTTCAATAAGCTGATAAGAGTTAAGTACAGATTAATGCTTCTCAAATAAGCAGATAGAAAATAAGAACAAATATATCAATTATAAAAGTTCAAGGACTTTTATATTAAAACAATGAGCTTCTTTAAAAGCGATAGAACTTTTGTTTAGATCCAATTGATGCTTTGATTAAGCAAATATATGATTTTAAGGCACTTTATAAAGAATTAGCAATTCTATAAAATAAAGAGTGTTTTTCTATGGATAATATAGAATTGTTTCTTAAATAGTCTTTACCAAATATTATATGAATTATTTTTATGGATCAATACTTGTATAAAAGAATAAATTAAATCAAACAATATTTATCAAGTATATTATTTAAATCAGCTAAACACAAACTGATATAACAAATATTACTATTTAACTAAAATAATATATAAGAATATTTTATCTATTATGTGATCTTTTATAGATAATGTAACTTAGTACTATAAGGATTTGTACGGTTCAAATTCCTCTTGGTAGAGGTATATCTCCGTAGCCTTGCGGCGTCTAAGTATGACAAAATTTATAATTTTCATAATTGATATTTATATAAATATTTTCAATAGATCATTACGATTCTCAAATCCAGTTCGAATGACTACTCTTTTTGGAGAACAATCTCAGTGTCGTTTTGAGGAATCAAGTGTCGTATATATTTTACGATATTTATATAAATAATATCAATAAAAGGTTACTGAAGACTATAAGGAATCGTACGGTTCGAATTCCTCTCCGTAGAGGTGTATCTCAAGTAGCCTTGCACGCCCAAGTATCCTTTTATTTGACAAATAGATGAAATATATATATATATAAATTATGTAATTGTGTAGAATATGTATTTCTATATCTATAGATATAATACAAGTAAGAAATAATTCAATAGAAATTAAACTTATCTCAATACTTGGACCAATTTTTCTCTTCAAAAATTCAGAACTTTTATAAGAAGAGATATAAATCTTTTTAGAGAGAATGTAGGCAAGGAGAGTATGCTTTTCTTTTCACTGAATTGGTAAAAACCAAATGAATGAAATACTTCCTATTTATAGAATTTTTGAAGTCGGGGTAAAAATGTAATTTTGCAAAACTGATTTTCAAATATACGGTTTAGATGAATTTTTTTGAAATTAACGGACCAAATTGGAACAAAATTTTTACGCGGAAGTAGCTCAAAATTCGCCCGGTCCAAATGTTATCAACTTAGTATTTATTATACATATTGACCATGTGTTTTTTAAAGAAGAATGCTACACTCACACGCTTTTTTAGTCCCAACAAGACACACATAAAAGCTTTATTAAGTCCCATTTTATAATGTCACTTACACACACTGTTTTATATATATATATATATATACACACACACATTAATTATGTAGTTAAGATATATGCATTATACTAGCTATATTATATTAATTGTATATGTATGTTTATATATATATAGTATACTGATATAGTTATAGTATATATATATATATATATATATATATATATATATCCGATTTCTTTATAAAATAATAAGTATATTTGCTATATGTTTTAGTATTTATGAAGTATGCATGCATAAAAACATTTTGCCCACCTTTTTGGGTTTGAAAAGAAATAGGATCTCATTGCCTTGAATATTTATATGAATTAATTTATTTAACACTTGACATATAATTTATCAAGGTCAATAAAAATTAATTCAAGTAAAAAAATAGTTAAGAGTAAAATAATAAGGAAAAATAATTACATATTTAATTTAAAAACATAATTGTTATCATCAAAATATATAATATAAAATTATACCTATCAATTTCTCCCTTTTTGATGATGACAATTATAAAAATATTTTTAGTTTTTAAGAAAACTCCCCCTTAAACTGTGAACACTTTATAACAGTATATATTCAATCTCATGGCAGTTTATAACAGTTTAGATTCACTCATAGCTATTTATATAATCCATTCATGGCAGTTTATATAATCCATTCATGGCAGTTTATATAATCCATTCATAGCAATTTATATCCATTCATAGCAGTTTATATCCATATTTTTCTTCTCCCCCTTTGTTATCATAAAAAGTGACGGGGTAAAAGAAAATTTTAAACCTGCATGAAATATTTTAGAAAACCTGCAAAGAGTGTTAGTAACCAAAAATATATAAAACCAGTATATAGATATACTTAGTAGTAGTAGTAGTAGTAGTAGTAGTAGTAGTAGTAGTAGTAGTAGTAGTTAGTGAAGTAGAAGAGGGGTGAGGGATTAAGGTTACAGTTATCCGAATAGTTAGTTAGACAAGTTAAGCAAATAGTTAGATGTCCTCTAAATTTAGAGAAGAGAAGTGAGAAATGTCAGGAATGTTGACTTCAGGATCTTCTTGTGGGGGTACAGGAGCATTGAAGTCAGCAGTGGTATTGACAGTGAAGGGATCCATCAGCAGGTTGTTGTTCTCCAATAACAAGCATACCATAGATTTAACAGTGTGTAAAGAGAACTGAATATCTTCTATTTTTTCCAAAATTAGAGTTTGATTTTGCAACAAAAGTTGGTTCATACTATTGAGTCAGTCAATTTTTGTAGCCATGTTGATGTTGGTTTCAAGAATCTCATGATCAAGGGGTTAAAAAATAATGAGGGGCTGAGGTGGCAGATTTAAGTGGGATACGATGTTGCTGGTGGGAACGAGTTGAGACTAATGATTGGACAAATGAATGTTCAAATAATGGAACACATGTGTGAGGAGTAGACCAAAACCAAGACAATTATTTTAAAAACAGTATTCAAATGATGACAGTAAGAAGTAGGCCAGATTGAAGGGCATGCATTCATTTAAGAGACTTTTGATAATTTCCAGATCAAAGGGTAGCATTTTTTGATCATCGCGTACAGGTATGAAATTATTTCTTAAGATTTTTCCCAAAAACTGGCACTCAACAGTTAGAAAATCCAGACCAACTTTGCAAGGATAGTCAAATAAAAGAGCTGGTACCATTTGATCAATTACCACAGACAAATTAAACTTGAATAGCATGCATTCTTCTACAGATATACCAGATGGATGAAGATATGAATTAACCCTAGGTAGTTCTAGAGTGGAAGGATGCAACTGAAGTGCATGGACAAGAAATAATTCATCTATGATGTAAGTTTGTCCTTGAATGCAAGTGGTAATACTCTTTAATATCCTAGAAGAATCATTTGAAAACTCCATATGAGCATAAAATTCTGCTACAAGACTAGGATAAATTGATTTATCATAGAAGGAAACCAAGCATTCCCACCCAACATTTTTAAAAATTTCAAATAATTTTGGAAAGTTGTGAAATGTGATGACATTTCTGGGACACACGTTGTGTCTCATAGTATACTTTGATTGGGCAGAGGGAGTAATGAGGTGAGGGACATCATTGGAGAATTGCACCTCAGAATTTAGAGGAAGAGTTTTCCTTTTAGATGAAAATAAATTAGACATTATTAGTAGAGATGCAGAAAGGATAGGAGAAAATATCAAGCTAAAGAGACACTGCACATATGAATGCGTAATTTTTGAAAGGACTTATTTATATAGATAGAGAAAAGAAGGATGATATGCGGCAGGTAATATACACTCCAAGTAATCAAGTAAAAGTAGCAATTAATAAACTGATGTAGGAGCAAGTAATAAGACTATACAGTAACAAGAAACAGGAAGTATTGATGTTCAACAGTAGAGTAAAAACTGTTTAAGCTCTGTCATTTAAGAAGGTAGAGAGAACATTTAAAAAAATATCCACATGTCATTTGAAGAACACAGAGAATAAAAGATTTCAGTCAAACTTAGAATGATTACCAAAACTGCAAAGATGTATCATTTAAAACAATTTGAATAGAACACGAAAAGAAAGTATCATTTCAGAAAATAAGTTTCAAAGAGGTAGGTAAATTGAAAGATTTTATCATTTATAGCAAATCTAAAAAAATAGCAGAGATGCAATAAATTAATCTAGTGGACCTCAATATCCACACAATATATAAGGCAATTAAAAATAAGAAATCCAGTGGACATCAGCATCCACGCAAGTAATAATGTAGAAAGAGATAGAAGGGTTATACCTTAGTTGGTGATAATAATATACCAATTGCAGTATGACAAGCTTTTCGTTGTACAAATTTCTCAAAAAAAAATTAGTGAGCTCAGCAAAGGTGCACAGTTATATATATATATATATATATATATATATATATATATATATATATATATATATATAGAGAGAGAGAGAGAGAGAGAGAGAGAATAAAAAATGAGGACAGTATTTAAAAAAAATTGAAAAACTATGAAAGACAAAAAATTGCTTTCTGTTGAAATCTTTAAAAAATAGATGTCAAAAATATTTGAAGTGAATGTCAGAAGATAAAAAAAATTAGGGTTTGTTGAAAATTAGGGCTTTTTAAAAAAATTATCAGAAAATAACTGGGTTTGAGAAAATAGGCATAAGTGAAGTGATTGACAAAAGCTTTTGCAAAAAAAAAATGCAGACAGAACTTACCATAAACTTCAGTGGATCTGATGAAGTAGATGAAAATAACTTGTAAAAAGAATTCAGAGAAACCCCAACCAGAAATCTTTTGAGACAGACTAGAAGCAGAAGGAAATTTACACTTTAAAGATGGTTTGAATATCAAAAGTTCCATAAATCAGAAATCCTAACCATAAAATTATGTATGTAGTTGAACGCCAAGAGTTTCATAGATCGAACACAAATTTTGTGTGAAAAATCAAGTCATAAATGATTTACAGTGGAAACCCTAAAAGTTTGAATTCAAAAAAAATTTAGTATCTGAAAACCCTAATCATATAGTTGTCATTTTTAGGGGTAGACGAGAGGAGACAAATCTTTTGTAAGATAAAAACTGGGTTTTAAGAACAGAATAGAGTGTAAATTTCATCGATCTAAAGATCTTGAAAAACATATTTGAATGGCAAAAAAACTTAGAACAAAAAATATTCAGATCTAACAAAATTTCAGTAGAAGAAATGAAGTGATTTTAAAAAAATCTTTAACTGAAACCCTAAAAGTTTTTAAAGCTCACAATTAATCGGATCAAAAACATTCGTAAGGTGTTTGAGAGTCATGATCCGAGAAGAAGGAATGGACATTAGAGATAGACCGACACCGGAGAAGAGATCAGAGGAGCGAAGAGAAAGCCGGAGAAGATGAGAGAGAAGAGAGAGATAGCTGGACGCGTAAGAGATGAGAGAGAAGTAAGTAAAAAAATAAATTAAAATTTTCAAAAATTATATATATAATTTGACTTACTTTTTGGATCCAACGGTAGAGAGCTGTCAAAGATTTAGATCAACAGTTTAAAAATAGTCTGAGTTGTGTTTCTTTTTAGCACATGATCCAATGGTTGAGATCAAAGCTTAGTGTTGATCCAATGATTCTAGTTCATAATCCGTGCGCTTCATGATCACTACAAAAAAATAGACATTTGGCAACAATTTTTTGGGCAATGACTTATAAAGTCGTTGCCAAAAATGCATGTTTAGCAACGAAATTTGTCATTCGTTGCAGTTTATGAAAGGCTTTCATTTTTCGCAACGAAATTTATAAGTTGTTGCAAAAATTCGTTGCCAAATCGTTGGGGGAACACCGCTTTATTTACTTTTTTATTGTCGATGATATTTCTCCTCATCGCCGGCAATGAAATTTTTTTTTTCTATATTTCGTTGTCTAATATAGGCCACATTCATTAGCAACAATTTTTTTGTTGCGTATTTAATACATTTTTTTTGCAACGACTAGTAAATTGTTGCCCAAAATTAAGACAAACCCAATAAGCATGCCTCTGTTTTTTCCCCCAAAACGTATAATTTTTCATTTAAATTTATTTATTTATTTGGACACAGTTTTATACAGTGAAATGTTTCACTCCCTCCGTTTCAAAATAAATGCCCAGTTTTATTTTTTTTAAAGTTATAGTTTTTGAAATTAAAATGGAGCATATACAGATATATTTTCTAATTTACAAAAATTAAAGTTTATAGTTAATTGGATGTAGTTTATAATGATCATATTCTCACACTTATAATTTTGAAAAAAATATATAATTAATTTCTAAAATAATTTATATGAATTTTTCTTGTAACTCTTTATTTTACATATATATTTTTTGACAATGGATGGGCAAGGAAATGAAATCGCTCCCGAAATTGCACCAAAAATTGCCCAAACTGCACCGATTAAGTCGCGCCAATGGTTCCGGCATAGACCAATTGTGACGCCCCCAAAATAGGTATACATCACCCATCTTGGGTCGCCAAATACATGGTATAGAATACAAATACAAACTTAATTATACAACATGAGCTGAGAGTTTTTACACGAATATTGTCTTCTAGACAATATCCAAATTCAAATGGAGTCCTCATTATATTTATTGGCACACTATTTTATAGAATAGTGAGGATTACTATAACACAATCTCGGGCCATCACTCCGTTCCCCGACTAGTTCCTGCTACGTTCTCATTTCCTAAAGAGAACAATGGAAATAAAAGGGTGAGCTCAACTAGCCCAGTAAGAAATATTATGACTAAGATAATGCAGAATAAGTTATCATTAGCCTTCAACAATATTAAACTGATAGAATATAATAGACAATAAGTTTAACTGCAGTGGAACAAGCAATCCATTAAAAGAGTCAAGTAGAGCATGATATCTACTATCTTCTATGATTTAAAAAGTTTGTCATTAACTTTATTGTTGGGACTCAGCTTAATAAATAGATCACATCATCGAATCATCCCTGCACTACGGGCCAAGGATATTCATTAGCATCACGTCCATAAATTATTCTTGCACTACGGGCCAAGAATATTCGTGTAATCATCAATGGTCATGATCATACCGAATTATCCCTGGTCATAATCTTACCAATCAACAGTCCATCTATGCACATAAGCCAAAGATGACTTTCATCACAATATAAGCATGAGGATGATGACAATGATATAAGAATTCAATTAAAAGAAAGCAAAGGATAAATGTTTAAAGATTTATACTTTAATTTATCCAGAATTCAATAATGTCCAAATTTTCAACATGATACTGTTTTGTGGAGTAAAATTCAAGAATATTATCCATGTATCAAAAATAATTTGGACAGAAAGGAAATAAATTTTTCGGTGAATAGTACCCCGTGAATAGTACTCTATGAATAGTACTTCGAGAATTGTACCTCGTGAATAGTACCCCGACATGAAAAGTGCCCCAAATACCCGAGTGAACAATTTTTGAGTGAATAGTAATCGGGTGAATAGTAACCCATGAATAGTAACTCATGAATATTACCCCGGCATGAAAAGTGCCCCGAATACCCGAGTGAATAATATTATAGTGAATAGTAACCAGGTGAATAGTAACATGTGAATAGTACCCTGTGACTTTCTTGCACTTTCTTCTTCATACGCTTTAACTTTATCGATTAAAGTCGGTTCTACTCGTATATTCACAATCACATGGGTCCCTGGAGTCTTTAACTCTATCTCCATCCTTTGTAAGTCATACAAAATGGCCCTTTGCGTTGACAATATCGCACTCGTACCCGTATATGATCCTCTACTCAATGCATCAGCTACTATGTTCGCTTTTCTAGGATGATATTGAATGGTATGATCATAATCTTTCAACAGCTCAAGCCATCGTCTTTGCCGCATGTTGAGTTCCTTTTGAGTGAAGAAATATTTGAGGCTTTTATGATCCGTATAAATCTCCACCTTCTCTCCATACAGGTAATGCCTCCAAATATTAAGCACAAAAATGACAGATGCCAACTCTAGATCATGAGTAGGATAATTTCTCTAATATTCTTTGAGTTGTCGTGAGGCATAGGCTATGACTTTCCCATGTTGCATGAGAACACATCCTAAACCTTTGGTATTGTCAGAACAGGTGCTGAAATGAGTCTCCTCTTGAGTTCTTGAAAACTCTTCTCACATTCCTCGCTCCAATCAAATTTTGTATCTTTTCGAGTCAACTGAGTTAATGAAGTAGCGATTTGAGAAAATCCTTCCACGAATCTCTGATAAGAACCAGCTAAGCCCAGAAAGCTACGTACTTCGGTCACTGACTTGGGTTTCTCCTAGCTTTGAATTGCTTCAATCTTTGCTGGGTCAATAGATATTCCATGATTTGATATCACGTGCCCAATGAATACTAATTCCTCAAGCCAAAACTCGCACTTTTTCAACTTGGCATAAAGCTTGTTTTCACGAAGCTTTTGGAGTATCAGCCTCAAGTGTTGCTCATGATCTTCACGGCTTTTGGAATATATGAGGATGTCATCAATAAAGACGACTACAAAATGATCTGAATATTCCTTGAATACTCGGTTCATCATATCCATGAAGGCAGCAGGAGCATTAGTCAATCCAAAAGACATGACTAGGAATTCATAATGCCCGTACCGAGTTTTGAAAGCAATCTTTGGGATGTCATCGGTTTTAATCTTTAACTGATGATATTCGGAACGAAGATCGATCTTTGAAAAGAATTTGGCGCCTTGCAATTGGTCAAACAGGTCATCAATACGAGGTAACGGGTACCTATTTTTTATGGTGACATGATTCAACTCCTGATAATCAATACAAAGTCGCATACTTCCATCTTTCTCCTTCACGAATAGAACAAGAGCACCCCAAGGAGACGTACTAGGACAAATGAAACTGATGTCTAACAATTCTTATAGTTGGGTTTTTAACTCCTGAAGTTCAATTGGAGCCATTCGATATGGGGCTTTGGAAATGGGTTTTGTACCGGATTCAAGGTCGATACAAAATTCAATTTCATGCTCTGGGGGTAGGCCAGGAAGTTCTTCAGGGAATACATCAAAAAATTTATTAACAATAGCAATATCATTCAAGACTGACGTATATTTGTTTAAATCTGTGACATGAGCTAAGAAAGTTCGACATCTATTTTTTAATAAACGAATAACTTTATGGCTTGAGATGACAGTGATTGACTTTAATGGTTTGGTTGCTTGCATTCGCATAATAGGTTGGTTAGGAATATGAAAGCTAACAACTTTACGAAAACAATCAATTTTAGCATGATGAGTAGTCAGCTAATCAATTCCTAAAATCACATCGAATGCAAGTATTTTTAAAGAAATAATATCGACAGGTAACGTGCGGTTACCGATTTGAATCAAACAAGACTTATAAACAGTGGATGTAATGAAGGTTTCTCCCAACGGAGTTTCAACAGATAAATCAAAGTCTAATTTCTCCGAAGTCAAATTTAAACGTTGAGCGCAAGTAGGAGAAATAAAAGAATGGATAGAACCGGTATCAAATAAGGTATATACTTCGCTAGAGTTTATTATTAGCTTACCCATGATCACCTCATTCGGATTCTTTGCTTTTTGGGAGGTTACGACAAACGCTTTCCCTTGAACTACCGGTTTTCTCTGTCGCAGGATGGCCTTTGATGCCTCCATCCCACCGGACTTGACTTTGTGCACACAAAATTGGGCTAGATGACCTTCTCTTCCACAATTGTAACATGCTTTGATTTGGTGCGTCTGATTTGGTGATGTGTCCCTCCCTCCGCATTTTTGTAACATACGATCGACCTGGCCGTTTCTCCTTCCTTAACAACAAAAAATCTTTGGTCTTGACGCTCTTCCATCATTATTGAATCTCCTCTTCTTGAAATTTCCACTTCTATTATCTCGGCCATGATTACCACCGGAGTGGTTACCATTTCTGGCATGTTGATTCCCTCCACGTTTGTTGTCACCGCTTTAATGACTGCTACCACTGGTATTATCGACTTGTCGGCTGCTCTCTCTTGGTTGGGTTGACTCATTATCGCGCTCTAATAACTGAGCCCTATTTACAACATTTGAATACAAACATAGTTTGTGAGAAATGAGGTATTAACGTATTTCGGGTTTCAAACCTCATAGAAACATTGGCGTCATTCTCTCCTCATTATCAACTAAATGGGATGTGAACCGGGACAACTCGGCAAACTTAGTCTCGCACTGCAACACAATCATATTTTTTTGCTCCAACTTGATAAACTCCACCTCTTTCATGTGACGAATACTTTCTAGAAAGTACTTGTCATTGAACAACACTTGGAACTTCTCCCAAGACGTTTTGAGTGCGGCAGGCTGGGTACACTTTACTGATTCCCACCAGTAATCTGCTTCTTCTCTCAACATGAAGGTGGTAAAGGGAACCTTTTGCTCCTCGGAGCATCCCAAGACATCAAATATCTTGGTGATCTACTTTATCCACGTCTCCGCCTTAAGTGGTTTTGACTCTTCCCAAAACTCTGATGGTCCCAGCTCCTTGAATTGTTTAGCAGTGACCATCTGTGAGTTGCCAATGTGTCCAACTACATTCTGAACAGGAGCCGCTCTCTCCTGATGTTGCATGAATTGCATGAAGCCTCTGAACATCCCATCATTCATCATTTGATCGGTGTTGTTGTTTACCTGGATTATTGTCTTCCTGTTGAAAATTATCCTAGATATTGATCGTTGGTGACTCAATGGTCTCATGTGCTTCATTGCTTATCTCGACATTTTTAGATGCCATTTTCAAACACTGCCACAAAACAAGGGTTAATTGACATGCCACATATTATCACTATACTCTGACCAACCAATTAAATACCAAATAAACTTAGGTAGGTCATACTAGCGAAGGAATTCCCCGACTCTCCCCTCCTAGTTCTTGTCTCACATCTCAGCCAGGTATCATATCCCTAAACTTTGATACCAACTGTGACACCTCCAAAATAGGTATACATCACCCATCTTGGGTCGCCAAATACATGGTACAGAATACAAATACAAACTTAATTATACAACATGAGCTGAGAGTTTTTACACGAATATTGTCTTCTAGACAATATCCAAACTCAAATGGAGTCCTCATTACATTTATTGGCACACAATTTTATAGAATAGTGAGGACTACTATAACACCATCTCGAGCCATCACTCCGTTCCCCGACTAGTTCCTGCTACGTTCTCATTTCTTGAAAAGAACAATGGAAGTAAAAAGGTGAGCTCAACTAGCCCAGTAAGAAATATTATGACTAAGATAATGCAGAATAAGTTATCATTAGCCTTCAACAATGTTAAACTGATAGAATATAATAGACAACAAGTTTAGCTACAGCGGAACAAGCAATCCATTAGAAGAGTCAAGTAGAGCATGATATCTACTATCTTCTATGATTTAAAAAAGTTTATCATTAACTTTATTAATGGGACTCAGCTTAATAAATAGATCACATTATCAAATCATCCATGCACTACGGGCCAAGGATATTCATTAGCATCACGTCCATAAATTATTCTTGCACTACAGGCCAAGAATATTCGTGTAATCATCAATGGTCATGATCATACCGAATTATCCCTAGTCATAATCATACCAATCAACAGTCCATCTATGCACGTAAGCCAAAGATGACTTTCATCACAATATAAGCATGAGGATGATGACAATGATATAAGAATTCAATTAAAAGAAAGCAAAGGATAAATTTTTAAAGATTTATAATTTAATTTAATCAGAATTCAATAATGTCCAAATTTTCAACATGATACTGTTTTGTGGAGTAAAAATTCAAGAATATTATCCATGTATCAAAAATAATTTGGACAGAAAGGAAATAAATTTTTCTATGAATAGTACCTATAAATAGTACTTCGTGAATAAGACCCGTGAATAAGACTTCCAGATGAAAAGTGCCCCAAATACTCGAGTGAACAATTTTTAAGGAATAGTAATCGTGAATAAGAACTCCGTGAATAAATAACTTATGAATAGTACCCCAGCATGAAAAGTTCCCTGAATACCCGAGTGAATAATATTATAGTGAATAGTAACCCGTGAATCTATGAATATTACTTCGGGTGAAAATATTTATATTTAATAAGAAAGTTCGTATCAATATTCCAATAAAATGATACTGGATGAAAAACAAAACTCAAGGATATTCCACTAATTTCAAGGATTATAGAAGCAATACTTACCATAGTAAGTTTAGATTTAAGAATATGAAAAGAATTAACATACGAAAACTGCAAATGGATTTTCACCTGTCATACGGTCCGTAATCCGCGTAGACAGGTTATTCCGACATACTAAAGGATGAATACGAAAAATAGTATTCCTTATAAATACGAAAGAAATAATACCCCTTACCTTAGTAGAAAAGTCGGATATTGCAAAAGTGAAGTAGCGTAATACTCTTCTTCTTGCTTCTCTATAGTTTCTCTCTATATAGTGTCTCTTGTGAATCTCAAAGAATTGGTGAGAATGAAAGAAAATTAAGCTTCTATTTATAGGAGAATGGACTAAATAGTAACTAATTCACGACTATCCATATTGATTCACTATTAGAATCAGACGGTCCATATTGATTACTATCAAAATCACAACCGATTTTGGCCCGTATTGATTTACTTTTAAAACCACCACCGACTCATTCAGATTGATTTACTTTTAAACCACCATCAATGGTCCAGATTGATTTACTATTAAAACCACCATCAATGGTCCAGATTGATTTACTATTAAAACCACCACCAATGGTCCAGATTGATTTAACTTATTACACTTTAGTACCCTTAAAGTTTTCCAAGTTTGCATTATTTCCCTCTAACTTTTGTAATTCACTTATCTTCAACAAATATATTCTTATACTTTAACAATTATTCATCATTAATATTATAACTCACAATATTTAACAACCAGATCATTCCCAAGAAAGAGGGGGCTTTCCAATAAGGATTTCTCCCTATCATGCCGCAATTAGGTGACCAAACCTCTCCTCGACAGAACTTTCTAGACATTGTCAATATTGCAAATAATAATATGAATAACTTTGTTGTCTCAATTATTGATTTAATAATATAAAATATTATGCAGATGATAATGTGATAATAATTGAATCAAATAACGTGAGATACTATGCAACAATTACTGTAGCAATAATTGAGTATAACTGAGTGACTTCTCACGTAAGCATCAATAATCAATACCGTGTGCTACTATGCAATCACGCGTATTCTGTACTTTTACCACCGGGTAGTTCAATAGTTTAACGGTAAAACTTTCGCTGTTATTTTTATAAAAAGATATTTTTGTCATTTTCTAACTACGACAATATTTTTGTTGTGGGGTCCACCAATGATTTTGTCGTCGTACGAATATTCCCTGTTAAAATGAATATTCCCCGACCAATCGAATATTCACTGACACAATGAATATTTTATATCAACTTGCTTACTTTTGCAAAATTTTCCAAATATTACCCACAACTATAACATTATATCATATCTACACCATAATATTCAAAAATATATTTCGAGAAAAAATTATTCTTTATTCAAAAAAAGTTGGGGTCTTACACCAATTAAGTTGCACCAATGGTGTGTAAGTTCTTTTTTAACTCTCCCTTTTTCAAATTCTCCTTTTTCTTGACTTGTAAATTTTTTTATAATCAAATATTAATTTCTCTTTATATCTTGAATTAGAGGGTGTTTGGCAATAACTTATAAGTTGGTCAAACTAAGTTATAAGTCATTTATTATTTTTTAGTGTTTGACAATAACTTAAATTTTAACTTATTTTTTACTTATAAGTCATTATTAAATTTTTTTCATGCTTCATGTGCTATATTTTTTATGGGGATAATTTTTTGCTGACGTAACCCATTTTTTGCTGACGTGGAGGGCAGAAAAGCCTGGGCTTGCCAGGCTTAAAAATTTCCTTAAAGAAAATGTTGCTCACGAATGTCAAACTCCAGACCTCTCCAAACTAGAAACCTTATATTCAAACAAAAGCAACTGGACCAACTACCTATCATGCTAGAATTTATGTAACACTAATATTTAAACCACCTAGCATCGTTTCTATGCATGTGAAGATGAGATAATACACTTTTTGGTCACAGTCTAAAATGATAGGTAGTTGGTCCAGTGGCTTTTGTTGGATTATAAAGTTTCTAGTTTGGAGAGGTCTGGAGTTCGACACTCGTGAGTAACATTTTCTTTAAGGAAATTTTTAAGCCTGGCAAGCCCAGGCATTTTTACCCTCAGCAAAAAAGGGCCATGTCAGCAAAAATAACGGGCCAATATGCACAGTTAGCATTCCGTCCGTTTTTTAAAACGAAAATTAAAAATAATGACCATTTTATAATTTTTGAGAGTACAATTATTCGATTGTAACAAAAAAAGTTTCGATAACCACAATAAAAATCGGACCCTAGTACAATGACAAAAAAATGTATTATCCCATTTTTTATGTATTAGATAAATTTTACTACCATCAACATACATACATATATATATATATACATATTTATATAGCGTCTGGTTCCTATCTGAACTCCCGGACTTTCTTAAAATGTGGATTTTTTTTTGGCTTTTTTTTAAATAACTAAATTTTTTTTTTAATATTTTATGGAACTGGAATTTTTACATAATACAGTATTTTTGGTGTGATTTGGATACATATAACAAAACAGTCAGTGCATGTATGTATCTGCATAAACCTATTTTGTTATATGTATCCAAATCACACCAAAAATACTGTATTATGTAAAAATTCCAGTTCCATAAAATATTGAACTTTTTTTTAGTTGTTTAAAAAAAGCAAAAAAATAAATATAAAAATTCGTAACGTAACAAAAACCGGGATCCCGGACTGAATCCTGGTTCTATATATATATATATATATATATATACACACACACACATATATACATACATATTATTTTCAAAATTTCTTGTCAAACTAAATAAAATACTAAACAAATCTCAACATTAAACTAAATATATATAAAGTAACTATGAATATTTTTATATAAATATATATATATATATATATATATATGTAAACAAATATTCATATAAATATTTATAAACTTATCTCTAAATATTCATATAAATATTTATAAAAATATTTATATCTAAATTTTATAAATTTTAGATGAAATATTTATAAATTTATAAATAAATATTTGTTTATAAATTTTAAATATAAATTTATATGAATATTTAGAGATAAATTTATAAATATTTATATGAATATTTGTTTATATATATATTAAAATATTCATAGTTACGTTATATAAATATTTATAGTTACTTTATATATATTTAATTTATCGTAGAGATTTAAGATGTGTATATATATATATAGATGGTAATAGAATTTATCTAATACACAAAAAATATAACATAAGAAGCAAAAATATCACAACTAGGTTTCAAACCTAAGACCTATTGGTTATTGGGCCATTAAGCTACCATTGAACCATTCTAATTTATTAGTTAATTAAACTACTGCCATAATTTGTAGCGGTAGAGCGGTAGTATACATGCAAAATGAGGGTAAATGAGTATTTATCATGTCACCACACTGTGTTTTGCTTGTAGGAAAAATCCATTTCAATTCGTGTCATCCAATGTTGAAATCAACGACATAGATTATGATTGTTGAAATAGTACCCATGACAACTGATTGCCAAGAATGGGGGCCTATATATATAGCCGTGTATATTCTATTTGTACGCAGTCTTTCAAAACTGCGTTGTTTTGGCATATTTTTTTTTATTTCTGATTTGGAAGGAGAGAAACAATTTTTTAATAAATAAATAAAAATATGTCAAAACGACATAATTTTGACATACTATGCACAAATAAATTATACACAGCTGTGTATGACCATATTGCTCTATATATTAACTTACCAAACTATAATTATTAACTTGTTATAATTTTTTTACTTAAAAAACTTAATTGGACGTCAAATTAATTACTTACCAAACTTAATTACATTTTCATTGATCCGTATTTTGCTCATTTTATATATTAATGCTTGATAAATGATGACTTTATAAGTGTAAATATGTATATCCTTCGATGGGATCCTTGGGTATATTGTAAAAAGGGTATTAATTAATTATTTTTAATGAAGTCAAATTGTATAAAAAACATAATAAAAATTTTCAACTGTTATGATTATCCCACACTGAAATATGAAAAAATCTATTAACAATCAACACAAGTTATTCCAACAAAAAAAAAGAATGTCTAGAATATAGAAATTAAGATCTCATAAATTAAACTATATCACAAAGAGAATTAATCAATTATCTCATAAAAAAAAAGTAAAATTCAATACAAAGGTGAATAAAATACTAGCAATAAAAAATTAAACACGAAAAATGAAATATTATCCCAAAAATCTTCCCACTCTAAATACAATTTGAAATATCTCATAGAGATAAGTATTTAATTATATATATATATATTAATGAATAATTAAATATATAAATTAATTATATATATATATATATATATTAGCTTGTTACAAATTTTGAACTTTCCAAATTTAAGGCACTAATAATGGATAATATAATTTTATTATTAAAATGTGTTAGTGTTCAAATTAATTTAGAATTAATGAACTATATTTTAAAATTCATTATTTTTTTCTTATTCTATTTATAATTATAATTAGAGAATTCATTTTAAAATTAAAATTTAGAATTTCAAAAATGATGAAAAGTTATTTGAATTGTAATTTAGATTATTGATTATTGTATTTATTAAAAAATAAATAAATTAACATTCATTCATTAATACTATACTTTAAAACTCATTATTTATTTTCTTATTCTAGTTATAGTTGTAATTAAAGTATTTATTTTAAAATTTAATATTTCAAAAATGATAAAAAAACTTATTCAAATTATAATTTAAAACATTAATCATTATATTTATTAAAAATAATAAAATTAACATTCATTTATTAATAAACTTTATTTTAAATTTTATTATTTTTTTTATTGTGGTTATTGACTTAAAGTTACAATGCTATAAACCCGAAAAGAGATCCAGATCTAGAGTTTTGGATGAAGCCATAATCGGAAGCTAAGCCACAATAGGAGGCCTCGACGACGGTGACCACCGAGGGGATGAACATTGGGTGGGGTACAACTTGAAGGAACTTGAAACAGCGACGTATAGGTTTGCGGATGAAAAATGGTATTGGTGAAGGAGGGTATGGAATTATTTATAGAGGAGTTTTGCAGGATGGCTCTGTTGTGGCTGTGAAAAATCTTCTGAATAATAAGTGAGTTTTATTTATTTTTAATTAATACAACATTTTTTTATGTTATGTTTTAAATTGCGTGTTTATTTAGATATTTCGTCGCTGTTTGGTTTATAGTCTTATCGTTATCAGAGCTTCTTAGATCTGGATTGTGTTCTTTCTGCCGGTGACTGAGTTTGTCTTTTTTAACTTTCATGAGAGGGAAAGAAATAAAAAGTTACCCATTGCTTTGTTCTTTATGTTTCTTTTTTTAAGTTTTGAATTGCTCCTTTGTTCTTTATTTACTTTGTGTTCTTTCCCAGGTTCTTCTACTTACTTTTATATTCAATCTGGCATTCAAGATTTCATTTTTAGCTTCCGTTAGTGGATTTCTATTACTCTATTGTTTTTGTTTTCTCTTTTTCTTACGTCTCATTAGATCTCAAAAATGATTGCCTGTTTGGTGGAGAAAATTATGGTAATTAGATTGCAAACTTCAATTTAAGAGACTATTTGTTCAAAAGAACACACTTAAACTTTAAAAGTGCACATAACTTTTACAGTTGTGGTTGGCTAAATTTATTGTTATTTCTTCTTCTTATTATTATATGTAGTTGATCTAGCTTTATAAATTGACAAAATTATTTGCTTATGATTATAATGTGCACCCATTATATTCATATAAAAGCTGAAATGAGAGTGGGTGGTTTGTCTGCGCTCATTTTTTTTAACACCTAAGCACAATAGACTTGTGTTAATTTCTGGTGTGAATGGCTCTCAATCACTATGTAGAGTGTCTGAATTGATGCAGAAGCAGTAAGCAAAAAAGAAAGGAAGAGTTTTAATGAATTTGTTTGGGAGGGCATTCATTAATTTTTTGTAATCCGCAAGCTTTACGAATAGAAAAACTTGTCGTATTTAAACCAAACGAGAACATAATCCATATAGTTGCTACTATTGTATTTATCATATATTGGGGTGTCTTAACCTAGTTTATAAAAGAGAGGTTGGTATATTTCTCGAAAGTCGTAAGATAATACCTCGAACATTCACATTTTTCTTGGCTTCCTGAATTACCAAAGTAATCTGTGCAGCTTAATTTAAAGGCTAAAATTAATTTATTGATGTTATCATTAAAGGGACAATAAGGCATTCCAAATTTGATAATCTTAGTGGGAATGTGCAATATAGTGTTTGCATTGTCTTTCACTGTTAGGCTAGGATACTTATATACTGTGGTTACTTCCATACCAAATACATCAACTTTTTTTTTGTAACATCATCAGAGACTCTCTAATCATGCATGCAATTTTCTCCCCGAGGAGGATGACAAGTTTCTTGAGAGAGTACGAGTTGCAGTTGAAGAAGAGGAGCGCCAGGCAAAGGCTGCAGCTGATGCTGGTACTGCTAAGGATGCCATTGCAACTGCTGAGGAAGCTAGGAAAATCATCCAGAGTTATGGATCAATCTCAGAAGATCTTAGCAGTGGTAAAGGTGGAGATAACGAAAGTAGGGATTAGATAATTGAGAGTGAAATCGAGGACACTTGGATGCAGTCGCTGATAAGGAATCTGGAAACCAGGGATCAAAAGGACCAAGTGCTGGCAGGGCTTGTGATTCTCTAGCAAGCTTGCCCCTAGAATTTTATCACTATTACCATGGCATCAATACTGATATGAGGACTCTTATTGAGGTGATTTTAGCAATGTTGTGCTTAAATTCTTGTTATCTTGCTTGGTACTACCTTTTTGCTTAAAAATATATGTGGTCACACGATTGTTACTTGTAATAAAGCAATTTTAATCACCTGATATTTAGTGACAACTTTTGTGTTTTATTGGCACTCATATAAAATTGCAACTGCCTTTTGGAATAGCATATGCATACACTTGGGTAACTTGCAATTTTCTTGTTTAAGCCTTTACAGGCTTAGGTTTTACATGCACTTCAATGTTTTGTTCAAATATATTATCTGAGATAATTTCCTGAGTCTGAATAGTCCAGTTTACTTAAGTTAACTTTATCCTTCCATGCAGGTTAGAAGATAATGAGGCATACTTATAGAAGAAAAATGAATATAAGAGCTTGCTTATAATTTTCGGTTAAGGTAACTCCACGTACCCATATCTGTGTGCGCGTGTGTGTATATATTTATGCCAAAAGCTATGCCTTGATCAGGCTGGGTTTCCCGAGGTACAATGCTGTATTGCTCTTTAAATCCCAAGTTGGTTACAAAGTTTTCTATAAACATAAAAGAAAGACAGAACACCAATCCTTTTTTGTAAAATCATATTGTTACTTAAATTTTTCTTTTAAGACTTCAACCTTTTTGCCTGTATTGTCAATTATGTCAGAAATTGTGGCATTTTGTTTTTGGCTATCGCTAAAGAAATAAGGTAATACATGGTCATCACTTTCTTATTTTGTTTTTTTTCTACTTTGAGTCCGGTCATGTTCTTGGTATCTAAACACTTGTTTCTTCAACTATAGTTCAAATAGGAAAATGGTTTATTTATGACCGAGCCATATCATACTACTCAGGGCTATACTTTGGAAATGGATGAATTAAGGCAGTAGGAAGGAAGCAAAAAGTAGATATCATATGGTTATTTCTATTACTAGTTTTTTCTTTCCCGGTCTACACAGCATGTGTCCTCAATACTTATATTGTGTTGGTTGATACATGGCTTTGCCAATTTGTACTGCCATATCTTAATAATGATGCGGTACTTGCAGGTTGGTGTGTACAAGATGTCCGATGAACGCATTGGTTGTTCTTTGGCTGATGTTGCTTCTAGTCCTGTATATATTGATTATCTTGCAGTAGCTTTTGTGTCTTCTCCCTCTTTGCATGTCATCTACATAAACACTTCACTTGAAACAAATGCTCATGCTCACGAACTTGTGCCGATGATAACCTGTACTTCTTCTAATGTTGTGCAAACCATCTTATAGGTTCAGCAGGTATTTAAAACCCTCAGGACTTGATTGTGAGAGGGACAAAAGATTTTGAAAGGTATGTAAATTCCTTAATTATATCTTTAAATTCCTTAATTAACCTCTTTATTGGTGTAGCGGCTGATGCTATTTTAATATTGGCAGAATACCTGGAGGATGAACCATGGTTGAAACTCTTTTTGTAAGCTTAAGTATTGTTTCCTATTATAAACATTTCTTTCTTGATTTTTTTTTTCATATATGGCACTAGTGTTAACCTTTTGATGGCAGATAGTGTCAACTAAGACGGGCTTTGTAGTTTTCAGTCGTACGAAGTTTGATTGTAAAGATGATAAATGATCATGTATCGGATGATTTTATTTAATTAATAATATTTTAGTTTTTTTGTATTTCTGTTATAATTTGTTATGGGGTTATTGAGACATAATTTTATTTGTTTATAAAATAATTTTAACATTCGTTACATAACAAAAGAAAAGGCAATATTTATATCGTTGCAAATCATAACAAATTTCATTGCACATGAAAAGTAAATGATAACGTATAGTGTCGTTGCTAATTGACAATAACTTTTGTTGCTCTCTAAAAACAATCACCTTCGAATAGTATTGTTGCTAATTCATCATAATTATCCATAAAAAAATCAATGGCAACGCAAAATTTCGTTGCAAATTAATATCTAACTGGTTTATTTTGTACATTTAGCAACAAATATCGTTACCAAAAAGTACACAATTAGCAACGAAAACTAATTAAGGCAACAATTTCTATATTGTTCAGTAACGGCAAACTTCGTTGGCAAATGTGCATCAAATGCAACGAATTTTATCTTTGTTGGAAAATAAAAACATTCTTTTCGTTGCCAATTTGGTGTATTTTGCAACAAAAAATATTTTTCAGTAACAATTTCTTAATAAATTTGCTACAAAAAATTTCGTTGCTAAATGATTTATGATTTTACATGAAAACAAAAATTCGTTGCGAAAAATATTACTTTCTGCAACGAAAAAAAAATTCGTTGCTAGACAATTAGCAACGCTCATTGCGCAACGAAATGTCCAACGACCGAAAAATCATTGCAAATGACATTTGGCAACAAAATTTCGCACATTTAGCAACGAAAACTGTTTGTTGCAAAATCACCATTTTTTGTAGTGGATGGTGGAGTCTGATTGGTTTGATGAGTGGGATGCGGATTGGTCAATTTTGACCATTGGATATGCATCATACTTAATGGTGCAAATTTAATCTTATTTAAATTACTTTAGTAAAAATAAAATGAGCATTTTTATTTACAAAAATAGTAAACTAAAAAAATATCTATTAAAATTAAAAATTAATAATTAGGAGAAAGATACATTTTGTTAAACTAAAATTTGTTAAAAATAAAATTAGACTAAGATTTTGTTTTAAAAAATTAGAAAGAAATATCTAGCATGCCTAACTCAATTCTTAATTTGTAGAATCTTTTCGAACTTAGTAGTTTAGTAAATATATCAGCTATATTTAATTCAGTATCAATGTGTTCTAGCTTAATACTTCTGTTATTAACATGATCACGTAAAAAATGATGCCTAATGTCTATATGTTTTGACCTAGCATGCAAGACTGTATTTTTGTTGAGATTTATAGTACTAGTATTATCACATAAAATTGACACACAGTCAAATTTTAAGTTATAATCAGCAAGGATCTGTTTTATCCACAGTATTTGAGCACATCATCGTGCAGCTGCAACATATTCAGCTTCGGTGGTTGAAATAGATGTAGAGTTCTATTTCTTAGAGAACCAAGAAACCAAACACCCTCCTAGAAATTGGCAGGTACCACTGGTACTTTTTCGATCGACATGATGACCTGCATAGTCAGAGTCTGAAAAATATACGAGATTAAATGGTTGATCCTTAGGATACCATAGACCCAAGTCAGTGGTTCCTTTAAGATATCAAAAAATTCTTTTCACTGCGGTCAGGTGAGATTCTTTAGGATCAGCTTGAAATCTGGCACATTTATAAACACTAAACATGATGTCAGGTCTACTAGCAATTATGTATAATAGACTTCTGATCATTCCTCTATATTTCTTTGAGTCAACAGATTTTCCATTTTCATCAATAATTAATTTATCCGTCGTTGACATAGGAGTGTTAAGAGGTTTTTTTGATTCTAAGCCAAATTTCTTGATTCATTTCTTTACAGTATTTAGACTGAAATATATGAATACCTTTTTCTCCTTTTTTAATCTGCAGTTAGAGGAAGAAGTTTAATTCTGCCATCATACTCATTTCAATTTCTTTACCCATACTTTCAGAGAAATCATTGCACATAGTAATGTCAGTAGAACCAAAGATAATGTAATCAACATATATTTGAATTACCCGAATATCATCATTTTTATTTTTAGTAAATAAGGTAGTATCAACAGTTCCTCGTTTAAAACTATTTTTTAATAAAAATTTACTCAATATTTCATACCAAACTCTGAGGCCTGTTTTAAACCATATGGAGCTTTATGTAATTTATAAACATATTCAGGATGACTAAAATCTTTAAATCCAGGAGGTTGTTTAACATAAACTTCTTCTTCTATAACACCATTTAAGAATGCAGATTTTACATCCATTTGAAACAGTTTAAAATTCTTATGGCATGCAAATGCTAATAACATACGAATAGATTCAATTCTAGCAACAGGAGCATATGTTTCATCATAGTCAATTCCTTCCATTTGATTATACCATTGTGCAACTAATCTTACCTTATTATGTACGACAGTTCCATTTTCATCAAGTTTATTACGAAATACCCATCGAGTTCCAATGATTGAAACATCTTCGGGTTATGGGACTAACTCCCATACTTTGTTTCTAGTGAATTTTTCAAGTTCGTCTTGCATAGCCATTATCCAGTCTTCATCTAGTAAGGCATCTTTTATCAATTTAGGTTCAATTTGAGACAATAAAAACAAATGACCAGCAAGATTATGTGCTTGTGATCTATTGATAACCCCTTTTTCAATATTGCCAATAACATTTTCTATAGGATGATTTTTAATAACATGAGACTCTTTGGGCAAGTCATTCAACTGAGGATTTGGATTTTCAAGGGGATTCTCAACAATAGGAGGAGATACATTATCTAGTTTTGGTTCTTCCATATTTTTGAGAATATCTTCAATGACAACATCATTATCAGTCAGTTCTTTATATTTTGGAGGAGGCTGAGTTTCATCAAAAGTCACATTCATTGATTCTTCCATAACTAGACTTCTTTTGTTGAAAACTCTATATGCTTTACTATTAAGAGAGTATCCAAGAAATATTCCTTCATCATATTTAGGATCAAATTTCAATAAATGTCTTTTTGGTGTTTAAAATAAAATATTTTCTCCCAAAAACACGAAAAATAGTTTATTTTTGGAGTTCTTTTATAATAGAGCTCATAGAGAGTTTTGAGCAAAATGGGTCTTAATAAAACTCTGTTTAATATGTAACATGATGTTGCCACAGCTTCGGCCCAGAAATACTTTGGAAGATGGTATTCATTTAACATGGTATTAGCCATTTCTTGCAAAGGACGATTTTTCCTTTCAACTACACCATTTGACTAGGGTGTATAAGGAGCAGATAAGTTATGACTTATACCGTTCTCATCACAGAATATAATGAAATCAGAATTATCAAATTCTTTTCCATGATCAGATCAAATATAAACAATAGAACTCCCCTGTTGATTTTGAATCTTTTTACACATGGTAGAGAAAGAATTACTAGCCTTATTTTTAAATTTTAGAAAATCAATCCATGTAAATCATGAATAATCATCAACCAAAACTAGAATGTATATAGCACCACCCATGCTGTGTTTAGGGATAGGTCCAACAAGGTCCATGTGCAACAATTCTAAAGGTCGAGAGGTTGACACAGTAAATTTAGGTTTATGTGATGCATGAATTTGTTTTCCTAATTCGCAAGCTTTACAGATGTGGTCTTTAAAAAATTTTAATTTAGGAAGACCACGAATATGTTCTTTAGAAGAGATGTTATTAATGAGTTTCATATTGATGTGTCCTAATCTGTGATGCCATAGCCAAGGATCCTCATTTGCAGATACAAGGCAGATGTTATCTAAGTGAGAGTATGCATCTAAGTCACAAGTATACATGTTTTGATATCTAGGACAAACTAAGATTAATTTATCAGTTTGATCAAAAATAAAGCAGTTATGTGTACTAAAGGATATCTTAAAACCACTATCACATAGTTGACTGATATATAGAAGATTATACCTGAGTCCAGTGACTAACTGAACGTTAGAAATGGTTATGTGACTATTACCAACACATCGAACTCCAATTATATATATGTCTTGGATTTGTCTCCAGTCTGTAGCTTGCAAATTTCTTAATTTGGATTTATCTCCAGTCATATATATGTCTTGAGCATCCACTATCAAGATAACATTTGCTTTTATTCATATCAGCTGCAAGACATACCTATAATATATGTACTAATTTTACAAGTTGGTACCCTTTAAATTGAAGGGTCCTTAGGGTGAGTTTTCCATTTTGTAAAGGAGCATTTGAAGTTTCCTTTACAAAACTCGGCAAAGGATAATCAATTTTAGTAGAAAAAAGCATTCTATGAGTAACTGGATTGTGAGAAGTATGATAATGCTGTTTATGAAATTCTCTTCTTGTGATGGTTGGTGCAACATATGTTCCTTTGGGAACCCAAATCATTTTTCCTTTATAATTTCCATTTCTAGCATTACACATATAAAAAGAATGACCATTTCTATTACAATAGGAACATTTTGTGAAGGGAGATATATGACTTTCTTTTTCTTTAAATTTAACGTGATATAGTCCTTTATCTTTTGATTCACTTGTTTCACCAGTATATCCTAAACCTTCTTTATTAAAGCTATATTTTTGTTGATTTAACATGACATCAAGATTTACCTTTCCTTTTGTAAATTTATAAATTATATTATTTAAATCTTCACGTTCTTTTGTTAAGTTTTCAATTATGGAATTATGGTTTTCTATTTCTAATTTTAAACTTGAATTTTTATTTTTGATTTCTTTAATTACAGCTTGATCTTGTACTTGATTATCTTCATTGATTACAACAAGTGTTGAATTTTCAATTTCAAGATTTTCAATTGAGATAATAAGTGAGGAATTTTCTATTTCAAGATTTTTATTAATTTTCTTAAGTTGTTCTAATTCTTCTTTATTTTCTAAGTTTATTTCATTTAAACTTTCATTGGTGATAATTAAATTAGCATTTTTAATTTCAAGACTTTTATTTATTTTTCTTAATCTTTCTAACTCTTATTTTAACAGTTCATTACTTTCATATAAATGACTATAAGCTTCTTGTAATTCTTAGTGTTCTTCATTTATATATATTTTTAGTGTGTATAAAGAAAATGAGGTGCTAGGCAATTGGTGTTCAAAATTTACCTCAGATCTTGGTGATGAGTCATTATCTGCCATTAAGCAGAGATTTGCGATTTCTTCGATTTGCTCAGCAGTTTCTTACTTGTCACTTAGATCTCATCCTTCTTCAGCTACAAGAACTTTGTTGTTGGCTAGTTTTGGACAGTCCTTCTTGAAGTGTCCAGGCTGCTTGCATTCAAAACATGTGTTTGAATTTTCATTTGGATTGGTACTTCTGAAGTTGTTGTTACTTGCTTTAAAATTTCCTCCTCGCGTCTTTGGCTTGAAAAATTGTTTGCCTTTGAAGTTGTTGAAGTTGTTGTTTGTTTTCATGAAGTCTTTGCCATATTTTCTTGCCTTGCTTTGAATTACTCTCCTAAGTTGTTTGGACAGTAGAGCAACTTCATTGTTGTCTAGACTAAGGAGTTCTTCATTTAATTCTTTATCGTCACTTTCTTGATCCACGGGAAGAACTTTGAAGGCTATTCCTTTCTTTTTGAGATCTGTGTCTGATCCAGCTTTTTTGACGAACATATCGACTTCGTGGGCACGAAGATTCCCAATGAGATTATCCATAGGATATGTGGTTAGATCTTGCATTTCTTTTATTGCTGTAACCTTCACTTTCCAGATGGATGGAAGGGCTTTGAGAATTCTTCTGTTTTTCTCATTTGTAGTGTATGCTTTTCCTAATTGCTCTAGCTCATCAATGATTCTGGAAAACTGAGTTTCCATATCAATGATCTTTTCTCCTACTTCAAGCTTGAAACTTTCATATTCATGAATTAGAGCATCTTTTCTAGTTTCTTTGATGTGATTGGTACCTTCATAGGTTACAATCAATTTTTCCTAAATTTCTTTTACATTTTTACAATTACTAACTCTTTTGTATTCTTTTTCAATCAAAGCACTGGTTAGCACTTGTTCTGCTCGGGATGTAATATTCATGATTTCTTCTTCTTCAGTGGTAAATTCATATATGTCTTTTTTGACAATCTTTTCTCTTTGGATTTTGGTTGGAATTTGTACACCTCGTTCGATGGCACACAAAAATTTGATTCCTTGGGATTTGGCATAGATTTTGAATCTGTTTTTTAAGGTAGCAAAGTTGGTACCGTCAAATAGTGGAGGTCTGGACATAGATAGTCCTTCTCCGCAACCAGTAGCATTGTAGGCCATGGATCTACTCTTAGGTATGCCTGCATAAACTCAACAAACAAGTTAAAGAGCACCTCTCTGATACCAATTGAAAGGTCAATAATAATCTAGAAGGGGGTTAAATAGATTATTACTTGTTAAAAATTATATTTAGGCCTTTTTGAATTTTTGGCAATTAATTAACAGTTTTAGTAATTAGCATGCAAGATAATAAAAATTCAATCACAATGCACATAGATTTATCGGGTTCACAACATACACCCCTTGGTTTGTTGCTACGTCCAGTGTCAAGTCCCTACCTTGAACTTGAGATCTTATTACTATCAGTAATAAAAACTCCTTCAACAGGCGGAGAAGCCTTTACAAAGTTTATAGACAAACTTCTAACAATTCAACTATTTTATCTTGGACAGCAAACTCCTCGCTCCTTCCTCAAGTCTAGTTATACCACCTTTTGAGTTTAGTTCTATTCTATGATCTGGTTTTGAAACAACAGTCTCTTCCTCACCTCACAAGTACACTAGAGATCCAACTTCTTGCTGACCTCTCTAAGACTCTGGTCTTGGTCGAAGAATTACTTGTCTTTCTCACAGGTATATAAAATAAACTAACTCTAATCCTTTCTCTGTTTACAAATAAGTTTACAACAATGTGCTTCTTCAATAAGCTGATAAGAGTTAAGTACAGATTAATGCTTCTCAAATAAGCAGATAGAAAATAAGAGCAAATATATTAGTATAAAAGTTCAAGGACTTTTATATTAAACAATGAGCTTCTTTAAAGCAGATAGAACTTTTGTTTAGATCCACTGATGCTTCTGATTAAGCAAATATATGATTTTAAGGCACTTTATATAAAGAATTAGCAATTCTATAAAATAAAGAGTGTTTTTCTATGGATAATATAAAATTGTTTGTTAAATAGTCTTTACCAAGTATTATATGAATTATTTTTATGAATCAATACTTGTATAAAAGAATAAATTAAATCAAACAATATTTATCAAGTATATTATTTAAATCAGCTAAGCACAAACTGATATAACAAATATTACTGTTTAACTAAAATAATATATAAGAATATTTTATCTATTATGTGATCTTTTATAGATAATGTCACTTAGTACTATAAGGATTTGTACGGTTCAAATTCCTCTTGGTAGAGGTATATCTCCGTAGCCTTGTGGCGTCTAAGTATGACAAAATTTATAATTTTCATAATTGATATTTATATAAATATTTTCAATAGATCATTACGATTCTCAAATCCAGTTCGGATGACTACTCTTTTTGGAGCACTATCTCAGTGTCGTTTTGAGGAATCAAGTGTCGTATATATTTTACGATATTTATATAAATAATATCGATAAAAGGTTACTGAAGACTATTAGGAAACGTACAGTTCGAATTCCTCTCCGTAGAGGTGTATCTCCGTAGCCTTGCGGCGCCCAAGTATCCTTTTATTTGACAAATAGATGAAATATAGATATATAAAATTGTGTAGAACAATATGTATTTGTATATCTATAGATATAATACAAGTAAGAAATAATTCAACAGAAATTAAACTTATCTCAATACTTGGATCATTTTTTCTCTTCAAAAATTCAGAACTTTTATAAGAAGAGATATAAATCTTTTTAGAGAGAATGTAGGCAAGGAGAGTATGCTTTTCTTTTCACTGAATTGGTAAAAACTAAATGAATGAAATACTTCCTATTTATAGAATTTTTGAAGTCGGGGAAAAAATGTAATTTTGCAAAACTGATTTTGAAATGTACGGTTTAGATGAAAATTTTTGAAATTAACGGACCAAATTTGGAACAAAATTTTTACGCGGAAGTAGCTCAAAATTCGCCCGGTCCAAATGTTATCAACTTAGTATTTATTATACATATTGACCATGTGGAAGAAGACTACTCGGTTTTCCATGCCAACACACACACACATTTTATTAAGTCCCATTTTGAATGTCACTTGCACACACGATTTTTGACACATGCATGCATTAATTATATAGTTAAGATATATGCATTATACTAGCTATATTATATTAATTCAATATATATATATATATATATATATATATATATATATATATAGTATACTGATATAGTTATAGTAATATATATATGTCCGGTTTCTTTATAAAATAATAAGTATAATTGCTATATGTTTTAGTATTTATGAAGTATGCATGCATAAAAACTTTTAGCCCACCTATTTGGTTTTGAAAAAGAAATAGGATCTCATTGCCTTGAATATTTATATGAATTAATTTATTTAACACTTGACATATAATTTATCAAGGTCAATAAAAATTAATTCAAGTAAAAAAATAGTTAAGAGTAAAATAATAAAGAAAAATAATTACATATTTAATTTAAAAACATAATTGTTATCATCAAAATATATAATATAAAATTATTGTACAGTATCTCATATTATTGATTCAATTATTGTCACAGTATCATCTGCACAATATTTTATATTATTACACTATAAGAAATTCGGCTATTTCCGATGGACATATCCTCGACGGATTAAATTCGGTCGAAATAATCTTACTTCCGAGGGAATAATGCGTTGGTTATAAGTCCCTCGAAAATAACGTTAATTCCGAGGGACGTACTCGACGTAATTTTTTCGTCGAGATAACTTCCGTCGAACATAAGTTATTTCTGACGAACTTTCTGACATAAATAATTCCCTCGGAAATAATTATTTTCGACCGAATAATCGACGAAAATAAGTTCAACGACATTATATTCGTCCGAATTTCCGAAGGAATATTCCGTTGGAATTAATATCATTTTCGATGGAATAACCTTAGTTCCGACAGACTAGTCCATCGAAAATAGCTAGTTTTCTTGTAGTGTTAAATCAATAATTGACACGACACAATTATTCATATTATTAGTTAGCATTATTGACAATGTCTAGAAAATTCTGTCGAGGAAAGGGGTTAGGTTATCTAATTGTGCGCCAATAAAGATAAATCCTTATCAGAAAGCCCCCTCTTTTCTGAGAATGATCTGGTTGTTAATATTGTGAGCTTATAATATTATTTATGAATAATTATTATGTGGTGGATATTTGTAAGACCTCAACTTATTATGAATAAAATTAAATTTTCTCTATTTATTATCTTGAAATAATAAGGAGTTAATTTGATATAATACTTTGGTTATGGGTGAAATGTGCAAATTTTATAAAATAAGCAAGTGGTTATAAAATATTCATTTTTATCGGGGAATATTCGTTTGGTCGTGGAATATTCTTGTTGTTCCGGGAATATTCATGACGACGGCAAGCAACCATTAAATGGGCCTCATAATGAAATAACTATCGGATGAAGAAAATGACAAGTTTGAGTTTTTTATAAATAACTACGTAGTTATTCTTCATTAACACTATTGGAATACCCAAAGGGTTAAAATACGAATACGCTGCGTGGTTGCACAAAGAGCACATGTTATTACACAATATTTTTGAATTATTGATTCTTACGTGAGAAGGCACTACTCAATAATTTTTACAGTAATTACTGTTCAATATTTTATTTCATTGATTCAATAATTGCTGCGTTGATATTTTATATTATTGTTGTTTCAATTGCACAGTATTTCCCATTATCAGATCAATAATTCATATTATTTGAATAATATTATTAGATAGCATTATTGACAATGTCTAGAAAGTTCTGTCTAAGGAGAGGTTTGGTCACCTAATTGCTTGCGCAAGAAGGAGAAATCATTATCGAAAAGCCCCTCTTTCCTCGGGAACCTGCTAGTTGTCATTATTGTGATTCTGTAATATTATTTGTGAATAATTAATTACTGATTTATATGATAAGGAAATATTTATTTGATGTGGATATAAATGATGGATTTATTTATTTTATGTGGTTATAATTGAAGGATTTAATGTTGAGGTGTTTTATCGATTATTTTTGTTTTGAATGGAGGTATTAAAAATCAAATCGAGATTTTTACGATATATTAAGTGAGTTATAATTTTTAATCCGACCGTTGGATCGTTGTGATTTTTGGATATATTATACATATATAAGTTGAGTATATGTCTACAAATTTTGAACTGTTAAAAATGAACGAATGATTTGTTATGAATTTTAAGAGGTGTCTGATTTGAAAATTAGGGTTATAATTGATTTTGGTGGAAAATTCTAGAATTGAGTGGGCCCCACTTGTGGTTGGTGAAGAAATGTGCTGAATTTTATTTCAAATGTGGTAGGTGGCAATAGTATTAGGTAAAGCCATCAGGTAGCAGATCAAGTCTGCTTTGACGTGCTAACATTTTCCTATAAATAGAGGGCTAAGTTAGAATTGAAAATCACACCAGAAACATAAGCTTTCTCTCTTTCTCTCTCTATATTATCGAGCGTATTTTGTGAGTATTTAGATAATTTGAGAGTTGATATTCAGTACAAGTTTCATTCAGCATCATATCCGACATTTCATTCCGAAGTACTATTTCTTTGAGGTAAGGATGTTATTTTCTTCTTGAATGATATTATTTTCTTCAATATCATTATGCTAAGATATTGTTATGAATTTTATTGTGGAATTTCTACCTTTTTGTGTCGGGATTACTATTCACGTATACAACACTATTCACAAATACGACACTATTCATCGAAAAATAAAATTTTCTCTTTTTCGTCCCAGATGTCTTTTATGGTTACTATCTTTGATTGTATCCATGTTTTGATCTTTATTCTACTTCACACTTGGTTATTATGGAGTATTATTGAATTTGGATAAATCGAAATACGAATCCATAATATTTTTCCTTCTGTTTCACTGGATTCGTTCTCTAAAATGTTTTTCATCATCCTCAGTCCTTAATGGTGATACTTGATGAATATCTTTGGCCTGTAGTGCAAAGATGTATGATTACATGATGAATATCTTTGGCCCGTAGTGCAAAGATTAACAGGTGTTGAGATGAACATGACCAACTGGTGATACAAATGAATATCTTTGGCCCGTAGTGCAAAGATGAATATTTGATGCAAGATGTATATTGATTGATGTTACAGGGATAAAATATTGATGATGGACTTTTAAATTCATAGATGATAGTAGATTTGATTCTCTACTTAACTCTTCTAATGAATTGTTGTTTTCGCTGCAGTTGTTGATCTACAACTTGTTGTCTATTGTATTCTATCAGATTTTTCCCTGTTGAAGACTAAGGATAATTTGTTGTATATTATCTTAGTCATAATATTCTTTACTGGGCTAGTTGAGCTCACCCTTTTCCTTTTTGTTCCATTTTTCTTCTCGTGGAGGCGAGAACATAAGCAGAACCAATCGGGTATATAGAGTGATGGTCCTAGACAGTTGTTTTAGCAGTCCTCACTATTTTTGTAAAATAGCGCATCAATAATTGTAATGACTTTATTTGGGTGTGGATATTGTTTAGAAGACAATATTTGTATTTAAACTCACAGTATGTGTTGTCGTATTTTGCACGACAATTGTAATAAAGTTGTAGTTATTTTCTGTACCATGTATTTGGCGACTCAGAATGGGTGTGGTGTATACCTATTTTGGGGCGTCACAATATTAGTTCAATTTTAATATTAATGAAGGAATTTTGCATTTGTTGAAAGTTTGACATGTTTTTCTGTGAAATTATAATTATCTCCTCCGATAAAATATTCATTCATATATATATTATCATAATATATTATAATTTTTTAATAATATTATTAGTATAATATATAAGCATGTGGTTCAGGAACGAAAATAAACAAAATGTATATGAATACTTTGTATTTAGAAAAGTAGTTTGTAACATTTTTTTGATTGGTGGGAATGGTAAGTTGTGTTTCTCATGTGTGGGACCCCAACAATTAAAAAAAGAGAGGAGTTGGGCAAACATATTAGGCAGAGAAGGAAAAAACATGAGAGTTAGGCAGAATGCTTTGATTTTTTTTCTTCCTCCGTTGCTATAAATAAGGGGTAACCCCTCATTCCTAAAACACACCTTGAATATCAGAAATCCTTAATCGATAGTATTGTGAGTATTTTCTTGAGTATAAGGATACTTTGAGCGTAGTTTTTGTGCAAAATTTTCTCAGAATAATATCCGATATTCCAGTTAAATTCAGTTTCTACTAAGTCAAAGGATATTATTTTATTTCAATACTTGTAAGAAATATTATTTTTTTTCATACTCAATATTATGGAAGGGATATTATTTCATTTCATATTCCTAAATTTAAACTTACTATGGTAAGTATTGCTTCTATAATTCCTAAAATTAATAGAATATCCTTGAAATTTGCGCTTCACCTAGTATCATTTTACAAAAATATTTTTCTGAATATTCTTGTTAAATTGTAATCTTTTCATGTCGGAGTACTATTCCCGAAGTACTATTCACGGGATACTATTCACTCGGGTACTATTCACCCAGAGTACTATTCATGATAAAAATTGATTTTTTTTTGGTCTAAATCATTTTTGATACAATATTATTCTTGAATTTTACTCCACAAACCAGTATCATGTTAACAATTTGGATATTATTGAATTTTGTATAAATGGAATTATAAATCTTTAAAATTTATCCTTTGCTTTCATTTAATTGAATTCTTATATCATTGTCATCATCCTCATGCTTATATTGTGATGAAAGTTATCTTTGGCCCGTAGTGCATAGATAGACTGTTGATTGGTATGATTATGAACAAAAATTATTTGGTATAATTATGACCTTTAATGTTACAAATAATGTGGTAAAAGTCTTCATTGGCCCATAATGCATTGATGGACAGTTGTTGGCATGATCATGATCATTGGTGATAATAATGAATATTCTTGGCCCGTAGTGCATGGATAATTCAGTGATGTGGATTATTTATTGAGCTGAGTCTCAGTGATAAAATTGATGATAAATTTTAAATCATAGAAGATAGTAGATATCATGCTCTACTTGACTCTTTTAATGGATTGTTTGTTCAGCTGCAGTTAAACTTGTTGTCTATTATATTCTATCAGTTAAACACTGTTAAAGTCTAACGATAATTTATTCTGTATTATCGTAGTCATAATATTCTTTACTGGCTAGTTGAGCTCACCCTTTACTTTCATTGTTCTTTTCACGAAATGAGAATATAGCTGGGACTAGTCAAGGAACGGAGTGACGGTCCAGATGGTTGTTTTAGTAGTCCAAACTATTCTATGAAATAGTATGATAATAATTGTAATAAGATTGAATTTGAGTTTGGATATTGTCTAGAAGATAATATTCATGTTAAAACTCTCAACATATATTTTGTCGTATTTTACACGACAGTTGTATTAATTAAGTTGTATTTGAATTTTGTACCAGGTATTTGGCAACTCAGAATGGGTGATGTATACCTATTTTGGGGGTGTCACATTATACGAGTATTGGAAGACCCTAATTTTTTTTTTTAATAAAATGGAATTTCCTCTATTTAATATTTTGAAATAGTAAGGGGTTGATTCGATTAATGTAGTTAGTTATGGGTAAAATGCGCAAAAATTTTAAATAAGCAAATGCTTATAAAATATTCATCGTTGTCGGGGAATATTTGTTTGGTCGTGGAATATTCTTGTTGTCGGGGAATATTCTTATGATGGCGCAACCATTTGTGGGCCCCATAACAAAAAATTGTTGGATGAAAAAAATGACATGAATGAGTTTTTTTAATAATAACGGCATAAGGGTTACCGTTAAAACTGTTGGAATACCCGGTGGGTAAAGTAAAGTAATACGCTATTGTTGCGATGCGATACCGATATTACATAATAATTCTAATTATTGATTCTTACGTAAGAAGTCACTACTCAATAATTTTTACAGTAATTACTATTCAATATTTTATTTTATTGATTCAATAATTGCTACGTTGATATTTTATATTATTGATTCAATAATTGTCAGTGCACAGTATTTCAAATTATCAGATCAATAATTCATATTATTTGAATAATATTATTAGATAGCAATATTGTCAATGTTTAAGGAAGTTTTGTCTAGAAAAGGGGTTTGGTCACCTAATTGTGCGCCAGTAAGGAGAAATCCTTATCGGAAAGCCCCCTCTTTTCTAGGAACGACCTGGTTGTCAATATTGTGGTTCTATAATATTATTTGTTAATAATTAATTATTGATAAAAAATGATAAGGAAATATTTATTTTATGTGGATATAAATGAAAGAATTAATGCTGAGGTATTTTATCAGTATTTTGTCGGAATGGAGGAATTTTTAGAAAAGTGATAATTGTTAAAAATTGATAATTTATCTATATTATTATATTATATTATAAATATATAATGTGATAATATAATAATATAATAATGGTGATATTTTTACAGTAAATTCACGGTATATAAATAAAATGAGAAGAAAGAGAGCAAATTCGGTCCGAATTGATTTTGTTACAATTAATGCTAAAAACATATTTTGTGAGTTGGTGGGCCCCACTTTTTCTTGTAAAATACTGATTTTTGATTTTTCAAAGTTGGTATACAGAGGTCTTTATCAGTATATTTTTTTGTCAGTGTGTGGGTTTGGAAAAATCGTATGTAAACTTGGGTCATTTTTCGTTCCGAATTTGGAAAAACTTTCTTCTACAAAGTTGTAGAGAATTAAATTTTATATGGAATGGACATAAGGTTCATATTTTTTTGATAAAAGGGTTATTTATTATGAATTATAGAAGTTTTTGAATTTATAAATGATTTAAAATATTTTTGGTAGAGATTTCTAGAAGGTGGGCCCCATACTTGTCCTTTTGCATGTTGTAAATGCTGAAATCTGATTTCAAAGTAGGCGTATGAATTTTTTTTTATAAATAATAATATTTTATTAAATTTTCTGCTTTGGTGTTTTAAGTATTTTCCTATAAATAGGGTGTTTAGGTTAGAATTTAAAATTACACCAGAATCAGAAGTTTTCTCTCTATAATATCGAGCGTAATTTTGTGAGTATTTAGATACTTTGAGTGTTGCTATACAGTGCAAGTTTCCTTCAGCATTATATCCGATATTTCAGTCAGAGGTACTGTCCGTTTGAGGTAAGGGATGTTATTTTTTTCATAAATGATATTATTTCTTTTAATATCATTATACCAGAATATTGATTTAAATTTTATTGTGAAATTTTTACCTTTTCGTATCGGGGTTACTATTCACGTATACGACACTATTCATAGAAAAATTAAATTTTCTTTTCTTTATCCAAGTTGTCTATTATAGTTACTATCTTTGATTGTATCCATGTTTTGATCTTCATTCTTGAATTTGCTCCACAATTGATTATTATGGAGTATTTTTGAACTTGGATAAACTAAAGTACGAATCCCTAATCTTTGTTCTTTTATCTCACTGGATTCATTTTTTTTAAAATATTTTTATCATCCTCAGTCCTAAATGGTGATATAATTTAATATCTTTGGCCTGTAGTGCAAAGATGATTGATTACCTGATGAATATCTTTGGCCCGTAGTGCAAAGATGGACAGGTGTTGAGATGAACATGACCAACTGGTGATACAAATGAATATCTTTGGCCCGTAATGCAAAGATGAATATTTGGTTCAAGATGTATATTGATTGATGTCACATGGATAAAATATTGATAATGGACTTTTAAATAATAGAAGATAGTAGACTTCATTCTCTACTTAACTCTTCTAATGAATTGTTATTTTCGCTGCGAATATTGATCTAAAACTTGTTGTCCATTATATTTTATCTGATTTATTGAAGGCTAACGATAAATTATTTTTCATTATCTTAGTCATAATATTCTTTACTGGGCTAGTTGAGCTCATCTTTTTTCTTTTTGTTCCATTTTTCTTCTCAGGAGGTGAGAATATAGCAGGAACTAGTCGGGGTATCGATTGATGGTTCAAGACAGTTGTTTTAGCAGTCTTCACTATTTTGTAAAATAGTGTATCAATAATTGTAATGAGGACTTTATTTGAGTTTGGATATTGTCTAGAAGACAATATTTGTATTAAAACTCATAGCATATGTGTTGTCGTATTTTGCACGACAATTGTAATAATGAAGTTGTAGTTATTTTCTGTACAATGTATTTGGTGACTCAGAATGGGTTGTGGAGACCTATTTTGGGGGTGTCATAATTATAATATGAAAATTAATACGATGTATAAAACGAATATCATACGAGGTATATATGAATAGAATACGAGAATAATACGATTAGAATACGACAAGTTTTTATTGGACTTTAACTATTGGACATAGACAATTGTCAAGCCCAATTGGATTAATGAATGAGGCCTAATGATACATTATTTCAAGACCAAATGATAAATTATATCAAGCCCAAAGTTAGGTTCGATATTGAATTAATTCCAAGCCCGAACCAAGAATCGAAACCGTGGGTTGAACCGATAGATCACCGGATGGGTAAAATCCATGGGGCAACCCATGTGGGTACCCTAGGGGTCAAGAGGGGAAGCCACTTGGTGCCCAAGCTAGGTGTGTGGATTCCTTTAGAAGCCAAGCAAAGGAGGTGGAGTAAGGAGGTGCCATAATGACCAAATTGCTCTTACCTTATAATTTCTATAAAAGAGAAGCTAGTTGGTTCATTTGTTTGTTTTCAAACATTGAGCACTATATTGAGATAGAGAGAGAGAGAGAGAGAGAGAGAGAGAAAGGAGCTTTAACAAGTGAATCAAAGCAAACTAATCAAGTTTAAAGGTAAAAACACCTAAACTAAAGTTTTGAGTATTTTTTCGATTGAGTTTTATAGAGAAATGAATGGTAGAGTATGTTTCTTCCGGAGTAATAAGGATGACTATTAGTAAACAAAAACGTTAATAAGCCATATTTAATTGACTAATTAAGTATTAATCGAAGAAAATGCATAAAACCTAGAATTTGTTGTTGATGGACAAATTAAAAAGCATCGTGTATAAGTTAAATGCAAACTTCTTGGTTAGGATATAGATGACTAACCAATGGATTGATTCCATTTTGTTTGTCATAAAAACCTCGAGTAATGAAGTTATGGCAAAATTTATGGGAAAAGACGTTAATCGTCGAAATCATAGTTAACTAATATTTTCAGAACGATAGTCAAAAGTCGTCGTTTATCTTAGAAATCTAGGTTTTCGGTGGAGTATCAAAGAACGATGTATTTAGGAGTCGTGAACTTAAGAATGGTCAAATTCAGACTTAAAACGCAGAAACGAGCGAAAAATGCTCACGAATGTTTAACGAACGCGTAATAAGAATTTAAACATTGAATTTATCATTAACGGATTCAAAAACTTATTCTATCCGGATGAAATCGTAGTACATGAGATATATGAGATAATGACTTTTCAATGAACTAATTCCGAGTTATAATGATCGAGTTATGATCTCGGGAAGGAATCGTATTGAAAATTATGAAAAAATTTTGAAGGCTCAGGGGAGGCATTGTAGCGCCACCCATTCCTTGTAAAGATCCACTGCAGCACCGACTCGGGGGCTCAGTCACTGCTAACTCGCATTGTAGCGCGAGTATTAGAACTAGAAGTGGCGCTGCAGCGCCCTTAAGGAAAAAAATTCCGACGCGAGCTTTTGTTAATCCAACTTTTTGCGTAGTAATTACGGAGCATGTATATACTTAATATACATAAAGAAAGAATTCCTAAATAACATGTATAACTATTAATTTAGGAATTAAACGTTGATTAAAAATAATTAAAAGAAGAATGTAAAATGCAAAGACGTGAACCGTGAATCGTATTCGAGTTTAACATGTGTCATGAGGTTATATAGAATGTAATAGACATGCGTAGTACGAGAATGATAAAAAATGAAGATAAAACTTATGTAATTCCTATACGGAATTTGATATTGGTAATCCAGGGGAAATATGTCTGAAATAGAAAATCGATTAGGGTTACAACCATTGTAGTACTTAAATGACGATTGATGAGTATTGGTTTATGACATGTAATGTTAATAAGCCGTCATAAATGATAATAAGCAGTAATGAACATTAAATAATCTTGAACGAATATTATTAATGAAATAACTTCGATTAAGACATAGAAGAGAAAGAAGTTGGTATAAATAATGTGTTTAGATTGTTTGGTAGCTAATTTCAGTGTGCTATGTGAATATATCATGTAGATACTGTAAAGACCGAGAACGGTTGAACTTAAAAGTTGTAGACGCTTGAAGGCAAGTTTTCCTAATGCTTGTCTGACCTTTGTGTTAGTCAAGTTTCTGTGATTCATGTTATAACATGCATGAATTGTTTTACGAAAAAGTTAATGCCAGTTTTAATTCGGCTAGAAAAACAGTAAGAGTTTGATTGATTTGTTTACAATTCTTTCAATATAGTATTGATAACACTATCATAAACCAATTGTTTGGTACGGATTCAAAGGTAAGCCTGAGTATAAATAAATAAATATATTTTATGTAGTTTATTCGACGGGCACGCGAGGTTGCCAAAACTTAAACATAAATACGTTTAACGGATGAGTGTTGATCAACATAGAGTACTATAGGCTGATCACCTAGAAGTGCTCGTAAGTTATATTAGATGTATGGTCTTAGTGCTTGGATGTCCTTTTTATGAATAAAAATTAAATGAGAATGTTCATTTTCTTTTGACCTATTCAGAATTCCTAAGTTACTGTATGTACTTTGGAATTGTCACTACAAGAAAAAGGCTTATCTGTAATCCCCTATCAGCGACCGATTTCGATCGCTGATAATCATCTACGACCGAAATCGGTCGCTGATAGGCATTGCATAAAATCTGGTCGCTGGAATGCACATCAGTGACCACTATTAGCGATCTAAGTATCTGCAACCGATATTAGCGACCAAAATCGTCGCTAAGCTGAGTCAGCATAGTTCAGGGCCAAAAGCTGATGTGGGCCTGTAATAGACTAGTATATATTTGTATGAACTTATACTATGACAATGAAGAATGTAATGGTTAACATAACATGAGAAGGATTTATTAATATTATTGTAATAAGAACTTTGTAAATATGTTCATTTTGACGTAGTCATATTGGAATGAATGTGTGGTTAGTAGTATCGTGTAACACCATATCTGTGGGTTGAAAGTACCTAAATTTGGGGACATCACAGGTTGGTATGAAAGCATTAGGTTATAAAAATTAAGGGGGGGAAGAACCTCAGGCTATAACCTTGAGAAGAGAAGTAGCTAGAAGTCCGAAGTAAATAAACTCGAGTAGAGTTTCAAAGATGGAAGGTATTGGATATCGGTTGTGGTTCTCACATATGTAATAATATGTAGGGACTGGTCATAAGTAGAAAGCTGAGCAGGGATGAGGTCGTCCTATGAGTGGGAAATGGAGCAAATGTTGCTGCATTAGCTGTAAGGACGTATTGTTTAGCACTGCCTACGGGCAAGTTCATTAATTTAAATAAAAAAAATTATTTCTTGTCTTAATGGAAAAATGAATAAATCTCCTTTTAGTGGAAAAAGGAGAAAGAGGTACAGATTTATTAGCGTTGGTTCACACAGATGTATATGGACCTATGACAACGAATGCATGAGGAGGGTATTCTTCTTTTATTACATTCATTGATGATCACTCAAGATTTGGATATGTGTATTTAATGAAATACAAATCTGAATTATTTAAAAAGTTCAAAGAGTTCAGAAGTGAAGTAGAGAAGCAAACTGGCAAGAGTATTAAGATTCTTCGATCAGATCAAGGAGGTGAAGACTTAAGTAGTGAGTTTCTCAATTGTCTCAAAGAAAATGGTATAACTCATAATGGACTCCACTAGGGACGCCACAGCTGAATGATGTATCTGAAAGGAGAAATCAAACACTTTTGGACATGGTTCATTCCATGATGAGTTTTACCGATCTTCCGGTGTCATTATGGGGATATGCCCTAGAAGCGGCTACATATCTACTAAATAAGGTTCCCTCGAAATCCGTCTCTATGACTCCATATGAGATATGGACAGGGAGGAAGCCTAGTCTTAAGCATGTTAAGATTTGGGGATGTCCAGCTTATGTGAAAAGGTTTCAGAATGATAATCTTGGAACAAGATCTGATAAGTGCATGTTTGTGAGATATCCTAAAGAAAGTTTATGATACTATTTCTACAATCTTACTGAACAAAAGGTGTTTGTTGCCAAACATGTTGCCTTCTTGGAAAATGAATTTATCCTTGAAGGGACCAGTGGGAGGGAAATTGAAATTCAGATAAGGCACACTTAGAAGGGGGGGTTGAATAAGTGTGGATACAGACTATGACCAATTTAAAATTTTAAACCAAACTATTGAATATTTGATGAATGCAGCTTGCTGAATGAAAATAGTCTACCGAATTGAATTTTTGTTTAAGAAAATATCTTGGTGATTTTATAAGTTAAAAATTCTCACGATGAAACAAATAGTTAAATTTAGTTTATTAAGCAAATCAATTATCTTGAGTGATATTAAGTTAAAGCAAGTAATAAAAATAACACCAAGATTTTTTACGTGGTTCAGCTATTACCCTCTATAATAATAGCCTAGTACACGTCTAATACCAACTAGTATTGGAGACTCACTTTTATTTCTTTTAAAAGACTCTTGTTACAAATCAGATTCTAAAAAATTGAATTACAATAATTCACTTGAGCACTCTTTCTCCTTGTGCACCAATGCACCCCTTAAGCACCTATGCTTCCTTGAACCTGTTTGTAAACAAACCTTAATCCACCTGGATTAAATTCCTTTAGACAACACTTAGTCTACAAAAAATTAAGATTAAAATAATAGAGGTCTAATGATCAAAGAAAATAAACAATTTAACAGTGCAAGGCTCAACAAGTGAATGCAATGATCAAGTAATAAAAGATAGATATCACCAAGATGAAGCTCACGAAAGTTGGCTGAAAATAATCTGAATATCAATTGATGAGCAGCTCAAAATTTGCACCAAGAATAGAATAGCTTTCCAAGTATATGAATGCAAAATACTAATTCAAGTGTTGTAAGTCTTGTAAATTATCACTGATCTCAGTTCTTCTTATATAGTCCAAATATTATCGTTTGTGAAATAAATTATTTCCGTTGCTAATTTCCATTATCAGACTTTGTTTACTTTGTCAAATTGTTAAGAAACGTTCCAACAATACAACCGTTGAAAGCAAATCCAATTATCTTTGATAGTTACAAATATATGTTGTACTCTCCAAACAGTAATCCATAAAGAGACTAAGTCAGATAAAACACTTCTAGACTTTTCATTTCCTATAGCAATAAAGTCTGCCGCCAGTTGTTACAACAAAATTTAAAACAGAAGATATCATGATAATATATAGGAGTATGCGTAACAAATCCCAACTCTCAAGGATAATCATGATTTTATATTTCCAAGGCTTGTGCTTATTAAAACTCTACCGCTATATATAATGCCATTTACCAAGATATGTGCAATTAAACTATTAACAGATAATGATCACATCTCAGTCGGTACAAACAACTTTTAAGTTACCAACACATGAATTCTTTTCACACATGTAAAACTCAATTAATTTGGACAATACTCTTACGCATACATGCTAACAAAATAAAATCATTTCTCTTAGTAGCAGATAGCAATGAATAACATATTTTAGACATGCACAAAATATTTAATTCATAATTTAATGCACACATAAAATGTCCTAGAGCCTTGTATTGAAAAATTAAATATTTGCAATGACCTTACATATTTTTCTTAAGACTCAAATCCTCTTCATTCTTCTTGAATAATCCATCAAACAATTCTTGAAAAAATTTCCTGAAATTCACAATAAAGAATTTAATACCAATGAACAAGTCATCATCAAAACATTAAGTTATAGAACGTGACATAATCAACATTCTCCCCCTTTTTGATGATGACAACATAAATGAAACTCCCCCAAATTCATGCATATAGCTTATTTCAGGAAAATTTCGTATGACATGCATGTGTTAGTTTTATACCAGATAATAATGTTTTTCAACACAAATCAACATGTTTAAAACTAAAATAAAACATCAGTCTTAACAAATGAAACCATCAGTCTTAACACGCATGCAGACATTCCTATCAAAACCCAAATGAAACCATAGTCTTATAAACAGATCAAAATAGTCTTAAAAACAAATCAAAAGAACTGAACGAATCAAACTGTTAATAATTCTCCCCCTTTGTCATCAGGCAAAAAGGATAGAATGCAGTCAAATTCAGTCAATGTCCTCAAGATTAGCCCTCTGTTCAGCACGAGTAGTGAAATAAGGACGATGGTGAATGCGATAAAGACGTTCTTCTAAAGAGTAATCAGCTGCAAACCGAGGACGTCGTGGTATAAAAGTTGTAGGAGGAAGTGCCATGTCATGAAAATCACCCTTGTATTCTGTCATCCAATTGCACATTGGCCATTATGGGATTGGGGAATACATTGTCTGAACATGTAACCTCTGTCCCACATCATTGAATCTTGTTGCCATAAAATCTGCAAGCTCCCCGAGTTGATAACTAATAAACTTAACCTCTTGACTCAACTGATAGGTGTTTCTATTTTATTTTCTTTGAAGTGCTTCTACCATAGCCATTGTTTGTATCTCAAAACCTGCATGGAGATCAATGAATTCATCTTCAACACGATGATATAGCTTATTAATTTCTGGAGCATCCATCGGTAGTTTTCCTTTCTCAAGAATCGCAAGTCGATTTCTGATATCGACCAAATCAGTTTTCACAGAATTTTGATTTTACAGAATCTCATTTAGAACATTCATAATGTCAGGCCCATGAGAATTTGACAGAGAGGATGAAGATGAGTCGTGATTAGGAGTGATAGGAGGAGGATCAGGGAGAAGACGAATAAACTCACCAGCAAGAAAAGTAATATGAGATTTTGTCAAATTAGCAGTATCTATAAGCTCATTACTTGAGACAGAAATTTCATCATCAAAAGATATTTTGAAATGTTGGAAGAGTTTTGTCAAAAACTTGCTATAAGGAAGACACTTTTTGGTTTGACGAATACAACTTAGCATATGAGACAACATCATTTGAGAAAGATTGAAAGATTTTCCCTTAAGAATCATAGCCACAACCACTAAATCTTGATAGGTAAAATTTGCTCCACCACCAAGTCGTGGAAACAAATTATACCTAACCAACTTATGTAACACACAGGCAGTAGGACACACATTCACAGTTTTTGGAAAAATAGAGTTGTAAGAGAATAATTATTCATAACAATATGAAGCTGTTCCATTGGAGGAAAAGGGATATTATCAGCACCTTTAAGAGTAAAAGGACAAGGTCCAGCAGAAGATATACCAAGAATGCTACCAAAATCAATACTAGTGAAAAATAATGACTTTCCTTGAACATATGTTGTAAAACAATCCCCATTGCATTCAAGATTAGTGTAAAACTGTTGAACTAATCTAGGATAAACAATAGTAGGAGGAAGCAGCATAGAGGATATTTCGCAAGCAGTGAAGAGTTTTTCCAGAACAGAGTTTTTGAAATAAAATAAATCCAGAGATTTTTCATAAACAAATTTCTTTGTAGCAATTGAATTTTTAAAACAAGTTTCAAAACTATACCCTCTGAAGAAATTTTCTTGCATATCAAGGGAAGATGAAAATGGATTTACCAAATTTGAAGGAGACTCTAGCTGTGAAGAGATATGTTCTTCATATACTGGCTGCTTCAACTTGTCCCGTTGAAAAGGTTCTGCTTCTGAAGTCTTTAAGAAAGAAAAACTGAAATCCGAGTCGTCGGATAATATTATGGCATCAGACAACACATGCACAGAAGATTTCTTTTGCACTCGCTTGGATTTCATTTTTGTTCCAGTAACGTTCTTCAACGAAGATCCTTCGTCATTTGATTTACCAGACGATCGCTTGCTAGCCCTGGTTTTCATGGTGTTACAGATTTATGAAAATGAAAACAAGGGTTTTTGATAAATGATGGAGGTGTAAGATCTGATTTAAGAAGAAGAAGGTTGAAGATGAAATACAAATCAATTAACAATCTGTCACCGAAAGACGTGCATCTTTTCAATTTTAAAAGTCTGTTCGGCTGTTGCTCCTTGTTTCTAGATAGAAATCTTTACGTTTCCCAATTAAATGATATTTGCGATAGATATTTATCATAAATAGAAACGTTTATCTAGAATATAGTTTAAACAGATAAGGAATGTCAAATAGATATATTTTATCAGATATCATGCAGAAAATAAATGATACATATATGCATAAAATATAAGCTGCATGTCATAAAATTTTAAGTACGTAACTCACAATTATACCATACACATTCCAAGTTCTCTCCTTAGCATACGAAATCTTTCCTCACTCAAGGGTTTAGTAAAAATATCAGCTAATTGTTTTTCTATAGGAATAAAAACTAATTTAACTAACCCTTTTGAAACATTATCCCTTAAAAAATGATGCCTTACCTCTATATGTTTTGTACGTGAATGCAAAACAGGATTCTTTGATATGTCAATAACACTAGAATTATCGCAATATATAGGCACATTATTGCATATTATATCAAAATCACATAGAGTTTGTTTCATCCATAATATTTGAGAGCAACAACTCCCTGCAGCTAAATATTCACCCTCGGTGGTTGATAAAGGAACTGAAGTTTGCTTTTTATTATGCCATGAAACAAGACTTTGTCCCAAAAATGTACAAGCAGCACCTGTACTTTTTTATCAATTTGAAACCCTGCATAGTCAGCATCTGAATAACCCATTAGTTAAAAATGATTACTTATTGGATAAAATAACCCTAAATTTATCTAACCACATAAATATTTAAAAATTCTTTTAACCGCTTGTAAGTTGGATTCTTTGGGTTTTGCTTGAAACCGAGCACAAAGACATACACTATACATTATATCCGGTCTAGATGCAATTAAATATAATAAAGAGCCAATCATACCTCGATATTTGGTTAACTCTACATCTATACCTTTATCATCTGATGTGAGCTTTATTGATGTACTCATTGGTGTAGCCTTAGGGTTGGTTCCTTCAAAGCCAAATCTTTTGAGTAGCTCTTTTGTGTACTTGGTTTGATGAATATAGATCCCTTCCTTTGTTTGCTTGATTTGAAGTCCCAAAAAGTAATTTAGCTCTCCCATTAAGCTCATATCAAATTCCTTATGCATACACTTTGAAAACCACTCACAAAGAAAATCATTAGTAGCACCAAATATTATATCATCTACATATATTTGAACAATGATTATTTTTTGTTTTTCATGTTTAATAAATAATGTAGAATCTATTTTACCTCTAGTAAAACCACTTGAAATAAGATACTTACTTAACCTCTCGTACCAAGCCCTTGGAGCTTGTTTGAGACCATAGAGAGCTTTCTTTAGCTTAAAAACATGATTTGGATATTTCTCATGTTCAATCCGTGAGGTCGCTTTGACATAGACTTCTTCATTGATGTATCCATTAAGAAACGCACTCTTTACATCCATTTGATAAAGCTTGAATTTCTTGTAACAGGCAAATGCTAACAAGATTCGAATAGACTCTAGTCTTGCAACTGGAGCATAAGTTTCTTCGTAGTCGATCCCTTCTTATTGATTGTAACCTTGAGCCACTAGCTTTGCTTTGTTGTGAGTGATTGTCCCATGCTCATCAAGCTTGTTTTTAAACACCCATTTTGTTCCAATGACAGAAATATCTTTAGGAGGAGGCATTAATTCCCAAACTTGACATTGTTCAAATTGTTGAAGTTCCTCTTGCATTGCCATTAGCCAATTTTCATCAAGTATAGCTTCCTTAGCAATCTTTGGCTCAACTTGTGACAAGAATGCAGAAAACGTACATTGATTTTGTAGGCTTCTCCGTGTGGTAACTCCTTTGTTTATATCTCCAATGATATTTTCCGGTGGATGATCCTTGAGATACTTTGCTGTCTTTGGCATTTGAACATCAGGTATTACTTCTTCTTGTTGAGGAAAATTTTCTTTAAAATCTTGTGTTGCTTCTTGTTCATTTTCATGTGTACTATTCAATTTAGCCTGTTAAATTTGTCCATTCAGTCTGCTGACTGGTTCTCTTCGGTTTACTGAATTTGTAAAAATCTCCAAATTTCCTGCATCCTCTTCTCTTTCTTTTGGAAGATCATTGTTAGTCTTATTAAAATTTATATGAATAGATTCTTCAACACATAACTTGTAAATATTAAATACACGATATGCCTTGCTGTTATGTGAATAACCAATGAAAATACCTTCATAGGATTTAGCATCAAATTTTCCCAAGTTATCACTAGTATTTAGTATATAACATTTAAACCCAAATACTTTGACATAGCTTATCTTAGGAATTTTGTTATTCAAAAGCTCATAAGGAGTTTTTAAAATAATAGGACGAATGAGAACTCTGTTTAACACATAACACGAAGTATTAACAGCTTCGGCCCAAAATTTCTTTAGAAGTTTACTTTCTTGTAAAAGTGTTCTAGCTGTTTCTTGAAGTGTTCTATTCTTTCTTTCCACTACTCCATTTTGCTGAGGAGTTCTAGGAGCTGAAAACTCATGACTTATACCTTTTTGATCACAAAATATAATAAAGTCCTTTTGAAATTCGGTACCATGATCACTTCGAATTTTTATAAGTTTGAGACCATACTTAGTCTCTAAATTTCTTATTAATTTCTCAAACTCTTTAAATGCTTCATCTTTGGTTCTTAAAAATAATACCCATGTATATCTAGAAAAATCATCAACTATTACAAATGCATAAAATTTACCATTAATACTAGCATGCCTTTCTAGGCCAAATAAATCAAGATGAAGTAATTGTAAATGAGAGGAGGTTGATACCATATTCTTTGCGCTGAATGATGTTCTTACTTGTTCTCCAAGTTAGCAAGGAACACATACTCCTTTCTTTTCAAACTTTATCTTTGGCAATCCTTTGACAAGGTTTTTAGAGGACAATTTCTTGATTAAATCCATGTGAACATGTCCCATCCTTTTATGCCATAGGTTAGCCTCATCTTGCATCGAGGCAAGACATAATTCTTCCTCCTGTTGCTCAAAATCAAGAGTATATATATTTCCTTCCCTTTGTGCAATTATTAGAAATGTTGTTGTTAGTACCATGAGAAATTGTACATTTATCTTTTCAAAACTAACTTGGTGTCCATTATCCATTAACTGACTAACACTTATAAGATTAAATTCAAGTCCGCTAACAAGATGAACATTATCAATATTAACCTTATAATTACCGATTTTACCTTTTCCAACAATCTCACAGGTTCGATTATCTCCAAATGTGACCGTTCTATTTTTCTTCTTGATTTTTAGTTCCACGAACTTTGATTTGTCACCAGTCATGTGTCGAGAGCATCCGCTATCAAGAATCCATTTTTGAGACGGAACCCTTGCCTTGAGACATACCTGTCAAGAAAAAATAATTCATCCTTTTAGTACCAACATCTTTTTGGGTCCATTTGTGTTAGTTGCGCGTAAATATCCCTTCTTAATCCACACCTTTTTAACCTTCTTTTAAAAAAATTAATATCCAAGTGACCTTTAATACCACAATTTTTGCATGTTGTGAAAGGAGAACAATAATTTAATTTAAATCGTGATTTTGATTTTAGCATTTTCATATTACCCTTTTTATGCATAGGATCATAACCAATTCCTTGTCTTTCAAAACTAGGTCTTTGTTTACCTAATATGACATTTAAATTTTCTTCACCTTGAACGAATTTAGCAAGAGATGACTTTAGTGAATCTATTTCTTTTTGGAGTTTGTAATTAGGAAAGGTTTTAATAGGTGATTTATCACTTAATGCATCAATACATACATCTCTCCTTTTCAGTTCATTAGTTAATTTGTGGATTTCATTATTCAAAAAAATTACCTTATTAAAAAGTATTTTGTTATAATTATCTAAATAATCAATTTTAGCAATCAAAACATTTTCTTCTTTACAAATAAATTCCTTTTCAATAGCTTTCTTTTCATCGATTAACGAATCTACTTCACCCATTAATGTATTTACTAAGTCTTTCAAATATGCATTCTTTTCTTTTAATTTAGCATTTTCTTGTTTCAAGGAATTAAAATCAAAATCAGATACCTCGTTTGATTCACCTTCTATTCCCATGAAGCATACTTGAGTTATCTCATCCTTGGCGTCGACTTCTACCTCAGATTCTTCTTCATCACTCCAAGTGACCAGTGCCTTGTTTCTCTTATTATCCTTGAAGCCTGTTTTTCCTTTATTCTTTAGTTGAAAACAGTCCTTCTTGAAGTGCCCTAGACATCCACATTCAAAACACGTCTCTTTAGTTTGCTTTCCTTTGCCTTTATTTGAGTTGAAGATATTCTTTCGTTTATTCTTCCTTTGTAGAAGTCCTTTGAGTCTCCATGACATCATAGCTATCTCTTCGTCAGAATCATCATCAAGCTCTTCTTCATTTCCTGCATTAAGAGCTAGAACCTTTCTACGAGGAGTTTCCTTCTCATCGTCATACCTCTTTAACTGATGTTCATATTCCTCAAGTTCACCAAAAAGGGTTAGTGTATCCATAGTAGATATAGTAGAGGAATCTTGAGGAGTAGTAATCTTAGACGCAAACCTCTTGGGCATAGCCTGAAGTAACTTACGATTAATCTTACTTTGTGGAATAGATTTGTCCGGTAGCTTTAAGGAGTTCAGAAGAACAAGGAACCTTGCTTAAGCCATCTTTATAGTTTTATCTTTCTCAAGTTTGAACATTTCATAATCATGCATAAGCATGCTTAGTTTAACTTCTCGAACTTTTGATGTTCCTTCATGACTCACCACTAGAGTGTCCCAAATCTCCTTAGCTGTGTTGCATGATGATACTTTGTCAATCTCGGATTGCACCATCCCGCTTAGTATTGTATTCATAGCCCTTGAATCATAAGAAACCATGAAGGTTTCAGTTGAATCCATCTCTAGCAGTGTCTTTGGAGTACCGTCATCTTTCCTTGGAATAACTGGTCCATTCTCCACAACCCACCATTCCCAAGGATCTCTTTTAAGGTAGATCCTCATTCTGAATTTCCAGAAGTTGTAGTTTTTACATTCCATGCAAAGAAGGAGGTCTATTAGTTGATTGACCTTCTTTATTGTTGTTCCCAACCGTGCCCGTGTCGAAATCTTTTCCTACAAGTCACCTTTAAGACCAAGTAAGTAGAGCCAAGCTTTGATACCAAATGAAATTCAGATAAGGCACACTTAGAAGGGGGGGGGGGGGTTGAATAAGTGTGGATACAGACTATGACCAATTTAAAATTTAAAACCAGACTATTGAATATAGCCTACTATATTGATGAATGTAGCTTACTGAATGAATATAGTCTACCGAATTGAATTTTTGTTTAAGAAAATATCTTGGTGATTTTATAAGTTAAAAATTCTCACGATGAAACAAATAGTTAAATTCAATTTATTAAGCAAATCAATTATCTTGAGTGATATTAAGTTAAAGCAAGTAATAAAAATAACACCAAGATTTTTTACGTGGTTCAAATTTATTACCTCTATAATAATAGCCTTTAGTCCACGTCCAATACTAACTAGTATTGGAGACTCACTTTTATTTCTTTAAAAGACTCTTGTTACAAATCAGATTCTAAAAAATTGAATTACAATAATTCACTTGAGCACTCTTGCTCCTTGTGCACCAATGCACCCCTTAAGCACCTATGCTTCCTTGAACCTGTTTGTAAACAAACCTTAATCCACCTGGATTAAATTCCTTTAGATAACATTTAGTCTAAAAAATTAAGATTACAATAACTTAATATTTATTATTTAATATTCTAGAAATATTAAATATAAATTAATAAGAGGAGTCTTATTAATATTATTACAATTATTATTATTTTTAATTTCTAAAAGAGTTTAGGAATTAATTTAATATAAGTACTTTCATTTATTCCTAATAGGATTAAGAGGTAAAATTAGTTAAAGGAGTTTAATTAATTATCCCTAATAAGATTAGGGAGCCCAATTAATTAAAGGAGTTTAATTAAATAAATAATACCTTATTTTAATTAAATAGTTTTACCTGATATCTTTATAAGAGGAGTCTTATATCAGATATGAAATATACGTAGTTCTAATAGTTGGAGAGTATGCCCCCTTTTTTTTATAGAGATAGGAAAAACTAGGGTTTGAGCCAATACACCCTTCTTCTTGAAAATTCTTCTTCCTTGGTGGATCACCTATAGAGGCCATACACTTGGGTGGATAACATTGATCAAAGGAAGGAATCTATCAGGAAATTCAAGGAGATCGCGGAGAAGTAGGAGTTGAACTCGTACCTGTGGAAGCTCGTATCTATAAGGGTATGATTCGATAACTTCTTGTTCTTCGTTTTAATTAATAATATGCATAAAGCATGATCCGGGTAATTGGTTTGTGAAAAAAATTTAAAATCTGATTTTACTTTGCTTCCGCTAATTTTGCAATTTGATTGCGTCTTTGATTTTCACAAAACCTTACAATATCAATCAGCTGCAGAACCCTCAGCCACAACCAGAGAAAACAATTCGACGAATGGTGGACGTGATAACAGGTGGTTCGGTCAGGAAGGTGACAGGAGGAAAAAGTGTGGGGTGGTGGATTCTATACTCACAGTGTCCGAATAACCTGCTAGGAGTGTAAGACCCCAATTTTTGTATTTTTTATTTGAATAAAATGGAATTTCCTCTATTTATTATTTTGAAATAGTAAGGGGTTGATTCGATTAATGTGGTTAGTTATGGGTAAAATGCGTAAATATTTTAAATAAGCAAGTGGTTATAAAATATTCATTGTTGTCGGGAAATATTCGTTTGATCGTGGAATATTCTTGCTGTCGGGGAATATTTATACGACGGCGCAGCCATTTGTGGGCCCCATAACGAAAAACTGTCGGATGAAAAAAATGACGAGTATGAGTTTTTTTATAAATAACGGCGTAGTTATTACCGTTAACACTGTTGAAATACCCGGTGGTTAAAATACTGTAATACACAGTGTTGCACAATAACACATGGTATTGCACAATAATTCTAATTATTGATTCTTACGTAAGAAGTCACTACTCAATAATTGTTACAATAATTACTGTTCAATATTTTATTTTATTGATTCAATAATTGCTACGTCGATATTTTATATTGTTGATTCAATATTTGTCACTACACAGTATTTCTCATTATCAGATTAATAATTCATATTATTTGAATAATATTATTAGATAGCATTATTGGCAATGTCTAAGGAAGTTCTCTCTAGGAAAGGGGTTTGGTCACCTAATTGCGCGCCGGTAAGGAGAAATCCTTATCGGAAAGCCCCTTCTTTTCTAGGAACGACCTGGTTGTCAATATTATGGTTCTATAATATTATTTATGAATAATTAATTATTGATAAAAAATAATAAGTGATAAAAATGATAAGAAAATATTTATTCAATTGGGATATAAATGGAGGAATTTTTAGAAAAGTGTTAATTGTTAAAAATTAATATTTTATCTTTTCTGATAAAATAATTCATTCAAATATATTATTATATTATATTATACTTGTATAATGTGATAATATAATAATATAATAATGGTGATATTTTAAACTAAATTCACAGTATATGAATAAAATGAGGAGGAAGAAAGCAAATTGGGTCCGAATTGATTTTGTTACAATAAATGCTAAAAACATGTTTTGTGAGTTGGTAGGCCCCACATGATATGTAGAATGCTGATTGTTGATTTTTCAAAGTTGGTATACGGAGGTCATTATCAGTATATTTTTTGTCAGTGTAGGGGTTTGGAAAAATCATCTGTATGTAAACTTGGGTCATTTTTCGTTCGGAATTTGGAAAAATTTTCTTCTACAAAGTTGTAGAGAATTAAATTTCATATGAAATGGACATAAGATTCGTATTTTTTTGATAAAAGGGCTATTTATTATGAATTATTGAAGTTTCTGAATTTGTAAATGATTTAAAATATTTTTGGTGGAGATTTCTAGAAGGTGGGCCTCACACTTGTCCTTTTGCATGTTGTAAATACTGAAATCCAATTTCAAAGTGGGCATAGGCAATTTTTTATAAATAATAATATTTTATTAAATTTTTTACTTTGGTGTTCTAAGCATTTTTCTATAAATAGGGTGTTTATGTTAGAATTGAAAATCACACCAGAATCAGAAGTTTTCTCTCTGTATAGTATCGAGCGTATTTTTGTGAGTATTTAGATACTTTGAGTGTTGTTATACAATGCAAGTTTCCTTCAATATTATATCCGATATTCCAGTAAGAAGAACTTATCTTTTGAGGTAAGGGATGTTATTTTTTTCATAAATGATATTATTTCTTTTCATATCATTATACCAAAATATTTATATAAATTTTATTGTGAAAGTTTTGCCTTTTCGTGTCGGGGTTACTATTCATGTATACGACATTATTCACGTAAACGACACTATTCACGAATACGACACTATTCATAGAAAAATTAAATTTTCTTTTCTTTGTCCAAGTTGTCTATTATGGTTACTATCTTTGATTGTATCCATGTTTTGATCTTCATTCTTAAATTTTGCTCCATAATTGTTTATTATGGAGTATTTTTGAATTGGATAAACTAAAGTACGAATCCCTAATCTTTGTCCTTTTATATCACTGAATTCATTTTTTTAAAAATATTTTCATCATTCTCAGTCCTAAATGGTGATATAACTGAATATCTTTGGGCTGTAGTGCAAAGATGAATGATTACCTGATGAATATCTTTGGCCCATAATGCAAAGATGGACAGGTGTTGAGATGAACATGACCAACTGGTGATACAAATGAATATCTTTGACCCGTAGTGCAATGATGAATATTTGGTTCAACATGTATATTGATTGATGTCACAGGGATAAAATATTGATGATGGAATTTTAAATCATAGAAGATAGTAGACTTCATTCTCTACTTAACTCTTCTAATGAATTGTTATTTTCGCTGCAAATATTAATCTAAACTTGTTGTCCATTTTATTTTACATGATTTATTGAAGGCTAACGATAATTTTTTTTTCATTATCTTAGTTATAATATTCTTTACTGGGCTAGTTGAGCTCATCCTTTTCCTTTTTATTCCATTTTTCTTCTCAGGAGGCGAGAATATAGGGGGAACTAGTCAGGGTGTAGAGTGATGGTACAAGACAGTTATTTTAGCAGTCCTCAAATAGTGTATCAATAATTGTAACGAGGAGTTTATTTGAGTTTGGATATTGTCTAGAAGATAATATTTGTATTAAAACTCACAACATATGTGTTGTCGTATTTTGCACGATAATTGTAATAATGAAGTTGTAGTTATTTTCTGTACCATGTATTTGACGACTCAGAATGGGTTGTGTGGACCTATTTTGGGGGCGACACAGTTGGTATCAGAGCTTAGGGATATGGTCTCTGGCGGAGATCGGGGAATAGAACTAGGAGGGGATAGACGAGTAAATCCTTCGCTAGTGTGTCCTACCTAAGCTTATTTGGTATTTAATGGGTCAGTCGGAACATAGGGTTAATAGTGTGATATGTTAATTTGTTTAATTAATCCTTATTTTATGGCAGTATTTGAGAATGTCATCTAAAAATTTTGAGATGAGCAATGGAGCACATGAGACCGTTGAATCACCGCTGATCAATACCCAGGATAACGTGCATCAAGAAGGAAATAATCCTCAGGTAAACAACAACACTGACCAAATGATGAACGATGGGATGTTCATAGGCTTTCTACAATTCATGCAACATCAGGCGAGAGAGACTCCTGTGCAAAATGTAGGTGGAAACACTGGCAACTCACGGATGGTCACCGCTAAGTAGTTCAAGGAGCTGGGACTACCAGAGTTTTTGGGAAAACCAGAACCACTTACGGTATAGACGTGAATAAAGTAGATCACCAAGATATTTGATGTCTTGGGATGCTCCGAGGAGCAAAAGGTTCCCTTTTCCACCTTCATGTTACGAGGAGAGGTAGATTACTGGTGGAAATCCGTAAAGCGTACTCAGTCTGCCGCACTCAAGATGTGTTGGGAGAATTTCCAAAAAAAAATTCAGCGACAAGTACTTTTCCAAAAGTATTCATCACATGAAGGAGGTAGAGTTCATCAAGTTGGAGAAAAAAATTATGACCTTTTGGCGGTACGAAGCTAAGTTTATCGAGTTGTCCCGGTTTGCATCCCATTTAGATGATAATGAGGAAAGAATGACGTGAATGTTTCTGCGAGGTTTGAAACCTGAAATACGTCAATACCTCATTTCTCAAAAACTGTGTTTGTATTCAGATGTAGTGAATAGGGATTAGTTATTGGAGCTGGATTATGAGTCAGCTCAACCAAAAGATAACGACCAACACCACGATGATAATTGTATAGGTGGCAACGGTCATCGAAACAATGATAACCATCGTGGAGGAAATTATCATGCCAGAAATGGTAACCACTTCGGTGGTAATCATGGCCAAGATAATAGAAGAAATGATTCAAGTGGAAATTTTAAAAAGAGAAGATTTAACGACGACGGGAAGATATCGATAGTAGCACCAACAACAAATTCTAGGAGAGGAGAAAGACCGCCAGTTAGATGCTACAGATGCAGAGAGGAGGGACACATAAGTCCAAACTATTCACAACCTTCCAAGGTATGTTTTAGTTATGAAAAATATGGTCACATAGCTCGATTTTGTCTTATAGCGAAATCAAGTCCAGCTGGGACAGTGGAACCAAAGGCGAATACGGACAAAACAAAGTCGGTGGTTTCAGGAAGAGTGTTTTTTATGACTTCTCAAAATAAGAGAAACCCGAACGAAGCTATCACGGGTTAGTTAATTATAAACTCTTGTGAAGTTTATACCTTTTTAGATACCGTTTCTATCCATTCTTTTATTTCTCCTGCTTGTGCTTAATGTTTGAACTTGACCCCTGAGAAATTAGACTTTGATTTATCTGTTGAAACTTCGTTGGGTGAAACCTTCATTACATCTATAGTTTATAAATCTTGCTTGATTCAAGTTGGCACCATCACATTACCTGTTGATCTTATCTCTTTAAAGATACTTGCCTTTGATGTGATTTTAGGAATCGACTGGTTAACTATTCATCATGCTAAAATTAAATTTTTTCGTAAGGTTTTTAGTTTTCATATTCCTAACCAACCTATTATACGAATTCAAGCAACCAAACTACTAAAGTCAAACACTTTCATATCAAGCCTTAAAGCCATTCATTTATTGAAAAATGGATGTCAAGCTTTCTTAGCCATGTCATGGATTTAAACAAAAATACATCAGATTTGAATGATATTTCTGTTGTTAGTGAAATTCCTGACGTATTTCCTAAAGAACTTCCTGGCCTACCCCTAGAGCGTGAAATTGAATTTTGTATTGACCTTGAACCCGATACAAAATCCTCAAATATTTCTTCACCCAAAATGAACGTAACATACGTCGAAGACGTTGGTTCGAGCTGTTGAAAGATTACGATAATACCATTCAATGCCTTCCTAGAAAAGTGAACGTAGTAGCTAACGCGTTAAGTAGAAGAGCGTATCCGGTTACGAGTGAGACATTGTTAACACAAAAACCCATTTCGTATGATTTACAAATGATGGAGATAGAGTTAGACTCTAGTGACCCCAGTGATGATGTCAAATATACGAGTAGAATCGACTTTAATCGATAAGGTTAAAATCGCTCAAGCTACAAACCCGAAGCTGATGAATATGAAGAAGAAAGTAAAAGAATATGTTATTTCAAAAGCAAGAGTCAAAATCTAAACCCTTGATTTATTGGTCTATTTGAAATCCTCGACCGAGTAGGAACTATGGCATATAAACTCGCTTTACTGCCAAGTATGTCTCGTGTTCATAACATTTTCCATATATCCATGCTACGTAAATATGTGAAAGACCCAAACCACATTATTGAGTTAGAACCAGACGAGATAGCCGAAGATTTAACGTACGAGGAGGTACCTGTCAAGATCTTGGATAGGAAGGAACATGTCCTACGCACAAAGGTTATACCACAAGTCAAAGTTTTATGGAGAAACTACGATATTGAGGAAATGATCTGGGAGTTAGAATCTGATATAAAAACAAGGTATCCTCACCTTTTTGAAACACCAACGACGCACGTCAATTTTGAGGACAAAATTTCATAACAAGGGGAGGTTGTAAGACCCCAATTTTTTTTAAATAAAATAGAATTTCCTCTATTTATTATTTTGAAATAGTGGGGGGTTGATTCGATTAATGTGGTTAGTTATGGGTAAAATGCGTAAATATTTTAAATAAGCAAGTGGTTATAAAATATTCATTGTTATTGGGGAATATTCGTTTGGTCGTGGAATATTCTTGTTGTCAGGGAATATTTGTACGACGGCGCAGCCATTTGTGGGCCCCATAATGGAAAACTGTCAGATGAAGAAAATGACAAGTATGATTTTTTTTATAAATAACGACGTAGTTATTACCGTTAACACTATTGGAATACCCGGTGGTTAAAATATAGTAATACGTGGTGTTGCACAGTAGCACACGGTATTGCACAATAATTCTAATTATTGATTCTTACGTAAGAAGTCACTACTCAATAATTATTATAGTAATTACTGTTTAATATTTTATTTTATTGATTCAATAATTGCTACGTCGATATTTTATATAGTTGATTCAAAAATTATCACTACACAATATTTCCCATTATCAGATCAATAATTCATATTATTTTAATAATATTATTAGATAGCATTATTGGCAATGTCTAAGGATGTTCTGTCTAGGAAAGGGGTTTGGTCACTTAATTGCGCACCAGTAAGGAGAAACCACGATATTGAGGAAATGACCTGGGAGTTAGAATCTGATATGAAAATAAGGTATCCTCACCTTTTCGAAACACCAGTAACACACATCAATTTCGAGGATGAAATTTCATAAGGAGAGGAGGTTGTAAGACCCCAATTTTTTTTTTTAATAAAATAGAATTTCCTCTATTTCTTATTTTGTAATAGTAAGGGGTTGATTCGATTAATGTGGTTAGTTATGGGTAAAATGCGCAAATATTTTAAATAAGCAAGTGGTAATAAAATATTCATTGTTGTCGGGGAATATTCGTTTAGTCGTGGAATATTCTTGCTGTCGGGGAATATTCGTACAACAGCGCAGCCATTTGTGGGCCCCATAATGGAAAACTATCGGATGAAAAAAATGACAAGTATGAGTTTTTTTATAAATAACGACATAGTTATTACCGTTAACACTATTGGAATACCCGGTGGTTAAAATACAGTAATACGCGGTGTTACACAGTAGCACGTGGCATTGCACAATAATTCTAATTATTGATTCTTACGTAAGAAGTCACTACTCAATAATTGTTACAGTAATTACTGTTCAATATTTTATTTTATTGATTCAATAATTGCTACGTCGATATTTTTTATAGTTGATTCAATAATTGTCACTATACAATATTTCTCATTATCAGATCAATAATTCATATTATTTGAATAATATTATTAGATAGCATTATTGACAATGTCTAAGGAAGTTCTGTCTAGGAAAGGGGTTTGGTCACCTCATTGCGCGTCAGTAGTGGTGCACAAATGGCCTGAGGCCTACAACCTGGCCTTGGTTCGGCCTGGGTCCGACCTGGTCAACACTAGGAACAGACCTTGATTTTAAGACTAATAACTGGCCTAACCTGGCCTTCAAAATAGTTCGGCCTGGTCCGGCCCGAGGCTCAAGCCTAGCGTTATGCATGATGTTTGGCTTGATACTTGCTATACCTTTTTATAGAAAAACACTTCCTTAGACTTTTAGAAAATATTAAATGTGGGACTTGGTCATTTATTTAGAGATAAATTAATGTGGTGAGGATTGTTTTTATAGTGTGAAGTGTAATGTTCAATTCAAGTTTAACTCAATGTGGGACTTAGATTTTAGACTTCAAATCATTATAAATGGTCTTTTGTACTATTGTTGGGTTGATCAACATGACTATCCATGGGTTTATATTTCTAAGAACTCTCATTTCCTTTACTTCTATTGAAACTACTATTACAAAGGAAATAGAGAGTAAAGAAATATTCAGAAAACTTACTTCTAGTTTATTATCGATTGCCAACTACCATGAAGGTTATCAAACACTGTGGACTATATGATGTGACCTCAATGATTCAGAACTCCTTAGAAGTCTTATGGTACTTTTTAAACATTGTTGCTACATCTTACTTCTTCATTTTCCTCATCTTTTTTTAACGTCTAATTTTTCCTTGATAAACTCTTTGTTCTGTTGTGCAACATGAGAGCATGGGACCAAAAGGAGTATATAACTACTTTGTTTTTAAACAACTGTACAATAGCAAACAGTTTTCCAAGCTTTTGAAACTCGGGGAAGAGTTACTTTCTTTCTTAAAGCTGCACCAAGATATCCTCTGGCTTTATCAAGATCTTCTTTTGTGGTTTGATCATATATTTATTACGTTCGACATGGAAATATAGAAAGATTCTACAACATTAATATTGTATCTATTTTTACTAAAGTGTAAATTTAAGCAACTAAAGGGATGGCTGTCACTTTTGTGAGACCCCAAATTTTACGAATAAAGATTTAATTTTCTTGAAATATTTTTTTAAATATTATGATGTGGATTTGAGATAATGTTATAGTTGTGGGTAGTATTTATAAATTTTGCAAAAGCAAGTTGTTATATTATATTCGATTGGTCGGAGAATATTTGTTTTAGCAGGGAATATTCGCATAACCACAAGAATCATTGGTAGACCCCAAATGGAATTATTGTTTGGATTGAGAAAAACGACAAAAAATATTTTTATGAAAATAATGGCGAAAGTTTTACCGTTAATACTATTGAACTACCTCGGTAGTAAAGTACAAAGATATCTGCTGTGGTTGCATGGTAGCACACTAGATTAATTATTGATGCTTACGTGAGAAGTCACCGCTTTTGTTCAATTATTGTACAAAGAATTGTTGCATAAGATCTCACGTTATTTGATTCAATTATTGTTGATATTTTATATATTATTAAATCAATAATTGAGATGATGAGTTATTAATATTATTATTTGCAATATTAACGATGTCACCTAATTGCGCGCCAATAGGGAGAAATCCTTATTAGAAATCCCCCTCTTTCCTGGGAACGACCTGATCAATTAATATTGTGAATTATAATAATGATGATAAATGTTGTTAAATATATTGAGGTGTCTTTTTATAAAGTCACGAAAGTTTATATATATATTTATTATATATATAAATTTTGTTTTATTAGTATTATTAATGTAATAAAATGTAAAGCTTTTTATATAAAATGTAATACTTTTATAAAGTTATTTGTTTTATTAGACAATAATTAGAATATATTATATTTTATTATGCATAATATTCATAGTGTTTTGTATAGTAAAATCTTTTTATATAAAATGTAATACTTTTATAAAGTTATTCGTTTTATTAGATTATAAATAGAATATATTATATTTTATTTAAAAATTTTGTTTTATTAGAATATTTTATTTATATTGCATAGTAAATCAATATGGATCGTCTGCTTAAAAGTAAATCAATGGATCATTCATGAATTAGTTACTATTCACCCATTCTCCTATAAATAAAGCTCATTCCTTCATTATTTCTTACTTAATTCAATTTGAAACTCTAGAGAGAGAAACTATAGAGAGAAAGAAGAAAAGTATTCTACTACTTTACTACTCCTATATCCAGCTTTCTTCTAAGGTAAGGGTATTATTTCTTTCAGATTCATGAAGAGAACTTCATTATTCCATTCTTTATTATTCTCGTTGAAATAACTCAGATACACTGCCACCCTATACTTGGTGAAATTCTTCCGTTATTCCATTCTTTATTATTATGTTGAATAACTTTGCCTATGCCAAGTACCGCATACATGGTGAAATTCTTCATTATTCTATTCTTTATTATTATGTTGGAATAACTTTGTCATGCCAAGTACTGCATATATGGTGAAATTCTTATGTTATTCCATTCTTTATTATTATGTTGAATAACTCAGATATGCTAAGTACCGCATACATGGTGAAATTCTCTGCTTTTTCATTCTTTATTATTATGTTGAATAACTTTGTCTGTCTGAGTACCGCATACATGGTGAAATTCTTCATTATTCCATTCTTGATTATCAGTGTTGGAATAACTCAGATATGAGAAGTACCGCATACATGGAAAAATTCTTCTATTATTCCATTCTTTATTATTCTCGCTGGAATATCATATTCATCATGTGATACGCATGACTTCGTTTCCATTATTTATTATTCGTTGGAATAACCTCGTCTGTCATTTGATTATCGCATGTCCGGTGAAGTCTTTTGTTATTTCATTCTTTATTATTCTGTTGGAATATCCTGTCTGTGGGTTTATGCATGACCTGGTTCCATTATTTATTATTCTGTTGGAATAACCTATCTATGCGGTCTAGCGCATGCATGGTGAATTCTTCTATTATTCAATTCTTTATTATTCTGTTGGAATAACTTGTCTATGTGGATTACAACATGTATGGTGAATGACCCTTCGTATTCATTTCTTATTAAATTGTGGAGATGATATGTCAATGTGGATTACCGCATGGCGGACGAAAATCTATTTGCAGTTTCATATATTCTGTTATACTCAGTTGGTTAAAGCTTTGACTTCTATACTCCATGAAATTAGTGGAATATCCTTGATATTTGCGTTTCATCCAGTATCTTTTTATGAAAATATTCTTCTGAGCATTCTTGAATGTAAGACCCCGAATTTTATGAAATAAAAGTATTCAATTTTTCTTATAATTATTATTCAGTAAATGGTTAAATTGATAAAAAGTTAAAGTTAAGGTGACATGAAATTTTTCAAAATAAGCAAGTGGCTATAAAATACTTATTGTTGTCGAGGAATATTCGTTTGGTCGTGGAATATTCTTTTTGTTGGGAATATCTGTACGACGGCGCAGTCATTTGTGGGCCCCATAACAGAATAATTGTCGGATGAGAAAATGACACGTATGAGTTTTTATAAATAGCGACGTAATTGTTACCGTTAACACTGTTGGAATACCTAGTGGTTAAAATGCAGTAATACGCGTGGTTGCACAGTAGCACACGGTATTACACAGTATTCTTGAATTATTGATTCTTAAGTAAGAAGACACTACTCAATAATTGTTACAGTAATTACTGTTCAATATTTTATTTTATTGAACAATAAGGAGAAATCCTTATCGGAAAGCCCCCTCTTTCTTGGGAACCACCTGGTTGTCATAATTGTGATTTTGTAATATTATTTGTGAATAATTAATTATTGATTTATATGATAAGAAAATATTTATTTGATGCGGATATAAATGATGGATTTATTTATGTGGATATAAATGAAGGAATTAATGTTGAGGTGTTTTATTAGTATTTTGTTGAAATGAAGAACGAAATTTGGAAATTTTCAAAAAATTAGTTTATTACTTGATTTTGTAAAATCTATAACTCTTTATATATAATGAGTTAGGAGATGAGCCATATAACAAAAGAAAGCCCTTGAAGTAAGCTAAACGTAGAAATTTGAATCACCCAAAAATCCTTTGTAGATTTATCGTGTCAATTTTTTTGAATGAAATCGGTCCAAGGACTCATAATCCAAAAAATCAGTGTTCTTAAGATATATTGCGTGAGTTATAAATTTTGATCCGACCGTTGAATCGTTGTGATTTTTGGATATGTTATACATATATAAGTTGAGTATATGTTCATAAATTTTGAACCGTTAAAAATGAACGTATGATTTTTTTATGAATTTTAAGAGGTGACTAGTTCAGAAATTGTTGAAGTTTCAGAATTTATCATTTTGGTGAAAAATTCTAGAATGTGTGGGCCCCACCTATGGTTGGTGAAGAAATGTGCTTAAATTCTAATTCAAATGTGGTGGGTGGCAATAGTAGCAAGTAAAGCCATCATGTAGCAGGTCAAGTCTGCTTCGGCATGCTAACATTTTCCTATAAATAGAGGGATACGTTAGAATTAAAAGTCACACCAGAAACATAAACTTTCTCTCTTTCTCTCTCTATATTATCGAGCGTATTTTATGAGTATTTAGATACTTTGAGAGTTGCTATTCAGTGCAAGTTTCTTTTGGCTTTTCATCCGATATTCCAGTCAGAAATACTGCTCTTTCGAGGTAAGGGATTTTTAAGAGTTATTATGTTTTTCAATTTCGTAATTTTTCCGACCTTCAAAAATTCTGGAAAAATTTGAAATGATAATTTGATGAGTTTTCTTGATTGTGTCCAAAAAAGGTGATTTTTGGATGTATAGATTAAGAGTTATGAATTTTATGAGAAAAGACTATTTTAAAAGTAAACCCTTATAACTCCTTGTGGTTAACTCCAAAATTGATGAAATTTTTATTGGGAGTACATCTATATAATATCAGTATACTCTGTAAATTTCGGAATTTTTGGATAAAATTGCAATTTATGATAAATGTCTAAATATTCGACAGTTTTGACCATATGAAAAATAGTACGAGAAAAATATATGTTCAATATGGGACTATGTTCTACTAAATCCTAGAAAAGAAAATTTGTTTGTACTGATTTGGTATTTTTCATGAAAATGGACTAGTTATGAGTAAATGAATTAAATATTTTATGTGAAGTAAGAAAATTGAAAAATAGGATTTTATGGCTTGAGAATCCTATAGGAGGTATATGCAGATTTTTGATGAGGGTTTTGGTTATTGGTGATGAAATCTTATGAGTTTGGCATTTTAGGATGATTAAATGCATTATTTAGTAAAGTGTAAACAATTAAAATAAATTATTTATAAGTTTAAGAAATGTTATTCTTTCAATATCATTATACCAAAATATTGGTATGAATTTTATTGTGAAATTTCTACCTTTTTCATGTCGGGATTACTATTCATGAGTTACTATTCACGAGTTACTATTCACGGGGTACTATTCATGACAAAATTGGTTTCTTTTTCTGACCAAATTATCTTTGATTTATGAATCTTATTCTTGAAATTAAATGCAGTTGTTGATCATATTGTTTTTATTATCATATATAATATTTTATAATCCCGGTGATGAAATTTCTCTTTGACTTAAGTGTAAAGATGGTTAGATTATTGGTATGATTATGATTATGGGTTCTCTTTGGCGATGAGTGCAAAGTTGAATCATTGATCGGTATGATCATGACCACCATCAATTTACAATTGAATATTTTTAGCTTAAGTGCAAAGGTGAATTGATCAACATGATTATAATTATGGTTTATATAAATTCTGAAATGATTGTATGTTTCTTTGAGATATGAATATCTTTGACCTGTAGTGCAAAGATCAATTATTGATGAATATCTTTGGCCCGTAGTGCAAAGATGACCTATTGATGATTATCTTTGGCCTGTAGTGCAAAGATGAACTTTTGAAGAATTTCTTTGGCCCGTAATGCAAAGATGTCCTGTTGTTGAATATCTTTGGCATATAGTACAAAGATGAACTGTTGATGAATATCTTTGGCCCATGGTGCAAAGATGAATTTATTAGTATGATTATGAATAGGAGTTGTGATTTGGTATAACCATGATCTTTGATGTTTCTGGTAAGACATGTGATGAAAATTATCTTCGTCCTGGATGAGAAGAGGAATTTAGAATTACAAATATGATTATGAGTTATTCACATGATTGTGGACATAAATTGTTGACTGATGTTACAGGGTTAAAACATCGTTGGTGGACTTTTAACATGGAGGAGATAATAGACTTTATGGTCTATTTGACTCTTCTAATGGATTGCTTCGTTCACTGCTATGGTGGTTGAAAAGTTTTATCATCTACCATATGTTCTAAATCTCTGATTTATTACTAATGAAGGCTATTGATAATTTAATTATCTTTAGTCATGATATTCTTTACTGGGCTAGTTATGCTCACCCTTTTGCTTCACAATTCCTTTCAGGTAATAAGAGTGTAGTTGGGTCAAGCGGGGATAACAAGGAAATAGTGTGATGTTCCGAGACTGTCGAAGTTTCTCAATACATTATAAAACGGCGTGACATGCAATATATAATTGTATTGAGGACCTAAGATGTATGTGTCGTATTTTATACGTCACTTAATAATTGATTTGGTGAATAACAATAGGGTGATGAGAACCCGACCTTGAAAGCGTCAAAAGTGCACTGCGTTATAATGAAGAGAACAGAAATCTTCTCGTGTTCCTTTGGAGACTTAAAATATTTGCTGCTGTACTTTATATGGCATGTAATAATTTAAGTATGAATATTGTCGTATTATATACGTTACAATATTTGTATTGAAACTCACAGTATATATGTCGTTGTATTTTGCACGATAATTGTAGTAATAAATTTGTAGTTGTTTTCTGTACCATGTATTTGGCGACTCAGAATAGGTTGGATAGATTGGACCTATTTTGGGGGCGTTACATTGAATTTTACTGTACAAAGAAGTATCATGTTGACAATTTGGACGTTATTGAATTCTAGATAAATTAATTCTTGAACTTGTTTTTATTGGATTCTTATATCATTGTCATCATCCTCATGTTTATATTATGTTGAAAGTCATCTGTGGCCTATAGTGCATAGATAGACTTGGTATGATTATGACCAGGGATTAATCGGTATAATCATGACCGTAATGTTACAAATGATGTGGTAAAAGTCCTCATTGGCCCGTAGTGCATTGATGGACAGTTGTTGGCATAATCATGACCATTGATGAATACACGAATATCCTTGGCCCGTAGTGCATGGATAATTTGTGGTTGTGATACTAATGACTATCCTTGGTAGTAGTGCGGGGATGATGTGGATTATTTATTAAGTCGAGTCTCAAATGATAAAAGTGATGAAAACCTTTTAAATCGTAAAAGATAGTAGATTTTATTCTCTACTTGACTCTTTTAATGGATTGTTTGTTCTGCTGCAGTTAAACTTGATGTTTGTTATATTTTATCAGTTTAACATTGTTGAAGACTAATGATAATTTATTCTATATTATCTTAGTCATAATATTTCTTACTGGGCTAGTTGAGCTCACCCCTTTCTTTCACTGTTCTTTTCAGGAAATGAGAACGTAGCTGGGACTAGTCGGGGAACGGAGTGACGGTCCAGATGATAGTATTAGTAGTCCTCACTATTCTGTTAAATAGTGTGACAATAAATGTAATGAGGACTCCTTTGAGTGTGGATATTGTCTAGATGACAATATTCTTACTAAAACTCTCAATTTATGTTTTGTCGTATTTTACACGACAGTTGTATAATTAGTTTGTATTTATATTTTTATACCATGTATCTGGCGACCCAAGATGGGTGATGTATACCTATTTTGGGGCGTCACGATTATATCAAAGCTTAGGATATGATCCCCGGTGAGATGTGAGACAAGAACTAGGAGGGAGAGATGGGGAATTCCTTCGCTAGTATGACCTACCTAAGTTTATTTGGTATTTATTTGGTCAGTCAGAGTATAGGGATAATATGTGATATGTTAATTAACCCTTTTTTGTGGCAGTATTTGAAAATGACATCCGACAATGTTGAGAATAGCAATGGAGCACAGGAGACCGTTGAGTCTCCACAGATCAATAATCAGGATAATGTGCATCAGGAAGGCGACAATCCTCATGCAAACAACAACACTGACCAAATGATGAACGATGGAATGTTTAGAGGCTTTATGTAATTCATGCAACAACAGGCAAGAGCGGCTCCTATACAAAATGCAGGTGGAAACACTGGCAACTCTCGGACGGTCACCACTAAGCAGTTCAAGGAACTAGGACCACCGGAGTTTTTTGGAGAGCCAAAACCACTTAAGGCGGAGATGTGGATAAAGCAGATCTGCAATATATTTGATGTCTTGGGATGCTCCGAGGAGCAAAAGGTTCCCTTTGCCACCTTCATGTTGCGAGCAGAGGCAGACATCGTGGGAATCAGAAAGCGTGCACTCAACTCCGCCGCGATCAAGATGACTTGGGAGAAGTTCCGAGAATTTTTTAACGACAAGTACTTTCCCAAAAGTATTCGTCATATGAAAGAGGTAGAGTTCATCAAGCTGGAGCAAAACAACATGACTATGTCGTAGTACGAAGCCAAGTTTGCCGAGTTATCCCGATTTGCGTCCCATTTAGTTGATAATGAGGAGAGAATGAAGCGAATGTTTCTAAGAGGCTTGAAACCCGAGATACGTTAATATCTTATCTCTCATAAACTGTGTTTGTATTCAGATGTTGTTAATAGGGCTCAATTATTGGAGCGCGATAATGAGTCAACCCAACCAAAAGAGAGCAGCCGACAAAATGATAATACCAGTGATAGCAGTCATCGAAGCGGTGACAATAAACATGGAGGGAATCAACATGCCAGAAATGGTAACCACTTCGGTGAGAATCATGGCCAAAACAATAAGAATGGACATTTCAAGAAGAGGAGATTCAATGATGATGGAAAGACGTCAGCACCAGCACCTGTTTTTAAGGAAGGAGAACAACCACCGATCGTATGTTTCAAATGCGGACAGGAGGGACACATCCGTCTAAACTGTACACAGCAATCCAAAGCGTGTTTCAATTGGGGAAGAGTAGGTCACCTAGCTCGATTTTGTCGTGTAGTGAAGTCAAGTCCAGCTGGGATAATGATGCCAAAGGATGTCCCAGACAAGACAAAGCCGATAGTTTAAGTGAGAACGTTTATTGAGGAACCCGAACAAGGTTATTACGGGTAAGTTAATCATAAATTCTTACGAAGTCTATACCTTATTAGATACTGGTTCTACCCATTCTTTTATCTCTCTTGCTTGGCTCAACGTTTAAATTTGACTCCTGAGAAATTAGACTTTCACTTATTTGTTGAAACTCCGTTAGGAGAAACCTTCGCTACCTCCACTGTTTATAAATCTTGTTTGATTCATATCGATACCCTCACGTTACCTGTCGATCTTATCTCTTTGAAAATAATTGCCCTTGATGTGATTTGAGGAATCGATTGGTTAACTACTCATCATGCTTTTCTTAAGGTTCTTAGCTTTTATATTCCTAACCAACCTGTTATGCGAATTCAAGCAACCAAACCACTAATGTTAATCACTGTTATATCAAGCCATAAGTAAAGAGCCCTGATCCTTTCATTGTTGACTTCCTTGTGTGGAATGCACCGAAGCCAGACTTTCCGTAGGAGATCGTGAATAACGGTATCAATGTGACGTGTTATCCAAGTCTTGGATGAGGGTCACAGTTTTAAATGATATTTCTATTGTTAATAAATTTCCTGACATATTCCTGAAGACTTCTTGGTCTACCCCAGAGCGTGAAATCAAATTTTGTATTGACCCCAGTAGAAAACCTATTTCTTCAACCCTTAAATATTTCTTCAACCAAAACGAACGTATAATGCGCCAAAGACGTTGGCTCGAGCTGTTGAAGATTACGATCGTACCATTCAATACCATCGTGGAAAAGCGAACATGGTAGCTGACGCGTTGAGTAGAAGATCGTATACGGTAACGAGTGTGACGTTGTTAACACAAAGACCCATTTCGTATAACTTACAAATGATGAAGATAGAGTTAAAGACTCTAGGGACCCACGTGGTGATATCAAATATACGAGTAGAATCGACTTTAATTGATAAAGTTAAAGCCGCTCAACCTACAAACCCAAATCTGATGAATGTGAAGAAGAAGGTTCAAGAAGGCGTTATCTCAACCCTCGATTTAATTGGCCCATTTGAAATCCTTGATCGAGTAGGAACTGTGGCTTATAGACTCGTTTTATCGCCAAGTATGTCGCATGTTCATAAAGTTTTTTAACGTATCGATGTTACGTAAATATGTGGATGACCCGAACCACATTATTAAATTTGAACTAGACAATATAGCAGAAGATTTAATGTATGAGGAGATAAGTGTTAAAATCTTGGATAAGAAGGATCGTATTCAACACTCAAAGGTTATACCTCAAGAGTTAGAATTTGAACTGAAGTCAAGGTATCCTCACCTCTTCGGCATACTAGGTACGTACGTAAATTTCGAGGGCGAAATTTCATAAGTAGGGGAGATTGTGAGACCCCAAATTTTACGAATAAAGATTTAATTTTCTTGAAATATTTTTTTAAATATTATGGTGTGGATTTAAGATAATGTTATAGATGTGAGTAGTATTTATAAATTTTGCAAAGTATGCAAGTTGTTGTATTCTATTCGATTGGTCGAGGAATATTCGTTTTAGCAGGGAATATTCGTACAACGACGCAATCATTGGTGGACCCCACAACGGAATTATTGTCGGATTGAGAAAACGACAAAAATATTTTTATGAAAATAACGGCGGAAGTTTTACCGTTAATACTGTTGAACTACTAGGTAATAAAAGTACAGTAATATGCATGGTTGCATAATAGCACACGGTATTGATTATTGATGCTTACGTGAGAAGTCACTCAGTTTTGTTCAATTATTGGTACAGTATTTGTTGCATAGTATCTCACGTTATTTGATTCAATTATTGTCGATATTTTATATATTATTAAATCAATAATTGAGATGACAGAGTTATTAATATTATTATTTGCAATATTAACGATGTCTAGAAGTTCTGCCAAGGAGAGGTTTGGTCACCTAATTGCGCGCCAATAGGGAGAAATCCTTATTGGAGAGCACCCACTTTCCTGGGAACGACCTGGTCAATTAATATTGTGAATTATAATAATGATGATAAATGTTGTTAAATATATTGAGGTGTCTTTTTATGAAGTCACGAAAGTTTATATATATATAAATTTTGTTTTATTAGTATTATTAATGTAATAAAATAGAAAAGCTTTTTATATAAAACAGAATACTTTTATAAAGTTATTTGTTTTATTAGACAATAATTATAATATATTATATTTTATTATGCATAAGTGCTGCGTATTGTTTTTTGCATAGTAAAATCTTTTTATATAAAACAAAATACTTTTATAAAGTTATTCGTTTTATTAGAATATAAATAGAATATATTATATTTTATTTAAAAATTTTGTTTTATTAGAATATTTTATTTATACTACATAGTAAATCAATATGGATTGTCTGCTTAAAAGTAAATCAATCTGGATCATTCATGAATTAGTTACTATTCAGGTCCATTCTCCTATAAATAAAGCTCATTCCTTCATTATTTCTTACGAATTCAACGAAAAACTCTAGAGAGAAACTATAGAGAGAAGAAGAAAAGTATTCTTACTTTACTACTCCTATATCCGGCTTTCTTCTAAGGTAAGGGGTATTATTTCTTTCAGATTCATGAAGAGAACTTCAATTATTCCATTCTTTATTATTCTGTTGAATAACTTTTGTATACACCTGCTACCCTATACTTGGTGAAATTCTTCCATTATTCCATTCTTTATTATTATGTTGGAATAACTTTGCTACATGCTAAGCACGCATACATGGTGAAATTCTTCATTATTCTATTCTTTATTATTATGTTGAATAACTTTGTCTGTCAAGGCAAGTACCGCATATATGGTGAAATTCTTATGTTATTCCATTCTTTATTATTATGTTGGAATAACTTTGTATGCCGCAAGTCTGCATACATGGTGAAATTTTTCTGTTATTCCATTCTTTATTATTATGTTGGAATAACCTGTATATGCGAAGTACCGCATACATGGTGAAATTCTTCTGTTATTCTATTCTTTATTATTCTGTTGGAATATCATGTCTTTGTGTATTACGCATGACCTGGTTCTATTATTTATTATTCTGTTGGAATAACCTGTCAGTGCGGTCTATCGCATGCCTGGTGAAGTCTTTTGTTATTTCATTCTTTATTATTCCGTTGGAATATCCTGCCTGTGCGTTTATGCATGACCTAGTTCTATTATTTATTATTACATTGGAATAACTTTATGCATTTCGGCCTATCGCATGCATGGTGAATTCTTCATTATTCCATTCTTTATTATTCTCATTGGAATAACTTTGCCTATGTGGATTACCACATGCATGGTGAATAATGAATTCAGATTCATTTCTTATTAAATTGTGGAGATGATCTGTCTACGTGGATTACCGCATGGCGGGTGAAAATCTATTTGCAGTTTCATATATTCTATTATACTCAGTTGGTTAAAGCTTTGACTTCTATACTCCATGAAATTAGTGGAATATCCTTGATATTTGCGCTTCATCCAGTATCTTTTCATGGAAATATTCTTCTGAGCATTCTTGAATTTTACTCTACAAAGAAGTATCATGTTAACAATTTGGACGTTATTGAATTCTGGATAAATTAATTCTTGAACTTGTTTTATTAGATTCTTATATCATTGTCATCATCCTCATGTTTATATTATGTTGAAAGTCATCTGTGGCCTGTAGTGCATAGATGGAGTTGGTATGATTATGACCAGGGATTAATCGGTATAATCATGACCGTAATGTTACAAATGATGTGGTAAAAGTACTCATTGGCCCGTAGTGCATTGATGGACAGTTGTTGGCATGATCATGACCATTGATGAATACAGAATATCCTTGGCTCGTAGTGCATGGATAATTTGTGGTTATGATACTAATGAATATTCTTGGTCAGTAGTGCGGGGATGATGTGGATCATTTATTAAAATCGAGTCCCAAATGATAAAAGTGATGAAAACCTTTTAAATCATAAAAGATAGTAGATTTTATTTTCTACTTGACTCTTTTAATGGATTGCTTGTTCATTGCAGCTAAACTTGATGTTTGTTATATTTTATCGGTTTAACATTGTTGAAGACTAATGATAATTTATTCTACATTATCTTAGTCATAATATTTCTTCTTGGGCTAGTTGAGCTCACCTTTTCTTTCACCGTTTTCTCTTGAGAAATGAGAACGCAATAGGACTAGTCGGGGAACGGAGTGACGGTCCAGATGATAGTATTAGTAGTCCTCACTATTATGTTAAATAGTGTGACAATAAATGTAATGAGGATTCCTTTGAGTGTGGATATTGTCTAGATGACAATATTCTTACTAAAATTCTCAATTTATGTTTTGTCGTATTTTACACGACAGCTGTATAATTAGTTTGTATTTGTATTTTTGTACCATGTATCTGGCGACCCAAGATGGGTGATGTATACCTATTTTGGGGGCGTCACAACTTTCATATGTAATATTAAAGTTTCTGCAACCCATTATTTCCAAGAGCTGAATTAAAATCTTAGAGATCATAATCTGACATATTTTGATGTTTGTCATCCAAAGGAACTAGTCCTCTCTGTACATGTTTGTCCTTTGTTTAGAGATGAAAGCCATGGTACATGTTTTGCCACATATCGAATATATGTTTGTTTATTGATCTGCTAATGTATTGAAGGCAATGTTGGTCTGGTAAGGAAGCACTAGCAATAAGTATATGCTACCTCATTATTGTTGAGAAGTTCCATTAACAATTTAGAAGTCTCATTAACAATTTAGAAGTCCTACATTGCCTATTATTCCTCTCTTCTCCTACCTTTGTTTTATAAATAAAGAAGAGTAAAATTTATTTTCCAAAATTCCCACATCGCCCACTATTCCTCTCTTCTCCTACTTTTGTTTTATAAATAGAGAAGAGTAAGTTTACTTTCAAAAATTAAGTATGGAAGTTCAAAGTGCAATTCCAACAGCTGGATTTGGCCCGGTCTGGCCCGAAGGCCTTAACAGGCTGTATATTTTTGTGCCAAGCCTGGCCTGGCCTGTCCTAGAAGGTCAAAAGTCTAGGCCTGACCTGGCTTGGTGGCAGGCCCAAGCCGGATCAGGGCAGGTCAGCCTGTTATGTATCACTACGCGTCAGTAAGGAGAAATCCTTATCGGAAAGCCCCCTCTTTCCTGGGAACGACCTGGTTGTCAATATTGTGTTTCTGTAATATTATTTGTGAATAATTAATTATTAATAAAAATGATAAGGAAATATTTATTCAATTGTGATATAAATAGAGGAATATTTATAAAAGTGACAATTGTTGAAAATTGATATTTTATCTTTTCTAATAAAATAATTCATTAAAATATATTATTATATTACATTATAAATGTATAATGTGATAATATAATAATATAATAATGGTGATATTTTTACACTAAATTCACGGTATATGAATAAAATGAGGAGGAAGAAAGCAAATTGGGCCATACTCGGGAGGCCGACAGGCGATGACTGTAAGACCCAACTTTTATGAATAAAGATTTAATTTTCTCTAAATATCATTTGGATTAATAAGGTGTGGATTTGATATAATATTATAGTTGTGGGTAATATTTACAAATTTTGCAAAGTAAACAAGTTGTTATAAAATATTCGTTTGGTCGGAGAATATTCGTTTTATCAGGGATTATTCGTACGATGGCACAATCATTGGTGGACCCAAAACGAAATTATTGTCGGAGTTAGAAAATGACAGAAATAATTTTTTATAAGAATAACGACAAAAGTTTTACCGTTAATTGTTGAAATACCCGGTGATAAGGTATAGTAATACGCTTGGTTGCATAGTAGCACATAGTATAATACAGTATCTTTGATTATTAATTCTTACGTGAGAAGTCACTCAGTTTATTTCAATTATTGCCGTGGTAATTACTGCATAGTATCTTACATTATTGATTCAATTATTGTCACAATATCATCTGCACAATATTTTATATTATTAAATCAATAATTGAGACGACAAAGTTATTCATATTATTATTTGCATTATTGACAATGTCTAGAAAGTACTGTCGAGGAAAAGGGTTTGGTCACCTAATTGCGCGCCAATAAGGAGAAATCCTTTTCGAAAAGCCCCCTTTTTTCTGGGAATGATCTGGTTGTTAATATTGTGAATTATAATATTAATGATGAATAAATGTTATTAAAAATATATTTTGTAAAGTCAAGTGAATTGAGATAAATAAAGGGGATTTTTATGAAGTTTTTTTTTGTAAATTTGGCTTATTATATGGACCTTCACTTACCCATTTTCAAAACTGTCGGTAGAAAGTTATCTCAGTTTTGTTATATATATATATATATATATATATATATATATTAATAAGTTTAGTTTTTTTTATGAAAAATAAAATATATTGTATTTTATTGTTTGCATAGTGCAACATAGTGCTGCATAGTAAAAAAAAAAAAATCAACCGACGCCCATGAATTCATTTGAAAGTTACTGTGCAGTTCGTGATTTTTTTCCTTACTGTGCATCCAAATAGTATCCTGCCATTCTCATATAAATAAGATGCTCAGTTTAGAAATAAAAATCACACTAGAATCAGAGAATTCTTCTTCTATAATATTGAGCGTATTTCTTTACAGTTTAAGGAAGCTTTGAGTGTAGAAAACAGTACAAATTTTCTTCAAGAATATCTTCGCTATATCAATCGGAGTTGCTTTCTTTTTGAGGTAAGGAGTATTATTTATTTCATATTCGCTTACGATATTATTTTTCGTATTCGTAAGAAATTTTATTTTTGTTCAATATTCGTAAGGAATATTATTTTCGTTTAATATTCGTAAGGAATATTATCTTCGTTCAATATTCGTAAGAAATATTATTTTTGTTCAACAGTCGTAAGAGATATTATTTTTGTTCAATATTCGTAAGAAATAATATTTTCTTCCACACTCTATAATATATAAGTAATATTATTTCGTTTCAGATTCTGAATTCTACACTCATTTTGATAAGTATTGCTTCTATACTCCGTGAAATTAGTAGAATATCCTTAAAATTTGTGCTTCATTTAGTATCTTTTCATGAAAATATTATTCTGAACATTCTTGATAATTTTTAATCTTTTCATGTCGGGGTACTATTCACGGGATACTATTCATAAAATACTATTCACGGGATACTATTTACCCGGAGTACTATTAATAATAAAAATTGATTTCTTTTCTGTCCAAATCATTTTTGATACAATATTATTCTTGAATTTTACTCCACAAAACAGTATCATGTTTACAATTTGGACATTATTGAATTCTGGATAAATTGAATTATAAATCTTTAAAATTTATCCTTGCTCTCATTTAATTGAATTCTTATATCATTGTCATCATACTCATGCTTATATTGTGATGAAAGTCATCTTTGGCCCATAGTGCGTAGATGAACTGTTGATTGGTATGATTATGACCAGGAATTATATATCGGTATAATCATGACCTGTAATGTTACAAATGATGTGGTAAAAGTCTTCATTGGCCCGTAGTGCATTGATAGACAGTTCTTGGTATGATCATGACCATGGGTTCTCTTCAGCCAAGGCTGCAAAGATGAATTGTTGATTGACATGATCATGACCACTGGTGATAATAATGAATATCCTTGGCCCGTAGTGCATGGATAATTCAGTGATGTGGATTATTTATTGAGCTGAGTCTCAACGATAAAATTGATGATAAACTTTTAAATCATAGAAGATAGTAGATATCATGCTCTACTTGACTCTTCCAATGGATTATTTGTTTCGCTGCAGTTAAACTTGTTGTCTATTGTACTCTATCAGTTTAACAATGTTGAAGGCTAACGATAATTTATTCTACATTATCTTAGTCATAATATTCTTTACTGGGCTAGTTGAGCTCACCCTTTGCTTTCATTGTTCTCTTCAGGAAATGAGAATATAGTTGGGACCAGTCGAGGAATGGAGTGATGGTCCAGATGGTTGTTTTAGTAGTCCTCACTATTCTGTGAAATAGTGTGATAATAATTGTAATGAGGACTTCATTTGAGTTTGGATATTATTTACGAGACAATATTAGTGTTAAAACTCTCAGCTTATGTTACACGACAGTTGTATAATTAAGTTTGTATTTATATTCTGTATCATGTATTTGGCGACTCAGAATGGTTGATATATACCTATTTTGGGGGCGCCACAATGACTTCCATACTTCATTTTAAAATAAAGTTCCCCACTCCAAACGCCATCGGTGAAGTCGCTGGGGATCTTGACTTAGCAAGGAGATGTTATCGGAATGTTTTAGTTTCTTTGGGAGAATGTGGCAGCAAGTAAAGGGATTAAACTATGGAGGTTCAAAATTGAAGCGTTGAGGCCAGGAAACTTATTGGCTTCGAGTAATGAATAATGTCAAAGTCAAAGACATTTGACGTGCTGGGAGGCTCAGGCAGAATTTTCAAGTTTTTTCTTTTATGGCTGAAATTTGTTCAAGTTATTAATGGGAATGAGCATTCAATTTTGCCAAAAGATAAATTTCGTCCATGGTTGATGGAATAAGGTTACGTGACGTTATGAGCTTCCCACAGGGGCCGGGAAGGCTATTATGATATGAACAAAGACAACATCCTTCGGGACTAACCCCCGTCCTCCTGAATGAATTACTTTCTTCGGGACGGACTCCCGTCCTCCCAAATGGATTACTTCCTTCGGGACGGACTGACTTCCTCCCGACACTTCCTTCGAGACAGACCCCCGTCCTCCCGAACGGATTACTTCCTTCGGGATTGACCATCGTCCTCCCGAATGGATTTCTTACTTCAGGATGGACCGACGTCCTCCTGAACGGATCACTTCCTTCTGGACGGAACATCGTCCTCCCGAACGGATCACTTCCTTCGGGATGGACTAACATCCTCCCTAACAGTCGAACATCTATCGTTTAATATTTTCCATGACTAATTGATCTACTCTCTTATTTTAAGTTCCTTATAAACAAGAGAGTGGGGGGAAATGTTGGGACACGAATATTTGGGCCCAACTATTATGGTGGGCCAAAGTCCACGTGAAGATATTTTTACCCATGTTGAATTTTGTTTTGGCAGTTGGAGTATTTTAAGGAATCTTGGATTCCTAATTATATTTGGTTTCCATTTATAAAAGGATTAAGAGATCTTATCCAATCCCATTAAGGAATTATACCTAATGTGGAATTGTAATCCAATACGGGGAATGACTCTATGGAGGTGGTGAGATCACTATAAATACAAGGCTTTACCCTGATTCTAAGGCACACACCTCTATTGTTAAACCTTATTCAGTCTATACTAATTCTTACACCGGAGCTATCTCCCGACGGCACAAGTCGTCAAGCTTTTGGTTTGCTTATCATTCTTGTGCAGGATTGGACGCGTTTTTGGTGATTGAGGTACGTGAACAAATCTTGGCGTTAACATTGTTATCATTATTTTTGTGTTTGCTTCCAATGATTATTGAGAACGGGTAAAGTAAAAAAAAAAAGGGGAAAAAGAGAAAAATGAATTAAAAAAATTAAGTGCACTATATTAGTATATTTTAATAAATCTTCTATATTTTAAAGCGGGAGAAAAGAGAATGACATATTTTTTGGTGCAAACAAAAAAGTGAGTTTTTTGACTTTCCTATTTTACTCAAGGTTGTAAAATGAACCAAACGGTTAGGGTTTGATTCTATCCCGCTCGACTAAAAGTTTGATTCGAGTTTGATTCAAAATATAAACGATTCAAATGTGAACAAATTTTAAAATTCATTAATTTTTTTTTGCTAAATAAATTATATGTTTTTTCTAGCAAAAGCTCTATGATAAATAATAAAAAATCGATAAATTAATCGAACTTTTTTAAATTATAATTTTTTATTAATACTTAGATCGTATTCACTCGAAAAGTTCAAATTGTTTGAGCTCGATTCGAGATCGCGCTCTACTCAGCACTTAAACGAACCTGAATCAAATTTTATTTCAAACTTCATAAATTTTATGAACTAAATTTGAATAACTCAATTCATGACTCAGTTCATTTACATCCCCTAAATTTTTAATCTCTAAACTTACTTTATTCACTTTTCTCTCTCTCTCTCTCTCCCACTATCTCTCATCTCCTATTTTTTAATATTCCATTTTTCCAATTTTAACACACGTACCATATATATTAGTATGTATAAAATTGCTTTCTAAATTAATTATATAAATATTTTTGGTACTCCATAAAATAATATTAATATACAGAATATTCCTTATCAGGTGTCGGGCACTTGTTAGCATCAACCTATTAGTACAAATTAAGACCTCAAGATCAAGCATTAATTGGAAATACACGTTCATTTTGTTTTCCAATGAGGAAGATTGATTAGCTAACTTTTCTCGAAAGTGATTTTTCAGAATTAGGACACAAATACACCCTTCCATTTAGAGATAATAAATACTCAAAAACTATTATTAGGAGAATCCGAACAATTTTGAAGTGGACCTCGTTTACTTAATAATCAACAAAAATGTGACCCAAGAAAACAAGGTGTTTAATGTCTATTTTTCTTTTTTCTTTTTAAAAAAATTCAAGCAACATAATGCCAATTAAAATTATGTGACAATTACAATGTTTCAACTATACAAACATCTAATTTTTTGTGTGGCGACTGGCGAGCTTGCTCTAACATTCTTCGTGTCAATGATAATTTACGGATTTTAAGATTTCGAGTTTCATAAACACTATCTGTGTATACACAAATAGTGTTAAGATTATGATATATCATTGATGAAAAATTTATGTTGAACAAAATTTCTCTAATTTAATAACGTGTCGTTATGTTAATATTGCTTGATTATAGTATTAAATGTGTCAACTTTTTGATAACAAGTGTTAAACTTGTTTAAATTTCATGTTAAACTTGTTGACGTGTTTATGATACAGAAACCGTTTATACTCAACACTAACCTTCTTGTATGTCGTGTTCGTATTGTGTTATCGTGTTGTGTTATAGATTATCATCCATTGATTAAGTCTGATCATAAATAAATCGTGCCAAAAAAAACAATATAAATTCGCAATTAAATCGGACACAGTTCATGTCTCATATGTAAAATTAAAATTTTATTGTAATTGTGACACTTAACTCAAAACTAAAAAGTCGATGATAAGTTTAATGGTTAAAATTGAAGTATTGTGACATTTAAGTTTCAGATTGAATTCTCAATTATAATTTATACACACACATATTACTTGCAAAAAATATACATATATTATATACTCCCTCCGACCTCCGTTCCTTAATATAAGTCGTTTTATAGAAATATTTTTGTTCCTTAATAAAAGTCGTTTGAGAATTTCAAGTAAGCATTAATTGCTTAGTTTCTAATATTACTCCAAGTATTAAATATAACTTTGGTTCTCTTATTATTTTCTGTCCAATAAATAACAATCTCTTATTCTAATATAAGGGTAATATAGACAATTGATATTATAATTAATGCTATTCAATCATTATCTTAATATTTGTGCACAATCCTAAAACGACCTATATTAAATAACGACGGGAGTAAAATTGAGTATGCAAGAAATTTTCTCAATGACTACTTTTCTTAAAAAATTAAATGAGAATCTCACCCTTTAACCGAAAGAGTATATGCGGGCAGAGCTATTTAATACACAATGCCATGTGTCCGGCATACACATGGTGACACCAATAATGTAAGTGACAATTGTTGACATTTGATGGAAGTTATTGTGCCCAGTACAATAAAATGGTCCACCAATTTAAAGGCTATCCCCAGATGAAAGGACCTTATGATTTGGAATTTGTGGCATCTTTGTAGTAAGATTCTCCTAACAAAATTCAAAGAAAAAGTTGGCACAGCCCCAACTCCCAAGTAGTTGGTTGTTTACATAAATCCTTTGGTAAGCAGGGAACCTACCAATTTTTTCCCACATTTTTTTGTGTGGATAAAAACGACTGATATTAGAAGAATAGAAATGATATTTTTAAAATAATAAGTGTCGTTTAAATTGTTAAATAATTAAAGAAAATATCGTTAGATGTGTATTTGTTTTGATATTATCATTTTTGTTTAAATAATATCAACAGCCTAAAGAATAATTGCTTATCTAACCGTTATTGTTTAAACATTTATTTGGTAAACCACCATAATTAAGATAGCCATGAGATAATATCATCCCAAATTAAGGAAATTGATATTAGCAAGACAAATTTTTTGGGTACACAGCAAAAAAAAAAATTTGGGTGACAAATCAACCCTTATCTATAACATTGTGTGGGCTCACAATTACCATAATCAATATCAATTGTCAAGCTCAATTTTCTATAATAAAAGTACTTGCCCTACCCATTTTATGTGTTACTATAGTCTCCCCATATTAAGGAGGTGGTTAATTAGCATGACAGTATCGATACGTAGATGAGAGGTGATCTCTCTTTTTGCGTGTCAGCACTGTATTAGTCAATTGACCAATTTACCATAAAATTAACTTCATGATAATCGAATCCCTAAATTAAACGGTCATCAATGATTGTCTTACACCTTGATGGCAATCTTATGTCTTACACGATCCCTTCATCCTAAATTATCTGCTCTTTTAAAAAATTGTTGTTGTACCAGAAAATAACTATATTTTGTTCTTTACTAGACTATGAAAGTGGTTATATTATAAATTTATCCTTTTTATTTATTCTTTCTCCTTATAAATATATAATCCCCAACTATGGAGAAGATAAAAGGTTTTTACATCATAAAAATGTTGAGTTTTTTTCTACCAATAAAAAGAGATGTCTATATGGGGATAATTTGTGATATATATCCTGTTCTTAATACCTCAATAAACTATGTCTAAGAGCATAATAAATAATAAAAGAGTTATTAAGTTATAACAGAATGATTTGAGTTCAAAGACCAAAATGCCGCTAACATAGGATTTGAAAGTCTAACTTTGTTGTGCTATGATCATTTTACTCTGTTCAAAACAAATGTTCAGAATACCTATAAAATGCACTGTTAACGTCAAATTTTGAATTTTGAATGTATAACAAAATCATTAAAATAGCAAGTTAAAATTGTGCTAATGATTGATGGAGTAGTTTATTATATTGTTGTATAATCAAACTCACAAAATACACACAAATAAACATATACACATCATTATAAAAGATATAAAATATAGACACAAGAATTTACATGAAAACCCAATTGAAAAAAACCACGAATAAAGAGAAGAAATCCACTATGAAATAATATGAAGAGTACAAATTATTTATTTGTGTCATATGCTATTGTGTACCCCTCTAACCCTTGCTTGTTGCTGTATTTATAAAAGTCATACCCAACTTCAATTAGGAGTAGAAATCTTTTTCAGAATAACCTTATAACTGCAACTAATGATTGATTGTTTCCTCCCCAAGTTAGATCTCCTTATCCCACCAAATAAGTACTTTAATAAGAACTCTCCCATACTATTTGAACAAGCTATTAAAATAAATATATATTGGGCAACACCCGATCCAGACCATTAAATATATTGGGCTACACATTGGCTAGATCCAAATAAACACATCCCAACATTGTCCCCTAGTCTAAGGAACTTAAAATAAGAAAGTATACAAATTTATACTAACAAAAGATCTGTATCTGCCGATGACGAACTGTCACAGCCAAACACCACACGCCAAACATAAACTTTTTGCTCTCAATATTGCTGCCCCACCCCTCTATTCAATTCTAAGATAGATAAATAATCGCCCTTATCAGTACTAAGGATAGATGAATAACTGACCTTATCACAACCGAAGATATAGATAACTAACCTTATCACAATCGAAGACGTAGATAACCAACCTTATCATAATCGAAAATATAGATAACCATCCTTATCACAATGATGATGTAAATAATCAACCTTATCACAACCGAAAATATAGACAACCATCCTTATCACAACGAAGATGTAAATAATCAACCTTGTCACAACCGAAGATATAGATAACCGATCTTATCACAACCGAAGATAACCAACCTTATCACAATCAAATATATAGATAACATACCTTACTACAACAGAAGATATAGATAACCAACCTTATTACAATCGAATATATAGATAACCAATCTTATCATAACCGAAACATGTTGTTCATTCGGGAGAAATCTGTAATTAAATCTCAAGGATGTCATCCGCTCGGAGGACGCTGGTCCGCTCCGGCGATGTTTATCTGCTTTGGGAGAACGTTGGTCCGTCCGGAAGGATGTTATCCATTCGGGAGGACACTGGTCCGACCTGAAGGATACTATCTTTTCCGGGGGACGTTGATCCGTCTCGAAAGATATTATCCATTCGGGAGAACACTTGTGAGACCCCAAATTTTATGAATAAAGATTTAAATTTTTTTGAAATATTTTTTTAATATTATGGAGTAAATTTGATATAATGTTATAGTTGTGGGTAATATTTATAAATTTTGCAAAGTACGCAAGTTGTTATATAATATTCGATTGGTCGGGGAATATTCGTTTTAACAAGGAATATTCGTACGACGACACAATCATTGGTGGACCCCACAACGGAATTGTTGTCGAATTGAGAAAACTACAAAAATATTTTTATGAAAATAACGGCGGAAGTTTTACCGTTAAAACTGTTGAACTACTCTGTAGTAAAAGTACAGTAATACGCGTGGTTGCATAGTAGCATACGATATTGATTATTGATGCTTACGTGAGAAGTTACTCAGTTTTGTTCAATTATTGCTACAGTAATTGCTGCATAGTATCTCACATTATTTGATTCAATTATTGTCGATATTTTATATATTATTAAATCAATAATTGAGATGACAGAGTTATTAATATTATTATTTGCAATATTAACGATGTCTAGAAGTTCTGCCAAGGAGAGGTTTGATCACCTAATTGCGCGCCAATAGGGAGAAATTCTTATTGGAAAACCTCCTCTTTCTTGGGAACGGCCTGGTCGATTAATATTGTGAATTATAATAATAATGATAAATATTGTTAAATATATTAAGGTATCTTTTTATGAAGTCACGAAAGTTTATATATATATATATATATATGTTATATAAATTTTATTTTATTAGTATTATTAATGTAATAAAACAGAAAAACTTTTTATATAAAACAAAATACTTTTATAAAGTTATTTATTTTATTAGATAATAATTGGAATATAATATATTTTATTATGCATAGTAAAATCTTTTTTATATAAAATGTAATACTTTTATAAAGTTATTTGTTTTATTAGACAATAATTAGAATATATATTATATTTTATTATGCATAGTGTTTTGCATAGTGCTCGCATAGTGTTTTTTTATAGTAAAAAATCTTTTATATAAAATGTAATACTTTTATAAAATTATTTATTTTATTAGACAATAATTAGAATATATTATATTTTATTATGCATAGTGTTTTGCATAGTGCTCGCATAAGGTTTTTGCATAGTAAAATCTTTTTATATAAAACATAATACTTTTATAAAGTTATTTATTTTATTAGAATATAAATAGAATATATTATATTTTATTTAAAGGATTTGTTTTTATTAGAATATTTTATTAATACTGCATAGTAAATCAATATGGACCGTCCGTTTAAAAGTAAATCAATCTGGACCGTTCATGAATTAGTTACTATTCAGTCCATTCTCCTATAAATAGAAGCTCATTCCTTCATTATTTCTTACAAATTCACTTAAACTCTAGAGAGAAAATTATAGAGAGAAAGAAGAAAAGTATTCTGCTACTTCACTACTCCTATATCCAGTTTCTTCTAAGGTAAGGGGTGTTATTTCTTTCGTATTCATGAAGAGAACTTCTGTTATTCCATTCTTTATTATTCTGTTGGAATAACCTGTATACGCGGGTTACCCTATACTTGGTGAAATTCTTTTGTTATTCCATTCTTTATTATTATGTTGGAATAACCTGTATATGCGAAGTACCGCATACATGGTGAAATTCTTCTGTTATTCCATTGTTTATTTGGAATATCCCAGCTTTGCAAGTATTACGCTTTGACCGGTTCTATTATTTATTATTTTGTTGGAATAACTTGTCTCATGCGATTATCGCATGCATGGTGATTTATGTTGTTATTCCATTCTTTATTATTCTCGTTGGAATATCCTCGCTTGTCATAATTTCTCCCGACTGGTTCGCTTCTTTATTATTCGCTTTAATATCCTCGCCTCGCTTGTTTACGCATGACCGGTTCCATTCTTTATTATTCGCTGCGAATAACTTGCGTGCTCTGGCAAATTATCGCATGCACGGTGAATCCTTCCATTATTCCATTCTTTATTATTCTGTTGGAATATCTTGTCTATGTGGATTACCACATGCATGGTGACTGATCCTTTGTATTCATTCCTTATTAAATTGTGAAAATGATCTGTATACGTGGATTACCGCATGACGAGTAAAAATCCATTTGCAGTTTCATATATTCTGTTATACTCAGTTGGTTAAAGCTTTGACTTCTATACTCCATGAAATTAGTGGAATATCCTTGATATTTGCGCTTCATCCAGTATCTTTTCATGGAAATATTCTTCTGAGCATTCTTGAATTTTACTCTACAAAGCAGTATCATGTTGACAATTTGGACGTTATTAAATTCTGGATAAATTAATTCTTGAACTTGTTTTATTGGATTCTTATATCATTGTCATCATCCTCATGCTTATATTATGTTGAAAGTCAACTGTGGCCTGTTGTGTATAGATGGACTTGGTATGATTTCGGTCAGGGATTAATCGGTATAATCATGACCGTAATGTTACAAATGATGTGGTAAAAGTCCTCATTGACCCGTAGTGCATTGATGGACAGTTGTTGGCATGATCATGCCCATTGATGAATACATGAATATCCTTGGCCCGTAGTGCATGGATAATTTGTGGTTGTGATACTAATGAATATCCTTGGCCATAGTGCAGAGATGATGTAGATTATTTATTCAGCCGAGTCTCAGCGATAAAAATGATGAAAAACCTTTTAAATCATAAAAGATAGTAGATTTTATTCTCTACTTGACTCTTTTAATGGATTGCTTGTTCCGCTGCAGTTAAACTTGATGTTTGTTATATTTTATCAGTTTAACATTGTTAAAGACTAATGATAATTTATTCTACATTATCTTAGTCATAATATTTCTTACTGGGCTAGTTGAGCTCACCCCTTTCTTTCACTGTTCTCTCCAGGAAATGAGAACGTAGCCGGGACTAGTCGGGGAACGGAGTGACGGTCCAGATGATAGTATTAGTAGTCCTCACTATTCTGTTAAATAGTGTGACAATAAATGTAATGAGGACTCCTTTGAGTGTGGATATTGCCTAGATGACAATATTCTTATTAAAACCCTCAGTTTATGTTTTATCGTATTTTACACGACAGTTGTATTATTAAGTTGTATTTATATTTTTGTACCATGTATTTGGCGACTCAAGATGGGTGATGTATACCTGTTTTGGGGGCGTCATAGTTGGTATCAAAGCCTAGGGATATGATCGTTGGCTGAGATGTGAGACAAGAACTAGGAGGGGAAAGACGGGGAATTCCTTCACTAGTATGACCTACCTAAGTTTATTTGGTATTTAATTGGTCGATCAGAGTATAGGGATAATATGTGATATGTCAATTAACCCTTGTTTTGTGACAGTGTTTGAAAATGGCATTTGAAAATGTTGAGATAAGCAATGGAGCAAAATAATATGACCGTATCATAGTACGAGGCTAAGTTTGCAGAGTTATCCCGATTTGCATCCCATTTGGTCGATAATGAGGAGCGAATGACGTGAATGTTTCTAAGAGGTTTGAAACCCGATATACGTCAATACCTCATTTCTCACAAATTTGTTATATTCAGATGTTGTGAATAGGGCTCAGTTATTGGAGTGCAATAATGAGTCAACACAACCAAAAGGCAACAACCAACAACACGATAATAATCTTACCGGTGGCAACGGCCATCAGAACAACGATAACCATCGTGGAGGAAATTATCATGCCAAGAATGGTAACCACTTTGGTGGTAATCATGGCCAAGAGAATAGAAGTGGAAAATTCAAGAAGAGAAGATTTAACGATGATGGGAAGACGTCGGCAGCAGCAACAAATTCTAGGGGAGGAGAACGACCGCCTGTTAGATGCTATAGATGCGGAGAGGAGGGACACATAAGTCCAAACTATTCACAGCCTTCCAAGGTATGTTTTAGTTGTGGAAAAGATGGTCACATAGCTCGATTTTTTCCTGTAGCGACATCAAGTCCAGCTGGGACGGTGGCACCAAAGGCGGATATGGACAAAACAAAGTCGGTGGTTTTAGGAAGAGTATTTTTTGTGACTTCTCAAAAAGCGAGTAACCCGAACGAAGTTAGCACGGGTTAGTTAATTATAAATTCCTGCGAAGTCTATACCTTATTAGATACCGGTTCTACCCATTCTTTTATATCTTTGCTTTACCAACGCGTTTAAATTTGACTTCGGAGAAATTAGACTTTGACTTATTGGTTGAAACTTTGTTAGTAGAAACCTTCGTTACGTCCACTATTTATAAATCTTGTTTGATTCATATCGATACCCTCACGTTACCTGTCGATCTTATCTCTTTGAAAATACTTGCCTTTGATGTGATTTTAGGAATCGATTGGTTAACTACTCATCATGCTTTTCGTAAGGTTGTTAGCTTTTATATTCCTAACCAACCTGTTATGCGAATTCAAGCAACCAAACCACTAAAGTTAATCACTGTTATATCAAGCCATAAGTAAAGAGCCCCGATCCTATCGTTGTTGACTTCTTTGTGTGTAATGCATTGAAGCCAGACTTTCTGTAGGCAACGTCGTGAATGACGATGGCAAGTTGATAGGTATCAATGTGATGTACTATCCAAGTCTTGGATGAGAGTCACAGTTTTGAATGATATTTCTATTGTTAATAAATTTCCTGACGTATTCTTGAAGACTTCTTAGCCTACCCCTAGAGCGTGAAATCAAATTTTGTATTAACCCCAGTACAAAACCTATTTCTAAAACCCTCAAGTATTTCTTCAACCAAAACGAACGTATAAAGCGCCAAAGACGTGCTCGAGCTGTTGAAGATTACGACTATACCATTCAATATCATTATAGAAGAGCGAACGTGGTAGCTGACGCTTTGAGTAGAAGATCGTATGCATTTACGAGTGCGATGTTGTTAACACAAAAACCCATTTCGTATAACTTACAAATGATGAAGATAGAGTTAAAGACTCTAGATACCCACGTGAAGATAGCGAATATACGAGTAGAATCGACTTTAGTCGATAATGTTAAAGCTGCTAAAGCTACAGACCCGGAGCTGATGAATACGAAGAAGAAGGTTCAAGAGGGCGTTATTTTAAAAGCAAGAGTTGCTGAAGAGAGAAAATCTCAACCCTCGATTTAATTGGACCATTTGAAATCCTCGATCGAGTAGGAACTGTGGCTTATAGACTCATTTTACTGCCAAGTATGTCGCGTGTTCATAACGTTTTTTCACGTATCGATGTTACGCAAATATGTGGACAACCCGAACCACATTATTGAATTAGAACTAGACGAGATAGCAGAAAATTTAACATATGAGGAGATACGTGTTAAAATCTTGGATAAGAAGGATCGTATTCAACACTCAAGGGTTATACCTCAAGAGTTAGAATCTGAAATGAAGTCAAGGTATTCTAACCTCTTCGGCATACCAGGTACGTACATAAATTTTGAGGGCAAAATTTCATAAGGAGGGGAGATTGTGAGACCCCAAATTTTATGAATAAAGATTTAAATTTTCTCGAAATATTTTTTTAATATTATGGAGTAAATTTGATATAATGTTATAGTTGTGGGTAATATTTATAAATTTTGCAAAGTACGCAAGTTGTTATATAATATTCGATTGGTCGGGGAATATTCGTTTTAACAGGGAATATTCACACGACGGCACAATCATTGGTGGACCCCACAAAGAAATTATTATCGGATTGAGAAAACGACAAAAATATTTTTATGAAAATAACGACGGAAGTTTTACTGTTAAAACTGTTGAACTACTTGGTAGTAAAAATACAGTAATAAGCGTGGTTGCATATTAGCACATGGTATTGATTATTGATGCTTACGTGAGAAGTTACTCAGTTTTGTTCAATTATTGCTGCATAGTATCTCACGTTGTTTGATTTAATTATTGTCGATATTTTATATATTATTAAATCAATAATTGAGATGACAGAGTTATTAATTTATTATTTGCAATATTAACAATGTCTAGAAGTTCTGCCAAAGAGAGGTTTGGTCACCTAATTGCGCGCCAATAAGGAGAAATTCTTATTGGAAAGCCCCCTCTTTCTTGGGAACGACCTGGTCGATTAATATTGTGAATTATAATAATGATGATAAATGTTGTTAAATATATTGAGGTGACTTTTTATGAAGTCACTAAGTTTATATATATATATATATATTATATAAATTTTGTTTTATTAGTATTATTAATGTAATAAAACAGAAAACTTTTTATATAAAACATAACACTTTTATAAAGTTATTTGTTTTATTAGACAATAATTAGAATATAATATATTTTATTATGCATAGTATTTTGCATAGTAAAATCTTTTTATATAAAATGTAATACTTTTATAAAGTTATTTGTTTTATTAGACAATAATTAGAATATATTATATTTTATTATGCATAGTGTTTGTATAAAGCACTGCATAAGGTTTTTTCATAGTAAATTTTTTTTATATAAAACATAATACTTTTATAAAGTTATTTGTTTTATTAGAATATAAATAGAATATATTATATTTTATTTAAAAGATTTTGTTTTATTAGAATATTTTATTAATACTGCATATTCAATCAATATGGACCGTCCGTTTAAAAGTAAATCAATCTGGACCGTTCATGAATTAGTTACTATTCAGTCCATTCTCCTATAAATAGAAGCTCATTCCTTCATTATTTCTTACAAATTCACTTAAACTCTAGAGAGAAAAATTATAGAGAAAGAAGAAAAGTATTCGCTACTTCACTACTCCTATATCCAGCTTCTTCTAAGGTAAGGGTGTTATTTCTTTCGTATTCATGAAGAGAACTTACATTATTCCATTCTTTATTATTCATTGGAATAACTTTGTTATCTTGAAATCGCATACATGGTGAAATTCTTCTCATTATTCCATTCTTTATTATTATGTTGGAATAACTTTGTATATCTGCAATCTACATACACGTGGTGAAATTCTTCATTATTCCATTGTTTATTTGGAATATCCCAGCTTGGTTAAGTGATTACGCCCGACTTCGTTCCATTATTTATTATTCTCATTGGAATAACATGTCTGTGCGGTCTATCACATGCATGATGATTTTTGTTGTTATTCCATTCTTTATCATTCTGTTGGAATATCCTCGCTTGGCAAGTAATTTCGCCGACCTAGTTCTCATTTCTTTATTATTATGTCGAAATATCCCGTGCGTGCGTTTACACATGACTGGTTCCATTCTTTATTATTCGCTGGGAATAACCCCGTCTGCATGCGATCTATCGCATTTATAAAGGAATCCTTCATTATTCTATTCTTTATTATTCATTTTGCTGGAATAACTTTTGTCATGTGGATTACCACATGCATGGTGAATGATCCTTTGTATTCATTCCTTATTAAATTATGGAAATGATCTCAGATATCGTGGATTACCGCATGGCGTGCAAAAAATCCATTTGTAGTTTCATATATTCTATTATACTCAAATGGTTAAAGTTATGACTTCTATACTCCATGAAATTAGTGGAATATCCTTGATATTTGCGCGCTTCATCCAAAGATCTTTTCATGGAAATATTCTTCCGAGCATTCTTGAATTTTACTCTACAAAGCAGTATCATGTTGACAATTTGGACGTTATTAAATTCTGGATAAATTAATTCTTGAACTTGTTTTATTGGATTCTTATATCATTGTCATCATCCTCATGCTTATATTATGTTGAAAGTCAACTGTGGCCTGTTGTGTATAGATGGACTTGGTATGATTATGACCAGGGATTAATCTTATAATCATGACCGTAATGTTACAAATGATGTGGTAAAAGTCCTCATTGGCCCGTAGTGCATTGATGAATAGTTGTTGGCATGATCATGACCATTGATGAATACACGAATATCCTTGGCCCGTAGGTGCATGGATAATTTGTGGTTGTGATACTAATGAATATCCTCGGCCGTAAAGTGGGGATGATGTGGATTATTTATTCAAATTTAGTCTCGCCTATAAAAGTGATGAAAACCTTTTAAATCATAAAAGATAGTAGATTTTATTCTCTACTTGACTCTTTTAATGGATTACTTGTTACGCTGCTGTTAAACTTGATGTTTGTTATATTTTATCAGTTTAACATTGTTGAAGACTAATGATAATTTATTCTACATTATCCTAGTCATAATATTTCTTACTAGGCTAGTTGAGCTCACCCCTTTCTTTCACTGTTCTCTTCAGGAAATGAGAACGTAGTCGGGACTAGTCGGGGAACGGAGTGACGGTCCAGATGATAGTATTAGTAGTCCTCACTATTCTGTTAAATAGTGTGACAATAAATGTAATGAGGACTCCTTTGAGTGTGGATATTGCCTAGATGACAATATTCTTATTAAAACTCTCAGTTTATGTTTTGTCGTATTTTACACGACAGTTGTATTATTAAGTTGTATTTATATTTTTGTACCATGTATTTGGCGACTCAAGATGGGTGATGTATACCTGTTTTGGGGGCGTCACAACACTGGTCCATCCCGAAGGATGTTATCTGTTCAGAAGGGTGTTGGTTCGTTGGAGCTCATACCAAGCTTGTATATCTTGCCCCCAGGTGGTAAAAATATAATTGATGCCTAAAATTCTTCTTCTTCTTTTATTTATTCGACAAACCAAGGAGAGAATAAAACAAGTCCCAATCTATTAATGCTGGAGATTGTTGATAATGATCAAATTGGATTAATGTTCCAAAAGCATATCGAGGTGCCGAAGCGGGTTGACGTGCCAAAGCGTATTGACGTGCCAAAGATGACTGACACTAAATCTGAATTCGTTAAATTCTCTGACTTTTGGAACTCTAAAAATTTCCCTTATGTATTTTTTCTCTCCGCCTATTTAATTCGATCATGTACGAGTATGATCATAACATGGGTATGATGTAGAACTTGATGATGTAATCATATGCATGAATATGATGCATTACTTTGAATAAAGAAAATTAATAATGTAAGTAATGCATAACGTAACAGTAGGATTTATTAGTTACAAGTATAACATCATATTATGAAATTTATATTGCAGGTGAAGCAGTATTATTAATCATAATGATTTCGTAAATTAATAAAAAAGAACCACTTATCTTTTATGCGTAGGATCTGCCTTCTTAATTATTTTAGTAAGTCAACATAGAGATAGATTAATTGTGTTGGTGATTTTTCGAACAGAATTTTGGTTTCCCATAGACGGCGCCAATGTTGTCGCAAAATTTTTACGATTGACGAAATCACCAAAACACCAGGCCAAAAGCGTGTTAACGGTTGATGGAGTAGTTGATTATATTTTTGTGCAATCAAACTCACGAAATACACACAGATAAACATATACACATCATTGTAAAAGATATAAATATAGAAACAAGAATTTACGTGAAAACCCTATTGGGAAACAACCACGAAGAGAGAGAAAAGAAATCACTATGAAATAATATGGAGAGTACAAATTGTTTATTTGTGTCATAAGCTATTGTGTACCCCTCTAACCCTTGCTTGTTGTTGTATTTATAGAAGTCATGTCCACCCAAATCCAACTAGGAGTAGAAATCTTTTTCAGAATCACCTTATAACTGCAATTAATGATTGATTGTTTCCTTTCCAAGTTAGATCTCCTTATCCCACCAAATAAGGAAACACAATCTTACTTTAATAAGGACTCTCCCATGCTATTTGAATAAAGTATCAAAATAAATGTATATGGGTCAACACCAGATCCGGACCATTAAATAAATTGGGCTACATATTAGCTAGACCCAAATAATCACATCCCAACATGCACAAAGATGTATTCCTCAGCATAAAACATATTCAATATTATGCACAAGATAGTGTTTGGTAGTACAAACATACTGAATAATGCACAAGATACTCTAAATATGCACAAATCTATATTAGATTATGCACAAGTGTCCACAAAGATGCATAATACGCTGAGATTAATGATATCAACATGGCATCATATATCTTCTTCTTCAAACTAGCTTAGTAAACAACATGTAAGCTGCAATTAAACTAAAGTTGGAGCTCACGAATTAATCAAGATGACTAACCATGATAAAATATGATGTAAATTATATTTTATATTATTAAGGCTAGTGGTAGTAGTGGGGTTATGTTTTGTCTTATGTAGTGGCTTAGTGGCTCGATAGTAGTAGTAGTGGGTCTCTCCACTTTATTGATAGTGGAGTATCACTACAAAAAAATGGGCCTTTAGCAACGATTTTTCGGGCAACGACTTTATAAGTCGTTGCTAAAAGAATATGTTTAGCAACGAAAGTTATCCTTCGTTGCAGATTGTGTCAGGCTTTCACTTTTTGCAACGAAATTCATAAGTCGTTACAAAATTTACGTTATAATTCATCATGGCGGGAAAGTTCGTTAGAAATTAGCTTTGCAAAATTTTTGGCTACTTGATTTCCGTCATCGTAAGTAACAAAAGTTTTTTGTTGCTAAAAATGGGGCTTTAACAACGATTTTTCAGGCAACGACTTTATAAGTCGTTGCTAAAAGTGTATGTTTAGCAACGAAACATGTCATTCGTTGCATATTGTGTCAGGCTTTCACTTTTTGCAACGAAATTCATAAGTCGTTGCAAAATTTGGAAACAAAATTCGTTAGAAATTCGTTGTAAAATTTCTAACCACTTGATTTCTCCTCATCGTAGGCAACGAAAGTTTTTTTGTTGCTATATTTCGTTGCCTAATATGGACCACATTCATTGGCAATAATTTTTATTTTCGTTGCATATTTTATACAACTTTTTGCAACGACTATTAAAATGTTACCTTAAATTAAGATAATCCCAATAAACATGTTTTTGTAAGACCATATTCGGTATTCGGAGAATTGTCAAAAAATATTCGTATTTAGTATTTAAAAATTATGTCCAAATACAGAACATATTCCAACCTATAACCTATCATTTAGAACTTTGGTCATTTGACCGCTGGAGCAACACAAATTATGTTTGTAATGCACGTATGCATGTTCCACCAATCTATAAATAGCAGTTGTAAATAGGTTTAGTGGGTATCATTATGATTATTATTGAAAAGTGAAGGAGTTATTCCTTTGGCATTCCTTATTCATTTTGCTGCTGTGATAACCCAAAATTTCAGAAATTATTAAAACAAGAGTTTAGTAAATAAAATTCTTATTATAAGATATGTCGAGTTCAAATATGAATGTATATATGTGTTATATATTTTGAATTTTAGATTATGTGGGAAGAAATTATATATGAGATTTTATAGTTAATTAAACTATTAAAGAAAGAAGAGTTTGAACTTGAAGTTTAATCTCTAAAATTATTGAAGAATGTAGAATTGATATTGTAAAGTCAAAAAGGAGATTGATTTTTGTAAGACCCCAACTTTTAGGAATAAAAATGAATTTTTTATAAATATCATTTTTTAATATTATGGAGTGAATTTGTTATAATATTATAGTTGTGGGTAATATTTATAAATTTTACAAAGTACACAAGTTGTTATATAATATTTGATTGGTCAGAGAATATTCATTTTAACAGGGAATATTCGTACGACGGCACAATCATTGGTGGACTCCATAAGGGAATTATTGTTGGATTGAGAAAACGACAAAAATATTTTTATGAAAATAACGACGGAAGTTTTACCGTTAACTGTTAAAACACCCTATTATTAAAAAGTAATGCGATAATACGTGGTGGTTGCATAGTAGCACACTTGATTGATTATTGATGCTTACGTGAGAAGTCACTCGGCTTTTGTTCAATTATTGCTACAATTTGTTGCATAGTATCTCACGTTATTTGATTCAATTATTGTCGATATTTTATAATCAATAATTGAGATAACAAAGTTATTAATATTATTATTTACAATATTAACGATGTCTAGAAGTTACATCGAGGAGAGGTTTGGTCACCTAATTGCGCGCCAATAGGGAGAAATCCTTATTAGAAAGCCCCCTCTATCCTGGGAACGACCTGGTCGATTAATGATGAATTTTGTTTTATTATTATTATTATTATTATAAATGTAATAAAACAAAAATTTTTTTATATAAAACAGAATACTTTTTATAAAGTTTTGTTTTATTTGATTATAAATAAAATATAATATATTTTATTATGCATAATGCTCGTGCATAATGTTTGCATAGTAAAATCTTTTTATATAAAATGTAATACTTTAATAAAGTTATTTGTTTTATTAGATTATAAATAGAATATATTATATTTTATTATGCAAAGATTTGCATAGTGCTCCAGATAGTGTGTTTGCATAGTAAAATCTTTTTATATAAAACATAATACTTTTATAAAGTTATTTGTTTTATTAGATTTATATATATATATATATATATATATTTGATAAATAGAATATATTATATTTTATTGCATAGTATCTTTTCTATTCTCCTATAAATAGGATGCTTAGTTAGAATTGAAAACACACCAGAAATTCAGAGAATTCTTCTTCTATAATCTTGAGCGTATTTCTTTAGAGTTTTAAGAAGCTTTGAGTGTAGAAAACAGTATAAGTTTTCTTCAAGAATATCCTCGTCCTACCAGTCAAAATACTCTTCTTTCTAAGGTAAGGGGTATTATTCTTTCGTATTCATGAAGAAAGTTATTTTCTTTCAATACTGTAAGAGTTGTTATTCCATTATTTATTATTATGTTGAATAACTTTTATATGGCACCGCATACATGGTGAAATTCTTCATTATTCCATTCTTTATTATTCTTGTTGGAATAACTTTTATCTGTGCGGATCTATCGCATGCTTGGTGAATTCTAATGTCATTCCATTCTTTATTATTACATTTGGAATATCCTCATGCATGCGGTCTACGATCTATCGCATGCACGGTGAATTCTCACTTCCGTTATTCCATTCTTTATTATTCTATTGGAATAACTCCGTCTGCAATTTATCGCATACCGTGAATTCTCATTGTTATTTCATTCTTTATTATTACATTTGAATATCCTGTCTGCATGCGGATTATACATGACCTGGTTCCATTCTTTATTACTCTGTTGGAATAACCTGTCTATATGGATTACCGCATGCATGGTGATTGATCCTTTGTATTCATTCCTTATTAACTTGTGGAAATGATCATTTATGTGGATTACTGCATGGCGATTTAAAAATCCATTTGCGCTTTCATGTATTCTATTATACTCAGTGGGTTAAAGTTTTTGCTTATATACTCCATGAAATTAGTAGAATATCCTGGATATTTGCGCTTTATCCAGTATCTTTTCATGGAAATATTCTTCCGAAAGCATTCTTGAATTTTACTCCACAAAGCGAAGATCATGTTGACAATTTGGACGTAATTGATTTCGTGGATAAATTAACTTATAAATCTTTAAAATTTATTCTTAAACTTGTTTTATTGAATTATTATGTCATTGTCATCATCCTCATGCTTATATTGTGATGAAAGTCATCTTTGGCTTACGTGCATAAATGGACTTGGTATGATTATGTCCAGGGATCATTCGGTATAATTATGACCTATAATGTTATAAATGATGTGGTAAAAGTCCTTAGTGGCCTGTAGTGCATTGATGGACAGTTTTTGGTATGATTATGACCAGGGATTATTCGGTATAGTCATGACCATTGATGATTTATTGAATATCCTTGGCCTCAGAGTGCGGGGATGACTCGATGATGTGATTTATTTATTGTTTGAGTCTCAATGATAAAATTGATGAAAACATTTTAAATCATAGAAGATAGTAGATATTATGCTCTACTTGACTCTTCTAATGGATTGCTTATTCTCTGCGCAGCTTAAACTTGATGTCTATTATATTTTATCAGTTTAACATTGTTGAAGGCTAATGATAATTTATCCCGCATTGTCTTAGTCATAATATTTCTTTACTAGGCTAGTTGAGCTCACCCTTTTGCTTTCATTATTCTCTTCAGAAAATGAGAACGTGGCATGGGATTAGTCTGGGAACGAGAGTGATGGTCCGAGATGGTGTTATAGTAGTCCTCACTATTCTATAAAATAGTGTGACAATAAATGTAATGAGGACTCTATTTGAGAGTGGATATTGTCTAGAAGGCAATATTCCTGTTTAAACTCTCAGCTATGTTTTGTCGTATATTACACGACGTTTGTATAATTAAGTTTGTATTTGTATTCTGTACCATGTATTTGGCAACTCAAGATGGGTGATGTATACTTGTTTTGGGGGCGTCACAGTTGGTATCAAAGCTTAGGGATATGATCCCTGGCTGAGATGTGAGACAAGAACTAGGAGGGGAGAGACGGAGAATTCCTTCGCTAGTATGACCTACCTAAGTTTATTTGGTATTTAATTGGTTGGTCAGAGTATAGGGATAATATGTGATATGATAATTAACCCTTGTTTGGTGGCAGTATTTGAAAATGGCATCCCAAAATGTTGAGATAAGCAATGAAGAACATGAGACCGTTGAGTCACCACAGATTAATACCCAGGATAATGTGCAACAGGAAGACAATAATCCTCAAGTAAACAACAACGATCAAATGATGAACAATGGGATGTTAAGAGGTTTTATGCAATTCATGCAACATCAGGTGAAGGCAGTTCCTGTCCAAAATGCAGGTGGAAACACTGATAACTCTTGGACGGTCACCGCTAAGCAGTTCAAGGAGCTGGGACCACCGGAGTTTTTTGGAGAGCCAAAACTACTTAAGGCAGAGACGTGGATAAAGCAGATCAATAAGATATTTGATGTCTTGGGATGCTTCGAGGGGCAAAAGGTTCCCTTTGCCACCTTCATGTTGCTAGCAGAGGCAGATTACTGGTGGGAATCTATAAATCGTACTCAACCTGCCGCACTGAAGATATCTTGGGAGAAGTTCCAAGAACTGTTCAATGACAAGTACTTTCCTGAAAGTATTCGTCACATGAAGGAGGTAGAGTTCATCAAGCTTGAGCAAAACAATATGACCGTGGCACAGTACAAAGCTAAGTTTGTCGAGTTGTCTCGGTTTTCATCCCACTTAGTTGATAATGAGGAGAGAATGACATGGATGTTTCTAAGAGGTTTGAAACCCGAGATATGTCAATACCTTATCTCTCATAAATTGTGTTTGTATTTAGATGTTGTGAATAGGGCTCAGTTATTGGAGCGCGATAATGAGTCAACCCAACCAAGAGAGAGCAACCGGCAAGTTGATAATACCAGTGGTAGTAGTCATCGAAGCGGTGACAACAAACGTGGAGGGAATCAACATGCCAGAAATGGTAATCACTTCAGTGGTAATCATGGCCATGACAATAAGAGTGGACATTTCAAGAAGAGGAGATTCAATAATGATAGAAAGACGTCAGCACCAGCACCTATTGTTAAGGAAGGAGAACGACCACCGGTCGTATGTTACAAATGTGGAGGGGAAGGACACATAACTCCAAACTGCACGATGCAGTCCAAAGCATGTTACAATTGTGGAAAAGAAGTTCGCCTAGCCCGATTTTGTCGTGCATTAAAGTTAAGTCCAGCTGGGATGGAGGCATCAAAGGGTGTCCCAGACAAGACAAAACCGGTAGTTCAAGGAAGAGAGTTTGTCGTAACCTCCCAAAAAGCGATGAATCCGAACGAGGTGATCACGGGTAAGTTAATCATAAACTCTAGCGAAGTTTATACTTTATTTGATACCGGTTCTACCCATTCCTTTATTTCTCCCACTTGCGCTCAACGTTTAAATTTAACTCCGGAGAAATTAGACTTTGACTTATCTGTTCAAACTCTGTTGGGAGAAACCTTCATTACATCCACGGTTTATAAGTCTTGTTTGATTCAAATCGGTAACCGCACATTACCTATCGATCTTATTTCCTTGAAAATACTTGCATTTGATGTGATTTTAGGAATTTATTGGTTAACTACTCATCATGCTAAAATCTATTTTTTTTGTAAGGTTGTTAGCTTTCATATTCCTAACCAACCTATTATGCGAATTCAACCAACCAAACCACTAAAATCAATCACTGTCATATCAAGTCATAAAGCTATTCGTTTATTGAAAAATGGATGTCAAGCTTTCTTAGCCCATGTCACGGATTTAAATAAAAATACGTCAGATTTGAATGATATTTCTATTGTTAATAAATTTCCTGATGTATTCCCTGAAGAACTTCCTGGCCTACCCCTAGAGCGTGAAATTGGATTTTGTATCGACCTTGAATCCGATAAAAAATCCATTTCCAATGCCCCATATCGAATGGCTCCTATTGAACTTCAGGAGTTAAAAACCCAACTACAGGAATTGTTAGACATTGGTTTCATTAAATCCCAAGACGCTCCTTGGGGTGCTCTGCTCTATTCGTGAAGAAGAAAGATGGGAGTATGCGACTTTGTATTGATTATCGGTAGTTGAATTATGTCACCAACAAAAATAGGTACCCATTGCCACGTATTGATGACCTGTTTGACCAGTTGCAAGGCGCCAAATTCTTTTCAAAGATCGATCTTCGTTCCGGATATCACCAATTGAAGATTAGAACCGATGACATTCCAAAGACGGCTTTCAGAACTCGGTATGGGCATTATGAATTCCTAGTCATGTCTTTTGGATTGACTAATGCTCCTGCTGCCTTCATGGATATGATGAACTGAGTATTCAAGGAATATTTGGATCACTTTGTGGTCGTCTTTATTGATGACATCCTTATTTATTCCAAAAGCCGTGAAGATCATGAGAAACACTTGAGGCTGATACTCCAAAAACTTCGTGAAAACAAGCTTTATGCCAAGTTAAAGAAATGCGAGTTCTGGCTTGAGGAAGTAGCATTCCTTGGGCACGTAGTATCAAGTCATGGAATATCTGTTGACCCAGCAAAGATTGAAGCTATTCAAAGCCGGGAGCAACCTAAATCAGTGACCGAAGTACGTAGTTTTCTTAGCTTAGCATTATCGGAGATTCGTAGAAGGGTTTTCTTGAATTGTTACTCCATTAACTCAGCTAACTCGAAAAGATACAAAGTTCAGTTGGAGAGAAGAATGTGAGAAGAGTTTTCAAGAACTCAAGAGAAGACTCATTTCAGCACCTGTTCTGACAATACCATCTGGCTTGGAGGGATTTGTCATCTACAGTGATGCTTCGGACAAAGGGTTAGGATGTGTTCTCATGCAACATGGGAAAGTGATAGCCTATGCCTCACGACAACTCAATGAATATGAGAGGAATTATCCCACTCATGATCTAGAGTTGGCAGCAGTCGTTTTTGCACTAAAGATTTGGAGGCATTACTTGTGTGGGGAGAAAGTGGAGATCTTTACGGATCATAAAAGCCTCAAATATTTCTTCACTCAAAAGGAACTCAACATGAGACAACGACGTTGGCTTGAACTGTTGAAAGATTATGATCATACCATCCAATACCACCCTAGAAAAGCGAACGTGGTTGTGACGCCCCCAAAATAGGTCCACACGACCCATTCTGAGTCGCCAGATATCACTCTATAAAAATCAAATACAAACTTCATTTATACAACTGTTGAACTGTTGTGCAGAGTACGACAATAGATAAGCTATGAGTTTTAATACAATATTATCTCGTAGACAGTATCCAAACTCAAATTATTACAATGCCATATAAAATACAGCAGCAAATATTTTAAGACCCCAAAGAAGAACAAGAAGATTACTATCATATTCATTCTAATGAGGTGCACTTTTGACGCTTTCAAAGTCGAGCTCTCATCACCTTATTGTTGTTCGCCAAAATCAATTATTAAGTGACGTATAAAATATGAAACACACATCTTAGATCCTCAATACAATTATCTGTTGCATGTCATGCCATTTTATAATGTATTGAGAAACTTTGACAGTCTCGGACCATCACACTATTTTCCTGTTATCCCCGCTCGACCCAGCTACACTCTTATTACCTGAAAGGAATTGTGAAGCAAAAAGGGTGAGCACACTAGCCCAGTAAAGAATATCATGACTAAAGATAATAAAATTATCAATAGCCTTCGTCAATAATAAATCAGAGATTTAGAACATATGGTAGATGATAAAACTTTTCAACCATAGTTGCAATGAACGAGCAATCCATTAGAAGAGTCAAATAGACCATCGATCTATTATCTTCTCCATGTTAAAAGTCCACCAATAATGTTTTATCCTCGTAACATCAATCAACAATTCCCACTTCACAATCATATGAATAACTCATAATCATAGTTGTGATTCTAAATTCCTCTTCGCATCCAGGACGAAGATAATTTTCATCACCTATCTTCACCTGAAACATCAAAAATAATGGTTATACCAAATCACAATTCATACTCATAATCATACTAATAAATTTATCTTTGCACTACGACCAAAGATATTCATTAACAATTCATCTTTGCACTACAGGCCAAAGACATACAACTGTATTTTAGAAAAGTCAAGTAGAGCATGATATCTACTATCTTTTACGAATTAAAAGTGTATAATCAATATTTTATCGCTAAGACTCAAACAATAATTAATCCACATCATCGAATCATCCACACTTTACTGCCAAGGATATTCATGTAATCATCAATGGTCATGATAATACCGAATAATCCCTGGTTATAATCATACCAATAACTGTCCATCAATGCACTATAGGTCAATGAGGACTTTTACCACATCATCTATAACATTCTTCGGTCATGATTATACCGAATGATCCTCGGTCATAATCATTCCAATAAATAGCTCATCTATGCACATAAGCCAAAGATACTCATCAATCAATAGTTCATCTTTGCACATAAGCCAAAGATATATACAATCAGAAACCAATAATCAACAGTCTATCTTTGCACGTAAGCCAAAGATAACTTTCATCATAATATAAGCATGAGGATGATGACAATGATATAAGCATTAATCAAACGAAATCAAGGATAAATATTAAAGACTTTAAATTTATCCAGAGTTTAAAAATATCCAAATTGTCAACATGATACTGCTTTGTGGAATAAAATTCAAGAATAATATTCATGTACCAAAAATAATTTGGACATAAAAGAAATATATTTTTCGGGTAAATAGTACCCCGTGAATAGTAACTCGTAAATAGTAACTCATGAATAGTAACTCATAAATAGTATTCCGTATTCGTACATAGTACCGTATACATAAATAATGTCATATACGTAAATAGTGCCATATACATCAATAGTGCCGTATATATGAATAGTGTCGTATACGTGAATAGTAACCCCGACACAAAAAGATAAAGTTTCATAATAAAATCCATATCAATATTTATAACACCTTAATCCAAATGTTATAAATCACTTAATAATCTCATAATCTAATATTATTAATATTACCACAATATTTTAATCATTTCTTAAACTTATAAATAATTTATCTTAATTGTTCACACTTTACCAAATAATGCATTTAATCATTCAAAAATGCCATACTCATAAGATTTCATCACCAATGATCAAATCCTTCATCAAAATTCTGCATATACCTTATATAGGATTTTCAAACCATAAAATCCTATTTACCAATTTTTCAACTTCACATAACATATTTAATTCATATGTTCGTAACTAAACCATTTTCATGAAAAATAACAAATCAGTCCCAAAAAGTTTTCTTTTTTGGGATTTAGCAGAATATAGTCCCATATTGAACATATATTTTTCTCAGAATTTTTAAAATTCATTTACTATTTTTCATATGACCAACCCTGCCGAATATTTAGATATTTATCATAAATTGTACTTTTGTCCAAAAATTCCAAAATTTACAGGGTATACTCCTGTTATATACATGTACTCCCAATAAAAATTTCACAAATTTTGGAGTTAACCACAAGGAGTTATAAGGGTTTACTTTTAAAATAGTTTTTTCCCATAAAATCCATAACTCTTAATCTATACATACAAAAATCGCCATCTTTGGACACAATATAGAAAACTCATCAAATTATCATTTTAAATTTTTCTAGAATTTTTGAGGGTCAGAAAAATTACGAAACTGTAAATGGATTTTTCACACTTGCCATGCGGTAATCCACGTAGATGCATCATTTCTACAATTTAATAAGGAATGAATACAAATGATCATTCACCATGCATGTGGTAATCCACATGCAGACGAGTTATTCAAATGAAATAATAAAGAATGGAATAACGAAGAATTCACCATGCATGTGATAGACCTTGCATGCATGTGTTATTCCCAAATGGAAAAATAAAGAATGGAACCGGTGTCATGCGTAATCTGCATGCATGCAGGATATTCCAAATGAATAATAAAGAATGGAATAACAACAAAATTCACCGGGCATGCGATAGGCCGTCATGCAGACGAAGTTATTCCAACGAATAATAAAGAATAGAACCGGTCATGCGTGAATCCGCATGCAGGCGAGGATATTCCAACGTAATAATAAAGAAGCGGAACTAGGTCATGCGTAATTACATGCATGTGATATTCCAATAGAATAATAAAGAATGGAATAATAGAAGAATTTCACCATGTATGCAGATTACTTAATAGACAAAGTTATTCCAACATAATAATAAGGAATGGAATAACAATAGCTCTCTTTCATGAATCTGAAAGAAATAATACCCTTACCTCAAAAAGAAAAGCTGGATCTTTGGAATAGTGAGGTAGCAGACTTCTCTTCTTCTTTTTTTCTATAATTTCTCTCTATAATAATTGCTCTAAAGCTTTAGTGAATTGGTGAGAAATGAAGGAAGAATGAGCTTAGGAAAATATAGTTTTGATAATTGCACGTTTTGGGGCTCGAAATATTACAGTACAATACTTCCAACTTTTCTTTCATTTTTGATTTAGTCCTGCAAGTATTATCAAACTTGCACCACTTCCCCTAATAGTAAATCATGTGACTCAATAGTTCTAAACATGTGAAAAAACTAATTATAGTATAGTACCTCCATCTATACCTCCATTTTTAACTTAGTCATGCAAGTATTATCAATCGTGCACCAACTCCCCTAATAGTACAAGAATGTGAATCAATAGTACACACATGTAAACAAATAGTTATAATCATGTGAATTAATAGCAATTAATTGCTCATTTATTCGATTAATTACCCGATTGGTCAATATAACCTCCAGACATCAATTATTATCGAAATAAATGTCGATTTCCACTAACACTAACAATCCCAACACAATAGAAATATTTTTCTCAAAAATTTCATTTTTGAAATTTCAAAGTTTAACTTTTTCTGAAAAAAGTCAACTGTTGACTTTTTTGAACAAAAAGTCAACCCCGATAAATTTTGTGTTTATAATCTATTTCTACTAATTTCATTATTTCAGACTCAAATATAACGCCCGCGTCTCCAAATTCAACTCTGAACTCAAATTTGATTTTTAATATTATTCATCATTAATATTATAACTCACAATATTTAACAACCCGGTCGTTCCCAGGAAAGACGGGGCTTTCCGATAAGGATTTCTCCTTATTGGCGCGCAATTAGGTGACCAAACCTCTCCTTGATAGAACTTCTAGACATTGTCAATATTGAAAATAATAATATGAATAACTTTGTCGTCTCAATTATTAATTTAATAATATATAAAATATTATCTGATGATAATCTTTGTGACAATAATTGAATCAATAATATGAGAGATATGATGCAGCAATTATTGTAGCAAAAATTGAGTATATCTGAGTGACTTCTCACATAAGCATCAATAATCAATACCTTGTGCTACTATGCAACCACGCGTATTACTGTACTTTTACTACCAGTTATTTTATGACAACTTGCTTACTTTGAAAATTTTTCACATATCACCCTTAACTTTAAACTTTTATTAATTTAACTATTTACCAAAATAGAAAAAATGAATACTTTTATTTTATAAAATTTAGGATCTCACAGTGGTAGCTGACGCATTGAGTAGAAGATCATATGTGGGTACGAGTGCAATATTGTCAACGCAAAGGCCCATTTTGTATGACTTATAATGGATGGAGATAGAGTTAAAGACTCCAGGGACCCATGTGATGATGGCGAATATACGAGTAGAACCGACTTTAATCGATAAATTTAAAGTTGCTCAAGCTACAGACCTGGAGCTGATGCATATGAGAAAGAAAATGCAATAAGGTGCTATGCCGGAAGCAAAAATCGATGAAGAAGGAATACTTCGAGGCAACTCCAGACTTTGTGTTCCTAATGACCCTGATTTAAAGTATAAAATCATGATGGAGGCGCACAACACACCGTTTACAATCCATCCTGGGAGTACCAAAATGTATCATGATCTTCGACATACATTTTTGTGGAACAATATGAAGAGAGAGATAGCGGAATTCATCTCATGGTGTTTAACTTGTCAACGAGTCAAGGCGGAGCATCAAGTACCTAAGAGTCCATTGCAACCACTCGAAATTTCAGAATGGAAGTGGGAGCACATTACCATGGATTTTGTTACTGGTCTTCCAAAGGTTTCTCAAGGCATAGATACAATTTGGGTCATTGTTGATAGATTGACCAAGTCTTCTCACTTCTTACCTATACGAGAAACTTATACACTTGAACGTCTTGCTTGTATGTACATAAACAACGTTGCAAGATTGCATTCTATGCCAGTATCCATAGTTTTTGATCGAGACCCAAGATTCACTTCAAGATTTTGGGTTAGTTTGCAAAAAGCTATGGGCACGAATTTACGATTTAGTTCTGCATATCATCCTCAGACGGATGGAAAATCAGAGAGGACTATTCAAACTCTTGAAGATTTATTAAGACTCTATGTCCTTGACTTCAAGGGAAGTTGGGACAATTTCTTATCGTTGGTGGAGTTTTTCTACAACAACAGCTATCAAACAAGTATTGACATGGCTCCATTCGAAGTGTTGTATGGAAGAAAGTGTCGTTCTCTAGTATGCTGGGATGAGGTGAGTGAAGCAACGTTGTTGGGACCGGAGTTGGTGTGTATGACTGCGGAAAAGATTTAAACGATCCGGTAACATATAAAAACCTCACAAGATCGACAAAAGAGTTATGCTGATCTTCATCGAAAGGACGTGGAATTCGATATTGGAGATCATGTGTTATTACGTGTTGCTCCATGGAAAGGAGTTACGAGATTTGGAAAGAGAGGAAAGCTCAATCCTCGATTCATTGGCCCATTTTTAATCCTCGATCGAGTAGGAATTGTGGCCTATAGACTTGCTTTACTGTCAAGTTCATAACATTTTTCATATATCCATGTTACGTAAATATGTGGAAGACCCGAACCACATTATTGAGTTAGAATCGGACGAAATAGCGGAAGATTTAACGTATGAAGAGGCTCCTGTTCAAATCTTGGTTAAGAAGGAACATATTCTACGCTCCAAGGTTATACCTCAAGTCAAAGTTTTATGGAGAAACAACGATGTTGAGGAAATGACCCGAGAGTTAGAATCTGAAATGAAATCAAGGTATCCTTACCTCTTCGACATACCAGGTACGTACCCTAATTTTGAGGGCAAAATTTTATAAGAAGGGGATGTTGTAAGACCCCAACTTTTAGGAATAAAAATGAATTTTCTATAAATATCATTTTTTTAATATTATGGAGTAAATTTGTTATAATGTTATAGTTGTGGGTAATATTTATAAATTTTACAAAGTACGCAAGTTGTTATATAATATTCGATTAGTCGGGGAATATTCGTTTTAACAGGGAATATTCGTACGTCGGCACAATCATTGGTGGACCCTACAACGGAATTATTGTCGGATTGAGAAAATGACAAAAATATTTTTATGAAAATAACGGTGGAAGTTTTACCGTTAACTGTTGAACACCCGGTGTTAAAAGTACAGTAATACGCGTGGTTTCATAGTAGCACACGGTATTAGTTATTGATGCTTACGTGAGAAGTCACTCAGTTTTGTTCAATTATTGCTACAGTAATTGTTGCATATTATCTCACGTTATTTGATTCAATTATTGTCGATATTTTATAATCAATAATTGAGATAACAAAGTTATTAATGTTATTATTTACAATATTAACGATGTCTAGAAGTTCTGTCAAGGAGAAGTTTGGTCACCTAATTGCGCGCCAATAGGGAGAAATCCTTATTGGAAAGCCCCCTCTTTCCTGCGATGAACGACACAGTGATTAATATGGTGAATTATAATAATGATGATGAATTTTGTTTTATTATTATTATAAATGTAATAAAACAGAAAACTTTTTATATAAAACAAACAACTTTTTATAAAGTTTTGTTTTATTTGATTATAAATAGAATATAATATATTTTATTATGCATAGTGTTTGCATAGTAAAATCTTTTTATATAAAATAAAATACTTTTATAAAGTTATTTATTTTATTAGATTATTAATAGAATATATTATATTTTATTATGCATAGTATTTGCATAATTGCTGCATAGTGTTTGTATAGTAAACTCTTTTATATAAAATGTAATACTTTTATAAAGTTATTTGTTTTATTAGATTTTAAATAATATATATATATATATATATATATATATATAAATAGAATATATTATATTTTATTTCATAGTATCCTTTCTATTCTCCTATAAATAGGATGCTTAGTTAGAATTGAAAACACACCGTAAATTCGAGAGAATTCTTCTTCTATAATCTTGAAATATTTCTTTAGAATTTTAAGAAGCTTTAAGCGTAGAAAAGCAAAGATAATTTTTCTTCAAGAATATCCTCGCCTACCAATTGGAATACTCTTCTTTCTAAGGTAAGGGTATTATTCTTTCGTATTCATAAAGAGAGTTATTTTCTTTCAATACTGTAAGGGTTGTTATTCCATTTTTATTATTATGTTGCAATAACTTTTGTCTGCTCAAGCAATCTGCATACATGGTGAAATTCTTCATTATTCCACTCTTTATTATTACGTTGGAATAACTTTTCTGCATCTTGATCTATCGCATGCATGGTGAATTCTTTGTCATTCCATTCTTTATTATTACATTGGAATATCCTATCTGTGCGATCTATCGCATGCACACCGTGAATTCTCATTATATTCCATTCTTTATTATTCTCATTGGAATAACTTTTGTATGTGTGGTCTATCGCATGCCCGTGAATTCTGTTGTTATTCCATTCTTTATTATTCTGTTGGAACATCCTGTCTGTGCGGATTACGCATGACCATGTTCCATTCTTTATTATTCTGTTGGAATATCCTGTCAGTGCGCATTACGCATGACCTGGTTCCATTCTTTATTATTCTGTTGGAATATCCTGTCTATGCGGATTATGCATGACCTGGTTCTATTCTTTATTACTTAGTTGGAATAACCTGTCTATGTGGATTACTGCATGCATGGTGATTGATCCTTTGTATTCATTCCTTATTAACTTGTGGAAATGATCTGTCTACGTGGATTACCGCATGACGGGCGAAAATCCATTTGCAGTTTCATATATTCTATTATACTCAGTGGGTTAAAGTTTTGGCTTCTATACTCCATGAAATTAGTAGAATATCCTGGATATTTGCCCTTCATCTAGTATCTTTTCATAGAAGTATTCTTCTGAGCATTTTTGAATTTTACTCCACAAAGCAGTAGCATGTTGACAATTTGGACGTAATTGATTTCAGGATAAATTAACTTACAAATCTTTAAAATTTATTCTTGAACTTTTTTTTATTGAATTATTATGTCATTGTCATTGTCGACGTCGGGATTTTTGAGTGTCCCTTTTCGTTACTTGTTCCTTGGTGTTCTCATGTTAATGTGAGATTTGTTTAAAAAAAACAAATAAAAAAGGTCCGACATGTATAATATCGACGATTTGACTTTAAGAGTCGCCAGTTGGTGTATTTAATTGGTTGCACCAACACAACCGAAAAGGTTTGCACATTGACCCAGTGATTTGACACTGCTAGACGTGTCTGTTAAATCGAGATTCATTTTGGGTCCGGGGGCTTGATTATGCGGATGGAAGGTGTTAGGCACCCCCCCGGCATCCATGTTACCACGGTGACCGCCACTTTTCAAAAAAATTGTTATATGAATGTGTGTGTGTGTGTGTGTGTGGATCAATGTGCAATTATTTGAAAATAGTGTGAGGCCTCGTTCACACCTATATACACAAGGTTTGAATTTTATAGAAAAATTTAGTTTTAACCAAGATATATCAATGAAGCTTTATAAAAGAGATTTTTCAAACCCTGTGCTCAATAGGAATTGAGACCTTTTCATACTTCCATTTTATTATTAAATGTTCGGCTTGTTTGCTTTTATTTTAGAGATGCGAAGCATTCTCGAGAAAATAATATCTGTGAGCTTAAACTCCTCATGGGCATGATGACCATCCAAGAAAATTCGAGACATCGTTGAAAATAATGTACAAGTCGCTTATAAATTTGAAAAATATATCCATCATGGGAACTCAATCTAGATTCAATGATCAATGTGATCACATGATTCCTTGGCTCACATGATAATCGCAATTTGTATGGAAAGTAATAAGCGAGTTATATATATAAAAGCTGTAAATATATATATATAGACATGATCAACCACCACGAAGCAACTCCATGGGGGATCGGAAATGTAACTATATAAAAGCGGTATATATATATATAATTGTTGTCGGACATATCCGATGAGCCTGGATTTTTCATCCAGAGCATTTACTCGCTTTAATATATATATATATATATATAACAATTATATATAAGTATATATATATAACAATTATATATATATACTTATATATATAATTGTTGTTGGACATATCTGATGAGCCTGGATTTTTCATCCAGAGCATTTACGCGCTTAACTCAATAATGTTAGTCCATATATAAAATATATACATATATATATATATATATATATATATAAGTATATATACAGACAGGAATGAAAATCACGGACTGAAGTTCGGGCAAACACACTTACACGACTCTCAACGTGTACAACAGTGTGTGCTAATATGAGAAGAAGACTTTATATAATGTGAGAAGGCTTACAGTGGGCTGCCAAAGTAGACTTCTATGACTTTAAATGGATAAACACTTAGCTCCCGCCAGATAAAAGATAGCTATATGTGAGCTAACAAGTGTTTAAAAGTGAGGAAACACTCAAAAGATGTGTATGCAGAGTAAAATGGATAAGGCTTCCTCGCCTTTTCTCTCTCTCCTCCTTCTCAAATGGCTGACCCCAAGGCTTGTATATATAGACGGATGGCTGTAGGTACACCTGCGGCAGCTTCAGTTATACCTGCGGCTGGTCGTGGTGCATCCGAGCCTCGTGGGTCTCGTCATCTCGTAGTACGTGCACTCATGCACTGTAATGTCCGCTCGAACTTGTAGAACTTCAATTCGAGCATCCGAACGAGGTGTACAAGACCATCTTCGGACTGCTTTTGTCGAGAGTTATGCAATGACATGGGATTTGCCCTTTTTGATTCCAGGAAGATGGGTCCATGACCAAAATAGCATTCTCGGGTTCCCGTCAGCCAATCCGGTGAGCTGTTTCGCGTAGTTTTCTTTTCAAAGTTAAGATATGAGTCTTGTGGGATCAATTTTAAATCAATTTGAGTTGACATGAGTGTATTTTATTTGAAGTGAAGTTGAGTTGGCAAAATAACCATTTTGCCCCTCCCAGGGTTATCTCCGGTTTTTGCACAGTTGTAGCGGGTTTTTCCTAGGGTTATCTCTGAGATGGTCATGCTGTTGACTCTAAATGTACTCAAGGTTATCTCTAAGGTTGGATTGACCTCTCGGGGTTAACTCCGGGGTCAGGAAATGATGTTGTAGTCCTCCAAGGTTACCTCTGGAGTGTGAAAAAGATGTTTTTGCCCTCCTGCATAGTTAGTAACAAAAAAAGAAAATTTCGAGTGTCTACAGATGCCCCTCTATATCATGTTCATGTAATGCAATGGAATGGACATGATAAAGATTAGTAGACACTTGAAATATGACAAGGTACTCTTAATGATGCAAATCGCAATGTAATGAATGTTATGATGAATGTTAAAATGTTTTTCGTTAATCGCAGTTCGCAAATGGCACATCGCATTTCGCACTTCGCATTTCACTTTTCGCATTTGGCCAATCGCACTTCGTAAATCACACATCGCATTTCGCATATCGCAGATCGCAAATCGCAATGAATGTTATGATGCATGATTAAAATGTTTTTGCAAATCGCTTTACCTTTATTGATTATTGCTGATGCCTATGTTGGTGTTGACTCCAATGGTTTGGCATTTAATCGTTTACACTTATTTGATGAAGATAAGTTGAGATGTTTTCCACATCTCTGATGGGGATGACGTTCTGAAATCACCAGACCTTCCCGATGTATACGCTAGTAGTTTACAATTGCCTACCCCTGGCTGGTAGTTAAACATCTTTATTATCGCCCAATTGTTTTGGTTCTCACTTTCGAATCTGTGGTATTCAAAACTTTCATCAACCGAACATCCTTGATGTCGCTACCGAATTTGAAGATAATGGTTTTGAATACCAGATCTTTCGATACCTTCGCTGAAGTAATATTCAAAGGTTCGCTTTGCCAGACTCTGCCTAATGTTACGCTTGATAGAAATGTACGTTGATGTAGCGCTTCACCCTTTTTGAGGTGATTTGGAGTTTCCTTTCATTGTTGGGTGATGGTGCCCCATTTCCTTGAATATTTGATTCGTAACCAGGCTGAACTGATGACCTGAATGCCGTCGATATCCCTGGAGGGTGCAGCTCACTATTTTGCTGTTGAACTTTTGAACTTTAGTGTAGAGGCCTCAACTTATGAGGATTTGGCGCAAATTGATGGTGTAGATTTCATTCGCCAGACCCTTTGTCATTGGGCTTCTGCTCTTAAGTTAAGAACTTTGTTAAGAATTTTCCCCTTCGTCTATAGGGGCAAGCTAATGTCCCCATGATTCTTTTTAGGAGTTTTCTTTCTTTTGATGAGAGGCCTGATCCCGCCTTAAAATCCTTCACTTTCCTGGAATCGGAAAATGCCCCAGTCCTTACACATACTGATGTCGGGGATTCATACAAAAAACTCTCTTTGTTGATGAAGTCGCAAGTGAGTAATATCCAAATCGCTAGTGAGCTGATTGTGAGGGAAGCTTTGATGATGATGGACCATGCTGATGGTGTTGACTGGGGCATTTTCCTCTTTAGGATGTTTGATAAATGCCCTAGTGTTAAGTTGTTGCTGTTTTCGAGATTGCCCAAGTCTTGTTGTAGTGGTCGTAATATCGGGTTGTCGCCGATTTTGAAATTACCCCACCTTTTGCTTGTTGTGCAGGATAGTCGCTTTGAGGATGGGGTGATAAGATCTTTGAGATCGCAAGAGACTTTTTCTCTGTACCGGATGGTGAACAAGTATAGGACTTGGGGTTTGATGCCTTCAATCATTATTCCTGACTTGTTATTGCAATCGGTCTTGTTTTTATTTTGATTTAATGAAGACTCGTGATTAAGGGTGTCGAATCTTTGAAGGTCCTCGCTGCTGGTCGTCTTGGCATATCGTTGTTTCATCTTTTTTGGGATTTATGCCAGATTTGATGGAATGACATTGCAGTGTTGTTGGGTCTTCTCCACATAGGTCGTTGACTTGGAGGGTCGTTCTTGAGATCGACGCTTGGATTTGGACGTTTCTGTTGAGGGTCAGATCGCACCAATGGTGGTTGCCTACGTATTCCCGTGAGTGTGGGAGATCAGGTCTGCGTAGTTCCTACTTGATAAGATAAACGGTTTGCCAAGTGTTTGTTTGAGAAGTGTTTGGTTTGGGTTTTTGTTTGGTTTGACCGCACCATAAATGGTTGCCTACGTACTCCCATTGAAGAGAGGAGATCAGGTCTTTCGTAGTTCAGGCCTGATGAGCTGAAACCTGAATGACTTAATTTTTGATTGATTTTTTTTTTCTTTCTATACATGCATGGAAAATAAAAAGCATACTGCGAAGGAAGTAATACCGTCCCAACATCTTCTGGAACTCGCAGCTTTATCCTCTGGATCTACATCTTTTTGGCTAGTTGAGGTCTGATAGTCCAGTCGTCAATGGTTGTGTTGCCTTCAAGGCTCGCGATAGAGGTTATTTCTTGGTTTTGAATGTCTTCACTTATGGCCATAACTTGATCGCTACTAGGTTCAATACATTCTTCAGGGATGCTTGAGCTGGACCAATCGCAAAAAGGTATGAAATCTTGATTCTGTGATGGGTTGGTTTCCCCGACAACCTCACCACCTTTTTCTTCATCTGTTCCTTCACGCTTTTCCTGGGCTTGAGAGGATTTGACCATGAAATCTCCCTCGAACTGTTGTCGCATTTCTTGCAAGAAACTTTCCTTTTTTATTTTTTCTTCTTTGGAAAGGATTAGTATTTCCTCCACATCATCCAAGGTGATAAAATCAGGAACGTGGGTGTTATCCTTGGACCACAAGATGTTGGATGTTGGTGGAGGAACCTCCTTCGGGGATTCCCTTGTCTCTTCTATCATTTCCTGCATTAGGATCGCTCCATCTTGTGTTCTGCCAGGATTATCGCTCATAGCCTTCACCTCATTTGAGCTGCCTGTCTCAAGTGGACATCTTAAGCTTTTTATTGCCTTTTCGCCTTTTTTGGTCATGGGAATTTCTATCTCCACTACGCATTTTCAATGAGATCCCGGATTTTATGTCGCAAAGCCCAACATTCCTCGACAGTATGTCCAAGTGAGTTAGAACGGTAGAGACATATCTTGGTGGAATCATAGCTCTTTATCTTGGGATTTACAAGAGGTAGCAACTCAGTAATCCTTCTTTCGCTCATCAGAAAGTGTAACATTTCTTCATTGGATTTGCTTAGAGGGGTGAATTTTCGAACTCTTGTGGAGGTTGTTTGATCTTTCTTCTTTGAGAGTTCGCATTCCCCCAAGCGATTTTTTTCGTTGGCGAGGTCTGCTAGCAATTTTATCATCCCCCTTTTCTTGGCCTTCTGATAGTTGAGTGAAGAAATGCCTCGTATCTTGATGTTGGCGCACTATCAGCTTAGCTAGCAGATTTACTTGGTTCTGGATCGTCTCTAATTTTTGCATTACTATGATACCTTCCTCCGAGTTTTCCCACTTTAGGACATTTGTTCTGTGCCTTTGGGGATAGTCCTCTATCCTTCGTATGCACTTACGAATTGGATACATTTCAGCGCTTCCTGACCCGATCATGTTTACTTCCCCCGTATAATGCTGCAATGGAAGGTTGGTGTTGAGATTCTGTTGATCAGGTTGCTGAACCACAATACTTCCACTTTCGATCAGATTATGAATTTTATGCTTTAAGGACCAACAATCTTCTGTATCATGTCCTGGAGACCCTGAGTGGTAAGCACATCTTTGGCTTAGATTATATCTTTTGCTCCCTGGTTCTAGAGGTGGAGCTAGTTCGGTAATTTTCTTGTGATCCATTAATATCGCCAAGACATGTTCAAGGGAATCGCCTAGTGGAGTGAACACCCGATTTTTCGTTCTTTCAAATTTTCTTTTCCTATCTGGGTATTGGTTGAACGCAGCCTGTTGTTGAGATGGTAGATTATCTTGTATTTTTTGAATGGGGGGACTGTAGGTTAGTCTCCTAACTTGCCCATGTACAACAAGGGATACATCTTCATTGCCTTTATCGGGTACACCCTTAGGATCGCTTGCGTACTTGCCCATTTGTATATGCTTGGCGACTGCTTCCAAGGCAGTGAAGTCTTTAATCTTGCCTGCTTTAAGGCCCATCTCTGCCATTTCGCCATGTTTGATCATTTCCGAGAATGGCTTTCCTATGCCTGCTAGGATCCTCTCGTAGTACGAAGCCTCTTGGATATCAATAAATGTCATCACCATCTCAGCTTCTGTCATTGATTGAATGACTTGTGCTGCTAGATGTCTCCACCTTTGGGCATATTCTCGGAAAGATTCAGTACTTTGCTTTCTTACTTTAGTCACTTGGTATCGATCAGGTGCCATTTGTGACTGAAAATTGTACTGATTTAGAAAGGTGTGGGCTAATTCTTCCCAGTTGTAGATTTTGGCATTGTCAAGTCGGGCATACCAGGCTTTAGCCTCTCCAGTAAGACTCTTTTGGAAAAGCTGCATTCTGAGGCTTTCATCTTCAGTATAAGATCCTAGTTCGCCAATGTACACTTTCAGGTGCGTATAGGGATCGCCTTCCCCATTGCACTTTTCAAACTCTAGGACTTTGAATTTGGTAGGATAACGCGCCCCTGGGAATATGCAAAGATCTGAATAGGTGACACTCCCATAATTTCCAGTCCCTTTGATTGACCGGATGGTCTCTTCCATTTGTTGGACTTTCTTTCTTATATCCCCAGTTTCTCAATCATCCATGAGATTTATGATTTCTTTATTGGAATGAGGTTCAGATATCTGGGTTTCCATCTTTTTTCCAATACCCTGATTGCCTCCTGGTGTGGATGACTCTGGTTGAGTAGGCATTGTTTGGCTCTGGATTCCTCCATGTGCAGAGGATTCTGTGTGGATGGGTATTTGTGGACCCTGAATAGATTGGTGTAGTTCTTTGAGCATAACAACCAACTCTATCATTTGATAGCTTAATTTTTCAAACTCTTCGCGAGAGACAGAAGTTGGATCAGGTTGGGCACTTATATCCATATCTGACTGTGGCCTTAATGCCCTTTTGGTCTTTGAATGGTAAATGGGATCAATTGCTTCCATAGAAAAACTTATGTAGTTTAGTCTTAGGGAAATGTATAAGAATTTTACATGCTATCATAACGTGTCCATTTTAGAAATTTTATCCTGCAAAATGGGTGTCATTTAATAGCATGTAAAGCTTTAATATGCATTTACATATATTCTTCATATTTTCCTTTACATTGAGATTGATAAGTAATTGAAATTACAAGTAATTTAAATGGAAAAGTATGAAGAGACTTCCCTTCGCGTTTGGTTTATCAGAGGCTGACCTATCTTAGGTTACTCTCGCGGCTTTTTGGCATGAAGGTTCCCAGATCATCGCCATCTACTTGACGGGAAGTTTATCTGGTCGTTCAACTGGAGTGAATCTGAGTGGTGCCTTTCCTGAGCCCTGGGGAATTATTCTTCCCACGAGTCCAAAGAATCCAACACCGACATGATAGCCTCCCTGGTGGAGGACCACACAACATACATTCACATACAATGTGTCTCAAATATTATGCAAAATGATGACATGTCAAGCACTAATATCACTGATAGATATTTAGAAGTGCGATAATTAAGATGCATTCGTACACATTCATCAGAAATGTAAATGCAACATTCACACACAAGCATATAAAAATTTTGAAAAGCTTGTAATAGCGGCTTAAGCCCTCTTACTGGAGTCCCCAGCAGAGTCGCCACCTCTCGACGTCGGGATTTTTGAGTGTCCCTTTACATTACTTGTTCCTTGGTGTTCTCATGTTAATGTGAGATTTGTTTAAAAAAAACAAGTGAAAAAGGTCCGACATGTATAATGTTGACGATTTGACTTTAAGAGTCGCCAGTTGGTGTATTTAATTGGTTGCACCAACGCAACCAAAAAGGTTTGCACATTGACCCAGTGATTTGACACTACTAGATGGGTCTGTGAAACCGAGATTCATTATGGGTCTGGGGGCTTGATTATGCGGAGGGAAGGTGTTAGGCACCCCCCGACATCCATGTTACCACGGTGACCGCCACTTTTCAAAGAAATTGTTATATGAATGTTTGTGTGTGTGGATCAATGTGCAATTATTTGAAAGTAGTGCGACACCTCGTTCGCACCTATATACACAAGGTTTGAATTTTATAGAAAAATTCAGTTTTAACCAAGATATATCAATGAAGCTTTATAAAAGAGGTTTTTCAAACCCTATGCTCAATAGGAATTGAGACCTTTTCATACTTCCATTTTATTATTAAATGTTCGGCTTGTTTGCTTTTATTTTCGAGATGCGAAGAATTCTCGAGAAAATAATATACAACAATCTTCGAACTCCTCATGGGCATAACAAACCATCCAAGGAAATTCGATGTCAGTAAAATAATGTACAAGTCGCCATCACGAAAAATATGTCCATCATGAGAACTGAATCTAGATTCAAGAGATCAATCTGTGATCACATGATTCCTAGGCTCACATGATAACGCAATTTGTATAGAAAATGTATGGCGCTATATATATATAAGTCAGAAATATATATATACAGACATGATCAACCACCACGAAGCAACTCCATGGGGATCGGAAATGTAACTATATAAAAGCGGTATATATATATATATATATATATATATATATATATATATATATATATATATATATATATATATATATGGATATGATCAACCACCATGAAGTAAACTCAGGGATGAAATGTAAATAAAGTCAGAAGCGATCAATCGCCACGAAGTAAACTCCAAGTGCAGACGAAATGTAAATAAAAATTGTAAAAGGCCACGGAAGTAAACTCCTGCCTCGACAAAGCAATAACGCACTGGATGATGTGAATCCAGTGCTCATCGATATGTCCGAACAATAATTATATATATATATATATATATATATATATATATATATATATATATATATATATATATATATATATATATATATATATATATATATATATATATATATAAAAGCTTAGTAAATCGCCTCTATGTAAAATCCGGGTTCATCGAGATATCTCGACAACAATTATATATATATATAAAAAGCAATAAACGCCTGCATCAAGTTCAGGCTCAATCGAGGCATAACTCGATAATGTTAGTCCATATATGAAATATAAACATATATATATATATATATATATATATATATATATATATATATATATATATATATATATAAGTATATATACGATGTGAATTAAAACCACAGAATCAAATCCGGGCAAACACACTCACACGACTCTCAATGTGTACAACAAAAACAGTGTGTGCTAATATGAGAAGAAGACTTTATATAATATGAGAAGGCTTACGTTGGGTGCATGCCAAAGTAGACTTCTATGACTTTAAATGGATAAATACTCGCTCTCACGGATAAAAGATAGCTATATGTGAGCTAACAAGTGTTTAAAAGTGAGGAAACACTCAAAAGATGTGTATGCAGAGTAAAATGGATAGAGCTTCCTCGCCTTTTCTCTCTCTCCTCCTTCTCAAATGGCTGACCCCAAGGCTTGTATATATATAGATTTGGATGGTCAGCAGTACACTGCAAGGCAACAAAGAAGTTATACCTGTGGCTGGTCGTGGTGCATCCGAGCCTCGCGGATCCCGTCGTCTCATTGTACGTGCACTCATGCACTGTAATGTCCGCTCGAACTTGCAGAACTTCAATCTGAGCATCCGAACGAGGTGTACAAGACCATCTTCGGATTGCTTTTGTCGAGAGTTATGCAATGACATGGGATTTGCCCTTTTTGATTCTAGGAAGATGGGTCCATGACCGAAATAGCATTCTCGGGTTCCCGTCAGGCAATCCGGTGAGCTATTTCGCATAGTTTTCGCTCTGAAGTTAAGATATGAGTCTTGTGGGACCAATTTTGAATCAATTTGAGTTGACATGAGTGTATTTGATTTGAAGTGAAGTTGAGTTAGCAAAATGACCATTTTGCCCCTCCCGGTTATCTCCTTTTATACACTACATTAGAAGCGGTTTTTCCTGTGGTTATCTCTGAGATGGTCATGTTGTTGACTCTGAATGTACTCAGGGTTATCTCTGAGGTTGGCTTGACGTCTCGGGGTTAACTCCGGGGTTAGGAAATGATGTTGTAGTCCTCTAGGGTTACCTCTGGAGTGTGAAAAAGACGCTTTTGCCCTCCTGCATAGTTAGTAACAGAAAAAGAAAATTTCGAGTGTCTACAGTCATCATCCTCGTGCTTATATTGTGATGAAAGTCATCTTTAGCTTACATGTATAGATGGACTTGGTATGATTATGTCCAAGGATCATTCGGTATAATCATGACCTGTAATGTTATAAATGATGTGGTAAAAGTCCTCGGTGGCTCAGTGTGTGCATTGATGGACAATTTTGGTATGATTATGACTAGGGATTATTCTAAGATAGTCATGACCATTGATGATTTAATGAATATCCTTGGCACAGTAGTGCGTGGATGACTCGATGGTGTGATTTATTTATTAACCCGAGTCTCAAATGATAAAATTGATGAAAACATTTTAAATCATAGAAGATAGTAGATATTATGCTCTACTTGACTCTTCTAATGGATTGCTTATTCCGCTGCAGTTAAACTTGATGTCTATTATATTTTATCAGTTTAACATTGTTGAAGGGTAATGATAATTTATCCTGCATTATCTTAGTCATAATATTTCTTACTGGGCTAGTTGAGCTCACCCTTTTGCTTTCATTGTTCTCTTCAGGAAATGAGAATGTAGCCGGGATTAATCGGGGAACGGAGTGATGGTCCGAGATGATGTTATAGTAGTCCTCACTGTTCAATAAAATAGTATGACAATAAATGTAATGAGGACTCTATTTGAGAGTGGATATTGTCTAGAAGGCAATATTCCTGTTTAAACTCTCAGCTATGCTTTGTCTATATTACACGACGTTTGTATAATTAAATTTGTATTAATTAATCATTGTGATATTTATGTGTGATAGAAAATAATGGGTTGAGCATACCCAACTGAATTATAAATAGCCTAATTAGAATATTACTTGGACTAACTCCGTGTACCTGGGGTACTTGATTAAATGTGTTGTGGTATATTTTAGTGTAAGTATACTTGTTTATCTGTGGGGGTACATACATAACAGTGTGTGTATATGTACCTATAACTTAATTTAATGTTTTAATGTTAAGTCATTTTAATTGATTTAATAAGTCCAAAAAGGAATTAACTTTAGTAGAATGAGGACCATTTTACTAATAAGTGAAGTAATAGAACTTGTCCCATTTTCTTAGTCCCAAAGTTTACATCAACCGTATATAGGCCATTGGCCTACTCCTACTTTGCTGAAAAATGAGATTGATGATGATGGCTAGAGTTCATGTGATGATGAGTTTAAGGGAGTGATTCACCAACTCCTTTTTACCCAATGGTTCCATCTTTTTTCCTGCTGGTTTGATTTTTAGGGTAAAAACCAAAATTTGACAATGATTTGGCTATATATAGAGAGTTTCCCTTCTTAATTTCCATTTGCTAGATTTCTGTTAGTTCAATATATGGAGTGGAATTGCTGGATAGGGGGAGAGCCAATGAGTTAAGAAGAATTCTAAGAAAGCTCTTGCATTTTGGTGATTGTAGTAAAAGAGAATAATACTCTATAATTGTTGGAAATCATCAAAGGTACTCAATTATAACTCCTCTACATTTCTTTATACTTAAATCAGTGATAGAATGATGCAGGATGAGGATTATAATGAAAGAATGCAAAATTTGTGGGTTTAATAAACTCTTAGAGATTTCATGAATTATCTATTAATTGATTTATAAAGTAATGTCAACATATTATTAGAGTTCATATGTATGTTATAGAACCTATATGGTTGGTCTAAGCCTGCTATATTGAAGGGTATATGTTATGTGGTATGAATTCTGCAAAAATAGAGCAAAGTTTGAGTCTGCCTCGAAGTGGCGCGGTCACGCCACTTCCCCATACAAAACCAAATATGATCATTGCTACCGTTGCTGTGGTTGAAAAAATTTTTCTGGCAAGCTAGGCAGGTAGGCTTAGCTTAGTGAAACATAAAAGCAAGTCTGGTATGATGTTTAAGTTGTCTTACATGCAATGTATTACGTTAGCATTATTAAATGTTGATTTTTCAAAGAAAACATAGGAGTTTTGTAATGACCATGAATTTTAAACTCCTTATTAAATAAATATGTGATTTAATTTTTATGAGTTAGTTTTGTGAGTCTATTTAAACCCTATGTGGTTATGTGAATTTATGAAATGATTAAAGGGAGTTACTAATAGTTTATTTAAATTAGTGGACTAACCCTAAGGTTTTTAATATCAAAGAATTGATAGGATTTTTAATAATTAAATATTCAATTTATTTAAATATAGTGGCAGGATTTGAACATATTGATAAATTGCAATTATGGGTAATTAATTGATAATGTGTCGATTAATAATTATTATGAATAAATAATGATTAATGAATAAAAGATTAATAAATATAATATGATTATATTTACTTGATTAATTTGTGCAAGCATGCAATATAGTAAACCTTTATTATATGGTAGTTAACTATATATTTTATATAGTACAAGGTGTCACATTAATATGTCTATATATTATAGACTATATAGTAAGAGTTATTGCATTCTATTAAGTTGCATAATAATATTGTTTATATGACATGTAGTGTGTAGGTAAACATTCATATATATCCTATTGACATGAAATAAGATCAATTATTAATAATTTCATTAAGTTATTATGAGTATAATAATAACAGTTATGGTAATAAATAATGAGTAATGCACAATTGTATTTGGTGTTAATAGAAAATGTACATGGCTTATATGTATGTCCACTATTTGATGCCTTGTAATAAAGAAATACATTGTATACCTATTAAATTATTATAACCTATGTTATATGAAATGAATTGAGAATACATATTATATAACCAAAGTATATATTATGTGTATATGTGGTATAAACCAAGTGTTGCACTATATGTTTGCAAGTGCTGAGGATTCTTATCCCATAATAAGAGCCCATTCATTTCTTCCCATGTGAAAAGATAACTAGCCAACTCTATCTTCATCTCAAAAACCAACCAACATAGAGCTAATGAAGGGATGGGGAGTGGGATTCATGAGTGAAATCACCAACTCTTACTAACTCTCTCTTATCCAGTATACATTCATGTATTCCTTTGGTTTGATTTGGAAAGTAATTGTATTATCTGTGTAACCATTCTTCTATAAATAAGACCCTCACCATCCTCATTGTAATTGCTGAGAAATATTTGCTAAGGAACTTATAAAGAGTGAGTAGACTGTTATATTGTAGCTAAATTGATTTACAGAGGTATAACTTCCCATCCCTATTCTTCATTTATGATAAATTGCTAAGTTATTGATTCTTTGAATTAAGCATGTATTAGTTGATATTTGATGTGGGATATGTTGCTTAGTTTTATGCAAACTTCTAAATGTGTTAGAATTGTAATGGGTTATGGTAGAAACAATTTTTGTAAGAAATTTCTGTGATGGGTTGTTGAATCTATCAAAAAGCAGCAATGTACATCTTTGGTAGATGAATGCTGCAATGTATAGATCCGCACTGGATCTTTTATTTTCTGTTTTATTACTATTCGTGCTAACTTGTTGGCACCTGGTTAGAGCAAGCATGTAAACTATTTTAGCACACACACATACAAGCATATTTATGTAGTATGAACAAGTATAACAATGTTAGTACATATGATTGACACAACACTTATGGTCTTGAAATGAAATTTGTAGTTTCAAAAGTGAACTTTGTCACGAACACATCATGTGAGCATTCTGATTTTATGAACATGATAATATGGTTTATATTGACATGAAATGTAAGTCTAAAGTGATTAAACACACTAGCATACATGATTGAAAGTTAAGACAATTTCAATGATAAGAAAACTTAAGACTTTTCAAAGTGAACTTGACAAAGACTTTTATCATGTAAGATCTGACCATTTGAGCATGTATATGTGGCTTTAGTATATGTTTCAAATGCATAAGAGTTATATGTCAAGATGCTTTGTTGACTTAGTGTAATTTCAAAGATAGTTGAATGTGAAAGCTAACGTCATCAAGTAATAAGTAAATTACACTATGACAATACAAGCATGTACATTAGGATTCATTATGCCTATATACATATTGACATGAGCATTGTTTGGTTAAAGTATAAGTTAATAGGTGTGTAATTAGATTTTGATAGAAACAGGAAGTGCAAAGCTCAACCACCGTTCGGCGGGACAGACAGTAGCAATTGCTACGTCCTTAAGCTTGTACAGTAGCGCATTGATTCATGCCATCCTACAGTTATGAATAATTTTTGTTTTTGATCTAAAGTTCAAGGCATGCTTATATGATTACATTAACTTATGATGTATGACCAATATGCTATTCAATGTGTTATGAAGCATGCTAATTAAGTGATAGAGTTGGATGTTTAATAAGGGATTATAAACTTTTAAATCCAAAAGAACATTTGCAAACTATAAGGTCGTGGTTTGAAGCTATATTTTTTGACTTTGTAATGTCTTGTAAACCGGTTTGTACTATAAGTATGCGATGAAGTATGTGTATAGTATACGACTAAGTAAAATGTTTATGTGTGTGTTTAAACTTATATATCATGAATGAGCATATGTAACTAATGAATATCTTATACGTGGGAATACATTATGATAGGATTCGAAAGAGGGTATTAAGCTTTACTTTGGTAAACTACGCTTGAGGCAAGTTCCCTAACCTTACTCAAATTTATATTGAGCAAGTCTCCGAACTTCACTTTTTGGTTGTGCAAGTTCCTTAATCCTTACTCTTTTACTTGAGCAAGTATCTGAGCACTATTTTTATTGTGTTGCAAGTTTCCTAACTTACACAACTTTGGATTGTGTGCAAGTTTCCTATCCTTCTCATATTGTATTGAGCAGGTTATTATTGAATTGAAAGCTATTCATTTAACTTGAACTTTATTTCCAAGCATGCTATTAAATGGTTTTAATTACTTTACAATTATTCCACATCGATATTATTGACATTCGCACTTAGTGCACTCAAGTTCTTACAGTCTTGGACTTGTAAATCATTTAAAGTTCTATAATTCTTGAACTATGTCAGATAGAGTCTGAACCTTTGTTCGGTCAGATAAGTGTATGAAGTTTTATAAAAGCTATCCAAACCAATTGATGGTAAGGATTCTTAGACTGAACGAACACCCCTTTTATGATAGGGGAGTACCCTAGGTATCTAATATAAGATACAAATAACAGATTTAAATGTTATGCATATACATGGTGTACGCGAGGCTGATCCCCTCAAGCACTTATTTTGTAGCCAGTAACCAAAGGGTCAATCAGCTATTGATTCCATTGGAGTTTTATAGTTCAAAGTCTACTTGACTATCAGTTATTCTAAAAGAAATCATTATCTTTGCTTCTAATATTCATATTGTTGAATCCTTCAGATATTTATATTGTTAAATTCATTGTCGGATATTTTCCATGCATCATGATATATCCTTATTATTGTATTTAATCTTGCTAAGAAAACTTTTTGCTCATCCTTGCTATATCATAAATTATATTGCAGTTAAGCCCAAGACCTCTGGAAAGGACAAGGGTAAAGAAAAGATGTAGGATAGTGGTGAGGAGCAGACTTTACCTTACGCCTAGTTTAAATTACTGTTATGTAATATGAACCCTAATGGTTATTTTAGGGTATGTTTGTAAGATTGTATTAAGGTTATCGAATCTTGGGACCAGTAACACCTTTTGAATGTACGACGTACATTTATTATTTTTAGCATTTTAGTTATCGTATGTTGTTTAGAGGTGGATGTTTTTATTTTATCGTGACGACCGAATCGGGGTCAGAGGACTCGGATTCGGGGGTGTCACGGGTTGGTATCAAAGTTGTAGGTTATAAACGTTAGGAATGCGAAACCTAGGTTATAACCTTAGTAGAAAACTCAAGTAGAGTATGTAAGTGATGGGTGGAGGAAATCCATCGAGTTTTATTGTGATACTGAAGTTGTGATACTGAAGTTGTTATAACCTTAGTAGAAAACTCAAGTAGAGTATGCATATCACATAAAGCGTAATAGTTTTCTTCCTTTCCTCAGATCATGCCACCTAGGAGACTACTGTGGAACCAGAGGGAAGAAGGATTCGTTAACAATGGTGGAGGGGAAAATGTTGATCCAATGTAGAATTTCGTTAACCTATTAACTGAGGCAATGAAAAACAGACCCCCGCCAGCAGTAGGGTAGCCAAAACAGCACTTGTCTAGCTTTAAGGACTTTAAATTGGTAGGACCACCGGAGTTCCGGAGAACCTTGGACTCAATTGAAGCCCAGGCATGGATAAAAGAAATAGAGGTGTTTGAGGTCACACGCATGGCCGAAGCATAGAAGACGCATTTTTCCACTTTCATGATAAAGGGCGAAGCTAACTATTGGTGGAAAGCCAATAAGGGACGAACAGACGAAGGAGTTATTCCTTGGGACAGATTTAAGGAGCTATTCCTTGAGAATTACTTCTTAGAGAATACGCAACGGGATATGGAAGTTAAGTTTCTGGAACTGAAGCAAGGTAGTATGTCTGTCATAGAGTACATGACAAAATTTAACGAGTTGGCCCGATTTGCTCCACATCAAGTTGACACGGAGGCCAAGAAGGCAAGGAGTTTTGAATCAGGACTAAAATCATGGGTGCAGAAAGTAGTGGCTGTATTAAAGATTAAGACTTACTCTGATCTATTGGAAAGGACTATCATTACAGAAGGAGGCAATGAAGCCATCGCTCGATTCAAACAAGAAAAGAAGACCAGTCAAGATGGACAGAAAGGGGGAAGCATCAGAGGCAGCGACCCAATAAGCATAAATGGACGGAGAGCCAATCCTCTGGAGGTAATAAGTCCGGGGCGGGAGGCCAAGAAAAGTATGAAGTGAAACAACTATGGGAGGAATCACTCGGGGGAGTGCATGAAGGGAATAGTGTTTGTTATCATTGCGGACAACCAGGGCACATGGCTCCTCAGTGTCCGAATAAGCAGAAGGGAGGATGTTTCTCGTGTGGAGCCACAGAACATCAAATCAAGGATTGCCCGAAGAGATAGGGCGATGCAGCTAGCGGCAACCGCAACAACAACAATAATGGGCTGAACATTGGAGGGCCAGCCAGTCAGGCCAATAGACCAACAACATGAACATTCAATATAATCGTACAGAATGCGGTGGAATCTAAGGACGTGGTGTCAGGTATCATTCCGATCAATGATATAGATGAATACATGTTATTTGATTTGGGTGCTACCTGTTCTTTTGTTTCCGAAGAATTTGCTAAATAGTTAGACTTACCCCGTGAGAGATTAAAACACCCTATGAACGTAGAAGTAGCAACACGGAAATTATCCCTGTAGAACACATTCATAGGAATTATTATACCGAATTGCGAGGATTTAAGCTCAAAGTGGATTTGATACCGATTCGTTTGGTGGAGTTTGATGTAATCCTTGGGATGGATTGGTTATCGGTTCACGGAGTAATTATAGACTGTAAGAAGAAGTGTGTACACCTAAAGACTCCAAATAAGTCAAAGGTAGTATTTTATGATAGTAAATTGCCGAGACAATCTCATTGTCTGACGATGGTGCAAGCACAAAGATTGTTTAGGAAGGGTTGTATAGGTTATTTGGCTCACGTAGTTGATACTCGATGAGTAAAGGGTGAACTGAGTCAGATACCTATTATAAGGGATTTCATTGATGTCTTCCTAGATGATATTCTTGGATTACCACCGAATAGAGAGATTGAGTTTGTTATTGATTTGGCACCAGGGACCACACCTGTATACAAATCGCCATATCGTATAGCACCAGTAGAGATGAAAGAACTGATAGCTCAATTACAAGAGTTGTTAGATAAGGGATACATTCGACTGAGCGTATCACCGTTGAGAGCACCAGTCTTACTCGTAAAGAAGAAAGATGGGTCGCTAAGACTTTGTATCGACTACCGAGAGTTGAACAGGGTCACAATTAAGATCAAGTACCCGTTGCCCAGGATAGACGATTTGTTTGATCAGTTGAAGGGGGCGAAGTACTTTTCAAAGATTGACTTGATTACCGGTTATCACCAACTGAAAGTGAGGCCGGAGGACATTCCAAAGACAGCATTCAGAACTCGGTATGGACACTTTGAGTTTCTGGTAATGTCATTTGGATTGACGAACGCGCCAATAGCATTTATGGATTTGATGAACAGAGTGTTCAAACAATATTTGGATAAGTTTGTTGCCGTATTCATCGATGACATTCTAGTGTATTCAGAGACGGAGGAAGAACACGCCGAGCATCTTTGGATAGTGTTGGGGACATTAAGGAGGGAGAAGTTGTATGAAAAATTCTCCAAGTGTGAGTTTTGGTTGCAGAGAGTGCAGTTTTTGGGGCACGTTATCGACAAGAATGGTGTTTCGGTGGATCCGACGAAGGTAGAAGCAGTTATCAATTGGGAGTTGCCAAAGACGCCGACATAAATCAGAAGTTTCTTAGGATTGGCGGGATACTATCGAAGATTTATTCAGGATTTTTCAAAATCAGCATCACCGTTGACCAATCTTACCAGAAAGATAACTAAGTTCGTTTGGACGGAGAAGTGTGAAGAAATTTTTCTAGAATTTGAGAAGAGGCTTAGTCAAGCACCTGTGTTAGCCTTACCGGACAACATGTGAGGGTTTATAGTGTATAGTGATGCGTCACACTAGGGTCTTGGATGTGTACTGATGCAACATGGTAGGGTCATTGCGTACGCTTTGTAACGATCGAGAAATTTTTGTAATTAATTTAATTATTTATTGAATTAAATAAATATTTTTAAATAATTTATTTATTGAGAAAAATAAATAATTGATGAATTTTGGTGCATTAATTTATTAATAAAATTGAATAATGATAATTTTTATTTAAAGGATTTAATTTAAAGAAATAATTAAATTAAATAAATTATTTAATACTAAAGAAAATAAGTAAATTAAATAAGGTAATGTTTAAGTCTAATTTATTAATTAAATTAGATATATAATTATTTATTAATCATCAGAATAATTATAATAAAGATTATAATTATTATAATTATTATTGTAAGTTATTTAAATTAACCAAAGTGTGATAAGTGAAAACTATATAATATAATACTATTAAAATAATCTAGTATGGGGAGATTGTGTGTAATCAAACGCAAATTATACGCTTTTAGTTTATTTTAATGACGCCTTTTTTTTTTTTTTTGGCGACGACGTGGGGGGAGAGGGAGCCAGTTATATGTTACGCGTTCTTTTCTAAGGCTAGTACTGAGCTTGGTGAGGAAGAGAGGAAATACAGAGGTTTTGAGAGAGAGAGAGAGAGAGTTTTCTGTGATTTTTCCAAGAGGAAGGAGAGTTTCACCATCTTTTGATAGCATACAACTAGGGTTTGAAGGTATATTTTACTTATAATATTTATATTTTGAGTTTCTATGATCATCTTCTGTAAATTGCTTATCACATGGGATTTATACATGTATGTATGTGGTTTATAATATGTTAATCATCGTTTGTGAGTGCTATTTTATGATTAGATTACAAGAACTTGGTTTGTAGGAAGAAATTGAAATAACAGTGGTTATGTATGAAAAATGGCTTAAGAAAGTACAAAGTTTTATGTCCAATATGTGTTATAATCTATAAATTGATGTTGGATTATGTTAGTATGTTAAGAAACGAAAACGTCGTAGTTTGAATCGTGTTAATTAGTTAAGAAATGAAGTCGTGGCGATCGAATTCGCTAAAAGTGATAAAAGTGAAGAAGTTGGGAAAATTGTGGTTTTGATTCTTCAAAATTGAATATATATGTAATGTTTATGTAGCTAGAGTGATGAATAACATGCTTAACTATGTTGTTACAAAATTTTAAATGTTGGGTTTGGTGAATTTCTATGGAATTGGGATTTTTTTGGCTTAGAACAGAGACTGTGCTCGAGTTTCTTCAAAACTGTTTATGGTGCCGAAGCGCCTTGCTGTGGCATTTCTTAAGCCTTGGCGCTTAGATACTGAAAGGGGTCATAGTGTGCGGTCGCACATTGGTGGTCTAAGAGACCTGAAATTAAATCATTAACAACATAGCTTTGGGAATGCTAACCTAACTTATTTTAATGACCCTAAAACATGTTATAAGATATAACAACATGTTGTAATCATAACTTTGAAACTATAGATTATGAATTAGTAAGTTTTGAAAGTTCATAATGTGATGTCATTTGAATTGGAATTGGTTTGCAATCACCATGTCGTATACTATGATATAATTGAGAATTCAGTTTCGTGTTATATGAATTTGTAGGATAATCAAGTCCTAAGTTATGAATTATAGACTTGACTAAAATGGAAACTAAACTAATGAAATTGATGTTAATATAACTAATTAGTATTGTGATTCTAATGGTATATGTAGGGTAATTGGCGAACATTTATTATATTTGTGTAGCTTACACCCGAGGCATGTTTCCTAACTTCATTCTTTTATTAATGAATGCAAGTTCTTTATCCTAAACTTCTATTGAGCGAGTTTCTTAACTTCATTCTCTTTATATGAATGCAAGATTTCTATTCTTAAATTATCGTTGTATAAGTTCCTAGATTCTATGTTAAAGTTGATCAAGCCTAATATATCTTGTGTATGTTTGTACAAGCTCTTGTAATCTAATTCGTTACATTGAGCATCCTAAGTCTTATTGTTGCTATTCAAGGTATATACTGCTTTAATTCATTGTTTAAATGGAAATTTTTTCAACTCTTTTGAATATAGTCCCTTGCATATATATACCATGTCTGATCAAATATATAATGTTGTTGTTCAATTCTATATCATTGTGTTGAACCTTCATATAGCAAGAAAACTTTTATTGATTGAATTGATCTATAATTGAATAGTGTTCTGAAATTCTAGAACCACTGATAAGCTAGTTCCAAACTAAACTTTCTTTAATGCGGAAATTCTAAATCCAAACTGAGACGAACAACCCTAACATAGGGGATTTTATACGTGTAACGTTTAGATGTTTGTGCACAATACATGGTACAAAGGGCTGATCCCCCTAAGTACGTTAAGAAGGGTCTTTATAGTCTAAATGACTGTTAAGGTTGAGGTAATAAAACATAAATACCGGGAACGTAGTTCATGGTCTTAAGACCATCAGATATTAAATTTTAACTTGTTTTCTATTTTTGATTCGTAGAACAAGTTTATTGTTGTTCAGCATTCGTTGTTCTTTCACATGTTGTTATCACTACTAATCTTTATATCAGTGAGCAATTGTTTGCTCACTCTTATATTTAACACTGCAGCTAAAGTTGAGAAAGCTGATGAGTCATCTACTAGCAAAGTAAAGGGCAAGATGTCCAAGAGTTGAAGATTTATGAGAATTTATTTAAGTGATAAGACTTATTTTATTTTGTGATGTATTCCGCAGACTTGTGTAATAATTTAAGGTTAAATTACCTGGGATTGCTTTTGAGATGATGTAACCCTTAAATGGGAAAGATTATTGTTTAAGTTATTTAAATTATGTCTTTATCCTTTATTATGGGTAGTTAGATGTAATGGTTTTGGATAGTGAACACCAAATCCTGTGGAAATGGAGTACCCAGATTTAGGGGTGTCACAGGTTGGTATCAGAGCCTTAGGTTATGAACCTTAGGTGGAGAAACCTTAGGAAGTAACCTTTAAGGAGATAGAAAACATAGAGGTGTCCAACTCTTATCGAGTTTTAAGGAATGGATTAAGGCATCCATTGAAGCTAAACAATAAAAGACATTATGTGCTATGTGTTAATAACTTATGTGCTAGCGAGTATCGAAGGATGTTAAATAAAACTTAAAATATTTTATTATCAGGATGTTTAACGAAGGAGGATCCAGTCCAGCTAAGGAAGTGATACCTCAGATACCTAAAGATGAGGAACCTGGGATATCCATGTTGTGCGGGAACAGTTGATTCAGGAGGATGAACCTATAATTGATCCCGAGGAGGATAGTTATGAGGAGATAGAGGAGGATGACGAGGAAGAGGATCTTGTGGAGTTTCTACTAAACTCCATATCAGCTGAGATGTATGACGCACTGTACGACCGTAACATAGAATTACACGACAAGGTTGAGGAGCTGAAGGAGTTGGTTAAGATGCATCATGCTATGATAGAGCAGAAAGATGTGAAGATTCAGGAACTCGACTCACGCCTTGGAAACATAGAGTGGGACCTAGTTCATGTTAGAGTTTATGCCCTAGAGGCCAATTATTTATATAAATGCTTAACATTTTGATATTATATTTGATTGAATAAATGAATGATTTAATTATGGTTTTATTTACTGTGTTACATAAATGTTAACATAATAAAATTCCTTAGAATAGTGATACAAATTATATAGTTTCAAGTATGTGACTTGAACATAAGATTATATAATTACAATTAGTATCATTGCTCGAGTATCATTGTTGATGGGAAAACAATGATGCATTGAGACTAGTATGTGGATTGACTGATGACCAAATCTCATTGGTCATAAATATATGAGATATTAAGTCAATGCATAGGTACATCTTAGAGAACGATGTACTAGACAAACCCACCATGAGAATTCTACGTGGAATAGTATGCAAAGTGTCATTAGCGATTCTCATAGTGACAATGATGTAATGGTCCTTCGACCTGAAATCACTATATTACTACACTTGAATTTATGTACTTTGATATCATCAAATGTCACCTTTAATAGGGTGGACTATAAAGATGATTATTGGGTACATCATGAATCGTGTGAGGAATATGAGTGATCTAGATGGAATTTAACCCTCCTATATATTAGGGGTGATATCCATAGGCCTCTTGATTGAGTAGGACTATGAAATGCATGGCCATGCTCAAATAGTGATTTGTTTCATATAGTCTACTCATTGATCAAGAAAAACTCAGATTAAATTATGAAGAGTATGACACATTCCATGACTCGAGTTTAATCTAAGATATTAAGGTTAAAAGGATTAAATTACATTAAAACATTGGTCACGAAAAGGTTACATCGAATCATCGATCTTATTATTACTTGGGTAGCAGTGATGCATTATTAGATGCCGCTCACTGTTTATAATTTTGTAATATAATTTTAAAATTATTGTGATAAGGGTGTTTTATACCTACTTATTGGATATCAATTTACGCGAACTATGCTCATCTCAAGTACATTTTAATGTGTTTTTAGTTGTATTTTGTAATATTTTGTATTGCATGTACTGAGAACTCCTTTGGTGTAAAAGTGCAGGAAATGGCATAGCTTGGTGATGTTAGAAGGCATGAGGCTAATGGACGCATGACGCAAGGAACAAGTGGAGATATACAACTGAGGATGGATGAAGGAAGAGTGACATGACAAAGCGGCGATGGCGGCGGGACAAAGCGATAGTAGTGGCGAACACGAATCCAAATCGCGGCTGGCTGCATGCCAGCTATATAAACTTAAACACGTGCGCCCGCACGATTACCCGAGTTGAGAAAAAATTGAAGACCGCGTGCCCGCGCGAGTAATACAAAGGGGAAGCGTCGTCATGCATCCGATCTCGATCGCTTAACTCTGCTTTTATTTTAATTTTTAATTTGGAAGAGTTGTAGTGGGTTAAAACAATTCTGGTTGGTACCAGCCGCATTATTCACTTAGTTTTACGTGTTTTTCATATCGAAACTAGGGTTTTTACACTTTGGGAGATTTCCAACGTAGAATTAAGCCTAAACTTCATATTTTCCACTTCTTCTTGGGATTTTCAATCATTGTGGAAAACTACTATTCCTTTGCTGGATTTTAGTGAGGATTTGAACGTTACTATTGGATTGTAATCAACAATTGGGTTTGATCGATTCTATCCTTTCTCTTTCAATTGTTTGTTTATTATCCATGTTTTTCTTTGATCCCATAATGGCTTTTAGTTCAGTCATGAACTAAACTCCATTATGGGATTCTAACGGATTTTAATATGTAGTTTAATTGATTGCTTGACTGCTGGACTGTTTTGCATATCATAAGGAATTTCTATCATGATTGATTTGCATGCTTTAATGATTGATCACCATTCATTTTAGGTGCTTGTATGGAATTGAAAAATAACATGCGAGTATGGATTGTAATCATGATAGCATGCGTATATGGGGCTATTTTGCTTAGCTTTGTATTTCATGAATCAGATAGACATATAATATTTCACCGTATGAGTTAAATAAGGGCTTGTGCTTAAATTCAATACTGCTGCAATTTCACATAGAAATATAGTGAGATTGGCTTTTTTGATGATTACATGTTGTCTATTTCATGTGGATGCTATGTGAGTAGGTCATAATACATTGAAAAATGGTTATGTCTATATTAGTGCTCTTGGCTACTTTCCCGTGATATGTGAACAATCTTGCATGATGGTGGTAATTAGATGAATTATTAAATGAAGTTAGGATCCCATTATTTCCATATTTGATTTATTTCATTATTATTCTTATTTTAGTTGTTATTTGATTCTAAAGTAATTTTCAATCATAATCATAATTATTAGTTTAAGCATATTAAAATAGTGATAGAGTTGATGCATAATAATTTGATTTAGCAACTTTCTCCATGGATCGATACTCGACTTACTCCGTATTGTTTGTTGACACATGTATACTTGCATGAGTTAGAGCTCTTTTGTTAGAACCAAAAAAGAGGCAACAAGTTTTTGGCGCCGTTGTCGGGGAAAGGCGTTTAAATTTAAATAATTATCATCAATTTTAAGCTATATTGTATAACTTAGACAAATATAATCTTATCTCATTTCTATTCTTGTTTTTGTTTTGGTTTCAGGTACTTGCAGAATTTTTATGCACACACGATCGTCGAACCTCGTAATTAACAAAGATGACAGAGGGTAATATTAACGGAAGAGGTTGGAAAGCGAGTGTGCGGAGAAATTTGCAAGCACAATTAGAGGGTACTACATCTAGTATGGCAGAAAAACAAAGAATTGACCAAAGAGAAGATCACCGGGCTCTAAGGGACTATTCCATGCCGAATATTAATGGACTTCAGTCTAGCATAGTCAGACCGTGATAGCGACAAATACTTTCGAGATTAAATCGGGCACTATTCGGATGGTGCGAAATTGATACTGATTTGGGGGTCTTTTACGGATGATCCGAATGAACACTGTTGAGTTTCATTGAGATTTGTGATACATTCAGATACAATGGGGTGATGGAGGATGCTATTAGACTAAGGTTGTTCCCATTCTCTTTGAGGGATAAAGCAAGGAGTTGGCTGCATTCTTTGCCTTCTGGATCAATTACTATATGGGAGGACTTAGCGTAAAAGTTCTTAGCCAAAATTTTCCCAATGGCTAAGACGGCGAAGATGAAGACAGCTATCTCTCAGTTTGAGCAACAACAGGGCGAGTCCTTATATGAAGCATGGGAGAGATATAAAAAGATGCTGAGAAAGTGTCCGTACCATGGTATGCCAAATTGGATGGTGATCAACACGTTTTATAATGGATTAGGATGACAGTCGAGACCTATTGTGGATGCAGCTGCAGGAGGGGCATTATGGGCAAAGAGCTATGACGAGACCTATAACCTCATTGAAATGATGGCGGCGAACGATTTTAAAAATCCTACATCTCGGATGCCACGGCCCAAAGTTGCAGGTTTGTTGGAAGTGGATGCTATTACTCAATTGTCAGCACAGATGGCAGCTATGGCAAAGAAAATTGATTCATTGGCAGAGAGCAAAGCGAAAACAATTGCCTTCGTATGTGAGATTTGTGTAGGGTCACACTCTACAGATCAATGTGCTATCAGCTCGGAGTCGGTACAGTATGTGGGAAATTACAGGAAAGACCAAGGACTATTTCATAACACGTACAACCCCAACAACCGCAATCATCCAAACTTCAGTTGGTCAAATAACTTGAGGAATCAAAGAATCGGTTTAAAATTAATCAACAATTTCGATCCACATACCATCTCAAATACAGTTTACACTAAAACCACCATTTTACCGGGATTTTCTCAACAACAACAACATCATACTCCATCTGCACCTCAGCAAGAAAAGAAATCAGAAATGGAGGAGATAATGTTGAAGTACATGGAAAATACGGAGGTGATGATCAAAAGCCAAGCAGTGGCTATTAAGAATCTGGAAACTCAGATGGGGCAAATGGCGAGCATGCTTAATAACAGGCCCCAGGGTTCATTGCTAAGTAATACAGAGATAAATCCACGAAGAGACAGGAAGGAATAGTGTCAAGCGATCACATTGAGGTCTGGGAAAAATATTACAGGCACTGATTATCGCGCGCCCGTGCCTTGTTGTACTAAGGAGGCTTCGCGGCCGCGCGAGGCAGAGCAGTTGACTGAGTAGGGAGAAAATTAAGAGGAATCTGAGTCGCAGCGAGTAGAGAAGGATAAAGAAGGTTCATAGGACAAGCTTAAGAGTACAGTACCACTAGTTCACCCTCCGGTTTCGTATGCACAGAGATTGAACAAGCAGAGGGAAGATAAGCAGTTCAACAAGTTCTTGGAGATCTTTAGAAAGCTGCAGATTAACATACCTTTCGTTGAGGCATTGGAACAGATGCCAAGTTATGCAAAGTTCATGAAGGGTATATTGTCAAGGAAGAGGAGATTAGATGAATTTGAGACAGTGACCTTGACAGAGGAATGCAGTGTAGTGCTTCAGCATAAACTACCTCCAAAGCTGAAAGATCCGGGCAGTTTCACAATTCCATGCACGATCAGAAAGATGAACTTTGATAAATGTTTGTGTGATCTTGGGGTAAGTGTCAATCTGATGCCCTTATCAGTGTTTAATCAGTTGGGATTGCCGGCTCCAAGGCCGACAAACATTTTGTTGCAGCTAGCTGACAGATCCATCACGTATCCACGGGGAATTGTTGAAGATGTATTGGTAAAGGTGGACAAATTTATTTTTCCAGTTGACTTCATCATCTTAGATTATGAGGAAGATAAGAGTATACCAATCATACTGGGGAGACCATTCTTAGCCACAGGAAGGACGTTGATAGACGTGAAGAAAGGGGAACTCACTATGCATGTACATGATCAGGAGGTTACCTTTAACGTCTTCAAGGCAATGAAGTTCCCAACAGATGAAGAAGAATGCTTCCGGGTTAATTTGGTGGATCGGGTTCTAAATGATGAAGTACAGAGTCTGGTGGATTATGAACCTTTGAGAAGTATCATTGCTGAAAATTCAGAATTGGAGGATGAGGAATTCAAAGAACTTGTGCAATATCTGGATACAACTCCATAATTCCGAAAATTTAGAACACCTGTCGATCAATTGACAAAAGCTGGAGAAACATCGGTAAAATTAAAGCCATCTCTTGAGACACCTCCAGAACTTGAATTAAAACCACTTCCAGAACATCTCAGGTACGCATTTTTAAATAAAGATTCAAAATTCCCTGCGATTATTTCTTCTGCACTAACATCTTTTCAGGAAGAAAAACTGCTACGAGTGCTTCGAGAGTTCAAATCAGCTATTGGATGGACCATAACAGATATCAAAGGGATCAGCCCTTCGTTTTGCATGCATAAGATCTTGTTGGAAGATGGTAGTAAGCCATCAGTTGAGCAACAAAGAAGACTTAATCCGATAATGAAAGAAGTGGTCAAGAAAGAGGTACTGAAATGGCTGGATGCAAGCATAATCTATCCGATCTCAGACAGCTCATGGGTAAGCCCAATGCAGTGTGTACCAAAAAAGGGTGGCATGACCGTCGTGACTAATGAGAATAATGAGTTAATTCCAACACGAACAGTGACGGGGTGGAGAGTCTGCATGGACTACCGCAAGCTCAACAAGGCTACGAGGAAAGATCATTTTCCACTACCATTCATTGATCAGATGTTAGACAGATTAGCAGGTTATGAGTACTATTGCCTTTTGGATGGATATTCGGGCTACAATCAGATTATGATAGCTCCAGAAGACCAGGAAAAGACTACCTTCACATGTCCATACGACACTTTTGCTTTTAGAAGGATGTCTTTTGGGTTGTGCTGTGACGCCCCCAAATCCGGGTCCCTTCGAACCTCGGATTCGGTCCGCCACGATACTACTATCATCAAACTATTATATCTTTTATTCATAACTTAATGAATATAACTTTACTTATTATAATTTAGAATATAAATTCTTTCCATATCCAGGATCTATGTATAATGACCCCAAACTATTATAAGTTTCAAATATTGGTCATTTACTATTCCTGTTTTACATCACATTCGATGTTATACAAATATGCGGAATAATTTAAACTTTTTCACTCTCCTTTGAAAAATAATCTTTTATTGATATCTTAACTTGAATCAATTACAAATCCCTGAATCAAATTATGTTATGATTCCTTTTATTCAAATTACTGTATAAATATTCACATCTCAATTCGACTTTCACTATGTACCGCCTAGTACAACTTTACAACTTAACATGTATTACACATTATAAACTACTATCATTTACATCTACTTGAACCTAAACATAGTTCAAGAGCATTTAGTTAAATAATAAATCGATCTCCTTCGATACCATTGAACTTTATCAATCAAATACCACGTAACCTTTACTGTGTATCCTTAACCTGCAAAAGTGGTTATTTGCAAGGGTGAGCTCGACAACCTAGCAATTCTAACAGTTTTCATGCAACACATAGCATATAGTACCATACTCAGTTCATGCATTCATAATCGAATAATATTTACTACGCATGTTACTTCTCATATAACAGGCATATAAGTTTATATCACAAGTATATCATCAAAGATCAACTTTCACACTTCATACATATCTCATATGCATTTCATATATATACATCAACATTTGCATAGCATAATATAGCTCAACTAACAGTTATAGAATTCATATAACAAATAGGAACTGAAAGACTTGCCTGATTCGTAGTTTAAGAACTACGACTTAACTGCTTAACGCTTATAGTTATCCACACTTCGTGTATTCCTACACATTTATATAATCATGGATTCATATCCATCAGTAACATATTTCATGCATTCTCAATGTAATAACAATGTTACATTGTTTCCCAACTTGGTTCATAAAACCTACACTTCACTTTCTTATCATACTCTTAGAATAGCTAGGTATGTATAGTATACCTTAGTCACCCGTACATGACATCAACATTCATATAAATCTATTACACACGTGACTCGCTATGTGTTTATTACACATTTCAAACTCATAGATGAATGTTTCATATAGTTCTTGCATTTTGCAAAATTTAATAACTTTTAACAATTTTGGGTTTTATATAACCATTACATGCTCTTATGCTTAAAACATCATCTATGTCAAGTTTTATAGCTTTAGACATTCATTACACATATGCTTTAATGTTCAGATGACTACTAAAATAGTTTGGCAACAACGCCTGCTTGTGATTGCATTGCTACTGCTGATTTAACTTTAGGATAAGTAGCAATGTTGTCTTCTCCCCAGCCAAAACTAGATTTGAATATTTAGTTCTTAGTTCACACTTCATTTCTTAACATGCATGAATGTTAACACATAATATTTAAACACGTTAAGAGGTCATTTGTCAAAGTTTAGAACCTCTTGTGTTTATTCAAAGTTGTTTTTCCCATTTTAAGGCTTAACGACTTTCTTTAACAAGATTCGATGTTTACAAGCTTTTAAAACATATATTGGTACTAATAAGCCTCTAGTAGCATGTTCGTATGTATATATCTTATCTACATATGACTAGCATAGTTTATGACTTGAAATCTTACTTTCAAAACATGCTTTAATGACTTCTATTGTCAAACTAGATAAGTGCACTTATAGTTCATGTTTAAAGACATAAATAGTACTAGCATGCCATACTAAACTAATCAGGCAAGGCAACTTCAACTCACACATCATACTTGTTTGTACATGTTTCTCTTTACGTCAAAATATAACCACTTCATATTTTAATACTTAGTTTACAAAAGATAATGGAGTTTGTCTTTGAAATCATTTTATCATGAATGATGTAGTATAGCACATATAAAACTCTTATCATAAGTAACTAAGTCATATGAACATCTTTTCAAGTTCAAAAACTATATCTTATAGCATTCATGTCCATTAGCTTATTATACTAAGCTTTTCTTGAAATTTCTCTAATCACAAGGTCTAACAAGTTTAATCATAAACAAAGACACTACAAACACCATATCATACTCATTTACATTTGAACTCAATCATGTTTATAAACCACTAAGTTCAGAACTTATAGCACATAAGCTTCCACAAGGTTTGTTTTTAAAATCTTGAAGTTTCATTTTAGAACACACACTAAGTCACGCTAAAGCATTACATTATGAGTATTGTAATCTTATATGTCATGTCTAATATCATTCATTTTCATGTTATATCACTTAGAATAACATATTCCATTGTCGGGAGCACTATACTTGCGTATATGCTCGCTCAATGCCCTTCGATCGCCTCCTATTACGTAACAGTCACAAAGATGACTGTTTTTACCCTTCCCAACGACCTCAAATTTAAAACCTTAAAGAACAAAAGTTATAGGTATATTCGTCCTTTGTTCCGAATCATCTTGAATCACCTCAATCGGAGTTCGTATGAAAAAGTTATACCTAATTTACTATAGCAGGTCAAAACAGACTACTTTCATCAAGCTTTGAAGCACGTGCAATTTACCATACAATTGGCCTTGAGGCGTGGCAATTTGCGCCACAGGAAGGTAAACGGCCCTTGAGTTACGCACATCGTGATTTTACAGACCTCATCTCCTTCCAATCATCATAATATGAGTTATACTCATCCAATTCAGTCCATTTTCGATTCTATGAGTTCGTAACTCATAAAACTACAACATACCAACTACCCAATAATTAACATAAACATTAACAAATCCAAAAATCAATCTAAAGCTCATGTTCATACTTAGTTTTCATATTTTGAAAAGTTTAGCGAATTCATTCACTACGAATTCGTTTCTCAATCAATTTGGTTCGTTTAACTCTCGTTGTTTTCGTATATGACTATATTAACAACATCTAACAGAAAACTACAGATTCTAACAAGTTTTAGCCATTAATTTGGACTTAAAAGCAAGTATTTCATAATACCTTTCTAGTAATTGAAAAACTTTGAATTCAAGAACATGAATGACAGAATTGTTACCTTCTTCATGCTTGAAATTGTTAACTAATACTCTCCCATCCTCCAATTTCTCCTCAATTCATCTTACTTTCTCTATCAAATGCTCAGACATTCAACAAACGGGAAAAAAAGGAGATGAGCTCTATTTATAGCAAATCTAATACTCAGTTAATTGGCTTGCACACTGAATTAATCCAAGGGGAGGAAGAAGAAGCCAATGGATGCTAAAGAGTTGGTCACCAAATCCATGTTCAGCCATCATCAACTCTACTACGTAATGAAGAAGAAATAGGATAGGCCAATGGCCTATTTACGCGTCTGATATGTAAATGGGTGACACTGATTTTGGGACAAGCTTATAACTCAGCAACTGAAGCTTAGTTTAGTTCCTTTTAATTCCCAAAATAAAATTTTAATGTGTTAATGCTACTACACCAAGTAAAATTAGGGATTATTTATGTACTCATATCATATACTACATGTACATTAGTCCACATAATATTTTAATTGGGCTAAATATAATTTAGTTGGGTACTTTCAACCTATTACTTCATATCACACATAAATATCACAATGATTAATTAATATTAATCATTTTTTTTCCAATATCAACCCTTTTATATATTACAAACTATGTATATATTAAAATATCAAATATTAATTAACATATTTCTTTTATCCTCTTATGCTAAACACATATGTTAACTCACCATCTTATACAAGTGAACTAATCCTTTCAATCAATTTAATATCATGTCACTACTACACAAGGCTTTAATACTCAATTTCTATTATTCAATAATATAATTTTAATTAACCAATGTTTATTATTGTTTAGTTAATTTCCATAACTAACTCCCATTAAATTCATGTTTTGCCATCCTACTCCATTCACCATATATGACCCTTATAGGAGTTATTAGTATCCATTTCTTGGAATCACATGTTCATAACTTACTCGAAATTTTCTCTGACCATAAGGCGTAGGCTGCTACTGATCACAGACTTGAAAATGGCGTGCAATTGCTATGCCATACCAAAATTAGAGGTAGACAAGTTCTGCCTCAGCAGAAATGAAACCTAGGCTTCTAAATACTTTACACATCCTTCTTAAATGTTAACTCGTCTAACATTAATCCCTTCTCTCGTCAACAACGTACACGCATACAAGTCTAAACCTAGCACGCGTCAAGTCTTTAATAGTATTCAATATAGTACACTGAGTGGTTTCCCACAAACAACCAACAAATTGGTTTTCGTCTCGTCTACACTATTTTCACAAATGAGTTAGATCGGTTTACTAATTAATATATATACCTCAATTTCTCTCAAAGGAATTGTTTAGCCCAGCTTTTATACGTCAACCATTAAAGAGTTTGATTGCATTACCTTAGACTTGATACACACTCGTACACATACACCCAAGAAATTGGTGATTATTAAAGATATTTTAATGTCACCATCTTACTACTATAAAATAATTCTATAAATTATTTAATGTCGATAGATAAATCTTATCCATCTTTATATAACTTCATCTCTACAATTTCTAACAAATATATAATAATGGTATATATTTATTAACCACAACATTACTTATTACATAGCTCATATTACCCTATGTAACACAATCACATACACAGTAACACATTATATATTTTTATTTGAACCCTTCACAAGCCTTAAGAATTTTATTCACTAAATTCTTATTTTAATATTTTCTGAAAATTCGGGTTCTTACATGTGCAATGTGTAAGACCCCAACTTATTATAAATAAAATTGAATTTTCTTCAATTCATTATTCTAAATTAATAGGGTGTTAATTTGATATAATACTTTGGTTATGGGTGAAATGTAACAATTTTACAAACTAAGCAAGTGGTTATAAAATATTCCTTTTGTTGGGGAATATTCGTTTGGTCGTGGAATATTCTTTTTGTCAGGAATATTTATACGATGACTCAGTCAATTATGGGCCCCATAACGGTATAATTGTCGGATGAAGAAAATGACAAAGTTTGAGTTTTATAAATAACGACGTAATTATTCACAATTAACACTTGTTAGAATACCTAGTGGTTAAAATACGATGTCTGGCGTGGTTGCACGATAGCACGGTATTGCATTATTATTGTTGAATTATCGATTAAATGCGTAAGAAGACACTACTCAATAATTATTACGATGAATTCTTTATTCAATATTTTATTTTATTAATTCAATAATTCTTTGCGTTGATATTTTATATTATTGTTGTTTCAATAATTGTCACTTTGCACAAAGATTTCCCATTATCGGATCAATAATTCATATTATTTGAATAATATTATTAGATAGCATTATTGGCAATGTCTAGAAAGTTACATCGAGGAGAGGTTTGGTCACCTAATTGCGGCGCCGATGAAGAGAAATCCTTATCGGAAAGCCCCTCTTTCTGAGGAGCGGCTGGTTGTCATAATTGTGATTTTGTAATATTATTTGTGAATAATTAATTATTGATTTATATAATAAGGAAATATTTATTTGATACGGATATAAATGATGGATTTATTTATTTTATGTGGTTATAATTGAAGGAATTAATGTTGAGGTGTTTTATCAGTATTTTTGTCGGAATGGAGGTATTAAAAATTAAATCAGTATTTTTACGATATATTGCGTAAGTTATAATTTTGAATCCGACCGTTGGATCTTTGTGATTTTTGGATATGTTATACATATATAAGTTGAGTATATGTCCACAAATTTTGAACCATTAAAAATGAATGAATGATTTGTTATGAATTTTAAGAGATGACTGATTCGGAAATTAGTTTTATAAATGATTTTGATGGAAAATTCTAGAATTGAGTGGGCCCCACTTGTGGTTGGTGAAGAAATGTATTGAATTTTATTTCAAATGTGGTGGGTGGCAATGGTAGCAGGTAAAGCCATCAGGTAGCAGGTCAAGTCTGCTTCGGCGTGCTAACATTTTCCTATAAATATAGGGCTAAGTTAGAATTTAAAATCACACCAGAAACATAAGCTTTCTCTCTTTCTCTCTCTATATTATCTAGCGTATTTTGTGAGTATTTAGATACTTTGAGAGTTGCTGTTCAGTACAAGTTTCATTCAGCATCACTTCCGAGCTTTCATTCCGAAGTACTGTTTCTTTGAGGTAAGGGATGTTATTTTTTTTTGTAATGATGTTATTCTCTCAATATCATTATACCGAAATATTGGTAATGATTTTATTGTGGAATTTCTACCTTTTTGTGTCGGGGTTACTATTCACGTATATGGCACTATTCACGTATACGGCACAATTCACCGAAAAATGAAAATTTTCCTTTTCATCCCAGATGTCTTTTATGGTTACTATCTTTGATTGTATCCATGTTTTAATCTTTATTTTTGAATTCTGCTTCACAATTGGTTATTTTGAAGTATTATTGATCTTGGATAAACTATTATACGAATCCCTAATATTTGTCCTTCTGTCTCACTGGATTCGTTCTCTAAAATGTTTTTCATCATCCTCAGTCCTTAATGATGATATTATTGAATATCTTTGGCCTGTAGTGCAAAGATGAATGATTAACTGATGAATATCTTTGGCCCGTAGTGCAAAGATGAACAGGTGTTGAGATGAACATGATCGACTGGTGATACCAATGAATATCTTTGGCCTGTAGTGCAAAGATGAATATTTGATTAAAGATGTATATTGATTGTTGTTACAGGGATAAAATATTGATGATGGACTTTAAAATCTTAGAAGATAGTAGAACTCATTCTCTACTTGACTCTTCTAATGGATTGTTGTTTCCGCTGTAGTTGTTAATCTAAAACTTGTTGTCTATTATGTTCTCTCAGATTTTTAACTGTTGAAGACTAATGATAATTTGTTGTATATTATCTTAGTCATAATATTCTTTACTGGGCTAGTTGAGCTCACCCTTTTCCTTTTTGTTCCATTTTTCTTCTCAGGAGGTGAGAACATAGTAGGATCGAGTCGGGGTATGGAGTGATGGTTCTAGAAAGATGTTTTAGCAGTCCTCACTATTTCTGTAAAATAGTGTATGAATAATTATAATGAGGACTTATTTGAGTGTTGATATTGTCTAGAAGACAATATTTGTATTTAAACTCACAGATGTGTTTATCGTATTTTGCCGACAATTGTATTATTGAAGTTGTAGTTTGCTTTCTGTACCATGTATTTGGCGACTCAGAATGGGTGTTGTATACCTATTTTGGGGGCGTCACACAATGCCCCAGCCACGTTTCAGAGATGCATGATGGCTATATTTTCAGACATGGTGGAACAGAATGTGGAGGTATTTATGGATGACTTCTCAGTCTTCGGGGACTCATTTGATTTATGCCTTGAAATTTTGGTTATGGTTTTGAAGAGATGTGTTGAGATGAACTTAGTGATGAACAAAAAGTGCCATTTCATGGTACAAGAAGGAATCATACTGGGACACAAGGTTTTGAAGAAGGGACTTGAGGTGGATAGGGCGAAGCTGGAAACTATTGAGAACTTGCCACCACCTACGTCAGTAAAAGGTGTTCGAAGTTTTCTGGGACAAGCAGGTTTCTACCGCAGATTAATCAAGGACTTCTCCAAGATAACTAAACCACTATGAAGTCTATTGGAGAAGGATTCACAGTTTAATTTTGATGAAGCCTGCGTGTCAGCATTTGAGCACTTAAAGGGGAAACTAACTTCAGCACCAGTGATTACTGCACCAGATTGGGATTTGCCATTTGAGCTGATGTATGATGCCAGTGATTATGCCATAAGGGCTGTTGTGGGGTAGAGGAAAGAGAAGATTTTTCATGTGATTTATTATGCCAGCAAGACCCTTATAGATGCACAGTTGAACTACACCAGCATAGAGAAAGAGTTATTGGCAGTGGTGTACGCCTTTGATAAATTTCGAGCATATCTGATTAGCACAAAGGTGATAGTGTATACGGATCACGCGGCAATTCGACATTTAGTGGCAAAGAAGGATGCAAAACCCCGGTTGATCAGATGGATTTTATTACTACAAGAATTTTATTTGGAGATCAAGGACAGAAAGGGCACCAAAAACCAAGTGGCAAACCACTTATCGCGACTTGAGAATTCGGAAAGGGAGGCAGACGACAATGTGGTTATCAATGAATCCTTTCCAGATGAGCAGTTATTTGTGGTGAAAGGGGAAGTGCCATGGTTTGCAGACTACGCGAACTATTTGGTGAGTAAGATGGTACCTTCTGACTTGGTGGGTCATCAAAAGAAGAAATTTCTGCATGATGTCAAATGGTATATCTGGGATGAGCCTTATTTGTTTAAACAGTGTGCTGATCAAATGATAAGAAGGTGTATCCCGTATAGCGAGACCGAGGGAATTTTGTAGGATTATCATTCTTCGGTGTATGGGGGTCACTATGGTGGAGAAAAGAACAATGACTGAGTACTACTAGCGAGGATTCTACTGGCCGACAATTTTCAAGGATGCATACAGTTTCGTCCACCGGTGTGATAGATGTCAGAGAGCTGGGAATATTTCAAAAAGAAATGAAATGCCGTTGAATACAATCCTCGAAGTTGAAAATTTTGATGTTTGGGGGATTGATTTCATGGGACCTTTTGTTTCTTCCTGCGAAAACCTCTATATCTTGCTCGCAGTGGATTGTGTCTCGAAATGGGTAGAAGTGGCAGCTCTTCCGACAAATGATGCCAAGGTAGTCCTTAGGTTTTTACACAGAAGTATCTTCACTAGGTTTGGGACTCCAAGGGCCATCATCAGTGACGAAGGCAGTCATTTCTGCAACAGGCAGTTTACATCTTTGTTGGCTAAGTATGGTGTGAACCATCGCATTGCTACAGTTTATCACCCACAAACAAATGGCCAAGCTGAAATGTCGAATCGAGAAGTCAAAAGAATCCTTGAAAAAGTTGTGAATCCCACGAGGAAGGACTGGTCGTTAAAGTTGGATGATGCAGCGTGGGCCTATAGGACTGCATACAAAACTCCATTGGGCATGTCACCTTTTCAGCTGGTGTATGAAAAAGCTTGTCACCTTCCTATGGAGCTAGAGCATAAGGCATATTGGGCAATTCGAAAGCTCAATTTTGATTTGAAAGCTGCAGGGGAGAAACGCCTACTCTAACCCAATGAGTTGGATGAATTCAGATGAGAATTCAAAGCTGTACAAGGAGAAGGTGAAGAAATGGCATGACCGAAAGATCATAAAGAGGACATTTGAACTGGGACAAAGGGTTTTGCTTTATAACTCCAGACTTAAACTTTTTCCCGGGAAACTGAAATCAAGATGGTCTAGGCCATTTACAGTGAAGACTGTCTTTCCGTATGGTGCGATTGAAGTATTTGATAAGTTTCCGGACAAGCCGTTTAAGGTGAACGGATAACGATTGAAGCATTACTTTGATGGCGAGGTGGATAGACAGAAAGTCACCTCAATTCTTGCTTCGACACGAGATTCAGAGACAGTCAAGCTAATTGACTATAACTTAGCGCTTGATTGGAGGCAACCCATTGTTTCTATCTTTATTTTGTATTTATTCAGTTCAAGTTATTTTTGTTAGCTCATTTTCATTCTTAGTTAGGATCATGTGATTCTCTATGCCTAATTAGCATAGTAGCTGAAATTGAATAGGAGTACGTTTGTGCATTGCATTGGAAGTATGGTGACAAAATAAACACTAATGTTTATTTAGTAAATCTTGCTTTGACAGTGTCTATTGGTGATATTGCAGGTGTATTGGACTGCATGCATTACTGTCTTGCAGTATTGGAGATGAATCTTGGACTGCGAGAATTCAGTGTCATGCTGCTTTTGAAAGCTTTCATAACTCATGGCCAGCGTAGCTTACTTTGGTCGACTAAAAAAGCACACTCATGGCTACCAAGACAACATGCCTATTGAAAATTGATGCGTACGTCTGTGCCACACCGCACATGGAAAAATTTTGAAGTTTTAAAAAAGTGTTGGGAATTATTTGGTCTCTCACTTCACATAACAGAAGGCGCAATCACTTGCTCCCCTCCACACGCACGTCTCTTCCTCTCTATTAGTTACAAAATTGAAGTCGTGCATCTCTCCTCCACCACGTGATCATCCACGATTTTTTCCACGTTCAACATCTACTCAACCTCTACACTGTATTATAAAACTAGGGTTTCCAATTGAGTTGTGCAGCAATCAGTTTGGGGGTTATCCAAACCGGTTAGAAATCTCTATTAGGCAAGCAAATCGTCATCTTCAACATTCAAAATAATGGGTCCAAAGAGAGCACGATCTTCTTCTTCTTTATCATCATCTTCCTATAACAGTCTCGGGGAGGATGTTGTGGACCATACCAAATTTCTCAGCCTCGAAGCCCAGCAGGAGTATTACAGAATTGTGGCCAAAACATTTGTGAAGGAAAGGGGATTCAAGCCTGAGAAACAAGATGGTCAACTATGGAACATGATTCAAGAGAGGGGTTGGTTTGGCTTGGCTGCGACTCCTATGCCGATTCCGATGAGCATAGTCCAGGAATTCTATGCTAATGCTTAAGCCACCATGAGCGGTCTATCCTTGGTTCATGGTTTTGAAATAGATTACGAGACCTCCGATATCGAGCAATTTTTGGGATCAACGACACACCACCAATCGGGTCTCGCTAATTGGGTAGCAGGTGCACATATGGAAACAGACTTGGAATTGGTTATTGTTGAATTGTGCGTACCAGGCACAAAGTGGACGTATAAAGCCAACACGAATTAGCCTCGCATATTCCCAGCCGCAGCCCTGAATCGATATGCAAAGGCGTGGAATCTGTTCATATGTGCAAAGCTTGTTCCTTCATCTCATCAGCATGAGATCACAGTAGAGAGGGCAATCATTCTGTGGGGCATAATCACCAGCAAATACATTGATGTGGGCCATCTCATCCATCAAAATATGTTGAGGTATTTGCGGGGAAGCACTATAGGGAGTATTCCACACGCGTCAGTTGTAGCTATGTTGTGTGCTCATCAGGGCTGCCATTGGGATAATGAACAAATGCAAAACCTAAGCCAGGATATCACCCACGCAACCATTGCAAAATTCGAGGATTGGGCAGGAGGTGTACCGCACCCGCGAGGACGAGAATTTATCATCCAGCCCATATTCCCAGAGCCACCACAGCAGCCATCTCAGCCAGATGAAGCGGGCCCATCAACGCAAACACCTGCTGTCCCTGGGGATCGCCAGCTCCGAAGGTTGGAGCGTAAGGTTGATGCCATGTACGATAACTTTGTAGCATTTGCTATGGGCCTCACGAGGTCATTGGCGGAGGCATTTTCTCTACAAGGAACAATGCTTGAGTGGCCTCAGTTCGGGACAGTAGTGCCATATCCACCACCAGCTTCACCACCCGAAGAGGGTGGTGCAGATGAGCACTAGGGGAGTTTTCTTTAACCCTTTACCTTCATTCACTGGGACATTGAATATTATAAGTTTGGGGGTATTGGGGTAGTAGGGTAGTTTCATTTAGTATTTGCATTTAGTATTTACATGTTTAGTTTAAATTTTGCATGTTTATGTTTATGTTTATATTGCATGTCTCACAAAGTCTAGCTTTATGGAAATTTTGTCTAGCCGATGATGATAGTGAATTTTAAAGGATTGTTGAGTATTTTGGATAACATAAACCTAGTTATAATGTTTTACACGATGAAATTCATAATGCTGCTTAAATGCTTTCGGTTTGCACTGTCGTGTTCACAATTGCTTGTAGGCATAAGAATGATGTGTTGCATTGCTTAATAGAAAATGTGGTTTTAAAAAGAGAAATATGTGGAACATGGATTTAGACTGTGTAAAACATTGAGATTCAAACTGTGGGAAAACATGGGTATGCTATGTATAAAAAAAAGAAAAAAAAAGAAAAAAGAATATAGCAATAACGTGGCTAGTCTTATTTCGGGGCCCTGGCTACTTGAGTAAGTACGCCCGTAGGGGTGTCTTACCACCTAGCGCCCTAAGGTCTTTCATGGTCTGGGAGTTGTTGGTTGAAAGCTCGCTAAGGGGTAGCAGTGTTTGCCTAATGGAATGAGGCATTGCACAGTCATGTGAAAAAAAAAAGAAAAGGAAAAAAAATAGCAAAAAACACCGCGGAAAAGAGCGAAAATCGCCCTCGTGAGTAGCAATAAAGCAGTTAAGCCCATTGTTGAACCTTAGTTTGTTTTGATATGTTGGAATAGTCTTCGTTGTATAAGTATACATGAGTCTTGATTTAGACTATAATTTTCTGTTTTGAGCAGTTTAGCATGTGTATTCTTTGCTTAAATCAAGTTTTGGTGAACACAACACACACACACAACATCTCTATAGCATTTATTTGTATTCTTGAATCTGGATAATTCGCTAAGGCATTTTGGATTGAAATTCTGTTAGAACTGGAACAATGTGAGACTAGTTTGCATCATAATTTAGTTACATAGTAATGTAGTTGCATTTTCAGTGTTTATTAGTATGCATTGCTTGAGGGCAAGCAACAGTTCAAGTTTGGGGGTATTTGATAAGGGGGTTTTATACCTACTTATTGGATATCAATTTACGCGAACTATGCTCATCTCAAGTACATTTTAATGTGTTTTTAGTTGCATTTCGTAATATTTTATATTGCATGTACTGAGAACTCCTTTGGTGTAAAAGTGCAGGAAATGGCATAGCTTGGTGATGTAGAAGGCATAAGGCTAATGGACGCATAACGCAAGGAACAAGTGGAGATATGCAACTGAGGATGGATGAAGGAAGAGTGACATGACAAAGCAAAGATGCTGGCAATGGACAAAGCAATAGCGATGGCGAACACGAAATCAAAAGCAATGAGAATCCATGCAATAGCAACTTCTCTGACTTAAACATGCGCGCCCGCACGATTACCCGAGTTGAGCGAGCGTAAAGGCCAAGACGGGTGCCCGCATAGTAATAATACAAAGGGAAGCCTTGGCGGCCACATGCGTGACATCCGATCTTCTTGATCTGTTTTATTTTAATTTTTAATTTGGAAGAGTTGTATTGGGTTAAAACAATTCTAGTTGGTACCAGACGCATTATTCACTTAGTTTTACGTGTTTTTTATATTGGAACTAGGGTTTTTACACTTTGGGAGATTTCCAACGTAGAATTAAGCCTAAACTTCATATTTTCCACTTCTTCTTGGGATTTTCAATCATTGTGGAAAACTACTATTCCTTTGCTGGATTTTAGTGAGGAATTGAACGTTACTATTGGATTGTAATCAGTAATTGGGTTTGATCGATTCTATCCTTTCTCTTTCAATTATTTTTTTATTATCCATGTTTTGCTTTGATCCCATAATGGCTTTTGGTTCAGTCATGAACTAAACTCCATTATGGGATTCTAGCGGATTTTAATATGTAGTTTAATTGATTGCTTGACTGCTGGACTGTTTTGCATATCATAAGGAATTTCTATCACGGTTGATTTGCATACTTGAATGATTGATCACCACTCTTTTTAGGTGCTTGTATGGAATTGAAAAATAACATGCGAGTATGGATTGTAATCATGATAGCATGCGTATATGGGGTTTTTTTGCTTAGGTTTGTATTTCGTGAATCAGATAGACATACTGTTTCACCGTATGAGTTAAATAAGGGCTTGTGCTTAAATTAAATACTGCTGCAATTTCACATAGAAATATAGTGAGATTAGCTTTGTTGATGATTACATGGTGTCTATTGCATGTGGATGCTATATGAGTAGGTCATAATACATTGAAAAATGGTTATGTCTATATTAGTGCTCTTGGCTACTTTCCTGTGATATGTGAACAATCTTGCATGATGATGGTAATTAGATGAATTATTAAATGAAGTTAGGATCCCATTATTTCCAGATTTGATTTATTTCATTATTATTCTTATTTTAGTTGTTATTTGATTCTAAAGTAATTTTCAATCATAATCATAATTATTAGTTTAAGCATATAAAAATAGTGATAGAGTTGATGCATAATAATTTGATTTAGCAACTTTCTCTGTGGATCGATACTCGACTTACTCTGTATTGCTTGTTGACACATGTATACTTGCATGAGTTAGAGCTCTTTTCTTAGAACCAAAAAAGAGGCAACATATTGCCAACGTAATAATAACCTATAGGGTCACACACATAGAACGTTATTAAAAAGGGAATTAATTTAAATTATAAGGATTTAAATATATCAATATGATTGATAGTATTTAAATCACAAATTTAAATTCAAAGGATGATATATATATATATATATATATATATATATATATATTAATTAAGTAAGACTTAATTAAGGTATAATATATATATATATTCGAATTTTATTATAATTAGATTAGGGTTTTGATTAATTCCGATTTACTGCTATATATATATATGATATATCAGCGTTTTAGGTAAGTTAATCAAAACCTAAGAAAACCCTAGCCGCTCTTAGAGAGAGACTAGAGATAAAACAGAAAATCCATTCCTTTGGTGGCTAGTACCACAGCTCCCTTTATTACAGAATCGTGTGACGATTCGCGGGCGCGTGTGGATACCGTAGAGGCATAGTTCTTTCGAATTGTGTTGGAGATTCGAAGCGGTTTCAGAGTTTTCTATTATCGTTATAAATTCTAAACCACTGAATTAAATTTGTTTCGCATGGATCATGTGTTGGGTTTCAAAAATTTCTTTATAAATTTTTATATTCCGTTGTGCGTTTCTGTACCGAAATCCTACAGTTCATACCAAGGGTTAGCATGAAGATCTGTTGGCGATAAACGAGAAGATGAAGACTGATATGGAAAAGTTAAAAGATGACTTCGAAGAGGAGTCAGTTAAGCGTGCGAGAACAGAGGATGCTTGGATGAAGGCGACTCAACGTGAAAACCGTACTGAGGCTAAAGTCCAAGTGAAGAAAGTCAAGACGAATGAGATGGATTACGCCTTTAATTTTGCAATTGATAGGGCCCAGGATCGAGTCTTTTATTACCCACCTCAGTTTGAAGATTTGTCGTGGTTCGTGATGGATCATAGAACGGCGTATCGTATTATGGAGGAAGAGCGTTGAGAAGCCTTACGACGTCTTAATATGCCCAGATAAAGAGAATAAGAATAATAACAATAATAATGTGTGGTTAAGTAAGTGAGTAAATAAATTTTGAATCCCTTATTTTGAGATGAATAAAGGGGTAGTATGAATATGTAATCCTGAAACTTGTTTAGTTCAGGAAAGTGAATGTTAATAACGGTTATGCTATCTTTATTGTGTTTTAAAAACGTTATGAATGAATAAAATATCAAAGTTTATTTGAAATGTTATGTGTTATAGTTTTAATCTTAGAATGTTTAAGTTAAACTTTAAATACTCAAGAAGTTGATGAATGCACTAATAAGCGTATATCTTAACAGAAAATGCCTCCTAGACAACCACGTCAACAACCACCTCCTTAGGGGTCTACTAATAATAATAACGAGGCCAACGCTAACCCGGTTCAGCAGTTGGTAACCTTGTTAACAAGAGCACTTGCGAATCAACCACAAGCTCAAGTCACGACCTTTAAGGAATTCAAAGTGGTTGGACCGCCAGAGTTTCAAGGGTCTATGAATCCAGTTGAAGCCCAAACCTGGATCATGGAAATGGAGAAGGTGTTTGACATTTCCAGAGTTAACGAGGATCAGAAGACTGCGTTCACAATGTTCATGCTAAAGTCTGAAGCTAGCTATTGGTGGCAGGCAAATAAGGTTCGTGGGGGACAAGGAGTGATAGCGTGGGATAGATTTAAGGAGATTTTTTTTGAAATGTACTTTTCAGCGAGTTCTCAGAATCAGATGGAGGTACAATTTTTGGAACTAAAACAAAGAACTATGACGGTGCAAAAATATGCTGTGAAGTTTAACAAGTTGGCAAGGTTTGCCACATATCAAGTCAATACCGACGAGCATAAAGCAAGAAGGTTCGAACAAGGATTGAAGCCCTGGCTTTATAGCAAGGTTTCAATGTTCCAGTTAAATATATTTGCGGCTGTACTGGAAAAGGCAATTATCGCGAAAGGTGGAAGTGATGCCTTGGCCAAGTACAATCAAGAACAGAAGAAGAGGAAGAATGAGAATGGAAATAAGGCTGGTGGAGGTAATGTTGGAGGTAACAATCAGAAGAGGAAGTGGAGTGAGAATTCGAATACGAGAGGACAACAAGGAAATCAACAAAAGAAAAAGTTTGAAGCTTGTGCGACGTGCGGGAAGAACCATACTGGGGTATATTTGAAGGGAAAACAAGTGTGTTTCAACTGTGGTCAAGAGGGACACATTGCACCAAACTATTTTAGTCCAAAGAAAGGAACATGTTTTACCTGTGGTTCGAAGGATCACATGGCTCGTGACTGCCCTAAGAAGCCAGCGGGAAGTGCAAGTGGTGGAAAAGGAAACAACAACGGTGGTGGAGAATTGACTATCACTGGACCAACACAGTCAAGCCGACCTACTGTGAGGACTTTCAATATGACCGTGCAGGATGCTGTGCAATCTAAGGATGTGGTGTCAGGTATCATTCCAATTAATGGTAGTAATGCTTATGTGCTATTTGATTCGGGTGCTACTTGTTCATTTATATTCGATGAATTTTCTCAGAACTTAGATTTGCCTCAGGAAGAATTAGAATTTCCCTTAAGCATAGAGATTGCGAATAGGGAAGTGATTCCTGTTAGATTCATATATAGGAATTGTAGAGTGATTATAAGGGATCACGAGATGATGGTAGATTTGATACCAATTAGACTTGGTGAGTTTGATGTTATTGTTAGAGTTTATGCCCTAGAGGCCAATTATTTGATATAATTGCTTGACGTTTTGATATTATATTTGATTGAATAAATGAATGATTTTATTATGGTTTTATTTACTGCGTTATATAAATGTTAACATAATAAAAAAATCCTTAGAATAGTGATACAAATTATATAGTTTCATGTATGTGACTTGAACATGAGATTATATAATTATAATTAGTATCATTGTTCTTAAATGTCCCTAGTCGAGTATCATTGTTGATGGGACAACAATGATGCATTGAGACTAGTATATGGATTGACTGATGACCAAATCTCATTGGTCATAAATATATGAGATATTAAGTCAATGCATAGGTACATGTTGAAAACGATGTCTTTGGATAGACCCGCCATGAGAATTCTATATGGAGCATTATGCGGAGTATCATTAGCAATTCTCATAGTGACAATGATGTAATGGTCCTCTGACCTGAAATCACTATATTACTACACGAGAATTTATGTACTTTGATATCATCAAATGTCACCTTTAATAGGGTGGACTATAAAGGTGATTATTGGGTACATCATGAATCGTGTGAGGAATATGAGTGATCTAGATGGAATTTAACCTTCCTATATATTAGGGATGATATCCATAAGCCTCTTGATTGAGTAGGACTATGAAATGCATGGCCATGCTCAAATAGTGATTTGTTTCATATAGTCTACTCATTGATCAAGAAAAACTCAGATTAAATTATGAAGAGTATGACACATTCTATGACTCGAGTTTAATCTAGGATATTAAGGTTAAAAGGATTAAATTACATTGAAACATTGGTCACAAAAAGGTTGCATCGAATCATCGCTCTTATTATCACTTGGGTAGCAGTGATGCATTACTAGATGCCGCTCACTGTTTATAATTTTATAATATGATTTTAAAATTATTGCCAACGTGATAATAACCTATAGGGTCACACACATAGAACGTAATTTAAAAGGGAATAAATTTAAATTTTAAGGATTTAAATATATTAATATGATTAATAGTATTTAAATCACGAATTTAAATTAAAAGGAAAATTTGTATATATGTATATTAATTAAGTAAGACTTAATTAAGTTATATATATATAAATTTGGATTTTATGAAATTAGGTTTTGATTAATTCCTTTTAACTACTATATATAGGATATATAGCAGCTACTTAGGGTTAATTCATAACTTGAAAACCCTAGCTGCTCTTAGAGAGAGACTGGAGAGAAAACATACAGTTTCATAAAGGTTCCTTTGGTGGCTAGTACCGCAAGTCCCTCTTATTGCAGAATCGTTCGACAGTTCGTGCGACGTTCGTGTGGATACCATAGAGACGTAGTTTCATGAGGAATTACGTTAAGGATTCGAGCGCATCAATTTCAGATTCTCGTTTTTCATATTCGGTATAATCTCTAAACAACTGAGTTAATTGTTTTTCGCATGGATCCTGTTTTTGGGTTTCAGAAATTGCTTTGAATTTTTATATTTCCACAGCGTTTTATGTGCCGAATCCCTACAGTTATACTGGGAATTGATTGGTTATTCAATTACGGAGCAATAATTGATTGCCAAAGGAAATGTGTTAACCTTATGACTCCACCAAAGGTTGTGTTCTATGGCAATAAGTCACCTCGACAAGCAAGTTGTCTAACGGTGATGCAAGCCAAGAAGTTGTTGAGACAAGGATGTGTAGGATACTTAGCCTACATAGTCGATACACAGAAGAAGAGTGCGAATTTAGAAGAGATACCGATCATAAGAGATTTTGCAGTCGTATTTCCAAACGATTTGTCGGGTCTTCCGCCAGATTGACAAATCGAGTTCGTGATTGACTTGCTACCAAGAACGGCCCCGATATCTAAGGCACCATACAGAATGGCCCCGGTAGAGATGAAAGAGTTGATGTTACAGTTGCAAGAATTGCTTGACAAGAAGTATATTCAGCCGAGTGTGTCGTCATGGGGAGCACCTGTGTTGTTTGTTAAGAAGAAAGATGGATCGATGTGGCTCTGCATTGACTATCGAGAATTGAATAAGGTCACGATCAAAAATAAGTATTCGTTACCAAGAATCGATGACTTATTCGATCAACTGAAGGGAGCAAGATATTTCTCAAAGATAGACTTGAGGAGTGGTTATCATCAGTTGAAGGTGAGGCCAGAAAATGTACCGAAGACAGCATTCAGAACTCGGTATGGTCATTACGAGTTTTTGGGTATGTCTTTTGGTTTAACTAATGCACCTGCGGCGTTCATGGATTTGATGAACAAGGTGTTTAAACCATTCTTAGACAAATTTGTGGTGGTGTTTATTGATGATATATTGGTATATTCCAAGACCAAAGAGGAACATGTTAAACACTTGAGATTGACGTTGGATGTAACGATTGAGAAATTTGTAATTTAATTTAAATATTTATGGAATTAAATAAATATTTTAAATAATTTATTTATTGAGAAAAATAAATAATTAATGAATTGTGGTGAATTAATTTAGTAACTAAATTGATTAATGTTAATTAAATTGGGTATTGATAATTTTATTTGAAGGATTTAATTTAAGGAAATAATTAAATTAAATCAATTGCTTAATATTTAAGAAAAAATTAAGCTAAATACATTGTTTAATTTAATGAAAATAAATAAATTAAATAAAATGACGTGTCTAATTTATTAATTAAATTAGATATATAATTATTTATTAATTATAAGGTATAATGATTTTATTACTATTATAAGTTATTTAAATTAGCTAAACTAAAGTTATTTAAATTAACTAAATTAAAAGTGTGACAATTGGAAACTATATAATATAAATATTATTTAAATAATCTAGTTTGGGAATTAGTGTGTAACCAAACGTAGCCTTATGGCTTTTGATTTATTTTAACTGACATGGGCCTTTTTGGTTTTTTACCGGATGAACATGGAAGCCAGTTATATGTTGCGTATTTCATTTCACGTATTATTTCTCTAAGGCTTACTAGATAGCAGAGAGTGAGAAAGCGAGAGCTTGGTGAGAATTGCAGAGAATTGAGAGTGGGATCAAGAAGGAGAAGGGTTGAGAGGGAGTTTCTTATCAATTTTCTTGTCACAAAATCAAAGGTTCAAGGGATAAACTATTCCTATTGTTATTTTTAGTTTTGGTAGTATATGTATATATCTTCTTGGTATGATTTGGAAATCACGTGAATTGTGATGTATATATGTTCATATAGATTTGCAAAACTCTGTTAATTATCATGTAAACTTGTTATTTGTTATCAAATTCGTAAAAATTGGGTGTAGGAAGAAAAAGGAAAATCACAGCGTTAGTATTCTTATAATATGGCCTTAGAAAGTACCAAATTTCTTGTCCAATGTGTGATGTAATCTGTAATTTGTTGATGGATTATGATAATATATTAAGAAACGAAAACAACGTAGTTTAAATCATGTCAATTGATTAAGAAACGAGTTCGTGGCGATCAAATTCGTTAAAAGTATAAAAATGTGGAAATTTGGGAAAAATATAGTTTTAATTCTTCAAAATAGTGTTTATATAATGTTTTTGTATATAGAATGGTGTTTAGCATGTATAGCTATAATATGACAAAGTGTTAGACGTTGAAGTTAGGAGATTTTCTGTAGAATTGGGATTTTTGGCCAAAGTAGAGCCTGATTTCGAGCTTCTGTAAAAATTGAATCCCGAGGCATCGCAGCGCGGGTAGCAGTAATCCATGTGCTTCTTCTTGTGGCAATGCCAAATATATATAGGCGTGCAATACGGTTACCTGAGGTGCATTATTGGGCGCGACCACCAGCAGTAGCCACCATAGAAAGTGAAGTCTGCTTAATTGCATGTCATGCGTAACGGACTTGGGTTAGTTTAGCATGCATGTTAAGGATATTAAACATAAAGTGGACTACAATAAAAAATTGTAAGGTGTTGTAATACAAAGTGTAAAAGAGTTTTAGGTGATTGTTAATTGAGTTATATAATGAAATTAAAAGTGATGTTTTCAAAAGTTAGAAATGAACGAGTAAGTTATGTTGGCTCGTAATGCGATTTCAGATTCGTTAAGCATGTTAACCTAAATGGTTAGGTGCTAGGTTAGGGTTATGACCTAAATAATGATTTAATACCCATAGTGTTAATATTCATACAACTAATTGTTGTTGCGATTGTAATGATATGTGTAGGGTAATTGGAGATTATCTTACACGTGTGTAGCTTACAAACAAGGCAAGTTCCTAAACCTTAACTCTTTACATTGAGCAAGCTTTCTAACTTCATTCTTTTCATATTGAATGCATGTTCCCATTCCTAAATCGTTATTGTACAAGTTCCTAAAATTCTTGTAAGGTTGAGCAAGCCTAGTTTACCTTGAGTATGTTTGTGCAAGCTCTTGTAACCTAATTCGTTACATCGAGCGAGCTTTACTTTCCTTATTATCATTTGAAGCGTATATTGTTCTAATACATTGATTCATAGAAGATTGTCCTAAACTCCTTTGAATATAGCACTTTGCATGTATATCATTGTTATTCAGTTATATATATTGTTAATATCCGATCTTTGACCTTAATAGCCTTGTTCAGTTATACATTCTCGTATTAAACCTTTATTGATGGAAGTTGAATAGTTTTCTAAAATTCTAGAGACACTGATAAGCTAGTTCCAAACTAAATTTTCTTTAGTGCAGAAATTCTAAATTCAAACTGAGACGAACAACCCTAATATAGGGGATTTTGTACGTGTACCATTTAGATGTTTGTGCACAATACATGGTACAAAGGGCTGATCCCCCTAAGTACGCTAAGAAGGGTCTGTATAGTTTAAATGACTATTAAGGTTAAGGTAATAATACCTATATACCGGAGACATAGTTCATCGTCTTAAGACCCTCAGACATTGATTTCGAACTTGTGTTCTATTCTTAATTCACAGAACAAGTTCATTATTGCTAGAATTCGTTGTTCATTCTCATGTTGTTATTATTACTACTTCTATATCAGTTAGCAATTGTTTGCTCACTCTTGCAATTAACACTGCAACTAAAATGGAGAAAGTTGATGAGCTATCCACTAGCAAAGGAAATGGCAAATTGTCCAAGTGTTGAAGACTTATGAAAATTTTATCTTAATAAATTGTGTTAAAGACTTGGTTTAATTTGTGATGTATTCCGCAAACTTATGTAATAATTTTAAGGTCAGATTACCTGGGATATACTTTAAGATTATGATGTAACCCTTTAATGGGAAAGATGATTGTTTAAGTTATTTAAATTACGTCTTTATCCTTTGATTATGGGTAGTTAGATGTGATATTTTGGATAGTGAACACCAAATCCTGTGGGAATGGAGTACCTAGATTTGGGGGTGTCACATTAGAGACGTTAAGAAAAAAAAGTTGTACGCAAAATTTTTAAAATGTGAATTTTGGTTGGAACTTGTAAAGTTTCTCGGACACGTTATTGATAAGGATGGAATTTCGGTAGATCCATAAAAGGTTGAAGCTGTAATAAAGTGGGATAAGCCAAAGACACCGTCAGAAGTAAGGAGTTTCTTAGGATTGGCAGGTTACTATAGGCATTTTATTCAAGACTTTTCCAAGATCGCAACTTCATTGACGAATTTAACTCAGAAGACGGTTAAGTTTGTTTGGACAAAGAAGTGCGAAGAAAGTTTTTGAGAATTAAAGAAGAGGTTGAGTTTAGCACCTGTGTTATCATTGCCTGATGATACAGGGAATTTTGTGGTATATAGTGACGCATCACATAAAGGACTAGGCTGTGTGCTTATGTAGAATGGCAGAGTTATTGCGTATGCATCACGTCAGTTGAAAGATTATGAGAAAGGGTATCCGACTCATGACTTAGAGTTGGCGGCGGTGGTGTTTGCCCTGAAAATTTGGAGACATTATCTTTATGGAGAGAGGTGTGAGATATATACTGATCATAAAAGTCTAAAGTATATCTTTACACAAAAAGATTTGAATATGAGATAGAGAAGATGGTTGGAGTTGATAAAAGACTATGATTGCGAGATTTTCTACCATCCCGGAAAGGCGGATGTTGTTGCTGATGCTTTAAGTAGGAAGGGACAGGAGAAGTTAATGATGTTGACTGCTCAGGAGAAGTTGGTGTCAGAAATGGCTAAGATGGAGTTGGAAATTAAATATCCAACAGAATCTGACGAAAAATTGTTCCAGATGGAAAATAATTCAACGTTGGTAGATAAGGTGAAGAATGCATAACTTCACGATGAAGACTGTGAAATGATAAAACAGAAAGTATCTGAAGGTGAGGAAAACAAATTTAAAATCGATTCGAAAGGATTACTTCAATTTGAAGGGAGAATTTGGGTTCCGCCAGTACTGGAAGTTAAGGAGGAAATTCTGAGTAAAGCTCACAACTCAAGATATTCGAGTCACCCTGAAAGTACAAAAAAGTACCAGGATCTTAGACATCATTTTTGGTGGCCGAATATGAAAAAGGATGTGGCTGAGTGTGTGGCGAAATGCTTAACATGTCAGAAAGTTAAAGCTAAACACCAAAGGCCAAGCGGATTATTGCAACCGTTGGAGATACTAGAATGGAAATGGGAGCATATCACAATGGATTTTGTGGTAGGTCTTCCAACGAATCAACAAGGTTATGACGCCATTTGGGTAATTGTCGATCGATTGACGAAGTCGACACACTTTTTGCCAATCAAGATTAGATTTAACCTAGATCAGTTGGCAAAACTATACGTGAAGGAAATTGTTTCAAGACACGGTGTACCTGTGTCCATTGTATCAGATAGAGATCCACGTTTCACATTGTGCCCTAGGTTTATAGGACCTTTTGAGGTGCTTCGACGAGTTGGTGAAGTGGTTTACGAGGTAGCTTTACCTCCGGAGTTGGAGCATATTCATAACATTTTCCATGTATCAGTATTAAGGCCATATAAGCCTGATTAAAAACATGTGATAAAATATGAGCCCTTACAGTTCTAGAAAGACTTAACTTATGAAGAAGTCTCTGTTCAAATTATTGACAGGAAAGAGCAAGTACTAAGGAATAAAGTGATACCTTCTATAAAGGTAATCTGGAGAAACCACAATGCTAAAGAAGCTACGTGGGAACTTGAAGACGTTATGATGAAGAATTATCCTCAGTTATTTGCTTGATCTTGTATAGCGATTCTTGGGGCAGAATCCTGTTAAGGAGGGAAGAATGTAACGAATAATTTTTTTTTCTTTTCGAGTCGTGATTCTGGGGATAAAATCCTTTTAAGGAGGGAAGTAAGTAACGATCGAGAATTTTTTGTAATTAATTTAAATATTTATTAAATTAAATAAATATTTTTAAATAATTTATTTATTTAGAAAAATAAATAATTGATGAATTGTGGTGCATTAATTTAGTAATGAAATTGAATAATGGTAATTTTTATTTGAAGGATTTAATTTAATAAAATAATTAAATTAAATGAATTGTTTAATATTAAAGAAAATAAGTAAATTAAATAAGGTAATGTTTAAGTCTAATTTATTAATTAAATTAGATATATAATTATTTATTAATCATCGAATAATTATAATAAAGATTATAATTATTATAATTATTATTATAAGTTATTTAAATTAACCAAAGTGTGACAAGTATAAACTATATAATATAATACTATTAAAATAATCTAGTATGTGGGAGATTGTGTGTAACCAAACGCAGCCTTATGACTTTTGGTTTATTTTAACTTGCGTCTTTTTTGTTTTTCACCTGACGTACGTGGGGGGGAGAGGGAGCCAGTTATATGTTACGCGTTCTATTTCTAAGGCTAGTACTGAGCTTGGTGAGGAAGAGAGGAAATACAGAAGTTTTGAGAGAGAGAGTTTTCTGTGATTTTGCCAAGAGGAAGGAGAGTTTCACCATCTCTTGCTAGCATACAACTAGGGTTTGAAGGTATATTTTACTTCTAATGTTTATATTTTTAGTTTCTATGATCATCTTCTGTAAATTGCTTATCACATGGGATTTATACATGTATGTATGTGGTTTATAATCTTTTAATCATCGTTTATGAGTGCTATTTGATGATTAGATTACAAGAAATTGGTTTGTAGGAAGAAATTGAAATAACAATGGTTATGTATGAAAAATAGCTTAAGAAAGTACAAAGTTTTATGTCCAATATGTGTTATAATCTGTAAATTGATGTTGGATTATGTTAGTATGTTAAAAAATGAAAACGACGTAGTTTGAATCGTGTTAATTGGTTAAGAAACGAAGTCGTGGCGATTGAATTCGCTAAAAGTGATAAAAGTGAAGAAGTTGGAAAAATTATGGTTTTGATTCAAAATTGAATATATGTAATGTTTATGTAGCTAGAGTGATGAATAGCATACTTAACTATGTTGGTACAAAATTTTAAATGTTGGGTTTGGTGAATTTCTGTGGAATTAGGATTTTTTTGGCCTAGAACAGAGACTGTGCTCAAGTTTACAGAAAAGCATTTATGGTCTTAGAAGCCTTGGATTATACATGTGGTAGCCTTGAATACAAAGGGGGTCATGGCGGCCGGCGCCATGAAAGGGTCTATGAACCCCAAAATTAAACTGTTAACAACATAGCTTTGGGAATGCTAACCTAACTTATTTTAATGACCATAAAACATGTTATATGACATAACAACATGTTATAATCACAACGTTGAAACTATAGATTATGAATTAGTAAGTTGTGAAAGTTCATAATGTGATGTTATTTGAATTGGAATTGGTTTGCAATCACCATTTCGTATACTATGATATAATTGAGAATTCAGTTTCGTGTTATGTGAATGAGTAGGATAATCAAGTCCTAAGTTATGGATTATAGACTTTATTAAAATGGAAACTAAACTAATGAAATTGATATTAATATAACTAATTAATATTGTGATTCTAATGGTATATGTATGGTAATTGGCGGACATTTATTATATTTGTGTAGCTTACACTAGAGACAAGTTTCCTAACTTCATTCTTTTATTAATGAATATGAGTTCTTTATCCTAAATTTCTATTAAGCGAGTTTCTTAACTTCATTCTCTTTATATGAATGCAAGATTTCTATTCTTAAATTATCGTTGTACAAGTTCCTAGATTCTATGTTAAAGTTGATCAAGCCTAATCTATCTTGTGTATGTTTGTACAAGCTCTTGTAATCTAATTCGTTACATCGAGCATCCTAAGTCTTGTTGTTGCTATTCAAAGCATATACTGCTTTAATTCATTGTTTATATGAAAATTTTTCTAACTCTTTTGAATATAGTCCCTTGCATATATATACCATGTATGTTCAAATATATAATGTTGTTGTTCAATTCTATATCCTTGTATTGAACCTTCATAATAGCAAGCAAACTTTTATTGATTGAATTGATCTATTGTAACAATCCAAAATTTTAAGGATAATTTTTAAATATTTATTTGGTTATATAAATATTTAATGGATGTGGTTATTGTTGAATAAATATTTAATTTGATTTGACTTGATTGGTTAATTATTTGTTAAGTAAATAATTAAGGAGCTAAGAAAATTAATTGTTATGAGATAATATTCTAATTTAATTTAATAATTAAGTTAGAGAGTTTATAATGATTAAATGATTTATTCAATAAATTGTTATTAGAATTAATTAAATTAAGTATGAAAACTTAATTAAATAAAGTGTGATAAATAACTATATTAGAAAGAGTTATTAAAATAAATTAAAGGAGTTTAAGTTAGTTTTATCCAAACAAGGCTTAAAGATATTAAATGTTTATTTTTAAAAGGGTTTGGCCAAACAAAGCCTTATGGCTTTTGGTTTTATTTTGAATTTTGAATTATAATAAACTAAATAAATAAAATATAATTATAATCTATACGTTATATGTTTGGTAACTGCTATTTTTAATAAGGTCATTAGTAGACGTATTATTATTATTTTACGTTGGCTAGCCTATCAGTTAGTTTACGCTTAGTAGCTTAACTCTTATACTGAGAAAAGAAAAGAGAAAAAGTTACAGAGGGTTTTAGAGAGAATTATCTGAGAAAGTTGAGAGAGAAAAGGCTGGGATTCTTGAGGAATACTGAGTTCTTCAAGCTTTTCTAAGGGTTTAACAAGTATCTTCTTAAGCAACAAAAATGTATTTTTCCTATAATCTTAATACTATATAACTATATATGTTTTACGTTCTCTGTGTTCTTGAAGTGCACTCACTGTGTATAAAGTTTTACAAAATTGTCTGTAAATTGTGTTTTATAATTGGTTATGATAATATGTGTAATTGTAATTGTTATCACTAGCATGTCTGTGACGCCCCTAAAATAGGTATACATCACCCATCTTGAGTCGTCAAATACATGGTACAAAATTCAAATACAACTTAATTATACAACAGTCGTGTAAAATACGACAAAACATAATCTAAGAGTTTTAATAAGAATATTGTCATCTAGACAATATCCACACTCAATGGAGTCCTCATTACATTTATTGTCACACTATTTAACAGAATAGTGAGGACTACTAATGCTATCATCTGAACCGTCACTCCGTTCCCCGACTAGTCCCGGCTATGTTCTCATTTCCTGAAGAGAACAGTGAAAGAAAGGGTGAGCTCAACTAGCCCAGTAAGAAATATTATGACTAAGATAATGAAGAATAAATTATCATTAGTCTTCAAAAATGTTAAACTGATAAAATATAATAGACATCAAGTTTAACTGCAGCGGAATAAGCAATGCATTAGAAGAGTCAAGTAGAGTATGATATCTACTATCTTCTATGATTTAAAATGTTTTCATCAATTTTTATCATTTGAGACTCAAATTTTAATAAATAAACCACATCATCGAGTCATCCTCACTTTACGGGGCAAGGATATTCATTAAATCATCAATGGTCATGACTATACCGAATAATCCACAGTCGTAATCATACCAAAAAACTCATCCATCAATGCACTACAAAGCACTTGAGGACTTTTACCACATCATTTATAACATTACACAGTCATGATTATACCGAATAATCCTCGTCATAATCATACCAAGTCCATCTATGCACGTAAGCTAAAGATGACTTTCATCACAATATAAGCATGAGGATGATGACAATTGCATAATAATTCAATAAAACAAGTTTAAGAATAAATTTTAAAGATTTATAATTTAATTTATCTTGAAATTAATTACGTCCAAATTGTCAACATGATACTGCTTTGTGGAATAAAATTCAAGAATGCTCAGAAGAATATTTCCATGAAAAGATACAGGACGAAGTGCAAATATCCAGGATATTCTACTAATTTCATGGAGTATAGAAGCCAAAACTTTAACCAAATGAGTATCAGAGAATATATGAAACTGCAAATGGATTTTCACCCGCCATGCGATAATCCACGTAGATAGATCATTTCCACAATTTAATAAGGAATGAATACGAAGGATCATTCTCCATGCATGTGATAATCCACATGAGACAAAGTTATTCCAACGTAAATAATAAAGAATGGAACCAAAGTTATTATGTGTAATTCGCATGCATGACGATATTCCAATGTAAGAATTCACCATGCATGCGATGAGACGCATGCATGAGTTATTCCAATGTAATAATAATGAATTGAACCAGTCTAGCGTAATCCACACAAATGGATATTCTAACGAGAATAATAAAGAATGGAATAACAAAGATTTCAAAGACATGCATGCGATAGACCGCCTGACGAAAAGTTATTCTAACGAGAATAATAAAAAGAATTGAACGTGTCTAGCGTAATCCGCATGAGCATGTGATATTCCAATGAATAATAAAGAATGGAATAATAAAAATTCACCATGCATGCGGTATTTCCCATGTATGAAAGTTATTCCAACATAATAATAAAGAATGGAATAACAGAAGAATTTCACCATGTATGCGGTACTTTGCATAGACAGGTTATTCCAACATAATAATAAAGAATGGAATAATAGAAGAATTTCACCATGTATGCGGTAATTCGCATAGACATGTTATTCTAACATAATAATAAAGAATGGAATAACAAAAGCTCTCTTCATTAATACGAAAGAAATACTACCCCTTACCTTAGAAGAAACTGGATATTGGAATAGTGAGGTAGCAGACTTCTCTTCTTCTTTCTTTCAATAATTTCTCTCTATAAAAATTGCTCTAAAGCTTTAGTGAATTGGTGAGAAATGAAGGAAGAATGATCTTCTATTTATAGGAAATATAGTTTCGATAATTGCACGTTTTGGGGCTCGAAATATTATATTATAATACCTCCAACTTTTCTTTCATTTTTAATTTAGTCCTGCAAGTATTATCAAACTTGTACCACCTCCCCTAATAGTAAATAATGTGAATCAATAGTTCAATCATGTGAATCAATAGTTATAATCATGTGAAAATACGAATTATAGTATAGTACCTCCATCTATACCTCCATTTTTAACTTAGTCCTGCAAGTATTATCAATCTTGCACCAACTCCCCTAATAGTACAAGAATGTGATTCAATAGTACACACATGTGAACAAATAGTTATATAAGCATGTGAATTAGTAGCAATTAATTGCTCATTTATCCGATTAATTACCCGATTTATCAATATAACCCCCAGACATCAATTATCATCAGAATAGATATCGTTTTCCACTAACACTAATAAGCCCAACACAATGGAACTATCAAATTCATCTTTAATCAACACGAACTTATTCATCATTAATATTATAACTCACAATATTTAACAACCAGGTTGTTCCCAGGAAAGAGGGGGCTTTCCGATAAGGATTTCTCCTTATTGGCGCACAATTAGATGACCAAACCTCTCCTTGACAGAACTTCTAGACATTGTAAATATTGCAATTTAATAATATAAATAACTTTGTCGTCTCAATTATTGATTTAATAATATATAAAATATTATGCAGATGATACTGTGACAATAATCGAATCAATAATATGAGAGATATGATGCAACAATTACTGTAGCAACAATTGAGTATAACTGAGTGACTTCTCACGTAAGCATCAATAACCAATATCGTGTGCTACTATGCAATCACGCGTATTACTGTACTTTTACTACCAGGTAGTTCAACAGTTTTAACGGTAACACTTCCGCTGTTATTTTTATAAAAAGATAATTCTGTCGTTTTCTTATTACGATAATACTTATTTTGTGGGGTCCACCAATGATTGTGCCATCGTATGGATATTCCCCGACCAAACAAATATTTTATAACAACTTGCATACTTTGCAAAATTTATAAATATTACCCACAACTATAACATTATATCAAATCCACACCATAATATTCAAAAAAAATATTTCAAGAAATTTAAATCTTTATTAATAAAATTTGGGGTCTTATAATCTCCCTTCCTTATAAATTTCGCCCTCAAAATTTACGTATATACCTGGTATGCCGAAGAAGTGAGGATACCTTGACTTCATTTCAGATTCTAACCCTTGAGGTATAACCTTTGAGTGTCGAATAGGATCCTTCTTATCCAAGATTTTAACATGTATCTCCTCATACATTAATTCTTCTGCTATCTCGTCTAGTTCCAATTCAATAATGTGGTTCGGGTCATCCACATATTTACGTAACATCGATACGTGAAAAATGTTATAAACACGCGACATACTTGGTGGTAAAACGAGTCTATAGGCCACAGCTCCTACTTGATCGAGGATTTCAAATGGGCCAATTAAATCGAGGGTTGAGATAACGCCTTCTTGAACTTTCTTCCTCACATTCATCAGATTCGGGTGTGTAGCTTGAGCGGCTTTAACTTTATCGATTAAAGTCGATTCTACTCGTATATTCGTTATCTTCACGTGAGTCCCTAGAGTCTTTAACTCTATCTTAATCATTTGTAAGTTGTACGAAATGGGTTTTTGTGTTAACAAGATCGCACTCGTAAACGCATACGATCTTCTACTCAATGCGTCAGCTACCACGTTCACTCTTCCACGATGATATTGAGTGGTATAGTCGTAATCTTCAACAGCTCGAGCCAATGTCTTTGGCGCATAATACGTTAGTTCTAGGTGAAGAAATATTTAAGGGTTTTAGAAATGGGTTTTGTACTGCGGTCAATACAAAATTCAATTTCTCGCTCTAGGGGTAGGCTAGGAAGTTCTTCAAGAATACGTCAGGAAATTTTTTAACGATAGAAAAAAAATTGTGACTCTCATCCAAGACTTGGATAGCACGTCACATTGATACCTATTAACTTGCCACCATTATTCACAATGTCCCTTACAGATATTCTGGCTTCGGTGTATTCCAAGACTTGGAAGTCACCAGCGAAAGGCTCGGGGCTCTTTACTTATGGATTGATATGACAATGATTTTCTTTAGTGCTTTGGTTGCTTGAATTCACATAACAGGTTGGTTAGGAATATAAAAGCTAACAACCTTACGAAAAGCATGATGAGTACTTAACCAATTGATTCCTAAAATCACATCAAAGGCAAGTATTTTCAAAGAGATAAGATCGATAGGTAACGTGAAAGTGTCGATTTGAATCAAACAAGATTTATAAATAGTGGAGGTAACGACAGTTTCTACTAACGAAGTTTCAACCAATAAGTCAAAGTCTAACTTCTCTGGGGTCAAATTTAACTGTTGAGCGCAAGCAAGAGAGATAAAATAATGGGTAGAACCAGTATCTAATAAGGTATAGACTTCGCAAGAATTTATAATTAACTAACCCGTGCTAACTTCGTTCGGGTTACTCACTTTTTGAGAAGTCACAAAAAACGCTCTTCTTAAAACCACCGACTTTGTTTTGTCCGTATCTGCCTTTGGTGCCACCGTCCCAGCTGGACTTGATTTCGCTACATGATAAAATCGAGCTATGTGACCGTCTTTTCCACAACTAAAACATACCTTGGAAGGCTGTGAACAGTTTGAACTTATGTGTCCCTCATCTCCGCATCTGTAGCATCTAACTAGCGGTCGTTCCCCTCCCCTAGAATTTGTAGCTGGTGTTGATGTTGCTGCCAACATCTTCCTATCATCGTTAAATCTTCTCTTCTTGAATTTTCCACTTCTATTATCTTGGCCATGATTACCACCGGAGTGGTTACCATTCTTGGCATGATAATTTCCCCCACGATGGTTATCATTGTTCCAAGGACCGTTGCCACCGGTATGATTATTATCGTGTTGCTGGTCATTACCTTTTGGTTGTGCTGACTCATTATCTCGCTCTAATAACTGAGCCCTATTCACAACATCTGAATAAAAACATAATTTGTGAGAAATGAGGTATTGACGTATTTTGGGTTTCAAACCTCTTAGAAACATTCGCGTCATTCGCTCCTCATTATTGACCAAATGGGATGCAAACCGGGATAACTCCGCAAATTTAGCCTCGTATTGCGACACGGTCATATTGTTTTGCTCAAACTTGATAAAATCCACCTCCTTCATGTGACGAATACTTTTGGGAAAGTACTTGTCGTTGAACAGCTCTTGGAACCTCTCCCAAGACATCTTGAGTGCGTCAGGCTGGGTACATTTTACAGATTGCCACCAGTAATCTGCCTCTTCACGCAACATAAAGATGGCAAAGGGAACCTTTTACTCCTCGGAGCATCCCAAGACATCAAATATCTTGGTGATCTGCTTTAACCATGTCTCCGCCTTAAGTGGTTCTGGCTTTCCCAAAAACTCCGGTGGTCCCAGCTCCTTGAACTGCTTATTGGTGACTGACCGTGGGTTACCATTATTTCCACCTATATTTTGAACAGGAGTCTCTCTTACCTCATGTTGCATGAATTGCATAAAGCCTCTGAACATCCCATCGTTTATCATTTGATCGGTGTTGTTATTTACCTGAGGATTATTGTCTTCATGTTACACATTATACTGGGTATTGATCGTTGGTGACTCAACGGTCTCATGTGCTTCATTGCTGATCTCAACATTTTCAGATGACATTTTCAAACACTATCACAAAACAAGGGTTAATTAAATATCACATATTATCCCTATACTCTAACCGACCAATTAAATACCAAATAAACTTAGGTAGGTCATACTAGCGAAGGAATTCCCCGTCTCACCCCTCCTAGTTCTTGTCTCACATCTCAGCCAGGGATCATATCCCTAAGCTTTGATACCAACTGTGACGCCCCCAAAATAGGTATACATCACCCATCTTGAGTTGCCAAATACATGGTACAAAATTCAAATACAACTTAATTATAAAATAGTCGTGTAAAATACGACAAAACATAATCTAAGAGTTTTAATAAGAATATTGTCATCTAGACAATATCCACACTCAATGGAGTCCTCATTACATTTATTGTCACACTATTTAACAAAATAGTGAGGAATACTAATGCTATCATCCGGATTGTCACACTCTGTTCCCCAGACTAGTCCCTATTACGTTCTCATTTCACGAAAGAAAATAATGAAAGAAAGGTGAGCTCAACTAGCCCGAAGAAGAAATATTATGACTAAGATAATGCGAATAAATTATCATTAGTCTTCAAAAATGTTAAACCGATAAAATACAATAGACATCAAGTTTAATCTATGAAATAAGCAATCCATTAGAAGAGTCAAGTAGAGCATGATATCTACTATCTTCTATGATTTAAAATGTTTTCATCAATTTTATCATTTGAGACTCGACAATAAATAAACCACATCATCGAGTCATTCCTGCATTACGGGCCAAGGATATTCATTAAATCATTAATGGTCATGAATATACCGAATAATCCCTGGTCATAATCATACCAAAAACTATCTATCAATGCACTACAGGCTACTGAGGACTTTTACCACGTCATTTATAACATTACAGGTCATGATTATATCGAAAAATCCCTGGTCATAATCATACCAAGTCCATCTATGCACGTAAGCTAAAGATGACTTTCATCACAATATAAGCATGAGGATGATGACAATGACATAATAATTCAATAAAACAAGTTCAAGAATAAATTTTAAAGATTTATAAGTTAGTTTATCTTGAAATCAATTACGTCCAAATTTTCAACATGATACTGCTTTGTAGAGTAAAATTCAAGAATGCTCAGAAGAATATTTTCATGAAAAGATACCGGACGAAGTACAAATATCCAGGATATTCTACTAATTTCATGGACTATAGAAGCCAAAACTTTAACCAAATGAGTATCATATAATATATGAAACTGCAAATGGATTTTCACACGCCATACGGTAATCCACGTACACAGATCATTTCCACAATTTAATAAGGAATGAATACGATGGATCATTCACCATGCATGTGATAATCCACATAGACAGGTTATTCCAACAGAATAATAAAGAATGGAACCACGTCATGCGTAATCCGCACAGGCAGGATATTCCAACAGAATAATAAAGAATGGAATAATAGAAGAATTCACCATGCATGCGATAGACCGCATAGATAGGTTATTCCATCAGAATAATAAAGAATGGAACCAGGTCTAGCGTAATCCGCATAGACAGGATATTCCAACAGAATAATAAAGAATGGAATAACAAAGAATTCACAATACATGCGATAGACCGCACAGACAGGTTATTCCAATAGAATAATAAAGAATGTAACCAGGTCTAGTGTAATCCGCACAGACAGGATATTCCAACAGAATAATAAAGAATGGAATTACAAAGAATTCACCATGCATGCGGTACTTCGCATAGACAAGTTATTCCAACATAATAATAAAGAATGGAATAACAAAAGAATTTCACCATGTATGCGGTACTTCGCATAGACAGGTTATTCCAATATAATAATAAAGAATGGAATAACAAAAGCTCTCTTCATGAATACGAAAGAAATAATACCCCTTACCTTAGAAGAAACTGGATATTGGAATAGTGAGGTAGAAGACTTCTCTTCTTCTTTCTCTCTATAATAATTGCTCTAAAGCTTTAGTGAATTGGTGAGAAATGAAGGAAGAATGAGCTTATATTTATAGGAAAATATAGTTTCGATAATTGCACGCGTTTTGGGCTCAAATATTACAAAGACAATACCTCCAATTTTTCTTTCATTTTTAATTTAGTCTTGCAAGTATTATCAAACTTGCACCACCTCCCCTAATAGTAAATAATGTGAATCAATAGTTCAATCATGTGAATCAATAGTTATAATCATGTGAAAATACGAATTACAGTATAGTACCTCCATCTATACCTCCATTTTTAACTTAGTCATGCAAGTATTATCAATCTTGCACCAACTCCCCTAATAGTACAAGAATGTGATTCAATAGTACGTACATGTGAACAAATAGTTATATAAGAATGTGAATTAGTAGCAATTAATTGCTCATTTATCTGATTAATTACCCGATTTATCAATATAACCCCCAGACATCAATTATCATCGGAATAGATTTCGATTTCCACTAACACTAATAATTCCAACACAATAGAACTATCAAATTCATCTTTAATCAACACGAACTTATTCATCATTAATATTATAACTTACAATATTTAACAACCGTGTCGTTCCTGAAAAATAGGGGCTTTAGATAAGGATTTCTCCTTATTGGCGAGCAATTAGATGACCAAAACTCTCCTTGACAGAACTTCTAGACATTGTAAATATTGCAATTTAATAATATAAATAAATTTATCGTCTCAATTATGGATTTAATAATATAACATATAATGCGATGATAATTGTGACAATAATTGAATCAATAATATGAGAGATATGATGCGAAAGAATTATGTAGCAATAATTGAGTATAAGCGAGTGACTTCTCACGTAAGCATCAATAACCAATACCGGTGTCTCTACTATGAAATCATGCGTATTCGCATTTACTTTTACTATCGGGTAGTTCAATGCTTTAACTATAACATTTCCGTAGTTATTTTTATAAAAAGATAATTCTGTCGTTTTCTTATTACGACAATACTTCTGTTGTGGGGTCCACCAATGATTGTGACGTCGTACGGATATTCCCCGACAAAAAGAATATTCCCCACCCAAACGAATATTTTATAACAACTTGCATACTTTGCAAAATTTATAAATATTACCCACAACTATAATATTATATCTAATCCACACCATATTATTCAAAAAAAATATTTTGAGAAATTTAAATCTTTATTCATAAAATTTGGGGTCTCACAATGTCTATATGTATATAGGTGTTGTATGCTAGATTACGTTCAAAAAGAAAGGAAATTGTTTTTACAGTAAACATTCATATATGAACGTGATTTGTAGAAATATCAAAATTAGTATATGCTAATTGTGAAATTGAACCTTATGTATGTTAATTGGGTAAGAACTTAATGAGAACGTAGTTTAAAGGAATGAATTCGTTGGATAATTATGGTTTACAGTGTTAAACTTTGTAAAACAACGTCAACAATGGAGTTAGGTTTTAAACTATGATTTCAAGGATTTAAATTTTTTGAAATTGTTGTTTAATTGCTTTAAATTGGTACATGTATGATAAGTAAATGTTTATGAGTAATCTATATAAGTTTTACGTCTTAATTTAGATGTTAGCAGTATTAACTAGTCAAGAATTTAGCCATTCTATTCTTCGTGGTTGGGTTCTGTAAGTTTTGGCGCCCCAACGCCAAAATCTGCTTGACTCTCGATTTTTATTTCGGTGCCAAAAATAGCCCAGAACTTCAGCTACCAAATAGCTTAAATTTGTGCCCCACAGACCAATTTCATATTCTAAAGATACTGTTTGACTTAGTTCTCACGCCCCAGCGCCAGAATAGTAGTCTGGGTCGGACAATTTTGACCTCCTGTAGTAAAACGGCTATAACCTTTTCATACAAACTCCGATTGAGGTGATTCAAGATGATTCAAAACGAAGACGAATAGGCCTATAACTTTTATTCTTTAAGGTTTTCAATTTGAAATCGTTATGAAGGGTCAAAATGGCCATCTTTAGGACTATTGTGTATTTGGAGCCAATCGGAGGGCGTCGGGATGCGCAAATGCAAGTGCAATCCTTTGTGTATTAGTATAACCTAGTGATAACATGTTGGACATGTAATTGAATGTTGTATCAAGTTGTTAATGTGTATATGGTGCAATGACATGATCACTTAAGTAGTTATAATAAAGCTAAAAAGTAATGTTCATGAAAATATGTGATGTTGTTTAAACTTAAACTTAGTTATTAGCTATACTAAAAGTAAGAAAGCAACTCATGAAGGTAATGTTAGTGTAACTAATGTGTATTGTCAATACACATGGTATGTGTAGGACTTGTGGTGAACGTGAGTAGTGATTGTTTAACCTACGCACGAGGCAAATTCTCTAACTCTACTTTTATAATTGTGCAAGTATCTAAACTATCTTTGAGCAAGTTTTCCTAACTCTAAGCTTTCTTTGTGAAAGTTTCTTAACCCTAATTATATCGTGCAAGCTCCTAAACCTTATCTCTTGATTTTGAGCCAATCTTTAACTTGTTAATTAGCATGCAAATTTCTACATTCTAACAAACTAATGTTGAACAAGTTTTATCATTCAACTTATTATTTGTTATGCATGCTTAAGATTCAACTCTAAATAAGGTTTTAACCTTAGCTTAACATTGTTCAAGAAAGGTATGTTACATTATTCAATACTTATGCTCTTAGATTATTCCTAAAGCATGACCTTATTACATAATGTTGATTCACTTATGAATTATTCCATAGCATAATGTTATTACAATTTTATTCAACTAATCCTTTGTTGATGTTCGTAGACTCTAAATTACCTTAAAACTTATCCAAACCAAACTTACTTTGGTGCGGACTCGTATTCTAAATGCTGAGATGAACAACCCTATTATTAGGGGATAACTTACGCGTAGCGTTAAAATGTTTGTGCACAATACATTGTACGAAGGGCTGATCCCCCTAAGTACGAGGAGTCCTTATAGTCTTATGACTGTTAAAGTTGGAGTTGAAAGATTACTCGCAACTGTGGACATAGTTCGTGGTCTCATGACCCTCAGATATATATATTCCATATTTGATTCCAGTCTTTGGTTATCATTGATAGAGTACTATTCAATTTTGATGAGCCTATTCATTGGTAGTTTTTATTATCATGTTGATTCATTGCTATATCTAGTGAGCAATTGTTTTGCTCACTCTTGCATATATATACACTCATTGCAGCTAAAGTTGAGAAGGTCGGCGAACCTACAACTAGCAAAGGAAAGGGAAAAATGTACAAGTGATGAAGACTTGTAATTTTATTCTATTGTTATAATGATAGACTTTTATTTAATAATGTGATGTAATAATTTATTTTCGCACTTGTATGATGTTTAAGGTTAGACAACCTGGGATGTTTTTGGATTTAATGATGTAACCCTATTTGAAGGGAGGATTTATGGTTTAAATATTATTTTATTTGGGTAGATAGTATGAATGTATGGATAGTGAACACCAAATCTTGAGGGAATGAAGTACCTAAATTTGGGGGTGTCACATCTATAATTGAATAGTGTTCTAAAATTCTAGAACCACTGATAAGCTAGTTCCAAACTAAACTTTCTTTAGTGCAGAAATTCTAAATCCAAACTGAGATGAACAACCCTAACATAAGGGATTTTGTACGTGTAACGTTTAGATGTGTGTGCACAATACATGGTATAAAAGGTTGATCCCCCTAAGTACATTAAGAAGGGTCTGTATAGTCTAAATAACTATTAAGGTTGAGGTAATAATACCTAAATACCGGGGACATAGTTCATGGTCTTAAGACCCTCGAATATTAAATTCAAACTTGTTTTCTTTTTTTGATTCGTAGAACAAGTTCATTGGTGTTCAGCATTCATTGTTCATTCACATGTTGTTATCACTACTACTCTTTATATCAGTGAGCAATTGTTTGCTCACTTTTGCATTTAACAATGCAGCTAAAGTTGAGAAAGTAGATGAGCCATCTACTAGCAAAGGAAAGGGCAAGATGTCCAAGAGTTGAAGATTTATGATAATTTATTTAAGTGATAAGACTTATTTTATTTTGTGATGTATTTCGCATACTTGTGTAATAGTTTAAGGTTAGATTACCTGGGATTATTTTTGAGATGATGTAACCCTTAAATGGGAAAGATTATTGTTTAAGTTATTTAAATTATGTCTTTATCCTTTATTATGGGTAGTTAGATGGAATGGTTTTGGATAGTGAACACCAAATCCTGTGGAAATGGAGTACCCAAATTTGGGGGTGTCACACGCTTTATGTCAGCTGAAAGATTATGAAAAGGGATATCCAACTCATGACCTGGAGTTAGCAGCGGTAGTTTTTGCCTTGAAGATTTGGAGGTATTATTTGTATGACGACAAGTTTGAGATATAAACGGATCACAAGAGTCTGAAGTATATCTTCACGCAGAAAGAGTTAAACATAAGGCAGCGCTGATGGCTAGAATTGATCAAAGATTATGATTGTGAGATTTTGTACTATCCAGGCAAAGAAAATGTAGTTGCAGATGCCTTGAGCAGAAAAGGCAGAGAGAAGTTATTGAAGTTGACCATTCAAAAAGAATTGGTGAAAGATTTCGAACGACTAGATTTGGAGATTAAAAATCCGATGGAGACCGACGAACAATTATTTACAGTAACAACGAGCCCGACTTTATTGGATAAGGTTAAAGAGGCACAAGAAAAGGACAAATATTGTAATAACATCAAGAAGCGATTGACTGAAGGTGATGTATTGAAATTTAAGGTTGATGGCACTGGACTACTAAGATTTGAAGGATGAATTTGGGTACCGTTAGTACCAGAACTGAGGAAAGAGATTTTGCAAGAGGCGCACAGTACGAGATACTCGATACACCCAGGAAGCACGAAGATGTACCAAGATTTGCGTCACCACTTCTTGTGGCCAAACATGAAGAGAGAGGTTGCGGAATGTATAAGTAGATGTTTAACTTGTCAGAGAGTCAAGGCAGAGCACCAATGACCAAGCGGGTTATTACAACCACTAGAAATTCCAGAATGGAAATAGGAGCACATCACGATGGACTTTGTGGTGGGACTTCCGGCAACGCAGAAAGGGCACGACGCCATATGGGTGATCGTACATCGTCTTACTAAGTTAGCTCACTTTTTTCTGATTAAGATTAAGTATAGTTTGGACCAGTTAGCCAAATTGTATGTCAAGGAAATTATCTCGAGGCATGGGGTACCAGTATCTATTGTATCAGATAGAGATCCGTAATTCATGTCAAACTTCTGGAATTGTCTTCAAGAAAGAATGAGTACCGCGTATCATCCGCAGACCGATGGGCAAAGCGAGAGAACGATTCAAACACTTGAAGACATGCTCCGAGCCTGTGTGATGGACTTCAAGCAAAGTTGGGAGGATCACCTTCCATTAGTAGAGTTCGTGTATAACAATAGTTATCACGCCAGTATTGGAATGTCGTCGTACGAAGCACTATATAAGAGGAAATGTAGAACGCCCTTATGTTGGGACGAAGTTGGGGAACGTCAACTATTGGGACCTGTGACACCCCCAAATCTAGGTACTTCATTCCCACAAGATTTGGTGTTCACTATCTAATCATTCATATCTATCTACCCAAGTATACTAAAAATTAAATCATAAATCCTCCCTTAAAATAGGGTTACATCATTTAATCCAAAAATATCCCAGGTTGTCTAACCTTAACATCATATAAGTGCAGAAATAAAATTATTACATCACATCATTAAATATATGTCTATCATCAAATTAAATGTCTAACATCATAACAATAATCAAAATTACAAGTCTTCGTCACTTGTACATTTTTCCCTTTCCTTTGCTAGTTGTAGGTTCATCTACCTTCTCAACTTTAGCTGCAATAATAATATTTAAGCAAGAGTGAGCAAAACAATTGCTCACTATATATAGCAATGAATCAACAAGAATGTAATAACTGCCAATGAATAGGCTCATCAAAACTGATTAGTACTCTATCAATGATAGCCAAAGATTGGAATCAAAATATGAAATATATATCTGAAGGTCGTAAGACCACGAACTATGTCCACAGTTGCGAATAATCTTTCAACTGCAACTTTAACAATCATAAGACTATAAGGACTCCTCGTACTTATGGGGATCAGCCCTTCGTACAATGTATTGTGCACAAACATTTCAACGTTAAGCGTAAATTATCCCCTAATAATAGGGTTTTTCATCTCAGTATTTAGAGTACAAGTCCGCACCAAAGAAAGTTTGGTTTGAAAGTTTGGTTTGGATAAGCTAAGGTTAGGGTATTATAACATTAGAAATGAAATTACTGAACGTACGTTAACTAATAGCAAGCTAAAAACTAAAAACTTGCCCAACATGGTATTAACTCATGCAAAGAAATAAAACAGCTCAATAATAGAGACGAGAGTTCAAAAACTGCGTTCATTATACAAGACTCTGTATTAACCTTGTTGTTACATGGATCATAACATTAAGCTAAGTTACATTGGATGTCCAAAGTCTGCAGAAATAGTAGACTTCACTATCTATGACTGACTACTGGCGCGACCGCGCTAATATTACATCGAATTACAATATACCACATGCAAGCAATTTAACGCATGCCACATACGCTTATGCACTTCGTTCGATTTTGCGAAACATGAATACAAAGATATTCTTAAGCCAACTAACACGAATTTAACCCACCAAACAGTGAATTTAACACAAACAATTGCTATAGAACTATTACAAACATGTTTGCTAACATATTCAACCAATTAGAACAATTTAACATCAACTAAAACTAGTTTAATTTGTCAAATTTCATGTATTCATATAAAAACTAAATTTTTGATATCCTTCACGAAAATCAACACTGTAAACACAATTCTTGTCCAAATTGCTTCGTTTAAATTACGTTATGTTCGATTCTTAATGAACTAGCATAATCAAGCCTCAATTTGCAGTTTAACATACAAATTTACCATCAAAATTGATACTTACACAAGCCATATGTCAAATACACTGTAATTTACTTTGCCTCCTTTTTAAAACGAAATTAGTATGCAATTTCATGTCTGATTATAACTTCTAACATCATAACTATATATAATTACCATAAGCAGGTTACATAACAACAATTTACAGGAACAATGGAATCACAGAGCTTGAACTTCATGCCGTAAACATATATATATATATATATATATATATATATATATAAGGATTATGGAAAATACCTTCAATTAGCTTGCACAACCTTGCTAAACACAGAATTTGTTGTGAAAATTCTTAAGACTCCTCTCCAATTCCTCTGAAAACTCTCTTCTCTTCTCTCTTCTCAGTAGACTAAACTCTTAGTTAAGCGTAAACAAATAAACTGATAGGCTAGCCATAATACGCTACTAAACACAATATCAGTTATAACGCTTAAGTTATAAATATATTATATTTATTATTTAATTTATTTATTTTATTTAAATTCAAAAATTAAAAATCCAAAAGCCATAAGGCTTTGTTTGGCAAAACCCTTTAAATTTTAAAGACTTGATATACTTAAGCCTTGTTTGACAAAACCACATTAAACTACATTAATTTATTTTAACAACCACTTAGTTTATAATATATAATTACATCTTATTTATTTGGATTTCCATATTCAATATTAATCAAATAAATTAATCTCATACTATATTTTAATTCAATATACCATTTTAAACAAATAATACAAAATTATAATTTCATTATAATTTTATTTAATAATTTAACATACCATTTTAAATTATTAACCAACAATATAACACCTCATGTCACATTACAACTCTCTAAATTATAAATTAATTTAATTTAGAATATTATCTAATAAATTTAGATTCATAAATATTTATTAACAACCACCACATCAATAAATATTCATTTAACAATAAACACCTCAAATAAATATTTATATAATTCAATAAATATTTAAAATTATAATTTGAAATTCTGGATTGTTACAGGACCCGAGTTAGTACAATGTGAGATGGTAGAAATCATTAAGGTGATAAGAACTTGACTAATAATACCAAGATCGCTGTAAAGAAGTATGCGGACCTACATCGCAAGAAGAAAGATTTTGAATTAGGAAGCTATGTATTTCTGAAAGTATCTCCTTGGAAAGGGAATGGGAAGAAGGGAAAGTTGAGCCCTAGGTTCATAGGACAGTTCGAGATTCTGAGGCGAGTCGGTGAAGTGGCGTACGACGTAGCGTTACCTCCTGAACTTGAGCACATTCACAACGTGTTTCATGTGTCAGTATTGCGGCCGTATAAACCAGACTACAAGCACGTTATCTCCTATATACCAATCCAAGTCGAGAAAAACTTACCGTACAAGGAAGTTCCTGTCCAGATACTAGATAGGAAGGAATAGAAGCTGAGGAATAAAATCATCCTTTCCGTTAAGAATCTCTAGAGGAATCACGCAGTCGAAGAAGCTACGTACGAACTAGAAGAGAAAATGAAAGCGAATTATCCATTTTTATTTGAGTAGTCTTATTTTTACAATTCCGATGACAGAATTTTTATAAGGGGGAGGGATGTGATGAATGTGAATTTTAAACTCCTTATTAAATAAATATGTGATTTAATTTTTATGAGTTAGTTTTGTGAGTCTATTTAAACCTTATGTGGTTATGTGAATTTATGAAATGATTAAAGGGAGTCACTAATAGTTTATTTAAATTAGTGGAATAACCCTAAGATTTTTAATATAAAAGAATTGATAGGATTTTTAATAATTAAATATTCAATTTATTTGAATATAGTGGTAGGATTTGAACATATTGATAAATTGCGATTATGGATAATTAATAGATAATGTGTCGATTAATAATTATTATAAATAAATAATGATTAATGAATAAGAGATTAATAAATATAATATGATTATATTTACTTGATTAATTTGTGCAATCATGCAATATAGTAAACCTTTATTATATGGTAGTTACCTATATATTTTATATAGTACAAGGTGGCACATTAATATGTCTATATATTATAGACTATATAGTAAGAGTTATTGCATTCTAGTAAGTTGCATAATAATATTGTTTATATGTCATGGAGTGTGTGGGTAAACATTCATAAATACCCTATTGACATGAAATAAGATCAATTATTAATAATTTCATTAAGTTATTATGAGTATAATAATAACAGTTATGGTAATAGATAATGAGCAATGCACAATTGTATTTGGTGTTAATAGGAAATGTACATGGCTTATATGTATGTCCACTATTTGATGCCTTGTAATAAGGAAATATATTTTATACCCTTTAAATCATTATAACCTATGTTATATGAAATGAATTGAGAATACATATTATATAACCAAAGTATATATTATGTGTATATATGGTATAAACCAAGTGTTGCACTACATGTTTGCAAGTGCTGAGGATTCTTGTCCCATAATAAGAGCCCATTCATTTCTTCCCACGTGAAAAGCTAGCTAGCCTACTCTATCTTCATCTCAAAAACCAACCAACATAGAGCTAATGAGGGGATGGGGAGTGGGATTCATGAGTGAAATCACCAACTCTGACTAACTCTCTCTTCTCCATTATACATTCTTGTATTCCTTTGGTTTGATTTGGGAAGTAATTTTATTATCTGTGTAACCATTCTTCTATAAATAAGACCCTCACCATCCTCATTGTAATTGCTGAGAAATATTTGTTAAGGAACTTATAAAGAATGAGTAGACTGTTATATTTCAGCTAAATTGATTTACAGAGGTATAACTTCTCATCCCTATTCTTCATTTCTGATAAATTGCTAAGTTATTGATTCTTTGAATTAAGCATGTATTAGTTGATATTTGATTTGGGATATAATGCTTAGTGTTATACAAATTCTAAATGTGTTAGAATTGCAATGGTTTATGTTAGAAACAATTTTCGTAAGAAATTTCTGTGATGGGTTGTTAAACTTCCGAAAGCAGCGATTATACATCTTTGGTAGAAGCTGACTTTACAAATTGCATGCCATCTCCCCGCACTGATCTTTTATTTTCTGTTTTGTTTTTTTTAATGCTAACTTGTTGGCACCTGGTTAGAGCAAGCATGTAAACTATTTTAGCACACACATATAAGCATATTTATGTAATATGAACAAGTATAACAATGTTAGTACATATGATTGACACAACACTTATGGTCTTGAAATGAAATTTGTAGTTTCAAAAGTGAACTTTGTCACGAACACATCATGTGAGCATTCTAATTTTATGAACATGATAATATGGTTTATATTTACATGAAATGTAAGTCTAAAGTGATTAAACACATTAGCATACATGATTGAAAGTTAAGACAATTTCAAAGATAAGAAAACTTAAGACTTTTCAAAGTGAACTTGACCAAGACTTTTATCATGTAAGTTCTGATCATTTGAGCATGTATATGTGGCTTTAATATATGTTTCAAATGCATAAGAGTTATATGTCTAGATGCTTTGTTAACTTAGTGTAATTTCAAAGAAAGTTGAATGTGAAAGCTAACGTCATCAAGTAATAAGTAAATTACGTTATGACAATACAAGCATATATATTAGGATTCATTATGCCTATAGAAATATTGACATAAGCATTGTTTGGTTAAAGTATAAGTGAATAGGTGTGTTATAGTTGGATAAAAACAGGAAGTGCAAAGCTCAACCACAGTTCGGCGGGGATGTCAGTGTGATTCTTGGCCGTCCCTAAGCTTCAGCGAGAGGCGCAATTCTGCCATCCTATGATCATGAATATTTTACGCTTTTTGATCTGAAGTTCAAGGCATGCTTATATGATTACATTAACTTATGATGTATGACCAATATGCAATTCAATGTGTTATGAAGCATGCTAATTAAGTGATAGAGTTGGATGTTTAATAAGGGATTATAAACTTTTAAATCCAAAAGAACGTTTGCAAACTATAAGGCCGTGGTTTGAAACTATATTGTTTGACTTTGTAATGTCTTGTAAACTGGTTTGTACTATAAGTATGGGATGAAGTATGTGTAGAGTATACGACTAAGTAAAATGTTTATGTATGCGTTTAAACTTATATATCATGAATGAGCATATGTAACTAATGAATATCTTATACATGCAAATACATTATGATAGGATTCGAAAGAGGGTATTAAGCTTTACTTTGGTAAACTACGCTTGAGGCAATTTCCCTAACCTTACTCAAATTTATATTGAGCAAGTCTCCGAATTTCACTTTTTGGTTGTGCAAGTTCCTTAATCCTTACTCTTTTACTTGAGCAAGTATTCGAACACTATTTTTATTGTGTTGCAAGTTTCCTAACTTACACAAATTTGGATTGTGTGCAAGTTTCCTATCCTTTTCATATTGTATTGAGCAGGTTATTGTTGAATTGAAAGTTATTCATTTAAGCTTGAACTTAATTTCCAATCATGTTATTAAGTGGTTTTAATTACTTTACAATTATTCCACATTGATATTATTGACATTCTCACTTAGTGCACTCGAGTTCGTACAGTCTTGGACTTGTAAATCATTTAAAGTTCTATAATTCTTGAACTATGTCAGATAGAGTCTGACCCTTTGTTCAGTCAGACAAGTGTATGAAGTTTTATAAAGGCTATCCAAACCAATTGATGGTAAGGATTCTTAGACTGAATGAACATCCATTTTATGATAGGGGAGTACCCCAGGTATCTAATATAAGATACAAAGAGTAGATTTAAATGTTATGCATATACATGGTGTACGCGAGGCTGATCCCCTCAAGTACTTATTCTGTAGCCAGTAACCAAAGGGTCAATCAGCTATTGATTCCATTGGAGTTTTATAGTTCAAAGTCTACTTGACTATCAGTTATTCTAAAAGAAATCATTATCTTTGCTTCTAATATTCATATTGTTGAATCCTTCAAATATTCATATTGTTGAATTAATTGTCAGATATTTTCCATGCATCATGATATATCCTTATTGTTGTATTTAAACTTGCTGAGCAAACTTGTTGCTCATCCTTGCTATATCATGAATTATATTGCAATTAATCCCGAGACCTCAGGAAGGACAAGGGTAAAGGAAAGATGTAGGATAGTGGCGAGGATCAGACTTTACCTTATGCTTAGTTTAAATTACTGTTATGTAATATGAACCCTAATGATTATTTTACGGTATGTTTGTAAGATTGTATTAAGGTTATCGAATCTTGGGACTAGTAACACCTTTTGAATGAAAGACGTACGTTTATTATTTTCTGCATTTTAGTTATCGTATGTTGTTTAGAGGTGGATGTTTGTATTTTATCATGACGACCAAACTGGGGTTAGAGGACCTGGATTTGGGGGTGTCACAAGTTTTGAAAACAAACTTTGAAGAATCTTGTCACCTTTAAGTTCTGACCTTTTTAGCGTGTATGCTAGGGTATGTTATGCCTCTAAACATGACGGATATGTTCACCATCTAGTTAAGAATGATTAGACTTTTTAAGCATGGTTTATTATGAGATTTTAAGTGTTAAACTATTCAACCTAGATGTAAATGAGTTATATACATATAATCATGCATATATAACTTAGTTAAATGTACAAATGAGTATATGATATGATTTGAAGTTACTTTGTATATTAATTAGGTTTAGCATGAGTTTTTAAAAGAAAACTTGAAGTTTTGAAAATGAAACTTGACGCACCTTGTGTCTTTTAAGTTCTGACTTTGGGAAGTAACCTAGTTATGTGCGTGAATAAGTAAGAAAAGTTATTTCAATATATAATGCATATAAAAGGTTGTCAAGCTTGGTTTAATATGTGTTTTAAAGGAAAATTTAAAAGTTTTAGAAACTATTTTTGATGAGAATTGTATTAAATGCATTATAACCTTATGAGCAAGCATGATATTACTTCTTATGCCTTTAAGCATGAATGATATGTGCATCCAATTAGTTATGTATGTAAGTTATTTCAAGTATGTTTAAAAGAAGGACTATACTAATTGTGTGTAAATGAGTTTGATACATAAAAACATGCGTATTAAGAATTGCTTAGTATCATTATGTGACTTAATGGTTAGCATAACAAGTCCCTTATTGAAATAAACCTATTTAGCCTCGATTAAAGAGTTTTAAAAAGGAAGTTGTATGCTTGATTCGAGTTTTATCTCAAAGTCTGTTGTAAATACCTGAGATGGTGTTCAACTTGTTCCATAGACTTTTTGAACATGTTAATCCTAGTTGTGCCAAGAAACACAAAAGAAACTAAAAGTTTTAGAAGTTAACCTCAACGTTAACAGGTGTGGGAAACCAAATTTGTTCTAAACCCTGTCTTTATGTGTTTATATTGTGGTCAAAGGTATTAGTGTGCTAATAAGAAAATTGGATCCTTAAAAATTTTAGTTCTGGTTTTGATAGGGAGTAGCACGGCCGCGCCACTCCCAAGCTTATTATCAACGCGGCCGCTCCATGCTGTAGAGTGGTCAAAAATAGTTTGTTAACTTTCTGGACTTAGAGCATGTCTATATATATTCTTTAAAGACTGTAAGGTATGAAATAAGATTGTTTTGAAAGAATAAACATGATAGTGGAAAGGGCTAGTAACATAGCTATCCTAAGAGTATATTAAAGAAGAGAAATGAAACAATGTAAAATATATTATTACATTGAGAATATATGAATTAATATGACTGATGGGTATAAATTCATGATTATATAATTGTGTAGGAATACACGAAGTGCAGATAGCTATAAGCAGTTAAGTTGTAGTTATAATCTACGAGCTAGGCAAGTCTTTCAGTTCCTATTTGATATATGAATTCGATAAACTGTTAGTTGAGCTATATTATGCTAGGAAAATGTTGATGCATATTTATGAAATGCACATGAGATATGTGTGAAATTTGAAAGTTGATCTTTGATGATATTCTTGTGAAGTAAATCTATATGCCTGTTATGTGAGAAGTAACATCCGTAGTAAATATTAATTGATTATGAATGCATGAACTGAGTATGTTATTATATCCTATGTGATGCATGAAAACTGTTAGAATTGCTGAGTTATCGAGCTCACTCTTGCAAATAACCATTTTTGCAGGTTAAGGACTCTCGGTAACGATTACATACTACTTGATTGATAGAGTTCAATAGTATGGAAGAAGATTGATTTATTTATTTAAATATATGCTCTTGAACCATGTTTAGGTTCTAGGAGATGTACATTATAGTAGTTTACGATGTGTAATACATGTTGAGTTATAAAGTTGTACTATATGATGCATAGAGGAATTCAAATCGAGATGTAAAAATTTATACAGTAATTCGAATAGAATGAATCATAACATAATTTGATTCAAGGATATGTAATTGATTCAATTTAAGAAATCAATAAAAGATTTTTTTAAAAGGAGATTGAAAAAGTTTAAATTATTCCTTATATTTTTATAACATTGAATATGATGTAAGACAGGAGTGGTAAATGACCAAGATTTGAAACTTATAAAAGTTTGGGGTCATTATACATGTCCTGGAAATGGAAAGAATTTATATTCTAAATTGTAATAAGCAAAGTTATATTCATTAAGTTATGAATAAAAGATATAAATAGTTTGACGATAGTAGTATCGTGGCGGATCGGATCCGAGGTTTGAAGGGACCCGAATTTGGGGGCGTCACAGCTGCTCTCTCTCCTTTTTTCTGCCATAGTAGACTACTATGTCTTCTTCACAGTAGATATATAGCAGATTTCCAAAAATTTGTGGTATCAGAAATATAGCAGATTTCCAAAAATATGTAGTATCAGAGCCTCGTTCGATTGACGTTAGGCGTTGGAGTTTTCTAGATTGTTTCTATAGCATCATCAGTGGGTCTTATTGTTGTGCACACAATGTGTTCGACAAAAGGCTTGAGTAAGCTTTTCGCAACTATGACAAACAGTAATGTTCTAAATCTTTCTCAATCCTTGATTCCTTTATTTACTGGAGACAATTATAAGTTTTGGAGCATCAAAATGAAAACCTTTTTTATTGCACAAGAACTTTGGGAGTTGGTTGAGAATGGTTTTGTAGAGAATGCAACGGATGTTAGAGAAATTCGCAAAAAGGATCGATGCGAAGGCTCTACTTATTTTGCAACATGCTGTAAAAGACCCTATATTTCCTCGAATTGTTGGTGCCACAAAATCAAAGGAAGCATGGACTATTTTGAAGCACGAGTTCTATGGAGTCAACAAGGTAACAATTGCTAAATTGCAGACATTCTGAAGGGAATTTGAGACACTTCTCATGAAAGGTAACGAGTCCATTCAAGATTTCTTTTCTAGAGTATCTGGTATGGTTAATCAAATGAGAGCTTTTGGAGAAACTATCTCAGATCAGAAAATTGTGGAGAAAATATTAATAAGTCTTCAAAATAAATTTGATCACATTGTTACAGCCATTGAGAAGTCTAAGGACTTGTCTACATTTTCTCTTAATGAACTAATGGGTTCTCTTTTAGCACATGAAGAGAGAATTAACAGGTCAAAAGAGAAGAATCTTGAGCAAGCCTTTCAAACCAAAGTGGAGCTCTCAAATAAAGGAAAATTTGATGAAGGCTCTTCTGGACAAAAGCAATTTGGCAGAGGCCAAGGTAGAGGTGGCTATCGTGGTCGTGGAAGAGGTCGAAGAAGGTCTGATATGGGGCATTTTGATAGGCAAGATAACAAAGGAAGGCAGTGCTATAATTGCAACAACTATGGTCATGAAATTGCCTAGAGAAGATTGAGAATGCCAAACAACAAGCCAATTTTGTCGAGGAAATGGAAGAGGAAGGTAGCCTTTTTCTTACTTATTTAAATCCTAACATAAGTAAGAATGATGTTTGGTTTCTAGACAGTGGCTGTAGCAACCATATGACTGGAGAAAGGGGACTGTTTCAAATAATGGATGAATCAGTTCAATTAAAGGTCGGGCTTGCTGATGGCAAGCAAGCACAGATTAAAGGAAAATGGACAATTGCAATTAAAACTAAGTCGGGTATTAAAAAGCTAATTCATGATATTTACTATATTCCTAGTTTAGCATATAACCTACTTAGTGTGGGTCAGTTCATTCAATAGGGATATTTAGTTCATTTTCATGATGGAATGTGTGAAATTAAAAATAAAAAATCTAAAAATTCTACTTTAAAGTCCACATGACTAAAAACAAAATGTTTCCTCTTGAGTGATCATGTTTGGATGATTACGCAATGGTTGCTAATGTTCGTGACGAGTCTAGGCTTTGGCATTTAAGGTATGGGCATTTGCATTTTAATAGGCTGAAATTGTTGGGTCAAAAAAACATGGTGACAGGTGTGAGACCTCAAAATTTATGAAATGAAAGTATTCATTTTTCTTATAATTATTATTTTATTTAGTAAATAGTTAAATTGATAAAAGTTTAAAGTTAAGGGTGATATTTGAAAATTTTACAAAGTAAGCAAGTTGTTATAAAATATTCGTTGTGTCGGGGAATATTCGATTGGTCGGGGAATATTCGTTTTAACAGGGAATATCCGTACGATGGCACAATCATTGGTGGACCCCACAACGGAGGTATTGTCGTATTTAGAAAATGACAGAATTATCTTTTTATAAAAATAACAATGGAAGTGTTCTTCGTTAAAAATTGTGAACTACCCGTAGTAAAAGTAATGAATATGTCTGGCATGGTTGCATAGTAATAGCACGATATTGATTATTGATGCTTATGTAAGAAGTCACCGATTATACTTAATTATTGCTACAATAATTGTCGTGCATCATATCTCTCATATTATTGATTCAATTATTGTCACAGTATCATCAGTATAATATTTATATTATTAAATCAATAATTGAGACGACAAAGTTATTCATATTATTATTTGCAATATTGACAATGTCTAGAAGTTCAGTCAAGGAGAGGTTTGGTCACCTAATTGTGCGCCAATAAGGAGAAATCCTTATCGGAAAGCCCCTTCTTTCCTGGAAACGACCTGGTTGTTAAATATTGTGAATTATAATATTAATGATGAATAAGTTCGTGTTGATTAAAGATGAAATTGATAGTTCCATTGTGTTGGAATTATTGGTGTTAGTGAAAATCGACATTTATTTCGATAATAATTATGTTTGGAGGTTATATTGACCAATCGGGTAATTAACCGGATAAATGAGCAATTAATTGCTATTGATTCACATGATTATAACTATTTGTTCACATGTGTGTACTATTGATTCACATTCATTTACTATTAGGGGAGTTGGTGCAAGATTGATAACACTTGCATGATTAAGTTAAAAATGGAGGTATAGATGGAGGTACTATACTGTAATTCGTATTTTCACATGTCTAAAACTATTGATTCACATGATTTACTATTGATTCACATGATTTACTATTAGGGAAGATGGTGCAAGTTTGATAATACTTGTAGGACTAAATTAAAAATGAAAGAAAAGAGGAAGGTATTATACTGTAATATTTCGAGCCCCAAAACGTGCAATTATCGAAACTATATTTTCCTATAAAAAGAAGCTCATTCCTTCATTATTTTTCACCAATTCACTAAAGCTATAGAGCAATTATTATAGAGAGAAATTATAAAGAGAAAGAAGAAGAGAAGTTTGCTACCTCACTTTATTCCGAAGATCCGATTTTTTCTAAGGTAAGGGGGTATTATTTCTTTCAGTATTCATGAAGAGAGCTTCTATTATTTCATTATTTATTATTATGTTAGAATAACTTTCTGTCTCATGCAAGCACCGCCGTACATGGTGAAATTCTTCATTATTCCATTCTTTATTATTATGTTGGAATAACTTTGTCATGCTCTACCGCATGCATGGTGAAATTCTTCATTATTTCATTCTTTATTATTCTATTTGAATATCCTGTCTGCAATGCGGATTACTGCGACCACAGTTCTATTCTTTATTATTATGTTGGAATATCTTGTGCATAAGCGTATTACGCATGTATGACTGGTTCTATTATTTATTATTACATTGGAATAACTTTTCTGTGTGGTATATCGCATGCCTGGTGAATTTTGTTGTTATTCTATTCTTTACTATTCTGTTGGAATAACCTGTCTGTGCGGTCTATCGCATGCCTGGTGAATTTTGTTGTTATTCCATTCTTTATTATTACGTTGGAATATCTTGTGCTGTCTGCGAATTACGCATGACACAGGTTCCATTCTTTATTATTACATTGGAATATCCTCGTACAATGCGGATTACGTATGACTGGTTCCATTCTTTATTATTACATTGGGAATAACTTGTTCATGCATGCGGTCTATCACATGCATGATGAATTCTTCCATTATTCCATTCTTTATTATTCTCATTGGAATAACTTTGCCTACATGTGAATTACCGAATGCATGGTGAATTATCCTTTGTATTCATTCTTTATTAAATTGTGGAAATGATGCATCTCGTGGATTACTGCATAATGGTGAAAATTCATTTACTGAGTTTACAGTATATTCTATTATACTCATACGGGATATCATTTCTTTTGTACTCGTCATGAAATATCATTTTCTTTGGTATTTTTCTGTTATGAGTTACTATTCATGGGTTACTATTCACCTGGTTACTATTTACTCTAGTATTATTCACTCGAGTATTCGGGGCACTTTTTGTGCCGGAGTACTATTCACGAGTTACTATTCACGGATTACTATTCACCCGATTACTATTCACGGGGGTACAATTCACGGGGTACTATTCCCGAAGTACTATTCACGGGGTACTATTCACCCAAAAAATATATTTCTTTTCTGTCCAAATTATTTTTGGTACATGAATATTATTCTTGAATTTTACTCTACAAAGCAGTATCATGTTGACAATTTGGACGTTATTGATTTCTAGATAACTTAAATTATAAATCTTTAACATTTATCCTTGAACTTGTTTTATTGAATTATTATGTCATTGTCATCATCCTCATGCTTATATTGTGATTAAAGTCATCTTTGGCTTACGTGCATAGATGGACTTGGTATGATTATGACCATGGATTATTCGGTATAATCATGACTGTAATGTGACGAATGATGTGGTAAAAGTCCTCATTGGCCTGTAGTTCATTGATGGACAGTTGTTGGTATGATTATGACCGAGGATTATTCGATATAATCATGACCATTGATGATTACATGAATATCCTTGGCCGTAGTGCGGGGATGATTCGATTTTATTTATTAAAATTTGAGTCTCAAATGATAAATTTGATGAAAAACTTTTTAAATCATAGAAGATAGTAGATTTTATGCTCTACTTGACTCTTCTAATGGATTGCTTATTTTTGCTGCAGTTGTTGATCTAAAACTTGTTGTCTATTGTATTCTATCAGTTGTTATACTGTTGAAGGCTAAGGATAATTTATTCTGCATTATCTTAGTCATAATATTCTTACCGGGCTAGTTGAGCTCACCCTTTCTTTCATTGTTCTCTTCAGGAAATGAGAATATAGCTGGGACAAGTCAGGGAACGGATTGACGGTCCAGATGGTTGTTTTAGTAGTCCTCACTATTCTATAAAATAGTGTGACAATAAATGTAATGAGGACTCCATTGAGTGTGGATATTGTCTAGATGACAATATTCTTATTAAAACTCTTAGATTATGTTATGTCGTATTTTACACGACTGTTGTATAATTAAGTTGTATTTGAATTTTGTACCATGTATTTGGCGACTCAAGATGGGTTATGTATACCTGTTTTAGGGGCGTCACAACAGGATTACCATCTATTGGTTCAGTTGATAGTGTTTGTGAAGGTTGTGTTTATGGAAGGAAACATATATAAGCTGCCTTTTCCGATTAGTAAAGCTTGGAGAGCGAAGATGCCTTTGGAATTGGTTCATGCAGATATTTGTGGACCAACAAAAATATTATCTTTAAATAATAGTAAATATTTTTTATTATTTACTGATTATTTTTCCCGTATGAGTTGGGTGTTTTTTCTCGGTCAGAAATCTGAGGCGCTTGAAAAGTTTAAGGAGTTCAAATCCTTTGCAGAGAAACAAAGTGGTTATGCAATCAAAACTCTCAGAACTGATAAAGGGGGAGAGTTATTATCAAATGAATTTACTCTCTTTTACAAAGAGAATGGTATCCGGAGTCAACTAACAGTAAGAAAGACTCCATAACAGAATGGAGTTGCTAAGCGAAAAAATTGGACGATTGTAGAAATGGCACGGAGTATGTTAAATGAGAAGGAGCTTCCGAATAGTTTTTGGGCCGAGGCAGTAGCTACCACAATCCATCTTATCAATATATCTCCAACAAAAGCAGTAAGAAATCAAATACCTTACGAAGCATGGTGGGGAGTTAAGCCCAATGTAAGTTATTTAAAAGTTTTTGGTTCCATTGCATATGCCTTAATTGATTCTACTGACCGTACTAAGTTAGAAAAGAAAAGCAAAAAGTACATTTTTTGGGTATAATGCTGAAACTAAAGGTTATAGTTTGTATAATCCTCTTACTAAGAAGCTAATCATTCGACGTGATGTTATTTTTGATAAGAACAGTGTTTGGCAGCAAGTTGGTGATAAAGATCAAAATATATCCTTTGTAGATGATGGGACAGAATTAACTCAGCTACAAGAGGATGTGAATTCACCTCATATGTCACCTATGCACAGTCCAACTAGAAGCTCAACTAGTAGCCCATCTAGCAGCAGTGAATCATTGCAAAACAGTCCAACTAGAAGTATCCCATCTAGCAGCAGTGAATCTCCGCCAACAAAGATGCGGTCTTTGAGTGATATATATGCTTCCACTTATGCTCTTTTGGTTGCAGAACCTTTAAGTTATGATGAAGCTTGTGAGAAAGAATAGTGGGAGAATTCAATGAAGGAGGAGATGTCCGCCATTGTAAGGAATAACACATCGGAGCTTGTAGATTTGCCCCCAGAGAAAAAAATAATTGGCGTGAAATGGGTCTGCAAAGTAAAGTACCAACCCGATGGAAGTATGCAGAAGCATAAGGCGAGGCTTGTGTCGCCCCCAAAATAGGTTTACATAACTCATTCTGAGTCGCCAGATATCACATTATAAAAATCATTTACAAATTTTATTTATACAACTGTTGAACTGTCGTGCAGAATACGACCACAGTTAAACTGTGAGTTTTAGTACAAATTTATGTAACTCTCATGGTGCCTCGACCACAACCTTACAATGGTACTTTACATAAAAGTACAGTCAATAACTGTTTTAAAAATTAAAATCTTCGAAAAATACTCAAGGAAACCTTCGTACATGGGAGGCCATGCGCCTAGGTTATGATAGATATCATATGTCCACAGAATTATCCTTGGTTGACCCAATAGTCCCCAAAGAAAAACAAGAAGATTGATATCATCTTCTTTCCAATGGTGAGTCTTCTCTTGACTTATAATTATCTCTATTGTCTCCAATTGAGAATCATATTTCAAACAAACTCCGAGATTATATAGGTAGTGCTCGTAGATATACTCAGCAAGTGGATGTGCCCAACCCTGTCTTATGATAACACGAGGTTGTATGTCATTAGACATCTTGTATGATAGTGGCAAAACAACCTTCCAAAGTTAGGTTCACCTCACCCTATTCGGTTCACCAAAATTAAATATCAAATGACGTATACAATACGACACACTTATCTAAAGTTCTTAATAAAATTATTTAGGGTGAACCTCAATAGCTATAGACCACCGTTCTATTCTCCTGTTACCCCCCGCTCGACCCAGCTACACTCTTATTGCCTGAAAGGAATTGTGATGCAAAAGGGTGACCACAACTAGCCTAGTAAAGAATATCATGACTAAAGATAATTTACATCATCAATAGCCTTCATCAGTAATAAATCAGAGATTTAGAACATATGGTAGATGATAAAACTTTTCAACCATAGTTGCGGTGAACGAGCAATCCATTAGAAGAGTCAAATAGACCATCGGATCTATTATCTTCTCCATGTTAAAAGTCCACCAATAATGTTTTATTCTCAGAACATCAATCAATAATTCCTCATCCACAATCATATGAATAACTCATAATCATAATTGTGATTCTAACTTCCTCTTTTGCACCCGGAACTTTAGAGATAATTTTCATCACCTATCTTCACCGAAACATCAAAAATCATGGTTATACCAAATCAAAATTCCTGCTCATAATCATACTAATAAATTCATCTTTTGCACTACTACCAAAGATATTCATTAACAATTCATCTTTGCACTACTGTGCCAAAGACATACAATCAGTTTTTAGAAGAGTCAAGTAGAGCATGATATCTACTATCTTTTACGAATTAAAAGTGTATAATCAATATTTTATTGTTGAGACTCAGCTTAATAAATAATCCACATCATTGAATCATCCCTGCACTACAGCCAAGGATATTCATGTAATCATCAATGGTCATGATTATACCGAATAATCTCTGGTTATAATCATACCAATAACTGTCCATCAATGCACTACGGGCCAATGAGGACTTTTACCACATCATCTATAACCTTACGGGTCATGATTATACCTAATGATCCCTGATCATAATCATACCAATAAACAATTCATCTATGCACGTAAGCCAAAGATACTCAACAATCAATAGTTCATCTTTGCACGTAAGCCAAAGATATACAACTGTAAAACCAATAATCAACAGTCATTCTTTGCATGTAAGCCAAAGATATACAACTGTAAAACTAATAATCAACAGTCCATATTTGCACGTAAGTCAAAGATGACTTTCATCATAATATAAGCATGAGGATGATGACAATGATATAAGCATTAATCAAACGAAATCAAGGATAAATATTAAAGACTTTAAATTTATCCAAATATTATCAATCACTTAATAAACTCATAATTTAATATTATAACAATATTTTAATCATTTCTTAAACTTATAAACAATTTATTTCAATTGTTTACATTTTACCAAATAATATATTTAATAATTCAAAAATGCCATACTCATAAGATTTCATCACCAATAATCAAATCCCTCATCAAAAATCTGCATATATCCTACATAGGATTCCCAAGCCATAAAATCCTATTTTCCAATTTTGTTACTTCACATAACATATTTAATTCATTTACTCATAACTAGTTCAATTTCATGAAAAATACCAAATCAGTCCCAAAAATATTTCTTTTCTGGGATTTAGCAGAATATAGTCTCATATTGAACATATATTTTTTTCGGAATTTTTAAAATTCATTTACTATTTTTCATATGGCCAAAACTGGCGAATATTTAGACATTTATCATAAATTGTTATTTTGTCCAAAAATTCTGAAATTTATAGGGTATACTCCTGTTATATACATGTACTCCCAATAAAAATTTCACTAATTTTGGAGTTAACCACAAGGAGTTGTAAAGGTTTACTTTTAAAATAGTCTTTTCCCATAAAATTCATAACTCCTAATCTATACATCCAAAAATCGTCATTTTTAGACACAATCTAGAAAACTCAATAAATTATCATTTCAAATTTTTCCAGAATTTTTGAGGGTCAGAAAAATTACGAAACTGCAAATAAATTTTTGCCTGCCATGCGGTAATCCACATAGACAGATCATTTCCACAATTTAATAAGGAATGAATACAAGGGATCATTCACCATGTATGCGGTAATCCACATAGATAGATTATTCCAACAAAATAATAAAGAATGGAATAACAGAAGAATTCACCATGCATGCGATAGAACGCACAGACAGGTTATTCCCAACAGAATAATAAAGAATGGAAACAGGTCATACGTAATCCCCACAGACAGGATATTCCAACAGAATAATAAAGAATGGAACCAGGTCATGCGTAATCCGCATGGACAGGATATTCCAACATAATAATAAAGAATGGAATAATAATGAAATTCACCGGGCATGCGATAGACTGCATGCATGAGTTATTCCAACGTAATAATAAAGAATGGAACCAGTCATGCGTAATCCATAAAAGACGTGATATTCCAAATGTAATAATAAAGAATGGAACCAGTCATTCGTAATCGCATGCATGTGATATTCCAATGTAATAATAAAGAATGGAATAACAACAAAATTCACCAGGCATGCGATAGACCGCATAGACAGGTTATTCCAACAGAATAAAGTTGCAAGACAATTGTAGTAATAAAGTTGTAGTTATTTTCTGTACCATGTATTTGGCGACTCATAATAGGTTGGATGGATTAGACCTATTTTGGGGGCGTCACACATGCGATAGACCGCACAGACAGCTTATTCCAACAGAATAATAAAGAATGGAACCAGGTCATGGGAAATCCGCACAGACAGGATATTCCAACAGAATAATAAAGAATGGAATAAAAGAAGAATTTCACCATGTATGCGATACTTCGCATAGACATGTTATTCCAATAGAATAATAAATAGTGGAACTAGGTCATGCGTAATACGCACAGACAGGATATTCCAACAGAATAATAAAGAATGGGATAACAGAAGAATTTCACCATGTATGCGGTACTTCACATAAACAGGTTATTTATTCTAACATAATAATAAGGAATGGAATAACAATAGCTCTCTTCATGAAGATGAAAGAAATAATACCTCTTACCTTAGAAGAAATTGGATATTGGAATAGTGAGGTAGCAGACTTCTCTTCTTCTTTCTCTCTATAATTTCTCTCTATAATAATTGCTCTAAAGCTTTAGTGAATTGGTGAGAAATGAAGGAAGAATGAGCTTCTATTTATAGAAAAATATAGTTTCGATAAGTGCACGTTTTAGGGCTCGAAATATTACAGTACAATACCTTCAACTTTTCTTTCATTTTTAATTTAGTCCTGCAAGTATTATCAAACTTGCACCACCTCCCCTAATAGTAAATAATGTGAATCAATAGTTCAATCATGTGAATCAATAGTTATAATTATGTGAAAATACTGAATTATAGTATAAAGACCTCCATTTTTAACTTAGTCATACAAGTATTATCAATCTTGCACCACCTCCCTAATAGTACATGAATGTGAATCAATAGTACACACATGTGAAAAAATAGTTATAATCATGTGAATTAATAGCAATTAATTGCTCATTTATTCGATTAATTACCCGATTGGTCAATATAACCTCCAGACATCAATTATTATCGAAATAAATGTCGATTTCCACTAACACTAACAATCCCAACACAATGGAAATATTTTTCTCAAAAATTTCATTTTTGAAATTTCGAAGTTTGACTTTTTCTATAAAAATCAACTGTTGACTTTTTTGACCAAAAAGGCAATCCCGACAAATTTTGTGTTTATAGTCTATTTCTACTAATTTCATCGTTCCAGACTCAAATATCACGTCCGCGTCTCCAAATTCAACTCCGAACTCAAATTCGATTTTTTTTTATAACAATCATCATTAATATTATAACTCACAATATTTAACAACCAGGTCGTTCCTAGGAAAGAGGGGGCTTTCCAATAAGGATTTCTCCTTATTGGTGCGCAATTAGGCAACCAAACCTCTCCTTGACAAAACTTCTAGACATTGTCAATATTGCAAATAATAATATGAATAACTTTGTCGTCTCAATTATTGATTCAATAATATATAAAATATTATGCAGTTGATACTGTAACAATAACTGAATAATAATATGAGAGATATGGTGCAGCAATTACTGTAACAATGATTGAGTATAACTGAGTGACTTCTCACATAAGCATCAATAATCACTACCATGTGCTACTTATGCAACACATGGCGTATTCATCGCACTTTTACTACCGAGTAGTTCAACAATTTTTAACGGTAACACTTTATTTATTTTTTTATAAAAGATAATTACATTTGTTTCCTTACTACGATAATACTTCCGTTGTGGGGTCCACCAATGATTGTGTTGTCCTACGGATATTCCTTGACAAAAAGAATATTCCCCGACCAAACGAATATTTTATAACAACTTACATACTTTGAAAAATTTTCACATATCACTCTTAACTTTAACCTTTTATCAATTTAACCATTTACTAAATAGAATAATTATAAGAAAATTGAATACTTTCATTTCATAAAATTCGGGGTCTCACAATCTCCCCTCCTTATGAAATTTTGCCCTCGAAATTTACGTACCTGGTAGTTCGAAAAGATGAGAATAACTTGCTTTCTTTTCGGATTGTACCTTCCCGGTTATTTCCTTTGTATCATGATTTTCCCATTACTCATCTCCTGTATTTCAGATATCATTCTAAAATATACCTTCAAAACAAAGGTTAATTGACATATCACAATTTGTCAATTTATCAAGTAAACAATTTCAGCTTAGGTAAGTCACACTAGCGAAGTATATTACTCGTCTCTCCCCTCCTAGTTCTAGACTCATATCTCCGCCAGCGACCATATCCCTAAGCTCTGATACCATTTGTGACGCCCCCAAAATAGGTCCACACAACCCATTCTGAGTCGCTAGATATCACATTATAAAAATTATTTACAAACTTCATTTATACAACTGTTGAACTGTCGTGCAGAATACGACCATAGTTAAACTGTGAGTTTTAGTACAAATGTATGTAACTCTCATTGTGCCTCAACCACAACCTTACAATGGTACTTTAAATTTAAAAGTACAGTCAATAACTGTTTTAGAAATTAAAATCTTTGGAAAATACTCAAGGAAACCTTCGTACATGGGAGGCCATGCGCCTAGGTTATGATAGATATCATATGTCCATAGAATTATCCTTGGTTGACCCAATAGTCCCTAAAGAAAAACAAGAAGATTGATATCATCTTCTTTCCAATGGTGAGTCTTCTCTTGACTTATAATTATCTCCATTGTCTCCAATTGAGAATCATATTTCAAACAAACTCCAAGATTATATAGGTAGTGCTCGTAAATATACTCAGCAAGTGGATGTGCACAACCCTGTCTTATAATAACACGAGGTTGTATGTCATTACACATCTTGTATGATAGTGGCAAAACACCATTCCAAAGTTGGGTTCACCTCACCCTATTTGGTTCACCAAAATTAAATATCAAATGACGTATACAATACGACACACTTATCTAAAGTTCTCAATAAAATTATTTCCATACTATTTAGGGAGAACCTCAACGACCTATGTAACCACCGCTCTATTCTCCTCATACCCCGCTCGACCCAGTACACCCTTTATTGCCTAAAAGGAATTATGAAGCAAAAGGGTGACCACAACTAGCCTAGTAAAGAATATCATGACTAAAGATAATTTACATCATCAATAGCCTTCATCAGTAATAAATCAGAGATTTAGAACATATGGTAGATGATAAAACTTTTCAACCATAGTTGCAGCGGAACGAGCAATCCATTAGAAGAGTCAAATAGTCCATTAGATCTATTATCTTCTTCATGTTAAAAGTCCACCAATAATATTTTATTCCTGTAACATCAATCAACAATTCCTGTCCACAATCATATGAATAACTCATAATCATAATTGTGATTCTAACTTCCTCTTCGCACCGGTGACGAAGATAATTTTCATCACCTATCTTCACCGAAAACATCAAAAAATCATGGTTATACCAAATCAAAATTCTGCTTTCATAATCATACTAATAAATTCATCTTTGCACTACTACCAAAGATATTCATTAACAATTCATCTTTGCACTACAGGGGCCAAAGACATACAATCGTATTTTAGAAGAGTCAAGTAGAGCATGATATCTACTATCTTTTAAGAATTAAAAGTGTATAATCAATATTTTATCGTTGAGACTCGAAATTTTAATAAATAATCCACATCATCGAATCATCTCTCGCACATGACCAAGGATATTCATGTAATCATCAATGGTCATGATTATACCGAATAATCCCTGGTTATAATCATACCAATAACTGTCCATCAATGCACTACGGACCAATGAGGACTTTTACCACATCATCTATAACCTTATGGGTCATGATTATACCGAATGATCCCTGATCATAATCATACCAATAAACAGTTCATCTATGAACATATGCCAAAGATACTCATCCATTAATAGTTCATCTTTTTTGCACGTAAGCCAAAGATATACAACTGTAAAACCAATAATCAACATTCCATCTTTGCACGTAAGCCAAAGATATACAACTATAAAACTAATAATCAACAGTCCATCTTTGCACGTAAGCCAAAGATGACTTTCATCATAATATAAGCATGAGGATGATGACAATGATATAAGCATTAATCAAACGAAATCAAGGATAAATATTAAAGACTTTAAATTTATCCAAATATTATCAATCACTTAATAAACTCATAATTTAATATTATAACAATATTTTAATCACTTCTTAAACTCATAAATAATTTATTTCAATTGTTTACACTTTACCAAATAATGCATTTAATCATTCAAAAATTCCATACTCATAAAATTTCATCACCAATAATCAAATCCCTCATCAAAAATCTGCATATATCTTATATAGGATTCCCAAGCCATAAAATCTTATTTCAATTTTGTTACTTCACATAACATATTTAATTCATTTACTCATAACTAGTTCATTTTCATGAAAAATACCAAATCAGTCCCAAAAATATTTCTTTTCAGGGAATTAGCAAAATATAATCCCATATTGAACATATATTTTTCTCAGAATTTTTAAAATTCATTTACTATTTTTCATATGGCCAAAACTGTCGAATATTTAGACATTTATCATAAATTGTACTTTTGTCCAAAAATTCCAAAATTTACAAGGTATACTCCTGTTATATACATGTACTCCCAATAAAAATTTGACCATTTTGGAGTTAACCACAAGGAGTTATAATGGTTTACTTTTAAAATAGTCTTTTCCCATAAAATTCATAACTCCTAATCTATACATCCAAAAATCGTCATTTTTCGACACAATCTAGAAAACTCAATAAATTATCATTTCAAATTTTTCCAGAATTTTTGAGGGTCAGAAAAATTACGAAACTGCAAATAGATTTTCGCCCGCCATGCGGTAATTCACGTAGACAGATCATTTCCACAATTTAATAAGGAATGAATACAAGGGATCATTCACCATGCATGCGATAATCCACATAGACAGGTTATTCCAACGGAATAATAAAGAATGGAATAACAGAAGAATTCACCATGCATGCGATAGACCGCGCAGACAAGTTATTCCCAACAGAATAATAAAGAATTGAACCAGGTCATGCGTAATCCGCACAGACATGATATTCCAACAGAATAATAAAGAATCAAACCAGGTCATGCGTAATCCGCAAGGACAGGATATTCCAACATAATAATAAAAAATGGAATAACAACAGAATTCACCAGACATGCAATAGACCGCACAGACAGGTTATTCCAACAGAATAATAAAGAATGGAACTAGGTCATGCGTAATCCGCACAAACAGGATATTCCAATAGAATAATAAAGAATTGAATAACAACAGAATTCACCAGGCATGCGATAGACCGCACAGACAGGTTATTCCAATAGAATAATAAAGAATGGAACTAGGTCATGCAAAATCAAAGACGAGACGTGATATTCCAATGTAATAATAAAGAATAGAATAACAACGAAATCACCAGTGCATACGATAGACCTTGCAGACGGTGTTATTCCAATGTAATAATAAATAATGAAACCGGTCATGCGTAATCCGCACTTTACAAGATATATTCCAACATAATAATAAAGAATGGAATAATAACGAGAATTCACCAGTGCATGCGATAGATCGCATGATGAAAGTTATTCAAATAATAATAAAGAATGGAACCAGGTCATGCAAAATCCGCACAGACAAGATATTCCAACAAAATAATAAAGAATGGAATAACAACAGAAATCACCATGCATGCGATAGAATCGTATGCATGCAAAGTTATTCCAACATAATAATAAATAATGGAACCCGTCACGCGTAATACGCACGATATAGGATATTCAAAGCGAATAATAAAAAATAGAATAACAGAAGAATTTCACCATGTATGCGGTACTTCGCATAGACAGGTTATTCTAACAAAATAATAAAGAATGGAACCAGGTCATGCGTAATCCGCACAGACAGGATATTCCATCCGAATAATAAAGAATGGAACCAGGTCATGTGTAATTCGCAAGGACAGGATATTCCAATATAATAATAAAGAATGGAATAACAACAGAATTCACCTTCCATGCGATAGACCGCACAGACAGGTAATTCCAACAGAATAAAAATGAATGGAACCAGGTCATGCGTAATCCACACAGACAGGATATTCCAACTGAATAATAAAGAATGGAACCAAGTCATGCGTAATCCGCACATACAGAATATTCCAACAGAATAATAAAGAATGGAATAACAACGAAATTCACCGCATACGATGAGACCGTACAAACAAAAGTTATTCCAACGAATAATAATAAAGAATGGAACCGTGTAATGCGAAATCCGCACGTATAGGATATTTCAACGTAATAATAAAGAATGGAATAACAACAAAAATCACCGGGCATGCGATGAATCAAGATGCATGTGTTATTCCAATGTAATAATAAAAAGAATGGAACTAGGTCATGCAAAATCAAGACGCAGACGGGATATTCCTACGAATAATAAAGAATAGATTAACAACGTAAATCACCGGGCATACGATAGACCGCGCATGACAAGGTTATTCCAACGTAATAATAAATAATGAAACCAAAGTCAATGCGTAATCCGCACTTTACAAGATATTCCAACATAATAATAAAGAATGGAATAATAACAGAATTCACCAGGCGTGCGATAGACCGCACAGACAGGTTATTCCAACAGAATAATAAAGAATGGAACCAGGTCATGCAAAATCCGCCTGCATGGATATTCCAAATGAATAATAAAGAATGGAATAACAACGAAATCACCATGCATGCGATAGGCCGCATGCACATGAGTTATTCCAACATAATAATAAATAATGGAACCAGTCATCCGTAATACGCACGCACGATAGGATATTCCGAGAATAATAAAAATAAAATAACGAAAGAATTTCACCATGTATGCGTTACTTGATGTATGAGTTATTCAACGAGAATAATAAAGAATGGAACCGTGTCATGCGTAATCCGCATACAGACGGGATATTCCATCCGAATAATAAAGAATGGAACCGGTCATGTATGTAATCCGCACAGACGGGATATTCCAATATAATAATAAAGAATGGAATAACAACGAATTCACCATGCATGCGATGTAATCGCATAGGCAAAGTTATTCAAATGAATAAAAATGAATGGAATCGGTCGTGCGTAATCCACACAGATAGGATATTCCAACTGAATAATAAAGAATGGAACCAAGTCATGCGTAATCCGCACGCATGAGTATTCAACGTATAATAAAGAATGGAATAACAACGAAATTCACGAGGCATACGATGATCATGCAAAAACAAGGTTATTCCAACGTAATAATAAAGAATGGAACTGTGTAATGCGAAATCCGCACGGATAGGATATTCCAATGTAATAATAAAGAATGGAATAACAACAAAATCACCGGGCATGCGATAGACCTTACAGACGCATGTTATTCCAATGAATAATAAATATTTGAACCGAGTCATACGTAATCCGCATTTTACGATTATATTCCAACATAATAATAAAAAATGGAATAACAACAGAATTCACCAGGCATGCTGTAAGACCCCAAATTTTATGAAATAAAAGTATTCAATTTTTCTTATAATTACTATTCAGTAAATGGTTAAATTGATTTCAATATCATTATACCGGAATATTGGTAAGATTTTTCTTGTGAAATTCTTATTATTTCTTTTGTCGGGGTTACTATTCACGAATTACTATTCATGAGTTACTATTCATGAGTTACTATTCATGAGTTACTATTCACGAAGCATGATATTTTTTTTACGTAAGAAGGCACTACTCAATAATTGTTACAGTAATTACTGTTCAATATTTTATTTTATTGATTCAATAATTGCTATGTTGATATTATATATTATTATTGTTTCAATAATTGTCACGGCACAGTATTTTCCATTATCAGATCAATAATTCATATTATTTGAATAATATTATTTGATAGCATTATTGGCAATGTCTAGAAAGTTCTGTCAAGGAGAGGTTTGGTCACCTAATTGCGTGCCAGTAAGGAGAAATCCTTATTGGAAAGCCCCCTCTTTCCTGGGAACTACTTGGTTGTCATTATTGTGATTCTATAATATTATTTGTGAATAATTAATTATTGATTTATATGATAAGGAAAATATTCATTTTATGTGGATATAAATGGAGAAAATTTTTAATGTGATAATTATTGAAAGTTGATATTCTATCTTTTCTGATATAATAATTCATTTAAATATATTATTATATTTTAATAATATAATAATGGTGATATTTTTACAATGAATGTGTGATATATGAATAAATAAGGAGGAAAAGTATTTTTTTTTTTTTACTATAAATGCTAAACACATGTTAAACATGTTGGTGGACACAATTTTTGATTGAAATTTGATTATAGCCTGTAAAATCGTCCGCATGTGAATTTCGGTCAATTTCTGTTTGAAATTTGGAAAAACTTTCTTCTGCAAAGTTGTAGAGAATTAAATTTCCTAAGGAATGAACACAAGATTTGAATTTTTCTAATAAAAGGGCTATTTATTATGAATTATTGAAGTTCCGTAATATTGGGTCTGAATTGATTTTGTTGCATTAAATGATAAAAATATGTTTTTCATTTTGGTGGGTCCCACTTACATGTGTTAGTTGCTGAAATCAGGTGGCAAGGTGTGCGTAGGAAAATAAAATAAATATATTAATATTTTATTAAATTTTCTGCTTTGGTGTTCTAAGCATTTTCCTATAAATAGGTGCTTGGGTTTAATTGAAAATCACACCGTAAACAAGTTTTCTCTCTTTCTCTCTCTATATATCGAAAGTGTATTCTTGTGAATATTTTGATACTTTGAGTGTTGCTATACGGTGCAAGTTCGTTCAGCATTATAGACGACATTCCAGTCAGAAGTACTGTTCTTTTGAGGTAAGGGATATTATCGTTATTATGTAAGGGATTGTAAGGGTTATTATGTTTCTTCAGTTTCGTAATTTTTTTGACTTTTAAAAATTCTGGGAAAATTTGAAATGATATTTTGATGAGTTTTCTCGATTGTGTCCAAAAATGGCGATTTTTGGATGTATAGATTAGGAGTTATGAATTTTATGGGAAAAGACTATTTTAAAAGTAAACCCTTATAACTCCTTGGGGTTAACTCCAAAATTGGTGAAATTTTTATTGGGAGTACATCTATATAATATCAGTATACCCTGTAAATTTTGAAATTTTTGGATAAAAGTAAAATTTATGATAAAATGTCTAAATATTCGGCAGTTTTGGCCATATAAAAAATAATAAATAAATTTTAAAAATTCTGAGAAAAATATATGTTCAATATGGGACTATGTTCTGCTAAATCCCAGAAAAGAAAATTTGTTTGTACTGATTTGGTATTTTTCATGAAAATAGACTAGTTATGAATAAATGAATTAAATATGTTATGTGAAATAAAAAAAGTGGAAAATAGAATTTTATGGCTTGAAAATCCTATATAAGGTATATGCAGGCTTTTGATGAGGGTTTTGGTTATTGGTGATGAAATTTTATGAGTTTGGCATTTTAGGATGATTAAATGCATTAATTAGTAAAGTATAAACAATTAAAATAAATTGTTTATAAGTTTAACAAATGATTAAGATCTTGTGGTAATATTAATAATATTAGATTATGAGATTATTAAGTGATTTATAACATTTGAATTAAGGTGTTATGAAATCATTGATTTATGAATCTTATTCTTGAAATTAAATGCAGTTGTTGATCATATTGTTTTTATTATCATATATAACATTTGTATAATTCCGGTGATGAAATTTCTCTTTGACTTAAGTGTAAAGATGGGTAGATTATTGGTATGATCGTGACTAAGGGTTCTCTTTGGCCAGTAGTGCAAAGATGAATTGTTGACTGGTATGATCATGACCATTGAATTTATAAACGATTATCTTTAGCCTAAGTGCAAAGGTGAATTGATCAACATGGTTATAATTATTGTTTATATAAATTCTGAAATGATTATATGTTTCTTTGAGATATGAATATCTTTGGCCCGTAGTGCAAAGATGACTTGTTGTTAAATATCTTTGGCATGTAGTGCAAAGATGAATTATTGGTGAATATCTTTGGCCCGTAGTGCAAAGATGATCTGTTGTTGAATATCTTTGACCCGTAGTGCAAAGATGACATGTTAATGAATATCTTTGGCCCGTAGTGCAAAGATGAATTTATTAGTATGATTATGAACAGGAACTGTGATTTGGTATAACCATGATCTTTGATGTTTCAGGTAAAGACAGGTGATGAAAATTATCTTTGTCCTAGATGAAAAAAGGAATTTGGAACCACAAATATGATTATGAGTTATTCATATGATTGTGGACAGGAACTGTTGATTGATGTTACAGGGATAAAATATTGTTGGTGGACTGTTAACATAGAGAAGATAATAGACATTATGGTCTATTTGACTCTTCTAATGGATTGCTCGTTCCGCTGCAACTATGGTTAACATTTTTTATCATCTACCATATGTTCTAAATCTCTGATTTATTTCTGACGAAGGCTATTGATAATTTAATTATCTTTAGTTATGATATTCTTTACTGGGCTATTTGTGCTCACAATTTTGTTTCACAATTCTTTTCAGGTAACAAGAGTGTAGTAATGTCGAAAGGGGTAACAGAAATAGAATCGGCGGTTCTATAGGCGCTGAGGTTCTCCCTAAATAGTATGGAAATAATTTTATTGAGAACTTTAGATAAGTGTGTCGTATTGTATACGTCATTTGATATTTAATTTTGGTGAACCCAATAGGGTGAGGTGAACCCAACTTTGGAAGGGTGTTTTGTCACTATCATACAAGATGTCTGATGACATACAACCTTGAGTTATCATAAGACAGGGTTGTGCACATCCACTTACTGAGTATATCTACGAGTACTACCTATATGATCTTGGAGTTTGGTTGAAACATAATGTTCAATCGCAGACGGTGGAGATAGTTATATGTCAAGAGAAGACTCACCATTGGAAGGAACATGATAGTAATCTTCTCATTTTTCTTTGAGGTCTATTGGATCAACCAAGGATTATTCTCTGGACATATGATATCTATCATAACTTAGATTCATGGCCTCCTATGTACGAAGGTTTCCTTGAGCACTTCCCAAATATTTTAATTTCTAAAACAGTTATTGACTGTACTTTTATGTAACGTATCAATGTAAGGTGTTGTCCATAGTTGGGACATGAGTCACAGTTGGTATTAAAATCATTGTATATGTGTTGTTGTATTTTGCAAGACAATTGTAGTAATAAAGTTGTAGTTGTTTTCTGTACCATGTATTTGGCGACTCAGAATAGGTTGGATGGATTAAACCTATTTTGGGGGCGTCACACATGCGATAGACCGCACAGACAGCTTATTCCAACAGAATAATAAAGAATGGAACCAGTCATGGAAATCCAAGATGCAGACGGATATTCCAATGAATAATAAAGAATGGAATAATGTAAGAATTTCACCATGTATGCGATACTTGGCATGTACAAAGTTATTCCAATAGAATAATAAATAGTGGAACCCCGGTCATGCGTAATCTACGCATAGAGCGTGATATTCTAACGTAATAATAAAGAATGGAATAACAGAAGAATTTCACCATGTATGTGGTACTTCGCATAGACAGGTTATTCCAACATAATAATAAGGAATAGAATAACAATAGCTCTCTTCATGAAGATGAAAGAAATAATACCCCTTACCCTAGAAGAAACTGGATATTGAAATAGTGAGGTAACAGACTTCTCTTCTTCTTTCTCTCTATAATTTCTCTCTATAATAATTGCTCTAAAACTTTAGTAAATTGGTGAAAAATGAAGGAAGAATGAGCTTCTATTTATAGGAAAATATAGTTTCGATAAGTGCACGTTTTAGGGCTCGAAATATTACAGTACAATACCTTCAACTTTTCTTTCATTTTTAATTTAGTCCTGCAAGTATTATCAAACTTGCACCACCTCCCCTAATAGTAAATAATGTGAATCAATAGTTCAATCATGTGAATCAATAATTATAATTATGTGAAAATACGAATTATAGTATAGCACCTCCATTTTTAACTTAGTCATACAAGTATTATCAATCTTGCACCACCTCCCCTAATAGTACATGAATGTGAATCAATAGTACATACATGTGAAAAAATAGTTATAATCATGTGAATTAATAGCAATTAATTGCTCATTTATTCGATTAATTACCCGATTGGTCAATATAACCTCCAGACATCAATTATTATCGAAATAAATGTCGATTTCCACTAACACTAATAATCCCAACACAATGGAAATATTTTTCTCAAAAATTTTATTTTTAAAATTTTGAAGTTTGACTTTTTCCAAAAAAGTCAACTGTTGACTTTTTTGACCAAAAAGTCAACCCCGATAAATTTTGTGTTTATAGTCTATTTCTACTAATTTCATCATTTCGGACTCAAATATCACGTCCGCGTCTCCAAATTCAACTCCGAACTCAAATTCGATTTTTTTTATAACATTCATCATTAATATTATAACTCACAATATTTAACAACCAGGTCATTCCCATGAAAGAGGGGGCTTTTCGATAAGGATTTCTCCTTATTATGTAGCAATTGATTAGGTGACCAAACCTCTCCTTAATGAACTTCTAGACATTGTCAATATTGCAAATAATAATATGAATAACTTTGTCGTCTCAATTATTGATTCAATAATATATAAAATATTATGCAGATAATACTGTGACAATAACTAAATCAATAATATGAGAGATATGATGCAGTAATTACTATAACAATGATTGAGTATAACTGAGTGACTTCTCACGTAAGCATCAATAATCAATACCGCGTGCTACTATGCAACCACGCGTATTACTATACTTTTACTACCGAGTATTTCAACAATTTTAACGATAATACTTTCGCTGTTATTTTTATAAAAAAGATAATTATGTTGTTTCCTTACTACGATAATACTTCCGTTGTGGGGTCCACCAATGATTGTGTTGTCCTACGGATATTCCTCGATAAAAAGAATATTCCCCGACCAAACGAATATTTTATAACAACTTGCATACTTTAAAAAAATTTCACATATCACCCTTAACTTTAACCTTTTATCAATTTAACCATTTATTAAATAGAATAATTATAAGAAAATTGAATACTTTCATTTCATAAAATTCGGGGTCTCACAAGGCTGGTCGCTAAAGGGTATGTACAAAAACATGAAGTTGATTATTTTGAAACTTTTTCATCCGTAACTAGATTTGAGACTGTTAGACTAATTTTAGCATTAGCGGCTCAAAAAAATTGAAATGTTTTTCAATTTGATGTAAAGACTGCATTTCTGAATGGTTTTTTGGACGAGGATGTGTATTTTGAATAACCCCACATGTATTTGTTATCAATGGTCCAGAGGAGAAAGTTTACAAGTTGAAAAAGGCCCTTTATGGTCTCAAACAAGCACCGAGAGCTTGGTACAACAAACTTGACTCCTATTTCCTTCAAAATGATTTTTGTCGAAGTGAAAGTGAACCCACCTTATATGTGAAGGTAAAAGGAAATGATGTGCTTATTGCTTGTGTTTATGTGGATGACATGATATATATGGGTTCCTCTAATGCTCTTGTTAGAGAATTTAAAGAAAGCATGATGAGTGAGTTTGCTATGACAGATTTGGGGTTGTTACATTATATTCTTGGTCTTCAAATTCAGCAAACTATTAAGGGTATTTTTGTTTCACAAGAAAAGTATGCTCTAGACTTACTTAAGAAGTTTAATATGATGAATTGTAAAGTTGTGTCTACTCCCATGAACACCTGTGAGAAATTGACTATGAATGATGGAACACCGAAGGCTAATGAAAAGTGGTTTAGTAGTATTATTGGTAGGCTGATGTATTTGACTCATACTCGCCCAGATATTATGTTTTCGGTCAGTTTGGTGTCAAGGTTCACGCGTTGTCTGTCAATGCATCATCTTGGAGCAGCCAAACGAATTCTTCGCTACATCCGAGCAACTAGCAACTATAGAATCTAGTATATTCCAACCTCCACGATGCAATTAAATTGTTTTACTGATAGTGATTGGACAAGTTTTGTAGATGATAGAAAAAGCACATGTGGCTATTTATTCAACCTTGGTTCAGGGGCTTTTCATGGAGTTCAAAAAACCAAGCTACCACTGCATTATCTTCATCAGAAGCGGAGTACATTGCAATAACATGATATCAACTGTTTGTCAAGGTATTTGGATGAGGAGAATTCTTGAAGATTTGCAGCAAGTTCAACATGGTTCCACAAAAATTTATTGTGACAATAAGGCCACAATTGCAATGATGAAGAATCATGTCTTCCATGAAAGAACCAAACACATCGAACGTCGTCATCATTTTATCAGAGATGTAATAGCAGGAGGAGCAATGGAATTGAAGTATTGTCCTACAACTGAGCAAGTGGTTGATGGTTTTACTAAAGTTCTTCCTTACTCTAAGCTTGTGATGTTCAGGTCTCTTCTGAAAGTAATATGCACACAAGCCAATCATGTTTGATGATAAAGCATATACTTTGTAACAATCTTATTCATTTATTAATAAAAAGTTTTAATTTATTAAAGGCTTTTAATTATCTATATGATGATGTTTTATAATATGTGATAAACCCATAGTTTTAAGCAATATTTTTAGAATAATGATGATGATCATTCTAATGAGATCTAAATTCTTAAAAAGCTTAAAACTAAAATAGTTCTCAATCGTTGGATTACTAAATTGAGGATTAGTGAATCCGGATAGATTGGTACATACGTTGCTTACTCATTGGATGAGGATGATTGATCTCATGATCATTTGTGTGGAGACACTAAAGCAAGTATGTAGGTGCTTATTAGAGAATAAGTTCACTGAACGTGACTCGCTAAGAAATACCTAATGGAGTTTTATTTGCCTGTCAATAGAAATTCCTGTAGTGATAGTAGTACAAGTGATCCTTGGACTTGAGATCATCATAGTATCTTGTGTATGATGAGTTATACTTTGACTTATTCCTTAAGACCCTTAGGGTATATCAAAGGGTATGCTTGGGTATAATAAGTTGTACATGGAGATAATGTATGATCAATAAAGAATCTACCACTTCGAGTAAAAGAAGAGAAATGTCCTATGTGATTCGATAAATGACAACCCAATGAGTCCTTGGCAAAGGCGAATGAATGAAATTAGAAAGGTATTTCTAATTTGCATTATTTAAGGGTTGTGCATTTAAGAGTCGAAATACATATAATTAAATAAAATAAGACTTGACAATAATTTCATGTCTTATATTTAATTGGGACATTGTATGGTGGAAGGATTGAATTATCTGGTAACTATTAACTCAAAGGTTCTTTTATGATTAATGTTGAAATCTATATTATCCGGAAAGTCGTTGATCACTAGGGAGGCTTATCCCTATTGTAGAATAAATATTATTTATTTAAATAAATTAATCGTTTAATTTATTTATTTAAATAAGATTAGAATTGTTCTAATTGATTTATTCACAACCGATTTAATATGGAGAACCTAAAGGGTCACACCATAAAAGGGAGATTATTATTTAAGAAGTTAATGGCATAATCGTAATAATATGTTAAGTATATTTAATTTAATTTATGGTGATAGAATAAATTAAATAGCATAATATTTATTATTTAATATTTTAGAAATATTAAATATAAATTAATAAGAGGAGTCTTATTAATATTATTATAATTATTATTATTATTTTAATTTTTAAAAGAGTTTAGAAATTAATTTAATATAAGTACTCTCATTTATTTCTAATAGGATTAGGAGGAAAAATTAGTTAAAGGAGTTTAATTAATTATCCCTAATAAGATTAGGGAGCCCATTTAATTAAAAGAGTTTAATTAAATAAATAATACATTATTTTAATAGGGTTACTTGATATCTTTATAAGAGAAGTCTTATATCAGATATCAAATATACGTTATTCCAATTGTTGGAGAATACGCTCTTTTTCTATGAGAGATAGAAAAACTAGGGTTTAGCCAACTACCCTTCTTCTTGAATCTTTATTCTTTCTTGGTGGATCACCTCTAGAGGTCAAACACTTGGGTGGCTAACGTTGATCAAAGGAATGAACTAAACCCGGTGGATTCAAGTTGAACGCGAAAAGATTTGGAGGTGAACTTGTACCTGAGGAAGCTCGATCTTCAAGGGTATGATTTTTATTCTTTATCTTTTCGTTTAATTAATAATTGTGCATAAAGGATGATCCGGGTATATGGTTTGTAAAATTTTAAACTCTGAATTTTACACGTTTCCGCTTATTTGTGTAATTTGATTGCGTTCATGAATATTACAAACCTAACAGTGGTATCAGAGCCAAACATTTATGCAAATTATTAATTGTTATAATTTGATATGTATATTAATATGTGTTTAGAACAATTTAATTGGACATAATTTTATTGTATAAAATTTAATTAAAATAAAATTGTTTTTTTTTTTGAAAATCGGTAATCCCGATCCTTTTGTTTTTTTGCGCTTATCCATGGCTATTGGCATGTTTGTTTAATTGTATATATATATTAGCAGTAGCTTCTCATGTTAACGTGCTGGATATATTTTATTTTTTTTAAAAAAACCTGCCACGCCACTTTTTTTAAAACTTTCAAAGTTAACAGGATTCACATGTATTGCCACTTACCAGGCGAATTGTTATATATATATATATATATATATATATATATATATATATATATATATATATATAATTTTTAATTATTTTATAATTAAAATAAAAGTTTATTTTAATATTAAAATAAAAGAGTTTATTTTAATTTTAAAATTAGAATTTCATGCTAACTAATTAGAGTTGGAATTGGATTCCATGATAACTAATTGGAGTTGAAATTGGATTCATTGTTTCCTTAAATAAAAGAGTTTATTTAGATATGAAATAAGATTTCATATTATTCAAAATAAAAGAGTTTATTTGTGAATAGGAAAGAGAATCCTAATTTCCTTAAATAAAAGAGTTTATTTAGATATGAAATAAGATTTCATATTATTCAAAATAAAAGAGTTTATTTGTGAATAGGAAAGAGAATCCGTGTTTCCTTTAATAAAGGAGTTTTTTTTTTTACATGGAATTTGATTCCATAATTAATTAAAATAAAGGAGTTTATTTTGATTAAAGATTTGATTAAAATAAAATAGTTTATCTTATTCAAAATTGGATAAATTAAAATAAAAGAGTTTATTTTGATTTAAATTTGGATTAAAATAAAAGAGTTTATTTTGATTCAAAATTTGATTTTATACTAACTAAATTTGCCCATTAAATGATATCAATATATATATATATATATTGAATGTTTATTATTCATGAGATGAATGTTATTTATTGATACATATGGTGATGTGTATAATAATAAAGGATTCATTATGGACTATTGACCAATGTGATTGAATTTTATTTTAGTTGGATGCATGAATGTATGAGTTTTATTAAATGGGGTCTGCGTACCTCGTCTTCTCTAATTTTTTCTTAATGTAAATTCTATCTCTCTCCTATGTACTTCCCCTTGACTGCTGATCAAAGTTTTTATTTATTTTAAATAGTTTTGTAATAGGAATAGTTAGAATTAATTTTGAAGAATTGGAGATCAAGGAGCAAGGAGCGCTTGAAGACCCGTTTGTAATGGAGCCCGGGTTTAAATGTAATAGTTATATTTAAATATTAATTCTTGCACCCCTAGGGTTTTACCTTTTGGTTCACTTGGTGGCTCTAGTAAACCAAACTAGAATAAAAGTTTATAATCAATCCAGGTAGAATATAGTATTCTATATGTGAATGCTTATAATATATATTATATATTATGCAAACATGCTTCGCATGTTAATTAATATGACGCGTATTTTATATATATATGTGCATGCACGCTAAACAAGATGAGACAAATGAATAACAAAACCCCTCAAATATTTTATATTAAGTTTAACGTTCAAAGATATTTGGAATATCGAACGTCGCCTTCTAGCATGGTAAAACAATAGAGTTTTAAATATTTAATATGAGTTTGTTGTACACACACAAGGCAAGTATTAAATATTTAAGATGTTGTTTTATCACATTTAATTCTTATAAATAGACTGAACAATGATGTTTTGTTGTGCACACACAAGGACAGTATTTTTCTTTCGAATATATGGAAGTGCTAGGTATGACTTAACTTAGATCATTTTAGTTCGGATGTGCACACACTTAACCATTATGATCTAAGAGGCAAAATACAAGGAGTTACATAGTTGATGTAATTGACAAGAGTTGTCTACCTATTTATTTATATATAGTTTGTTGTGCACACACAAGGCTATATACTTTTGAAATGGGATCCTTATTCTCACTAGCATATCTTTAATTAGATATTGCCGAACTATATATATTGAGGGTAATATAGTTTGATGAAAATAGTGGGAGATACCCATTTAAAACAAGTCCTAAATTATTTTGGTAATTAATAAAAGAATGTGTGCTAAACTGTTGTTAATTACAAATTCTTTTATAGAATTTTACAATGTCTAAATTACTATCACTACGAAGCATATTAGATGTTATTTAATCGGACCAAATTAAACGGATTGTTTGAAGAAATTGAGAATAGTTCTCACGGCTGAAAAGCTATCTTATGTCCTTAATACGCCTATCCCTGCAATTGTTGCATACAATGCCTCTGAGGAAAGATTGCTACTTTTAGAAAGTGGCAAGATGATGCACAGTTGACTCAATGCATCATGCTCGTATCCATGAGTAACAAGCTTCAGCGTCAGCCTGAAACTATGGATACTCCTACTATACTCCTGCACGTCAAGTAGTTGATGGTAAGGAAAGTAGGACTAATAGATATCAGATATCTAAGGAGCTCTTCCGACCTAGAATAATCGATGACACTAAAATACAGACACAAGTCCTTAACATAATCAAATTGATTGATCAAATAGGACAACAGGTTTTGTCATGGATGGAGAGTTGAGCCAAGATTTGATCTTGCACTCACTCCCGGACTCCTTTCACAATTGTTGTGAATTTTTCATATGAACAAGCTAGATATCAGCCTCGCTGATTTTCTTAACATGTTGAAAAATGTTGAGAGTCACTTTCCAACCAAGAAAGACCATGTCTTACTGGTAGGGGCCAAAGGATCTTCTAGAAAGAAAAACGATTCAAAGAAGGTAAATTAAAAGGCAAAAACAAAGGATAATAAGAACAAAACTGATACGGATAGCAAAGGAGTTTGCTTCCACTGCAATAAGTCTGGACACTGAAAAAGAAACTACGAGAAATATCTTGTAGAGGCTAACCAGAAAAAGCTTAGTGAAGCTTCGGTTACAATACAATTTTGTTCATGATTTAAAATAATTTGTTTTCTTTAAGTCAAAGTTCTACTTGGGTATTGGATACCGACTTTGGTTATCATAAATATAGATTTATGAAGGAACCAAGCAGAAGTAGAAAGCTAAACAAATATAAGTAATCCTATGTGTGGGAAATGAAGCAAAGGTTGCCACATTAGCCATAGAAACTTATTGTTTAGCAATGCCTACGGGCAAGTCTATTAAGTCAATAAGTTGTTATTGTATTTCAGTTCTCATCGGAAACATTATTTCCATTTTATTGTTGGACAATAAAATCTTTGGTATTATAATTAAGAACAATTGTTGTTCTATTTATAATAATAATAATGTTTTGTATAGAACTGGAATATTACTTAATAAATATTGTATACTTGACTTACGTAAAAATAATTTTGAATATTGAACAAATTAGTATAAGAAAAAAAAGAGATGATTATTCAAAAAGTTGAATGTGTGTATTTGCTGAAATACAAGTGTGAATTATTTGAAAGGTTCAAAGAATTCAGAAGTGAAACAAATTGGCAAAGTATTAAGATTCTTTGATTAGATCAAGGAATAAATACTTGTGCAATAAGTTTCTAGATCATCTCAAATGGTTTTCTCATAATGGACGCCTCCTGATACACAATAATTGATTGATGCATCTGAAAGGAAAAATCGTACCTTGTTGGACATGGTGCGATCCATAATGATTTTACCGACATTCCAGTATCTCTCTGGGGTCATGCCCTAGAAATGGTCGCATATCTACGAAAAAAGGTAACCTCAAAATCCATTTAAGACTCCATAAAAGTTATGGACAGGGAGGATTCCTAATCTTAAGTATGTTAAGATAAGGGGTTGTCCAGCTTATGTAAAAAGGTTTCGAAGGATAAGCTTTGGATAAGATTTGACAAGTGTAGATTTGTGGGATATCCTAAAGTAAGTTTAGGATATATGTTCTATAATCCTACTTAGCAAAAGGTGTTTGTTGCGAAACACACTACCTTCTAAGATAAAGATGTTTATCATTGAAGGGGCTAGTGGGAGGATAATAGAATCTTGAAGAGTTCAAGAACCACAAAACACTATAAGTCAAATAAGAGGAACTTGTAGATAGACCTATTGTACCACAACCGAATCGTAAATCTGGAATAGTACCGAAGATACTTGGGAGGTATGGATTCATCATAGATGATGACGATGAGGTACACATCATAGAAGATGATAATCCAGTTATATACGATGAGGTAAGAGTTGTAGACACTCATAGAAATGGATTGAAGCAAGCTTCTCAAAATGGAACATTCGTTTTGATGAAACAAATCAAAAGAGTTTGATTTTATCACAAATAAGAATGAACCTAGTGTGTACAAAAGGGTCAGTGGGAGCGTCGTGACATTCCTAATATTATATATTGATATACTACGAATATAGAATGACATGCCAATGCTAGAATCAGTAAAGATAAAGTTGTCTAAACATTCCTCCATGAATGATTTGGGAAGAGTATCTTAATTGGGGATACAAATCTATATAGATAGATTTAAAAGGATGCTCGACTTAACCCAAGGAACGTATATTCATTTGATGCTAAAGTCATTTAGCATGGCAAACTCAAGAGTTGTCTCATGTTGATGAGCCGTGGGTGAATCTCTTAATAGCCCCCATAGACTCATAAAAGAGAGATCGCATGAGTAACTTTCATGTATGCAATGAAATATACGAGACCTGATGTTGATCTGTCATATTCTAGAGAAGTTCACTGTGAGTCAGTGAAAAACAGCTTAAAGTACTTAACTGGAACTAAGGATGTGATCATATTCATGGTGGGTCTAAATTAAAACTAGAGGGCTTATGCAGACTCAAGTTTTTCGAGACGCACCAAGACGACGAAAAATCCACTTTAAGGTAAATCGTTACCTTGAATGGTGCAGATGAATTGAAAGGTTTTAAAACAAAGCAAGGAGTTCTTTGTTTTAGTGATAAAGACAAAGTATATAGCTATAAATGAAGTCGCAAGTTGATTGTTTGGATGAAAAGTTTATTACAGAACTAGGAATAGTTCCTAAGTCTCATCTTGGATCTAAACATGTGTTGTGGCACTTTCACTTGGTTATAAGAATTATTGAAAGATGGGAAATCACTATAGAGATAGTGAACTCTCAAGAACAACATTACATATCCATTAACTAAAACTTATCCAACAGCAGGATAATCGTCACTTTGAGAAGAAGGGTATGAGATACCATAGCGATTGGCTTTAGTGTAAGTGGGAGATTGAAAGTAATATGCATACAAGCCAATCATGTTTGATGATAAAGCATATACTTTGTAACAATCTTATTCATTTATTAATAAAAAGTATTAATTTATTAAAGACTTTTAATTATCTACATGATGCTGTTTTATAATATGTGATAAACTCATAGTTTTAAGTAATGTTTATAGAATAATGATGATGATCATTTTAATGAGATCTAAATTCTTAAAAAGCTTAAAACTAAAATAGTTCCCAATCGTTGGATTACTAAATTGGGGATTGGTGAATTCGGATAGATTGGTACATACGTTGCTTGCTCATTAGATGAGGATGATTGATCTCATGATCATTTGTGTAGAGACACTAAAGCAAATATGTAGGTGCTTATTAGAGAATAAGTTCACTGAATGTGACTCGCTAAGGAATACCTAATGGAGTTTTACTTGCCTGTCAATAGGAATTCCTGTAGTGATAGTATTACAAGTGATCCTTGGACTTGAGATCATCATAGTATCTTGTGTATGATGAGTTATACTTTGACTTATTCCTTAAGACCCTTAGGGTATATCAAAGGGTATGCTTGGGTATAATAAGTTGTACATGGAGATAATGTATGATCAATGAAATTAGAAAGGTGTTTCTAATTTGCATTACTTATTATAAATAAAATTGAAAATTTTCTAATTCCATGTATTCATTATTATAAATTAATAATTCATTATTTAATTTGATATAATGATTTGGTTATGGGTGAAATGTGCAAATTTTGCAAAATAAGCAAGTGGTTATAAAATATTCATTTTGTCGGGGAATATTCTTTTGGTCGTGGAATATTCTTTTTGTCGGGAATATTCATACGATAGTAGCGACCATTAATGGGGGCTCATATGAGAATAAGCTGTCGGGATGAAGAAAAGCGACAAAGTATGAGTTTTTATAAATAACGCGGCGTAGTTATTCTGAATTAACCTTTGTTGGAATACACGGTGGTTAAAATATAAGATGTCTGGCGTGGTGGCACGATAGCACTGGTATTGCATAGTATTATTGAATTATTGATTAAATGCGTGAAGAAGGCACTACTCGATAATTATTACGATGAATTCTTGTTTCAATATTTTATTTTATTGATTCAATAATTCTTTGCGTTGATAGTTTATATTATTGTTGTTTCAATAATTGTCCTTTGCCGCATGATATTTTCCATTATCGGATCAATAATTCATATTATTTGAATAATATTATTAGATAACATTATTGGCAATGTCTAGAAAATTACATCTAAGGAGAGGTTTGGTCACCTAATTGCGGCGCGATGAAGGAGAAATCCTTATTGGAAAGCCCCTCTTTCTGAGAGCGACTTGGTTGTCATAATTGTGATTACGTAATATTATTTATGAATAATTAATTATTGATTTATATGATAAGAAAATATTTATTTGATGTGGATATAAATGATGAATTTATTTATGTGGTTATTAATGAAGGAATTAATGTTGAGGTGTTTTATCGATATTTTGTCAAAGTGGAGGTATTAAAAATCATCCATTTGTGGATTTGGATATTTTACATTGGGAATTTGGAAAAATTTTTCTTACGTAAAGTTGTAGAGAATTCGATTTCAGGCAGAATGGACATAAAATTCATATTTTTCTGATAAACGGGCTATTTTCTATGAATTATTGAAGTTTCGATAAATAAAATGATTTTTTATTAAATTTATGGGGGGACCCACTTTTGGTTGGTGGAATACACACATGGGCTGCTGAATTCTTCCATCATGGCTGTCCAAAAATTCAAAGCATACGTAGGAATTGTAATTAATAATAATATTATTTTATTATTTAGTCTCCTTTGGCGTTCTAGCATTTTCCTATAAATAGACGCCTAGGTTAGAATTGAAAATCACACCAGAAACAAGTTTTTTTTTCTCTCTAGATTATCGAGCGTATTCTTGTGAGTATTTTGATACTTTGAGTGTTGCTATACTTTGATGCAAGTTCTCATCGACTATATACAAATTCGATCGAAATGCGGTTATTTTGAGGTAAGGGATGTTATTTTCTTCTTAAATGATATTATTTTCTTCAATATCATTATGCCAGAATATTGGTGAACTTTTTAATCAAATTTGGAACTTTTTGTGTTGGGGTTACTATTCACGTATACGGCACTATTCATTCACGATTATACTTTATTCATAGAAAAATAAAAATTTTCCTTTTTGTCTAAGATGTCTATTTTGGCTACTATCTTTGATTGTATCCATGTTTTGATCGTTATTTTTGAATTCTGCTTCAAAATTGGTTATTATGGAGTATTATTGATCTTGGATAAAACTGTTATACGAATCCCTAATATTTGTCCTTCTGTCTCACTGGATTCATTTTCTTTAAAATATTTTTCATCATCCTCGGTCTTAAATGATGATATTACTGAATATCTTTGGCCTATAGTGCAAAGATGAATGATTAATGAATATCTTTGGCCCGTAGTGAAAAGGTGAGCATGTGTTGAGATGAACATGACCAATTTGGTGATACTTGATGAATATCTTTGGCACATAGTGCAAAGATGAATATTTGATTAAAAGATGTATATTGATTGATGTTACGAGGGATAAAATATTGATGATGGACTCTTAAATCTTAGAAGATAGTAGAATTCATTCTCTACGTGACTCTTAAATGGATTCTTTATTTCCATTGTGTTTGTTGATCTAAAACTTGTTGTCTATTATATTCTATCAGATTTTCCCTATTGAAGACTAATGATAATTTGTTGTATATTATCTTAGTCATAATATTCTTTCTTTGGGCTAGTTGAGCTCACCCTTTTCCTTTTTGTTCCATTTTTCTTCTCGGGAGGTGAGAGAATATAGCGAGGATCGAGTCGGGGTATGGAATGATGGTTCTAGAAAGATGTTTTAGTTTGTCCTCACTATTTTTATAAAATAGTGTATGAATAATTAATAATGAGGACTTATTTGGGTGTGGATATTGTCTAGAAGACAATATTTGTATTTAAACTCACAGTATGTGTTGTCGTATTTTGCACGACAATTGTATTATTGAAGTTGTAGTTTGCTTTTTGTACCATGTATTTGGCGACTCAGAATGGGTGTTGTATACCTATTTTGGGGGCGTCACAGTTGGTATCAAAGCTTAGGGATATGGTCTCTGGCGAAGATCGAGGAATAGAACTAGGAGGGGAGAGATGAGTAAATCCTTCACTAGTGTGTCCTATCTAATCTTATTTGTTGGTCGGTCATAATATAGGGATATTATGTGATATGTTAATTTGTTTAATTAACCCTTGTTTTATGGCAGTATTTAAGAATGGCTGCTGAGAACGTTAACAATGGAGTGTATGAGACTGTGGAACAACCTTTAGTCACAAACCGGAGAGCGTGCACAGCGCAGAAGACAATATTCCTCCTGTAAACAACGCTACCGAAAGCAAATGATGAATGATGGGATGTTTAGAAGCTTTTTGCGATTCATGCAAAAAATCGACGAGGAGACTTCGTGTACAAAAAATACGAGGTGGAAATGATGGCAGCGCTATGTTTATCCTGACCCAAGCGATTCAAGGAGTTGGGACCACCAGTTTTCTAGGAAAAGCCCGATCCGATTAAAGGCGGAAACATGGGTCAAGCAAATTACCAAGATATTCGATGTCTTGGGATGCATGGAGGAGCGAAGGTTCCATTACATACATTTATGTTCCGTGGTGAGGCGATCACTTTGGTGGGAATCAAGTGAAGTACGTACTGACCCGGTAGCACTTAAGATGTCTTGGGAAAGATTTGAGAATTGTTCAATGACAAGTACTTTCCGAAAAAGTATTCGTCATATGAAGGAGGTAGAGTTTATTAGACTGAGCGAGAACAACATGGCGGTGTCTCGATCTGGAAGGCGAAGTTCGCGAGTTATCGAGTTTGCACCTCATTTGGTAGAGAATGAGGAGCGTATGACGGGATGTTTACGAAAGGTCTAAAACACGAGATTCGTCGATACCTTATCTCTCATAAATTTTCTCTGTATTCAATGTTGTCAATGAGGCTCAATTATTAGAGAGATATAATGAGTATACTCAATCGAGGGATCACAACCGAGTCATCTGGGACGTGCGATCATTAGAGCAATGATAACCAACGAGGAGGAAGGAAAAAATCTGGGACAAAGGCGGTAACCACTCGGGTGGTAATCATGGCCATGATAATAGGAGAGGTGAGTCAGTGGAAATTTCAGAAGAGGAGATTCAACAATGACGGGAAGACATCATGGCGACACCAAGCACCAACAACAAATTCTAGGGAGAGAAGCGACGCGCACCAGATTAGATGTTACAAATGCAGGAAAGAGGGACATATCAGTCCAAACTACCCACAACAATCCAAGTTATGTTATAATTGTGGAAAGGAAGGACATATCGCTCGAGATTGTACTATAGCGAAACCAAGTTCAGCGGGGATGGTGACTCCAAGGGCTGTCCCCGATAAGTCGAAATCAACGGTTCCTGGAAGAGCATTTGTTGTGACTGGCCAAAATATGAGAAACTCGAACGAGGTGATCACGGGTAAGCTAATCTTGAATTCTTGCGAAGTTTATACCTTACTAGATACCGGTTCTACCCATTCTTTTATCTCTCTCCTTGTGCTCAGCGTTTAAACTTGACTCAGGAGAAATTAGACTTTGATTTATCTGTTGAAACTCAGTTGGGTGAAACCTTCGTTACATCTATAGTTTATAAATCTTGCTTGATCCAAGTTGGCACAATCACATTACACATTGATCTTATTTCTTTAAAGATACTTGCTTTTGATGTGATTTTAGGAATTGATTGGTTAACCACTCATCATGCCAAAATTGATTGTTTTTCGTAAGGTTGTTAGTTTTCATATTCTAACCAACCTATCATATGCAATTCAAACAACTAAACCACTAAAATTAGTCATTTGTCATATCAAGCCACAAAGCTATTCGTTTATTGAAAAAGCGGATGCCAAGCTTTCTTAGCCCATGTTATGGATTTGAATAAAGACAAGTCGATTTGGATAATATTTACATTGTTAGAGAATTTCTGATGTATTTCTGAAGAACTTCCGGTCTACCCCGAGCGTGATGTTGAATTCTTTATTGACCTTGAGCGGGTACAAAACCCAATTTCTAAAACCCCATATCGAATGGCTCTATTGAACTTGAGGAGTTAAAAGTCCAACTACAAGAGTTATTAGACATCGGTTTCATTAGTCTAGTACATCTCCTTGGGGTGCTCTGTTTTATTAAGTAAAGAAGAAAGAAGGGGAGTATGCGACTTTATTATTGACTACAGAGAATTAAACCATGTCACCATCAAGAATAGATATCATTACCTCGCATTGATGACATGTTCGACCGAGATTACAAGGAGCATAATTCTTTTCAAAGATCGATCTTAGATTACGGATATCATCAATTTGAAGATTAAAAGCGAGGATATTAGAAGGCGCCTTGAGAACTTCGGTATGGGCATTATGAATTCTTAGTCATGTCTTTTGGATTGACTAATGCTCCTGTTGCTTTCATGGATATGATGAACCGAGTATTCAAGGAATATTTGGATCAGTTCGTTGTTGTCTTTATTGATGACATCCTCATCTATTCCAAAAGCCGTGAAAATCATGAGCACCATTTGAAGCTGATACTTGAAAGGCTTTGTGAAAACAAGCTATATGCCAAAATTGAAGAAATTCAGTTACGGCTTGAGGAAGTAGCATTCCTTGGGCGCGTGGTGTCAAAACATGGAGTATCTGTTGACCCGGCGAAGATTGAAGCAATACAAAGTTAGAACAACAAAAGTCGGTGGCCAAAGTCGTAACTTTACGGGCTTAAATTTGGTTATTATCGGAGATTAAGTGGAAGGATTTTCTCGAATCGCTACTCAGATTAACTCAAATGACTCGGAAAGATAAAAAATTCATATGGAGCGAGGAATGCGAAGAAGAGTTTCCAAGAGCTCGAGAGAGACTCATTTTTATTTTGTTACAGCAATACCATCTGGTTCGGATGGATTTGTTATCTATAGTGATGCTTCAGGCAAAGGGTTAGGATGTGTTCTCATGCAACATGGGAAAGTCATAGCCTATGTCTCGCGACAACTCAAAGAATATGAGAGGAATTATCCTACTCATGATTTGGAGTTGGCAGCAGTCGTTTTTGCGTTAAAAATCTGGAGACACTACTTGTATGGGGAGAAAGTGGAGATTTATCTGGACCATAAAAGCCTCAAATATTTCTTCACCCAAAAAGAACTCAATATCACGGCAACGGCGTTGGCTTGAGTTATTGAAAGATTACGATCACACTATTCAATATCATCTGGAAAAGCGAGCGTAGTAGGCGGCGCATTGAGTAGAAGATCATATCAAATGCACGAGTGCGATATTGTCAACGCAAAGACCCATTTTGTATGACTTGCAAAGGATGGAGATAGAGTTAAAAACTCCGAGGGACCCACGTGATGATGGCTAATATCTGAGTAGAACCAGACTTTAATCGATAAAGTTAAAGTTTGCTCAAGCTACGGACACAGGGGGCGATGCTTATGAAGAAGAAAGTGCAAGAAGGTGTTATTCGAAAGCAAGAATCGATGAAGAAGGAATACTTGAAGTCAACTCTAGACTTTGCGTTCTAAACGATTACGACTTGAAGCATAGAATCATGATGGAGGCACACAACACCCGTTTGCAATCCATCACAGGAGTACCAAAATGTATCATGATATTCGACATACATTTTGGTGGAACAATATGAAGAGAGAGATCGTGGAGTTTATCTCGAGGTGTTTAACTTGTCAACGTGTAAAGGCGGAGCATCAAGTACCAAAAGGTCCATTGCAACCACTTGAGATTCCAAAATGGAAGTGGGAACACATTACCATGGATTTTATTCTGAGTCTTCCCAAAGTTTCTCAAGGCATAGATGCGATTTGGGTTATTGTTGATAGATTAACCAAGTCTGCTCATTTCTTGTCGATACGTGAAACTTATTCCCTTGAACGTCTTGCTCGTATGTACGTGAATGAGATTGTGAGATTGCATGGCATGCCGATATCCATAGTTTTGGATCGTGACCCAAGATTCACTTCAAGATTTTGGGTTAGCTTGCGAAAAGCTATGGGCGCAGATTCTGATTGATTTCGCATACCATCCTCAAGCGGACGGACAATCGAGAGGACTATTCAAACCCTTGAAGATCTATTAAGACTACGTGTTCTAGATTTCAAAGGAAGTTGGGATAAGTACTTGCCAACTTGGTGGAATTCTCCTACAACAACAGTTATCAAGCAAGTATATAGGCATGGCTCCATTCGAGGCGTTGTATGGATGAAAGTGTCGTTCTCTCCATTATCTTTGGGGCGAGGTGGGAGAAAAACAACGTTGTTGGGACCCGAAATTAAAATGCATGACTACGAAAAAAGATCCAAATGATTCGACAGCGTATTCAAACCTCACAAGATCGACAAAAGAGTTATGTTGATCTTCATCGAAGGACGTAGAATTTAATATTGGGGATCATGTACTTTTATGTGTTGCTCCATGGAAGGGAGTTACAAGATTTGGAAAGAGAGGAAAGCTCAATCCAAGATTTGTTGGTCCATTTGAGATTCTTGACAGAATAGGAAATGTGGCCTATAGACTCGCATTACCTCCAAGCATGTCTCGTGTTCATAATGTTTTTCACATATCTATGCTTCGTAAATATGTAAAAGACCGAACCATATTATTGAGTTAGAACCAGTCGAGATAGCCGAAGATTTAACGTACGAGGAGGTACCTGTTAAGATCTTGGATAGAAAAGAACATGTCTTACGCACCAAGGTTATACCACAAGTCGAGGTTTTGTGGAGAAACCATGCAATGGAGGAAATGACATGGGAGTTGGAATCGAAAATGAAAGCGAGTACCTCACTTTGTTTGAAACACCGACCGCGTCGTCGTCGATTTTGAGGATGAAATTTTATAAGGAGGGAGGTTGTAAGACCCCAACTTATTATAAATAAAATTGAATTTTCTCTATTCATTATTCTAAATTAATAAGGTGTTAATTTGATATAATGATTTGGTTATGGGTGAAATGTGCAAATTTTTCAAAATAAGCAAGTGGTTATAAAATATTTATTTTTGTGGGGAATATTCTTTTGGTGGTGGAATATTCTTTTTTTGTGGGGAATATTAAATGCGGCCACAGTATGACCATTCGTGGGGCTCATAACGTGAATAAGCGTCGGATGAAGAAAGCGACAAAGTATGAGTTTTTATAAATAACGGCGTAGTTATTACTGATTAACAACTTTGTTGGAATACACAGTGGTTAAAATCTGATGTCTGGCGCGTGGTGGCACGATGGCACACGGTATTACATAGTATTATTGAATTATTGATTAAATGCGTGAAGACACTACTCGATAATTATTACGATGAATTCTTGTTCAATATTTTATTTTATTGATTCAATAATTCTTTGCGTTGATAGTTTATATTATTGTTGTTTCAATAATTGTCAACTGCACGATATTTCCCATTATCGGATCGATAATTCATATTATTTGAATAATATTATTAGATAACATTATTAGCAATGTCTAGAAAGTTCTATCTAAGGAGAGGTTTGGTCACCTAATTGCGCGCCAGTAAGGAGAAATCCTTATTGGAAAGCCCCCTCTTTCCTGGGAACGGCCTGGTTGTCATAATTGTGATTCTGTAATATTATTTATGAATAATTAATTATTGATTTATATGATAAGAAAATATTTATTTGATGTGGATATAAATGATGAATTTATTTATGTGGTTATTAATGAAGGAATTAATGTTGAGGTGTTTTATCAGTATTTTGTCAAAGTGGAGGTATTAAAAATCATCTGTTTGTGGATTTCGGATATTTTTTGTTGGGAATTTGGAAAAACTTTCTTCTGCAAAGTTGTAGAGAATTCGATTTCAGGTAGAATGGACATAAATTTGTATTTTTCTGATAAACGGGCTATTTTCTATGAATTATTGAAGTTTTGATAAATAAAATGATTTTTTATTAAATTTATGGGGGGACCCACTTTTGGTTGGTGGAATACACACATGGGCTGCTGAATTCTTCCAACATGGCTGCCCAAAAATTCAAAGCATGCGTAGGAATTGTAATTAATAATAATATTATTTTATTATTTAGTCTCCTTTAGCGTTACAGCATTTTCCTATAAATAGATGTCTGAGGTTAGAATTGAAAATCACACTGAAACAAGTTTTCTTTCTCTCTAGATTATCGGCGTATTCTTGTGAGTATTTTGATACTTTGAGTGTTGCTTTATCTGATTGCAAGTTTTGTCGACACTATACAAAATTCGGTCGAAAATACGATTATTTTGAGGTAAGGGATGTTATTTTCTTCTTAAATGATATTATTTTCTTGAATATCATTATCTTGGAATATTGGTGAACTTTTAATCAAATTTGGAACTTTTTGTGTCGGGTTACTATTCACGTGTCTGACCTTATTCACGTATCGACACTATTCACGAATCGACCTTATTCAAAAAAAAAAAAATTTTTCTTTTTGTCCAAGATATCTATTTTGGCTCTATCTTTGATTGTATCCATGTTTTGATCGTTATTTTTGAATTACGCTTCAAAATTGGTTATTATGGAGTATTATTGATCTTGGATAAAAGCGTTATCTGAATCCTAATATTTGTCCTTACATCTCATTGGATTCGTTTTTCTTTAAAATATTTTCATCATCCTCGGTCTTAAATGATGATATTCTTGAATATCTTTGGCTTTTTTGATTAGTGAATATCTTTGGCCGTAGTGCAAAAGGTGAGCAGTGTTGAGATGAACATGAATGATGATAATGAATATCTTTGGCTGTAGTGCAAAGATGAATATTTGATTAAAAGATGTATATTGATTGATGTTACGGGGATAAAATATTGATGATGGACTCTTAAATCTTAGAAGATAGTAGAATTCATTCTCTACGTGACTCTTACAATGGATTCTTTGTTTTATTTGTGTTTGTTGATCTAAAATTTGTTGTCTATTATATTCTATCGATTTTTCCTGTTGAAGACTAATGATAATTTGTTGTATATTATCTTAGTCATAATATTCTTTCTTTGGGCTAGTTGAGCTCACCCTTTTTTCTTTTTGTTCCATTTTTCTTCTCGGGAGGTGAGAACATGGCGGAGGATCGAGTCGGGGTATGGAATGATGGTTCTAGAAAGATGTTTTAGTTGTCATCACTATTTTTGTAAAATAGTGTATGAATAATTATAATGAGGACTTATTTGGGTGTGGATATTGTCTAGAAGACAATATTTGTATTTAAACTCACGGTATGTGTTGTCGTATTTTGCACGACAATTGTATTATTGAAGTTGTAGTTTTTGCTTTTTGTACCATGTATTTGTGCGATACCTATTTTGGGAAATGGGTGTTGTATATTTAATTTTGTATGGGGAATGAATCTATGGTGATAGAATAAATTAAATAGCTTAATATTTATTATTTAATGTCTTAGAAATATTAAATATAAATTAATAAGAGGAGTCTTATTAATATTATTACAATTATTATTATTATTTTAATTTTTAAAAGAGTTTAAGAATTAATTTAACATAAGTACTCTCATTTATTCCTAATAGGATTAGGAGGGAAAATTAGTTAAAGGAGTTTAATTAATTATCCCTAATAAGATTAGGGAGCCCATTTAATTAAAAGAGTTTAATTAAATAAATAATACATTATTTTAATAAGGTTACTTGATATCTTTATAAGAGGAGTCTTATATCAGATATCAAATATACGTTATTCCAATTGTTGGAGAGTACGCTCTTTTTCTATGAGAGATAGAAAAACTAGGGTTTAGCCAACCACCCTTTTTCTTGAATCTTTATTCTTTCTTAGTGGATCACCTCTAGAGGTCAAACACTTGGGTGGCTAACGTTGATCAAAGGAAGAAACTAAATCCGGTGGATTCAAGTTGAACGCGAAAGAATTTGGAGGTGAACTTGTACCTGAGGAAGCTCGATCTTCAAGGGTATGATTTTTATTCTTTATCTTTTCATTTAATTAATAATTGTGCATAAAGGATGATCCGGGTATATGGTTTGTAAAATTTTAAACTCTGATTTTTACACGTTTCCGCTTATTTGTGTAATTTGATTGCGTTCATGAATATTACAAACCTAACAGTGGTATCAGAGCCAAACCTTTATGTGAATTATTAATTGTTATAATTTGATATGTATATTGATATGTGTTTAGAACAATTTAATTGGATATAATTTTATTGTATGAAATTTAATTAAAAAAAAATTGTTTTTTTTTTTGAAAATCGGTAATCCCGATCCTTTTTTTTTTTGGCTTATCCGTGGCTATTGGCATGTTTGTTTAATTGTATATATATATTAGCAGTAGCTTCTCATGTTAACGTGCAGGATTTTTTTTTATTTTTTTTTTTAAAACCTACCACGCCACTTTTTTTAAAACTTTCAAAGTTAACAGGATTCACATGTATGTATTGCCACTTACCAGGCGAATTGTTATATATATATAATAATTCTTAATTATTTTATAATTAAAATAAAAGAGTTTATTTTAATTTTAAAATTAGAATTTCATGCTAACTAATTAGAGTTAGAATTGGATTCCATAATAACTAATTGGAGTTGAAATTGGATTCATTGTTTCCTTAAATAAAGGAGTTTATTTAGATATGAAATAAGATTTCATATTATTCAAAATAAAAGAGTTTATTTGTGAATAGGAAAGAGAATCCTAATTTCCTTAAATAAAAGAGTTTATTTAGATATGAAATAAGATTTCATATTATTCAAAATAAAAGAGTTTATTTGTGAATAGGAAAGAGAATCCGTGTTTCCTTTAATAAATGAGTTTTTTTTACATGGAATTTGATTCCATAATTAATTAAAATAAAGGAGTTTATTTTGATTAAAGATTTGATTAAAATAAAATAGTTTATCTTATTCAAAATTGGATAAATTAAAATAAAAGAGTTTATTTTGATTTAAATTTGGATTAAAATAAAAGAGTTTATTTTGATTCAAAATTAGATTTTATACTAAATAAATTTGCCCATTAAATGATATCAATATATATATTGAATGTTTATTATTCATGAGATGAATGTTATTTATTGATGCATATGGTGATGTGTATGATAATAAATGGGATTGATTATGGACTATTGACCAATATAATTGGATTTTATTTTAGTTGGATGCATGAATGTATGAGTTTTATTAAATGGGGTCTGCGTACCTCGTCTTCTCTAATTTTTTCTTAATGTAAATTCTATCTCTCTCATATGTACTTCCCCTTGACTGCTGATCAAGGTTTCTATTTATTTTAAATAGTTTTGTAATAGGAATAGTTAGAATTAATTTTGAAAAATTGGAGATCAAGGAGCAAGGAGCGCTTGAAGACCCGTTTGTAATGGAGCCCGGGTTTAAATATACTAGTTATATTTAAATATTAATTCTTGCACCCCTAGGGTTTTACCTTTTGGTTCACTTGGTGGCTCTAGTGAACCAAACTAGAATAAAAGTTCATAATCAATCCAGGTAGAATATAGTATTCTATATGTGCATGCTTATAATATATATATATATTATATATTATGCAAACATGCTTCGCATGTTAATTAATATGACACGTATTTTATATATATGTGTGCATGCGCGCTAAACAAGATGAGACAAATGAATAACAAAACCCCTCAAATATTTTATATTAAGTTGTAACGTTCAAAAATATTTGGAATATCGAACGTCGCCTTCTAGCATGGTAAAACAATAGAGTATTAAATATTTAATATGAGTTTGTTGTGCACACACAAGGCAAGTATTAAATATTTAAGATGTTGTTTTATCATATTTAATGCTTATAAATAATTTGAACAATCTTTGTTTTTGTTGTGCACACACAAGGACGTTGTTTTTCTTTCGAATATATGGAAGTGCTAGGTATGACTTAACTTAGATCATTTTAGTTCGGATGTGCACACACTTGACCATTATGATCTAAGAGGCAAAATACAAGGAGTTACATAGTTGATGTAATTGACAAGAGTTGTCTACCTATTTATTTATATATAGTTTGTTGTGCACACACAAGGCTATATACATTTGAAATGGGATCCTTATTCTCACTAGCATATCTTTAATTAGATATTGCCGAACTATATATATTGAGGGTAATATAGTTTGATAAAAATAGTGGGAGATACCCATTTAAAACAAGACCTAAATTATTTTGGTAATTAATAAAAGAATGTGTGCTAAACTGTTGTTAATTACAAATTCTTTTATAGAATTTTACAATGTCTAAATTACTATCACTACGAAGCATATTAGATGTTATTTAATCGGACCGAATTAAACGGATTGTTTAAAAAAATTGAGAATACTTGTGAGGTCCCCGAATCCAGATACTTGAAACCCGAACTCGGTACATCACGATACCATTTCTATGAGCGGAATAATACTAATAATAATATCGATAATATAAAACTTAACTTAAGTTTACATATACATCAGAGTCTTTCTCCCAAGTACGTAACCTTTAAACATTTATTACATGTCATAATATATATATATATATATATATATATATATATATATATATATATATATATATATATATATATATATCATAGTCTTCATAGTCTTATAAAACTATTACACATACCGCCATAATTCTTATTTGGTTAGCTTTCCTTTTCCTTTGCCTCTACTGAACTTTCTCGGTCCTTCACACTTAGTCAAAACATTTAAATTAAGCAAGGATGAGCATTTGAGTGCCCAAAGAAGTATTATATATATATATATATATATATATATATATATATATATATATATATATATATATAAATTTGAAGAAATTTAAATGTTTTCTTTATAATATCTTCTACAACTAGTCAAGAGTTGTGAAGTAATCTGCATCAATAATAATTCATAACAACCCTCTTTCAACTTTTGAAATTATGTATTGATCAGATATGGGGTTTCGTGACATACCATGAACATTATTTTTCATTTTCAAAAGGTTTAAAACAGAATTCATCTCAGAACCGTCATGACTTACTTACACGGAGGGTGATCTACCACAGTACTCAGATTGATCAATACTACATGTACATGAACGATGTTATCGTTATTCATCTCACTTTGGGCATATAAAATTTTCCCATTTTCTTTGATGTTCATATCCGGCAGGGTGTTCATAACAAAGGTCTTATATAATTCAACATATATATGTATATCAAATGTGTATCAACATGCGATGAAAAATAATGATTGTCCAAGTGGGGACACTTGTATAATCATTTATAGCAATTAACGAAATGTAATAAATTTATCCGAATTATCATATACTAGCATGTTGATAATCAATGGGCATATATTATATAGCTTAACAACTGCATAATAATAACAATAATTCAACTTCTCACTTCATCCATCGCATAAAGAAAATGCAAAGTTAGGATACTTGCACGATCTGCGCCACCGCTTACTATTCTCAACTTAGTTTTATCTTTTCTATCACAACCTATCATTAATCAAATCATTTTACTCGATTAAGATAACATAACGTACATATAACACCGCCTATCGCAACAAAGACATTCCCTATTCACATTATCACACATGTTTAACAATCGTTGACTCATAATCAAACATCAACACCTTCCTAATCACATTGTCATTATACAACCTTAACAACCATTGAATCACAAATAAACAATTAACTAACTTAATTTCTAAGTCCAGATCAATTTAAAATATGCTTGGCCTCACCGACGCCTTTTTTCGGTAATTATCGAGTCTAAGACTCTAAACCGTAGTTCAATATCCATTTGGATAACTTAAACATTAGTCACACTATTTTTCATGGCCTTATAATAATTATTAAATAATTATTATCATTTATTATAATTTTGAAATATTAGAATCATTGTTAAATGATTTAAATATTAAATAATTCTATTATCATTAATATTTAATTAGTATTAAACTATTAATGAAACCATTACCAAAATATTAAAGTTATGTATAATAACTCAAAATATTTTTAAAGTATTTATAATACCTTAAATGATTTTTAAAATATTTAAAATCATTATTAAATAATTACCATTAATATTTATATATTAATGAACTATTTATCCAAATATTAAAAGTCAATAATTATAACTTAAAATATTTTTAAATCATTAATATCCTTTTTAAATGATTTTTAAATAAATAAAACCATTTTTAAACTATTTATTTAATATAATTATTAAATAAATTTAATATCATTAATCATTAAATAAATATCATTAATATTAAATTATTAATGAAATTATTCTTTAAATATTAAAAGTTATATTTTATAACTTAAAATATTTTTACACACTTTATTTTTATTTAAAATGATTATTATAATAATAAAATCATTTTTAAACTAAATTATTTAATATAATTATTAAATAACTTTATTATCATTAATCATAATTAATTAATGAAATTTACCTTTAAATATTAAAAGTTATATTTTATAACTTAAAATATTTTTAAATACCTTTCTATTATTTAAAATGATTTTTAATATAATAAAATCATTTTAATTCATTTATTTAATTCATTTAATAAATAACTTAATTATCATTAATATTAATTTATTAATGAAAATTATCACATAATATTAAAAGTTATTAAAATAACTTAAAATATTTTTCTTATATCATAATATAATTTTAAATAATTTTTCATGAATTAAAATCATTTCTAAATAATTTATTTAATATTATAATTAAATAAATTAATTACTTTTAATATTCCAAAAATATTAAATATTTATGAAATATATTTAAAATAATTAAAAACTAATTTTCAGAATTTAAAATAATTTATTTTGTATTTTTAATAATTAAAAACTATTCTTTTCTATTTTCTTATAATTTCCGGAAATAAATAATAAAAACCGTCGCTGAAGGCCCCTATAGCGACAGAACCGTCGCTATAGGTGTTCTTGAGCCTTCAAGAACATTCATAGCAGTTTTCCAGGTACCGAGTTTGACCAAGATTTTCGGTCAGATCCTGATGTTAATGGGCATGTTATTAGTCATATATTGTAGTACTAATGCACGACTACAAGTTCCAACAACAAACAAGTTCTTACAACATATAATCAACGAGATCTGTGCCTTCAAACATGCTGTCAGGTCTGTTCTTCATTTTCTGGGTTACCTGTAAATGAAGAATGTATCACGAAAGTGATACTTTGAGCCTTCACTACATGCTAATCGTCCAATGTTTTAAGGATCTAACGATTCCAGATTATACCCAACATGTAACTAAATAGATCTATCACAAAATAGTACTAAAACAACAACAAACAAAGCGTATCATGCTCAACCAAAGTTGTCGAAAATCGTTTTTAAAGATTTTCTGGAAAATTACCAGAAACATAAATCAATGTCGAGTGGCCTAGTTTGACCACTTTTCACGGTTGATCTGTTGATGTTTGTAGACATATACAGATCCCGATTTGTAGCATACTATACAAGCTACACGTATGATACAATAAAATTAACAAAACACATAAAACCTGATAGATCTAGATAATACAAATATTGTCAGACGCCACCAAAAGCTTTCTGGGTTTACCCAGATTATCCTCGGTCGTGGTTCACAACCGACTTTCACCACGATTATCTTATAACTTATGCATGATCCGTTTCGACTACAAGTTCTAGAACACGATCTCACATCATACAACAAAATCAAATACTTAAACAACAAAAACACATAACAACCACAGATTCTACGACTTTCCGACATTCGATGTCGTAACACAAAATGAAAGTTTTCCAGATTTTTTAAAAACATCAAATCCGAGCCTCTAGATGTTATGGATCTAACATCTAGCAACCCCGATCATCTCTAGACAACATAAACAATATATTTTAACACTTAAACACAACATCTAACAAAAATTTTTTGGACAGTAAATTCAAGGTAGGGTTTATACCTTAAATGAGCAATTTTCGATTTTGTGTTGTTGCTTGCTTTGTTGTTGGATTTCGTAATGCTCTAGGGACCCAAATGCTTAGATAATTTCGCTGGTTTGAGAGAAAATGAGAGTTGGTTATGTATTGTATAAAATTGGCTAACAAAATCATTTCTCTCTCTCTCAATCCTTTAAATAGACAAATTGGATGCATGTATGTTTAACTAGAGAGGTTTGTTTGAAAAATAGGCATGTGGAGTGGTTAGTGTTTGGTGAATAACCTCACCAATTTGTCAAAACCTATAACTAGCTTCTTAAATGCTAAAAGGGCAAAATGGTCATTTCCTTAAATTTCTAGAAAAGTGCCTTAGGGTTTAGGGTTTAGACATTTTAGTGCTTAGGTTTGAGCAAATTTGGGTTTTATAAGTAAACAAAATCTAGGATTTCCAATTTAGGGTTTGCACATTAAATAAATAACATTAAATAAATAAAATTAAATAACTTTTAGTTTCTAAAATTTTGAAAAATAAATATTGTTAATTAATTAAGTTTGTAATTACATGAACATTAGGGTTTAGACCATATAATTATCATCGACTTTGCTAATTTAGCAATTAGGATTTATTCTTTTGGTAATTAGGGTTACCAAATTACTATTAGGGTTTTCTAAATATTAGGGTTTTAGTTTAGTAATTAGGGTTTAACAATTTAGGGTTTCTAAATTTAATAATTATAATCACAATACTTGTTAATTAATCACATTATACATACTCACCAACAATCTCAAACTCAAATTTCAAATTAGGGTTACTAATTATAGCAATTAGGTTTCCGCATTTTAATTAGGGTTTACCTAATTAATACATTAAATACACGACATATAATTAATATTACATACTTATAAAACAATCTCATACTCTAATTTGGATCTCAAATTAGGGTTTAACATTATTATTAGGGTTTGGGGTCAAAATACAATCAGAATTGACCAACCATTAACAATACTGGACATACCGTATATATTCATAAAGACTGAAAAATCAAAATATAAGTAATATTATATTATTATTCTCATACCTTGACAATAATCCAAAATTAGGGTTTGATTCCATATCTCGATTATTCTTTCATATTTAACCTTAATAATTAAGGTAAAATAATTAACTTAATAATCAGATAAAAATTCATATAATAAAATAATTATTATATTTATTCTAAAATCACTTCATATATTATTTAAATAATATATGATTATATATTCATGGAAAATAATTAATAAAAACATTTCTATCTTAAAATTAATTATTATAAAAATATACTTTATAATAATCAATAATTCAAAAATAAATTTACTTATAAATATTCACATAATAATTATATTTTTATTTACCACCTAAATACATATACACATAATCTTGTACAAATCCTCATCCTAAAAAAAAAATTATACGCAAAATTTAAGATTTATTTATATAGAAAATATCGGGTTGTCACATTCACCCTCCCTTATAAGGATTCCGTCCCCGGAATCACCACTTAAAAACCTACACATAACTGGGTTCATAGCATACACGATCTTCGCAAGTAGATCTCGATTAACTTTAATCGAACCGATCTTTAATTAATCACATTAAGCTTGTCTTTCTCGATTAAACTAAATTTGATTTCTAAAAGAACTCAAATTTCTCCCTCAAAATTTCTTTATAAAATAATTTACTATAAATAGAAAAATTCTAATTACGCAAATAAAAGTTATTCGAATATTACCTGGAACTGCATTGCCAGCTGCCACCGTGTCTTGAACCATCATGTTGAAGACCCTTGATGTTGACTTTGTTGGTTTGTTCGATGATGTTGGTCCTGCGATTGCTAATGTCCCACTACCCTTACCAGTATTTACACTTCCAAATTTCTACCCTCCCTGTTTCTGACAATCCTTAACCTTATGCTCCAACGATCCACAAATAAAACAACCAATCGCTCATTCTAGGATTTGGGCAATTGGGAGAGATGTGACCTCCCGCCTCGCACTTATAACACACAAATTTCCCTTTAAACACTCCCCTGAGTGGTTCTTTCCACATGTCATGACCGAACTTCCCGCTTTTCACTCCTCTCTGCTTCACCCGCACGCTTCCAAAGTAGTTTCCTTTTCTTTTTCCATCAAGACTCCTACTTCCACTATTAATTCTCACCTTCTCACCTCCCTCGACCTTGCTCTTGTTTTTCCTTTCCTCACAGTAGAGGCTCATAGCCTCACTCCCTCCCCTCGCAAATTATCGCTTTCTCCATGAGTGCCGCAAATGTTGGGATCTGCAACATCGCCACCTTGTTATAGAGCCAAGGTTTTAATCCCACCAAATCTCCTAGCCTTCCTAGCCTCAGACGACTTGATGCGAGCAAACATAGCTAACTCATTAAATTTCATGCATATTTTCGCCACCGACATATCCCTCGCTTCAACTCCAAATTTTACCTCCATTCTAGCCTCAGATTAGTTTGAAATAATTCTCAAAAAATAAGGTCTTAAATCTATCCCATGTTACCACACCGCCTCCCCGCCTCTCTCACCGATTCGCTTCCCACCGTAAATTTGCCTCACCCTTCATCATGTAGGTGGCAAAAGAGGTCTTTTGCCCCTCACCACCCTAGCTATTACAAACGCCTTCTCAATTTCCCTAACCCAAGTTTGGGCTTCTACAGGTCAACAGACTTTGAATTCCTATGGTCCTACTGACCTTAAAGTCTTTAAATTTCGCCAAATGATTATCCGGTCGATTCCTTGTTGCATGGCTCGAGCTACCATATTCGCGAATCACGATTGGGTCCGCTTGTTGTTGTCCTTCAACGTTGTTGATGACTCTTCCGCTCCTCGATTTCGAAGTTTGACGCTCATGCATTATCCGTTAAATAAAAACCATAAATTAACTTACATTCTAAACCTTATCATATAAGTTTAAACTTATTAAACTTGTTTCATAACTCAAACTTTGATTCATATTCATTCATTTCTTTCAAAATATTTTACATATCACAAAGACATAGTGCTTTTTAAACATCACCATCCCATTGTGACTACAAAAGTCTGGATTTACTTCACCGCTTGTACAAAAGTTTTATAATAATGCATTACACAGATATACTAAACACACATATTATATTAAACATGTCACAACCTAACCTATACTACCTATTCACTACACCTTCTTCTTTCTTGGACAGATTTTCGCCTGATGATCTTCTTTTCCACAAACAAAACATGCTCCCCGTTTATAGTCGGACAATACAGAGTGGTATGCCTTCATATCCACAAAGATAACATATTCTTTTCCATTTCTTCTTCCCCGGTTTTCCTAAATCATGGTCTTCTACCTTCCTTTTTCCCTTATCTCTCGGAGCTGCACACGAAGTGTTGCTTGAGGCTCCCATTTGATTGATTTTGAGTTTAAGCTTATCCTGCTCTTCCATTGTTTCTATTAATGCTTGACACAACTGACTATTAAGCAGTTTTTCTGTCTTCCACAACCCTTCTAGAGAAGATACCTTGTTCCTCAATTCTTGCATCTCCAATGATGCTTGATCAGCTTCAACTTTAGGGTCTGAATCACTATCTCATTAAATCCACTATTTCCTGGATCCGTACTATGTTTTCCACGATAACCACCTCGTCTTCGAAGTTTGTTTCATCAGAGCTTCTATTTTCGCTATTGGCTTCGATAAGTAGCTCCTTCTTTTACAATCCGGGGATATCCTAATCCTTTTCACCGACATCTACACACAAAGAATTATCCCGATTAGCATATATTATATACACATAGTCAAATAATAGTTTTGTATGAATTATCTTTTATTTTTTTTGGCGATGAATTTATTCAATTCATCTCTTTTAAAACTCTATATGAGTTATTTATATTTTCAACGCTTCCCTCTGTTTCTAAGGTTGTAGCCTAAGTCTATCCCACCTAAGGTTTCCAACCCTATAGCTCGATACCATTCTCATGAGGTCCCCGAATCCGGATACTTGAAACCCTAACTCCTAGACATCACGATACCATTTCTATGAGCGGAATAATACTAATAATAATAACGATAATATAAAACTTAACTTAAGTTTACATATACATCGTAGTCTTTCTCCCAAGTACGTAACCTTTAAACATTTATTACATGTCATAATATATATATATATATATATATATATATATATATCATAGTCTTCATAATCTAATAAAACTATTACAAATATACCGCCACAATTTTTATTTGGTTAGCTTTTTCTTTTCCTTTGCCTCTACCAAACTTTCTCGGTCCTTCACACTTAGTCAAAAACATTTAAATTAAGCAAGGATGAGCATTTGAGTGCAAGAAGTAGTATATATATATATATATATATATATATATATATATATATATATATAATATATTATAATGTTTTCTTTATAATATCTTCTATCTTCTAGTAGTCAGAGTTGTGAAGTAACTGCATCAATAATAATTCATAACAACCTCTTTCAACTTTTGAAATTACGATTTGATCAGATATGGGGTTTCGTGACATACCATGAACATTATTTTTCATTTTCAAAAAGGTTTAAACAGAAATTCATCTCAGAACTGTCATGACTTACTTACTTGCACGGAGGGTGATCTACCGTGTTGTACCTCAGATTGATCAATACTATATGTACATGAACGATGTTATCGTCATTCGTCTTCGCCTTTGGCATAAAATTTTTCCCATTTTCGGATGTTCATATCTCGCTCGGTGTTCATAACAAAGGTCTTATATAATTCAACATATATGTATATCAAATGTGTATCAACATGCGATGAAAAATAATGATTGTCCAAGTGGGGACACTTGTATAATCATTTATAGCAATTAACGAATGTAATAAATTTATCCGAATTATCATATACTAGCATGTTGATAATCAATGGGCATATATTATATAGCTTAATAACTGCATAATAATAATAATAATAATTCGAACTTCTCACTTCGTCCATCAGATAAAGAAAATGCAAAGTTAGGATATCACCGATGCTACCGCTTACTATTCTCAACTTAGTTTTATCTTTTCTATCACAACCTATCATTAATCAAATCATTTTACCGATTAGTATAACATAACGTATATATAACACCGCCTATCGCAACAAAGACATTCCCTATTCACATTATCACACATGTTTAACAATCGTCAACTCATAATCAAACATCAACACCTTCCTAATCACATCATCATACAACCTTAACAACCATCAATCACAAATAAACAATTAACTAACTTAATTTCTAAGTCCGATCAATTTCTCGAATACGTACTCACCGACAGCCTTTTTTCGTAATTATCGAGTCTAAGACTCTAAACCGTAGTTCAATATCCATTTGATAACTTAAACATTAGTCACACTATTTTTTTCACTACGGCCTTATAATAATTATTAAATAATTATTATCATTTATTATAATTTTTGAAATATCGTAATCATTATTAAATGATTTAAATATTAAATAATTCTATTATCATTAATATTTAATTAGTATTAAACTATTAATGAAACCATTGCCAAAATATTAAAGTTATGTATAATAACTCAAAATATTTTTAAAGTATTTATAATAATTCTTTAAATGATTTTTAAAATATTTAAAATCATTATTAAATAATTACCATTAATATTTAAATATTAATGAACTATTTATCCAAATATTAAAAGTCAATAATTATAACTTAAAATATTTTTAAATCATTAATATCCTTTTTAAATGATTTTTAAATAAATAAAACCATTTTTAAACTATTTATTTAATATAATTATTAAATAAATTTAATATCATTAATCATTAAATAAATATCATTAATATTAAATTATTAATGAAATTATTCTTTAAATATTAAAAGTTATATTTTATAACTTAAAATATTTTTACACACTTTATTTTTATTTAAAAAATGATTATTATAATAATAAAATCATTTTTAAACTAAATTATTTAATATAATTATTAAATAACTTTATTATCATTAATCATAATTAATTAATGAAATTTACCTTTAAATATTAAAAGTTATATTTTATAACTTAAAATATTTTTAAATACCTTTCTTATTATTTAAAATGATTTTTAATATAATAAAATCATTTTAATTCATTTATTTAATTCATTTAATAAATAACTTAATTATCATTAATATTAATTTATTAATGAAAATTATCACATAATATTAAAAGTTATTAAAATAACTTAAAATATTTTTCTTATATCATAATATAATTTTAAATAATTTTTCATGAATTAAAATCATTTCTAAATAATTTATTTAATATTATAATTAAATAAATTAATTACTTTTAATATTCCAAAATATTAAATATTTATGAAATATATTTAAAATAATTAAAACTAATTTTCGTAATTTAAAATAATTTATTTTGTATTTTTAATAATTAAAAACTATTCTTTTCTATTTTCTTATAATTTCCTAAATAAATAATAAAACTGTCATTGAAGGCCTCTCTATAGCTGATGTAACTGTCATATAGGTGTTCTTGAGCCTTCAAGAACATTCATAGCGCTTTTCCAAAATTTAGTTCACCAAGATTTTCTACGATCCTCGATGTTAATGGGCATGTTATTAGTCGATATATATCAGAAGTACTAATGCACGACTACAAGTTCCAACAACAAACAAGTTCTTACAACATATAATCAACGAGATCTCGTGCCTTCAAACATGTTGTTGTTCTGTTTTTCTTCATTTTCCGGGTTACCTGTAAATGAAGAATGATCACGAGTGATACTTTGAGCCTTCACTACATGCTAATCGTCTAATGTTTTAAGGATCTAACGATTCCAGATTATACCCAACATGTAACTAAATAGATCTATCACAAAATAGTACTAAAACAACAACAAACAAAGCAGATCATGCTCTCACCAAAGTTGTCGAAAATCGTTTTAAAGATTTTCCGAAAATTACCGTAAACATAAATCAATGTCGAGTGGCCTAGTTTGACCACTTTTCACGGTTGATCTGCTGATGTTTGTAGACATATATGATCCCGATTTGTAGTATACTATACAAGCTACACGTATGATACAATAAAATTAACAAAACACATAAAACCCGATAGATCTAGATAATACAAATATTGTCGACGCCACCAAAAGCTTTCTGGTTTACCCAGATTATCCTCTATTATGGCTCCAAACCGACTTTCACCACGATTATTATCTTATAACTTATGCATGATCCGTTCACTACAAGTTCTAGAACACAGATCTCACATCATACAACAAAATCAAATACTTAAACAACAAAAACACATAACAACCATAGATTCACAGCCTTTCCGACATTCGATGTCGTAACACAAAATGAAAGTTTTCCATTTTTAAAACATCAAATCCGAGCCTCTAGATGTTATGGATCTAACATCTAGCAACCCGCATCATCTCTAGACAACATAAACAATATATTTTAACACTTAAACACAACATCTAACAAAAAATTTTTGGATGTAAATTCAAGGTAGGGTTTATACCTTAAATGAGCAATTTCGATTTTGTGTTGTTGCTTTGTTGTTGGATTTCGTAATGTTTCTTAGGACCTAAATGCTTAGATAATTTCGCTGGTTTGAGAGAAAATGAGAGTTGGTTATGTATTGTATAAAATCGCTAACAAAATCATTTCTCTCTCTCTCTCAATCCTTTAAATAGACAAATTGGATGCATGATGTTTGAATCTGTAGAGGTTTGTCGGGAAAAATAGGCATGTGGAGTGGTTAGTGTTTGGTGAATAACCTCACCAATTTGTCAAAACCTATAACTAGCTTCTTAAATGCTAAAAGGGCAAAATGGTCATTTCCTTAAATTTCTAGAAAAGTGCCTTAGGGTTTAGGGTTTAGACATTTTAGTGCTTAGGGTTTGAGCAAATTTGGGTTTTATAAGTAAACAAAAATCTAGGATTTCCAATTTAGGGTTTGCACATTAAATAAATAACATTAAATAAATAAAATTAAATAACTTTTAGTTTCTAAAATTTTGAAAAATAAATATTGTTAATTAATTAAGTTTGTAATTACATGAACATTAGGGTTTAGACCATATAATTATCATTGACTTTGCTAATTTAGCAATTAGGATTTATTCTTTTGGTAATTAGGGTTACCAAATTACTATTAGGGTTTTCTAAATATTAGGGTTTTAGTTTAGTAATTAGGGTTTAACAATTTAGGGTTTCTAAATTTAATAATTATAATCACAATACTTGTTAATTAATCACATTATACATACTCACCAACAATCTCAAACTCAAATTTCAAATTAGGGTTACTAATTATAGCAATTAGGGTTTCTAATTTTAATTAGGGTTTACCTAATTAATACATTAAATACACGATATAATTAATATTACATACTTATAAAACAATCTCATACTCTAATTTGGATCTCAAATTAGGGTTTAACATTATTATTAGGGTTTGGGTCAAAATACACCGTAATTGACCAACCATTAACAATACTTTTTATATACCGTATATATTCATAAAGACCGAAAAAAAAAATATAAGTAATATTATATTATTATTCTCATACCTTGACAATAATCCAAAATTAGGGTTTGATTCCATATCTCGATTATTCTTTCATATTTAACCTTAATAATTAAGGTAAAATAATTAACTTAATAATCAGACAAAAATTCATATAATAAAATAATTATTATATTTATTCTAAAATCACTTCATATATTATTTAAATAATATATGATTATATATTCATGGAAAATAATTAATAAAAACATTTCTATCTTAAAATTAATTATTATAAAAATATACTTTATAATAATCAATAATTCAAAATAAATTTACTTATAAATATTCACATAATAATTATATTTTTATTTACCACCTAAATACATATACACATAATCTTGTACAAATCCTCATCCTTAAAAAAAAAAAAAAATTATACGCAAAATTTAAGATTTATTTATATAGAAAATATCGGGTTGTCACATTCACCCTCCCTTATAAGGATTCCGTCCCCGGAATCACCACTTAAAAACCTACACATAACTGGGTTCATAGCATACACGATCTTCGCAAGTAGATCTCGATTAACTTTAATCGAACCGATCTTTAATTAATCACATTAAGCTTGTCTTTCTGATTAAACGGAAATTTGATTTCTAAAAGAACTCAAATTTCTCCCTCAAAATTTCTTTATAAAATAATTTACTATAAATAGAAAAATTCTAATTACGCAAATAAAAGTTATTCGAATATTACCTGGAACTGCATTGCCAGCTGCCACCGTGTCTTGAACCATCATGTTGAAGACCCTTGATGTTGACTTTGTTGGTTTGTTCGATGATGTTGGTCCTGCGATTGCTAATGTCCCACTACCCTTACCAGTATTTACACTTCCAGCCTCTACCCTCCTGTTCGGACAATCCTTAACCCTATGCTCCAACGATCCACAAATAAAACAACCACTGTTCATTCTAGGATTTGGGCAGTTGGGAGAGATGTGACCCTCCTGCCCGCACTTATAACACACAAATTTCCCCTTTAAACACTCCCCAGAGTGGTTCTTTCCACATGTCATGCACTGAACTTCCTGCTTTTTCACTCCCTCTTGCTTCACCTGCACGTTTCCAAAGTAGTTTCCCTTTCTTTTTCCATCAGCACTCCTACTTCCACTATTAATTCTCACCTTCTCAGCTCCCTCGACCTTGCTCTTGTTTTTCCTTTCCTTGTTGTAGAGGCTCATAGCCTCACTCCCTTCCTCGGCAATTATCGCCTTCTCCATGAGTGCTGCAAATGTTGGGATCTGCAATACTGCCACCTTGTTATAGAGCCAAGGTTTTAATCCCAGCTCAAATCTCCTAGCCTTCCTAGCCTCAGACGACTTGATGCGAGCAAACATAGCTAACTCATTAAATTTCATGATATTTCGCCACCGACATATCCCCTTGCTTCAACTCCGTAAATTTTACCTCCATTCTAGCTCACAGACTAGTAAAAAATAATTCTCAAAAATAAGGTCTTAAATCTATCCCATGTTACCACACCTCGCCTCCTCGCTCTCACCGATTCGCTTCCCACCGTAAATTTGCCTCACCCTTCATCATGTAGGTGGCAAAGAGGTCTTTGCCCCTCACCACCCTAGCTATTACAAACGCCTTCTCAATTTCCCTAACCCAAGTTTGGGCTTCTACAGGTCAACAGACCTTTGAATTCTATGGTCCTACTGACCTTAAAAGTCTTTAAATTTCGCCAAGTGATTATCCGGTGATTCCTTGTTGCATGGCTCGAGCTACCATATTCGCGAATCACGCATTGGGTCCGCTTTGTTGTTGTCCTTCAACGTTGTTGATGCATTTCTCTCGCCTCGATTTCGAGTTTGACGCTCAAGGCATTTATCCGTTAAATAAAACCATAAATTAACTTACATTCTAAACCTTATCATATAAGTTTAAACTTATTAAACTTGTTTCATAACTCAAACTTTGATTCATATTCATTCATTTCTTTCAAAATATTTTATATATCACAAAGACATAGTGCTTTAAACATTAATCATCCCATCAGTGACTACAAAAGTTCTGGATTTACTTCACCGCTTGTACAAAAGTTTTATAATAATGCATTACATGTATATACTAAACACACATATTATATTAAACATGTCACAACCTAACCTATACTACCTATTCACTACACCTTCTTCTTTCTTGATGATTTTCACTTTGATGATCTTCTTTTCCACAAACAAAACATGCTCCCTGCTTATAGTCGTGGACAATACAGAGTGGTATATGCCTTCATATCCACAAAGATAACATATTCTTTTCCATTTCTTCTTCCCTGCTTTTCCTAAATCATGGTCTTCTACCTTCCTTTTCCCTTATCTCTGAGTCGCATACGAAGTGTTGCTTGAGGCTCCCATTTGATTGATTTTGAGTTTAAGCTTATCCTCGCTTCTTCCATTGTTTCTATTAATGCTTGACACAACCGACTATTAAGCGCTTTTTCGCCTTCCACAACCCTTCTAGAGAAGATACCTTGTTCCTCAATTCTTGCATCTCCAATGATGCTTGATCACCTTCAACTTTTAGGTCCGAATCACTATCTCGTTAAATCCACTATTTCCTGATCTCGGTACTATGTTTTCCACGATAACCACCTCGTCTGAAGTTTGTTTTCATTGTGAGCTTCTATTTTCGCTATCGGCTTCGATAGTAGCTCCTTCTTTACAATCCGTGGATATCCTAATCCTTTTTCACCGACATCTACACACAAAGAATTATCCCGATTAGCATATATTATATACACATAGTCAAATAATAGTTTTGTATGAATTATCTTTTATTTTTTTTGGCGATGAATTTATTCAATTCATCTCTTTTTAAACTCTATATGAGTTATTTATATTTTCAACGCTTCCCTCTTTTCTAAGGTTGTAGCCTAAAGTCTATCCCACCTAAGGTTTCCAACCCTATAGCTCGATACCATTCAGCGAGGTCCCCAAATCCAGATACTTGAAACCCTAACTCCCCAGACATCACGATACCATTTCTATGAGCGGAATAATACTAATAATAATAACGATAATATAAAACTTAACTTAAGTTTACATATACATCGTAGTCTTTCTCCCAAGTACGTAACCTTTAAACATTTATTACATGTCATAATATATATATATATATATATATATATATATATATATATCATCTTCATAGTCTTATAAAACTATTACACATACTATGCCGCAATTTTATTTGTTAGCTTTCCTTTTCCTTTGCCTCTACCAACTTTCTCGGTCCTTCACACTTAGTCGAAAAACATTTAAATTAAGCAAGGATGAGCATTTGAGTGCCCAAAAGTATTATATATATATATATATATATATATATATATATATATATATATATATATATATAGTGAAAGAATTTAAATGTTTTCTTTATAATATCTTCTACAACTAGTCAAGAGTTGTGAAGTAACTGCACTAATAATAATTCATAACAACCTCTTTCAACTTTTGAAATTATGTATTGATCAGATATGGGGTTTCGTGACATACCATGAACATTATTTTTCATTTTCAAAAGGTTTAAACAGAAATTCATCTCAGAAACCGTCAATATGACTTACGTGCACGGAGGGTGATCTACCTCACATTGTACCTCTCAGATCAATACTATATGTACATGAACGATGTTATCGTTATTCTCATCTCGCCACTTGGCGCATATAAAATTTTCCCATTTTCGGATGTTCATATCTCTCGCTTGTGTTCATAACAAAGGTCTTATATAATTCAACATATATGTATATCAAATGTGTATCAACATGCGATGAAAAATAATGATTGTCCAAGTGGGGACACTTGTATAATCATTTATAGCAATTAACGAATGTAATAAATTTATCCGATTTATCATATACTAGCATGTTGATAATCAATGGGCATATATTATATAGCTTAACAACTGTATAATAATAACAATAATTCTGAACTTCTCACTTCTGTCCATTGCATAAAGAAAATGCAAAGTTAGGATACTTGCCTGATGCGCTGCTTACTATTCTCAACTTAGTTTTATCTTTTCTATCACAACCTATCATTAATCAAATCATTTTACTGATTAGTATAACATAACGTACATATAACACTGCCTATTGCAGTCAGCACATTCCCTATTCACATTATCACACATGTTTAACAATCGTTGACTCATAATCAAACATCAACACCTTCCTAATCACATCATGTACACAACCTTAACAACCATCAATCACAAATAAACAATTAACTAACTTAATTTCTAAGTCCAGATCAATTTCTAAATACGCTTGGCTTCACCGGAAAGCAGCTTTTTTCGGAGTAATTATCGAGTCTAAGACTCTAAACCGTAGTTCAATATCCATTTGATAACTTAAACATTAGTCACACTATTTTTCATGGCCTTATAATAATTATTAAATAATTATTATCATTTATTATAATTTTTGAAATATCGTAATCATTGTTAAATGATTTAAATATTAAATAATTCTATTATCATTAATATTTAATTAGTATTAAACTATTAATGAAACCATTGCCAAAATATTAAAGTTATGTATAATAACTCAAAATATTTTAAAGTATTTATAATACCCTTTAAATGATTTTTAAAATATTTAAAATCATTATTAAATAATTACCATTAATATTTATATATTAATGAACTATTTATCCAAATATTAAAAGTCAATAATTATAACTTAAAATATTTTTAAATCATTAATATCCTTTTTAAATGATTTTAAATAAATAAAACCATTTTTAAACTATTTATTTAATATAATTATTAAATAAATTTAATATCATTAATCATTAAATAAATATCATTAATATTAAATTATTAATGAAATTATTCTTTAAATATTAAAAGTTATATTTTATAACTTAAAATATTTTTACACACTTTATTTTTATTTAAAATGATTATTATAATAATAAAATCATTTTTAAACTAAATTATTTAATATAATTATTAAATAACTTTATTATCATTAATCATAATTAATGAAATTTACCTTTAAATATTAAAAGTTATATTTTATAACTTAAAATATTTTTAAATACCTTCTTATTATTTAAAATGATTTTAATATAATAAAATCATTTTTAATTCATTTATTTAATTCATTTAATAAATAACTTAATTATCATTAATATTAATTTATTAATGAAAATTATCACATAATATTAAAAGTTATTAAAATAACTTAAAATATTTTTCTTATATCATAATATAATTTTAAATAATTTTTCATGAATTAAAATCATTTCTAAATAATTTATTTAATATTATAATTAAATAAATTAATTACTTTTAATATTCCAAAAATATTAAATATTTATGAAATATATTTAAAATAATTAAAACTAATTTTCGTAATTTAAAATAATTTATTTTGTATTTTTAATAATTAAAACTATTCTTTTCTATTTTCTTATAATTTCCTAAATAAATAATAAAAACTGTCATTGAAGGTTCCCTATAAATGACGTAATCGTCATATAGGTGTTCTTGAGCCTTCAAGAACATTCATAGCGATTTTCAGTACCGAAGTTTTGACCAAGATTTTCTACGATCCTCGATGTTAATGGGCATGTTATTAGTCATATATTGTAGTATTAATGCATCACTACAAGTTCCAACAACAAACAAGTTCTTACAACATATAATCAACGAGATCTCAGCCCTTCAAACATGTCAGTCAGTTCTGTTTCTTCATTTTCCGGGTTACCTGTAAATGAAGAAACGATCACGAAAGTGATACTTTGAGCCTTCACTACATGCTAATCGTCCAATGTTTTAAGGATCTAACGATTCCAGATTATACCCAACATGTAACTAAATAGATCTATCACAAAATAGTACTAAAACAACAACAAACAAAGCAGATCATGCTCGGTCAAAGTTGTCAGAAAACTGTTCTTAAAGATTTTCTGAAAATTACCAGAAACATAAATCAATGTCGAGTGGCCTAGTTTGACCACTTTTCACGGTTGATCTGTTGATGTTTGTAGACATATACAGATCCCGATTTGTAGCATACTATACAAGCTACACGTATGATACAATAAAATTAACAAAACACATAAAACCTGATAGATCTAGATAATACAAATATTGTCAGACGCCACCAAAAGCTTTCTGGTTTACCCAGATTATCCTCGATGCGTGGTCTGGTCAACCGACTTTGACCACGATTATCTTACAACTTATGCATGATCCGGTTCGACTACAAGTTCTAGAACACGATCTCACATCATACAACAAAATCAAATACTTAAACAACAAAAACACATATAACAACCACAGATTCTACAACTTCCGACATTCGATGTCGTAACACAAAATGAAAGTTTTCCGATTTTTAAAACATCAAATCCGAGCCTCTAGATGTTATGGATCTAACATCTAGCAACCTGCATCATCTCTAGACAACATAAACAATATATTTTAACACTTAAACACAACATCTAACAAAATTTTTGGATGTAAATTCAAGGTAGGGTTTATACCTTAAATGAGCAATTTCGATTTTGTGTTGTTGCTTTGTTGTTGGATTTCGTAATGTTTCTTAGGGACCTAAATGCTTAGATAATTTCGCTTGGTTTGAGAGAAAATGAGAGTTGGTTATGTATTGTATAAAATTGGCTAACAAAATCATTTCTCTCTCTCTCTCAATCCTTTAAATAGACAAATTGGATGCATGTATGCTGAACTAGAGAGGTTTGCTGGAAAAATAGGCATGTGGAGTGGTTAGTGTTTGGTGAACAACCTCACCAATTTGTCAAAACCTATAACTAGCTTCTTAAATGCTAAAAAGGGCAAAATGGTCATTTCCTTAAATTTCTAGAAAAGTGCCTTAGGGTTTAGGGTTTAGACATTTTAGTGCTTAGGGTTTGAGCAAATTTGGGTTTTATAAGTAAACAAAAATCTAGGATTTCCAATTTAGGGTTTGCACATTAAATAAATAACATTAAATAAATAAAATTAAATAACTTTTAGTTTCTAAAATTTTGAAAAATAAATATTGTTAATTAATTAAGTTTGTAATTACATGAACATTAGGGTTTAGACCATATAATTATCATTGACTTTGCTAATTTAGCAATTAGGATTTATTCTTTTGGTAATTAGGGTTACCAAATTACTATTAGGGTTTTAGTTTAGTAATTAGGGTTTAACAATTTAGGGTTTCTAAATTTAATAATTATAATCACAATACTTGTTAATTAATCACATTATACATACTCACCAACAATCTCAAACTCAAATTTCAAATTAGGGTTACTAATTATAGCAATTAGGGTTTCCAGAATTTTAATTAGGGTTTACCTAATTAATACATTAAATACACGACATAATTAATATTACATACTTATAAAACAATCTCATACTCTAATTTGGATCTCAAATTAGGGTTTAACATTATTATTAGGGTTTGGGTCAAAATACACCGTAATCGACTAACCATTAACAATACTGGACATACCGTATATATTCATAAAGATCAAAAATCAAAATATAAGTAATATTATATTATTATTCTCATACCTTGACAATAATCCAAAATTAGGGTTTGATTCCATATCCGATTATTCTTTCATATTTAACCTTAATAATTAAGGTAAAATAATTAACTTAATAATCAGACAAAAATTCATATAATAAAATAATTATTATATTTATTCTAAAATCACTTCATATATTATTTAAATAATATATGATTATATATTCATGGAAAATAATTAATAAAAACATTTCTATCTTAAAATTAATTATTATAAAAATATACTTTATAATAATCAATAATTCAAAAATAAATTTACTTATAAATATTCACATAATAATTATATTTTTATTTACCACCTAAATACATATACACATAATCTTGTACAAATCCTCATCCTAAAAAAAAAAATTATACGCAAAATTTAAGATTTATTTATATAGAAAATATCGGGTTGTCACAATACTTCTCACGGCTGAAAAGCTATCTTATGTCCTTAATACGCCTATCCCTGCAATTGTTGCATACAATGCCTCTGAGGAAAGATTGCTACTTTTAGAAAGTGGCAAGATGATGCACAGTTGGCTCAATGCATCATGCTCGTATCCATGAGTAACAAGCTTCAGCGTCAGCCTGAAACTATGGATACTCCTACTATACTCCTGCACGTCAAGTAGTTGATGGTAAGGAAAGTAGGACTAATAGATATCAGATATCTAAGGAGCTCTTCCGATCTAGAATAATCGATGACACTAAAATACAGACACAAGTCCTTAACTTAATCAAATTGATTGATCAAATAGGACAACAGGTTTTGTCATGGATGGAGAGTTGAGCCAAGATTTGATCTTGCACTCACTCCAGGACTCCTTTCATAATTGTTGTGAATTTTTCATATGAACAAGCTAGATATCAGCCTCGCTGATTTTCTTAACATGTTGAAAAATGTTGAGAGTCACTTTCCAACCAAGAAAGACCATGTCTTACTGGTAGGGGCCAAAGGATCTTCTGAAAAGAAGAACGATTCAAAGAAGGTAAATTAAAAGGCAAAAACAAAAGATAATAAGAACAAAACTGATATGGATAGCAAATGAGTTTGCTTCCACTGCAATAAGTCTGGACACTGAAAAAGAAACTACGAGAAGTATCTTGTAGAGGCTAACTAGAAAAAGCTTAGTGAAGCTTCGGTTATAATACAATTTTGTTCATGATTTAAAATAATTTTTTTTCTTTAAGTCAAGGTTCTACTTGGGTATTGGATACCGACTTTGGTTATTATAAATATAGATTTATGAAGGGACCAAGCAGAAGTAGAAATCTAAACAAATATAAGTAATCCTATGTGTGGGAAATGAAGCAAAGGTTGCCACATTAGCCATAGAACTTATTGTTTTGCAATGCCTACGGGCAAGTCTATTAAGTCAATAAGTTGTTATTGTATTCCAGTTCTCATCGGAAACATTATTTCCATTTTATTGTTGGACAATAAAATCTTTGGTATTATAATTAAGAACAATTGTTGTTCTATTTATAATAATAATATTTTGTATAGAACTGGAATATTACTTAATGGATTTGTATACTTGACTTAAGTAAAAATAATTTTGAATATTGAACAAATTAGTATAAGAAAAAAAAAAGAGATGATTATTCAAAAAGTTGAATGTGTGTATTTGTTGAAATACAAGTGTGAATTATTTGAAAGGTTCAAAGAATTCAGAAGTGAAACAAATTGGCAAAGTATTAAGATTCTTTGATTAGATCAAGGAATAAATACTTGTGCATATCTACGAAAAAGGTAACCTCAAAATCCGGCCTCAAGACTCCATAAAAGTTATGGACAGGGAGGATTCCTAATCTTAAGTATGTTAAGATAAGGGGTTGTCCAGCTTATGTGAAAAGGTTTCGAAGGATAAGCTTTGGACAAGATTTGACAAGTGTAGATTTGTGGGACATCCTAAAGTAAGTTTAAGGAATATGTTCTATAATCCTACGGAATGACATGCCAATGCTAGAATCAGTAAAGATAAAGTTGTTTAAACATTCCTCTATGAATGATTTGGGAAGAGTATCTTAATTGGGGATACAAATCTATATAGATAGATTTAAAAGGATGCTCGACTTAACCCAAGGAACGTATATTCATTTGATGCTAAAGTCATTTAGCATGGCAAACTCCAAGAGTTGTCTCATGTTGATGAGCCATGGAGTGAATCTCTCTTAATAGCCCCCATAGACTCATAAAAGAGAGATCGCATGAGTAACTTTCATGTATGCAATGAAATATACGAGACCTGATGTTGATCTGTCATATTCTAGAGAAGTTCACTGTGAGTCAGTGAAAAACAGCTTAAAGTACTTAATTGGAACTAAGGATGTGATCATATTCATGGTGGGTCTAAATTAAAACTAGAGGGCTTAACAGACTCAAGTTTTTCGCATGCACTCAAGACGACGTAAAAATCCACTTTAAGGTAAATCGTTACTTGAATCGGTGGTGCGATGAATTGAAAGGTTTTAAACAAAGGAGTTCTTTGGTTTAGTGATAAAGACAAAGTATATAGCTATAAATGAAGCTGCAAGTTGATTGTTTGGATGAAAAGTTCATTATAGAACTAGGAATAGTTCCTAAGTCTCATCTTGGATCTAAACATGTGTTGTGGCACTTTCACTTGGTTATAAGAATCATTGAAAGATGAAAAATCACTATAGAGATAGTGAACTCTCAAGAACAACATTACATATCCATTAACTAAAGCTTATCCAACAGCAGGATAATTGCCACTTAGAGAAGAAGGGTATGAGATACCATGGCGATTGGCTTTAGTGCAAGTGGGAGATTGAAAGTAATATGCATACAAGCCAATCATGTTTGATGATAAAGCATATACTTTGTAACAATCTTATTAATTTATTAATAAAAAGTATTAATTTTTTAAAGACTTTTAATTATCTACATGATGTTGTTTTATAATATGTGATAAACCCATAGTTTTAAGTAATGTTTTTAGAATAATGATGATGATCATTCTAATGCGATCTAAATTCTTAAAAAGCTTAAAACTAAAATAGTTCCCAATCATTGGATTACTAAATTTGGGATTAGTGAATTCGGATAGATTGGTACATACGTTGCTTGCTCATTGGATGAGGATGATTGATCTCATGATCATTTGTGTGGAGACACTAAAGCAAATATATAGGTGCTTATTAGAGAATACGTTCACTGAATGTGACTCGCTAAGGAATACCTAATGGAGTTTTACTTGCCTGTCAATAAGAATTCATGTAGTGATAGTAGTACAAGTGATCCTTGGACTTGAGATCATCATAGTATCTTGTGTATGATGAGTTGTACTTTGACTTATTCCTTAAGACCCTTAGGGTATATCAAAGGGTATGCTTGGGTATAATAAGTTGTACATGGAGATAATGTATGATCAATAAAGAATCTACCACTTCTAGTAAAAGAAGAGAAATGTCATATGTGATTCAATAAATGACAACCTAGTAGTCCTTGGCCAAGGCAAAATGAAATTAGAAAGGTGTTTCTAATTTGCATTATTTGGGGTTGTGCATTTAAGAGTCAAAATACATATAATTAAATAAAATAAGACTTGATAGTAATTCCATGTCTTATATTTAATTGGGACATTGTATGGTGGAAGGATTGAATTGTACTGTAACTATTAACTCAAAGGTTCTTTTATGATTAATGTTGAAATCTTTATTATCTGAAAAGTCGTTGATCGTTAGGGAGAATTATCCCTATTGTAGAATAAATATTATTTATTTAAATAAATTAATCATTTAATTTATTTATTTAAATAAGATTAGAATTGTTCTAATTGATTTATTCACAACCTGGTTTAATATGGAGAACCCTAAAGGGTCACACCATAAAAGGAAGAATAATTATTTAAGAAGTTAATGGCATAATCGTAATAATATATTAAGTATATTTAATTTAATCTATGGTGATAGAATAAATTAAATATCTTAATATTTATTATTTAATATTTTAGAAATATTAAATATAAATTAATAAGAGGAGTCTTATTAATATTATTACAATTATTATTATTATTTTAATTTCTAAAAGAGTTTAGGAATTAATTTAATATAAGTACTCTCATTTATTCCTAATAGGATTAGGAGGAAAAATTAGTTAAAGGAGTTTAATTAATTATCCCTAATAAGATTAGGGAGCCCATTTAATTAAAAGAGTTTAATTAAATAAATAATACCTTATTTTAATAGGGTTACTTGATATCTTTATAAGAAGAGTCTTATATCAGATATCAAATATACATTATTCTAATTGTTGGAGAGTACACTCTTTTTCTATGAGAGATAGAAAAACTAGGGTTTAGCCAACGACCTTTCTTCTTGAATCTTTATTCTTTCTTGGTGGATCACCTCTAGAGGCCAAACACTTGGGTGGCTAACGTTGATCAAAGGAAGGAACTAAACCCGGTGGATTCAAGTTGAACGCGAAAGAATTTGGAGATGAACTTGTACCTGAGGAAGCTCGATCTTCAAGGGTATGATTTTTATTCTTTATCTTTTCGTTTAATTAATAATTGTGCATAAACGATGATCCGGGTATATGGTTTGTAAAATTTTAAACTCTGATTTTTACACGTTTTCGCTTATTTGTGTAATTTGATTGCGTTCATGAATATTATAAACCTAACAGTGTATCCAGTTTTTGCATCAAGGGGAGTGATAAAATATGATACAAATTATTTTTATGTTATTAAGGCTAGTGGTAGTAGTAGTAGGGTTATGTTTTGTCTTATGTAGAGGCTTAGTGGCTCGATAGTAGTAGTAATGGGTCTTTCCATTTTATTAATAGTGGAGTATGGTTGTAATGCAAGTAGGCATGTTCCATCAGTCTATAAATAGCAGTTGTAAAGAGCTTTAGTGGATATCATTATGATTATTATTGAAAAGTGAAGGAGTGATTCCTTTGGCATTCCTCATTTATTTTGCCGCTCTCTCCTTTTTTCTGCCATAACAGACTACTATGTCTTCTTCACAGTAGATATTTTCTCTTTGCATTCAATTTTCCTTGTTACGTTACTTACTGCTATTAGAAATATAGTAGATTTCCAACAAACCAACCCTCAAACATACTTGTTAGATCACAAATATATCAAACTACAAAGCTGTTTGTGTGTTGGAGAAACATTGACCAAAACAAGTATGTTTAGCTAGATTTCATAGGTAGGTGATTAATTAAAGCTAGCACCAATTGTTGGCATTGTTTCTAAGCCTATAAATAGGTTTATTCAGCAAACAAGAATTCACAACATACACTAAAATACACATGGACTGCAAGTGGATAAGAATGGAAGTTAAGAAAAGTGTTTAATTAGGTCCAAGAATATTTCGCTCTAATACCATGTTAGATTTATAAAATGGACCCAAAGTCTAGTATATAAAGATATCAAGCTCTCTAACTCAAAACTAATTGATCATGAGAAGAGAGTTGACCAAAGTCATTATATACTAAATATATTTTCTCAATGTATTTAATGTGCGACAAAATATATACTCGTATACCCACACTTGTTTTATTACATATACTCCATCCGTCTTTAATTATTTAATATTTTAGAGGTGGACACAAGAATTAAGATAACGATTGAAAAATATTAAATATAGTACTCAATTGTCTATAATACCCTTAAATCTTTTGTTGGAATAAAGAGAGTTTTGTTGGGATAAGAGAGAGGAAGAGTTTAAAGTATCAAAAAAATAAGTAGAGTAATGAGGGGTAATTTTGAAAAAATTATCATTAACTCCTAAATTTTAACAAACGTCAAATAACTTTAAAACGTCAAATAATTATGGACGGAGGGAGTATTTGTTTTTGGGTAAGTTTTAAAGTAATCTGGGCAGTTAGAATCAAGTTTAGAAGTTTAAATATCAAACCGTTTTAACGCGCCAAAAACTTATTTTATGTCCATAAGTGAATTTTGATTCGTAGACACTTTTTGTTAAATATTTTTTTTCAATGTTAAAGCTAATATTCCAAAAAAACTATAGAAACAAAAACGAGTCCATCTGGTCAAGGCTTTACACGGGAAATCGAGTTTGATTATCTGTCAGTGCTCAAGTACACAAAACACTAATAGTTTTGAAAATTTCAATTTCTAGCCTAATTTTGACTCATTTGATTTGCCATAAGTTGTTTAGAAACTATCACATTCACCTAGAAACAAAACTCAACAAAAATGAGACTCAATCATGAAAAACGGGGGAGGTTGACCAAGAAAAATAATCACCATCGGAAAATTCGCAGGCTGACTTTAATTTTAATTTTTCGACATCTAAATGATACTTTTTCTCAAAAAAATTTAATTAAATTTGGATTCCTTATGAAATTTTGTGTGGGATAGAGACCAGAATCAATCAAAATGATAAAGTTTTGAAGAAGTTGTTGGCCGGAGAAGATGATGTTGTCATTAGTTTTTATTTTTGAGATAAAAATTACTTTTTTTGAATATTTTATTAATTATTAAATAATAGTTTTCTTTGAGCATTTTTAACTTGAATTCTATAAAGAACTTGAAGAAACTGATTAGAAAAGAAATTTTGTTATAATTTTCTTAACCTACAGACTACAGAAATGATTATATAATTTTTTGAAAAATATTGATTTTCATATGTTATATACTAATTCCTTCCGAGTTTACTTATCCTAATTTTCTTTTTAGTTTGTTCAAATCTATTTGTCTTCTTTCTTTTTTAATATTATTTTCAGCTTTACTTTTCTAATAATACCCTTATTTAATTTTAAAAATTTTTGTTGAAAATAATATGACAAACAAGGGAAAAATTAGTAATATTAATTTTGACATTGGAAGCATAATCACACGCTTTCCCCCCTCACTTTCCCCCCTCTCTTCTTTATTTTATTGTTCCAAGAAAGTTAGGAGATTAAATAAAATAAAAAACATGATAATAGAGTAATTAAGATGGATAATTTGAATATAAATTTTTTACCTTAATAGTTGTTTGCTTTCAAACTAGGACAAGTAAAATTTGACGGATATAGTAATAAATAGTTTTTATTATGAAATCTTAAAAAAAAATAGAAGGATGTTTATGAAAAATCTTGTATTTTATTAGAAATTATTATTTCCCAAAAGAAAATTGTGGGGATAGTTTATAATAAAATAAAAGGGTTTTAAATTTATATAATTATTTTGAACGCTCGAAAACCTATGAACCTCTCGTTTTGCAAACATTGTGTAGTATAAGTTACGTTTACGATTTACTAAAGATTCTAGTACTTATCTGAATTATTTTGAATGATTGGATCGTTATACGTTGTTTCAACCACAAAGAAGCAGTAATTATTCCTTTGAAATCGTGTCGTTTTCTGTGCGATTTCTTTCGAACACGAAAAATATTTCTACCTTCATTTTATCATAATAGCCGTTTGAACTTCATGCACATGTTTAATTTAATTATATAAATAAAATTATGATAAAAATTAGCATCATTAACCAGGGTATATCCAATGGAGGAGGTGAAAAAATCGATTTAGATCTTATGGTCACTCAATCTTCTATTCATTTATATAAGGGTTAATTGAAAATTAAATCCCGAAATATACATCTTTTTATCATTCGTACCCTGATATTTAAACGTTTCCATCCTACTACTCAAATTACCGTTAAGTAAGCTTGATGGACCCTATTCAGATTTTCAATCAATTTTTTGCCGAAAAATGACCGTCATAATTAAATATTTAAATATTATTGACCATATAAATATCGTTGACTTAATTAATTTATAGAAATACATGTGAAATACTAGATTACATAACAAATGAATGCTTATGTGTAATTGCAATGGATATTTCTAAATGAGATTTTAATTTTTTTTCTTTAGATAGATAGATAAAATCATAAAAAAGAAAACATAATGAATCAAAAGAATAAAAATATAAATATTTTTCACTTTATTCAATCAAAAATAAAAATCAGATATACACTTAAATCACATTTTTTATAACAAACAAATTAATAAAACATAACCCAAACACATCATTCATTTTAGCCATCTAATGGATCAAATGCACTAATCCCCAAATCAAAATCATAAATTCATTGTTCATCTTCTTCCAAATGTAGATATAATTCATTTTTAACAAACAGCTTGTTGAGAAAATCTTCAACCTTCACAAGCATACCTAACCACCATTAGTGCCGATCTATAGCACAAACCGGCAACATCGACTAGAATTTCAACTTTTTATGGCAACAAAGGTGTCAATATTACATGACAACAACTTGATGGATCACAATTTTGCGAGATCGACAACGTTGTGGTTGAAGCTACTTACTCTCTTTTTCCCAGATCTAGATCCTCACAAGATGCGAGTTGTGTTTTTTCCCCCATTTTTGGTTCTTCCTCTGCTCATGATAGATTCTTCCTTTGCACATGAGATTTCTAAAATTCTGGGTTTAGGTTTGGGGTTTTGGGTTTTGGTTCTTCCTCTTAGAGAGAGAAAAGTGGGTTTGAGATTGGGCAAAATTTTGGAGATGTTAAAACGAATTGGGGATTTTAGTTTGAGATTTTCAAGCTTCATGAATGATTACAAGGGAAGAGGATGAATGATTTGGGTATTTTTGGATTTTAAAATTCTTGGTGAGTTTTCATGGTAATGGAAGATGATGAAAATGGGGAAGAAGAGGAAAAAACAAAACAAAATTAGATTTATAAATTTGTAATTTATTGTATTAGTAAGTATAAATGTATTACTTAATCTAATTAATCAGGGTTTTAAAGATTTTTATACGGTCAAGTGTATAAAAATTTGGTCAAATCGTACTTATACATACACCACCGGAACACGTGACAGTTCCGACCACTTTTTTGGCCAAAGATTACAAAAGGGTCAGTTATGATAACTTAACAGTACTTTAGGTAGCGAGATAGAAGCGTTTAAATATCGGAGTACCAATAGTAAAAGGGTCTATACTTTAGGTTATAATTTGCAATTAACCCTTTATATAAATATCTTTATATGCTATGAAAAACTCTATATCATATTGTTGTTCTTTCAAAAGTTTATATTTACTGAGGTTTTTGATCATTTCCTTTCTTTTCTGTTTTTCTTTTGTAAAAATGTATCAAAACAAGAAAAGATAAAGATGAGGCTACCACAAGTAAAGGAAAGGAAAAAGGTGGTTTAGAAGGAACCGAGTTTATCTCAAAATAAGAGGATAATAATAATAATAATAATAATAATAATAATAATAATAATAATAATAATAATAATAATAATAATAATAATAATTTATCAAAGAAATAGAGAAAATGGAGATTGAAGTGAAATATCCGAGAGAGTCGGAAGAAAAACTGTTTAACATGGAGTCTCGTTTAGTTTTATTGGATAGAGTAAAGGAATCCCAGGATCAAGATGAAGAATGCATCAAGGTAAAGAAACGAGTAGCAGAAGGAGAGGTCACTAAGTTCAAAATAGATAAGGAAGGGTTATTGAGATTCGAAGAAAGAGTGTGGGTACCAGCAGTACCTGACTTGAAGGAAGAAATCTTACAAGAATCACACAATTCAAATTTCTCAATTCATCTGGGCAGCACGAAGATGTATCAAGACCTTCGACAACACTTTTTATGAAGCCCAAAATAGGTCTACACAAACCATTCTGAGTCGCCAAATACATGGTACAAAATTCAAATACAAACTTTCTATATACAACTATTAACTGTCATGTAAAATACGACAAAACATAAGTTGTGAGTTTCAATAAAAATATTGTCTCGTAGAAAATATCCAAACTCAAATAAAGTCCTGATTACAATTATTTTCACACTATTTTATAGAATAGTGATGACTACTATAGTAACCATCTTTCCATCACTCAATTCCCCGACTAGTCCCAACTATATTCTCATTTTCTGAAGAGATAGAACAAATTATCCTTAGTTCTCAATAGATAAAAATCTGATAGAATACAATAGACAACAAGTTTTAGATCAACAACTGCAGTGGAAATAGCAATCCATTAGAAGAGTCAAGTAGAGCATGATGTCTACTATCTTCTATGAGTTAAAAGTCCATTATCAATATTTTATCTCTATAACACCAATCAATAATTATTTCCAATCAACGAATTATCTATGCACAACAGGCCAAAGATAATCATTTGTATCACCAGTGGTCATGATCGTGCCAAATACCTATCCATCTATGCACTACGGGCCAAAGAGGACTTTCACCATAAACCTTTATCTGTAACATTAAAGGTTATGATTATACCAATACACAATTTCTGGTCGTAATCATATCATTCCACATTCCATCTTTGCACTACGGTCCAAAGATAACTTTCACCACAATATAAGCATGAGGATGATGACAATGATATAAAGAATAAATTAAGTGAGATCAATGATAAATATTAGAGATTTATAATTTAATTTATTCAGAGTTCAAGAATGTCCAAATTGTCAACATGATCACCAATTGTAGAGTAAAATTCAAGAATGATATTTAAGATTCAAATTTCAAAGATAATTTGGACAAAGAAAAGAAACTAAATTATGTCGTGTATAGTACTCCAGCATGAATAGTACCTTGGATGAATAGTACCCTGGATGAATAGCACCCTGACATGAATAGTACCTCAGATGAATTGATTAAAATTTAATAAGAAAGTTCAGACCAATATTTCAATGAAATGATATTAGATGAAGCGCAAACTATTAAAGATAGTATACTAATTTCAGGGATTTTCGCCATTTAAGAATAAGGTTATGGAAAAGAACAATAATTTTGTACTATAAATGGAGAAAAATATGAAAGAAAACGATATCCCTTGACGAGTACAAAAGAAATGATATCTCATACGAGTATGAAAGAATATACAAAACTACCAATGGATTTTCACCCATCATGCGGTAATCCGCGTAGATAGATCATTTCCACAACTTAATAAAGAATGAATATGAAGGGTTATTCACCAGGCATGCGATAATCCATGTAGACAGATTATTCCCACAGATTAATAAGGAATAAAATGACAACCCTTATAAGTATGAAAAAAATAACATCCTTTACCTTAGTAGGAGACTAAATATGACTAATATAACAGAGATTATATTGAGGAATTCTTACACTATTTGATACACTCAAAGTATCCTTATACTCAAAAGAAATAGGCACAATATTATAGAAGAATAATTCTATGATTCTGGTATAATTTTTATTTCTTAACGAAGCTACCTATTTATAGGAGAATGGCAGGGCACTATGTCAAAAATATTCATATATGATTTGATTATAATATAAATGAATGAATATGCAAGTATGCTTGCATTAAGAAAAGTTGTAAAGTCTAGGAACATATATACAAGGACTTAGAATGAATTGATCAAATGTGTTAGGTTGATCCTACATAAGCAAAATAGCTTTGTAAAGTCCTTAAAAAAAATGATGTACAAAGACTATAAATATAGAAAGACCAAGCTTGTTAGGTTGATCTTTTAATGTAATAGATAGGCTTGTCTGATCATCGAGCACTGCACCAGAAATCGTAGTCTACCAGAAGAGTCAAGGAAAACTCGAGAGCTATCAAAACAGAATCGTAGTCTGCAAGATAGTAGATCTCGGAGTTCGTAGACTGCTAGGAGAAACGACGAAGGATTATAGTGTGTCGAGAAGAACTTCCTCGAAGCCATAGTCTGTTGAGGAAGTGATGTTCAGAATCGTAGAGACAGCCAGTCGAAGAGCCGACTGAGCATCTGCCAAAGCCAAGTCAAGAATCATAGACCACATTCGGAGTCGTAGAGTCTACTGATCAAATAAGAGGCAAAGATTGTAGTCAAGCCAGATCAGATGAAGACAACAAGCATAAGGGTATAAATCGTAGAGTGTCAAGATCTGATCTTGGAGTTATAATGTCTGCACAACCAAAGCTAAATTATAGAATGTAGAACTAAGACTTCAACAGAGATGCTCACAATGCCAAGACAGAATCGTAGAGCAAACACGATTCTCAACAAATGAGCACTCCCAGAATATCCAAAATATGAAGCCTCTGGTCTGAGCTGCAAAGTTACACTCTACCTAAAGAAAACCAGAGAGCATTCAACGAATGGCATACAAGCTAACATAAGATCTAAGCATCAACCAAATCAACATCCAGATTGAGTTGAGAAGCCATTCGAGTTGAAGTCTTCCATAAGTTGATCAGAAGGAGACCTCAATAAAAGTATCTGACTAAGGAAAGTCAGTAAGTGCAGTAGCTGTCAAAAGAATAGAAGACAATGATATTGGAATTAACCAAGATCGTAGTGTTTGCCAAATAAAGCAAGAACTGATGAAGTGTACATAGAGATACTGATCAGCTTCTGAAGAACAAGGCTAAAGTAATTAAACATTGGGTCAGTCCATTGATGATAAGTGAACGGGAGATCACAAGGAGAAAGCGAGCTGGGCATGCCACAAATCTGAAGTGTCTTGCTATTCAGAAGAGGCCAAAATAAGGAGTCAAGCTATCAGTTCCTGAGATCAGTTTAGACAAACAGAAGTATTGAAGCACTGAACAATAAAAGAAAGAAGTGTTCTACATTAAAGATCTAATGAACACTCCCCAGGATCGTAGTGTTGTCTCAACCAGTCATTGATCAACATTTAACAAGACACTACGATCAGGTCCAAGAATATGCATCAGAATCGTAGAGTTCGGTCATCTGAAGATTGAAGCATTGGCAACGGTTTAATCTGAAGAGTGATATTCGAATATAGCTTATTGAGATCATCGATGCAAAGGGACAGATCCTGACATTCTAATCGAGAAGTCAGAAAGAAGAAATAAAGTTGACTACCTAACCAAGACATCAAAGTGACATCTCTGACGGGGTAGGTGAAACAGTAAACTGCAGTGTCAGAAAGTTGAAAAAGGGGATGTCATGTCACATCTGCAGTTTGTAGCAAATAACTCGAGATCTGCGAAGCAATTCAAATAACTTTCAATGGCTATATTCCAACTGGAAGATTGGGAAGGAACATATATATAAGCCAGAGCTACAAAGATAAAAAAAGGAGAGAAGTAACTGAAGTTGTAGAATCGTTGAGTTGTTGGAATGCTATAGTGTTGACTTTACGAGTTCCACCAGAGCTAAATAGAATAAGTCCCAGTGACAGTAAAAAGGTGGAAGTGAAGCAGCTTTGAAGAAGGAATCAAATAGACTAAAAGCTTCACTCAATAAAGATGAGAATGCCACTGAAGATGGCAGCTAAGATGAGAGCCGAGAAGGCCAAGAAGATAGCATTCAGAAAAGTGGCAGAGTACAAAGAATATCAAGAGAGCCACTCTACGAATCACCAAGAACCAAAAGCTAAATCAAAACAGATGCAGAACCATGTCTGCAAACCACTCAAAAAGGGTTCAATGAATGCTAAGTGCCAGACGAAGTCTACCAAAAGCTCAAACACTTAGCAAACCCAAATGGTGATGGTGCATAGCTGACATCTGATGAAGATGAGAAGAACAAAATGAAGATCAGTTGCACCAAAGAAGATGTGGTCCAAACTCGAAGCAGAATGCAAGAGGACTATGCCAAGATGCTAAGTACAGAAGATGCTCAAGCTTAAAGACATTTTAGCAGCAAGGCACAAACAACAACAACAACAACAACAACACCAACAAGAAGCCAGGGCCTAAGGGGTCCTTATCCGGAGGGACTAAATGAAGTTCCAAGCCTGTTGGGCTTGAAGAGTTCCTAGGGAACTAGAGGAGTTTCAAGCCTGCTGGGCTTGAAGAGTTCTTAGGGAACTGATGTTCCAAGGCTGCTGGCTTTGAAGGAATCTTAGTGATTCGGTGCTGCCCTTCCTTAGTGGAATTACTGTAGTTAAAGTAGAAGAGTGGATTAGGAGCTTAAGTCTCTAAACCACTTAAAATCCCTTGTGTCTTTTACTTTCTGTCATTTACATTATGTACTTAACTGCTATAACTACTTTGTATGTATTAACTGCTTACCACTTAACTAGCTCTAAGAACAATGTATGTATGATTATTAATATATCAATGAAGGGGATATTTTACTTATTTCGTTGTGCTGGAAAAGATTCTTATGTTTATTATTTGCTAATTCATTAGCAATACAAAAAAAATAGGAAAAGTATTTGAAAATAAAAAGGATCTATTCAACCCCCCATCCTAGATCTATTGTGTGCCTACTGAGAACTAACAATTGGTATCAGAGCAGGTTCTCATGCTATATTCAAAAGCTAATCTCTTTGAGTCGGATCCTAGGCACAAACATTGTTCTAAACTTAGTTTAGTAGTAAGTCACTTGTAAATGCAGATGAGCTCACACATTGGAAATATTGTGTACAGGTAAATGTGTATATACACCTGAAGCTGCTCAGATTGGTCCATGTTCTTAAAAGCCATAACAACAAGACCAATCCTTGCCTATAGTCAATCTTGTAGTCTGAAGAGCAGATATGGGAGCCCAATAGGCATCAACAGCAAAGAGTCAAGCATCCACTAGACTGAAAGATGAAAAATCCATATGTGCTAAGAAGTATTCATTTAGAGAAGAAAGAAGAATCTCTCAAATCTATATTTGGCCAACCAACAGCTGGATGCGAATCTTGAGGACTCAAGGGTGTGAGATCCCGAATTTTATGAAATAAAAGTATTCAATTTTCTTATAATTATTATTCTATTTAGTAAATGGTTAAATTGATAAAAGTTTAAAGTTAAGGGTGATATTTAAAAATTTTGCAAAGTAAACAAGTTGTTATAAAATATTCGTTGTGTCGAGAAATATTCGTTTGGTCGTGAAATATTCTTTTTGTCGGGCAATATTTGTACGACTACACAATCATTGGTGGACCCCACAATGGAAGTATTGTCGTTGTTAAAAAACTACAGAAATATCTTTTTTTAAAAAAATAACGGCGAAAGTTTTTACCGTTAACTGTTGAAATACCCGATGTTAAAAACAATAATACGCGTAGTTGCATAGTAGCACACGGTATTGATTATTGATGCTTACATGAGAAGTCACTCAGTTATACTCAATTATTGCTACAGTAATTGCTGCATAATATCTCTCATATTATTGATTCAATTATTATCATAGTATCATCTGCATAATATTTATTATTATTAAATCAATAATTGAGACAACAAAGTTATTCATATTATTATTTGCAATATTGACGATGTCTAGAAATTTCTGTCAAGGAGAGGTTTGGTCACCTAATTGCACGCCAATAGGGAGAAATTCTTATTGGAAATCCCCCTCTTTCCTGGGAATGATCTGGTTGTTAAATATTGTGAGTTATAATATTAATGTTGAATAAGTTTATGTTGATTAAAGATGAAATTGATATTTCCATTGTGTTGGGATTATCAGTGTTAGTGGAAATTGACATCTATTCCGATAATAATTTATGTCTGGAGGTTATATTAACCAATCGGGTAATTAATCAGATAAATGACTAATTAATTGCTATTAAATCACATGCTTATAACTATTTGTTCACATGTGTGTACTATTGATTGACATACATGTACTATTAGGGGAGGTGGTGCAAGATTGATAATACTTGCATGACTAAATTAAAAATGAAGGTATAGATGAAGGTACTATATCAGAATTATTTTTTTTTCACATGTATAGAACTATTGAGTCACATGATTGTACTATTGATTCACATAATATACTATTAGGGGAGGTGGTGCAAGTTTGATAATACTTGCATGACTAAATTAAAAATGAAGGAAAAGATGAAGGTATTATACTGTAATATTTTGAGCTCCAAAATGTGCAATTATCGAAACTATGTTTTCCTATAAATAGAAACTCATTCTTCCTTCATTCTCACCAATTCACTGAAACTCACAAGAGCAATTATAGAGAGAGAAGCTATAGAGAGAAAAAAGAAGTGAAGTCCGCTACTTCACTATTCCAGTATCCAGTCTTCTTCTGAGGTAAGGGGTATTATTTATTTCATATTCTGAAGAGATATTATTTTTTGTATTCGTATGAATATTATTTTCATTCAATATTCGTAAGGAATATCATTTTTCGTTCAATATTCATTATCTTCGTTTAATATTTGTAAGGAATATTATTTTAGTTCAATAATCGTAAGGGATGTTATTTATTTCTTATTCGTAAAGGTTATTATTTCTTACTATTCACTCGGGTACTATTCACTCGAGGTATTATTCACGGGGTACTATTTATTCGGGTACTATTTACGCGGAGTATTATTTATGAGGTACTATTCACTCGGGTATTATTTACTCGGGGGTACTATTTATGAAGTACTATTCACGAAATACTATTCATGAATTACTTTTACGGGATACTATTTAAGAAGTACTATTCACGGGGTACTATTCGCAAAATACTATTCACGGGGTAGTATTCATGAGGTACTATTCATGACAAAAAATTGATTCTTTTCTGTCAAAATTAATTTTTGATACATGAATATTATTCTTGAATTTTACTTCACAATTAGTGATCATGTTGACAATTTAAATATTCTTGAACACTGGATAAATTGTATTATAAATATTTAATATTTATCCTTTATCTCATTTGATTGATTCTTTATATTATTGCCATGATTCTCATGCTTATATTACGTTAAAAGTCATCTTCGGCCCGTAGTTCATAGATGGACTGTTGGTTATTGGTTTTACACTTGTATGTCTTTGGCCTGTAGTGCAAAGAAGAATTGTTGATTGATATCTTTGGTCGTAATGCAAAGATGAACTGTTGATTGATAGCTTTGGCCCGTAGTGCAAAGATGGACAGGTGTATAACATGATCATGACCACTAGTGATACTAATGAATATCCTTGGCCGTAGTTCAGGGATAATTCGATGATGTGATTGGCAGGATCATGACTATTAGTTAACAGTTGAATGTCTTTGGCCGTAGTGCACTGACATGCAATTGATTGGTATGATCATAACCATTGGTTTTATAGTTGAATATCTTTGGTTCGTAGTGCAAAGATAGACACCTGATTGGTATGATCATTGTTATTACATTTGAATATCTTTAGCCTTTGGGGTAAGGATTTTGAGTAAACGTTCTATTAAGCCTTTGTGGGAAGGAGGAATTGTTGATTCACTTTATTATAAACATGAATTGTGAATTTAACTAAAATCTTTGGTGGTTCAGGTGAAGACAGGTGATGAAAGTTCTCTTTATCTTTGGTATAATAAAGAACTGTTAATGGGTATTATAGGGATAAAATTGATGATAAACTTTTAAATCATAGAAGATAGTAGATATCATGCTCTACTTGACTCTTCTAATGGATTGCTTGTTCCGCTACAGTTGTTGATCTAAAAATTGTTGTCTATTGTATTCTATCAGTTGTTATACTGTTGAAGACTAAGGATAATTTAGTATGCATTATCTTAGTCATAATATTTCTTACTAGGCTAGTTGAGGTCACCCTTTTCTTTCATTGTTCTCTTCAAGAAATGAGAATATAGCTGTGACTAGTCGGGGAATGGAGTGATGGTCCAAGATGGTGTTATAGTAGTCCTCACTATTCTATAAAATAGTGTGACAATAAATGTAATGAGGACTATATTTGAGTTTTGATATTGTCTAGAAGACAATATTCATGTAAAAACTCTCAACTCGTGTTGTATAATTAAGTTTGTATTTGTATTCAGTACCATGTATTTGGCAACCCAAGATTGGTGATGTATACCTATTTTGGGGGCGTCACAGTTGGTATCAAAGCATAGGGATATGATCCCTGGCTGAGATGTGAAACTAGAACTAGGAGGGGAGAGACGGGTTAATCATTCGCTAGTATGACCTACCTAAGCTGATATGTTATTTAATTGGTCGGTCAGAATATATGGATAATATGTGGCATGTCAATTAACCTTTATTTTGAAGATGTATTCTAGAATGATATCTGAAATACATGAGATGAGCAATGGAAAAATCATGATACAAAGGAAATAACCGGGAAGGTTTAATCCGAATAGAAAACAAGGTATTCTCATCTCTTCGAACTACCAGGTACGTAAATTTCGAGGGCGAAATTTCATAAGGATGGGAGATTATGAGATCCCGAATTTTATGAAATGAAAGTATTCAATTTTCTTATAATTATTATTCTATTTAGTAAATGGTTAAATTGATAAAAGTTTAAAGTTAAGGGTGATATTTGAAAATTTTGCAAAGTAAGCAAGTTATTATAAAATATTCGTTGTGTCGGGAAATATTCATTTGGTCGTGGAATATTCTTTTTATCAGAGAATACTCGTACGACTACACAATCATTGGTAGACCCCACAACGAAAGTATTGTCGTAGTTAGAAAATGACAGAAATATATATATATTTTTTAAAAATAACGGCGAAAGTTTTTACCGTTAACTGTTGAAATACCCGGTGTTAAAAGAACAATAATACGCGTGGTTGCATAGTAGCACACGTTATTGATTATTGATGCTTACGTGAGAAGTCACTCAGTTATACTCAATTATTGCTACAGTAATTGCTGCATCATATCTCTCATAATATTGATTCGATTATTATCACATTATCATCTGCATAATATTTTATATATTATTAAATCAATAATTGAGACGACAAAGTTATTCATATTATTAAATTGCAATATTTACAATGTCTAGAAGTTCTGTCAAGGAGAGGTTTGGTCATCTAATTGCGCGTCAATAAGGAGAAATCCTTATCGAAAAGCCCCCTCTTTCCTGGGAACGACTTGGTTGTTAAATATTGTGAGTTATAATATTAATGATGAATAAGTTCGTGTTGATTAAAGATGAATTTGATAGTTCCATTGTGTTGGGATTATTAGTGTTAGTGGAAATCGACATCTATTCCGATGATAATTGATGTCTGGGGGTTATATTGATAAATCGGGTAATTAATCGGATAAATGAGCAATTAATTGCTACTAATTCACATCCTTATATAACTATTTGTTCACATGTGTGTAATATTGATTCACATTCTTGTACTATTAGGGGATTTGGTGCAAGATTGATAATACTTGCATGACTAAGTTAAAAATGGAGGAATAAATGGAGGTACTATACTGTAATTCATATTTTCACATGATTATAACTATTGATTCACATGATTGAACTATTGATTCACATTATTTACTATTAGGGGAGGTGGTGCAAGTTTGATAATACTTGCAGGACTAAATTAAAAATGAAAGAAAAGTTGGAGGTATTGTCTTTGTAATATTTCGAGCCCCAAAACGCAATTATCGAAACTATATTTTTCTATAAATAGAAGCTCATTCTTCCTTCATTTCTCACCAATTCACTAAAGCTATACAAAGAATTATTATAGAGAGAAATTATAGAGAAAGAAGAAGAGAAGTTTGTTACCTCTACTACTCCAAAGATCCAGCTTTCTTTCTAAAGTAAGGAGTATTATTTCTTTCAGATTCATGAAGAGAGCTATTGTTATTCCATTCCTTATTATTATGTTGGAATAACTTGTCTATGCTAAGTAATCGCATACATGGTGAAATTCTTCTATTATTCTATTCTTTATTATTCGTTGAATACCTCGTGCTGCATGCGGATTACGCATGACCGGTTCCATTCTTTATTATTCTGTTGGAATATCCTGTTTGTCTGCGATTACGCATGACACGTTTAATTCTTTATTATTCTGCTTGGAATAATGCATACATCACGGTCTATCCCATGCCCGTGAATTATGTTGTTATTCCATTCTTTATTATTCGTTGGAATATCATGTCATGCAAGGTCTATCGCATGCATGGTGATTCTTCATTATTCCATTCTTTATTATTCTCATTGGAATAACTCGCCTATGTGGATTATCGCATGCATGGTGAATGATCCTTTGTATTCATTCCTTATTAAATTGTAGAAATGATCTGCATCTACGTGGATTAACGCACGTGGCGGTGAAAAATCCATTTGCGGTTTAAATAATGTTTCGACCCTCAAAAATTTCGAAAAAATTTGAAATGATAATTTGATGAGTTTTCTAGATTGTGTCCAAAAATGGCGATTTTTGGATGTATAGATTAAGAGTTATAGATTTTTTGGGTAAAGACTATTTTAAAAGTAAACCCTTATAACTCTTTGTGGTTAACTCCAAAATTGGTGAAATTTTTATTGGGAGTATATGTATATATAACAGAGTATACCTGTAAATTTGAATTTTTTGGACAAAAGTACAATTTATGATAAATGTCTAAATATTCGGCAGCTTTGGCCATATGAAAAATAGTAAAGGAATTTTAAAAAATTCGAGAAAAATATATGTTCAATATGAGACTATATTCTGCTAAATCTCAGAAAAAAAATATTTTTGGGACTGATTTGGTATTTTTCATGAAAATGAACTAGTTATGAGTAATGAATTAAATATGTTATGTGAAGTAACAAAATTGGAAAATAGGATTTTATGGCTTGGGAATTCTATATAGGGTATATGCAGATTTTTGATGAGGGATTCGATCATTGGTGATGAAATCTTATGAGTATGGCATTTTTGAATGATTAAATGCATTATTTGGTAAAGTGTAAACAATTGAAATAAATTGTTTATAAGTTTAAGAAATGATTAAAATATTATTATAATATTAAATTATGAGTTTATTAAGTGATTGATAATATTTGGATAAATTTAAAGTCTTTAATATTTATCCTTGATTTTGTTTGATTAATGCTTATATCATTGTCATCATCCTCATGCCTATATTATGATGAAAGTCATCTTTGGCTTACGTGCAAAGATGGACTGTTGATTATTAGTTTTATAGTTGTATATCTTTGGCTTACATGCAAAGATGGACGGTTGATTATTGGTTTTATAGTTGTATATCTTTGGCTTACGTGCAAAGATGAACTATTGATTGATGAGTATCTTTAGCTTATGTGCATAGATGAACTATTTATTGGTATGATTATGATCAGGGATCATTCGGTATAATCATGACCCGTAAGGTTATAGATGATGTGGTAAAAGTCCTCATTGGCCCGTAGTGCATTGATGGACAGTTATTGGTATAATTATAACCAGGGATTATTCGGTATAATCATGACCATTGATGATTACATGAATATCCTTGGCTGTAGTGCAGGGATGATTCGATGATGTGGATTATACATCACCCATCTTGGGTCGCCAGATACATGGTACTGAATACAAATACAAACTAATTATATAACAGTCGTGTAAAATACGATAAAACATATGCTGTGAGTTTTAATACAAATATTGTCATCTAGACAATATCCACACTCAAAATAAGTCCTCAATACATTTATTAACACACAATTTCATAGAATAGTGAGGACTACTAATGCTATCCTCTGGACCATCACTCCGTTCCCCGACTAGTCCCTGCTACCTTCTCATTTCTTGAAGAGAACAGTGAAAGAAAGGGTGAGCTCAACTAGCCCAGTAAGAAATATTATGACTAAGATAATGCAGGATAAATTATCATTAGCCTTCAACAATGTTAAACTGATAAAATACAATAGACATCAAGTTTAACTGCAGCGGAATAAGCAATCCATTAAAAGAGTCAAGTAGAGAATAAAATATACTATCTTTTATGATTTAAAACGTTTTTTCATCACTTTTATCACTGAGACTCAGCTTAATAAATAATCCACATCATCCCTGCACTACGGCCAAGGATATTCATTAGGGTCACGACCACAAATTATCCATGCACTATGGGCCAAGGATATTCATGTATTCATCAATGGTCATGATCATGCCAACAACAGTCCATCAATGCACTACGGGCCAATGAGGACTTTTACCACATCATTTGCAACATTACGGTCGTGATTATACCGAATAATCCCTGGTCATAATCATACCAAGTCCATCTATGCACTACAGGCCACATATGACTTTTAAAAATATAAACATGAGGATGATGACAATGATATAAGAATTCAATAAAACATGTTTAAGAATTAGTTTATCTAGGAACTAATAACGTCCAAATTGTCAACATGATACTTCTTTGTAGAGTAAAATTCAAGAATGCTCAGAAGAATATTTCCATGAAAGATATTGGATGAAGCGCAAATATCAAGGATATTCCATTAATTTCATGGAGTATAGAAGTCAAAACTTTAACCAAATGAGTATAATAAAGAATGGAATAACAAAAAAAATCACCAGGCATGTGATAGATCGCGACAAGCGAGTTATTCCAACGAATAATAAATACGTAACTAGGTCCAAATAAAAAATGCATGATGTGATATTCCAATAGAATAATAAAGATTTTAACCGTCCCAAGCACAGAAACGCATGAGCACAAGATATTCTAACGAATAATAATAAAGATTTTAATCCAGTCCCACAAAACGCATGCAGACGTGATATTCTAATGTAATAATAAAGAAGACGGAACCAGTCCCAAGGTAAACGCATGCATGTGGACATTCCAATGAATAATAAAGAATGGAATAACGTAAGAATTTCACCAAGTATAGGGTAGCTCACGTATCTGAGTTATTCCAACAGAATAATAAAGAATGGAATAACGTAAGAATTTCACCAAGTATAGGGTAGCTCACAGATATCAAAGTTATTCCAATAGAATAATAAAGAATGGAATAACAGAAGTTCTCTTCATGAATACAAAAGAAATAATACCCTTTACCGTATAAAGAAGAAACTGGATATAGAAGTAGTGAAGTAGCAGAATACTCTTCTTCTTTCTCTCTATAATTTCTCTCTTTAGAGTTTCAGTGAATTCGTAAGAAATAATGAAGAAATGAGCTTCTATTTATAGGAGAAAGGATTGAATAGTAACTAATTCATGAACGGTCCAGATTGATTTACTTTTAAACAGACGGTTCATACTGATTCACTATTAAAACTTAAAGCAACGGTCCATACTGATTCACTATTAAAACTTTAAACCAACTATCCATATTGATTTACTATTATAAATTCAACCAACGGTCTGAAAAATTAGCACATCTCCTCATGGAATAATATTGTACCCAAAAATAATTTAGACAAAAAAAAAATATTGTTTGGGTGAATAGTACCCCATGAATAGTAACTCATGAATAGTAACTCATGAATAGTAACTCGTGAATAGTATTCCGACACGAAAAGTGTCCCGAATACCCGATTGAACAATATAACCTCCAGACATCAATTATCATCGAAATAGATGTCGATTTCTACTAACACAAATAATCCCAACATAATGAAACTATCAAATTCATCTTTAATCAACACGAACTTATTCATCATTAATATTATAACTCACAATATTTAACAACCAGGTTGTTCCCAGGAAAGAGGGGGCTTTCAAATAAGGATTTCTCCCTATTGGCGTGTAATTAGGTAACCAAACCTCTCCTTGACAGAACTTCTAGACATTGTAAATATTGCAATTTAATAATATGAATAACTTTGCCGTCTCAATTATTGATTTAATAATATATCATATAATACAGATGATACTGTGACAATAATCGAATCAATAATATGAGAGATATGATGCAAAGAATTCTTTGTAGCAATAATTGAGTATAACCGAGTGACTTCTTACGTAAGCATCAATAACCAATACCGTAATGTACTACTATGTAACCACACGCAGACATCGTACTTTTTTACTAAGGGTAGTTCAACAGGTTTTAATGGTAACACTTCCGCCAGTTATTTTTATAAAAGATAATTCGTCATTTTCTTACTATGACAATACTTTCGTTGTGGGGTCCACCAATGATTGTGCCTTCGTATGAATATTCCAGACAAAGAGTATATTCCCCGACCAAACGAATGTTATATAACAACTTGCGTACTTCACAAAAAGTTGGGGTCTTACAATAAACAATTAAAATAAATTGTTTATAAGTTTAAGAAGTGATTAAAATATTGTTATAATATTAATAATATTAGATTATGAGTTTATTAAGTGATTGATAATATTTGGATAAATTTAAAGTCTTTAATATTTATCCTTGTTTTCGTTTGATTAATGCTTATATCATTGTCATTATCCTCATGCTTATATTGTGATGAAAGTCATCTTTGGCTTACGTGCATAAATGGACTTGGTATGATTATGACCAGGGATCATTCGGTATAATCATGACCTGTAATGTTATAAATGATGTGGTAAAAGTCCTCAGTGGCCTGTAGTGCATTGATGGACAATTTTTGGTATAATTATGATCAGGGATTATTCGGTATAGTCATGACCATTGATGATTTAATGAATATCCTTGGCCCGTAGCGCAGGGAAGATTCGATGATATGGTTTATTTATTAAGCTGAGTCTCAGCGATAAAAAATGATGAAAATATTTTAAATCATAGAAGATAGTAGATATCATGCTCTACTTGACTCTTCTAATGGATTGCTTATTCCGTTGCAGTTAAACTTGATATCTATTGTATTTTATCAGTTTAACATTGTTGAAGACTAATGATAATTTATTCTGCATTATCTTAGTCATAATATTTCTTACTGGGCTAGTTGAGCTCACCCTTTCTTTCACTATTCTCTTCAGGAAATGAGAACGTAGCCGGGACTAGTCGGGGAACGGAGTGACGGTCCAGATGATAGCGTTAGTAGTCCTCACTATTCTGTTAAATAGTGTGACAATAAATGTAATGAGGACTCCATTGAGTGTGGATATTGTCTAGATGACAATATTCTTACTAAAACTCTTAGATTATGTTTTGTTGTATTTCACACGACTGTTGTATAATTAAGTTGTATTTGAATTTTGTACCATGTATTTGGCGACTCAAGATGGGTGATGTATACCTATTTTGGGGGCGTCACAGTATCTCTCATATTATTGATTCAATTATTATCATAGTATCATCTGCATAATATTTATTATTATTAAATCAATAATTGAGACGACAAAGTTATTCATATTATTATTTTCAATATTGACGATGTCTAGAAAGTTCTGTCGAGGAGAGGTTTGGTCACCTAATTGCACGCCAATAGGGAGAAATCCTTATTGGAAATCCCCCTCTTTCCTGGGAATGATCTGGTTGTTAAATATTGTGAGTTATAATATTAATGTTGAATAAGTTCATGTTGATTAAAGATGAAATTGATATTTCCATTGTGTTGGGATTATCAGTGTTAGTGGAAATTGACATCTATTCCGATAATAATTTATGTCTGGAGGTTATATTAACCAATCGGGTAATTAATTAGATAAATGAGTAATTAATTGCTATTAAATCACATGCTTATAACTATTTGTTCACATGTGTGTACTATTGATTGACATACATGTACTATTAGGGGAGGTGGTGCAAGATTGATAATACTTGCATGACTAAATTAAAAATGAAGGTATAGATGAAGGTACTATACTGTAATTATTTTTTTCACATGTATAGAACTATTGAGTCACATGATTGTACTATTGATTCACATGATATACTATTAGGGAAGGTGGTGCAAGTTTGATAATACTTGCATTACTAAATTAAAAATGAAGGAAAAGATAAAGGTATTATACTGTAATATTTTGAGCCCCAAAACGTGCAATTATTGAAACTATGTTTTCCTATAAATAGAAGCTCATTCTTCCTTCATTCTCACCAATTCACTAAGAATCACAAGAGCAATTATAGAGAGGGGAGCTATAGAGAGAGAAGCTATAGAGAGAAAGAAGAAGAGAAGTCTTCTACTTCACTATTCTAGTTTCCAATCTTGTTCTGAGGTAAGGGGTATTATTTATTTCATTTTCTGAAGAGATATTATTTTTCGTATTCGTATGAATATTATTTTTGTTCAATATTCGTAAGGAATATCATTTTCGTTCAATATTCATTGTCTTCGTTTAATATTCGTCAGGAATATTATTTTCGTTCAATATTCGTAAGAGATGTTATTTATTTCTTATTCGTAAAGGTTATTATTTCTTACTATTCACTCGGGTACTATTCACTCGAGGTATTATTCACGGGATACTATTCACTCGGAGTATTATTTACGGGGTACTATTCACTCGGGTATTATTTACTCGAGGGTACTATTCATGAAGTACTATTCACGAAATACTATTCATGAATTACTTTTACGGGATACTATTTAAGAAGTACTATTCACGAGGTACTATTCGCAAAATACTATTCACGGGATACTATTCATGAGGTACTATTCATGACAAAAAATTGATTCTTTTCTGTCAAAATTAATTTTTGATACATGAATATTATTCTTTAATTTTACTCCACAATTGGTGATCATGTTCACAATTTAAATATTCTTGAACTCTGGATAAATTGTATTATAAATATTTAATATTTCTCCTTTATCTCATTTGATTGATTCTTTATATCATTGTTATGATCCTCATGCTTATATTACGTTAAAAGTCATCTTTGGCCCGTAGTGCATAGATGGACTGTTGGTTATTGGTTTTACACTTGTATGTCTTTGGCCTGTAGTGCAATGAAGAACTGTTGATTGATATCTTTGGTCGTAGTGCAAAGATGAACTGTTGATTGATAGCTTTGGCCCGTAGTGCAAAGATAGACAAGTGTATGACATGATCATGACCATTAGTGATACTAACGAATATCCTTGGCTGTAGTGAAGGGATAATTCGATGATGTGATTGGAAGGATCATGACCATTAGTTAACAGCTGAATGTCTTTGGCCGTAGTGCACTGACAGGCAATTGATTGGTATGATCATAATCAATGGTTTTATAGTTGAATATCTTTGGCCCGTAGTGCAAAGATAGACACCTGATTGGTATGATCATTGTTATTACATTTGAATATCTTTAGCCTTTGGGGTAAGGATTTTGAGTAAACGTTCTATTAAGCCTTTGTGGTAAGGAGGAACTGTTGATTCACATTATTATAAACATGAATTGTGAATTTAACTAAAATCTTTGGTGGTTCAAGTGAAGACAGGTGATGAAAGTTCTCTTTATCTTGGGTATAATAAAGAACTGTTAATGGGTATTGTAGGGATAAAATTGATGATAAACTTTTAAATCATAGAAGATAGTAGATATCATGCTCTACTTGACTCTTCTAATGGATTGCTTGTTCCGCTGCAGTTGTTGATCTAAAACTTGTTATCTATTGTATTCTATCAGTTATATTGTTGAAGGCTAAGGATAATTTATTATGAATTATCTTAGTCATAATATTTCTTACTGGGCTAGTTGAGCTCACCCTTTTCTTTCACTGTTCTCTTCAGGAAATGAGAATATAGCTTGGACTAGTCGGGGAATGGAGTGATGGTCCGAGATGGTGTTATAGTAGTCCTCACTATTCTATAAAATAGTGTGACAATAAATGTAATGGGGACTCTATTTGAGTTTGGATATTGTCTATAAGACAATATTCGTGTAAAAACTCTCAGTTCATGTTGTATAATTAAGTTTGTATTTGTATTCAGTACCATGTATTTGGCGAGCTATACCTATTTTGGGGGCATCACAAAGGGTGTTAAAGAACTAAAGATGTCAAGATTCTCTAAGCCTACATCTTCAAGACTATGACTGATTGATCAAAGGATAACTGGAGAAACAAGCTGTCAGAAGTAAAGGAAAAAGTATTCACATAAATGCCTAACCTCAGTATATAAAGATAAATGATTGTCAAAAATCTGACAATGTAAAGGTATGGTTCCTCATCAGTATAAATGTATACATCATGCTGCACCACCTTATGCACTATAACAATATTCTATCAAGAGACCATACTCTACCTAAAAAAGAGAAGAGAGAAAGTACACTGAAGTTGGAAACTCAAATGTTAATAAACTTTCTCTCCATCCAAGTTTTAGGATTGAAGATAACATCCTGAAAGAAGTATGAAATAGGTCATAAGCATATCAAGATTTAACTAACTTTAAGTGGAGTAATCTTTGCTGATGGGTTAGTATGTATGTACAAACCTATGTTCTAGGTTTTTGATAACACATAGAGTATGATCAGTTCTACAAGAGTATCTTGAAGATTCGTAGAAACTGATCACCTTCACGAGTCAACCAGATACAAATAAGTGATAGAGGTGATGCTCACTCTGTGAAAATTTAAAATCCATGAACATGACCAAGAAAATGATGAAATCATCAAAGAAAAAGATTGTTGTATTAAAACGGTTAATCTTACACACCCTCATCATCATGCATTTTAAAATGTCATATCTAAATTAGATACATGCATGAATATGATTGTTGGTGATCAATATGATGAAAATTTAAATACATGAGGAACAGGGATTTTGAAAGCTAACCTGTTAGGACCCATTTAACCAAGGGTACCAAAAATAGAAATTTATCTAACCTGTAGGTGCATGGTCTATCTGACCACACTAAGGAATGCTAAAGCAGAAGACTTCAGCCAAGAAGATTCAACCAGCAGTAGGCTTAAGACATTTCAGAAGAAATTCTGACTAAATCTTTATTTGTCAAAGCCTGTCCTTGAAGACTTGCCGAGCTAACATGAATGAAGCTCACATGGTTGCTAATCTATATATGGAAGCAGACCATTCACCCTAAGATAAAAAGGGCCTTATATGATTAATCATGTATAGCATATTAAATGAGAAGAATCCTCAAGGAAGTTCACATTAGAGGATCATCAAGCATCAATCATGAGGAATTCATTACAAAAGCAGAACTCCACAAATACAAACTGTCAAAGAAGACTAAGTTCGTAGTTCTGTGAAACCATCGTAGAGTGATCAGTCCTAGAGATATGCAAGGCTGCCTTCTAATACACATGAAGAAGAATAACTCACACCTCTCTGAAAAGATAGTATCAACTATGGGGGAGCAGTGATCTGCTAAAGAACAACAACACTAAAAATATCAGAAGTGCACTATGAAGAAATGTACCAGTTACAAAGTCCCAAAACTTTGTGACTAATGAACCAAATGAAGATCCATAGTTAGTAGGAACGTCTCAAAATGTACTACTGATAACCTTATCAACAACCCAACTCGAAATCGTGGAGTGCCTACGATCAACCATCTGATCGTAGTATAAGAGTAGGAGGACACCACGATTACAACCAATGCAAATGTCTAAAGTTGGTAGATGAACTTCCCAGCAGAAAAGATCAAATGAGATATCAGTACTAATCACTTCTAAAGTTTTTCATCTGGAAAGCGCCTTAGGAACAAACCTGACCCTTAGTTCACTCAAAGAGGTTGACCCTTCCTGAGCTACCTTAACCCAGAAGGAATGCTTAGTCTAGTTCATCTCAAGGACCGGGACAGACAACGATCGTAGAATAGATTATAAAGTAAACTCAATGATCATAGTGTAAACTCAAAGATCGTAGAGTAGCCTCAACGATCGCAGTCTTCCCAAAGGACACACTAGCTCATGGAGAGCTTAGCAGAAATGGGCACATGCTCAACTATTCAGATAGTTTGGAGATAAGTTCAAATTCAGCTTGGAAAGACGCCCTGAAAATTCACCTCAGAATTTTAGTGCCCAAACTGCCTCAGAATACATCAGTGGTTAAGTCATGCAACTTCTAGATGAGGATTAATGTCAAATCATCCGCTGAAGCATATCTCAAAAGACGATCGTTGAGTCAACGAAGAAAATCGTAGAGTCAATAGCTGCCTCAACAAGCTACTCTATGTACTGAAATAGTCAACAGAAGAAAAGTCAAATCTGAAGAACGGACAGGTTGGTGGACTTATAGATGATGACTTATCAGCAACTTACAACTGTCCCACTAAGAAACGTGGAAGGAATAATTACAAGAGGGAAATTCAAATAATTAGCAGTTTCATCTTAGTGGGCTCTTCAAAAATCTACAAACCTGTCAAATCTATACCTAAGGAAAAACCTAGCTACCTCTAAACAACCAAAACCTTTGAACAAGTTATCAAAAACAATCGAACCTCTCTCTCCCTCCTTTGTCCAAACCCTAAATCTCTTTTCAAAGCCTAAATCTATCAAACCTCAAGCTTCGCCCTAATTGTGCTCAGCTACCTCTTATTAGTCACCTGAATTTAAATACCCATATACTTCGAACTCTACAAATGGCAGATTGGCGAGTAATCACTGGCATTCAGCTTGGAACAAAGACTTTTGAGAAATCTGAGAAGAAGTTCAAAGATGTTCTTGAACCCGTAAAGAAGGCTGGATTTTTTGAATGTCTTGAGGCAAACACACGAATATATGGTGTCCTGGTCAAAGAGTTTCACTCAAACGCAACCATAAATTCTGGAATCCTCTCCACCAAGGTTAAGGGTCAAATTTTGAAGCTAAATTCTTCTAAAATCAATCAATGCTTAGGCCTTCCTGAATAAGGTCTGAAAAGCCTGTATGAGATCGACACTGAAAAAGCTAAGAAAATTATGCAGTACAAAAGAAACCCTAGTATGAAGGACATGAAGAAAAAGGAGTTTCCTGAAGAATTCGAGTTCCTTGTCAAAAATAGTGGGAAATGTATCCTATGCAAAGACACCTGCAAGATGACAACGTGATTGATCAACAGCTAAAGATCATGTCTGCAATAATCTTGAAGGAACACATCAACTTTGGAGCTATCCTGCTTAATCAAATGTCTAAATGGCTGGATAAGGAAGAGAAGAAAAGGTTAACTGAAAAACCCCTCACATAGGTTTTCCGTGGAAGGTTTTTAAGTATCATCTTGAAGAAAAAGTTAAAGAATAAAATTAAGGATGATGTGGGTGAAATTCTTAATGTTCATAAAGTATTGTCCCCACAGTTGTTCGAAAATTGGAAGAAATATTCCAAGGAAAACAAGAGGCTAATAACAACTGGGAGCAGCAGCAAGGTCTTTGTCAAGAAGAGGAAGGCACATGAGGTGGAAAGCTCTCAATCTGATGACTCTGGATCGGTAGCAGCCACACCAGCAAAGAAGAAGTCTAAGAGTGGGAAGAATACAAAGACTCCATTTATCCGTCTCTCCACTAACAAGAAAAGGCATGAAACAGGAGAAGAAAAAGTTTCAACTACAGAAACCCCAAAGAGAAGAAGGAGTAATAGATTACTCCAAGGGCCACCGAAGAAGAAAAAAAGGTGATGAAGAAGTCAGTTCCAGTTCTTCAAAGTATCCTATCTACTCAAGAAGAAAGAGAAGACGTAGAGTCTAAAAATGAGAAGGGAACTGAGAGCTTCAAGATTGAACTCTCAAAGAGCAAGTCCAGCAATGAAGAAGAAGCTGAGTCTATGAAAGAAATAGCCAAATATGATGGTGAAGAAGAATGTGGAAGTCTTGTGGCTAACACTCAGAGTTGTCACTCTACTGCTGAAGAAAGTGGGAAAGATGAAATAATTAGATCTCCCACTGCTAATGCTCCAACAAGCTAATTTAAGGGTTTAAAAGATGTTGGGTCTGAGAAAGAAGGACATGCTCCCACTATTGTTGATCATCAAGAAAGCTTATGTGGGGATACAGAGGCTTCAGATTCTGAAGAAGAAGAAAAGTTTGAAACCCCCATAGCTGACCAGCCAATAAGAAGAAAAAGCAATAGACTACTTCCTAAATCTATCTCAAAAAGGATGGGAGAACACTTCAATGCTGTCATTGACTTAAGTGATGATGAGTTTGAATCCGTGGAAGAAGATGCTGAAGAAGAAGCTAATGAGATGGAAAAAGATTCTACAAACCAGGAATCAGAGGAACACACTGATGAGTCTAATGAAGGAAGTCTACACAGGTCTAACTCTAGCCCCAGACAAAATGAAGATGAAAAAGACTCCAGTTCTGAAACAGAAGAGCCATAAAATTTTCACATTCCTAACCCTGTAAATTGGAAGAGAAAAATTATAGTAGAAATTAACGAATCACTGGATGTGCTTCCCGGCAGATGGATCAATCATGGGAATGAAAGGCTAAATGTGGTAATGATGACTGTAAAAAATGCGCTCAACAATCGTAAGGCTATGAAACTAGACACCTCAACTGTAATATATGAGCCTAAAGTTAAGAACCATGCAATAAGATGGTTTCACCCTCATATGCCATGGGTAATGGCATCTCTCACTAGAGATAACAGCTATCTCAAATGGGTTTTCTCTCATCTTCCCAACCTGGAGCTGATGTCACCAAACTTTCCAAGGGTAAAGAAGTTTGCAATCATGATGATCAAAGAACAACCTCACTACAAAGTCTATTGACATGTTAGAAATCACTACATTCCCTACGATTGTAGGGTGGGTTCTAATGGCAGAAGGATTATGCCCAAGTGGATGATCGTAGAGTCCCTTCACTCTACCATTGAAGATGTTCAAGTTTAGTTTGAGAAGCTTCCCTCTGACCAAACACAGTTATCTGATATTCCTTCATCCTCCAACAGTGATTGACACTCAACGATTTATCAAATTCTCAATGCTTTTGAAAATCTATCTAAAAATGAAAATCATGGAGTCCAGTCTGGTGTTCAATAGAAGCCTACCCATCCACATGACCAAACTCATACGGAGCAGGAGTTACTGAGGAATTCTGATGAGTTGGTCAAGAAGATGTCCATCATCACTAAAGAGGCAAAGATGTTGACCGAAGGAGGCAATGCAGTTCAAGACATACTTTAAGCCACCATGACTGATATATCTCTTAAAATCAAATAGAGAGATCAAATCTACCTGAAGGCCATGATTGATAAAAAGGAAGAAGCTCCACGAGCACAAAAGGCTAATGAAGAATAAATCCTATCCCTCTCTAATAAGATTGACAATTTGAATCAGTCTCTTTCTCTACAGCTTGAGCTGAGCCATCAAGAACTTAAGATGGAGGTTGGTAACTCATCTCACTTGATGGAATAACTTATGTCCAAAATAGAGCAGCTCTCACAAGTGATTAATGATAAAAACATGGAGAAAAAGAGGCATAGAAAAAGGAACTCAAGGAAGAGAAAGGAGATCAGGAGAAAAGAAGATAAGAAAGCCAAGAGGAAGGCAAAGAAGAAGATAGCAGCAGAAGTAGCAGAATCATCATCTGAGGGGGAGTCAAAGGATGATGATCTCATGAATGTGAAGTTTGAGGGGGAGCCAGAAAAAGAAGAAGAGCATGAATCTGAGAAGGAGTAGAGAAAAGAAATGGAGTCCCTATCTCAGGGGGAGTAGGAGCAAAAAGATCAAACAGATAAATAGCTGATCAACAGGGGGAGCCAAAAAAAGAAGAAGAGCATGAATCTGAGAAGGAGCAGAGAAAAGAAATGGAGTCCCTATCTCAGGGGGAGCAGGATCAAAAAAGATCAAACAGATAAATAACTGATCAACAGACATCCTGGAAGACACACATGGAGCCAAAAAGGTACATCTCTATCTAGTTAGGTATGTTCTGGATCCAGGATGTAAAGTGACATAGTTTATGTAATTCCATATTATTATCAATGACATTCATGATTATCTATTCTAGAAATATAGCTGCTCAAGGTATATAAGATTCATTCATATCATGCATATGCACTAATTGTTTTTGTCATAATCAAATAGGGGGAGATTATCAGGAATATTCATGTGAATGATATTCCTATTTATATATGATTTGATCATGACATTAATGAATGAATATGAAAGTATGCTTCTCTAAGTGATGATTATCCTGCTGTTGGATAAGTTTTAGTTAATGGATATGTAATGTTGTTCTTGAGAGTCCATTATCTCTATAGTGATTTCTCATCTTTCAAAGATTTCTATAATCAAATGAAAGTGCCACAACACATGTTTAGATCCAAGATGAGACTTAGGAACTATTCTTAGTTCTGTAATGAATTTTTTCATCTAAACAATCAACTTGTAGCTTCATTTATAGCTATATACTTTGTCTTTATCACTAAACTAGCAACTCTTTGCTGTTTGAAACCTTTCTAATTCACTGCACCGCCGTTCAAGGTAACGCTTTACTTTAAAGTGGATTTTCTGTCATCTTGGTTTGTCTAAAAAAACTTGAATTTGTTAAGCCCTCTAGGTTTAATTTAGACCCACCATAAATATGATCACATCCTTAGTGTCGGTTAAGTACTTTAAGATATTTTTCACTGACTCATAGTGAACTTCTCCAGAATATGACTGATCAACATCAAGTCTCATATATTTTATTGCATACATAATAGTTACTCATGTGATCTCTCTTTTATGAGTCTATGGGGACTATTAAGAGAGATACACTCCATAGCTCATCAACATGAGACATCTCTTGGAGTTTGTCATGCTAAACGACTTTAGCATCAAATAAATATACGTTTCTTGGGTTAAGCTGAGCATCCTTTTAAATCTATCTATATAGATTTGTATCCTTAATTACGATACTCTTCCCAAATCATTCATGGATGAATGTTTTGACAACTTTATCTTTACCGATTATAGCATTGGTATGTCATTCCTTATCCGTACTATATCAATATATAATACTAGGAATGTCACGACGTTCCCACTGACCCTTTTGTACATTCTTGTTTTTGATAATATCAAACTCTTTTGATTGTTTCATCAAAATGAATGTTCTATTTTTGAGAAGCTTTCTTCAATCCATTTCTTTGAGTGTCTACAACTCTTACCTCATCGTATGTAACTGGATCATCATCTTCTATGATGTGTACCTCATCATCATCATCTATGATGAATCCATACCTCCCAGGTATCTTCGGTACTATTCCAGATTTACGATTCGATTGTAGTACAATAGGTCTATCTACAGGCTCCTCTTATTTAACTTATAGTGTTTTGTGGTTCTTGAATTCTTCAAGATCTATTATCCTCCCACTAGCCCCTTCAATGATAAACATTTTTATCTTAGAAGGCAGCATATTTCGCAACAAACACCTTTTGCTAAATAGGATTATAGAACATATACCCTAAACTTACTTTAGGATGTCTCACAAATTTGTACTTGTCAAATCTTGTCCCAAGCTTATCCTTTGAAACCTTTTCACATAAGCTTGACAACCCCTTATCTTAACTTACTTAAAATTAGGAATTCTTCCTGTCCATAACTTTTATGGAGTCTTGTGGCCGGATTTTAAGGGTACCTTTTTCGTAGATATGCAGCCATTTCTAGGGCATGACCCCAGAAGGATACTAGAATGTCGGTAAAATCATTATGGACCGCACCATGTCCAACAAGGTATAATTTTTTCTTTCAGATATATCAATCAATTATTGCGTATCAGGAGGCGTCCATTGTAAGAAAACCATTTGAGATGATCTAGAAACTCATTGGACAAGTATTCCTTCCTTGATCCAATCAAAGAATCTTAATACTCTGCCAATTTGTTTCAGTTCTGAATTCTATGAACCTTTCAAATAATTCACAATTGTATTTCAGCAAATACACACATTCAACCTTTTGAATGATCATCTCCTTTTTCTTATACTAGTTTGTTCAATTTGCAAAATAATTTTTACGTAAGTCAAGTATTCAAAATCCATTAAGTAATATTCTAGTTCTATACAAAACATTATTATTGTAAATAAACAACAATTGTTCTTAAATATTATACCAAAGTTTTCATTTTCCAATAATAAAATGGAAATAATGTTTCTAATGAGAACTAGAATACAATAACAACTTATTGACTTAATAGACTTGCCCGTAGGCAATGCTAAACAATAAGTTCCTATGGCTAATGTAGCAACATTTTCTTCATTTACCAGACATAGGATTACTTATCCTATGTTTAGCTTTCTACTTCTGCTTTGTTCCTTCAGAAATCTATATTTATGATAACCAAAGCTGGTATCCAATACCTAAGTAGAACCTTGACTTAAAGAAAAATTTATTTCAATCATGAACAAAACTATATTTGTAACCGAAGCTTCACTAAGCTTCTTTTGGTTAGCATCTGCAAGATGCTTCTTGCAGTTTCTTTCCAATGTCCTGGCTTATTGCACTGGAAGCAAACTCCTTTGCTATCCGTATCAGTTTTGTTCTTATTATCCATTATTTTTGCTTTTCTATTTACCTTCTTTGAATCGTTCTTCTTTTCAGAAGATCCTTTGACCCCTATAAGTAAGATTTGGTCTTTCTTGGTTGGAAATTGACTCTGAACATTTTCAACATCTTAAGCAAATTAGCAAGGCTGATATCTAGCTTGTTCATATGAAAAAATCACAACAATTATGAAAGGAGTCCGGGAGTGAGTGCAAGATCGAATCTTGGCTCAATTCTCCATCCATGATAAAACCCGTTGTCCTAATTTGTTCAATCAAATTGATAATGTTAACAACTTGTGTCTGTAATGTAGTGTCGTTGGTCATTCTAGATCGGAAGAGCTCTTTAGATATCTGATATCTATTAGTCCTACTTTCCTCACCATCAACTACTTGACGTGCAGGAGTATATTAGGAGCATCCATAGTTTTATGTTGACGCTGAAGCTCGTTACTCATGGATGCGAGCATGATGCATTAAGCCAACTGTGCATCATCTTTCCACTTTCTAAAAGTAGCAATCTCTTCCTCAGAGGCATTGTCTGTAACCATTGCAGGGATAGGCGTATTAACGCTACAAGAAAAAAGCTTCAACAACTTACTGGCACTCCTTTTGGATGTTGCCATCTGTTATGATGGAACAGTGAGGAATGTCTACAGTAATTCAATTAACTTTATTATTCGAGTATAGGACACAAACAGGAACTACGACCCTTTTTTTTTTAAATTGTTGTCGAGGAACCGGTTGGAGTACTATTAGCTGCAACTGCTATGTTGAAACCTGTATACAAGAAAGAGTACATATATGTAGGGAGAGTATTATTGCATTTATTGAAAATTGTGGCAAACTAAACAAATGCTACTTAGTTTATTTTGCCAATGATAAACTAAGTAAGTGGTACTTAGTTTATGAAATTGTTATTTGGAATCTATAGAGACTATTGTTCGACATTCACTCCTACTTAGTTTATTTTGCCAATGATAAACTAAGTAAGTGGTACTTAGTTTATGAGAATTGTTATTTGGAATCTATAGAGACTACTGTTCGACATTCACTCCTACTTAGTTTATTTTGCCAATGACTACTGTTCGACATTCACTCCTACTTAGTTTATTTTGCCAATGATAAACTAAGTAAGTGGTACTTAGTTTATGAGAATTGTTATTTAGAATCTATAAAGACTAATGTTCGACATTCACTCCTACTTATTTTATTTTGCCAATGATAAACTAAGTACTTGGTACTTAGTTTATGAGAATTGTTATTTGGAATCTATAAATACTATTATTCGACATTCACTCCTACTTAGTTTATTATTATATTTTTTCTTTTATTTTAATTTGTAGTATATTATAGTATAGTATATAATTGGTTTATTTACTTATTAAATTAAATCATTTTATTTTATTTATTTATTTTATTAAATCGAATTAAATTTATTATTATTTTTATTTTATTTTGTATTATATTATATAATTTCAAATTTAATTTAATTTAATTTATTATTTTAATTTAATTTAATTTATTATGTTATTTTATTTTGTATAATATTAAGTTAATTTTTAAATTATTTAATTTTATTAAATTAAATTTGTTAAATTTAATTTATTTTCAATTTAATTTAATTAAATTAAATTTCAATTATTTGATTCTATTTTATTTTATTCTTTATTGAATTTTATTTTATTTGTATTATATTATATATTTTTAAATATTTTTATTAAATTTAATTTATTTATTAAATTAAATTAAATTTGTTTGATTTTATTCAATTTAATTTATTATTTTATTTTACTTTATTTTGTATTATATTATATTATCTAATTTTTAAATTTATTTTATTTAATAAACTAAATTAAATTAAATTAAATTTATTTTATTTTAGTAGTAAGAAACTAAGTAAATGCTACTTAGTTTATATTTTAATATTGAGAAACTAATTACTAATATTATCAAAATAATTCTGACAAAATCTTGCAAATGCATACATCTGACAAAATTTCTATCACAAATTCAGTCATAAATTACAAATATATCAAAATTAAAAACAATCCTAAAATCAGTTAAATTCAAGATTGGAAAATAATTAAATTACATAAACAATGTAAACAATACATACTGCATAATTATTCATTCTCAATCAAAATATATACCAATTTTTAGCCCCAAATTTCAGCCTCAAATCCAACTTTCAGTTAAATATATAATAATTTTTAACCCTACCAATTTTCAGCCTCAAATCCAATTGCCAAAGCCAAATTGATGCACACACAGTAACCAATTAAGGAATTTAAACATTACCAATTTCCAATTCCAATTGACAATAACAAACTAAACCAATACCAAATAAAAACTCTACCAATTTTTAGCCTCAAATCAATATATACATACAATATAAAAATTATTCAATCTACTGATTGTGTACATCATCATCAAAATGAAACAATATTTGAACTCATACTTTTTGGAGCTAATAAACTGTCCGGCATGTGGTGGTGTGGTGGTTGGCGGCTGGAATCGGAAATGGGTGGCAGCTGGAGGTGGCTCTTGGTGGCAGCAAGAAGAAGACAGAGAACTGAGATGGTGGTGGTGGTGGTCGGCGGCTAGAGGTGGTGGTGGGTGGCAACTGGAGGTGGTGGTAGGTGGCGCGTGGCAGTGGGGGACAGAGAACTGATCGAGAAGGGGGCGCACGGCTGGTCGGCGACGGAGGTGGTGGTGGGTGGCAGGTGCGCCCCGGAGATGAGAGAGAGATGAGAGTGAGAGAGGAGGGACTGAGATGACATATATGAAAGTGAGAGAATACAAGGAGACGCCTGAATCAGATGAATAGGTTTTATAAGATAGTTTCGACGGAATATCCGTCTGACATAAGTCCCTTAGAATTACGTTATCCTCGACGAAAAGTCCCTCGAAAATAACCATAATTTCGTTGAACTCAAGTTTCGTGCTGGCGGGAAACTTGACGCCAGATGAGGCCTTATATTTCCTACGGATTTTCCTCGGAAATAAACTATTTACAGCAAAATTATGTTCGATGATTATATTTAATCGAAAATAAATTATTACCGATCGAATACATCAAAATCGAACTTAGTTCCGTCGGGATTAGCCAGTTTTCTTGTAGTGTAAGGACATAAGATATCTTTTCAGCCGTGAGAACTATTCTCAATTTCCTTAACCAATCCGTTTAATTTGGTCCGGTTAATTTAGCATCTAATATGCTACGTAGTGATAGTAATTTAGACATTCTAAATTCTGTAAATGAATTTGTAATTAACAACATTTAAGCATATATTCTTTTATTAATTACCAAAATAAATTAGGTCTTGTTTTAAATTGGTATCTCCCACTATTTTCTTCAAACTATATTATCCTCAATTTATATAGTTTGGCAATATTTAATTAAAGATATGCTAGTGAGAATAAGGATCCCATTTCAAATGTATATAGCCTTGTGTGTGCACAACAAACTATATATAAATAAATATGTAGACAATTCTTGCCAATTACATTAATTATGCAATTCTTTGTATTTTGTCTCTTAAATCATAATGGTCAAGTGTGTGCACATCCGAACTAAAATGATTTAAGTTAAGTCAGACCCAACATTTCTATATAAGTGAAGAGAAAACTACAACCCTTGTGTGTGCACAACAAAGCAGTAATGTTCAATTTCTTATAAACATCATATGTAATAAAAATAACATCTTAAATATTTAATACTTGCCTTGTGTGTGCACAACAAACTCATATTAAATATTCAATACTCTATTGTTTCTATCATGCTAGAAGGCGACGTTCGACATTCCAAATATCTTTGAACGTTACAACTTAATATAAAATATTTGAGGGATTTGTTATTAATTTGTCTCATCTTGTTTAGCGCGCATGCACATATATATATATAAAATACACGTCATATTTGTGATGCCCCCAAAATAGGTATACAACACCCATTCTGAGTCATCAAATACATGGTACAAAAAGCAAACTACAACTTGATAATACAATTGTCGTGCGAATCGACAACACATCTGTGAGTTTAAATACAAATATTGTCTTCTAGACAATATCCACACCCAAATAAGTCCTCATTACAATTATTCATACACTATTTTACGAAATAGTGAGGACAACTAAAACATCTTTCTAGAACCATCATTCCATACCCGCTAGATCCTGCTTTATGTTCTCACCTCTTGAGAAGAAAAATGGAACAAAAAGGAAAAGGGTGAGCTCAACTAGCACGAAGAAGAATATTATGACTAAGATAATATACAACAAATTATCATTAGTCTTCAACAGGGAAAAATCGATAGAATATAGTAGACAACAAGTTTTAGATCAACAAACACACGGTAAAATGAAAGAATCCATTAGAAGAGTCACGTAGAGAATGAATTCTACTATCTTCTAAGATTTAAGAGTCCATCATCAATATTTTATCCCTGTAACATCAATCAATATACATCTTTTAATCAAATATTCATCTTTGCACTACAAGCCAAAGATATTCATCAAGTATCACCAGTTGATCATGTTCATCTCAACACCTGTTCACCTTTGCACTACGGGCCAAAGATATTCATTAATCATTCATCTTTGCACTACATGCCAAAGATATTCAGTAATATCATCATTTAGGACTGAGGATGATGAAAAATATTTTAAAAAAAACGAATCCAAAGAGATGTAAAGGACAAATATTAGGGATTCGTATAACAATTTTATCCAAGATCAATAATACTCCATAATAACCAATTTTGAAGCAGAATTCAAAAATAACGATCAAAACATGGATACAATCAAAGATAGTAGCCAAAATAGATATCTTGGATAAAAAGGAAAATTTTATTTTTAAATTGAATAATGTCATATTCGTGAATAGTGTCAGATAATCGTGAATAGTCTTGATATCGTGAATAGTAACCCAACACAAAAAGTTCCAAATATAATTAAAAAGTTCACCAATATTCCGGCATAATGATATTGAAGAAAATAATATCATTTAAGAAGAAAATATCATCTCTTACCTCAAAATAACCGTACTTTTAGACCGAATTTGAATATAGTCGATGTAACTTGCATCCGTATAGCAACACTCAAAGTATCAAAATACTCACAAGAATACGCTCGATAATCTAGAGAAAGAAAAACTTGTTTCGGTGTGATTTTCAATTCTAACCTAGGCGCCTATTTATAGGAAAATGCTAGAAACGTCGAAAGGAGACTAAATAATAAAATAATATTATTATTAATTACAATTCCCTCGCATGCTTTGAATTTTTGGGCGCCCATGTTGGAAGAATTCAAAGAACCCATGTGTATATTCCACCAACCAAAAGTGGGCCCCCCATAAATTTAATAAAAAAATTATTTTATTTATCGAAACTTCAATAATTCATAGAAAATAGCCCGTTTATCAGAAAAAACGAATTTTATGTCCATTCTGCCTGAAATCGAATTCTCTACAACTTTACAGAAGAAAGTTTTTTCAAATTCCCAACATAAAATATCCGAAATCCACAAACGGATGATTTTTAATACCTCTACTTTGACAAAATACTGATAAAACACCTCAACATTAATTCCTTCATTAATAACCACATAAATAAATTCATCATTTATATCCACATCAAATAAATATTTCCTTATCATATAAATCAATAATTAATTATTCATAAATAATATTACAGAATCACAATTATGACAACCAGACCATTTCCAGGAAAGAGGGGGCTTTCCAATAAGAATTTTTCTTTACTGGCGCGTAATTAGGTGACCAAACCTCTCCTTAGACAGAACTTTCTAGACATTGCCAATAATGTTATCTAATAATATTATTCAAATAATATGAATTATTGATCTGATAATGGGAAATACTGTGCAGTGACAATTATTGAAACAACAATAATATAAACTATCAATGCATCAATTATTGAATCAATAAAATAAAATATTGAACAATAACTACTGTAACAATTATTGAGTAGTGCCTTCTTACGTACGAATCAATAATTCAATAATACTATACTGTCTGTCTGGCGTCTTCTTGTGCCACCACGCGACATCAGTATTTTAACCACCGTGTATTCTAACGATTATTAATTGGTAACAATTTCGCCGTTATTTATAAAAACTCACACTTTGTTGTTTTCTTCATCCGACGCTTATTCTCATTATGAGCCCCCACGAATGGGTCGCTTGTTGCATAAATTTAATATTCCCAAAAAAAGAATAATCCACGACCAAAAGAATATTCCCCCGACAAAAATCAATATTTTATAATCACTTGCTTATTTTGCAAAATTTGCACATTTCACCCATAACCAAATCATTATATCAAATTAACACTTTATTAATTTAGAATAACGAATAGAGAAAATTCAATTTTATTTATAATAAGTTGGGGTCTTACAATATTAATTAACATGTGAAACATATTTGCATTATATATATATATATATATATATATATATATATATGCACATATAGAATACTATATTCTACCTGGATTGATTATGGACTTTATTCTAGTTTGGTTCACTAGAGCCACCAAGTGAACCAACAGGTCAAACCTAGGGTGAAAGAATTAAATTTAAATAAAACTATTACATTTAAATCTCAGGCTCCATTACAAACGGGTCTTCACACGCTCCTTATTCCTTACTCCTTGATCTCTAATTTTTCAAAATTAATTCTAACTATTCCTATTACAAAACTATTTAAAATAAATAGAAACTTTGATCAGCAGTCAAGGGGAAGTACATAGGAGGAAGATATAATTAATATTAAGAAAAATTAGAGAAGACAAGGTACGCAGACCCCATTTAATAAAACTCATACATTCATGCATCCAACTAAAATAAAATCCAATCACATTGGTCAATAGTCCATAATCAATCCCATTTATTATCATACACGTCATCATATGCATCAATAAATAACATTCATCTCATGAATAATAAACATTCAATATATATATTGATATCATTTAATGGGCAAATTTAGTTAGCATAAAATCTAATTTTGAATCAAAATAAACTCCTTTATTTTAATCTAAATTTAAATTAAAATAAATCTCTTTTATTTTAATTTATTCAATTTTGAATAAAATAAACTATTTTATTTTAATCAAATTCTTTAATCAAAATAAACTCATTTATTTTAATTAATTATGGAATCCAATTCCAAGTAAAAAAAACTTTATTTAAAGGAAACACAAATTTTCTTTCCTATTCACAAATAAACTCATTTATTTTGAATAATATGAAATTTTATTCCATATCTAAATAAGCTCCTTTATTTAAGGATATACAGAATCTAATTTTAACTCCAATTAGTTATCATGAAATCCAATTCCAACTCTAATTAGTTAGCATGAAATTCAATTTTAAAATTAAAACAAATTTTTTATTTAAATTATAAAATTATTTAGAACATATTATATATATATATATATATATATATATATATATATATATATATATAATATACGGTGGCCACGTGAATCCTGGTTAACACTTAATCCCTGTAAACTTCCTGGTATATATATAACGTAATCATATATGATTACTATATATATATAATCCTAATATATATAATAATATAAAAGAATCTTACTGCAGGAATCAAGTTCATATATTAACATATATGATTATGTATCCGTGAATCACCAGTAACTTTTGAATAACCATATATACTACAGTAAATGCGTGGCCACATATATATTTAGATATGTACTGCAGATTCGCGTGGAACGGTTAGTATTATACATATTATAATATATATATATATTTAGCAGGAACGGTTTTATTTTTCATTTTCTTAAAAAAAATATTTAAACAATAAAATTATGTTCAATTAAATTGTTCTAAACACATATCAACATACATATCGAATCTTGAACAATTAATAATTCGCATAATGGTTTGACTCTGATACCACTGTTAGGTTTATAATATTCGTGAACGCAATCAAATTGCACAAAATAAGCGGAAGCATTAAAAATAGGGTTTTAAAATTTTACAAATTATATACCTGGATCATCCTTTATGCGCAATTATTAATTAAACGAAAAGATAAAGAACAAGAATCATACCCTTGAAGATTCGAGCTTCCTCAGGTACAAGTTGTAAGACCCCAACTTATTATAAATAAAATTGAATTTTCCTTTATTCATTATTCTAAATTAATAAGGGTTAATTTGATATAATTCTTTGGTTATGGGTGAAATGTGCAAAGTTTACAAAATAAGCAAGTGGTTAAAAATATTCATTATTATTAGGGAATATTCGTTTTGGTCGTGGAATATTCTTTTTGTCGAGAATCTCCGTCTGCCATACCTTGATCATTAGTGGGCCCATATGGAAAAACTTGTTGGATGAAGGAAAATGACAAAGATTGAGTTTTATAAATAACGACGTAAATTGTTACTGCTAACAACTTTGTTGGGTTACCCGTGGTTAAAATACGATGTACTGCGTGGTTTTGCACAAAGAAGACACCGGTATTACAAAGATTATTGAATTATTGATCCTTACGTAAGAAGGCACTTACTCAATAATGGTTACGATGAATTCTTGCTTCAATATTATATTTTATTGATTCAATAATTGTTGCGTTGATATTTTGTATTCTTCGTGTTTTGATAATTGTCATTACACAAGTATTTTTTTCATTATCAAATCAATAATTCATATTATTTGAATAATATTATCGAGATAACATTATTGGCAATGTCTATAAAGTTACATCTAAGGAGAGGTTTGGTCACCTAATTGCAAGGCAGAGTAAGAGAAATCCTTATTGAAAGCCCCTCTTCTGGGAAAGGCACAGTTGTCGATCTTTGTGATTACGTAATATTATTTTAAAATAATTAATTATTGATTATTATGATAAAGAAAATATTTATTTTATGTGGATATAGATGGAGAAAATTTTAATGTGACAATTGTTGAAAATTAATATTTTATTTTTTTTTCTCGATAAAATAATTTATTTAAATATATTATTTTAATAATATATTAACGATGATATTTTTATAATGAATGTGGGATATATGAGTATATGAGGAGGTAGAGTATTTTTTGGCATTAAATGTTTAATATATGTTTTGTGTGTCGGTGGACACAATTCTTGACCAAAATTGATTATAGGCGTAAATCGCTTGGTTTGTGAATTTCGGTCAATTTCATTTGGAATTTGGAAAAATTTTCTTCTGCAAAGTTGTAAAGAATGGAATTTCCCATGGAAAGTCGCGAGATTTGAATTTTCTGATAAAAGGGATATTTATTGTGAATTATTGATGTTTCGGAGTTCCGAAATAATTGATTTTTGGAAATTTTAATTATTATTTTCAAGAAAAACGTTTTTCAAAGGTTGGTGAGAATCTTTAACATGTGGTTGGTGGCTAAAATCAGATTCCTTGGTGGTGGGCTTGAATATTTGGTAAATAATAATAATTTATTAATTTAGTCTCCTTTGGCGTTTTAACATTTTCCTATAAATAGAGGGCTAAGTTAGAATTGAAAATCATACCAGAAACAAAGTTTTCTCTCTTTCTCTCTCTAAATTATCGAGCGTATTCTTGTGAGTATACTTTGAGTGTTGCTATATCTGGTCTGGGTTTCACGAAGACTATCTGCAAAATTCGATCGAAATGCGGGTATTTTGAGGTAAGGGGTATTATTTTATTCTTAAATGATATTTTTCTTCAATATCATTATGCCAAGTATTGGTGAACTTTTTTATCAAATTTGGAACTTGTTGTGTGGGGTTCTTATTCACGTATACTAGACTATTCATTCACGTATCGACACTTATTCACGAATACTGACCTTATTCACCTAAATATAAAAATTTTTCTTTTTGTCCAAAATATCTATTCGGATACTAGCTTTGATTGTATCCATGTTTTGATTATTCTTGAATTTTACACCAATATGATTATTTTCAAGTATTTTTGGACATGGGTAAAACAAAATACTGAATCCTTAATCCTTAATCCTTGTCATTTTGTTTCACTTTGGATTCGTTTCTTTAAAAATGTTTTCATCATCCTCGATCCTAAATGGTGATATAAATGAATATCTTTGGCTGTGGTGCAAAGATGAACGATTAATCGATGAATATCTTTGGCTTCATAGTGCAAAGATGAGCAGTGTTGAGATGAACATAACCAATTTGGTGATTTAAATGAATATCTTTGGCTGTAGTGCAAAGATGAATATTGATTGTTATTCTGAGGATAAAATATTGATGATGGACTTTTAAACCTTAGAAGACAATAGAATTCTTTCTCTACGTGACTCTTCTAATGGATTGCTATTTCCGCTGCATTTGTTGATCTAAAACTTGTTGTCTATTGTATTCTATTAGATTTTTCCCTGTTGAAGTCTAACGATAATTTGTTGTATATTATCTTAGTCATAATATTCTTTACTGGGCTAGTTGAGCTCACCCTTTTCCTTTTTGTTCCATTTTCTTCTCAGGAGGTGAGAACATAGTAGGATCGAGTCGGGGTATGGAGTGATGGTTCTAGGAAGATGTTTTAGCAGTCCTCACTATTTCTATAAAATAGTGTTTGAATAATTGTAATGAAGACTTATTTGCGTGTGGATATTGTCTAGAAGACAATAATTGTATTTAAACTCACAGTATGTATTGTCGTATTTCACACGACACTTGTATTATTGAAGTTGTAGTTTGCTTTCTATACCATGTATTTTGGCGACTCAGAATGGGTGTTGTATACCTGTTTTGGGGGCGTCAACAGTTGGTATCGAGCTTAGGGATATGATCTCCAAGCGGAGATCGGGAATAGAACTAGGAGGAGAGAGAGTAAATCCTTCGCTAGTGTGTCCTACCTAAGCTTATTTGTTGGTCGGTCGTAATATAGGATATTATGTGATATGTTAATTTGTTTAATTAACCCTTGTTTTATAAGCGATGATTTAAGAATGGGCTGCGAGAACGTTAACAATAGAGTTTATGAGACCGTGGAGACGCCTTGTACTCACCAACGAGGAGAACGTGCAACAGGCTGGCAATGTTCCTCCTGTGAACAACGCCACTGAGCAAATGATGAACGACGGGATGTTTAGAAGCTTTTTGCAGTTCATGCAAAATCAGACGAGGGAGACTCGTGTACAAAATACGGGAGGAAATGATAGTAACATGCGGTTTGTCACGGCCAAACAATTCAAAGAGTTGGGACCACCAGATTTCCATGGAAAGCCGGATCCGATCAAAAGCGTAAACGTGGGTCAAGCAAATTACCAAGATATTCGATGTCTTGGGGTGCACGCGAGGAACGAAGGTTCCATTCGCCACCTTTATGTTTCGTGGTGAAGCGATTCTTGGTGGGAATCGTGAAGCGTACTGACCGGATGCACTTAACATGTCTTGGGAAAGATTTTAGAAAGCTGCTTCAATGACAAGTACTTTCCGAAAGTATTCGTCATATGAAGGAGGTAGAGTTTATTAGACTCGAATGTAACAACATGATCGGTGTCTCGATGACGAGGCAAGGTTCGCGAGAATTATCCGAGTTTGCACCTCATTTGGTGGAGAATGAGAACGAATGACGCGTATGTTTACGAGAGGTCTAAAACCGGAGATTCGTCAATACCTTATCTCTCATAATTTTCTCTCGTATTCGGATGTTGTCAATGAGGCTCGGTTATTAGAGCGAGATAGTGAGTATACTCAACCGAGGGACCACAATCGGGGTAGTCATCGAACGATGATAACCAAATGAGGAGGAGAAAGAATACGGACAAAGGCGGTAACCACTCGGTGGTAATCGTGGACATGATAATAGGTGAGGTGACTCAAGTGGAAATTTCGAAAAGAGAAGATTCAACAATGACGGGAAGATATCAACGGCGACATCGGCACCAACAACAAATGCTGGGGAGGAGAAACGTACCGCCAGGTTAGATGTTACAAATGCGGGAAGGAGGGACATATCATTACAAACCGTCCCACAACAATCCAAGGTATGTTACAACTGTGGAAAGGAAGGCCACATCGCTTCGAGATTGTACTATCGCGAAACCAAGTTCAAGAGAGTGGTGATTCCAAGGGTCATCCCGATAAGTCGAAATCGGCGGTTCTGGAAGAGCGTTTGTCGTGGACTGGACAAAACGTGAGAAACCCAAACGAGGTGATCACGGGTAAGCTAATCTTGAATTCTTGCGAAGTTTATACCTTACTAGATACCGGTTCTACCAATTCTTTTATCTCTCCTGCTTGTGCCCAACGTTTAAACTTGACTCCGGAGAAATTAGATTTTGATTTATCTGTTGAAACTACGTTGGGTGAAACATTCGTTACATCTACAGTTTATAAATCTTTCATGATCCAAGTTGGTACTATCACATTACCTGTTGATCTTATCTCTTTAAAGATACTTGCTTTTGATGTGATTTTAGGAATTGATTGGTTAACTACTCATCATGCCAAAATTGATTGTTTTCGTAAGGTTGTTAGTTTTCATATTCCTAACCAACTGTCATATGCAATTCAAACCACTAAACCACTAAAATCGATCCACCGTCATATCAAGCCACAAAGCTATTCGTTTATTGAAAAATGGATGTTAAGCTTTCTTAGCCCATGTTATGGATTTGAATAAAGACAAGTCGATTTGAATAATATTTACGTGGTTAGAGAATTCCACGATGTATTTCTGAAGAGCTTCGGTCTACCCCGAACGTGATGTTGAATTCTTTATTGACCTTGAACAAGATACAAAGCCCATTTCTAAAACCCCATATCGAATGGCTCCTATTGAACTTCGTGTTAAAAGTCCAACTACGGGAGTTATTAGACATCGGTTTCATTCGTCCCTAATACGTCTCCTTGGGGTGCTCCTGTTTTATTCGTAAAGAAGAAGAGGCGGGGTATCACGACTTTGTATTGACTATCGAGAATTGAACCATGTCACCATCAAGAATAGGTATCCGCCACCTCGCATTGATGACCCGTTCGATCGATTCACAAGGAGCGCAATTCTTTTCAAAGATCGATCTTAGATTACGGATATCATCACCAAGATTAAAAGCGAGGATATTCCAAAGACGGCATTCGGGACTCGTCGGGCATTATGAATTCTTGGTCATGTCTTTTGGATTGACTAATGCTCCTGCTTTGCTTTCATGGATATGATGAACCGTGTATTCAAGGAATATTTGGATCGGGTTCGTTGTTGTCTTTATTGATGACATCCTCATCTATTCCAAAAGCCGTGAAGATCATGAGCACCATTTGGTTTGGTACTACAAAGACTTCGTGAACACAAGCTTTATGCCAAAATCAAGAAATGCGAGTTACGGCTTGAGGAAGTAGCATTCTTTGGGCACGTGGTGTCAAAACAAGGAGTATCTGATGACCCGAAGCGAAGATTGAAGCAATACAAAGTTAGGGACAACCAAGTTTCGGTGACCAAGTCTGTGACTTTTCGGGCTTATTTGGTTATTATCGGAGATTTGTGGAAGGATTTTCTCGAATCGCTACTCTGCTAACTCACCGACTCGGAAGGATGCAAAATTCTTATGGAGCGAGGAATGCGAGAAGAGCTTCCAAGAGCTCAAGAGGAGACTCATTTCGGCACCTGTTCTGACAATACCATCTGGTTCAGATGGATTTGTTATCTACAGCGATGCTTCTGGCAAGGGGTTATGATGTGTTCTCATGCAACATGGGAAAGTCATAGCCTATGCCTCACTTACAACTCAAAGAATATGAGAGGAATTATCCTACTCATGATCCGGAGTTAGCGGCCCGATCGTGTTTCAAGTTGAAGATATGGAGACACTACTTATGCGGGGAGAAAGTAGAGATTTATACGGATCATAAAAGCCTCAAATATTTCTTCACCCAAAAAGAACTCAACATGCTTGGCAACGACGTTGGTGGAGTCATTAAAAGATTATGATCACACTATTCAATATCATCCCGAAAAGCGAACGTAGTAGTGACGCATTAAGTAGAAGATCATATGCAAATACGAGTGCGATATTATCAACGCAAAGGCCCATTTTGTATGACTTGCAAAGGATGGAGGTAGAATTAAAGACTCCAGGGACCCACATAATGATGGCGAATATACAAGTAGAACCAGACTTTAATCGATAAAGTTAAAGTTTGCTCAAGCTACGGACACAGGGTTGATGCGTATGAAGAAGAAAGTGCAAGAAGGAGCTATTAGGAAGCAAGAATTGATGAGGAAGGAATACTTGAGTCAATTCTAGACTTTGCGTTCTAACGATTCGACACGAAGCATAAAATCATGATGGAGGCACACACACCCCGCTTGCAATCCATCTGGGAGTACCAAAATGTATCATGGTATTCGACATACATTTTGGTGGAACAATATGAAGAGAGAGATTGCGGAGTTTATCTCAAGATGTTTAACTTTGTCAACGTGTAAAGGCGGAGCATCAAGTGCCAAAAGGTCCATTGCAACCACTTGAGATTCCTAATGGAAATGGGAACACATTACTATGGATTTTGTTACGAGTCTTCCCAAAGTTTCTCAAGGCGTAGATGCAATTTGGGTTATTGTTGATAGATTAACCAAGTCCGCCCATTTCTTACCGATCGCGAGACTTATCCCTTGAACGTCTTGCTCAGTATATGCGTGAATGAGATTATGCGATTGTATGGCATGCCAAGATATCCATAGTTTCGAGATCGTGACCCGAGATTCACTTCAAGATTTTGGGTTAGCTTGCGAGAAAAGCTATGGGCGCAGTTCTGATTGATTCGGCAAAGATACCATCCTCAAACGGACGGACAATCGAGAGGACTATTCAAACCCTTGAAGATCTATTAAGACTCTGTGTCCTAGATTTCAAAGGAAGTTGGGATAAGTACCTACCACCACCGGTGGAATTCTCCTACAACAACGATTATCAAGCAAGTATAGGCATGGCTCCATTTGAGGCGTTGTATGGATTTAAAATGTCGTTCTCGATATCTTTGGGGCGAGGTGGGAGAGAAGCAACATTGTTGGGACCGAATTAAATGCGCATGACTACGAAAAAGATCCAAATGATTCGACAACGTATTCAAACTTCACAAGATCGACAAAAGAGTTATCTTGATCTTCATAGAAAGGACGTGGAGTTTAATATTGAGATCATGTATTATTACGTATTGCTCCATGGAAAGGAGTTACAAGATTTGGGAAAAGAGGAAAGCTCAATCCAAGGTTTGTTGGTCCATTTGAGATTCTTGACCGAATAGGAAACGTAGCCTATAGACTCACGTTACCTCCAAGTATGTCTTGTGTTCACAATGTATTCCACATATCTATGCTTCGTAAATATGTGAAAGACCGAACCACATTATTGCGTTAGAACCGGCATTTAGATAGTCAAGATTTAACATACGAGGAAATACCTGTTGAGATTTTGGATAGAAAAGAGCATGTCTTACGCACGAAGGTTATACCACAAGTTAAGGTTTTGTGGAGAAACCATGCAATTGAGGAAATGACATGGGAGTTGGAATCGGAGATGAAAGCGAGGTACCCTCACCTTTTCGATATACCAGTACGTACGTCAATTTCGAGGACGAAATTTCATAAGGAAGGGAGGTTGTAAGACCCCAACTTATTATAAATAAAATTGAATTTTCCTTTATTCATTATTCTAAATTAATAAGGGTTAATTTGATATAATTCTTTGGTTATGGGTGAAATGTGCAAAGTTTACAAAATAAGCAAGTGGTTAAAAATATTCATTATTGTCAGAAATATTCGTTTGGTCGTGGAATATTCTTTTTTCGAGAATCTCCGTCTGCATTGGCCTTGGATCATTGGTGGGCCCCATAACGTGAAAAAACGGTTGGATGAAGGAAAACGACAAAGATTGAGTTTTATAAATAACGGCGTAAATTATTACTGAAATTAACACCATTGGGTTACGGTGGTTAAAATCTGATGTCTGGCGTGGTTGCCTAAATGGCATTACGGTATTGCATGATATTATTGAATTATTTATCCTTACGTAAGAAGGCACTTTTCAATAATGGTTACGATGAGTTCTTTGCTCAATATTATATTTTATTGATTCAATAATTCTTTGCGTTGATATTTTGTATTCTTTGTTGTTTCAATAATTGTCATTACACAATTTTTCCATTATCAAATCAATAATTCATATTATTTGAATAATATTATCGAGATAACATTATTGGCAATGTCTAGAAAGTTACATCTAAGGAGAGGTTTGGTCACCTAATTGCGGCGCCGATGAGGAGAAATCCTTATTGGAAAGCCCCTCTTTCTTGGGAACACACGGTTGTCGATCAAGATGTGATTACGTAATATTATTTTTTAAAATAATTAATTATTGATTATTATGATAAAGAAAATATTTATTTTATGTGGATATAGATGGAGAAAATTTTTAATGTGACAATTGTTGAAAATTAATATTTTATCTTTTACGATAAAATAATTCATTTAAATATATTATTTTAATAATATATTAACGATGATATTTTTATAATGAATGTGGGATATATGAGTATATGAGGAGGTAGAGTATTTTGTGGCATTAAATGTTTAATATATGTTTTGTGTGTCGGTGGACACAATTCTTGACCGAAAATTGATTATAGACTGTAAAATCGCTTGCTTATGAATTTCTCAATTTCATTTGGAATTTGGAAAATTTTTTTTCTTCAAAGTTGTAGAGAATGTAATTTCCCATGGAAAGTCGCGAGATTTGAATTTTTCGATAAAGGGATATTTATTGTGAATTATTGATGTTTTGAGTTAAAATAATTGATTTTGGAAATTTTAATTATTATTTTCAAGAAAAACGTTTTTCAAAGGTTGGTGAGAATCTTTAACATGTGGTTGGTGGCTAAAATCAGATTCCTTGGTGGTGGGCTTGAATATTTGGTAAATAATAATAATTTATTAATTTAGTCTCCTTTGGCGTTCTAACATTTTCTTATAAATAGAGGGCTAAGTTAGAATTGAAAATCACACCAGAAACAAAGTTTTCTCTCTTTCTCTCTCTAAATTATCGAGCGTATTCTTGTGAGTATACTTTGAGTGTTGCTATATCTGATGCGGGTTTCACATCGACTATACCTAAAATCCAAATGAAATGCGGGTAATTTGAGGTAAGGGGTATTATTTTCTTCTTAAATGATATTTTTCTTCAATATCATTATCTCAAGTATTGGTGAACTTTTTTATCAAATTTGGAACTTGTTGTGTGAGGGGGTTACTATTCACGTATACGGCACTATTCACGAATCACGACACTATTCAATTTAAAAAATAAAAATTTTTCTTTTGTCAAAATATCTATTCGGATACTAGCTTTGATTGTATCCATGTTTTGATCATTCTTGAATTTTACACCAATATGATTATTTTCAAGTATTTTTGGACATGGGTAAATCAAAGTACGAATCCTTAATCCTTAATCCTTGTCATTTTGTTTCAATTGGATTCGTTTCTTTAAAAATGTTTTTCATCATCCTCGATCCTAAATGGTGATATAAATGAATATCTTTGGCACAGTAGTGCAAAGATGAACGATTAACTGATGAATATCTTTGGCACAGAGTGCAAAGATGAGCAGTGTTGAGATGAACATAACCAATCTGGTGATTTAAATGAATATCTTTGGCACATAGTGCAAAGATGAATATTGATTGTTATTACGAGGATAAAATATTGATTATGGACTTTTAAACCTTAGAAGCGCAAGAATTCTTTCTCTCGTGACTCTTCTAATGGATTCTTTATTTCATTGCATTTGTTGATCTAAAACTTGTTGTCTATTGTATTACATTAGATTTTTCCTTGTTGAAGACTAACGATAATTTGTTGTATATTATCTTAGTCATAATATTCTTCTCGGGCTAGTTGAGCTCACCTTTTCCTTTTGTTCCATTTTCTTCTCAGGAGGTGAAAACATAGCAGGATCGAGTCGGGGTATGGAGTGATGGTTCTAGGAAGATGTTTTAGCAGTCCTCACTATTTCTATAAAATAGTGTTTGAATAATTGTAATGAGGACTTATTTGCGTGTGGATATTGTCTAGAAGACAATAATTGTATTTAAACTCACAGTATGTATTGTCGTATTTCACACGACACTTGTATTATTGAAGTTGTAGTTTGCTTTCTATACCATGTATTTTGGCGACTCAGAATGGGTGTTGTATACCTGTTTTGGGGGCGTCACACAAGTTCACCTCCAAATCTTTTTCGCGTTCAACTTGAATCCACCGAGTTTGGTTCCTTCCTTTGATGAATGTTAGCCACCCAAATGTTTGGCATCTAGAGGTGATCCACCAAGGAAGAAGAAAGATTCAAGAAGATGGGTGTTTAGCAAAACCTTGGTTTTTCTATCTCTATAGAAAATGAGCGTACTCTCCAACAATTAGAATTATGTATTTCTTGATATCTGATATAAGACTCCTCTTATAAAGATATCAGTTAACCCTTCTAATCTAATTAGAAAATAGGGTATTATTTAATTAATTAAATTCCTTTAATTAATTAGGCTCCCTAATCTTATTAGGGATAATCAATTAAACTCTTTTAATTAAATTGCCTTCTAATCTTATTAGGAATACATGAGAGTACTTTTGATAATTAATTCTCAAACTCCTTTAGAAATTAAATAATAATAATAGTAATAATAATAAGACTCCTCTTTTTAATTTATATTTAATATTTCTAAAATATTAAATAATAAATAGTAAGCTATTTAATTTATTCTATCACCATAGATTAAATTAAATATACTTAACTTATTATTACGATTATGTGACGCCCCAAAAATAGGTATACATCACCTATTCTGAGTAGCCAAATACATGGTACAAAAATACAAATACAACTTAATAATACAACTGTCGTGTAAAATACGACAAAACATAAACTGAGAGTTTTAATAAGAATATTGTCATCTAGACAATATCCACACTCAATGGAGTCCTCATTACATTTATTGTCACACTATTTAACAGAATAGTGAGGACTACTAATGAATGCTATCATCTGGACCATCACTCCGTTCCCCGACTCGTCCCAGCTATATTCTCATTTCTTGAACAGAACAATGAAAGAAAGGGTGAGCTCAACTAGCTTAGTAAGAAATATTATGACTAAGATAATGCAGAATAAAGTATCATTAGTCTTTAACAATGTTAAACTGATAAAATACAATAGACATCAAGTTTAACTGCAGCGGAACAAGCAATCCATTAGAAGAGTCAAGTAGAGAATAAAATCTACTATCTTCTATGGTTTAAAATGTTTTCATCAATTTTTATCGCTGAGACTCAGCTTAATAAATAAAACACATCATCTAATCATCCATGTACTACGGGCCAAGGATATTCATTAAATCATCAATGATCATGACTATACCGAACAATCCCTGGTCATAATCATACAAAAAATTATCCATCAATGCATTACAGGCCACTGAAGACTTTTACCATATCATTTATAATATTACAGGTCATGATTATACCGAATGATCCCTGGTCATAATCATACTAAGTCCATCTATGCACGTAAGCCAAAGATGACTTTCATTACAATATAAGAATGAGGATGATGACAATGACATAATAATTCAATAAAACAAGTTCAAGAATTAATTTATCCAGGAACCAACAACGTCCAAATTGTCAACATGATACTGCTATGTGGAGAAAAATTCAAGAATGCTCAGAAGAATATTTTTAATGAAAAGATACTGGATGAAGCGCAAATATCCAGGATATTCTACTAATTTTATGGAGTATAGAATCCAAAACTTTAACCAACTGAGTATACATAACTAATTTGAGCTAAAAGATATAGTTGAATTGGAACCAAACATGCATTAACTGCCAACCCATCAATTATTCTCTTCTTGGTTCTCGGTTTGGGTTAAATCTTTTGGGTTTATGTTTGTTATTTTTAGTTCCTTATTTCAACAAGCCACTAGCATAAAAAAATATATAATCCCTCGATATAAATCATTCTGAGTAAAATAGAATCACGTCAATTTTAAATTTGTAGGTATTTCAAATTAATTTATAAAAATTAATATTGATTTTATAGTTTGTAACAAAATATTCTTTATGAAATATATTTTTACAAATTTGATGTGATTTAATCTCTTTTTTTACATTCCAAGCTATGGAACATAGCCACCCCTTGATAATAAAATTGGTATCGATAGCTAGACATACACAATACGTCGGCTTGATCTGGTCTGATTTGGGTCTGTCAAGCCTTGAGTTTTGACCAAGTTATGTCGTTGACTTAGATATGCCAGATCAGGCCAGGTGACGCCGAGCGAGATAACGATTATCCTACGGGCTAGGTAACAAATAAATTCACAAGCAAAGAAACAACAGATTCACCAAAAACACAGAGAAATTTCTCTAATGTGTAAATTATATTTTATCAAAATCAAAGTTGAGAAATTCAACCCACAAGCCGAGTTTTATAGCTTAACCAAAACTTTCTCTCCAAGTCATAACTTTCTACCTAAGTTGCCCAAGTCATAACATAAATTCTAAAAATTTGGAAATAAAATCCTAATAAACTTCCTATATTTACGGGAATAAAAATCCTAACAAATAACAACTTAATATAACAGATTTATTTCCTAATAAAAACTCTATTACCATAAAAGAACTAAATAAGAAATAGCAAATAAACCAATATGTCGACTCCCGAAGTCAGGACGCCACGAGCCCGAAGACGTCCAATCTCTCGAAGCTAATCCTCCAGTCTGAAGCTGAAGGCGTCAATGGCCTCTATGTCTGCGACGATCATCTGACTCATGATACTCCAAGGCCATCAACATGTTTTCCAATAGTTCATCCTCTTTGGTCTCAGACTCCACTGTATTAGTCACCCCTGGTTAGAAAGAACTCGTCATTGAGTTCTCAGTTTTATCATCAGACAACTCAAAACAAGGGCTCAAATGTTTCACCTTCAAAACGTCTGAAGTCCGCAGTTGACAAGGAATGCACAGCCGATAAGTATTGTCGTTGATTCACTGCAGAATCTCACAAGGACCAATTTTCCGATCTTTAATTTTATTATAATCGCCAACAGGAAAACTATCTCAAGTTAGTACGGCCCAAATAAGATCATCAACTTTAAAAATAACCTGACGACAATTACTGTCAACTTTATCCTTGTATTTAGCATTGCTTTCTATGATGGATTTGTACACCTAATCATGGATATCCTGAAGATGATTTGTCATTTCTTCTACTTTGGGGTGCACTCGACCAATTTGAGGAATAAGAACCAAATCTAGGACTACATAAGGGTTCTAATCAACAACTATCTCAAAAGGACTAATGTTAGTAGTCCGATTCTTCGAACGGTTATAAGAAAACTCTACTTGAGAAAGCGCTAGATTGGTTTATTTCCGGCCAGACACCTCAAAAGATTACCCAAGCTTCAGTTTACCACTTCAGTCTGACCATCTATCTGAGGATGGTAAGCACTGTTGAAGTTTAATTGAGTTCCGAGCTTTTCCCATAGACTTCTCCAAAAATTACTCATAAACTTAGTATCTCGGTCAGATGTAATAGACTGAAGAATGCCATGTAAGCGTACAATTTCCTAAAAATTGAGGTGAGCGATCCGATTAGCATCCATTATCTTTCGGTAAGGAAAAAAATGAGCCATCTTAGAAAATCGATCAACTACAACTATAATAGAATCTGAAGCTCTTTGAGTTCAGGGTAGACCTAGAACAAAATCAATACTTACATCACATCAAGGTTTTTCAGGAACAGGTAAGAGAGTGTCCAATCCTGCATTGGTAAGAACTCCTTTTGACTTCTGACAAACATAACACCCATTCACATAGCGAGCCACATCGCTTAAGATCTTCGACCAATAATAGTCAGTCGTAATTAAAGCCAACGTCTTATCTCGTTCGAAGTGTCCTTCATTGTGAAGTTCGCTTACTATCTGTTGCCGAAGTGAACAATCAGGAATACATAATTGGAGTCCTCAGAACAAATACCCATTATGTAAGACAAAGTCAGATCGTTGACCTTCTCGTACTTCTTGAGCTACATTCCCGGAAGAAGGATCCCCTTCATAAATCTTAGTGAAGATTTCAAACCTTACAACCTTATTTTGCATAGTACCAATGAGTAATGCTCTTCGGCTTAGCGCATCGGAAACACAATTCAAACTTCCCGCCTGATGTCACAAAGTGAAAGTAAACTCCTGCAAGTACGCCACCCATTTAGTATGTCTTCGGCCGAGCTTATACTGACTGTTAATATATTTTAATGCCTCATAATCAACAAAAAGAATGAATTCCCTCTGTATCAAATAATGACGCCAATGCTTCAGTGTCTGGACTAGGGCATAGAACTCTAGATCATAATTAGAATAATTCTTTCTCAATCCTAATAACTTTTCACTAAAGAAAGCTACTGCCGACCCTCTTGACTGAGAACACTACCAATACCAACTCCCGAGGCAACGCAATTTACCTCAAATACTTTTTTGAAGTTAGGAAGTGCCAGTACTAGTGCTTCAGTCATCTTCTTCTTTACCAGTGGAAAACTACCTATGGCTTAATTGGACCATTGAAATGATTTTCCTTTAAAGCATTCAGTGATAGGTGCGACCAATATGCTGAAGTCTCGGATGAACCATATGTAAAAAGATGCCAACTCATGAAAGCTTCTGACATCATATATAGTCTTTGTCATAGGACATGCCAAGACTGCCTCTATCTTGGTCGGATCTACGTGAACACCTTCGGTAGAACCCATAAAATCGAGGAAGGTTACTGAAGTTGTGAAATAAGAACTCTTTTTCTGGTTTATAAACAAACTTTCCTTCCTCAACATTTCAAATATAATTCGAAAGTGCTCATGATGTAATTCCCATGTCGGATTGTAGATAAGAATTTCATCAAAATAAACAACTATAATTTTTCCCATGTAAGGTCGTAGTACCTGATGCATAAACCTCATGAAGGTACTAGGTGCATTGGAAAGTCCGAAGGGTGTAGCCATCCATTTATACAAGCCTTGTTGTGTTTTGAAGGTTGTCTTCCATTCATCTCCAGGTCTCATTGGAACTTGATGGTATCCACTCTTCAGGTCAATTTTTGAGAAGACTTTTTCACCGGAAAGCTGATCTAACATATCTTCCAGACGAGTTATTGGAAAATGATACTTTACCGTGATCTTATTGATTGCTCTACTGTCGATGCACATTCTCCATAAGTCATCCTTTTTTGGCACCAATAGAGCTGGAACTGCACATGGGCTCATACTTTCATGTATATGATCCTTCTTCATTAATTCAATTACTTGCCTTTGTAGTTCTTCGGACTCCTTCGAACAGAGTCTGTAGTCTGGCCTGTTCCGTAGACTTGATCCTAGAATAAGATCTATCTCATGTTGAATATCTCATGTTGAATATCTCTTAGTGGTGGTAATCCCAATGTAAGCTCTTCGGGCATGAGATCAGCATACTCGGAGAGTATCTCTTGTGCATCGGTCCATACTCTTGCGTGTCATTCGACTGAGTTTTTCTCACAAGGAAGTAACGCATATACTACACATTCACACTCAACCTTTGTTAGAAATCTTATCATAGATAATAGGTTTGAGTTCTCGACTGCCTGAGCCGAACCGGATTCCTCCTTTCGTGGGGCTAACATAATCTTATTCCCTTTTATACTAAGGGAATACGTGTTCTTCCGACCATCATGGATGACTCTTCGGTCATATTGCCAAGGTCATCCCAATAATACATGGCACACATCCATGGACACCACATCGCACCACGCATTATCAAAGTATTTTTTTCCAATTAAAAACAAAACTAAGCACTTTTTATTGACTGTTACTTCGTTACCTTTATTTAGCCATAATAGCTTATATGGCTTCGAATGTCAATACGTCTTTAACCGTAATTTCTAAACTGTCTCTTTAGATATAACGTTTTTGCAGCTACCACTATAAATGATCATTTTGCAAACCTTATCTGCCACTGTAACGCCCCCAAATCCGGGTATCTTTTACCACAAACATGGTACATCATTTTTATAACTATTGCGAAAGATATAAACATAAATTATTTATATAATAACCTTTACACATAACTCCCAAGGTCGGTAACCTTAACTTAATGCACAGATTCATATCCTATATAACTTATAATGTCATTAGCTTCCAATACTATTACAATTTTAGCTGCACAATAATACCATACTAGAATTTGTCTTTGCCTTTACATGTATCCAAAGTTTCGTCTTAATCTAAAATTTTATCATGGTATAGCAAGGGTGAGCAACAAGTTTTCTCAACAAGTTTAAGTTCAAATGAAGATATATCATGATTGAAAAGAATAATAAGCTAACAAACTTTCAATAATATAATAATTGTGAAAGAATATGAATTAATTTCAATAATTGAATGACCGAGACAATAATGATGAATGGCTAACAATGAACATGAATAAATTTAACTGAACCAAATGGTAATGAAGGTGATCAGCCTTTCATACCTGATGAACATATACAACATGCACAACGTGCGAATCAATAAATTATGGATGTGATATAATCAACAATGATTAATCACGAACATGCTTTTTAATAACAACTCGAGTTCGAGTTGGGAAACTTGCTCAATAAAAGAGTATTCAATAATAATCGTAGATGTGAAATAATTAACAATAATTATCCACTACTATGCTTGAAAAACAATAACTCGAGTTTGAGTTAGAGAATTTGCCTGTACCGTCGATTACTGCTACGCAATCTAATTTAGCTTCAATTAAAAGACCTATTATTGATAATATCGATTTCTTAATTATAATAATATCATAACATATACTACTATTAATTCACAGTCATAATACAACTTAAACACTTATCACATATCCCTAACAGTCACTAAAACACATAAGACCCGGGATCAAGTTAAACTATTTCAGTCTGATTTGAGTTGGGTACTATTTCGACATCTCGATTACCTTATCAGATAATTATCGAGTCTATTTTCAATTAAACTCTACTTAAACGTTTCAAAATTTATCTTAGAAAATTTACTTATCAGTCCTAACATTTTTCGAAAGCTCATAATAATTTTCAAATAATTATTATCATTTATAATGATTTTTCAATCATTAATATCATTTTTAAATGATTTAAATGCTGAATAATTCCATTATCATTAATACTTAATTAATTTCAAATATTAATGAAATCCATGTCACCATATTATAAGTTATTTATTATAACTCGAGTATTTTAAATACCTTAATATCACCATTAAATGATTTTTAGAACATTTAAAATCATTCTTAAATAAATGTCATTAATATTAAAATATTAATGTATTTCAAATATTAAAATCCATTTCAAAATATTAAAATCCATGTCAAAATATTAAAAGTTATATATTATAACTTACAATATTTTTAAAACCTTTAAATCATTTTTAAAACATTAAAACTATTTTTACATAATTTATTTAATATAATTATTAAATAAATTTATTATCATTAATATTAATTTATTAATGAAATCCATACTAAAATATTTAAAGTTATTCAATATAACTTAAAATATTTTCTAACACCTTAATATATATTTAAATGATTTTTAAAATATTAAAATCATTTTTAAGTAATTTAGTTAATACAATTATTAAATAAATTTAATATCATTAATATTTAAATAAATTAAAATATTAATGAAATATATCTCAAATTATTAAAAGTTAATTTTATAACTTCAAATAATTTTTAAAACTTAATTATGAATTTTTCATAATTATTTTCTATTTTTTCTAATTATTTTAATTAAATAAATAACTTTTCAATTAAACTGTCGCTAAAGGCCTATTGCAACAAAAACTGTCGCTATAGGTGTTCTTGAGCCTTCAAGAACATTCAAAGTCAGTGTCTAGGTGCCTACTTTGACCACTTCTAATTTCTTGTTCTTGATGTTTCTGGGCATGAGGGTGTATTGGATATGTAGTATTGATGTAATAATACATGTACAAACAAAGTTCAGGGCCAAACTACTTCATATGAAGAAGTTATAAAGGATCAAAGTTGATGTCAGACATATTCTTCATTTTCTGGAATTTCCAGAAAATGAAAACAGTGTGAGGGGTCACTTTTGGGATTTAAAAACTTGGATTCTAGGCTTTGATTGTGTGTTTGAGTGTCGCACTTATGTAGTATGTATGTCAAGGTCAAAAGTAATACACTTATGTAGCTTAACAACATCATAGAAGAAAGATCTGGCTTGGTCAAAGTACCAGCCAGAACCTGTTCATGAAGGTTTCTGGGTTTTCCAGAAAGTTCATCCATGCAGTTGGTCAACCCATATTTGGCCATCAATATCTTTGATTCTGGTCATAATCTAGGTGTTCCAGTGTTATGGTTCTATAGTCCATATGTTAGAGTATAAAAGTTATACACTTACATGGCTTAAAAGCTTAACAACTACAAGATCAAAGCCCTGCAAAACCTTATCAGACAGATTCTGGGTTTTCTGGGTTTTCCAGAATCCAGTTTCTGTGACTAATCAACCATATTTGACCATTAATAACTTGTCATCTAGACATGTTATGGACTTGATTCCACTTCCAGTGTGTTAGGAATAAGCATGTGAATGATATTCCTATTTATGTATGATTTGATTATGATATAAATGAATGAATATGCAAGTATGCTTGCATTAAGAAAAGCTGTAAAGTCCTTTGATAGATAATAGGAACATATGTACAAGGACTTAGAATGAATTGATCAAATATGTTAGGTTGATCCTACATAAGCAAAACAGCTTTGTAAAGTCCTTAAAAAGAAATGATGTACAAAGACTATAAATATAGAAAGATCAAGCTTGTTAGGTTGATCTTAAAATGTAACATATAGGCTTGTCTGATCGTCGAGCACTGCACCAGAAATCGTAGTCTGCCAGGAGAGTCAAGGAAGACTCGAGAGCTATCAAGGCAGAATCGTAGTATGCAAGATAGTAGATCTTGGAGTTCGTCAACTGCCAGGAGAGACGATGAAGGATCGTAGTGTGTCGAGAAGAACTTCCTCAGAGCCGTAGTCTGCTGAGGAAGTCGTGTTCAGAATCATAGAGACAGTCTGTCTAAGAACCGACCGAGCATCTGCCAAAGCTAAGTCAAGAATCGTAGACTACACTCTGAGTCGTAGAGTCTACTATTCAATTCAGAGGCAGAGATCGTAGTTGAACAAGATCAGAGGAAGACAACGAGCATAAAGACAGAAATCGTAGAGTGTCAAGATCTGATCTCGGAGTCATAGTGTCTACACAACCCAAGGCAGAATCGTAGAATGCAGAACTAAGGATTCAACAGATGTGCTCAGAAAGCCAAGTCAGAATCGTAGAGCAAACACGATTCTCAACAAATGAGCACTTCCAGAATATCCAAAGGATGAAGCCACTGGTCAGAGCTGCAAAGATATATTCCACCTGAAGGGAACCAGAGTGCACTCAAAGAATGGCTAGCAAGCTAACAGAAGATCTAAGCACCAACCCAATCAGCATCCAGATTGAGTTGTAAAGCCATTCAAGATGAATTCTCTAACAAGTAGATCAAAAGAAGACTTCAGTAAAAGTGACTGACTAAGGAAAAGTCAGCAAGTGCAGTTGCTGTCAAATGAACAGAAGACAACGATCTTGGCGATAACCAGGATCGTAGTGTTTTCCAAGTAAAAGAAGGAACTGATGAATTGTACATAGAGATACTGGTCTGTTTATAAAAAATAAGGCTAAAGTGATTAAGCATGGGTCAGTCCATTGATGATAAGTGAACGGGAGATCATAAGGAGAAAGCGAGATGGGCATGCCACAAATCTGAGGTGTCTTGCTATTCAGAAGAGACCAGAACAAGGAGTCAAGCTATCAGTTCCTAAGAACAGTCAAAGGCAAATAGAAGTATTGAAGCACTGCACAAATAAAGAAAGAAGTGTTCTACATTTAAGATCCAATGAACACTCTTTAGGATCGTAGTGTTGTCTCAACTAGTCAATGAGCAACATTCAACAAGACACTACGATCCGGTCCAAGAACATCTGCATCAGAATCGTAGAGTTTGGTCATTTAAAGATTGAAGCATTGACAACTGTTTAATCTGAAAATTGATATTCAAACAGAGCTTATTGAGAGCATCGATGCAAAAGGACAACCTCTGATAGAGAAATCAGAGAGAGGAAATTAAGTCGACTACCTGCCCAAGACATCAAAGTGACATCTCTGACGGGGTAGGTGAAACAGTAGACTGCAGTGTTAGAAAGTCATAAAAAAGATGTCATGTCACATCTGCAGTCTGCATCAAATAACTCGAGATCTGCGAGGCAATTCAAACTACTTTCAATGACTATATTCCAACGGGAAGATTAGGAAATAGAATATATCAGCCAAAGCTTCAAAGATCAAGAGTTGCTGATCTTGCAGAATCGTTGAGTTGTTGGAATGCTATATTGTTGACTCTACGAGTTCCACTAGAGCTAAAAAGAACAAGTCTCAGTGACAGTGAGACTACAAAGGTGGAAGTGAAGCTGCTTTAAAAAAGGACTTGAACAAACTAAAGCTTCACTCAACAAAGATGAGAATGCCACTGAAGATGGCAGCTAAGTTGAGAGCCGAGAAGGCCAAGAAGATAGCATTCAAAAAAGTGGCAGAGTACAAAGAAGATCAAAAGAGCCACTCTACTAATCACCATGAACCAAAATTTGAAAAAGAACAAGTGTAGAACCATGTCTGCAAAACATTCAAGAAGGGTTCAGGGATTGTTAAGTGCTAGACGAAGTCTACCAAAAGCTTAGAGACTTAGCAAATCTAGATGGTGATGGTGCACAGCTGACATCAGATGAAGATGAGCAGAAAAGAGTGAAGATCAGCTGCACTAAAGAAGATGTAGTCCAGACTCTAAGCAGAATGCCAAGAGGACTACGCCAAGCTGCTAAGTATATAAGATGTTCAAGCTTAAATACATCTTAGTAGCAGGGCACCACCACCAACAATAACAACAACAAGAAGCCAGGGCCTGAGGGGTCCTTTTTCGAAGGGACTAAATGAAGTTCCAAGCCTGCTGGGCTTGAAGAGTTCTTACTAAACTAAAGTTCTAAGCCTGCTAGCCTTGAAGGAATCTTAGTGATTCAGGGTGTTGCCCTTCCTTAGTGGAAATCCTGCTAGTTGAAAGCAGAAGAGTGGATTAGGAGCTTGAGTCTATGAACCACTTAAAATCCCTTGTGTCATTTACTTTATGTCATTTACATTATGTACCTAACTGCTATAACATCATATGTATGTATTAACTGCTTACAACTTAACTAACTCTAAGAATAATGTATGTATGATTATGAATATATCAGTGAAGGGGATCTTTTACTTATTCCGCTGTGCTTGAAAAGATTCTTATGTTTGTCATATGCTAATTCATTAGCAACACAAAATAAAAGAGAAAAGAATTTGAAAATTAAAAGGATCTATTCAACCCCCCTTCTAGATATATTGTGTGCCTATTGGGAACTAACAATTGGTATTAGAGCAGGTTCTCATGCTATATTCAAAAGCTAATCGCTTTGAGTCTGATCCTAGGCACAAACATTGTTCTAAATTTAGTTTAGTAGTAAGTCACTTGTAAATACAAATGAGCTCAAAAGTTGGAAATATTGTGTACAGGTAAATGTGTATATACACCTGAAGCCGCTTAGATTGGTCCATGTTCTTAAATGCCATAAAAACAAGACCAATCCTTGCCCGTAGTCAATCTTGTAGTCTGAAGAGCAGATATGGGAGCTCAAGAGGCATCAACAGTAAAGAGTCAAGCATCCACCAGATTGATAGATGAAAAGGCCATATGTGCTAAGAAGTACTCATTCAGAAAAGAAAGAAGAATCTCTCTAATCTATATTTGGTCAATCAACAGCTGGATGTGAATCTTGAGGACTCAAGGTTGTCAAAGAACTAAAGATGTCAAGATTCTTTAAGCCTACATCTTCAATACTATGACTGATTGATCAAAGGACAACTAGAGCAACAAGCTGTCAGAAGAAAAGGAAAAAGTATGCACATCAATGCCTAACCTCAGTATATCAAGATAAATGATTGTCAATAAATTGACAATGAAAGGTACGGTTCCTCATCAGTATAAATGTGTACATCTTATTTCATCACCTTATGCACTATAACTGTATTTTATCAAGAGGCCATACTCTACCTAAAAAAGAGAAGAGAGAAAGTACACTGAAGTTGGAAACTCAAATGCTAACAAACTTTCTCTCCATCCAAGTTTTAGGTTGAAGATAACATCCTGAAAGAAGTTTGAAATAGGTCATAAGAATACCAAGGTTTAATTAATTTTAAGTGGATAAATGTTTGCTGATGGGTTAGTATGTATGTACAAACCTATGCTCTAAGTTTTTGATAACACACAAGAGTATGATCAGATCTATAAGAGTATCTTGAAGATTCGTAGAAACTGATCACCTCCATGAATCAACCAGATACAGATAAGTGTTAGAATTAATTCTCACTCTGTGAACATTTAAACTCTGTGAACATAACCAAGCAAATGATAAAAGCATCAAAGAAAAAGAGTGTCTTGTTAAAATGGTTAATATTATACACACTCATCATCATGCATCTTAAAATGTAATATCTAAATTGGATACATGCATGAATATGATTAGTGGTGATCGATATGATGAAAATTCAAACATATGAGGAACGGGAATTTTGAAGTCTAACCTGGCAGGACCCATTTAACAATAGGTATCAAAAATAGAAATTTATCTAACCTGCAGGTACTTGGTCTATCTGACCACACTAAGGAATGCTGAAGCAGAAGACTTCAGTCAAGAAGATTCAACCAGCAAAAGGCTTAAGACATTTCAGAAGAATTTCTGACTAAATCTTTACTTGTTAAAGCCTGTCCTTGAAGACTTACTGAGCTAACATAAATGAAGCCCACATGATTGCTGATTGCTATAAGGAAGCAGATCATTCATACGAAGAGAAAAAGGGTCTTATATGCTTAATCATCCAAAGCATATCAGCTGAGAAGAACCCTCAAGGAACTCATTATCGAAGCAGAACTCTGCAAGCACAAGCTGTCAAAAGAAGACTACGTTCGTAGTACTGTCAAATGATCATAGAGTGAACAGTCCTGAAGATATCCATTTCTATGATGCAAGAAGATTTAATTGATAATGATGACTTCAGTCAGGAAGAGATATGAAAGGCTTCCTTCTGATGCACATGAAGAAGAAGAACTCACACCTCTTTGAGAAGACAGTATCAACCATGGGGGAGCAGTGATCTGCTAAAGAACATCAACACTAAAAATATCAAAAAAATACTATGACGTAATATACCTGTTACAAAGTCCCAAAACTTTGTGGCTGACGAACCAAATGAAGATCCATAGTCAGTAGGAACGTCTCAAAATGTATTACTGATAACCTTGTCTACCACCCAACTCAAAATCGTGGAGTGCCTACGATCAACCATCTAATTGCAGTGTGAGAGCAGAAGGACACCACGATTACAGCCAATGCAAATGTTTAGAGTTGGTTGATGAACTCCCCAGCAGAAAAAGTCAAATGAGATATCAGTGCCAATCACTTCTAAAGTCTTTCATCTGGAAAGCGCCTCAGGGACAAACCTGACCCTTAGTTCACTCTAAGAGGTTGGCCCTTCCTGAGCTACCTTAACCCAGAAGGAATGCTTAGTCTAGTTCATCTCAAGGACCAGATCAGACAGAGATCGTGGAATAGATTCTAAAGTGAACTCAATGATTGTAGTGCAACCTCAACGATCGTAGAGTAGGTTTGACGATCGCAGTCTTCCCAGAGGATACACTTGCTCATAGGGAGCTCGGAAGAACTAGACACATGCTCAACTACTCAGATTGTGTGGAGATAAGATTGAAAAGATGCCCTGCAGATTCACCTTAGAAGTCTGGTGCCCAAACTATCATGAGGTACATCAGTGGTTAAGCCATGCAACTTCAAAGATGAGGATCAGTGTCAAATCATCAACTGAAACATCTCTCAGAAGACGATTGTTGAGTCGATAAAGAAAATCGCAGAATCTATAGATACCTCAACAAGCTACTCTACATACTGAAATAGTCAACATCAAAAAAGTCAAATCTGAAGGACGGGCACGATGGAGGACTTATAGATGATGACTTATCAGCGACTTACAATTGTCCCACTAAGAAACATGGAAGGAACAGTTACAAGAGGGAAATTTAAATAATTGGCAGTTTCATATTAGCGGGCTCCTCAAAATCTGCAAACCTATCAATTCTACACCTAAGGCAAAACCTAGCTACCTCTAAACAACTAAAATCTCTGAACAAGTTATCAAAAGCTATCAAACCTCTCTCTCTCTCTCTCTCTCTTTTCAAACCCTAAAAACCTCTTTAAAGCCTGAATCCATTAAACCTCTGGATTCGCCCAAATCGCATTCAACCATATCTCATAAGAAATTTGAAACTAAATACCCATTTGTTTTGAACTCTCAAAATGGAAGAATGGCGTGTTATAATCGGAATCCAACTCGGCTTCAAGAAGTTTGAAAGATCAGAAAATAAGTTCAAGGATATACTTGAGCTTGTAAAGGATGCTGGTTTTTCTGAATGCTTGGAAGCTAACACTCTAGTATATACGGAGCTAGTGAAGCAATTCTACTCCAATGCATCTATAGATTCTGTAATTTTATCCACAAAGGTCAAAGGAGCAAGTCTGAAGAGAAGGGCATCAAACATCAACAAATGTCTAGGGTTTCCTAACCAGGGTCTGATAAACCTCGATGAAGTTGACATTGAAGAAAGCAAGAGGTTAATGCGTTACAAGAGAAATGTAAATCTGAAGGATATAAAGAAGAAGGAGTTTCCTGAAGAGTTTGAATTTCTGGCTAAGATTACAGGAAAATGCATATTGTGCAAGGACACCGCACATGATACTGTCAGTAATTTGCAACTAAAAGTCATGACTGCAATTGTCATGAAACAACAGATAAACTTTGGAGCTTTTCTAATTGATTGGTTGACCAAATGGTTGGAAAAGGCAGAGATGAAGAAGTCCACAGATAAACCACTCACAAAGGTTTTTCATGGAAGACTCTTGAGCATTGTAATAAAGAAGAAACTGGGAAGTAAGATAAAGGATGATAAAGGAGAACCACTGAATGTCCATAAAGTGATGTCTCTACATCTGTTTGTAAACTGGAAGAAAAATCCCAAGGAAAATAGGAGGCTTATGACAACTGGGAGCAGCAGCAAGGTCTCTGCAAAGAAGAGAAGGCTCGAGAGGTGGAAAACAAGCAATCCCATTCTGATGACTCTATATCAGTAGCAGCCACACCAGCAAAGAAAAGGTCTAAGAGTGTGAAGTATATAGAGGAACGAGCATCAATTGCAGAAACCCCAAAGACAAGAAGGAGTAACAGATTACTCCAAGAGCCATCAAAAGAGAAAACAAAGGTGATAAAGAAATCAGCCCCAGTTCCCCAAGAAAGTTCATCCAACAAAGAAGAGGACGTAGAGTCAGAAGATGGGAAGGGAACTGAAAGCTCTAAAATTGAACCCTCAAAGAGCAAGTCCAGAAATGAAGATAAAGTTGAGTCTATGAAAGAAATAGCCAACTCCAAAGGTGAAGAAGAATATGTAAGCCCTATGGCTAACTCTTAGAGCATCTACTCTGATGATGAAGAAAGATTGCTAGTTGACACAACTGCATCTCCTACTGCAAATGCTCCAATAAGCTCAAAAGATGTTGAATCCGAAGAAGAAGGACCTGCCCCTGCTGATGATAAATATCAAGGAAGCTTATCTGATGATTCAGAGGCTTCACATTCTGAAGAAGAAGAAATGTCTGTCTCTCCTATGGCTGAACCTCCAAGGAGAAGAAAGAGCAATGATCAATCAATAAATCTATCGCAAGAAAGCAAGGTGAACACTCTCCTGCAATCATTGAAGTCAGTGATGATGAGCCTGACTCCGAGGGAAAAGATGCTGAAGAAGGCACTAATGATGAAAACCAGCATGAAGAATTCTTTGATAAATCAGATGAAAGAAGTCAGCATGATACAAGCTCAGAAGGTGAAGAAATGGAGAAAGATTTGAGTTCTGCAAATCAAGAATCAGAGGAACCAACAGACTATCATGTTCTCTCTCCAGTAAGAATTAGCAGAAGAATAGTGGTGGAAGTGTTTGATGAACCACCAGCTGAACCGGCAGCAAGATGGATAAGTCATGGAAATGAACAACTTCGAGTTGTAAGAATGACTACAGATGAGGTGCTTAATAATTGGAAAAATATGGAGTTAGATTGCACAACAATACTGTACAACTCTGAAGATTTTCTGATGAGATGGTTCTTTCCATGAATGCCTTGGTTGAAAGCACATACTGATAAAGATGAGAGCTACTTCAGCTGGTGTTACTCAACGTTTCCGAACTTGGAGCTGGTATCTCAAAACTTTCCAAGAGTAAAGGAGTTTGCAACCAAGATGATCAATGAACATCCTCACTACAAAGTCTATTGACATACTGAAAACCACTACATTCCCTACGATTGTAGAGTGGGGTCTGATAGCAGAAGGATCATGACCAAGGAGATGATCGTAGAGTCTCTTCACTCTACCTTTGAAGATGTTCAAGTTCAGATTGAGAAGCTTCCCTCTGATCAAACATAACTATCTGATATTCCTTCAACCTTCAATAGTGATTGACACTCAACTATTTATTAGATTCTCAATGCTTTCAAAAATTTGTCTAAAAATGAAAATGGTGGAGTCCATTCTGATGATCAACAGAAGCCTACCCAACCACAAGACCAAACTCCTACGGAGCAGGAGTTACTGAGGAATACTGATGAATTGGTCAAGCAAATGTCCATCATCACTAGAGAGACAAAAATGTTGACCAAAGGAGGTAATGCAATTGAAGACAGACTTCAAGCCACTATGTCTGATATGTCTTTCATAATCTAAAAGAGAGATCAACTCGATCTAAAGGCTCTAAATGATCAGAAGGCAGAAGCTCTTCGATCACAGAAGACTAATGAAGAGAAAATCCAATTCCTCTCTGACAAAATTGACAATTTGAATAAGTCTCTTTCCCTACTGCTTGAGCTGAGCCAACAAGAACTTAAGACGGAGGTTGGTAACTGATTTTACTTGATGGAGCAACTTATGTCAAAGTTGGAACAGCTTTCATCAGTGATTAATGACAAAAAGGGGGAGAAAAAAAGGCATGGAAAAAGGTACTCAAGGAGGAGTAAGGCGAAAAGAATGAAGTCAGAAAAGAGGGAGAAGAAGAAGAAGACAACAGCAGGAAAAGAAGAGTCATCATCTGAGGGGGAGCCAAAGGATGATGATCCCATGAATGTAAAGTTTGAGGGGGAGCTAGAAAAAGAAGAAGACCATGAATCTAAAAAGGAGCAGAGAAAAGAAATAGAGTTACTATCTCAAGGGCACCAGTAGCAAAAAGATCAAACAGATAACTAGCTGATCAACAGACATCCTGGAAGATACATGGAGCCAAAAAGGTACATCTCTAACTAGTTAGGTATGTTCTGGATCCAAGATGTAAAGGGTCATAGTTTATGAAATTTCATATTATTATCAATGACATTCATGATTATCTATTTTAGAAATACAGATGCTCACTGTATATAAGATTCATTCATAACATGCATATGCACTAATTATTTTTGTCATAATTAAATTGGGGGAGATTGATAGGAATAAGCATGTGAATGATATTCCTATTTATGTATGATTTGATTATGATATAAATGAATGAATATGCAAGTATGCTTGCATTAAGAAAAGTTATAAAGTCCTTTAATAGATAATAGGAACATATGTACAAGGACTTAGAATGAATTGATCAAATATGTTAGGTTGATCCTACATAAGCAAAAAAGCTTTGTAAATTCCTTAAAAAGAAATGATGTACAAGGACTGTAAATATAGAAAGATCAAGCTTGTTAAGTTGATCTTAAAATGTAATAGATCGGCTTGTCTGATCGTCGAGCACTGCACCAGAAATCGTATTCTTCCAGGAGAGTAAAGGAAGACTCGAGAGCTATCAAGGCAGAATCGTAGTCTGCAAGATAGTAGATCTCGGAGTTCGTCGACTGCCAGGAGATACGAGGAAGGATCGTAGTGTGTTGAGAAGAATTTCCTCAGAGCCGTAGTCTGCTGAGGAAGTCATGTTCAGAATCGTAGAGACAACCTGTCTAAGAGCCGACCGCGCATCTGCCAAAGTTAAGTCAAGAATCGTAGACTACACTCTAAGTCGTAGAGTCTACTATTCAATTCAGAGGCAGAGGTAGTCGAGCAAGATCAGATAAAGACAACGAGCATAAAGACAAAAATTGTAGAGTGTCAAGATCTGATCTTGGAGTCGTAGTGTCTGCATAACCCAAGGCAGAATCGTAGAATGCAAAACTAAGGATTCAACAGATGTGCTCAGAACGCCAAGGCAGAATCGTAGAGAAAACACGATTCTCAATCAATGAGCACTCCCAGAATATCCAAAGGATGAGGCCACTGGTCAGAGCTGCAAAGATATATTCCACCTTAAGGGAACCAGAGTGCACTCAACGAATGGCTAGCAAGCTAACGGAAGATCTAAGCACCAACCCAATCCGCATCCAGATTGAGTTGTAAAGCCATTCAAGATGAAGTCTTCTACAAGTAGATCAAAAGAAGACGTCAGCAAAAGTGACTGTCTAAGGAAAAGTCAGTAAGTGCAGTTGCTGTTAAATGAATAGAAGACAACGATCTTGGGGACAACCAGGATCGTAGTGTTTGCCAAGCAAAAGAAGGAACTGATGAAGTGTACACAAAGATACTGGTCAGTTTATGAAAAACAAGGCTAAAGTGATTAAGCATGGGCCATTCCATTGATGATAAGTGAACAGGAGATCACAAGGAGAAAGCAAGCTGGGCATGCCACAAATTTGAGGCGTCTTGCTATTCAGAAGAGACCAAAACAAGGAGTCAAGCTATCAGTTCCTAAAAAAAGTCAAAGGAAAACAAAAGTATTGAATCACTGCACAAATAAAGAAAGAAGTGTTCTACATTGAAGATCCAATGAACACTCTTCAGGATCGTAGTGTTATCTCAACTAGTCAATGAGAAACATTCAACAAGACACTACGATCAGGTCTAACAACATCTGCATCAAAATCGTAGAGTTTGGTCATTTGAAGATTGAAGCATTGACAACGGTTTAATCTGAAAATTGATATTCAAACGGAGCTTATTGAGAGCATCGATGCAAAAGGACAACCTCTGATCGAGAAATCAGAGAGAGGAAATTAAGTCGACTACCTTCCCAAGACATCAAAGTGACATCTCTGACGGGGTAGGTGAAATAGTAGACTGCAGTGTTAGAAAGTCATAAAAAAGATGTCATGTCACATCTGCAGTCTACATCAAATAACTCGAGATCTGCGAGGCAATTTAAACTACTTTCAACGGCTATATTCCAACGGGAAGATTAGGAAAGAGTATATATCAGCCAGAGCTTCAAAGATCAAGAGTTGCTGATCTTGCAGAATCGTTAAGTTGTTGGAATGCTATATTGTTGACTCTACGAGTTCCACTAGAGCTAAACAGAACAAGTCTCAGTGACAGTGAGACTACAAAGGTGGAAGTGAAGCTGCTTTGAAGAAGGACTTGAACAGACTAAAGCTTCACTCAATAAAGATGAGAATGCCACTGAAGATGGCAGCTAAGCTGAGAGCCGAGAAGGCTAAGAAGATAGCATTCAGAAAAGTGGCAGAGTGTAAAGAAGATCAAAAGATCCACTCTACTAATCACCATGAATCGAAAGCTGAAAAAGAACAAGTGCAGAACCATGTCTGCAAAACATTCAAGAAGGGTTCAGGGATTGCTAAGTGTCAGATGAAGTCTACCAAAAGCTCAGAGACTTAGCAAATCCAGATGGTGATGGTGCACAGCTGACATCAGATGAAGATGAGTCAAAAAGAGTAAAGATCAGCTGCACCAAAAGAAGATGTAGTCCAGACTCTAAGCAGAATGCCAAGAGGACTACGCTAAGCCGCTAAGTACATAAGATGTTCAAGCTTAAAGACATCTTAGTAGCAATGCACCAACAACAATAACAACAAGAAGTCAGGGCATGAGGGGTCCTTGTCCGAATGGACTAAATGAAGTTCCAAGCCTGCTGGGCTTGAAGAGTTCTTAGTGAACTAAAGTTCCAAGCCTGCTGGGCTTGAAGAGTTCTTAGTGAACTGAAGTTCGAAGGCTTCTGGCCTTGAAGGAATCTTAGTGATTCAGGGTGCTGCCTTTCCTTAGTGGAAATCCTGCTAGTTGAAAGCAGAAGAGTGGATTAGGAGCTTGAGTCTCTGAACCACTTAAAATCCCTTGTGTCATTTACATTATGTACCTAATCGCTATAATCACTGTAGATGTATTAACTGCTTACAACTTAACTAACTCTAAGAATAATGTATGTATGATTATGAATATATCAATGAAGGGGATCTTTTACTTATTCCGCTGTGCTTGAAAAGATTCTTATGTTTGTCATATGCTAATTCATTAGCAACACAAAATAAAAGAGAAAAGAATTTGAAAATTAAAAGGATCTATTCAACCCCCCTTCTAGATCTATTGTGTGCCTATTGGGAACTAACATAGTGTACTCTCCTCATTGCATATTATATCAATGATACGCTTAGCCATTCTAACATCTAACAAATTTAGATCTAGAGGCTCTGACATTTGACTGTCAGACCTCATTTTAGGGTTCTTGACTATTTTCTAAAATTCCTATTTTTATGCAATTAGATGTTATGGATCCATGATATGTCATCATAGATCACTAAATAACATCATATAACATACATATAAACAACAAAACACATAATTTATAGAAATTATATGATCTAGCTTGAATTAGGGTTTATACCTTTAATGCTCAAATATTTGATTTCTGTTCCTTGATTTTGATCTTGGAGAGCTAAGGGGTGTTCTTGGCTTTTCTTATGACTTAGTTCTTCTCAATATTTTGAGAGTTAGAGAGAGAGAGAGAGAAAGAGTTGGCTAAGTTATGAACATAAAAGTTATATTTTACTTACTTTAATCTTCTAACTTTTGATTTCCATGGCTAAGAATGTTGCTAGGTGGCCTTATTGACTGATTTGTAGTGAATTAGAATACTTGGCAAGCTCAAATGGTGACTCACCAAGTTTTGAAAATATCTTTTACCTAAAAGTTAAATAAAAGGGAATTTTGGTAAATTTTGCACCTATTAAGGGTATTTTAGTCATTTCCCCATCAATTCGAAGGATAATTTGGTCATTTCATACATATCACATAAATCTTAAACCTTAGGGTTTTATACTTAGCATTAGGGTTCCCAAATTAGGGTTTAGAAGTCATAATTAGGGTTTAGGGTTTTTAAAAATGAAATTAGGGTTTTTAAAGTTGGAATTAGGGTTTCTAGTCAATCGTTAGCTGAACATTAAAGTTCTTAATAAAACATTAGGGTTTACTAATGTTACAGCTTTACCTGATTAATACTTAACTCTTAACCACATACTGTAAACACATAATCATTATACACAAAACCATATAACTTGTTAACAGATCATCACTTTTAGCTTATCAACCATACATATCCATCATAAAATCCTTATTCAATATTCTACTTCACACTCTAGGTTTTATTATTTAACCTTTATTTAATCATTTAAGATTTTATTAATCTTATAAATTCTCGGGTTGTCACAGCCACTGTACAAGTAGTATGGAAGATATTGGTCCTCAACCAATCCTCTTCAGATTCTCCTTTAGGAGTCAATAGACTCTTGCGAACGACTAGGGTCTCATGACCATCTCCATATAACACATCATCGTCCTCGTACTCATCATATATAGGCTCTCTGAACTCTTCATCAGTCTTACCTTCTTTGATCAAAAGGTTCTTACCATTCTAGTTAGTAGGATTTCGACACTCTGTTGCTCTATGACCTGGTTCTCCATATCTGAAGCACTTAATGCTAGAATTAAAGTTACCCTGAGGTTCTTGTGGTGTAGTATAAAATTGTGGAGGTGGGTTTGGCTTGTTGGGGGGATTACTCCTCAGTATTGGCCTACTGTTCTATTTTTGCTCTGCTTCACATGCTTGCTGATATGCCTCTAAAATAGTCCATTGCGAATGGAGGCTGAGGGTATTTATCAATTACTATTTTAATCCTCCCAAATATCTCGCCACCAATTGTTCCTCTATTTTCGAAAGATCATTACGTTTTATCAATTTGTAAAATTCTTCGGTATAGTCATCTACAGATCTAGTGCCTTGTCTTAAAAGATGCAATCTCTTGAACAGAGACTGTGTGTATCCAAAAGGAAGAAAGTGACTCTGCAATTTTTTTCTTCTTCTTCTCCCACTTGGTGATTTTGGCCTTTCCTTGTTTCACCGTTGAATGCCTCATCTGTTCCCACCAAGCAGATGCTCGGCCCTTTAGTTTGATTGTAACCAATTTTACCTTAGCGCTATTTGATACCTCATTATACTCAAAGATGTGCTCTACTTCGTTCAGCTAGTCAATGAATCTTCTACTTGTAGCGTACTAGAAAATTTTGATAGCTCCACTCTAAAACCCAGATCACTATGATGGTCCTCGCGGTCACGTTGTTCCCATAGCTGTCTCCTATGGCGGTAAGGATTATATAAACTCAATTCAGAATCATAAGATTCTTTATCGTGTTCAAGGTGTGGGACTTCCTCATCCGGAACCTGTCCACGACGGCCTAGGTGCGGGACGACCTCCTCTAGAACCTATCCACAAAGACCCAGATTTTGTGCACTAGGCGTTGAGTTAACTCTGAAACTTGTCTATGTAAATCCTCAATAATCACGTCCTAGACGTTCCGATCATGGCGCGGGACTTCCTCAGTCGAAATATGCCCTCTACGACCACGACCACCAGTCATTAAAACTGATGAAGTATATTCCTAGAAAGATGTTAAGCTTTGATACCAACTGACACTGTGCGAGATAGCGATTATCCTGCGGGCTAGGTAACAAATAAATTCATAGACAAAGGAACAATAGATTCACCAAAAACACAGAGAAATCTCTCTAATATGTAAATTATATTTTATCAAAATCAAAGTTATAAAATTCAACCCACAAGCCGGGTTTTATAGCGTAACCAAAACTTTCTCTCCAAGTCATAACTTTCTACCCAAGTTGCCCAAGTCATAACAGAAATCCTAAAAATATGGAAAAAAAATCCTAAAAAACTTCCTATATTTATGGGAATAAAAATCCTAATAAGTGACAACTTAATATATCATATTTACTTCCTAATAAAAACTCTATTACTATAAAAGAACTAAATAAGAAATATTAAATAAACCAATTCGTTGACTCCCAAAGTCAGGACGCCACGAGCCTGAAGACGTCCAATCTCCCGAAGCTAATCCTCTAGTCTGAAGCTGAAGGTGTCAATGGCCTCTACGTCTGCGACGATCATCTAACTCATGATACTCGAAGGCCATCATCATATTTTTTGATAGTTCAGCCTCTTTGGTCTCAGACTCTCCTACGTCACAAGGCCAAGCCTTGGCCGCTGGGTTGTGGTCCATGCAGTTAAGCCCTCTGAGTCAAGCCTCAAGCCTAAGTAGATCGTCCTTCCCCCTTTTTTTAATGTTAAATATTATATATAAAACATATAAATTAATAAAATTTTGTAAAAATGATGCAAAATTTTTAAAATTTATTTTAACATTTTACTATATACCAATATAAGTTGGATGACTAGAACAAAAATAAATATGGAAAATGTAATTTAGATGTAACTAGAATATAAAGCAAATTAATTTCCTAAATGTATATCTACTATATGCAGTTTGTCTTCATAGAAATATAATTTGAATACAATCTATTGCGATACATATGACTATAAATGCAAAATAAAATTAACTTACTATAGATTACACTTTTATATTTTGAATATAAAACTAGTTTTTATTTTTAATTTTTTTTATACTAAGATCAGTTGGACATATATTTTGTAAAGTTTAAGTACACATCTATCTATCTTTTTCTTTATGGTCATTAAACATTTACATAGTTATATCTCAAGTATTATTTCCAATTAATTTTCTATTTGTTTCATGAAATTATTCTTCAAATTTCTATAACAGAATACTTGAAAAATAACCAACATCATAAATCCCCCTAAAAATTTAGCATATCCAAATTAATGTATAACTTGAGTATTTACGAGAAAATAACTTATTATTAATATTTAATATTAAAAGTTAGTTTATTGATTTATTGTGGCGCCCCCAAAACATGTATACATCACCCATCTTGGGTCGCCAAATACATGGTACTGAATACAAATACAAACTTAATTATACAACATGAGCTGAGAGTTTTTACACGAATATTATCGTCTAGACAATATCCAAACTCAAATAGAGTCCTCATTACATTTATTGGCACACTATTTTATAGAATAGTGAGGACTACTATAACACCATCTCGGACCCATTACTCGTTCCCCACTAGTTCCAAATCGTTCTCATTTCCTGAAGAGAACAATGGAAGTAAAAGGGTGAGTTCAACTAGCCCAGTAAGAAATATTATGACTAAGATAATACAGAATAAGTTATCATTAGCCTTCAACAATGTTAGACTGATAGAATATAATAGACATCAAGTTTAAGTGCAGCGAAATAAGCAATCCATTAGAAGAGTCAAGTAGAGTATGATATCTACTATCTTCTATGATTTAAAAAGTTTATCATTCACTTTATTGCTGGGACTCAACTTCATAAATAGATCACATCATCAAATCATCCTTGCACTATGGGCCAAGGATATTCACTAGTATCACGTCCACAAATTGTTCTTGCACTACGGGCCAAGAATTATTCGTGTAATCATCAATGGTTATGACTATACCGAATTATCCCTGGTCATAATCATACCAATCAACAGTCCATCTATGCACGTAAGCCAAAGATGACTTTCATCACAATATAAGCATGAGGATGATGACAATGATATAAGAATTCAATTAAAAGAAATTAAAGGATAAATTTTTAAAGATTTATAATTTAATTTATCCATAATTCAATAATATCCAGATTTTCAACATGATACTTGTAATATCTTAGATTTTTCCATGTAATTAAACAATTTCAATAAACAAACTTATGTGAAATTCTTATGTGACAATTATTTTAGATGAATTATTTATTTTATTATATGTTATGTGATAAGATGCATATTAATGGTTGTTACTAAGAAGGCCAATTATTTAAATTGGTTAAGGATGAAATTAATTCTAATTAATTTCGTGGGATGACTTACAAATATGAGTTTGAGTTTGAGCGGAATTTAGAGACGCCGGGCAGTCTGCGTGATTTGAGTCCTAAACGTCGAAATTAGGCGAGATAGATCAGAACCACGAAAATGTGTCACGAAAATGAGACATGTCTCATAATATTTTTAAATGTGTCACGAAAATGAGACATGCCTCATAATATTTTTATATATCCACCATTCTCTTTTACATTGCTCTTATTTATAGATATATGGACTTGAAAGTTTCATGACGTAAAACATCACATACAGTCAAATCTCTTCTCTTGGAACTTTATTAGATATAATATTATCTTAAATTTAGCCCAAGCACACTTTGGAGCGACGAATTGTCAACTACGAATTTTGAAGTTGAGTTTGACGAAACGGAGAGTTCCATGACGTCCGGGACGTCGACACATAATATGGGACAAGGAGGGAGAGTATATTCGTATATAGCAATAAGGAGGAAGAAAAGTGATAACTCCTTATTAAACCATACATAATAAGCAAACCTTTTCATGTTCCTAACTTCCCCCCCCCCCCCCCATAACTATATTCAAGTGGGATAATTATGCATGTAATCGATGATGGGGAGTGGTGAAGGGCCGAGAGAGCAACTTATCAAGTTATATATATATACACCCAACAAAAAAAATGTTTCACTTTGCAAAAATTCCACCAAGATACAAAAAGAAAGAGAAATTGAGAGTAATAGATGTTGTGGTGATTTCTGGAGATTTTGGAGAGTCTAAGCAAGCAAGGAGTGAGTCTCTAACAGATTAAATCAAGAGGAATTCGCCAAAGAGGTAAGCTATGAACCCATTTTCTATGTTCTTCCAAAACTATGAGAGAATATGCATAGGAGACCTTTATAAATGGTTTGTTTTGGAGTATGTGATGTTGTGTAATTGTGGTCTGATTGTTATGGTGTAATAAGAACATAAGTTCTGGACAAATCATGCCATGTATGCTTTAAAAATCCAAAGAGTTATGCCTTGCATGCTAAGTGTTTGATATTATGCCTCTTAGTTGCTAATTTGATCAAAACATGAAAAGTTAGAGAAATGAATTGTTGTAACATGTATATATATGTTATTAGAAGTGGTCTGGATAATAGGAATCAAACCCATGCATGCTAGAATCAAAATCATGATTTTCTCAAAAGTTGGGTTAAACTAGTTTGCATGATTTTTCAGGATTTTTGGTCACTCAAAATCATGTCTTAGATAATCCATTTGTTGCATGTAATAATTTTGTAAAATAGTATGTAGCATGAGGTATAACATGTACAAATTTCATTCGGATCAAGAAGCTTTATTGAGTGAGATATGAAAATCGTAAGGTCGCATGAAAATAAACATGTTAGAAAACCGAAAAAATGGTGAACTACTGACCCTAAGGACAAATTCGGGGCTAGCTACAGTTTCCAAAAAATTTTGGGCTTTTGGGTTATTATAGTACACTGAATACTCTTTCCATAGACTCCGGAACGAACTAATTCCGACTTCGGAGCAAGGAGTTATGACTTTTCAAAGTAGTTAACGTCAAATCATCCAAAGAAATTCGGAGCAAGATATCCTTGCACGGATTTTCTGGAATTTTGTGCTTGGAATTTGAAGATGGTCCATGAACAAAAGTTATAGCCCCAGAAGTTAACTTCGCGTGGGCGCAAGAATTGCTCAAAAATGTTTTAAAACGAATTAGTTATGACTATTTTAGCGAGGTATGGTAAAGTTGAGAAAAAAAAAATGTAAAAACTGTTATGTTTGGGCATTTTTAAGTTCTGCTTTAAATCGCCTATGATATCTAAAATGGGTGGCATATATTTTCTAAATATATTCTATTATGATGTTTATAGCATATCCAATAGGAGACCCTTTTACTTCAAACTAGATTGTGTATGAATGGTGATTAACGAGACACATGTCATTAGGTTATGTGAAGGTTAATCGCTAGCGTTAATTGTAGCAGGCTTATCAGGCAAGTTTCCTAACCCTAATTTCTTTTGGGTATTTATTAACTCCTTACTAATATTATCGCAGTAAGGGTAAGTATTGGACTTGTGTTAGTTATTTATTCGTGCAAGTTTCTTCGTTGAAAAGTCATACAAACTTCAATTATCTTGCAAGCTCATCGATGATTATTCAGTTATTATTTTAACTGCCATATGTTTAAATTTCATTTCATTATCGAACTGTTCTAAGTATGTTCCTGGCCTTTGTTTTTCGGCTAGTTATTATTGATGAAAAATGATTTAAAACACATATTTCGAAGCTATTAAATGTTTACCGATCCAAATTGCTTTGGTGCGGTCTCACATGATTACTAAGATGAACAACCCGAATAAACGGGCAAACAGATGTCGGACAAATAGTCCCATTTCGCTTATGCAGCTTAAAACTTAATACTTGTGCTGGCAACGTAGGTACAATGATGGGTGATCACCTGGCGTACTTGCAGAGATCGTTTACAGTCTACACCCCTTAGTATGATATTGAAAATTCTTAAATTCTTATTCTTGATGTTCTTCTTTAACACTTGATAATCTTTCAACTGTTGAGATCTAGTAATTCAAATGCCTTTATCCTGATGTATATTTCTCATTTATTCCGTATACTTGCTGGGCAATTTGTGCTCATTCTTGTTTAATCCTTTCAGTTAAGGATGCGAAGGCTGAGGGTTCGGGCAAGGACAAGGGAAAGTCCAAGATGAAGTGATGCTAATGGTTATGTAATAAAATAATTATTTCCGCATATGTGTATTGTAGCGATAAACGCTAAGACTAAGTTCCAGTATGTTTTAAGTTTGTAAAGACTTGGGATTTTATTTTGAATAATTATGCAATAGTTAATATTATTATTCCTTATTGTTAAGGTTTACTTAGTTAGATGATGGTGTATGTTGTATCGTGAGCACCAAGTTCTGTAATCGATGATTACACGGATTTGGGGGTGTCACAAGTTGGTATCAAAGCTGTAGGTTATAAACCTTAGGTAGGGGTACCTTAGGCTATAACCTTAGACAAGGAAGGTGAATATAATGAAAGCATAAGCTCAAATAGAGTTTGAACAATAAGAAATAATTTATGAAATTTATAAAGAAGGGATGAAAACATGCGTGAGAGGATTCAAAGAAGAATCTCGCAGAGTTATGGAGTTACCCAACTCCAATAATAAGAATGTAAGGTGATAACAAATAGACAATGTCTATAAGAAGAGATTTGTAACGAAGTTAAGAATGAAAAGTTATAGTTAAGTACGGTACAGTTGTACTTTGTTGGTTGTTTGTGGGAAACCACTCAGCGTACCATATTGAAACTGTTAGAAACTCGATGTGTTCCAAGTGTAGAAATGGATACGTATGATGAATGTGTAGAACTCGAATGAAATTTTGAGCGATGTAAATGAAGTTAGAAATTCATAAAGGAAGAATTTTTTTTTTATAAATAAGAAGATTCAAAGAAGATCTAAGAGATATAAAGATAAGAAATGGGAGTTTCCTAACTCCAAAAGCCAAGATAACGAATAATGTCGTAAATGATGGAAAAGAGAAAGAAAGAAGATCGTAAAACAAAACGATCACGTGTTAAGAAAAGAATTTTAAGGGAGATGATTATAGAATAAGATCACGACGTGGTCTGTTTAAGTTATAAAAGAAAGATGGTCTATAATGTTTGAATAATTATAGCTTAATGCTATGAAGATGGAGTACTATGAAATAGTACGAGATAACTCATGAGGAGTTATACATGATGTGATACGAGGAATTCGTATCGAGCAAAGAGCAAGTTATAAGCAAGATAGAGTTAGGTGGAATTTCAATTGAGGACTCATGTGATGGCTGAGTTGTACAAACCTTTGTGTGGGCGAGGGTTTTGTGCTTGCACTCAGTTTATCACATTGATAATCATTGGAATGTTTGTGTCGCGTTATTTGCTATATGCCTGTTGAGAAGGTGATTCTTTTCTCATGTGTATAACAGATAGGTAGAGTATAGTTAGAGAATATTATAAGGTTAAGTACGAGTTCTTAAAACTCATACTTATGGCAGGTTCGTGACTCATAATTATATGGTATGTTTTTGAACCCCTCAGCGAATGGACGCCTATGGTCTGACTAGGATAAGTTCTTAAACTCATATGATTGTGGCAAGTTCCTGAACTCATAACGTGTGGTAAGTTTGCGAACTGGGTATAGATAAGTGTAAATGGAGTATTGAGGATGATAAGAATAGATAGACCTATTAAGAAATGGATCATTATAGAAAGTGCAATTGATGGTGGAAGCATAGGTACTCTAAATCTACTAGCTATGCTAGACTTTCGAAATTTATTGACTCCGTGCTGATGTTTACACTTCTATTTTCTTGAAAAACATTGGATCAAATGATGGAACCAATGAGTTTTAACAACAATATTGTTATTCGTATGTCTATGCTAAGTGCTTCGGCTAGACAAAAATGATTTGTAATATATCAAAATGTATTTTATATCATTAATGCATCATATAACCTGGTGTAAAGATGATAAAAACGATGGAGTCATCAATGCGGTATTACCTAGTGTTGGATGTGATCTAAGGATCGTCAGCCCACTATGGTATGATGTAGTATGACAAAGTCACAAAATGACGGAATCCTCAAACGGACTGTAAATACAGTGCGGTATCATGACGTCATAAAAAGATTTTTGAGGTTTCTTTAAGATATGAGAATATATATATATACGTGTATATGTATATTTCGATCGATGTTCGAATTGTTGTAGAAGTCTATGCTATTTGATTCAGCTAGACGAATATTGAAAGATGTTCATGAAATTCAAGTATTTCTTGAGAAGTTATGCCAAATCAAATTATTTTGGTACAGATTCAGATGTTGAAAAGCTGAGGTGAACAACCCTGTAAAAAGGGGACAGGTTATCGGAGACAATGGTTCCGAAAGTAACGCATATAGTCGTTATGATGTTAAGATGTAATACGTTGTGCACGACGTAGGGGTACGATAGGCTGATCACCTAGAGTACTTGTAGAGAGTGTTTTCAGTCTGTGTGATTGCTAAACATTCTGTTAAAGATGGTTTATGGTGGTCTTATGACTGTTAAAGGTTCAAGTCGAGATACTTGAGAACCTAGGTACGTAGTTCAAGGTCTTATGACCCCTCAGCATGATTTGGAAACTTTTAAATTCCTGTTATTCATATCGCTTCCCAATTATTGAGCAATTGAGGAAGATTCTTGTTATTCTAAATGGTGAAAGTGGAAAGGATGAGACAATTAAGCAAAGCATAATAATTTCAAGAAAGAAATGAAATTTCAGAAAGAAGAGAAATGTGAAACTCTTAAAAGAGGATGAGGTGAGGAATATGATGATCTTAGAAAGATCCGTAGAGAAAGAATTTGGTTGCAGAACCTAATGAAAAAATAGATATTAACATAAAATCTATTTTGATAAATGGAATGAATGAAAATTAGTAAGTCAAAAAAAATAAATTTCGAAGACGAAATTCTTAGAAGAAGAGGTGAATGTAGTGTCCCGAGAGTTTGAGAATATAGTATATGATAATGATCCTTAGGGAAAGATAATGAACGGGTCAAAGAATATGTAATACTCAAATATAATTGAGTCTAAGTAAATGTTATGAAATAAAACGTACAAAAATTTATTATCAAGAATGGTGGGAGTGGAAAATATAAAACCTATATTAAGGTAATGTGTTGAAGTTATTCAACGAAGAGATTTGATGAAAACCTAGGTAAGGTAGGGTTTCGGTGATTCCGAGGACGGAATCCTTATAAGGGAGGGTGAATATAATATCTTAGATTTTTCCATGTAATTAAACAATTTCAATAAACAAACTTATGTGAAATTCTTATGTGACAATTATTTTTAGATGAATTATTTATTTTATTATATGTTATGTGATAAGATGTATATTAATGATTGTTACGGTTAGGCCAATTATTCAAATTGGTTAAGGATGAAATTAATTCTAATTATTTTCGTGGGATGACTTACAAATATGAGTTTGAGTTTGGAGCGGAATTTAGAGACGCGGTCTGCGTATTTGAGTCCAAAACATCGAAATTAGGCAGGATAGACTGTAACCACGAAAATGTGTCACGAAACTGAGACATGTCTCATAATATTTTTAAATGTGTCACGAAAATGAGACATGCCTCATAATATTTTTATATATCCACCATTCTCTTTTACATTGCTCTTATTTATAGATATATGGACTTGAAAGTTTCATGACGTAAAACATCACATACAGTCAAATCTCTTCTCTTGGAACTTTATTAGATATAATATTATCTTAAATTTAGCCCAAGCACACTTTGGAGCGACGAATTGTCAACTACGAATTTTGAAGTTGAGTTTGACGAAACGGAGAGTTCCATGACGTCCGGGACGTCAACACATAATATGGGACAAGGAGGGAGAGTATATTCGTATATAGCAATAAGGAGGAAGAAAAGTGATAACTCCTTATTAAACCATACATAATAAGCAAACCTTTTCATGTTCCTAACTTCCCCCATAACTATATTCAAGTGGGATAATTATGCATGTAACTGATGATGGGAGTGGTGAAGGGGCTGGAGAGAGCAGCTCTATCAAGTTATATATATATACACCCAACAAAAAAAAATGTTTCACTTTGCAAAAATTCCACCAAGATACAAAAAGAAAGAGAAATTGAGAGTAATAGATGTTGTGGTGATTTACGAGATTTTGGAGAGTCTAAGCAAGCAAGGAGTGAGTCTCTAAGATTAAATCAAGAGGAATTAGCCAAAGAGGTAAGCTATGAACCCATTCTCTATGTTCTTCCAAAACTATGAGAGAATATGCATAGGAGACCTTTATAAATGGTTTGTTTTGGAGTATGTGATGTTGTGTAATTGTGGTCTGATTGTTATGGCGTAATAAGAACATTAGTTCTGGACAAATCATGCCATGTATGCTTTAAAAATCCAAAGAGTTATGCCTTGCATGCTAAGTGTTTGATATTATGCCTCTTAGTTGCTAATTTGATCAAAACATGAAAAGTTAGAGAAATGAATTGTTATAACATGTATATATATGTTATTAGAAGTGGTCTGGATAATAGGAATCAAACCCATGCATGCTAGAATCAAAATCATGATTTTCTCAAAAGTTGGGTTAAACTAGTTTGCATGATTTTTCAGGATTTTTGGTCACTCAAAATCATGTCTTAGATAATCCATTTGTTGCATGTAATAATTTTGTAAAATATTATGTAGCATGAGGTATAACATGTCCAAATTTCATTCGGATCGAAGCTATATTGAGTGAGATATGAAAATCGTAAGGTCACAGAAATAAACATGTTAAAAGCCAAAAATGGTGAACTCATCGACCCTAAGGACAAATTCAGTGGCTACGAGTTTTAGAAAATTTTGGCTTTTGGGTTATTATAGTACACTGAATACGCTTTGCATAGACTCTGAACGGACTAATTAAACTTGAGCAAGGAGTTATGACTTTTCAAAGTAGTTAAAGTCAAATCATCCAAAGAAATTCGAGCAAGATATCCTTGCACGGATTTTCTGGAATTTTGTGCTTGGAATTTGAAGATGGTCCATGAACAAAAGTTGTAGCCCCAGAAGTTAGCTTCGCGTGGGCGCAAGAATCGCTCAAAAATGTTTTAAAACGAATTATTTATGACTGTTTTAGCGAGGTATGGTAAAGCTGAGAAAAAAAAATGTAAAAACTGTTATGTTTGGGCATTTTTAAGTTACATTTTTAATGCCTATGATATCTAAAATGGGTGGCATATATTTTCTAAATATATTCTATTATGATGTTTATAGCATATCCAATAGGAGACCCTTTTACTTCAAACTAGATTGTGTATGAATGGTGATTAACGAGACACATGTCATTAGGTTATGTGAAGGTTAATCGCTAGCGTTAATTGTAGCAGGCTTATCAGGCAAGTTTCCTAACCCTAATTTCTTTTGGGTATTTATTAAATCCTTACTAATATTATCAGTAAGGGTAAGTATTGGACTTGTGTTAGTTATTTATTCGTGCAAGTTTCTTCGTTGAAAAGTCATACAAACTTCAATTATCTTGCAAGCTCATCGATGATTATTCAGTTATTATTTTAACTGCCATATGTTTAAATTTCATTTCATTATCGAATATGTTTCTAAGTATGTTCTGGCCTTTGTTTTTCGGCTAGTTATTATTGATGAAAATGATTTAAAACACATCTTTGAAGCTATTAAATGTTTACCGATCCAAATTGCTTTGGTGCGGTTTCACATGATTTCTAAGATGAACAACCCGAATAAACGGGCAAACAGATGTCGGGCAAATAGTCCCATTTCGCTTATGCATCTTAAAACTTAATACTTGTGCATAACGTAGGGTACAATGGGCTGATCACCTGGCGTACTTGCAGAGATCGTTTACAGTCTACACCCCTTAGTATGATATTGAAAATTCTTAAATTCTTATTCTTGATGTTCTTCTTTAACACTTGATAATCTTTCAACTGTTGAGATCTAGTAATTCAAATGCCTTTATCCTGATGTATATTTCTCATTTATTCCGTATACTTGCTGGGCAATTTGTGCTCATTCTTGTTTAATCCTTTCGAGTTAAGGATCACGAAAATTACGAGGGTTGAGGCAAGGACAAGGAAAAGTCCAAGATGAAGTGATGCTAATGGTTATGTAATAAAATAATTATTTCCGCATATGTGTATTGTAGCGATAAACGCTAAGACTAAGTTTCAGTATGTTTTAAGTTTGTAAAGACTTGGGATTTATTTTGAATAATTACGCAATAGTTAATATTATTATTCCTTATTGTTAAGGTTTACTTAGTTAGATGATGGTGTATGTTGTATCGTGAGCACCAAGTTCTGTAATCGATGATTACACGGATTTGGGGGCGTCACAAGTTGGTATCAAAGCTGTAGGTTATAAATTTAGGTAGGGGTACCTTAGGCTATAACCTTAGACAAGGAAGGTGAATATAATGAAAGCATAAGCTCAAATAGAGTTTGAACAATAAGAAATAATTTATGAAATTTATAAAGAAGGGATGAAAACATGCGTGAGAGGATTCAAAGAAGAATCTCGCAGAGTTATGGAGTTACCCAACTCCAATAATAAGAATGTAAGGTGATCACAAATAGACAATGTCTATAAGAAGAGATTGGTAACGAAGTTAAGAATGAAAAGTTATAGTTAAGTATGGTACAGTTGTACTCTTTAGTAGTTGAGGTATGGTATCTGGGCTAAACGATTCCTTCATAGAGCGGAGGTATATACGAACTAGTAACTCGGAACCTAGTTTATTGGTTATTTGTGGGAAACCACTCAGCGTACCATATTGAAACTGTTAGAGACTCGATGTGTTCCAAGTGTAGAAATGGATACGTATGATGAAAGTGTAGAACTCGAATGAAATTTTGAGCGATGTAAATGAAGTTAGAAATTCTTAAAGGAAGAATTTTTTTTTTATAAACAAGAAGATTCAAAGAAGAATCTAAGAGATATAAAGATAAGAAATGGGAGTTTCCTAACTCCAAAAGCCAAGATAACGAATAATGTCGTAAATGATGAAAAAGAGAAAGAAAGAAGATCGTAAAACAAAACGATCACGAGTTAAGAAAAGAATTTTAAGGGAGATGATTATAGAATAAGATCACGACGTGGTCTGTTTAAGTTATAAAAGAAAGATGGTCTATAATGTTTGAATAATTATAGCTTAATGCTATGAAGATGGAGTACTATGAAATAGTACGAGATAACTCATGAGGAGTTATAGATGATGTGATACGAGGAATTAGTATCGAGCAAAAACAGCAAGTTATAAGCAAGATAGAGTTAGGTGGGATTTCAATTGAGGACTCATGTGATGGTGAGTTGTACAAACCTTTGTATGGGGCGAGGTTTTGTGCTTGCACTTCGGTTTATCACATTGATAATCATTGGAATGTTTGTGTCGCGTTATTTGCTATATATGCCCGCTGAGAAGGTGATTCTTTTCTCATGTGTATAATGAGATAGGTAGAGTATAGTTAGAGAATATTATAAGGTTAAGTGCGAGTTCTTAAAACTCATACTTATGGTAGGTTCGTGACTCATTAATATATGGTATGTTTTTGAACCCCTCAGCGAATGGACGCCTATGGTCTGACTAGGATAAGTTCTTAAACTCATATGATTGTTGCAAGTTCCTGAACTCATAACGTGTGGTAAGTTTGATGAACTGGGTATGGATAAGTGTAAATGGAGTATTGAGGATGATAAGAATAGATAGACCTATTAAGCAATGGATCATTATAGAAAGTGCAGTTGATGGTGGAAGCATAGGTACTCTAAATCTACTAGCTATGTTAGACTTTCGAAATTTATTGACTTCGTGCTGATGTTTACACTTCTATTTTCTTGAAAAACATTGGATCAAATGATGGAACCAATGAGTTTTAACAACAATATTATTATTCGTATGTCTATGTTAATTGCTTCGGCTAGACAAAAATGATTTGTAATATATCAAAATGTATTTTATATCATTAATGCATCATATAACCTGGTGTAAAGATGATAAAAACGATGGAGTCATCAATGCGGTATTACCTAGTGTTGGATGTGATCTAAGGATCGTCGACCACTATGGTATGATGTAGTATGACAAAAGTCACAAAATGACGGAATCCTCAAACGACCATAAATACGATCTTGCGGTATCATGACGTCATAAAAAGATTTTTGAGGTTTCTTTAAGATATGAGAATATATATATAATCCAAATGCTCAGAGAAACCAGAACGGAGAGCTTCCCCCTTTCCCCCACTTCAAGCGCACCTCTCAGTATCGATGAATCACTCTAAGGGTCTAGTCGGTGGAACCGGTGAACAAGGAGATTTCATGAAGGGTAAGGGTCAAGAAAGGTCCTCAATTACAACCTACTGGTAGCACCTCAGAGATGTCTATTCCTCTCTCACGATAGTCAAAAAAGCCAATAGCCAAAAGAAGTCAAGTGAAGAAAGTTTATATGTATATTTCGATTGTTGTTTGAATTGTTGTAGAAGTCTATGCTATTTGATTCAGCTAGACGAATATTGAAAGATGTTCATGAAATTCAAGTATTTCTTGAGAAGTTATGCCAAATCAAATTATTTTGGTACGATTCGAGGATGTTGAAAAGTCGAGGTGAACAACCCACGTAAAAGGGACAAAGTTATCGGAGACAATGGTTCCGAAAGTAACGATATAGTCGTTACGATGTTAAGATGTAATACGTTGTGCACGCGGCGTAGGGGTGCGATAATTTGATCACCTAGAGTACTTGTAGAGAGTGTTTTCGATCGTGTGATTGCTAAACATTCTGTTAAAGATGGTTTATGGTGGTGATGCATCGTTAAACCCGGAGAAGAGTTCAAGGTCCAGATAGTCTTATGATCATTAAAGGTTCAAGTCGAGATACTTGATAACCTAGGGACGTAGTTCAAGGTCTTATGACCCTCAGCATGATTTGGAAACTTTTAAATTCCTGTTATTCATATCGCTTCCCAATTATTGAGCAATTGAGGAAGATTCTTGTTATTCTAAAAGGTGAAAGTGGAAAGGATGAGACAATTAAGCAAAGCATAATAATTTCAAGAAAGAAATGAAATTTCAGAAAGAAGAGAAATGTGAAACTCTTAAAAGAGGATGAGGTGAGGAATATGATGATCTTAGAAAGATCCGTAGAGAAAGAATTTGGTTGCAGAACCTAATGAAAAAATAGATATTAACATAAAATCTATTTTGATAAATGGAATGAATGAAAATTAGTAAGTCAAAAAAAATTTGATTTACTATTAAAACCACCACCAACGGTCCAGATTGATTACTTTTAAAACCACCACCGACGGTCCAGATTGATTTACTATTAAAATCACCATCAATGGTCCAGATCGATTTAACTTATTATTACACTTTAATACCCCTAAAGTTTTCCAAGTTTGCATTATTTCCCTCTAACTTTTGTAATTCACATATCTTCAATAAACACATTCTTAACACTTCAACAATTATTCATCATTAATATTATAACTCACAATATTTAACAACCAGGTCGTTCCCAAGAAAGAGGGGGCTTTCCGATAAGAATTTCTCCTTATTGGTGTGCAATTAGGTGACCAAACCTCTCCTTGACAGAACTTCTAGACATTGTTAACATTGCAAATAATAATATGAATAACTTTGTTGTCTCAATTTTAAAATATTTATGTAGATGATAATGTGACAATAATTGAATTAAATAACGTGAGATACTATGCAACAATTACTGTAGCAATAATTGAGTATAACTAAGTGACTTCTCACGTAAGCATCAATAATTAATACCGTGTACTACTATGCAACCACGCGTATTACTGTACTTTTACCACCGGGTAGTTCAATAGTTTAACAGTAAAACTTTCGCCGTTATTTTTATAAAAAGATATTTTTGTCGTTTTCTGACAATACTTCCATTGTGGGGTCCACCAATGATTGTGCCGTCGTACGAATATTCCCCGACCAATCGAATATTCACTAACACAATGAATATTTTATATCAACTTGCTTACTTTACAAAATTTTCCAAATATTACCCATAACTATAACATTATATCATATCCACACCATAATATTCAAAAATATATTTCGAGAAAAATTATTCTTTATTCAAAAAAAGTTGGGGTCTGACAACCTTCCCTTCTTATGAAATTTTGTCCTCAAAATTAGGGTACGTACCTGATATGTCGAAGAGGTGAGGATACCTTGATTTCATTTTAGATTCTAACTCCCAGGTCATTTCCTTCACATCGTGGTTTCTCCACAAAACTTTGACTTGAGGTATAACCTTGGAGCGTAGAATATGATCCCTCTTATCCAAGATTTTAACAGGTACATCCTCATACGTTAAATCTGCCTCTATCTCATCCGGTTCTAATTAAATAATGTGGTTCAAGTCTCCCACATATTTACGTAACATCGATACGTGAAAAACGTTATGAACACGTGAAATACTTGGCGATAAAGCGAGTCTATAGGCCACACTTCCTACTCGATCGAGGATTTCAAATAGACTAATAAAATCGAGGAATTGAGCTTTCCTTTCTTCGTCGATTCTTGCTTCTAGAATAACGCCCTCTTGAACCTTCTTCTTCACATTCATCAGCTCTAAGTCTGTAGCTTGAGCGACTTTACCTTTATCGATTAAAGTCGGTTCTAATTGTATATTCGTTATCTTCAAGTAGGTTCTTGGAGTCTTTAACTCTATCTCCATCTTTTGTAAGTCGTACGAAATGAGTCTTTGTGTTAACAACGTCACACTCGTAACCGCATACGATCTTCTACTCAACTCATCGACTACCACGTTATTTCTTCCACTATGATATTGAATTGTATGGTCATAATCTTCAACAGCTTGAGCTAACGTATTCAGCACATGTTACGTTCATTTTGGGTGAAAAAACATTTGAGGGTTTTGTATCGAGTTCAAGGTTGATACAAAATTCAATTTCACGCTCTGGGGGTAGGCCAGGAAGTTCTTGAGGGAATACGTCAAAAAATTTATTAACAATAGAAATATCATTCAAATCTGACGTATTTTTCTTTAAATCCGTGACATGAGCTAAGAAAGCTTGACATCCATTTTTCAATAAATGAATAGCTTTATGGCTTGAGATGATAGTGATTGACTTTAGTGGTTTGGTTGTTTGAATTCGCATAATAGGATGGTTAGGAATATGAAAGCTTACAACCTTACGAAAAGCATGATGAGTAGTTAACCAATCGATTCCTAAAATCACATCAAGGGCAAGTATTTTCAAAGAGACAAGATCAACAGGTAACGTGAAAGTGATGATTTGAATCAATATGATTTATAAACAATGGAGGTAACGACGGTTTCTACTAACGAAGTTTCAACCAATAAGTCAAAGTCTAACTTCTCTGGGGTCAAATTTAAACGTTAAGCGTAAGCAAGAGAGATAAAAGAATAGGTAGAACCGATATTTAATAAGGTATAGACTTCGCAAGAATTTATAATTAACTAACCCGTGCTAACTTCGTTCGGGTTACTCGCTTTTTGAGAAGTCACGAAAAATGCTCTTCCCAGAAACCAAACTTTGTTTTGTTCAGATCCCTTTTTGGTGCCACCGTCCCAATTTGGACTTGATTTCGCCTGAGGAAAAAAATCGAGCTATGTGACCGTCTTTTCTACAACTAAAACATACCTTAGAAGGCTGTGAACAGTTTGGACTTATGTGTCCTTCCTCTCCGCATCTGTAGCATCTAACTGGCGGTTGTTCTCCTCCCCTAGAATTTGTTCTTTGGTGTTGGTCTGTCACGCCAACGCCTTCTTCCCATCATCGTTAAATCTTCTCTTCTTGAATTTTCCACTTCTATTATCTTGGCCATGATTACCACCGAAGTGGTTACCATTTCTTGCCTGATAATTTCCTCCACGATGGTTATCATTGTTCTGATGACCGTTGCCACCGGTACGATTATTATCGTGTTGTTGGTCGTTGCCTTTTGGTTGTGATGACTCATTATCGCGCTCCAATAACTGAGCCCTATTCACAATATCTGAATATAAACAAAGTTTGTGAGAAATGAGGTGTTGACGTATATCGGGTTTCAAACCTCTTAGAAACATTCACGTCATTCACTCCTCATTATCAACTAAATGGGATGCAAACCGGGATAACTCCACAAATTTAGCCTCGTATTACGACACAGTCATATTATTTTGCTCCAGCTTGATAAACTCCACCTCCTTCATGTGACGAATACTTTCGGGAAAGTACTTGTCATTGAACAACTCTTGGAACTTCTCCTAAGACATCTTGAGTCGTCGGTGTATGATGCGTTCTGATTCCCACCAATAATCTGCCTCTTCACGCAACATAAAGGTGGCGAAAGGAACCTTTTTCTCCTCTGAGCATTCTAAGACATCATATATCTTGGTGATCTGCTTTATCCACGGCTCCACCTTAAGTGGTTCTGGCTTTTCCAAAAACTCCGGCGGTCCCAGCTCCTTGAATTGCTTAACAGTGACCAGCCGTGGGTTGCCATTATTTCCACCTGCATTACGAATAGGAGTCTCTCTCGTTTGGTGTTGTATGAATTCTAAAAAGTTCCTAAACATACCATCGTTCGTCATTTGGTCAGTGTTGTTGTTTACACGGGGATTATTGCCTTCCTGATGCACATTATCCTGGGTATTGATCGTTGGTGACTCAACGGTCTCATGTGCTTCATTGCTGATCTCAACATTTTCAGATGCCATTTTCAAACACTGTCACAAAACAAGGGTTAATTGACATGCCACATATTATCCCTAAATAAATTTAGGTAGGTCATACTAGCGAAGGAATTCCTCGTCTCTCCCCTCCTAGTTCTTATCTCACATCTCAGCCAGGGATCATATCCCTAAGCTTTGATACCAACTGTGACGCCCCCAAAATAGGTATACATCACCCATCTTGGGTCGCCAAATACATGGTACTGAATACAAATACAAACTTAATTATACAACATGAGCTGAGAGTTTTTACACGAATATTATCGTCTAGACAATATCCAAACTCAAATAAAGTCCTCATTACATTTATTGGCAAACTATTTTATAGAATAGTGAGGATTACTATAACACCATCTCGGGCCATTACTCCGTTCCCCGACTAGTTCCAGTTACATTCTCATTTCCTAAAGAGAACAATGGAAGTAAAAGGGTGAGCTCAACTAGCCCAGTAAGAAATATTATGACTAAGATAATGCAGAATAAGTTATCATTAGCCTTCAACAATGTTAAGTTGATAGAATATAATAGACAACAAGTTTAACTGCAGCGGAACAAGCAATCCATTAGAAGAGTCAAGTAGAGCATGATATCTACTATCTTCTATGATTTAAAAAGTCTATCATTCACTTTATTGCTGGGACTCAGCTTAATAAATAGATCACATCATCGAATCATCCATGCACTACGGGCCAAGGATATTCACTAGTATCACGTCCACAAATTATTCTTGCACTACGGGCCAAGAATTATTCGTGTAATCATCAATGGTCATGACTATACCGAATTATCCCTGATCATAATCATACCAATCAACAGTCCATCTATGCACGTAAGCCAAAGATGACTGTCATCACAATATAAGCATGAGGATGATGACAATGATATAAGAATTCAATTAAAAGAAAGTAAAGGACAAATTTTTAAAGATTTATAATTTAATTTATCCAGAATTCAATAATGTCCAGATTTTCAACATGATACTGCTTTGTAGAGTAAAATTCAAGAATAATATCCATGTATCAAAAATAATTTGGACAGAAAAGAAATAAATTTTTCGGTGAATAATACCCTGTGAATAGTACTTCGGGAATAGTACGCCGTGAATAGTAACTCGTGAATAGTACCCATGTATGAAAAGTGCCTCGAATACCCGAGTGAATAATATTATATTGAATAGTAAAACCAGGTGAATAGTAACCCGTGAATAGTAACTCGTGAATAGTACCCCGTCATAAAAAGTGCCCCGAATACCCGAGTGAATAATATTATAGTGAATAGTAAATTGGGTGAATAGTAACACGTAAATAGTAATTCGTGAATAGTACTTCGGGTGAAAATATTGATATTTAATAAGAAAGTTCATATCAATATTCCAATAAAATGATACCGGATGAAGCGCAAAACTTACGGATATTCCACTAATTTCAAGGATTATAGAAGCAATACTTAATAGTAAGTTTAGATTTAAGAATATAAAAAAGAATTAACATACTGAAAATCGCAAATGGATTTTCACACATACTACGATGCGTAATCCGTGTGAGCATGAGGTTATTATTCACATACTAAAGGATGAATACAAAAAATAGTATTCCTTATGAATACGAAAAAATAATACCCCTTACGAATACAACAAATAATATCCCTTACGAATACAACAAATAATATCATTTACCTTAGTAGAAAGTTGGATACTGCAAAAATGAAGTAGCAGAATACTCTTCTTCTTGCTCTCTATAGTTTCTCTCTCTATAGTGTCTCTTGTGAATCTCCGTGAATTGGTGAGAATGAAAGAAAAATTAAGTTTCTATTTATAGGAGAATGGACTAAATAGTAACTAATTCACGAACGGTCCAGATTGATTCACTATTAGAACGGACGGTCCATATTAATTACTATTAAAACCACAACCGACGGTCCAGATTGATTTACTTTTAAAACCACCACCGACGGTCCAAATTGATTACTTTTAAAACCACCACCGAAGGTCCAGATTGATTACTTTTAAAACTACCACCGACGGTCCAGATTGATTTACTATTAAAACCACCACCGACGGTCTAGATTGATTACTTTTAAAACCACCACCGACGGTCCAGATTGATTTACTATTAAAACCACCATCAATGGTCCAGATTGGTTTAACTTATTATTACCCTTTAGTAACCCTAAAGTTTTCCAAGTTTGCATTATTTCCCTCTAACTTTTGTAATTCACATATCTTCAATAAACACATTCTTAATACTTCAACAATTATTCATCATTAATATTATAACTCACAATATTTAACAACCAGGTCGTTCCCAAGAAAGAGGGGGCTTTCCGATAAGGATTTCTCCTTATTGGTACGCAATTAGGTGACCAAACCTCTCCTTGACAGAACTTCTAGACATTGTCAATATTGCAAATAATAATATTAATAACTTTGTTGTATCAATTATAAAATATTTATGCAGATGATAATGTGACAATAATTGAATCTAATAACGTGAGATACTATGCAACAATTATCTTTGTAGCAATAATTGAGTATAAGCGAAAGTGACTTCTCACGTAAGCATCAATAATCAATACTGTACTACTTATGCAACCACGCCAGACATTCATACTTTTACCAATTTGTAGTTCAACGGTTTAACGATAAAACTTTCGTATTGTTATTTTTATAAAAATATTTTCATTGTTTTCCGACAATACTTCTATTGTGGGGTCCACCAATGATTGTGCTTAGTTATACTGAATATTTCCCTGTTAAAATGAATATTCCCAGACCAATCGAATATTCACCGACACAAAATAATATTTTATATCAACTTGCTTACTTTGCAAAATTTTCCAAATATTACCCACAACTATAACATTATATCATATCCACACCATAATATTCAAAAATATATTTCGATAAAAATTATTCTTTATTCAAAAAAGTTGGGGTCTTACATTTATTACTTAATGTTAATATTTAACATTAAAAGTAGCAAAAATATTAATAAAATTTTAATGTTAAATATTAGTTATTTAGTATTTATAATAAACAAACATATTATTAATATTTAATCAACTAAGTAACTAACTTATTATTACTATTAAATATACTAACTAGTTTTATTCATTGAATATGTATATTAATTAAATGTATTTACAAGAAATAAAGAATGAATAATTAAAACTGTATACTTTATTGGTGTATTAATTAAAATTATTGTATTTATAATTTATAAATTAAAATAATGAATAAATAAAAATTTATACTTCATTGATGAATAATTATAATTTTAAAGTTTAAAAATTACAAATAATTAGATAAAGAATCAGGTCAGACCTCAGGTCGAAACAGGTCAAACAAGGTCTAAGGTCAAGTCAAGCCCAAGGTTAGGCTAGACAAGGTTTTTTTGCAGGCCAGACCAATTTTCTGTCTTAAAAGAGTGGTCTTTTCAAGACTTCCAGACCAACTCTAACCGGTGCAAATTTTAATCAAGTCGAATTTTGACCAGACCGGGAATAGACCAGACTAAGGCCAGGCCGCAAGTCGCAGGCCATTAGAATAGTAAGGCATACAGCTTGAATACTTTGTATATCCTACTGATATCTCTGGGTGCCTCTTTAGTGATATCTAATATCAAATTGCTTTATTAATTTATATATATATATATATATCATGGGGTTTAAGGTCTAAACCCAATATCAGATTCGTTTGTAAATTTAGGCAAATCCGGTGTATGTTGTGCAACTTATGCTTAGTATATGTATGATAGGTTACTTTAGTGGATATATATTTTGATAGTGTATGATATGTTTATTTTATTTGCGAAGCTTATCAAGTCTCCTTATCTAACGAATTTCTCTCTTAATATTTATCATTGAGCCTACCTAGGGGCGAATACATATAAGGGGCAACATAGGCAGCTGTCCCTGTTGGATTTTTTTATAGGTATAGAGGTAGGGCAGATATATAAATTAATAAATTTAAGGGGACAGATTAATGAAATAGTTAAATTTGGATGGGACAAAAAAATTTATAAACTAATTCTGAATACAAGTACAAAAATCTTCTTAGTTAGTGAAATCTTAGAAGTATATTTTGTATAGCTTTTGGTTTTGAATGTTCATCAGCGTGTGAACTATGAGGGATTGTTTGATTCAAGTTTGAATTTTTTTTGTTATTCATTTGGTTGACTGTGGTTACTGTATTTTTTGTTTAATTGAGTTTTTGTTTTTGGGTTGTTTGATCTTCAATTAAAAATATGATTATTTTGATCGAATAGTTTCTGTCTTTTATTGTGATAGCTTACAATGATTTTGCCTTATTTTATAATAGAAAATGGAAAATAGAAAATGGAAAGTGATTATGAGTCTTTAGCGGCCTCTCTTTTCTAGTTGTCATGATTTTGTTTGAATATAGAAAACAAATTTGGTTTGAGGCTTTGAGCATTTAGGGAATCATTTAAATTAAACTATAACAAGTAACCGAAGTAAGTTTCTAAATTGTGTCTAAATGTTTTTTATTTGAAATTCCTTTTTTAGTTTGTAATATGAATATTTATTGCAATTTGTAAACATTATTATGATTAATTAATATTATGAGTAGTTCAAGCTTTCTTTATTTAATTTCAAGAAAAAAATTAGTTAAAATCCGCCCCTGCTGAGAAATTTTTTTGGATCTACCCCTGAGCCTACCCCCATTATCTTTCCTAACTAATGAGCCCACAATTTTTAATATCTCATGTCAATAGTCAATCTAGAGTATTTGTGTGAAGATTCTTTGATACTAGTTATTGGAAATATATCAGACTCATAATGCTTATTTGAAACCACATTTTTATTGAAAATGTTAACCTATTAGGTGCATGGCCCATTAGCACATATACATTGAAATTTTTTTTCTTTGTGTTTCGACATGGGATATTGTTATCACGCGGTACCTTAACAAATTTTATCACAAGTAGATTTATCAATTGATTAACCATGTATTTGTTGGTTTGCAGAAATAAGATCAAACATATATACAATCATATTGTAAAATGCCGGAAGCATAACATAATCGAGTTTAATTTTTTTTTTGCAATCCTAGGAATCACCATATGCAATATTACTAATTGAGTAATGATAAAAAATATACCTTATTAAAATGTTCAACTCATTGATATGATTTTCAAGTTCCAATCCTTTTCTCCTTTGTGCTTATCCAATTCCTTGGATCAAACGCAAGCTACTTAGAGTGTGTAGCTGTAATACCCGAAAAATAAATAAATAAATAAATGACATTTAATTTCATTTTTTTAAATATTTTAATTGGGCTTTCTTATGTTTGGGTAAAATATTATTTTTATTTACGTGGACTAAAATAAGTAAGAAATTTCATTAAATTGGGCCTTAAAATTAGATTGGGTTTAATTTATATGTGGGCAATATCTAATCCTATTAAAATTTGAAAAAAAATAATAAAATATAATAAAATAAAATAAAAACTTAAAACCCTATACGTTGAACGCTACTTTATTCGTCTTATAAAAGAAAGAAGAAAGGAAGAGAGAAGCGGCGACAATAGTGCTAGAAGGAAAAAGGGAGTTGACAAGTGAAGTTTTGTTTCAAAAGGTAAATTAACCCTTTTATTGAATTTTTGCCAATCATATAGATTATGAGTAGGATCTGTTGGATATATTTTTTTGATTGCTATGTAAGATATGTAAACATAGATCAATACAATTAAAGGAAGAGTATAACTTTGAATTTTGTGCACCTATATATGATTATTATATTATTATTTTTTTCCCACCAAACCTTATTATTGCTATTGTTGGATTCCAAATAGTAGAAGTATTGGCTTTGCTAGAATTGTTTAAGGTATTATATATGTTATATGAATTAAAATTTATATTGTTAATTATTAATAAAATATGCATACTTTATATAAACTGTAATCATAGGCAAGTACATGAAGACTTGGGTTATTAGAAATCTGGGATGCAAAAAGCCAGTGGTCGCCTGGTTGGTAAAGTTAATATGTATAATATTTTAGTAATTAATTAATGATTAAAGTTATAAACTGTTTTGAGATTTTTTTTATATATTAAATCAAACTGAGTCATTTTGCTGTTAAAAGTTATAACAGTTAATTAATAATAAATTTACCGGTATCATGTTATTAATGACTAGATTTGTAATAAAGTTTTATTTTATTTTATTAGACCGACTTGGAGGATATTAGCATAATCTTATTTAAATTTTGGGTATTACATTGCTTAATTTAGGTACAGATTTTGTACTCTTTCAACGAGACTCTTTTGTTTTTAATTTATTCGTTTCGTTATTCGTTTCAAAATTTAGTATTGCCTCTCATAATTATTTCTTGTCAATTTATTGTGATAGTTTATTTTGACATTTATATTAGAACTCCTATTTGAACTCTTTAGACTAGTATATCATGTCTATAAATTTATTTTGATATTGTAGTAATGTACATGTTAATATATATTTTGGAGACTTTGTGTTTTTGATTCGGTTCAATTTAACATGTACATATTAGAACCCTTTGTGTTAATATTATGTCGCATGTGTTGTGACATAATGTTTTTGTTAGAATACCGTACCTGAGCTATAACCATCTGTGGGGATACCACAGGCATGTCCTCTTGGCACCGAGACATGACACCTTCCGTGGCGGTGTGATCAGTCCACGACGTCTCCGTTTTATGCTCCGATGGGAGTTGGCCATTTGGTGTTTTGTTGTGGGAGGCGTATGGGTTGACCCTAGTTTTCTGTTCTGTTCTGTTTTACGGATTGGTGATGTTTGTGCTAAACACGCCTTTCGATTTGCATACATCTGGATCTGGCCGGTCCGATGTATGTTTTGCCCGTGTGGCATTATTTGATTTGCCTATGTGACATTATTTGACTTGCCTGTGTGGCAAGTTATATTTCTATTTTGTTTGAGCTCGATATGAAATAACACCCAACCATTTGATTCAGCCTATTATTTCATTGTATTAGTTTTCTTCATTTTAGTTCAGTTCATTAAATTGAGTTAGTTATTTTGATTCATTATTTGTATTCTATATCCTTACTGGGCATTTGGCTCATGCTGTGTTTTTCTTACGGCAGGTAATCAGGGGGATCAAGAGCAAGTGTGATGAGAGCTCCCTTCATTCCAATGGTTTAGAGATATTTTGTTTAGGCTTGATATGTCAGTTTATTCAGAATTGTAATAATTATTTTAGATTGTGGTTTGAGCCAGTGTGGCATTTATTATGGTTTGTCTTTTGATATTTAATTATTACGAGATTATCCTTTTGTGGTTTAGAGCCTTGTTATATATTTGTCAGTTCTGTTGTGTTTTGAGTAACCTATCTTTCTATTTCGAAAAGGGGGTGTTACAGAGTTGGTATCAGAGCTTAGGTTCTTTCTTTTAGAAAACCTATTTAGGTTTGACCTATGAGTTATGGGTAGACTTCTGGGTTAGGTTTTTGTTCTTTTTGATTTTCTATTCAACTACCATATCAGATATATTCGAATTTATCTCAAATCTACTTTGTTTATATTCATGATCTCTTTCTTAGATGGCTCGTAGATCCGCTATAGTTGTTGGAAGGCAAGGCAATAATAGGGGATGAGGTGAGAGTCAGCCTAATGAGTAACATAATGATCAGATTAATGCTCAATTGGCTACCTTGGTGAATCAGGCGGTGAATCAGGCTTTACCTCAGTTGGTGGCATAGGTTGTACAGGCAATGCAACAGCCGCCGCCAGAAATTCTTGAATAAGAGAATCCAGGAAATAATGGTCACTATGCAAATGTTGAGGAAGGGAATGTGGATGGTCATGATCAGCCAGTGGTTCCAATGTATGTATGGTTGGAAAGGTTTCAGACGCAAAAACCACAGTCATTCAGTTCAACACCAACTCTAATTGAGGCAGAGAATTGGATTGCCCACTTAGAGAAGATCTTTGATGTGTTGGGGTGCTTAAATAATCAGAGAGTGTTACTTGCTGCTTACAAGCTAGAAGGGGATGCACAGAGGTGGTGGAAGGCGACGAAAGTAACAAAGAGTGATGGTTATGATGAGACACTTAGTTGGACAGAGTTTTGTGAGGTCTTTTATCAGCAGTACTTTCCAGTTGCTGATAAGGAGGCCTATGCCAGAGAATATCTGTCTATTCGGCAGAAAGATGATGAGTCCATCACGGATTTTATGACGAGGTTCACCAGGTTGACAGGCTTTGAGGGAACCTCAGCAAGGACTACAACAGAACAGGCAGAGAAGTTTAAGTGGTGAATTCGTTATAGGTATCGACAACATCTCATTAACACCAAGTTTATAGATGTGTCAGCAGTGGCCAATGCGGCCAAAAATATTGAGATGGAGCAACATGACTTTCGCTCTTCTAAACCGAAAGGGAGTCGAAAGAGGGACAGAGATGACCAGCAGGGTCAAACTTTAGGTCAGCATGAGAAGAATCAGGGTGGTCAGTGGAACAGGAACCGTGGTGGCCAGCAGGGGCAGTGGCGTGGCCAGAATCAAAACAGGGGTTATCAGTAGATGCCTCAACAAGGGCAGAATCATCAGCTTCAGCTACCTTGGCATGGTCAAAATTGTTAGCAATGGCAGAATCGTCAGCAGGGACAGAATCAGGGTCGTTATCCGGGACCAGCTGGTGGGGGTAACCCAAATCTCATTCCAATAGCTCCGTGTGCTACTTGTGGGGCTAATCATCCAGGGAGGCAATGCCACAGACTCATCAGTGTATGCTTCTTATGTGGACAGATGGGTCATATTGCTAGGGATTATACTGGGCCACGTGGAAATGGTGGAGGTGGTGATAATAGTGGCAATGGAGGTCAGTGTCAGGGTGGTTGAGTATTTTCTTTGACGTATAACCAGGCGGTAGGTGCGCTAGGTACTATTTTTGGCACTCTTTTAGTTGGCAATCGCGAGGCTTCTATTTTGTTTGATACGGGTTCTACTCATTCCATTGTTGCTCAGTCTTTTGTTCGGCACCTGGGTGTGCCATCTCAGTTATTAGATTATGTTATGTCTATTGCTACCTCGATGGGGACTTCTGTTGCTATTTCTGATTTGTATCGAGGGTGTGCGATCAATTTTGGGGATAAGATTCATAGGGCTAATCTTCTTCCGATGTGTATGCACGATTTTGATGTCATTCTTGGAATGGACTGGTTGGATAAACACCATGCCACTATCGATTTTCAGGTGAAGAAGGTTATATTTGGAGATATAAAGTCTCCAGAGTTCGTGTTTCAGGGTTCACAACCGAGTAGGGTGGTGAAGTTGATTTTAGCTTTGAAGGTTGGGAAGTTGGTGGCAAAGGGTTGTGAGGGGTATTTAGCGTTTATGAAGGATAACTCTAAGGGTGAGTCTCGTATTGAGGATGTTCCAATTGTTCGTGACTTTCCCGATGTGTTTCCTGAGGAGTTATCAGGGTTGCCACTGCAGCTAGAAGTGGAGTTTGTCATTGAGCTTGTTCTTGGTGTGGAGCCTATCTCTAAGGCGCCGTATAGGATGGCACCGTTAGAGTTGAAGAAGTTAAAGGAACAGCTGCAGGAGCTGTTAAATCGTGGTGTGATTCGCCCGAGTGTTTCGCCGTGGGGTGCTCCAGTTTTATTTGTGAAGAAGAAGGATGGGTCTGTGAGGCTGTGCATAGACTATAGGGAGTTAAGAAAGATTACCATCAGGAATCGGTATCCATTGCCGAGGATTGATGACTTGTTTGACCAACTTCAAGGGGCGAAATATTTTTTGAAGATAGACTTGAGGTCGGGCTATCATCAGTTGAGGGTGAGGGATGAGGATATCCCTAAGACAGCTTTTTGCACTCGATATGGGCATTACGAGTTTCTGGTGATGCCATTCAGGTTGACTAATGCTCCGACGATGTTTATGGATTTGATGAATTAGGTGTTTAGGGAGTATTTGGACCAATTTGTTATTATCTTTATTGATGACATTTTGGTTTACTCCAAGTCTAAGGAAGAGCATGAGGAGCATCTTCGCACAATGTTGGGGATTTTGTAAAAAGAGAAATAGTATGCTAAATTCTCTAAATGCGAGTTTTGATTGGAGCAGGTCGCATTTTTGGGACATGTTGTTTCTGCTGAAGGCATTAAGGTGGATCCTGCGAAGGTTGAGGCAATCACTAAATGGCCAAGACCTACTACGGTGATGGAGATTAGGAGTTTCTTGGGTTTGGTAGGGTATTATAGGCGATTTGTGGAAGGATTCTCTTTGCTTGCCTTACCATTGACTCAGTTGATGAGAAAGGGCACAAAGTTTGTGTGGAATGAGGAGTGTGAGAAGAGTTTCGAGGAATTAAAGAAACGACTTATGACAACTCCTATACTTGCATTGCCATCGGGGACAGGAGGTTTCCAGATTTATAGCGATGCTTCCAAGAAGGGCTTGGGGTGTGTTTTGATGCAACATGGTAAGGTGATTGCTTATGCTTTTAAGCAGCTTAAACCTTACAAGGTGAATTACCCCACACATGATTTGGAGTTGGCAGCGGTGATCTTTGTCTTAAAGATTTGGAGGCATTATTTGTATGGAGAGACTTATGATATCTTCACCGATCACAAAAGTCTTAAATACATTTTCACTCAGAAGGAGCTCAATATGAGGCAAAGGCGTTGGTTGGAGCTTCTAAAAGATTATAATGCTAGAATTCAGTATCACCCGGGGAAGGCAAATGTGGTTGCAAATGCGCTTAGGCGAAAGAGTTCAGGGAGTGTAGCAGCCCTTATTACACAACCTCATCTTATTTTGGATATGGAGCAGCTAGAGTTAGAGTTGTATGTACAAGGTTTAGATGGACATTTGGCTAGTATGAGAGTGAAGCCTTCTCTTATCTCGCGGGTCAAAGAAGCTCAAAAAGAAGATGGGGAGTTGTGGAGTATTGCATAGAATCTAGAGGAAGGCAAGCAGCCCGAGTTTCGTATTGATGACCATGGTGTGATTTGGTTAGGTGAGCGGTTGTGTGTACTGTCGGATCCAATCATTCGGGAGGCTGTGTTGGCTGAGGCTCATAGTTCGCCATTTTCTATTCATCCAGGTTCTACAAATATGTATAGGGATTTGAAGAATAATTTTTGGTTGAATGGGATGAAACGAGACGTGGCTGAATATGTTGGGAAGTGCCTCACTTGTCAACAAGTGAAGATAGAACATCAACGAGCTAGTGGTTTGCTGCAACAGTTAGACATTCTAGTGTGGAAGTGGGAGGATATCACGATGGATTTTGTGACTGGTTTGCCGAAGACTTTCAAGAAGAATGATGCTATTTGGGTAGTGGTGGACCGACTAACCAAATTGGCACACTTTTTAGCTATCCATGAGGGTTATTCGGTGGAGGTTGGCACAAATCTTTTAGTAGGAGATTGTTAGACTTTATGGTATTCCGGTGTCTATTGTTTCAGATCGGGACCCACAGTTCACTTCACGATTTTGGAAAGGGTTTGAACGAGCATGAGGCACTCGGCTCAACTTTAGTACTTTTTTTCATATGCAAACTGATGGGTAATCCGAAAGGACTATTCAGACATTAGAAGACATGTTAAGATCTTGTGCACTTGAGTGGTCGGGTAATTGGGATGATTACTTGAGCATAGTTGAGTTTACTTATAACAACAGCTGGCATGCAAGTATTAGAATGGCTCCTTTGAGGCGTTGTATGGTAAAAAGTGTCGGGCATCGACTTTTTGGGATGAGGTGGGTGAAAGGGCCATAGAAGGGCCTGAGTTAGTTCAAATCACTATGGAGAAGGTAGCGGTGGCTAAGGAGAAATTGAAGTCGGCTCGATCAAGACCGAAGAGTTATGCTAAAAAGCATAGGAGGACTTTAGAGTTTGAACCTGGTGAGCATGTGTTTCTAAAAGTTTCTCCTTTGAAGGGCATATGGCGATTTGGGTTGAAGGGAAAACTTAGTCCGCATTATATTGGCCCATTTGAGATCCTGGAGAGGGTTGGTGAGGTTGCATATCGGTTAGCTTTGCCTCCACAGCTAGCTCATATGCACAATGTGTTCCATGTGTAGGTGTTGAAGAGTTATCATTATCATACGTTGCATGTGGTGCAATATCCGTTCGATAAGATTCGAGAGGATCTTACTTGTGAAGAGCCAGCCGAGGCGATTTTGGATCGTCAAGAGCGGATTATGAGGAGGAAGACAATTCTGTTCGTTAAGGTTTTGTGGAAAAATCATTCGGAACGGGAAGCCACTTGGGAGACTGAGGAGTCTATTCGAGCGGTGTATCCGCATCTTTTTGATAATTAGGTACGTTCATTCTTTTGATTCTGGGGACGAAATCCTTTTTAAGGGGTTGGTGATGTAATACCCGAAAAATAAATAAATGACATTTAATTTCATTTTTTTAAAATATTTTAATTGGGCTTTCTTATGTTTGGGTAAAATATTGTTTTTATCTATGTGGACTAAAATAAGTAAGAGATTCATTAAATTGGGCCTTAAAACTAGATTGAGTTTAATTTATATGTGGGTAATATCTAATCCTATTAAAATTTGAAAAAAATAAAAATAAAATATAATAATAAAAATAAACTTAAAACCCTATACGTTGAACGCTACTTTATTCGTCTGATAAAAGAAAGAAGAGAGGAAGAGAGAAGCAGCGACAACAGTGCTAGAAGGAAAAAGGGAGTTGACAAGTGAAGTTTTGTTTCGAAAGGTAAATTAAACCTTTAATTGAATTTTTGCCAATTATATAGATTATGAGTAGGATCTGTTGGATATATTTTTTTGTTTGCTATATAAGATATGTAAACATAGATCAGTACAATTAAAGGAAGAGTATAACTTTGAATTTCGTACACCTATATATGATTATTATATTATTATTATTATTTTCCACCAAACCTTATTATTGCTATTGTTGGATTCCAAATAGTAGAAGTATTGGCTTTCTTGGAATTGTTTAAGGTATTATATATGTTATATGAATTAAAATTTATATTTTTAATTATTAATAAAATATGCATACTTTATATAAACTGTAATCATAGGCAAGTACATGAAGACTTGGGTTATTAGAAATCTGGGATGCAAAAAGCTAGTGGTCGGTAAAGTTAATGTGTATAATATTTTAGTAATTAATTAATGATTAAACTTATAAATTGTTTTGTGATTTTTTTATATATTAAATCAAACTGAATAATTTTGCTGTTAAAAGTTATAACAGTTAATTAATAATAAATTTACCGGTATCATGTTATTAATGACTAGATTTGTAATAAAGTTTTATTTTATTTTATTAGATTGACTTGGAGGAGATTAGAATAATCTTATTTAAATTTTGGGTATTACATTGCTTAATTTAGGTGCGGATTCCGTACTTTTTCAGCGAGACTCTTTTGTTTTTAATTTGATCGTTTCGTTATTCGATTCAAAATTTAGTATTGCATCTCATAATTATTCCTTGTCAATTTATTGTGATAGTTTGCTTTGGCATTTATATTAGAACTCCTATTTGTACTCTTTAGACTAGTACATCATATCTAAATTTATTTTGATAGTTTCGTCTTGGTATTGATACTTAGAACTCGTGTTTGTACTCTTGATCTAGTGTATCATCTTTTGTATTTATTTTGATTCTCGTAGAAAGTACATGTTAATATTTTTGGGGACTTTGAGTTGATGAATCATTTCAGTTTAACATGTACATATTAGAACCCCTTTGTGTTGATATTTTGTCGCATGTGTTGTGACATTATATTTTGTTAGAATACCGTAGGGTATACCAGCTATAACCACTGTGGGGGGTACCACAGCATGTCCTCTTAACACTAGAAGTATGACACCTTCCGGTGGCGGTGTGATCGGTCCACGTCGTCTCCATTTTTGTGCTCCGGTGGGAGTTGGTCATTTGGTGTTTTGTTGTAGGAGGCGTATGCGTCAACCCTAGTTTTCTGCTACGCTTACATTACATTACATGGATTGGTGATGTTTGTGCCAAACACGCCTTCCGATTTGCATGCAACTGGATCCGGCCGGTCCGATGTATGTTATGCCTATGTGGCATTATTTGATTTGCCTATGTGGCATTATTTGACTTGCCTATGTGGCAAGTTATATTTCTATTTTGTTTGAGCTCGGTATGAAATAACACCCAGCCATTTGATTCAGCCTATTATTTCATTGTGTTAGTTTTGTTCATTTCATTTCAGTTCATTAAATTGAGTTAGTTATTTCGATTCATTATTTGTATTCTATATTCGTACTGGGCATTTGGCTTATGCTGTGTTTTTCTTCTGGCAGGTAATCAGGGGAATCAAGGGCAAGTGTGATGAGAGCTCCCTTTATTCAAATGGTTTAGAGATATTCTATTTAGACTTGATATGCCAATTTATTCAGAATTGTAATAATTATTTTAGATTGTGCTTTGAGCCAGTGTGGCATTTATTATGGTTTGTCTTTTGATATTTAATTATTACGAGATTATCTTTTTGTGGTTTAGAGCCTTGTTATATATTCATCAATTCTGTTGTGTTTTGAGTAACCTCTCTTTCTATTTCGGAAAGGGAGTGTTACAGTAGCACTCTAAATGAGATCCACCAAGAGAATATTGATTGAAAAAGTGAATTTAGGTTTCTCCAAACCTTGGGTGGCTAGCCTTAATTCTCTATCTCCTAACTCTTTAAATTTTGAGAATACTACGTATTATAAAAATACTGACTTTTCATCTATAATAAGACTTTTCTTATTTATAGACCAACCCTCCCTCCTAACTCCTTAGGATTTTGAGTTTTAATTTAATTCCCAAATTATTTAAGAATTAAATAATTTATAATAATAATAATAATAATAATAATAATGTTTCTTATTAATTTATAATTAGTATTTCTCCAAATACTTAATTATATATATTAAGCTATTTAATTTATTCCACTAAGAAATTAAATACACTTAATTTATTATTATTAAGTCAATCACTTCTAAATTATATTTCTCTTTTATGGTGTGACCATTTAGGTTCAATATTAAGTCGGTAGTAGAAGAAATAAATTAGAACCCTTCTAATATTATTTATAATGAATTAAACTCCTTTAATTCAAATATAAATAAATAATATTTATTCTACATCATGAGTGGCGCCTTAAAAATAATGTATCATGACTCCGGATAATATAAAATCAACGTTTAATCACATAAAATTTATTCCGTGAATAGTTACCGTACAATTCAATCTTTCTACCACATAATGTCTCAATCAAATATATATAAAACATGTAATTACAGTCAAATTTTATTTTATTTGATCATATGTATTTCGATTCTAAAATGCACAACTCTAATTAATATAAATTAGAAACTCCTGTCTAATTTTAATTCACCTGATTAGGGATTTTTGAGTTGTCACTTCTCGAATCACATATGACGCTCTCCTTTTACTGGAAATGGTAGATCCTTTATTTATCATTCACCTACCTCCATGTACACTTTATTATACCCGAGCATACCTTTTGTATACCCTGATAGTCTTAAGGAATATGACAAAGTATAACTCAGTATACACAAGTTACTATGATGATCTCAAGTCTAAAGATCATTTGTACTACTATCATTATAGGAATTCCTATTGACAGACAAGTAAAAATCCATTAGAGTTCCTATTATAGTAAAATACTTGAAAAACTACTATGAAAATTAAAATAGAGTTAAGAAGATATCACCAAGATTAAACTGAGGTGTACATAGAGCACTGTCATTAAGGATAATTTTTGCCCCTCTGATATTGTATATCATTGGTGTAAAAGGTCACAGCGGATACTCTCTAGGATTCAAAAATTTCGTCTTCTATAATGTGCACTCAAATACAGAAGGTGACATGAACAGCCCATTAATATTTCTTGAGTTTTAGAAAAGATTATTCAAGAGAAAATATTGTAATGCAATATTTTTATATGAAGTAGAAAACATGCATGCTAATTCACTCTTTTACTTAGAGTAGAAGCCTAACAATATATATATATATATATATATATATCATGCACGGTTAAGTTATGAACCAAAAAGGTTTTGTAACGGCTAAAAAATTAAAGGTCTTTACAACGGCTAGTTTTAAAAATTAAACATAAATCAATCTTATAAATTTTTTAATGGAAAGATGTTAATAAATATTGAAATGTAATCTAACATACTATCTTGACTTTGAAATTCCTTTCAATTTTTATAAACAAAAAAATCTAACAATCCCCCACAGTTTCAAAGACAATATTTAAGAGAAATATGAATAAAAATGAAGAAGTTAAAATGCAATGCATAAGTATTAGTTTCTTTTGGGCTATGAACCAATACATAGAATAAATAAGGCTAAATTCACAGGAAATAGGTGAAACAGTAAGTTTCTATGAACCACATTCCTTTAGTATGAATTTAAACAATTATCATTCACATTACAATTTCGAAGCGGGCTTGTTCAAAGAGGTTGGGCACATTTTCGGCCATGCGCCAAATCCTGGTTTCATGTGCCATCATGTTAACCTCAGAAACAACTGCAACAATAACATCTGCCTCAATCAAATTTGCATTTGGTGGGACAGGTTTGTCGTTACTCTTCTTGAGTCTACATTGCATAGCATGATAATCTTTTGTAGTATCCATGACTACTAAAATTTTAGTTTTCCATCTGTTAAAATTAGAAACAGAAAGAGCCTCGATTTTTGTGAAATCGAGAATGACATTAGTAGCGGTTAATATAGTAGAATCCAAAATTATCCTTAAAATTGTAGTAAAATACTTGAAAAACTATTATGAAAATTAAAAGAGAGTTAAGAAGATATCACCAAGATTGAATTGACGCGTGTGTATAGCAATGTCCTTAAGGATAATTTCCGCCCCTCCGATATTCTATATCACTGGTGCAAAGGTCACAGTGGATATCCTCCATGATTCAACAATCTTCTCTAATGTGCACTCAAATAGAGAAGGTGACATGAACAACCCATTGCTTTTTTTTTGAGTTTTAGAAAAGATGATTCAAGAGAAAATATTGTAATGTAATATTTTTTATATGAAGTAGAAAACATGCATGCTAATTCACTCTCTTACTTAGAGTAGAAACCTAACTCTCTCTTTCTCTCTTTCTCTCTCTCTTTCTATATATATAACCAAAAATGTTTTGTAACGGCTATAAAATTAAAGGTTTTACAACGGCTAGTTTTAATAATAAAACATAAATCAATCTTATAAATTTTGTAACGAAAGGATGTTAATAAATATTGAAATTTAATCTAACATACTATCTTGACTTTGAAATCCCTTTCAATTTTTATAAACTAAAAATTCCAACACCTATAAGTGAGCCATTTTGGTGAACTTATTATCCGATAAGCATTTACATACTTACTTTAGTGTCTCCACACAAATGATTATGAGATTAATCATCCTCTTCAACAGAGCAAGCATAATATTGTTGATCGATTTCACAATCAATATATGCATGCAAGTATAAACGGTCAACAAGTAATAAAGTGATAAGAGAAGTATCGATCCCACGAGGAATTATTTAATAAAAAGTATCAAATACTAACTCGTAACAAAATTAATTTTATTTAAACAAATAATTTATGATTATGAATTAAAATAGTTAATAAAACTACTATTAAATACCACTAGATTAAAATTAGGTTATGGAAAATTAAGGTTATAACTTCACTTATTGCTTACTTATATCAATACATTTCTTATCAATTATGCTCACTATTCTGGACTGTTATTCAGGAACTTATTAGTATTTATAATCACCTTTCGATACATCACAAACATATTAATCCAATTCTACAGTTAATAGAATTGAATCAAACACTCTAATTAACTAATTCACTATATTTCTATGTGAATTACAATTAAAAAGAATTTAAAGCACAAGTTCCCTATCAGATTATATGTGGCGTAAAATTAATCTCTATCCTAAACACAAATCATTAATTCCATCACCATGCAGAAAATACAATCACATGCTATTATGATCATATCTAAATCTATACTTCATCTCCCGAATTCATATAGATTATCACAGTATTGTTAGCTAGACAATTAAATAATTATGCAACAATAATAATAGACATTCCAATAATAGATCACAGTAATTAACAAAGAAGCATGTTAAAGTAAGATACACAATAAAATCCGTTGTAATCTTAAAATAGAATTTACTTCATTGTTATTAAATTAAAGTCTAGAATCCACAATTGAATAAACATTAAAAGATAAAATTAGAAGTAGAGTATATAATAAAATTTATTTTCTGCAAATCTAATGCTCATCTCTTGCTCCTACTCTCGATCTTCAATGATCTCTGAGTTGCTTCAATCTCCAACAATTCAATATAAACTAGGGTTTATGATTGAATTCCTAAATCTAATGGAGTGTATCTTTAATCTAATCTAATCTCATAGAAACCCTATCTAATGAGTATCTTATTATATGCCTCACATCATGTATTTATAGGTTAGAAGTCAAATTCCTAGCTTAGGAGGAAACCCAATCCCATTTGGAGTAAAAAAAAGTATCAAAATTTGCCCAAAAACACATCCCAACTTGTTACGTCCGACCCCAGTACATTTTGCTTACTAATAACTACCGGTAATTTGCCTCTGAGCGCCCAAATATTGGACACTTTTCTGGAATTTTATGCTCTGATATTCTTTGGCAAAATGGCCATAACTTCTTCGTCCGAACTCCAATTTAGATGATTTAAGATATTTCAGAAAAAGGAGAAGTAGATCTACAAATTTTATTCTTTGAGTTTCTGAAAAAATGTTGAAATTGATCCTAAAGTGATTTCTATGTAAATGGCAAGATGAAAATGCAAATCTAGCAACCCCAAACATCGATCCAAGTAACTTTTGTCCTAATTCCTACAAAACAAGGTAAAACATGCATGAATAGACACAAACACTTAAAAACTACCAAAAGATTAAGCTCAAATGCACTCAATTCATGGGTACAAAACTCACTCATCAAATACCCCCAAACTTAAACTTTTGCTTGTCCTCAAGCAAAACAAACCAATGATATGCATAACAAAACCAAACATAATGCACATGTGAACTATACTCTACAATCCTATAAATCTGGTAAAAAGTAGTATGAGCTTCAACAACATGCCTTAGAGATATCCTCAAGAAACGCAAACAAAACATCCAATCAATGCAAATCAAAAACTGAAACCACTCCGACAATCTAAACCCATCATAACCTATGTAGTGTTTATGTGATCGTTTACTTATTCCAACCAACTAAAGACAAAATTGGATTTTATAATTTATTTCTTAAGAGGCAAAATTCACCATTCAAAGCAATTATTTCTGTAAACACAACAATTCCAGCCAAAAACACATATTTATCAAGCTCGAGGGTCCCTATGGAGTTTTATTCCTACTTTATTTCTTTACGAGTGTGTGTTACGCTCCATCCCATGTTAAAACTTGATTGTGCAATGTCCAATTCTCTTAGGCTCTTCAGAACTACCCATTTACCAACGACTCCCAAACCAGATGGTTTTAGGGCACTAGGTGTAGAGACATTCCCTAGGGTTTACTCGTTCAAGTAGTAAAGGCCACAGAACCAAACAAGTCAATATAATAATGCATATATAAATTTATTTATTTATTATTTATTAATTTTTTTTCTTTCTTATTTTTTTAATATCTATGCCCCCATAGATTCCCCCAAACTTGTTTATTTAGTTCCTTTTAGCCTTCCTGTCAGCATTTACAGATTTCATTAATATTTGAACTTAAATTTTCCCCCTAAAAGATAATTATGAACTCCTTTGATCCAAATAAGTTAAAATAAGCAAATCTACGTGCTAACCAGTTACACAAGCTTCTAACAAACTTAGATTACCATCATGAGTCAATTTAAAGTTAAGCACCAATTATCAATTTTGTTCAAATTAACATAAAATACCAATCTCATCATTGGCCAAGCCAAGACCACACCAACTCATCACACAGATTCCTGCAAATGCGACTTATGCAAACAATTATGACATGCAACACATAGGACTATGAATTACCATGTATCATGCAAACTAAATGTAACACAATCCTAACACATATCATGAACTATAATGCAAATTACGCTACGTGCAACATACTAAAAATGCAATACTATACTAACATGCCAAATTCCCCCAAACTTAAACTAGACATTATTCTCAATAGCTGAAATAGAAAAAAGTAAAGCAGAGGGCTTCCCTGAAAATATAGAAATCTTCCTCCTTGTCCGCTAAGTTTGGAGAATAGGCTAGACACATGGGACAAATTAGGCACCACACTTAAATTTGACTTAAATAACATGTAAAACCACCATAGAAACAATTTTATTAAATCCTAAATAAATGCAAATTCAAAAACTAGAAATTAAACTTGTGTTGCCTCCCAATAAACGCTTGTTTTATAGTCTCAGCCTAACTTCTTCAACTCTCTATCATATTCCCCTTCGAAAATTGAGGAACACTCCATTCATCAGTAGCAATGTCTCTTTTGGGAGGTTCTCATTAGTAATGGCTATTGAATCCAAGTCACCTAGCATGCTCTTTTTAGATAAGATCCCCATTATGTACAATAAATCACTAGGTGCTTTCCTCAGTCTGTGATCAAATTGTGGCATAGAAGCTTGTCAAACAAAACAGGGTCTTCTTCAATCTTCCCTTTCTCATCCCACTATGGATCTAAAGTTGTGCTAGCTCTCATGTCACAAAGAGCTTTGCCGATGACATGACTACCAATTGGACACGGTCTTGAAAAATAGCCCGAATCCTTGATCTTTGGTGGAGAAGGTACATAGTACAGTATCAAAATCGAATCATCTTTGTTGGTACTCAAAGTTAAATCTTCATCGATCTTCTTTTCTTGGTCCCCAAGTGTCTCCTCTCTTTCAACATCTATATCATTTGGAACATTCGGTTGTGGATTTGGTTCGGGCTCTCCGTCAGTCTTGAAATCCATATCATAGGTCCAAGTGTATTGAGGACAAATGTTCGAGGCATTAAGTAACTACTCCATCTGGTTCGCAAAATTTTGACTCGATATCTCCTGACTAATCCTCCTCTCCTCACTTGAAGCTATGAACTTAGACAGAAATTCCTCCAAATTTAAATTTTCTTCATGTTGTAGTGGAGGTGGACACGAGAATTCCAGTGGGTATGTTGGACTTATAACGTAAAATTGATCTTGATGAAAACGGCTCCATGAAAAATTCGGTTGATACCCTCAATCCTGATGATAGTTGTTGGGATAGGTAAAATTATTGAGGTAGTCACCACCATACTGTACATGCTCGAAACTGATGGTGCATTGATGATTCGGATGATTTCCAGCACAATAATCACAAGTAGCCGCCACACTTTCACTATATTATGCTGTAAAAACGTCCAACTTCCTCGAAAGTGTCTCTATCTGTGCTGACAATGTAGAAATTGTATTGAGTCCATCAATCTCCGCTCCCCTTGGATGAATCATTCTCGTATACGACCATTGATAGTTAAATTCAGCCATGATACCTGAAAAGAAAGAAAAAAATAGAAAGAGAATTAAATAAAATAAAAATAAAAAATAAGAAAAGTTAAAATTAAAACTAATTTGATTAAAATTAATATTGGCAAAAATTATTAAACTAATTCCCCGACAGCGGCGTCAAAAAATTGTTGATCAATTTCCCAATCAATATATGTGTGCAAGTATACACGGCCAACAAGTAATAAAGTTATAAGAGAAGTATCATTCATACGAGGAATTATTTAATAAAAAGTACTAAATACTAACTCGTAACCAAATTAATTTTATTTAAACAAATGATTTAGGATTGTGAATTAAAATAATTAATAAAACTACTGTTAAATACCACTAGATTAAAATCAGGTTATGGAGAATTAAGATTACAACTTCACTTATTGCTCACTTATATCAATACACTTCTTATTAATTATGCTCACTATTCTGAACTGTTAATCAGTAACTTATTAGTATTTATAATCACCTTCCAATGCATCACAAACATATTAATCCAAATCTACTTTTAATAGAATTGAATCAAACACCCTAATGAACTAATTCACTATATTTCTATGTGAATTACAATTAAAAAGGATTTAAAGCACAAGTTCCCTATTAGATTACATGCGGCGTAAAGGTATATATCTATCTAAACACAAATCATGAATTCCATCACCATGCAGAAAACACAACCACATGTTATTATGATCAGATCTAAATTTATACTTTATCTCCCAAATTCATATAGATTATCACAGTAATTGTTAGCTGGACAAATAAATAATTATGCACAAATCATAATAGACAATCCAATAATAGATCACAGTAATTAACAAAGAAGCATGTTAATGTAAGCTACGCAATAAAATCCGTTGTAATCTTAAAAAAGGATTTACTTCATTGTTATTGAATTAAAGTCTAGAATCCACAATTGAATAAACATTAAAAGATAAAATTAGAAATATAGTTATTAATAAAATTTGTTGTCTAAAAATTTGATGCTCCATTCTTGATCCTGTTCTCGATCTTCAATGATCTCCGAGTTGTTTCAATCTCCAACAATCCAATATAAACCAGGGTTTATGATTGAATTCCTAAATCTAATGGAGTGTATCTCTAATATAATCTAATATAATCTCATGGAGACCCTATCTAATGAATATCTTAATATATGCCTCACATCATGTATTTATAGGTTACAAGTCAAATTCCTAGCTTAGGAGGAAACCCATTCTAATTTGGAGTCAAAACTATGGATTTATCTCATTTATTTAATTTAATTAATTAAACATGGATAAAGAATGCATTTATATTAAATAAATTGTTTTATTAATAAATGAACAAGATTATAAAGTAAGTGCTCATCACATCCAATGTAATTGACTTGAGGGCATACTAGTTTCGGTATTTATATTAACCTATAGAGTATGATATTGTGTCTATATATGTTTTTATTGATCTACTATATACTACAAATTATAGTTTTAAAAGAGCACCATCATACGTGGTGTCTAGGGTCAAATGATCATTTCACATTTAAAGGTATAATAATCATTTACAATAAGGGTAATAGGTCAATAAGTTGAGAGTTTTGATGTCATATTTGTTATACATTGCACCTTATTTTATACTTTATGACTTATTATTTGTCATATTTGAGTTGATAAAACTCATTTGTGGACATAATTTAAGTAAGTATAAAAGGTGTAACTTAATTAATGTCCTCTATGTGGAGAATAAGAGCAATTCATTTTGTTCAAGTTGGAATCATATCATCTGTAACGTCCCAAAATTCCGTTCTATCTTCACATCCGGATTTCATACATCACGAGTACATCTCCTTCCAAACGTAAATCATTATATAGCTAAATATAACGACATACATTCTCAAATCCCAGGTTTTAATACCTTATAACCTCATTCATTACAAATAATGATAATTACATTATTCTTTATATCTTACAAGAGTGACTTTCATCTGTCACAAAGGATTCATAACAGTTCATTAAACTATTCTATATTACAAGTCTTGACTTAATCCTCACGCTCATTCATATACTGAATGGCACTTCATCTGGATACCAGTCAGCTTGATCTTTATAGGATCCTTAAGTTCTTCTACTCGTACACTGAAAATGTTTTTAATTTAAAGCAAGTGTGAGCATTCAATTGCTCAGCAAGTCATAGCAGTTGAATAAACAACTTTAAGAATTTAAACATTCTTTTAAGACTTCAATAACCGAACAAAGTTTATGAAGCAGCTTGAATAATAGGAATAATTATGATTCCTATCATTTTACAACATTAGTCACATGCACTTTGAAATACTTTCATTTTTTTACCTTTTCATACACATTCCGTCTGGCTAGAATCATTAGCACAGACTTAACAATAACGGTTCATGTATAAACAGAACATTTTCATATTGAACAGTTCATCTCATAGAAACACCGAAGTGTTAAAATTGTGGCACAAGGCCTCATACATTCTACCACCTTGTATAAATATCACACATTTGCACATAGATAAAACTTCTCAAGTTTAACATCTGAGAAATTTAAGAAACTAGCATTCATATTAAACATGAATGAAGTTAGGAAACTTGCCTTACGCATAGCTACATCTTACAGGTTACGCTGAACTTCTCATCGCAATCCCTATATATCATATAAGGAATAGCACATACACCAATTAGTCATGTATATTTGACTTATTCATTGGTTTAAACTTAACTTTACTTCTTAGGGTTCGCGATCTTGTAATCTAAGTTTACGTAACCATCCATCTTTATCGTTTTACGGCATTACGACATACGGAGATGTCTTAACTCATACGATCATCATCTTTGATGATTTACATTCTTATCTTCTTCTAATAACTTTTCTAGGACTTAGCACACATCACATCTCTACTAATATTCCATATGGTACTCTGAGTGGTTTCCCACAAACAACCAACAAACTAGTTTTCCATCTCATCTACACTGTCTTTCACAGCGAGTTAGATCGGTTGCTAGTTTCGTATAGACCTCCACTCTCTGAAGGAATTGTTTAGCCTAGCTCCCATATGTCAACCATTAAAGATTACGATTGTACCACCACCTAAACTTAACTTAACTTAACTTATCCAAATCATTAAAGCTATAATGTTCGTTAAGTTGATTCCCATTCCTTATGGCTTTCTAGCAACTAAATGCCATACCTCAGGATTTATTCTTTATCATCTAAGTCATACAGTCTTTTGTACGACTAGAACGATCATTCAATGTTAATACTATGCTTCCATAGTGTTAATCATTTTACATTACCTTATTCATATCTTATAACATCTGGTTCATTCAACTCGAAACGTCATCCAAGTTATAATCATTAACTCGGCTTCTTAACGTTATATATACGTCATTGTCATTAATTCAGTTTCTTCACCGTTCACAGGTTTAATCATTATTCTTCATTACCTTACTATGGCGCCCCCAAAACAGGTATACATCACCCATCTTGAGTCGCCAGATACATGGTACATAAATTCAAATACAACTTAATTATACAACAGTCATGTAAAAATACGACAAAACATAGCTGAGAGTTTTAACAAGAATATTGTCATCTAGAGAATATCCATACTCAATGGTGTCCTTATTACAATTATTATCACATTATTCCGCAGAATAGTGAGGACTACTAAAGCCATTTATCCTGGACCATCACTCCATTTCCCGACTCGTCCCAGCTATATTCTCATTTCTTGAAGAGAACAATGAAAGAAAGGGTGAGCTCAACTAGCCCAGTAAGAAATATTATGACTAAGATAATGCATAATAAATTATCCTTAGCCTTTAACAGTATAACAACTGATAGAATACAATAGACAACAAGTTTTAGATCAACAACTGCAGCGGAAATAACCAATCCATTAGAAGAGTCAAGTAGAGAATAAAATCTACTATCTTCTATGATTTAAAAAGTTTTTCATCAACTTTATTGTTGAGACTTAGCTTAATAAATAAACCATATCATCGATTCTTCCCTGCACTACGGGCCAAGGATATTCATTAAATCATCAATGGTCATGACTATACCGAATAATCCCTGGTCATAATCATACCAAAAACTGTCCATCAATGAACTACAGGCCACTGAGGATATTCACCACATCATTCGTCACATTACGGTCATGATTATACCGAATAATCCCTGGTCATAATCATACCAAGTCCATCTATGCACGTAAGCCAAAGATACCCATTAATCAATAGTTTATCTTTGCACGTAAGCCAAAGATATACAACTGTAAAACCAATAATCAATAGTCCATCTTTGCACGTAAGCCAAAGATATACAACTGTAAAACCAATAATCAACAGTCTATCTTTTCACGTGAAGCCAAAGATAACTTTCATCATAATATAAGCATGAGGATGATGATGATGATGATATAAGTATTAATCAAACGAAATCAAGGATAAATTTTAAAGACTTTAAATTTATCTAGAGTTTAAAAATATCCAAATTGTCAACATGATCTTCGCTTTGTGGAGTAAAATTCAAGAATAATATTCATGTACCAAAAATAATTTGGATGAGAAAAGAAATATATTTTTTACGGTAAATAGTACCAAGTGAATAATACCACAATGAATAGTATTTCGGAATAGTACCTGTGAATAGTACCCCAAATACCCGAGTGAATAATATTTGGGTGAATAGTAATTTGGGTGAATAGTAACCCATAAATAGTAACTCATGAATAGTACTCCGACACGAAAAGTGCCCCGAATACCCGAGTGAATAATACTAGAGTGAATAGTAATCGGGTGAATAGTAAGTCGTGAATAGTAACTCATAAAAAAAATACCAAAGAAAATGATATTCCATGATTTACTACAAAAAAGAAATGATATCTCATACGAGTATAATAGAATATCTGAAATCGTAAATAGATTTTCACCGCCATGCAGAATCCACGATAAACAGACCATTTCCATAATTTAATAAAGAATGAATACGAAGGATCATTCACCATGCATCTTGATAGTCCACACGCATGTGAGTTATTCCAACGAATAATAAAGAATGGAATAACAAAAGAATTCACGAGGGCATGCGATAGATCAACACATGCATGGAGTTATTCCAATGTAATAATAAATAATGGAACCAATCATGCGTAATCCACACGCATGTGATATTCCAAATGTAATAATAAAGAATGGAACTAGGTCATCCATAATCCGTATGCATGTGATATTCCAATGTAATAATAAAAATGGAATAACAACGAAATTCACTAGGCATGCAATAGATCGCGATGACAAAGTTATTCCAACAGAATAATAAAGAATGGAATAACAACACAATTCAACAAGCATGCGATAAACCGCACAGACAGGTTATTCCAATAGAATAATAAAGAATAGAATAACAGAAGAATTTTACCATATATACGATTATTGCATGTAGGCGAAGTTATTCCAACATAATAATAAAGAATGGAATAATAGAAGAATTTCACCATGTATGCGATACTTCACATATACAGGTTATTCCAACATAATAATAAAGAATGGAATAATAGAAGAATTTCACCATGTATGCGGTACTTCGCATATACAGGTTATTCCAACAGAATAATAAAGAATGGAATAACAGAAGTTCTCTTCATGAATACGAAAGAAATAATACCCCTTACGAGTATAACAAATAATATCCCTTACCTTTGAAAGAAGAGTATTTTGACTGGTAGGGCGAGGATATACCCGAAAAAAACTTGTACTACGCTCAAAGCTTTCTTAAACTTTAAAGAAATACGCTCAAGATTATAGAAGAAGAATTCTCTCTATAGTTTCTCTCTCTAGAGTTTTAGTGAATTCGTAAGAAATAATGAAGGAATGAGCTTCTATTTATAGGAGAATGGACTGCATAGTAACTAATTCATGACTGGTCCAGATTGATATAATAAAATATTCTAATAAAATAAAATCTTTTAAATAAAATATAATATATTCTATTTATAATCTAATAAAACGAATAACTTTATAAAAGTATTCTATTTTATATAAAAAGATTTTACTATGCAAAAACACTATCGCAGAGGCGATATGCAACACTATCCATAATAAAATATAATATATTCTAATTATTGTCTAATAAAACAAATAACTTTATAAAAGTATTTTGTTTTATATAAAAAAATTTTACTATGCAAAATACTATGCATAATAGAATATTATATATTCTATTTATAGTCTAATAAAACGAATAACTTTATAAAAGTATTACATTTTATATATAAAAGTTTTTCTGTTTTATTACATTAATAATACTAATAAAACAAAACTTCATCATCACTTACTTTGAAAAATTTTCAAATGTCACCCTTAACTTTAAACTTTTATCAATTTAACTATTCACTAAAATAAAAAAATTGAATACTTTTATTTCATAAAATTTGGGGTCTCACATAATTGACATACCACATATTATCTCTATATTCTGACCGACCAATTAAATAACAAATAAACTAAGGTAGGTCATACTAGCGAAGGAATTACCCGTCTCTCCCCTCCTAGTTCTAGTCTCACATCTCAACTAGGGATCATATCCCTAAGCTTTGATACCAACTGTGGCGCCCCCAAAACAGGTATACATCACCCATCTCGAGTCACCAGATACATGGTACATAAATTCAAATACAACTTAATTATACAACAGTCATGTAAAAATACGACAAAATATAGCTGAGAGTTTAAACAAGAATATTGTCATCTAGAAAATATCCATACTCAATAGTGTCCTCATTACAATTATTATCACATTATTTCGTAGAATAGTGAGGACTACTAAAGCCATTTAACCTGGACCATCACTCCATTTCCCGACTCGTCCCAGCTATATTCTCATTTCTTGAAGAGAACAATGAAAGAAAGGGTGAGCTCAACTAGCCCAGTAAGAAATATTATGACTAAGATAATGCATAATAAATTATCCTTAGCCTTCAACAGTATAACAACTGATAGAATACAATAGACAACAAGTTTTAGATCAACAACTGCAGTGGAAATAAACAATCCATTAGAAGAGTCAAGTAGAGCATAAAATCTACTATCTTCTATGATTTAAAAAGTTTTTCATCAATGTGACGCCCCCGAATCCGGGTACTTGAAACCCGAACTCGGTGCTCCACGATACCATTTCTATAAGCTAAATAATACTAATAATAATAACAATAATATAAAATTCAAACTTAATTTACATATGCATCAAAGTTTACTCCCAGGTACGAGACCTTTAAACATTCATTACATCATAGATAATAAGTATCATTGTCTTAATAAACTATAACTATTACACAACATATTAAAAATCTCATTTGAACAGCTTTTATTTCCCCTTGTTCTTGCCTGAGCCTTCGGGTTGATCATACTTAACTAAAAACATTTAATTTAAGCAAGAGTGAGCATTTGAGTGCCCAGTAAATAATAACAATTATAAATATTAGCTGAAAGGGTTAAATGTTTTCTTTATACTATCCTTCTACAACAAGTCAATAGTTGTGAAGTAATCTAAACCGATAATAATAACATAACAACTCTCTTTCAAATTTTTAAAACTACGTACTGACTATATATAGGGTTATGGTGACATACTATGAACATTGTTTTCAATTTTCGAATAGGTTTAGCAGAACTTCATCCGCAAACCGTCATAACTTACGGGCACGGAGGGTGATCAACCCGTTGTACCCTGTATTGATCAATACTACATACAAGAACGATATCATCATTCACTCTTTCCACCTTGGGTCCATAAAAATTTTTCCCGTATAAGGGATGTTCATACTTGTCGGGGTTCCAAACCAAAGGTTTTATCTTGTTCAATAATAATCTATAATTCAACATATATATATGCAGATAATTGACAAAGGTGTATCAACATGTGATTAAATACCATGATTATCCAAGTGGGGACACTTGTATAACTATTTACAGAAATTAACGAACAGAATATAACTGAATTACCATATACTAACATGTTGATAATCAAATGAGCGTATATAATATAGGGTTAATAATCTGTATAGTAATTATATAATTCTGAAACATTCTTACTCATGTCCATTGCATAAAGGAAATGCAAAGGTAGAATACTTGCCTGATGCGCTGCTTACAATTCGCAACTTAGTTTTATCTTTTATGTAATCACCTACTAGTAATAAGATCATTTTACTGATTAGAATAACATATTATTACACATAATACTGTCTATTGCAGTCAGCACATAACCTAATCACCTTGTCACACATATTCCACAATCATTGAATCACAAACAATAATTAACACAGTCAAAATATCTAAGTCCTGATTAATTTCTGAAACATGTCGGTGTACCGACAGTTTTATCGGGTAATAGTTGAGTCTAAAACTCTATCCAGTTAGTTCAATAACTATAATTTATCATGAATTTTCAAATATCAGAATCATTATTAAATGATTTAAATATTAAACTATTCTATTATCATTAATATTTAATCAATATTAAACTATTAATCAAACCATTGCCAAAATATTAAAGTTATTTATAATAACTCAAAAATATTTTTAAAGTATTAATATTACCCTTTAAATAATTTTTTAAAACATTTAAAATCATTTTTAAATAATTACCATTAATGTTTAAATATTAATGTACCATTTATCCAAATATTAAAAGTCATTAATTATAACTTAAAATATTTTAATTCATGAATATCCTTTTAAATGATTTTTAAATTATTAAAACCATTTTAAAACTATTTATTTAATATAAATTATTAAATAAATTTAATATCCTTAATATTACATTATTATCATCAATATTGATTTATTAATGAAATTATCCTTTAAATATTAAAAGTTATGTTTTATAACTTAAAAATATCTTTAAACACTTTATTTTCATTTAAAATGATTTTTCTAATATTAAAATCATTTTAAACTAATTTATTTAATATCTTTATTAAATAACTTAATCATCATTAATATTTAATTATTAATGAAATTCATCACAAAATATTAAAAGTTATAGAAAATAACTTAAAATATCTTTTATATCATAACATATTTTTTATGTGATTTTCACGTATTAAAATCATTTTAAATAATTTATTTAATATTATACTTAAATAAATTAAATACTTTTTATATTCCAAAAATATTAAATATTTATGAAATATACCTAAAATAATTAAAAACTAATTTTCAGACTTTAAGTTAATTTTTTAATAATTTATTTGGTATTTTTAATAATTAAAACTAATTTTTTTTTATTTTTAATCATTTTCCAGAATTTAGTAAAATAAAATTCTTAATAATCGTCGCTATAGGCTATAGCAACACTCATCTGTCATGTTAGGTGTTCTTGGCCTCAAGAACACTGACAAGTCAGTGGTCGAGGTGCCCTGTTTGACCGAATCTAATTCTCTGTACAACTGTTTCTGGACGTGCTAATGGCTTGATTTTGTAGTACTAATGTAATTCTTCATGATCCATCAAGAATCATGACTAAACAACATCACAATCTCTTGTTATAAAGCTTAGAAATTACTGTCAGACGGTTCTTCAAGTTTCTGGGCTGCCCAGAAATTTAAGGTCATGGCCGATCAACGGTTTTGTTGGCCTTAAATCTATCAATATGTTCATGTTAAATTTGTCCTACACGTCGGGCTTTGAAGTATAACCAAAATAGAATATTATTCAAGCAACATACAAGTCTAAACATCAATAACAAGAAAGATATAAGTCATCAAACTCATCGTCGAAGTCGTTCTTCATTTACGGTTTGCCCGAAATGAAGAACAGTCAACTATTCACTTTCGAGCTCCCACAACTTGAAATCCTTTTGATAGTTTTGTGATCTACGAGTTCGAGATTGTAAACAACATGTAACACTATATATCTAATATATAAAACACATAAAACAGCAAAAGATCAAGTAGATCGGGCCGGTCATTAAAGTTCATTCAAAATCATGTTCTTGATTTTCTGGAAATTCTAGAAAACCAAATCCGTGATCATCTTAGCTGGTTTGACCATTCATAGAGTTCCATATGTTGATGATTTCAAGGATATAAAATCATGAACATAAAGTTAACATAACATACTACAACTTAGACTCAAGATTCATAACATAACATCAATGTCCTGTCAGATCTAATGCTTAGGATATCTTGTCAGACGCTGCAAACTTCTTTCTGGGTTACCCAGATTTCCTCTGGTCATGCCCGGTCAACGGGTTTTGACCGATAATAACTTACAATCTACACATCAAATCACCCTTATTCCTCTTGTAGATTAAAGACCACATACTAGACTACAATATCCAACACTTAAAACACAAAAATCAAACACAGAAAGAGATCTACAAGGCCTGACATTCACTGTCAGACATTAAAAGCAAAAATTTCCAGATTTTATAAATCTTCAAATCTGAGCCTCTAGATGTTATGGATCTAACATCTAGCAACCCAGATCATCATTATATACTGCATACTACAAGTTTAACAAAAAAAAACTAACATCTAACACCAAATCACAGAATTTCTAAGTTAGGGTTTTTGAACCTTTTCTAAGCTTTGATTCTGATTCTGCTCTTCTGATCTGATATTGGTGTTAGTGGGGCTTGATTAGGGACTGATCTAACACCAAAATTTCGTGGGTTTGGCCTTTAGAGAATATAGCTAAGTACTTGTGAATAATCTAGGCGAAAATGAGGATTTTCTCTCTCTTAAATTATGAAATGAATTGATACAATGAATCTGGTTGCTTGTAATGGTTGATGTGCTATTAATCTAGCTGATAGCTTGGTAGACTAGGGTGGCTATCAGATTTGCAAGGATTTGGCTAGCAAAAATTCAACTAATGGGATAAAAGGGCATTTTGGTAATTTTACTTATAATTTCAAGGATATTTTTGTCCAAGGTGCTTGAATCTAGGGTTTAAGCACTAGATTTTAAATCTTAAGGTGTCCCAAATAATTTCTAGGGTTTGACAAATTAAAATTAAAGTGTAATAAAATTTTAATTAAACACATTAATTTAAGATTAGGGTTTTTAATAGAAAATTAGGGTTTTTTAAATTAGGGTTCCTTAATATTATTAGGGTTCCCAAATTAACAAGTAGGGTTTCCTAATTAACATTATAATTTACTAAAATAGTAATTAGGATTTCTAATTTCAACAAATTAGGGTTTTCAAATAATAATTAGGGTTTCTCCTAATTACAAAAATTATATAATACACAGTAAAATTCATGTAACACAATTATTACACAGTCTTGAACTCACAACTGAGTTTAAAAATTAGGGTTTAATAACATGATATAAGGGTTGTGACATAATTTACCACAATTGACCAACATTAACAGTCTACACATTTACAAAGACATATTTATAAAGATCGAAAAATCAAAATATAATTAATATTATATTATTATTCTCATCCCTTGATCAAAATCCTAATTTAGGGTTTGGATTCCATATCTGGTTTATCTTTCATATACAACATCAATAATTAAGCTAAAATAATTTACTTAAATATTCTGAACAAATTCATATAATAGAATATTTATTATTATAATTCTAAAAATCATTTCATATATTATTTAAATAATATAAAATCATGTTTTCATGGAAAATAATTAATAAAAACATTTCTGCTACAACAATTAATTACAATAAGAATATAATTTGTAATGATCAATAATTATTTATAATTTTTCAGGTACTAAATATAATTGCATTTATCATAAACATTACTTGACATATATTCATTAAAATAAAAAAAAATTATATGCAAAATTTCTTATTTATTTATTTGAAAAATATCGGGTTATTACATTCACCCTCCCTTATAAGGATTCCGTCCTCGGAATCACCGTTTTAAAACTCATACATACAAGGGTACATAGTATATACAATCATTGCAAGTAGACCTCGATCATATTTGATCGAACAGATCTTTAACTATTCAGCACAAAGCTTGTCTATCTGATTAAACGAAAATTTGATTTTTAAAAGAACTCAAATTCCTCCTTCAAAATTTCTTTATAAAATAATTTACTATATATAGGAAAATCATATACATACGAAAATTAAAGTTATTCGAATAATACCTGGAGTTCTATTCCCAGCTGCCACAATATCATGGACCGTCATGTTGAAGACTCTTGCGGTTGCTTTTGTTGGGTTGTTGGTTGAGGTCGGTCTGGTGATCGCCAGAGTCCCGCTGCCTTTCCCCGTGGTTACACTCCCTGCCTCCATTCTCCTCTTTGGACAATCCTTCACCTTATGTTCAGTCGATCAACATATAAAACACCCATTGTTCATCCTTGGGTTGGGGAAGTTAGGAGAGATATGGCCCTCCTGCCCGCACTTGTAACACACGAACTTACCCTTCAGGCATTCACCAGAGTGATTCTTCCCACAATTCTTACATTGCACAGTCTGTTTCTTCGCACCTTCCTGCTTCACTTGAACATTCCCTAAATAATTCCCCTTTCTTTTTTCACCCTTATTCCCACTACTAGTTTCCACCTTCACAGCTCCCCCTGCCTTGCTTTTGTTCTTCTTCTCCTTGTTATAGAGGCTCATGGCCTCACTCCCCTCCTCAGTTATGATAGCCTTCTCCATGAGTGCTGCAAAAGTATTAATCTGCAACACTGCCACTTTGTTGTAGAGCCAGGGTTTTAAGCCCAGCTCAAACCTCCTTGCCTTCCTAGCCTCCGTATCAACTTGATGCGGAGCAAACCTAGCCAACTCATTAAACTTTGCGGCATACTCCACAACAGTCATGTTATCATGCTTCAACTCCAGAAATTTTACCTCCATCCTAGCCTGCATACTAGCTGAGAGATAGTTTTCGAAAAACAAAGTTTTAAACCTAGCCCAAGTCACTACTCCTTCTCCTGCCCTAGTTTGATTTGCCTCCCACCAAAAAATAGCCTCCCCTTTCATCATATAAGTGGCAAAAGCGGTCTTTTGCCCCTCATTTACCCTAGCAATTTTGAACGCCTATTCTATCTCGTTAACCCATGTCTGGGCTTTTATAGGGTCAGCTGATCCCCTGAATTCTGGTGGTCCTACTGCCTTGAAGTCTTTAAATTTTGCTAAGTGATTGTCTGGTTGGTTCCCTGCAGCTGGTATTCCCTGCTACATAGCCTGAGCTACCATGTTCGCAAAGTTTTGCATCGGGTCTTGCTGTTGTCCCCCAACATTGTTGACAGATTCTTCTGCCCTTTGGTTTCGAGTTTGACGTCTTGGTGGCATTATCTGGTTAAGTAAAACCATAAATTATACTTTATTAACTTACATTCTAAACCTTATTGCATAAGTTTAATATATTAAACTTGTTTCATTTCTCAAACTTAGATTCATTTCATTCATTGAATATTTTACATAACATAGCACATACTGCTTTAAACATTAGCTATCCCTTTATGACTACAAAAGTCGGGATTTACAGCCTTGATCAACTCAAAAGTTGGGAATATTACATTACACAGACATACTTATCATACATATTACATTAAATAGACCTACACAACAGAACCTATACTACCTACATACTACACCTTTTCCTTGGACAACCTTTCGCCTGATGATCTTCTATCCCACAGATAAAACATGCACCTGGTTTATAGTCAGGACAATACAGAGTGGTATGTCCTTCATAGCCGCAAAGATAACATATTCTTTTCCCTTTCTTCTTATCGGGTTTTCCTAAGTCATGGTCTTCTATCTTTCTTTTCCCCTTCTTTCTCGGAGCTGCACACGATGTGTTGCTTGAGCCACCCATCTGATCAATTTGGATTTTAAGCTTATCTTGTTCTTCTATTGTTTCTATTAATGCCTGACGCAGTTGACTATATAGCAGTTTTTCTATTTCCCACAGCTTTTCCAGAGAAGAAACCTTGTTCCTCAGATCCTGCACTTCTGTTGATGCTTGATCAGCTTCAACTTTAGTGTCCGAATCACTATTTGTCAGCTCCAACATCTCCGGATCTGGTACTACGTTTTCTATAATAACCACCTCCTCAGAGTTGGTTTCATTGTGAGCCTCTATTTCAGCTATTGGCTTCGATATTAGCTCGGGTGTATGAATTTGATCCTCCTTCATGCTATAAGCATACAACAAGCCTTTTCCACCAGACATCTACACACATAAATTATCCTGATTAACATATAGTATATACACATAACAAACAATAGTTTAATAAAAGTTATCTTTTATTATGTTTAACGATGAATTTATTCAATTCATCTCCTTTTAAACTCTATATGAGTTATTTGTATTTTCAACGTTTCTCTCTGTTCTAAGGTTATAGCCTAAGGTCTGCCTCACCTAAGGTTTCTAACCCTAAAGCTTTGATACCAACCTTTTATTTTAATGAATATATGTCAAGTAATGTGTATGATAAATGCAATTATATTTAGTACCTGAAAATTATAAATAATTATTGATCATTACAAATTATATTCTTATTGTAATTAATTTTTGTAGCATAAATGTTTTTATTAATTATTTTCCATGAAAACATGATTTTATATTATTTAAATAATATATGAAATGATTTTTAGAATTATAATAATAAATATTCTATTATATGAATTTGTTCAGAATATTTAAGTTAATTATTTTAGTTTAATTATTGATGTTGTATATGAAAGATAAACCAGATATGGAATCCAAATCCTAAATTGGGATTATGATCAAGGGATGAGAATAATAATATAATATTAATTATATTTTGATTTTTCAGTGCTATAAATATGTACTGTAAATGTGTAGACTGTTAATGTTGGTCAATTGTGGTAAATTATGTCACAACCCTTATATCATGTTATTAAACCCTAATTTTTAAACTCAGTTGTGAGTTCAAGACTGTGTAGTAATTGTGTTATATGAATTTTACCGTGTATTATATAATTTCTGTAATTAGGAGAAACCCTAATTATTATTTAAAAACCCTAATTTGTTGAAATTAGAAACCCTAATTACTATTTTAGTAAATTATAATGTTAATTAGGAAACCCTACTTGATAATTTGGGAACCCTAATAATATTAAGGAACCCTAATTTAAAAAACCCTAATTTTCTATTAAAAACCCTAATTTTAAATTAATGTGTTTAATTAAAATTTTATTACACTTTTATTTTAATTTGTCAAACCCTAGAAATTATTTGGGACACCTTAAGATTTAAAATCTAGTGCTTAAACCCTAGATTCAAGCACCTTGGACAAAAATATCCTTGAAATTATAAGTAAAATTACCAAAATGCCCATTTGTCCCATTAGTTTAATTTTTGCTAGCCAAATCCTTGCAAATCCGGCAACCACCCTAGTCTACCAAGCTATCAGCTAGATTAATAGCACATCAACCATTACAAGCAACCGGATTCATTGTATCAATTCATTTCATAATTTAAGAGAGAGAAAATCCTCATTTTGGCCTAGATTATTCACAAGTACTTAGCTATATTCTCTCAAGGCCAAACCCACGAAATTCTGGTGTTAGATCAGTCCCCAATCAAGCCCCACTAACACCAATATCAGATCAGAAGAGCAGAATCAGAATCAAAGCTTAGAAAAGGTTCAAAAACTATAACTTAGAAATTCTGTGATTTGGTGTTAGATGTTAGTTTTTTTGTGTTAAACTTGTAGTATGCAGTATATAATGATGATCTGGGTTGCTAGATGTTAGATCCATAACATCTAGAGGCTCAGATTTGAAGATTTATAAAATCTGGAAATTTTTGCTTTTGATGTCTGACAGTGAATGTCAGGCCTTGTAGATCTCTTTCTGTGTTTGATTTTTGTGTTTTTAAGTGTTGCATATTGTAGTCTAGTATGTGGTCTTTAATCTACAAGAGGAATAAGGGTGATTTGATGTGTAGATTGTAAGTTATTATCGGTCAAAACCCGTTGACCGGGCATGACCAGAGGAAATCTGGGTAACCTAGAAAGAAGTTTGCAGCGTCTGACAAGATATCCTAAGCATTAGATCTGACAGTACATTGATGTTATGTTATGAATCTTGAGTCTAAGTTGTAGTATGTTATGTTAACTTTATGTCCATGCTTTTATATCCTTAAAATCATCAACATATGGAACTCTATGAATGGTCAAACTAGCTAAGATGATCACGGATTTGGTTTTCTGGAATTCCCAGAAAATCAAGAACATGATTTCTGACAGCCTTTGACCGGCTTCGATCTACTTGATCTTTTGCTGTTTTATGTGTTTTATATATTAGATATATAGTGTTACATGTTGTTTACAATCTCGAACTCGTAGATCACAAAACTATCAAAAGGATTTCAAGTTGTGGGAGCTCAAAAGTGAACAGTCGAAATGTTCTTCATTTCTGGGCAAACCCAGAAATGAAGAACAGCTCTGACAGTGAGTTTGATGACTTATATCTTTCTTGTTATTGATGTTTAGACTTGTATGTTTCTTGAATAAAATTCTCTGTTGGTTATACTTCACAGCCCGACATGAAGGACAAATTTAACATGAACATATTGATAGATTTAAGGCCAACAAAACTGTTGACCTGGCCATTTACCTTTAAATTTACAGGCGAAATTTAAACTTGAAGAACCTGTCTGACAAAGAATTTCTAAGCTTTATAACAAGAGATTGTGATGTTGTTTAGTCATGATTCTTGATGGATCATGAAGAATTACATTAATACTACAAAATCGAAGCCATTAAAGACGTCCGAAAAACACATCACAGAATTAGATTAGATTCGAAACAGGGCACCTCGACCATCGATTGTCGGTGTTCTTGAGGCCAAGAACACCTAACATGACAGAGATGAGTGTCGCTATAGCCTATAAATACGGTTATTAAGAATTTTATTTTACTAAATTCTAAAATGATTAAAAATAGAAAAAATTAGTTTTAATTATTAAAATACCAAATAAATTATTAAAAATTAATTTAAAGTCCTAAAATTAGTTTTTAATTATTTTAGGTATATTTCATAAATATTTAATATTTTTGGAATATAAAAAGTATTTAATTTATTTAAGTATAATATTAAATAAATTATTTAAAAATAATTTTAATACATGAAAAATCATTTTAAAATATGTTATGATATAAAAGATATTTTATGTTATTTTCTATAACTTTTAATATTTTGTGATGAATTTCATTAATGATTAAATATTAACGATGATTAAGTTATTTAATAAAGATATTAAATAAATTAGTTTAAAATGATTTTAATATTAAAAAATCATTTTAAACAAAAATAAAGTGTTTAAAGATATTTTTAAGTTATAAAACATAACTTTTAATATTTAAAGAATAATTTCATTAATACATCAATATTGATGATAATAATGTAATATTAAGGATATTAAATTTATTTAATAATTTATATAAAATAAATAGTTTTAAAATGGTTTTAATAATTTAAAATCATTTAAAAAGGATATTCATGAATTAAAAATATTTTAAGTTATAATTAATGACTTTTAATATTTGGATAAATGGTACATTAATATTTAAACATTAATGATAATTATTTAAAATGATTTTAAATGTTTTAAAAAATCTTTTAAAGGGTAATATTAATACTTTAAAATATTTTTGAGTTATTATAAATAACTTTAATATTTTGGCAATGGTTTCATTAATAGTTTAATATTGATTAAATATTAATGATAATAGAATAGTTTAATATTTAAATCATTTAATAATGATTCCGATATTTGAAAATTCATGATAAATTATTATAAGTGTTTAAAAATTATTTTAAGTCATTTAAAAATAATATGACTGATAATTACAATTATTGAACTAACTGGATAGAGTTTTAGACTCGACTATTACCCGATAAAACTATCGGTACACCGACATGTTTCAGAAATTAATCAGGACTTAGATATTTTGACTGTGTTAATGATTGTTTGTGATTCAATGACTGTGGAATATGTGTGACAAGGTGATTAGGTTATGTGCTAACTGCAATAGGCAGTATTATGTGTAATAATATGTTATTCTAATCAGTAAAATGATCTTATTACTGATAGGTGATTACATAAAAGATAAAACTAAGTTGCGAATTGTAAGCAGCGCATCAGGCAAGTATTCTACCTTTGCATTTCCTTTATGCAATGGACATGAGTAAGAATGTTTCAGAATTATATAATTACTATACAGATTATTAACCCTATATTATATACGCTCATTTGATTATCAACATGTTAGTATATGGTAATTAAGTTATATATTCTGTTCGTTAATTTCTGTAAATGGTTATACAAGTGTCCCCACTTTGATAATCATGGTATTTAATCACATGTTGATACACCTTTGTCAATTATCCGTATATATATATATATATATATATATATATATATATATATATATATATGTGTTGAATTATAAATTATTGTTGAACAAGATAAAACCTTTGCTTTGGAACCCCGACAAGTATGAACATCCCTTATACGGGAAAACTTTTTATAGACCCAAGGTGGAAAGAGTGAATGATGATATCGTTCTTGTATGTAGTATTGATCAATACAGGGTACAACGGGCTGATCACCCTCTGTGCTAGTAAGTTATGACGGTTTCTTGCGGATGAAGTTCTCTAAACCTATTCAAAATTGAAAACAATGTTCATAGATGTCACCATAACCCTACATATAGTCAGTACGTAGTTTTAAAAATTTGAAAGAGAGTTGTTATGTTATTATTATCGGTTCAGATTACTTCACAACTATTGACTTGTTGTAGAAGGATAGTATAAAGAAAACATTTAACCCTTTTAGCTAATATTTATAATTGTTATTACTTGCTGGGTACTCAAATGCTCACTCTTGCTTAAATTAAATGTTTTCAGTTAAGTATGATCAACCCAAAGGCTCAGGCAAGAACAAGGGGAAAGGAAAGCTGTTCGAATGAGATTTTTAATATGTTGTGTAATAGTTATAGTTTATTAAGACAATGATACTTATTATCTATGATGTAATGAATGTTTAAAGGTCTCAATGACACAGAGTAAACTTTGATGCATATGTAAATTAAGTTTGAATTTTATATTATTGTTATTATTATTAGTATTATTCAAATTATAGAAATGGTATCGTGAAACACTAAGTTCGGGTTTCAAGTACCCGGATTCGGAGGCGTCACAATCAACTTTATCGCTGAGACTCAGCTTAATAAATAAACCATATCATCGATTCTTCCCTGCACTACGGGCCAAGGATATTCATTAAATCATCAATGGTCATGACTATACCGAATAATCCCTGGTCATAATCATACCAAAAATTGTCCATCAATGCACTACAGGCCATTGAGGACTTTTACCACATCATTCATCACATTACGGTCATGATTATACCGAATAATCCCTGGTCATAATCATACCAAGTCCATCTATGCACGTAAGCCAAAGATACTCATCAATCAATAGTTCATCTTTGCACGTAAGCCAAAGATATACAACTATAAAACCAATAATCAACAGTCCATCTTTGCACGTAAGCCAAAGATATATAACTGTAAAACCAATAATCAACAGAGTTTAAAAATAATATAAGCATGAGGATGATGACAATGATATAAGCATTAATCAAACGAAATCAAGGATAAATATTAAAGACTTTAAATTTATCCAGAGTTTAAAAATATCTAAATTGTCAACATGATACTGCTTTGTGGAGTAAAATTCAAGAATAATATTCATGTACCAAAAATAATTTGGACAGAATAGAAATATATTTTTCGGGTAAATAGTACCCTGTGAATAGTACTTCAGGAATAGTACCTCATGAATAGTACCCCGACATGAAAAGTACCCCAAATACCCAAGTGAATAATATTCAAGTGAATAGTAATTTGGGTGAATAGTAACTCATGAATAGTAACTTGTAAATAGTACTCCGACGTGAAAAGTGCCCCGAATACCCGAGTGAATAATACTAGAGTAAATAGTAACCAGGTAAATAGTAACCCATGAATAGTAACTCGTAAAAAAATACCAAAGAAAATGATATTCCATGACGAGTACAAAAGAAATGATATCTCATACGAGTATAATAGAATATACGAAAATGCAAATGGATTTTCACCCGCCATGCGGTAATCCACGTAGACAGACCATTTCCATAATTTAATAAAGAATGAATACGAAGGATCATTCACCATACATGAGATAGTCCACACAGACAGGTTATTCCAACAGAATAATAAAGAATGGAATAACAAAAGAATTCACCAGGCATGCGATAGACCGCATAGACAGGTTATTCCAATAGAATAATAAATAATGGAACCAGGTATTACGTAATCCGCATGGATAGGATATTCCAACAGAATAATAAAGAATGGAACCAGGTCATGCGTAATCCGCACAAACAGGATATTCCAACAGAATAATAAAGAATGGAACCAGGTCATGCGTAATCCGCACAGATAGGATATTCTAACAAAATAATAAAGAATGGAATAACAACATAATTCACCAAGCATGCGATAGACCGCACATACAGGTTATTCCAACAGAATAATAAAGAATGGAATAACAACAAAATTCACCAGGCATGCGTTAGATCAAGATGCATGTGTTATATTCCAATGTAATAATAAAGAATGGAATAACAAAAGAATTTCACCATGTATGCGGTACTTAGCATAAACAGGTTATTCCAACATAATAATAAAGAATGGAATAACAGAAGCTTTCTTCATGAATACGAAAGCAATAATACCCCTTACTATAATAATAATATCCCTTACCTTAGAAGAAAACTAGATACTGGAATAGTGAGGTAGCAGACTTCTCTTCTTCTTTCTCTCTATAGCTTTTCTCTCTATAATTGCTCTTGTGAGTCTTAGTGAATTGGTGAGAATGAAGGAAGAATGAGCTTCTATTTATAGGAAAATATAGTTTCGATAATTGCACATTTTGGGGCTCGAAATATTACAGTATAATACCTTCCTCTTTTTCTTCATTTTTAATTTAGTCCTGCAAGTATTATCAAAATTGCACCACCTCCCCTAATAGTAAATCATGTGAATCAATAGTAAAATCATGTGACTCAATAGTATAATCATGTGAAAAAACTAATTACAGTATAATACCTTCATCTATACCTCCATTTTTAATTTAGTCATGCAAGTATTATCAATCTTGCACCAACTCCCCTAATAGTAAATTATGTGAATCAATAGTACACACATGTGAACACATAGTTATAAACATGTGAATCAATAGCAATTAATTGCTCATTTATCCGGTTAATTACCCGATTGGTTAATATAACCTCCAGACATCAATTATTATCAAAATAAATGTCGATTTCCACTAACACTAATAATTCCCACACAATAGAACTATCAATTTCATCTTTAATCAACACGAACTTATTCATCATTAATATTATAACTCACAATATTTAACAACAAGGTCATTCCCAGGAAAGAGGGGGCTTTCCGATAAGGATTTCTCCCTATTAGCGCGCAATTAGATTATCTAATCTCACCTTGATAGAACTTTTAGACATTGTTAATATTGCAAATAATAATATGAATAACTTTATAGTCTCAATTATTGATTTAATAATATAAAATATTGTGAAAATAATTGAATAAAACTGAGTGACTTCTCATGTAAGCATCAATAATCAATACCGTGTGCTACTATGCAAACCACGCCAGACATCTTTGTTTTTTTACTACTCGAATAGTTCAACAGTTTAACTAAAAACTTTCGCCATTATTTTTATAAAAGATATTTCGCTGCTTTTTCTAACTACTGACAATACTTTCGCTTAGGGGTCCACTAATGATTGTGTCGTCGTCTAATATTCTCTGTTAAAATGAATATTCCCCGACCAATTGAATATTCCCCGACACAATGAATATTTTATAACAACTTGCATACTTTGCAAAATTTTCAAATATCACCCTTAACTTTAACTTTTATCAATTTAACCATTTACTAAATAACATAACAATTATAAGAAAATTGAATACTTTCATTTCATAAAATTTGGGATCTCACACCTTACAGTCAAACCATACATGTTGTGTAGGTTCTGCCCGTTTAATAGTCGCGTACACTTAACCCTTACATCGGCTAAAGTGTTTAACGCTTACATTTCATTATAACATTCTCTATCCGACTCACCCTCAGAATTTCATTAATCTTATTACCGTTCATTACGGCTTTCTTGATAATTTCATATCTTACTTACTACCTTCGTCAACGTTTAAGTCATACACCCAATGTATACTTAGAACGTTTGCACGACGCGAATATGATTCACGATAATCGTTTACGTATTTAGCGTTCACGTTACTCGTCTTTTAGACTTCCATTCAACCTTTATTTAAGGTTTTAATCGACTTCATTCGTTATCCATTATATGAACACTACGTTCATCATCCTTTATTAATGTCGAAGCTATATTGTTCGTTGTATGCTAAGACTAATCATTCATTGCAACTACATTGCGTTTACATTCTTTATCTTTTAATCATGTGCAATCTTTCCGTTCAATCTTCACTAAAGGTTTAAATCACTTTTTTAGGTGTTACATTAGGTGAACTATTGTAACACCCCCTTTTCGAAATAGAAAGAGAGGTTACACACAAAACATAACAAAAAGAAATGAAAGCTCTATGCCACAAAAGAATGTTCTCATAATGATTAAATATCATAAGACAAACTATAATAAATGCCACACTGGCTCAAATAATAATCTAAGGTAATTATTATAATTTCAAATAAACTGACATATCAAGCCTAAACAGAATATCTCTAAACCATTAGAATGAAGGAAGCTCTCATCACACTTGCCCTTGATCCCCCTGATTACCTGCCGAGAGAAAAACACAGCATGAGCCAAATGCCCAGTACGAATATAGAATACAAATAATGAATCAAAATAACTAACTCAATTTAATGAACTGAACTGAAATGAACAAAACTAACACAACAAAATAATAGGCTGAATCAAATGGCTGGGTGTTATTTCATAGCGAGCTCAAAATAAATAGTAATATACCTTGCCACATAGACAAATCAAATAATGCCACACATGCAATCAAAATAATGCCACACAGGCAATCACACATTGGACTGCGCAATCCAAATGCATGTTGTGACGCCCCCAAAATAGGTATACATCACTCATCTTGGGTCACCAAATACATGATACTGAATACAAATACAAACTTAATTATACAACATGAGCTGAGATTTTTTACACTAATATTGTCTCATAGACAATATCCTAACTCAAATTCAATTCTCATGACATTTATTATCACACTAAATAGTGTGGACTACTAAAACAACCATCTCAGACCATCACTCCGTTCCCCGACTAGTCTCGGCTACGTTCTCATTTTCTGAAGAGAAAAATGAAAGCAAAAGGGTGAGCTCGACTAGCCCAATAAGAAATATTATGACTATGATAATGCAGAATAAATTAGCGTTAGCCTTCAACATTGTTAAACTGATAAAATATAATAGACATCAAGTTTAACTACATCGAAATAAGCAATCCATTAGAAGAGTCAAGTAGAGCATGATATCTACTATCTTCTATGATTTACAAAGTTTATCATCAATTTTATTGTTGGGACTCAGCTTAATAAATAAATCACATCATCGAATCATCCCTGCACTACCAAGGATATTCATTAGTATCACGTCCACAAATTATTCCTACACTATGGGTCAAGAATATTCGTATAATCATCAATGGTCATGATCATACCGAATTTTCCCTGGTCATAATCATACCAATCAATAGTCCATCTATGCACTACGGGCCAAAAATGACTTTCATCATAATATAAGCATGAGGATGATGACAATGATATAAGAATTCAGTTAAATGAAAGCAAAGGATAAATTTTAAAGATTTATAATTTAATTTATCCAGAATTCAATAATGTCCAAATTATCAACATGATACTGCTTTGTGGAGAAAAATTCAAGAATAATATTCATGTATCAAAAATAATTTGGACAGAAAAGAAATAAATTTTTTGGGTGAATAGTATCCCGTGAATAGTACCCCGACATGAAAAGTACCCTGAATCTCCGAGTGAATAATACTAGAGTGAATAGTACCCGAGTGAATAGTAACCCATAAATAGTACCTCGGGAGAATTATAGATATTTAATAAGAAAGTTCAGATCAATATTCCAATGAAACGATATTGGATGAAGCGCAAAACTCAAGGATATTCCACTAATTTTAGGGATTATAGAAGCAATACTTACCATAGTAAGTTTAGATTTAAGAATATGAAATGAAATAATATACGAAATTGCAAATGGATTTTCACCTGTCATGTGGTACGTAATCCGCGTAGACAGGTTATTCCAACATATTAAAGGATGAATACGAAAGAAATAATACCCCTTACCTTAGTAGAAGACTGGATACTGCAATAGTGAAGTAGCAGAATACTCTTCTTCCTGCTCTCTATAGTTTCTCTATCTATAGTGTCTCTTGTGAATTTCAGTGAATTGGTGAGAATGAAAGAAGAATTAAGCTTCTATTTATAGGAGAATGGACTAAATAGTAAATGAGTCACGAACGGTCCAGATTAATTTACTATTAGAATGGACGGTCCATATTGATTACTATTAAAACCACAACCGACGGTCCAGATTGATTTACTTTTAAAACCACCACCGACGATCCAGATTGATTTACTTCTAAAACCACCACCGACAGTCCAGATTGATTTACTATTAAAACCACCATCAATGATCCAGATTGATTTACTATTACAACCACCATCAATAGTCCAGATTGATTAACTATTAAAACCACCATCAATGGTCCAGATTGGTTATCTATTAAAACCACCATCGGCGGTCCATAAAATTAGTAAATCTTTCCATAGAATACTAAGTCAAACTTACAACAAACGCCTCATAACAAATCCCTATATTTATATAAAAAATTGAATAAATATTTACCACAAATCATTTATCTGTAATAAACACGTTTTTAATCTATTAAGAATTATTCATCATTAATATTATAACTCACAATATTTAATAACCAGATCATTCCCAGGAAAGAGGGGGCTTTCCGATAAGAATTTCTCCCTATTGGCACGCAATTAGGTGACCAAACCCCTTTCCTCGATAGAATTTTCTAGACATCGTCAATATTATAAATAATAATATGAATAACTTTGTCATCTTAATTATTAATTTAATAATATAAAATATTATGCAGATGTTACTGTGATAATAATTGAATCAAATAACGTGAGATATTATGCAACAATTATTGTAGCAATAATTGAGTAAATTGAGTGGCTTCTTACGTAAGCATCAATACCGTGTGCTACTATGCAACCACGCGTATTACTGTATTTTTACCACCGATTATTTCAACAGTTAACGGTAAAACTTTCGCCGTTATTTTTTTAAAAGATATTTCTGTTGTTTTCTAACTCTGACAGTTATTTCGTTGTGGGGTCCACCAATGATGCTGTTGTCGTACGGATATTCCCTAACAAAAAGAATATTCCCCGACCAAACGAATATTCACCGACACAACGAATATTTTATATCAACTTGCTTACTTTGTAAAATTTTCAAATATCACCATTAACTTTAACATTTTATCAATTTAACCATTTATTAAATAGAATAATAATTATAAGAAAATTGGAAACTTTCATTTCATATATTTCGGGGTCTTACACATGTAAAATTGGAAGGTGTGTTTGGCACAAACATCACCAATCCGTAGAACAGATCAGAACAGAAAACTAGGGTCAACCCATACGCCTCCCACAACAAAACACCAAATGGCCAACTCCCACCGGAGCACAAAACGGAGACGCCATGGACTGATCACACCGCCACAGAAGGTGTCATGCCTCAATGCCAAGAGGACATGCCTGTGGTACCTCCACATGTGGTTATAGCTCAGGTATACCTTACGATATTCTAACAAACTACTATGTCACAACACATGCGACACAATATTAACACAAATGGGTTCTAATATGTATATGTTAATTGAACGAATCATCAACATAATATCTCCAAAAAATATTAACATGTACTTTCTACAAAAATCAAAATAATTACAAAAGATGATACACTAGATCAAGAGTACAAACACGGGTTCTAAGTATCAATATCAGGGCGAAACTATCACATAAATTTGAGAAGTAATAATTATGAGAAACAATAACTAATTTCGAAACGAGAAACAAAACGAACAAATTAAATTTAATAAGAGTATCGCTGGAGGAGTACGGAATCCGTACCTGAATTAAACAACGTAATACCCAAAGTATATTCCAATTATTACTCGTTTAGACTCCCTCCGTTCGATCTAATTAAACAAAATAATAATTAATATAAATACGTTTGCAAAATTATTCTTTCCATCTTTAAACCTTTAATTAACTCATTTTATTATTGTTATTATTATTATTATTATTATTATTATTATTATTATTATTATTATTATTATTATTATTATTATTATTATTATTATTATTATTATTATTATTATTATTATTATTATTATTATTATTATTATTCTTTTTGCTCTCATAAATTTTATTTTAAATTTTTAAATAGTTCCACATAGTATCTTAATTTATAAAATAAATTTCATACATACAGTGAAAATCATACCTTACAGATTTTAAAAGAATTATAAAGTGAATTTCATACATTAGATGATAAGTGTTTTCTTTCACGTTTTCCCCTAACGTAGTTAAACAAATGAAAAGTACATAATAGTACTTTTCGTCGTTTTTATTTCGTCCGATTTCTGCACGTTTTTCGAAAAAGACTTTTATCGGCTAACTTAACTTTTCACAACATATTATCGTCAAATCTTTTGACAGAATGTCACTTCGACATACCGATCTCTCAGAAAGCCTTAGGTTATTCAAACCCTAACTCTTAGGGTTTCATCAGGCAAATAGTGTCTATTTCGTCTTTTTCCTTAGAAATATTTTTGTTCCCGAAAAATTTTTATTTTCTTCTTGAAAATTCTTACTCGTTCAGTCTAGATCGTAGCCAGAATCCTCCCGTTTTATAATCATCCTAGGTTCTAGAACGAGTAATAAACACATATCACATAATATTATTAATAAAAATTTATTTTATTAATAATTAATTCTTTAAATTTAAATTCTGGACAATCCGAGTTTTTGGGTTGTCACATTATGACTTGTGTTTATCGTGAAACATTTGATAAGGTGCAAGTTGTTTTTAAAAGCTAGTTTGTCTTGGTTCCTTAATAATTAATAAAAGATTACTAGTTGCTTCATAAGTATAAGTGGTGTAATTTTATTTAATTATGTGAAACAAAAGAAAATAAGTTAATCTTTATTTTGGATTTGATGACTAGTTAACCTTTTATTGTGACTCTATCTTTCTATTTAAATTACATTACTATTAATAATTTGTAACTTACATCATTATGACTAATGTGTAACTTACAACATTATATTTATCTTAATGTGTAATTAAAATAGATAATAGTTCTTAGTATTATATATGTATACATATATATGTATATATATGTAGATATATAAAAAGATAAACATATATGAGAAATGGAGAATACTTACATTAGAAGAAGAAGAAGAAAAGTTGCACATGAAATTCTCTCTTCTCTGACTTAGTTTTTTCTATAAACATATAACTATCACAAAGAAATATTCGTTTGGAACATTTTGTAAATTGCTATAACAAAATTGTTCAACTTCGAAACTTGACATATATCCTGGTGGTATATCGCCTGTAACTCATAACAAACCATTCGTGGTGGGGGCGATAAAGACCTTAAAAATAGGAATTACCTGAAAGTATTATGCACACAAACCAATCATATTTGATATGATCTAGCATATACTTTGTAATCTTATTCATTTATTAATAAAAAAATAATTTATTAAAGGCATTTTACTTTATCTATATGGTGCTTTTATTTTATATGTGATAAACCCATAATTTTGAGCAATGCTTTTAGAATCATGATAATGGTCATGCAAATGAGATCTAACTCTTAGATAGCTTAAAACTAAAATCGTTCCTAATCGTTGGATTACTAAAAAGTGGATTAGTGAATCCGGATAGATTAGTACATACTTTTCTTGCTCTTTAAAAGAGGATGATTGATCTCATAATCATTTGTGTGGAGACACTAAAACAAGTGTGTATGTGCTAATTGGAGAATAAGTTCACTGAACGTGACTCATTAAAGGAATACCTAATGGAGTTTTACTTGTATGTTAATAGGAATTTCTCTAGTGATAGTAGTACAAGTGATCCTTGAACTTGAGATCATAATAGTATCTTGTTTATGATGAGTTATACTTTGACATGTCCCTTAAGACCTTTAGGATATACTTGGGTATAATAAGTTGTACATGGAGATAATAAATGATCAACAAAAAATATACCGCCTCTAGTAAAAGGAGAGTGACTTATGTGATTCGATAAATGATAACTCAGTAGTCTTTGGCCAAGGCATAATGAAATTAGAAAGTAGTTTCTAATTTACATTATTCAGAGTTGTGCATGTTAGTTCCCAGAGGGAACACAATATATCCAGAAGGGGGGTTGAATAGATACTTTTTGACTTTAAAAATCTTTTCCATTTTAGTTTACATTGCTAAGTAATTAGCAGATGACAAACTTAATAATTATTCCAAACACAGCGGAATAAGTTAAGATTCCCCTTCATAGATGTTATGTTGACCATTTTTCTAGAGTTAGTTTAGATGTAAGTAGTTATCATGTTAATAGCAGTTATAGCAGTTATAGATTCATAATGTAAATGACAGTATATAAAAGACACAAGGGATTTTAAGTGGTTCAGAGACTCAAGCTCCTAATCCACTCTTCTGATTCGACAAGCAGGGATTCCACTAAGGAAGTCTTTACATCTTTGAATCGCTAGGAATCCTTCAAGGCCAGTAGCCTTGGAACTTTAGTTCACCAAGAACTCTTCAAGTCCAGCAGACTTGGAACTTCAGTTCACTAAGAACTCTTCAAGGCCTACGGCCTTGGAACTCAGTTTAGTCCCTTGGACAAGGAACCTTCAGTCCATGGATTCTTTTTGTTATTGTTATTGGTGCTGAGCTACTAAGATGACTTTAAGCTTGTTCATCCTTGATCCTTAGCAGCTTGTTGTGATCCTCTTTGGATTCTACTTCGAGACTGGATCACTGTTGGACTGACTGCTATGTTGTTCATGAAGCTCAATCTCTTTGAGTACTTAGCAGTCGACCACTTCTTCCATGGTGCTGTTGATCTTGCAGTTGGTCCTTTTCTGATCTCAGCGTGCACTTCTTCACCACATGAGGTTTTCTCAGTCTTTGCATCTTTGGTAGACTTCGTTTGACATTTAGCATTCCCTGAACCTTGGTTGTCTTATGTACAGATTTGGTTCTACTTCTGTTCCTCTTCAACTCTTGGTGGTTCATGGTGAGTCGTAGATTGGCTCTTTGAATCTTCTCTCTAATCTGCCAATCTTCTGAATGTTATCTACTTGGCCTTCTCGGCTCTCAGCTTAGCTGACATTCTTAATTGCTATTAAAGTTATTATCTTGTCTTGCTTTACTTCTACTTTCGTAGTCTCACTGCCACTGATACATATTCTGTTTTGCTCTGTAGAACTCGTAGAGTCAACAACACGTCAAAAACCAACAACCTCTCCTTTTAAGCTTCTGCTGTTAAATAGTTTTTCATAAGCTTCCCGTTAGATTATAGCCGTTGGGAGCTATTTGAATTGATTCGCAGATCTTGAGTTATTTGGTTCAGACTGCAGATGTGACATGACAACCCCTTTTTCACTTTTCTGACACTGAAGTCTACTATTTTACCTACCCCATCAGAAATGTCTCTTTAGTGTGTCAGGCTAGTAGTCACCTTTAATTCTTCTTTCTGATTCCTCGATTAGAACATCAGGAGTTGTCCTTCTGTATCAATGCTTTCAATACTCAACGTTCGAATGTCAGTCTTTGCATTGAGACATTGCCAAGGCTTCATTACTCAGATAACTGAACTCTACAATTTTGAGAATTTTCTTTGAGTTTGCAATACAGAACTTCTCTTCCTTCATTCGTGCAGTGCTTTACCACTTCTGTTTGCTTTGACTTGCATTAGGTACTGACAACTTGTCTGAATACTCTGGCCCTCCTTAACTTCAAGACTTATCAGATTGTTCATGCTCAACTCTTTCTCCTTGTGATCTCCCATTCACATATCATCAATGGTCTGACCCATGCTTTATCTTCTTTGTCTATTCTGTATAGATTGGCCAGTATCTCTATTATAGACCTCATCAGTTCCTGCTTCTAATCTGGCAAGCACTACGATCATAGGCATACCCAAGATCGTCATCTTTTGTTTATCTTGACAGCTACTGCATTGCTGACTTCCTTTACTTAGTCACATTATCTGAAGTTTTCTTATTATTGGTTGTGGAAGACTTCCCGAATAAACTAAAGAACCCGCCTAATGGCGTCTTCGCGTTCTTCATCTGCCATCTCCAACACCAGCCCACTGCTTATGGTTTGTCTAGATCGGTACTCCTCACGTGGAAAGCAAAACACCCTAGGTCAAACCTCCCATGTCTTTTTTAAATGCGTATTTCATCCTCATCCCATCCTAACCTTCTTATCTCTCACTTCACCTTCTAACTCACTGTTAGCTTCTCGGCCGAGAACATTCCATCCTCTCATCTCTCCAAAATGTAGTAATAATCATTGTCACTTTGGAGACTCAGATCCTCGACTCTAACCCATTAATGGTATGTCCCAAGTGGGTCCTAATATCTTCTTTCTCATCCTTCAGCGTATCCTCCTTTTGGTCTGATGCCCACAGCTTGTCAGCCAGATCCCCGATCCTAATTACTGTGTAATACACCAATGCCACAGTAAATCTCACAACTGTTGCTCCCCCCGATCATACTCCTCCAACTCATGGACTCATCGTCCAACTCAGTAATCATATCCATCAACTCATCCAATAAAGTATCCTCAGTGTGCTTCTTGAGTCCTCCTCGCTCTCTCCTCTTCAGATACTCCTCCTGGTTTGAGTTAGTCACTCACCTATTATAGGCTCAAGTACAAATGTCACCAACTACTCACTAACAACGTGGATATCTCTAACCTCCTCTTCTCGACATCCTTCAAACAAGACAAAATAATCAAGGGTTAGTAGTTTAAAATAGATGTTTTTGTTTTTAGAAAAATAGATTTGACACAACCCCTAGAACTCTACGTGAGTTCATCTCCTTATTTTCTCCACTAACTTCCCTAAGGTTATAGTCTAACGTTCCCCGCCTAAGGTTTATAACCTATTGCTTTGATACCAACCTGTGACACCCCCAAAACTGCGTAACATCGATTACATGGGACATGGTGCTCACGATACAACATACATCATCATCTATCTAAGTAACTCTAACAATAATAATAATAATATTAACTATTACATACTTATTCAAAATAAAGTCCCAAGTCTTTACAACCTTTAATAAATTGAAACTTAAACTTAGTGTTTATCGTTACATTACATCATAAGCGTAAATAAATAAACGTATTACATAATTAAATCTCAACATTTCATCTTAGACTTTCCTTGTCCTTGCCTTTGAGCCCTCTCACTTTTCATCCTTAATCGAAAGGTTTAGCAAAAATGAGCACAAATTGCCCAGCAAGTAAATAGAATAGATGGAAAGCATATGTCAGGAGTAAAATCATCTTAATAGCTAAATCTGAACAGTTGAAAGAATTATCAAGTGTTAGGCAGGAATATCAACAATAAGATTTGAAGAATTCTCAATATCATACTAAGGGGTGTAGAATACCCTAAACATTACTTTGTTTCATCGAAAACCATCAGACGGTTTAGCAATCAAATAGATTGTAAACGGTCTCTGCAAGTACTCCAGGTGATCAGCCTATCGTACCCTACATTGTGCATAGGTATTAACTTTAAACTGCATAAGTATAAATGGGACTATTTGCCCGACATCTATTTTCCCGTTTATTCGGGTTGTTCATCTTAGTAATCATGCGAGACCGCACCAAAGAAGTTTGGATTGGTAGACATTACATAGCTTCAAAGGATTTGAATTGTTTAAACAATATACTATGTTTGCATCAATAACATCTAGCTGAAACGAAAGCTAGAAAGCATGTTTGAATATAGTTCATTAAGGGAATAAGAACTTTAAAACATAGCAGTTGCAATAGCAACTGAATAATCATCAATAACGTTTCACAAAATAATTGAAGTTATAGAACTTTACAATTAAAGAGCTTGCACGAATGATTAATTAATCACAAGCTCGAACTTACCCTCGCTGCAATCAACTGAATAAGAGTTGAATAAATTCATAATGAAAAAAAACAGGGTAAAAAACTTGCCTGATAAGTCTTCTATAGTTAAAGCTATGTACTAGTTCTTCACGTAACCTATTCATTTAAGTCACATTAAGAAACTAAGTATGCAAATACTAGTTTTAAGGATAAATTATTCTTTTCATCAACTTTTAGAGGTAATAACAGTAAATGTTTATCATTATTATTAGCATTGCATGTGTCAAATATTTTTATATATCTAGTTCAGAATTGGTGTGATTACATTCATCAATTTTATTTGAAATATCAACATTCTTCTAAATTACTTAGTAATCGTTACATCGCTTTTATGTTTATATTATACATAATGTAACTAACATACTTGAACTCGTTCTTTATCGCTTCACTAATGTTGACCATGATTCGAAATTTCAATACTTAACATCCTCATTAAATTCTTTATCAATCACATAGGATTTATCAATCAAATTCTAAGTTAGTTATGCTTAAAGTACATTTTGTTATTGATTTTAACTATTCAAATGCTCAACATCAAGAATCGAAATTGAAAACAAAAACAAAACTCAAAACGTAGCCAGCCATCGTTGTTATCTCTGTTGTCTTCTATTTCTTTATTTGTTGTTCTTCTTTCATAGGTCGTGTTTCATCTTCATGGCGCAACCACTTTGTGATTTTGTAGTTTTTAATTTGTAAGTTAGTTTACCTCCAATTTTGGATACGCTATAGACACCATAGCAGGCTATATTTAAAAATTACGAACCACCTATTTTGGATATCTTAGGCAATCCAAAATAGGCCCCAAAAATGTCTAGTAGCAACTGTTTTCAATTTTTCCCCAGCTTTACCCTCGCTCGCTAAAACAGTTATAACGTTTTTCGTTTCAAAACATTTTTGAGCGATTCTTGATCCCACGCAAAGCTAACTTCTGAGGGTACAACTTTCAATCTTTGACAATTTCCAAATTCAAAACACAGAATTCCAGAAAATTCATGCAAGGGGACTGCTGCGAATCTGATTTCCAAATTTTGGACAGATTGGACACACCCACTTTGGAATGCCATAACTCCCTCCTCCGAAGTCGGAATTAGTCCATTCTAGAGGCTATGGAAAGCTTATTCAATGTACTATAATACCCAAAAAGCCTAGAATTTTCTGGAAAATCTAGCTAGCCTCGAATTTGTCCTTAGGGTCAGCAGTTCACAATCCTTCGGTTTCTAACATGCATGCTTACGATTTTCATAACTTGCTCAATTTAACTCCTTTTATTATGAAATTTGGACAGGTTGTACCACATGCTACATACTATTTTATAAAATTATTACATACACTAATCGGGTCATAGAAACCGTGAATCCAAGGCTTCGGAAATCCCGAAAATCACAGATTACACTTTTTAACCGACTTTGATAAAAATCATGATTTTGATTCTAGCATACATGGATTCGATTCCTACTGTCCAGATCCCATCTACTAACATATATGAACATGTTACAATAAACAAACTCACTAAATTATCATGATTTGAACAAATTAGCAACTAAGAGGCATTTTATCAAATATATAGCATGCATATACAAATTCAATGATTCTTAATGTAATTGAAACATGTTAAACCAAAACTTTTGTTCTTAATCATACATATATCATCCACTAACCGTAGCATGGTAATCCAAAAACCAAAACAAACCATCTACTAAGCTTATATATGCATTTTCTAACTATTTTCCTTGAAAACATATAAAGGTTCATGAGTTGCTTGCTTGATACGAATTTCTTCTTGTTTAGCTTCTGAAAATCCTGCTCACTTGCTTGTTTAAACTCCCCAAAACTCTAGAATGCTACCACACTATCTAAAACTCTCAATTTCTCTCCATGTTTACTCACTTAGTGGAATTTTCTTAAAAGAAAAGAATGTTTGAGTGGTGTGTATATATATATATAGCTTGACAGTCTTTTGATTCCCATAACCCCCAGCTCCAAATATCAATTACCAACATTACTTAGCAATACAATAATTTAGGTCATTAATAGGAAGAATGTGGGAGTTAGAGAAAATGAAAGGATTTTGTTTTAAGGAATAAAATGAAGTACTCCCTCCTTAGCTATTATGTAATATATGTATACTCCCTCCCTTGTCCCAATTCATGAGTCACAAGGGTCCCACCAGCTGCTGACTTGTTTAAATAAAAAACATTATGATAATCAATTAATCAATTAATTAATAAATTACTTTGACTATTTTACCCTTTGTAGTCGAACGTTGTGAAACTTATATCGATTCCTACTAAAGTCGACATTCCGGATGTCATGGGACTATCCATTTAGTCAAATTCACCTCCGAAATTCATAATTGACTTTTTACTCGAAAAAGTCAACTGGTTGACTTTGACCAAAAAGTCAACCAATTGACTTTGACCAAAAATTCAACCGTGACATTTTTTCGTGGCTACAATCTATCCTGCCTAATTTCGTCGTTCCAAAATCGAATACGTTGTTCGCATCTCTAAATTCCGCTCCGAACTCCAGCTCATGATTTAATACCAACACACGTAATAAAAAGAATTAATTCCCCACTTAATCAATTTAAATAGTTAAATAAAACTAAACCAACCATTTAAATACATCTCATCACATATCCTAACATAACACATATGTGTATAACACATATACATCTAATAAATGAAATCACACAAGAGTTTCACATAAGTTCGTTTATTGATAATTATTAAATTACATAGAAAATCTTGGATATTACAGCCATTACTTTACAGCTTACACCAGGTATTCTTTACAGCTTACACCAAGTATCCTTCAATGCATACTTGAAAATATTTGAAATATAAAAATTATCGAAATATGTGAGTCATAATAAAATAATCAGAAATCCAAACATATAACCCCCTTACTTTACCCCTGAATTATCTAAATAACAAATGAGCACACACATATTTACTTTATGAACAACGAATGATCCGAAAGACCTCCTCACCTAATATATATTATTCCAAAGATTTTGGGTCCTAATAAAAGTTTTGAGAAAAGATATCACTACCTGATCCTCAACCTTTATATGCTTTGGGAAAAGATTGGCAGCATAACATTCTTTAGTCAAAGGTCGCAAACCCCTGCAGTAGTAAAAGAAACATGATATACAAACTACTCAATTTGATTACTGTCATAAGTTTCTCTCTCCCATTTTATCTACCTGAAGTAATTTTTTTTAGAATTTTGAATAAACTGATATTAATGAGAAGGTTCGACTGTGCTATTCTCCATTAAGACACAGTTCAAAGCTTTAGCCTTTGTTTGAATTTCTGGATCCTAAGACAAAGTCTCAGACACTCATTTTAATTGGTTTACATAACTAAAGAAATTATTTTTCCTTTTGATCATAGAATTGGAAGCATAATGGAGATAGAGATGAAGATATAAATGACATCCACAGACACAAGAAAAATAAGGTAACATCAAAATGGCCAATTTCTTCTAGTCATTATGTTTATTATTGATTGTTAGGAGTCTGTCTATACCTAATGCTAAGCTCATAAAAAATAAACTTTCATGAAAAAGAAATCTACAATACTAATCTACAAAAATAAATGTATATGAAAAAACAATCTATAATTATGAAAGTGATCCAATTTTCACTTAACTCAATATGAAAGTAAATAGCTTAATTTTTTTAAAAGTAAATCATGATTCATTGGCGTTCATTTTCCAGTTTCAGACATAATTCATATAGGTTATAATTTCTCCTTTACTTCCATAACTCGCAATTTCTTGTTTTCTCTTTTATACTATAAGACAATGAGTGGACAAAAAAACCACCCTCGCCAAAAAAAGACACAAAAAGCACTTCAAAAAGAGTATAAATCAGGCATGTTCTGAGAATATTTATTTCAACAGTAAATCAAGATGGCTCAAGTTACGATAGGTTATTTCAATATGTTCAAGGACTAAATTCTACTCTTGGGCTCAATGTGACCTTAAAATTTAAGGTTAATATCAGTAGTACTCTTGGGACAGTAAATTTGAGACTTGATTCGGGCTCAAGTGCTTACTATCAATATGTTCAAAATATTATTTAATAACGCCATCGCCTTCTCATCTTCGGTAGCTATAACTACGATAGCTCGTAATATTGTACTTGCAGACTATTTTCCATTCCAAAGCGTCTAAGAGAGAATCTAATCAGGTACTTTTCAGTTTTTTATCTCTCTCAAAATGACAATATTAGATGCTGCCAATTAGTTTTGAAATTACTAGTGTTGGAAATTCAAATTAGAAACATCCCAAATTCGAGGGTTTTGGTTTTGATATGAATTTTGATATTGGGTAGGGAAAATGTTAATCAAAAATCCTAATTTCAAGATTACTAAAGGAGTAGACTAAAGGTACGCATACATTAAAACTAACAAATGAAGAAGCATTTCAAATCAAAAATCGTGAAACAATTTTTCTACCAAGAAAGAAGTTTGATGATTGCTTGGAACGTAACAAAAGTCATGAACCAATTACCTGACATAAGTTGCCAAACATTAAAAAAGGTAGTAATATTTACACCGAGTCCAACAACACCTCCGGATATACAATATTTTTCGTGGTAGATGATCCATTAGGAGGGAGAAGGACACTGATGCGATCAGCCGATGTGCATCTAGACATGGCCACATATATGTGACCGTGGCTGAATACAGGCAAGCGCAGATCTACACCAACAAACTTGACTGACTAGCCTTGCGACTTATTGTTTGTCATATCATATGTTAAGCGTACTGCGAATTGGCGTCTAGTCATTTGAAATGATAAATCTTTGGACGACAGTGATAATGATATACGCGGGATGAAACATAGATTCAAAGATTTGTCACCAGTTAGAATTCTAGCCTCAATAACCTGCGATGCGCACTTGACAACCATTATTCTGGTCCCATTATAGAGTCCATCTTTCGGGGCTATATTCCTTAAAAATATGATGGGGCACCCGACCGTTAGTTCCAAATTGAAAGGCGATAAACCTGGCGTGTTTAGAGAATTTAGAAACTCACTTGTATATTGATTAGTGGTAGAATGACAAAGTTCATCCCCATCTGACACCTTGTCAACCAAGTAGGTATACATCTCGCTAGTATAAATTTGTAGAGCAGCATCATTGATGGCACATACATCATCATTTTGAGCGAAAAGAATTGTGCGCTCAATTAAGTAGGAAGGGGTTACCGTACTGAGCACATCTAGTTATGGATAAACTTTGGAAATTAGTTCATGCAGAGTTCGACACATGTGTATCGTTGGAGGAAGTTCCACAGTATCTTGCGTACTGATCCCAATCTAAGTATAATGTGAAACATATCAGTACATATAAATGAATAATTAAATGAATGATGTATAATATAAATTACCTCTTCTAAGAAGGATGCGTGAGAAGAATTTGCAGGATAATTGCTATTCAGACGCATGTTTATGCTCAAAGTCAATACGCACCCACTCGCCCATAACGCAGAATGTCTTAAAGATGCACCAACAATTTGTTCTCGCCGACCCTTAGGTATCACAAGAGTATTTCACAGAAATCCCCGCCAAGAACAATCGTGATACCACCGAATGGTCGGTTATCATCATAGACATCACGAAGTGTGCGACCAACTGCCTCAACACCATGTCAATGCTGCATGGGAAATTCTTCCCATATTATCAAGCGAGCCTCCCTAAATAATTCCCTATGCGGTGACTGTTTTCTGAAACCACGTACAGAGCTTTCTATGATATCGAATGGAATGCAAAATGTAGAATGAAATTTGTTCAATTCCTCCTAACAACAACAACGATGCAATTCTGATGAAGCAAATCAGAATTAAGATATGACCTCACTGCGCATTTTAGTGGTGATGGTGTTATACAAAAAGGTTTTCCCAGTTCCTGCACCTCCACTAAAGAAGAACATTTTGCCCTGATTTTCAGCAACTGAGATAGTGATAGCATCATAAGTCGTACGTTGAGCATTATTTAAAACATCAATATTCAAAAGGTCATTCAGTTGATTCAGTTGGTAGACATCAATAGTCATAAATTTTTTGTTTCAAAACATTTTTTAGCGATTCTTGAGCCCACGCGAAGCTAACATCTGAGGCTACAACTTTCATTCTTTGACCATTTTCAAATTCAAAACACAGAATTCCAGAAAATTCATGCGAGGGAACTACTTCGAATCTGATTTCCAAATTTTGGACAGATTCGACACACCCACTTTGGGATGCCATAACTCCCTCCTCCGAAGTCGGAATTAGTCCATTCTAGAGGCTATGTAAATCTTATTCAATGTACTATAATACCCCAAAAGCCCAGAATTTTTTGTAAATTCTAGCTAGCCTCAAATTTGTCCTTAGGGTCAGCAATTCACAATCCTTCGGTTTCTAACATGCATGCTTACGATTTTCATAACTTGCTCAATTTAACTCCTTTTCTTATGAAATTTAGACAGGTTGTACCTCATGCTACATACTATTTTATAAAATTATTACATACACTAATCGGGTCATAGAAACCATGAATCCAAAGCTCCGGAAATCCCGAAAATCACAGATTACACTTTTTAACCAACTTTGACAAAAATCATGATTTTGATTCTAGCATACATTGATTTGATTCCTACTGTCCAGATCTCATCTACTAACATATATGAACATGTTACAATAAACAAACTCACTAAATTATCATGATTTGAACAAATTAGCAACTAAGAGGCATTTTATCAAATATATAGCATGCATATACAAATTCAATGATTCTTGATGTAATTGAAACATGTTAAACCATAAATTTTGTTCTTAATCATACATATATCATCCACTAACCGTAGCATGGTAATCACAAACCAAAACAAACCATCTACTAAGCTTATATATGCATTTTCTAGCTATTTTCCTTGAAAACATATAAAGGTTCATGAGTTGTTTACTTGATGCGAATTTCTTCTTGTTTAGCTTCTGAAAATCCTCCTCACTTGCTTGTTTAGACTCCCCAAAACTCTAGAATGCTACCACACTATCTATTACTCTCAATTTCTCTCTATGTTTACTCACTTGGTGGAATTTTCTTAAAAGAAAAGAATGTTTGAGTGGTGTGTATATATATATAGCTTGATAGAGTCTTTTGATTCCCATAACCCCCAGCTCCAAATATCAGTTACCAACATTACTTAGCAATACAATAATTTAGTTAATTAATAGAAAGAATGTGGGAGTTAGAGAAAATGAAAGGATTTTGGTTTTAGGGAATAAAATGAAGTACTCCCTCCTTAGCTATTATGTAATATACGTATACTTCCTCCCTCGTCCCAATTCGTGAGTCACAAGGTTCCCACCAGGTGCTGACTTGTTTAAATAAAAATTATTATGATAATCAATTAATCAGTTAATTAATAAATTACTTTGACTATTTTACCCTTCGTAGTCGAACGTTGCGAAACTTATATTGACTCCTACTATAGTCGACGTTCCGGACGTAATGGGACTATCCGTTTAGTCAAATTCACCTCGGAAATTCATTGTTTATTTTTTCCTCGAAAAAGTTAACTGGTTAACTTTGACCAAAAAAGTCAACCGTGACTTTTTTTCGTGGCTACAGTCTATCCTGACTAATTTCGTCGTTCCGAACTCGAATACGCTGTCCGCATCTCTAAATTCCGCTCTGAACTCTAGCTCATGATTTAATACCAACCCATGTAATAAAAAGAATTAATTCCCCACTTAATCAATTTAAATATTTAAATAAAACTAAACCAACCATTTAAATACATCTCATCACATATCCTAACATAACACATATATGTATAACACATATACATCTAATAAATGAAATCACACAAGATTTTCACATAAGTTCGTTTATTAATAATTATTAAATTACATAGAAAATCTCGGATATTACATTCACCCTCTCTTATAAGGATTTCGTCCCCGGAATCATTTTTCATCAAACAAAAATATTAAGGTAGTTTTTCATCATTTTCTCCTCGAGTTCCCACGTAGCCTCTTCGGCGTTGTTGTTCCTCTACACTACATTAACAGAAGGTATTATCTTATCTCCTAACACTTGTTCTTTTCTATCAATTATCTGTACTAGAGCCTCTTCATAGGTTAAGTCCTCAAATTGAATAGGTTCATACTCTATGACATGCTTGTAGTCTTGCTTATAGGGTCATAGGACCGAAACATGAAACACGTTGTGTATATGTTCTAACTCCGGAGGTAAAGCTATTTCATAAGCTACCTCACCGACTCGCCTCAACACATCAAAGGGTCCTATGAATCTGGGACTAAGTTTTCCTTTCTTCCCAAACCTCATTTTCCCTTTCCAAGGTGACACTTTCAAAAACATATAAGTGCCTATGTCGAAGTCTCGTTGTTGCCGATGTTGATCAGCATATTTCTTCTGTCGATCCTGAGCCGTCACTAGCCTCGCTCATATTGTTTTGATCACATCTGTAGTTTGCTGAACCAATTCTGGCCCTAGCAATTGTCGTTCTCCCACTTCATCCCAGCACAATGGCGTTCTGCATTTCCTTCCATATAACACTTCATAAGGTGGCATCTGAGATGCTCGCGTGATAATCTCTTGTTGTATCAGATAAATTCCACTGACGGTGAGGTGGTCATCCCAGCTCCCTTTGAAATCTATAATACATGCTCTCAGCATGTCCTCTAACATTTAAATAGTTCTCTCTCTCTGCCCATCTGTTTGAGAATGATACGCGATGCTCAACCTCAGTTGCGTTCCCATGTGTTCTTAAAAACTTTTCCAGAAATTTGCTATAAATCGCGGATCGCGATCTGACACAATTGATATAGGTACTCCGTGCCTGGAAACGATCTCTTTGATATAAATTTTTGCCAACTGATCTAAGGTATATCTGACCTTGATTGGCAAGAAATGCGCTGACTTGGTCAATTGATCAGCGATCCCCCATAATGCATCGTAACCCTTCTGCGTAGTTGGAAGTCCTACCACGAAGTCCATCGTGATATGCTCTCACTTCTATTCTAGAATTTCTAAAGGTTGAAGTAACCCGCTCAGTTTTTGATGTTTTTCCTTGACTCGTTGGCATGTTAAACACTTGCTGACGCACTCTGCGACTTCTCTCTTCATATTGGGCCACAAATAATGTTGGGGAAGATCCTGATACATCTTTGTGCTTCCCGGGTGGATTGAGTAACTTGAGCTACGAGCTTTCTGCAAGATTTCTTCCTTTAATTCAGACACCGCTGGCACCCAAATTCTCTTCTCAAACTTTAATAGTCCATCATCGCCTATACTGAATTTAAGCTCTTCTCCATCTGAAATTCTTTTCCTCACCTTCTCGCATTCCTCATCGCTGCCTTGTGCTTCCTTGATTTTGTCCAATAGAGTCGGATGAGCCTCCATTGCGAACAATTTCCCCTCTAGGTCCCTTGGACTTTTTATCTCGATTTCCAATCTAGCCATCTCCTTAATTGACTCCTCTTAAGCTGTTAGCATTGCCAACCTACCACTGCCTTTTCTGCTTAGCACATCCGCCACCACGTTAGCTTTTCCCGGATGATATAAGATGTCGCAATCGTAATCCTTTATAAGCTCCAACCATCTTCTCTGTCTCATATTCAACTCCTTCTGCATGAAGATATACTTCAGACTTTTATGGTCCGTGTATATTTCACACCTTACACCATATAAATAGTGCCTCCATATCTTTAGGGCAAATACTACCATTTCCAATTCTAAGTCATGGGTAGGATATCCCTTCTCGTAATCCTTCAATTGACGCGATGCGTACGCAATAACTTTACCATGTTGCATAAGCACACAACCAAGTCCTTTGTGTGACGCATCACTGAAAATCACAAAGTCACCTGTATCGTCGGGTAAAGACAACACTGGTGCTTCACTCAGTCTTTTCTTGAGTTCCTTAAAACTCTCTTCACACTTTTCTGTCCAGACAAATTTTACCGACTTCTTTATTAAATTCGTCAACGTTCCCACTATCTTTGAAAAATCTTGGATAAACCATCTGTAATAGCCTGACAGTCCTAAGAAACTTCTTACTTTGGTTGGTGACTTTGGTTGTTCCCAATTCTGCACCGCTTCCACCTTCGCTGGATCCACGGAGATTCCGTCCTTGTCGATCACGTGACCCAGAAATTGAACATTCTCTAACCAGAACTCACATTTTGAGAATTTTGCGTATAACTTATCCTTCCTCAATGCCCCCAACACTAACCTTAAGTGTTCAGCATGATCTTCCTGAGTCTTGGAATAGATCAGGATATCATCTATGAACACAACTACGAATTTTTCTAAGTATTGCTTGAATACCCGATTCATCATGTCCATAAATGCTGCTGGCCCCTTTGTTAACCCGAACGACATCACCAGGAACTCGTACTGACCTTAACGAGTTATGAACGCTGTCTTAGGTACATCTTCCTTCCTCACCTTTAACTGGTGATATCCCGTCCTCAAGTTGATCTTGGAAAAATATTTCGCTCCCTTCAACTGATCGAACAGATCATCTATCCTAGGTAACGAGTACTTGTTCTTAATCGTCACCTTGTTCAACTCTCGATAGTCGATACATAGTCTCATCGATCCGTCCTTCTTTTTCACAAATAAAATTGGTTCTCCCCAAGGAGACACACTCGGTTGAATATACTTTCTATCCAATAACTCCTGCAACTATACCATCAGCTCCTTCATTTTTGTCGGTGCCATTCTGTAAGGGGCTTTCAAAATCGGTGTCGTTCCCGATACTAAATCTATAACAAACTCAACCTACCGATCCAGCGGAAGTCCTGGCAATTCCTCCGGAAATACATCCAAAAATTCGTTCACTACTGGTATCTTTCCCATCTCTATCCCTGCTTTCTGCGTATCGACGATATGGGCCAAATAGCCCACTGCTTATGGTTTGTCTAGACTGGTACTCCTCACGTGGAAAGTAAAATACCCTAGGCTGAAACCTCCCATGTGCTGACTTAAATGCGTACTTCATCCTGTCCATCCTAACCTTCTTATCTCTCACTTCACCTTCTAACTCACCTGTTAGCTTCTCGGCCCGAGAACATTCCATCCTCTCATCTCTCCAAAATGTAGTAATAATCTGCTTGTCAGTTTGGAGACTCTGTATCCTCGACTCTAACCCATTAATGGTATGTCCCAAGTGGGTCCTAATATCTTCTTTCTCATCCTTCAGCGTATCCTCCTTTTGGTCTGATGCCCGCAGCTTGTCAGCCAGATCCCCGATCCTAATTACCATGTAATGCACCAATGCCACAGGCAATGCTGCAGCCTGTTGCTCCCCCTGATACAGCTCCTCCAACTCATGGACTCTGTCGTCCAACTCTGTAATCATATCCATCAACTCATCCAATAAAGTATCCTCAGGTGCTTCTTCGGAGTCCTCCTCGGGCTCCTCTCCCTCTTCAGGATACTCCTCTGGGTCTGAGTTAGCTGCTTCCCCAGCTATAGGCTCAAGTACAGCCGTCACCAACTACTCACTCACAACGTGGATATCTCTAACCTCCTCTTCTCCTGACATCCTTCAAACAAGACAAAATAACTGGGTTAGTAGTTTAAAATAGATGTTTTTGTTTTTAGAAAAATAGATTTGACACAACCCCTAGAACTCTACGTGAGTTCATCTCCTTATTTTCTCCACTAACTTCCCTAAGGTTATAGTCTAACGTTCCCCGCCTAAGGTTTATAACCTATTGCTTTGATACCAACCTGTGACACCCCCAAATCCGTGTAACATCGATTACAGGACATGGTGCTCACGATACAACATACATCATCATCTATCTAAGTAACTCTAACAATAATAATAATAATATTAACTATTACATACTTATTCAAAATAAAGTCCCAAGTCTTTACAACCTTTAATAAATTGAAACTTAAACTTAGTGTTTATCGTTACATTACATCATAAGCAGAAATAAATAAACGTATTACATAATTAAATCTCAACATTTCATCTTAGACTTTCCCTTGTCCTTGCCCGAGCCCTCAGCCTTTTCATCCTTAACTGAAAGGTTTAGCAAAAATGAGCACAAATTGCCCAGCAAGTAAATAGAATAGATGGAAAGCATATGTCAGGAGTAAAATCATCTTAATAGCTAAATCTGAACAGTTGAAAGAATTATCAAGTGTTAGGCAGGAATATCAACAATAAGATTTGAAGAATTCTCAATATCATACTAAGGGGTGTAGAATACCCTAAACATTACTTTGTTTCATCGAAAACCATCAGACGGTTTAGCAATCAAATAGATTGTAAACGGTCTCTGCAAGTACTCCAGTGATCACTTTTATCGTACTTACATTGTGCATAGGTATTAACTTTAAACTGCATAAGTATAAATGGGACTATTTGCCCGACATCTGTTTTCCCGTTTATTCGGGTTGTTCATCTTAGTAATCATGCGAGACCGCACCAAAGAAGTTTGGATTGGTAGACATTACATAGCTTCAAAGGATTTGAATTGTTTAAACAATATACTATGTTTGCATCAATAACATCTAGCTGAAACGAAAGCTAGAAAGCATGTTTGAATATAGTTCATTAAGGGAATAAGAACTTTAAAACATAGCAGTTGCAATAGCAACTGAATAATCATCAATAACGTTTCACAAAATAATTGAAGTTATAGAACTTTACAATTAAAGAGCTTGCACGAATGATTAATTAATCACAAGCTCGAACTTACCCTCGCTGCAATCAACTGAATAAGAGTTGAATAAATTCATAATGAAAAAAAACAGGGTAAAAAACTTGCCTGATAAGTCTTCTATAGTTAAAGCTATGTACTAGTTCTTCACGTAACCTATTCATTTAAGTCACATTAAGAAACTAAGTACGCAAATACTAGTTTTAAGGATAAATTATTCTTTTCATCAACTTTTAGAGGTAATAACAGTAAATGTTTATCATTATTATTAGCATTGCATGTGTCAAATATTTTTATATATCTAGTTCAGAATTGGTGTGATTACATTCATCAATTTTATTTGAAATATCAACATTCTTCTAAATTACTTAGTAATCGTTACATCGTTTTATGTTTATATTATACATAATGCAACTAACATACTTGAACTCGTTCTTTATCGCTTCACTAATGTTGACCATGATTCGAAATTTCAATACTTAACATCCTCATTAAATTCTTTATCAATCACATAGGATTTATCAATCAAATTCTAAGTTAGTTATGCTTAAAGTACATTTTGTTATTGATTTTAACTATTCAAATGCTCAACATCAAGAATCAGAATTGAAAACAAAAAACAAAACCCGAAAACAGTAGCCACTCATCGTTGTTATCTGTCTCTTCTTTCTATTTCTTATTTGTTTATTCTTGCCCATAGGTCGCAACCCATCTTCATGGTATGCAACCACTTTGTGATTTTGTAGTTTTTAATTTGTAAGTTAGTTTACCTCCAATTTTGGATACGCTTATAGACACCATAGCGAAAGCTATATTTAAAAATTACGAACCACCTATTTTGGATATCTTAGGCAATCCAAAACCGGCCCCAAAAATGTCTGGTAGCAACTGTTTTCAATTTTTTCCCTGCTTTACCCTCGCTCGCTAAAACAGTCATAACATTTTCATTTCAAAACATTTTTGAGCGATTCTTGATCCCACGCAAAGCTAACTTCTGAGGGTACAACTTTCAATCTTTGACAATTTCCAAATTCAAAACACGTAATTCCGAAAAATTAAATGCAAGGGGAATTCTTTGAATCGATTTCCAAACAAATTTTGGACAGATTCGATACACCCACTTTGGAATGCCATAACTCCCTCCTCTGAAGTCGGAATTAGTCCATTCCAGAGGCTATGGAAATTTTATTCAATGTACTATAATACTCCAAAAGCCTAGAATTTTCTGGAAAATCTAGCTAGCCTCGAATTTGTCCTTAGGGTCAGCAGTTCACAATCCTTCGGTTTCTAACATGCATGCTTACGATTTTCATAACTTGCTCAATTTAACTCCTTTTATTATGAAATTTGGACAGGTTGTACCTCATGCTACATACTATTTTATAAAATTATTACATACACTAATCGGGTCATAGAAACCGTGAATCCAAGGCTTCAGAAATCCCGAAAATCACAGATTATACTTTTTAACCAACTTTGATAAAAATCATGATTTTGATTCTAGCATACATGGATTCGATTCCTACTGTCCAGATCCCATCTACTAACATATATGAACATGTTACAATAAACAAACTCACTAAATTATCATGATTTGAACAAATTAGCAACTAAGAGGCATTTTATCAAATATATAGCATGCATATACAAATTCAATGATTCTTAATGTAATTGAAACATGTTAAACCAGAACTTTTGTTCTTAATCATACATATATCATCCACTAACCGTAGCATGGTAATCAAAAACAAAAACAAACCATCTACTAAGCTTATATATGCATTTTCTAACTATTTTCCTTGAAAACATATAAAGGTTCATGAGTTGCTTACTTGATGCGAATTTCTTCTTGTTTAGCTTCTGAAAATCCTCCTCACTTGCTTGTTTAAACTCCTCAAAACTCTAGAATGCTACCACACTATCTAAAACTCTCAATTTCTCTCCATGTTTACTCACTTAGTGGAATTTTCTTAAAAGAAAAGAATGTTTGAGTGGTGTGTATATATATATAGCTTGATAGTCTTTTGATTCCCATAACCCCCAGCTCCAAATATCAATTACCAACATTACTTAGCAATACAATAATTTAGGTCATTAATAGGAAGAATGTGGGAGTTAGAGAAAATGAAAGGATTTTGTTTTAAGGAATAAAATGAAGTACTCCCTCCTTAGCTATTATGTAATATATGTATACTCCATCCCTTGTCCCAATTCGTGAGTCACAAGGGTCCCACCAGCTGCTGACTTGTTTAAATAAAAAATATTATGATAATCAATTAATCAATTAATTAATAAATTACTTTGACTATTTTACCCTTTGTAGTCGAACGTTGTGAAACTTATATCGATTCCTACTAAAGTCGACATTCCGGATGTCATGGGACTATCCGTTTAGTCAAATTCACCTCTGAAATTCGTAATTGACTTTTTACTCGAAAAAGTCAATCGGTTGACTTTGACCAAAAAGTCAACCAATTGACTTTGACCAAAAAGTCAACCGTGACATTTTTTCGTGGCTACAATCTATCCTGCCTAATTTCGTCGTTCCGAAATCGAATACGTTGTTCGCATCTCTAAATTCATTCAAACTCCAAATTTCATGATTTAATACCAACACACGTAATAAAAAGAATTAATTCCCCACTTAATCAATTTAAATAGTTAAATAAAACTAAACCAACCATTTAAATACATCTCATCACATATCCTAACATAACACATATGTGTATAACACATATACATCTAATAAATGAAATCACACAAGAGTTTCACATAAGTTCGTTTATTGATAATTATTAAATTACATAGAAAATCTTGGATATTACAGCCATTACTTTACAGCTTACACCAAGTATTCTTTACAGCTTACAACAAGTATCCTTCAATGCATACCTGAAAATATTTGAAATATAAAAATTATCGAAATATGTGAGTCATAATAAAATAACTGTAAATCCGAAACATAAGAACCCTTACTTTACCCTGAATTATCTAAATAACAAATGAGCACACACATATTTACTTTATGAACAACGCTGATGATCTCGAAAAGACCTCCTCACCTAATATATTATTCCAATTATTTCGGTCCTAATAAAAGTTTTGAGAAATGATATCACTACTGATCCTCAACCTTTATATGTTTTGGGAAAAGATTGGCGAGATAACATTCTTTAGTCAAAGGTCATGAAACCCTCTCAGAGATAGTAAAGAAACATGATATACAAACTACTCAATTTGATTCTTGTCATAAGTTTCTCTCTCCCATTTTATCTACTCAAGTAATTTTTTTAGAATTTTGAATAAACCGATATTATTAATGAGAAGGTTCATTTGTCTTTATTCTCCATTAAGACACAGCTTCAAAGCTTTAGCCTTTGTTTGAATTTACGGATCCTAAGACAAAGTCTCGGACACTCATTTTAATTGGTTTACATAACTAAAGAAATTATTTTTCCTTTTGATCATAGAATAGGAAGCATGATGGAGATAGAGATGAAGATATAAATGACATCCACAGAGACCTGAGAAAAAAATAAGGTAACATCAAAATGGCCAATTTCTTCTAGTCATTATGTTTATTATTGATTGTTAGGAGTCTGTCTATACCTAATGCTAAGCTCGTAAAAAATAAACTTTCATCAGACGCATGTTTATGCTCAAAGTCAATACGCACCCACTCGCCCATAACGCAGAATGTCTTAAAGATGCACCAACAATTTGTTCTCGCCGACCCTTAGGTATCACCAGTAGTATTTCACAGAAATCCCCGCCAAGAACAATCGTGATACCACCGAATGGTCGGTTATCATCATAGACATCACGAAGTGTGCGACCAACTGCCTCAACACCATGTCAATGCTGCATGGGAAATTCATCCCATATTATCAAGTGAGCCTCCCTAAATAATTCCCTATGCGGTGACTGTTTTCTGAAACCACGTACAGAGCTTTCTATGATATCGAATGGAATGCAAAATGTAGAATGAGTTGTTCGACCTCCTAACAACAACAACGATGTAATTCCTGATGAAGCAACTGTAACGAAGATATGACCCTCACTGCGCATTTTAGTGGTGATGGTGTTATACAAAAAGGTTTTCCCAGTTCCTGCACCTCCACTAAAGAAGAACATTTTGCCCTAATTTTCAGCAACTGAGATAGTGATAGCATCATAAGTCGTACGTTGAGCATTATTTAAAACATCAATATTCAAAAGGTCATTCAGTTGATTCAGTTGGTAGACATTACATATCTTCAAAGGATTTGAATTATTTAAACAATATATTATGTTTGCATCAATAACATCTAGCTGAAACGAAAGCTAGAACGTATGTTTGAATATAGTTCATTAAGGGAATAAGAACTTTAAAGCATAGCAGTTGCAATAGGAACTGAATAATCATCAATAACGTTTCGCAAAATAATTGAAGTTATAGAACTTTACAATTAAGGAGCTTGCGCGAATGATTAATTAATCACAAGCCCGAACTTACCCTCGCTGCAATCAACTGAATAAGAGTTTAATAAATTCATAATGAAAAAAATAGGGTAAGAAACTTTCCTGATAAGTCTTCTATAGTTAAAGCTATGTACTAGTTCTTCACGTAACCTATTCATTTAAGTCACATTAAGCAACTAAGTATGCAAATACTAGTTTTAAGGATAAATGATTCTTTTCATCAACTTTTAGAGGTAATAACAGTAAATGTTTATCATTATTATTAGCATTGCATGTGTCGAATATTTTTATGTATCTAGTTCAGAATTGGTGTCATCACATAAGTTAGTTATGCTTAAAGTACATTTTGTTATTGATTTTAACTATTCAAATGCTCAACATCAAGAATCAGAATTGAAAACAAAAAAAAAACCCAAACAGTAGCCACCATCTGTTGTTATCTGTCTATTCTTCTTCTGCTATTTTTATTTATTCTTTGCTTATGATCAAATTTCATCTTCATGGCGCAACAACTTTGTGATTTTGTAGTTTTTAATTTGTAAGTTAGTTTACCTCCAATTTTGGATACGCTATAGACACCATAGCAGGCTATATTTAAAAATTACGAACCACCTATTTTGGATATCTTAGGCAATCCAAAACCGGCCCCAAAAATGTCTGGTAGCAACTGTTTTCAATTTTTTCCCAGCTTTACCCTCGCTCGCTAAAACAGTCATAACGTTTTCATTTCAAAACATTTTTGAGCGATTCTTGATCCCACGCAAAGCTAACTTCTGAGGGTACAACTTTCAATCTTTGACAATTTCCAAATTCAAAACACAGAATTCCAGAAAATTCGTGCAAGGGGAATGCTGCGAATCTGATTTCCAAATTTTGGACAGATTCGACACACCCACTTTGGAATGCCATAACTCCCTCCTCCGAAGTCGGAATTAGTCCATTCCAGAGGCTATGGAAAGCTTATTCAATGTACTATAATACCCCAAAAGCCTAGAATTTTCTGGAAAATCTAGCTAGCCTCGAATTTGTCCTTAGGGTCAGCAGTTCACAATCCTTCGGTTTCTAACATGCATGCTTACGATTTTCATAACTTGCTCAATTTAACTCCTTTTATTATGAAATTTGGACAGGTTGTACCTCATGCTACATACTATTTTATAAAATTATTACATACACTAATCGGGTCATAGAAACCGTGAATCCAAGGCTTCAGAAATCCCGAAAATCACAGATTACACTTTTTAACCAACTTTGATAAAAATCATGATTTTGATTCTAGCATACATGGATTCGATTCCTACTGTCCAGATCCCATCTACTAACATATATGAACATGTTACAATAAACAAACTCACTAAATTATCATGATTTGAACAAATTAGCAACTAAGAGGCATTTTATCAAATATATAGCATGCATATACAAATTCAATGATTCTTAATGTAATTGAAACATGTTAAACCAGAACTTTTGTTCTTAATCATACATATATCATCCACTAACCGTAGCATGGTAATCAAAAACAAAAACAAACCATCTACTAAGCTTATATGTAAAACCCCGAAATTTTTTTAAATAAAAAGGAATTTCCTTTATTTATTATTTTGAAATAGTAAGGGTGGATTTGATTAATGTGGTTAGTTATGGGTAAAATCTTAAATATTTTAAATAAGCAAGTGGTGATATAATATTCATTATTGTTGGAGAATATCAGGTTGGTGGTGGAATATTAAATGCTTTGTCGAGAATATTAAATGCGACAGTAGCGACCGTATGTGGGCCCCATAACTGAAAGCGATTGGAGGAAAAACGACAAAAAATAAGTTGTTTAAAAATAACGGCGTAGTTGTTACTGCTTACCTTTGTTGGAATACCCGGTTGGTTAAAACACGATGTCTGGCGTTATTGCACAAGATGCACCTGAGTATTGCACCAATTATTGATTCTTACGTAAGAAGGCACTACTCAATAATGGTTACGATAATTCTTTCGATATTTTATTTTATTGATTCAATAATTGCTTTGCGTTGATATTTTATATTCTTTGTTGTTTCAATAATTGTCATTACACAAGTATTTTTTCATTATCGAACCAATAATTCATATTATCTGAATAATATTATTAGATAACATTATTGGCAATGTCTAGAAAGTTACATCTAAGGAGAGGTTTGGTCACCTAATTGCGGCTACCATGAAGGAGAAATTCTTATTGGAAAGCCCCTCTTTCTCAGAAAGCGGCACAGTTGCAAGATCTTGTGATTCTGTAATATTATTTGTGAATAATTAATTATTGATTCATATGATGAGGAAAATATTGATTTTATGTGGATATAGATGGAGAAAATTTTTATAGTGACAATTGTTGAAAATTAATATTTTATCTTTTTCTGATAAAATAATTCATTTATATATATATAATATTATATTTTAATAATATAATAATGGTGATATTTTTACAACGAATATGCGATGTATGAGTATCGAGGAGGAAGAGTATTTTTGTTGCAATAAATGTTTAAAACATGTTAAACATGTCGGTGGACCCATTTATTGACTGAAATTTGATTATAGCCTGAAAAATCGCTCGTTTATGGATTTCGGTCATTTTCTGTTTGGAATTTGGAGAAACTTTCTTCTGAAAAGTTGTAGAGAATTGAATTTCCTATAAAAACTCGCGAGATTCGAATTTTCTGATAAAACGGCTATTTATTATGAATTATTGAAGTTCCGAAGCTCCGAAATAATTGATTTTTGGAAGTTTAAAATAAGAAAAACATTTTTTTGGGTCTAACATGTGATTTGAATGGGTTGAATTCTAGATTTTCAGATTCAAGAACGGCGTAGGGAATTTTGATATATATATATATTATTATATTAAATTTTCTGCTTTGGTATTCTAAGCAATTTCCTATAAATAGGTGCTTAGGTTAGAATTGAAAATCACACCAGAAACTGAAGTTTTCTCTCTCTATATTATCGAGCATATTCTTGTGAGTATTTTGAGTATACTTTGAGTATTGTTATACGGTGAAAGTTCAAGTTATAGCCTATATCCGGTGTTTTATTTAAAAGTCTTCTCTTTCGAGGTAAGGGATGTTATTTTCTTCTCAAATGATATTATTTCTTCAATATCATTATCTTTGAAATATTGGTTGGAATTTTTATCAAATTTGGAACTTTTTCATGTCGTGGTTACTATTCATGAGTTACTTATTCATGAGTTACTATTCACGAGTTACTATTCACGAGTACTATTCACTGAAGCGTGAAGATGTTTTTTTGTGAAATTTCTATCTTTTGGTGTGAGAGTTACTATTCGCGCGTACTCGGCACTATTCACGATATCTGACACTATTCACCGAAAAATGAAATTTCTTCTTTTTGTCCAAAATATCTATTCGGATCTTTGGTTTTGATTGTATCCATGTTTTGATCATTCTTGAATTTTACACCACTATGATTATTTTTGAGGTATTTTTGGGCGTGGATAAAACAAAGTACGAATCCTTAATCCTTAATCCTTGTCATTTTGTTTCACCGATTCGTTTCTTTTAAAATATTTTTCATCATCCTCGGTCTTAAATAATGATATTATTGAATATCTTTGGCTTTGTAGTGCAAAAGATGAATGAGTTCGATGAATATCTTTGGCACATAGTGCAAAGATGAATGAGTTATGATGAATATCTTTGGCTGTAGTGCAAAGATGAATGATTTCGATGAATATCTTTGGCCCGTAATGCAAAGATGAATGATTTACGATGAATATCTTTGGCCGTAGTGCAAAGATGAGCAGTGTTTAGATGAACATGACCAATGGTGAATGTCCTTGGCTTTTGTAGTGAAAGGATGAATATTTGATCCCGGATATATATTGATTGATGTGACGGGGATAAAATAGGCGATGAACTTTAAAATTCATACATAGAAGATAGTAGTTTGCATTCTCTACTTAACTCTTCTAATGAATTATTATTTCATTGCGAATATTGATTTAAAACTTGTTGTCTATTGTATTCTATTATATTTTCCCCTGTTGAAGACTAACGATAATTTTGTTGTATATTATCTTAGTCATAATATTCTTCTTCAAGCTAGTCGAGCTCACCCTTTTCCTTTTTGTTCCATTTTTCTTCTCAGGAGGCGAGAATATAACGAGTACGAGTCGGGGTATGGAATGAAAGTTCTAGGGAGAGTTGTTTAGTAGTCCTCACCATTTTTGTAAAATGATTTATCAATAATTATGATGGGGATTTATTTGGGTATGTATATTGTCTAGAAGACAATAATTGTATTTAAACTCACAGTATATATGTTGTCGTATTTTGCACGACAAATGTATTAATAAAGTTGTAGTTATTTCTGTACCATGTATTTGGCGACTCAGAATGGGTTGGGTGGAATGGACCTATTTTGGGGGCGTCACATTATATATGCATTTTCTAACTATTTTCCTTGAAAACATATAAAGGTTCATGAGTTGCTTACTTGATGCGAATTTCTTCTTGTTTAGCTTCTGAAAATCCTCCTCACTTGCTTGTTTAAACTCCTCAAAACTCTAGAATGCTACCACACTATCTAAAACTCTCAATTTCTCTCCATGTTTACTCACTTAGTGGAATTTTCTTAAAAGAAAAGAATGTTTGAGTGGTGTGTATATATATATAGCTTGATAGTCTTTTGATTCCCATAACCCCCAGCTCCAAATATCAATTACCAACATTACTTAGCAATACAATAATTTAGGTCATTAATAGGAAGAATGTGGGAGTTAGAGAAAATGAAAGGATTTTGTTTTAAGGAATAAAATGAAGTACTCCCTCCTTAGCTATTATGTAATATATGTATACTCCATCCCTTGTCCCAATTCGTGAGTCACAAGGGTCCCACCAAATTTCTTGACTTGTTTAAATAAAAAATATTATGATAATCAATTAATCAATTAATTAATAAATTACTTTGACTATTTTACCCTTTGTAGTGAACGTTGTGAAACTTATATCGATTCCTACTAAAGTCGACATTCTTGATGTCATGGGACTATCCGTTTAGTCAAATTCACCTCTGAAATTAAGTAATTGACTTTTTACTCGAAAAAGTCAATCGGTTGACTTTGACCAAAAAGTCAACCAATTGACTTTGACCAAAAAGTCAACCGTGACATTTTTTCGTGGCTACAATCTATCCTGCCTAATTTCGTCGTTCAGAAATCGAATACGTTGTTCGCATCTCTAAATTCATTCAAACTCCAAATTTCATGATTTAATACCAACACACGTAATAAAAAGAATTAATTCCCCACTTAATCAATTTAAATAGTTAAATAAAACTAAACCAACCATTTAAATACATCTCATCACATATCCTAACATAACACATATGTGTATAACACATATACATCTAATAAATGAAATCACACAAGAGTTTCACATAAGTTCGTTTATTGATAATTATTAAATTACATAGAAAATCTTGGATATTACAGCCATTACTTTACAGCTTACACCAAGTATTCTTTACAGCTTACAACAAGTATCCTTCAATGCATACCTGAAAATATTTGAAATATAAAAATTATCGAAATATGTGAGTCATAATAAAATAACTGTAAATCCGAAACATAAGAACCCTTACTTTACCCTGAATTATCTAAATAACAAATGAGCACACACATATTTACTTTATGAACAACGCAATGATCTGAAAGACCTCCTCACCTAATATATTATTCCAGTACTCGGTCCTAATAAAAGTTTTGAGAAATGATATCACTACCTGATCCTCAACCTTTATATGTTTTGGGAAAAGATTGGCAGCATAACATTCTTTAGTCAAAGGTCGCAAACCCCTGCAGTAGTAAAAGAAACATGATATACAAACTACTCAATTTGATTACTGTCATAAGTTTCTCTCTCCCATTTTATCTACCTGAAGTAATTTTTTTTAGAATTTTGAATAAACTGATATTAATGAGAAGGTTCGACTGTGCTATTCTCCATTAAGACACAGTTCAAAGCTTTAGCCTTTGTTTGAATTTCTGGATCCTAAGACAAAGTCTCAGACACTCATTTTAATTGGTTTACATAACTAAAGAAATTATTTTTCCTTTTGATCATTGAATAGGAAGCATGATGGAGATAGAGATGAAGATATAAATGACATCCACAGACACAAGAAAAATAAGGTAACATCAAAATGGCCAATTTCTTCTAGTCATTATGTTTATTATTGATTGTTAGGAGTCTGTCTATACCTAATACTAAGCTCGTAAAAAATAAACTTTCATGAAAAAAAAATCTACAATACTAATCTACAAAAATAAATGTATATGAAAAAACTATCTATAATTATGAAAGTGATCCAAATTTTCACTTAACTCAATATGAAAGTAAATAGCTTAATTTTTTTAAAAGTAAATCATGATTCATTGGCGTTCATTTTCCAGTTTCAGACATAATTCATATAGGTTATAATTTCTCCTTTACTTCCATAACTCGCAATTTCTTGTTTTCTCTTTTATACTATAAGACAATGAGTGGACAAAAAAACCACCCTCGCCAAAAAAAGACACAAAAAGCACTTCAAAAAGAGTATAAATCAGGCACGTTCTGAGAATATTTATTTCAACAGTAAATCAAGATGGCTCAAGTTAGGATAGGTTATTTCAATATGTTCAAGGACTAAATTCTACTCTTGGGCTCAATGTGACCTTAAAATTTAAGGTTAATATCAATAGTACTCTTGGGACAGTAAATTTGAGACTTGATTCGGGCTCAAGTGCTTACTATCAATATGTTCAAAATATTATTTAATAACGCCATCGCCTTCTCATCTTCGGTAGCTATAACTACGATAGCTCGTAATATTGGACTTGCAGACTATTTTCCATTCCAAAGCGTCTAAGAGAGAATCTAATCAGGTACTTTTCAGTTTTTTATCTCTCTCAAAATGACAATATTAGATGCTGCCAATTAGTTTTGAAATTACGGTATTGGAAATTCAAATTAGAAACATCCCAGTTCGAGGGTTTTGGTTTTGATATGAATTTTGATATTGGGTAGGGAAAATGTTAATCAAAAATCCTAATTTCAAGATTACTAAAGGAGTAGACTAAAGGTACGTCATACATTAAAACTAACAAATGAAGAGCATTTCAAATCAAAAATCTGACGAAACAATTTTTCTACCAAGAAAGAAGTTTGATGATTGCTTGGAACGTAACAAAAGTCATGAACCAATTACCTGACATAAGTTGCCAAACATTAAAAAAGGTAGTAATATTTACACCGAGTCCAACAACACCTCCGGATATACAATATTTTTCGTGGTAGATGATCCATTAGGAGGGAGAAGGACACTGATACAATCAGCCGATGTGCATCTAGACATGGCCACATATATGTGACCGGTAATTTGAATCTGACAAAAGCGCAGATCTACACCAACAAACTTGACTGACTAGCCTTGCGACTTATTGTTTGTCATATCATATGTTAAGCGTACTGAAAATTGGCGTCTAGTCATTTGAAATGATAAATCTTTGGACGAAAGTGATAATGATATACGCGGGATGAAACATAGATTCAAAGATTTGTCACCAGTTAGAATTCTAGCCTCAATAACCTACGATGCGCACTTGACAACCATTATTCTGGTCCCGTTATAGAGTCCATCTTTCGGGGCTATATTCCTTAATAATATGATGGGGCACCCGACCTTTAGCTCCAAATTGAAAGGCGATAAACCTGGTGTGTTTAGAGAATTTAGAAACTCACTTGTATATTGATTAGTGGTAGAATGACAAAGTTCATCCCCATCTGACACCTTATCAACCAAGTAGGTATACATCTCGCTTGTATAAATTTGTAGAGCAGCATCATTGATGGCACATACATCATCATTTTGAGCGAAAAGAATTGTGCGCTCAATTAAGTAGGAAGGGTTACTGACCGAAAGCACATCTAGTTATGGATAAACTTTGGAAATTAGTTCATGCGAGTTAGAGACACATGTGTATCGTTGGAGGAAGTTCCACAGTATCTTGCGTACTGATCCCAATCTAAGTATAATGTGAAACATATCAGTACATATAAATGAATAATTAAATGAATGATGTATAATATAAATTACCTCTTCTAAGAAGGATGCGTGAGAAGAATTTGCAGGATAATTGCTATTCAGACGCATGTTTATGCTCAAAGTCGATCGACCACACTCACGCCCATAACGCAGAATGTCTTAAAGATGCACCAACAATTTGTTCTCATGAGCCCTTAGTTATCACCAGTAGTATTTCACAGAAATCCCCTCCAAGAACAATCGTGATACCACCGAATGGTCGGTTATCATCATAGACGCGTCACGAAGTGTGCGATCAATCGCCTCAACACCATGTCGATCTTTGCATGGGAAATTAAATCTCATATTATCAAGCGAGCCTCCTAAATAATTCCCTGTCATGCGGTGGATCAAGTTTTTACAAAACCACGTGAGAGCTTTCTATGATATCGAATGGAATGCAAAATGTAGAATGAAATTTGTTGAGCGCTAACTAACAACAACAACGATGCAATTCCTGATGAAGCAACTGTAACAAAGATATGACCCTCACTGCGCATTTTAGTGGTGATGGTGTTATACAAAAAGGTTTTCCCAGTTCCTGCACCTCCACTAAAGAAGAACATTTTGCCCTGATTTTCAGCAACTGAGATAGTGATAGCATCATAAGTCGTACGTTGAGCATTATTTAAAACATCAATATTCAAAAGGTCATTCAGTTGATTAGCTTTATTTCATAGTTGCATATGATCGATCAACAATCTATTACCTGAAACAGAACTCTAATTTTGAACGGGGTGTGGCATAGGTGGGAAGTCATCCAATTTTTTTCCAGATTCATGTAGCAACTGATCAATCAAATATAAACCATAATCTTCGATTTGAGGTTGCGTTGGATTGCATATGCCAAAAGTTGTTTGTAGCTTGTGACGAAGATCATCACATATATGGAAGAAGAATTGATTCCACAGAGTATATGGCTGTATTGGGGAGCATTCTACCAGAATGATGCATAATAGTCTCCGTAACTGGTATCCCGTATTCATGGTTGAAGCCTCCTAGAGGCATTGTACCCACTCTGCATCATATTCCAGGAGCCCCATAGCTACACACGTTGATTTAAATTATCATGAAACACACCATTGATCGTGCGCAGACCCTCAAAAGAATGCGGTCTTCTAACAACTGTTACTAGCAATCGAAGGTGAAACCACTCCCCAAAATTGGGCGTAGTAAAGTATAATCTGCCAATTGCAAACCCACTCTGCCTCGGAGTCCAAATTTTCCTACCTTTGTTCCAAACGAAATGTTGGGGAAATTCTTGGTATGTGTAGGCACGTGCAACATCATTTGAAGAACAACAATCAAAGAATCTAGTTAGAGTTGTGATTTGACTCCTAAACCCAAGTTTAATTATTTCAAGTGTTTTAGCAGGATCATAAACAACTTGATGCATCCCATGTAAATGTAGATCTAGTCGTACAACCGAAGGAATTTCTTCATGGAGAGGATAACCGAAGAGTCGCTATGCAGCCTCTGTCGGTCCAATATACCTTACATCAAGGTATTGCTTTATCTCATTGTTTCCATCTGGTCCCTCTAAAACCATAGTTGTGCAGTCATGACCTTTGTAAATATACTTGTGGATATATTTGACGCACCTACTTCCTGAACATACCTCCACATTAATATGACATTTGAACTTTCTTGATAGGTGTGGATTGTAAGGTACGATGTCTCGATTATCAAATGTATGCCCTCTGGTGGTGTAAGACAGACCATTACAGCGACGACGGTAAACAGGGTACCCATGTTCATCCATAGTATTCGAATCTGCAAAGGCTTTTGGATAATGGAACCAACATGCACCATTCACCATGAAAGTTGAATATGGGTTTCGAGAACCACAGGGACCATGAACCATACAACTCTTGATTGTTTCGTACAAAGTTGGATTAGTGGATGGATCTGGAAATTCAGCACTAACTAACCAATCCACTTGTGCAGTTGTCTAAATCTTGTCAGGGCCATGAAGGAAGAATAAAGCATGCATGTGTGGTAACCCTCATTTTTGGAACTCAATGGTGAATACATGAGCAACTTTTCGACCAAAAATTTGTTCATTTTTTACCTCATGCATCAGGGCACGCCGTTTTAACTCAAATACAAGGGCAACTATGTCAGGATGATCCAAAGAGGTATGGTGTTCTAGTAAGGCAGTTGTTATTTTGGGCCATTTTGGGTTGGCCGTCATGCTTAGAAAGATGTCAGGGTGTTGGTGGTACCTTGTAATGCCCATAGAGTCATGAAAAATCTGGCTCATGTTACGTGCACTCCCAGTAAAGGATGATGGCAGAACAAAGTGTTGTCCGATCTGATCAGGGCCTAACTCATCAACATTGTCGTCACATAAATTTGCATAAATCTCATGACGCAACTTATCCTGATTGAGTCTGATGTAAGACAACTTATTTTGCTCTGTTGATGCCCAAGCATCTACTATAAACTCTTGAAATAACTTTCCTCCTCTAAGAATCATCGAATACTCGGTGGGACGTGGAAACATCGATAAATTTGTATAATTGCATCTGTGTCATCCTTCTTCTTGAAAAATCATTTTGTTCGAGTTCCACTTTGTCAGTGAGACCAAGTTCCCAACGAAGCTCACCAGTAAGGAATAAAAGTACATAGGGTAATGTTAAATATGCTGGATGACACTCATTGATTTGTCTCAGGGCTCTATTATCTTCTTTTAGGTGCAGAACAATATTCTGCATACTACTACTCTCAATACCATCACCAGGAAAAATCACAGCTATTTCATCTGTGGTTGGAAGATTGTACCGATGCCTATTAGTTGATGAGGTGTAATGAAGGTGAGAACGTAAATCATGATCTGAAGATTCTGACTCAGTTAGTATTTCATGGGCACATTTTTACTTTGAAGCAAAATGATTCACTGACAACAAACAATTCTGTATAGTGTGGAGGACATCTCGACATAAGTTATTATTCTGCACACACCGAAAATTCAATGCAATTGTTGGGTCATATATGTACAACTGACAGTAGATGGGTACGCAACCATCCGGGGGTAACAATGACCTGGTATGGTGTCGTAATTCTCCATAGATAGTGAATGATGTTGGCCCTCTTGAGTTGAGTAATATGTCATCAAGCTTAGCACCCAAGCTCGTGAAAGCATTAGCTGCATTGTACTCCCTAATATGTCGACAAAATGATTTTGCTTGACCATCATGGCCATCGTACAATGCACGAATAGGAGGTGGGGGTGCAATGAATTCCGGTAACTTAATTTTGCCTTGTAGACAACATGTTCCGAATCTTGGATTGGACAATCCTGTGCGAGATAATCGTTCATCCCACCAATGTAAGGCCGAACAATAAGGACACTGAATATTCATCGGCCCGAGAAAATGACGCTCATTATTGATATGGACAATAATATTCATTTCGTCATCACTAAACATACTGTCAACATCGCTAAAGGGTTCCAGTGGGAATCTACAAATAAAAATAATATGTACACAAATATGAGAAGTAAGAAAATAGTAGGCAACCAATAAACTATGTAGAATATACATACACTGTTAGATCTACCAGAACATAAGACGACATCATGAGGACATTGTCGTCAGTTTAATGAGAATGCGGTGCTACATCGAGGACAGCTTCATATTGAGCAAAGTCTGTCTCTAAATTTTGAGGCGAGGGTAAAGGTCGCACCAGAACAGGTGAGAATAGAGCAAAGTCAGTTGGAATAAAAATTGGGTCGGACACAATTGTAGGTGTTAGATAACATTCCAAATTATTTGTCCGCGACCTTTTTTGTGGAAGGTGTGCTATAGTGGCTCGGTACAATGGAGTTAGGTCTTGCAAAACATGACATAACGGTTGTGGGGGAGTGTAAATCATTGGTGTTTTCCTATGCAACTATCCAACAAGGTAAAGACAATACATTACAACTCTATTTTTCTTAAGAGCAAAAGAAATACGTATCAATTCCAAGACATTAATCAAAAAACTTACCAAAGAGGTAGACATAATTTTTTTTCCATTTTTCCGACAATTAGTGGGCGTGTTATATACTTTCGACATTGCAGGTGCAGTATGATTGCTAATAATTCATGTTTCTCGCGTAAGTACGCATTCATTCTGGCGTTGCAGATAATTAGTTTTATGTATTTTAATCCAAATACAAACAATGACAATAGTAAATGTACCTCGACATTGCACAACTGAGTAGGCGAATGTTCAACCAATATTGTACTAAGAGATGGTTGGACTTGGGTGGTGTCAATACTGGAAAGTCTTTGGGTAGAGGTTGAGTGTAATTCCCAAAACGCTCTCTTTCTCGACGTGCGCGCTATGCCATCTTACGTCGCAAGCATGTACTACTATCAATGCGATTTCATTCACGTCTGTCACGTTAGCCTTAATTTTAGAGGAAGCAAAATTTGATGCGGGAGTCTAAGATAGGAAGTGATGTGTGGAATAAGTTAAATAATTAGCGAACTAATATAATTTCAAATCCCTAATAGAAATTGCATTAATCTACTTCAAGTAAACGCAACGTAGCAATTTATGACAGGAACAAAAAAATTAAGAAAATTAAATAGGAATCTATAATATGTAAGAATGGCTAAAGAAACCATTACATAATATGGACAATATGTTAGCAGGTCCAAGATCAAATTCATGTAGAGCTGCGAAATTCATGTAAGAATAGAGTCGTGTATGCATGAGAGAGATGTGTAAGAGTGAGAGTGAGGGGTGAGGAACTTAAAAATATCACCGACAATATAGTGTATATCGCTCTAACTGAAATAAGGCATTAGGTTAGCATTTCCAAAAAGCATTAATATCACAACACAACAATTCTACTCGATGATGGTATGGAGTCGTGTGTGCGTGAGAGAGAAGGGTAAGGGTGAGAGTGAGACTGAGGGGTGAGGAACTAAAAAATATCAGCGACAATTTAGTGTATAATTCTCTAACCGATTTTTATCAACAGATAAACAATGATTAGTACAACATACCGATTGATTAAACTAATTTTCTTTTCTAATAGAACAACCAATTTTTGCTTTCCCCTTCGTTGAAGATGGAATAACACTTAGGTTGTTCAAGTGATTCACATGTGAATTCTCCTAGGAAGTTGAAAATAAGACATTAGTCAAAAAATGCAAACTAATATCAAATTTTTTTTAACAATACCAGTAGTGTTACCTTATCCATATGTAATTGATTAAGCGCACATTCAGATAAAACATTGACATGTATGCTGTTACTATCACTTAGATCAACCTGTAGGAGCAAACTTAATAAATTAAACATGAGTTAAACATGAGCAAATGAAGCTGCAAAGACAGATTTCGTATCTTGAATATCATGAAAAAAACTTAACATTTGATCAAAACTATGCTTAGTTTCAAAAATACATTCAATACTATTTTTCCAAATCTTCCGAGCCTAGCTCTATTTTTTTATTTTATTTTACTATACATTTATACTATATATTGATCTGTAAGAGAGGAATTCCCTCAATTTTGAAGATAGTTGAGGTTTCAAACTGTTGGAAGTTGAATTAGAATAAAAGGTTGAGTTTATTTTCTTGACATCTTATGTTTAACTTCTTTAATTGGTGTCATTTTTCATTAAGAATAATGTCCATGAAAAGGATTTCAACGAATTTGATTTTCTAGAAGAAAACAAAAAGAACAGCCAAATATATAGGAATATATGTGATAAGGTTTAAGTATTTGGAGCCAATCAAGTTCGTGGATACAACTCACTCCAATCAACCTAACATAACATAACATAGCCAGCCATCAAATTAACATAAATTTTCTTTCTAATCCAAGAACGGATAATGTGATTTCCAATTTAATAATTCAAGCTAATCAATCATAGTCATTACCCATTAGGAGTCATTACTCATTAGGAGCCACATAAAAGTGAGAGGAATTCAGTATTCGGATGATATCAATTTGATACATCAGAAAGGAAAGAACTTATAAAAATAAATTTAAAAGTTTCTCCACATAAATAGTTATCAAGTAATAGACTTAATTCAAAGTGCAAAGCATTTCTTAAGAAAGTGTAACTAAATAGAATATTAGATATAAATATAATATTAATTTACTATTACTGGGTATAAGAACCCTTTGGCAATAAGAATATGTAAGCAGTCAACGGAATCTATATAAAAAAAACAAATGGATTACAAGGAAATAGAAATATTTTTTCTTCCAACCGCTCATTTTCCATTCTTTACTTCTTTCTTTTAACCCAATCAATGGTCTTGAGCTTTCGTTCCTTGGCCCTAATTTAAGAAATTTTTGTATTTTTCTTCTCATTTGAATCACCCAATCTTTGTGTTTTTCACCCAATGAATGAAGCCTCTTTGTGTTCTTTCTTTCTATTCTTTTGAACCCAAACTCCATTAACAACCTATATCAAAATTGTAGCACTCTTTCCACAAACAATTCTAGACAAACCATAGGTGACAAAATTTGATATCACTAAAGGTAGGCAAAGAAATATTGAAGACCCAAAGATGTTTGCGAATGTGAAAGATGGAAAACATCATACTCCTATTGATTATACCCTTCCTCCGCCACCTCCATTAGGTACTAACAGTTTTTGCATCCTGCTACAACTGTTAGAGACTAATTTCAACGACGATGATATTTTTTGGACAGCCTGCTACAACTGTTAGAGACTAATTTCAACGCATATATGCAAGACTTTTATTTGGGGTTGGTTGGGTAGGGTATTGGAAACTTAAATAGATAAAAAAGCACTTGCTTACTGGTAAAAGTAACCCATGAACAATAACTTGACTTGTCTTTTGTGTTTTCGATTGTAAGGACATATTGTTGTTGAAAGGAAGGTTGATACTATGAAGTGGGTTTATTAGGGTTGAAAAGAGTAGCTTGATAAGGTAGGCATAGTAACTGTATAAGGATAAAGAAGAGAGAAAAAAATTTAGGGATTGCACCTAGATTTATTTTAATTTTGAAACACTAGTTCAGTTTATATTGCACTAAAATTGACAGGGCTTTGAAGTTGTTTAAAATAAAACTCTCGTTGAATTTAAACATTATATTATAAAAATGTTTCTTCAAAAATCAATTTGAAAATTGCCAGAGCTTGAACTCTAATTAGTTTTCTGCTGCTCTAATAACCTTAACAAAAATGTTGCCCTTACAACCTAAATGATTTTTTGTGACCTTATTCATCTTATATAATTCCGGTTTTTTCCTCTTTTCCTATATTTAATCCTTTCCCTATTATTATGTTCAAAATTGTCCAAATTCTATAAATTTATATTTTCTATAAACTCTTCATATTTGTTCTTTTTTTTCACCTTTACATTCTTTTGAGAAATGTTGTGGTGTATCTTTTTCAAAATTTCCTAGAAAAATGTAAAGAAGAGCGGTACACTAAATTTAAATTTGGTGTATTGGGAAAGTCAATGAAGGAAATGTTGTGGTGTATATTTTTTAAAATTTCCTAAAAAATGTAAGGAAGAGCGGTACACTAATTTTAAAATTTTGGACAACTCAAATCAATTAAAGTTATAAATTTAAAATTATAAATGTATTAGTTTTCTCCAATATTTCAAATGAAGAAATATTTCAAAACATGATTGATCATAAATTGTGAGACCTTTCCATCCTGCAATAAATTAACCAGAATGAGTAATTGATAGAATCAAACGAACAGATCATGACACAATACATTTACAAGAAGATAGGATTAAATATAGTGTTCATAATGCCTCCCTAACTCTCTCTCTCTTTAGGTCTTCCATAAGCGATTGCATATATTTTTTCGTGAGACTTTCTAAAATAGTTGGTTGCTCTTGTTCGGAGAATATGATGTCATGTCTAACTCATAATAGTCTTTATTTATTATCTCAATACTAACACATTTGTTCCTTATTGTTCCACATATATTAGAGCTCTACTCAATACATGCATATAAATAAGGAAAACTGGCAATTTAATGCAATAAACAATTTATATTTAGTTATGTAATCCAAGTGCAAGCACTAATAGCTTTAGGTGCATATCAAGTGATTGCAGATGATTATAAACCATTTTCTAGCATAAGGCTGATGAATCAACGATTCTGCATAACACAATGATTGTAGAGATTGCAAATCAAAAACATCAGAACAGTAATGTGAAGTCGTGAACACAATGCAGGGAAATAGATAGAATATATGAAATACAGTGCAATCAAAATCATATCAAATATTTGTAAATAAGCAAAGAACAAAGTAAGCAAACACAAAATGATCCATATTGAGTGGCATATCCATTCATGTATCACACTTGTGTCTTAATTCTTTTTAAATCTTAATGTTTTGTGGTTCTTCTTTTATTTAGGAAACAAACTGAAGAGCTAATCATATCATAGGATATCTCACAAAAATTAAACAACCAGCCCTGAAATTATAAACAAATACAGGGCATTAAACCCCACGAATTAAAAAAACAAAATAAATTGAGTTGGGGAATAGGATAATAAATAACATAGAATAACAATCTTGCCCTTGACCATATGAGCAAAAATTGTGGTGAATTTGGTAGTACTTACCACAATAATTTTTTGATAAAAGGCCATACGATGTACACATATACACATATAAATACCTCAAATGTGATCTTGAGTGGCTCATCAACTGCAATAAAAGAGGAAAACAAAAAATAAAAAGCAAATGTTAGGGTTTTGGAAATCTGACTTTCACCCATCATTTTCTGAAACTGCTTGAGCATTTCCTGTGGTATGATCACCATTTTCTCTCAAAATAAAATTGACCCACTTCAAAAAAACTCAAACCCAAATCCCAAATTTCTCTAATTCAACTCTATGGCTCTGAAAAAAATTAAAAAAGAGTAAATTTCTCTGGTGGGTATGGGTGAAAGTGCAGAGGGAGAGGAGATAGAGGTGTCAGAAAAAGGGAAGCTTGAAAATTTGAGCAAATTAGAAAAAAGATACAAAATGCACATGGTGAGTAAAGCTTAATAGAGAAATTCCACTATGATTCTCGCAAAAAGAGCAAAAGTATGATTACAATTATTAGAGAACCCCGAAAGCAAAGAAAAAACCCACAAAAAAGTACACAATTCATAGAACTCACAAGAAATAACACTAAGGCTGACATTAATTGATGGCAGACTACATTAATTCATTGTTAAGGGTATGTTTAGCTTAAAGTATGATGGTTGTACAATTCTGCAATTGTTCTTTCAGGTATTATGGAGTGTGGCTGATTACAAGATGTGGTGCACTATATAAATCAAAGTATGATCACACGCTAATCAAAATTTAACCTAGCCCATGATACTGCAGTTTAAAAAGATACATTTCCCTTAAAAACAAACATATCCTAATATTACAGAAATAACCAATTAAAAAACAGAGTATAACAAGACTAATTGCAGTAATTAACTAATCACTGGACTTTGCCAGAAAAGATTATCAAATATCGCATGAATCCTCAAAACTACTATCTGCACCCATAAAATATAGAAAACAAACCAGTGTATATATAAGTGAATTGAGGTTAGATCAATCGCCCACATACAAAGAAATTAATAACAAAAATAGCAACAATCATAATAATAACAATTGCAATTACTAAAATGTCACTGAATCCATATCATCAAATAACACCCAAAACAAGAAACACTAATTTCCACCACCACTCAATCATTAATTTAGAACAGACTAAAATGTAATAACAATCATCAAATTAATATCCCCCAACAGCAAAATGAACAAATAAAAATTGATAAATTGAATTTCCACGACTATTATTAAGCACATAAATCCCAAAAAAGAGCACCCAAAACAATAAAAAAAAAACCCAAATAGAAAATTTAGGAAATTACAAGAAATAAATTAGGGGTTTTATTTCTACTCACCAGAACAAAATTGTTCTCACTACCGGGCTTCTTTGAGGCCACATCATCTTGATGAACTACATCACCACCAAACACCAGCGAAGAACACAAAATCACAGCTAGCAAAACCTTTACCAGACCAAATGAAACTTTTTTTAGCTCTTCCATTAAAGTAAATTAAGCTTCACCCACTACAACAACTCAATAAAGGGTCAATTAGAATTCTTTTTTCGTCTTTCTTTTTGGTTTTGGCTTTGGGGGTACCTTTTGAGCGAGGAGATAGAAATGAGATATAGTACAACACATGAATATGAACTACTAACCGGGGGGAAATGAGAGATATATTACCCACCAGAAATTCTCAAATGTTATTCTACATATCAAAGAGAAAGAGAGACTGATAAAACTGGCAGGCACATCTACTAAAACCCTTGAGTGGAAATTCCCAACAAAAAAAAATTTAAACTAAAATAAAATGAAACAGGAAAATAAGAACACTTAAGAAAAAAAGGATCAATTCATAAACACAAACCCAGCAAAAAATCTCAAACATCAATGCTCAATATTGAATCTTCTCTTTTTCAAATACCCACTAGAAATTCTCAAAATAAAATCAAATAGAGAAAAGAACCTTGCTGCTTGCTGCGATAGTGATCGAAAATGAAGAATCCCATGTGATAGTGATCCGAAAAAGGCTTGATTTTGGGAGAAATCTTTGTATTGGATTTAAACATAAAAAGGAGACAACTTTCTCTCTCCTCAAAATGAAGAAAATGCCCGATGAGATAAGGAAAAGGCAGAATGAGAAGGGGGCAAAGGTATAAGGCGGGACTTTGGCAGAGTGTAGGGGGGATTTTTGAATTGGGCATTTTTTTTTGTGAAATGAAATAATTGAGATTAAATTTGAGCCATTGGATGATAAAGTTTTAATCGAGGCCGTTATTTGTTGAAGTCGCTCTGTTTTATTATATAGATAATTCGGTTATTTGATTAACAAAATTTCAATACCCGAAAACCAAATATTAAAAAAGAAATAATTGATATTGTAAGTTATTTAAAAAGTATTATTAAAAATAAATTTGTTACGGTAAAAAAATAAATATATTTATATTCATCATAATTAATTCTAAAAATTTTATTTAGAATAAAACAGTAACCAATTTTATCTCTCACAAAAAACCTCTTAATAATAATATATAGTGAATAATAATTCCTTCATTAATAGTTTTTTTTCTTCACAAATTTTCATCATAAATTGGCATCAAATATCTTTCTACCACCTCAATTTTATGAAAGAAAAATTATAAATTGGGAATGCTATTTCTTTCGTATATAAATATAGATTGATCTTTGGCATCTAAGGATTTTCAATTGAAAAGAGAGAGATATGAAACAAGTAAGCAGTCGATCCTTATTTATTTGTTTAAGGTTATTTTAGTCTTATTTCCTTTTTTTGTTGATATAGTTGGAGGGAATTGTTGGTGGGAAACTAAAAAATTGAGACAGACTATATCCGTCTCTAAAATGCATTTAAAGATATTTAAAAAATAATTAATTTTTTCTAAAATAATGAGTGAATTGGAGACTAATATTTGGAGGGAAAATAGAAGTCTAAGATGAAAATTTCGGTCTCTAATCCGTTTCAAACATAAATATTATTTCTTTTTATTATTATTAATCTGAGACGAGCATGGTTGGTCTCAAATCTATTTCAAAAACGTGTTTAATTTTTTAAAAAAAATACTTAATTTTTTAGACAGCTAAATCCGTCTCTAATTTCGTTTCTAGAATTTGAGACGATGCTGGTGGTTTCAGAATTCGTCTCAATTTTTTACTTCCAAAACATGTCGAGACCTAGCAAATTTCAGTTTCTAAGTCTGTCTAAAATTGCTAGAATTTTAGACAGAACTTAGTCCATCTCTAAATATTGGTTTTAGATACCCAGTATTCTAGTAGTTTATAATTAGTTATATTTTGAGATATTTTACTAATTATTTATGTTGACAACCATTGGTAGGAAATAGAATTATAGAAATGGAAGTGAAAGAGTTGTTTCAATTTATAAGTGTGTAAATTGTTGTTGATGAGAAGAAAAGCCAAGTGAGAAATATCGAATGAAGATGGCACCAAAGTTGATACCGTGTTCTTTGGATTTTATCTAAAAAGGTGTGTCATGAAATTTTTTTCTTTATTTTAGAGAATGATATCTGTTTATCATTTTACAAGTATATATACATGAATGGTATATACGTGATGTACTATATCATGTGTTGATGATATTTGCATGTGTGAGTATTGTTTTACTTATGATCTTATATAATAAATTAATTTGATTAGTTTTATTTGATTTGTAGATAATTTGATGATTGTTCATGGTGGAACAAACTTTAACTTGTGCATATATACTGACTAGTAATATTTTATAAGTAGATAATATTGCTAAATGTGTATATGCATGAGTTTTAAGAAAATTATTATTCTTATAAACTAATTGAAATTAATTTATTATTAGTGGTTGTAGTAAAAGTTTTGAAATTTACTTTTCTCTATGTATAATAAAATAGTTGTAAATTGATTTATTTGAGAATAAAGTAAATTTATGTTCTTTTTAAACAAAAGTATGCATATAAAATTTGAGGTAATATTTAGTGTGTAATATTACTTGGTATTTGTATGCATGAATTTTGAGATAAATTACTTTGTTTGCGGATAATAAATTAATTATTAACTAATAGTTACAAGAGATATTGTAGAAACAGATTTGGTTGAGTAGATCTTATATACAATATGATTATGATGTTAAGAAAATACTTAGAAATGTTATTCGTAGTGTTTTTGGGATAATCATAATTGGTATATATTGATTTATTTTTATGTGTATAAGTATTTTCATATTATTATGAGAATTGTCTTGAATTTTATATTTGTAAATGTCAAAAGGTATATTGTTTATGATATTTCATGTATAAGTTGGGACAAGAAAACACTAAAGAATATACTAATTCATGTGTGTGAATTTTATTTGCTTTTTACATAATTTAATTTTTTTTGTGATAAATTATTTTTTTTCGAAAGTAAATATAAATTTATATTTTGTGATTTATATGCAAATAAATGTGTGCAATATATATGATGAGTTGCGCTATAATTTGTATATAATGAGTTTTATACTATTTACATTGAGTTAATTGTTACGAGTTGGTATACTTGAAAAAATGTACATGTATAATTTTATGTGCTCAAGTTAAATAATTTTTGGATTAGAGATTTTATGTAATTCAGAAGATAAAAGTTCGTCTTTCTTATGTGGGATGTTCTAAAAGATTCATATGTTGAAATAATCTTTATATGAATAACTAATACATAAAATATACAATAACTTATTTTTTTGTTTTGAGAAGTATTCCTTCATATTCGCACATGGAAGTAATATTTATAGGAACATTTTCACATAAATGTTAATTAATCTAAAAATTTATTTTAAGTAGTGAGCATCATATTGTGAAGTGAAAATATTCAATGAGATTTCAATTGTTTGTAAGTGTGGGGGTGATTTTTTAAGATTTTATTTTATGGACTAAATTTGGCCTTCAAACTATTTGGAGCATAATTTTATTTATGTAAAAAATAGTAAGGCTTATGAATTTCTTGTTGCGAAATTCAATTTGATTATGAAATGAAAGTCTTTGAAACACAAATTTTTGAATAATATTGAAATTTGAACTTATTTCACTTAATTAATTCTCTATGGTCCTAAAGGAAAAGCTTGGATCAGGTCACAAAGTCGCTGAGTTATCACTCTACATTCATAGAGTTAGAAGCGTACTTTGGCACTCTACGATGAACGTAGGTCACTCTACGTTCATAGATTTGGAAGCTGCTTTACAATCGTTAAGTTATTACTCTTCGTTCGTAGTGTCTTTGTAGTCTGACGCTCGACGATGGTGTAGTCACTCTACGTTAGTTTGGTTGTATACGTTCATAGTGCAGACATTTGGGTTATTCTATGATTATGCTAGAACTTGATTCATGATTAAACTGATATGTTCATATTTACCTTGAGATTCTAAATTCGTTGTATAGGCAAAGTGATTTGATACAGATGGTTATTTTAACATTTTAGCATCGATTATGATATTACTCCAATTCAAGTTTTTTCAATAAATTTGATTGAGGGAGTATATTGTGAATAAACAAGATGGTTTGTTATTTTCGATTGAGAGGTTAAATTAAGTGTGAAATATTTATGTACTAGTGGTTTAAACTGAGAACTAGTATCTCACTTTTTTTCTATTTATCAGATAATAGAATTATTTATATGTTTACATTAACAATATAATTTTATAAACTATAATGTGATAGTTTTTGTGTATATTAATGATATGTTGGTCAATTTACATAGTATTTTTAGCATAAATAAGTTTAAGACATCTATTTTTTGTCTTTATGTTGAAAGACTTGTAAACTAGATATTATCTTATTATCATGTGAAAACATAGTGAGGGTTTCAACTAAACCAATTTAATTGTATTGAGGGGATGTATTGAACTAAGTTGATAATCTTGAGATTGAAGAATTTAATAATTCTTTAATAGTTATGGTATACTGTAAGTTAATTCTGATATGGCTACTGCAAATCTGAAGAACACATGCGCTAGTGGGAGACTTATGTTTGATATGCAATGCACGAGATCAGATATTATCTACAGTTTAAAACTTAAAAAGTGCATTAGCAACTTAATATTGTTACATGAAGTCCATTGGAAGGATAGTTTATAATTATCTTAAAAGGATTATGGGTTTAAAATTGGTTTATGTTAGATTTCTCTATATTTTAAAAGATCACATAAAGTTCGCCCAACTTAGGTTATTGTTTCTTAGATAAGTAAGAAACAAATGAGTATTTCTCATTCTATTGTATGGGTCTAATGTTATTATCTTGTGAGGTAAGCTAAATGGATTAGAGTGTAGTGTTGATTGTCACCTAATTTAGTGCCTCCTAATTTACTATATGGTGCTAGTAATAATAACGTTAAATACATATTGTGATCTTAAAAAAAAGTAAGAAAACATTCACAAGTAGGTGAATATATTCTTATATTTCCACAAGTAGGTGGATATATTATGACTCTTAGTGAAGTGTATAATGTACTTGGAGTAACAAGTAATACTATTGTTTTATTTGATGTAGAAAGCAATTGTAATCTAAATTTGTTGTTAAAATATCAAATTGTATTCACTTCCAAAATTTCTTAGTTCATTATATTGTGATAATGAAATTATTTTTATACAAAGCATATGAGATTACCTTTAATGGTAAGTCTTGACATGTTTGTCATAGACATAATTTTTGTTAGACAATTGATACAAGAAGGTATCAGAATATTTGTCTACGATAAAGTCAAGTGACAACTTTGTTAGTTCCTACAGGCACAATAGTTATCTAGAAGGGGGGTTGAATAGATATTTTAAAAATTCTTTGTTGAAAAATATTTGTCAGATATTGTTAATCAATTTCAGCGGAATGTGTGATTTGTTTGTTCCCCTTTAAGATTGATAGAGTTAATAGTTAACAGGCAGTTATAGCAAGTATAGCATTTAAAACAAGAATATAAAAGACACAGAGAATTTAAGTGGTTCAGAGCACTCAAGGCTCCTAGTCCACTCTTCCACTCCTTGAGTAGGAAATCCACTAAGGATGTTTTTACAATCTTCGAATCACTTAGATTCCTTCAAGACCAGTAGTCTTGGAACTTCTTAGTTCACTTAGAACTCTTCAAGTCCAGCAGACTTGGAACTTCTTAGTTCACTTAGAACTCTTCAAGTCCAACAAACTTGGAACTTATTACTTCGCTTAATGATAGTTGAGTTCTTGAATGGTGCTACTCAGTTGTCATTAAGCTTGTGTTCAAAAGAACTGAGTAGCTGAGCAAGCTTTCTTTACAGATCATAGAGTTGAGCGTTGAGTGTTCTTTAGCTTTTTGTTTTTGTACTTACTTATCTGTATCTGATTTGCATATAAGGTGCCTTTGAAATATGTTCGTTTGAAAGCATCCGTTGAAGCATTAATTGTATTTGACATTTCTGAGCACTGATGGTGACTTTATGGAAATCTTTTGTCCAGCCGTCTGGCCCACTGACACAATAGACTGTTATCTCACCTAACACCTGAAAGGGTGTTTTCAGCTGACATGTGGTACTTTCCTTAGCTTCTTCAATACGTTTCTTTGTTATATACTAAGGATAAGTGTTAGTTCATTGGGATTCCCGAGAGTATTAACGTCTATAATCCTTTCCACAATTGTTGTAATTTATGCTTCAACAAATGGAGAAAGCTCGACGCTTCTGATGCAGATATATGATGCACTACGATCATGATCGTGGTGTCTTGTCATATTAGCTTGATCCGGACTGATAGAGGAGAACACTACGATTTCTCTTAAGCACTGGTAGACTATGATCTTTGCTTGCTTGATTTGCAAACTCTACGCTTCTGAGAGCACACTACGATTCTTGAGTTTGTTTGGTAGATGTTTGGACCACTCTACGATACTGGTAGATGCCCTCCAAAGCAAACAGACTACGATTCTCGATACTCTACGATTCTGCCTTGGCTTCTACAATCTCTTAGTTGGCTCGACAGACTACGATTATGTTGAAGCCTATCTATTACATCTAAAGAGATAGATCAACCTAAAAGTTTTTATCTTTTCTTCCATACATTCATTTACAGAATGATAAACATTAAAGCACATATCAACCTAAAATTTTTAATTTATCACTAAGTCCTTGTGCATGTATTCCTTGAAGGACTTTACATTTAAGCATGATTATTTACTTTCAACTTCAAATTTAAATATATAATTTCCCAACAATCTCCCCCTATTTGATGTTGATATAACCAAGGGAATTTGTATCATGATCATCAATTTCTAGATGCAGTTGCTAGAAAGTAAATATAACTTAGTGTTTCAATGAACAGCTGAAATCTCTAGAGAATAAGCATGAATTTATTGATGTTTGTAAAGATAGATATTACAATAATTCTTAGTTACATCAAAAAGAAAATAATTCCAACTTATCTCTATTTCTTCTACCTTTTGCTCCTTGGAGGATTGGCATGCTCTGCAGCTCTCCTTCTCATGTTGGCTTCGTCTTTCCATGCAATGTCTTCCATCTCGCTTTGACTTAACCATTCTCCATGATCGTGTCTATTCATAAATGCAAAATCTCCAACTGGAATGTTTAGGCCAGTAGTGGTTACTCCTTGTGAGCTAGGAGATGGCCCTCGACCCCTTAGCGGTTGCGCCATTAGAATTGGTTGGCGCTGCTGATGTTCGGAACATGGAGTCTGATAGAGAGGTTGTCTTGTGGAAGGACTCCTTGAGGATTGAGCAACTTGTTTTCCTCTTCCTTTTCCTTTCTCTCCTTCCCCTTTATTCTCCCCCTTTATGTCAGCATCAAGGGTTCGAATGTCTTCAGACAGACGATTCATGCCTTGGACGAGTTCGTGGAGCTGATTTCTAGATTGAGCAATGTTTTCATGGTTTTCTTGAACTAGAGAATCAGTTTGAGACGTTTTCTTTTGTAGAATAGCCAAGACAGTGTCTGTTTGTTGCATCTAACTCATTAAAAATTCTTGGAATTCTTTCATTGAGGTTCGTAGACTTGAGAGACTTTTCATCATAAGTTTATTTTGAGATTCCTGAGTCTTCTATAGGAGGAGAACTGTTTCCTTGTGTTTCTGGGCAGACTGAAAGTGAATCTGATCCCTTTAATTAATGTTGTGGATCATTTCCTTGATGATCTCCCGGGGCTTATTTGTGAGCTCAAAGCTGAAATTGCTGGGAAGGGTGATGGCAGCATCTATCAAATGGTTCAGCCTCATGTGAACAAGCTCAGGGTGAGTTTCAAGATCTTCTTGAATGTCTTTGGTCACATTTTGTGATGCACTCGACAGTTCAGTTTTTGTAGGAAGATCTGAGAGAAGCTCAAGAAGTTGCTGAGTGTTTAGAGGAGATGGTCTAGTATTTTGATTTTGCAGATTGTAGAGAGAAAGATCAAGATTAAAATAATTATTGGTTCATGAGGAAGGAACATCTGAATGAGGGGCAGATATGTGAGTTTGAGTTACAAGAGGAGGTGATGTTGGTGCTTGTTGAGGGAGTGACTCTACGATTTGAGTAGGATCGATATTCGTAGATTGAGAGATGGTGGAAGATGGTATCAATATAAAGTTAGGCATATTTGGTTCATCAGTTACAGAATGCTGGGATTCTATAACCAGAAATTGGTTTAATGGATGAAGTATCACTTCCAACTGTCGACGTAGGGATTTTTACTGTCCCTTTTCTGTTCTTGTCTTTTGGTGTTCTCATGTTAGATGAGATTTGTTTGAAAAAACAAGTTGTGAAAAGGTCTGACATTTATATATCAACGATTGGACTGTAAGAGTCGCCAGTTGGTATTTTTAAATGGTTGCACCAACTCAACCGAGAAAAAGTTTGCACATTGACCACGTGATGTAACACTGCTAAACTGGTCTGTGAAACCAAGATTCGTTAGGGTCCGGGGACTTGCTTATGCGGAGGGAAGGTGTTAGGCACCCCCCGACATCCGTGTTACCACGGTGACCGTCACTTTTCAATTAAACTATTATATAAATGCGTGGTAAATTGATGTGCAATTATTTGGAAGTAGTGCTATGCCTCGTTCGCACCTATATACAAAAAGTTTGAATTTGTGTAAAAATTCAGTTTTAACAAGATATAGCAGTGATGTTTTGTAAAAGAGGTTTTTCAAACCTTTATGCTCAATAGTAATTGAGGTCTTTGATACTTCCATTTTATTAAATGTTCGGCTTGATTGCTTTTATTTTCGAGAGGCGAAGCATCTTCAAGAAAATAATATATATAGCAGTGTCAAACTCCTTGTGGGCATGAGAGCCATCTAAGGAAATTCAAACATCGTGAATAATGTACAAGTTGTTTACAGCAAAAAATGTCAGTCACGGAAACCGAATCTAGATTCAGGAGACTGAATCTGTGATCACATGATTCCTAGGCTCACATGATATAGCAGTTTATATGAAAGCTTTAAGCAGTTAGATATATAAAAGTTGTAAATATATATATATAGACTACCAACCACCACGAAGCGAACTTCTTGGGGGACTGGAAATGTAAATATAAAATCGGTATATATAGAGAGAGAGACACGATCAACCACCACGGAGCACCTCCATGGGGGATCGAAAATATAAATAAAGCAGTAAATACGATCAATTTCCATGAAGTAAACTCCAAGCGGGACAAAATATAAATAATGCAGTAAAAGACCATGAAGTAAACTCTAGGCCTGACAGAAATGTAAATATATATATATAAGCGGTAAATGCACCGGATATTATATCTAGGCTCAAGCAAATAGAGTTTGATGGGTATAATATATATATAAGTTTTATATATATATATAAAAGCAGTAAACGCTCCAGATATAAAATTCAGGCTCATCAAACAGAGTCCAAAAATAGTTTGTATATATATATATAAGCAATAAATGCTTCGGATATAAAATCCAGGCTCATCGAACAAAGTTCGACCACAATTTATATATAAGTATATATATATAAGCGATAAACGCTCCGGACGTGAGTCTAGGCTCAATCGAGGCATAACTCGATAATTTTAGTCCATATATATAAATATATATATATATATATAAAGAAATAAAAGCCACGGATCGAAGTCCGGGCGTACACATGCAACACGACTCTCAATGTGAAGAACGGTGTGTGCAAGATGTGGAAAAAAGGCTTTAAAAGGTGTAAGAAGGCTTATAGTGGACTGCCAAAGAAGAATCTATAGCTTTAAATGGATGAACACTCGGTTCCCACTAGTAAAAATATAGCAATATATGAGCACATAAGTGTTTAAAATGAGAAAGCACTTCATTTATAGTGTGTATAGAACAAATTGGACAGGGCATCCTCGCCGTTTTCTCTTACAAAATGACCACCCCAAGCCCTCTATTTATAGAGGGCGGAACCTCAGGTGTACCTATGGTAGCTGCAGATGAACTTGCGGCTACCCGGGGTGCCCCGGGCTCCATGGGTCCCGCTGTCTCGAAGTACATGCACGCGTACAACGTGATGTCCGCTCAAACTTTCAGAACTTCAATTTGGGCCTCTGATTAAGGTGTATAAGACCTATTATGGAGTACTGTTGTCGAGAGCTACATAAATGACATGGGATTAGAGGTTGTAAGAAGTCTGGAAGATGGGACCATGCCCTTGGTCTTCAAGCTTCAAATTTCATCCGATGTGTTGTCTTGTGTAGTAGTCACTCGGGATTGTAGCTATTTGTTTCTTGTAGGACACTGCTGTGTAGAATATATGTTAAAATGTGTTGAGATGGCACGTATGTGGGATCAAGGTGACAAAATGATGATTTTGCCCCTCACCAGGGTTATCTCCGATTTAGGCTGATAAAGTAGTCATTTCTCTAGGTTATCTCTGAGATTGGGCTGCTGCAAGTACTGGATGTCCTCAGGGTTGTCTCTGAGGTGTGCCTGACCTCCCAAGGTTATCTTCGGGTTTGGGACTGAGTGCCTCAGAGTTATCTCCGAGATGGAAAAGGCTTCTCCAGTGGGATTATTGGAACTGAAACTATCTTGTCCTCCAGGGTTATCTCTGAAAGATGATTCTGCCCTCCTACAATGTTAGTAACAGGAATGCAAAATTTTGAGTGTCTACAGATGCCCCTCTTTATCATATTTATGCAATGCAATAGCATGGATAGGATAAAGAATACTAAACATTTAAAATGTGACAGGATAATCATGATGCAATGTACAGTAGCATGATGCAAATGTATGTGGTTTGTTGGACTGTTCTCCAACATGATGGGATGACTGTCGGCTCGTATGACTTCTGTCGGGGATTGCAGTCATTACTGACAACCCTGATGAACTATCTTACACCTACGATCCAAAGTCCTCAGGAACTTCCAGGATGTTGATGTTGGGGTTATCACCAAAGTCGTTAATCCTTGATACAGACTTTACACTGAAGATATATCTCTCGTGTACAAGAGACCCTATGATGATGTGTTTTGTCTAAGGAGGATGTGTATAACATATTCCATCATCGGTCCTCCCCGATAAGAAGGTCCTTTCTGGTTTGTATCGCCAGGTCTTTCTGCTGCTCTGTCGAAGTTACTGCCAATAGTCTATGTTGCCAGTGTTGCCTGACCCTCGCTGAAATGCACATCAATGGATGAGATTGTCTGATGGTTCCTAAATCTTCATTGGGTTTAAATGTCAACGGACAATGATGTCAAGGTGGCTTGACTTTCGTCGACGTGTGCATCGACGGATGAAATCCCTGCTGAGTAAAGCGTCAAGGATGCTTGACCTTCGTTAACATGTGCATCAACGGATGAAATCCCTGCTGGGGAGAATTGTTTTGGAGTTATGAGCATGCATTGATGGCATCGGACCTTCGTGAGGTATTGCCGAAGATAATTTGCAACTGTTGTGATCATTGATATAGTAAACCCTGGGTTTGGGCGACTATCAATGATTGACAGGTGGACCTACAGCGGGTCTCTGAAAACTGGATTTCAGGCTATTCCGCTCAATCACGTAGCATTTTTATTCCTAATTTGGCCTTTTCAGCTTGTAAAACCTCCTTTGCAACTCGAACTGGACTGAGCCGGAGGGATGGCAGTGCCATGTACGGTGAATATTACCCCGACTGCCGTCAGATCCTTGCTGGGAGTCCCAGTGAGGCGCTTAAGGGCAGGACAGTTCGTACAGGTCCTTTGAGCATAGATGCTATGAGCGGGCTGTTGAGTGAGCCCACACCTGATGATGTGAGAGTCAGGGATCGCATTCTTCAGTGATTGTTCCTGATAATCATTAGGGGCTACTTCATAGAAGATAACTCTTCCACGGTATCATTCACTTTGATGAGAGCCACACGAGATGTGGACCGTATTGGAGAGTATGATTGGGGCTCCTACACCTTCGTCTGTTTCCTCAAAGGGATGCGCATGCGTTCACAGGGCTTGATGGAGGCTTAGCTAGGATTTTACCCATTTTTGTTGGTGAGTATTTCTCTTTTAATTTTCCATGTACAGGTTAAGAGTGTTGACTGACAGCAGATGTTTGCCTTTGTGTTGGCAGTTTTGGGCCTACAAGAGGCTCCCATGTTTGCGTCCTATGAGTGTGATAGGCTTGGAGACCTATCCACGAGGACGGTGATGGCATCACTTCATATTGAAGGAGGTTCCTATGGCGGAGGGTTTCACCCATTATCGTCTATAGTTGGAGTTATTGACAGCTGATGCTATCATATGGATTCGCTACTCTGGGGAGCATTTAGCCATTGGGTTTGAGGATGGGTACCCGAATGGTGTTGAGTACGTGATATCCACTCGTAGGATTCATCTCTTTACTAATGGAGGATAAGAGCTCTATTTAGGAAAGTGTGCTATTAGGAGCACCACAGGAGAGATTCTTATAACTAACTATCAGAGCAGGCATTATTGGCCTGTATTAGAGTCGCCCATCACTGATATCCCATTGTTGGGTGTTGACGGTTTTACACTGTAAGAGGGTCCTTATACTTAGGAGATGTTCCAGCATTGGTGGTCCCCTCGTACCATCAGAGCCCAGAACCACACCACGTAGTTTATGGGGGATATGGTTCTTGGATCTATGATGATGATAGATTTGATGGCCTGTGTCAGAGATCCAACTCATTTGACATAGATTAACAGTTTGACCCGGCAATTGGACCAGGTACATTTCTTTATCCGGCATTTGGGCAGAGATCCTTCAGAGGCAGATACTTTTAATCCTTCCAGCTCTGGCGCTGGCCCTTCAGGTAACCCATATGGCTTTATCGGTGCAGATCCTCCATTGTATAGGCCTAATATCCCCGTTGATGGAGATCCAGTGACTCGGGAAGAGTTACATCAGGTGGATAGGATTGATGGTGTAGATATTGACACCATTGTCTTCTTCTGATGTGTATTCTCGTTATATCTTTTGATAGGCCTCTGTTATATATTGGGTGGCTGTGCCCCATTCTCGTTATATCTTTTGATAGGCCTTTGTCAGTTGTTGGGCGTCTGTACCCCATTTCCCTATAGTTTTAGCTATACAGAGATGTATTAGATGATGATGTACTTAGGAATGTATATACTGTTATTCCCTACATCATATTGCCATCTATTGTTTATCATGCATGTATTATGTTACGCATATGTATGTATGTCCAGAGATATTTAGCATTGATCCCTGGATGGTCTTATGATACAGCCCACACAGATGTCTTCCTTGATAGTTAGTCATATTGATCATACCCCACCAGTGTTGGTGGCATCCCGTCTGAGATCGTGGTACAATAGTATGTCACCTCCAGACAGGGTGACTGTAGATTAGTTATTGCAGCATTCTATGACCCTCCTGATGTTTCAGGTTCCTGCAGGCTTTGTAGTGGGTATGCTAGAGCACTTGATGCCGGAGAGGCAGGTCTTCCGATTTGGTATCCATGAGTTGACTCCCACTTTAGAGGAGTATGCACGGTTGACAGCGTTGCCCTTAGACAGACCTTGTGCACGGATGGATATTGGCGATATGAGCCGGCAGTTTATGACCCTCACCGGCCTGAGGCGTAGAGTCGTACAGAATGAGATTACATCCAGCCATGTGATATCCCAGCATTTTCTAATGGACAGATTTGGCTCAAAGGATAGTTATACATGGCACTCTGGGGATTTTACCATGTCAGAGGATCATTAGAGTCTAACCAGAGTAGATATATTATTGATGTGTGTATTATCATACATGTACATGCCACGGTATATGGATGAGATGGACATTGGCGTCTTTATGGCAGTGAGAGCTCTCAAGGAGGGTCACACCATTGTGTCGATGATTATAGCAGAGACGCTGAGATTGGACACATATTGCAGCACTTACCCTGCAGGGGTATTCACAGGTAGCTCGGTCATGTTGTACGTGTAGTTTATGTCACACCTGAGACCGATTGGTACTTTTCGATGGCACGGGTATTGTTTTACCCATGAGATAGCTATGTCTTACTCCTTCCAGCCAACGGAGTGTATAGACGCTACATCTTGGTCGGTATTCTTGGCAGGGATCACAGATCCGTTTGACATTCTGCCATGTACAGGGCTTAGTTCGCCCTACAGCTTCATTACTCATACTCCTGGCATGGATTATCTCCCTTTGGCTGGTTTGAGGGGCATGACGACTTACCACCCACTGGCTGTGATGTCACAGTTTGACTAGTTCCAGGACTTCCATCCTTTTGAGGGGGCATTGAGTCAGCGATTGGCTTCTCGTCACTTGTCAGCAGAGGACAGATCCAGGGTGTATGCCTATTAGGATCAGCATCAGCTAGCTGTATTTTCTATTATCCATCAGGGTTGTTCGTCAGAGTATTTTGCATGGATGGAGACAGAGACATCATCGGTTGTGGTAGTACCCACAATGCCAGAGATTGATTCTGATGATGGGGAGCCCACAGAGGACATTGATCTTCCCACCGAGGAGGCGCTATTCACTGGGTTAACAATAGCTCTTGTAGATTCTCCCAGTACGAGTGCTACTATGATCCAGCATTCAGCACAGTATTTAGAGTAGAGTCTTTATTTGATGACCTTTGAGAGAGATCAGGCTAGGGCCTTGATGTTGACAGCTCTTGATGGAAGAGATACCGCTCTATTGGAGAGAGAGGAGGTTATAGCTCATAGAGACACCACTATTGCTGAGCGGGATGAGACCAGATCATCTAGAGATGCATTGATTATTCAGCGGGATGCTGCCATATCTGCCCGGGATGTAGCCATTACAGATAGTACTACAGTAAGATCCCTTACTACTCGCATACTTGCCGATATGAGTGCATATATTGATGGACATCATGCCACCATGAAGTTGGCTGCGGATCTATTAGCTCGTGTAGATACCCTTGGGAAGGAGCTTGCAGCGTTGCCTCCTTCTTTGGAGAGAGATATCATGTTGGACTTGATAGTTCTTATATCCACAGGATTGTAGATAGACTTGTATTTTTCTGCACAGGCTAACTTAGCCATTTTGTCATGTACAGCACATATTGTATATATCAAACAGCATTATATATGGCAGGGAAATATATTTTTATTCACTTCCCTTTTAGTTGTGCCTTGTTACTTGCTTGATATTTGCCTGTTTCTTCATGGCTTGTGATCTTGATGTATTCTGAAATCATCCTTGATGGGTGGACATTGAGATTCCGCAGGATCTTTCAGAATGGATCGGTTATCTGTGTGTATCCCTACCCTCTTTGGTGTCCTGGGACTGGTTTCTGTATCTAGAGGTGGAGAGGAATGTGACTTTTCCTCTCTAAGATTTACCACAGCACAGATGGTTGTCGGTACTTCTATTGAAGAGGAGATCCCAAATAGTTCCATCTCTTATGGATTGTTGTTGCTTTTCGAGGAATCAACCGTAGCTTAGATGGTCGCCAACTCTCCTATTTATGGGGAGGCCAGGTAGTTCCATCCCTTTGGTCTAAAGTCGATCAAATGTGGTGGATTGAAGTTTGATCCCAGTACCGCTGACAAGTATTTATTTTGGTAGGGGTAAGACTGAACCATAAATGGCTGCCTACGTACTCCTATTGAAGAGGAGATCAGGTATGCGTAGTTCGAACCCGATGTAAGAGGTTCAACACTGTATGTGAAGGGGTAGAAAGTGTAGGAATGTTTTTGTTGTTTTTTGTTTGTATAGAAGGGCGTAGAAATGTTTTTGTTATTTTTTTTTCATTGCGATTGGACCATATAAAATGGGTTCCTACGTACTCCTAGGTATCGGAGAGATCAAGTCGACGTAGTTCGCCCCATGTTCAGGATAATTTGCAACCAAAAAATTTTGATCCCATGTTCAAGACAAACTGCGGAGGAAAAGTTTAATCCCATGTTCAGGATAAACTATAGGTGTGAAAAGTTTTATCCTTGGTGGGACAAAACTGTGGGTGTGAAAGGTTCAATCCCTGGTGGGATAACCTGCGGGTATGAAACAAAGTGGAGTGAAAGATCTAATGATCTAAAAAACCAGGCTGCTAGCTTGAACAGTGTGTTTCCCTGATGGGGCAGATGGGTATGAAGAAAGGGTTGTATGTAGAAAGGGGTTAGAAAACCTGAAGTGACTAGTGATCTGGTGATCCAAAACCAATATGTTTGCTTGATGGTAACTTCAGACATAGTACCATTTCACAGTGTCTAAGTTTATGAGCTATGGAAATTCATCTCCGTCCATTTCCTGTAATCTGAGAGCACCTCCTGTCAATACCTCCTTGACAATAAACGGGCCTTCCCAGTTTGGAGCGAATTCCCCCTTAGACTGATCTTGGTTGTCAATGATCTTCTTCAAATCCAAGTCATGTTATTTAAACTGTCATAGCCAAACTTTTTTGTTATAGGATCTGGCGATCCTTTGTTGGTATAACTGACTATGGAAGATAGCATCACTTCGCATTTCGTCTATTAGAGACAATTGGTGATACCTATCTTGTAATCATTGGTCTTCATCCAGCTAAGCATCTATCAACACTCTGAGGGATTCCATTTCCATCTCTATGGGGAGTACTGCTTCCATCCCATAGGTCAATGAGTAGGGGGGTTTCCCCAGTGGAAGTACGCATTGAAGTTCTGTAGACTAATAGAGTTAGAGGCAAGAGGTCATGCCATCCTTTGTGATTGGCGGACATCTTTTGCATGATCTTCTTGATGTTATTATTAGCCACTTAAACAGCACCATTCATCTTTGGACGGTAGATGACGGAGTTAAGGTGTTTGATGTGGAATTTACTGCACAACTCCTCCATCATTTTGTTGTTGAGCTTCTTAGTATTGTCTGACACAATTACCTTTGGTTTTCCATACTGACAAATGACATTATTTCTGATGAAAGTAATGATAACTTCTTTGGTAACCCTAGGGAAGGAGGCTGCTTCTACCCATTTGGTGAAGTAGTTGATCATGATGAAAATAAACTGATGCCTATTACTGGCTTTGGGCTCGATGGGCCCGATCACGTCCATTCCCCACATTGAGAAGGGCCAAGGTGAACTCATATTGTGGAGCTCCCTTGGAGGGGCGTGGATAGCATTCCAATGAATTTGGCATTGATAACATCTCTTGACGTGATCATCATAGTCAGCCTTAAGCGAGAGCTAGTAATGCCCTATTCTGAGGATCTTTTTAACAAGTAGGGGGCCGCTCATGTATGGGCCACATACTCCACAATGGAATTCATCCATGAGCCTCTGTGCTTGGTCCTTGTCTAGACATCTGAGGAGACCTAGTCCTGCATCTCTTTTGTAGAGTGCATCTCCGCTCAGGTAGAATTTCATAGCCAGTCGATGGATCCGCCTTCTCTCAGTCGGGCTTGCCTCAGCGGGAGTAGATCCTTCTCGTAAGTACTCCTTGATGTACTGATACCAAGGGTGTTAGATGGGAGGTAGCTCATCCGATACTTCTCCAATGTAATTCCCATAGGTTGGAGTCTTTTGTAGGGCAAATGGGATGCTTGGCATGTTTTCCTTATCAGGTATGTTGATCAAGGAGGCCAAAGTTGCTAGCGCATCCGCAAAATCATTCCTATTCCGAGGAATGTGGAGGAAGGTTACTTCTTCAAACTCCGAAGCCATCTGTAAAACTTGCCGATGGTAAGCCAGTAAATATAGCTCTTTGGTGTGATAGATTCCTGTGGTTTGTCTGATCACAAATTCTGAATCTCCAAAGATAGTTAATCGCCTAATACCCATTGATTGGGCAAGATTGAGTCCCATAATATAGCCTTCATACTCAGCTGTGTTGTTGGTGCTGACAAGCTATAATTTAACGGCGACGGGATACTGCTCCCCCGTACCAGATACTAGAACTGCTCCAGCTCCAGAACCTTTTATGTTAACAGCTCCATAAAAATACATTTTCCATGATTGGTGTGTATTGTACTGATTGTGACGCCCCCAAAACAGGTATACATCACCCATCTTGAGTCGCTAAATACATGGTACAGAAATCAAATACAAACTTCTTTAATACAACTGTCGGGTAAAATATGACAAAACATAAGCTGAGAGTTTTAACACGAATATTGTCTTCTAGACAATATCCGCACTCATTGGAGTCCTCATTACAAGTATTATCACACTATTTCATAGAATAATGAGGACTAATACAGCCACTTATCCTGGACCATCACTCCATTCCCCGACTCGTCCCAGCTATATTCTTATTTCCTGAAGAGAACAATGAAAGAAAAGGGTGAGCTCAACTAGCCCAGTAAGAAATATTATGACTAAGATAATGCAGAATAAATTATCCTTAGCCCTCAACAGTATAACAACTGATAGAATATAATAGACAACAAGTTTTAGATCAATAACTGCAGCGGAATAAGCAATCCATTAGAAGAGTCAAGTAGAGCATGATATCTACTATCTTCTATGATTTAAAAAGTTTTTCATCAACTTTATCGAGACTCACTTTTAATAAATAAACCACATCATCGAATCATCCCTGTACTACGGGCCAAGGATATTCATGTAATCATCAATGGTCATGATTATACCGAATAATCCCTGGTCATAATCATACCAACAACTGTCCATCAATGTGCTACGGGCCAATGAAGACTTTTACCACATCATTTGTAACATTACGGGTCATAATTATACCGAATGATCCCTGGTCATAATCATATCAATCAACAGTCCATCTATGCATGTAAGCTAAAGATGACTTTCATCACAATATAAGCATGAGGATGATGACAATGATATAAGCATTAATCAAACGAAATCAAGGATAAATATTAAAGACTTTAAATTTATCTAGAGTTTAAAAATATCCAAATTATCAACATGATACTGCTTTGTGGAGTAAAATTCAAGAATGATATTGTATCAAAAATGATTTGAACCGAAAATAAATTATTTTTTTGTCATAAATAGTACTCTGAGTGAATAGTACCTAGGTGAATAGTACCCCATGAATAGTACTTTGGGATAGTACCCCGTGAATAGTACTTTGTGAATAGTACTTGTGAATAGTACTTCGTGAATAGTACTTTGTGAATAGTACTTTATGAATAGTACCCGTGAATAGTACTTTTGTGAATAGTACCGTATAAATGAATAGTACTCATAGACAGTACTCTGGCAAGAAAAGCTTAAAATTTAACAAGAATGTTCAAAAATATCCTTGTGAAACGATATTGGATGAAACGCAAATTTCAATGATATTCTACTAATTTCATGGAGTATAGAAGCCAAAACTTTAACAAAAATGAGTATAGAATTCAAAATCTGAAACGAAATAATATTACTTACATATTATAGAGTATGGAAAAAAATATTATTTCAAGCGAATATTGAACAAAAATAACATCCCTTCCAACTGTTGAACGAAAATAATATTCCAACGAATATTTAATGAAGATAATATTCCTACGAATATTGAACGAATATAATATTCTTTATGAATATTGAACGAAAATAATATTCATACGAATACAAAAAATAATATCTCTTCAAAATATGAAATAAATAATACCACTTACCTCAGAAGAAGACTGGATACTGGAATAGTAAAGTAACAGACTTCTATTCTTCTTTCATTCTATAGCTTCTCTCTCTAAATTGCTCTTGTGAGTCTTAGTGAATTGGTGAGAATGAAGGAAGAATGAGCTTCTATTTATAGGAAAATATAGTTTTGATAATTGCACGTTTTGGGGCTCAAAATATTACAGTATAATACATTCATCTTTTCCTTCATTTTTTATTTAGTCCTGCAAGTATTATCAAACTTGCACCACCTCTCCTAATAGTACATCATGTGAATCAATAGTACAATCATGAGACTCAATAGTTCTATACATGTGAAAAAAAATAATTATAGTATAGTTCCTTCATCTATACCTTCATTTTTAATTTAGTCATGCAAGTATTATCAATCTTGCACCACCTCCCCTAATAGTACATACATATGAATCAATAGTACACACATGTGAACATATAGTTATAAGCATGTGAATTAATAGCAATTAATTGCTCATTTATCCGATTAATTACCCGATTGGTCAATATAACCTCCAGACATCAATTATTATCGGAATAGATGTCGATTTCCACTAACACTAATAATCTCAACACAATGGAACTATCAATTTCATCTTTAATCAACACGAACTTATTCATCATTAATATTATAACTTATAATATTTAACAACTAGATCATTCCAAGGAAAGAGGGGGCTTTCCGATAAGAATTTTTCCTTATTGGCGCGCAATTAGGTGACCAAACCTCTCCTTGATAGAACTTCTAGACATCGTCAATATTGCAAATAATAATAATATGAATAACTTTATCGTCTCAATTATTGATTTAATAATAATAAATATTATACAGATGATACTGTGATAATAATTGAATCAATAATATGAGAGATTTTATGCAGCAATTACTGTAGTAATAATTGAGTATAACTGAGTGACTTCTTACGTAAGCATCAATAATCAATACCGTGTGCTACTATGCAACCACGTGTATTACTGTACTTTTACTACCGGGTAGTTCAAAAATTTAACGGTTAAACTTTCGCCGTTATTTTTATAAAAAGATAATTATGTCGTTTTCTAAATACGACAATACTTCCTTTGTGGGGTCCACCAATGATTGTGCCGTCGTACGAATATTCCCTGTTAAAATGAATATTCCCCGACACAACTAATATTTTATATCAACTTTCTTTCTTTGCAAAATTTTCAAATATCACCCTTAACTACCTTTTATCAATTTAACCATTTACTAAATAGAATAATAATTATAGGAAAATTGAATACTTTCATTTCATAAAATTCAGGGTCTTACACTGATGGTGTTGCTGGACTGTCATTACCCCTTCATCGGGGAAGTATATTTCTAAGGGTTTGAAATCCCCTGAAGGTGCGGCAGCCAGCTGATCCGCAATTCCTTGACCTTTAATGGACTTTTGTGTCACGTATACGATGTCAAATTGCTGTAGGATTAACTGCCATCCGGACAGCCGATAATTTAACATGGGTTTGCTGAACATGTACTTGAGAGGATCCACGCGGGATATGAGATGGGTTGTGTGACCATGGAGGTAATGTTGTAACCTCATGGAAGCCCATGCTAAAGTACAACAAGTCTTCTCAATCAGAGTGTACTTGTGTTCACTGCTGCTGAATCTTTTGCTAAGGTAGTAGATAGCTCACTCTTGGCCTCTATCGTCTTTTTGTCCCAGCATGCAACCCATGGCATTGTCATTAATGGACGGGTACATGAACAGGGGAACATCATCCCTGGGTGGTACCAAGACAGGAGCGTTGACCAACTATTCTTTGATTGTAAGGAAGGCTTTTTGACACTCATCGTTCCATTTTATTGAGGAGTTCTTCCTTAACAACTTGAAGATAGGCTCACGGGTTGCTGTGAGTTGGGAAATAAACCTGCTAATGAAGTTGATCCTTCCCAAAAATCCCCGTATTTCCTTCTCTGTCTGAGGAATGGACATTTCCATGATGGCCTGGATTTTGGTGGGATCCAGCTCAATCCCTTTGTGGCTGACTAGGAAACCTAGCAACTTGCCTGATTTAACGCCAAAGGCGCACTTGGCTGGATTCAACTTCAAGTTGTACTTACGCAACCTGTTGAAGAGCTTTTAGAGATGTTCTTTGTGGTCTTCTTCCTTTTGGGATTTGACAATGATGTCATCCACATAGATCTCTATCTCTTTATGCATCAAGTCATGGAAAAGAGCCATCATGGCCCGCTGGTAGGTAGCTCCGACATTGATGAGGTCGAATGACAACCGTCTATAGCAAAAGGTTCCCCAAGGCGTGATGGATGCAGTTTTTTCACGATCCTCTTCAACAACCATAATTTGATGGTACCTTGCAAAATAATTAGCAAAGGAGTACATGTCGTATTGAGCAGTATTGTCAATGAGTATGTGGATAAAAGGAACGAAAAAGCTATCTTTAAGGCAAGCTTTATTCAGATCCCGGTAATCCTCGCAAACTCGTACCTTTCCTCCCGGTTTAGGCACGGGGACTATGTTGGATAGCCATTCAGTGTATGTGGACACCATGATGATGTTGACTTGAAATTGTTTCATAATTTCTTCTTTAACCTTTAAACTCCACTCAGGTTTTAATCGCCTGAGCTTCTGCCTGACTGGCTTGAATCCCTCTTTAATGGAAAGATGATGGATGACAATATCAGTGGACAAACCCACCATGTCTTCGTGAGACCATGCGAACACATCCTGGAATTGGGTTAATAATGCAACCATGTCATTCCTTTGGTTTGGAGTGAGGTTTGTACCAATCTGGATTAGCTTAGGGTTTTCTAAGGTTCCAAGGTTAAATGAGGTGATTTGATCAGATTTGGTTTGGGTTTATCCTCGACCCATTCCTTGATCTCCTGAGGTATCTCAATGTCCTCTTGTATTTCCATCAAGTCTGAGTTCAACTTTTCATCAAAGTTGCAGTCCTTGTGGAAAAAAGTCACCTTATCAGCAAGTTTATGCACATCTAAGTTCAGAGTCCTGAAACAAAATATGCTTTCACTTAATATATAAAACTGTTCAATCATACAAAGTGTTAGCATGTACTTATAAAATAATTGTTAATACTGTACAGTAAAGTAAGTAGTTAAAGCTATCTATAAGCCAGAGGGGGTTTCTGCCCTTTTTACCCTTGGCGACAAATGCAAGGAGTGTTGCTCCAATTGTCAAGGGTGAACTTCTGATGGACGGCAGTGATGAAGTGGCTATCATCATCCTCCTTCTCCCGAATAATGACCATAATGTCGGGACAATCATCTTTTGAAGTGTATTTATTTGTGTGCTCATCATGTAAAAGGATGCATAAGTGAGACAAACTCCTGGCGATGTCTTGTTTACGTCTCCGTTCCTTTTCTTCCACTTCGGGATCAGGAATCTGGACCTCTTTTTCTTTAACCGGTATCGGTTTGGGAAATAGCATAGCCATAACATGGGCAAGAACCTTTAACCGGTATCGTTGTGTGGCTAAAGATGAAGGAATCTATTTGTGTTTGTGAGGATTCCTATGACTAGAGCTAGCAGAATAGCCTAATCCAGCTGTCCCTGTTTGACTGGGAACTTGAATTGGGCGCTTAATGCCCTGATGATCTTTCCCAACCCTTGTCCAGGTTGATGACCCAATGACATCATCTCTTGAGTGGCCGACATTACCTCGGCAGAAATCTTGGGCGTGAGAGGTGGTTCCTCAATGGGATGGTAGTGAGTGTTGCTCACCTCCAGAGCATGGAAACTAACCGGCTTAACTTCTGTGTTGAAGCTGATGAGTGGTATGGCACCTTGTTCAAGACATTCTGGTTCAGCATTAATAGTGATTAAGCTATTATTGATAATGTACTTGAGTTGCTGATGAAGGGTGGAAGGGATGACTCTAGCCATATGAATCCACGGTCTTCCTAAAAGCAGGTTGTATCCTGTGGCGATTTTGAGCACATGAAAGGATACACTGAATGTATGTGGACCAATTTCCACATGTAGCTCAATTTCCCCAAAATTATTTCGTCGGGATCCATCAAAAGCTTTAATAACCGTATGGCTGCTTTTGATTTTCTTGGGGTTGATATTCATCTTCTTCAAGGTGGCATAAGGGCAGATATTCAAAGATGACCCACCATCTATCAGAACTCCTCCCACCATATATCCGGAGGACAGCACCGCTATGTTCAACGGCTTGTAGTGACCAGTCCCTTCGGGAGGTATGTCATCATCAGTAAAAGATATCACATTGTTGTTAAAAATGTGATCAACCAGATGTTGGAATTTTTCCACATCCACTGATTTCGGTAAATGGGCTTCTTCCAAGACCCTTATCAAGATCTTCATGTGATCTTCGGAAGAGAAAACCAAGTCCAGTATAGAAATTTGTTGTGGAGCTTCTCTCAAGCTTAAAACCACCATGGCTTTGTTATGGCCCATAGTACGAAGGAACTATTCAATTTTATCCATGGGAACTTTTCCCTGTGATTTGATGATAGGCTTCATCACCCGGTGGGGAAGATACATTGGATTCTCCTTCGACACTGCAGCAGTTGTGTGTGATGTAGATCCTTCAGCCTCTTCATAATTACATGGAACTTTTTTCAGGCTGACAACGGGATACTGTGGCCTAAATGGCAAGAGAATTGGCTCTGGTGCAGCCACTTTCACAGGATTGTCAACACCCTTGAGTTGAATTATTTGTATTATGAGTGGTCTGGTAGACAAATCATCCTTAATGGATTTAACTGCTACGTCGTCCTTCTATTTTGTAGGACATGTGTTCCCACTCTCGAGTAACAAAGTGTCGTCATCTACCATCTGCAGGACACTGCTGTTAATTAAATTCTGAATGAGATGGCGAAGTACCCAGCATTCTTTTGTGCTGTGACCGCAAGAGTGGGAGTGATACTGGCATACTCCATTAGAATTGAACCATCTTAACCGAGGATTAATTGGAGGTAGAAGGGATGTAATTCTTCCTTCATTGATCAGCATCTGAAATATCTCTTCTATAAGTTGGCCCAGGTATGTAAATTCCTTTTTATTGGCAAAATCCCAACGGGCTTTGTCACTTACTCTTTTTGCAACTTTATCCTCTAGTGTTTCACTTTATGAAGGCGATGATGGAGTATTCATAACAAAAAGAAGGAGACTGGCATGCTCCTAACTGACTAATTAGCGTGTGACTTGGTGTTGATGGATCATTAGTTCTGCCGATTGGTTTACTTGCTTACAAAGAGCTTTCATCTTTTGTTCCATCACAAATTGGAACTGTGTGTAATCCCATTTGTCAGCACCGTCCTTATTGGTTTGGGAAGATTCAACAACATAATTGGAACTCTGTCCACTGCTCCAATTAATCATATTAACCTCTTCTTCTTTGTGTTGAGGAAGAGGGTTGTCTTGCACATGAGGTTGGTCGGTTTTAGTCACCACAATCTCCCCGTTGTCGATTAAATCTTGGATCTTGTGTTTCAAGGCCCAGCAATCCTAAGTATCATGTCTCGGTGCCCCGACATGATAAGCACACTTCCGTGTAGCATTGAAACCCTTCCCATTTGGGTTGGCTGGTGGAAGAAGATGTGTTATTTTCTTCTGAGTGGTCAAAAGATTGAGAACATTCTCTATTGAATCCCCTAGGGGTGTGACCACTCGATTGCGTCTGACTTCTCCAGCCTTTGGAAATGTAGGGCTTGAAGATTGTGCTTAAAAAGGGGAGTAATTTTTCCTCTGGATAGGCATATTCTAACTGCCTTTCTGACCTTGTAGTATCAAGGAAACATCCTCCTCTTTCTTTTAATGGACCCTCCGGGGGTTATTTCCATAAGTTCCGTACTGGATGTGCTCAGCAACAGCTTTTAAAGCGGCTAGGTCTTGGATATCTCTTGACTTCAATCCCATCTCACCCATCTCTCCTTGTTTGATCATTTCAGAAAATGGTTTACCAATGCCAGCTAAAACTCTCTCATAGAAGGGAGCTTCTTGTATGTCTATGAAGGTCATCACCATTTCTGATTCCATCATTGAAGGAATAACTTGAGCAACAAGGCGCCTCCACCTTTGAGCATACTCTCTGAAAGACTCATTAGACTATTTCTTGACCTTGGTAATTTGGTACCGGTCAGGAGCCATCTGAGATCCCGAAAAAGTCTTTGACCGAGGAAAGGCATGAGCTAGCTCTTCCCAGCTATGGATCTTAGAATTGTCTAATCTGGTATACCATGATCGGGCTTCTCCAGTTAGACTCTTTTAGAACATCTGCATTCTAAGTTTCTCATCCTCAACATAAGATCTGAGTTCTCCAATGAATACCTTCAAATGTGTGTAAGGATCTCCCAACCCATCATACTTTTCAAAGTTAGGAGTTTTGAACTTCTCTTGATAATGAACACCAGGGAATATATAGTGGTCGGCATATGAGACACTCCCATGTGCTCCAATCCCTTTTATAGACTGAATGGTCTCTTCCATTTGAAGGACTTTTTTCCTGATATCACCGGTATCTAGATCTTCTTTGAGATGGGTGTTTTCAAGAATTTTGCTGGACTTATCAACTGAAGCTCAGGTATTGGATTTGCTTGATCCACACCCTGTGTTCCTCCATTAGCAGAGGATTCTATATGTACGGGTATGCGTAGACCCTGAGTAGACTAGAGTAGTTCTTTAAGTAGAACAGTCAAATCTGTAATTTGTTTGCTTAATCCGTCAAACTCCTCACAAGAGACATGAGCAGGATTAGTTTGATCAGATGAAGACATAATTGGCTGTAAGCTCGTGGCCTTCTTGGACTTTGAACGGGTAACAGGCCCAATTGTTTCCCTACAAAAACTTATGTAATTTAGTCTTAGGGAATATATCAATGTTTACATGCTATCCTAATTTGTTCCTTTTTAGGAGTATTATCCTGCAAAATGGATGTCAGTTGTTTGTAAGATAGCATGGTAACCTCTAATATGCATGTACACATATTCTTCATATTTTCCATTACATAGAGATTGACATGGAATGAAATTACAAGTAATTGTCTTTACAAGTAATTGAAAATGGAAAGCATGAAGAAACTTTCCTCCGCGTTTGGTTTATTAGAGGCTGACCTATCTTAGGTTACTCTCGCAGCTTTTTGGCATGAAGGTTCCCAGATCATCGTAATTTACTTGACGGAAAGTTAATCCGGTCTTTCAACTGGAGTGAATCTAGGTGGTGCCTTTTCCTGAGCCTCGTTGGAATTAGTCTCCATACGAGTCCAGTAATCAAACACCGACAGTATAGCCTCCTGGTGGAGGAACCACACAACATACATTCACATGCAACGTGTTTCACAGTTATGGGAATGATGAGATGTGCGAAGCACTAATATCGTATGCAGATATAGTGTAAAGCATTAAGTGCATTAAGTAAATGCACTCGTACACATTCCTCAAAAATGTAAATGCAACATCCACACACAAGCATATAACAGTTTTTGAAAAGTTTGTAATGTAGACTTAAGTCCTCTTCTTGGCATCCCAGTGAGTCGCCACACGCCGACGTCGGGATTTTCTTGTCCTTTTCTCGTTTCTTGTCTTTTGGTGTTCTCATGTTAGGTGAGATTTATTTGAAAAAACAAGTTGTGAAAAGGTCTGACATTTATATGTCAACGATTGGACTGTAAGAGTCGCCAGCTGGTATTTTTAAATGGTTGCACCAACTCAACCGAGAAAAGGTTTGCACATTAACCACATGATGTAACACTTCTAAACTGGTCTGTGAAACCAAGATTCGTTAGGGTCCGGGGACTTGCTTATGCGGAGGGAAGGTGTTAGGCACCCCCCGACATCCGTGTTACCACGGTGACCGCCACTTTTCAATTAAACTGTTATATAAATGTGTGTGTGTGTGTGTGTATGGGTTAATGTGCAATTATTTGGAAGTAGTGTTATGCCTCGCTCACACTTATGTACAAAATGTTTGAGTTTGTGTAAAAATTCAGTTTTAACAAGATATAGCAGTGATGTTTTGTAAAAGAGGTTTTTCAAACCTTTATGCTCAATAGTAATTAAGGCCTTTGATACTTCTATTTTATTAAATGTTCAGCTTGATTGCTTTTATTTTCGAGATGCGAAGCATCATCGAGAAAATAATATATATAGCAGTGCTGAACTCCTTATGGGCATGATAGCCATCTAAGGAAATTCAGACACCGTGAATAATGTACAAGCTGTTTACAGCCGAAAATGTCCATCACGGGAACCGAATCTAGATTCAGGAGACTGAATCTGTGATCACATGATTCCTAGGCTCACATGATATAGCAGTTTATATGAAAGTTGTAAGCAGATAGATATATAAAAGCTATAAATATATATATATATATATATATATATATATATATATACACTATCAACCACCACGAAGCGAACTTCATGAGGGACTGAAAATGTAAATATAAAAGAGGAAAATATATATATAGGGACACAATCAACCACCACGAAGCACCTCCATGGGGGATTGGAAATGTAAATAAAGCAGTAAATATGATCAATCGCCATGAAGTAAGCTCCAGGCGGGATGAAATGTAAATAAAGTAGTAAAAGGCCACGAAGTAAACTCCAGGCCTAACAGAAATGTAAATATATATATATAAGCGGTAAATGCACCGGATATTATATCTAGGCTCAATCAAATAGAGTTTGATGGGTATAATATATATATAAGTATTTATATATATATATAAGCAGTAAATGCTCCGGATATAAAATCCAGGCTCATCGAACAGAGTCCGACAAAAGTTTATATATATGTATATATATATAAAAGCAATAAATGCTCCGGATATAAAATCCAGGCTCATCGAACAAAGTTCGACTATAATTTATATATAAGTATATATATAAAAGCAATAAACGCTCTGGATGTGAGTCCAAACTCAATCGAGGTATAACTCGATAATGTTAGTCCATATATAAATATATATATATATATATATATACAAAAGGAAATAAAAGCAACGGACCAAAGTACGGGCATACACACACAACACGACTCTCAACGTGAAGAACGGTGTGTGCAAGATGTGGAGAAAAGGCTTTAAAAGGTGTAAGAAGGCTTACAGTGGACTACCAAAGAAGACTTCTATAGCTTTGAATGGATGAACACTCGGTTCCCACCGGTAAAAATATAGCAATATATGAGCTCACAAGTGTTTAAAATGAGAAAGCACTCAGTTTATAGTGTGTACAGAGCAAATTGGACATGGCTTCCTCGCCATTTTCTCTTACAAAATGACCGCCCCAAGACCTCTATTTATTGAGGGGGGAGCCATGATGTACTATATGGCGTACAGATGCACTGCATGGTACCCGGTGCCCGGGCTTTCTTGGGTCTTGTCGTCTTGAAGTACGTGCACGCGTGAAACATGATGTCTACTCAAACTTTCAGAACTTCAATCCGGGCCTCCGATTGAGGTGTATAAGACCTTTTACAGAGTGTTATTGTCGAGAGATACACAAATGACATGGGATTAGAGGTTGTAAGAAGTCAGGAAGATGGGACCATGCCCTTGGTCTTCAAGCTTCAAATTCCATCAGGTGTGCTGTCTTGGGTAGTAGTCACTCGGGATTGCAGCTATTTGGTTCTTGTAGGACACTGCTATGTAGAATGTATGTTGAAATGTGTTGAGATGGCGCGCATGTGGGATCGAGGTGGCAAAATGATGTTTTTGCCCCTCACCGGGGTTATCTCCAGTTCTGGCTTATAAAGCAGTCGTTGCTCACGGTTATCTTTGAGATTGGGCTGCTGCAAGTACTGGATGTCCTCAGGGTTGTCTCTAAGGTGTGCCTGACCTCCCGGGGTTATCTTCGGGTTTGGAACTGAATGCCTCGGGGTTATCTCTGAGGTTGAAGCTGATTGCTAGGGGTTAAAACGAGCTTTTTTGGGGTTATCTCCAGAACTGCAACTGCACTTCTCGGGGTTATCTCTGAGGTTGAGAATGAAACTCCCGGTATTGTTTCCAGGATTAAATATCTCGGGGTTATCTCCGAGATGGAAAAGGCGTCTCTGGTGGTATTTCCAAAACTGGAACTGTCTTGTCCTCCAGGGTTATCTCTGAAAGACGATTCTGCCCTCATGTAATGTTAGTAACAAGAATGCAAAATTTTGAGTGTCTACACTAACCATCTTGGCAATTCGTAGAATTGGTTGAAGTTTTATGGAGGAGAGTGACTTACTCTGAAAGATAGGGGAATTCATTGTACCTCACACCCAGTTTTTGAAGAGGGATTATTTGTAATTAGCTTCTGAGCAAACGTGAGGTTGTCTTGGAATCCATGCACTGAGATTGTTGGATAAGCCTTGAATGTCCAGAACATGTGATCCCGGGAGTTGAGAATTTTGGCTCTGTGATAGGGCATCATAGGTAAGTAGGAGAACAGCTGATTATAGTTGGCTCTCCTGTATCCATCCCAACCCACTACTATAATCTCAACTTCATCTTCCTCTTCTTCTTCTCGATCTTCATCTTCTTCATTTGAAATTTCCACCACTTCAAACATCTCCTCATTCCTTGTCTGATCTTCACCCTTTTCTACCTCCATAGCTTTTGTTCCCTCGATCTCCCTATCCTCTTGTATCTCCCCCTCAGCTATAGCTTTTTCTTGCATAGGAACTTTGAGAGACTCCCTCTCAATCTGATCATTTATTTGAACTTTAGGTAACTCCCCCTCAGCTGGAGCATTCCTTAGTGCAGGAATTTCAGGAAGCTCTTTTTCTGTAGCTATTTTCCTTTCTTCTTCCTTCAAGACTTTTTAATTTTCAAGAACATATTTCTTGACAAGTTTTCTTCTTATTTTTCTGGGTTGAGCTTCAGCCTCGGTGCTTTCTTTAGATTCAGTTCTTACGGTAGGTTCAGGCTGAGACTTTATTGCAGCATCATCTTCTGGAGTGATGATAAGTCTGGACTCTACGATTTGTAGTTACTCTACGATCGAATGGAGTGAAGACTTCTTTATTTTGTGGCTGCGTTTTCCATTCTTAAGCAGCTGAGAGATGGTGGCTCTGTCTTCTTCATTCTCAGACTACTTGTGACGCCCCCAAAATAGGTATACATCACCTATTCTGAGTCGCCAAATACATGGTACAGAATACAAATACAATCTTAAATATACAACAAGAGAGCTGTGAGTTTTAATACAAATATTGTCTTCTAGACAATATCCACTCTCAGAATAAGTCCTCATTAAATTTATTGTCACACTATTTAACAGAATATTAAGGACTACTAATACTATCATCTGGACCGTCACTCCATTCCCCGACTAGTCCCGGCTACGTTCTCATTTTCTGAAGAGAACAGTGAAAGAAAGGGTGAGCTCAACTAGCCCAGTAAGAAATATTATGACTAAGATAATGCAGAATAAATTATCATTAGTCTTCAATAGTGTTAAACTGATAAAATATAATAGACATCAAGTTTAACTGCAGCGGAACATGCAATCCATTAAAAGAGTCAAGTAGAGAATAAAATCTACTATCTTTTATGATTTAAAAGTTTTTTCATCACTTTTATCGCTGGGACTCAGCTTAATAAATAATCCACATCATCCCTTCACTACGACCAAGGATATTCATAAGTATCACAACCACAAATTATCCATGCACTACGGGCCAAGGATATTCATGTAATAATCAATGGTCATGATCATGCCAACAACTGTCCATCAATGCACTACGGGTCAATGAGGACTTTTACCGCATCATTTGTAACATTACGGTCATGATTACACCGAATAATCCCTGGTCATAATCTACCAAGTCCATCTATGCACTACAGGCCACAGATGACTTTCAACAAAATATAAATATGAGGATGATGACAATGATATAAGAATTCAATAAAACAAGTTCAAGAATTAATTTATTCAGGAACTAATAACGTCCAAATTGTCAACATGATACTTCTTTGTAGAGTAAAATTTAAGAATGCTCAGAAGAATATTTTCACGAAAAGATACTGGATGAAGCGCAAATATCAAGGATATTCCACCAATTTCATGGAGTATAGAAGTCAAAACTTTAACCAACTGAGTATAATAAAGAATGGAATAACAAAAGAAATCACCATGAATGCGGTGCTTCAGATGAGCAAAGTTATTCCAATGAATAATAAATAACGGAACCAGGTCAGGCGTAATACGCACTAATAGGATATTCCAACAGAATAATAAAGAATGGAATAACAACAAAAATCACCATACATGCGGTACTTCGCATAGACAGGTTATTCCAGCAGATAATAAATAATGGAATAACAGAAGAATTTCACCAAGTATAGGGTAGCCCGCGTATACAGGTTATTCCAATAGAATAATAAAGAATGGAATAACAGAAGTTCTCTTCATGAATATGAAAAAAAAAATACCCCTTACCTTATAAAAAAGAGTACTCCGACGGTAGGGCGGGGATATACTTGAAGAAACTTGCAATACGCTCAAAGCTTTCTTAAACGCTAAAGAAATACGCTCATGGTAGAAGAATAATTCTCTCTAGAGTTTCAGTGAATTCGTAAGAAATAATGAAGGAATGAGCTTTTATTTATAGAAGAATGGACTGAATAGTAACCAATCCATGAACGGTCCAGATCGATTTACTTTAAACGGACGGTACAGATTGGTTTACAATAAAATATAATATATTCAATTTATAATCTAATAAAACGAATAACTTTTAAAAAGATTTTACTATTCAAACATTATGCATAATAAAATATAATATATTCAAATTATTATCTAATAAAACGAATAACTTTATAAAAGTATTTTGTTTTATATAAAAAAATTTTTACTATTAACCTAATAAAACGAATAACTTTATAAAAGTATTCTGTTTTATATAAAAAGCTTTTCTGTTTTATTACATTAATAATACTAATAAAACAAAACTTCATCATCATTATTATTATTCACATTATTAATCGACCAGGTCGTTCCCAGGAAAGAGGGGGGTTTCCAATAAGGATTTCTCCCTATTGGCGCGCAATTAGGTAACCAAACCTCTCCTTGGCAGAACTTCTAGACATCGTTAGTATTGCAAATAATAATATTAATAACTTCGTCATCTCAATTATAAAATATCAACAATAATTGAATCAATTAACGTGAGATACTATGCAACAATTACTGAAGCAATAATTGAACAAAACTGAGTGACTTCTCACGTAAGCATCAATAATCAATATCATGTGCTACTATGCAACCACGCGTATTCCTGTACTTTTAACACTGGGTGTTTCAACAGTTAACGGTAAAACTTCCGCCATTATTTTCATAAAATATTTTTTTTGTCGTTTTTTCAATCCGGCTAATAATTCCGTTAGGGGAGTCCACTCAATGATTGTGTCATCGTCTTTAATATTCCCTGCTAAAATAAATATTCCCTAACCAATCGAATATTATAAACAACTTGCGTACTTTGAAAAATTTATAAATATTACCCACAACTATAACATTATATCAAATTCATTCAAAAAGATAATTATAGAAAATTCATCTTTATTCATAAAAGTTGTGGTCTTACAACCCCTTATTATGAAATTTCGCCCTTGAAATTAGGGTATGTACCTGGTATGTCGAAGAGGTAAGGATACCTTGATTTCATTTCAGATTCTAACTCCCAGGTCATTTCATCAACATCGTGGTTCCTCCATAAAACTTTGACTTGAGGTATAACCTTGGAGCGTAGAATATGTTCCTTCTTATCCAAGATTTGAACAGGAACCTCTTCATATGTTAAATCTTCCGCTATTTCATCCGGTTCTAACTCAATAATGTGGTTCGGGTCTTTCACATATTTACGTAACATGGATATATGAAAAACGTTATGAACACGAGACATACTTGTCGGTAAAGCGAGTCTATAGGCTACAGTCCCTACTCGATCGAGGATTAAAAATGGGCCAATGAATCGAGGATTGAGCTTTCCTCTCTTTCTAAATATCGTAACTCCTTTCTATGGAGCAATACGTAACAACACATGATCTCCAATATCGAATTCCACGTCCTTTCGATGAAGATCAGCATAACTCTTTTGTCGGTCTTATGAGGTTTTTATACGTTGTCGGATCGTTTGTATCTTTTTCGTAGTCATACGTACTAACTTCGGTCCCAACAACGTTGCTTCACCCACCTCATCCCAGCATACTAGAGAATGACACTTTCTTCCATACAACGCTTCGAATGGAGCCATGCCAATACTTGTTTGATAACTGTTGTTGTAGGAAAACTCCACCAATGGTAAGAACTTGTCCCAACTTCCCTTGAAGTCAAGGACACAGAGTCTTAATAAATCTTCAAGAGTTTTAATAGTCCTCTCTGATTGTCCGTCCGTCTGAGGATGATATGCCGAACTAAATCGTAAATTCGTGCCCATAGCTTTTTGCAAACTAACCCAAAATCGTGAAGTGAATCTTGGGCCTCGATCAGAAACTATGGATACTAGCATACCATGCAATCTTACAACCTCGTTTATATACATATGAGCAAGACATTCAAGTGTAAAAGTTTCTCGTATAGGTAAGAAATGAGCAGACTTGGTCAATCTATCAACAATGACCCAAATTGCATCTATACCCTGAGAAACCTTGGGAAGACGTGTAACGAAATCCATGGTAATGTGCTCCCACTTCCATTCTGGAATTTCAAGTGGTTGCAATGGACCTTTTAGTACTTGATGTTCCGCCTTGACTCATTGACAGGTTAAACACCTTGAGATAAACAGTGATATCTCCCTCTTCATATTGCCCCACCAAAATGTATGTCGAAGATCATGATACATTTTGGTACTCCCAGGATGGATTGCAAATGGTGCATTGTGCGCCTCCATCATGATTTTATACTTTAAATCAGGGTCGTTAGGAACACAAAGTCTGGAGTTGACTTGAAGTATTCCTTCTTCATCGATTCTTGCTTTCGGCATAGCACCTTCTTGTACTTTCTTCCTCATATGCATCAGCTCCAGGTCTGTAGCTTTAGCAGCTTTAACTTTATCGATTAAAGTCGGTTCTACTCATATATTCGCCATCATAACGTGGGTCTATGGAGTTTTTATCTCTATCTCCATCCTTTGCAAGTCATACAAAATGGGCCTTTGTGTTGACAATATCGCACTCGTACCCGCATATGATCTTCTACTCAATGTGTCAGCTACCACGTTTGCTTTTCCAGTATGATATTGGATGGTATGATCATAATCTTTCAACAGTTCAAGCCAACGTCGCTGTCGCATGTTGAGTTCCTTTTGAGTGAAGAAATATTTGAGGCTTTTATGATCCGTAAAGATCTCCACTTTCTCCCTATACAAGTAATGCCTCCCAATTTTAAGTGCGAAGACAACAACTGCCAACTCTAGATCATGAGTAGGATAATTCCTCTCATATTCTTTGAGTTGTCGAGAGGCATAGGCTATGACTTTCCCATGTTGCATGAGAACACATCCTAACCCTTTTCCTGAAGCATCACTGTAGATGACAAATCCCTCCGAGCCAGATGGTATTGTCAGAATAGGTGCTGAAATGAGTCTTCTCTTGAGTTCTTCAAAACTCTTCTCACATTCCTCACTCCAACCAAATTTTGTATCTTTTTGAATCAGCTGAGTTAATGGAGTAGCGATTCAAGAAAACCCTTCTACGAATCTCTGATAATAACCAGCTAAGCCGAGAAAGCTACGTACTTCGGTCACTGATTTAGGTTGCTCCCAACTTTGAATAGCTTCAATCTTTCTTTGGGTCAATGATATTCCATGACTTGATACCACGTGCCCAAGGAATGCTACTTCCTCAAGCCAGAACTCGCATTTCTTCAACTTGGCATAAAGCTTATATTCACGAAGCTTTTGGAGTATCAGCCTCAAGTGTTGTGATAAGTGTATTTTATATACGCGATTTAATATCCAATTCATGCTTATTTGTTGCTAATTTCTTGTGATCATGTTCGATTTCACTTGTTTTGTGTTATTTCATGTGCAGATTAGTGGTTGAGGCATTCTACGTACAATTGGTGATATTCGGTGCGATAGGAATCAAATGGAGCATATTTGGAAGTAATTGACATATAAGAAAGATAGCCATTTACGAGGAGCATAGCCCGTCGAGTGAGCATTAACGACTATATATACCCGTAAAGGGAGGTTTCATTCGAGAAAAAGCAGAAAAAAAGCCCATTTGAAGCAAGGCGTCTATAGTATACAAACCCCCGCCGGGTCAAGGGGTGGAAAATGTTGAGTGTCCTGTTTCGGTTATAATTCCTCTTGAGTTCAAATTTTAGCTTTTTCTATGTCAGTATAACTCTATTGGATAGAAAATTCGGCTGGAGTTTTATAGGAGATATCTATTACTCTATCAAAAACAACGAAGAGATTAGAGAGAGTATTACTACGAAGATCTAAGCTGAGTTTTTGATAGAAAGTGTGGAGGAGTATTTCGAGGAATTTTTCAAGTCGGTTGCAATTTTAGTCTTCGTGAAGGGTGTTTTCTAATATTCTTTATGTTAGATTATTTATTGTAATTGGAAGAATGATTTCTATGATTTATTCAATGTTTATTTCTCTTATTATGAACTAATTCATTTTTTAGGCTTGTGATGGATCTTTAAGTGAATCGATGATTTTGTACACTTTGATTTCCAATTTAATAAGCTATCTCCAGTTTATCTATATCAATTTATGCTTGAATCTATGAATTGTCTGATCAACAATTCTTTGTGGAGTTGGATGGAATCGAGAGAGGATATTCAAATCTAGACCTAGTTGATATAGCATGTGTTCAGGATTTTGTTAGTAGCTTAAACTTGATGAGTGTTAAGGTAGAGATATGCTTGACACCGCATGTAATCAGATAGAGAACTTATTCTTCAACCTTCTTCAATTGTAATTCATATAGAGATATAGTGGGTTAGTTGATTAAGGTGTTTAACGGATTTCTATCTTAATTATGGATTGAAGTTAATATGGTATTAGTGCATCGAGAGGTGGTTAATATTACGTTCGTGTTATTGATTAATAAACTGGGATAGTGCATTAAATTGGGATAAAGGTATTAAAATCAAAGTGAAGCTTAGGGTGAAATCATAAGTCTAATTCTCCATTAATTGTTTGAAAATTCAGATTTTGATATTCGTGGTTATTTTGTGTTAATTTAAATATTTTTAAATTTTAGTTTTGTTAACTTAAATTATTGATTTGGATTTGTTTAATAAAATTAGGGTTAATAGAAGATTGGTAATTGTAAGTTAAGGTTATTGCTAATTAATCTCTGTGGGAACGATACTCTACTCATCACTTTATTACTTGTTGACCACGTATACTTACGTGTTGTGCGTAATTAGATTTTACCCAACATGTTGCTCATGATCTTCACGGCTTTTGGAATAAATAAGAATGTCATCAATAAAGACGACCACAAAGTGATCCAAATATTCCTTGAATAATCGGTTCATCATATCCATGAAGGCAGCAGGAGCATTAGTTAATCCAAAAGACATGACTAGGAATTCATAATGCACGTACCGAGTTCTGAAAGCCGTCTTTGGAATGTCATCGGTTCTAATCTTCAATTGGTGATATCCAGAACGAAGATCAATTTTTGAAAAGAAATTGGCGCCTTGTAACTGGTCAAACAGGTCATCAATACGTTGCAATGGGTACCTATTTTTGATGGTGACATGATTCAACTCCCGATAATCAATACAAAGTCGCATACTCCCATCTTTCTTCTTCACGAATAGAACAGGAGCACCTCAAAGAGAAGTACTAGGACGAATAAAGCCAATGTCTAATAATTTGTGCAGTTGGGTCTTTAACTCCTGAAGTTCAATAGGAGCCATTCGATATGGGGCTTTAGAAATGGGTTTTGTACCAGGTTCAAGGTCGATACAAAATTCAATTTCACGTTCTGGGGGTAGGCCAGGAAGTTCTTCAGGGAATACGTCAGGAAATTCATTAACAATAGAAATATCATTCAAAACTGACGTATTTTTGTTTAAATCCGTGACATGAGCTAAGAAAGCTTGACATCCATTTTTCAATAAACGAATAGCTTTATGGCTAGAGATGACAGTGATTGATTTTAATGGTTTGGTTGCTTGAATTTGCATAATAGGTTGATTAGGAATATGAAAGCTAACAACCTTACGAAAATAATCAATTTTTGCATGATGAGTAGTTAACCAATCAATCCCTAAATTACGTCAAATGCAAGTATTTTCAATGAAATAAGATTGACGAGTAATGTGAGGTACCAATTTGAACCAAATAAGACTTATAAGCAAAGGATGTAATGAAGGTTTCTCCCAATCGGAGTTTCAATGAGATAAGTCAAAGTCCAATTTCTCCTGAGTCAAATTTAAACGTTGAGCGCAAATAGGAGAAATAAAGGAATGGGTAGAACCGGTATCAAATAAGGTATATACTTCGCTAGAGTTTATGATAAGCTTACCCGTGATGACCTCATTTGGGTTCCTTGCTTTCTGGGAGGTCACGACAAACGCTCTCCCTTGCACTACTGGCTTTGACTTTTCTGGGGCGTCCTTTGGTGCCTCCATCCTAGCTGAATTTGTCTTCAATGAATGACAAAATCGGGCTAGGTGACCTTCTCTTCCACAATTATAACATGTTTTGGACGGCATCGCGTAGTTTGGACTGATGTGTCCTCCCCTTCGTATTTGAAGCATATGATAGGTGGTCGTTCTCCTTCCTTAACAACAGGTGCTGGTACTGACGTCTTTCCATCATTGTTGAATCTCCTCTTCTTGAAATGTCCATTCTTATTGTTTTGGCCATGATTACCACCAAAGTGGTTATCATTTCTAGCATGTTGATTCCCTCCACTCTTATTGTCACCGCTTCGATGACTGTTATCACTTGTATTATCATTTTACCGGCTACTCTCTTTTAGTTGGGTTGACTCATTATCGCGCTCCAATAACTAAGCCCTATTAACAACATCTAAATACAAACACAGTTTATGAGAGATAAGATATTGACGTATCTCGGGTTTCAAACCTCTTAGAAACATTCGCATCATTCTCTCCTCATTATCAACCAAATGGGACGCAAACCGGGATAACTTGGCAAACTTGGCTTCGTACTACGATACGGTCATGTTGTTTTGCTCTAGCGTAATGAACTCTACCTCTTTCATGTGACGAATACTTTTGGAAAAGTACATGTCGTTGAACAATTCTTGGAACTTCTCCCAAGTCATCTTCAGTGTGGCAGGTTGAGTACGTTTTACAGATTCCCACTAGTAATCTACCTCTGCAAGCAACATGAAGGTGGCAAAGGGAACCTTTTGCTCCTCGGAGCATCCCAAGACATCAAATATCTTGCAGATCTGCTTTATCCACGTCTCCGCCTTAAGTGGTTTTGGCTCCCCAAAAAACTCTGGTGGTCCCAGTTCCTTGAACTATTTAGCGGTGACCGTCCGAGAGTTGACAGTGTTTCCACCTGCATTTCGGATAGGAGTCTCTCTTTCCTGATGCTGCATGAATTGCAGAAAGCCTCTGAACATTCCATCGTTCATCATTTGGTTAGTGTTGTTGTTTGCATGAGGATTGTCACCTTCCTGATGCACATTGCCCTGATTATTGATCTGTGAAGACTCAACGCTCTCCTGTGCCCCATTGATGTTCTCAACATTCTCGGATGCCATTTTCAAATACTGCCACAAAATAAGGGTTAATTAACATATCACATATTATCCCTATACTCTGACCGACCAATTAAATATCAAGTAAACTTAGGTAGGTCATACTAGCGAAGGAATTCCCCGTCTATCCCCTCCTAGTTCTTGTCCCACATCTCAGCCAGGGATCATATCCCTAAGCTTTGATACCAACTATGACGCCCCCAAAATAGATCTACATCACCTATTCTTAGTCGCCAAATACATGGTACAGAATACAAATACAATCTTAAATATACAACAAGAGAGCTGTGAGTTTTAATACAAATATTATCTTCTAGACAATATCCACTCTCAGAATAAGTCCTCATTACATTTATTGTCACACTATTTGACAGAATAATGAGGACTACTAATACTATCATCTGGACCGTCACTCCATTCCCCGTCTAGTCTCGGCTACGTTCTCATTTCCTGAAGAGAACAGTGAAAGAAAGGGTGAGCTCAACTAGCCCAGTAAGAAATATAATGACTAAGATAATGCAGAATAAATTATCATTAGTCTTCAACAATGTTAAACTGATAAAATACAATAGACATCAAGTTTAATTGCAGCGGAACATACAATCCATTAAAAGAGTCAAGTAGAGAATAAAATCTACTATCTTTTATGATTTAAAAGGTTTTTCATCACTTTTATCGCTGGGACTCAGCTTAATAAATAATCCACATCATCCCTGCAATACGGCCAAGGATATTCATAAGTACCACAACCACAAATTATCCATGCACTACGGGCCAAAGATATTCGTGTAATCATCAATGGTCATGATCATGCCAACAACTGTCCATCAATGCACTACGGGCCAATGATGACTTTTACCACATCATTTGTAACATTACGGTCATGATTACACCGAATAATCCCTGGTCATAATCATACCAAGTCCATCTATGCACTACAGGCCACAGATGACTTTCAACAAAATATAAATATGAGGATGATGACAATGATATAAGAATTCAATAAAACAAGTTCAAGAATTAATTTATTCAGAACTAATAACATCCAAATTGTCAACATGATACTTCTTTGTAGAGTAAAATTTAAGAATGCTCAGAAGAATATTTCCACGAAAAGATACTGGATGAAGCGCAAATATCAAGGATATTCCACCAATTTCATGGAGTATAGAAGTCAAAACTTTAACCAACTTAGTATAATAAAGAATGGAATAACAAAAGAAATAACCATGCATGTGGTACTTGGCATGAGGCGAGTTATTCCAATGTAATAATAAATAACGGAACCGAATCAAATGCGTGTACGCACCGCATGCGAGATATTCCAACAGAGTAATAAAGAATGGAATAACAACGAAATCACCATGCATGTGGTACTTAGATGGACAAAGTTATTCCAGTGAGAATAATAAATAATGGAATAACAGAAGAATTTCACCAAGTATAGGGTAGCCCGCGTATACAAGTTATTCCAACAGAATAATAAAGAATGGAATAACAGAAGTTCTCTTCATGAATATGAAAAAAAAAATACCCCTTACCTTATAAAGAAGAGTACTCCGACGGTAGGGCGGTGATATACTTGAAGAAACATGCACTACGCTCAATGCTTTCTTAAACGCTAAAGAAATACGCTCAAGATAGAAGAATAATTCTCTCTACAGTTTTTCTCTCTAGAGTTTCAGTGAATTCGTAAGAAATAATAAAGGAATGAGCTTTTATTTATAGAAGAATGGACTGAATAGTAACCAATCCATGAACGGTTCAGATCGATTTACTTTAAACAGACGGTCCAGATTGGTTTACAATAAAATATAATATATTCAATTATAATAATAAAACGAATAACTTTTAAAAAGATTTTACTATGCAAACACTATGCAGTCACTATGCAAATACTATGCATAATAAAATATAATATATTCAAATTATTGTCTAATAAAACGAATAACTTTATAAAAGTATTACATTTTTATATATAAAAGCATTTTACTATTAGCTAATAAAACGAATAACTTTATAAAAGTATTACATTTTTATATAAAAGCTTTTCTGTTTTATTACATTAATAATACTAATAAAACAAAACTTCATCATCATTATTATTATTCACACTATTAATCGACCGTGTCGTTCCTGTGAAAGAGGGGGTTTCAATAAGGATTTTTCCTATTGGTAGCGCAATTAGGTGACCAAACCTCTCCTTGGCAGAACTTCTAGACATCGTTAATATTGCAAATAATAATATTAATAACTTCGTCATCTCAATTATAAAATATCAACAATAATTGAATCAATTAACGTGAGATACTATGCAACAATTACTGAAGCAATAATTGAACAAAACTGAGTGACTTCTCACGTAAGCATCAATAATCAATACCATGTGCTACTATGTAACCACGCATATTCCTGTACTTTTAACACTGGGTGTTTCAACAGTTAACGGTAAAACTTCCGCCATTATTTTCATAAAATATTTTTTTTGTCGTTTTCTTAATCCGACAATAATTCCATTGTGGGGTCCAGCAATGATTGTGTCGTCGTACGAATATTCCCTGCTAAAACGAGTATTCCCCAACCAATCGAATATTATAAACAACTTGCGTACTTTGTAAAATTTATAAATATTACCCACAACTATAACATTATATCAAATTCATTCAAAAAAGATAATTATAGAAAATTCATCTTTATTCATAAAAGTTGGGGCCTTACACTACTGCTTTTTCCTCTTCATTACCTTCAGAGTTTCAGTGCCTGAACACTCTTGGGGTGCATCAGTGGTTGTGCCTTGAGGCTCTTATGTTGTTTGAGCTTTAATTTTCCTCTTACCCTTGCTTTTTCTGATCAACTCCATGGGTTCCTCTTGATTAATTTCTTCTTCTTCATCAGCTTCCTTCATAACCAACATGTTTCCTGGTAGCCCAGATACTTTCGCTTCACCAGTCCTTTCACTTGATTCAGACATCATTCTGACATTTTCTGCAGGGTTTCTTTTCCAGTTTTGAAACAGTTGTTGGGTGTTGGGTAAATTCTATATACGCTCAGCACGCAAGTATACGTGGTCAACAAGTAATAAAGTGAAAGTAGAGTATCATTCCCACGAGGAATTATTAATACAAATTACCAAATACTAACTCTTAAATAAACTAATTTTATTTAAACAATCAAATTAATGTTATAAATTAAATTATTTAATTAAAATAATTCTAATTACCACTAATTAACTATCAGATTATGGAGATTTAAGATCACAACATCACTTATTGATTCATTTAAATTAATACGCTTCTTATTAATTAAGCTCACTATTCTGAATTATTAATCAAGAACATATAAGTAAATATGACCATCTCTCAATGCATCATACTCAAATCAACTTAAATCCATAGATGATAGAATTAAGAAGAACGCCTTAATTAACTAATTCACTATATCTCAATGTGAATTACAATTAAAGAGGATTTTAAGCACAAGTTCTTTTTCAAATTACATGTGATGTATAGGTATATCTCTATCCTAGACATAAATTATGTATTCTAACTCCATGCGGAAACACAATCACATGCTATTATGATCAGATCTAAATCTATAATTCATCTCTCGATTTCATATAGATTATCACAGTAATTGTTAGCTCGGCAATTAAGCAATTCATCACAAATCATAATAGACAATCCAAGAATAATAACAATAATTAATAGCAAAGCATACTAAAAATAAACTAAGCAATAAGCTCCATTGTAATCTTAAACAAAAGATTTAGTTCATGATTAATGGATTAAAACTAAGAATCCATAATTGAATAAACATTAAAAGACAAAAATAAGAGTAGACTGAAGAATAAATCTGTTGTCGGCAAATCTCCATCTTCCTCAAGCTCCTACTCTTGATCTTCAATGGTCTCCAAGTTGCTTCAATCTCCAAAACTAATAAGAACTATGGTTTTGTCCTAATCTACTCTACTCTAATCTAATGGAATCCTCTTTCTTCTAATCCTAGTGATTCTCCTCCTTTTATATGCCTCTTCATATGTCTTTTAATCCTCCTGGAAGTCCTTGATCAATCAGCTCGAACCAATCCTTCTTGAACTAAAACTCTAAAAAACTCCTTTTTCTTCCCGTACCCCCGCCCCGACAGGGGTTTTTGTACTAATGAAGCCCGCCCCAGTGGGGGGTGCTATTGTTATTGGGCCATGTAGCCCACTTGATGGGGTTTCTTTACATTTATACACTGCTCACTAGTACTCTCACAGAACCAATTCTTACCTTTTGATGCCAAGTCTAGCCGTAATGCCGCCATTATTCCACCAAGCCACATAATGTAATCTTAAACACAAAACAAGTAAAAATGAACAAAAATATACAGAATCAAGACCATTTAAGTCTGAATTAGAAGCCAATTCGTAGGTATAAAATCCATTCATCACTGGGTCATTTTTCTATTTGGATTGATGGATTCCCCCTCCTTGTCCCCAATTTTGTCACCCAGAGCCGATTGCAGGATTATGCTTATGAACTTCCCATAGAGCATTTTTCCAGAGCTCTTTGATTTCTTTAAGCTGAGTATCCACTTTCCAATCCAATCGATAAGTAGAGCTCCATAGTTGAGTTGAATCCTGAAGCAGATTGCTGTCATGAGCTTTATTTGAACTTCATTTACAGAGTCGTGGCCAGAGCTTTTATAGCATATGCACTTCCCAATAATGTCATCCAAAAATTCATACTTCTATGGAAACTCTTTCTTCTTGTACCCCTTGACGTTCTGAAATTTTGTGTGGTACATCTTCTTCAAACCTTCATGAAAGTCGATGACATTCATAAATGCAAGTCCCTTTGATTTGAAACCTAGGGCTAGGTTTATATCTTCAGCTTTAGGTTTAATTTGTTCCCCCTTGACCCTTGTAGTGATGATGTCGTTCTCAAAGACTCCATTGACAAAGAACTCTTTTACCAGTTTCGGGTATATCCATGTGTGATGCCCCCAATTTAGGTATACATCACCCATTCTGAGTCACCAAATACATGGTACAAAAATCAAATACAAACTTCTTTTATACAATACGACAACAGCGTAGCTGAGAGTTTTTAAACAAATATTATCTCATAGACTGTATTCAAACTAAAATGAAGTCCTCAATACATTTATTATCACACTATTTCATAGAATAATGAGGACTACTAATGCAACCATCTGGACTGTCACTCCGTTCCCCGACTAGTCCCGGCTACGTTCTCATTTCCTGAAAAGAACAATGAAAACAAAAGGGTGAGCTCAACTAGCCCAGTAAGAAATATTATGACTAAGATAATGCAGAATAAATTATCATTAGCCTTCAACAAAGGTTTTAAGCGATAAAATACAATAAACATCATGTTTAATCTGCGGTGGAACAAGCAATCCATTAGAAGAGTCAAGTAGAGCATAATATCTACTATCTTCTATGATTTAAAAAAGTTTCTCATCAACTTTATCGTAGAGACTCAACTTAATAAATAAACCACATCATCGAATCATCCCTGCACTACGGGCCAAGGATATTCATGTAATCATCAATAGTCATGATTATACGAGAATAATCCTCGGTCATAATCATACCAATAATCGTCCATCAATGCACTACGGGCCAATGAGGACTTTTACCACATCATTTATAACATTACGGGTCATGATTATACTTAAATGATCCTGGTCATAATCATATCAATCAACAATCCATCTATGCACGTAAGCGAAGATGACTTTCATCACAATATAAGCATGAGGATGATGACAATGATATAAGCATTAATCAACGAAATAAAGGATAAATATTAAAGACTTTAAATTTATCCGAGTTTAAAAATATCAAATTGTCAACATGATATTGCTTTGTGGAGTAAAATTCAAGAATAATATTCATGTATCAAAAATAATTTGAATGAGAAAAGAAATATATTTTTCGATTGAATAGTATCCCGTGAATAGTACTTACATGAATAATACTTCGGGAATAGTACCTCATGAATAGTACCCCGATATGAAAAATATCCCAAATACTCGAGTGAATAATATTCGAGTGAATAGTAACCAGGTGAATAGTAACTCGTGAATAGTACTCCGGCATAAAAAGTGCCCCAAATACCCGAGTGAATAATATTTGAGTGAATAGTAATCGGGTGAATAGTAACCTATAAATAGTAACTCATGAATAGTATTCCGGCATGAAAAGATCAATAATTATCAAGAAAGCTCAGAATAATATTTTCATGAAAAGACACTGGAAGGAAGCGCAAATATCAATGATATTCTACTAATTTCACGGAGTATAGAAGTAATAATTTAACAGAATGAGGGTATAATCAGGAATATGAGATGAAATAATATTACTCATGTGACGCCCCCAAAATAGGTATACATCACCCATTCTGAGTCACCAAATACATGGTACAGAAAAACAACTACAACTTTATTAATACAATTGTCGTGCAAAATACGACAACACATACTGTGAGTTTAAATATAATATTGTCTTCTAGACAATATCCACACCCAAATAAAGTCCTCATTACAATTATTGATGCACTATTTTAAAAAATAGTGAGGACTACTAAACAGCTATCTTGAATCATCACTCCATACCCCTTGCTTAGTCCTTGCTAAACTCTCACCTCCCGAGAAGAAAAATGGAACAAAAGGAAAAGGATGAGCTCAACCACCCCGAAAGAATATTATGACTAAGATAATATACAACAAATTATCCTTAGTCTTCAACAGGAAAAATCGATAGAATATAATAGACAACAAGTTTTAGATCAACAACTCGCAGTGAAACAACAATTCATTAGAAGAGTTAAGTAGAGAATGAAATCTACTATCATCTATGAATTTAAAAGTCCATCATCAATATTTTATCCTCAGAATATCAATCAATCATACATCTTCTCACCACGGGCCAAAGATATTCATTTGTATCACCAGGTTGGTCATGTTCATCTCAACACTGCTCATCTTTGCACTACTGGACCAAAGATATTCATCGTAATCATTCATCTTTGCACTACTGTGCCAAAGATATTCATCAAGTATCACCATTAAGGACCGAGGATGATGAAAACATTTTAGAAATCTGAATTCAATTGAGACGGAAGGACAAATATTAGGGATTCAGTATTTCGGTTTATCCAAATTCAATAATACTCCGTAATACCCAAGTGTGAAGTAGAATTCAAAAATAAAGATCAAAATATGGATACAATCAAAGATAGTAACCATAAAAGACATCTAGAAGAAAAAGAGAAAATTTCATTTTTCGGTGAATAGTGTCGTATTTGTGAATAGTGTCGTATACGTGAATAGTGCCGTATACGTGAATAGTAACCTCGACACAAAAAGTTCCAAATTTGATTAAAAGTTCAGATCAATACCTCGGTATAATGATATTGAAAGAATAATATCATATATGAAGAAAATAACATCCCTTACCTCAAAATAACCGTATTTCATTTGGAATCTTTGGATATAGTCTTTGAAGGAACTTGCAAAATATGTATAGCAACACTCAAGTATCAAAATACTCATAAGAGTACGCTCGATAATATAGAGAGAGAAAGAGAGAAAACTTTGTTTCTGGTGTGATTTTCAATTCTAACTTAGCCCCCTATTTATAGGAAAATGTTAGCAAAGCAAGGACTTGACTTTTTTACACGATGGCTTTACTCGCTACTATTTCCACCCACCACATTTGAAATTCAATTGAGCACATTTCTCACCAACCAATTCTAGAATTTTCCAAAATGTTTTATCATTTAAACAATAATCAGAAACTTTAAAAATTCATAGAAAATAGCCCGTTTATCAGAAAAATACAAATTTTATGTCCATTTCACACGAAAATCGAATTCTCTACTACTTTGCAGAAGAAAATTTTTCCAAATTCCAAATAAAAAATATCCAAAATCCACAAACGGATGATTTTTAATACCTCCAATCTGACAAAATACTTATAAAACATCTCAGCATTAATTCTTTTATTAATAACCATATAAAATAAATAAATCCATCATTTATATTCACATCAAATAAATATTTTTCTCATTATATAAATCAATAATTAATTATTCCCAAATAATATTACAGAATCACAATTATGACAACCAGGCCGTTCCCAGGAAAGAGGGGGCTTTCCGATAAGGATTTCTCCTTACTGGCGCGCAATTAGGTAACCAAACCACTCCTTAGACAGAACTTTCTAGACATTGCCAATAATGCTATCTAATAATATTATTTAAATAATATGAATTATTGATTTGATAATGGAAAATACTGTGTAGTGATAATTATTAAAACAACAATAATATAAACTATCAACGCAGCAATTATTGAATTAATAAAATAAAATATTGAACGATAATTCATCGTAACAATTATTGAGTAGTGCTTTCTTACGTAAGAATCAATAATTCAACTATCTTTGTGAAATACCGTGGTGCTATTTTATGCAACTACGCCAGACATCGTATTTTTAAACCACCGGTATTTCTAAAAGTGTTAATAAGAACCATTACTGTTGTTAATTATAAAAACTCATACTTTGTCGTTTTCTTCATTCGAAAATTATCCTGTTATAGGGCCCACGAATGATCAAGCGTCATCGCATTTAATATTCCCACAAAAAAATAATATTCCACGACCGAATTTAATATTCTCCAACAAAAGGAATATTTTATAACCACTTGCTTATTTTGTAAAATTTGCACATTTCACCCATAACCAAAGCATTATATCAAATTAACTCCTTACTATTTCAAGATAATAAATAGAGAAAATTTAATTTTATTTATAATAAGTTGGGGTCTTACAACCTCCCCTCCTTATGAAATTTCGTCCTCGAAATTAACGTATGTACCTGGTGTTTCGAACAGATGAGGGTACCTCGCTTTCATTTCTGATTCCAACTCCCAGGTCATTTCTTTAATAGCATGGTTTCTCCACAAAACCTTAACTTGTGGTATAACCTTGGTGCGCGTAGGACATGCTCTTTTTCTATCCAAGATCTTAACAGTACCTCCTCGTCATTATGTTAAATCTTGACTATCTCGTTTGGTTCTAACTCGATAATGTGGTTCGGGTCTTTCACATATATACGGAGCATAGATATATGGAAAACATTATGAACACGAGACATGCTTAGAGGTAACGCGAGTCTATAGGCCACATTTCCTATTCGGTCAAGAATCTCAAATGGACCAACAAATCTTGGATTAAGCTTTCCTCTCTTTCCAAATTTTGTAACTCCCTTCCATGGAGCAACACGTAACAATACGTGATCCCCAATATTAAATTCCACGTCCTTTCGATGAAGATCAGCATAACTCTTTTGTCGATCTTGTGAGGTTTGAATACGTTGTCGAATCATTTGGATCTTTTCTGTAGTCATGTGTACTAATTCTGTTCCCAACAACGTTGCTTCTCCCACCTCGTCCCATCATACTGGAGAACGATACTTTCGTCCATACAACGCCTCAAATGAAGCCATGCCTATACTTTCTTGATAAGCTCATTATTGTAGGAGAAATTCCACCAAGGCAAGTACTTATCCCAACTTCCTTTAAAATCTAGAACACGAGTCTTAATAGATCTTCAGGGTTTGAATAGTCCTCTCTAATTTTCCGTCCGTTTGAGGATGGTATCTTTGAATCAATCAGTAAATCATGCCCATAGCTTTCTCAAGCTAACCTAAAATCTTGAAGTGAATTCTTGGGTACGATCCGAAACTATGGATACTGGCATGCCATGCAATCGCATAATCTCATTCACGTACATACGAGCAAGACGTTCAAGGGAATAAGTTTCTCGTATAGGTAAGAAATGAGCAGACTTGGTTAATCTATCAACAATAACCCAAATCACATCTATGCCTTGAGAAACTTTGGGAAGACCCATAACAAAATCCATGGTAATGTGTTCCCACTTCCATTATGGAATCTCAAGTGGTTGCAACGGACCCTTTGGCATTTGATGCTCCTCCTTTACACGTTGACAGGTTAAACACCTCGAGATAAACTCCGCAATCTCTCTCTTCATATTGTTCCACCAAAATGTATGTCGAAGATCATGATACATTTTGGTACTCCCAGGATGGATTGCAAATGGTGTGTTATGTGCCTCCATCATGATTCTATGCTTCAAGTCAGGATCGTTAGGAACGCAAAGTCTGGAGTTGACTCGAAGTATTCCTTCTTCATCGATTTCTGCTTCTGGAATAGCACCTTCTTGCACTTTCTTCTTCATACGCATCAGCCCCAGGTCCATAACTTGAGCAGCTTTAACTTTATCGATTAAAGTCGGTTCTACTCGTATGTTTGATATCATCACGTGGATACTTGGAGCCTTTAACTCTATCCCCATCCTTTGTAAGTCGTTAAAAATAGGCCTTTATGTTAACAACATTGCACTCGTACCGGCATATGATCTTCTACTCAATGCGTCAGCTACAACGTTTGCTTTTCCAAGATGATATTGAATGATATGGTCGTAATCCTTCAACAGCTCGAGCCAACATCGTTACCGCATGTTGAGTTCCTTTTGGGTGAAAAAATATTTAAGGCTTTTATGATCCGTATAAATCTCCACTTTCTCCCCATATAGATAGTGTCTCCAGATTTTCAACTCAAAAACGACTGCTGCCAACTCCAGATCATGAGTAGGATAATTCCTCTCATATTCTTTGAGTTGTCGTGAGGCATAGGCTATGACTTTCCCATGTTGCATGAGAACACATCCTAACCTTTTGCGGAAAGCATCGTCAGTGAGATAACAAATCCATCCGAACCAGAAGGTATTGTTAGAACAGGTGCCGAAATGAGTCTCCTCTTGAGTTCTTGGAAACTCTTCTCGCATTTCTTGCTCCATACAAATTTTGTATCTTTCCGAGTCAGCTGAGTTAACGGATTAGCGATTCGAGAAAATCCTTCCATGAATCTCCGATAATAACTAGCTAAGCCCAACAAGATACGCACTTCGGTCACCGACTTCGGTTGCTCCCAACTTTGTATTGCTTCAATATTCGCCGGGTCAAAAGATACTCCATGTTTTGACACCACGTGCCCAAGGAATGATACTTCCTTAAGCCAGAACTCGCATTTCTTCAGCATGGCATATAGCTTGTTGTCACGAAGTCTTTGAAGTACCAGCTTCAAATGGTGCTCATGATCTTCACGGCTTTTGGAATAGATGAGGATGTCATCAATAAAGACAACAACGAACTGATCCAAATACTCCTTGAATACACGCTTCATCATATCCATGAAAGCAGCAGGAGCATTAGTCAATCCAAAAGACATGACTAAGAATTCATACCATACCGAGTTCTGAAGGCAGTCTTTGGAATATCCTCAGTTTTAATCTTCAGCTGATGATATCCAGAACGAAGATCGATCTTTGAAAAGAATTGTGCTCCTTGCAACTGGTCAAACAGGTCATCAATACGAGGTAGGGGATACCTATTCTTGATGGTGACATGGTTTAATTCTCGGTAGTCAATATAAAGTCGCATACTCCCGTCTTTCTTCTTTACAAATAAAACAGGAGCAACCCAAGGAGATGTACTAGGACGAATGAAACCGATGTCTAACAATTCCTGTAGTTGGACTTTTAACTCCTGAAGTTCAATAGGAGCCATTCGATATGGGGTTTTAGAAATGGGCTTTGTACCCGGTTCAAGATCAATAAAGAATTCAACTTCACGTTCCGGGGGTAGACCAGGAAGTTCTTCAGGAAATACGTCAGGAAATTCACTAACAACAGGAATATTATTCAAATCTAACGTGTTTTTGTTCAAGTCCATAATATGGGCTAAGAAAGTTTGACATCCATTTTTCAATAAACGAATAGCTTTGGCTTGATATGATAGTGACTGATTTTAGTGGATTAGTTGCTTGAATTCGTATAACAGGTTGGTTAGGAATATGAAAACTAACAACCTTACGGAAACAATCAATTTTGGCATGATGAGTGGTTAACCAATCAATCCCTAAAATCACATCAAATGCAAGTATCTTTAAAGAGATAAGATCAATACGTAATGTGATTGTGCCAACTTGGATCAAGCAAGATTTATAAACTGTAGATGTAACAAAGGTTTCACCCAACGGAGTTTCAATATATAAGTTAAAGTCCAATTTCTCCGGAGTCAAGTTTAAACGTTGAGCACAAGCAGGAGAAATAAAAGAATGGGTAGAACCGGTATCTAATAAGGTATAAACTTCGCAAGAGTTCAATATTAGCTTACCCGTGATCACCTCGTTCGGGTTTCTCGCGTTTTGGCCAGTCACGACAAACGCCCTTCCTTGAACCACCGACTTTGTTTTGTTCGTAGTCGCCTTTGGTGCCACCGTCCCAGTTGGACTTGACTTTGCTACCGGACAAAATCGGGCTATGTGACCGTCTTTTTCACAATTGAAACACACCTTGGAAGGCTGTGAACAGTTTGGACTTATGTATCCCTCCTCTCCGTATCTGTAGCATCTAACTGGTGGTCGTTCTCCTCCCCTAGAATTTGTTGTTGGTCTTTGGTCTTTGCTGTCGATGTCTTCCCGTCATTGTTGAATCTCCTCTTTTTGAAATTTCCACTTGACTCACCTCTCCTATTTTCATGGCCACGATTTCCACCCGTATTTTGTACACGACTCTCCTTCGTCTGATTTTGCATGAACTACAAAAAGATTCTAAACATCGCATCATTCATCGTTTGCTTGGTAGTGTTGTTTACAGGAGGAATATTTCTTTCCTGTTGCACGTTCTCTTGGTTGGTAATCAAAGGTTGTTCCACAGTCTCATAGACTCCATTGTTAAAGTTCTCAGCTGCCATTTTTAAAAACTGCCATAAAACAGGGGTTAATTAAACAAATTAACATATCACATAATATCCCTATATTATGACCGACCAACAAATAAGCTTAGGTAGGACACACTAGCGAAGGATTTACTCATCTCTCCCCTCCTAGTTTTATTCCACGATCTCCGCCAGAGTCCATATCCCTAAGCTCTGATACCAACTGTGATGCCCCCAAAATAGGTATACATCACCCATTCTGAGTCGCCAAATACATGGTACAAAAAAACAACTAAAACTTTATTAATACAATTGTCGTGCAAAATACGACAACACATACTGTGAGTTTAAATACAATATTGTCTTCTAGACAATATCCACACCCAAATAAAGTCCTCATTACAATTATTGATGCACTATTTTACAAAATAGTGAGGACTACTAAACAGCTATCTTGAATCATCACTCCATACCCCGGCTAGTCCCTGCTAAACTCTCACCTCCTGAGAAGAAAAATGGAACAAAAAGGAAAAGGGTGAGCTCAACTAGCCCAGTAAAGAATATTATGACTAAGATAATATACAACAAATTATCCTTAGTCTTTAACAGGGAAAAATCTGATAGAATACAATAGACAAAAAGTTTTAGATCAACAACTGCAGCGGAAACAACAATTCATTAGAAGAGTTAAGTAGAGAATGAAATCTACTATCATCTATGAATTTAAAAGCCCATCATCAATATTTTATCCCTGTAACATCAATCAATATACATCTTTTCACTACGGGCCAAAGATATTCATTTGTATCACCAGGTTGGTCATGTTCATCTCAACACTGCTCATCTTTTGCACTACTGGGCTAAAGATATTCATCGAGTAATCATTCATCTTTGCACTCTGAGCCAAAGATATTCATCAAGTATCACCATTAAGGACTGAGGATGATGAAAAACATTTTAGAGAACAAATCCAGTGAGACAGAAGGACAATTATTAGGGATTCGTATTTCGGTTTATCCAAATTCAATAATACTCCATAATACCCAAGTGTGAATTAGAATTCAAAAATAAAGACCAAAACATGGATACAATCAAAGATAGTAACCACAAAAGACATCTGGAAGAAAAAGAGAAAATTTCATTTTTCGGTGAATAGTGTCGTATTTGTGAATAGTGTCGTATACGTGAATAGTAACCCCGACACAAAAAGTTCCAAATTTGATTAAAAGTTCAGATCAATACTTCGGCATAATGATATTGAAAGAATAATATCACATATGAAGAAAATAACATCCTTTACCTCAAAATAACCGTACTTCTGACTGGAATACTGGATATAGTGCTGAAGGAACTTGCACCGTATAGCAACACTCAAGTATCAAAATACTCACAAGAATACGCTCGATAATATAGAGAGAGAAAGAGAGAAAACTTTGTTTCTGGTGTGATTTTCAATTCTAACTTAGCCCTCTATTTATAGGAAAATGTTAGCACGCTGAAGCAGACTTGACCTGCTACCTAATGGCTTTACCTGCTACTATTTCCACCCACCACATTTGAAATTCAATTGAGCACATTTCTCACCATCCAATTCTAGAATTTTCCAAAATATTTTATCATTTAAACAATAATCAGAAACTTTAACAATTCATAGAAAATAGCCCGTTTATCATAAAAATACGAATTTTATGTCCATTTCACACGAAAATCGAATTCTCTACAACTTTGCAGAAGAAAGTTTTTCCAAATTCCAAACAGAAAATATTCGAAATCCACAAACGGATGATTTTTAATACCTCCAATCTGACAAAATACTAATAAAACATCTCAGCATTAATTCTTTCATTAATAACCATATAAAATAAATAAATCCATCATTTATATCCACATCAAATAAATATTTCCTTATCATATAAATCTATAATTAATTATTTCCAAATAATATTACAGAATCACAATTATGACAACCAGACCGTTCCTAGGAAAGAGGGGGCTTTTCGATAAGGATTTCTCCTTACTGGCGCGCAATTAGGTGACCAAACTTCTCTTTAGACAGAACTTTCTAGACATTGCCAATAATGCTATCTAATAATATTATTCAAATAATATGAATTATTGATTTGATAATGGAAAATATTGTGCAGTGACAATTATTAAAACAACAATAATATAAACTATCAACGCAACAATTATTGAATCAATAAAATAAAATATTGAACAGTAACTACTGTAACAATTATTGAGTAGTGCCTTCTTACATAAGAATCAATAATTCAACTATACTGTGCAATACCATGTGATATTGTGCAACTACGTGTATTACTGTATTTTAACCACTAGGTATTCTAACAGTGTTAACAGTAACCATTACGCCGTTAATTATAAAAACTCATACTTTGTCGTTTTCTTCATCCGACAATTATCCTGTTATGGGGCCCACGAATGACTTCATCGTCGTAAAAATATTCCCGACAAAAAGAATATTCCACAACCAAACGAATATTCCCCGACAAAAGAAATATTTTATAACCACTTGCTTATTTTGTAAAATTTGCATTTTTCACCCATAACCAAAGCATTATATCAAATTAACTCCTTACTATTTCAAGATAATAAATAGAGAAAATTTAATTTTATTTATAATAAGTTGGGGTCTTACAACTCACATACTACAGAGTATGGAAGAAATATTATTCCTTATGAATACTGAACAAAAATAATATCCCTTACCTCAGAAGAAGACTGGATATACTGGAATAGTGAGATAGCAGACTTCTCTTCTTCTTTCTCTCTATAGCTTCTCTCTCTATAGCTTCTCTCTCTATAATTGCTCTTGTGAGTCTTAGTGAATTGGTGAGAATGAAAGATGAATGAGCTTCTATTTATAGGAAAATATAGTTTTGATAATTACACGTTTTGGGGCTCAAAATATTACAGTTTAATACCTTCATATTTTCCTTCATTTTTAATTTAGTCCTGCAAGTATAATCAAACTTACACCACCTCCCCTAATAGTACATCATGTGAATCAATAGTACAATCATGTGACTCAATAGTTCTATACATATGAAAAAAATAATTACAGTATAGTACCTTCATCTATACCTCCATTTTAAATTTAGTCATGCAAGTATTATCAATCTTGCACCACCTCCCCTAATAGTACATGCATGTGAATCAATAGTACACACATGTGAAAAAATAGTTATAAGCATGTGAATTAATAGAAATTAATTGCTCATTTATCTGATTAATTACCCGATTGGTCAATATAACCTTCAGACGTCAATTATTATCAGACTAGATGTCGATTTCCACTAACACTAATAATCCCAACACAATGGAAATATCAATTTCATCTTTAATCAACACGAACTTATTCATCATTAATATTATAACTCACAATATTTAACAACCAGATCATTCCCAGGAAAGAGTGGGCTTTCCGATAAGAATTTCTCCCTATTGGCGCGCAATTAGGGGACCAAACCTCTCCTCGACAGAACTTTCTAGACATCGTCAATATTGCAAATAATAATATGAATAACTTTGCCGTCTCAATTATTAATTTAATAATAATAAATATTATGCAGATGACACTGTGACAATAATTGAATAAATAATATGAGAGATATTATACAGCAATTACTGTAGCAATAATTGAGTATAACTGAGTGACTTCTCATGTAAGCATTAATAATCAATACTGTGTGCTACTATGCAAACACGCGTATTACTATACTTTTACTACTTGGTAGTTCAATAGTTTAACGGTAAAATTTTCGCCGTTATTTTTATAAAAAGATATTTCCGTCATTTTCTAACTACGACAATACTTCTGTTGTGGGGTCCACCAATGATTATGTCATCGTACAAATATTTCCTGTTAAAATGAATATTCCCCGACCAATCGAATATTCCCTAACACAACGAATATTTTATATCAACTTGCTTACTTTGAAAAATTTTCAAATATCACCCTTAACTTTAACCTTTATCAATTTAACCATTTACTAAATAACATAATAATTATAAGAAAATTGAATACCTTCATTTCATAAAATTCGGGGTCTTACACCATGTGTTGTGCTCAGAGCTTCTTCAAGACCAGCTTTCTTCAGAAGAGATAGGATCTTGTGGAACTGAGGTTCAGCTGTCTTGAATTTGTCGAAACAGAGTTGGTAACCAGATATAACATTGGAAGCAACCATTGATTTTCTTGAATAGAGGTTGGTTTATCGTTCTAAAAGTTAGGGTTTCTATTGATAAAGAGAGAGAGAGATGAGCTTTTTTAAATTCTGGGGTGAGTTTTTAAAAACCTTTTCAAACTATATTTGTAACTTCACTCCTCACGATCTGCATTGTGGGGCACGTGTCAAGTTCTATCGGTCTCCATAATTTTAAATAATATGGAAAATACTGATCTGCCTTTAGCTCCCCCTGAGCTAGTGTATCCTTTGGGAAGACTACGATCATCGAGGCTACTCTATGATTATTGAGTTCACTGCTGATTCTACTCTACGATCATTGTCTGTCCTGGTCCTTGCCATGAACTCTGACTTAGCATTCCTTCTGGGTTAAGGTAGCTTAGGAAGGGCCAACCTCTTAGATTGAACTAAGGATCAGGTTTATCCCTGAGGCGCTTATCAGAGGGGTTGCTTGGATTTGATAGGAATGTTGTCATCACAGGATACTTCTCTATCATGTTGAGACTACTCTATGATCGCGGTTTCTCTTTAGTCCACTTTATAATTTTAACATACTCCTTTTATCTGCATGGTTAGCACAAACTAGAGCATAGAGTTTACGGTTGCAGATTTAGCATACCTAACTCACTTATTAGTTTATTAAATATGGAATCATCTAAAGGATTTGTAAAGACATCATCAAGTTAATTTTCAGTAGGGATATATTGTAAAGATATAGTTCCATTTTGGACATGATCCCTAATAAAATGATATCTTATCTCTATATGCTTAGTCCTAGAATGCATGACAGGATTATGTGTTATTGTTATGGCACTTGTGTTATCACAATGAATAGGTATAGACTTAAAATCAAACCCATAGTCTGCTACCTGATTTGAGCACAGCAGCTGCCAGCAGCAATGTATTCAGCTTTAGTTATTGAGGTAGATACTGAGTTTTGTTTCTTGCTAAACCAAGACACAAGTCTGTTTTCTAGCAACTGACAGGTGCCACTAGTACTTTTTCTATAAATCTTGCAGCCTGCAAAGTTAGTATCTGTATATCCTGTCAGTTCAAAGGAGGACTCCTTGGGATACCAAAGTCCAAGTAAGGTGTGCCTTTGAGATACCTGAATTTTTTTTTTACAGCAGTTAAGTGTGATTCCTTAGGATTGGCTTGGAATCTAGCACATATGAATGTTACAAACATTATATCAGGTCTACTAGCAGTTAGATATAGAAGAGAGCCTATCATACCTCTGTATTGAGTTATGTCAATACTTTTACCTTTCTCATCTTTGTCAAGCTTGGTTGCTGGAGCAATTGGTGTTTTCATGGGAGAGGCTAATTCCATGCCATACTTTTTAAGCAAGTCTTTAATGTACTTGGCTTGGTTTATGAAGATACATTCATCAGTCTGCTTTACTTGTAATCCAAGGAAGAAATTCAGCTCACCCATCATACTCATTTCGAACTTGCTCTGCATAAGCTTGGCAAATTTCTTGCACAGTTTTTCATCAATAGAGCCAAAGATAATGTCATCAACATATATTTGAACTAATAGGATTTTGTCTTTGTGCTTTCTAAGAAATAATGTGGTATCTACTCTACCTCTAGTGAAACCATTTTAAATAAGAAACTTAGTTAGTGTTTCATACCATGCTCTAGGTGCTTGTTTAAGTCCATATAAGGCTTTGTCTAATCTATAGACATAATTAGATAGAGTTGGATTGATGAAACCTAGAGGTTGCTCCACATATACTTCTTCTTGAAGTTCAGCAATCAGAAAATCACTTTTGACATCCATTTGAAAGACTTTGAACTTCATGTGGGCAACAAAAGTAAGGAATATCCCGATGGCTTCTAATCTGGCAATAGGTGCGAAGGTCTCGTCGTAGTCGATGCCTTCTTCTTGGGAGTAACCTTTGGCTACTAGTCTTTCCTTATTCCTTGTTATTACCCCATCTTCATCAATCTTATTTCTGAAGACCCATTTGGTGTCAATAACTAGGTGGCTTCTTGGTATTAGAACTAATCGCCATACTCTACTTCTTTTAAGCTGATTCAGTTACTCTTACATAGCTTCTATCCAAATTAACTATAGCATCTTCTATCTTCTTGGGTTCTATTTGTGACAGAAAGCTTAGATAAAAACACTCATTCTGGATGGCAGATCTTGTCTTGACTCTTGCATTTGGATCTCCAATGATTAGGTTTTGAGTCTGATCTCTTGCCCATCTATTTCCTGTTAGAACATCTGACCTGATGCCTTCTTGTTTGAATTTTTCAAGATCAACCTCAGCTTCTTGATGTGGAGGTTCGTTGTCTGGCGTAGTTCTTTCTACGATCTCTTCTTCAGGCTCGATGATCTCATTTTTTGGGACTACGATCGTGGTGTTGAGCTCAACTACCTCATTCTTAGTGTCTGAGTTGTCGTTCGTAGTGTCTTGAGGCACAGTTTTGTCTAAGTCTGTTTCATCAAAGATGATGTGAATCGAGACTTCAACACTTAGCGTCTTTTTGTTGAACATTCTATAAGCCTTACTATCTGTGGCATATCTGAGAAAGATTCATTCGTCTGACTTAGGTTGAAACTTAGTCATATATTGTTTTTCATTATTGAGGATATAGCATGCACAACCGAACACATGGAAGTAGCTGACATTTGGCTTTCTTCCTTTCCATAGCTCGTAGGGAGTCTTTTTTAACGTAGAGTGCACAAGAGATCTGTTCTGAGTGTAGCATGCAGTGTTGACAGCTTCTGCCCAGAAGTATTCAGGCAGACGGGCTACTGCAAGTAGAGTTCTTCCAGCTTCAATCAACATTTTGTTCTTTCTTTCAGCTACTCCATTTTGTTATGGAGTTCGTGGAGCTGAGAAGTTGTGACTGATGCCATTGTCTGTGCAGAACTGATCCATCTCAGAGAAGTCGAATTCTCTACCATGATCACTCCTTATAGCCTTGATTTTCTCCCATTTCTCGTTCATCGCCGGCCTGAACATCTTAATGAGTTGGTAACTCGTTTTATCTTTTGAGTTTAGAAAGAACACCCATGTAAATCTTGTATAGTCATCCACTACGACCAATGAGTATCTCTTCCCTCCAGGGCTCGTTGTTGGAATTGGTCCAAATAGATCCATATGAAGTAGCTGCAGAGGCTTTTCAATTGAGTTGACAGTTTTGCTTTTGAATGATCTTCTAGTTTGTTTTCCAAGTTGACAGGAGTTGCATGGCCTTTCCTTGACAAAGCTGAGCTTAGGTAAGCCTGCTACTAGATCCTTGGAGGCCAGTTTTGACATGTTTTTAAAGTTAAGATGAGACAGCCTTTTATACCATAGCCATCTCATTTCTTCAGAATCTTTAGCCAAAAAGCATATTGTCTCTTCAGAACTGAGTTGACCAAGATTAACAGTGTAGACATTTCCTTCTCTTGTTTTGGTCAACTTTATAGAGGAGGTCTTCAGATCTCTAACTTGACATTGATTATTGAGAAAGGTAACTTGATGACCCTTATCGCAGAGCTGACTTATGCTCAAAAGATTGTGCTTTAGTCCTTCCACATAGGCTACTTTGTCGAAGGATACCGCACCATTCCCAGCTAAGCCATAACCACTTGTTTTGCCAAAACCATTGTCTCCAAAGATGACTGTTGGACCATCTTTCTCTATGAAGTCAAATAGGAGGGCTTTGTTTCCAGTCATGTGTCGTGAATATCCACTGTCCAGGTACCAGGTTGTGATTGTGGAGCTTTGTTCCTGCAGTGAGGTTTAAGCTCTCATTTTGGTACCCATACTTGCATGGGTCCTATTTGCTAAGTACCCTTGGGGACCCAAATCTGGTTGACCTTGGGTTTAATATGGATGAGATTATTGTAGCATACTGCAGCCTTATGACCAATTGTATCACATACAAAACATCTAGCATGATGCATGCTTGTGTGTGTGTGGATTCTTTCTCCATTTGAACTTATGTGGGTTTCTTTTAGTCTTTCCTTTATACAGATTCTTCTTTTTCCATGTGTCCTTGTGATCCATAATTTGTGAAGAGTGTAACTTAACTCTACTATTCCCACCTGGTTGGTTCATGGAGTTGATTTTTCTCGACTCTACGATCTTTCGAGGTTGGAGAGTAGTGACTAAGTTACTCTTCTTTTTTCTGAACCCTAGGCCAATATGGGATCCGTTATGCTTTATAGCATAGATTGGATCAGAAGAGCATGGGTGGACTGATTCTTCCTTCTGTGAGGATTTCACAAATGCAATGCTTCTATTGAGGTTTGAAGCACTGTTGATGTTAGTTTCCTTTGATTTTTTCATATATGGTTCTAAGGTGGATTCCCCAAAACCTAAACCTATTTTGTCAGATGCACTTCTCTGATTAAAGATCAGGGAGTCCATGGATGAAGATGATCTATTCCACGTTAAGATTTTCTTTTCTAGTTCCTCAATCTTAGAGGTTAGATTTGACTTTCTTTGTGCATTAAGTTTATTGGTCTGTTTTAAGAGTTTATTTTCAGCTTCAAATTTAGAGAGAGAGTTAGCACTTAGAAGAGTTGTTTCTAGTTCTTCCTAAACTTTTTTTTCTCTTTTTGAAGAAGAGAATAATCTTTAGACAGAACTCTGAACCATTTCATGTATTGATGTAGATCAGATGTTATGCCATGTAGTGCAGTTCTTAAATCATCAATATCTACATCAAGAGAGTTAAAGTCAAATACCTCATTAATACTTACTTCATGATTGTCAGTGCTTTTCTTATCCTTTGCACTTTTGGCCATTAGACACGGATTTGCTACTTGAGGATCTTCATCATCTCCAGACTCAGGAGTTGTGTCGTTGTCTGAGTCACTCCATGATCCTCCGGCCACAAGACCTTTGTCTTTCTTCTGGAGCCTCTTGGTTCCTTTGAGTTCTTTCTTTGAAGTTGATTTCTTCTTTAGTTCTTCTCTAAGAGGCTTGTTGCAGTTTGAAATGAAATGACCAGGCTTCTTGCAGTTGTAGCATAAGTTATTTATCTACTCCTGGTTGTTGTTGTTGTTGTTGAATCTCTTAGGTTTGCTGCTTCTGCCTTTACGGATGAACCTCTTGAGTCTTCTTAATAGAATTATAATATCCTCATCATCACCCTCCTCAGAGTCAGAGTCATAGTCATTTTCAGTGTTAGCTTTGAAGATGATATCTGTTGCTTTGAGAGCAACTCCTTTGTCCTTCTTTCTTCCTTCAGTTAGAGTCTCTGCTCGTTGAGTCAGCTCCAGTTCATAAGTGAGAAGGTTTCCATAGAGTTGTTGAACAGTCAATTCATGGAGATTATTTGATTCTCTGATGGTAGTGGTTTTGGCATCCCACTTGCTTAGTAAAGCTCTCATGAATTTTATGATCAGATCTTTATTTGGATAGATCTTTCCAAAAGCTCGAATAGAGTTGAGTAGAACATTGAATCTTTCATAAGTTGAAGTGACATTTTCCCCTGGAACATGGTCAAACATTTCATATTGTTGAGTTAGAAGAGATTGTTTGTTTTCTCTAACTTCTTCAGTTCCTTCGTGCATAATGAGCAATGCTTCCCATACTTCCTTGGCAGTTTTGTTGTTGACTACATTTTTGAACAGATCATCTTCTAAAGACTGAAACAGAATGTTCTTGGCCTTTTTGTCGATTTGGACAACTTTCTTTTCATTGTCAGTCCACTCAGTTTTAACCTTGACTTGAACTCTGTTTGGATCTTCTAGAGTTGGTGCAAGAATGTAGGGCCCATTCATGACAGTTTCGAATAGCTCTTCATCTATTAAGTCCATGTATGCTTGCATACGAAATTTCCAATTGGCAAATTTATCTTTGTTGCACATTGGTGGCTTGATGCCTCCTCCAGTCTTTGATTCGCTTATCAGATGTGCCATTGGATCTACTCAAGCTTTGTAGGCTGATTAAGAGAACCTGTTTTGATACCAATTGTTAGTTCCCATAAGCACAATAGTTATCTAGAAGGGGGGGTTGAATAGATATTTTAAAAATTCTTTGTTGAAAATTTTTTGTCAGATATTGTTAATCAATTTCAGTGGAATATGTGATTTGTTTATTCCCCTTTAAGATAGACAGAGTTAATAGTTAACAGGAAGTTATAGCAAGTATAGAAGTTAATGCAAGAATATAAAAGACAGAGAATTTAAGTGGTTCGGAGCACTCAAGGCTCCTAGTCCACTCTTCTACTCCTTGAGTAAGAAATCCACTAAGGAAGTTTTTACAATCTTCGAATCACTTAGATTCCTTCAAGACCAGCAGTCTTGGAACTTCTTAGTTCACTTAAAACTCTTCAAGTCTGGCAGACTTGGAACTTCTTAGTTCACTTAGAACTCTTCAAGTCCAACAGACTTGGAACTTCTTACTTCACTTAATGATAGTTGAGTTCTTGAATGGTGTTACTCAGTTGCCATTAAGCTTGTGTTCGAAAGAACTGAGTAGCTGAGCAAGCTTTCTTTACAGATCGTAGAGTTGAGCGTTGAGGGTTCTTCAGCTTTTTGTTTTTATACTTACTTAATCCTTGCATCTGTATCTGATTTGCATATAAGGTGCCTTTCAAATATGTCCGTTTGAAAGCATTCGTTGAAGCATTAATTGTATTTGACATTTCTGAGCACTACTGGTGACTTTCTGGAAATCTTTTGTCCAGCCGTCTGGCCCACTGACACAGCAGACTGTTATCACACCTAACACCTGAAAAGGTGTTTTCAGCTGACATGTGGTACTTTCCTTTGCTTCTTCAATATGTTTCTTTGTTATATATTAAGGATGAGTGTTAGGTCATTGGGATTCCTAAGAGTCTTAATGTCTATAATCTTTTCCACATTTGTTGTAATTTATGCTTCAACAAATGGAGAAAGCTCGACGCTTCTGATGCAGACAGATGATGCATTACGATCATGACCGTGGTGTCTTGCCATATTAGCTTGATCCGGACTGATAGAGGAGAACACTACAATTTCTCTTAAGCATTGGTAGACTACGATCTTTGCTTGCTTGATTTGCAAACTCTACGCTTCTGAGAGCACACTACGATTCTTCAGTTTGCTTGGCAAATGTTTGGACCACTCTACGATACTGGTAAATGCCTTCCAAAGCAGATAGACTACGATTCTGCCTTGGATTTTGCAATCTCTTAGCTTACTCGACAGACTACGATTCTGTTGAAGCCTATCTATTGCATCTCAAGAGATAAATAAACCTAACAACTTTGATTTTTGTTATATACATTCACTTACAGAATGATAAACATTAAAGCACAAATCAACCTAATAATTAATTTTGATCTATCACTAAGTCCTTGTATATGTATTCCTTGAAGGACTTTACATATAAGCATGATTATTTACTTTCAACATCAAATTTAAATATGCAATTTTCCAACAAACTTGGCTTATCTTGTTACTAAAACTATCGAGAGCTTAATACGTTTGAATACTTGTGATATGGAACTTAAACCACTTCGAGTCAGGGGTGATAGGAACTCAACTTATAGGTTACCCTTCATTTATAGATTCAATGGGAAAAACAAGTCATAATTGCTGACTGTGTTACTATCGATGTGGTTCCATATGTAGTTTAAGATAGTAACGTATGTTGCATGACCGAGGTTGAGTATACTCTTAACAAAGCTGTTGTGTTCTTAGCAACAGAAACACATGTGAAACATTTTTCCTATATGAACTAGAAGTGGAGCCGCTTCTTATAGAAGGTTGTGGTTTACTTTCTTAGAGGTTCATGAAACAGGATATTGTGCATGACCATAATAGCGTAATGCTTTAAAATATTCACCGTGGTAGGAGGATTTTGTGTGTGTGTGACAATTCTAGTCATATCATATAGGAGTAAAGGTTCAATCTATGGACACGATTAACTTCGATGTGACTTTAAGTTGTTTACACTAAGAGAAGGTTCAATGTTCATCACACCTTCTTGTATGCATACAAGTCTTGGAGTTATTTGATAAAAAAGTGTTTGGAAGAAAATTAGTTTTTCCAAACAAGTGGGGGATTGTTATATGTTGCACCTTATTTTATACTTTTGTGACTTATTATTTGTCATATTTGAGATGATAAAACTCATTTGTGGACATAATTTAAGTAAGTATAAAAGGTGTAACTTAATGTCCTCTATGTGGAAAATGAGAGTAATTCATTTGGTTCAAGTAGGAATCATATCATGACTTATTTTTATATATCAATGACTGAAGTGAAATATTTGATAAGATGCAAGTTGTTTATAAAAACTAGTTTTTCTTGGTTCCATAATGATTAATAAAAGATTACTAGTTGCTTTATAAGCATAAGTGGTGTAATCTTATTTAATTATGTGAAACAAAAGAGAAGAAGTTAATCTTTTATTGTGACTCTCCATTTTTCTATTTAAATTACATTATTACTAATAATTTGTAAGTTACATCATTATGACTAATATGTAACTTACAACATTATATTTATCATAATGTGTAATTAAAATAGATAATAGTTGTTGTTGTTGTTAGAACCGTAGCTTCGTAGAGTCAAGATTGTTGTAGAAAACGTGACACAGGTGATCCATGTCCTTAAGGTCTTTATCGCCCCCACCACGATCAGTTTGCTATGGGTTGCAGACGATATACCTCCAGGATATATGTCAAGCCTTGGTGAATAATTTGTGATAGCAATTCATAGAAAATTCCAATTGAACACTACTTTGTAGTACTTATTTGTTTGTAAGAAGAATGGAGAAGATAGAAGAAATGTTCACTTGTGCAAATCTTTCATGTAACTTCTCTATATACCATATGCATATCTCTTATGTGTGTGTGTGTGTATATATATATATATATATATATATATATATATATATATATATATATATATATATATATATATATATATATAAGCTACATTATAACTATTCAATTATATATTTAACTATACTTATTAGTACTAATTATGTAAGTTACATATTAGTAATAATTAGGAGTTAAATAGAATTTGAATAGTCTCACTATTTTCCTCAATCCCCCACTTGTTTGGAAAAACTACTTTTCATCCAAACAACTTTCTATCAAACAACTCCAAGGCATGTGTTAAAAGAATGTGTGACGAACATTGAACATTCTCTTAGTGTAAACAACTTAAAGTCACATCGAAGTTGAAGGTGTCCGTAGATTGAACCTATACTTCTATATGATATGACCGGAATTGTCACACACACACAAAATCCTCCTACAACGGTGAGTATTCTCAATTGCTTTGCGCTAATATGGCCATGCACAATACCCTATTTCATGAACCTCTAAGAGAGTAAACCACAACCCTCTATAAGAAACGGCTCCACTTCTAGTTCATATAGGCAAAGTGTTTCACAAGTGTTTCTGTTACTAAGAACACAACAACTTTGTTAAGAGTATAACTCAGCCTCGGTCGTGCAACAGACGTTACTATCTTAAACTACATATGGAACCACATCGATAGTAACACAGTCAGCAACTGTGACTTATTTTCCCCCATTGAACCTATAAACTAGGGGTAAACTAGGAATAGGTTGGGTTCCCATAACCCCTGACACAAAGTGGTTTAAGTTCCATATCACAAGTAGTTAAACTTACTAAGATCTCGTCAAAGTCTTAGTAAGAAGATAAGTCAAGTCGTCACTTGACTTTCTCGTAGATAAATATTATAATACCTTCTTATATCAATTATCTAACAAAAATTATGTCTATGACCAACATGTCAAGACTTATTGTTAAAGGTAATCTCATATGCTCTATATAAAACCATTTCATTATCACATCATAATGAACTAAGCAATGGAAGTGGCCACAATTTGATGTTTTAACAACAAATTTTGATTCCATTTGCTTTCTCCATCATATAAAACAATAGTATTACTTGCTACTCCAAGTAAATTATTCCCTCACTAAGGGTAATAATATATTCACCTACTTGTAAAAATATAATTATATATTCACCTACTTGTGAATATTTTCATATTTATTCAAGATCACAACCAGTTATGAATCCAAGATTAATAATTTGTACTACATATAAAATTTCACTAACACAATATTGTGAAATAGGATGCTTTAAACTAGGCTACAATCAATGTTTTAACAAACACCCTAATCCATTAAACTTCCCTCATAAAATAATAACATTAGATTCATATTGTGAAATGGGAAATACTCATTTGTTTCTTACTCATCTAAGAAACAAAGCCCAAGATTGAGTGAAAATTCACTTACTTGTAAATTTATAATTTTCCTCACTAAAATATAAGTGACACTTGTGTGATCTATTAAAACATTGAGAGATCTAACAAAAACCAATGTAAATCATTAGTATACTAAGTTTAAAACTGTATGTAATATCTGATCTCATGCATTGCATATCAAACACAACGCTCCCACTAGCGAATGTGTACTTCAGCTTTACAATAGCTATATCAGAATTAAGTTTTAGTGTACCACTACTATTAAAGAATTATTAAATTCTTCAATCTCAAGGTATATCAAACTTAGTTTAGTATAACCTCTCAATACAATTTAACTGGTTTAGTTGGAATCCTCACTATGTTTTCACATGATAATAAGATAACATCTATTTTACAAGTCTTTCAACATAAAGACAAAAATAGATATTTTTTAAACTCGTTTACGTTAACAATACTATGTAAAATGATCAACATATCATTAATATACACAAAAACTATCACATTATAGTTTATACAATTATATTGTTAGTGTAAACATATAAATAATTATATATCTGATAGAATCTCAAGGTTAATATGCACATATTATCACCTAATATGTATCCACTTGAATATTTATAACTTAGTTTCAATCTCACTATTGAACTAAATCACAATAAATATTTTGGATCATATTTAGGTTAATAAAATAAGTTCACACTTCAATATTATTTAAAAGTTTATGTTTCAAAGACTTTCATTTCACAGAACTACGCAATCAAATTGAATTTCGCAACAAGAAATTCATAAGCCTTACTATTTCTTACATAAATAAAATTATGCTCCAAATAGTTCAAAGGCCTAATTTAGTCTATAAATAAAAATCTTAAAGAATCACCCCCACACTTTTAAATAATTGAAATCTCATTGAATAATTTCACTTCACAATATTATGCTCACCACTTAAAATAAATTTTAGATTAATTGACATTTTATGTGACAATGTTCCTATAAATATTACTTCCACGTGAGAATATTAAGGAACACTTCTCAAAATAAAAAATAAGTTCTTGTACATTTTATGTATTAGTTATTCATATAAAGATTGCTTCAACTTAAGAATCTTTTAGAACACCCCCACATAAGAAAACAAGCTCTTATTTTCTGAATTACATAAAATCTCAAATCTAAAAAATTATTTAATATAAGCACTTAAAATTATACATGTACAATTTTCAAGTATATCAACACGTAACACTTGACTCTATGTAAATAGTATAAAATTCATTATATACAAATTATAGCACAACTCATCATATTGCACAAATTTATTTGTATATAAATAATAAAATATAAAATTTATATTTACTTTCTAAGAAATTAATTTATCACAAACAAAATTAATTTATGTAGAAAGCAAATAAAATTCACACACATGAATTAGTATATCCTCAAGTATTTTCTTGTCCCAACTTGGATAGGAAATATCATAAACAATATATCTTTTGACATTTACAATATAGAATTCAAGACAATTCTCATAATAATATGAAATACTTGAACTTCACTATATTTATAAAAATTCTAAAAATAAAATGTTTATCTCAATTAGAATATACAAAATTCATATGATCACATTAAAATTACTACTTCTTGAACAAGAAGTACACATAAAAATAAATCAACATATATCAATTATGATTATCCCAAAAACACTACGAATATCATTTCTAAGTGTTTTCTCAACATCAAAATCATATTGTATATAAGATTTACTCAACCAAATCTATTTCTACAATATCTCTTCTAACTATTAGTTGATAATTAATTTATTATCCAAACAAAGTAATTTATCTCAAAATTCGTGCATACAAATATCAAGTAATATTGCACACTAAATATTACCTCAAACTTTCTATGTATAATTTTGTTCAAGAAGAACATAAATTTACTTTATTCTCAAAATAAATTAATTTACAACTAATTTGTTATACATAGAGACAAGTAAACTTCTGAAATTTTACTACAACTTTCTCATAATAAATTAATCTCAATTAGTGTATAAAAAAAAATTGTCTCAAATTTCATACATACACATACACGTCAAATATTTTATCTACTCATAAAATATTATAAACAAAATATATATGTACAAAATTAAATTTATTCCATCATGAACAAAAATTTAATTACTTTTCTTATCCCACAAAACTAATTAATTAATTTATTACCAAAAAATGTAGGTAAAATAATATTCAAATATACAATATCATCTACACATGATATAATACATAAAACATATAGTTTCTAGTATATATACATACAAAATGACACAATTATCATTTATAAAAATAAAGGCTAATGTTAAAAAATACACCTTTTGGAATTAAATCCGAAGACCACCACAATCTCTTTAGAAAAAATTTTAGGCATCAAAATTTGGTGTTTTCCATAATGACTCTTCATCTTCTCCATATCAATTTACAAACTTGTAAATTGCAAATCTTTTCACTTTCATTTTTTTCCACAATCCTCTTCTAACAAGAATTATCAATAAAAATAATTAGCTTAATATCTCAATATATTACTAATTATCATAAAAAATTCATTGATAAAATAGATACAAGAAAAATGGCACTTATCTTTGAAAACCATGTTGTCTTCCATCTCACCAAAATCATGACTAACAAATATGTAAAGACCTTAAGATTGTTAGAACCGTAGTTTCGTAGAGTCAAGATTGTTGTAGAAGACGTGACACGGGTGATCCCTGTCCTTAAGGTCTTTATCGCCCCCACACCACGATCGGTTTACTATGGGTTGCAGACGATATACCACCAGGATATAGGTCAAGCCTTGGTGAATAATCCGTGATAGCAATTCACAGAAAATTTCAATTGAACACTACTTTGTAGTAGTTATTTGTTTGTAAGAAGAATTGAGAAGATAGAAGAAAAGTTTATTTGTGCAAATCTTCCATGTAACTTCTCTATATACCATATGCATATCTCTTATGTATACATATATATCTATATATATATCGGTTCGAGAACCAATTTGGTCCATTAATCTGAGACGAGTCTTTAGCGATTTAATCGTCTGTCGCTAAAGCTCATAACAGGCAATGTTATGGATTTTAGCGACGGACAGTCCGTCGCTAAAGACTAATCCGTTAACGGACCAGTCCGTTGGAGAACGGCTGCATATATCTATATATACACAAACACACATACGAGGCCCTTTTGAAACGGATTAAAACAACGGATTAGCAACGGACCAAAGCAAAAAAGGAGCTCGGGTCACAAAGTAAAAAAAGGGAGGAAAAATTCGGGTCACAAAGACCTGGGTCAAAAACCCATCTGCAAAAAAAAACTTTCACTTTCAACAAGCAAAATCATTTTTAAAGCCCCTTTCCCAGAAACCCTTTCCCCGATTCTCTGTCAAAACTAGGATTCTCTCAAAGCCCGCCGATTTGAAGTAAGGGTTTGCAAATCGTAAGGTCAGTGAGACTCTCTCCTAAAGAAATTCTTTTTTGTAGTGATGCATAAGAAATAACCTGTATAAAGAGGAGTTATGATTTGAATGATGCTATAGAGCTTTTTAACCAGTTATTGGTGGAAAAGCCTTTTCTCCCATTTGCAATTCATTTGGTTTTAGTTTTTGGTCAATTGAGAAATGGGTCTTTTCTCTCGACAATTGGGTTCCTCTTGCAGTGGCTGTTTGGGCTAATATTCAGGTTACTTCTTGTGATTTTCCACCCTTTTCAATTACACGTGACCCTTTGATATGCAGAATTTGGACTTTATTGCAAATTATTTGCCTTATTTTTGGTTTTTTATTTAGTTTACTTTGATGTAATGTTTTGTATGAAAGTCAATATTACTGTTACAATCAATCCAAGGTTTGATCATTTATTTTATTCAATATTATGAGTTACATATCTATAAATCTAATATACATATTTTATTTTATTTTTTACAGGTACAGAGATGCAAGATGATGTTGGTTATGGAAATTATCCCCAAAATCAAGAGCCGCCGCAACAACAGTTATATTGATTGTAACAGATGGTACATATTTCATAATTTATTTCAACTATTTAGTTATTGGTTTTGGATTAGTACTGGTTCTCTTTCTTAATCACTACGCTTTTAGTTTATCTTGTATTGTTGTTCTTTCAGGGGTGATAAAGCCTTTTGCAGCAGTGAATGTTGCAAAATTTAGGTAACTCAATTGATATTGGTGAAATTGGTGATTTTGTCTTGATATATTGATTTTGTGATTGTATGTTTTGTGATTGTATGTTTTTGGATCCCACATTTGAACTAGATAGTAAAATAATGAAATATAATGTTCTTTGAGTTGCTTTCGCGCATCACCTCTGAAAAGTGTCCATACTTCATAGATACCAGGTTACGCATCACTGATTTATATCTACTATATTCAGTTGCTTTCGTTCATATTATCATAACATATAATGTTCTTTGAGTTTTAATATATAACATTTACCCTGATCCCTCAGGTGTGCAATAGGATGGCAAAGCTTGTAGAGATTTTCTGCTTTTATGCTGCACTCAGAATCTCCTTACTGATTTTTCCATCTTCAAGACTAGTCTACTATGGGGGCATAGGTTAAGTGGTTGTTGTATTTTAGTGTTTTGACAGTACTTTTTGTATTTTCTCCCTGTTTTATGTAATAGTTCATAAGACTATTGGATTTTGCAACGTTAAATATGCAAGTGTAGTAGTAACTTGGGATTCTTAAACACAATTAGTGATGCGTAATATGAAATATGTCTGAATGACTAGATTAATGGTATTATCATACCATTAAACATAATTAGTGATACATATAATGTTCTTATATGGATTAATGGTATGATAATACCGTTAAATATGGATTTCGTTCATATTATCATACCATTAATCTAGTCATTCAGACATATTTGTATTCATCTCAATATGTCTGAATGACTAGATTAATGGTATGAAATATTTTTTTTCTGTTTGGTACAAGCTTTTTCTCATTTACTTGTTCCCCTTCTCATTGTTTAAGGGGAGAATTAAAGTTCCGATTACCCTCCTAATATAAAACAGAACCTTATTTCATGAGGTTCGATGATCAAAGAATGGTAAATTAGTACTCTGTATAAGTGCAATCCGTTTCCATATTACAGTTGAGGATGATCTCCCCTTAAATTTATGGCTGAAACATATTTTTATAGTTGAGGATGATCAACTCTTTTTATTTGCTTATTTATGTATTGTTCAGGCTTTATGTAACTCCAGTCAATTTCTTCTTTCGCATATTCTTCTCGTCCCATCTTGAAAACATGCTGCCAAACAAAACATCATATGCCACATTGGCTTAATAGATTTGCTTCAAGAATTGAAAAAGAACCTTGGTAAAAAAGAAACATTTGTTTATGCACGAACCTGATTGAAATGCTGTTATTCACATTTGTTATTCATAATTACTCAACAAAATAAGCCTCAGAAAGTGTCAAACTAAATCCAGCAAGCAGATATTCACATCAGTAAAGCTGTTCAGTAATGCTCATACACCATAAGTCCATAAGGTACTCATAAATGCACAAATTTCATACATAACGTGTTGGTTAGATAATAAAAATTATCAAAATTACAACCGATTTAATAACATTAATAACAACACCACATACATAACATTAACAATTATGACAAATCGTTGAGTTAGTTGCATTGACGCATTTCAATTTTCACCATCGTTAATTCATTGGAGTCGTTAGTATTCGTTGGATGAGTTGTTACATTTAAACGCTCGGGCCTGTCCATTTGCAACCTCCCTTGATTATGCAACACTTGATGAAGTTACCACATTGCTACATATTTTGGGACGCAATAAATTTATTCACTTGTGTAAAAGGAATAAATATACAAAAATTACAATAAATAAATACATACCATTACGTCATCTTGTTAGATATAAAAAAATCTCTAAAACTTATATGACTGCAATATCAGTACAAACAAATTTCAATAGACAATTAACAACCGTATAAAATAATTTTATTGTTCTTGAAACTCGAAAGGATAGGGTTAAATTTACAAACTCAAAGCTTAAGAAAGACTTATGGTTATTGTAATCTAGTTCTCAAACAGACAAGTTAAGAACATCAATAGCTCTGAACCGCCTTCAAAAAAACAAAGTCGTTGCAACCTGAAACCGCCTTCAAGTAAGATCAATTTTTATTTACCCAAAAACTCAAGTAAATCAAACATTCATAACTTGGAAAGGAAAAAATCACATTTACTTAATTTCCTATGTTCTGACCTTTTTCCAAGTGTGGACAAAGGAGTATCTACACAATTTGTTCACAATCCAATTTTAAGGAAGAAACGGTTTCTAATGACCAAGAATCACATTAGAAGATCTCAGGAGTCAAAATATAACTAATAACTATTGAAATGATTTCATTGAGAAAAATAAACAAAGAACTATCAGTTGCTTTTGTGATATATGTTACCGAACCTACTCAAAAGAGCTGACAGTCACACCTCTAGCATTTGCATATATATCTGGCAGTACTATAACTCCTTTATTAGACAGAATCTACAGCACAAAAAATTTTCTTTTATACAACTGATATTTTTTCCTTCAAATCAGTACAATTTAGACTTAGAACTACTAAAACAACTTGGAAGCAGTAATATTGACTTTCATACAAAACATTACATCAAAGTAAACTAAATAAAAAACCAAAAAAAGGTAAATAATTTACAATAAACTCCAAATTCTGCAAATCAAAGGGTCACAAGTAATTGAAAAGGGTAGAAATCACAAGAAGTAACCTGAATAGTAGCCCAAACAGCCACTGCAAGAGGAACCCAATTGCCGAGAGAAAAGACCCATTTCTCTATTGACCAAAAAACTAAAACCAAAGGAATTGCAAATGGGAGAAAAGGCTTTTCCACCAATAACTGGTTAAAGAACTCTAGCATCATTCAAATCATAACTCCTCTTTACACAGGTTATTTCTTATGCATCACTACAAAAACGAATTTCTTTAGGAGAGTCTCACTGACCTTACGATTTGTAAACCCTTACTTCAAACCGGCCGATTGAAAGGGGCTGTGAGAGAATCCTAGTTTTGAGTGAGAATCGGGGAAAGAGGTTCTGGGAAAGGGGCTTTGAAAACTATTTTGCTTGCTGAAAGAAAAAGTTTTTTTTTGCAGATGGGTTTTTGACCCGGGTCTTTGTGACCTGCGTTTTCCCCCCTTTTTTTGCTTTGTGACCCGCGCTCCTTTTTTGCTTTGGTCCGTTGCTATTCCGTTGTTTTAATTCATTTTTGAAAGGGCTCGAACACCCATATATATAAGTTACATTATAACTATTTAATTATATATTTAACTATACTTATTAGTACTAATTATATAAGTTACATATTAGTAATAATTAGGAGTTAAATAGAAGTTGAATAGTCTCACTATTTTCCTTTTCTTCCAAAATAAAATAAACTTCTATTAAATGAAACTAAAGAAAATAGTTTTATCAAACAATCTTCTATTAGTTGTTATATATGTATACATACATACATATATATATATATATATGTGTGTGTGTGTGTGTGTAGATATATGAAGAGATATACATATATGAGAAATGGAGAATACTTATATTAGAAGAAGAAGAAGAAGACGAAAACTTGCACATGAAATTCTCTCTTCTCACTTAGTTTTTTTCTATAAAGTTTTTTCTATAAACATATTACTATCACAAAGAAATATTCGACTGAAACATTTTGTGAATTACTATCACAAAATTATTTAACTCTGAAACTTGACATATATTCTAAAGGTATATCGCATGTAACTCATAATAAACCATTAATGGTGGAAACGATAAAAATCTTAATAACATGAATTATCCGTCATATTTTTTGACTATTTTTTTCGATTATAACTTTACCTATGGTTATAACAATATTGTCATCTATAGTCTCGTCCTAGTATTGCAAGATACGATTTGGGTTTGTGAACCTGACTATCTCTTTGGAAGTTCCCAAAGGCCAATATCAAATTGCTTTCATGGGTTTCAAGTTCACAGCCCAATACATTTGTAAAATTAGGCAAATCTAACTAATGTAAGGGCTTAGTTGGTGTATATGCGAGTGTATCGATGCTTATGGAGTTATGCATGGGTGTAAATGTTTGTTTCAATTTGTAAATGTGTTGGGTTTTTGGTTGGGGTTGGGATTGGGATTGGGGGTGGGGGGGTGGGGTGGTTGGAAAATATAGCGATTAACAAGGCGAATAATACAATGAAATTGGAACAACTTAATTTGGAAAAGCCGAAGCGTAAGCGTAGCTCTTTCTCTAAAAAGTGATTTCACTTCATGATAATAATCATAGGTACAAATGGGCTGCCGACGATCACTCTCCAGGATTCAACGGCGAACTCTCCGATCGTGTGTACTTACAGAAGGAGGCTTTGGACTTGTCTATGTGGGTTGCCCAATTAACAGAGTATATATTTGTGTAAGAAAGAACAAAACAATAGACTGTATACTGATTTCTGTAAGGAGAAGGAGAAGACACGATAATGATATATATGTATTCTACTAAGAAGAATAACAGTTGTATTTATAAGGACGATTATTAGAACGTTACTGTTTACGTTAAATGAATGTTGCAACGGGGGTTACAAAAAACGGCTAGGGAATTAACTCGGGGTTACATAAATAAATACCAATTAAATTGGGAGTTACAGAAATAAATAGCCGATGTGGGACTTTGATAAAACCATAATTTTTAAGCATAACCAACAATCCCCACATGATTCAAAATTATCAAAGAAAGAAAAATTAAAAGGAAGTGAGAAGGGCAATGGATTTTAGATACATAACATCGATACCTTATGGGTTTGAATCGACACTTAGTGGAACAAGCTCATGACTGTAGATTATAGGTGAATTATATTCTTGAACTCATTATCTATGATACAATCAATTGAACTTGCACACATATCAAAAAATTCTAAATCCACACAAGTCCGCGGTTGGGCGCTATCTAGGCCATGCGCCATATCCCAGATTTTCATAAAGGCTCTAGAGAGTTTGCCAAAGACTCTCATAGGAAGCGGCCTACGCTTCCACCTTTATATAGGTGAACTCATCAAGTGTAAACTGACATACACCACCCTTTTGGACTATGAGTTTCATTAAGAATCTAAACGATTCATCCTTTCACAATTTGTTAGTAAGCACCACATGCACACAAGAAGGGATATAAATAATTGTAGTGCTATAATTAAGTAATTACGTGACTTGTTGTTACCCATTGAACCCAATTCATAGGATATCCAATCACATGGGTTGGGTTTCCATCGCGTATTACTTACTCAAAATGTTGGCAATAGTCCCATCCCTCTGGATGCTTCTTGGACACTCTTTTTAATCAATCCCTTTCTGCAAGGTTCTTTTCAGACCTCACAAATTCCATGGAAATAACACTTGCTTCTTGATCGATCCTCATTCAATATTATGTCTCAAGCTAATATTTCTCTGCTTCCCATTATACACATGGTTCATTCCTCGTCCAATAGCGACTTGAGAATCACAATGCGAGATATAGAAAGGAATTGGTTTAGGCCCACAACAAAGATGATGGCCAATAAATTCTTGACCACTCGATTACAGCACATCAATTCTAATGTAATAAATTCAGATTTCATAGTAGATTTAACCGTACAAGTTTGTTTAGCAGATCTCCAAGAGACAACTCATCCACTTAAAGTAAACACATATCTATTAGTGGAGCTTGTTTCATCATTAGCAGATACCCAATTAGCATCACAATATCCTTCAAAAACATTAGGATTATCAGAAAAAATGTACACTTACATTAACTGTTCCTTTTAAATACCTCATTAGACGTGACAATGTATTCTAATAAGCTTGTGAAGGATTATGCGTATATCTGCTAAGTCTAATAATGACATATTCAATATCAGGTCGAGTACAATTCATTAAGTACATTACACTATCAATGATTCTGGCATCTTCAATTTGTGCAATACCAATCCCCTTTATTTTTCTTTAAATGCACACACTAGAGTCACAAGGTGTTCCTAATGACTATTTATTAAAGAAATTAAATTTCTTAAGAATTTCACATAATAAAAACAAACCATGTGCATTTTTATTAATTCTCATGCCAAGAATCAAGTTCGTTTTTCATGTCAAATTTAGAGAATAAAAAATGTTTTAATAATTTTCACAACTTTCTCATCAGTACCAAATATCAGCAAATTATCCACATATAATCACATCACAATTTTCATGCTTTGTATCTCATGCATATATCACATTTCTCATGCTTCACATTTTATGTATAATTCACATTTTATACATGCTTCATCTTTCTCATATTGTACATTTATACATGCTTGACATCTGATACATCCTCCATAATGCTCATACTTCGCATTTCTCAAATTATATAGTTCACATAGAACAATTAACTTCAATTATCAACAGACTATTAATAGTTATTATCACATTGTTGCCGCGAGTTACTATTAAAACAATTCACAAGAATTTCACATAATGCTGAACATTAGCACATAACAACAAGTATTGAAAAACTTGCTTTAAAATTATCAATAGACCGGTCAACTTTTAACTTCTTTTTAAACACCCAACAGATTTACTTCTTTTTAAATTCTGGTATAGCTACTTTAGCTAGACACACCCCCACATTTTAAGATACCCCAAGTTAGGTGCATGTTCCTTTTTTTAATTGACATGGTAAAGAGTCTATCCTTTTATGTGAAACTCTATTAAAAATTGATTATTCAGAAAGGCAAGCTTCTCCCCACATATTAGAAGCTAATTAACATGACATTCATCATATCTTTAATTGTTCAATCTATTTTTCCTTTCTAACTAATTTTCAACCTCAGTTTTATTTAATAAACATTTCTTCCGCTTCATCTTTTAAAGGCAATGAGATAGATTTGAGTATATCTAGAATTATCATCATTGTTTACCATCTTTGCCACATGAACCAAATTAACATAAAATAATAGAACATAAAAATAGAAGAAAGACTTCGTCAGGCTTAGGAAACACAATCCATATAAATGCTCAATTATTTACCATTAATCTTTCAGCTCATAAGACGTGAATTTAGGGAATAATTCAATTAAATTACTAAAACCTAAATTACCCCACTAGGGACAGTGTTATTACAACATGGTAATTTAATTCCAAGCACCAACAAAAAATATTAACAAAGGAATTAAATAACAGATAATATTACTCAATTAATATTCCAAGTATGCTATAAACACATTAAAATACTTCCATAAAATTTACAACTGTATCTTATCATCACCAAAGGTTGGTGTAATTTTCTGGAATTTTTCTGAAGATCATGCAAATTATCACAATTAATTAACTATTGCATAATTAAATTAGAGAATAACTAAAATTGCCCAAATATATTAATTTTCCAAAACTTCAGTGGAAATATTAATTTTATGCCAATAATTAATATCTATTAAATTTTAGAATTTAATAATCACAATAACTATTTATTAATTGATTTCCATGATTAAATAATTAATAAAATATTTTCTGAGATTAAATAAAATAAAAATATGTCAACCATTATAGACATACACTTTAACCTACCATTTTTGTCAAAGAGGACCAATCATTTGCTACAGTAGTTAAAGAAGAAGAGAAAAAAAATCTATTCTGATAATCTCATGCTAAAAATTCTATGATAAGTGAATACTGAAATGCTCTTTTTAAGTCTATGCAAGACAAATAAGGTGGATTAGAACTATGCAATAAATCAACTAGTAATTGTGACTTGTGGTGAAGTTGAAAATTCTCATTTTATGCATGAGGGAGTCTTTTTTTTATAACTCAAACTCACGTATTGAGATATAATTTGAGGCACAATTAGCAAGTTATTAAACACTTCACCTATTAAGGGACCCATTATCCTGTTGAGAAGCATACTTCGTTGCTAGCGTCAACATATGGCTGCATAGTGTATGTTAAAACATCAAGTACATGGGCCCAAAAGGTATCTGTGTATTTTCATACCCTCCTTGTTTCCATTACCAAAGACTCAAACTTCCTTTTTGAGACACCTCATAATAAGACTCACTTTGAAAATCAAGATACCAAATCTCATGCCTGTAAAAAATATTACAAATAACTCTCTCTCTCTGGCCATACTCTGAAATCTATTTGTTTATTTATTTATTTTCCTTCCCCCCTCAAGTCAGCTTTACATGTATAGAAGAACAAGTGTTTGTTTGGCAAGAGAAAAAGCCAATACCCGATACCCATCCACCCATCCATCCGAATAATATTCAGGGGAGTGTCCCACAAGCAGACAAAACAAATATATATTATTAACAACAAAACAACTACTACCGTAAGTATATGGGAACAAGACAGACAGAGAGACAAAGGCAAGCCTAGGCGTAGCTGTTTCATCAGATTCCACCACCACCCCAAGAATATTCTAGCATTCCAAATTCATAATTTCTAACTAGGCTTAAATATAATTTATTATCCTAAATTATATGTCATATTTCACTTCAGTGATCCACCTTTTAATTTTGTCAATTAAATGATTGAACTATTAATTTTTTTTGATTTCATTCAATTAGGCCGGCCATGTCAGAAATTGCTGACGTGGCATCCTAATAGACAGCAGGAGTGCTTATGTGTAAAATTATTATATTTTTTTAATGAGATCAAAGGACAAAAAGGTAAAATAACAAATAAAACAACTAAAAATTACACAAATAATATAAATTAGTTGTATAATTATTTATTTATAGTTATATAAATAATATAAATTATTTATATAATTATTTATATAAATAATATAATAATTATTTTTATTAAAAAAACAGCGTTTTATTATTTTTTTTTTATTAAAAAAATTGTGTTTAATATTAATGATAATAAAATAAAAATATTAATGATAATAAAAATAAAAATAAAATAAAATGCAGTTTTTTGTACTAAAAAAAATGCTGTTTTTTTAATAATAATAAAAAACGCAGTTTTTTTTAATAAAAAAAAAACGCAATTGGTTTTTTTTTAATAAAATAATTATTAAAATAATAAAATAAAAATACACTTTTAATAAAAAGCACTGCGTTTGGTTTTTTTTAATAAAAATAATTATTATTATTTTTATTAAAAAAAACTGCACTTTATTTAGTACAAAAAAACCTTAAACATTAATAAAAAAACAGCGTTTTTTTTTAATTTTAAACTGCACTTTATTTAGTACTGCACTTTATTTAGTACAAACTGCACTTCACAAAAAAACAGCGTTTTTTTTTTATTTTAGAACAAAAAACTGCATTTTATTTTTATTTTATTATCATTAATATTTTTATTTTATTATCATTAATATTAAACACAATTTTTTTAATAAAAAAATAATAAAACGCTGTTTTTTTTTAATAAAATAATTATTTTTAATAAAAATAATTATTATATTATTTATATAATAATTATATAAATAATTTATATTATTTATATAACTATAAATAAATAATTATACAACTAATTTATATTATTTGTATAATTTTTAATTGTTTTATTTGTTATTTTACCTTTTTGTCCTTTGATCTCATTAAAAATATATAATATTTTTACACAAGCACTTCTGCTGCCTATTAGGATGCCACCTATTAGGATGCCACGTCAGCAATTTCTGACGTGGCAGGCCCAATTGAATGAAATCGAAAAAAATTAATAGTTCAATCATCTAATTGACAAAATTGAAAGGTGGATCACCGAAGTGAAATATGACCTATAGTTTAGGGTAGTAAATCATATTTAAGCCTTCTAACTAAAACAACATGTATTCTTGTTAATAGATTAAATCACTTTTTAGATTATTGGAAAATATAGCAATTAACCAGACGAATAATACAATAAATTAGAACAACTTAGCTGAAAAATCGAGGCGTGGCGTAGCTACTGTCCTAAAAAGTGATTTCGCTACCACTGATAATAATCATAGGTACAAATGAGCTGCCGACGATCACTCTCCAGGATTCAACGGCGAACTCTCTGATTGTGTGTACTCACAGAAGGAGGCTTTGGACTTGTCTATGTAGATTGCCCAATTAACGAGTATATATTAGGTATAAGGAAGAAACGTAACAATAGACGTATCTGGATTTACATGTAAGGAGAAGGAGAAGACACGATAATGATATATATGTATTCTCGCTAAGAAGAATAATAGTTGTATTTATAAGGACGATTATTAGAACGTTCTTTGTTTTACGTTAAATGAATGTTGCAACGGGGTTACGTAAAAAGCGGCTAGGGAATTAACTCGGGGGTTACATAAATAAATACCAATTAAATTGAGAGTTACAGAAATAAATAGCCGATGTGGAACTTTGATAAAATCATAATTTTTAAGCATACCCAACAAGGGTGTGGTGGTGGTGGTGGTGGTGGTGGTGGTGGTGGTGGGGGTGGGAGTTAAAATTTTGAAATTTCTTCTGTATCTCTTTCAAAATTATAACAAAATTGTTTTAAAATTAAATATATAAATTTTTTTTCGTCCGTTTAAAATTAATGGCATATTAAAATATAATATAAAGTTTTTAACATGTTATTACTTATACATTTGATAAACTGAGTGTTATCATGCAATTATTATATTTTTAACAAATATTATGGATGTATTTGTAAAAACAAAATTATTTTTAAAAAATATTTCTAAACTAGAATATGATATAAAGTTTACCTTTGTTTGTTTGATTGCATTAGTATTTTGAACTGCATCTATTTTAGGCATTTGAAAATTGAAACATCTGTCTCGTGCTACCCACCCTGGCGGCATTGCTACCCCAACTATCATTGTTGACAAGTTCCATAAAATATTATAAATAAAATATTATTTTTATATCTTGACTGTCGGATATCTGAAAAAGTCTATAAATAGATGTAATAACCTTATAAGTTAGTGTTAATTAGATACCTTTTAGGATATCTCCCTTTCTTATTTCATAATGTTTTTGTGACTAAATAATTGTTATAAAAATGATAAAACATATCATTTTGTATCTATTTTTTTTATAATAATAATTTATCACCATAAAATTGTTCATTTTTACTTTATACAAAGTAATTGATTTTTGTTTCAAATCATTTTCTAAACAATGTTCGTCTTTGAATTTTATAGTATTACAAGTTTGACAGCATGTGTGAGGCACGGTCTAGTTCGAGATAATAGTTTTAATTTTTTGCTCTGTTATTTATATTTTTTAGAATTTTATAAAGCTATTATTTTAATATATAGTAGCTTTATGTTTTGGCAATTTTTATATGACATATGGATACCATTTTTAAAGCCATCTACTATAATGTTCATGACTTAAATAATTAGTGAGCATTTTCATCTTATATTTAAACTGAATTGCAATCTCATGATATCTCTGCATCAATCTCTTAATTTTATGATATTGTTTTTACTTTCTTTAATTTAGTATCAAACAAGGTGTAATTGTTGCTCTTCTCATTGCCTAGGCATGTCAAGTACACTTGGGTTTTATTCTGAACCACAACCTGAAAACATAAAAAAAAAAAATAAGCAATAAGAACAGCTAGCCACAGATTGAGACGTCTATTATTCCATGCAAATCATATTCGACAGCAATAATCTGATGGGAGAATTTAGTTCATATTATAAAAATTTGGTTCACAGTTTCAACGACAACTTAAAATTAATGGGCAAAAATTCATGCAAAAGATACCAGTCGCACCATCATTACCTGGCAATGGTTGTCACATTTCGAAAATTATGGGGTAGGGAAACAGCTCAAATAGTGACACCAAGATCAGTATTCATTTCCATCGACTCCTCCAGCCCAACAGCAATTCTGACAGAATAGGTTAAATCGAGTCATAACTTCCCAAATTTAGTAATGCCAAGCAAACGACAAAATGAAAAAAATGTCAACCATTATTACATAAAATTTGAATTTACAAGTATGAAATCACTGGAGCAGGATGAGTTTCCAACAACAGGGACTAACGTCATGAACTTTGTTTCTCGAGTTTGGTGACTTGACACTTGAAATATAGGCTGCTTTTGGTAGCAAGATTTAAAAATCGGATTCAAAGATGTCAAACTATCATGACATCTTCAGCCAAGAGGAGGAATAAACAGTGACTACAACAATATAAAAGACGAACTAAAGTAAATACTACAAACTGAACTATTCTCCAAAACATTTAAAAAGAAAGATTAAAATAAAGTAATCAATATATGACTACCATCACTATTTTAGCTACTAAACTTCCTTACACTCGAGTGTGTGAACATATCGAATTGTTTCATATTGCTCTGATAATTAAATAAAATGTCATTTGGAATCAGAATACTTTAATAATACACCCCGAGTCTAGACCACTGGTTTGTTCAACATAGTAACCATTTCTATGTAAAAACAACTTTCCAACCTTCCTAACCATTTTCCAGATAGGTGTATATGTAAAACCACATGAATCAAGATACCATCTTGATTCCCATTAAAGGATGTGATACTTCCAATCACAAAAACAGGACAAAGTCAAATTGTTGGAACCAGAAAACCTCAGAAGGAAAAGTATGTGGAAAACTCCAATTGAGATCATCTGATGTTAAAACCCAAATTGCACGTATACATGCACTTTCATTCCTTCTCTTCACTCTCATTCCGATTGTTACTCTCGAATTTGGAATGTAAGCATTCTTCGATCAAGATCAAAAACGATCCACCATTAGCATTGTGTGATCTTGAGCACAAATAAGCGAATTATGATAACTCTAGGACTGATATTGGACTAAAGTTATAAAACGTAAAAATAAATAAATAGCCTGGAACTTCTTAAACAATGACTTGGCATTTATTAACGTGGCATTGTAGTGGGTGAGTCCTTCTACCATCAATTACAGAACACATGCTTATGAAACAGACTATGGAAAGGTATTTAAGGGTGTAAAAATGATAGAACAATAATGGAATTTAATCTTGTTTATAACCAAAAATTTCAGGTACCACCTTACTATATCGTGATTAAAAAAAATTGATTCCAAATATTGAGCAACACAAAATCGAAAGCCCACTGCCTACATACTGAATACTGATGCAGATGTTTCCTTAGCTGGAGCACATGACTATTAGCAAAAAGAAGAAAAAATAAATTTGACCAACCTCATGCACTTTAAGGAGTTCCAGAATTGCCAACACTATGTCATTCACATAGCAGAAACCAGAAGCCTCACATTTCTTTGCATGATGAAGTCCACCAGCCCAGTTTATAGCAATATCACAAGATCCATGGTTTAATTTCAGTGCGCCACCAACTGAGCCCCCAGCATAAGTCTAACAGAAAGAACAGAGACCATCAAATACAGGGTAGTATTCACCAACATTAAACCTCTTCAGCTGCCTCAGCTGATCTTGCTGTGTTTCAGGGGTAATGCCCCTCAAGAAAGAAACATAATCATCAGCATAAAAAGTAATTATTTTAGGAGATGTAGAGGAAGATGTTGGTTTTCCTATCCTCACAAGGGATACTGGCAATAATAAAGAGACTAAAATACCTAGACAACTAAAACAGATATACGGCTAATCTTAATTACATCAGCTACAATAAAAGGAATTTTTTGCTATGGTGTACTCTGCCATCTAAGATTCATGAGTGGACAATTAATTTTAAAATTAAACTTCAGATCAATACTAATAGTAAGCTAAAATAGTAATAAGAACAACAATTGATTACCCTGTAATCTCACCTTATTCAATTGATTGCCGTAGTCTATTTCATTAACTGGACCTTGCATTCGACAGCTACCACTCAAAACTGGGGTGATCTAAAAAGCAAACCAAACAACATCAATTACAGTGTCCAAAAGCATTAGCCAAATGTTTACATTCATTTACAAAGCCATGTTTGCATTACATCGTGATGCCACCTAAAGCACCTAGCATCCTAAGGAAAAAACATGCTTGTTTATACAGTCACTGGAGTTATAAATTACCAACAAAAACACATCAAAATTAAAAATTACGAAAACATATCAATTACGGAAACATTAGGGGAAATTAAAATTGAAAGGATTGGAAACATAAATTACATGCATCCGATTTCTTAATCATCACAGTCGCATTGTAGAGCTCTTCAACGGTTCATTTCTTGCGGTTCACCATCGCCAAAATCTACTGATAATGGATCAAACATTAACTTGGTTTTGATTTCAACCTCTCTCCCACGATTTCAAACCACACTAATAAATTTATTTAAAAAATCCCCAAATTCATCTCTACATATCTCTAATTATGAAAAAGAACTGAAATTATCGAAAATTAAACAGCGACAGTATAAATAAAGATTGAAATGCAAACAATCTAATTATGAAAAAGAAATGAAATTGACGAAAATTAACCCGCGCGTTAACTTACTCTAGTTGTCGCATGTCGCCTGTTTCGTCTTTCCACAAATCGCTACTTTTTGCTCGTCGTGATTTGCTTCTTCCTAGGTTCCGATTCATGATGTTCATCATTTGGGGCTGACGAATTTGAACCAACACGGAATGAATTTAGTTTCTACATTTGAAATGTATGATTACAGAATTAGGGGAATTAGGGGATTTTATTTAAGCTTTTTACAACCTCAGTTGTTATTTTAGACGCACGGATATGTCAAAGTTATTTTTGTCAAGGGCAATAAGGAACATTAAATAGGATGGACAGATGTTCAATTTGTAGAAAGACAAATATCAATTTAAGCTGAGGTAAGCATGAGTTAATAAGAAATAATACTAAGAACTAACCTGAGAATCACAAAGACTGGATATAAAATTAAAGGTGTGGTTATTAATATGTGAAGAAGCATTTATTCTCGCAATAACAATATTAAGATTAACCTCTCTTGAAGGTAAAAGTAGAAACCTATTAATTAATTATTATGAATTATATATGCCAATTTTCTATATGATAATCCATTTACAACCAGAGTACTAAATCCAAAGTACACCGTTGCATATATGTAAACACATATGCTCCTAGATAAGATAACATGAGTTAGATCATATACTACTACGTATAACATATTATATCCAAATAATATAAGAGCAACATTGTTGTTTGAAACATTAAAGGACTAAATAGTATTAAACACGTTAGAGGACTAAATAGTCCAAACACATTGATGTCAAACATAGTATTAAACACATTAAAGGACTAAATAGTCCAAACCTCAATAGTACTTGCAAACAAACATAGCCTCTAAACCTTAGAATTTAAAACAAAAACGTGAGTGAACCAACAATTGAAAGGAAGGTACATGAAAACCTTAGTGTAAAAAGAAGAACGTATATTCCAATTAGGATTAGATATATTAGCCATTACCTAATAACTGTATTAGGATGCAAGTTCACTAAATAATTGAACTCAGAATATAACCTACAAAAGGACTAACACGGAACAATATCAAAAATCAAAATAGTTACCAATAGGCCTAGGTTTTTGATCTCTGCATAAATCCATAAGATCTTTCATGCTATTGACAACCTCAGATATCTGTTACAAAGTGTAGCAGGAAAATATAAGACATTTTAATCAAAATGGTAGGTCAAGATTTACACACAATTCAATACCAAAATAAAGCAGTCTACCTGCAAGCACCGCATATATCTTTTGACAATAATTTTGGAACGAAATTTAAAAACATTTTTCTATTGTGCTTACTCCGTTTCAAAATATAAGATCATTATTGACTTTTTTAAGTCAACTTAAGACACTTTCAATCTCAAAATTGACATGAATTTATTTAATTTTTGTCAATACAATGATGAATATTATTAACTTTCTAACAAGTACTACTCATTGTAAGATTTATTGTTTCATAATTTTTAATGAAACATCTCAATTTTGAGTTTGAAACTTTTTCAAATTGATTTTGAAAAGTCAATATTGGTCTTATAATTTGGAACGTAGAGAGTAATTTGCAATGGTGGGAATAAAATTTAGGCACCTATAGGTATTCCAAGAACCTTTGAGCCACGCCCAAATCCTTTGATAACAGGACCACAAATATACCAAGGTTCTATTGGTAGAGTATTCTCTATCCCTGCAATTGATCAGTATAACAGCTTTCTTTGATGAGAATGGATTACACACAACAATATTATCAATAAATGGTGGAAAAAGTGACAGATGTTTACTCGAGCTCAAATTTTTAACATGGCATCACTTCTAATAATTTGCATTTAGATATTGAATTGTTTTGGGATAAATCACTAAAACCCAACTATTGAAAGAAGGAAGCAAGGAAATAAGGGGGGTGACTAATCCTACAATGAGATAATATAGTTTTATACAGGTTGAATAATTCCTTGAAATCAGAATCGAGGTAAACCATTTTGTATTGAATCTAATTAGTTGATTGACTGAGGAATGTATATTTATTGTGTGTATATGACATAAGTGAACTCTTTACTTGGTTCTAGCACTTATCCAACCATTCACATAAAGATTATAAGATCCCTTAATAACAAAAGATGTTCTAGATTTTAATTCAAATATGACTAAATGCAAAGAAGAAACTTCTCTGAGATGATAAGAAATCACTTACACAAATAATTCATCATATATAGACATCACTGTCACACGCGCACCAAGAAAAGAAGAAAAAGATTCACCTTTGGTAATAGGATTTAGTAATGTATTGTAGAAGCATTCATATCACTGCCAATTAATAAATATACAGGAAAAAAGTAGAACAATAATTCTTCAATAATTGGAGGGAATACTAAAATACCCACCAAAAAACAAAGCTAAAAGCCGATACATCCATTCAATTGATAAAGCAATATATAAAAATTTAAAACAAATAAAAACCAGAACAGATGATAATGTGAATTGTTAGGGGAGCGTTTTTGGAAATTCTCCTTTGGTAGAAGATTCAATACCGTAAGAATTTGGAGAGGCGGATGGGCCGGGCCCATGAAAGTGTTGGAGGTGTTAAATCGGACATTTCACCTCCCGGACCATAAATGAACCAGTGGTCTTGTGATGTTAGAGGTCGGGTCTTTGAGTTCTTTTTAGTAGAAGCCAGAGATTAGATTATAGGACCGTTTGGGCTGCACAATGAGCTCTCTCTGCGTGCAAGAGTCAAGGACCTATTCAGATGCATATAAGGTAACTCCAAAGGTGGTAAGGAGATTGGACTCTACTTGCACCTTTAAGGAGATTGTGTTGGACCCAAGTTATGGTAACTACCATACACTAGAGTCCTAATCCGACCGGGAGAAGGATTCTAAGGTGGTGAGTACTATAAATATGAGGCCTAGGTTATCATTATGAGGTAATACCTATATTTGAGCACTAAATACTTATCCTCCATTGTTAAACCTTGTAACGGCCTGTACTCATTCTCACACCGGAGTTATCCCCGTGGCATAAGTAGTCAAGCTTCTGTGTGATCCAGATTCTTGTCTTGAGTTTAGCTAGCGTGGATTTTGTGATTGGATGCCAAACGTGAAACTTAGGCGTTAACATTGGCGCTTTAGAAGGAGGAGTGCTTAAATAACAATCATGTCGAATCCTTTTCGAGCAAAGAAACTATGGCGAGTGTGGAGTATCGATTTAAATAGTGAAAAGGCCAAAACACACCAGACCACTTTCGGTGAGAGGGTCGGTGAAAAGACGATCGGCTCCGTAACCCGGGACGATCGATGGAGCAGTGGCTCCCCGACGAAAGACTCTTCCATGAAAGCCAAAGATACCCGTAACTGGCCAAATGGATGGATGAAGCCCGATTCATGAAATACTGAGGCGCGAAAAAAGTCGTAGCTGAGGTAGTGAGATCGAGAGAATTCATCCTGCGAGAAAAAGATGCAACAAAACAAAGATGCCATAATGGCCCTACGTCTTCAAAGAGGAAGAGCTCGAGCTCGCAGATGGCTAACAGGCTCGGTGAGAAGAGGCGTCCTCTAAGAGGCGCAGAGCACCATAGCCGGTCTCGGTCACCCACCCCGAGGAAGAAATTGAAAGGGAGAAAGTAGGTATCGAAGTCGTTCGAGGATGGCCGAAAGCCAAGAAGAAGCCGGTCGGCGGAATGACGTTAGAGCACCCGGGTCGGTCTGGGCAGAGGAGGAAAGACGAGATTCCCGAACGTGAGAAGGACAGACCCCATTCGTCCCCTCACGAAGGAGAATCTGACCCCCTCGCTCGAAGGGTTGCTAAATTGGAGAAGCTGTTGTTGGTCAAGAACCGATCGGAGCGCCCTCGACCTATATAGGGTCGCCCTTCTCTCCGAAAATTAATCAGGAGATAGCAGACCCCAAAAGGAAGATGTCCCCGATGGAGACTTATGACAGGCTGGGGGACCCTTACGACCATTCTGATGGGTATGACAGGTTGATGACGTATTATGGCCACTCTGATGCAGCCAAGTGCCACATGTTTGCTACTACCCTGAAGAAAAGCGCCCGGGAATGGATGGGAACCTTGGCGTCGGGATCGATAACTTCATGGAAAGACCTTCGGGAAAAATTTCATGCACGGTTCGGGAGTAATAAGAGACGGGGGAAGATCACAGCATCCCCTCATACAATCGGCAGAGATCGGATGAGAGCACAGGCGAGATGTTAAGAGATTTCGGAGGTCAGGGGTCGGTGGTGGAGTGAATTCCCCAAAGCTTTGGGATTCTTCACAACAGGGCTTGACATCGGAAAATCAAAGAAGTCGATGAAGGACACAGTGATCAACCCCGTACCGACTGACAGAGACCTTCCATAGGGCCGAAGATCACATAGCGATCGAGGAAGCGATGGGGAATTTCAAACCACAATCCCACGAGAAGTACCGAGATCGGGACAAACAGAGTTATCAGAAGTCTGACATTCATGGGAGGTCAGATAGCTACAAGAAAAACTACAACGAAGTCCGGTCAGGCGGTGGAAGGCCACCCTTCCCAAATAAAGGGGTCAACAAGGTGTACACCGCACTCAATATAGATCGGGCCAAGATTCTGGAAGAGATGCGAAGCAAGCCCTTTTTCGAACCAAGTCAAACGATCCCGAAGCCAGGGAAGAGGGGTCGGAACAAGTATTGTGCGTACCACCAGAGTTAGGGTCACACGACAGAAGATTGCACCAACTTGAAAGATTTAATAGAAAAGAATGTCCAGAGCGGGAAGTTGGTACAGTACGTAGTTGGCGGAGAGAAGGGTCTAAGCCCGGGAGAGGACAACAATGAGCCCACCGACAAGCACACGGCCAAGAATCAACCCACAAACTCGAGGAGTTATTGATGTGATATCGGTAGTGGTCTAGTAGGCGTGTGGTGGCGGGGAAAAAAGGAATGGGCATCTCGGCCGTCTTATCATTGGTCGGGTCCTCGCCCGAGGAAGAAAGCCGTATTCGAGCACGACCATCTCCTTCTCAGATGACGACTACCCTACGGAACAGATCGAACGCATGACGGGGCACTGGTAATAACGGCTCAAGTCGGGCCAGTGGACATGAAGAGGATGATGATCGACAACGGGTCTTCGGTTGATATACTCTACACACATGCATACCAACGGATGAATTTGGGAGGAAAGAAGATGGAATTAGGAGGAGAGGGCCCGTTATACGGCTTCAGTGGCAACCCGGTTCATGTGACGGGCACAATCACGTTACCAGTCAATTTCGGTACGGCCCCACAGCAGACAGAAGTCATGGTAAAAATTTTTGTCGTACAAGTGGATTCGGCGTACAACGCCATTTTGGAAAGGCCTACCTTAGCGGCACTGCAAGCGGTAACATCTATACCCCACTTCAAAATCAAGTTTGCGACACCAAACGGGATAGGGGAGGTAAACGGAGATCTCGACATCGCCCGGAGATGTTATCGGAATACCTTGATTTCTTCAGGAATCGGGGTCAGTAAGTAGAAACAGACGATGACCATCGAGATCGAGCCATTCACGGAAGCGTCTCGAACCCATGGCTCTACCAAAGAGAAGAAAGCAGAGGATGTTGAGTTGATGCAAAATCCAGATAAAGCGGGTCAAGATCGGGCGGGATTATCTCGAGCAATTTGCGAATCGGTGCGGTGGAATTACTTGGTGTATGCCAACATCTTCACCAGGAACCTAGCGACATGCGGAGTAAGTGAATCAATCGCATTACATAGACTTCATACTGGGCAGAAGAGGAAGCCAAATTGATCTGAGAAAGAAGGATCTTTGCCCCTAAAGATGAAGAAGATTATAGAGCGAAGAGGTTACCAAATTGTTAGAGGCATGGTTCATCTTTGAAATTGACTATCCCGAATGGCTGGCGAATGTGGTATTGGTACAGAAGCAAAATGGGAAGTGGAGGATGTGCATTGACTACACAGACCTGAACAAGGCCTGCCCTAAAAGACTTCTACCCTTACCCAACATAGACCGGATAATTGATGCCACTTCGGGGTATGGGATGCTGAGTTTCATGGACGCTTTCTCGGGATATCACCAAATATCGATGCACAAGGAGGATACCCCGAAGACTAGCTTCATCACTCATCGGGCTATATATGCATATCGGAAGATGACCTTCGGACTACTAAACGCAGGAGCAACCTACCAACGAATGATGAACTTCAGTATTCGAAAGCAAATTTGATGGGCGAAGTATGGAAGTGTATGTGGACGACATGATCGTCAAGAGCATGTCAGTCCGGGATCATCTGGAGGACTTAGAAGACTGCTTCGAAACGGTGAGATAACACAAACTGAGACTAAACCCGACCAAATGCACCTTCGGATTGGGTTCAGGAAAATTCCTAGGATATCTGGTCAGTAAACAGGGAATCGAGGCCAACCGGAAAAAAATCTCGGCGATCTTAGACATGAAATCTCCAAAGACATATAAAGATGTCCAACGGATGATGGTCAATTGCGCCTTCTTCTGAGATTCATGTCAAGGTCAAATGAAAGATGTCTACCCTTTTTTGACACTCTCAAAGGCCCGAAAAATGATAAGAGTTTCTAGTGGACTTGAAATCGCGATGAAGCGTTCCAGAGATCAAGAGATATTTGGGTTCGGCACCATTGTTAATGAAACCGATCCCCTCGTAACCTTTATACTTATACTTGGTGCATGAGCTTGGATGGCGTAGGGCGGCCTTGGTAAGGGATGAGGAGATAAACAATTCCGGTGTACTATGTCGACCATGTTCTTCGAGACGCAGAAGCGAGATACCCGAACTCGGAAAAATTTGCTTCGCCCTCATAATTGCTAGCAGAAAACTCGAGCACTATTTCCGAAATTTGGTTGATAGTGGTCTACATGACCAACCTTTGAAGAAGATTTTGCACAAGCACAAGTATCGAATTCGGTTAAGTAGCCAGCTTGGGCAATGGAATTGACACAATTTGTTATAGAGTATCGTCCCGAACGGCAATCAAAGGGCAAACATTGGCTGACTTCGTGGTTGAGTGTTCTTTCACCGAACCGGAGGCGAATATAGTAGCCGAAACACAACCAATCAAGACCTCATGGACTCTATCGTGGATGGATCGTCAACTATGGATGTCGATTGGGCGGGGTCATCCTAACAAGTCTCGAAGGGTTCAAGGTCAAAGTGAGCCATTCGGTTTGGTTTCAAGGCCACAAATAACGAAGCGGTATAAAGCCATCTTAGCGAGGATACGATTGGCCAAGCCTAGAGGTGCAATGATTGATCATCTACAAATGATTCACAATTTGGTGGTCAAGCGATTATCGAAGCGAGTATAAAGCCTTGGGGCAAAGATTACCAAATATTTGGGTGAGCTAAAGGATAAGCTTATGTACTTCACTTCATACAGGTTGTCGGGGGTGGACCCTATTGAGAGAATACGATAGTAGATGCCTTGGCAAGGCCGAAACAATCAAGCAAGCTCTTTCAATGGATCGATGTACTTGGAGGTTCGAAAAACCCGGTGTCCCAAAGATGAAATCTTGGCTTTGAACCAAATTTCAATTCTTTGGCTCACACCTTATATCTCATACTTGGCCGATGGGACCTCCTTCGGACCAAATCCTAACCGAGCAAAGTCAAACACCAAGTTCGAACTTCACCCTCATAGATGGAGATCTATACTGAAGAAGCCTTTAGCTCTCCACTTTGCTCAAATGCTTGACTCCTCCAGAGGCGGACTACACACTTCGGAGATGCATGAGGAATCTGTGGGGATCACATGGGAGCAAAGTCATTTGGCGCATAAGATTTTGAGGCGGGGGTATTCTTCGCCAACTATCTACATCAAGCAAAGGAATTAGATTAGGAGGTGTCCCAAGTGCCACCGAAGCAAGCAATATCCCGCACCAACCCCCGAGGAACTATATTCCGTCTTGTCCCGATCCCCTTTCACGTGTGGGGAATCGACATTCAGGGCCTCTGCCAAAAGCTAAGGGACAAGTTAGCTTTGTGATCGTGGCTATTGATTACATGACAAAGTGGGTCAAGCCAAACCACTGCAAAAAGATCACCGAATGAGAGTGTTTGAAGTTTTTTAAAGAAGGGTAGTCTACTGGGTTCGGTATCCCGATGGCGATGGTCTCTCGGACAATGGCGAGCGCGGTTTGTGGGGTCTAAGTTTGAAGGCTTTTTGAAAGAGTTAGGGATCCAGCATCGCAAGACTTCGGTTGCCCATCCTCAGTCAAACGGCCAAGTGGAAGTGACCAATCGAACCCTACTTAATGGGGTTAAACGCAGATTAGATGAATTAAAGGGTCGGTTCAAGAAGCTATCTGTTTTGTGGGCGTATCGAACTACCCCAAGGACTACAACTGGAGATTCCCCATTCAGGTTGGCATACGGGACCGATGCACTCATTCTGTTGAGATCGGATCTCCAACTCTTGAGTCGGCTAATACAAAGAGCTATATAATGATGAGGGTTTGAGAACGAATTTAGATTTGGTAGATGAAGTTCGGGATTCAAAGAATGATGAGGTTGGCGATCTATCGCCATGATGAAATGTTCCCACACTATAATCGGAAGGTGAAGACAAGGAGGTTTGCAATAGAGATTTGGTCCTCCGGAGTCGGAGAGCATCAACCCCCGAACACTGGCAAGCTAATGCCCAACCGGGAGGGCCTTATGAGGTGGTAGGAGTCAGAAGCCGTGAACCTCTGGACTTTTGAGCAATGGACGGTTCGAGGTAAAGAATACATGGCATTTGGAAGACTTAGAAAATTTTACCAGTGATAGTTATGTCGTTCTTGTTTTTACCCATGTAATCGTTCCAATTCAAATGATATAAATGAAAGTTCCGATTTTTGCCAATGTTTAACTTCATCTATATTCATATATTTCGTTACTACTTGAACAGACATGCTTCGGGCACTATCTGATCAAGAGCCTCGGAAAAACTCCACTGATCGAGATAAGTCCCGAGCATAACTGACCGAGAGTTTAATAAATGCTTAAAGTACAGATTTCGGGCACTATCCGATCAAGAGGTTCGGGAAGACACCACTGATCGAGATAAGTCTCGGGTATAATTGTTGACCCTCTACAATCAGATAAACTCTAAGGACGATCCGATCAGAAGGTTCGGGTGGACACAACTGATCGAGATTAGTCATAAGTGAAACTGACAATAAGCATTCATGGGCAAAGAGTATATCTTATTTATACTTAAAAAAATTTTACTTTACAAACCCGGTCGCTTACGATTTGGGCTAAGTACAAATAAAAAAAAAAGAGAAGGAAAATTTTCTTTATTACAAATCCTATATGTCTACTCGGCAGGGGGGTCATCTTCAGCGTCAAACTCGTCATCCGAAGAGTCAAGGATGGAGACATCAAGCCCAGCAGCCATCAGCTTTACTCTAGCCTTTTCCCGATGAGTCTCATACCCTTCACCAAATTGGGCTATGACCTTATCGTTCAAGGCTTCAGATTCTTCGTATTCGGCGATGGCTTGCTGTCTGGCTTCGATTATCTTCTTGGGAAAGGTGTTGATTTGGCGATCAAGGTGTTGTTCTCCTTGATCAAGAACATCATCTTGTCGTGCATCTCGGAGAACTTGCGTGTAATGCTGTCAATAGCATTCTCCTGATCCTTGACATCCTGGAGCAGATGATCCCTCTCTGCCAAAAGAGCACTGTGCTCATGCTCCAGCTCTTGACCCGACCCCGGCCGCTCGGGCACTTTGGTCGAGGTCTCGGCATGAGAGTCCGTTCCTTCTTCAGTCCGATTGCAGACCCGAACTTGACCTCCAAAGAATCCACCTCCGTCCCCAGCTGAACTTCTTTCTTTGTGGATCGGGCGAGGGGAGGGATGGCTCGGGCGAGTATAGCGTTGGCCTGCAATGAACACATACATCAGTACAAGAAGTAAAGGTCAAAGTTAATAGCAGCAATCAGAAGTGACAAAGGGAATTACCTGGGTCTGAGCCCAAACATAGGCCACCAAGAACTGATCAGAAGAATAACCTTTAAACCGCTCGTCGTCACCAGGAAGTTTGAAGTGATCAAAGAGGGTAAAAGGGAAAACCTCTGACGGGCTCTTGGGCCAACAGGTGGTCGGCGATCCCCGGGAAGAGCTTGGCCCGGAAGAAGGAGTGACGGCTTCGGTCCGGACCAGGGACCACCATCTCTCCCGTTGGCTGACCCGATCCCTCCGACAGTCGAGGTCTTTTTGATCGAGGTTCGAGAGGAACCTCTTCGGTTCCCTCCGAATCCTCGACCATCTCGGTCGGCGGAGGGAGCGGCGTTAGAGTCGGCTTCGGTCGGGAAGGCGGAGCGACTTCTGGAGGCGCTTTGATGGTCGGCTTGGAGGGCTTCTTGGACTTCTTCAGTAAAGCCGCCTTCTCCGCGCGGCTCATCCTCAGCGCCCCTCTTTGGGTGGTCGGGGGTTCGGTCCCCGAAGTCGACCCCAGTGACAACTCGGTGATTGGAATTGTGTCCTCCTCGGGAGAGTCGTCGGTCACGGGGGGTCGGATGAATCCGGGGGTGACGGTGGCAGGAATGAAGAGGTCGTCAACACCCTCAGGTTTGAAGATTGTCACTGCACAGAGACAGACAGATTAAGGGATGAAGCATAAAAAGTAACAATAAGAAACAAAACCAGTAAAAGGGGCACTTACAACCGTGTTTATACAGCCAGGCTTCGTCCATCAGAAGCCCCAAACTCCAGCTGGATCTGTTCCATCGTTTGTAGAATGCCTTGAAGGCATCGGTTCGACCCTGGGGGAACCTTGAAATTTTGGCCGGGGAGTCGGCTGGATGGGCCCAGGAGGGGAGAAGCTGAAGGTCGGTTCCTTTTGCAAAGAACCATTGTTCATGCCATCCCTTGTTACTGGAAGGGGTCTTGATCGGCACAGAGCGATTGGGGCGCTTGTTGAGTTGCCGAAGGCCGGGCTCCTTAGACCCGCCGATGGTGAAGAGGGCGAAGAAGAGGTCGAGGCCGGGAGTGATTCCCATCTCTGACAGGTGGCTATGAAGGAAACTAGGTGGATGTACGAGTTCGGCACCAGCTGAGCGAACCCGATCCCCACGAAGCCGAGGAAGGAAGAAATGAAGTCATGTAGAGGAAACCGAACCCCATATTTCAGTACATACAGGGGAACGACTACCCATTCACCCTCGGGCCTCCGGAACATCTTCTCATCGGTAGAGGGATCCCGAGTCCATATTCTTGGTATTTTGAAGAGGGTTGGGATATCGGAGATTTGAGAAGGGGTGAGAGTAGAAGGGGTGTGTAGGTGAGAAAACTCCTCTGAGGAGTGGTAGACGTTCCGAAACTCTAACCTCAGCATCGGCTAGAGTAGGCAGGGAGTCGGAAGTAGTATCAGATTGGGCCACTGGTAATTCGACCTCTAACAGGTCGCCGGTGGTGACAGAGGCAATGATAGGCTCAGTGGCCGGAATGATGCTAGAATCAGCCATTTGGATATGAAATTGGAGGTAAGGTGATGCAAGTAAGAAGTTTTGGAGAGGAAATAAGCAAAAATAGCACTCAAATTTCAGTACAGTTGAGGAAAATGGTGCAGATTGGGTAAGAGACAAGCTTGCCGGAAATCGCCTTGCCGGAGAATTTGAAAGCAAGGAGTCAGTAAAAGTGATAATGAGGGGGGAAGGGGAGTTTTTATAAGGAGTACGGCACGGAACCCCAAGGCGGCTATTAAATACTTGAGGTGGGCCCAGGCGTGAAAAGGCGCAACGTTTTCAAATATCGAGTAGTGACTCGTGGCTACTACCACAAATAGTTCATCATTATCTGTCACGGCTGCTTCAAGTCTCGACCTTTCAAGTCTCCAATCATAAATATGTTATGATTAGAGACTGGGGGCAATGTTCGGGCGCGCTTTTGCAGACCCTCCTTTGGGCCAAGATTCAATACCGGAAGAATTGGAGGAGAGGCCATGGGCCAAGCCCCGTGAAGGTGTTGGAGGTGTTCGGTTCTGCATTTGAAACCCTCCGGGACCATAGGCCGAACTCGGTCTTGTGATGTTCGGCCTGGGGTCTTTGAGTTCTTTGGGGCCAGCCTGCCCATTAGATTATAGGACCGTTTGGGCTGCACAACAGGGCTCTCTCTGCGTGCAGTCCGTACTATTCGTATGCATATAAGGTAACTCCAAAGGTGGTAAGGAGATTGGACTCTACTTGCACCTTTTAAGGAGATTGTGTTGGACCCAAGTTATGGTAACTACCATACACTAGGAGTCCTAATCCGACTGGGAGAAAGATTCTAAGGTGGTGAGTACTATAAATATGAGGCCTAGGTTATCATTATGAGGTAATACCTATATTTGAGCACTAAATACTTATCCTCCATTGTTAAACCTTGTAACGGCCTGTACTCATTCTCACACCGGAGTTATCCCCCGGTGGCATAAGCCGTCAAGCTTCTGTGTGATCCGTTACTGTGCAGGTTCTAGCGCGTGGATTCTGTGATTGGACGCACCGGCGAAACTTGGCGTTAACATGAATGAATCGTGATGCTAACAATTACTAATGCTTATGGTCACAAACACAGCTGTAGTAAACTTCAAATTGATACATATATACAAACATAACCTGTAGTAAATAAACAATATTTGCGTATTGAATTTACTCCTTTCTTAGTTTCATCTCGTCTAGCTGGCGGGTGATGCTAACAATTACTAATGCTTATGGTCACAAACACAGCTGTAGTAAACTTCAAATTGATACATATATACAAACATAACCTGTAGTAAATAAACAATATTTGCGTATTGAATTTACTCCTTTCTTAGTTTCATCTCGTCTAGTGGCGTAATTTGAGCTCGGCCTCTCGAACCTGGCTCGTTTCTAGCAGTGCCTCTGTCTCAGTAAGCGAGACCTCGGATCCTCCACCGCCCGAGAAGGAGCTTTCGATGGCTCGCTGTGAACCGTAGCACATGTTTTGATGAGTCTGGGAATTGAGGAGAGAGAAAGATTGGTTGAAATGGAGAATATGTAACTAAATCAAATGGCGAAAACCAGCTCTTCAAATCTTGATTTGTGGTGTAAATTGACAACCCTAAGCAATTTATAGATCTTCAAATCTTGATTCTTGCTATGGGTTGTAAATCGGATGGTATGTCTTCACCACGACTCCCTCTCATCCATGAAATCCACGATGACGACCCTCTGCTTCTTTAGATTTGGCGTTATGGAAGTGTGCTGGGCTGGAGAGAGGGGTTGGGAACTCCTCGATCGGTTAAAGCTCCTCAAACTTTGTAAAAATTACCAAGACTCGAATTGTTGGCACAATTGGGATAGTAATCTACAGGATGTTTATCCTTTGGTTGAGTCTTCTTTGCCTTTTGAATGAATTTGAATTAATTTAGTTTTCATATTTAGGGGAAGTTGGGAGATGAATTTAATTTCATATTTTGGGGAAGTTGGGAGATGAATTTAGGTTTTATGTTAGATGGGCATTTGTGTAAAAGGTAATTAGAAGCATTAATTAGTAATTAGTATGGACAAGTGTCTGTTTTAGAATAACATATGTCAATATATTGTGTTATGTACTGTAATTTGTAATTTAGTATATATAATAGATGATTTATATTGATTAATTTAGGTGAAGAAGAGTCATGTAAGGAAGAAAAAGTCACATTAAGATTTAACTGAAAGAAGAAAGAAGAGGTGAACGTGATTTTGGAAAGGAAATTGAAAAATTCATAATAAAAAATGATATTTTCATATTAAAATCGTCGCTATAGATTATTTTCACCATCGCTATATATTTATAGTGTCATTTTTGAAAATGAAGAGTTATGATACGAAAATCGAAGAGGGGCAACGTTCCACAGAACAAACATCCACAATTTGTCACTAACTCATTTCGTTTGATGAGTCAGATCGTCAACTCATTTGAGTCAACTCGATCAACCAAATTAACTCACTCAATTGAGTATCAAGTCACTCAGTTTAATGTTAATTGAGTGTCGTACTTTTAGATATAGGAATTGATTAGGCTTTTTTATGTGATTAGACTTTAGAATGGAAAAAGATGAACATTATAGGCCATTTATTTATCCTTAAAACAATTACTTTAAGATAGTGATATTTTCAGCGTCAAAAATACAAATTCAACACAATTATATGTATTACACAAATATACATTATATATAGTAATAATTAACTTTCTAACCCGTGCGAGATATGAATTTGTCCTAATTAATATTTATAAATACCGGACATATCAATAAAATTTGTGAGAAATATTATAAAATTCATTGAGTATGATACTAGTATTTTTTTTTGCTAAATTCAAAATGACATCAAGTTTTTCTAAAGTAGTGTGAGATTTTCTTATAAATTATTTTAGCAATGATAAAAGTAACAACCATGATACAATATAAAATACTAAAAATATTTTACCTTATATGTTTTGTTTCTTCTTATGACATTAAGTCAATTAATATATTTACAACATAAGAAACTATATTAACATTGTTGAAAATTATAATTAAATGAACACAAACATAATAAAAATTACGTAGAATATTAGATTTTTTTCAAAGTCAATGTAAGAGTAACTATTTAACTTATTCTATTAAGAAAATAATAAAGAGATTATATATATATATATATATATATATATATGGGTGCCAATCCGTAGCAATCGGTTGCTAGGGTTACTATTACAGCAACCATGATCTATACCCTCGATCAATAAAATGGACAACATGGATTAAAAAATAATAAAAATTCACACCTGTCGCTATTGGCTATAGCTGCAGTTCTAATTATTGATATGTTGCTTTGACCATTATTTCATTGTCCCCAATTACTTCTTTGCCCTTTTGTATGTTACTGAAGTTTTTATTGTTGGCTCCAAGGACAATAATATTAGTAATAATATATATTAATATTAGTATTAGTAATAATTAGGCCGGACAAAATATGGTTATGAGTTGGTTTTGGTTTTCAAAATATGGTTATAGTTCCATTTAAGAACTAAAATCATATTAACTATTTTTAATATGGGTTGTATGGATTGGAACTATATGGTTATGGTTCAAAACCATATTAACCATTTTAAGATATTTTGACTTTTAAACAGAACTTTTGAAAAATAAAATTGTAACCATCACAATTAAATTAATTAAGTAATAATATGATATAAAAATTATTAATATAAATAATAAAATGCTAAAAAACTATACTAATAAAATTTTAAATTGAAATTATTAATACCCTTCCATATTTAAATAATTTTTCAAAATTATTATTAACTTGCTAATATCTTTAATCAAACAATTATGAAATATTCACAAAATTGTCCCCATTATACTTAATGCTCTCTTATTTCAAAATTAAAGATATCATAAAATAATTTTTAAAGTTTATTTTAAAATATTCCCCTAACATTAATTAAAATATTATAATAGTGCCATGATAATATTCATTTTAGTTAAGATATAAGTAAATGACATATTAAAAACTTTGTGACTTTATGATTTAATAAATATATTTATAATTTTGGAACAAGAGGGAGTGTACAAATAATTGTCATATATGACTCGTTGAAAATTTCTTATAGTAAGGTTGTGTAAGACATAGTTAGGCTTTCTCTTTTACTGATTTATAATTTTCTCTCTTATTTATTTATTTATTAATATTTTTTGAGATTAATTTGTAATATGATCACACATATAGTATGAGCCATGAGGTCTACTTTATATTGTTTCTTATAGTTGTACGCATTAACTGATAATTGCAATTCCAATAAATACAAATGTAATAGAATGTATGTTTAACCGTGCACATATATGTAATTGAGTTTTCGATTTGAATCGGAATGGAATATGGGTTGAAAAATGGTTAAACGTTTCAGAATTATATTTGTTTTAAAAAATATGGGTCCAAACTTTAACCAACCTAAATAAATAAAAATGGTTAACCAACCCATTTGGTTTTAATTAATATGGTTTGACCCAACAGTTAACTAATTATATTGTCAGGTCTAGTAATAATATATATTAATATTAAACATCAATACTAAATACTAAATATTGATATTTAATATTAATATATATTATTACTAATACCAATATTAATATATATTATTACTAATATTGTGACGCCCCCAAAATAGGTATACATCACCCATATTGGGTCGCCAAATATATGGTACTCAATACAAATACAAACTTAATTATACAACATAAGCTGAGAGTTTTTACACGAATATTGTCTTCTAGACAATATCCAAACTCAAATAGAGTCCTCATTATATTTATTGTCACACTATTTTATAGAATAGTGAGGACTACTATAACACCATCTCGGACCATCACTCCATTCCCCGACTAGTCCCGACTATATTCTCATTTCCTGAAGAGAACAATGAAAGCAAAAGGGTGAACTCAACTAGTCCGGTAAGAAATATTATGACTAAGATAATGCAAAATAAATTATCATTAGTCTTCAACAGTGTTAAACTGATAAAATACAATAAACATCAAGTTTAAGCTCATAAATGAACAAGCAATCCATTAGAAGAGTCAAGTAGAGCATGATATCTACTATCTTCTATGATTTAAAAAGTTTTTCATCAATTTTATCGTTGAGACTCAGCTTAATAAATAAATCACATCATCGAATCATTCCTGCACTACGGGCCAAGGATATTCATGTAATTATCAATGGTCATGATTATACCGAATAATCCCTGGTCATAATCATACCAACAACTGTCCATCAATGCACTACAGGCCAATGAGGACTTTTACCATATCATTTGTAACATTACGGGTCACGATTATACCGAATAGTGAATAGTACTCTGGCATACTTTCGTCACGATTATACCGAATATATTTTTCTGGTGAATAGTACCCCATGATAATACTTTCATCACGATTACGGGTCATTTGAATGTATTCATTCCTGCAAGTATTATCAAACTTGCACCACCTCCCCTAATAGTATATCATGTGAATTAATAGTACAATCATGTGACTCAATAGTTATAAACATGTGAATTAATAACAATTAATTGTTCATTTATCCGATTAATTACCCGGTTGATCAATATAACCTCCAGAAATCAATTATTATAGAAATAAGTGTTGATTTTTACTAACACTAATAATTCCATCACAATGGAACTATCAATTTCATCTTTAATTAACACGAACTTATTCATCATTAATATTATAACTCAGAATATTTAACAACCAGATTATTCCCAGGAAAGAGGGGGCTTTCCAATAAGGATTTCTCCCTATTGGCACGCAATTAGGTGACCAAACCTCTCCTCGACAGAAATTTCTAGACATCGTCAATATTGCAAATAATAATATGAATAACTTTGTCGTCTCAATTATTAATTTAATAATAATAAATATTATCTGATAATCTTTGTGACAATAATTGAATCAATAATATGAGAGATATTATGCAGCAATTTTTGTAGCAATAATTGAGTATAACTGAGTGACTTCTCACGTAAGCATCAATAATTAATACCGTGTGCTACAATGCAACCACGCTTATTACTGTACTTTTACTACTGGGTAGTTCAACAGTTTAACGGTAAAACTTTCATCGTTATTTTTATAAAAAGATATTTCTGTCGTTTTCCAACTACGACAATACTTCCGTTGTGGGGTCCACCAATGATTATGTCGTTGAATATTCTCTGTTAAAACGAATATTCCCCGACCAAATCGAATATTTTCCGACACAACAAATATTTTATATCAACTTGTTTACTTTGCAAAATTTTCAAATGTCACCCTTAACTTTAACCCTTTCTCAATTTAACCATTTACTAAATAAAATAATAATTATAAAAAAATTGAATACTTTCATTTCATAAAATTCGGGATCTCACAAATATTATTGTCCTTAGAGCCAACAATAAAAACTTCAGTAACATACAAAGGAACAAAGAAGTAATTTGGGGCAATGAATAATGGTTAAAGCAACATATCAGTAATTAGAACTGCCGCTACAGCCTTTAGCGGCAGGTGTGAATTTAATTTTTATTTTTTTAATCCATGTCGGTCATTTTATTGATCAAGGGTGTAGATTATGATTAGTAGAATAATAAAGGGGTGTTAAAAAAAATGGTATATTCGGTTTTTAAGGAAATCGAACCTACTTGGTTCGGTACAAAATGTAATCATTCCTGAAGATGCAGATACCTTACCCAAGACATACCGAATTTTTGGTACCGATTTCGGTAGGGTGTACCGGTTTATTTAATAATATTAAAAAAATAAAAATATCTCAGTGTATTTGTATTTAGATTAGGTTTAGTGAACTGACTTCAGACTTAAGTCTTCTTACTTTATTCCCAAACACGCCAAACCTTTCTCTCCCATCTCGAACAGTCGAACCCAGTCCTTTCCTCATATTCTCAAACAGTCGAACCCAGTCCATCCATCTCGAAGTCTCGACGATCCATCCATTCTTCTCCCACCGGCTAACCTCTGACTCGTCAGTCGCCGCATCGCAGTCGCCTCTCCAACTCTAGATTCGAGAATCAAAATTTTTCTTAGGTAATTTTGAGTTTATTTTGAGATTTAGTTAATTGTTTTCTCTCTATATATGTCGATTTGTCTATATATGACATATGGGTGTTACACTGTTACTTGTTACTTTATTAGGACTTTTTTTTCTAGTGTTTTGTTTATTTTGGTGATCTATATATGGCATATGGATTTTCTAGGCTTTGAATATGACGGACACTCTTAACAATTAGATCAACAGCCTTGTTCATGCATGTCTTTACTGGTTTTTTAAATAATAGTGATTGTAGAGAGTATGTGTATCTGTAAATTTTCTTGTGGGTATGTTGTATCCGATTATGGGTTAGTTGAGGTTCTTTGGGTAATTTGTTTTGTTTCTTCGTAAGGTAATTTTTTATTTATCTTATTTCTTGAATTCCAAAAGTTAATTGAAGGTTGGGGTTTTAATCAAACCAATGCTTTAAAGTTGATGTCCTTGGCCAGAGCATCCTCAACAGTTCAATATAAAGAATAGATAATCTATTACTAGACCACATTTTAGATGATAGAAAATCAAGTATCAAATTCTATAAAAAGTTTGTATCATGTGATTGTTTTGGTATATGATAGATCACATTAAAAAAGTATGTATCACATAAAAAATTGTTTATTTGTAATGAAATCTCTAAAGTTCTATTAGCAGATATTTATTTTCAAAAGCATAGCTCTTCCTCTACTCATTCACTTAGATATTACTTACATATCTGATTATAATCTTAGTGAAAATTATTGAAAATAGAATTGGTTAGTCCTTTCTATGATTCTATGAATTTACTATATGGTTGAATTAAACTTTGTTAGTTCCCAGAGGCATAATAGTTATCTAGAAGGGGGGTTGAATAAATAATTTTCTTTAAACTTCTTTTGAACAAAATACTTATTAGTTTTGATAATGATTTAAACACAGTGGAATTAAGATTTGTTTGTTTTCCCTTCAAGATATAATGAATTAATAAGAATAAAGAAGTTATGGCAGTTATAGCAGGTATGACAAGAACATAGGAGACACGGAGATTTTAAGTGGTTCAGAGCATTCAAATCTCCTAGTCCACTCTTCTACTCCTTGAGTAGAAAATCCACTAAGGATATCTTTACAACTTCTGAATCTCACAGATTCCTTTAAGACCAGCAGTCTTGGAACTTCTTAGTTCACTATTGAACTCTTCAAGTCCAGCAGACTTGGTGCATCTCAGTTCACTTAGAACTCTGCAAGTCCTTCTGACTTGGAACTTCTTCCTTCACTTGATGGTAGTTGAGTTCTTGAATGGTGCTACTCAGTTGCCGTTAAGGTTGAGTTCGAAAGAACTGAGTAGCTGAGCAAGCTTTCTTTTTCAGATCGTAGACTTGAGCGTTGAGTGTTCTTCAACATTTTTGTTCAGTACTTGCTTAAAAAAACTTTCATCTGCTGAAGCTTTGTATATATGATGTCTTTGAAATGTATTCGTTGAAGCATTAAATGCATTTGACATTTTTGAGCTTTGATGGAGACTTTTTGCACAATTTTTGATTAGCAGACTGACTCACTAACACAGCAGACTGCTGTTTCACGTAACACCTAAAAAGGTATTTTATGTTGAGCCAGAGTACTTTCCTTAGCTTTTTCAATACGTTTCTTTGTTATATACTAAGCATGACTGTTGTGTCATTGGGACTCCCGAGGACTTCAACGTCTATAGCTCATTCCATATTTGTTGTGATTTATCTTTAAACAAATGGACGAGGCTTGATGCTTCTGACACAGACAGATGAAGCTCTACGATTCTGATCGTGGTGTCTTTCCACCTTGGTGCTTGATCTGATACTGCTAAATAAGAACACTATAATTTCTCTTAAGTACTGGTACACTACAATCTTCACTTGCTTAACTTGCAGACTCTACTCTTCCGAGAGCACACTACGACCTCTGATTTGGCTCGGTAAGTATTTGGACTACTCTACGACTCCGGAGAGGCCCTTTAAAGCAGATACACTACGATCCTCGATGCTCTACAATTCTGCCTTGTCTTCTGCAATCTCTTGATCATCTCGATAGACTACGATTTAGTTTAAGCTTATCTATTACATCTCAAGATATAGATCAACCTAACAGCTTTGATCTTTTCTTCTATACATTAATTTAAATAATGATAATCATTACAGTTCAGATCAACCTAACAAGTTTGATCTATCACTAAGTCCTTGTACATGTGTTCCTTTGAAGGACTTTACATATAATCATGAATATTAACTTTCAACATCAAATTTTAAATATGCAATCTCCCAACAATCTCCCCCTATTTGATGTTGACATAACTAAGGAGATTTGTATCATGATTATTAATTTCTAGATGCAGTTGCTAGAAAGTAAATATGACTTAGTGTTTCAGTGAGCAGCTGAAACCTATAGAGAATAAGTATAAATTTATTGATGTTTGTAAAGACAGATATTACAATTAAGCTTAGTTACATCAATAAGAAATGAGTTTCAACTTATCTCTATTTATTCTGCCTTTTGTTCCTTGGAGGATTTGCATACTCTTGAGCTCTTCTTCTCCTGCTGACTTCATATGTCCATGCTATATCTTCCATCTCACTTTGACTTAGCCTTGGCGAATGATCGTGTTTATTCATGAATGCAGGATCTCCAATTGATATTTTTAGACCAGTGGTGGTTACTTCTTGTGAGCTTGGAGAAGGCCTTTGACTCCTTAGTGGTTGTGCCATAAGAATTTGTTGTTGTTCAGGTCGTGGAGTCTGATGGCGAGACTGTCTTGCAGGAGAACTTGTGGGAGAACTTCTTGAGAATTGAGCAATTTTACCTTTGCCTTTGACTCTTTTGCCTCTTCTTTTTTCGCCTCCTTCCCCTTTATTCTCCTCCTTTATAATAATAATAATAATAATAATAATAATAATTATTATTATTATTATTATTATTATTACTATTATTATAATTATTATAATTATAATTATTACTACTACTATTACTACTACTACTATTATTATTATTATTATTATTATTATTATTATTATTATTATTATTATATTAATTATTATTATTTTTAGTACTATTATAATTTTTATTAATTATTATTATTATTATTATTATTATTATTATTATTACTACTATTATTTTTATAATAATAATAATAATAATAATTATTATTATTATTATTATGATAATAGTAATTATTATTATTATTATTATTATTATTATTATAATTATTAATATTATTATTGTTATTATTATTATTAAAAATATTTATTATTATTATTATTATTACTATTATTATAATTATAATAATAATTATTATCATTATTGTTATTATTATTGTTATTTGATTTGGGCGGGAATTTTTAGGGGTGAATTTGATTTGGGTGTTAATGTGAGATGAAATATGAGCCTTTAGATTAAGTTGGAAGAATTGAGATGAAATCTAAACCTTCCTTGTGCTTTGCCTAATGAAAAATTCAAAATTGTTTGTTTTATTATATAGATGTCCTATTTTGGAGAAGTTATTTTATCATCTAGCTGTATTGATGCTATGTCCTATTTTGGAGAAGCTGTTTTATTAGCTAGCTGTATTGATACTATGGTTAAGACTTAACAGGCTCACTGGTCAGTGCCTTGCAAGTTACATCATGACCATTTTATGTTTAATCTTACGGTTAACAGGCTCACAGCTCACTACCTTGCAAATGTTTGTTTTAGTTTGCTTAATTGTGTGATGAGATTTGTAGGTGTAATGAATGGGTCCATTATTCACTGCCCAGGTAAATGAACAGGTACATACATGAATTGATGGTGTTTTATACATGAACAAATACATGAATCATGAATGGGTTAATTGAGTTTGAGGGTGTTTATACATGAACAAGTATGAATGATGAATGGGTTAATTTATTTCTTACATATAACCGGTACAAAACATATATAAACCGGTACCGAATCGGTATCGAACCGGGTAACCAATTCGGGATACCGGTTTAATCAGTACTAGTATCGGTGTAGACACTCAAAATTTCGTTTTCCTTTTACTAATTATGCAGGAGGACAAAAACGTCTTTTTCACACTCCAGAGATAACCCTGGATGACCACAACATCAATTCTAACCCCAGAAATAGCCTCGGGAGTTTCAGTTTCAAACCCGAAGACAACCCTGGGACACTCAGTCTTTTCCATCTCGGAGACAACCCCGAGATATCCAGTTCCAGTCCCGGTGACAACCCTGGGAGTTTCAGTTTCAAACCCGAAGACAACCTTAGGATACTCAGTCTTTTCCATCTCAGAGACAACCCCGAGATATCCAGTTCCAGTCCCGGAGATAACCCCGGGAGTTTCAGTTTCAACCTCGGAGACAACACCGAGGAATGCAGTTCTAGATATATTTACATTTACGTTTCCAATCCCCCATGAAGTTTATTTCGTGGCGGTCGATCGTCCCTATATATATATTTACAGCTTTTATATATTTATTTTTCCAATCCCTCATAGAGTTTACTCCGTGGTGGTTGATCGTTTATATATATATATATATTACATCTTATATATATATATATAACTTCTTATATCTTTCATATAAACTGTAACATCATGTGAGCCTAGGAATCATGTGATCACAGATTCAGTCTCCGAATCTAGATTCGGTTCCCGTGATGGACATTTTCAGCTGTAATCAGTTTGTAAATTATTCACGGTGTTTGAATTTCCTTAGATGGCTCTCATTCCCACAAGGAGTTCGGCCTGCTTTGTACATTATTTTCTCGAAGATGCTTCGCATCTCGAAAATAAAAGCAACGCAATTGAGCACATAATAAATGGAAGTATCAAAGGCCTCAATTACTATTGAGCATAAGGGTTTGAAAAACCTCTTTTACAAAACATCACTACTATATCTTGTTAAAATTGAACTTTTATACAAAATTCAAACCCTTTGTATATAGGTGCAAACGAGGCATAATACTACTTCTAAATAATTGCACATTGACCCACCCACACATACACACATTCATATAATAGTTTAAATTCAAACCCTTTGTATATAGGTGCAAACGAGGCATAACACACTTCCAAATAATTGCACATTGACCCACACACACACACATTCATATAATAGTTTAAATTGAAAAGTGGCAGTCACCGTGGTAACACAGATGTCAAGGGGTGCTTAACACCTTCTCTCTGAATAATCAAGCCCCTGAACCCTAATGAATCTCGGTTTCACAGACCAGTTAAGCAGTGTTATATCACGTGGTCAATGTGCAAACCTTTTCTCGGTTGAGTTGGTGAAACCATTTAAAAATACCAATTGGCAACTCTTACGGTCCAATCGTCGACATATACATGTCGGACCTTTTCACAACTTGTTTTTTCAAATAAATCTCACCTAACATGAGAACACCAAAAGACAAAAACAGAAAGGGGACAAATAAAAATCCAGACGTCGACAGGTGGCGACTCTGCTGGGGACATCCAGTAAGAGGGCTTAAGCCGCTACTACAAATTTTTCAAAACTATTATATGCTTGTGTGTGGATGTTGCATTTACATTTAAATAAATATGTACGAATGTATTTACTTACTGCACTTAGTGCTTAGCACATATCATCATTTCCATACGGTGAGACACGTTGTATATAAATGTATGTTGTGTGGTCCCTCAACCAGGAGGCTATCCTGTCGGTGTTTGATTACTGGACTCGTAGGGAGACTAATTCCAACGAGGCTCTGTTGGTCGGATAACCGATCACTAAACATGCGCAAGTATACGCAGTCTAACAAGTAATTCATTAATAAGTAGAGTGTCGTACCCACGAGAAACTGTCACTAATATTTACCAAATACCGACTTTATATCGCTAAAGTCTTATTCGAACAACAATAAATGAAAGAGTGATTAATCTAAGCATAACTAATTATCAAAGCAAGTAGATGGATAACGAATGGTAATCTAAGGAATAACAAGCTAAGGTTACAACTTCACCCCACTCTCGGGCATTACATCGAACACACAGCGTCTTATGTTTCATCAAACTAGCTACCCTTCTCTCTATGGTCTAAATGGTCACGACAATTTGTCGACCGAGAACACACAAGTGCTCATACACCTCTATCGAGGTGTGTACGAACATATCCTTTCCAGATCCACTCGTCAGGGAATAGAACAGAAAAGAACGCCCAAGCTAGATACAATCCTACATATGTCTATACGAATTGATCAGAACAAGGATTTAAGCTTAAGCTCTCAAAGGTCGCACGTGGTGCACAGATATATGTCTATTCTACGCATAACTTATGCAGTCGAAACCCACAATCACATGCCAATATATTCATGTGTAAATCTATAATTCTTCTGTCGATATCATGTAAATTACCAAAATCATCGCTAATGTCTTAGCGAGAATCATTAAGCATAAATATATCGAACCAAATCATATGGTGCCAACCAAAGAGATAAGACAGTCAATTTAAATCACAAATGGTTCCATTATAACCTTAGAACAAATATTCAGTTCATAGCTATTGAATAAAATACATGTAGCAATGAAAATAACATTTATGGATTACAAAATCAGAGAAAATAAATAGATAAGAAGAAACTCTGTCAAGGCCCTTCAATCACTAAGCATTCTACTCAAATCAAGCTCTCCAGTCCGTGTTGATCATTGCTCTTGATGCTCCAAAGAAACCCAAACTTCTCCCTTAATCTAACTAATCTATATTTACAAACAATTATCAGGGAAAGGAAAACAATTACAAAAGAAATAAAATCCTAAAACTAAACTACTCTCTGGATCTCCCCTCTCTCTCTATATCATGTTATATGATATCTCTGTGTTATGTAGCCTCCCTCTTTCTTTTATATGATCTATTCCTTTGCTAGGTCAAAAGCAAGCCTTCTCTGCTGAGGGAATCGGAGGTGGTGGCACGCTGACCGCCACCAAGCTATAGTTCATGATCTTGTACCACATTAGTATCTTGGACATGGAGCTCGCGTTGCAGTGCGACCCCATAAAGGAACAGTGGCGTCATGTTGCCATGACATACATCGGCCAGGGTCGGGGTGGTATGGCCATGAGACTTTAAGCTAGACTTTGGCCATGCCGACTATGTAGAATTTGACCGTTTTTCCCCTTTTAAGCTAGAAAAACACTGTAAAGCTCTGGAATTCATCAGATAAGCACAATAACACAATTATCATATAAAACTACATAAAAACTACGAATTCAGGCAAGTATTTAAGTTATAAAGTATCCGATTCACGGGTATAAATTCCACTCATCAAATACCCCCAAACTTAAGTCTTTGCTTGTCCTCGAGCAAACTATCTAATACACATTAACAAAAGTAAAACACACACGAAAGAAAAATAAAACTATAAAATAGTATCATGACCTCAAAGCATAAAGCTACTCCCAGAGAATAGGGCAAACACAGATATGAATAAGGGTTCATTCAATTTCAAGCATAAGACTGTATTCGATCCATTCTATGTGTGTGTGTGGAGACCAACCGTCCTAACTAATCATAGCTTCAAAATAAGTTCGCATGATCGATTGTTAATACAAATATGCACACTCATGAACTTAAACATTCAACAAGCATTAAGAATAAGACACAAAGTGCGATAATGGATCAAAAGACTCTAGCATGAAGATCAGAAAAACTGACTTTCGACAGTCCTTAATTACCTTAGGCTAATCAGAACTACCCATGAATAAGCTTTTAATCAGTGACTCCCAAGCCAGACGACTTTAGGGCACTAGGTGTAGAACACCCCTAAGAATCTAGTACTCGAGCAGAAGAGGCCACATAATCAACATAAACCAAATTAGACTTTACGCACCGAAGATTATTAGGCGAGTGCATTTTATGCTCCATCTCAATATCGGTCCTGCGTTTATGGGCGAGTGCGTTTTATGCTCCATCTCGACCCACCGCAAGACTTTCGATATTCAATCTTCAACAACAAATTATTCTATTTATTTTTTTTATTTTTTTTAATCATGCTCGAATCCAAGATCCACAACTGTAAAAACGTCTAAGCCTTTTATTACCTTGTAAAAATGAAAATTTATAAGAGTGAATAATTGCTCAAAGCAATAAACACGCGAACTAAATTTTGAAAAGAATTACTAGTTAACACAGTTGGTCGGTGCTTGCTAGAAGGACAGATTAATAACAGTCTAAACTTATCAATTGAAAAACCCCTAACTCATACATACATGTCACGACTCTAAGAGATAGACCATAAAACTTGGTGCTTGTCATCAGCCATAATAAAAAAATAATGATAACTATCACACCCTTGCTAAATAGCAGCTGAAAATAGGGTGAAAAAGGCCATTCATATGGCACAAGAATCTAATCTGTATAAGTCCCAAAAAGATGGCTATAAACGACAATCATTCTAAAAATAATCAAAGCATAAATAAATAAAACCAAAAATAGTTCATGGCATCCATAATGATAAAAATTCAAGCATAATCCCGCAGTTCAAAAGACTGCACCACAATACTGATAAATAAAAACATAATAAAGTACTAAAGTCTGGCAATCCTAACATGGAAGTACGGAAATAAATAGATAAAAGCTAAAAACACCCCCAAACTTGAGGTGAGCAATGCCCTCATTGCTAAATATAAAGCAATTTAATACAAGAGGGCTTCCCCGGAGATCGCTCACTCAGCAGCGACATCGGCTTCATCCTCATCAGCTGCGTCTTGATTAGCTTCGGCGGGCGGTGATGGTGGAGGGTAAGGTGGGAAAATAGGAGGCTCATAAAACTGGTATGGCGTGAAATCCGTGTTCTCACCACAATAGTCTGTGTAGATGCTCTGCATAGTGTTCACCAACTCAGCCTGGTACTGCATCACTATCTCCTGCCTCTGAGCCACTGCAGCTAAGTGCCTTCGCTGCCTCTGCGCCTTGGCGTCCTATTTCTGATGCAGCAGGGTGAGGGATGCCATGATGTCTGTCAATAGACCTTGACTAGCTGGGCCTGCCTCAGGTGCTTGAGAAGGCTTTGGGTCTGCTGAAGGAGGTGGTGCTGTAGGCGGTACATACCCTTTGCCCCTGACATGAGACTCTACCCCGTTCCACACATTGAAGCATTTGATCGTCTGATGGTCAATGACAGTCATTGGCGGCGAAGCTATCTCTTCTGGTCCCCACTATATTCCTGCCTGCTTGCACAATCGCGTGATCACTGATGGATGGGGAAGTCCCGAAGTGACGGTACTCTTGATTGCCTTAATGATCGAGTCATGGATGAGAACTCCAATATCTACGTGCAGACCTGTGACAATGGCGAATAACAGAATCGCCCTATCTTTAGTCACGTCGCTTAAGTGACGGTCCGGGATCATCTTTGCACAAATGAAGTTTGTGCCAAGCCTTCCCATAATGGTGAGTCACGAAGACGGGAAGCTAGTCTTCTCGCCCGTATAGTCATTTTTCTTCCATGTCGTGCCGGGCTTACAGAGCCTTCTAATGATATCCTCCAAGTCATAATTCCAGTTCCTGTTGCGTATAATCATTACCCGCATAGTTGGGTACCACAAACGATGCATTGATGGCTTGACTATCAAAAAGCCACGGACCGCCCCTCGACTATAACCACAAGAAGACCATCTAGACCGGCGTTTAATGAGAATTCGAACTATAGATACCACTTCTTTGAAGCGGGTGGTTTAGTGAAGTTTAGCCACTTTGTCGTTCGAGTATCGTGTTCATAAGTTCACCATCTTTTCTATCTGGCGCAACCCCTGATTCGGAATCAAGTTATAGCGTGCCAAAAGAGTCCTGTCACCGCTTCCGGTTTCCTCACCGATAAATTTGGTGGAGTCCCAAGCTGTGTGGTCTTGCCAGACGATGTGAAGACCCTCCGCGCTTAGTATTTGCCTTTTTGGTGCCATGTCAAAATTTCAGATAGTGAAGTTCGAAAACAGTCTCTAACCGTGACAAAATTCTATAGAAATGACCTTTGAAGTAATGCACAACAATTTCCCAATGTTGTCCCAACGATTATAATTTAAAACAATCAATTGTCTCTCTCAGACAATTTATCAAGCACCTTGTGTGCGCTCTGGCAACTGAACTTGGATAGCCTTTGTTTGTAAATACTCAAACTAGATTTCCAGCAGTGGAAATCACCCTAAATCACACAAGAAGAAGAGCACAGAAATGCACAAATCCAGATCAAATCACTTTATCAATTGAACGAAATCTAGCAATACCTTAGTGAGAAAACCCTAGGTGAGACTTTGTGTGGGCGATCACTCTGATCAGAAAATTGATGGAGGCTCTTGGGTATTTGATGAGAGATCAATACTCAAACTTCTGTGATTGGGACGTTGATGGGAAAACAAAAGCTATTTTGTGCTATGGTGCCGAGAGATGTCGAAGGATTGGGAAAGAAATGGAGAGGCGTGGCTGCTAAAAACTGCTCTAAAATTTCAAATTCTCGCTACTTGCGCCGCGACGCGAGATATTCTTCTTTGTTTGGTATTGCATGACTTAGCGATGAGTGAGTCCGACTTGTGGCGCAGCATGACCTGACCTTCCCTTTGTTAGATGGTATTTGCATGGCCCGAGTTAACGATGAGGCTATGTAAGTTTATGGCGTCGTGGTGCGAGATACAATTCAATTGATGGCGCCGCGAGATGCAATATCTGAGTTTTTCTGCTTGTTATCTGCACATGCCAAGATAATAACAAAAACTACACTACAAAGGCAAAAATACATTAGTAACAACACAAAACCACTATTATAATATGCAGTATATCATACTAAACATGCTGCCCGTAAATGATAGACACAAAATGCATAATCTGACAGCTATGGTAGTAAATAAAATGAACAGACACAAAAATGAACTAGAAATAAATAAAGACAACAGATAAAAATTTATACCGAGATGGGGGTGCCTCCCCACCAAGCGCTTGTTTTAAAGTCGCCGGCTTGACTATATTGATACCATTCAATCCGGCTCATAAGCATAAATGACCTTTGCATGCCTCCTATTCGTCAATTCCTTTAAAGTATTGGCCGACATTGAAGATTGGCCGACATTGAAGATTGGCCATTCTTCTGCCCGTCATCTTTCCAATCATCCTTCGGCACAAAGAATCGCTCGCCACTGGAATTATCCACTAATTCGACTGCTTTATTAAATTGAAAGCGTTCTTCATGCTCAATTGGGCCCTCCAGGGCTTTCACAGTCGGGAGCGTGGTTTCTGACTGTAGATCAGCAATGACAATACAACCACTGTTGGTCCGTTTGTCTTCAACTTCAGACTCCACCGATTGGTTAGTTTGCACTATGACATCTCCCTCAACAACTGTGCGAGATTCATCGCATTTTCCTTGCGTATCCACCGTGCAATACTCTATCGCGTCGTCGTCGAGATCAATTACGACCGGAAGATTGCCTTACGGTGGATTTGTGATGGCATTGACGAGTTGCCCCAATTGATTCTCAAGGCTGTGCAATGCGGCTTCTTGGCTTGCCATCCGAATCTCATTTCTTTCGATAAAGATGGTGAGAAGCTCTTCAAGTTGGTTCTCTTCTTCACATGTTGAGGTCTCAGCAAAGTTCTCATTCGGCTGAGATGTCCTGTTGATCGATTTCGCAATCAATGAATACGTGCAAGTATACATGGTCAACAAGTAATAAAGTAATAAAATAGAGTATCGTTCCCACAGAGAATTCTAATTAATAAATTCCAACTACTAGTACTATATCAATCCAATTTTATTCAAACAATGATAAATTATGATGTTCTGAAATATTAAAACTAAATTAAACAATTAAAGATATTATTCTAAAATAAGCAAATAAATAAACTAAGGTTTAAGTGAATTACTTCCGATAGATAAGGATTAAGACTTCAATATCCCCAATTATGAACTATAAATCAATTATCCAATTATCCCAACTATTATGTCTCTTGAATTGTTAACGAGAATTCTCCAATGTCAAAAGTCCTTTTCCAAGTGATCAATGACTTCTATTTAATCTGATTAATCTTGCCATATTCTATGCAAAATAGGTGAATTAAACTCCTTTAATCCCAATTCCTTATGTATGTTACATGCGGTGAATGAGATATTTCCATTCAATTCACAAACCTAATTATTCACTTTGCAAATAACTAAGTCACACGTTATCAAACCCGCTTCTAACCCTAGAATTCCTTTTCCAATTTCTTCAGAATAACAAGGTAATTATTGGCCAAATAATTAAGCAATAGATCTGAGGCATGATAAACAATTCATTCAACATAAATAATTGGAATAATCTGAATAACTAATTTATAGCCATAAAAGGTTCAATTGAAATCTTAATTAAAGAATTAGTTCATAACGAAATAAAACCAATAATTGTTACGCAAATCATCCTTAAAGAATTACAAATTGAAAATAAAGAGAAGAAGAAGAAAACTCTGTAGCCAATCCTTAATCTCCAAGTAATCCTTGTGTAGCCTCTAATGAATGAATGAATTGATTGAATGATTAGATAATAGCCCTAATTTCAACACTTAATTTCTTTTTATAGCTTCCCCCAATCCTAATCCAATTAGGCTTCAAATACGCTCCACATAAGAAGTCAAACAAATAAAATCAATCCAGTCAAACCATCAAACAAGCGCCTTTGACCGGTTAACATCAGCCGAGGCTCAGCGCCCCGGCGCTGCGAATTGCACTAGCTAGAGCGCCCCGGCGCTAGTCTTCACAATATTTACCATTTTGCCATTGTAAGCTCAAAATCCCAGAATTACCCCTATAGCTCCCAAATCTGCAAAACAAGACATGAGACCTGATAAAAATGCTACTAAATAACTTGAGAATGCAATAATTTAAGTCCAAATATATCCAATTCATGGGTATATTACCCAATCATCAAATACCCCCAAACTTAAATCGTTGCATGTCCTCATGCGACAAAACATAAAATCACAAAACAAAACTAAACATCGTGCAAATGCAAACTATTTATACGTTCTTAATTCCAGCAATTCAAAAGCTCACGTATATCTATATGCCTCAGAAAAATCACAAAAACATGCTAATTCATCATGCAAAAGCAGATCAAAAATATCCCAACAATCAACGAATCTGAATCTGTTATTACTGATATTGTGAGTGTGTGTTCAACAACCATGCTAACCCATGAAAGGCAAAAATATGAAAGATAATAAATTTCTTAGTATGCATCATATAGTGTAAACTTGAAAACTCATCAAATATACTTGAACTGAAATCAAACAATTACCCGAATTCAAGAGTCAAAATGGAATACTTATGCTTTTCTTTTCTTTTCTTTTTATAACGGGCGCTCTTTGAACTTTTCCCGCTTTATTTGCATTTTTTTTAAATATACATAAATGACTGTGCAATGTCTCATCCCATTAGGCTAATAGTGTTACTCCTTAGCGAGCTTTCAACCAACGACTCCCAGACCATGAAAGACCTTAGAGCGCTAGGTGTAAAGACAATCCCCTCGGGCGTGCTTTTCAAGTAACAAAGGCCAAAACAAGACTAGTCACCACAGATATACCTTTTTTTTTCATTTTTTTTAGCTTATATATTCCAAATATTTTTCCCCCAAACTCGAGTTTATGAATAAATTCAGTCTTCTCTAGCTATTCAAATTCTCCTTCCATATCACTAGCAATCATCCTTTAGAACTCTATTATCTACCCATTTAAACAATCATAGCCAACATGGTCGTTCTTTTTTTTTTAAGTGCTTTCCTATAATATCAGTGTCAAATAGATAAAGATTCAATTCATGTCAAGAAAATCATATCACTGACTCAACAATCCTTACTAGACTTGTTCATGCAATTCTACTTTCATCATTGGCCACCAAATATACATCTTATCAAATCTTTGGAATTAACATGCGATCCTATATGCAACATTAAACTAACAATCACAAACCAAATCCACAAACTACAACTTAGAAATAAAAATAACTACCCCCAAACTAATCTAGAGCAATGTCCTCATGCAAAAAATAAGGCAAAATAAAACAGTGTACGTCCCTAACGAGCTTATTCCTCGGGTGGAGCATCATCATCCTCGCTCATCTCTTGATCGGAAGGGAATCTTTGGCGAGCAGAGAGGCGGTTGGAAAATGGCTAAGTTGAGCGCCTGGGATGTGAGTGGGCCGGTCGATTGCATTACATGCGACAAATTGGTCAACTAAAAACTTGAAAATCACGTCTTGACGTTTCGACAAGTGCACATCTTGGGACTCCATATTGTAAAACCAGCCGTCTATCTCCCGCTGGACAGCTTCGGGGACCACACCTCGATGAGCTGCTGTAGATGAACCATAAGTAGGTGGAGCCTGCGGTGGGGCTTGTGTCGGTGCAACTTGGGGAATTATGAAACCCAATCCCCTAGGGTGATTTGCCCCACCTGTCCACACTTTATAACGGCGGATCAACTTGTGGTCCAACACGGGCATAGGCGTTTGAAGCATTTCATCCGATTTCCATTTTACCCCAAACTTAGCACATAAAACGCAGATCAGTGACGGATGTGATAACCCTCCTTTGGTCCCTCCGCGAGATGCTCAGAGGATAGATTGCTGAATAAGATGGCCGATATCAATCTTTAGGCCTTGTATGATTGAGTACAATACCACAACCCTTTCTCTGGTTACGTGGCTCACATGTGTGCAGGGCATCAATTTGGCACAAATGAAGGCATATCATGCCTTTCTATAGAGACTGAGGTGTGACAACGGGAACGTCATGCTGCCACGCTCATGCACGGTCCATGTGGTGCCCGGTTGACACAGCTCCCGAATAATCTCGTTGTAGTCCGGTCCATCACTCACGAGTCTAGCATATTCATCATTAAGGCCCTCTAATGGTAGTTTGTAACACCCATTGATATCCTCCTCGCCGATTTCCACTGTTTTTCCTCTGACAAATACCCCATAATGATCATGCTCGGGCAAGTTGGCGTAGAACTCTTTTACAACTGCAATAACTGCTGGATCGGGCTGCTCGGTGAGTGTGAACCAGTTTCGCTCCACTATCATCACCGCTATATACCCATCTTTTGATTGGTCGGGTCGTAAACCACGTTTGGGGACTAGTGAGCGGGTAGCCATGCGGCTGTAGCGTTCTTGAGCCGCGACACTAACAAAACGCCTACTGTCAAATTTTGGAGGTGGAATTGAAGGGCCCCTGACCCTTCGCCTCGTTGACGTTTTGATGCCATGTAGAGAATTCTGCAAGTAAAAACATACTCATGTATTAGCTTTGAAAAGAATTCATGGTTGTATAAACGTGTGCATAACATTACCCCGAAACTGTATAAAATGTGTGTATTGTGGGTACACAGTTAGGGATGAGGCATGAAAATGGCAAGTATATCGATGAGATGCCTATGCTATTAAAAGTCTGTATTTCGAAAGCAACATGCACAATTTGCCCAAAAGTCATGTCATGCAAAGCAACATGCTCCAGTGTAGGAAACAATACAGTGTAATCTTCCCATACTCGCAATGAATATGTGCACAACAGCTGGATAATATTGCGGTGTCAAGATGGTCCATAAAGAATGTGCATGTAGGAGTAATATGTTTTAATTGGCACATGATTATTGACTTAGAAAATTTATCAAACACCTAGGTAGCAACTGATAACTTGCTTACAACCATAACTAATTCCCTATCTATTCATGCCATGCCTTTAGCATTCACTAACCTAGTGTGTATGATTACGCCAAACAGCAGTGCATTATCTATGTGCTCTATTGGATTTTCCAGATGAAAAGAATAATTAACGAAGAAAATCTTGATTCACAATAGTTTGAATACAATTCAAGTCATACCTTTACTACCTTTAAAGAATTGGGAGGAGTAGAATTTTGGCACACAAGGAGCATACAACCAATATGGAACGAAGTAATTGACGCGTGGTAGATGTGTGGAAGAAGTACTATCCAAAGTTTAATTACTTTGTGATATTGAGAGTGAGAGAGGCGTATAGGAGAATGGGAGAGGAATAATCGTGTAACTGAAACCTGATGTGCCGGCGTGGGTAATGAATTTGGACTAGAAGTATGGGCACGGAAGAGTTTTAAATTATAAAGACCTAACTTTGATCCAGTGGCAAGGTACTACTGGTTTCTACGTCTGCGTGGCGTCGGTATTTGTAAAGCGAAATGGATGGAGTGGTCGGTAGGGCGTGATGATGAACTAGAAGCCAGTAGCAGGCGCTACTGGGCTCTTTTCATGTTACATTGCCTAGCGGCAGGGGCGCTAGAATCCTTAATAATGGGAGCGCCGAGGTGCTATTAGTCTTGCAGCCTATGTTGTGTTCAAGTGCTGGGCCTCATTCCTCTTTTTGAAAGCAAGATTTACCTGACAAATGTTATGCGCGAATATATGCTAGAAATTCTAGTAAAAATGAACTACAATATAAGTAAAAAAATTGTGAATGAATAAAACGAAAATAACTAAAACTTTTGGGTTGCCTCCCTGTAGCGCTTGGTTTTTAGTCGTCAGTCCGACTTTTCGGTGTTCATTTGGTCGTTGGATCGGCGAGGTACATGACTGTAACTTGATGTTCAATGGGTCCACTCCAATAATGTTTCAAACGTTGGCCGTTAACCTTGAATGTACGCTTTGAGTTCGGTTCCTCAACCTCAATGTTTCCGTGTGGCGCGACAAATATAATTACGAATGGCCCGGACCACCGGGATTTAAGCTTAAGCTCTCAAAGGTCGCACGTGGTGCACAGATATATGTCTATTCTACGCACAACTTATGCAGTCGAAACCCACAATCACATGCCAATATATTCAGGTGTAAATCTACAATTCTTCTGTCGATATCATGTAAATTACCAAAATCATCGCTAATATCTTAGCGAGAATCATTAAGCATAAATATATCGAACCAAATCATATGGTGCCAACCAAAGAGATAAGACATTCAATTTAAATCACAAATGGTTCCATTATAACCTTAGAGCAAATATTCAGTTCATAGCTATTGAATAAAATACATGTAGCAATGAAAATAACATTTATGGATTACAAAATCAGAGAAAATAAATAGATAAGAAGAAACTCTGTCAAGGCCCTTCAATCACTAAGCATTCTACTCAAATCAAGCTCTCCAGTCCGTGTTGATCATTGCTCTTGATGCTCCAAAGAAACCCAAACTTCTCCCTTAATCTAACTAATCTATATTTACAAACAATTATCAGGGAAAGGAAAACAATTACAAAAGAAATAAAATCCTAAAACTAAACTACTCTCTAGATCTCCTCTCTTTCTTTATATCATGTTATATGATATCTCTGTGTTATGTAGCCTCCCTCTTTCTTTTATATGATCTGCTCTTTTGCTAGGTCAAAAGCAAGCCTTCTATGCTGAGGAACTGGAGGTGGCGTGCATTTGACCCACCAAGTTATAGTTCATGACTTGTTTCACATTAGTATCTTAGACACCGGACTCGTCTTTTGTGCCTTGAGCCCAAAAGGAAAAGTGGCGCCCATGGTTACCACGCGTCGGCGAATAGGGTCAAGAGGTGGCGCTAGCAAGCCCAGCTTTAAGCTAGACTTTGGCGCCGCGGCGCGACTCTGTAGAATTTGACCGTTTTGCCCCTTTTAAGCTAGAAAAACACTATAAAGCTCTGGAATTCATCAGATAAGCACAATAACACAATTATCATATAAAACTATATAAAAAACTATGAATTCAGGCAAGTATTTAAGTCATAAAGTATCCAATTCGCGGGTATAAAGTCCACTCATCAGGCTCAGGGAAGGCACCACCCAGATTCGCTCCAGTTGAAAGAACGGATTAAATTCCCATCGAATAAATTGTGATGATCTGGGAACCTTCATGCCAAAAAGCTGCGAGAGTAACCTAAGATAGGTCAGCCTCTGATAAACCAAACGCAGAGGGAAGTCTCTTCATACTTTCCATTTTAAATTACTTGTAATCTCAATTACTTGTAATATTCATTTCCATGTCAATTTCCATGTAATGGAAAATATGAAGGAATATGTGTACATGCATAAAAACTGACATGTTATCCTGTCTTACAAAAATCTAACATCCGTTTTGCAGGATAATATTCCTAAAACGGATACATCACATAGTATGTAACATTTATACATTCCCTAAGACTAAACTACATAAGTCTTTTTGTAGGAAAGCAATTGATCTCGTTGCCCATTCAAAATCCAAAAAGGCACTAAGCCCACCGTCAAACATGGCTACAAGTGCCCAACCTAATCTTACTCCCGTTTCCCGATAGGAGTTCGAAGGACTAAGGAATCAGATAGCAGAATTGGTTGTTTTTCTAAAAGAACAAAGTAAAAACACTCAAGGTCAGACAATGCCTACTAAAACAGAGTTATTCACACCAGGGGGCAGTCAAGGTATTGGCAAAAAGATGAAAACCCAGATACCTGAACCTCATTCCAATAAAGGAACCAACAAAACCCCTCAAATCACAAAACTCAGGGATGATCGAGAAACTGGGGATATAAGAAAGAAAGTCCAACAAATGGAGGAAACCATCCAGTCAATCAAAGGGACTGGAAACTATGGAAGTGTCACCTATTCAGATCTCTGCATATTTCCAGGGGCTCGATATCCTGACAAATTCAAAATCCCAGAGTTTAAAAAGTACAATGGGGAAGACGATCCCTATACGCACCTAAAAGTATATATTGGCGAACTGGGGTCTTATGCTGAAGATGAAAGCCTCAGAATGCAGCTTTTTCAAAAGAGTCTCACTAAAGAAGCTAAAGTGTGATGCCCCCAAAACAAGTCCATTCCACCCAATCCATTCTGAGTCGCCAAATACATGGTACAGAAATTACTACAACTTTATTATTACAACAGTAAAACTGTGAGTTTGAATACAAATATTATCTTCTAGACAATATCTATACTCAAATAAATCCTCATCACATTTATTGATACATTATTTTACAAAAATGGTGAGGACTACTAAACAACTCTCTCTAGAACCTTCACTCCATTTTAGGACTCGATCCTGCTTGTGTTCTCACCTCCACGAGAAGAAAAATGGAACAACAAGGAAAAGGGTGAGCTCAACTAGCCCGATAAAGAATATTATGACTAAGATAATATACAACAAATTATCGTTAGTCTTCAACGAGGAAAAATCTAATAGAATACAATAGACAACAAGTTTTAGATCAACAAATGCAATGAAATTGACAATCCATTAGAAGAGTCACGTAGAGAATGAATTCTCATCTTCTAAGATTTAAAAGTCCATCATCAATATTTTATCCACATAACAACAATTAATATACATATTTAATCATCTTTTTCTACTGAGCCAAAGATATTCATTTATATCACCAATTGGTCATGTTCATCTCAACACTGCTTCATCTTTTTCTACAGGGCAAAGAGATTCATCGATTTAGTCATTCATCTTTGCTACTGAGGCCAAAGATATTCATCAATTTAATCATTCATCTTTTGCACTACAAAGCCAAAGATATTCATCAAGTATCACCATTAAGGACCGAGGATGATGAAAAACATTTTTAAGAACGAATCCAAATGAGATAGAAGGACAAATATTAGGGATTAGTACAACAGGTTTATCCAAGATCAATAATACTTCATAATAAGCGATTTTGAAGCGTAACTCAAAAATAACGATCAAAACATGGATACAATCAAAGATAGTAGCGAAATAGACATCTTGGACAAAAAGAAAAATTTTCATTTTTAAATTGAATAGTCTTAGTGTTTGTGAATAGTCAGAGTATCGTGAATAGTCTTGATATCGTGAATAGTAACCCGACACAAAAAGATAGAAATTTCATAAAAAACATCTTCACGCTTAAGTGAATAGTAACTCGTGAATAGTAACTCATGAATAGTAACTCGTGAATAAGTAACTCATGAATAAGTAACCCCGACATGAAAAAGTTCCAAATTTGATAAAAAGTTCAACAAAGATTTTGGCATAATGATATTGAAGAAAATAATATCATTTGCGAAAGAAATAACATCCTTACCTCAAAATAACCGTATTTACATTTGTATTTTCGGTATAGTCTTGTGAAAACTTCATAGTATAGCAATACTCAAAGTATACTCACAAGAATACGCTCGATAATATAGAGAGAAAGAGAAAACTTAGTTTACGGTGTGATTTTCAATTCTAACTTAGCCTCTATTTATAGGAAAATGTTAGAGCATGAAAGGAGACTAAATTAATAAAATATATTATTATTTATTCAAAATTCCTACCCACATGTTTTGAAAACTCTAGCATGCCTTCTTTGGTCAAAAACATCAGCCACCCATTTGCCAACAACCACAAAAACGTTTTTCTTATATAAAATAATTAAAACTTCCAAAAATCAATTATTTGAACTCCTAACTTCAATAATTCATGATAAATAGCCCTTTTGTTAGAAAATTCGAACCTCGCGACTTTGTATAGGAAATTCAATTCTCTACAACTTTCTGAGAGGAAGTTTTTCCAAATTCCAAAGCAAAATTATCCGAAATCCATAAATGAAGCGATTTTACGATTACTATAATCAATTTTCTATCAAGAATTGTGTCCACAAACACACACAAACATATATTAAACATTTAATGCCACAAAATACTCTACCTCCTCATATACTCATATATCCCACATTCATTATAAAAATATCACATTAATATATTATTAAAATAATATATTTAAATGAATTATTTTATCGAGAAAAGATAAAATATTAATTTTCAACAATTGCAACATTAAAAATTTTCTCCATCTATATCCACATAAAATAAATATTTTCTTTATCATAATAATCAATAATTAATTATTTTAAAAATAATATTACGAGAATCACAAGATCTTGTGACGGTAGTTCCCGGGGAGAGGGGGCTTTCGATAAGGATTTCTCCTTCTTGGCTAGCCTTGATTAGGTGACCAAACCTCTCCTTGAGATGAACTTTCTAGACATTGCCAATAATGTTATCGATAATATTATTCAAATAATATGAATTATTGATTTGATAATGGAAAATCTTGTGTAATGACAATTATTGAAACAACGGTGATACGAAATATCAACGATGAATTATTGAATCAATATAATAAAATATTGAGCAGTAATTCTCGTAACAATTATTGAGTAGTGCCTTCTACGTAAGGATCAATAATTCAACAATCATGCAATCTGCAATCTTCTTTATGCGACCACGCGCCAGATTCTTTTGTATTTTAACCACCGAGGTAACCCAACGATGTTAATTAACGGTAACAATTTACTGTAGTTATTTATAAAACTCAATCTTTGTCATTTTTCTTCATCCAACCGTTTTTCCGTTATGGGCCCACTGATGATCTACTGGCCAATCGTCATGAGAGATTCCGAAACAAAAAGAATATTCCACGACCAAACGAATATTCCCAAACACAATGATGATATTTTATAACCACTTGCTTATTTTGCAAAAATTGCACATTTCACCCATAACCAAAGCATTATATCAAATTACCACCTTATTAATCAAGAATAATAATTAGAGGAAGTTCGATTTTTATTTATAAAAATTTGGGGTCTTCTGACCTCCCTCCTTATGAAATTTAAATCCTCGAAATTGACGTCACGATACTGGTGTATCGAAAAGATGAAGATACCTCGCTTTCATTTACATTTCCAACTCCGGTCATTTCCTCAATAGCATGGTTTCTCCACAAAACGTTAACTTGTGGTATAATCTTGGTGCGTGGGACATGTTCTTTCCTATCCAAGATCTTGGCAGTGCCTCCTCGTATGTTAAGTCTTGACTATCTCGTCTGGTTCTAACTTTCAATGGCGTGGTTGAATTAGATCCACATATTTACATAACATCGATCGTGAAAAACGTTATGAACACGCGTCGTACTTGGTGGTAAAAGCGAATTCTATAGGCCACGATTCCTACTCGATCGAGGATTTCAAATAAACCAAGAAATAGAAGGTTTGAGCTTTCCTCACATCGCCATTCTCGCTTTTGGAATAACAACTTCTTGCGTCTCCTTCTTCAAATTCATCATTTCCGGTGTGTAGATTGAGCGACTTTAACTTTATTAATTAAAGTCGATTATACTCGTATATCATCACGTGGGTACTTAGAGTCTTTAACTTTCTATCTTCATCATTTGTAAGTTATCTGAGATGAGTCTTTAACAATATCGTACTTCGTACTCGTATATCGATCTTTTACTCAACACGTCGGCTACCACGTTAAGCTTTTCGAGGATGGTATGGTTTAGAACATGTGCTTGAAATGAGTCTCTTCTTAAGTTCTTGAAGCTCTTCCCACATTCCGTGCTCCATTTGAATTTTGTATCTCTCTGAGTCAATCACCGTGAGTTAATGGACTAGCGATTTGAGAAAATCTTTCCACGAATCTCCGATAATAACCAACTAAGCCTAGAAAGCTACGTATTTAGATTCTTGACTTAGGTTGCTCTCAACCGTAACTCATATCCCAATCTTGGATAGCACGTCACAATGACACCTATCGGTTTACTCTTGCTGCGAATATGGCGTCCCCTACGAATGCGGCCGGTGTATTCCACAAAGGAAGTCATAAGATAGAGGCTTGAGTATCAACTTCTATAGTTGGGTTTTAACTCCACGAAGTTCAATAGGAGCCATTCGATATGAGATTTTAGAAATGGGTTTTGTCTGGGTTCAAAGTCGATACAAAATTCAATATCACACTTTGGGAGTAGGCGAAGAATTCTTGAGAAATACGTCGGGAAATTTACTAACAACAAAATATCATTCAAATCGGCGTATTAATGTTCAAGTCCATAACATGGCTAAGAAAGCTTGACATCCGTAATAAGCGAATGACTTCATGGCTTGATATAAAAATGTTTGACTACAATGGTTTGATTGCTTGAATTCAAATAACGAGTTGCTTAGGAATATGAAAACTAACAACCTTACGAAAGCAATCAATTTTGGCATGATGAGTAGTTAACCAATCAATCCCTAAAATCACATCAAAAGCAAGTATCTTTAAAGAGATAAGATCAACGAGGTAATGTGATAGTGCCAACTGAATCAAGCAAGATTTCCAAACAACGGATGTAATGAAAGTTTTTCTAACGAGTCTCCATAAATAGGTCAAAGTCTAATTTCTCCGTAGTCAAGTTCAAGCGTTGGCTGCAAAGCAAAGAGATAAAATAATGGGTAGAACCCAGATATCTAGTAAGGTATAAACTTACAAAGAATTTATAATTAGCTAACCCAATACTAACCGTTCGGGTTCCTCGCATTTAATAGGATTCGACAAACGCTCTTCGAGGAACCGTGATTTCGACTTATCCGGACGACCTTGGAATCACCACTTCCGCTAAACTTGGTTTCGCTTATAGTTTAATCTCGAAAGCGATGTGGCCTTCCTTTCCATAGTTATAACATACCTTGGAATGTTGTGGGCGATTTGGTGATATGTCCCTCCTTCCCGCATTTGTAACATCTGAGCGGTGGTCTTTCTCCTCCCTTGGAACCGATTTACTCTTGGCGGCGACGTCTTCACATGGTGGTTGTTGAATCTCCTCTTTTTAAAATCTCCTCCCGACTCACTTCTTCTATTTTCATGGCCCACGATTACCCCAGTGAGTGGTTACAGCCTTTGTCCGTATTCTTTCCTCCTTGCTTTGGTTATCATCGTTACGATGACTACCCTAGTTGTGGTCCCTCGGTTGAGTATACTCACTATCTCGCTCTAATAATTGAGCCACATTTTACAACATCCTAATATAGAGAAAATTTATGAGAAATGAGGTATTGGCCAATTTGAGTTTTAGACCCTCTCGAAACATATGCGCGTCATTCGTTCCTCATTCTCCACCAAATGAGGTGCAAACTGGATAACTCTGCGAACTTTGCCTCGTCTTTGAGACAAAATCGTGTTGTTACGTTAAGTCTAATAAACTCCACTTCCTTCATATATAGCGAATACTTTCGGGGAAGTACTTGTCATTGAGCGTTCTGAAATCTTTCCCAAGGCATGTTGAGTGCATCTGGTCAGATGCGCTTCACAATTCCCACCAAGATGTCTCGCTTCACCACAGAAACATACAATTGGCGAATGGAACCTACATTCCTACGTGCATCCCAAGACATCAAATATCTTGGTAATTTGCTTGACCCACGTTTACGCCTTGATCGGATCCGGCTTTCCATGGAAATCTGGTGGTCCCAACTCTTTGAATTGTTTGGTAGTGACAACCCACAGCGCTACTTATCATTTCCACCGTATTTTGTACACGAGTCTCCTCGTGCGATTTTGCATGAACCGCAAAAAGCTTCTAAACATTCCATCGTTCATCGTTTGCTCGGTAGTGTTGTTTACAGGAGGAATATTGCCTTCCTGTTGCACGTTTTCCTCGTTGATGAGTACAGGCGTCTCCACGGTCTCATTTCCATTGTTAATATTCTCAGTCGACATTTTCAAATACTGTCATAAAATAAGGGTTAAGTAAACAAATTAACATATCATATAATATCCCTATATTATGACCTAACCAACAAATAAGCTTAGGTAGGACACCTTTAGCGAAGGATTTACTCGTCTCTCTCCTCCTAGTTCTATTCCCCGATCTCATGCCAGAGATCATATTCATAAGCTCGATACCAACCTGTGGCGCCCCAAAGCAGGTCCATTCCACCCAACCCATTCTGAGAGTCGCCAAATACATGATACGAAATTACTACAACTTTATTATTACAACAACAGTAAAGCGTGAGTTTGAATACAAATATTATCTTCAGACAATATCTATACTCAAATAAATCCTCATCACATTTATTGATACATTATTTTACAAAAATGGTGAGTACTACTAAACAACTCTCTCTAGAACCTTCACTCCATACCCCAGACTCGATCCTGCTATGTTCTCACCTCCTGAGAAGAAAAATGGAACAACAAGGAAAAGGGTGAGCTCAACTAGCCCGATAAAGAATATTATGACTAAGATAATATACAACAAATTATCGTTAGTCTTCACGGGAAAAATCTAATAGAATACAATAGACAACAAGTTTTAGATCAACAAATCAATGAGCTTGACAATCCATTAGAAGAGTCACGTAGAGAATGAATTCTACATCTTCTAAGATTTAAAAGTCCATCATCAATATTTTATCCTGTAACAACAATTAATCTACATATTTAATCATCTTTTTACTACAGAGGCCAAAGATATTCATTTATATCACCAGATTGGTCATATTCATCTCAACACTGTTCATCTTTTTTCTACGGGCCAAAGAGATTCATCGATTTAGTCATTCATCTTTTTTGCCTTTACTGGCGAAGATATTCATCAATTTAATCATTCATCTTTTGCACTACTGGGCCAAAGATATTCATCAAAATATCACCATTAAGGGCCGAGGGATGATGAAAACAACATTTTTAAACGAATCCGGTGAGATAGAAGGACAAATATTAGGGATTAGTACAGCGGTTTATCCAAGATCAATAATACTTCATAATAAACGATTTTGAAGCGAACTCAAAAATAACGATCAAAACATGGATCTGATCAAGATAGTAGTCGAAATAGACATCTTGGACAAAAAGAAAAATTTTCATTTTTCGGTTGAATAGTCTTAGTATTTGTGAATAGTCTTGAGTATCGTGAATAGTCTTATATCGTGAATAATAACCCCAAACACAAAAGATAGAAATTTCATAAAAAACATCTTCACGCTTGAATAATAGTAACTTCGTGAATAGTAACTCATGAATAGTAACTTCGTGAATAGTAACTCATGAATAGTAACCCAGAGCATGAAAAAGTTCCAAATTTGATAAAAAGTTCAACAAAGATTTTGGCATAATGATATTGAAGAAAATAATATCATTTAAAAGAAAAATAACATCCCTTACCTCAAAATAACAAATACTTACATTGTATTTTTCGGTATAGTCTTGTGAAACTTCATATGTATAGCAATACTCAAAGTATACTCACAAGAATACGCTCGATAATATAGAGAAAAAGAGAAAACTTAGTTTACGGTGTGATTTTCAATTCTAACTTAGCCTCTATTTATAGGAAAATGTTAGAGCATGAAAGGAGACTAAATTAATAAAATATATTATTATTTATTCAAAATTCCTACCCACATGTTTTGAAAACTCTAGCATGCCTTCTTTGGTCAAAAACATCAGCCACCCATTTACCAACAACCACAAAACGTTTTTCTTATATAAAATAATTAAAACTTCCAAAAATCAATTATTTGAACTCAAGAACTTCAATAATTCATGATAAATAGCCCTTTTGTTAGAAAATTCGAACCTCGCGACTTTTTATAGGAAATTCAATTCTCTACAACTTTACGGAAGGAAGTTTTCCAAATTCCAAACAGAAATTATCCAAAATCCATAAATGAAGCGATTTTACGATCATAATCAATTTTGGTCGAGAATTGTGTCCACCGACACAAAAACATATATTAAACATTTAATGCCACAAAATACTCTACCTCCTCATATACTCATATATCCCACATTCATTATAAAATATCACCGTTAATATATTATTAAAATAATATATTTAAATGAATTATTTTATCGAGAAAAAGATAAAATATTAATTTTCAACAATTGCCACATTAAAAATTTTCTCCATCTATATCCACATAAAATAAATATTTTCTTTATCATAATAATCAATAATTAATTATTTTAAAAATAATATTACTGAGAATCACAATCTTGACAACCGGGTAGTTCGAGGAAGAGGGGCTTTCCATAAGGATTTCTCCTTCTTGGCGCAATTAGGTGACCAAACCTCTCCTTGAAGCGAACTTTCTAGACATTGCCAATAATGTTATCCGATAATATTATTCAAATAATATGAATTATTGATTTGATAATGGAAAATACTTGTAATAACAATTATTGAAACAACGGTGATACGAAATATCAACGCAACAATTATTGAATCAATATAATAAAATATTGAGCAATAATTCTGTAACAATTATTGAGTAGTGCCTTCTTACGTAAGGATCAATAATTCAACAATCTTGTGCAATCTGGTGTAACTCTTTGTGCGACCACGCGTATTCAGATTTTAACCACCGAAAACCCAACGATGTTAAAGGTAACAATTTACTGGCTGATTATTTATAAAACTCAATCTTTGTCATTTTCTTTCATCCAACCGTTTTTTCGTTATAGGGCCCACCAATGATCTAGCAAATGCGTCAAATGAGATTCCCGAAAAAAAAGAATATTCCACGACCAAACGAATATTCCCCGACAACAATGAATATTTTATAACCACTTGCTTATTTTGCAAAAATTGCACATTTCACCCATAACCAAAGCATTATATCAAATTACCACCTTATTAATCAAGAATAATAATTAGAGGAAGTTCGATTTTTATTTATAAAAATTTGGGGTCTTCTGACCTCCCTCCTTATGAAATTTAAGTCCTCGAAATTGGCGTCACGTACTGTGTATCGAAAAGATGAAGATACCTCGCTTTCATTTCATTTCCAACTCCCGTGTCATTTCCTCAATAGCATGGTTTCTCCACAAAACCTTAACTTGTGGTATAATCTTGGTGCGTAGGACATGTTCTTTCCTATCCAAGATCTTGTGAGTACCTCCTCGTATGTTAAGTCTTGACTTTATCTCGTCTGGTTCTAACTTTCAATAGCGTGGTTGGTCGATCCACATATTTACATAACATCGATCACGTGAAAAACGTTATGAACCGCGCGTCTACTTGGCGGTAAAAGCGAGTCTATAGGCCCACGATTCCTACTTTCGATCGAGGATTTCAAATAAACCAATAAATCGAAGGTTTGAGCTTTCCTCACATCGCCAATTCTCGCTTTTGGAATAACAACTTCTTGCATCTCCTTCTTCAAATTCATCGACTCCGGTGTGTAGATTGAGCGACTTTAACTTTATTAATTAAAATCGATTATACTCGTATATCATCACGTGGGTATTTAGAGTCTTTAACTCTATCTTCATCATTTATGTAAGTTATCTGAGATGAGTCTTTAACAATATCGTACTACGTACTTTCGTATCACGATCTTTTACTCAACACGTCGCCTACCACGTTAAGCTTTTCGGGGATGGTATGGTTAGAACATGTGCTTAAATGAGTCTCTTCTTAAGTTCTTGAAGCTCTTCCCACATTCCGGTACTCCATTCGAATTTTGTATCTCTACGAGTCACCGAGTTAATGGACTAGCGATTTGAGAAAATCTTTCCACGAATCTCCGATAATAACCAACTAAGCCTAAAGCTACGTATTTAGATTCTTGACTTAGGTTGCTCTCAACTGTAACTCATATCCCAATCTTGGATAAGCGTCACAATGACACCTATCGGTTTACTACTTTGCCGCGAATATGGCGTCCCCTACGAGATGCGCTTCGTGTATTCCACAAAGGAAGTCATAAGATAGAGGCTTGAGTATCAACTTCTATAGTTGGGTTTTTAACTCACGAAGTTCAATAGGAGCCATTCGATATGAGATTTTAGAAATGGGTTTTGTCTGGGGTTCAAAGTCGATACAAAATTCAATATCACACTTTGGGAGTAGGCCAAGAAATTCTTCAGGAAATACGTCAGGAAATTTACTAACAACAAAAATATCATTCAAATCTGACGTATTATTGTTCAAGTCCATAACATGGCTAAGAAAGCTTGACATCCGTAATAAACGAATGACTTCATGGCTTGATATAAAAATGTTTGACTACAATGGTTTGATTGCTTGAATTCAAATAACAGGTTGCTTAGGAATATGAAAACTAACAACCTTACGAAAGCAATCAATTTTGGCATGATGAGTAGTTAACCAATCAATCCCTAAAATCACATCAAAAGCAAGTATCTTTAAAGAGATAAGATCAACAGGTAATGTGATAGTGCCAACCTGAATCAAGCAAGATTTCCAAACAACGGATGTAATGAAAGTTTTTCCTAACGGAGTCTCCATAAATAGGTCAAAGTCTAATTTCTCCGTAGTCAAGTTCAAACGTTGAGCGCAAGCAAGAGAGATAAAATAATGGGTAGAACCGGTATCTAGTAAGGTATAAACTTCGCAAGAATTTATAATTAGCTAACCCGTGCTAACTTCGTTCGGGTTCCTCGCATTTTAATGATTCACGACAAACGCTCTTCCAGGAACCGCTGATTTCGACTTATCCGGGACAGCCCTTGGAATCACCACTTCCGCTAAACTTGGTTTCGCTATAGTTTAATCTCGAGCGATGTGGCCTTCCTTTCCATAGTTGTAACATACCTTGGAATGTTGTGGACAGTTTGGGCTGATATGTCCCTCCTTCCCGCATTTGTAACATACGAACGGTGGTCTTTCTCCTCCCTTGGAACCAGTTGCTACTGGCGCTGACGTCTTCACATGGTCGTTGTTGAATCTCCTCTTTTTAAAATCTCCTCCCGACTCACTTCTTCTATTTTCATGGCCACGATTACCCCAGTGGTTCTGCCTTTGTCCGTATTCTTTCCTCCTTCTTTGGTTATCATCGTTACGATGACTACCTAGTTGTGGTCCCTCGGTTGAGTATACTCACTATCTCGCTCTAATAATTGAGCCTGTTTTGACAACATCTGAATATAGAGAAAATTTATGAGAAATGAGGTATTGGCGAATTTGAGTTTTAGAACCCTCGAAACATCTGCGTCATTCGTTCCTCATTCTCCACCAAATGAGGTGCAAACCTGGATAACTCTGCGAACTTTGCCTCGTACTGAGACACCGTCATGTTGTTCTGTTCGAGTCTAATAAACTCCACTTCCTTCATATGACGAATACTTTCAGGGAAGTACTTGTCATTGAACAGTTTCTGAAATCTTTCCCAAGACATGTTGAGTGCATCTGGTGAGTGCGCTTCACGATTCCCACGATGTCTGCTTCACCACGAAAAACATAAAGGTGGCGAATGGAACCTTACATTCTCGTGCATCCCAAGACATCAAATATCTTGGTAATTTGCTTGACGTTTACGCCTTGATCGGATCCGGCTTTCCATGGAAATCTGGTGGTCCCAACTCTTTGAATTGTTTGGTAGTGACAACCCAGCGTTCTTATCATTTCCACCGTATTTTGTACACGAGTCTCCTCGTGCGATTTTGCATGAATCGCAAAAAAGCTTCTAAACATTCCATCGTTCATCGTTTGCTCGGTAGTGTTGTTTTCTGGGAGGAATATTGCCTTCTGTTTGCGTTTTCCTCGTTGATGAGTCAGGCGTCTCCACGGTCTCATTTCCATTGTTAATATTCTCAGTCGACATTTTCAAATACTGTCATAAAATAAGGGTTAAGTAAACAAATTAACATATCATATAATATCCCTATATTATGACCTAACCAACAAATAAGCTTAGGTAGGACACACTAGCGAAGGATTTACTCGTCTCTCTCCTCCTAGTTCTATTCCCCGATCTCCGCCAGAGATCATATTCATAAGCTCTGATACCAACTGTGACGCCCCCAAAACAGGTCCATTCCACCCAACCCATTCTGAGTCGCCAAATACATGGTACAGAAATTACTACAACTTTATTATTACAACAAGAAAGCATGAGTTTGAATACAAATATTATCTTCTAGACAATATCTATACTCAAATAAATCCTCATCACATTTATTGATACATTATTTTACAAAAATGGTGAGGACTACTAAACAACTCTCTCTAGAACCTTCACTCCATACCCCGAGCTAGATCCTGCTATGTTCTCACCTCACGAGAAGAAAAATGGAACAACAAGGAAAAGGGTGAGCTCAACTAGCCCGATAAAGAATATTATGACTAAGATAATATACAACAAATTATCGTTAGTCTTCAACGAGGAAAAATCTAATAGAATACAATAGATAACAAGTTTTAGATCAACAAATGCGGTGAAAAGAAGAATCCATTAGAAGAGTCACGTAGAGAATGAATTCTCTTTGTCTTCTAAGATTTAAAAGTCCATCATCAATATTTTATCCTCAGAACAACAATTAATCTACATATTTAATCATCTTTGCCTACAGAGGCCAAGATATTCATTTTATATCACCAGTTGGTCATGTTCATCTCAACACACATTCATCTTTTTTGCACTACGGGCCAAAGAGATTCATCGATTTAGTCATTCATCTTTTTACTACGAGCCAAAGATATTCATCAATTTAATCATTCATCTTTGCACTACAGGCCAAAGATATTCATCAAAATATCACCATTAAGGAATGAGGATGATGAAAAACATTTTTAAGAACGAATCCGATGAGATAGAAGGACAAATATTAGGGATTAAATTACAACGGTTTATCCAAGATCAATAATACTTCATAATAAAAGCGATTTTGAAGCGAACTCAAAAATAACGATCAAAACATGGATCAATCAAAGATAGTAAGCGAAATAGACATCTTGGACAAAAAAAAATTTTCATTTTTCTAAATTGAATAGTCTTGAGTATTGTGAATAGTCACAGATATCGTGAATAGTCTTAGTATCGTGAATAAGTAACCCCAAACACAAAAAGATAGAAATTTCATAAAAAAACATCTTCACGCTTCGTGAATAAGTAACTTTCGTGAATAATAACTTCGTGAATAGTAACTTCGTGAATAATAACTCATGAATAAATAACCAGAGACATGAAAAAGTTCCAAATTTGATAAAAAGTTCAACAAAGATTTTGGCATAATGATATTGAAGAAAATAATATCATTTCATGAAAGAAATAACATCCACTTACCTCAAAAATAACCGTACTTACATTTGTATTTTTCGGTATAGTCTTGTGAAACTTCTTCATATAGTATAGCAATACTCAAAGTATACTCACAAGAATACGCCGATAATATAGAGAGAAAAGAGAGAAAACTTAGTTTACGGTGTGATTTTCAATTCTAACTTAGCCCTCTATTTATAGGAAAATGTTAGAGCATGAAAAGGAGACTAAATTAATAAAATATATTATTATTTATTCAAAATTCCTACCCACATGTTTTGAAAACTCTAGCATGCCTTCTTTGGTCAAAAACATCAGCCACCCATTTACCAACAACCACAAAAACGTTTTTCTTATATAAAATAATTAAAACTTCCAAAAATCAATTATTTCGGAACTCCGGAACTTCAATAATTCATGATAAATAGCCCTTTTGTTAGAAAATTCGAACCTCGCGACTTTTTATAGGAAATTCAATTCTCTACAACTTTACAGAAGGAAGTTTTTCCAAATTCCAAACAGAAATTATCCGAAATCCATAAATGAGCGATTTTTACGATCATAATCAATTTTCGATTGAGAATTGTGTCCACCACAACACACAAAACATATATTAAACATTTAATGCCACAAAATACTCTACCTCCTCATATACTCATATATCCCACATTCATTATAAAATATCACCGTTAATATATTATTAAAATAATATATTTAAATGAATTATTTTATCGAAAAAAGATAAAATATTAATTTTCAACAATTGCCACATTAAAAATTTTCTCCATCTATATCCACATAAAATAAATATTTTCTTTATCATAATAATCAATAATTAATTATTTTAAAAATAATATTACGAGAATCACAAGATCTTGTGACCCGGTAGTTCCCGAGGAAGAGGGGCTTTCGATAAGGATTTCTCCTTATTGGCGCGCAATTTAGGTGACCAAACCTCTCCTTGAGCGAACTTTCTAGACATTGCCAATAATGTTATCGATAATATTATTCAAATAATATGAATTATTGATTTGATATTGGAAAATCTTGTGTAATGACAATTATTGAAACAACGGTGATACCAAATATCAACGCATGACAATTATTGAATCAATATAATAAAATATTGAGCGATAATTACGTAACAATTATTGAGTAGTGCCTTCTTACGTAAGGATCAATAATTCAACAATCTTTGTACAATCTGGTGTCTTCTTTGTGCAACCACGCGTATTCATTTTTTAACCACCGAGTAACCCAACAATGGTGTTAATTGGTAACAATTCTGTAGTTATTTATAAAACTCAATCTTTGTCATTTTCTTTCATCCAACCGTTTTCCGTTATGGGGCCCACCAATGACTGCGCCGTCGTACGGAGATTCCCGACAAAAAGAATATTCCACGACCAAACGAATATTCCCCGACAACAATGAATATTTTATAACCACTTGCTTATTTTGCAAAAATTGCACATTTCACCCATAACCAAAGCATTATATCAAATTACCACCTTATTAATCAAGAATAATAATTAGAGGAAGTTCGATTTTTATTTATAAAAATTTGGGGTCTTACATAAAGCCTGGTATGCCCGACTTGACAATGCCAAAATCTGTAACTGGAAAGAATTGGCCCATGCCTTTCTAACTCAATACAGTTTTCAATCACAAATGGCACCGGATCGATACCAAGTGACTAAAGCCAAAAATAAAGTACTGAGTCTTTTCGAGAATATGCCCAAAGGTGGAGACGTCTAGCAGCGCAAGTCATTCCATCAATGACAGAAACTGAAATGGTGATGACTTTCATAGACATTCAAGAGGCACCTTAATATGAAAGAATCCTAGCAGGCATAGGAAAGCCATTCTCAGAAATGATCAAACACGGCGAGATGACAGAGATGGGCCTGAAGGCAGGCAAGATTAAAGACTTCACTGCCTTGGAAGCAGTCGTCGAGCATATATAGACTGACAAGTATGCGAGCGATCCCAAGAGGGTACTCGATAAAGGCAATGAAGATGTATCCTTTGTTTTACAAGGGCAAGCTAGGAGACCAACCTACAGTCCCCCAATTTGGAAAAAGCAAGACAATCTGCCATTTCAACAACAGGCTATATTCAACCAATGCCCAGACAGGAAAAGAAAATTTGAAAGATCAAAAAATCGGGTGTTCACTCCACTGGGCGATTCCCTTGAAAATGTATTGGTGATATTAATGGATTACAAGAAAATTACCGAACTGGCACCACCTCTAGAACCAGGGAGCAAAAGATACAATCCAAGCCAAAGATGTGCTTACCACTTAGGGTCTCCAGGACACGATACACAAGATTGTTGGTCCTTAAAGCATAAAATTTAAAATCTGATCGAAAGTGGCAGTATTGTGGTCCAACAACCTGATCAACAAAATGTCAACACCAACCTTCCGTTGCAGCATGATACGGAGGAAGTAAACATGATTGGGTCAGAAAGTGCTGAAATGTGTCCAAATTGTAGGTATACACGAAGGGTGGAAGAATACCCCCAAAGACACAGAACAAATGTCCTAGAGTGGGAAAACTCAGAGGAGGGTATGACAGTAATGAAAAAAATTAGAGACGATCCCGAATCAAGTAAATCTGCTGGTTAAGCTGATAGTGCGCCAATATCAGGAAACGAGGCAGTTTTTCACTCAACCATCAGAAAGCCAAGAGAAAAAAGGAGGTTAACCATAATGCGAGCCTATATCTCTCCATGATGAGCTAGCTAAATGAAGAATATCAAAGCAGGCAGAAAGTACAAGAAAAGGGGGATAATAAAATCGCTAGAAGATCTCGCCAGCGGAAAAATCACTCGGGAGAATGCGAATTCTCAAAGAAGAAAGATCAAATAACCTCCACAAGAGTCCGAAAATTCACCCCTCTGAACAAATTAAATGAAGAAATGTTACACGTTATGATAAGCGAAGGAAGGATTACTGAGTTGCTGCCTCCTATAAATCCCAAGATAAAGAGTTATGATTCCACCAAGATGTGTCTCTATTATTCTAACTCACTTGGACATGCGACTGAGGAATGTTGGTCTTTGCGACATAAAATCCAGGATCTCATTGAAAATGGAGAGCTGTAGATAGAATTCCCCATGACTAGAAAAGGCGAAAAGGAAATAAAAAGCTTAAGATGTCCACTCGACACATGCAGTTCAAAGGAGTTGAAGGCTACGAGTACCAATTTTGGCAGAACACAAGGTGGACTAATCCTAATGCAGGGAATGATAGAGAAGACAAGAGAATCACCAAATGAGATTCCTCCACCAACATCAAACATCTTATGGCCCAAAGATAGCAACCACATTCCTGATATTATCATCTTGGAAGATGAGGAGGAAATACTGATCATTTCCAAGGAAGAAGAAGCCAAAAAGGAAAATTTCTTACAAGAAATGCAACAACAGTTTGAGGGAGATTTCATGGTCGAATCCTCTCTAGCCCAGGAAAAAGGTGAAGGAATAAATGAAGGGAAATGTGGTGAGGTTGTCAGGGAAGCCAACCCATTGAAGAATCAAGAGTTCATCCCTTTTTGCGACGGGTCTAGTATGAGCATCCCCGAGGGAAGTGCTGAATTAGGAAGCGATCAAGTTATGGCCATAAGTGAAGATATTCAGAATCAATAGGTAACCTCTATCGCGAGCCTTGAAGGCAACATAACCACTGACAACTAGACTATCAACCCTCAGCTAGCCAAAAAGGTGTAAATCCAGAAGATAAAGTTGTGAGTTCCAAGAGATGTTGGGACGGTATCACTTTCTTCGTAGTATGCCTTTTATTTTCCATGCATGTAAATATTAAAAAATAAATAAAAAAAATAAAAATAAAAACAAAAAAAAAGAAAAAAAAGAAAAACAAAAAAAAACAACAAAAAAATAAAAAGAAAAAAGAAAAAGAAAAAATAAAAAGAAAAAATTAAAAATCAAATCAGTCAGGTTTCAGCTAATCAGGCCTGAACTAAGAAAGACCTGATCTCCCCTCATCAATGGGAGTACGTAGGCAGCCATTTATGGTGCGGTCAAACCAAACAAAAATCCAAAAAACCCAAACAAACACTTCTCCGACCGTTCAGCTCATCAAGTAGGAACTATGCAGACCTGATCTCCCACATACACAGGAGTACGTAGGCAGCCATCAGTGGTGCGGTCTGACCCTCAAAAGAAACATCCAAACCCAAACATCAATCCCACGTCTACGCCCAAGAAAAACCCTCCAAGTTAGCGACCCATGTTAAGAAGACCCAACAACACAGCGATATATCAAGTATGATCAGCAACGAGGACCTTCAAAGAGCTGACACCTTCAATCACAAGTCTTCATAAAATCAGAAGAAAATCGGCAAGGCCAATTGCGCAAACAAGTCAAGAATAATGATTGAGGGCATCAAAGCCCAAATCTACTACCCGTTCACCATCTAGTACAGAGGTAAAAGCCTCTTGTGATCTCGCCATCTTATCGGCCTATCTGTCAAAGCAACGATCCCAGACAATCAATCATCCTAAAGAGGAAAATGCACCAGTCAGCACCATCAGCATGATACATCATCATCAGAGCTTCCCTCACATCATCTCACTGGCGATTCGACTGGGGCATTTTCCTGATTCCAGGAAAGGGAAGGAGTTTAAGGTGGGATTAAGCCTTCCATCAAAAAAGAAGGGGAGAACTGCTAAAAGAAATCATGGTGACATTAGCTTGCCTCTACAAAAGAAGAGGAAAATTCTCAGGAAAGTTTTTAACTCTAAAGTAGAAGCCCAATGATAAAAGGTCTAGCGAATGAAATCCTCATCATCAAATGTGCCAACCAGTGTCAAGTCCTCACAAGTTGAGGCCTCTACACCAAAGTTCAAAGTTGGGCAGTGAAAAAATGAGTCGCACCCTTCAGGGATGTCAGCGGCACTCAAGTCATCAGTTCAGTCGGGTTGCGAATCAAAAACACAAAGAAATGGGGCACCAGCACCCAACAGTGAAAAGAAACTCCAAATCACCTCAAAAAGGCGTAACATCAGGCGGAGTCTGGTGAAGTAATTCATGGAATATTACTTCAGTGAAGGTATCAGAAGATCTGGTATTCTAAACCATTGGAATCAATCCAGTGTAACATTAAGACAGTTCAGGGATACCACCGTTCGAGTGGGAACCAAAACAGGTAGGCGATGTCAGCGTAGTCAACTACCAGCATGGTAGGATTCGTTGTCAAACTACCATCAGGGTAGGCACAATTGTAAACTACCAGTGTATACATCGGAAAGGTCCGGTGATTTCAGAACGTCATCCCCAATAGAGATGTAGAAAACATCTCAATTTCTCTTTGACAAACAGGCATCGACAACACCGACAAAAAGCTAAATCATTGCAGTCAACACCAGTATAGGCATCAGTAATAATCGGTAAAGGTAAAGCGATTTGAGATGTGCGAAGTACGATTTGCGATATGCGAAATACGATGTGCAAGTTGCGAAGTGTGATTGGCTAAAAGTGAAGTGCGAAATGCTATGTGCGATTTGCGAAAACATTTTAACATTCATTACATTACGATTTGCATCATTAGAAATACCTTATAATATTTCAAGTGTCTAGTATTCTTTATCATGTCCATTCCATTGCATTGCATGAACATGATAAAGAGGCACATCTGTAGACACTCAAAATTTTTGTTTTCCTTTTACTAACTATGCAGGAGGACAAAAATGTCTTTTTCACACTCTAGAGTTAACCTTGGATGACCACAACATCAATTCTAACCCAGAAAATAGCCCCAGGAGATCCAGTTTCCAAACCCGGAGACAACCCCGAGATACTCAGTCTTTTCCATCTCAGAGATAACCCCGAGATATCCAGTTCCAGTCCCGAAGACAACCCCGAGAGTTTCAGTTTCAAACCTAGAGACAACCCCGGGATACTCAGTCTTTTCCATCTCGGAGACAACCCCGAGATATCCGAGTTCGATCCTGAGACAACCACAGGAGTTTCGATTTCAACCTCGGCGACACCCCAGAGAAATGCGGTTCGATTAAAAATAACATCGGAGAAGTCATTTCCATCTCGGAGACAAACCCAAGATATTCAGTTCCAGTCTCGGAGACAACCCCAGAAGTTTCATTTTCAACCTCGGAGACAACCACGAGGAATGCAGTTGCATTTCCGGAGATAACCTCAAAAATGTTTGTTTCTACCCAGCAGTCAGCTTCAACCTCGGAGATAACCCCGGGGCACTCAATTCCAAACCCGGAGATAATCCCGGGAAGATAGGCACACCTCAGAGACAACCCTGAGGACATTCAGCACCTGCAGCAGCCCAATCTCAAAGATAACCCTGAGTAATGACTGCTAAATCAACCCAGAACCGGAGATAACCCCGGTGAGCGGAAAAATCATCATTTTGCCACCTTGATCCCATATTCGAGCCGTCTCAACAACATTTCAACATACATTCTACACAGAAGTGTCCTACAAGAACCATAGCTTTAATCCCGAGTGACTACTACACAAGATAACACACCGGATAGAATTTGAAGACTTGAAGACCTGGGCATGGTCCCATCTTCCTGACTTCGTACAACCTCTAATCCCATGTCATTTGTGTAGCTCTCGACAACAGAACTCTGAAAATGTCTTATAGACCTCAATCGGATACCCAGATTGAAGTTATGAAGGTTCGAGCGGACAACGCATTGCATGCGTGCACATACTTCGAGACGGCGGGACCTGCGGAGCCCAGGGCACCCCGGGCTACCGTAGGTACACCTGCGGCTCCCCCTCTATAAATAGAGGGCTTGGGGTGGCCATTTTGCATAGAGAAAAGGCGAGGAAGCCCTGTCCCTTTTGCTCTGTACACACTATAAATTGACTGCTTTTTCATTTTAAACACTTGTGAGTTCGTGCTTTGTCATATTTTACCGGTGGAAACCGAGTGCCTACCGAAGGCTGAGGATGAGCATGAAGTTCATTCATTTAAAGCTATTTGAAGTCTTCTTGGCAGCCTACTGTAAGACTTCTTACTTTTCTTAAAGCCTTTCTCCACTTTTGTGCACACACGGTTATTCACGTTGAGAGTCATGTTACGTGTGTATGCCCGGACTTCGGTCCGTGGCTTTTTATTTCTTTATATATATATATATATATATATATGTACTAACATCATCGAGTTATGCCTCGATTGAGCACAGATTCACATCCAAACGCGTTTATTTCTTTTATATATATATATATATATATATATATATATATATATATATATATATATATATATATATATACTTATATAAAACTATTATCGAACTTTGTTTGGTGAGCTTTAATTTTATATCCTGAGCGTTTACTACTTTTATATATATAAATATTTATATATATATTGTTATCATCAAACTTTGTTTGATTGAGCCTGGATTTTATATCTGGTGCGTTTACTTATTATATATATATATATATATATATATATATATATATATTTTACATTCCTCTCAGAGCCTCTGCTTTTACTTATTGGCCTTTTACTGCTTTATTTACATTTAGTTCCGCCTGGAGTTTACTTCGTGGCGGTTGATCGTCTTTACTGCTTTATTTATATTTAATCTCGCTTGGAGTTTACTTCGTGGCGGTTGATCATCTATATATATATATATATATATATATATATATATATATATTTACTGCTTTTATATATTTACATTTCCAATCCCCCATGAAGTTTATTTCGTGGCGGTCGATCGTCCCTATATATATTTACAGCTTTTATATATTTACTTTTCCAATCCCCCATGGAGTTTACTCCGTGGTGGTTGATCGTTTATATATATATATATATATATATATATATATATATATATATATATATATATATATACATCTTATATATATATATAATTGCTTATATCTTTCATATAAATTGTAACATCATGTGAGCCTAGGAATCATGTGATCACAGATTCAGTCTCCGAATCTAGATTCGGTTCCCGTGATGGACATTTTCAGCTATAACCAGTTTGTAAATTATTCACGGTGTTTGAATTTCATTAGATGGCTCTCATGCCCACAAGGAGTTCGGCCTGCTTTATACATTATTTTCTCAAAGATGCTTCGCATCTCGAAAATAAAAGCAACGCAACTGAACACATAATAAAATGGAAGTATCAAAGACCTCAATTACTATTGAGCATAAGGGTTTGAAAAACCTCTTTTACAAAACATCACTACTATATCTTGTTAAAATTGAACTTTTATACAAAATTCAAACCCTTTGTATATAGGTACAAACGAGGCATAATACTACTTCTAAATAATTTCACATTGACCCCCCCCACACACACACATTCATATAATAGTTTAAATTCAAACCCTTTGTATATAGGTGCAAACGAGGCGTAACACTACTTCCAAATAATTGCACATTGACCCACACACACACACATTTATATAATAGTTTAAATTGAAAAGTGGCGGTCACCGTGGTAACACGGATGTCGAGGGGGGGGGGGTGGTGTCTAACACCTTCCCTTCACATAATCAAGCCCCTGAACCCTAATGAATCTCAGTTTTGCAGACAAGTTAAGCAGTGTTACATCACGTGGTCAATGTGCAAACCTTTTCTCGGTTGAGTTGGTGCAACCATTTAAAAATACCAACTAACGACTCTTATAGTCCAATCGTCGACATATACATGTTGGACCTTTTCACAACTTATTTTTTCAAACAAATCTCACCTAACATGAGAACACCAAAAGACAAGAACAGAAAGGGGACAAATAAAAATCCCGACGTCGATAATCAGTACATAAAATTGGCTACTTTCGGTATTCGGTACGATTCGGGTCGGGTCGGTCCGATTTTTTACCGATGAACACCCCTACCTTATATGTTTTGTTTCTTCTTATGACATTAAGTCAATTAATAAATTTACAACATAAGAAATCATATTAACATTGTTGAAAATTACAATTAAATGAACACAAACATAATAAAAATTACTTAGAATATTAGATTTTTTCAAAGTCAATGTAAGAGTAACTACTTAACTTATTCTATTAGGAAAATAATAGAGATTATATATATATATATATATATATATATATGGGTGCCAATCCGTAGCAACCGGTTGCTAGGGTTACTATTACAACAACCATGATATATATCATTGATCAATAAATGAACAACATGAATTAAAAAAATAATAAAAATTCACACTCTTCTTTATAAGCTATATTTGCGTTCTAATATTGATATATTGCTTTGACCATTATTTCATTTATTTAATTACTTCTTTTGCCTTTTGTATGTTATTGAAGTTTTTATTATTGGCTCCAGGACAATAATATTAGTAATAATATATATTAATATTGGTATTAGTAATAATATATATTAATATTAAATATCAATATTAAATACTAATATATATTATTACTAATACCAATATTAATATATATTATTACTAATATTATTGTCCTTGGAGCCAATAATAAAAACTTCAATAACATACAAAGGAGCAAAAAAGTAATTGAGGGCAATGAATAATGGTCAAAGCAACATATCAATAATTAGAACTGCTGCTACAGCCTCTAGCGGCAGGTGTGAATTTTATTTTTATTTTTTTAATCTATATCGTTCATTTTATTGATCAAGGGTGTAGATTATGGTTACTAGAATAGTAACCCTAGCAACTGATTACTACAGATTGACACCCATATATATATATATATATATATATATATATATATATATAAAAGTTGAGAATAACGATTAAACTTTTCAACTTTCTTTTAGGTCATAAGACATTACTACTAAAATAAATGCTAAATTAAAATAATTAATAACAATAAATGATAAATTGAGATATCATAAAGTAAGATAAAAGTTAATTTAATAATATTAAATTCTGATTTGGGATGAGAATGGTACCAAAACATATAGAGGTACCAAAAATTAGTGAGATTTTATATTTTTCACTAGATAGATATGTTTTAAAATTGCACTAAATTGATGGTTCAACATTAGAAATATCATATCCCTTATTTTATACTTAAAATTTTCAATGTTATTCTCAGTTGTCGTTATGATGTTTTACAGTATTCAATAATAAAAAAATAAAATGATTCTTACTTTTGTTACTAAGGGGGTGTATTCAATTAAAATTTTTAAAGTTTTTTTTTAAGTGACATATTTTTATAGAGTTTGTGAATTTTAATGACTTTTAAAGACTTTTTTAAAATGACTTTTATAGACTTCAAGAAATAAGTGATAAACTTTAATAGACTTTTTACCAAGATTTTGATAGATTTTTGTATACTTCTAATATATCTTGTAGCTTATATTAATTGTTCATTAGCTTATGTGCACAACCTCTCACTCTTTTTTCATAAACTACACAAAATCTCATTATTTCATTAAATTGTTGTGGCATGAGATTTTATATATATTGAAAGCATTCATATTATTCTACTCATTTTATGATAAATTTGGATACTTGAATACGAATAAAATTTTAGAAACTACAGACGCAACACAAAAACTAAGCACACTTTTTATTGAACTATATATACTATATATGCGTATGATTTTTTAGTATTAGTTTCAAACTCTGTTTTTCATAAAATAATATGACAATAAAAATTTATATGATCGCAAAACTTCATACATGTGAGTAAATTGCCATCAAATTATAAAAAATTAATCAGAGAAATTTATCAGAATTGTTAATAGTTGTTAGTGAATCAAATGTGACCGTTAAAACAAAATTATGTGAATTTTTAATTTATTTATGATGTTAGAAATTAATTAATTAAAATGTTACGTAACTAATTTTTTAATAGTCGACCATTGTCATCTTTTAATTTTTTTTAATTTTGATGAATTTTAGAATTTATCAAGATTCGTATATATCATATTCTATATCTATATATATATATATATAATTAATAGTAAAAACCAAAATTCTTCATGTTTAATTTTTCAAAGTCATAACGAGATATTCCTATAATAAAAGTTTGTGTAATTTATCTAATTTTTAATAATTTTAGTAAAAAAAATATAAACGGTTTATAATTTTAATAATTATATTTTCTAAAATTAGATTAATTTATATTCATTTTAAGTTAAAAATTTATCGGAGAGTTTTGCGACTTTTGGATTTTTCATAAAATCTCTCTGCAATTTTTTTACAGGCGATTTGAATTTCTACCTTTATATTTAATATTTAGAAGTCTTTAGAGATGATGTCAAACTTTGGATATGAGTTGATAGTTATAAATTTTCTTCTAAAGTCTGTCAAACTCTACCATTTAATAGAAATCTAAAAAATCAATGACTTTTTGAATACCAAAATACTTTTATAGATTTTATAAAAGTCTTAATTCAATACCACCTAACTTTTAAAGACATTACAAAAGTTATAATTGAATACCACTAAACTTTTATAAACTCTTTAAATGTCTTAATTGAATACAACTAAACTTTTAAAATTTTTAAAAATCTTTAAAAATCTTAATTCAATACACCCTCCTAAAATAAAGTCATCTAAAGTTGCTTGAGCCGAAAAGACTACAAAACCCTATTAAAAATAAAGTCATCTAAAGTTGCTTGAGCCGAAAAGACTACAAAACCCTATTAAAGTAGTTTGGACTTCGGAGAATCACCCTAGAGGGTAAAATCGTATTTTGGATGTATGAGTGGCTCAGTACCTACTTTCTCTTTCCTCCCTCTCTGTTCCAATTAGACATAATAGCTGCATTGAGCGAGGTGGAAAGAACAGGAACTGAAGAACCAAACAGGCCCTCCACTTTTGGCTAACTGCAAATCGGAAACAAAGGGGCGATTACTTTCACCAAAATAGTGAGTATACCAACCGAAAAACCAAATCAAAACAAATTTGCTGATGTCCCTTTTGCAGATCTCAAATTGGGGTTAATGGGTTCTATCAGATCTTATTTTTTATTAATGTTACCAGATAATTCTTTAATTTAGTAATTTTTCTTTGATTTTCAGGAAAAGACCCATCTTTATAGATTATGGGTTTTGCTTTTGGCGATTAAATCCTGCGTTTTGACGATCTGTTTGGCTGTTTTTTACTCAATTCTGTAGATCAGTCCCTTCTTGGGTCTGCCACATCTTCGCTTGCATGGGGTCAGTCATTCTCTCTCTCTTTGTATAATTATTTGTATAACATATATCTTCATATATGTATTTGGAAGCTCTATTTGGCAGGTGGGAAAAGTTTTAGAAATGGAATAATGTGAAATAATTAATCTGTGTTAGTTTTAACTTTTTTTTAAAAAAGAAAACAGTTTGAAGAATAAGATGTCAGAATTTGATATTCTTTACTTTGGGGTTGTTTTTTCTTGGTTAACAAACAGTTGGACTTTATTTGGATTAGCTTTGTTTTGTGGGTTTGGAATCTTGTGTATGCTTGTAGTGTAAGCAAGAATGTTAGTGAGCAGGGCCGGCCCTGAGGAGGTGTAGAAGGAGCGACCGCACATTGCCCCTGATTTTTTTTTGTGTATGTGTATATAGCCTATAGGTCAAATATACTTTATATAAATATTGAAAACGTTGACATTTATTATTTTAATTAATGATGAATTTTGATATAAATTGTGCTTTATATATTGGTGCTGATAAAAAAAATTAGTATTTTTATATGCGAGAGGGCCCCTATTTTTTTCTCGCCTCCAAATTCTTATGACCGGCCCTGTTAGTGAGTGAACAGAAATGTGAGTATGTGCTTTTTCCTTTGGGGTTGGTAAAAGGTTTGTTATGCCAAGTTTTATTGTTTAGCATCAAAGGCTATTATAGTAGAAGGTATGAATAATAGGTGTTGTTTATTGATTCAAATTGTGAGATACTTTGAAAAGAGTCCTCTTCTTTCATCAAGTGGAGCTTATATTTGTGGTCTTAGTCATATGATGATGGAAAAATTGAAAGATAAATACAAGGCTGTTTTCCATGTAAGAGATGAGTATTTTCTCTCTTTCTTAGTTTCTATCTACGTTGTTTATATTTAAATAAAGGTTCTTTATAGGTTTACAAAAGAACTCTATATTTTTTTTCTTCCTATAATGGGGTTTCCCCATGAAACTTTCAAGGGGAATAATTAGGGGCCTGTAATTATTGTTTTGAAAATGGTTTTTGTGTATATGAAGGTGAGAAGAATGAGACTGTTCACTGCTGTGAAAAACACACGGAGTCTGGAAGGCTTTTCATATTTTCTTCCAATTAACTCTAGTTAAATCAAGAGTCTTTGGAACCTAATTCCTTAAAGAATCAAAGTTTTGTTACTTGTAGGTTAGTATTGATGAGACTAGCCTTGAGCTGGAGACTTTGTATCTTGTTTAGTGTTCTAATCTTGTTGTAATTATTTCTGAGACTTAGTTTGATACTAATCCCTGAAAACTATCTTACTTTTAGTGTCATACGTTTAGTGTATCGTGAGAATAGCTTCTTTTTGCAAAATTTTGCAATAGAAATTGTTTTTCCAGCATAACAATCTACTATTGGAGCTTCAGATTTTTAAACGAGGGGCTAATGCATTAACAAACAGATTTTTTTTAATCAAGGAATCAGCTTAAGCAGTTAAGAACTATTTTGAAAAAATTATAGATTAAATCTGATGTTTGGTTGTGATGCTAGGATTAATATTTCTAGTGTAAACTATACTGAAATTTAAGGCCTTGGTTCGAAAAATTAGTTAAGGAGCTGGATCTTTGCATAGAAAATTAACAAAAATGAAATAATTTTAAGAACTGATATAATGAAGTTCAGAGCAATGGCATTTTCTAGATACTTGGAGTGAATGTACATTATACTCTGTAATGTATGGTTTCTATTTTGCATATCATCAATGTTCGAAGAAATGTTTCTTGGTTACTGTAATGTTTACTGGTATGCTTGAATACTTGTTCTCTGATACATTGGCTTACTTACACCTTACAAGCCATAGAAGTATTGGGTCCTAAGCCCTAATCACAATTCGCTAGAAAAAAAATGAGTATATTTTTGGTTCTATTTTATTTATGTTGTTTCTACTTCCACCTGATAATTGCTTTTACTTGATTCCCATTTCTGATCATGTGTTTTTATATTTGGCTGTGAAACTAATATTCTATGTGGAAACGGGGCATACACCGCGTTGTACCCGGTAAAGCATGCAACGCTCTCTTATGATGTTGGTTTGGTTGAACTAAAAAAAAGACACAGACGCAAGATCCAACACACTCAAACTCTTCATCTCTCCCCTATTGTGACCCCTTTCTCTCTCTTCCTCTTTCTCTCCCTGCAACGGCGTACAAATCTGGGTAAATCCACCGCATCTACGATGGATCGGTGATGGCAGCGGACTTAATCTTTTCTTCTTCTACCTTTCCTTTTTTTTCTTCTCTAGTAAATGGCTAATGGTCGAGATGTTGATGACAGATTTGTGGCTTTGGTTGTGGGTTAACTTGTCGGTTAAATGGTCTGCTGGTGTTGACAATGTAAATAATTCCAGCAGAAGGTGGTGTTTAGATTAAGGGGTGGTCAATTTTCTGGGGATTAGGTTCAACTTTAAGAATTTTGGGTTTAACTTTTTCACGGTTCGGGGTTTATTTTGGTTCTGAGTTTAGCAATTATGGTTCAATTTCAGGGTTTGGGTGTTCAAGTTTCAGGGTTTAAGGCACCTAAACCTATTCTTAAGAGGATAGATTGGCTAGCAAAGTTTTTATAAAGACAATTAATTTTGCTCTACTTACTGGTAGCCAGTTAAGAAAAACCATTTGATTCTTGCATGTCGTTTGACTTGACTTCTATCTTACTTTTTCTTGGTACTTATTATTTATCTACGTTAGGTATTCAATTTACGGCATAATATCTTGGGCTATCATGTTTATTTTCATAATATGCTATTTCTTAAAGTGAAGATCTATTTGCTACATCATTTGGGGTTTGGGAAATCCGTCCTTGATTTGATCCCCTTGCTGTTGCCTTAAGACATGACTCACGATTGTGTCATGCATGTTCCGGAGTTCTTCAAGATAATTTGTTTAAAACATCTAACTTAACCTAATTGACATCGAGTCACATCCCTTAGGCTATGTTTGTTTACGAAAATGATTGGTTAGATAATATTATTTGTATATTGTTATCTCTACGGACTATTTTATCGCATGATTAGTCCGTTATTTAATTTTGTGGACTATATTATGTCATTTCTAAGGCAATCTAATGATGGGTTATAATCCCAAGTAGAAAGGTGGTATTTTATTCACTTTTTGAGGTATCAAATGACCTTTAAAACTATTACAAATAATCCATGGATTAAATAACGCACTAATTATGGGATAAAATAGTCCGACGTGATATTAAATTAGTATAAATAGTCCTATCCAACACATCAGTTTTGCAAACAACGTAGACTTAGTTTGCACTATTTGAGACAATAATGCCCATTACATACTCCCTGATGTGTGGTGTGATTACACCTAACATATGTACAAAGTACAAACTTTACCAGGTGACTTGGACTCTTGGACCATGTATATGTCTGTTCTCAAACCATTTAAAATATCCAACTCTATCAATAATGCAGAGTGGAATAGCATAATGGTTCATACTTGGGATTGTAAGGCTCACTCGTCCAATCACTACTTTATACCATGAACAATATCAATATCATACAGTAGCAAATAACAAGAAGAAAAGAATTTCACTGTTTTTGTTAATGCGATTGTATTGAAATATCATCCTTTGTTTTGCAATTGCTTTTCAAAGAAGAGGTGGTGCAGATGGTAGAATGGGGATAGATTTGTTGATTCATTTTACGTTATATGATTGTATCATAACAACGTGTTCATAGCCAATGTTTGTACTAATCTTATTTTATGGTTATAAACCTGATTGTAACAGAGCAGAGGTTGTCTTGGATGTTTTAGTAAGCCGCCACTTATAATTACTGCGGATGAACCGTCCAATGGATTAAAACACCGAGGACAAGGAGCGAAGAAACCCAGTTTTACAGAGGATTTTTGGAGCACCAGCACAGGTGACATGGACAATAGTGCAATTCAATCTCAGAGAAGCATCTCATCAATCAGCACGTCAAATCCGACCCTTGATCCCCATTTTAGCTCTGGCAGCAAGCCTACTGAATTTGTGAATCATGGCAAGTTTAAATTGGTTAAATTTTGTCACTGCAATATAAATTTAATACTTTTCCTGCAACATAATTATATGATGATATAATTCTTTTGGGTCAGGTCTTCTTCTATGGAATCAAACAAGGCAACAGTGGATTGGGAACAAGGGGTCATATAGCCACACACAAGCTCGAGAACCTAGGTTAAGGTGAGGGCATTTCGTTGTCTGCAGTGTAATTTTGAATAATTGAACTTTGTTATTAAGTTTGAGGTCATTAACAGGCTTTGAACCCTCGCGGCTTCTGATGGGAATGCAAGCGAGTATGAGAGAGTAAAATTGATTAAGTCGAAAAAATAGTTAGAAAGGGCGCCATGGGAGTGTCATAGTACTTTAACATATTCATATATCATAGTTGTCATGGTGTCACCTAGGTGATGACTAGGCATTCTGGCACTAGAAGAGGAAAAGGCGGCCAAGGCTCATGTCTTGATAGCTGGCCCAAGTTAAGTGATTAAGTCATTTTACACCTATGACTCAACCTATGAATTTGTTATGTGGTGTAATTTTATTACTTATTAGATGTGTAATGTGATGGTTTTTGACTTGGCTGATTTTTTATTTCCTATGTAGTGTTTGTTGATTTGTTCTATTTGTTTTCAATGTCAATTGTTTTATTTTTGAATTCATATAATTGTATTTTTAATTGTATTCCATAGTGTTAGTTATGATGTTTTGAGTTTTAATATATATAAAATTTTATTGGTCAATATACTTTTTAAGTAAAATAAGCAAATATATAAATTTCACATTGTTGCCGACTTGTTGCTATACGGATACTATGGGAGGCGCCTTATCGCTTAGTTATCCTGGCTATCAACTTCGTTGTTATTTAGTTTATGTCAATACTATTATGAATGTCATAAATTACCTCAAAAGTACTACTAATTGTATGCTTTATTATCTCCATAACTTAAAGTAATCATGTTGAAAATGTTTTAAATTGACTTTTACACTTATAATCAGGAATGGAGGGAATATAATATTTATGCATTTATGTGTCCTAGTACTTCTACATACCTTCTTGTTTATATATATATATATATATATATATATATAAAGGAAAATAATATACATGTCTCATAAATATTTGGTAAAGTTGGATTGCGACCAACGTGGAAGTGTATGCGATAAAGATAGAATAAATTGAAGTGCGACCCTTGTTAATTCCTACCTATCATGTAGTGCATACGTCGCAATTATATTTCGGCTGAAAACTTTCGCAATGTATAGCATGACTTATATATTATATATAAATATACGTCTTATCTTTTTTGTGCATGTTTTGTTGTTTTAAAAGGTGTCATTTTAATACTTATGTATACTGAGACAAATAAATGCTAAAATTGACCGAGTTTAGAGCCTGTGTACATTTTTGGTGCCTAAATAAATAATTCTGTCTTGCAGTTGGAATGCAACGTATGAGAGCTTGCTAGGAACGAGTAAACCTTTTCCTCAGCAGATTCGTCTTCCTGTAAGTCTTTTATATTTGCATTTGGATGTCTTGGTTATGTTTTATGACAAGCTAGCTTGCTCTCGTCCTTACTGCTTTAGGGTCTTTTCTGAATGACAGGAAATGGTAGATTTTCTTGTTGACGTCTGGGAACAAGAGGGGTTGTATGATTGAGCTGTCGTAAGAATGATATTGCATTTTAACAGTTGTTTTTTGCACAAAACTCCGCCACTAAAAAGAAATCAAGTAAAATGTTTATATCAACCGATAATCGATTTGTTCTTTTTCCTCTTCTTCGCAAGATTTCCAGCTTTCTTGTGGATTTGTGACATTGAGTTGCATAAATTATATACTTTTATCCATTCTAATTGAAGATATTGTTTTCATATCAATATGGAAAGTGGTGATGTATGGTGAAAGATGTTGTAGTTTCTGAGTTACTATACTACCTTTGTCTCAACAAGATGTTAGGAAGTTTTTGAATATTTGCAGTCTCATTTTAAGACAGTGCCCAAAACTTGTTTATAAATTATATTGTTTGTATTAATTTATTATTATTATGGATTATTTTATTATATAATTAGTCTGTTATTTAATTTATATATTATTTGTTATCATTTTTAAGGTCCATTTGGGATTATGATTCACCATCAAATGTCTTTAAATCTATGGAGCCTCTATAAATATTGTACTTCATACATTTGAAATTTGAAGATTATTATTGATTTTTGAAAATTCAAATTGAGATATTTTTAAATTTAAAATTGATATTTTTAAATTTAAAAGTCTTTCAGATATTTTATACTTTTTAGTTACCAAACAACTTTTTAAGTTCAGATTTTATTTTTCATTCAGATGATCTAATTTATTAAAATATACGCCATTCTTTTCGTATTAAACGTCCTAATTTTTTTTTTAGGATGTTCTTAAATAAATGTTCTATTTCTATATTATTAACTATTTTTATCTTATTTTTTCACTTATACCATCATAATATTTTTAGTCAATTTTTGTTAAAAACTTGAAAAATCATAAAAGGTTTATATTGGAAAATGACGTGTTGTTATATTCCTAATGGCCCCAGTCAAAGTCTTGAAGAATTCACACGAAAATATTTCTGTTTATGGAAAGAGAATACCCACTATACTGAATAATAATTTGATAGATGCTTTTATTAGGGTCTTAGGCTGCTTAAATAAGCAAAGCCCAACTACTTATACATACAAGTTGCCGAAATAAAGAACCATGAATTAACAAACATAAAGAAATAGTAATAAGAACCATAAATGCTAAATTATTGTAAAAGCAATTTGACTTGTGAATTGAACGGCTCCATGCAACGGCTCACTCATTCACCCTTATCTCCTAATTGCATGCAACAGTCTTTCCACGTCCAACCTCATTCATGATATTTGGGATTTGGTTTTGGTAGCCTGGCCGACCTTCTCGGCTCATTAATACTCTCCCTTCCCGGTGGACTCTTGTCCTCAATGTTAAGGCTTTAAATGAGTAAAATAGTTCGGGCTTGAATTGAAAAAATATGAGCGAGGCTCAGATTTATTAATAATATGATTCAAATTTGAGCATTAAAAATAGTTCGAATAAAAATATGAGTAGAATCCGAACAAGATTATACTCGACTCGTTTAAGATTCAAACTACTCGAATTCTTGATTGTGATTCGATACATACTCGGTTGATACAGATTCGATTAGATGTTCGATACATTCTCTTATAATATATACAAATTTAAATCAAATTAGGATAATTAATTATTAATTATTTTGTTTTGTTTTTAATTTTAATTGTGATTTTATATTTGTAAAGTGTAATAGTAATATATTTTCTCATTTCTAAGTAAAATAACAAATTTAATTTATAATTATATTTATTATAAAACTAGTTATTATGTGGAGACTCGAATTCGAGCTTGAATTTGAATCTCGCGAGTAGTTCGAATAAATATTCGTGTCGAGTCAGATCGAATTCGAGTAATAAATATTTGAGTCGAATCGAATCTGAGTAGAATTTTTCAAATACAATTCGAATTTGAGTACGAATTTATCATTTCGAGTCGAATTCGAGTAACTCTATGTTCGCTTCGGTTCAACTCGTTTACACCCTTAAGAGGTCCAGGTTTGAGAATTGGTTCAACAACAATTGAGTGTTTTCCCATGTTGCATCCTCTGCTGGTAAGTGTTTCCATTGAACCAAACTTTCTTCCACAAAAGTTGTAAGTATCAGGAATTTTACATGATTAAATATTTTATGAATAATTTTTTTTATTTGTGATTATAATTATTTTGAGAATGCATGATGTGAATTTAACAGGTTAATCAATTTATTTATTTCAAATTGACTAAGAAAGGTAAAGTAGGGAAAAAATGAATAGTTGATTAAAACCCTATCTTGAATAGGGATTATTATATTAATACAGTTACTATTATAATTATATTTCGGATTATGTATTTTATGCGATTAATGATTTATCAGATAAGGTATAACATTAGTAAACTCTAATGATAGTTAGAAACCCTAATGCTCAGTTAGGAAATTCTAATGTTGATTAGAAACCCTAATTTCAGGTTTGGAAAACCCTAACCCCTAAACCCTAATTGGTAACCCTAATCCTAATCAGGTTTATAATTGTACTTAATACATTTGTAATGGTACATAAAATTATGGATGTTATGTGATTAACACTAGGTATGATTATGTATGAATAAATTTATAAAATTTTTATCAGAAAATCCTAATTGAGGATTAGGAAACCCTAACCTTGATTATCAAAACCTAGTTTTAGTTTAAACCCTAATTCTGATTAACAAAACCCTAATAGTCAAAAACTTAAGGGATAAATTTTAAAGTTTATAGGAGTATGTGAAATGATCAAAATACCCTTAAAATTAATTGTGAAATTACTAAATTACCCTTAGTATAGGGGAAATTACCAAAATACCCTTTATCTTCCATTTTAGGTGATAAGATTAAATCTATGAGTCATCACTTGCAAGATATTCACCATGTGTCTAAAACAGCCCCTATCAGCCTCAATTTGACACCTTGCATCAGATCAATAAGTGCAAACATGGTAAGTTGTCAATTAAAGAAAGAATTTTTAGCCCCACTTGAAGCCTTTATACAAAGCTAAGTGTTGGTTCTTCAAACCCACGAAATTTACACTAAATATACACCATATATTGATCCATAAACAACCAATAGCAAGCCAAAGTCAGAATCAAAGGAGAGAATTCAAGAAATAGTTCAAAAGAAGTAAAAACCCTAAACCATGCTAGATCTTTAAGGTTAACTTAGATTTTATGTTTTGTTGTTTTAATATGTTTAGAAGTATGTTTTTTAGTGATCTGGGTTGCTAAAACATGAATCTATAATACTTAAATGCATAAAAATGAATATGTTAGAAAACTGTCAAGAACCCTAAAAACTAAGTCTGACAATCAAATGTCAGGCTTTGTAGATCATGATCTGTTAGTTGTTTGAGCTGTTAAGTGTATTAGGGTTATACTATGTCATGATGTAGTGTTCTAGAAGTGGAATCATGACCATAACATGTGTAGATTGCAAGTTATTCACGGTCAAAACCCGTTGACCAGTCATGAAATTTTTTCTAGAAAACCCAAAAAACAAAGAACTGAGTCTGACAAGATTTTTAGGACCTTAGATCTTCCAACTGTGGTATTGTTAGGACCCCTAAGTATAACACTTTTGTACATTAATATATGGACTACATGTCCATGACAAACGATTACCCATTACATCAACAGGGTGCAAGATATTATCGGTCAAAAGTGGTTGACCAAACTGGAAACCCAATTTTCTGGAAAACCCAAAAAACTCAAGAAACACTTTTGACAGCCTGTTTGACTGACCTAAAAATCTTAAGTATGATGTAGTTAGTATGTTAAAGTGTATCACTAATGAACCATAACATGTATACTACATATCTATGACACTAGGACACCTAAATAATGAGCAGAATGCAAGTTATTAAAGATCGAAAAGCGTTGACCAACCATGACCTATATTTTTGGAAAACCCATAAAGGTAGAAACAACCTTAGGTGGCTGGTTTGACCCTTAATATCTTTCAGATGTGTTGTAGCTAGACACTAAGATTGCCATACACTTGTACTACTACATCAACACTACATTTTGCTTGCACTTACAAGGCCAGAAGGTTAACAGGTTACAAGCTATAAGTGGTCAAAGTAGGGTGTTAGAGCCATTTTTCATGGCTTAAGACACATTAAGCCACCCTTTTCGTCGCAATAGCCTTTAGCGACAGATTTATTTGAAAAAAAATAATAATAATTAAAATAATTAAAATAAATAGAAATAAATACTAAATAATTATTAATAATTAATAATTAAGTTTTAAAATTCATTTTAAGTTATAATAAATAATTTTTTATTTTTATATAAAAATTTATTAATATTTAATTTATTTAAATATTAATTATAATAAAATTATTTAATACTTGTATTAAATAAATTAGTTAAAATGATATTAATATTTTAAAAATCATTTTAAATAATAATAAATTATTTAAAATGATATTAATGATTTAAAAATCAATATCAATGAAAATAAATTATTTAAAATAATATTAATGATTTAAAAATCATTATAAATAATTATTAATTAGTTAAAAATGATATTAATGATTTAAAAATCATTATAATTGATAATAAATCATTTAAAAATTATTTTAAGCTTTTAGAAAATATTATAAGTAATAATTAAATTACCTAAAATAATATTAAAGCTTGTAAATGAAATTTATTGATAAATTAAACTCAGTAAAATATTAAATAAAGCAATAAAATACCGAATAAACATCGAATTCAACCTAGACACTAATAGTTTGATTAGATATTAGCTGTTATTATTTTTAAAGACTGTTATAAACATATTTAGGTTGCGTTGACAATTCAAATAGCATAAGATAGTTGTTCTTCGATCAGGCAAGTTCTCCAACTACATTTAATTTTTATATTAAATGTAATTCTTATATTGATGCCATGTGAACTTGTTTTAAACGTTATTCGTGATATCTGTAATTAAAAGTATTATTGCTTCTTGTTCAAGCATAACCAAGCCATATGAAGTACTGTTATTTGCGTAAAATGTATTTGATTTGATATCAAAGCATAAACTTTGGTAAAAATAATATTTTTTACTATATATATATACTGATACTATTAGTATCGAAAGTTATAGCACTGACCGGGGGTTACATTTACAGGCAGTTATAACATTAACCTTGTTGGACTGGTAGGACGATATGAATACTCTTAGGATATTATTAGGCTGATCCCCTATGAGATATCCGAAAAGAGCTCCTAAGTCTTTTGACCGCTAGAAGTGCGGTGTGGTTGACCGAATTAACCCGGGTTGCTAAGTCTTTATGACTGATAGAAATTCGAAATGTGTGGAGTTTGGCAGACAAACCTCAATATATATATGTGGAAAACATCTTGAACTATATTCTCATTCAATTCAGATTCAGTGTGAGTATAAAGTATTACTTGTTTAAAACTTGCTGAGCTTTTTGTACCTCATCCTTGCAAATATTCTTTTCCTTTGCAGTTTTGATTGACTTAATGAAAGTTCCAGAACTCATTTCATGTGTATAGAAAGACTCTGTCTGATTAAGCTCGAGTACATCTTTAATGACTATGATGTAATAGTAGTTTGGGATTTATGTAATCAAATGTGAGAATATGTAATGTAATATTGTCTGTTATCAATTGCTTAACTTTTACATTCTTAGAGGATTTAGATAGACGTACACTATCTATATGAACTATACATCTGAATGAGAGTATTGAAAGATCTTGGGAGTTCTCTGATGCACTGAGGTCGCGCCCCTCAGTTCCAAGAATAACCATAACATTAATACTGTGAATGCCAGATAGATAGGAATTATCGATACAAAAGAAATATCCGTGATATTATAAATCTATTCATCCAAGTGAGGGTATCCAAGCACAACAATGTTTTGACGAGAACTACTCTCTGTTATGGAATACTGTGAATTTTAGATTTATAGAAATTATTATCTTATGAAATATTTATGTGAGCACTAAATATGTTACAGGCTGTGTAGAGAATTTGGGGATGTCACAAAAGTAGAGCCTTGTTTGACCCAACGAATATCTAGAATATGTTGGGGCTCTAAGAGGATAACTCCTTCCTCCGAAACTGGAGGGAACTTCTTAATAGGCGATGTATGCCCACCAACAAACTTTTTCAGCAAGGAGACGTGGAAAACTGGGTGAACACGGGATCTTTCTGGCAGTTGGAGTTTATAAGCGACACCTCCAATTTTTTGCACAATAGAATAAGGCCCAAAGAATCGGGTAGCAAGCTACTGGTGGTCATGTCTGAAAGTTGATTGTTGATGGTACAGATAGAGCTTGAGGAGCACCAAAAGACGATGTATGCTCACCAACAAACTTTTTCAACAAGAAGACATGGAAAACTGGGTGAACGCGAGATCCTTCTGGCAGTTGGAGTTTATAAGCGACAACTCTAATTTTTTGCACAATAGGATAAGGCCCAAAGCAAGCTTCTGGTGGGCACATCTAAAAGTTGATTGTTGACGGTACAGATGGAGCTTAAGGAGCACGAAATCTCCAACTTCAAATGTAACATCTCTTCTCTTGAGATCAGCCACTTGCTTCATTCTATTAACCTACCTCGCAAAGTTGCACTTCAATTTTTTTAACAACTCATCTCTTGACAATAAGCTCTGGTCCACCTCATTTATAGGAGATGAGCCATCTTGATAAGCTGGAATGGGTGGCGGAGGGCTCCCATATAACGCCTGGAATGAGGTCATACCTTTAGACTCAGTATAAGTGGTATTTTACCACAGCTCTGACCAAGGAAGGTAGGTACTCTATTTTCGCGGCCACTGATGGACAAAGCTACGTAAATATTGCTCCACACAATGGTGTACCACCTCCGTTTGCCCATTGGTTTGGGGGTGGTAGGCGAAACTAAGTTTCAGCTTGGTACCTGACATTTTAAAGAATTCTTGCCAAAAATTGCTAATAAATATTGGGTCAGGGTCACTAATAATAGATCGAGGTAGGCCATGTAGCTTAATCACACCTTCCACGAATTTGTCCGCTACTATCTTAGCCGTAAAAGGGTGAGTTAAAGTAAGAAAATGAGCTGATTTACTTAATCTGTCAACAATTACCAATATAGTATCTTTGCCACCGGAAGTGGGCAAACCTTCAATGAAATCTAAAGTAATATCATCCCACACTTGGCAAGGAATGGGCAGAGGTTGAAGAAGCCCATCAGGTGCCAAATTCTTAGATTTTACTTTCTGACAGACCGTGTAACTTTTAACATACACCTGAACTGTCTGGTACATGTGTGTCCAATAAAATTGTTGTGATAATTTTTTAAATGTGCGCAAGACTCCCGAGTGCCCTCCAATATTGGAATTGTGAACCTCATGCAATAACTTGGCTTGAATGTTAGCATTAGAAGGAACTATTACCTTGTTTTTGAACAACAGAAGCCCATTGCGTCATTTGTAATGCCCATCCAATTGGTCCTCACCCATATGGCCCACAGATTTCACATATGCATCATCCTTTTAAGCTTGTCTGATCTCTTCCAATATGTTGGTCAAAGTCCTCATGTGACGCCCCCAAAATAAGTATACATCACTCATTCTGAGTCGCCAGATACATGGTACAAAATTCAAATACAAACTTAATTATACAACTGTCGTGTAAAATACGACAAAATATAGCTGAGAGTTTTAACACGAATATTGTCTCGTAGACAATATCCAAACTCAAATAGAGTCCTCATTACAATTATTATCACACTATTTCATAGAATAGTGAGGACTGCTATAGCCACAATCTCCGACCATCACTCCGTTCCCCGACTAGTCCCAGCTATATTCTTATTCCTGAAGAGAACAATGAACGCAAAGGGTGAGCTCAACTAACCCAGTAAGAAATATTATGACTAAGATAATGCAAAATAAATTATCGTTAGCCTTCAACAGTGTTAAACTAATAGAATACAATAGACAACAAGTTTAAATGCAGCAGAATAAACAATCCATTAGAAGAGTCAAGTAGAGCATGCTATCTACTATCTTCTATGATTTAAAAGTTATCATCAATTTTATCGCTGAGACTCAACTTAATAAATAATCCACATCACTGAATTATCCATGCACTACGGGCCAAGGATATTCATTAGTATCACATCCACGAATTATCCATGCACAACGGGCCAAGGATATTCGTGTTATCACCAATGGTCATGATCATGCGAGACAACAATTCATCTTTGCACCCTTGGCCGAAGAGAACCCATGGTCATGATCATACCAACAACTGTCCATCAATGCACTATGGGCTAATGAGGACTTTTACCACATCATTTGTAACATTACAGGTTATGATTATACCGAATAATCCCTGGTCATAATCATACCAATCAACATTCCATCTATGCACTACGGGCCAAAGATGATTTTCATCACAATATAAGCATGAGGATGATGACAATGATATAACAATTCAATCAAACGAGATCAAGGATAAATATTAAAGACTTTAAATTTATCCAGAGTTTAAAAATGTCCAAATTGTCAACACGATACTACTTTGTAGAGTAAAATTCAAGAATAACATTGTATCAAAAATGATTTGGCCTACAGAAAAGAAATCAATTTTTGTCATGAATAGTACCCCGTGAATAGTACTTCATGAATAGTACCCCGTGAATAGTACCCTGACATGAAAAGATTAAAAATTATCAAGAATGCTCAGAATAATATTTCTGTGAAAAGATACTAGATGAAGCGCAAATTTCAAGGATATTCTACTAATTTCACGGAGTATAGAAGCAATACTTCAACAAAATGAGTGTAGAATTGAATGCGAAACGAAATAATATTGATAGATATCTAGAAGGGGGGGGATTGAATAGATAATTAAAACTTTTCTTTTAATCTTTTTAAGTTGATGGTAATCAATACAAATAATAATAATAATGTGAATGAGTATATGTGAAAAACCTTACATTATATATCTTGAGTTAATGAGATTGAGGCGATTATGGCGAGTTATAGCGAGATATTGCGATTATAGCGATTAATGAACACAATAGTTTTAAGTGGTTGAGCACTAAAAGCTCTAGTCCACTCTTCTACTCCTTGAGTAGAAAATCCACTAAGGATATACATTACACTTCTTGAATCTCACAGATTCCTTCTAGACCCGGCCCGATCTAGGTACTTCTTAGTTCACTCTTGAACTCTTGAAGTCCAATGAGACTTGGTCTCTCACGATTCACTAGAACTCTTCAAGTCCTTGACACACGGAACTCTTACTTGATTGATTGAATGTTGTTTAGATCGTGATTGATGCTTATTCGATTTCTAGTAAGCACTTGTTCAAAAAAACTGAATAGCTGAGCAAGCTTTTCCTTTTTCTCAGATCGTAGAGTTGAGCGTTGAGTGTTCTTATGCGTTTTTTTCGTTCAATACTTGCTTCTTCTTTCTCATCTGTCTTTGATCTGTATATATGTGATCTTGAAATCTATCCGTTGAAGTCATCTGATGAGCCATTAAATGCGTTTGACATTTCTGAGCTTTGATGGAGACTTTTCTGCACATCTTCTGAATTACACTCTGGCCCCTTGACACATGGGTATGCTTCTTTCTCACCTAACACCTCAAAAGGTGTTTTCCTCTGCTTGATGGTCCTTTTCTTAGCTTCTTGAGTCGTTTCTTTTGATCGATACTAAGGATATCTTTTTATGCGTTGGGGTGGTGAGAGCTTCAGCGTTCAAAACCCATTCCATATTTGTTGGAGTCCATCTTGAGGATGAGCGATAGGGCTTGATGTTTACGACACAAAGCGGATGACACTCTACTATCAATATCGTAGTGTCTTGTCATATTGGTGCTGTTAAGTAAGAGATCACTCGATTTCTCACAGGATTTGCACCACTACGTTCTTCACTTGCTTGCGTCTTTAAACAAACTCTACATTTTCGAGAGCACACTACGATCTTTTAACACTCGATCTTCACTTGCTCGTCTTGCAGATTCTGCGTTTAGAGAGCACTACGATCTACGAGTTAGTTTTGACAAGCGTCTGGACCACACTTTGATTCGTGGAGAGGCCCTTCAAGGCAGATACACTACGATCATCTCAGCACTACGATCCTGCCTTAGCTTCTGCATTATGTTGATCAGCCGGATAAACTGCGAGTCTATCTATTTCTTTCTAGCCATAGATCAACCTAACAGATTTGATCTCTTTATCTATACAAGTGAACATTAAAGGCTAAGATCAACCTAACACTTTTGATCTATCACTAAGTCCTTGTACATATATTCTTTGAAGGACTTTACATAATCATGAGTAGTTTCATAAAACATCAAATCACAATATGCATTCTTCCAACAATCTCCCCCTATTTGATGTTGACATAACCAAGGAGATTTGTTGTCATGATTATAAAGTTTTATATGCGATTCTTGAGAAAAGTAAACATGACTTAGTATTTTGGTGGCGGTGAAATTTCTAGAGAATAAGCATGAATTTATTGATGTATGGAGATAGATTTTACATTTAAGAATGACTACATCAATACAATTTGAAATTCAACTTATCTCTATTTCTTTGGCCTTTTGCTTCTTGGAGGATTTGCATATTCCTCAGCTCTCCTCTTTTGCTTGCTTCATCTCTTACGGCGGATCTTCCAGCTCACTTGGGCTTAGCCTTGGATTGTGATCATGTACATTCATGAATGCGGGATCTCCAATTGGCATTCTTAGACTGTGTTGTTCTGTATATGAGAGAGGGTGTGGTGGGCCTAGACTCATTAAGGGTTGAGCCATTAATATTTCCTGCTGATCAGATCGTTGAGTCTGATGGCTGGATCGTGGAGTCTGCTGGTGGATTTGCCTTGCAGAAGGATTCCTTGAGGATTGAGGTTGGAGACCTCTGCCTTTGCCTTTGCCTCCCTGATCTCCTCCTTTACCTTTATTCTCCCCCTTTATGTCAGCATCAAGGGTTTGAATGTCATCTGAAAGACGATTAAGGCCTTGAACAAGCTCGTTGAGCTGACTCTTGGTCTGAGCAATGTCTTCTCTATTTTCTTCGATTAGAGCTTCAGACCTAGCTTCCTTTTGCTGAAGGATGGAGAGAATGTTATCTGTTTGTTGGCCATTGCTGACATAAAATTGTTGAAATTCTTTGACAACAGTCTGAAGATTTTGGATGCTTTGTATCATCAGTTGGTTCTGAGATTCTTGAGTTTTCTTTAGAATCAAGACAGCATCCCGATGTCTTTTAGTCTGCGAGGAAGTGAATATCATCCCTGTCCTTTATGCTTTGTAGCATTTCTTTGATAATCCCTTTGAGTGTTTTAGACAGTTCGGAGCTCAGGGAGCTTGGAAGATTGTTTGCAGCATTGATCATTGATGTCGATCTCGGTTTGTATCGATCGATATGATCTTCAAGGCTCTCGTCTAGTTCTTTGATCACTTTCTCAAACATGGCTGACAAATCAGCCTTTGTGGATAGTTCTGATAGGATTTCATCTAGATTTGGAATTTGTGAGGGAGGTGGCGTGCTCTTGAATTTATCTTGCAGTGAGTAGAGAAAAGTTCAAGATTGAAGCATTCATTTCTAGATGAGGAGGAATATCTGAAGGAGGGGCCTGTGTTTGGATGTTGGAGCTTAGTGACTCTACGATTTGTGGTGGATACTCTACCAGGGGGCTAGAGTCAGGGATCGTAGAGGTGGTAGGTTGAGTGAGCATTAGGGAGTTGATCTTATTTTGTTCCTCAGTTATGGAATTTTGAGATTCTATGACTGGAAATTGATTCAGTGGATGAAGAATTACTTCCAACCATTGCGGGATTTCATAGAATTGATTAAATGAGGGTGGTGGCAAGTGATTAATTACGAAAAAGGAGTGGGGATAGATAGTACCTCAAGTGTGTTCTCTGAGGAAGAAATTTGTTGGAGAAAGCTTCTTGGCAAAATTGAATTTCCACAGGAATCCATTTGCAAAATCTTGAGATAATTTGATACTCTTTGAAACTCGAACATGTGATCCCAAGAGTTGAAATTTGAGCTCGGTGGAAGGGCATCATAGGAAGATATGCAAATAGTTGCTCATAGGTGGCTCTTACATGCCCATCAATGCCTCTGACTATGATCTCAATCTCATCATCTTCTTCTCTCTTTTTCCTTTGGAGGATTCCATTATATCGATTGCTTGAGTTCTTCATTATCTCCTCCGAGAATTTCTTTTTCAGCTATTGAGGTGTCATGATCCTCCCCCTCAGCTTGATCATTCTTTTGAAATGTCAATAGCTCCCCTCAACTGGAGCATCCTATGGTGGAAGATCTTCAGGCATCTCCCCCTCAGTATGAGCACCTTCTATCATTAGATCTTTAGGTGTCTCTCCCTCAGCAGGAGCCATGACTACTTGACATTCACTTGCTGGTTCCTTTTTAGCTTTTCGAGTTCTTTTGCTTCCTTCTTAGCACTTCTTCATTGGCAAGAATATACTTCTTAACGGTTTCCTTCTTGGCCTTTTAGGTTGTGTCTTTCTGACCTCGGGACTCTCTTCGAGTTGTGTCCTTGGATCGGCCAAGATATTTGATCTGATTGCTTCCTTGTTTGGTCTAGGCTCTACGATCGGAGGAGACTCGACGATCGAAGAAGCTGATGGCTTTTTGCTTTTGTGGCTGGTCTTACTCATCTTGACTTGGCTTGAGATATAGTTGCTCTATCTTCTTCTGCCTCTGCTTGCTGTTCCTTTCTCCTTAGGATCCTTAGAGTCTCAATTTATGAGGACTCTACAGGCTTGTTGGTGGTGGATCCTTGAGGTTCTTACATGATTACGGCTTTCCTTTTCCCTTTGCTCTTTTTACGATTAAAGCAATGGGTTCTCCACAGTTAGTTTCTTCTTCTTCTTCCTCGGTTTCCTTGACAATGACATATTCCACAGGCACTCCTGTTCCTTTTATCTCACCGGTTCGACCCTTTGGATTGAGACATCAACTTCACATTTTAATTTGGATTTCTCTTCCAGGTTTTCAAACAAGCTGTTTGGGTCATTAAATCGATTTGGGTTTATGGCTTCTCCTTCATCATCCTCAATCGGGTCACCAGAGAGCGACACTGTGGGATAATCTTGATAAATCGTCCGTAGAGCATCTTACGAGCTCTTTGTCTTCTTGGAGCTAACCAACCATTTTCCAATCCATTCAAGTAATAAAGCCCCATAGTTTAGTTGAATTTTATAGCATATAAGCGTCATGAGTTTGAGTTGTATTTCATTCACGAGTCGTGACTGAGCTTTATAACATATGCATTTTCCAACAATGTCGACCCGAAACTCATACCTCTGTGGAAACTCCTTCTTTTTGTATCCTTTGACGAGAGGTGATTTCTTGTGATGCATTTTCTTGAGACCTTTATGGAAGTCTATTCCATCTAAGGATGGATACCCTTGATTTGAGCCCTAGGGCTAGATTGATGTCTTGACTCTTAATTTGATTTGGGCGTTCCTTACTTTCCACGGTGATGGTGTTGTTTTCAAACACTCTGTTATTGTAGAATTCTTTTACAAGCTTTGGGTAGATCAATGTGTCAGTACCCAAGGCTTCTTCGAGACCTACCTTCTTCAATAGCGACAATGTCTTGTGAAATTGGGGTTCAGCCGTTTTAAACTCGTCGAAACACGATGCATGGCGGAGACAACAACTTGGAAAATTGCCATTGATTTCTTTGTAGGAAGTGAGGTTAGTGAGCTTCTTCTCTTGATTTAGGGTTTCTGCTTGAGAGAGGAAGAGAGAGATGGTCTTTTGAACTTGATTTCAAAAGAGCGATTTTAATTTATACACAGAAACTTCCCTCTCTCTATTTTTGCTTAGTGGGACGGTGTCGAACTTTGCTTGGCTCTCTGAATTCTTGACGAGAGAAAGGATTGTCTTGAATTGCCCTTAACTTCTTACAGGATGATGTATTCTTTAGTGGGACTACGATCGTTGAGATGGTCCTTGGAGTCGTCGAGTCATTCTACCATCGTTGAGTCATGTGTAGCGATCGTCGTGATGCCGTAATCGTAATAGTAAGCGTGAAGTGCGAGCTGCGATCATTGAGTCGACTTATCAATCGTAGAGTTTGAACAAGTCCTTGTGATGAATCTTTTTGACTTGGCATTTTCCTTAAATTAAGGTAGCTCAGGAAGGGCCAACCTCTTGAAAGAAACAAGGGTTAGGTTTGTTCTGAGGCACTTATCGAGAGAAAATGCTTTGATTTAAGCTTGATCATCATATGGAGCTCCTTTTGTTTTGTTGATGTAGTTACATTATCGTTGAGTCTACACTTTCGATCGTTGATTACATTACGACGTTAGTTGAGTTTTATACACTTTGGCTCTCGATCGTGGACTTCCTTTGATCATGTCTTTGATTTCAAACATGACCTTTAAATCTGTATGGTTAGCATAAACTAAAGCATAATATTTCATGTTTGCAAGTTAAGCATGCCTAGCTCACTTATCGGTTTGTTGAATCTGGATTCATCTAGAGGTTTTGTAAAAACATCGACAAGTTGATTTTCGATGGGATATATTGTAAAGATATTGTTCCATTTTATACATGATCCCTAATGAAGTGATACCTTATTTCTATATGCTTAGTCCTAGAATGCATGACAGGATTATGAGTTATAGCAATTGCACTTGTGTTATCACAATGAATAGGTATGGATTTGAATTCAAACCCATAATCTACTAGTTGATTTTTCATCCATAGAATCGAACACACAACAACTACCGGTGACAATGTATTAAACCTGCGGTTGAGGTGAATCTTGAGTTTTGCTTCTTGCTAAACCGGGACACAAATCTGTTACCTAGTAATTGACAAGTGCCATTTGGTACTTTTTCTATCTATTTTGCGACTGCAAAATCGACATCTGTATAACTTTGTTAGCTCAAATGAGGATTCCTTGGGATACCAAAGCCCCAGTGGGGTGTACCTTTGAGGTACACAAAATCCTCTTTATGAGCGGTTAAATGAGATTCTTTAGGACATGCACGAAATCTAGCACAAATGCATGTTGCAAACATTATATCTGGTCTCTTGGCGGTAAGATATAAAGAGAGCCTATCATACCTCTGTGTTGAGTTATATCAATACTTTTACCTTTTCATCTTTGTCGAGCTTGCTTGGTTGTAGGAGCAATTGGGGTTTTTTTTTTCATGGGAGAGGTGATTCCATGCCATACTTCTTGAGTAAGTCTTTAATGTACTTGGCTTGGTTTATGAAAATTCCTTCATCGATCTGCTTTACTTGCGATCGAAAAAGAAGTTCGACTCACCCATCATACTCATTTTCAATTTGCTTTTGCTGCATAAAGCTTGGAGAATCTCTTGCATAACTTTTCATCGGTAGAACCAAAGATAATATCATCAACATAAATTTGAACTAATAGGACCTTATCTTTATGCTTTCTAAGAAATAGTGTGGTATCTACTCTACCTCTAGTAAATCCATTTTCAATAAGAAAGTTAGTGGGTGTTTCATACCATGCTCTCTGGTGCTTGTTTGAGACCATATAAGGCTTTGTCTAATCTAAAGACATAATTAGAAAGAGATGGATTGATGAAACACGGAGAACTTCTCTACATAGACTTCTTCTTGAAGTTCACCATTCAAGAATGCACTTTTGACATCCATCTGAAAGACTTTGAACTTCATGTGAAGCGACAAAAGCGAGGAATATTACGATGGCTTCTAGTCGCAGCAGCAGTGCAAATGTCTCATCATAGTCAATACCTTCTTCACGAGGTAGCCCTTGGCTACTAGTCTATATTATTCCTTGTTATCACCCCATCTTCATCCATCTTGTTTACGAAGACCCACTTGGTTCCAATTACAGGATGGTTCTTTGGTCTTGGGACCAATCTCCAAACTTTGCTTCTCTCGAACTGATTAAGTTCTTCCTGCATGGCCTCTATCCAGCTGGAATCTTCCATAGCATCCTCTATCTTCTTTGGTTCTATTTGAGATAGGAAGCTTAGATAGAAGCATTCATTTTGAGTAGCAGCTCTTGTCTTGACTCTTGCGTTCGGATCTCCAATGATTAGATCTTGAGTGTGATCTCTTGCCCATCTGCTTCCTGTTGGAACATCCGTTCTTATGCCTTCTTGTCTCAGATCTTCAAGATCTATTTCTTCTTCTTGATGTGGAGGTTCATTTGTGCGGCATAGGCCTCTCTACGATCTCATTCTCTTGCTCAGCGATTTCATTATAAGGCACTTTCTGATCGTAGTATTGGGCTCGACGACCTCGTTCGTAGTGTCTGAACTATTAGTCGCATTGTCTTGGAGCACTTTATTTTGTCTAAGTCTGTTTCATCAAAGATGATGTGAATTGAGACTTCTACACTCAGTGTCTTCTTGTTGAACACTCTGTAGGCCTTCTTTATGCATGGCATATCGAAGAAAGATTCCTTCGTCGATTTTGGTTGAAACTTTGTCAAATCTTGCTTTTCCATTGTTGAGTATGTAGCATGCATGTGGTAGAACACATGAAAGTAGCTGACATTTGGCTTTCTTCCTTTCCAAAGTTCATAAGGAGTCTTCTTAATCGTAGAGTGTATGAGTGATCTGTTCTGAGTATAACATGCAGTGTTGGCCAACTTACGCCCGAAGTACTCGGTAGATGATTTTGCGACTAGTAGAGTCCTTCCAGCCTCTATTAATGTCCTGTTCTTTCTCTCAGCAACTCCATTTTGTTGGGGAGTTCGTGGAGCTGAGAAGTTGTGACTAATCCCATTGTCTGTGCAGAACTGATCCATTTCTGAGAAATCAAATTCTCTGCCATGATCACTTCTTATGGCCTTGATTTTCTCTCCTTTCTCATTCATCACCAGCTTGAACATCTTGATTAGTTGGGGGCTTGTTTCATCTTTTGAGGTTAGAAAGAATACCCATGTAAATGCGGGTGTGAGTAAATCGACTCTGACCGGTGAGTATCTCTTTCCCCCAAGGCTCGTCGTTGGAATTGGTCCAAAAGATCCATATGTAGTAATTGCGAGAGGCTTGTCGATTGAGTTGATGGTTTTGCTCTTAAATGAGCTTACAGTGCATTTCCCAAGTTGGCGAGGCATTGCAGGGCCTTTCTTTAACGAAGTTGAATTTGGGTAGGCCTGCAACTAGATCTTTTGAAGCTAATTTGGACATGCTTTTGAAGTTGAGATGAGATAATCTTGATGCCATAGCCACTCATTTCTTGATGCTTTAGCTTGAAAAAGCATATTGTCTCGTCTGAGCTTAGTTGTCCAAGATTTCTTGTGTAGACATTTCCTTCTCTTGTTAGGTTAGCTTTCTTTGCGGATGTCTTGGTCTCGGACTTGACATTGATTGTTGATGAATGTTACTTGATGACCCTTGTCATAGAGTTGGCTAATGCTTAGAAGGTTGTCTTGTAGTCCTTCCACATAGGCCACTTTCTTGAATGATCTTGCACCATTTTGGTTTGAGCCATAGCCTCTTGTCTTGCAGTGCCATTATCTCCAAATATGGCCAGGGGACCCTCCTTCTCTATGAAGTTAGGCGGAAGGGCTTTGTTCCCGATCATGTGCCTTGAACATCCACTTATCCGGATACGGGTTGTGTTATTGGAGCTCCTTTCACGAGGTAACATTAAGCCTTCATTTTGGTACCCATATTTGCATGGGTCCTACTATGTTAGTACCCTTGGGGACCCAAATCTGCTTGATTTTGGGTCTCACGTGCATGGAATTATAATGACAATTCATGACCTTGTGACCAACTTGTGGCATTCAAAGCATTTGATATGATGCGTGTAAGTGTGTGTGTGTGTGTGAAGTTCTTCCTCCATTTGGGCTTTTGTGGGTTATTGGTCATCCTACCTGCTGGTTTATATCCCTTTTCCATGTGTTCTCTTGTTTCATTAATTGAGGAGAGTATATCTTACTTCTCTTGTGTCTTCTGGTTGGTTAAATAGAGTTGATTTTATTGGACTCTCGATCCTTGAGATTGATGAGTAGTAGCTAGATTACTTTTCTCTTTTACGAAACCTAGACCGACATGAGATCCCTTACTCACAGGAATATGAATTGAATTAGCCAGGCGGGGTTTGATGGGCTCATCATTACATGAGGATTTCACAAATATAATGCCTCTACTAAAACACTGAGAGGCATTACTAGTGTTAACATCCTTTGTTTTTTCACATGACTCGAGATAGATCCCCCAAAGCCTAGCCACATTACATCGAGAGACATTTCTACGATTAGAGATTAAAGAATCCATGGATGAAGAAGATTTATTCCATGTGGAGATGGTCTTTTCTAGATCCTCAATTTTTGAGGTTAGACTAGACTCTTGTTTTGCATTGAGCTCATTTGTTTGTCTTAAGAGCTTATTCTCGACTTCAAGCTCGGAGAAAAAATTAGCATTGAGAAGAAATTTGTTTCCGAGTTCTTCTTGAACCTTTTCTTTCTCCTTTTGAAGAAGTGAATAATCCTTAAACGAGAACTCTAAACCACTTCATGTATTGGTGTAGATCGGATGTTATGCCATGCAATGCGATTTCTAATCATCAATATCTACATCGGGAGAGTTAAAATCAAATACCTCATCGATACTTACTTACGTGTATGTTGGAGTTCTGTTTGTCCCTTGCATTTTTGGCCATCAATGATTTGCTATTTGAGGGTCTTCATCATCCCAGATTAGGGAGTTGAGTCATTGTGCGAGTCACTCCACGATCCTCCATTCTGAAGACCTTTTTCTTTCTTCTGTGGCCCTTTGTTGCCTCTGTATTCTTTCTTTGAATGAGATTTCTTCTTGAGTTCTTCTCTGAGAGGTTTGTTGCAATTTGCAATGAAGTGGCCCGATTTCTTGCAATTGTAGCATAGGTCGTTCATTTGCTCCTGGCTGCTGTAGTTGCTGACTTTCTTTGGCTTGTTGGTTTTGCCTCGTCGCATGAACCTTCTTAGCCTTTTCACTAGCATTGCAAGGTCCTCATCATCATCTTCATCATAGTCAGAATCAACTTGATCTTGACTTTGGGGCGTTATCTGTTGCTTTAAGGGCTACACCTTTATCCTTCTTCTACCTTGAGATAAGGTTTACGCTTTCGTTGAGTCGACTCCGATTCATATGTGAGAAGGTTGCCATACTGTTGTTGAGCAGTCATTTCATGTAGATTTTTGGATTCTCTAATGGCGATGGTTTTGGCATCCCACTTGCTTGGTAAGGCTCTCATGAACTTTATGATTAGATCTTTGTTAGGATAGATCTTCCCATGGGCTCGTAGAGTTGAAGCGATACATTAAATCTTTAATAAGTGGCGATAACGTTCTCTCCTTGAGCGTGAGCGAACATCATCTCATATTCTTTGAGTCGAGAGAGATTGTTTGTTTTCTCGACTTCTTACATTCCTTCATGCATGATGGCGGTGCTTCCCAAACCTCCTTTGTTGTTTTCTTTGTTGACCACATTTTGAGCAGATCATCTTCTAAAGATTGGAACAAGATGTTTTTGGCCTTTTTGTCAAATTTTGACAGCTCTCTCTTCTCGTTCTCTGTCCATTCTTCCTTGACCTTGATCATACTTTGTGTTTGGGTCATCATAGTTGGTGCAAGCTTTGTAGGAACATAGGGTCCATTACGAAACAGTTTTCAAATAGATCTTCATCTATTGCATCCATAAGCTTGCATCCTAACCTTCCGATTAGCAAATTTTTCTTTGTTGCACATTGGTGGCTTCTTTGCCTCCTCCGATCTTTGATTAAGCTTGGTAAGTGTGCCATTGGATCTACTTAAGCTTTGTAGGTTGTATTATAGAACACCTTTCTGATACCAATTGTTAGTTCGATGAAGCACGATAGATATCTAGAAGGGGGTTTGAATAGATAATTAAAACTTTTTCTTTTAATCTTTTTAAGTTGATGGTAATCAATGCACATGGAATAGTATATGTGAAAAACCTTACATTATATATCTTGAGTTAATGAGATTGAGGCGATTATGAGCGATTATAGCGAGATATTGCGATTATAGCGATTATAGCGATTAATGAACACAATAGTTTTAAGTGGTTGAGAACACTAAAAGCTCTAGTCCACTCTTCTACTCCTTGGTAGGAAATCCACTAAGGATATACATTACACTTCTTGAATCTCACAGATTCCTTCTAGACCCGGCCGATCTAGGTACTTCTTAGTTCACTCTTGAACTCTTGAAGTCCAATGAACTTGGTCTCTCACGATTCACTTAGAACTCTTGAAGTCCTTGGACACGGAACTCTTACTTGATTGATTGAATGTTGTTTAGATCGTGATTGATGCTATTCGGTTTCTAGTAAGCACTTGTTGAAAAAAGCCCGAATAGGTGAAAAAGCTTTTCCTTTTTCTCGGATCGTAGAGTTGGCGTTGAGTGTTCTTATGCGTTTTTTTTTTGTTCGATACTTGCTTCTTCTTTCTCATCATCTTTGATACGTATATATATGATCTCTTGAAAATCTATCCGTTGAAGTCATCTGATGAGCCATTAAATGCGTTTGACATTTCTGAGCTTTGATGGAGACTTTTCTGCACATCTTCTGAATTACACTCTGGCCCACTGACACAGGAGACTGCTTTCTCACCTAACACCTCAAAAGGTGTTTTCCTCTGCCCAATGGTCCTTTTCTTAGCTTCTTGAGTACGTTTCTTTTGATCAATACTAAGGATATCTTTTATATGCGTTGGGATTTGGTGAGAGCTTCAGCGTTCAAAACCCATTCCATATTTGTTGGAGTCCATCTTGAGGATGAGCGATAGGGCTTGATGTTTACGACCTGAAAGCGGATGACACTCTCTATCAATATCGTAGTGTCTTGTCATATTGGTGCTGTTAAGTAAGAGATCACTCGATTTCTCACAGGATTTGCACACTCGTTCTTCACTTGCTCGTCTTGCAAACTCTACATTTTCGAGCACACTACGATATTTTAACACTACGATCTTCACTTGCTCGTCTTTGCAGATTACGCGTTTTCGAGAGCACACTCGATCTACGAGTTAGTTTGACAAGCGTCTGGACCACACTTGATTAGTGGAGAGGCCCTTGAAGAAGATACCTCGATCATCTCGACACTACGATCTGCCTTAGCTTATTACGCATTGATCGATGGGATGAACTATGAGTCTATCTATTTCTTTCTAACCATAGATCAACCTAACATTTGATCTCTTTATCTATACAAGTGAACATTAAAGGCTAAGATCAACTTAACACTTTGATCTATCACTAAGTCCTTGTACATATATTCTTTGAAGGACTTTACATAATCATGAGTAGTTTCATAAAACATCAAATCACAATATGCATTCTAGCCCTTTGATTTTTCTAACTTCCTCATTTACTTCTCCTCCCCTTATTTTTCCTATAAAAGGGCAGCCAAAGCTTAAGGGAAAAACACACCAAAAACAACAACAAGTTAGCAAAGCAAAAGAGAGTTAAAGAGTGAGAAGCTCAGTTAGAGCATTCTGAGAGTGAGGGTGTAGAGAGAAATAAACATTTATTTTATTTCTCAGAAGAGAGTTTGTAATCTTCATATTATTTTCATAGTGAATTTCTGAGATCTCTCCCCGTGATTTTTTCCAGTTGGGTTTCCACGTAAATTTCTGGTTTTATTATTTTATATCTTATACAGTGTGTTTGTATTTATCTTAGTATATTTGTGTGAGCCTGATTTCTCAACAATTGGTATCAGAGCTTTTGGTTCACGCCGTTGGTGTTCAGGAAAGTGGTTCAAAAGGCAGCGCCATTAAGAAAGATGGTTATTTAATTAGTCACCGTTGCAAAAGCACGGAGAGACTCCCACCCGACTTACACTTACCTGGCCAACTGGTACGATCCGTTTAAAGAGAAATTAGGCAGGTCACAAATACAAAGATGGAAAGCACAAGTGCGAGGTATGAAGTTGAGCCATTTGACGGTAAGTCAAATTTCAGTATTTGGCAGTGTATAGTCAAAGATGTATTGGCTCAACAAGGATTGACAAAGGCACTAGAAGGGAAGAAATCAATGACTATGAAAGATGAAAAATGGATGGAACTTGATGCAAAGGTTGTGGCAACAATCAACTTGAGTTTAGCGCCACAGATCAAATATCAAGTTTTGACTGAAACCTCTTCGAAGGACTTGTGGGATAAACTTGAGAAAGTTTAAAAGTTGAAGTCTTTGTCAAATCGATTATATTTGAAGAAGGAATTGTACCGGCTTGGATGGAAGAAGGGTCAGATTTGGCTAATCATATTAATGAGTTTAATAGATTGGTGACCCAACTAACCAGTATTGATGTGAAGTTGGACGAAGAAGATAAAGCCTTATTGCTTCTTGTCTCTCTACCAGATTCATACTTAACTCTCTAGACGACACTCTTTGTAGGGAAGGAAAAGCTTGCCGTTGACGATGTGATGTCAGCAGTCCTGGACCAGGATAAGTTCAGGGGCACTACTTTCAAAGATTAAGGAGACAGTCTTCTTGCTTTTTCAGATGGGCGTGGCAAGGGTCCTAATCGAAAGAAGTATTCCGTAAAGGAACGAGAAAGGTCTCAGGCGAGACCAGACAAAAAGGATAAATCTCAGGTTGAGTGTTATCATTTCCACGAGAAGGGACACTACAAAAATCAGTGTCCATTGTTGAAGAATGATAACAAGAAGAAATGTAAGCAGATTGTAAATTCCGCTAATGTTGCTGAGCAAGCAGATGTGTGCAGCAACGGAGAGGTGTACACAGTAACAGAAAATGAAGTTTCACAAGATGATCTCTTATCTGTTAGAGACAGTGGCAGCCTTATAGATTGGTATATGGATTCTGGTTGTTCTTTTCATATGTCCCCTCACAGGGATTGGTTTGATACTTTTACATCCTGCAATGGTGGTACAGTTTTATTGGGTAACAATGAAGTCTGCAAAGTTGCTGGGATAGACACCATCAAAATTAAAATATTTGACGGGGTTGTCAGAACATTGGGCAATGTAAGGTATATTCCAGAATTGAAGAAGAGCATGCTATCGGTTGGAGTACTCAACTCTATAGGTTGCAGTATCTCAGTCAGAGATGGAGTCATGAAAATTACCAAGGGTTCGATGATAATTATGAAGGGCCAGAAGAAAGGCACCCTCTATAAGCTGATAGGGGACACAGTTGCTAGTGGAGCATCAATTTCTGTGCAAGATAATTCCAACAATGATAGCACAGAATTATGGCACATCCGACTTAGTAATTTGAGTGAAGGTGGAATAAAAGAACTTCACAAAAGACAGTTGTTGAAAGGTGTCAAAATGTGCAGTTTGGAATTTTACAAGTTTTATGTGTACGACAAATAATGGAGGGTCAGCTTCAAGGCAGGAGCACATACCAGTAAGAATGTACTTGATTATGTACATTCGGATGTGTGGGGCCTGATCAAACATACCCTAATAGGTGGAGCCCATTATTTTGTTAGCTTCATAGATAACTACTCTAGAAAGGCGTGGGTGTATTTTATGAAGCATAAATCTGAGGTTTTCAGAATCTTTTAGCAGTGGAAAGCTAAAGCAAAAAACTAGACCAAAAAGAAGCTGAAGTATTTCAGATCAGATAATGGCACAGAATACAAGGACATGTCATTGCTATAGTTTTGCCAGGATGAAGGTATCACCATGCACTTCTCAGTCAAAAGAACTCCAGAGTAAAATGGGGTTGCCGAGAGGATGAACATAACTCTATTGGAATGTGCCAGATGTATGAGGTTGAATGCAGGATTGCCCAAGAATTTCTGGGCTGAGGCAATCAACACAGCGTGTTATCTGATAAATCGATCTTCTTCAGCTGGAATTGATTACAAAATCCCCGAAGAGGTATGGAGTGAGAAACAAGTTGATTTTTTTGTGATGAAAATCTTTGGTTGTCTAACTTATGGTCATCTTCCAGTCGAAGTGCGACAGTCCAAACTTGATCTAAGGTCAAAAGAGTGTATTTTCCTTGGATATGAAGATGGAGTCAAGGGATACAGGTTATGGGATCCAGTATCCAAGAAGATGGTTGTCATCAGAGATGTGGTGTTCAATGAGAAAGACATGCTGAATAAGTCTGAGAATAAAGAATTTGCAGTAGGTGAGTTGCAGAAACACCTAGTTGAGGTGGAGCTTCCTGAAGAGATTGAAGATGATAATCCTTTAGATCCCCAAGAAAGGTCCTATAATCTTGTTAGAGATCGGGAAAGGCGAGTCATCAAACCAGTGCATAGATATGGGTTTAAAGACATAGTTGCCTTTTGTGACGCCCCCAAAATAGGTATACATCACCCATCTTGAGTCGCCAGATACATGGTACATAAATTCAAATACAACTTAATTATACAACAGTCATGTAAAATACGACAAAACATAATCTAAGAGTTTTAATAAGAATATTGTCATCTAGACAATATCCACACTCAATGGAGTCCTCATTACATTTATTGTCACACTATTTAACAAAATAGTGAGGACTACTAATGCTATCATCTGGACCATCACTCCGTTCCCCGACTAGTCCCGACTACGTTCTCATTTCCTGAAGAGAACAATAAAAGAAAGGGTGAGCCCAACTAGCCCAGTAAGAAATATTATGACTAAGATAATGCAGAATAAATTATCATTAGTCTTCAACAATATTAAACTGATAAAATACAATAGACATCAAGTTTAACTGTAGCGGAACAAAGAATCCATTAGAAGAGTCAAGTAGAGCATGATATCTACTATATTTTATGATTTAAAATGTTTTCATCAATTTTTATCGATGAGACTCAGCTTAATAAATAAACCACATCATCGAGTCATCCCTGCACTATGGGCCAAGGATATTCATTAAATCATCAATGGTTATGACTATACCGAATAATCCCTGGTCATAATCATACCAAAAACTATCCATCAATACACTACAGGCCACTGAGGACTTTTACCAAATCATTTATAACATTACAGGTCATGATTATACCGAATGATCCCTGGTCATAATCATACCAAGTCCATCTATGCACGTAAGCCAAAGATGACTTTTATCACAATATAAGCATGATGATGATGACAATGACATAATAATTCAGTAAAACAAGTTCAAGAATAAATTTTAAAGATTTATAAGTTAATTTATCCTAAAATCAATTATGTCCAGATTGTCAACATGATACTGTTGTGTGGAGTAAAATTCAAGAATGCTCAGAAGAATATTTTCATGAAAAGATACTGGATGAAGCGCAAATATCTAGGATATTCTACTAATTTCATAGAGTATAGAAGCCAAAACTTTAACCAACTGAGTATAATAGAATATATGAAACTGCAAATGGATTTTTAGTTTGCCATGCGGTAATCCACGTGAGCGGATCATTTCCACAATTTAATAAGGAATGAATACGAAGGATCATTCACCATGCATACTGATAATCCACATAGACAAAAGTTATTCCAATGAAATAATAAAGAATGGAATAATAGAAGAATTCACCGTGGCATGCGATGAAATCGCATGCAGACGTTATTTCCAATGAATAATAAAGAATGGAACCAGTCAAGCGTAATCCGCATGCAGACATGATATTCCAACGAATAATAAAGAATGGAACCAGTCATGCGTAATCCACACGCATGTGATGTTCCAACATGAATAATAAAGAATGGAATAACAACAAAATTCACCGTGCATGCGATAGATCCACATACAAAGTTATTCCAATGTAATAATAAAGAATGGAATAACGAAGAATTTCACCATGTATGCGGTATCTTGACATAGACAAAGTTATTCTAACATAATAATAAAGAATGGAATAACAACCCTTACGAGTATTGAAAGAAAATAACTCTCTTAATGAATACGAAAGAATAATACCCCTTACCTTAGAAGAAAATTGGATACTGGAATAGTGAGGTGGCAGACTTCTCTTCTCCTTTCTCTTTATAATTTCTCTCTATAATAGTTGCTCTATAGCTTTAGTGAATTGGTGAAAAATAATGAAGGAATGAGCTTCTATTTATAGGAAAATATAGTTTCGATAATTGCACGTTTTGGGGCTCGAAATATTATAGTATAGTACCTTCCTCTTTTCTTTCATTTTTAATTTAGTCCTGCAAGTATTATCAAACTTGTACCACCTCCCCTAATAGTAAATCATGTGAATCAATAGTAAATCATGTGACTCAATAGTTCTAATCATGTGAAAATACGAATTACAGTATAGTACCTCCATCTATACCTTTATTTTTAACTTAGTCGTGCAAGTATTATCAATCTTGCACCAACTCCCCTAATAGTACATGAATGTGAATCAATAATACACACATGTAAACACATAGTTATAAGCATGCGAATCAATAGCAATTAATTACTCATTTATCCGGTTAATTACCCGATTGGTCAATATAACCTCCAGACATCAATTATTATCGAAATAAATGTCGATTTTCACTAACACTAATAATTTCAACACAATGGAACTATCAATTTCATCTTTAATCAACATGAACTTATTCATCATTAATATTATAATTCACAATATTTAACAACCTGTGTCGTTCCTGGAAAGAGGGGGGGCAGATAAGGATTTCTCTATATTGGCGCACAATTAGATTATCTAACCTCTCCTTGACAGAACTTCTAGACATTGTCAAAATTGCAAATAATAATATGAATAACTTTGTCGTTCCAATTATTAATTTAATAATATAACATATTATACAGATGATACTATGACAATAATTGAATCAATAATATGAGAGATATGATGCAGCAATTACTGTAGTAATAATTGAGTATAACTGAGTGATTTCTCACGTAAGCATCAATAATCAATACCGTATGCTACTATGCAACCACATGTATTACCGTACTGTTACTACCGATTATTTTATGAAATCTTTCTTACTTTGAAAAATTTTCAAATATCGCCCTTAACTTTAAACTTTTATCAATTTAACTATTTACCAAAATAGAAAAATTGAATATTTTTATTTTATAAAATTAGGGATATCACACCTTTGCCTTGATTGCTGGTAGTGGAGATCCAACTAGCTATTAGGATGCTATTCAGTCCGAGGATAATGATAAATGGGCGATAAAGATGGCAGAAGAGATGGAGTCTTTATAGAAGAACCAGACTTGAGAGTTAGTTCAACTTCTAAAAGGATCGAAGGCTATAGGTTGCAAGTGGGTGTTCAGGAAAAAGGAAGCTCAGTCTGATAAAGAAGGTGAAAGATTCAAGGCCAGATTAGTGGCAAAAGGATTCTCCTAGAGAGAGGGAATCGATTACAATGAGATCTTCTCATCAGTTGTAAAACATACATCGATTCGGTTGATCTTATCTATTGTAACATCACAGGATATGGAGTTAGAACAACTTGATGTGAAAATAGATTTTCTCCATGGTGATTTAGAAGAAAAGATCTACATGAAGTAGACTGAGAGGTTTATTGAACCAGGGAAAGAGGGCTTAGTTTGCAGTTTAAAGAAGTCTCTATATGGTTTGAAATTGTCCCCAAGACAGTGGTACATGAATATCCTAGGTATGGAAATTCACAGGGATCGTCAGTCAGGAAAGTTGTGGTTAACTCAGAAAGGATATGTGCAGAAGGTTTTGGAGAGGTTTAGCATGAACAATGTTAAACCAGTTAGCACTCCATTGGCAGCACATTTTAGGTTATCTTCACAGTTGAGCCCACAGATAGAGGATGTGGTGGAGTATATGTCCAAAGTACCGTATGCAAATGCGGTGGGTTGTCTAATGTACACCATGATATGTACAAGGCCAGATATCTCATAAGAAGTCAGCGTGGTTAGCAGATATATGGAAAATCCAGGAAAAGAGCATTGGAATGTTGTGAAATGGATTTTTCATTATCTAGCAGGTACAACCAATTATGGTCTTATATTTGATCGTGATACCGCAATAAGTGAGGTTACATGGTTTGTTGATTCAGATTATGCTGGAGACCTAGATGCAAGGAGATCAACGATAGGGTTTGTATACACCTTTTGTGGAGGATGTATATGTTGGAGGTTAGTGTTGCAGTCTACGGTAATGTTATCAAAAATAGAGGCTGAATATATGGCATTGACAAAGGCAAGCAAAGAGGCTTTGTGGCTTAAGGGACTAGTTGAAGAACTAGGTTTCAAGCAGGGCAGTATCTAAATTCAGTGTGATAGTCAAAGTGCTATTCATTTAGCAAAGAACCAGGTGTTCCATGCCAGAACCAAACATATAGATGTTCGATATCACAAGATTCGTGAGTGGTTGAACAATGGTAACATTACAGTTCGCAAAGTTCACAGAAAGGAGAATGCCGCAAATATGCTTACAAAGTCAATTACAACAGAAAAGTTCAAGCACTGTTTGGATTTAATTCACTTCGTCGAATGCTGAGTTCGTGGTGGAGTATCCAGGGAGAGGGATACATTCACAGACACAAATAAGTTCACAGTATTTCAAAAATGCAAGCCAAGGTGGAGATTGTTGGTTAAAGTCCTCACCACTGAATTTGACCTTCATTTTTTTCCATTCCCCAACCCTTTGATTTTTCTAACTTCCTCATTTACTTCTCATCCCCTTAGTTTTCCTATAAAAGGGCAATCAAAGCTTAAGGGAAAAACACACCAAAAACAACAACAAACTTAGCAAAGCAAAATAGAGTTAGAGAGTGAAAAGCTCAGTTAGAGCATTATGAGAGTGAGGGTGTAGAGAGAAATAAGTGGTTAGTTTATTTCTCAGTAGAGAGTTTATAATCTTCATATTATTTTTATAGTGAATTTCTAAGATCTCTCCCCGTGGTTTTTTCCAGTTGGGTTTCCACGTAAATTTCTGGTGTTATTATTTTATATCTCATACAGTAGTGTATTTGTATTTATCTTAGTGTATTTGCGTGAGCTTGATTTCTTAACACCATATTTCCACTTCAGGTACATGGATATAAAGGAGTACTGGGATGTTGGGTTTGCTTGACAAGGAGTCTGCTGTGGAATTTTCACGACCCGGGCAGTAGATAATTTCATAATCATACCCCAACAATTTAGCCACCCATTTCTGTTGTTCCTGAGTCACCACTCATTGCTCCAAAAAATATTTCAAGCTTCGGTGATCCGTTTGGATGAAAAAATTCCTTCCCAACATGTAGGGCTGCCATGCTCAGATTGTCTCTACTATCGCAAGCATTTCTTTGGCATAAGTAGACCATGACCTTTTGGTGACACCAAGGGCTCGAATCATGAAGGCAATAGGCTTGCCTTATTGAGAGAGCACCGTACCAATTACATTTCCTGACGCATACGTCTCAATGGTGAAAGATTCGTTGAAGTTGGGCATGGCCAAGGTAGGGGTAGATGTTATTGCTTCCTTGAGAGCTATAAAATTAGCTTCTGGTTCATCATGCCACCTAAACTGCCCCTTTTTGAGGAGGTTGGTAAGGGGACTAGCTATGACACCGTAATTTCGAAACAAACTTCAGATAAAATCATGTCAAGCCTAAAAATCCACGTAAAGTAGAGATATTAGTAGGCCTTGGCCATGCGAGCATGACTTCAATCTTTTTGTTGTCAACTTTAACCCCATTCCTTGAAATAATGTGCCCTAGATATTCCAATTCTTGTTGTCCGAATTCACATTTGCTCATCTTGACAAAAAATGATATTGCTTCAAAATATCTAGAGCTTGTCTCACAAGTACCAAATGTTCTTCCCACGTGGGGCTATATATCAAAATGTCATCAAAGAAAACCAAAATGAACTTACGAAGGTAGGGCCAAAAAATGGAGTTCATTATGACTTGAAATGTAGATGGTGCATTGCAAAGGCCAAAAGGCATTACCAGATATTTGCAGTGGCCATTGTGGGTGCTACACGCCGTTTTGGGAATATTTAGAGGATGTACTCTCACTTGGTGGTAGCCCGCCCTCAAGTCAAGCTTAGTGAAGTAAGAGGCACCATGTAGCTCATCTAATATGTCGTTGGTCATGGGGATAGGAAAGCGATCTTTAATTGTGGCTGCATTAAGCGCACGATAATCTGTGCAAAATTGCCAACTGCCATCTTTTTTCTTCACTAAGAGTACTGGTGAGGAAAAAGGACTGGTGCTAGGATAAATAAATCCAATGTCTAACATATCTTGGACCTGCTTCTCTATTTTAATTTTTTTAAAAGTGTGCATATTGATATGGGCGGACGTTGATGGGCTCAACTCCTTCTCTAAGAGGTATAGTGTGATCTACCTCTCGGACAAGTGGCAAAATAGTTGATCCTTTGAAAATTTCTGCATATTCCTCCATAATCGGTTGCATTCTAAGAGGCACATTTTTTTGCAACATCGTTTCTTCCATTAATTGGAAACATACAAAAAAAAACTCATGCTTTTGGTGAAATTCTTTGGATAACTCTTTAAGTGAGGCCTCCCTAATGCTCTGAGAACCCAATCCTTATAATTTACTTGCCTGATTCTCCCAATTAAACTCCATGGTTAGTTTTTTCCAATTACAAGTTACCGAACCCAATATTTTGAGCTATTGGATCCCCAAGACTAGATCCAGCCTCGTGAGTGCAAGAGAATAAAGTGTTAAGGAAAAAGGGAGTTCCTTGGAGGTCAACTCGTACACCTTCAAACTAGTCTTGACACTATATTTTCTTTCACTGATAAAGTTATGGGTTGATCCACTATCCACCAACACAATAACTTCATGGGGACTGAGCTTGGCCATCATTCGCATAGTCTTAGGTGTTGTCCACCCGGTCAAAACATGGAAGGTGATCTTTGGCTCAGTTTTGTGTTCGGGAATCTCCCCATGGTCTTCTTTCTGCAACAGCTACTCGATAACTTCCTCACAAATGATGTTGCCCGTGTCGGAGGGTCCTTCCAAGAGTAGCAACTGTGGTCATTGGCACCGGTGCCCAGTTGTAAATCTCTCGTTCTGTGGAATCACAATCCCTGTGCTTTTCGTCGCTGCATTTCATCCCAAGGAAGTCTCCGAACCGAGACATTGAGTTACCTGAGTCATTTCTTTGGCCATGGTCGAGATATGAGGGGCTCGCGCTAGTGGTGGCCGCAAGAAACATCACTGCCTTGAGAGTTGGTCATCCTTCATCTATGCTGTAAGACCCCAAATTATTAATAAATGAAATTTATTTTCCTCTATTTATTATTTTGAAATAGTAAAGGTTGATTTGATTAATGTGGATAGTTATGGGTAAAATACGCAAATATTTTGAATAAGCAAGTGGTTATAAAATATTCATTATTGTCGGGGAATATTAGTTTTGGTCGTGGAATATTCGTCTTTGTCGGGAATATTAAATGCGACGGCCACGAGCTTTTTTTGGGCCCCATAACTGGAAAGCGATTGGATGAAAAAAATGACAAATATAAGTTGTTTATAAATAACTACAGAGTTATTCACCAATTATCTTGTTGGAATACCGGTGGTTTAAAACACAATGTCTGGCGTTGTTGCTTGCACAAGAAGCACATGTATCGCACCAATTATTGAAGGCACTACTCAATAATGGTTATAGTAATTATCGCTCAAAGATTTATTTTATTGATTTAATAATTGTTGTGTTGATATTTTGTATTCTTTGTTGTTTTAATAATTGTCACCGCACGATATTTTCTATTATCAGAGCAATAATTCATATTATCCTCAATAATATTATTAGATAACATTATTGGCAATGTCTAGAAAGTTACATCAAGGAGAGGTTTGGTCATCTAATTGCGGCGCCAGATGGAGAGATCCTTATTGAAAGCCCCTCTTTCTGAACCTATGCAGTTTATCGATAATGTGATTCTCGTAATATTATTTGTGAATAATTAATTATTGATTTATATAATGAGAAAAATATTGATTTTATGAGGATATATATGGAGAAAATTTTTAATGTGACAATTGTTGAAAATTAATATTTTATCTTTTTCGATAAAATAATTCATTTAAATATATTATTTTAATAATATATTAATGGTGATTTTTTTACAATGAATGTGGAATATATAAGTATATGAGGAGGAAGAGTATTTTTGTGGCATTAAATGTTTAACACATGTTTTATGTGTTGATGGACACAATTATTGACCGAAATTTGATTATAGCCTGTAAAATCATCCGTTTATGGATTTCGGTCAATTTCTGTTTGGAATTTGGAAAAACTTCCTTCTGTAAAGTTGTAGAGAATTGAATTTTCTATAAAAACTTTCGAGATTCGAATTTTCTAATAAAAGGGCTATTTATTGTGAATTATTAAAGTTAGGAGTTAAAATAATTGATTTTTGGAAGTTTTAATTTATTTATTTGAAGAAAAACGTTTTTTTTACTTGGTGGGTCGTTGCATTAACATGTGCAAAATCAAATTGAGTTCGGATCTAAGAAGGTGGTCTAAAGGAATTTATAATATATATATTAATATTATATTCAATTTTCTACTTTGGTGTTCTAAGCATTTTCCTATAAATAGGTGCTTAGGTTAGAATTGAAAATCGGACTTAAACTGAAGTTTTCTCTCTATTCTCTCTCGATATATTGAGCGTATTCTTGTGAGTATACTTTGAGGGTTGTAATACTGATCAAGTTCCTTGACCTTTCAGTATCCAGCTTTTTCGATCAAATGCAAGTCTTTGTGAGGTAAGGGATATTATTTTTTTGTAATGATATTATTTCTTCAATATCATTATCTTTGAAATATTGATCTGAAGTTTTTATCAAATTTGAAACTTTTGGTGTCTGAGTTACTATTCACGTACTTGCACTATTAACGATAATGACACTATTCATGAATACGGCACTATTCATAGAAAAATAAAAATTTTCTTTTCGTCCAAAATATCTATTGTGGATACTAGCTTTGATTGTATCCATGTTTTGATCATTCTTGAATTTTACACCACTATGATTATTTATGAGGTATTTTTGGATATGAAATAGCTGAAATACGAATCCGTAATACTTGTTCTTTTGTTTCATTGGATTCGTTTCTTTAAAATATTTTTCATCATCCTCAGTCTTAAATGATGATATTACTGAATATCTTTGGCCTGTAGTATAAAGATGAATGATTTCTTGATGAATATCTTTGGCCCGTGGTGCAAAGATGAACAGGTGTTTAGATGAACGTAACCGACTGATGAATATCTTTGGCCTGTAGTGCAAAGATGAATGATTTCTTGATGAATATCTTTGGCCCGTGGTGCAAAGATGAACAGGTGTTTAGATGAACATGACCGATCGATGAATATCTTTGGCTGTGGGTGCAAAGATGAATATTTGATTCAAGATGAATATTAATTGATGTTACAGGATATAAAATAATGATGATGGATTTATAAATTCATAGATATTAGTAGATTTCATCCTCTACGTAACTCTTCTATGAATTAATATTTTCCAGTCGCGAATATTGATCTAAAACTTGTTGTTTAATGTATTCTCTCAGATTTTTCCCTATTGAAGACTAACGATAATTTGTTGTATATTATCTTAGTCATAATATTCTTTACTGGGCTAGTTGAGCTCACCCTTTTTCTTTTTGTTCTATTTTTCTTCTCAGGAGGCGAGAATGTAGCAGTACTTAGTTCTGGGTATGGAATGAAGGTTCTAGAGAGTTGTTTAGTAGTCCTCACCATTTTTATAAAATAATGTATCAATAATTATGATGGAAATTTATTTGGGTATAGATATTGTCTAGAAGATAATATTTGTATTTAAACTCACAGTTTTATGGTTGTATTAATAAAGTTGTAGTTGTTTCTGTACCATGTATTGGCAACTCAGAATGGGTGATGTATACCTATTTTGGGGGCGTCACATATGCTAAGTTGATGGCATCCTTTAAGGTTTTGAAAGTAGTATGCACACATGCCAATCATGTTTGATGATAAAGTATATACTTTGTAACAATCTTATTCATTTATTAATAAAAGAATTGTTTAATTAAAGGTTTTTAATTTATCTACATGGTGTTGTTTTATAATATGTGATAAATCCATAGTTTTGAGCAATGCTTTTAGAATCATGATGAGGATCCTGTTAATGAGATCTAAATTCTTTGATAACTTACAAACTAAAATTGTTCCCAATCGTTGGATTACTAAAAATGGGTTTAGTGAATTCGAATAGATTGGTACATACGTTGTTTACTCATTGGATGAGGATGATTGATCTCATGATCATTTGTATGGAGATACTAAAGCAAGTATGTAGGTGCTTATTGGAGAATAAGTTCACTGAACGTGACTCACTAAGGAATACCTAATGGAGTTTTACTTGTCTGTCAATAGAAATTCTTGTAGTGATAGTAGTACAAGTGATCCTTAAACTTGAAATCATCATAATATCTGTGTATGATGAGTTATACTTTGACATGTCCTTTAAAACCCTTAGTGTATATCAAAGGGTATGCTTGGGTATAATAAGTTGTGCATGCAGATAATAAATGATCAACAAAGAATCTACCTTTTCTAGTAAAAGAAGTGAATGCCCTATTCGATTCGATAAATGACAACCCATTAGTCCTTGGCCAAGGCAGAATGAAATTAGAAAGGAGTTTCTAATTTGCATTATTTGGAGTTGTGCATTTAAGAATCGAAATACATATAATTAAATAAAATAAGACTTGATAGTAATTTCATGTTATATTTAATTGGGACATTGTATGGTGGAAGGATTGAATTATACGGTAACTATTTACTCAAGGATTCTTTTATGATTAATGTTGAAATCTATATTATTTGAAAAGTCATTGATCGCTAATGAGACTTATCCTTATTGTAGAATAAATATTATTTATTTAAATGAATGAATGAATGAATTTATTTATTTAAATAAGATTAGAATTTTTCTAATTGATTTATTCACAACCGGTTTAATATGGAGAATCTAAAGGGTCACACCATAAAAGAAAAAAAAAATTATTTAAGAAGCAAATGACATAATCGTAATAATAAATTATATATTTAATTTAATCTATGGTGATAGAATAAGTTAAATAGCTTAATATTTATTATTTAATATTTTAGAAATATTTAATATAAATTAATAAGAGGAGTCTTATTATTATTATTATTATTATTTAATTCCTAAAGGAGTTGTGAATTAATTAATAAAAGTACTCTCATATATTCCTAATAGTATTAAAAGACTAATTAATTAAAGGAGTTTAATTAATTAAAATAAAACCCTATTCCTAAATAGTTTAGGAAGGTTCACTACATCTATTAATAAGAGGAGTCTTATTATGGATTAAGGTTACACACTTTATTCCAAGAGTTGGAAGAGTACACATTTTATAGAGAGAATTAGAGTTTTGCCAAACACTCACCTTCTTGAATATTTGTTCTTCCTTGGTGGATCACCTCTAGAGGCCAAACAATTGGGTGGTTAACGTTGATTAAAGGAAGAAATCAAACCCGACGGATTCAAGTTGAACGTAAAAAGGAATTGGAGGTGAACTCGTACATGAGAAAACTAGTTTTTACAAGGGTATGAATCTGATCTCCTTTTCTTTTCTATTGATTGATAATTATGCACAACGTATGATCATGGTGATGGTTTGTATGAAAAATTTTAAATTCCGTTTTATCACGCTTCTGAACCTTTTATGTAATTTGATTGAATGTAATCGAGCTATATACAAACCTAACAGGTTTGTGGCTTAAAGATTCTGATGCCATTAGAAATTTCTGTCTTCGGTCCACCCATGAAGGTCCCGACCAAAGCTTTTTGAGTTCACCCACATATTCGATTGCCTAGACGTTCGAACTCACATTGATAATCACGTACGGAGCCAGCCTGCCTAATTCTTGAGAGGGCTTCATCAAAATCTTCACATTCTGAAGGCCCAAAGCGAGCCCAGAGTTAGTCTTTGAAGTTCTCCCATGAGAGAACACGCCCTTCCTCTCGAAATGTTCTGCGGATCCACTACTACCACTGATTGGCTTCTCCTTACAATTGGTAGGCTGCCATGGGCACTTTCTGGGCTTCGAAAGTGCCTTGATACTCAAAAAATTGGTTCACATGATTGAACCACTCCTTAGGATCATCTCCTAAAAATCGTGAGAACTCAAGTCTTGCTGTTTTGGAAGAGAAGCTGGCGACCTCCATCATCTTCCTCTCTGAAACGGTTGTGCCCTTCTTGGTTGCCACTATTGCAGGACTCTCTGTTGGTGAGCAAAACGTCAGAAAGACGGTTAAGTGTTCCCTCCAAATGATGAAGCTTATCCGCCATGCCGAGCTCAAGCTGGTGTAGCCCATCTTGCACTGCACCAAATCCTGCCTCTAGATTCTCAATAGGCTCCTTATTAGTTGTCATTTGCAAACCTGGCTCTGATGCCAATTGATGGCCCCAGTCAAAGTCTTGAAGAATTGACACGAAAATATCTCTGTTTATGGAAAGAGAATACCCACTATACTGAATAATAATTTGATAGATGCTTTTATTATGGTCTTAGGCTGCTTAAATAAGCAAAGCCCAACTACTTCTACGTACAAGTTAACAAGAAACATAAATGCTAAATTATTGTAAAAGCAAAAGCAATTTGACTTGTGACTTGAATGGCTATATGCAACGGCTCACTCATTCACTCTTATCTCCTAATTGCATGCAGCAGTCTTCCCACATCCAACCCCATCCATGATATTTGGGATTTGGTTTTGGTAGCCTGGCCGACCTTCTCGGATCATCAATTCCCTCCTTCCCTTAATATAGGACGTTTTAGAGTTTCTCATTTGTCTCTAATTATTTGACGTTTGTTCTAATCTAGGAGAATTGGTCACAATTTTTTCAAAATTACTCCTCAGTACTCTGTCTAATTTTTTGATTTTTATTCACAATTGCTAATACTTTTAACTCTTTCTCTCTCCTTATCCTAACAAAACTTTTCCACTTTTTTCTCCCCCTTATCTTTTTCTCTTGTTTATTGAGTCTTTTTAGCAGTCTCTTCCTCTCCTCAAATTAATTATGAAGGTGAACTTTCTATGGAGGAAGAAAAACAAAAGGTTTTCTTGGAGATTGTTAGAATTTTTTACCCCATCTTTTTTAACTTACTGTCGTGTTATTTTTGGTGGGTTATTTGCTCTAAATTTTTGAAATGATGTTGTGCCCATCTATTATTTTAGATCACTTGTAATTGATTACTGATTTTTGGGGTATGGAATGGCGATGAATTTTATTTTTAATCAATTGTAATGGGTTTTTTGAAATTTGGATATGGAATGATGAGTTTATTTTTGATCAATTGTAATGTATTTTTGATTTTTGGGTATGAAGTTTATTTTTGATTTCAAAATACTTAAGATTTTACCTCTGGTGTTATTCTGATAAAGTTCCCTATAATGAAAGTTTGATTTTTTTAATATACAAATTATTGTTTATGATTAAAAAAACAAAGAAAAAAATACTGTCGAAAGCAACATACTATATGTCTGATCTGCACTGATCTGCAAATGAGTTTGATTCTAGTAGTACATGATGTCTTGAATTGTTAAGTAGTCTCCCTTGCTAATTTTTTGAATGGGTGGCAGAAAAACTCTGATAGTGTGTGGAGTACAATTTATTTATCATAGATCTTAAATTCAATACCATTTAACATGGAATTCAAATGTGACTCTTCTGCATTCATTTATAAATAGGTGCCAGAGAAGCTCTAAATGAGATTATCTGTTCGTAGTTTTTATGTTAAAGTTTAACTTGCCTTTTATACTGTTTGGTTTTTCTAACTATAATGCAGTTACCTGTTTATGCATCTGCTTCTATTTCAAATTTTCATTATGGGAGGACAATTCATGCCATTGTCATTACAATGGGGTTGCAATTTGATCCATACATTATTGCTTCATTGATTAATATGTATATCAAATATGGGTCATTCGAAAATGCAGTCCACCTGTTTGGTAATTTGTGAATGTGAAGTACTGGCTCAGGATGTTACCATCTGGAACTCTATGGTTGATGGGTACTTTAGACATGGACTTGTTAAAAAGGGATTGTTCAAATTCGTAGAATGCAACAATGGTTGTAAAGCTTGATGGGCATTTGCTTAGTATTCTTCTTGGAGTGTATGACAGTGATTCAGGTTATTTAGAACTAAAGCAAATTGATAATTATATTATTAGAAGCATGTTTCATGGTGATCCTTTTGTTGCAAACTAAACATCAAGACTGCATAGTAATATTATAGTTCAATACATTTTTTTGAGATTTAACGAATTAAAAATGTTAAAAACTACACAAGTTATCTCTTCAAATTCACAAATTATACTCCATTCATACAAAATTTCAATTTAATTGACTGAGCACATTTTGTACAAGTGCGGGATCACACTTCATTCGAATAGGAACCTGACCTTCTCTTTCTAGTGTTTCTTTCTTTGAATGTGGAAGCTTATATTTGTTGGAGCCTTGCACTTTCATAGTCGTGATCATGTATTGTTATAAACTCAAAAATATATAATTTGACTTTGTAATCGAGAAAGTTTCAAATGATCTCTCAACAGCGCCAATCAGTTCATCTATAGTTTTTGAAGGAATTTGATATTGCAAGGACTGAATGGCATGAAAAAAAATCCAACATCCAAGACATTCATATCTGAAGAGTTGGCAGGTTGATACATCAAACGAATATCAAAACCATCTTACGATACAACTATACAAAGTTCTTCATCATCAGGACTAACATGTGTTTTTGCATTATCTTGCTGAATAATAATTGGATTTTTTAAATCATCAATTGGCCACTTAGCTCGAATGGCAGGAAGTATTTTTTCAATCAAGAATGCACGTACCATGTTTTTCCCAGCAGAGCTAATTGGCTTTGTCTTTAATGTTCTAGCAACTCGATTTACGCTACTCCTTTTAGCAGGCTCCGTAGTAATGAATGAAACTATACCAATTTTTCCCGAGAACAATTCATTTCCTTGTGAATCAAACCTTGGTCGAGCTATAGTAGCTAAAAACATAACATTTGCAATAAATTTTTTGTTGTTAGACGTGTACAAAGGCTCTTCTTCATCTAGGAGGAGTATGTACCTTTCTGAAATTTTTGTCATAAAAAACCACATCTCATCAATGTGAATAACATTGTAAATGTCAATAAACATCGGATCATGTGGTAAAGTACTTGTGTCAAGCATCGATAAGAAAAATTGTAACACGGATTTTTTATTATCCTACTTCAAATATGGTTTGATGGAATTTGAGTGATGTCTAACACCTCCAGCCTTGAAAAATCTGTGTAATGACGACTTATTATATTGCGTGACACAAGCTAGCCATGGATCGAAAAGTCATTCGCTCATGTAATGAAGTTCCACGAATGCGCTCAACATCAATCTAAATTCTTTTACGACCACAATTTTTTATTCTTTTGTGGGATACATCAACCAAACCTTCCTCAAAATTATATTTTGCTCGCTTCCAAATGCGTTGAACAGTCCGAATCTTTACGTTAAAAAATATATCAACTGTTTTTGTTGTATCTCGTTTTAATTTTCCTTCAACACTTCTATCTAACAAAGCATCATATATAGCTCGACTTCAGGCGTTGGGCGAATTCTTTCTAGGTCGAATATCTCCTTCCGATATATTTTCTTGAACTTCTGCGTCACCTAACAAAGAATTACATAGTACAAAATAAATTAATATTCAAAAGGAGAATTCGATTAAATAAATTAGTATTTTTTGAATATAGTTACACGTCAAAGAAAGTAAAATTCTCCAACAATATAAAAATATAGTTACACTACCAAATGAAACTTGTTGATTACTAATGTGGTATCTATGACATTGTTGATTGCACTTGTGTAGTTCAATTCTCTAAGCATTCCAAAAGGCAATAGTAGTAGGTTCATACTAGGAGTAATTTTGGACCAATTTGGAACAATGAGATGAGATTTGTAGCTGATCTTAGTCAACATTCAATCTACATAGATATGAAAAACAGGGCATATAGTCTCTATTAGGATGTGTTTTTATTTCAAATTTTCATTATAGGAGGACAATCCATGCCACTGTCATTACAATGGGGTTGCAATTTGATTCATACATTATTGCTTCATTGATTAATATGTATATCAAAATGTGGGTCATTTAAAAATGTAGTCCACTTGTTTAGTAACAGAGACTAAATGTGAAGTACTGCCTCAAGATGTTACCATCTGGAACTCTATGGTTGATGGGTACTTTAGATATGGACTTGTTGAAGAGGCTAGGGATTGTTCAATTTCATAGAATGAAAGCAATGGGTGTATGCCTGGTCTATATTCAATAAGTTGGAAGACAAGAACAATGTCGTGGCATGGAATTCAATGATTCGTTGGTTTTGTTAGAATGGGTTGTGGGAGAGTAGCTTGGAATAGTATATTCTTTAGTGAAGAATGTAAATTGTAAACTTGTACTTCTCTCCTGACCATGTATGCAAAGTGCGGATGGGTTGAAGATGTAGAAAAAGTTTTTGATCAAGTAGTAAATAACGAAGATGAATTATGGAATGTTATGATCTCAGCTTATATTGCATACAAAAATAAGAATAGAAAAATAAAATAAAAAATAACATACCTGATTCTTCATGAAGGGAGAACTGTTTAAATCAAAATGTGGTTGAATTTTTCTATTAGCATGTGCTCCTCCATCAAAATTTGTATCAATATAATTTGAAAATTCTCCACTAGCATGAGATGAAAGTTCTCCACAAAAATTAATATCAAGATTCAAAACAAATTTATTTCTCAAAAATTCTTGATTTTCATTCAAATCATTTGTTGGACTTTCTTCATCACTTGGAAGAATATTCAAATCTATAATTCTACTTGTTGCCATGTTAGAGTTAGTTATATTTTTTTCCTTCTAAAAATTCAAGTGGCCTACATAGCTTTTTATAAAAAAAATGGTGGGAAAGTTAAAAAAATAAAAATTGAACAATTTTTTAAAAGTGCATAGCACCATTTTTTATCGTGTTTAAAATGAAAAATATGAAAATGAACTTTTCAAGTACGGTAAATTGTGAGGGAGAGAGAGTGAAGAGGATTTCTAAATTAAAGAATTAGATAAATTGCTTTATGGGGATGGAGAGAGAGTGTAACGTCCCCAAATTTAGATACTTAAAACCCGAACTCAGTGCATTACGATACCATTTCTATGAGCGAAAATAATAATATTATCATAAATATCAAATTTAATGTACATATCAGAGTCTAATCCCAGGTACGCGACCGTAAAATATTTCATTACATGATAGATAATAAATATAATCATCTTATTTAAGTCTAACTACTACATAAGATAACTCAAACTTATTCGGGTAGCTTTCCTTTCCTTTTGTTCTTGGCAGAGCCCTATGGTCGATCATATATAACTGAAAACATTTAAATTAAGCAGGATGAGCATTTGAGTGCCCAACAAGTAATAAAAATTATAAATATTAGCTGAAAGGATTAAATGTTTTCTTTGTACTACCCTTCTATAACAAATCAAAAGTTGTGAAATAATCTGGACCGATAATAATAATATAACAACTCTCTATCAAATTTTTGAAACTACGTACTGACTATAAATAGGGTTAAGGTGACACACTATGAACATTATTCTCAATTTTCGAAAAGGTTTAACGAACTTCATCTCATGGCTCCGTCATAACTTACTTGGACACGAGGGTGATCTCCCAATGTGCCTGTGTTGATCAATACTACATGCAAAACGATATTATCGTTTACTCTACGATCCGCCCTTGAAGTAGCATAAAATCTTCCCATATTAGGGATGTTCATACTTGAGTCGGAATCCAAATCAAAATAATTTGATTGGATACAAAAAAGTTTTATCATATTTAACGATATTTCTAAATCAGTGTCTAGCTGAACAAATAGCTTAGATGACTCTTTGTTATCGTATATACATCTTTGGGATTAATATATATATATATATATATATATATATATATATATATATATATATATATATATATCAACATGTGATTAAATACAATGACTATCCAAGTGTGGACACTTGTATAACCATGTTTAGAAATTAACGAACAGAGTATATATATGAATTACCATATACTAACATGTTGATAAATAATGATCAGATATAGAATATATCACAATAGGGTTAATAATATAGCATAATAATAATATAATTCTGAAACTTCTTACTCATGTCAATTGCATAAAGAAAATGCAAAGGTAGGATACTTGCCTGGTCTGCTGCTTACAAAATGCAACTTAGTTTTATCTTTAATTCAACAACCAATCATTTATAAGATCATTCTAACGATTAGAATCACATATCATAACACATAGTACTACTTATTGCAGTCAGCACATAACCTAACCACATTGGCAAACATGTTTCACTGTCATTAAATCACAAATAAACACATATACAGTCAAACTATCTAAGTCCGTATTAATTTCAAAGACATATCGATTGTCTGAAAATGATTATATCGAGTACATCTGAGGTTTAAAACTATTCAATACCCTTAATATTATTCTGGGCAACCTAAGTATCAGTCATATTATTTTTCATAGCCTTATAACAATTTTCAAATAATTATTATAATTTATCATGAATTTTCAAACACCGGAATCATTATAAAATGATTTAAACATCAAATAATTCTATTATCATTAATATTTAAATAATATTAAACTATTAATGAAATCATCGCCAAAATATTAAAGTTAGTTATAATAACTCAGAATATTATTAAAGTGCTAATAATACCCTTAAATGATTTTTAAAATAATTAAAATTATTTTTAAATAATTACCATTAATATTAAAATATTAATCTATTATCCCTCAAAATATTAAAAGTCATTAAGTATAACTTTAAAATATTTTTAATTCATTTATATCCTTTTTAAATGATTTTTAAATCAATAAAACTATTTTAAAACTATTTATTTAATATAATAATTAAATAAATTTAATATCAATAATATTAAATAATTAATATTTTTCATGACAAAATATCAAAAGTTATATTTTATAACTTAAAATATTTTTATAACCTTTAAATCATATTTATATAATTTTTAAATCATTAATTCTATTTTTCATAATTTATTTAATACATTTATTAAATAACTTAAATATCATTAATATTATTTAATTAATGAAATTCATCATAAAATATTAAAAATAACTTAAAATATTTTCTTATAACATAATATAATTTTAAATGATTTTTCAAGTATTAAAATCATTTTTAAGTAATTTATTTAATATTATAATTAAATAAATTAAATACCATTAATATTCCAAAAATAATAAATATTAATGAAATATATTCAAAATAATTAAAAACCTATTTTTAGACCTTAAAATAATTTTTAGTAATTTATTTTATATTTTTAATAATTAAAAACTATTTTTCTCTATTTATTAAATAAAAATAATAATTTCCATAAATAAACTGTCGCTAAAAGGCCCTATAGCGACAGAACTTTCGCTATAGGTGTTCTTGAGCTTCATGTCAGTAACTAAGGTATGAGGTTTGACTAGCATTTGGTCTAGGTGCCTGAGGATTTTTGGGTTTGATTTTCCACTAATATTGTAGTATTACTGACACATTACAACCTTAGTCGACTTTCATGGCCAAAACATAACAAATCTATGAGATCTAGGCTGCAGAAAACGTTGTCAGAAACGTTCTAGAATTTCTGGGCTGCCTAGAAATTCAAACAGTGTCAAAGTGCTACTTTTGATCCTTATAACTTGCACTCCAGATCTAATTTGTGTTCTTTAAAGCTTCAAACTTGTAGTCGAGATGTCAAAGGACAACTCTATAACAACATAGTAGCCTAACAACATTACCAACTCAAGATTTGAGCCATCAAAGTAAATGGGACGACATTGTTTCTTCACGATTTACGGGTTTTCCAGATTTCGAAAACGATTAAGTTGATGATACTTTGACCAAGTTTATCTTGGATCCTATACATGATCTGGGTAATCTAAAGGTATGGATGTGTAGTCCATATGTCAGACTACAAATCCCAAGCAACAACATAATCTAAAACATTAAACACAGTAAGATTCATGGCCTGCAAAAGGGTTGTCAGAGTTTCTGGAAATTCTGGGTTGCCCAAAATTCTAGTTTCGTGATCGGTCAACTAGGTTTGACCACTTATAACTTTAAATTTACTCATGATCTGGACTTGATTCAAGTTCTAGATCCAAGCCCTTACAACATACTACAAGATCAAACACTTAAACAACACCAAAACATAACATGCTGAGATTTATAGGGTTTGACATTCGGTTGTCAGACTCATTAAAGAAAATTTCCAGAATTTTGAAAACACCAATTTTGAGCATCTAAGTGTTATGGATCTGAGTTATAACAATCCAGATCATTAAAAGACACTACAAACAACATATTTAAACATCTAAACATAACATCTAACATGACTTTAAAGATCAAATTTCTAGGGTTAGGTTTATACCTCTTATGAACGAAATCTTGAATCTGACTTCTTGATCTGTTATGGGTGAACTTGGGACTTGATTAGGGACTGGTCTAGCAAGAATTTTCGGGTGTTTGAAGTTGAGAGAGTCTTGGTTGAGTGTAAGGATGCAAATGAGCTTGGTTTGGTAACTTTCCCTCTCTTTGATCTATATATAAAATGATAAAATGCAATGCCTGAGCATGTGGTCAGTTGTTGGTTGATTAAAGTAGCTTTCTAGACCACATGGCTAGCCTAAGGTTGGTTATCAACTCCCTACTAGGGCTAGATCTACGCTTCACCTTATTAAAATAATCAAAAGGGTAGTTTGGACATTTGACTTATAAAGTGCATGACAACTTGGTAACTTCTCACACCCATTAGGTTTTAACCCTTAGGGTTTAACCCTAGGGTTTCATAAGCTCTAAATCTAGAATTGTGTATTAAGGGCAAATATATAAATCTTAGTTTCTAAAAATGTTGATTTGGGTTCCCTAATTACACTAGGTTTCCTAATCACCTAGGTTGTGTAAATTAGCCATTATATAATATTAATTACTATTAACCTTGCTAAATTAATACTTAGGGTTTATAACTTAGCAATTAGGGTTCTAATTTAGTAATTAGGGTTTTAGATATTAATTAGGGTTTATCTAATTAACATTAATCAATATAATAGTCATTAATTACATAACACCTAACTTAACAAATCTTACACTCATAACTGACTTCTGTACCAAAGTTTATCAGTAATGCTAGGGTTTGTATTATTTTACTATAACTGATCTACAAATTAACATTACACACATATCAGGCATATTTATATTACTGAAATATAAATAATATTATATTATTATTCTCATTCCTTATTCAAAATCCAGACTTAGGATTTTGAATTCATATTTGACATAACCTTCATACATACCATCATTAATTAAGTTAAAATAATTATTCTAACCAATATAATAAAATACATATCATAATAATCCCAATAATCATATCATATATACCATAATCATATTTTCATGGAAAATAAATAATAAATATTTTTATTACAAAATTAATTTATTATAAGAATATATTCTATAATGATCAATAAGTCTAAAAAGAAATTATTTACATCTAATAAATAATTTTATTTATCATATAGATACATATACTTTACTTTGCAAATGTTTTCACCTTTATATATATAAAAAAATTAAATCCCAAAATTTCTTATTAAAAATATTGGGTTATTACAGAGAGACCAATGAGTAAATGAGTCTAATGAGTTATTTAGGAGAGAATTATAGATAAATGTGTAAGAGAGAATTAAATAACTATGATAAGATGAGAATTTAAGGATATTCTAGACAATCGAGTACTATATTTAATATCTTAATTCATGTGCACAACTCTAAAACGTCCTATATTAAGGGACGGAGGGAGTACCACTTTCTATCTCATATACTTATTGGAATGTGAGAATAACAACAAAAATGATAAAGTAACTAGAAATTAATACAAACAAATGTGGATGGTTTGCATGTATGAACATAATCATGTAATTAGTGGGTGGGTTTGGAGAGAGAAATATACTTGTTGGGATGTGAGAATAACAATAAAAATGATTTAGAGAATTGATTCATGTGGGGAACAAGTAAGAAATAATTAATGTTAGGTTCATAGAAAAGTGAATGGATACTTCAATTAATAAGTAGTAATTTAGAAGGACGATTTAGGTAAAAAAATATATTATTAATTAGCGTGATGAAACTAATTATGACGTTTAATATGGGGACGGATTGAGTACTAACCATTCTAGTCTTAATTACTCAATTTTATCAAACACCATCATAATGTGTACACAAACAATATTAAGATAAGGCACATCATTAAAATATATAAATGTCATTTTGTTTAATGTATATATTTAATTAATAATATATTAATATTTTACTTATAACTTTAACATCACTTCCTTGTAGGGGTGAGCAAGGAACCAAATTAGAATCGAAACCGCACCAAAAATCGCACAAACCGCACCAACGGTTCCGGCGTATGTGGCGGTTTTAGGTGGGTTGAAAAACCAAATTTACGATTTCAGTTTGGTTACTAGCCAAAACTGCATACATAAAACTGAAATCGCACTATGTCATGTGTATGTATGCATGGGCGGATGGAGTACAAGGGCAAGAAGTATGCGAGTAGTATGCTGGAGACGAGAAGTTAACAACTCGTTGTCTCTCGCTGCTCTTTCATGGTTGTTTCTTACAAGTTATATTACTCAATTTGTAGTATGAATGTTCTGCATCTATTAATGACCTCTTTCATATAATTCCCTTCAAAGAAGCTATTATTAATATTGTCTACTAATTATACCAAACCAATTTGCTTCATTATTTTTGGAACTAATTAGCATCAATATAATTAGTCTTACCTGATTAGCGAGTAAGATTGTCCATTAGTTTGATTTGTTTTTTTATTATCTCTGACAATGATATTAGTAGTAATTGAGCATGACCAAAAGTTGATGGGATTAGTCTTTGTTATTATGCATTTCTCATTGTTTTCTATCATTTTTTGTGTAATAAATTGCATAAAATTAGGTTGTTTCAATTGGTTTTGGAACCAAAATCGCACCAAATAAAATCGCATCGCACAGTTTAAAACCGTACCGCACCAATCATAAGTGGTTTCATGTGCGATTTTGAATATGTCAAACTACACCTAAGCAGTTTCTGATGTGGTTTGAACTTCAAACCGCACCATGCTCACCCCTACTTCCTTGTATATATTGATCGTGTCTGAAAATTTAACTCTATATCCAAACACTTTAGAATCATTTTGATTAACTAGGTGAAGAAAGGTTCTTCGGCCAAGAATTCTCGGTCACAAAATGGAGCCTAACACACACACACACACAGAGCCAATATATATATATATATATATATATATATATATATATATATATAATCGACGTCGCGGGATTTATTTATGTCTCTTTCTGTTCTTGTCTTTTGGTGTTCTCATTTTGGGTAAGTTTTGTCTAAAAAGACAAGTTTAAAAAGGTCCGTCATGTAAATGTCGACGATTTGACTTTGAGTCGCCAGTTGGTAGATTTGAAATGGTTGCACCAACTCAACCAATTTTGAAAAGGTTTGCACAAAGACCCAATGGTTGGACACTATTTAACTAGTCTTAAAAACCGAGATTCGTTAGGGTTCGGGGCCTTGATTAAGCGGAGGGAAGGTGTTAGACACCCCCCGACTTCCGTAAAAACACGGTTACCGCCACTTTTCAATTAACTTTTATCTGTTTGTGTGTGTGTGTGTTGGGCCTATGTGCAATTATCTGGAAGTAGTGCTATACCTCGTGTGCACCTATATACAAAGGGTTTGACTTGTATATAAAATTTTATTTTTAACAAGATATAGCAGTGATTTTTTGGAAAATATGTTTTCAAACCCTTATGCTCAATAGTAATTGAGGCATTTGATACTTCCATTTTATTATGTGTTCGGCTTGATTGCTTTTATTTTCGAGTTGCGAGGCATTTTCGAGAAAATAAGATACATATCAATGCTGAACTCCTTGTGGGCATGAGAACCATCTAAGGATATCCAGACATCGTAGATAATTTACAAGCTGATTGCAGCTGAGAAATGTCCACGTGGGAACCGAATCTAGATTCAGAGGCTGAATCTTCGATCACATGATTCCTAGGCTCACATGAAAATTAATATGTCAAAAAGCTAGAAAAAGAACTAGATTTGAATAAATCTAAACCATTCTAGCTTCAACGGTTCTAATTTAGTCACTTTTGAACCGATCAAAGTTAGAAATAGCCAGATTTAGGAAAATCTAGCCAATGATTGGAAAGTTAAATATCTACATTATGAAAGTAGTTAAAGAAGATATTTATATAAAAGTAATATATATATATATATATATATATATATATATATATATATATATATATATATATATATATATATATGATGGTAAATGGCCACACAAGTAAACTCTAGGCTTGAAAAATATATATATATATATATATATATATAAAAGCGGTAAAAGCAATTGGATATTCTATCCAAGCTCCATCAATTTTTGAGTTTGATGATATATATATATATATATATATATATATATATATATATATATATATATATATATATATATAAAGTGATATAAAGCTTAAAAATCAAAATATCTTACAATTGTGGGTTTGTCAAGACTTGAGATAGCTTTTGAGGCACGAAAACTTCGATTTTTACCTAAGTTAAACTTGATGATGTTATAGAAGACAAGCTTTCAAGTGTTTAGAAAGAAGAATCACTCATTTAGAGCACTTTAGCAGGGGTTACAAGCTGAAATGGACAGAGTTTTATCTCTTTTTTTCTTTTTTTTCTTTTTTTCAAATGAGCTGCCAAGAGCTCATATTTAAAGACTAGATGGACATGGGACTACCTCACTTTGCCTTGGTTTGCCTTGGACCTTGGGGTCCGTCGTCTTTAAATCTTCTCTCAAAGCTCTGTCGTCCGCTCGAACCTTCATAACTTTCCATCTAGGCATCCGATAAAGGAATGTTATACCTTTTTGGAATGCTATTGTTGAGAGCTACACAATGAAATTGGATTAGAGGTTGTACAAAGCTGGGAAGATGGGTCCATGACCAGATCTCTAAGTCTTCAATGTTTATCCTTTGTGCTGTCTTGAGTAGTTATCACTCGGGATTTGAGCTATGGTTCTTGTGGGACATCCTTGTATGCAGTTTGAGCTGAACTATGGTGAGACGATGAGGATGAGATGTTGAGGTGGCAAAATGATGATTTTTCCCCTACCGAGGTTAGCTCCAGCTTTGGCACAGTTGTAGCAGTCGTTTCTCAGGGTTATCTCCGAGATTGGGCTGCTGTTGATTCTGAATGTCCTCAGAGTTATCTCTGAGATTGGCTTGACCTCCCGAGGTTATCTCCGGGGTTGACACTGAGTCTCCTGGGGTTGTCTTCGGGGTTAAAACTGACTTTTCTGGGGTTATCTCTGGAACTTGGACTGTATCCCTCGGGGTTATCTCCGAGGTTAAAACTAGATCTCCCGAGGTTATATCCGAGGAGACTTGCATGCTCTTAACTGAACAACCGATATTCATTGATAGACTTCAACTCTCATTCTATCATAAACTGGAACTCCAAATAATCCCACTTGTCAGAATTATCTTTCTTGGTTTGGGGAGAACCACATACGTATTTAAGGTACTTGGAACTCTCTCCACTGCCTCTATTGATCATGTTAACATCATCTTTCTTGTGTTGAGGGAGAGGGTTATCTTCAACATGTGGTTGTTTGGTCTTTGTCACCACGATCTCACCACTGTCTATTAAGTACTGGATCTTGTGCTTGAGGGCCCAACAATCTTGGGTGTCGTGGCCTGGAGCTCCAGAATGGTAGGTTCACTTCTTGCTTGTATTAAAGCCTTTCCACTTGGATTGGCTGGTGGAAAGAGATGAGTGATTTTCTTCTAAGCCGTCAGAAGTTTGAAAATGTTTTCCATTGAGTCCCTTAAGGGTGTGAACACTCTTGAATGCCTGACTTCTCCACTCTTTGGCAAGGGAGAATTTGAGGATTGTGCTTGAAAAGGGGAATAGTTTCTCCTTTGAATAGACAAGCTTTGATTGTCTTTTTGAGTTTGTCCTTGCACAAGGAGACATCCTTTTCTTTATTCTTATGGACCCTCCGGGGGTTGTTTCCATAACTTCCATATTGGATATGCTCATCTACGACTTTTAAAGCAGCGAGGTCTTGAATCTTCCCATATTTTAATCTCATCTCTTCCATTTCTCTGTGCTTAATCATTTCTAAGAATTGTTTTCCTATACTGGCTAGGACCCTCTCATAAAATGGAGTTTCTTGAATATCTATGAAGGTCATAACCATCTCAGTCTCCGTCATGGATGGGATTACTTGATCAACCAGACGCCTCCATCTTTAGGCATACTCTCTAAATGACTCATTGACTTACTTTTTGACTTTAGTAATCTGATACCTGTTTGGAGCCATTTGAGTTTAAAAGCTGTATTGATTGAGGAAAGCATGGGTTAATTCCTCCCAGATGTGGATTTTGGAGTTATCCAATCTGGCGTACCAGACTTTGCCTTCTCAAGTTAGACTCTTTTGAAACAACTGCATCCTCAACTTTTCATCCTCAGCATAGGATCCAAATTCTCCAATGAACACTTTTAAGTGAGTGTAGGGATCTCCCAATCCATCATATTTCTTAAAATCGGGAGCGTTGAATTTTTCCATAAAATGAACCCCGGGGAAGATGCAAAGGTCTAAATAGGTAACACTTTCGTGCGTTCTAGTCCCTTTGATGGACCAAATGGTCTCTTCCATTTGTTGAATCTTCTTTTGAATATCACCGGTGTCTTGCTTTTCTTTAAGATGAGTGATTTTAGGGGTTTTGTTGTACTTCTCAGTCTGAGACTTAGGTATTGGGACTTCTCTGTCTGGACCCTGGATTCGTCCTTGTGAAGAGGATTCAGTTTTGATGGATATTTTTGGACCTTGAGTTGTTTTGTTTAGTTCTTTGAGAAGAAAAGCCTACTCTGTTAATTGATTCCTTAATCCTTCGAACTCCTCGCGAGAAACAGGAGTAGGATCAGGCTGGGCACTTATAGCCATTTTTGACGGTGAGCTTAGTGCCTTTTTGGACTTTGAACGGGTAACGGGACCAATCGTCTCCCTACAAAAAGACTATGTAATTTAGTCTGGGAAAACGTAGATATGTTACATGCTATGCAATGTGTCCATTTTTTAGGAGTGTTATTATATTCTCTTGTAAAACAGATGTCAGTCGTTCTGATGACATGATAGCATGACAGGTCTTGATATGAAAAAGGAATTCATATTTATATATTTCTTTATATTTTTCCATTACATTGAGATTGACATGGAATTAAAATTACAGGTAATTGAAAGGGGAAGGCATGAAGATACTTCACTTCGCGTTTGGTTTATCAGAGGCTGACCTATCTTAGGCTACTCTTGCGGCTTTTTGGTATGAAGGTCCTCAGATCATTTACTAGATGAGAAGTTAATCCAATCTTTTAACTGGAGCAAATCTGGGTGGTGCCTTTCCTGAGCCTCGCGGGATTAGTCTCACTTGAGTCCAATAATCAAACACCAACAGGTTTACCTCTTGATGGAGGAATCACACAACATACATTCACATACATTGTGTCTCACAGTATGGAAATAATGACATGTGCGAAGCACTAATATCACAGACAGATATGGTGCGAAGCACTAAAAAGTAGTAAATAAAGCATTACTACACATCCATTGAATGTAAATAAAATAGTCACACATTAAGCAGATAAAAGGTTTTTGAAAAGTTTGAATAGCGGCTTAAGCTCTCTTACTGAAGTCCCTAGCAGAGTCGCCACCTATCGACGTCGGGATTTATTTGTTTCCATTTCTGTTATTGTCTTTTGGTGTTCTTATTTTGGGTGATTTTTGTCTAAAAAGACAAGTTTGAAAAGGTCCGACATGTAAATGTCGATGATTTGTCGCTAGTTGGTAGATTTGAAATGGTTGCACTAACTCAACCGATTTTGAAAAGGTTTACACAAAGACCCAATGGTTGGACATTGTTTATCTGGTCTTGGAAACCGAGATTCATTACGGTTCAGGGCCTTGATTAAGCGGAGGGAAGGCATTAGGCACCCCATGACTTCCGTGAAAACACGGTTACCACTACTTTTTAATTAACTTTTATCTGTTTGTGTGTGCTTGTGTTGGGCCTATGTGCAATTATCTTGAAGTAGTGCTATGCCTCATTTGTAACTATATACAAAGGGTTTGACTTGTTTATAAAAGTTTAATTTTAACCAGATATAGGAGTGATGTTTTGAAAAACCGGTTTTCAAACCCTTATGCTCAATAGTAATTGAGGCCTTTGATACTTCCATTTTATTATGTGTTCGGCTTGATTACTTTTATTTTTGAGATGCGAGGCATCTTCGAGAAAATAAGATACATATCAATGCTGAACTCCTTTTGGGCATGAGAGCCATCTAAGGATATCCAGACACCATAGATAATTTACAAGCTGATTGCAGCTGAGAAATGTCCATCGTGGGAACCGAATCTAGATTCAGAGACTGAATCTTCGATCACATGATTCCTAGGCTCACATGAAAAAGTAATATGTAAAAAATCTAGAAAAAGAACTAGATTTGAATAAATCTAAACCATTATAGCTTCAACGATTCCATTTTAGTCACTTTTGAACCGGTCAAAGTTAGAAATAGCCAAATTTAGGCAAATCTAGCCCACAGACTGGAAGTTTAAATATCTACATTATAAAAGTAGTTAAAGCAGATATTTATATAATAGCAATATATATATATATACATTTTTGTATATATATATATATAAATATATATATATATATATATAAGTGATAGAAAGCTTAAAAATCTGAAATATCTTATAGTGGGCTACCAAGAAGACTTCAGATGGCTTTTGAGGCCTGAAAACTCGGTTTCCACCAGTTAAAATTTAGTATGTTACAGAACACGCACTAACAAGTGTTTAGAAAGAAGAATCACTCAATTTAGAGCACTCTAACAAGGGTTACATGCTGAAATGGACAGAGTTTTCTCTCATTTCTTCTTTTTTTTTTCTTTTTTTTGAATGAGCTGCCAAGAGCATATATTTAAAGACCAGATGGTTGCAGTTCAAACCTTGGTAGCCGTGGGTCTACCTGCGACTGCCTGGGTTTCCCCGGGCCTTACGGGTCTTATCGTCTCGAAGTACGTGAACTCGGGCTATACGTTGTCCGCTCGAACCTTCATAACTTTTAATCCGGGCATCCGATAAAGGAGTGCTGTAACATTTCAAAATGTTGTTGTTAAGAGCTACAATGACATGGGATTAGAGGTTGTACAAAGCCGGGAAAATGGGTCCATGACCAGATCTCCGAGTCTTCAATGTCTATCTGTTGTGCTGTCATGTGCAGTTGTCACTCGGGATTTGAGCTATGGTTCTTGTATGATATCCTTGTACGCAGTTTGGGCTGAACTATGGTGAGATGAAGCGGATGAGATGTTGATGTGGTAAAATAACAATTTTTCCCCTACCGGGGTTATCTTCAGCTTTGGCGCAGTTGTAGCAGTCATGGCTCAGGGTTATCTCCGAGATTGGGCTGTTATTGGTTCTGAATGTCCTCATGGTTATCTCTGAGGTTGACTTGACCTCCCTGGGTTATCTCTGGGGTTGAAACTGAGTCTCCCGGGGTTGTCTCCGAGGTTGAAACTAAATTTTTCGGGGTTATCTCTGGAACTTGGACTATATCCCTCGGGGTTATCTCTGAGGTTGAAACTGGATCTCCCGGGGTTATCTTCGGGATTAAAAACTGGATCTCCCGGGGTTGTCTCTGGGGTTGGAACTGATCTGACTTCCAGGGTTATCTCTGGAAGGATTCTTTGATGAAGCCACCTGTTTTCTAGCCATTTTGGCCATCTGTTCTTCCAATTCCTCTTTTCGAAGACGTAGGTCCATCATGGCGTCTTTGTTTTGCTGCATATTTTTCATCAAAATGAACTAACGATGATCCTAGCTGTCCTCAACTCGATCCTTTCCTCGCCTTTTATACCCTCAGGACTCATTTTCCTCGGCGCGACTAAGGGGAACAGGAGTGTGCTGACTAGCAGAGATTAGTCGTCGCCGTGCTAACTGGCCATGTTCAGAATTACCTTCTTGGTTTTTTGGCTCTAGCCTATCTTTGGCTGAACCTCTCGCCTGGGTCGTTTGATGAGTCTTAGATTTTTCCTGGTTTGAAGCCCCACTGTCCCTGCTCACCATAACTTTTAACCAAAAAAACTCTGGAATGATTGTAAAAGCACTAAAACCCCATCCTTCTAGCGCCAATGTTAACGCTAAGTTTTGTCTGTGCGTCCAATCACCAAACCCATGCGCTTAAACCTGCACAGTAACAAGATCACACAAGAGGCTTGACGACTTGTGCAGCCGGGTGATAGCTCTGGTGTGAGAATAAGTACATGCTAGAACAAGGTTTAACAATGGAGGCTTTAGTGTTTAGTGCTCTAAAGTGTATTACCTATTAATTGAAGTTAAGCCTTGTATTTATAGTTGATCTCATCACCTTAAAGTTGATTCCCGAATTGGATTAGGACTCCTAAACATGGTAGTTACCTATGTTTGGGTCAAACTCAATCTCCTTAAAAGGTGGAAGTTTGATAGAATCCTAACACCTTCCTTCAGAATTTGTATTTAAATATGGTTAGGATTAGAATCCTTAACCATTTAAACTCCTTATCACACCAAAATCCATACGAGGAATAACCATTTATATGGGCCCAAGTCACCCGAACCCCTATAAACTGATCTACACTCCGGTCCAAAGGACTCGGTCACCCAACCCAGAACACCACCAATCCCCTTTACTGGATTCGGCCCATTGGGCTCAACAAATCCTTCACAAACCAGGCCTTCAACCCATAAAGGGGTCGACAGACTACACCCGTATACTTGCCTATACGAGAAACTTATTCACTTAAACGTCTTGCTCATATGTATATAAATGAGATTGTAAGACTGCATGGTATGCTAGTATCCATAGTTTCTGATCGAGACCCTAGATTCACTTCATGATTTTGGTTCAGCTTGCAGAAAGCTATGGGCACTGAGTTATGATTCAATTCTGTATATCATCCTCAAACAGACGGGCAATCAAAAAAGACTATTCAAACTCTTAAAAATCTATTGAGACTCTGTGTTCTAAAATTCAAAAGAAGTTGGGATAAATAATTACCATTAGTGGAATTCTCTTACAACAACAGTTATCAAGCAAGTATGGGCATGGCTCCATTCGAGGCGTTGTATAGAAGAAAGTGTCGCTCTCCAGTATGCTAGGACGAGGACATTGTTGGGACCAGAATTGGTACGCGTAACTAAAGAAAAAATTCAAATGATCCGGCAACGTATACAAACAACACAAGACCGACAAAAGAGTTATGTTAATCTTCATCGAAGGGACGTGGAATTCAATGTTGAAGACCATGTATTGTTACGTGTTGTTTTATGGAAATGAGTTACGAGATTCAAAAAGAGAGGAAAGTTCAACCCTCGATTTATTGGTCCATTTGAAATCCTCGATTGAGTAAGAATTGTGGCCTATAGACTCGCCTTACCGCCAAGCATGTCTCGTGTTCATAACTTTTTTCACATATCCATGTTACGTAAATATGTGGAAGACCTAAACTACATTATTGAATTAGAACTAGATGAGATAGCTGAAGATTTAACGTATGAAGAGGTACCTGTTAAGATCTTGGATAAGAAGGAATATATTCTACGCTCAAAGGTTATACATCAAGTCAAAGTTTTATGGAGAAACCATGATATTGATGAAATGACATGGGAGTTAGAATCTGAAATGAAATCAAGGTATGCTCACTTTTTTGAAATACCAGGTACGTACATCAATTTCGATGACAAAATTTTATAAGGAGAGGAGGTTGTAAGACCCCAACTTTTTATGAATAAAGATTTAATTTTCTTCTAAATAGTAAGGTGATAATTTAATAAATGATATAGTTATGGGTGATATGTGCAAATTTTATAAAGTATGCAAGTTATCATAAAATATTCGTTTTATCGGGGAATATTTATTTGGTCGGGCAATATTCTTTTGAGGAATATTCGTACGATGGCTTAATTATTGGTGGACCCCATAACGGAATAATTTTCAGATATAGAAAGCAACATAAATAACCTTTTTATAAAAATAACAATAAAACTTTTACTGTTAAACTGTTGAAATACTCGGTGATAAAAGTATAGTAATGCGCGTTGTTGCACAGTAGCACACGGTATTGCACAATATCTCTAATTATTGATTCTTACGTAAGAAGTCACTTAATATTTCATTACCACAGTAGTTGCTGCATAGTATCTTATATTATTGATTCAATAATTCTTACAGTAACATTTGCACAATATTTTATATTATTAAATTAATAATTAACACGACACAGTTACTCATATTATTATTAGCACTATTGACAATGTCTAGAAAGTTCTGTCGAGGAAATGAGTTTGGTTATTTAATTGCGCGCTAGTAAGGAGAAATTCTTATCTGGAAGCCCCCTCTTTCCTGAGAACGATCGGTTGTCAATATTGTGAGTTATAATATTAATGATGAATAATTGTTGAAAGATTAAAAATGTGTTGATTGAAGATAAGTCATTTGTGGTAGATATTTATTCAATTTTTTATATAAATAGAAAGGTTTGTCATTATGCGTTTGTTGTAAGTTTGACTTATTATTCCATGTGAGAACGTGCTATTTTTCAAACCGTCGGTAGAAAATTATTTTAGTTTTTGTTTTATTATTATTATTATAATAGTAATAAAATAGAAAACTTTTTATAATATATATAAAGTTATTTGTTTTATAAGAATATAATTAGAATATATTATATTATATATAAATTTATTTATTTTATTAGAATAATTTAGATGAATAGTGATAAATAGTAAAAATCAGATGAAATTTAGAAAATTCGTGAATGTTTACTATTTAGTCCGTGATTTTCTTTTAAATAGTGTCATTCCATTCTCTTATAAATAGGTTGCTTAGTTAAGAAAGGAAAATCACACCAGAATCAGAAAATTCTTATTCTATAATATTGTGTGTATTTCTTTTGAGTGTAAGGATACTTTGAGTGTAGCAAATAGTGCAAGATTTTCTCAATATAATCTCCGTTATACCAGTCAGATTTAGTCTCCTACTTAGGTAAATGATGTTATTTTCTTCATACTCATAAGGGTTGTCATTCTATTCCTTATTAATCTATGGGAATAACATGTCTACGCGGATTACTGCATGCCTAGTGAATAACCATTCGTATTCATTCTTTATTAAGTTGTGGAAATGATCTTTCCACGCGGATTACCGCATGATGGGTGGAAATCCATTTGCAGTTTCGTATATTCTTTCATACTTGTATGGGGATATCATTTCTTTTGTACTCGTCAACGGATATCGTTTTCTTTTATATTTTTCTCCATTCATGGTACAAAATTATTGTTTATTTCCATATTTATTGTTAAATGGTGAAAATCCCTGAAATTAGTAGAATATCCTTAATAGTTTGCGCTTCATCTAATATCATTTCATTGGAATATTGGTCTAAACTTTCTTATTAAATTTTAATCTATTCATCCGGGGTACTATTCATCTGGGGTACTATTCATGTCGAAGTACTATTCACGATGAAATTTAGTTTCTTTTCTTTGTCCAAATTATATTTAAAATTTAAATATTAAATATCATTCTTGAATTTTTACTCCACAATTGGTGATCATGTTGACAATATGTACATTCTTAAACTCTAGATAAATTAAATTATAAATCTCTAATATTTATCATTGATCGCACTTGATTCATTCTTTATATCATTGTCATCATCCTCATGTTTATTTTGTGGTAAAAGTCATATTTGGCCCGTAGTGCAAAGATGGACTATTGATTGGTATGATTATGACCAGAAATTTTGTATTGGTATTATCATGACCTTTAATGTTAAAGGTACAGGTTTATAGTGAAAGTCCTTTTTGGCCCGTAGTGCATAGATGGACAGGTGTTTGGCATAATCATGACCACTAGTGATACAAACGGATATCTTTAGCCCGTAGTGCATATATAATTTGTTGATTGTAAATAATTTTGATTGGTGTTACAGGGATAAAATATTGATGATGGACTTTTAAGTCATAGAAGATAATAGACATCATGCTCAACTTGACTCTTCTAATGGATTGCTATTTTCGCTGCAGTTGTTGATCTAAGACTTGTAGTCCATTATATTTTATTTGATTTATCATTGTTGAAGGCTAAAGATAATTTGTTCCTCATTATCTTAGTCATAATATTCTTTACTGGGCTAATTGAGCTCACCCTTTTCCTTTTTGTTCCATTGTTCTTCTCAGGAAATGAAAGTGTAGCTGAGACTAGTCGGGGAGTGGAGTAATGGTCCGAGATAGTTACTATAGAAGTCTTCACTATGTTGTGAAATAGTGTGGCAATAATTGTAATGAAGACTTTATTTGAGTGTGGATATTTTCTACGGAAAATATTTATATTAAAACTCATACTATATGTATTATCGTATTTTGCACGACAGTTAATAGTTGTAAATATAAATGTTTGTATTTGGATTCTGTGGTATGTATTTGACGACTCAAAATGGGTTGTGTGGACCTATTTTGGGGGTGTCACAGTACTAGTATCGGATAATGACAAGAAATTTGTGGGATCTAAGTTCGAATTTTTTAAAAGGATTTCGGGATTCAACATTGGAAGACTTCGATCGCTCACCCTCAGTCAAATGGCCAAGTATAAGTTAGCAATATGACTATAATAAATGGAATAAAAAGGATACTAGACGAGGCTAAAGGAAGGTGGCATGAAGAGATGCTCAGTGTGTTGTGGGCATATCGGACTACTCCAAGGACAACAACAGGCGATTCGCCGTTCAGATTAGACTACGAAATCGATGCCCTTATTCCAGTTGAAATTAGGTCCCCTTCATTTTGGGTCAGCCAGTTTAAGGAATTATATAATGTTAAAGGCATTCGCTTCAACCTTGATTTGTTGGAGAAAGTTAGGGAGTCGGCCCTGGTAAGGCTTGCAGTATACCAAAGGAGAGTGGCCAGATATTACAATAAAAGAGTAAAATTGAGGAGGTTTAAAATGAAAGTAGTATGCATACAAGCCAATCATGTATGATGATAAAACATATACTTTGTAATCAATCTTTTTATTTATTAATAAAAGTATTAATTTACTAAAGGCATTTGATTATCAACATGATGCTATTTTAATAATATGTAATAAACTCATAGTTTTAAGGAATGCTTTTAGAATCATGATGAGATCATGCTAATGAGATCTAAATTCTTAGATAGCTTAAAAACTAAAATGTTCCCAATCAATGGATTACTAAAAAGGGGATTAGTAAATCTGGATAGATTGGTACATACGTTGCTTGCTCATTAGATGAGGATGATTGATCTCATGATCATTTGTGTGCAGACACTAAAGCAAGTATGTAAGTGCTTATTGAAGAATAAGTTCACTGAACGTGACTCGCTAAGGAATACCTAATGGAGTTTTACTTGCCTGTCAATAGAAATTTCTATAGTGGTAGTAGTACAAGTAATCCTTAGACTTGAGATCATCATAGTATCTTATATATAATAATTTACTCTTTGAATTATTCCTTAAGACCCTTAAGGTATATCAAAGGGTATGATTAGGTGTTATAAGTTATGTATGGAGATAATGAATGATCAATAAAAAATTTACCACTTTTAGTAAAAGAAGAGATATGTCCTATGTGATTCGATAAATGACAACCCAGGAATCCTTGGCAAATGTGGAATGAAATTAGAATGACTGAAATTAGAAAGTAGTTTCTAATTTGCATTCATTTGGAGTTGTGCATTTAGGAATTGAAATACATATAATTAAATAAAATAAAACTTGACAGTAATTCCATGTCTTATATTTAATTGAGACATTGTATGGTAGAAGGATTGAATTATACAGTAACTATTTACTCAAATATTCTTTTAATGATTAATGTTAAAATATATATTATCTTGAAAATCGTTGATCGCTAGGGAGGCTTATCCTTATTATAGAATAAATATTATTTATTTAAATAAATTAATAGTTTAATTTATTTATTTAAATAAGATTAGAATTATTCTAATTGATTTATTCACAACCGATTTAATATAGAGAACCTAAAGGGTCACATAATAAAAGGAAGAATAATTAATTAAGAAATTAATGGCATAATCGTAATAATATGTTAATTATATTTAATTTAATGTATGGTGATAGAATAAATTAAATAGCTTAATATTTTGAAAATATTAAATATAAATTAATAGAAGGAGTCTTATTAATATTATTACAATTATTATTATTTTAATTTCTAAAGGAATTTGGGAATTAATTTAATATTAATTTATTCCTAATAGGATTAGGAGGCAAATTAATTAAAAGAGTTTAATTAATTATCCCTAATAAGATTAGGGAGCCTAATTAATTAAAGGAGTTTAATTAATTAAACAATATTCTATTTTAATTATATTAAAATAGGTTAACTGATATCTTTATAAGAGGAGTCTTATATTAGATATCAGGGTGTGTGAAATACGTGATTCCAAGAGTTAGAGAGTACGCCCCCTATAAGACCCGAGCTTTTATGAATAAAAATTTAATTTCTCGAAATATATTTTTGAATATTATGGTGTGGTTTTGATATAATGTTATAGTTGTGGGTAATATTTATAATTTTGCAAAGTAAGCAAGTTGTTATAAAATATTTGATTCGTCGGGGAATATTCGTTTTAACAAAAAATATTCGTACGACGACACAATCATTGGTGGACCTCACAACAGAATTATTGTTGGAGTTAAAAAAGGACATAAATATCATTTTATAAAAATAACAGCGAACGTTTTACCGTTAACTGTTGAAATACTTGGTGGTAAAAGTACAGTAATATGCGTGGTTGCATAGTAGCACACGGTATTGATTATTGATGCTTACGTGAGAAGTCACTCTGTTATACTCAATTATGTTACAATAATTGCTGCATAGTATCTCGCGTTATTAATTTAATTATTGTCACAATATTTTATATTACTAAATCAATAATTGAGATAACAAAGTTATTCATATTATTATTTGTATTATTGACGATGTCTAGAAAATTATGTCGAGGAAAGGGGTTTGGTCACCTAATTGCGCGTTAATAGGGAGAAATTTTTATCGGAAAGCCCCCTCTTTCCTGGGAATGATCTGATTGTTAATATTACAAGTTATAAATGATGAATAATTGTTGTTCAAAAATGTGTTTTGTGAAGCCTAGTGAATTGAGATAAATAGAGGAGATTTTTATGAAGTATTTGTTATAAATTTTGCTTATTATATGGACCCCCCAATTATCCATTTTTCAAAATCGTCGAGAGAAGTTATCTCAGTTTTGCATTATATATATATATATATATATATATATATATATATATATATAATAAGTTTTGTTTTTTATGAAAAATAAAATATATTATATTTTATTATTTGCATAATCTTTGCATAGTAAAATTAATTTTTTTTCAGTCGGTGAATTGCGCTAGTGATGATTTTATTGTGTGCCCGTTTTTAAATAGTATCCTTCCATTCTCTTATAAATAGGATGGTTATTTTAGAATTAAAAATCACACCAGAATTAGAGAATTCTTCTTTTATAATATTGAACGTATTTCTTTATAGTTTAAGGATGCTTTGAGCGTAGAAAACAATATAAGTTTTCTTCAAGAATATCCCCGCCCTACCTGTGACGCCCCCAAAATAGGTATACATCACCCATTCTGAGTCGCCAAATACATGGTACAAAACTCAAATACAAACTTAATTTATATAACTGTTAAGTGTCGAGCAGAATACGATAAAACATAAGGTATGAGTTTTAATACAAATATTGTCTCCTAGACAATATCCAAACTCAAATTCAATCCTCATTACAATTATTATCACACTGTTTTATAGAATAGTGAGGACTACTAAAACAACCATCTTGGACCGTCACTCCATTCTCCGGCCAGTCCCAGCTATATTCTCATTTGTTGAAGAGAACAGTGAAAGAAAAGAGTGAGCTCAACTAGCCCAATAAAGAATATTATGACTAAGATAATGCAGAATAAATTATCGTTAGCCTTCAACAATATAACCACTGATAGAATACAATAGACAACAAGTTTTAGATCAACAACTACAACGAAAATAACAATCCATTAGAAGAGTTAAGTAGAGCATGATATTTACTATCTTCTATGATTTAAAATTTTATCATCAATTTTATCGCTAAGATTCAGCTTAATAATTAATTCTCATTACTGAATTATCCATGCACTACGGGCCAAGGATATTCACTAGTATCACAACCATGAATTATCCAGGCACTACGGGCCAAGGATATTCGTGTTTTCACCAATGGTCATGATCATGCCAAACAACAATTCATCTTTTCACCCTTGGCCGAAGAGAACACATGATCATGATCATACCAATAACTGTCCATCAATACACTACGAGCCAATTGAAGACTTTTACCACATTATTTATAACATTATAGGTCATGATTACACCGAATAATCTCTGGTCATAATCATACCAATCAATAGTCCATCTTTTTACTCTTGGCCGAAGATGACTCTCATCACAATATAAGCATGAGAATGATGACAATGATATAAGAATTCAATTAAATGAAATCAAGGATAAATATTAAAGACTTTAAATTTATCCAGAGTTTAAAAACGTTCAAATGGTAAACACGATACTGCTTTGTGGAGTAAAATTCAAGTATAATATTGTATCAAAAATATTTTAGACATAGAAGAAATCAATTTCTATCATGAATAGTACCCCGGGTGAATAGTACCCCGTGAATAGTACTTTGTGAATGGATAAATGGGGGTCCATATAATAAGCAAAATTTACAACAAATACTTCATAAAAATTCAATCAATATTTTTAACAATATGTATTCATCAATAATATAACTTGCAATATTAACAACCAGATCATTCTCATGAAAGAGGGGGCTTTCTGACAAGCATTTCTCCCAATTGACGCGCAATTAGGTGACCAAACCCCTTTCCTCGACAGAACTTTCTAGACATTGTCAATAATACAAATAATAATATGAATAACTTATCATCTTAAATATTGATTTAATAATATAAATTATTGTGACAATAATTGAATCAAATAACGCAGCAATTACTGTAGCAATAATTGAGTATAACTAAGTGACTTCTCACGTAAGCATCAATAATCAATACCATGTGCTACTATGTAACCACGCGTATTACTGTACTTTTATCATTGGGTATTTTAACAATTAACGGTAAAACTTTCGCCGTTATTTTCATAAAAAGATATTTCTGTCGTTTTCTAACTCCGACAATAATTTCGTTGTGGGGTCCACCAATTATTGTGCTGTTGTACGAATATTCCCTAATAAAATGAATATTCCCCGACCAATCAAATTTTTTATAACAACTTACTTACTTGCAAAATTTATAAATATTATTCACAACTATAACATTATATCAAATCAACACCATAATATTCAAAAAAATATTTTGAGAAATTAAATCTTTATTCATAAAATTTGGGGTCTTACAACCTCTCATTCTTATGAAATTTTGTCCTCGAAATTGACGTACTTACCTGGTATATCGAAGAGGTGAGGATACCTCGTCAGATTCTAACTTTTGAGGTATAACCTTTGAGCGTAGAATATTTTCCTTCTTATCCAAGATTTTAACAGGTATCTCCTCATACGTCAAATCTTCTGCTATCTCGTCTAGTTCTAATTCAATAATGTGGTTCGAGTCGTCCATATATTTACGTTACATCGATACGTAAAAAAATGTTATAAACACGCGACATACTTAGCAATAAGGCGAGTCTATAGGCCACATTTTCTACTCGATCGAGGATTTCAAATAGACCAATAAAATTGAGGGTTGAGATTTCCTCTCTTCGTCGATTCATGCTTCTAAAATAACACCTTCTTGAACTTTCTTCTTCACATTCATCAGTTCTGAGTCTATAGCTTGAGCAACTTTAACTTTATCAATTAAAGTCGATTCTAATCGCATATTCGTTATCTTCACGTAGGTTCTTGGAGTCTTTAACTCGATCTCCATCTTTTGTAAGTCGTACGAAATGGGTATTTATGTTAACAATATCGCACTCGTAAACGCATATGATCTTCTACTCAACGCGTCAGCTACTACCTTTGATTTTCGAAGATGGTATTGAATGGTATGGTCGTAAACTTTTAACAGCTCGAGCCAACGTCTTTGGCTCATGTTACATTTGTTCTAGGTGAAAAAATATTTGAAAGTTTTGTACCGGGTTTAAGGTCGATACAAAATTTGATTTCACGCTCTGGGGGTAGGATAGAAAGTTCTTTGGGGAATACGTCAGGAAATTTATTAACAATAGAAATATCATTCAAAACTATGACTCTCATCCAAGACTTGGATAGCACGTCACATTGATACCTATCAACTTGCCACCGTTATTCATGGCGTCTCCTACAAAAAGTTTGGCTTCGGTGCATCCCATACAAGGAAGTCACCAACGAAAGGCTCGGGGCTCCTTACTTATGGCTTGATATGACAGTGATTGACTTTAGTGGGTTGGTTTCTTGAATTCCCATAATAGGTTGGTTAAGAATATGAAGACTAACAACCTTACGAAAATAATCAATTTTAGCATGATGAGTAGTTAACCAGCCGATTCCTAAAATCACCTCAAATGCAAGTATTTTCAAAGAGCTAAGATCGACAGGTAACGTGAGGTTGCCGATTTGAATCAAATAAGTTTTATAACATTGCAGGTAATGAAGGTTTCTCCTAACGGAGTTTCAACAGCTAAGTCAAAGTCTAATTTCTTAAGAGCCAAGTTCAATCGTTGAACACAACTAGGTGAAATAAAAGAGTGGGTAGAACTAGTATCTAACAAGGTATATACTTCTCAAGAGTTTATGATTAACTTACCCGTGATAACTTCGTTCGGGTTCCTCGACAAACGCTCTCACTTAAACTACCAGCTTTGACTTGTCTGGGACAGCCTTTTGTGTCGCCATCCCATCTGGACTTGACTTCACTACATGACAAAATCGAGCTAGGTGACCTTCTCTTCCGCAATTGAAACACATTTTGGGTTCTTTGCGTGCTGATTTGACTCCGATGTGTCCTCTGTCCGAATTTGAAACATACGACCGGTGGTCATTCTCCTTCCTTGGAAACGGGTGTCGGTGCTGCTGCCGACGTCTTTCCATCATCGTTGAATCTTTTCTTCTTAAAATTGTTCCTACTTAGTTCACCTTTCCTATTATCTTGGCCATGATTACCACCAAAATGGTTACCATTTCTGGCATGATAATTTCCTCCACGATGGTTATCATTGTTTTGATGGCCGTATCCACCGGTATGATTATTATCGTGTTGTTGGTTATTACCTTTTGGTTGGGCTGGCTAATTATCGCGCTCCACTAGCTGAGACCTATTCACAACATCTAAATATAAAAAAAGTTTGTGAGAAATGAGGTATTAACGTATTTTGGGTTTCAAACCTCTTAGAAACATTCGCGTCATTTGCTCCTCATTATCGACCAAATGAGATGCATACCGGGATAACTCTGCAAACTTAGCCTCGTATTGCGATACGATCATATTGTATTGCTCCAACTTGATGAATTCCACCTCCTTCATGTGACGAATACTTTTGAGAAAGTACTTGTCGTTGAAAAATTCTTGGAACTTCTCCCAAGACATCTTTAGTACAGAAAGATGAGTACGTTTTATAGATTCCCACCAGTAATCTGCTTCTTCACGCAACATAAAAGTGGCGAAGGGAACCTTTCGATCCTCTGAGCATTCCAAAACATTAAATATCTTGGTGATCTGCTTAATCCACGTTTATGCCTTAAGTGGTTCTAGCTTTCCCAAAAACTCCGGTGGTCCCAGCTCCTTGAACTGCTTAGCAGTAACCAGCCGTGAGTTGCCATTGACTCCACCTGCATTTTGAACAAGAGTCTCTCTCGTTTAATGTTGCATGAATTCTAAAAAGTTCCTAAACATACCATCGTTCATCATTTGGTCGGTGTTATTGTTTATATGAGGATTATTGCCTTCCTGATGTATATTATCCTGGTTATTGATCAGCAGTGACTCAACGGTCTCATGTGCTCCATTTTTTATCTCAACATTTTTAGATGCCATTTTCAAATACTATCACAAAACAAAGGTTAATTGATATGCCATATATTATCCTTATATTCTGACCGACTAATTAAATAACAAATAAGCTTAGGTAGGTCATACTAGTGAAGGATTTACCCGTCTCACCCCTCCTAGTTCTAGTCTCACATCTCAACTAGGGATCATATCCCTAAGCTTTGATACCAACTGTGACGCCCCCAAAATAGGTATACATCACCCATTCTGAGTCGCCAAATAAATGGTACAAACTCAAATACAAATTTAATTTATACAACTGTTAAGTATCGAGCATAATACGACAAAACATAAACTGTGAGTTTTAATACAAATATTGTCTCCTAGACAATATCCAAACTCAAATTCAATCCTTGTAAGACCCCAACTTTTATGAATAAAAATGAATTTTCTATAAATATCATTTTTGAATACTATGGAATAAATTTGATATAATGTTATAGTTGTGGGTAATATTTATAAATTTTGCAAAGTACGCAAGTTGTTATATAATATTCGATTGGTCAGGGAATATTCGTACGATGGCATAATCATTGGTGGACCCCACAACAGAATTATTATCGGATTGAGAAAATGACAAAAATATTTTTATGAAAATAACAAATGGAAGTTTTACCGGTTGATCTTTGTTGAACTACTCGGTAGTAAAGAAATCGATGTCTGGCGTGGTTGCATAGTAGCACACGGTATTTATTATTAATGCTTATGTGAGAAGTCACTTAGTTTGATTCAATTATTATCGATATTCTATATGTTATTAAATCAATAATTGAGATGACGAAGTTGTTAATATTATTATTTACATTATTAACGATGTCTAGAAGTTCTGCCAAGGAGAGGTTTGGTCACCTAATTGCCCGCCAATAGGGAGAAATCCTTATTGAAAAGCCCCCTCTTTCCTGGGAACGACCTGGTCGATTAATAGTGTGAATAATAATAATGATGGTGACGTTTTGTTTTATTCGTATTATTAACGTAATAAAATAGAAAAAATTTTTGTATAAAATAGAATACTTTTATAAAGTTATTCGTTTTATTAGGCTAATAGTAAAATCTTTTTATATAAAACAGAATACTTTTATAAAGTTATCTGTTTTATTAGACAATAATTAGAATATATTATATTTTATTATGAATAGTGCTTGCATAGTGTTTGCATAGTAAAATCTTTTTAAAAGTTATTCGTTTTATTAGATTATAAATAGAATTTATTATATTTTATTTAAAAGATTTTGCTTTAAATATGGACCATCCGATTAAAGTAAATCAATCTGGACCGTTCATGGATTGGTTACTATTCATTCCATTCTTCTATAAATAGAAGCTCATTCCTTCATTATTTCTTACGAATTCACTGAAACTCTAGAGAGAGAAACTATAGAGAGAAAGAAGAAAAGTATTCTCGCTACTTCACTCATCTCGATATCAAGTTTCTTTTTACTACGTAAGGGGTATTATTTCTTTTGTATTCATGAAGAGAACTTCTATTATTCCATCTTTATTATTACATTGGAATAACTTTTGTATCGCCGGGCTACCCTATACTTGGTGAAATTCTTACATATTCCATTCTTTATTATTTTGTTGGAATATCCTGCTCATGCATTTACGTTTCTGACCTTGTTAAAATCTTTATTATTCTGTTGGAATATCCTCATTTATGCTTTACGCCGGACTGGTTCCGTCTTTATTATTACTTGTTGAACATCCTGTTGGTGTTAATTTCACCGACTTTGTTTCCGCATTTAGTATTCATTGGAATAACTCGCTCCTGTCTGATACCGCATGCATGGTGATTTACATTGTATTCCATTCTTTATTATTCTATTGGAATATCCCGCCGATGCATGTATTACGCTTTGACCGGTTCCGTTATTTATTATTACGATGGAATAACTTTGTCTATCTGCAATCTGCGCATGCATGGTGATTTCTTTTGTTATTCCATTCTTTATTATACTCGGTTGGTTAAAGTTTTAACTTCTACACTCCATGAAATTAGTGGAATATTCTTGATATTTGCGCTTTATCCAAAGATCTTTTCATGGAAATATTCTTCGAGCATTCTTGAATTTTACTTTACAAAGAAGTATCATGTTGACAATTTGGGCGTTATTAGTTCTGAATAAATTAATTATTGAACTTGTTTTATTGAATTCTTATATCATTGTCATCATCCTCATGTTTATATTATTTTTGAAAGTCATCGTGATGCCTGTAATGCATAGATGGACTTGGTATGATTATGACCGAGGATTATTCGGTGTAATCATGGTAGTAATGTTACAAATGATGTGGTAAAAGTTCTCATTGGCCGAAGTGCATTGATGGGCGATTATTGGCATGATCATGACCATTGATGAATACACAAATATCCTTGGCCCGTAGTGCATGGATAATTTGTGGTCGTGACCTCTAATGAATATCCTTGGTAGTAGTGCATGGATGATGTGGATTATTTATTAAAATTGAGTCTCGTGATAAAAGTGATGAAAAACCTTTTTAAATCATAAAAGATAGTAGATTTTATTCTCTACTTGACTCTTTTAATGGATTGCATGTTCATTGCGGCAATTAAACTTGATGTCTATTGTATTTTATCAGTTTAACACTGTTGAGGACTAATGATAATTTATTATGCATTATCTTAGTCATAATATTTCTTACTTTGGGCTAGTTGAGCTCACCCTTTCTTTCACCGTTCTCTTGAGAAATGAGAACGTAAATGGGGACTAGTCGGGGAGCGAGTGATGGTCCGAGATGGTGTCTTAGTAGTCCTCACTATTCTGTTAAATAGTGTGATAATAAATGTAATGAGGACTAAATTGAGTGTGGATATTGTCTAGATGACAATATTTGTATTAAAACTCACAGCATGTATTTTGTCGTATTTTACACGACTGTTGTATAATCAAGTTGTATTTGAATTTAGTACCATGTATTTGGCGACTCAAGATGGGTGATGTATACCTATTTTGGGGGCGTCACAATCCTCATTACAATTATTATCACACTATTTTATAGAATAGTGAGGACTACTAAAACAACCATCTTGGACGGTCACTCCATTCCCCGACAAGTCTCAGCTATATTCTCATTTCCTGAAGAGAACAGTGAAAGAAAAGGGTGAGCTCAACTAGCCCAATAAAGAATATTATGACTAAGATAATGCAGAATAAATTATCGTTAGCCTTCAATAGTATAATCACTGATTAAATACAATAGACAACAAGTTTTAGATCAACAACTGCAACAGAAATAATAATCCATTATAAGAGTCAAGTAGAGCATGATATTTACTATTTTCTATGATTTAAAAGTTTATCATCAATTTTATCGCTGAGACTCAGCTTAATAATTAATCCGCATTACTGAATTATCCATGCACTACGGGCTAAGGATATTCATTAGTATCACAACCACAAATTATCCATGCACTACGGGCCAAGGATATTCGTGGTTTTACCAATGGTCATGATCATGCCAAACAACAATTCATCTTTGCACTCTTAGCCGAAGAGAACACATGGTCATGATCATACCAATAACTGTCCATCAATGCACTACGGGCCAATGAAGACTTTTATCACATCATTTGTAACATTATAGGTCATGATTACACCGAATAATCCCTAGTCATAATCATACCAATCAACAGTCCGTCTTTGTACCCTTGGCCGAAGATGACTCTTATCACAATATAAGCATGAGGATGATGACAATGATATAAGAATTCAATTAAATGAAATCAAGGATAAATATTAAAGACTTTAAATTTATCCAGAGTTAATAGTACCCTATGAATATTACTTTGTGAATAGTACCCGTAAGTATAAATAGTACCGAACGTATGAATTGTGTCGTATGTATGAATAGTGTCGTATAAATGAATAGTGCCCATGAATAGTACTCCGATATGAAAAGCTTAAAATTTAACAAGAATGTTCAGAAAAATATCCTTGTGAAATAATACTAGATGAAACGCAAATTTCAAGGATATTCTACTAATTTCAAGGAGTATAGAAGCAATGCTTATCAACATGAGTATAGAATTCAGAATCTGAAGCAAAATAATATTACTTACATACTACATAGTATGAAAGAAAAAATATTTCTTACGAATATTGAACAAAAATAATATCCCTTACAACTGTTGAACGAAAATAATATTCCTTACGAATATTGAACGAAGATAATATTCCTTACGAATATTGAACGAAAATAATATTCCTTACGAATATTGAACGAAAATAAAATTTCTTACAAATACGAAAATAATATTGAAAGCGAATATGAAATAAATAATACCCCTTACCTCAAAAGAAGAGTATTTTTGACTGGTATAGCGGATATATTCTTAAAAAAAAACTTACAATATTTGCAACACTCAAAGTTTCCTTAAACTCAAAGAAATACGCTCAATATTATAGAAGAAGAATTCTTTGATTATGGTGTGATTTTCTTTTCTAAACTGAGCATCCTATTTATAGGAGAAATGGAAGGATACTATTTGGATGCACAGTAAAGGAAAAATCACGGACTGCATAGTGGGAAAAATCAGACGAATTCTGAAATTAACATGATTTACTATACAGTCACTAGGCAAATACTATGCATAATACAATATAATATATTCTATTTTTCATATCAAACAAAACTTATTATAATTTATATATATATTAAAAAAGCCTACCATATATATATATAATAAAATTTTTCTCCCACCCATGAAATTTTTGTTCCCCCCCCCCCACATATCATCTTCACATTGGCCCACCATATTATATTTATACTGAATCACTTTCTACCGATTATTTTGAAAAATGGGTAAATGAGGGTCCATATAATAAGCAAAATTTACAACTAATACTTCATAAAAATTCTCTCAATATTTTTGACAACATGTATTCATCAATAATATAACTTACAATATTAACAATCAGATCATTCCTCGGAAAGAGGAGGCTTTCCGATAAGGATTTCTCCCTATTAGCGCGTAATTAGGTGACCAAACCCCTTTTCTCGACAGTACTTTCTAGACATTGTTAATAATACAAATAATAATATGAATAAATTATCATCTCAATTATTGATTTAATAATATAAATTATTGTGACAATAATTGAATCAAATATCACAACAATTACTGCAGCAATAATTGAGTATAATTGAGTGACTTCTCACGTAAGCATCAATAATTAATACCGTGTGCTACTATGCAACCACGCCAGACATCGCATTACTTTATCACCGGGTATTTCAACAGTTAACGGTAAAACTTTCGCCGTTATTTTTATAAAAAGATATTTCTGTCATTTTCTAACTCCGACAGTAATTCTGTTATGGGGTCCACCAATAATTGCGCCGTTGTAAGAATATTCCCTGATAAAACGAATATTCCCCGACCAATCGAATATTTTATAACAACTTGCCTACTTTGAAAAATTTATAAATATTATCCACAACTATAACATTATATCAAATCCACACCATAATATTCAAAAAAATATTTCAAGAAATTAAATCTTTATTCATAAAATTTGGGGTCTTACAACCTCCTCTTGTTATGAAATTTCGTCCTTGAAATTGACGTACTTACTTGGTATGTCGAAGAGGTGAGGATACCTCGTCAGATTCTAACTCTTGAGGTATAACCTTTGAGTGTAGAATATATTCCTTCTTATCCAAGATATTAACTTGTATCTCCTCATACGTCAAATCTTCTGCTATCTCGTCTAGTTCTAATTCAATAATGTGGGTCGGGTCGTCCACATATTTACTTAACATCGATACGTAAAAAAATGTTATGAACACGCAACATACTTAGCGATAAGGCGAGTCTAAAGACCACAGTTTCTATTCGATTGAGGATTTCAAATAGACCAATAAAATCGAGGGTTGAGATTTCCTCTCTTCGTCGATTCATACTTCTAGAATAACGTCTTCTTGAACCTTCTTCACATTCATCAGTTCTGAGTCTGTAGCTTGAGCAACTTTAACTTTATCGATTAAAGTCGGTTCTAATCATATATTCATTATCTTCACGTAGGTTCTTGGAGTCTTTAACTCTATCTCCATCTTTTGTAAGTCGTACAAAATGGGTATTTGTGTTAACAATATCGCACTCGTAAACGCATATTCACTGATAAAATGAATATTCCCTGACCAATCGAATATTTTATAACAACATGCTTACTTTGCAAAATTTATAACTATTACCCACAACTATAAAATTATATCAAATCCACACCATAATTTAATTCAAAAAAATATTATGAGAAATTAAATCTTTATTCATAAAATTTGGGGTCTTACACTACCAGTCAGAAATACTTTCTTTTTAAGGTAAGGGATATTTTTTTTTCAGTATTCGTATGAAATAATATTTTCTTCCATACTCTGTAGTATGTAAGTAATATTATTTCATTTTAGATTCTGAATTCTACACTTATTTTGCTAAAGTATTACGTCTATACTCCTTGAAATTAGTAGAATAACCTTGAAATTTATGCTTCATCGAGTATCTTTTCACATGAATATATTTTTGAATATTCTTGTTAAATTTTAATCTTTCCATGTCGGGGTACTATTCACGAGATACTATTCATGAAGTACTATTCACGGTGTACTATTCAACTCGGTACTATTCACCAGAAAAATTAATTTTTTCTGTCCAAATTATTTTTGATACATGGATATTATTCTTGAATTTTACTCCACAAAGCAGTTATCATGTTTGATTGAATTAAAAATATTTAATATTTAATATTTAATATTCTTGAATTCTATGTTTTTAAACTCTGGATAAATTAAAAATATTTAATATTTATCCTTGATTTCGTTTGAATGAATTCTTATATCATTGTCATCATTCTCATGCTTATATTATGATGAAAGTCATTTTTGGCGCGTAGTACATAGATGGACTGTTGATTGTGTTAGTTCCCAGTAGGCACAATATAGATCTAGAAGGAAGGGGGGGTTAAATAGATCCTTAGAATTTCAAAATACTTTCTCTCTATTAAGTTGTATTGTTCATTAAGTAGCATATGACAAACTTAAGAATCTTTTCAAGCACAACGGAATAGGTAAAAGATCCCCTTCATTGATATATTCATAATCAGACATACATTGTTCGTAGAGTTACTTTAGCAGTAAGTAGTTAAAACATACATAGCAGTTGTAGCAGTTAAGGTACATAATGTAAATGAAATAAAGTAAAAGACACAAGGGGTTTTAAGTGGTTCAGAGACTCAAGCTCCTAATCCACTCTTCTGCTTTCAACTAGCAGGATTTCCACTAAGGAAGGGCTGCACCCTGAATCACTAAGATTCCTTCAAGGCCAGAAGCCTTGGGACTTCAGTTCACTAAGAACTCTTCAAGTCCAACAGCCTTGGAACTTCCCTAGTTGCCTAGGAACTCTTCAAACCCAGCAGGCTTGGAATCTTCATTTAGTCCCTCTGGACAAGGACCCCTCAGGCCCGGGCTTCTTGTTGTTATAGTTGTTGATGTTGTTGGTGCTGAGCTGCTAAAATGTCATTAAGCTCTGAACATCTTTTGTACTTCGCAGCTTGGTGTGGTCCACTTTTCATTCTGCTTCGAGTCTGGACCACATCTTCTTTTGTGCAGCTGATCTTTACTCTCTTCAGTTCATCTTCATCTGATGTCAGCAGTGCACCATCACCATTTGGATTTGCTAAGTCCCTGAGCTTTTGGTAGACTTCTTCTGGCACTTAGTAATCCCTGAACCCTTTTTGAATGTTTTGCAGACATGGTTCTGCACTTGTTTAGTTTCAGCTTTAGGTTCATGGTGATCTATAGAGTGGCTCTCTTGATCTTCTTTGTACTCAGCCACTTTCCTGAATGCTATCTTCTTGGCCTTCTTGGCTCTCAGCTTGGCTGCCATCTTTAGTGGCATTCTCATCTTTGTTGAGTGAAGCTTTGATCTGTATAAGTCCTTCTTCAAAGCTGCTTCACCTCCACCTTGGTAGTCTCACTGTCACTGAAACTTATTCTATTAATCTTTGGTGGAACTCGTAGAGTCAACAATAGCATTCACCAACTCAACGAAGTAGCCGTTGAAAGCTATTCAAATTGCCTCGCAGATCTCGAGTTATTTGGTGCAGACTGCAGATGTGACATGACACCTTTTTCGGACTTCCTGACACTGCAGTCTACTGTTTCACCTACCTTGTCAGATATATCACTTTGATACCTTGGGCAGGTCGATGACTTTATTTCACCCTTCTAATTTCTCGATCAGAGGTTGTCCTTGCATCGATGCTCTCAATAAGCTTTTGTCCGAATGCCATTCTTCAGACTGAACCGTTGCCAATGCTTCAATCCTCAGTTGTTTGAACTCTACAATTTTCTGATACACTTTTCTTTGGACCTGATCATAGTGTCGCATTGACATGTAGAGTTAACATTACGATCAGAAAGAGTGTTCACTTGAACTATGACGTAGAACACCTCTTTCTACTGTTGTGCAATGCTTCAACACTTCTATTTGCCTCGACTGTTCTCAGATACTAATGGCTTGACTTCTTGCTCTGGCCCCCTTCTGAATAATAAGACACTTCAGATTTGTGGCGTGTCCAGCTCGCTTTCTCCTTGTGATCTCCCGTTCACTTATCATCAATGGACTGACCCAATGCTTAATCACTTTAGCCTTGTTATTCAGAGGCTAACTAGTATCTTTGTGTATATTCCATCAGTTTCCTCTTTGTTTGGCAAACACTACGATCCTGGTTACTTTCAGGATCGTTGTCATCTTTCTTTTTGACAGCTACTGCATATGCTGACTTTGCTTAGTCAGCTATTGAAGTCTTCTTATGATCATCTTGTGGAAGACTTTACCTTGAATGGCTTATCAACTCAATCTGGATGCTGATTGAGTTGTTGCTTAGATCTTCTATTAAGCTTGCATGCCATTCATTGAGTGCTCTCTTGCTTCCTTCATGTGAGATGTATCTTTGCATTACCAACCAGAGGCTTCATTCCTTTGGATATTCTGGGAGTGCTCAATTTTTGAGAATCGTGTTTGTTCTACGATTCTACTGTGGCCTTGTGAACACATCTGTTAAGGTCTTAGCTCTACATTTTATGGTTCAACTTCGGCTGTGCAGACACTACGACTTTGAGATCAGATCTTGATACTACGATTTTTGTCATTGTGCTTGTTGTCTTCATCTGATCTTGCTTGACTACGATCTCTGCCTTTGATATGATCAGTAGACTCTACGATTCTGAGTGCAGTCTACGATTCTTGAATTAGCTTTGCAAATGCTTGGTCGTTCGTAGGCAGGCTATCTCTACGATTCTGAACATGACTTCCTCAGCAGACTACGACCCTGAGGAAGTTCTCCTTGACACACTACGATCCTTCCTCGTCTCTCCTGAAAGTCTACAAACTCCGAGATCTACAATCTTGCAGACTGCGATTCTGCCTTGATAGCTCTCAAGTTTTCCTCGACTCTCCTGCAGACTACGATTTACAGTGCGATGCTTTCGACGATCGATGCCTATCTATTACATCATAAGATCAACCTAACATGCTTGATCTTTCTATATTTATAGTCCTTGTACATCATTTCTTTTTAAGGACTTTACAAAGCTGTTTTACTTATGTAGGATCAACCTAACACATATGATCAATTCATTCTAAGTCCTTGTACATATGTTTCTATTATCTATCAAAGGACTTTACAGCTTTTCTTAATGCAAGCATACTTGTATATTCATTCTTATATATATATATATATATATATATATATATATATCATAATTAAATCATATGTAAATAGGAATATCATTCACATGCTTATTCCTGACAATCTCCCACTATTTGATTATGACAAAAATAATAAGTGCATATGCATGTTATGAATGAATCTTATATACAGTGAGCAGCTGTATTTCTAAAACAGATAATCATGAATTTCATTTATAATGATGTGGAATTTAATACACTGACATTTTACATCCTGGATCCAGAACATACCTAACTAGTTGGAGATGTACCTTTTTGGCTCCTGTATGCTTCCAGAATGTCTGTTGATTAGCTATTCATCTGTTTGATCTTCTTGCACCTGCTCACCTTGGAACGTCAACTTTATTTCTTTTGTTTGCTCCCCCTCAGATGTATGGTTCTCTTTTTCTTCTTCTGGCTCAGCTTTAGGCTCATCATCCTTTGGCTCCCCCTCAGATGATGAACCATTTTCTTTTCCTACTTTCTTCTTCTTTGTCTTCCTTTCTTGTTTGCTCCTGCTTTCCTTGCCTTTTCGCGAATGCCTCTTACTTTGCCTTTTTCTATGCCTCTTTTTCTCCCCCTTTTTGTCATTAATAACTTGAGAGAGCTGTTCCATGTTGGACATAAGCTGCTCCATTAGATAAGAGGAATTAGTAACTTCAAACTTGAGTTCTTGTTGGCTCAGCTCAAGTTGCATGGAGAAGGACTGATTCATGTGGTTAATTTTGTCAGAGAAGGCTTGGAGTTGTTCTTCATTTGCCTTCTGTGTATGTAGGGCTTCTGCTTTTTGATCATTTATGGCCCTTAGATAGATGTCATCTCTCTCTTTGATTTTTAGAGATACATCAGCCACAGTAGCTTGGATTCTGTCTTGAACTGAATTGTCTTTGGTTGTTGTCAGCATCTTTGACTTTTCATTGATTTGAGACATCTTCTCAATCAGGTTATCAGAATTCTTTAATAATTCCTGTTCCACGGAAATTTGATCATCTGGTTGGGAAACCTCTAGTGGAACACTAGATTGGACTCTACGATTCTCATCCTTGGACAGATTTTTGAAGGTATTGAGAATATGAAAAATCATTGAATGCCAATCGTGGAAGGATGTAGAATGTCAGATAGTTGTGCTTGGGCAGATAGAGACATCTGAATCTGGACTTGATCATCATCAGTGGTAGAGTGAACAGACTCTACTATCAATGTCTTTGCCATATTCCTTTTTCCATCAGAGTCCACTCTATGATCATAAGGAATATAATGATTTTCAGCATGCCGGTAGATCTTGTAGTGGGGCTTGTCATTGATCATCATGGTTGCAAACTTCTTTACCCTGGGGAAATTTTGTGACACTAGTTCCAAATTTGGAAACTGAGAGTAGCACTAGCTGAAGTAACTTTCATCACTCTCAGTATGTGCCTTTAACCATGGCATCCATGGGAAGAACCACCTTATCAGAAGGTCTTTAGAATTGTACAGTATAGTTGTGCAATCTAACTCCATATTTTTCCAGTTATGAAGCACTTCATCTGTAGTCATCCTTACAACTCGAAGTTGTTCATTTCTATGATTTATCCATCTTGCTGCTGGCTCTGCTGGTGGCTCATCAAAGACTTCCACTACAATTCTTTTGTTAATTCTGGCCGGAGAGAGAACATGATAGTATTCTAGTTCCTCAGATTCCTGATGTGCAGAATCAGAATCTTTCTCTATTTCTTCCCTTGTTGAGCCTGAATCTTGTTGATTCCCTTCATCAGATTTATCAGTGAATTCTTCTTGTTTGTCTTCATTTTCAGAGCCTTCTTCAGCAATATCTTTCTCGGAATCATCTTTTCTGAAGTTGGACTCATCTTCAACACTTTCTTCCTGTGACTTATATTCCTCATCACTTAATTCAATGACTTTAGTAGAATTGTCAGTTTTCTTTTTGGAGGCAAATTGAGCAATTAATCTGTAACTCTTCCTTCTCCTTGGAGGTTCAGCTATGGGAGAATCAGACTCTTCTTCTTCTTCTTCTTTAGACTCTGAGGCCTTTGAGTCATCAGGCAAGCTTTCTTGATGTTCATCATTGGCAGGGGCATGTATTTCTTTCTCGATCTCATCATCTTTTAATCCATAACAAGAACTTATTTGAACATTTACATTTGGAGATACAAATGGGTCATTTTGCAGCTTCTCTTCAACTTCAAAGTGAGTACTCTAAGAATTGGCCATATGACTTGAATATTCTTCTTCATCAGTAGAGTTTACATCTTTTTTCATGGATCCACCTCCACCTTTATTGCTGAATCTGATCTCCGGGGATTCAGTCTTGAGATCATCAGTTTCCTTTTCTTCTTTTAATTCTACGTTTTCTTCTTTGTTAGATGTGCTTCCTTAGGGAACTGGAACTGATTTCTTCATCCCTTTTTCTTTTTTCTTGGGTGGTTCTTGAAGCAGTCTGTTGCTTCTTCTTCTTTTTGGGTAGTTGATGCTGGTTTTTCTTCTTCTTCTTGTATTTTCTTATCAGTGGAGACATAGCTTGACAAAGCCTTAGCATTCTTCATATTCTTAGGCTTCTTGCTTGCTGGTGTGGCAGTAACTGATGTCGAGTCACCAGACTCAGAGCTTTCTTCCTCCTTTGCCTTTCTCTTCTTTGCAGAGATCTTTCTACTGCTTCCTGCTGTAGTCAACCTTCTATTCTCCTTTGGGTTTTTCTTCCAATTTACGAATAGTTGTGGAGACATTACCTTGTGAACATTAAGAATTTTGCCATCATCATCCTTGATTTTATTCTTCAAATTTTTCTTCAAGATGATACTTAAGAATCTCCCATGAAAAACCTTTGTGAGTGGTTTTTCAGTTAATCTTTTCTTTTCTTCCTTATCCAGCCACTTAGACATATGATCGAGCAGGACAGCTGAAAATTTGATGTGTTCCTTCAGGACTATGGCAGACATGATTTTCAGCTATTGGTCAATCATAGTATCATGTGCAGTGTCTTTGCATAAGATACATTTCCCCACGATTTCAGCAAGTTACTCGAATTCTTCAGGAAACTCTTTTTTCTTCATGTCTTTCAGACTAGGGTTTCTTCTATACTGCATAATCTTCTTAGCTTTTTTTGTGTCGATCTCTTCCAAGCTTTTCGGATTTCGTTCAGGAAGGCCTAAGCATTGATTGATGTCAGAAGAGTTTAGCTTCAAAATCTGACCCTTAACCTTGGTGGAGAGGATTCCGGAGTTTATGGTTGGATTTGAATGAAACTCCTTGACCAGGTCACCATATATTCGTGTGTTTTCCTCAAGACATTCTGAGAACCCGGCCTTCCTCACAAGTTCAAGAATGTCCTTGAACTTCTTCTAGGATTTTTTGAACGTCTTGGTTCCTAGCTGAATGCCAATGATTACTCGTCAATCTACCATTTGAAGAGTTCGAGGAATATGGGTGTTGGTTTTAGGAAGTCTTGTGATAGATAGTTGACTGTGATTTAGGTAAGAATTTGGAGGGTTAATGGATTCAGGAAGTAAACAGGCTTTTAGGGTTTGAAAACGAGAGGGAAGAAGTTTTGATAGTTTATAACAATTTTTTGTAGATTTTGAATTTGTCTTTAAGGCAGTTTCTTCTATCCCTGCAAACGTGGTGATGTGTCACCCACTATTGGTTGCCGACGATACCCGTAACAATTTGTAACTCCCCAAAGAACTTGTCGATTAGCTATCTCTTTTAGAAGAGTGGGCGTTTGATTGGCGTGGATTGACCTTTGACCTCTTGAGTTCGTAGAGTAGCATGATAGGACAGCTATTGACTCTTACATTTTTCTTTGTTGACTCAACGATCAGTTTTCTGAAAGATGTTGCAGTGAATGGTTTTGGCAATTCTTCTCATTTTGAATCTTCATGATTCAGCTATTAATTTGCTTTCTGAAGTCTTGGGCACTTTTCTTCAGCAAGACATCTTTCCACTTGTTATTCGAACTTGTCTCCCATTATTTGAATGCTTGAGAAATTATCCTATTCTCTCAGCTCCTCATGAGTTAAAGGTAGCATTTTGTAAGATTGCGATCGTCGAGTCTGTTTCTACGATTGTTGAGGTTGCACTACAATCGTTGAGGTTACATCACTATCGTTGAGTTCTCTCAAACTCTACTCTGTGATCGTTGACTATCTTGATTCTTGAGATGAACTTGATTAAGCAATTCTTCTAGGATAAGGTAGCTCAGGAAGGGCCAACCTCTTAGAGTGAGCTAAGGGTCAAGTTTGTCCCTGAGGCGCTTTCTAGATGAATTTGCTTTAGGAGTAATTTGCACCATTATCTCTTTTGATCTTTTCTGGTTAGGAGGTCCTTTATCATGTTTAGACAATCGCATTTGTTGTGATCGTGGTGTCTTCTTGCTTTTACACTACGATCATGTGTTTGATTGTAGGCACTTCACGATTTTGAATTGGGTTGCTGATAGGTTATCAATAGTATATTTTGAGACGTTCCTACTGACTATGGATCTTCATTTGGTTCATCAGCCACAAAGTTTTGGGACTCTGTAGCTGATACATTGCTTTATAAGATATTTTAGTACTGTTGTTCCTCGGATCACTGCTCCCCCATGGTTGATGTTGTCTTTTCAGTGATGTGTGATTCCTTTTTCCTTATGTACATAAGGAAGCATCCCCGCATATCTCCTTCTGACTGAAGTCATTAAATCTTCTTATATCGTAGAAATGAGTATCTTCAGGGTTGATTATTCTACGATCCTTTGATAGCACTATGAACGTAGTCTTTTTTATCAGCTTGTGCTCATGGAGTTCTGCTCCCATACTAAGTTCCTAATGGTTGATGCTCAATAGTCCTCTGATGTGAGCTTCCTTGAGACCAAGTTTTGCATGCTTGAGCATCTAAGACCTTTTTCATCTCTGGTTGAGTGGCCTGCTTTCATATAAAGGTTTGCAGCCATTTGAGATTTATTTAGATTAGTTCAGCAGGTCTTCAAGGACAGGCTTTGACATGTAGGAGTTTTGTCAGAGTTATTTCTGAACAATCCTAAGCCTTCAGCTGGTTGACTCTTCTTGACTAGAGTCTTTTTCTTTAGCATTCCTTAATATGGTCAGATAGACCAAGTATCTGTAGGTTATACATTTCTAATTTTTGGTACCCATGGTTAGATGGGTCCTGCTAGATTAGTTTACTAAACCACTGTTCCTCATATATTTGGATAAACATCATATTGACCACCATCAGTCGTATTAATGTATATACTTTATTTAGATAAAAACATTTTGAGATGCATGGTGGTGAGTGTGAAAGAAAACTGTCATTTTAATAAAAACACTCTTTTCCTTAATGGTTTCATCTTTTGCTAATTTATGTTCATAGGGTTTAAATGTTCACAGAGTAAGAATCAACTCTATGATTTATTAGCATCTGGTTGATTCATGGAGGTGATCAGTTTCTATGAATCTTCAAGATTTTCTTGTAGATCTGATCATACTCTGTGTGTCATTAAACACTTAGATCATAGGATGTACAAAGCATATTTACCCATCAACAAGGATTACTTCACATTCAATTGACCTGTGAGGCTCTTAAAACCATTTCAGATCTCTTTCAAGTTATCATCTTCAACCTAAAACTTGGATGGAGAGAAAGTTTATAGACATTTGAGTTTCCATTATCAGTGTACTTTCTCTCTTCACCTTTTTAGATAGATTATGAATACTTGAAGGAAAACTGTTATAGTTCATAAGTAAGATGCAAATGTGATGTTCATATCTACATTAGTGAGGAACCGTACCTTTTTGCTGTTAGTTTCTTAACTATCATTTATCTTAGATATTCTGAGTTTAGGCATTGATGTGCATGTTTTCTCATTTGCTTCTGACAACTAGTTGCTCCAGTTGATCTTCAGTCAATCAGACGTGGTCTTGAAGATACAAGCTAAGAGAGTGTCAGCATTTCTAATTCTTTAACATCCTTGAGTTCACAAGGTTTATATCTAGCTGCAGGTTGGCCAAACACATGTTTGAGAAGTTCTTCTTTCTTCTCTGGATAAGCATTACTTAGCATGTATGGCCTTTTCATCTTTTTAGGCTGGTGGATGTTTGAATCTTTTATGTTGATGTCTTTTGAGCTTTCTAGCCTAGTCTTTAGACAACAGGATTGACAATGAGCAAGGATTGGTTTTGTTGATATGGCAATCAAGAACATGGACCAGTCTGAGAAGCTTTAGGTGTATATGCACATTTACCTGTACACAAAATTTCCAATGTGTGAACTTATCTGCATATCACAAGTGACTTACTACTAAACTAAGTTTAGAACAATGTTTGTGCCTAGGATCAGACTCAAAGCGATTAGCTTTTGAATATAACATGAGAACCTGCTCTGATACCAATTGTTAGTTCCCAGTACGCACAATATAGATCTAGAAGGGGGGGGGGGGGGTTGAATAGATCCTTAGGATTTCAAAATACTTTCTCTCTATTAAGTTGTATTGCTCATTAAGTAGCACATGACAAACTTAAGAATCTTTTCAAGCACATCGGAATAGGTAAAAGATCCCCTTCATTGATATATTCATAATCAGACATACATTGTTCGTAGAGTTACTTTAGCAGTAAGCAGTTAAAACATACATAGAAGTTATAGCAATTAAGGTACATAATGTAAATGACATAAAGTAAAAGACATAAGGGGTTTTAAGTAATTCAGAGACTCAAGCTCCTAATCCACTCTTCTGCTTTCAACTAGCAGAATTTCCACTAAGGAAGGGCAGCACCCTGAATCACTAAGAGTCTTTCAAGGCCAGCAGCCTTGGACTTCAGTTTAGTAAGAACTCTTCAAGGCCAGTAGCCTTGGAACTTTCCTAGTTCCCTAGGAACTCTTCAAACCCAGCAGGCTTGGAATCTTCATTTAGTCCATCTGGACAAGGACCCTTCAGGCCCTGGCTTCTTGTTGTTGTAGTTGTTGATGTTGTTGGTGCTGAGCTGCTAAGATGTCATTAAGCTCTGAACATCTTTTGTACTTAGTAGCTTGGTGTGGTCCTCTTTGCATTCTACTTCGAGTCTGGACCAAATCTTCTTTGGTGCAACTGATCTTTACTCTCTTCAGCTCATCTTCATCTGATGTCAGCAGTGCACCATCACCATCTGGATTTGCTAAGTCTCTGAGCTTTTGGTAGACTTCTTCTGGCACTTAGTAATCCCTGAACCCTTCTTGAATGTTTTTTGCAGACATGGTTCTACACTTGTTCAGTTTCAGCTTTAGGTTCATTGTGATCTGTAGAGTGGCTCTCTTGATCTTCTTTGTACTCAGCCACTTTCCTGAATACTATCTTCTTGGCCTTCTCGGCTCTCAGCTTGGCTGCCATCTATAGTGGCATTCTCATCTTTGTTGAGTGAAGCTTTAATCTGTATGAGTCCTTCTTCAAAGCTGCTTCACCTCCACCTTGGTAGTCTGACTATTACTGAAACTTGTTCTATTGATCTTTGGTGGAACTCGTAGAGTCAATAATAGCATTCATGAACTCAATGATTCTGCAACTTCATAATCATCAGCAACTCTTGATCTTTGAAGCTCTGTTGATTTATACTACTTCCCAATCTTCCCATTAGAAAGTAGCCGTTGAAAGCTATTCAAATTGCCTCGCAGATCTCGAGTTATTTGGTGCAGACTGCAGATGTGACATGACATCTTTTTCTGACTTCCTGACACTGCAGTCTACTGTTTCACCTACCCTATCAGATATGTCACTTTAATATCTTGGGCAGGTCGATGACTTTATTTCACCCTTCTGATTTCTCGATCAGAGGTTGTCCTTGCATCGATGCTCTCAATAAGCTTTTGTCTGAATGCCATTCTTCAGACTGAACCGTTGCCAATGCTTCAATCCTCAGTTGTTCAAACTCTACGATTTTCTGATACACTTTTCTTTGGACCTGATCGTAGTGTCGTATTGACATGTAGAGTTAACATTACGATCAGAAAGAGTGTTCACTTGAACTATGATGTAGAACACCTCTTTCTACTGTTGTGCAGTACTTCAACACTTCTGTTTGCCTCGATTGTTCTCAGATATTGATGGCTTGACTTCTTGCTCTGGCCCCCTTCTAAATAACAAGACACTTCAGATTTGTGGCGTGTCCAGCTCGCTTTCTCCTTGTGATCTCCCGTTCACTTATCATCAATGGACTGACCCAATGCTTAATCACTTTAGCCTTGTTATTCAGAGGCTGACCAGTATCTATGATCTCTGCCTTTGATATGATTAGTAGACTTTACGATTCTGAGTGCAGTCTACGATTCTTGAATTGGCTTTGCAGATGCTCGGTCGGCTCATAGGTAGGTATTTGTCTCTCGATTACGAACATGACTTCCTCGATGAGACTACGACTGCTGGGAAGTTCTCCTTGACACACTACGATCCTTCCTCGTCTCTCACGGAAGTCTACGAACTCAAGAGATCTACTATCTTGCAGATTGTGATTACGCCTTGATAGCTCTCAAGTTTTCCTCGACTCTCTGGCGGACTACGATTTACAGTGCGATGCTTGGCGATCGAGACAAGCCTATCTATTACATCATAAGATCAACCTAACATGCTTGATCTGGCATCATATTTATAGTCCTTGTACATCATTTCTTTTAAGGACTTTACAAAGCTGTTTTGCTTATGTAGGATCAACCTAACACATTTGATCAATTTATTCTAAGTCCTTGTACATATGTTTCTATTATATATCAAAGGAGTTTACAGCTTTTCTTAATGCAAGCATACTTGCATATTCATTCTTATATATATATATATATATATATATATATCATAATCAAATAATATGTAAATAGGAATATCATTCACATGCTCATTCCTGACAGATTGGTATAATTATAACCAGGGATTTTTCCTATAATTATGACCTGTAATGTTACAAATGATGTGGTAAAAGTCCTTATTGGACCGTAGTACATTGATGGACAATTGTTGGCATAATCATGACCATTGATAATAACACAAATATCCTTGGCCCATAGTGCGTGGATAATTCGTGGATGTGATACTAATTAATATCCTTGGCCCGTAATGCATGGATAATTCAGTATTGTGGATTATTTATTGAGCTAAGTTTCAGCGATAAAATTGATGATAATCTTTTAAATCTTAGAAGATAGTAGATATCATGCTATATTTGACTCTTCTAATGGATTATTTATTCCGCTGCAGTTAAACTTGTTGTTTATTGTATTCTATCAGTTTAACACTGTTGAAGGCTAACGATAATTTATTCTGCATTATTTTAGTCATAATATTTCTTACTGGGCTAGTTAAGCTCACGCTTTTGCTTTCATTGTTCTCTTCAGGAAATAAGAATGTAGTCGGGACTAGTTGGGGAACGGAGTGATGGTCCGAGATGGTGGCTATTGTAGTCCTCACTATTCTATGAAATAGTGTGATAATAAATGTAATGAGGACTCCATTTGAGTTTAGATATTGTCTATAGGACAATATTCGTGTTAAAACTCTCAGCTACGCTTTTGTCGTATTGTATAAATTAAGTTTGTATTCAAATTCTGTACCATGTATTTGGCGACTCAGAATGGGTGATGTATACCTATTTTGGGGGTGTTACAGTTGGTATCAGAGCTTAGGGATATGATCCCTGACTGAGATGTGAGACTAGAACTAGGAGGGGAGAGACGAGTAAATCATTCGCTAGTATGACCTACCTAAGCTTATTTGTTATTTAATTGGTCGATCAGAATATAGAGATACTATGTGGCATGTCAATTAACCCTTATTTTATGGCAGTGTTTGAAAATGACATCTGAAAATGTTGAGATAAGCAATAAAGCACAGGAGACCGTTGAGTCACCACAGATCAATAACCAGGATAATGTGCATCAGGAAGGCAATAATCCTCATGTACACAACAACACCGACCAAATGATGAATGAAGTAATGTTTAGGAGCTTTCTGTAATTCGTGCAATATTAGGTAAGAGAGACTCCTGTTCAAAATACAGGTGGAAACACTGGCAACTCTCGGACGGTCACCTCTAAGCAGTTGAAGGAGCTAGGACCACCGGAGTTTTTGGGAAAGCCAGAACCACTTAAGGCAGAGACGTGGATAAAGCAGATCACCAAGATATTTGATGTCTTGGGATGCTCTGAGGAGCAAAAGGTTCCCTTTGCCACCTTCATGATGCGAGGAGAGGCAAATTATTAGTGGGAATCTGTAAAGCGTACTCATCTTGCCGCACTCAGGATGTCTTGGGAGAAGTTCCAAGAACTGTTCCACGACAAGTACTTTCCCGAAAGTATTCATCACATGAAGGAGGTGGAGTTTATCAAGCTAGAGAAAAACAATATGACTGTATCGCAGTACGAGGCTAAATTTGCGAAGTTATCTCAGTTTGCATCCCATTTGGTAGATAATGAGGAGAGGATGACGCGAATGTTTCTAAGAGGTTTGAAACCCAAAATACGTCAATACCTCATTTCTCACAAACTTTGTTTGTATTCAGATGTTGCGAATATGACTCAATTATTGGAGCGCGATAATGAGTCAACCCAAACAAGAGAGAGTAGCCGACAAATTGATAATACCAGTGGTAGTAGTCATCGAAGCGGTGACAACAAATGTGGAGGAAATCAATATGCTAGAAATGGTAACCACTACCGTGGTAATCATGGCCAAAACAATAGATGTGGAAATTTCAAGAAAATGAGATTCAATAATGATGGAAAGGCATCAGCACCAGCACCCGTTGTTAAGGAAGGAGAACGACCACCGATCGTATGCTTCAAATGTGGAGGGGAGGGACACATCAGTCTAAATTGCACGATGCAGTCCAAAGCATGTTATAATTGCGGAAGAGAAGGTCACCTAGCCCGATTTTGTCGTGCAGTGAAGACAAGTCCAGTTGGGATGGTGACACCAAATGTCATCCCAGACAAGTCAAAACTGGTTGTTCAAGGGAGAGCGTTTGTCGTGACCTCCAAAAAAGCGAGGAACCCGAACGAGGTTATCACGGGTATGCTAATCATAAACTCTTATGAAGTTTATACCTTATTTGATACTGGTTCTACCCATTATTTTATTTCTCCTACTTGCGCTCAACGTTTAAATTTAACTACAGAGAAATTATACTTTGACTTATCTATTGAAGCTCCGTTGGGAGAAACCTTCATTACATCCACTGTTTATAAATCTTGTTTGATTCAAATCGGCACCCTCACATTACTTGTCGATCTTATCTCTTTAAAAATACTTGCATTTGATGTGATTCTAGGGATTGATTGGTTAACTACTCATCATGCTAAAATTGATTATTTTCATAAGGTTGTTAGCTTTCATATTCCTAACCAACCTATTATGCGAATTCAAGCAACCAAACCACTAAAGTCAACCGTTGTCATATCAAGCCATAAAGTCATTCGTTTATTGACAAATGGATGTCAATCTTTCTTAGCCTATGTCACGGATTTAAACAAAAATACGTCATATTTGAATGATATTTCTATTGTTAATAAATTTCCCGACGTATTCCCTGAAGAACTTCCTAGCCTACCCCCTGAGCGTGAAATCGAGTTTGGTATTGACCTTTAACCCGATACAAAACCCATTTCCAAAGCCCCATATCGAATGGTGTTAGAGTTTATTCCCTAGAGGCCAATTATTTGATATAATTGCTTAACATTTTGATATTATATTTGATTGAATAAATGAATGATTTTATTATGGTTTTATTTACTGCGTTATATAAATGTTAACATAATAAAATTCCTTAGAATAGTGATACAAATTATATAGTTTCAAGTATGTGGCTTGAATATGAGATTATATAATAACAATTAGTACCATTGCTCTTAAATGTCCCTAGTCAAGTATCTTTGTTGATGGGACAACAATGATGCATTGAGACTAGTATGTGGATTGACTGATGACCAAATTTCATTGGTCATAAATATATGAGATATTGAGTCAATGCATAGGTACATGTTAGAGAACGATGTACTGGACAAACCCACCATGAGAATTCTACGTAGTGTCATTAGTGATTCTCATAGTGACAATGATGTAATGATCCTCTGACCTGAAATCACTATGTTACTACAGGGGAATTTATGTACTTTGATATCATCAATGGTCACCTTTAATAGGGTGGACTATAAAGGTGATTATTGGGTACATCATGAATCGTGTGAGGAATATGAGTGATATAGATGGAATTTAACTCTCTTATATATTATGGGTGATATCCATAGGCCTCTTGATTGAGTATGACTATGAAATGCATGGCCATGCTCAAATAGTGATTTGTTTCATATAGTCTACTCATTGATCAAGAAAACTCAGATTAAATTATGAAGAGTATGAAACATTCCATGACTCGAGTTTAATCTAGGATGTCAAGGTTAAAAGGATTAAATTACATTGTAACATTGGTCACGAAAAGGTTGCATTGAATCATCGATCTTATTATTACTTGGGTAGCAGTAATGCATTACTAGATGCCGATCACTATTTATAATTTTATAATGTGAATTTAAAATTATTGTCAACGTAATAATAACCTATAGGGTCACACACATAGAACGTAATTAAAAGGGAATTAATTTAAATTGAAAGGATTTAAATATATCAATATGATTGATAGTATTTAAATTATAAATTTAAATTAACAGGATAATTTGTATATATATGTATATTTATTAAGTAAGACTTAATTAATATGTAATATATATAAATTCAGATTTTAGGTTTTTAATAAGATTAGGTTTTGATTAATCCTTTTTTGACTGCTATATATAGATAATATATCAGCCAATTTAGGTAGAAAATCATAAACCAAAACCCTAGTCACTCGTAGAGAGAGACTAAAGAGAAAATTGAAAATCATGTTCCTTTGGTGGCTAGTATTGCAGCTCCCTTTTCAGAATCGTGCGACGGTTTGCATGCGTTCGTGTGGATACCATAGAGACGTAATTTTGTGAGGAATTGCGTTGGAGATTCGAAGCATTTCAAAAACGATTTCATAATCGGTATAATCTCTTAACACTGAATTAATATCTGTTTCGCATGGATCCTGTTTTGGGTTTTGGAAATTATTTTTGTTTTGTTCAATTTATATTCCGCTGTGTGCTGCTTTGATGTGCCGAAATCCCAACAAATGGCTCTTATTGAACTTCAGGAGTTAAAAACCCAACTGCAGGAATTATTAGACATCAATTTCATTTGTCCTAGTACGTCTCCTTAGGGTACTCCTGTTCTGTTCGTAAAGAAGAAAGGTGGGAGTATGCGATTTTGTATTGATTATCGGGAGTTAAATCATGTCACCATCAAAAATGGGTACCCATTACCTCGTATTGATGACATGCTTGACCAGTTGCAAGGCGCTAATTCTTTTCAAAGATCAATCTTCGTTTCGGTATCACCAGTTAAAGATTAAAACTGATGACATTCCAAAGATTTCTTTCAGAACTTGGTACCGGCATTATGAATTCCTAGTCATGTCTTTTGGATTGACTAATGCTTCTGTTGCCTTCATGGATATGATGAACCGAGTATTCAAGAAATATTTAGATCATTTTGTGGTTGTCTTTATTGATGACATCCCCATTTACTCCAAAAGCCGTGAAGATAATGAGCAACACTTGAGGCTGATACTCAAAAAGCTTCGTGAAAACAAGTTATATGCAAAGTTGAAGAAATGCAAGTTCTGGCTTGAGGAAGTAACATTCCTTGGGCACGTGATATCAAATCACGGAATATCTGTTGACCCAACAAATATTGGAGCAATACAAAGCTGGGAGCAACCTAAGTCTGTGATCGAAGTACGTAGCTTTCTGAGTTTAGCTGGTTACTATCAAAGATTCTTGGAGGGATTTTCTCGAATCGCTACTCCATTAACTCAGCTGACTCAAAAAGATACAAAATTCAGTTGGAGCGAGGAATGTGAGAAGAGTTTTTAAGAACTCAAGAGGAGACTCATTTCAGCACCTGTTCTTATAATACCATCTGGTTCGAAGGGATTTGTCAACTATAGTGATGCTTCAGGCAGAGGGTTAAGATGTGTTCTCATACAACATATAAAAGTCATAGCCTATGTCTCATGACAACTCAAAGAATATGAGAGGAATTATCCTACTCATGATCTAGAGTTAGAAGCTGTCGTTTTCGCACTTAAAATCTGGAGGCATTACCTGTATGGGGAGAAAGTGGAGATCTATACGGAACATAAAAGCCTCAAATATTTCTTTACCCAAAAAGAACTCAACATGAAACAATGACGTTGGCTCGAGATGTTGAAAGACTACGACTGTGACGCCCCCAAAATAGGCCACACAACCCATTATGAGTCGCCAAATACATGGTACAGAAAACAACTTCAAACTTCATTAATCCAACTGTCGTGTAAAATACGACAACACATATGCTGTGGATACCAACTGTGACTTTCATCCCTTTACTTGGATAGCACCTCACATTGATACCTTACAGTGGTACCTTACATAAAGGTACAATCAATAACTGTTTTAGAAATGAAAATCTTTGGAAAATGCTCAAGGAAACCTTTATACATGGGAGGCCATGCATCTAAGTTATAATAGATATCATATGACTCAAGAATTATCCTTGGTTGACCCAATAGACCCCAAAGAAAAATGAGAAGATTGCTATCATGTTTTTTCCAATGGTGAGTCTTCTCTTGCCATATAATTATCTATATTGTCTCTAATTGAGAATTATATTTCAACCAAACTACAAGATTAAATAGGTAGTGCTCATAGATATAATCAACAAGTGGATGTGCACAACCCTGTCTTATAATGACAGGAAGTCGTATGTCATTAGACATCTTGTATGATAGTGGCAAAAAACCCTTCCAAAGTTGGGTTCACCTCACCCTATTCGGTTCACCAAAATCAATGGTTAAATGACGTATAAAATACAACACACTTATCTAAAGTTCTCAATAAAATTATTTCCATACTGTTTAGGAAGAAACTCAACAGCTATAGACCACCGTTCTATTCCCCTGTTACCCCCGCTCGACCCAGCTACACTCTTATTACCTGAAAGGAATTATGAAGCAAAAGGGTGAGCACAACTTGTGAGAGCCCAAATTTTATGAATAAAGATTTAATTTTCTCGAAATATTTTTTTGAATATTATGGTGTGAATTTGATATAACGTTATAATTGTGGGTAGTATTTATAAATTTTAAAAAGTAATCAAGTTGTTATAAAATATTCGATTGGTCAGAGAATATTCGTTTTAGCAGGGAATATTCGTACGATGGCACAATCATTGGTGGACCCCACAACTAAATTATTGTCGGATTGAGAAAACGACAAAAATATTTTATAAAAATAACGGCGGAGGTGTTACCATTAAAACTGTTGAACTACCCGGTAGTAAAAAAGTACGATGTACGCATGGTTGCATAGTAGCACAGTATTGATTATTATTGATGCTTACGTGAGAAGTCACTCGGTTGTACTCAATTATTCTTTGCATCATATCTCTCATATTATTGATTCAATTATTGTCACAGTATCATCTACATAATATGATATATTATTAAATCAATAATTGAGACGACAAAGTTATTCATATTATTAAATTGCAATATTTACAATGTCTAGAAGTTCACATCGAGGAGGTTTGGTCATCTAATCATGCGCCAATAAGGAGAAATCCTTATCGGAAAGCCCCTTTTCTAGGAGAACGACACGGTTGTTAAATATTGTGAATTATAATATTAATGATGAATAAGTTCGTGTTGATTAAAGATGAAATTGATAGTTCTATTGTGTGAGAATTATTAGTGTTAATAGAAATCGATATTTATTTTGATAATTGATGTCTGGAGGTTATATTGACACTCGGGTATTCGGGGCACTTTTCGTGTCGGAGTACTATTCACAGGTTACTATTCACCTGATTACTATTCACTCTAGTATTGTTCACTTGGGTATTTGGGACACTTTTCATGTTGGGGTACTATTCACGGGGTACTATTCCCGAAGTAATATTCACGAGGTACTATTCACCCGAAAAATATATATTTTTTGGTCCAAATCATTTTTGAGTACAATATTATTCCATGAGAAGATGTGATAATTTTTCTAACAGTTTGTTGAAATTATAATAGTAAATCAATATGGATCGTTGGTTTAAAGTTTTAATAGTAACTTGTCCTTTCGGTTTTCCAAGAGTTACTTGTCCTTTCGATTTTCCAAGAGTTACTTGTCCCTTCGGTTTTCCAAGAGTTACTTGTCTCTTCGGTGTTCCAAGAGTTAATTGCCCCTTCACAAATAGTAGTTGTTTCTTCAATATTACCAAGAGTTATTTTGACCCTTCGTTAAGACCAAGAGCTACTTTCAATTCTTCTATAAATAGAAGCTTATTCCTTCATTATTTCTTACTTAATTTCTCAAACTCTGAGAGAGAAACTATAGAGAGAAAGAAGAAAAGTATTCTGCTACTTTACTACTCCAGTATTAAATTTTTTTAAGGTAAGGGGTATTATTTCTTTCGTATTCATGAAGAGAACTTCTGTTATTCCATTCTTTATTATTCTGTTGGAATAACCTATATACGCGGGCTACCCTATACTTGGTGAAATTCTTCTGTTATTCAATTCTTTATTATTATGTTGGAATAACTTGTCTATGCAAAGTACCGCATACATGGTGAAATTCTTCTGTTATTCCATTCTTTATTATTCTCATTGGACGTCTCCGTCGTGCGTTACGCATGACCTGGTTCCGTTATTTATTATTCTGTTGAAATATCCTGTCTGTGCGTTTACGCATGACCTGGTTCCATTATTTATTATTCTGCTGGAATATCGCATGCCTGGTGATTTCTTTTGTTATTCCATTCTTTATTATACTCAGTTGGTTAAAGTTTTGGCTTTTATACTCCATGAAATTAGTGGAATATCCTTTATATTGCGCTTCATCCAGTATCTTTTCATGGAAATATTCTTCTGAGAATTCTTGAGTTTTACCCCACAAAGTAGTATCATGTTGACAATTTTGACGTTATTGGTTCCTAGATAAATTAATTCTTGAACTTGTTTTATTGAATTCTTATATCATTGTCATCATCCTCATGTTTATATTATGTTGAAAGTCATCTATGGCCTGTAGTGCATAGATGGACTTGGTATGATTATGACCAGGATTATTCGGTATAATCATGGTAGTAATGTTACAAATGATGTGGTAAAAGTCCTCATTGGCCCGTAGTGCATTAATGGACAGTTGTTGGCATGATCATGACCATTGATGAATACACGAATATCCTTGGCCCGTAGTGCATGGATAATTTGTGGTTGTGATACTAATGAATATCCTTGGCCGTAGTGCAGGGATGATGTGGATTATATATTAAGCTGAGTCCCAATGATAAAAGTTATGAAAAACCTCTTAAATCATAGAAGATAGTATATTTTATTCTCTTCTTAACTCTTTTAATGGATTGCTTGTTCCGCTGCAGTTAAACTTGATGTTTGTTATATTGTATTAGTTTAACACTGTTAAAGGCTAATGATAATTTATTCTGCATTATCTTAGTCATATAATATTTCTTACTGGGCTAGTTGAGCTCACCCTTTTGCTTTCATTGTTCTCTTCAGGAAATGAGAACGTAGTAGGGACTAGTCGGGGAACGGAGTGACGGTCCGAATGATAGCATTAGTAGTCCTCACTATTCTATGAAATAGTGTGATAATAAATGTATTGAGGACTTATTTTGAGTTTGAATACTGTCTAGAAGACAATATTTGTATTAAAACTCACATCTCGTGTTGTATATTTAAGATTGTATTTGTATTCTGTACCATGTATTTGGCGACTCAGAATAGGTGATGTATACCTATTTTGGGGGCGTCATAGTTGGTATCAAAGCTTAGGGATATGATCCCTGGCTGAGATGTGAGTTAAGAACTAGGAGGGGAGAGACGGGGAATTCCTTCACTAGTATGACCTACCAAAGTTTATTTGGTATTTAATTGGTCGGTCAGAGTATAGGGATAATATATGATATGTCAATTAACCATTGTTTTGTGACAGTTTAATTTGCGGAGTTATCCTGGTTTGCATCCCATTTGGTCGATAATTAGGAGCGAATGACTCGAATGTTTCTAAGAGGTTTGAAACCCGATATACGTCAATACCTCATTTCTCACAAACTTTGTTTATAATCAGATGTTGTGAATAGGACTCAGTTATTGGAGCGCGATAATGAGTCAGCACAACCAAAAGGCAACGACCAACAAAACGATAATAATCTTACCGGTGGCAATGACCATCGAAACAACGATAACCATCGTGGAGGAAATTATCATGCCAAGAATGGTAACCACTTTGGTGGTAATCATGGCCAAGATAATAGAAGTGGAAAATTCAAGAAGAGAAGATTTAACGATGATGGGAAGACGTCGGCAGCAGCAATAAATTCTAGGGGAGGAGAACGACCGCCGGTTAGATGTTATAGATGCGGAGAGGAGGGACACATAAGTCTAAACTGTTCACAGCCTTCCAAGGTATGTTTTAGTTGTGGAAAAGATGGTCATATAGCTCAATTTTGTCCTGTAGCGAAATCAAGTCCAGCTGGGACGGTGGCACCAAAAGTGGATACGGACAAAACAAAGTCAGTGGTTTCAGGAAGAGCATTTTTCATGACTTCTCAAAAAGCGAGTAACCCGAACGAAGTTAGCACGGGTTAGTTAATTATAAATTCTTGCGAAGTCTATACCTTATTAGATACCGATTCTACCCATTCTTTTATCTCTCTTGCTTGCGCTCAATGTTTAAATTTGACTCTGGAGAAATTAGACTTTGACTTATCGGTTGAAACTCCATTAGGAGAAACCTTCATTTCATGTGCTATCTAAGTCTTGGATGAGAGTCATAGTTTTGAATGATATTTCTATTGTTCATAAATTTCCTGACGTATTCTTGAAGACTTCCTGGCCTACTCCCAGAGCGTGAAATCGAATTTTGTATTGACCCCAGTACAAAACCCATTTCTAAAATCCTCAAATATTTTTCTTCACCCAAAACGAACGTAACGTGCGCCAAAGACGTTGGCTCAAGCTGTTAAACATTACGATTATACCATTCAATACTATCCTGAAAAAGCGAACGTGGTAGCTGACGCATTGAGTAGAAGATCATATGCGGGTATGAGTGCGATATTGTCAACGCAAATTCCCATTTTGTATAACTTACAAAAGATGAAGATAGAGTTAAAGACGCTAGAGACCCACGTGAAGATAGTGAATATACGAGTAGAATCGACTTTAATCGATAAAGTTAAAGCCGCTCAAGCTACACACCCGGAGCTGATGAATGTTAAGAAGAAGGTTCAAGAGGGCGTTATTCTAGAAGAAAGAGTCGATGAATAGAGGAAATCTCAACCCTCGATTTAATTGGCCCATTTGAAATCCTCGATCGAGTAGGAACTGTGGCCTATGGACTCGCTTTACCGTCAAGTATGTCGTGTGTTCATAACATTTTTTTTACGTATCGATGTTACGTAAATATGTGGATGACCCGAACCACGTTATTAAATTAGAACTAGACGAGATGGCAGAAGATTTAACATATGAGGAGATACGTGTTAAAATCTTGGATAAGAAGGATCATATTCAACACTTAAAGGTTATACCTCAAGAGTTAGAATCTGAAATGAAGTCAAGGTATCCTCATCTCTTCGGCATACCAGGTACGTACGTAAATTTTGAGGGCGAAATTTCATAAGGAGGGGAGATTGTGAGACCCCAAATTTTATAAATAAAGATTTAATTTTCTCGAAATATTTTTTTGAATATTATGGTGTGGATTTGATATAATGTTATAATTGGGGGTAGTATTTATAAATTTTGCAAAGTAATCAAGTTGTTATAAAATATTCGATTGGTTGGGGAATATTCGTACGACGGCACAATCATTGGTGGACCCCACAACGGAATTATTGTCGGATTGAGAAAACGAAAAAAATATTTTATAAAAATAACGGCGGAGGTGTTACCGTTAAAATTGTTGAACTACCCGGTAGTAGAAGTACAGTAATACGCGTGGTTGCATAGTAGCACACGGTATTGATTATTGATGCTTACGTGAGAAGTCACTCAGTTATACTCAATTATTGCTGCATCATATCTCTCATATTATTGATTCAATTATTGTCACAGTATCATCTACATAATATGATATATTATTAAATCAATAATTGAGACGACAAAGTTATTCATATTATTAAATTGCAATATTTACAATGTCTAGAAGTTCTGTCAAGGAGAGGTTTGGTCATCTAATTACATGGCTACCAATAAAGAGAAATCCTTATCTGAAAGCCCCCTTTTCACAGGAACGACACGGTTGTTAAATATTGTGAATTATAATAATAATGATGAATAAGTTCGTGTTGATTAAAGATGAAATTGATAGTTCCATTGTGTGGGAATTATTAGTGTTAATACAAATCGATATTTATTTTGATAATAATTGATGTCTGGAGGTTATATTGACACTCGGATATTCGGGGCACTTTTCGTGTCGGAGTACTATTCATGGGTTACTATTCACCCAGTTACTATTCACTCTAGTATTGTTCACTCGGGTATTTGGGAGACTTTTTCGTGTCGGGGTACTATTCACGGGGTACTATTCCCGAAGTACTATTCACGGGGTACTACTCACCCAAAAGATATATTTCTTTTCGGTCCAAATCATTTTTGAGTACAATATTATTCCATGAGAAGATGTGATAATTTTTCAGACAGTTTGTTGAAATTATAATAGTAAATCAATATGGATCGTTGGTTTAAAGTTTTAATAGTAACTTGTCCTTTCAGTTTTCCAAGAGTTACTTGTCCTTTCGGTTTTCCAAGAGTTACTTGTCCCTTCGGTTTTCCAAGAGTTACTTGTCTCTTCGGTGTTCCAAGAGTTAATTGCCCCTTCACAAATAGTAGTTGTCTCTTCAATATTACCAAGAGTCATTTTGACCCTTCGTTAAGACCAAGAGCTACTTTCAATTCTTCTATAAATAGAAGCTTATTCCTTCATTATTTCTTACGAATTTACTGAAACTCTAGAGAGAGAAACTATAGAGAGAAAGAAGAAAAGTATTCTGCTACTTTACTACTCCAGTATTAAGTTTTTTTAAGGTAAGGGGTATTATTTCTTTCGTATTCATGAAGAGAACTTCTGTTATTCCATTCTTTATTATTCTCATTGGAATAACTTTTGTATCTGCGACTACCCTATACTTGGTGAAATTCTTACATTATTCCATTCTTTATTATTATGTTGAATAACTTTGCCTATGCATCAGTACCGCATACATGGTGAAGTTCTTCTCATTATTCCATTCTTTATTATTCTCATTGAAACATCTTGTCATATGCGTTTCGCATGACCGATTCCGTTATTTATTATTCTTTTGGAATATCCTCATTCGCGTGCGTTTATTTATGACTGGTTTCGTTATTTATTATTCTGTTGGAATATCCTGTCTGTGCCTTTAGGCATGACCTGGTTCCGTTATTTATTATTCTATTGGAATAACATGTCTGTACGGTCTATCGCATGCCTGGTGATTTCTTTTGTTATTCCATTCTTTATTATACTCAGTTGGTTAAAGTTTTGGCTTTTATAATCCATGAAATTAGTGGAATATGTGACGCCCCCAAAATAGGTCCAATCCATCCTACCTATTCTGAGTCGCCAAATACATGGTACAGAAAACAACTACAACTTTATTACTACAACAACACATATGTTGTGAGTTTTGATACAAATATATACCAACTGTGACTCATGTCCCAACCGTGGACAGCACCTCACAGTGATACCTTACATAAAGGTACAGTCAATAACTGTTTTAGAAATTAAAATCTTTGGGAAGTGCTCAAGGAAACCTTCGTACATAGGAGGCCATGAATCTAAGTTATGATAGATATCATATGTCCAGAGAATTATCCTTGGTTAATCCAATAGACCCCAAAGAAAAATGAGAAGATTGCTATCATGTTCCTTCCAATGGTGAGTCTTCTCTTGACATATAACTATCTCCACCGTCTGCAATTGAACATTATGTTTCAACCAAACTCTAAGATCATATAGGTAGTGCTCGTAGATATACTCAGCAAGTAGATGTGAACAACCCTGTCTTATGATAACATGTAGGTCATTAGATATCTTGTATGATAGTGGTAAAACACCCTTCCAAAGTTGGGTTCACCTCACCCTATTTAGTTCACCAAAATTAAATATCAAATGACATATACAATACGACACACTTATCTAAAGTTCTCAATAGAAGTATTTCCATACTATTTAGGGAAAACCTCAACAGCTATAGACCACCGTTCTATTCCCTCATTATCCCCGTCACGACCGTGAACACTCTTATTATTACAAAAGGAATTGTGAAGCAAAAGGGTGAGCACAACTAGCTCAGTAAAGAATATCATGACTAAAGATAATTAAATTATCAATAGCCTTCATCAGTAATAAATCAGAGATTCAGAATATATGGTAGATGATACAACTTCTCAACCATAGTTGCAGCGGAACGAGCAATCCATTAAAAGAGTCAAATAGACCATAAAGTCTATTATCTTCTCCATGTTAAAAGTCCACCAATAATGTTTTATCCCTGTAACATCAATCAACAGTTCCTTTCCACAATCATATGAATAACTCATAATCATAATTGTGATTCTAATTTCATCTTCTCATCCAGAACGAAGATAATTTACATCACCTGTCTTTACCTAAAACATTAAAGATCATGGTTATACCAAATCACAGTTCTTGTTCATAATTATACTAATAAGTTCATCTTTGCACTACGGATCAAAGATATTCATTAACAGTTCATCTTTGCACTACATGCCAAAGATATTCAGCAACAAGTCATCTTTGCACTACGGGCCAAAGATATTCAACAATAGGTCATCTTTGCACTACGGGCCAAAGATATTCATCAACAACTCATCTTTGCATTACAGGCCAAAGATATTAATATCTCAAAGAAATACATAATCATTTCAGAATTTATATAAACCATAATTATAACCATGTTGATCAATTCACGTTTGCATTTAAGCTAAAAATATTCAATTGTAAATTCAATGGTCATGATCATACCAGTCAACGATTCAACTTTGCACTACTGGACAAAGAGAACCCATAGTCACGATCATACCAATAATCTACCCATCTTTATACTCAAGTAAAAGAGAAATTTCATCACCCGGATTATAAAAATATTATAAGAACAATATAATCAAAACATAGATTTAATTTCAAGAGTAAGATTCATGAATCAACGATTTCATAAGACCTTAATCCAAATGTTATAAATCACTTAATAATCTCATAATCCAATATCATTAATATTACCACAATATTTTAATCATTTCTTAAATTTATAAACAATTTATTTTAATTGTTTACACTTTACTAATTAATGCATTTAATCATCCAAAAATGCCAAACTCAAAAAATTTCATCACCAATAACCAAAACTCTCATCAAAAATCTGCATATATACCTTATACAGGATTCTTAAGCCATAAAATCCTATTTTCCAATTTTCTTACTTCACATAACATATTTAATTCATTTACTCATAACTAGTTCATTTTCATGAAAAATACCAAATCACTACAAATAAATTTTCTTTTCTGGGATTTAGCAGAATATAGTCTCATATTGAACATATATTTTGCTCCGAATTTTTAAAATTCATTTACTATTTTTCATATGGCCAAAACTGCCGAATATTTAGACATTAATCATAAATTGTGCTATCCAAAAATTCTGAAATTTACAGGGTATACTGATATTATATAGATGTACTCCCAATAAAAATTTCATCAATTTTGGAGTTAACCACAAGGAGTTATAAGGGTTTACTTTTAAAATAGTATTTTCTCATAAAATTCATAACTTTTAATCTATACATCCAAAAATCGCCATTTTTAGACACAATCAAGAAAACTCATAAAATTATCATTTCAAATTTTTCCAGAATTTTTGAGGGTCGAAAAAATTACAAAACTGAAAAACATAATAACCCTTAAAATCCCTTACCTCAAAAGAGCAATACTTCGGAATGAAATATTGGATGAAAAGCCGAATGAAACTTGCATCGAATAGCAACTCTCAAAGTATATAAATACTCACAAAAATATGCTCGATAATATAGAGAGAGAAAACTTATGTTTCTGGTGTGATTTTCAATTCTAACATAAGCACCAATTTATAGGAAAATGCTAGAACGCCAAAGGTGACTAAATTAATAAACTAATATTATTTCTTTTCACCAACTCAAGCACGCCACTTTGAAAATTCCATTACCTCAATTGAAAAACCAATTCAAAGACATTTATCAACCAAAGACAAAAGTGGGTCCCGCCCTTAATTTTAATAAAAATTATTTTATTTTTCAAAACTTCAACAATTCATAGAAAATAGCCCGTTTATCAGAAAAATATGACTTTTATGTCCATTCCACACGAAATCGAATTCTCTACAACTTTGTAGCTTTAAGTTTTACCAAATTCCAGACAAAAAATATCCGAAATCCACAAACGGACGATTTTTAACACCTTTTAAAATTCATAACAAAGCATACGTTAATTTTTAACGGTTCAAAATTTGTGGATATATACTCAACTTATATATGTATAACATATCCAAAAATCACAACGATCAACGGTCAGATTAAAATTATAACTCACGCAATAGAGCTTTAAGAACACCGATTTGATCTTTTAATACCTCCAATCCGACAAAATATTGATAAAAGACCTCAACATTAATTCCTTTATTTATAACAAAATAAAAATAAATACATCATTTATATCCGCATCAAATAAATATTTCCTTATCATATAAATCAATAATTAATTATTCACAAATAATATTACAGAATCACAATAATGACAACCAGGTGGTTCCCAGGAAAGAGGGGGCTTTCCGATAAGGATTTCTCCTTACTGGCACGCAATTAGGTGACCAAACCTCTCCTTGACAGAACTTTCTAGACATTGCCAATAATGTTATCTAATAATATTATTCCAATAATATGAATTATTGATCTGATAATGGAAAATACTGTGCAGTGACAATTATTGAAACAATAATAATATTAAATATCAACGCAACAATTATTAAATCAATAAAATAAAATATTGAACAGTAATTACTGTAACAATTATTGACTAGTGTCTTCTTACGTAAGAATCAATAATTCAAAAATACCGTACTGGTAATACCGCTTGTCGCAACCACGCGTATTCATCGTATTTTAACCACCGTGTATTCCAACAAGGTTAATTGGTAACAACTACTGCCAGTTATTTATAAAAACTCAAACTTGTCATTTTCTTCATCCGATAGTTATTCATTATGGGGCCCATGAATGGTCATATTTGCGTCAAATCGTATGAATATTCCCCGACAACAAGAATATACCACAACCAAACGAATATTCCCCGACAAAAATGAATATTTTATAACCACTTACTTATTCTGCAAAATTTTTATGTATCACCCTTATCTTTACTCTTTATCAATTTAACCATTTACTGAATAATAATTATAAAAAAAATTGAATAATTTTATTTTATAAAATTCGGGGTCTTACAAAATACCCTTGATATTGTGCTTCATCTAGTATCTTTGCATGGAAATATTCTTCTGAGCATTCTTGAGTTTTACCCCACAAAACAATATCATGTTGACAATTTGGACGTTATTGGTTCCTGGATAAATTAATTTTTGAACTTGTTTTATTGAATTCTTATATCATTGTCATCATCCTCATGTTTATATTATGTTGAAAGTCATTTGTGGCTTTGTGGTGCATAGATGGACTTGGTATGATTATGACCGAGGATTATTCTAAGTATAATCATGACCGTAATGTTACAAATGATGTGGTAAAAGTCCTCATTGGCCCGTAGTGCATTGATGGACAATTGTTGGCATGATCATGACCATTGATGAATACACGAATATCCTTAGCCCGTAGTGCATGGATAATTTGTCGTTGTGATACTAATGAATATCCTTGGCCGTAGTGCAGGGATGATGTGGATTATATATTAAGCTGATTCCCAGCAATAAAAGTGATGAATAAACCTTTTAAATCATAGAAGATAGTAGATTTTATTCTCTACTTGACTCTTTTAATGGATTGCTTGTTCCGCTGCAGTTAAACTTGATGTTTGTTATATTGTATCAGTTTAACACTGTTAAAGGCTAATGATAATTTATTCTGCATTATCTTAGTCACATAATATTTCTTACTGGGCTAGTTGAGCTCACCCTTTTGCTTTCATTGTTCTCTTCAGGAAATGAGAACGTAGCAGGGACTAGTCGGGGAACGGAGTGACGGTCCAGATAATAGCATTAGTAGTCCTCACTATTCTATGAAATAGTGTGATAATAAATGTATTGAGGACTTATTTTGAGTTTGAATACTGTCTATAAGACAATATTTGTATTAAAACTCACAGCTCATGTATATTTAAGATTGTATTTGTATTCTGTACCATGTATTTGGCGACTCAGAATAGGTGATGTATACCTATTTTGGGGGCGTCACACAACTAGCCTAGTAAAGAATATCATAACTAAATATAATTAAATTATCAATAACCTTCGTCAGTAATCAATTAGAGGTTTAGAACATATGGTAGATGATAAAACTTTTCAACCATAGTTGTCGTGGAACGAGCAATCCATTAGAAGAGTCAAATAGACCATAAAGTCTGTTTGTTAAAAGTCCACCAATAATGTTTTATCCCTATAACATCAATCAATAGTTCTTGTCCACAATCATGTAAATAACTCATAATCATAATTGTGGTTCTAAATTCCTCTTCGCACCCAGGACGAAGATAATTTTCATCACTTGTCTTTACCTGAAACATCAAAGATCATGATTATACCAAATCACATTTTCTGTTCATAATCATACTAATAAATTCATCTTTGCACTACGGGCCAAAGATATTCATTAATAGTTCATCTTTGCACTACAGGCCAAAGATATTCAACAACAGGTCATCTTTGCTCTACAGGCAAAAGATATTCAACAACAGGTCATCTTTGCACTACAGGCTAAAGATATTCATCAATTAACAGTTCATCTTTGCACTACGGCCAAAGATATTCAACAACAGGTCATCTTTGCACTACAGGCCAAAGATATTCATCAATCAATAGTTCATCTTTGTACTACGGGCCAAAGATAACTTTCAACATAATTATGATAATAATAATAAGAATGAATCAAGAATATTATGACTAAGATAATGTAGAACAAATTATCCTTATTCCTCAACAGGGAAAAAATCTGATAGAATATAATAGATAACAAGTTTTAGATCAACAACTACAGCGAAAACAACAATCCATTAGAAGAGTTAAGTAGAGAACGAAGTCTACTATCTTCTATGATTTAAAAGTCCATCATCAATATTTTATCCCTGTGACATCAATCAATATACATCTTGAATCAAATATTCATCTTTTCACTACGGGCCAAAGATATTCATTTGTATCACCAGTTGGTCATGTTCATCTCAACACCTATCCATCTTTGCACTACGGGCCAAAGATATTCATCAAGTAATCATTCATCTTTGCACTACAGGCCAAAGATATTCATCAAGTATCACCATTTAAGACTGAGGATGATGAAAAATATTTTAAAGAACGAATCTAGTGAGATAAAGGACACGATTAAGGATTCGTAATTTAGTTTATCCAAGTTCAAGAATACTCCATAATAATCAACTGTGGAGCAAAATTCAAGAATAAAGTTCAAAACATAGATCAAATCAAAGATAGGAACCATAACAGACAACTTGGACAAAGAAAAAAAATTTAATTTTTCTGTGAAAAGTGTTGTATACGTGAATAGTGTCGTATACGCGAATAGTGTTGTATACATGAATAGTAACACTGACACAAAAAGGTAGAAATTTCACAAGAAAAATCATACTTCGTGAATAGTACCGTATTCGTGAATAGTGTCGTATACGTAAATAGTGTCGTATACGTGAAGAGTAGCCTTGACATGAAAAGGTAAAAATTTCATAATAAAATTCATACCAATATTTTGGTATAATGATATTGAAAGAAATAATATCATTTGTGAAAAAATAGCATCCCTTACCTCAAAAGAATAGTACTTCTGGCTGAATTATTGGATATAACGCTGAAGGAAACTTGCACTGAATAACAACTCTTAAAGTATCTAAATACTCACAAAATACGCTCGATATTATAGAGAGAAAATTTTAGATTCTGATGTGATTTTCAATTCTAACTAAGCACCCTATTTATAGGAAAATGTCGGAACGCTAAAGCAGACTAAATTAATAAAATATTAATATTCTTAAAATGACCGAAATCCACATACGAATGATTTTTAATACCTTTATTATGACAAAATGCTGATAAAACACCCCTATTTTGATAAAATACCTCAGCATTAATCTTTCATTTATATCCACATAAAATAAATATTTTCTTATCATATAAATCAATAATTAATTATTCACAAATAATATTACAGCATCACAATTATGACAATCAGGTCGTTCCCAAGAAAGAAAGGGGCTTTCCGATAAGGATTTCTCCTTACTGACGCGCAATTAGGTGACCAAACCCCTTTCCTAGATAGAACTTCCTTATACATTGCAAATAATGCTATCTAATAATATTATTCAAATAATATAAATTATTGATATGATAATAGGAAATATTATGTAGTGACAATTATTAAAACAATAATAATATAAAATATCAACGTATCAATTATTGAATCAATAAAATAAAATATTGAACAATAATTACTGTAACAATTATTGAGTAGTGTCTTCTTACGTAAGAATCAATAATCCAATAATATTGTGCAATACTGTGTGCCACTATGCAACACCACGTATTACTGTACTTTAACCACCGGGTATTCCAATAGTTTTAACGGTAACAACTATGCCGTTATTTTTATAAAAAGGTTATTGTTGTCGCTTTCTATATTCGACAGTTATTCCGTTATGGGGCCCACAAATGACTGCGCCGTCGTATGTGTAGTAGCCCCAAATCTGGGTCCCAAATCACCACGGATCTGGTATACCAATTCTATAACTATTGCGAAAGATATAAATATAAATTGTTTATACAATAAACTTTACACACTATTCCCCAAGGTCGAGTAACCTTAACTTATACATAATTCATAACTTGACTAACATAGAACATTACTATCATAAAATATTATTACAAATCTAATACACATTACACATTAACTTAAAAGTCGGAACCTCTTTTAACCTTTGCTTAGATCGATGCATTAAGCTTTAATCTGCAATGTTTATCATGATATAGCAAGGGTGAGCATAAGTTTGCCTAGCAAGTATAAGTTTATTTGAGGATATATCATGATTGAAAGAATTTTAATAATAAGCTGGCTATAATTTAACAATATAGTTGTGAATTAGCACGAACAAACTTTTGACTGAACAAGTATTAAACATGAACAAATATATCTGGATCGAATGGTAATGAAAGTGATCAGCCTTTCATACCTGATACATGCAGTACGCACAGAGTGCAATTTAATAATTCTTAGACATGGCAATCAGAAATAATTAACCACAAGTATAAGTGAATAATACAACTCAAGGTCGAGTTAAGAAAAACTTTCCTGAATCGTTGATTACCGCTATGCAATTTAATAAGCTTTGTCTGAAGACCTAATATAGATCTTCAATATTAGAATAATATCATCAAAGTATAATACTGTTATATATATATATATAAATTTATAAAATAATCCTAAACACATAACACATAATCCTAACAATCTATGACACACATAAGACTTAACCTCAAGTCAAATTTTTATAGTCTGAATCGAGTCTGGTACAATTCTGACATTCCGCCGGTCTAGTCGGACAAATTTCGAGTTTAAGTTCAATTAAACTTTGCCTAAACACTTAACAATAATCCTAGATGATTTTATTGTCAGACAAAATAATTTTCATAGGCTTGTATTCCAATAGTTTTAACGGTAACAACTATGCCGTTATTTTTATAAAAAGGTTATTGTTGTCGCTTTCTATATTCGATGAGTTATTCCAAGCATGGGGCCCACAAATGATCATATTGTCAGATGTGTAGTAGCCCCAAATCTGGGTCCCAAATCACCACGGATCTGGTATACCAATTCTATAACTATTGCGAAAGATATAAATATAAATTGTTTATACAATAAACTTTACACACTATTCCCCAAGGTCGAGTAACCTTAACTTATACATAATTCATAACTTGACTAACATAGAACATTACTATCATAAAATATTATTACAAATCTAGCCGCACACATTAACTTAAAGCTGGAACTGTCTTTAACCTTTGCTTGTATCAGATGCATTCGCCTTAATCTGCAATGTTTATCATGATATAGCAAGGGTGAGCATAAGTTTGCCTAGCAAGTATAAGTTTATTTGAGGATATATCATGATTGAAAGAATTTTAATAATAAGCTGGCTATAATTTAACAATATAGTTGTGAATTAGCACGAACAAACTTTTGACTGAACAAGTATTAAACATGAACAAATATATCTGGATCGAATGGTAATGAAAGTGATCAGCCTTTCATACCTGATACATGCAAGATATACGAGTGCAATTTAATAATTCTTAGACATGGCAATCAGAAATAATTAACCACAAGTATAAGTGAATAATACAACTCAAGGTCGAGTTAAGAAAAACTTTCTGAATCGTTGATTACCATTATATGCAATTTAATAAGCTTTGTCTGAAGACCTAATATAGATCTTCAATATTAGAATAATATCATCAAAGTATAATACTGTTATATATATATATATATAAATTTATAAAATAATCCTAAACACATAACACATAATCCTAACAATCTATGACACACATAAGACTTAACCTCAAGTCAAATTTTTATAAATGCAATCGAGTGCAGTACAATTACGACATTCCACGGCCTAATGTCGGGACAAATTTCGAGTTTAAGTTCAATTAAACTTTGCCTAAACACTTAACAATAATCCTAGATGATTTTATTGTCAGACAAAATAATTTTCATAGGCTTGTAATAATTTTCAGATAATTATTACCATTTATCAAGATTTTTGAATCATTTATATCGTATTTATATTATATAAATACTACATAATTCCTTAATCATTAATATTTATTTAATATTAAATATTAATAAAAATCATAACATAATATTATAATATATTTATAATGTCACAAAATATTTTTAATACTTTAAAATCATATTTATATGATTTTTAAACCTTTAAATCCATTATCTAATAATTGATATTAATATTAAAATATTAATATTTTTATGACAAAATATCAAAAGTTATATTTTATAACTTAAAATATTTTTATAACCCTTAAATCATTTTATATGATTTTTAAAGCATTATTTCTAATTTTCCATAATTTATTTAATATATTCATTAAATAAATTAATCACAATTAATATAAATTTAGAAATGAAATTCATCACAAAATATCAAAAGTCATTAAAAATAACTTCAAATATTTTCTAACACCATAATATATTTTTAAATGATTTTTCATGTATTAAAATTATTTTTAACTAATTTATTTAATATTATAATTAAATAAATTAAATACCATTAATATTCCAAAAATATTAAATATTTATGAAATATATTCAAAGTAATTAAAAACCCATTTTTAGGCTTTAAAATAATTTTTAGAAATTTATTTTATATTTTTCATAATTAAAAATCATTTAATACTAATTATTTATTAAAAATAATAATTTTGGAAAATAAACTGTCGCTAAAGGGCCCTATAGCGACGAAACTGTCGCTATAATTGTTCCTGAGTATTCATCAGCAAACCCAGAACCTTCAAGACAGTATTCGAGGTTACTACTTTGATCACATAAATTTTCATGTTCTGGATGTTAGCAGGGTTGTATAATATGTTAATATTATAGTATACATGCAATACTATGATTACAAATCGATTTCATGCCCCAACTATCATAAAACTGCCAGATCTAAGCTACAGAAATCGATATCAGAGCTGTTCTTCATTTCTGGGTTTTCCAGAAATGAAGAAACGATAGAGTCTCACTTGAGCCTTTGAATCTATGGTTTCCAGGCTTGATTAGTGTGATCTAATGGCTCGATCGTGTAGAGCACATGTCAGAGTACAAATATATAGCATCATAACATAATAACATCATCACATGAGCAAGATCTGGCATGGACAAACCATGTCAGAAAAATTGCTCTTGAAGGTTTCTGGGTTTTCCAGAAATCTCCAAAAACAGCCGGTCAACCATACTTTGACCCTTCCTATCTTTGATTCCATGTATGATCTGGGGGTTCTAGATGCATAACTATGAAGCCTACATGTCAGACAACAACTTTAATACAACAACATGGCTTAATCACTTAAACACAGCAAGATCTAAGGTTCAGAAAACATTGTCAAACGAGATCTGGGTTTCTGGGTTGCCTAGAAACTCAGTCTACGTGAACGGTCAACGAAGTTTGACTGATTATATCTTACGATGGAGACATGATTTAACATTGTTTTCAGTTTCAAATCAAAGCCTACATATCACAGAATAGATCCATAACGTAAAACACAACAAACTAAAAACAGAGCAGGATCTAAAGCTTCTGACATATGCTTGTCAGACAACACATGAAGGTTCAAGAACAGTTACTAAAAACTTGATTTTTGTACATCTACATGATATGGATCCATGATCCAATAGCCCAGATCATTATGTGACACCATTTGATACATTTCTAACCAACAAACAACAACTATAACATCAGTTTTAAAGATTTAGCAAAAATTAGGGTTCTTATACCTTTCTAATGCTTGATCTTGAATCTGATCCTTGTGATCTGATCTTGGAATGCTAACACCTGATCATGGCTTATCTAATCACTCACTCTCACTCTACATTTTTGAATTTTTAGAGAGAGAAGGTCTTGGTTGCTTTGATAAATAAAGTAAGAGATTTTCTTACTTTTTAATTTCTAAGCTTTGATGCAATGTATAAGGATGATATATGGTTGTTTGCTGAGATTTGTAGCACATGTTAGGGCTAGGTTTTGGTGAAAAACTCACCTAAAGTCAAAACCTACACACCAACTTATTAAAAAAATACAAAAAGGGCATTATAGTCATTTTGTCCAACATTTTAATGGCAAATGTGACGCCCCCAAAATAGGTATACATCACTCATCTTGAGTCGCCAAATACATGGTACAAAATTCAAATATAACTTAATTATACAACAGTCGTGTGAAATACGACAAAACATAATCTAAGAGTTTTAATAAGAATATTGTCATCTAGACAATATCCACACTCAATAGAGTCCTCATTATATTTATTGTCACACTATTTAACAGAATAGTGAGGACTACTAATGCTATCAATCGGACCGTCACTCCGCTCCCAGACTAGTCCCGCCACGTTCTCATTTCACAAGAGATTAGTCAAAGAAGGGGTGAGCTCAACTAGCCCAAGAAGAAATATTATGACTAAGATAATGCGTAATAAATTATCATTAGTCTTCAACAATGTTAAACCGATAAAATACAATAGACATCAAGTTTAATCGCACTTAATAAGCAATCCATTAGAAAAGTCAAGTAGAGCATGATATCTACTATCTTCTATGATTTAAAATGTTTTCATCAATTTTTATCATTTGAGACTCGACAATAAATAAACCACATCATCGAGTCATCCTCGCACTCATCGCCAATGATATTCATTAAATCATCAATGGTCATGACTATACCGGAATAATCCTCGGTCATAATCATACCAAAAAGCGTCCCATCATATGCACTACAAAGCTACTAAGGACTTTTACCACATCATTTATAACATTACATGTCTTGATTATACTGAATAATACCTGGTCATAATCATACCGTGTCCATCTATGCACGTAAACCAAAGATGACTTTCATCACAATATATGCATGAGGACGATGACAATGACATAATTCAATAAAACAAGTTCAAGAATAAATTTTAAAGATTTATAAGTTAATTTATCTTGAAATCAATTACGACCAAATTGTCAACATGATATTGCTTTGTGGAGTAAAATTCAAGAATAAGCCACATCATCGAGTCATCCCTGCACTACGGGCCAAGGATAAGCATTAATTCATTAATGGTCATGACTATACCGAATAATCCCTGGTCATAATCATATCAAAAACTGTCCATCAATGCACTACAGGCCACTGAGGACTTTAACCACATCATTTATAACATTACAGGTCATGATTATACCGAATAATCCCTGGTCATAATCATACAAGGTTCATCTATGCACGTAAGCCAAAGATGACTTTCATCACAATATAAGCATGAGGATGATGACAATGACATAATAATTCAATAAAACAAGTTCAAGGATAAGTTTTAAATATTTAAAATTTTAGTTTATCTAAAAATGAATAACGTCCAAATTATCAACATGATACTTCTTTGTGGAGTAAAATTCAAGAATGTTCAAAAGAATATTTCCATGAAAAGATACTGGATGAAACGCAAATATCCAGGATATTCTACTAATTTCATGGAGTATAGAAGCCAAAACTTTAACCAACTGAGTAAAATATAATATATGAAACTGCAAATAGATTTTCGCTCGTCATGCAGTAATCCACGTAGACAGATCATTTACACAATTTAATAAGGAATGAATACAAAGGATCATTCACCATGCATGCGGTAATCCACTTAGACAGGTTATTCCAACAGAATAATAAAGAATGGAATAACAGAAAAATTCACCATGCATGTGATAGAATCAGCATGCATAAAAGTTATTCTCAATAGAATAGTAAAGAATGGAATCAGGTCATGTGTAAACCGCACAGATAGGATATTCCAATAGAATAATAAAGAATGGAACTAGGTCATGCGTAAACTGCACAGACAGGATATTCCAACAGAATAATAAAGAATGGAACCAGGTCATGCGTAAAGCGCATGCATGTGTTATTCCAATGTAATAATAAAGAATGGAATAATGAAAAAATTCACCATGCATGTGATAGATAATCGCATGCATAAAGTTATTCTCAATAGAATAGTAAAGAATGGAATCGAAGTCATGTGTAAACCGCATGGATAGGATATTCCAATAGAATAATAAAGAATGGAACTAGGTCATGCGTAAATGGCGCATGCATATGATATTCCAACGTAATAATAAAGAATGGAACCGGTGTCATGCGTGAAATGCGCAGACAGGATATTCCAAATGTAATAATAGAGAATGGAATAACAATAGAATTCACCATGCATACGATGAAGCCGCATGCATGTGTTATTCCAACGAGAATAATAAAGAATGAAACCAGTGTCTAGCGTAATCCACACGCATGTGATATTCCAATGAATAATAAAGAATGGAATAATGTAAGAATTTCACCATGTATGTGGTACTTGGATGTATAAAAGTTATTCCAACATAATAACAAAGAATGGAATAACAGAAGAATTTCACCATGTATGCGGTACTTCGCATAGACAGGTTATTCCAACATAATAATAAAGAATGGAATAATAGAAGCTCTCTTCATGAATACGAAATAAATAATACCCCTTACCTTAGAAAGAAACTGGATACTGGAATAGAGAGGTAGCAGACTTCTCTTCTTCTTTCTCTCTATAATTTATCTCTATAATAATTGCTCTATAGCTTTAGTGAATTGGTGAGAAATGAAGGAAGAATGAGCTTCCATTTATAGGAAAATATTTCAATAATTGCACATTTTGGGACTCGAAACATTACAGTACAATACCTCCAACTTTTCTTTCATTTTTAATTTAGTCCTGTAAGTATTATCAAACTTGCACCACCTCCCCTAATAGTAAATAATGTGAATCAATAGTTCAATCATGTGAATCAATAGTTATAATCATGTGAAAATATGAATTACAGTATAGTACCTCCATCTATACCTCCATTTTTAACTTAGTCATGCAAGTATTATCAACTTGCACCAACTCCCCTAATAGTACATGAATGTGATTCAATAGTACACACATGTGAACAAATAGTTATATAAGCATGTGAATTAGTAGTAATTAATTGCTCATTTATCCGATTAATTATCCGATTTATCAATATAACCCCCAAACATCAATTATCATCGGAATAGATGTCTATTTCCACTAACACTAATAATCCCAACACAATGGAGCTATCAATTTCATCTTTAATCAACACGAACTTATTCATCATTAATATTATAACTCACAATATTTAATAACCAAAATCGTTCCTGTGAAAGAGGGGGCTTTCTGATAAGGATTTTTCCTTATTGGCGCGCAATTAGATGACCAAACCTCTCCTTGACAGAACTTCTAGACATTATAAATATTGCAATTTAATAATATAAATAACTTAGTCGTCTCAATTATTGATTTAATAATATAACATATTATGCGAGATGATCTTCATCACAATAATTGAATCAATAATATAGAGAGATATGATGCAAACAATTATCAGAGTAATAATTGATTATAACTGAGTGACTTCTCACGTAAGCATCAATAATCAATACCATGTGCTACTACGCAACTAACCACGCATATTCTTGTACTTTTACTACCGAGTAGTTCAACAGTTTTAATTGATAATAGCTTCGCCATTATTTTTATAAAAGATAATTACATCATTTTCTTACTACGACAATACTTCCGTTGTGGGGTCCACCAATGATTGTGCCGTCGTATGAATATTCCCTGTTAAAACGAAATATTCCCCACCAATCGAATATTATATAACCACTTGCTTACTTTGCAAAATTTATAAATATTACCCACAACTATAACATTATATCAAATCCACACCATAATATTCAAAAAATTATTTTGAGAAATTTAAATCTTTATTCATAAAATTTGGGGTCTCACAGCAAATTTGTAACATATGCAAACCCTTAGGGTTTAACCCTTAGGGTTAAAACCTAAGGTCTTAAAAATTAATTTTTCTATAATTTTCTAATTAGATTTTAAATTAGAAAATTATGATTTCTAAATTATAATTAGGGTTTCCTAATTATATTGAAATTTCCTAATCGATCACATTAGGACTTGTTAATTAGGATCAATGTTTTCTAATTAACATTAAAACTATTAAATTAACAATCATGTTTTTTTTAATTATAGATTAGGATTTTCGAAATAGAAAATTAATATTTCAAAATTATAATTAGGATTCTATATTTATATTAAGATTTCCTAATCATAACTTAAGCTTACTAATTAGGATTAGTTTATCCTAATTAAAATTGCTAAATTAGCAATTAGTCCATAATCGTGTATTAGGGTTTCCAGCTGAATAATTAGGGTTTTCTAATAATCAATTAGGGTTTCAAGTAAATCATTAGAGCTTTCCCTAATTAGTTATAATTAATAATGTTTAAACCTTATACAAGCATTTGAATTCCCAAATTAGGGTTTTAAATTTCCAAATTAGGGTTTCGAATTCCCGGAATTAAAATTAGAGTTTCAGAATCGATTTCTAGGGTTTCTTATCAGAACGTTGACATTCGACAATAATATTAAGGTTTGACACTGATAAAATTTATCTGGCCAACCCTTGACCCTTAACCACATTCGGTATACATACATAACCATATTCACAGAACATACTCACATATACAGTTAATCCTGAATAATTCACCTAAATCCTTCACAGAATTTTGAAATCCTCAAAATTTCTTCCCAAAAATATCAAACGCATACACTTATTTTCTGTCTAGGTTCTAATATTGAACCTTAAATCAATCAATTATGATTTTAAAAATTTTCTAAATTCTCGGGTTGTCACAGCACGAATATTTCCCAACAGCAAGAATATTCCACGTCCAAACCAATATTCCCAGACAAAAATGAATATTGTATAACCACTTGCTTATTTTGTAAACTTTACATATATCACCCTTAACTTTAACTTTTTATCAATTTAACCATTTACTGAATACTAATTATAAGAAAAATTGAATACTTTTATTTCATAAAATTCGGGGTCTTACAACAATCATACCATTCAATACCATCCTAGAAAAGCGAACGTACTAGCTGACACGTTGAGTAGATGATCGTATGTGGGTACGAGTGCGATATTGTCAACGCAAATGCCCATTTTGTATGACTTACAAAGGATGGAGATAGAGTTAAATAATCCAGGGACCCACGTGATGATGTCAAATATACGAGTAGAACCAACGTTAATCAATAAAGTTAAAGTTGCTCAAGCTACAGACCTGGAGCTGATGCGTGTGAGGAATAAAGTGCAAGAAGGTGCTATTCTGAAAGCAAGAATCGATGAAGAAGGAGTACTTCGAGTCAACTCCAGACTTTGTGTTCCTAACGACTCTGACTGGAAGTATAAAATCATGATGGAGGCGCACAACACACCGTTTGCAATCCATCCTTGAAGTACCAAAATGTATCGTGATCTTCAACATACATTTTGGTTGAGCAATATGAAGAGAGAGATAACAGAGTTTATCTCAAGGTGTCTAACTTGTCAACGATTCAAGGCGGAGCATTAAGTGCCAAAAGCTCCATTGCAACCACTTAAAATTCCAAAATGGAAGTGGGAGCACATTACCATGGATTTCGTTACTGGTCTTCCCAAGGTTTTTCAAGCCATAGATGCAATTTGGGTCATTGTTAATAGATTGACCAAGTTTGCTCATTTCTTACCTATACGAGAAACTTATTCACTTGAACGTCTTGCTCGTATATATATAAATAAGATTGTAAGACTGCATGGTATGCCAGTATCCATAGTTTCTGATCGAGACCCAAGATTCAATTCAGAATTTTGGGTTAGTTTACAAAAAGCTATGGGCATGGATTTACGTTTAAGTTCGGTATATCATCCTCAAACGGACGGGAATTCAGAGAGGACTATCCAAACTCTTGAAGATTTATTAAGACTCTGTGTCCTAGACTTCAAGGGAAGTTGGGACAAGTTCTTGCCATTGGTGGAATTCTCCTATAAAAACGGTTATCAAGCAAGTATAGGCATGGCTCCATTCGAGGCATTGTATGGACGCAAGTGTCATTCTCCAGTATGCTGGAATGAGGTGGGTGAAGCAACGTTGTTGGGACTGAAATTGGTATGCATGACAACGAAAAAGATTCAAATGATCCGGCAACGTATAAAAACCTCACAAGATCGACAAAAGAGTTATGTTGATCTTCATCGAAGAGACGTGGAATTCAATGTTGGAGAGCATGTGTTGTTACGTGTTGCTCCATAGAAAGGAGTTACAAGATTTGGAAAGAGAGGAAAGCTCAATCCTCGATTCATTGACCCATTTGAAATCCTTGATCGAGTAGGAACTGTGGCATATAGACTTGCCTTACCACCAAGTATGTCTTGTATTCATAACATTTTTCATATATCTATGTTACGTAAATATGTGGAAGACCCGAACCACATTATTGAATTAGAACTAGACGAGATAGCAGAAGATTTAATGTATAAAGAGGTACCTATTAAAATCTTGGATAAGAAGGAACATATTCTATGCTCCAAGGTTATATCTCAAGTCAAAGTTTTGTGGAGAAACCACGATGTTGACGAAATGACCTGGGAGTTAAAATCTGAAATGAAATCAAGATATCCTCACCTCTTCGCCATACCAGGTACGTAACCTAATTTTGAGGACGAAATTTCATAAGAAGGGAAAATTGTAAGACCCCAACTTTTATGAATAAAGATTTAATTTCTCAAAATATATTTTTGAATATTATGGTGTGGTTTTGATATAATGTTATAGTTGTGGGTAATATTTATAATTTTACAAAGTAAGCAAGTTGTTATAAAATATTCGATTGGTCGGGGAATATTCGTTTTATCAGGGAATATTCTTACAACGGCGCAATTATTGGTGGACCCCATAATGTAATTCATCATCGGAGTTAGAAAATGACGAAATATCTTTTATAAAAATAACTACGAAAGTTTTACCGTTAATCTGTTGAAATACCTTATGGTAAAAATACGAATACTGCATTGGTTACATAGTAGCATTACCAGTATTGATTATTGATGCTTACGTGAGAAGTCATTCAGTTATACTCAATTATTGCTATAGTAATTACTGCATAGTATCTTATGTTATTAATTCAATTATTGTCATAATATTTTATATTATTAAATTAATAATTGAGATAACAAAGTTATTCATATTATTATTTATATTATTGATGATGTCTAGAAAGTTCTGTCGAGGAAAGGAGTTTGGTCACCTAATTGCGCCCCAATAGGGAGAAATCCTTATCGAAAAGCCCCCTCTTTCCTAGGAATGATCTGATTGTTAATATTGCGAGTTGTAAATGATGAATAATTGTTGTTCAAAAATGTGTTTTGTGAAGCCTAGTGAATTGAGAAAAATAGAGGTAATTTTTATGAAGTATTTATTATAAATTTGGCTTATTATATAGACCCTCCACTTAACCATTTTTCAAAATCAATTGGGAAAAGTTATCTCAATTTTGTTTTATATATATATATATATATATATATATATATATATATATATATATATATATTTTAATAAGTTTTATTTTTATGAAAAATATAATATATTATATTTTATTATTTGCATAGTGAAAATCACATTTTTTTCAAATTGGTGAATTATACTAGTGATGATTTTACTGTGCATCCGTTTCTAAATAGTATCATTCCATTCTCCTATAAATAGGATGCTTATTTTATAATTAAAAATCACACCAGGATTAGAGAAATCTTCTTCTATAATATTGAGCGTAGAAAACAGTATAAGTTTTCTTCAAGAATATCACCGCGCTACCAGTCATAAATAATCTCCTTTTAAGGTAAGGGATATTATTTTTTTTCATTATTCATATGAAATAATATTTTCTTTCATTTTAGTATGTAAGTAATATTATTTAATTTTAGATTACGAATTCTACACTCATTTTGCTAAAGTATTGCTTCTATACTCTTTGAAATTAGTAGAATATCCTTAAAATTTACGCTTCATCGAGTATCTTTTCACGGGAATATTTTTCTGAATATTCTTGTTAAATTTTAATCTTTTCATGTCAGGGTACTATTCACGAGGTACTATTTATGAAATACTATTCATGAGGTACTATTCAACCAAAAAATTAATTTTTTCTGTCCAAATTATTTTTGATACATGTATATTATTCTTGAATTTTACTCACCAAAGAAGTTATCATGTTGTCAGTTTGGATATTTTTTTAAACTCTAGATAAATTAAAAATCATTAATATATATCCTTGATTTCGTTTGATTGAATTCTTATATCATTGTCATCATCCGCATGCTTATATTGTGATGAAAGTCATCTTTGACCCGTAGTGCATAGATGGACTGTTGATTGGTATGATTATGACTAGGGATTTTTCGGTATAATCATGACATGTAATGTTACAAATAATGTGGTAAAAGTCCTCATTGGCCCGTAGTGCATTGATGGACAGTTGTTGGCATGATCATGACCATTGGTGATAACACGAATATCCTTGGCCCGTAGTGCATAGATAATTCGTGGATGTGATACTAATGAATATCATTGGCCCGTAGTGCATGGATAATTTAGTGTTGTGGATTATTTATTGAGCTGAGTCTCAGTGATAAAATTGAGGATAAACATTTAAATCATAAAAGATAGTAGATATCATGCTCTACTTGACTCTTCTAATAGATTATTTGTTCCGCTGTAATTAAACTTGTTGTTTATTGTATTCTATCAGTTTAACACTGTTGAAGGCTAACGATAATTTATTTTGCATTATCTTAGTAATAATATTTCTTACTGGGCTAGTTGAGCTCACTATTTTGCTTTCATTTTTCTCTTCAGGAAATGAAAATATAGTCGGGACTAGTCAGGGAATGGAGTGATGGTCTGAGATGGTGGCTATAGTAGTCCTTACTATTCTATGAAATAATATGATAATAAATGTAATGAGGACTCCATTTGAGTTTGGATATTGTCTATGGGACAATATTCGTGTTAAAACTCTTAGCTACGCTTTTGTCGTATTGTATAAATTAAGTTTGTATTTGAATTCTGTACCATGTATTTGGTGACTTAGAATGGGTGATATATACCTATTTTGGGGGCGTAACACCCCCTTTCTACAGAAATAGAAAATTAGGGTTTGATCCAATACACCCTTTTTCTTTAATTCTTCTTCTTCCTTGGTAGATCACCTCTAGAGGCCAAACACTTGAGTGGCTAACGTTAATCAAAGGAAGAAACCAAACTCGCGTATTCAAGGAGAGCACAACGGAATAGGAATTGAACTTGTACCTGAGGAATATCGGATCTTCAAGGGTATGATTTTGTTTTCTCCTACTCTTTTATTGACTGATAATCTAAGCAGAAGAACGATCTTGATTTATGGTTTGCAAGAAATTTTAAAATACCGTTTTTACATCGCTTCCGCTTACTTATGTGATTTGATTGCATGATCTCGTTTCTAGTAAATCCTAACAGTGGTATCAGAGCCAATCTTGTGCTAATTATCAGTCTTTGTGATTCAATATATGTGTTATATGCGATTGGATCGAATTAATGTGCAACATAAAAGTTTCCTGTTTTTGCGATGCGGTACCGTGCTGCCTCTCAGCTTCATTCTCGAGCGCATTTGCGTCGATGCACTCGATCCGCTTCTGGATGAGCAGCCAACCGCACTGCAAATTTCGCCATTCGACGCAGCTGATTCTGTAGCATACTTGAATTTAGTTTTTCGCCTTGAAGCGCAACTGCGCCGTGTCCAAGTTCATTATGGGCGCAGCTACGCCCTTGGGCAGAATCTAAAAAACTTTTTTATTTTCTTTAATTAAAAAAAAAGTTTATTTAATTGATAAAAGTTTAAAATAAAAATGTTTATTTTATATGAAATATGATTTCAGAATTGTTAAAATTAAATAGTTTAATTTGGATTTGGTTTTTTTATTAAAATAAAAGAATTTATTTTGTTTCAAAATTAAAGTTTAGCAAACTTTTACCCATTAATTGATATTAATTCATATATGGAATGTGTGACGCCCCCAAAATAGGTATACATCACCCATTCTGAATCGCCAAATACATGGTACAGAAAACAACTACAACTTTATTATTACAATTGTCATGCAAAATACGACAACACATATCTTTGTGAGTTTAAATACAAATATTATCTTCTGCATAATATCCACACCTGATAAAGTCCTCATTACAATTATTGACACACTATTTTACAAAATAGTGAGGACTGCTAAACAACCTGCTCAGAACCATCATTCCACACCCGACTACTTCCCGCTATGTTCTCGCTTCACGAGAAGAAAAATGGAACAAAAAGGAAAAGGGTGAGCTCAACTAGCCCAGTAAAGAATATTATGACTAAGATAATATACAACAAATTATCCTTAGTCTTCAACAGGGAAAAATCTAATAGAATATAGTAGACAACAAGTTTTAGATCAACAACTACAGCGGAAACAATAACTCATTAAAAGAGTTAAGTAGAGAATGAAATCTACTATCATCTATGAATTTAAAAGTCCATCATCAATATTTTATCCCTGTAACATCAATCAATATACATCTTGCATCAAACATTCATCTTTACACTACGGGCGAAAGATATTCACTTGTATCACCGTTTTGTCATGTTCATCTCAACACCTCTTCATCTTTGTACTACAGGCCAAAGATATTCATCAGGTAATCATACATCTTTGCACTACAGGCCAAAGATGTTCATCAAGTATCACCATTAAGGACTGAGAATGATGAAAAATATTTTAAAGAACGAATCCAGTGAGACAGAAGGACAAATATTAGGGATTCGTATTTCAGTTTATCCAAATTCAATAATACTCCATAATAACCAATTGTGAAGTAAAATTCAAAAATAAAGATCAAAACATGTATACAATCAAAGATAGTAACCATAAAAGACATCTGGGACGAAAAAAAATAAAATTTCATTTTTTGGTGAATAGTGTCGTATTTGTGAATAGTGTCGTATACGTGAATAGTAACCCCGACATAAAAGGTAGAAATTCCATAACAAAATTCATAACAATATCTCAGCATAATGATATTGAAGAAAATAGCATCCCTTACCTCAAAGAAACAGTACTTTGAAATGAAATGTCAGATATGATGCTGAATGAAACTTGTACTGAATAGAAACTCTCAAAGTATCTAAATACTCACAAAATACGCTCGATAATATAGAGAGAGAAAGAGAGAAAACTTATGTTTCTGGTGTGATTTTCAATTCTAACCTAAGCACCTATTTATAGGAAAATGCTAGCACGCTGAAGCAGACTTGACTTGCAACCTAATGGCTTTACCTGCTACTATTGCCACCCACTACATTTGAAATAAAATTTGAACACATTTCTCACCAACCAAAAGTGGGGCCCACTCATTATAGAATTTTCCACCAAAAATCATTTATAAACATAATTTCCGAACTAGTCACCTCTTAAAATTCATAACAAATAATACGTTCATTTTTAACGGTTCAAAATTTGTGGACATATACTCAACTTATATATGTATAACATATCCAAAAATCACAACGATCCAACGGTCGGATTAAATATTATAACTCACGCAATATATCTCAAGAACACTGATTTGATTTTTAATACCTCCATTCCGACAAAAATACTAATAAACACCTCAACATTAATTCCTTCAATTACAACCACATAAAATATAACCATCATTTATATCCACATAAAATAAATATTTCTTATCATATAAATCAATAATTAATTATTCACAAATAATATTACGTAATCATAATTATGACAATCGGGCCGTTCCTAGAAAGAGGGGGCTTCCCAATAAGGATTTCTCCTCATCTTGGCGCAGCAATTAAGTGACCAAACCTCTCCTTAGATGTAACTTTCTAGACATTGCTAATAATGCTATCTAATAATATTATTCAAATAATATGAATTATTGATCCGATAATGGGAAATATCATATGTGTGACAATTATTGAAACAACAATAATATAAAATATCAACGCAAAGAATTATTGAATCAATAAAATAAAATATTGAATAAAGAATTATCGTAATAATTATTGAGTAGTGCCTTCTTACGTAAGAATCAATAATTCAAAAATACTCGCAATACCATGTGCTACCATCGCAACCACCAGACATCAGATTTTAACCACCGGGTATTCCAACAGTGTTAATGGAACGATTACGCCGTTATTTATAAAAACTCAAACTTGTCGTTTTCTTCATCTGACAGTTATTCTTTTATGGGGTCCACGAATGGTCATACTACTGTCGTATTTAATATTCCCCGACAATAAGAATATTCCACGACCAAACGAATATTCCCCGACAAAATGAATATTTTATAACCACTTGCTTACTTTGCAAAATTTGCACATTTCACCCATAACCAAAGCATTATATCAAATTAACTCCTTATCATTTCAAGATAATGAATAAAGGAAATTCAATTTTATTTATAATAAGTTGGGGTCTTACAACCTCCCCTCCTTATGAAATTTCGTCCTCGAAATTGATGTACGTACCTGGTGTTTCGAAAAGGTGAGGGTACCTCGCTTTCATTTCTGATTCCAACTCCCAAGTCATTTCCTCAATAGTATGGTTCATCCACAAAACCTTGACTTGTGGTATAACCTTTGTTCGTAGGATATGCTCTTTTCTATCCAATATCTTGACAGGTACCTCCTCGTACGTTAAATCTTCGGCTATCTCGTCTGGTTCTAACGCAATAATGTGGTTTGGATCTTTCACATATTTATGAAGCATAGATATATGAAAAACATTATGAACACGAGACATGCTTGGAGGTAACGCGAGTCTATAGGCCACATTTCCTATTCGGTCAAGAATCTCAAATGGACCAACAAATCGTGGATTGAGCTTTCCTCTCTTCCCGAATCTTGTAACTCCCTTCCATGGAGCAATACGTAATAGTACATGATCTCCAATATTAAATTCCACGTCCTTTCGATGAAGATCGACATAACTCTTTTGTCGATCTTGTGGGGTCTTTATACGTTGCCGGATCATTTGAATCTTTTCCGTAGTCATGCGTACTAATTCCGATCCCAACAACGTTGCTTCACCCACCTCGTCCCAGCATACTGGCGAACGACATTTTCATCCATATAACGCCTCGAATGGAGCCATGCCTATACTTGTTTGATAACTTTTGCTGTAGGAGAATTCCACCAATGGCAAGTACTTATCCCAACTTTCTTTGAAATCTAGGACACAGAGTCTTAATAGATCTTCAAGGGTTTGTATAGTCCTTTCCAATTGCCCATCCGTTTAAGGATGGTATGCCAAACTGAATCGTAAATCCGTGCCCATAGCTTTTTGTAAGCAAACCCAAAATTATGAAGTGAATCTTGGGTCACAATCCAAAACTATGGATACTGGCATGCCATGCAATCTCACAATCTCATTTACGTACATACTAGCAAGACGTTCAAGGGAATAAGTCTCACGTATAGGCAAGAAATGAGCCGACTTGGTTAATCTATCAACAATAACTCAAATCGCATCTATACCTTGAGAAACCTTGGAAAGACCCGTAACGAAATCCATAGTAATGTGTTCCCACTTCCATTTCAGAATCTCAAGTGGTTGCAATGGACCCTTTGGCACTTGATGCTCCACCTTTACACGTTGACAAGTTAAACACGTCGAGATAAACTTCGCGATCTCTTTCTTTATATTGCTCCACCAAAATGTATGTCGAAGATCATGATACATTTTGGTACTCCCAGGATGGATTGCAAATGGTGTGTTGTGTGCCTCCATCGTGATTCTATGCTTCAAGTCAGAATCGTTAGGAACGCAAAGTCTGGAGTTGACTCAAAATATTCCTTCTTCATCGATTCTTGCTTCCGGAATAGCACCTTCTTGCACTTTCTTTTTCATACGCATTAGCCCCAGGTTTGTAGCTTGAGCATCTTTAACTTTATCGATTAAAGTCGGTTCTACTCGTATATTTGCCATCATCACGTGGGTCCCTGGAGTCTTTAACTCTATCTCCATCCTTTGTAAGTCGTATAAAATGGGTCTTTGTGTTAACAGCATCACACTCGTACCCTCATACGATCTTCTACTCAATGCGTCAGCTACAACATTTGCTTTTCCAGGATGATATTGAATGCTATGGTCGTAATCTTTCAACAGCTCGAGCCAACGTCGTTGTCGCATGTTGAGTTCCTTTTGGGTGAAGAAATATTTAAGGCTTTTATGATCCGTATAAATCTCCACTTTCTCCCCCATACAGTTAGTGTCTCCAGATTTTCAACGTAAAAACGACGGCTGCCAACTCCAGATCACGAGTAGGATAATTCCTCTCATATTCTTTGAGTTGTCGAGAGGCATAGGCTATGACTTTCCCATGTTGCATAGTAATGTGTCCTAACCCATTGCCTGAAGCATCACTGTAGATAACAAATCCATCCGAACCAGATGGTATTATCAGAATAGGTACCGAAATGAGTCTCCTCTAGAGCTCTTGGAAACTCCTCTCGCATTCCTCGCTCCATACGAATTTTGTATCTTTCCGAGTCAGCTGAGTTAAAGGAGTAGCAATTCGAGAAAATCCTTCCATGAATCTCTGATAATAACCAGCTAAGCCCAGAAAGCTACATACTTCGATCACCGACTTCGGTTGCTCCCAGCTTTGTATTGCTTCAATCTTAGCCAGGTCAACAGATACTCTATGTTTTGACACCACGTGCCCAACGAATGCTACTTCCTTAAGCCAGAACTCGCATTTCTTCAGCTTGGCATATAGCTTGTTGTCACGAAGTCTTTGAAGTACCAACTTCAAATGGTGCTCATGATCTTCACGGCTTTTGGAAAAGATGAGGATGTCATCAATAAAGACAACAACGAACTGATCCAAATATTCTTTGAATACACGGTTCATCATATCCATGTAAGCAGCAGGAGCATTAGTCAATCCAAAAGACATGACTAAGAATTCATAATGCCGTCATCGAGTTCTCAAGGCGCCTTCTTGAATATCCTCGCTTTTAATCTTCAAATGATGATATCCGAATGAAGATCGATCTTTGAAAAGAATTGTGCTCCTCAGCAATCGGGTCAAACATGTCATCAATACGAGGTAGGGATACCTATTCTTGATGGTGACATGGTTCAATTCCCCGATAGTCAATACAAAGTCACATACTCCCCGCTTTTCTTCTTTACAAATAGAACAGAGCACCCCAAGGAGATGTACTAGGATGAATGAAACTGATGTCTAACAATTCCTGTAGTTGGACTTTTAACTCCTGAAGTTCAATAGGAGCCATTCGATATGGGGTTTTAGAAATGGGCTTTATACCCGGTTCAAGATCAATAAAGAATTCACTTCACGTTCTGGGGGTAGACCGGGAAGTTCTTCAGGAAATACGTCAGGAAATTCATTAACAACAGGAATATTATTCAAATCTAACATGTTTTTGTTCAAGTCTGTAACATGGGCTAAGAAAGCTTGACATCCATTTTTCAATAAACGGATAGCTCTATGGCTTGATATGATAGTGACTGATTTTAGTGGTTTAGTTGTTTGAATTCGTATGACAGGTTGGTTAGGAATATGAAAACTAATAACTTTACGAAAATAATCAATTTTGGCATGATGAGTGGTTAACCAATCAATCCCTAAAATCACATCAAATGCAAGTATCTTTAAAGAGATAAGATCAATAGGTAATGTGATGGTGCCAACTTGGATTAAGCAAGATTTATAAACTGTAGATGTAACGAAAGTTTCACCCAATGGAGTTTCAACAGATAAGTTAAAGTCCAATTTCTCTAGAGTCAAGTTTAAACGTTGAGCACAAGCAGGGGAGATAAAAGAATGGGTAGAACCGGTATCTAGTAAGGTATAAACTTCGTAAGATTTCAAGATTAGCTTACCCGTGATCACCTCGCTCGGGTTTCTCGCGTTTAGCCATCACGACAAATGCCTCCTTGAACCATCGGCTTTTTGTTTTGTCCAGTAGTCACCTTTGGTGTCGCCATCCCAGCTTGGACTTGACTTATTCTACAGAGACAAAATCGGGCTATATATGATCGTCTTTTCTACAATTGAAACACACCTTGGAAGGTTGTGAACAGTTTGGACTTATGTGTCCCTCCTTTTCGCATCTATAGCATCTAATTGGCGGTCGTTTCTCCTCCCCTAGAATTTGTTGTTGGTCTTTGGTCTTTGCTTCTACGATGTCTTCCCATCATTGTTGAATCTCCTCTTTTGAAATTTCCACTGACCCACCTCTCCTATTATCATAGCCACGATTACCACCCGAGGTGGTTACCGCTTTTGTCCGTATTTTCCTCCTCTCCTCACGGGTTATCATCGCCCCGATGATCGCCGCCACCAATTTATGACCTCGGTCGTGGTCCCTTGGTTGAACATACTCATTATCTCGCTCTAATAATTGAGCCCTGTTGACAACATTTGAATACAGAGAAAATTTGTGAGAGATAAGGTATTGACGAATCTTGGGTTTTAGACCTCTCAGAAACATTCGCGTCATACGTTCCTCATTCTCTACCAAATGAGGTGAAACCTGGATAACTCCGCGAACTTCGCCTCGTACTGGGACACCGTCATGTTGTTCTATTCTAGTCTAATAAACTCTACCTCCTTTATATGAATACTTTCAGGAAAGTACTTATCGTTGAATAGTTTCTGAAATCTTTCCCAAGACATGTTGAGTGCGGCTGGCTGGGTACGCTTCATAGATTCCCACCAGTAATCTACCTCACCATGGAACATAAAGGTGGCGAATGGAACCTTCTATTCTTCCGTGCATCCCAAGACATCGAATATCTTGGTAATTTTCTTGACCCACGTCTCCGCCTTAATCGGATCCGGCTTTCCCCAGAAATCTGGTGGTCCCAACTCCTTGATCGCTTAGTAGTGATGCATCACAGGCGTTCTTATCATTTCCCCAGTATTTGGTACACGAGTCTCCCTCGTCTGATTTTGCATGAACTGCAAAAAGCTTCTAAACATCCCGTCATTCATCGTTTGCTCGGTAGTGTTATTTACAGGAGGAATATTGCCTTCCTGTTGCACGTTCTCTTGGTTGGTGATTGAAGGTTGTTCCACTGTCTCATACACTCCATTGTTAACGTTCTCAGCTGTCATTCTTAAAAACTACCATAAAACTAGGGTTAATTAAACAATTTAACATATCACATAATATCCCTATATTATGACCGACCAACAAATAAGCTTAGGTAAGACACACTAGCGAAGGATTTACTCGTCTCTCCCCTCCTAGTTCTATTCCCCGATCTCCGCCATAGACCATATCCCTAAGCTCTGATACCAACTTTGACGCCCCCAAAATAAGTATACATCACCCATTTTGAGTCGCCAAATACATGGTACAGAAACAACTACAACTCTTATTATTACAATTGTCGTGCAAAATACGACAACACACATGCTGTGAGTTTAAATACAAATATTATCTTCTAGACAATATCCACACTCAAATAAGTTCTTATTACATTTATTGATACACTATTTTACAAAAATAGTGAGAACTGCTAAAACAACTATCTAGGACCATCACTCTTTACCCTGACTAGTTCCTGCTACATTCTCACCTCCTGAGAAGAAAAATAGAATAAAAAGAAAAAGGATGAGCTCAACTAGCCCAGTAAAGAATATTATAACTAAGATAAAGAACAACAATTTATCGTTAGCCTTCAACAAATCAGATAAAATATAATGGACAACCAGTTTTAGATCAATATTCACAGCGAAAATAACAATTCATTAGAAGAGTTAAGTAGAGAATGAAATCTACTATCATCTATGAATTTAAAAGTCCATCATCAATATTTTATCCCTGTAACATCAATCAATATATATCTTGCATCAAATATTTATCTTTGCATTACGGGCCAAAGATATTCATCAGGTAATCATTCATCTTTGCACTACAGGCCAAAGATATTCATCAAGTATCACCATTAAAGACTGAGGATGATGAAAAACATTTTAGAGAACGAATCTAGTGAGACAAAATGACAAAGATTAGAGATTCATACTTTAGATAATTCAAGTTTAGAAATACTCCATAATGGAGTAAAATTCAAGAATGAAGATCAAAACATGGATTCAATTTCAAGAATAAGGGTCACAATAGATAGCTTGGAAGAAGAAAAAAAATATATTTTTTTTTTTGTGAAACGATACCAGTGAACAAAGACATGAATAAGTACACGTGAATGATGAATCGTGAACAAGACTGCAAGTGAAGACTGCAACAGAGAATCGTAAACAAAGATGCTCCCGATCATGAAAAGTTCCAAATTTGATTAAAAAGTTCAGACCAATATTCCTAAGAAATGATATTAGATGAAGCAAAATTTCTAATCATTTCAGGAATTATAGAAGCAATACTTACCATCGTAAGTTCAAATTTAGGAATACGAGATGAAATAATATTGCTCACGTAAAATGGAGTATGAAAGAAAATAATATTTCTCACGAGTATTGCAATAAAATAATATCCTTTACCTTAGTAGAAGTTGGATTTGACTGAAATATCGGATATTATTCTGAGAAAATCTTGCAGAAAAACTACGCTCAAAGTATTCTTATACTCAAGAAAATACTCACAATACTATAGAATAAGAATTTTTTTATTATAAAGGTGTGATTGAGGAAGGAGGGATTACCCCCTATTTATAGCAACGGAGGAAGAAGAAAAAAAATAGATAGCGCCTAACAATTTTCCTTTTTCTCTTCTGCCTAACATCATGCGTATCATTCTCACATTTTCATAAGGGTGGGAGCCACCCTTGAAAACAAACTTGGCAGGCAAAACCCACCAACCATTTCCACCAATCAATGGCCTTTATTCTTCATAATTGAGAGACCACAAATTAGAAAACACCACATTCTACAAGCAATTTTCTCCATATTCCTGCATACCTAACTAATGCCTAACTTTCCCTTCCTTTTAATTGGCTAAAGGCCCACACATTGGAAAATTCTCTTGCAGACAAATTCTCCACCAATTAACCAAGTGGTCCCCTAGGAGAAATTATGTTATCAGCACATAATTTTGAACCAAATAATGCATGCACTACACAGATTTTTGAAAAATAAAAGAAAGCAAGCCAAGCTTCTCACCTCTTAACATCTTCACGTGTTTATATGTATATATATATATATATATATATATATATATATATATATATATCATAATAATATTATTATTTAACAATTATAATATATTATAATAATATATATCAATGAATATTTTATCAGAAAAAATAATTGCCAAACTTTCAACAAATAATTCATACTAAAATTCCTTCATTTATATCCACATAAAATAAATATTTCCTTATCATATAAATCAATAAATAATTATTCACAAATAATATTACAGAATCACAATAATGACAACCAGGCCATTCCCAGGAAAGAGGGGGCTTTCCGATAAGGATTTCTCCTTATTGGCGCGCAATTAGGTGACCAAACCTCTCCTTGATAGAACTTTCTAGACATTGCCAATAATGTTATCTAATAATATTATTCAAATAATATGAATTATTGATCTGATAATGGAAAATACTGTGTAGTAACAATTATTGAAACAATAATAATATAAAATATCAATGCAAAGAATTATTGAATCAATAAAATAAAATATTGAGCGATAATTATTATAAATAATTATTGAGTAAAGCCTTCTTACGTAAGAATCAATAATTCAACAATCTTGTAATACTGCAGTGATCTTTGTAAAACCACGCCAGATTCATCATTTTAACCACCAGGTAATCCAATAGTGTTAACAGTAATAATTACATTGTTATTTATAAAAACTCAAACTTGTCGTTTTCTTCATCCGACAGTTATTCGTTATGGGGCCCACAAATAGGCTGCTACTGTCGTCGAATATTCTCCTAATGACAAGAATATTCCACGACCAAACGAATATTCCCCGACAACAATGAATATTTTATAACCACTTGCTTATTTTGAAAATTTTGCACATTTTAACCATAACCAAAGTATTATATCAAATTAACTCCTTATTATTTCAAGATAATGAATAGAGAAATTCAATTTTATTTATAATAAGTTGGAGTCTTACACTTAACATGTTGAAAACTACTGAAGGTCACTTCCCATCCAAGAAGGACCATGTCTAAATGGTGGATGATTCTTCCAAGAAAAGAAAGAGGCCCAAGGTATCTTCTCAAAAGAAGAAATCCAAGAAGGATAAGGGTAAGGCGCAAGTAAAGGATCAAAAGAGACATGATCCAGCTAGAAAAGGAATTTACTTCCATTACAATAAGTTGGGTCACTGGAAGAGGAACTGCAAGGATTATCTTGCAGAGCAAAAGAAGAAGAAGCTTGGAGAAGCTTCGAATCCTAATCAAGGTTTGTTTATGATTGAAATTAATTTTTCTGAAAGTCAATCATCTACTTGGGTATTGGATACCAGCTGTGGTTGATCTCATATATGTAATAATATGCAGGGACTGTTCAGAAGTAGAAAGATGAGCAAGGATGAGGTTGTCCTACGAGTGGGAAATGGAGCAAAGGTTGTTGCATTAGTTGTAGGAACTTATTATTTAGCGCTGCCTATGGGCAAATTCATTAATTTAAATAATTGTTATTTTGTTCCGAATATCATTAGAAACATTATTTCAATTTTGTATTGGATATAGATGGTTTTGATATTATAATAAAGAACAACAGTTGTTCGATTTATAATAATAATGTTTTATATGATGTTTATAATTTGTGAAATGGACTGTACATACTTGACTTGCATGAAAATATACTTCAAATTGAACAAACTAAGAAAAGAAAAAGAGATGATGTTAATTATACATATATGTGGCACTGTAGACTTGGTCTAATTAAACAAGATTATCCAAGTTATATAAAGATGGGCTCCTAGAGCTATTAGATTATGAATCATATCCAACTTGTGAATCTTATCTCATGGGGAAAATAACTAAATCTCCTTTTAATGGTAAAGGAGAAAGAGTTATAGAGTTGTTAGCATTAGTACACACAGATGTATGTGGAACTATGACAACAAATGCAAGAGGAGGGTATTCTTATTTTATTACATTCACTGATGATCATTCAAGATTTGGATATGTGTATTTAATGAAATACAAATCTTAATCATTTGAAAAGTTCAAAGATTTCAAAAGTGAAGTAGAAAAACAAACTGACAAAAGTATTAAAATTCTTCGATCAGATCGAGGTGGTGAATAATTAAGAGGTGAGCTTCTCAATTGTCTTAAAAATGGTATAATCTCATAATGGACTCCACCAGGGACGCCACGGATGAATGATGTGTCTGAAAGGAGAAATCAAACATTGTTGGACATGGTTCGATCCATGATGAGCTTTACCGATCTTCCAATTTCCTTATGGAGATATGCTCTAGAATCAGCTACATACCTACTTAATAAGGTACCTACCAAATCCGTCCCTAAGACCCCATATGAGTTATGGACAGGGAGGAAACCAAATCTTAAGCATGTTAAGACTTGGGGTTATCCAGCTTATGTCAAAAAGTTTGAAAATGATAAGCTACAAACTAGATTCGACAAGTGTAGATTTGTGGGATACCCTAAAGAAACATCAGGGTATTATTTCTATCATCCAACTGATCAAAAGGTGTTTATTGCGAAACATGTTACCTTCTTAGATAAGGAGTTTATCCTTGAAGGGGTCAGTGGTAGTAAGATATATCTTGAAGAAGTTCAAAAACCACAAAATACTACGGATCAAAGTCAGGTACCTAACCAAGTGGAAGAAAATATTGTAACACACCCTATTCGTAAATCTGGAAGAGTACCAAAGATACCTGAAAAGTATGGATTTGTCATAGATGACGATGAGGTATGCATCATAGATGATGATGATCCATTGAATTATGAAAAGGCTATGAGTAGTAAAGACTTAGAGAAGTGGAAAAAAGCCATGAAATCCGAGATGGACTCCATGGATGAAAACTAAGTATGGACTTTGGTTTCACCACCTGAAGGCATTAATCCTATTGGGTGTAAATGGGTCTTTAAAAGAAAGACTGGAGCAGACGGAAAGGTAGAGACCTATAAGGCCCAACTAGTCGCAAAAGGTTTCAAACAAAGACAAGGAGTTGACTATAACAAAACCTTCTTACCAGTAGCGATGCTCAAGTCTATTCGGATTTTGCTTGCGATTGTAGCTTACCATGAATACAAAATCTGGCAGATGGACGTGAAAACGGCCTTCCTCAATGGGAAACTTGAGGAGGATGTGTATATGACACAGCCAGAGGGATTTGTTTCAAAGGTTGGAACAAATCAATTCTGTAAGCTACAACGATCCATTTATGGATTGAAGCAAACTTCTCGTAGGTGGAACATCTGTTTTGATGAGACAATCAAAGAGTTTGATTTTATCAAAAATAAGGATGAACCATGTGTGTACAAGAAGGTTAGTGGGAGCACTGTTTCATTCCTTGTATTATATGTTGATGATATATTACTAATAGGGAATGATATTCCTATACTACAATCGATTAAAATCTGGTTATCTAAACACTTCTCCATGAAGAATTTGAGTGAAGCATCCTATATTTTGGGGATAAAGATAGAGATAGATCTAGAAGGATGTTTGGCTTATACCAAGGAACATACATTGACTCGATGCTAAAGAGGTTTAGCATGGAAAATTCTAAGGGAGGTCTCATGTCGATGAGCCATGGAATACATCTCTCTAAGAAAGAGGTCTCAAAGACACCTAAGAAGAGATATCGTATGAGTAAGATTCCTTATGCTTCATCAATAAGATCTATCATGTACGGTATGATATGTACTAGACCGGATGTCGCTCATGCACTTAGTATAACAAGAAGATATCAGTCGAATCCAGGAGAAGAACACTAGAAGGCAGTGAAAAATATCCTAAAGTACTTAAGAAGAACCAATGATGTATTTCTTGTCTATAGTGGGTCTGAATTAAAACTAAAGGGCTTCACAAACTCTAGCTTTCAAACAGACCAAGATGACAATAAATCCGTTTCGGGGTATGTATTTACCTTAAACGATGGCGCAATAAGTTATAAAAGTTCCAAGCAGCAAAAAGTTGTTAATTCAGTGACGAGGAAGAGTACATAGATACAAGTGAAGCTGCAAAGAATGATGTTTAAATGAAGAAGTTCATAATTGAACTTGATGTGGTTCCTAACATTAGAGAACTAGTACCTTTATTATGTGACAACACCGGAGCTATTGTGCAGGCTAAGGAACCCAGGTCTCATCAGAAATCCAAACACGAGTTGCGGCGCTTTCATTTGATTAGAGAGATCATTGAAAGAAGAGATGTCATCCTGAAGCGTGTGGACTCTCAAGACAACATTGCAGATCCATTTACTAAAGCGTTAACACAAAAGTAGTTCGATCGTCACTTAGAGAAGATGAGTATGAGATACCAAGGCAATTGGCTTTAGTCCAAGTGGGAGATTGAAAGTAGTATGCATACAAGTCAATCTTGTATGATGATAAAGCATATACTTTGTAATCAATCTTATTTATTTATTAATAAAAGTATTAATTTACTAAAGGCATTTGATTATCAACATGATGTTGTTTTAATAATATGTGATAAACCAATAGTTTTAAGCAATGCTTTTAGAATCATGATGAGATCATGCTAATGAGATCTAAATTCTTAGATAGCTTAAAAACTAAAATGTTCCCAATCAATGGATTACTAAAAAGGGGATTAGTGAATCTGGATAGATTGGTACATACGTTGCTTGCTCATTGGATGAGGATGATTGATCTCATGATCATTTGTGTTGAGACACTAAAGCAAGTATGTAAGTGCTTATCGGAGAATAAACGTAACTCGTTAAGGAATACCTAATGGTGTTTTACTTGCCTGTCAATAGGAATTCCTATAGTGATAGTAGTACAAGTAATCCTTAGACTTGAGATCATCATAGTATCTTGTATATAATAATTTAATCTTTGACTTATTCTTTAAGACCCTTAGGGTATATCAAAGGGTATGATTGGTTGTAATAAGTTATATATGAAGGTAATGAATGATCAATAAAGAATCTACCACTTCTAGTAAAAGAAGAGATATGTCTTATGTGATTCGATAAATGACAACCCAGGAATCCTTGGCCAAATTGGAATGAAATTAGAATGACTGAAATTAGAAAATATTTTCTAATTTGCATTCATTTGGAGTTGTGCATTTAGGAATCGAAATACAAATAATTAAATAAAATAAGACTTGACAGTAATTTCTTGTCTTATATTTAATTGGGACATTGTATGGTGGAAGGATTGAATTATAAGGTAACTATTTACTCAAAGGTTCTTTTAAAGATTAATGTTAAAATATATATTATTTGGAAAGTCGTTGATCGCTAGGGAGGCTTATCCTTATTATAGAATAAATATTATTTATTTACATAGATTAATAGTTTAATTTATTTATTTAAATAAGATTAGAATTGTTCTAATTGATTTATTCACAACCGGTTTAATATAGAGAACCTAAAGGGTCACACCATAAAAGGAAGAATAATTAATTAATAAGTTAATGGCATAATCGTAATAATATGTTAAGTATATTTAATTTAATGTATCGTGATAGAATAAATTAAATAGCTTAATATTTATTATTTAATATTTTAGAAATATTAAATATAAATTAATAAGAGAAGTCTTATTAATATTATTAAAATTATTATTATTTTAATTTCTAAAGGAGTTTGGGAATTAATTTAATATTAGTACTCTCATTTATTCCTAATAGGATTATGAGGTAAATTAATTAAAAGAGATTTAATTAATTATCCCTAGTAAGATTAGGGAGCCTAATTAATTAAAGGAGATTAATTAATTAAATAATATTCTATTTTAATTATATTAAAATAGGTTAACTGATATATTTATAAGAGAAGTCTTATATTAGATATCAGTGTGTGTGAAATACATGATTCCAAGAGTTGGAGAGTACGCCCCCTTTCTATAGAGATAGAAAATTAGGGTTTGAGCCAATACACCCTTCTTCTTGAATTCTTTTTCTTCCTTAGTGGATCACCTCTAGAGGCCAAACGCTTGGGTGGCTAACGTTGATCAAAGGAAGAAACCAAACTCGCGTATTCAAGGAGAGCACAAAAGAGTAGCAGTTGAAATTGTACCTGAGGAAGCTCGGATATTCAAGGGTATGATTATGTTTTCTCCTACTCTTTTATTGACTGATAATCTAAGCACAAGAATGATCTTGGTTTATAGTTTGCAAGAAATTTTAAAATACCATTTTTGCATCACTTTCGCTTATTTATGTGATTTGATTGCATGCTCTCGTTTCTAGTAAAACCAAGCCTAAATTTGGGGACTTAGTTCTTCGAGAGGTGGAGGCTTATACGCCGCAAAACCTCAGAAAGCGTACGCCTAACTTATAAGGACCTTATGAGGTCATAGAAGTGCCAAAGCCAGGTACTTACCGGCTTCGAGCAATGGATGTAACAGAAGTAAAAAACACTTGGCATGCAGGCAGACTTAGAAAGTTTTATTAGTAGTGCATGTTAAGTAGTTCATTTTTTCAAATTTGTATAAATTTTCAAAGATATCAATAAAATGAATATTCAATTTTTTCAAACGAGTATTTTCTTTATTTAATTGTATATATTTAGTAAAATAGACATTCTGTTTTCAAAAGGAATAATATTTCTATTAATTTGTATAATATTTTTACATCTGTTAGATAATTACAATATTAGCTTTAGATTACAAAAAGAAACAATTATTTCTGAGGAGGTTCAAAGTCATCTTCGGCTTCATCGTCATAGGAATCGAGGATGGAAACGACAATCTTGACAACAATGATCTTTTTCTTTTCTTTTCCTTGAGTCGTCTTGTATCCTTCAGCAAACATTTGCATCACTTCTGCTAAAAGCTCTGAAAAATCTCTATATTCTTGGCAGATCTGTTGCTTGAGTGCTTCAGTCAAAGGAGGTCTCAAAGCCTTGTATTCCTTAAATTCTTTCTCCAAAGCGCAACACAAGTGTGGAATATTTTTTCTCCTTTTTTTGACCAACTCCAGGTTTGATAGTTGAACGTTGTGCTACTCTTCTTCAGCATGTCATTTTATGTTTGCATCTATTCATAGTTCTCAATGAGACTCTTTCGGCGAGTCTCAGCTTTGGCTGATTCTTCTTTGAGTTTGGCAATGTCAGCTTGCAAACTTTCACAGTAGAAAGAAGTGTTGTTGTGAAGATTTTTTTCTCTCTAAAGGTCATCCCTGGATGCTTGAAGACTGGTTCTCAGACGTGCATTTTCATCCTTAAGATCATGTTCTTTTTGATCGATCTTTGACCATCGGCGAATAATTCGGATAGAGACCGTGGCAAACTAAAGATAGAATATAATGGATTAATAGATAATATGAATAAAAAGACCCTGTCAAAATAAGGGGTTCGGATGTGCTTACCCGGACTTGGTGCATGAAGGAGGCGAATAAAAGGTCTTTGATACTTTCATTCTCAAACCGGGGTTCATCGGCTGGGAGAACAAAGTGTTCGTAAAGCTTGTGTGGGAAGTCTTCAGCGTATTGGGGCCAAAGCATCATTGAGGCTCGCGCCTCTCGAACTCGGCTTAGAGAGGGTTGTTTTGGTGGAGAAGGGGGAATGTGTTCAGGAGTGCTTTCGGGAGAGGCTTCGATGTTGGCTTTTTTTGGTTGGGGGTTCGAAGGAAGGATCTTCGAGGTCTTTTATTTTTTGGTTTTGGTTTTGGTTCGGTTCAGAGATATCTATTTGGAGGGATTCAGATATCAGAATATTTTTGGTTGGGCTGATAGGGGCTTCAGACGAAATAGCCTTGTGTGAGACCCCAGATTTTCTAAATAAAGATTTAAATTTCTCAAAATATTTTTTTAAAAATTATAGTGTGGATTTGATATAATGTTATAGTTGTGGGTAGTATTTATAAATTTTTCAAAGTATGCAAGTTGTTATATTATATTCGATTGGTCAGGAAATATTCATACGACGGCACAATCATTGGTGGACCCCACAACAGAATTATTGTCGTATTGAGAAAATGATAAAAATATCTTTTTATGAAAATAACGACGGAAGATTTACCGTTAACTGTTGAAACACCCGATGTTAAAAGTACAGTAATACGCGTGGTTGCATAGTAGCACACAGCATTGATTATTGATGTTTACGTGAGAAGTCACTTAGTTTTGTTCAATTATTGCTACAGTAATTGTTACATAATATCTCACGTTATTTGATTCAATTATTGTCGATATTTTATATATTATTAAATCAATAATTGAGATGACAGAGTTATTAATATTATTATTTTTAATATTAACGATGTCTAGAAGTTCTGCCAATGAGAGGTTTGGTCACCTAATTGCCCGCCAATAGGGAGAAATCCTTATCGGAAAGCCCCCTCTTTCCTGAGAACGACCTGGTCGATTAATAATGTGAATTATAATAATGATGATAAATGTTGTTAAATATATTGAGGTGTCTTTTTATGAAGTCACGAAAAAAAATATATATATATATATAATATAAATTTTGTTTTATTAGTATTATTAATGTAAGAAAACAGAAAATCTTTTTATATAAAACAGAATACTTTTATAAAGTTATTTGTTTTATTAGACTATAAATAGAATATATTATATTCTATTATGCATAGTGTTTTGCATAGTAAAATCTTTTTATATGAAACAGAATACTTTTATAAAGTTATTTGTTTTATTAGACTATAAATAGAATATATAATATTCTATTATGCACAGTGTTTGTATAGTGCCTGCATAGTGTTTGCATAGTGCCTGCATAGTGTTTGCATAGTGTCTGCACCAAAGTCAAGTCCAGCTGGGATGGAGGCATCTAAGGCCGTCCCAGACAAGACAAAGCCGGTAGTTTAAGTGAGAGCGTTTATTGAGGAACCCGAATAAGGTTATTACGGGTAAGTTAATCTTAAATTCTTGCGAAGTCTATACCTTATTAGATACCGGTTCTACCCATTCTTTTATCTCTCTTGTTTGCGCTCAACATTTAAATTTGACCCCGGAGAGATTAGACTTTGACTTATCGATTGAAACTCCGTTAGGAGAAACCTTCATTACCTCCACTGTTTATAAATCATGTTCATACAAATCGACACTTTCACGTTACCTGCCGATCTTATCTCTTTGAAAATACTTTCCCTTGATGTGATTTTAGGAATCGATTGGTTAACTACTCATCATGCCAAAATTGATTATTTTCATAAGGTTGTTAGCTTTCATATTCCTAACCAACCTGTTCTACGAATTCAAGCAATCAAACCACTAAAGTCAATCACTGTTATATCAAGCCATAAGTACAGAGCCCCGAGCCTTTATCTAGTGACTTCCTTGTGTGGAATGAACCGAAGCCAGACTTTTCGTAGGGGACGTCGTGAATAATGGTTGCAAGTTAATAGGTATCAATGTGATGTGCTATCCAAGTCTTGGATGAGAGTCACAGTTTTGAATGATATTTCTATTGTTAATAAATTCCTGATGTATTCTTAAAGACTTCTTAGCCTACCCCCGTAGCGTGAAATCGAATTTTATATTGACCCCAGTACAAAACCCATTTCTAAAACCCTTAAATATTTCTTCAACCAAAATGAACGTATAATGCACCAAAGACGTTGGCTCGAGCTGTTGAAGATTACGATCATACCATTCAATATCATTGTGGAAGAGAGAATGTGGTAGCTGACGCGTTGAGTAAAAGATCGTATGCGTTTACGAGTGCGATGTTGTTAACACAAAAACCCATTTCTTATAACTTACAAATGATGAAGATAGAGTTAAAGACTCTAGGGACCCATGTGAAGATAACGAATATACGATTAGAATCGACTTTAATTGATAAAGATAAAGTCGCTCAAGCTACAGACTCAAATCTGATGAATGTAAAGAAGAAGGTTCAAGAGGGCGTTATTCTAGAAGCAAGAGTCGATGAAGAGAGAAAATCTCAACCCTCGATTTAATTGGCCCATTTGAAATACTTGATCGAGTAGGAATTGTGGCCTATAGACTCGTTTTATCGACAAGTATGTTGCGTGTTCATAATGTCTTTTCACGTATCGATGTTACGTAAATATGTGGATGACCCGAACCACATTATTGAATTAGAACTAGACGAGAAAGCAGAAGATTTAACGTATGAGGAGATACGTGTTACAATCTTGGATAAGAAGGATCGTATTCAACACTCAAAAGTTATACCTCAAGATTTAGAATCAGAAATAAAGTCAAGGTATCCTCATCTCTTCGGCATACCAGGTACGTACGTAAATTTCGAGGGCAAAATTTCATAAGGAGGGGAGAATGTGAGACCCCAGATTTTATGAATAAAGATTTAAATTTCTCGAAATATTTTTTTTAATATTATAGTGTGGATTTGATATAATGTTATAGTTGTGGGTAGTATTTATAAATTTTGTAAAGTATGCAAGTTGTTATATTATATTCGATTGGTCGGGGAATATTCGTTTTAATAGGGAATATTCGTACGACGGCACAATCATTGGTGGACCCCACAACGGAATTATTGTCGGATTGAGAAAACGATAAAAATATCTTTTTATGAAAATAACGACTGAAGATTTAACGTTAACTGTTGAAACACCCAGTGTTAAAAGTACAGTAATACCACTACAAGGAAATTGGTCATTGGCGACGGGGTTATTGGCGACGGCCAGTAACCCGTCGAGAATGACACCAATGTCGGCAAATAGCAGCCGTCGGTAAAAAGTCTTGCGTCGATAATAACTTTTCCCCCAGGAAAAATAGGTGCGAAAATTTGGCGGTGGAGGGAAAAAGCATTGGCGACGGACATAAAAATAAAAGGCGACAGGACTGCCGTCGTGAATGACATAATGGCGACGGGACTCGAGCGACGGCATGTGCCGTCGAGAATGAGTAATATATTTTAGAACCCTGGTTCGCGACGGCAACGTCTTCTTTTGTTCCTTTTCCATCTGTCGTCTGAGATTTTCTCATTTCCCTCTCAATTCGCTCGTTTCCCTCTCAATTGAAGACTCAGTTGGTTTAACTAGGTCGAAATCCTCGATTGATTGCACCCATTTGACTCCATTTCTCACTGCAGATTCGCCTTTCCTCCCTCTTTTCTCATACTTCTCCTCTTCCTCGCCATTGTTCACCGGCCATTAATCAAGCAATCTTTTCTTCTTAAAGGTAATGTTTCTTCTCTAAATAGCTACTGAACATTATTTATTGCTCCTATTATGAACATAAAATTCTATCAGTGTTAGCTTTGATTTCACATTGGGGGTTGTTTAAGTGGGTTGAATAGATGAACTTGATGTGGGTATGATATTATATAATGCAATACTTGAAATAGTTTAGTTTGTTCTTCCATTTAGTGTATGTAAACTGGTATATGGTTTTTCCCATGTGAAAGCTTTGCTCAAAGTTTTCCTTTTCTATTTCCTTTATTTAATAATTGTACTAAAGCCATGAAATAGTGGTTCATTGTGATAAGATATGATTTCAAGTGATTGATTAGTTATAACATTACTACGTATATATGCAGTAATATATATGAACAATAATTTTCAGTCATTTTTTACATGATTTCAAGTGTGTAAACTTTCTGTAAGTTCAACAAAAAGGCATGTATTATCATATTAATTAAGCTATATTATGAGCATATATATAAATAACACTTGGGTTAATTATCTGTAGTTTTGTGTTATATATAAAGCTATATTATTTATGTGATTTGAAAAAGAGAAAAGAACTACTTTTATAAAAGTATAATTGCTTGATTAGAGGGCCTTCCATAATATTTAGGGTTTATAATGATTCTCTTTTCTTTTACACATGCTTGGGTTTATAATATTTTGAGACATGATTCTAAATGAACTCTTGTTTCGACTGTATCTCTTGTTGTATGCATCAATATTATCATACAAAAATCCTTTGTTGATCAAAAAGTACTTAAAGTCATTAGTGTATATGGATTCTTGTATATTCTAGATTTTCCAAATTCATTTAGCATTTGTATTTCTTGAAGGTAGTTCAAAAGCTTACGTAATTATAACTCTTGTTCTAGCTCAACTATTAGATGTTGAAACTTACGTCTAGTTTCTTCGAAATTTGTTGAAGGGGAAAAATAAAACATTCGAACCTCTATAGTTATTAACATTCATCCTTTGTTGGGGCTTAGTTTGTATATAATTATGTCCTTGAGCTCATATTTGTCTCAGTATTATGTCAGTGTGTTTTTGATTATGTTGCTAAAAATAAAATATGTTAGAACACATTCTTTTATAGTTGACATTGTCAATTTTTTTGACAATTATAAAATGACATAATCTTCTTAATTTATCATAATTACTATTCAGCGGATACTTCAATTTCTTTCTATATATATATTGTCATATAGTTTAGGAAGCTTAGAAACCCGTTTGAGATTCACTTAGTAGGAGTGAATCTCAAATAGTCCCCGTTTTGGGACTGTTCTTGTATGTTTCGATCTCACTTAGGTCGGTGTTAACGACTTGAGCACGTCTTTATATTTTTTGAATTTTCGGTCAGTATATATCTCTTGATGTTCTTCGGGTGCATATTTAGACTACGATGTGTTAGTCTATTTCGTGTACTTGAAGACCATGGGGAGGTCTTCATAAAAAATTAAAAAATGTAAAGATGTGTTCAAGTTGTTGGCATCAGTGAGGCGACACATCCGAGAATGGGATAGAAGCCTGACCCATTAGAGTGGGAGATGAAGTTAGGAAACTCATAAGCTTGCATATACATTAACTTGGAGACTTGATTGTGTTTGTCTAACTTTCCATATATATAGCAGACAGTTGTCCGAGATGTCTGTTGATCGAAGTTGGATGGAACGTAGGGTAGCCACTGATAGGAGTGGGCTTAGCTCTGAGTATCGTAGTGGGGTTGAACAGTTTCTCAACTTCGCGTTTGAGCAAGTCAGCGGCGATGAGATCAGATGTCCTTGTAAGAGGTGTGTGAATGAAATGTGGAAGGAAAGGAGTGATGTCATGTGCGACTTATTTGCGTATGGGTTCAAGCAGGGTTATACGACATGGATCTATCATGGGGAAACCTGGTTGGATGAACATGAATCGAACCTGAATCCAGAGGTGACGAAAACTTTGACTGTACTAACATGATAGTCGAAGTCTTTGGTTCGTACTTTCGATGGAATCTGAGATGGGATGGCGATGGCGTCGAGCAAGAGCCGAATGATGGGGCTAAGGGTTTCTATGAGTTATTGCATGAAGCAGCGACACCACTGTATGACGGGCACGAAAAACACACCGTCTTATCTGTTGTGACTAAGTTTTTACACTTCAAGAATGAGCATGATATGTGCGAGAGGTTTTAATGAACTGCTAAGCATTGTGAAGGAGTGTTTACTGCAGAAGCAATAAGTTCTGGAGTCGTACTATGATGTGAAGAAAATGGTTAAAAGGCTCAATCTAGGGTATGAGAAGATTGATGCTTGTGAGAATAGTATATGTTGTATTACGGTGATGTCAATAAAGATAAGAGGTCGTGTGATATTTGTGGTACAAGTGAATCTTGTGAACAGTATGAAAAAAGGAAAAGACGTCTTTGAGAAAGATCTTACGTTACTTTCCCATTGCCCAGAGGCTTCATGGTTGTTCATGTCAATACATACCGCCGAGGATATGAGGTGGCACTCTACACGGATATAGTCGAAGGTCAACCGCCGCACCTTGCGATGATGGGCTTGAGTGGAAAAATTTTGATAACAAGCACCCTCGTTTGCTAAAGAGGTTCGCAATGTTAGGCTTGGACTTGCTACGGATGGGTTTAATCCGTTTAACAGCCTTACACAAAGCCCTACTCAACTTGGTAGGTGATTATTGTGGTGTATAACCTCCCGCCTTTGATGTGCATGAAAGATCCCTACATGTTCATGCCTTTCTTGATTCCGGGTGATAAGAGTCCGAGTAAAGACATCAATGTATACCTCGGTAGTTAGTTGATGAGTTGAAGATGTTGTGGGAAAAAGGGTTCAAACTTATGATGTATCTCTTAAGCGAACTTTGACATGAGGCGACTTCTTTGTGGACAATAAATGACTTCCCGAGCGTTAGGAATGATCAGCGGATGGTCGACTCATGGGGGCTTATCATGTCCCGTGTGCATGGGGTCAGTTAAAGTCGTCTTGGCTCAAACATGGGGGAAAATGAGTTTCTTCGCAATATCCAGACAGTTTTTGCCGATTAAACATCGTTATCGACGGATGAGTAGACAATTCAATCGAAAAACAGAGAAACGTCAAGTACCTGGCCGTCTTTCTGGGTTAGCAGTGTTGAGTTGGATTAGTCATTTGAAGTTTCCACCTCCAGGGAAGAATCACAGATTAGAGCGAGCTTATGGTTACTGATAAGGTTCTGGCAATGGACACACGGATCCATGTTCTTTGACACCTTTTATTGGGCTACACTCTGCATCCGTCATTGTTTAGATCGATGCATCTTGAGAAAACGTGTTGATAATATTTTTTATACAGTCATAGATGCCATTGGTAGAACAAAGGACAACAACAAGTCGAGGCTTGATTTGGTCGAAATGAACATTAGGGAAGATTTGTGGCTGTATCAGGAGGGTAGTAAGACGGTAATGCCTAAAGCTGAATATACTTTGACCAGGGAACAGTTGATATTGATATGTAATTGGATCAGTGGACTGAAGCTCCCAGATGGATATTCTTCGAATATAGCAAGGTGTTGTAAAGTTGAAGAACTGAAGTTTCGGGGTCTCAAAAGTCATGATTGTCATGTATTCATGCGTGTGATCCTGTGGCATTTATCGACTTATTACAAAACGTGTGGTTGAAGCACCTTGACGAGCTTTCTAATTTCTTCAAAGATCTATGCTTGACCAGAGCTTGGTCAAAGACATAGATAAAATGGAGATGCGAGATAGTGGAAATATTGTGCAAGTTAGAAATGATCTTCCCTCCATCGTTTTTTGATTCAATGGAGCATTTACCTATTCACTTGCCATACGAAGCTAAGTTTGGTGGTCCCGTACAATATAGATGGATGTATCCATTCGAGAGGTAATGACATTAATGTTTTTAATACGGTAAAATGTTCATTATTTTTTTGTTAATCTATATATCACATAGGTATATACGACGTCTAAAGCAAAAGGTGAAGAATAGAGCCCGTGTAGAGGGGTCGATTGCTGGAAGTTATGTTATGGAGGAACTTGTTAATTTCTGCTCGTTGTACTTTGGTAGAATGTTCATCTGAAGCACAATCGCTTCACGTCGAAATCAGTATTTTTATACAAGACGAGGAAAATGGAGAATTAACTACCTTTAGTCATCCTGTCGCCCATTCGGTAATAAAAAAAGCGATTCTTGACCGATAGTGAGTATCACAAATGCCACATTGTATGCACTTGTCAACATGAATGAATTAAGCGCCATACATTAAGTAAGTAGTCATAACTATATATACTGGTGTAATTGTGTCAAGTTCCTTTCCAAACACATTGAGTATATAAGCGTATTGCGGTCGATATGATGTTGAAGTATCGTGAGCTTAATCCGAGTATATCGGACGAGGATTTGCAAAATTTGAGAAATGGAGAATTTGTACAATGGTTTAAGGATCATGTAAGTCTAACCTGTAAACGTTCAATGAATCTACCATCATAGACTTATTCTTATGGCGTAATTAACTTTAGAATATGTTGTGTTAATGTACATTAGGTCCTCACAGATGAGTTAGCTGACAATCGACTAAAGCTTATAGTCGACGGCCCCGAAAGATCTGTAGATACTTATACATGTTGCATTGTCAACGGTTACAGATTTAAGTGTTGCGATATTGGGGAAGTCACTTCTGTTGATTCTGGTGTTGTGGTGAAAGGTAGCTGCTACGATAACATTTGGGATGACTGGTATGGACGATTGCTAGAAGTTGTCGTTCTCAAATATTGGGGTCATAAAGAATTAGTTTGCTTCAATTGTCATTGGTTTGATGTTCGAATGGAGTTAAAGTAGATAAAAATTCGGAATTTGACCATTAATGTTAAGTCAAAACTAAGGCCGATGAGTGGTATGGGCGAGCCTTTTATTTTAGCAAGTCAAGCTACACACGGGTGTACTACTGGCGGAGTGTTAAGACTCTGCAAAGCCCATGGCATCTTTATTATAACCACCAAAGCCCGTGGTTTTCAAGGCACAACTCCTCGTCCAAACGATGAACCTTTACAAGTCGAAGTCTACTAGTGTCACACTGGCGATGTGACAATTATTAGTGAGTCTAGTGAAGAAGAGGATGATGTTGTTGAGGAGGTAAATATAATTGAAGAAATCATTGAAGACGACGAAGATGGTGATGACAACGATAGTGAAGATCTCTTTGCTTCGAAGATGACGATTACGATATTGATGGCTTTGACGATATAAATGATTAGGAGTATGTACTATTTGTGTCATTTTAGTTGTATTCAAATGTAATAGTTTGTAGTAGTGCAATCATTATCTTCAACTTATATTAATCTACTAAATAAGGTGTTGAGTTGTTTTAGGGAGTATGTACTTATTGTATCGGGCTTTAGGTTATTATTTATGTTGTATCCTTTTAGGTTACTATTTATGTTGCATTCTTTTAATTGTATCCTTTTAGGTTACTATTTATCTTTGTAACTTTTAGGTTACTATTTATGTTGCATTCTTTTAATTGTATCATATGTTATCCTCTATGTTATCCCTCTTTTCTTGTATGTTGCATTCTTTTAGTTGATATATACATATATATAAAGCACACCACACGATCGTGGTGGGCGTGCAGTCGTGGGGTAGTGGAGATTCTACGCGTGATGATCGATCAAAGGATCGCTCGGTATAAATATATATGTTATATAATTATAGCACCGCGTAGGTATTAGGCACGCAGCGTTCTGATGGCGGTACTCGATTCCGAAGCATACGGAGACCGAAGTTATCGCTTAGTTCTTAAATCGAACAAGACTTAGGCAAAAAGCGAAAAAGAGCCCAAAACCCGCATCGTCGTGCAATACAACGCCACGCGCAACACACACACAAAGACCGCGTAGGGTATTGAGCACGCTACATAACTGTTGACGGTACTCGATTCCGACATACGGAGACCGAAAGTTATCGCTTAGTTTGCTTGGCCAACAACACTTAGCCAAAAAGCCGAAAAAGAGCCCGAAACCCGCATCGTCCCTCCGAACATCACGCAAACACACACACAGCACCGCGTAGGTATTAGGCACGCGTTATAACTGACGGTACTCGATTCCGACATACGGAGACCGAGTTATCGTCTGTTCTTATGTAAATCAACAACACTTAGCCAAAAAACCGAAAAAGGGCCCGAAACCCGCATCGTCCCTCCGAACGCCACTCAAACACACACACACACAAGACCGCGTGGGTATTGAACAGACACGTTCTATAATCGACGGTACTCGATTCCGACATACGGAGACCGAGTTATCGCCTAGTTTGCAAAACTGAACAAGACTTAGGCAAAAAGCCGAAAAAGAGCCCAAAACCCGCATCGTCCGTCTGAACGCCACGCAAACACACACACAGCACCGCGTAGGTATTAGGCACGCGTTACAACTGACGGTACTCGATTCCGACATACGGAGATCGAAAGTTATCGCTGGTTCTTAAATCAACAAGCGCTTAGGCAAAAAGCCGAAAAAGAGCCCAAAACCCGCATCGTCCGTCCGAACGCCACGCAAACACACACACACAGACCACTGCGTGGGTATTAGGCACGCGTTACAACTGACGGTACTCGATTCCGACATACGGAGACCGAATTATCGCCTACTTTTGCGAGAATTGAACAACACTTAGCCAAAAAGCCAAAGAGAGCGAAACCCGTGACGTCCTCCGAACGCCACGCAAACACACACACAGCACCGCGTGGGTATTAGGCACGCGTTACAACTGACGGTACTCGATTCCGACATACGAAGACCGAGTTATCGCCTAGTTTGTAAAACTGAACAACACTTAGCCAAAAAGCCAAAAAGAGCCCGAAACCCGCATCGTCTGTCCGAACGCCACGCAAACACACACACAGCACCGCGTAGGTATTAGACACGCGTTACAACTGACGGTACTCGATTCCGACATACGGAGACCGAGTTATCGCCTAGTTTGCGAAACTGAACAACACTTAGGCAAAAAGCCGAAAAAGAGCCCAAAACCCGCATCGTCCGTCCGAACGCCACGCAAACACACACACAGCACCGCGTAGGTATTAGACACGCGTTACAACTGACGGTACTCGATTCCGACATACGGAGACCGAGTTATCGTCCTATTTGCGAAACTGAACAACACTTAGCCAAAAAGCCGAAAAAGAGCCCAAAACCCGCATCGTCCCTCCGAACGCCACGTAAACACACACACAGCACCGCGTAGGTATTAGGCACGCGTTACAACTGACGGTACTCGATTCCGACATACGGAGACCGAGTTATCGCCTGTTTGCGAAACTGAACAACACTTGTAGAACACAAACTAAAATAATATAAATATGATCTATTTTGGGGACTCCGTTATTAATATTTTAATTTTGTAGGGTCTTGTTGATGAGACTCGTGGAGGTGGAGATGGCGGCACAGGTGATGCTCGTGGAGGAGATGGTGATGATCTCCGAGCTGATGCTGATGAGACTATGGAGGATGGGACCGGCGATGGGACAGAGATTCCTGATCTTGGGCAGTAGTTGTTTATATTTATATTTTGACTTTCATGTATGTATTTAGCTTTTGAGTTGTACAGATTTGAGTTTTGTATCTAACTATATTAATTGTTGATAGTAAAAGATATGATTGTTATTGATATGCGTATATTGTCATTGTTTATTTTTCTTAGTTTATAACAGGTACAATGTATATGTAAATGAACAGGGGAATTTTGCAATTCTATTATTTTATTTTTAAAGTGGGTCATTGGCGACGGGCATGCCGTCGGCAATGAGTCATTGGCGACGGCAAGCCGTCGGCAATGACCCCCGTCGGTAATGACCAACTTGCCGACGGCGAGCGACGGGAGGCCGGGGCGACGACCCATACGGCGACGGTAAGGCGGCGACGACGATGTCGTCGTCTTAATGACCTCATTCTTGACGACAATAGGGTCATTAATGATGGCGATACGTCGTCGTCGGCAATGACCTTATTTTTTGTAGTGTACGCGTGGTTGCATAGTAGCACACGATATTGATTATTGATTCTTACGTGAGAAGTCACTCAGTTTTGTTCAATTATTGCTACAGTAATTGTTGCATAGTATCTCACGTTATTTGATTCAATTATTGTCGATATTTTATATATTATAAAATCAATAATTGAGATGACAGTTATTAATATTATTATTTGCAATATTAACGATGTCTAGAAGTTCTGCCAAGGAGAGGTTTAGTCACCTAATTGCACGCCAATAGGGAGAAATCCTTATTGAAAAGCCCCCTCTTTCTTGGGAACGACCTGGTCGATTAATATTGTGAATTATAATAATGATGATAAATGTTGTTAAATATATTGAGGTATCTTTTTATGAAGTCACGGAAGTTTATATATATATATATAAATTTTGTTTTATTAGTATTATTAAATAAAATAGAAAATCTTTTTATATAAAACAGAATACTTTTATAAAGTTATTTGTTTTATTAGACTATAAATAGAATATATTATATTCTATTATGCATAGTGTTTTGCATAGTAAAATCTTTTTATATAAAATATAATACTTTTATAAAGTTATTTGTTTTATTAGACTATAAATAGAATATATAATATTCTATTATGCATAGTATTTGCATAGTGCCTGCATAGTATTTGTATAGTAAAATCTTTTTATATAAAACAGAATACTTTTATAAAGTTATTCGTTTTATTAGATTATAAATAGAATATATTTTATTTTATTTAAAAGATTTTGTTTTATTAGAATATTTTATTAATACTGCATAGTAAATCAATATGGACCATCTGTTTAAAAGTAAATTAATCTGGATCGTTCATGAATTAGTTACTATTCAGCACATTCTCCTATAAATAGGAGCTCATTCCTTCATTATTTCTTACGAATTCACTGAAACTCTAGAGAAAAAAACTATAGAGAGAAAGAAGAAAAGTATTCTGCTACTTCACTACTCCTATATCCCGTTTCTTCTAAGGTAAGGGGTATTATTTCTTTAATATTCATGAAGAGAACTTCTGTTATTTCATTCTTTATTATTTTGTTGGAATAACCTGTATACGCGGGCTACCCTATATTTGGAGAAATTCTTCTGTTATTCCATTCTTTATCATTATGTTGAAATAACCTGTCTATGTGAAGTACCGCATACATGGTGAAATTCTTTTGTTATTCCATTCTTTATCATTATGTTGGAATAACCTGTCTAAGCGAAGTACCGCATACATGGTGAAATTCTTTTGTTATTCCATTCTTTATCATTATGTTGAAATAATCTGTCATGCGAAGTACCGCATACATGGTGAAATTCTTCTGTTATTCCATTCTTTATTATTATGTTGGAATAACATGTTTATGCGAATTACCGCATATACATGGTGAAATTCTTCTGTTATTCCATTCTTTATTATTCTGTTGGAACATCTTGTCTGTGCGTTTACGCATGACCTGGTTCCATTATTTATTATTCTGTTGGAATATCTTGTATGTACGTTTACGCATGACCTGGTTCCATTATTTATTATTCTGTTGGAATATCCTGTCTATGCATTTACGCATGACCTGGTTCCATTATTTATTATTCTATTGGAATATCCTGTTTGTGCATTTACGCATGACCTGGTTCCGTTATTTATTATTCTGTTAGAATAACCTGTTGGTGCGGTCTATCGCATGCCTGGTGATTTCTTTTGTTATTCCATTCTTTATTATACTCAGTTGGTTAAAGTTTTGACATCTATACTCCATGAAATTACTGGAATATCCTTGATATTTGCGCTTCATCTAGTATCTTTTCATGGAAATATTCTTCTAAGCATTCTTGAATTTTACTCTACAAAGAAGTATCATGTTGACAATTTTGACGTTATTAGTTCCTGGATAAATTAATTCTTGAACTTGTTTTATTGAATTCTTATATCATTGTCATCATCCTCATGTTTATATTATGTTGAAAGTCATCATGGCACTTTTGTAGTGCATAGATGGACTTGGTATGATTATGACCAGGGATTATTCGGCATAATCATGATAGGAATGTTACAAATGATGTGGTAAAAGTCCTCATTGGCCCGTAGTGCATTGATGGACAGTTGTTGGCATGATCATAACCATTGATGAATACACGAATATCCTTGGCCCATAGTGCATGGATAATTTGTGGTTGTGATACTAATGAATATCATTGGCCGTAGTGTAGGGATGATGTGATTTATTTATTAAGCTGAGTCTCAGCAATAAAAGTGATGAAAAACCTTTTAAATCATAGAAGATAGTAGATTTTATTCTCTACTTGACTCTTTTAATGGATTGCTTGTTCCGCTGCAGTTAAACTTGATGTTTATTATATTTTATCAGTTTAACACTATTGAAGGGTAAGGATAATTTATTATGCATTATCTTAGTCATAATATTTCTTACTAGGCTAGTTGAGTTCACCCTTTTGCTTTCATTGTTCTCTTCAGGAAATGAGAACGTAGCAGGGACTAGTCGGGGAACGGAGTGACGGTCCAAATGATAGCATTAGTAGTCCTCACTATTCTATGAAATAGTGTGTTAATAAATGTATTGAGAACTTATTTTGAGTTTGAATACTGTCTAGAAGATAATATTTGTATTAAAACTCACAGCTAATGTTGTATATGTAAGATTGTATTTTTATTCTGTACCATGTATTTGGCGACTCAGAATAGGTGATGTATACCTATTTTGGGGGCCTCTCACCTTGGGTGTTTCGATGGCAATGGTTTGAGAAATTGCTTTATTGCGCCTCATTTTAATCCGAAGGATCTTAGTCCTTTCGGAGTTATGCATATCTAATGGGCTCTTTTTTCTTGTGAAGGATGGGGAGGGAATTGTTATGGTGGACGATTGAGGAACACTTGTTGGCAGGTTCGGTTCGATATTAGTGGTGGATAGTTCTTCTAATATAATTATCAAAGGGGTTGTTTCAGTGATAGGAGGGGTAGAAGAGGATTGGATGACATCATCAGTGGGTTTTGGCTTGATGAGGGATACTATAAACAAAGAATGGGTCAGAATTAGCGAAAAAAATAAGAAAAAAATGCAAGAAAAAAAAAGGCTACGGGACTTCCATTTATGTTAGTACAGCCAGGTCTTGTTGGTCAGAAGCCCAAAGTCTCATTCCTTCATCCACAGTTTTTTTGACCAACTTCATTATTTCCAAAATTCTATTTTGGGAAAGCTCTCTGATGACGACCTTTGGGCATTGGAACTCAACCCAATCTGAAATCTTTTGTGTATCGGGGCCTCGGATGAAGAACCATTGTATATGATATCCCTTGTTGCTCGAAGGGGTATTCATCAGGGATCGTTTTTTGAGTTGTTTGGGTTGGTTTAGTTTGGTTTGTTGTTTGTTTATTTGCCTAAACCCTGGTTCTCGGGATCGGCTCATGGAGAAGAAGAAGTCAATGGTTGGTGGGATGCCGAGCTCATGGCAAACGGCAATGAAAACGATGATGTGAATATAAGAGTTCAGCACTAACAAGGAGAAGCCGATCCAGATAAACCCTAGTAGGGTAACCATGAAGGCTTGGAGGGGTAGACAAACCCTTTTTTCCAGTAAAAAAAGGGGCATAGCAGTCCAACTATCGGGGAAATGGTACATACAGTCAGTTTTAGAAGGGGATTTGAGCTCATAGGTGTCCGGGATACGGTATTGTTCCCGTATTTTGACAAGATCGTCATTGGTGATAGTAGATTTGGTGTTGGCATGGTTGAACTTTGTCTTGTCTAAATGCTCTCTAATCATTTTTTGGATTTCCAACTCTGCCTTGGACGGGACCGGTGCTTGAGGGGCAGGGTTGGTGGTGGTGGTGGTGGTGGTGACTGTGGTAGCTTGGGTGACGGTAGTAGTGGTGGCGATTATGGACTAATGGTGGCGGTGGCAGAGGTGTTTGTTGGGATAGGAGGAATGTAGGAAATGGGGATGGCGTTCATAGGTTCGTTGGTGGCTGAGAAAGAGGTACTTGAGGAAGTCATTGATGGTTGAAGAGGGAAGCTTTGCTGGAAGTTGGATTTTACAGTAGAGAGAAGAGGAACAGCAAAGAGAGTTTGGAGATTTTGAAAATTAGGGGAATGTACCTATTTATTTTGGGGAAAAGGGTTTTAAAATGATTTATTTGTTCAGCTTTGAGTGCTTCTCGGAGAACGATCATTAAATGGGTTGTCATGATTTCAAACGTGGGGTGTCGATGAGGCCTAGTTGTAGATACTCGAAATTTGTTTTTCCTGTTATAAACTATGCAGAAGGATAAAAGCGTCTTTTTCACTCCAGAGATAACCCTGGAGGACCACAACATCAGTTCCAACCCCAGAGATAACCCCGGGAGATTCAGTTTCCAACCCCGGAGATAACCCCGGGAAATCAGTCTCCAACCCCAGAGATAACCCCGGGAAAGTCAGTTCTAACCCCAGAGATAACCCCAGGAGATCAAGTTTAAAGCCCGAAGTCAACCCCGGGAGTTCAAGCAAACCTCAAAGATGAACCTGAGGACAGTCAGAGTCAACAACAGGCTAACCTCATAGATAACCCAGAGAAAAGACTATTACAACTGCGCAAAAACAGGAGATAACCCTAGGAGGGGCAAAATTATCATTTTGCAAACTCAAACTTAACTCAAATTAAATCAACTCATTTCAACTCAAACTTCTTCAAAAGAAGTCCCACAAGAACCATGTCTTAACTTCTAAGTGTAAACTACGCAAAATAGCTCAACGGACTACCTAACGGAGACCCAGAAATGCTATTTCGGTCATGGACCCATCTTCCCATAATCAAAAAAGGGCAAATCCTATGTTATTGCTGTGACGCCCCCAAAATAGGTCCACACGACCCATTCTGAGTCGCCAGATATCACACTATAAAAATCATTTACAAACTTCATTTATATGTTGTTGAACTGTCAAATGCAGAATACGACCACAGTTAAACTGTGAATTTTAATACAAATGTATGTAACTCTCATGGTACCTCGACCACAACCTTACAATGGTACTTTACATAAAAGTACAGTCAATAACTGTTTTAGAAATTAAAATCTTTGGAAAATACTCAAGGAAACCTTCGTACATCATATGGTGCGTCTAGGTTATGATAGACATCATATGTCCACATAATTATCCTTGGTTGACCCAATAGTCCCAAAGAAAACCAAGAAGATTGCTATCATCTTCTTTCCAATGGTGAGTCTTCTCTTGACTTATAATTATCTCCATTGTCTCCAACTGAGAATCATATTTCAAACAAACTCCAAGATTATATAGGTAGTGCTCGTAGATATACTCAGCAAGTGGATGTGCACAACCACATCAGATGATAACACGAGGTTGTATGTCATTAGACATCTTGTATGATAGTGGCAAAACACCCTTCCAAAGTTGGGTTCACCTCACCCTATTCGGTTCACCAAAATTAAATATCAAATGACGTATACAATACGACACACTTATCTAAAGTTCTCAATAAAATTATTTCCATACTATTTAGGGAGAACTTCAACAGCTATAGACCACCGTTCTATTCTCCTGTTATCCCCGCTCGACTCAGCAACACTCTTATTACCTGAAAGGAATTGTGAAGCAAAAAGGGTGAGCACAACTAGCTCAGTAAAGAATATCATGACTAAAGAGAACTTACATCATCAATAGCCTTCATCAGTAATAAATTAGAGATTTAGAACATATAGTAGATGATAAAACTTTTCAACCATAGTTGCAGCGGAACGAGCAATCCATTAGAAGAGTCAAGTCGAGCATGATATCTAGTATCTTCTATGATTTAAAATGTTTTCATCAATTTTTTTTATCGCTGAGACTCAGCTTAATAAATAAACCACATCATCGAATCATCCCTGCACTACGGGCCAAAGATATTCATTAAATCATCAATGGTCATGATTATACCGAATAATCTCTGGTCATAATCATACCAAGTCCATCTATGCACATAAGCCAAAGATGACTTTCATCACAACATAAGCATGAGGATGATGACAATGATATAAACAATAATCAAACGAAATCAAGGATAAATATTAAAGACTTTAAATTATCCAAATATTATCAATCACTTAATAAACTCATAATCTAATATTATTAATATTATAATAATATTTTAATCACTTCTTAAACTTATAAACAATTTATTTCAATTGTTTACACTTTACCTAATAATGCATTTTAATCATTCAAAAATGTCATACTCATAAGATTTCATCACCAATGATCAAATCCCTCATCAAAAATCTGCATATACCCTATATAGGATTCCCAAGCCATAAAATCCTATTTTTCAATTTTGTTACTTCACATAACATATTTAATTCATTTACTCATAACTAGTTCATTTTTATGAAAAATACCAAATCAGTCCCAAAAATATTTCTTTTCTGGGATTTAGCAGAATATAGTCCCATATTGAGCATATATTTTTCTCGAAATTTTTAAAATTCATTTACTATTTTTTATATGGCCAAAACTGCCGAATATTTAGACATTTATCATAAATTGTACTTTTGTCCAAAAGTTCCAAAATTTACAGGGTATACTCCTATTATATACATGTACTCCCAATAAAAATTTCACCAATTTTGGAGTTAATCACAAGGAGTTATAAGGGTTTATTTTTAAAATAGTATTTTCCCATAAAATCCATAACTCTTAATCTATACATCCAAAAATATCGCCATCTTTGGACACAATATAGAAAACTCATCAAATTATCATTTCAAATTTTTCCGAAATTTTTGAGGTCGTCAAAATTACAAAACGCAAATGGATTTTCACCTTGCCATGCGGTAATCCACGTAGATGCATCATTTTTACAATTTAATAAGGAATGAATACAAAGGATCGTTCACCATGCATACGATAGACCACACAGATAGGTTATTCCCAACAGAAAAATAAAGAATGGAACCAGGTCATGCGTAATCCGCACAGATAGGATATTCCAACAAAATAATAAAGAATTGAATAACAATGAAATTCACTGGGCATGCGATAAACCGCATGCATAAAAGTTATTCCAACGAATAATAAAGAATGGAACCGGTCATGCGTAATCCGCATGCATATGATATTCCAAAGAATAATAAAGAACGGAACCAGTCATGCGTAATCCGCATGCATGTGATATTCCAATGAGAATAATAAAGAACGGAACCCGTGTCATGCGTAATCACTTACAGCATGTGATATTCCAATGAATAATAAATAATGGAATAATAGAAGAATTTCACCATGTATACAATACTTCGCATAGACAGGTTATTCCAACATAATAATAAGGAATGGAATAACAATAGTTCTCTTCATGAATACGAAAGAAATAATACCCCTTACCTCAGAAGAAAACTGGATAATTTAAATAGTGAGGTAGTGAGACTTCTCTTCTTTCTTTCTCTATAATTTCTCTCTATAATAATTGCTCTATAGCTTTAGTGAATTGGTGAGAAATGAAAGAAGAATGAGCTTCTATTTATAGGAAAATATAGTTTCGATAATTGCACGATTTGGGGCTCGAAATATTACAGTACAATACCTTTAACTTTTCTTTTATTTTTAATTTAGTCCTGCAAGTATTATCAAACTTGCACCACCTCCCCAATAGTAAATCATGTGAATTAATAGTTCATTCATGTGACTTAATAGTTATAATCATGTGAAAATACGAATTACAGTATCGTACCTCCATCTATACCTCCATTTTTAACTTAGTCATGCAAGTATTATCAATCTTGCACCACCTCCCCTAATAGTACATGAATGTAAATCAATAGTACACACATGTGTATAAATAGTTATAATCATGTGAATTAATAGCAATTAATTGCTCATTTATTCGATTAATTACCCGATTGATCAATATAATCTCTAGACATCAATTATTATCAAAAAAAATATCGATTTCCACTAACACTAACAATCCCAACACAATGGAAATATTTTTCTCTAAAATTTTATTTTTGAAATTTTGAAGTTTGACTTTTTCCAAAAAAGTCAACTATTGACTTTTTTGACCAAAAAGTCAACCCCAACAAATTTTGTTTTGTAGTCTATTTCTACTAATTTCATCGTTCCGGACTCAAATATCACATCCGCGTCTCCAAATTCAACTCTGAACTCAACTTCGATTTTTAATAACATTCATAATTAATATTATAACTCACAATATTTAACAACCAGGTCGTTTCCAGGAAAGAGGGGGCTTTCCGATAAGGATTTCTCCTTATTGGCGCGCAATTAGATGACCAAACCTCTCCTTGACAAAACTTCTAGATATTGTAAATATTGCAATTTAATAATATAAATAACTTTGTCGTCTCAATTATTAATTTAATAATATATCATATTATACAGATGATACTGTGACAATAATCAAATCAATAATATGAGAGATATGATGCAGGAATTATTGTAGAAATAATTGAGTATAACTGAGTGACTTCTCACATAAGCATCAATAATCAATACCATGTGCTACTATGAAACCACGCATATTACTGTTCTTTTACTACCGGTTATTTTATGAAAACTTGCTTACTTTGAAAAATTTTCAAATATGACCCTTAACTTTAAACTTTTATCAATTTAAATATTTACCAAAATAAAAAAATTGAATACTTTTATTTCATAAAATCCAAGATCTCACAATCTCCCCTACTTATGAAATTTTGCCCTCAAAATTTACGTACCTGGTAGTTCGAAGAGATGAGAATACCTTGCTTCCTTTTCAGATTGTACCTTCCTAGTTATTTCCTCTGTATCATGATTTTCCCATTGCTCATCTCCTGTATTTCAGATATCATTCTAGAATCTATCTTCAAAACAAAGGTTAATTGACATATCATAATTTGTCAACTTATTAAGTAAACAATTTCAGCTTAGGTAAGTCACACCCTAGCGAAGTATATAACTCGTCTCTCCCCTCCTAGTTCTAGACTCTTATCTCCGCCAGCGACCATATCCCTAAGCTCTGATACCATTTGTGATGCCCCCAAAATAGGTCCACACGACCCATTCTGAGTCGCCAGATATCACACTATAAAAATTATTTACAAACTTCGTTTATACAACTGTTGAACTGTCGTGCAGAATACGACCACAGTTAAACTGTGAATTTTAATACAAATGTATGTACCTCTCATGCTGCCTCGACCACAACCTTACAATGGTACTTTACATAAAAGTACAGTTAATAACTGTTTTAGAAATTAAAATCTTTGGAAAATACTCAAGGAAACCTTCGTACATGGGAGGCCATGCGTCTAGGTTATGATAGATATCATATGTCCACAGAATTATCATTGGATGACCCAATAGTCCCCAAAGAAAAACAAGAAGATTATTATCATCTTCTTTCCAATGGTGAGTCTTCTCTTGACTTATAATTATCTCCATTGTCTCCAATTGAGAATCATATTTCAAACAAACTCTAAGATTATATAGGTAGTTCTCGTAGATATACTCAGCAAGTGGATGTGCACAACCCTGTCTTATAATAACACGAGATTGTATGTCATTAGACATCTTGTATGATAGTGGCAAAACACCCTTCCAAAGTTGGGTTCACCTCACCCTATTCGGTTCACCAAAATTAAATATCAACTGACGTATACAATACGACACACTTATCTAAAGTTCTCAATAAAATTATTTCCATACTATTTAGGGAGAACTTCAACAGCTATAGACCACCGTTCTATTCCCCTGTTATCCCCGCTCGACTCGGCAACACTCTTATTACCTGAAAGGAATTATGAAGCAAAAAGGGTGAGCACAACTAGCTCAGTAAAGAATATCATGACTAAAGATAACTTACATCATCAATAGCCTTCATCAGTAATAAATCAGAGATTTAGAACATATGGTAGATGATAAAACTTTTCAACCATAGTTGCAGCGGAACGAGCAATCCATTAGAAGAGTCAAGTAGAGCATGATATCTAGTATCTTCTATGATTTAAAATGTTTTCATCAATTTTTTTATCGCTGAGACTCAGCTTAATAAATAAACTACATCATCGAATCATCCCTACACTATGGGCCAAAGATATTCATTAAATCATCAATGGTCATGATTATACCGAATAATCCCTGGTCATAATCATACCAAAAACTGTCCATCAATGCACTACCGGCCAATGAGAATTTTTACCACATCATTCGTTACATTACGGTCATGATTATACAGAATAATCCCTGGTCATAATCATACCAAGTCCATCTATGCACGTAAGCCAAAGATAACTTTCATCACAATATAAGTATGAGGATGATGACAATGATATAAGCAATAATCAAACGAAATCAAATCAAACGAAATCAAGGATAAATATTAAAGACATTAAATTTATCCAAATATTATCAATCACTTAATAAACTCATAATCTAATATTATTAATATTATAATAATATTTTAATCACTTCTTAAACTTATAAATAATTTATTTTAATTATTTACACTTTACCAAATAATGCATTTTAATCATTTAAAAATGTCATACTCATAAGATTTCATCACCAATGATCAAATCCCTCATCAAAAATCTGCAAATACCCTATATAGGATTCCCAAGCCATAAATCTTATTTTCCAATTTTGTTACTTCACATAACATATTTAATTAATTTACTCATAACTAGTTCATTTTCATGAAAAATACCAAATCAGTCCCAAAAATATTTCTTTTCTGGGATTTAGCAGAATATAGTCCCATATTGAACATATATTTTTCTTGGAATTATTAAAATTCATTTACTATTTTTTATATGGCCAGAACTGCCAAATATTTAGACATTTATTATAAATTATACTTTTGTCCAAAAATTCCAAAATTTACAGGGTATACTCCTGTTATATACATGTACTCCCAATAAAAATTTCACTAATTTTGGAGTTAACCACAAGGAGTTATAAGGGTTTACTTTTAAAATAATCTTTTCCCACAAAATCCATAACTCTTAATCTATACATCCAAAAATCTTCATCTTTGGACACAATATAGAAAACTCATCAAATTATCATTTCAAATTTTTCCAGAATTTTTGAGGGTCAAAAAAATTACAAAACTGCAAATAGATTTTCACCCGCGTGCAAAGAATTCTCGTGATGCATCATTTCTACAATTTAATAAGGAATGAATACAAAGGATCATTCACAATGCATGCGATAGACCGCACAGACAGATTATTCGCAACAAAATAATAAAGAATGGAACCAGGTCATGCGTAATCCGCACGCATGTGATATTCCAAATGTAATAATAAAGAATTGAATAACAACAAATTCACCAAGCATGCGATAAAGCGCATGATGACGAGTTATTCCAACGAATAATAAAGAATGGAACCAAGTCATGCGGAATTACGCGCATATGTGATATTCCAATGTAATAATAAAGAACGGAACGAAAGTTATGCGTAATCCGCATGCATGAGGATATTCCAAATGTAATAATAAAGAATGGAATAATAGAAGAATTTCACCATGTATGCAGTACTTCGTATAGACAGGTTATTCCAATATATTAATAAGGAATGGAATAACAATAGTTCTCTTCATGAATACGAAAGAAATAATACCCCTTACCTCAGAAGAAAACTAGATACTGAAAAAGTGAGGTAGCAGACTTCTCTTCTTCTTTCTCTTTATAATTTCTCTCTATATTAATTGCTCTATAGCTTTAGTGAATTGGTGAGAAATGAAGGAAGAATGAGCTTCTATTTATAGAAAAATATAGTTTCGATAATTGCACGTTTTGGGGCTCGAAATATACCTTCAACTTTTCTTTCATTTTTAATTTAGTCCTGCAAGTATTATCAAACTTGCACCACCTCCCCAAATAGTAAATCATGTGAATTAATAGTTCATTCATGTGACTTAATAGTTATAATCATATGAAAATACGAATTACAGTATAGTACCTCCATCTATACCTCCATTTTTTACTTAGTCATGCAAGTATTATCAATCTTGCACCACCTCCCCTAATAGTACATGAATGTGAATCAATAGTACATACATGTCTATAAATAGTTATAATCATGTGAATTAATAGCAATTAATTGCTCATTTATTCGATTAATTACCCGATTGATCAATATAACCTCCAGACATCAATTATTATCGAAAAAATGTCGATTTCCACTAACATTAACAATCCCAACACAATAGAAATATTTTTCTTGACAATTTCATTTTTGAAATTTTGAAGTTTGACTTTTTCCGAAAAAGTCAACTGAGAGATATGATGCAGCAATTACTGTAGCAATAATTGAGTATAACTGAGTGGCTTCTCACATAAGCATCAATAATCAATACCGTGTGCTACTATGAAACAACGCGTATTATCGTTCTTTTACTACCGGTTCTTTTATGACAACTTGCATACTTTGAAAAATTTTCAAATATGACCCTTAACTTTAAACTTTTATCAATTTAACTATTTACCAAGATAAAAAAATTGAATACTTTTATTTCATAAAATTCGGGATCTCACAATTGCGTAGCTCTCAGAAAGAGCTTTCCGGAATGGTATGGCACGCTTCCATCGAACTCCCAGATTGAAAGTTATGAAGGTTCGAGAGAACAACGCATTGTCTGAGTGCACGTACTTCGAGACGACAAGACCCACAGAGCCTGGGGCACCCCAGGCAATAGCAGGTAGACCCGAGGATGCCGCAGGTAGACCTGCGGCTCCCCCCTCTATAAATAGAAGGCTTGGGGTGGCCATTTTAAATAAAAAAAAGGGAGAAAGCCCTGTCCATTTTTCTTTGTAAACACTTTAAACTGAGTGTTTTCTCTTTTTAAATACTTGTGAGCTTTTGTTTTGCTATATTTTACCGGTGGAAACCGAATATTCATTCATTTAAAGCCATTTGAAGTCTTCTTGGTAGCCCACTGTAAGACCTCTCACATTTCTTAAAACCTTTCTCCACTTCCAATCACACACAATTATTCAAGTTGAGAGTCGTGTTGTGTATGTATGCCCGGAACGTCGGTCCGTGGCTTTTATTGCTTATATATATATATATATATATTATTCTCGAACTTCGAACACTGAATGAGCCCAGATAGATACATCCTGAAGTGTATATCGCTATATATATATATATATATATATCAAATTCAATACTCGAATGAGCTGGATTGACATATACTGTATGCGTTTACTGCTTTTTATATATATATATCTCTAAAGTTCAATTCGATTAAGCCTGGATCGACATATATATATATATATATATATATATATATATATATATATATATATACTTACATTCTGTCAGCAGAGATTACTTACATTGGCCATTTACTATATATATATATATATATATATATATATATATATATATATATATATATATATATATATATATATATATATTTTTTGTCATGCACAGAGTTTACTTTGTGGCGATTGATCGCACACAGAGATATGTATATATATATATATATATATACATTTCCGCCCCTGCACAGAGTTTACTTACGTGGCGGTTGATCATTTATATATATATATATATATATATATATATATATATATATATTTACAGCTTTTATATATATATAAACTGTTTACAGCTTTTATACATCCAGCATCATTATGTGAGCCTAGGAATCATGTGATCATAGATTCAGCTCCTGAATCTAGATTCGGTTCCCGTGATGGACATTTTCGGCTGTAACCAGCTTATAAATTATTCACAGTGTTTGAGTTTCCTTAGACGGCTTACATGCCCACAAGGAGTTCGACACTGCTTTATACATTATTTTCTCGAAGATGTTTTGCATCTCGAAAATAAAAGCAATCTAATCGAACACATAATAAAATGGAAGTATCAAATGCCTCAATTACTATTGAGCACGAGGGTTTGAAAAACCTCTTTTTCTAAACATCATTGTTATATCTTGTTAAAACTGAACTTTTATACAAAATTCAAACCCTTTGTATATAGGTGCAAACGAGGCATAACACTACTTCTAGATAATTCCACATTGACCCACACACACACACACACATTCAAATAGAAGTTTAAATTGAAAAGTGGCGGTCACCGTGGTAACACGGATGTCGGGGGGTGCCTAACACCTTCCCTCCGCATAATCAATCCCCCGGACCCTAACGAATTTTAGTTTCACAGACCTGTCAAGTAGTGTTACATCACTAGGTTAATGTGCAAACCATTTCTCAGTTGAGTTAGTGCAACCATTTAAAAATACCAACTGGCGACTCTTACAGTCCAATCATCGACATATACATGTCGGACCTTTTTAAAAAAATCTCACCTAACATGAGAACACCAAAAGACAAGAACAGAAAGGGACAAATAAAAATCCCAACGTCGACAGGTGGCGACTCTGCTGGGGACCTCCAGTAAGAGGGCTTAAGCTGCTATTCAAAACTTTTTCAAAACATTTTATCTGTTTATGTGTGGATGTTGCATTTACGTTTGAATGAATGTGTACGAATGCATTTACTTACTGCACTTAGTGCTTCGCACCATTTCTACCTGTGATATTAGTGCTTCACAATGTCATCATTTCCATACGGTGAGACGCAATGTATTTGAATGTATGTTGTGTGGTCCCTCCACCAGGAGGCTATCCCATCAGTGTTTGATTACTGGACTCGTAGGGAGACTAATTCCAATGAGGCTCAGGAAAGGCACCACCCAGACTCGCTCTAGTTAAAAGACCGGATTAACTTCCCGTCGAGTAAATTGCGATGATCTGGGAACCTTCATGCCAAAAAGCCGTGAGAGTAACCTAAGATAGATCAGCCTCTGATAAACCAAACGCGGAGGGAAGTCTCTTCATACCTTTCCATTTCAATTACTTGTAATTTCAATTACTTATAATTTCATTTCCATGTCAATCTCAATGTAATAGAAAGTATAAAGGAATATGTGTACAGGCATTCCATTTTATATCAAAACCTGTCATGTTATCTTGTCATTTAAACAACTGACATCCGTTTTGAAAGATAATACTCCTAAAAATAGACACATTACATAGCATGTAACATTTCTACATTCCCTAAGACTAAACTACATAAGTCTTTTTGTAGGGAAGCGATTGTTACAGTAACCCATTCCAAATCTAAAAAGGCAATAAGCCTACAGCCAAACATGGTTACATCTGGTCAGCCTGATCCTACTCCTGTTTCCCGCGAGGAGTTCGAAGGATTAAGGAATCAGATAGCATAATTGGATGTCTTTCTAAAAGAAAAAAGTAAAAACACTCAGGGCCAGACAATGCCTACTCAACCAAAGTCATTCACACTAGGGGGGCAGTCAGGGTATTGACAAAAAGATGGAAACCCAGATACATGAACCTCATTCCAATAAAGGAACCAACAAAACCCCTGAAATCAAAAAACGTAGGGATGATCGAGAAACTGGGGATATAAGAAAGAAAGTCCAACAAATGGAGGAAACCATCAGGTCAATCAAAGGGACTGAAAACTATAGAAGTGTCACCTATTCAGATCTTTGCATATTCTCAGGAGCTCGATATCCTGACAAATTCAAAGTCCCAGAGTTTGAAAAGTACAATGGGGCAGGCAATCCATATACGCACTTAAAAGTATACATTGGCGAGCTAGGATGTTATGCTAAAGATGAAAGCCTCAGAATGCAGCTTTTCCAAAAGAGTCTCACTAGAGAGGCTAAAGCTTGGTATGCCCGACTCGACAATGCCAAAATCCATAACTGGGAAGAATTGGCCCACGCCTTTCTAAATCAGTACAGTTTTCTATCACAAATGGCATCGGATCGATACGAAGTGACTAAAGTTAAAAAGAAAAGTACTGAGTCTTTCTGAGAATATACCCAAAGGTGGAGACATCTAGTAGTGCAAGTGATTCCATTAATGACAGAAACTAAGATCGTAATAACGTTTATTGATATCCAAGAGGCTCCTTACTATGAGAGGATCCTAGCAGGCATAGGAAAGCCATTCTCAGAAATGATCAAACACGGAGAAATGGCAGAGATAGGCCTGAAGGCAGGCAAGTTTAAAGACTTAACTGCCTTGGAAGCAGTCGCCAAGCATATACAGACTGGCATGTATGTGAGCGATCCCAAGGGGGTACCCGATAAAGGCAATGAAGATGTATCCCTTGTTGTACAGGGGCAAGCTAGGAGACCAACCTACAGTCCCCCCATTTGGAAAAAACAAGACAATCTGACATCCCAACAACAGACTGCACTTAACCAATGCCAAGATAGAAAAAGAAAATTTGAAAGAACGGAAAATCGGGTGTTCACTCCACTAGGCGATTCCCTTGAAAATGTATTGGTGATATTAATGGTTCACAAGAAAATTACCGAACTGGCTCCACCTCTGAAACCAGAGAGCAAAAGATACAATCCAAGCCAGAGATGTGCTTACCACTTAGGGTCTCTAGGACACGATACACAAGATTGTTGGTCTTTAAAGCATAAAATTCAAAATATGATCGAATGTGGGAGTATTTTGGACCAATAACCTGACCAACAAAATGCCAACACCAACTTTCCATTGCAGCATGATACGGAGGGAGTAAACATGATCGGGTCAGAAAGCACTGAAATGTATCCAAATTGTAAGTACATACAAAGGATGGAGGAATACCCCCAAAGGCACAGAACAAATGTCCTAGAGTAGGAAAACTCGGAGGAGGGTATGACAGTAATGCAAAAGTTAGAGACGATCCAGAATCAAGTAAATCTGCTAGCTAAGCTGATAGTGCGCCAACATCAGGATACGAGGTAGTTTTTCACTCAACTATCAGAAAGCCAAGAGAAAAAGGAGGTTAACCATACAGCAAGCCCATATCTCCAAGATGAGCCAGCTAAGTGAAGGAGATCAAAGCAAGCTGAAAGGGAAAGAAAAGGGGATTGATAAAATTTCTAGAAGATCTCGCCAGCGGAAAAATCGCTCAGGGGAATGAAAATTCTCAAAGAAGAAAGATCAAACAACCTCCGTAAAAGGCCAAAAATTCACCCCTTTGAGCAAATCAAATGAAGAAATGCTACACTTTCTAATAAGCGAAGGAAGGATTACTGAGTTACTGCCTCCTATAAATCCCAAGATGAAGAGTTATGATTCCACCAAGATATGTCTCTACCATTCTAACTCACCTGGACATACGACTGAGGGATGTTGCTCTTTACGACACAAAATCCAAGATCTCATTGAAAATGGAGAGCTGAAGATAGAATCCCCCATGACCAGAAAAGGCGAAAAGGAAATAAAAAGCTTAAGATGTCCACTCGAGACAAACAGTTCAAAGGAGGTGAAGGCTATGAGCACCAATCCTGACAGAACACAAGGTGGACTGATCCTAATGCAGGGAATGCCAGAGGAAACAAGAGAATCCCCAAAGGAGATTCCTCCACCAACTTCAAGCATCTTGTGGCCCAAAGATGGCAATCAGGTTCCTGAATTTATCATCTTGGATGATGAGGAAGAAATAGTGATCCTTTCCAAGGGAGAAAAAGCCAAAAAGGAAAGTTCCTTACAAGAAATGCAATAACAGTTCGAGGGAGATTTCATGGTCGAATCCTATCAAGCCCAGAAAAAAGGTGAAGGAACAGATGAAGAAAAATATGGTGAGGTTGTCAGGAAAGCCAACCCATTGAAGAATCAAGAGTTCATCCCTTTTTTGCGATGGGTCCAGTATGAGCTTCCCCGAGGGAAGTGCTGAATCAGGAGGCGATCAAGTTATGGCCATAAGTGAAGATATTCAGAACCAAGAGGTAACCTCTATCGCGAGCCTTGAAGGCAACATAACCACTGACAACTGAACTATCAGGCCTAAGTTAGCCAAGAAGATATAGATCTAGGGGATAAAGTTGTAAGTTCCAGAAGATGTTGGGATGGTATCACTTTCCTCGCAGTATGCCTTTTATTTTCCATGCATGTAAATATTGAAAAAATCAAAAAATCAAAACAAATAAAAAAAAATCAAAATCAAAAAAATCAAGCCAGTTAGGTTTCAGCCAAAAGCCTGGACTACGAAAGACCTGATCTGCCCTCATAAATGGGAGTACGTAGGCAGCCATTTATGGTGCGGTCAAACTAAACAAAAACCCAAAAAAACCCAAACAAACACTTCTCAGACCGTTCAGCTCATCAAGTAGAAACTACGCAGACCTGATCTCCCACATACACAGGAGTACGTAGGCAACCGTCATTAATGCGATCTGACCCTCCAAGGAAACAACAATACCAAGACAACCAACGAGGACCTTTAAAGAGCCGACACCCTCAATCACAAGTCTTCATCAAATCAGAAGAACATCATTAAGGCTGATTGCACAAACAAGTCAGGAATAATGATTGAGGGCATCAATGCCCAAACTATTGCCTGTTCACCATCTAGTACAGAGGTAAAAGCCTCTTGCGATCTCTTCATCTTATCAGCCCATCTGTCAAATCAATTATCCCAGACAACAAGCAAGGTTGGGGCAATTTCAAAATAGACGACAACCCGATATTGCGACCCTTACAACCAAACTAGGGCAATCTTAGAAACAATGATAACTCAATACTGGGGCATTTATCAACCACCTTAAAGAGGAAAATGCACCAGTCAGCACCATCAGCATGGTCCATCATCATTAGAGCTTCCCTCATATCATCTCACTGGCGATTCGGTATGATCATTTAGTCTTTCCCAATCATACTATTCTCAGAATGAATAATCCACATCTGAGGTATAACTCTTTCATCTCTTTATAAGCTTTCAGTCTCTATTTACATGCATTAACAATAATATACATGTTAAGTATTCTTAGAAAGAGGTTTTTGCTTAACTTGTTATGAATGGGATTAATTTTGATAAGCGTCCGTGGGGCGAGAATCACGGGAATGTTTAGAGAATTAAGACTATTCAACCTTTTGATTAGGAATGACATCCTAGTTCAAAGTGCTTTTTAGAACAGACTTGACCTTATATGCATGTCTGCACTTTGCAATTGCCCTAACTCTTAGTTGTGGGGTATGAAGCTATGGCAAAAATAGTGGTAATTAATGAGGAGATAAAAGATAAGTCACCAGCCTAATGTCTTGAATCGTGGCCTAGGTTGTTTGAGTTATTAAGCTTAAGGGGAGTCTTTACACCTGATACCCTAAAGCCATCTGGTTTGGGAGTCATCGGCCCAACGCTCGTTATATTCGGTAACTTAGTGCCTAAGAAAACAAGCATTGAAAAAAGAAAAGGCAAAACATGAGCATATCCGAATTGTGGCGTAGGTTATTTGAGTAATTAAGCCTGAGGGGTGTCTTTACACCTTGTGCCCTAAAGCCATCTGGTTTGGGAGTCACCGGCCCAACGCTCCCTACATGGGTGACTTAGAGCCTAAGAAAATGAACCTGTCAAACTCAGGTAAGGAACCAAATAGATTGATTGCCTAACTTATCTCGAAGAATGGCCTTTATTACTCGAGCCAGTAAACCCGAAGGGGTGTCTTAACACCTAGTGCCCTAAAGCCTTCCGGTTTGGGAGTCATTGGTCCAAAACTCGTTGCATGGGTAATTCTGAATAGCCTAAGAAAAAGAGACAAGATTAGGTGAGAGAAAAGAAAATTTTGCGGAGGCATAAAAATGAAATCCCTGCTAAGAGTTGTGCCACTCATAGTACATGTGTCATATAAAATTAAGTCTGCAAAGAAGAATGTCTAGAGCGAAGATGAAGTATCTCTGATATAAGGAGATAAATCTTTTGAATCTAATTCTACCCATGAATAATGACCATGGATGCTTCAAAATTTTCTTGCAATTTTATAACTCATTCAATTTCATAACTTTTACTTCAAATGCCTTATTCACAAGAGTGTACTAATCCTGACGGCCAAGTCGACAAGTTTTTGGTACATTTTATTCTTTTGATGTGCAGGATATTGCTCACTTGCGACTTGGTCAACAAAGAGATTTTCCCATATGAATCCCGGGTAACAATGTGCGAAAGGACTGGTGTGAGACCCCAAATTATGAATAAAGATTTAAAATTCTCGAAATAATTTTTTTGAATATTATGGTGTGGATTTGATATAATGTTATAGTTGTGGGTAATATTTATAAATTTTGCAAAGTATGCAAGTTGTTATAAAATATTTGATTGGTCGGGAATATTCGTTTTAATAGAGAATATTCGTACGACGGCACAATCATTGGTGGACCCCACAACGGAAGTATTGTCGTAAAATGACAGAATTATCTTTTTATAAAAATAACGGCGGAAGTGTTACCGTTAAAGCTGCTTGAACTACTTTCGGTAGTAAAAGTACGATGTCTACGCGGGTTGCATAAGTAGCACGGTATTGATTATTGATGCTTACGTGTGAAGTCACCAGCTTATACTCAATTATTGCTATAGTAATTCTCGCATCATATCTCTCTATATTATTGATTCAATTATTGTTACAGTATCATTTGCATAATATGTTATATTATTAAATCAATAATTGAGACGGCAAAGTTATTCATATTATTAAATTGCAATATTTACAATATATAAGTTCATCGAGGAGAGGTTTGGTCATCTAATCAAGGCGCCATAAGGAGAAATCCTTATCGGAAAGCCCCCTCTTTCCTGGGAACGACCTGGTTATTAAATATTGTGAGTTATAATATTAATAATGAATAAGATTGTGTTGATGAAAGATGAAATTGATAGTTCCATTGTGTTGGAATTATTAGTGTTAGTGAAAATCAACATTTATTCTGATGATAATTGATGTCTGGGGGTTATATTGATAAATCGGGTAATTAATCGGATAAATGAGTAATTAATTACTACTAATTCACATGCTTATATAACTATTTATTCATATGTGTGTACTATTGAATCACATTCTTGTACTATTAGGGGAGTTGGTGCAAGATTGATAATACTTGCATGACTAAGTTAAAAATGGAGGTATAGATGGAGGTATTATACTGTAATTCGTATTTTCACATGATTATAACTATTGATTCACATGATTGAACTATTGATTCACATTATTTACTATTATGGGAGGTGGTGCAAGTTTGATAATACTTGCAGGACTAAATTAAAAATGAAAGAAAAGTTGGAGGTATTGTCTTCAGAATATTCCGAGCCCCAAAACGCGTAATTATCGAAACTATATTTTCCTATAAATAGAAGCTCATTCTTCCTTCATTTCTCACCAATTCACTAAAGCTATAGAGCAATTATTATAGAGAGAAATTATAGAGAGAAAGAAGAAGAAAAGTTTGTTACCTCTCTACTCCAGTATCTAGTTTCTTTCTAAGGTAAGGGGTATTAATTCTTTCGTATTCATGAAGAGAGCTTCTGTTATTCCATTCTTTATTATTATGTTGGAATAACTTTTGTACATCTAAGATAAGTACGCATACATGGTGAAAATTTTCTATTATTCCATTCTTTATTATTCTGTTGGAATATCCTAGCTATGCAGATTACGCTAGACCTGGTTCCATTCTTTATTATTCTCATTGGAATAACTTTATGCATGCGATTATCGCATGCATGGTGAATTCTTTGTTATTTCATTCCTTATTATTACATTGAATAACTTTACTGTCGTGAATCATCGCGCATACATGGTGAAATTCTTCTATTATTCCATTCTTTATTATTATGTTAGAATATCTTATTGGTGCGTATTACATTACCGACACAGTTCCATTATTTATTATTCTATTGGAATAACTCCGTCTGCATTTGGCCTATCGCATGCATGGTGATTTCATTGTTATTCCATTCTTTATTATTCATTTGGAATATCCCGTCGGTGCGTATTACGCTGACCTAGTTCCATTATTTATTATTACATTGAATAACTCGCCTACATGTGGATTACCACATGCATGGTGAATGATCCTTCGTATTCATTCCTTATTAAATTGTGAAAATGGTCTGCATTTACGTGGATTACTGCATGGCGTTTAAAATCCATTTGCGCTTTAAGTAATTTTTGGACATTTAAAAATTCTGGAAAATTTTGGAGGATATTATGATAAGTTTTCTAACATCTCCAAGTGGAATCACTGAAAGAGGAGTTCTAGATTTTTGTATGGACTATTTTTAACAAAGCATGAAAAAGTGAAAAAAAAAAGAGAAAAGCTACTGCCCACAATTTTGTAAGGGCTGTTTCGGCCACTTAATTTGTGAGAAAAATTCTGGCTTTTTGGGACATGGAAATATATGGTATAAAGTACCTCCTGTCCAAAAATGAGCTCATTCCGACTTAAAATGAGCAAGCTATGACTATTTCAATATTTAGGCTTTTCTGACGAAAAACGCTATAACCAGAGTTCTATAACTTCGATGACCATGAAATTTAAACTGGAAGCTCACGTTAACATGTGTAAGATCCTGCCAAGATTTGGGAATTTCTGGAGTTAAACTTGAGGTTGCTAATTTCTTAAGGAATTAATTATAAATTAATTTTTGAAAAATACTTAAGAAAGTTGAAAAATTATAAAAAAAAATACTTGTTGTGTATGAAATATATGTATATATGTTTGGACAAAGGATAGAAAAATAATAAGTTGATTTGGTAATTTTTCATGAAAATAGTTTAGTTACAAACATATGAGTTAAATATGTTTTGTGAAGTTAAAGAATTTGGTAAATAGGATTTTAGGGCTTGAAAATCCTATATAAGGTATATGCAGATTTTTAACGAGTGATTTGATCATTGGTGATGAAATCTTATGAGTATGGCATTTTTGAATGATTAAATGCATTATTTGATAAAGTGTAAATAATTAAATTAAATTATTTATAAGTTTAAGAAGTGATTAAAATATTGTTATAATATTAACAATATTAGATTATGAGTTATTTAAGTGATGGATAATATTTGGATAAATTTAAAGTCTTTAATATTTATCCTTGTTTTCATTTGATTAATGCTTATATTATTGTCATCATCCTCATGCTTATATTGTGATAAAAGTCATCTTTGGCTTACGTGCAGAGATGGACTTGGTATGATTATGACCAGGGATTATTCGGTATAATCATGACCGTAATGTAACGAATGATGTGGTAAAAGTCCTCATTGGCCTGTAGTTCATTGGTGGATAGTTGTTGACCAGGGATTCTTCGGTATAATCATGACCATTGATGATTACATGAATATCCTTGGTCGTGGTGCAGGGATGATGTGGTTTATTTAGTAAAATTTGAGAGTCTCAAATGATAAAGTTGATGAAAATCTTTTTAAATCATAGAAGATAGTAGATTTTATGCTCTACTTGACTCTTCTAATGGATTGCTTATTCCGCCGCAGCTTGTTGATCTAAAACTTGTTGTCTATTATATTCTATCAGTTGTTATATCATTGAAGGCTAAGGATAATTTATTACGCATTATCTTAGTCATAATATGTCTTCTTCGGGATAGTTGAGCTCACCATTTCTTTCACTTTGTTCTCTTCGTAAAATGAGAATATAAATTGAGACGAGTCGAGGGAACGGAGAGTGACGGTCTAGATGATAGCATTAGTAGTCCTCACTATTCTATTAAATAGTGTGATAATAAATGTAATGAGGACTCCATTGAGTGTGGATATTATCTAGATGACAATATTTGTATTAAAACTCATAGCATATGTTTTGTCGTATTTTACACAACAGTTGTATAATTAAGTTTTTATTTATATTTTGTACCATGTATTTGGCGACTCAAGATGGGTGATGTATACCTGTTTTGGGGGCGTTACAACTGGGGCATTTTTCGATTCCAGGAAAGGGAAGGAGTTTAAGGCGGGATCAAACTACTCATCAAAAAAAGGGGAGAAATCATGAAAGAAATCATGGCGATATAAGCTTACCCCTACAGAAGAAGGGGAAAATTCTCAAGAAAGTCCTTAACTCAAGAGCAGAAGCCTAACGACAAAAGGTCTAGCGAATGAAATCTACACCATCAAACATTTTAACATGCGTCAAGTCCTCACAAGTTGAGGCATGTACACCGAAGTTCAAAGTTGGGCAGCGAAAGAATGAGTCGCACCCTCTAGGGATGTCAGCGGCACTCAGGTCATCAGTCCAGCCGGGTTACGAATCAAAAACATAAGGAAATGGTGCACAAGCACCCAACAGCGAAAAGAGACTCCAAATCACCTTAGAAAGAGTAAGACATCAGTTGGTATTATAAGACGTTGGCATCAATCTAGCGTAACATCAGGCGGAGTCTAGTGAAGTAAGCAGTCTTCAGCGAAGGTATCAGAAGATCCGATATTCTAAACCATTGGCATCAATACAGTCCAACGATGAAAACTTTGTACACAACCGTTTGAGTGGGAATCGAAACAGTTTGGCGATGTTAGCGTGGTCAACTACCAGCATGGTAGGATCCGTTGTCAAAGTACCAGCAGGGTAGGCACCGTTGTCAAACTAGCAGCAGGGTAGGCACCGTTGCAAACTACCAGCGTATACATCGGGAAGGTCCGGTGATTTCAGAACGTCATCCCCAGTAGAGATATAGAAAACATCTCAATTTCTCTTCATAAAACATGCATCGACGACACCGACAAATAGCCAAACCGTTGGAGTCAACACCATCATAGGCATCAACAATAACTAGTAAAGGTAAAGCGATTTGCGATGTGCAATTTGCGATATGCGAAATGCGATGTGCGAGTTGCGAAGTACGATTGGCCAAAAGTGAAGTGCGATTTGCAAAAACATTTTAACATTCATTACATAGCGATTTGCATCATTAAAATTACCTTGTCATATTTTAAGTGTCTAGTAATCTTTATCATGTTCATTCCATTGCATTGAATGAACATGATAAAGAGGGGCATATGTAGACACTCAAAAATTCTTTTTCCTGTTACTAACTATTCAAGAGGATAAAATAGTCTTTTTCACTCCAGAGATAACCTTGGAGGACCACAACATCAGTTCCAACACCAGAGATAACCCCAGGAGATTCAGTTTCCAACCCCAGAGATAACACCGGGAAAGTCAGTTCTAACCCCGGAGATAACCCTGGGAGATCAAGTTTAAAGCCCGAAGTCAACCCTAGGAGGTCAAGCCAACCTTAGAGATGACCCTGGGGACATTCAGAGTCAACAGCAGGCTAACCTCAGAGATAACCCTGAGAAAAGACTGCTACAACTGCGCGAAAATAACCCTAGGAGGGGAAAATGGTCATTTTGCCAACTCAAACTCAACTCAAATCAAATCAACTCATTTCAACTCAAACTTCTTCAAAAGAAACCCCACAAGAACCATATCTTAACTTCCGAGCGCAAACTATGCAAAACAGCTCAACAGATTGCCTGACGGAGACCCAAAAATGCTATTTCGGTCATGGACCCATCTTCCCAAAAACAAAAAGGGCAAATCCTATGCCATTGCGTAGCTATCGAAAAGAGCTTTCTGGAATGGAATTGCACGCTTCGGACTCCCAGATTGAAAGTTATGAAGGTTCGAGCGAATAGCACGTTGTCTAAGTGCACGTACTTCAAGACAATGGGATCCATAGAGCCTGGGGCACCCCGGGCAGCCTGAGGTAGACCTACGGCTCCCCCCTCTATAAATAAAGGGCTTGGGGTGGCCATTTTAAAGAGAAAAAAAGCGAGAAAGCCATGTCCATTTTGCTTTGTACACACTTTAAATTGAGTGCTTTCTCTTTTTAAACACTTGTGAGCTTGTGCTTTGCTATATTTTATCGGTGGAAACTGAGTATTCATTCATTTAAAGCCATTTGAAGTCTTCTTGGCAGCCCACTGTAAGACCTCTCACATTTCTTAAAGCCTTTCTCCAGTTTCAGTCACACATAATTATTCACGTTGAGAGTTGTGTTGTGTGTATGCCCTAATCACACAAGTGGCTTTTATTGCTTTTTATATATAAATAAGTACTTATATATATATATATATATATATATATATATATATATATATATATATATATATATCTCAATTCAATTGATTGAGCCCGGATCGACATATTCTTCTGTATGCGTTTACGATATATATATATATATATATATATATATATATATATATTTACATTTTGTCCTCGCCTCGAGTTTACTTATGTGGCGATTGATCGTATATATATATATATATATATATTTACATTTCTCATCCAACCTGCTTACTTAATGGCGATTGATCGTTTATATATATATATATATATATATATATATATATATATATATATATCTGACTTTTCATACATACATACAAGATCATCATGTGAGCCTAGAATCATGTGATCACAGTATTCACTCCTAAATCTAGTTTTGGTTCCTCGTAATGGACATTTTTTGGTTGTAACCAACTTTTGTAAATTATTTACTTGTTTGAGTTTCCTTAGACGGCTTACATGCCCACAAGGAGTTCGGCTCTACTTTGTACATTATTTTCTCAAAAATTCTTCGCATCTCGAAAATAAAAGCAATCTAGCCGAATACATAATAAAATGGGAATAGCAAATGCCTCAATTACTATTAAGCACAAGGGTTTGAAAAACCTCTTTTTCTAAACATCATTACTATATCTTGTTAAAACTGAACTTTTATACAAAATTCAAACCCTTTGTATATAGGTGTAAACGAAGCATAGCACTACTTGTAGATAATTGCACATTGACCCACACAGACACACACACATTTAGATAGAAGTTTAAATTGAAAAGTGGCGGTCACCGTGGTAACACAGATGTCGGGGGGTGCCTAACACATTCCCTCCGCATAATCAAGCCCCCGAACCCTAACGAATCTCGGTTTCACAGACCTGTCAAGCAGTGTTACATCACTAGGTCAATGTGCAAACTATTTCTCGGTTGAGTTGGTGCAACCATTTAAAAATACCAACTAGCGACTCTTACAGTCCAATCGTCGACATATACATGTGTGACCTTTTCAAACTTGTTTTTTCAAACAAATCTCACCTAACATGAGACCACCAAAAGACAAGAACAGAAAGGGACAAATAAAAATCCTGACGTCAACACTAGCAATGAATGGTGTATATGTTATCGAGGCGTTTTGGGCTTACTACATCTATTATATAATTATTGGACTTTTAATGAGGAACTCTTCCATTAAATGTCCTATTATAACGAAAGATTGGGGGCAATGTTGAGGCATAATTATTTGGGTCTAGGTGATATGATTGGCCAAAGTCCACGTGGAGGAAGCTTCCCCACATGAGAATCTATTTGGGCAATTTGATAACTTTAAGGAATCTAATATTCCTAATTATATTTGGTTTCTAACTCCTAAGAAAAGTGTTAGGATATAATTCGACTTCCTTTCTTTAAGGAGATTCAATTTAATCACATTAAGAAATCATACTAATGAAGAATCATATTTCTATACGGGGAAGAGCTGACAGAAAGTAGTGTAATCACTATAAATACAAGGCTATACCCTAATTATTAGGTACAACATTATTTTACAGCATTAAAGCATTAAGTCTCCATTATTAAAACCTTATTTAGCTTAAACTTATTCTCATATCGAAACTATCCTCCGGCGACCCAAATCGTCAAGTTTCATGTGTAATTTTGTTTATGTGCATGATTGAACGCACTATTAATAATTGAGACACGTGAATGAATCTTGACGTTAACGCTTCCCATTAATTAAGGCAAAGATAATGTTATCATTTATGAGAGCAAACACAATGTTATCATTTATTAGAGTGATTAAGTTTAGCTAAAATAATTACAATAATATCAGTAAATATATTTTTACTCTGATAGTATTATTTTTATTTTGAAAATATCAATCGTCTTAATTAAATGTCTCTTTAACATATATTAGTGTAAAACTATCAAATTTAATATGTGCACATATCATTATCTGAAATAATTTTTTTAAAATCTTATAAATATTAGTCCCTTCATCCCAGAATAAAAGTTCTGGTAGATTTTTCACGTATATTAAGAAGAGGAATAAAATGACAAAATTACCCATAATAATATATCATTAATAATTTAATAATACTCAATAAATATTGTTGTGTTTCCATAAAAAAATTGACATAATCATTTTTTCATGAGAAACTCCACATTCAATTCTCATAAAACTACTTCTAATAATATGTGCATGAATACAAATAGAATCAATGGGAGAACAAAAGGTTTTCAATGTGGTATGAATAAAAAATCAATGAAACAAATTAAGTGTGTGAGAGATTTCCAATGTAGGCGAGAGAGTGTCTTTTTAGCTTTTCAAGTCAAAATATTTTCAGCACATAATTAATTATACTTATTGAATATTGTGACGTCGTCAAAATAGGTATACAACACCCATTCTGAGTCGCCAAAATACATGGTATAGAAAGCAAACTACAACTTTGAAAATACAGATGTCGTGTAGAATACGACAATACAACTGTGAGTTTGAATATAAATATTGTCTTCTGCACAATATACACACCCAAATAAGTCCTCATTAATTATTCATACACTATTTTACGTAAATAGTGAGGGATGTAATAAAACATCTTCCTAGAACCATCACTCCATACCCCGACTCGATCCTGCTATGTTCTCACCTCCGAGAAGAAAAATGAAACAAAAGGAAAAGGGTGAGCTCAACTAGCCCAAGAAAGAATATTATGACTAAGATAATATACAACAAATTATCGTTAGTCTTCAACAGGAAAAATCTAATAGAATACAATAGACAACAAGTTTTAGATCAACAAATGCAATGAAACAAACAATCCATTAGAAGAGTCACGTAGAGAAAGAATTATACCGCCTTCTAAGGTTTAAAAGTCCATCATCAATAGTTTATCCTCGTAATAACAATCAATATACATCTTTAATCATCTTTTGACTACAGCCAAAGATATTCATTTGTATCACACCAATTGGTCATGTTCATCTCAACACTGCTCATCTTTGCACTACAGCCAAAGATATTCATCGATTAATCGCTCATCTTTTGCACTACTAGTGCCAAAGATATTCATTTATATCACCATTTAGATCCAGGATGATGAAAAACATTTTTAAAGAAACGAATCCAAAGAAACAAAATGACAAGGATTAAGGATTAAGGATTCGTACTTTGTTTTACCCATGTCCAAAAATACTTGAAAATAATCATATTGGTGTAAAATTCAAGAATGATCAAAACATGGATACAATCAAAGCTAGTATCCGTAATAGATATTTTGGACAAAAAGAAAAATTTTTATTTTTCTATGAATAATGTCGTATTCGTGAATAATTATCGATATCGTGAATAGTCTTAGATCGTGAATAAAGAACCCCGACACAACAAGTTCCAAATTTGATAAAAAAGTTCACCAATACTTGGCGATAATGATATTGAAGAAAAATATCATTTAAGAAGAAAATAATACCCTTACCTCAAAATAACCGTATTTATCAATTTCGGTATAGTCTTTGACAGAAACCACAGACCAGATAAAGAACACTCAAAGTATACTCACAAGAATACTGATAATTTAGAGAGAGAAAGAGAAAAAACTTTGTTTACGTGTGATTTTCAATTCTAACTTAGCCTCTCTATTTATAGGAAAATGTTAGAACGCCAAAAGAGACTAAATTATTAATAAATTATTATTATTTAAAATTACATTTCTACGCATGCCATTTGAACACTTCACCACCAACCAACCTTGACCCAATTTCCAAAGAAATTTCACATGTTCAAACAAGAGTGGGTCCCACCCATTATTTAATAAAAATTATTTTATCTTCCTAAACTTCAATAATTAAGTAGAAAATAGTTCGTTTATCGAAAAAAATTATTTTATCTTCCTAAAATTTGCGTAAGAAAATTTTTCCAAATTCCAAACAAAAATTGATCTAATCCACAAACCAGCAATTTTACGATCTATAATCAATTTTCTATCAAGAATTGTGTCCAATTTAACACAAAACATATGTTAAACATTTAATGCCACAAAATACTCTACCTCCTCATATACTCATATATCCCACATTCATTATAAAAAATATCACCAATTAATATATTATTAAAATAATATATTTAAATGAATTATTTTATCGTAAAAAAGATAAAATATTAATTTTCAACAATTGTCATATTAAAAAATTTCTCCATCTATATCCACATAAAATAAATATTTTCTTTATCATAATAATCAATAATTACTTATTTAAAAATAATATTACGTAATCACAAGATCTTGACACCCGGTAGTTCCTCAGAGAGAGGGGGCTTTCCAATAAGGATTTCTCCTTTTGCCAAGTGCCAATTAGGTGACCAAACCTCTCCTTGTATGTAACTTTTAGACATTGCCAATAATGTTATCCGATAATATTATTCAAATAATATGAATTATTGATTTGATAATGGAAAATACTTTGTGTAATGACAATTATCAAAACAACAAAGAATACAAAATATCAACGCAAAGAATTATTGAATCAATAAAATATAATATTGAATAAGAATTCACGTAATAATTATTGAGTAAAGTGCCTTTCACGTAAGGATCAATAATTCAATAATATCTTTACCGCAATCTGCATAACTTTCTTTGTGCGACCACGCCAGACATCAGATTTTTAACCACCGTGTAACCCAACAAAGGTGTTAGCGGTAATAATTTACGTCGTTATTTATAAAACTTAATCTTTGTCGTTTTCCTTCATCCAACCGCTTTTTCGTTATGGGGCCCACCAATGATCATATGCCATCGCATTTTAGATTCCCGACAAAAAGAATATTCCACGACCAAACGAATATTCCCCGACAATAATGAATATTTTATAACCACTTGCTTATTTTGTAAACTTTGCACATTTCACCCATAACCAAAGAATTATATCAAATTAACCCTTATTAATTTAGAATAATGAATAAAGGAAAATTCAATTTTATTTATAATAAGTTGGGGTCTTACAAATATGGAGAGAGAATTAGAATATGAAAAATATGAAATATTTAATGCTAAGGGTATAATAGAAAAAATTATGTAAAAGTTTAGTTATTAAAGAAAAATAGACATTTAATATGAAACTACATAAAATAGTAATAAGGACTTTTATCCTAGAATGGAAGGAGTACAAGGTGTAGCTAACTTGGATAACCAAATGAGTAATTTCCTTTTTCTCATTATATAACTGAAATTCTTTATGTGCAACAGAAGAAAGATAAATAAATTGTATCTATATTTTCTTGGACAATTCTTTAAAAATATGACGTTAAACTTGTGTCAACAATAAATACTAACATATGGGAATATATAGTATAAAAGATAATTATAAAAAACTCAACACATTATTATTTTATATCTATTACTTAGTGTTAACATTATTCGTAATCTAGTTAATCATGAAATTTTTCTACGAATAAATCATTTCTCTTCTATGAAATTATCCATGCACTTTCTTATAAAAAAAGAGAATAAAAAACAGTTTTCATGTTTCTTGTATTCTTGGTGGGAAATAATGAATGGAAACATTGAACAAAAGAAGAGAATACTGGTTTCTTGAGTGGATTCAATGTATACACCACTTTCTCACTCCTTCCTATTAAAAAATTTAAGAGCCACTTTCACATTTAACAATACACACACCCACAAATACATTATAACTTCTTTCCCACCTTACATTCCTCTCTCTCTTCTCTCACCTTTTTTCCCAATTGAGGGGTTTCAGATGACCTATTAGCCCTCAGTCTCTGATGAAAGTATCGTTTCTTGATCTTTATACCCTATTGATTGTCTTGTTTTTGGTGGATCTGCTATTTTTCTTTCTGGTTCGAGGGTTTTTTGGGCTTGAACGGCTCAGTTTAGATCTCTCAGGGGGTTTTCAGCTGTGCTCATGTCTAAAGACTTTGAATTTAGTGGTAAGATCTCTGATCCTTTCTTGGTTTTGGTTTAATTCTTTGTTTTCAGCTGATTCTGCTAGTTTTCTTTTGAATCTTGCAAATTTTTTATATACTTAGTATAGATATTTGCTAAAGATATGAACTGGTTTATACGACTGTTTTTGTTGAGGTAGTACCATCTAAAATTTGATTTGATTGTTTTGGTATGTGGGTTGTGTTTTATTTTTCATTTTGCTATCAATAGATTGGATTTACTTGGGTAGATAATATTCTATGTATTTGTATAATAGAACTATTAGGTATTGTAAGTTTGTTATGTGATTGTGATCTGTAGAACCTAGTAGAGCATAGATAAAGTTTCAACTTTTATGGGATTTGTTATTTTTTTACAGCTAAGAGATTTATGGTGATAGTTCTCTTTTTAATTTTTTTGGGCTTTGCTATATTTGTGCAATAGTTTGTAAAATGATTTTAAGAAATTTACATATACTTCTAAGTTCTGATGGAATAGTTGGTAGGGGTTCAATCATCATTTTTCATTTTTTAGATTGTTTTCAGTTTTGAATCTTGTGTCAAATTGAGAGAATATCACAGAGTACCGTGTTAGAAGCAAATTCGATTTGATAAATCAGTGGAAAATTATATGTTTCTTATGTCTTTTTTTTAATTATTTTACTTTTCCAAAACATGTTCATAGATAAAGAGAGAGAGGCGGAGAGCTTGTTATTGAAGGTAGATTGATTATGATTCGTGAGCGGGTGTTATTTACCTAGATCCATTAGGTATTACCACTGTTGTTGGCCTGTGTATGATTTTATTTTCGGTATTGCTTTGTTCTATAATTAGAACTACTCATCTGAACTGGATGTTGGAATTTCTTATATTCATCAAGTCTGTTAAATTTCATTCTTCAATTTGGCTGAAGTGGTTTCTCAATTTTTTTTCCCAGGAGATGATAACTTTTACCCTGGGGGGTCAGTATACCCTAATCCTAAGGAATCAAGCCTCTTTTTGTCCCTTGGTCGTCATGTGGACATATATTTTCCTCCTCATAAGAGGTCTCGCATCAGCGCCCCGTTTGTATTCAGTGGAGAAATGTTTGAACGGAAGCAGGCCTCAATTGAAGATCTCCCTGATGAATGCCTCTTTGAGGTCTTCAGGCGTCTCCCTGGAGGCCAAGAGAGAAGTTCATGTGCTTGTGTTTCCAAACGTTGGCTTATGCTTTTAAGTAGCATCCGCAATGATGAAATATTCCCCACCAAAGTTGCTCAGTCTTTGGTACCTAAGGAAAAACTTGTCTCTACCGAGGCAGTCAATGCCTTTGAAACTAACAAGAAGGGTGCAGTTGTTGATAAAGTTGAAACTCTGATTGAAGATCTAGAATTGGAGGGTGATGGGTACCTTTCTAGGTGTTTGGAAGGGAAGATAGCTACCGATGTTAGACTTGCTTCCATTGCAATTGGAACCAGTAGTCGTGGAGGATTAGGCAAACTTTCTATCAGAGGAAGCAATTCTTCACGTGGCGTAACAGACCTTGGTCTTAAAGCCATTGCTCGTGGTTGCTCTTCTCTAAGGGTCCTTTCTCTTTGGAATGTATCTACGATTGGTGATGAAGGCCTTTCTGAAATTGCTAGTGGATGTCGCATGTTAGAGAAGCTTGACCTCTGTCAGTGCCCCACTATTTCTGACAAGTCTTTGCTTGCTGTTGCCAATAACTGTCCTAATCTGACCTCGCTAGCAATTGAATCTTGTTCAAGAATTGGTAATGAGAGCCTGCAAGCTGTTGGTCGTTTATGTCCCAATTTGAAGTCCATATCAATCAAAAACTGTCCGCTTGTTGGGGATCAAGGTATTGCAAGTTTGGTCTCGTCAATCAGCTATTCCCTGACAAAGATGAACCTCCAAGCCTTGAACATCAGTGATATGTCTCTTGCTGTTATTGGTCACTATGGGAAGGCTCTTACCGACCTAGCTCTTACTGGTCTCCAAAATGTTACTGAAAAGGGCTTTTGGGTCATGGGTAATGGTCAGGGTTTTCAGAAATTAAGGTCCTTTGTGATTTCCTCTTGCCGAGGAGTTACTGATTTGGGGCTTGTAGCTTTAGGAAAAGGTTGCCCAAACTTGAAGCAGTTTTGCCTCCGTAAATGTGCGTTCCTATCAGACAATGGATTAGTTTCTTTCGCCAAAGTTGCTGGATCACTTGAGTGTCTTCATTTAGAAGAATGCCACAGGATCACCCAATCTGGTTTCTTTGGTCTCCTTACAAACTCTGGTGAAAAGTTGAAAGCTCTTTCTTTGACGAACTGCATTGGTATCAAGGACTCGATCTCGGGGTTTTATATCACATCTCTTTGCAATTCCCTGCAATCTCTATGCATACGTAACTGCCCTGGATTTGGTAATGCTAGCTTGGCAATGTTGGGTAGGATCTGCCGTCAATTGCAGCACCTGGACCTTAGTGGGTTTAATGGAATTACAGATGAGGGGGTTCTCCCACTCATTCAATACTGTGAGGCTGGTCTGACAAAAGTTAATCTCAGCAGTTGTGCAAATTTGACAGACAAAGCGGTTTCAGCCATCGCTAAAATGCATGGTGGCACTCTTGAACTGCTAAATCTTGATGGCTGCAGACAAATCACTGACACCAGCTTGGTTGCTATTGCCGAGAATTGCTTGGTGCTAAATGAATTTGATATTTCCAAGTGTGCGATCTCTGACTCTGGGATTGCTGCCTTGGCTAGCGCTGTCCAGCTGAATTTGCGGATTCTTTCCATGTCAAATTGCTCTTTGGTATCAGACAAGAGCTTGCCCTTTTTGGCTAAGTTGGGTGAGACCCTTGTGGGGTTGAACATCCAGCATTGTTATGCAATCAGCAGCAGCATGATTGATCAGCTTGTGGAGCATCTATGGAGGTGCGATATTCTTTTCTAACCAGAGGAAAGTAATTGAAGAACCCTGGTCATGAATTTAGTTTCCAGATGGGATTGACAGGGTTGGACAAATCAGGAAAGTTTCAAGTACCAGTTAGTTCTGTTTGGTAGGTTTTAGTGTGTACTTTTTCGGTCTAGCTATAAGTCTTCTCATAGTCCAAATTCCAGAGACTTGGATCCTTTTTTCCAGGGAACATGACTGATGTCTTTTTTTACAGCTTTCTTTCATTAGGAAGTTGTTTTAAGAATTTTGGCCTCCTAATAATGGGGTGTCGCATTCTTTGCAGCCATAGTTCCCTGAGAATACAGATGCCGACTTCTGGTTCTTGGTATAAATATCCAATGGTCCTGTTTCAGCTCTGTGCAGGCTGAGCTTTGTTAGATTTTGTGTAACTGTCGTTTTGGGTTTGGGTCCTATCCGCTTCCAGTTTTACCTAGTTCCCCTTTATTGAGCCTCGAGCTCTACACATGGTGATTAGGTTTTTGTTTTGACTATTAGGGTGATTTGGTTCTGTGAATCTTTGTTTGCGGTTGGTTTTGCAGTTTATATCGGTGCCTTGTGTTCATGGGCTTTGGCCGTGGCAGCAGGTTCTTTTAGCCTTCTGCAACGACAACCTTATTCCTGTTGGGAAGGTTGTTTTTTCTTTCTTACCAAGCCCTAGTTTTGCAGGCACCTGTTGTTTGTGAACTGTTTTGTCACCAACCTATTTGGTATGTCATGGAATTTAAATCTGCCTCTTGTAATGGAAGTGATGATGAATAAAAGAGAATGTTGTATTCTTCACACAAAGTCATTTTGTATGTTTGGTTATGATAATTGTTGTATATATGTTGCTAGTATTAGATTTGGCAACATAATTTTATTGGTTTGGTTTGTAAAAATGAAGCATTTCATTTATCGCTTGTGATTCGGTATTTAAAAGAGCTGATCTATGTTTTAGTTATTTTAAATAATGGAAAAGTTCAAAATATGATGGTATAATTAGCTGGTTTAATTCAGCAATCCGGACTCGTGTATATATATATATATATATATATAACCTATATATATATATATATATATATATATATTATCTGAAATAAAATATAAAATTTGAAAGTTTTAAATAGAAAAATAAAAAAAATTAAATTTAAAAGATAAAATAATAGTATAATTAAACTTGGCAAAAGAAGAAGAAAAAAAAGTTTGACAAAAAAATTTTATAAAATTTAGAGGACTAAATAAAAAATTAATTAATAAAAATAATAATAATAATATATTTAAAGTTAAATTTGGAGGATTAAGCAAAATAATATAAAATTTTTAATTAATAAAATTAAAATAATAATATATTTAAAGCTAAAGGGGTAAAAGAAAAAAAAAATAACATAACACAAAATCATCATACTACGTTACCCTTTATAATATATATATATATATATATATATATATATATATATATATATATATATATATATATATAGCCTTTTTCAGTTGAGAGATTTTTCAAATAGTATTATTTGAGGGATAAGACGCTCAACTGTTGTATTTGTTTACTGACTTTATGCGGCTGATATTTTATATCTTTTAACCCGTTTTTTTCAAATAACCTAACACATTCAATGGTGAAGAAAACTTAAGGCACGCAAAAGGAAAAAAAAGAAGAGTCCCGTACAAGCCTAAGAGTAGACCAACACTTTCGAGATGAAGAGATGACCCGCCATTTTCACAATTTTTAACTCAACTTGCAAGATTTTTATTTCTATAAGGTATCCACGTAGTTTTTTTTCTTAACAAAATCTAGATTGTGGGCATTGATTTGGAGATGTACGAGAGTTTTTTGAATTGAGTTTTTTTAATTTGAGTTGAGATTACATCTCCAGATTTAATATGAATTTATAAAAATTCGTGACTTATTATTGTTGAAAGAAAAGAAAAGTCAAGAGACACGAAGCAAGAGAATCAAACATCTAATGGGTAATTTTTTATTTCAGTTATAATGATGAATTCTAGATATAGTGTGACGCCCCCAAAATAGGTATACATCACTTATTTTGAGTCGTGAAATACATGTTACAGAAATAACTACAACTTTATTAATACAATTGTCGTAAAAAATACGACAACACATAAACTATGAGTTTAAATACAAATATTATCTTCTAGACAATATCCACACTCAAATAAGTCTTCATTACAATTATTGATATATTATTTTACAAAAATAGTGAGGACTACTAAAATAACTTTCTAGAACCACCATTCCATACCCCGACTAGTACTCGCTACATTCTCGCCTTCTAAGAAGAAAAATGGAAGAAAAAGGAAAAATGTGAGATCAACTAGCCCAGTAAAGAACATTATGACTAAGATAATATAGAACAAATTATCGTTAGTCCTCAACACGAAAAAATATGATAGAATATAATAGACAACAAGTTTCATATCAACATTCGCAGCGAAAATAACAATTCATTAAAAGAGTTAAGTAGAGAATGAAATTTACTATCATCTATGAATTTAAAAGTCCATCATCAATATTTTATCCATGTAACATCAATCAATATTCATCTTGAATCAAATATTTATCTTTGCACTATAGGCCAAAGATATTCATCAGTTGGTCATGTTCATCTCAACACCTATTCATCTTTGCACTAGGGGCCAAAGATGTTCATTAAAAAATCATTCATCTTTGCACTACAGGCCAAAGATATTCAGTTATATTATCATTTAGGACTGAGGATGATGAAAAATATTTTAAAAAAAATGAATCCAGTGAGACAAAAGAACAAATATTATGGATTCGTACTTCGATTTATCCATGTTCAAAAACACTCCATAATATACTATGGTGGAGTAAAATTCAAGAATGAATATCAAAACATGGATACAATCAAAGATAGTAACAAAAATAGACATCTGGGACAAAGAAAAGAAAATTTAATTTTTCTGTGTATAGTGCCGTATTTGTGAATAGTATCGTATACGTGAATAGTACCGTATACGTGAATAGTAACCTCAACACGAAAAGACAAGAATTTCACAAGAAAAATCTTACCAATATTCCGGCATAATGATATTTAAAGAAATAATATCATTTAAAAAAAAAATAACATCCCTTACCTCAAAAGGACAGTACTTCTGACTGGAATACTGGATATAGTGTTGAAATAAACTTGCAACATTCAAAGTATCAAAATACTCACAAGAATATGCTCGATAATATAGAGAGAGAAAACTTCAGTTTCTGGTGTGATTCTCAATTCTAACCTAAGCACCCTATTTATAGGAAAATACTTAGAACATCAAAGCAGAAAATTTAATAAAATATTAATAAATTTTAAAAAATTTCACGCCCACCTTAGAAATTCTGATCTCAACTCATTTTCAATACTAGTGGGGCCCACCAACATAATAAAAACATTTTTCTTAAAAAAAAAAATTAAAATTTCAAAAATCAATTATTCCGGAACTTCAATAATTCATAATAAATAGCCCTTTATCAGAAAAATTCGAATCATATGTTTAAGTTTTTCTAAATTCCAAGCAGAAATTGACCGAAATCCATATATGGACGATTTTACAGGCTATAATCAATTTTCAGTCAAAAATGGGACCCACTGACATATTTAACATGTTTTTAGCATTTATTGTAACAAAAATACTCTTCCTTCTCATTTATTCATATATCACACATTCATTGTAAAAATATCACCATTATTATATTATTATAATATAATAATATATTTAAATAAATTATTTTATCAAAAAAGATAAAATATTAATTTTCAATAATTGTCACTTTTCTAAAAATTTCTCCATTTAATCCACATAAATAAATATTTTTCTTATCATATAAATCAATAATTAATTATTCACAAATAATATTACGAAATCACAATAATGACAACCAGGTCGTTCCCAGGAAAGAGGGGGCTTTCTAATAAGAATTTCTCTCTTCTTGCGCATGATTAGGTGACCAAACCTCTCTTTAGACAGAATTTCTTTAGACATTGCCAATAATGCTATCTAATAATATTATTCAAATAATATGAATTATTGATCTGATAATAGAAAATACTGTGCAGTGACAACTATTGAAACAACAATAATATAAAATATCAACGTAGTAATTATTGAATCAATAAAATATTGAACAGTAATTACTGTAACAATTATTGAGTAGTGCCTTCTTACGTAAGAATCAATAATTGGTGCAATACTGTGTCCATCTTGTAACGACACGCGTATTCGTGTTTTTAACCACATGGTATTCCAACAAGTTAACAAGAACAACTACGCCGTTATTTATAAAAAAAAACTTATACTTGTCGTTTTCTTCATCCAACCGCTTTAAGCATGGGGCCCATACAAAGGTCGTTCAAAATCGCATTTAATATTCCCCGACGGTAAGAATATTTCACGCACCAAACGAATATTCCCAAACAACAATGAATATTTTACAACCACTTGCTTATTTAAGATATTTGCGCATTTTACCCATAACTAACCACATTAATCAAATCAACCCTTACTATTTCAAAATAATAAATAGAGGAAATTCAATTTCATTTATAATAAGTTGGGGTCTTACAACCTCCCTTCCTTATGAAATTTCGTCCTCGAAATTGACGTACGTACCTGGTGTTTCGAAAAGGTGAGGATATCTTGCTTTCATTTCCGTTTCCAACTCCCAGGTCATTTCCTCAATAGCATGGTTTCTCCACAAAACTTTGACTTGTCGTATGACCTTTGTGTGTAGAACATGCTCCTTCCTATCCAAGATCTTGATAGGTACCTCCTCGTACGTTAAATCTTCGGCTATTTCGTCTGGTTCTAACTCAATAACGTGGTTCGGGTCTTTCAAATATTTACGAAGCACAAATATGTGAAAAACATTATGAACACGAGACATACTTGGAGGTAACGCGAGTCTATAGGCCACATTTTCTACTCAGTCAAGAATCTGAAATAAACCAATAAATCGTGGATTGAGCTTTCCTTTTTTTCTAAATCTTGTAACTCCCTTCCATGGAGTAACACGCAACAATACATGATCCCCAATACTAAATTTCACGTCTTTTCGATGAAGATCCGCATAACTCTTTTGTCGATCCCGTGCCATTTGTATATGTTATCGAATTATTTGGATCTTTTCTGTAGTAATACGTACCAAATCTGGTCCCAACAATGTTGCTTCACCCACCTCATCCCAACATACTGGAGAGTGACACTTTCGTCCATACAATGCTTCGAATGGAGCCACACCTATACTTGCCTGATAACTGTTGTTGTAGGAGAATTCCACCAATGGTAAATACTTATCCCAACTCCCTTTGAAGTCTAGGACATAGAGTCTTAATAGATCTTCAAGAGTTTGAATAGTCCTCTCTGATTGTCCGTCTGCTTTGAGGATGGTATGTCCGAATCAATCGTAGAATCTGCGCCATAGCTTTTTGCAAGCTAACCCAAAATCGTGAAGTGAATCTTGGGTCACGATCCAAACTTTGATATCGCATGCCATGCAATCTCACAATCTCATTTACGTACATACGAGCAAGACGTTCAAGGAATAAGTCTCCGTGACGCTAAAGAAATGAGCGGACTTAGTTAATCTATCAACGATAACCCAAATCGCATCTATGCCTTGATAAACCGTGGGAAGACCCGTAATGAAATTCATGGTAATGTGTTCCCACTTCCATTTCGGAATCTCAAGCGGTTGTAATGAACCCTTAGGCACTTGATGCTCTGCCTTTATACGTTGACAAGTTAAACACCTCGAGATAAACTTCGCGATCTCTCTCTTCATATTGTTCCACCAAAGTGTATGTCGAAGATCACGATATATTTTGGTAATTCCAGGTGGATTGCAAACAATGTATTGTGTGCCTCCATCATGATCTTGTACTTCAAATCAGAGTCTTTAGGAACACAAAGTCTAGAGTTGACTCGAAGTATTCCTTCTTCATCGATTTTTGCTTCTGGGATAACACCTTATTGTACTTTCTTCTTCATACGCATCAGCTCCGGGTCTGTGGCTTGAGAAACTTTAACTTTATCGATTAAAGCTGGTTCTATGTGTATACTTGACATCATCGCATGGGTCCCCAGAGTCTAGAATTCTATCTTCATCTTTTGTAAATCACACAAAATGGGCCTTTGTGTTGACAACATCGCACTCGTTCCCGCATATGATCTTCTACTCAACGTGTCAGCTACCACGTTCGCTTTTCCAGGATGGTATTGAATGGTGTGGTCGTAATCTTTCAACAGCTCGAGCCAATGTCGTTGCCGCATATTGAGTTCCTTTTGGGTGAAGAAATATTTGAGGCTTTTATGGTATGAATATATCTCCACTTTCTCTGCATATAGATAGTGCCTCCAGATCTTTAAGCATGAAAACGCATCACGCTAACTCTAGATCATGAGTAGGATAATTCCTCTCATATTCTTTAAGTTGTCGCGAGGTATAGGCTATGACTTTCTCATGTTGCATGAGAACGCATCCTAAACCTTTGCCTGAAGCATCGTTGTAGATAACAAATCCATCCGAACCGATTTCAGATTGTATTGTCGAACAGTGCCAAATGAGTCTCCTCTTGAGCTCTTGAAAACTCTTCTCGCATTTCTCGCTCCATACGAATTTTGTATCCTTCCGAGTCAGTTGATTTAACGGAGTAACGATTCGAGAAAATTCTTCCACGAATCTCCGATAATAACCAGCTATGCCCAAAAAGCTACGTACTTCGGTCACCGACTTCGGTTTCTCCCAACTTTGTATTGGTTCAATCTTCATCGGGTCAACAGATACTCCATGTTTTGACACCACGTGCCCAAGGAATGCTACTTCCTCAAGCCAGAACTCGCATACTTCAACTTGGCATATAACTTATTTTCACGAAGCCTTTGAAGTACCAGCTTCAAATGGTGCTCATGATCTTCACGACTTTTGGAATAGATGAGGATGTCATCAATAAAGACAACAACGAACTGATCCAAATATTCCTTGAATACTCTGTTCATATCCATGAAAGTCGCAGGAGCATTAGTCAATCCGAAAGACATGACTAAGAATTCATAATGCCCGTACTGAGTTCTGAAGGCAGTCTTCAGAATATCCTTAGTTTTAATCTTCAGCTAATGATATCCAGAAAGAAGATCAATCTTTGAAAAGAATTGTGCTCCTTACAACTGGTCAAACAGGTCATCAATGCGAGGTAGCTGATACCTATTCTTGATGGTGACATGGTTCAATTCCCGGTAGTCAATACAAAGTCGCATACTCCCGTCTTTCTTCTTTACAAATAAAATAGGAGCACCCCAAGGAGATGTACTAGGACGAATGAAACTGATGTCCAACAACTCCTGTAGTTGGACCTTTAACTCCTAAAGTTCAATAGGAGCCATTCGATATGGGGTTTTAGAAATGGACTTTGTACCAGGTTCAAGGTCAATAAAGAATTCAACTTCACGTTCTGGGTGTAGACCGGGAAGTTCTTCAGGAAATACATCAGGAAATTCACTAACAACAGAAATATTATTCAAATCTGACGTGTCTTTATTCAAATCCATAACATGGGATAAGAAAGCTTGACATCCGTTTTTAATAAACGAATGGCTTTATGGCTTGATATGACAGTGATTGATTTTAGTGGTTTAGTTGCTTGAATTCGCATAATAGGTTGGTTAGGAATATGAAAACTAACAACCTTACAAAAACAATCAATTTTGGCATGATGAGTAGTTAACCAATCAATCCCTAAAATCACGTCAAATGCAAGTATCTTTAAAGAGATAAGATCAACAGGTAATGTGATGGTGCCATCTTGGATCAAACAAGATTTATAAATAGTGGATGTAATGAAAGTTTCTCCTAACGGAGTCTCCACAGATAAGTCAAAGTCTAATTTCTTCGGAGTCAAGTTTAAACGTTGAGCACAAGTAGGAAAGATAAATGAATGGGTAGAACCGGTATCTAGTAAGGTATAAACTTCGCAAGAATTTATGATTAGCTTACCCGTGATCACCTCATTCGGGTTCCTTGCATTTTGGCCAATCACGACAAACGCTCTTCCAGGAACCGCTGCCTTTGACGTTTCTGGGATAGCCTTTTGAGTCACCATCTTCGCTAGACTTGGTTTCTCTACAGTACAATCTCGAGCGATATGTCCTTCCTTTCCACAATTATAACATACCTTGAACTGTTGTGGACAGTTTGGGCTGATGTGTCCCTCTTTTCCACATTTATAGTATACGACTGGTGGTCGTTCTCCTCCCTTAGAAACAGTTGATGCTGGTGCTGTCGTCTTCACATTGTCATTGTTGAATCTCCTCTTTTTGAAATTTCCACTTAACTCGCCTCTCCTATTATCATGGCCACGATTACCACCAGAGTGGTTACCGCTTTTGTCTACATTTTTCCCTCCCCGTTGGTTGTCATTGCTCCGATGACTGCTGTCACCTGTATGACCCTGGTTGTGGTCCCTTGGTTGAACATACTCATTATCTCGCTCTAATAATTGAGCCCTGTTGACAACATCTGAATATAGAGAAAATTTGTGAGAAATGAGATATTTTGGTATGTCGGGTTTCAAACCTCTCAGAAACATCCGCGTCATACATTCCTCATTCTTCACCAAATGAGGTGCAAACCTGGATAACTCCGCGAACTTCGCCTCGTACTGGGACACTATCATGTTGTTCTGTTTCAGTCTAATAAACTCCACCTCCTTCATATAACGAATACTTTCAGGAAAGTACTTGTCATTGAATAGTTTCTGAAATGTTTCCCAAGACATGTTGAGTGCGGCTGGATGGGTACGCTTCACAGATTCCCACCAGTAATCTGCCTCACTACGGAACATAAAGGTGGCGAATGGAACCTTTTGTTCCTCTGTGCATCCCAAGACATCAAATATCTTGGTAACTTGCTTAACCCACGTTTCTACTTTGATCGGATCCGACTTGCCCCAAAATTCTGGTGGTCCCAACTCTTTGAACTACTTGGTTGTGACAAATTGCGCGTTGCTATCGTTTCCACCCGTATTTTGTACACGAGTCTCCCTCGTCTGATTTTTCATGAACTTCAAAAAGCTTCTAAACATCCCATCATTCATCTTCTGACCTGTGGTGTTGTTTACAGGAGGAACATTGTCTTCCTGTTGCACGTTCTCCTGATTGGTGAGTAAAGGTGTCTCCACGGTCTGGTTTACTCCATTGTTAACATTCTCAGTAGCCATTCTCAAATACTGCCATAAAACAATGGTTAATTAAAGAAATTAACATGCAACATAATAACCCTATACTCTGACCAACCAACAAATAAGCTTAGGTAGGACATACTAGCGAATGATTTACTTGTCTCTCCCCTCCTAGTTCTATTCTCCAATCTCCGCCAGAGACCATATCCCTAAGCTCTGATACCAACTGTGACGCCCCCAAAATAGATATACATCACCTATTCTGAGTTGCTAAATACATGGTACAGAAACAACTACAACTTTATTAATACAATTGTCGTGAAAAATACGACAACACATAAACTGTGAGTTTAAATACAAATATTGTCTTCTAGATAATATCCACACTCAAATAAGTCCTCATTATAATTATTGATACATTATTTTACAAAAATAGTGAGGACTACTAAAACAACTTTCTAGAACCATCATTCCATACCCCGACTAGTACTCGCTACATTCTCGCCTCCTGAGAAGAAAAATGGAACAAAAAGGAAAAGGGTGAGCTCAACTTGCCCAGTAAAGAATATTATGACTAAGATAATATAAAACAAATTATCGTTAGTCCTCAACACGAAAAAATATGATAGAATATAATAGACAACAAGTTTCAGATCAATATTCGCAGCGGAAATAACAATTCATTAGAAGAGTTAAGTAGAGAATGAAATCTACTATCATCTATGAATTTAAATGTCCATCATCAATATTTTATCCCTGTAAAATCAATCAATATTCATCTTGAATCAAATATTCATCTTTGCACTATAGGCCAAAGATATTCATCAGTTGGTCATGTTCATCTCAACACCTGTTCATCTTTGCACTACGGGCCAAAGATGTTCATCAGGAAATCATTCATCTTTGCACTATAGGCCAAAGATATTCAGTTATATCATCATTTAGGACTGAGGGTGATGAAAAATATTTTAAAGAAAACGAATCCAGTGAGACAAAAGAACAAATATTATGGATTCGTACTTCAGTTTATCCATGTTCAAAAATACTCCATAATATACTATGGTGGAGTAAAAATCAAGAATGAATATCAAAACATGAATACAATCAAAGATAGTAACAAAAATAGACATCTGGGACAAAGAAGAGAAAATTTAATTTTTTTGTGAATAGTGCCGTATACGTGAATAGTAACCCCGACACTAAAAGACAAGAATTTCACAAGAAAAATCTTACCAATATTCCAGCATAATGATATTTAAAGAAATAATATCATTTAAAAAAAATAACATCCCTTACCTCAAAAGGACAGTACTTCTAACTGGAATACTTTGGATATAGTGTTGAAGAAAACTTGCAACACTCAAAGTATCAAAATACTCAAAAGAATATGCTCAATAATATAGAGAGAGAAAACTTCAGTTTCTGGTGTGATTTTCAATTCTAACCTAATCACCCAATTTATAGGAAAATGCTTAGAACACCAAAGCAGAAAATTTAATAAAATATTAATAAATTTAAAAAAATTTCACGCCCACCTTAGAAATTCTGATCTCAGCTCATTTTCAATACTAGTGGGGCCCACCAACATAATAATAAAAAAAAATTCTTAAAAAAAAAAATTAAAACTTCAAAAATCAATTATTTCGTAACTTCAATAATTCATAATAAATAGCCCTTTTATCAGAAAAATTCGAATCTTATGCGCATTTCAAAGAAAATTCAATTCTCTACAACTTTATAAGTTTAAGTTTTTCTAAATTCCAAGCAGAAATTGATCGAAATCCACATACGGACGATTTTACAGGCTATAATCAATTTTCAGTCAAAAATGGGGCCCACCGACATTTTTAACATGTTTTTAGCATTTATTGTAACAAAATACTCTTCCTTCTCATTTATTCATATATCACACATTCATTATAAAAATATCACCATTATTATATTATTATAATATAATAATATATTTAAATGAATTATTTTATCAGAAAAGATAAAATATCAATTTTCAACAATTGTCACTTTTCTAAAAATTCCTCCATTTATATCCACATAAATAAATATTTTTCTTATCATATAAATCAATAATTAATTATTCACAAATAATATTACGAATCAATAATAATGATCAATTCGTTCCTGAGGAAAGAGGTGGCTTTCCAATAAGGATTTCTCCTTCATCGCCGCAATTAGGTGACCAAACCTCTCCTTAGACAGAACTTCCTTAGACATTGCCAATAATGCTATCTAATAATATTATTCAAATAATATGAATTATTGATCTGATAATGGGAAATACTGTGCATTGACAACTATTGAAACAACAATAATATAAAATACCAACGTAGCAATTATTGAATCAATAAAATATTGAACAGTAATTACTGTAACAATTATTGAGTAGTGCCTTCTTACGTAAGAATCAATAATTGGTGCAATACTGCGGTCATGTCTTCAACACCGACAGACGTATTCTTGTGTTTTAACCACCGGTGTATTCCAAAGAAGTTAATTCAGAATAACTACTATTATTATTTATAAAAAAAAACTTATACTTGTCGTTTTCTTGATCCAATCGCTTTCCATTATGGGGCCCACACAAGGCTGCGCCATCGTATGAATATTCTCCGACAGTAAGAATATTTCACGGCCAAACGAATATTCATCGACAACAATGAATATTTTATAACCACTTGCTTATTTAAGATATTTGCGCATTTTACCCATAATGAACCACATTAATCAAATCAACCCTTACTATTTCAAAATAATAAATAGAGAAAATTCAATTTTATTTATAATAAGTTGGGGTCTTACATATAGGTTCTAATGGGTAGTTCTTATTTTGGGTTCCATTGATAAATTCTTGGTATAATGAGATAATCTGAAAAATTAAAAGTTCAATGATATAATCAGTAAAACGTACCAACTACAGTGGGTAATTCATTAGTTTTGTAGATAAAAAATTAACGTCCATTTATATTTTTTAACGGAATAACCCAATTTCAAAATAATAATTAGTTTAGTGAGGTAATTTAAAAAAAATAAAAGTTCAATTGTGTAATCAGTAAAACTTGCCAACTACAGTGTGTATTTCATTAGTTTTACCGATTTCATTGATATTTTTTTTGTAGGTACATGTGATGATTCTTTGCTTCGATGACATTTTAAAGTATTCTTCCTTATCTTTTGTAAATTCTTATAATTTTAATAAAATTAATTAGTTGATAATTTATTTATTTATTTTTTTAATTTGTATAAAGGGGTACACTTGAGAAAATTTACCCTGGGCCTTAGAAAATCCAGGACCGACTCTGTATGTTCCTAATTAGAATCAAACTAAACCCTCCTTCCATTTTAAAACAAAATATTATAATTGAATTTTCAAATGTTAATTTTACATATTTTTAAATAAAATTTATATAAAATTATAAAATAATAAATTTATTATTAATAATATTTTTAAATTGTTAACAATATATATATATATATATATATATATATATATATCGATAAAAAATTAATGAAATTATATCAAATTTTCACTTAAACATGTTTTGCATTTACTTAATTTTTTTTAATATTAATCTTATTTTTTAAAACAGAGAAAGTATAATAGTAATTGCTATAAAGAGAAGAATATCTAATACAATCAAGCATATCTTATTAATCAACTTAATTTCAATTTCTGATCTCTTTGATTATAGATTTTCTTGGGAATATCATGAAATATTATTTTGTTTCAATGGGATCTTAAAGAATCCATTAAAATAAAGGGTGACTATCTGCAAGAAAATTATCATTGAACATGTCACCAGTTTCATCCACATGTGATGTTAGAAATAAATTATGAGTAATGTTATAAACCCAATTTATTTTATAATTATTTTATAATTTATTGATATGACATATTTTATCTTAGTATATTGATAAAAATATTGCTTCAATGTAGTTTTCGATCCCACATAAAAGTTGAGGTAAAATATGTCTTATCAGCAACTTATAAAATAATTATAAAATAAATTGTGTCTCTAGCATTATTCATAAATTATTAGTCCAACGAATTTGATGAAGTTTGCTGGATTTTGCTTGGAGCTGAGTTGTTGGGTTTATTTTAAAACATATAATGATTAAATGTGTAATATTAAAATAAAAAAGGTTTTTTTTTTCTCTTTTCTTCCTCCAGGTAAGGAATTATTAGGGAGGTACAAACACAGATCTGAAAATAAAATTCAAAACAAATGCAACAGGTGCCAAGAAAAAGGACACAACAGGAAAACATGCAATAATCCACCAGTTTTACGGCAAAAAAAGGTCTGATATAGTACATAAGCAAAAAGAGTGTAAATACATAAATATATTGTTGTTTACTATGAGTAATCATTAACCAGATATTTGGTAACCTTTTTGATGATGTAAAGTAATCAAAATTGTGTTACACAATATTGAATAATATTTTAATTTTTGATTCCAGCATGATTTATCAATATAAAGCAAACATATACATTGAACAATTGGTAACTGTTCTGAAATATTTTTATGTAAATTTTGGTTACTCACAAAAAATAAAATGGTTACCTCTATATGCATATTTAGCTACCAACTGGACCATATCCAAATAATTTTTACAAGTATGTAATTTATAAGTATCCATCAGCTAGATAAATAGGAACTTTCACATGTACATTTAGCACTTGATAATTGTTCTGATATAAGTTTATAATTATCTGGTTACTAACAAAAACTAAAATGGTTACCCTTATATGCAGGTTTGGATACCAACTGCACCTTTCAAACTATTTTTTTTTGAATATGTAATTTATAAGTGACCATCATCTATATAAATGGACACTCTTAATTGGAGTTTCTGGTTCCATCCTGATAACAGAGTATAAATAAAATATATACATTTAACACTTGATAACAGGTCTGATATAATCTTATAACTATCTGGTTATTAACAAAAACTAAAATAGTTACCCTTATATGGAGGTTTGGCTACCAACTGCACCTTTTAACTAAAATAGATGATGGATACTGTTCTGAAGTATTTTTGTGTAATGGTTACTCACAAAAAATAAAATGGTTACCTCTATATGCGGATCATTTCCAAATAATTTTTACAAGTATGTAATTTATAAGTATCCATCAGCTAGATAAATGGGCACTCTCACATTTACATTAAACACTTGATAAATGTTCTAATATAAGCTTATAACTATTTGGTTACTAATAAAAACTAAAATGGTTACCCTTCTATGCAGGTTTGGATACCAACTGCACCTTTCAAACAATGTATCAGACACAACTTATAAGTAACAAATATGAACCAACAAACAATGTCAAACAATTGGTAATATAATCAAATAAGTAATCCCATTTATAAAATTTGCATTAAACATTAAAAACTCACTAACCATAACAAATGGTTATGGATATATAAAAAAAATCAATGTACGGAAAATTGTTTACAAGGAAAGTACAATGACAACCAAACTAATAATAATCTGGGACAAATCTGCCTGGATATTCTGTATTAGACTCGTATCTCTATAATTTCTTGGTCCTGGCATGCATGTAGAGGTTTACGCATAATTTCTTCTGGTACTGCACAATGGAGAATGGTACAGGCATTTCAACAAACTATTGGTGAATAACATGCTCAATAAAACAAATCGTGAACATCCCACAATCACTGCACAAACAAACAAAATAAAACAAAAATCAAAACTAAAATCATACTAGATGTAATAATTAAATAAATATAAACAGTGTAAACCTTACCCCTCAATTTGTTTAGGTACCCCCTCTACAAATTCAAGTTCAATTATATCTTGTTCCTCCTTATTATAATACGGTTCACTCTTGAAATCAATATCAACCCTATCCCTCCAAAAACCACTCAGTATTGTGGGTAGAATGAAAATATAAGGCTCATAGATATCCATAATTTTTGTTTGCATTTGTGACCTATTTGGTTGCAGAGAATTGTAAACTTTTAAAATTCTGCGATGCACATCAAAAGTCAACAAAAACTAGTGCTCCGGAGATGACATGTGAATGGGGAACAATACGTAATCAACATTGACCCATGGTGTGTTCACATCCAGGAACAATCCACGGATGTATTCAGCAACATCACCCTCCCCCGACAATAGACTTTTATCTACATATTTTAGAGTGTATTCATCATACAAAGCAGTTATCTTCACATGAAACCAACAGTCTGTGGTCGTTGCCCTGAACATTGTCAGAGTGTCTGGCCACTTTTTGAAAGTAGTATAATGCAATGTTGATGTGTTGAACAAAAAAAATCCATAAGATATAAAAGTTACTGAAAAATACAACTCTATGATAAAGGTAACTAGCACTGTTAAAACTAGTTACTAAATCAATTAACTAACGTAACCATAACTAACACAACAGAATTTGAAAAAAAAAAAAAACTCACATCATCATCTAGCCACTGTCCACGAGTCTTCAACTTGTAGAACCACATTTTGAAAGATATTGGGACAAACCCAAACATAAATGCAGGTTCAATCTTATCGTTGTCTCCTGAGAATTTTTCAATCCTTCAATATAAAAGCATATCAGTATGCACACTAACAATAAAAATTATCATATTAATTAGTATACACACTAACCAAATCAGAATTAAACAGTCATTAATAACCAATTTAATCAACCTCTATATTGTAAACAATTACATGGTAACCAACAAATAATAACATAGTAACCAAAACTCCACTTTGAGGTCACATTAACAGTAACCAAAATATAATAAAATAGTAACCATGTTATAATATAGTAGTAACCAAACCATAATTTGATAGTAACCATAACATAATATAATAATAACCAAACAGAAACATCATGTAATCAACCCCAATTTAAGCAACATGTATATACTAAACAAATACCTAGTAACCAAACATAATATCATAGTAACCAAAACTTTACTTTGAGGGCACACAAATATAAACCAAAACATAATATATAGTAACCATAACATACTATAATAGTAACCAAAACATAATATAATAGTAACCATAACATAATATAATAGTAACCAAAACATAATATAATAGTAACCAAAACATAATATTATAGTAACCAAGACATCATATAATAGTAAACCAAACAGAAACATCATGTAATCAAACCCAATTTAAGCAACTTATGTATACTACACAATTATCTAGCAACCAAAAAATAATATAATAGTAACCAAAATTCCATTTTGAGTGTACATTAATAGTAACCAAAACATAATATTATAGTAACAACACTACAAGAAAATGCTCTAACAACGATCAAACATATCAGCGACCGCACTTCCAGTTGCAGATAGGATTATTAGCGACCGCCCTTGCATATGGTCGCTAGATTATGTTAGCGACCGAACCCGGTCGCTAAGCGGTCGCTGGTTCAATTTTACCTCTAAAAAAATTGGCAGAAAATGTTGGCGCACTAGCTGTTTGGGACCACTCCCCATCAGCGACCGCATATGGTCGTTGATACTTCCACATCATTAAAAATTAGCGACCACATGCGGTCGCTGATGGCGGTCGCTGATCAAACTTAATGTTACCGATTTCAGGTCATTAAACTCGACTGATGAAGAAAAAAAAAGAGGAAGAGCGAGAAGAGAGAGAAGGGGAGAGGGGGAGAGAGAAGAAGGGGAAGAGGGACGCCATCACCGCCATACTACCCCACCGACGCCATCATTGCCATCGCCATTGTTGTTCTTTAGCCACCCCACATCACCTTTCATTTGTTGTTCCGACCATGATTCCCAAAATTGACAATACCCACAATCGGTTTCTAATTAAAGGTATGAAATTTTAATTTATTTCTGCTCTCCTATATATTTAGGGAATAATTTGTCTTTGTTTAGGGCTATTTGATGATTTTTATTTTTTTATTTTTTCTCTTTTCGGGTTTTGTTGATTTGTTCATTACAGTGATCTTATGCTCCATTACTCTCTATATGATTGTGTGTTAGTGTCGATAAATAAAATATAATGTTTTTTGTATTGTATTGAGCACTGATTGAATTGCTTTTGAAGACTATAAAACTTCAAAAGGAGTTTTTGATTTTTTTTTCTCCCATTTTGTATGTATAGACTATACTTTGGTTTTAAAGTTTAAATAGTGACACTTCAATGGTGTTCATGTTCTAGTTTACTGAATAGGGTTCTTCACGAAAAAGAGAGTGTGTGTGGCATTGAATGAGTTATGCCTTATTTGGGAAAAATGCTTTATTTGAAGAAGTTATTTTTCATGTACATATATGATAAATTTGGAGATAAAAAAAATACTAAAAATGTATTTTACCAAAGAGGTTTAAGAGGATGGGTCCATTGGACGACCATTAGCTCCATCCTTCCATCTTTCTATCCTTCTATGTCAATACCTCTTTTGACAGAAGTAAGTATAATTTTTCCCCTTTTCAAAATGTTATAATTAATCTAGGATACATTATTTAAAATATTTAAAAAGGAAATAGTGAAGACTAATGGGGATCATTCCTTAATCCTTACTATTACAAATTCAGGGGCAAATGCAACTTATGAGGAAGATGAGCAATTGCCCACCTTGATTTTTGGAGGAATTATTTACTAATATTAAAAATATTAATTATTTTAGAAAATAAGAATAAGTGTAAATATATTACTTTTCAAAATCTGCAACTGATTTCTGTATTTTACTGCCAACAAAAAACTTTTATCAGGAATACTAAACTAAAAGTAGATGCTCGAAAAATTGCAACTGCAACAATTACCCGATAAGGATATGATCTCCACTACTGTTAAAATCGAAACATTAGATAATTAGAGGGTTATCCTGCAACAAAGAGAAAACTATGAATGAATACTTAAAAGACGAGGTTTTAGTAAACTAGTATCTACACCAAAAAAATGGATTTGAACTCTAGACAGTCCAAATTGGACATTCATTTGGACAGTTATAAAAATTGGTTGCATTGTACAACAGAGTTTTTTTATATATAACAAAAGTTATTTGGAATGCAAACTATAAAAATACAACTAATTTCTATAAACTGCTCAATTAGACCACCTGCCCATTTTGAATAGCTTAAAATCAGTATCCCCAAAAGATGGAATCTCTATTCCGTTTAGATTGAATAAATTTAATTGAGGAAGGAATGAAATGAAAGAAAGTGTATTTGGTGATCATTTCAGAAAATAAACAACCACACATTCCAATGGAATAAAAATATTAATGAACATCAGCAATATCATACTCTGAAGTTAAAGAACTAAGAGATAAGTGCCCTAATCAGAAGTAAGTTAATTATTGCGCTCATGTGTAAAGTAAAGATAGAAGCTTGCAAAAATGAAAGCGCAATTTTTTGGAACTCTGAATTTGTAGTATACTCTTGAACTTTTTACTGCTTTAATTTGCATTCAATCGTTATTGTTTTGGTCTTATTATATTGGGAATTTGTATATTTCTCTTGGTTTGTGTCTTGGGTGCCTAGAAATGACCTTATATACATGCCATCGTGCATGTGGCTAGTCCATATTATAGGGGAGACTCTGGCGAAATTTTTTTATTGGTCGGGTAGTTGCGAACATTTATAATATTAACGAGCTCTTTATATGCTTACTAGTATGCTCAAGTCATATGCTTACTGGCTAGTATGCTCTAGTCATATGTTTACAAGTATGCTTAAATGTTAATCATATGCTTACAAGTATGCTCAAGTCATATGGTTACAAGTATGCTCAAGTCATATGCTTACAAGTATGCTGAAATGTTAATCATATGCTTACAAGTATGCTCAAGTCATATGGTTACAAGTATGCTCAAGTCATATGATTAATAAGCTCATGTTGTGCATAGTAGGTACTTGGTGGAATCATGGACCTCTATTCGGATCAGTAGTTGGATGGCACGACGAAAGTCAAGTGCCCGGATAGGTCTTCTGATTGAATTTAAAGTTTGGTTGCCAAGTGTTTTTTGGAGTATGCTTATAGTCACCCTAATATATGAATGGTCGATCGCAGAATCGATGTCCATGTTTGAAGTGTAAGAATGTAAATTATATGGATGAGAGACGTGGTAAACTATCATTTACTTGTTTACGGGTTCATGAAAAATTACTGAAGAATCTTTGGTGGGCACATGGGCGGAGAAGAGATGGTGGCATCACAAAAAGTACACAATTAGGGCGTAGTACTCATCGTTATGAATGAAATGGTTCATGATATTGCAGGGCGATTTTTGATTGGGAACAAGGCGGCGAGAGCAACCTATGAATTTTGATGCCAAAACTTCTTTAAGTTGTTAGACGAGGGGTAGTGAGCCATTGTGGCATGGTTGCACCAAACACACTACATTTTCTGCAGTGGCGACATTACTTAACATCAAGATTTGATCACAACATGAGCCATGAGTGTTTTGAGTCGCTCTTGAAGGCCATTAAGAGTATGTTGCCTGACGGTGAGAAATTACCTGGTAACTATTACTTTTGTAAGAAAATGGTGAAGAAGTTGGGTCTTGGATACCAAAAGATCGATGCATGTCCCAACGATTGCATGTTGTTTTATAAGGAAAATGAATAGATGACAAGGTGCACATTTTGCAGTCATGATCGGTTTAGGACTAATAAAGAGGGTGTGACTATAAAAAAAATCAAGTATATCATTTAAGATTCTAAGGTATTTTCCAATAACACATCGGCTAAAAAGATTGTACATGTCTTCAAGAACAGCTGAACATATGAGTTGGCATGTGAAATCTCCAGCTAAAGATGGAGAACTAAATTATCCCACAGATGGACAGGCTTGGAAAGATTTCAACTTAGCACATCCTGAGTTTGCATTGGAACCTAGAAATGTGAGGCGTGGATTATCCACCGATGATTTCAATCCGTTTGTCCACTCAGTTGTTCCGTACTTATGTTGGCATGTGATTGTTACTCCGTATAACTTGCCTCCTTGGATGTGTATGAAACAGCCATACTTGTTTCTTTCACTTGTGGTTCCTGGTCCTAAGAGTCCTAGAAAGAACTTAGATGTTTACTTGAGACCTCTTATAGACGAATTGAAGGTATTATTGGAGGATGGAGTATAGACTTGGGATGTTGCAACGAAAAAAAAATTCAACCTTAGGGCAACAGTTATGTGGACTATAAGTGACTTCCCAGCTTATGGTATGTTAGCTGGATGGAGTTCACATGGGAAGTTGGCTTGTCCGTATTGTATGGAGCATACAAATTCATTTAATCTATCAAAAAGTCGAAAGCCTTGCTGGTTTGACTGTCATCGTCGGTTCTTGCCGGTAGATCACCCGTTTCGAAGAAATAGAAATCACTTCAGGAAAGGGAAAGTAGACAATGATATGCCTGCACCGCGATTGTCGGGAACGGAGATGCAAGATCGTGTGATGAGATTTCCAGTTATCCCATTTGGTAAGATTGATGCCACAAACATAATTAATGAGTTTGGCGAATCTCATAACTGGGTTCGGAGAAGCATCTTTTGGGAACTATCTTATTGGTCTACAAATTTGATTCGTCATAATCTAGATGTGATGCATATTGAGAAGAATGTGTTTGACAATGTGTTTAACACCGTGATGAATGTTACGGGGAAGACAAAAGATAACGATAAGGCACGTTTGGACATGAAAGATATTTGTAAACATCCTGGATTAGAACTTTATGAATCTCCTAATGGTAAGATTGTCAAACCGCATGCAAGGTACACATTGTCCAAAAAATAAGTTGAAGATGTGTGCACATGGGTTAAGTCTCTAAAACTACCAGATGGATATGCGTCAAACATTGCAAGGTGTGTTACGGGTGGGAAATTACAAGGGATGAAGAGTCATGACTGTCATGTGTTCATGGAGAGACTCATGCCTATAGCATTTCGGGATCTGCTTGATAAACCAATATGGGATGCTTTGACGGATCTTAGTCGTTTCTTCAAAGACTTATGTTCAAAATCATTAAATGAGAAGGACATGTCTATACTTGAGAAGAACATCATAGAGATCACGTGTAAACTGGAAAAAATATTCCCACCTGGTTTTTTTGACTCCATGGAGCATTTGCAAATCCATCTTCCCTATGAAGCTCGTGTTGGGGGTCCAGTTCAATATAGATGGATGTACCCTTTCGAGAGGGTGATGGGAAACCTTAAGAGGAAGGTGAAGAATAGAGCTTATGTCGAGGGGTCGATATGTGAGGCATACTGATTTCGATGAGATATCTACGTTTGTCTCGGACTATTTTTTGAAGAAAGTCTTGACAAAGGCCAATCGAGTATCGAGACATGATGATGGGGGAAATGTTGAACTAAATGGTGGGCTCTCTGTATTTGGTCTATCGATGGCGCTTATATGGAAAAGGGAGCGCGCATTCCTCTTTGAGCAAAATTACATCTTGCATATACTTACATTCTTCTCAATTGCGAGGAGATTGGCCAATTTGTGAGGTACACATGTAAACTTGATAATTTATCTTTTAAGTTGAAAATTTATTCCAATATGTTAATGTTTATAACATGGTATAGATTATACGATGATGAGTTAAAAGTGAAGCATCCGGCATAACGATAAAAGATATTCAAATCAATCGTGATAAAAATTTGCACTTTGGCTAAAGGACAAAGTAAGTTCAATTTCTTAAGCCACGATATATATATATATACTCCATATTAACTATGACTTCATTTAATAAGATGGAGTTTTTGTAGAGCTTTGTAGGCTTTGGAGGATCAACGATTACGGCTAATGTACAAGTCCTAGCTATGGGACCGATAGGGACCAAGTCGGTATAATGGTTACAAAATAAATGGTTGTGAATTTCATACAAAGGCATATGGGCGCGGTAAAAGAACAACGAACTCTGGAGTTTGTGTCCAAGGAGATTGATACAATGAGCTTGGTCATGCCTTTTATGGGGAGTTGGAGGAAATCGTAGAGTTGTCGTACAAGGGCACGTACGGGGGTCATATTCACTTGTTCAAGTGCCGTTGGTTTGATTCAGAAAAAGGGATACATGTTGACAGACATGGAATTGTCAATATTGACCTCCATAGGTCTGCGTACTCTAACGAACCATTTGTTTTACCAATTCAAACAGTACAAGTATACTGCACTCCTAGTCCTGTTAGGAAAATGGATAGATCGCCTATAGATTGGCAAGTTGTAATTCATACTCCCGCGCGTAGTCGTGTAGAAGCAGTTGATGGGGAGATTTACCAAGAGCAGGTGCTTCATAGTCAAACTATAATAAATGTGGAGGACGACAATGAAGTAATCCAGTTAGATGGTGGAGATGAACTACATGAATTAGATCCTGAGTCAATACTTGTGTAAGATGACATTGATCTTTGAGGAGGAAGAGTTATTGATCTAATCGACCTTTGAATCAAAGCGGATGATGGTTATGAATCTGCAACACGTATACTGATGATTACGAATCGGACATTGACACTTGAACAAATGAAATGTATGTTTAGCATTACATGTTTTTTATATCATTGTCATGTTTATGTACTTAACTATTTAAATGCAATTTTTGTTTATTGTCATTTTATATTCATATATATATACATGTTTATATCACTGTCATGTTTATTGTCATTTTATAACTCATATATACATCTTGAAATTTGTAATATACAGATGGCTTTTGAAGCAGCGCAGAAAAAGCGGGGCTTGGGTAGGGGACCTAATCATGTGCCCAAGGCCCCTACTAATCCGGATGATCGGATTCTTATTCAGATTCTCCCTCCTCCGAATAGCACGTACGTCCCGCATCATTTATATATAAGCATTTTAGATTTCATTTATACAAGATATATAGAACTTAGATGTAAATTGCTTTAATATATCTACTTATCATTGATGTAAATTGTTGTATACTATAGTGATTTTTTAGGATAATAAGATCGTCAAGTGCATATCACAATTGTGTTTGAAATTGGCCTACACACTATGATTACGTGGGAAACACACCTATCGCCCACAAGGATGTTGTTTGGGCTTTGAATTCGGTATGTTTTTTTTTAATTATGATAGATAATATAATATTCTAATTAAGGATAATTGTTTAGTAATGTTATTATTGTTTTTTATTTGCAAAAAAGGTATAGATGGGAGGGCCTTGCGAGCTTGATGATTTCGACATTTTTACGCGCGAAGTGTGTCATTCGCACTTTCAAGGATAATTTGAACAAAGAAAGACAAAAAGACCTTCACAATGCCGAGATCGACCATCCGGGCCGGGAGAGGATTACATGCACGAGCATAGCCCACAGTGGTGCACCCAAATCCATATAAATTTGAGATGTGTGCCTAATGGAGAAGTGAGAGTTGGGTGAAAAGATGAAGAAAGCTACTTACCGCCAATGAGATCCTCGGGTGTGCCGATGGCGAAAAGGCTAAAAAGGAACATACAAGGGCGGCAATATTTTTCACGATTGTAGATATATCAACGCCGAGTGCGTATTTACAAGTTTTAATATGTTTACAATCATGAATTGTAGAAAATATATCACATTTTACTTAGTAATATTGTGCTATTTTTTTGTATAGAGTCTCGATCTCAAGGTCGACCTATCCATTGGTTTGGATGTGTACGCGTACCCGTGATGGTGCGCTTTGATGCTATCCAGATAAGCGGTAATAAGTTTTAACAACTTGATCTTGTTTATCAATGCTTACGAAATTTATTTTAACTATTTAATTGTTAACATGATGACAAGATACTTATAAGCGTTTATTGAATGGCGCTATCTGAAGGCACTCCGTCGCCTTTATTGATCAAGAGTTGTGGGAGAGGCGTACATTGTGAAGAAGAACTACATTAAAGGTCAGGACAACGACGACGCCCATCCTTGATGGCTCAGTGCTCTTCTACCCAGTCTTCACGATCATCGAGCCATCCATTTGTTCATATCGTCGGTGGGACTGTGTGCGAGAGCTATATGTCGAGATCGAGATCTTCTGAAGATACTAGGTAGGTATCTAGGGGCTCTAACTCCTGAGGAGTTAGCTGAAGCAGCAGCAGCAGCAGGACATCATGGGGATGACGAAAAGGTATAAAATCAATTTGTTGTATATATTGTCGTAATATATACGATGTCAACATAGTTACTATATTTGTAACTTGTTTTATTATTTTATTAATTACAAGGTGATCGAGGGCGATGATGCTTGGCGTACTGCTTTAGATCGATTTTGTAGTTATTTGATAAGCTTGTACTTGTATATTCATTCAATTCATATTGGTTTTCTATATGTTACTTAAACAATATTATATTTGTTTATATGTATTCAATTCATATTAGTTTTTAAAGGTTTATATAGTTTATATACTAGTTTGGTGTATGTGTCGGTGGACGATGGATGTTTATATTGTTGTGCATGCTGTTTATCTTGTTGTGTATGTGTGTTGGGATAAAGCAGGTACAAAACAGGTACAAGTTTTTGGGAATTTTGCAAAATAGCAAAAATCTGGTTTCATTTTTTTCATATCAGCGACCGCATGCGGTCGCTGATAGTTATTAGTGACGGCTAAACATTTGAGGGTATCAACGACCGTATGCGGTCGCTGCCATGTGGACCACGTCAGCTTTGGCTCTGGACCATGCTGACTCAGCTTAGCGACTGAATTTGTCATTTCGGTCACTCATATTGGTCGCAGATATTTCGGTCTCTAATAGTGGTCGCTGATGTGCATCCCAGCGACCAAATTTTATGCAACGACTATCAGTGATCGCTGATAGTTATCTGCGATCGCGTGAGGTTACTGATAGTCGGTCACTGATAAACCTTTTTCTTGTAGTGCAAGAACATAATATAGCAGTAACCAGAACCTAACATAATAGTAACCAGAACATTATTTAATAGTAACCATTTGTTTCTACAGGAAAAAAAAATTATTTATTTTATAAAAAACTACATCATTGTTAAACTACAAATAACATACTTTTTCCTGTTCTTTAGGCCAATCTTAAACCATTGATCAAATAATACATCTTCATATTTTGATGGCATGGCCATGCATACTTTGGGGAATGCAGAAAGACTTGTACGTATTTGAGTAAAATCCATGGCGGTAGAAGATGAACCAGCAGATCCAAACTTTGTTGTATATGGAGTCCTCAAAATAACACTCTTTGTAGGTTCACGAACCGGTCTACCACCGGGTTTATGGGCGCTTCTCTCCACCTCAACTATGTCCTGAGTGGTTAATACCATTTGATTAAGTGCCGACATGCTTTCTGTCTCGATTTTATACCCCTTTATCAATTGACAAAAAATGTAACAGATACAATTAGATTTTTAACCCAAACACATGTAGGTAACTAATATATGCAATAACAAATCCAAACTATAATATAATGCAGTAACCAACCTAACATATGCAGGTAACTAGTATATGCAATAATCAATCCAAACAACAATATAGTAACCAATGTATGAAGTAACATATATAATAAAATGCAGTAACAAAAATACTGTAATGCAGTAACATAAACTATAATGCAGTAATATCTATACTATAATGCAGTAACCAATATATGCAGGTAACTATTATCACTAGAAACCAATACAAACTGACTGAACAGTAGCAAACTGACTATAATGAAGTAACCAACTCAACATATGCAGGTAACTAAATATTTTAAAAAACATTGACCTCGTCAGGGGTAAAAACAAATATCTATTTCCCATATGATATAATAGTAACCAACACATAATATAATAGTAACCAAACTATAATATAATAGTAACCAAAACATATTATAACAATAACCAAACATAAACAGCATGTAATCAAAACCAATATATGCAGTAACAAATCCAACATCTACAGGTAACTAATTTTTTAAAATAACACTAACCTCAGCAGGAACATAAACAACAAGCTCTTTCCCAGTTGATTGGCTTAATATATCAAAAGATGGCATGTCATTGTTCTTGCCAATCTGTGAAAAATAAAAAATAACTAATTAATCATTAAAACAAAACACATATAACACATAAAAAAATAAATAAATATGTCTAACCTTGACATTATCTTCATCATCATTATTTTTTATTTCAAACTAGTTTGACACATCCGAACCATGACCTACATCATGGGACTCTTCCAACGTAACATCATGATCAACCTCTTTAACAGTTGCAGCTTCATCATCATCCTTCTCATTGATTTTTGACCCACCGTCATCATCATCCTTCTTATTCACTTTCAAACCATCATCATCATTGTCCTTCTCATTGCCTTTCGAACCATCGTCATCCTCATCATCATCATCACCATCAACATAATTATCATCAGAATCATCATCATCTTCATCTTTATTGTCATCGTTGTCATCATCGCCTTTGTTCCCACCTTCGCTAATATTAGATTGGCCACGTAGCTCCTTTCTAATAATGAACCTCATTTCCCTGCATATCTCAACTTGTAAAATACGCATTTTATCCCTAATATCAGCCCCCAAATGTTCAATGACTTTCTTAAGTTCAGGCACCTTCTTTTCCAATGGCCTAAACCGTGCATCAATTACATCTTTAACATCAGAAATAGAAAACCCAACATCTTTAACCTTCAAATTTTTTTCCACATTTCTATCAACATCGTTCCTATTGAAAAAGTGAACGCTGCCCAAATCCAAACGATCCTTCTTTTCAGCAGTAGGAATCAAACTTTGTATCCTAAGCTGAAAAAATTAAGAATAGTTTAATATAACATCTAACAAACATTGAACAAATAAAATAAAAAAAATAATACACAAAGAATCAACAAATATAATCAGTAACCAACTGTATATATAAAGGTAACCAACTATATTGTTATTAGTAACCAACTTTATATATAAAGGTAACCAACTACATTGTTATTAGTAACCTGCATACCTGTCCAGACCCAAAAACTAGATCATTCAGCTTGTCATTTTTGGGGGCCTTCCCTTCCATCTAAATAATCGAACATCCGACGGATGCTCGTCATTACAGAAACCCCGAACTTTAAGTGTCGGAATGGTTTCAAACAAGAAAACTTGGAAGACATACGACAATCCATTTAACTTGTAAGATTTAGTATAATTGTGACACCCCCAAAATAGGTATACATCACCCATCTTGAGTCACCAAATACACACTACATAAATCAAATACAAACTTCTTTTATGCAACTGCTAGGTAATATATACGACAAAACATAGCTGAGTTTTTACATGAATATTACCTCATAGACAGTATACAAACTCAAATTCAATCCTCATTACACTTATTATCACACTAAAGAGTGAGGACTGCTAAAACAACCATCTCGGACCGTCACTCCATTCCCCAACTAGTCCCATCTATATTCTCATTTCTTGAAGAGTAAAAAAAAGCAAAAGGGTGAGCTCAACTAGCCCAGTAAGAAATATTATGAATAAGATAATGCAAAATAAATTATCCTTAGCCTTAAACATTGTTAAACTGATAAAATATAATAAACATCAAGTTTAACTGCAGCGGAATAAGCAATCCATTAGAAGAGTTAAGTAGAACATAATGTCTACTATCTCTTCTAGATTAAAAGTCCATCGTTAATATTTCATTCCTGTAATACTCAACGACAGTTCTTTGTTATACCCAAGACAAAAAGAACTATCATCACATGTCTTCACCAAAACCACCAAAAATTATAGTTAAATCCACAATTCATATTTATAATCATGTAAATCAACAGTTTCTCCCTGCCACAAAGGCTTAATAGAACGTTTACTCAATATCCTTACCCCAAAGGCTAAAGATATTCAAATGTAATAACCATGATCATACCAATCAGTTGTCTACCTTTGCACTATGGGCCAAAGATATTCAACTATAAAACCAATGGTCATGATCATACCAATCAATTGTCATGCCGATTGCTTTCGACCAAAGACATTCAATTGTTAACTAATGGTCATGATCTTGCCAATCACATCATCGAATTATCCATGCACTACGGGCCAAGGATATTCGTTATTATCACCAGTGGTTATGATTATGTCATACACCTATCCATCTTTGCACGTAAGCCAAAGATATACAACTATAAAACCAATAATCAACAGTCCATCTTTGCACGTAAGCCAAAAATATACAACTGTAAAACCAATAATCAACAGTCCATCTATGCACGTAAGCCAAAGATGACTTTCATCACAATATAAGCATGAGGATGATGACAATGATATAAGCATTAATCAAACGAAATCAAGGATAAATATTAAAGACTTTAAATTTATCCAGAGTTTAAATATATCCAAATTGTCAACATGATATTGCTTTGTGGAGTAAAATTCAAGAATAATATTCATGTACCAAAAATAATTTGGACAGAAAATGAATATATTTTTTGGGTGAATAGTACCCCGTGAATAGTAACCTGTGAATAGTACTTCGGGAATAAGACCTCGTGAATAGTACCCAAGCATGAAAAGTGTCCCAAATACCCGAGTGAATAATACTAGTGTGAATAGTAATCGGGTGAATAGTAACCCGTGAATAGTACTCTGGCACAAAAAGTTCCCCGAATACCCGAGTGAATAATACTAGAGTGAATAGTAACTGGGTGAATAGTAACCCGTGAATAGTAACTCATGAATAGTACTCTAGCACAAAAAGTGCCCCGAATACCCGAGTGAATAATACTAGAGTGAATAGTAACCCTGACACAAAAAAGTATAAATTTCACAATAAAATTCGTATCAATATTCTGGCATAATGATATTGAAAGAAATAATATCATTTACGAAGAAATAATAGCCCTTACGACTGTTGAATGAAAATAATATTCCTACGAATATTGAACAAAGATGATATTCCTTACGAATATTGAACGAAAATAATATTCATACGAATACGAAAAATAATATCTCTTCAAACTATGAAATAAATAATACCCCGTACGACTGTTGAACGAAAATAGTATTCCTACGAATATTGAACAAAGATGATATTCCTTACGAATATTGAACGAAAATAATATTCATACGAATACGAAAAATAATATATCTTCAGAATATGAAATAAATAATACCCCTTACGATTGTTGAACGAAAATAATATTCCTACGAATATTGAACAAAGATGATATTCCTTACGAATATTGAACGAAAATAATATTCATAAGAATAGGAAAAATAATATATCTTCAGAATATGAAATAAATAATACCCCTTACCTCAGAAGAAGAATGGATACTAGAATAGTGAAGTAGCAGACTTCTCTTCTTTTTTCTCTCTATAGATTCACTCTATATAATTGCTCCTGTGAGTCTGAGTGAATTGGTGAGAATGAAGGAAGAATGAGCTTCTATTTATAGGAAAACATAGTTTTGATAATTGCACATTTTGGGGCTCAAAATATTACAGTATAATACCTTCCTCTTTTTCATCATTTTTACTTTAGTCCTGCAAGTATTATCAAACTTGCACCACCTCCCCTAATAGTAAATCATGTGAATTAATAGTTCATTCATGTGACTCAATAGTATAATCATGTGAAAAAACTAATTATAGTATAGTACCTTCATCTATACCTCCATTTTTAATTTAGTCATGCAAGTATTATCAATCTTGCACCACCTCCCCTAATAGTACATTCATGTGAATCAATAGTACACACATATGAACACATAGTTATAAGCATGTGAATTAATAGTAATTAATTGCTCATTTATCCGATGAATTACCCGATTGGTCAATATACCCTCCAGACATCAATTAGTATCGAAATAAATGTCGATTTCCACTAACACAAATAATTCCCACACAATGGAACTATCAATTTCATCTTTAATCAACATAAACTTATTCATCATTAATATTATAACTCACAATATTTAACAACTAAATCGTTCCCAGGAAAGAGGGGGCTTTCCGATAAGGATTTCTCCCTATTGGCGCGCAATTAGATGACTTAACCCCTTTCCTCAACAAAAATTTCAAGACATTGTCAATAATACAAATAATAATATGAATAACTGTGTCATCTCAATTATTGATTTAATAATAAAAAAATATTATGCAGATAATACTGTGACAATAATTGAATCAATAATATGATAGATATTATGCAGCAATTATTGTAGCATTAATTGAGTATAACTGAGTGACTTCTCATGTAAGCATCAATAATCAATACCGTGTACTACTACTATGCAACCCATGCGTATTCTTTGTACTTTTACTAAGGGTGTAGTTCAACGGTTTAACGATAAAAGCTTTAGTAGTTATTTTTATATAAAAAGATATTTTTGTCGTTTTCTAACTACGACAATACTTCCGTTGTGGGGTTCATCAATGATTGTGCCATCGTATGAATATTCCCTTTTGAAATGAATATTTCCCGACCAATCGAATATTCCCCGACACAACGAATATTTTATAACAACTTAACTTGCTTACTTTGTAAAATTTTCAAATATCACCCTTAACTTTAAACTTTTATCAATTTAACTATTTACCAAAATAGAAAAATTGAATACTTTTATTTCATAAAATTCAGGATCTCACAATCTCCCATCCTTATGAAATTTAGTCCTCGAAATTTACGTACCTAATAATTCAAGGAGATGAGAATACCTTGCTTTCTTTTTGGATTGTACCTTCCCGGCTATTTCCTCTCTATCATGATTTTTCCATTTCTCATCTCCTGTATTTCAGATATCATTCTAAAATATAGTTTCAAAATAAGGGTTAATTAACATGCCACATATTATCCCTATACTCTGACCGACCAATTAAATAACAAATAAACTTAGGTAGGACATGCTAGCGATGGAATTACCCGTCTCTCCCCTCCTAGTTCTAGTCTCACATCTCAGCCAAGGATCATATCCCTAAGCTTTGATACGAACTGTGACGCCCCCAAAATAGGTATACATCACCCATCTTGAGTCGCCAGATACACACTACATAAATCAAATACAAACTTCTTTTATACAACTGTCGAGTAATATATATGACAAAACATAGCTGAGTTTTTACATGAATATTGTCTCATAGACAGTATACAAACTCAAATTCAATCCTCATTACACTTATTATCACACTAAGTAGTGAGGACTGCTAAAACAACCATCTCGGACCTTCACTCCATTCCCCAACTAGTCCCAGCTATATTCCCATTTCCTGAAGAGTAAAAGAAAGTAAAAGGGTGAGCTCAACTAGCCCAGTAAGAAATATTATGACTAAGATAATGCAGAATAAATTATCCTTAGCCTTCAACAGTGTTAAACTGATAAAATACAATAAACATCAAGTTTAATTGCTGCAGTGAATAAGCAATCCATTAGAAGAGTCAAGTAGAACATAATGTCTACTATCTCTTCTAGATTAAAAGTCCATCGTTAATATTTCATTCCTGTAATATTCAACAACAGTTCTTTGTTATACCCAAGACAAAAAGAACTATCATCACCTTTCTTCACCTAAACCACCAAAGATTATAGTTAAATCCATAATTCATATTTATATTCATGTAAATCAACAGTTTCTCCCTGCCACAAAGGCTTAATAGAATGTTAACTCAATATCCTTACCCCAAAGGCTAAAGATATTCAAATGTAAAAACAATGATCATACCAATCAGTTGTCTACCTTTGCACTATGGGCCAAAGATATTCAACTATAAAACCAATGGTCATGATCATACCAATCAATTGTACATCGATGCACTACGACCAAAAAGACATTCAATGTTAACTAATGGTCATGATCACGCTTGATCACATCATCGAATTATCCATGCACTATGGGCCAAGGATATTCGTTATTATCACCAGTGGTTATGATCATGTCATACACATGTCCATCTTTGCACGTAAGCCAAAGATATACAACTATAAAACCAATAATCAACAGTCCATCTTTGCACGTAAGCCAAAAATATACAACTGTAAAACCAATAATCAACAGTCCATCTATGCACGTAAGCCAAAGATGACTTTCATCACAATATAAGCATGAGGATGATGACAATGATATAAGCATTAATCAAATGAAATCAAGGATAAATATTAAAGACTTTAAATTTATCCAGAGTTTAAATATATCCAAATTGTCAACATGATATTGCTTTGTCGAGTAAAATTCAAGAATAATATTCATGTACCAAAAATAATTTGGACAGAAAAGAAATATATTTTTCGGGTAAATAGTACCCCATGAATAGTACCCTATGAATAGTACTTCGGGAATAGTACCTCGTGAATAGTATCTCGGCATGAAAAGTGTCCCAAATACCCGAGTGAATAATACTAGAGTGAATAGTGACTGGGTGAATAGTAACTCATGAATAGTAACTCGTGAATAGTACTCCAGCACGAAAAGTGCCCCGAATACCTGAGTGAATAATACTAGAGTGAATAGTAACCTGTGAATAGTAACTCATGAATAGTACTCCGACACAAAAAGTGCCCCGAATACCCGAGTGAATAATATTAGAGTGAATAGTAACCCCGACAAAAAAAGTAGAAATTCAACAATAAAATTCGTACCAATATTCCGGCATAATGATATTGAAAGAAATAATATCATTTACAAAGAAATAATACCCCTTACGATTGCTGAACAAAAATAATATTCCTACGAATATTGAACGAAGATGATATTCCTTACGAATATTGAACAAAAATAATATTCATACGAATACGAAAAATAATATCTCTTCAGAATATGAAATAATTAATACCCCTTACGACTGTTGAACGAAAATAATATTCCTACGAATATTGAACAAAGATGATATTCCTTACGAATATTGAACGAAAATACTATTCATACGAATACGAAAAATAATATCTCTTCAGAATATGAAATAAATAATACCCCTTACGACTGTTGAACGAAAATAATATTCCTACGAATATTGAACAAAGAAGATATTCCTTAGGAATATTGAACGAAAATAATATTCATACGAATACGAAAAATAATATCTCTTTAGAATATAAAATAAATAATACCCCTTACCTCAGAAGAAGACTAGATACTGGAATAGTGAAGTAGTAGCCTTATCTTCTTCTTTCTCTCTATAGCTTATCTCTATGTAATTGCTCATGTGAATCTTAGTGAATTGGTGAGAATGAAGGAATAATGAGCTTCTATTTATAGGAAAACATAGTTTCGATAATTGCACATTTTGGGCCTCGAAATATTACAGTATAATACCTTCCTATTTTTCTTTATTTTTACTTTAGTACTGCAAGTATTATCAAACTTGCACCACCTCCCCTAATAGTAAATCATGTGAATTAATAGTTTGTTCATGTGACTCAATAGTATAATCATGTTAAAAAACTAATTACAGTATAGTACATTCATCTATACCTCCATTTTTAATTTAGTCATGCAAGTATTATCAATCTTGCACCACCTCCCCTAATAGTACATTCATGTAAATCAATAGTACACACATGTGAACACATATTTATAAGCATGTGAATTAATAGCAATTAATTGCTCATTTATCCGGTGAATTACCCGATTGGTCAATATACCCTCCAGACATCAATTATTATCGAAATAAATGTCGATTTCCACTAACACTAATAATTCCCACACAATGGAACTATCAATTTCATCTTTAATCAACACGAACTTATCATTAATATTATAACTCATAATATTTAACAACCAGATCGTTCCCAGGAAAGAGGGGGCTTTCTGATAAGGATTTCTCTCTATTGGCGCGCAATTAGATGGCTTAACCCCTTTCCTCGACAGAACTTTTTAGACATTGTAAATAATACAAATAATAATATGAATAACTGTGTCATCTCAATTATTGATTTAATAATAAAAAAAATATTATGCAGATAATATTGTGACAATAATTGAATTAATAATATGATAGATATTATGCAGCAATTAATGTAGCATTAATTAAGTATAACTGAGTGACTTCTCACGTAAGCATCAATTATCAATACCGTGTGCTACTATGCAACCATGCGTATTACTGTACTTTTACTACCGGATAGTTCAACAGTTTAACAATAAAACTTTCGCCGTTATTTTTATATAAAAAGATATTTCTGTCGTTTTCTAACTACGACAATACTTCCGTTGTGGGGTCCACCAATGATTGTGCCATCATACAAATATTCCCGTTTAAAACGAATATTCCCCGACCAATCGAATATTCCCCGACACAACGAATATTTTATAACAACTTGTTTACTGTGTAAAATTTTCAAATATCACCCTTAACTTTAAACTTTTATCAATTTAACTATTTACCAAAATAGAAAAGTTGAATACTTTTATTTCATAAAATTCGGGATCTCACAATAATGCTCCTTATAAAAATTATATATCCAACCCCCATTTGTTCCCTTCTTCAAATGTCCTTTCAAAGCATTCGACAAAGAGTACTTTGTCTGCTCAAATGTCACTTTCCCCCACGAATAACTATTAACGTCGCCAAAACATAAAAAGTTAATCAATGCCCTATCCACATAGTTATCCAAAACAGTTGATAGTATGAAATTGCACACCAACAGAATAATCGACATCCTCACAGCCTCATCGTCATCGCCAAAAACTGCCCCCGGTATATCCTCCCTATGCTACTACATGTCACAGCCTCATTCCCGAAAAACCTTTCCACCAACAAATTTTCCATACCCTTGTATGCAGATATATCCTCCTTGCCTTGCCATCTCAAACCATAAATCAAATAGAATTCTGGCAAACCAAATCTAATCCTTTTATCTCCGAACAAAAACCACATTTCGCTATCGTCCCTTTGGTGAACCTCCCTCACAAGAGCATGGTGTATAATCTATGAATACATTTGTTGTTTACCAAAATCAAGAAAATTCCTAAAACATGACATCTTAAACTTTTCCAACTGAGTTTGGTTCAGTTTCTTCATTATAAGACTATGGACTTCTATGTCACACCAATATATTACTTTCCCTGTGAAATTTCTATTGTGTTCCTGATAATAAAGATCCCAGTAACCAAAGCATAATATGATTGTACCCATAACACAATATAATGTCAACCAAACAGAAACAATATGTAATCAAACCCAATTTAAGCAACCTATGTATATTAATAGTAACCAACATATAATATAATAGTGATCATAACATAATGTAGCAGTAACCAGAACATAAAACAATAGTAACTATGACAGAATTTAATAGTAACCAAAACAGAAACATCATGTAATCAAACCTAATTTAAGCAACCCATGTATACTAAACAATTACATAGTAACCAAAACAAAAAAATAAAAGTAACCAAAATTCCACATTGAGTGCACGTTAATAGTAGCCAAATCATACTATAATAGTAACCAAAATATAATATGATATTAACCAGACCACAATATAATGGTAACTAAACAGAAACATCATGTAATCAAATCCAATGTAAGCAACCTATGTATATTAATAGTAACCAACACATAATATAATAGTGACCAGAACATAATATTGCAGTAACCAGAACATAAAATAATAGTAACCAGAACAGAATTTAATAGTAACCAAAACAAAAATATCATGTAATCAAACCCAATTTAAGTTGTGACACCCCCAAAATAGGTATACAACACCCATTCTGAGTCGCCAAATACATGGTAGAGAAAGCAAACTACAACTTCTTTAATAATACAATTGTCGTTCAAAATACGACAACACATACTGTGAGTTTAAATACAAATATTGTCTTCTAGACAATATTAACACTCAAATAAGTCCTCATTACAATTATTCATACACTATTTTACGAAAATAGTGAGGACTCATAAAACATCTTTCTAGAACCATCACTCCATACCCCGACTCGATCCTGCTATGTTCTCTCACCTCCCAGTGAAGAAAAATGGAACAAAAAAGAAAGGTGAGCTCAACTAGCCCAAGAAAAGAATATTATGACTAAGATAATATACAACAAATTATCATTAGTCTTCACGGAAAAAAAATCGATAGAATATAATGAGATAACAAGTTTTAGATCAACAAATGCGTGAAAACAATAATCCATTAGAAGAGTCATATAGAGAATGAATTCTACTATCTTCTAAGATTTAAAAGTCCATCATCAATATTTTATCCTCAGTAACAACAATCAATATACATCTTTAATCAAATATTCATCTTTGCACCACAGGCAAAGATATTCATTTATATCACCCAATTGGTCATGTTCATCTCAACACTGCTTCATCTTTTCACTACGGGCAAAGATATTCATCGATTAATCATTCATCTTTTGCTACTGGGCCAAAGATATTTCATAATATCATCATTTAAGGCCGAGGATGATGAAAAATATTTTAAAGAAAAGCGAATCGGTGAGGCGGAAGGACAAATATTAGGGATTCAGTATAACGGTTTATCCAAGATTAATAATACTTCATAATAACCAATTGTGAAGCAGAATTCAAAAATAACGATTAAAACATGGATACAATAAAAGATGGTAGCCAAAATAGACATCTTGGACAAAAAGGAAAATTTTCATTTTTCGGTGAATAGTGCCGTATACGTGAATAGTAACCCCGACACAAAAAATTCCAAATTTGATTAAAAATTTCAAACCAATATTTCGGCATAATGATATTGAAGAAATTAATATCATTTCGAAAGAAAATAACATCCCTTACCTCAAAATAACTGTACTTCTGACTGAATTTCGGATATAGTGCTGACAGAAACTTGCACCGTATAGTAACACTCAAAGTATCAAAATACTCACAAGAATACGCTCGATAATATAGAGAGAGAAAGAGAGAAAACTTGTTTCTGGTGTGATTTTCAATTCTAACTTAGCCCTCTATTTATAGGAAAATGCTAGAACGCCAAAGGAGACTAAATTAATAAAATATTAATAATTCTTTTCTTTTCTCTACGCATGCTAGGTTGGACAATCATCCATCTTTGAACAAAATTAGCAGCCCATGTGCCTTCAACACCAACCAAAAAGTGAGTCCCACCCATAATTTAATAAAAATCATTTTATTTTTCGAAACTTCAGTAATTCATAGAAAATAGCCCGTTTATCAGAAAAATACGAATTTTATGTCTATTCCACACGAAATCAAATTCTCTACAACTTTGTAGCTTTAAGTTTCTCCAAATTCCAAACCGAAAATATCTGAAATCCACAAACGGATGATTTTTAATACCTCTATTCTGACAAAAATACTGACAAAACACTTCAGCATTAATTCCTTCATTTATAACCACATAAAATAAATAAATCCATCATTTATATCCACATCAAATAAATATTTTTTTATCATATAAATCAATAATTAATTATTCCCAAATAATATTACAGAATCACAATTATGACAACCAGGTAGTTCCTCAGGAAGAGGGGCTTTCAATAAGGATTTCTCCTTCTTGGCGCGCATGATTAGGTGACCAAACCTCTCCTTAGATGTAACTTTCTAGACATTGCCAATAATGTTATCTAATAATATTATTCAAACAATATGAATTATTGATCGATAATGGAAAATACTGTGCAGTAACAATTATTGAAACAACAATAATATTAAATATCAACGCAGTAATTATTGAATCACTAAAATAAAATATTGAACAGTAACTACTGTAACAATTATTGAGTATTGCCTTCTTACGTACGAATCAATAATTTAACAATCTTCATGCAATATCTGGTAATATTTCTTGTGCAACCACGCCAGACATCGTATTTTAACCACTAGGTAATCCAACTGTGTTAACGGTAACAATTACACCGTTATTTATAAAACTGAACTTTGTCGTTTTCTTCATCCGACAGTTATTCCGTTATGGGGCCCTCAATTGACTGCGCCATCGTACGGATATTCCCGACAAAAGAAATATTTTATAACCACTTGCTTATTTTACAAAATTTGCTTATTTTGCAAAATTTGCACATTTCACCCATAACCAAAGTATTATATCAAATTAACACCATATTAATTTAGAATAATGAATAGAGAAAATTCAATTTTATTTATAATAAGTTGGGGTCTTACATAAGCAACCCATTTATACTAAACAATTACATAGTAACCAAAACATAATATAAAAGTAACCAAAATCCAACATTGAGGGAACATTAATAGTAACCAAAACATAATATAACAGTAACCAGAACATAATATAGCAGTAATCAAACCATAAAATAATGGTAACCAGAACATAATATATCAGTAACCAAAACAACTAATAATTCCAAAATTCTTAAAAACATTTAAATTAACACACCTTTAGAAGTTTTTGTCTGGGAATAATATTCCAGCTATGAGCATCATCTTCACCTTCATTCCCATATTTAATTGTCGGAACTTCAAAATCAGTCTCCAACTGTTGCCCTTCCTTAGACTTGATATCACCGTGTATCACCAACTTATTACCCTTTATAGGCGATTTGTCACCTTCATTCTTCCCCTTCCTTGGGGACTTGACCATAACAGCTTTCACCATAGCAAACTTCTTCAAATTCTTAACAGAATCATCCTCCATGATTCTTTTCCTCTTGTCATCTTTCTTCCTTGTATCAACCATCCTATACAAAACATAAATAAGAAACAAACCGAAACAATCAAAATTTCATTCTGTTAATACACTACTTTAATACATTATAAATTAAACTAGTGAGTCAAATACTCACCTGTAGCGAGTATATGAGAATTCGAACACTCCTTCCCTGCAGACCATTGACGGCGACACCGAGTGAAGACAACGAAGAAGAAGAAATCAACAAGAACTATAGAAGTAGAAAGCAAAGATAGAAGAAAAGAACAAGGGTTCCCAACTTGCAGAATAAGAGTTTCCAACTAGAGTCCTACAGTAAAACAAACACGTAAATGATAAGGGTGGTTATCGTGCAATTCAAAAAAATCGATCCGAACCAAAAATACGGGAATAGTTTTTTAATTGGAAAACTGATTTGCCATGTCAGCACTCCATTATTAATCACCTAAATTAAAGGAATAATAATTACATTAATTTTGTAAATAAACATGGAAAAATGAATTAATTTTGTAATTATTTTATGGATACACTGTTGTTGTAATTTTTCCTAAAAATATACTAGAATATATAATTGTTCCTATTTTATATGCAAGTAGGATGGTCAATTGAGTTATGTGGACCGGGTACAAAATTGTCCAATTTCAAATCAATTTAAAAATTGTCGGACTTGAGTTTGGGCTCGGTTCCTTTATGTTTATAATAATAAGGTGGTGTTTGATAAAATTTTATAATTAAGATCTGAATAATTTAGAAATCTGAATAAAATAGAGTGTCTGTTTGAAACAAAGACAAAAATGAAAAATTTTGTTTGATAATTGAACTTTTCAAAACATCTAAATAATAATATTTGACTAATTTAACCTTGTAAATTGTTTAAATAATTCAAACACTTTTATGAGAAAAATTATGATATACATTACCAAAATATCAATTTTAGAGAAAATAGTAATTAAATAAGTAAATATTAAAAACCAATTTAGAAATTTTATACTTAAATAAACTTTATACAAACTTTAATATGTATAAAATGTGACGCCCCCAAAATAGGTATACATCACCAATCTTGGGTCGCCAAATACAAGGTACAGAAATCAAATACAAACTTAATTATACAACTGTCCTGTAAAATACGACAAAACATAGCTGAGAGTTTTAATACGAATATTGTCTTATAGACAATATCCAAACTCAAATGGAGTCCTCGTTAAAATTATTATCACACTATTTCATAGAATAGTGAGGAGTACTATAAAACCATCTCGGACCATCACCCTGTTTCCCGATTAGTCTCGGCTATGTTCTCATTTCCTGAAGAGAACAATGAAAGCAAAAGGGTGAGCTCAACTAGCCCAGTAAAAAATATTATGACTAAGATAATAAAGAATAAATTATCGTTAGCCTTCAACAATGTTAAACTGATAAAATACAATAAATATCAAGTTTAACTGCAGCGGAACAAGTAATCCATTAGAAGAGTCAAGTAGAGCATGATATCTACTATCTTCTATGATTTAGAAACTTTATCAACAATTTTATCGCTGAGACTCAGCTTAATAAATAATCCACATCACTGAATTATTCATGCACTACGGGCCAAGGATATTCATTAGTATCACAACCACGAATTATCCATGCACTACGGGCCAAGGATATTCATGTTTTCACCAATGGTCATGATCATGCCAACAACTGTCCATCAAAGTACTACGGGCCAATGAGGACTTTTATCGCATCATTTGTAACATTACAAGTCATGATTATACTGAATAATCCCTGGTCATAATCATACCAATCAATAGTCCATCTATGCACTGCGGCCAAAGATGACTTTCATCACAATATAAGCATGAGGATGATGACAATGATATAAGAATTCAGTTATAATAAAGCAAATGATAAATTTTTAAAGATTTATAAATTAATTTGTCTAGAATTCAATTATGTCCAAATTGTCAACATGATACTGCTTTGTGGAGTAAAATTCAAGATTTATATTGTATCAAAAATGATTTGGACCAAAAAAAATCAATTTTTGTCATGAATAGTACCCCGGGTGAATAGTACTTGAGTGAATAGTATCCCATGAATAGTAATTCGAGAATAGTACCCCGTGAATAGTACTCCGACATGAAAAAGTTAAAACTTATCAAGAATGTTCAGAATAATATTTTCATGAAAAGATACTGGATGAAACGCAAATTTCAAGAATATTCTACTAATTTCATGGACTATAGAAGCCAAAACTTAACAAAATGAGTGTAGAATTCAGAATCTGAAACGAAATAATATTACTTACATACTACAAATTATGGAAGAAAATATTATTTCATACGAATATTGAACAAAAATAATATCCCTTACCTTAAAAAGGAGAGTATTTCAAACTGGTATAGCGGGGATATTCTTGAAGAAAACTTTCACTATTTTGTATACTCAAAGCTTCCTAAAACTTGAAAGAAATACGCTCAATATTATAGAAGAAGAATTTTCTAATTCTGGTGTGATTTTCAATTCTAAACTAAGCATCCTATTTATAGGAGAATGGAAAATGTACTATTAAGAAATATTCATGGACGAAAAACTTTCGAATTCACGGGTTCTCACGGACGACTAATTTTTCTGAAATTTACTATGCAAACACTATGCAGCCACTATGCAAATACTATGCATAATAAAATATAATATATTCAATTTTTCATATAAAACAAAACTTATTATATTAATATAATATATATATATATATATATATATAAATTTCAATACTCCGTCCCGTGACCATTCCCAGATTCCCCCACCTAAATGCCATTTTCTTTCACACGTGGGCCCCACATGTGGCCCACACCTTTATTATATATATATATATATTGAATAACTTTCTACCGATTATTTTGAAAAATGGGTAAGTGGGGGTCCATATAATAAGCAAAATTTATAACATATACATCATAAAAATCCCCTCAATATTTTTAAAAACATTTATTCATCATTATTATAACTCGCAATATTAACAACCAGATCGTTCCCAAGAAAGAGGAGGTTTTCAGATAAGAATTTCTCCCTATTGGCGCACAATTAGGTGACCAACCCCCTTTTCTCGACAGAACTTTCTAGACATTGTTAATTATGCGAATAATAATATGAATAACTTGTCATCTCAATTATTGATTTAATAATATAAAATATTGTAACAATAATTGAATCAAATAACGTGAGATACTTATCACGTGAATTACTCGCAAAGCATAATCTGAATAAAACTGAGTGACTTCTCACGTAAGCATCAATAATCAATATCGTGTGCTACTATGCAACCATGCGTATTACTATACTTTTATCAACGGGTATTTCAACAGTTAACGGTAAAACTTTCGCCGTTATTTTTATAAAAAGATATTTATGTTATTTTTTAACTCTGACAATAATTTCGTTGTGGTGTCCACCAATGATTGTGTCGTCGTACGAATATTCCCTGCTAAAACGAATATTCCCCGACCAATCGAATATTTTATAACAACTTGCTAACTTTGCAAAATTTATAAATATTATTCATAACTATATCATTATAACAAATCCACACCATAATATTCAAAAATATATTTCGATAAAAATCTATCTTTATTCATGAAAGTTGGGGTCTTACAACTTCCCCTTCTTATGAAATTTCATCCTCAAAATTAGGGTATGTACATGGTATGTCGAAGAGGTGAGGATAACTTGATTTCATTTCATATTCTAACTCCCAGGTCATTTCCGCAACATCGTGGTTTCCACACAAAACTTTGACTTGAGGTATAACCTTGGAGCTTAGAATATGTTCCTTCTTATCCAAGATTTTAACAGGTACCTCTTCATATGTTAAATCTTCCGCTATCTCGTCTGGTTCTAACTCAATAATGTGGTTCGGGTCTTCCACATATTTACGTAACATAGATATATGAAAAACGTTATGAACACGAGACATACTTGGCGGTAAGGCGAGTCTATAGGCCACAGTTCTTACGCGATCGAGGATTTCAAATGGGCCAATGAATCGAGGATTGAGCTTTCCTCTCTTTCAAAATCTTGTAACTCCTTTCCATGGAGAAACACGTAACAATACATGATCACCAACATTGAATTCCACGTCCTTTCGATGAAGATCAGCATAACTCTTTTGTCGATCTTGTGAGGTTTTTATACATTGTCGGATCATTTGAATCTTTTCTATAGTCATATGTACCAACTCCGGTCCCAAAAATGTTATTTCACCCACCTCGTCCCAACATACTGGAGAACGACACTTGCGTCCATACAACGCCTCAAATGGAGCCATGCCAATACTTGCTTGATAGCGTTGTTGTAGGAGAATTCCACTAATGGAAAGAACTTATCCCAACTTCCTTTGAATTCAAGGACACAAAGTCTTAATAGATCTTCAAGAGTTTGAATAGTCCTCTCTGACTTCACGTTCGTTTGAGGATGATATGCCGAACTAAATCGTAAATCCGTGCCCATAGCTTTTTGCAAACTAACCCAAAATCATGAAGTGAATCTTGGGTCTCGATCAGAAACTATGGATACGGGCATACCATGCAGTCTTACAATCTCATTTATGTAAATACGAGCAAAACGTTCAAGTGAATAAGCTTCTCGTATAGGTAAGAAATGAGCTAACTTGGTCAATCTATCGGCAATGAGCCAAATCGCATCTATGCCTTGAGAAATCTTGGGAAGGCCAGTAACAAAATCCATGGTAATGTGCTCCCATTTCCACTCTAGAATTTCAAGTGGTTGCAATGGACCTTTTGGCACTTGATGCTCTGCCTTGACTCGTTGAAAAGTTAGACACCATAAGATAAACTCCGCTATCTCTCTCTTCATATTGCTCCACCAAAATGTATGTCGAAGATCACGATACATTTTGGTACTCCCAGGATGGATTACAAACGGTGTGTTGTATGCCTCCATCATGATCTTATACTTTAAATCAGGGTCGTTAGGAACACAAAGTATGGAGTTGACTCGAAGTATTCCTTCTTCATCGATTCTTACTTCCGGAATAGCACCTTCTTGCACTTTCTTCTTTATACGCATCAGCTCTAGGTCTGTAGCTTGAGCAACTTTAACTTTATCGATTAAGGTCGATTCTACTCGTATATTTGACATCATCACGTGGGTCCCTGGAGTCTTTAACTCTATCTCCATCATTTTTTAGTCATACCAAATGGGCTTTTGCGTTAACAATATCGCACTCGTACCCGCATATGATCTTCTACTCAACGCGTCAGCTACCACGTTCGCTTTTCCAAGATGGTATTGAATGGTATGATCGTAATCTTTCAACAACTCGAGCCAACGTCGCTGTCGCATGTTGAGTTCCTTTTGGGTGAAAAAATATTTGAGGCTTTTATGATCGGTATAGATATCCACCTTCTCCCTATACAGGTAATGCCTCCAGATTTTAATTGCAAAAACGATTGCTGCCAACTCTAGATCATGAGTAGGATAATTCCTATCATATTCTTTGAGTTGTCGTGAGGCATAGGCTATAACTTTCTCATGTTGCATAAGAACACATCCTAACCCTCTACCTGAAGCATCGTTGTTTATGACAAATCCCTTCGAACAAGATGGTATTGTCAGAATAGGTGCTGAAATGAGTCTCCTCTTGAGTTCTTGAAAACTCTTCTCACATTTCTCGCTCTAACGGAATTTTATATCTTTTCGAGTCAGCTGAGTTAATGGAGTAGTGATTTGAGAAAATCCTTTCACGAATCTCCGATAATAACCATCTAAGCCCAGAAAGCTACGTACTTCGGTCATTGACTTAGGTTGCTCCCAGCTTTGAATTGCTTCAATCTTTGTCAGGTCAATAGATATTCCTTGATTTGATATCACGTGCCCAAGGAATGCTACTTCCTCAAGCCAAAACTCGTATTTCTTCAACTTGACATATAGCTTGTTTTCACGAAGCTTTTAGAGTATCAACCTCAAGTGTTGCTCATGAAGATCATGGCTTTTGGAGTATATAAGGATGTCATCAATAAATATGACTACAAAATGATCCAAATATTCTTTAAATACTCGGTTCATCATATCCATGAAGGCAGTAGGACCATTAGTCAATCCAAAAGACATGACTAGGAATTCGTAATGCCCGTACCGAGTTCTGAAAGCAGTCTACTGAATGTCATCAGTTTTAATCTTTAACTAATGATATCCGAAAAGAAGATCAATCTTTGGAAAGAATTTGGCGCCTTGCAACTGGTCAAATAGGTCATCAATGCATGGCAACGGGTACCTATTTTTGATGGTGACATGATTTAACTCTCGATAGTCAATACAAAGTCGCATACTTCCATCTTTCTTCTTTAAAAATAGAACAGTAGCAACCTAAGGAGACGTACTAGGACGAATAAAATCGATGTCTAACAATTCCTGCAGTTGGGTTTTTAACTCCTGAAGTTTAATAGGAGCCATTCGATATGGGGCTTTGGAAATGGGTTTTGTACTGGGTTCAAGGTCGATACAAAATTTGATTTCATGCTCTGGGGGTAGGCTAGGAAGTTCTTCAGGGAATACATCAGGAAATTTATTAACAATAAAAATATTATTCAAATCTGACGTATTTTTGTTTAAATCTGTGACATGGGCAAAGAAAGCTTGACATCCGTTTTTTAATAAACGAATAGCTTTATAACTTGATATGACATTGATTGACTTTAGTGGTTTGGTTACTTGAATTCACATAATAGGTTGGTTAAGAATATGAAAACTTATAACCTTACGAAAACAATCAATTTTAGCATGATGAGTAGTTAACCAATCAATCCCTAAAATCACATCAAATGCAAGTATATTTTCAAAGAGATAAGATCAACAGGTAATGTGCAGTTGTCGATTTGAATCAAATAAGACTTATAAATAGTAGATGTAATAAAGGTTTCTCCCAACGGAGTTTCAACAGATAAGTCAAAATCTAATTTCTCCGGAGTTAAATTTAAACGTTGAGCGCAAGTAGGAGAAATAAAAGAATGGGTAGAACCGGTATCAAATAAGGTATAGACTTCGATAGAGTTTATGATTAGCTTACCCGTAATAACCTTGTTCGGGTTCCTTACTTTTTGGGAGGTCACGACAAACGCTCTCCCTTGAACTACCGATTTTGACTTGTCTAGGACGGCATTTGGTGTCACCATCCCAACTGGACTTTGCTTCACTGCATGATAAAATCGAGCTAGGTGACCTTCTTTTTCGTAATTGTAACACGTTTTGGACTGCTGCGTACAGTTTGGACTGATGTGTCCCTCCCCTCCGCATTTGAAGCACATGATCGGTGGTCGTTCTCCTTCCTTAACAATGGTTGCTAGTGCTGACATCTTTCTATCATCGTTGTATCTCCTCTTCTTGAAATTTCCACTTCTATTATCTTGGCCGCGATTACCACCGAAGTGGTTACCATTTTTGGCATGTTGATTCCCTCCATATTTGTTGTCACCGCTTCGATGAATGCTACCACTGGTATTATCATTTTGTCGACTACTCTCACTTGGTTGGGTTGACTCATTATCGCACTCCAATAACTGAGCCTTATTCACAACAACTGAATACAAACACAGTTTGTGAGAAATAAGGTATTGAAGTATTTTGGGTTTCAAACCGTGCAGAAACATTCGCGTCATTCTCTCCTCATTATCAACCAAATGGGATGCAAACCGGGACAACTCAGCAAACTTAGCCTCATATTGCGACACGGTCATATTGTTTTGTTCCAACTTGATAAATTCCACTTCCTTCATGTGACGAATACTTTCGGGAAAGTACTTTTCGTTGAAAAATTCTTGAAACTTCTCCCAAGACATCTTTAGTGCGGTAGGTTAAGTATGCTTTACAGATTCCCACCAGTATTTTGCCTCTCCTCGCAACATGAAGGTGGCAAAGGGAACCTTTTGCTCCTTGGAGCATCCCAAGACATCAAATATCTTGGTGATCTGCTTTATCCATGTCTCTTCCTTTTCCAAAAACTCTGGTGGTCCCAGCTCCTTGAACTACTTAGCGGTGACCATACGTGAGTTTTCAGTGTTTCCACCTGCATTATGGACAGGAGTCTCTCTCACCTGATGTTGCATGAATTTCAGAAAGCCTCTGAACATCCCATCGTTCATCATTTGGTCGGTGTTGTTTTTTGGATGAGGATTGTTGCATTCCTGATGCACATTGTCCTGGTTATTTATCTGTGGTGACTCAACGGTCTACGGTGCTCCATTGCTTATCTCAACATTTTCAGTTGCCATTTCTAAATACTACCACAAAACAAAGGTTAATTGACATACCACATTTTATCTCTATATTCTGACCGACCAATTAAATAACAAATAAGCTTAGGTAGGTCATATTAGCGAAGGATTTCCCTGTCTCTCCCCCTAGTTCTTCTCTCACATCTTAGCCAGGGATCATATCCTTAAGCTTTGATACCAACTGTGATGCCCCCAAAATAGGTATACATCACCCATCTTGGGTCACCAAATACATGGTACATAAATCAAATACAAACTTAATTATATAGCCGTCGTGTAAAATACGACAAAACATAACTGAGAGTTTTAATACGAATATTGTCTTTTAGAAAATATCCAAACTAAAATAGAGTCCTCATTACAATTATTATCAAACTATTTCATAGAATAGTGAGGACTACTATAACACCATCTCGAACCATCACTCCATTCCCCGACTAGTCCCGGCTACGTTCTCATTTCCTGGAGAGAACAATGAACGCAAAAGGGTGAGCTCAACTAGCCCAGTAAGAAATATTATGACTAAGATAATGCAAAATAAATTATCGTTAGCCTTCAACAGTGTTAAACTGATAAAATATAATAAACATCAAGTTTAACTGCAGCGGAACAAGTAATCCATTAGAAGAGTCAAGTAGAGCATGATATCTACTATCTTCTATGATTTAGAAAGTTTATCAACAATTTTATCGCTGAGACTCAGCTGAATAAATAATCCACATCACTGAATTATCCATGCACTATGGGCCAAGGATATTCATTAGTATCACAACCATGAATTATCCATGCACAACAGGCCAAGGATTTTCATGTTTTCACCAATGATCATGATCATGCCAACAACTGTCCATCAAAGCACTACGGGCCAATGAGAACGTTTATCACATCATTTGTAACATTACACGTCATGATTATACCGAATAATCCCTGGTCATAATCATACCAATCAATAGTCCATCTATGCACTACGGCCAAAGATGACTTTCATCACAATATAAGCATGAGGATGATGACAATGATATAAGAATTCAGTTAAAAGAAAGCAAAGGATAAATTTTTAAAGATTTATAAATTAGTTTATCCATAATTCAATTATGTCCAAATATTCACCATGATACTGCTTTGTGGAGTAAAATTCAAGATTTATATTGTATCAAAAATGATTTGGACCAAAAAAATCAATTTTTGTCATGAATAGTACCCCGGATGAATAGTACTCGAGTGAATAGTACCCCATGAATAGTACTCTGGCATGAAAAAGTTAAAACTTATCGAGAATGTTCAGAATAATATTTTCATGAAAAGATACTGGATGAAACGCAAGTTTCAAGGATATTCTACTAATTTCATGGAGTATAGAAGCCAAAACTTAGCAAAATGAGTGTAGAATTTGGAATCTAAAACGAAATAATATTATTTACATACTACAGAGTATGGAAGAAAATATTATTTTATACGAATATTGAACAAAAATAATATCTCTTACCTTAAAAAGGATTGTATTCCAACTGGTATAGCGGGGATATTCGTTGTGGGGTCCACCAATGATTGTGCCTTCATACGAATATTCTCTGTTAAAACGGATATTCCCCGACCAATCGAATATTTTATAACAACTTGCTTACTTTGTAAAATTTGTAAATATTACCCACAACTATATCATTATAACAAATCCACACCATAATATTCAAAAATATATTTTGATAAAAATTAATCTTTATTCATGAAAGTTGGGGTCTTACATAAAACATTTAAAGATAATTATAAGATATGAGGTTTTATTTTAATTTTTAAGCATACGTACAACATAACTATCTATTGACCCAATTGCTCATATTATTCAGACACACCACAAAAAATCATAAGTATAGAATTGCAAAAAAAAATGCCATCCAGTCATCTGTGATTATGAATGAGCGAAGGATCTATGGGGCTGGAGGAAGAAGGTGATCTCACCGAAGGAAGAAAGGCATGCTTTTAGAAGAGATGTGGGGCTAGAGAAAGAAGGGGATCTCGTTGGAGGATCTAGCCATATGCGGTTATGATAGGAAGAAAGACATGTTTTTAGAAGAGATGTGGGGCTGGAGAAAGAAAGGGGTTTCGCCAGAGGAAGAAGGGGATCTCGCCGAAACTTTTATCGGAATGGAGAAAAAGAAATCAATTATAAATATGTGAAGTAATTTTATTTATTTTTCCATATGTGAGGGTACTCAGTGTAATAAGGAATTTAGATGTTCCTCTCACCGATACAGATATGGTTTGATGTCTTAACGAAATAGAAGCTTACAAAGGCAACCATTTTTTTACCAATCAAACATTTGCGTCTATGTGAAACAGAGACAATAGTTTTTAGAGACAATGAGATATAATCAAACACCACCTAAGTATGTTTAAGATAGGTCTAAATAAGTTCACCAGTTTTTGGATTATTTTCTATCAACCTCGCATAAAAAGTAATATAATTAAGATTAATTCTTAAGCTCAAAAATGAGAAATATAATTTAAATAACTCGTTTATAATGTTTAATAAATGTTATTTAAATTAAAATTAGTGAGACATTTGATAGATATTACATTATTTAATATTTTAGTATTTATCTTAATTTAGATGTAGTTTTTGTTATGAAAATGAAGAAACGAACACTCACATACACCTGGTAACTACTTTTTTATTAAGTCAAAATGATCTGTATATAATTTGATCTGATTTACAATTTTTTAATATTATTTTTCGGTCAGGTGTATAATAGGTCGAACGACCTATTGATCAAGCTGAATCGAAATTTTATTTCGGTCTTAAATTTTTATCCAAGTTCAATCCACTCACTTCAAAATTTAATTTGAATATATTTTAAAAGGGGTCAAAAGATCGAATTTCGTACTTGACCAACTCAATTGACAATCCGAGGCAGCAAATTAAATATGTATATAAACAATCCCTTTCTCTAGTGATCATTAAAAGGCGAACCAAAAGTGAACCGGCTATAGTGACGATTTTTTCCATCGCTATAGCATATAAAGACGACGAAATAGCTATGGCGACTATTCGAACCGTCGCCATAGCTCAAAAAACCGTCGCTATAATCGGTTCTCTTTTGGTTCGCTGGAGAAGGGGACCGTGTGTATAAATATCTAAAACAATCTAATAGTTATTGAAAAATTAAAATGAACACAGAATAATTGGAACAAGGAATTGACACGGATAGTCCATGTGTAATACCCCAAATTTTATGAAATGAAAATATTCAATTTTTATAATTATTATTCTATTTAGTAAATGATTAAATTGATAACAGGTTAAAGTTAAGGGTGATATTTGAAAAAATTTCAAAGTAAGTAAGTTGTCATAACATAATCGGTGATAAAGGTACAATAATGCGCGTGGTTGCATAGTAGCACATGGTATTGATTATTCATGCTTACGTGAGAAGTCACTCAGTTATACTTAATTATTGCTACAGTAATTGCTGCATCATATCTCTCATATTATTGATTCAATTATTGTCACAGTATCATCTGCATAATATTTATATTATTAAATCAATAATTGAGACGACAAAGTTATTTATATTATTATTTACAATATTGACAATGTCTAGAAGTTCTGTCAAAGAGAGGTTTGGTCACCTAATTACGTGCCAATAAGGAGAAATTCTTATCGGAAAGCCCCCTCTTTCTTGGGAATAACCTGGTTGTTAAATATTATGAATTATAATATTAATGATGAATAAGTTCGTGTTGATTAAAGATGAAATTGATAGTTCTATTGTGTTGAAATTATTAGTTTTAGTGAAAATCGACATTTATTTCGATAATAATTGATGTCTAGAGGTTATATTGACCAATTAATTCCGTAATTAATCAATAAATGAGCAATTAATTGCTATTGATTCACATGATTATAACTATTTGCTCACATGTGTGTACTATTGATTCACATTCATTTACTATTAGGGGAGTTGGTGCAAGATTGATAATACTTGCATGACTAAGTTAAAAATGGAGGTATAGATGGAGGTACTATACTGTAATTCATATTTTCACATGTATAGAACTATTGATTCACATGATTTACTATTAGGGGAGGTGGTACAAGTTTGATAATACTTGCAGGACTAAATTAAAAATGAAGGAAAAGAGGAAGGTATTATACTGTAATATTTCGAGCCCCAAAACGTGCAATTATCGAAACTATATTTTCCTATAAATAGAAGCTCATTCTTCCTTCATTTCTCACCAATTCACCAAAGCTATAGAGCAATTATTATTATAGAGAGAAATTATAGAGAGAAAGAAGAAGAGAAGTCCGCTACCTCACTATTCCAAATCCAAATCTTCTTTTGAGGTAAGGGTATTATTCTTTCAGTATTCATGAAGAGAGTTATTTTCTTTCAATACTCGTAAGGGTTGTTATTGCGCCTTTATTATTCTTGGAATAACCTATCTCGTGCGGGCCTATCGCATGCACGTGAATTCATTGTTATTCCATTCTTTATTATTCATTTGGAATATCACATGCTGTGCAATTACGCGTGACTTCGTTCCGCTTCTTTATTATTCTCGTTGGAATATCCATGTCTGCATGCGGATTACGCATGACCTTACTGTTCCATTATTTATTATTCTGTGGGAATAACTTTGTTTGTGCGGTTTATCGCATTCATGGTGAATTCGTCTCATTATTCCATTCTTTATTATTCTGCTGGAATAATCATACATGTGGATTACTACATGCATGGTGAATGATCCTTCGATTCATTCTTTATTAAATTGTGGAAATGATCCATCTCGTGGATTACTGCATGGCGGTGAAAATCCATTCATAGCTTCGATATTCTATTATACTAATCGGGATATAATTTCTTTTGTACTCGATATGAAATATCATTTTTTTTTGGTATTTTCTTTTACGAGTTACTATTCACGGGTTACTATTCACCCAATTACTATTCACTCTAGTATTATTCACTTGGGTATTCGGGGCACTTTTCGTGCGGAGTACTATTCACGAGTTACTATTCACCCAATTACTATTCACTCTAGTATCATTCACTCGAGTATTTGGGTTACTTTTTATGTCGGGGTACTATTCACGGGGTACTATTCCTGAAGTACTATTCACGGGGTACTATTTACCCAAAAAATATATTTCTTTTCTGTCCAAATTATTTTTAGTACATGAATATTATTCTTAAATTTTACTCTACAAAGCAGTATCATGTTGACAATTTGGATATTTTTTAAACTCTGGATATATTTAAAGTCTTTAATATTTATCCTTAATTTCGTTGGATTTGATTTTGTTTGATTATTGCTTATATCATTGTCATCATCCTCATGCTTATATTGTGATGAAAGTCATCTTTGGCTTACGTGCATAGATGGACTTGGTATGATTATGACCGAGGATTATTCGGTATAATCATGACCGTAATGTGACGAATGATGTGGTAAAAGTCCTCATTGGCACAGAAGTGCATTGATGGACGCTTTTTTAGTATGATTATGACCGTGATTATTCGGTATAGTCATGACCATTGATGATTTAATGAATATCCTTGGCCGTAGTGCGGGATGATTCAATGATGTGGTTTATTTTTTAGTCGAGTCTCAAATGATAAAGTTGATGAAAAACTTTTTAAATCATAGAAGATAGTAGATTTTATGCTCTACTTGACTCTTCTAATAGATTGCTTATTTCCGCTGCAGTTGTTGATCTAAAACTTGTTGTCTATTGTATTCTATCAGTTGTTATACTGTTGAAGGCTAAGGATAATTTATTCTGCGTTATCTTAGTCATAATATTTCTTACTGGGCTAGTTGAGCTCACCCTTTCTTTCATTATTCTCTTCAGGAAATGATAATATAGCTGGGACGAGTCAGGAAATGGAGTAATGGTCCAGGATAAATGGCTTTAGTAGTCCTCACTATTCTATGGAATAATGTGTAATAATTGTAATGAGGACTTCATTGAGTGTGGATATTGTCTAGATGACAATATTCTTGTTTAAACTCCCAGCTATGTTTTGTCATATTTTACACGACTGTTGTATAATTAAGTTGTATTTGAATTTATGTACCATGTATCTGGCGACTCAAGATAAGTGATGTATACCTGTTTTGGGGGCGTCACACCATGTCCTTAAGGTGTTTATTGCATCTTACCAAAATGGTTTACTAAAGGCTACTGACAATATACCTCCAGGATATATGTCAAGCCTATATATTCACAATGATAGCAACTCACTGATGAATCTCATATATATACTTCTTTGTAAAGGATGATGATATATATTTGAGTATAAGAGATGTAGAGATGGTAGGTTTTCCCTCCAACAAAACTAAATGAATCTCATATATATACTTCTTTGTAAAGGATGTTGATATATATCTGAGTATAAGAGATCTAGAGATGGTTGGTTTTCCCTCCAACAAAATTGATTTTTATTAATTAAGTATTGTTGGTTCCATTTCGGGTTAACAAAACAGACACTAAATGTGCAAGTATACACAGTCAACAAGTAGTATAAAGTAAGTTAAGTATTGTTCCCACGGAGAAAGGTGAATATTTTTAAACTATCATGCAACAACCTTATAGCTATTTCTGGCTGCTTAAACGATTGAGTAACAGGTAAATTAAATTCTAAAGTAATTCTCAACACAAAATTGCTAATTAATAAACTAAGAGATTCAAAGTGGAAAGATATGGGATCCTAATGTCATTTAATGCTTTATCCATAATGCACACCTCTTGTTAAGCTTGATTGACTACTATGGACTGCTAGTCGAGAGCACAAAAGTGAAACATGGCCATCTTTCGATGAACCATGGCCAACTTTCGATGAACCATGTCCAAATCACACAAAATCCACAAAAGAGATAGAATTCATATGAGCATCAATATTACCTAACCCACTATATGTCTATGTGAATTACAATCAATATCAATTTAAGCATAAGCTCTCTCAACAACTACACATGGAAAACGGGTATATGTCTATCCGGGTTATGAATCACGAAATCCAACACATGTAAATTTCATTAACACATGATAACATGGTCAAATCTGAACTTATATTTCCCTTTTCAATTCCATACAAGTTATTAGTGTAGATGGTGATCAAGCATCCAAACATTTAGGCACAACCAAGTTATGCAATCCAACTATAATCATACAAGCATCATAATGAGGCATACAAGTCTGAACTACACAATAAATTTCATTAGAATCCCATAATGGTGGTTAGTTCATTTCTGAATCACCAACCATTATGGGATTTAAGCCAAGCATGGAAAGAAACAAAGAGATTAAAGAGAAAGAGATAACAAATCTGATTAAACCCAGCTCCAAAATGTGTTTTCCACTTAGTTCAGATCCATAATCAAAACCAAAATGAAACTCAATATTCACAGGCTATATATTAGATCTAGAGAGAAAAGCTAAAAATGTAGAGTAATGCTATGAAATCTCTCTAACACTATATATTAAACCCTAAAATAGCAAAAGATAACTGATAGAATCTCCCTTTCGCAACAAGAAATTACACCCTTATATGAAAATCTCGCTACAACAATATAAAATGAAAAGTCAGCATTTAAATAAAGTCCGATCATGGCGTCGCTACGCAAGTAGTAGAAAGTGGGCACGGGCTACCGTGTTCAAGGTCGAGCTTCTTCTACGCAGGCGGCAGCGGTGGTGGTCTTTGATTCCTCGTGATCTTCTTTGCATTGTTGTTGGTGCCTTGCTGCTACATGGTGCTGCTGCTTTTTCCTTCTTCTTTCTTCACTTGACTTCCTTATCTTCACTTGACCACTTCAGATGTCTTCTTCACATGCTTTAGCTCAGCTACATTCTTCAGTCTAGCCATTGCTCATCATTCCATGCCATTGCCATGCCATCACCATGCCTTTGGAGCCTCTTTGATGTATCCTACAAAACGAACATAAAAAGCAATCAAACAATACTAAAAATACTTAAGTTAAGCATAATTCTAGCAAGTTGATATCCAATAAGTAGGTATAAAACCTACTTATCAAGTATCAGTTACAGAAATAATTCTATAACATAACTTTAATCAATATAAAACCGTTCATATTCATGTGCATATTGTTGTTATAACTAATAAATCAACTGACTAACCTGGTTCGAGTTCTATCTAAAAAGATAAGCCGGCTCCTAGCGACGATGCGTATGTGCGCCCTAAAGTGCTAATGCAATGCGAACCCGCACCTAGGTGCGGGCGAGTGGTGTTTTGCACCACGTCATTGTGACTAAATTCAAACCTTCCCTTTATTACCACAAGTAAATTAAACTATTCTCCTTATGCTTATAAAGTATTAAATAGTTTAACTCCTTACCAATGTGAGACTTGAATGAAATAGTTTTTACAAACAACAATGCACTTTTTCATATACTCTATTTTTGATACAATTAAAATACAATATATAATACCTACTTGAATCACATATTGTTCTCTCTGAATCTCCTTAGTATATACTATCGAACGCACTTGTAATTTCATTTAAATTCAATCAATTAATGAATTTAAATTAAACCCAAAATTAATTAAAACTCATAAAAGAGAAGAAGCATTTAACAGTTAATATGTGAAGTGAGATAATCATATACTATTTTTAGAAAATTAAAAATACCTGAAATCATAAATAAAAAAAACAATTACAAACATAAAATACATTTAAACTTTATAATTAATCCATGAAATCCTTAATTTTTAATATTAAAAAGTCTCCTTCAACTACCAGAGGGACCGCAACCTCTACTATCTCTTCCTAATAAGAATACACAAAATTCAAGTTCTATAGTAAGTTAGATCATCATTGTCTCTGATTAATTTAAAAACTAGTATGCAAGTTTAGTTTGATTATTGGATTTATTTTATTTTTTTTACAATGGAGATTTTCAACATAATCAACATATATTAATTTTTTTAAGAAATTAAGATATAAAAAAAAATCTCTTAACATATATCACACGATCTATTACACTAATATCAGTCATGAATTTCGTTATTAAATCTATGTCTTAACTAAATTCAATTTATTAAAACTTGAAACAGTTAATTATATTAATAATTTATGTGAGATTTTTTAAAATATAATAACTATAAAATTAGTTGAAAAATTATAGTGAATTCATTAAAATCTAATTGTCATGACTGAATTAACACTTATTAAAACTTGAGTTTCATACGTCTATTCAATTAAAATTTCAATTAAATTTTATCAATATAAATATTAATATAGAATTTCATTATAAACTTAAGTAAAATTAATTTATTTTCTCATAATCATAACTAAATAAGTATGCACTTCATTCAAATGTTTAGTTTAATAATTGATCCAAAAAACTTATAATATATAATTCAATATTTATTATTTAAATATATATTTAATAATCTAATAACTACAACTATATTCTCAAAATCTTAATTAAATATTTATCTATTTAATAATATAATAAACCATTATATGTTCACGGGAGAATGAGCTTGTTGTCATTAGTCGTTATATTTTATTAATCAGATGATTTTCCTTATTTTTAAACTTACAACGGTAGGTACTATTTACTAATTCACTGGACAAATTAAGGAAAATTATTTCATGTTTGTGGGTTTTTAAAGTCAAGAAAGGTAAGGAAAGCAAAAGAAAATTGAGCTCAATTTTCCTTTGATATTTTCTTGACCAAAACCGTAAGAAAGTTAAGGAAACGAAAATTGGTTTAATGAATTTATTGTAATTCCGTAATCACCCTTACTTGCAACACATAAATATTAAGCATGTTATATTCAATATGTAAAGGGTACAATGGTAATAATACATCATAAAATAAAAATCTTTTGTTTTCCTTAGCAACTCACAAATATAGGATAAGAAAATGGGAGCACTATTCTCTCACAAGAGAGAGAGTTGGACGGGTCTCACCTTTATATGAGAGGAGCAATTACATGTAGAAATATATTTCCCTAAGAAAATTATTATATTTTCTGTATTAAACTCACAAACAGAGCTAAGAAAAATTATTTTGCTATCATTTTATTTTCTATCATTTCTTGAGTTGAAAATTAATTTTAAGAATCCTAGTATGAAAAACTCACATAATAGAGTGTAACTTCTAACTATTTTCCTACACGTAAATCATGAATCCAATCTTAACAATTAGACCATGCAAACACTTTCCTCCTTTTGGATAGAGTAGTGGAAAAAACAAAGAAATTAGAGTTGGGTATGAAACTTTTCATGTGCTAGGGAACATATTTCATGGTAGTTGCCTAATCATATTTGCACATTTTAGTTACTTTTGTACAGCCCCAAGGACCAAGTTGCAAATCAAGACGCTATATTAGCAAGTGTTAGGTATTCTGGCATACATCACAATATGATGGTTCACTTACCTTCTTCATATCTTATCTAATCACACTAGACAGATTAAATAGTAGGAAACTAATAAATTCACAATAAAATCGTCGTTATAGATCTTATAGTGACGACTTTCACCGATGTTATACATAAATATCAATTTCTTAAATATTATTGTTCATTTTGGGAATTGATATTTTTACATTATTTTTTGATATTTTTACACGTAAGATTTATATATTAATTAATAAAAATATGACACATTAGCTAATATGTAGATCTTACGTGTGAAAATATCATATCATTCGGTTTCCTTCATTTTAATATCTATTATAATGTTACCAACACGTTATTATTTTTTTGAGAATTCTTAGAAATATGGATTGAATGTACTCTTTTTTTCCATTTCAATTGAAGATTTTTTCGTACTAAATTAAAGAGAACGAGGAACAGAAAATTATCGCCTATTGAAAGGGACTATATGGTGAGTACGTACTTATTCTTGGTGGGGGTGGAAATAGAAATGGTCCCACCCAACTTTTCTCCAAACACATACCTAAAATCTTTCCTTACGATTAAAATATAATCAGTCCTATAGATAATTATAATAATATTTATTTATTTTTTAATTTTTTAAATAACAATTAGTATTTCTGTAAATTTTTAGTGTTGACTCAATAGATAAAATTATATATTTACCACTTTATATGTTATTAAAATTTTAATTTCTAAATAATATATATATATATATATATATATATTTAATTATCCTTTTTTAATACAATACATTTTAATTATAGTTTTATTTATAATTAAGACTATCTCATTCAAATAATTTAATTTAATTAACATATATTTTTGGATAAGTGATACAAATATTAAGAATTTTAAATTAAATTATTAATGAATGTTTTCTAATTAAAGTGATTTAGTATGTTGATAGTTTAGTTTTTTAGTGTTTAACAACAAAAATTATTATTTGAATTCTTAGTTTTATATTATGATTTTTATATGTTAAATTTTCTTGAGTATATGTCAAAATTTGAGATTTTTATGATTTTAATTATATTTTTTAGTATACAGATTGGTGTTGTTTTATAAAATATTGAATAAAATAAAATATAATAATATTTATACTATCTCTATCTTATTAAAATAATTTTTAATATATTTTTTTAAAGTAATAACATTTGTTATTTTTATTATAAATAATTATGCTTAAGAGTGACTTATGTTTAATTTAATATTTGAGAAAAATAATTAATATAATTTATAATACTTTTTATATGAATAATAAGATTAATTTATGTAATAATAAGTTTATTTTAAGTAAATTTTAATATTTGAAAAAAATAATTATAATTTTTTGTGTTAATTTGTACTTTTATACTTATTAAAATTTTACTTTTTAATTACAAAAAATATAATTGAATGTATATATTACATAAATTTTAATCTTTAAGAAATTTAATTAGCAAAAAGTGTATGCAATTTATTTTCTTTATAAAATAAATATTTATTATTTTTTGACAAATATGTTATTTATTGCTCAAATTCATAATTTAATTAATTAGATCAAGTTAAGTAAAAATTATAACATACAAATTTATATTTAGTGGATATATTAAACATTATAGCTTGAAGAGTATATTAGACATTATATTAAAAATATTTTTGAATATTAGTTGGTCAAACACTAGGATAGTGTGTATATTATAAACTTATTTTCACTTTTCTCTTAATTGAAAAACTAAATGTGTGGTGTTATTATGGTTATATTAAGGGGATATCAATATATTTTACTCTTCCCCTTGCACCCGTCATAGACTCTCACTCGGTCCCACTAAAAAATATTGTTTATAAGATTTACTCTTTTCGTTATAAAATTAGATATATGTTTTAATTTTTTTTGAGTTAATTCGCGAAATTTGAAAATTTAAAATTAATATAATTTCGTTCAAATTTTAGAAACAACAAACATGATAATTAGTAGTAGTATTTTACAGTTAGTTTATAATTGTTATATTTATTTGTATTAAACCTAAATAATTTTATATCAATTTTGAATTTTAAGATTTCGCGAATTGACTCTGAAAAATCAACATATATATTTAACTTTATAACGGAAGTAGTATGTATTAAGGATGTATTTTAAGTTGTTATATATTTATCTCTAAAAGTATAAGTTATTAGGTAATTAGTGGTGGGCATGATATTAAAATTAAAGTTTTTATATTGACAAAATAAAAGTAATATTGTCAAAGCAAAATTGTCATTGTTTGAATAAATATACATTTAACGATATTGTTGTAGTTGCTCTAACGACTCTTAACATTTAAAACGACACTTGTTGTCTAGTAACATAATTTTTGTTATGAGAATATCAGCAATCTAAATGTATGATTATAAATTTTAAAAAATTGTGTTATATTATACTAATAATAATAATAATAAAAATAATAATAAAACTCTTTTTATAATTTTTTTTATATCTCAAACTAGACTCTTTGTGGGACAGACGGAGTCAATTCAAATTAACCGTTAATATAATGGGAATTAATATATATTTTCACATAAAAAATATAATATTTTCTCTCCTGCATAAATTATACTAGTAAATAGGTCTCATATTCATATGAAAGAGATAAATATTTTTTTTTTTCAAGTACGAAAATATCAATTTCCTAATATAAACCCCTACCCTCCATCCCTCTAGCTGCATGTACTAGTTTTCCAATTCCTTTGTATATTTTCTTTCTCAAGTTTACATATAGAAAAAAGAATTTATAATGCTTTTGAGAAGTGCTTCAGCTCCAATACCAAGATCCTGGACAAACGACTTATCACCAGAATCCCCACAAAAATTCACCAATTCTCTATCTTTTACTTCCTCCTATGAACCAATCAAGAAACTCACAAGAACCTCGTCCGACGGCGATTCCAACAGCAAGAACAAGTTTTTCCGGCGGTCATTGGCATTAATGGAGATGGAGAAACAAGAAAAAGAGGTGGTTATGGAGCCTGATTCAAGAACTATTTCACTTGACTACTGGTTGTTGAATCCGGCTAAGCCCGTGGCGGTGGGCGGTGGTGGCGGCGGCGGCGGCGGAGGTGGTGGTGGAAATGATGGGTTGTTGGGTTGGGATCATGGGTTTGAGAAGGGTGATGAGTATTATCAGAAGATGATTAAAGATGATCCGGGGAATGCTCTTCTTCTTGGAAACTATGCCAAATTCTTGAAAGAGGTAAATAATATTTGCATTTGTCCCACAGAAAAGTACTGTCACATTTGAGTTTGATCATAATTAATTTTAAAATTTTATAATTTTATAATTTCAATCATGAGGTGAATTTATTTTTATTTTTAGAATAACAATTTAGTACTTATTAATATTTTTTAAGTAGTTTATAATATAAGATTAAATACTATATTAATAAAAGTCAAAGAAATTAACATCATAGTTAAATATTAGAATTTCGCAGATTGGCTATATAAAAAATTGAATAGGACTCTTTTTGTGGATATATATTTTGTGTATATCTTAATTTGCTTCTTCTTCTTCTTTTTGCAATATTTATTTTATTTTATTTTATTTTATTTTGCTAAATACAAATGAGCACTTTCACATGAACAAAATTTGAAATGCAGGTAAGTGGAGATGTAGTTAAAGCAGAAGAGTATTGTGGAAGAGCAATATTAGCAAATGCAAATGATGGGAATATTCTGTGTCTTTATGGAGGCTTGATGTGGAATGTACATAAGGATGCTCCCAGAGCAACTTGTTATTTTGATCAAGCTGTTAAGGCTTCTCCTGAGGACTGGTAATGAATTAATTAACTTGTACGATATTATTCTACTTTTTATGTTTAAATTTCAATTTATTTTTTTTTATAAAAAAGGTTAAATCCAATCCTTTTCCCTAAATTAAAGCCCCAATTTAGGATGTATTATAAGTAAAATGAGTTCTCATAATTAAGTATATAATGACAATTATAGTAACACACTACAGATTCAATCAAATCTCGTGTTAACGTCAAGATTTGTTCACGCGCCACAATCATCAAAAGTCGTCAATCAATGAGATCACATAGAAACGAGATCACGAGAGATACTCCAATGACGGCTTGGGTGCGTCGAAAAAAGGTTTAATAGATATATAGTGCCAAAAATAAATACAAGCTCAAAAATATTTATCTCACAAAAGAAAAAAATAGAGTAATGTATTTAGTTGGATGGTACAATTTTATTTTTATTTTTTTTGCTTGTGACTCCCAAAAAATGTATAAGTATAACTATGGTTTTATCAGATATAATCGTTTTTGTATATGTCCACCGACTGAACCCAAATAATCATATATTTTTTGGGATCTCACATAAAAAAAAAAAATAAATGTCAAAAAATGTCTACCAAGACTTATTCAAAAAGGAACTCAGGGATTCGGTTTTAACCATCACGCTAAGATCTTTGATATGAGATGTCATGATTTAATTATTTATGTCGAGGTATTTTGACATACCTTGCTATTAATTTGAGCAAGCCTTATGCACTAGTACGACATTTAATTAAAGGTCTTTCAAAATGTTATTAATATTATGTATTTTGTCAAACTTTGTAATGGTTTATCTAGTTCAAATTAGGTTAGTCATTTCTTGATTTTCTTTATTTTTTTAAAAAAATTAAAATTTTGGCTTCATTAATCCATTCTAAACTTAGGCTCCATTGATGATACAGTTATGTTTTGGCTTCTTATGCTCGCTTTCTTTGGGATGCTGATGAAGAAGATGGGGAGGAAGAAGGACAAGAAAAAGAGGAAGAACAAACAAGTGCTTCACAAATTAGTTTAGTACAAGGAATTGTTGTTACTCCCCCAACTAATGTAATTGCTACTTGAATTTGAACTTTTTCCAATTGGGTTTTGGTTTAATTTGCTCTCAACATCAACCTCATCCTCATCCTCATCATCCCCTATGTACATTCATCAATGAAATAAGAAAGTTGAGGGTACAATGCTTCAAAAAATTTCACAAGGAATTGTTTTTACTCTTATTAATATTCCATCCATACCCAAAACGATGACTAAAGTTACAAATGAGATATATAGTACATAAAGTAAAGTGTAAATATGTCATTTAGTAGGGTCTATTAATATAAAAAAATATATATATATCCCCTTCTTTAGGAATTTTTTGGTCTTAGACTTCTCTTCAAAGGTTATTACAAAAGATGGAATCTCAAGTCTTATCTTTTTCCATCTACCTACTATTCTTGTCTTGTATGCTTAGCATCTTCTTTCATTCATGTTACATATGCCTCACTTGCATGTTATGTTTGGTAGCATTCACAAGCTTGTAATGTATAGGAGAAAATACACTAAGGGCATGTTTGTGAATTTAATTTTAGAAGAAAGGGAATGTTGGAGCCTTCAACCTTCCTATTCACAAACATGCCTTAATAATTATCATAGTTTATAGTGCTTGTTCGTTTACCACCTTATGGAACATTGTCGACAACTCATTCTAAACACAACTTAATTAATTAAATACATCACAGAAAATGCTATAAATGCTAGTAACCAAACATACTCGTAATAATTATTGTTCAAGTTTGACAATTCACCAAGCCATATCCCACCAGGCCAAAACTAAAAAAAAAAAAAAAAAAAACTAAACTAAACTGTTCATGTTGATGTTGCATATAATAATAATTCATGCTCAGTGATCATAGTTTTACTCCTGAAAGGTACCAGAAAGGTCTATAAAAACAAAGACTCGACTCAAAGGTCCAACTCCACATTGAAATCATTTTACTAATAAAACTACAATAATCTAAAGAGACTGCAAGTGTTGACAAACATATGATAAGTTTAGCGGCCAATGCCCTGATAAGCTGAAACAGCAAGCAAACAACTAACCCAAAAAAAAATGTAAATAGTTGTACAGAAGCTTCATATTACAAGCAGTACATTTCTTCATTATAGTCTTAGCAGCCCATACAAGTCTATAGTTTAAATAGCTGATACTTCAACTATAAAAAGTAGATTTCACCCAAAAAATTCCCACTTCTCAACGTCCAAGCAGCTAAACATATTTAAACATAAATTAGGACATCAAATTGACCTTAAGTGCTCAAAAGGACTCCAAATCCTACTGAACAAACCAGCAATCTTTAAAGGACAAGCACATTAAACAACCATATCTTGCTGCGGATTACGGACAAGACAACACATATCAACCTTTAACTACGATATCATTCACGCCCCAATAGTCATATGATTCAAGCCTTCTCCTTGCGCTTTCCACTTCTTCCAAAAAAAAATGGATGAGCTCGATAATGCAAATAGTACCCAATGTAGCTTAATTTTCCGATGCAACAGGTTCCTGCACTAAGATGGTCTGCATCTGATCTTCAACTTCAGGTGCATAACTCGTAATTGGCTGAATTTGGCTCAGTTCAGCTTTCGGTTCCACCTCATTTTGGGAGTGAGATGCATTTTCATTACTATTGTTAGACAAGGTGATTTCTTGAGGCACCGCTTTGTTTGTTTCATTGGAAGAGGCCATTTTGTTGGATGCAACTTCAGTTCTTTCACTTGATATGTTGGTTCTTTCCGAAGGCAGCTTAGGAAGAGACTTTCGTATAGGCTTCTTTATATTGACAGCAGAAAGTCCTTTAGCGGGATTGTTTTGGGACACTTTCTCATCCAAGATTAACCGACTGGGCCGCAAATTGCGACTATTATTTTCTTCAGAATCTCTGATGGGTGAGTATTTCTTTCGAGCAAACTTGGGAGATTTAGCTCTTGTTGTTGGTATCTACATCATAGTTAAAGAGGCATCAGGGCATTATATTTTGGATCCAATAAATCCAATTTTTGTATCTCAAAACATCCAACTAAAATGTTATTATTGCTACAAAAAAACAGTAATATAAAATAAAAGAGTCGATGTATCTCTTAATGTACACTCCAGAAGGACCTGTCATGATCACACAAGAACCCCTAGATGATATCCGCTTTATAATATTCCCTTGTTACCTTGACAGTAAGGCATGCCAATCATCCAAGCCAGGGTACTAGTGTGCAATGGTGAAAATCTACTGATGTAAACTTTCCCCGACGAACAGGAGTGCAAATAAAAAATTGAATAAGTCCGAGATCACCCTAGCACAAGTCCTAGCACAAGTCCGACTTCATTCCTAGTATCTGTTAATTTTAGTAGTTAAAGTTCCCCTAATTTTTAAAACAGAATTACAACCTTATTCCTTATTATATCTTGATTGGGTTTTCTTTTCATTTTGTGTGAGTGATGGTGCTGGTAGGGGTGTGAACCGATTGGAAGAGTAATTGCTGAAATTCCTCCTTTACCTATATTTACTTTGAATATTTGGACTCAAACTTGCACCTAATGCAAAAACTAAAAAGGATAACCATTTCATTAAATAGTTATCATGTACTTTGTAGAAGAATAGAACATACACTAATCCCAAAAACAATCTAGTACAAAATCATTGTTCTTGAAAGGTGATCTTACCCTAAAAGAAACCACAAGTAAATTCAGCCCAAACTAAAACAAAAAAGGAGTTCCAAAAAATTAAGTTCAGCCTAGAAAGAAGAACCTTGTAAAACTACTTATTATAGTCACACAAGGATCAAGAGAAATAAGAAGAAAAGTACGATGATAGAAAACCAACTGGCCAACAATTTAAGGAAAATATGCATTTGTAAGAATTAGAAGTATTGATGGTAACTAAACCGAGAGAGAGAGCATATGATGGTAGATGACAAGGTCCCAACAAAGTAGGATATAAACTATGAGCGAGAAACAGAGACATTTATCCTAGTAAGCTTATCTGATACAAGGTTGGCATTAGATAAGCAAACACCGTGCTAAACGTGACCAAGATATTATTATTGTATATTTTTCTGCAGCTCTATTCTGTGAATATATGTTGTTTACCACACCTCTTTCTTTGTTCTCTTTTTTCTTTCTTTGGTTTCTTTGATTTCAGAGAAAAAAGTGGGGATTGTGGAGATTGGCACGAATGATACTATACGATTCAAGTGATTGAAATACCGAATGCATATAAAAAAAAAATTCAGCCATGGTCAACAAGCATGGTACCCCAAATAACAAAACATAAGAAAAACACCTTCTAGGTGGAGTCGTGGACTATCATCGAGATATGGAAAAAACATCTACATCTAAAATGTTTTCCTTGCTAATTCTTTTCCATTATACTACTCCCAACCCGAAAGGGACGGAGAGAAACTTTATTAATGAGGCAATTTAAACAGACTCACTAATTGCCCATTTCTGGTATAACATTTCAAACTGTAAAGTTTCATTGTTTAAATCACTAGAACTCCTTCCCCTTTAAAATAATATGACCGGTTTCGCACCTAGTAGTTTACCACAGTATTTGTTTTAATTATGTAACTTGTACTTGTTCCATGTGCTACAAAGCAATCAAGGAATCATTTGTATTATCACTCATTATCTTTATTCTTCATGATGAATTATTTAATGGATTCTCTGAAAAATTAGGATGATCCTATTGAACTCCAGTTCCACATACTGTTGTAGCCTGTAAGCACTCCAAAATCTATGACTTTTTAATGCAACTACATAATGATTTTGCAGAGCAGATGCTCCCATAGAAGTTATAGGAGTAGCATTAGAATAACCCCCAAAGTCATAATTCTTTGGCATGACAAAATAGAATTATTCCTTTCGTCCCTCTAAGAGTGTCACTTTTGCCTTGTATTTGCCACTGAAATGAATCGCTATAAATGAGTCCAGAAAGTGCAAATCCTATAACTACTTTCCTTCTTACTCAAAAAAATATCACAAAAAGATAACTATAACCAGAGGGTGTTAGGGATAACTTGAAGCTATCTTTTCGTCCCATAAGAGAGGTATCTTTGTGGAACGAAGGGATAACTATACATCCAAGATTTGCAAACATAAAATTTAAAATCCGTCTAAAAAGTGACACCTCATGTCCAAAGTAGGATTACAAGTCTTCATTAGAATGTCCCTGAAATGTAGGTCTCTCCCCTTTCAAACATATTTAAAGGTAGTTCATGCCAGTCATTATATAGCTTTACAAGCAAAACTTTTGCAACTCAATTGTAGCCACAACAATTACAAATCATGTATTGACACCTGATTTCCATTTCATGCCTAAACTGTACCTTGTAAGCTTTTTCCCACATTTCTATCCCTAAATTCTTGTCCAATTGCGAACACAGTTTCAATAGAACTAACATCTGACAAGTAGCGTCAATAATAGTTTAACTTGCCAAAGTAAATTCTTTAGATTTCCCAAAAAGAAAGTGTGGACAATTATTTAAGGAAGGTTGCAATCATAGTTATCAAGGCGTCGCCTAGGCGACGACTTATCGTCAAGGCGTTGGACAGGTCGCAAGGCGAGGTCGCGCTGACAATTAGCTCAACACATGAGAACTGTCCAAAAACATCACCAAACGAAGTCAACAATACTCACGGAAATCATAAATAGATAGATCTAAGAAATCCGAGTACAATAGAAGTCCGGTAAATCATAAATAGATAGATCTAAGAAATCCGAGTGCAATAGAAGTCCGGTGATGATCGAAGATCTCACGTGCTAGTGTGAGGAGGCGTGTGACATTGCCGACGACTTTTATGTCGTTTCACGTCAACACGTAGACGTCAGCACGTAGGTGGTTCTTCCATGTTGGCGAACCAACCACCGAGCTCGCCTGATGAAGACGATCCTTGTAGTATATTCGTTTAGCGGCTAGATAGGTTTTTGTTTCTAAGACATACTACTTCTGTGTTTAACTATTAACGTGTGTGATAGAAAGAGAGTTGTGCTTGTTTTGTTATTTATACTTGTGTCTGATTAGTGGGGAGTAACACTAATTCTACATGTGGGTGAAATTTGTGTGAAGTTCGTGGATTTTGGTGTCTTGAATGTTATTTAGGCTTGGTTACTTTAGCAAATTACTTTAATGGAAGACTTCCAATGGACAACCACTACTTTACTTATCTTATGGCATGTTTAGGTTGGCAATGACCTTTAATAACTTAAAAGAGTATTAATATCTATCTTTGTTGATATCTTTATTTTTTTTTCTTTTGATTGTTTTTAATAATTAAATATACTAATTCATACACATACTTTTGTATTAAATAATAAAAGTATATTTTGTTTTTAATAATATTTAATAGTCTTAATATATATGAGAATAACTTCATAATCATATATACATAAATTGTTTATTGTTAACCACTTATCACCTTATGGACGCCTAGGTGGGAGCCTTATCGCCTAGGTGTCCTAATGGTAAGCTACCATCGTGACTTGTCGTGGTGCCATGACAACTATGGTTGCAACAAGGATGCATAAAATGGAAGTGTAGCTATAAAGTTCCGACGGACCGGAAAGACCTAGATAAATGGCACGATATATAATCTTAAGGAGAAATCAAAGAATGGTGAACCTTTGAACCATTGTAATAAAGAGAGAACGTAACAAATCCAAATAATCTACTCATTTACCCCAAACTGCACATATCACCATACAAATACCCCACTCCAAGTTAATTATAGTATTTTTGTGGCTCCAAACAAAGGGTATGATTGGAAAATTTTTTACACTATCTCCCTATTTGCTAACCTTAACTTGTGCCTATTATACTTTTAGACATCCTTTTGACGACAGAGGTAGTGTTGTATCGCTTATTTATCACAAGACGGTTATAATTCGTGGTACACAAGAAGTTGTTCTTGTGGACTATGGGTTCACTATCAAAACATGTTGAGCAGTTAGAATCATTTCATGTTACACAAAAAGGATGTGTACAGACTATGGGACATGGGTTCAAGGAAAATGTTGATACTGACAACTATGCTCCCTTAAGATAATTTGTGCAAAAACTAATGTTCTAAAAGGCGCTAGGCGGAAGTCGGGCGCCCAGGGGGGCCTAGGCGGAATTTTTTATATTAAGACAATTTTAATATTTTATCTTACATTATTCTAACAAAACAATAATATAAAGCAAAATAATCTATAATAAAGATAATAATTAAACTATAGAATTAGTAGTAATTACATTTAAGTAGTAAGATATATATCCATTGCTTGAAATAATTAAATTATAGAATTAGTGTTACTAGCGAGTAGTAACTAGTAAAAAAGTATCTTGATATCTTCATATATATAATTATATACATACTTCTTCTCTCTCAAAAATTTAAATAAATGTTATTTTTAAAAATTAGTGTGAAGTTTATTGAATGAGACATTTGATATTATTAATTATAAAATTATTTTAATTTGTGTAATTTTCAAAATTGAGGACTTAAAGAAAATGACAAATACCATATACTAAGTATGACTAACATATCTTTGACGTATTAGTTTTATTCATAAACAAAATTGGTATTAAATAATAAAATTTAAAATTTTAAGAATCCAATTCGATATTAAAACTTAAGAAACTAAACATAAATTTAAGAATTATATTGAATTAAACTAAATATTACAAACGTATCATCATTTATAGAATTTCAAGTTGGTACAAGTTCAAAAAATTACAACTATAAAAAAATTATCCATTTTGACTTGATCTTGTTCACTTCTTGTTGTGATTTGATATGCTACAACTTGCATTAAGAATATGGTAAATAATTAGAAAAATAAATATATCAAGATTTGGTTTTGGTAGTAATTTAAAAAAAGAAAAAAAACTCCGCTTAGGCCCCGCCTAGGCCCCACCTAGCCCGCTTTTTTCACCAATTTAACCTTAGGCACAGCGCCAGGCGGGCCTAGCACCTAGGCGCAGCCTAGGCCGATTTTTAGAACGCAAAAACTATGGTTGTGGCTGAAGACCACTAAGATCAAACTTCTCGAATTCCACTCTTTTTATCAAAACATCTCCATCCACCAAATCAACATGATCTAGATAACAAGAAAGAACCTAGGGTGTTATTATACAAGCTAGGAAGCAAGTTTAATTAGTCACTGTGAACTCAAGAATTTTCTTTTACATATATGTTCTTTAGATATGTACTTTGGTGATACAATACTAATCTATAATTCTTGGTTTATCAAATGACAAGTACCTAGGGTGCTAGATAGATTATATATATTTTCCAAATTTACAGAAATATTATACAAGCTAGGAAGTAACTTTACCATGAACTCAAGTTTTTCTTGCACATTTTTATTTATCTGATAAGTATAAGATCAAGTATTTCATACAATGAAGATGTTTCTGAAATTTCCCCCTTGTCAATATTAGTTAACCTTAAAATTACTTTCTTTTCTTTCCTTGTTTTCCGATAAGTAACTGAAAAGTTACCTTCTTTAACTCTGCTTTAGGAGGTGGAGGTTCCTGATAGAAGCTTGGCAAGGGTGTAGCTTTAAATGTCAAACTCTTCCTTAACATTTTAATCTCAGCTTCTTGATTTTCCTGTTTAAATATTTGAAAAACAGCATCAAAACCGACACATAATGCAGTACTAAAACATTGAAATCAATAGTACGATAAACAGTACCTTGGTTTTGGCTTGGAGGGTACTCTTCTCCACTTCCTTTGCATGAATCTTTTCCTCAAGTTTAGAATAATACTACACAAAAAGAAAGATGAAGAATTTCCTCAACAAGATTGTTGTAAGTCAAATTTGAATAAATCCTTACAGTCCACATTGTGCAAATAGAAAAACTGACCTCTCTTCTCTTCTCAGCTCTTTCATTGCACTTAAAACTGAAATTGTACGACGGTAGTGTACCCAATCTTTGGGGTTTACCATCTCCCGTCCCTGAGCTTCTATAGATAATTAAAGATAAACAGATAACTAAATAGATGAACTAAGTTAAACTTATATTAGAGTCGCATAACATAGGTATCTAGACTCTACTTCATTTGTTCCCACAAGATAAAAACTAACAAGCAAAGAATCATCTGTAGGTCCGCATATCCGCCGATTCCAGATTCATGGACTCTTCTAGATTCTTCTAGGGAATATTTTCGTAGTTCTCGTAATGATAAGAACTGAAAATATTACCACTATACTACACTAATTAATATGTTTTATATACTAATACATTCAACAATATTAGTATAAGAATTATTAGTATATATTTTCAGAATTCCTAGATAGTATAAGTACATTAATTTTTTGCTTTTTTAAAACTTTACTTTTTATCATGAATTATAATTTTTGGTGCCAAAATTTTAATGTATGTATATCAGTATATATTCATACATATATAAAAAAAAACTATTTAGCATGTAAATATGTACCAAATCCCCGAATTCCCATTTTTTGAGATTTGTCAAGCCACCAACTCCCCTTGTGGCGAACCCGAATCCTAGAACTCAAGCCCTTGCTTCTTAGGATAAAAAAGAATGTGAAAATAATCAACAGAAGTAGGATACGAAGAAGAATGTGTGCTTCCTTCAGCTTTATTTGGGTCAACTTTTTTCACCGTCTTCAGCCTCGTCTTCTCCCTGCAGTATGGAAATTACAATAAGCAAACCTTTGAAAACGAAAAAGACAAAAAAAAAAGTGCAATGTATCTGCATTCTCTCTGACACTAATAAGAACTCAGAAGCTAATAGTTGGAGACCAACATAAACCTCTGTTGGATAGAAATCCAACTAATTTAATTACAAGTGCAAGCTGAACGTACGCAAGGCCTTGTGATTCTGGCACATTCACTGTAGGTGACGGTGCACGGGACTTTTCAGATTCCTGCAAATAACCAATAGTGTATAACTAATAATGGTAAAGCAGAGATCGTAATCAAGGTTCAGAACCAAATGAACGTGTACGTTTACAACAATCTAACAATACCTTAGAGACACGAGCCTTAATTTGTATAGATGTTGGCTTTGAATTACTGTCTGAAATCTGCCTGTCATTCAGTGCTGTATTCTTTGTCCTGAGGGAAAATGGTTGTTTTGGGCGTGAATCTGAACCGACAGAAACTCTTGAAACATAAGTTGATTGTGACTCATCGCCATCTTTGTTCTTCTTTGCCCGTGTTCCTGCAGCATTTTTTGGGACCAAAGAATTCCCATTCTTGGAATTGCCTGTATCTCTTTGCAGTTGGGAATGCTTTGACTCGTTTGTTTCTCTCACTTCAAGTTCCTAAAGTTAAGATGGCATGAATATACTAGGTATAAAATTAAACTAGAATTATATTATCAAAACTAGAAGGGGGAAAAGATGCTATATTTACTACCTTAGAAACGGTAAGGCCATTACTTTCTGCAGGCACCATTGATCCCTCAACTTCTTGAGCAAAGGAGTTGTCATTCAACTTCAGAGCACTTTCAAAGTTCTCGTTAAATCCTTCTATCTCTGAACTGTCATTTAGAGTCCCGTTTACTTGCTCCGAAGAAATACCTTCATCCCACTTGACGGGAAGTTGTTCACGGATTCCATTTTCACCACTCTTCCCATTCCCAGACAAAGCTATGACATTATCAGTATCCATCATGAGCTGCAAATTCAAAAAATGCCCCACCTGAAAAACTGCAAATTGATCGATGAAGAAGAAAAATAAAAATGGTATCCTTCTATAGAGAAATCCCAAGCCAAATTCAATCAATACCGTGCCTTTTGCTTCTTCATTAAAGAAAAAAAAATGGAGGGTATATAAACATCTCACATATGCTAAATTTCAATTAATCCAACTTTTCACAACATATCATAGGAGAAGCAGATAGACATGAACTTTATGTACTACGAATTATAAAATTATTTCTATTAGACCAGACCTGATCATTATTCCCTCCTTAAAATGTACTAATTATGTGAAAATTAGAATAAAAAAGAAAAGGTTAAATCTCGAACTTTTAAATTTAAACTTACCTGTGAAAAATACAATTATAGTATTTTGCCAAATAGAAATAATCAATAAATTAAAATAATAATAATAATAATTAAGTCCCAATTCTGACTTATTTCTTTCACTTCAGTGAAGAAATGGTTTGAGCACCGACCAAACCCTATCTAAAAGATTAACAAATGAAAGCTAAATATACTCAACTAGATCTTGGAACCCATCAAAAGATCCATTATCTATAAATCGAAGATTCAGCTAAAAGAAAAGATTATTTAACATTGTACTGTAAACAGGAAAAACCAATTTCCAAACAACTAAATCAGAGTTCAAATGCAAAGAAAATGAAAAAATAAATCAAAACCGAATGATACATATATGTATAATGTATAAAAACACTTACCCAGTAAAGCTACTATGATCAGGAGGCCATAGAATCCAATAGAGCTCTGGATGACTCTGAAGAACAAAAAGGGTTGAAGAAAGAAAAAGGGGTGCTGAATCGAACTCTAAAGTTGTGATCTTTGGATTCAGAAATTGGGGAAAATGAAATAAAAAATCAAAAAAAGGGGGAATATTTGGGGGGTTTTATAGTTTTTTCTTTTTGGGTATTTTTGATTTTCAAATGCACAGGGTTTCAAGAAACAAAGGGGCTTGTTTTGTGCTGTCAGCTCTTTTGAAATCCATTTCCAGGTCAGTTTCTCTCTCCTATACAAAATGGAGTAGCAGATGTATTTATTTACATACAGTTTTTAAGACAAACATATTACATACATACTGATGTTAGAGTGAGAAAGAGAGATGTAGATTTCTGATAACATTTATGTCAGCAGAAACAATGGGATGGAGTGGCAACATTTGGACTGGAGGGCTAAATTAGGAAATTCAAATTTCTTTGGATTTTGATAAAGAATTATTTACTATAAATTATCGATTCAGTAGCATTTTTGACTAAAAATATAGTAATTATTATTATGCAGTTTATACCTTTTATATGCTCAATTATATACTTATATATTTGTATAATTATGTATTTACAAATTAAAAGATTGTTGTCTTAGTATTTTAATTTGAGAATTATTTTTGTTTTCTCTACAAATACTTCTACAATTTTTTAGCTACTATATATATATATATATATATATATATATATATATATATATATATATATATATATATGCGCGTGTTTATATATATAAAAATAATTAAAAATCTTCTATTGTTCTAGAATTATAAATATACAAAATTTTGTAGGAATGTTAACCGTTGTTTGGTTTTTATTTTTATTTTTTTGTGAATTTTAATTTATAACTAATAAATGTCTGATTTATAACTTATTCAACTACATGTGTGTAGTTAAGTACATAATTGTTATCTATAATAACGTATTTTAGTATTTTTATGGTCATAAGACAGTTATATTTTTTTTCCAAATCAGAATATAGTCGAAATACCTTTGCACATAAACTCGAATTTGAGACTGCTTTTAGAATTATTTTTTTGAAAATGAAAATAAAAAGAAAAAAAAATCTAAACCAATCTTTTATTTTTTTTCTGGAAATAAAAATCAACAACAAATTTGAATTTTTATTCCTAAAAATAATGATTTTAAATCCTAACATTAACTTAGAGTTTCTATCAAATACTACAATATACCTAACCTCAAAGTTGCACAAAATCTTAAACTTGCTGGTTTAGCAACCCTAAATCATCATAATTTTCATAAAAAAATTATGATTATTGGATAGACTTGAGCATATTGGAAAACAAAAAAAAAAAAATGCATTGAAATCTTGAAAAAAGCAGATATGGTTGAGCAATTTCAAATATACTAACCTCAAAGTTGCACAAAATCCTAAAGTTGCTGGTTTACCTAAATCATCATAATTTTCATAAGATTATTGGATATTCAATATTGGGGTGGTTGAGCAATAAATTAATAACTGAAGGAAGAGTAATTTCAAGTGCTTAAATTAATCCATACCAAGTTTTGATCCTTACCAAGTTTTGTCAAGTACACCATATATTACTATCAAGTATTTTGTTGAATAAAGTTTTCCTAATTGCATTTTATTGGTGAGAAATGGGAATAAACATTAAGGATTCAAGTAAAGTGTTTGAATTTAGTAATTTATATTAGCTTGAGTTGCTAAATGTCTAAATCTATATATCTTTTTTATTTAATAACTAGATAGTAGTTTTTTTCAAAAAAAAAAAAAACTAGAGAGTAGTCTACATTGACTCAAAGGGCCAAAAAATGTTTTATATATATATAAAATAATAATAATAATAATAATAATAATAAGTCTACATCATATTTATGTTTAAAGAACATGTCAAGTGATCAGGACTTTTCTGCTGCCTACTTCCTCAATCTGAAAAGAAAAATATTAATTATTATTTCATCAATTCCAAAATTATAAATAAATAAAAGTATTTCTTCAAATATGAATTAATATTAGTTTGAAATGTCAAATATGTTTTCTCCCTTCTTTCCCTCTAGTCACTAGCAATAAACGTGAGATAATACTATCCGTCTTTGTGAAATAAATACTACTCATTTACTTTAATAAATACTCCCTCTGATTCAAAATTAAAAGTGTATTTTTTTATTCGGTTTTAAAATTTAAGATATATTTTTATTTTAAGACTATAAATTGATATAATATTTCTAATTTATCATTATTTTCTTATTATCATTTTCAATATCACACCGCCGTAACTGAATTTCTAGTTAATATTAAAACTATATTTGAGAACATAAAATTATCTTTAAAAATACTTGTTTTATAAATATATCTCTAATTTTTGAACTGAGAAAGTAATAATTTATATCGTTTTTGTTTTCATATATTTACTTGTTTTAGCAAGTTGATACTTTGACATTTTAAAGATGATTAAAGATATTTTTAATTTAAAATTGTTGTTCATGCAAACTTTAAAGACAAAAATAAATAAATTATATTCAGTTGTAATTTTTGGGTAATGTACAAGATTCTTGATTGTAGTAGTTAAAATTAACAAATTTATATTAATTCAAAATCTAAAATATTTTAAATTTATGGGACGGGTGGGAGTATATTTTAGGTCTTTCATTTCTTAAGCAAAACAAAAGTAGGACCCATCATATTCTCTCGTGTGAAAATACTATGTAAAAATATTAAAATTATATATAAAAATAGTATTCTCTAATAAATAATATACAAAGCATCTTCTCTCTGCTATCTTCTTAAAACATATAAAAGGTATGTAATTAATTAGTTTTCTTTTTTTATTGAAACCATATTTGATGAGAAATATAATGATTTTAATTAGGGGTGCCGTGAAATTTATACTATATGATGATCAAAGCACAACTTTATTACATTGATTTATGCATAAATAAATATTTACTAAAGCGGCTAACTATTTGACAAATTTAAAATGGAAAGCCACTAGTGTTCGATGTAGCCTTTTTATTATTTTAGGAAACTTATCATGCTTTTTATAGTAAGTAAACTTTAATTTGGAGAAAAATAATCAATTTTTATGGAGTCGTGCTATTATCAGGTACGAAGTCAGAAATAATATTAAGTAAAAGTTAAAATTATTACTAAGTTATAAATAATTTAAAAAGAGTTTAGAGCAGTGTTTTTGAGTTAATTTTTTTAAATATTTTTGTATTTTTGGGCCACACACATACACATATATATACTATATTACAATTATAATATAATAAGTAATAATATATGGTATATATATACTATATTGACTCATAATAGAATTTTTTTTAATCACAATTGTTCATAATTAATTAATTAATTAAATATTTTAAAAAATAATATAAATTAGATTATTATTTAGTTTAAAATATTATAGAGAAATATACATATATTGAGAAGATATGAGTTATATGTGATTAAAATTTGATTGATAAATTTATAAAATTTTAGTGGGGTCAATTTATATATAATAATTAAATTTTTTAAAATTTGCCATGCATTATAAAGTAATTATTTTTTTCAGATTAAGTTTGTCAATTGATCCCACAAAGGCAAACACATACATAGCTTTAATTTATTTATTATTGTGAGAGTTTTTTTTTATCGAATTACGATTGCAATGTATATAGAATGTGACGCCCCCAAAATAGGTATATATAACACATTCTGAGTCGCCAAATATTAGGTACAGAATATAAATATAACTTAAATATACAACTGTCGTGTAAAATACGACAAAATATAAGCTGAGAGTTTTAACACGAATATTGTCTTCTAGACAATATCCAAACTCAAATTCAATCATCATTACAATTATTATCACACTATTTCACATAATAGTGAGGACTACTAAAACAACCATCTGGACCGTCAATTCATTTCCCGACTAGTCCCAGCTATATTCTCATTTTCTAAAGAGAACAGTGAAAGAAAAAGGGTGAGCTCAACTAGTCCAGTAAGAATATTATGACTAAAATAATGCAGAATAAATTATCGTTAGCCCTCAACAGTATAACAACTGATAAAATACAATAGACAACAAGTTTTAGATCAACAACTGCAGCGGAATAAACAATCCATTAGAAGAGTCAAGTAGAGCATGATATCTACTATCTTCTATGATTTAAAAATTTATCATTAATTTTATCGCTGAGACTCAACTTAATAAATAATCCACATCACTGAATTATCCATGCACTACGGGCCAAGGATATTCATTAGCATCACAACCATGAATTATACATGCACTACGAGCCAAGGATATTCGTGTTTTCACCAATGGTCATGATCATGCCAAACAATAATTCATCTTTGCACCCTTGGCCGAAGAGAACACATGGTCGTGATCATACCAACAACTATCCATCAATGCACTACGGGCCAATGATGACTTTTACCACATCATTTGTAACATTAAGGTCATGATTATACTGAATAATCCCTGGTCATAATCATATCAATCAACAGTCCATCAATGCACTGCGGGCCAATGAGGACTTTTATCACAATATAAGCATGAGGATGATGACAATGATATAAGAATTCAATCAAACGAAATTAAGGATAAATATTAAAGACTTTAAATTTATCCAGAGTTTAAAAATGTCTAAATTGTCAACATGATAACTACTTTGTGGAGTAAAATTCAAGAATAATATTCACGTATTAAAAATAATTTGGACAGAAAATAATCAATTTTTCATCGTGAATAGTACCCTGGCTGAATAGTAACCGAGTGAATAGTACCCCGTGAATAGTATTTCGTGAATAGTACCCCATGAATAGTACTTCGTAAATAGTGTCGTACATATGAATAGTGTCATACGTATGAATAGTGTCGTATGTATGAATAGTACTCCGGCATGAAAATCTTAAAATTTAACAAGAATGTTCAGAAAAATATTCTTGTGAAACGATACTAGATGAAACGCAAATTTTAAGGATATTCTACTAATTTCAAAGAGTATAGAAGCAATACTTTAACAAAAGGAGTGTAAAATTCGGAATCTGAAATGAAATAATATTACTTACATACTATAGAGTATGGAAGAAAATATTATTTTTTATGAATACTGAACAAAAATAATATCCCTTACGAATATTGAATGAAAATAATATTCCTTATGAATATTAAACGAATACAATATCCTTACGAATATTGAACGAAAATAATATTTCTTACGAATACGAAAAATAATATCGTAAGCGAATATAAAATATATAATACCCCTTACCTTAGTAGAAGACTGGATACTGTGTTAGCAATAAGCATGTGAATGATATTCCGATTTACATATGATTTGATTATGATATATATATATATATATATATATATATATATATGAATGAATATGCAAGTATACTTGTATTAAGAAAAGTTGTAAAGTCATCTGATAGATTATAGAAACATATGTACAAGGACTTAGAATGAATTGATCAAATATGTTTGGTTGATCCGACATAAGCTAAACAACTTTGTAAAGTCCTTAAAAAGAAATGATGTACAAGGACTACAAATATAGAAAGATCAAGCATGTTAGGTTGATCTTATGATGTAATAGATAGACTTGTCTGATCGTCGAGCACTGCACCAGAAATCATAGTTTGCCAGGAGAGTCAAGGAAAACTCGAGAGCTATCAAGGCAGAATCGTAGTCTGCGAGATAGTAGATCTCGGAGTTCGTAGACTGCCAGGAGAGACGAGGAAGGATCGTAGTGTGTTGAGTAGCACTTCCTGAGTCGTAGATCTTGAGGAAGTCGTGTTCGAATCGTGAGAGCAAACGCGCTCGAGCCGACCGAGCATCTGCCAAGCCAAGTCAAGAATCAAAGACTACACTCGTAGTCGTAGAGTCTATCGATAACGGTTAAGTCAAGAATCGTAGACTACACTCGTAGTCGTAGAAGTCTACTAATCGTATCAAAGGCGTAAATCGTGAGTCGAGCAAGATCGGATGAAGACAACAAGCACAACGATGTAAATCATAGAGTGTCAAGATCTCGATCTCGTAGTCGTAGTGTCTGCACGTACCGGTCAATCGTAGAGTGTAGAATTGAAACTTCAACAGATGTGCTCACAACGCCAAAGCAGAATCGTAGAGCTAATACGATTCTCAACAAATGAGAACTCCTAGAATATCCAAAGGGATGAAGCCTTTGGTTGGTACTGCAAAGATACATCCCACCTGAAGGAAACCAGAGCACTCAACGAATGGCATGCAAGCTAATAGAAGATCTAAGCATCAACTCAATCAGCATCCAGATTGAGTTGTGAAGCCATTCGAGATGAAGTTTTCCATAAGTTGATCATAAGAAGACTTCAATAACTGACTAAGGAAAGTCAGCTAGTGTAGTTGCTGTCAAGTAAATAGAAGACATCGATCTTAGAAGCACCTGGATCGTAGTGTTTGCCAAACAAAGAAAGAACTGATGGAGTGTACACAGAGATACTGGTTAGCCTCTTAAGAACAAGGCTAAAGTGATTAAGCATTGGTTCAGTCCATTAATGATAAGTGAACAGGAGATCATAAGGAGAAAGCGAGCTGGACACGCCACAAATCTGAAGTGTCTTGTTACTCAGAAAGGGCCAGAGTAAAGAGTCAAGCCATCAGTATCTGAGAGAAGTCGAGGCAAACAGAAGTGTTAAGGTACTGCACAAGAGAAGGAAGAAGTGTTCCACATTGAAGATCCAATGAACATTCTTCAAAGATCGTAATGTTGTCTCTATATGTCAAATGAGCAAGTCAACAAGAAACTACGATCAGGTCCAAGAGAGCAAGCATCAGAATTGTAGAGTTCGGTCATCCGAAGATTGAAGCATTGGCAATGGTTCAATCTGAAGGTTGGTATTCGGACAAGAGCTTATTGAGAGCATCGATGCAAAAGGACAACCTCTGATCGAGAAATCAAAAGGAGGTAATAAAGTTGACTACTTGCCCAAGATATAAAAGTAACATCTCTGATGGGGTAGGTGAAACAGTTGACTGCAGTGTCAGAAAGTTATGTTATGTCACATCTGTAGTCTACACCAAATAACTCAAGATCTGCGAGGCAATTCAAAAATCTTTTAACGGCTACTTTCCAACGGGAAGATTGGGAAGTAGTATAAATCAACAAAGCTTCAAAGATCAAGAGTTGCTGATGATTGCTAAGTTGCAGAATCGTTGAGTTGTTGGAATGTTACTATTGACTCTACGAGTTCCACCAGAGATTAACAGAACAAGTCTCAGTGATAGTGAGACTACATAGGTAGAAGTGAAGCAGCTTTAAAGAAGGACTTAAACAGACTAGAGCTTCACTCAACTAAGATGAGAATGCCAAAAATGGCAGCCAAGCTGAGAGCCGAGAAGGCCAAGAAGATAGCATTCAGGAAAGTGGCAGAATACAAAGAAGATCAAGAAAGCCACTCCACAGATCACCATGAACCAAAAGCTGAAACATTCAAGAAGGGTTCAGGGTTTGCTAAGTGCCAGACGATGTCTACCAAAAGCTCAGAGACTTAGCAAATCCAAATGGTGATGGTGCACAGCTGATGTGACGCCCCCAAAATAGGTATACAACACCCATTTTGAGTCGCCAAATACGTGGTACAGAAACAACTACAACTTTATTAATACAATTGTCGTGCAAAAATACGACAACACATAAACTATGAGTTTAAATACAAATATTGTCATCTAGACAATATTCACAACCAAATAAGTCCTCATTACAATTATTGATACACTATTTTATAAAATACTGAGGACTTCAAAAACAACTTCCTAGAACCTTCATTCCATACCCCAACTAGTACTCACTACATTCTCGCCTCCTGAGAAGAAAAATGGAACAAAAAGGAAAAGCGTGAGCTCAACTAGCCTAGTAAAGAATATTATGACTAAGATAATATAGAACAAATTATCGTTAGTCTTCAACAGGGAAAAATCTGATAGAATATAATAGATAACAAGTTTCAGATCAATATTCGCAACGGAAACAATAATTCATAGAAGAGTTACGTAGAGAATGAAATCTACTATTATCTATGAATTTAAAGTCCATCATCAATATTGTATCCCTGTAACATCAATCAATATACATCTTGAATCAAATATTCATCTTTGCACTTTCTGAGCCAAAGATATTCATCATTGGTCATGTTCATCTCAAAACTGCTCATCTTTTCTACGGCCAAAGATATTCATCGAAAAATCATTCATCTTTGCACTACAGCCAAAGATATTCAAGAATATAATCATTTAGGACCGAGGATGATGAAAAATATTTTAAAGAAAACGAATCCAGTGAAACAAAAGAATAAATATTAAGGATTCGTACTTTAAACAATCCCAGTTCAAAAATACTTCATAAATAACCATAGTGGAGTAAAATTCAAGAATGATCAAAACATGGATACAATCAAAGCTACTATCTACAATAGATATCTTAGACAAAAAAAATAAAAATTTAATTTTTCTGTGAATAGTGTCGATTTAAATGAATAGTAGATACGTGAATAATCTGTGATATCGTGAATAGTAACCCCGACACTAAAAAGATAAGAATTTCACAAGAAATATCTTACCAATATTTTCGGATAATGATATTGAAAGAAATAATATCATTTATATAAAAAAATAACATCCCTTACCTCGAAAAGACAATAATACTTCGACTAGAATCTTCGAATATATAGTCTTTGAAGGAACTTGCACAGATATAGAACAACACTCAAAGTATCAAAATACTCACAAGAATATGCTCGATAATATAGAGAGAAGATTTGATTTACGTGTAATTTTCAATTCTAACCTAAGCACCCTATTTATAGAAAAATGCTTAGAACACCAAAGCAGAAAATTTAATAAAATATTAATATATTTATAAAATTTTCATGCTTCTGAATTCAGCTCATTTACCACACATGTGGGGCCCACCAATAATGAAAAAACGTTTTTCTTAAAAAAAATAATTAAAACTTCAAAAATCAATTATTCCAGAACTTTGAAACTTCAATAATTCATAATAAATAGCCTTTTTATCAGAAAAATTCAAATCTTATGTCCATTCCATAGGAAATTTAATTCTCTACAACTTTGTAGAAGAAAGTTTTTCTAAATTCCAAACAGAAATTGACCGAAATCCACATACGGACGATTTTGCAGGTTATAATCAAATTTCAGTCAAGAAATGGGGTCCACCGACATGTTTAACATGTTTTTAACATTTATTGAATTATTGTAATAATGGAAAATATCGTGATAAGTTATTGAAACATCGTTCCCATAGAGAATCTAAAATAAAATATTGCAATAATAACAATTAACTTCTTACGTAATTACCAATTTCCTATTAACCCTAATTTTAAAATTAAACAAGTCAACTCGATAAGTAATTGAAAATTAAAGATTCTAACTTATTAAAGAATAATTTTATTAAACTATCAATAATTAAAATTAAAGATTCTAAATTAAAGAATAATTAAACTATCATAGAACAATCACAAATGTCAAAATCTAGAATTTCAAACAATTAATGGAGAATTAGACTTATGATTTCACCCCAAGCTTCACTCCGATTTTAACACCTTAACTCCACTTCAATTTACTATCCCAATTTATTAATCAAGAACACGAATGTAGTATTAACCACCTCTCGATGCACTAATACTGTATTAACTTAAATCCACAATTAAGATAGAAACAAGTTAAACACCTTAATTAACTAACTCACTATATATCTATGTGAATTACAATTAAAGAAGGTTTAAGAATAAGTTCTCTATCCGATTACATGCGATGTCAAGCATATCTCTATCTTAACATTCATCAAGATTCTACTATTCACAAAATTCATGAACACATGCTATATTAATTAGGTCTAGATTTGAATATCCTCTCTCGATTCCATACAAATCCACAAAGAATTGTTGATCAGGCAATTCATTGGTTCAAGCTCAAATCAATATAGATAAACTGGAAATAGACTATTGAAATGGAAATCAAAGGGTACAAAATAATCGTTTCACTTAAAGATCCATCATAAGTCTAAAAAGGGAATTAGTTCATACTAAATGAAATAAACACTGAATAAATCATGGAAAACATTCTTTTGATTACAAATAATAGCCTAAGACAAAGAATATTGAAAACATCCTTCACGTAGCCTAGAATCGCAATCGTCTTGAAAATCTCCTCAAAATACTCCTCCACAGCTTGCTTCCAAAAAAATCAGATTAGATCTTCGTTATATGCATTGTTGTATTGTTCCAATTTTGTTTGATAAAGTAGTAGATGTCTAGCATACAAGCTCCAGCCAAAATTCCCTTCAATTAGAGTTCCATTGTCATGCAATTGCTAGAAACCATGCCCAAGAAGAATTTCAATCATAACATGACACTTCAGAATCGACACCCCCCGCCCCGATGGGGGTGTATGTGCTATAAACTCCCGCCTCGACGGGCACCCTTTCTGTCTAGCTCCCTTGAAGACCCCCCACCCCGTCGGGGGTGTATAAGCTAATTATGCCCATGGGTGGCTACCACTCTTGCTAAACAATTATGAAGACCCCATACCGTGAAATACATAATATAATTTGGCCCACCTCGTGCGGCTTTGTATTCATCATTGCATGACATCTTTGAACTTCAAAATTTCTTCCAATTATGCTCCAATTGACTTCAAATCACACCAAATAGTTCCAAATGTACGTTAAATGCTACAACCACCACCCTACACATGCAATAACATAAAACAAGTAAAAATAAACATAATAATAAGAATTTAGCAACAAATAAGCATGAAATGAATATTGAATCACATATATAAAATGCACTTATCAAAATCCCCCAAACTTAAACCGTGCTAGTCCTCGAGCACAAAATAACTACCTGTAATGCAATGCGATGCAATGAATTGAATATGACCTAACTTATATGCTTTCGAATCCAACAATATCGCAGAATCAAGATTATCTTAATGGCCTCAGCGAAAAACAAGCAACTATACAATATCAACCACTAAAAACCAATCTACAATTCCATTTTAATCCTCAAATCTCAAGCCATCATCACTGGTATAGTGTGTGTGTGCAACATCCATGATAACTGATACTGACTCAAATTTCAATACATAACCAATATCTTAGAAGGAATCATGCAGTGCAAACTTAAAAATTTCAACAACAGAAAGTTCCAACTAAAACTAAACAATCATTAATCTCAGGGGTTCAAGCAAGGTACTTATACTTTATTCATATACTTCCTCTTTTTTTTCTTTTTTTTAACATACGGGGGCTTTTTGCTCTTATTTCCCGATTTATTCTTTTTTTATACACATAGCTATGCAATGTCTTATTCCTTTAGGCTTTTCAATGCTACCTTAACGAGCTTTCGACCAACGACTCCCAGACCATTAAGACCTTAGGGAACTAGGTGTAAAGACAATCCCCTCGGGCTTACTTACTCAAGTAACAGAAGCCACAAAACTAGACAAGCACGCCACGGTGTTTATTCATACTTTCTTTTTTTTTCTTTTTGTTTAGATTATTAATAACTGGATAAAGCTTATATACCCCACATATCCTCCCCCAAACTTAGGTTCTTGCCTAACTTTAGCCTTTACTGTCTATCCTTGTCATTTTGTCATTTACTCTAGCATTATCCTTTAGAGACCATTTAGGTATCAATTTGAACTGACCAATCAACACAGATGTTTGTTAATCGTGCTATCCTTTTATACCAGTTTCAAACAAGCTCAAGATTCGATTTATAGCAGAAATTGTATCACAGTTCTAATACTCAATACTGTAATTGTTAACTTATTGTCAATCACATCATTGGCCTACAAACAATATGAAATACAACATTGATGGACTTACGCAACACAATATTTACTAACTAATTTTTTTATATATATAAGGATAACAAAATGCATTACAAGATTATCTACTATGCAATGACAAACATTAACCTAAGCTACTATGAATGCACCTAAGCTATCATGCGATACTGAAATTAAAATGCAATACAAAAATTTAAATGACAAAATGCAAAATGCAACCTAAATGAGCTAAATGCATGCAAACATGTATTTAAATCCCCAAAACTTAAGTAATACAATGTCCTCATTGGATGAATAGTCAAAATAAGTACGTGAGGACTTCCCTGCTATCGCTTAAGTCTGAGGAGGTGGTTGTTGTTCTTCTTCGTCTGAATCACTTGGTGGAAACCTTGGCATTGGCATGGGCTGTTGATATGGAAATTGTGCTGCCGGGTTGAAACTTTGAAGAGTTGTGTTCAGAGAAGCAAAAGATGCGTTCATGGCATCAAACATGTACTCTTGCCTCATTGCCAATCCCTACATTTCCCGATGTGTTGCCTTGTTGTGCGCATTCAATTGATTTTGAAAATCAAGGAACTGAGAACTGGATATGGCCTCGGCCTGCGGTACTGCTTTCGCCCTTGATGCGCCCATTGCTTCATCATCGTCATCCCCGATGTCTCAGAGTAGCATCAACGCGTCGTCTTCCGAATCCGAACGAAAAATGAACCCCAGACCATGCGGATGTGACTCACCCCCTGCCCATACGGAATACCGCGCTATCATTCTAGAATCAAGTAATGCAAGTGGCATTTGTGTGGGCTCGTCATCGGACCATCTTACCCCTGTGTTGCGACACAACCCACATATGAGTGATGGGTGTGGCAAGCCTCCAGAAAAGTTTCCACGTAAGTACTGACGGATGGAGGAACAAATAATGGCCCCGACATCGATGATGAAATCTTGCACAATGGCGTACAACAATAATGCCTTCTCTTTTGTGACATCCGAGGTATGTTGGGACGGAAGCAATTTTGCGCATAGGAATGCATACCAGATTTTTCCATACCGGCTAAGGTCCTTGCTATGGAACACGGTTCCTCCCTTCCAACCCTTGATCCAAAATGTTCCTGGCTTTGTCATCTCTGTGATTATAGCATCATAGTCTAGGTTAGAATTACGAAGATGAGCATAGTGGCAGTGGCGAGGTACCCACAGTTGGTAGTAAGTGTTGATTGCGTCTGCACTGAATGGAACCAACCGACCTCGCACAAATGCGTGGAATGGTTCTTTGTCCTCGGCATTTGCGTAGAATTCTTTGACAATGTTAACAACGGCTGGTTCCGGCTCCTCGGTTAATTTGGTCCATCCCTTCTGGTAAATTTGAGGCATAAGATCCCCATCGTTAGGATCCGGTGTCAACCCCCGCTCCGGTGTAAGGGCTTTGGTGAGCATGTAGTCATACCTGTCGGCGGCGGCGGCACTTGCAAATTTTTGGCGATCAAAGGTGCGGGTTGGTTGAGATGGGCGTGAACTCTCCCCCCTTTGGCATTTAGAAGATGATTGTGAAGCCATATCTCTCTTTATTGCTGGACTTGCCTTAGCTCTCCCCCAAACTTTTCAATTTTATCCTCTCTAGCTCACAAGTATACTTTATGTTTGCTTTATATCAATTGTTGTGGGAGATTTGGTATGAGATGTGGTGCTATATATAGAGGTGGAAGAATATGGTCTATTGGTGGATTGAAGAGGTGGGGTAATTAATGGAGTTAAGGTGGTAATGGTAGTAGTGGGTGGAGGTTATGAGGTTTAATGGAGATAGTGGGTGATTGGTTATGTGAGGAGGTTACCTAACTACCACCTTTGTCTCTTGAATTTTCGGACCCCATTCCGTGGTATTATTGTGCTTGGAAGGCCACTTCCTGGTGGCTATGCCATTCTTATCTGAGTTTAGGGACCCCCTTGGCGGGGGTTGTAGTGCTTTTGAGGCCCGCCCCGTCGGGCATGCTTTCTGTCTAACATGTTTGGTGACCCCACCCGTGAGTTATAATAATACATAAGGGCATACTCGTGGTATACCTACTGTCAGGCTCTATCTTTTGCTTCATTGTAGCTCACTTTTGCTTCATTTTCAATCCTGCATGACATAAAGCATGAAGATTAGTGAGTTAGTTATAGCGGGATGTATTGTGGAGAGATTAACTAGACTATCAATGTATGCTACTAACTATATTGTAACGACTATATATGAAAAATATGAGAAATAAACTAAAAATTGGGTTGCCTCCCAAGTAGCGCTTGATTTTAAGTCGTTCAGCCTGACTACTTCCTGTTTATGTTGTGTCGGTCAATGTGATGGCGATCACGTCGGTGTTGGCTTCACCACCCCAGTAATGCTTTAAACGTTGTCCGTTTACTTTGAACGTATCTAGCAGATTGTGACTTTAGAGTTTCACTGCGCCATGAGAGAAAATCCGTTTGATAGTAAATGGTCCCGACCACCTCGATTTAAGCTTTCTGGTGAACAATCGCAGCCGTGAGTTGAACAATAGTACTGATTGACCCGACTCGAATGTTCGATGCATAATTTTCTGGTTGTGCCATCTTTTTACCTTTTCTTTGTAAATTTTGGAATTCTTATAGGCGTGAAGGCGAAATTCGTCGAGTTCATTCAATTGAAGTAATCTTTTCTCCCCTACAGCTGCTTGATCGAAATTGAGTTTTTGCATCGCCCAATATGCCTTATGTTGTAGCTCGACCGGTAAGTGACATGCCTTCCCGTATAGTAGTTGATATGGTGACATCCCGATTGGTGTCTTGTATGTAGTCCGGTAGGCCCATAATGCATCGTTCAATCTAAGCGACCAATCTTTTTGACTCGGATTCACCACTTTCTCTAATATCTTCTTGACTTCTTTGTTTGATACCTCAGCCTGTCCACTTGTTTGAGGGTGATATGCTGTAGCTACCTTATGGTTGACCCCATACTTGGCCAATAGAGCTGTAAAAGACTTATTGCAGAAGTGACTACCTTCGTCACTGATAATTGCTCTTGGCGTGCCAAACCTCGTGAAGATGTTCTTTTGAAGGAACTTGAGGACCACTTTGGCATCGTTTGATGGTAATGTTGCAGCTTCAACCCACTTTGACATATAATCCACTGCGAGTAGAATATACTAATTGTTCAAGGATAAAGGGAATGGCCCCATGAAATTGATACCCCATATGTCAAAGATTTCCACTTCAAGGATTGTTTGCAGAGGCATTTCATTCCGTCTCGAAATGTTGCCCACTCTTTGACACCTATCGCATTGCTTGACAAAATGGTGGGCATCTTTGAATAATGTAGGCCAATAAAAACCTGCTTGTAACACCTTCGCTGTTGTCCTCTCACTCCCATAATGTCCGCCATACACATATGAGTGACACTCGTGCTGAATGTTCTTCACTTCACTATAGGGGACGCACCTTCGAATCATTTTATTGGTGCACTGCTTGAACAAATATGGTTCATCCCACATGTACCATTTCACGTCATGAAGAAATTTCCTTTTCTGTTGTCTTGTGAGGTCAGGTGGTAGAATGTTGCTTACAATAAAATTTGCATAATCACCATACCATGGAATCTCTGCTGAAATCCCAAACAGTTGCTCATCTGGGAATGACTCATTAATCTCACATATGTCGTCTTTCGCTTTCCCTTGGTTTTCCAACCTAGACAAGTGATCGGCTACTTGGTTCTCCGTCCCCTTTCTATCCTTTATTTCTAAATCAAACTCTTGGAGTAGGAGAATCCACCGGATAAGGCGTGGCTTAGCATCCTTTTTTCGCTATCAAGTACCGAATCGCTGCATGGTCTGTGTAGACTATCACCTTAGTCCCGATCAAGTAAGCCCAAAATTTGTCAAACGCATACACCACTGCAAGCAATTCCTTTTCTGTGGTTGTGTAGTTCATTTGAGTCTCTGTAAGTGTTTTGCTTGCATAGTATATGGCGTGAAACACCTTGTCTCGACGTTATTTAAATAAACCCCAATCAGCGAAGTCGCTTGCATCACACATAAGCTCGAATAACATGCTCTAATCTGGTGCGACTATAACGGGGGCTGTAGTCAATTTTCTTTTTAATAAGTCAAAAGCTATCTTGCATTCTTCATTAAAGCTGAAAGTTGCATCCTTCTCTAAAAGACTGCATAGAGGTTTTGTAATTTTAGAGAAGTCTTTTATAAACCTCCTGTAGAACCCAACATGTCCCAAAAAACTCCTAATACCCTTAACTGAGCTCGGTGGAGGCAGTTTTTCAATAGTTTCTAGCTTTGCTTTGTCAACGTCCAATCCTTGAGGCGATACCTTATGGCCCAAAATTATGCCCTCTTCAACCATGAAGTGGCATTTTTCCCAATTTAGTACGAGATTCGTGTCCTTACATCTTTGCAACACCATGACCAAATTCTTTAAGCAAATATCGAATCTTTCCCCATAGACCGAAAAGTCATCCACGAAGACCTCAACATTTTTCTCCACCATATCTGAAAAAATGGTAATCATACATCGTTGGAAAGTTGCAGGTGCATTGCATAGCCCAAATGATATCCTCCACGAATGCAAATGTCTTATAAGGTCACGTGAATGTGGTCTTCTCTTGATCCTCCAGGCGATGACTATTTGGTTGTGGCCTGTACCCATCCAACAAACGATAATATTGGTGTCCCGCCAATCTATCTAACATTTGATCAATAAAGGGCGTGAAAATGGTCTTTTTCGGGTTGCCTTGTTCAATTTTCTCGTAATCCATGCAAACCTCCAACTTTGTCACTTTTTCTAGTTGGTATTAACTCGTTGTCCTCATTCTGCACACAATCGTTCCTCCCTTTTTTGGTAAATCATTGAATCGGACTAACCCATTTACTGTCGGAATCGGGTAGATGATCTGGACATCTAACCACTTTAAATTTCCTTCTTCATAACTTCCTTCATAATCGGGTTAAGTCGCCGCTGTTGTTCCACCGTTGGGTTTGCCTCATCTTCCATTAAGATCTTGTGAATGCAAAATGAAGGGCTGATTCCCTTTATGTCCGCAATTGTCCACCTAATAGCTGATTTGTGTTCCCGAAGCACCCTCAACAACTTTTCTTCCTGTAATTCGTTAAGTGCAGCTAAAATAATAATAGGTAAAGAATTTGAATTGCCTAAATACGCATACCTGAGGTGTTTAGAGAGTGGCTTAAGTTCCAGCTTTGGTGGCTCTTCCAATGATGGTTTTAATTTTTTTACGGCTACTTCCTCCGTGTGCAATGGTTCAAATGGTGTTCTGAATCTGGAAACTCGTGGCAATGAGTCTAGCATTTATAAACATCCACCAATTTCGGGTCGTCGACCTCTTCATCTCCCAATAAAGTTATTTCTAACGGATCGTTGACCAAACTCTTGCTCATATCTTCACTGATGATTTGCTCAATTAAATCCATTCGAAAACATTCTTCCTCATCCGTGGGGAATTTCATGGCCTTGAACACATTGAATTTTATTTCTTGATCTTGGACCCTCATAGTCAGTTCTCCTTTTTGTACATCTATGAGTGTCCTACCCGTGGCCAAAAATGGTCTCCCTAGGATAATTGGGATGTTCTTGTCTTCCTCAAAGTCCAGAATGATAAAGTCCACGGGGAATATAAACTTATCCACTTTCACTAAGATGTCCTCTACTATGCCTCTCGGATATGTGACTGACCTATCCACCAACTATAATGAGATATTTGTAGGTCTTGGTGTGGGTAAACCCAATTCTGTGTATACTGACAATGGCATAAGATTTACGCTTGCCCCCAGATCACATAAACACTTTCTGAAATATATATTCCCGATCGTGCATGGAATAGTGAAGCTCCCCGGGTCCTTGAGTTTTGGTGGTAATTTACTGCTATAATACTGCACTTCACTCCTCGTTTAGTGCAACTATCTCTCAAAATCTTCCCATTTATTCTTCCTTGACAGAATCCCTTTCATAAATTTTGCGTAGCTCGACATTTATTCTAGGGCTTTTGCAAATGGTATGTTACTTTGTAGTTTCTTGAATACTTCCAAAAACTTTGCAAATTGCTTATCTAATTTCTATTTTTGGACCCTTTGCTGAAATGGTGGTGGTGGATAAATAATTGGCTTATTGTTCAAATTTGTTCCCTCACTCTATTTATCCTCACCCTTACTTCTTTCAATTTTTCTGCTATCATCAACTTTTTCATCTGGAGTTACTGAATTTTTTGCATTAATTCCCTCAAGCTATTTCCCACTCCGCAATGTAATTGCCTGACATTGTTCATGGTTACCCTTCGAATTTCTCTCGGTGTCACTTGGTAACGTCCCTTGTGGTCTATTATTCAATGCCAACACAATTTATCCTATCTGATTCTCTAGATTCTTGATTGCCATCTCTTGTGATTTTATAGCCATTGCTTGATTTTTCATAGCCACCTCATTGCTAGTTATGTATTTTGTCACCAACTCCTCTAGATCTGATTTCCTTTCTTGATGTTGTGCTGGTTGTTGATGGTTCTGAAATCTGGTGGATATGATGATCTTGGAGCTTTTTGCTGCTGGGTTATTGCTCCATGAAAAATTTGGATGATTCCTATTCCCCTGGTTATAAGTGTTTTGGTACATATTCTGCGGACCCCTATTGTAGCTACCTACAAACTGGACGGATGCTGGATTGATTGCGCATTGATCTATAGGATGGTCACCCGCACACAATTCACATACCACCGTAACCTGCTGTACCTGAGCCCTTGTCATGGCATCCAACTTCTTTGAAAGTGCGTAAATGCGTGCTTGTATGGGTACATCACACCATCTCTTCTAACACCCCTTTTGCCTTTGCTTGTGTCATTCTTGTTGTGGGCCATTGGTAGTTGTTTGCCGCCATGGTTTCAATCAAATTATATGCTTCCTCATAACTCTTAGCCATGAATGCTCCGCCCGACGCTGCATCAATACTAGTTCTGAGATTCCCATATAGTTCGTTGTAAAATGTGTTCATTTGCAGCCACTTGGGTAATCCATGATGTGGGCATTTTTTGAGCAATTCTTTATATCTCTCCATGCCTCATATAGCGACTCCCCATGTTGTTGCTCAAACATCGTTATCTCGTTCCTCATCTTTGCGGTTTTTAATGGGTGGAAAGAATTTAGCTAGGAATTTCTGAGCTAAATCCTCCCATGTAGTAATCAATCCAGGCGGTAGAGAATACAACCAACTCTTCGCCTTGTCCCGTAGAGTAAATGGGAACAATCGAAGTCTCACCGCATCATCCGACACCCCATTGTACCTAAAGGTGTCGCGTATCTCCAGAAAACTGACTAGATGTTCATTCGGATCGTCATTTGCCAATCCCCCAAACTGAACTGAATTATGAATCATTTGAATCGTCCCAGGCTTGATTTCAACTGTGTTAGCACCTATTATTGGGGCTGGTGATGCTGCTTGGCTGCGATTCGATCACCTTTGGTGTGTGAAGTCCCTAGCGCTTTTCTAATCTTGGTTTGCCATTTCATCTTCCTTTTTCGGATGTTTCAATTTCTTGCCTCGTTTCCTTGATCCACTTACTCAACCTCTGAAACCTTTTCTCAATGTCGTCCTCAAAAGGCAGCAAGTCGGGATTTATGGACTGAGTTTGCATAAACTGCCTCCAACACCTGAAATAAGAAGCACGAAACAAAAATAAAAATGTCTAAGTAAAACTGGATTAATTAAACTGATATTCTAAAACTATTAAGATTTATACTAAATAGTCCCCGGCAACGGCGCCAAAAACTTGTTGGGTAAAATCTATATACGCACAACACGCATGTATACGTGGTCAATAAGTAATAGAGTGATAAGTAGAGTATCGTTCCCACAGAGATTAACTAGCAATAATCTTAACTTACAATTACCAATTTCCTATTAACCCTAATTTTATTAAACAAGTTAACTCAATAATTAAAATTAAAGATTCTAAATTAAAGAATAATTAAACTATCATAGAACAATCACAAATGTCAAAATCTAGAATTTCAAACAATTAATGGAGAATTAGACTTATGATTTCACCCCAAGCTTCACTCCGATTTTAACACCTTAACTCCACTTCAATTTACTATCCCAGTTTATTAATCAAGAACACGAATGTAGTATTAACCACCTCTCGATGCACTAATACCGTATTAACTTAAATCCACAATTAAGATAGAAACAAGTTAAACACCTTAATTAACTAACTCACTATATCTCTATGTGAATTACAATTAAAGAAGGTTTAAGAATAAGTTCTATATCCGATTACATGCGATGTCAAGTATATCTCTATCTTAACATTTATCAAGATTCTGCTATTCACAAAATTCATGAACACATGCTATATTAATTAGGTCTAGATTTGAATATCCTCTCTCGATTCCATACAAATCCACAAAGAATTGTTGATTAGGCAATTCATAGGTTCAAGCTCAAATCAATATAGATAAACTAGAAATAGACTATTGAAATGGAAATCAAAGGTTACAAAATCATCGTTTCACTTAAAGATCCATCCTAAGTCTAAAAAGTGAATTAGTTCATACTAAACGAAATAAACACTGAATAAATCATGGGAAACATTCTTTTGATTACAAATAATAGCCCAAGACAAAGAATATTGAAAAACACCCTTCATGTAGCCTAGAATCGCAATCGTCTTGAAAATCCCCTCAAAATACTCCTCCAAAGCTTGCTCTCCAAAAACTCAGATTAGATCTTCGTTATATGCCTTGTTGTATTGTTCAAGTTGTGTTGGATAGAGTAGTAGGCGTCTAGCATACAAGCTCCAGCCGAAATTCCTTTCAATTAGAGTTCCATTGTCATGCAATTGCTAGAAACCATGCCCAAGAAGAATTTCAATCATAACATGACACTTGAGATCGACACCCCACCCCTGGGTGTATATATCTTATAAACGCCTTGCCTCGGTGGGCACCCTTCTGTCTAGCTCCCTTTGAACCCCCTCTCGTCTAGCTCCTATAAAAGATCCCCAATGATTACGGTGCTAAACAATTATGAAGACCCCAATTTTGCCGGTACATAAATATAATTTGGCGAATTCTTGTATTCTATTGTATGACATCTTTGAACTTCAAAATTTCTTCTAATTATGCTCCAATTGACTTCAAATCACACCAAATAGTTCTAAATGTACGTTAAATGCTACAACCACCACCCTACACATGCAATAACATAAAATAAGTAAAAATGAACATAATCACGAGAATTTAGCAACAAATAAACATGAAATGAATATTAAATCGCGTATATAAAATGCACTTATCATATTCCAACAGTATTAACGGTAATAACTTCGCCGTTATTTATAAATAACTTATACTTGTCATTTTCTTTATCCAATCGCTTTCCATTATGGGGCCCACACAAGGCTGCGCTGTCGCACGAATATTCTCCGACAGCAAGAATATTCCACGACCAAATGAATATTCCCCGACCACAATGAATATTTTATAACCACTTGCTTATTTGAAATATTTGCGCATTTTTCTGATAACTAACCACATTAATCAAATCAACCCTTACCATTTCAAAATAATAAATAGAGGAAATTTAATTTCATTTATAATAAGTTGGGGTCTTACAACCTCCCATCCTTATAAAATTTTGTCCTCGAAATTGACGTACGTACCTGTTGTTTAGAAAAGGTGAGGATACCTCGCTTTCATTTCAGTTTCCAACTCCCAGGTCATTTCCTCAATAGCATGGTTCCTCCACAAAACTTTGACTTGTGGTATGACCTTTGTACGTAGGACATGCTCCTTTCTATCCAAGATCTTGACAGGTACCTCCTCATACGTTAAGTCTTCGGCTATCTCTCCGTTTCTAACTCAATAACGTGGTTCGGGTCTTTCACATATTTACGTAGCATATATATGTGAAAAACATTATGAACACGAGACATACTTGGAGGTAATGCGAGTCTATAGGCCACATTTCCTACTCGGTCAAGAATCTGAAATGGACCAATAAATCATGGATTGAGCTTTCCTCTTTTCCCAAATCTTGTAACTCCCTTCCATGGAGCAACACGCAACAATACATGATCCCCAATACTAAATTCCACGTCCTTTCGATGAAGATCCGCATAACTCTTTTGTCGATCCTGTGCCATTTGTATACGTTGTCGAATCAATTGGATCTTTTTTGTAGTCATACGTACTAACTCTGGTCCCAACAATGTTGCTTCACCCACCTCGTCCCAACATACTGGAGAGCGACACTTTCGTCCATACAATGCTTCAAATGGGGCCACACCTATACTTGCTTGATAACTGTTGTTGTAGGAGAATTCCACCAATGGTAAATACTTATCCCAACTCCCTTTGAAGTCTAGGACATAGAGTCTTAATAGATCTTCAAGAGTTTGAATAGTCCTCTCCGATTGTCCGTCCATTTGAGGATGGTATGCCGAACTGAATCGTAAATCCTTGGCCATAGCTTTTTGCAAGCTAACCCAAAATCGTGAAGTGAATCTTGGGTCACGATCCGAAACTATGGATACTGGCATGCCATGCGATCTCACAATCTCATTCACATACATACGAGCAAGACGTTCAAGGGAATAAGTCTTATGTATCGGCAAGAAATGAGAAGACTTAGTTAATCTATCAACAATAACCCAAATAACATCTATGCCTTAAGAAACCGTGGGAAGACCCGTAACGAAATCCATGGTAATGTGTTCCCACTTCCATTTCAGAATCTCAAGTGGTTGCAATGGACCCCTTGGCACTTGATACTTTGCCTTTATACTTTGACAAGTTAAACACCTCGAGATAAACTTCGCGATCTCTCTCTTCATATTGTTCCACCAAAATGTATGTCAAAGATCACGATACATTTTGGTACTTCCAGGATGGATTGCAAACGGTGTATTGTGTGCCTGCATCATGATCTTGTACTTCAAATCAGTCGTTAGGAACACAAAGTCTGGAGTGGACTCGAAGTATTCCTTCTTCATCGATTCTTGCTTCTGGGATAACACATTCTTATACTTTCTTCTTCATACGCATTAGCTCCGGGTCTGTGGCTTGAGCAACTTTAACTTCATCGATTAAAGTTGGTTCTATCCGTATACTTGACATTATCGCATGGGTCCTTGGAGTCTTGAATTCTATCTTCAACTTTTGTAAATCACACAAAATGGGCCTTTGTGTTGACAACATCGCACTCGTTACCGCATATGATCTTCTACTCAACGCGTCAGCTACCACATTCGCTTTTCCAGGATGGAATTGAATAGTATGGTCGTAGTCTTTCAACAGCTCGAGCCAACATCGTTGCCGCATGTTGAGTTCCTTTTAGGTGAAGAAATATTTGAGGCTTTTATGGTCTGAATATATCTCCACTTTCTCCCCATATAGATAGTGCCTCCAGATTTTTAGCGCGAAAACGACTGTTGCCAAGTCTAGATCATGGATAGGATAATTCCTCTCATATTCTTTAAGTTGTCGCGAGGCATGGGCTATAACTTTTCCATGTTGCATGAGAACACATCCTAACCCTTTTCCTGAAGCATCGCTGTAGATAACAAATCCATCCGAACCAGACGATATTGTCAGAACAAGTGCCGAAATGAGTCTCCTCTTAAGCTCTTGGAAACTCTTCTCGAATTCCTCGCTCCATACGAATTTTATATCTTTCCGAGTCAGCTGAGTTAATGGAGTAGCGATTCGAGAAAATCCTTCCACGAATCTCCGATAATAACCAGCTAAGCCCAGAAAGCTACGTACTTCAGTTACCGACTTTGGTTGTTCCTAACTTTGTATTGCTTCAATCTTCGCCGGGTCAACAGATACTCCATGTTTTGACACCACGTTCCCAAGGAATGCTACTTCCTCAAGCCAGAACTCGCATTTCTTCAACTTGGCATATAACTTGTTTTCACGAAGCCTTTGGAGTACCAGCTTCAAATGGTGCTCATGATCTTCACGACTTTTGGAATATATGAGGATGTCATCAATAAAGACAACAATGAACTGATCCAAATATTCCTTAAATACTCGGTTCATCATATCCATAAAAGCCGCAGGAGCATTAGTCAATCCAAAAGACATGACTAAGAATTCATAATGCCCGTACCGAGTTCTGAAGGCAGTATTTGGGATATCTTTAGTTCTAATCTTCAGCTGATGATATCCAGAACGAAGATCGATCTTTGAAAAGAATTGTTCTCCTTGTAACTGGTCAAACAGGTCATCAATACGAGGTAGCGGATACCTATTCTTGATGGTGACATGGTTCAATTCCCGGTAGTCAATACAAAGTTGCATACTCCCGTCTTTCTTCTTTACGAATAAACAGGAGCAACCCAAGGAGATGTACTAGGACGAATGAAATCGATGTCCAACAACTCCTGTAGTTGGACCTTTAACTCCTGAAGTTCAATAGGAGCCATTCGATATGGGGTTTTTGAAATGGTCTTTGTACCAAGTTCAAGATCAATAAAGAATTCAACTTCACGTTCTGGGGGTAGACCGAGAAGTTCTTCAGGAAATACATCAGGAAATTCACTAACAACAAAAATATTATTCAAATATGACGTGTCTTTATTCAAATCCATAACATGGGCTAAGAAAGCTTGACATCCGTTTTTCAATAAATGAATGGCTTTATGGCTTGGTATGACAGTGATTGATTTTAGTGGTTTAGTTGCTTGAATTCGCATAACAGGTTGGTTAGGAATATGAAAACTAACAACCTTACGAAAATAATCAATTTTGGCATGATGAGTAGTTAACCAATCAATCCCTAAAATCACATCAAAAGCAAGTATCTTTAAAGAGATAAGGTCAACAGGTAATATGATGGTGCCAACTTGGATCAAACAGGATTTATAAATAGTGGATGTAATGAAAGTTTCTCCTAACGGAGTCTCCACAGATAAGTCAAAGTCTAATTTCTCCGGAGTCAAGTTTAAACGTTGAGCACAAACAGGAGAGATAAATGAATGGGTAGCACCGATATCTAGTAAGGTATAAACTTCACAAGAATTTTTGATTAGCTTACCCGTGATCACCTCGTTTGGGTTCCTTGCATTTTGACCAGTCACGACAAACGCTCTTCCAGGAACCGTTGACTTTAACTTTTCTGGGACAGCCTTTTGAGTCACCATCCCCGCTGGACTTGGTTTCACTACAGTACAATCTCGAGCGATATGTCCTTTCTTTCCACAATTATAACATACCTTGAACTGTTGTGGGCAGTTTGGGTTGATATGTCCATCTTTTCCACATTTATAGCATACGACCGGTGGTCGTTCTCCTCCCTTAGAACCAGTTGCTGCTGGTGCTGACGTCTTTGCATTGTCATTGTTGTACCTTCTCTTTTTAAAATCTCCTCCCGACTCGCTTCTTCTATTATCATGGTAATGATTACCACCAGAGTGGTTACCGCTTTTGTCCTTATTTTTCTTTCCCCGCTGGTTATCGTTGTTCCGATGACTGTTGTCACCGGTATGACCCTAGTTGTGGTCCCTCGGTTGAACGTACTCGTTATCTCGCTCTAATAATTGAGCCCTGTTGACAACATCTGAATATAGAGAAAACTTATGAGAAATGAGATATTGATGTATGTCAGGTTTTAAACCTCTCAGAAACATCCGCGTCATACGTTCCTCATTCTCTACCAAATAAGGTGCAAACTTGGATAACTCTGCGAACTTCACCTCGTACTGGGACACCGTTATGTTATTTTGCTCCATTCTAATAAACTCCACCTCCTTCATATGACGAATACTTTCAGGAAAGTACTTGTCATTGAATAGTTTCTGAAATGTCTCCCAAGACATCTTTGAGTCTTGGTGGATAAGTCGCTTCACGATTTCCACCAATGTCTCGCCTCATTCTGAACATAAAATTAGCGAATGGAACCTTCTGTTCCTCCGTGCATCCCAAGACATCGAATATCTTGGTAATTTTCTTGACCCACGTCTCCGCCTTAATCGGATCCGGCTTTCCCCAGAATTCTGGTGGTCCCAACTCCTTGAACTGTTTGGCTGTGACAAACCGTGCGTTGCTATCATTTCCACCTGTATTTTATACACGAGTCTCCCTCGTCTGATTTTACATGAACTGCAGAAAGCTTCTAAGCATCTCATCGTTCATTGTCTGATCAGTGGTGTTGTTTACAGGAGGAACATTACCGGCCTGTTGCACGTTCTCCTCATTGATGAGTAAAGGAGTCTCCACGGTCTCATTTACTCAATTGTTAACATTCTCAGTTGCTATTCTCAAATACTGCCATAAAACAAGGGTTAATTAAACAAATTAACATATCACATAATATCCCTATATTATGACCGACCAACAAATAAGCTTAGGTAGGACACACTAGCGAAGGATTTACTCGTCTCTCCCCTCCTAGTTCTATTCCTCGATCTCCGCCAGAGACTATATCCCTAAGCTCTGATACGAACTGTGATGCCCCCAAAATAGGTATACAACACCCATTCTGAGTTGCCAAATACATGGTACAGAAACAACTACAACTTTATTAATACAATTGTCGTGCAAAAATACGACAACACATAAACTGTGAGTTTAAATACAAATATTGTCATCTAGACAATATTCATACCCAAATAAGTCCTCATTACAATTATTGATACACTATTTTACAAAATAGTGAGGACTTCAAAAACAACTTCCTAGAACCTTCATTCCATACCCCGACTAGTACTCGCTACATTCTCGCCTCCTGAGAAGAAAAATGGAACAAAAAGGAAAAGGGTGAGCTCAACTAGCCCAATAAATAATATTATGACTAAGATAATATAGAACAAATTATCGTTAGTCTTCAACAGGGAAAAATCTGATAGAATATAATAGACAACAAGTTTTAGATCAATATTCGCAGCGGAAACAATAATTCATAGAAGAGTTACGTAGAGAATGAAATCTACTATTATATATGAATTTAAAAGTCCATCATCAATATTTTATCCATGTAACATCAATCAATATACATCTTGAATCAAATATTCATCTTTTACACTACTGAGCCAAAGATATTCATCGATTAATCATGTTCATCTCAATACACGTTTCTTCTTTTACTTCTACGCATCCAAAGATATTCGAGAATATAATCATTTAGGACTGAGGATGATGAAAATTATTTTAAAGAAAACGAATCCAGTGAAACAAAAGAACAAATATTAAGGATTCGTACTTTAAACAATCCTAGTTCAAAAATACTTCATAAATAACCATAGTGGAGTAAAATTCAAGAATGATCAAAACATGGATACAATTAAAGCTAGTATCAACAATAGATATCTTAGACAAAAAAGCGAAAATTTAATTTTTCTGTGAATAGTGCCGTATTCGTGAATAGTGTCGTATACACGAATAGTACCGTATACGTGAATAGTAACCCCGACACTAAAAGGGAAGAATTTCACAAGAAAAATCTTACCAATATTTCGGTATAATGATATTGAAAGAAATAATATCACTTATATAAAAAAAAAATAACATCACTTACCTCGAAAAGACAGTACTTCTGACTGGAATAGTAGATATAGTGCTGAAGGGAACTTGCACCGTATAGCAACACTCAAAGTTTCAAAATACTCACAAGAATACGCTCGATAATATAGAGAGAGAAGATTTTAGTTTCTGGTGTGATTTTCAATTCTAATCTAAGCACCTTATTTATAGGAAAATGCTTAGAACACCAAAGTAGAAAATTTAATAAAATATTAATATATTTATAAAATTTTCATGCCCACCTCTTGAATCTGAATTCAGCTCATTTACCACACATGTGGGGCCCACCAATAATGAAAAAATGTTTTTCTTAAAAATAATAATTAAAACTTCAAAAATCAATTATTCCGGAACTTTGAAACTTCAATAATTCATAATAAATAGCCCTTTTATTAGAAAAATTCAAATTTTATGTTTATTCCATAGGAAATTTAATTCTCTACAACTTTGCAGAATAAAGTTTTTCCAAATTCTAAACAGAAATTGACCGAAATCAACATACGGACGATTTTGCAGGCTATAATCAAATTTCAGTCAAGAAATGGGGTCCACCGATATTTTTAACATGTTTTTAACATTTATTGTAACAAAAATACTATTCCTCCTCATATATTCATATATCACATATTCTTTGTAAAAATATCACCATTATTATATTATTATAATATAATAATATATTTAAATGAATTATTTTATCAGAAAAGATAAAATATTAATTTTTGAACAATTGTCACTTTAAAATTTTCTCCATCTATATCCACATAAAATGAATATTTTCCTTATCATATAAATCAATAATTAATTATTCACAAATAATATTACAGAATCACAATCTTGTGAAGCGGTAGTTCTAGGAAAGAGGGGGCTTTCCAATCTCCTTACTGGCGCGCAATTAGGTGACCAATCCTCTCCTTAGATAGAACTTTCTAGACATTGCCAATAATGCTATCTAATAATATTATTCAAATAATATGAATTATTGATTTGATAATGGAAAATACTCTGTAACAAACATACTTTTCCTCCTCATTTATTCATATATCACACATTCATTGTAAAATATTACCATTATTATATTATTATAATTTAATTAAATTATTTTATCAGAAAAGATAAAATATCAATTTTCAACAATTGTCACTTTAAAAATTTTCTCCATCTATATCCACATAAAATGAATATTTTCCTTATCATATAAATCAATAATTAATTATTCATAAATAATATTACGTAATCACAATATCGACAACCGGTAGTTCCTGGAAAGATGGGGCTTTTCAATAAGGATTTCTCCTTACTGGCGTGTAATTAGGTGACCAAACCTTTCCTTAGACAGAACTTTCTAGACATTACCAATAATGTTATCTAATAATATTATTCAAATAATATGAATTATTGATATGATAATGAAAAATACTGTGTAGTGATAATTATTGAAACAACAATAATATAAAATATCAACGCAACAATTATTGAATCAATAAAGTAAAATATTGAATAATAATTACTTTGTAACAATTATTAGTAGTGCCTTCTTACGTAAGAATCAATAATTGGTGCAATCTTGTGTGCTTCTTGTGTTTTAACCAATTTAGTATTCCAACAATATTAATTGGTAATAACTACGCCGTTATTTATAAACAACTTATACTTGTCGTTTTCTTCATCCAATCGCTTTCCGTTATGGGGCCACACAAGGCTGCGCCGTCGTACGAATATTCCCCGACCACAATGAATATTTTATAACCACTTGCTTATTTAAAATATTTGCGCATTTTTCCCATAACTAACCACATTAATCAAATCAACCCTTACTATTTCAAAATAATAAATAGAGGAAATTTAATTTCATTTATAATAAGTTGGGGTCTTACAGCTGACATCAGATGAAGATGAGCAGAAAGGAGTAAAGATCAGCTGCACCAGAGAAGATGTGGTCCAGACTCAAAGAAGAATACAAAGAGGACCACACCAAGCTGCTAAGTACATAAGATGTTCAAGCTTAAAGACATCTTAGCAGCTCAGCACCAACAACACCAACAACAACAACAAGAAGCAGCCAGGGCCTGAGGGGTCCTTGTCCAGAGGGACTAAATGAAGTTCCAAGCTTGCTGGGCTTGAAGAGTTCCAAGGGAACAAGAGGAGTTCCAAGGCTGCTGGCCTTGAAGAGTTCTTAATGAACTGAAGTTCCAAGGCTGCTGGCCTTGAAGGAGGAATTTAGTGATTCGAGGTCTTTGGCCTTCCTTGGTGGAAATCTGCTAGTTGAAAGCAGAAGAGTAGATTGGGAGCTTGAGTCTCTGAACCACTTAAAACCCCTTGTGTCTTTTACTTTATATCATTTACTTTATGTACATTAACTTCCATAACTGCTATGTATGTTTTAACTGCTTACCACTGAACTAACTCTACGAACAATGTATATCTGATTATGAATAAATCAATGAAGGGGATCTTTTACTTATTCCGCTGTGCTTGAAAAGATTCTTATGTTTGTCATATGCTAATTCATGAGCAATACAAAATAAACGAGAAAAGTATTTGAAATTAAAAAGGATCTATTCAACCCCCCGTTCTAGATCTATATTGTGCCTACTAGGAACTAACAATTGGTATCAGAGCAGGTTCTTATGATATATTCAAAAGCTAATCACTTTGAGTTTGATCCTAGGCACAAACATTGTTCTAAACTTAGTTTAGCAGTAAGTCACTTGTTATATGCAAATGAGCTCACACGTTGGAAATATTGTGTATAGGTAAATGTGTATATACACCTGAAGCTGCTCAGATTGGTCTATGTTCTTGATTGTCAAATCAACAAGACCAATCCTTGTTCGCGGGCAATCTTGTAGTCTAAAGACCAGGCTAGAAAGCTCAAAAGACATCAAAAGAAAAGAGTCAAACATCCACCAACCTAAAAAGATGAAAAGGCCACACAAGCTAAGAAATGCTTTTCCAGAGAAGAAAGAAGAACTTCTCAAACATGTATCTGGCCAACCAGCAGCTGGATGTAAACCTTGTAAACTCAAGGATGTTGATATTCTCTTAGCTTGCATCTTCAAGACCACGACTGATTGATTGAAAGTCAACTGGAACAACTAGTTGTCAGGAGAAAATGAGAAACTATGCACATCAATGCCTAAACTCAATATATCTAAGATAAATGATTGCTAAGAAACTGACAGTAAAAAAAAGGAACGGTTCCTCACTAATAAATATGTACATCATAATTACACCCCCTTATGAACTATAACAGTATTCTTTCAAGAAATCATAATCTACCTAAAAAGGTGAAGAGAAAAAGTATACTGAGGGTGGAAACTCAAATGCCTATAAACTTTCTCTTCATCCAAGTTTTAGGTTGAAGATGACATCATGAAAGAAATCTGAAATAAGTCATAAAAGCATCACAAGTTAAATTAATTTTATGTGAAGTAATTTTTGCTAATGGGTTAGTATGTATGTACAACCTATGGTCTAAGTGTTTAATAACACACAGAGTATGATCAGTTCTACAAGAGTATCTTGAAGATTCATAGAAACTGATCACCTCCATGAATCAACCAGATACTAATAAATCGTAAAGTTGATTCTCACTTTGTGAAAATTTAAACCCTGTGAACATAACCTAGCAAATGATGAAACCATAAAAGAAAATGAGTGTTTTATTAAAATAACAAATCTCACACACATTCACCATCATGCATCTCAAAATGTATTATGTAAATTAGTTACATGCATGAATATGACTGTGGTGATCAATATGATGATTATCCAAATATATGAGGAATAGGGGTTTAGAAAACTAACCTAGCAGGACCCATTTAATTATAGGTACCAAAATAGAAATGTATCTAACTCTGCAGTACACAGTCTATCTCAGCCACACACTAAGGAATCTTTGAGCGAAGACTTGATCGAAGATTCAACCAAATAGAAGGCTTAAGACTATTTAGAAATGATTATGATAAAACTCCTATATGTTAAAGCCTGTCCTTGAAGACTTGCTGAGCTAATCTAAATGAAGCTCACATTGTTGCTGATCCTTATAAAGAAGCAAGTCATTCAACCAAAGATGTAAAAGGATCTTAGATGATCAATCATTCAAAGCATGTCATAAGAGAAGAATCCTTAAGGAAGCTCACCACAGAGGATCATCGAGCATCAAACATGAGGAACTCATTACGGGAGCTGAACTCCACAAGTACAAACTGTAAAAGAAGACTATGATCGTAGTGTTGTCAAATGAACATAGAATGATCAGTCCTGGAGATATCCATGTCTACGGTGTAAACAGATTCAATTGTCAGTGGTGATTCCATCCCGAAAGAAAAATGCAAGGATACCTCCTAATGCACATGAAGAAAAGATAATCACACCTCACTGAAAAGATAGCATCAACCATGGGGGAGCAGTGATCTGTTAAGGAACAACATCACTGAGATATTCTATGAAGCAATGTGCCAGCTACAGAGTCCCAAAACTTTGTGGCTGATGAACCAAATAAAGATCCATAGTTAGTAGGAACGTCTCAAAACGTACTACTGATAACCTATCAACCACCCAACTCAAAATCGTGGAGTGCCTACGATCAAACATCTGATCGTAGTGTAAGAGCAAGAGGACATCACGATTACAGCAAATGCAATTGTCTAAAGTTGGTAGAGGACCTCCCCATCTGAAAAGATCAAATGAGATATCAGTGCAAATTACTTCTAAAGTACTTCATCTGGAAAGTGCCTCAGGGACAAACCTGACCCTTATCTCACTCTAAGAGGTTGGCCCTTCCTGAGCTACCTTAACCCAGAAGGATTGCTTGATCAAGTTCATCTCAAGGACCAAGACAGTCAACAATCGTATAATAGAGTTTGAAGAGACTCAACAATCGTGATGTAACCTCACCAATCGTAGTGCAACTTCAGCGATTGTAGAAATAGACTAGACGATCGCAGTCTTACAAGAGGCTACTCTAACTCATGAGGAGCTTGAAAGAACGAGACAATTTCTCAACCATTCAAATTATGAGAAAAATAAGTTCGAATACAGTTTGGAAAGATATCATGCAAACGCATCTCAGAACTTAAGTGCCCAAACTGGCTTGGGGTACAACAGTGATCAAGCCATACAGTTTCAAGATGAGGATTAATGTCAAAACCATCCACTGCAGCATCTCTCAAAAGTTGATCGTTGAGTCAACAAAGGAAAATATAGAGTCCATAGCTACCTTACCATGCTACTCTATGAACCAAGATGGTCAACGGTCAATCCACGTCATTGACGACTATTTGTTTTAAAAAGGGACATTAAACTGACGAGTTAATAGGGGAGTTACAGCTCATTATTGGGCATTGTGCAACCAATGGCTAGTTGACACATCACAGCGTATGCAGAGTCAGAAGGAACTGCCATAAAGACAAATTCAAAATTTACAAACAGTTATTAGAAGCTATCGAACATCTCTCCCTCCCATTTTCAAACCCTAGAATTCTCTTCGAAGCTTAAAATCAATTAAGCCTCCAGAACCCAAATGACAATCAGCTATCTCTCATAAATCTCTTTGAATCAATACCCATATTCCTCGAATCATTCAAATAGAAGATTGGCGAGTAATCACTGGCATCCATCTCGGAACCAAGTCATTTGAGAAATCCAAAAAGAAGTTCAGAGACATTCTTGAACTTGTGAAGAAAGCTGGATTCTCAGAATGTCTTGAGGCAAGCACTCGAGTATACACTGAACTGGTTAAGGAATTTTACTCAAATGCATCCATAAATGCCGGAACCCTTTCAACCAAGGTTAAAGGTCAGTCTTTAAAGCTGAAATCATCCGATATCAATCAATGCTTAGGTTTTCCTGACCTAGGACTGAAAAACCTTGATGAGATCGACACTGAGCAAGCAAAGAAGATTATGGGGGTATCAAAGAAACCCTAGTCTAAAGGACATGAAGAAAAAGGAGTTTCCTAAGGAATTCGAGTTCCTTGCTGAGATAGTAGGCAAATGTATACTATGCAAGGATACGACGCATGACACTGTGCTTGATCAACAACTGAAGATTATGTCTGCAATAGTTATGAAGAAGCGAATAAACTTTGGAGTTATCTTGTTCGACCAAATCTCAAAATGGGTAGAAAAGGCTGAGTTGAAGAAGTCTACAGAAAAACCACTTACAAAGGTGTTTCATGGAAGACTGCTGAGTATTATGATGAAGAAGAACCTGGGAAGCAAGATCAAGGATGATGAGGGAGAACCTCTGAATGTTCACAAAGTAATTTCTCCACAACTGTTTGTGAATTGGAAGAAAAACCCAAAGGAGAACAAAAGGTTAACAACAACAGGGAGCAGCAGAAAGAACTCTATGAACAAGAGAAAGGCGAAAGAGGTGGAAAGCTCTGAGTCTGGTGACTCAGCACCAGTAGCATCCACACCAACAAGGAAGAAATCCAAAGGTGTGAAGAAAACTAAGGCCCTACCAAAAAGTCTCTCCATGGAAGACAAGGATAAAGAAGAAAAAGTCCTGACTACAGAAACCACTAAGAGGAGAAGTAACAGACTGCTTTAAGGACCATCAAGAAAGAGAGCTAAGGTGGAAAACAAACCAGTCCCAGTTTCCTAAGAAAGTATATCTGATGAAAAGGAGAACGTAGAGTCAGAGGAAGAAAAGGGAATTGACGATCTCAAGACCGAGTCCCCAAAGAACAAATCCAGTAATGAAGCTGAAGCTGGACTCATGGAAGAAAATGCAGAATCTGTTGATGAAGAAGAATGCACAAGCCCTGTGGCTAACTCTTAGAGCATTCACTCTGATGATGAAGAAAAGCTACAAGATGACCCAACTACATCTCCAAATACAAATGCTCCAACAAGCCCAGATGATGGGTCAAATAATGGTGATTCTAAAAAAGGACATGCCCTTGCCAATGCTAAGAATCAAGGAAGCTTGCCTGATGATTTAAAGGTCTCAGAGTCTGAAGAGGAAGAAGAATCTGACTCTCCAATTGCTGAACCCCTAAGGAGAAGGAAGAGATACAGATTACTTGCTCAATTTGCCTCCAAGAAGAGAAGTGATCACTCTACTGCAGTCATTGAATTAAGTGTTGATGAATCTGAATCACAAGAAGAAGATGCTAAACATGGGACTAGCAATGAAGAAGATGAATCCAAGGAAGATCTTTCTTAAGAAGGTTCTGAAAATGAAATTCATCAAGAAGAATTCACTGATAAATCTGAGGAAAGGAGCCAACAAGATTCAGGCTTAAAAAGAGAAGAGATAGAGAAAGATTCTGATTCTGCACATCAGGAATTAGAGGAACCAGAATACAATCCTGTCATTTCTCCAGCTAGGAGTAATAGAAGAATAGAAGTGGAAGCCTTGAATGAACCACCAGAAGTGCTTCCAAAAATTCCAAGACTAGAACTGGTGGCTCAGAACTTCCCAAAGTTGAAAAGTGATGCAACAATGATGATAAAAAACAATCCCCACTACAAAGTCTACAGACATGCTGGCAACCATTATATTCCTTATGATCATAGAGTGGATTCTGAAGGAAGAAGGATCATGACCAAGGAAATAATCGTAGAGTCTGTTCACTCTACTACTGATGGTGTTCAAGTCCAAAATGAGAAGCCTCCATCTGCTCAAGCACAATTGCCCAACATTTCTTCATCCAATAATAGTGATTGGTACTCAACGATTGTTCAGATTCTCAATACCTTCGAAAATCTGTCCAAGGATGAAAATCGTAGAGTCCAATCTGATGCTTAACAAAAGGCTGCCCAACCAGATGACCAAATTCCTATGGAGCAGGAGCTGATGAAAAACTCTGATGAGCTGATCGAGAAGATATCTCTAATTAATGAAGAATCAAAGAGGTTAACAGCAGCCGACGATAACTCAATTCAAGACAAACTCCAAACAACTATGGCTGATGTATCTCTCAAAATCAAAGAGAGAGATCACATCTATTTGAAGGCCATAAATGATCAGAAGGCAGATGCACTACGAGCTCAGAAAGCAAATGAAGAGCAACTACAAGCCCTCTCTGACAAGATTGACAACATGAATCAGTCTTTCTCTATGTAACTTGAGTTAAGTCAACAAGAATTCAAGATTGAAGTTGGTAACTCCTCTTATTTGATGGAACAACTTATGTCCAACATGGAATAACTCTCTCAAGTGATTAATGACAAAAAGAGGGAGAAAAAGAGGCATAGAAAGAGGCACAGTAAGCATTCAAGAAAGGTTAAGAAGAGCAGAAGGAAACAAGAGAAGAAGATAGCAGAAGAAGAAGCTGGGTCATCATCTGAGGGGGAGCCAAAGGATGATGAGCCTGTGTTTGCAAAGGCTGAGGGGGAGCCAGAAGAAGAAAAAGAGGAGCATACATCTGAGGGGGAGCAAACAAAAGAAATGAAGTCGACATCCCAGGGTGAGCATGTAAGACCCCGAATTTTATGAAATGAAAGTATTCAATTTTCTTATAATTATTATTTTATTTCGTAAATGGTTAAATTGATAAAGGGTTAAAGTTAAGGGTGATATGTGAATTTTTTTTGCAAAGTATGCAAGTTGTTATAAAATATTCGTTTGATCGGGGAATATTCTTTTTGTCGGGGAATATCCATACGACGACACAATCATTGATGGACCCCACAACGGAAGTATTGTCATAGTAAGAAAACGACAGATTATCTTTTTATAAAAATAACGGCGAAAGTGTTACCATTAAAAACTGTTGAACTACCCGGTAGTAAAAGTACAGTGATATGCGTGGTTGCATAGTAGCACATGGTATTGATTATTGATGCTTACGTAAGAAGTCACTCAGTTATACTCAATTATTGCTACAGTAATTGCTGCATCATATTTCTCATGTTATTGATTCTATTATTGTAATAGTATCATCAGCATAATATAATATATTATTAAATCAATAATTGAGACGACAAAGTTATTCATATTATTAAATTACAATATTTACAATGTCTAGAAGTTCTGTCAAGGAGAGGTTTGGTCACCTAATTGCACGCCAATAGGGAGAAATCCTTATTGGAAAGCCCCCTCTTTCCTGGGAACGACCTGATTGTTAAATATTGTGAGTTATAATATTAATGATGAATGTTATTAAAAATCGAAGTTGAGTTCGGAGTTGAATTTGGAGACGCGGACGTGATATTTGAGTCCGGAACGATGAAATTAGTAGAAAAAGACTATAATCATAAAATTTGTTGGGGTTGACTTTTTGGTCAAAAAAGTCAACAGTTGACTATTTTAGAAAAAGTCAAACTTTGAATTTCAAAAATGAATTTTTTGAGAAAAATAGTTCCATTGTGTTGGAATTATTAGTGTTAGTAAAAATCGAGATTTATTTCGATAATAATTGATGTTTGGAGGTTATATTGACTAATCGGGTAATTAATCGAATAAATGAGCAATTAATTGCTATTAATTCACATGATTATAAATATTTATTCACATGTGTGTGCTATTGAATCATATTCATTTACTATTAGGGGAGTTGGTGCAAGATTGATAATACTTGCATGACTAAGTTAAAAATAGAGGTATAAATGGAGGAACTATACTGTAATTCATATTTTTACATGATTATAACTATTGATTCACATGATTGAACTATTGATTCACATTATTTACTATTAGGGGAGGTGGTGTAAGTTTGATAATACTTGCAGGACTAAATTAAAAATGAAAGAAAAGTTGAAGGTATTGTACTGTAATATTTCAAGCCCCAAAACATGCAATTATCGAAACTATATTTTCCAATAAATAGAAGCTCATTCTTCCTTCACTTCTCACCAATTCACTAAAGCTATAGAGCAATTATTATAGAGAGAAATTATTAAGAAAAGAAGAAGAAATCTCACTACCTATCTACTCCAAAGATCCAGCTTTCTTTCTAGGTAAGGGGTATTATTTCTTTCGTATTCATGAAGAGAGCTATTGTTATTCCATTCCTTATTATTATGTTGGAATAACTTTGTCTATCTGCAATCTTCGCAAACATGGTGAAATTCTTCTATTATTCCATTCTTTATTATTCTCATTGGAATATCCTCGTCTGCATGCGGATTCGCACGACACAATCTGCATTCTTTATTATTCTCGTTGGAATATCTCATGCATGCGGATTATGTATGACTGGTTCCATTCTTTATTATTACATTGGAATAACTTTTCTGCATGGGTCTATCACATGCACAGTGAATTATGTTGTTATTCCATTCTTTATTATTACATTGGAATATCTTGTATATGTGATTCGCATGACTGGTTCCATTCTTTATTATTCATTTAGGGAATAACTTTTGTGCATGCGGTCTATCGCATGCATGGTGAATTCTTCATTATTCCATTCTTTATTATTACATTGGAATAACTTTGCCTATGTGGATTACCGCATGCATGGTGAATGATCCTTTGTATTCATTCCTTATTAAATTGTAGAAATGATCTGTCTACGTGGATTACCGCATGGCGGGTGAAAAATCCATTTGCAGTTTCGTAATTTTTCTGACCCTCAAAAATTCTAGAAAAATTTGAAATGATAATTTGATGAGTTTTCTATATTGTTTTCAAAGATGACGATTTTTGAATGTATAGATTAAGAGTTATGGATTTTATGGGAAAAGACTATTTTAAAAGTAAACCCTTATAACTCCTTGTGGTTAACTCCAAAATTGGTGAAATTTTTATTGGGAGTACATGTATATAACAGGAGTATACCTTGTAAATTTTGGAAGTTTTGGACAAAAATACAATTTATGATAAATGTCTAAATATTCGGCAGTTTTGGCCATATAAAAAATAGTAAATAAATTTTAAAAATTTCGAGAAAAATATATGTTCAATATGGGACTATATTCTGCTAAATCCCAGAAAAGAAATATTTTTGGGACTGATTTGGTATTTTTCATGAAAATGAACTAGTTATAAGTAAATGAATTAAATATGTTATGTGAATTAAAAAAATTAAAAAATAGGATTTTATGGCTTGGGAATCCTATATAGGGTATATGCAGATTTTTGATGAGGGATTTGATCATTGGTGATGAAATCTTATGAGTATGACATTTTTGAATGATTAAAATGCATTATTTGGTAAAGTGTAAACAATTGAAATAAATTGTTTATAAGTTTAAGAAGTGATTAAAATATTATTATAATATTAATAATATTAGATTATGAGTTTATTAAGTGATTGACAATATTTGGATAATTTTAAAGTCTTTAATATTTATCCTTGATTTCGTTTGATTTGATTTCGTTTGATTATTGCTTATATAATTGTAATTATCCTCATGCTTATATTGTGAGGAAAGTTATCTTTGGCTTACGTGCATAGATGGACTTGGTATGATTATGACCAGGGATTATTCGGTATAATCATGACCGTAATATAACGAATAATGGGGTAAAAGTCTTCATTGGCCGGTAGTGCTTTGATGGATAGTTTTTGGTATGATTATGACCAGGGATTATTCGGTATAGTCATGATCATTGATGATTTAATGAATATCCTTGGCCCGTAGTGCAGGGATGATTCGATGATGTGGTTTATTTATTAAGCTGAGTTTCAGCGATAAAAAAAATAAATTGATGAAAACATTTTAAATCATAGAAGATACTAGATATCATGCTCTACTTGACTCTTCTAATGGATTTCTTATTCCGCTATAGTTAAACTTGATGTCTATTGTATTTTATTAGTTTAACATTGTTGAAGACTAATGATAATTTATTCTGCATTATCTTAGTCATAATATTTCTTATTGGGCTAGTTGAGCTCACCCTTTCTTTCACTATTTTCTTAAGGAAATGAGAATATAGCTGGGACGAGTCGAGGAACAGAGTGACGGTCCAGATGATAGCATTAGTAGTCCTCACTATTCTGTTAAATAGTGTGATAATAAATGTAATGAGGACTCCATTGAGTGTGGATATTGTCTAGATGACAATATTTGTATTAAAACTCATAGAATATGTTTTGTCGTATTTTACACGACAGTTGTATATTTAAGTTTTTATTTTTATTTCGTACCATGTATTTGGCGACTCAAGATGGGTGATGTATACCTATTTTGGGGGCGTCACGGTTAGTATCAAAGCTTAGGATATGATCCCCAGGTGAGATGTGAGACAAGAACTAGGAGGAGAGAGCAGGGAATTCCTTCGCTAGTATGACCTACCTAAGTTTATTTGGTATTTAATTGGTCGGTCGAGTATAGGGATAATATGTGATATGTTAATTAACCCTTGTTTTGTGGCGATTTTGAAAATGGCATCCGAAAATGTTGAGATAAGCAATGAAGCACATGAGACCGTTGAGTCACCACATATTAATACCCAGGATAATGTGCAACAGGAGGACAATAATTCTCAGGTAAACAACAACGATCAAATGATGAACGATGGGATGTTTAAAGGTTTTATGAAATTCATGCAACATCAGGCGAGGGCGGCTCCTGTCCAAAATGCAGGTGGAAACGCTGACAACTCTCGGACGGTCATCGCTAAGCGGTTCAAGGAGCTGGGACCACCGGAGTTTTTTGGAGAGCCAAAACCACTTAAGACGGAGACGTGGATAAAGCAGATCAAAAAGAAATTTGATATCTTGGGATGATCCGAGGAGCAAAAGGTTCCCTGTGCCACCTTCATGTTGCGAGCAGAGGCAGATTAATGGTGAGATTCTGTAAAGCATACTCAACCTGCCGCACTCAAAATGTCTTGGGAGAAGTTCCAAGAGCTGTTCAACGACAAGTACTTTCCTAAAAGTATTCGTCACATGAAGGAGGTATAGTTCATCAAGCTTGAGCAAAATAATATGACCGTGGCGCAGTACGAAGCTAAGTTTGCCGAGTTGTCTTGGTTTGCGTCCCACTTGGTTGATAATGAGGAGAGAATGACGCAGATGTTTCTAAAAGGTTTGAAACCCGAGATACGTCAATACCTTATCTCTCATAAACTGTGGTTGTATTCAGATGTTGTGAATAGGGCTCAGTTATTGGAGGACGATAATGAGTCAACCCAACCAAGAGAGAGCAGCCGACAAGTCGATAATACCAATGGTAGCAGTCATCGAAGCGGTGACAACAAACGTGGAGGGAATCAACATGCCAGAAATAGTAATCACTTCGGTGGTAATCATGGCCATGACAACAAGAGTGGACATTTCAAGAAGATGAGATTCAATAATGATGGAAAGACGTCAGCACCAACACCTGTTGTTAAGGAAGGAGAACGACCGCCGGTCGTATGTTACAAATATGGAGGGGAAGGACACATAAGTCCAAACTACACGATGCAGTCCAAAGCATGTTATAATTGTGGAAAAGAAGGTCACCTAGCCCGATTTTGTCGTGCACCAAAGTCAAGTCCAACTGGGATGGAGGCATCCAAGGGTGTCCCAGACAAGACAAAACCGGTAGTTCAAGGGAGAGCGTTTGTTGTAACCTCCCAAAAAGCGAGGAATCCGAACGAGGTGATCACGGGTAAACTAATCATAAACTCTAGCGAAGTTATACTTTATTTGATACCGGTTTTACCCATTCCTTTATTTCTCCTACTTGCGCTCAACGTTTAAATTTAACTCCGGAGAAATTAGACTTTGACTTATTTGTGGAGACTCCGTTAGGAGAAACTTTTATCATATCCACTATTTATAAATCTTGTTTGATCCAAGTGGGCACAATCACGTTACCTGTCGATATTATCTCTTTGAAAATACTTGCATTTGATGCGATTTTAGGAATCGATTGGTTAACTACTCATCATGCTTTTCGTAAGGTTGTTAGCTTTCATATTGCTAACCAACCTGTTATGCAAATTCAAGCAACCAAACCACTAAAGTCAATCACTGTCATATCAAGCCATAAGTAAAGAGCCCCGAGCCTTTCGCTGGTGACTTCCAAGTCTTGGGATGCACCGAAGCTACACTTTTCGTAGGCGACGGTGTGAATGACGATGGCAAGTTGATAGGTATCAATGTGACGTGTTATCTAAGTCTTGGATGAGGGTTATAGTTTTGAATGATATTTCTATTGTTAATAAATTTCCTGGCGTATTCTTGAAGACTTCTTAGCCTAACCCTAGAGCGTGAAATCGAATTTTGTATTGACCCCAGTACAAAACCCATTTCTAAAACCCTCAAATATTTCTTCAACTAAAATGAACGTAACATGCGCCAAAGACGTTGGCTCGAGCTATTGAAGATTACAACCATACTATTTAATATTATCGTGGAAAAAGCGAACGTGGTAGCAGATGCATTGAGTAGAAGATCGTATGGGTTTACAAGTGCAACGTTGTTAACACAAAGATCCATTTTATATAACTTACAAATGATGAAGATAGAGTTAAAGACTCTTGGGACCCACGTGAAGATAATGAATATACGAGTAGAATCGACTTTATTCAATAAAGTTAAAGCTGCTCAAACTACACACCTGAAGCTGATGAATATGAAGAGGAAGGTTCAAGAAGACGTTATTCTAAAAGCAAGAGTCGATGAATGGAGGAAATCTCAAGAGTTAGAATTTGAAATGAAGTCAAGGAATTCTCATCATACCAGGTACGTACGTAAATTTCGAGGGCGAAATTTTATAAGTAGGGGAGATTGTAAGACCCCAAATTTTATGAAATGAAAGCATTCAATTTTCTTATAATTATTATTTTATTTCATAAATGGTTAAATTGATAAAGGGTTAAAGTTAAGGGTGATATGTGAAAATTTTTGCAAAGTATGCAAGTTGTTATAAAATATTCGTTTGGTCGGGAAATATTTTTTTGTCAAGGAATATCCATACGACGGCACAATCATTGGTGGACCCCACAACAGAAGTATTGTCGTAGTAAGAAAACGACAGAATTATCTTTTTATAAAAATAACGGCGAAAGTGTTACCGTTAAAAACTGTTGAACTACCCATTAGTAAAAGTATAGTGATACGCGTGGTTGCATAGTAGCACACGGTATTGATTATTGATGCTTACGTAAGAAGTCACTTAGTTATATTTACTTATTGCTGCAGCATATTTCTGATGTTATTGATTCGATTATTATCATAATATCATCTGCATAATATGATATATTATTAAATCAATAATTGAGACGACAAAGTTATTCATATTATTAAATTGCAATATTTACAATGTCTAGAAGTTCTGTCAAGGAGAGGTTTGGTCACCTAATTGCGCGCCAATATGGAGAAATCCTTATTGGAAAGCCCTCTATTTCCTGGGAACGACCTGGTTGTTAAATATTGTGAGTTATAATATTAATGATGAATGTTATTAAAAATCGAAGTTGAGTTCGGAGTTGAATTTTGAGACGCGGACGTGATATTTGAGTTCGAAACGATGAAATTATTAGAAATAAACTATAATCACAAAATTTGCTGGGGTTGACTTTTTGGTCAAAAAATTAACAGTTGACTTTTTCAGAAAAAGTCAAACTTTGAAATTTCAAAAATGATTTTTTTGAGAAAAATAGTTCCATTGTGTTGGAATTATTAGTGTTAGTGAAAATCGACATTTATTTCGATAATAATTGATGTCTGTTGGTTATATTGACCAATCGTGTAATTAATCGAATAAATAAGAAATTAATTGCTATTAATTCATATGATTATAACTATTTGTTCACATGTGTGTACTATTGATTCACATTCATTTACTATTAGGGGAGTTGGTGCAAGATTGATAATACTTGCATGACTAAGTTAAAAATAGAGGTAAAGATGGAGGTACTATACTGTATTTCGTATTTTCACATGATTATAACTATTGATTCACATGATTGAACTATTGATTCACATTATTTACTATTAGGGGAGGTGGTGCAAGTTTGATAATACTTGCAGGACTAAATTAAAAATGAAAAAAAAGTTGAAGGTATAGTACTGTAATATTTCGAGCCCCAAAACGTGCAATTATCGAAACTATATTTTCCTATAAAGAGAAGCTCATTCTTCCTTCATTTCTCACCAATTCACTAAAGCTATAGAGCAATTATTATAGAGAGAAACTATAGAGAGAAAGAAGAAGAGAAGTCTGCATTCTTCTGTTCTTTATTATTTTGTTAGAATATCCCATGCTGCAAGGGATTACGCATGACACAGTTCCATTCTTTATTATTTTGTTGGAATAACTTTATGCATGCGCTCTATCGCATGCCCGGTGAATTTCATTGTTATTCCATTCTTTATTATTACATTTGAATATCACATGCATGCGGATTACGCATGACACGGTTCCATTCTTTATTATTCAGGTTGGGAATAATCATGCTGTGTGGTCTATCGCATGCATGGTGAATTCTTCTATTATTCCATTCTTTATTATTCTGTTGGAATTACCTGTCTATGTGGATTACCGTATGCATAGTGAATGATCCTTTGTATTCATTTCTTATTAAATTGTAGAAATGATATGTCTACGTGGATTACCGTATGGTGGGTTAAAAATCTATTTGCAGTTTCGTAATTTTTCTAACCCTCAAAAATTCTGAAAAAATTTGAAATGATAATTTGATGAGTTTTCTATATTGTGTCCAAAGATGGCGATTTTTGGATTTATAGATTAAGAGTTATGGATTTTATGGGAAAAGACTATTTTAAAAGTGAACCCTTATAACTCCTTGTGGTTAACTCCAAAATTGGTGAAATTTTTATTTGGAGTATATGTATATAACATGAGTATACCATGTAAATTTTGGAATTTTTGGACAAAAGTACAATTTATTATAAATGTCTAAATATTCGGCAGTTTTGGCCATATGAAAAATAGTAAATGAATTTTAAAAATTCTGAGAAAAATATATGTTCAATATGGGACTATATTCTGCTAAATCCCAGAAAAGAAATATTTTTGTGACTGATTTGGTATTTTTCATGAAAATGAACTAGTTATGAGTAAATAAATTAAATATGTTATGTGAAGTAAAAAAAATTGGAAAATAGGATTTTATGGCTTGGGAATCCTATATAGGGTATATGCAGATTTTGATGAGGGATTTGATCATTGGTGATGAAATCTTAAGAGTATGGCATTTTTGAATGATTAAAATACATTATTTGGTAAAGTGTAAACAATTAAAATAAATTGTTTATAAGTTTAAGAAGTGATTAAAATATTATTATAATATTAATAATATTAGATTATGAGTTTATTAAGTGATTGATAATATTTGGATAAATTTAAAGTCTTTAATATATATCCTTGATTTCGTTTGATTATTGCTTATATCATTGTCATCATCCTCATGTTTATATTGTGATGAAAGTCATCTTTGGCTTACGTGCATAGATGGACTTGGTATGATTATGACCAGGGATTATTCGGTATAATCAAGACCGTAATGTAACAAATGATGTGGTAAAAGTCCTCATTGGCCGGTAGTGCATTGATGGACAGTTTTTGGTATGATTATGACCAGGGATTATTCGGTATAGTCATGACCATTGATGATTTAATGAATATCCTTGGCCCATAGTGCAGGGATGATTCGATGATGTGGTTTATTTAGTAAGCTGAGTCTCAGCGATAAAATAAAATTGATGAAAACATTTTAAATCATAGAAGATACTAGATATCATGCTCTACTTGACTCTTCTAATGGATTGCTTATTCTGTTGCAGTTAAACTTGATGTCTATTATTTTTTATCAGTTTAACATTGTTGAAGACTAATGATAATTTATTCTGCATTATCTTAGTCATAATATTTCTTACTGAGCTAGTTGAGCTCACCCTTTCTTTCACTATTTTCTTAAGGAAATGAGAATATAGCTGGGACGAGTCGGGGAACGGAGTGACGGTCCAGATGATAGCATTAGTAGTCCTCACTATTCTGTTAAATAGTATGATAATAAATGTAATGAGGACTCCATTAAGTGTGGATATTGTCTAGATGACAATATTTGTATTAAAACTCATAGCATATGTTTTGTCGTATTTTACACGACAGTTTTATAATTAAGTTTTTATTTGTATTGTGTACCATGTATTTGGCGACTCCAGATGGGTGATGTATACCTATTTTGGGGGCATCACGGTTGGTATCAAAGCTTAGGATATGATCCTGGTGAGATGTGAGACAAGAACTAGGAGGGAGAGTAGCAGGGAATTCCTTCGCTAGTAGTATGACCTACCTAAGTTTATTTGTTATTTAATTGGTAAATTCGAGTATAGGGATAATATGTGATATGTTAATTAACCATTATTTTGTGGCAGTATTTGAAAATGGCATCCGAAAATGTTGAGATAAGTAATGAAGCACATGAGATCATTGAGTCACCACAGATTAATACCCAGGATAATGTGCAACATGAGGACAATAATTCTCAGGTAAACAACAACGATCAAATGATGAACGATGGGATGTTTAAAGGTTTTATGAAATTCATGCAACATCAGGCGAGGGCGGCTCCTGTCCAAAATGCAGGTGGAAACACCGACAACTCTCGACGGTCCACCGCTAAAGTGGTTCAAGGAGTCTGGACCACCGGAGTTTTTTGAGAGCCAAAACCACTTAAAGGCGGAGACGTGGATAAAGCGAGATCAACAAGAAATTTGATGTCTTGGGATGCTCAGGGAGAAAAAGGTTCCCTTTTCACCTTCATATTATGCGAGCAAAGGCGATTCTTGGTGGGAATCAGTAAAAGCGTACTCAACTGCCTTTCAAAATGTCTTGGGATAAGTTCCAAGAGTCATTCAACGACAAGTACTTTTTCACGAAAGTATTCTTCACATGAAAGAGGTAGAGTTTATCAAACTTGAGCAAAACAATATGACCGTGGCGCAGTACGAAGCTAAGTTTGCTGAGTTGTCTCAGTTTGCGTCCCACTTGGTTGATAATGGTGCAAGAATGACACGGATGTTTCTAAGAAGTTTGAAACACGAGATACGTCAATACCTTATCTCTCATAAATTGTGTTTGTATTCAGATGTTGTAAATATGGCTCAGTTATTGGAGCACGATAATGAGTCAACCCAACCAAGAGAGAGCAGCCGGCAAGTCGATAATACCAGTGGCAACAGTTATCAAAGCGGTGATAACAAACGTGGAGGGAATCAACATGCCAGAAATGGTAATCACTTCGGTGGTAATCATGGCCATGACAATAAGAGTGGACATTTCAAGAAGAGGAGATTCAATAATGATGGAAAGACGTCAGCACTAGCACCTGTTGTTAAGGAAGGAGAACGACCGTCGGTCGTATGTTACAAATGTGGAGGGGAAGGACACATAAGTCCAAACTGCACGATGCAGTCCAAAGTATGTTATAATTGTGGAAAAGAAGGTCACCTAGCTCGATTTTGTCGTGCACCAAAGTCAAGTCCAGCTGGGATGGAGGCATCCAAGGGTGTCCCAGACAAGACAAAACCGGTAGTTCAAGGGAGAGCGTTTGTTGTAACCTCCCAAAAAGCGAGGAATCCGAACGAGGTGATCACGGGTAAACTAATCATAAACTCTGGCGAAGTTATACTTTATTTGATACCGGTTCTACCCATTCCTTTATTTCTCCTACTTGCGCTCAACGTTTAAATTTAACTCCGGAGAAATTAGACTTTGACTTATCTGTGGAGACTCCATTAGGAGAAACTTTTATCATATCCATTATTTATAAATCTTGTTTGATCCAAGTGGGCACAATCACGTTACCTGTCGATCTTATCTCTTTGAAAATACTTGCCTTTGATGCGATTTGAGGAATCGATTGGTTAACTACTCATCAGGCTTTTCGTAAGGTTGTTAGCTTTCATATTCCTAACCAACCAGTTATGCAAATTCAAGCAACCAAACCACTAAAGTCAATCACTGTCATATCAAGCCATAAGTAAAGAGCCCTGAGCCTTTCGCTGGTGACTTCCAAGTCTTGGGATGCACCGAAGCCAGACTTTTCGTAGGCGACGGTGTGAATGACGATGGCAAGTTAATAGGTATCAATGTGACGTGTTATCCAAGTCTTGGATGAGGGTCACAGTTTTGAATTATATTTCTATTGTTAATAAATTTTCTGGCGTATTCTTGAAGACTTCTTAGCCTAACCCTAGAGCCTGAAATCGAATTTTGTATTGACCCCAGTTTAAAACCCATTTCTAAAATCCTCAAATATTTCTTCAACTAAAATGAACGTAACATGCACCAAAGACGTTGGCTCGGGCTGTTGAAGATTACAACCATACTATTTATTATTATCGTGGAAAAAGCGAACGTGGTAGCAGATGCATTGAGTAGAAGATCGTATGCGTTTACGAGTGCGAAGTTGTTAACACAAAGACCCATTTTATATAACTTTCAAATGATGAAGATAGAGTTAAAGACTCTAGGGACCCACGTGAAGATAACGAATATACGAGTAGAATCGACTTTAATCGATAAAGTTAAAGCAGCTCAAACTACACACCTGAAGCTGATGAATATGAAGAAGAAGGTTCAAGAAGGCGTTATTCTAAAAGAAAGAGTCGATGAATGGAGGAAATCTTAACCCTTGATTTTATTAGTCTATTTGAAATCCTCGATCGAGTAGGAACTGTGGCCTATAGACTCGTTTTACCGCCAAGTATGTCGTGTGTTCATAACATTTTTTACGTATCGATGTTACATAAATATGTGGATGACCCGAACCACATTATTAAATTAGAACTAGACGAGATATCAGAAGATTTAACGTATGAGGAGATACGTGTTAAAATCTTGGATAAGAAAGATCATATTCAACACTCAAAGGTTATACCTCAAGAGTTAGAATCTGAAATGAAGTCAAGGTATCCTCATCATACCAGGTACGTACTTAAATTTTGAGGGCAAAATTTAATAAGGAGGGGAGATTGTAAGACCCCGAGTTTTATGAAATAAAAGTATTCAATTTTCTTATAATTATTATTTTATTTCGTAAATGGTTAAATTGATAAAGGGTTAAAGTTAAGGGTGATATGTGAAATTTTTTGCAAAGTATGCAAGTTGTTATAAAATATTCGTTTGGTCGGGAAATATTCTTTTTGTCAAGGAATATCCATACGACGACACAATCATTGGTGGACCCCACAACAGAAGTATTGTTGTAGTAAGAAAACGACAGAATTATCTTTTTATAAAAATAACGGCGAAAGTGTTACCGTTAACAACTGTTGAACTACCCGGTAGTAAAAGTATAGTGATACGCGTGGTTGCATAGTATCACACGGTATTGATTATTGATGCTTACGTAAGAAGTCACTCAGTTATACTTAATTATTGCTACAGTAATTGCTGCATCATATTTCTCATGTTATTGATTCGATTATTGTCATAGTATCGTATGCATAATATGATATATTATTAAATCAATAATTGAGACGAAAAAGTTATTCATATTATTAAATTGCAATATTTACAATATCTAGAAGTTCTGTCAAGAAGAGGTTTGGTCACCTAATTGCACGCCAATAGGGAGAAATCCTTATTGGAAAGCCCCCTCTTTCCTAGGAACGACATGATTATTAAATATTGTGAGTTATAATATTAATGATAAATGTTATTAAAAATTGAAGTTGAGTCCGGAGTTGAATTTAGAGACGCGGACGTGATATTTGAGTCCGGAACGATGAAATTAGTAGAAATAGACTATAATCACATAATTTGCTGGGATTGACTTTTTGGTCAAAAAAGTTAGCAGTTGACTTTTTTCAGAAAAAGTCAAACTTTGAAATTTCAAAAATGATTTTTTTGAGAAAAATAGTTCCATTGTGTTGGAATTATTAGTGTTAGTAAAAATTGACATTTATTTCGATAATAATTGATGTCTGGAGGTTATATTGACCAATCGGATAATTAATCAAATAAATGAGCAATTAATTGCTATTAATTCACATGATTATAACTATTTTTTCACATGTGTGTACTATTGATTCACATTCATTTACTATTAGGGGAGTTGGTGCAAGATTGATAATACTTGTATGATTAAGTTAAAAATGGAGGTATAGATGGAGGAACTATACTGTAATTTGTATTTTCACATGATTATAATTGTTGATTCACATGATTGAACTATTGATTGACATTATTTACTATTAGGGGAGGTGGTGCAAGTTTGATAATACTTGCAGGACTAAATTAAAAATGAAAGAAAAGTTGAAGGTATTGTACTATAATATTTCGAACCCCAAAACGTGCAATTATCGAAACTATATTTTCCAATAAATAGAAGCTCATTCTTCCTTCACTTCTCACCAATTCACTAAAGCTATAGAGCAATTATTATAGAGAGAAAGAAGAAGAGAAGTCTGCTACCTCTCTACTCCAGTATCCAGTTTCTTTCTAAGGTAAGGGGTATTATTTCTTTCGTATTCATGAAGAGAGCTAATGTTATTCCATTCCTTATTATTTTGTTGGAATAACCTGTCTATGCGAAGTACTGCATACATGGTGAAATTCTTCTATTATTCTATTCTTTATTATTCTGTTGGAATATCCTGTCTGTGCGAATTACGCATGACCTGGTTCCGTTCTTTATTATTTTGTTGGAATATCCTGTCTGTCCGGATTACGCATGACCTGGTCCCATTCTTTATTATTTTGTTGGAATAACTCGTTCAGCATGCGGTATCGCATGCCCGATGAATTACATTGTTATTCCATTCTTTATTATTCTGTTGGAATATCCTCATCATGCGGATTACGCATGACCAGTTCCATTCTTTATTATTCAGGTTGGGAATAACTCATTTATGCGTAGTGGTCTATCGCATGCATGGTGAATTCTTCTGTTATTCCATTCTTTATTATTCTATTGAAATAACCTGTCTATGTGGATTACCGCATGTATGGTGAATGATTCTTTGTATTCATTCCTTATTAAATTGTAGAAATGATCTGTCTACGTGGATTACCGCATGGTGGGGTGAAAAATCCATTTGCAGTTTCGTGATTTTTCTGACCCTCAAAAATTCTAGAAAATTTGAAATTATACTTTGATGAGTTTTCTATATTGTGTCCAAAGATGGAAATTTTTGGATATATAGATTAAAAGTTATGGATTTTATGGGAAAAAACTATTTTAAAAGTAAACCCTTATAACTCCTTGTGGTTAACTCTAAAATTGGTAAAATTTTTATTGGGAGTACATGTATATAACAGGAGTATACCCTATAAATTTTGGAATTTTTGGACAAAAGTACAATGTATGATAAATGTCTAAATATTCGGCAGTTTTGGTTATATAAAAAATAGTAAATGAATTTTAAAAATTCCGAGAAAAATATATGTTCAATATGGGACTATATTCTGCTAAATTCTAGAAAAGAAATAATTTTGGGAGTGATTTGGTATTTGTCATGAAAATGAACTAGTTATGAGTAAATGAATTAAATATGTTATGTGAAGTAAAAAAAATTGGAAAATAGGATTTTATGGCTTGGGAATCCTATATAGGGTATATGCAGATTTTTGATGAGGGATTTGATCATTGGTGATGAAATCTTATGAGTATGACATTTTTGAATGATTAAAATGCTTTATTTGGTAAAGTGTTAACAATTGAAATAAATTGTTTATAAGTTTAAGAAGTGATTAAAATATTATTATAATATTAATAATATTAGATTATGAGTTTATTAAGTGATTGATAATATTTGGATAAATTTAAAGTCTTTAATATTTATCCTTGATTTCGTTTGATTATTGCTTATATCATTGTCATCATCCTCATGCTTATATTGTGATGAAAGTCATCTTTGGCTTACGTGCATAGATGGACTTGGTATAATTATGACCAGGGATTATTCGGTATAATCATGACCATAATTTAACGAATGATGTGGTAAAAGTCCTCATTGGCCGGTAGTGCATTGATGGACAGTTTTTGGTATGATTATGACTAGGGATTATTTGGTATAGTCATGACCATTGATGATTTAATGAATATCCTTGGCCCGTAGTGCAGGGATGATTCGATGATGTAGTTTATTTATTAAGCTGAGTCTCAGCGATAAAAAAAATTGATGAAAACATTTTATATCATAGAAGATACTAGATATCATGCTCTACTTGATTCTTCTAATGGATTGCTTATTCACCGCAGCTTAAACTTGATGTCTATTGTATTTTATCGGTTTAACATTGTTGAAGACTAATGATAATTTATTCGCATTATCTTAGTCATAATATTTCTTCTTGGGCTAGTTGAGCTCACCCTTTCTTTCCACCTGTTCTCTTGAAATGAGAATATAGCTGGGACGAGTCGGGGAACGGAGTGACGGTCCAGATGATAGCATTAGTAGTCCTCATTATTCTGTTAAATAGTGTGATAATAAATGTAATGAGGACTCCATTGAGTGTGGATATTGTCTAGATGAACAATATTTGTATTAAAACTCATAGCATACGTTTTGTCGTATTTTACACGACAGTTGTATAATTAAGTTTTTATTTGTATTTTGTACCATGTATTTGGCGACTCAAGATGGGTGATGTATACCTATTTTGGGGGCATCACAGAGCAGGTGCAAGAAGATCAAACAGATGAATAGCTGATCAACATACATCCTGGAAGCATACATGGAGCCAAAGAGGTACATCTCTAACTAGTTAGGTATGTTCTAGATCTAGGATGTAAAATGTCATAGTGTATTAAATTCCATATCATTATAAATGACATTCGTAATTATCTGTTTTAGAAATATAGCTGCTCAATGTATATAAGATTCATTCATAACATGCATATGCACTTATTATTTTTGTCATAATCAAATAGGGGGAGATTGTTAGGAATAAGCATGTGAATGATATTCTGATTTATATATGATTTAATTATGATATATATATATATGCAAGTATGCCTGTATTAAGAAAAGTTGTAAAGTCCTCTGATAGATTATAGAAACATATGTACCAGGACTTAGAATGAATTGATCAAATATGTTAGGTTGTTCCTACATAAGCTAAACCGCTTTGTAAAGTCCTTAAAAAGAAAGGATGTACAAGGACTACAAATATAGAAAGATCAACCATGTTAGGTTGATCTTATGATGTAATAGATAGGCTTGTCTGATCGTCGAGCACTCCACCAGAAATCATAGTCTGTCAGGAGAGTCAAGGAAAACTCGAGAGCTATAAAGGCAGAATCGTAGTCTGCAAGATAGTAGATCTCGGATTTTGTAGACTGTTAGGAGAGATGATGAAGGATCGTAGTGTGTTGAGTAGCACTTCCTCGGAGCCGTAGTCTACTGAGGAAGTCATGTTCAGAATCGTAGAGACAGCCTACCTACGAGCCGACCGAGCATCTGCCGAAGCCAAGTCAAGAATCGAAGACTACACTCTGAGTCGTAGAGTCTACTGATAACGAAGCCAAGTCAAGAATCGTAGACTACACTCAGAGTCGTAGAGTCTACTGATCGTATCAAAGGCAGAAATCGTAGTCGAGCAAGATCAGATGAAGACAACAAACACAAAGACAGAAATTGTAGAGTGTCAAGATCTGATCTCAGAGTCGTAGTGTTTGCACAGCCGAAGCTGAATCGTAGAGTGTAGAACTGAGACTTCAACAGATGTGCTCACAATGCCAAGGCAGAATCGTAGAGCTAATACGATTCTCAACAAATAGGCACTCCTAGAATATCCAAAGGGATGAAGCCTCTAGTTAGTACTACAAAGATACATCCCACCTGAAGGAAACCAAAGCACTCAATGAATGGCATGCAAGCTAACAGAAGATCTAAACATCAACTCAATCAGCATCCAGATTGAGTTGTGAAGCCATTTGAGATGAAGTTTTCCACAAGTTGATCATAAGAAGACTTCAATAACTGACTAAGGAAAGTCAGCTAGTGCAGTTGCTGTCAAGTAAATAGAAGACATCGATCTTGGAAGCACCTGGATCGTAGTGTTTGTCAAACAAAGAAATAACTAATGGAGTGTACATAGAGATACTGGTTAGCCTCTGAAGAATAAGGGTAAAGTGATTAAGCATTGGGTCAGTCCATTGATGATAAGTGAATGGGAGATCACAAGGAGAAAGCGAGCTGGACACGCCATAAATCTGAAGTGTCTTATTACTCAGAAAGGGCCAAAGTAAAGAGTCAAGCTATCAGTATCTGAGAGCAGTCGAGGCAAACATAAGTGTTAAGGCACTGCACAAGAGAAGGAAGAAGTGTTCTACATTGAAGATCCAATGAACATTCTTCAAAGATCGTAGTGTTGTCTCTACATGTCAAATGACCAAGTCAACAAGACACTACGATCAGGTCCAAGAGAGCAAGCATCAGAATCGTAGAGTTCGGTCATCCGAAGATTGAAGTATTGGCAACGGTTCAATCTGAAGGTTGGTATTCGGAAAAGAGCTTATTGAGAGCATCGATGCAAAAGGACAACCTCTGATCGAGAAATCAGAAGGAGGTAATAAAGTTGACTACCTGCCCAAGATATAAAAGTAACATCTTTGATGGGGTAGGTGAAATAGTAGACTGCAGTGTCAGAAAGTTATGTCATGTCACATCTGCAGTCTACACCAAATAACTCGAGATCTGTGAGACAATTCAAAAATCTTTTAACGGCTACTTTCCAACGGGAAGATTGGGAAATAGTATAAATCAACAAAGCTTCAATGATCAAGAGCTGTTGATGATTGCTAAGTTGCAGAATCGTTGAGTTGTTAGAATGCTACTGTCTATCTACGAGTTCCACCAGAGATTAACAGAACAAGTCTTAGTGATAGTGAGACTACATAGGTGGAAGTGAAGTAGCTTTAAAGAAGGACTTAAACAGACTAGAGCTTCACTCAACTAAGATGAGAATGCCATTGAAAATGGCAGCCAAGCTGAGAGCCGAGAAGGCCAAGAAGATAGCATTCAGGAAAGTGGCAGAATACAAAGAAGATCAAGAAAGCCACTCTACAGATCACCATGAACCAAAAGTTAAAACATTCAAGAAGGGTTCAGGGTTTGCTAAGTGCCAGACGAAGTCTACCAAAAGCTCAGAGACTTAGCAAATCCAGATGGTGATGGTGCATAGCTGACATCAGATGAAGATGAGCAGAAAGAAGTAAAGATCAGCTGCACCAGAGAAGATGTGGTCTAGACTCAAAGAAGAATACAAAGAGGACCACACCAAGCTACTAAGTACATAAGATGTTCAAGCTTAAAGACATCTTAGCAGCTCAGCACCAACAACACCACCACCAACAACAAGCAGCCAGAGCCTAAGGGGTCATTGTCCAAAGGGACTAAATGAAGTTCCAAGCCTGCTGGGCTTGAAGAGTTCCTAGGGATTTATAGGAGTTCCAAGGCTGCTGGACTTGAAGAGTTCTTAGTGAACTGAAGTTCTAAGGCTGCTGGCCTTGAAGGAATCTTAGTGATTTAGGGTGCTGCCCTTCCTTAGTGGAAATCCTGCTAGTTGAAAGTAGAAGAGTGGATTAGGAGCTTGAGTCTCTGAACCACTTAAAACCCCTTGTGTCTTTTACTTTATGTCATTTACTTTATGTACATTAACTGCCATAACTGCTATATATGTTTTACCTGCTTACCACTGAACTAACTCTACGAATAATATATATCTGATTATGAATAAATCAATGAAGGGGATCTTTTACTTATTCTGCTGTGCTTGAAAAGATTCTTATGTTTGTCATATGCTAATTCATGTGCAATACAAAATAAACGAGAAAAGTATTTGAAATTAAAAAGGATCTATTTAACCCCCCTTCTAGATCTATATTGTGCCTACTAGGAACTAACATACTGCAATAGTGAATTAGCATGATACTCTTCTTCTTCTCTATAGTTTCTCTCTCTATAGTTGCTCTTATGAGTCTTAGTGAATTGGTGAGAATGAAAGAAGAAATGAGCTTCTATTTATAGAAAAACATAGTTTTGATAAGTGCATGTTTAGGGGCTCGAATTATTACAGTTTAGTACCTTCATCTTTGCCTCTATTTTTAATGTAGTCCTTCAAGTATTATCAATCTTGCACAACCTCCCCTAATAGTACATGCATGTGAACCAATAGTTTCATACATATGAATAAATAGTTATATGCATATGAACTAATAGCAATTAATTGCTCATTTATCCGATTAATTACCCGTTTGGTCAATAATAATAAAACCAAACAATCACATAATTACGTCCTCTGAAGGTAATTGGGTCACAGAAGAATTAAAGAAAACTAAATGAACAAACATTTTTCACTCATCAATTATTATTCTTATCTTTAATCAACACGAACTTATTCATCATTAATATTATAACTCATAGCATTAACAACCAGATCAATAATGTAAATAATAATACGAATAACTTTGTCGTCTTAATTATTGATTTAATAATATAAAATATTGGGCAGATGATACTATGACAATAATTGAATCAATAATTTGAGATAAACTATGCAGCAATTACTATAGCAATAATTGACTATAACTGAGTGACTTCTCACGTAAGCATCAAATACGGTGTGCTACTATGCAACCAAGCGTATTACTATACTTCTACCACCGGGTATTTCAACAGTTTAACGGTAAAAATTTTGTTGTTATTTTTATAACAAGTTATTTCTGTCATTTTCTAACTTTGATAGTAATTCCATTGTGGGGTTCACTAATGATTGTGTCGTCGTACGAATATTCCCTATTAAAACAAATATTCTTTGACCAAACGAATATTTCCCGACACAACGAATATTTTATGATAACTTGCTTACTTTGTAAAAAATTTCACATATCACCCTTAATTTTAACATTTTATCAATTTAACCATTTACTAAATAGAATAATAATTATAATAAAATTGAATACTTTCATTTCATAAAATTCGAGGTCTTACAATCTCCCCTCCTTATGAAATTTTGCCCTCGAAATTTACGTACCTGGTATGTCGAAGAGGTGAGGATAACTTGTTCAGATTCTAACTCTTGAGGTATAACCTTTGAGGGTAGAATATATTCCTTCTTATCTAACATTTTAACAGGTATCTCCTCATACGTTAAATCTTTCGCTATCTCTTTCAGTTCTAATTCAATAATGTGGTCCGGGTCGTCCTCATATTTACGTAACATCGATACGTGAAAAACGTTATGAACACGCGACATACTTAGCGGTAAAGCAAGTCTATAGGCCATAATTTCTACTCGATCGAGAATTTTAAATAGACCAATAAAATCGAGGGTTGAGATTTCCTCTCTTCATCTATTCTTGCTTCTAGAATAACGCCTTCTTGCACCTTCTTCATATTCATCAGCTCCAGGTCTTTAGCTTGATCAACTTTAACTTTATCGATTAAAGTCAGTTCTACTCATATATTTAAAATCATCACATGGGTCCATGGAGTCTTTAACTCTATCTCCATCCTTTGTAAGTCATACCAAATGGGCCTTTGCGTTGACAATATAGCACTCGTACCCGTATATGATCTTCTTCTCAACCCGTCAGCTGCTACGTTCGCTTTTTCAAGATGGTATTAAATGGTATAATCGTAATCTTTCAACAGTTCGAGCCAACGTCTTCGGCGTATGTTATATTCATTTTAGGTGAAGAAATATTTGAGGGTTTTGTATCGGGTTCAAGGTCGATACAAAATTCGATTTCACGCTCTGGGGGTAGACAATGAAGTTTTTCGGGAAATACGTCAGAAAATTTATTAACAATAGAAATATTATTCAAAACTGTGAATCTCATCCAAGATTTGGATAACACATCACAATGATACCTATCAACTTGCCACCGTTACTCACGGCGTCCCCTGCGAAAAGTCTGGTTTCGGTGCATCCCACACAAAGAAGTCACCAGCAAAATGCTCAGGACTATTTACTTATGGCTTGATATAAGACACCAACTTTTATGAATAAAGATTATTTTTTCTCAAAATATATTTTTGAATATTATGGTGTGAATTTTATATAATGTTATAGTTGTGGGTAATATTTACAAATTTTGCAAATTAAACAAGTTGTTATAAAATATTCGATTGGTCAGGGAATATTCGTTCTAACAGAGAATATTCGTACGAAGACACAATCATTGGTGGACCCCACAACGCAAGTATTGTCGGAGTTAGAAAACGATAGAAATATCTTTTTATAAAAATAACAACGAAAGTTTTACCATTAAACTGTTGAAATACCCAGTGGTAAAAGTATAGTAATCCACGTGGTTACATAGTAGAACACGATATTGATATTGATGCTTACGTGAGAAGTCACTCAGTTATACTCAATTATTGCTACAGTAATTACTTTATAATATCTCTCATATTGTTGATTCAATTATTATCATAGTATCATCTACATAATATTTTATATTATTAAATCAATAATTGAGACGACAAAGTTATTCATATTATTATTTGCATTATTAACGATATCTAGAATGTTCTATCAAGGAAAGGGGTTTGGTCACCTAATTGCACACCAATAAGGAGAAATCCTTATCGAAAAGCCCCATATTTTTTGGGAATGATTTGGTTATTAAATATTGTGAGTTATAATATTAATGATGAATAAGTTCATGTTGATTAAACATGAAATTGTTGATAAAATATATTTCCATTGTGTTGGTATTATTAGTGTTGGTGAAAATCGACATTTATTTCGATAATAATTAATTTTTGGATGTTAAATTAACCAAACGGGCAATTAATCGGATAAATGAACAATTAATTGCTATTAGTTCACATGTAAATTACTGTTGGTTCACATGTATGGAACTATTGATTCACATGCATGTACTATTAGGGGAGGTGGTGCAAGATTGATAATAGTTGAAGGACTAAATTAAAAATGGAGGTATAGATGAAGGTACTATACTGTAATAATTCGAGTCCCTAAACGTGCAATTATCGAAACTTTATTTTCCTATAAATAAAAGCTCATTCTTCTTTCATTCTCACCAATTCACTAAGACTCACAAGAGCAATTATAGAGAAAGAGAAGCTATAAAGAAAAAGAAGAAGAGTATTCTGCTACTTCACTATTGCAGTATCCAGCCTTCTACTAAGGTAAGGGGTATTATTTATTTCATATTTGCTTACGATATTATTTTTCTTATTCGTAAGGAATATTATCTTCGTTCAATATTCGTATAAAATAATATTTTCTTCCATACTCTGTAGTATGTAAGTAACATTATTTCGTTTCGTATTCCTAATTCTACACTCATTTTGTTAAAGTATTGCTTTTATACTCCGTAAAATTAGTAGAATATCTTTGAAATTTGCGCTTCATCAAGTATCGTTTCACAAGGATATTTTTCTGAACATTCTTGTTAAATTTTAAGCTTTTTATGCCGGAGTACTATTCATGGGTATTATTCATTTATTCGGCACTATTTATACGTATGGTACTATTCATAGGGTACTATTCATGAATACGATACTATTCATGAAATACTATTCACGGGGTACTATTCAAAAATTATTATTCACGAATTACTATGAACAAAGTATTATTCACAAAGTACTATTCATAAAGTACTATTCCCGAAGTACTATTTATGGGGTACTATTCACTCAGTTACTATTCACCCGGGGTACTATTCATGACAAAAATTGATTTCTTTTCGGTCCAAATTATTTTTGATACAATATTATTCTTAAATTTTACTCTACGAAGCAGTATCATGTTGACAATTTGGATATTATTCAATTCTGGATAAATTAAATTATAAATCTTTAAAATTTATCCTTGCTTTCATTTAATTGAATTCTTATATCATTGGCATAATCCTCATGCTTATGTTGTGATGAAAGTCATCTTTGGCCGTAGTGCATTGATGGACTATTGATTGGTATGATTATGACCAAAGATAATTCGGTATAATTATGACCCATAATGTTACAAATGATGTGGTAAAAGTCCTCATTGGCCCGTAGTGCATTGATGGACATATGTTGGTATGATCATAACCATGTGTTCTCCTCGGCCAAGGGTGCAAAGATGAATTATTGTTTGGCATGATCATGACCATTGCTGAAAACACGAATATCCTTGGCCCGTAGTGCATGGATAATTTGTGGTTGTGATACTAATGAATATTCTTGGCCCGTAGTGCATGGATAATTCAGTGATGTGGATTATTTATTAAGCCAAGTCTCAGCGATAAAATTGATGATAAACTTTTAAATCATAGAAGATAGTAGATATCATGCTCTACTTGACTCTTCTATGGATTGCTTATTCTGCTGCAGTTGTTGATCTAAAACTTGTTGTCTATTCTATTTTATCAGTTGTTATACTGTTGAAGGCTAACGATAATTTATTCTACATTATCTTAGTCATAATATTTTTACTGGACTAGTTGAGCTCACCCTTTTCTTTCACTGTTCTCTTCAGAAAATGAGAATATAACTGAGACTAGTCGGGGAATGGATTGATGGTCCAGATGGTTATTTTTGTAGTTCTCACTATTCTGTGAAATAGTGTGATAATAATTGTAATGAGGATAGAATTTGAGTTTGGATATTGTCTAAAAGACAATATTCGTGTAAAAACTTTCAGCTACGCTTTTGTTGTATTGTATAAAAAAAGTTTGTATTAATTTCTATACCAAGTATTTGGCGGCTCAGAATGGGTAATGTATACCTATTTTAGGGGCGTCACATTGATATGACAGTGATTGACTTTAGTGATTTGGTTGCTTGAATTCGCATAACAGGTTGGTTAGGAATATGAAAACTAATAACCTTACGAAAATAATCAATTTTAGTACGATGAGTAGTTAACAAGTCGATTCCTAAAATCACATCAAATGCAAGTATTTTCAAAGATATGAAATCGACAGGTAACGTGAGGGTATCGATTTGAATCGAACAAGATTTATAAATAGTGGATGTAACGAAGGTTTCTCCCAATGGAGTTTCAACAGATAATTCAAAATCTAATTTCTCCGGAGTTAAATTTAAATGTTGAGCGCAAGTAGGAGAAATAAAAGAATGGGTAGAACTGATATCAAATAAGGTATAAACTTCGCAAGAATTTTATGATTAGCTTACTCGTGATAACTTCGTTTGGGTTCCTCGCTTTTTGGGAAGTCACGAAAAGCGCTCTCACTTCAACCACTAACTTTAACTTGTCCAGGACAGCCTTTGGTATCATCATTACCGCTGGAATTAATTTTCTCTATAGGGCATATTCCACCCTCAACTGATTCGTCGTACTCCTGATCCATGATCTGAATCATTAATCTTTGATCCATATCGAATTAGGGTTGACCGTAATGTACAGGGTAATTCAAAACTTGATGTTGGGTTCTCCCAATTGCTGTCCAAAAAGAGAAATACATATCATCTATTTTAGCCTTCTTGGATTGGACTTTTCTTTCCACAATATCAACGCGTCGTGCGGCTTTTACCCATGCATCCTTCATTCTCATTCGTTCAGTTGTTTCTTCTTTCAGCTGATCCTTGACATTTGAATTCTCAGATTCTAGCTTTATCATCTCATACTCTGCCAAAGAGTGCTTCTGTTCAAGCATCACATATCGGGTAACACAAACTTGAATTGTTCCATCCTTTTGCTCCACGACCGCCTGCTGTTCTTCAGCCTACTCTTCTAACTCATGAATACGATTTTTCAGTTCTACATTTCGATCATAAAGTTCTCCTAATAAATTCTCCTCAGGTTCCTCTTCTTCCTCACTCTCAGCTGTTACCTCTGTGACTAGCTCGGGTGCAATTATTAATTCTTCACTCACCATATGGATATCTCTAATTTCTTCTTCGCCTGACATCCTACAATCAAGTTTAATAACTTAATTAGTACTCCCCAATAACAATCTTTGTTATAACAAGATATTATTTTCCAATATTTATTCTTTAAATGAATCTCCTCAATTCATCACTTAAAACTCTATATGAGTTCATCTCTTAATTTTCAAATGTCATTTTCAAACACTGCCACAAAACAAGGGTTAATTGACATGCCATATATTATCCCTATATTCTGACCGACCAATTAAATAATAAATAAACTTAGGTAGGTCATACTAGCGAAGGATTTACCCGTCTCTTCCCTCCTAGTTCTAATCTCACATCTCAGCTAGGGATCATATCCCTAAACTTTGATACCAAATGTGACGCCCCCAAAATAGGTATACATAACCCATTCTGAGTCACCAAATACTTGGTACAGAATACAAATACAACTTAATTATACAATTGTCGTGTAAAATATGACAAAACATAAGCTGAGAGTTTTAACACGAATATTGTCTTCTAGACAATATCCAAACTCAATGGAGTCCTCATTACAATTATTATCACACTATTTCATAGAATAGTGAGGACTACTATAGCCACTTATCCCAGACCATCACTCCATTCCCCGACTCGTCCTAGCTATATTTTTATTTCCTGAAGAGAACAATGAAAGAAAAAGGTGAGCTCAACTAGCACAATAAAGAATATTATGAATAAGATAATGCAGGATAAATTATCGTTAGCCTTCAATAGTATAACAACTAATAGAATACAATAGACAACAAATTTTAGATCAACAACTGCAGCAGAAATATCAATCCATTAGAAGAGTCAAGTAGGGCATAATATCTACTATCTTCTATTATTTAAAAGTTCATTATAATTTTTTATCGCTGAGACTCAGCTTAATAAATAATCCACATCATTGAATTATCCATGCACTACGGGCCAATGATATTCATTAGTATCACATCTACGAATTATCCATGCACTACGGGCCAAAGATATTCGTGTAATCATCAATGGTCATGATCATACCAAACAACAATTCATCTTTGCACCCTTGACCGAAGAGAACCTGTGACTCCCCCAAATTCGGACCTCCACTTGGTCATTCGAATTCGGTTTTTCACATTCTCATGGTAACACCATAATAACTAAAATCATACATTCACAACGAAAAATCTAATTTAGAATAATGTACAATGATTTATTATAATTATTCCCCCAAGTCTCACAACCTACAGTACTTAATAGATTACATAATAGTATCGAATAAAGACCTATTACATAATCCTACTTAAGTTTAAACATCTTCCGAAAATAGTCTTAACACAACATAATAGTTTTAAACATAAAAGGAACAAGCTAGTCGGTAGCCTTGCCCTTGGCCTTGTCTGATCCAGAGACACCTCCCTGTTCCTCCTTAACTGAAAGGTTTTAAATAAGCAAGGATGGGCACAAATTGCCCAGCAAGTAATATACAACAAGGGTAAAGAGTTTCTTAACACGAGTTTGAAATAACGAAGTATCATCTCTAAGATAGTTCAGAGTTTCAGAATAACATCATGAGTAATGAATATCAATAATTCTTGAAATAAGAACGATAATTCAATATAAATCAATAGATATATATGAATTCAACGACTATCCATGTATCCAACTGGATAAATAATTTATACTGAGTAGCCACTAAGGACTATTGAACTTCCACTAGAGTTACCAATATTAAACTGATAACCCAAAAATATCAAGTACTATAGATGATCAGTCTACAATACTTTACGTTATGTATAACACCACCATAATATTCAATCATGTGTTGGGGTTTCCATCGACATACACTCCCCTTACCAAAAGGGTTGTCCAACTCAGTTTTCAAGATTTCCGCACCAATCAATTGGTTTGGACAGATTTTATAAACATGCATATAGTCTAGCCAAATCAAATGGCATCGACTCTTTCATAATATTCAAGAACAATACCAAGTTCAACATGAATAATAACTTTCACAAGGGTTTAAACATACCAACTCATTTGAACGAGAAAGTAATATAACTTGTATTCAAAGAGGTAAGCTTACGGTATTCGTCTAATAAAGAATGCAAAGATACTTGCATAATAAGAGTAAAGTTTAAGGAAACTCGCTCAATAATAATTAGAGTAAGTTTAGGGAACTTTCCTTAAGCGTAGTTTATCCACGTTAATAAATCAACACTTTCGAATCCTAGTATAGCGTATTATAAGTACAAAATGTTCATTATCTAACACAGTCTTTAATCAAGCTCGACACGATTCAAGTATGCACATATGTAATACAAAATCAACTTATATGCCTATCATTAACCAAGTGTCTAACAATTTATAACGCGCAAGGTTAAGATCTTTCTACCCATGGACTTTCCTATTACAAGCCAAACACCAACTTATCATCTAAACATCACATACATATATACATCAGTAGGTTTTAAACTCCTTTTAGCAACATAGGCACCATACAAGCTAACTGGCAAAGATCAGATCTCACCATCCCAGATTCTAGACTAGCGCAATTTGCTACATGGTTAAGCTTCAAAGACAACAAGGCTGGCCATTCCTCGCCAAGCCAAGACTTAGTCTGCCTTGTTGTGGTTTCGTCACTTTTGCTCAAAAACAATCATACATGATATACTTGTCATGTTAAGGGTCTTTTCATGCTCCTTAAGTCAATCTAGTTTCCTTCCTTACATAATAGAATCCTAAATTGATCATTTCAACCATTTAACGCCATTCGAGGTTATGAAACCACAAAGTCTATCATGCTTGCTCTCTAAATATATAAGATATTTACAAAGCTCATATTAGGCATGCTTGTGAGTATTCATAACACATATGTGAAACTAACACCGCTTTAGTTGAAAATATGCTTCGTTCATGCTTTATATTAAATATGATACATAAGCATGGCATATATATGTTTATACTATATGAGTGAGTCTAAGAGTGTCATCAAACATGATCACAGATATCAGATTTTAGTCCTCATGGTAGCTTGACAATATTCACATTCAAAGCTTACTAGTAGGTTCAACATGCTCATGTTTGCTTACTAGTCATATAAACACAATCTAAAGCTTTATTCATGCATTTCCAAGTCATACTAACATACTTTCAAAGTCAGAATATAAATCATGTAGAAATCATGCATGTTAGCTCACTAGGCTAAGCTTTTTCTTGAAAATATTTCTAACACAAAGCTTAATAAGTTTGATCATGCTCAAAGGAACTACGTACACTATAACATGCTCATTTATGTATAAAATCAGTCATGTATAGCTTACTAGGTTCAAAATTTGCAGAACATAATATCTAACATAGTTTGTTTTCAAAATCTAACATCCAAATCTCTATCTAAACCATATGCTTTCGTTAATCATGCAAATCTATTAAAACATGCTCCACTTAGCATAATATACTTACACATACACATTACACATTACACATGCTTGCATGCTATCATAAGTCATAGTACTATAACAAATTGCAAAATAGAAGCTTAAAACTAATTAAGAACTCCACAAGTAGAACAATTTCTTGCGCTTTTAGTAATAATAATGGCGCAAATCAAGGCCAGTGCCGATTCAGTGCGTGTATGACTGCTTTTGCGAGTCTTGCCAACTTGATTTCTTTGACATCAAACATGCCTCAAATCATTCCTAAAGTGTTCATACATACTAGTAAACTCCTTAAACACATCTTAACATGTTAATTCATCATGCTTGACATAGAATTTCAAGGAATTACAAGAATCAAATAAAAACACATCTCAAGAACATAAATAGAAATTATACCTTCTTAAGCTTAACTTGAACTTCCTACACACTGAATGGGCTTTTACAATGCTCAGCAACTTAGTACTCTCCACTTAAACAACTCTTAGCAACACAAAAATCTGAACTCAAGCTTACATTTATAGAAAAATCATGGACTAGGCATTGTTATACACAATTTTGGAATCCATGGTGTATTGAGAAGAAACAATGGTTCATGAAGGGTGGTTTAACAACTCCATACCAACTACATAGCTAGTAATGATCATGTAGGATTTAGCCTTGTGGAGAATACGTGTTTTTTAATCTCAGCTACTGTTCATGTACTTGTGCCACTCATTTTGGGACAAAATGAAAAACTCAACAATTTGTTATCTAGGCTTGGTTTAGTCTACTTAATTCCCACAATGAAATCTTAATGTACAGTTGTTACCATATTAGGAATTTAGGGATTAATTATACACTCACATCATATAGTCCATGTACATTAAATATACGCAATAAAATAATGCAGTCAGGTATTATTGTCCGGGTAGTTCCATAATTATCTCTACCACTCATATAACCATATAATAACCTTATTATATTAACAACTTATTTATTTATGTTAAATAAATAAATTTATTCCTTCCCTTAATTAATTACCACTTAATATATTATAGTTTCATATAACTTACTATATAGTCACACAATGTCACACTACACTATATAGTATATGTGAGACCCCAAATTTTATGAATAAAGATTTAAATTTGTCGAAATATTTTTTTGAATATTATGGTGTGGATTTGATATAATGTTATAGTTGTGGGTAATATTTATAAAGTTTGCAAAGTAAGCAAGTTTTTATATAATATTCGATTGGTCAGGGAATATTCGCTTTAACAGGGGAATATTCGTATGACGACGACACAATCATTGGTGGACCCCACAATGTAAGTATTGTCATAGTTAGAAAATGATGTAATTATCTTTTATAAAAATAACTACGAAAGTGTTACCATTAAAACCGCTTGAACTACCCTAGTAGTAAAGTACAAGAATACTGCTGCGGTTGCATAAAGAGTACACCAGTATTGATTATTAATGCTTACGTAAGAAGTCACTCAGTTATACTCAATTATTGCTACAATAATTGTTGTATCATATCTCTCATATTATTGATTCAATTATTGTCACAGTATCATCTGTATAATATGTTCAATTATTAATCAATAATTGAGATGACAAATTTATTCATATTATTAAATTTCAATATTGACAATGTCTAGAAGTTCTATCAAGGAGAGGTTTGGTCACCTAATTGCGCGCCAATAAGGAGAAATCCTTATCGAAAAGCCCCCTCTCTCCTGGGAACGACCTGGTTGTTAAATATTGTGAGTTATAATATTAATGATGAATAAGTTCGTGTTGATTAATGATGAAATTGATAGTTCTATTATGTTAGAATTATTAGTGTTAGTGGAAATCAACATTTATTTCGATAATAATTGATGTCTTGAGGTTATATTGACCAATCGGGTAATTAATCGGATAAATGAGGAATTAGGCGAGCGCATCCGATTCTAAAGTCCTTCCTAAACCACTTCCCGTTCAGTTGCTGAAAGATAGAGATAAGGCTTTCTAAATGAAATTGAGTTCCACGAATATGCAGTCTAGAAAGATGCTATTTGCTGCTATTCCATCTATTTGTGCTATTAATTCACATGATTATAGCTATTTGTTCATATGTGTGTACTATTGATTCACATTTTTGTACTATTAGGGGAGGTGGTGCAAGATTGATAATACTTGCATGACTAAGTTAAAAATAGAGGTATAGATGGAGGTACTATACTGTAATTCGTATTTTCACATGATTATAACTATTGATTCACATGATTGAACTATTTATTCACATGATGTACTATTAGGGGAGGTGATGCAAGTTTGATAATACTTGCAGGACTAAATTAAAAATGAAGAAAAAGAGGAAGGTATTATACTGTAATATTTTGAGCCCCAAAACGTGCAATTATCAAAACAATATTTTCCTATAAATAGAAGCTCATTCTTCCTTCATTTCTCACCAATTCACAAAAGCTATAGAGCAATTATTATAGAGAGAAATTATAGAGAGAAAGAAGAAGAGAAGTCTGCTACCTCACTATTCTAGTATCCAGTTTTTCTAAGGTAAGGGGTATTATTCTTTCGTATTCATGAAGAGAGTTATTTTCTTTTAATACTCGTAAGGGTTGTTATTCCGTTCTTTATTATTATGTTGGAATAACTCTGCTCTATCGTTAAGTACCGCATACATGGTGAATTTCTTCATTATTCCATTCTTTATTATTCTATTGGAATAACTCATGCATGCAAGGCTATCGCATGCCCGTGAATTTCGTTGTTATTCCATTCTTTATTATTCTGTTGAATATCCTCGTGCATGTGGATTACGCATGACCTGGTTCCATTCTTTATTATTTTGTTAGAATATCCTGTTTGTACAGGTTACGCATGACCTGGTTCCATTCTTTATTATTCTATTGGAATAACCTGTCTATGCGGATAACGCACGCCTGGTGAATTCTTCTGTTATTTCATTCTTTATTATTCTGTTGGAATAACCTGTCTATGTGGATTACCGCATGCATGGTGAATGATCCTTCGTATTCATTCCTTATTAAATTATGGAAATGATTTGTCTACGTGGATTACCGCATGGCAGACAAAAATCCATTTGCAGTTTCATATATTCTATTATACTCAGTTGGTGAAAGTTTTGGTTTCTATACTCTATGAAATTAGTGGAATATCCTTGATATTTGCTCTTCATCCAGTATCTTTTCATGCAAATATTCTTCTGAGCATTCTTAAATTTTACTCCACAAAGAAGTATCATGTTGACAATTTGTACGTTATTGATTTCTGGATAAATTAAAATTATAAATCTTTAAAATTTATCCTTGAACTTGTTTTATTGAATTATTATGTCATTGTCATCATCCTCATGCTTATATTGTGATGAAAGTCATCTTTGGCTTACGTGCATAGATGGACTTGGTATGATTATGACCAGGGATTATTCGGTATAACCATGACCGTAATGTGACGAATGATGTGGTAAAAGTCCTTATTGACCTGTAGTTCATTGATGGAAAATTGTTGGTGTGATTATGACCAGGGATTATTCGGTATAGTTATGACCATTGATGATTACATGAATATCCTTGGCCGTGATTCAGGGATGATTTGATTTCATTTATTAAGCTGAGGCTCAACGATAAAGTTGATGAAAAACTTTTTAAATCATAGAAGATAGTAGATTTTATGCTCTACTTGACTCTTCTAATGGATTGCTTGTTCCGCTGCAGTTAAACTTGTTGTCTATTATATTCTATCAGTTTAACATTGTTGAAGGCTAATGATAATATATTCTGCATTATCTTAGTCATAATATTTCTTACTGGGCTAGTTGAGCTCACCCTTTCTTTCACTGTTCTCTTCAGGAAATGAGAATGTAGCCGGGACTAGTCGGGGAATGGAGTGACGGTCCAGATGATAGCATTAGTAGTCCTCATTATTCTGTTAAATAGTCTGACAATAAATGTAATGAGGACTCCATTGAGTGTGGATATTGTCTAGATGACAATATTCTTATTAAAACTCTTAGATTATGTTTTGTTGTATTTTACACGACTATTGTATAATTAAGTTGTATTTGACGACTCAAGATGGGTGATGTATACCTGTTTTGGGGGCGTCACAGTTGGTATCAAAGCTTAGGGATATGATCCCTGGCTGAGATGTGAGATAAGAACTAGGAGGGGAGAGACGGGGAATTCCTTCGCTAGTATGATCTACCTAAGTTTATTTGTTATTTAATTGGTCGGTCAAATATAGGGATAATATGTGGTATGTCAATTAACCCTTGTTTTGTGACTGTGTTTGAAAATGGCATCTGAAAATGTTGAGATCAGCAATGAAGCACATGAGACCGTTGAGTCACCAACGATCAATACCCAGGATAATGTGCAACAGAAGACAATAATCCTCGGTAAATAACAACACCGATCGATGATGAACGATGGGATGTTCGAGAGGCTTTATGCAATTCATGCAACATCGAAAAGAGAGACTCCTATTCAAAATGCAGGTGGAAATAATGGCAACCTACGGTCGGTCACCGCTAAGCAGTTCAAGGAGCTGGGACCACCGGAGTTTTTGGGAAAGCCAGAATCATTTAAGGCGGAGACGTGGTTAAAGCAGATCACTAAGATATTTGATGTTTTGGGATGCTTCGAGGAGCAAAAGGTTCCCTTTGCCACCTTTATGTTGCGTGAAGAGGCAGATTATTAGTGGGAATCTATAAAGCGTACCCAGCTTGACGCACTCAAGATGTCTTGGGAGAAGTTCCAAGAGTTGTTCAACGACAAGTACTTTCCCGAAAGTATTCATCACATGAAGGAGGTGGAGTTTATCAAGTTGGAGCAAAACAATATGATCGTGTCGCAATACGAGGTTAAATTTGTGGAGTTATGCTGGTTTGCATCCCATTTGGTCGATAATGAGGAGCGAATGACGCGAATGTTTCTAAGAGGTTTGAAACCCGATATACGTCAATACCTCATTTCTCACAAACTTTGTTTGTATTCAGATGTTGTGAATAGGGCTCAGTTATTGGAGCGCGATAATGAGTCAGCACAACCAAAAGGCAACGACCAACAACACGATAATAATCGTCGATGTGGCAACGCAACCATCTAACAATGATAACCATCGTGGGGGAAATTATCATGCCAAGAATGGTAACCACTTCGGTGGTAATCATGGCCAAGATAATAGGAGTGGAAATTTTAAGAAGAGAAGGTTCAACAACGATGGAAAGACAGCAGCACCAACACCCGTTTTTAAGGAAGGATAACGACCACCAATTGTATGCTTTAAATGCGGAGGGGAGGGACATATCAGTCCAAACTGCGTGATGCAGTCCAAATCATGTTATAATTGTGGAAAAGAAGGTCACCTAGCCCGATTTTGTCGTGGCACCAAAGTCAAGTCCAAATTGGACGGTGGCACCAAAGGCGATACTGGACAAAACAAAAGTCCGTGGGTTTTCGTGAAGAGTATTTTTCGTGACTTTTCAAAAAGCGAGTAACCCGAACGAAGTTAGCACGAGTTAGTTAATTATAAATTCTTGCGAAGTCTATACCTTATTAGATACCGGTTCTACCCATTCTTTTATCTCTCTTGCTTGCACTCAAAGTTTAAATTTTACTCCGGAGAGATTAGACTTTGACTTATCGGTTGAAACTATGTTAGGAGAAACCTTCGTTACATCCACTATCTATAAATCTTGTTTGATTCAAATCGACACTTTCACGTTACCTGTCGATCTTATCTCTTTGAAAATACTTGCCTTTGATGTGATTTTAGGAATCGATTAGTTAACTACTCATCATGCTTTTCGTAAGGTTGTTAGCTTTTATATTCTTAACCAACCTATCATGCGAATTCAAGCAACCAAACCACTAAAGTCAATCATTGCCATATCAAGCCATAAGTAAAGAGCCCCGAGCCTTTCGCTGGTGACTTCCAAGTCTTGGAATACACCGAAGCTAGAATATCCGTAGGGGTCATTGTGAATAACGATGGCAAGTTGATAGGTGTCAATGTGACGTGCTATCCAAGTCTTGGGTGAGAGTCACAGTTTGGAATAATATTTCTATTGTTAATAAATTTCCTGACGTATTCTTGAAGACTTCTTAGCCTACCTCTAGAGCGTGAAATCGAATTTTGTATTGACCCCAGTATAAAACTCATTTCTAAAACCCTTAAATATTTCTTCAACCAAAATGAACGTATAATGCGCCAAAGACGTTGGCTCGAGCTGTTGAAGATTACGAATATACCATTTAATATCATTGTAGAAGAGCGAACGTGGTAGCTGACGCGTTGAGTAGAAGATCGTATGCGTTTACGAGTGCGATGTTGTTAACATAAAAACCCATTTCGTAGAACTTATAAATGATGAAGATAGAGTTAAAGACTCTATGGACCCACGTGAAGATAACGAATATACGAGTAGAATCGACTTTAATCGATAAAGTTAAAATCGCTCAAGCTACATACTTAGACTGATGAAAACGAAGAAGAAGGTTCAAGAAGGCGTTATTCTAGAAGCAAAAGTCGATTAAGAGAGAAAATCGCAACCCTCGATTTTATTGGCCCATTTGAAATCCTCGATCGAGTAGGAACTGTGGCCTATAGACTCGCTTTACCGCCAAGTATGTCGCGTGTTCATAACTTTTTTCACGTATTGATGTTACGTAAATATGTGGACGACCCGAACCACATTATTGAAATAGAATTATATGAGATAGCAGAAGATTTAACGTATGAGAAGATACATGTTAAAATCTTGGATAAGAAGGATTATATTCGACACTCAAAGGTTATATCTCAAGAGTTAGAATCTGAAATGAAGTCAAGGTATCCTCATCTCTTCGGTATACCAGGTATGTATGTAAATTTCAAGGGCGAAATTTCATAAGGAGGGGAGATTATGAGACCCAAAATTTTATGAATAAAGATTTAAATTTCTCGAAATATTTTTTTGAATATTATGGTGTGGATTTGATATAATGTTATAGTTGTGGGTAATATTTATAAATTTTGTAAAGTAAGCAAGTTGTTATATAATATTCGATTGGTCGGGGAATATTCGTTTTAACAGGGGAATATTCGTATTTATTTACACAATCATTGGTGGACCCCACAATGTAAGTATTGTCGTAGTTAGAAAATGACGTAATTATCTTTTATAAAAATAACTAATGAAAAGTGTTACCGTTAAAACCGTTGAACTACCCAGAGTAAAAAATACAAAGAATACGCTGGCGTGGTTGCATAGTAGCACACGGTATTGATTATTAATGCTTACGTAAGAAGTCACTCAGTTATACTCAATTATTGCTACAGTAATTGTTGCATCACATCTCTCATATTATTGATTCAATTATTGTCACAGTATCATCTGTATAATATGTTCAATTATTAAATCAATAATTGAGACGACAAATTTATTCATATTATTAAATTTCAATATTGACAATGTCTAGAAGTTCTGTCAAGGAGAGGTTTGGTCACCTAATTGCGCGCCAATAAGGAGAAATCCTTATCGAAAAGCCCCCTCTCTCCTGTGAATGACCTGGTTGTTAAATATTGTGAGTTATAATATTAATGATGAATAAGTTCGTGTTGATTAATGATGAAATTGATAGTTCCATTATGTTAGAATTATTAGTGTTAGTGGAAATCAACATTTATTTCGATAATAATTGATGTCTTGAGGTTATATTGACCAATCGGGTAATTAATCGGATAAATGAGGAATTAATTGCTATTAATTCACATGATTATAACTATTTGTTCACATGTGTGTACTATTGATTCACATTCTTGTACTATTAGGGGAGGTGGTGCAAGATTGATAATACTTGTATGACTAAGTTAAAAATGGAGGTATAGATGGAGGTACTATACCGTAATTCGTATTTTCACATGATTGAACTATTGATTCGCATTATTTACTATTAGGGGAGGTGGTGCAAGTTTGATAATACTTGTAGGACTAAAATAAAAATAAAGAAAAAGAAGAAGGTATTATACTGTAATATTTCGAGCCCCAAAACGTGCAATTATCGAAACTATATTTTCTTATAAATAGAAGCTCATTCTTCCTTCATTTCTCACCAATTCACAAAAGCTATAGAGCAATTATTATAGAGAGAAATTATAGAGAGAAAGAAGAAGAGAAGTTTGCTACCTCACTATTCCAGTATCCAGTTTTTCTAAGGTAAGGGGTATTATTCTTTCGTATTCATGAAGAGAGTTATTTTCTTTCAATACTCGTAAGACTTGTTATTCCATTCTTTATTATTATGTTGGAATAACCTGTGTGATGCCCCCAAAATAGGTATACATCACCCATCTTGAGTCCCCAAATACATGGTATAAAATTCAAATACAACTTAATAATACAGCTGTCGTGTAAAATACGACAAAACGTAAACTGAGAGTTTAATAAGAATATTGTCATCTAGACAATATCCACACTTAAAAGAGTCTTCTTTACATTTATTTTCACACTATTTAACAGAATAGTAAGGACTACTAATACTATCATCTGAACCGTCACTCCGTTCCCCGACTAGTCCCGACTACGTTCTCTTTTCCTGAAGAGAACAATGAAAGAAAGGGTGAGCTCAACTAGCCCAGTAAGAAATATTATGACTAAGATAATGCAGAATAAATTATCATTAGCCTTCAACAATGTTAAACTGATAAAATATAACAAACATCAAGTTTAATCTGCAATGAACAAGCAATCCATTAAAAGAGTCAAGTAGAGAATAAAATCTACTATCTTTTATGATTTAAAAGGTTTTTCATCACTTTTATCGCTAAGACTCAGCTTAATAAATAATCCACATCATCCCTGCACTACGGCTAAGGATATTCATTAGTATCATAACCACAAATTATCCATGCACTAAGGCCAAGGATATTCCTGTATTCATCAATGGTCATAATCATGCCAACAACTGTCCATCAATGCACTACTGGCCAATGAGGACTTTTTCCACATCATTTGTAATATTACAGTCATGATTACACTGAATAATCCCTGGTCATAATCATACCAAGTCCATCTATGCACTACAGGCCACAGATGACATTCACCATAATATAAACATGAGGATGATGACAATGATATAAGAATTCAATAAAACAAGTTCAAGAATTAATTTATCCAGGAACTAATAACGTCCAAATTTCCAACATGATACTTCTTTGTAGAGTAAAACTCAAGAATGCTCAGAAGAATATTTCCATGAAAAGATACTGGATGAAGCGCAAATATCAAGGATATTCCACTAATTACATGGAGTATAGAAGTCAAAATTTTAACCAACCGAGTATAATAAAGAATGGGATAACAAAAGAAATCACTGTGCATGCGATAGATCGCATACGGATAGGTTATTCCAACGTAATAATAAATAACGGAACCAGTCATGCACAAACGCATGCATGTGGATATTCCAATGTAATAATAAATAATGGAACCGGGTTATGCGTAAACACGCACGCGAGTGATGTTCCAACAGAATAATAAATAATGAAACCGTGTCATGCGTAACGCATCGAAGCGGGATGTTCCAATGTAAAAATAAAATGGAATAATAGAAGAATTTCACCATGTATGCGGTACTTCGCATAGACAGGTTATTCCAACATAATGATAAAGAATGGAATAATAGAATAATTTCACCAAGTAAAGGGTAGCCCGCGTATACATGTTATTCCAATAGAATAATAAATAATGGAATAACAGAAGTTCTCTTCATGAATAAGAAAGAAATAATACCCCTTACCTTAGTAGAAAATTGGATACCGCAATATTGTAGTAACAGAAGATTCTTCTTCTTTCCCTCTTATTCTCTCTATTCTTTCTCGCTCTATAGCTTTAGTGAATTCGTGAAAAATAATGAAGGAATGAGCTTCTATTTATAAGCTTTGTAGAGTAAGGGTAAAATAGTCTTTTTGCCATAATTTATGATATCATCGCTTACATCATCGATCATATGACATCATTGCTTACATCATCGATCAAATGACATCATTGCTTACATCATCCTTCCGATGACATCATTGCATACCTCATTGTTCCGATGACATCATCGCTTACATCATCAGAATTCAAATTCAAATTGTTCTATTCCACCTCATTTTACTTTTATACCATGAATTTACTATAATAATGTTACCATTCAAATTATATAAAAAAAAAATACTATCATATAATCACATTATACTACTATAATATAATATTATAATAATATATTTAAATGAATTATTGATTTGATAATTTGAAATCTTAATGTAATGACAATTATTGAATCAAAAATATCAACGTAATAATTATTGAATTAATAAAATATTAAAACAAGAATTCTCGTAATAATTATTGAGTAGTGCCTTTCTTACGTAAGAATCAATAATTCAAAAATATTGTGCAATACTTAGTAATATTCTTGTGCAACAACGCGTGTTACTATATTTTAACCACTGTGTATTCCAACAAAGGTTAATTCGGTAATACTCCGTCGTTATTTTCATAAAAATATTTTTGTCATTTTCTAACTCCGACTATAATTACGTTGTGGGGTCCACCAATGATTGTGTCGTCGTACGAATATACCCCAACAAAAAAAATATTCCCCAACCAAACGAATATTTTATAACAACTTGCTTACTTTGCAAAATTTATAAATATTACCCACAACTATAACATTATATCAAATTCATTTCATAATATTTAAAAATAATATTTATAGAAAAATCATCTTTATTTAAAAGGTTGGGGGTCTTATAACCTCCCATTCTTATGAAATTTCGCCCTCGAAATTAGGGTACGTACCTGGTATGTCGAAAAGGTAAGGATATCTTGATTTCATTTCAGATTCTAACTCCCAGGTCATTTCCTCAACATCGTGGTTTCTCCACAAAACTTTAACTTGAGGTATAACCTTGGAGCATAGGATATGTTCCTTCATACGTCAAATCTTTTGCTATTTCGTCCGGTTCTAACTCAATAATGTGGTTCGGGTCTTCCACATATTTACGTAACATGGATATGTGAAAAACGTTATGAACACGAGACATACTTGGCGGTAAAGCGAGTCTATACGCCACAGTTCCTACTCGATCGAGGATTAAAAATGGGCCAATGAATCGAGGATTGAACTTTCCTCTCTTTCCAAATCTCGTAACTCCTTTCCATGGAGCAACACGTAACAACACATGATCTCCAATATCAAATTCCACGTCCTTTCGATGAAGATCAGCATAACTCTTTTGTCGATCTTGTGAGGTTTTTATACGTTACCGGATCGTTTGAATCTTTTCCGTAGTCATACGTACCAACTCTGGTCCCAACAACATTGCTTCACCCACCTCATCCCAGCATACTGGAGAACAATACTTTCTTCCATACAACTCTTCGAATGGAGCCATGCCAATACTTGGTTGATAACTGTTGTTGTATGAAAACTCCACCAACGGTAAGAACTTGTCCCAACTTCCCTTGAAGTCAAGGACACAGAGTCTTAATAAATCTTCAAGAGTTTGAATAGTCCTCTCTGATTGTTCGTCCGTCTGAGGATGATATGCCGAACTAAATCGTAAGTCCGTGCCCATAGCTTTTTGCAAACTAACCCAAAATTGTGAAGTGAATCTTGGGACTCGATCAGAAACTATGGATACTGGCATACCATGCAGTCTTACAATCTCGTTTATGTACATACGAGCAAGACGTTCAAGTGTATAAGTTTCTCGTATTGGTAAAAAATGAGCATACTTGGTCAATCTATCAATAATGACCCAAATTGCATCTATGCCTTGATAAACCTTGGGAAGACCAGTAACAAAATCCATGGTAATGTGCTCCCACTTCCATTCTAGAATTTCAAGTGGTTGCAATGGACCTTTTGGTACTTGATGCTCCGCCTTGACTCGTTGACAAGTTAGACACCTTGAGATAAACAGTGCTATCTCTCTCTTCATATTGCTCCACCAAAATGTATGACGAAGATCACAATACATTTTGGTACTCCCAGGATAGATTGCAAACGGTGTGTTGTGCGCCTCCATCATGATTTTATACTTTAAATCAGGGTCGTTAGGAACACAAAGTCCGGAGTTGACTCAAGTATTCCTTCTTCATCGATTCTTGCTTTCTAAGATAGCACCTTCTTGCACTTTCTTCCTCATACGCATCGACTCCAGATCTCAGAATCGAGCGACTTTTAACTTTATCAATTAAAGTCGGTTCTACTCGTATATTCGCCATCGTTACATGGGTCCCTAGAGTTTTTAACTCTATCTCCATCCTTTGCAAGTTACACAAAATGGGACTTTGCGTTGTCAATATCGCACTCGTACTCACATATGATCTTCTACTCAATGCATCAGCTACCACGTTCATTTTTCCAGGATGGTATTGGATGGTATGATCATAATCTTTCAATAGTTCAAGCCAACGTCGTTGTCGCATGTTGAGTTCCTTTTGAGTGAAGAAATATTTGAGGCTTTTATGATCTGTAAAGATCTCCACTTTCTCCCCATACAAGTAATGCCTCCAAATTTTAAGTGCGAAAACAACAGCTGCCAACTCTAGATCATAAGTAGGATAATTCCTCTCATATTCTTTGAGTTGTCGAGAGGCAAAGGCTATGACTTTCCCATGTTGCATGAGAACACATCTTAACCCTTTGCCCGAAGCATAACTGTAGATGAAAAATCCCTCCGAGCCAGATGGTATTGTCAGAACAGGTGCTGAAATTAGTCTCCTCTTGAGTTCTTGAAAACTCTTCTCTCATTCCTCGTTCCAACTGAATTTTGTATTTTTTCGAGTTAGATGAGTTAATGGAGTAGCGATTTGAGAAAACCCTTCTATGAATCTCCGATAATAACCAGCTAAGCCGAGAAATCTACGTACTTCGGTCACTGATTTAGGTTGCTCCCAACTTTGAATAGCTTCAATCTTCACCTTTCTGATGCACATTATCCTGATTATTGATCTGTGGAGACTCAACAGTCTCATGTGCTTCATTGTTTATCTCAACATTTTTGTATGCCATTTCAAATACTGCCACAAAATAAGGTTTATTTAACATATCATATGTTAAATTGATAAAATATAACAAACATCAAGTTTAACTACAGTGGAATAAGCAATCCATTAAAAGAGTTAAGTAGAGAATAAAATCTACTATCTTTTATGATTTAAAAGGTTTTTCATCACTTTTATCGTTGAGACTCAGCTTAATAAATAATTCACATCATCCCTGCACTACGGCCAATGATATTCATTAGTATCATAACCACAAATTATCCATGCACTATGGCCAAGGATATTCGTGTATTCATCAATGGTCATGATCATGCCAACAACTGTCCATCAATGCACTACGGGCCAATGAGGACTTTTTCCACATCATTTATAATATTACGGTCATGATTACACCGAATAATCCCAGGTCATAATCATACCAAGTCCATCTATGCACTACAGGCCACAGATGACTTTCAACATAATATAAACATGAGGATGATGACAATGATATAAGAATTCAATAAAACAAGTTCAAGAATTAATTTATCCAGGAACTAATAACGTCCAAATTGTCAACATGATACTTCTTTGTAGAGTAAAACTCAAGAATGCTCAGAAGAATATTTCCATGAAAAGATACTGGATGAAGCGAGAATATCAAGGATATTCCACTAATTTCATGGAGTATAGAAGTCAAAACTTTAACCAACTGAGTATAATAAATAATGGGATAACAAAAGAAATCACCAGGCATGCGATAGATCGCACAGATAGGTTATTCCAATGAATAATAAATAATCGGAACGGTCAAAGTGCACAAGAAACGCACGCATGTGATATTCCAATGAATAATAAATAATGGAACCAGGTTATGCGTAAACGCACAGACAGGATGTTCCAACAGAATAATAAATAACGGAACCAGGTCATGTGTAACGTACCGACAGGATGTTCCAACAGAATAATAAAAATGGAATAACAGAAGAATTTCACCATGTATGCGGTACTTCGCATAAACAGGTTATTCCAATATAATGATAAAGAATGGAATAATAGAAGAATTTCACCAAGTATAGGGTAGCCCGCGTATACAAGTTATTCCAACAGAATAATAAATAATGGAATAACAAAAGTTCTCTTCATGAATAAGAAAGAAATAATACCCCTTACCTTAGTAGGAAATTGGATACCCTAATATTGTAGTTACAGAAGATTCTTCTTCTTTCTCTCTTATTCTCTCTATTCTTTCTCGCTCTATAGCTTTAGTGAATTCGTGAAAAATAATGAAGGAATGAGCTTCTATTTATAAGCTTGGTAGAGTAAGGGTAAAATAGTCTTTTTGCCATAATTTATGATATCATCGCTTACATCATCGATCATATGACATCATTGCTTACATCATCGATCAAATGACATCATTGCTTACATCATCCTTCCGATGACATCATTGCATACCTCATCGTTCTGATGACATCATCGCTTACATCATCAGAATTCAAATTCAAATTGTTCTCTTCCACCTCATTTTACTTTTATACCATGAATTTACTATAATAATGTTACCATTCAAATTATATATAAAAAATATACTATTATATAATCACATCATATTACTATAATATAATATTATAATAATATATTTAAATAAATTATTGATTTGATAATTTGAAATACTGTGTAATGATAATTATTGAATCAAAAATATCAACGTAGCAATTATTAAATCAATAAATTATTAAACAGTAATTACTGTAACAATTATTGAGTAGTGCCTTCTTACGTAAAAATCAATAATTCAAAAAATCTTTAACATCTTGTGTAATTCTTGTCAACAACGCTGCGTATTCTTGTATTTTAACCACTGTATTCCAACGATTATTAATTGAGTAACACTTAAAATCGTTATTTTCATAAAAATAATTTTGTCATTTTCTAACTCCGACAATAATTCCGTTGTGGGGTCCACCAATGATTGTGTCATCGTATGAATATTCCCCGACAAAAAGAATATTCCCCGACCAAATGAATATTTTATAACAACTTGCGTACTTTGCAAAATTTATAAATATTACCCACAACTATAACATTATATCAAATTCATTCCATAATATTTAAAAATAATATTTATAGAAAAATCATCTTTATTTAAAAAGTTGGGGTCTTATAACTGCGCTCATCAAGTAATCTGCATACATGGTGAATTTCTTCATTATTCCATTCTTTATTATTCATTGGAATAACTTTATCATGCGATCTATCGCATGCCTTGTGAATTTTGTTGTTATTCCATTCTTTATTATTCAGTTGGAATATCCTGTCTGTGTGGATTATGCATGACATGGTTCCATTCTTTATTATTTTGTTGGAATATCTTGTATGTGCGGGTTACGCATGACCTGGTTCCATTCTTTATTATTCTGTTGGAATAACCTGTCTGTGCGAATTACGCACGCCTGGTGAATTCTTCTGTTATTTCATTTTTTATTATTCTGTTAGAATAACCTGTCTATGTGGATTACTGCATGCATGGTGAATGATCCTTCGTATTCATTCCTTATTAAATTGTGGAAATGATCTGTCTACGTGGATTACCGCATTGCGGGAAAAAATCTATTTGCAGTTTCATATATTCTATTATACTCAATTGGTTAAATTTTTGGCTTCTATACTCCATGAAATTAGTGGAATATCCTTGATATTTGGGCTTCATCCAGTATCTTTTCATGAAAATATTCTTCTGAGCATTCTTGAATTTTACTACACAAAGAAGTATCATGTTGACAATTTGGACGTTATTGATTTCTGGATAAATTAAAATTATAAATCTTTAAAATTTATCCTTGAACTTGTTTTATTGAATTATTATGTCATTGTCATCATCCTCATGCTTATATTGTGATGAAAGTCATCTTTGGCTTACGTGTATAGATGGACTTGGTATGATTATGACCAGGGATTATTCGGTATAATCATGACCGTAATGTGACGAATGATGTGGTAAAAGTCCTTATTGACCTGTAGTTCATTGATGGAAAGTTGTTGGTGTGATTATGACCAGGGATTATTCGGTATAGTCATGACCATTGATGATTACATGAATATCCTTGGCCGTGATGCAGGGATGATTTGATTTCATTTATTAAGCTGAGGCTCAACGATAAAGTTGATGAAAAACTTTTTAAATCATAGAAGATAGTAGATTTTATGCTCTACTTGACTCTTCTAATGGATTGCTTGTTCATTGCGAGCTAAACTTGTTGTTATCTATTATATTCTATCGCTTTAACATTGTTGAAGGCTAATGATAATATATTCTGCATTATCTTAGTCATAATATTTCTTACTGGGCTAGTTGAGCTCACCCTTTCTTTCACTGTTCTCTTCAGGAAATGAGAACATAGCCGGGACTAGTCGGGGAACGGAGTGACGGTCCAGATGATAACATTAGTAGTCCTCATTATTCTGTTAAATAGTGTGACAATAAATATAATGAGAACTCCATTGAGTGTGGATATGGTCTAGATGACAATATTCTTATTAAAACTCTTAGATTATGTTTTGTCGTATTTTACAAGACTGTTGTATAACTAAGCTGTATTTGAATTTTGTACCATGTATTTGACAACTCAAGATGAGTGATGTATACCTGTTTTGGGGGCGTCACATTATAGTTGTGTTATTGCTCATATGCACATAACTGTCAATATAATATTATTATATTACTCACTTACTTATTTATGTCAAGTAAATAATTTATTCACTTCCTTGATTAATTAACATCAATATTAATTAATCCAATCATCATTGATTAATGTATTTATGGATTTCCATAATCATTATTTATCTATATAATTGTTATTATACTTTTATAGTTATATTTCAAACAATAATAATCACATATTATTTATTAATTACCAAGTAATCAATTTTCTACCACAACCATCATTAATTAATTAATATGACAATTAACAATTAATATTGGTTATTTGCGCACTTTATTTCATAATTTATTAATGTCACACACATCACATAATTATTTCATTTAATTTTTCAAAGTAGAAGAATTAATTTTTCTCCAATGACCATCGGCGGCAATTGCACTTGATTTTATCTTCTTTGAGATTGGCAAGAACAAGGCTTATGCCCCCGACAAAGCCAAGACTGGTTTAGCTTAAGCCAGTGTCAACCCCTATTGTCATACTCGTCTTACACGACATGAATTAATGTCCACAAGAGTAATATTACAAGTCTACGAGCGTATTGATTACACATATGAAATCACTATTAATTTTCTAGATTCTCATTGTAATTTGCTTAACGGATTTCTTCGTTTCACATTATGCCACACAAGGAATTTCACAATTCTCATTGTCAATTCACACTTCTTAATACGCATCGATCAAATACGAATCACTTGATTTAACCGACTCACAAAATATCATCACTTATTTTCACATAAATATCATTTGCATTAATATTTTTATTTAATAATACTTGGAAATTCTGGGGTATTACAGAATGCATGGTCGTGATCATACCAACAACTGTCCATCAATGCACTACGGGCTAATGATGACTTTTACCACATCATTTGTAACATTACAGGTCATGATTATACCGAATAATCCCCAGTTATAATCATATCAATCAACAGTCCATCAATGCACTATGGGCCAATGAGGACTTTTATCACAATATAAGCATGAGGATGATGACAATGATATAAGAATTTAATCAAACGAAATCAAGGATAAATATTAAAGGCTTTAAATTTATCCAAAGTTTAAAAATGTCCAAATTATCAACATGATAACTGCTTTGTGGAGTAAAATTTAAGAATAACATTCACGTATCAAAAATAATTTGGACAGAAAAGAATTAATTTTTTATCGTGAATAGTACCCCGGCTAAATAGTACTCGTGTGAATAGTACCCTGTAAATAGTACTTCGTGAATAGTACCCCATGGATAGTACTTCATGAATAGTGTTGTACATATGAATAGTGTCGTACGTATGAATAGTGCCATACGTATGAATAGTGCCGTATGTATGAATAGTACCGTATGTATGAATAATACTCATGAATAGTATTCCGGCATGAAAAGCTTAAAATTTAACAAGAATATTCAAAAAAATATTCTTGTGAAACGATACTAGCTGAAGCGCAAATTTCAAAGATATTCTACTAATTTCAAGGAGTATAGAAGCAATACTTTAATAAAAGGAGTGTAGAATTCGAAATCTGAAATGAAATATTATTACTTACATACTACAGAGTATGGAAGAAAATATAATTTTTTATGAATACTGAAAAAAAAATATCCCTTACGAATATTGAACGAAAATAATATTCCTTACGAATATTAAACGAAGACAATATCCCTACGAATATTAAACGAAAATAATATTCCTTACGAATATTAAACGAAAATAAAATTCCTTACGAATATGAAAAATAATATCGTAAGCGAATATGAAATAAATAATACCCCTTACCTTAGTAGAAGACTGGATACTGCAATAGTGAAATAACAGAATACTCTTCTTCTTCTTCTCTATAGTTTCTTTCTCTATAGTTGCTTTTGTGAGTCTTAGTGAATTGGTGAGAATGAAAGAAGAAATGAGCTTATATTTATAGAAAAACATAATTTCGATAATTGCACGTTTAGGAGCTCGAATTATTACAGTTTAGTATCTTTATCTTTGCCTCCATTTTTAATTTAGTCCTTCAAGTATTATCAATCTTGCATAACCTCCCCTAATAGTACATATATGTGAACCAATAGTTCCATGCATGTGAACAAATAGTTATCTACATGTGAACTAATAACAATTAATTGCATATTTATCCGATTAATTATCCGTTTGGTCAATAATAGCAAAACCAGCCAATCACATAATTACCTCCTTTGAGGGTAATTGGGTCATGGAAGAATTAAAGAAAATTAAATGAACAAACATCTTTCACTCATCAATTATTATTCTTATCTTTATTCAACACGAACTTATTCATCATTAATATTATAACTCACAATATTAATAACTAGATCATTCTCAAGAAAGAGGGGGCTTTCCAATAAGGATTTCTCCTTATTGGCGCGTAATTAGGTGACCAAATCCCTTTCCTCGACAGAACTTTCTAGACATCGTCAATAATACAAATAATAATATAAATAATTTTGTCGTCTCAATTATTGATTTAATAATATAAAATATTATGCAGATGATATTGTGACAATAATTGAATCAATAATATGAGAAATACTATGCAGCAATTACTGTAGCAATAATTGAGTATAACTGAGTGACTTGTCACGTAAGCATCAAATACCTTGTGCTACTATGCAACCACGCGTATTACTATACTTTTACCACCGAGTATTTCAACAGTTTAACAGTAAAACTTTTGTCATTATTTTTATAAAAAGTTATTTCTGTCGTTTTCCAACTTCAACAGTAATTCTATTGTGGGGTCCAGCAACGATTGTGCCGTCGTAATATTCCATGTTAAAACGAATATTCTCCGACCAAACGAATATTTCCCGACACAACAAATATTTTATGACAACTTGCTTACTTTGCAAAAAAAAAATCACATATCACCCTTAACTTTAACCTTTTATTAATTTAACCATTTACTAAATAGAATAATAATTATAAGAAAATTGAATACTTTTATTTCATAAAATTCGAAATCTTACATAGAATTAAATAGAATTATATAATTGGCTTACGTAAGTCGCAACAACAAAAAATCAACATATATCATTATCCTTTGAATATTAATCTATCTATGTATCTATTTTGTAGGTTTAACTAAGTTAGATTCAAGAATTCATAATAAAATTTTATAAATAAACAATTATAAGATTATTTTAATTAGTATTAATTTATTATTGTTATTGAAACACATACACAATAATAAAAGTTAAAGTAAAATTTATTTCTACTTAGATAAAATATAGTTTGAGAAATTTTTTTTTTTTCTTAATTATATATATAATTTAGTTCTACTTATTTAATTATATATATAATATATAAATTATTATTTTAATTAATTAAATATTAAACGAGTAAAACTTAAGCGAGCTTGACTTAAGTATTTACTAGTTGATAGCCCGTGCAATGCACGAGCTAGTTTGAATAATATATTTAATAATTTGTAAGACATTCGTGTCAAAAAATGACTCAAAATACACAATCCATGTAATTACTTGATATGTGACAATTTAAAAGGACAGAAGTGTCATTCAACTGTTTTAAAAACATGTAAATTAGTTAAATTATTGTAAACATAAAATTAAGAGAGTGATGAATTCCATCAACAACATTCAGAAAATAATACAATTTGAAACAATAATTAACACACTATAAATTATGAAGTAAAACAATGCATAATTCAGTAATTAGTTTTACCCGTAAGTGCCTAATTGGAATAGTAGTTCTGCAAATTCTTCTAGTGCATTCTCCAAGTCTACCTTGTACTGAGAAGATGTCACGTATTTGCCTATGTATTGGGTACATTCTTGTGGGACAACCTCAAAATCTCTAACATTGTTTAGCTCCACATTGATCCTCCAACTTTCACAGAAATTCTTCAAATTAGTGCCCATTACATCATGCCTCTTTTTTCTTTGGTGCAAAATGTTCCAATCTGCAGTTACTAACCCAATGAATAGGGTTGTAAAAGCTAGTACAGACAATGTGTTTTTTTTCTCCCCATTGATATTTTCTCCACAAGGAAGAAGAAATAAAGAGAATGGAGTAATATAGTAATTCTTAGTACGAAAGTGAATGTGATCATACATGTCACCTTTGTACAAAACTATCAACTAAAATAACATACTTGAAATAAACAAACCTAATAGTGAAAACTTTGTATGCACTATTGTTAAAAAAAATACTTTAGTCTTGTACCTCATTTATTGAATGATAAAGACCAATACCATCACCATCAGCACAAAATGCCTTATCACTGCCCTTCATAAAACTTAAAACTAATCACCAGTCACTTCATATCATATTCATTAAACAAATGTACTCCAAAACATATTGGCAATTATAAAAGAAAAAAAAAGCTTGGGGAAACCAATAATGAATACTATTTCTAAGAGATTACCTTCAAAGTCAATATCTAGGTTATTTTTCCAACTTTGGTATAACTTTAGTAGCCTAACCACCTGAAAACACCATCAACTATGACTTCAAAATAATATATATGAGCCACCCTAATATAAAGTTTATTTTGTACTTTTAATCTCCCAATAGGAAAACCACGATTGATAACCTGTTTACTCAAGTCATTAAGTTACTCTTTTTCAATATTCTTCATTTCGGCCATATCATACATGTGGCCACATTTAACGAAAATTAAATCTAAAAGTGAAATAAATTATTCAAAACTTTCACACCAAATGAGTAAGTAGAATTGAAACATCACAATTATGAAATTAAACCAATAACGACGTTAATCATCTTCAACAATCAAAATCAAAAACTCTAAACTAAATAACTCATCCTTCACCCTCAAATCCAAGTAACGATTGAAAGTTCAATCAACCAAAAGTACATCAAAATCAAAGTTTCTAGTGTAATTACTTATTCAACAGACAACAATAGACCATTAAATTATGAAAAATAACATGAAATTTAGAGAGAAAATTAAATTAATATACCTCGTGAACGAAGGGGTCTCCAATTCAGGTTTAGAGATGTCGGAATGAAACCTGAGAAAACAGAGTCACTACAAAGCATTATAGTTCAAGCAACTTAATCATTGGAAAATAATACTACAATTTTGCCTCAACAATTAACGAAAATTAAATCTAAAACTGAGATAAATTATTCAAGACTTTCATGCCAGATGAGTAAGGAGAACATACACACCCCTCTGTTCAAAAATGAATCTTTTTTAAATTTTTTTTGTCCCACCATTAGAGTCTAATTAGTAGAGTTAACTAAAAAATGACGTATCAATCTCAATATTATTATTTTAAAAGTGAAAATAACAATTGTTCTTAAAATGTATACATAGAGACTAAATAAAAGAAGAAACCAAAACAAACAGATTCACATTTACTTGAGCAAATGTTACTAATTAGTCAAATGTCAACCAAAACCCAACATTCAAACAACCCAGAAGAGAAAATTGAACAAATCCCAGATAAAAAATTCGACCCATCATGCTAATCAAAAAAGAAATCGACCCATCAACAACTGAATTAAATTACATACATACATCGAGTTCAAGTAGAATCCACTCTTTGGTATTTGTAAGTTCTGTCTTGAATATGTGCGCCCTTTTTAGAAGAAGATTCTCGAGTCCAATTGACTTACAGACTTGCAGTTGCATTGATAAACTATTTCTTTCTAGTTTGGTTAGATAACCTGTACTTTTCAATTACATGGGGATGGTTATGAATAAAAGTGTTCCAAATAGAAAATGGAATGCAAAATTAATGCTGAATCACCAGTTTCCTAAAAAGGTCAAAAATAAAACTAAAAAATTCATTCAACAATTATATTTCATTCAAAAATAAAAAGGAAAACCTAAAAAAAAAAATTAAATAAAACAAAGGAAATAATCAACAATTGCCTGATTTGTTCTCGAAATAGAATAAATTGGATCGAAAAACCCTACAAATTACATCAAAAAATTTCAATAAAACAAAGAAAATAATCATCAATTACTTGATATGCAGGACGTGGAAAAAGTTACCTGAATTAGGTTGCGCTCTTTTGAGGGTTCGAGTCTCCTCTTGAGGGAAATGATTAAATTCAGACTGGAAATTGTCGAGTTTGTCGGAGAGAGATATGGGCCAAAAGTCAGCAGCGGAGACACGACGGTTGAAATTTCGAGTGGTAAGATCACCTAGGATTGCACCTCCACACATTTTGAATCAGAAAATGAAATCTTTTGCTTGATTTGAGAGAACTTGAACTAAATGATGGTAATAATATTTGAGGCAAAACTTGAGGGAATTGTTTGGAAATAGATTTGTTTTTGGTTAGAGAGAGACAAGCAATTGGGGCCTGGGGGGCTTTTGTAGTATGAGCCGAAGGAATCGATTGAAAGTGAAAGAAGAGCAAGAGGTGATAAGTAAACCGATGATGAAGCGGAGGAAAATAAATCGAAAAGGAATCGAATGAGGGTTAATTGAGGAGATGGAAGAGTGGGGAAGGCGAAGAGACGATATATGAGAGGAGAAATAACCGAGTTAACTCTTAATTAATTAAGAGTTGACTCGGTTGTTGAAAATCAAATTGGAAGATAGATTAATTAATTGATTTGAAATTAATTTTGAAATTGATTTTAAAGATAGGTTGTGCTGTATTTATATATAAGAATTGATAAGTTAAGCTCCAATCGAACATTAATTAAAGAAACACAATATCTTGTTCTAGCACTCCATAAACTTACGAAACTGAAACCAAAAACTAACATATTGCCTCATATCAAATGATTTTTGTATGACATCCCCAAGATAAAAAAAAATTAATGTTACCAAAATAAAAAAATATAAGATCGTATTTTAAAAAATAAACTAAATGTTCAAATTAATAGATTCTGGTCATATATTTCTTCATAAACTCATAAAAGTTCACCAGTTTCATGCATATTATTCATTCTCAAGATTTAAAGATATTTAATTTAGTTACTAAAAGCTAAACATATACTCAAAATTGATGTGATTTATTTAAATATTAAAAGTAATAAATATTATAATGAATAATACTTTTTAAATAGTTTACATATTCTAAATAGTATCAACTAAAATATAGTCAAATCATATTAATTTAAAATCTTGTCAAATTGACACCAAAAAATCAAATTTGATGGTATATATATTTTGCAAAAGATAGAGTAGTTTAGAACTAAGCTTAATATATATATATATATATATATATATATATATATATATATATATATATATATATATATATATATATAGGGTAAAAGTAATCTAAGACATGCTTTCGTTAAAATTAGTTAAGGCAATTTAGTAAAACCTTAGTAAATCAACATATATAATTTTATCCTTAAGATTAAGTTTTTTATTTTTAGGTTTTATATAAAAAAATTAATTATAATTTTTTTAAAAGTCAAATTATATCTCCAATTCATGTTTGTCTGCATTTTGGCCAAGGCATATCTTAGATTACATTTTCTCATATATATATATATATATATATATATATATATATATATATATATATATATATATATATATATATAATCGTGTCAACTATTATAAATTAACATCAGTTTGAAGTTTAATATGTCGTTTGACCTTTAAAGTCAGATTATATCTAATTTTGGAAAAAATAAAATATTTGTTTAAATTTTTATGATTTTTAGATAATCATAAATATTGGTGTCATTTTTTTTTCATTTTAATGATGTTTATTTTCCTAATAATTGGAAGAAAAAAAAGAGTTCCTTTAACGAAATAAGAAGAATACATATGGAAATGCCATTATTTCCAATAGCCAAATGAGGTGCACATTAGACGAGTAAGGTTGTAAAATGAGCAAACAGTTCGGGTTAGATTTGTATTAGTTCGACTATCAAATTTATCTAGGCACACTTAGAAGTGGGGGGGTTGAATAAGTGTGGAAGCAATCTATGACCAACTTTTAAACTTTAAATTAAACTAATAATTTCATGCTACTATAATGATTGAAATCAGCTTACTGAATTAATATAGCTTATTGACTGACTATTTTAAGAAAATATCCTGCTGAATTTATAACTTAAAAAAAATACTTCGTGTTAAAGAATTATCTTAATATAATGCAAGAATTCAAATTTTAATTATTAAGATAATTAAAGTGGCTTATGTGATATTAAAGTAAAACAAATAATAAAATCAACACCAAGATTTTTACATGGTTTAGCTATTACCCTCTATAATAATAGCCTAGTCCACGTCCAATATCAACTAGTATTGGAGACTCACTTTATTTTTTTCTTTATAAATAATCACAGATTACAAAACAGATTCTTACAAAAATTAATTAACAATTAATTTCTCTTGAGCTCTCTTGCTCCTTATGCATATATGCACTCTTCAAGCACCTTTGCTTCCTTGAACCTGTTTGTAAGCCTTTTCTCTAATCCACTAGGATTAACACCTTTAGACTACACTTAGTATAAATAGAAAATTAATTACAAATATAGAGGTCTATGATCAATGCAAGAATAATCAATTTAACAATTAAAGGCTCAACTATATGCAATGATCAATTAGCACAAAATAAATAAACAATTAAATCTTACCAAATACCGGCTCAAATTATATCAGAAATTTAATTGCTTGGCTACTCAAGAATTGCACTGATTAAATCAATTCGCTCGAAAATAACAATAATAAGTGCAACAATAAATTCGTGAGTTGTATTTTTCCATACATGAAAAACACTGTTAAATAGCCCTCCAAATATTACCGTTTAAATTAAAGATAAGTCTCCATTTGTTCAAGTCAATTGGTAAGAAGATATCAAAGAGTACAACGGTAATAGAGTCAATATTTATCCAGCAAAACAACCTCTTTGATTTTATCTCTCAAATAACAAGTAGCTTATAGATAGGAGTGTAACAGTCATTTTATCATTTCCAAGACCCAAGCTATTTAATGTGACCATAATTACTTCTCCTTGAAAAACGTAGACATCAAATCACCAAGAGACAAAGCTGTCGGCTTTTTAGTAATTTATAGATATCCATGTGTAGCACATATCATCTTCCAAACATGTATAGCTAGCATGCTCATAATATAATTCATGCATGTGAAATAATTACTCCTCAAAAATTGCACATGCAACAAATCATAAAGTATAGCTGACATTTTCTAGATATCCACGAGTAGCATTTCTCAATTAATCACCCACATATCATAATGTAATCTATTTGTTTTAGTCATACAAACTAATATATTAAGTGATATATATCAAATAATTTTATTTTTATAAAAACCTTTTTCATAAGATTTTTTTTAAATCATTTTTCATTTAAGACATATAACAAGATGCAAATAATAAGTCCTAGAGCCTTTAAATGAAAAATCAAATATTATGCAATTGACCTTACATATGTCTTCCTAGAAAGAAAAAGTTCTTCGTCCAATTGAAAATCCCGCCAATGTTCTTATCAACAAATACCTGAAACACCATAAAATAATTTAGTATATGATCATTTCATCATCAAAACTTAAGGATGGTATATGAGAAAGTCAAGATTCTCCCCCTTTTTGATGATGACAACCCAAAATTGTTTAACTCTCATTAGCTCCCCTTGAATATATGCATAACATAATTAGCTCCCCCTAAATCCATGTAATAATATTATTTCAGGATTCTGAAAAATAATTTTCAGTAAGACCGAAAAATCCAGAATGTTGTACCTGCAGTGTTGTTAGTTCACCAAATTTTAACTGCTAACAAATATATCAACTTTAAGCAAATGTCAAATGTTAACATTCCAAATTAATAATAAGTCTTTTTGGTGATGCACACCAAACCAAAACCAACATAAAACCATAAGTTTTTAAAATCCGTCCATAAACAACCAAAAATAATCATAAAAACTTCTCCCCCTTTGTCATCAAATAAAAGGGAAGCAGTTCAATCGTCGAGATCTACCACGGCTGCACGCTGAGCGGCCCATTGAGTGAAATAGGGGTGATGATTTGCACGATGAACCTTCTCAGCAATGCTCAAATCAGCAGCAAATTGGGGAGGCCTGGGAATAACAGTTGCAGGTGGTAGAGGTACATCAAGAAATTCACCTTGATACTCGGCCAACCAGTTGCAATGTGTAAGGAATAAACATGTGAATGATATTCCTATTTACATATGATTTGATTATGATATATATGAATGAATATGCAAGTATGCTTGCATTAAGAAAAGTTGTAAAGTACTCTGATAGAGTATAGAAATATATGTATAAGGACTTAGAATGAATTGATCAAATGTGTTAGGTTGATCCTACATAAGCAGAACAACTTTGTAAAGTCCTTAAAAAGAAATGATGTATAAGGACTATAAACATAGAAAGATCAAAAATGATAGGTTGATCTTATGATGTAATAGATAGGCTTGTCTGATCGTCGAGCACTGCACCAGAAATTGTAGTCTGCCAGGAGAGTCAAGGATAACTCGAAAGCTATCAAGGCAGAATCGCAGTCTGCAAGATAGTAGATCTCGAAGTTCGTAGACTTCCAGAAGAGACAAGGAAGGATCGTAGTGTGTTGAGTAAAGCTTCCTCGGAGCCGTAGACTGTTGAGGAAGTCATGTTTAGAATCGTAGAGACAGCCTACTTATGAGCCGACCGAGCATCTGCCAAAGTCAAGTCAAGAATCGTAGACTACACTCAGAGTCGTAGAGTCTACTAACGGCCAAGTTAAGGATTGCAGACTACACTCAGAATCGTAAAGTCTACTGATCGTATCAAAGGCAGAAATCATAGTCGAGCAAGATCAGATGAAGACAACAAGCACAATGACAGAAATCGTAGTGTCAAGATCTGATCTTGAAGTCGTAGTGTCTGCATAGCCGAAGCTGAATCGTAGAGTGCAGAACTAAGACCTCAGCAGATGTGCTCACAAAGCCAAAGAAGAATCGTAGAGCAAACACGATTCTCAATAATTGAACACTCCCAGAATATCCAAAGGAATGAAGCCTCTGGTTGGTACTGTAAGGATGCATCTCACCTAAAGGAAGCCAGAGAGCACTCAACGAATGGCATGCAAGCTATTAGAAGATCTAAGCATCAACTTAATCAGCATCCAGATTGAGTTGTGAAGCCATTCATGATAAAGTCTTCCACAAGATGATCATAAGAAGACTTCAGTAGCTGACTAAGGAAAGTCAGCTTGTGCAGTAGCTGTCAAGTAGAAAGATGACAATGATCTTGGAAGTAACCAGGATCGTAGTGTTTGCCAAACGAAGAAGGAACTAATGGAGTATATACAAAGATACTGGTTTGCCTCTGAAGAACAAGGCTAAAGTGATTAAGCATTGGGCCAGTAATAGTTCAGTCTTGACCAGAAGGGAGAAATACTGGTTTACCACCGATTGGCACATTTCGACGACATGGGCATTGTTTCACCCATGAGATAGCCATATCGTATTCCTTTCAGCCTGTGGAGTGCATAGATCCTGCATCTTGGTCCATTTTCCTGGAGAGGATAGGAGATCCATTTGACATCTTGCCATGTACAGGGCTTAGTTCACCCTATAGCTTCATTACTCATGCTCCTGACATGAATTATCTCCCTCTGGCTGGTTTGAGGGACATGCCACAAATCTGAAGTGTCTTGTTATTCAGAAGGGGCCAGAGCAAGGAGTCAAGCCATCAGTATCTGAGAACAGTTGAGGCAAATAGAAGTGTTGAAGCACTACACGAAAGAAGGAAGAGTTGTTTTTCACTAGAGATCAAGTGAACGCCCTTCAAGATCGTAGTGTTGACTCTACATGTCAATAAGCATCAGTCAATAAGACACTACGATCAGGTCTGAGAAGAAGTGCATCAAAATCGTTGAGTTCGAAAAACTGAGGATTGAAGCATTGGTAACGGTTCAATCTGAAGGTTAACATTCAGACAAAAGCTTATTGAGAGCATCGATGCAAGGACAACCTCTGATCAAGAAATCAGAAGGGAGAAATAAAGTCGACGACCTGCCCAAGACATCAAAGTAACATATCTGACGAGGTAGGTGAAACAGTAGACTGTAGTGTCAAAAAGTCAGAAAAAGATGTCATGTCACATCTGCAGTCTTGACCAAATAACTCGAGATCTGCGAAGCAATTTGAATAGCTTTCAACGGCCACTTTCCTACGGGAAGATTGGGAAGCAGTATAAATAAACAGAGCTTCAAAGATCAAGAGGTACTGATAATTGTTATGTTGCAAAAATCGTTGAGTTGGTGAATGCTATTGTTGACTCTACGAGTTCCACCAAAGATCAACAGAACAAGTCTCAGTAACAGTGAGACTACCAAGGTGGAAGTGAAGCAGCTTTAAAGAAGAACTCAACCAGATTAAAGCTTCACTCAACAAAGATGAGAATTCCACTAAAGATGGCAGCCAAGCTGAGAGCCAAGAAGGCCAAGAAGATAGCATTCAGGAAAGTGGCTGAGTATAAAGAAGATCAAGAGAGCCACTCTATGAATCACCATGAACCAAAAGCTAAAACTAAACAAGTGCAGAATCATGTCTACAAAACATTCAAGAAGGGTTCAGGGATTGCTAAGTGCCAGACGAAGTCTACCAAAAGCATAGAAACTTAGCAAATCCAGATGGTGATGGTTCACAACTGATACCAGACGAAGATGAGCAGAAAAGAATAAAGATCAGCTGCACCAAAGAAGATGTGGTCCAGACATGAAGCAGAACGCAAAGAGGACCACACCAAGCTGCTAAGAACAAAGGATGTTCTGAGCTTAAACATCTTAGCAGCTCTACACCACCAACAACAACAACTACAACAACAAGAAGCCAGGGCCTGAGGGGTCCTTGTCCGGAGGGACTAAATGAAGTTCCAAGCCTGCTGGGCTTGAAGAGTTCCTAGGGAACTAGAGAAGTTCCAAGGTCATTGGGCCTTAAAGAGTTCTTAGTGAATCAAGTCCCAAGGTCACCGCCTTGAAGGAATCTTAGTGATTCAGGGTGCTGCCCTTCCTTAGTGGAAATCCTGCTAGTTGAAAGCAGAAGAGTGGATTAAGAGCTTGAGTCTCTGACCACTTAAAAACCCCTTGTGTCTTTTACTTTATGTCATTTATCTTATGTACATTAACTGCTATAACTGCTATGTATGTGTTAACTGCTTACTACTAAATTAACTCTACGAACAATGTATGATTGATTATGAATATATCAATGAAGGGGATCTTTTACTTACTCCGTTGTGTTTGAAAAGATTCTTATGTTTGTCATATGCTACTTAATGAGCAATACAAAATAAACGAGAACAAGTATTTGAAATTTAAAAGATCTATTCAACCCCCCCTTCTAGATCTATATTGTGCCTACTGAGAACTAACAATTGGTATCGAAGCGTGTTCTCATGCTTATGTTCAAAAGCTAATCGCTTTTGAGTCCGATCCTAGGCACAAACATTGTTCTAAACTTAGTTTAGTAGTAAGTCACTTGTTATATGCAGATGAGCTCACACGTTGGAAATATTGTGTACAGGTAAATGTGCATATACACCTGAAGCTGCTTAGATTGGTCTATGTTCTTGATTGCCATATCAACAAGACCAATCCTTGCTCGCGGTCAATCTTGTAGTCCGGAGACCAAAGCTAAAAGCTCAAGAGACATCAATGTAAAAGAATCAAACATTCACCAAATTTGAAAAGATGAAAAGGTCATACATGCTAAGTAATGCTTATCCAGAGAAGAAAGAAGAACTTCTTAAACATGTGTCTGGCCAACCTACAGCTGGATGTAAACCTTGTGAACTCAAGGATGTCAAAGAACTAAAGATGCTGATATTCTCTTAGCTTACATCTTCAAGACCACGACTGATTGATTGAAGGTCAACTGGAGCAACTAGCTGTCAGGAAAAATTGAGAAACTTGCACATCAATGCCTAAACTTAGTATATCTAAGATAAATGACTGTTATGAAACTGACAGCAAAAAGGTACGATTCCTCACTAATATAAATATGTTCATCATAATTGCACCTCCCTTATGAACTATAACAGTATTCCTTCAAGGAATCATAATCTACCTAAAAGGTGAAGAGAGAAAGTACACTGATGGTGGAAACTCAAATGTCTATAAACTTTCACTCCATCCAAGTTTTAGGTTGAAGATTACAACTTGAAAGAAACCTGAAGTGGGTTTTAAGAGAATCACAGGTCGAATGAATGTGAAGTAATCTTTGCTGATGGGTTAAGGTGTATGTACACCCTATTGTCTAAGTGTTTAATAACACACAGAGTATGATTAACTCTATAAGAGAATCTTGGAGATTCATAGAAACTGATCACCTCCATGAATCAACCAGATACTAATAAATCGCAGAGTTGATTCTCACTCTATGAACATTTAAACCCTGCGAGCATAACCTAGCAAATGATGAAACCATCAAAGAAAAAGATTATTTTGTTAAAATGACAGATTTCACACACACTCATCACCATGCATCTCGAAATGTATTAGCTAAATAAATTATTTGCATGAATACGACTGATGGTGATCAATATGATGATTATCCGAATATATGAGGAACATGGGTTTAGAAAACTAACCTAGCAGGACCCATTTAATCACGGGTACCAAAAATTAGAAATGTATAACCTGCAGGTACTTGGTCTATCTGACCACACTAAGGAATGCTAAAGCAAAAGACTTCAGTCAAGAAGATTCAACCAGCAGAAGGCTTAGGACTGTTCAGAAATAATTCTGACCAAAACTCCTACATGTCAAAGTCTCGTCCTCAAGACTGCAGTTAATCTAAATGAAGCTCAAGTGACTGCTAACCCTTATATGAAAGCAGGCCACTCAACTAAAGATGAAAAAGGTCTTAGATGCTCAAGCATGCAAAACTTGTCCTCAAGGAAGCTCACATCAGAGGACCATTGAGCATCAAACATGAGGAACTTATTACGGGAGCAAAACTTCACGAAACTTCACGAAGACAAGTCAGTCACAGGAAAGACTACGATTTAATGTAGTCATGCTTCGAAGGATCGAGGAAAGCAACATCAACTAAGGAACAACAACAACAACACTGAAATATTCTATGAAGCAATGTACCAGCTATAGAGTCACAAAACTTTGTGGCTGATGAACCAAATGAAGATCCATAGTCAGTAGGAACGTCTCAAAACGTATTACTGATAACCTATCAGCCACCCAACCCAAAATTGTGGAGTGCCTACAATCAAACATGTGATCGTAGTATAACAGTAGGAGGACACCACGATTACAACAAATACAAATTGTCTAAAGTTGATAGAGGACCTCCTCACCAGAAAAGGTCAAATGAGATATTAGTGCAAATTACTCCTAAAGTACTTCATCTGGAAAACGCCTCAGGGACAAACCTGACCCTTAGCTCACTCTAAGAGGTTGGCCCTTCCTCAGCTACCTTAACCCAAAAGGATTGCTTAGTCAAGTTCATCTCAAGGACCAAGACAGTCAATGATCGCAAAGTAGAGTTTGAGAGAACTCAACGATCGTGACGTAACCTCAACGATCATAGTGCAACCTTAGCAATCGTAGAAACAGACTAGATGATCGCAGTCTTACAAGAGGCTACACTTAACTCATGAGGAGCTAGAAGAATAAGACAATTGCCCAACTATTCAAATTATGAGGAGATAAGTTTGAATGCTGGTTGGAAAGATGTCTTGCTAAAGAAAAGTACCCAAGGCTTCATGAAGCAAATCTGTAACGGAATCATGAAAATTCAAAATGAGAGGAATTGCCAAAACCATCCACTGCAACATCTCTCAAAAGTTGATTGTTGAGTTCACTAAGGAAAACGTAGAGTCCATAGCTGTCTTATCATGCTACTCTATGAACCCAAGAAGTCAACGGTCAATCCACATCAATCAAACGTCTACTCTTATAAAAGAGACATATAACTGAAAAGTTAATGGGGAGTTCCAAATACATCGGGCATCAGGCAACCAATAGCTAGTTGACACGCTATAACAGATGCAGTGTAAGAAGAAACTGCCATAAAGACAAATTCAAAATCTGCAATCAGTTACTAGAACCCATTGAACCTCTCTCCCTCCCTTTTTCAAAACCTAGAATCCTCTTCGAAGACAGACCAATCAAACTTCCAGAGCCCAAATCACATTCAGCTAAATCTCTCTGAACCACATACCATATACCTTGAACTCCTCAAATGGCAAAATGGAAAGTTATAACGGGTATTCAACTCGGCTTTACAAAGTTTGAAGAATCAGAGACAAAGTTCAAGGACATACTTGAACTTGTAAAGGAAGTTGGGTTCTCTGAGTTCCTGGAGGCCAACACTCCAGTTTATACAGAGCTAGTGAAGCAGTTCTACTCAAATGCTTCAACAAACTCTTGGCTTCAGACTACTAAGGTGAAAGGATCTAGTCTGAAGATATGAGCATCAGACATCAATCAATGTCCAGGGTTTCCCAATCAAGGTCTGATAAACCTGGATGAAGTCAACATTAAAGAAGGGAAGAGGCTAATGCGGTACCAAAAAAACCCTAGTCTGAAGGATATGAAAAAGAAGGAATTTCCTGAGGAATTTGAGTTCCTTGCTGAGATAGTGGGAAAATGTGTATTGTGCAAAGACACTGCACACGACACTGTACTCGACCAGCAGTTGAAAATTATGTCTGCCATAGTTCTGAAGAAGCAAATCAACTTTGGAGTTATCCTGTTCGATCAAATCTAGAAATGGATAAAAAAAGCTGAGTTGAAGAAATCTACAGATAAACCATTTACAAAAGTATTTCATGGAAGACTGCTAAGCATAGTGATGAAGAAGAAGCTAGGAAGCAAGATTAAGGATAATGAGGGAGAACCTCTGAATGTGCACAAAGTAATGTCTCCACAATTGTTTGTGAATTGGAAGAAAAACCCAAAGGAAAACAGGAGGCTAACACAAACTGGAAGCAGCAGAAAAGTCTCTACAAAGAAGAGAAAAGCAAACGAGATGGAAAGCTCTGAGTCTGATGACTCTGCATCAGTTGCTGCCACACCGGCGAAGAAGAAGCCTAAGAATGTGAAGAGTGTAGAGGCTTTGTCAAGACATGTCTCCACTGACAAGAAGAAACAAGGAGCAGGAGAAAAACTAGCATAAAATGCTGAAAACCCAAAAAGAAGGAGTAACAGACTACTCCAAGAACCACCCAAGAAGAAAGCAAAAGGGATGAAGAAATCAGTTTCAGTTCTCCAAGGAAGCACATCTGACAAAGAAGAGGACGTAGAGTCAAAAGAAGAAAAGGAAACTGATGATCTCAAGACTGAATCCCTAGAGATCAGATCTAGCAATGAAGGTGGAGCTAGATCCATGAAAGAAGATGTAAACTCTGCTGATGAAGAAGAATATTTAAGTCCTATGGCCAATTCTCAGAGTACTCACTTTGAAGTTGAAGAGAAGCTGCAACATGACCCATCTGAATCTCCAAATGCAAATGTTCAAACAAGCTCTCATTATGGATCAAAAGATGATGAGATCGAAAAAGAAATACATGCCCCTGCCAATGATGAACATCAAGAAAGCTTTCCTGATAACTCAAAGGCCTCAGAGTCTAAAGAAGAAGAAGAGTCTGATTCTCCCATAGCTGAACCTCCAAGGAAAAAGAAGAGCTACAGATTGATTGCTCAATTTGCCTCCAAAAAGAAAACTGGCAACTCTACTGAAGTCATTGAATTAAGTGATGAGGAATATGAGTCATATGAAGAAAGTGCTGAAGATGAGACTAGTATTGGAGAAGATGATTCCAAGAAAGATATTGCTGAAGAAGGCTCTAAAAATGAAGATAAACAAGAAGAATTCACTAATAAATCTGATGAAGGGAATCAGCTAGATTCAAACTCAACAAGGGAAGAGATAGAGAAGATTCTCGATTACTCGCACATCGTGAATCGTGAGGAACCGTAATACTATCCTGTTTCTCTCTCCAAATGTAATTAGCGAAGAATTGTTGTGGAAGTCTTTGATGAACCACCAAATTGAACCAAAGAAGAAGATGGATAAATCATGGAAATGAACAACTTCGAGTTGTAAGAATGACCACAGATGAAGTGCTTCACAAATGGAAAAACATGGAATTAGACTGCACAACAATACTGTATAACTCTGAAGACCTTCTGATGAGATGATTCTTCCCGTGGATGCCATGGTTGAAGGCACATACTAATACTGATGAGAGCTACTTCAGCTGGTGCTATTCTCAGTTTTCAAATCTAGAGCTGGTGTCACAAAATTTTCCGATGGTAAAGAAGTTTGCAACCATGATGATAAATGACAAGCCCCACTACAAAGTCTACCGACATGCTGAAAATCATTATATTCCTTATGATCGTAGAGTGGACTCTGATGGAAAAAAGAATATGGCCAAGACACTGATCGTAGAGTCTGTTCACCCTACCACTGATGATGATCAATTCCAGAATAAGATGTCTCCATCTGCCCTAGCACATCTATTTAACATTCCTTCATCCTCCCACAGCGATTGGTATTCAACAATTTTTTAGATTCTCAATACTTTCGAAAATATGTCCAAGGATGAGAATCGTAGAGTTCAATCTAATGATCAACAAGAGGCTGCCCAACCAGATGATTAAATTTCCATAGAGCATGAATTGTTGAAGAATTATAATGACTTGATTGAGAAGATATCTCAAATAAATGAAAAGTCAAAGATGCTGACTTCAACAAAAGACAACTCAGTTCATGACAGAACCCAAACTATTATGGCTGATGTTTCTCTAAAAATCAAAGAAAGAGATCACATCTATCTGAAGGCCATAAATGATCAAAAAGAAGAAGCTCTACGAACACAGAAGGCAAATGAAGAACAACTTCAAGCCCTCTCTGACAAGATTGACAACTTGAATCAGTCCTTCTCTATGCAACTTGAGTTAAGCCAAAAAGGACTCAAGATTGAAGTCGGTAACTCCTCCTACCTGATGGAACAACTAATGTCCAACATGGAGCAGCTCTCCCAAATGATTAATGACAAAAAGGGGGAGAAAAAGAGGCATAGTAAGAGGCACTCAAGAAAGGGCAAGAAGAACAGAAGGAAAGAAGAGGAGCATACAAAGAAGAAGACAGCACAAGAAGTAGCTGAGTTATCATCTAAGGGGGAGCCAAAGAATGATGAGCCTGAGACTGAGGGGGAGCCAGAGGAAGAAGAGGAGCATACATCTGCAAAGGAGCAGACAAAAGAAATGAAGTCAACATCCCAGGGGGAGAAGGAGCATTCAAATCAAACAGATGAATAACTGATCAAAAGACATCTTGGAAGCATACATGAAATCAAAGAGGTACATCTCTAACTAGTTAGGTATGTTCTGGATCCAGGATGTAAAATGTCAGTGTATTAAATTTCACATCATTAAATGACATTTATGATTATCTGTTTTTAGAAATATAGCTGCTCACTATATATAAGATTCATTCATAACATGCATATGCATTTATTATTTTTGTCATAATCAAATAGGGGGAGATTGTAAGGAATAAGCATGTGAATGATATTCCTATTTACATATGATTTGATTATGATATATATGAATGAATATGCAAGTATTCTAGCATTAAGAAAAGCTGTAAAGTCCTCTGATAGAGTATAGAAATATATGTACAAGGACTTAGAATGAATTGATCAAATGTGTTAGGTTGATCCTATATAAGCAAAACAGCTTTGTAAAGTCCTTAAAAAGAAATAATGTATACGAACTAAAAATATAGAAAGATCAAACATGTTAGGTTGATCTTATGATGTAATAGATAGGCTTGTCTGATCGTCGAGCACTGCAATAGAAATTATAGTCTGCCAAGAGAGTCAAGGATAACTCGAAAGCTATTAAGGCAGAATCGCAGTCTGCAAGATAGTAGATCTCGAAGTTCATAGACTTCCAGGAGAGACAAGGAAGGATCGTAGTGTGTCGAGTAAAGCTTCCTCGGAGCCGTAGACTGCTGAGGAAGTCATGTTCGGAATCGTAGAGACAGCATGCCTAAGAGCTGACCGAGCATCTGCCAAAGTCAAGTCAAGAATCATAGACTACACTCGGAGTCGTAGAGTCTACTAACAGCCAAGTCAAGGATCGTAAACTACACTCAGAATCATAAAGTCTACTGATCGTATCAAAGGCAGAAATCATAGTCGAGTAAGATCAGATGAAGACAACAAGCACAACGACAGAAATTGTAGTGTCAAGATCTGATCTCAAAGTCGTAGTGTCTGCATAGCCGAAGCTGAATCGTAGAGTGCAGAACTAAGACCTCAACAGATGTGCTCATAAAGCCAAAGAAGAATCGTAGAGCAAACACGATTCTCAACAATTGAGCACTCTCAGAATATCCAAAGGAATGAAGCCTCTGGTTGGTACTGTAAGGATGCATCTCACCTAAAGGAAGCCAGAGAGCACTCAACGAATGGCATGCAAGCTATTAGAAGATCTAAGCATCAACTTAATCAGCATCCAGATTGAGTTGTGATGCCATTCATGATAAAGTCTTCCACAAGATGATCATAAGAAGACTTCAAGAATGACTAAGGAAAGTCACCAGTCAAGAGATCGCTCAAGTAGAAAGATGACAATGATCTTGGAAGTAACCAGGATCGTAGTGTTTGTAAAACAAAGAAGGAACTAATGGAGTATATATAAAGATACTGGTCTGCCTCTGAAGAACAAGGCTAAAGTGATTAAGCATTGGGTCAGTCCATTGATGATAAGTGAACGGGAGATCACAAGGAGAAAGCGAGCTGGACACGCCACAAATCTGAAGTGTCTTGTTATTTAGAAGGGGCCCGAGCAAGGAGTCAAGCCATCAATGATCTCGAGAACAAATGAGGCAAAATGTAAGTGTTAAAGCACTGCACGAAAGAAGGAAGAGTTGTTTTTCACTAGAGATCAAGTGAACGCTCTTCAAGATCGTAGTGTTGACTCTACATGTCAATAAGCATCAGTCAATAAGACACTACGATCAAGTCCAAGAAGAAGTGCATCAGAATTGTTGAGTTCGAAAAACTGAGGATTGAAGCATTGGCAACTGTTCAATCTGAAGGTTGACATTCAGACAAAAGCTTATTGAGAGCATCGATGCAAGGATAACCTCTGACCAATAAATTAGAAGGGAAAATAAAGTCAAAGACCTGCCCGAGACATCAAAGTAACATATCTAATGGGGTAGGTGAAACAGTAGACTGTAGTGTCAGAAAGTCAGAAAAATATGTCATGTCACATCTGCAGTCTGCACCAAATAACTCGAGATCTGCGAAGTAATTTGAATAGCTTTCAACAGCAAATTTCCAATGGGAAGATTGGGAAGCAGTATAAATAAACAGAGCTTCAAAGATCAAGCGGTGCTGATAATTGTTGCAAAAATCGTTGAGTTGGTGAATGCTATTGTTGACTCTATGAGTTCCACTAAATATAAACAGAACAAGTCTTAGTGACAGTGAGACTACAAAGGTGGAAGTGAAGCATCTTTGAAGAAGAACTCAACCAGATCAAAGCTTCACTCAACAAAGATGAGAATGCCACTAAAGATGGCAGCCAAGCTGAAAGCCGAGAAGGCCAAGAAGATAGCATTCAGGAAAGTGGCTGAGTACAAAGAAGATCAAGAGAGCCACTCTACGAATCACCATGAACCAAAAGCTAAAACTGAACAAGTGCAGAATCATGTCTGCAAAACATTCAAGAAGGGTTCAAGGATTGCTAAGTACCAGACGAAGTCTACCAAAAGCACAGAAACTTAGCCAATCCAGATGGTGATGGTGCACAGCTGATACCAGACAAAGATGAGCAGAAAAGAATAAAGATCAGCTGCACCAAAGAAGATGTGGTCCAGACATAAAGCAGAAAGCAAAGAGGACCACACCAAGCTACTAAGAACAAAGGATGTTCTAAGCTTAATGACATCTTAGCAGCTCTACACCACCAACAACACCAACTACAACAACAAGAAGCTAGGGCCTGAGGGGTCCTTGTCCGGAGGGACTACATTAAGTTCCAAGCCTGTTGGGCTTGAAGAGTTCTTAGTGAATCAAAGTCCCAAGGTCACGGGCCTCAAGGAATCTTAGTGATTCAGGGTGCTGTCCTTCCTTAGTGGAAATCCTGCTAGTTGAAAGTAGAAGAGTGGATTAGGAGCTTGAGTCTCTGAACCACTTAAAAACCCCTTGTGTCTTTTACTTTATGTCATTTATCTTATGTACATTAACTGCTATAACTGCTATATATGTGTTAACTGCTTACTACTAAATTAACTCTACGAAAAATGTATGATTGATTATGAATATATCAATGAAAGGGATCTTTTACTTACTCCGTTGTGTTTGAAAAGATTTGTATGTTTGTCATATGCTACTTAATGAGCAATACAAAATAAACGAGAAAAAGTATTTGAAATTCAAAAGATCTATTCAACCCCTCCCCTTCTAGATCTATATTGTGCCTATTGGGAACTAACACAATGCACCCACTCCGGAATAGTTGAATGCTTACGCTGCATATGTAGTTTAGACCCTACATCATTGAACCGCAAAGCCATGAATTCAGCTAACTCCCCAACCTGATTACTAACGAACTTAATTTCCTCACTCAACTGACAAGAATTTCGATTAAGTCGTCGTTGCATTAACTCAGCCACGGCAGTTGTTTGTACTTCAAAACCTGCTTGTAAATCTATAAACTCATCTTCAATGTTGTGATAGAGTTTATTGATTTCAGGAGCTCCTAATGGCAACTTGCCTTTTTCCAACAAAGACATGCGATTATGAAGGGCAGACATTTCAAGTTGCATCTTCTCCTAATTACTAAGAATAACTTTCAACATATCCACAATTTCAGGAGAAGATTGAGTTGGAGGCAAAACAGGTGAAGTTGGATTTGTCATTGGAGGAGGAATAAAATTATCAGAAGTACTACGAACAAACATACCATCAAGTAAAATAATACGCGACATTTTTAAGGAACCAATGCTGATAGAATCAGTAACCGAAACAGAGTTTTCATTTTCAAAAGAAATTTTAAAGTGATTAAACAGAGTAGTGAGAGTAGCACTGTAAGGCAAACATGTTTTGGTTTTTCGCAAACAGGTGGTCATTTGGTGAAGTACAATTTGAGACAGATTAAAAGAAACTCCTCTTAAAATCATGGCAACGATTATCAAGTCTTGATAGGTAAAATCTGCTCCTCTACCTAAACGAGGCAACATATTGTATCTAACAAGATGATGGAGGACACAACAAATAGGAGAGACATCCATTGTTTTAGGAGTAAAAACATCATCCAACAAATTGTTGTTCATCACAATTTGTAACTGTTCTAGAGGAGTAAACGAAAAATGAACAACTCCTTTTTTTGTAAAAGGACAAACACCAGAAGGTGGAATATTTAAAATACTACCAAAATCCACGACTATAAAATATAAAGATTTTCCTTTGACAAAAGTTGTATAAAAATCTCCATGACATTCTAGATTTGTATAAAATTATTGGACAAGTCTAGGGTATGCAACAGATGGAGGAAAAAGCATTGAAGAAATACCACAACATTCAAACAATGTTCTCAAAGGAGATTGTTGATAATATGTGACGCCCCCAAAATAGGTATACATCACCCATCTTGGGTCGCCAGATACATGGTACAGAATACAAATACAATCTTAAATATACAACAAAAGCTGTGAGTTTTAATACAAATATTATCTTCTAGACAATATCCACTCTCAGAATAAGTCCTCATTACAATTATTATCACACTATTTCATAGAATAGTGAGGACTACTAATGTTATCATCTGGACCATCACTCCGTCCCCCGACTAGTCCCCGCTACGCTCTCATTTCAAGAGAACGGTGAAAGAAAGGGTGAGCTCAACTAGCCCGATGAAATATTATGACTAAGATAATGCGGGATAAATTATCATTAGCCTTCAAAAATGTTAAACCGATAAAATACAATAGACAACAAGTTTAATCATGCGTGAATAAGCAATCCATTAAAAGAGTCAAGTAGAGAATAAAATCTACTATCTTTTATAATTTAAAAAGTTTTTCATCACTTTTATCATTTGAGACTCGACAATAAATAATTCACATCATCCCTGCACTATGGCCAAGGATATTCATTAGGGTCACGACCATAAATTATGCATGCACTACGGGCCAAGGATATTCGTGTATTTATCATTGGTCATGATCATGCCAACAACTGTCCATCAATGCACTATGGGCCAATGAGGACTTTTACCACATCATTTGTAACATTACTACCATGATTATACCGAATAATCCTCGGTCATAATCATACCAAGTCCATCTATGCACTACTGAGCCACGATGACTTTAAAAAATATAAACATGAGGATGACGACAATGATATAAGAATTCAATAAAACAAGTTCAAGAATTAGTTTATCCAGGAACTAATAACGTCCAAATTGTCAACATGATACTTCTTTGTAGAGTAAAATTCAAGAATGCTCAGAAGAATATTTTCATGAAAAGATACTAGATGAAGCGCAAATATCAATGATATTCCACTAATTTCATGGAGTATAGAAGTCAAAACTTTAACCAACTGAGTATAATAAGGAATGGAATAACAAAAGAAATCACCAGTACATGTGATAGATAGCATAGGCGAGTTATTCAAATGTAATAATAAATCTGGAACCAATGTCCCAAGATAAAACGCATGCAGACGGGATATTCCAATGAATAATAAAGAATGAAATAACATAAGGATTTCACCAAGTATAGGGAGTCCACGTATACAAAGTTATTCTAACGAGAATAATAAAGATTTTAACCAGTCCCAAGAAACGCATGAGCATGGATATTCCAAATGTAATAATAAAGAATGGAATAACATAAGGATTTCACCAAGTATAGGGGAGTCACAGATCAAAAGTTATTCCAATGAATAATAATAAAGATTTTAACCGGTCCCACAGAAACGCATGTATACATGATATTCCAATAGAATAATAAAGAATGGAATAACATAAGGATTTCACCAAGTATAAGGGAGTCCGCGTATACAGGTTATTCCAACAGAATAATAAAGACGAAACCAGTCCAAATAAAATGCATGCATGGATATTCCAATGAATAATAAAGAATGGAATAACATAAGGATTTCACCAAGTATAGGGTATGTCGCGTATACAGGTTATTCCAACAGAATAATAAAGAATGGAATAACAGAAGTTCTCTTCATGAATAAGAAAGAATAACACCCATTACCGTAAAAGACACTGGATATCGAAGTAGTGAAGTAGCAGAATACTCTTCTTCTTTCTCTCTATAATTTCTCTCTAGAGTTTCAAAGTGAATTAAATAAGAAATAATGAAGGAATGAGCTTCTATTTATAGAAGAATGGATTGAATAGTAACTAATTCCTGAACGGTCCAGATTGATTTACTATTAAAACTTAAAGCAACGGTCCATACTGATTGACTATTAAAACTTTAAACTAGCGATCCATATTGATTCACTATTAAAACTTCAACCAACGGTCTGAAAAATTAGCACATCTCCTCATGGAATAATATTGTACCCAAATACCCAAATGCACAATACTAAAGTGAATAGTAACTGGGTGAATAGTAACTTATGAATAGTAACTCGTGAATAGTAACTCATGAATAGTAACTCGTGAATACTAACTCGTGAATAGTAACTCGTGAATAGTAACTCATGAATAGTAACTTGTGAATAGTAACTCATAAATAGTAACTCGTGAATAGTACTGCGACACGAAAAGTTCCCCGAATACCCGATTGAACAATATAACCTCTAGACATCAATTATCATCGGAATAGATGTCGATTTCTACTAACACAAATAATCCCAACACAATGAAACTATTAAATTCATCTTTAATCAACACGAACTTATTCATCTTTAATATTATAACTCATAATATTTAGCAACCAAAGTTGTTCCTGTGAAAGAGGGGGCTTTCCAATAAGGATTTCTCCCTATCATGCCGCAATTAGGTGACCAAACCTCTCCTTGATGTAACTTCTGCATTGTAAATATTGTAATTTAATAATATGAATAACTTTGTCGTCTCAATTATTGATTTAATAATATAACATATAATGTAGATGATCTTTGTGACAAATAATCGAATCAATAGTATGAGAGATATGATCACGGCAATTATCGTAGCAATAATTGAGTATAACTCGAGTGACTTCTCACGTAAGCATCAATAATCAATACCGTGTGCTACTATATACAACCACACGACATTCTTTTACTTTTACTATCGGGTAGTTCAATAGCTTTAACAATAACACCTCCGCCGTTATTTATAAAATATTTTTGTCGCTTTCTCAATCCGACAATAATTCTATTATTAGGGTCCACCAATGATTGTGTCGTTATATGAATATTCCCGACAAAAAAGAATATTCCCCACCAATCGAATATTTTATAACAACTTGCATACTTAGCAAAATTTATAAATATTACCCACAACTATAACATTATATCAAATTCATTCCATAATATTCAAAAATGATATTTATAGAAAAATCATCTTTATTAAAAAAAAGTTGGGGTCTTACAACCTCCCCTTCTTATGAAATTTCGCCCTCGAAATTAGGGTACGTACCTGGTATGTCGAAGAGGTAAGGATACCTTGATTTCATTTCAGATTCTAACTCCCAGGTCATTTCCTCAACATCGTGGTTCCTCCACAAAACTTTGACTTGAGGTATAACCTTGGAGCGTAGAATATGCTTCTTCTTATCCAAGATTTTAACAGGAACCTCCTCATACGTTAAATCTTTCGCTATTTCATCCGGTTCTAACTCAATAATGTGGTTCGGGTCTTTCACATATTTACGTAACATAGATATGTGAAAAACATTATGAACACGAGACATACTTTAGCGGTAAAGCGAGTCTATAGGCCACAGTTCCTACTCGTTCGAGGATTAAAAATGGGCCAATGAATCGAAGATTGAGCTTTCCTCTCTTTTCGAATCTCGTAACTCCTTTCCATGGAACAACACGTAACAACACATGATCTCCAATATCGAATTCCACGTCCTTTCGATGAAGATCAGCATAACTCTTTTGTCGATCTTGTGAGGTTTTTATACGTTGTCGGATCGTTTGAATCTTTTTCGTAGTCATACGTACCAACTCCGGTCCCAATAACGTTGCTTCACCCACCTCATCCCAGCATACTGGAGAACGATACTTTCTTCCATACAACTCTTCGAATGGAGCCATGCCAATAATTGCTTGATAACTGTTGTTGTATGAAAACTCCACCAATGGTAAGAACTTGTCCCAACTTCCCTTGAAGTCAAGGACACAGAGTCTTAATAAATCTTCAAGAGTTTGAATAGTCCTCTTTGATTGTCCATCCGTCTGAGGATGATATGCCGAACTAAATCATAAATCCGTGCCCATAGCTTTTTGCAAACTAACCCAAAATCTTGAAGTGAATCTTGGGTCTCGATCAGAAACTATGGATATTGGCATACCATGCAATCTTACAATCTCGTTTATATACATTCTAGAAAGATGTTCAAGTATATAAGTTTCTCGTATCGGTAAGAAATGAGCAGACTTGGTCAATCTATCAACAATGACCCAAATCGCATCAATGCCTTGAGAAACCTTGGGAAGACCAGTAACGAAATCCATGGTAATGTGATCCCACTTCCATTCTGGAATTTCAAGTGGTTGCAATGGACCTTTTGGCACTTGATGCTCCGTCTTAACTCGTTGACAAGTTAGACACCTTGAGATAAACAATGCTATCTCTCTCTTCATATTGCTCCACCAAAATGTATGACGAAGATCACGATACATTTTGGTACTCCCAGGATGGATTGCAAACGGTGTGTTGTACACCTCCATCATGATTCTATACTTTAAATCAGGGTTGTTAGGAACACAAAGTCTGGAGTTGACTCAAAGTATTCCTTCTTCATCGATTCTTACTTCCGACATAGCACCTTCTTGCACTCTCTTCCTCATACGCATCAGCTCTAGGTCTGTAGCTTGAGTAGCTTTAACTTTATCAATTAAAGTCGGTTCTACTCGTATATTTGCCATCATCACATGGGTCCCTGGAGTCTTTAACTCTATCTCCATCCTTTGCAAGTCACACAAAATCGGTCTTTGCGTTGTCAATATCGCACTCTTACCCGCTTATGATCTTCTACTCAATGCGTCAGCTACCACTTTCGCTTTTCCAGGATGGTGTTGGATGGTATGATCATAATCTTTCAACAGTTCAAGCCAACGTCGTTGTCGCATGTTGAGTTCCTTTTGAGTAAAGAAATATTTGAGGCTTTTATTATCCGTAAAGATCTCCACTTTCTCCCCATACAAGTAATGCCTCCAAATCTTTAGTGCAAAAACAACTGCTGCCAACTCTAAATCATGAGTAGGATAATTCCTCTCATATTCTTTGAGTTGTCGAGAGGCATAGGCTATGACTTTCCCATGTTGCATGAGAACACATCCTAACCCATTGCCCGAAGCATCACTATATATGACAAATCCCTTCGAGTCAGATGGTATTGTCAGAACAGGTGCTGAAATGAGCCTCCTCTTGAGTTCTTGAAAACTCTTCTCGCATTCCTCACTCTAACCGAATTTTGTATCTTTTCGAGTCAGCTGGGTTAAGGGAGTAGCGATTCGAGAAAACCCTTCCACGAATCTCCGATAATAACCAAATTAAGTTCGAGAAAGCTACGTGCCGATTCATCGATTTAGGGTTGCTCCTACTTTAAATAGCTTCAATCTTTCTTTGGGTCAACAGATATTCCATGACTTGATACCACGTGCCCAAGGAATGCTACTTCCTCGCCGAACTCGCATTTCTTCAACTTGGCATAAAGCTTATATTCACGAAGCTTTTGGAGAATCAGCCTCAAGTGTTACTCATGATCTTCACGGCTTTTGGAATAAATAAGGATGTTATCAATGAAGACGACCACAAAGTGATCCAAATATTCCTTGAATACTCGGTTCATCATATCCATGAAGGCGTGAGGAGCATTAGTCAATCCAAAAGACATGACTAGGAATTCATAATGCCCGTCTCGAGTTCCGGAAGCCGCTTTTGGAATGTCATCTGCTTCTAATCTTCAATTGGTGATATCCTAATGAAGATCAATCTTTGAAAAGAATTTGGCGCCTTCTTGCAACCGGGTCAAACAGTAATCAATACGTGGCAATGGATATCTATTTTTGATGGTGACATGGTTCAACTCCCGATAATCAATACAAAGTCGCATACTCCCATCTTTCTTTTTCACGAATAGAACAGGAGCACCCCAAGGAGACATACTAGGACGAATGAAACCGATGTCTAATAATTCCTGCAGTTGGGTCTTTAACTCCTGAAGTTCAATAGGAGCCATTCGATATGGGCTTTGAAAATAGGTTTTGTACAGGGTTCAAGGTCGATACAAAATTTAATTTCACGCTCTGGGGGTAGGCCAGGAAGTTCTTCAGGGAATACGTCAGGAAATTCATTAACAATAGAAATATCATTCAAAACTGACGTATTTTTGTTTAGATCCGTGACATGAGCTAAGAAAGCTTGACATCCGTTTTTCAAAAAATGAATAGCTTTATGGCTTGAGATGACAGTGATTGATTTTAATGGTTTGGTTGCTTGAATTCGCATAATAGGTTGGTAGGTCATACTAGCAAAGGAATTCCCCGTCTCTCCCCTCCTAGTTCTTATCTCGCATCTTAGCTAGGGATCATATCCCTAAGCTTTGATACCAACTGTGACGCCCCCAAAATAGGTATACATCACCCATCTTGGGTCGCCAGATACATGGTACAGAATACAAATACAATCTTAAATATACAACAAAAGCTGTGAGTTTTAATACAAATATTATCTTCTAGACAATATCCACTCTCAGAATAAGTCCTCATTACAATTATTATCACACTATTTCATAGAATAGTGAGGACTACTAATGCTATCATCTGGAACATCACTCCGTCCCCCGACTAGTCCCTGCTACGTTCTCATTTCCTGAAGAGAACAGTGAAAGAAAGGGTGAGCTCAACTAGCCCAAGAAGAAATATTATGACTAAGATAATGCGAGAATAAATTATCATTAGCCTTCAACAATGTTAAACCGATAAAATTCAATAGACAACAAGTTTAACGACAGAATCTTAATAAGCAATCCATTAAAAGAGTCAAGTAGAGAATAAAATCTACTATCTTTTATGATTTAAAAAGTTTTTCATCACTTTTATCATTTGAGACTCAACAATAAATAATCCACATCATCCTCGCACTACTGACCAAGGATATTCATTAGGGTCACGACCACAAATTATCCATGCACTACGGGCCAAGGATATTAGTGTATTCATCAATGGTCATGATCATGCCAACAACTGTCCATCAATGCACTACGGGCCAATGAGAACTTTTACCACATCATTTGTAACATTACGGTCATGATTATACCGAATAATCCCTGGTCATAATCATACCAAGTCCATCTATGCACTGCAGGCCACAGATGACTTTAAAAAATATAAACATGAGGATGATGACAATGATATGAGAATTCAATAAAACAAGTTCAAGAATTAGTTTATCCAGGAACTAATAACGTCCAAATTGTCAACATGATACTTCTTTGTAGAGTAAAATTCAAGAATGCTCAGAAGAATATTTTCATGAAAAGATACTAGATGAAGCGCAAATATCAATGATATTCCACTAATTTCATGGAGTATAGAAGTCAAAACTTTAACCAACTGAGTATAATAAGGAATGGAATAACAAAAGAAATCACCAGGCATGTGATAGATAGCATAGGCAGGTTATTCCAACAGAATAATAAATACTGTAACTGTGTCCCATAAAAGCGCATGCATGTGATATATTCCAATGTAATAATAAAGAATGAAATAACATAAGGATTTCACCAAGTATAGGGAAGTCCGTGCGATACAAAGTTATTCTAACGTAATAATAAAGATTTTAACCGGTCCGTGTAAACGCATGTGATGTGATATTCCAATGTAATAATAAAGAATGGAATAACATAAGGATTTCACCAAGTATAGGGGAGTCCGCGTGTCTGACAAAGTTATTCCAATGTAATAATAAAGACGGAACCAGGTCCGTAAGAAACGCATGCACATGATATTCCAATAGAATAATAAAGAATGGAATAACATAAGGATTTCACCAAGTATAGGGAGTCACAGATACGAGTTATTCAACAGAATAATAAAGATTTAAACCGGTCCCATGTAGAAACGCATGTGAGATGGATATTCCAACGTAATAATAAAGAATGGAATAACATAAGGATTTCACCAAGTATAGGGTATGCCACGTATACTGAGTTATTCCAATGTAATAATAAAGAATGGAATAACGTAAGTTCTCTTCATGAATAAGAAAGAATAACACCCATTACCGTAAAGACAATTGGATATCGAAGTAGTGAAGTAGCGGTATACTCTTCTTTCTTTCTCTCTATAATTTCTATCTCTAGAGTTTCAAAGAATTAAGAAATAATGAAGGAATGAGCTTCTATTTATAGAAGAATGGATTGAATAAGAATTCAATTCTGAACGGTCCAGTTGATTTACTATTAAAACTTAAAGCAATCGGCCTATATCCGATTTACTATTAAAACTTTAAACCAAATGATCCATATTGATTCACTATTAAAACTTCAACCAACGGTCTGAAAAATTAGCACATCTCCTCATGGAATAATATTGTACCCAAATACCCGAATGCATAATTCTAAAGTGAATAGTAACTGGGTGAATAGTAACTCATGAATAGTAACTCATGAATAGTAACTCGTGAATAGTACTCCAACACAAAAAGTTCCCCGAATACCCGATTGAACAATATAACCTCCAGACATCAATTATCATCGGAATAGATGTCAATTTCTACTAACACAAATAATCCCAACACAATGAAACTATCAAATTCATCTTTAATCAACACGAACTTATTCATCATTAATATTATAACTCATAATATTTAGCAACCCAGTTGTTCCTGTGAAAGAGGGGATTTCAATAAGGATTTCTCCCTATCAGCGCCAAGCAATTAGGTGACCAAACCTCTCCTTGATGTAACTTCTGACATTGTAAATACTTGAATTTAATAATATGAATAACTTTGTCGTCTTAATTATTGATTTAATAATATAACATATAATGTAGATGATACTCGACAATAATCGAATCAATAATATTAGAGATATGAAAGCAAAGAATTATCGTGCAATAATTGAGTATAACCGAGTGACTTCTCACGTAAGCATCAATAATCAATACCGTATTACTCTTATGCAACCAATGCCAGATTACTATACTTTTACTACCGGGTAGTTCAATAGTTTTAACAATAACACCTCCGCCGTTATTTATTAAATATTTTTGTCGTTTTCTCAATTCGACAATAATTCTATTGTGGGGTCCACTAATGATTGTGCCGTTGTACGAATATTCCCAACAAAAAGAATATTCCCCGACCAATCGAATATTTTATAACAACTTGCATACTTAGCAAAATTTATAAATATTACTCACAACTATAACATTATATCAAATTTATTCCATAATATTCAAAAATGATATTTATAGAAAAATCATCTTTATTAAAAAAAAGTTGGGGTCTTACATAATAGATCTGATCAACAGACTTTTCACAGACAAATTATTTGGGAAACACAACAGTCTTAAACCGAACTTCATAGGCATTGCTACGAAAGAAATTATCAGGAAGGTCGGAAGAAAGGTTAGGGTTTACCGAAACTGGTGGAGGTGTAACCTCTGGCTTAAAAGATGGAGTCGTTGGCTGACATCGCCGAGAGGGTCCAGATTATTTCGGCAAGGAGGGACTGAAAGTGGACTCGTCAGAAGACGAAGAGTCCACGTACTCTGTTTCCTCAGACACGACTTTCTTCATTTTTTGTTGCTTGCGTGAAGGTCCGGCTATTGATTGAGGTGGAACCATCGTCTGATCGTCATCAGAATCGATAAGCGATCTCTTCTGCGTACGAGTTCTCATGGTGAGTTAGGTGTGTGGAGGAAGAACATGATGAGAAGGTAAGAGAGAATCAGAAGAGATATAAGATATAAAAAATGGAAAGATACAGAGTATAAGAACAAGAACGGATGCATGTATGTATACTTACGTCTCCCAAAAAACCCTCGTAAACCCGTCTTTTCAGTTTTCAAAATCACTTATGACAGATATGGCGTGCATAAGTAAAAGACTTAAATGAACAGCCGTAGATTCAAACTCATAATTATCCTAATTTTATCAGTTAATGAGATATGCATGCATAATAGGATAACGATAACACAAATTTTAAAATGAATTATGTGATATACATTCCAAGTTCTCTTCGCAGCATGCAAAATCTATCTTCACTTAATGGTTTAGTAAAAATATCTGCAATTTGATTTTCAGTTGGAATAAAAATTAATTTTATTAAACCCTTTGACACATTATCTCTTAAAAAATGATGCCTTACTTTTATGTGCTTTGTACGTGAATGTAACACAGGATTTTTAGATATATCTATAGCACTAGAATTATCATAATAAATAGGTACACATTCACATAATATATCAAAGTCACATAGAGTTTGTCGCATCCATAATATCTGAGAACAGCAACTTCCTGCAGCTAGGTATTCACCCTCAGTAGTTGAAAGAGCCACTGAGGATTGCTTTTTACTATGCCATGATACGAGGCTTTGTCCCAAGAAAGTACAAGCACCACTCGTACTTTTTCTATCGATTTGACATCCTTTTGAGTTAGATCCTTCAAAGCCAAATCGCTTGAGTAATTCTTTTGTGTATTTGGTTTGATGGATGTAAATTTTGTCCTTCGTTTGCTTGATTTGAAGTCCCAAAAATTAGCTGAGTTCTCCCATTAAGCTCATATCAAATTCTTTATGCATGCATTTAGAAAACCACTCACAAAGATGATCATTAGTAGCACCAAAAATTATATCATCTACATATATTTGAACAATTATGATATCTATATTTTTATGCTTAATAAATAATGTAGAATCTATTTTACCTCTAATAAATCTATTTGACAAGAGATACTTATTTAACCTTTCGTACCACGCCCTTGGAGCTTGTTTCAAGCCATAAAGAGCTTTCTTTAATTTGTAGACATGATTAGGATACTTTTCATGCTCGAATCCAGGAGGTTGTTTTACATAGACCTCTTCATTAATGTATCCGTTGAGGAAAGCACTCTTTACGTCCATTTAATACAGCTTAAACTTTTTGTAGCATGCAAACGCCAACAAAATTCAGATTGATTCTAGCCTAGCCACTGGTGCATAGGTTTCTTCATAGTCGATCCCCTCTTGTTGATTATACCCTTGAGCTACTAGCCTTGCTTTGTTACGAGTGATTGTTCCGTGTGACGCCCCCATAATAGGTATACATCACACATCTTGAGTCACCAAATACATGGTACAAAATTCAAATACGACTTAATTATACAACAGTCGTGTAAAATACGACAAAACATATGATGTGAGTTTTAATACAAATATTTTCATCTAGACAATATCCACACTCAATTGAGTCCTCATTACATTTATTATTACACTATTTAATAGAATAGTGAGGACTACTAATGCTATTATCTGGACAGTCACTCCGTTCCCCGATTAGTCCCTCTTACGTTATCATTTCCTGAAGAGAACAATGAAAGTAAAAGGGTGAGCTCAACTAGCCCAGTAAGAAATATTATGACTAAGATAATACAGAATAAATTATCGTTAGCCTTCAACAGTGTTAAACTGATACAATATAACAAACATTAAGTTTAACTGTAGCGGAACAAGCAATCCATTAAAAGAGTCAAGTAGAGAATAAAATCTACTATCTTTTATGATTTAAAAGGTTTTTCATCACTTTTATCGCTAGGACTCAGCTTAATAAATAATCCACATCATCCTTGCACTACGGCCAAGGATATTCATTAGTATCACAACCACAAATTATCCATGCTCTACAGGCCAAGGATATTCGTGTATTCATCAATTGTTATGATCATGCCAACAACTGTCCATCAATGCACTACGGGCCAATGAGGACTTTTACCTCATCATTTGTAACATTACGGTCATGATTATACCGATTAATCCTTGGTCATAATCATACCAAGTCCATCTATGCACTACAGGCCATAGATGACTTTCAACATAATATAAACATCAGGATGATAACAATGATATAAGAATTCAATAAAACAAGTTCAAGAATTAATTTATCCAGGAACTAATAACGTCCAAAGTGTCAACATGATACTTCTTTGTAGAGTAAAATTCAAGAATGCTCAAAAGAATATTTCCATGAAAAGATACTGGATGAAGCACAAATATCAAGGATATTCCACTAATTTCATGGAGTATAGAAGTCAAAACTTTAACCAACTGAGTATAATAAAGAATGGAATAACAAAAGAAATCACCGGACATGCGATAGACCGCACGCAGATGAGTTATTCCAATGAATAATAAATAACGAACCCGGTCATGCGTAAACGCACGCATGTGATATTTCAACAGAATAATAATTAATTGGAACGAATCGGTAAATTGCACCGGCAAGCGATGTTCCAATAGAATAATAAATAACGGAACGTGTCATGCGTAAAACGCACGCATGTGGATGTTCTAACGAATAATAAAGAATGGAATAATGTAAGAATTTCACCATGTATGCGGTACTTGGATGAGCGAGTTTTTCAAACATAATGATAAAGAATGGAATAATGTAAGAATTTCACCAAGTATAGGGTAGATCACAGTATCTGAGTTATTCCAATGAATAAAAAAATGGAATAATGAAGTTCTCTTCATGAATACGAAAGAAATAATACCCTTACCTTAGAACAATTTGGATATAGGAGTAGTGAAGTAGCGAGAATACTTTTCTTCTTTCTCTCTATAGTTTCTCTCTCTAGAGTTTCAAAGGAATTAAATAAGAAATAATGAAGGAATGAGCTTCTATTTTTAGGAGAATGGACCTAATAGTAACTAATTCTGAACGGTCCAAATTGATTTACTTTTAAACGGGACGGTCCAGATTGGTTTACTATAAAATATTCTAATAAAACAAAATCTTTTAAATAAAATATAATATATTCTATTTATAATCTAATAAAACGAATAACTTTATAAAAGTATTTTGTTTTATATAAAAATATTTTACTATGCAAAACACTATACAGGCACTATACAAACACTATGCATAATAAAATATAATATATTCTATTTATAGTCTAATAAAATGAAAAACTTTATAAAAGTATTCTGTTTTATATAAAAAGATTTTACTATACAAAATACTATGCATAATAGAATATAATATATTCTATTTATAGTCTAATAAAATGAATAACTTTATAAAAGTATTATGTTTTATATAAAAAAAATTTCTGTTTTATTACATTAATAATACTAATAAAACAAAACTTCATCATCATTATTATAATTCACACTATTAATCGACCAGGTCGTTCCCAGGAAAGACGGGGCTTTCTGATACGGATTTATCCCTATTGGCGCGCAATTAGGTGACCAAACCTCTCCTTCGCAGAACTTCTAGACATCGTTAATATTGCAAATAATAATATTAATAACTTCGTCGTCTCAATTATTGATTTAATAATATATAAAATATCGACAATAATTGAATTAATTAACATGGGATACTATGCAATAATTACTGAAGTAATAATTGAACAAAAATGAGTGACTTCTCACGTAAGCATCAATAATCAATATTGTGTGCTACTATGCAACCACGCGTATTCCTGTACTTTTAACACCGGGTGTTTCAACAGTTAACGATAAAACTTCCGCCGTTATTTTTAAAAAATATTTTTGTCATTTTCTCGATCAATCCGATAATAATTACATTGTAGGATCCACTAATGATTATTAATAAATGCATTTAATATTCCCCTGTTAAAATGAATACTTCCCACCAATCGAATATTATATAACAACTTGCGTACTTTGCAAAATTTATAACTATTACCCACAACTATAATATTATATCAAATTCATTCCATAATATTAAAAAATGATAATTATAGAAAATTCATTTTTATTCATAAAAGTTGGGGTCTTACATTCCATGCTCATCTAGCTTGTTTTTGAATACCCATTTCGTACCAATGATAGAAGCATCTTTTGGAGGAGGCATAAGTTCCCATACTTGGTATCTATCAAATTGTTGAAGTTCTTCTTGCATTTCTAATAACCATTTTTCATCAAGAACTGCATCCGTTGCATTTTTTGGCTCAACCTGTGATAAAAATGTAGAAAATGCACAATGATTTTGTAAACCTCTTCGTGTGGTTACACTTTTGTTGATATCTCCAATGATATTCTCTGGAGGATGATTCTTAACATATCTAGCTATTTTTGGCATTTAGATATCATGTAAACTTCCTCTTGATCATGCGATTCATCTTCAGCATCTTGTAAATTTTCAGGTTCACGTTCCTGCTGGTTGTCAATTTCAGTTTTCTGAAACTGTTCATTAGGTCTCCTATTTTGTTCTTTTCGGTTTGCTGGAATTCTAACTGTCTCTAAATTTCCTGCATCATCTTCACTTTCTCTTGGAACATCATTGTTAGTCTCGTTGAAAGTGATATGAACAGATTCTTCTATACATGATTTTCTAATATTGAAAATACGATAAGCCTTACTATTTTGAGAATAACCAATAAATATTCCTTCATATGACTTAGCATCAAATTTTCCCAAATTATCACTTGTATTTAAGATAAAACATTTAGAACCAAATACTTTGAAATAAATTATGTTTGGAATTTTATTATTTAGAAGCTCATAAGGTGTTTTCAAAATAATAGGACGAATGAGTACTCTATTTAAAACATAACATGAAGTACTTACTGCTTCGGCCCAAAATTTCTTTGGAAGCTTACTTTCTTGCAGTAGAGTTCTTGACGTCTCTTGTAGAGTCCAATTCTTCTTTTCCACCACCCCATTTTGTTGAGGAGTCCTTGGGGCTGAAAATTCATGGCTAATACCCTTTGATCACTAAAGGTTATAAAATCTTTTTGAAATTCAGTACCATGATCACTTCTAATTCTAATGAGTTTATAAATATACTTAGTTTCAAGATTCCTTATTAATTTTTCAAATTCTCTAAATGCTTCGTCCTTAGTTCTCAAAAATAGTACCCATGTGTATCTTGAAAAATCATCAACTATTACAAATGCATTAAATTTACCATTAATACTTGAATGTCTTTCCGGTCAAAATAAATCAAGATGAAGTAGTTGCAAAGGAGAAGAGGTTGATACCATATTCTTTCTTTGTAAAGAAGTTCTTACTTGTTTTCCCAAATTGACAAGGAATACATATTCCTTTCTTTTCAAACCTGATTCTTGGCAATCCTTTGACGAGATTCTTTGAGGATAGTGTCTTGATTAAGTCCATGTGAACATGTTCCATCCTTTTATGCCATAGATAAGCTACATCTTGTACTGAAGTAAGACATAGTTCTTCATCCTGTTGCTCAAAATCAAGAGTATATATATTTCCTTCTCTTTGTGCAACTAGAGTAGTATTGTTAGTACCATGAAATATTGTGCATTTATCTTTTTCAAAATTAACTTGATGGCCATTATCCATTAATTGGCTAATACTAATTAAATTAAACTCAAGACCATTAACAAGGTGTACATTATTAATACTTACCTTGCCATTACCAATTTTACCTTTTCCAATTATCTCGCAAGTTTTGTTGTCTCTAAATGTCACCGTTCCATTTTTCTTTTTGATATTTAGTTCTACGAATTTTGATTTATCACCTGTCATGTGCCGAGAACATCTGCTATCAAGAATCCATTTTTGAGATGGAACTCTTGCTTTTAAACATACCTGTCAAGAAAGAATAATTTATCCTTTTGGTACCCATATCTTTTTGGGTCCACTTATGTTAATGTAAGTAAATCATTCTTTTTAATCCATACCTTTTTAACCTTGTTTCGTTTCTTAAAATAATTTATATCTAAATGACCTTTAATGCCACAATGTTTACAAGTTGTAAAAGGAGAGCAATAATTTAAACTAAACTATGACTTTGATTTTAGCATTTTCATATTACTCTTTCTATGCATAGGATCATAACCAATTCCTTGTCTTTCAAAACTAGGTCTTTGTTTACCTAATATATCATTTAAATTTTCTTCGCCTTGGACAAATTTAGCAAGAGATAATTTTAATGAAGCTATTTCTTTTTGAAGTTCATTATTATGAAAGGTTTTAACAGAAGATTTATCACTAAATCCATCAATACACACATCTCTCATTTTTAGCTCATTAGTCAATTTTTGGACTTCATTATTCAAGAAATTTACCTTATTGAAAAGTATTTTGTTATAATTATCTAAATAATCAATCTTAGCAATCAAAACCTTTTCTTCTTTACATGTAGATTCCTTTTCAATTTCTTTCTTTTCATCTATTAGTGAATCCACTTCACTCATTAAAGTATTAACTAAACCTTTTAAGCAAGCATTCTTTTCTTTTAACTTCTTATTTTCTTGTTCTAATGAGTTTAGTTCATTAAAAGATACCTGATTAGATTCACCTTCAATTCCCACGAAGCATACTTGTGTTATCTCATCTTTAGCATCGATCTCCACTTCGGATTCCTCATCACTCCAAGTCACAAGGGCTTTGTTCTTCTTGTTGTCTTTGTAGTTTGTCTTCCCTTTGTTCTTTAATTGAAAACAATCTTTCTTGAAATGACTAGGACGTCCACATTCAAAGCATGTCTCTTCAGTTTGCTTTCCTTTGGTCTTATTTGAATTGAAAGTATTTCTTCTCTTTTTCTTCCTTTGTAGTAGGCCCTTGAGTCTTCTTGACATCATGGCTATTTCTTCATCAGAGTCATCCTCTAGCTCCTCTTCATTATTTGCAGTAAGAGCTAAGACCTTTCATCGAGGAGTTTGTTCCTCATCATCATATATATCTCTTTAACATATTCTTCTAATTCACCAAACAAAGTTAAAGTATCCATGGAAGAAATAGTTGCAGAATCTTGAAGAGTAGTGATTTTAGAAGCAAACCTTTTGAGCATAGCCCGAAGCAACTTACGGTTGATCTCACTTTGAGGAATAGTCTTGTCCAGTAATTTTAAGGAGTTTATAAGGACTAGAAATCTTGATTGAGCTAGCTTAATGGTTTCATCTTTTTCGAGCATGAACATTTCATAATCGTGCATAAGCATGCTTAGCTTGACTTCTCGTACTTTGGAAGTACCTTCATGACTTACCACTAGAGTATCCCAAATTTCCTTAGTTGTGTTGCATGAGAAAACTTTTTCTATCTCGGATTGTACCATGCCGCTGAGAAGCGTGTTCATTGCCTTTAAATCATATGAGACCATGTAGATTTTGGTTGAATCCATTTCTAGTAGAATCTTTGGTGTCCCATCATCTCTTCGTGGAATAACTGGTCCGTTCTCCACAACCCACCATTCCCAAGGATCTCTTTTAAGATAGATCCTCATTTTGAACTTTCAGAAGTTGTAATTTTCCGTTCCAAACAGCAAAGGAGGTCTATTGGTTGAGTGTCCTTCTTGATTGTTGTTCCCGAACTGTGCCATGCCAGAATCTTTCCCTACAAGTCACCTTTAAGACCAAAATAAGTAGAGCCAAGTGTGACGCCCCCAAAATAGGTATACATCACCCATCTTGAGTCGCCAAATACATGGTACAAAATACAAATAAAAACAAAATTATACAACTGTCGTGTAAAATACGACAAAACATATGCTATGAGTTTTAATACAAATATTATCATCTAGACAATATTCACACACAATGGAGTCCTCATTACATTTATTATCACACTATTTAACAGAATAGTGAGGACTACTAATGCTATTATCTGGATCTTCACTCCGTTCCCCGACTCGTCCCAGCTATATTCTCATTTCCTGAAGAGAACAGTGAAAGAAAGGGTGAGCTCAACTAGCCTAGTAAGAAATATTATGACTAAGATAATGCAGAATAAATTATCATTAGTCTTCAACAATGTTAAACTGATAAAATACAATAGACATCAAGTTTAACTGTAGCGGAATAAGCAATCCATTAGAAGAGTCAAGTAGAGCATGATATCTAGTATCTTCTATGATTTAAAATATTTTCATCAAAAAAAAAATTTATCGCTGAGACTCAGCTTAATAAATAAACCACATCATCGAATCATCCCTACACTACGGGCCAAGGATATTCATTAAATCATCAATGGTCATGACTATACTGAATAATCCCTGGTCATCAATGGTCATTTTTTTCGAAATTTTTAAAATTCATTTACTATTTTTCATATGGCCAAAACTGCCGAATATTTAGACATTTATCATAAATTGTACTTTTGTCCAAAATTCTGAAATTTCTGAGGTATACTCTATTATATACATGTACTCCCAATAAAAATTTCACCAATTTTGGAGTTAACCACAAGGAGTTATAAAGGTTTACTTTTAAAATAGTTTTTCCCATAAAATCCATAACTCTTAATCTATACATCCAAAATCGCCATCTTTGGACACAATATAGAAAACTCATCAAATTATCATTTCAAATTTTTCCGAAATTTTGAGGGTCGGAAAAATTACGAAACTGCAAATGGATTTTTCACATACCATGCGGTAATCCACGTAAACGCATCATTTCTACAATTTAATAAGGAATGGATACAAAGGATCATTCACCATGCATGCGGTAATCCACATAGATAGGTTATTCCAATGAATAATAAAGAATGGAATAACAGAAGAATTCACCATGCATGCGATAGATCGCATGCATGTGTGTTATTCTCAATCAATAATAAAGAATAGAACCGAATCATACGTAATTACGCAGACAGACGAGATATTTCAACAGAATAATAAAGAATGGAATAACAACAAATTCACCGAGGGCATCGATAGATCAAGATGACAGTTATTCCAACAAAATAATAAATAATGGAACCAGGTCATGCATAATCCGCACATACAAGATATTCCAACATAATAATAGAGAAGTCTGCTACCTACTCCAGTATCCAGTTTCTTTCTAAGGTAAAGGGTATTATTTCTTTCGTATTCATGAAGAGAGCTATTGTTATTCCATTCCTTATTATTATATTGGAATAACATGTCTATCTTAATAACTTTATACATGGTAAAATTCTTCTATTATTCCCTTCTTTATTATTCTCATTGAAATATCCCGTCTGTAAGCGGATTACGCATTTGACCGGTTCCATTCTTTATTATTCTGCTGGAATAACCTATCTCATGGCGGTCTATCGCAGCTCGTGTGAATTCTTTTGTTATTCCATTTTTTATTATTCTATTGGAATAACCTGTCTGTGCGGTCTATCGCATGCCTGGTGAATTCTTCTGTTATTCTATTCTTTGTTATTTTGTTGGAATAACCTGTTTACGCGGACTACCGCATGCATGGTGAATTCTTCTGTTATTCCATTCTTTATTATTCTGTTGGAACAACCTGTCTATGTGGATTACCACATGCATGGTGAATGATCCTTCGTATTCATTCCTTATTAAATTGTGGAAATGATCTGTCTACGTGGATTACCGCATGGCGGGCGAAAATCCATTTGTAGTTTCGTAATTTTTCTGACCCTCAAAAATTTTGGAAAAATTTGAAATGATAATTTGATGAATTTTCTAGATTGTGTCCAAAAATGGCGATTTTTGAATGTATATATTAGGAGTTATGAATTTTACGAGAAAAGACTATTTTAAAAGTAAACCCTTATAACTCCTTGTGGTTAACTCCAAAATTTGTAAAATTTTTATTGGGAGTACATATATATAACAGGAGTATACCTCAGAAATTTCTAACTTTTGGACAAAAGTACAATTTATGATAAATGTTTAAATATTCAAATAGCTTTTGGCCATATGAAAAATAGTAAATGAATTTTAAAAATTTAGAGAAAATATATGTTCAATATGGGACTATATTCTGCTAAATCCCAGAAATGAATAATTTTTGGGACTGATTTCGTATTTTTTATAAAAATGGTTTAGTTACGAACATATGAATTAAATATGTTATGTGAAGTTGAAAATTGGTAAATAGGAGTTTATGGCTTGAAAATCCTATATAAGGTATATGCAGATTTTTGATGAGTGATTTGATCATTGGTGATGAAATTTTATGAGTATGGCACTTTTGAATGATTAAATGCATTATTTGATAAAGTGTAAACAATTAAAATAAATTGTTTATAAGTTTAAGAAGTGATTAAAATATTGTTATAATATTAATAATATTAGATTATGAGTTTATTAAATGATTGATAATATTTGGATAAATTTAAGGTTTTTAATATTTATCCTTGATTTCGTTTGATTAATGCTTATATCATTGCCATCATCCTCATGCTTATATTGTGATGAAAGTCATCTTTGGCTTACGTGCATAGATGGACTATTGATTATTGGTTTTACAGTTGTATATTTTTGGCTTACGTGCAAAGATGGACTGTTGATTATTGGTTTTACAGTTGTAAATCTTTAGCTTACGTGCAAAGATGGACTATTGATTGATGATTATATTTGGCTTATGTGCATAGATGAACTGTTTATTGGTATGATTATGACCAGGGATCATTCGGTATAATCATGACCCGTAATGTTATAGATGATGTGGTAAAAGTCCTCATTGGCCCATAGTGCATTGATGGACAGTTATTGGTATGATTATAACCAGGAATTATTCGGTATAATCATAACCATTGATGATTACATGAATATCCTTGGCCGTAGTGCAGGGATGATTCGATGATGTGGATTATTTATTAAGATGAGTCTCAACGATAAAATATTGATTATACACTTTTAATTCGTAACAGATAGTAGCTATCATGCTCTACTTGACTCTTCTAAAATACAGTTGTATGTCTTTGGCCTGTAGTGAAAAAATGAATTGTTAATGAATATCTTTGGTCGTAGTGCAAAGATGAATTTATTAGTATGATTATGAGCAGGAATTGTGATTTGGTATAACCATAATTTTTGATGTTTCAGGTGAAGATAGGTGATGAAAATTATCTCCGTCCTGGGTGCGAAGAGGAATTTAGAACCACAATTATGATTATGAGTTATTCATATGATTGTGGACAGGAACTGTTGATTGATGGTATAGAAATAAAACATTGTTGGTGGACTTTTAACATAGAGAAGATAATAGACCTTATGGTCTATTTGATTCTTTTAATGGATTGCTCGTTCCGCTGCAACTATGGTTGAAAAGTTTTATCATCTACCATATGTTCTAAGTCTCTGATTTATTATTGACGAAAGCTATTGATAATTTAATTATCTTTAGTCATGATATTCTTTACTGGGCTAGTTTTTCTCACCCTTTTGCTTCATAATTCCTTTCAGGTAATAAGAGTGTTTCCGAGTCGAGCGGGGATAACAGGGGAATAGAACGGTGGTCTATAGCTGTTGAGGTTCTCCCTAAATAGTATGGAAATAATTTTATTGAGAACTTTAGATAAGTGTGTCGTATTGTATACGTCATTTGATATTTAATTTTGGTGAGCCGAATAGGGTGAGGTAAACCCAACTTTGGAAGGGCATTGTCAACATGATACTGCTTTGTGGAGTAAAATTCAAGAATGCTCAGCAGAATATTTCCATGAAAAGATACCGGATGAAGCGCAAATATCCGTGATATTCTACTAATTTCATGGAGTATATAAGCCAAAACTTTAACCAAATGAGTATCATAGAGTATATGAAATCGCAAATAGATTTTCACCCGTCATCCCAGAATCCACGTGATGCATCATTTCCACAATTTAATAAGGAATGAATACGAAGGATCATTCACCATGCATGTGATAATCCACATGACAAAAGTTATTCCAATGTAATAATAAAGAATGGAACCAGGTCATGCGTGTCCGTATGCATTTTGGATATTCCAATAAAATAATAAGGAATGGAATAACGTAAGAATTCACCATGCATGCGATAGACCTCACGCATAAAGTTATTCCAATGAATAATAAAGAATGGAACCAGTGTCTAGCGTAATCCGCATGCACGTGATATTCCAAATGTAATAATAAAGAATGGAATAACAAAGAATTCACCATGCATGCGATAGATCAAGATGCATGCATTTATTCCAATGAATAATAAAAAAATGGAATAACATAAGCTCTCATCATGAATACGAAAGAAATAATACCCTTACCTTAGAAAGAAATCGATATCTTTGGAGTAGAGGTAGCGCATTTCTCTTCTTCTTTCTCTCTATAATTTCTCTCTATAATAATTGCTCTAAAGCTTTAGTGAATTGGTGAGAAATGAAGGAAGAATGAGCTTCTATTTACAGGAAAGTATAGTTTTGATAATTGCACGTTTTGGGGCTCGAAATATTACACTACAATACCTTCAACTTTTCTTTCATTTTTAATTTAGTCCTGCAAGTATTATCAAACTTGCACCACCTCCCCTAATAGTAAATAATGTGAATCAATAGTTCAATCATGTGAATCAATAGTTATAATCATGTGAAAATACGAATTACAGTATAGTACCTCCATCTATACCTCCATTTTTAACTTAGTCATGCAAGTATTATCAATCTTGCACCAACTCCCCTAATAGTACAAGAATGTGAATCAATAGTACACACATGTGAACAAATAGTTATAATCATGTGAATTAATAGCAATTAATTTCTCTTTTATCCGATTAATTACCCGACTGATCAGTAAAACTTCCAGACATCAATTAATATCGAAATAAATGTAGATTTCCACTAACACTAATAATTCCAACACAATGGAACTATCAATTTCATCTTTAATCAACACAAACTTATTCATCATTAATATTATAACTCACAATATTTAACAACCAATGTCGCTCTCGAAAGAGGGGGCTTTCCGATAAGGATTTCTCCTTATCATGGCGCAATTAGATGACCAAACCTCTCCTTGTGTAACTTCTAGACATTGTAAATATTGCAATTTAATAATATAAATAACTTTGTCGTCTCAATTATTGATTTAATAATATATCATATTATGCGATGATAATCTTGTGACAATAATCAAATCAATAATATGAGAGAGATATGATGCAAAGAATTATCGTAGTAATAATTGAGTATAACCGAGTGACTTATCACGTAAGCATCAATAATCAATACCGTGTGCTACTATGCAACCACATGTATTACTGTACTTTTACTACCGGGTAGTTCAACAGTTTAACGGTAAAATTTTCGTCGTTATTTTTAAAAAGATAATTATGTCATTTTCTAACTATGACAATACTTCCGTTGGGGGGTCCACCAATGATTGTGTCGTCGTACAAATATTCCCTGTTAAAATGAATACTCCCCGACCAATCGAATATTATATAACCACTTGCTTACTTTGCAAAATTTGTAAAATATTACTCACAACTATAACATTATATCAAATCCACACCATAATATTCAAAAATATATTTCGAGAAAATTATTCTTTATTCATAAAAGTTAGGGTCTTACAACCTCCCCTTCTTATGAAATTTCGTCCTCGAAATTAGGGTGCGTACCTGGTATGTCCAAGAGGTGAGGATACCTTGATTTCATTTCAGATTCTAATTCCCAGGTCATTTCCTCAACATCGTGGTTTCTCCACAAAACTTTGACTTGAGGTATAACTTTAAAGCGTGGAATATGATCCTTCTTATCCAAGATTTTAACAAGTACCTCTTCATATGTTAAATCTTCCTCTATCTCGTCTGGTTCTAATTCAATAATGTGGTTCGGGTCTTTCACATATTTACGTAACATAGATATGTGAAAAACGTTATGAACACGAGACATACTTGGCGGTAAAGAAGTAGTCTATAGGCCACGCCTTACTCGATCGAGGATTAAAAATGGGCCAATGAATCGAGGATTGAGCTTTCCTCTCTTTCCAAATCTTGTAACTCCTTTCCATGGAGCAACACGTAACAACACATGATCTCCAATATTGAATTCCACGTCCTTTCGATGAAGATCGGCATAACTCTTTTGTCGATCTTGTGAGGTTTTTATACGTTATCGGATCGTTTGAATCTTTTCCATAGTCATACGTACCAAATTCGGTCCCAACAACGTTGTTTCACCCACCTCATCCCATCATACTAGAGAACGACACTTTCTTCCATACAACACCTCAAATGGAGCCATGCCAATACTTGCTTGATAACTGTTGTTGTAGGAAAACTCCACCAATGGTAAGAACTTGTCCCAACTTCCCTTGAAGTCAAGGACACAGAGTCTAAATAAATCTTCAAGAGTTTGAATAGTCCTTTCCGAATAGCCCATCCGCTTTGAGGATGATATCTTTGAACTAAATCGTAAATCGTCTGCCCATAGCTTTTTTGCAAACTAACCCAAAATCTTGAAGTGAATCTTGGGTCTCGATCAGAAACTATGGATACTGGCATACCATGCAATCTTACGATCTCATTTATGTACATACTAGCAAAACGTTCAAGTGTAAAAGTTTCTCGTATCAGTAAGAAATAAGCAGACTTGGTTAATCTATCAATAATGACCCAAATCGCATCTATGCCTTGAGAAACCTTGGGAAGACCAGTAACGAAATCCATAGTAATGTGCTCCCACTTCCATTCTGGAATTTCAAGTGGTTTCAATGGACCTTTTGGCACTTGATGCTCCGCCTTGACTCGTTGACAAGTTAGACACCTTGAGATAAACCCCGCTATCTATCTCTTCATATTGCTCCACCAAAATGTACTCCCAAGATGGATTGCAGACGGTGTGTTGTGCGCCTCCATCATGATTTTATACTTCAAGTCAGAATCGTTAGGAACACAAAGTCTGGATTTTACTCAAACTATTCCTTCTTCATCGATTCTTGCTTCTAGAATAGCACCTTCTTGCACTTTCTTCTTCATACGCATCAGCTCCAGGTCTATAGTTTTAGCAGCTTTAACTTTATCGATTAAAATCGGTTCCACTCGTATATTTTCCATTATCACATGGGTCCCTAGAGTCTTTAACTCTATTTCCATCTTTTCCAAGTCATACAAAATAGGTCTTTGCGTTGACAATATTGCACTCGTACCCGCATATGATCTTCTACTCAATGTGTTAACTACTACGTTCGCTTTTCCAGGATGGTATTGGATGGTATGATCATAATCTTTCAACAACTCAAGCCATCGTCATTGCCGCATGTTAAGTTCCTTTTGAGTGAAGAAGTATTTGAGGCTTTTATGATCCGTATAGATCTCCACCTTCTCTCCATACAGGTAATGCCTCCAAATCTTAAGCGCAAAAATGACTGCTGCCAACTCTAGATCATGAGTAGGATAATTTCTCTCATATTCTTTGAGTTGTCGAGAGGCATAGGCTATGACTTTCCCATGTTGCATGAGAACACATCCTAACCCTTTGCCTGAAGCATCATTGTAGATGACAAATCCCTCCGAGCCAGATGGTATTATCAGAGCAGGTGCTAAAATGAGTCTCCTCTTGAGTTCTTGAAAATTCTTTTCGCATTCCTAACTCCAACCGAATTTTATATCTTTTTGAGTCAGCTGAGTTAATGGAGTAGCGATTCGAGAAAATCCTTCCACAAATCTCTGATAATAACCAGCTAAGCCGAGAAAGCTACGTACTTCGGTCACTAACTTGGGTTGCTCCCAGCTTTGAATTGCTTCAATCTTTGCTGAGTCAACAGATATTCCATGATTTGATATCACGTGCCCAAGGAATGCAACTTCCTCAAGCCAGAACTCACATTTCTTCAACATGGCATAAAGCTTGTTTTCACAAAGCTTTTGAAGTATCAGCCTCAAGTGTTGCTCACGGTCTTCACGGATTTTGGAGTATATGAGGATGTCATCAATAAAGACGACCACAAAATGATCCAAATATTCCTTGAATACTCGGTTCATCATATCCATGAAGGCAGCAGGAGCATTAGTCAATCCAAAAGACATGACTAGGAATTCATAATGTCCGTACCGAGTTCTGAAAGCAGTCTTTGGAATGTCATCAGTTTTAATCTTCAACTGATGATATCCGGGACGAAGATCAATCTTTGAAAAGAATTTGGCTCCTTGCAACTAGTCAAACAGGTCATCAATGGGAGGCAACGGGTACCTATTTTTGATGGTGACATGATTCAACTCCCGATAATCAATACAAAGTCACATACTTCCATCTTTCTTCTTTCTTAATAGAATAGAGCACCCCAAGGAGACGTCTTAGGACGAATGAAATCGATGTCTAACAATTCCTCAGAGTTGGGTTTTTAACTCCTCAAGTTCAATAGAGCCATTCGATATGGGGCTTTGGAAATGGGTTTTGTAAACGGATTCAAGGTCGATACAAAATTTAATTTCACGCCTGGGGGTAGCCGGAAGTTCTTCGTGGAATACGTCGGGAAATTTATTAACAATAGAAATATCATTCAAATCTGACGTATCTTTATTTAAATCCATGACATGGGCTAAGAAAGCTTGACATCCGTTTTTCAATAAACGAATAGCTTTATGACTTGATATGACAGTGATTGATTTTAGTGGTTTGGTTGCTTGAATTCGCATAATAGGTTGGTTAGGAATGTGAAAGCTAACAACCTTACGAAAACAATCAATTTTAGCATGATGAGTAGTTAACAAATAAATCCCTAAAATCACATCAAATGCTAGTATTTTCAGAGAAATAAGATCGACAGGTAACGTGCGGTTATCGATTTGAATCAAACAAGACTTATAAACCGTGGATGTAATGAAGGTTTCTCCCAACGGAGTTTCAACAGATAAATCAAAGTCTAATTTCTCCGGAGTCAAATTTAAACATTGAGCGCAAGTAGGAGAAATAAAAGAATGGGTAGAACCGGTATCAAATAAAGTATAAACTTCGCTAGAGTTTATGATTAGCTTACCCGTGATCACCTCGTTCGGATTCCTCGCTTTTTGGGAGGTTACAACAAACGCTCTCCCTTGAACTACCGGTTTTGTCTTGTCTGGGACACCCTTTGATGCCTCCATCCCAGCTGGACTTAACTTAGGTGCACGACAAAATCGGGCTAGGTGACCTTCTTTTCCATAATTATAACACGCTTTGGACTGCATCTTGCAGTTTGGACTTATGTGTCCTTCCCCTCCACATTTGTAACATACGACCGATGGTCGTTCTCCTTCCTTAACAACAGGTGCTGGTGCTGACATCTTTCCATCCTTGTTGAATCTCCTCTTCTTGAAATGTCCACTCTTATTATCATGGCCATGATTACCACCGAAGTGATTATCATTTCTGGCATGTTGATTCCCTCCACGTTTGTTGTCACCGCTTCGATGACTGCTACCACTGGTATTATCAACTTACCGGCTGCTCTCTCTTGGTTGAGTTGACTCATTATCGCGCTCCAATAACTGAGCCCTATTCACAACATCTGAATACAAACAAAGTTTATGAGAGATAAGGTATTGACGTATCTCGGGTTTTAAACCTCTTAGAAAAATCCGCATCATTCTCTCCTCATTATCAACCAAGTGGGACGTAAACCGAGACAACTCGGCAAACTTAGCTTCGTACTGCGCCACGGTCATATTGTTTTGCTCAAGTTTGATGAACTCTACCTTATTCATGTGACGAATACTTTCAGGAAAGTACTTGTCATTGAATAGCTCTTGGAACTTCTCCCAAGACATTTTGAGTGCGGCAGGTTGAGTACACTTTACAGATTCCCACCAGTAATCTGCCTCTGCTCGCAACATGAAGGTGGCAAAGGGAACCTTTTGCTCCTCGGAGCATCCCAAGACATCAAATATCTTGTTGATCTACTTTATCCACGTCTCCGCCTAAAGTTGTTTTGGCTCTCCAAAAAACTCCAGTGGTCCCAGCTCCTTGAACTGCTTAGCAGTGACCGTCCGAGAGTTGTCAGTGTTTTCACCTGCATTTTGGACAAGAGCCACTTTCGCCTGATGTTGCATGAATTGCATAAAGCCTCTGAACATCTCACCGTTCACCATTTCATCGATGTTATTGTTTATATGAGGATTATTGTCTTCCTGCATATATTATCCTCGGCATTAACTCATGGTGACTCAACGGTCTCATGTGCTTCATTGTTTATCTCAATATTTTCAGATGCCATTTTCAAATACTGCCACAAAACAAGGGTTAATTAATATATCACATATTATCCCTATACTCTGACCGACCAATTAAATACCAAATAAACTTAGGTAGGTCATACTAGCGAAGGAATTCCCCGTCTCTCCCCTCCTGGTTCTTGTCTCACATCTTAGCCAGGAATCATATCCCTAAGCTTTGATACCAACTGTGACGCCCCCAAAATAGGTATACATCACCCATCTTGAGTCGCCAAATACATGGTACAAAATACAAATAAAAACTTAATTATACAATTGTCGTGTAAAATACGACAAAACATATGCTATGAGTTTTAATACAAATATTGTCATCTAGACAATATTCACACTCAATGAGTCCTCATTACATTTATTATCACACTATTTAACAGAATAGTGAGGACTACTAATGCTATCATCTACACCGTCACTCCGTTTCCTGACTCGTCCCAGCTATATTCTCATTTCCTAAAGAGAACAGTGAAAGAAAAGGTTAGCTCAACTAGCCCAGTAAGAAATATTATGACTAAGATAATGCAGAATAAATTATCATTAGTCTTCAACAATGTTAAACTGATAAAATACAATAGACATTAAGTTTAACAGCGGCGGAATAAACAATCCATTAGAATAGTCAAGTAGAGCATGATATCTAGTATCTTCTATGATTTAAAATGTTTTCATCAATTTTTTTTTATCGCTGAGACTCAGCTTAATAAATAAACCACATCATCGAATCATCCCTGCACTATGGGCCAAGGATATTCATTAAATCATCAATGGTCATGACTATACCGAATAATCCCTAGTCATAATCATACCAAAAACTGTCCATCAATGCACTACCGGTCAATGAGGACTTTTACCACATCATTCGTTACATTACGGTCATGATTATACCGAATAATCCCTGGTCATAATCATACCAAGTCCATCTATGCACGTAAGCCAAAGATAACTTTCATCACAATATAAGCATGAGGATGATAACAATGACATAATAATTCAATAAAACAAGTTCAAAAATAATTTTAAAGATTTATAAGTTAATTTATCTTGAAATTAATTACGTCCAAATTGCCAACATGATACTGCTTTGTGGAGTAAAATTCAAGAATGCTCAGAAGAATATTTTCATAAAAAGATACCGGATGAAGCACAAATATCCAGGATATTCTACTAATTTCATGGAGTATAGAAGCCAAAACTTTAACCAAATGAGTATCATAGAATATATGAAACTGCAAATGGATTTTCACCCGCCATGCGGTAATCCACGTAGATAGATCATTTCCACAATTTAATAAGGAATGAATACGAATGATCATTCACCATGCATGTGATAATCCACATAGACAGGTTATTCCAATAGAATAATAAAGAATAGAACCAGGTCATGGGTAATCCGCACAGACAGGATATTCCAACAAAATAATAAGGAATGGAATAACAGAAGAATTCACCATGCATGCGATAGACCGCATGTGCAAAGTTATTACAATGTAATAATAAAGAATGGAACCAGTCTAGCGTAATCCGCACAGACGTGATATTCCAAATGTAATAATAAAGAATGGAATAACAAAGAATTCACCATGCATGCGATGTAGCCATGCATGCATGATTATCCCAACAGAATAATAAAGAATGGAATAACATAAGCTCTCATCATGAATACGAAAGAAATAATACCCCTTACCTTAGAAAGAAACTGGATACTGGAGTAGAGAGGTAGCAGACTTCTCTTCTTCTTTCTCTCTATAATTTCTCTCTATAATAATTGCTCTAAAGCTTTAGTGAATTGGTGAGAAATGAAGGAAGAATGAGCTTCTATTTACAGGAAAGTATAGTTTTGATAATTGCACGTTTTGGGGCTCGAAATATTACACTACAATACCTTCAACTTTTCTTTCATTTTTAATTTAGTCCTGCAAGTATTATCAAACTTGCATCACCTCCCCTAATAGTAAATAATGTGAATCAATAGTTCAATCATGTGAATCAATAGTTATAATCATGTGAAAATACGAATTACAGTATAGTACCTCCATCTATACCTCCATTTTTAACTTAGTCATGCAAGTATTATCAATCTTGCACCAACTCCCCTAATAGTACAAGAATGTGAATCAATAGTACACACATGTGAACAAATAGTTATAATCATATGAATTAATAACAATTAATTGCTCCTTTATCCGATTAATTAACCGACTGATCAGTAAAACTTCCAGACATCAATTAATATCGAAATAAATGTAGATTTCCACACTAATAATTCCAACACAATGGAACTATCAATTTCAGCTTTCATCAATACGAACTTATTCATCATTAATATTATAACTCACAATATGTAACAACCAGGTCGTTCCCAGGAAAGAGGGGGCTTTCCGATAAGGATTTCTCCTTATTGGCGCGCAATTAGATGACCAAAACTCTCCTTGACAGAACTTCTAGACATTGTAAATATTGCAATTTAATAATATAAATAACTTTGTCGTCTCAATTATTGATTTAATAATATATCATATTATGCAGATGATACTGTGACAATAATCGAATCAATAATATAAGAGATATGATGCAGCAATTACTGTAGCAATAATTGAGTATAACTGAGTGACTTCTCACGTAAGCATCAATAATTAATACCATGTTCTACTATGCAACCACTCGTATTATTGTACTTTTACTACCGGGTAGTTCAACAGTTTAACGGTAAAACTTCTGTCGTTATTTTTAAAAAGATAATTATGTCATTTTCTAACTACAACAATACTTCCGTTGTGGGGTCCACCAATGATTGTGTCGTCGTACAAATATTTCCTGTTAAAAAGAATATTTCCCGACCAATCGAATATTATATAACCACTTGCTTACTTTGCAAAATTTGTAAAATATTACCCACAACTATAACATTATATCAAATCCACACCATAATATTCAAAAATATATTTCAAGAAAATTATTCTTTATTCATAAAAGTTGGGGTCTTACACCATGAGAGTTACATACATTTGTATTTAAACTCACAACTTATCTGTTGTCGTACTTTGTACGACAGTTCAACAGTTGTATAAATAAAGTTGGTATTTGATTTTTATAGTGTGATATCTGGCGACTCAGAATGGGTCATGTGGATCTATTTTGGGGGCATCACAAATGGTATCAGAGCTTAGGGATATGGTCGTTGGCGGAGATATGAGTCTAGAACTAGGAAGGGAGAGAAGAGTAATATACTTCGCTAATGTGTGACTTACCTAAGCCGAAATTTTTACTTGATAAGTTGACAATTTGTGATATGTCAATTAACCTTTGTTTTGAAGATATATTCTAGAATGATATCAGAAATACAGGAGATGAGCAATGGAAAAATCATGATACAGAGGATATAACAAGGAAGGTATAATCCAAAAAGAAAGCAAGGTATTCTCATCTCTTCGAATACCAGGTACGTACGTAAATTTTGAGGGCACAATTTCATAAGGAGGGGAGATTGTGAGACCCCGAATTTTATGAAATGAAAGTATTCAATTTTCTTATAATTATTCTATTTAGTAAATGGTTAAATTGATAAAAGGTTAAAATTAAGGGTGATATGTGAAAATTTTGCAAAGTATGCAAGTTGTTATATTATATTCGTTTGGTCGGGGAATATTCTTTTTGTCGGGAAATATCCGTACGACGGCACAATCATTGGTGGACCCCACAACAAAAATATTATCGTAGTTAAAAAATGACATAATTATCTTTTTATAAAAATAACGGCAAAAGTTTTACCGTTAAACTGTTGAACTACCCGGTAGTAAAAGTACAATAATACGCATGGTTGCATAATAGCACACGGTATTGATTATTGATGCTTACGTGAGAAGTCACTCAATTATACTCAATTATTGCTACAGTAATTGTTGCATCATATCTCTCATATTATTGGTTCAGTTATTGTAACAGTATCATCTGCATAATATATTATATTATTAAATCAATAATTGAGACGACAAAATTATTAATATTATTAAATTACAATATTTACAATGTCTAGAAGTTCTCATCAAGGAGAGGTTTGGTCATCTAATCATACTACCAATAAGGAGAAATCTTTATCGAAAACCCCCCTCTTTCCTGGGAACGACCTGGTTGTTAAATATTGTGAGTTATAATATTAATGATGAATAAGTTCGTGTTGATTAAAGATGAAATTGATAGTTCCATTGTGTTAGAATTATTAGTGTTAGTGGAAATCGACATTTATTTCGATATTAATTGATGTCTGGAAGTTTTACTGATCAGTCGGTTAATTAATCAGATAAATGAGTAATTAATTACTATTAATTCACATGATTATAACTATTTCTTCACATGTGTGTACTATTGATTCACATTATTGTACTATTAGGGGAGTTGGTGCAAGATTGATAATACTTGCATGACTAAGTTAAAATGGAGGTATAGATGGAGGTACTATACTGTAATTCGTATTTTCACATGATTATAACTATTGATTCACATGATTGAACTATTGATTCACATTATTTACTATTAGGGGAGGTGGTGCAAGTTTGATAATACTTGCAGGACTAAATTAAAAATGAAAGAAAAGTTAAAGGTATTGTACTATAATATTTCGAGCCCCAAAACGTGCAATTATCGAAACTATACTTTCTTATAAATAGAAGGTCATTCTTCCTTCATTTCTCACCAATTCACTAAAGCTATAGAGCAATTATTATAGAGAGAAATAATAGAGAGAAAGAAGAAGAGAAGTCTGCTACCTCACTATTCCAAAGATCCGATTTCTTTTCGAGGTAAGGGATATTATTATTATAGTAAGGGGTATTATTTCTTTCGTATTCATGAAGAGAGCTATTATTATTCCATTTCTTATTATTCTGTTGGAATAACCTGTATACGCAGACTACCGTATACATGGTAAAATTCTTCTGTTATTCTATTCTTTATTATTATGTTGAAATAACCTGTCTATGCGAAGTACTATATACATGGTAAAATTCTTTTGTTATTCCATTCTTTATTATTCAGTTGGAATATCCTGTCTGCATCTTTGATTACTGCACGACCGGTTCCATTCTTTATTATTCTCATTGGAATAACTTCGCTCTGTGCGGTCTATCGCAAGCCCGTGAATTCTCGTTGTTATTCCATTCTTTATTATTCTATTAGAATAACTTGTCTCGCGAGGGTCATCGCATGCCCGGTGAATTCTTCATTATTCTATTCTTTATTATTCTATTAGAATAACTTTTGCTCACACGGACTACCGCATGCATGGTGAATTCTTCATTATTCTATTCTTTATTATTACGTTGGAATAACTCTGCCTACATGTGGATTACCACATGCATGGTGAATGATCCTTCGTATTCATTCCTTATTAAATTGTGGAAATGATCTCGTTTATGTGGATTACTGCATGGCGCTAAAAATCCATTTACGCTTTTGTAATTTTTCCCACCTCAAAATTCGGAAAAATTTAAAATGATAATTTGATGAGTTTTCTAAATTGTGTCCAAAAATGGAGATTTTTGGATGTATATATTAGAGTTATGAATTTTACAGAAAAAAAACTATTTTAAAAGTAAACCCTTATAACTCCTTGTGGTTAACTCCAAAATTGGTAAATTTTATTGGGAGTACATATATATAATGTATATACCCTATAAATTTCGAATTTTTGGACAAAAGTACAATTTATGATAAATGTTTAAATATTCAAAGATTTTGGCCATATGAAAAAAGTAGTAAATGAATTTTAAAATTCCGAGAAAAATATATGTTCAATATGGGACTATATTCTGCTAAATCCCAGAAATGAATAATTTTTGGGACTGATTTGATATTTTTCATAAAAATGGTGTAGTTACGAACATATGAATTAAATATGTTATGTGAAGTTAAAAATTGGTAAATATGAGTTTATGGCTTGAAAATCCTATATAAGGTATATGCAGATTTTTGATGAGTGATTTGATCATTGGTGATGAAATTTTATGAGTATGGCATTTTTGAATAATTAAATGCATTATTTGGTAAAGTGTAAACAATTAAAATAAATTGTTTATAAGTTTAAGAAGTGATTAAAATATTATTATAATATTAATAATATTAGATTATGAGTTTATTAAATGATTGATAATATTTGGATAAATTTAAGGTCTTTAATATTTATCCTTTATTTCGTTTGATTAATGCTTATATCATTGTCATCATCCTCATGCTTATATTGTGATGAAGGTCATCTTTGGCTTACGTGCATAGATAGACTGTTGATTATTGGTTTTACAGTTGTATATCTTTGGCTTATGTGCAAAGATGGACTGTTGATTATTAGTTTTACAGTTGTATATCTTTGGCTTACTTGCAAAGATGGACTGTGAATTATTGGTTTTACAGTTGTATATCTTTGGCTTACATGCAAAGATGAACTATTGATTGATGATTTTCTTTGGCTTATGTGCATAGATGAACTGTTTATTGATATGATTATGACCAGCGATCATTCGGTATAATCATGACCCGTAATGTTATAGATGATGTGGTAAAAGTCATCATTGGCCCGTAATGCATTGATGGACAGTTATTGGTATGATTATAACCAGAGATTATTCGGTATAATCATGACCATTGATGATTACATGAATATCTGTGGCCGTAGTACAAGGATGATTCGATGATGTGGATTATTTATTAAGTTGAGTCTCAACGATAAAATATTGATTATACACTTTTAATTCGTAACAAATAGTAGATATCATGCTCTACTTGACTCTTCTAAAATACAGTTGTATGTCTTTGGCCTGTAGTGCAAAGATGAATTGTTAATGAATATCTTTGGCCGTAGTATAAAGATGAATTTATTAGTATGATTATGAGCAGGAATTGTGATTTGGTATAACCATGATTTTTGATGTTTCAGGTGAAGATAGGTGATGAAAATTATCTCCGTCCTGGGTGCGAAGAGGAATTTAGAACCACAATTATGATTATGAGTTATTCATATGATTGTGGACAGGAACTGCTGATTGATGGTATAGAAATAAAACATTGTTGGTGGACTTTTAACATAGAGAAGATAATAGACCTTATGGTCTATTTGATTCTTTTAATGGATTGCTCGTTCCGCTGCAACTATGGTTGAAAAGTTTTATCATCTACCATATGTTCTAAGTCTCTGATTTATTATTGACGAAAGCTATTGATAATTTAATTATCTTTAGTCATGATATTCTTTCTTGGGCTAGTTTTTTCTCACCCTTTTGCTTCATAATTCCTTTCGTGTAATAAGAGTGTTGCGAAGTCGAGCGGGGGATAACGAGGGAATAGAATCGGTGGTCTATAGTCATTGAGGTTCTCCTAAATAGTATAGAAATAATTTTATTGAGAACTTTAGATAAATGTGTCATATTGTATACGTCATTTGATATTTAATTTTGGTGAACCGAATAGGGTGAGGTGAACCCAACTTTGGAAGGGAGTTTTTATCACTGTCATACAAGATGTCTAATGACAGACGACTTCGTGTTATCATAAGACAGGGTTGTGCACATCCACTTGCTGAGTATATCTACGAGCACTACCTATATAATCTTGGAGTTTATTTGAAATATAATTTTTACTTGGAGACAACAGAGATAATTATATGTCAAGAAAAGACTCACCATTGGAAAGAAGATGATAGTAATCTTCTCGTTTTTCTTTGGGGTCTATTGGGTCAACCAATGATAATTCTGTGGACATATGATATCTATCATAACCTAGACGTATGGCCTCCCATGTACAAAGGTTTTCTTGAGCACTTCCCAAATATTTTAATTTCTAAAACAGTTTTTGACTGTACTTTTATGTAAAGTATCATTGTAAGGTTATGGTCGAGGCACCATGAGAGTTACATACATTTGTATTAAAACTCACAATTTTATCTCATTGTATGTCGTACTGCATTTACGCTCAACATTAATATAAATGAAGTTGGTATTTGATTTTTATAGTGTGATATCTGGCGACTCAGAATGGGTCGTGTGGATCTATTTTGGAGGCGTTACACATGTGAAATAATTACTCCTCAAAAACCGCTCATGCAACAAATCATAAAGTATAGCTGACATTTTCTAGATATCCACGAGTAGCATTTCTCAATTAATCACCCACATATCATAATGCAGTCTATTTGTTTTAGTCATACAAACTAATATATTAAGTGATATATATCAAATAATTTTATTTTTATAAAAACCTTTTTCATAAGATTTTTTTAAATCATTTTTCATTTAAGACATATAACAAGATTCAAATAATATGTTCTAGAGCATTTAAATGAAAAATCAAATATTATGCAATTGACCTTACATTTGTCTTCCTAGAAAAAAAAAGTTCTTCGTCCAATTGAAAATCCCGCCAATGTTCTTTTATCAACAAATACCTGAAACACCATAAAATAATTTAGTATATGATTATTTCATCATCAAAACTTAACGATGGAATATGACAAAGTCAACAGACTAAAAGTTCGATTCGAATTCGACTCAAAATATAAATTATTCAAATATGAGCACATTTTAAAATTCGATAAATTACTCAAACCTCCTTAAATTATAATTTTCTATTGATACTCGGATCATATTCGTTCCAAAAGTTCAAATTATTCGGACTCGATTCGAGATTGTGCTCGACTTGGTAATTAAACGAGCCTCAATCAAATTTTATTTTTTATTCGATAAATTTTATAAATTAAATCTAAACAATTTAATAATCGATTAAACTCGATTCATTTACACCCTTACAAAAGAAGGTAGAAGAAGAACGTGACTACACCCTGCATCAGAAGACACAGCCAAGAACAAGTTCTTGGAGGAGCTGAGTTCTGAGTATACCATCTTGCTTTCCTCCAACTCCAAAACATTCTTCAGCACCCCACGTCTCAAGTGGGTCCAATATTTTTCAAAATCTCAAAATTTTGCACTCGGATTATCCGAAAGTAAGTACCGTTTTTTCGATGAGTTTGTTGGGTTATTACTATTTTACGGCCATAGTGTTTGTAGTATTTGAACCTTTAAATACGTAACACCAATTTTGATTCAATGAGTTTAAGCCTCTAACGTTGTGGTTAAGCCTCTAACGTTGTGTTTGTAAGTTAAATAAAGAAAATTGATATTTTTACACAATTTTTTAATATTTTTATATAAAAAGTGTCGCTATAAATATATAACAAACTTCCAATGAATTACCAAATATACACAATATAATCCTATAAAATATATCATGAAAATAAGTCTAATATATTTTCAATCCGGACAATAATAGTGTAATTTTTTTGAGTACCCTAACAAGTTTAAAATTTGCATTTGGAATTTTGAATAGTTCGAAAGTAATTAACATTGTTATACAATATAACTTTTAAAAATATTTTATTTATTCTGAAATTAGAGATACATTTTGACTTTACAAAAATTATTTTATTCCAAACTTTTATAGATCATACCAATTTTAAAATTTAATATGCCGTCGTTTTCATGAATTAGGATATGTTGTTAGTTGTATACTTGTATATTGTAACGTTAGGAGTATCAAATAATGTGTCATTATAATTTTAGGAATAATAATATATAATTACTATATTAATTAAGTATATCACTTATAATTAATTATATGATAAAGATCATCATATTTGTCAATTTAAATTTAAGACGTTTAACATTACTCACATAGTACTACTTTTTTCATCAATATTAAAATATTTTGGATATTAGACTAAAAGATTGACGCATCAAAAAAGAATAGAAAGATAATTTGTGAAAACTCCGCAGTCTTTGACCAAAAAATACTCGAATTCCTGCATTATGTTTAATTTGATGATGAATTTAAAAATCAAAAAAGATATTAAAAAAATAATAATAATATAAAATGATAAAAAAAAAATACATCTTCAAATTCATCATCGAAATCGTTTGTCATCCATCAATGCTAAATTAAAAAATCGATAGTCTAAGGATGAATATTTAACAAAAATATATCTTAAAAATTTATAAATGTTATAAATGGGATTCTTTTGATGGAAGAGAGACAATAACATTTGTTAACGTTAAGATCTTTCCACGCGCCTCAATCACGTAACACGCATTTATATCTTGCACAGTAAACACGACAACACCAAAAGCTTGATGGCTTCGACCGTCGGGGGATAGCTCCGGCGTGAGAGTCAGTACAGGCGATCACAAGGTTAATAATGGAGGATAAAATCTCTAGTGTATTGAGAGAGAGAGAATTATCAGTTGTTAGTGTGTGTACCTTTTTCTTGAAGACTTTCTTGCTATGATATGCTCTCTAGCTCGGTTTACCGTGCCACCCACTACCTCTAACATAGCCTCCTGATCTGATGATTTCTGCCGACTGGGCACAGTCCACCCACTACCTGTGGTCATTGTTTGTTACCGTCGGCCGTCCAAGAATCTCATCCACATTAATGCATGGCAGATATCATAGTCAACCATCATGCTTTTTCATCATTACCGGTCAAAGATGGAGATATTTAATATCTAATGGGCCAGCCTAATAACCCGACCCGATCTTATAAAGACTTGACATAAATAATATAGTGACTAAACCCAATAACATTAAGACCCAATAGTGAAAACCCAATGGACTAACTAAATAAGGAAGCCCAGTTCATTCGACCCAAAAGGTGAAATATCATGACCCAACATTGCCCCCTAGTTTTTTTATTAAATAAGATGTTTAATAGAAAACTATAAATGGTCCATGATATTATAGGATTTGATAGCGTTGAGATAGGCCCAAACTGAAATTTACCAAAGTTCAAACGGTAGAAAGTCAAAGTAAAGGCATGGACTGAAACCGGAGGTTCAATTGGAAGGCCCAATATGATAAATATCTGAGGCTTAACCCGGACGCTTCCCATTCAACTTCCCCATCATTGCCAGAAATTAAATGTGACGCCCTCGTGTACCGTGTAACCGTCAATATAAAAGATAATTTCCCCCAAATTTGACAGTTTTACCTGTCAATTTAAAATTCCAGACTCTTGAGCTTTCTCCTTCTCTCTCGATCTTTCTTTCATTCTCTGCAAGATCTCAACAATGGTGGTCCTGAATACCGATCAAAGTTCTCCTATCCGAGCCACCCCACTCAACACCATCCCATCGAATCCAAGCCCCAGTAAAGAGGCATCAAGCTCAAACCCTAAGGCGGCAACCCCAAATAAGAATCCAACGACGAAGCCCCTTCCCAACCCTTCTGCATTTTATAGGAGCCAAGAACGTTATGCTCATGCCAACACTCCATCGACTGTCACTGAAATAGATTTGAAGAGGATCTGAGTCGCTGCCATATCCCTGACACCCATTTGGTGAGAGCTCCTAGGTCAGAGGAGCGGATGTACCAACGACCAGAGGGATGGACGGCTGTTCCGGTGACCATCTTGGAGAAGGGTATCTGATTCCCTCTTCACGCCTTCATAGTAACCCTCCTAGGGTTTATAGGTGTTGGGTTCGCACAACTAGTGCCAAACTCTTACATTCACATCCTAGCATTCATCGCTTTCTGCCATGAGCTAGGCGTCGAACCCACACTTGATTTCTTCTTCACTGTTTACAAGGTCGGTCAGTCCAGAGAGAAAGTATTCAACGCCATAAGCAAACAATCTCCAAAGACAGGGGAGAAATTCGAGAGGCGGTGGTCTCTACTCCGTCTAGCAACAAAGGATGGCACAAAGGATGGTTCTTCGTTAAGGGACCTGAGATTGCCTCCTTACCGAGTTGGGCCACCGATGAGAAAATTTCTGCCGATTTCGGAGACATTCCTGAGGAGCGTGAGGCCAAAATGATAGAGCTCTTCGACAACTTCCCGAATGAGGAATGGAACTATAGACTTCTCTCCAAGCAGGCAGGGTTGTATGACCACAAATGTGAGTACTGATCTGTCTTGCATATACATAAATTTGGAAATTTATGTGATGTGAATTCTGATATAGGACTGTTTACTTTATGCAATATCTTTGATCAGATCGAGCTCCTTAGAAATAAAGGAATTCGAAGATTTTTTATCTAGAAAATCTTCGGAAGCTGCTGAAACTCCACTACTAGAGATTGTACCAGAAGATGATCCAACTCCTGAAGCCCGTAACACCGAACCTCAAGTAGAAGAACCAGAAGCTGACAAACTTCTTCCTCCCGAAGAAACTCTTCAACCTCGTCGAAAGAAGAGAGCTGTTCAAAAACCCAGGTCCATTCCTACTCCAACGGACCCTGAACCCACTCCAGAACCTGAACCAACCACCAAGACAGCCCCTCCTTGAGGAAGTTTACTCGATCGACCTGATCAAAGAAATCTTCTCCGTGTCAAGAAATTAAGAGCCAAAGTTACCCCCCTGACAGCCGAAGAGCTTAGGGTACCTCCGTCTTCAACTGAGCTTCCTCCAATAATTCTAGTGGAGATACAAGCTTCTGATGAGGAGGAACAAGTTGAAATTGTACCTGCATTATCCTGGAAAATGAAACACCCCTCTGATAGCCATCCCAGCTCAGCATCAGCTCCAACACCACTTCACGAGCCCATTCCAGATCGATCTCCTTCGCCTGAAAATATCTATACAGACCCTTCCCCAACTCATGAACAACCCATGTTATCCCCTGAACGACCAAGGCCACCCCCACCTGGGCCTTCATCTTACGATTTCCAGAATGATGTTATGGCATCGCCAACACTATGGCCTCGATACAATGTCAACTTCCCTTTCCATCTGTTCAATGCATTCGTTCGGGATACCGATGATCACAGGTTTGGCGACAGATTTATCGGGGACATGCTTGATGAGGGCATGAGCTATATAGCAAAGGTAAGCTTATTTTCTCAATATTCATACTTCTTATCATGTTTACGCTATATATCTGAAATTGATTGATTAATACTGAATATGTACAGGCCAATGCTATTTTTGGGCGATTACGCCCTAAATATATGGAATCCGAAGCTGCAGAAGAAGCTGCTAGGAGAGAAAATGTTGTATTGCAGTCGGCTCTGGTAAAGGCAAGAAGTGACCACGACGATGCCATGTATAACAACGAATGCCTTCGGAAAGATTTGGCTCAGACCAAAGAAGAGCTTAAATCGTCCAAGGATGAACTGAAAACTTTTGCAAAAGAGTTGAAGACGACTAAAGCTAGCTAACAATCTTTAACTGATATGAATGTCGGCCTGGTTGAAGAGAATTTGGTTCTGAAGGCCAAAAATGAAGAACTCATCACAGTCAATCGAGGCTTGGCGTTACAACTTGATGAAGCCCAGACGAAGGCTCGGGATGATGAGGAAGCACATAGGGCCAAACGTCGTAAGCTTCGTGACAAGATAAAAAGCGCTTAAGGAGCGAGGTCCTCTTCTGACTAAAGAGTTGCGTAAACAGATTCAAGCTGAGTACCAGGCCTCTGATGAATTAAATGCAGAAATTTTGAAGGTGTACTATGAAGGCTATGAGGACTGCAGAAACCGAGGTAAAGAAAAGTTGGTTGCGGCTAATGTGGACCCGACCTTGCTTGATTCTTCTGAAGGTGAGGATAATGTTTGAAGATATTACTGCATCATTCTGACCTTTTAGGATTTATATGAAAATTATCTATCTTTTTTGTGTAATCGGATCCGTAGTGTATGAATGTATAAATGAATAGTTTAATTATTAATGAAATTTTAATTTTCCTTCTCATAACTTCTGAGTAGTTCGTTTCTTGTCAATAATTCAGCATCAATCAATCTGAAGTTGAATAAGTGTCTTTTGAACTTGACTTAAATTGTGAATCGATAAGGCATATAACAATTAAGTTAAGAAATGACATGAATCAATTCAATGAATCAAAATGAATGAACCAAACTCAACACTTGAACAAAATAAAGTAATGTATACTTATCGCTTTAGAAGTGTGAGACAGGTCATGTATAAGGTGAATTCGGCTGATCCTCTTTGCACTATCAAGATCTTGTTTACAACTCGGGGTAAAACAAGTATATAAAGACATTTGTTTACCACTCGGGGTAGAACAATTTTATGAGGACCATGGAATTTGCTTACCACTCGCGATAAAACAAATTCATAAGGACACACCTGATAATAAGGCTGTCATCGAATGGCCAGGGAGTCCGACCATACCTCCTTACTTCGGTGCATTTTGTTTACCACTCGCGGTAAAGCAAAATTAAAAGGACTATGGAATTTATTTACCACTCGTGGTGAAACAAACCCATGAGGACACTCCTGTCAAGAGGCTACCATCGAATGGTCGCAAAGTCCACCCCTGCCCTCCTCCTTGCCGATGAAGTTTGCCTACCACGAAGGGCCTGACAAATTTATAAGGACCACCTGCCAAAAAGACTACCATCAAATGGTCAGCGAGTCCCCCCCGTCTTCCTTACACCATTGTGAATTTAGGGCCAATAGGAAGAAGTACAATTTGTGAAAAAGTGAATCTTTTATTGATGACGATCCAACATTTACAGACTTCCGATAAACTGACTCGATCTCTACTAAAAATATTTCCGAAGTCTGCCAGCATGCCAAGTATTCTTGATTTCGGATTCGTCCAATGCCTTCAACCGATAAATTCCCGGCTTCGGTAATTCAATTACTTCGTACGGCCCTTCCCAGTTCGGCATCAGCTTCCCCATGTTCTGTGGCGTAGATGCTTTGACTTCTCTGAGGACGAAGTCCCCCACTTCAAATCTGCGAAGCTTTACCCCCTTATTGTAATTCTTGGCTACTCTCCGTTGATATGCTGCTAGTTTGATCAAAGCCACCTCTCTGGCTTCTTCCAACAGATCCAAGTTGACCTTCAGTCCTTCTTCATTATAGATCTCTTTGAACTGACTAACCCGAAGACTTGGAGATCCAATCTTGATTGGGATTAAGGCATCAGTACCACAGGCCAATCTGAAAGTGAATCCCATGTGGTAGTCCTCGGTGTAGTCTGATAAGCCCATAACACGCTGAGAAGCTCCTCTGGCCATCTTCCTTTAGCTTCGTCCAGTCTGCGCTTATCCCATTCAGCAGCGTTCTATTGGTCACTTCAACTTGCCCATTCGACTGTGGATGAGCCACCAAAGTCTTCTTGTGCTGAACTCCAAACTCTTTCAGAAATCCTTCAAATTTTGATCCCACGAACTGGCGTCCGTTGTCCGATATCACCACTTTAGGAATTTCGAAATGAAACACTTCAGACTCCTTTATGAACTTCAAGCACTCTTGCTCTGTTATCAACCGAAGTGGCTTCGCTTCTACCCATTTAGTCATATAATCGATAACAACTATGACAAAACTGACCTAACCTTTAGCTTTCGGCAACGGACCCAGTATATCTACCCCCTAGACAGCAAAAGGTATAGGAGATAAGATCGAGTATAGCTCTTCTGGTGGCTGATGTGGGATCGGACTGTTGAGCTGGCACTTCTCACACTTCTTCACATACTCTGTAGCTTCCTTGAAGATCGTAGGCCAGTAGTACCCCTGTCGAAGTACTTTGTAGGCTAATGACTTAGCATCCATATGGTCGCCACAAATACCCTCGTGAACTTCCCGAAGAGCATACTCAGCCTCAGACGGAACCAAACACTTCAACAATGATGACGAAAATGCCCTTCAATAAAGATCCCCAACAATAAGAACAAAGTTGGCACTCTTGTACTTGATCTTTTTTGCCAGCATCTGATCCGAAGGAAGGATGACATCTGCCAGATATTTAATGTAGGGAGTCATCCAACAGTTAGAATGTTCAATGCACATCACCGCTTCATGCTGGATACTCGGCTGCTGTAGAACCTCCAAATAGACTGACCCATTGAAAATGTTAGCATCCGTAGTGGCCAGCTTTGACAATGCATCAGCGATGGAATTTTTGTTACGCTCTATACCCTGAAACTCATAAGAGACGAAGTATTGAAGTCGGTCTTTCAACTCTGCCAAATACTTGATCATCCTCGCCCCACGAGCTTCATAATCTCCTAATACTTGCTTGACGACCAACTGAGAGTCACTGTAAATGATCAGCTTCTGAACTTCTAGACTCTTCGCCAGTCGAACTCCTCGCTAGCATCGCTCAGATTTCGACCTCGTTGTTCGTTGCTCTGAACCCAAACCTGATGGCCTGCTGCACCTTGAATCCCTCCGGACTTGTTAAAATAATCCCTGCTCCACTGGAATCTGCGGTAGAAGACCCATCTCATCATACATCCATGAATTTTGGATCTTTGAAGAACTGCAATCGCCGACGGACGTTTTAGCTTCAGCAACAAGATCTCGCTTCGAGAACGAGCATTCCACCATGAAATCAGCCAAGGCCTGACCTTTGATAGCAGTTCGGGGATGATATTCAATAAAAAATTGAGATAATTCCATGGTCCATGCTGCTAACCTCCCTAAAACCTCTGGTTTGCTCATCACCTTCTTCAACGGTTAATCCGTGTAGGCGACCAGGAGCTGACCTTGAAAATATTACCGAAGCTTTCGACTAGTAATTATCAAAGCAAAGGCAAATTTTTCAATATTTGGGTACCTGGTTTTAGCATCTCTCAAAACATGGCTGACATAATAAACCGGATGCTTCTTCCCCCCTGCCTCCCGAACCAAGACAGCTCCCACTGCCAATGAACTAGCTGCCAGATATAAATACAAAGTCTCAGATGGAGCAGGCTTCACCAATAAGGGAGCCGAAGATAGATATGTCTTTATGCCTTGGAAGGCGTCTTCATACTCCGAAGTCCACTGGAACGTCTTCGCATTCTTCGGTCCCTTCAACGTACTGAAGAATAGCAAGCATCGCTCTGCCGACTTAGACATGAATCTCCTCAAAGCTGCAATCCTCCCGGTCAGACGCTGAACATCTTTGAATGATTGAGGAGTCTTCATATTCAAGATGGCCTGGATCTTCTCTCGGTTGGCCTCAATACCCCTCTGACTGACTAGATAGCCCAGAAATTTACCAGCATCGAGTCCGAAGGTGCACTTCATCGGATTGAGCCTTAATTTATGATGGCAGACTGTTTAAAAGCATTCCTCCAAATCATCCAGATGCTTTTGGACAAGCATGCTCTTCACAATCATATCATCCACGTATACCTCCATATTCCTTTCGAGCTGCTTCTGGAAGATAAAGTTCATCATTCTTTGATAAGTGGCTCCAGTATTGATTAAGCCAAATGTCATCTTCTTGTAGGCGTACACCGAACGGTGTGTGATGAAAGCTGTCTTCGAAATGTCCTCCTTGCACATGGAGATTTGATGATAACCTGAAAAAGCATCTATGAGCTGATCAATATGGGGTAGAGGATAGAAGTCCTTCGGACAGGCTTTGTTCAGGTCCGTGTAGTCGATGCAAACCCGCCATTTTCCATTCTGCTTCTGCACCAACACTACATTAGCCATCCACTCGGGATAGTCGATTTCAAAGATGAAGTCAGCAACTATCAGCTTGGCAATCTCTTCATCAATGATCCTCTGACGCTCAGGTGCAAAGATTCGCCTTTTCTGTCGAACTGGCTTCTTTGATGGGTCTACATCGAGTCTGTGCTCAGCAATCTTTCGGCTAACTCTAGGCATATCCTGAGGTTCCCATGCAAAGATATCCGCATAACAGCAAAGAAGTTCCATAAGGTTTGTCCGAAAAGGTTCTGGCAAACCCGAACCTATCTTCACTGTTTTATCCTTCTTCCCAAGGACAAGCTCGATCTCCTCTGTCTCTCCTGCCGGCATGACCAATGGCTCTGAACTGCTTTCAGTGAATGGCTTGATCTCTATCGCCATGGTCTGCTTTTGCTTGTTGACCCCTACTCCCGAGGCAATCACGGAATTCCTATAACATCGTTTGGCCAGGTCTAAGTCCCCTGCTACCTCTCCAACTCCATGGGTCGTGGGGAACTTAATTTTAAAATGAGGGATGGAAGTCACTGCTTGGAGAAGCGATCAAAGGTAAATCGTCCCAAGATGGCGTTGTGGTAGAATCTACATGCACAACATAAAATTTACATGTTATTTCTACCTATTATGGAGAAGTACCGAAGATAACCGGTAGCTCAATAGTTCCTGCCACTTTGACTGGATCGTTGCTGAAGCCATATAGGGGAGCCTCCTGTCCAACCTCCATCTTTCGCCCATCAAGATGCATCCTCTGATAGGCATGGGCATACAGAATATCCATAAAAGACCTGTTGTCTATCATCATTCGCTTCATATCAACCGAACCCACTTGTGTTGTGATCACCAAAGCTCCTTCATGGGGTTCGATGGGCTCCGAAGGATAATATGCATCACTGAAGGATATAACTGTCCCTAGAAATGGTCTATCGATCTTCGGGGGAGCACCCACCATGGACATGATCAAATCCAGATATCTCATCCTCTTCTTCCCCACCAGCTTCCATGTTGTCCCATCGGTTATTACATCAACGACGTGCCTTGGTGGTGGTGTTAGAGCAGTTTGGATGGGTGGAACCGTTTGAATCATCTGAACATTACGGTCAACATTCTGCTGATCTTGTTGGTCCCTCTCGGCCACATATTGAACCTACAAACCGCTTTGAACCTTCCTCTCCACAAAATCTTTCAAATTGCAACACTCATTAGTGTCATGACCTGCAGCTTGATGATAGCCACAATATTTTCGAGCATTGCCTTGTCCTAGCTTATAGTAATCACGAGGTGGTTCAAAGAACGGTTGGCCCCTGATATGATCCAAAATCACCGACCTATCCGTATTCAGTTTGGTGTAAACCTTGTTCACCTTCGGGGTGGGAGCAGGTGGGCGACTACTCCCCTGTCGCCATGTGTTGTTGTACTTCTTTGAGCTGCCCTCCGGCCGATCATTATACCCCCCCCACCTTCTTCTGATCGCCATCAGCCTTAGAAGTATCTGCCTCCTTCATTCGGTCCGAAGAAGGACGCTTCAGGTTATTCACAGCCTCCTCCACCACAATATAGCCTTCCGCTTTATCGAAAGCTTCGGCCAAGCTCTTCAGATGGTGAAACACCAGCTTCTTCACCAACTTTTCTGACTTCACCAAATCTAATCTGTTCTGAAATAAACCCACACCCTAAAGATCATTGAGATCAGACACCTGACCAACAGCTTCCCTGAATCGCTTCACATACAAACCCAAAGACTCATTAAAAAACTGCTGAACCTGAGCCAGTGAACCAGTAGGTTTTCCCCTCCTTCGGTTGCTCCCAAAACGAGCATGGAACTTGTCACATAACTCAGAACATGACGTGACTAAATCAGCAGGCATGGTCCCCATCCACTGTCCTGCATCCTTCCTCAACGTTGTAACAAACGTATGACACTTAGCCGCATCGGTGAAGTCATAATAGTCCATCAGTCTATTGAACGCCTGACTGTGGTCATAAGGGTCCCCAGACCCATCGTAACTCTCCATGTGAGGCAACTTCTTGGTGGTGTCTGCCTTCTCCTTAAGAATATCCGAGGAAAAAAGAGACGTCTTTTTTCCCGGAGTATCTTTCACCTGTTGAACCTCGGCAAACTGCTTTCGGATCTCCTTCAACTCCTTCACCAAGAAATCTACGCCTTCTGGTTTGGAGGAGACTTCTTTCTCTGGTGATTCTTTCCTCTTCTGAACAGACCGGCCCCCTCTATCAGAAACCACTGCCTTTGATGGGATTTTGGACTTACTTCTGGTGCTTATGACACTGCTCTCCCCTTCTACTCTCTGGCACGATCTCCCTCGACCTACTCCTCTGTCTTCCACCATCTCGACCTCGAGAACCAATGATAATAAGTGCCCTCTTCGATGCCTCAGGAGTTCTGCTCCTCGATCTCCTCCGGTCATGAGAACGGCCTTGAGACACATGCACGGAATGCTCCGGTTCTTTCCCCTCTCGTCGTTGTACCTCCTTATGCCTACTACGCCTCTCGGACTGGACATAAGTAGACGCCTCGTCTTTCAGATCGGCCATCCGAAGCATCTGCACAGCTATATCTTCCCTCTGCTTCAGAAGGACCTCTAAAGCTTTATCTGCCTCCTCTGCCATCTTTGCCAACTTGGCAGTTTTGTCATCTCGACCACTTCGGTGGTGAGTTTTAGGTGGAGAACCCTCCACCTGCCTCCGATCCTGATCATGATCTTTATCATCAGCAAACACCAACCTCCGTCTGGCTCCGCCATAAGCTCTCGGACGAGAACCCTTGGAATCACGTTTGGAAGTAGTGCTCTCACTCTCATGAGCACTCTTTGAAGGACCCAGACGATCCTTAACAGAAATGTGTTGGACAGATGAGCTTACTTCCCTCGGCTGTCCTTCCAGTGTATCTGTTCTACTCCTCACCATCTTCCGAAGTAGAATAAATGGAAACTTGTGATTGAAAAACTCAATGACACTAGAACACAGCCCTCCTTCTAGCGCCAATGTTAATGCCAAGATCTTTCCACGCGCCTCAATCACGTAACACGCGTCTATATCCTGCACAGTAAACACGACAACACCAAAAGCTTGATGGCTTCGACCGTCGGGGGATAGCTCCGGCGTGAGAGTCAGTACAGGCGATCACAAGGTTAATAATGGAGGATAAAATCTCTAGTGTATTGAGAGAGAGAGAATTATCAGTTGTTAGTGTGTGTACCTTTTTCTTGAAGACTTTCTTGCTATGATATGCTCTCTAGCTCGGTTTACCGTGCCACCCACTACCTCTAACATAGCCCCCTGATCTGATGATTTCTGCATCGATCAAGCACAAATCCACCCACTACCTGTGGTCATTGTTTGTTACCGTCGGCCGTCCAAGAATCCCATCCACATTAATGCATGGCAGATATCATAGTCAACCATCATGCTTTTTCATCATTACCGGTCAAAGATGGAGATATTTAATATCTAATGGGCCAGCCTAATAACCCGACCCGATCTTATAAAGACTTGACATAAATAATATAGTGACTAGACCCAATAACATTAAGACCCAATAGTGAAAACCCAATGGACTAACTAAATAAGGAAGCCCAGTTCATTCGGTCCAATAAGTGAAATATCATGACCCAACAACATTATTACATAATCAATTATCTATATATCTATATCTATATCTATATCTATATATATATATATAATAAGACAATATTTAGTTTTGTGGTCTTCAGTCTTTGGTATGAGTTTAGAATTTAACCGGAAGTAAAACACTTTTTACGTTCCTATACAATTCTAAGATTAATTTAATTAGAATTAAAACTCTCTTTATGATATTACAAACTTTAATATTAACTTATTATTTTACAAAAAAAAAATTATAAGAATCCGTTAATTACTTAGTCATATTTTTAACTTAAAAATCATATTTAGGATTTTAGTTCAAAATTTTACTCAACTTTAATCTCTAAATGACTATATGTGACGCCCCCAAAAATAGGTATACATTAACTATTCTGAGTCGCCAAATACATGGTACAGAATACAAATACAATCTTAAATATACAACATGAGTTGTGAGTTTTAATACAAATATTGTCTTCTAGACAGTATTAAAACTCAAAATAAGTCCTCAATACATTTATTAACACACTATTTCATAGAATAGTGAGGACTACTAATGCTAACATCTGGACCGTCACTCCGTTCCCCAACTAGTCCCTGCTACATTCTCATTTCCTGAAGAGAACAATGAAAGTAAAAGGGTGAGCTCAACTAGCCCAGTAAGAAATATTATGACTAAGATAATGCAGAATAAATTATCATTAGCCTTCAACAATGTTAAACTAATAAAATACAATAGACATCAAGTTTAACTACAGCGGAACAAGCAACCCATTAAAAGAGCCAAGTAGAGAATAAAATCTACTATCTTTTATGATTTAAAAAGGTTTGTCATCACTTTTATCGATGAGACTCAGCTTAATAAATAAATCACATCATCCCTGCACTATGGCCAATGATATTCATTAGTATCACAACCACAAATTATTCATGCACTACGGGCCAAGGATATTCGTGTATTCATCAATGGTCATGATCATGCCAACAACTATCCATCAATGCACTACGGGCCAATGATGGACTTTTACCACATCATTTGTAACATTACGGTCATGATTATACCGATTAATCCCTGGTTATAATCATACCAAGTCCATCTATGCACTACAGGCCACAGATGACTTTCAACATAAAATAAACATGAGGATGATGACAATGATATAAGAATTCAATAAAAACAAGTTAAAGAATTAATTTATCCAGGAACTAATAACGTCCAAATTGTCAACATGATACTTCTTTGTAGAGTAAAATTCAAGAATGCTCAGAAGAATATTTTCATGAAAAGATACTGGATGAAGCGCAAATATCATGGATATTCCACTAATTTCATGGAGTATAGAAATCAAAACTTTAACCAATTGAGTATAATAAAGAATGGAATAACAAAAGAAATCACCAAGCATGCGATAGACCGCATAGACAGGTTATTCCAACAGAATAATAAACAACGGAACCAGGTCAGGAGAAATTCACACCAACAGGATATTCCAACAAAATAATAAAGAATGGAATAACAACAGAAATCATTATACATGCGATAGACCGCACAAACAGGTTATTCCAACAGAATAATAATTAATGGAACCAGGTCAAGCGTAAACGCACCGACAGGATATTCCAACAGAATAATAAATAACGGAACCAGGTCATGCGTAAACACACAGACATGTGATGTTCCAAATGTAATAATAAAGAATGGAATAACGATGTAAGAATTTTACCAAGTATGCGGTATTGCATAGGCATAAAAGTTATTCCAACATAATAACAAAGAATGGAATAATGTAAGTTCTCTTTATAAAGACAAAAGAAAGAAATAATACCCCTACCGTAAAAAAGAAGAGTATTCCGACCGTAGTAGGATGATGATATTCTTAAAGAAAACTTGCACTACGCTCAAAGCTTCTTAAAACTCTAAAGAAATACGCCAAGATTATAGAAGAATTCTCCGAACTTACGTGTAGTTTTCAATTCTAACTAAGCATCCTATTTATAGGAAAATAGAAAGGATACTATCTTTGCACTATGCAATAAAATATAATATATTTTATTTATAATCAAATAAAATAAAATTTTATAAAAAGTATTCTGCTTTTATAAAAAGATTTTACTATGCAAACACTATGCGACATTATGCAAACACTATGCATAATAAAATATAATATATTCTAATTATTGTCTAATAAAACAAATAACTTTATAAAAGCATTATGCTTTATATAAAATGATTTTACTATGCAAAACACTATGCATAATAGAATATAATATATTCTAATTATTGTTTAATAAAACAAATAACTTTATAAAAATATTTTGTTTTATATAAAAAGCTTTTCTGTTTTATTACATTAATAATATTAATAAAACAAAATTTATATATATAACATATATATATAAACTTCCGTGACTTCATAAAAAGACACCTCAATATATCTAACAATATTTATCATTATTATTATAATTCACAATATTAATCGACCAGGTCGTTCCCAAGAAAGAGGGGGCTTTCCAATAAGGATTTCTCCCTATTGGCGCGCAATTAGGTGACCAAACCTCTCCTTGGCAGAACTTCTAGACATCGTTAATATTGCAAATAATAATATTAATAACTCTATCATCTCAATTATTGATTTAATAATATATAAAATATCGACAATAATTGAATCAAATAACGTGAGATACTATGCAACAATTACTGAAGCAATAATTGAACAAAACTGAGTGACTTCTCACGTAAGCATCAATAATCAATACCATGTGCTACTATGCAACCACGCGTATTACTGTACTTTTACTACTGAGTAGTTCAACAATTTAAACTGTAAAACTTCCGCCGTAATTTTCATAAAAATATTTTTGTCATTTTCTCAATCCGACAATAATTCTGTTGTGGGGTCCACCAATGATTGTGTCGTCGTACGAATATTCCCTGTTAAAATGAATATTCCCCGACCAATCGAATATTATATAACAACTTACGTACTTTGCAAAATTTATAAATATTACCCATAACTATAACATTATATCAAATTCATTCCATAATATATAAAAATGATATTTATAGAAAAATCATCTTTATGAAAAAGTTGGGGTCTTACAACCTCCCCTTCTTATAAAATTTCGCCCTCGAAATTAGGGTATGTACCTGGTATGTCGAAAAGGTAAGGATATCTTGATTTCATTTCAGATTCTAACTCCTGGGTCATTTCCTCAACATCTTGGTTTCTCCATAAAACTTTGACTTGAGATATAACCTTGGAGCGTAGAATATGTTCCTTCTTATCCAAGATTTGAATAGGAACCTCTTCATACGTCAAATCTTCCGCTATTTCGTCCGGTTCTAACTCAATAATGTGGTTCGGGTCTTCCACATATTTACGTAACATGGATATATGAAAAACGTTATGAACACGAGACATACTTGGCAGTAACGTGAGTCTATACGCCACAGTTCCTACTCAATTGAGGATTAAAAATGGGCCAATAAATCAAGGATTTGGCTTTCCTCTCTTTCCAAATCTCGTAACTCTTTTCCATGGAGCAACACGTAACAACACATGATCTCCAATATCGAATTCCACATCCTTTCGATGAAGATCAGCATAACTCTTTTGTCGATCTTGTGAGGTTTTTATACGTTGTCGTATCGTTTGAATCTTTTTCGTAGTCAACGTACCAACTCTGGTCCCAACAACGTTGCTTCACCCACCTCATCCCAGCATACTGGAGAACGACACTTTCTTCCATACAACGCTTCAAATGGAGCCATGCCAATACTTGCTTGGTAGCTATTGTTGTAGGAAAACTCTACTAATGATAAGAACTTGTCCCAACTTCCCTTGAAGTCAAGGACACAGAGTCTTAATAAATTTTCAAGAGTTTGAATAGTCCTCTCTGATTGTCCGTCCGTCTGAGGATGATATGCCAAACCAAATCGTAAGTCCGTGCCCATAGCTTTTTACAAAGTAACCCAAAATTGTGAAGTAAATCTTGGGTCTCGATCAGAAACTATAGATACTGGCATACCATGTAGTCTTACAATCTCGTTTATGTACATACGAGCAAGACGTTCAAGTGTATAAGTTTCTCGTATTGGTAAGAAATGAGCAGACTTGGTCAATCTATCAACAATGACCCAAATTGCATCTATGCCTTGAGAAACCTTGGGAAGACCAGTAACGAAATCCATGATAACGTGCTCCCACTTCCATTCTGGATTCTCAAGTGGTTGTAATGGACCTTTTGGTACTTGATGCTCTGCCTTGACTCGTTGACAAGTTAGACACCTTGAGATAAACAGCGCTATCTCTCTCTTCATATTTCTCCACCAAAATGTATGACGAAGATCACGATACATTTTGGTACTCCCAGGATGGATTGCAAACGGTGTGTTGTGCGCCTCCATCATGATTTATACTTTAAATCAAGGTCGTTAGGAACACAAAGTCCGAGTTGACTCAAGTATTCCTTCTTCATCGATTCTTGCTTCCTAAGATAGCACCTTCTTGTACTTTCTTCCTCATACACGCATCACCTCCATATCTCAGTAACTTGAGCGAATTTTAACTTTATCAATTAAAGCTCGGTTCTACTCAGATATTCTCCATCATCACATGGGTCCCCGAGTCTTTAACTCTATCTTCATCCTTTGCAAGTCACACAAAATGGGCCTTTGCGTTGTCAATATCGCACTTTCATTCCGCATACGATCTTCTACTTAATGCGTCAGCTACCACGCTCGCTTTTCGTGATGGTATTGGATGGTATGATCATAATCTTTCAACAAGTCAAGCCAACGTCGTTGTCGCATGTTGAGTTCTTTTTGAGTGAAGAAATATTTGAGGCTTTTATGATTCGTAAAGATCTCCACTTTCTCCCCATACAAGTAATGCCTCCAAATTTTAAGTGCGAAAACAACCGCTTAAACTCTAGATCATGAGTAGGATAATTCCTCTCATATTCTTTGAGTTGTCGAGAGGCACAAAAGCTATGACTTTCCCATGTTGCATGAGAACACATCCTAACCCTTTGCTCAAGCATCATCAGATGACAAATCCTCCGAACCGGATGGTATTGTCAGAACAGGTGCTGAAATGAGTCTCCTCTTGAGTTCTTAAAAACTCTTCTCACATTCCTCGTTTCTAACTGAATTTTGTATCTTTCCGAGTCAGCTGAGTTAATGGAGTAGCGATTCGAGAAAACCCTTCTACAAATCTCCGATAATAACCAGCTAAGCCGAGAAAGCTACGTACTTCGGTCATTGATTTAGGTTGCTCCCAGCTTTGAATAGCTTCAATCTTTGCTGGGTCAACAGATATTCCATGACTTGATATTACATGCCCAAGGAATGCTACTTCCTCAAGCCAAAACTCGCATTTCTTCAACTTGGCATAAAGCTTATATTCACGAAGCTTTTGGAGTATCTACCTCAAGTGTTGCTCATGATCTTCACGGCTTTTGGAATAAATAAGGATGTCATCAGTAAAGACAACCACAAAGTGATCCAAATATTCCTTGAAAACTCGGTTCATCATATCCATGAAGGCAGCAGGAGCATTAGTCAATCCAAAGGACATGACTAGGAATTCATAATGCCCGTACCGAGTTCTGAAAGCCGTCTTTGGAATGTCATCTGTTCTAATCTTCACTTGGTGATATCCTGAACGAAGATCAATCTTTGAAAAGAATTTGGCTCCTTGCAACTGGTCAAACATGTCATCAATACGTGGCAATGGGTACCTATTTTTGATGGTGACATGATTCAACTCCCGATAATCAATACAAAGTCGCATACTCCCATCTTTCTTCTTCACGAATAAAACAGGAGCACCCCAAGGAGACGTACTAGGACGAATGAAACCGATCTCTAACAATTCTTGCAGTTGGGTCTTTAACTCCTGAAGTTCAATAGGAGCCATTCGATATGGGGTTTTGGAAATGGGTTTTGTACCGGGTTCAAGGTCGATAAAAAATTCAATTTCACGCTCTGGGGGTAGGCCAGGAAGTTCTTCAGGGAATATGTCAGGAAATTTATTAACAATAGAGATATCATTCAAAACTGACGTATTTTTGTTTAAATCTGTGACATGAGCTAAGAAAGCTTAACATACATTTTTCAATAAATGAATAGCTTTATGGCTTGAGATGACAGTGATTGATTTTAATGGTTTGGTTGCTTGAATTCACATAATAGGTTGGTTAGGAATATGAAAGCTAACAACCTTACGAAAATAATCAATTTTTGCATGATGAGTAGTTAACGAATCAATCCCTAGAATCACATCAAATGCAAGTATTTTCAAAGAAATGAGATCGACAGGTAATGTGAGGGTACCGATTTGAACCAAACAAAACTTATAAATAGTGGATGTAATGAAGGTTTCTCCCAATGGAGTTTCAACAGATAAGTCAAAGTCCAATTTCTCAGCAGTCAAATTTAAACGTTGAGCGCAAGTAGGAGAAATAAAAGAATGGGTAGAACCGGTATCAAATAAGGTATATAATTCGCTAGAGTTTATGATAAGCTTACCCGTGATGACCTCATTCGGGTTCCTTGCTTTCTGGGAGGTCATGACAAACGCTCTCCCTTGAACTACCAGTTTTGTCTTATCTGGGACGGCCTTTGATGCCTCCATCCCAGCTGGACTTGTCTTCGGTGCACGACAAAATCGGGCCAGGTAACCTTCTCTTCCATAATTGTAACATGCTTTGGATGGCATCGCTAGCTTGGACCGATGTGTCCCTCTCTCCACATTTGAAGCATATGATGAGGTGGTCGCTCTCCTTCCTTAACGACAGGTGTTGATGCTAACGTCTTTCCATCATTGTTGAATCTCCTCTTCTTGAAATGTCCATTCTTATTGTTTTGGCCATGATTACCACCAAAGTGGTTACCATTTCTTGTATGTTGATTCCCTCCACGCTTATTGTCACCGCTTGATGGATTATATCACCGGTATTATCATTTTTTCTTACCGCTCTCTTTTGGTTGGGTTGACTCATTATTGGGCTCCAATAACTGAGCCCTATTAACAACATCTGAATACAAACACAGTTTATGAGAGATAAGATATTGACGTATCTCGGGTTTCAAACCTCTTAGAAACATTCGCGTCATTCTCTCCTCGTTATCAACCAAATGAGATGCAAACCGGGACAACTCGGCAAACTTGGCTTCGTACTGCGACACGGTCATGTTGTTTTGCTCCAGCTTGATGAACTCTACCTCTTTCATGTGACGAATACTTTCGGGAAAGTACTTGTCGTTGAACAGTTCTTGGAACTTCTCCTAAGACATCTTCAGTGCGGCAGGTTGAGTACGCTTTATAGATTTCCACCAAAGAATCCTCTTGCGCCTGCATGAAGGTGGCAAAGAGAACCTTTTGCTCCTCGGAGCATCCCAAGACATCAAATATCTTGTTGATCTGCTTTATCCACGTCTCTGCCTTAAGTGGTTTTGGCTCTCCAAAAAACTTCGGTGGTCCCAGTTCCTTGAACTGCTTAGCGGTGATCGTCCGAGAGTTGTCAGTGTTTCCACCTGCATTTTGGACATGAGCCGCTCTTGCCTAATGTTGCATGAATTGCATAAAGCCTCTGAACATTCCATCGTTCATCATCTGGTCCGTGTTGTTGTTTGCCTGAGTATTGTCGCCTTCTTGATGCACATTATCCTGATTATTGATCTGTGGAGACTCAACGGTCTCCTGTGCTCCATTGATGTTCTCAACATTCTCGGATGTCATTTTTAAATAATACCACAAAACAAGGGTTAATTAACATATCACATATTATCCCTATACTCTGACCGACCAATTAAATACCAAATAAATTTAGGTAGGTCATACTAGCGAAGGAATTCTCCGTCTCTCCCCTCCTAGTTCTTGTCTCACATCTTAGCCAGGGATCATATCCCTAAGCTTTAATACCAACTATGACGCCCCCAAAAATAGGTATACATTACCTATTCTGAGTCGCCAAATACATGGTACAGAATACAAATATAATCTTAAATATACAACATGAGCTGTGAGTTTTAATACAAATATTGTCTTCTAGACAGTATTAAAACTCAAAATAAGTCCTCAATACATTTATTAACACACTATTTTATTGAATAGTGAGGACTACTAATGTTATCGTCTGGACCATCACTCCATTCCCCGACTAGTCCCTGCTACATTCTCATTTCCTGAAGAGAACAATGAAAGTAAAAGGGTGAGCTCAACTAGCCCAGTAAGAAATATTTTGACTAAAAGATAATGCAGAATAAATTATCATTAGCCTTCAACAATGTTAAACTGATAAAATACAATAGACATCAAGTTTAACTGCATAGGAACAAGCAATCCATTAAAAGAGTCAAGTAGAGAATAAAATCTACTATCTTTTATGATTTAAAAAGGTTTGTCATCACTTTTATCACGAGACTCGACTTTAATAAATAAACCACATCATCCCCGCACTACTACCAAGGATATTCATTAGTATCACAACCACAAATTATCCATGCACTACGGGCGGGGATATTCGTATATTCATCAATGGTCATGATCATGCCAACAACTGTCCCATCAATGCACTACGGGCCAATGAGGACTTTTACCACATCATTTGTAAAATTACTATTAATGATTATACCGATTAATCCCCTCGGTCATAATCATACCAAGTCCATATATGCACTACAAGCCACGTATGACTTTCAACATAAAATAAACATGAGGATGATGACAATGATATAAGAATTCAATAAAACAAGTTCAAGAATTAATTTATCCAGGAACTAATAACGTTCAAATTGTCAACATGGTTCTTCTTTGTAGAGTAAAATTAAAGAATGCTCAGAAGAATATTTCCATGAAAAGATACTGGATGAAGCGCAGATATCAAGGATATTCCACTAATTTCATGGAGTATAGAAATCAAAACTTTAACCAACTGAGTATAATAAAGAATGGAATAACAAAAGAAATCACCGGGCATGTGATAGATCCTTATGCATGCATTATTCCAATAGAATAATAAATAACGGAACCAGTCAAAGTAAATTCACACCGATGTGGATATTCCAACAAAATAATAAAGAATGGAATAACAATGTAAATCACTATGCATGCGATAGATCGCATGCATACGAGTTATTCCAATGAATAATAATTAATGGAACCAGTCGGCTTAAACGCAAGCTTAAAGCGGTGATATTCCAAATAGAATAATAAATAACGGAATCGGTCATGCGTAAGCATTGTATGTGATGTTCCAAATGTAATAATAAAGAATGGAATAATGTAAGAATTTTAACAAGCATGCGGATATTAGATGTAGACAGTTATTCCAACATAATGATAAAGAATGGAATAACGTAAGAATTTCACCAAGTATGCGGTATTGTGATATGATAAAAGTTATTTCAACATAATAATAAAGAATGGAATAACGAAGTTCTCTTCATGAAGACGAAAGAAAGAAATAATACCCCTTACCGTAAAAGAAGAGTATTCCGACTGGTAGGGTGAGGATATTCTTGAAGAAAACTTGCACTACGCTCAAAGCTTTTTAAAACTCTAAAGAAATACGCTCAAGATTATAGAAGAATTCTCTGAACTTCTGGTGTGGTTTTCAATTCTAACTAAGCATCCTATTTATAGAAAAATAGAAAGGATATTATGCTACACTATGCAATAAAATATAATATATTCTATTTATAATCAAATAAAACAAAACTTTATAAAAAAATATTCTATTTTATATTAAAAAAAATTACTATGCAGACACTATACAAATACTATGCATAATAAAATATAATATATTCTAATTATTATCTAATAAAATAAATAACTTTATAAAAGTATTCTATTTTATATAAAAAGATTTTACTATGCAAAATACTATGCATAATAGAATATAATATATTCTAATTATTGTCTAATAAAACAAATAACTTTATAAAAGTATTATGTTTTATATAAAAAGTTTTTCTGTTTTATTACATTAATAATACTAATAAAATAAAATTTATATATATAAACTTCCATGACTTCATAAAAAGACACCTCAATAAATTTAACAACATTTATCATTATTATTATAATTCACAATATTAATCGACCAGGTCGTTCCAAAGAAAGAGGGGGCTTTCCAATAAGGATTTCTCCTGTTATCAGCGCAATTAGGTGACCAAACCTCTCCTTAGCGTAACTTCTAGATATCGTTAATATTGCAAATAATAATATTAATAACTCTGTCATCTCAATTATTGATTTAATAATATATAAAATATCGACAATAATTGAATCAAATAATGTGAGATACTATGCAATAATTATCAAGCAATAATTGAACAAAACCGAGTGACTTCTCACGTAAGCACCAATAATCAATACCGTAACTAGCATCTTTATGCAACCACGCCAGACATCAGTATTTTTACTACCGAGTAGTTCAACAGTTTTAATCAGTAAAACTTCCGTCGTTATTTTCATAAAAATATTTTTATCATTTTTTCAATCCGGCTAATAATTCCGTTATGGGCTCCACTTAATGATTGTGTCGCCGCATTTAATATTCCCCGTTAAAACGAATATTCCCCACCAATCGAATATTATATAACAACTTGCGTATTTTGTAAAATTTATAAATATTATCCACAACTATAACATTATATCAAATTCATTCCATAATATTTATAGAAAAATCATCTTTATTAAAAAGTTGGGGTCTTACACTATATATTAAAATATTACGAGTACATAATAATTAATATTAAAACATATTATATATATATATATATAGAAATATATTAATGATTACTTTAGTTACTTAATTCTATTACATATAGGAGACCTAATTTAGTTAATTAATTTTACAAAACAATTATAACTTATATATTAGTTATTAAAATTTAGTTTGCTAGCTTTTAAAACTAAAATCATAATGTCACTCATTATTCTACAACAATGATATTCCTAAATAACTATATATATATATATAATATATAATTATTACAAAATATATTAATGATTAAATTTAACTAAACAACTTTATTTCATATAGGAGACATTTAATTAATTATTACTAAAAAATTATGACATATATATATATATGTCATAATTTTTTAGGCTTTTAGATTTTCACTCAACTTTGAAATCTAAAAATAAATAGTTATGTGAGTATTTGATAATTGTATGTGATCTGTAACCATTTATTTTTTAAGCAAAATTTGTAATCATTTTAATAATAATAGTAAGTTAATTTGAAATACAAAAACTATATTTTATAATTATTATATGTAAAATAAATACAAAATTTAAAATAATTTTATTTAAAAAATAATCACGTACTTCGTGCGTGACATTTAGCTAGTCATGGTATAATTAATGAAAATGGATATCCCAATTTTATTACCCTCTTTAACACCCTAATGTACAAGATCATATGGAAAGTGCAATTATATGAGTTACTATTTTAAATTGCCTGCCTACGGATAGATAGACAAGAGGCTCCATTCCTCCATATTCACGGAAGGCTTGCTCTTCCCAGCTCGCCTATATCCCATTATGGACCTTACAATAATGGATGACAAACACATGTTTGTGTATGTTGTATTAATTGATGATACTTCTCTCTTCTAAAAAGTAAATTTATTTTGACTTTTTGATGTTAAAGATTACTCCAGCAGTTCCTTTTTAATTGAAGTTTGAAGGTTATGCATATACATTAAAAAAATACAATTAATACTTTTATTTGAATGACTAAGGGGCTGTAGATAAAAACTGAATGATATGAAGAAATTGAATAAAATTAAATGAAAAAAATTGTTTGACAATTGACATGTCTGAAACATCTGAATAACAGATTTTTATTATTTTACCCCTCTGAAAAAATTTAAAATTATTGTAAATTTATTTAATATTACTTAATATAATAGTTAATATTGTAAAAAAATATATTTTATTCAGCCGTCATTCAGTTCATTCAGCCAAAAATGACACTAAACCATTCAACTCAAGTCGTCTGAATGGCTGACCGATTCAGTCATTCAGACGATTTTTTTTTTCAAAACAAACGTACTGAATGACTAACCGATTCAGCCATTTAGCTATTCAGCATTCAGTGCGTAACAAAAAGCCCCTAAATTGAGTATAAAATTTTAATACTAGCCTTTTAAAAAATTTTGAAAAGATGAGAGAAAAACAAATTAACCTTTAATCATAAAGGATAATATAGAAAATTAATCATTTAATGCTTACTTGAAATCTACAAACTATAAGTAAAAAAATAAAAATCTCTCTTAAAAGACATAACAAAAGGGAGGGGGAGTATAAATTTAAAAGGCTGTTAATATTATTAGAACAAAAATATTGTCAGGGCAATAAGTGGCGTTTAAAGTTTTAAGTATCACTAGAACAATTATAAAAGTGTTGTAACATATGTATTTACCCTTATAGCATAATTTTTGCTTTGGTAATATCAATAGCCATTTTAAATTGCCATAATAAATCTAAATTTTTAAACAACAAATATTGTAATTAGTAGTACTTCCTACGTCCCATAATAAACATCATAATTTGACTTTTACGGTCAAATTAACCATTTTAAAAATTATTAATTACAAATATTTATATAGAATTTTCAAATTGCGAAACTTGATATTAGTAGTAAATTCTTTGTAGTTTATTATGATCATAATCACTTTGCGTATATTTTGATTTTTTTTAAGATTTATTAATTTAAAAAATGGTCAATTTGATAATAAAATTCAAATTCAAATATTTATTATGGAATGAAGGGAATAGTTTTTAGACGGATTAGGTGCTTGTTCGTCTTTCGATATGTGGAACGTTTGGTGCATTTTGAGATTCTAAACATGTGAGACCCCAAATTTTATGAATAAAGATTTAAATTTTTCGAAATATTTTTTTTGAATATTATGGTGTGGATTTGATATAATGTTATGGTTGTGGGTAATATTTATAAATTTTGCAAAGTATGCAAGTTGTTATAAAATATTCGTTTGGTTTGGGAATATCCGTATTACTCAAGACAATCATTGTGGACTCCACAATGTAAGTATTGTAGTAGTTAAAAACGCATGTAATTATCATTTTATAAAAATAACGGCGAAAGTGTTACCGTTAAAACTATTGAATAGTAGCACACAATATTGATTATTGATGCTTACGTAAGAAGTCACTCAGTTATACTCAATTATTGCTACAGTAATTGTTGCATCATATCTCTCATATTATTGATTTGATTATTGTCACAATATCATCTGCATAATATTTTATATATTATTAAATCAATAATTGAGACAAAAAAAGTTATTCATATTATTAAATTGCAATATTTACAATGTCTAGAAGTTCTGTCAAAGAGAGGTTTGGTCATCTAATTGCGCGCCAATAAGGAGAAATCCTTATCGGAAAGCCCCCTCTTTCCTGAGAACGACCTGATTGTTAAATATTGTGAGTTATAATATTAATGATGAATAAGTTCGTGTTGATTAAATATGAATTTGATAGTTCCATTGTGTTGGGATTATTAGTGTTAGTGGAAATCAACATCTATTCCGATGATAATTGATGTCTGAGGGTTATATTGATAAATTGGGTAATTAATCGGATAAATGAGCAATTAATTATTACTAATTCACATGCTTATATAACTATTTGTTCACATGTGTGTACTATTGAATCACATTCTTGTACTATTAGGGGAGTTGGTGCAAGATTGATAATAGTTGCATGACTAAGTTAAAAATGGAGGTATAGATGGAGGTACTATACTGTAATTCGTATTTTCACATGATTATAACTATTGATTCACATGATTGAACTATTGATTCACACAGATTTACTATTAGGGGGAGGTGGTGCAAGTTTGATAATACTTGCAGGACTAAATTAAAAATAAAAGAAAAGTTGGAGGTATTGTAGTGTAATATTTCGAGCCCCAAAACGTGCAATTATCGAAACTATATTTTCCTATAAATAGAAGCTAATTCTTTCTTCATTTCTCACCAATTCACTAAAGCTTTAGAGCAATTATTATAGAGAGAAATTATAGAGAAAGAAGAAGAGAAGTCTCGCTACCTCTACTACCCAAAGATCCGGTTTCTTTCTAAGGTAAGGGGTATTATTTCTTTCAGATTCATGAAGAGAACTATTGTTATTCCATTCTTTATTATTCTCATGGAATAACTCAGATACGCCAACTCTATGTATACATGGTAAAATTCTTCTCGTTATTTCATTCTTTATTATTATGTTGGAATAACTCATTACATGCCAAGTACTACATACATGGTAAAATTCTTCTGTTATTCCATTCTTTATTATTATATTGGAATAACCTGTCTATGCGAAGTACCGTATACATGGTGAAATTCTTCTTTATTCCATTCCTTATTATTCTTGTTAGAATATCCTCGTGCGTGCATGTATTATGCATTTAATTGGTTCCATTACTTATTATTCTGTTGGAATATCCTGTCTATGCGTATTACGCATGACCTGGTTCCATTATTTATTATTCTGTTGGAATAACCTGTCTGTACGGTCTATTGCATGCTTGGTGATTTCTGTTGTTATTTTATTCTTTATTATTCTATTAGAATATCCTGTCTGTGCAGTTTACGCATGACTTGGTTCCATTCTTTATTATTTTGTTGAGAATAACCTGTTTGTGCGGTCTATCGCATGCATGGTGAATTCTTCTATAATTTCATTCTTTATTATTCTGTTGGAATAACTTATTTATGTGGATTACCGCATGCATGGTGAATGATCCTTTGTATTCATATGAATAGTATTTTTATTCAAAAGGGGTTTCTGCCAGGGGTAATTTTGTAATTTTTCTGACCCTCAAAAATTCTGGAAAAATTTAAAATAATAATTTGATGACTTTTTTAGATTGTGTCCAAAAATGGCGATTTTTGGATGTATAGATTAAGAGTTATGGATTTTATGGGAAAAGACTATTTTAAAAGTAAACCCTTATAACTCTTTGTGGTTAACTTCAAAATTGGTGAAATTATTATTGGGAGTACATGTATATAACAGGAGTACACTCTGTAAATTTCAGAATTTTTGGATAAAAGTACAATTTATGATAAATGTCTAAATATTCGGTAGTTTTGGCCATATGAAAAATAGTAAATAAATTTTAAAAATTCTGACAAAAATATATGTTCAATATGGGACTATATTCTGCTAAATCCCAGAAAAGAAATATTTTGTGACTGATTTGGTATTTTTCATGAAAATGAACTAGTTATGAGTAAATGAATTAAATATGTTATGTGAAGTAACAAAATTGGAAAATAGGACTTTATGGCTTGAGAATCCTATATAGGATATATGCAGATTTTTGATGAGGGATTTGATCATTGGTGATGAAATCTTATGAGTATGGCATTTTTGAATGATTAAATGCATTATTTGGTAAAGTGTAAACAATTGAAATAAATTGTTTATAAGTTTAAGAAGTGATTAAAATATTGTTATAATATTAATAATATTAGATGATGAGTTTATTAAGTGATTGATAATATTTGGATAAATTTAAAGTCTTTAATATTTATCCTTGTTTTCGTTTGATTAATGCTTATATCATTGTCATCATCCTCATGCTTATATTGTGATGAAATTCATCTTTGGCTTACGTGCATAGATGAACTTAGTATGATTATGACCAGAGATCATTCGGTATAATCATGACTTGTAATGTTATAAATGATGTGGTAAAAGTCCTCAGTGGCCTTTAGTGCATTGATGGACAATTTTTTGGTATGATTATGACCAGGGATTATTCGGTATAGTCATGACCATTGATGATTTAATGAATATCCTTGGCCCGTAGTGTAGGGATGATTCGATGATGTGGTTTATTTATTAAGCTGAGTCTCAGCGATAAAAATTGATGAAAACATTTTAAATCATAGAAGATAGTAGATATCATGCTCTACTTGACTCTTCTAATGGATTTCTTATTCTCGCCGCAGCTTAAACTTGATGTCTATTGTATTTTATCGCTTTAACATTGTTGAAGACTAATGATAATTTATTCGCATTATCTTAGTCATAATATCTCTTCTTCGGGCTAGTTGAGCTCACCTTTTTTTCACCGTTTCTTCGTGAAATGAGAACGTGGCGGGGACTAGTCGGGGAATGGAGTGATTTCGTCCAGATGATAGCATTAGTAGTCCTTACTATTCTGTTAAATAGTGTGACAATAAATGTAATGAGGACTCCATTGAGTGTGGATATTGTCTAGATGACAATATTCTTATTAAAACTCTTAGATTATGTTTTGTCGTATTTTACACGACTGTTGTATAATTAAGTTGTATTTGAATTTTGTACCATGTATTTGGCGACTCAAGATGGGTGATGTATACCTATTTTAGGGGCGTCACAAAACGCACCAAATGCAATTAAAAATCTTATTCATTTATAAGTAATTTATTTCAAATGCAACTTGTTTAACTCATAAATGTTGTATTTGGGGTCCAAATATAATGCTCCAAAAGTGGTGCGGTGTATTTGTACCTCTAAATACATCAAACGTTATCGCTGCAAACTCTTAAAACGCAGATAACCGAAAATACCCTAGGATGGACTTGACCCTCCTTCGTTACATCTTCCATATGCATCCAATTCTCTCGATACACATTTAGTAACAAAAATTATTATATTAAGCAAGACAATAATATTCATCGTAAATTATTGCGTTATTAAAAATAAAATTTGTGTTACTAAGGGGGCGTTTGATAAAAATTGAATGAATCTGAATGAGCTGAATCTGAATCTGAATGAGCTGAATCTGAATTTGAATGAAAAAAGTTGTTTGATAATTGACATGTCTAAAACATCTGAATGACAAAATTTTATTATTTTACCCTTCTAAAAAAAATTCAAAATTGTTGTAAATTTATTTAATATTACTTAATATAATAGTTAATATTTTTTTATTTTTTTTATTTCATTCAGCCATTCAGTTCAAAAATTTTAACTTAGTCATTCAGCTCGTCCATCTTACCGATTCAATCATTCAGTCCAAAACAAACGCACTGACCGATTCAGCTATTCAGATTCAACTTCATTCAGCTCTAAACAAACAACCCCTAAATGTGTATTGACAAAAATTAAGTGAAAAGAGTAATTGAGTGGATCCTAATCCAGAAGCGACTCAAATACGATTATTTGTAACGAATGTTATTGTGTGGCTAAATATAATACATTTTACTACTAATTATATAATGGGAAAAATGGGTAGAAGGTGTAATGAATGGAAGATAGTTTACAATTTTCATAATTGTATTTATTAAAGTTAAGTAAATTTATGTTAATTTAAAATACAAAAAATGTCTCAAATTAATTTCAAAAATCAAAATGACTCTGTATTTTGAAAAGGAGGGAGTAATTTTTTAACAACTAAATTTATTTCAAGTTTTATAATTGATATACTCCAATATTATTCATTTTAATATATGATACTACATTAGTTCCAAATTATAATATTAATATTGACTTTTTAAAAGTTAATTTCAAATATTTTAAAATTAAAATTGATATGAATTCATTTAATTTATGTCAATACAATTATGAATACCATAAACTACCTAAAAATACTATTAATTATAAGATTTATTGTTTTCAAAACTTAAATGAATTATGTCAATTTTAAATTTAAAAATATCTCAAATTAATTTATGAAAAATTAATATTAATTTTATAATTCAGAAAGTAGGTGGTATAATAATATTCTCTCGATTAAAAGATCCCTCTGTCCCATAATATATGACGTTTTAGATGATTTCATTTTTCTCAAATTATTTGTCGTTTTATATAATTTAGGAGAATTAATTACAATCTTTTCAAAATTATCCTTCATGGAAAAATATTATAAATGAGAGAGAAAATATGAGATAAGTATGATAATTATGAGAATTTAAGAGTACTATAGATAATTGATATTATATTTAATACTATATAATTTTTTTTTTAATTTTTATGTATAACTCTAAAACGTCATATATTATGACACGGATGAAATATTGTTTTGGGACATGGATAAAAGATTAAAAGGTTGATGAAGTGCGCCTTTTTTTATTTCTTTTCCCAAGAAAAAGGTAGAGGACTGTATAACTGAATTGGGATTTGCAGAATTTTGCATTTGTCTTGGGATTCAGTTGATAGTGTAAGTAGCAATATTCTTACAAATATTAGGGTCTCCCTACATAATATAAGTCGGTTTATATTAAGTCGTTTTAGAGTTATGTATAATTATTAAGGAATAATTATATAATATTAAATATAATATTAATTATCTATATTATATTTATATTTAAAAAAAAATGTTATTTATTAGGCTAAAAATAGTGAGAGAACCAAAGTTATATTTAATACTTAGGGTAATATTAGAAACTAAGCAATTAATACTTACTTAAAATTCTCAAACGACTTATATTAAGGGACAAAAACACTTCTCTAAAACGACTTATATTAAGGGACAGAGGAAGTAATTTGGAATGCATAATATTAATTTTTATTTTATTAAATGGGACATATATGTCCCTTTGGAATCCAAGTTAGCTACCCATATATAAGGTTATTAAGTCTATCTTTAGATTTTTTTTTTTTTTCTCAAAAAAATCAATTTTACGAATGTAAAGAGTACAACAAATGTAAGTTGATAAAAAAATTTCATTTGATTAAGTGATGCATATTTGAATAAGAGTTGTAAAATATGAATGAGAAATATGAGAGAAATTTGAAGGTTAAAAAAATAGGAGAAAGAAAGTAGGTTTAAAAAGTGACACAATTTCAAAAAAAAAATCAATTATTTTTCTTCTCTTTTAATAAAATAGATAAAAGATAAATAAATATGAACCATCAAAATATATATTAATAGTACTCCACAATGCCCGACAAGTATAACTAATTTTCTTGTACGAATTAGGATACCTCCCTTATATATTTCATTCAATTTTCCTACATCTAGTCATCGTAAATATTATATTTAGCGATACAATAAAATATGGTGGAAACAATTAACAACACAATAAAATTCGTCACAAATACTTACGTCACTGATATCATTGTTAAAAATAATATTTATGTTACCAAGTATGTATTAAAAAATTTAGTGAAATTCCTTATATATATATATATATATATCGTCTCGGATCAGTCAGATACTTTTATCTTCTTTCACTGCGTCTCACCCTCCTTTAGGCGACGGTTTCGGTCAAACAACCGTCGTCTATACTTTTAGCGACGCTATATGTTGTCCGTCGCTAAAAATATAGGCGACGGTTGTATGACCGAAACCGTCGCCAAAAGGAGGGTAAGAAGACGGTGAGTAAATATAAGGTATATGATTTGATCCTCGCTTCTATATATATAGAAAGATCAGTATATATTACCTTATCTTACTCACTGTGTTTATCCTTTTAGCGACGGACGACGACGACGGTTTTGGTCATACAAATCGTTGTTCATACTTTTAGCGACGGACAACATATAGCGTCGCTAAAAGTATAGACGACGTTTGTATGACCGAACCGTCGTCGGATCCGTCGCTAAAGGGAGTGAGCACGGGTGAATAAGATAAGGGGTATGCACTTGATCCGGACCGATATATATATATACGGGGATTAATTTGATATTTTGACTCAATTCTTGGGTTAAACGAGTGAAGATTTGAATATTATCTTAGATAGATTATTAAAAAGAGTCAAATATACAGTTGATATAAACATTGTCGATTTAACTTGACTCGATTCGACTCGATTAACTGATTTAACTAATCTTAATTTAAAACACTTGTAATGATCAGTTTGACTAAAATTTCAATTGAAATTTAGCAGTTAGAGCTCATAAATCAATTGCTCAATTCAATCAGAACCCTACAAATGGTGTGGGATTCTAATCACATTGTTAAGTCTTCTTCTTTTAACTTCTTATTTAATAGGCTACTTTTTAAAAAATAAATAAATGGGATTACTTAGAATATCAATTATGTTAGAATAATTTAATTTTGAGCAATGCTGATATAGATAATGTTATAACTTATCCTAAAAAGCTCACTATCATATTTTAGGATATTGATGGGACCAATTACCAATATATCCAGAGGGTCCAATAATTGGAGCAGAGCAGTGTGTGTTAGGCTAGATTACGGATGCTAGTGAAACTTCCCAATTAAATTAATTATAGCGACACTTAAAGTGTTTGCCGCTATATTAACCGTAAAAGTAATATACTATTAAATGAATATTTATTCTGATAATATTATTTTAATGGTTGATATTATCAAAGTAAAAAATATTATTAGAGTAATAAGTGTTACTTAAAATAATAAGTGTCATCAGAATAATTACAAAAATATCGTTAATGTATTTTTACAGACAGTATCAATAATTTAATTTTTATTTTGATAATATCAACGTGTACGATCTCTTTTTTCAGCGAACCTATAAAAACGAACTTGCTATAACAACGCTTTTTTCCGTCGCTATAGCATACAAAGCCAACGACATAACTATGACGACGGTTCGAATCATCGCTATAGCTCAAAAAACTATCGTTATAACTAATTTGCTGGAGAAGGGGACCGTCAAGGTGTGTGTATATATATATATATACAATTCGCTTTCTCCAAAGAACCTGGAAGGAATGAACTAAAATCTAACTTAAATTTATAGCGATTTATTTTTCCTCCGTCGTTATAGCATACAAAGTCGGTTTTTATACTATAAATGACGAAAAAAATCGTCATATAAATGGGCTTCGCTTCTTCTTTTTTAAATCGTTGGAGAGAGCCCATATATATATATATATATATATATATATATATATATATATATATATATATATATATATATATATCCTGTGAAAACAATATTTCAAGTAAATTTGCGTATGAAGATGGCATTTGTGGGGTATTTGAGTACCGTGACTAGGACACAACAGTTGAGATTTAATATATTTTTCAATCACACAAATATAATTATATTTAAATAAGTTCTCATTGCCTTTGTAGAGCACATACATACGTCTTTTGTAAGTAACTTTGCACTAATGTCATATTTTTATTGCCTTTATCAGGAAAAGAGAATCATATATAATTTTGGCCATACAATTTTATAATAAATTTAAATTTTGAGCAATGGTAGGAGTCCACAAAAAAATCTTAAATCGTAGATATTAAATGTATATTTTATAATAACATTATTTGTTCATCCTTTTATTACATAAGATTTGGTGCTATAATATTAAGAGTTTAAAGTTAATACACTGAAAATGTATATGAGCAAGATCATAACACGTCAATAAAAAAAAATAATTTTATTTAAGTTTAAATATAAATTATTATCCTAAATTATTAGCCTTTTTTCATTTCGGTGATTGATTTTTTATTTTTTTTCAATCAGATCATTAAACTATTAAAATTTTTCACTTCGATTCAATTTAAATTGTCACGTCATAAATTGATGACGTGACTTAAACGTGTGTCGTTTCAATGGTGATATGTCAAAAAAGAATAATGTTTGAGCTCTTCTAGATGAACATGAAAATTAGACATGAATATATTTGAATTTTACCTATTTGTATTTTGATCCAGCATTGAGGGTCAAAATACAAATAAGTGAAATTCAAATACACTCATATCCAATTTTCATGTCCACATAGAGTTTTTGATTTTATTCCATTATTATCATTTTAAATAATCAAAAAGATGAAATCTTAATAAAACATGACATATCTATTAAATAAACTAAATTGCAGTACATAACACCATTGCATGACATTTGTCATTCTCAAATTGCAACACCTGTTGTAAGACCCCAACTTTTATGAATAAAGATGAATTTTCTATAATTATCATTTTTGAATATTATGGAATGAATTTGATATAATGTTATAGTTGTGGGTAATATTTATAAATTTTACAAAGTACACAAGTTGTTTTATAATATTCGATTGGTCGGGGAATATTCGTACGATGGCACAATCATTGGTGGACTCCACAATGGAATTATTGTCGGATTGAGAAAATAACAAAAATATTTTATGAAAATAATGGCGGAAGTTTTACTGTTAACTGTTGAAACACCCTCTGTTTAAAAGTAATCTGATACTGGCGTGGTTGCATAAGTAGCACACAAATATTGATTATTGATGCTTACGTGAGAAGTCACCGCTTTTGTTCAATTATTGCTATAAGAATTGTTGCATAAGTATCTCACGTTATTTGATTCAATTATTGTCGATATTTTTATATATTATTAAATCAATAATTGAGACGACGGTTATTAATATTATTATTTGCAATATTAACGATGTCTAGAAGTTCACAAGGAGAGGTTTGGTCACCTAATTGCGCGCCAATGGGGAGAAATTCTTATTGGAAAGCCCCCTCTTTCCTGGGAACGACCTGATTGATTAATATTGTGAATTATAATATGGATGATAAATGTTGTTAAAAATATTGAGGGAATTTATATATATAAGTTTGTAATGTGTGTGGTGGGTGGAATATATATATATATAACATTATGTGTGTGTAAGTGGAAAATGGTGAAAAAGTAGAATTTTGGTGGAAAAGTGGAAATGGTGGGATGAGTATTAGTATTATATATATATATATATGGCATGAATTGAAAATGGTGGGGAAATGATGTTTGTCGGGTGGTTTATTTTTCAACCAACTTGTGGTTATATATATATATATATATATATATAATGTAACATGTGGGTGGTGGTGATCCTGGTGGATATTTTGGCAGGTTTTGGAATGATTTTTCAAGCTTGGTCATTATTGGCCAAAACTTCTCAATCATGAAGCATTATTGTTAGCTTGTTATTAAGGGAGCTTTTTAATTGGTCAAGGTTTTTAAATTGGTATGTGTTAATTTTTCATTGGACAACTCTTTGAAAAAGATTACTGATGTGTTGGATCAGTGAAGCTGTGACTCTGCAAATTATTTCGTCTGAAAAAAAAACTGTTGCGTCCGTAATATTTTTCTAAACAGTACCCCTTCTATTCTACTATAAATAGGATGCTTAGTTAGAATTGAAATCACACCAGAAATTTAGAGAAATTCTCTTCTATAATCTTGAGCATATTTCGTTAGAGTTTTAAGAAGCTTTGAGCGTAGTGCAAGTTTTCTTCAAGAATATCCTCACCCTACCAGTCGGAATACTCTTGTTTTACGGTAAGGGGTATTATTTCTTTTGTATTCATGAAGAGAACTTCTGTTATTCCATTCTTTATTATTCTGTTGGAATAACCTGTATACGCGGGCTACCCTATACTTGGTGAAATTCTTCTGTTATTCCATTCTTTATTATTCTGTTGGAATATCCTGTCTGTGCATTTTACGCCGGACCTAGTTCCATCTTTATTATTCTGTTGGAATATCCTGTCAGTGCGTTTTACGCAGGACCTGGTTCCGTCTTTATTATTCTGTTGGAACATCCTGTTGGTGCGAATTTCGCCTGACCTGGTTCCGTTATTATTTTTCTGTTGGAATAACTTGTCTATGCGAAGTACCGCATGCATGGTGATTTCTTTTGTTATTCCATTCTTTATTATACTCAGTTGGTTAAAGTTTTGACTTATATACTCCATGAAATTAGTGGAATATCCTTGATATTTGCGATTCATCCAGTATCTTTTCATGAAAATATTCTTCTGAGCATTCTTGAATTTTACTCTACAAAGAAGTATCATATTGACAAGTTGGACGTTATTAGTTCCTGAATAAATTAATTCTTGAACTTGTTTTATTGAATTCTTATATCATTGTCATCATCCTCATATTTATTTATTTTTTTTAAAGTCATCTGTGGCCTGTAGTGCATAGATGGACTTGATATGATTATGACCAGGGATTATTCATGAAATCATGACCGTAATGTTACAAATAATGTGATAAAAGTCATCATTGGCTCGTAGTGCATTGATGGACAGTTGTTGGCATGATCATGACCATTGATGAATACACGAATATCCTTGGCCCGTAGTGCATGGATAATTTGTGGTTGTGATATTTAATGAATATCCTTGGTAGTAGTGCAAGGATGATGTGGATTATTTATTAAGTTTGAGTCCCAAATGATAAAAGTGATGAAAACCTTTTTAAATCATAAAAGATTGTAGATTTTATTCTCTACTTGACTCTTTTAATGGATTGCATATTCACCGCAGCTTAAACTTGATGTCTATTGTATTTTATCGCTTTTTAACATCAAGAAGACTAATGATAATTTATTCTCAGATTATCTTAGTCATAATATTTCTTCTTCGACTAGTTGAGCTCACCCTTTTCTTCACCGTTTCTTCGTGAAATGAGAACGTGGCAATGGACTAGTCGGGGAACCGGAGTGATCATTCCCAATGATAGTATTAGTAGTCCTCACTATTCTCGCTAAATAGTGTGATAATAAATGTAATGAGGACTTATTCTGAGAGTGGATATTGTCTATAAGATAATAATTATATTAAAACTCACAGCTCTTTATATTAAAGATTGTATTCGTATTCTGTACCATGTATTTGGCGACTCAGAATAGGTGATGTATACCTATTTTGGGGGCGTCACAGTTGGTATCAGAGCTTAGGGATATGGTCCCTGGCTGAGATGTGAGACAAGAACTAGGAGAGGAGAGACGGGGAATTCCTTCGCTAGTATGACCTACCTAAGTTTATTTGGTATTTAATTGGTCTCACGTAGTATAGGGATAATATGTGATATGTTAATTAACCCTTGTTTTGTGGTCAGATTTGAAAATGGCATCCGATAATGTTGAGAACATCAATGGAGCACAAGAGACCGCTTGAGTCTCCACAGATCAATAATCGTGATAATGTGCATCGTGAAGGCGACAATCCTCGTGCAAATAACAACATTGACCATGATGAACGATGGAATGTTCGAGGCTTTATGCAATTAATGCAACATCGATAAAGAGCGCTGCTCTGTCCAAAATGCGTGGAAACACCGCAACTCTTGATTATTCATCGCTAAGCGCTTCAAGGAACTAGGACCACCGTTTTTGAGAGCCAAAACCACTTAAGGTGGAGACGTGGATAAAGCGGATCCGCAAGATATTTGATGTCTTGGGATGCTCCGAGGAGCAAAAGTTCCTTTGCCACCTTCATGTTGCGTGCAGAGGCGATTATTGGTGGGAATCAGAAACGTACTCAACTCATTTTGCCAAGATGACTTGGGAGAAGTTCCAAGAATTGTTCAACGACAAGTACTTTCCCGAAAGTATTCGTCACATGAAAGAGGTAGAGTTCATTAAGTTGGAGCAAAACAACATGACCGTGTCGCAAAGACAAAACCAAGTTTGCCGAGTTGTCCCGATTTAAGTCCCCATTTGGTTGATAATGAGGAGAGAATGACGCTAATGTTTCTAAGAGGTTTGAAACCCGAGATACGCCAATATCTTATCTCTCATAAACCGTGTTTGTATTCGAGATGTTGTTAATAGGGCTCGCTTATTGGAGCGCGATAATGAGTTAACCCAACCAAAAGAGAGCAAACAAAGAAATGATAATACTAGTGATAGCGATCATCGAAGCAAAGGACAATAAGCGTGAGGAATCAACATGCCGTAAATGGTAACCACTTCGGTGGTAAACATGACCAAAACAATAAGAATGGACATTTCAAGAAGAGGAGATTCAACGATGATGGAAAGACGTCAGCACGAGCACCCGTTGTTAAGAAAGTAGAACGACCACCTATCATATGCTTCAAATGCGAACGGGAGGGACATATCAGTCCAAACTGCGCGATGCCATCCAAAGCATGTTATAATTATGGAAGAGAAGGTCACCTAGCCCGATTTTGTCGTTCATCGAAGACAAGTTCAGCTAGAATGGAGGCACCAAAGGACGTCCCAGAAAAGTCAAAGCCAGTAATGCAAGGGGGAGCGTTTGTCGTGACCTCCCAGAAAGCAAGGAAACCGAACGAGGTCATCACGGGTAAGCTTATCATAAACTCTAGCGAATTATATACCTTATTTGATACCGTTCTACCCATTCTTTTATTTCTCCTACTTGCGCCAACGCTTAAATTTGACTCGGAGAAATTAGACTTTGACTTATCTCATTGAAACTCCGTTGGGAGAAACCTTCATTACATCCAATCGCTTATAAGTCTTGTTTGGTTCAAATCGGTACCCTCACATTACCTGTCGATTTTATTTCATTGAAAATACTTGCATTTGACGTAATTCTAGGGATTGATTGGTTAACTACTCATCATGCAAAAATTGATTATTTTCGTAAGGTTGTTGGCTTTCATCCTAAACAACCTATTATGCGAATTCAAGCAACCAAACCATTAAAATCAATCACCGTCATCTCAAGCCATAAAGCTATTCGCTTATTGAAAAATGGATGTCAAGCTTTCTTAGCTCATGTCACGGGATCTAAACAAAAATACGCCGGTTTTGAATGATATTTCTATTGTTAATGAATTTCATGACGTATTCCCCAAGAACTTCCCCGCCTACCCCGAGCGTGAAATTAAATTTTGTATCAACCTTGAACCCAGATAAAAACCCATTTCCAAAGCCCCATATCGAATGGCTCCTATTGAACTTCAGGAGTTAAAGACCCAACTGCAGGAATTATTAGACATCAGTTTCATTCGTCCTAGTATGTCTCCTTAGGGTGCTCCTGTTCTATTCGTGAAGAAGAAAGATGGGAGTATGCGACTTTGTATTGATTATCGGGAGTTGAATCATGTCACCATCAAAAATAGGTACCCATTGCCACGTATTGATGACCTGTTTGACCAGCTACAAGGCGCCAAATTCTTTTCAAGATTGATCTTCGTTCCGGATATCACCAATTGAAGATTAGAACCGATGACATTCCAAAGACAGCTTTCAGAACTCGGTACGGGCATTATGAATTCCTAATCATGTCTTTTGGATTGACTAATGCTCCTGCTGCTTTCATGGATATGATGAACCAAGTATTCAAGGAATATTTGGATCACTTTGTGGTCATCTTTATTGATGACATCCTTATTTATTCCAAAAGCCGTGAAGATCATGAGCAACACTTGAGGCTGATACTCCAAAAGCTTCGTGAATATAAGCTTTATGCCAAGTTGAAGAAATGTGAGTTCTGGCTGGAGGAAGTAGCATTCCTTGGGCACGTAGTATCAAGTCATGGAATATCTGTTGACCCGACAAATATTGAAGCTATTCAAAGCTGGGAGCAACCTAAATCAGTGACCGAAGTACGTAGCTTTCTCGGCTTAGCTGGTTATTATCGGAGATTCGTGGAAGGATTTTCTCGAATCGCTACTCCATTAACTCAGCTGACTCGGAAAGATACAAAATTTGGTTGGAACGAGGAATGTGAGAAGAGTTTTCTGGAACTCAAGAGGAGACTCATTTCAACACCTGTTCTGACAATACCATCTGGGTCGGAGGGATTTGTCATCTACAGTGATGCTTCGGGCAAAGGGTTAGGATGTGTTCTCATGCAACATGGGAAAGTCATAGCCTATGCCTCACGACAACCTCAAAGAATATGAGAGAAATTATCCTACTCATGATCTAGAGTTGGCGCAGTCGTTTTTGCACTAAAGATTTGGAGGCATTACTTGTATGGGGAGAAAGTGGAGATCTTTACGGATCATAAAAGCCTCGAATATTTCTTCACTCAAAAGGAACTCAACATGCGACAGCGACGTTGTCTTGAACTATTGAAAGATTATGATCATACCATCCAATATCATCCTAGAAAAGAGAACGTGGTAGCTGACGCATTGAGTAGAAGATCATATGCGGGTACGAGTGCGATATTGTCAACGCAAAGCCCCATTTTGTATGACTTGCAAAGGATGGAGATAGAGATAAAGACTCTAGGGACCCAAGTGATGATGGAGAATATACGAGTAGAATCGACTTTAATCGATAAAGTTAAAGCTGCTCAAATTACAGACCTGGAACTAATGCGTATGAGGAAGAAAGTGCAAGAAGGTGCTATGCCGAAAGCAAGAATTGATGAAAAAGGAATACTTCGAGTCAACTCCAGACTTTGTGTTCCTAACGACCTTGATTTAAAGTATAAAATCATGATGGAGGCGCACAACACACCGTTTGCAATCCATCCTGGGAGTACCAAAATGTATCGTGATCTTTGTCATACATTTTGGTGGAGAAATATGAAGAGAGAGATAACGTTGTTTATCTCAAGGTGTCTAACTTGTCAACGAGTCAAGGCAGAGCATCAAGTACCAAAAGGTCCATTGCAACCACTTGAAATTCCAGAATGGAAGTGGGAGCACGTTATCATGGATTTCATTCATCGGTCTTCCCAAGGTTTCTCAAGGCATAGATGCAATTTGGGTCATTGTTGATAGATTGACCAAGTCTGCTCATTTTTTACCAATACGAGAAACTTATACACTTGAACGTCTTGCTCGTATGTACATAAACGAGATTGTAAGACTACATGGTATGCCAGTATCTATAGTTTCTGATCGAGACCCAAGATTTACTTCATGATTTTGGGTTACTTTGTAAAAAGCTATGGACACGAACTTACGATTTAGTTCGGCATATCATCCTCAGACGGACGGACAATCATAGAGAGGACTATTCAAACTCTTGAAGATTTATTAAGACTCTGTGTCCTTGACTTCAAGGGAAGTTGGGACAAGTTCTTACCATTAGTAGAGTTTTCCTACAACAATAGCTACCAAGCAAGTATTGGCATGGCTCCATTCGAAGCGTTGTATGGAAGAAAGTGTCGTTCTCCAGTATGCTGGGATGAGGTGGGTGAAGTAACGTTGTTGGGACCGGAGTTGGTACGTATGACTACGAAAAAGATACAAACAATCCGGCAACGTATAAAAACCTCAGAAGATCGACAAAAGAGTTATGTTGATCTTCATCGAAAGGACGTGGAATTCAATATTGGAGATCATGTGTTGTTACGTGTTGCTCCATGGAAAGGAGTTACAAGATTTGGAAAGAGAGGAAAGCTCAATCCTCGATTCATTGACCCATTTTTAATCCTCGATCGAGTAGGGACTGTAGCCTATAAACTCGCTTTACCGCCAAGTATGTCTCGTGTTCATAACGTTTTTCATATATCCATGTTACGCAAATGTGTGAAAGACCCGAGCCACATTATTGAGTTAGAACCAGACGAAATAGCGGAAGATTTAACGTATGAAGAGGTTCATGTTCAAATCTTGGATAAGAAGGAACATATTCTAAGCTCCAAGGTTATACCTCAAGTCAAAGTTTTATGGAGGAACCACGATGTTGAGAAAATGACCTGGGAGTTAGAATCTGAAATGAAATCAAGGTATCCTTACCTCTTCGACATACCAGGTATGTACACTAATTTCGAGGGAGAAATTTTATAAGAAGGGGAGATTGTAAGACCCCAACTTTTATGAATAAAGATGAATTTTCTATAATTATCATTTTTGAATATTATGGAATGAATTTGATATAATGTTATAGTTGTGGGTAATATTTATAAATTTTACAAAGTACACAAGTTGTTTTATAATATTCGATTGGTCGGGGTATTCGTTTTAGCAGGGAATATTCGTACGATGGCACAATCATTGGTGGACCCCACAACGGAATTATTGTCAGATTGAGAAAACAACAAAAATATTTTATGAAAATAACGGTGGAAGTTTTACTGTTAACTGTTGAAACACCCGGTGTTAAAAGTACAGTAATACGCGTGGTTGCATAGTAGCACACGGTATTGATTATTGATGCTTACGTGATAAGTCACTCAGTTTTGTTTAATTATTGCTATAGTAATTGTTGCATAGTATCTCACGTTATTTGATTCAATTATTGTCGATATTTTTATATATTATTAAATCAATAATTGAGACGACGAAGTTATTAATATTATTATTTGCAATATTAACGATGTCTAGAAGTTCTGTCAAGGAGAGGTTTGGTCACCTAATTGCGCGCCAATGGGGAGAAATTCTTATTGGAAAGCCCCCTCTTTCCTGGGAACGACCTGATTGATTAATATTGTGAATTATAATATTGATGATAAATGTTGTTAAAAATATTGAGGGAATTTATATATATAAGTTTGTAATATGTGTGGTGGGTGGAATATATATATATATAACATTATGTGTGTAAGTGGAAAATGGTGGAAAAGTAGAATTTTGGTGGAAAAGTGGAAATGGTGGGATGAGTATTAGTACTATATATATATATATATATATATATATATATAGTCTCTCATCCACAATAACCTAGTTGTTGGGGAGCAACCCATTTTGGCCAAATTCTACAAGCTTCTACCTTACATATAAAAAAATAAAAAAAAATTGTCCAAGGCCTAGAGAGCTTGTAAATACCGGTCAAATGGGTTGCTCCCAACAACCTATATTCTTTGTGGATGGAGACCCATATATATATATATATATATATATATATATATATATATATATGGCATGAATTGAAAATGGTGGGGAAATGATGTTTGTCGGGTGGTTTATTTTTCAACCAACTTGTGGTTATATATATATATATATATATAATGTAACATGTGGGTGGTGGTGATCTTGGTGGATATTTTGGCAGGTTTTGGAATGATTTTTCAAGCTTGGTCATTATTGGCCAAAACTTCTCAATCATGAAGCATTATTGTTAGCTTGTTATTAAGGGAGCTTTTTAATTGGTCAAGGTTTTTAAATTGGTATGTGTTAATTTTTCATTGGACAACTCTTTGAAAAAGATTACTGATGTGTTGGATCAGTGAAGTCGACTCATCAAATTATTTCGCCCGAAAAAAAAACTGCTATCGTCTAGTAATATTTTTTCTAAACAAAGACCCTTCTATTCTACTATAAATAGGATGCTTAGTTAGAATTGAAATCACACCAGAAATTTAGAGAAATTCTCTTCTATAATCTTGAGCATATTTCGTTAGAGTTTTAAGAAGCTTTGAGCGTAGTGCAAGTTTTCTTCAAGAATATCCTCACCCTACCAGTCGGAATACTCTTGTTTTACGGTAAGGGGTATTATTTCTTTTGTATTCATGAAGAGAACTTCTGTTATTCCATTCTTTATTATTCTGTTGGAATAACTCAGATACGCTGGCTACCCTATACTTGGTGAAATTCTTCATTATTCCATTCTTTATTATTCTTTGGAATATCCTCGTCTGCAGTGCATTTTACGCCTTGGACCTAGTTCCATCTTTATTATTACTCGTTGGAATATCCTCATGCTGCGTTTTTTACGCAGACCTGGTTCCGCTTTATTATTATTCCGCTGAACATCCTGTTGGTGCGAATTTCTTTGACCGGTTCCGTTATTATTTTTCCGTTGAATAACTTGTCTGCGTCGGCACCGCATGCATGGTGATTTCTTTTGTTATTCCATTCTTTATTATACTCAGTTGGTTAAAGTTTTGACTTCTATGCTCCATGAAATTAGTGGAATATCCTTGATATTTGCGATTCATCCAGTATCTTTTCATGAAAATATTCTTCTGAGCATTCTTGAATTTTACTCTACAAAGAAGTATCATATTGACAATTTGGACGTTATTAGTTCCTGAATAAATTAATTCTTGAACTTGTTTTATTGAATTCTTATATCATTGACATCATCCTCATGTTTATTTTTTTTTGAAAGTCATCAGTGGTCTGTAGTGCATAGATGGACTTAGTATGATTATGACCAGGGATTATTCGGTGTAATCATTACTGTAATATTACAAATGATGTGGTAAAAGTCCTCATTGGCCCGTAATGCATTGATGGACAGTTGTTGGCATGATCATGACCATTGATGAATACACGAATATCCTCGCCCGTAGTGCATGGATAATTTGTGGTTGTGATACTAATGAATATCCTCGGCCAGAAAAGTGTGGATGATGTGGATTATTTATTAAAATTTGAGTCCCAAATGATAAAAGTGATGAAAACCTTTTAAATCATAAAAGATAGTAGATTTTATTCTCTACTGACTCTTTTAATAGATTTCATATTCATTGCGATAAACTTGATGTCTATTGTATTTTATCGGTTTAATGATCAATAAGACTAATGATAATTTATTCTCATTATCTTAGTCATAATATTTCTTCTTGGGCTAGTTGAGCTCACCTTTCTTTCACCGTTTCTCTTCAAGGAATGAGAACGTGAGTGGACTAGCTCAGGAATGGAGTGACTATCCAAATGATAGTATTAGTAGTCCTTTCTATTCTCATAAATAAATAGCGACAATAAATGTAATAAGGACTTATTCGAGAGTGGATATTGTCTGAAGACAATAATTGTATTAAAACTCACGCCTTTCTTGTTGTATATTAAAGATTGTATTCGTATTCTGTACCATATATTTGGCGACTCAGAATAGGTGATGTATACCTATTTTGGGGGCGTCACACCTGTCCTACCTAATTAATGTGCTCATCCATTACTCCAGTTTTAATATTATCGCAACTTAATTATTATCTCCTAAAGTCACTACTTTTTAATCCTACATTAATATTTTGATTTTATAATCTCATAAATCACTACAAATCTAAACTGTTCTGATAATGTTAACTGTTCTAATATTATCATTACTAATTTAATTGTTATCTCTTAAAATCACTACTTTTTAATCCTAAATTAATATTTTGAATTTATAATCCCCTAAATCACTACAAATCCAAACTGTTTTGGTAATCTATTAAATATACTAAATTGCAGTACATAGCACCATTGCATGACATTTGTCATTCCCAAATTGCAAAACCTGTCCTACCTAATTAATGTGTTCATACATTACTCCAATTTTTATATTATTGCGACTTAATTATTATCTCCTAAAATTACTACTTTTAATCCCACATTAATATTTTGATTTTATAATCTCATAAATCACTACAAATCTAAATTATTCTGATAATGTTAAATGTTCTAATATTATCATTACTAATTTAATTGTTCACTACTTTTTTAATCCCAAATTAATATTTTGAATTTACAATCTCCTAAATCACTACAAATTTAAACTGTTTTGGTAATGCCAACTGTTCTGATATTTTCCTTTCTAATTTAATTACTATCTCCTAAAATTACTATTTTGTGATATTATCATTACTGAGCTATTATCATTACTCTCCGTTATTCAACGTAATTTTCTGCCTATTGTGACTCCCCAAAAATAGGTCCACACGACCCATTCTGAGTCGCCAGATATACGGTACAGAATCCAAATACAAACATCCTATTTATATAACTGTTAAACTGTCGTGCAAAATACGACAACACATAAGTTGTGAGTTTTAATACAAATATTGAACTGAATATAATACGACAATATACACACCCAAATTATTACAATGCCATATAAAATACAGCTACAAATATTTCAAGTCTTCAAAGGAACACGAGAAGATTTCTGTCCTCCTCATTCTAATGGGGTGTATTTTTGACGCATTCAAAGTCGGGTTCTCACCACCCTATTGTTGTTCACCAAAATCAATTATTAAGTGACGTATAAAATACGACACACCCATCTTAAGTCCTCAATGCAATTATATATTGCATGCCATGCTATTTTATAATATATTGAGAAACTTCCACAGTCTCGGACCGTCACACTATTCCCCTGTTATCCCCGCTCGACCCAGCTACACTCTTATTACCTAAAAGGAATTCTGAAGCAAAATGGTGAGCACAAATAGTCCAGTAAAGAATATTATGAATAAGATAATTTAGAACAAATTATCATTAGTCCTCAACAGGAAAAAATCTTATAGAATACAATAGACAACAAGTTTTAGATCAACAATTGTAGCGAAACCAACAATCCATTAGAAGAGTCAAGTAGAACATAATGTCTACTATCTCCTCCAAATTAAAAGTTCATCATTAACATTTCGTCTCTGTAATACCCATCAACAGTTCTTTGTTGTACTCAAGACAAAAAGAACTTTCATCACCTGTCTTCATATGAACCACCAAAGATTATAGTTAAATTCACAATTCATGTTCATAATCATGTAAATCAACAGTTTCTCCTTGTCATAAAGGCTTAATAGAACTTTCACTCAATATCCTTACCCCAAAGGCTAAAGACATTCAAATGTAATAACAATGATCATACCAATCAATTGTCTATCTTTGTACTACGGGCCAAAGATATTCAACTATAAAACCAATGGTCATGATCATGCCAATCAATTGTTTGTCAGTGCAATACGGCCAAAGACATTCAACCGTAAAACCAATGGTCATGATCCTACTAAACAATAGTCTATATTTGCACTACGGGCTAAAGATATTTATTTGTATCATCAGTGGTCATGATCATGTCATACACATGTCCATCTTTACACTATGCATAGTGTAAAGATGGACCAAAGCTATCAATCAACAGTTCATCTTTGCACTACGGACCAAAGAGAACTTTCATCACAAGTATTTATTTATAACATTAAAGGTCATGATTATACCACTACACAGTTTCTGGTCATAATCATACCAATCAACAGTTTATCTTTGCACTACGGGCCAACGATAACTTTCCAACACAAATTTAAGTTTGAGGATTATAACAATGATATAACGAATCAATCAAGTGAGATCAAGGATAAATATTAAATATTTATAATTCAATTGATCTAGAGTTCAAGAATGTCCAAATGGTCAACATGATGATCAAAATGTGGATTCAAATTTAAGAATAAGATTCATATATCAAAGATAATTTGGTCAGAAAAGAAACCAATTTTGTCGTGAATAGTTCCCCGAGTGAATAGTACCCCGAGTGAATAGTACCCCGTCATGCAAAGTACCCCGAATAAATAGATATTCATATATCAAAAATAATTTGGACATAAAAGAAATCACTTTTATCGTGAATAGTATCCCGTGAATAGTACCCAAATGAATAGTACCCTGTCATGCAAAGTACCCCGAGTGAATAATACCCTGTCATGCAAAGTATCCGAATGAATAGTACTCCGGTATGAATAGTTCCCATAAATGGAAAATACGAAAGAAAACGATTCCTTAATGAGTACAAAAGAAATGATATCTCATACAAGTATAAAAAAATATACGAAACTGCAAATGGATTTTCACCCGTCATGCGGCAATTCGCGTAGACATATTATTTTCACAATTTAATAAAAAATAAATACGAAGGGTCATTCACCATGCATGCGGTAATCCGCGTAGACAGGTTACTCCCGCAAATTAATAAAGAATGATTATGAAAGGTCACTCACCATGCATGCGGTAATCCACGTAGACAGGTTACTTCCGCAGATTAATAAAGAATGAATACAAAGGGTCATTCACCATGTATGCGATAATCCTCGTACACATGTTACTCCCGCAGATTAATAAAGAATGAATACGAAGGGTCATTCACCATGCATGCGATAATCCGCATAGACAGGTTACTCCCGCAGATTAATAAAGAATGAATACAAAGGGTTATTCAAAATGCATTCAGTAGTCCGCGTAGATAGGTTATTCCCAAAGATTAATAAGGAATATAATGACAACCCTTACGAGTATGAAGTAATATCACATACGAATACAAAATACATAATACCCCTTACCGTACGAAAAATAACATCCCTTACCTTAGTAGGAGGTTGGATACTACAATAGTGTAGTAGCAGAATACTCTTCTTCTTTCTCTCTTATTCTATCTATAGTTTCTCTATCTAGAGTTTCAGTGAATTCGTAAGAAATAATGAAGGAATGAGCTTCTATTTATAGAAAAATGGACTAAATAGTAACTAATTCATGAACAGTCCAGATTGATTTACTATTAAAATGGACAGTCCGTATTGATTTACTATTAAAACTTCAACTGACGGTCCATTTTGATTTACTATTATAACTTCAACCAACTGTCCATACTGATTTACTATTATAACTTCAACCAACTGTCCATACTGATTTACTATTATAATTTCAACCAACGATCCTAAAAATTACCACATCTCTCCATGGGATAATAAACCAAACTTACAACAAACACCTCATGACAAATCCCTCTGTTTATATCAAAAATTAAATAGATATTTATCACAATTCATTTATCTTCAATCAACACATTTTTAATCTTTCAACAATTATTCATCATTTAATATTATAACTCACAATATTGACAACCAGATCGTTCTCAGGAAGGAGGAGGCTTTCCGATAAGAATTTCTCCTTACTGGCGCGCAATTAAATAACCAAACCCCTTTCCTCGACAGAACTTTCTAGACATTATCAATAATGCAAATAATAATATGAATATTTGTGTCGTCTTAATTATTAATTTAATAATATAAAATATTGTGCAGATGATACCGTGACAATAATTGAATCAATAATATGAGATACTATGCAGCAACTACTGTGACAATTATTGGATAAAACTGAGTGACTTCTTACGTAAGCATCAATAATCAGAGATATTGTACAATACTGTGTGCTACTGTGCAACAACGCGTATTACTATACTTTTATCATCGGGTATTTCAACAGTTTAACGGTAAAATTTTTGCCATTATTTTTAATAAAAGCTTATTTCTGTCTCTTTCTTTATTCGACAGTTATTCCGTTGTGGGCTCTACCAATGATTGCGTTGTCATATGAAAATTCCCCGACCAAACGAATATTCTCCGACACAACGAATATTTTATGGCAACTTTCTTACTTTGTAAAATTTTCATATATCACCCTTAACTTTAACCTTTTATCAATTTAACCATTTACTAAATAGAATAATAATTATATGAAAAATTGAATACTTTTATTTTACAAAATCTAGGGTCTTACACCTATAAATACAACATAATATTATACAATTTATAATTATATTACAACATAATATTATACAGTTTAAAACAAAATTAAAATAACAAATAATATCAATCATAATTTACTATGTTGATTTTATAATCCCCAAAATCCACTACTTTTCTAAACATAATTATTATATCCTAAAATCACTATTTTTCTAATTTATACCATACATTATATCATACACGTATGGTATAATATTATAATACACGATATAACAAAATCACCACATATCTAAACTGTGTGGATATTATCATTACTAATTAAATTATATTACAACATAATATTATACCATTTATAATTATATTACAACATAATATTATACGGTTTAAAACATTTAAAACAATATTAAAATAACAAATAATATCAATCATAACTTACTATGTTGATTTTATAATCCCCTAAATCACTACATTTTCAATCTAAACGGTTTTTATATTATCGTTACTCAATTATTACTCCCTCCGTCCCATAGTTATAGACTGATTTCTTTTGGCACATAGTTTAAGAAAATAAGTTTAAGTGGCAATTTTAACAAAAAAAATTCACATATACCCCTTAATATAGAATTAATGAATAAGTTAATTACTCCTTACTTATCACACTGAAACTCTCAACTTAATTGATCAACGTGTACTGACCATTAAAATAGAACTTTAACCAAAGATAAAATTTTAATCTACATAAACTTTCAACCAATCATAAAACGTTTATGTTATTCCAAATTCATTTATTGAGCCTAAAAAGTTGAATTCTTTTATTGAGAATACAACAACATTAAATGTGATGATAACAATAATGACATTGAATGTTGTTTCTTCAAAAAAAAGTAATGGTTGAATATTTATTATAAGGGCATAAAAATAAAATAATGAACCAACTAAATTTTATAAATAGTAAGTAGCCTATATATTGGGACATCCCGAAATGGAAAATCAGCCTATAACTATGGGACGGAGGGAATATCTATTAAATATACTAAACTGCAACACGTAACACCATTGCATGACATTTTCCATTCTCAAATTGCAACACCTATCCTACTTAATTATTATCTCCTAAAATCACTACTTTTTAATCCCACAATAATATTTTGATTTTATAATCTCATAAATTATAATAAATCTAAATTGTTCTGATAATGTTAATTGTTCTAATATTATCATTACTAATTTAATTATTATCTCTTAAAATCACTAATTTTTTAATCATAAATTAATATTTTGAATTTATAATCCCCTAAATCACTACAAATCTAAGTTGTTTTGGTAATCTATTAAATATACTAAATTGAAGTACATAACACCATTACATGGCATTTGTCATTTCTAAATTGTAACACCTGTCCTACCTAATTAATGTGCTCATCCATTACTCTATTTTTTATATTATTGCTACTTAATTATTATCTCTTAAAATCACTACTTTTAAATCCCACAATAATATCTTAATTTTATAATCCCATAAATCACTACAAATCTAAACTGTTCTAATAATGTTAACTGTTCTAATATTATCATTAATAATTTAATTATTATCTCCTAAAATCACTACTTTTTTAATCCCAAATTAATATTTTGAATTTATAATCTCCTAAATCACTACAAATCTAAACTATTTTGGTAATGTCATCTGTTCTGATTTTATCCTTTCTAATTTAATTATTATCTCCTAAAATACTACTTTATGATATTATCATTACTCTCCGTTGTTTAACCTAATTTTCTCCTTATAAATACAACATAATATTATTCCATTTATAATTATATTACAACATATTATTATACAACTTAAAACATTTAAAATAAAATTAAAATAACAAATAATATCAATCATAATTTACTATGTTGATTTTATAATCCCCAAAATTCACTACTTTTCTAAACATAATTATTATATCCTAAAATAACTATTTTTCTATTATGATATCATACATGTATGGTATAATATTATAATACATGTAAATAACAAAATTACCACCTATCTAAACTGTGCAGATATTATCATTACTAATTAAATTATATTACAACATAATATTATTCCATTTATAATTATATTACAACATAATGTTATACTGTGACGCCTCCAAAATAGGTATACATCACCCATCTTGATTCGCCAAATACATGGTACAAAATTTAAATACAACTTAATTATACAACAGTCGTGTAAAATACGACAAAACATAATCTAAGAGTTTCAATAAGAATATTATCATCTAGACAATATCCACACTCGATGGAGTCCTCATTTTATTGTCACACTATTTTAAAGAATAGTGAGGACTACTAAAACAACCATCTGGACCGTCAATCCGTTCCCCGACTCGTCCCAGCTATATTCTCATTTCCTGAAGAGAACAGTGAAAAAAAGGGTGAGCTCAACTAGCCCAGTAAAAAATATTATGACTAAGATAATGCATAATAAGTTATCATTACCCTTCAACAGTATAACAACTGATAGAATATAATAGACAGCAAGTTTTAGATCAACAACTGCAGCGAAATAAGCAATCCATTAGAAGAGTCAAGTAGAGCATAAAATCTACTATCTTCTATAATTTATTAAGTTTTTCATCAACTTTATCGCTGAGACTCAGCTTAATAAATAAAATCGAATCATCCCTGCACCACGACCAAGGATATTCATGTAATTATATCAGTTGTATAATTAAGTTTGTAGTTGAGTTTTGTACCATGTATCTGGCGACTCAAGATGAGTGATGTATACCTGTTTTGGGGCGTCACAGTTGTTATCAAAGATTAGGGATATGATCCCTAGCTAAGATGTGAGACAAGAACTAGGAGGGGAGAGACGGGGAATTCCCTCACTAGTATGACCTACCTAAGTTTATTTGGTATTTAATTGGTCGGTCAGAGTATAGGGATACTATATGATATGTCAATTAACCCTTATTTTGACACTATATTCTAGAATGATATCTGAAATACATGAGATGAGAAATGGGAAAATCATGATAGAGAGGAAATAACTGGGAAGGTACAATCTGAAAAGAAAGCAAGGTATTCTCATCTCTTCAAACTACTAGGTACGTAAATTTCGAGGGCAAAATTTCATAAGGAGGGGAGATTGTGAGATCCTGAATTTTATGAAATAAAAGTATTCAATTTTTCTATTTTGGTAAATAGTTAAATTGATAAAAGTTTAAAGTTAAGGGTAATATTTGAAAAAATTTCTAAGTAAGCAAGTTATCATAAAATAATCGGTGATAAAGGTACAGTAATACGCGTGGTTGCATAGTAGCACACGGTATTTGTGGCGCCCCCAAAATAGGTATACATCACCCATCTTGAGTCGCCAAATATATGGTACAAAATTTAAATATAACTTAATTATACAACAGTCGTGTAAAATACGACAACATAATCTAAGAGTTTTAATAAGAATATTGTCATCTAGATAATATCCACACTTAATGGAGTCCTCATTACATTTATTATCACACTATGGGAGGACTACTAATGCTATCATCTGGACCGTCACTTCGTTTCCCGACTAGTCCCGTCTACATTCTCATTTTCTGAAGAGAACAGTGAAAGAAAGGGTAAGCTCAACTAGCCCAATAAGAAATATTATGACTAAGATAATGCAGAATAAATTATCATTAGTCTTCAACAATGTTAAACTGATAAAATACAATAGACATCAAGTTTAACTGCAGAGGAATAAGCAATCCATTAGAAGAGTCAAGTAGAGCATGATATCTACTATCTTCTATGATTTAAAATATTTTCATCAATTTTTATCACTGAGACTCAGCTTAATAAATAAACCACATCATTGAGTCATCCCTGCACTACGGGCCAAAGATATTCATTAAATCATCAATGATCATGACTATACCGAATAATCCATGGTCATAATCATACCAAAAACTGTCCATCAATGCACTAAAGGCTACTGAGGACTTTTACCACATCATTTATAACATTACAGGTCATGATTATACCGAAAAATCCCTGGTCATAATCATACCAAGTCCATCTATGCACGTAAGCCAAAGATGAGTTTCATCACAATATAAGCATGAGGATGATGACAATGACATAATAATTCAATAAAGCAAGTTCAAGAATAAATTTTAAAGATTTGTAAGTTAATTTATCTTGAAATCAATTACGTCCAAATTGTCAACATGATACTTTGCTTTGAGTAAAATTCAAGAATGCTCGTAAGAATATTTCCATGAAAAGATACCTGATGAAGCGCAAATATCCGTGATATTCTACTAATTTTATGGAGTATAGAAGCTAAAACTTTAACCAAATGAGTATCATAGAATATATAAAACTGCAAATGAATTTTCACCCACCATGTGGTAATCCACGTAGACAGATCATTTCCACAATTTAATAAGGAATGAATATGAAGGATCATTCACCATGCATGTGATAATCCACATAGACAAAGTTATTCCAACGAAATAATAAAGAATGGAACCGGTCATCGTAATCAATGCAGACGGGATATTCCAACAGAATAATAAAGAATGGAATAACGGAAGAATTTCACCGTGTATGCGGTATTGCATAGGCAGTTATTCAACATAATAATAAAGAATGGAATAACAGAAGCTCTCTTCATGAATACGAAATAAATAATACCCCTTACCTTAGAAATAAACTGGATACTGGAGTAGAGCGGTAGCAGACTTCTCTTATTCTTTCTCTCTATAATTTCTCTCTATAATAATTGCTCTATAGCTTTAGTGAATTGGTGAAAAATGAAGGAAGAATAAGCTTCTATTTATAGAAAAATATAGTTTCGATAATTGCATGTTTTGGGGCTCAAAATATTACAGTACAATACCTTCAACTTTTCTTTCATTTTTAATTTAGTCCTGTAAGTATTATCAAACTTGCACCACCTCCCCTAATAGTTAATAATGTGAATTAATAGTTCAATCATATGAATCAATAGTTATAATCATGTGAAAATACGAATTACAGTATAGTACCTCCATCCATACCTCCATTTTTAACTTAGTCATGCAAGTATTATCAATCTTGCACCAACTCCCCTAATAGTACAAGAATGTGAATCAATAGTACACATATGTGAATAAATAGTTATAATCATGTGAATTAATAGCAATTAATTGCTCATTTATCCGGTTAATTACCCAACTGGTCAGTATAACTTCCAGACATTAATTAATATCGAAATAAATGTCGATTTCCACTAACACTAATAATTCTAACACAATGAAACTATCAATTTCATCTTTAATCAACACGAACTTATTCATCATTAATATTATAACTCATAATATTTAACAATCAGGTCGTTCCCAAGAAAGCGGGGGCTTTCCAATAAGGATTTCTCCTTATTGGCGCGCAATTAGATGACCAAACCTCTCCTTGACAGAACTTCTAGACATTGTAGATATTGCAATTTAATAATATGAATAACTTTGTCGTCTCAATTATTGATTTAATAATATATCATATAATGCGTATGATATTTGTGACAATAATCGAATCAATAATATGAGAGATATGATGCAAAGAATTATCGTAGTAATAATTGAGTATAACCGAGTGACTTCTCACGTAAGCATCAATAATCAATACCGTGTGCTACTATGCAACCACGCCAGACATCGTATTTTTTACTACGGGGTAGTTCAACAGTTTAACTAAGAAACTTCCGCTATTATTTTTATAAAAAGATAATTATGTCATTTTTAACTACGACAATACTTCCGTTGTGGGGTCCACCAATGATTGTGCCGTTGTACGAATATTCCCTATTAAAACGAATATTCCCCAACCAATCGAATATTATATAACCACTTGCTTACTTTGCAAAATGTGTAAATATTACCCACAACTATAACATTATATTATATCCACACCATAATATTCAAAAATATATTTTGAGAGAAATTAATCTTTATTCATAAAAGTTGGGGTCTTACAGTATTGATTATTGATGTTTACGTGAGAAGTCACTCAATTATACTCAATTATTGCTACAGTAATTGTTGCATCATATCTCTCATATTATTGATTCAATTATTGTCACAGTATCAATATTTTATATTATTAAATCAATAATTGAGACGACAAAGTTATTCATATTATTATTTACAATATTGACAATGTCTAGAAGTTCTGTCAGGGAGAGGTTTGGTCACCTAATTGCCCGTCAATAAGGAGAAATCCTTATCGAAAAGCCCCCTCTTTCCTAGAAATGACCTGGTTGTTAAATATTGTGAGTTATAATATTAATGATGAATAAGTTCGTGTTGATTAAAGATGAAATTGATAGTTCCATTGTGTTGGGATTATTAGTGTTAATGAAAATCGACATTTATTTTGATAATAATTGATGTCTGGAGGTTATATTGACCAATCGGATAATTAACCGGATAAATGAGCAATTAATTGCTATTGATTCACATGATTATAACTATTTGTTCACATGTGTGTACTATTGATTCACATTCATTTACTTTTAGGGGAGTTGGTGCAAGATTGATAATACTTGCATGACTAATTTAAAAATGGAGGTATAGATGGAGGTACTATACTGTAATTCGTATTTTCACATATTTAGAACTATTGAGTCACATGATTTAATATTGATTCACATGATTTACTATTAGGAGAGGTGGTGCAAGTTTGATAATACTTGCATGACTAAATTAAAAATGAAGGAAAAGATAATGGTATCATATTGTAATATTTCGAGCCCCAAAACGTGCAATTATCGAAACTATATTTTTCTATAAATTGAAGCTCATTCCTTCATTATTTTCACCAATTCACTAAAGCTATAGAGCAATTATTATAGAGAGAAAGAATAAGAGAAGTCTGCTACCTCACTATTCCAGTATCCAGTTTTCTTCTAAGGTAAGGGTATTATTTCTTTCATATTCATGAAGAGAGCTTCATTATTCCATTTTTTATTATTATGTTGAATAACTCTATCTATGCTAAGCACCGCATACATGGTGAAATTCTTCCTCATTATTCCATTCTTTATTATTATGTTGAATAACTTGTCATGCCAAGTACCGCATACATGGTGAAATTCTTCTCATTATTCCATTCTTTATTATTATGTTGAATAACTTGTCTATGCCAAGCACCGCATACATGGTGAAATTCTTCTGGTTATTCCATTCTTTATTATTATGTTGAATAACCTGTCTATGCGAAGTACCGCATACATGGTGAAATTCTTCTGTTATTTCATTCTTTATTATTCTATACGAATATCCTGTCTGTGTGGATTACGCATGACCGGTTCCATTCTTTATTATTATTCGTTGGAATATCCCGTCTGTATTACGTGACATGCATTTAATTCGGTTCCATTATTTATTATTATGTTGGAATAACTCGTCTGTGTGGTCTATCGCGTGCTGGTGAATTCTTTTGTTATTCCATTCTTTATTATTCTCGTTGAATAACTTTGTTTGTGCATTCTATCGCATGCTCGCGAATTCTTCCATTATTCCATTATTTATTATTATGTTGAATAACTCGTCTATCACAAGTACCGCATACATGGGTGAAATTCTTCCGTTATTCCATTCTTTATTATTCTATTGAATAACTCGCCTATGTGGATTACAGATACATGGTGAATGATCCTTCAGATTCATTCTTTATTAAATTGTGAAAATGATCTGTTTACGTGGATTACCGTGATAATGAGTAAAAAATTCATTTGCGCTTTAGATATTCTATTATACTCGTCTGAGATATCATTTCTTTTGTACTCGTCATGGAATATCATTTTTTTTTGTATTTATTTTTATGAGTTACTATTCACGGGTTACTATTCACCCGGTTACTATTCACTCTAGTATTATTCATTCGGGTATTCGAAAAACTTTTCGTACCGGAGTACTATTCACGAGTTACTATTCTCAGGTTACTATTCACCCAATTACTATTCACTCTAGTATCATTCACTCGGGTATTTGGGACCTTTTTCGTGTCAGGGTACTATTCCCGAAGTACTATTCACGGGGTACTATTCACCCAAAAATATATTCTGTCCAAATTATTTTTGGTACATGAATATTATTCTTGAATTTTACTCTACAAAGCAGTATCATGTTGACAATTTGGACTTTATTGATTTCTAGATAAATTAAATTATAAATCTTTAAAATTTATCCTTGAATTTGTTTTATTGAATTATTATGTCATTATCATCATCCTCATGCTTATATTGTGGTTAAAGTCATCTTTGGCTTACGTTCATAGATGGACTTTGTATGATTATTGTGAGACCCCGAATTTTATGACAACTTGTTGCCTAAGTAAGTAACTTAGGTAGGTCATACTAGCGAAGAAATTACCCGTCTCTCCCCTCCTAGTTCTAGTCTCACATCTCAGCTAGGGATCATATCCCTAAGCTCTGTTACCATTTGTGATGCCCCCAAAATAGATCCACACGACCCATTCTGAGTCGCCAGATATCATACTATAAAAATCAAATACAAACTTCATTTATACAACTGTTGAACTGTCGTGCAGAATACGACCACAGTTAAACCGTGAGTTTTAATACAAATATATGTAACTCTCATGGTGCCTTTACCACAACCTTACAATGGTTCCTTACATAAAAGTACAGTCAATAACTGTTTTAAAAATTAAAATCTTTGGGAAGTGCTCAAGGAAACCTTCGTACATGGGAGGCCATGCGTCTAGGTTATAATAGATATCATATGTCCACGTAATTATCCTCGGTCAATGAATAGTCCCCCAAGAAAAAACAAGAAGATTACTATCATCTTCTTTCCAATGGTGAGTCTTCTCTTGACATATAATTATCTCTGTTGTCTCCAAGTTCAACTCTGAGCTCAACTTCGATAACATTCATCATTAATATTATAACTCACAATATTTAACAACCAAAATTCGCTCCCGTGAAAGAGGGGCTTTCCAATAAGGATTTTTCCCTATCATGGCGCAAATTAGGTGACCAAACCTCTCTTTGACAGAACTTCTAGACATTGTAAATATTACAATTTAATAATATGAATAAATTTTTCATCTCAATTATTGATTTAATAATATAAAATATTATGCAGATGATACTGTGACAATAATTGAATCAATAATATGAGAGATATGATGCAACAATTACTGTAACAATAATTGAGTATAACTGAGTGACTTCTTACGTAAGCATCAATAATTAATACTGTGTGCTACTATGCAACCACGTGTATTACTGTACTTTTACCATCGATTATTTTATGACAACTTGTTTATTTTGAAAAATTTCACATATCACCCTTAACTTTAACCTTTTATCAAATTAACCATTTACTAAATAGAATAATTATAAGAAAATTGAATACTTTTATTTCATAAAATTTGGGGTCTCACAATAATCATACCAAGTCCATCCATGCACGTAAGTCAAAGATGACTTTCATCACAATATAAGCACGAGGATGATGACAATGACATAATAATTCAATAAAACAAGTTTAAGGATAAATTTTAAAGATTTATAATTTAATTTATCCAGAAATCAATAACGTCAAAATTGTCAACATGATACTGCTTTGTGGAGTAAAATTCAAGAATGCTCAGAAGAATATTTCCATAAAAAGATACTAGATGAAACGCAAATATCCAGGATATTCTACTAATTTCATGAAGTATAAAAGCCAAAACTTTAACCAACTGAGTATAATAGAATATATGAAACTGCAAATGAATTTTCGCCCGCCATGCGGTAATCCACGTAGATGCATCATTTCCACAATTTAATAAGGAATGAATACGAAGGATCATTCACCATGCATGCAGAATCCACATAGATAGGTTATTCCAATGTAATAATAAAGAATGGAATAACAATAAATTCACCAGCACTACAAAAATGGGGCTTCAAAGACAACCGATTTTTAGATTGCTAAAGGTGCCAAATTTCGTTAAGAGTTTTGGCAACGACTTTATCTCGTCAGTTATGAATGAGCGTTGCTAATTGTTCCGCAATGAACGTATTTTTTTGGTTGCCAAAAGTAATACATTTTTCAACGAAATTTGGCTTTCATATCTACATTGATCCTTTAGCAACAAAATATATTGTTGCAGAATAATTAAAATTTTGTTGCTAAAAATCCCATTTCGTTGCAAAAGCCTGCTAATTGGCAACGAAATGAACTTTTTTCTTTTTCAACGACCATGCATTTTCGTTGCAATTGACACCATTTTACAACGATATTTTTCGTTGCAGTAAATTATAAAAATTGTTGTCTAAGCTTGCTTTCGTTGTGGAATGTAAACTTTTTAACAACGATTTTCGTTGCTGATTATATTATTTGGCAACGACATTATAGTGAATCAGCAACGAAAATGTTTGTTGCTGATTATTTTTCAATAGCAACAAAAGTCGTCGATTAGCAACAACATTATATGTTGCCGTTTCTTTATATGTTCAACGAAAGTTGATATGATTTGCAATGATAAAAAATGTTGCCTTTTATTTTAGTATTAGCAACAATATCCTCTCCGTTGTTATTAGGTTAATTTTTTGTTGCCAAATATTATATTTTTAATGCCATTAGCAACGAAAATTTGTTGTTAAATGAATAAAAAATTATTGCTATATTAAAACTTGTTCAATGCTTTGGTAACGAATTATATTGTTGCCAAATCAAAATTTGACATTCTTTTTGTGTACCTGACTGGCTTAATGTCCCCATAGCAAATAATGACAAAAATACAAAAAACTAAAATATTATTAACTTAATAAAATCATCCACTACATAATCATTAATTATCTTTACAATTAACCATCTAAAGCTACCACAGTTCTTCAATCAAAGTATATATCTACATATATAGAGAGAGTACAGTTCATAATTTCGTCCCTTGTCTTCCGTAAACGTAGCACGAAAATTTGATACACAGTATTGTAAGGCAGGTCGTAGAAGCAGTCTTCCTACACATTTAAAAATAATATCAAGTCAGGAAAATGAAGTAAATAGGTCACCAGAGGCACTTAGTGCTAAAATCAATACACAAAGACAACAATGTTGTGTTATTTTCTTACTAATCAAGGGACATGGAAGAAGGTAATACCCTTTTTATTGACTACCAAATTAATATCTAAATCAAATATCCTGAAGAAGACAAGCATGTGCTTCGTGAACCTCCTCCTGGTGGATATACATTGACACACGGATCAAGATAATAATTGATGCTCATAAATAATGCTACAAGTGAATAGACATTTTGCAGGCTTATAACGATGACAGTACAACTTGATAAATATGTCCGTGCGTGTAGCAAAAGTCAGAAACATACTTGATGATTCTGCTGGAAAGGAAATTGCTGATTGCGATAAAGTCAGAAACATACTTAATTTTGGGAAGTTTGATTCCTAAAACTTTTAATAACTTAACAAGTCAACAACAAAAAATTAAGTTTCCAATTTATAAGTGAACAAAACCTCTCTTTTGATTATTTATACCTACATGTACTCCTGAACTTTTAAATTACGATAGAATAACAGAATACTTGAGAAACACATTTAAATAGGCAAATATTACCACTTTACCTGTACCAGCACCAAGCTCTACAGTAACAATTCCATCAAAATCTGATGATGTAAACATTTTATGCAACACAAAATCAGCTAGTACCAGTTCTGCTCTCCACACCTGATAAGGGAATAAGATTCAAGACAAAAAAAGCCAATATAACAGTTGCTGAGTTAGATACAGATGACGTGATGGATTTTGATATAATAGATTGCAAAAATAGGATTCAATGAAGCAAACCCCGAGTAGAGAAACTTTTAGGATTCTGAAAACATCAAATAAAAACAAATTACTTGGCAAAAAAAAAATATCACCTGTAAACCAACACATGGAATGGATGAAGTGATAGTATGCTGAATAGTCATGGAAAGATTGTACTCGGTGTCTTCTGCACGTAGAGAATATGGTTCATTAGAGTGTTTTATGAGAAGAACAAATATGCATAATGCATACAATATAAAAAGTACTATCACTTCAAATGAAGTGGATTGAGATTTGATTAAAAAAATCTCCCTGATAAGTTCAAAGTCCCATACATAAAAAATTAAACCCCTGTACCCAGTACCTGAATATAGGAATGAAATAGTTTACCTGCAACAAAGCAACTTCGGAAAACCCAAAACTGAACTTGAGGAAGCACCAAATCTACTTACCCTCATCAATACTCAACTAATTACTCCTACCAAACACATACCAAGAAATTTAGCTGAGGGAAAGCTCAAATGCGATTGTGTTTATCTCTTCACAATAAGACTGTAAATAACTTTTCTAATCTGCAAATCTTATAATAATGTTATGATAAATGATAATTTACTCCTTTTGTTCTTCATTTCTCTTTTTCTTTATAAATTTGAAAGTAGTTGACAATAGATGTAAATTTTATCTAACAACGTCTGCTGCCAAACATCTGATTGTGATACTATAATTCAAATTACAAGACAAACACGGCTTTGAACTCACCGTACTTGAAGGTACAACTGATGTGGTTGATGCCCCGCTTGATGACACTTTAGTCTACAATGGTTACAAAATACATACAGAATCAGTAATGGATTTAAATTCTTTCTTACGGTAGGTAAAATAGTTATATTACAAAAATGAAGGGTGTGACTAGTTATTGACAGCACCATGACATAAGATAAATGTACCTATAGAACTGAATAGTTCAACCCTTTCCCGGATCTAAACTAAATATAAATTGCATTATAACTATTTCAGTTTCGATGTTCAACCCAAACAATTACATTATCACCACTCATTCAAATACCACACCATGCTACAAGAGAAACACCAAAAATCAATTTTAATAAGATGAAGAATAAGAAAAGATAAAACTGGTGAACTTAAATTAAGATAGAGATTAATTAATGACAGACAAAAATATAGCTATTAGTAAATACCTCAATTGATTCATAGAACCAAAAATCGTCGTCATATGCTATGCTGACGGTACCCCACCATAGCCGATAGTGTCACGGTCATATATGTGTTAGTGATTTACATGTGTTAGTAAATATATGTGTTAATGATATACAAAGGGGTTTAAAACTGCATACCTCAAACATTTATATGAAAAATATTCGATCATAGGATGCTTCCATATCAAACGTGCTAATATCTGTAACAATGACCTCCACATTTTGGAGATGAAGAACCCTATTGAGAAAGAAAGAGGAAATTCTTGAGGTCCTCAAATATACCAGTGCTTTTTCGTAACAAAACGGTACCTCTACAGATAAAAGCAAAGAGATGCACCAAAACATGTACAGTTTCAGGAAAAGTTGCTAGAGATCATGTCTGAATGTTCACTCTACTACATAAGGTAATTATCAAGTCACATACCGGCATTGTTCCTCAATAAATGCTTTCTGGGTCGTTGAATTGCAAATCCCAGTTATCTTGCATTTGTTATACTTCTGTGCTATATATGTATATGGATAAAGATCCCCAACCACATCCAACATCAAGAACAGTATGACCATATTCTAATTGTGATCTATCACAGTACATTTCCAACATTGTTTTCTCAACATCATCTAAGGTGCTCGACTTATCAGGGAAGTAGCAACAACGGCATAATTCACGTACAAAACTAAGTATTAATGCTAGAGATGTAAGACCCCGATTTTAAATAAAATAGAATTTCCTTTATTTATTATTTTGAAATAGTAAGGGTTTATTTGATTAATGTGGTCAGTTATGGGTAAAATGCGCAAATATCTTAAATAAGCAAGTGGTTATAAAACATTCATTGTTGTCGGGGAATATTCGTTTAGTCGTGGAATATTCTTGCTATCTGGGAATATTCGCATTTACCACCAAGAAATTTTGTGAGCCCCATAACTGTGAGCGATTGAATGAAGAAAATGACAAGTATAAGTTGTTTATAAATAACAGCGTAGTTGTTACCGTTAATACTTTTGGAATACCCGGAGGTTAAAACACAATGAATACGCTGGCGTTGTACAAGAAGATGACACCAGTATTGCACCAATTATTGATTCTTACATAAGAAGGCACTACTCAATAATTGTTACAGTAATTAATGTTCAATATTTTATTTTATTGATTCAATAATTGCTACGTTGATATTTTATATTATTGTTGTTTCAATAATTGTCACTGCACAATATTTTTCATTATCAGATCAATAATTCATATTATTGGAATAATATTATTAGATAACATTATTGGCAATGTCTAGAAAATTCTGTCTAAGGAGAGGTTTGGTCACCTAATTGCGTGCTAATAAGGAGAAATCCTTATTGGAAAGCCCCCTCTTTCCTGGGAACGGCTTGGTTGCCAGTATTGTGATTCTGAAATATTATTTGTGAATAATTAATTATTGATTTATATGATAAGAAAAATATTCATTTTATGTGGATATAGATGGAGAAAATTTTTAATGTGACAATTGTTGAAATTGATATTTTATCTTTTTCTGATAAAATAATTCATTTAAATATATTATTATATTTTAATAATATAATAATGGTTATATTTTTACAATGAAAGTGTGATATATGAATAAATGAGGAAGAATATTTTTGTTACAATAAATATTAAAAACATGGTTTTCATGTTTTTGGATCCCATTTCTTGACTGAAATTTGATTATAGCCTGTAAAATCGTCCGTTTGTGGATTTCGGTCAACTTTTGCTTGGAATTTGGAAAAACTTAAACTTATAAAGTTCCAGAATAATTGATTTTTAAAGTTTTAATTATATTTTGTAAGAAAAACGTTTTTTTTCATTATTAGTGGGCCCCACATGTGTGGTAAATGAGCTGAATTCAGATTCTTTGGTGGTGGGCTTGAAAATTTAAAAAATAAAATTATTTTAATAAATTTTCTGCTTTGGTGTTCTAAGCAATTTCCTATAAATAGGGTGTTTAGGTTAGAATTGAAAATCACACTAGAAACTGAAGTTTTCTCTCTCTATATTATCGAGCGTATTTTTGTGAGTATTTAGATACCTTGAGTGTTGCTATACGATGCAAGTTCCTTCAGCACTATATTCAGTATTCCAGTCAGAAGTACTGTCTTTTCGAGGTAAGGGATGTTATTTTTTTTATAAATGATATTATTTCTTTCAATATCATTATGCCGGAATATTGATAAGATTTTTCTTGTAAAATTCTTATCTTTTCATGTCGGGGTTACTATTCACGAGTTACTATTCACGAGTTATTATTAATGAGTTATTATTCACGAGTTACTATTCACGAGTACTATTCACGAAGCATGATGATTTTTCTTGTGGAATTTCTACCTTTTAGTGTCGGAGTTACTATTCACGTATACGACACTATTCACGATATCTGACACTTATTTACAACATCGACACTTCACGGAAAAAATTAAATTTTCTTTTACGTGTCCAAGATTGTCTGTTATGGTTCCTATCTTTGATTGGATCTATGTTTTGATCTTCATTTTTGAATTCTGCTCCACAATAGTTTATTATGAAGTATTTTTGAACTTAGATTATCTAAAATACGAATCCTTAATATTTGTTCTTTTGTCTCACTGAATTCGTTTTCTTTAAAATATATTTTTCATCATCCTCAGTCCTAATTGATGATATTACTGAATATCTTTGGCCTGTAGTGCAAAGATGAATGATTTCTTGATGAATATCTTTGGCCCGTAGTGCAAAGATGAATAGATGTTGAGATGAACATGACCGTCTGATTAATATCTTTGGCCCGTAGTGCAAAGATGACTATTTGATTAAAGATCTATATTGATTGATGTTACAGGGATAAAATATCGATGATGGACTTTTAAATTCATAGATGATAGTAGATTTCATTCTCTACTTAACTCTTCTAATGAATTATTGTTTCCGCTGCAGTTGTTGATCTAAAACTTGTTGTCTATTGTATTCTATCAGATTTTTCCCTGTTGAAGACTAATGATAATTTGTTGTACATTATCTTAGTCATAATATTCTTTACTGGGCTAGTTGAGCTCACCCTTTTCCTTTTTGTTCCATTTTTCTTCTCAGGAAGCAAGAATATAGCGGGGAGTAGTCAGGGTGTGGAGTGATATTCCAAGGCAGTGGTTATAGTAGTCCTCACTATTCTTTAAAATAGTGTATCAATAATTGTAATGAGGATTCATTTGAGTGTTGATATTGTCTAGAAAACAATATTTGTATTTAAACTCACAGTATGTGTTGTCGTATTTTGCACGACAATTGTAATAATGAAGTTGTAGTTGTTTCTGTACCATGTATTTGACGACTTGGAATAGGTTGGGTGGATTGGACCTATTTTGGGGGCGTCACAGTTGGTATCAGAGCTTAGGGATATGATCTCTGGCGGAGATCGGAGAATAGAACTAGGAGGGGAGAGACAAGTAAATCATTCGCTAGTATGTCCTACCTAAGCTTATTGTTGGTTGGTCAGAGTATAGGGTAATTATGTTGCATGTTAATTTGTTTAATTAACCCTTGTTTTATGACAGTATTTAAGAATGGCAACTGAGAATGTTAACAGTGGAGTAAATGAGACCGTGGAGACACCTTTACTCGCCAATCAGGAGAACGTGCAACAAGAAGACAATGTTCATCATGTAAACAACACCACTGATCAGACGATGAACGATGGGATGTTTAGAAGCTTTTTGCAGTTCATACAAAATCAGACGAGGGAGACTCGTGTACAAAATACGGGTGAAAATGATAGCAACGCGCGTTTTGTCACAGCCAAGCAGTTCAAAGAGTTGGGACCACCACAATTCTGGGAAAAGCCAGATCCGATTAAGGCAGAGACGTGGGTCAAGCAAATTACCAAGATATTCGACGTCTTGGGATGCACGGAGGAATAGAAGGTTCCATTCGCCACCTTTATATTCCGTAACGAAGCAGATTACTGGTGGGAATTTGTTAAGTGTACCCATCCAGCTGCACTCAACATGTCTTGGGAAACATTTCAGAAACTGTTCAATGACAAGTACTTTCCTGAAAGTATTCGTTATATGAAGGAGGTAGAGTTTATTAGACTAGAACAGAACAACATGACGGTGCCCCAGTACGAGGCGAAGTTCGCGGAGTTATCCAGATTTGCACCTCATTTGGTGGAGAATGAGGAACGTATGACGCGGATGTTTCTGAGAGGTTTGAAACCCGACATACGTCAATATCTCATTTCTCATAAATTTTCTCTATATTCAGATGTTGTGAATAGGGCTCAGTTATTGGAGCGCGATAATAAGTCAGCTCAACCGAAGAATAACGACCAACAACTCGATGATAATCGTACCGGTGGCAACGGTCATCGGAACAATGATAACCATCGTAGAGAAAATTATCATTCCAAAAATGGTAACCACTTTGATGGTAATCATGGCCAAGATAATAATAGAAATAATTCAAGTGGAAATTTCAAGAAGAGAAGATTTAATGATGACGGGAAGGCGTCGACAGCAGCACCAACACCAGAGGAGAACGACCGCCAGTTAGATGCTACAAATGCGGAGAAGAGGGACATATAAGTCCAAACTGTTCACAGCCTTCCAAGATATGTTTTAGTTGTGGAAAAGACGGTCATATAAGCTAGATTTTGTCCTGTAGAGAAATCAAGTCCAGCTGGGACGGTGACACCAAAGGCGGATACGGACAAAACAAAGTCGGCGATTCTTGGAAGAGCGTTTGTCGTAACTGGCCAAAAAGCGAGTAAACTGAATGAAGTTAGCACGGGTTAGTTAATTATAAATTCTTGCGAAATCTATACCTTATTAGATACCAGTTCTACCCATTCTTTTATCTCTCCTGCTTGTGCTCAACGTTTAAACTTGACTCCGGAGAAATTAGACTTTGACTTATTTATGGAGACTCCGTTAGGAGAAACTTTCGTTACATCCACTGTTTATAAATCTTGTTTGATCCAAGTTGGCACCATCACATTACCTGTTGATCTTATCTCTTTAAAGATATTTGCTTTTGATGTGATTTTAGGGATTGATTGGTTAACTACTCATCATGCCAAAATTGATTGTTTTCGTAAGGTTGTTAGTTTTCATATTCCTAAGCAACCTGTTATTCGAATTCAAGCAACCAAACCATTGAAGTCAAACTCTTTCATATCAAGCCATAAAGCCGTTCGTTTATTGAAAAATGGATGCCAAGTTTTCTTAGCCCATGTCATTGACTTGAACAAAAATACGTCAGATTTGAATTATATTTCTGTTGTTAGTGAATTTTCTGACGTATTTCCTGAAAAATTTCTCGGCCTACTCCCAGAGCATGATATTGAATTTTGTATTGACTTTGAACCCGGTACAAAACCCATTTCTAAAATCTCATATCGAATGGCTCCTATTGAACTTCAGGAGTTAAAAATTCAACTATAAAAGTTGATAACCGAGCCTCTAACTGGTGACTTCCTTTGTGGAATGCACCGAAGCCAGACTCTCCGTAGGAGATGCCATATTCGTGCGGTAGTAAACTGATAGGTGCCATTGTGACGTGCTATTCAAGATTGGAATATAAGTCAAAGTTGAGTGCAACCTAAGTCAGTAATCGAAATACGTAGTTTTCTGGACTTAGCTGGTTATTATCGAAGATTTGTGGAAAGATTTTCTCGAATCGCTATTTCATTAACTCAGCTGACTCGTAGAGATACAAAATTCGAATGGAGCAAGGAATGTGGGAAGAGCTTCGAAGAACTCAAGAGGAGACTCATCGCGTGTTCATAACGTTTTTCGCGTACCGATGTTACGTAAATATGTGGACGACCCGTACCACGTTATTGAGTTAGAACCAGACGAAATAGTCGTAGATTTAACGTACGAGGAAGTACCAGTCAAGATCTTGGATAGGAAGGAGCATGTCCTACGCATTAAAGTCATACCATAAGTCGAAGTTTTGTGCAGAAACCATGCTATTGAAGAAATGACCTGAGAGTTGAAAACAGAAATGAAAGCGAGGTATCTTCACCTTTTCGAAACACCAGGTACGTACGTCAATTTCGAGGACGAAATTTCATAAGGAGGGGAGGTTGTAAGACCCCGAATTTTTTTATAAATAAAATGGAATTTTCTTTATTTATTATTTTGAAATAGTAAGGGTTTATTTGATTAATGTGGTCAGTTATGGGTAAAATGCGCAAATATCTTAAATAAGCAAGTGGTTATAAAATATTCATTGTTGTCGGGGAATATTCGTTTGGTCGTGGAATATTCTTGCTATCGGGGAATATTCGTGCGATAGTATGCAATTTTGTGAGCCCCATAACGAGCGATTGGATGAAGAAAACGACAAATATAAGTTATTTATAAATAACGACGTAGTTGTTACTGAATTATCTTCGTTGGAATACCCGTGGTTAAAACACACGAAATACGCGTTGTTGACAAAGAAGATACTAGATTGCACCCATTATTGATTCTTACGTGAAGAAGGCACTACTCAATAATTGTTACAGTAATTAATGTTCAATATTTTATTTTATTGATTCAATAATTGCTACGTTAATATTTTATATTATTGTTGTTTCAATAATTGTCACTGCACACTATTTTTTATTATCAGATCAATAATTCATATTATTGAAATAATATTATTAGATAACATTATTGGCAATGTCTAGAAAGTTCTGTCTAAGGAGAGGTTTGGTCACCTAATTCATTGCTACCAAGAAGGAGAAAATCCTTATTGAAAAGTCCCTCTTTCACAGGAGAACTACCGTTGCCAATATTATGATTCTATAATATTATTTGTGAATAATTAATTATTAATTTATATGATAAGAAAAATATTCATTTTATGTGGATATAGATGGAGAAAATTTTTAATGTGACAATTGTTGAAAATCGATATTTTATCTTTTTCTGATAAAATAATTCATTTAAATATATTATTATATTTTAATAATATAATAATGGTGATATTTTTACAATAAAAGTGTGATATATGAATAAATGAGGAAGAATATTTTTGTTACAATAACTATTAAAAACATGTTTTTCATGTTTGTGGACCCCATTTCTTGACTGAAATTTGATTATAGTCTGTAAAATAGCCCGTTTGTGAATTTCGGTCAACTTCTGCTTGAAATTTGAAAAAACTTAAACTTACAAAGTTGTAGAGAATGGGATTTCCTATGGAAAGGACATAAGGTTCGAATTTTTCTGAAAAAGGGCTATTGATTATGAATTATTGAAGTTCCAAAGTTCCAGAATAATTGATTTTTAAAGTTTTAATTATTTTTTGTAAGAAAAACGTTTTTTTTTTTCATTATTAGTGGGCCCCCACATGTGGTAAATGAGTCAATTCACTGTGCATGCGATAGATCACATGATAGGTTATTCCAATGTAATAATAAAGAATGGAATAACATAAGAATTCACCGAGCATGCGATAGAATCGCATGCATAAAAGTTATTCAATGTAATAATAAAAATGGTATAAGAACCCTTACGAATATTGAAAGAAATAATATCCCTTACCTTAGAAGAAACTGGATACTGGAATAGTGAGGTAGCAGATTTCTCTTCTTCTTTCTCTTTATAATTTCTCTCTATAATAATTGCTCTAGTGAGACTTAGTGAATTGGTGAGAAATGAAGGAAGAATGAGCTTCTATTTATAGAAAAATATAGTTTCAATAATTGCACATTTTGGGGCTCAAAATATTACAGTATAATACCTCCCTCTTTTTTTCATTTTTCATTTAGTCCTGCAAGTATTATCAAACTTGCACCACCTCCCCTAATAGCAAATCATGTGAATTAATAGTTCATTCATGTGACTCAATAGTATAATTATGTGAAAAAACTAATTACAGTATAGTACATTCAACTATACCTCCATTTTTAATTTAGTCATGCAAGTATTATCAATCTTGCACCAACTTCCCTAATATTACAAGAATGTGATTCAATAGTACACACATGTGAACAAATAGTTATATAAGCATTTGAATTAGTAGCAATTAATTTCTCAATTATCCGGTTAATTACCCGATTAGTCAATATAACCTCCAAACATCAATTATTATCGAAATAAATGTCAATTTTTACTAACACTAATAATTCTAACACAATGGAACTATCAATTTCATCTTTAATCAACACGAACTTATTCATCATTAATATTATAATTCACAATATTTAACAACTAGGTCGTTCCTGTGAAAGAGGAGCTTTCCGATAAGGATTTCTCCTTATTGGCGCCGCAATTAGGTGACCAAACCTCTCCGGTGATGTAACTTCTAGACATTGTCAATATTGCAAATAATAATATGAATAACTTTGCCGTCTCAATTATTGATTTAATAATATATATTATGCAGATGATACTGTGACAATAATTTAATCAATAATATGAGAGATATGATGCAACAATTATAGTAGCAATAATTGAGTATAACTGAGTGACTTCTCACGTAAGTATCAATAATCAATACCATGTGTTACTATGCAACCACACGTATTAATGTACTTTTACTACCGGGTAGTTCAACAATTTTAACAGTAACACTTTCGCCGTTATTTTTATAAAAACATAATTCTGTCATTTTCTAACTATGACAATACTTCCATTGTGGGGTCCACCAATGATTGTGCAGTCGTACGAATATTCCCTGTTAAAATGAATATTCTCCAACCAATCGAATATTTTATAACAACTTGCTTACTTTGTAAAATTTATAAATATTTCCTACAACTATAACATTATATCAAATCCATACCATAATATTCAAAAATATATTTTGAGAAAATTATTCTTTATTCATAAAAGTTGGGGTCTTACATATACAATTTAAAACATTTAAAACAAAATTAAAATAACAATATCAATCATAACTTACTATGTTGATTTTATAATCCCCAAAATTCACTACTTTTCTAAACATAATTATTATATCCTAAAATCACTATTTTTCTAATATTATACCATACATTATATCTTACATGTATGGTATAATATTATAATACACGATATATAACAAAATCACCACATATCTAAACCGTAGGATATTATCATGACTAATTAAATTATATTACAACATAATATTATACCATTTATAATTATATTACAACATAATATTATACGGTTTAAAACATTTAAAACAAAATTAAAATAACAAATAATATCAATCATAACTTACTATGCTGATTTCATAATCCCCAAAATCACCACTTTTTCAATCTAGACGGTTTTTATATTATCGTTAATTAATTATTATCTCATAAAATCACTACTTTTTAATCCCATATTAATATTTTAATTTTATAATCTCATAAATCACTACAAATTTAAACTGTTTTGATAATGTTAACTATTCTAATATTATCATTACTAATTTAATTATTATCTCCTAAAATCACTACTTTTTTAATCCCAAATTAATATTTTGAATTTATAATCTCCTAAATCATTACAACTCTAAGGTGTTTTTGTAATGTCAACTATTCTGATATTATTCTTTTTAATTTAATTATTATATCCAAAAATCACTACTTTATGATATTATCAATACGGCTGAATGACATTTTTGTTATTCCAAGTTGTCACCCATTTTTAAAGTTGTCCCTAAAGTTCAACTATTGTCAGTTAGGTCCTTAAAGTGATATTTTATTGGCGTTTTCATTCCTTCAGCCCAATTTAACCTCAACCCGACCCATTTTGACTAATTTTGACCCAACCCGACCCATTTTAACCCAACCCAAGTTTGTAATATTTTAAAATATAAAATTATTTTTAAAATAAGTTTAAAACAATAATTATATTTAATTTTCTTATGTAATTTTTTTGAATCTATATTTTATGAAACTTTACTCATTTTTGAAAAAATTAAAGTTTCTAATATTTTTTCTTTATAATAATAATTATCTTTATAACTTTTTAAAAAATAATATTTTATTTTAAATATAAAAATAAATATTATTTTAAATATAAAAAATAAAGATTATTTTAAAATATTAAATATAGTAATTATTATTTTCAAATTATTTTTTTAAAAAAATTATTTTAAAATATTTAATATATATATATATATATATATATATATATATTAAATGTTAAAATTGGGTGACAATTTGTCAAAATGGGTCAGGTTGAGGTCAAATTGGGTTGAAGGAACGAAAACGCCAACAAAATGCCACTTTAAGGACCTAACTAATGAAAATTGAACTTTAGGGACGACTTTGAAAGTGGGTGGCAACTTGAAAAGACAGAAGGGACATTCAACCGAAATTGAGCTATTACCATTACTCTCTATTATTTAACCTAATTTCTCCATATAAATACATACCAACTATTACGCAATAACTCATGTTATAAACAATTTTAAATACTGTTGAAAGTGCAAAAGAGTTATATGGAGACCTTCAAATTATGGTGATAGTGCATTCAATAGGAGGGGTTATGGCTTCATTTTATGGACTATATCTCACGGTGTTTATATTTATGGCTTCTTCATCTATTGTATTCTGTTAGTTCCCAAAGACATAATAGTTATCTAGAAGGGGTGTTGAATAGATATTTTTAAAAAACTTTCTTTTTCAAAATACTTGTTAGATTTGTTAATAAATTAACCATAGCGGAATATATGATTTGTTTGTTTACCTTTAAGATAAACCAAGATAATATGTGATAAGCAGTTATGACAGGAATATAAAAGACACAGTGATTTTAAGGGGTTCAGAGCACTCAAGGCTCCTAATCCACTCTTCTACTTCTCGAGTAGGAAATCCACTAAGGATGTCTTTACAATCTTTGAATCACTTAAATTCCTTCAAGACCAGCAGTCTTGGAACTTCTTAGTTCACTTAGAACTTTTCAAGTCCAGCAGACTTGGAATACTACACTTGATGAGAGTTGAGTTCTTGGGTTATGCTACTCAGTTGCAACTAAGCATACGTTTGAAAAGAACTGAGTAGCTGAGCAAGTTTTTCTTTCTGGATCGTAGAGTTTGAGCGTTGAGAGTTCTTTAGCTTTTGTTATGTGATTGCTTGCTTGCTGCATCTCCGTTTGATTTGTATATAAAGGAGCCTTTGAAATATATCTGTTGAAGCATTAAATGCATCAGAGCACCGATGGCGACTTCTTGGAAATTTTTTGTTCAACCGTCTAACCCACTGACACAGCAGACTACTATTTCACCTAACACCTGAAAAGATGTTTTCAGCAGGCATGCAGTCCTTTCCTTAACTTCTTCAATACGCTTCTTATATATATACTAAGGATGAGTGTTGAATCATTGGGATTCCCAAAAGTCTCAACGTCTATAATTCATTCCTCATTTGTTGTATTTTATCCTTCAACAGATGGACATGGCTTAATACTTCTGATGCTGACAGGAGATGCACTACGATCGTGATCGTTGTGTCTTGTCATGTTTGTGCTTGATTCAGCTTGATTAAAGAGAACACTACGATTTCTCTTAAGCAAGGGTAGACTAAGATCTTTACTTGCTTGTATTGCAGACTCTACGCTTCCGAGAGCAGACTACGATTCTTGACTTGGCTCGACAAGCGCTCGGATCAACGCTACGATTCTGAGTGAGGCCCTCCAAAGAAGACTATGATTCTGAAGCAACTTTCTCGATACTCTACGATTCTGCCTTGGCTTTTTCAATCTCTTGGCTGGCTCGACAGACTACGATTCTATTGAGGCCTATCTATTACATTTCAACATAGATCAACCTAATAGTTTTGATCTTTTCTTCTATACATTCATTTACAGAATGATAAACATTAAGAACATATCAAACCTTTCAATTTTTGATCTATCATTTAAGTCCTTGTACATGTGTTCTTTGAAGGACTTTATATATAAACATGTTTATTTAATTTTAACATCAAATTTTAATATGCAATTCCCAACAATCTCCCCCTATTTGATGTTGACATAATCGAGAAGATTTTCATCATGACATCAATTTCTAAATGTAGGATGCTAGAAAGTAAATATGACTTAGTGTTTCAGTGAGCTGTTGAAATCTCTAGAGAATGAGCATGAATTTATTGATGTTGAAAAACAGATATTAAAATATAGCATAGTTACATTAATAAGAAATAATTTTAACTTATCTCTATTTCCTTTACCTTTTGCTTCTTAGAGGATTGTCATACTCTACAGCTCTCCTTCTTCTGCTGGCTTCATCTCTCCGTCCAATATCTTTCAGTTCACTTTGACTTAACCTTTCTCCATGATCATGTCTATTCATAAAGGCATGATCTCTAATCGGCATATTTAAGCCAGTAGTGGTTACCCCTTGTGAGCTAGGAGATGACCCTTGACTCCTTAGCGGTTGCATCATGAGAATTGGTTGGCTCTGCTATTGTTCAGTTCATGGATCTGATAGCGAGGCTATCTTGAGCGAGGACTCCTTGAAGATTGAACAATTTGTTTCCCTCTGCCTTTGGCTTTCTCTCCTTCCACTTTATTCTCCCCCTTTATGTTAGCATCAAGGGTTCAAATGTCTTCTGACAGACGATTCATGCCTTGGACAAGTTCGCGGAGCTGATTTCTGGACTGAGCAATGTCTTCACGGTTTTCTTGAACCAGATAATCAGTTTGTGATTTTTTCTTTTACAGAATGGCCACAACAGTGTCTGTTTGTTGCATCTGATTCATAGAGTATGCTTGAAATTCAGTCATAGAAGATTGTAGGCTTAAAAGGATTTTTATAATGAGTTTATTTTGAGCTTCCTGAGTCTGTTGAAGAAGGATAACTACTTCCTTGTGTTTCTGGGTAGATTGAAAGTGAATTTGATCCCTTTCATTTATGCTTTGGATCATTTCCTTGATGATCTCCCGTAGCCTCTTTGTGAACTCAGATTGCTAGGAAGAGTATTGGCATCATCTATCAGGTGGTTCAGCCATGTATGAACAAGCAGAGAGTGAGTTTTAAGATCTTCTTGAATATCCATGGTCACTTTCTATGATACACTAGACAACTCAGTTTTGGTGGGAAGATCTGAGAGAAGCTCAAGTATTTATTGAGTGTCTGTAGGAGAGGCTCTTGTATTTTGATCTTGCAGATTTGAGAGAGCAAGAGCAAGATCGAAATAACTGTTGTTTGAGGAGGAAGGAATGTCTGAAGGAGGTGCATGTATGAAGGTTTGAGTTGTGGGAGTAGTGGCTGTTGAGGCTGGTAGAGCAGGTGACTCTACCATTTGAGTGGGATCGATGTTCGTGGAGTGAAAAATGGTTGAAGATTGGGCTAATATGAAGTTAGGCGTATTTGGTTCATCAGTTACAGAATGTTGAGATTTTGTAGCTGGAAATTAATTTTGTGGTTGAAGAACCACTTCCAACCATCTTGGCAATTCATAGAATTGGTTGAAGTTTGATAGAGGACAGTGATTAACTCTGAAAGAGATAGGAATAGAGTGTACCTCACGCTCAGCTTCTGAAGAAGGACGATTAGTGATTAGCTTCTAGGCAAAAGTGAGGTTGCTTGGGAATCCATGAGCTAGCACTAAGATTGATGAAAAAGCTTTGAAGGTCCTGAACATGTGATCCCAGGAGTTGAGAATCAGGGCTCTGTGATAGGACATCATTAGCAAGTAGGATTATAACTAATTGTAGTTGGCTCTCCTATATCTATCCCAGCCTACTATAATAATCTCAACTTTGTCATCCTCTTCTTCTTCTCAGTCTTCATTTTCTTCATTTAAAATTTCCACCACATCAATCATCTCCTCATTTCTTCTCTGTTCTTTTGCCCTCTCCACCTCCACAGCTTTAACCCTCTCCATTTTCGTAGTTTCAAAGGCTAAGATTTCTTGAGGAGCTGAGGGAGGTTCATGATCATCTCTTTCCAGCACCTCCTCAGCTATAGCCTTCTCTAACACATGGACTTTGCGAGGCTCCCCCTCAATGTGATCATCTATCTCTTCCAGTTCTTCAAGAAGCTCCCCCTCAGTTGGAGCACTTACTTGTTCATGGGCTTCAAGAAGTTCCCCCTCAACAAGAGCTGTATTCTCCTTAATGGCTTCAGGCAGCTTCTTTTTGGCAGCTATTTTTCTTTCTTCTTCCTTCAAGGCTTTCTCATTAACCAGAACATATTTCTGGACAAGATTTCTCTTTCTCCTTCTAGGTTGAGCCACAGCCTCAATAGTTTCTTCAGCTTCAGCTTTGACAGTTTGTTTAGGCTGAGATACTGTTGTAGCATCCACCTCTGGAGTGATTGCAAGTCTGGACTCTACGATCGGTAGTGACTCTACGATCAAGGTGAGTGAAGACTTCTTTGATTTATGGTTGCGTTTTCCCTTCTTAAGCAGCTGAGAGATGGTGGATCTGTCTTCATTCTCTTTAGTCTGCTGTTTCTTCTTTATTTCCTTCAGAATCTCATTTCCCGAACTTTCTTGGGGCGCATCAGTGGTTGAGCCTTGAGGTTCTTCTGTTATTTGATCATTCAATTTCCTCTTACCCTTACTTTTTATAATCAAAGCTATGGGTTCCTCTTGATTGACTTCTTCTTCCTCTGCTTCCTTCACAACTGACATATTTTCCAAGTAGACCAGATTTCTTTACTTCACCAGTTCTTCCACTGGATTCAGACATCATCCTCACATTTTCTGCAGGGTTTCTTTTCCAATTTTGAAATAACTGTTGGGTCATTCTTCTGTTGGGGTTGATGGGTTCTCCTTCTATGTCTCCAATTTTATCTCCGATCGCAGATTGCAGAATTATACTTATATATCTCCCATAGAGCATTTTTCCAGAGCTTTTTTTCTTCTTTGAGCTGAGAATCCACTTCCTGATCCAATCTATGAGCAAAGCCCCATAGTTGAGTTGAATTCTGAAGCAGATTGCTATCATGAGCTTTAGTTGGACCACATTTATAGAGTCATGGCCAGAGCTTTTGCAGCAAATGCATTTCCCAACAATATCAGCCAAAAATTCATACTTCTGGGGAAATTCTTTCTTTTTGTAGCCCTTGACACTCTGAGACTTCTGGTGGTGCATCTTCTTCAGACCTTCATCAAAGTTGATGACACTCATAGATGAGAGTCCCTTTGATTTGAAACCTAGGGCTAGGCTTATATCTTCAGCTTTGAGTCGAATCTGCTCCCCCTTGACCTTTGTAGTGATGATGTCATTTTTGAAGATTCCATTGCAGTAGAATTCCTTTATCAGCTTAGGGTAAATTCTTTTGCTGGTACTCAGTTGTTTTTTGAGACCAACTCTCTTTAGAAGTGTCAGAATTTTGTGGAACTGTGGGTTAGCTGTCTTGAATTCATCGAAGCACAGTTGGTAACTAGATACAACGTTGGAAGCAGCCATTGAGTATTGTTATTTCCTTGAACAGAGGTTAGTTGAGTGTTCTGAAAGCTAGGGTTTGTTTTAAGAGAGAAAGAGAGGAATGAGCCTTTGAAATTCCGAGGAGAATTTTTAAAACATATTTTCAAATTTTATTTATAACTTCCCTCCTCACGATCTGCATAGTGGGGCACGTGTCGAGTTCTTAAGGGCTCCACGATTTGAAGTAGTGTGAAAAGTACTAATCTGCCATTAGCTCCCCTTGAGCTAGTGTATCCTTTGGGACGACTACGATCGTTGACATTTCTCTACGATTGTTGAGTTCATTTCTGGTCCTGCTCTACGATCATTGACTCTTCAGGTTCTTGTGATGCACTATGAATTAGCATTCCTTCTGGGTTAAGGTAGCTCAGGAAGGGCCAACCTCTTAGACTGAAAGTAAGGGTCAGGTTTGTCCCTGAGGTGCTTATCAGAAGGGATGCTTAGATTGGATAGGAATGCTATCATCACAGTGAGTTTCTCTTCCATATCGAGGCTGCTCCACAATCGTGGTTTCTCTTAGTTATCTCTATAATTTTAACATAGCCTTTTTATCTGCATGGTTAACACCAACTAGAGCATGGAATTTATGGTTATAGATTTAGCATACCTAACTCACTTATTAATTTATTAAATCTGGATTCATCTAAGGGTTTTGTAAAGACATCAGCAAGTTGATTTTCAGTAGGGATGTATTGTAAATATATAGTTCTATTTTGTACAAGATCCCTAATAAAGTAATATCTTATTTCTATATGCTTAGTCCTAGAATGCATGACAGGATTATGTGTTATTGCTATGGCACCTGTGTTATCACATTAAACATGTATAGATTTGAAATCAAACCCATAATCTGCTAGCTGGTTCTTCATCATAAGACTTAAGCACAATAGCTGCTTGCAGCAATGTATTTAGTTTCTATTGTATAGGTAGATACTGAATTTTACTTCTTGCTAAACTAGGACACAAGTCTGTTTCCTAGAAATTGACAAGTGCCACTTGTGCTTTTTCTATCAATTTTGCAGCCTGCAAAATCAACATCTGTATATCCTGTCAGTTCAAAGGAGGACTCCTTGGGATACCAAAGTCCCAAGTGAGGTTTGCCTTTGAGATACCTAAAAATTCTCTTTACAACAGTTAAGTGTGATTCTTTAGGATTAGCTTGAAATCTAGCACATATGCATGTTGCAAACATTATCTCTAGTCTATTGGCAGTTTGATATAGAAGAGAGCCTATCATACCTCTGTATTGAGTAATGTCAATACTTTTACCTTTCTCATCTTTGTAAAGCTTAGTTACTGGAGCAATTGGTGTTTTCATGGGAGAGGCTGATTCTATGCCATACTTCTTAAGTAAGTCTTTAATGTACTTGGCTTGGTTAATGAAGATACCTTCATCAGTCTGCTTCACTTGCAGTCCAAGAAAGAAATTTAGCTCACCCATCATACTCATTTCGAACTTACTCTACATAAGCTTGGAAAATCTCTTGCACAAATTTTCATCAGTAGAACCAAAGATAATATCATCTACATATATTTTGTGATGCCCCCAAAATAGGTATACATCACCCATCTTGGGTCACCAAATACATGGTACTGAATATAAATATAAACTTAATTATACAACATGAACTGTGAGTTTTAATACAAATATTATCTTCTAGACAGTATTCAAACTCAAAATAAGTCCTCATTTATTATCACACTATTTCACAAGATAGTGAGGACTACTAATGCAAACATCTGGACCATCACTCCATTCCCCAACTAGTCCCGGCTACGTTCTCATTTCCTGAAGAGAACAATGAAAGCAAAAGGCTGAGCTCAACTAGCCCAGTAAGAAATATTATGACTAAGATAATGCGTAATAAATTATCATTAGCCTTGCGATGTTAAAACCGATAAAATATAATAAACATCAAGTTTAACTACAGCGGAACAAGCAATCCATTAGAAGAGTCATGTAGAGCATGATATCTACTATCTTCTATGATTTAAAAGTTTTTCATCAACTTTATCGCTGAGACTCAGCTTAATAAATAAACCACATCATCGAATCATCCCTGCACCATGGCCAAAGATATTCATGTAATCATCAATGGTCATGACTATACCGAATAATCCCTGGTCATAATCATACCAACAACTGTCCATCAATGAACTACAGGCAAATGAGGACTTTTACCACATCATTTGTAACATTACGGGTCATGATTATACCGAATGATCCCTGGTCACAATCATACCCATCAACAGTTCATCTATGCACGTAAGCCAAAGATGACTTTCATCACAATATATGCATGAGGATGATGACAATGATATAAGAATTCAATAAAACAAGTTCAAGGATAAATTTTAAAGACTTTAATAATTTAATTTATCTAGAATTCAATAATGTTCAAATTGCCAACATGATACTGCTTTGTGGAGTAAAATTCAAGAATGATATTGTATCAAAAATGATTTGGACAAAAAAAATTTAATTTTTGTCATGAATAGTACTCGGGGTGAATAGTATCCGGGTGAATAGTACCTCGTGAATAGTACTTTAGGAATAGTACCCTGTGAATAGTACTTTGTGAATAGTACTCGTGAATAGTACTTCATGAATAGTAATTTATGAATAGTACCCGTGAATAGTACTTTTGTGAATAGTACCGTATAAATGAATAGTACTCATGGACAGTACTCCGGTATGAAAAGCTTAAAATTTAACAAGAATGTGTAGAAAATATCTTTGTGAAACAATACTAGATGAAGCGCAAATTTCAAGGATATTCTACTAATTTTACGGAGTATAGAAACAATACTTTAATAGAATGAGGGTATAATCAGGAATACGAGACGAAATAATATTACTCACATACTACAGAGTATAGAAGAAAATATTATTCCTTATGAATACTGAACAAAAATAATATCCCTTACCTCAGAAGAAGACTGGATACTGGAATAATGAGGTAGCAGACTTCTCTTCTTCTTTCTCTCTATAGATTCTCTCTCTATAGCTTCTCTCTCTATAATTGCTCTTGTGAGACTTAGTGAATTGGTGAGAATGAAGGAAGAATGAGCTTCTATTTATAGGAAAATATAGTTTCGATAATTGCACGTTTTGGGGCTCGAAATATTACAGTATAATAGCTTTATCTTTTCCTTCATTTTTAATTTAGTCATGCAAGTATTATCAAACTTGCATCACCTCCCCTAATAGTACATCATGTGAATTAATAGTTCAATCATGTGAATAAGTAGTTCTATACATGTGAAAATACAAATTACCGTATAGTACCTCCATCTATACCTCCATTTTTAACTTAGTCATGCAAGTATTATCAATCTTGCACCACCTCCCCTAATAGTACATGAATGTGAATCAATAGTACACACATGTGAACAAATAGTTATAAGCATGTGAATTAATAGCAATTAATTGCTCATTTATCCGATTAATTACCCGATTGGTCAGTATAACTTCCAGACATCAATTATTATCGAAATAAATGTCGATTTCCACTAACACTAATAATCCCAACACAATGGAACTATCAATTTCATCTTTAATCAACACGAACTGATTCATCATTAATATTATAACTCATAATATTTAACAACCAGGTCGTTCCCAGGAAAGAGTGGGCTTTCCGATAAGGATTTCTCTTGATTAGCGCGCAATTAGGTGACCAAACCCCTCCTTGACAAAACTTCTAGACATTGTCAATATTGCAAATAATAATAATATGAATAACTTTGTCGTCTCAATTATTGATTTAATAATATAAAATATTATGCAGATGATACTGTGACAATAGTTGAATAAGTAATATGAGAGATATAATGCAGCAATTACTGTAGCAATAATTGAGTATAACTGAGTGACTTCTCATGTAAGCATCAATAACCAATACCGTGTGCTACTATGCAACCACGCCAGACATCAGATTTACTTTACTAAAGGTAGTTCAACAGGTTTAACAGGTAAAACTTTCACTAGTTATTTTTATAAAAAGATAATTCTATCGTTTTCAAACTACGACAATATTTCCGTTGTGGGGTCCACCAATGATTGTACTGTCGTACGAATATTCCTTATTAAAACGAATATTCCCCGACCAATCGAATATTATATAACCACTTGCTTACTTTGTAAAATTTGTAAATATTACCCACTACTATAACATTATATCATATCCACACTATAATATTCAAAAATATATTTCGAGAGAAATTTAATCTTTATTCATAAAAGTTGGGGTCTTACAACCTCCCCTTCTTATGATATTTCGTCCTCAAAATTAGGGTGCGTACCTGGTTAATCAAAGAGGTGAGGATACCTTGACTTCATTTCAGATTCTAACTCCCAGGTCATTTCTTCCACATCGTGGTTTCTCCACAAAACATTGACTTGAGGTATAACCTTGGTGTGACGCCCCCAAAATAGGTATACATCACCCATCTTGAGTCGCCAAATACATGGTACAAAATACAAATAAAAACTTAATTATACAACTGTCGTGTAAAATACGACAAAACATATGCTATGAGTTTTAATACAAATATTGTCATCTAGACAATATCCACACTCAATGGAGTCCTCATTACATTTATTATCACACTATTTAATGTAATAGTGAGGGACTACTAATGCTATCATCTCGGATCGTCACTCGCTCCCAGACTCGTCCCAAATATATTCTCATTTCAAGAGAACGGTGAAAGAAAGGGTGAGCTCAACTAGCCCAAAGAAGAAATATTATAACTAAGATAATGCGTAATAAATTATCATTAGTCTTCAACAATGTTAAACCGATAAAATACAATAGACATCAAGTTTAAGCTGCATGAATAAGCAATCCATTAGAAGAGTCAAGTAGAGCATGATATCTAGTATCTTCTATGATTTAAAATTTTTTCATCAATTTTTTTTATCGCTGAGACTCAGCTTAATAAATAAACCACATCATTGAATCATCCCTGCACTACGAGACAAGGATATTCATTAAATCATCAATGGTCATGACTATACCGAATAATCCCTGGTCATAATCATACCAAAAACTATCCATCAATGCACTACTGGCCAATGAGGATTTTTACCATATTGTGACGCCCCCAAAATAGGTCCATTCCATCCAACCCATTCTGAGTCGCCAAATACATGGTACAGAATAACTACATCTTTATTAATACATTTGTCGTGCAAAATACGACAACATATATATCGTGAGTTTAAATACGTATATTGTCATCTGCATAGACAATATCCACATACAAATAAATCCTCATCATAATTATTGATACATTATTTTACAACAATGGTGAGGACTACTAAACAACTCTCCTAGAACTTTCATTCCATACCCCACTTAGTATTTGCTATATTCTCGCCTCCCGAGAAGAAAAATGGAACAAAAAGGAAAAGGGTGAGCTCGACCAAATTGAAGAAAGAATATTATGACTAAGATAATATACAACAAAATTATCGTTAGTCTTCAACAGGAAAAATATAATAGAATACAATAGACAACAAGTTTTAAATCAATATTCGCAATGAAATAATAATTCATTAGAAGAGTTAAGTAGAGAATGCAAACTACTATCTTCTATGTATGAATTTTAAAGTTCATCATCAATATTTTTATCCTCAGTAACATCAATCAATATATATCCGAATCATATATTCATCCTTGCACTACGTGCCAAGGACATTCACCACCGGGTCATGTTCATCTAAACACTGCTCATCTTTGCACTACGGGCCAAAGATATTCATCGAAATCATTCATCTTTGCACTACGGGCCAAAGATATTCATCGAAATCATTCATCTTTGCACTACGTGCCAAAGATATTCATCATAACTCATTTATCTTTGCACTACAGGCCCAAAGATATTCATCATAAATCATTCATCTTTTGCACTACAGCCAAAGATATTCAATAATATCATCATTTAAGATCGAGGATGATGAAAATATTTTTAAAAAACGAATCCAAAGTGAAACAAAATGACAAGGATTAAGGATTAAGGATTCAGTATTTCGCTTTTATCCACGCCCAAAAATACCTCAAAAATAATCATAGTGGTGTAAAATTCAAGAATGATCAAAACATGGATACAATCAAAGCTAGTATCCATAATAGATATTTTGGACAAAAGAAGAAATTTCATTTTTCCGTGAATAGTGCTTGAATTCACAGAATAGTGTCAGATATCGTGAATAGTCTTAGTACACGTGAATAGTAACTCAGACACCAAAAGATAGAAATTTCACAAAAAAACATCTTCACGCTTACGTGAATAGTACTCGTGAATAAGAACTCGTGAATAGTAACTCATGAATAGTAACTCATGAATAAGAACTCATGAATAGTAACCCCCGACATGAAAAAGTTCCAAATTTGATAAAAGTTCCAACCAATATTTCAAAGATATGATATTGAAGAAATAATATCATTTGAGAAGAAAATAACATCCCTTACCTCGAAAGACAATACTTCTAGTTGAAACACTTGATATATAGGCTATGACTTGAACTTGCACCGTATAGCAATACTCAAAGTATACTCAAAATACTCACAAGAATACGCTCAATAATATAGAGAGAGAAACTTGGATTTAAAAGTGATTTTCAATTCTAACCTAAGCACCTATTTATAGAAATTGCTTAGAACACCAAAGCGAAAAATTTAATATAATAATATATATATATATATCAAAATTCTCACGCCATTCTTGAATCTGAAAATCTAGAATTCAACCCATTCAAATCACATGTTAGACCCAAAAAAAACGTTTTTTCTTATTTTAAATATTTTAAACTTCCAAAAATCAATTATTTTGAGCTTGAACTTCAATAATTCATAATAAATAGCCCTTTTATCAGAAAATTCGAATCTCATGAGTTTTTATAGAAAATTCAATTCTCTACAACTTTGCAGAAGAAAGTTTCTCCAAATTCCAAACACAAAATGACCAAAATCCATAAATCGAGCAATTTTTCAGTTTATAATCAAATTTCAAATAATAAATGGGTCCATGAGACATGTTTAACATGTTTTAAACATTTATTGCAACAAAAATACTCTTCCTCTTCAGATACTCATATATCCCACATTCGTTGTAAAAATATCACCATTATTATATTATTAAAATATAATATTATATATATAAATGAATTATTTTATCGTAAAAGATAAAATTTCAATTTTCAACAATTGTCACATTAAAATTTTCTCCATCTATATCAAATCCAATCTTACTATTTCAAAATAATAAATAAAGATTATAAAAAAATTTCGAAAATATCATTCGGTCATAATCATACCAAGTCCATCTATGCACGTAAGCCAAAGATGACTTTCATCACAATATAAGCATGAAGATGATGACAATGATATAAGCAATAATCAAAAATAAATCAAGGATAAATATTAAAGACTTTAAATTTATCCAAATATTATCAATCACTTAATAAACTCATAATCTAATATTATTAATATTATAATAATATTTTAATCACTTCTTAAACTTATAAATAATTTATTTCAATTGTTTACACTTTACCAAATAATGCATTTAATCATTCAAAATGCCATACTCATAAGATTTCATCACCAATGATCAAATCCTCATCAAAAATCTGATATACCCTATATAGGATTCCCAAGCCATAAAATCCTATTTTCCAATTTTGTTACTTCACATAACATATTTAATTCATTTACTCATAACTAGTTCATTTTCATGAAAAAATACCAAATCAAATCCCAAAAATATTTCTTTTTCGGGATTTAGCGTAATATAGTCCCATATTGAACATATATTTTTCTCTAAATTTTTAAAATTCATTTACTATTTTTCATATGGCCAAAATCCGAATATTTAGACATTTATCATAAATTATACTTTTGTCCAAAATTTCAAATTTACAGTATATACCTGTTTATATACATGTACTCCCAATAAAAATTTCACCAATTTTGGAGTTAACCACAAAGAGTTATAAGGGTTTACTTTTAAAATAGTCTTTTCCCATAAAATCCATAACTCTTAATCTATACATCCAAAAATCGCCATTTTTGGACACAATCTAGAAAACTCATCAAATTATCATTTCAAATTTTTCCAAATTTTGAGGGTCGTAAAATTATGAAAATCGCTTTCCTCGCGTAAACCCCTTTGAATGAAAATACTATTCATATGAATACAAAGGATCATTCACCATGCATGCGGTAATCCATTATAGACAAAGTTATTCCAATGTAATAATAAAGAATGAATAATGTAAGAATTCACCATGCATGCGATAGACCGCACATATACATGTTATTCTCAATGTAATAATAAAGAATGGAACCAGTCATGCAGAAACCAAACAGCATGTATGTGATATTCCAAATGTAATAATAAAGAATGGAACCAGTCATATGTAAACCGCATGCATGTGATATTCCAATGTAATAATAAAGAATGGAATAACAAATGTAATTCACCAAGCATGCGATAGATCATATATTATTCCAAAGTTATTCCAACAGAATAATAAAGAATGGAATAATAAAGAATTTTACCATGCATGTATGTATAATAAAGAATGGAATAATGTAAGAATTTCACCATTGCTACAGACAGATGATGTGTTATTCCAACATAATAATAAGGAATGGAATAACATAGCTCTCTTCATGAATAATACGAAAGAAATAATACCCTTACCTTAAAAAAAATCGGATATCGAGAGTAGAGGTAGCGACATTTCTTCTTCTTTCTCTCTATAATTTCTCTCTATAATAATTGCTCTAAAGCTTTAGTGAATTGGTGAGAAATGAAGGAAGAATGAGCTTCTATTTATAGGAAAATATAGTTTCGATAATTGCACGCTTTTGGGGCTCAAAATATTACAAAGATAATACCTCCAACTTTTCTTTTTCATTTTTTATTTAGTCCCGCAAGTATTATCAAACTTGCACCACCTCCCCTAATAGTAAATAATGTGAATCAATAGTTCAATCATGTGAATCAATAGTTATAATCATGTGAAAATACGAATTACAGTATAGTACCTCCATCTATACCTCCATTTTTAACTTAGTCATGCAAGTATTATCAATCTTGCACCAACTCCCCTAATAGTATAAGAATGTGATTCAATAGTACACACATGTGAACAAATAGTTATATAAGCATTTGAATTAGTAGCAATTAATTGCTCATTTATCCGATTAATTACCTGATTTATCAATATAACCCCCAGACATCAATTATCATCGGAATACATATCAATTTTCACTAACACTAATAATTCCAACGCAATGGAACTACAAATTTCATATTTAATCAATACAATCTTATTCATCATTAATATTATAATTCACAATATTTAACAACCAAAGTCGCTCCTGTGAAAGAGGGGCTTTTCCGATAAGGATTTCTCCTTATCATGCCAAGCAATTAGATGACCAAACCTCTCCTCGATGTAACTTCTAGACATTGTAAATATTGCAATTTAATAATATGAATAACTTTGTCGCCTCAATTATTGATTTAATAATATAACATATTATGCGATGATATCGTGACAATAATCGAATCAATAATATGAGAGATATGATGCAAAGAATTATCGTAGCAATAATTGAGTATAACCGAGTGACTTCTCACGTAAGATCAATAATCAATACCGCAGCTACTATGCAACCACGCCAGACATCGTATTTTTTTACTACCGGTAGTTCAACAGCTTTTAATTCAGAACACTTTCGCCATTATTTTTTTAAAAAGATAATTTCGCCATTTTCTAACTACGACAATACTTCCGCTAGGGTCCACTAAATGATTGTGTCGCCGCATTTAATATTCCCCGACAAAAAGAATATTCCCCACCAATCGAATATTATATAACCACTTGCTTACTTTTTGCAAAATTTATAAATATTACCCACAACTATAACATTATATCAAATCCACACCATAATATTCAAAAAAAATTTTTCGAGAAATTAAATCTTTATTCATAAAATTTGGGGTCTCACAATCTCCCCTCCTTATGAAATTTTGCCTCAAAATTTACGTGACGCACTGGTATGTCAAGAGATGAGGATACCTTTCGACTTCATTTCAGATTCTAACTCTTGAGGTATAACCTTTGAGTGTTGAATACGATCCTTCTTATCCAAGATTTTAACACGATCTCCTCATACGCTTAAATCTTCTCGCTATCTCGCCTAGTTCTAATTTAATAATGTGGTTCGGTCATCCACATATTTACGTAACATCGACACGTGAAAAATGTTATGAACACGCCGACATACTTGGCGGTAAAACGAGTCTATAGGCCACAGCCTACTCGATCAAGGATTTCAAATGGGCCAATAAAATCGAGGGTTGAGATTTCCTCTTCATCGATTCTTGCTTCTAGAATAACGCCTCTTGAACCTTCTTCTTCACATTCATCACCTCCGAGTATGTAGCTTGCATGGCTTTAACTTTATCGATTAAAGTCGATTCTAATCGATATTCGCTATCTTCACGTGGGTCTCTGTAGAGTCTTTAACTCTATCTTCATCATTTGTAAGTTATACTGAAATGGGTTTTTGTGTTAACAACATCGCACTCATAAACGATACGATCTTCTACTCAACGCTGTCACCTACCACGCTCGCTTCTTCCACAATGATATTGAATGGTATAGTCGTAATCTTCAACAAATGAGCCAACATCTTTGGCGCATTATTCGCTCGCTGTTTTGAAGAAATATTTAAGGGTTTTAGAAATGGGTTTTGTATCGGGGTCAATACAAAATTCGATTTCACGCCTAGGGTAGGCTAAGAAGTCTTCAAGAATACGCCAGAAATTTATTAACGATAGAAATATCATTTAAAAATCGTGACTCTCATCCAAGACTTGATAACACATGAAATGAAGGTTTCTCCTAACGGTTTCAATCGATAAGTCAAAGTCTAACTTCTCTAGAGTTAAATTTAAACGCTGAGCGCAAGCAAGAGAGATAAAAAGAATGGGTAGAACCGAGATCTAATAAGGTATAGACTTCAAGAAGAATTTATAATTAACTAACCTGTGCTAACTTCGTCGTCGGTTACTCGCTTTTTGAGAAGTCACGAAAAACGCTCTCCTGAAACCACCGACTTTTGTTTTGTCCAGATCCGCTTTTGGTGCCACCGTCCCACCGGACTTGACTTTTGGTGCACGACAAAATCGGGCTAGGTGACCTTCTTTTCCACAATTGTAACATGCTTTGACCGCATCACGCAGCTTTGACCGATATGTCCCTCCTCCGTGATTTGAAGCATACAATTGGTGGTCGCTCCTTCCTTGAAAACGGTGTTGGTGTCATTGCCTTTCCATCGTTGTTGAACCTTCTCTTCTTGAAATTTCCACTCCTATTATCTTGGCCATGATTACCACCGAAGTGGTTACCATTCTTGGCATGATAATTTCCTCCACGATGGTTATCATTGTTCCGATGGTCGCTGCCACCCTGCATTATTATTATCGTGTTGTTGGTCGTTACCTTTTGGTTGTGCCGACTCATTATCGCGCCTCCAATAATCGAGCCCTATTCACAACATCTCAATATAAACAAAGTTTGTGAGAAATGAGGTATTGACGATATCGGTTTCAAACCTCTTAGAAACATTCGCGCCATTCGCCCTCATTATCGACCAAATGGGATGCAAACCGATAACTCCGCAAATTTAGCCTCAGATTATGACACCTGGCCATATTGTTTTGCTCCAACTTGATAAACTCCACCTCCTTCATGTGACGAATACTTTCGGAAAGTACTTGTCGTTGAATGCCTTGAACTTCTCCCAAGACATCTTGAAAAGCGCCAGTCAGTACGCTTTTACGATTCCCACCAAGAATCGCCTCTTCACGCAACATAAAGGTGGCAAAGGAACCTTTTGCTCCTCGAGCATCCCAAGACATCAAATATCTTGGTGATCTCGCTTTAACCACGCCTCCGCCTTTTAAGTGGTTCTAGCTTTCCCAAAACTCCGGTGGTCCCAGCCCTTGAATCGCTTAGCGGTGATGACCGACCGTGGGTTGCCATTATTTCCACCTATATTTTGAACAGAGTCTCTCTCACCGATGTTGCATGAATTGCATAAAGCCTCCTAACATCCCATCGCTCATCATTTGATCGGTGTTGTTATTTACCCGAGGATTATTGTCTTCCTCATGCACATTATCCTCGGTATTGATCGTCGTTGGTGACTCAACGGTCTCATGTGCTTCATTGTCGATCTCAACATTTTCGATGCCATTTTCAAACACCGCCACAAAACAAGGGTTAATTAACATATCACATATTATCCCTATACTCCGACCGACCAATTAAATACCAAATAAACTTAGTAGGTCATACTAATGAAGGAATTCCCCGCCTCCCTCCTAGTTCTTGTCTCACATCTCACCAGGATCATATCCCTAAGCTTTGATACTAACCGTGACGCCCCAAAATAGGTATACATCACCCATCTTGAGTCACCAAATACATGGTACAAAATACAAATACAACTTAATTATACAACAATCGTAAAAATACGACAAAACATATGCTATGAGTTTTAATAAGAATATTGTCATCTAGACAATATCCACACTCAATGGAGTCCTCATTACATTTATTATCACACTATTTAATGTAATAGTGAGGACTACTAATGCTATCATCTCGACCGCACTCCGCTCCCCGACTCGTCCCAAATTATATTCTCATTTCCTCAAGAGAACAAAGAAAGAAAGGGTGAGCTCAACTAGCCCAAAGAAGAAATATTATGACTAAGATAATGCGTAATAAATTATCATTAGTCTTCAACAATGTTAAACCGATAAAATACAATAGACATCAAGTTTAACTCAATGAATAAGCAATCCATTAGAAGAGTCAAGTAGAGCATGATATCTACTATCTTCTATGATTTAAAATGTTTTCATCAATTTTTATCACGAGACTCACTTTAATAAATAAACCACATCATCGAATCATCCTCGCACTACGGGCCAAGGATATTCATTAAATCATCAATGGTCATGACTATACCGAATAATCCCTCGGTCATAATCATACCAAAAATCGTCCATCAATGCACTACACAAACCAATGAGGACTTTTACCACATCATTTATTACATTACTATCATGATTATACCGAATAATCCTCGGTCATAATCATACCAAGTCCATCTATGCACGTAAGCCAAAGAGATGACTTTCATCACAATATAAGCATGAGGATGATGACAATGATATAAGCATAATCAAACGAAATCAAATCAAAAAATCAAGGATAAATATTAAAGACTTTAAATTTATCCAAATATTATCAATCACTTAATAAACTCATAATCTAATATTATTAATATTATAATAATATTTTAATCACTTCTTAAACTTATAAACAATTTATTTCAATTGTTTACACTTTACCAAATAATGCATTTAATCATTCAAAATGCCATACTCATAAGATTTCATCACCAATGATCAAATCTCTCATCAAAAATCAGATATACCCTATATAGGATTCCCAAGCCATAAAATCCTATTTTCAATTTTGTTACTTCACATAACATATTTAATTCATTTACTCATAACTAGTTCATTTTCATGAAAAAATACCAAATCACCCCCCAAAATATTTCTTTTCTAGGATTTAGCGTAATATAGTCCCATATTGAATATATATTTTTCTCAAAATTTTTAAAATTCATTTACTATTTTTCATATGGCCAAAATCGCTAATATTTAGACATTTATCATAAATTGTACTTTTGTCCAAAAATTCCAAAATTTACAGTGGTATACTCCTGTTATATACATGTACTCCCAATAAAAATTTCACCAATTTTGAGTTAACCACAAAGAGTTATAAGGGTTTACTTTTAAAATAGTCTTTTTCCCATAAAATCCATAACTCTTAATATATACATCCAAAAATCGCCATTTTTGGACACAATCTAGAAAACTCATCAAATTATCATTTCAAATTTTTCCAGAATTTTTGAGGGTCAAAAAATTATGAAAACTCGCCTCTCGTAAAAACCCTTTTGAATGAAAAAATACTATTCATATGAATATAAAGGATCATTCACCATGCATGCGGTAATCCACATAGACAAAGTTATTCCAATGTAATAATAAAGAATGGAATAATGTAAGAATTCACCATGCATGCGATAGACATAAATGATGCAGTTATTCTCAATGTAATAATAAAGAATAACTTCTCAGAAACCGCATGCATAATAAATGAATAATAAAGAATGGAACTGTGTCATGCGTAAACCGCATGCATGTGATATTCCAATGTAATAATAAAGAATGGAATAACAACAATTGCATGTGATGATATATTCCAATGTAATAATAAAGAATGGATGGAATAACAAATCAGATGCACTATGTATTCCAATGTAATAAAGAATGGAATGGAACTCAATTCACCATGCATAATAAAGTTATTCCAAAAAGTATTCCAAAGTAATAATAATAATAATGGAATAATGTAAGAATTTCACCATGTATGCGCAGATTGTGATAGACAAAGTTATTCCAACATAATAATAAAGAATGGAATAACAATAGCTCTCTTCATGAATACGAAAAGAAATAATACCCCTTACCTTAGAAAGAAACTGGATATTGAATAGTGAGGTAGCAGCATACTTCTCTTCTTTCTCTCTATAATTTCTCTCTATAATAATTGCTCTAAAGCTTTAGTGAATTGGTGAGAAATGAAGGAAGAATGAGCTTCTATTTATAGGAAAATATAGTTTCAATAATTGCACGCTTTGGGGCTCAAATATTACAAAGACAATACCTCCAACTTTTCTTTCATTTTTAATTTAGTCCTCGCAAGTATTATCAAACTTGCACCACCTCCCCCTAATAGTAAATAATGTGAATCAATAGTTCAATCATGTGAATCAATAGTTATAATCATGTGAAAATACGAATTACAAAGATAAGACCTCCATCTATACCTCCATTTTTAACTTAGTCATGCAAGTATTATCAATCTTGCACCAACTCCCCTAATAGTACAAGAATGTGATTCAATAGTACACACATGTGAACAAATAGTTATATAAGCATGTGAATTAGTAGCAATTAATTTCTCATTTATCCGATTAATTACCCGATTTATCAATATAACCCCCAGACATCAATTATCATCGAAATAAATATCGATTTTCACTAACACTAATAATTTCAACACAATGGAACTATCAATTTCATCTTTAATCAACACAATCTTATTCGTCATTAATATTATAATTCACAATATTTAACAACCAGTTCGCTCCCAAAAGAGGGGGGCTTTTCGATAAGGATTTCTCCTTATCATGCCAAGCAATTAGGTGACCAAACCTCTCCTCGATGTAACTTCTAGACATTGTAAATATTGCAAATTAATAATATGAATAACTTTATCGCCTCAATTATTGATTTAATAATATAACATATTATGCGTATGATAATCGCGTGACAATAATCAATCAATAATATGAGAGATATGATGCAACAATTATCGTAGCAATAATTGAGTATAACCGAGTGACTTCTTACGTAAGCATCAATAATCAATACCGTAGTACTACTATGCAACCACGCCAGACATCGCATTTTTTTTACTACCGGGTAGTTCAACAGCTTTAACTCAGAATACTTTCGCCGTTATTTTTATAAAAAGATAATTACGCCATTTTCTAACTACGACAATACTTCCGCTAGGGGTCCACTAATGATTGTGTCGTCGCATTTATATTCCCCCATAAAAAGAATATTCCCCACCAATCGAATATTATATAACCACTTGCTTACTTTGCAAAATTTGTAAATATTACCCACAACTATAACATTATATCAAATCCACACCATAATATTCAAAAAAATATTTTGAGAAATTTAAATCTTTATTCATAAAATTTGGGGTCTCACACTTGGACAAATTGAGAACGACACTTTCTTCCATACAACGCTCAAATGGAGCCATGCCAATACTTGCTTGATAACTATTGTTGTAGGAAAACTCCACCAATGGTAAGAACTTGTCCCAACTTCCCTTGAAGTCAAGGACACAGAGTCTTAATAAATCTTCAAGAGTTTGAATAGTCCTTTCTGACTGCCCGTTCGTTTGAGGATGATATGCCGAACTAAATCGTAAATTCGTGCCCATAACTTTTTGCAAACTAACCCAAAATCTTGAAGTGAATCTTGGGTCTCGATCAGAAACTATGGATACTAGCATACCATGAAATCTTACAATCTCGCTTTATGTACATACTAGCAAGATGTTCAAGTGTATAAGTTTTTCAGATTTGATAAGAAATGAGCGGACTTGGTCAATCTATCAACAATGACCCAAATCGCATCTATGCCTTGAGAAACCTTGGGAAGACCGGTAACGAAATCCATGGTAATGTGCTCCCACTTCCATTCTGGAATTTCAAGTCGTTGCAATGGACCTTTTGGCACTTGATGATCTGCCTTGACTCGTTGACAAGTTAAACACCTTGAAATAAACCCCTCTATCTCTCTCTTCATATTTCTCCACAAAAATGTATGTCGGAGATCACGATACATTTTGGTACTCCCAGGATGGATTGCAAACGGTGTGTTGTGCACCTCCATCATGATTTTATACTTCAAGTCAGAATCGTTAGGAACACAAAGTCTGGAGTTGACTCGAAGTATTCATTTTTCATCGATTCTTGCTTCCGGAATAACACCTTCTTGTACTTTCTTCCCCATATGCATCACCAGTGTCCGTGCAGGCTTGAGCAAATTTTTAACTTTATCGATTAAAGTCGGCTTCTACTCAGATATTCGCCATCATCACATGGGTCCTCGAGTCTTTAACTCTATTTCCATCCTTTGTAAGTCATACAAAATGGGCCTTTATTGACAATATCGCACTCGCACCGCATATGATCTTCTACTCAATGCGCCACCTACTACGCTTAAACTTTTCCAGATGGTATTGAATGGTATGATCATAATCTTTCAACGGCTCAAGCCATCGTCGTTGCTCGCATGTTGAGTTCCTTTTGAGTGAAGAAATATTTGAGGCTTTTATGATCCGATACAGGTAATGCCTCCAAATCTTGAGCGCAAAAACGACAGCGACCAACTCTAGATCATGAGTAGGATAATTCCTCTCATATTCTTTGAGTTGTCGTGAGGCATAGGCTATGACTTTCCCATGTTGCATGAAAACACATCCTAACCCTTTGCTCAAGCATCATCAGATGACAAATCCTCCAAGCCGATGGTATTGTCGTAACAAAAATTGAAATGAGTCTCCTCTTGAGTTCTTAAAAACTCTTATCCTATTCCTCGCTCCATACGAATTTTGTATCTTTTTGAGTTAGCTGAGTTAATGGAGTAGCGATTTGAGAAAACCCTTCTACGAATCTCCAATAATAACCAGCTAAGCCAAGAAAGCTACGATTTCTATTAACGACTTAGGTTGCTCCCACTTTGAATTGCTTCAATCTTTGCCGGGTCAATAGATATTCCATGATTTGATATCACGTGCCCAAGGAATGCAACTTCCTCAAGCCAGAACTCACATTTCTTCAACTAGGCATATAGCTTGTTTTCACGAAGCTTTTGGAGTATCAACCTCAAGTGTTGCTCATGGTCTTCACGGGTTTTGGAGTATATGAGGATGTCATCAATAAAGACGACCACAAAGTGATCCAAATATTCCTTGAATACTCGGTTCATCATATCCATGAAGGCAGCATGAGCATTAATCAATCCAAAAGACATGACTAAGAATTCATAATGCCCGCACCGAAGTTCTCGAAAGCGCCTTTGAATGTCATCAGTTTTAATCATCAATTGATGATATCCAGAACGAAGATCAATCTTTGAAAAGAATTTGGCGCCATGCAACTGGTCAAACAGATCATCAATACGAGGTAACGGGTACCTATTTTTGATGGTGACATGATTCAACTCCCGATAATCAATACAAAGTCGCATACTTCCATCTTTCTTCTTCACGAATAGAACATGAGCACCCCAAGGAGACGTACTAGGACGAATGAAACCGATGTCTAACAATTCCTGTAGTTGGGTTTTTAACTCTTGAAGTTCAATAAGAGCCAGTCGATATGGGGCTTTGGAAATGGGTTTTGTACCAGATTCAAGGTCGATACAAAATTCAATTTCACGCCTGGGGTAGGGTAGGCCAGAAGTTCTTCGTGAATACGCCAGAAATTTATTAACAATAGAAATATCATTCAAATCGACGTATTTTATTTAAATTGCGATATGGGCTAAGAAAGCTTGACATCCGCTTTTTCAATAAACGAATAGCTTTATGGCTTGATATGATAGTGATTGAATTTAGTGGTTTGGTTGCTTGAATTCAGATAATAGGTTGGTTAGAATATGAAAGCTAACAACCTTACGAAAAACAATCGATTTTAGCATGATGAGTAGTTAACCAATCAATCCCTAAAATCACATCAAATGCAAGTATTTTCAAAGAGATAAGATCGACAGTAACTTGCATGTTACCGATTTGAATCAAACAAGACTTATAAACAAAGTGGATGTAATGAAGGTTTCTCCTAATGGAGTTTTAATAGATAAATCAAAGTCTAATTTCTCCGAGTTAAATTTAAACGTTGAGCGCAAGTAGGAGAAATAAAAGAATGGGTAGAACCCAGATCAAATAAAGTATAAACTTCGCTAGAGTTTATGATTAGCTTACCCGTGATCACCTCGCTCGGATTCCTCGCTTTTTGGGAGGTTACAACAAACGCCTCCTTGAACTACCGGGCTTTGTCTTGTCTGGACACCTTTGATGCCTCCATCCCAAATTGGACTTGACTTTGGTGCACGACAAAATTGGGCTAGTGACCTTCTTTTCCACAATTATAACACGCTTTTGACCGAATCGCGCAGCTTTGACCGATGTGTCCTTCCCTCCACATTTGTAACATACGACCGGCAATGCTTTCTCCTTCCTTAACAACAAGTCTTTGGTGCCGACGCCTTTCCATCATTATCAATCTCCTCTTCTTGAAATTTCCACTTTTATTATCTTAGCTATGATTACCACCGCAAAGTGGGTTACCATTTCGCATGTTGATTCCTCCACGCTTGTTGTCACCGCTTCGATGATCGCTACCACCGGTATTATCGACTTGTCACCGCTTCTCTCGGGTTGGGTTGACTCATTATCGCGCTCCAATAACTGAGCCCTATTTACAACATCTGAATACAAACACAGTTTATGAGAGATAAGGTATTAATGTATCTCGGGTTTCAAACCTCTTAGAAATATCCGCGTCATTCTCTCCTCATTATCAACCAAGTGTGACGAAACCGACAACTCAAAGAAACTTGGCTTCGTCATCGCGACACACGGCCATATTGTTTTGCTCCAGTTTGATGAACTCTACCTCTTTTATATGACGAATACTTTCGGGAAAGTACTTATCGCTGAATAGTTCTTGGAACTTCTCCCAAGACATCTTCAATGCGGTAGGTTGAGTACGCTTTACTGATTCCCACCAGTAATCTGCCTCTGCCGCAACATGAAGGTGGCAAAGGGAACCTTTTGCTCCTGAGCATCCCAAGACATCAAATATCTTGGTGATCTCGCTTTATCCACGCCTCCGCTTTTAAGTGGTTTTGGCTCTCCAAAAACTCCTGTGGTCCCAACTCCTTGAACTGCTTAAGCGGTGACCATCCGAGAGTTGCCAAAGATTCCCCTCGATTTTGAATAGAGCCGCCTCACCGATGTTGCATGAATTGCATAAAGCCTCCGAACATCCCATCGCTCACCATTTCATCTGGTGTTATTATTTACCCGAGGATTATTGTCTTCTTGTTGCACATTATCACGGTATTGATCATTGGTGACTCAACTGGTCTCATGTGCTTCATTGCTTATCTCAACATTTTCTGGATGCCATTTTCAAATACTGCCACAAAACAATGGTTAATTGACATGTCACATATTATCCCTATACTATGACCGACCAATTAAATACCAAATAAACTTAGGTAGGTCATACTAGCGAAGGAATTCCCCATCTCTCCCCTCCTAGTTCTTGTCTCACATCTCAGCCAGGGATCATATCCCTAAGCTTTGATACCAACTGTGACGCCCCAAAATAGGTATACATCACCCATCTTGGGTCGCCAAATACATGGTACTGAATACAAATACAAACTTAATTATACAACATGAACTGTGAGTTTTAATACAAATATTGTCTTCTAGACAGTATTCAAACTCAAAATAAGTCCTCATTTATTATCACACTATTTCACAAGATAGTGAGGACTACTAATGCAAACATCTGGACCATCACCCGCTTTCCCGACTAGTCCCTCGCCACGTTCTCATTTCCTCAAAAGAACAATAAAAGCAAAAGGGTGAGCTCAACTAGCCTAAAGAAGAAATATTATGACTAAGATAATGCGTAATAAATTATCATTAGCCTTCAACAATGTTAAATTGATAAAATATAATAAACATCAAGTTTAACTCACAATGAACAAGCAATCCATTAGAAGAGTCAAGTAGAGCATGATATCTACTATCTTCTATGATTTAAAAGTTTTTCATCAACTTTATCACCGAGACTCAACTTAATAAATAAACCACATCATCGAATCATCCTCGCACTACTACGCAAGGATATTCATGTAATCATCAATGGTCATGACTATACCGAATAATCTCTGGTCATAATCATACCAACAACTCGTCCATCAATGAACTACAGCCAATGAGGACTTTTACCACATCATTTGTAATATTACGGGTCATGATTATACCGAATGATCCTCGGTCATAATCATACCCATCAACAGTTCATCTATGCACGTAAGCCAAAGATGACTTTCATCACAATATATGCATGAGGATGATGACAATGATATAAGAATTCAATAAAACAAGTTCAAGGATAAATTTTAAAGACTTTAATAATTTAATTTATCCAGAATTCAATAATGTTCAAATTACCAACATGATACTGCTTTGTGGAGTAAAATTCAAGAATGATATTGTATCAAAAATGATTTAGTCAAAAAAAATCAATTTTTGTCATGAATAGTACTCGGGGTGAATAGTACCCCATGAATAGTACTTCAGGAATAGTATCCTGTGAATAGTACTTTGTGAATAGTACTCGTGAATAGTACTTCGTGAATAGTAATTTATAAATAGTACTCGTGAATAGTACGTTTGTGAATAGTACAGTATAAATGAATAGTACTCATGGACAAAGATCTCTAGCATGAAAAGCTTAAAATTTAACAAGAATGTGTAAAAATATCCTTGTGAAAACGATACTAGATGAAGCGCAAATTTCAAGGATATTCTACTAATTTCACTTTAGTATAGAAGCAATACTTTAACAAGATGAGGGTATAATAAGAATACGAGACTAAAATAATATTACTCACATACTACAAAGTATGGAAGAAAATATTATTCCTATGAATATTGAACAAAATAATATCCCTTACCTCGTAAGAAGACTAGATAATCGGAATAAAGGAGATATCGACTTCTCTTTTTTCTTTCTCTATAGATTTCTCTCTATAGCTTCTCTCTCTATAATTGCTCTTGTGAGACTTAGTGAATTGATGAGAATGAAGGAAGAATGAGCTTCTATTTATAGGAAAATATAGTTTCGATAATTGCACGCTTTGGGGCTCAAATATTACAAAGATAATACCTTTATCTTTTCCTTCATTTTTAATTTAGTCATGCAAGTATTATCAAACTTGAACCACCTCCCCTAATAGTACATCATGTGAATTAATAGTTCAATTATGTGAATCAATAGTTCTATACTTGTGAAAATATAAATTACCGTATAGTACCTCCATCTATACCTCCATTTTTAACTTAGTCATGCAAGTATTATCAATCTTGCACCACCTCCCCTAATAGTACATGAATGTCAATCAATAGTACACACATGTGAACAAATAGTTATAAGCATGTGAATTAATAGTAATTAATTGCTCATTTATCCGATTAATTACCTGATTGGTCAGTATAACTTCCAGACATCAATTATTATCGAAATAAATGTCGATTTCCACTAACACTAATAATCCCAACACAATGGAACTATCAATTTCATCTTTAATCAACACGAGCTTATTCATCATTAATATTATAACTCACAATATTTAACAACCAGGTCGTTCCCAAGAAAGAGGGGGCTTTCCGATAAAGATTTTTCCTTATTGGCGCGCAATTAGGTGACCAAACCTCTCCTCGATGTAACTTCTAGATATCACAATATTGCAAATAATAATATGAATAACTTTGTCATCTCAATTATTGATTTAATAATATAAAATATTATGCAGATAATACTGTGACAATAGTTGAATCAATAATATGAGAGATATAATGCAGCAATTACTGTAGCAATAATTGAGTATAACTGAGTGACTTCTCACGTAAGCATCAATAATCAATACCGTGTGTAAGACCCCAACTTATTATAAATGAAATTTAATTTTCTCTATTTATTATTTTGAAATAGTAAGGGTTGATTTGATTAATGTAGTTAGTTATGGGTAAAATGCGCAAATATTTCAAATAAGCAAATGGTTATAAAATATTCATTATTGTCGGGGAATATTTGTTTGGTCGTGGAATATTCTTGCTGTCGGAGAATATTCGTACGACGGCGCAGCCTTGTGTGGGCCCCATAACGGGAAGCAATTGGATGAAGAAAATGACAAGTATAAGTTGTTTATAAATAACGACGAAGTGTTATTCACTGCTAATCATCGTTAGAATACCCTTTGGTTAAAACATAAGAAGACGCCAGATTGCACCAATTATTGATTCTTACGTAAGAAGACACTACTCAATAATGGTTACAATTATTACTGTTCAATACTTTATTTTATTGATTCAATAATTGGTACGTTGATATTTTATTTTATTGTTGTTTTAATAATTGTCACTACACAGTATTTTCCATTATCAGATCAATAATTCATATTATTTGAGTAATATTATTAGATAGCATTATTGGCAATGTCTAGAAAGTTCTGTCTAAGGAGAGGTTTGGTCACCTAATTGCGCGCCAGTAAAGAGAAATCCTTATTGGAAAGCCCCCTCTTTCCTAAAAACGGCCTGATTGTCGATATTGTGACTCTGTAATATTATTTGTGAATAATTAATTATTGATTTATATGATAAGGAAAATATTCATTTTACGTGGATATAGATGGAGAAAATTTTTAATGTGACAATTGTTAAAAATTGTTATTTTATCTTTTTCTGATAAAATAATTCATTTAAATATATTATTATATTATAATAATATAATAATGGTGATATTTTTACAATGAATGTGGGATATATGAATAAATGAGGATGAAGAGTATTTTTGTTACTAAAAATATTTAAAACATGTTTTTCATGTTTCTTGACTGAAATTTGATTATAGCTTGTAAAATCGTCCTTATGTGGATTTTGGTCAATTTCTGTTTGGAATTTGGAAAAACTTTCTTCTGCAAAGTTGTAGAGAATTAAATTTCCTATGGAATGGATATAAGATTTGAATTTTTCTGATAAAAGGGCTATTTATTATGAATTATTTAAGTTCCGAAGTTCTAGAATAATTGATTTTTGAAGTTTTAATTATTTTTTTAATAAAAACGTTTTTTGCAAGTGGGTGGGCCCCACATGTGATATAAACATGCTGAAATCAGTTTGTCAAGTGGTGGGCGAGAATATTTTTTATAAATATATTATTTTATTAAATTTTCTGTTTTGGTGTTCTAAGCATTTTCCTATAAATAGGGTGCTTAGGTTAAAATTGAAAATCACACCAGAAACTGAAATCTTCTCTCTCTATATTATCGAGCGTATTCTTGTGAGTATTTCGATACTTTGAGTGTTGCTATACGGTGCAAGTTTCTTCAAAGACTATATCCAAAGATTCCAAATGTAAGTAATCGCTTTTTGGAGGTAAGGAATGTTATTTTTTTTATAAATGATATTATTTCTTTCAATATCATTATGCAGAAATATTCGTAAGATTTTTCTTGTGAAATTCTTGTCTTTTAGTATCGGGGTTATTATTCACGTATACGGCACTATTCACGTATACGACACTATTCTCGAATACGGCACTATTCATAGAAAAATTAAATTTTCATTTTTTATCCAAAATATCTATTATGGATACTAGCTTTGAATGTTTTCATGTTTTGATCATTCTTGAATTTTACCTCACTATGGTTATTTATGAAGTATTTTTGAACTTGGACTGTTTAAAGTGCGAATCCTTATTATTTGTTCTTTTATTTCACTGGATTTGTTTTCTTTAAAATATTTTTCATCATCCTCAGTCCTAAATGATGATATTACTGAATATCTTTGGCCTGTAGTGCAAAGATGGTTGGTTTTCTTATGAATATCTTTGGCCCGTAGTGCAAAGATGTACAAGTGTTGAGATGAACATGACCAACTGATGAATATCTTTGGCCTGCAGTGCAAAGATGAATATTTAATTCAAGATGTATATTGATTGATGTTACAGGGATAAAATATTGATGATAAACTTTTAAATTCATAGAAGAAAGTAGATTTCATTCTCTACGTAACTCTTCTAATGAATTTTTATTTCTGCTGTGAATATTGATTTAAAACTTGTTGTCTATTGTATTCTATCAGATTTTTCCCTGTTGAGGACTAACGATAATTTTTTCTATGTTATCTTAGTCATAATATTCTTTACTGGGCTAGTTGAGCTCACCCTTTTCCTTTTTGTTCCATTTTTCTTCTCAGGAGGCGAGAATGTAGCGAGTACTAGTCGGGGTATGGAATGAAGGTTCTAGAAAGTCGTTTTAGTAGTCCTCACTATTTTGTAAAATAGTGTATCAATAATTGTAATGAGGACTTATTTGAGTGTTGATATTGTCTAGAAGACAATATTTGTTTTTAAACTCACCGTTTATGTGTTGTCGTATTTTGCACGACAATTGTATTAATAAAGTTGTAGTTGTTTCTGTACCATGTATTTGGAGACTCAGAATGGGTGTTGTATACCTATTTTGGGGGCGTCACAGTTGGTATTAGAGCTTAGGGATATGATTTCTGGCGGAGATCGGGGAATAGAACTAGGAGGGGAGAGATGAGTAAATTCTTCGCTAGTGTATCCTACCTAAGCTTATTTGTTGGTTGGTCAGAATATAGGTATATTATGTGATATGTTAATTTCTTCAATTAACCCTTGTTTTATGGCAGTATTTGAGAATGGCAACCGAGAATGTTAACAGTGGAGTAAATGAGACCGTGGAGACACCTTTACCCACCAATGAGGAAAACGTGCAACAGGCCGACAATGTTCCTCCTGTAAACAACACCACTGATCAGACGATGAACGATGGAATGTTTAGAATCTTTTTACAGTTCATGCAAAATTAGACGAAGGAGACTCATGTACAAAATACATGTGGAAATGATAGCAACGCACGGTTTGTCACAGCCAAGCAGTTCAAAGAGTTGGGACCACCAGAATTCTGGGGAAAACCGGATCCGATTAAGGCGGAGACGTGGGTCAAGAAAATTACCAAGATATTCGACGTCTTGGGATGCACGGAGGAACATAAGGTTCCATTCGCCACCTTTATGTTTCGTAACGAGGTAGATTACTGGTGGGAATCAGAAGCGCACTCCATCTAAGCAAAGACTCAAAGATGTCTTGGGAAACGCTTTAAAAGCTTTCAATGACAAGTACTTTCCTCGAAAGTATTCGCTATATATGAAGGAGGTAGAGTTTATTAGACTGGAGCAGAACAACATGACGGTGTCCCAGTACGAGGGGGAGTTCGCGGAGTTATCCATGTTTGCACCTCATTTAGTGGAGAATGAGGAACGTATGACTCGGATGTTTCTGAGAGGTTTGAAACCCGACATACGTCAGTATCTCATTTCTCATAAATTTTCTCTATATTCAGATGTTGTCAATAGGGCTCAATTATTAGAGCGAGATAATGAGTACGTTCAACCGATGGACCACAACCAGGGTCATACCGAAGGATGCAAAGAAATATCGAAAACAACGATAACCACGGGAAAGAAAGAAAAATGCGGACAAGAACGGCAACCACTCTGGTGGTAATTATGGCCATGAAAATAGAAGAAGCGAGTCGGGGGGAGATTTTAAAAAGATGAGATTTAACAATAACAATGTGAAGACGTCAGCACCAACAGCAATTGGTTCTAAGGGAGGAGAACGACCACCGGTCATATGCTATAAATGCGAGAAAGAGGGACATATCAGCCCAAACTGCCCACAACAGTTCATGGTATATTATAATTGTGGAAAGGAATGACATATCGCTCGAGATTGTACTATAGCAAAACCAAGTCCAGTGGGGATGGTGACTCAAAAGGCTGTCCCAGAAAAGTTAAAGTCAACGGTTCCTGGAAGAGCGTTTGTTGTGACTGGTCAAAATACAAGGAGCCCAAACGAGGTGATCATGGGTAAGCTAATCATAAATTCTTGCGAAGTTTATACATTACTAGATATCGGTGCTACCCATTCATTTATCTCTCCTGCTTGTGCTCAACGTTTAAACTTAACTCCAGAGAAATTAGACTTTGACTTATCCTGTGGAGACTCATTAGAGAAACTTTCATTACATCCACTCGCTTATAAATCTTGTTTGATCCAAGTTGGCACCATCACATTACCTGTTGACCTTATCTCTTTAAAGATACTTGCTTTTGATGTGATTTTAGGGATTGATTGGTTAACTACTCATCATGCTAAAATTGATTATTTTCGTAAGGTTGTTAGTTTTCATATTCCTAACCAACCTATTCTACGAATTCAAGCAACTAAACCACTAAAATCAATCACTATCATATCAAGTCATAAAGCTATTCATTTATTGAAAAACGGATGTCAAGCTTTCTTAGCCCATGTTATGGATTTGAATAAAGACACGTCAGATTTGAATAATATTCCCTGTTGTTAGTAAATTTCTTGACGATTTCTCAAGAACTTCCCAGATACCCCCTCGTAACGTGAAGTTGAATTCTTTATTGATCTTGAACCTGGTACAAAGCCCATTTCTAAAACCCCATATTGAATGGCTCCTATTGAACTTCAGGAGTTAAAGGTCGAATTACAAGAGTTGTTGGACATCGGTTTCATTCATCCTAGTAAATCTCCTTGGGGTGCTCCTATTTTATTTGTAAAGAAGAAAGACGGGAGTATGCGACTTTGTATTGACTATCGAGAATTGAACCATGTCACCATCAAGAATAGGTATCTGTTACCTCACATTGATGACCTATTTGACCAGTTGCAAGGAGCATAATTCTTTTCAAAGATCGATCTTCGTTCTGGATATCATCAGCTGAAGATTAGAAATGAGGATATTCCAAAGACTGCCTTCAGAACTCGGTACGGGCATTATGAATTCTTAGTCATGTCTTTTGGATTGACTAATGCTCATGCGGCTTTCATGGATATGATGAACCGAGTATTCAAGGAATATTTGGATCAGTTCGTTGTTGTCTTTATTGATGACATCCTCATATATTCCAAAAGTCGTAAAGATCATGAGCACCATTTAAAGCTGGTACTCCAAAGGCTTCGTGAAAACAAACTATATGCCAAGTTAAAGAAATGCGAGTTTTGGCTTGAGGAAGTAGCATTCCTTGGACACGCGGTGTCAAAACATGGAGTATCTATTGACCCGATGAAGATTGAAGCAATACAAAGTTGGGAGCAACCGAAGACGGTGACCAAAGTTCGTAGCTTTCTGGGCTTAGTTGGTTATTATCGAAGATTCGTGGAAGGGTTTTCTCGAATCACTACTCCGTTAACTCAGTTGAATCGGAAGGATACAAAATTCGTATGGAGCGAAGAATGCGAAAAGAGTTTTTAAGAGCTCAAGAGGAGACTCATTTCGGCACCTGTTCTGACAATACCATCTGGTTCGGATGGATTTGTTATCTATAGTGATGCTTCGGGCAAAGGGTTAGGATGTGTTCTCATGCAACATGGGAAAGTCATAGCCTATGCCTCGCGATAACTTAAAGAATATGAGAGGAATTATCCTACTCATGATCTAGAGTTGGCAGCAGTCGTTTTCGCGCTAAAGATCTGGAGGCACTATCTATATGGGGAGAAAGTGGAGATATATTCAGACCATAAAAGCCTCAAATATTTCTTCACCCAAAAGGAACTCAACATGCGGCAACGACGTTGGCTCGAGCTGTTGAAAGATTACGACCACACCATTCAATACCATCCTGGAAAAGCGAACGTGGTAGCTGACGCGTTGAGTAGAAGATCATATGCAGGAAAGAGTGCGATGTTGTCAACACAAAGGCCCATTTTGTGTGATTTACAAAAGATGAAGATATAATTCAAGACTCCGGGGACCCATGCGATGATGTCAAGTATACGCATAGAACCAACTTTAATCGAAAAAGTTAAAGTTGCTCAAGCAACAGACACGGAGCTAATACGTATGAAGAAGAAAGTACAAGAAGGTGCTATTCCAGAAGCAAGAATCGATGAAGAAGGAATACTTCGAGTCCACTCCAGACTTTGTGTTCCTAACGACTCTGATTTGAAATACAAGATCATGATGGAGGCACACAATACACCGTTGGCAATCCATCTTGGAAGTACCAAAATGTATCGTGATCTTCGACATACATTTTGGTGGAACAATATGAAGACAGAGATCGCGAAGTTTATCTCGAGGTGTTTAACTTGTCAACGGGTAAAGGCGGAGCATCAAGTGCCTAAGGGTCCATTGCAACCACTTGAGATTCCAAAATGGAAGTGGGACACATTACCATGGATTTCATTACGGGTCTTCCCACGGCTTTCTCAAGGCATAAATGTTATTTGGTTATTGTTGATAGATTAACCAAGTCTCGCTTTCATATCTTGCCGATACGGAGACTTATTCCTTGAACGCCTTGCTCAGATGTATGTAAATGAGATTGTGAGATTGCATGGCATGCCAGTATCCATAGTTTCAGATCATGACCCAAGATTCACTTCACGATTTTGGGTTAGCTTGCAAAAAGCTATGGGCATGGATTTACGATTCAGTTTGGCATACCATCCTCAAACGGACGGACAATCAGAGAGGACTATTCAAACTCTTGAAGATCTATTAAGACTCGTGTCCTAGACTTCAAAAGGAGTTGGGATAAGTATTTACCATTGGTGGAGTTCTCCTACAAACAACAGCTTATCGTGCAAGTATAGTGTGGCTCCATTCAAGCATTGTATGGACGAAAGTGTCGCTTCCAATATGTTGGGATGAGGTGGGTGAAGCAACATTGTTGGGACCTCGAGTTGGTACATATTACTACGTAAAAGATCCAAATGATTTGACGACGATATAAACCAAGCATGATCGACAAAAAGAGTTATGTGGATCTTCATCGAAAGGACATGGAATTTAGTATTGGGGATCATGTATTGTTGCGTGTTGCTCCATGGAAGGGAGTTACAAGATTTGGGAAAAAGGAAAGCTCAATCCAAGATTTATTGGTCCATTTCAGATTCTTGATCGAGTAGGAAATATGGCCTATAGACTCGCGTTACCTCTAAGCATGTCTCGTGTTCATAATGTTTTTCACATATCTATGCTTCATAAATATGTGAAAGACCCGAACCACGTTATTGAGTTAGAACCAGACGAGATAGCCGAAGACTTAACGTATGAGGAGGTACCTGTCAAGATTTTGGATAGAAAGGAGCCTGTCCTATGTACAAAGGTCATACCACAAGTCAAAGTTTTGTGGAGGAACCATGCTATTGAGGAAATGACCTGGGAATTGGAAACGGAAATGAAAGCGAGGTATCCTCACCTTTTCAAAACAACAGGTACGTACGTCAATTTTGAGAACGAAATTTCATAAGGAGGGGAGGTTGTAAGACCCCAACTTATTATAAATGAAATTGAATTTCCTCTATTTATTATTTTGAAATAGTAAGGGTTGATTTGATTAATGTGGTTAGTTATGGGTAAAATGCGCAAATATTTCAAATAAGCAAATGGTTATAAAATATTCATTATTGTCGGAGAATATTTGTTTGGTCGTGAAATATTCTTGCTATCGGGGAATATTCGTACGGCGGCGCAGCCTTGTGTGGTCCCCATAACGGGAAACGATTGGATGAAGAAAACAATAAGTATAAGTTATTTATAAATAACGGCGTAGTTGTTACCAAGTATCACCGTTAGAATACCCAAAGGGTTAAAACACAAGAAGACACCAGATTATTGCACCAATTATTGATTCTTACGTAAGAAGGCACTACTCAATAATGGTTACAATAATTACTGTTCAATACTTTATTTTATTAATTCAATAATTGCTACGTTGATATTTTATTTTATTGTTGTTTTAATAATTGTCACTACACAGTATTTTCCATTATCAGATCAATAATTCATATTATTTGAGTAATATTATTAGATAGCATTTTTTGGCAATGTCTAGAAAGTTCTCTAAGGAGAGGTTTGGTCACCTAATCAAGCCACCAAGAAGGAGAGAAATCCTTATTGAAAGCCCCTCTTTCTGAGGAACTACCGTTGTTTATATTGTGATTCTCAGTAATATTATTTGTGAATAATTAATTATTGATTTATATGATAAGGAAAATATTCATTTTATTTGGATATAGATAGAGAAACTTTTTAATATGACAATTGTTAAAAATTGTTATTTTATCTTTTTCGATAAAATAATTTATTTAAATATATTATTATATTATAATAATATAATAATGGTGATAATTTTTACAATGAATGTGGGATATATGAATAAATGAGGAGGAAGAGTATTTTTGTTACTAAAAATATTTAAAACATGTTTTTCATGTTTGTGGACCCCATTTCTTGACTGAAATTTGATTATAGCCTGTAAAATCGTTCGTATGTGGATTTTGGTCAATTTCTGTTTGGAATTTGGAAAAACTTTCTTCTGTAAAGTTGTAGAGAATTAAATTTCCTATGTAATGGACATAAGATTTGAATTTTTCTGATAAAAGGACTATTTATTATGAATTATTGAAGTTTCGAAGTTCCAGAATAATTGATTTTTGAAGTATTAATTATTATTTTTTAATAAAAACATTTTTTACAAGTGGGTGGGCCCCACATGTGATATAAACATGCTGAAATCAGTTTGTCAAGTGGTGGACGAGAATTTTTTTTATAAATATATTATTTTATTAAATTTTCTGTTTTGGTGTTCTAAGCATTTTTCTATAAATAGGGTGCTTAGGTTAAAATTGAAAATCACACCAAAAACTAAAATCTTCTCTCTCTATATTATCGAGCATATTCTTGTGAGTATTTTGATACTTTGAGTGTTGTTATACGGTGCAAGTTTCTTCAGCACTATATCCAGTATTCCAGTCAGAAGTACTGTCTTTTTGGAGGTAAGGAATGTTATTTTTTTTATAAATGATATTATTTCTTTCAATATTATTATGCCGAAATATTGATAAGATTTTTCTTGTGAAATTCTTGTCTTTTAGTATCGGGGTTATTATTCACGTATACGGCACTATTCACGTATACGACACTATTCACGAATACGACACTATTCACAAAAAAATTAAATTTTTATTTTTTGTCCAAAATATCTATTATGGATACTAGCTTTGATTGTATCCATGTTTTGATCATTCTTGAATTTTACCTCACTATGGTTATTTATGAAGTATTTTTGAACTTGGACTGTTTAAAGTACGAATCCTTATTATTTGTTCTTTTGTTTCACTGGATTTGTTTTCTTTAAAATATTTTTCATCATCCTCAGTCCTAAATGATGATATTACTGAATATCTTTGGCCTGTAGTGCAAAGATGGTTGATTTTCTTATGAATATCTTTGGCCCGTAGTGCAAAGATGTACACGTGTTGAGATGAACATGACCAACTAATGAATATCTTTGGCCTGTAGTGCAAAGATGAATATTTAATTCAAGATGTATAGTGATTGATGTTACAGGGATAAAATATTGATGACAAACTTTTAAATTCATAGAAGAAAGTAGATTTCATTCTCTACGTAACTCTTCTAATGAATTATTATTTCTGCTGTGAATATTGATTTAAAACTTGTTGTCTATTGTATTCTAGCAGATTTTTCCCTGTTGAGGACTAACGATAATTTTTTCTATGTTATCTAGTCATAATATTCTTTACTGGGCTAGTTGAGCTCACCCTTTTCCTTTTTGTTCCATTTTTCTTCTCAGGAGGCGAGAATGTAGCGAGTACTAGTCGGGGTATGGAATGAAGGTTGTAGAAAGTCGTTTTAGTAGTCCTAACTATTTTGTAAAATAGTGTATCAATAATTGTAATGAGGGCTTATTTGAGTGTTGATATTGTCTAGAAGACAATATTTGTTTTTAAACTCACAGTTTATGTGTTGTCGTATTTTGCACGATAGTTGTATTAATAAAGTTGTAGTTGTTTCTGTACCATGTATTTGGCGACTCAGAATGGGTGTTGTATACCTATTTTGGGGGCGTCACACCGTGTGCTACTATGTAACCACGCGTATTACCGTACTTTTACTACCGGGTAGTTCAACAGTTTAACGGCAAAACTTTCGCCATTATTTTTATAAAAAGATAATTCTGTCGATTTCTAACTACGACAATACTTCCGTTGTGGGGTCCACCAATGATTGTGCCGTCGTACGAATATTCCCTATTAAAACGAATATTCCTCGACCAATCGAATATTATATAACCACTTGCTTACTTTGCAAAATTTGTAAATATTACTCACAACTATAACATTATATCATATCCACACCATAATATTCAAAAATATATTTTGAGAGAAATTTAATCTTTATTCATAAAAGTTGGGGTCTTAAATATTTAAACTATTAAGACTTTATTTTTGTGCTTCCTAAGAAATAATGTGGTATCTACTCTACCTCTAGTGAAACCATTTTCAATAAGAAAGTTAGTTAGTGTTTTATACCATGCTCTAGGTGTTTGTTTAAGTCCATATAAGGCTTTGTCTAATCTATAGTCATTATTAGAGAGAGTTGGATTAATGAAACCTGGAGGTTGCTCCACATATACTTCTTCTTGAAGTTCACCATTCAGAAATGCACTTTTGACATCCATTTGGAAAACTTTGAACTTCATGTGGGTAGCAAAAAGCAAGGAATATCTTGATGGCTTCTAGTCTGGCAACAAGTATAAAGGTCTCGTCGTAGTCGATGCCTTCTTCTTGGGAATAACCTTTGGGCACTAGTCTTGCCTTGTTCCTTGTGATTACCCCCATCTTCATCCATCTTATTTCTGAAGCCCCATTTGGTGCCAATAATTGGGTGACTTCTTGGTCTAGGGACTAATCTCCAGACTTTGCTTCTTTCAAACTGATTAAGTTCCTCTTGCATGGCTTCTATCCAACTTGAGTCTTCCATAGCATCTTCTATCTTCTTGGGTTCCATTTGGGACAGAAAGCTCAGATAGAAACACTCATTCTGGGTGGTAGATCTCATCTTGACTCTAGTATTTGGGTGTCCAATGATCATGTCTTGAGTGTGATCTCTTGCCCATCTGTTCCCTGTTAGAACACATGTTCTGGTGCCTTCTTGTCTGAATTCTTTGAGATCAACCTCTATCTTTTGTTGTAGAGGTTCATCGTCTGGTGTAGCTCTCTCTACGATCTCTTCTTGAGGCTCGACGATTTCATCTTCTGGGGATGCGATCGTGGTGTTGGGCTCGACCACCTCATTCGTAGTGTCTGAGTCGTAGATCGCAGTGTCTTGAGGCACATATTTGTCTGAGTCTGTTTCATCGAAGATGATATGAATCGAGACTTCAACACTTAACGTCTTCTTGTTGAACACTCTATAGGCCTTACTGTCTGTGGCATATCCAAGAAAGATTCCTTCATCTGACTTGAATTGGAACTTAGTCAGATATTGTTTTCCATTATTGAGAATGTAGCGTGCACATCCAAACATATGGAAGTAGCTGACATTTGGCTTTCTTCCTCTCCACAGCTCTTAGGGAGTCTTTTTAATGTAGAGTGAACAAGAGACATGTTCTGAGTGTAGCACGCAGTGTTGATACCTTATGCCCAAAAGTATTCAGGCAGATGAGCTGCTGCTAGTAGAGTCCTTCCGGCTTCAATTAGCGTTCTATTCTTTCTTTCAGCTACTCCATTTTATTGTGGAGTTCGTGGAGCTGAGATATTGTGACTGATGCCATTGTTTGTGCAAAACTGATCCATCTCAGAGAAGTAGAATTCTCTACCATGATCACTCCTTATAACCTTGATCTTCTCCCCTTTTTCATTTATCACCAACTTGAACATCTTGATGACTTGAGAGCTTATTTCATCTTTAGAATTTAGAAAGAACACCCATGTAAATTTTGTGTAGTCATCCACTACGATCAATGAGTATATCTTTCCTCCAAGGTTTATAGTTGGAATTGACCCAAAAAGATCCATGTGAAGTAACTGTAGGGGCTTTTCAATTGAGTTGATCGTTTTGCCTTTGAATGAACTCCTAGTTTGTTTTCCAAGCTGACAGGCATTGCATGGCCTTTCTTTGACGAAGCTGAGCTTGGGTAAACCTGCTACTAGATATTTGGAGGCCAGTTTTGACATACTTTTGAAATTGAGATGAGACAATCTTCTATGCCATAGCCGTCTCATTTCTTCAAAGGCTTTAGCAAGAAAGCATATTGTCTCATCAGAACTTAGTTGAGCAAGATTAACAGTGTAGACGTTCCCTTCTCTTGTTCTGGTCAGCTTTATAGAAGAGGTTTTCAGATCTCTGACTTGACACTGATTGTTGAGGAAGGTAACTTGATGACCCTTATGGCAGAGTTGGCTATGCTTAGAAGATTGTGCTTTAGCCCTTCCACATAGGCTACTTTGCTGAAGAACACTTCACCATTCCCAGTTGAGTCATATCTTCTTGTCTTGCCAGAGCCATTGTGTGAAGCCCCAAAAATAGGTATACATCACCCATCTTGAGTCGCCAAATACATGGTACAAAAATCAATTATAAACTCCATTTATATAACTGTCGTGCAAAATACGATGACATATATATTGTGAGTTTCAATACAAATATTGTAACGTATATAATACGACAATATTCATACTTAAATTATTACATGCCATATAAAGTACAGCAACAAATATTTCAAGTCTCCAAAGGGACACGAGAAGATTTCTGTTCTCTTCATTTTAATGCGGTGCACTTTTGACGCTTTCAAGGTCGGGTTCTCATCACCCTATTGTTGTTCACCAAAATCAATTATTAAGTGACGTATAAAATATGACACAGACATCTTAGGTCCTCAATGCAATTATATATTGCATGTCATGCCATTTTATAATGTATTGAGAAACTTCAGTAGTCTCGGACCATCTCACTATTTCCCTGCTATCCCCGCTCGACCCAACTACACTCTTATTACCTGAAAGGAATTGTGAAGCAAAAGGGGTGAACACAACTAGCCTAGTAAAGAATATCATGACTAAAGATATTTTACATCATCAATAGCCTTTATCCATAATAAATCAGAGATTTAGAACATATGGTAGATGATAAAACCTTTCAATCGTAGTTGCAGCGGAACGAGCAATCCATTAGAAGAGTCAAATAGACCATCTGGTCTATTATCATCTCCATGTTAAAAGTCCACCAATAATGTTTTATCCCTGTAACGTCAATCAACAATTCCTGTCCACAATCATATGAATAACTCATAATCATAATTGTGATTCTGAATTCTTTTTCGCACTCAGGACGAAGATAATCACAATCCCTGCTCATAATCATACTAATAAATTCATCTTTGCACTACGGCCAAAGATATTCATTAACAATTCATCTTTGCACTATAGGCCAAAGACATACAACTGTATTTTAGAAGAGTCAAGTAGAGCATGATATCTACTATCTTCTACGAATTTAAAAGCTTATTCTCAATATTTTATCGCTGAGACTCAGCTTAATAAATAATCCACATCATCGAATCACCCCTGCACTACGGCCAAGGATATTCGTTAATATCACATCCATGAATTATCCATGCACTACAGCCAAGGATATTCATTATTATCACATCCATGAATTAATATTTCATTCTTTGAGACTCACCAATAATTAATCCACATCATCAATTCATCCTTGCACTATAGGCCAAGGATATTCTTTTAAGATCACGACCACGAATTATCCATGCACTACGGGCCAAAGATAATCGTGTTTTCATCAACAGTCTGATCATGCCATAAAATAATTCATCTTTGCACCCTTGGTCAAGAGAATCCATAGCCATAATCATACCAAAAATCTGTCCATCCATGCACTACTGACCAATGAGGACTTTTTCCACATCATTTGTAACATTACGATCGTGATTATAATTGAATAATCCACAGTCATAATCATACCAAGTCCATCTATGCACTACAGGACATAGATGACTTTCAACATAATATATACATGAGGATGATGACAATGATATAAGTATTAATCAAACAAAAACAAGGATAAATATTAAAGACTTTAAATTTATCCAAATATTATCATCCACTCATAATCTAATATTATTAATATCATAACAATATTTTAATCACTTCTTAAACTTATAAACAATTTATTTCAATTGTTTACACTTTACCAAATAATGCATTTAATCATTCAAAATGCCATACTCATAAGATTTCATCACCAATGATTAAATCCTCATCAAAAATATGCCTATACCTTATATAGGATTTCCAAGCCATAAAATCCTATTTTCCAACTTTGTTACTTCACATAACATATTTAACTCATATGTTCGTAACTAAACTATTTTCATAAAAAATACCAAATCAGTCCCAAAAATATTTCTTTTCTGGGATTTAGCAGAATATAGTTCCATAATGAACATATATTTTTCTCGAAATTTTTAAAATTTATTTACTATTTTTTAAAAATTAATTTCTAATTAATTCCATAAGAAATTAGCTACCTCAAATTTAACTCCAGAAATTCTCAAATCTTGGCAAGATCTTACCCATGTTAACGTGAGCTTCCAGTTTAAATTTCATGGTCATCGGAGTTATAGAACTCCGGTTATAGCATTTTTCGTCGGAAAAACCTAAATATTGAAGTGGTCATAACTTGCTCATTTTAAGTCGGAATGAGCTCATTTTTGGACAGGAGGTACTTTATACCATATATTTTTATGTCCCAAAAGGCCGGAATTTTTCTCACAAATTAAGTGGACGAAAATGCCCTTTTAAAAATCTGGGCAGTAGCTTTTTCAAAATTGGCAGTTTTTGACTCCTTCGCTAAAATCAGTCCACACAAAAATCTACAACACCTTTTCCAGTGATTCCACTTGGATAAGTTAGAAAACTTATAGATCTAACTCTAGAACTTGACCACACTCAAAAATTCGAAATATAATAGGAGATATGGTCAGTTGAATTTCATGTTCTATTTTCACCAAAATCTGATTTTTCAACCCTTTATGATTTCTAAGAAACTTTCATGTTTTCACATAATAACCAACATAACTCATCATAACACTTACTAATACCACATATACCCATGATTTTCATCAATCCAATGCTTTTATTATGACTTTCATCATAATCAACAGTCCAATGCTTATATTATGACTTTCATCATAATCCACGTAAACAGACCATTTCCACAATTTAATAAGGAATGAATATAAAGGATCATTCACCATGCATGTGGTAATCCATATAGACAGGTTATTCCAACAAAATAATAAAGAATGGAATAATAGAAGAATTCACCATGCATGTGATAGACCAAGATGACGGAGTTATTCTCGATGAGAATAATAAAGAACGGAACCGAGTCGAGCGTGCAAAATTACAGACCGGGATATATTCCAAATGTAATAATAAAGAATGGAATAACAACAAATCACCATGCATGCGATAGACCGCATGCATGAGTTATTCCAACGAATAATAATTAATGGAACCAGTCGAAGCGTAATACGACCTTGCCGTGAGGATATTCCAACAAAATAATAAAGAATGGAATAACAACAAAATCACCATGCATGCGATAGGCCAAGATGAACGAGTTATTCCAATGTAATAATAAAGAATCGGAACCAGTCGGTGAAGTTCGCACCGATGTGATATTCCAACGTAATCATAAAGAATGGAATAACAACGAAGTCACCATGCATGCGACGAGATCGCCAAAACAAAGTTATTCAGCAATGAATAATAAATAATGGAACCCGTGCAGGCGAACGCGCACGCATGTGATATTCGGCGGAATAATAAAGAACGGAATAATAGAAGAATTTCACCATGTATGCGGTATTTCTTAGATAAACAAGTTATTCCAACATAATAATAAAGAATGAAATAATGAAAGAATTTCACCATGTATGCGGTACTTGACAAACAAAGTTATTCCAACATAATAATAAAGAATGGAATAATAGAAGTTCTCTTCATGAATAAGAAAGAAATAATACCCCTTACGGTACAACAAATAATATCCCTTACCTTTGATGAGAAGAGTATTCCAATGGGTAGGCGAGAATATACTGAAGAAAACTTGCACTATCTTCTACGCTTTCAAAGCTTTCGTAACTCTAAAAGAAATACGCTCGAGATTACATAAGAAGAACTCTCTCTATAGTTTCTCTCTCTAGAGTTTCATTGAATTAAGTAAGAAATAATGAAGGAATGAGCTTCATTTATAGAAGAATGGACTGCATATTAACTAATTCATGAACGGTCCAGATTGATTTACTTTTAATCGGACGGTCCATATTTAAAGCAAAATTTTTTAAATAAAATATAATATATTCTATTTATAATCTAATAAAATGAATAACTTTATAAAAGTATTCTATTTTATATAAAAAGATTTTACTATGCAAAACACTATACAGGCACTATGCAACACTATGCATAATAAAATATAATATATTCTATTTATAGAATAACTTTATAAAAGTATTCTATTTTATATAAAAAGATTTTACTATGCAAAATACTATGTATAATAGAATATAATATATTCTATTTATAGAATAACTTTATAAAAGTATTCTGTTTTATATAAAAAGCTTTTCTGTTTTATTACATTAATAATGCTAATAAAACAAAACTGAGTGACTTCTCACGTAAGCATTAATAATTAATACCGCGTGCTACTATGCAACCACGCGTATTACTGTACTTTTACTACCGAGTAGTTCAATAGTTTTAACGGTAAAACTTCCGCCGTTATTTTCATAAAAATATTTTTGTCGCTTTCTCAATCCGACAATAATTCTGTTGTGGGGTCCACTAATGATTGTACCATCGTACAAATATTCCTTGACAAAAAAAATATTCCCCGACTAATCGAATATTTCCCGACACAATGAATATTTTATATCAACTTGCTTACTTTAAAAAAAAAATCACATATTACCCTTAATTTTAAACATTTATCAATTTAACTATTTACCAAAATAGAAAATTGAATACTTTTATTTCATAAAATTCAGGGTCTCACACATTGTCTCCAAAGATGACTGTAGGACCCTCCTTTTCTGTAAAGTTAGACAGGAGGGCTTTGTTTTCGGTCATGTTCCTTGAGCATCCACTGTCCAGATACCAAGTTAATTTGTGGAGCTCTGTTCCTGTAGTAAGGTTAAACTCTTATTTTGGTACCCAGACTTGCATGGGTCCTACCTTGTTAATACCCTTGGGCAGGAGTGAGCATTCGGTTAATAACCGAACCGAACACACTTTTCGGTTATAACCGAAAATTGAATTTACACTGTTTAGAATATCCGAACAACTACCCGAACTACATGATAACCGAATAACCGAACTAATTATTCAGTTATTCGGTTGATAACCGAATTTCATAAAATGCAGGATATTTTGTGTGGTAACAAAGAGATCAACCTTAAAATAGAAATACAAAAAGAGCCTTATAAAGGGGATATGGAAAAGTAAATAGATAAATAAAAATGAAAATCGAAGACAATTATGAAAGAAACATGAAAAATGAAGGTTCATTTTGACATGATGATCCAATGGTCACCTGCCCCACTGCTTCCATACATAAGAAGGCTTCATTCATGAAATCTTCACGGGTAAATCCCCCAATAATAGCAATTGCACCACCTCCTCCAACATCCCACAATATGTTGCGCACACCTTGAAGACCCTCTGCCCTTTTTGTCCAGAACTCATCACCAAGAGGCAAAGCTAGAAGCTCCAAAACATACCGTGGGTTGATCTCTTCCAAGGAGTCATGTCAATTGGATAACTCCCCAAAATCCTAAGAAATGATGTGAACTCTTGAACTTCGGCCAGTGCGTTTTGAGCCCTAACGTCCGCCATTGATGCCTCAAAATCTACATAGAATAAGGCGAAGGCAGACACTATAGTTAAAATTAGCCATCCACAGGCGCTAGAACCGAGATCGGAAGAAGGTTGCCAACTGCTGTCACCTCTGACGACATGGTGCACTTGGGCTTCAACCCGTTTCCCTCTGATGGCTAGTGATGAGATAAGAAGAAGCAGAGCTGTGAAGAGTTTATGTTCAGCCATTACTCAACTTTTATTTTCTCTCTCCAAATAATTATAGAAAGATAAATAAAGTGAGATTTAAGCAAAGCTACCCTCTTTTTGCTAACCTATAAATACTAGAACAGTGTAGTCATCAAGAGTCAAGAGTCTTATTTTAAAGTGATGTTCAGTTATTCGGTTAAACCGAATAACTCAAAACTAATACCCGTACAAATTAATTGAAAATCATAAAAAAAAATTCGGATATAACTGAAATATTAAAAATAATCGAATTGTCAGAAAATTTCGATTAAAATATTTCAGTTCAGTTCGGTAATTCGGTTATACCCGTTTTTTGTTCAGTCCTTAGGGACCCAAATCTTCTTGACTTTGGGTTTAATATGAAGAGGATTATTGTAACATTCTGAAGCCTTATGACCGTATTTATCGCATACAAAACATCTAGCATGATGCATGCTTGTGTGTGTGTGTGTGGATTCTTTCTCCATTTGGACTTATGTGGATTCTTGGCAGTCTTTCCTTTACATTGATTCTTCTTTTTCCATACATCCCTTGTGATTCATGATTTGTGATGAGTGAAGCTTAACTCTACTATTCCTTCCTGGTTGGTTCGTGGAGTTGGTTTTACTTGACTCCACGGTCCTTCGAGGTTGGAGAGTAGTGACTAAGTTATTATTCTCTTTTCTGAACCCCAGGCCAGTATGGGATCCATTATATCTTGGAACATGGATTGGATCAAAAGAGCAGGGATGCATTGGTTCTTCCGTCTGTGAGAATTTCACAAATGTAATGCTTCTATTGAAATTTGAAGCACTACTAATGTTAGTTTCATTTAGCTTTTCCACATATGGTACTGATGTAGATTTCCCAAAATCTAAACCTGTTCTATCAGAAGCACTTCTCTGACTAGAGATCAGGGAGTCCATGGATGAAGAAGATCTATTCCGCATTAAGATTATCTTTTCTAGTTCCTCAATCTTAGAGGTTAGATTTGACTCTCTTTGTGCGTTAAGTTCTTTGTTCTGTCTTAAGAGTTTATTCTCAGCCTCAAATTTAGAGAGAGAGGTACTACTTAGTAGAGTTGTCTCCAGTTCTTCTTGAACTTTCTCTTTCTCTTTTTGAAGAAGAGAATAATCTTTAGACAGAACTTTAAACCACTTCATATATTGATGCAAATCAGTTGTTATGCAATGTAGTGCAATTCTTAAATCGTCAATATCTACATCAGGAGAGTTAAAGTCAAATACCTCATCGATAATTACTTCATGATGGTCAGTGTTTTTCTTGTCCTTTGCATTTTTGGCCATTAGACATATATTTGCTACTTGAGGCTATTCATCATCTCCAGACTCAGGAGTTGTGTCGTTGTCTAAGTCACTCCATGATCCTCCGGCTAAAAGACCTTTGTCTTTCTTCTGGAGCTTTTTGTTGCCTTTAAAATCCTTCTTTTGATTTGTTCTCCTCTTCAGCTCTTCTCTAAGAGGTTTGTTGTAGTTTGCAATAAAATGGCCAGGCTTCTTGCAATTATAGCATAGGTCGTTGATCTGCTTCTAGTTTTTGTTGTTGTTTAATCTCTTAGGTCTGCTACTTCTGCCTTTCCGTATGAACCTTTTGAGTCTTCTTACCAGCATTGCAATATCCTCGTCATCATCTTCCTCAGAGTCAAAATCATTTTCAGCATGAGCTTTGGAGATGTTTTCTGTTGCTTTGAGAGCAACTCCTTTGTCCTTCTTTCTTCCTTCAGATAGAGTCTCTACTCGTTGGGTCAGCTCTAGTTTGTAGGTAAGAAGGTTTCCATAGAGTTATTGGAGATTCTTTTATTCTTTGATGGCAGTAATTTTGGCATCCCACTTGCTTGGTAAAGCCCTCATGAATTTTATGATCAGATCTTTGTTTGGATAGATCTTTCCAAAAGCTTGAAGAGAGTTGAGTAACACATTAAATCTTTCATAAGTGGAAGTGATGTTTTCTCCTGGAACATGAGCGAATATTTCATATTGTTGAGTCAGAAGAGATTGCTTGTTTTCTCTGAAGTCTTCAGTTCCTTCGTGCATGATGAGAAATGCTTCCCAAACTTCCTTGGCAGTTTTGTTGTTGACAACATTCTCGAACATATCATCTTCTAAAGACTGGAACAAAATGCTCTTGGCCTTTTTGTCTAGTTGGACAACTTTCTTCTCGTTGTCAGTCCATTCTGATTTAATCTTGATTTTAACTCTGTTTGGATCATCTGGGGTTGGTGCAAGCTTTGTTGGAACGTAGGGCCCATTGATAACAATTTCAAATAGCTCTTCATCTATTGAATCCATGGATGGCTTGCATGATAACTTTTGAGTTGGCAAATTTATCTCTATTGCACATTGGAGGCTTGCTACCTCCTCTGGTCTTGGACTCGCTTATCAGTTGTGCCATTGGATCTACTCGAGCTTTGTAGGCTGATTGAGAGAACTTACTCTGATACCAATTGTTAGTTCCCAGAGACACAATAGTTATCTAGAAGGGGGGTTGAATAGATATTTTTAAAAAATTTCTTTTTCAAAATACTTGTTAGATTTGTTAATAAATTAACCACAGCGGAATATATGATTTATTTGTTTCCCTTTCAGATAAACTAAAATAATAGGTGATAAGCAGTTATAACAGATATTGCAGTTATGGCAGGAATATAAAAGACACAGTGATTTTAAGTGGTTCAGAGCACTCAAGGCTCCTAATCCACTCTTCTAATCCTCGAGTAGGAAATCTACGAAGGATTTCTTTACAATCTTTGAATCACATAGATTCCTTCAAGACCAGCAGTCTTGGAACTTCATAGTTCACTTAGAACTCTTCAAGTCTAGCAAACTTGGAATACACTTGATGAGAGTTGAGTTCTTGGTTTGTGCTACTCAGATGCAATTAAGCATAAGTTCAAAAAGAACTGAGTCGTTGAACAAGTTTTTCTTTCTGGATCGTAGAGTTTGAGCGTTGAGAGTTCTTTAGCTTCTGTTGTGTGCTTGCTTGCTTACTGCATCTCCGTCTGATTTTTATATAAAGGAGCCTTTAAAATATGTCCGTTGAAGCATTAAATGCATCAAACACTTTTGAGCACCGATGGTGATTTCCTGGAAATTTGTTGTTCAGTCGTCTGACCCACTGACACAGCAGACTGCTATCTCACCTAACACCTGAAAAGATGTTTTTAGTAGGCATGCAGTCCTTTCCTTAGCTTCTTCAATACACTTCTTCGATATAAACTAAGGATGAGTGTTGAATCATTGGGATTCCCGAAAGTCTCAACGTCTATAATTCATTCCTCATTTGTTGTATTTTATCCTTCAACAAATGGACAGGGCTCGATGCTTCTGATGCTGACAGGAGATACACTACGATCGTGATCGTTGTGTCTTGTCATGTTCGTGCTTGATTCAGCTTGATCAAAGAGAACACTATGGTTTCTCTTAAGCTCAGGTAGACTACGATCTTTACTTGCTTGTATTGCAGACTCTACGCTTCCGAGAGCAGACTACGATTCTTGACTTGGCTCAACAGGCACTCGGATCAACTCTACCATTCTGAGTGAGGCCCTCCAAAGCAGACTAAGATTCTAAAGCAACTTTCTCGATACTCTACGATTCTTCCTTGGCTTTTGCAATCTCTCGGCTAGCTCGACAGACTACGATTCTGTTGAGGCCTATCTATTTCATTTTAACATAGATCAACCTAACATTTTTGATCTTTTGTTCTATACATTCATTTATATAATGATAAACATTAAGCATAGATAAAACCTAACAATTTTCGATCTATCATCTAAGTCCTTGTACATGTGTTCTTTAAAGGACTTTACATATAAGCATGTTTATTTACTTTCAACATCAAATTTTAATATGTAATTCCCAACATATTCTATTTTTTGGATTGTGGCTTTGCATGATTTGTTAAGTATTAGCATCCGGTAAATCATTTTCATCATCATTAATAGTTTTTTTTTGGCATTATGGTAATACTGAGTGCCTCTACAATTGCCAAAAATGGATAAAAAACTAATGAGGCAATGTATTCATTTTTTAACTATAACATTGTGTTATGTATTACACGGTACTACACTGCTATGTTTTTGGACATGGTGTTTGTTTGACATGAAGATCCAACATAATTATTAATGCTCGTGCTTTTCAGTTTCCACATGTAACATGTAATTTCCTTTAAGGTCTGAGAACCGAAACTAACACATTTTTCATCTATTTCCCCTTTCGTTTGGATGTTTGAATTCTAGTGCAAGTAAGCGTATTTGAGACATGAACTCTTTAAAATGCATCAAGTACCTATGTTAGATATTTGAGGCTTGGTGAGGTTTGTGTAATGTGTAAAAGACTTCAAATATGACACTAACAATCATATCAATATAACAACTCGATGACATTGTGCATTACACTTTCTAAATATTCATTAGTGCTTTATAATGAAAGAGGTACCCATTTTTAACCCTATTGGTTACATTATAAACATTTTTATCAAGAAATTAATATATATATATACACACACACACACACACAACTGTTATATAATATTCTGGGGTTTAGTGATCAGATTATTTCTATATTTGGATATGTATTTATGCACAAAACTTTTATCCAACTCTATATAACATATGATACCAAAATTTGATCATCGCACAACAAGCTATCATCTTCTTATTATATTTTAATTTATTAATTGCATGTATAAATTTATTATTAACAAAATAAATAATCTCGCCGCAACGAGCGGGTTTATATCTAGTATAGTATCTAATTTCCTCCATCTTTTACATCAACCCTTAGACTCAATTCAACAGCCATTAATTACCGTTTATCATCAATAGTCGTAGCCTCCTCCTTCGAGACGCAACACCCGCCCTTGTACTGTAAGAACCCGAATTTTCAAAAAATATTAAAATAAGAATTTAGTAAGTAAAATTCTTAAAGGCGTGAAAAGGGTTCGAATAGGAATATATATATATATATATATATATATATATATATATATATATATATATATATATATATATATATATATATATATGCGTTGTGAGGTATGTGGTATGGTGTTGCATGGGGTAATATACACTATGCAATAAGTGATTTCTGTGTTTAATAAATATATTATTATTATATATTTGTTATTTATTGAAGAGACGAGTTATTTGAAGTAAAGAAGATGGATAGAAATTTTTCTACCGATATTAAATAATTTATGTGAAATTATTTTATCATAGTAAGTTGGTGATATTAAATATCTTTGATAATCACCAATTCCTTGAGTATATGTACGAGTAGGTATCAAGTCTAAGGCAGTGCAACCGTACCCTTTAATGGTGGATGTATAGGAACTGGGCTAAACGATTCCTTCAGAGAGTGGATGTATATACGAATTAGTAACCGATCTAACTCATTGTGAAAACAGTGTAGACGAGACGGAAACTAATTTGTTGATTGTTTGTGGGAAACCACTCAGTGTACTATATTGAATACTATTAAAGACTCGATGCGTGCTAAGTTTAGACTTGTATATATGTACGTTGTTGATGAGAGAAGAAAATCAATTTACCTTTAAATTGGTTAGAGAATTATTAAGTAATTTAATACACGGCGAGAAGTGAAGATTAAAGGAATGTATGTATGTGTTATATATATCTTGAATTGTGGAAAGAAATTATGTGACGTTCCCAAAATAGGTATACATCACTCATTCTGAGTCGCCAAATGTGAGACCCCAGATTTTATGAATAAATATTTAATTTTCTCGAAATATTTTTTTGTGGATTTGACATAATATTATAGTTGTGGGTAATATTTATAAATTTTGCAAAGTACGCAAGTTGTTATATAATATTCGTTTTGCCGGGGAATATTCTTTTTATCGAGGAATATTCGTACGACGGCATAATCATTGGTGGACCCCACAATGGAAGTACGGTCGTAGTTAGAAAATGACAAAAATATTTTATGAAAATAACGAAGGAGGTTTTCTGGTTAATCTCACCGTTGAACTACCCTTAGTAAAAAATACGATGTCTGGCGTGGTTGCATAGTAGTACACGGTATTGGTTATTGATGCTTACATGATAAGTCACTCAGTTATACTCAATTATTGCTACAGTAATTGTTGCATCATATCTCTCATATTATTGATTCGATTATTGTCACGGTATCATCTGCATTATATGATATATTATTAAATCAATAATTGAGGCGACACGATTATTCATATTATTAAATTATAATATTTACAATGTCTAGAAGTTACGCGAGGAGAGGTTTGGTCACCTAATTGCGGCCAATAAGGAGAAATCCTTATTGAAAGCCCCTCTTTCCAGGAACTACTGGTTGTTAAATATTATGAATTATAACATTAATGATGAATAACTTCGTGTTGATTAAAGATGAATTTGATAGTTTCATTGTGTTGGGATTATTTGTGTTAGTAGAAATCGATATTTATTTCGATAATAATTGATGTTCGGAGATTATATTGTTCAATCAGGTATTCAGGGAACTTTTCGTGTCGGAGTACTATTCATGAGTTACTATTCACGAGTTACTATTGAGTCACATTCACTTACTATTAGGGGAGTTGGTGCAAGATTGATGATACTTGCATGACTAAGTTAAAAATGGAGGTATAGATGGAGGTACTATACTGTAATTAATTTTTTCACATGTTTAGAACTATTGAGTCATATGATTTACTATTAATTCACATGATTTACTATTAGGGGAGGTGGTGCAAGTTTGATAATACTTGGATGATTGAATTAAGAATGAAAAAAAAGTTAGAGGTATTGTATTATAATTTTTTGAGCCCCAAAACGTGTAATTATCGAAACTATATTTTCCTATAAATAGAAGCTCATTCTTCCTTCATTTCTCACCAATTCACTAAAGCTTTAGAGCCATTATTATAGAGAGAAATTATAGAGAGAAAGAAGAAGAGAAGTCTGCTACCTCACTATTCCAGTATCCAGTCTTCTTTTGAGGTAAGGGATATTATTCTTTCGTATTCATGAAGAAAATTATTTCTTTTAATACTCGTAAGAGTTGTTATTCCATTCTTTGTTATTCTGTTGGAATAACCTGTTTATACGAAGTACCGCATACATGGTGAAATTCTTCTGTTATTCAATTCTTTATTATTCTGTTGGAATAACCTGCCTGTGTGGATTACCGCATGCATGATGAATGATCCTTTGATTCATTCCTTATTAAATTGTGGAAATGATCTGTTTACATTGATTATGATGAGAGTCATAATAAAAGTATTGGACAGATAAAAATCATGGGTATATGAAGTATTAGTAAGTGTTATGATGAGTTATGTTGGTTATTATGAGAAAACATAAAAGTTTCTTAGAAATCACAAAGAGTTGAAAATCAGATTTTGGTGAAAATGGAACATGAAATTCAATTGACCATATCTCCTATTATATTTCGAATTTTTGAGTGTGGTCAATATAACCTCCAGACATCAATTATTATCAAAATAAATATCGATTTTCACTAACACTAATAATTTCCACACAATGGTACTATCAATTTCATCTTTAATCAACACGAACTTATTCATCATTAATATTATAACTCATAATATTTAACAACCAGGTCATTCCCAGGAAAGAGGGGACTTTCCAATAAGGATTTCTCCTTATTGGCGCGCAATTAGGTGACCAAACCTCTCCTTGACAGAACTTCTAAACATTGTCAATATTGCAAATAATAATATGAATAACTTTGTCGTCTCAATTATTGATTTAATAATATAAAATATTATGCAGATGATACTGTGACAATAATTAAATCAATAATATTAGAGATATAATGTAGCAATTCATCGTAGTAATAATTGAGTATAACCGAAAGGACTTCTCACGTAAGCATCAATAATCAATACTGCAGTACTACTATGTAACCACGCCAGACATCTTGTACTTTTACTACTAAGGGTAGTTCAACAGTTTAACGAAGAACACTTTCGCCAGTTATTTTTATAAAAAGATAATTACGCCGTTTTCTAACTACGATAATACTTCCGTTGTGGGGTCCACCAATGATTATGCCGTCGTACGAATATTCCCTGTGAAAATGAATATTCCTCGACCAATCGAATATTCCCCGACACAACGAATAACAACTTGCTTACTTTGTAAAATTTTCACATGTCACCCTTAACTTTAACCTTTTATCAATTAAACCATTTACGAAATAAAATAATAATTATAAGAAAATTGAATACTTTCATTTCATAAAATTCGGGGTCTTACAAATTATATATATATATATATATATATATATATGAGATCTTTATAGCTAACTAACTATTAAGGGAAATAGAGTTTGAACTTAAAGTTAATCTCTAAGTCATTGAAGAATGTTGTGGTAGATGTTAGTTAACTAGTATAGCAAGTTAGTAATTTAAAAGTATGAAGTATTCATGAATTGAAGCTAAGGTTCTGCTCAAGTAAAACTTGTTTGCCTCTAAACTTGGTATGGTAGCAAATGCACCATTCTCAAGTTTATGACCAATTAAGTAAATTGCAGATCTCAGAGAAAAAACTCGAGTAAGTTGTGAAAGTGTGATTTCAAGAAATATATACTAAGGACTCATATAAAGGTCATAAATGGTGAATTAAGGATTATGTGTTTCAAAAAAAATGGAAGGAATATGTTAATTTGATATTTTAAATATATTACATAGTATTGTAATATTTGAAAGATAAGCGATTAATAAAAGAAAGTACCAATATAATTATAAATGAATATTGGTTAGAGATGGAGGGATTACATTAGCACTTAAGATGTGGCTGAATATAAAGATGGAAGAAGTTGTCTTGGGACAATCGAATAATTATACGTATAATTTATAATTTAAATAATTAATAGAGTAGATATTAATTATTTTAAGTGTAAAGGTTAAACATATTACAAGTGTAAGGTAAGCTAAATAATTTAGCATTAAGGTAATGTGTGACACTTAAGCTTTATATTAAATAATATGGAATTGGGGAAAAGCCAAACGTGGCCTAGACCCCTAATATTTTATTGTAGAGATAATGAGCTTGAGTTATATAACTCCAGTAAATGAGATAAATGAGCCTTGTGTGGCCCAAGTATTAAAGTTAAACTAGACTGAAGGTTTAACTGAAATTATTAAAAGAGATATTACTGAATATTATATTATGAAGCTTAAGAGATGTTGTTAAGAGAGATATTATTTTGGAACAATTTGTGGAAGAAATGAAATGAAAGAATTATATTATATTAATTAGTGGAGTACATAATAATCATTGAAAAGAAAATAAATGATTAATATTAATTAATCGTTGTGATATTAAAATGTGATAATGGGTTGAAAGTACTCAACTAAATGATATTTAGCCCAATTAAAATTTTAATGTGGACATTATCATTAAATAGTATTTCATGTTAATGTGTAATATGGAAAATGTGGGTAGTAGTAATATATAATACCTATGGCTTAAGACTACATGAAGTGTGATATTTAATTGGGATTAATGATATACAAAAATCATATGGTAAAAGTAATTAAAACGTAAGGTTGATTTAAATAAGTTTTGTTATCTCATCTTATTTGATGAGACAATTAAATGTGTACTCTAAAGTATAGGAGTAAATAAAGATGTATTATTAAAATATGTATTTCTATATCAATGGGTGATTAATAGTAAAAATGAGATATTAAATTATTAGTGATTAATGGAATTAAGTCCACACATGTTTTAAAGATTAAATTATGTGAAATAATGTACATAGATTATATGATGTGAGTACATAAATAATCCCTAATTTTCCTAATATAGTAACTATTGTACATTAAAATTTCATTATGGGAATTAAAGAAACCAAGCCTTAGATAACCAAATGCTGAGGATTTAGAATTGTGTCCCAAAATCAGTGACCATCACAGTACATGAACAGTAGTCTATAAGTTCATTGCATAAACTCAACTTCCTAGCAGTGTTGCTGTGATGATGGCTATGAAATGGTGGTTGGCCAACTCCCTTATACACATTGTTGTCTCCTAATTTCCATTGAATCAAACTATAGTGCAAGAGCTTTAACTGGGCAACCATTTCTCTCTATATAGTACCCCCATTCTCACATTTTCTATTGCGTGAAAATTTTCTAGTAAGTTATATTAGAGTGGTGAGTTGATGAGCAAATTGAAGAAGTATAATCAGTGTATGAGGAGTTCAATTCAAGCAATCAAGAGGTAATAACATTAACTTACATGATTTTGATTCCTAAGTTTTCAATTCCTTAGTAATGTTAAGAAATAGTAGCTTTTGAGTCATAAAATTTATGCCTAAGGATTGTTATAATTCATGAATTGTTGCTAGATACTAATAATATAGTCAAATACGAAAACAACGAAAGTTAAACGAACCAATTTGGTTGAGAGATGAATTCGTGGTGAATGAATTCGCTAAATTTGTCAAAATATGAACATTTAGTGTGAACATGAGTTTTAGATTAATATTTGGGTTAGTTAATGTTTATGTTAATTATTGGGTATTTGGTATGTTGTAGTTTTATGAGTTACAAACCCATAGAATCGAAAACGGACTAATTTGGATGAGTATAACTCATGTTATGAAAATCGAAAAGAGTAGGGGTCTGTAAAATCGCGAAGAGCAGAACCTAAGGGGATGTACCTCCTTGGGCGCAGCTGCGCTTCCCCCAAGGCCATTTGGGGCGTAGCTGCGCCATACATCAGTGTCTGGTAGACTTCTTTGACTTGTTGTAGTAAATTAGGTATAACGTTTTTATATGAACTCTGATTGAGGTGATTCAAGATGATCTGAAACGAGGACGAATAGACCTACAACTTTTGTTCTTTAATTTTTTCAATTTAAGGTCGTTAGAAGGGGTCAAAATAGTCATCTTTGTAACTGTTACGTATTTGGAGACGATCGGAGGGTGTCGAACGAGCAAATACACAAGTATAGTGCTCCCGACGATAGAATATGTTATTCTAAGTGATAAAACATAAATATGCATGATAATAGACATGACATATAATATTTCATTGCTCATAATGGAATGCTTTAGCATGACTTAGTATGTGTTTTGAAAAGAAACTTGGAGTTTTGAAAAACGAATATTGACGAACCTTGAGTCTTTGAAGTTATGATATTTTAACACATACATATTGTTGAGATATGAGTATACCTAAGCATAAGAAGTGATTTAAAGTTGCTTTACTTATTATCAACTTACAATAGCTTAGTTGAAAATGATTTCTAAAGAAAACTTGAAACTTGAAGAACGAACTTAAAGTAACTTGTGGACTTAAAGTTCTAAATATAATAACATACATACATGGCATAGTTAGCTATGAAATGAGATATAAAGTTGAACATAGTTGCTTTAGCTTGGCCTAGAATGACTTTTAAAAGTGAACTTGAACGCCTTGTGAAACTAAGTTTTATAAACATGGCTTACATGTGTGCTCATCTAACTAGACACCATATAAGTCGTGCGAGTATGAATTGTAATGATTTCTTAAATGATGAACTATACTAATGAGTTGAATAAATGCGAGCATACGCGTTATAGGCGTTTAACGTCCTTACATGATGAAATGGTTAAGGTAGTTCATTCCTTGTACATGAACCTACTTAGTGAAAACAACTTAAAGTAAACAACTTAAAGTAAACACAAGAGGTTCTAAACTTGGACCAATGACCTCTTAACGTGTGTATATATTATGTGTTAACATTAATACATGCTAAGAACCTAGATAAAACCAAAAAATAAATACTCAACTTTGGTCGGGCCAGGGGACGACGTGAGCGATTCTTCATCATCAGAAGCCTAATCGCGGCAGTAATTGCAACTTACTCAAGCGATGATGCCTGATTATTTTTAACGTTGATCTGAATCTTAAAGCATATGTGTAATGAATGTCTAAAGTTATAATACTTGACATAGATGATGTTTTAAGCATAAGAGCATGTAATGGTTATATAAACTCCAACTTTGTTAAATTTTATTAAGGTTTGCAAAATGCAAGAACTAAGCACCTATGAGCTTTAAATATGTGTCGAACACATAGCGAGTCAAGTGTGTGATAAAGATTTATGAATGCTGATATGAAGCATGTATAGCTAAGATGTACTATATATATATAGCTACTCTAAGAGTTTACTAAGAAAGCAAAGGGAAGGTCTTAAAAACCAAGATAGAGAACAATGTAACATTATTATTACATTAAGAATGTATGAATGTATGACTGATGGATATGAATTCATGATTATATAACTGTGTAGGAATACACGTAGTACAGATAAGCTTTAAGCAGTTAAGTCGTAGTTGATAAACTACGAATCAGGCAAGTCTTTCAGTTCCTATTTGATATATTAATTCGAAAACTGTTAGTTGAGCTATATTATGCCATGAGAATGTTGATGTATATATATGAAATGCATATGAGATATGTATGAAATGTGAAAGTTAATTTTTGATGATATGCTTGTGAAATAAACCTATATGCCTGTTATGTGAGAAGTAATATGCGTAGTAAATATTAATTGATTATGAATGCATGAACTGAATATGCTATTATATGCTATGTGTTGTATGAAAACTGTCAGAATTATTGGGCTGTCGAGCTCACCCTTGCAAATAACCACTTTTGCAGGATAAGGACTCATGGTAAAGTTATGTGCTACTTGATTGATAAAGTTCAATAGTATCGAAGGAGATCGATTTATTATTTAAATAGATGTTCTAGAACCATGTTTAGGTTCTAGTAGATGTACATGATAGTAGTTTACGATGTGTAATACATGTTAAGTTATAAAGTTGTACTAGGCGGTACATAGAGGAATTCGAATTGAGATGTAAAAATTTATACAGTAATTGAATAGAGTGAATCATATCATAATTTGATTCAGGGATTTGTAATCGATTCAAGTTAAGAAATCAATAAAGGATTTTTCAAAGATGATTGAAAAAGTTTAAATTATTCCGCATATTTTTATAACATCGAATATGATGTAAGACAGAAATGGTAATGACCAAAATTTGAAACTTATAAAAGTTTGGGGTCATTGTACAGATCCTGGAAATGGAAAGAATTTATTTTCTAAATTGTAATAAGCAAAGTTATATTCATTAAGTTATGAATAAAAGATATAAATAGTTTGACGATAGTAGTATCGTGGCGGACCAAATCCGAGGTTTGAAGGAACCTAGATTTGGGGGCGTCACAGCCACCATTAATCCTTCACTATACCACCATCGTATTCCACCAAAAAATGAATTGGAAAATCTCACTCTCACATATCCCAAAAAAAATTGATTCAAACACATATCCTCTCAAATAAAGTTATCGAATCCAAATACTCCATCGTTATCTTATTGTTCTAAACATCAAATTCAGATAAAAAGAGAATTTGATTGAAACGACGAATCTGCAGAAACAACAGATTTTTTTCTCCACTTTTTTTTTTCAATCGGCGTCGTTTTGGCGATGCTAATTTTTTCCCTTTTCAAATCTGAGTTTGTATCTTTTATCTGGGTTTGCAATTGAAATTCAATAATCAATTTCATTTCATTTTTGCTTAGTTTGAGGAATACATGGTTCTGATCTATTTTTTTTTCTTTTTATGGGTTGGATTTGGGAATGCAGGGATGGTGTTCATAGTGGCTTTGGGAGGCATGGTGGCCATGGGTGGTCGTTGTTAAAGAAGATGATGTCATTTTCGATCTCGATTATCTTCTTTTTAATCGTATTACTTATGTTTTTTTTTCAATTATTTTTATGTATTCCTTCTCTCTATGGTTTCTCTAGAATTCAAACGATTTAGGGAGCAAATCAAGAGATTGTGAACTGTGTAGTTCGTGGATTGAACGATTTTGGTTGTTATCGAATAAATTTTGAAAGTTTTTAGTCGGTTTAAAGAATCATAATTTTTTTTGCTGAATTGGTTTTATGGAGTTCTTGCATCATTAAGTCGCTATGGCAAAAATATCCGTGAATTTTATGAATAATAGTAATAATTAAATTTATAAAAGTGTGAATATTTACTTGAATATAAATATATATCCTTGTGGTATGAAATGTGATAATTCAATTGAATTGAATTAAGCATATAATAATTAAGAAATGTGGTGGAAATGATAATGAAGCTTATTTAAGCTTATGAGATATGACTAGTGTGGCAAGGTGATTAAATAAGTAAATTATTAATTAAAATAATGAAGAGAGAAATTAAATTATGCGATGGATTAATACTTATTATTAAATTATTGTTATGCAATTACATATGTTGTGGGATCATATAAATAATTAATTCATAAAGTTGCTTCATATAATATGATATATCTAGAATAATAATATATATAATGTATATGGAAAATTATATGGTAAAAGTAAGTTAAAATTGTATAATTTACTAAGTTATATAAAGAAGTTTGTATGACATTATATTACATGAAGAGTGAATTAAATGTGTATCTCAGAATTTTCGAAGAAGGTTAACTTTCAAAAAATAAACATTTAATATTAATTATTATAATATTTGAGTGTAGTTAAGCTAATATGTTTACAGATAATAATGGGTGTTGTTACCCAATTAAATTATATTCTAACCTAATTTAAATATTATTTGGACCAACCCAATGTACATGGATCATATGATTATGTGTATAAGTACCCCTAACTTATCATATGGTAATAATATTAAGTCATTAAATGTAAGCTTGTAAGTATGGGTGTTCATCGATAAAAAATTGAACTGATACCTAAAATACCGAACCGGTACTGATCCAAAAGTACCGGAAAAGCAAGAACCGATACTGGTACCGAATCACCGATTTCGATACCGGTTCGGTACAAAATTGATACCAATTTTTCTTGTTCGATTTTTGGTTATACCGCATGATAATATATATAATTATTGATAATAATTAAATAATTTTTTTCATATATTAACAATTTTTTTAAAACTAAGAAATCATCTATATAATTGATTAATTATCAATTGAAACTAACTACCTGTATATTGTCATACAGAATAGAACATTGATTAATATTTTTGTTAAATATATTAACTGCTTGGGCATCATAATTGGGCTTAAAGTAGTAATTGGGCATCATAATTTGTTTGAAATCGTCTAAATTTCCGTAATTTCGATATTTTCGGTATTTCGATTTTTACTGAATTCAAAAATTTTCTTATCGCTATGGGTACTGAAAAGTGTTAAAATACCAAAAAATCGATATCGAAAAAAATCGGTACCACCAGTACCGGTATCAACCGATTTGATAAAAAAATGGATATTTTGAGCACCCCTACTTGTAAGCCAAAAAAAAAAAAAACCTAAGTATACTAAAATTATTTTGCTAAGAAATAGAGTTGTCTCATATTTAGTGTCTCATCTCCTCCAATTCATGTGTATAGGCCAAAGGCCTAAGCATAGCCTTTTTCCCTCTTTGCAATTATTAGACAGTCAAATGATGAAATGGGGAGTGGCTCTAATAGTGCATTGCAACTATTCAGTCTATTGCCCAACATCTTCTTCTTCTTTCTCCTGGGAAATAATTTGGGCAAAATCATTGTCTGTGTAAACATTCTTCTATAAATGGAGTCATTCTCTTCTCAATTCAAGTTGCTAGAAATTCTCTGTGAATCTATATTAGAGTGTGAGATGCTGAGTTGAGAAGCAAGCAGAGGTTAAGAAGCAAGAATTAGCTTTTACAAACTCTACGAAGGTAATATCCATTTTCTATATTCTTAATTTCAAGTTGGCAAATTTCTAGAACTTTCATAAATTACATATGAATTAGTTTGTAAGTTGATACCAATGTGTTAACCGAGTTTATACGCATGTATGGAACGACTGATTAAAGTGAAGAAATTCGTGTTTGGTTTTGAATTCTGCAGAAGCAGAGCCTTTCCTGGTTCTGTTCAGGAAGAGCGCAATTGCACCCTGTCTGCCGTTCAAAACGGCACAACGACGACGGACACCAGAACTGGGCAGTGCTTTTGTTGTAATGTGATACTTCTAAGAATATCAAATCTAATCCAATCATAAGGATTGCAATTATAATAGGACTTTACATAAAGACTCCTTCCTATTCCTACTCAGATAAAAACAAGAAAATTAAGAAGGTGTGATCAACTATAAATACATGATCATAATTCAAGTTCCAAATAATACACATAATATTTACTTTTACACATTAAAGGAAATTATATTCCTCCATTGTTGAGGTTTCTGGTCTCTACTGATTCTCACATCAGAGTTATCCCCTGACAACCCTGATCGTCGAACTTTTCGAACGTGATAGTTTGTTCCCTGTTCAGGTTTTCCCCCGCTTGTTGTTTGATAATTTTGCGGGTGGACAAAATTTAGTGTTAACAATTCTAATACTACTCCTGTATATATCGACGCTGATAGTATATGAAACTTTAATTTTAATATTAAACAACTACTTTAATCACGAGACATAAGATTCAAAAGTTAAACACCCATTTCAGTGAAACTAACATTACTTTTTATCTAAATTAACCTTCCTAGGGTAAAATAATCTTACCTTATGAATAGAAAAGTCTATTCAGAATATCTTTGGTTGGACATAATACTTTTTAATGAAAAAGCGTCCGTCATAAAAATCTAACAATAAAAGCAAAAGTCATTCGGAAGATATTCTAATTTTAAAATGCATCTTATGAAAATCTATTTATACAAAGGGAGCAAATATTTTCATATAAATTTTTGATATTTTCATGTGATCCTCTCCCATATGAATGTACAGTATGTCTCACTTTATGTGTCTTACTTTATTTTTTTAAATAGAAGCGAATGAGTATTTATCAGGTTAATTTAAAATAAGAGACGTTGTTGAGTTAAGTTGAGGGAGAGTATTAATCCACAAATTTCTTATGGAATAATTTACAGTCTTTGTCTTGCAACAAATTATGAGAAATAAGTACCAACATATTAGTATAAATAATGCTATATAATATTAATGTTGATTCCTTTAAGTGAATAACATAGGGAAACAGAAAATTTTGAAATTAGGTTTATTAAATAAATAAAAACAGTATTTTTATGAGCTTTGACGGTACATTATTAAGTGAATTATATTTTTTAAGTGAAAGTTATATGTTATCGCCCATACTTGGGTTAATATATTTATTTTTTAAGTACTTAATTAATGAGATTTCCCATTCACTAGCTAACATATTTTAATAAATATTCATGCACGCGTTAATTGATGTCACTTTTTTTATTTGGCAAATGCTAGAAAGTGACTTGCTTAGGAACATTTGTTTATGTTTAAATATAAAGAAAACGAAAGCTAAACAATTCTTGAAAAAAATAAAAAATAAAAATCATATACTTTGCGCACACATAATTGGACAAACTATAAATATGTACATTGTGTGCGCACAAATATATCCTATAAAATCGAACGTCTTTGGCTTAGTTGGTATGACTGGCTTTTGCTATGCCAGTAAGGGTGTAAACGAATCGAGTTGATCCGAGTATTGAGTTATTTAGATTTAGTTCACAAAATTTATCGAGTATAAAATAAGGTTTGATTGAGGCTCATTTAGCTACCGAGTCGAACACGATTCCGAATCGAGTCCGAGCAGTTTGAACTTTTTCAACGAATATAATCCGAGTATAATTAGAAAATTACAATTTGAGAAGGTTCGAGTAATTTATCGAACTTTAAAATGTGCTCATATTTGACTCATTTATATTTCGAGTTGAGCTCGAATCGAACTTTTAGTCAAGCGAGTACGAATCGAGCCCGAACTGTTTGCTCATTTTACAGTCTTATATGCCAGACATCAGTTCTCTCTCTCTCTCATATATATATATATATATATATATATATATATATATATATATATATATTAGTAAATAATTTATATCATATATTTATTATGAATTAAAAATAAATATACATTATTTAAATAATTATTCATTATCGTTTAAAGTTTAAACAATATATATTAATTAAGCATACTAATCATAAAGGGATCAAAATGAACATATACAATTTAAATAATTATTCATCACCATTTAAAGTTTAAACAATATATATTAATTAAACATTCTAATCATAAAGGGAAAAAATGTCAACAAACTAATAACTATAAGTTTGTTCTTGTTGCATATAATTTTCTCGTTAAATTATACATTTTAGATATTTTACATTTTACAAAAGTAAAAATACATTGAATAAAATTAAAAGAATTCATTTCAGTTTATTAATATTATGTTTAAAAAGAGTTATTTCCTATTTTTAAAAGTAAAATGACATTTTAAAAATAATTTTTGTATGATAGTAAAAAATTAATTATTATATATGTAAGGAAGGTTATTTGAAAAGTAAAGTTTCTTAATATATAATGATTGATAATTAAAATTTTAATATATATATATATAAGTTATTTGAATACGAATTTCAAATACGAATATGAACTTGAATGTCGATACCGGATATCCGTTAATTATCGGATGTATTTTACGATCGGATGTTAAACGAATACAAATATGCCTATATACGCATCCATATTCGTTTATTTACGAAAATAACTTAAAACTGAATACAAAAATATCCGTTTTGTTTTGAATATGAATTATATCCGGGGTTTTTTCAAGTACAGATCGAATGAATACAAATTTTTTTGTTACCATTTACAACCTTATCTATCAAAAACTATCGACTTCTGGCCAATTCTAAAACAATGTTAGAAAACTCAATTCTAAACTTTGAAATTGGAACAAAGTGTCAAATTTCAACTAAATTTAAAGGGAATTATTATTTTCATAAGTAAATTTTGATTTTTTTATAAGTTTCCACTCACATGAATATAAGACCTATCTATTATTCATCTGCGAGAAAACTTATAAAATTATCACTTTTACTTGTAGAAATATCAATTTCCAATATAAATTTTAAGGTATTGTAAATGTGCTTCTAATTCTAGTACTAGATTTAAATTTTATGGTAATGTTATAGGAACCTTTCTACTGGTTCCTTAAATGTATCACAATCATAACCAACAATAATTTTATGGGTTATTTACACTTTTTAGTATATTTTAAAAAAAATTATAACAAAAGTACATTTAGAAAATATTTACAGAATTAATACATTTTCAATATTTTTTTTACAAAATTAGTGCTCCTCTTCATTACTTTCCCTGCAACTCTGCTGCAATTAAGAAAAACTTCCTCCGTCATTGACAACAGAACTATCCACTGCCTCTAGCATTTCCCCAATTTCTCAGCGAAAATTTAAGAATTAGCTTCAAAAATTAAAATTAATGGGAAGATCACGCATTGCATAGTTTGGAAATAGGGGGTTTAGTGGGTTTAGAGAGAAAAATTGAAGAATTTTTGAAGTTTTTAGAGAGAGAAAAAATACGATCCCAGCTTCCACTTTTCCTTCCCCACTTGAATCTCTCTTATCAATTAAATACAAATTTCTCTCACCTCACCTTTGTTGCAACTCCCTTTATCCTAATTCAAATCCCTTAAGCTCAGCTCCCCATTTCTCCATAGCTCCTCACCAACGTCTCTCCTCTAAAACCCCCCAACTATGGTTCACTTTCTGTGACGCCCTCAAAATAGGTATATATGTAAGACCCCGAATTTTATGAAATAAAAGTATTCAATTTTTCTTATAATTATTATTCACTAAATGGTTAAATTGATAAAAAGTAAAGTTAAGGGTGACATATATAAATTTTTTAAAATAAGCAAGTGGTTATAAAATATTCATTGTTGTCGGGGAATATTCGTTTGGTCGTGGAATATTCTTGTTGTTTGGAGAATATTCGATTTATGAAGTGCGACCATTTGTGGGCCCCATAACGTAATAACATGGATGAAGAAAATGACAAGTTTGAGTTTTTATAAATAATTTACGTAGTTGTTACACAGATAACACCTTGTTGGAATACTGATGGTTAAAATACGAAGTCTACGCGTTGTTGCGAGTAGTAGCACACGGTATTGCACAGTATTTTTGAATTATTGATTCTTACGTAAGAAAGCACTACTCAATAATTGTTACAGTAATTACTGTTCAATATTTTATTTTATTGGTTCAATAATTGCTGCGTTGATATTTTATATTATTGTTTCAATAATTATCACTGCACAGTATTTCCCATTATCAGATCAATAATTCATATTATTTGAATAATATTATTAGATAGTATTATTGGCAATGTCTAGAAAGTTCTGTCAAGGAGAGGTTTGGTAACCTAATTGCGCGCCGGTAAGAAGAAATTCTTATCGGAAAACCCCCTCTTTCCTGGGAACTGTCTGGTTGTCATTATTGTAATTCTGTAATATTATAATTAATTATTGATTTATATGATAAAGAAATATTTATTTGATGCGGATATAAATGATGGATTTATTTATGTGGTTATAAATGAAGGAATTAATGTTGAGGTATTTTATCAGTATTTTGTCGAAATGAGGTATTAAAAATTAAATCAGTGTTCTTAAAACTCTATTGCGTGAGTTATAATTTTAATCTGACCGTTGGTTCGTTGTGATTTTTGGATATGTTAGACATATATTAGTCGAGTATATGTCCACAAATTTTGAACCGTTAAAAATTAACGTATGATTTATTATGAATTTTAAAAGGTGTTAAAAATCATCCGTTTGTGGATTTCGGATATTTTCTGTCTGGAATTTGGAAAAATATAAAGCTACAAAGTTGTAGAGAATTCGATTTCATGTGGAATGGACATAAAAATTCGTATTTTTCTGATAAACAGGCTATTTTCTATGAATTACCGAAGTTTCGGAAAATAAAATAATTTTTATTAAAATTGGGTGGGACCCACTTTTGTTTTTTCTCAAAAACATGTGCTGAGAATTCTTTTTCAAAGAAGGTTGTTGATCAGCTCATTCAAAGGGGTGGCGCAAAAGAAAAATTAATATATTATTTTATTAATTTAGTCTGCTTTGTCGTTCTAGCATTTTCCTATAAATAGACGCTTAAGTTAGAATTGAAAATCACACCAGAAATAAGTTTTCTTTCTCTCTATATTGTCGAGCGTATTTTTGTGAGTATTTAGATACTTTAAAAATTGTTATTCAGTGCAAGTTTCCTTCGGCTTCACATCCGATGTTCCAGCTAGAAATACTGCTCTTTTGAGGTACGAGATTTTAAGAGTTATTATGTTTTTCATTTTTCGTAATTTTTCTGACCTTCAAAAATTCTGGAAAAATTTGAAATGATAATTTGATGAGTTTTCTTGATTGTGTCCAAAAATGGTGATTTTTGGATGTATAGATTAAGAGTTATGAATTTTATGAGAAAAGACTATTTTAAAAGTAAACCCTTATAACTCCTTGTGGTTAACTCCAAAATTGATGAAATTTTTATTGAAAGTACATCTATATAATATCAGTATACCCTGTAAATTTCGGAATTTTTGGATAAAAGTACAATTTATGATAAATGTCTAAATATTCGGCAGTTTTGGCCATATGAAAAATAGTAAATGAATTTTAAAAATTCTGAGAAAAATATATGTTCAATATGGGACTATGTTCTGCTAAATCCCAGAAAAGAAAATTTGTTTGTACTGATTTGGTATTTTTCATGAAAATAGACTAATTATGAATAAATGAATTAAATATGTTATATGAAGTAAAAAAATTGGAAAATAGGATTTTATGGTTTGAGAATCCTATATAAGGTATATGCAGATTTTTGATGAGAGTTTTGGTTATTAGTGATGAAATCTTATGAGTTTGGCATTTTAAGATGATTAAATGCATTAAGTAGTAAAGTGTAAACAATTTAAATAAATTATTTATAAGTTTAAAAAATGATTAAAATATTGTGATAATATTAATAATATTAGATTATGAGATTATTAAGTGATTTATAACATTTGGATTAAGGTGTTATGAAATTATTAATTTATGAATCTTACTCTTGAAATTAAATGCAGTTGTTGATCATATTGTTTTTATTATCATATATAACATTTTTATAATCCCGGTGATGAAATTTCTCTTTGACTTAAGTGTAAAGATGGGTAGATTATTGGTGTGATCGTGACTATGGGTTCTCTTTGGCCAGTAGTACGAAGATGAATTGTTGACTGGTATGATCATGACCATTGAATTTACAATTGAATATTTTTAGCTTAAGTGCAAATGTGAATTGATCAACATGGTTATAATTATGGTTTATATAAATTCTGAAATGATTATGTATTTCTTTGAGATGTTAATATCTTTGGCATGTAGTGCAAAGATGAATTATTGATGAATATCTTTGGTCCGTAGTGCAAAGATGACCTATTGTTGAATACATTTGGCCTGTAGTGCAAAGATGACCTGTTGCTGAATATCTTTGGCATACAGTGCAAAGATGAACTGTTAATGAATATCTTTGGCCCGTAGTGCAAAGATGAACTTATTAGCATGATTATGAATAGGAACTGTGATTTGGTATAATCATAATCTTTGATGTTTCAGATAAAGACATGTGATGAAAATTATCTTCGTCTTGGATGAGAAGAGGAATTTAGAACTACAATTATGATTATGAGTTATTCACATGATTGTGGACAGGAACTGTTGTTTGATGTTACAAGGATAAAACATTGTTGGTGAACTTTTAACATGGAGAAGATAATAGACTTTATGGTCTATTTGACTCTTCTAATGGATTGCTCGTTCCGCTGCAACTATGGTTGAAAAGTTTTATCATCTACCATATGTTCTAAATCTCTGATTTATTACTGATGAAGGCTATTGATAATTTAATTTTCTTTAGTCATGATATTCTTTATTAGGCTATTTGTGCTCACTCTTTTGCTTCACAATTCCTTTCAGGTAATAAGAGTGTTGTCGGGTCGAGCGGGGATAACAGGAGAATAGAATCTGGTCAATAGGCTCATTGAGGTTCTCCCTAAATAGTATGAAAATAATTTTATTGAGAACTTTAGATAAGTGTGTCGTATTGTATACGTCATTTGATATTTAATTTTGGTGAACCGAATAGGGTGAGGTAAACCCAACTTTGGAAGGGTGTTTACCACTATCATACAAGATGTCTAATGACCTACAAGTTATCATAAGACAGGGTTGTGCACATCCACTTGCTAAGTATATCTACGAGCACTACCTATATGATCTTGGAGTTTAGTTGAAATATAATTTTCAATTGCAGCATAAAGGAGATAGTTATATGTCAAGAGAAGACTCACCATTGGAAAGAACATGATAGTAATCTTCTCGCTTTTCTTTTGGGGTCTATTGGGTCAACCAAGGATAATTACGTAGGCATATGATATCTATCATAACCTGACGCATGGCCTCCCATGTACGAAGGTTTTCTTGAGCATTTCCCAAAGATTTTAATTTCTAAAACAGCTTATTGATTTGTATTTTTATGTAAGGTGCCATTGTGACGTCTATCCAAGTTGGTGTCCAGTCACAGCTTGATATATATTTGTATCAAAACTCACAACATATGTGTTGTTGTATTTTGCACGACACAATTGTAGTAATAAAGTTATAGTTATTTTCTGTACCATGTATTTGGCGACTCAGAATAGGTTGGATGGATTGGACCTATTTTGGGGGCGTCACAATACACAACCCATTATGAGTCGCCAAATACATGGTACATAGTTCAAATACAAACTTAATTTATACAATACGACAAAACGTAGCTGAGAGTTTTAATACGAACATTATCTCGTAGACAATATCCAAACTCAAATGGAGTCCTCATTACATTTATCATCACACTATTTCATAGAATAGTGAGGACTACTATAGCCACCATCTCGGACCATCACTCCGTTCCCCGACTAGTCCCAGCTATATTCTCATTTCCTGAAGAGAACAATGAAAGCAAAGGGTGAGCTCAACTAGCCCAGTAAAGAATATTATGACTAAGATAATGCAGAATAAATTATCATTAGCCTTCAACAGTTTAAAACTGATAGAATACAATAAACAACAAGTTTAACTGCAGCGGAACAAGTAATCCATTAGAAGAGTCAAGTAGAGCATGATATCTACTATCTTCTATGATTTAAAAGTTCCTCATCAATATTTTATCGCTGTAACACAGCTCAATAAATAATCCACATCATCGAATTATCCATGCACTACGGGCCAATGATATTCGGCAGTATCACATCCATGAATTATTCATGCACTACGGGCCAAGGATATTCGTTAGTATCACCATTTGTCATGATCATGCCAAACAACTGTCCATCTATGCACTACGGGCCAAAGAGGACTTTCACCACATCATTTGTCTATAACATTACAAGTCATGATTATACCAATACATAATTCATGGTCATAATCATACCAATCAACAGTCCATCTATGTACTACGGGTCAAAGATGACTTTCACCACAATATAAGCATGAGGATGATGACAATGATATAATTAGTAATCAATCAAGTGAGATTAAAGATAAATTTTAAATATTTATAATTCAATTTATCCAGAGTTTAAAAATGTCTAAATTATCAACATGATAATTGCTTTGTGGAGTAAAATTCAAGAATAATATTCATGTATCAAGAATAATTTGAACAGAAAAGAAATCAATTTTTATTGTGAATAGTACCCGAGTGAATAGTACCCCGTAAATAGTACTCCGGCAAGAAAAGATTAAAATTTAACAAGAATGTTCAGAAAAATATTCGTGAAAAGATACTCAATAAAGCGTAAATTTCAAGAATATTCTACTAATTTCAAGGAGTATGGAAACAATACTTCTCAAAATGAGTGTAGAATTAGGAATATGAAACGAAATAATATAACTTTACATACTATAAAGTATGGAACAAAATATTATTTCTTACGAATATTAAACAAAATAATATACCTTTCCTTAAAAGGAGAATACTTCTGACTGGTATAGACTAGTATAGCGGATATATTCTTAAAAAAAAACTTGCACTATTTGCAACACTCAAAGTTTCCTTAAACTCAAAAGAAATACGCTCAATATTATAGAAGAAGAATTCTCTGATTCTGGTGTGATTTTCATTTCTAAAATGAGCATCCTATTTATAGGAGAATGGCAAGGCATTATTTGAATTAGAAAATCACGGGTGAACAGTCGAAAACTCACGGGCGCTTCTTCAGCCGAAACTTTAAAAAATTTTGATTTTACTATGTTGCACTATGCAGTACTATGCAAACACTATTCAGTACTATACAACACTATGCAACAATATGCATAATAAAATATAATATATTATATTTTATATAAAAAACAAAACTTATATAATATATATATATATATATATATATAAGACATCACGGGTGTTATATATATATATAATAAGACTTTTATATATTTATATAAGTAATAACACAAAACTAAGATAATTTTTTACCGACGATTTTAAAAAATGAGTAAGTGGGTGTCCATATAATAAGTCAATTTTACAACAAATACTTCATAAAAAAACCCCCTCTATTTATCTCAATTCACTTGGCTTCACAAAACACATTTTTAATAACATTTATTTAACATTAATATTATAACTCACAATATTAACAACCAGATCATTTTCAGGAAAGAGGAGGCTTTCCGATAAGGACTTCTTTTTATTGGCGCGCAATTAGGTGACCAAATCCCTTTTCTCGACAGAACTTTCTAGACATTGTCAATAATGAAAATAATAATATGAATAACTTTGTCATCTTAATTATTGATTTAATAATATAAAATATTGTGACAATAATTAAATCAATAATGTGAGATACTATGCAGCAATTACTGTGGCAATAATTGAATAAACTGAGTGACTTCTCACGTAAGTATCAATAATCAAAGATATTGTACAATACCGTGTGCTACTATGCAATCACGCGTATTACTGTACTTTTACCACCAGATATTTCAACAGTTTAACGACAAAACCTTTGCCGTTATTTCTGTCGTTTTCTAACTCCGACAGTAATTCCGTTGTGGGGTCCACCAATAATTGTGCCGTCGTACGAATATTCCCTGATAAAATGAATATTCCCTGACCAAACGAATATTTTATGACAGCTTGCATACTTTGCAAAATTTATAAATAATATCCACAATTATAACATTATATCAAATCCACACCTCAATTCAAAATAATATTTAAAGAAAATTAATCTTTATTCATTAAAGTTGGGGTCTTACACTTTCCTTCCTCCAATTTGAGCCATGAAATCCCTTCGTACGAAAGTTGGTAACTTGTTCATCAGAAGTCCTCAGAAAGCTGCCGCTACGCCAAGCTAGTCGCCGTCCTTCTTCTTCTTTGTCATAAAGGCAATTGTAGCCAAACCTTTCATTCACAAAAGGTAACCAATTCAGTTTTATTGGGTTACCAATTAATTATAAAAAAGTTAAGAACAACTTTCAAGTGTTATCTGGATTTGTTTTCTTCAACAAGTGCAACCATAAACAGTTTTATTGGGTTCTGCAATTTTCGTCGTCGGTACATTTTTTTTTCATAGTGTAGTTGGTAGCCAAACCTTCATACAAAGGTAATAAATTAAGTTTTATTGGGTTACTAATTAATTATAAAAAAGTTAAGAACAGTTTCCAAGTGTTACCTGAATTTATTTTCTTCAACATGTGCAACCATAAACAGTTTTATTGGGTTCTGCAATGTTCGTCGTCGGTACATTTATTTTCATAGTGCAGTTGGTAACCAAATCTTCATACAAAGGTAACCAATTCAGTTTTATTGGGTTACCAATTAATTATAAAAAATTTAAGAACAATTTACAACTGTTACTTGAATTTATTTTCTTCAACATGTATAAACATGAACAGTTTTATTGGGTTCTGCAATGGTCGCCGTCGGTACATTTTTTTTCATAATGCAGTTGGTAGCCAAATCTTCATACAAAGGTAACTAATTCAGTTTTATTGGGTTACCAATGGCGGAAGGCAGCAGCGGAGAAGATAAAGAAACGAGTGGTTGTGAGATCAGAGGTAAAAATGAGAGGAGAAGACTTGGAATCGAAGAAAAAAATGAAAGAGAATAAGAATATTATGAGTAGAATGAAGAGAGAGAAAGTGAAGGAGTACTTTCTCTCTCTAAAGAGATTGTCCACTGAAATCGTCATTGTCATTGTTGTTGGTTCTCTGTAAATTGTAGAGAGAGAAACAGAGGTAGAAGAAAATGATAGAGAATTAATAGTAGTAGTAATAGTAGGTGATGATGGTATGTGATTTCGTTCAGTCAATTATAGCGAAAGGACTGAGAAAAGTTCAAAATATAATTATTGTGTTGCACTCTTTTTATAATTATTTTGTGAATGCATTAATCTTATAATTACTTTCTAATTATTATATAGTAATATAAAAACCCTAATTTAATTCACTCAATTCAGTCCAATATAAGGATCCATTAAAGCCAATGGTTTTGAGAGATGGATTTGATTATTCATGCAATTCAGTCCAGTATAAGGATCCACTAAAGCCATGGTTTTGAGATATGGATTTGGGTTGGGCTGCATAAGATAACAAGATTGGATTTAAAGCTCATTTGAAATACTGAGGTACCACGTAATATGGAAAAAAGATGGAAGACATGTATGTTCTAATGAACCAAAACCTATCAGGTTAACATTTTGAGTCAAGATATGGTAACAAATGGCGCATATGACCCTGCGATATCCTAACAAATAAAACTTGAAATGACAATTAATGAAAATCGTTCTATAAATATTATGGAAATTTTGGTAGGTTTTACAAGAGGAAATTTATGTGCTACCCGTGAGCGGCACGAGCTTTTCTTCTATGCAACCCGATGCTAGTCATGTGGCACGAGCTAAGTTTCTTCTATGTTTCTTCCCGTGCGATGTAAGATTCTAGCCATGATGTGAAAAATTGAACCCATGAAATGGTATAATTTTATATTGATTTTCGCCATCTAGCACCTGAATTTACAAGTTTAGTGTAAGCATTCTTGAAGTCTTTAAAAAACAAATCCTGATTGTTGGCATAATTTGAGATCCACCTGTTCATCATTGCAAATACGACAGATTAGCGCAAACTAAACAGCTACTGCACAACCAGAAGTAGTAGTACCATTAACAAATTTATGATTTGGGTCAACAAACATCAGGCTTAATAGTCAATAGAGGCACAACTTTACTATACAAATTCAAAAGGGGGAGAAAATATGGATGATTTCTAAAGGTTGGAAGTAATTGAAGAAGTGCTTGATGCAAATGGATGGTTGTCGTTTTTAAGGAGAAGCATGATTTTCAGCTATATATGAAAAAAATATTTGGTCATACAGTAAATGCATGAAATACTACTATTAAAAGCATCGTAATTGTTACAGAAAGAAAAGAAAGTTATATTAACCTTGTAACACAAGGACTCTTCTAAAATCCAGAAGTACCGGTGTCGACACGGGACCGGGTGTCGTACATGACAGTTTGATGAAAACTGAAATAAATGTTCTAAATATTGGTGCTCGTAGCTTGTAAAAGATCATTTGGTTTGCTGAGTCCATGTAACATAGAAATTAACAAAATATGGAAATGTAAAACTTTCATGAAGGATTTTTTTTTTTTTTTTTTGGGGGGGGGAGAGAGAGAATATGTTTGTGATGACTATTCAAAGTCGATGTAAAGCCAAATCTCATAATATGTATGTGAAATTGAGCTGTGATCTTCACCACCGATTATGTTAAAAGTCGATTTTTTGTTAAAAGTGAACTTCCATTCTCTGAGGTAGGGAGAAAAACTATGCCCTTACTTACTTGTGAGTGTATTTGTTAGACCGGTAAAGCTTGTAAGCTGCACCGGAAAATATGGTTTAGTAGGACTATGTTTGTTTGCAAAAATTATACTTGGGATAGAACTATAAATCCCAAGTGTCTTGTTTATTTTCAAATTTAGACTTGAGACTAATAGTTTAGATATTATAAAATGACTTAATAGTCTTTAGATTATAATTATAATTCCGGAATTAATAAACCTAAGATTAATAGTCTTGAAATTATAATCTCATATTATAATCCTTGTAAACAAAATAGTCACAAGGATAATAACTCATTGACATTTTAAAGGGGACTACATGTTGAGGATATCTAAACAAAGGAAATGTTTAATATATTGAAGTAATGGACCGAGTAAATCCCAAAAAATATTTTGCAGATATGACTGAGAGATGATACATAATAACAGGATACATCAATAAATATAGGTAATTTTGGGAAAGTGATATACCTTAAGCATTCATCATCTTCAATGAGCGCTCGATCTGAAGGAAGCCCAATCATACTAGACATACCAGCTGCTACATCAAACACAAAATGTTAAGCAAGAAAAATCCATAGAAAGAGAAACCAGGCAATGATTATTAAAGATATATATGTTAACATTTTGTACTCCTGATGTTCCCGACATACTTCCCATGCATCTGAATGTTTCAACTTTCAATATTCTCGACTATGTCCTTATTTTTAGCATATTAAATGGTCAAAACAACCATACAAGTTGCTATAAATGGTCACTTGAGGTTCACACTATTGACAAAATGAGCATATCTATAGTGCTTTTAACATCAATTAGTGATACATATATTGATTTGACAACTATGTGTATGCAAGTAATTATATAGTTAGACAGCCAAAAATCCCAATGGCAACCCCCCCCCCCCTCCCCCCCCACCCACAAAAAAAGGGTAGAAAAGGAGAGACATGTTACAAACTTCATGTGCCAACTGATCCGGCCACCACCACTTTTGCACCAATATACAACCACCATCCTTTCACCCCTTTACCTTCTCACCCCCAAACAAAATCAAATGTTGAGACCACAACTTTTTAACTGAGGCATGGCAACTCATGAGTATACAACAAAGGTGGTGATTTGGTGGGTAACAACTGGAAATTTAGAGAGAGAATCAAGAAAAGAGAGACAGGAGCGCACTGCAGGCGATGAGCTCATTGCATTTTCTGTCAAACCAATTACTTATAATTTGTATGATTTGTAACCATTTATATTTGAATTTCTAAATAACTTTAATGTAAATATATGTGATATATGGGGAAAGAAAGATATTCGTGAACCTTTTTATTTTTGGTTTTTTGGCATGATGGTTTGAATGTCAGTTCCTTAGTATTTTTAGTATGTTGATTCTCCGTGGAATTGAGCCAGTAGTTAGGTCGCTAATTGAATTATTATCTAGATGAGTTGTCAAGACCAGCAAAGTAATAAATGAAATTGCATATTTTTGTATATATTGGAAAAGATAATTCATCAATCACCTGAAGACGACCATGGTTTCTCCAGAAGTATTTTGAAGTATGAATTATCAAAGATGGTAGGATTTCCAAAACCTTTACCCCCAATTGTGTGAGCTCCAGACAATGCAACAAGCTCTTGTGCCCTGACAACAAAGTATTGTTGTTTGTAGTTTTTACACATTCCCACCCGTGATATCATTAACTACCACCAACAAAATGTAAATCATAACTAACAAGTACAATGCTAAAAGAAACTAGATGATAGATAGATAGATACCAACAATATGTAAAACATAAAGTCAAATACCTTGCTAAGAGAAACAAGATCATTAACATTGACAGAGAAGGGAAGCGAGAGAGAATATCTTACGACAATGTATTACCTAAAGTTTATTATTTATAAATTAAAATAATTAGATATAATTTAATTTATCTAAGGCATTATAATGAAAATACTATGCATTTTTCCTTACCTAAATGCTTTTATTTTTACCTTTTGCCAATTAGTTAGAATTTAGGTAAGGAAGTACATATTTTCATTTTGAAGCTACATGCCCAAGTATTAGACAGGTAGATATCAATATGGTCAACATAATGAAGATCTTAAAAAGACCATATTAATATGTAAGTCATTATGTTAATACAATATTAGATAGAAGAATATATGCAACAAACATACAAAGGCGGATTAGACAAATGGCTCAGATAATTAACCCACAGCTTCCCAAGACCCAACTTTGATACTATCTCAGAGCACCCAACTCAAAAGTATGATAGTGGCTGGACTAGCGAATAACCAAATATACTAGCTTAGGAGCTTTATTTTATCAATGTAGAACAAGCGCTCTGACATAAGCCACTTGACTAAACAAGAACAAATTTAAATGATCACCGACAGAATGTGCTACATGAGTGAACATAAAGTTTTAGGATACTAGAGATTCTTGTAACTCTGGAAAACATAATTTAACAACTAATTCATCAAAAGTGTGTTAATAGGACAAACAAATGAAAAAAAATGTCTAATGTAGCAATCTTTATACTTACGAGAAGCCTTTCCTTTGAAAACACTGCTTCATGCTGTAAGCATCTAATGATTCTGCAGGAAGTTTGCCTTCAGGATCAGGCACCCTACAAGAGAGAAACATAACTGTAAAGTTGGGCAGAAAGTTGTTTGGCAGATGCATCTTAAACTCTAAACTCATCGAGTATAAATTCCATGTAGCCATTGGACAACCAAGACTAAAATTATCTCTACAATGCTAAACTGAAAGCGCAAGAAGCCAATATAGCTGAGTTAGTCTTTCTTAAGATATATGTCATGGAATAAGTGCACAAGAATTATCCCCCTTGCATTGAATCTATTCTGCCTAACTGAACTGGGATATTTGGACCTCCACACAGTGAAACAGCTTCTGCTCCAGCCACAGCAATCATATCTGCCCATGATACTATTGAATAAACAAGACAGAAGAAGTTAGCATAATATCACAAATACCAGTTTAGTTGAAAAACTTTAGAGTTTTCAAATAGATACCTTTTTGTATCATGTCCACTTCACTCTTTGCTTTCTCTAGAATCTGAACAACAACGCATCCACCGAGAAGTTAGCCGGACAGAGGTCAAATAAAAGTTGATCAATCTGGGTATACGTTCAAAGAAGTACAGATTTGACAAATAATAAATACAATCAGATATATAACAATTACGGTGTGCATTATTAGAAGGGAAGAGAAAAAAAGTCCCAAGAGAAGAAGAGAGGTTACCTTCACTGGTTTTTTTAGACCTCCATTTTCTGGTCGATCGAGTTCATAAACTATAGAACCATTCATACCACCTGAATTCGCAAGAAAATTCAAATAGTATATTACAAGAGAAGAAAAGGAAAAACAGAAGCAACAGAACACCAATTTGATTGTATCAACTTTACAATGTTAAATGCTAGCTTGTCAATGCACCAAAACTTCACTAGTAGTATTATTCTACACAAGTAATGCACCCTTCCATTCACATTTCACACCCAGTTTACTGGTTAATCAAACACTAATCGTATGCTGTTCATGTCCTTTCTGCAACTAATATGATCATGATTTTATGTGCCCTATACTGAATTGCTTTATTATAGCACCTTGAGAGACATAATTGCAGAACAAATGATGTGGTTAACAATTTACAGGCAAATAAGCTTCCACTGGACCAGCAAACAAGAGGGAAAAAAGAAGCTAGTCCATATGACATTCAGCATATGTAAGAGAGTAAGACGTACAAGAATTATTTGACATAGCCAGTCAGAAGGATTAAAAGGCTTAACAGCTGCTTTATCTCTTCTTTTAGGAAACAAAGAACATTCGGTATGTGTAGGCAAGGAAATCGTCCTTAGCTTTAGGGTTTTGAATTGGCTGAGGAGAAGAAAAATCTAGAAAGAGTATGAATTGTGATCAAAGGTTCAAAAAGGAGGAGAATGGATAGACTATCACCAAGGCAACACGTGACGTAACTCTAGAGATAGCCTTCTTGTGTGTCTTGGAGAGTGGAGAATCAAAAGTCCCTTCTCTTGGAAGGAAAGGACTATTTATAGGAGAGGCATGTTCTGGTAAGCTAGCTAGCTAGCATGACTAGGTCATGTGCCTAGCATGTGACTTCAAGTCAATTACTAGAATATCCCTCGTTGATAAGTGATGCCTAGGTCATCCCGTCCTTTGGGTGACACGCGATTTCTTCAGGTCGTTTGGTTCGTACGAGCCCTCAATTTATACTTGGGCCACATTTGTCGAGCGTGCAAGCATGCACAAGGTTCAAAAATTTTCAAAATCCAAGTCCTAGCCAAACTTTTAGACAATTCTAGAAATGAATCGGAAAAAAAAATCGGAGACAATGGGGAGATCTCATGCAATCCTCCCTTATCTAATTTTGGAGATTTTATCAAATCTTTTCTTATCTAATTTTGGAGATCTTCATCAAATCTTTCCTCATCTAATTTTGGAGATCAAATATTTCTTAATCTAATTTTGGAGATAAAAAACAAATAAAAAAAAAAATCAGAGGGAAATACCTCTAGAGTGGAACCTAGGTGAGCTCTCCTGGCGGGATCTCATCCAATCCTCCATTATCTAATTTTTGAGATCTTCATCAAATCTTTCCTCATTTAATTTTTGAGATTTTCATCAAATCGTTCCTCATCTAAATTTGGAGATCAAATTTTTCTTTATCTAATTTTGGACATCAAATCTTTCTTTATCTAATTTTGGAGATCAAATCTTATTTTATCTAATTTTCTGTAGACATTTAAAATTTCGTTTTCTTGTTACTAACAATACAGGAGGGCCAAAAGCATCCTTTTTCACACTCTAGAGTGGCCCTGGAGGGCTACAACATCAAGTCAAACCACGGAGACATCCCCATGGAACATCAAATCAACCTTGGAAATTAACCCTAATGAAAAGAAAAGTTGGTAGCAATCAAATTCCGGAGACAACCTCAAGGAACAGCCAAAAGCCCTATCAACCCTAAAGACAACTCCGAGAGGACAAAAATGTCATTTTGACAAGTCAACATCAACAAACACATTATAGCTGCAAATCAGGTCACAAAGAGCCATTGCAGCACTTCCGAGCGCAAACTACGAAAAACAGCTCAACGAACTACCTGTGAAGACTCGAAGATGTCATTTCTGTCATGGACCCATCTTTCCGGATTCGGAAAAGGGTTAGTCCTATGTCATTGCATAGCTGTCGAAAAGAGCTTTCCGGAATGGTATAACACACCTTTATACGATACTCGGATTGCAAGATACGAAGGTTTCAGCGCACAACAAGGCGAATGGCTAGCCGGAATCTATCTAGGGATGGTTTTTCCCCTTTTTATCTGCCTTCTCGAACTCAGAATGAGGTAAATAATATACCATTGCAAAGCTATCGAAAAGAGCTTTCCGGATTGATATGGCACGTCTTCTAGCTCGTCTCGGATTGAAAATTATGGTTGTTCTAGTACGCAACATGAAAACCTGACCTAGCGGGACAAAAACCGAGCATGTGGGGGCCCACTTTCGGGCTGCTGCAGGTAGACCTGCGGCTCCCCCTTTTTCATCTACAAAAAGTCTGATCTAGGCTCATTTTAGAGAGAGAAAAAAGTTAGAGAGAGAGGGAGTCGGTTTTAGAGAGAGAAAGTGAGCGTTTCTTGTGTTTAAACTCCGTAAATCTCAGTAAACACTCATATACATATAAACTCATATATACTACAACATATTAAGTGTTAACCAGTGAAAACGGAGTTTTCAAGCTTCAAAAGCAATCTAAAGCCTTCCTCGCTGCACACTGTAAGATCTTTTCTGATCCGAAGCTTTTACCTTTTAATATATATATATATATATATATATATATATATATATATATATAGATTTCTACCGATTAGTTGTGCCTAGATCGCCAATCCACGGTTTTTCTTGCTTTTATTGCTTTAATATATATATAAGTGTATATATATATATATATATATATATATATATATAATGGTTTACTGTGTTTAAATATCAGTTTTAGCTGTTTATTCAATGTAAAGCTGTAATATTCCAAGTTTGTGGATTAGATTTATCTAAATCTAGCCATATCTAACTTTTAACAGGTTCAAAAGTTGTAAAACTGGAACCGTTGAGCTAGAATGACTAAGATTTATTTAAATTTAGTTTTTTTTCTAAGTTTTGTAAATATTAAGCAACCGCACGACCCTAGATCTGTATCTAGAGGAAGCTGAAAGCTTTGGCTACGCGCATGTAAGGATTTAACTGACGAATCCTGGGTTTGCCGACATTTAGATTAAGTATGTATTTTATTTCAGTATATTTGCCATGTAGGCTATTCATGTGATATTCATAGTTTGTCACTACGCCACCACGTGAGTCACGTGGCGATGGTGATTGCTGACGCGCTAAAGTGCGACCGCCATGGCGCGTCAGATGTAGCAATAAGTCGTTTACAACGTCTTTATTTATATATTATTTATTTTACTTAACAAGTATATTGGCAATAAAATTTCATATACATTAAAACTCAAAACATAACACTATGGAATAACATAAAGGCATAATTATGTAAATACTTAACAATAACAATCCAAAAACAAAACACTTGATATTAAAAATTAGTAAAAGAAATGAAGAATTCAACAAACACGTCGAAAATAAAGTTGCAACCACCACAAATATGTAGTCTGATAAAGATGTGTCGAATCCGATTACTGATAAGTTTTTTATTGTTTTATTTCATTTCTCCCTGGTTTTTAATCGATGGGTCATGGGTTTTTAATCGGTGAGTCATGGGTTAATGGATCAGAATTATAAAATACTTTGATTGGATCAGAGCTGCTAAGGCGTCCAAGGCATCTCAAGGCGCCCGCCTTAGCAGCTCCACCTCAAGGCGCCCATCGCCGTATCAGTTTTTCATCGCCTGGACGCCTAGGCGACGCCTTAACAACTATGGTGATATTATGTGAGCCTAGGAGTCATGTGATCTAAGATCCAGCTGACGGATCTAGATCTAGTTCTCATGATGACCCTTTTCAGTTGTACAGCTAGCTTGCAAATCCTATGTGTGGTGCTCGGGCCACTTCGATAGCTTCCATGCCCATAAGAGGCCTGACACTTATATATATTATATTAAAGATTTAAAGATGCTTTGCATCTCAATAAAATCAAATCAAGCCGAGTACGAAATAAAATATTAGTATCAAAGGCCTCAATTCCTATGCGAGCGAAAGGGTTTCAAAACAGCTTTTCAAAACGCCATTTTTATTATGCTTAAATCAAACCCTTCGTATATAGGTTCAAACAGTCATAACACTACTTTCAGATAAATGCACTTCGAGCACATTTATTTGCATCACGCATACACACACATGCTTAGGGAATTGAAAAGACGCGGTAACCGTGTTTCACGGAAGTCGGAGGTGCCTAACACCTTCCCCTCGCTTAAGCAAGCCTCCGAACTCCATGAATCTCGATTCCAGACCAATTAAATAAAGTCACATTTGGGCTGTCAAAATTCCGGTTGAATTGGTACAACCATTTAAACTCGTACCAACTGGCGACTCTGTTTAATCGGCCCAATCATTAAAATTAAATCTTTTTAAATCGTCAAAATTTAGTGTCGGTCTTTTCCTAAAATCACCCTTTAAGCAAGACAAGTTCAACCGCATAGAAAACAAAAAGGGTAAAAATTAAACTCTAGGGAAAAAAGAGAAACCAACCCCAAAAAAAAGGAATTTCTCCCCCCGACGTCGACAATTTTGGCGATCAAATATTTTCTTATCTAATTTCCCCCTTTTCACTCCTTATTTCTTGCAATTTTCTTTCTTTTAAAAGATCTTCTTTCCTTTTTATTTTTTAGATATTCTAGGAAGATTCTTTATAAACTCAAAGTACTCTTATTATATTTTCTTCCTCCATTTTATAGTTTTATAAATTTATCCTCGTATCAAGATGAGCATTCAACGAACAAAAGGTGAGAGGGAGGGACCTCCTATAGGAGGACCGAATTCCTTCATTGCATTCGTGAGGTTTTTTACATCCAAATTCTCCATTTTTTGTTTTTTAGGTGACGGAATCTTCCTTTTCCGGGCCAAGTCATCTTAACCTTAGAAATTAGATTTTGAATTTTTCTCTGAATATTTTTGAAGAAAAATTATATTTTCAGGACACCCTTCTCGTTCAGAGTTCAGATCTACGGATAATCCTTCTACTTCGGAGTGTATAGACTTTTCCTTCCTTGGCCTCTTTGTAAGTATTTATTTCGGTTGTTTTTCCATTCTACAACTTACTATCTCTTGACTTGTTATGTTTTTTCCCTTTCTTTATCTTTTACCCTCAGGCTGATAATATCAAAAATCTACCCTTGTCTTCTAGTGGGGTTGCACTTTTTCATACGCCATTCCCCGCCCCATGTCTCATCACACTGATATGGCTAATCATGTTGATAGCACTACCTTTGTGAAGCCACAGGCAGCGGTTCAGATAGCTAGGATTGCCGCCTCCACCACTATAAGGACTTCTCATGAGATGCCTCATGGAGGTACATCTAGTTCTGCCCCTATCAGTACATCTCTCCCTGCGGCCTCCACAGGTCCTCCTCGAGTGAGCCCCTTATTACTTCGAAAATGGCTCCCTCCCGGCCTTTTTTTGACCTTTCTGGAGGGTTTGCCTCTTGGAGAGGCTTTCAGGAGCCTTGAGTTTCTTTTTTCTCAATTCCCTCAGATGCTTGATATTGATAAGGACGTCCTTTCCAAACTTTTGTATTAGATCGCCTTGCGGGACTTAAGGATGAGATGCACGACATCTTGGTCAGCGATGTGCAGGAGGAAGACTTGGATAGGCTCAAGTGCATCGTCGGTGACCTTTCTTTTGTGGGTGTAGACGTATCTTTCTTTCAGGATAGACTAGATGTCATTGCTACTGCTCGTCGTGCTGCTGATTTGAGTTCGAATGTTACCATGCGTCGTCTTGAGCATGCCACGTATACAGGGGAACTATAGGGTGGAGTCTGCAGCTAAGGATTTAAGGATTGAGCTCGAGAAGATGTAGTCTGCCGCCAAGGACTTGAGAGCCATATTGACAGGGAATGAGCAAGCTCAAGATGCTGCTATTGCTGAGTTAGGGGCTCTAGATCCTTCTTCTACCCAACTTGATCCTTCCTTATCTTTAGATCAGGGTCTTTTGTAGTTTCCATTCCATGTTTCAATTACTTTTCATTTTATAGAGATTTTCGTTGTTTGAACGACACTTTCTTTTCTTTGATGGTATGTAATAATATATGTTGATCTATCCATTTTCTATTCATTCATTATTCTTAATTGTACATGAATATTCGTTTTGTCTTCAACTTGAACAGTTTTCTTTACTCATGAGAAAATATCAATTATTAAGACATAAAACCATTCAAAGTATAATTTTTAAGACATAAATTTTTTGCACAATAAAGGAAAAAAGTATAGAGACCAAGTAAATTCTCAAAACAAGATCATCCATTCATTTACATGAATAAACACTTGAATCATTACTTTTTTAATTCATCATAGTACAAGTGAGAATCAATAATTTTAATTAAAAGAAGATACTCATGTTTTTGACGAAGAGCACAACGCTCGCCACTTTTAAAAATAAAGTGTAACTAGCGATTGTAATCGAAAGATAATCAATTTGCTTTTAACGAAAAAACGTTCTTCACTTTTAAAGATAAAGTGTAACTATTTCTTAACTAAGCTTCGGAGTCTCATCCTAGACGAAGGGATCTCTATTTCTGGAGGCAAAACAACTTCTTCACCATACACCTGGGCATATGGCGTCTCTTTTGTGGACTTTTTTTTGGAAGTTCGATAAGCCCACAATGTCACCTGTAGCTGTTCTACCCATGTCTTCGGATGATCATTTTGGATGATCATCAAGGTCTTCGAGAGAATTTTGATCAGGGTCTTGTTTATGACCTTTGCTTGACCATTGTCTTTAGGGTAGTATAGTGATGATTTGTAGTGCTTCACTAGATATCTCATCAGATTTCTAATGTCCATGTTGATAAAGGGAGTTATATTATCTAAGAGGATTATCTTCGGTATCCCGAAACGACAAATAATATGCTCTTTGATGAAATTCACTACTGTCGGTCGCCCAGAATAGGTTTCTAAGAAAAAGCAAAAGTGATATGACACTATATAATGAGATCATCTCCAAAATTATAATCGATACTAGGTTTCTAAGAAAATATCAAAAGTGATATGACACTATATACGTTCTTTGATCATCTCCAAAATTATAATCGATACTAAGCACTTGCATTCACCATCTAAATTTGGTTGAGTAGCATGGAATCTAATAAGTCGATATTTTAACCGCTTCTTTTTACCATTTTGGCACATAAGTGATTATAACATGTTCTTTTGATAAAGGAAGATGGATTTTATCTTAAGGTAAATCAAGCAAAAGTAAAATGACACTATATACGAGAGCTAGTATTCTAAAAAAACCGCTCACTACACTATGGATTTTATCTTAAAGGTAAATCACCCAGCGCCCTTCCCAGCGCTTAGAAAGGTCATTAATCCCTTGCCTTCATTAAATTATATCTAGCGCTAGAAGGTCCTCTACCTTCTAGATTTGGTTGGGAGCCTAGGTCCCAGCCTAGGTGGAATCAAACCTCTACCGCATCGATTTAATAAAGAGTTTTAAACTCTATAGTACTTGAAATGAATTTGTTAAACCTTAAAAGATTGTTTTTTTTATAATTTTCATGTAAAATTTTAGAAAACTACATCTGCTATATTCATTGTATACTATAACAAGTATATACAATAGGAAAAAAAATGAGACCACCTACGAAAACGCCGAGTCCGCCAAAGAAAACGCCTAGACACCGCCTAGGCGCTAGGCACCCCCTTCGCTGCCTTGGTCTGACTAGTGATGTACAAAACACTGGCTAGAGCGAAAACAAAGCAAAAGATCACTGTCAAGTTACCACCAACAAGTAGTTTTAATCAGTTGGAATGTCTGCAATAATTGGAGAGTCCATTCAGCATAGAAAAACATTTATATTTAGTTATCACGCAAAACCAATAGCATCGGTTCTATCATAACCAATTCTAATGTGACAGACCATGAAACTGTAATAAAGACTGACATGAAGTTACCAATTCGTAGATTTTGTTCATTTTAGAGGTATCTAAAAGTTAAGGAATGACCCTTAGAATAATGCTCAATAAATAATTCAAGTATATAGCTAGACTAGGAAAATACAAAAGATATGTTTCATTTCCTATACGTTCTTTACTTCTTTTGACCAAAAAGAAATAACAGTAGCAGCTTAAATGGCCAGGGAAGAGCATACAATATTGCCACATTATCAATCTTGTTCTATGAAATTGGACTGACCATGTCGTTTTACCCACTTATTCTTTCATCGTATCATTTTTATGCTTTCTAGATTATCTCAAATGAAAAAGTAATTAACTGGTGGTTCCAACATAAGTAACACAATTTGAAACCAAAAGATGTTCAGCACTACTACTAGTATTCATATAAAACCAATTTTTACCAGACGTTTTAGTCAAAACAAGTACCTATATCCTTGTTCAATTCAAAAGTCCCTGCATCATGAAAGACTAGACGTAGTACACCAGGAGCCTTGCCCTTGGACAACACCTTCCTTACCTCTCCCTGTATGAGCTGAAATTCACTGTCACCCATATTTTGAAGTCAAATAAAAATATAGGAATCAAATAAATATGGAAAAAACATCTATGATCTGAAAACTTAATAATGAGACTACAAAGTTCTACTTTACAACTAATGCCTGAATCTAAAAGAAACTCGACAGAAGACAAACTTTTCACCACAACTAAGAAATATAAATTTTTATAGAATAATATGTTCATAACTCATTTCACTAGATTCCTAACTTTTAGTTATTTTCAGCTAAATATATAAATTTAAATAATAATATACTTACCGAGCTTGATAAAACTGCAGGAAATCTTAAAATAAAAATATTAATAAGTGATTTGAGTAAGATGTATTGCCACAGTGTTGCTGCTATCATAGTTATCAGAATCTTACGCTACGTGATCGGTGATACGTATCGTATGATACTGTATCATATGATTCAATTACGATACGATACATATCTTACGATACAATACAATGCACGATAATTTTTAAAGCTAGCAACCGACTTGAAAAAGTTTTTATGTAGATCCAAAAAGTAAAAGCGAAACTTTTGAGCCTTCTATTTCAAATGAAGACATTTTTTAGTGTTAACATATTTTATATCACATGATAAGTGTTTAATCGCTTTTTAAGAATGTTTATTTATTTTTCTCACGTCACTTTCCACAAGTAGAAACATAAATCTCTACTTGTTAATTTGAAGTATTATTTTGCTTTGTAGTTTAAAGTTGAATCTACATTTTTGTTTTCTCTTGTTACTCAATATAGATTACTAAAATAATATCTAATAAATCAAGTTAAAGTATTTTGGCTACTATTTAACTTTAAAGTTAATTTTACTCTATAATACTATTTACTTGACTACTTTAATACAAAGTCAAGCTAATAAACTTGTCCAATATAAGTTGTGTGTTTTATATGTTTAAATATATATTACCACATTTTTCCTTTTGTTTTCGTATAGTACAATACAATATACGATACGATACGGGAGTTTTCGATACACAATATGATTCATGATTTGACAACTATGGCTGCTACTTGTCTTTCAACAATCAGTACAAGTATCCAATTCCTCACCAGCACTAAAGAGAGACGAGCCACCAAGCATCCACCTCCTCTTACTTCCAGTCCTAAAATGACACCCAAAAACTGGCAGCCGAGAAAGTGCACCATCAATGATTGATATGATCCACAACTCCCTGCTTCGATCCACCATCATCAAAAAGAGGTTAGGAAGCCGCACACCTACAACTCAAGGGCGACATGATTAGGTAGCTTCCATCACTCCCCAATGATGGACTTCCACAAACCACACGGGCTCCAAGACCCTGCCATCCACCATCCTCCTGATTCCACTACAAATCGACTAGCAACTATTTGTTATTTCTAACCAGACCGAAGCTTCATCGCAAATCTACTAGCAACTATTAGTTATTTCTAACCATACCGAAGCTCCATCACAAATCTACTAGCAACTATTGTTACTTCTAACCGAACTAGAAAGATTTGAAAGTAGTAGCTGACTCCAAGTTTTATATGAAGTTTTACAGCTAATCAATACTGAAACTCCCTTCAAAGATGACATGTATAAGCTGACAGAGATGCTCAATAATCGACTCCCTGGCTAGTTGCTAAAGCTTCATGTCATTAGCAGGAAAAATATCACATGCATGATGGTACTTTTTTCTAAAAACCAACATAATGATCCTCATAAGTCATATCTTACATGAAGTTATCTCCTCATAACAAGTTCGTTCATCATATGTATTACCAGCTTCTAATAGCCGTTAGCCTCCTCTATTATTTATCAAGGTCCTTTACGTTTTAATTATCAAGGCTAGTGAGGCTTATAATTCCTTTTCAGTTACTAATCGTTTGGATAATTGTAAACTTCACTAATTGGAATCTACATATACCACTCAACAGAACCTTTAACAACCAAACAACTAAACTTTATATTACAGCTATTATGAAGTTTCAACAAATTCTATCCAATACAAAGCCAGAACTAGGAACTTTATAATCATCAATAGCTAATACTTCAAAAGACAAGATTATTCTAACTTACTCCTCAATAATAGCTCCAAAAGCTTCATTAGATATATGAAGGGGAAAAAGAAATGATATTGTAGACATCAATGCAACTGTCCTCCTCCCATGGGATTTACAAGAGTGATTTTCAACTGGAATTCATAAACACAGAAATCAAGAATAAATATATTAACAATTAAGTACAAACCCAATAAACTTCTACGCGTATAGAGCCAAACTTCTCAAAAATTAGACCCTTTTAGTTTCTTTAAAACCAAAAATCAAAAAATAAAAGTAAAAACAAAAACTATTCAATAAAACAGATACCCAGAAAGTGATTTTGCTAACCTGAATCATCATCCTTATCAAAAGCGGTGGATTGTGAGAGAGCTTTGATGGGTTTCCCGCCAAATTCGACAGTGTGACGAGTGTGGGCGGGAAACTTGAATCGGGCGATGGAGGAGTAGGAGGTGAGGGAGCAGAGCATGGAGGGTTCGCCGCCGGTGGCATACATCTTCTTCAACGGACCAGCTAATACTGTGCTGTAGGATTATTAGCCACCCAAAATGTTGGATATCTACCAACTTAATTTTGAATTACATGAGTCCCAAATAAAAGTTGCAACATTAATTCCATATTTATTTTCAAAATAATAAAATTTATGATTTCTTCTATATATATTATGATAAAAAAAATTGGTTGATTTTTATTGCCAGTAATTATAATAATATTGTTGAAATTAAATAAATACATAAATAATTGGTTAATGTGTGTGAAAAATAAAACCAACATCTTCTCGTCGCAATATAATTTATATTTTTTGTAAATTATAGAAAATAATTTAACTTGATAGTAATAACATGATAAAAAAATTATATTTTGTGTAAATTGGATGTTTGTATAGATTTATTCTATTATATCACTTTATATTACTGTCAATAAAAATAAGATTCTTTTGATGAAATAACTTTCTTTTTCTTCAAAACAATTATTTTTTGTGGAATGGAGGAAATATCTTTAGATCCCTGCTTCCTAATCTTCTTATTTTGGGTTTAAATTATATGAAATATTTTTAGAAAGTCATTTCGTTTACTTAATACCAAATTTTAAACAATAGACAATTTTGATATGTTAATAACTTTTACTCATTCTTTTTCTTAAAAAGATTTTCATTTGTAATTTTTTGTTTGTTACATAACAAAATTACACAAGTTTTCTTGGGTGCTTAGACTCACTGTCTTGGTTGTTTCTATTTTCTTCATCGCATTTTATACCAGTTTAGCAGGATCCGGTTAACATCAAGTTATTTTTTTGATAAGTTGGTGATTGGCTCACTGTCTTGGTTGTTTCTATTTTCTTCATCAATTAACCAACTTATCTTAAAATAAACTTCATACTTACCACTTCCAGTTAGCACTAACTAATTCTTGAGCATGTTCCAAATTTTTTCTTCAATTTAAATAAAAAGTCCACTAGTTTTTTCTTTCACTCTCTCATGTCTTGATGCTAGATAAGTTTCCAAAGAACATTCTACTTTCCTTTCTCAGTTTTTCAACCATAAAATAATTTTTTTTCCATTATTTATTTTATTTTTAAAAAAAAATGACCACCACCACCTGATAACCTTATTGGAGCAGAAAATTTTATAGCTTTAGTAAATCTCCATACCCTGTGTCACTCAAGTTGGAAACTTGGAATTATACAAATAGTACCGTCTAAAATGCAGTTGGTGTCCCTCTCAATGAGTTATTTTAACTTTTTTAAGTTCTTCCATTATCATTGAGTTCCCTTACTTTCAAGTTATCCATGAAGAGACAACTTTTGCTTTCATTAATCAGTCGAGTAAAACCCTCAGCCTGTTAGCAATAACTTTGGCAAAACTTTTAGAAACAACAGTAAATGATTAGTATTATTAATTTACACAAGAAACATAATTTTGCAAACTGAGTTATTTAAGCTTTATAGTGGCTAGCAGCACAAAATTTGAGTAATCTACCAAAAATACATACACAAAATACACCGAGGCAAAGCCTATACTTATCAAGAATCCCTTTATCTTCTCCAGCTGCTATCGTGGCCCTGAAAGCCTTACTGCAGAAAGATAAGCATCACTGTTGCAATCTGATGGCCCGGATGAAGTGGCCTCCTCACTGATTGATTTGAAGAAACTCGAATACAACCGAGTGTTCATTTGGGAAGAAGTTGGCGGTGGAGGAACAGGCGTGAGACCTTCAAGCATTTGGACTACTTTTGCCATTGGCGGTCTAAGGTACATATCATCCTGTATACACCACAATGCAACCTTAATGGCTATGGAAACCCTCTCATCCTCTTTAGAAGCCTTCAGCTTCGCGTCAAGAATGTCTGTCAATTTACCTTCCTCCATCATCTTGAAAGCATATGATGGAAAATGGGATTTTTCTGAAGTTTCTGAGGCGTTGTAGTTTTTTCTACCACCAATGATTTCAAGCAGCACCATTCCATAGCTATAAACATCACTCTTTTCTGATATTGCGTAGTTTGTGATCCATTCTGGTGCAAGGTAACCCCTTGTGCCCCTTAGCGTTGTGAAAACATGGCTTTGCTCTCTGGTCATTAGCTTAGCAAGACCAAAGTCGGAGACTTTTGCAAGGAAATTGTCATCTAGGAGCACATTTTCGGGCTTAATGTCACAATGCACAATTCTTACATCGCAATCCTCATGGAGATAAGCTAATCCTTTGGCCGTGCCTATTGCAATGTTATATCTGGTGTCCCAATCCAACAAATCGTCTTTGCTTTTCTTGAAGATCCATCTATCCAATGAACCATTCGCCATGTATTCATAAACAAGGAGCCGATGAGCACCTTCTGCGCAGAAGCCTTTGAGTCTCACCAAGTGGAGATGATGAATGCTGCCAATGATACTAACTTCAGCACGAAATTCTTTTTTTCCTTGACCAATTCCTTCCAATTGCTTCACAGCTAAACGCGTCCCATCTGAAAGAACGCCTTCATAAACTGAGCCAAAACCTCCTTGCCCGAGTTTCACAGAGAAGTTCTTGGTGGCAACTTGAAGATCTTTGTAACTGAAACGGATTGGCATCCCAGATATACTCTCCAAGAAATTATCTTCTTCTGAACCTTCTTTAGGAGACTCTGGAAAATGAATGTCCTTCTTCTGGTAGTAACGAATTCCTCCATAAAGTAGACCAAGAATAACCAGTGCTGTTATCATAACTATGATCACCACAAGCATGACTCGTTTCTTGCCGTTTCCACCAGCTACAGGGTCTCCCCCATTGTCTCCATTTCTTGAGACCTTTATGTATGAAGCAAAGCCACTTCCATTTTTCGAGCCTTGCAAGCTTCCTATGCTATCAAAATGAAAGCAATTTCCAGATTCTTTTTCAAAGAACATAGCAAGACATGAACAGTTACCAAGACAAGAGGATTTGCAACCATTCAAGTCAGTTTTGGAAGAGGGTGGAACAAGCCCAAGTGCAAAATAGCTAAGCCCATCTCCAGCACTTACCAGGTCCATAGAATCCCTTGACTCATTACATGAAGAGACAAACCCTGGCCTGCAATTCGCTTTATTTGCAAGGGCTGATGGGCATTGGCATCTGTTGTCACTGTAACATATGATATATGGATCACAAGGTTCAGGTCTGCTACATGAATCAGCCGGTATCTTTGTTGGGGAATTATTATTTGAGCTCCCACCTTCAAGATTATAGAAAGTGATAAAACCATCATCTCCTAAAGTTGCAACCCAAGTGGCATTTGTATCAATATCATCTGAGAAAATGAATTGCGAAAGCAAGACTTTGTTCTTATCATAAAACCTCCATGAATTGGCATTAAGAGATGCCACACTGATAACCCACCAACTTTATTGATCGTTCTTCGATTATCCTGCCCAATAGACCAATAAGGTTGTGGATTTCTGAAATTAGCATACAGAAGCATATCTCTGGATTTGATTTCAAGAAAATAGCTCATATTATTAGAGCTAGGATTGCTAACAAGTTTCATTCCTTCACCAAACTCTTGATTAGACAAAAGAGTATTCATGGGATGGCTAAAGCTTTGCCAAACTATTTCCCCATCACCCCAAGTAGAACTAGATTCCCCGAGTTCTGCAATTCCATAGCAGAAACTCCTTTATTAGCAGTATTTGTAGCCCAAATTACAGACCCCCCACTTTTTAAAAGAGCATTCCCACTACTATCAAACACAAAGTTATCGAAATTTTTAACTGGGGTGGCTCTATTTGCTGACCAAACAGTTGTTACACTACTTAAATGAACAATAGCAAGTAGAAACAAAGTAACATCTTGAGCAGTAGTGATGAATCCCAGGCCGAAATTCGAATTATTAGATAACAGAAATAACCCATCATTGTCTATCCAATTCATTTGAGCCCCTTGAAAACCAGGATTTAATTTGCCAATATTTTGAACAGCAGCCATACAAGTTTCAGGCTGAAAGAGGGTAAACAAACATATTCCCATAAAATAGAAGAATGCCCAAGTTGCCATGATCACAACCAAGAAGTAAAATTCAGCTGGATTTGGGAAAATTGAAGCAATTTGAAAATAAAGGAATCAAGGGTATGAAGAGCAATAAAGGAATCAAGGGCAATGGAATCTACCAATCAAACTTTGCACCAAGCAATGATACAAGAGTCAAAATGGCAAATTAAGAAAGATAAAGGGGCAGAATTACAAAAACCAAATATATTTGATGCGTCCAAAAATCTCCCAGAGGTTTAAATCAATTAAGCACTTAAAGGGTATCTTAATTTAGCCATGAAAAGAGACACCCACTAGAAGAATTCATAGATAGAGGTTGATATTTAGGCATGGAGACCAAAATGAACCAAAGCACACAAGAATTAAGAGCTGGGCAAGTATAAAAGGACAGAATCAGAAGTGGCAATTAATGGGTACTCTTGATTTGACCAAAAAACAGACACCCACTTGCAGGAAGAAGGAAGAAGAAGAAGAAGAAGAAGAAGAAGAAGAAGAAGAAGAAGAAGGAGAAAAGGAGATGTATGGAGTTACATACCAGGTAGAACAAAGAGGTAGCTATCCATTCAGAAAATTGACTAGAATTGGGGAGAAATATAAACAAGTGGACTTGCAGACAATGGTGTCTGCTGACCTTTTATGAATGAAGATGAAAACTCCAACGAGACTGAGATGAATCTGTTTCTGTGCTTATGTCAAAAGAATTGGAAAGATCTGAGGTGGGTTCAGAAGTTTTTAAATCCCTTGTTTCACAAGAACTGTCAAAACAGGGTCTTCTTTATTTTTATTATGTGGATGACAGATCCATGGTTAACTTTGTTTAATCAAAACATAAAATAATTGGGTTTTGTTGATTATACAGACAGATATGCACACATACATAAATAAGATTGACAGTCATATTTTGCAGAATTTATTATAAAATTTGAGAGTCACTATTTAAAAATATAACTCTTTTATAGCAGAATATAAGTTGTTGAGGAAACTTCTACTATCTAATTTTTAAAATTACACGGTCTACGATCGTAAAATGAATTCACTCAACGATCGTAGAATAGTCCACGATAGTAGAGTGAATTTATTATATATACTAAATCACAGTACATGACACAATAAATTGACATGTGTCATTCTACAAAATTGACATATGTCCATCCTAATTAATACTTCTTATTTCCCTTGACAAAAATACCCTTAACAATTACTTTGATATATATACTGATCACCTTATTTTATGACATGTTCTAATATTATACTTTCTAATTTAATTATTATCTCCTAAAATCACTACTTTATGATATTATCATTACTGAGCTATTATCATTACTCTTCGTTATTTATCCAATTTTTCTTATCAAATATTCGATCAATCCCCTTACAAAGAATTGTTGATATCACATATCCTAATTTATTGAAAAAATTTGATAATGGCTTTTATTTCAAAGGCTTTTATTTACAAGACCAAGATGAACGCCATCCTTCTAAGATATCTCAAACACACACCTATAATTTTTTGAATGATCTTACGGAATGTCAAACCACAAGATAACGTTATAAATAAGATGAACGAGATTATATGTGATGTATTTATGGGCACAAAGTTTTCATACGTGATGAAATATTCCAAGACATCTTTGGTTGTTTGCTTTTCATATCTATGTAAGTTGTTGATGAAAACTGACCAATATAAAACATTCAATAAATATAATTGGATTGAAGACCTAATATGAAAGAAGCTAAATGTGATAATCACAGGTACCTATGGTTCGATGGTAATGTAAATTTGGTGTATCTGATTCTTGGTAGAGTTAAATTTTGTTGGCATGCTTCTTGCATTATTTGGTTGATTTTATTCTCATTGCAAAATTTTATGCCTCACAATTCTAAATATTGTTGAAAGTGCAAAGGAGTTATATGAAGACCTTGAATTATGGGACATGCATTCGATGGGAGGGGCTATGGCTTCATTTGTGGACTATATCTCACGGTGTTTATACTTATAAACCTTCTTCATTTATTGCATTATATTATATGGATTGTAGCTTTGCATGATTTGTTAAGTACTAGCATCCGTTAAATCATTTTCATCATCATTAATATATATTTTTTGAATTATGATAATATACTGTGAGTGCCTATACAATTGTCAAAAATTGATAAAGAAAAACTAATGAGGTAATGTATTCGTTCTTTAACTATAACATTGTGTTATGTATGACACGGTGCTATACTGCTATGTTTTTTGACATGGTGTTTGTTTGACATGATCCAACATAATTATTAATTCTCGTGCTTTTCAGTTTTCGCATGTAACATGTGCTTTCCCTTTATGTCTGAGAACCTAAACCCGAGACATTCTTTCATTGCTTTTCCCTTTCGTTTGGATGTTAGAATTACAGTGCAAATAAGCGTATACGAGACATGGACTCTTCAAAATGCATCAAGTACATCTGTCAGATATTTGAGGCTTGGTGAAGTTTGTGTAATGTGTAACAGACTTCAAATATACCACTAACAATCATATTAATATAACAATTTAATGGCATTGAGCATGACACTTTCTAAATATTTGTTAGTGCTTTAGAATGAAAGAGTTACCCATTTTAACCATATTGGTTACATTATAAATATTTTTATCAAGACATTAATATATATATATATATATATATATATATATATATATATATACACACACACACACACACACAATTTGTTATGTAATGTTCGGGGTTTAGTAATCGATTAATTATATACTTGGATATAATTGCATGTATAAATTTATATTAATAAAATGAATAATTCCATGACTTCAATATCAAATATACTATAAAAATTAAAAATATAAATATATGAATTTATATTGAGGTATATGAAAAGTAAATTTCAAAACTTAATAATTTTTGTGCTTAACTTCCCATATATGAAATTAAAAATATAAATATAAATATTAAAGTAAACAAAAGTAAACTAATTAAAAAAAATTTGTTAACCTAGGTGGCTATGCTCATTAATGTCGAAACCAAAACTTCCTTTAAACTTTCCCGGCTATGCCCCTTCCTTTTGGGCTTTCTCAATCTATTTTCATCCTCTTTTCTTCTCTCCTTCTCAATCTACCTTCAAGACTTCAAGTATCTCCTAAATTCTTCAGTTCTTGCAAAAGATAAAAACATTAAGAAAGAGGTAATTTAATTGATGACTGATGAGTTTTTTTACCTTTCAGTTTATATTATATCATAAATTATGTGTTAATTTGGCGATTTGCAATTTTATGAGTTCCCAACCCTAGTTATAATATATTTTTTTAATTTATAATTGCATATTTGCATTGAAGTCATGGAAGAATTTGGTTAAAGTTTGGATTTGAAGTTGAAACTTGAAGATATGATCTATTCTCCTTGTCTGTTGTTTGATTTTTTCTTTAATTTGATTTTGTATTTTTGGTGTAAAGATGTTCAGAAAACACCAATCTATATAGGAGTCAAAAAAGAAATAAGAGAAAAAGGATAGAACAACTCACTCAATCTCAGAAGGGAGCTCTTGATAAGTTCATTGTTAGAAAAACAGATTGTTCACTTGAAAACACGGTTGATAATGTAGAGGTTGATAATGAAGTCCTTGAAGAACAGAGAGAAAACGATGAAACTGATCTCAATAAAGAGGTTGTTGATCTAGAACAAAATGAGAATGAGATAAATGAGGATATAGGTGCATGATGATAATGTGGCTAATGAACAAAAACAAGTTAATCAGACTTTGGATATGTATGATCCAAGCACTTGGGATAGCGTTGATAACCAAAGAAGGGATCTGTTTGTGGAAAAAGGTCCAGTAAGAGAAAATAATCTCAAATTTCCTGTGGATAAAATATCTAAACATTTTTCATATGAACATTATACACGAGGCTACCGAATGAAGAGACTCAAGATAAGAAATGACTTGTGTACTCAAAGCATGTGGATAAGATATGTTGTTTTTGCTGCAAGTTGTTTAAGTCTCCGAACAATAGAAGTCATTTAGCAAATGAAGGATTTGGAGATTAAAAACATGTTGGTGAGAGGCTCAAATAACATGAGAACAATATTAAGCATATCACTAACATGACCACTTGGGTTGATCTTCAAATTAGATTGAAAAGTAATCAAATAATTGACAAAGATGTACAAGATCAGATCAAAAAAGAGAAATAACACTAGAAACTAGTTTTAGTAAGAATCATTTCTGTTGTGAGATGTCTTGCTAAACATAATTTGGCATTTCGTGGAGAGGATGAAAGACTTTACCAAGATAATAATGGTAATTTTTTGGGTCTACTAGAATTGGTAGAAAAGTTTAATTTAGTAATGCAGGAACATTTTCGACAGATTCAAAATCATGAGATTCATTATCACTATTTTAGTCCAAAAATTCAGAATGAGTTGATTTTCATGTTAGGCTCAAAGGTCAAAAGTGCAATCATTAAAAAGATCAAATAACTTTTCTATAATACTTGATTGTACCTTAGATGTGAGTCACCAGGAACAAATGACTTTAGTAATACGATGTGTGGATATGTCAACAAGTCCAATAAAAGTACAAGAGCATTTTTTAGAGTTTTTGAAAGTGGATGAGACATCTGGATTGAGACTTTTCATGGTGTTACAAGATGTATTGAAATCTCTTAACCTTGATATTAATGATGAGAGGGGACAATGTTATGACAATGGATCAAATATGAAAGGAAAACACAGTGGTGTGCAAAAGAGATTACTTGAAGTAAATCCTAGAGCCTTTTATATGCCTTGTGCTTGCCATAATCTTAATTTGATCATTTGTGATATGGAAAATTCTTGTGTCAAAGCTATGTCTTTTTTTGGAGTAATTTAACGCTTGTATACACTGTTTTCTAGCTCTACAAAGAGATAGAAAATTTTTCAAGATAATGTACATGAGTTGACTCTGAAGACATTGTCCACAACACGTTGAGAGAGTCATATTGATAGTGTCAAGGCAATAAAAGTCCAAGTTGCTGATATTAGAGAAGCTTTATTGGAATTGGCAGGTTAGTGACGATGCTAAGGTAAGGAGTGAAGCTGAAGGTTTAGCAACACATGAACTTTCAAACTTTGAGTTCTTGTTAGGTATGACGATTTGGCATGGCATCTTGGACAAGATTAACTCGGTTAGTAAAGATTTGCAATCTAAAACCATGTGTATTGATGTTGCCATATTGAAATTGAAGGCGTTGGTTTCTTTCTTTGAAATATACAAAGAAAATGGGTTTACATCTGCCATACTTTCTACCAAAGCTATTGCACATAGTATGGGAATTGATCCTGTATTTCCTAAGAAATGTCAAATTCGTAGAAAGAAACAATTTGATGAGAATTCCAGTGATGAGACGACACAATTTGTTGAAGAATGTTTCAGAGTTAATTATTTTCTTGTTCTATTTGATATGGCTATTACTCAACTGAAGAATAAGTTTTAACAATTGCAAACATTTGAAGATGTTTTTGGATTCTTATATGATCCAAAAACATTAAGAATACAATATGGTATCAGATTGAAAGAACGTTGTGTTAATCTTGAAAAGGCTTTGAAACATGACAAATTTTCTGATGTTGATTCAAATGATTTGTTTTTAGAATTGCAAGTGTTACAAATGACTTTGTCAAGAGAAATAGAGTCAACCATTGAAATTTCGGAGTTTGTAAAAGTTTTGAATTATTTTCCTAATGTTTCAATTGCTTACAGAGTATTACTAACTATTCCGGTGATAGTGACATCTGTTGAAAGAAGTTTTTCGAAGTTGAAATTGTTGAAAAATTACTTGCGGTCGACTATGACACAAGAAAGGTTAAATGAGTTGACAATCATGTACATCGAGAAGGATATGTTAGACAGTGGCGAAGACAGGAATACATTTAACTGTGGTCGAAATTATTGCTAAGTTATAAATAATTTGGTGGGGTTCAGGGACAGTGCCCCCGATCCAATTTTTTTTAATAATTTTGTATTTTTGAGTCACACACACACACACACACACACATATATATATATATATATATATATATATATATATATATATATATAAGAAGACTCTAACTTTTATGAATAAAGATTAATTTTCTCTAAATATCATTTTGAGTAATAAGGTGTGGATTTGATATAATGTTACAGTTGTGGGTAATATTTATAAATTTTGCAAAGTAAGCAAGTTGTCGTAAAATATTTGTTTGGTCGGGGAATATTCATTTTATTAGGGAATATTCGTACGACGGCACAATCATTGGTGGACCCCACAACGAAATTTCTGTCGGAGTTAGAAAATGACAGAAATAACTTTTTATAAAAATAACGGCAAAAGTTTTACCGTTAACTGTTGAAATACCCGGTGATAAAAGTACAGTAATAAGCGTGGTTGCATAGTAGCACACGGTATTGTACAATATCTTTGATTATTGATGTTTACGTGAGAAGTCACTCAGTTTTATTCAATTATTGTCACATTATTTGTTGCACAATATCTCATATTATTGATTTAATTATTGTCACAGTATCATCTACACAATATTTAATATTATTAAATCTATAATTTACGTGACACAATTATTCATATTATTAGTTAGCATTATTGGCAATGTCTAGAAAGTTCTGTCGAGAAAAGGGGTTTGGCCACCTAATTGCGCGCCAATAAGGAGAAGTCCTTATTGGAAAGCCCCCTCTTTCCTAGGAATGATCTGGTTGTTAATATTATGATATTATAATATTATTTTTGAATAATTATTATGTGGTGGATATTGGTTCAATTTTATTATAAATGAAAGAATTTAGCATGAAATATTTGTTGAAAGTTTGACAATTATTTTCTCCAATAAAATATTCATTCAAATATATTATTATAATATTATAATTTTTTAATTTAAATGGTAATATTGTTATAATAATATATAATTTTTAGCATGTGAGTAAAAGTGGAGTAAAAGTTATCATTTTAGTTTTGAATTCTTCCGTGCTCATTTTTCTCTTCTGCGTAATTTTTTCTAAGTTGGTTGGTGGGCAAAATAGTTCTCCTGCAAATGAATTTTTTGTTGCCAAATTGTGTGGGCCCCAACCTTGGAAAATAAGGAAGTTAGGCTTCGAAAGCAGAGAAAAAAAGTTAGGCGGAGAGGAAATTTTTGCAAGGTTAGGCAGAATACTTTATTTTTCCTCCGAGGATTACACTATAAATAGGAGGTAATACCTCCTTCCTCAACACACCATTACAATATCAGAAATTCTTATTCTATAGTATTGTGATTATTTTTCTTGAGTATACGGATACTTTCAATGTAGCTTTTTGTGCAAGATTTTCTCAGAATAATATCTGATATTCCAGTTAAATCCAGTTTCTACTAAGGTAAAAGATATTATTTTATTACAATACTCGTAAGAAATATTATTTTATTTCATACTTCATATTATGGAAGGGATATTATTTTATTTCATATTCCTAAATTTAAACTTACTATGATAAGTATTGCATCTATAATTCCTGAAATTAGTAGAATATCCTTAAAATTTGCGCTTCATCTAGTATCGTTTCACAGAAATATTTTTATGAATATTCTTGTTAAATTTTAATCTTTTCATGTCGGGGTACTATTCACGAGATACTATTTACGGGGTATTATTCACTCAGGTACTATTCACCCGGGGTACTATTCATGACAAAAATTGATTTCTTTTCTGTCCGAATTATTTTTACATGAATATTATTCTTGAATTTTACTCCACAAAGTAGTTATCATGTTGACAATTTGGACATTCTTCAACTCTAGATAAATTGAAATATAAATCTTTAATATTTATCCTTGATCTCGTTTGATTGAATTCTTATATCATTGTTGTCAGGAATAAGCATGTGAATGATATTCCTATTTATATATGATTTGATTATGATATATATATATATAGAATGTGCAAGTATGCTTGCATTAAGAAAAGCTGTAAAGTCCTTTGATAGAGAATAGAAACTTATGTACAAGGACATAGAATGAATTGATCAAATGTGTTAGGTTGATCCTTCATAACCAAAACAGCTTTGTGAAGTCCTTAAAAAGAAATAATGTACAAGGACTATAAATATAGAAAGATCAAGCTTGTTAGGTTGATCTTATGATGTAATAGATAGGCTTGTCTGATCGTCGAACACTTTGCACTGAAAATCGTTGTTCCGCCAGAGAATTAAGGAAAACTCGAGAGTCATGAAGGCGTAATCGTAGTCTGCAAGGCATGTAGATCTCGAGTTTTTAGACTGCCAGGAGAGACGAGGAAGGATCGAGTGTGTTGAGAAGAACTTCCTCGAGCCAAGTCTCTTGAAGCGCGCGTATCTTGAGAGAATCGTAGAGACAATCGCTCTGGTGGTAGACCGAGCATCTGCCGAAGCCAAGTCAAGAATCGTAGACTACACTCGGAGTCGTAGAGTCTATTGATGTTGAAGACAAGTCAAGAATCATAGATTACACAGAATCGTAGAGTCTACTAATCGTATCAGAGGCAGAGATCGTAGTCGAGCAAGATCAGATGAAGACAACGAGCAAAACAACATAAATCATAGAGTGTCAAGATCTGATCTCAGAGTTGTAGTGTCTGCACAGCCGAAGCTGAATCGTAGAGTGTAGAACTGAGACTTCAACAGATGTGCTCACAACGCCAAGGCAGAATCGTAGAGCAAACATGATTCTCAATAATTGATCACTCCCAGAATATCCAAAGAAATGAAGCCTCTGGTTGGTACTGCAAAGATACATCCCACTTAAAGAAAACTAGAGAGCACTCAACGAATGGCATGTAAGCTAACAGAAGATTTAGGCACCAACTCAATCAACATCCAGATTGAGTTGTGAAGCCATTCGAGATGAAGTCTTCCACAAGTTGATCAAAAGAAGACTTCAATAACTGACTAAAGAAAGTCAGCAAATGCAGTAGCTGTCAAGTAAATAGAAAACGACAATCTTGAAAGAAACCAGGATCATAATGTTTGCTAAACAAAGAAGGAACTGATGGAGTGTACACAAAGATACTGGTCAGCCTCTGAAGAACAAGACTAAAGTGATTAAGCATTGGGTCAGTCCATTGATGATAAGTGAACGGGAGATCACATGGAGAAAGCGAGCTGGACACGCCACAAATCTGAAGTGTCTTGCTATTCAGAAGGGGGCCAGAACAAAGAGTCAAGCTATCAGTATCTGAGAGCAGTTGAAGCATGTTAGAGTTTATGCCCTAGAGGCCAATTATTTGATATAATTGCTTAACATTTTGATATTATATTTGATTGAATAAATGAATGATTTTATTATGGTTTTATTTACTATGTTATATAATTGTTAACATAATAAAATTCCTTAGAATAGTGATACAAATTATATGGTTTCAAGTATGTGACTTGAACATGAGATTATATAATTACAATTAGTATCATTGTTCTTAAATGTCCCTAGTCGAGTATCATTGTTGATGGGACAACATTGATGCATTGAGACTAGTATGTGGATTGACTGATGACCAAATCTCATTGGTCATAAATATATGAGTTATCAAGTCAATGCATAGGTACATGTTAGAGAACAATGTACTGGACAGACCCACCATGATAATTCTATGTGGAGCATTATGCGAAGTGTCATTAGAAATTCTCATAGTGATAATGATGTAATGGTCCTCTGACCTGAAATCACTATATTACTACACGGGAATTTATGTACTTTGATATCATCAAATGTCACCTTTAATAGGGTGGATTATAAAGGTGATTATTGGGAACATCATGAATCGTGTGAGGAATATGAGTGATCTAGATGGAATTTAACCCTACTACATATTAGGGGTGATATCCATAGGCCTCTTGATTGAGTAGGACTATGAAATGCATGGCCATGCTCAAATAGTGATTTGTTTCATATAGTCTACTCATTGATCAAGAAAACTCAGATTAAATTATGAAGAGTATGACACATTCCATGACTCGAGTTTAATCTAGGATATTAAGGTTAAAAGGATTAAATTACATTGAAACATTGGTCACTAAAAAAAGGTTGCATCGAATCATCGATCTTATTATTACTTGGGTAGCGATGATGCATTACTAGATGCCGCTCAACGCTTATAATTTTATAATATAATTTTAAAATTATTGCCAACGTGATAATAACCTATAGGTCACACATAGGCGTAATTTAAAAGGGAATAAATTTAAATTTTAAGGATTTAAATATATTAATATGATTAATAGTATTTAAATCACGAATTTAAATTAAAAGAAAAGTTTGTATATATGTATATTAATTAAGTAAGACTTAATTAAGTTATATATATATAAATTTGGATTTTATGAAATTAGGTTTTAATTAATTCCATTTAACTACTATATATAGGATATATAGCAGCTACTTAGGGTTAGATCATAACTTGAAAACCCTAGTCGCTCTTAGAAAGAGACTAGAGAGAAAACGTACATTTTCATAAAGGTTCCTTTGGTGGCTAGTACTGCAAGTCCCTCTTATTGCGAGAAATCGTTAACTGGTTAAATGCGGTGTTCGTGTGGATACCATAGAGACGTAGTTTCGTGAGGAATTGCGTTAAGGATTCGAAGCCGTTTCAGAAACACTTTCATTTTTGGTATAATATCTAAACCTCTGAATTAATTGATTTTTCGCATGGATCCTGTGTTGGGTTTCGGAAATTGCTTTGATTATTTTATTTCTGCTGCGTTTTTGTGCCGAAATCCCTACAAAGCAAACAGAAGTGTTGAAGCACTGTACAAGAAAAAGAAGAGATGTTCTACATTAAAGATCAAATCAACACTCTTCAAGATTATAGTGTTGACTCTACCTGTCAACTAGACACTACGATCAAGTCCAAGAAGATTTGCATCAGAATAGTAGAGTTAGGTCGTCTGAAGGTTGAAGCATTGGCAACGGTTCAATCTGAAGACTGATGGTCAAACAGACCTTATTGAAGATCATCGATGCAAAAGGACAACCTCTGATCGAGAAATCAGAAGGAGGAAATAAAGTTGACTACCTGCCTAAGACATCAAAGTGACATCTCTGACATGGTAGGTGAAACAGTAGACTACAGTGTCAGAAAGTCAGAAAAGGGGATGTCATGTCACATCTGCAGTCTACATCAAATAACTCGAGATCTTCAAAGCAATTCAAATAGCTCCCAACGGCTACATTACAACGGGAAGGTTGTGAAGGAGTATAAATCCACAAGAGCTTCAAAGATCAAAAGTTGTTGAAGTTGCTGAGGTTGGAGAGATGGTAGACTGATCAAAATAACTTAAAATAGTGAGTGACCAATGAAGTGAGAGTTCTACAATGTAGAAGTGAGAGTTCTACTACAAGAAGAGTGTTCTGAACTGCCAAGAGAAAGAAGAGCATCAATGTCATCTTGATGTCTATCATGGGAAGACTCTAAGTACCAGAGAGAAGAGCTTACAGTCATCTTAGCAAGTCCATCATGAGAAGGCATTAAGTATCAAGGAAGAAGATCACCAACGTCATCATGATGTCAAGCATGAGAAATTTTCTAAGTACCTAACAGAAGAGCCTACAATCAGCTTAGAAACTCATCATGTGCAGCCATCAAGTATTAAGAAGAATGATCTTCACTGCAGTTAAACAAAGGGATCATCATAAGAGGTTGAGTATCTGAAGAAGCTGAGCATCATGCAACACTCAACTGCACCTCAAGGATGATCATGTCAAGCTGCTAAGCATTCAGAGATAAAGAGCTTAAAAGACATCTTAGCATCTCAACTCCAACACCAACAACAACAACAACAAGAAGCCAGGACCTGAGGGGTCCTTATCAAGAGGGACTAAATGAAATTCAAGCCTGCTTGGCTTGAAGAATTCCTAGGGAACTAGAGGAGTTCCAAGTGTAAGACCCCGAATTTTATGAATAAAGATTTAATTTTCTCGAAATATTTTTTTAATAATATTATGGTATGGATTTGAGATAATGTTATAGTTGTGGGTAATATTTATAAATTTTAAAAAGTATGCAAGTTGTTATATAATATTCGATTGGTCGGGAAATATTCTTTTTATCGGGGAATATCCGTACGACGGTACAATCATTGGTGGACCACACAACGGAATTATTGTCGGATTGAAAAAACAGCAAAAATATTTTTATGAAAATAACGGCGAAAGTTTTGCCATTAAAACTGTTGAACTACTCGATAGTAAAAAATACGATGTATATCGTGGTTGCATAGTAGCACACCACGGTATGATTATTGATGCTTACGTGAGAAGTCACTCAGTTTTGTTCAATTATTGCTACAGTAATTGTTGCATAGTATCTCACGTTATTTGATTCAATTATTGTCAATATTTTATATATTATTAAATTAATAATTGAGATGACGAAGTTATTAATATTATTATTTGCAATATTAACGATGTCTAGAAGTTCTGTCAAGGAGAGGTTTGGTCACCTAATTGCGCGCCAATAGGGAGAAATCCTTATTGGAAAGCCCCCTTTTCACGGGAACGACACATGCGACTAATATGTTGAATTATAATAATAATGATAAATGTTGTTAAAAATATTGAGGTGATTTTTATGAGGTATTTGTTGTATTTTTAGACCCCTCATTTATCCATTTTCAAAATAATCGGTAGAAATTTTTTTAGTATTTTTGTAGGGCCCACATGTGGGGGCCACATGTGGGGCCCACGTGTGACTTTTGGAAATCTGATCATTGGGGGAGTCACGGAAAGTTTATATATATATATATATATATTATATATAAATTTTGTTTTATTATTATTATAAATGTAATAAAATGAAAAACATTTTATATAAAAATGAATACTTTTTTATAAAATTTTGTTTTATTTGATTATAAATAGAATATATTATATTTTATTATGCATAGTATTTGTATAGTGCTCTGCATAGTGTTTGTATAGTAAAATCTCTTTATATAAAACAGAATACTTTTATAAAGTTATTTGTTTTATTAGATTTTAAATAATATATATATTATAAATTTTGTTTTATTATATAATTATAAACATAATATATTATATTTTATTGCATAGTATCCTTTCCATTCTCCTATAAATAGGATGCTTAGTTAGAATTGAAAATCACACCAAAAGTTTAGAGAATTCTTCTTCTATAATCTTGAGCGTATTTCTTTAGAGTTTAAGAAAGCTTTGAGCGTAGAAAATAGTGCAAGTTTTCTTCAAGTATATCTCCGCCCTACCCGTCGGAGTACTTTTCTTTATAAGGTGAAGGGTATTATTCTTTCGTATTCATGAAGAGAGTTATTTTCTTTCAATACTCGTAAGGGTTGTTATTCTATTTTTTATTATTATGTTGGCATAACCTGTCTATGCGAAGTACCGCATACATGTTGAAATTCTTCTGTTATTCCATTCTTTATTATTTTGTTGGAATAACATGTCATGCATGATCTATCACATGCCCGGTGAATTACATTTGTTATTCCATTCTTTATTATTACATTGGAACATCCCATGCTGCATGCGGATTACGCATGACCTGGTTCCATTCTTTATTATTCTGTTGGAATATCTTGTCTGTGCGGATTACGCATGACCTGGTTCCATTCTTTATTATTCTGTTGGAATATCCTGTCTGTGTGGATTACACATGACCTAGTTCCATTCTTTATTACTCTGTTGGAATAACCTATCTATGTGGATTACCGCATGCATAGTGAATGATCCTTTGTATTCATTCTTTATTAACTTGTGGAAATGATTTGTCTACGTGGATTACCGCATGGCGGGCGAAAATCCATTTGTAGTTTCATATATTCTATTATACTCAGTTGGTTAAAGTTTTGGCTTCTATACTCCATGAAATTAGTAGAATATCCTGGTTATTTAAACTTCATCCAAAGATCTTTTCATGGAAATATTCTTCCGAGCATTCTTGAATTTTACTCCACAAAGCGATTATCATGTTGACAATTTGGACGTTATTGGTTCTGGATAAATTAATTTATAAATCTTTAAAATTTATTCTTGAACTTGTTTTATTGAATTGTCATCATCCTCATGCTTATATTATGTTGAAAGTCATCTCGTGGCTCAGTAGTGCGTAGATGGACTTGGTATGATTATGACCGAGGATTATTCTTAGATAATCATGACCGTAATATTACAAATGATGTGGAAAAAATCCTCATTGGCCCGTAGTGCATTGATGGGCGATTTTGGTATGATTATGGCTATGGATTCTCTTGACCAAGGGTGCAAAGATGAATTGTTTTATGGAATGATCAGGACCGTTGATGAAAACACGATTATCTTTGGCCCGTAGTGCATGGATAATTCATGGTCGTGATACTAAAGAATATCCTTGGCCTATAGTGCGGGGATGATTTGATGATGTGGATTATTTATTAAGCTGAGTCTCAGCGATAAAATTTATGATAAATCTTTTAAATCATAGAAGATAGTAGATTTTATGCTCTACTTGACTTTTCTAATGGATTGCTTATTCCGCTGCAGTTGTTGATCTAAAACTTGTTGTCCATTATATTCTATCAGTTGTATACTATTGAAGGCTAAGGATAATTTATTCTGCATTATCTTAGTCATAATATTTCTTACTGGGCTAGTTGAGCTCACCCTTTTGTTTTCATTGTTCTCTTGAGAAATGAGAACGTGGCGAGGACTAGTCGGGGAACCGGAGTGAGATGATCCGGATGATAACATTAGTAGTCCTCACTATTCTATGAAATAGTGTGATAATAAATGTATTGAAGACTTATTTTGAGTTTGAATCACGCTAGAAGACAATATTTGTATTAAAACTCACGACTTATATTGTATATTTAAGGTTGTATTTGTATTCTATTACCATGTTTTTGGCGACTCGAAATAGGTGATGTATACCTATTTTGGGGCGTCACCAAGGTCTTGCGGCCTTGAAGAGTTCTTAGTGAATCAAGTTTCAAGGTCACGGCCTTGAAGGAATCTTAGTGATTCAGGGTGCTGCCCTTCCTTAGTGGAAATCCTGCTAGTTGAAAGTAAAAGAGTGGATTAGGAGCTTGAGTCTCTGAACCACTTAAAATCCCTTGTGTCTTTTATATTATGTCATTTACATTATGTTCCTAACTGCTATAACTGCTATGTATGTATTAACTGCTTACAACTTAACTAACTCTAAGAACAATGTTTGTATGATTATGAATATATCAATGAAGGGGATCTTTTACCTATTCCGATGTGCTTGAAAAGATTCTTATGTTTGTCATATGCCAATTCATTAGCAATACAAAATAAAAGTGAAAAGTATTTGAAATTAAAAGGATCTATTCAACCCCCCTTCTAGATCTATTGTGTGCCTACTGGGAACTAACAATTGGTATCAAAGCAAGTTCTCATGCTATATTCAAAAGCTAATCGCTTTGAGTCTGATCCTAGGCACAAACATTGTTCTAAACTTAGTTTAGTTGTAAGTCACTTGTAAATGCAGATGAGCTCACAAGTTATAAATATTGTGTACAGGTAAATGTGTATATACACTTTAAGCTTCTCAGATTGGTCCATGTTCTTAAAAGCTATAGCAGCAAGACCAATCCGCGTCCACAATCAATCGTGCAGTCTGAATAGCAGATATGGGAGCTCAAGAGGCACCAACAGCAAATAGTCAAGCATCCACCAGACTGAAAGATGAAAAGGCCACATGTGCTAAGAAGTACTCATTCAGAGAAGAAAGCAGAATCTATCAAATCTATATCTGGCCAACCAACAGCTAGATGTGAGCCTTGAGGACTCAAGGTTGTTAAATAACTAAAGATGTCAAGATTTTCTGAGCCTACATCTTCAAGACTATGACTGATTAATCAAAGGACAACTAGAGCAACAAGCTGTTAGAAGTAAAAGAAAAAGTATGCACATCAATGCCTAACCTCAGTATATCAACATAAATGACTGTCAAGAAATTGACAATGTATAGGTATGGTTCCTCATCAGTATAAATGTGTACATTATATTGCATCACCTTATGCACTATAACTACATTCTATTAAGAGGCCATACTCTACCAAAAAAAGGAGAAGAGAGAAAGTACACTGAAGTTGGAAACTCAAATGCTAACAAACTTTCTCTCCATCCAAGTTTTAGGTTGAAGATAACATCTTGAAAGAAGTTTGAAATAGGTCATAAGCGTACCAAGGTTTAATTAATTTTAAGTGGAGAAATCTTTGCTGATGGGTTAGTATGTACAAACCTATGTTCTAAGTTTTTGATAACACATAGAGTATGATTAGTTCTATAAGAGTATCTTGAAGATTCGTAGAAACTGATCACCTCCATGAATCAACCAGATACAAATAAGTGTTAGAGTTGATTCTCACTTTGTGAACATTTAAACTCTACGAACATAACCAAGCAAATGATGAAACCATCAAAGAAAAAGTTTGTCTTATTAAATTGATTAATCTTACACACACTCATCATCATGCATCCTAAAAATGTCATATTTAAATTGGATACATGCATGAATATGATTGTTGGTGATCAATATGATGAAATTTCAAGTATATGAGGAACAGGGATTTTGAAAACTAACCAAGCAGGACCCATTTAACCATGAGTACCAAAAATAGAAATTTAACTAACCTGCAGGTACCTGGTCTATCTGGCCACACTAAGGAATGCTGAAGCAAAGGACTTCAGTCAAGAAAGATTCATCCAACATAAGGCTTAAGACTGTTTAGAAATGATTCTGATAAAATTCCTATATGTCAAAGTCTGCCCTTGAAGATCTGTTGAGCTAATCTAAATGAAGCTCACATGGCTGCTGATCCTTATATGGAAGCAGACCACTTAACTAAAGATGGAAAGGGTCTTGTATGCTCAATCATGCAAAGCATGTCATAAGAAAAGAATCCTCAAGGAAGCTCACCTCAGAGGATCATCGAGCATCAAACATGAGGAACTCATTACGAGAGCGAAACTCTAAGTACAAGCTTGTCAAGGAAGACCACGTTAGTAGTCTTTGTCGAAAGGATCGTAACCACGAATCAACCCTAAAGAACTTTGATGACTCTCTCGAGAAGACAATGTGATTATCATCACGTGGGAAGAACTTATGCAAAGATGATCAACTAATAGAACAACAACTTAACGAAACAACTTTAAAACATTAGAGATATACTATGAAGCAATGTACCAGTTACAGAGTCCCAAAACTTTGTGGCTGACGAACCAAATGAAGATCCATAGTCAGTAGAAACGTCTCAAAATGTACTACAGATAACTAGTCAACCACCAAACTCAAAATCGTGGAGAGCCTATGATCAAACATCTAATCGTAGTGTAAAAGAAAAAGGAAACCACGATTACAACCAATGCAAATGTCTAAAGGTGGTAGAGGATCTCCCCAGCAGAAAAGGTCAATTGAGATAGCAGTGCAAAACACTTCTAAAAGGTTTTTCATCTGGAAAGCGCCTCAGGGACAAACCTGACCCTTAGTTCACTCTAAGAGGTTATCCCTTCCTGAGCTACCTTAACCCAGAAGGAATGCTTAGTAAAATTCATCTTAAGGACCAAGTCAGTCAATGATCATAGAATAAAGATTGAAGAGAACTCAATGATCGTGGAGCAACCTCAGAGATTGTAGAAGCGGACTTGATGATTGCAGTCTTACCAGAGGATACCCTAGCTCATAAGGAGCTTGGAAGAATTGGATACTTGCTCAATTACTCATATCGTGTGGAGATAAATACGAACACAATTTGGAAAGACATCATGCAAACTCACCTCAGACCTTAAGTGCCCAAACTGGTTTGGGGTACATCAGTGATCAAGCTATGCAGTTTCAAGATGAGGATTAGTGCCAAAACCATCCACTGCAGCATCTCTTGGAAGAAGATCGTTGAGTCAACAAAGGAAAACGTAGAGTCCATAACTACCTCACCAGGATACTCTACGAACAAAAAAGGTCAACGGTTAATCCACGTTAGTATTGCTTATTCTCTTAAAAGGAATATAAAACCGAAAAGGTTATGGGAGTTACAGCTCATTACTGGGAATCGTGCAACCAATGGCTAGTTGACACATCACAGCACATGCAGAGTCAGAAGGGACTGCCATAAAGACAAATTCAAAATCTGCAAACAGTTATCAAAAATTATCGAACCTTTCTCCCTCCCAGTTTTCAAACCCTAGAATCCTTTTCTAAGCCAGAATCTGTTAACCCTCCAGAGCATTGCCCAAATCACATTCATTGATCTCTCAAAAGATTCTCTAAATCAAATACCTATATTATTTGAACTCTTCAAATGGTAGATTGGCAAGTAATCACTAGCATTTAGCTAGGAACCAAGTTGTTTGAGAAATCCGAAAAGAAGTTCAGAGACATTCTTGAACTTGTAAAGAAAGCTGGATTCTCAGAATGTCTTGAGGCAAGCACTCGAGTATATACTGAACTGGTTAAGGAGTTTTACTCAAATGCATCCATAAATTCTGGAACCTTTTCTACCAAGGTCAAAGGTCAGTCTCTAAAGCTGAAATCATCTGCTATCAATCAATGCTTAGGCTTTCCTGACCAAGGACTGAAAAGCCTTGATGAGATTGACACTGAACACGCGAAGAAAATTATGTGGTACCAAAGAAACCCTAGTCTGAAGGACATGAAGAAAAAGAAGTTTCCAGAAGAATTCGAGTTCCTTGCTGAGATAGTGGGCAAATGTATACTATGGAAGAACAACATGCACATGACGTGACAACGTGCTTGATCAACAACTGAAGATTATATCTGCAATAGTTCTGAAGAAGCAAATAAACTTTGGAGCTATATTGTTCAATCAAATCTCCAAATGGGTGGAAAAGGCTGAGACGAAGAAGTCTACGGATAAACCCCTCACAAAGGTTTTCCATGGAAGACTATTGAGCATTATGCTAAAGAAGAATTAAGAGGCAAGACCAAGGATGATGAAGGAGAATCTCTGAATGTTCACAAAGTAATGTCTCCACAACTGTTTGTGAACTGAAAGAAAAAGCCTAAGGAAAATAGGAGGATAACAACAACTAAGAGCAGCAGAAAGAACTCTGCGAAGAAGAGGAAGGCAAAAGAGGTGGAAAGCTCTGAATCTGGTGAATCTATACCAATAGCGACCACACCAGCAAGGAAGAAATCCAAGGGTGTGAAGAAAACTGAGTCCTTACCAAGAAGTCTCTCCACAGAAGACAAGGATGGAGATGAAAAGGTCTCAACTGCAGAGATCACAAAGAGGAGAAGTAATAGATTACTTCAAGGGCCATCCAAAAAGAAAGTCAAGGTGGTAAACAGGCCAGCCCTAGTTTCCCAAGAAAATATATCTGACGAAGAAGAGGACATAGAGTCAGAAGAAGAGAAGGGAACTGATGGTCTCAAGACTGAGTCCCTAAAGAACAAATCCAGCGATGAAGGTGGAGCTAGATTCATGAAAGAAAATGCAAACCCTGCTAATGAAAAAGAATATGCAAGCCCTATTGCTAACTCTCAGAGCATTCACTCTAATGATGAAGAAAAGCTACAAGATGACCCAACTGCATCTCCAAATTCAAATGCTCTAACAAGCCCAGATGATGAGTCAAATGATGTTGATTCAGAAGAAGAAGGACTTGCCCCTGCCAATGTTGAACGTCAAGGAAGTTTGCCTGATGATACAAGGGCCTCAGAGTCTGAAGAGGAAGAACAGTTTGACTCTCCTATAGCTGAACCCTCAAGGAGAAGAAAGAGCTACAGACTACTTGCTAAATTTTCCCCCAAGAAGAAAAGTTATCACTCTACTGCAGTCATTGAACTAAGTGATGATGAATCCGAATCAAAGGAGAAAAGGGCTGAAGGTGGGACTAGTAATAAAGAGTCTGAATCCAATGGAAAAGATGCTGAAGAAGATACTAGTAATGAAAGTCAGTAAGAAGGATTCACCGATGAATCAGATAAAGGAAGTCAACATGATTCAAGTTCAGAAGGTGAAGAAATGGGAAAAGATTCTGGTTCTGCAAATCAGAAATCAAAGGAACCAGCAGACTATCCTGTTCTCTCTCCAGCAAGAATTAGCAGAAGAATAGTGGTGGAAGTTTTTGATAAACCACCAGCTGAACCAGCAGCAAGATGGGTAAGTCATGGAAATGAACAACTTCGAGTTGTAAGAATGACTTCAGATGAGGTGCTTCACAATTGGAAAAATATAGGGTTAGATTGCACAATAATACTATACAATTCTAAAGATCTTCTGATGAGATGGTTCTTTTCGTGGATGCCATGGCTAAAAGCACATACTAATAGAGATGAGAGCTACTTCAGCTGGTGCTACTCTTAGTTTCCAAATCTGGAGCTGGTGTCACAGAACTTCCCAAGGGTAAAGAAGATTGCAACCATGATGATCAAAGACCAGCCTCACTCCAAAATCTACCGACATGCTGACAATCACTACATTCCCTATGATCATAGAGTGGCTTCTGATGACAGAAGGATCATGGCCAAGTTGATGATCGTAGAGTCCCTTCACTCTACCATTGAAAATGATCAAGTCCAAAATGAGAAGCCTCTCTCTGCCTAAGCACTGTTACCCGACATTTCGTCATCCTCCAATAGCGATTGGTACTCAACGATTGTTCAGATTCTCAACGCTTTCAAAAATCTGTCCAAAGATGAAAATCGTAGAGCCCAATCTGGTGTTCAACAAGAGGATGCCCAATCAGATGACCAAATTTCCATGGAGAAGGAGCTATTGAAGAATTCTGATGAGCTGGTTGAAAAGATATCTCAAATCAATGAAGAATCAAAGATGTTAAAAGCAGCAGGAGATAATTCAGCTCAAGATAGACTTGAAGCCACTATGGCTGATGTATCTCTCAGAATCAAAGAGAGAGATCAAATTTATCTAAATGCCATACATGATCAGAAGGCAGAAGCTCTACTAGCACAGAAGGAAAATGAAGAGCAACTTCAAGTCCTTTCCGACAAGATTGACAACCTGAATCAGTCTTTCTCCATGCAACTTGAGCTGAGCCAACAAGAACTCAAGATTGAAGTTGGTAACTTCTCTTAAATGATGGAGAAACTTATGTCCAACATGAAACAAATCTCTCAAGTGATTAATGACAAAAAGGGGGAGAAAAAGAGGAATAGAAAGAGGCATTCAAGGAAGAGAAAGGAGAGCAGAAGAAGTAAAGAGAAGAAGGCCATGAGGAGGAAGAAGAAGAAGACAACAGCAGCAGCAGAAGTAGAAGAAGAGTTATCATCTGAGAGGGAGCCAAATGATGATGATCCCATGAATGCAAAGTTTGAGGGGGAGCCAACAAACAAAAACGAAATGAAGTCAACATCCAAGGGGGAGCAGGAGCAAAAAGATCAAGAAAATGAGTAGCTGATTAACAGACATCCTGGAAGACACACATGGAGCCAAAGAGGTACATCTCTAACTAGTTAGGTATGTTCTGGATCCAGGATGTAGAGTGTCATAGCTTGTATAATTCCACATTATTATCAATGACATTCATGATTATCTGTTTTAGAAATACAGTTGCTCACTGTATATAAGATTCATTCATAACATGCATATGCACTTATTGTTTTTGTCATAATCAAATAGGGGGAGATTGTCAGGTATAAAAGCATGTGAATGATATTCCTATTTATATATGATTTGATTATGATATATATATATATATATATATATATATGAATGAATATGAAAGTATGCTTGCATTAAGAAAAGCTGTAAAGTCCTTTGATAGAGAATAGAAACATATGTACAAGGACTTAAAATGAATTGATCAAATGTGTTAGGTTGATCCTACATAAGCAAAACAGCTTTGTGAAGTCCTTAAAAAGAAATAATGTACAAGGACTATAAATATAGAAAGATCAAGCTTGTTAGGTTGATCTTATGATGTAATAGAAAAGCTTGTCTAATCGTCAAACACTGCACCAGAAATCGTAGTATGCCAGGAGAGTCAAGGAAAACTCGAGAGCTGTTGAGGCAGAATCTTAGTCTGCAAGACAGTAGATCTCGGAGTTCGTAGACTGCCAGGAGAGACGAGGAAGGATCGTAGTGTGTCGAGAAGAACTTCCTCAGAGCCGTAGTCTCTTGAGGAAGTCGTATCTTGAAATCATAGAGACTGACTGCTCACGGCCGTAGGAGCATCTGCTAAAGCCAAGTCAAGAATCGTAGACTATACTCGGAGTCGTAGAGTCTATTGATGTCGAAGCCAAGTCAAGAATCGTAGACTACACTCAGAGTCATAGAGTCTACTAATCATATCAGAGGCAAAGATCATAGTCGAGCAAGATCAGATGAAGACAACAATCACAATGACAGAAATCGTAGAGTGTCAAGATCTAATCTCAGAGTCATAGTGTTTGCACAGTCGAAGCTGAATCGTAGAGTGTAGAACTGAGACTTCAATAGATGTGCTCACAACGCCAAGGTAGAATCGTAGAGAAAACACGATTCTCAATAATTGAGCACTCCCAGAATATCCAAAGAAACGAAGCCTCTGGTTGGTAATGCAAAGATACATCCCACTTAAAAGAAACCAGAGAGCACTCAATGAATGACATGTAAGCTAACAGAAGATTTAGGCACCAACTCAATCAACATCCAGATTGAGTTGTGAAGCCATTCGAGATGAAGTCTTCCACAAGTTGATCAGAAGAAGACTTGATGGCGACTAAAGAAAGTCGACCAATCGATAGTCGTCAAGTAAATAGAAAACGACAATCTTGAAAGAAACCAGGATCATAATGTTTGCTAAACAAAGAAGAAACTGATGGAGTGTACACAAAGATACTGGTCAGCCTCTGAAGAACAAGACTAAAGTGATTAAGCATTGGGTCAGTCCATTGATGATAAGTGAACGGGAGATCACATGGAGAAAGCGAGCTGGACACGCCACAAATCTGAAGTGTCTTGCTATTCAGAAAGGGGCAAGAACAAAGAGTCAAGCCATCAGTATCTGAGAGCAGTCGAAGCAAATAGAAGTGTTGAAGCACTGTATGTGAGACCCCAAATTTTATGAATAAAGATTTAAATTTCTCAAAATATTTTTTTGAATATTATGGTGTGGATTTGATATAATGTTATAGTTGTGGGTAATATTTATAAATTTTGCAAAGTAAGCAAGTGGTTATATAATATTCAATTGTTCGGGGAATATTCGTTTTAATAGGAAATATTCGTACGACGGCACAATCATTGGTGGACCCCACAACGGAAGTATTATCGTAGTAAGAAAATGACAGAATTATCTTTTTATAAAAATAACGGCAAAAGTGTTACCGTTAAAATTGTTGAACTACCCGGTAGTAAAAGTACAGTAATATGCATGGTTGCATAGTGGCACACGGTATTGATTATTGATGCTTACGTAAGAAGTCACTCAGTTATACTCAATTATTGCTACAATAATTCTTGCATTATATCTCTCATATTATTGATTCAATTATTGTCACAGTATCATCTGTATAATATGTTATATTATTAAATCAATAATTGAGACGACAAAGTTATTTATATTATAATTTGCAATATTGACAATGTCTAGAAGTTCTGTCAAGGAGAGGTTTGGTCACCTAATTGCGCTCCAATAAGGAGAAATCCTTATCGAAAAGCCCTCTCTTTCCTAGGAACGACCTGGTTGTTAAATATTATGAATTATAATATTAATGATAAATAAGTTCGTGTTGATTAAAGATGAAATTGATAGTTCCATTATGTTGGAATTATTAGTGTTAGTAAAAATCGACATTTATTTTGATAATAATTGATGTCTGGAGGTTATATTGACCAATCGAGTATTTAACTAGATAAATGAGCAATTAATTGCTATTAATTCACATAATTATAACTATTTGTTCACATGTGTGTACTATTGATTCACATTCATTTACTATTAGGGGAGTTGTTACAAGATTGATAATACTTGCATGACTAAGTTAAAAATGGAGGTATAGATGGAGGTACTATACTGTAATTCATATTTTCACATGTCTAGAACTATTGATTCACATGATTTACTATTAGGGGAGGTGGTGCAAGTTTGATAATACTTGCAGGAATAAATTAAAAATAAAGAAATAGAGGAAGGTATTATACTGTAATATTTTGAGCCCCACAACGTGCAATTATTGAAACTATATTTTCCTATAAATAGAAGCTCATTCTTCCTTCATTTCTCACCAATTCACTAAAGCTATAGAGCAATTATTATAGAGAGAAAGAAGAAGAGAAGTCTGCTACCTCACTATTCCAGTATCCAGTCTTCTTTTGAGGTAAGGGGTATTATTTCTTTCGTATTCATGAAGAGAGCTTATGTTATTCCATTCTTTATTATTATGTTGGAATTATCTGTCTATGCGAAGTACCGCATACATGGTAAAATTCTTCTGTTATTCCATTCTTTATCATTATGTTAGAATAACATGTCTATGCGAAGTACCGCATACATGGTGAAATTCTTCTGTTATTCGATTCTTTATTATTCTATTGGAATATCCTGTCTGTGCGGATTACGCATGACCTGGTTCTATTCTTTATTATTCTGTTGGAATATCCTGTCTGTGCGGATTATGCATGACCTGGATCCATTCTTTATTATTCTGTTGGAATATCCTGTCTATGCGTATTACGCATGACCTGGTTCCATTATTTATTATTCTATTAGAATAAACTGTCTGTGCGGTCTATCGCATGCCTAGTGAATTCTTCTGTTATTCCATTCTTTATTATTCTGTTAGAATAACCTGTCTATGTGGATTACTGAATGCATGATGAATGATCCTTTGTATTCATTCTTTATTAAATTATAGAAATGATCTATCTACGTGGATTACCGCATAGCGGGTGAAAATCCATTTACAGTTTCGTATATTCTATTATACTCGTCTAAGATATCATTTCTTTTGTACTCGTCATGGAATATCATTTTCTTTGGTATTTTTTTATGAGATTCATAGGTTACTATTCACCCGGTTACTATTCACCCTAGTATTATTCACTCGAGTATTCGGGACACTTTTCGTCCCGGAGTACTATTCACGAGTTACTATTCACGGGTTACTATTCACCCAATTACTATTCACTATAGTATCATTCACTCGGGTATTTGGGGCACTTTTCATGCCGGGGTACTATTCACGAAGTACTATTCCCAAAGTACTATTCATAGGGTACTATTCACGGGGTACTATTTATCCAAAAAATATATTTCTTTTCTGTCCAAATTATTTTTGGTACATGAATGTTATTCTTGAATTTTACTCCACAAAGCAGTATCATGTTGACAATTTGGACGTTATTGAATTCTGGATAAATTAAATTATAAATCTTTAAAATTTATCCTTGAACTTGTTGTATTGAATTATTATGTCATTGTCCTCATCCTCATGTTTATATTGTGATGAAATTCATCTTTGGCTTACGTGCATAGATGGACTTGGTATAATTATGACAAAGGATTATTCGGTATAATCATGACCGTAATGTAACGAATGATGTGTTAAAAGTCCTCATTGGCCTGTAGTTCATTGATGGACAGTTGTTGGTATAATTATGACCAGGAATTATTCGGTATAATCATGACCATTGATGATTACATGAATATCCTTGGCCGTGGTGCAGGGATGATTCGATTTTATTTATTAAGCTGAGTCTCAGTGATAAAGTTGATGAAAAACTTTTTAAATCATAGAAGATAGTATATTTTATGCTCTACTTGACTCTTCTAATGGATTGCTTATTTCGCTGCAGTTATTGATCTAAAACTTGTTGTCTATTGTATTCTATTAGTTGTTATACTGTTGAAGGCTAAGGATAATTTATTCTGCATTATCTTAGTCATAATATTTCTTACTGGGCTAGTTGAGCTCACCCTTTCTTTCACTGTTCTCTTCAGGAAATGAGAATATAGTTGGGACAAGTTGGGGAACGGATTGATGGTCCAGATGGTTGTTTTAGTAGTCCTCATTATTCTATAAAATAGCGTGACAATAAATGTAATGAAGACTCTATTTGAGAGTGGATATTGTCGAGATGACAATATTCTTATAAAAACTCTTAGATTATGTTTTGTCGTATTTTACACGACTGTTGTATAATTAAGTTGTATTTGAATTTTGTACCATATATTTGGCGACTCAAGATAGGTGATGTATACCTATTTTGGGGGCGTCATAGTTGGTATCAAAGCTTAGGGATATGATCCATGGCTGTGATGTGAGATAAGAACTAGGAGGGGAGAGACGGGGAATTCATTCGCTAGTATGACCTACCTAAGTTTATTTGGTATTTAATTGGTCAGTCAGAGTATATGGATAATATGTGATATGTCAATTAACCCTTTTTTTGTGGCAGTGTTTGAAAATGGCAGCTGAAAATGTTAACAATGGTGTGAATGACGCGAATGTTTCTAAGAGGTTTGAAACCCGAAATACGTCAATACCTCATTTCTCATAAATTGGGTTTGTATTCAGATGTTGTGAATATGGCTCAGTTATTAGAGCGCGATAATAAGTCAGCACAATTAAAAGGTAGTGACTAGCAACACGATAATAATCATACCAGTGGCAACGACCATCGGAACAATGATAACCATCATAGAGGAAATTATCATGCCAAGAATGGTAACCACTTCGGTGGTAATCATGTCAAGATAATAGAAGTGGAAAATTCAAGAAGAAAAGATTTAACGATGATGGGAAGACGTCGGCAGCAGCAACAAATTCTAGGGGAGGAGAACGACCGCCAGTTAGATGTTATAGATGCGGAGAGGAGGGACACATAAGTCCAAACTGTTCACAGCCTTCCAAGGTATGTTTTAGTTGTGGAAAAGATGGTCACATAGCTCGATTTTTTCCTGTAACGAAATCAAGTCCAGCTGAGACGGTGGCACCAAAGGCGGATACGGACAAAACAAAGTCGGTGGTTTCAGGAAGAGCGTTTTTCGTGACTTCTCAAAAAGCGAGTAACCCGAACGAAGTTAGCACGAGTTAGTTAATTATAAATTCTTGCGAAGTTTATACCTTATTAGATACTGGTTTTACCCATTCTTTTATCTCTCTTGCTTGCGCTCAATGTTTAAATTTGACCCCAGAGAAGTTAGACTTTGACTTATTGGTTGAAATTTCGTTAGTAGAAACCTTCATTTCTTGTGTTATCCAAGTCTTGGATGAGAGTCACAGTTTTTTTCTCTATCGTTAATAAATTTCCTGATGTATTCTCTAAAGACTTCTTAGCCTAACCCTAGAGCGTGAAATCGAATTTTGTATGGACCCTAGTACAAAATCCATTTCTAAAACCCTTAAATATTTCTTCACCTAGAACGAACGTATTATGCGCCAAAGACGTTGACTCGAGCTGTTGAAGATTACGATCATACCATTCAATACCATCATGGGAAAGCGAACGTGGTAGCTGACGTGTTGAGTAAAAGATCGTATGCGGTTACGAGTGTGACGTTGTTAACACAAAAACCCATTTCGTATAACTTACAAATGATGAAGATAGAGTTAAAGACTCTAGGGACCCACGTGAAGATAACGAATATACGAGTAGAATCGACTTTAATCGATAAACTTAAAGTCACTCAAGCTACACACCCGGAGCTAATGAATGTGAAGAAGAAGGTTCAAGAGGGCGTTATTCTAGAAGCAAGACTCGATGAAGAGAGGAAATCTCAACCCTTGATTTTATTGGTCTATTTGAAATCCTCGATCGAGTAGGAACTGTGGCCTATAGACTCGTTTACCGCCAAGTATATCGCGTGTTCATAATATTTTTCACGTATCAATGTTACGTAAATATGTGGACGACCCAAACCACATTATTGAATTAGAACTAGATGAGATAGCAGAAGATTTAACGTATGAGGAGATACGTGTTAAAATCTTAGATAAGAAGGATCATATTCTACACACAAAGGTTATACCTCAAGAGTTAAAATCTAAACAAGGTATCCTCACCTCTTTGGCATACCAGGTACGTACGTAAATTTTGAGGGCGAAATTTCATAAGGAGGGGAGATTGTGAGACCCCAAATTTTATGAATAAAGATTTAAATTTCTCAAAATATTTTTTTGAATATTATGGTGTGGATTTGATATAATGTTATAGTTGTGGGTAATATTTATAAATTTTACAAAGTAAGCAAGTGGTTATATAATATTTGATTGATCGGGGAATATTCGTTTTAACAGGGAATATTCGTACGACGACACAATCATTGGTGGACCCCACAACGGAAGTATTGTCGTAGTAAGAAAACGATATAATTATCTTTTTACAAAAATAACGACGAAAGTGTTACCATTAAAACTGTTGAACTACTCGGTAGTAAAAGTACAGTAATACGCTTGGTTGCATAGTGGCACACGGTATTGATTATTGATGCTTACGTAAGAAGTCACTCAGTTTTACTCAATTATTGCTACAGTAATTACTGCATCATATCTCTCATATTATTGATTCAATTATTGTCACAGTATCATCTGCATAATATGTTATATTATTAAATCAATAATTGAGACTACAAAGTTATTCATATTATTATTTGTAATATTGACAATGTCTAGAAGTTCTGTCAAAGAGGGGTTTGGTCACCTAATTGCGCGCCAATAAGGAGAAATCCTTATCGAAAAGCCCCTCTTCCTCGAACGACACGGTTGTTAAATATTATGAATTATAATATTAATGATGAATAAGTTCGTGTTGATTAAAGATGAAATTGATAGTTCCATTGTGTTGGAATTATTAGTGTTAGTGAAAATCGACATTTATTTCGATAATAATTGATGTCTGGAGGTTAGATTGACCAATCGGGTATTTAACTAGATAAATGAGTAATTAATTGCTATTAATTCACATGATTATAACTATTTGTTCACATGTGTGTACTATTGATTCACATTCATTTACTATTAGGGGAGTTGGTGCAAGATTGATAATACTTGCATGACTAAGTTAAAAATGGAGGTATAGATGGAGGTACTATACTATAATTCATATTTTCACATGTCTAGAACTATTGATTCACATGATTTACTCTAAGGGGAGGTGGTGCAAGTTTGATAATACTTGCAGGAATAAATTAAAAATAAAGGAAAAGAGGAAGGTATTATACTGTAATATTTTGAGCCCCAAAATGTGCAATTATTGAAACTATATTTTTCTATAAATAGAAGCTCATTCTTCCTTCATTTATCACCAATTCACTAAAGTTATAGAGCAATTATTATAGAGAGAAATTATAGAGAGAAAGAAGAAGAGAAGTCTGCTACCTCACTATTCCAGTATCCAGTCTTCTTTTGAGGTAAGGGATATTATTTCTTTCGTATTCATGAAGAGAGCTTATGTTATTCCATTCTTTATTATTATGTTTGAATAACTTTGTCTGCCAAGCATCGCATACATGGTGAAATTCTTCCGTTATTCCATTCTTTATCATTATCTTGGAATAACTTTGTCACGCTGAGCACCGCATACATGGTGAAATTCTTCATTATTACATTATTTATTATTCATTAGAATAACTTTTATCTGTGCGATTATATCGCATGCTTGGTGAATTCTTCTGTTATTCCATTCTTTATTAATATGTTGGAATAACCTGTCTATGTGGATTACCGCATGCATGGTGAATGATCCTTCGTATTCATTCTTTATTAAATTATGGAAATGATCTGTCTACGTGGATTACTACATGGCGGGTGAAAATCCGTTTGCAGTTTCGTATATTCTATTATACTCGTCTGAGATATCATTTCTTTTGTACTCGTCATGGAATATCATTTTCTTTGGTATTTTTTTTACGAGTTACTATTCACGGGTTACCATTCACCCGGTTATTATTCACTCTAGTATTATTCACTCGGGTATTCGGGGCACTTTTTGTGCCGAAATACTATTCACGGGTTACTATTCACCCAATTACTATTCACTCTAGTATCATTCACTCGGGTATTTGGCGCACTTTTTATGCCGGGGTACTATTCACGAGATATTATTCCCAAAGTACTATTCACAGGGTACTATTCACGGGGTACTATTTACCCAAAAAATACATTTCTTTTCTGTCCAAATTATTTTTGGTACATGAATGTTATTCTTGAATTTTACTCCACAAAGCAGTATCATGTTAACAATTTGGATGTTATTGAATTCTGGATAAAATAAATTATAAATCTTTAAAATTTATCCTTGAACTTGTTTTATTGAATTATTATGTCATTGTCACCATCCTCATGTTTATATTGTGATGAAAGTCATCTTTGGCTTACGTGCATAGATGAACTTGGTATGATTATGACAAGGGATTATTCGGTATAATCATGACCGTAATGTAACGAATGATGTGGTAAAAGTCCTTATTGGCCTGTAGTTCATTGATGAGTTGTTGGTATGATTATGACCAGGGATTATTTGGTATAATCATGACCATTGATGATTACATGAATATCCTTGGTCGTGGTGCAGGGATGATTCGATTTTATTTATTAAAATCGAGTCTCAAATGATAAAGTTGATGAAAAACTTTTTAAATCATAGAAGATAGTAGATTTTATGCTCTACTTGACTCTTCTAATGGATTGCTTATTCCGCTGCAGTTATTGATCTAAAACTTGTTGTCTATTGTATTCTATCAGTTGTTATATTATTAAAGGCTAAGGATAATTTATTCTACATTATCTTAGTCATAATATTTCTTACTAGGCTAGTTGAGCTCACCCTTTCTTTCACTGTTCTCTTCAGGAAATGAGAATATAGCTGGGACGAGTCAAGGAACAGATTGACGGTCCAGATGGTTGTTTTAGTAGTCCTCATTATTCTATAAAATAGTCTGACAATAAATATAATGAGGACTCTATTTGAGAGTGGATATTGTCTAGATGACAATATTCTTATAGAAACTCTTAGATTATGTTTTGTCGTATTTTACATGACTGTTGTATAATTAAGTTGTATTTGAATTTTGTACCATATATTTGGTGACTCAAGATGGGTGATGTATATCTATTTTGGAGGCGTCACACTATAAAAGAAAAGGAAGAGATGTTCTACATTAAAGATCCAATCAACACTCTTCAAGATTGTAGTATTGACTCTACTTGTCAACTAGACACTACGATCAAGTCCAAGAAGATTTGCATCATAATCGTAGAGTTCGGTCGTCTGAAGGTTGAAGCATTGGAAACGGTTCAATCTGAAGACTGATGGTCGAACAGACCTTATTGAAGAGCATCGATGCAAAAGGACAACCTCTGATCGAGAAATCAGAAGGAGGAAATAAAGTTGAATACCTGCCCGAGATATCAAAGTGACATCTCTGACAGGGTAGGTGAAACAGTAGACTGTAGTGTCAGAAAAGGGGATGTCATATCACATCTGCAGTCTACATCAAATAACTCAAGATCTGCGAAGCAATTCAAATAGCTCCCAACGGCTACATCACAACGGGAAGGTTGTGAAGGAGTATAAATCAACAAGAGCTTCAAAGATCAAAAGTTGTTGAAGTTGCTGAGGTTGGAGAGATGGTGGACTGATCAAAATAACGTAAAATAGTGAGTGACCAATGAAGGTCCAAAAGCTCACTCTACGATCCACTAAGAACACTTGGAGATGAACAGAGAAAGAAGTAGAAGTGAGAGTTTTACAATATAGAAGTGAGAGTTCTATTATAAGAAGAGTGTTCTGAACTACCAAGAGAAAGAAGAGCATCAATGTCATCTTCATGTCTATCATGGGAAGACTCTAAGTACTAAAGAGAAGAGCTTACAGTCATCTTAGCAAGTCCATCATGAGAAGGCATCAAGTATCAAGGAAGAAGATCACCAACGTTGTGACGCCCCCAAAATAGGTATACATCACCCATCTTGAGTCGCCAAATACATGATACATAAATCAAATACAAACTTAATTATACAACTGTCAGGTAATATATGACAAAACATAGCTGAGAGTTTAAACAAGAATATTGCCTTCTAGACAATATCCACTCTCAATGGAGTCCTCATTACATTTATTGTCACATTATTTTATAGAATAGTGAGGACTACTATGACACCATCTCGGACCATCACTCCATTCTCCGACTAGTCCCGGCTACGTTCTCATTTCTTGAAGAGAACAGTGAAAGAAAAGGGTGAGCTCAACTAGCCCAGTAAGAAATATTATGACTAAGATAATGCAGAATAAATTATCCTTAGCCTTCAACAGTATAACAACTGATAGAATACAATAGGTAACAAGTTTTAGATCAACAACTGCAGCGGAACAAGCAATCCATTAGAAGAGTCAAGTAGAGCATGATATCTACTATCTTCTATGATTTAAAAGTTTATCATCAATTTTATCCCTGTAATACCCATTAACAGTTCTTTATTATAACCAAGAATAAGAGAACTTTTATCACCTATCTTCACCTGAACCACCAAAGATTTTAGTTAAATTCACAATTCATGTTTATAATAATGTGAATCAACAGTTCCTCCTTGCCACAAAGGCTTAATAGAACGTTTACTCAAAATCCTTACCCCAAAGGCTAAAGATATTCAAATGTAATAACAATGATCATACCAATCGGGCTTGTCTACCTTTTGCACTACGGGCCAAAGATATTCAACTATAAAACCAATGGTCATGATCATACCAATCAATTGTCTATCGGTAACCACTACTACCAAAGACATTTAATCGTTAACTAATGGTCATGATCCTGCCAATCACATCATCGAATTATCCATGCACTACGGGCCAAGGATATTCGTTATTATCACCAGTGGTCATGATCATGTCATACACCTATCCATCTTTACACTACTATTCCAAAGCTATCAATCAACAGTTTGTCTTTGCACGTAAGCCAAAGATATACAAATCAGAAAAACCAATAATCAATCCATCTTTTTGCACGTAAGCCAAAGATATACAACCAGAAAACCAATAATCAACGATCCATCTTTGCACGTAAGCCAAAGATGATTTTCATAACAATATAAGCATGAGGATGATGACAATGATATAAGTACTAATCAAACAAAATCAAGGATAAATATTAAAGACTTTAAATTTATCCAGAGTTTAAAAATATCCAAATTATCAACATGATATTGCTTTGTGGAGTAAAATTCAAGAATAATATTGTATAAATAATGATTTGAACAGAAAGTAATATTACAACGAATATTTAACGAAGATAATAACATTATTCATTATATTGTAAACTCCATTTAATATTATTCATTATATAATAACATTAAATTTATTTACTAATATTATTAACCATTAAATAATATTTTAAATCAATGATTTCATAACACCTTAATCCAAATGTTATCAATCACTTAATAAACTCATAATCTAATGTTATTAATATTATAAAAATATTTTAATCACTTCTTAAACTTATAAACAATTTATTTTAATTGTTTACACTTTACCAAATAATGCATTTAATCATTCAAAAATGCCATACTCATAAGATTTCATCACCAATGATCAAATCTCTCATCAAAAATCTGCATATACCTTATATAGGATTCTCAAGCCATAAAATGCTATTTACCAATTTTTCAACTTAACATAACATATTTAATTCATATGTTCGTAACTAAACTATTTTCATGAAAAATAACAAATCAGTCCTAAAAAATTTTCTTTTCTAGGATTTAACAGAATATAGTCCCATATTGAACATATATTTTTATCGGAATTTTTAAAATTCATTTACTATTTTTCATATGGCCAAAACTACCGAATATTTAGACATTTATCATAAACTGTACTTTTGTCCAAAAATTCCAAAATTTACAGGTCCTGTTATATACATGTACTACGAATAAAAATTTCACCAATTTTAGAGTTAACCACAAGGAGTTATAAGAGTTTACTTTTAAAATAGTCTTTTCCCATAAAATTCATAACTCATAATCTATACATCCAAAAATCGCTATTTTTGGACACAATTTAGAAAACTCAACAATTTATCATTTTCAATTTTTCCAGAATTTTTGAGGGTCAGAAAAATTACGAAATTGCAAATGAATTTTCACCCGCTATGCGGTAATCCACGTAGACAGATCATTTCCACAATTTAATAGAGAATGAATGCGAAGGGTCATTCACCATGCATGTGGTAGTCCGCGTAGATAGGTTATTCCAACAGAATAATAAAGAATGGAATAACAGAAGAATTCACCATGCATGCGGTAGTCCGTGTAGACAGGTTATTCCAACAAAATAATAAAGAATGGAATAACAGAAGAATTCACCATGCATGCGGTATTCAGCGTGAGCGAAAGTTATTCCAACAGAATAATAAAGAATGGAATAACAGAAGAATTCATCATGCATGTGGTAATCCGCGTAGACAGGTTATTCCAACAGAATAATAAAGAATGGAATAACAAAAAAATTCACCATGCATGCGGTAGTCTGCGTAGACAGGTTATTCCAACAGAATAATAAAGAATGGAATAACAGAATAATTCACCATGCATGCGGTAGTCCGCGTAGACAGGTTATTCCAACAGAACAATAAATAATGGAACAACAACCCTTTCGAGTATTGAAAGAAAATAAATCTCTTCATGAATAAGAAAGAAATAATACCCCTTACCTTAGAAGAATACTGGATACTGGAATAGTGAGGTGGCAGACTTCTCTTCTTCTTTCTCTCTATAATTTTTCTCTATAATAATTGCTCTTGTGAAACTTAGTGAATTGGTGAGAAATGAAGGAAGAATGAGCTTCTATTTATAGGAAAATATAGTTTCAATAATTGCGCATTTGTGGGCTCGAAATATTACAGTATAATACCTTCCTATTTTTCTTTATTTTTAATTTTGTCCTGCAAGTAATATCAAACTTGCACCAGCTCCCCTAATAGTAAATCATGTGAATTAATAGTTCATTCATATGACTCAATAGTATAATCATGTGAAAAAACTAAGTATAGTATAGTACCTTCATCAATACCTCCATTTTTAATTTAGTCATGCAAGTATTATCAATCTTGCACCAACTCCCCTAATAGTAAATCATGTGAATCAATAGTACACATATGTGAACACATAGTTATAAGCATGTGAATTAATAGCAATTAATTGCTCATTTATCCGGTTAAATACTCGATTGGTCAATATAACCTCCAGACATCAATTATTATCGAAATAAATGTCAATTTCCACTAACACTAATAATTTTCACATAATGGAACTATCAATTTCATCTTTAATCAACACGAACTTATTCATCATTAATATTATAACGCATAATATTTAACAACCAGGACGTTCCCAGGAAAGAGGGGGCTTTTCGATAAGGATTTCTCCCTATTGGCGCGCAATTAGATTATCTAACCTCTCAAATAATAATATGAATAACTTTGTCGTCTCAATTATTGAAAATATTATGACAATAATTGAATAAAACTGAGTGACTTCTCACGTAAGCATCAATAATCAAAGATATCGTATAATACTGCAGTGCTACTACTATGCAACCACGCCGTATTACTATACTTTTATCACCGATTATTTTATGACAACTTGTTTACTTTGAAAATTTTTCACATATCACGCTTAACTTTAACCTTTTATCAATTTAACCATTTACTAAATAGAATAATTATAAGAAAATTAAATACTTTTATTTCATTAAATTCGGGGTCTCACAAACATCATCATGATGTCAAGCATGAGAAAGTTTCTAAGTACCTAACAGAAGAGCCTACAGTCAGCTTAGAAACTCATCATGTGCAGCCATCAAGTATTAAGAAGAATGATCTTCACTGCAGTTCAACAAGGGATCATCAGAAGAGGTTGAATATCTGAAGAAGCTGAGCATCATGCAACACTCAATTGCACCTCAAGGATGATCACGTCAAGCTGCTAAGCATTCAGATATGAAGAGCTTAAAAGACATCTTAGCAACTCAGCACCACCACCACCACCACCACCACCACCAACAAGAAGTCAGGGCCTGAGAGGTCCTTATTTAGAGGGACTAAATGAAGTTCCAAGCCTGCTGGGCTTGAAGAGTTCATAGGGAACTAGAGGAGTTCCAAGGCTGCTGGCCTTGAAGAGTTCTTAGTGAAATAAAGGTCCAAGACTGCTGGCCTTGAAGGAATCTTAATGATTCAGGGTGCTACCCTTCCTTAGTGAAAATCCTGCTAGTTGAAAGCAAAAGAGTGGATTAGGAGCTTGAGTCTCTGAACCACTTAAAATCCCTTGTGTCTTTTGTATTATGTTCCTAACTGCTATAACTGCTATGTATGTGTAAGACCCCAACTTATTATAAATAAAATTAAATTTTCTCTATTCATTATTCTAAATTAATAAGGTGTTAATTTGATATAATGCTTCGGTTATGGGTGAAATGTGTAAATTTTGCAAAATAAGCAAGTGGTTATAGAATATTCATTTTTGTCGGGGAATATTCGTTTGGTCGTGGAATATTCTTGTTGTTGGGGAATATTCGTATGACGACGCAGCCATTTGTGGGCCCCATAACGAAAAATGGTTGGATGAAGGAAAACGACAAAGTATGAGTTTTATAAATAACGACATAGTTGTTACCGTTAACACTGTTAGAATACCCGGTGGTTAAAAATACAGTAATATGCGTGGTTGCACAGTAGCACATAGTATTGCACAATATTTTTGAATCATTGATCCTTACGTGAAAGGCACTACTCAATAATTGTTACATGAATTCTTGCTTCAATATTTTATTTTATTGATTCAATAATTGTCGCATTGATATTTTATATTATTGTTGTTTCAATAATTGTCACTGCATAGTATTTCTCATTATCATATTAATAATTCATATTATTTGAATAATATTATTAGATAGCATTATTGGAAATGACTAGAAAGTTCTCATACAAGGAGAGGTTTGGTCACCTAATTGCGTGCGATGAAGAAGGAAAAATCCTTATTGGAAAGTCCCTTTTTCACGGGCTTGCTCAATGTCATTATTGTGATTCTCGTAATATTATTTATGAATAATTAATTATTGATAAGGAAATATTTATTTGATGCGAATATAAATGATGGATTTATTTATTTTATGTGGTTATAATTGAAGGAATTAATGTTGAGATGTTTTATCAGTATTTTTGTCGGAATGGAGGTATTAAAAATCAAATCAGTATTTTTACGATATATTGCGTGAGTTATAATTTTTAATCCGACCATTGGATCGTTGTGATTTTTGGATATGTTATACATATATAAGTTGAGTATATGTCCACAAATTTTGAACCGTTAAAAATGAACGTATGATTTGTTGTAAATTTTAAGAGGTGACTGATTCAGAAATTAGGTTTATAAATGATTTTGATGGAAAATTCTAGAATTGAGAGGGCCCCACTCGTGGTTGGTAAAAAAATGTGCTGAATTTTATTTCAAATGTGGTGGGTGGCAATAGTAGTAGGTAAAGCCATCAAGTAGCAGGTCAAGTCTACTTCGGCGTGCTAACATTTTCCTATAAATAGAAGGCTAAGTTAGAATTGAAAATCACACCAGAAACATAAGCTTTCTTTCTTTCTCTATATTATCGGCGTATTTTATGAGTATTTAGATACTTTGAGAGTTCTTTGTTCAATCTGAAGTTTCATTCAATATCACTTGAGCCTTTCATTTTCAAGTCTTTGTTTCTTTGAGGTAAGGGATATTATTTTCTTCTTAAATGATATTATTTTCTTCAATATCATTATGCCGAAATATTGGTTTGGATTTTTTAATCAAATTTAGAACTTTTGTGTCGGGGTTACTATTCACGTATACGGCACTATTCACGAATACGACACTTTTCACCGAAAAATAAAAATTTTTCTTTTTGTCCAAGATGTCTATTTTGGCTATTATCTTTGATTGTATCCATGTTTTGATCTTTATTTTTGAATTCTGCTTCAAAATTGGTTATTATGAAGTATTAGTGATCTTGGATAAATTGTAACACGAATCCTTAATATTTGTCCTTCTGTCTAACTGGATTCGTTCTCTAAAATATTTTTCATCATCCTCGGTCCTTAATGATGATGATATTTAATATCTTTGGCCTGTAGTGCAAAGATGAATGATTAACTGATGAATATCTTTGGCCCGTAGTGCAAAGATGAACAGGTGTTGAGATGAACATGACCGACTGGTGACACAAATGAATATCTTTGGCCTGTAGTGCAAAGATGAATATTTGATTAAAGATGTATATTAATTGTTTTTACAGGGATAAAATATTGATGATAAACTTTTAAATCTTAGAAGATAGTAGAATTCATTCTCTACGTGACTCTTCTAATGGATTGTTGTTTCCGCTGCAGTTGTTGATCTAAAATTTGTTGTCTATTGTATTCTATCAGATTTTTCCCTGTTGAAGACTAATGATAATTTGTTGTATATTATCTTAGTCATAATATTCTTTACTAGGCTAGTTGAGCTCACCCTTTTCCTTTTTGTTTCATTTTTCTTCTTAGGAGGTGAGAACATAGCAGGATCTAGTCGGGGTATGGAGTGATGGTTCTAGAAAGATGTTTTAGCAGTCCTCACTATTTTTATAAAATAGTGTATGAATAATTGTAATGAGGACTTATTTGAGTGTTGATATTGTCTAGAAGATAATATTTGTATTTAAACTCACAGTATGTGTTGTCGTATTTTGCACAATAATTGTATTATTGAAGTTGTAGTTTGCTTTCTGTATTATGTATTTGGCGACTCAGAATGGGTGTTGTATACCTATTTTGGGGGCGTCACAGTATGTATTAACTGCTTACAACTTAACTAACTCTAAGAACAATGTCTGTATGATTATGAATATATCAATGAAGGGGATCTTTTACCTATTCTGCTGTGCTTGAAAAGATTCTTATGTTTGTCATATGCCAATTTACTAGCAATACAAAATAAAAGTGAAAAGTATTTGAAATTAAAAGGATCTATTCAACCCCCCCTTCTAGATCTATTGTGTGCCTACTGGGAACTAACAATTGTAATCATCCTCATGCTTATATTATGATGAAAGTTATCTTTGGCCCATAGTGCATATATGGACTGTTTATTGGTATGATTATGACCAGGATATATGTATCGGTATAATCATGACCTGTAATGTTACAAATGATGTGGTAAAAGTTCTCATTGGCCCGTAGTGCATTGATGGATAGTTGTTGGCATGATCATGACCATTGGTGATAATAATGAATATCCTTGGCCCGTAGTGCATAGATAATTCGTGGATGTGATACTAATGAATATCATTGGCCCATAGTGTATGGATAATTCAGTGATGTAGTTATTTATTAAGTTGTGTTACAGCGATAAAATATTGATGATGAACTTTTAAATCATAGAAGATAGTAGATATCATGCTCTACTTGACTCTTCTAATGGATTGTTTGTTCCGCTGCAGTTAAATTTGTTGTCTATTGGCGCGCAATTAGATTATCTAACCTCTCAAATAATAATATGAATAACTGTGTCATCTCAATTATTGAAAATATTATGACAATAATTGAATAAAACTGAGTGACTTCTCACGTAAGCATCAATAATCAAAGATACTGTACAATACCGTGTGCTACTATGCAACCACGCGTATTACTATATTTTTATCACCGATTATTTTATGACAACTTGTTTACTTTGAAAATTTTTCACATATCACGCTTAACTTTAACCTTTTATCAATTTAACCATTTACTAAATAGAATAATTATAAGAAAATTAAATACTTTTATTTCATAAAATTCGGGGTCTCACAAACATCATCATGATGTCAAGCATGAGAAAGTTTCTAAGTACCTAATAGAAGAGCCTACAGTCAGCTTAGAAACTCATCATGTGCAGCCATCAAGTATTAAGAAGAATGATTTTCACTGCAGTTCAACAAGGGATCATCAAAAGAGGTTGAGTATCTAAAGAAGCTGAGCATCATGCAACACTCAATTGCACCTCAAGGATGATCACGTCAAGCTGCTAAGCATTCAGATATGAAGAGCTTAAAAGACATCTTAGCAACTCAGCACCAACACCACCACCACCACCAACAACAACAAGAAGAAGTCAGGGCCTGAGAGGTCCTTATTTAGAAGGACTAAATGAAGTTCCAAGCCTGCTGGGCTTGAAGAGTTCCTAGGGAACTAGAGGAGTTCCAAGGCTATTGGCCTTCAAGATTTATTAGTGAAATAAAGTTCCAAGACTGCTGGCCTTGAAGGAATCTTAATGATTCAGGGTGCTGCCCTTCCTTAGTGAAAATCTTGCTAGTTGAAAGCAGAAGAGTGGATTAGGAGCTTGAGTCTCTGAACCACTTAAAATCCCTTGTGTCTTTTGTATTATGTTCCTAACTGCTATAACTGCTATGTATGTGTAAGACCCCAACTTATTATAAATAAACTTGAATTTTCTCTATTCATTATTCTAAATTAATAAGGTGTTAATTTGATATAATGCTTTAGTTATGGGTGAAATGTGCAAATTTTGCAAAATAAGCAAGTGGTTATAGAATATTCATTTCTGTCGGGGAATATTCGTTTGGTCGTGGAATATTCTTGTTGTCAGGGAATATTCGTACGACGGCGCAGCCATTTGTGGGCCCCATAACGGAAAATGGTTGGATGAAGGAAAACAACAAAGTGTGAGTTTTATAAATAACAGTGTAGTTGTTACCGTTAACACTGTTGGAATACCCGGTGGTTAAAAATACAGTAATATGCGTGGTTTCACAAAGATAGCACACCGGTATTACATGAAATTTTTGAATTATTGATCCTTACGTAAGAAGGCACTACTCAATAATTATTACGATAATTCTTTATTCAATATTTTATTTTATTGATTCAATAATTCTTTGCATTAATATTTTATATTATTGTTGTTTCAATAATTGTCACCGCACAAGATTTCTCATTATCATATCAATAATTCATATTATTTGAATAATATTATTAGATAGCATTATTAGCAATGACTAGAAAGTTACGGCTCTAAGGAGTGGTTTGGTCACCTAATTGCTGTCGATGAAGAGAAATCCTTATTGAAAGCCCCTCTTTCTGGCTGTCCGGTTGTCATTATTGTGATTACGTAATAATATTTGTGAATAATTAATTATTGATAAGGAAATATTTATTTGATGCGGATATAAATGATGGATTTATTTATTTTATGTGGTTATAATTAAAGGAATTAATGTTGAGGTGTTTTATCAGTATTTTTGTCGTAATGGAGGTATTAAAAATTAAATCAGTATTTTTACGATATATTAAGTGAGTTATAATTTTTAATTAATAGTTGGATCGTTAGTGATTTTTGGATATGTTATACATATATAAGTTGAGTATATGTCCGCAAATTTTGAACCGTTAAAAATGAACGTATGATTTGTTGTGAATTTTAAGAGGTGACTGATTCGAAAATTAGGTTTATAAATGATTTTGGTGGAAAATTATAGAATTGAGTGGGCCCCTCTTGTGGTTGGTAAAGAAATGTGCTGAATTTTATTTCAAATGTGGTGGGTGGCAATAGTAGCAGGTAAAGCCGTCAGGTAACAGGTCAAGTCTGCTTTGGCGTGCTAACATTTTTTATAAATAGAAGGCTAAGTTAGAATTAAAAATCACACCAGAAACATAAGCTTTCTCTCTCTATATTATCGAGCGTATTTTATGAGTATTTAGATACTTTGAGAGTTGCTATTCAGTACAAGTTTCATTCAGCATCATTTCTGACCTTTCATTTCGAAGTACTGTTTCTTTAAGGTAAGGGATGTTATTTTCTTCTTAAATGATATTATTTTCTTCAATATCATTATGCCGAAATAATGGTTTGAATTTTTTAATCAAATTTGGAACTTTTTGTGTCGGAGTTACTATTCACGTATACGACACTATTCACCTATACGACACTATTCACGAATACGGCACTATTCACCGAAAATAAAAAAATTTTCTTTTTGTCCAAGATGTCTATTTTGGCTATTATCTTTGATTATATCTATGTTTTGATCTTTATTTTTGAATTCTGTTTCAAAATTGGTTATTATGAAGTATTAGTGATCTTGGATAAACTGTAACACGAATCCCTAATATTTGTCCTTCTGTCTCACTGGATTCGTTCTCTAAAATGTTTTTCATCATCCTCGATCCTTAATGATGATAATATTTAATATCTTTGGCCTGTAGTGCAAAGATGAATGATTAACTGATGAATATCTTTGGCCCGTAGTGCAAAGATGAACAGGTGTTGAGATGAACATGACCAATTGGTGACACAAATGAATATCTTTGGCTTGTAGTGCAAAGATGAATATTTTATTAAAGATGTATATTGATTGTTGTTACAGGGATAAAATATTGATGATGAACTTTTAAATCTTAGAAGATAGTAGAATTCATTCTCTACGTGACTCTTCTTACAATGGATTGTTTTTCAATTGCAGTTGTTGATCTAAAATTTGTTGTCTATTGTATTGTATCAGATTTTTCCCTGTTGAAGACTAATGATAATTTTTTGTATATTATCTTAGTCATAATATTCTTTACTGGGCTAGTTGAGCTCACCCTTTTCCTTTTTGTTCCATTTTTCTTCTCAGAGGTGAGAAACATACAGCGAGGATCGAGTCGGGGTATGGAGTGATGGTTCTAGAAAGATGTTTTAGCAGTCCTCACTATTTTTGTAAAATAGTGTATGAATAATTGTAATGAGGACTTATTTGAGTGTTGATATTGTCTAGAAGATAATATTTGTATTTAAACTCACAGTATGTGTTGTCGTATTTTGCACGACAATTGTATTATTGAAGTTGTAGTTTGCTTTCTGTACCATGTATTTGGCGACTCAAAATGGGTGTTGTATACCTATTTTGGGGGCGTCACAGTTGGTATCAAAGCTTAGGGATATGGTCTCTGGCGGAGATCGGGGAATAGAACTAGGAGGGGAGAGATGAGTAAATCCTTCGCTAGTGTGTCCTATCTAAGCTTATTTTTTGGTCGATCATAATATAGGGATATTATGTGATATGTTAATTTGTTTAGTTAACCCTTATTTTATGCAGTATTTAGAATGGCAGCTGAGAACGTTAACAATGGAGTGAATGAGATCGTGGAGACACCTCTAATCACCAACCAGTATAATGTGATGTCAGGCGAAGAAGGAATTACAGATATCCATGTTGTGAGTGAATAATTGATAGTTGCACCCGAGATAGTCGCAGAGGTAGCAACTGAGAGTGAGGAAGAAGAGGTAACTGAGGAGAATTTGTTAGAATAATTTTATGATCAAAATTTAGAATTGCAAAATCGAATTCATGAGTTAGAAGAGCAGGCAGAAGAACAGCAGGCGGTCGTGGAGCAAAAGGATGCAACAATTCAAGCTTGTGTTACCCGATATGTGATGCTTAAACAGAAGCACTCTTTGGCAGAGTATAAGACGATAAAGATGGAATCTGAGCTGAAAGAAGAAACAACTAAACGAGTGAGAATGAGTGATGCATGGGTAAAAGCCGCACGACACATTGATATTATGGGAAGAGATGTCCGATCTAAGAAGGCTAAAATAGATGATATGTATTTCTCTTTTTGGACAGCAATTGAGAGAACCCATCATCGAGTTTTGAATTACCCTGTACATTGCGGTCAACCCCAATTCGATATGGATCGAAGATTAATGATTTAGATCATGAAATAGGAGTACGATGAAGCAGTTGAGGGTGGAATATGCCCTATAGAAAATTCAATTTCAACGGTAGTGATGACACCAAATGCTGCCCCAGACAAGTCAAAGCCGGGTAGTTCAAGGGAGAGCGGTTGTCATGACTTCCCAACAAGTGAGGAACCCAAATGAAGTTATCACGGGTTAGTTAATCATAAATTTTTGCGAAGTTTATACCTCACTAGATACCTGTTCTACCCATTCTTTTATCTCTCCTGCTTGTGCTCAACATTTAAACTTGACTTCGGAGAAATTAGACTTTGACTTATCTATGGAGACTCCGTTAGGAGAAACCTTTATCACATCCACTGTTTATAAATCTTGCTTAATCCAAGTTGGCACAATGACATTACCTGTTGATCTTATCTCTTTAAAGATACTTGTATTTAACGTGATTTTAGGAATTGATTGGTTAACCACTCATCATGCCAAAATTGATTGTTTTCGTAAGGTTGTTAATTTTCATATTCCTAACCAACCTGTTATGCGAACTCAAGCAACCAAACCATTAAAGTCAAACACTTTCATATCAAGCCATAAATCCATTCGTTTATTGAAAAATGGATGTCAAGCTTTCTTAGCCCATGTTATGGATTTGAATAAAGACACGTCAGATTTGAATAAAATTTCTGTTGTTAGTGAATTTCCTGACGTATTTCCTGAAGAATTTCCTGGCTTACCCCCAGAGTGTGATATTGAATTTTGTATCGACTTGGAACCTGGTACAAAACCCATTTCTAAAATCTTTTATCAAATGGCTCTTATTGAACTTCAAGAGTTAAAAACCCAAGTACAAAAGTTGGTACCTGAGCCTCTATCTGGTGACTTCCTTTGTGGAATGCACCAAAGTCAGACTCTCCATAGGGAACTCTATATTTGTGTGGTGGTAAAACGATAGGTGCCATTATGACGTGCAAACCAAGATTAGGATATGAATCACATATGAGATCAACGTAAGTCAGTAATCGAAATATCTAGCTTTCTAGGCTTAATTTGTCACTATCGGAGATTCGTGGAAGGACTTTCTCGAATCGCTACTCCGTTAACTTAGCTGACTCGAAAAGATACAAAATTCGTATGGAGCGAGGAATGCGAGAAGATTTTCCAAGAGTTCAAGAGGCGACTCATTTCGGCACTTGTTCTGACCATACCATCCTGGAAAAGCGAACGTGGTAGCTGACGCGTTAAGTAAAAGATCGTACGCAAGTACGACTGCGATATTGTTGAACACAAAGACCTATTTTGTATAATTTACAAACGATAGAGATAGAGTTAAAGACTCCAGGGACCCATATGATGATGGCGAATATACGAGTAGAACCGACTTTAATCGATAAAGTTAAAGTTGCTCAAGCTACGGACCTGGGGCTGATGCGTATGAAGAAGAAAGTGCAAGAAGGTGCTATTTCAGAAGCAAGAATCGATGAAGAAGGAATACTTCGATTCAACTCTAGACTTTGTGTTCCTAACGATTCAGACTTGAAGCATAGAATCATGATGGAGGCACACAACACACCATTTGCAATCCATCCTGGGAGTACCAAAATGTATCATGATATTCGACACACATTTTGGTGGAACAATATGAAGAGAGAGATCGCAGAGTTTATCTCGAGGTGTTTAACTTGTCAACGAGTAAAGGCGGAGCATCAAGTGCCAAAAGGTCCATTGCAACCACTTGAGATTCCGAAATGGAAGTGGGAACACATTACCATGGATTTCGTTATAGGTCTTCCCAAAGTTTCTCAAGGCATAGATGCGATTTTGGTTATTATTGATAGATTAACCAAGTCTGCTCATTTTTTGCCAATATGTGAGACTTATTCCCTTGAACGTCTTGCTTGTATGTACATGAATGAGATTGTGAGATTGCATGGCATGCCAGTATCCATAGTTTCGGATCGTGACCCAAGATTCACTTCAAAATTTTGGATTAGTTTGCAGAAAGCTATGGGCACGGATTTACGATTCAGTTCAGCATACCATCCTCAAACGGACGGACAATCAGAGAGGACTATTCAAACTCTTGAAGATCTATTAAGACTATATGTCCTAGACTTCAAAGGGAGTTGGGATAAGTATTTACCATTGGTGGAATTCTCCTATAACAACAGTTATCAAGCAAGTATAGGCATGGCTCTATTCGAGGCGTTGTATGGACGAAAGTGTCGTTCTCCAGTATGCTGGGACGAGGTGGGAGAAGCAACGTTGTTGGGACTAGAATTAGTACGCATGACTACAGAAAAGATCCAAATGATTCGACAACGTATTCAAACCTCACAAGATCGACAAAAGAGTTATGTTGATCTTCATCGAAAGGACGTGGAATTTAATATTGGGGATCATATCTTTATTACGTACGTATTGCTCCATGGAAGGGAGTTACAAGATTTGGAAAGAGAGGAAAGCTTAATCCAAGGTTTGTTGGTCCATTTGAGATTCTTGACCGAATAGGAAATGTGGCCTATAGACTCGTATTACCTCCAAGTATGTCTCGTGTTCATAATGTTTTCCACATATCTATGCTTCGTAAATATATGAAAGACCCGAACCATATTATTGAGTTAGAACCAGACGAGATAGCCGAAGATTTAACGTACGAGGAGGTACCTGTTAAGATCTTAGATAGGAAAGAGCATGTCCTACGCACCAAGGTTATACCACAAGTTAAGGTTTTGTGGAGGAACCATGCTATTGAAGAAATGACCTGGGAGTTGGAATTTGAAATGAAAGCGAGGTACCCTCACTTGTTCGAAATACCAGGTACGTATGTCAATTTCGAGGACGAAATTTTATAAGGAGGGGAGGTTGTAAAACCCCAACTTATTATAAATAAAATTAAATTTTCTCTATTCATTATTCTAAATTAATAAGGTGTTAATTTGATATAATTCTTTGGTTATGGGTGAAATGTGCAAATTTTGCAAAATAAGCAAGTGGTTATAGAATATTCATTTCTGTCGGGGAATATTCGTTTGGTCGTGGAATATTCTTGTTGTCGGGGAATATTCGTATGACGGCGCAACCATTTGTGGGCCCCATAACGGAAAATGGTTGGATGAAGGAAAACAACAAAGTATGAGTTTTATAAATAAAGACATAGTTGTTACCGTTAACACTGTTGGAATACCCGGTGGTTAAAAATACAGTAATATGCGTGGTTGCACAGTAGCACACAATATTGCACAATATTTTTGAATCATTAATCCTTACGTAAGAAGGCACTACTCAATAATTGTTACAGTAATTACTGTTCAATATTTTATTTTATTGATTCAATAATTGCTGCATTGATATTTTATATTATTGTTGTTTCAATAATTGTCACTGCATAGTATTTCTCATTATCATATTAATAATTCATATTATTTGAATAATATTATTAGATAACATTATTGGCAATGACTAGAAAGTTCTGTCTAAGGAGAGGTTTGGTCACCTAAATGCGCGTCAGTAAGGAGAAATCCTTATTGGAAAGTCCCCTCTTTCCTGGGAACTGCCTGGTTGTCATTATTGTGATTCTGTAATATTATTTGTGAATAATTAATTATTGATAAGGAAATATTTATTTGATGCGAATATAAATGATGGATTTATTTATTTTATGTGGTTATAATTGAAGGAATTAATGTTGAGGAGTTTTATCAAGATTTTTGTTTTAATGGAGGTATTAAAAATCAAATCGAGATTTTTACGATATATTATGTGAGTTATAATTTTTAATCCGACCATTGGATCGTTGTGATTTTTGGATATGTTATACATATATAAGTTGAGTATATGTCCACAAATTTTGAACCGTTAAAAATGAACGTATGATTTGTTGTAAATTTTAAGAGGTGACTGATTCAGAAATTAGATTTATAAATGATTTTGGTGGAAAATTCTAGAATTGAGTGGGCCCCACTCGTGGTTGGTAAAGAAATGTGCTGAATTTTATTTCAAATGTGGTGGGTGGCAATAGTAGTAGGTAAAGCCATCAAGTAGCAGGTCAAGTCTGCTTCGGCGTGCTAACATTTTCCTATAAATAGAAGGCTAAGTTAGAATTGAAAATCACACCAGAAACATAAGCTTTCTTTCTTTCTCTCTCTATATTATCGAGCGTATTTTATGAGTATTTAGATACTTTGAGAGTTGTTGTTCAATCTGAAGTTTCATTCAAGATCACTTCCGACCCTTTCATTTCAAATCTTTTTTCTTTGAGGTAAGGGATGTTATTTTCTTCTTAAATGATATTATTTTCTTCAATATCATTATGCCAAAATATTGGTTTGGATTTTTAATCAAATTTGGAACTTTTATATGTCGGGTTACTATTCACGTATATTTACACTATTCACGATATCTGATACTTATTCACGAATACTTGACTATTCAATAGAAAAATAAAAAATTTCTTTTTGTCCAAGATGTCTATTTTGGCTATTATCTTTGATTATATCCATGTTTTGATCTTTATTTTTGAATTCTGCTTCAAAATTGGTTATTATGAAGTGTTAGTGATCTTGGATAAACTGTAACACGAACCCCTAATATTTGTCCTTTTGTCTCACTGGATTCGTTCTCTAAAATGTTTTTCATCATCCTCGGTCCTTAATGATGATAATATTTAATATCTTTGGCCTGTAGTGCAAAGATGAATGATTAACTGATGAATATCTTTGGCCCGTAGTGCAAAGATGAACAGGTGTTGAGATGAACATGATCAACTGGTGACACAAATGAATATCTTTGGCCTGTAGTGCAAAGATGAATATTTGATTAAAGATGTATATTGATTGTTTTTACAGGGATAAAATATTGATGATGAACTTTTAAATCTTAGAAGATAGTAGAATTCATTCTCTATGTGACTCTTCTAATGGATTGTTGTTTTCGCTGCAGTTGTTGATCTAAAATTTGTTGTCTATTGTATTCTATCAGATTTTTCCCTGTTGAAGACTAATGATAATTTGTTGTATATTATCTTAGTCATAATATTCTTTACTAGGCTAGTTGAGCTCACCCTTTTCCTTTTTGTTTCATTTTTCTTCTTAGGAGGTGAGAACATAGCAGGATCTAGTCGGGGTATGGAGTGATGGTTCTAGAAAGATGTTTTAGCAGTCCTCACTATTTTTATAAAATAGTGTATGAATAATTGTAATGAGGACTTATTTGAGTGTTGATATTGTCTAGAAGATAATATTTGTATTTAAACTCACAGTATGTGTTGTCGTATTTTGCACAATAATTGTATTATTGAAGTTGTAGTTTGTTTTCTGTATTATGTATTTGGCGACTCAGAATGAGTGTTGTATACCTATTTTAGGGGCGTCACAGTATGTATTAACTGCTTACAACTTAACTAACTCTAAGAACAATGTCTGTATGATTATGAATATATCAATGAAGGGGATCTTTTACCTATTCTGCTGTGCTTGAAAAGATTCTTATGTTTGTCATATGCCAATTTACTAGCAATACAAAATAAAGTGAAAAGTATTTGAAATTAAAAAGATCTATTCAACCCCCTTTCTAGATCTATTATGTGCCTACTGGGAACTAACGATTGTAATCATCCTCATGCTTATATTATGATGAAAGTCATATTTGGCCCGTAGTGCATAGATGGACTGTTGATTGGTATGATTATGACCAGGATATATGTATCGATATAATCATGACCTGTAATGTTACAAATGATGTGGTAAATATCCTCATTGGCCCGTAGTGCATTGATGGACAGTTGTTGGCATGATCATGACCATTGGTGATAATAATGAATATCCTTGGCCCGTAGTGCATAGATAATTCGTGGATGTGATACTAATGAATATCCTTGGCCCGTAGTGTATGGATAATTCAGTGATGTAGTTATTTATTAAGTTGTGTTACAGCGATAAAATATTGATGATGAACTTTTAAATCATAGAAGATAGTAGATATCATGCTCTACTTGACTCTTCTAATGGATTGTTTGTTCTGCTGCAGTTAAATTCGTTGTCTATTGTATTCTATCAGTTTAACATTGTTGAAGGCTAACGATAATTTGTTCTGCATTATCTTAGTCATAATATTCTTTACTGGGCTAGTCGAGCTCACCCTTTTCTTTCATTGTTCTCTTCAGGAAATGAGAATATAGCTGGGACTAGTCGGGGAACAGATCGAGTGATGGTCCGAGATGGTGGCTATAGTAGTCCTCACTATTCTATGAAATAGTGTGATAATAATTGTAATGAGGACTCTATTTGAGTTTGGATATTGTCTATGAGACAATATCCGTGTTAAAACTCTCAGCTATGTTTTTGTCGTATTGTATAAATAAAGTTTGTATTTGAATTTTGTACCATGTATTTGGCGACTCAAAATGGGTTGTGTATACTTATTTTGGGGGCGCCACACACACACACACACACACACACACACACACACACACATATATATATATATATATATATATATATATATATGAGGGTTAAAATTTGATTGACAAAGTTATAAAATTTTAATTTGACAATGTATAATAGAAAATTTATAAAGTTTTAGTGGGATCAATTTATATATAATACTTAAATTTTTTAAAATTTACCTTACGTTATAAACCAATCATTTTTTTCCAGTGGGGTCAATTGACCCCACAGTCTTATATGTGGCTTCGCCACTAATGTTGGTCACACTTGATTTTGAAAATTTAATTGAAAATTTGTCTTTATAAAAAAATACTAGAAAAAGAATCTTTCAGTGAATAAATGTATTCTCATATATTTTGTTATAGTCGAAATTATTATATATTTTGTTAAAGTCAGAAATATTATGTTTTAAGAACTAAAAATATACTTTTTTGGATAGAACTTATACTTTTTATTTATTCACTTTTATTTTTTTCTTGTGAAGACAATATTTTAAAAAAGATCTTAATTTTATTTTTGGTCCTGAACCACTAAAATCTCAGAAACCACCATGCGACTGAGAGTTTTTATTTTTAAAAATTGCGATAGAAGAATTTATAAATGGATAGTGTAACATGGTGGCTAGAAATAGATCTACACTCACTATTTGTTGCGCATCAACTCCTTAAATAATATAAAAAATGAGTGATAGCAGATATTTGTTATGATATTATTAAACTCAACACATTTTTAATTGTCTATAGAAGAAATAGACGGTCCACGTTAAATTTTTAAATTTTTTAAAATTGAAACGGTCTAATCTCCTCTTAACAGACATAAATGTTTACTCTAATAATATCATAAAAAACATTTTTTATAAATCTCTTATATATATATATATATATATATATATCAATGGATAATGCTGATGGAAGGTATGTAGATGGGGATGGATTGAATGAATGCTGGTTGGCATAAATTAATGAGAAGTTGGACGAATGTGAGGGAAGAGTCAAGGGTTCCAGCAACCAACTTATACCCGCTTACACTCCAATTCAATTACTAAGCCAAGCCAAGCCAAGCCACTTGAGGCTGTGGGTCCCTTATTATTACCCTAAGTTGTGGAATAAAACCAGCCTTGTTTAGCCGATAATCCTATTTAATACAAGAATAATGTTATAGACATAACTTATTTTTTAAATATTTTATAATATATTAATGTGGTATATTTCACTTTAATTTTTTATGTGGGGTTAAAAAATATATTGAAACAATTTATTGATCAATATGCTCATAAGGAATATGCCACATTAGTATATTGTAAAATATTTATAGAATAAGTTGTTTCTAGATATAAAAATTAGTTAGCAGAAAAAGAGTGCTTGAAATTTTATAAACCCAGTCTTATAAAATAAGATTCTCATTTTTCAATTTCCAATTTTTTGTCTACAAGAATTTTTTTTCTTTTTCTTGATACTCTTTTTTTTCTTTTTCTTTTTTGTAAAAGATGTCATAAATATATATTCCACATAATTTTTAAAAATAAGAATTGAGGAGAGAGAATAAATAAGTTTTTTCTTTTATCCACTATGGGCCACATGTAATTGCATTAAAAATTATTCCTTCTTTTTTTTTTCCAAAAATGGTGATTCATAATTGAGTGTAAAATAGACTTTAAATAATATTTTGAATTTTAATTATGTGACTTAAGCCATTTTTTGTGAGACAAATATTTTTTATACTTGGGTTATCTTTTATGGGACGGAGAGATTAATATTTGATAGGACTATTCGTTTCATAAAAAAGTATCATTTATCTTCTTTTTTTCTCCACAAAAGAATCTTATTTTTAGTACAAGTATCCCCTCAAAAAATTGTAATTTAAATTTCATATTTAGATAAACTAAGTATCCCCTCAACTGTGTATTAGGCATATTACACTAATCAAAAGGGTATTGAACAATCAAACAAGGAGGTGGATATACAAATGAAGTTCATTAAGCTAAATCAATGTGCACACTTCCCACTCCTCGATATGCAGTTTTTTAATTTAATTAAAATACTTATCGTGATATTATGTCATAAAATAATTTATATTTTTCATTTTGTACATGTAAATCTATATTTATAAAATTATTGACCATTTATGGATCAGTCAATTAAGAAGATTGTTCAGCTTTCGTATTTTCTCTCTCTTGGTACATTAATTATAAGGTTTTAAAATGAGTAAATAGTTTAGACTCGATTTGTACTCGCTCGACTAAAAATTCGATTCGAAATATAAATGATTTAAATATGAACAAATTTTAAAGTTCGATAAATTACTCGAACCTACTCAAATTGCAGTTTTCTATTGATACTCGATCGGATCATATTCGTTTGAAAAGTTCAAACTGCTCGGGTTCGATTCGAGATCGTGCTCGACTCGATACCTTAATGAGTATCAATCAAACCTTATTTATACTCGTTAAATTTTATGAACCAAATTTGAACAACTCAATACTCTGTTCGACTCGATTCATTTACACCATTAATTTAATCGTACGAAGTATGTATGTTTGTATAAGATTGTTACTACTAGTATTTCACTCTGGCCAAGAAAGATAAAATAAATTAAAATAAAATTAAGGCTCTAAATGGAGTAGGCCCGGCAAAATATGATTATGGGTTGGTTTTAGTTTTCAAAATATGGTTATGGTTTCATTTAAGAACTAAAACCATATTAACCATTTTTAATATTGATAATGTGGGTTGGAACCATATGGTTATGGTTAAAAATCATATTAACCATTTTAATATTGTTATGGGTTATGGATTTCATAAAGACCTGATTTGACACTAATATTATGTGATTATGTATATACTCTTACCCCCACCCCATCCCATCCCACCCCAACCCCACTACCACTAAAAAAAATAATATTATGTGATTATGTATATACCCCTTACCCCCACCCCACTCCAACCAAACTAAAAATAACAATATTATATGATTATGTATATACCCCTTTACCCCCCACTCCCACCCCCTCCTACCTACCCACCCACCCCACCCCACCCAACCCCTTACCCCCATCCCACCACCCCCACTACCACTAAAAAAAATAATATTATGTGATTATGTATAAATCCCTTATCCCCACCCCACCCCACCCCACCCCTACCAAAAAAATAATATTATGTGATTATGTATATACCCCTACCCCACCCCCACCTACCTACCCACCCACCTCACCCCACCCCACCTTTCACCTTACTCGCATCCCCCACCCCCACCCCCACCCCCACTGTCCCACCTCAATCCCCCACCTACCTACCTACCCACCCACCCACCCCACCTACCTACCTACCCACCACACCCAACACTTCCTCCCAAAAAAATGATATTAAGCGATTATGTATACCCGATCCACCCCACCTAAAAAAAAATAATCGTGTTTGGTGCGGTTACTGAGAGAGAGAGGAGTGCAATTGAATCGAATATGGGTTGAAAAATGGTTAACCAGTTAATTAACTATAGTTGTTTTAAAAATATGGGTTCAAACTTTAACCAACCTGAATAAATAAAAATGTTTAACCAACCCATTTGGTTCCAGTTAATATGATTTGACCCAACAGTTAACTAATTATATTGGCAGGTCTAAAATGGAGTAATGATCTAGTATTTAGGTTTTTGTGTTAGTTCCCATGAAAAAGAGAGACTTTTTTTTTTGGAATTGGGTCATGATCCAAGAGCACAAAAGTGAATAAGCTTTGGGACAACAAAACCAGGAGTGACATGTAGCTAATGCGTCAACAAACCTCAGATGTGGCTAGAAAGCCTAAAATGTTTCAAAGGAAATCTATTAAATATACTAAAAACATGATATCATAACTTAACATCTGTCATTGTCACAATTCAATACGTGTCATGCTTAATTAATATTCTTTAAGACCCTTAACAAAACTGCCCAGCTAACATAACAAATGAGGATAAAAACAAACCCTAATTTCCCCCCCTAAATTTTAGATTTATAATCCCCTAAATCACTACAAATCTAAGCTGTTTTGATATTATCCTTTATAATTTAAATTTATTTAATAAAATCACTACTTTATGCTATTAATTAATTTTTTGGATTTATAGTTGTAAGACCCCAACTTTTTATGAATAAATATTTAATTTCTGTAATTATTATTTTGAATAATAAGGAGTTGATTGGATTAGTTATGGGTGAAATGTACAAATTTTTCAAAGTAAACAAGTGGTCATAAAATATTCGTTTTGTCGGAGAATATTCATTTGGTCGTGGAATATTCTTGCTGTCGGGGAATATTCGTAAATGCGGCCAAGCAGCCCATTTATGGGCCCCATAACTTGGAATAAGCATGCTTGATATAGAAAGAGATGTAATAATCTTTTATAAAAATAACGACAAAACTTTAACCGTTAAAACTGTTGGAATACCTGGTGGTTAAAATACAGTAATACGCGTGGTTGCACAAGGACACACGGTATTGCACAATATTTTTGGATTATTGATTCTTACGTAAGAAGACATTACTCAATAATTATTACAGTAGTTACTGTTCAATATTTTATTCTATTGATTCAATAATTGCTACGTTGATATTTTATATTATTGTTAATTCAATAATTGCCACTGCACAATATTTTCCATTATCAGATCAATAATTCATAATATTTGAATAATATTATTAGATAGCATTATTGACAATGTCTAAGGAAGTTCTGTCTAAAAAAGGGGTTTGGTCACCTAATTGCGTGCCAGTAAGGAGAAATCCTTATCGGAAAGCCCCCTTGGGAACGACCTGGTTGTCATTATTGTGATTCTGCAATATTATTTGTAAATAATTAATTATTGATTTATATGATAAGGAAATATTTATTTTATGTGCATATAAATAAAGGATTTAACGCTGAGGTATTTTATCAGTATTTTATCAGAATGGAGGTATTAAAAATCATCCATATGTGGATTTCGGTCATTTTTTGTTTGAAATTTGGAAAAACTTTCTTCTACAAAGTTGTAGAGAATTAAAATTTATATGGAATGGACAATGAATTCATATTTTTTTTTATAAAAGGGCTATTTATTATGAATTATTGAAGTTTTGAAAATAAATGTTTTTTTAAAAACATGGGAGGGACCCACTTTTGTTTTTTGGTGGAAAAATGTGCTGAGAATTTTTTTTCAAAAGTGGAGTGTTGAACTTGGTCAAGTGGTGTGCGTGAATTTTTTTATAAAATATTATTTTTTTAAATTTTAGTCTACTTTGGCGTTCTGACATTTTACTATAAATATGGTGCTTAGTTAGAATTGAAAATCACACCAGAATCAGAAGTTTTCTCTTTGTATAATATCGAGCATATTTTTGTAAGTATTTAGATACTTTGAGAGTTGATAAGCAGTGGAAGTTTTCTTCAGTATTATATCCGATATTTCAGCCAGAAGTACTATTCTTTTGAGGTAAGTGATGCTATTTTTTTTGTAAATGATGTTATTTCTTTCAATATCATAATTATACTGAAATATTGTTATGAATTTTATTATGAAATTTTTATTTTTTTATGTCGATGTTACTATTCATTTATACAACACTATTAACGTATACGATATTATTCACGAATACGGCACTATTCACGAAGTATGATTTTTTTTGTGAAATTTCTACCTTTTCGTGTTGGGATTACTATTCACGTATACGACACTATTCACGTATACGACACTATTCACAAAAAAAATTAAATTTTTTTTTCTTTGTCCAAGTTGTCTATTATGGTTACTATATTTGATTGTATCCATGTTTTGATCTTCATTCTTGAATTTTTGCTCCATAATTGATTATTATGGAGTATTTGTGAACTTGGATAAACTAAAGTACGAATCCCTAATCTTTGTCCTTTTATCTCACTGGATTCATTTTCTTTAAGATATTTTTTTATCATCCTCAGTCTTAAATGGTGATACTTGATGAATATTTTTGGCCTGTAGTGTAAGACCCCAACTTATTATAAATAAAATTGAATTTTTTTTTCTATTCATTATTCTAAATTAATAAGGTGTTAAATTGATATAATACTTTGGTTATGGGTGAAATATGCAAATTTTACAAAATAAGCAAGTGGTTATAAAATATTCAATTCTGTCGGGGAATATTCGTTTGGTCGTGGAATATTCTCGTTGTCGGGGAATATTCATACGACGGCGCAGCCATTTATGGGCCCCATAACGAAAAACGGTTGGATGAAAGAAAACGACAAAGTATGAGTTTTTATAAATAACAGCGTAGTTGTTACCGTTAACACTGTTGGATTACCTGATGGTTAAAATACAAAGAATATGCGCTTGCACAAAGATACCACGACAGTATTACGATTTGTTGAATTATTGATTCGTATGTAAGAAGGCACTACTCAATAATTGTTACAGTAATCACTGTTCAATATTTTATTTTATTGATTCAATAATTGCTGTGTCGATATTTTATATTATTGTTGTTTCAATAATTGTCACTGCACAATATTTTCCATTATCAGATCAATAATTCATATTATTTGAATAATATTATTAGATAACATTATTGGCAATGTCTAGAAAGTTCTGTCAAGGAGAGGTTTAGTCACCTAATTGCGCGCCAGTAAGGAGAAATACTTATTGGAAAGCCCCATCTTTCCTGGAAACGGTCTGGTTGTCATAATTGTGATTCTGTAATATTATTTGTGAATAATTAATTATTGATTTATATGATAAGGAAATATTTATTTGATGTGGATATAAATGATGGATTTATTTATTTTATGTGATTATAAATGATGAAATTAATGCTGAGGTGTTTTATCAGTATTTTATCGGAATGGAGGTATTAAAAATCACCCGTTTGTGGATTTCAGATATTTTCTGTTTAGAATTTGGAAAAACTCAAAGCTATAAAGTTGTAGAGAATTCGATTTCAGGCAGAATGGACATAAAATTCGTATTTTTTTGATAAACGGACTATTTTCTATGAATTATTGAAGTTTCAGAAAATAAAATGATTTTTATTAAATTTATGGGTGGGACCCACTTTGGTTAACAACATGTGGGCTGTTGGAAATTTTTCAAAGGTGGTGGCTGGTCTTGGTCATTGAAAGCATACGTAGAATTATTGTTTTAAAAATTAATATTTTATTAATTTAGTCTCCTATGGCGTTCTAGCATTTTCCTATAAATAGATGCTTAGGTTAGAATTGAAAATCACACCAGAAACAAGTTTTCTTTCTCTCTAGATTATCGATCGTATTTTTTTGAGTATTTTGATACTTTGAGAGTTGCTGTTTGGTACAAGTTTCCTTCGGCTTTCTATCTGATATTCCGATCAGAAGTACCGTTATTTTGAGGTAAGGGATGTTATTTTCTTTCGAAATGATATTAATTTCTTCAATATCATTATGCCAAAATATTGGTTTAAATTTTTAAATCAAATTTGGAACTTTTTGTGTCGGGGTTACTATTCACGTATATGGCACTATTCACGTATACGACACTATTCACGAATACGGTACTATTCACCGAAAAAATGAAAATTTTCCTTTTTGTCCAAGATGTCTATTTTGGCTAGTATCTTTGATTGTATCCATGTTTTGATCGTTATTTTTGAATTCTGCTTCACAATTGGTTATTATGAAGTATTATTGATCTTGGATAAACTGTAATATGAATCCCTGATATTTGTTCTTCCGTCTCCTTTGGATTCGCTTTTCTTTAAAATATTTTCATCATCCTCGGTCTTAAATGATGATATTATTGAATATCTTTGGCTCAGTAGTGCAAAGATGATTGATTAATCGATGAATATCTTTGGCCCGTAGTGTAAAGATGAATGTGTTGAGATGAACACTGACCAACCTAAGTGATACAAATGAATATCTTTGGCACAGTGCAAAGATGAATACTTGATTAAAGTTGTATATTGATTGTTGTTACAGGGATAAAATATTGATAATGTACTTTTAAATCTTAGAAGATAGTAGAACTCACTCTCTACGTGACTCTTCTAATGGATTGCTATTTCCGCCGCATTTGTTGATCTAAAACTTGTTGTTTATTATATTTTATCAATTTTTTCCCTGTTGAAGACTAATGATAATTTGTTGTATATTATCTTAGTCATAATATTCTTTACTGGGCTAGTTGAGCTCACCATTTTCCTTTTTGTTCCATTTTTCTTCTCAGAAGGTGAGAACATAGCAAGATCTAGTCGGGGTATGGAGTGATGGTTCTAGAAAGATGTTTTAGCAGTCCTCACTATTTCTGTAAAATAGTATTTGAATAATTGTAATGAGAACTTATTTGAGTGTTGATATTGTCTAGAAGACAATATTTGTATTTAAAGTCACAGTATGTGTTGTCGTATTTTGCACGATAATTGTATTATTGAAGTTGTAGTTTGCTTTCTGTACCATGTATTTGGCGACTCAGGATGGGTGTTGTATACCTATTCCAAGCGCCACAGCTTAATATCAAAGCTTAGGGATATGGTCTATGGCGGAGATCTAGGAATAGAACTAGGAGGGAGAGATGAGTAAATTCTTCGCTAAAGTATGTCGACTTATTTGTTAGTCATTATAATATAGGGATATTATGTGATATGTTAAATTATTTAATTAACCCTTGTTTTATGGCAGTATTTAAGAATGGCTGCTGAGAACGTTAACAATGGAGTGTATGAGACTGTGGAACAACCTTTAGTCACAAACTAGGAGAACGTGTAACAGGAAGATAATATTCCTCCTGTAAACAACGCTACCGAGAAAACGATGAATGATGGAATGTTTAGGAGTTTTTTATAGTTCATGCAAAATCAGACGAGGGAGACTCGTGTACAAAATATGGGTGGAAATGATGGCAACACGCGGTCTGTCACAGCCAAGTAGTTCAAGGAGCTAGGACCACCAGAGTTCTGGGAAAAGCCCGATCCGATTAAGGCGGAAACATGGGTCAAGCAAATTACCAAGATATTCAATGTCTTGGGATGCACGTAGGAACAGAAGGTTCCATTCGCCACCTTTATGTTCCGCGGTGAGGCAGATTACTGGTGGAAATCTTTGAAGCGTACCCAGCCAGCCGCATTTAACATGTCTTGGGAAAGATTTTAGAAACTGTTCAATGACAAGTACTTTCCTGAAAGTATTCGTCATATGAAGGAGGTAGAGTTTATTAGACTGGAGCAGAACAACATGACGGTGTCTCAGTACGAGGCGAAGTTCGCAGAGTTATCCAGGTTTGCACCTTATTTGGTAGAGAATGAGGAACGTATGACGCGGATATTTCTGAGAGGTCTAAAACCCGATATTCGTCAATACCTTATCTCTCATAAATTTTCTCTGTATTCAGATGTTGTCAATATGGCTCAATTATTAGAGCGAGATAATGAGTATACTCAACCGAGGGACCACAACCGTGGTCATCTGGGGTGGCATGTGACCATCGAACGATGATAACCAAATGAGGAGGAAAAAGTATGACAAAGGTGGTAACCACTCGGTGGTAATCGTGGCCATGATAATAGGAGAGGTGAGTCAAGTGGAAATTTCGAAAAGAGGAGATTCAACAATGACGGAAGACATCAAGAAATACCAACACACCAACAACAAATTCTAGGGGAGTAGAATGACCGCCAGTTAGATGTTACAAATGCGGGAAAGAGGGACTTATCAGCCCAAACTGCCCACAACAATCCAAGGTATGTTATAACTGTGGAAAGGAAGGACATATAGCTCGGGATTTTTCTGTAGCAAAACCAAGTTCAGGGGGGATGGTGACTCCAAAAGCTGTCCCGAATAAGTCGAAATCAGCGGTTCCTGGAAGAGCGTTTGTCGTGACTGGCCAAAACATGAGGAACCCAAACGAGGTGATCACGGGTAAGCTAATCTTGAATTCTTGCGAAGTTTATACCTTACTAGATACCGATTCTTCCCATTCTTTTATCTCTCCTGCTTGTGCTCAACGTTTAAACTTGACTCCGGAGAAATTGGATTTTAACTTATCTCGTTGAAACTCAGATTGGGTGAAACCTTCGTTACATCTACGCTTTATAAATCTTGCTTGATCCAAGTGGCACTATCACATTACACTCGCTGATCTTATCTCTTTAAAGATACTTGCTTTTGATGTGATTTTAGGAATTGATTGGTTAACCACTCATCATGCCAAAATTGATTGTTTTCGTAAGGTTGTTAGTTTTCATATTCCTAACCAACTCATTATAACTAATTCAAGTAACTAAACCACTAAAATCAGTTACTGTCATATCAAGCCACAAAGTAATTCGTTTATTAAAAAACAGATGTCAAGCTTTCTTAGCCCATATTATGGATTTAAATAAAGACAAGTCAGATTTGGATAATATTTCTATTGTTAGAGAATTTCCTAATGTATTTCCTGAAGAACTTCCCGGTCTACCCCCAGAACGTGATGTTGAATTCTTTATTGACCTTGAACCGGGTACAAAACCCATTTCTAAAACCCCATATTGAATGGCTCCTATTGAACTTCAGGAGTTAAAAGTCCAACTACAGGAATTATTAGACATCAGTTTCATTCGTCCTAGTACATCTCCTTGGGGTGCTCCTGTTTTATTTGTAAAGAAGAAAGACGGGAGTATGCGACTTTGTATTGACTATCGAGAATTAAACCATGTCACCATCAAGAATATGTATCCACTACCTCGCATTGATGACCTGTTTGACCAGTTACAAGGAGCACAATTCTTTTCAAAGATCAACCTTCGTTCTGGATATCATCAGCTAAAGATTAAAACTGAGGATATTCAAAAGACTACCTTCAGAACTCGATACGGGCATTATGAATTCTTAGTCACGTCTTTTGGATTGACTAATGCTCCTGCTGCTTTCATGGATATGATGAACCGAGTATTCAAGGAATATTTAGATCAGTTCGTTGTTGTCTTTATTGATGACATCCTCATCTATTCTAAAAGTTGTAAAGATCATGAGCACCATTTGAAGCTGATACTTGAAAGGCTTCGTGAAAACAAGCTTTATGCCAAGCTGAAGAAATGCGAGTTCTGGCTTGAGGAAGTAGCATTCCTTGGGCACGTGGTGTCAAAACATGGAGTATCTGTTGACCCGACGAAGATTGAAGCAATACAAAGTTGGGAGCAACCGAAGACGGTGACCGAAGTATGCAGCTTTTTGGGCTTAGCTGGTTATTATTGGAGATTCATGGAAGGATTTTCTCGAATCGCTACTCCATTAACTCAGCTGACTTAGAAAGATACAAAATTCGTATGGAACGAGGAATGCGAGAAGATTTTCCAAGAGCTCAAGAGGAGACTCATTTTGGCACCTGTTCTGGCAATACCATCTGGTTCAGATGGATTTGTTATCTACAACGATGCTTCAGGCAAAGGGTTAGGATGTGTTCTCATGCAAAATGGGAAAGTCATAGCCTATGCCGCATGACAACTCAAAGAATATGAGAGGAATTATCCTACTCATGATCTAGAGTTGGCAGCAGTCGTTTTCGCGTTGAAAATCTGGAGACACTACCTGTATGGGGAGAAAGTGGAGATTTATACGGACCATAAAAGCCTCAAATATTTCTTCACCCAAAAAGAACTCAACATGTGGCAACGACGTTGGCTTGAGCTGTTGAAAGATTACGATCACACTATTTAATATCATCCTGAAAAAGTGAACGTAGTAGCTGATACATTGAGTAGAAGATCATATGCAAGTACGAGTGCGATATTGTTAACACAAAGGCCCATTTTGTATGACTTGCAAAGGATGGAGGTAGAATTAAAGACTCCAGGGACCCATGTGATGATGACGAATATACGAGTAGAACCGACTTTAATCGATAAAGTTAAAGCTGGTCAAGCTACGGACCTGGGGCTGATGCGTATGAAGAAGAAAGTGCAAGAAGGAGCTATTCCAGAAGCAAGAATCGATGAAGAAGGAATACTTCGAGTCAAATCTAGACTTTGCATTCCTAACGATTTTAACTTGAAGCATAGAATCATGATGGAGGCACACAATACCCCGTTTGTAATCCATCCTGGGAGTACCAAAATGTATCATGATATTCGACATACATTTTGGTGGAACAATATGAAGAGAGAGATCGCGGAGTTTATCTCGAGGTGTTTAACTTATCAACGTGTAAAGGCAGAGCATCAAGTACCAAAAGGTCCATTGCAACCACTTGAGATTCCGAAATGGAAGTGGGAACACATTACCATGGATTTCATTACGGGTCTTCCCAAAGTTTCTCAAGGCATAGATGCGATTTGAGTTATTGTTGATAGATTAACCAAGTCTGCTCATTTCTTGCCTATACGTGAGACTTATTCCCTTGAATGTCTTGCTCGTATGTACTTGAATGAGGTTGTGAGATTGCATGGTATGCCAGTATCCATAGTTTTGGATCGTGACCCAAGATTCACTTCAAGATTTTGGGTTAGCCTACAGAAAGCTATGGGCACAGATTTACGATTCAATTCGGCATACCATCCTCAAACGGACGGACAATCGGAAAGGACTATTCAAACTCTTGAAGATCTATTAAGACTCTGTGTCCTAGATTTCAAAGGAAGTTGGGATAAGTACTTGCCACTGGTGGAATTCTTCTACAACAACAATTATCAAGCAAGTATAGGCATGGCTCCATTCGAGGCGTTGTATGGACGAAAGTGTCATTCTCCAGTATGCTGGGACGAGGTGGGAGAAGCAACGTTGTTGGGACCGAATTAAATACGCATGATATCTACGAAAAAGATCCAAAAGATTCGACAACGTATTCAAACCTCACAGGATCGACAAAAGATTTATGCGGATCTTCATCGAAAGGACGTGGAATTTAATATTGTGGATCATGCATTGTTACGTGTTGCTCCATGGAAGGGAGTTACAAGATTTGGAAAGAGAGGAAAGCTCAATCCAAGATTTGTTGGTCCATTTGAGATTCTTGACGGAATAGGAAATGTGGCCTATAGACTCGCATTACCTCCAAGCATGTCTCGTGTTCATAATGTTTTTCACATATCTATGCTTCGTAAATATGTAAAAGTCCCAAACCATATTATTGAGTTAGAACCGAACGAGATAGCTGAAGATTTAACGTACGAGGAGGTACCTGTTAAGATTTTGGATAGGAAAGAGCATGTCCTACGCACGAAGGTTATACCACAAGTCAAGGTTTTATGGAAAAACCATGCAATTGAGGAAATGACATGGGAGTTGGAATCGGAAATGAAAGCGAGATACCCTCACCTGTTCGAAACACCAGGTACGTGCGTCAATTTCGAGGACGAAATTTTATAAGGAGGGGAGGTTGTAAGACCCCAACTTATTATAAATAAAATTGAATTTTTTTTTCTATTCCTTATTCTAAATTAATAAGGTGTTAATTTGATATAATGCTTTGGTTATGGGTGAAATGTGCAAATTTTACAAAATAAGCAAGTGGTTATAAAATATTCAATTCTGTCGGAGAATATTCGTTTGGTCGTGGAATATTCTTGTTGTCGGGGAATATTCGTACAACGACGCAGCCATTTGTGGGCCCCATAACGGAAAACGGTTGGATGAAAGAAAATGGCAAAGTATGAGTTTTTCTAAATAACGACGTAGTTGTTACCGTTAACACTGTTGGATTACCTGGTGGTTAAAATACAGTAATATAAGTGGTTGCACAATAGCACACGGTATTGCACAGTATTGTTGAATTATTGATTAATACGTAAGAAGGCACTACTCAATAATTGTTACAGTAATCACTGTTCAATATTTTATTTTATTGATTCAATAATTGCTGCGTTGATATTTTATATTATTGTTGTTTCAATAATTGTCATTTGCAAGATTTTCCATTATCAGATCAATAATTCATATTATTTGAATAATATTATTAGATAACATTATTGGCAATGTTTAGAAAGTTCTGTCAAGGAGAGGTTTGGTCACCTAATTGCGCGCCAAGATGAGGAGAAATCCTTATTGAAAGCCCCTCTTCCTGAGGACTACTTAGTTGTCATAATTGTGATTCTCGTAATATTATTTGTGAATAATTAATTATTAATTTATATGATAAGGAAATATTTATTTGATGTGGATATAAATGATGGATTTATTTATTTTATGTGGTTATAAATGAAGAAATTAATCTTTGAGGTGTTTTATCGGATTTTGTCGGAATGAAGGTATTAAAATCACCCGCTTGTGGATTTTAGATATTTTCTGCTTGGAATTTGGAAAACTCAAAGCTATAAAGTTGTAGAGAATTCGATTTCAAAGTGAATGGACATAAAATTCATATTTTTCTGATAAATGGGCTATTTTCTATGAATTATTGAAGTTTCAAAAAATAAAATAATTTTTATTAAATTCATGGGTGGGACCCGCTTTGGTTAACAACATGTGGGCTGTTGGAAATTTTTCAAAGGTGGTGGCTGGTCTTGGTCATTGAAAGCATACATAGAATTATTGTTTTAAAAATTAATATTTTATTAATTTAGTCTCCTATGGCGTTCTAGCATTTTCTTATAAATAGACGCTTATGTTAGAATTGAAAATCACACCAGAAACAAGTTTTCTTTCTCTCTAGATTATCGAGCGTATTTTTGTGAGTATTTTGATACTTTGTGAGTTGCTGTTCGGTACAAGTTTCCTTCGGCTTTCTATCCGATATTCAGATCAGAAGTATCATTACTTTGAGTTAAGGGATGTTATTTTCTTTCGAAATGATATTAATTTCTTCAATATCATTATGTCAAAATATTGGTTTGAACTCTTTAATCAAATTTGAAACTTTTTGTGTCGGGGTTACTATTCACGTATACGGCACTATTCACATATACGACACTATTCACGAATACGACACTATTCACCGAAAAAATGAAAATTCTCCTTTTTGTCCAAGATGTCTATTTTGGCTACTATCTTTGATTGTATCCATGTTTTGATCGTTATTTTTGAATTCTGCTTCACAATTGGTTATTATGAAGTATTATTGATCTTGGATAAACTGTAATACGAATCCTTGATATTTGTTCTTCTGTCTCACTGGATTGGTTTTTTTAAAAATATATTTCATCATCCTCAGTCTTAAATGATGGTATTACTGAATATCTTTGGCCTGTAGTGCAAAGATGATTGATTAGCTGATGAATATCTTTGGCCCGTAGTGCAAAGATGAATAGGTGTTGAGATGAACATGACCAACTAGTGATACAAATGAATATCTTTGGCCTGTAGTACAAAGATGAATACTTGATTAAAGTTGTATATTGATTGTTGTTACAGGGATAAAATATTGATAATGGACTTTTAAATCTTAGAAGATAGTAGAACTCACTCTCTACGTGACTCTTCAAATGGATTACTATTTTCGCTGCATTTGTTGATTTAAAACTTGTTGTCTATTATATTTTATTAGTTTTTTTCCTGTTGAAGACTAATGATAATTTGTTGTATATTATCTTAGTCATAATATTCTTTACTGGGCTAGTTGAGCTCACCATTTTCCTTTTTGTTCCATTTTTCTTCTCAGAAGGTGAGAACATAGCAAGATCTAGTCGGGGTATGGAGTGATGGTTCTAGAAAGATGTTTTAGCAGTCCTCACTATTTCTGTAAAATAGTGTTTGAATAATTGTAATGAGGACTTATTTGAGTGTTGATATTGTCTAGAAGGCAATATTTGTATTTAAACTCACAGTATGTGTTGTCGTATTTTGCACGACAATTGTATTATTGAAGTTGTAGTTTGCTCTCTGTACCATGTATTTGACGACTCAGGATGGGTGTTGTATACCTATTCTGGGGGTGTCACATGTAGTTCAAAGATGAATGATTACCTAATGAATATCTTTGGCCTGTAGTGAAAAGATAAATGATTACCTGATGAATATCTTTGGCCCGTAGTGCAAAGATGGACAAGTGTTGAGATAAACATGACCAACTGGTGATACAAATGAATATCTTTGCCCCGTAGTGCAAAGATGAATATTTGATTCAAGATGTATATTGATTGATGTTATATGAATAAAATATTGATGATGAACTTTTAAATCATAGAAGATTGTAGACTTCATTCTCTACTTAACTCTTCTAATGAATTGTTGTTTCCGATGCAGTTGTTGATCTAAAATTTGTTGTCTATTATATTCTATCAGATTTTTCCGTGTTGAAGACTAAGGATAATTTTTTCTACATTATCTTAGTCATAATATTCTTTATTGGGCTAGTTGAGCTCATCCTTTTCTTTTTGTTCCATTTTTCCTTAGGAGGCGAGAATATAGCGGGAACTAGTCAGGGTGTGGAGTGATGGTTCAAGACAGTTGTTTTAACAGTTCTCACTATTTTGTAAAATAGTGTATCAATAATTGTAATGAAGACTTATTTGAGTTTGGATATTGTCTAGAAGATAATATTTGTATTTAAACTCACAGCATATGTGTTGTCATATTTTGTACGATAATTGTAATAATGAAGTTGTAGTTGTTTTCTGTACCATGTATTTGGCGACTCAGAATGAGTTGTGTGGACCTATTTTGGGGGCGTCACAATAATCTTCTAAATCACTACAAATCTAAACTGTTTTGATAATATCAACTGTTTTGATATTATCCTTTATAATTTAATTGTTATTTAATAAAATCACTACTTTATGCTATTAATTAATTTTTTAGATTTATAATATTCTAAATCACTACAAATCTAAACAGTTAATAGCATAATGTCATTCTCTTATGTTTTTAGATTTATAATCCCCTAAATCATTGAAAATCTAAACTGTTTTGATATTATCCTTTGTAATTTAATTATTATTTAATAAAATTACCACTTTATCTCAACACTACCCCCTACAATGTATATTCATTTGTTTTTCTATGTAAAATTTGATCATTCCACAACAATCTACCATCTTCTTATTATATTTTAATTTATTAATTGTACGTACACATTTATTATTAAAAAATTAAATAATCCCGCCGTAACGCGCGAGTTTGTATCTAGTAGAATCCTAATTTAGTGAACTGGTTTAGGAAAGCGAAACCTCAGAAAATTGTTTAAAGTTGGACAAGATCCTAATATTACGTTTGGATTGAAAAAATGGAATGGAGAGTGGAATGATTCATTCCGTTCTAATTAGAATAAGTTATTCTATACTCTCTCTCGCCCAAGGAATAAAATTCATAAATTTGGGAGGAATAAAAATGGTTCAATCTATTCCAATTACAATCAAACAGATTTTTTTTTTCATTCCATAAAAATGAGTCATTTTATTCCTACCTTCATTACTCCGATCCAAACGTATAACATTTTGTTGTTTTTAACCCACATATATCAAAGGACACAAGGGACCACTCACTTAACAAGTTAAACAAACATGATTAATTCCGGTATTGCCATTAATTAATTTCATAAATATGCTCACATGGTTTTTCTATTCTTCTTGTGGTACGGTGTTCAACAAAATATTTGTTATGGATCAAAAATGAGTAAATATTATCTCTACATTCCATTACATTTATTAATGGTTAGGATTTAAAAAATAAACTTGCCATCCACTAGTTATTCTAGCGGACATGAGTAATATTTTTTTATGCCCCCATCATAAGTCATAGCAGGAAGGGAATCCGCTGCTTTGTAACTGTAACTCTTGATAATGATATGCAGTTAGTAGTGTGCTAATAAGTGGTGTTCCAACTTTATCAGGAGATGTCCTCTTAGGAAATCAACTCGAAGGAGAGGTGCACTTGGGTGTTCTGCAAGAATGGTTCATCATTCACTGGTAGAATACACGCGCTTTCACACTACTCTTCACTGCTATATTCATTTTGCTTTCATTGGTCCTCTTTTGCCGCGTAGGTCAGTAGAAATCTTGGTAACATAAACTGTACCATATGTGTCCTAGTTTAAGTGACTCTTTTTGGTTGTTTTCTACATTCCAGAATCATTGAGGCATAGTTCAACGATATTTGTTCTGCTAGCATTAGTGTTTGTGGGGATATGTTCAGTGCTGGCAATCTCTACACTCTTGGAAGGCAAAACACAGAGTCCAAGACTAATATCTCAGTTGGACAATCAAGCCTCCTCCTTCAACCTTTTTACTGCAATTCCTGTCATTGTGACTTCCTTCACTTTTCATTTTAATAGTAAGTACATATCATTCTCCAATGTTCACTTCAATGTCAAGAATCACTCTTTTGGGACAAGAAACTGTATGTTACTCAAGTTTTCTTAAAACTTAGTACATCAAATGAATGATTGCAGTTCATGCTATTGGAGTGGAGCTTGGGAAAGCTGCTGACATAACCTCCTAGTACTTTGTTCTGCAATTTACTTTACCATCGGAATCTTTGGTTACCTTCTTTTTGGAGATTCAATCATGGCCGACATACTTGTAAATTTTGATCAGAAGGGATCTTTGCTTAATAATATACTAGTTTGCATCGACTCCCAAGGAAAATGACTCTGTTTTTTTTGCTGGTCATATGATGGGGGCATAAGCGTCCAGTAAAAATATTACTTCCGTGACGCTCCCAATATAGGTATACATCACTCATCTTGAGTCGCCAAATACATGGTACAAAATTCAAATACAACTTAATTATACAACAGTCGTGTGAAATATAACAAAACATAATCTAAGAGTTTTAATAAGAATATTGTCATCTAGACAATATCCACACTCAAAGGAGTCCTCATTACATTTATTGTCACACTATTTAACAGAATAGTGAGAACTACTAATGCTATCATCTGGACCATCACTTCGTTCCCCGACTAGTCCTTGGCCACGCTCTCATTTCTCAAGAGAATAAAGGAAAGAAAGGGTGAGCTCAACTAGCCCAAGAAGAAATATTATGACTAAGATAATGCAGAATAAATTATCATTAGTCTTCAACAATGTTAAACTGATAAAATACAATAGACATCAAGTTTAACTGCAGCGGAATAAGCAATCCATTAGAAGAGTCAAGTAGAGTATGATATCTACTATCTTCTATGATTTAAAATGTTTTCATCAATTTTTATCACTGAGATTCAGCTTAATAAATAAACCACATCATTGAGTCATCCCTGCACTACGGGCCAAGGATATTCATTAAATCATCAATGGTCATGACTATACCAAATAATCCATGGTCATAATCATACCAAAAACTGTCCATCAATGCACTACAGGCTACTGAGGACTTTTACCACATCACTTATAACATTACAGGTCATGATTATACCGAATAATCCTTGGTCATAATCATACCAAGTCCATCTATGAACGTAAACCAAAGATGACTTTCATCACAATATAAGCACGAGGATGATGACAATGACATAATAATTCAATAAAACAAGTTCAAGAATAAATTTTAAAGATTTATAAGTTAATTTATCTTGAAATCAATTACGTCTAAATTGTCAACATGATACTGCTTTGTGGAGTAAAATTCAAGAATGCTCAGAAGAATATTTCCATGAAAAGATACCGGATGAAACGCAAATATCTAGGATATTCTACTAATTTCATGGAGTATAGAAGCCAAAACTTTAACCAAATGAGTATCATAAAATATATGAAACTGCAAATGGATTTTCACCCGCCATGCGGTAATCCACGTAGATGCATCATTTCCACAATTTAATAAGGAATGAATACGAAGGATCATTCACCATGCATGTGATAATCCACATGTAGACATGTTATTCCAATGTAATAATAAAGAATGGAACCGAATGTCAGCGTAATCCGCATGCATGTGATATTCCAATGAGAAAAATAAAGAATGGAATAACAAAAAGAATTCACCAAGCATGCGATATACACACATCTGAGTTATTCCAATGTAATAATAAAGAATGGAACCAGTGTCTAAGCGTAATCCGCATGCATGTGATATTCTAAATGAATAATAAAGAATAGAATAACAAAGAATTCACCATGCATGCGATAGATCATACGACATGTGTTATTCCAATGTAATTATAAGGAATGGAATAATGTAAGAATTTCACCATGTATGCGGATTGCGATGTAGACAAAGTTATTCCAACATAATAATAAAGAATGGAATAATGAAGCTTTCTTTATGAATACGAAAGAAATAATACCCCTTACCTTAGAAAGAAACTTGATACTGGAGTAGAGAGGTAACAGACTTCTCTTCTTCTTTCTCTCTATAATAATTGCTCTATAGCTTTAGTGAATTGGTGAGAAATGAAGGAAGAATGAACTTCTATTTATAGGAAAATATAGTTTCGATAATTACACGTTTTGAGTCTCAAAATATTATAGTACAATACCTCAAACTTTTCTTTCATTTTTAATTTAGTCCTGCAAGTATTATCAAACTTGCACCACCTCCCCTAATAGTAAATAATGTGAATCAATAGTTCAATCATGTGAATCAATAGTTATAATCATGTGAAAATACTGAATTACAAAGATAGTACCTCCATCTATACCTCCATTTTTAACTTAGTCATGCAAGTATTATCAATCTTGCACCAACTCCCCTAATAGTACATGAATGTGATTCAATAGTACACACATATGAACAAATAGTTATAATCATGTGAATTAATAGCAATTAATTACTCATTTATCCGATTAATTATCCGACTGGTCAGTAAAACTTCCAAACATCAATTAATATCAAAATAAATGTCGATTTCCACTAACACTAATAATTCCAACACAATGGAACTATCAATTTCATCTTTAATCAATATGAACTTATTCATCATAAATATTATAACTCATAATATTTAACAACCAGGTCGTTCCCAGGAAAGAGGGGGCTTTTCGATAAAGATTTCTCCTTATTGGCGCACAATTAGATGACCAAACCTCTCCTTGATAGAACTTCTAGACATTGTAAATATTGCAATTTAATAATATGAATAACTTTGTCATCTCAATTATTGATTTAATAATATAACATATTATGCAGATGATACTGTGACAATAACTGAATCAATAATATGAGAGATATGATGCAGCAATTACTGTAGCAATAATTGAGTATAACTGAGTGACTTCTCACGTAAGCATCAATAATCAATACCGTGTGCTACTATGCAACCACACGTATTACTGTACTTTTACTACCGGGTAGTTCAACAGTTTTAACGGTAACACTTTTCGCCTTTTATTTTATAAAAGATAATTACGCTGCTTTTCTAACTACGACAATACTTCCGTCGTGGGGTCCACCAATGATTGTGCCATCGTACGAATATTCTCTGTTAAAATGAATATTCTCCGACCAATCAAATATTATATAACCACTTGTTTACTTTGCAAAATTTATAAATATTACCCACAACTATAACATTATATTATATCCACACCATAATATTCAAAAATATATTTCGAGAGAAATTAATCTTTATTCATAAAAGTTGGGGTCTTACAACTTCTGTCCGCTAGAATAACTATCGGACGAAGAGTTTGTTTTTTAAATCCTAACTTTTAATAAATATAATGGTAGGAGGAGATGGTATTTGTCCATTTTTAATTCATAGCAAATATATGTTATGGATCATTCTCCTATATATATATATATATACACACACACACACACACACACAAAGAGCTTCCTATGCGAGTGGTCCGCATGTAGATCACCTTTAGCGACGAACAAAACCGTTGTCATATGGTCTGAATCGTTGTCGTAGCCCAGAACCGTCACTATAGCCCGGTTCATACCCTATGACGACGGATTTATCGATAGTTTGTCCATCGTTAAAGGTGGTGCATGCGAACCACCCGCATAAGAAGCATAGTATATATATAAATATATGTTATAATATTATAACTTCCTCAAAAGTCATAAGCTACAAGCTAAGGTCTAAACTATGATTTTGTGGATCTTGGTTGAATGTATGTTTCCTTTTTCTTTGCCTATAAAAAGTAAACTTCTCTAATGAAAGAACACAAACAAACAGAGAAATTTCCTAATACTTCTATCTTGCAACTTTGTTATTTCTTTAGTTCTATAACACGTTATCAGCACGATACTCCAACTAACTGAGATGATGGCAAACCTGGAAAAAAGAGACTTTTCAACTTTAAAAATCTCTGGAGATAACTATTTGGCTTGGGCACTTGATGCAGAATTACACCTTAAGTGTAAATGGGTTAGAAAAAGACCATTGAATCAGGAAACAAAGCTACTACGACACAAAATGCACAAACCATAATCTTTCTTCCTCATTATGTTGATGAAGGATTAAAAACTGAGTATTTAACATTCAAAGATCCTTTAACCTTATGAACACAACTAAAGGAAAAATTTGACCACCAAAAATTGGTTGTTCTCCATAGTGCTAAATTTGAGTAGATTAATTTAAGGCTACGAGATTATAAATCAATTACGGAGTATAATTCTAATGTCTATAGAATAACCTCTACTTTGGCCTTGTGTTGGGATCCATTTTTTGAAACCCAAATTTTAGGAAAAACACTTTCAACTTTTCATCCCACTAATATGACTCTTTCACAACAATATAGACAAATGATGTGAATTATTGTCTATCCTCCATGTTTCGGAAAAGAATAATAAATTATTGTTGAAAAACCATCAAGTACGGCCAACAGGTTCTACCCCATTGCTAGACATTAACAACACGTCATTCCAGCAGAATTAACTTGATAATGGATGGCAAAATAATAAGAAGTTTCTGGGATGGAAAAATAAACGAGGCCATCATAACAACAAATTTCACAATCGCAATAATTCAGGACACCAGAAGTGGCAAGAGTCTGAGTCAGGTAAAAATAAAAAAAAATGTAGCACAGACAGAGAACAAACCAGATGTTTGTTTTAGGTGTGGGATGAAAGGGTATTGGGCGCATACCTGTCGTACGCCAAGGCATCTGGTTAATTTATACCAATAGTCTCAAAAGAGAAAAGAAAAACACAACAAGAAAATGCTCTAACAGCGACCAAAAATATCAACGACCGCACTTACGGTCGTAGATATGATTATTAGCGACCGACAGTAGTGACCGCCCTTGAATATGGTCGCTAGATTATGTTAGCGATCGAAGCCAGTCGCTAATTGGTTGCTGGTTCAATTTTACCTCCAAAAAAATTGGCAGGAAATGTTGACGCTTCTTGTTTGTGACCATTCACCATCAGCGACCGCATTCAGTCAGCGACCGCATTCAGTCGCTGATGCTTCCACATCATTAAAAATTAGCGACCGCATACGGTCGCTGATGCCGGTCGCTGATCCTTTTAATCTATTAGTCTTTCGCTCGACAGTAGCAGAATCAGAAAGGAAAAAAAAGAGGGAGACCAAAAAGGGAGAAGAGGAAGAAGGGGGAAAAGAGGAGAGAGGGGATCGTGGTTTCTTTGCCACGATCGGGTGGTTAGTCTACTCCTTCAATTGGTGTTAGGTACCAAACTCTATAATAAATATTTGATATATATATATATATGTGTGTGTGTGTGTATTATGTTATGTTTGAATATTTGGGTTTTTCTTTTTCTTTTCGTTTATTGTAGCTTGTGGGTTTTGATTCAATTTCATTTTTTGTTAATTTATGTGGTTCAAATGTTTGATTGAATGGATTAGTCTCCAATGTTAGTATAATGGGTTAGTCTCCAATGTTAATATTTTTTGTATAATGGGTTAGTCTCCAATGTTAGTGGTTTGACATTTAACAACACCAATTGGAACTATTAAACTAAGTGATCCTTTGGTGTGGTTTGACAAGTAATTTTGAACATCAATCAATCATTAGTTATATGTTCATAAACAATGTCAAAATCTTGAGCTTGGAAGATTGGTGGAAGGTTCTGATCATTGCACCAATTGTAGTGTTTGAAAACACAACATTTTTCACAACAATTCCTTCCACATCCTGCTCATTTGGGTCTCTACCAAGACTGCCAATGCTGATCATATAAAAGAGAAGCACATAAATTTGAAATTAGGAATATATATATATATATATATATATAGTATGAAAACTAAAACATTAGAACTTAAGAAAAAGTTTTATATGCAAGAGTTAAAATTCTATAAAAAAGAGAAGAAAATTTAAGGAATGTTTAGTTACCAAAACACATAGCATATTTCAAAAAATATCATTTGTAAACAAAAATATACAAGTGAAGAACAAAATATAATTAAAGAAAAAAAGAAGAGGAGATGATATCGAATTGAATTAGTTGCACTTACATTAATAAATGTCAAACCACTAACATTGGAGTCTAATATCCAATTGGTGCTGTTCAATGATGTAGGGATTTTAAACTAAGTGATCCACTAGAGCCTATTAAGGGACTGTTGGAGCTGATGGGCTGGGCTTGGGGCCGCGAGGCCATATGAGGCCACACCAAGCTTAGCCAAGCCTCACGGGGCTAAGCCAAGCTTGGCTGTCGGCATGGTCAACTATTGGGGGGATGTTAAGCCAACATAGACAGTGATAGGGAACTTTTAGTGCAACAGAGAAGGTAACTAGACACACTTGGTCAATAAAGAGACTGTTTTGGCTATAACAGAAAAACAAGGGTATTTAACACTTATGTATACAAGAATAAAACTACAATATATTATAGAAGCTATAAATTGCTCAACCAAGTTATGAATATCCCAAAACATAAAAGATTATAGAAAGGGACTGTTTTGGGTACAATCTTAAAACATGTTAGCCGCCTTAGCACACTAGTTGATATGAATGAATCTCCAAGATACTCAAAAGTTGTATAAATGAGTTAGCAAACTCTGATATTAAGCTAGCATGAATGAAATACCTTACGTATTCACTTACGATAAACAATAAAAAAAATTTAAGAGGAAGGTAAAATAAAATAACATGATATAATATATATATTAAACTAAGTGTCATTTACTTAGTTTCTCATACTAAATTTAATAATATTTAATATTTGACATATAATATATATTAAATATGATTAAGTATATAATTAAATTATAATATAATATCATACAAATATAATAAAACTTTCATATGCTTACAAGTATGCTCAAGTATATAACTTTTTACTGCTTTAATTTGCGTTCATTCATTATTGTTTTGGTCTTATTGTGACGCCCCCAAAATAGGTATACATCACCCATCTTGAGTCGCCAAAAAATACACTACTGACAACTTCATTTATACAACTGTCGTGCAAAATATGATGACATATATACTGTGAGTTTCAATACAAATATATATACCAACTCTGACTCATGTCACAATTGCACCTTACATAAAGGTACAGTCAATAACTGTTTTAGGAATTAAAATCTTTGGGAAGTGCTCAAGGAAACCTTCGTACATGGGAGGCCATGCGTCTAGGTTATGATAGATATCACATGTCCACAGAATTATCCTTGGTTGACCCAATAGACCCCAAAGAAAAACGAGAAGATTACTATCATGTTCCTTCCAATGGTGAGTCTTCTCTTGATATATAACTATCTCCACTGTCTGCAATTGAGAACTATATTTTAACCAAGCTCCAAGATTATATAGGTAGTGCTCATAAATATACTCAGCAAGTGGATGTGCACAACCCTGTCTTATGATAACAAGAGGTTGTATGTCATTAGACATCTTGTATGATAGTGACAAAACACCTTCCAAAGTTGGGTTCACCTCACCCTATTCGGGCTCACCAAAATTAAATATCAATCATGATACAATACGACACACTTATCTAAAGTTCTCAATAAATTATCTCCATATTATTTAGGAGAACCTCAATGACTTATAGACCACCGCTCTATTCCCATGTTATCCCCTCGCCGACCCAAATACACACTCTTATTACCCGAAAGGAATTGTGAAGCAAAAAAGGGTGAACACAAATAGCCCAAAGAAAGAATATCGTGACTAAAGATAATTAAATTATCAATAGCCTTCGTCAGTAATAAATTAGAGATTTAGAACATATGGTAGATGATAAAACTTTTCAATCATAGTTGTAGCGGAACGAGCAATCCATTAGAAGAGTCAAATAGACCATAAAGTCTATTATTTTCTCCACGTTAAAAGTCCACCAACAATGTTTTATCCTCGTAACATCAATCAACAGCCTTTTCCACAATCGTATGAATAACTCATAATCATAATTGTGATTCTAAATTCTCTTCGCACTCGTGATTTAAGATAATTTTCATCACCTATCTATACCTGAAACATCAAAGATCATGGTTATACCAAATCATAGTTCCTGTTTATAATCATACTTAATAAATTCATCTTTGCACTACGGGCCAAAAATATTCATTATCATTTCATCTTTGGACTACAGGCCGAAGACATACAACTGTATTTTAGAAGAGTCAAGTAGAGCATGATATCTACTATCTTCTACGAATTTAAAAGTTTATTATCAATATTTTATCGCTGAGACTCAACTCAATAAGTAATCCACATCATCGAATCACCACTGCACTACGGCCAAGGATATTCGTTAATATCACATCCATGATTTATCCATGAACTACGGGCCAAGGATATTCATTATTATCACATCCATGAATTTATATTTCATCGCTGAGACTCAGCTCAATAATTAATCCACATCATTGAATTATCCATGCACTACGGCTAAGGATATTCATTAGTATCATAACCACAAATTATCTATGCACTACGGGCCAAAGATAATCGTGTTTTCATCAATGGTCATGATCATACCATAAAACAATTCATCTTTGCACCCTTGGCCGAAGAGAATCCATGGCCATAATTATACCAAAAATTGTCCATCAATGCACTACGGGCCAATGAGGATTTTTACCACATCATTTGTAACATTACAGTCATGATTATACCGAATAATTCCTGGTCATAATCATACCAAGTCTATCTATGCACTACAGGCCACAAATGACTTTCATCATAATATAAGCATGAGGATGATAACAATGATATAAAGAATTAATCAAATGAGATAAATGATAAATATTAAACATTTATAATACAATTTATCCAGAGTTCAATAATATCCAAATGTTATCAATCATTTAATAATCTCATAATCTAATATCATTAATATTATAACAATATTTTAATTATTTCTTAAACTTATAAATAATTTATTTTAATTGTTTACACTTTACTAATTAATGCATTTAATCATCCTAAAATGCCAAACTCAAAAGATTTCATCATCAATAACCAAAACTCTCATCACAAATCTGCATATACCTTATATAGGATTTCCAAGCCATAAAATCCTATTTTCTAATTTTGTTACTTCACATAACATATTTAATTCATTTACTCATAACTAGTTCATTTTCATGAAAAATACCAAATCAGTCCCAAAAATATTTCTTTTCTGGGATTTAGCAGAATATAGTCTAATATTAAACATATATTTTTCTCGAAATTTTAAAAATTCATTTACTATTTTTCATATGGCCAAAACTGCCGAATATTTAGACATTTTTTTATAAACTGTACTTTTGTCCAAAAATTCTGAAATTTACACGGTATACTTCTGTTATATACATATACTCCCAATAAAATTTTTATCAATTTTGGAGTTAACCACAAGGAGTTATAAGGGTTTACTTTTAAAATAGTCTTTTCCCATAAAATTCATAACTCTTAATCTATACATCCAAAAATTGCCATTTTTGGACACAATATAGAAAACTCATCAAATTATCATTTCAAATTTTCCCAGAATTTTTGAGGGTCGGAAAAATTACGAAAAATGCAAATGGATTTTCACCCGCTATGCGGTAATCCACGTAGACAGATCATTTCCACAATTTAATAAGGAATGAATACGAAGGGTCATTCACCATGCATGCAAAAATAGTCCATGTAAATGATTATTCCAAATGTAATAATAAAGAATGGAATAATGTAAGAATTCACCATGCATGTGATAGACCGCACAGATAGGTTATTCCCAACAGAATAATAAAGAATGGAACCAGGTCATGCGTAATCCGCACAGACAGGATATTCCAACATAATAATAAATAACGGAATAACAATAGAATTTCACCAGGCATGCGATAGACCGCACAGACAGGTTATTCCAATAAAATAATAAAGAATGGAATAACAGAAGAATTTCACCATATATATGGTACTTCGCATAGACAGGTTATTCCAATATAATAATAAAAACTCTCTTCATGAATACGAAAGAATAATACCCCTTACCTTAAAAAGAAGAGTATTCCGACGGGTAGGGCGAAAGATATTCTTGAAGAAAACTTATACTTTTTCTACGCCAAAGCTTCTTAAAACTCTAAAAAATACGCCAAGATTATGAAGAAGAATTCTCAATTTCGTGTGTTTTCAATTCTAACTAAGCATCCTATTTATAGGAGAATGGAAAGGATACTATGCAATAAAATATAATATATTCTATTTATAATATATATATATATATATATATATATTGAAAATCTAATAAAACAAATAACTTTATAAAAGTATTCTTTTTATATAAAAGATTTTACTATGCAAACACTATGCATGCAAAGATGCAAATACTATGCATAATAAAATATATTATATTCTATTTATAATCAAATAAAACACTTTATAAAAAGTATTCTATTTTATATAAAAAAGTTTTCTGTTTTATTACATTTATAATAATAATAAAACAAAATTCATCATCATTATTATAATTCACACTATTAATCGACCAGGTCATTCCCAGGAAATAGGGGTTTTTCAATAAGGATTTCTCCCTATTAGCCCGCAATTAGGTGACCAAACATCTCATTGACAGAACTTCTAGACATCGTTAATATTACAAATAATAATATTAATAACTTTATCATCTCAATTATTGATTTAATAATATATAAAATATTGACAATAAATGAATCAAATAACGTGAGATACTCTGCAACAATTACTGTAGCAATAATTGAACAAAACTGAGTGACTTCTCATGTAAGCATCAATAATCAATACCGTGCTACTATGCAACCACGCCAGACATCGCATTTTTTTTAACACCGTGTGTTTCAATAGTTAACGTGAAAAAACTTCCGCCGTTATTTTCATAAAATATTTTTGTCGTTTTCTCAATCCGATAATAATTCCGTTGTGGGGTCCATCAATGATTGTGTCGTTGTACGAATATTCCCTGTTAAAACGAATATTCCTCGACCAATTGAATATTATATAACAACTGGCATACTTTGCAAAATTTATAAATATTACCTACAACTATAACATTATATCAAATCCACACCATAATATTAAAAAAAATATTTTGAGAAATTTAAATCTTTATTTATAAAATTTGGGGTCTCACACTTATTATATTGGAAATTTGTATATTTCTCATGGTTTGTATCTTGGGTGCCTAGAAATGACAAGATATCCATGCCGTCGTGTATGTGGCTAGTCCATATTATAGGGGAAACTCTAACGAAATTTTTTTGTTGGTCGGGTAGTTGCGAACATTTATAATATTAACGAGCTAATCATATGCTTACAAGTATGCTCAAGTTATATGCTTAGTTGCTAGTATGCTCAAGTCATATGGTTACAAGTATGCTTAAATGTTAATCATATGTTGCTCAAGTCATATGCTTAAATATTAATCATATCCTTACAAGTATGCTCAAGTCATATGGTTACAAGTATGCTCAAGTCATATGCTTACAAGTATGCTTAAATGTTAATCATATGCTTACAAGTATGCTCAAGTTATATGCTTACTAGCTAGTATGCTCAAGTCATATGGTTACAAGTATGCTCAAGTCGTTGGTTTGATTCAGAAAAAGGGATACATGTTGACAGACATGGAATCGTCGATATTAACCTCCATAGGTTTGCACACTCCAACAAACCATTTGTTTTACCAACTCAAATAGTAAAAGTATACTACACTCCTAGTCCTGTTAGGAAAAGGGATAGACCGCCTATAGATTGACAAGTTGTAATTCATACTCCCGCGCGTAGTCGTGTAGAAGTAGTTGATGGGGAGATTTACCAAGAGCAGATGCTTGATAGTCAAACTATAATAAATGTGGAGGACGACAATGAATTAATCCAGTTAGATGGTGGAGATGAACCACATGAATTAGATCCTGAGTCAATATTTGTGTCAGGTGACATTGATACTGAGGAGGAAGAGTTATTTACTAAATCGACAATCAATCAAGGCGGATGATGGTTATAAATCAATAATACGATACAAGATGATTCTACGAATCGGATATCGACACTTGAACAAATGAAATGTATGTTTAGCATTACATATTTTTTATATCATTGTCATGTTTATGTACTTAACTATTTAAATGAAATTTGTGTTTATTGTCATTTTATATTCATATATATATATATATATATATATACATGTTTATATCAATGTCATGTTTATTGTCATTTTATATATTCATATATACATGTAATCAAATATAACTCATAATAACATCTTGAAATTTGTAATATATAGATGGCTTCTGAAGCAGCGAAGAAAAAGCGCGGCTTGGGTAGGGGGCCTAATCATGTGCCCAAGGCCCCTGCTAATCAGGATGATCGGATTCTTATTCAGATTTGCCCTCCTCCGAATAGCACGTACGTCCCGCATCATTTATATATAAGCATTTTAGATTCCATTTATACAAGATATATAAAACTTAGATGTAAATTGCTTTAATATATCTACTTATTGTTGATGTAAATTGTTGTATATTATAGTGATTTTTCAGATAATAAGATCGTCAAGTGCATATCACAACTGTGTTTACAGAATTGGCCTACACCTGTGATTACGTGGGTGAGCACACCTATCGCCCACAAGGATGCTGTTTGGGCTGAATTTCAGGTATGTTTTTTTTAATTATGACAGATAATATAATATTCTAAGGATAATTGTTTAGTAATGTTATTATTGTTATTTTATTTACAGAAAAGGTATAGATGGGAGGAAACATAGGCTTCAGTGATACAGACATTATTCTGGTAGAAGTGCGCGGTCTAAAGATAATTTGAATAAAGAACGACAAAAAGCCCTTCACAATGCATCGATCGACCATCCAGGCCAGGGAGAGGATTACATGCACGAGCATAGCCCCTGGTGGTGCACTAAGTCCATATGGGCTGAGATGTGTGCCTAATGGAGAGCTGAGAGCTGGGTGAAAAGACGAAAGACTGCCGCCACCAATAGATCCTCGGGTGTACCCGATGGCGAAAAGGCTAAAGGAACATAGAAGGGCGACAGTATTTCACAGTTACAACATATCACTGCCAGGGTACGTATCTACAAGTTTTAATAAATTTACAATCATGAATTGTAGAATATCACATGTTTAGTTAGTAATATTGGAATATGTTTTTTATAGGAGTCTCAGTCTCAAGGTCAGCCTATCCATTGGTTGGATGTGTACGTGGCCACCTGTGATGGTCTGCCTGATGCTATCCAGATAGCAAGAATAAGTTTTAACAACTTTGATCTTATTGTTTATCAAGTTTTACGTCAATCTTTAGAATTTTACCAATTTATTTTTAACTATTTAATTGTTAACAAGATGACAGGATACTTATAAGCATTTATTGAATGAGCGCTATCCTGAAGGCACTCCAGGTCCGCCAATTGATCAAGAGTTGTGGGAGAGGGCGTCTGTTGTGAAGAAGAACTACATTAAAGGTCAAGGACAACGACGACGCCCATCCTTCAAATGACTCCAGCAAACTCTCTTTGCCACCCAACCTTCATATTATCGAGTCATCCAAATTGCTCATACTCCTACCGATCGTGAGAGAGCTATATGTCGAGATCGAGATCTTTTGAAGATACTGGGCGGGCATCTGGCGTGTGGCGCCCCCAAAATAGGTATACGTCACCCATCTTGAGTCGCCAAATACATGGTACAAAATTCAAATACAACTGTCGTGTAAAATACGACAAAACATAAACTGAGAGTTTTAATAAGAATATTGTCATCTAGACAATATCCACACTCAAAGGAGTCCTCATTACATTTATTGTCACACTATTTAATAGAATAGTAAGGACTACTAATGCTATCATCTGGACCATCACTCCGTTCCTCGACTAGTCCCGGCTACGTTCTCATTTCCCGAAGAGAACAATAAAAGCAAAAGAGTGAGCTCAACTAGCCCAATAAGAAATATTATGACTAAGATAATGCAAGATAAATTATCATTAGCCTTCAACAAAGTTAAACTGATAAAATACAATAGACATCAAGTTTAACTGTAGCGGAATAAGCATTCCATTAGAAGAGTCAAGTAGAGCATGATATCTACTATCTTCTATGATTTAAAATGTTTTCATCAATTTTTATCGCTGAGACTAATCTTAATAAATAAACCACATCATCGAATCATCCCTGCACTACGGGCTAAGGATATTCATTAAATCATCAATGGTCATGACGATACCGAATAATTCCTGGTCATAATCATACCAAAAACTGTCCATCAATGCACTACATGTGCCACCGAGGACTTTTTACCACATCATTTATAACATTACAAAGTTATGATTATACCGAATGATCCTTGGTCATAATCATACCAAGTCCATCTATGCACGTAAGCCAAAGATGACTTTCATCATAATATAAGCATGAGGATGATGACAATGACATAATAATTCAACAAAACAAGTTCAAGAATAAATTTTAAAGATTTATAAGTTAATTTATCCTGAAATCAATTACGTCCAAATTGTCAACATGATACTGCTTTGTGGAGTAAAATTCAAGAATGCTCAGAAGAATATTTCCATGAAAAGATACTGGATGAAGCGCAAATATCCAGAATATTCTACTAATTTCATGGAGTATAGAAGCCAAAACTTTAACCAACTGAGTATAATAGAATATATAAAACTGGAAATGGATTTTCGTCCGCCATACGGTAATCCACGTAGACTGATCATTTTCACAATTTAATAAGGAATAAATACGAAGGATCATTCACCATGCATGCAATAATCCACATAGACGGGTTATTCCAACAGAATAATAAAGAATGGAATAACAGAAGAATTCACCAGGCATGCGATAGAATGCACAGACAGGTTATTCCCAACAGAATAATAAAGAATGGAACCAAGTCATGCGTGAATCCGTACGCATAAGATATTCCAACGAGTAATAATAAAGAATAGAACTAGGTCATATAATACGCATGCATGTGATGTTCCAAAAGAATAATAAAGAATGGAACCAATTCATGCGTAATCCGCATGCATGTGATGTTCCAATGTAATAATAAAGAATGGAATAACAATGAATTCACTGTGCATGCGATAGACCGCATGCATGTGGTTATTTCAAATGAATAATAAAGAATGGAATAATGTAAGAATTTCACCATGTATGCGGTATTGGCGATGACAGTTATTCCAACATAATAATAAAGAATGGAATAACAATAGCTTTCTTCATGAAATACCCCTTACCTTAGAAGAAAAAGTCGGATAATCGAATAAATGAGGTAGCAGACTTTTCTTCTTCTTTCTCTCTATAATTTCTCCCTATAATAATTGCTCTATAGCTTTTGTGAATTGGTGAGAAATGAAGGAAGAATGAGCTTCTATTTATAGGAAAATATAGTTTTGATAATTGCACGTTTTGGGGCTCAAAATATTACAGTATAATACCTTCCTCTTTTTCTTCATTTTTAATTTAGTTCTGCAAGTATTATCAAACTTTCACCACCTCCCCTAATAGTAAATAATGTGAATCAATAGTAAATCATGTGAATCAATAGTTCTAGACATGTGAAAATACGAATTATAGTATAGTACCTCCATCTATACCTCCATTTTTAAATTATTTATGCAAGTATTATCAATCTTGCACCAACTCCCCTAATAGTACATGAATGTAATTCAATAGTACACACATGTGAACAAATAGTTATAATCATGTGAATTAATAGCAATTAATTGCTCATTTATTCGATTAATTACCCGACTGGTCAGTAAAACTTCTAAACATCAATTAATATCGAAATAAATGTCAATTTCCACTAACATTAATAATTCTAACACAATGGAACTATCAATTTCATCTTTAATCAACACGAACTTATTCATCATAAATATTATAACTCACAATATTTAACAACCGGGTCGTTCCCAGGAAAGAGGGGGCTTTCCGATAAAGATTTCTCCTTATTGGCGCACAATTAGATGACCAAACCTCTCATTGACAGAACTTCTAGACATTGTAAATATTGCAATTTAATAATATGAATAACTTTGTCGTCTCAATTATTGATTTAATAATATAACATATTCTGCAGATGATGATCTTTGTGACAATAATCGAATCAATAATATGAGAGATATGATCGTGAATTATTGTGGCAATAATTGAGTATAACTGAGTGACTTCTCACGTAAGCATCAATAATCTATACTGGTGTACTACTATGCAACCACACGTATTCTTGCATTTTTTTACTACCGGGTAGTTCAACAGTTTTAACGGTAACACTTTTCGCCTTTATTTTTATAAAAGATAATTGAATTAGTTTTCTAACTACGACAATACTTCCGTCGTAGGATCCACCAATGATTGTACCGTCGTATAAATATTCCCTGTTAAAACGAATATTCCCTGACCAATCGAATATTATATAACCACTTGCTTACTTTGCAAAATTTGTAAATATTACCCACAAATATAACATTATATCAAATCCACACCATAATATTCAAAAAAAATATTTCGAGAAATTTAAATCTTTATTCATAAAATTTGGGGTCTCACAATCTCCCCTCCTTATAAAATTTTGCCCTCGAAATTTACATACGTACTTGGTATGCCGAAGAGGTGAGGATACCTTGAATACCTTTATCATCGAAAACATTACACGTTGCATACGTGCATCCCCAATGTCCTCTGATTACCTCTGAATGCACATCAGTCCCTAAAATAGCCATTTTAGGCCTTGATACCGACCTCAAATCTCAAACTATAAAGAATGAAAGTTTTAGGTCTACTCGTTATCTTTCCGAATCATCCTGAATCACCTCAATCGGAGTTTGTATGAAAACATTATGCCCAATTTACTAAAGGACGTCCGGACAGATTTTGGCTTAACACTTGACCAGCGCCTATGTAAGACCCCAAATTTTATGAATAAAGTTTTAATTTTCTTGAAATATTTTTTTCAAAATTATGGTGTGGATTTGAGATAATGTTATAGTTGTGGGTAATATTTAGAAATTTTGCAAAGTAAGCAAGTGGTTATATAATATTCGATTGGTCGGGGAATATTCTTTTTGTCGGGGAATATCCATACGACGGCACAATCATTGGTGGACCACACAACAGAAGTATTGTCGTAGTTAGAAAATGACAAAATTATCATTTTATAAAAATAACGGCGAAAGTGTTACCAAGAAAACCGCTGAACTACCCTAAGAGTAAAAGTACAAGAATACGCTGTGGTTCGCATAAAGAATACACAATATTGATTATCGATGCTTACATAAGAAGTCACTTAGTTATACTCAATTATTGCTACAAAGAATTGTCAGATCATATCTCTCATATTATTGATTCGATTATTATCAAAGTATCATCTCGCATAATATGTTATATTATTAAATCAATAATTGAGACTAAGCAGTTATTTATATTATTATTTGCAATATCGACAATGTCTAGAAGTTCACAAGGAGAGGTTTGGTCACCTAATCACGCTACCAATAAGAGAAATCCTTATTGAAAGCCCCTCTTCCTCGGAAATGACTCGTCGATTAATAGTGTGACTTCTAATAATGATGAAGTTTTGTTTTATTAGTATTATTAATGTAATAAAATAGAAAAGCTTTTATATAAAATGAATACTTTTATAAAGTTATTCATTTTATTAGACTATAAATAGAATATATTATATTCTATTATGCATAGTGTTTTGCATAGTAAAATCTTTTATATAAAATGTAATACTTTTATAAAATTATTCGCTTTATTAGACTATAAATAGAATATATTATATTTTATTATGCATAGTGTTTGCATAGTGCTCGTAATATTTGCATAGTAAAATCTTTTTATATAAAAAATGTAATACTTTTATAAAGTTATTCGTTTTATTAGATTGTAAATAGAATATATTATATTTTATTTAAAAGATTTTGTTTTATTATAATATTTTATAGTAAACCAATCTGACCGTCTGTTTAAAAGTAAATCAATCTGGGCCGCTTCAGAATTCGTTCTTATTCAGGTCCATTCTCCTATAAATAGAAGCTCATTCCTTCATTATTTCTTACTTAATTCACTAAAACTCTAGAGAGAAACTATAGAGAGAAAGAAGAAAAGTATTCTACTATTTCACTACTCCTATATCCAGTTTGTTCTAAGGTAAGGGGTATTATTTCTTTCGTATTTATGAATAGAACCTCTGTTATTCCATTTTTTTATTCTGTTGGAATAACCTGTATACGCGGTCTACCCTATACTTGGTGAAATTCTTCTGTTATTCCATTCTTTATCATTATGTTGGAATAACTTTTATACATGCAATGCATACATGGTGAAATTCTTCTCATTATTCCATTCTTTATCATTATGTTAGAATAACTTTTTTATGCCAAGTATCGCATACATGGTGAAATTCTTACATTATTCCATTCTTTATCATTATGTTTGAATAACTCGCTACATGCAAGTCTTCAATACATGGTGAAATTCTTACATTTATTCCATTCTTTATTATTCTGCTGGAACATCCTGCATCAATGCGCTTACGCATGACTGGTTCCGTTATTTATTATTCTATTAGAACATCCCGTCTGCGTTTGCGTTTCACATGACCGTTCGATTATTTATTATTCATTTGGAACATACCGTTTGCAATGCGAATTTCGCTTTGACACGGTTCCGTTATTTATTATTCTGCTGGAATATCCATGCGTGCATTTACGTATGACTTGGTTCCGTTATTTATTATTCTCGTTAGAATAACTTTTATGTGTGGTCTATCGCATGCCCGGTGATTTCTTTTGTTATTCCATTCTTTATTATACTCAGTTGGTTAAAGTTTTGACTTCTATACTGCATGAAATTAGTGGAATATTCTTGATATTTGCGCTTCATCCAGTATCTTTTCATGGAAATATTCTTCTGAACATTCTTGAATTTTACTTTACAAAGCAGTATCATGTTGACAATTTGGACCTTATTGAATTCTGGATAAATTAATTCTTGAACTTGTTTTAATGGATTCTTATATCATTGTCATCATCCTCATGCTTATATTATGATGAAAGTCATCTGTGGCCTGTTGTGCATAGATGGACTTGGTATGATTATGACTAGGGATTATTCGGTATAATCATGACCGTAATGTTACAAATGATGTGGTAAAAATCCTCATTGGTCCGTAGTGCATTGATGGACAGTTGTTGGCATGATCATGACCATTGATGAATACACGAATATCCTTGGCCTGTAGTGCATGGATAATTTGTAGTTGTGATACTAATGAATATCCTTGGCCGTAGTACAGGGATGATGTGGATTATTTATGAAGCTGAGTCCCAACGATAAAAGTGATGAAAAACCTTTTAAATCATAAAAGATAGTAGATTTTATTCTCTACTTGACTCTTTTAATGGATTGCTTGTCCGCTGCAGTTAAACTTGATGTTTGTTATATTGTATCAGTTTAACACTGTTGAAGGCTAACGATAATTTATTCTGTATTATCTTAGTCATAATATTTCTTACTGGGCTAGTTGAGCTCACCCTTTTACTTTCATTGTTCTCCACAGGAAATGAGAACGTAGCAGGGACTAGTCGGGGAACGGAGTGACGGTCCAGATAATAGCATTAGTAGTCCTCACTATTCTGTTAAATAGTGTGATAATAAATGTAATCAGGACTCAATTGAGTGTGGATATTGTCTAGACGACAATATTTGTATTAAAACTCACAACATATGTTTTGTCGTATTTTACACGACTATTGTATAATTAAGTTGTATTTGAATTTTGTACCATGTATTTGGCGACTCAAGATGGGTGATGTATACCTATTTTGGGGGCGTCACAGTTGGTATCAAAGCTTAGGGATATGATCCCTGGCTGAGATGTGAGACAAGAACTAGGAGGGGAGAGACGGGAAATTCCTTCACTAGTATGACCTACCTAAGTTTATTTGGCATTTAATTGGTCGGTCAGAGTATAGGGATACTATATTGCATGTCAATTAACCTTTTGTTTTGTGGCAGTATTTGAAAATGGCATCCGAGAATGTTGAGATTAGCAATGGAGCACATGAGACCGTTGAGTCTCCACAGATCAATAATCAGGATAATATGCATCAGGAAGGCGACAATCCTCAGGCAAACAACAACACTGACCAGATGATGAATGATGGAATGTTCAGAGGCTTTATGCAATTCATTCAACATCAGGCACGAACGGCTCCTGTACAAAATGCAGGTGGAAACACTAGCAACTCTCGGACAGTCACCGCTAAGCAGTTCAAGGAACTAGGACCACCGGAGTTTTTTGGAGAGCCAAAACCACTCAAGGTGGAGACGTGGATAAAGCAGATTTGCAAGATATTTGATGTATTGGGATGCTCTGAGGAGCAAAAGGTTCCCTTTGCCACCTTCATGTTGCGTGCAGAGGCATTCATGGTGAAAATCAGAAAACATACTCAACCTCGCCAGATCGAAGATGACTTGGGAGAAGTTCCAAGAATTATTCAACGATAGGTACTTTCCCGAAAGTATTCATCACATGAAAGAGGTAGAGTTCATCAAGTTGGAGCAAAACAACATGACCGTGTCGCGATGACGGGCCAAGTTTGTCGAGTTGTCCCGGTTTGCGTCCCATTTGGTTGATAATGAGGAGAGAATGACACGAATGTTTCTAAGAGGTTTGAAACCCGAGATACGTCAATATCTTATCTCTTATAAACTTTGTTTATATTCAGATGTTGTGAATAGGGCTCAGTTATTGGAGCGCGATAAGGAGTTAGCACAACCAAAAGGTAACGACCAACAACACGATAATAATCGTACCGGTGGCAACGGTCATCGGAACAATGATGACCATCGTGGGGGAAATTATCATGCCAAGAATGGTACCACTTTGGTGGTGATCATGGCCAAGATAATAGAAGTGCAAATTTCAAGAAGAGAAGGTCATTTAGCTCGATTTTGTCGTATAGTGAAGTCAAGTCTAGCTGGGACGGTGGCTCCAAAGGCGGATACGAACAAAAAAAAGACGGTGGTTTCAGGAAGAGCGTTTTTCGTGACTTCTCAAAAAGCGAGTAACCCAAACGAAGTTAGCACGGGTTAGTTAATTATAAATTTTTGCGAAGTCTATACCTTATTAGATACCGGTTCTACCCATTCTTTTATCTCTCTTGTTTGCGTTCAACGTTTAAATTTGACTCCGGAGAAGTTAGAATTTGACTTATCTGTTGAAACTCCGTTAAGAGAAACCTTGATTACATGTGCTATCCAAGTCTTGGATGAGAGTCACAGTTTTGAATGATATTTCTATTGTTAATAAATTTCCTGACGTATTCTTAAAGACTTCTTAGCCTACCCCAGAACGTGAAATCGAATTTTGTATTGACCCCAGTACAAAACCCATTTCTTCAACCCTTAAATATTTCTTCATCCAAAACGAACGTATCATGCGCCAAAGACGTTGGCTCGAGCTGTTGAAGATTACGATCGTACCTTTCAATATCATCGTGTAAGAGCGAACGTGGTAGCTGACGCGTTGAGTAGAAGATCGTATGCGTTTACGAGTGCGATGTTGTTAACAGAAAAACCCATTTCGTATAAATTACAAATGATGAAGATAGAGTTAAAGAATCTAGGGACTCACGTGAAGATAACAAATATACGATTAGAATCGACTTTAATCAATAAAGTTAAAGCCGCTCAAGCTTCACACCCGAATCTGATGAATGCGAAGAAGAAGGTTCAAGAAGGCGTTATCTCAACTCTCGATTTAATTGGCCCATTTGAAATCCTCGATCGAGTAGGAACTGTGGCCTATAGACTCGTTTTACTGCCAAGTATGTCGCGTTTTTCACGTATCAATGTTACGTAAATATTTGGATGACCCGAACCACGTTATTAAATTAGAACTAGACGAGATAGCAGAAGATTTAACGTATGAGGAGATACGTGTTAAAATCTTGGATAAGAAGGATCATATTCAACACTCAAAGGTTATACCTCAAGAGTTAGAATCTGAAATGAAGTCAAGGTATCCTCACCTCTTCAGCATACCAAGTACGTACGTAAATTTCGAGGGCGAAATTTCATAAGGAGGGGAGATTGTAAGACCCCAAATTTTATGAATAAAGATTTAATTTTCTCGAAATATTTTTTTCAAAATTATGGTGTGGATTTGAGATAATGTTATAGTTGTGGGTAATATTTAGAAATTTTGCAAAGTAAGCAAGTGGTTATATAATATTCGATTGGTCGGGGAATATTTTTTTTGTACCATGTATTTGGCGACTCAAGATGGGTGATGTATACATATTTTGGGGGCGTCACAGCCTAGGCTCCCAAGAACAGATTCTAAGCCCCGAGCCTAGTGCCTAGGCACTCGACTTTTGGCACTTAACTCCAATTTTCCAGATTTTACAACTTTTGACACACATACTTCAAATCTTCATAACTTCTTCATCCGTTATCGGAATTAGTCCATTTTCGAGGCTATGGAAAGCTTGTAACATGCTCTATAAAACCCCCATGATTTCATAATTTTTCAGATTCATTAATTATTCCAAAAGTTGGCTCCAAAGTCCCCCAAGACTAAGTTTTAACTAACAACGATACGTGAAAAACGTTATGAACACGCAACATACTTGGCGGTAAAACGAGTCTATAGGCCACAATTCCTACTCAATTAAGGATTTAAAATGGGCCAATAAAATCGAGGGTTGAGATTTCCTCTCTTCATCGATTCTTGCTTCTAGAACCTTCTTCTTCACATTCATCAGCTCCAGGTGTGTAGTTTGAGCGGCTTTAACTTTATCGATTAAAGTCGATTCTAATCGTATATTCGCTATCTTCACGTGGGTCCCTAGAGTCTTTAACTCTATCTTCATCATTTTTAAGTTATACGAAATGGGTTTTTGTGTTAACAACATCGCAGTCATAAATGCATACGATCTTCTACTCAATGGGTCAGCTACCACGTTCTCTCTTCCACAATGATATTGAAAGGTATGATCGTAATCTTCAATAGCTTGAGCCAACGTCTTTGGAACATTATACGATCGTTTTAGGTAAAGAAATATTTGAGGGTTTTAGAAATGGGTTTTGTACTGGGTCAATATAAAATTCGATTTCACGCTCTAGGGGTAAGCTAAGAAGTCTTCAGGAATACGTTAGGAAATTTATTAACAATAGAAATATCATTCAAAACTGTGACCCTCATCCAAGACTTGGATAACACGTCACATTGATATCTATCAACTTGCCACCGTTATTCACAACGTCCCCTACGAAAAGTTCGGCTTCGGTGCATTCCACACAAGGAAGTAAACAACGAAAGGATCGGGGCTCTTTACTTATGGCTTGATATAACAGTGATTAACTTTGGTGGTTTGGTTACTTGAATTCACATAACAGCTTGGTTAGGAATATGAAAGCTAACAACCTTATGAAAAGCATGATGAGTAGTTAACCAATCGATTCCTAAAATTACATCAAAGGCAAGTATTTTCAAAGAGATAAGATCGACAGGTAACGTGAAAGTGTCAATTTAAATCAGCAAGATATATAAATAGTGGAGGTAACGAAGGTTTCTCCTAACAGAGTTTCAACCGATAAGTCAAAGTCTAACTTCTCTAGGGTCAAATTTAAACGTTGAGCGCAAGTAAGAGAGATAAAAGAATGGGTAAAACCGGTATCTAAAAAGGTATAGACTTCGCAAGAATTTATAATTAACTAACCTGCTAAACTTCGTTCAAGGTTACTCGCTTTTTTCGAAAGTCATGAAAAACGCTCTTCCTGAAACCACCAAATTTGTTTTGTCCGTATCCACCTTTGGTGCCACCGTCCCAGCTGGACTTGACTTTGGTGCATGACAAAATCGGGCTAGGTGACCTTCTTTTTCCATAATTGTAACATACTTTGGACTGCATCACGCAGTTTGGACTGATATGTCCCTCCCCTCCGCATTTGAAGCATACAATTGGTGGTCGTTCTCCTTCCTTGAAAATGGGTGTTGGTGCTGCTGTCTTTCCATCATTGTTGAACCTTCTCTTCTTGAAATTTCCACTCCTATTATCTTGGCCATGATTACCACCAAAGTGATTCCCATTACTGGCATGTTGATTCCCTCCACGTTTGTTGTCACCGCTTCGATGACTGCTACCACTGGTATTATCAACTTGCCGGTTGCTCTCTCTTCGTTGGGTTGACTCATTATCGCGATCCAATAACTGAGCCCTATTCACAACATCTGGATACAAACATAGTTTATGAGAGATAAGGTATTGACGTATCTCGGGTTTCAAACCTCTTAGAAACATCCGCGTCATTCTCTCCTCATTATCAACCAAGTGGGATGCAAACCGAGACAACTCGACAAACTTAGTTTCGTATTGCGCCACGGTCATATTGTTTTGCTCAAGCTTGATGAACTCTACCTCCTTCATGTGACGAATAATTTCAGGAAAGTACTTGTCGTTGAACAATTCTTGGAACTTCTCCCAAGACATCTTCAGTGGGGCAGGTTGAGTACGCTTTACAGATTCCCACCAGTAATCTGCCTCTGCTCACAACATGAAGGTGGCAAAGGGAACCTTTTTCTCCTTGGAGCATCCCAAGACATCAAATATCTTGTTGATCTGCTTTATCCATGTCTCTGCCTTAAGTGGTTTTGGCTCTCCAAAAAACTCTGGTGGTCCCAGCTCCTTGAACTGCTTAGCGGTGACCGTCCGAGAGTTATCAGTGTTTCCACCTGTATTTTGGACAGGAGCCGCCTTCGCCTAATGTTTCATGAATTGCATAAAACCTCTGAACATCCCATCGTTCATCATTTGATCGTTGTTGTTTACCTGAGGATTATTGTCCTCCTGTTGCACATTATCCTGGGTATTAATCTGTGGTGACTCAACGGTCTCATGTGCTTTATTGCTTATCTCAACATTTTCGGATGCCATTTTCAAATACTGCCACAAAACAAGGGTTAATTAACATATCACATATTATCCCTATACTCTGACCGACCAATTAAATACCAAATAAACTTAAGTAGGTCATACTAGTGAAGGAATTCCCGTCTCTCCCTCCTAGTTCTTGTCTCACATCTCAAATTAGGATCATATCCCTAAGCTTTGATACTAACTATGACGCCCCCAAAATAGGTATACATCACCCATCTTGAGTCGCCAAATACATGGTACAAAATTCAAATACAACTTAATAATACAACTGTCGTGTAAAATATGACAAAACATAAACTGAGAGTTTTAATAAGAATATTGTCATCTAGACAATATCCACACTCAAAGGAGTCCTCATTACATTTATTGTCACACTATTTAACAGAATAGTGAGGACTACTAATGCTATCATCTGGACCGTCACTCCATTCCCCGACTAGTCCCGGCTACGTTCTCATTTCCTGAAGAGAACAATGAAAGCAAAAGGGTGAGCTCAACTAGCCCAGTAAGAAATATTATGACTAAGATAATGCAGGATAAATTATCATTAGCCTTCAACAATATTAAACTGATAAAATACAATAGACATCAAGTTTAACTGCAGCGGAATAAGCAATCCATTAGAAAAGTCAAGTAGAGCATGATATCTACTATCTTCTATGATTTAAAATGTTTTCATCAATTTTTATCGCTGAGACTCAGCTTAATAAACAAACCACATCATCGAATCATCCATGCACTAGCTATGGGCCAAGGATATTCATTAAATCATCAATGGTCATGACTATACCGAATAATCCCTGGTCATAATCATACCAAAAACTGTCCATCAATGCACTACATGCCACTGAGGACTTTTACCACATAATTTATAACATTACAGGTCATGATTATATCGAATGATCCCTGATCATAATCATACCAAGTCCATCTATGGACGTAAGCCAAAGATGACTTTCATCACAATATAAGCATGAGGATGATGACAATGACATAATAATTCAATAAAATAAGTTCAAGAATAAATTTTAAAGATTTATAAGTTAATTTATCCTCAAATCAATTATGTCCAAATTGTCAACATGATAATTTTTGCTTTAATGGAGTAAAATTCAAGAATGCTCGAAATAATATTTCCATGAAAAAGATATCGGATGAAGCGCAAATATCCAGGATATTCTACTAATTTCATGGAGTATAGAAGCCAAAACTTTAATCAACTGAGTATAATAGAATATATGAAACTGCAAATGGATTTTCACCCGCCATGCAGTAATCCACGTAGACAGATCATTTCCACAATGTAATAAGGAATGAATACGAAGGATCATTCACCATACATGCATTAATCCACATAGACAGGTTATTCCAATAGAATAATAAAGAATGGAATAACAGAAGAATTCACCAGGCATGCGATAGACCGCACAGACATGTTATTCCCAATAGAATAATAAAGAATGAAACCGAGTGTCATGCGTAATCCGCATGAGATAGGATATTCCAACGTAATAATAAAGAATGGAACCAGTCATCGTAATCCACACGCATGTGATGTTCCAATAGAAACAATAAAGAATGGAACCAGTCATGCGTAATCCGTATGCATGTGATTTTCCAGCAAATGAATAATAAAGAATGGAATAACAACCGAGAATTCACGAGCATGCGATGAGCCATCACGAGACATATTATTCCAACGAATAATAAAGAATGGAATAACGAAAGAATTTTACCATATATGCGGTACTTCGAATAGACATGTTATTCCAACATAATAATAAAGAATAGAATAACAATAGCTCTCTTCATGAATACGAAAGAAATAATACCCCTTACCTTAGAAGAAAACTGGATATTGGAATAGTGAGGTAGTAGACTTCTCTTCTTCTTTCTCTCTATAATTTCTCTCTATAATAATTGCTCTATAGCTTTTGTGAATTGGTGAGAAATGAAGGAAGAATGAGCTTCTATTTATAGGAAAATATAGTTTTGATAATTGCACGTTTTGGGGTTCAAAATATTACAGTGTAATACCTTCCTCTTTTTATTCATTTTTAATTTAGTCCTGCAAGTATTATCAAACTTGCACCACCTCCCGTAATAGTAAATAATGTGAATCATTAGTAAATCATGTGAATCAATAGTTCTAGACATATGAAAATATGAATTATAGTATAGTACCTCCATCTATACCTCCATTTTTAACTTAGTCATGCACGTATTATCAATCTTGCACCAACTCCCCTAATAGTACAAGAATGTGAATCAATAGTACACACATGTGAACAAATAGTTATAATCATGTGAATTAATAGCAATTAATTGCTCATTTATCCGGTTAATTACCTGATTGGTCAATATAACCTCCAGACATCAATTATTATCAAAATAAATGTCGATTTTCACTAACACTAATAATTTTAACACAATGGAACTATCCATTTCATCCTTAATTAACACGAACTTATTCATCATTAATATTATAATTCACAATATTTAACAACCAGGTCGTTCTCAGGAAATAGGGGGCTTTTCGATAAGGATTTCTCCTTATTGGCGCGCAATTAGATGACCAAACCTCTCCTTGACAGAACTTCTAGACATTGTCAATATTTCAAATAATAATATGAATAACTTTGTCGTCTCAATTATTGATTTAATAATATAACATATTATACGAGATGATACTATGACAATAATTGAATCAATAATATGAGAGATATGATGCAACAATTCCATCAGTAGCAATAATTGAGTATAACCGAGTGACTTCTCACGTGAAGCATCAATAACCAATACTGGTGTGCTACTATGCAACCACGCCAGACATCTTGTATTTTTACTACCGGGTAATTCAACAGCTTTTAACGGTAACACTTTCATTTATTATTTTAATAAAAGATAATTCTTTCGTTTTCTTACTACGACAATACTTCCGTTGTGGGGTCCACCAATGATTGTGTTGTCATACTAATATTCCCTGTTAAAACGAATATTCCCCGACCAATCGAATATTATATAACCACTTGATTACTTTGCAAAATTTGTTAATATTACCCACAACTATAACATTATATCAAATCCACACCATAATATTCAAAAAAAATATTTCGAGAAATTTAAATCTTTATTCATAAAATCTGGCAGCAGCAGCACAACATGGGGATGGCGACGAGGTAATTAATTTGTTGTATATTGTCGTAATATATACCAGTATCAACATAGTTACTATATTTGTAACTTGTTTTATTATTTTGTTAATTACAGGGTGATCAAGGAGGCGATGATGCTTGACAACCGATTTAGTGTTGTTTCGTAGTTATTTGATAAGCTTGTACTTGTATATTCATTCTTTGGATGTTTATTTGTTACTTAAACATTAGATTTGTGGTTATTTATTCAATTCATATTGGTTTTTAAAGGTTTATATAGTTTATATACTAGTTTGGTGTATGTGTTGGTGGCCGATCGATGGATGTTTATATTGTTGTGCACATTGTTTATATTGTTGTGTATGTTTGTTGGGATAAAGCAGGTACAAAACAAAAATCTGGTTTTCAGTTTTTTAGAATCGATGACCGCGTCGCGGTCATTTGATAGATATTAGTGATTTGCTAAGCATTTTATGGTATCGAGAACTTTCATGGTCATTGATAACGATCGTTGACACGTGGACCACGTCGACCTTTATGGCCTGAACCATCTTGACTTTCACTAGCAACAATCAAATGATGAATTTGATCGCTAATATCGATTAGCAGATATGTTTGTGATTATTGATAGAGGTCGCTGATGTGCATCCCAATGACCAGATTTCTATTAGCGACCGCAGTCGGTCGCTGATAAGGATCTGCGACCGCATGCGGTCGCTGTTAGGCGGTTGCTAATAGGCCCTTTTCTTGTAGTGAAGGTGACAGAAACAAACTTTGTTAACCATCAATTGAATATTGTTGATGCTCCAAAAATTACCAACAATGAGAAAAAGTTTGGCGACATTGTTGGACCTTCTTAAAGCATCTTTTGGGATATCGAATAATCTCTTATTTTAATTAAGCACCTTGCATGTATAATATTATTAGTTTTCATTTTGTACGCTACATGTATATATTATGTGCTCTTCATGGATACTATTATGAATTAAATATATATATTTTTTATATTTTTATATGTGTCAGACCAACTTTAATGCATATGGAAGATATATGTTTATGATACAGTGCAACAACTCATACAATCCTTCAAAGTGAGAAATATTTTTTCACAACTAACCAAAGCTAAGGAAAGCATGAGAACTATCTCTAGCATATCAAATTTAATCGAGGGATTTGGAAAAGTTAGTTTCATGTTATCAAATGAGACAAAATTCTTCATAAAAAATGTTCTATATTCTAATAAATCAAGAAAAAATTTGATTAGTTTTAAAGATATTCGACTAAATAGTTTTCACATTGAAACAACAAATGAAAATGATAAGGAATATCTTATTATCACTTCTACTATTTTTGGAAAAAGAATATCCTAGAAAAACTTTATTAAATTTCTTATGGGTTATATACTATGAAAACTAGAGCAATTAAGCCTCATACTATTGTGATTCTAAAATTCGTAGATCCCAAATCATTTATACTTTGACATGAAAGACTCGGTCATCCAGGAACGTCTATAATGCATCGCATTATTGAAAATTCTATCGGTTATCCTCTCAAGAATCATAAGGTTTTTTCTAGTAGTGATTTCCATGCGCTGCATGTTCTCAAGGAAAATTAATTGTTCAACCATCACCAACAAAAGTTTATAATGAAACCCCAAAATTCCTAGAGAGAATTCAAGGAGACATTTGTGGACCCATTCATCCATTGTCTGGCCTATTTCGATATTTCATGGTTTTAATAGATGCTTCAACTAGATGGTCCTATGCTTGTCTTCTCTCCTCTCGAAATTTTGCCTTATCTAAACTTCTTGCTCAAATAATCAAGTTACGAACTCAGTTCACAGATCATCCAATTAAGTCAATTCGACTTGATAATGCTGCTGAATTTTCTCAAAGATCTTTAATGACTTTTGTATGACTATTGGAATCTCCATTGAACATTATGTTCCTCATGTACATACACATAATGGTTTAGCTGAATCTTTAATAAAAATGATTCAACCAATTGCATGTGCATTAATATTAAGGTCTAACTTACCAACCTCAGTTTGGGGTTATGCAATTCTTCACGTTGCAACCATCATTCGGGTGAGGCCAACATCTCTTCATAAATGTTCTCCTCTAAAGTAAGTTCTTAGTCAGATACCCAACATCTCACACCTTGTGGGATGTTATTATGATGATTTAACAAGGTTCAGTCCAAAGATGGTGATTTTTGGATGTCTAGAACACAAGTTATGATTTTTACAAGAAAGAACTATTTTAAAAGTGTATGGGAATAACTCTTTGTTTGTGACTCTAAAACTTTAAATTTTTTGCTGAAAGTATATGTTCATAACAGGAGCGCACCTTGAAAATTTCGTAATTTTTGGACAAAAGAATAATTTATAATAAATAGTGCAAGATCTGATTATTTTGGACTATTTAAAATTAGTAAAAAAAATTTAAAAATTCCATAAAACATATATGTACATGAGAATACTATATAATGATATTTTCCATTAAAGGAAACTTTTCGGAGTTGTTTTGGTATTTTTCATGTAAATGTTAAAGATATGAATAAATGTATAAAATAGGTTATGTGATATTAAAAATGGTGAAAGTGTGATTTTATGACTTAAAGACCCTAAATATGATGTATTTAGATTTTTGAGGGTACTTTGGTCATTTTTAATAAAAATTTATATTTATGGTTATTTAGGTTTGTTAAATAAATTAAATATAAATGAATAAACAATTAAATTAAATTATTTATGAGTTTAATAAATGATTAAAATATTAATAAATAATTAATAATATTAGATTAAAGCATTAATAAATGATTAAAATATTATTAAATAACTAATAATACTAGATTAAAATATTATTAATATAAATAATAATATTAGATTAAATTATTATTAAATGATTAATAATATTAGATAATGATTAAAATATTATTAAATTATTAATAACATTAGATAATAATTACAATATTATTAAATGGTTAATAATATTAGTAAATGAATAAAATATTATTAAATGATTAATAATATTAGTAAAAGAGTAAAGTATTATTAAATGATTAATAATATTAGATCAAAATATTATTAAATGATTAATAACATTAGTAATTGATTAAAATATTATTAAATGAGTAATAATATTAGTAATTGATTAAAATATTATTAAAGGATTAATAATATTCGTAAATGATTAAGATATTATTAAATATAAATGTTTAGAATATTATTAAGTGATTAATAATATTAAGAAGTGAATTAAATATTATTAAATGATTAATAATATTATACGAGAGTTTAAGATGATGATGTGATAGCAATATTATCAAATGATGGTAATAGTACTAATAGTTTAAGGTATTATATAATGAATATTTATGTGATTAAATGAGTAATGGTGTTATGAGTTAAAATATGTGATGCTAATGGAGAGATCAATTTTATTAATGATAGGTCCTTCAAAAGAAGTTAAATTCAATTGCGTAGCAGTAGTCAACAGATCAGACAAGTTTCCTAACTCAAACTCAAGTTATTATATTTCAAGCATGCTAGTGGATTAATTATTGACAATTATTCCACATGCATGATATTATTGATATTCACACAGTGTGCAAGTAGTTATTGATATGCAAGTTCGTAAATTCATTCTTATAATTGTTTCACAATGTTTGGAATTTTAAATTTGTTCAATGATCTTACTTTAAATAAATCCTAGAACTTGTACAAATCTTTTATATTTGTACAAGTGTTCAAGTTATTTTTAAAATTTTAATTATGCCTAATTTTTGTAAGTATTACGTCGATGCCAATTGTTTTGGCTAAAGTAATAATTGATGAAGCGTTCTATTACTTGTTAACTGATTTGTTATTGAAAAACTTATGCTATTTATTCTGGCTAGATCAATATTGATATTATATGTTGCAATCATAACATTTCTTTAAAATCAATCCAAATCATATTGTTGTGGCACAAACTCATGATGTAAGACTGAGATGAACACCCTTATAAAATAAGGGGAACTTTATTGTTGAAAATCCGACCGCGCGCTATTTTTGAGTATTATGCATAATCACGGGTACAATGTGGCTGATCCGCTTACGTACTTGTAGAAGAGTATGATTTAATCTTTACGGTTAACTTATACTCTTGAGATATTCAGTTTAATTAGCTGATAATTCCTCTAGCAGTTCTTGATCCATTTGTGATCACTTAACATGAAATCTGAGAATATTCCTCTTTATTGAATATTATTGCAGTAATGTTAATTCTTCATAATCAACTTGATATTGTTGAATGTTCGAAAGAATTGAACTCTTTCATTCTTGATATGTTATTCAACATGAAATTTAAGAAAATCCTTGTTATTGAAAATAATTCATTGTTTCAGTTACTTCACAATCTTCTGAATATTTTTAAAGTTCTAGAAAGTTAAACTCTTTTATTCATGATGTATCTTTTATTGTATGCTTTAAACTTGCTGAGCAAATTAGTTGCTCACCCTTGCTTAAAATAAAACTTTCCAGCTAAAGCCGAGGTAGCCAAAGGTTCTAGGAAGGACAAAGGCAAAGAGAAGGCGACTGAGTAGTGACATATGTGTAGTAATGATTATATTATATTTTGACTTAAGCCTTTTATATTATTAGGCATGTAATGTTAAGGTTAGTGAAACCTGAGATATTGTTATGTTTTGTATTAAGTTAATGTAATGAATTATGTAATTCATAATGAATGGGTAGTTAGATGAGATGTTTATGTTGTATCGTGAGCATCAAATTTGAGGTTTAAGGGACACGAATTTGGGGGTTTCACAAAAGTAATACCCACTCCAGAAGTAGCACCTATTTTAAAAGTGGGAATACCCCCAGAAGAGGTATAAAATCTCATCGAAGGGATAAAAGATGAATACCAAGAGATCTCAATAAATTATGTACATGATGAGAAAATATGGGATCTAAGCAAAGTCATGACTGATGATATATTTGCTTTCTCTATAACATTAAATATTACTATATATGATTTCTGACATGGATCCTGAACCACAAAACTTGGAAGAATGTCAGAAAAGAAAAGATTGACCAAAATGAAAAGATGTTATTCAAACTGAGTTACAATCGTTATTGAAAAGAGAAGTATTTGGACCAGTAGTCCAAACACTACTGGGAGTAATCCTGATTGGAAACAAATGGGTATTTGCACGAAAGTGAAATGAGAAAAATAAATTTGTGAGATACAAACCCCGACTTGTAGCTCAAGTTTTTTCATAAAGACCTGGTATTGATTATCATGATAAATACTCTTCAATAATGGATGTAGTCACTTATCATTTTTACTAGGTATGGAAACCATAGAAGGTTTGGAAACACATCTGATAGATGTTGTAACATTATACCTATATATCTCACTTGATAGTGAGATCTCTACATGAGAATTCCTGAAGGATTAAAAATGGCCGAATCACAAAATCCCCGCCACATATATTTTATCAAGTTGCAATGCTCAATATGAGTTGAAATAATCTGGTCGTATGTGGTATAATCGACTTAGTGATTATTTAATAAAAGACGGGTATACAAATAATCAAGTATGCCCATGCATTTTTATTAAGAAAACACAAAGTGGATTTACCATCATTATTGTATATTTGGATGATTTGAATCTTGTAGATACTCCTGAAAAAATCACAAGAATTAATACTTATTTAAAGGATGAGTTTGAAATGAAAGATCTTGGGAAGACAAAATTCTGTTTGGGAATACAAGTGGATCATTTAACATCTGGAATTTTTGTTCATCAATCCACATATACCGAAAAGATTCTCAGTCGTTTTAATATGGATAAATCTCACCCTTTGACTACCCCGATAGTTGTTCGATCTCTAGAAGTTGAAAAAGATCCATTTCGACCTCTAGAAAGTGGGGAAGAAGTTCTTGGAATGTTGCCTAATTTTTTTACTAGCACTTGACACGCAAGTATATGCGTTCAATCGTAATATTCAGCAAGCAAAGATATCGTTCCCATAAGGAAATAGATTAATCTTTATCAATTACCTATTTTAATTCAATTAATACTATTTTAAACTACGAAATATTCTTTGTGATTTGAAAATTAAAATTAATAAAACTAAAGTCTAAGATCAAGGTTCACAAGATTAATGCAGATTTAACAAGTTAAGATTACAACTTCCTTTGGTATTTCATTTAAATCAATTTACGTCCCATTTAATTCAGCTAATTAATACGAATTGTTATCCAAGAATACTTATTAGTACTCACGCACTTCTTCCAAAATACACGTGAACAAATCCCCCTAAATTCGTTCTCTACAAATCAGAATTACGAGAAACACCCTAGTTAATCAACTCACATATTCCTATGTGAATTAAGTTAATTAGGATTTTACGCACAAATTCTTTCAATGGATACAAAAGACACATATGTATATTCCTATCCTACATGCTAATCATATTTACCCTATTCAAATATTCAATAAAAACATAATAAATATTCAATAAAAACCAACATTCATTCAATGGGAATGTTTAATTTAAACTACATACCAAGTTCCGTTGCAATCTTAATAAAAATTTAATTCATAATGATGAAGGAAAACATAATCTAATTTAATAATACAAACATCCCAGATAATTAGAAAGAATAAAAACTAAAGAAGAGAAGAAGAAACTCTGAATTTGCTCCTAGACTCTCTCTTTGATCTTTAGCCTTTGCAATCCTCCTTCGTGTTTTTCCTTCGTTGTTCTCTCTATAAGTCTCTTGAAAAATTGAGTGATCCATCTTTTCTAAAGTATTCTCCTATTTGTATTAGTCCAAAAAAACTCATCAAGTTTCTTATTTGGCTTCAAAATCCAATTCAGCAACAGAAAAATCAACTGTGGGCGTGCATGAGCGCCTATGCGCTCAACCTAGTGCAATTCCAAGTGCCTAGGCGCTTGACTGAGACCAAAGATTTACAAAAATGCCATCCGACTTGAATTTTAATATTTTTAATTCTTTTCTTCTCCCAAATGACCAATTTGACCCTCCAGCTCCATCCTACAAGAAATAAACATAAAAACAAATAAAATGAAACTAAAAACACTTAGGGATAACAATAATTAAGCTCAACAACACCTAATTCGTAGGTATAAAACTCACTCATCAAATACCCCCAAACTTAATCAATTGCTTGTCGTCAAGCAATACAATAATGCAAATCCAACCTAACTAAATGCCTACGAATCCAGCCATCAGTCAATATGAAATCAAAAAAATATACCTCAGAGGTATCAACAATAGATTCAAACAATACATCTAAACAAGAAAATTCAATAACTCATAACAATCCATAAATCAAAGCATGTTATTACTGATGCAGTGTGTGTGCTTAAAAACCATTCAAATCAACTACAGTTCAAATAAATTGCATAATATGCTTCTTAGAGGAAAAATACAGTTCTAACTCAAAAAATTCTGTAAACAAGTTAAGCTACAGCTAAAATTACATAATCAATAAATTTAGAGTCAATACTGGATTTATTTCTTCTTTTATTTACTCACGAGGGCATTTTTACTCTTTCTATTCTTTACACTTGACTGTGCAATGTCTATTTCTCTTAGGTTTTTTAGTGCTACCCATGTAACGATTTTTAGACCAACGACTCCTTAACCAAACGACTTTAGGGTGCTGGGTGTAGAGACATCCCAAAGGACTTACTTACTCGAGTAACAAAGGCCACATCACTAAAATAGTTAATGTGTTTATTCATATATATATATATATATATATATATATATATTTTCTCCTATTTTTTTAAATCCCATATTTTCCCCCAAACTTGAGTGTTTGTATCATCCTTGCCTTTACTACAAGTTTAAAGATTTTCCTTTATTAAAAACACAAATTTCTCCCAAAAAACAATTATGCGATCATTTAAACTAAGATAATCAAAATGGTCAACCTAACGTGCTATCCGATTACATCAGTTTCAAACAGGATAAGATTTACTTCATGATATAAAATTACATCTATGCTGTTAGGTTTTGTGAGAATCAAATACACAATCAAATTGTATAATAAGCGAAAGCATGGCAAAATCAGATTTTAAAAATATTTCAAAAACTAATTACCCGGATCATCATTTATGCATATTATTAATTAAAATGAAGAACAAGAAGTTATGAATTCATACCTTTGTAGATACGAGCTTCCACATGTACGAGTTCAACTCCTACTTCTCCGCGATCTCCTTGAATCTCCGGGTTAGATTCCTTTCCTTTGATCAATGTTAGCCAACCAAGTGTATGACCTCTATAGGTGATTCACCAAGGAAGAAAAATATTCAAGAAGAAGGGTGTATTGGCTAAAACCCTAGTTTTCTATCTCTGTAGAAAAATGGCGTACTGTCCAACTATTGGAATCATGTATATTTAATATCTGGTATAAGACTCCTCTTATAAAGATATCAGTTAACCTTTATTAGGGTATTATTTAATTAATTAAACTCTTTTAATTAATTAGGCTCCCTAATCTTATTAGGGATAATTAATTAAACTCATTTAATTGATTTGCTTCCTAATCCTATTAGGAATAAATGAGTGTACTTATATTAAAATTAATTCCTAAACTCTTTTAGAAATTAAAATAATAATAATTATAATAATAATAATAATAAGACTCCTCTTATTAATTTATATTTAATATTTCTAAAATATTAAATAATAAATATTAAGCTATTTAATTTACTCCATCACCATAGATTAAATTAAATACACTTAACATATTATTACGATTATACCATTAACTTCTTAAATAATTATTATTCCTTTTATGGTGTGACCTTTTAGGTTCTCCATATTAAACCGGTTGTGAATAAATCAATTAGAACAATATTAATCTCATCTAAATAACTAAATTAAACTATTAATTTATTTAAATAAATAATATTTATTCTACAATAAGGATAAGCCTCCTTAGCGATCAACGAATTTTCAGATAATATAGATTTCAACATTAATCATAAAAGAACCTTTGAGTAAATAGTTACCTTATAATTCAATCCTTCCACCATATAATGTCCTAATTAAATATAAGACATGGAATTACTTTCAAGTCTTATTTTATTTAATTATATGTATTTCGATACCTTTGCCAAGGGTTCCTGGGTTGTCATTTATCGAATCACATAGGATATTTCTCTTCTTTTACTAGAAGTGGTACATTCTTTATTGAACATTCATTATCTCCATATATAAATTATTACACCCAAGCTTACCCTTTGATATACCTTAAGGGTCTTAAGGAATAAGTTAAAGTGCAATTCATTATATGTAAGATACTATGATGATCTCAAGTCTAAGGATCATTTATACTACTATCACTACAAGAATTCCTATTGACAGGCAAGTAAAACTCCATTAGGTATTCCTTAGTGAGTCACGTTCAGTGAACTTATTCTCCAATAAGCACCTACATACTTGCTTTATTGTCTCCACATAAATGATTATGGGATCAATCATTCTCATCTAATGAGCAAGCAACGTATGTACCAATCTATCTGGATTCACTAATCCTCTTTTTAGTAATCTATTGATTGAGAAAATTTTAATTTTAAGTTATCTAAGAATTTAGATCTCATTAACATGATCTCATCATTATTCTAAAAGCATTGCTTAAAACTATGAGTTTATAACATATTATTAAAACAACACCATGTAGATAATAAATGCCTTTAATAAATAATTCTTTTATTAATAAATAAATAAGATTGATTACAAAGTATATTCTTTATCATCATATATGATTGGCTTGTATGCATACTACTTTCAATCTCTAACTTGCACTAAAGTCAATCGCCTTGGTATCTCATACCCATCTTCTTTAAGTGACGATCGAACTGCTATTGTGTTAACGCTTTAGTAAATGGACCTGCAATATTGTCCTGAGAGTCCACACGCTCCAGGGTGACATCTCCTCTTTCAATGATTTCTCTAATCAAATGAAAACTTCGCAATACGTGTTTGGATTTTTGATGAGACCTGGGTTCCTTAGTCTGCGCAACAGCTCCGGTGTTGTCACAGAATAAAGGTACTGGTCCTGTAATACTAGGAACCACACCAAGTTCGATAATGAACTTCTTCATCCAAACAGCCTCCTTTGCAGCTTCACTTGCAACTATGTACTCTGCCTCTATCACTGAATCAACAAATGTTTGCTATTTAGAACTCTTCTAACTCACTTCGCCACCGTTTAAGGTAAACACATATCCCAAAATGGATTTACTTTCATCTTGGTTCGTTTGAAAACTTGAGTCTGCGAAGCCCTCTAGTTTCAATTCAGACCCACCGTAGACAAAAAACACATCCTTAGTTCTTCTCAAGTACTTTAGGATATTTTTCACTACCTTCCAGTCCTCTTCTCCTGGATTCGACTAATATCTGCTTGTCACACTTAGTGCATGAGCGCCATTTGATCTAGTACATATCATACCGTACATGATAGATCCTATTGCTGAAGCATAAGGAATCTTACTCATATGGTTTCTCTGTTCAGGTCTCTTTGGGGCCTGTTTCTTGGAGAGATGTATTCCATGGCTTATCGGCATGAGATCTCTTTTGGAATATTCCATGCTAAACCTCTTTAGCATCGAGTCAATGTATGTTTCTTAGGACAAGCCAAGCATCCTTTTAGATCTATCTTTATAGATCTTTATCCCCAATGTAGACACTCAAAATTTTGCATTCCTATTACTAACATTACAGGAGGGTAGAATCGTTTTTCAGAGATTACCCTGGAGGACAACTCAGCTCAATCCCAGAAATACAACCAGAAGTTTCAGCTCAATCCCGAAAATACCACTGGAAGTTTTAGTTTCAACCTCGGAGATAACCCCGAGGAGTGCAGTTGCAGTTTCGGAGATAACCCCAGAAATGCTTGTTTCAAGCCTTTGCAATCAGCTTCAACCTCGGAGATAACCCCGAGGTGCTCAGTTCCAAACCCAGAGACAACCCCGAGAGGTCAGGTATACCTCAAAGACAACCCTAAGGACATTCAGCACTTGTAGCAGCCCAATCTCAGAGATAACCCTGAGCAACGACTGCTAAATCAGCCCAAACAAGAGATAACCCCGATGAGGGGCAAAATCGCCATTCTGCCACCACAATCCCACGTTGCGCCGTCTCAACAACATTTTAACATACATTCTACACAGCACTGTCCTATAAGAACCAAATAGCTCCAATCCTGAGTGACTACTACACAAGGTAGCACACCGGATAAATTTGAAGCTTGAAGACCCATGGCATGGTTCCATCTTCCTGAATTCTTACAACCTCTAATCCCATGTCATTGTTTAGCTCTCGACAACAGCATGCCGAAATAGGTCTTATACACCTCAATCAGATGCCCAAATTGAAGTTCTGAAAGTTCGAGCGGACATCACGTTGCATGTATGCACCCCGGGCAGTCGCAGGTACACCTGTGGCTCCCCTCTCTATAAATAGAGGGCTTGGGGTGGCCATTTTTCATATAGAAATGGCAAGGAAGCCCTATCCAATTTGCTCTATACACACTATAAACTGAGTGCTTTCTCATTTTAAACACTTGTGAGCTATAACTGTCATATTTTTACTGGCGGCAATCGAGTGTTCATCCACTTAAAGCTATTGAAGTCTTCATTGGCAGTCCACTATAAGCCTTCTTGCTTTTCTTAAAGCCTTTCTCCACTACTGTGAACACACCGTTCTTCACGTTGAGAGTCGTGTTGCGTGTGTATGCCCAGACTTCGGTCCTTGGCCTTTTATTTCTTTATATATATATATATATATATATATATATATATATGGACTAACATTATCGAGTTATGCCTCGGTTGAGCCTGGATTTCACATCCGGAGCGTTTACTATTTTTTTATATATATATACTTATATATATAAACTGTTGTCGGACTCTGTTCGATGAGCCTGGATTTTATATCCGGTGCGTTTACTGCTTTTATATATATATATATATATATATATAGCGACATATCGTTGACATGATAAACCGAGCCTGGATCGATAAATATCCGGTGCGTTTACCGCTTATATATATATATATATATATTTCTGTCAGGCCTGGAGTTTACTTCATGGCCTTTTACTGCTTTCTTTATATTTAGTCCCGCCTGGAGTTTACTTCGTGGCGGTTGATCGTTTTTACTGCTTTATTTATATTTTCGATCCCCCATGGAGGTGCTTCGTGGTGGTTGATCATGTCCATATCTATATATTTATCGCTTTTATATATTTATATTTTCGATCCCCCATGGAGGTTCTTCGTGGTGGTTGATCATGTCTGTATATATTTATTTACTGCTTTTATATATATATAACTGCTTACAACTTTAATATAAACTGCGGCATCATGTGAGCCTAGAAATCATGTGATCACAGATTCAGTCTACTGAATCTAGATTCAGTTCCCGTGATGGACATTTTCAGCTGTAACCAGTTTGTAAATTATTCACGGTGTTTGAATTTCCTTGGATGGCTCTCATGCCCATAAGGAGTTCGGCACTGCTTTGTACATTATTTTCTTAAAGATGCTTCGCATCTCGAAAATAAAAGCAATAAAGCCAAACACTTAATAAAATGGAAGTATCAAAGGAATCAATTACTATTGAGCATACGGGTTTGAAAAACCTCTTTTTTACAAAACATCACTGCTATATCTTATTTAAAACTGATTTTTTATACAAATTCAAACCCTTTGCATATAGGTGAGAACGAGGCATAGCACTACTTCCAGATAATTGCACATTAACCCACACACACACATATTCATATAACAGTTTAATTAAAAAATGGCGGTCACCGTGGTAACACGGATGTCGGGGGGGTGCCTAACACCTTCCCTTCGCATAATCAAGTCCCCGGAACCTAACGAATCTCGGTTTCACAGACCATTTTAGCAGTGTTACATCATGTGGTCAATGTGAAAACCTTTTCTCGGTTGAGTTGATACAACCATTTAAAAATGTCAACTGGCGACTCTTATAGTCCAATCGTCAACATATACATGTCAGACCTTTTCACAACTTGTTTTTTCAAACAAATCTCACCTAACATGAGAACACCAAAAGACAATAATAGAAAAGGTACAATAAAAACCCCGACGTCGACAGGTGGTGACTCTGCTGGGGAATCCAGTAAGAGGAATTAAGCCGCTACTACAAGCTTTTCAAAACTGTTATATGCTTGTGTGTGGATGTTGCATTTACATTTTGATGAATGTGTATGAATGCATTTACTTACTGCACTTAATGCTTTACACTATATCTGTATATGATATTAGTGCTTCGCACATGTCATCATTCCCATAACGGTGAGACACGTTGAATGTGAATGTATGTTGTGTGGTCCCTCCATCAGGAGGCTATCCTGTTGGTGTTTGATTACTGGACTCGTAGGAAGACTAATTCCAATGAGGCTCAGGAAAGGCACCACCAGATTCACTCCATTTGAAAGACTGGATTAACTTCCCGTCGAGTAAATTGCGATGATCTGGGAACCTTCATGCCAAAAAGCCGCGAGAGTAGCTTAAGATAGGTCATCCTCTGATATACCAAACACGGAGGGAAGTCTCTTTATGCTTTCCATTTCCAAATTACTTGTAGAAATAAATACTTGTAATTTCATTCCATGTCAATCTCTATGTAATGGAAAATATGAAAGAACATGTGTACATGCATATTAAAACTTGACATGCTATCCTGTATTACAAACAGCTAACATCCGTTTTGCAGGATAATATTCCTAAAACGGATACATCACATAACATGTAAACATTCATACATTCCCTAAAACTAAACTATGCAAGTTTTTTTGTAGGGAAACAATTGGGCCTGTTACCCATTCAAAGTCCAAAAAGGCCACGAGCCTACAGCCAATTATGTCTTCATCTGACCAGTCTAATCCTACTCCTATCTCTAGGGAAGAGTTTGACAGATTAAGCAAACAAATTACAGATTTGGATGTTCTGCTTAAAGAACTACACTAGTCTACTTAGGGTTCATGAATACACATATACAGAATCCTCTACACAGGGAGGAACTCAAGGTCCAGAAAAAAAAGCTCACATACCTGAGTCTCATTTGGACACAACCAACAAAATTCCTGAAAATGCCCATCTCAAAAAAGATCCAGACACCGATGATATCAGGAAAAGGTCTTTCAAATAGAAGAGACCATTCGGTCTATCAAGAGAATTGGTACACATGGGAGTGTTTCATATGCTGACTTTTGTATATTCCCTGGTGTGCATTATCCAGAGAAGTTCAAGACTCCTAACTTTGAAAAGTATGACGAGTTTGGGGATCCTTACACACATTTGAAGGTATTCATTAGAGAACTTGGATCTTATGTCGAAGAGGAGAAGCTCAGAATGCAGGTGTTTCAAAAGAGTCTAACTGGGAAGCCAGATTATGGTATACCAGATTAGAAAATTCTAAGATACATAGCTGAGAGGAGCTAGCTCATGCCTTCCTCAGTCAGTACAGCTTCCAGTCTCAGATGGCTCTAGACTGGTACCAAATTACCAAAGTTAAAAAGCAAGACAATGAGTCTTTCAGAGAATACGCTCAAAGGTGGAGGCGCCTTGCTGCTCAAGTTATTCCCTCTATGACTGAGTCTGAGATGGTGATGACCTTCATAGACATACAAGAAGCTCCCTTCTATGAGAGAGTATTAGCTGGCATTGGCAAGCCATTTTTTGAAATGATCAAACATGGGGAGATGGCTGAGATGGGATTGAAGTCAGGAAAGATTCAAGACCTTCCGCTCTTAAAGCTGTTGCTGAGCACATCCAGTCTGACACTTATGGAAACAACCCCCAGAGGGCCTATAAAAAAAGAGGAGGATGTTTCCTTGATACTACAAGGACAAAAAGGCAGTCAGAACATGCCTATTCAGAGGAAAAACTATTCCCCCTTTCAAGCACAGTCTTCAAACCCTCCATTGCCTAAAAGTGGAGAAGTCAGACGCAATCGAGTGTTCACACCCTTAGGGGACTCACTCGAGAACATTTTTAATCTTTTGATAACTCAGAAGAAAATTACCCATCTTCTTCCACCTGACAACCCAAATGGGAAGAGTTTTAACGCTAACTGGAAGTGTGCTTATCATGTCAGGGCACCGGGACATGATACTCAGGATTTCTGGGCCTTGAAACACAAGATCCAGGATTTGATCAACAACGATGAGATCGTGGTTACTAAACCCGACCAACCTCATGTGCAAGACAACCCTCTTCCTAAACACAAAGAGGAATAGGTTAATATGATTAATTGGAGCAGTGGACAGAGTTCCAATTATGGTTGAGAATCCTCCCAAACCAGCAAGGATGGCGCTGATAAATGGGATTATGCTCAGTTACAGTTTATAATGGAACAGAAGATGAAAGCTCTTTGTAAGCAAGTTGAGCAATTGGTAGAACTGGTGATCCATCAACACCAAGTCACACGCTAGTTAGTTAGCCAAGAACATGCTAGTGTCCTTCCTTTTGTTATGAATACTCCATCATCGTCTCCAGAAAGTGAAACACTGGAGGATAAAATTGTAAAAAGAGCAAGTGCTAAAGCCCGTTGGGATTTTGCCAATAGAAGGGAATTTACATACCTGGGATAACCTATGGAGGAGATATTTCAGATGCTGATCAATGAAGGAAGAATTACATCCCTTCTACCTCCAATCAATCCCCGTTCAAGACGGTTCAATTCTAAATGGAGTATGTTAGTATCACTCCCATTCTAGCGGTCACAACACAGAAGAATGTTGGGCACTCCGCCATCTCATTCAAAACGTAATTGACAACGGTGTCCTACACATGGCAGATGATGACACTTTGTTACTTGAGAGTGGGAACACATGTCCTACAAAATGGAAGGATATCGTAGCAGTTATATCCGCTGAGGATGATTTGGCTACCCAACCACTCACAATACAAACAATTCAACTCAAAGGTGCTGACAATCCTTTAAAAGTGGCTGCGCCAAAGCCAATTATATTCCCATACAGACCACAATATCCTGTTGTCAGCCTACAAAAAATACCATGGAATTATGGAGAGGCTGAAGGATCTACATCACACATAACTATTGCAGTGTTGAAAGAAAATCCACTGTATCTTCCCCAACGGGTGATGAAGCCTACCATCAAATCAAAGGGGAAAATTCTCGTGGAGGAGATTAAAGAATTCCTCCTTAATATGGGCCATAATGAAGCCAAGGTGGTTTTAAGCTTGAAAGAAGCTCCACAACAAATTTCCATACTGGACTTGGTTTTCTCTTCCGAAGATCATAGAAAAATCTTGCTAAAGGTTTTGGAAGAAGCCCATTTGCCAAAAATTAGTGGATGTTGAAAAATTTCATCATCTGGTTGATCACATTTTTAACAAAAATGTGATATCTTTCACTGATGATGACATACCTCCCGAAGGGACTGGTCATTGCAAGCCATTACACATAGCGATTCTATCCTCTGGATATATAATGGGAGGAGTTTTGATAGATGGAGGTTCATCTTTGAATATATGTCCTTATGCCACTTTGGAGAAGATGAATATCGATCTCAAGAAGATCTAAAGTAGCCATACGGTTATCAAAGCTTTTGATGGATCCCGATGAAATGCTGTCAGAGAGATTGAATTGCCAGTAAAGATTGGTCCACATACATTCAATGTATCCTTTCATGTGCTAAAAATAGCCATATGATACAACCTGCTTTTGGGAAGACCGTGGATTCATATGGCCGGAGCCGTCCCTTCCATCCTTCACCAGCAACTCAAGTACATTATTAACAATAGCCTAGACACTGTCAATGCTGAGCCAGAATGTCCTGAATAAGGTGACATACCAATCATCAGCTTCAATTCAAAAGTGGAGCCGATCAGTTTTCATGCCCTGGAGGTGAACAACACTCACTGCCATCCCATTGGGGCACCACCTCTGATACCCAAGATTTCTGCCGGAGTAATGTCGGCCACTCAAGAAATGATGTCATTGGGCTATCAACCTAGACAAGGGATGGGCAAAGATCATTAGGGCATCAAGTGCCCAATTCATATTCATAGTCAAACATGAACAGCTGGACTAGGCTATTTTGCTGGTTCCAGTCACAGGAATCCTCATAAGCACAAACAGATTCCTTCAACTTTAGCCATATGGCGATTCTCTCTATCTTCAGATCCTGAGCTTATACAGTCTCCGGTAAAAGTACATGCCCGTGTAGTGGCTATGTTATTTCCTAAGCCGATACCGGTCAAAGGAAAAGAGGTCCTGTTTCCAAATCCCAAAGTGGAAGAAAGGGAATGGAAAATTAAACAAGATATCGCCAGGCGGTTTTCAAACATACGCATCATTATCCATGATGAACACACAAATAGAGACATCCCAGATGATGATTGTCCAGACATAATGGTCATTATTCAGGAAAAGGAGGATGATAACAGCCCCTTCATCACTGCTGTCTATCAGGACTTCATCCTTGACAATTGGGGTAGTACTCCCTACATTTGTCGACAAGGGTAAAAAGGGCAGAAACTCCCTCTACCCTGTAGATAACTATAACTACTTACTTTTTTGTACAGTATTGGCAGTTGTTTTGTTATTATGTGCTAACACTTTGTATAATTGAATAGCTTCATATATTAAGTGAAAGCATATTTTGTTTCAGGACTCTGAATTTAGATGTGCCTATACTTGCTGATGAGGTGCCTTTTTTCCACAAGGATTGTAACTTTGATGAAAAGTTGGACTCAGACTTAATGGAAATACAAGAGGACATTTAGATACTTCCGGAGATCAAAGAATGGGTCGAATACAAACCCAAGCCAAACCTTGATCAAACCACTTCATTCAATCTTGGAACCTTAGAAAGTCCTAAACAAATCCAGATTGGTACAGACCTCACTCCAAACCAAAGGAATGACATGGTTACGCTATTAACCCAATTTCAGGATGTGTTTGCATGGTCTCATGAAGACATGGTGGGTTTGTCCACTGATATCATCATCCATCGCCTTCCCATTAAAGAGGGATTCAAGCTAGTCAAGCAGAAGCTCAGGCGATTAAAACCTGAGTGGAGTTTAAAGGTTAAAGAAGAAATTGTGTAACAATTTCAAGTAGACATCATCATGGTGTCTACATACCCTGAATGTCTATCCAACATAACCCCCGTACCTAAACTGGGAGGAAAGGTACGAGTTTGTGTGGATTACCAGGATCTGAATAAAGCTTGCCTTAAAGATAGATTTCCCGTGCCATTTATCCACATTCTCATTGATAATACTGCTCAATATGGCATGTACTCCTTTGCTGATTGATTCACGGGGTACCATCAAATCATGGTTGCTGAAGAGGATCGTGAAAAAACTACATTCATCATGCCTTGGGAAACCTTTTTCTATAGACGATTGTCATTCGGCCTCATCAATGCCGGAGCTACCTATCAACGAGCTATGATGGCTTTTTCCACGACTTAAAGCATAAAGAGATAGAGATGTACGTGGATAACATCATTGTCAAGTCCCAAAGGGAGGAAAACCACCTAGACCATCTTAAAAAGCTCTTCAACAGGTTGTGTAAGTACAACTTGAAGTTGAATCCAGCCAAGTGTGCCTTTGGCGTTAAATCAGCAAGTTGCTAGGATTCCTAGTCAGCCACAAAGGGATTGAGCTGGATCCCACCAAAATCCAGGCAATTACAGAAATGCACATTCCTTAGATAGAGAAGGAAATACAGGGATTTTTGGGAAGAATCAACTTCATCAGCCGATTCATCTCTCAACTTACAGCAACCTGTGTGCCTATCTTCAAGCTGTTAAGGAAGAACTCCTCCATGAAATTGAATGATGAGTGCCAGAAAGCCATCCTTACAATCAAAGAGCAGCTGGTTAAAGCTCCTGTTTTGGTACCTCCTAAGGATGGTGTTCCCCTATTCATGTATCTGTCCATTAATGACAATGCCATGGGCTGCATGCTGGGACAGAAAGACAATAGAGGCCAAGAGCAAGGTATCTACTACCTCAGCAAAAGGTTCAGCAGCAGTGAACACAAGTATACTCTGATTGAGAAGACTTTTATGATTTAGCATGGGCTTCCATGAGGTTACAACATTACCTCCATGGTCATACAACCCATCTCATATCCTGCGTTGATCCTCTCAAATACGTGTTCAGTAAACCCATGTTAAATTGTCGACTGTCCAGATGATAGTTGATCCTACAATAATTTGACATCGTCTACGTGACGCAAAAGTCCATTAAAGGTCAAGGAATTGCAGATCAACATGCCGCTACACCTTCAGGGGATTTCAAACCTTTGGAAACTTACTTCCCTAATGAAGGGGTAATGATAGTACATCAACACCATCAGTACGATACACACTAGGTATGGAAAATATATTTTGATGGAGCTGTTAATACGGAAGGTTCTAGGGCTGGAGCAGTCCTAGTATCCGATATGGGGGAGCAGTATCCCGTCGCCGTCAAATTATAGTTTGTCAGCACCAACAACACAACTGAGTATGAAGGCTGTATCATGGGGCTAAAACTTAACCAATCAATGGGCATAAAGCGGTTAACTGTCTTTGGGGATTCCAAATTGGTAATCAGGTAAACCACAGGAATCTATCACACCAAAGAACTACGTTTGCTGCCTTACCATCGGCAAGTTTTGTAGATGGATTTGGAGTTTAAAGAAATATACTTCCTCTACATTCCTCGGAATAGGAATGACTTTACGGATGCGCTAGCAACGTTGGCCTCTTTGGTCAAAATACCTGACAAGGAAAACATGCCAATCATCACCTTTGCCCTACAAAAGGCTCCAGCCTATGGGAACTATGTTGGAGAAGTATCGGATGAGCTACCTCCAATCCAGCACCCTTGGTATTAGCATATCAAGAAATATTTATGAGATGGATCTGCACCCGCTGAGGCAAACCCTACTAAAAGAAGGCGGATCCATCGATTGGCTATGAAGTTCTACCTGAGCGGAGATGCACTCTACAAAAGAGATGCGGGACTGGGTCTCCTCAGATGTCTAGAAAAGGACCAAGCTCAGAGGCTCATGGATGAAATTCATGGTGGATTATGTGGCCCACACATGAGTGGCCCTTTACTTGTTAAAAAGATTCTAAGAACAGGGCATTACTACATCTCGCTTAAGGCTGACTATGATGATCACATCAAGAGATGCTACCAATGCCAAATTCATGGGAATGCTATCCACGCCCCTCCAAGGGAGCTCCACAATATGAGTTCGCCTTGGCCCTTCTCAATGCGGGGAATGGACGTGATCGAGCCCATCGAGCCCAAAGCCAGTAATGGGCATCGATTTATCTTCACCGTGATCAACTACTTCACCAAGTGGGTAGAAGTAGCCTCCTTCCCTAGGGTTACCAAAGAAGTTATCATTGGTTTCATCAAAAAAAATGTCATTTGTCGATATGGACAACCAGAGGTGATTGTGTCAGACAATGCTAAGAACCTCAACAACAAAATGATGGAGGAGTTGTGCAGTAAATTCCACATCAAACACCTCAACTCCATCATCTACCGTCCAAAGATAAATGGTGTTGTTGAACTGGCTAATAAAAACATCAAGAAGATAATGCAAAAGATGTCCGCCCAAAGGATGGCCTGACTTATTGCCTCTTACTTTATTAGCCTATAGAACTTCAATGCGTACTTCCACTGGGGCAACCCCCTATTCATTAACCTATGGGATGGAAGCAGTGCTCCCCATAGAAGTGGAAATGGAATCCCTTAGAGTGTTGATAGACACTCAGCTAGATGAGGACCAATGGTTACAAGACAGGTATCACCAATTGTCTCTAATAGACGAAAGGTGAAGTGATGCTATCTTCCATGGTCAATTATACCAACAGAGGATCGCCAGATCCTACAATAGAAAAGTTCAGCTGCAGCAGTTTAAACAATATGATTTGGTTTTGAAGAAGATCATTGACAACCAAGATCAGTCTAAGGGAAAATTCACTCCAAACTAGGAAGGCCCATTTATTGTCAAGGAGGTATTGACAGGAGGTGCTCTCAGATTACAAGAAATGGATGGCGATGAATTACCACAACTTATCAACTCAGACACCGTGAAGCGGTACTATATCTGAAGTTACCATCGAGCAAACATCCTGGTTTTGGATCACCAGATCCCCAGTCATTTTAGGTTTTTAACCCCCTCTACATACAACTTTTCTTCAACCCAACTACCCCATCAGGGAAACACACTTTTCAAGCCAGCAGCCTGGTTTCAGATCTTTCACTTCATTTTACATCTCACGCAACTTCGGTTATCCCACCAGGGATTGAACCTTTCCCCTGCAGTTTATCCTGAACATGTGATCAAACTTTTTCACACATGCAATTTGTCCTGAACATGGGATCAAACTTCCCGCAGCTTTATCCTGAACATGGGATTAAACTTTTTGACTGCATTTCATCCTGAAAATGGGGCGAACTACGTCGGCCTGATCTTCCCGATACTTGGGAGTACGTAGGCAACCATTTTATATGGCCAGTTCCCAATAAAAAAAACATTTCTACACCCTTCTCTACAAAACAAAAACAATAAAAACATCTCTACACTTTTATACACCCTTACACCATTTAGCGTTGAACCTCTTACACCAGGTTCGAACTACGCAGACCTGATCTCCTATTTAATAGGAGTACGTAGGCAGCCATTTATGGTTCGGTCTAACCCTCTACCAAAACACAAACACTTGTCAATAGTATTGGGATCATCCTTCAATCCATCACTTTTCATCGGCTTCAGCCCAAAGGGATGGAACTAACTGATCTCCCCATAAATGGGAGAATCGGTGACCATCTAAGCTGCGGTTGAGTCCTCGAAGAGCAACACCAATCCATAAGAGATGGAACTAACTGGGCTACTCTTCAATAGGAGTATTGGCGACCATCTGTGGTTCGGTCAATCTCAGAGAGGAAAGCCATAATCCTCTCCACATCTAAATACAGAAACCAGTCCCAAGACACCAAAGAGGGTAGAGATACATACAAATCAATGATCTATTCTGAAAGATCCTGAGACATCTCAAGGTCCATCTATCAAGGATGAATTTAGAATACATTAAGATCATAAGCCTTGAAGAAACAAGCAAATATCAAGCAAGTAGCAAGGCACAACTAAAAGGGAAGTGAATCAAAATATATTTCCTGCTATATATACTATTGTTTGATATATATAATATGAACTGTACATGACAAAATGGCTAAGCTAGTATGTGCAGGAAAATACAAGCCTATCTATAAATCGGTGTATATGCGGGCTATCAAATCGAACATGACATCTCTCTCAAATGAAGGGGGTAACACTGTGATCTCCAGTACAAGAGTATCTACACGAGCTAATTGATCCACAACCAACTGCATAGTGACATGATGCTCATCAATGTATGCACTCATCTCGGCAATCATGCCAGTAGTAAGGGATCTCACTATAGTACTATCTGTAACGGCTACGTCCCGGGCAGATATGGCAGCATCCCTCTCAATAATCAATGCATCTATAGATGATCTAGCCTCATCCCGCTCCTCAATAGCGGTGTCTCTATGTGATAAAGCCTCCTCTCTCTCTCTAATAGAGCGACGTCTCTCCCATCAAGAGCTGTCAACATCAAGGCCCTGGCCTGATCTCTCTCAAAGGTCATCAAATGAAGACTCGCTCTAAATACTGTGAATGTTGGATCACAGTAGCCCTCGTACTGGGATAATCTACAAGAGCTGCTGGCAACCTACTGAATAACTCCTCATAGGTGGTAATATCAGTGTCCTCCATGGGCTCTCCACGATCAGAACTAATCCCCAGTACTGTGGATACTACCGCAGCTGATACAGTCTCTGTCTCCATCCATGCAGAATACTCTGAAGAATAGCCCGGATGGCTAACAAAAAACTTAGCTAGCTCACGCTGATCCCAATAGGCATACAACCTGGATCTATCCTCTGCTGACAAGTGGCGGGAAGCCAAATGCTAACTTAATGCCCCCACAAAAGGATGGAAGTCCTGAAACTGGTCGAACTGTGACATCACAACCAGTGGGTGGTAAGTAGTCATACCCCTCAAACCAGCCAAAGGGAGATAGTCTATGCCAGGAGCATGAGTAATGAAGCTGTAGGGTGAACGGAGCCATGTACACGATAGAATGTCAAACAGATCTCCGATCCCTGCCAAGAATACAGACCAAGACATAGCATCTGTGCACTCCGCTAGCTGAAAGGAGTAAGACATGGCTATATCGTGGCTGAAGCAATATCCATGCCGTCGGGAGGTGCCAATCTGTCTCAGGTGTGACATGAACCACACGTATAGCATGACTGAACTGCCTATAAATACACCTAAAGGATGGGTGCAGAAATATGTGGCCGATCTCAATGTCTCTGTCACGATCATCAGCACAATGGTATGACCCTCCCTGAGAGCTCTCACCACCATAATGACACCAATGTCCAGCTCATCTATATATCTTGGCATATACACTTATGACAATACACACATCAACAAGACTTCTACTCTGGCTAGACTCCACTGATCCTCTGACATGGTAAAATCCCCGAAGTGTCGTGTATAACTGTCGTTTGAGCCAAATCTATCCATCAAAAAACACTGGGATATCACATGGCCAGATGTAATCTCATCCTGTACAACTCTATGCTACAACATGGTGAGGGTCATAAACTGCCGGCTCATATCGCTGATAGCCATCCACGCGCAAGGTCTGTCCAGTGGCAGTGCCGTCAACCGCGCATACTCCTCCAAGGTAGGAGTCAACTCCTGGATCCTGAAGCGAAAAACCTACCTCTCCGGTATCCAATGCTCTAGCAGACCCTCTACAAAGCCTGCAAGAACCTGAAACATCAGGAGGGTCATGGAATGCTGTAGTAGCTGATCTACAATCACCCTGTCTGAAGGTGACATACTATCATACCATGATCTCAGGTGGGATGGCACCAATACTGGTGGGGTTTGATCAATGCAGCTAACTGTCGAAGAAGACATCTTTGTGGGCCGTATCATAAGACCATCCAGGGGTCAATGCTAAATATCTCTAGACATACATACATATGCATAACATGATACATACCTGAACAATAGATGGCAATATGATGTAGGGAATAACAGTATATACATTCCTAAGTACATCATCATCTAATACATCTCTGTACAGGTAAAAATACAGGGAAATGGGGCACAACCGCCCAACTACTAACAGAGGCCTATCAAAAGATATAGCGAGAATGGGGCACAGCCACCCAGTATCTAACAGAGGCCTATCAAAAGAGATAACGAGAATACACATCAGAAGAAGACAATAGTGTCAATGTCTACATCATCAACCTGTCCACGTGATGTAACTCCTCCTGAGTCACTGGATCTCCATCAATGGGGATGTCAGGCCTATAAAAGGGAGGATCTGCACTGGCAAAGCCATATGGGTCACCTGAGGGGCCATCGCCTGAGCTGGAAGGATCAAAAGTAACTGCCTCTGAAGGATCTCTGCCCAAGTGCTGGATAAAAAAAATGTGCCTGATCCAACTACCGGGTCAAACTGTCAATTTGTGTCAAATGAGTCAGATCTCGGACACAGGCCATCTAATCCGTCATCATCACGGATCTAGGAACCATATCCCCCAAAAACTAAGTGGCGCGGGTCTGGGCTCCGATGGTACGAAGGGACCACCAGCGATGGAACATCTCCTGAGTATAAGGACCCTCTGACAGTGTAAAGCCGTCAACCCCCATCAATGGGATATCATCGACGGGCGACTGTGACACAGGCCAATAATGCCTGACAGGAGGCAAGGTTGGTACACGAATCTCTCCTGTAGTGCTCCGAATAGCACACTTTCCTAAATAGAGCTCCCATCCTCCATCTGTGAAGAGAGGAATCCTACGGGTAGAAATCACGTACTCAACACCAGTCGGGTATCCATCCTCAAACCCAATGGGCAAATGTTCCCCAGAATAAGAAATCCAAGTGATGACATCAGCTGTCAATAACTCCAACTATAAACGACAATGGGTGAAACCCTCAGCTACAAGAACCTCTGCCAATATGGAGTAATGCCATCGCCGTCCTTGTGGATACGTCTCCAAACCTAACACACTCACAAGACGCAAACATGGGAGCCTCTCATAGGCCCATAATTGCCAATACAAAGGCAAACATCTTCTATCAGTTAACACTCTTTACCTGCACATAGGAAATCAAAGGAGAAATACTCACCAGCAGAAATGGGTAAAATCCTAGCCAAGCCTCTGTCAAGCCCTGCGAACGCATGCGCATTCCCCTAAGGAAATAGGCGAAGGTATAGGAGCCCCAGTCATACTCTCCAATACGGTCTACATCTTGTGTAGTGCTGACCAAAGTGAATGACACCGTGGAAGAGTTATTAGCTATGAAGCAGCCCTTAATGATTATCAGGAATAATCGTCGAAGAATGCGATCCTTGACTCTCACATCATCAGGCATGGGCTCACTCAACAGCCCGCTCATAGCATCTATGCTAAAAGGACCTGTACGAATTGTCCTGCCCTTGAGCGCCTCAGCCGGGACTCCGAGCAAGGATCTGACGGCAGTCGGGGTAATATTCACCGTACACGGCACTATCACCCCTCCAAACTCCATACCTGTGATAAACTGCCATCCATTGGTGTCATCATCACATCACAGTCTAGCAAATAGAGAGACTGAGTCTGGTGAAACCAGTGCTCAGATAACGCCCTGAGTTAACCCCAGGGACAACGACGGGGAAGCATGGAAAAGAAAGCCTCAAAGCTCTAACTATGCACAATCGCTTGATAATAAGAATGCAGAGCCTGGTATGTAGAGTGAATGCTAAACCAGTTCCCTCGAGGCTGTGTATAGTCGAGAACCTGCATCACAAAAGTAGATCAACATCAGAACCTTTGCTTCTCATCAATAGGAAAGAAAGAAAATTAGAATCCAGCTTTTACCTCGTTTGCATGCAAGTAAATTGAGGGGTGTCGACTCAAGTCACCCAGAAGCTCTGGGATCGTCACCTGAATGCTTGGGAAATCCCTATGGAGAACATGTACAGCAGGAGCAGGGTCCGCAACCGGTATATCCTCCTCTTCGTCCTCAACATCCGGCACATCAACCCGGATAGGACGGATCACCACCTCCTCCAGACGACGAGGTTGTCTAATTGAACGAGGTCGAGGCACATCAGAAGCCCTCATCCGCACACCTGAAGTGGTTCTGCAGGAACTACTCGACTGATTCGGATCCATATATCTGGATAACAAGTCTCTAAATCACCTTAGAAAGGGTGGTAAATTCTAACATGGAGCTTTTTCAAATGCATTTTATGACTACATGCATGCCTGCATTACTTTAACATACGTTTACAGTAGAGTTAAAAATGTATGACTACCCAATGCCTGCATTTTGGAAAATTTTGCCATAGTCTCCTCTATAAATAGGATTATCCACATGCACATAGGCATGACTAGGTGGTTATTCAGTAGCACACCTGCCCACAGTCATAAACATCCTATATGCGTTCAAACATCAAAGTCATAATCCATAAGGGTAGCCTAATTACCAGGATTACTTTGTTTTCACACCTTCGCTCATTTGTCCTCAAATAGGATAAGAAATAGCAGAAAAAGTGCCAATTTGACCATGTCAAAAGTCAAATTTTTTCACATCATTATGTTCACCATGGTTAAATACTAACATTTACTATGTTAAATATTTTTTATCAAGTCATATGAGCATGCATATTCACTACTATGTGTTTAGACGCATTTCATGTGATATTTCATTTTCCAATGGATCAAAACTGGAAAAGAAGACATTCATATGTTACCAGGACAGTGTAGAACACTTGTACGGTGACAGAATTTACAGAAAGACACTCGAACTCAGCAGATCTGAAGAAGAGCTCTCAAATTTCCTGTGCGGCGCAGCTTGAAAATGACTTATGAAAGCCACAAGTGCCTTAAAGGCCACCCATGGCTGGCCGTAGGTGTACCTACGGCTGCCATAGGTGTACCTGCAACTCCTCTGGGTAGGACCCACCCCTCCGGCTCGGTCCAGTTCGAGTTAAAAAGGCCAAATCAAGAATAAAAATGCTACGCAATTGAGCGGAATAGCCTGAAACCCTGGTTTTCAGAGACCAAACTGCGGGTCGGCATATCACTGATTGGTATTCGCCTAGACACAGGGTTCATTATACTGATGATCACAGCTATTGTAAATTACACGCAACAATACCTCAGGAAGGTCCGATGCCGTCAGTTTGGGGGTCTTAACTCCAAAGCATTCCCCATCAAGGATTTCATTCAATTCAACCGTTGGTGTACACGTCGATGAAGGTTAAGCCATCTTGACGACATTCAACCGTTGGCAAGTAAATCCAGTGAAACATTGGAAACCACCTGGTGATCTCATCCGTTGATGTACATGTCAACGAAGGTCAATCAGCCTTAACATTCTTCCCATCAAGGAGCTCATCCGTTAATGCACATGTCAACGAGGGTTAAGAAACCTTGAAATTATCCTCCGCAGGTATCTCATCTGTTGATGAACATGTCAGCGAAGGTTAGGCAACCCTGACGACATGGACTGTTGGCATTAACTCCAACAGAACACTAGTATGTCCTTGCAACACGAACCAGGGAAAACCATCCTCATCCGGGAAGGACCAATGATGGAATATATTATACACATCCTCAACAGACAAAACACATCCTCACAGGTCTCTTGTACATGAGAGATACATCTTCAATGGAAAGTCTGTACCTGGGATTAAGGACTTTGGTGATAACCCCAACGTCAACATCTTGGAAGTTCCTGGTAACTTTGGATTGCACATCCAAGCAGTTAATCAAAGTGGTCAGTGATAACTCTAGTCCCCATCAAAAGCTGTGGGAGCAAACAGCCATCACATTTCGTTGGAGAATAGTCCAACAAACCACATGCATCATACATTTGTATCATGCTATTGTACATTGTATCATAATATCTTGTCACATTTCAAGTGTCTAGTATTCTTTATCCTATCCATGCCATTGCATTGCATGAATATGATAAAGAGGGGCATCTGTAGACACTTGAAAGTTTTCATTCTTGTTACTAACATTGTAGGAGGGCAGAATCATTCTTCAGAGATAACCCTGGAGGACAGCTCAGCTTAATCCCAGAAATACCACCGAAAGTTTTAGCTTAATCCCAGAAATACCACCAGAAGTTTCAGTTTCAACCTCGGAGATAACCCCAAGGAGTGCAGTTGCAGTTCTGGAGATAACCCCATAAATGCTTGTTTCAACCCTTTGCAATCAGCTTTAAACTTGGAGATAACCCCGAGGCGCTCATTTCCAAACCCGGAGATAACCCCGGGAGTTCAGGCAAACCTCAGAGACAACCCTAAGGACATTCAGCACTTGCAGCAGCCCAATCTCAAAGATAACCCTGAGCAATGACTGCTAAATCAGCTCAAACCGGAGATAATTCCGGTGAAGGGAAAAATTGCCATTTTTCCACCTCGATCCTATATTACGCCATCTGAACAAAATTTCAACATACATTCTACATAGCAATGTCCTACAAGAACCAAATAGCTCCAATCCCGAGTGACTACTACACAAGGCAGCACACCGGATAGAATTTGAAGCTTGAAGACCCAGGGCATGGTTCCATCTTCCTGACTTCTTACAACCTCTAATCCCATGTCATTGTGTATCTCTCAACAACATCATGCCGAAATAGGTCTTATACACCTAAATCAGATGCCCGGATTGAAGTTCTGAAAGTGTTAACGGATATCACGTTACATGCGTGCACGTACTTTGAGACAATAGGACCCGTGGAGCCTGGGGCACCCCGGGTAGCCACAGGTGCACCTGCAGATCCCCCCCTCTATAAATAGAGGGCTTGGGGTGGCCATTTTTCATAGAGAAACGGCGAGGTAGCCCTATCCAATTTGCTCTGTACACACTATAAACTGAGTGCTTTCTCATTTTAAAAACTTGTGAGCTTATATTCTGTCATATTTTTACCAGAGGGAACCGAGTGTTTATCCACTTAAAGCTACTGAAGTCTTCTTTGGCAGTCCACTGTAAGCCTTCTTGCTTTTCTTAAAGCCTTTCTCCACTATCACTGCACACACCTGCCTTCACGCTGAGAGTCGTGTTATACAGTATGTGTATGCCCTACTTGATTCGTGGCCTTTTATTCCTTTATATATATATATATATATATATATATATATATATATATATATATATATATATATATATCATTAAACGATCGAATATATATATATAATGTATATCTCTCGATATGATAAACCGAAAGCGTGGATTGATATATATCCTATCGTTTATCATATATATATATATATATATATATATATATATATATATATATATATATACCATCGTGTCGGGAGTTTAGTTTGTGGTCTTTTATTGATTTCTTTATATTTAGTCCCGCTTGGAGTTTACTTCATGGCGGTTGATCATTTTTATTACTTTATTTACATTTCTGATCCCCTGTGGTTGATCATATCTGTATATATATATAACTACTTACAGCTTTCATATAAACTGTTACATCATGTGAGTCTAGGAATCATGTGATCACAAATTCAGTCTAATGAATCTAGATTCGGTTCCCGTGATGAACATTTTCAGCTGTAACCAGCTTATAAATTATTCACGGTGTTTGAATTTCCTTGGATGGCTCTCATGTCCATAAGGAGTTCGACACTGCTTTGTACATTATTTTCTTGAAGATGTTTCGCATCTCGAAAATAAAAGCAATCAAGCCGAACACTTAATAAAATGGACGTATCAAAGGCCTCAATTACTATTGAGCATAAGGGTTTGAAAAACCTCTTTTTTACAAAACATCAATGTTATATCTTGTTTAAAACTAAATTTTTATACAAATTCAAACCCTTTGCATATAGGTACGAACGAGGCATATCACTACTTTCAGATAATTGCACATTGACCCACACACATACACACATTCATATAACAGTTTAATTGAAAAGTGGTGGTCACCGTGGTAACATGGATGTCAGGGGGTGCCTAATACCTTCCCTTCGCATATTCAATTCCCCGGACCCTAACGAATCTCGGTTTCATAGACCAATTTAGCAGTGTTACATCACGTGTTCAATGTGCAAACCTTTTCTTGGTTGAGTTGGTACAACCATTTAAAAATGCCAACTGGCGACTCTTATATTCCAATCGTCGACATATACATGTCAGACCTTTTCACAACTTATTTTTTCAAACAAATCTCACCTAACATGAGAACACCAAAAGACAAGAACAGAAAAGGGACAATAAAAATCCCAACGTCGACACCCAAAATATAGGATGCTTCTCCCAAGTCCTTCATGGAGAAGTATTTAGATAACCAAATTTTAATCGATTGTAGCATAGGAATATCATTCCCTATCAGTAATTTATCATCAGTATAAAATACAAGTAATGAAACAGCGTTCCCACTAACCTTCTTGTACACACATGGTTCATCCTCATTTTTGATAAAATCAAACTCTTTGATTATCTCATCAAAATAGATGTTCCACCTACGAGACGCTTGCTTCAATCCATAAATGGATCGTTGTAGCTTACAAACTTGATTTTTTCTAACCGTTGAAACAAATCCCTTTGGTTGTGTCATATACACATCATCCTCTAGTTTTCCATTGAGGAAGGTCGTTTTCACTTCCATCTGCTAGATTTCACAGTCGTGGTAAGCTGCAATCGCAAGAAAATTTCGAATGGACTTGAGCATCGCTACTGGTGAGAAGTTTTTATCATAGTCAACTCCTTGTCTTTGTTTGAAACCTTTTGCAACTAGTTGGGCCTTATAGGTCTCTACCATGTTGTCTGCTCCGGTCTTTCTTTTAAAGACCTATTTACACCCAATAGGCTTAATGCCTTCAGGTGGTGAAACCAAAGTCCATACTTGATTTTCATACATGGAGTCCATCTCGGATTTCATGGCTTCTTGCCACTTCTCTGAGTCTGTACTACTCATAGCCCATTCGTAATTCAATGGATCATCATCATCTACGATGCACACCTCATCATCATCTTCTATGACAAATCCATACCTTTTAGGTATCTTCGGTACTCTTCCAGATTCATGAATAGGGTGTGATACAGAAGGAATCTCTACTTGGACAGGTTCATCCATTTGATCTGTAGTGGTTTGTGGTTCTTGAATTTCTTCAAGATCTATTTTTCTCCCACTGGCCCCTTCGAGGATAAACTCCTTTTCCAAGAAGGCAGTATGTTTGGCAACAAACACCTTTTGTTCAGTAAGATTGTAGAAATAGTATCCTAAACTTTCTTTAGGATATCCCACAAACGTTCACTTATAAGATCTTGTTCCAAGCCTATCATTCTGAAACCTTTTCACATAAGCTAGACATCCCTAAATCTTAACATTCTTAAGACTAGGCTTCCTCCCTGTCTACATCTCATATGGAGTCTTAGAGACGGATTTTGAGGGAACCTTATTTAGTAGATATGTAGCCGATTCTAGAGCATATCCCCAGAATGATACCGGAAGATCGATAAAACTCATCATAGAACGAACCATGTCCAACAGTGCTCGATATCTCCTTTTAGATACACCATTCAACTGTGGTGTTCCTGGTGGAGTCTATTGTGAGATCATACCATTTTCTTTGCTTAAGTATTCACCTCATCAATCTGATCAAAGAATCTTAATACTCTTGCCAATTTGTTTCTCTACTTCACTTCTGAACTCTTTGAACTTTTTAAATGATTCAGATTTATATTTCATTAAATACACATATCCAAATCTTGAGTGATCATCAGTGAAAGTAATAAAATAAGAATACCCTCCTCTTGCAATCATTGTCATAGGTCCACATACATCTGTGTGAACCAAAGCAAGCAACTCTGTAACACTTTCTCCTTTTACACTAAAAGGAGATTTAATCATTTGCCCATGAGACAAGATTCACAAGTTGCATATAATTCATAATCAGATAGCTCTAAGAGCCCATCCTTATGCAACTTGGATAATCTTGTTTAATTAATATGACCGAGTCTACAGTGCCACATAAAGGTATAATTTACAATATCTCTTTTCCTTTTCTTATTTTGTTTAATTTGAAGTATATTTTCATGCAAGTCAAGTATGTAAAGTCCATTTCGCAAATTACCAACACCATATAAAACATTATTATTATAAATAGAACAACTATTTTTCTTTATTATAATGTCAAAACCATCCATATCAAATAAAGAAATTGAAATAATATTTTTAATAAGTGATAGAACAAAATAACAATTATTTAATCTAATGAACTTTCCCGTAGGCAGTGCTAAACAATAAGTCCCTACAGCTAATGCAGCAACCTTTGCTCCATTTCCCACTTATAAGACGACCTCATCCTTGCGCAACTTTCTGCTTCTGACTAGTCCCTGCATATTATTACATATGTGAGAACCACAGCCAGTATCCAATAATAAAGTAGAAGATTGACTTTCAGAAAAATTAATTTCAATCATAAACAAATCTTGATTATGATTCGAAACTTCTCCAAACTTCTTCTACTTTTGTTCTGCAAGGAACTCCTTGTAGTTCCTCTTCGAGTGACCCGGCTTGTTGCAATAGAAGCAGATCCTTTGGTATCTGGATTAGGTTTCTTATTACCCTTTCCTTTCGCTTTTCCCTTAGTCTTCTTAGATTTATTCTTTTTAGAAGATACCTTGAGCCTCTTACTTTTCTTGGAAGAATTATCCACCAGTAAGACTTGGTTCTTCTTGGATGGGAAGTGACCTTTAGCAGTTTTCAACATGTTAAGTAACTCAGGCAAGTTGACATCCAACTTATTCATGTGAAAATGCAGAAAAAATTATGAGGAGGTGTCGGGGAGTGACTGCAAGATCAAATCTTGATTAAACTCCCCATCCATGACGAACCCAAGTTGTTCAAGATGTTCAATCAAATTGATCATCTTTAGGACATGAGTCTCAACAGTAGTGCCCTCAGTCATCCGAGATCGGAAGAGCTCCTTAGATATCTCATATCTAGCAGTCCTACTTTGTTCACCATACAACTCTTGGAGGTGCATCAATATAGCAGGAGCATCCACAGTTTCATGATGATGCTGAAGCTCGTTGCTCATGGATGCGAGCATGATGCATTGAGCAAAAGATGCATCATCTTGCCACTATTTAAAAGTAACAATCACTTCCTCGTAGACTGCTTTCGAAAGTTTTTGAGGGATTTAATCTAATTTTTGGACATAAGAAATCTTTTCAGCAGTGAGAATAATTCTCAGATTCCTTAACCAGTCCATTAAATTCGGTCCGATCAGTTTGTTAGCATCAAGTATGTTACGCAGTGAAATTAGTGAATGTGACATTTTCAAATTCTGCATGTAAAAAGACAATATTTTAGTAAACATTCATTTAATTAATTACCAAAATAAATTAGGTCTTATTTTAAATCGGTATCTCCCACTATTTTCTTTAAACTATATTACCCTCATTATATAGTTCGGCAATATCTAATTATAGATTTGCTAAAGAGAATAAGGATCCCATTTCAAATGTATATAGCCTTGTGTGTGCACAACAAACTATATATAAATAAATAGGTAGACAACTCTTGTCAATTACATCATCATGTAACTCCTTATATTTTGCCTCTTAAATCATAATGGTCAAGTGTGTGCACATCCGAACTTAAATGATTTAAGTCAAGTCATACCCAGCATTTCTATATAAATGAAGAGAAAACTACAGCTCTTATGTGTGCACAACAAAGCGATAATGTTTAATTCCTTATAAACATCATATGTAATAAAAACAACATCTCAAATATTTAATACTTGCCTTGTGTGTGCACAACAAACTCATATTAGATATTCAATGCTCTATTATTTTTATCATGCTAGAAGGCAACGTTCGATATTCTAAATATCTTTGAACATTACAACTTAATATAATTTCTTTGAGGGGTTTGTTATTATTAGTCTCATCTTGGTTAAGCATTTATTATATATATATAAAATACAGCGTATAATATATATATATATATATATATATATATATATATATATATATATATATATATATATATATATATATATATATATATACTAAGCATGCACATATAGAATACTATATTCTACCCGGATTGATTATGGACTTTTAGTCTAGTTTGGTTCACTAGAGCCACCAAGTGAACAAAAACGTCAAACCCTAGGGTGCAAGAATTAACATTTAAATATAACTATTACATTTAAATCCGGGTTCCATTACAGGTGATCCATGTTAGCCACCCAAGTGTATGGCCTTTACAGGTGATCCACCAAGGAAGAAGAATATTCAAGAAGAAGGGTGTATTAGTTAAAATCCTAGTTTTCAATCTTTGTAGAAAAAGGGGCGTACTCTCCAACTATTGGAATCACATATATTTAATATCAAATATAAGACTCTTCTTATAAAGATATCAGTTAACCCTTATTAGAGTATTATTTAATTAATTAAACTCATTTAATTAATTAGGCTCCCTAATCTTATTAGGGATAATTATTTAAACTCATTTATTTAATTTGCCTCCTAATCCTATTAGGAATAAATGAGAGTACTTATATTAAAATTAATTCCTAAACTCTTTTAGAAATTAAAATAATAATAATTGTAATAATATTAATAAGACTCCTCTTATTAATTTATATTTAATATTTCTAAAATATTAAATAATAAATATTAAGCTATTTAATTTACTCTATTACCATAGATTAAATTAAATACACTTAACATATTATTAGGATTATGTCATTAACTTCTTAAATAATTATTCTTCCTTTTATGATATGACCCTTTAGGTTCTCCATATTAAACCGGTTGTGAATAAATCAATTAGAACAATTCTAATCTCATTTAAATAAATAAATTAAACTATTAATTTATTTAAATAAATAATATTTATTATAAAATAAGGATAAGCCTCCTTAGCGATCAACGACTTTCTAGATAATATAAATTTCAACATTAATCATAAAAGAACCTTTGAGTAAATAGTTATCGTACAATTCAATCCTTCTACCATACAATATCTCAATTAAATATAAGACATGGAATTACTGTAAAGTCTTATTTTATTTAATTATATGTATTTCGATTCTCAAATGCACAACTCCGAATAAATGCAAATTAGAAACTACTTTCTAATTTCATTTCACCATGGCTAAGGATTCCTGGGTTGTCATTTATTGAATCACATAGGACATTTCTCTTCTTTTACTAGAAGTGCTAGATTCTTTATTGATCATTCATTATCTTCATATATAACTTATTACACCCAAGCTTACCCTTTGATATACCCTAAGGGTCTTAAGGAATAAGTCAAAGTGCAATTCATTATATATAAGATACTATGATGATATCAAGTCTAAGGATCATTTGTACTACTATCACTACAGGAATTTTTATTGACAGGCAAGTAAAACTCCATTAGGCATTCCTTAGCGAGTCACGTTCAGTGAACTTATTCTCCAATAAGCTCCTACATACTTGCTTTAGTGTCTCCACACAAATGATCACGAGATCAATCATTCTCATCCAATGAGCAAGCAACGTATGTACCAATCTATCCGAATTCACTAATCCCCTTTTAGTAATCCATTGATTGAGAATATTTTAGTTTTATTCTATCTAAGAATTTAGATCTCATTAGCATGATCTCATCATGATTCTAAAAGCATTGCTTAAAACTATGTGTTTATCACATATTATTAAAACAACACCATGTAGATAATAAATGCCTTTAATAAATAATTCTTTTATTAATAAATAAATAATATTGATTACAAAGTATATGCTTTATCATCATACATGATTGGCTTGTATGCATACTACTTTCATATGCCTTGGTTGTTAATACTGTTCAAATGTATACGTGATCCCAATCTCATCATTGGTTAAGTCAGCTTCAACTAACACACATGCCTAAATTCATGCAATATGAACTAACTAGATGAATTATTTTTTATTTGTTATTTTTTTAAAAATTAGAATGATAACTACATGCAAATACGAAATGAATACAACTAAATGAATGCAATGCAACTAGAAGAATGCAATGCACCCCCAAACTTAACATGTGCAATGTCCTCAATATATACAAATTAAAAAGTTAGGCACTGAGGACTTCCCTGAAAGAGCGAAGCTTTACTCTTTATCAGCATCATCTGCTTCTACTTCATTTGCATCATCCTCAAGAGCTAAGTCATTTGGGGGATACACAAACAAAGGTGTAGGAGGTGGAAACTGGTATGGAGCGCATGCTGGATTCATGCGGCTGAACATCTCTATTAATGATGCACTACAGTTCAGATTGTAAGAATATATCTCCGCTTGTCGCTGAGCCAGTCTATACTGCTGCCTATCAATCCGGTCAAAACCCTACTGAATTTGTGTAGCCACCATGTCAATTCGTCTCGAATGATGTCTTAAATCCCGACGAATATCCTCAGAACAATTTGGTGGAGCCATGGAACTCCCAACTATAGTAGGATTCTCATTCGGCTGCTTAATATGTTGCTCGACGTCAGGCTCTGGAGGAAGAACATTGAAGCCCAACCCTCGCGAGTGTGATTCTCCTCCAGTCCATACCCTGTACCGAACCATCAATGAATGGTCTATTGGGGCTGGTGGAGCTTGTAGTGCTTCTTCGGCATCCCACTTTACCCCAGCTTATTGGCATAATTCGGTAATTAATGATGGATGAGGCAGTCCACCTGAAGTGACCCCTTCAATAGCTTTGTCGATCTACTCATGTATAACCTGGCCCACATCTATAATTTTTCCTTTTGCAATGCAGAAAAGAAACACAACCCATTGATTTATAACCTCGCTCATATGCCTACACGGCATCAACTTGGCGCAAATAAAGGATTGCTATGCTTTCCCATAACGACTCAGTGTGGACATGGGAAAAAGAACATCTTCTTATTGATCTATTAATTTTCATTCTATTTGAGGTGAACACAATGCTTTAATTACCTCACTATAGTCCATCTCCTGCTCTAAATATTTCATATACGCGTTGCCAGATATTCTCTCCAGCTCGTAGTAAGCATTTATTATCGTAGGAATGACATCCACTAATTTTCCACGGACCCAAACCGTGTTTCCTTTGAAATCCTTCATGTTGGCATAAAATTCCTTAACAATTTTGATAACTTCTGGCTCTGGCTGAGCTATAAAATTCAACCATCTTCTGCTTCCAATCATTTATAGTAACTCTTTATCTTCTGCCTCTAGTAATAAACCACGCTCAGGAATTAATGTTTTACCAGAAAGCCAATTGTGATATCTTTCGGATGCACTAGCACTTGTAAATCTCTTTTTGTCAAACTTTTTTCAAGTTCCAGAAGTCTCTCCTCTATGCCTTTTAGGAGCCATATGCCTCGTGTATTCAATTTTTTTCCAAAAACTGCGCTAAGCAACCCAACAGGTGAAAATTTGTCTCTCAAGCCAATTTTCAAGCACTTGGCGTGTAAGGATTTCAAACACTTTTGTTAAGCACTCCCCCAAACTTGAATAACTCTCAATCAGAGAACAAAGCCAAACAAATAGATTTATATTGAAATTAGGGCTAAACTTGAAGTTTCGTGTTAATTAAATGAAAAGCTTTTGCAAGTTAATTGTTGAATTCCAAAATTAAACTCGTTTGCCTTGTTGCAGATGGACCCGTCTATGGCTTTGAAGACAGTTACGAAATTGGTCATTTGTTGCTATGGGTAGGATTGGATATAGTGGTGTTTTATTTGGAGAAGGGGAGTATGATCAGTAGTGTGTTTGAAGGAGGAGAAGTAGATGAATAGAAGTTGGGTTGGAGTAGGAGAGAAAGGACTAACTTTGATTTGGTTTTGGTTGGTGTTTTACCCGACTAGGGCTTTTATTTATTTATTTTCTAAGTTCCTACAGGAGCTACTATGTGTTTGGTTTTGTGAAGGTTGGACCGCCTAGGTGGTTGAAAATAGATTGACAAGGGAAAATTGAGAGCCTAAGTGCTTGGTATAGCTTGCATTGGGGCACCTAGGCGCTTGGACGCGTCTGGGCTTCTGCAATTAGGTGCCTAGGCACTTGGTTTGTTCTTAGTCTTGGCGCCTAGGCTCTTGGACCTAACTTGGAAAAATTTTGATATCCTTTAAGCTTTTTCTTTCAAATCCAATAATCCCAACATCAAAAATTAATAGCAGGGAGATGTTTTATGAATGTACAAGCTAAACTAAGGTAAACATAACTACTATAAAACTAAATTAACTACACTACTAAACAAAATGATTGAACTAATTAATTGAAAATTTGAGGATTTGACAAATGAACATTTTGCAATTGAGCTCATAGGTGCTTGTCGTAGTGGCCATTAGTCGAACACGCCAAATATGAAACTTGTTTCCTATCCTAAAATCAAATGAAGACCATGTTAAAGAACATACATGATGTAACTACTGAAATTAGTTTTATAAAATCCTAAGCTATTTAAATGAAAGTTTAACCACTAAATAAACTAACAGTAAAGCAAATAAACTAAAATAAATATATAAATTCTTGGGTTGCCTCCCAGTTAGTGCTTAGTTTAACGTCTTTAGCCCGACGTTGTTGACTCTGTTCTAATCGGCAAGTCTAATAGATGTCTTTTCCCAATCGATGCAACCCCCATAGTAATGTTTTAACCTTTAACCATTAACCTTAAAGTTGCGTTTCGAATCTGGCTCTTCAACTTCCACAGCTCCGTGAGGGAAGACTTTTGAAATAATGAAAGGGCCTGACCAACAGGATTTCAACTTTCCTGGAAAAAGTTTAAGCTTGGAATTATATAATAGCACTGTTTGCCCTGGTTCAAACTTTCGTTCTAGGATTTTCTCGTCATGCCACCGCTTGACCTTTTCTTTATACAACTTCGCATTCTCATACGATTAAAGTCTGAATTCATCCATTTGGTTCAATTATAAGAGAGACTTTTCTCCCGCAACAGACATATCAAAGTTTAATTTCTAGATGGCCCAATAAGCATTGTGCTCCAATTCAACTGGAAAATGGCATGCCTTCCAATATACTAACATGTACAGATACATCCCTATCGGAGTTTTGTAAGCTATACGATATGCCCATAAATCATCATCCAGCTTGCTTGACCAATCTTTTCGACTAGGGTTCACTATCTTCTAAAGAATTTGTTTCACTTCTCGGTTAGAGACCTTAGCTTGACCACTTATCTGTGGATGATAAGCAGTAGTTATCCTCTGATTGACTCCATACTTAGCAAGAATAGTTGCAAACTGCTTATTACAAAAGTGTGTGCCTTCGTCACTGATAATTTCACGAGGAGTACCGAATCTAGAGAAGATATTCTTACGGATGAACTTAAACACAACCTTAGCATCATTGGTGGGTGATGCTATAGCTTCAACCCACTTTGAAATGTAATCCGCTGCTAGAAGTATATAGGAGTTGCCAAAAGATGTGGGAAATGGTCCCATGAAGTAGATGCCCCAAACATCAAACAATTCAACTTTAAAGATCTTATTTAGTGTCATCTTGTGTCGCTTTGATATATTGCCAAATCTTTGGCATTTGTCACACTTCATTGCGAACACACGGGCATCTTTAAAGAGCGTTGGCCAAAAGAATCCGCATTGTAACACCATGGCTGTTGTTCTTTCTTCCCCAAAATGTCCACCATAATTAGATGCATGACATTAATATAGAATATTTTCCATTTTAACTTCTGGAATGCACCATCTTATTACTTGATCTCTGTTTAAATAAGAACGATTCATCCCATAGATACAGTTTCACATAATGGATAAATTTCTTCATCTGTTGACTCATCAAATCTGGTGGAAACACTTTACTCACGATGAAATTTATATAATATGCATACCATGGTGTTTCCATCCTTACCACAAACATTTGTTCATCTAAAAAAATTCGTTATCGCTGTTGTATCACCCTTTTTTAGTTCTGCATTCTCTAACCGTGATAAATGATCAGCAACCTAATTTTTTGTCCTTTTTCGGTCTCGGATTTCCAAGTCAAACTCTTGTAGCAATAGTACCCATCAAATCAATCTTGGGTTAACATCTTTCTTAGCTATCAGGTACTTAATTGTCGAATGGTCCGTTAACACAATCACCTTAGTCCTAATCAGATATGAACGGAACTTATCAAAGGCATAAACAACTACTAATAATTACTTCTCGGTAGTGGTATAGTTCAGTTGGGCATCTGATAAAGTCTTACTAGCATAGTATATGGAGTGATAGATTTTTTCCTTACATTGATCCAAAACTGCGCTAATTGCTAAATCCCTAGCATCGCACATTAATTCAAACGGGATACTCCAATCTGGTGCTATTTTTACCGGTGCAGTAACTAGTTTCTTCTTTAACACATCGAAGGCTTCTTGGCATTCTTTATCAAATTTAAATGGGACATCCTTCTCCAAAAGATTGCACAGTAGCTTTGTAATTTTTGAGAAGTCTTTTATAATCTTCTATAGAAACCAGCGTGTCCCAAGAAACTTTAAATACCTCGTACTGAGATTGGTGGCTAAAGGCTCTAAATGGCTTAAATCTTGGCTTTATCTACCTTAATTCCTTTAGATGAAACTCTATGACCCAAGATTATCCCCTCTTGCACCATAAAATGGCATTTCTCCCAGTTTAAAACCAAATCGTTTCCATACACCGTTTTAGTACAAGAATGAGATTTTCCAAACAATAATCAAACGAATCCCCAAAAACTAAAAAATCATCCATAAATACCTCGAGATTCTGTTCAACCATATCAGAAAAAATAGCCATTATACACCGTTGAAATGACGTCGGCGCATTACATAACCCAAAAGACATTCTCCTTGAAAGTAAAAGTACCATAAGGACAAGTGAATGTCGTTTTTTCCTGATCCTTGGATGCTATGGCAATCTGGTTGTAACCTGAATATCCATCCAAGATGAAATAATGTTCATGTCCGGCAAGCCTATCTAAAATTCGATCTATGAAGGGTAGAGGAAAATGGTCCTTACGAGTGGCTTTTTTCAAGTTTCTGTAATCCATATAAACCCGCTAACCCGTAACTGTCCGAGTAGGGATCAATTCATTATGCTCATTCGCAAATACTGTCATTCCCCCTTTCTTCGACATATATTAAACTGGACTTACTCATGAGCTATCTAAGATAGGGTAAACAATTCCTGCATCCAACCATTTAATGATTTCCTTTTTGATAACTTCCTTCATTACGGGGTTAAGTCGTCGTTGTTGTTCAATAGTCAGTTTTTCTTCTTCTTCAGTATAATTTTATGCATACAAATTGATGGGCTTATCCCCTTAATATCAGTAAGAGTACACCCAAGAGTTGTCTTATATTTCCGAAGAACCCTTAACAACTTTTCTTCTTGAACCTCATTAAGTGATGCAAAAATTATAACTGGTAGAGTCGAAGAAGAACCAAGGTAGGCATAACATAGATGGCTAGGCAATGACTTGAGTTCTAAGGTGGGCGGTTCTTCTATGGATGATTTCACATTTTTAGTTGGCTTTCCCCAATAATCCAAAGGTTCAATTTTTTTATACATAGTGTGAACTTCAGAGCTAAATCTAACATCTAAACCCATTCTTTCACAGTTGAGTCATCATATATATTTTCACTTATCAATGTTATTTCAAGAGGGTCTTCATTCACAAATTCAATAAGTACCTCCCTAGTTGATCCCTCAATCAGATCAACTCTAAAGCACTCTTCCTCTTTCTTCAGAAATTTCATAGCCTTGAAAACATTAAAAGTTACCTCTTCATCTTGGACTCTCGTCGTTAACTCTCCCTTTTGTACACCAATTAATGTCCTTCTCGTGGCTAAAAATGGTTTTCTAGGGATAATGGGTATGTCTTTATCCTCTTCATAGTCAAACACAATGAAGTCACCTGGAAATATGAATTTGTCCACCTTCACTAATATATCTTCCACAATGCCCCTAGGGTATGTTACTGATCTATCTGCAAGCTGTAAAGAGATATTTATTGGCTTTGGTGCTGGTAATCCCAACTGAGTGTAGATTGAAAGTGGCATCAATTTAATACTCGCACCCAAATCACACAAACATCTGTTAAAGAACTGGGGTCCAACCGTGCACGATATGATGAAGCTACCCGGATCCTCCAACTTCATTGGTAACTTCCTTTGCAGAATTGCGCTACATTCTTCCGTTAACGCTACATTTTCGAACTACCCTAGCTTCCTCTTCCTTGCTAAAATATATTTCATGAATTTTGCATAGCTAGACATTTGTTCTAAAGCATCTGCAAATGGAATATTGATTTGTAGCTTTTTGAGCACTTCTAAATTTTTTGAAAACTATCTATCTAATTTCTGCTTTTGCAATCTTTGAGGAAACGACACAGGTGGTACAACTATTGTTTTCTTATCTTTTTGTTGTTTTTTCACAACGTTTTCCCCAGATTTACTTTCCAAATTTTCACTCACTTTTTCACCATCCTCAGTAAAAATTATTTTCTTTTGTCCTTCTGAATCTGTAGTCAAATCTTTCCCACTTCTAATTGTAACTGTCTTACATTGTTCATTTCCCTCTTTCCTCGGGGTTTTCGCTGTATCACTTGGTAAAGAATGTAAGACCCAACTTTTTATGAATAAAAATTTAATTTTCTCTAAATATTATTCTAAATAGTAAGGTGATAATTTAATAAATGTTATAGTTATGGGTGATATGTGAAAATTTTACAAAGTAAGCAAGTTATCATAAAATATTCATTTGGTCGGGGAATATTCGTACGATGGAGCAATCATTGGTGGACCCATAACGGAATAACTATCGGATATAGAAAGCGACAAAAATAACCTTTTTATAAAATAATGATAAGACTTTTACCGTTAAAATATTGAAATACCCGATGATAAAAGTACAGTGATATGCGTTGTTCCACAGTGGTACACTAATTCTTTAACTATTGCGGAAGATATAAACATAATTTGTTTATACATTAACCTTTACATATAATCCCCAAGGTCGATAACCTTAACTTAATACACAAATTCAAATCCTAAAGGACTTACAATGTTATTTGCCTTTTCCTGTATCTGAAGTATTCGTCCTAATCTGTAATGTTTATCATGATATAGCAAGGGTGATCAACAAGTTTTCCCCCAGCAAGTTTAAATTCAAGAAAAGATATATCATGATTGAAAGAATGAATAATAAGCTGACAAAAACTTTCAACAATATAATCATTGTTAAAGAACATGAATCAATTTTTATAACTGAACGATCGATTCAATAAAAATGAATGGCCAACAATGAACATGAACAACTACAATTGAACCAAATGGTAATAAAGGTGATCAGCCTTTCATACCTGATGAACATATGCAACATGCACAACGTGCGAATCAATAAACAAAGAGGTGATGTAATCAACAATGATTAATCATGAACATACTATACAATAACAACTCGAGTTCGAGTTAGGAAACTTGCACTATAAGTGAGTATAAGAAACTTGCCTGCACTATCGACTACAGCTACGCAATCTATTTTAGCTTCAACTGAAGACCTAATATTGATAATATTGATCTCCCAATTAGAATAATATCATCACATATACTATTGTTATTTAAAGTTATAAAATAACCTAAACACATTACCACATAATCCTAACAGTCAATAAAACACATAAGACTCGGTATCAAGTCAAATTATTTCAGTCTGAGTTGAGTTTAAGACTATTTCGACATCCGATCGCTTAATCGGGATAATTATCCAAATTTAATTATCAATAAGACTCTACTTAAACGCTTTAATATTATCTTAGATAATTTATTATTTAATCAAAACATTTTTCAAAAACTCATAAAAACTTTTAAATAATTATTATCATTTATAATGATTTTTCAATCATAAATATCATTTTTATATGATTTAAATACCACATATTCCATTATCATTAATACTTAATAAATTTCAAATATTAATGAAATACATATCATAATATTATAAGTTATTTATATTATCTCAAAGTATTTTTAATACCTTAATATCACATTTAAATGATTTTAAAACATTTTAAACCATTATTAAATAAGCGCCTTTAATATTAAAATATTAATGTATTTCATGAAAAAATATTAAAAGTTATGTTTTATAACTTAAAATATTTTTTAAAACATTTTTAAATCATTTTAAATGATTTTTAAAAATTTATTAAAATTATTTTTAAATAATTTATTTAATATTAATTTATTAATGATAATTTATTTCATTAATATTAAATTATTAAAATAACTTTATTCATCCCAAACATATTAAAAATTTTAAATGATTTTAAAATAACTTCATCATTATTAAAATTTATTTATATAAATATTAAATAAATTAAATATCATTAATATTTAAATAAATACAAATATTAATGAAATATATCTCAAATTATTAAAAATCAATTTTATACCTTAAAATAATTTTTACAAATTAATTATGAATTTTTCATAATTATTTTCCATTTTATTCTAATTATTTAATTAAAATAATTAATTTTTATCAAAACTATTGCTAAAGGGGCCTATCGCGATAAAACTGTCGCTATAGGTGTTCTTGAGCCCTCAAGAACATTCAAAGTCAGTCACCAGGGTGCATAGTTTGACCACCTATAGATCTTTGATCTTAATGTTTTTGGGCATGCAAAGGTGTTAGTGATGTAGTATTGATGTAAAACTACATGTACAAACTAAGTTCAGGGTCAAACTACATCACAACAATAAGTTATAAGCCATCAAAATCAAGTCCGTGGTTGTTCTTCAATTCTGGGTTACCCAGAAAATAAGAACAGTTGCAAGTATCACTTTTGGATCTTCATAACTTGCATTCTGGGTTTAATCTAAGTGTTATAATGTAACACTTATGTAGTAGATATGTTAAGGTACAAAAGTAATACACTTTTGTAGCTTAACAACATTACAAATGAAAGACTAAGCCAGTCAAATGCTTGTCAGAAGTTGTTCTTAAAGATTTCTGGGTTTTTCAGAATTTTCATCAGGCAGTTGGTCAACCCTACTTTGACCATTAATAACTTTGATCCTGTGCATGATCTAGGTGTTCTAATGGCATGGTTGTGTAGTCTATATGCTAGTCTACAAAACTTATACCCATACATGGCCTAACTACTTAACAATAGCAAGATCTAAGGCCTGCAAAGTGGTTGTCAGACAGTTCTGGGTTTCTAGGTTGCCCAGATTTCCAGAACTTGTGCTTGGTCAACTATGTTTGACCATCAATTTCTTGAGATCTAGACATGGTATGGACTTGATTCCACTTCCAGTCTACTCTCCTAATGGCATAGAACATGAAGAATACACTAATCCAACCTAACATCTAACACACAAAGATCTATGACCCCTGACATTAGGCTGTCATGCCATAAAATTAGGGTTCATGGACAGTTTCAAAAACCCTATTTTCATACACTTAGATGTTATAGATCCATGATGTAACATCATAGATCACTAAATAACACCTCATAACACATATCTAAACAACAAATCACATCATTAACATAAATCTTAAAGATCTACAAAAATTAGGGTTTATACCTCTTTAATGCTAACCCTTGATTTCTGATCTTGGATCTAATCTTGGCTTGCTAAGAGTTGTTCTTGGCTTAACATAACACTCATATTCACTCTCAATTTTTTGAAAGTTTAGAGAGAGAAGGTCTTGGCTATGTTAAAAAGTAAAGTAAGATTTTTCTTACTTTAAATCTTCTAACTTTGGATTCAATGTATGTAGTGGTTGCAAGGTGTCAAAACTTGGCTGATAAGGAAGAGTTAAAGCACATGTGATAATCCAAAGTGGTGACTCACCAAGATTTACAAAATCTTTTACTTAAACATTAAGTAAAAGGGCATTTTAGTCATTTCGCACCTACTACGGGTATTTTGGTAATTTCCCCTATAATTTTAACGGTAATTTGGTCTTTTCATATATATCTCATATCTTTTAACCCTTAAGTCTTTATACTTAGCATTAGGGTTCCCGAATTAAGGTTTTGAAATTTACGATTAGGGTTTAGGATTCCCGAAGCTGGAATTAGGGTTTCTAACCAATCGTTAGGGTTTACTATCTGAACATTGAAGGTCTTATCATAACATTAGGTTTTTCTAATGTTACACTTTACATGCTCAATACTTGACCCTTAACCACATACTATACACATAACCAACATACACAAAATCATATACACTCATACACTTAACCCTATAAGTTGTTCACAAAATTTTTAAATCCATACAAATGCTTCACAGAATTCTTATTCAATATTCTATTTCCCAATCTAGGTCTTATCATTGAACCTTTATTCAATCATTTAAGATCAAAATTATAGCCTACTACACCCTACACCATTCATTCACAAAAACTAGGTTTTTCAATACCACCTTTATTCAATCATACACTACCCAAAACGTCACTCCCAAGAGTTAAAATTTTCAAATCATGCTGAGGAGTCATATAGACCATGAATTTTCATTTTTGAAAAGGTTTATACAGAAATTCATCCGCAAACCGTCATGACTTACGGACACGGGTGATTAGCCCGTTATGTCCTGTACTGATCAAGTACTGCTTGTTAGAACAAGTTTTCCGTTCATCATAACTGCGCCTTAGGCGCACAAAAGTTTTCCCAATTTTGCGTTGTTCACCTCAGTCTTATCATAGGATTTCGCACTAAAACAATTCGGTTCGTAAAAATTTTAAAGAACACTTTGAATTTATAAACGTTAGTCTAGCTGAATCAAATAGCTTAGACTCATACCAATAATTCAATTTCAATCAAAACATGTATGGCCAAACCCCATTGGCAATTATTTATCTTTAAAATTCTAAAAAAAAATATATAACGTCATGATACCGTACTGTGCTTACAGTCCGTTTGAAGATTCCGTCATTGTGTGACTTTGTCATAACACACCATACTATAGTGGGTTGACGATCTTTCAATCACATCCAACACTAAGTAATTTTGCATTGATAACTCCATCGTTTTTATCATCTTTGCACCAGGTTACAGGATGCATTAATGATATAGAATACATTTTAACATTTTCAAATTATTTTCGTCTAGCCTAAACAATTAGCATAGACTATTCTTTAAACAGTTCAAAAACCTTTGCAAATTGTTTTATCATCTCAATAGGTAACGATGTGTCAGTGTCCTGAAGTCCACACATACACAATTGTCACTATGTGTTGAGAATAAAAATTCATTTTTAAAAAGGCACATCAGTGCGTATTTAGCTTGATGTCAAAAATTTTGAAGTCTAGCATAGCTAGAAGATTTGGAATACATATGCTTCCACTAATTATCCATTGCTTAATCAATCCATCTATTCCTATCATCCTTAATACTCCATTAACACTTAGCTATACTCCAGTTCATCAGACTTACCACATGTTATGAGTTCAAGAACTTTCCACAATAATATGAGTTTCGAATCTTATCCTAGCAATACATAGTTCAAACCAATCAGGAAATGTCCATATGATTATGAATCACAAACTTACCATAAGTATGATTTTTAAAAACTCGCACCTAATCTTATATTCTCTACCTATTCGTTATAAACATGAGAAAAGAATCACATTCTCAACATGTATATAGCAAATAGCGCGACACAAACATTTTAATGATTATCATTACCAGAAACTAAGTGGTTATCGAACCAAACACAATCCCCTGCCCATACAAAGAATTGGTTAACTCGGCCACTAATCAATATAGGAAGCTAAGCGGTTGTTACACCAAGGACAATTCCCTGTCCATACAAAGAATTGTTCAACTTAACCAATATATCGATATAGGAAGCTAAGTGGTTCTAAAACCAAGTACAAATTCCCCGCTCATACAAGGAATCATACAACTTAACTGCTGACATGAGTCCTCAATTGAAATCCCACATAATCCTAGCTTTCCTTTACTCCATACGAATTTTAGTTAATCTGTATTGCATCACCCCCAACCCTTTTTCTGAGTTTTCATAGTACCAATTCATAGTACCACTCACACACAAATAAAATTTTCAATCATTTGATTGATCCTCCTCCCTGCTATGACCTTATCAGATCATGGTGCGATCTCATCGTATTATATTACGATTCATTTCTATATCACGATTGTTTTGTTTTACGATCTCCTTTACCTGTATACTTTTAGTCTTTTAGACTATATCTATTCATTAATACTGTTCATCTTTATTATCAGAGTTAGATAACTCTGTATCTTTATAACTTGCCGAGATTCTTCTTTAAAACTTATCGACGCACTAACTCTATTTGAGTAAGTCCTTATCCTTATCATTGCGGTTATTAGCCTAAGGTAACCCTACCTAAGGTTTATAACCTACAGCTTTGATACCAACTATAGCATCCCCAAATCCGGGTACTAATCTCCACAAACATGGTACACCAATTCTTTAACTATTGTGGAAGATATAAACATAATTTATTTATACATTAACCTTTACACATAATCCCCAAGGTCGATAACCTTAACTTAATAAACAAATTCAAAACCTAAATGACTTACAATGTTATTTGCCTTTCCCTGTATCTGAAGTATTCGTCCTAATCTGCAATGTTTATCATGATATAGCAAGGGTGAGCAACAAGTTTGCCCAGCAAGTTTAAATTCAAGAAAAGATATATCATGATTGAAAGAATGAATAATAAGCTGACAAAAACTTTCAACAATATAATCATTGTGAAATAACATGAATCAATTTTTATAACTGAACGACCGAGTCAATAAAAATGAATGGCCAACAATGAACATGAACAACTATAACTGAACCAAATGGTAATGAAGGTGATCAACCTTTCATACCTGACGAACATATGCAACATGCATAACGTGCGAATCAATAATCAAAGAGGTGATGTAATCAACAATAATTAATCACGAACATACTATACAGTAATAACTCGAGTTCAAGTTAGGAAACTTGCACAATAAGTGAGTATAAGAAACTTGCCTGCACCATCGACTACTGCTATGCAATCTATTTTAGCTTCAGCTGAAGACCTAATATTAATAATATTGATCTCCCAATTAGAATAATATCATCACATATACTATTGCTATTTACAGTTATAAAATAACCTAAACACATCACCACATAATTCTAACAGTCAATAAAACACATACGACTCGGTATCAAGTCAAACTATTTCAGTCTGAGTTGAGTTCGGTACTATTTCGACATCCTGATTGCCTAATCGGATAATTATCGAGCCTATTATCAATAAGACTCTACTTAAACGCTTTAATATTATCTTAGATAATTTATTATTTAATCAAAAAAAAATTCAAAAGCTCATAAAAACTTTCAAATAATTATTATCATTTATAATGATTTTTCATGAATCATAAATATCATTTTTATATGATTTAAATACCACATAATTCTATTATCATTAATATTTAATTAATTTCAAATATTAATAAAATACATGTCATAATATTATAAGTTATTTATAATATCTCAAAGTATTTTTAATACCTTAATATCACATTTAAATGATTTTAAAACATTTAAAACCATTATTAAATAATTGCCATTAATATTAAAATATTAATGTATTTAATGACAAAATATTAAAAGATATGTTTTATAACTTAAAACATTTTTAAAACCTTTAAATCATTTTTAAATGATTTTTAAAACATTAAAACTATTTTTTTATAATTTATTTAATACATTTATTAAATAAATTATTATCATTAATATTAAATTATTAATAAAATTCATCCCAAAATATTAAAAAAGTCATTCAAAATAACTTAAAATATTTTCTAACACTTTAATATATTTTCAAATGATTTTAAAATTTTAAAAATTATTTTAAGTATAATATAAATATTCAATTAAATAAATATCATTAATATTTAAATAAATAAAAATATTAATGAAATATATCTCAAATTATTAAAAATCAATTTTTATACCTTCAAATAATTTTCACAAATTAATTATGAATTTTTCATAATTATTTTCCATTTTATTCTAATTATTTAATTAAAATAATTACTTTTTATCAAAATTGTCGCTAAAGGAACCCATCGCAACAAAACTGTCGCTATAGGTGTTCTTGAGCCCTCGAGAACATTCAAAGTCAGTCACCAGGGTGTCTAGTTTGACCACATATAGATCTTTGATCTTAATGTTTCTGGGCATGCAAAGGTGTTAGTGATGTAGTATTGATGTAATACTACATGTACAAACTAAGTTCAATGCCAAACTACATCACAACAATAAGTTATAAGCCATCAAAATCATGTTAGATGTTGTTCTTCATTTTATGGGTTACCCAAAAAATAAGAACAGTTGCAAGGTATCACTTTTGGATCTTCATAACTTGGATTTTGGGTTTACTCTAAGTGTGTTAATGTAACACTTATGTAGTAGATATGTCAAGGTACAAAAGTAATACACTTTTGTAGCTTAACAACATTACAAATGAAAGATCTAGGCCAGTCCAATACTTGTCGAAAATCATTCTTTGAAGATTTACGGGTTTTCCGTAAATCTTCATCGAGCGGATTAGTTAACCCTACTTTGACCATTAATAACTTTGATCATGTGCATGATCTAGGTATTCTAATGGCATGGTTGTGTAGTCTATATGTCAGTCTACAAAACCTATATACATACATGGCTTAACTACATAACAATAGCAACATCTAAGGCCTGCAAAGTGGCTGTCAGACAGTTATGGGTTTCTGGGTTGCCCAGATTTCCAGAACTTGTGTTTGGTCAACCATGTTTGACCATCAATATCTTGAGATCTAGACATGGTATGGACTTGATTCCACTTCCAGTCTACTCTCCTCATGGCATAGAACATGGAGAATACACTAATCCAACCTAACATCTAACACACAAAGATCTATGACCCCTGACATTAGGTTGTCAGGCCATAAAATTAGGGTTCATGGACAGTTTCAAAAACCCTATTTTTATACACTTAGATGTTATGGATCCTTGATGTAACATCATAAATCACTAAATAACACCTCATAACACATATCTAATCAACAAATCACATCATTAACATAAATCTTAAAGATCTACAAAAATTAGGGTTTATACCTCTTTAATGCTAACCCTTGATTTTTGATCTTGGATCTGATCTTGGCTTGCTAAGAGTTGTTCTTGGCTTAACATAACACTCATATTCACTCTCAATTTTTGAAAGTTTAGAGAGAGAATGTCTTGGCTATGTTGAAAAGTAAAGTAAGATTTTTCTTACTTTAAATCTTCTAACTTTTGATTCAATGTATGTAGTGGTTGCAAGGTGTCAAGACTTGTCTGATAAGGAAGGGTTAGAGCACATGTGATAATCCAAAGTGGTGACTCACCAAGATTTACAAAATCTTTTACTTAAACATTAAGTAAAAGGGCATTTTAGTCATTTTGCACCTACTAAGGGTATTTTGGTAATTTCCCCTACAATTTGAATGGTAATTTGGTCTTTTCACATTTATCTCATATCTTTTAACCCTTAAGTCTTTATACTTAGCATTAGGGTTCCCGAATTAAGGTTTTAAAATTCGCGATTAGGGTTTAGGATTCCCAACACTAAAATTAGGGTTTCTAAAGGTGGAATTAGGGTTTCTAACTAATCATTAAGGTTTACTATCTGAACATAGAAATTCTTATCATAACATTAGGTTTTGCTAATGTTACACTTTACCTGCTCAATAGTTGACCCTTAACCACATATTGTACACATAACCAATATACACAAAATCATATACACTCATACACTTAACCCTATAAGTTCTTCACAAAATTTTTAAATCCATACAAATGCTTCATAGAATTCTTATTCAATATTCTATTTCCCAGTCTAGGTCTTATCATTGAACCTTTATTCAGTCATTTAAGATTTTCTAAATCCTATAATTCTCGGGTTGTCACAGTTTCTATACTTCTTGAAATGATTAGAAATTCCTTGAGGTTTGCGCTTCATCTAATATTATTTCACTAGAATATTGGTCTGAACTTTCTTATTAATTTTAATGTTTTAATGTCGGGGTACTATTCATCCTTGGTACTATTCATGTCAGGGTACTATTCATCCGGGATACTATTCATACCGGAGTACTATTCATCCGGGATACTATTCACACTAGACTATTATTCACGATGAAAATTACTTTTCTTTTCTTGTCCAAATTATTTTTGAAATATGAATCTTAAATATCATTCTTGAATTTTACTCCACAATTAGAGATCATGTTGAAAATTTGGACATTCTTGAACTTTGAATAAATTAAATTATAAATCTTTAATATTTATCCTTGATCTCACTTGATTCATTTTTTTATATCATTGTTATCATCCTCATGCTTATATTGTGGTGAAAGTCATATTTCGCCTGTAGTGCAAAGATGGACTGTTGATTGGTATGATTATGACCAGGAATTGTGGATTAGTATAATCATGACCTTTAATGTTGCATATAAAGGTTTGTTGTGAAAGTCCTCTTTGGCTCGTAGTGCGTAGATGGACATGTGTTTAGCATGATCATGACCACTGGTGATACAAACGATTATCGTTGGCCTGTAGTGCATAAATAATTCGTTGATTAAAAATAATTATTGATTTGTGTTACAGGGATAAAATATTGATGATGGACTTTTAAATCATAGAAGATAGTAGACATCATGCTCTCTCTGACTCTTAATGGATTATTATTTCATTGCGATTGTTGATCTAAAACTTGTTGTCTATTGTATTCTATCAGATTTTTTCCTATTGAGAACTAAGGATAATTTTTTCTACATTATCTTAGTCATAATATTCTTTACTGGGCTAGTTGAGATCACTCTTTTCTTTCATTGTTCTCTTCAAAAAATGAGAATATAGCTTGGACTAGTCGGGGAATGGAGTGATGGTCCAAGATGGTAACTATAGTAGTCCTCACTATTCTATTAAATAGTGTGACAATAATTATAATTAGAAAATATTTGAGTTTAGATATTGTCTACGAGACAATATTTGTATTGAAACTCATAGCTTATGTTTTTTCGTATTTTACACGACAGATAATAGTTGTATATATGAAGTTTATATTTGGATTCTGTACCATGTATTTGGTGACTCAAAATGGATTGTGTAGACCTATTTTGGGGGCGTCACAAAGAGACTTGAGGTCTATTATTCAAAGCACTAGCTATCTGCCCAATTTGGCTCTCAAGATTCTTTATTGCAGCTGATTGGTTTTTAGTTGTTGCTTCAAATTGAGTTACCAATCTTGCTAACAATTCTTCCATTTGTGATAACTTATCAGGTTGTTGAGGTTGTGGGTGTTATTGTGATTGTTGATGAGGCAGAAATTTAGGTGGATATGATTGCCTTGAAGCTTGTACTTAAGCCTGTGACTGATTATTGCTCCAAGAAAAATTCGGGTGGTTTCTCATTCCTAGATTATAGCTGTTTGAATAACTTCCCTGCTGCCTGTTATAATTGGAAACAAACTGGATTGACTCAGGATTTATTTCGTATTGATCACTTGAGTGGCTACCCGCACATATTTCACAAATTATTTCCATAATCAGAATCGGTTGTACCCCAAGTGCATCTATCTTCTTTGTAAGAGCAGAAATCTGAGTTGTCACTTGAGCTGATAACGCTTTCATCGCATCCACTTCATAAACCCCGGTTGTCCTTGAATGAGTCTTTCTTGTTGTTGGCCACTAATAATTATTAGCTGTCATGGTTTCAAGCAACTGATATCCCTCATCACAGTTCTTGGCCATAATTGCCCCACCCATTGCAGCATTTATACTCGATCTCACTGTGCTAAATAATTTGTTATAAAAATTCTGTACCAGAAGCCATTTAGGAATCCTATGGTGTGGGCATTTTCTCAATGTGTCTTTGAATCTCTCTCATACTTCATATAATGATTCGAAGTCGCGCTGAACGAAAGAAAAGATATCGTTCCACAACTTTGTTGTTTTCGCGGGTGGAAAAAACTTTGTAAAAAAATTTTGGGCTAGGTCATTCCATGTAGTAATCGAGTCTGGAGGTAGTGAATGGAGCCAACTCTTAGCCTTATCTCTGAGAGTAAATGGAAATAATCTAAGCCTTATTGCATCCTTTGTCACTCCATTGTATTTGAAAGTATCGCAGATTTTTATGAAGCTGGCTATATGCTCATTCGGATTATCATTCGGTAACCCTCCAAACTGACATGAGTTCTGAATCATTTTTATTTTTCCAAGTTTTATCTCAACACTCATAACAGTAATAGCATGCCTCATAATATTTGACTGAATTTTAGTAACCCGCAGTGTAGCATAATCCCGTAGTGCTTTTTGTTCTTCTTCAGCCATTTTATCTTCCTTATCAAATGACTCTTTTTTTTCTTTAACCCACTTACGCAACCGCTGAAACCGTTTTTCGATGTCGTCCTCGTAAGGCAATAAATCTGGCTTCCTTGATCGCGTTTGTATACACTAGTAAAGAACACCTGAAAAGAACAGAAAATAAAAGGTTTAAATTAATATTAACTTTACCAAAATAAATAATGACAAAATATTAAACTAATTTCCCGGCAAAGGCGCTAAAAACTTGTTGCCTAATTTTCTTACTAGCACTTAACACGCAAGTATACGCGTCCAGTCGTAATATTCAGCAAGTAAGGATATCGTTCCCACGAGGAAATAGATTAATCTTTATCAATTACCAATTTTAATTCAATTAATCTTATTTTAAACTAAGAAATGTTTTTTTGTGATTTGAAAATTAAAATTAACAAAACTAAAGTATAAGATCAAGGTTCACAAAATTAATACAGATTTAACAGGTTAAGATTATAACTTCCTTTTGGTATTTCATTTAAATCAATTTACTTCCAATTTAATTCAGCTAATTAATACGAATTGTTATCTAAGAATACTTATTAGTACTCACGCACTTCTTCCGAAAGACACGTGAAAAAATCCCCCTAAATTCGTTCTCTACGAATTAGAATTACGAGGAACACCCTAGTTAATCAACTCACTATATTCCTATGTGAATCAAGTTAATTAGGATTTTACGCACAAATTCTTTGAATGGATACAAAAGACACATAAGTATATTCCTATCCTACATGCTAATCATATTAACCCTATTCAGATTATATGAGCATATGTTATTATATCCAGATCTAAATCTATACTCCATTTTTCAATTTTATATAGAATATCACAGTAATTGTTGGCCAAATAATTAATCAATAAATGCAAGATATAATAAATAATTCAATAAAAACCAACTTTAATTCAATGGGAAAGTTTAATTTAAACTACATACCAAGTTCCGTTGCAATCTTAATAAAAATTTAGTTCATAATGATGAAGGAAAACATAATCCAAGTTAATAATACAAACATCCCAGATAATTACAAAGAATAAAAACTAAAGAAGAGAAGAAGAAACTCTGAATTTGCCCATAGACTCTCTCTTTGATCTTCAGACTTTCTAATCTTCCTTCGTGTTTTTCCTTCGTTGTTCTCTCTATAATTCTCTTGAAAAATTGAGTGATTCGTCTTTTCTGAAGTCTTCTCCTATTTGTATTGGTCCAAAAAACTCATCAAGATTCCTATTTGGCTTCAAAATCCAACTCAGCAGCAGAAAAATCAATTGTGGGCGTGCATGAGCGCCTAGGCGTTCAACCTAGTGCAATTCCAAGAGCTTAGGCGCTTGACTAGGACCAAAGACTTAAAAAAAATACCATCTAGCTTGAATTTTAATAATTTTTAATTCTTTTCTTCTCCCAAATGACTAATTTGACCCTCTAGCTTCATCTTACAATAAATAAACATAAAAAAATAAAATAAAACTAAAAACACTTAGGGATAGCAATAATTAAGCTCAACAACATCTAATTCGTAGGTATAAAACTCATCATGGACCTAAAGTTCCATACCAAAGTACAATAGGTGATCTTATGTATCTTTCAAACTATACACGACCTGATATTACTTTTGCTGTCAACCTGTTGGCAAGATACAGTTATTCTCCGACTAAAAGGCATTGGGATGAGATCAAACACATTTTGAGATACCTCCATGGAAGTGTAGATCTTGGATTATTTTATCCAAGAGATTCAACCTCGCGATTAGTTGGATATGCTGATGCAAGATATTTATCAGATCCACACAATAGGAGATCACAAACAGTTTATGTATTTACTTATTGTAACACAACTATATCCTGGAAATCCACAAAGAAAATCATGACAGCTACATCTAAAAATCACTCAACAATACATGAAGAAAGTAGAGAGTGTATTTGGTTGAGGTCAATTATTCATCATATCCAAGAGTCATGTAGATTACCATCAATCAAAGATATTCCTACAATTATGAATGAGGATAACGCTGCATGCATTGCTCAACTTAGAGGAGGGTACATCAAGGGAGATAGAACAAAACACATTTCATCTAAATTCTTTTACACACATGAGCTGCAAAAGAAGGGTGATGTAGATGTACATCAAATTTAATCATGTGATAATCTAGTCGACTTATTCACAAAATCACTACTAAATGCAACGTTTGCAAAACTTCAGAATAAGATCGGAATGCGTTGAGTGAAAGACTTATCACAATATTTCAAAGAATAATGAATTCCTTTTGAGGGGGAGATATATACTCTTTTTCCCTTCGCTAAGTTTTTTCCCACTGGATTTTCTTATCAAGGTTTTTAATGAGACATAATCTCCCATCTTAGGAAATCAGGGGAGAGTGTTATAATATTATGATTTCCTCAAAAGTCATAAGCTACAAGATAGAAGCTAAGGTCTAAACCATGATTTTTTGGATCTTGGTTGAATGTATGTTCCCTTTTTCTTTACCTATAAAAGGCAAACTTCTCTAATGACAGAACACACACAAACGGAGAAATTTCCTAATACTTCTGACCAAATGATCTTGCAATGTACCTGTGACGCCCCCAAATCCAGGTTCTCTAACCTCAGATTCAGTGCTCACGATCCTATCATCATCATAAGCATTCTATAACTATTTCGAAATAATAAACATACATTGTTCATTATACAAAAGTCTCAAAACATGGTCCCAAGGTCTCTCTAACCTTAACTTTAAATACACCATTTATAATACAAATAGTTTACTCAAGAAATTCCATTAGATAATAACTAATTTAACATTCATTCTAAAATTACTCCTGGATCTTGCCCTTGCCCTTGTCCTTCGCATTAGATCCTTGAGCTTAATCCGAAAATAGAGGTCATGATATAGCAAGAGTAAGCAACTAATTTGCTTCACAAGTTTATAAAGACAAAAGAGATATATCATGACTTAGAAAGAAATATTGCCTTGATGTTCAACAATAATATAAGATTGTGAAGGAACATGAATTAATAATCAACAATTGAATATTCGATAATTGAATAACATGGGCGAAAGTGGTTTTGAATAACCATGAACATTTGCCAAGGTGCTTTCGATGATTTAAACTGGACCTTTTAATAAATTTTGGTATTCAAGGGTTGACCTTTTCATACCCCGTGATTTATGCATAAACACTTAATAATCAAACATTGATATCATGCCTTAATCAAATTTGTCCATTTCTCGATCGAGAGTTCTTACCATATCAATTAATAAGAATAGTTATTTAAAATCCATTTGATTTAAAAAATTTAGACATGCTTGATCTAGGCGATACAATTAGCATAGATCTATCCATAAACAGTTCATAAATGAAGAACTTTAATTTAATTCACGATTCGATGGCGTTAGAAGCGAATTCGATTGCCTGAAATCACAATTTCAATAATCAATAAAGGCGTGAATAATCATCAATAATTATTCACTAGCATGCTTTGAAAATAATAACTCAAGTTGAGTTAGGAAACTTGCCTCGATCGTGAGTTCTGACTCTGAAATAAATTTCTATCCACTATGTAGTTAAATTATCTTCCTTTGAGAGACTTATAATTAGTCTTTCAATTAGTCGATCATAACATCAGTTATGTAATCACATAGATATCATACATTACAATAAGTTCTTATAAACATTATCATGCACGGATAGTGTTATTATTAATTAACGACTACCTTTAATTCACATAATATTATTAACTTAGATAATATTAATTCACCTTCTAGTATTATTGGTTCACTAATAATACTTTAAATCATTACCAACATTTTATTCACTTACTAATATTATTAATCATTTAATAATATTTTATCCCTTACTAATATTATTAATCATTTAATAATATTTTATTCACTTACTAATATTATTAATCATTTAATAATATTTTATTCACTACTAATATTATTAATCATTTAATAATATTTTATTTAATCTCGAATATTATTATTTAATAATAATACTCTAATCTAATATTTTTATTTACATAACAACATCATATTATAATATTATTAGTATTATAATAATATTCCAATGATTTATTAAATTAATAAATAATTTATTCTAATTGTTAAATCCTTTAATAACCTCTTATTTAATATCCATAAAAGGTCATAAGTAATATTTATTATTATAAATTACCAAAATGCCTTAAGATAGTCATGATATAATATATTATGAGCATTCAAGCATAAAAATCATATTTTTCTCATTAAAGGCATCATTTAACTATTTATTTCCTTTTATTCATAACCTAATCATTTTTAGGAAAAATAGCAAACTGATTCCAAAAATTCTCAGCTTCTGGATTTTAACAGAATATGAACCAACAATGATCCTCTAATTTTTCTAGAATTTTAGAAAATGATTTACTATTTTTAGAGTGTCCAAAACACTCGGATCTTGCTCTATTTTTCATAAATTGCGTTTTACTCAGAAAAATCTGAAATTTTCAGGGTATGCTCTCTTAACATATATGAAGCTACTGTACAAATTTTGGAATTTTCCAGTGTATACACATGAGATATTCGTAGGATAATATTTATGGAGTCCTTTACTGGAAATAGTCATTACACACAATATATAACTTTCGAAACGTGTCCGTTCTTTTTCCTCTGTAGAGATAACTTCATCATAAGGTACCTCTGTAATATTTTTCCAGATTTTTACAAGACAAGGAACTAGCCGAAACAGCCTCATGAAAAACAAGTCAGTAGCTGGTTTTGGATTTCAAGGCTTTAGCATATAAAGTGGACTGTTTTTGTAAAAAAAAAAAAATCTCAAAGGTTTCAAAACATGCTAGATTTGTGATCTACCACTTGGGTTTACTAGATAACTCATGTATCTAGCACCCCCCTTGACGGATCATAATTCCAAGTTGTAGAACTTGAGTTACACAAGATTTAGTGGAAGAAAAACAAGAGTTTTCACCCTTGGAGAACATATGCTCATTTTCTTCCTCTAAGCCTTAGATCCAACACTCAAGATACTTAGTTCCATGAATGATGGTATGTATAACTAGTGTATCTTGAGTAGTTGTACATAACCCCATCAAAACTCAAGCTATCAAAACAAGGTAAGAGAAGAAGATGAAGGTACATTATACCTTGACTTAGTGGCTACCTTCCTTGATTTTCCAAAGTAACTAATAAACTTAGGGGGCATAAACAACTAGCACTCCTATATTTTTTTCTTTCTATGGATGAAATTCTCTCTTTCTTTTCTCTCTTTGAAGTTGGCTAGCTTGGGAGCAAGAGATAGAAGAAGAAGATGAAGAAGATGGAGAGAAAATGAGATGTTGGAAGAATGAATTGTGTTTACAAAATGAAATGGCCAATTCATTAATAATTCTCCCACAATTATTTTGTTGCCCATTAGGTAAAAACTTTGTATTATTACTTACCTTAGGTTAAACATGATTAAATGTGCATAATGGAGTGGCAACCAATGGGAGCCTTACAACATTGTCCTTATGTTTATTCATGTCTACTAATGGACAAGCTAGATTAATTATTCCACTTAGGATCCTCATAATATCCACCATTTAGCTTTTATTTTAAATGCCCAATTTTGATTAATCAAATGTCTAGAATACCCCCAATCAAGTGGGCTAAGTATTGGATTACAATTTATTTTCCTTGGGCTTCTCTTTTAATTGATTTGGGCTAGATAAAAACATAGTCCAACAATTTTAATAATGTTACCCAATTTGATAATTTAGGGCTTTCATCTCCAATCATATGAAGTTTAATTACTTATACATATGATTTTATCTCATAACCTAATTAGATTTACAAGAATTAGGTTTAAAATTATTAGTCACTTGAAATACTAAGTTTACCCACTTAAGTTAGTATCGTATAAAATACTAACTTTTTTAGTATTACCATAACCCTTAGGTTATTTAATATCCTTACCTAATGTATAATTAGGTCACAAAGGCTTTCATTTTAATGAAATCCATAAATGTATGTATCCATATATAATACAAAGTTTAAAAAAAATGTACATACATACATGGTGACTTAAGATTCACGGTTATTACATCCTCCCCCTTATAAAATTCCGTCCTCGGAATTACATATAAGGTTACTCAAAAAAAGGTGTGGGTAATTTTCTCTTATCCTTTCTTCAAGTTCCCACGTAGCTTCTTGACATTGTGGTTCCTCGAAAGAACTTTTTACGAGAATGTATAACCTTATTTACGCAATTTACATTTCTTTTCATCTAAAACTTGTTGGAATTTCCTCAAATACGATAAATCTTTTTCGACTGAATTGGCTCGTCACGATATCACATGCTTGTGTCGAGCTTATATGGTGTGTATCGACACATGAAACACATTATGAATATGTTCCGATTCGGGAGGTAGAGCTACCTCGTCGCCACTTCGCTTTATCTTCTTGAAGATCTCAAAAGGTCCAATAAATCTTGGACTCGACTTACCTTTCTTTCCAAACCTTATCTTTCCTTTCCAAGGAGATACTTTCAAAATGCATGGCTTCCCACCTCAAAATCTAAGCTTACAGCGATGTAAGTCTGCATACTTCTTACAGCGATCTTGAGTTTGCTACCGATTCGGGCTCTAATCACCTTAATGGTCTCTGATCTGCTTGCACGATTACGGTCCCCAACAGTTGGCGTTCACCCACTTCATCCCGGCATCTCAGGCGTTCTATATTTCCTCCCATACGATTGCTTCGTGCGGCGGCATTCCGATCTTTGGCGTGGTAGCTATTGTTGTATCTTGAACTCTACCAATGGAAGATGATCCTCCCAACTACCCTTGAAGTCCATCACACTGAAGCTACGAGAGCATGTCTTCAAGTGTTTGAATCGTTCTCTCACTTTGCCCATCGATTCTGCGGATGATCGCGGTGCTCATCCGTAGGCTGCGTCCCCATTCTTTCTTGAAGACTCTTCCGAAGTTTGGCGTGAAACGCGGATCCTATCCAACACAATTGATCTTGATGCATGCCATGTCTCGATATAATTTCTTTGATGTATAGTTTGGCTAAATTTGGTCCGGACTATACACGATCTTGATCGGCAAAAAGTGAGCCGACTTAGTAAGGCGATCTCGATCACCCATATGGCATCGTGTCCCTTTTGCATTCTTTGGAAGTCCCACCACAAAATCCATCGTGATGTGCTCCCATTTCCACTCTGGAATCTCTAAAAAGTTTGTAATAGTCCACTCGATGCGTTGATGTTACGCCTTGACTCTCGACTCTCGACAAGTTAGACATTTCTTGACACATTACGCAACATCTCTCTTCATGTTTGGCCACCAAAAGTGTTGGCGTAAGTCTTGATACATTTTGTGCTTCACAGGTGTGTCGAGTACCTCGTATTATGTGCTTCTTGCGAGAATCTCTTCTCTTAGTTACGGTATTAATGGTACCCAAATTAAATCCTTCAAATCTTAGCGGTCAGGTGCCATCAATCTATTATTTCAATTCATCCCCTTGATTGCTTAGCTTCTTGATCTTTGTCATGATCTTAAATCCTTCTCTTGAGCCTCTTTAACCTTATCTAATAAAGTAGGGCTCATTTGCCACGATAAATAATTTTTCATTGACCTCAAAATCGGTGCTTAATCTCTAAGTCAAGTCGTTGAAATCCTTCCCCAATTCCTCTTGAATGGTTAACTTCAATAACTTCTCTCGCCTTTTACTGCTCGGGGCATCGGCCACTACATTTGCTTTGCTGGATGATGCAGAATCTCACAATCATAATCCTTGATTAATTCTAGCCATCATATTGCCTCATATTAGCTCATTCGGGTGAAGATATACTTTAGACTCTTATGATCCGTATATATCTCACACTTCTCTCCATCTGAAATAGTGCCTCCAAATTTTCAAGGCAAAAACTCTGCTTTGCTAACTCCGGTCATGAGTGGATAACCCTTCTCATAGTCCTTTAGGCGGCGTGAAGCGTCTGTGATGACCTTGCCATCTTTGCATCGATTACACAGTCAAGACCCTTGTGTGACGCATCATTATACACTACAAATCCTCCGTGTTGTCCGGGTAAAGCCAACCTGAGTGCTTGGCCGAGCCTCTTCTTCAATTCCATGAAACTCTGTTCACATTTTTCCGTCAAAGCGAACTTCACTTGTCTTTCTAGTAAGGTTGGTCAATGGCGATGCTACCTTTGAAAAAATCTTGGATGAATCTTCGATAGTATCCTGCTAATCCCAAGAAACTCCTAATTTACAGCCGGTGTCTTTGGTTGTTCCCGATTGATAACCGCTTCTACTTTTCTTTGGATCTCTGAAAAACACCATCTTTGTCGATAACGTGACCCAAAAATTGCACTCTCGCATGACCAAAATTCACACTTGGAGAACTTTGCATACAACTTTTCCCTCCTTAACGTCTCCAACACTTTCCTTATATGTTCGGTATTGATCTTCCTCTCTCTCGGAATATACCGAGAATGTAAATCGATGAACACAACAACAAACTTATCCAAATCTTGCTTAAACACTCTGTTCATCAAATCCATGAATATTGCCGGTGCATTAGTTAACCCAAAAGACATTACGAAACTCAAAGTGTCCATCTGGGAGTTACGAATGCGTCTTTGGAATATCCTCATGTCTCACCTTGATTGGTGATAACCAGATCCTCAAGTCGATTTTTGAAAAGTATTTTGCCCCTTGTTGATCAAACAAATCGTCGATCACAGGCAGCGGGTATTTATTCTTAATGGTGACCTTGTTTAACTCTCGGTAGTCGATACAAAGTCTTAATGACCCATCCTTCTTCTTTACTGAATAAGGTGGTGCTCCCCCATGGTGATACGCTTGGTGAATGTATCCCTTATCTAACAACTCTTGTAGTTGAACCATCGGTTCCTTTATTTCTCTACCGGAGCCATGCGATCGGTGCTTTGGATCTGGGTGATGTCCACGGTGCCAAATCGATAACAAACTCTATCTCTCTGTCTGGTGGCAATCCGAATTTCATCCGGGAAAAGCGTCAATGAATTCCCTTACAATAGGTATTTGACCCGACTCACCCTCGATTCTGCGGGTATCCATAACATGAGCCAAATAACCTATACAACCCTTCCTAAGCAACTTCCTTGCTTGCATCATCGTCGAGATAACAAGATTGTCTTGGCGATTCTTGCCATAAAATACCACCTTTGACTTATTAGGAGTCTTTAGGTGTCGCACTTTTCTTCTGATCGATGGCCAGCTCCATGACTTGATAACCAATCCATCCCAGGGATTACATCAAACTCTCCAAGATGAATCGGTATCAAATCCACGTTAAGCTTAAAACCTCTTACATTAGCACAGCAGGTTCCTATAGATGTAGTCTACGAGGATAATTTCTTTGTTTGCTACTTCTACATTCATTGGGTGTTCTAATAGTTCATGAGGTAAACTTAATCTTTGAGCAAATTCATCGATATACTGAAAAGAACATGAAGCTCCAGAATCGAATAACACATAGGCATTTATATCATTGATTGGAATTATACGACACCACCTCCTGGATGCCACAACATCTTGCCTTTGTCATATTGAATGTCCGTCTTTGTTGGCTTGTTTAAATTTGGTTGGTCCTCCATTGGTTGTCTTTGTGTTATTGCCCTTATTTGCCATTTCCGCCATCCATGCTTTTCTTCTTGGGCAATCCTTGATCCGATGTCCCACTTCACCACAATTAAAGCAACCTCCTTTCTTCACCTTAGTACAATTGGGTGAGGTATGCCCTTCTTGCCCACATGTATAACATACCATTTTCCTTTCCGGCCTCCCCAGGTGACCCTTTCCACAGATTCCCACACAGAGCTTCTTTTGTTGCCTTCCTTCCTTGCTGCATCTCGATTACTACCCCCCTTGCTCCATTTCCGCTTCTTATTGTTGCTTTCTACTTGTTCTTGACATTTTGATTCCCACCTTGATTTCTTCTTATTCTTCTCCGGTTGTATCTTGAGGCCAACTTCGCTTCCTCCTTCCGCTATAAGAGCTTTTTCCAGCGAGTTGAGAATGATGTGATTTGTAAAACCGCTACCTTACTATAAATCCACGGCTTTAGTCCATTTTCAAACCTTCTCGCTTTCCTCGCCTCTGTGTCCACGATGTGGAAGCGAATCTGGTCGATTCATTGAATTTCGCGACATACTCGTCATCTTGACATATTCTCTTGTTTGAGTTCAAGAACTTGATCTCCATTCTTGCTTGAACACTCTCGGGGAAGTAGTTCTCGAAGAACAACTTCTTGAATGCTTCCCAAGTCACGATTCGAGTTAAACTTTGTTACGGTTGGCATCCCACCAATAGCTAGCCTCCCCTTCATTAAGTAGGTAGCAAAAATTGTCTTACATTCTTCTTGTTACTCTAGCAATAACGAAGGCCTTCTCAATCTCCTTTACCCACATTTGGGCTTCTATCGGTTCTGTTGTTCCTCTGAACTCTGGCGGTCCCTCTTGCCTTGAAGTCCTTAAAGTTTACTATTTGGGTGCTGCTGATTTCCTGCGGTTGAGCTTGATTCCTCATGGCTTCAACCATCATGTTAATAAAATCTTGCATTGGGTTTTGTTGAGATCCATTGCATTATTAAGCGACTCTTCAATATCTTGGTTCACGAGTCCACGTCGCACGCCATTATCTAGTGAAACAAAATTCTAACACGTTACTCGGATTTATTATCATATGATTACTTAGTATATGTAATACGCTATTTATTTAAACAAACAGATGATCATTATGTGAGAGTTTTAAGTTCTGAGAGATTTGGAAGTCTTTCTCCTGCTTAGTGGGTTAAGTTTTTTTTTAAGAACATTTTCCAAATCAGTTCTCTTGAATTCACATAACATTAAATAGAAAATTTACTATTTAAAATTTTCTAACACATATCATAATAATTACGCATTTATATTCATACACCAATCTTGGGTGACTTACACGATTAATACGGTATATTTTATAAATGCTACTATCCCATTTTAACACAAAAGATGGGATTAACTCATAATAATACCTCCTACAAACACAATTAGGAAAGTACATAACCATTTACTACCTCACACTGCTTGAGGTTTACATCAACATAAATCCTTATTACACAACAAGAAAAGTACTAATGCATCTATCTACAATTGGGCCATCACATCATCACCACTTTGGTGGCCTGCCAGGTCACTGCACAGGCTCTAGGGAAGCAACTCTGCGGGACTCTCGTCAAACGGATCGACTAGACTCTCTATCTCGAGTGGACCCTCCTAGCCCCTCTGCTGCATTGGCCCTCATCTGTTGCATCAAGGGCCGGTCCTAAAGTTTCTACTCGACCTTTACTGACTGCGATTCGATCTTTAATTGGCCCACCACTCATCCAGGCTCATGGAGTGCCTCTTCCACCATCTTATCGGCAATTTCTCGTCAAACTTCGGCTGCATCTCCGGATGCTTCATGCTCGACTCTCCAAACTTTGCCTTTTCATTCTCTAGCTATACCATCAGTATCCCAACTTGCAATGGGACTCATCAAATTTTTCCTTCATTCGACTTTCTCCCTCTGGGCTTGATGAGCCTCATCCTTGTATTGTTCTTGATGGGGTTGGAGAGTGTGGTTTTCTATTTCTAATTCTTCCACTCTTGCCTTCTAATTGGTGATTCTCCTCAACAAGTCCCCTACTGGGAGGACCATGAGGACATCTTGGGTGACCTCATGCTCAATGGGTTCTGCTCAACTGAGTAACTACCTTGGCGCTCGTCGGACATCCTACAAACACCATAAAGTCAGCGTCGATTACCACAATAAAATATATTCATTGATGAAATGAAATAATATTTTATTAAGTACAACACTAAACTTGATGAATTTCCATAATCCATCTCCTAACATACTCTATAAGAGTTTTCTACTAAGGTTATAACCTAGGTTTAGCATTCTAATGTTTTATAACCTCGACTTTGATACCAACACATGGCGCCCCAAATCCGGGTTCTCTAACCTCGATTCGTTGCTCACGATCCTATCATCGTCATAAGCATTCTATAACTATTTCAAAATAATAAACATACATTGTTCATTATACAAAAGTCTCAAAACATGGTCCCAAGGTCTCTCTAACCTTAACTTTAAATACACCATTTATAATACAAATAGTTTACTCGAGAAATTCCATTAGATAATAACTAATTTAACATTCATTCTAAAATTACTCTGGATCTTGCCCTTGCCCTTGTCCTTCGCATTAGATCCTTGAACTTAATCGAAAATAGAGGTCATGATATAGCAAGAGTAAGCAACTAATTTGCTTCACAAGTTTATAAAGACAAAAGAGATATATCATGACTTAGAAAGAAATATTGCCTTGATGTTCAACAATAATATAAGATTGTGAAGGAACATGAATTAATAATCAACAATTGAATATTCGATAATTGAATAACATGAACCGAGTGGTTTTGAATAACCATGAACATTTGCCAAGGTGCTTTCGATGATTTAAAGCTGGACCTTTTAATAAATTTTGGTATTCAAGGGATCGACCTTTCATACCCGTGATTTATGCATAAACACTTAATAATCAAACATTGATATCATGCCTTAATCAAATTTGTCCATTTCTCGATCAAGATTTCTTACCATATCAATTAATAAGAATAGTTATTTAAAATCCATTTGATTTAACAAATTTAGACATGCTTGATCTAGGCGATACAATTAGCATAGATCTATCCCATAAACAGTTCATAAATGAAGAACTTTAATTTAATTCACGATTCGATGGCGTTAGAGCGAATTCGATTGCACTGAAGTCTGAATTTCAATAATCAATAAAGGCGTGAATAATCATCAATAATTATTCACTAGCATGCTTTTGAAAATAATAACTCAAGTTGAGTTAGGAAACTTGCCTCGATCGTGAGGTTCTGACTCTGAAATAAATTTCTATCCACTATGTAGTTAAATTATCTTCCTTTGAGAGACCTATAATTAGTCTTTCAATTAGTCGATCATATCATCGAGTTATGTAATCACATAGATATCATACATTACAATAAGTTCTTATAAACATTATCATGCACGGATAGTGTTATTATTAATTAACGACTACCTTTAATTCACATAATATTATTAACTTAGATAATATTAATTCACCTTCTAGTATTATTGGTTCACTAATAATACTTTAAATCATTACCAACATTTTATTCACTTACTAATACTATTAATCATTTAATAATATTTTATCCCTTTACTAATATTATTAATTATTTAATAATATTTTATTCACTTACTAATATTATTAATCATTTAATAATATTTTATTCACTTACTAATATTATTAATCATTTAATAATATTTTATTTAATCTCGAATATTATTATTTAATAATAATACTCTAATCTAATATTTTTATTTACATAACAACATCATATTATAATATTATTAGTATTATAATAATATTCCAATGATTTATTAAATTAATAAATAATTTATTCTAATTGTTCATCCTTTAATAACCTCTTATTTAATATCCATAAAAGGTCATAAGTAATATTTATTATTATAAATTACCAAAATGCCTTAAGATAGTCATGATATAATATATTATGAGCATTCAAGCATAAAAATCATATTTTTCTCATTAAAGGCATCATTTAACTATTTATTTCCTTTTATTCATAACCTAATCATTTTTAGGAAAAATAGCAAACTGATTCCAAAATTTCTCAGCTTCTGGATTTTAACAGAATATGAACCAACAATGATCCTCTAATTTTTCTAGAATTTTAGAAAATGATTTACTATTTTAGAGTGTCCAAAACACTCGGATCTTGCTCTATTTTTCATAAATTGAGTTTTACTCAGAAAAATCTGAAATTTTCAGGGTATGCTCTCTTAACATATATGAAGCTACTGTAAAATTTTGGAATTTTCCAGTGTATACCAGATGAGATATTCGTAGGATAATATTTATGGAGTCCTTTACGGAAATAGTCATTACGCACAATATATAACTTTCGAAACGTGTCCGTTCTTTTTTCCTCTGCGTAGATAACTTCATAAGGTACCTCTGTAATATTTTTCCAGATTTTTACAAGACAAAGAACTAGCCGAAACAGCCTCATGAAAAACAAGTCAGTATTATCTGGTTTTGGATTTCAAGGCTTTAGCATATAAAGTGGAATTTGTTTTTGTAAAAAAAAAAATCTCAAAGGTTTCAAAACATGCTAGATTTGTGATCTACCACTTGGGTTTACTAGATAACTCATGTATCTAGCACCCCCCTTGACGGATCATAATTCCAAGTTGTAGAACTTGAGTTACACAAGATTTAGTGGAAGAAAAAAAGAGTTTTCACCCTTGGAGAACATATGCTCATTTTCTTCCTCTAAGCCTTAGATCCAACACTCAAGATACTTAGTTCCATGCATGATGGTATGTATAACTAGTGTATCTTGAGTAGTTGTACTATAACCCCATCAAAACTCAAGCTATCAAAACAAGGTAAGAGAAGAAGATGAAGGTACATTATACCTTGACTTAGTGGCTACCTTCCTTGATTTTCCAAAGTAACTAATAAACTTAGGGGGCATAAACAACTAGCACTCCTATATTTTTTTCTTTCTATGGATGAAATTCTCTCTTTCTTTTCTCTCTTTGAAGTTGGCTAGCTTGGGAGCAAGAGATAGAAGAAGAAGATGAAGAAGATGGAGAGAAAATGAGATTTTGGAAGAATGAATTGTGTTTACAAAATGAAATGGCCAATTCATTAATAATTCTCCCACAATTATTTTGTTGCCCATTAGGTAAAAACTTTGTATTATTACTTACCTTAGGTTAAACATGATTAAATGTGCATAATGGAGTGGCAACCAATGGGAGCCTTACAACATTGTCCTTATGTTTATTCATGTCTACTAATGGACAAGCTAGATTAATTATTCCACTTAGGATCCTCATAATATCCACCATTTAGCTTTTATTTTAAATGCCCAATTTTGATTAATCAAATGTCTAGAATACCCCCAATCAAGTGGGCTAAGTATTGGATTACAATTTATTTTCCTTGGGCTTCTCTTTTAATTGATTTGGGCTAGATAAAAACATAGTCCAACAATTTTAATAATGTTACCCAATTTGATAATTTAGGGCTTTCATCTCCAATCATATGAAGTTTAATTACTTATACATATGATTTTATCTCATAACCTAATTAGATTTACAAAATTAGGTTTAAAATTATTAGTCACTTGAAATACTAAGTTTACCCACTTAAGTTAGTATCGTATAAAATACTAACTTTTTAGTATTACCATAACCCTTAGGTTATTTAATATCCTTACCTAATGTATAATTAGGTCACAAGGCTTTCATTTTTAATGAAATCCATAAATGTATGTATCCATATATAATACAAAGTTTAAAAAAAATATACATACATACATGGTGACTTAAGATTCACGGTTATTACAGTACCCTCTGAGCACAGTATTGTGACCTAAGTACTACAATATTGTTCCATTAATTTAAAACTAGAAATTTTTCTCCTCTATAATGTTGTATTACGTGATCGTTAAGTTGTTCCATAAAATTATGTTGCGGTAGTTAAATTATTCCTCAACACAGTGTTAAGGAGTGGACAATGCAAGATTGGGTGCTCATTAAATATTTTATAGACACCATTTGCTCGATTTGTTAAGATAGTTGATAAATATTATATAGTGCTTAATTTTTTATCTACTGTCTTATTGAGTTTTTGATGTGTTTGGAGTTTCAACTGTATTTGAGAATCTTGTTTCGTCTATAAGTATTTTATTATAAACTTGACTTATTTAAACTTCATGAAATCTGACGTATGAAAATTCTGTTCATCTATAAATATCTTATTACGAACCTTGACTTATTTTTCTTACAAATTTTACATATAAACCATACTATTTTTGTTGTGGTGGCCTAACGCACTAAATATATAACAGCGGTACGGGAGCCTTCGAAAACTGCACCCAAACAGCATGTGGTTTAATTTCTAGCCATTCTAAAATTGCATATGTAGTTTTCTCAATTAGTGCGATTTGGTCGATTTTTGGTACAGTTTTGGGACCAATTTTAATTACTTGCTCAACCCTATATGAGAGGAGAGGGGAGGAGAGGAGAGGAGAGGAAAGGGGAGGGGAGGATTTGAACCTTACCCAAAAGCATGAGTGATTGATGACCAACACAACGTTGGACCAATTCCTTATTAATAATATTACGTGCACAAACTATAAGAAAAAAAAGTTATACATCAATAATAAAACTCATGTATTGCTTACCGATAAAAATACGTAAAATATCCAATAATAGTAGGTCTCATTTTCTATATTCTAGTGTTTAATTGTATTAGCATTACTCATTTCTTATCCTTCACATTTTACTAATGAATTTATGATCATGATATATTATACCAAGATGATATATTTCTAAAACCAATTGACATAGTTAACAATAATATTCAATACATAAAATTCATCTTTATATATAAAAAATCATATATAATATTAACATAATAACATCAAGCAACAAGTTTTAAGTTTAAAATATGTTACTCATGAATATTTCAACATTGCTCAAACTATTGCAATTCAACTAGAAATATTTCTTTCCACAAACAAAAAGTTTAAAAGTGCATAACATAATTAAAATTGTATTATATTTTTAGGAATTTGCCTATATAACTTCTAAAAATATATATACTATACAAGAGCAGTGCGGGAGCCTTCCAAAACCGCACCCAAACCGCATGTGGTTTAATTTCTAGCCATTCTGAAATTGCATATGTAATTTTTTCAATCGGTACGATTTGGTCGATTTTTGGTACAGTTTTGAGGTTAATTTCAATTTCTTGCCCAGTCCTATATGGGAGGGGAGGGGAGGGGAGGATTTGAACCTTACCCAAAAGCATGAGTGATTGATGACCAACATAACGTTGGATCAATTCCTTTTTAATAATATTACGTGCATAAACTATAAGAAAAAAAAGTTATACATCAATAATAAAATTCATGTGTTGCTTACCAATAAAAATTAATACATAAAATATCAATAATAGTAGGTCTCATTTTCTTTATTCTAGTGTTTAATTGTGTTAGCATTACTCATTTCTTATCCTTCACATTTCACTATTATGAATTTATGATCATGATATATTAAACCAAGAACCTTTGCTTATCAAATTATATTTTCTTCATAAATGAAAAAATAATTTCCCACGGATCCATCAAGATTTTAAAATTGCAGTTATGGCTCTCACAACCATATTTTTATGTCATTTATGTGCAATTTGTTAAGAATAATGATAATCGATTATTTATTTGTGGTGTCATTGTTTTCATTGGCCTAAGTGCTGTTGATTATAAATTAATCACTCATTTGATGACCTAAAATATTTTTTCTAGGTGGAACCTTAAATGGGGGTAGATATTACTTCATTTTTCTTTGGCTTTTAATTGTTTTTTAATTGTAAATAATTTCAAATTTGTACACTAGTATTAATTAGTTATTGTTTTTTCCTTTGGGAAATAAGCAATATTAATTTGTCTACTACCTAGAGTCAACCACAAAACCTTTTAATTAGTTTGAGCTTATTAGTGTACGTGAAGGTGATGAGGATGATATTTGGTGATGTGAGCATTTTACTTGCTAATTTCAACATATCTTACTTTTGACTCATTCCTCAATAAGTCAAAACAAAACGTCAAAATGAGAATGATTTTTTTTTTCTTTACTTTTCCCCATTTAATTATTGAATATTTTATATTTTGAGAAAAAATGCTTTACGATCATCCAATAATACTACAAACTCATAATGCAGAGAAAAAGTTCCTGAGTTCAATCATAGTAAGGATTATGTAAAGAAAAATGATTATATTATGAAACTTTATGTCAATTTTTTGATTGTCAATTAAATAAATAAATATTAGTGATATTAATTTCGAGAGATGTATAATAAATAAAATTTTCTTATAATTATATAAAATCTTATGTACCGATATGTTTTACCGAACCCATCGATTGAGCAAAATTGTAAAAGGGTTGTTAGAGGATTTCTCCCGTTCAGAAACTGTATTTGCCTTGTTCGTCGCCATAACTCTGGTTAAGATTTTGGGTGGTTGAAAGTATATGTTAGCACTATAACCCTTTTTCTAGGGCCAATGTTAACATCAATATTCGTCCACGCGTTCAATCACCAACAACTCCCAATCCTGCACAGAAACAAAATCACATGTAGGAACTTGACGGTCGGGACCACCGAGGGATAACTCCGGTGTGAGAATAAGTACAAGCTGGAAATTGGTTAACAATGGACGCTTAATTAAGGCTGTAAACAAGCCAACACAGTTCGGGCTCGATTCGAGCTCGATTCGAAAAAATACGAGTGAGACTCGGATTCGTTAATAATATGATCCAAATCTGAGCATTAAAAATAGTTCGAATAAAAATATGAGTAGAATCTGAGCAAGGTTATACTCGACTCGTTTAAGATTCAAAGTACTCGAATTTTTAATTGTGATTCGATACATACTCGGTTAATACATATTCGATTAGATGTTTGATACATTCTCTTATAATATATACAAATTTAAATCAAATTAGGATAATTAGTTATTATTTTATTTTGTTTTTAATTTTAATTGTGATTTATATTTATAAAGTGTAATAATAAATATATTTTCTCATTTTTAAGTAAAATAACAAATTCAATTTATAATTTTATTTATTATAAAACTAGTTATTATGTGGAGACTCGAATTGAGAGCTTGAATTTGAAGCTTCATGAGTAGTTTGAATAAATATTAGAGTCGAGTCGGATTGAATTGAGTACTAAATATTGAGTCGAGTCGAATCTGAGTAGAATTTTTCAAATATAATTGAATTCGATAGAATTAGAAACAATTTATCATTTAAAGTCAAATTCGAGTAGGCTATTCTTATTATTTCTCAGGATTCATTCGTTTACACCCTTATACTTAATGCCTTAGTGCTCAAAATAATGTGTTACCTGTGAATTATGGTATAACTTTGTATTTATAGTTGATCACACCACCTTTAATATCATGTCCCCGAATTGGAATAGAATTTCTTATCACAGAAACTATCGTACTGGGATAAGAGTCAATCTTCTTAAAGAAAGGAAATTGAATTTAACTCTAATTCTTTTCTTATGAATTAGAAATTAAATGAAACTAGAAATCATACACGAAAAAGATTTTTTCACGTGATTTGGGATCCACCGAATCAATCGAGCCCATTTAATCATGACCCAACACTTTGATTTTTAAGTATTTTTTAATTGTAAATAATTCCAAATTTGTACACTCGTATTAATTAGTTTTTGTTTTTCCCTTTGGAAATAAGCATTAATTTGTTACTACCTAGAGTCAACCACGAAACCTTTTTAATTAGTTTGAGCTAATTAGTAATTGGGGGCGTCCGGTACCGCACTAACGTACGGTACCCTGTAAATTTTATTTTATTTTATTTTTTTAACTACAATTGGTACGGTACCGCACTAATTGGTGATGGGTGCATTTTACTTGCTAATTTCAGCAAATCTTACTTTTGACTCATTCCTCAATAAGTCAAAACAAAACGTACGTCAAAGTGAGAATAATTTTTTGACCCAATTACATTTTATATGACATTTTAAAAAATAATTACAATAATAATGCACTCATTAAATTTTTACAATATTAATGTATATAAATTTTTATTTTTATTATTAGTGAAAAATAATTATTCCTTTAATTATATTATGCTATTTAATGTGCTGATGACATAGCAATTCAGTTTTTTTTTAAAAAAAAAATTGGTCACGCTTTATGTGGGATAGTGGGCTCTTGTTTCAATTCAAAAATCGTTATTATCTTTGTTTGTCATTTTTTTCCCTTTGGAAACCCTTATTATGTGTTTTGGCAGTCGGCGGTCGTTCTTTTCCGGCAGAGATTCGTTATCGGCGTTTTGGTTATTTTAGTTCGTTGTTTTCGTATTCTTCTTTTACTCATGATTATTTGTAAGTTGTTCGGTTTGTTCTCATTTAGTTGGTCTATATTTTTTGATTTATTTGGTTTTTGTTTGTGATGGTGTCTACGAGGAAGAGAATGGAGAGAATGGGGGATAAGAAGAGTGATAGGAAGGGTAAACGAGTTAGGGATGATGATTATATGAAGGATTTGAAGACATTTGTAGAGGTGAAGGATAGTATGTCAAAGTCTTCAAAATAGGGGAAGTTGTTAGTGGTGAAATCAGATGTTGAAGATAAGAAACTGGGGAGACATACGAATAAGAAGGCTAAATCATTGGTATATATTGATTCTGATTTTGAAGGTTCTCCAAAAAAAGATGGGAAAGAAGATGAAGTTGAGGCTCATAACCGGAAAATTGTTCCCCGGCAAAAACAATTGAAGGTTTGTTAATTTTTTTTTTTTAGAATATATATTTTTTGGTTGTTTTTGGTTACATCTGTTTTTGTTTTTCTGTATGGTGATGTTTTGGTTCCCAGTGTTGTTTATTTTGTTTATGAGTAGTGTCATTATTGTTGAGGTTATTGTTTGGTAAAATTTTTGTTTCCATTCTGTGTGTAGTTTCAGAGACTAGTCTATTCTGTTTTTGTTACTAGATTACATTATTGTGATTATGCATGTTGATTATGTTATGATGGTAACTTGTTAATTGTTTTTTGGTTACCAATATTTATATGTTTGGAAACTGATGATTACATAGTTATTAAAATGTATTATATTACATTAGAGTTGGAGTTGCTTCAAGGATTGTTCAAATTGTATTTGTTAACATTATTGTTTTCATTCCTAGTTGAGTGTCAGTTATTAGTATATTCTGTTTTGGTAACTAGATTACATTATTGTGATTATGCATGTTGATTATGTTTTGATGGTAACTTGCTAATTGAGTTTTGGTTACCAACATTTATATGTTTGGAAACTGATGATTACATAGTTATTAAAATGTATTATATTACATTAGAGTTGGAGTTGTTTTAAGGATTGTTCAAATTGTATTTGTTAACATTATTGTTTTCATTCCTATTTGACTGTCAGTTATTAGTATATTCTGTTTTGGTAACTAGATTACATTATTGTGATTACGCATGTTGATTATGTTTTGATGGTAACTTGCTAATTGTGTTTTGGTTACCAACATTTATATGTTTAGAAATTGATGATTACATAGTTGTTAAAATGTATTTTTTTTTTATTATAATAGAGTTGGAGATTGATGCATGTTTATACTATAGGAAGGTAAAATGGTTATGTTGTTTTCGAGTGGATGTGTTGTTAGTATTATTTTCTAAATTTGTTAGTTTATAATTTGTTATATATTAAATAGTTTGATTAATTTGGGTTTTGGTCACCTATTGATATCATTTGGTTACTAGTATTAGTGTTTTTGGATACTGTGGATTTAATCGTTTTGGTTTTAAAGTTTTACAAATGTTATATTTTTATTTGGTTAATGTGTTTGTAATGTAATTTTTTGCATTATCAGATTTGGGAGCTATTCTATGAGGAGCATCATCGAAACTTTTCTGCAAAAGTTATTTATTGGTGTGATATGGAAGTGCCAAATATTATTAAGAATAAATTGTCTGTAGTTCAGTTGGATAAGTTTAAGTTGACTTGTTTTGGAAAATTTTTAGATTTTGGGCAGCCCCAGATATTTTCACAAATAATACATCATGCTTTGATTAGGGAAGTTTATCAGAGGGATGGCGGGGAAATGTGGTTTATATTTGGTGAGAGAAGGGTAAGGTTTGGATTGCCTGAATTTTGTTTAATTTCTAGTTTAAATTGGCAAGGAGATGAAGACATTCACTACTAAAAAAATGGTCATTTGTGATGGCCAAAATCCATCACAAAGAGTAGAAAAACCATCACGAAAGGTTTACGTGGTGGCTTTAAACACAATGGCCGTCTTGTATACGCCCATCATGAAAGGTTTTATGTGATGGTTTTGGCAATCACGCAAACGCTTAGTGCTTTTGTGATGATTAATACAATCACATTAATATATAATCTATTGTGATTGTCAAAGTCATCACAAAAAAAAAATAAGACTTTAGGGATCAAATGTAAGAATGTGAATCTCTATTTATGTATAGTTTATTTCACTATATTAATTATATCTATATTAATTGTATCAAATGATACTTGTAGGATTCGAACCCTCTCCCATTTGCAAACTAAATAACGAGTATTACCACTACACCAAAGTCCAGATCATGATTATAATTTTAAAACAAAATATAAAAGGAAACATATGTAAGTTGACTTACTAAACAAAATTACTTCCAAACAAGATTTGGTGATTGTAATTGCAGTCACAAATACTCTATAATGATGATAAAATTAGTCATCACTAAGAGCCATCATATTTTATTGTTTTGTGATGGCTTGAAAATTCCATCACAAAATACTTTCTTTTTGTAATTGCAAATAAAAGTCGTCACAAAAATTTATCTTTTTAATGATTGTCGCGACCGTCATAAAATATTGTTTTGATTATTTCTTATATTAAAATATTAGTGATAGCTTAAATACAATCACAAAAAGGGTATATCTATAAGTGATGATTTAGTGCGTCACAAAAAGAAAATTTATTTTGCGTGAAAAAATTGGTGTGATTGACATGGCCATCACAATTATAATACATTGATGGCAAAATTAGTCATCACTAAGAGCCATCATATATACTATTATTTTGTGATTGCTTAAAAAGTCCATCAAAAATTACTATCTTTTGTGATTGTTTTTAAAAACTGTCACAAACTTCTGTCACGTATTCTTGTTTTTCTAGTAGTGATTGATAGTTTCAAGGGGATTGAAAATTAGTTGGTGGAGAATTTTTTTGAAAATGAGGTTCTAACCTGTTCTAGTATAGGGAGGATATATAGGAGTGCTTGTTTTGATGATGATGATGAAGCAGTTAGGATGTCTATCATTTTCTTGGTTTTTAATTTCATACTAGCTACTGTTTCTGACAATTATGTGGATGAAGCTTTGTTTAACTTTTTGTCTTATGGGGATATTGCAAGTTATCCGTGGGGAAAAGTTGCTTTTGAACAAACAAAGAATTCTCTATCCCTTGCTGTAAAGGGACATGTAAAGAAGGATAAGTATGGTGGGGTGATATACAATTTTATAGGGATAGTTATTGTAAATCTTACAAGCTTAGTGGTTTACCTTATGTGTTTCAAGTTTTTTTGTTTGAAACAATTCCTACATTGAAAGTTAGGGGCTTCTGTAGTGATGATCATGATTCAGAATTCAGATTATTCAGATGGAGGGAGTTAGGAAAGGCTCCCAAGAATGAGAAGTTGAATGACCTAGTTTTTGGTTCTGGTCAGGTATGTTGGTTACCATTTACATTATATTCGGTTACCTTTTCATATGTTATTGGTTACTGGTCTTTTTTTGTGTACTATCTTGTTTCTGTTTTATGTTCAATGTTTCTGACATGGTATATTTGTTGCTATTAATTTGTTTCAGTTGATTATTCAAAATCTTGTTCCTACGGAGGATGAGAAGGTGAGGTTGGATTTAGGTGGTTTTTATTTTTTCAATGGAAGTGATAGTGGGGCCAAAATTTCTGATATTAAAGTTGAATCATCAAGGAAAGTTAAAGACCTTATGTTTTCTCTTTCTGATGTGAAAAAAATTATTGATGAACGGGTGAAGCCTTTAGAAGGGGAAGGTGATGGAAGTGAAGAAAGAAATTGAGAATTTGGGTGTTGAATTTAAAGATCAATTGCAAGTGTTTCAGATTTATAGGGACATAAAAAAGATGTTTAGAAAACAGTTATATGGACAGTCTAGTTATACCAAATAGAGAAATGTAACTGTTAGTGATGATGATGATGATGATGATGATGACGACGATGATGGTGATGATGATGATGATGATGCTGATAATGTTGAGTTGGGTGAGAATGTTGATGGTGGCAATGTTAATGTTGTGGTTGATGATGTTATGACCATTGAGGATGATGTCGTAATTAAAGTTGCTGACAATTCAAAACAGTTTCGTGGAAGTGTTGATGCTGATGTTGGTGGGGTTGGTGTGTTTCAGTTAGAAGAAGTCGATGCAAAGGTTTATACATATGTTAGATTTTCATTTCTGTTTCATGTTTATTAAGTAAATGCTGATTTTTTTTTTCTTTTTTTTGTACAGATTGAGAATAAGAATGATAATTTAAATTCTGATGGTAAAGAGATTGTTGTTTTTAATCCTAGACGGGTCCTTATTGATGTTGAGGATGAAAAGGTGTCATTTTTTTTTGTTTTTTTTATGTTATATTTTTACGTCTTATATTGACCAATTCTATGTTTTTTTTATAACAGGTTGAAAAGATTAATGACATTCCAAGATTTGATATTTTAAGTCAATCTAGTGGTCAAGAAATTGTTGTTTTTACCCCGATTGAGGTTTGTAATTTTTTCAACCGTAGTTACCTTTACATGTTGTATTAGTTACTTAGATATGGTGTTTATGTTACTATTGATTCTGTTTTGGATTTTTAATTTGATATTGTAATTATTTTTTGTGTCATGTCTTAAAATACATTAAAGGGTAGTAAAAGTGAAGCACTAGATAGGTCGATGTTCGATGATATGGTTTTGACAACACAGGATTTACTCCATTGTGTTGAAGTTGAGAAATCTGCAACTAACCCACTTGGTAGGCTGTCCGTCGCGTGCACGAAGAGTCTTGCGTTGAAGAGTCTTTATCGTCGAAGTTCGGTTCCGTGATTCAACACTTTCGCTGTGTTGTGGTTGATAGAACATTACGCAGAGGATTGTCTGCATTTCCAGATGTTTGTATGGGTATGCCTTCGAAGTTTGAAGATGTTATGTTTGAGCAGTGGTTTAAAATTGGCTTAAATAATAGAAAAAGGTATGTTTATTGGAGTTTAAAATATTTATATTATGTTTTTTCTAGGAGATAAAATCATTTATCCTCTCTTTTCAATATGTTTTTGTTTTAAAGGATTGAAAAATTTGCGGAAAACAATGACAAAATAGAGCCTTCCTTTAGATTTGGGTCTATGTCAATATCCTCAAAAATGTGGTTTTACAAGCTAAAGACCCCTGGTCAGTGGCTTGATGATGATGTGAGTTTTTTTTACTCTTTTTTTAATTATGCTTGTTAGTTTCGGTTACCTTATCTTATTATTTTGGTTACTATATGTGTCTGTATTGGATACTATTTTTTTAAAGTTTTATTTTTTTTATTTGTTAATATCTGATTGTTATTATGGTTTTATTTTTGGTTCAGCACATCAACATCTGTTTGTATTATTTGCGTAAACTGGCTAGATACTCGAACAATATTCAAATAAGGGTTACGACAACAGATTGTTGGTTTCATGTGAAGTTGACCAACTTATATGTGGAATATTGTAATAAAAATGGTAATAAGAATCTGTGTTGGGCAACGGTGATGTGGCTGAGTATATTCATGGCTTTTTAATGGATGTAAACACATCGTGGGTTGACGTTGATTTTTTCATGTTTCTCATTCATATGACAGTTCCTAGACATTGGTTTTTACTAGTTTTTGATGTGCATCATAGAGTGTTAGTATTTTATAATTCTCTACAACAGAACAGGAACATCATGCGAACAAATATTATGGATGTGTGTGAGCCGTATATTTTCATTCTACCGATAATATTATCTGGATGCAGTTTTTGGAAGAAAAGATCTGATATTGATTTCAATAGTGAACCATATCGCACCAAAGAAGAACATGATATTATTGATCTTGAATTTGCTGAGGGTTTACCTGAGCAAATTGAAGGGTAAGTTTTAATTCCTTTTGCTAATAACAGCAGCAGCGTGTGAGCAAGGCATCTCATGGTACTGAAATTTATGGCATGTGCATGTATCTACCTTTCTTTGGTCTTCCAACTGGTCTTCTTGTATTTGGTGGTCTGACACATATGTTTTTAATCTCTTTTGGAACATCCCAATTCTCTTTGTCATCTAATGGCATGATGGAAGTTGAATACGTGTCTACCAAAGTTTTACTTGAATAGTATTTTGAGCAAAAATCATAACAGCTCAAATTCCTTTTGCTAATAACAGCAGCAGCGTGTGAGCAAGGCATCTCATGGTACTGAAATTTATGGCATGTGCATGTCTTTTGTTCCATGTCCACGATAAATTGTTTGGCGATATCGTAAACAGTGAAAATCACTAGGTTTGATGTCTCAACCTACAATATCATTTAATATTATAGTTAGTATGTATAATATTTGTTTTGTATATGTAATTTGGAATAATGAAAGTCATATGTACTGTTGGTATCTTTTTCAGTTTACACTGGTAACCAAAACTGCATAATTTTGTTTCCTTTAATTTTAGATGAAATTTTTTATAGGTATTCAGCTAACAATTTAAAAGTTGTATGACTAACCTTAAGTTTCTTTGACTCAATGATATTAGATTGCAATCTTCTCTCAGCTGTTGTGGAAAGGGTAGTGAAAGATGACATTGCTGATTGTTTATTTGTGAAATACCATCTTTGAAACCGCATTGTATGATTTTTTGATTTCTTCTCCTTTCTTCTTGAATCTGTTTTTTATATTTTTCAAAATATGGTATGTGCATGAACCGTGCATGACATCAGGGAACACACAGTTAAGTTCCTTTATAATTACTTCATGTCTATCTGAGGCAATGCATTGTTCGTCTCTAACTCCACAAGCATCTCTCAAATTAATGAAAAACCATGTTCAGGATAATTCATTTTCACTGTCTACCACTCCAAAAGCAATTGGTATAATGTTTCTATTTGCATCTTGTGTGCTTGCTATGAGAAGTATACCCTCGTAGGTTGATTGTATGAAGGTGCCATCAATTACAATGATTGGGAAACAATGGTGCCATGTTTCAATGGATGCTCCTATTGCAAAGAAGAGATATTTGAAGCGACCATTTTTCTCTAACTGCAAGGATTTGATGGATCCTAAAATGAATTTTTAATCTGGTTAATGTAAATATATGTAATAAATATTGTTCATATTTATAGCTAAGGATGCACTAAGTGTAGTACTATTGGTATCCAATTAATCAGCATTTAATATTTTTCATAGTGTTCAGATGGTGTCTAAAATGCTTTTTATTAGTTACATTTCATGTAGATACTGGATGCATGCAAAAACCATTTTTTATTTATATTTCATTATTACAGTTAGTAGCCAAACCTTCATTATTAGGTAACCAAATCATTTAATTTGGGTAACTGAAATATTTTAAAATGTAAATGAACAGTTTCTAATTGATACCTGAATTTGTTTTTCTCAGCATGTGCAACCATGAAGGAATCAGAGTGTAGTCATGTGGGTTTCCTCTTACCTTTTCCATTGCTTTTTCTTTTGCTCTCCATGCTTTTTGGTAGGAGATGGACACATTATACTCCGTCATTATGTCTTCCACAATATCGGTTGGTGTGTAAATTTTCTTGAAGTTTGTTAATCTATGCATTATGTATTCACTAACCATCTGATTATTTGCTTGTCTGCGATCTCCAAGTAGTATGTTAGATGAACAATGTGTAAATCATTAAATTCTCTCACCTTGAACATATTTGTTTTTCGGAATTTTGATGCTCTTAGTTTCCATTTGCAATTTTCACTGTCGATGCATACCAGAACAAAGTCTTTTCAACTTGTTCTTTCAACCTTGTGTTGTCTGTTTTGCCTTATTGAATGTAGCCTTATCGCTTGTGTTAAGATTCTTTTGTCTTTGTAAGTTTGATGAATCTTGACTTCAAACTTATTCGGATTTGATATGACCTCATCACATTGTTCTCCAGTTTTTGATACGTTTTTTTGTCTGTCTTGTTCTTTATCAATAGCTTCAATGGCCAGATGCTCAACAAAATGTGATCCAATTTAGTCTTCTTGTGTTGCCAACAATACAAGATCAGAATTCCTTTGTGTCAATCTCATCGGCGTTTCAGCTTGCATTATATTTTCTTCTTCAATTATCACATTTTGTAGGATTGTAGTGACTCCAGTGTTGTATTCAGAATCTATAATCAGTAGAAACTTGCCATGTTCACCTGAGTTTCTACTGACTTCCATATAGAATCTTAAGGTTGCTTCATTTTTCACCTTGATTGGAGGGACGTTGCTGCTAATATGAAATTTGATTGACAACTCTGTTGTGTTGCATTCTAGGCTTAATACGTTGTATATCAAATTGTGCATTTCTGTGAATGAACAAGTTGAAGGGACTAATAGGCCGGTAACTTCGAAATTTTGATATTGAGTTCTTTGTCATTTCCACGTCATGATTGAAATAAATTACAACTGGAATCATATCCATCTTATGACAACTGAAACATTAAAATCAATACAATTATGAAAATAGTCAGCATATGAACATCATATAGTAATCACTTTTCACTTTTTTAGTAATCATAAATGTGAGACCCCAAATTTTATGAATAAAGATTTAAATTTCTCGAAATATTTTTTTGAATATTATGGAATGAATTTGATATAATGTTATAGTTGTGGGTAATATTTATAAATTTTGCAAAGTCACGCAAGTTGTTATATAATATTCGATTGGTGGGGAATATTACGTTTTAACGGGGAATATTAAATGCGGCAAGCACAATCATTAGTAAACCCCACAAACGAATTATTGTCGGATTGAGAAAACGACAAAAATATTTTTCTGAAAATAACGGCGGAAGTTTTACCGTTAACTGTTGAAACACCCGATGTTAAAAGTATGCGATGTCTGGCGTGGTTGCATAGTAACACACGGTATTGATTATTAATACTTACGTGAGAAGTCACTCAGTTTTGTTCAATTATTGCTACAGTAATTGTTGCATAGTATCTCACGCTATTTGATTCAATTATTGTCGATATTTTATATATTATTAAATCAATAATTGAGATAACAAAGTTGTTAATATTATTATTTACAATATTAACGATGTCTAAAAGTTCTGTCAAGGAGAGGTTTGGTCACCTAACTGAGCGCCAATATGGAGAAATTCTTATTGGAAAGCCCCTCTTCTCAGGAGCGACACAGTCGATTAATAGTGTGAATTATAATAATGATGATGAATTTTGTTTTATTATTATTATTATAAATGTAATAAAACAGAAAACTTTTTATATAAAATAGAATACTTTTTATAAAGTTTTATTTTATTTGATTATAAATAGAATATAATATATTTTATTATGCATAGTGTTTTCATAGTAAAATCTTTTTATATAAAAAGAATACTTTTATAAAGTTATTTGTTTTATTAGATTATAAATAGAATATATTATATTTTATTATGCATAGTGTATACATATAGTGTTTGTATAGTAAAATCTTTTTATATAAAAGCAAAGATACTTTTATAAAGTTATTTGTTTTATTAGATTATAAATAGAATATATTATATTTTATTATGCATAGTTCTGCGTAGTGTTTGCATAGTAAAATCTTTTTATATAAAACATAATACTTTTATAAAGTTATTTATTTTATTAGATTTTAAATAAAATATTTAAATATAAATATATATATATATATATATATATATATTATAAATAGAATATATTATATTTTATTGCATAGTATCCTTTCCATTCTCCTATAAATAGGATGCTTAGTTAGAATTCAAAACATACCAGAAGTTCAAAGAATTCTTCTTCTATAATCCTGAACATATTTCTTTAGAGTTTAAGAAAGCTTTGAGCGTAGAAAATAATGTAAGTTTTCTTCAAGAATATCCTCGCCCTACCAGTCGGAATACTCTTTTTTCTTAGGTAAAGGATATTATTCTTTCGTATTCATGAAGAGAATTACTTTCTTTCAATACTCGTAAGAGCTGTTATTCCATTCTTTATTATTATGTTGAAATAACTTGTCTATCGCGAAGTCTGACATACATGGTGAAATTCTTTTGTTATTCCATTCTTTATTATTCTATTGAATAACTTTTCTGCATGCTGGTCTATCGCATGCACAGTGAATTCTGTTGTTATTCCATTATTTATTATTACATTGGAATATCCTATCTCATGCGGTTCTGGATGACTGGTTCCATTCTTTATTATTACATTTGGAATATCACATGCATGCGGTTTAAGCATTACACGGTTCCATTCTTTATTATTACATTAGAATAACTTTTATGCATCTTGATTCTATCGCAAGCACGGTGAATCTTGTTATTATTCCATTCTTTATTATTACATTTGGAATATCACATGCATGCGGTTTACGCATGACACAGTTCCATTCTTTATTATTCTGTTGGAATAACTTTGTTTGTGCGGATTACGCACTTTGGTGAATTCTTCTATTATTCCATTCTTTATTATTACATTGGAATATCTTGTGCATGCGGTTTCGCACGACACAGTTCCATTCTTTATTATTCTATTGGAATACCTGTTTGTGCGGATTACGCACGTCCCGGTGAATTCTTCATTATTCTATTTTTTTATTATTACATTGGAATAACCTATCTATGTGGATTCTTTGCATGCATGGTGAATGATCCTTCGTATTCATTCCTTATTACATTGTGGAAATGATGCATCTTTGACGTGGATTCTTTGCATGGTGGCGAAAATCCATTTGCAGTTTCATATATTCTATTATACTCAGTTGGTTAAAGTTTTGGGTTCTATACTCCATGAAATTAGTAGAATATCGTGGATATTTGCGCTTCATCCAGTATCTTTTCATGAAAATATTCTTCTGAGCATTCTTGAATTTTACTCCATAAAGAAGTATCATGTTGACAATTTGGACATTATTGATTTCTGGATAAACTAAAATTTTAAATCTTTAAAATTTATCCTTAAACTTATTTTATTGAATTATTATGTCATTGTCATCATCCTCATGCTTATATTATGATGAAAGTCATCTTTGGCTTACGTGCATAGATGGACTTGGTATGATTATGTCCAGGGATCATTCGGTATAATCATGACCTGTAATGTTATAAATGACGTGGTAAAAGTCCTCAGTGGCCTGTAGTGCATTGATGGAAAGTTTTTGGTATGATTATGACCAGGAATTATTCGATGTAGTCATGACCATTGATGAATTAATGAATATCATTGGCCCGTAGTGCAGGGATGACTCGATGATGTGGTTTATTTATTAAGATGAGTCTCAGCGATAAAAATTGATGAAAATATTTTAAATCATAGAAGATAGTAGATATTATGCTCTACTTGTCTCTTCTAATGGATTGCTTATTCCACTGCAGTTAAACTTGATGTCTATTGTATTTTATCAGTTTAACATTGTTGAAGGCTAATGATAATTTATCCTGCATTACCTTAGTCATAATATTTCTTACTAGGCTAGTTGAGCTCACCCTTTTGCTTTCATTGTTCTCTTCAGGAAATGAGAACGTATCAGGGACTAGTCGGGGAACGGAGTGATGGTCCAGATGATAGTATTAGTAGTCCTCACTATTCTATGAAATAGTGTGATAATAAATGTATTGAGGACTTATTTTGAGTTTGAATACTGTCTAGAAGATAATATTTGTATTAAAATTCACAGCTCATGTTGTATATTTAAGATTGTATTTGTATTCTGTACCATGTATTTGGCAACTCAGAATAGGTGATGTATACCTATTTTGGGGGCGTCACAATAAATTTTCAACACAGTGTTTGCATTGTCAAATTTAAGAATGAATAGATAGACGAATTTAACCAAACTATTTTATGAATGTTGCCAAAATATGAATGTGTAACAAATACGATTTGGTAAATAAAAAAATTAGTATTATTTAACAGGTGACCAAATCAACAATTTTCAGTAACCAAAATAGACGTACTTAGTATCTATACTTATGTAACATACTGTCGTTCAATTTATAAACAAAACACAAATTATGTTTTTGCGAAGGATAAATACTAAATAATGAACATTTAAATTTGAAACAAAATTGTATTGAATTATGCATTTATTTAAAGTAACCAAACATATATATGAATGTTGCCAATCTATTATATGTATTCTTCCAAATTATGACTGTGCAATACAATTCCCTTTCGTAACTGAAATTAATACTATTACTTTATTGGTTTCCAAATCAACATTATATAGTTACCAAAATATTCCTTATTAGTATCAATGCTTTTGAAAAAAAACTGTTTTCAAACCTCTTATTAAATTTTTACAAGTTATGCTTTTGTAAAGGTGAATTGCTAAATAATGTACACTTAAATCAAGGTAATCAAACCTTTATATGAATGTCCCCAAAGTTTAATTTTGTATTGAATACGTAACTAAAGTGTGTTGCTTATGAAAATTCTAGTTGCTTCAATATATAGACTAATTGCTTCGTACCTTTGTAGTTTCTTTGCAGATTCAGTTTGATGTCTCAGAATCATTTTTTTGCTTCTGTTTCGGAAATCCTTTGATCGATTATGTGAATGTGGTCTTCGGATGCTCTGTTTTTGTTTCTTGTTGCTTTCGATTCGGTTTCTTCTCTATTACTGATTATGCTTCTTCTCGATTGCTCCTTTGTTACAGATTACAATGATATATGATGTTTCTTTTTTGTTCTTCGTCGGATTCATAAATTGGCGACGTGATTTTTGAGTATTTGGTAACTGCCAAACTAAGTGGAGTAGTTTTCTCCTTGAATTAAGGGATTTCTTTTTTTGTTGGATTGGATATAATGACGTGTTTTGCACTATTGTTGATATTATTATACAGTATTTCACTGTTAATATAATTATTTGGTTGATGCATTATTCTTGTAATTACTTTCTATTTGTTGTATACTTATGTAAAGAACCCCAATTTTTTTTCTTTACTTTTCCCCATTTAATTATTTAATATTTTATATTTTGAGAAAAAAATGTTTTATGATCATCCAATAATACTACAAACTCATAATGCAAAGAAAAAGTTACAGAGTTCAATGGTATATATTGCGAAATTTTATGTTGATTTTTTAATTGTCGATTATATAAAGAAATATTAATGACACTTTTTTCGAAAAATATGTAATAAATAAGATATTTTTATAATTATATAAAATCTTATATTTATATATTAATATGTTTTATAATTATAATTCGATATAAATTTATCATAATATATAACAGGACTGATCTTATATAAATATCACTTATCATGGTTAAAAACCAATATGGTTTTGCAACCCAACTCCTGATTATTATTTTTTGTTGAATTCATGACTTGCTAACCTGTTTTATATATGAAACACATAATATATTTAATTTTTTTCCCATAGATAAGATTAGCATTCCCTACAAAAAGTTTTTTTTATAGCCAAAAGGGCAAACAAAAAAAAAACTATTTTAAGAACAAAAAACAAAATTCAAAAGTCTTCGATCTTGTTTAAGTAAATCTGAATCCTATATTCTGAAATAAAAACCGACTTCAAAACATAAGATTTTCATAAACAAATTATGACTAAAGATAATTACAAACAAATTGAGTAATAGTTTATTTGTTTATTTATTGTTTGCGTCGTCTCCGTATATGAAAAAAGAAAAAAAAAGTTGTGTAATATTTGAACTTTTCCTCTCTTTTTTCTCCTCTCTTTATAAGCTCTTAATTTTTCTAATAAATAACATTAAGAGAGAGAGAGAGTCGATTATATAAAATTAAATCAAACACATAATGTATTTATTATTTTCTGATATAGATAAGATATTAGCATTCCCTAAAGCAGATAATTACACACAAATTGGAAATTAGTTTATTTATTTATTTATTTTTGTCTACGTCGTCTCCATATTAAAAAAAAAAAAAAAAAAAAGAAGAAAATCATTGACTTCCAAGCATCAGTTATTGTGAGCATTTATCAAAATAGAGTTGGTTATCAAATATCATTTAATGCACCAACAAAAATTAATGCATTCATCTCATTTATTTTGGAGTGCTAAAGCCTAAATTAATGCATTCATCTCAAACCGTGAAACCAGACATTTTAACATACTTATCAAAAACTTTCTTCTTATCCAGAGCAAGGGTAGGGTAGGTGCTCTCATTTTATTAGTAGTAATAATATAAAATTCGAGATCAATATTATTATATTTATTTTTTTTAAATAATATCGTTAACTATTGTGGAATAATTTATCAGTCATTTAATTAAATTTAAACATTTTAAAGTATATTAAAATATTTATTTATCATATTAACAAGATAGTAGCATATTTTTTTTTTCAAGAATATAATAGTAGTGTCTTAATATAACTATAATCTTTTCTACTTATTTTGTTTCACTAAGCCTTAAAATTTATGAATATATTAATGTTATTGATATATGATATTTTTGTAACTATTAAAAATGAGGCTATCATGCAACAATTTTAAGTAATAAAATCTCGAAAAATATTATTGTAAACAATATTTGAGGATTATTTAGTTTTGTGATTCATTTTATTAAATTTTTATTCTTAAAGAATTTTTTTTTTGAATTTGACCCCACTAAACTTTTAGGCTGGATCTGCCCCTGTTCTTATTTATTCCCTCCTAAAAAATTGTCGTTTTAGTAGAAAAAATTTATTTTAATTTATTTATCGTTTATAACTTTCTAGGAGAATAAATTATTTACTTTCTTATATTATCTCTACCTTCTCTCATTGTTCTAAGAAATTCTCTTCCTTATATTAATAGTTTTTAACTTTCCACAAAGGATAGTGATAAAATTTTAAATAAAATTTAATTATTAAATGATAGTATTAAATAATTTTTTTAATTCATGTATAAAAATCTTAAACGATAATTTTTTATGAATGGATTTAATACTACTACTATCAATTATTATCCTCTTCAATTCTATCTGTACGTACCTGTGCTGCGCTTCATTGGTTGACCAAACATTTCTTAACTATCCATTCAAAAGTTGACTTTCAAAAAGTTGGTTATGATTAGGACATATGACGTTAAAAATCATAACCATTCAGTTGGGTGGTCCTGACAATTCTGAAAATTCCGTACTAATTTTGTTTTTTAACTAACAAAGTCCTTGAATAAAAATAGAGAATATTTTTTATTAATAAATAAATTAAATTTAAAAAAAAATATTAGAGTCGAAATGAGACATTTTTCAGTCTAAAATTTTAAAGTCGGGAATATATATAGATTTCTAAGAAGCCAAAAATACAAAGAGTTGAGCCGTCTTTTAACACGAATAATAAAAAATAGTAATATTATTGTGATAACTTTACACTCAAATTTAAATAAGGTTAAACAAAACAAACTTGATTCCTCCATGAAGATATTATAAATGTTAAGAAAGATTTTGTTGAATGAAAAAATCCCAAACTAGTAAAGAAAACTCCATAAATTGAAATTTTTTCAAAATAATAGAAATAAAACCATATAAAAAAGTAAAGAAGCCTCCTAAAAGGAAATACAAGAACAGCCAAACAAAAGAATGTAAAAAAAATATTTGGGGGAGGGTCTTTTAATGTAGATAAGAGACCTTTCTCATTTTTGATAATATGGAGATTAGGATTTTCTAGGGGAGAGTAAGAAATTGTATTTGTAATCACAATCGCATAAACACGCACAATTTGTAGATACAGTGTGGTGCAATTATACGGTACAAATTTTATTTTTTACTAACCACACATTATGGTTGTGGTTGCGAATACACCCTTAAAACTGCACCACACTTTATAATAAACTATATTATATATATATATATATATTAAATATCAATTTGTAGTTCATATAATAAAGTTGTAAGTGAATAATGTAATTTAATTTGTTTTTTTATAAATTTTAGTCACTTGTACGTGTAATATTACATTCAGTGTATATTTTCCTAAAAATTCATTAGTTTCCTTCAACTTTATGCAAATTAGAAAGAAGATAATCCATGATAATCACTATTAGTACAAGAAACATAAATGATGTGTTAGAACGTTATTTGTGACGAGTTATTAAAATCTCTTTAATTAATGTAATTAAGTTCACGACTTTATTTATTATTAGTTTAATATATGTAATATTAGTTTCTAATTACATATTATTCATGTATAGTTTCAACTTGGAAATTAAAATTTTTATTATTTGTGTTATATATAAGATTTTAAAATAAGTATCATAATGTGAATTAGTAGTATAAAAGTTATATATTATAGTTTTTTAAAATATATAAGTGGTTATGCAACCGCAAACTAAAAAAAATGGACATTCAACTATGATTTTTAGGGCAACACTTGTATACAAGTTTAACAATGAAATTTGTTATTCGTTTCAGTTTGTGAAAGACTTTCATTTTTCGTAACGAAATTAAAAAGTCGTTGCACAATTTTGTTGACAATTCGTTGGCGGGGAATTTTTTTTACACCTATAATTTACCTTTTTGTTGTCAATGTGTTGGAGGTAAAAATTCATCTCCCGCCGCTTGATTTCTCCTCATTTTGGGCAACACAGAGTCTTTTTTTGTTGCTGTATTTCGTAGCCTAATATGGATTACATTCATTGTCAACAATTTTTTTTCGTTGCGTATTTTGTACAATTTTTTTGCAACGATTATTAAAATGTTGCCCTAAATTAAGATAACCCTGTGGGCAAGGAAATCGTGTCTTGTTATGGTTAGGGTTTCGTGATGGCCGAGGAGGAGAGAAATTCACGAAGAGCACAAGATTTATTGATTAATTGAAAAGTGGAGAAGTACATGTGAGCAATTACTCCAATGACGTGTGACAGGACTCTTAGAATCCTGAAACCTTGTTAGGATAGTAGGGATTCAGGGAGCCTTCTTGAGTGCTTCGGGTTGAGAGAGAATGTCCAAGAACCCTTAGAATCTGAAAACCTTGTTAAGGTAGCAGGGATTCCAAAAGATTCAAGCTTCCATATCCATTAAGAGATCTCAGCTCCAAAAGTATAAAGTCCCAAAAGAGTTTCCCCTTCATAGAATGAAAGGGGTATTTATAGAGTTTCCTAGAACTTAAGTAGTTACATTTCTTCAGGAAAATTCTAGAAATACTCTTTAGTCATTAGAACAATATCCATATCATCCTGTCCTTCAAGTCACCAATCCAATCCCTCGATCAATTCCCAAAACGAGCTGCCTCAACGAGCCTTCTGCCCCGAGACACGTGGAGGCTTCTCTCGGGTCTAGTACATTTATTTTTGGCTTTTCCGTCTTCATTCAATTAGGTCATGCGAACCCTAATTTGTACATTTAATGAGACCGTGGAACCCTAATTGTGCATTTAATTCAATTGGTTCAGGTGAACCCTAATTTGCACTTGGGCCCACATTTTTTCCCTGCGCGAGAGTCGCGTTTTCAAAGAGACAATCGTGCAAGAACACTTCAAGCTTTTGAACAAATTCGCAAGACTCCACTTTACAGGTCTTTAAAGACAAGGTTCTTAGAGGAGGGAACCCATAGGGAGCCCAAACCCTTAATTAATTAGGGTTAAACCCTAGGGAGGCAAAACCTAGCAGGGCTCTTTCTTAGACATATTGGGAAATCTTCCAAAAATCATTCTATAATTTGCCCAATATTTGTTTCCTTATTTTTTTTTGGAAATTAAAACAAGAAAAATCATTAAATATCACCAAATAAAATTTAATCTAATAAAATCTTTCTTTTGGTAAACCAAATCTTTCCTTTTTTATCATCTTAAATTTTAATTTTATTTTAGAAATAAAATCATATCTTTCTTTATTTGATCTTGAAAGCAAGATTTTTTTCTCTTTTTTACTATATATATACACGTATATATATATATATATATATATATATATATATATATATATTTTCTTTTAAAAGGAAATTAGTCTTTTTCAAATCCTCCCTTGTTGGGAATAAAATCAAATCTTCTTTATATTTAACAAATAATATCTTTATTTATTTCTATTTAGAAACAAAATCAAAGATACTTATCTTTTGGAAACCAGATTGAATCCTTTCGTTAATGGAAAAAGAGTGATTGCTTCCTTTTCCGTTGCAATTATACTTTGGGGGGCTATATATGTATTCATATATATGCATCTCTCAAGCCATTCACGCCTCCATTCTTATCTTGCTTCATTTTGAATTTTCTCTCTTCCTACTAGCCGGGAAGATCATCAAGGGAGCAGCAAGGAGGCTTTCTTCAATTCGAGCGAGAGGTAACAAAAAGGATTCCTCCCTATAGGGTCGAACCCTAGGGGTTGAACCCTATAGGGTCGAACCCTATGGGGGACCCGAACCCTTGCGGCTATATTCCTTCTTCTCATCTTCGGTTTTCAATTTGCTTACTTGCATGTTTTCTTTCGGATTTCTCTTGACTTGCTTCCTCTATTTCTCTTTTCTGTTTCAGGCAATTGTAGTCTTTCTTTGTTTCTCAGCCCCATCACCTTGATCATATTTTGATTTTTTCCCTCGAAATTCATCAAAGAAAGGCTATAATTTTCACGGCGAAGAAGCATTCATTCCAAGCAATTGATTTGTGGAGTAACAAAACCTCAAAGGAATAGAGGGAACAACCCCCTAGGTGGTCGAACCCTAGAGGTTTTTTTCCAGGTACCTCCAATCTTTCTTTTATTTTTCGAGCCCCCATTACCCCGATTATATCTTGGTTTTTTCCCTCAGATAATAAAGAAATATTTGACATTTTTTCGATGAAAAAGCGAAAGAAGAAAAAATGTTCTATATGCAGTGAAACCACCCTAGGGGGCCAAACCCTAGGAGGTCGAACCCTAGGGGGACGAACCTTAGGAGGCTGAAACCTAGGGGGCGAACCCTAGAAGGATGAACCCTAGGGGGCCCCTAGGGGGAAATCACCGATTAAATAAAAAAAATAAAGTTCGGGAGGAGTAGTTACTATTTTGATTATAACTTTTGATCCGTTTGGAGTTTCAGGGCTTATAATATATCAAAACGAAGCTAGCAAAGAGTCGTACAAAAATCATCGCCTTCGGCCATGTTATATACCATTATAAGTCCAAAAAAGGCTCTGAAGGATCATTTGGGTTGTCCGAAGTTTTTTCAAAAAAAATTTTGAGAAATTTTTTCTTGCATGATTGTGATTCCTAACTCTTTCTGCCATTATTTCTTCTTATTTTTAGGTGTTTTTAAGTTTAAATCTTAGACTTTCTTCTTTTCCATGATAAGCACTTCGAGCTCTAACACTTTCTTTGACATCCTTTCTTTGCTCTTTAGAGCCCTTATGCTGAATTTTTCTTGCTTGTAGGCCCTCTCCGTTGAACATTATGCAAACACGAAAAACCGCTAACGAGGCCCCGTTCCTCAGTGATTGGGGAAGGGCTCTCCTCTTTGGTCTTTCTGACATCTTTTGGGAGCAAGTTCAGACTTATGACCATACAACTTTTCATCCGCCAGAGAAGGAAGGCTTGTTTCTATATGCAGCGGCTTATGGAGGTTTGGATGACTTTCCCCATTCTGATAGCATTCCCCGTCTATGCATAGAGAAACCAGAGTACCCTTTTAGCCCCCTTCACTTCTTGTCTGATACATCTAACTACCTTTAGGAATGGTAGCATTGGATCGATGAGATACTTGGGAATGTGGATATACTAAAGAAAAAGTTGACATTTTTTGTTGCTTCCAGCTATGCAGAGACACTCGTATCCAATAGGACCATGGTGCTCCTCTACATGCACATTCATCACTGCTTAGGGGGAATGCACCTCTACTTTAGAGGATGTCTATGTCATCTACCAGTAATCATTTTCCCCCTGCGCGTGAGTCACGCCTTTGGTGAGAGGCATAGGCTATGACTTTCCCATGTTGCATGAGAACACATCCTAACCCTTTGCCTGAAGCATCACTGTAGATGACAAATCCCTCCGAGCCAGATGGTATTGTCAGAACAGGTGCTAAATGAGTCTTCTCTTTAGTTCTTGAAAACTCTTCTCACATTCCTCGTTCCAACCGAATTTTACATCTTTTCGAGTCAGCTGAGTTAATGGAGTAGCGATTCGAGAAAACCCTTCTACGAATCTCCGATAATAACCAGCTAAGCCGAGAAAGCTACGTACTTCGGTCATTGACTTAGGTTGCTCCCAACTTTGAATTGCTTCATTCTTTGCCGGTTTAACAGATATTCCATGATTTGATATCATGTGACCAAGGAATGCTACTTCCTCAAGCCAGAACTCGTATTTCTTCAACTTGGCATAAAGCTTATATTCACGAAGATTTTGGAGTATCAGCCTCAAGTGCTGCTCATGATCTTCACAGTTTTTGGAATAAATAAGGAAGTCATCAATAAAGACGACAACAAAGTGATCCAAATATTCTTTGAATACTCGGTTCATCATATCCATGAAGGTAGCAGGAGCATTAGTCAATCCAAAAGACAAGACTAGGAATTCATAATGCCCGTACCAAGTTCTGAAAGCCGTCTTTGGAATGTCATCGGTTCTAATCTTCAATTGGTGATATCCTAATGAAGATCAATCTTTAAAAAAATTGGCGCCTTTACAACCGGGTCAAACAGTCATCAATACGCGGCAATGGGTACCTATTTTGATGGTGACATGATTCAACTCCCGATAATCAATACAAAGTCGCAAACTCCCATCTTTCTTCTTCACGAATAGAACAGAGCACCCCAAGGAGAAGTACTAGGACGAATAAAGCCAATGTCTAACAATTCCAAAGAATGGGTCTTTAACTCCTCAAGTTCAATAGCGACCATTCGATATGGGGCTTTGGAAATGGGTTTTGTCTGGGTTCAAGGTCGATACAAAATTCAATTTCACGCCTGGGGGTAGGCCAGGGAAGTTCTTCAGTGGAATACGTCGGAAATTCATTAACAATAGAAATATCATTCAAAAGCGGCGTATTTTTGTTTAGATCCGTGACATGAGCTAAGAAAGCTGGACATCCGTTTTTCAATAAACGAATAGCTTTATGGCTTGAGATGACATTGATTTATTTTAATGGTTTGGTTGCTTGAATTCGCATAATTGGTTGGTTAGGAATATGGAAGCTAACAACCTTACGAAAACAATCAATTTTTGCATGATGAGTAGTTAACCAATCAATCCCTAGAATTACGTAAAATGCAAGTACTTTCAATGAAATAAGATTGACAGGTAATGTGAAGGTACCGATTTGAACCAAACAAGACTTATAAATAGTGGATGTAATGAAGGTTTCTCCCAATGGAGTTTCAATAGATAAGTCAAAGTCTAATTTCTCTAGAGTCAAATTTAAACGTTGAGCGCAAGTAGGAGAAATAAAAGAATGGGTAGAACCGGTATCAAATAAGGTATAAACTTCGCTAGAGTTTATGATAAGCTTACCCGTGATGAACTCGTTCGGGTTCCTTGCTTTCCGGGAGGTCACGACAAATGCTATCCCTTGCACTACTGGCTTTGACTTTTCTGGGACGTCCTTTGGTGCCTCCATCCTAGCTGAACTTATCTTCGGTGAATGACAAAATTGGGCTAGGTGACCTTCTCTTCCATAATTATAACATGCTTTGGACGGCATTGCACAGTTTGGACTGATGTGTCCCTCCTTTCCGCATTTGAAGCATATGATAGGTGGTCGTTCTCCTTCCTTAACAACGGGTGCTGGTGCTGACGTCTTTCCATCATTGTTGAATCTCCTCTTCTTGAAATGTCCATTCTTATTGTTTTGGTCATGATTACCACCAAAGTGGTTACCATTTCTAGCATGTTGATTCCTTCCACGCTTATTATCACCGCTTCGATGACTGCTATCACTAGTATTATCATTTTGCCAGCTGCTCTCTTTTGGTTGAGTTGACTCATTATCGCGCTCCAATAACTGAGCCCTATTAACAACATCTGAATACAAACACAGTTTATGAGAGATAAGATATTGACTTATCTCGGGTTTTAAACCTCTTAGAAACATTCGCGTCATTCTCTCCTCATTATCAACCAAATGGGACGCAAACCGGGACAACTCGGCAAACTTGGCTTCGTACTGCGACACGGTCATGTTGTTTTGCTCCAGCTTGATGAACTCTACCTCTTTCATGTGACGAATACTTTCGGGAAAGTACTTGTTGTTGAACAATTCTTGGAAATTCTCCCAAGTCATCTTCAGTGCCGCAGGTTGTGTACGTTTTACAGATTCCCACAAGTAATCTGCCTTTGCACGCAACATGAAGGTGGTAAAGGGAACCTTTTTCTCCTTGGAGCATCCCAAGACATCAAATATGTGACACCCCCAAAATAGGTATACATCACCCATCTTGAGTCGCCAGAAAATACACTATAAAAATCATTTACAACTTCATCTATACAACTGTCGTGCAAAATACGACGACAAGTATACTGTGAGTTTTAATACAAATGTATGTAACTCTCATGGTGCCTCGACCACAACCTTACAATGGTACGTTACATAAAAGTACAGTCAAAAACTGTTTTAGAAATTAAAATCTTTGGGAAGTGCTCAAGAAAACCTTCGTACATAGGAGGCCATGAATCTAAGTTATGATAGATATCATATGTCCAGAGAATTATCCTTAGTTGACCCAATAGACCCCAAAGAAAAACGAGAAGATTACTATCATGTTCCTTCCAATGGTGAGTCTTCGCTTGACATATAACTATCTCCACTGTCTCCAAGTGAAAATTATATTTTAAATAAACTTCAAGATCATATAGGTAGTGCTCGTAGATATACTCAGCAAGTGGATGTGCACAACCCTATCTTATGATAACACGAGGTTGTATGTCATTAGACATCTTGTATGATAGTGACATAACACCCTTCCAAAGTTGGGTTCACCTCACCCTATCGGTTCAGCAAAATTAAATATCAAATGACGTATACAATACGACACACTTATAAAATTATTTCCATACTATTTAGGGAGAACCTCAACAGCTATAGACCACCGTTCTATTCCCCTGTTATCCCCGCTCGACCCAGCTACACTCTTATTACTTGAAAGAAATTGTGAAGCAAAAGGGTGAGCACAACTAGCCTAGTAAAGAATATCATAACTAAAGATAAGTAAATTATCAATAGCTTTTGTCAATAATAAATCAGAGATTTAGACCATATGGTAGATGATAAAACTTTTCAACCATAGTTGCAGCGGAACGAGCAATCCATTAAAAGAGTCAAATAGACCATCAGGTCTATTATCTTCTCCATGTTAAAAGTCCACCAATAATGTTTTATCCCAGTAACATCAATCAACAATTCCACATCCCACAATCATATAAATAACTCATAATCATAATTGTGATTCTGAATTCCTTTTCGCACCCAGGACAAAGATAATTTTCATCCCCTATCTTCACCTGAAACATCAAAAATTATGGTTATATCAAATCACAATCCTCGCTTCATAATCATACTAATAAATTCATCTTTTACTTCTACTACCAAAGATATTTATTAACAATTCATCTTTGCATTACAGGCCAAATACATACAACTGTATTTTAGAAGAGTAAAGTAGAGCATGATATTTACTATCTTCTACGAATTTAAAAGTTTATTATCAATATTTTATCGCTGAGACTCAGCTTACTAAATAATCCACATCATCGAATCACCCATGCACTACGGCCAAGGATATTCGTTGATATCACATCCATGAATTATCCATGCACTACGGCCAAGGATATTCATTATTATCACATCCATGAATTAATATTTCATTGATGAGACTCAGCTCAATAATTAATCCACATCATCAATTCATCCCTGCACTATAGGCCAAGGACATTCTTTTAGTATCACAACCACGAATTATCCATGCACTACGGGCCAAAGATAATCGTGTTTTCATCAACGGTCCTGATCATGCCATAAAATAATTCATCTTTGCACCATTGGCCGAAGAGAATCCATAGCTATAATCATACCAAAAATTGTCCATCAATGCACTACGGCCAATGAGGACTTTTTCCACATCATTTGTAATATTACGGTCATGATTATACCGAATAATCCCTGGTCATAATCATACCAAGTCCATCTATGCACTACAGGCCACAGATGACTTTCAACATAATATATACATGAGGATCATGACAACGATATAAAGAATCAATCAAATGAGATAAAGGATAAATATTAAACATTTATAATATAAATTATTCAGGGTTCAAGAATATCCCAATGTTATCAATCACTTAATAATCTCATAATCTAATATCATTAATATTATAACAATATTTTAATTATTTCTTAAACTTATAAACAATTTATTTTAATTGTTTACACTTTACCAAATAATGCATTTAATCATTCAAAATGCCATACTCATAAGATTTCATCACCAATGATCAAATCTCTTATCAAAAATCAGATATACCCTATATAGGATTCCCAAGCCATAAAATCCTATTTACAAATTTTCAACTTCACATAACATATTTAACTCATATACTCATAACTAGTGCATTTTCATGAAAAATACCAAATCAGTCCCAAAAATATTTTTTTTCTGAGATTTAGCAGAATATAGTCCCATAATGAACATATATTTTTCTCGGAATTTTTAAAATTCATTTACTATTTTTCAAAAATCAATTTCTAATTAATTCCTTAAGAAATTAGCTACCTCAAGTTTAACTCCAGAAATTCCCAAATCTTGGCAGGATCTTACACATATTAACGTGCTCTTCCAGTTTAAATTTCATGGTCATTGGAGTTATAGAACTCCGGTTATAGCGTTTTTCGTCGGAAAAACCTAAATATTGAAATGGTCATAACTTGCTCATTTTAAGTTGGAATGAGCTCATTTTTGGACAGGAGGTACTTTATACCATATATTTTCATTTCCCAAAAGTCCGGAATTTTTCTCACAAATTAAGTGGCCGAGAATGCCCTTTTAAAATTTCTGGCAGTAGTTATTTTCCCATTTTCACTTTTTTGTGCTTTGCTAAAATCAGCCCACACGAAAATCTACAACACCTTTTCCAATGATTCCACTTGGATAAGTTAGGAAACTCATAGATCTAACTCTAGAACTTGACCACACTTAAAAATTCAAAATATAATAGGAGATATGGTCAATTGAATTTCATGTTCTATTTTCACCAAAATCTGATTTTTCAACCCTTTGTGATTTCTAAGAAACTTTCATGTTTTCACATAATAACCAACATAACTCATCATAACACTTACTAATACTTCATATACCCATGATTTTCATCATCCAATGCTTTTATTATGACTCATCATCATAATCAACGTAACTGAGATCATTTCCACAATTTAATAAGGAATGAATATAAAGGATCATTCACCATGCATGTGGTAATCCATATGGACAAAGTTATTCAACCGAATAATAAAGAATGAAATAACGTATGGATTCACCATGCATGCGATAGATCGCAGACGCAGTTATTCCCAACGAATAATAAATAATGGAACTAGGTCCCACAGAACGTATTGTCTGAGGCGGATATTACGGCGAATAATAAAAAATCGGAACCGTGTCAAAGGAAATTAAGACCGCGTGATGTTCCAACAGAATAATAAAGAATGGAATTACAACAGAAATCACCATGCATGCGGTACTTCGCATAGACAGGTTATTCTAACATAATAATAAATAACGGAACTAGGTCAGGCGAAATTTGCACCGACAGGATGTTCCAACAGAATAATAAAGAATGGAATAACAACAGAAATTACCATGCATGCGGTACTTCACATAGACTGGTTATTCCAACAGAATAATAAGGAATGGAATAGAAGAATTTCACCAAGTATAGGGTAGTCCACGTATACAGGTTATTCCAACAAAATAATAAAGAATGGAATAACAGAAGTTCTCTTCATGAATATGAAACAAATAATACCCCTTACGAGTACAACAAATAATATCCATTACCTTATAAAGAAGAGTACTCCGACGGTAGGGCGGGGATATACTTGAAGAAACTTGCACTACGCTCAAAGCTTTCTTAAACGCTAAAGAAATACGCTCAAGATTATAGAAGAAGAATTCTCTCTACAGTTTCTCTCTCTAGAGTTTGAGTGAATTCATAAGAAATAATGAAGGAATGAGCTTCTATTTATAGAAGAATGGACTGAATAGTAGCCAATCTATGAACGGTCCAGATTGATTTACTTTTAAATTGACGGTCCAGATTGGTTTATAATAAAATATAATATATTCTATTTATAATCTAATAAAACGAATAACTTTATAAAAGTATTTTGTTTTATATAAAAAGCTTTTCTGTTTTATTACATTAATAATACTAATAAAACAAAACTTCATCATCACTTACTTTGAAAATTTTTTAAATGTCACCCTTAACTTTAAACTTTTAACAATTTAACTATTCACCAAAATAGAAAAATTGAATACTTTTATTTCATAAAATTCGGGGTCTCACAAAATATCTTGCAGATTTGCTTTATCCACGTTTCCACCTTAAGTGGTTTTGGCTCTAAAAAAAACTCGGGTGGTCCCAGTTCCTTGAACTGCTTAGCGGTGACCGTCTGAGAGTTGTCAGTGTTTCCACCTGCATTCTGTACAGGAGCCGCTCTTGCCTGATGTTGCATGAATTGTATAAAGCCTCTGAACATTCCATCGTTCATCATCTGGTCAGTGTTGTTGTTTGCCTGAGGATTGTCACCTTCCTGATGTACATTATCCTGATTATTGATTTGTGAAGACTCAACGGTCTCCTGTGCTCCATTGTTAATCTCAACATTCTCGGATGCCATTTTCAAATACTGCCACAAAACAAAGGTTAATTGACATGAAATATATTATCCCTATACTCTGACCAACCAATTAAATGCCAAATAAACTTAGGTAGGTCATACTAGCAAAGGAATTCCCCGTCTCTCCCCTCCTAGTTCTTGTCTCACATCTCAGCCAGGGATCATATCCCTAAGCTTTGATACCAACTGTGACGCCCCCAAAATAGGTATACATCACCCATTTTGAGTCGCCAAATACATGGTACAAAATTCAAATACAACTTAATTATACAACAGTCGTGTAAAATACGACAAAATATATGATGTGAGTTTTAATACAAATATTGTCATCTAGACAATATCCACACTCAATTGAGTCCTGATTACATTTATTATCACACTATTTAACAGAATAGTGAGGACTACTAATGCTATTATCTGGACCGTCACTCCGTTCCCCGACTAGTCCCTGTTACGTTCTCATTTCCTGAAAAGAACAATGAAAGTAAAAGGGTGAGCACAACTGACCCAGTACGAAATATTATGACTAAGATAATACAGAATAAATTATCGTTAGCCTTCAACAGTGTTAAATGATACAATATAACAAACATCAAGTTTAACTGCAGCGGAACAAGCAATCCATTAAAAGAGTCAAGTAGAGAATAAAATCTACTATCTTTTATGATTTAAAAGGTTTTTCATCACTTTTATCACTGGGACTTAGCTTAATAAATAATCCACATCATCCCTGCACTACGGCCAAGGATATTCATTAGTATCACAACCATAAATTATCCATGCACTACGGGCCAAGGATATTCGTGTATTCATCAATGGTCATGATCATGCCAACAACTGTCCATCAATGCACTACGGGCCAATGAGGACTTTTACCACATCATTTGTAACATTACGGTCATGATTATACCGAATAATCCCTGGTCATAATCATACCAAGTCCATCTATGCACTACAGGGCACAGATGATTTTCAACATAATATAAACATGAGGATGATGACAATGATATAAGATTTCAATAAAACAAGTTCAAGAATTAATTTATTCAGGAACCAATAACGTCCAAATTGTCAACATGATACTTCTTTGTAAAGTAAAATTCAAGAATGCTCAGAAGAATATTTTCATGAAAAGATACTGGATGAAGCGCAAATATCAAGGATATTTCACAAATTTCATGGAGTATAGAAGTCAAAACTTTAACCAACTGAGTATAATAAAGAATGGAATAACAAAAGAAGTCACCGGGCATGCGATAGACCACACAGACGGGTTATTCCAACAGAATAATAAATAACAGAACCAGGTCATGCGTAAACGCACAAACATGATATTCCAACAGAATAATAAATAACGGAACCAGGTCAGGTGAAATTCGCACTGACAGGATGTTCCAACAGAATAATAAATAATGGAACCAGGTCATGCATAAACGCACAGAAAGGATGTTCCAACAGAATAATAAAGAATGGAATAACAGAAGAATTTCACCATGTATGCGGTATTTCGCATAGACAGGTTATTCCAACATAATAATAAAGAATGGAATAATAGAAGAATTTCACCATGTATAGGGTAGACCGCGTATACAGGTTATTCCAACAGAATAATAAAGAATGGAATAACAGAAGTTCTCTTCATGAATATGAAAGAAATAATACCCCTTACCTTAGAAGAAACGAAACTTGATATAGAAGTAGTGAAGTAGCAGAATACTTTTCTTCTTTCTCTCTATAGTTTCTCTCTCTTGAGTTTCAGTGAATTCGTAAGAAATAATGAAGGAATGAGCTTCTATTTATAGGAGAATGAAATGGATACTATTTGAGAAATAATTCACGGACGCAACAGAAATATTATCACGGGCTGAATTTTGTTGAATCATCAGACGCCTATTTTCCCCAGGTCATTTCATATACACCAAAATCTTATATATATATATATATATATATATATATATAATCTCCCACCATCCACCAAATCTCCCACACATGTTACTTATATATATAAATCAATTACCTTCCTAGGAAGGCAACTACTCCCCTCCCTCATTTTACTCCTATACAACATATATATATATATATATATATATATATATATATATATATATATAAAAACAAAACTGAGATAACTTCTACCGACAGTTTTTAAAAAATGGGTAAATGGGGGTCCAAATAATAAGCAACAAATACCTCATAAAAAAAATTCCCTCAATATTTTTAACAACATTTATCATTATTATTATAATTCACAATATTAATCGACCAGGTCGTTCCCAGAAAATAGGGGGCTTTCCAATAAGGATTTCTCTCTATTGGCGCGCAATTAGGTGACCAAACATCTCCTTGGCAGAACTTCTAGACATCGCTAATATTGCAAATAATAATATTAATAACTTCGTCGTCTCAATTATTGATTTAATAATATATAAAATATTGACAATAATTGAATCAATTAACGTGAGATACTATGCAACAATTACTGAAGCAATAATTGAACAAAACTGAGTGACTTCTCACGTAAGCATCAATAATCAATACCGTGTGCTATTATGCAACCGCGCATATTCCTGTACTTTTAACACCGGGTGTTTCAACACTTAACAATAAAACTTCCGCCGTTATTTTCATAAAATATTTTTGTCATTTTCTCAATCCGACAATAATTCCGTTGTGGGGTCCACCAATGATTGTGTCGTCGTACGAATATTCCCTATTAAAACAAATATTCTTCGACCAATTGAATATTATCTAACAACTTGCGTACTTTGTAAAATTTATAACTATTACCCACAACTATAACATTATATCAAATTCATTCCATAATATTCAAAAATGATAATTATAGAAAATTCATCTTTATTCATAAAAGTTGGGGTCTTATAATCTCCCTTCTTGAAAATTTAAGCCCTCAAAATTAGGGTGCGTGCACTGGTATGTCGAAGAGGTAAGGATACCTTGATTTCATTTCAGATTCTAACTCCCAGGTCATTTCCTCAACATCATGGTTCCTCCATAAAACTTTGACTTGAGGTATAACCTTGGAGCGTAGAATATGTTCCTTCAAGTATAAGTGAAAGTTTGACAAATTTATTAATAATCAGATTGCTTTTAATAAAAAGCATAACATTTTATATAATAAATCTTGCTTTTGTCACAGAAAGCATAATGTTCACCACTTTAAGAGATAAAGTGTAACTTTTTTTTCGAGGTTGAGGGCTTATACTCAGGTGCCTCAATCACTTTTAAAGTTGAAAGTGTAACTTTCGAGGACTTATAGTTAGGTGCCTCGATTACTTTTGAATTTGAAAGTATAATTTACGAGGGCTTATAGTCAGGTGCCTCGATTACTTTTGAAGTTGAAAGTATAACGTTTCAGGTCTGAGGACTTATAGTCAGGTGCCTCATTCACTTTTGATGATAAAGTGTAACACTCGGGTGCCTCGTCACTTGGGTCGTCCATTTTCTTGGCAAGTGTGGTCTACGAGGACTTGAAATTGGGTGCCTCGTCACTTGGGTCATCTAATTTTTTGGCAAGTGAGGTCTACGAGGACTTGAAATCGAGTGTCTCGTCACTTGGGTCGTCCAATTTCTTTGCAAGTGTATTTTATGAGGACTTGACCACCATCTTGGGTGGATTTTTTTTTAATTCGTTAATTCTTGTGCCTCCTCCCTTGGTCATCTAATTACTTAGCAAGGGATACTTCTGAGTACTTAAACCACCATTTTTGGTGGACCACCATTTTTGGTGGACCACCATCTTGGGTGGATTTTTTAATTCATCAATTCTTGTATCTATAGTTCAAAGTTCTTTTGATGGTAGAGCCAGTATTTGGGTTGTCCATCATCTTGACTTCCGGGACTATACCATGAGTAATAGTGTTGCACGTTTCTTTTTCTAGTTCAATCTCTCCGGTTCCAGCTTCTCATAATATATCCTCCGCAAACTGTAACAGTCCATAGTGGAATATCCTGCATATTGGTGGCATAACCAATTGGGGCCATAACCAACCGTCACAACCAACTGGGGCCTTGGAGGCTTCACCACTCCATGCTCGGCCCATTGTTCGTGAAGGCCCCTGAATGCATTCTCACTGCATGTGATAGCCTCCGGAACTGGCATTCTGGTATACTTATCCCCATTCTTTCCTCTTCTTTGCTCAAATTTCTCATTCTTCTCCCTCTTGCCCCTTGTGGTTTTGATTGAGAATTCGCCAAAGCCACAGTTGCTGCCATCTTGCCCTTCTATGTAACCGTCGCATGGCTGGTGGGAAATGTCATGATTCCTCCCAAGTCTTGTGCAAAAGATGAGAGGGTCGCAAATGAATCACAAGCCTTGGTAATGAGGTGGGGCTTGAAGGTGTCTAAATCACTATTGTTGCATATGCTAACCAATTTCTTTTCTTCAATTTCCTTTGCACACTTTTGTGCTTGGGCCCTAAACCTGTCCACGTAATCCGACAACTCTTTGTTTGGCTTCTGATTGAATCGAATGAGCTCTAAAATGGTTACCTATTTTCGCACATAGAAAAATTTCTTAAAAAATTATAATTTTAGATCATCCAAATCATGGACTGATCCCTCCTCCAAGTTGTAGTACCAACTGAAGGCACTATCCGTCAAAGTCTTGTTGAATTCCCTCATCAACAAATTGTAATTATTCATTTCATCATATCCTAACCATGGGGACATCGACTCCACGAACCTGGCAATGTGTTCTCTGGCATTTCCTTTCTCCCCATTGTATTTTGGAAATTACAGGGGATGCTCGATATACCTTGCCGGGTAAGGTTATCTCTGAATATGTGCCAGGTAAGGTGGAGTAAAGTCTAACTCCGAAGGTCGGGATGTCTGCCTGTGAAGTTGATTGATCACATTGATCATATCATCCTTTGTCACATATTGGCTCGTGGTATGAACTCTCTGTGGTGTTGTGATGTATGGCTGAATTGGCCGTGTGTATGTTACAAAAATTGGCTGATGTACACTGGCATCATGTAAATTCTGTATCGGTTGTGCTTATGGGCTGGTTCGTTAAACGAGGCTTCGAATGGTCGGTATCTGCACTTGTAAAATGTGGGGATAGTGATCAAAATGATGTTTGTCTGAGGCTGACTGACTACCAGTCTGGGTTGTGGAACATCACCACTGTTATGAGGTTTTGAGTGGATGATTAGAACGGACTAATTCTTCGTTAATGGAGGTGCAGTCTAATTCTCCTTATTGTTGTTATCGTTGTTGTTGTCCTCTACTCCTGCTTGTTCTCCCTGCAAATGGTCTAGGAACGAGGTCTTCAAAGTGGGAATCTGCATCAACTATTGGCTGAAATTTCTCATTTTCTCTTGTTTCCTCTGCATCTCCAGCATCATAGTCATCATCATCCCTTGTCCTTCCCGTGCTTCCTTCAACGCCTTGAGCATCTCTAGTTGCACATCATTTGCTTGCTCTCCACTTTTTTCCTTGCCTTGCCTTCCCGCGCCTGTCTGCCTGACATTCGTTGGTTGTTGATCAGCCATGTATGCTGATGTTGAACTTCCTTCCGAGGCGTCTTCCAGGGTGGGTTGATCAAAATCTAGATTTACGCCTTCGAAAGTTTGATTTTCTTGCCTTAGAATTGGATCCGGTGAAGTAATGCTAGTTGTCGGTGAAACTCTTCCTGTAGTTCTCCCACTTCGAGTTGTGGGCATACCCTTTATGAATTCTACACCTCCCTAGTAGAGTGGCCAAAGAAATGTGGGCAAGGAAATCGTGCCTTGCTAGGGTTAGGGTTTCGTGTTGGCTGAGGAGGAGAGAAATCCACGAAGAGCACAGAATTAATTGATTAATTAAAAAGGGGAGAAGAACAGGTGAACAATTATTACAATGACGTGTGGCATAACTCCTAGAATCCGGGAACCCTGGTAGGGTAGCAGGAATTCAGGGAGCCTTCTTGAGTGCTACGGGTTGAGAGAGAATGTCTAAGAACCCTAAGAATTCGGAAACCTTGTTAGGGTAGCAGGAATTCCAAGAGATTCAAGCTTCCAAGTCCAGCAAGAGGTCTCAGCTCCAAAAGTCTAAAGTCCCAAAAGAGTTTCCCCTTCATAGAATGGAAGGGGTATTTATAGAGTTTCCTAGAACTTAAGTAGTCACATATCAGGCACATGTCCTTAGGAAAATTCCAGACATACCCTTTAGTCATTAGAATAATGCCCATATCGTCCTGTCCTTCTAGCCACCAATCCAATCCCTCAATTAATTCCCAAAATGAGTCGCCTCCACGAGCCTTCTGCCCTCTAACACGTGGAGGCTTCTCTCGAGTCTAGTACATTTATTTTTGGCTTTTCCGTCTGCATTCAATTATTTCATGCGAACCCTAATTTACACATTTAATGAGGTCGTGGAAGCCTAATTGTGCATTTAATTCAATTAGTTCATGTGAACCCTAATTTGCACTTGGGTCCACAAACCCCAATAAGCATGCTTCGCCCTTTTTTTATTATTTACCAAAACGCATTGTTTTGCATTTTTAAAGTATTATTTATTTTATTTCTTTTTGAATAACTCATTGTTTTACATGAGACGGAGGGACTATAAGTAATGATATTCACATTCTTAGCTTCTGTCATATTTGTCTATTAATTTTATTATGAGATTATTTGATGGAACAAACTAATAAAATAAAATAATAAAAATAAAAATATGATAATAATATCATAAGTATTTGTGTGGAATGTATATTACATATATAATATTGTAATATATATTATCTAATACATTAAACATTTTAATAAGTATATATCTAAATAATCAAGAACAATATGAGGTAAAAGCGTATTCTGGTGTAAGGAAGATATTGTCCTTTTTGGACTTAGTTTTGAATTATGAAGATTATTGGGAATTTGAATTGAAACAACGATGGAAAAAATAATAAACATAATACGAAAATTCTGAAGAAATTGTAAAAATTCTAAAATGAGTACGTCTAACCCTGGTATAAAGGGTTTGGCCAAACTAATTCGATAAGTATGACTGGTGCAAGGTTCGGAGAACGAAAAAATTAATAAAAGTTACTTAAGTGAGCAAAAGAAAAAAGCTGCTTAATAATTTTTTTTATGAATATAAGTTAAAACTAAGTTATGGGGATCAAGTTTTCAGAAAAATAAAGTTTGGAGTACTGAAATGTAAAAATGGATAGAAAGTTGTGACAACTCGAAAAGTCGGATAGCCTTGTAAGTAGGTTTTCGATGTAAATATTTAATAAAATAAAATTTTATGATATTATTATGTTTAAATGTGATTTTATGTGGTTAAAGTTTGAATTATGACATAGTATGTGTGTTACATTATTATGTTTATAGGTTAGGATTTTTGGTCGAAATAAAAAAACTTCGAGAAGAACGCTAAAATACTATTCATAAAACGCGAAAAACGCTAATAAACCTTTTTTTTCGAAAATTTTGAATTATGTCATAACGTTTATTTGAGAAGGAGATATGAAACCTCTAATAAAAGTTTTTTCGGGAAAAAGTCATAAAAACATTATTCACGCGAAAAATGTTTTTTTTCATTTTTTTTGACTTTTTGAAGTACGACATAGCGTTTATTCGGGAAATGGGGATCTGTGGCAAAATCAAATTTTTGAAAATCGAAAGTTTGTTTTTCGACTAAACGAGCGAGTTACGAAGAAGTAACCGAAAAAGTTAGAAAATCTAACTAGAAAAAAAGGACTAATTAAATTTAGTTGGGCTAACTAAGCCTAGGATTTTAAAGGTTTGGTTAGGGTATGGGATGGTTTAGCTAGGGTTAGAGCAAAGGGTTAAGCTTAGATTGATAACCTAGATGTGTGGAGTCAAAGAAATAGAGCTGAAGGAAGCAATAAGCGGAAATGGAGCGAAAATAAAAATCTATGAAATTCTGGAAATAAACGAAGAGACCCGAAGAAGAGGGTTAAAAATTATTGACAGTGTTAATTTAATTGATCTATTGTTGCAGTTGGTGTTTTGCTATTATTACAGTCCTTATCTTGTTTCAGGTCAAATATTAGTTGGGCAATCAACTCCTTTAATATAATATTTGATAGTGAATCAGATATATTGGATAATGAAAAAAAACCACTGAACTGATGGGAGGTGATTGCCTTTAAAAGAAAAAAATGTCACTAGTTAGGCTTTTTAGAAGCCACTAGATTCCATGTTTCAAACTTAAACATTATAATTTTGCGAGGAAAAGAAAAACTTAAAAACATTATAAATTTTTTTACAGGTATACGTTTTACTTTTTTGTTTCCTTTATATCTATTTCTTATGGCCCATTAGGTATATTGAAGCTAGTAAAGTTTGTCTTAACAATTTTGAAGATCTTCATCCAGTTTCTTCAGCGATTCATTTATATGCTTTCGAGAACTTTTTGAAATTGCTACATCATTTCATGCCTTACGTGACTGAAGAATTGTGGTAAATTTAGATAGTTGATTATAAAGATGATGAATGATCATGTACTGAATGATTTTATTTAATTAATAATATTTGAGTTTTTTATATTTTTACCATAATTTGTTATGGGTTCATTGAGCCATGATTTATTTTGATTGTCAATCATGGATTTGGCAAAGATACAATCAAAAGCCATTTTGTTACCAAAGCAGTATACATTAAAGGATCTAACAACAACTTTTTCTAATTATAACAAGTTTTTGTTGGTAATGACATTAAAATATAATTTTTGGGCAACGAAAAATTTAACCTAATTATAACACAGGATATCATTGCTATAACTAAACTAAAGAAAAAGATAACATTTATTTCATTGCAAATTATAACAACTTTCATTGCACGAATAAAATAAACATCAATGTATAATGTTACTGTCGACAACAACTTTTGTTACTCTAGAAAAGCAATCAACATCAAACAGTACCGTTGCTAATAGATTATAACTATCCTTAAAAAAACTAACGACAATGAATAATCTCGTTGCAAATTAATATATGACTGATTTATTTTGCACATTTAGCAACGAACATCGTTACTATTATGACCGAGAAATTTTACTTAGCTTATATTTAAGTTTTTAAGAATATTATTGAATAAAATGAGATTTTATGAATATTATTATGTGTTAAGTGTTTAAAGGTCGATTCTATAACCTCCAATGTGTTTGTGTGCTAGGATTTACGAATTTGAGATCGTATAAGAAAATAAAATTTTCCTGAGAAAAAGACGTAAAAACATTATTCACTCGAAAACGCTTTTTCTTTCTTTTTGATTTTTCGAAGAACGCGCTAACGTTAATATAACGAGGAAAAATAGAATGTCCAATAAAATTTGAAAATGAAAAACACAATTTTTTTTATTATGTAACGAATTTTGAAAGTTAAAGAAGTATAGTACGAAAAATTATACGATAGGAATACGAAATTGAAAAGTTAAATATTACGACTAACTAAACAGTTGGAGAAACCAAACCGAGTGAAGAAGACTAAGTTAGGCTAACTAAGACCTAACTTGATCCATGTGCAAAGAAATGGACCAATGGGAGATGAGAGCTTGCAAGAGAAGCTTACCATTTCATCCCCCACCACTTAACCATGGTTAGACCATGGTAAAGCTAGACAAATGACCAAATTACCAATACTCTTGCCTTTGCTATAAATAGGAGCCACTTCTCTTCATTTCCTACCAATTCGTCAAAATAAGAAAAGAAACTCTTGACATTTTGAGAGAGAAGTGAGAGCTTGGGAAATTCATAAGTTTTGGAGGAGTACAAGATCAAACCATCCGTTAATTAAGAACACGAAGTGAACCAAAAAGGTAAGAACGAGAACTCTACCTTTTCTTTTTTTTATACTTTTTGTAAATATAGAACGAAGTGCTTTGTCGATGGTTGGTTGATTCATGTGAATCATGATTGATCCAGAGAAATAAGGAAGAATTATTGGACTTAAATCACAAATATACGTATGTAAAGTGAAATTTTTGTTGAAATAACGAGCTAAACGAAGAACGAATGAAGAACATGTTAATTGTTGTATAAACGAGCTATTTGAATTGTATAGAAATCCGATGAGGAGGAGGATATTAGTGGTGTTAATTACAAAAATATGCATGATAAGTGGAATCATAATCATAATAACGAACCAAACCAAGAAAGCAAAACAATCAAGTAATTATTGTTGATGGACAGGTTTAAAACTATTGTTTGTAAGTTAGTTTTAATATCCGACAAAAAGGAAATAGACATGTATGAGTTATTGAAATGTTCTAATTGGAACGGAGTATAAATATACTACAACGAATTTATGGCAAAAATTTTAATAAAAGACATTAAACATCGAAATCCTAGTTCGGTATGATTTTCGGACAAATTTATAATGTAACTTAATGATTCCGAAAAATTAAGGTTTAATGAGAATGGTGTAGAACGTAGAAAATATGAGTCGTAGGCTCAAGAACAAACTCATTCCGGCTGCGGATGAGTAAGTTACGAAGATTTGAAAATTTAAACCTTAAGAACGCTAAGTTGAAAAACTAAGCGACGAGAGATTTTTGAGCCGATTGAAAGGCTTGTTAGAGAATTCAAAAAATTATTCTGTCAAGGGGAATTTGTAGTATGTAGTAAGAGCAAGAAATTGGCTCAAGAACGAATTCATTCCGAGGTTGGATTATTAAGTTTCGAATTGGTGAAGTCATTGCCAAAATCATTTGTGCAGAACTTAAGTTTGTAAAAAAAAAATCTCTAGATTGGCGCCACAGCGCCACAATTTTAGTGCACTTTGGGCGCCACAACGCCCAACTACAAGAGCTGAAAAGAATGAGCGATTGCCATATACGCCACTATAGGCACAAACCGCACCACCGCAGCAATGGCAAAGTTCAAGTTAAAGCCAGTGATGAATTATTTTGAACTCAGAACTTAGGATAGTTTTATCGAATGATTTATCATAGATGTTAAATTAATGTATCACAATAACAAGTGATTAAAACCCTACCTAATGGTTGAAGGTTAATTGAAAAGACAAATGATAGTAAATGTAAAACACTTAATCTAAATCAAAGAGTGTTATGAAAACATTGCGGGATCGTGCTAAGCATGTGCAAAGGCATTTGGCTTAGGCATTTGCAAAAGTTATGATGGGTGTATGGCGAACGAACGCCAAAATGCCATAACAAGTAAAAACAAACTTGAAAAGTGCTTCTAACACAAAAAAATGAACTACAATGCAAATAACTAACTATATGCAATACGACACTAAAATACCCCCAAACTTAAACTAGACATTGTCCTCAATGGCTGAAATATAAAAAAGTAAAGCAGAGGACTTCCCTAAAAATATAGCAATCTTCCTCCTTGTCCACTAAGTTTGGAGAATAGGCTAAGCACACGGAACAAATTGGGCACCACACTTGAATTTGACTTGAATAACCTGTAAACCATGATAGAAACAATTTTATTAAATTCTAAATAAATGCAAATTCAAAACTACTAATATAAAACCTAATAAAAACTAAAAATAAAAATTAAACTTGGGTTGCCTCCCAATAAGCGCTTGTTTTATAGTCTCAGCCTGACTTCTTCAATTCTCTATCCAATTCCCCTTTGAAAATTGAGGAATCCTCCATCCATCAGTAGTAATGTCTCTTTTGGGAGGATCCCATTAGTAATGACCCTTGAATGAAAGTCACCTAGCATGCTCTTTGTAGATAGGTTCCCTATTAAGAACGTCCAACAACTAGGTGTTTTCTTCATTATGTCTATGATCAGATTGGGATATTGAAGCTTAGTAAACACAATGGGATCTTCCTCTATCTTCTCCTTTTCAACCACCATGACTCCACAGTTGTACTAGCTCTTATGTCAAAAAGAGTTTTGCCGACGACATGACTGCCAATTGGGCATGGTTTTGCAAAACTGCTTGGATTCTTGAACTTTGGTGGAGAAGGTACATGGGACACTATCAAAATTGGCTCATCTTCGTTGGTACTAAAAGTTAGATCCTCTCTGATCTCCTTTTCTTGGTCCCCAAGTCTTTCTTCTCTTTCAACATCTATATCATTTGGCACATCCGATTGCAGATTTGGTTCGGGCTCAGCATCATTCTCGGCATCCATGTCATAGAGCCAAGTGTATTGAGGACAAATGTTCGAGGCATTGGTTAGTTGTTCCATTTGGTTCGTCAAATTTTGACTCAATATCTCTTGATTAATACTCCTCTCCTCACATAAAGCTAGGTATTTGGACAAAGTTTCCTCCAAATTTGAATGTTCTTCCTGTTGTAGTGGAGCTGGACACAAGAAATATGGTGGGTATGTTGAACTTGGAGCATAAAATTGATCTTGATGAGTATGGTTCCATAAAACACCTTGGCTTTTCACATTCATATCTACTTGACTCAATAACTTATCTTGTTCACCGATCCTTTTGTCAGTAACTAAAATAAATTTTTCCAAGCTTCTTCCAAACTTGTTTTCCTCTCTGGCTGTTGTTGAGTCTGATTTTAAAATTCAGATGTGTTTTGATGTCTAGGTGTTTGAGCTTGATTGTTACTCCATGAAAAATCTGGGTGATACCCCTAATCCTGATAATAGTAGTTAGGATAGACATAATTATTGGGGTAATCACCACCATACTGTACCGGCTCGAAACTGATGGTGCACTAATGACTCATATGATTTCCAGCACAATAATCACAAGTAACCGCCACACTTTGATGATGTTGAGCTTCAAAAACGTCTAACTTCCTCGAAATTGTCTCAAGCTGTGCTGACAATGCAGAAAGTGTCGCGAGTCTGTCAATCTCCGCTCCCCTTGGCTGAGTCATTCTTGCCATCCTTCGACTCCGTTGGGCTGCGATAACCTCCAACGTCTTCAAAGTTGCCTCAATTTGTATTGGCTCTATAGAAGATGTATTAAGTCCATCAATCCTTGTTTCCCTTGGTTGAGTTATGTACGTGTATGGCCATTGATACGCAAAGCCATCCATGGTACCTGAAAAGAGAAAAATATAGGAAGGGAATTAAAAATAAAACCAAAAATGTTTAATTTAAGACTAATTTGATTGAAATTAATATTGGTAAAAAATTATTAAATTAATTCCCCTGCAACGACGCCAAAAACTTGTTGCTCGATTTTGCAATCAATGAATACGTGCAAGTATACACGGTCAACAAGTAATAAAGTGAAAGTAGAGTATCGTTCCCACGAGGAATTATTTAATAAAAATTACCAAATACTAACTCTTAACCAAATCAATTTTATTTAAACAACTATAAATTATGATTTTTCTAATTAAGAAAACTAAATTAACAATTAAAAGAAATTATTCTAAAATAAATCAAATAAACAAAACTAAGATTTGAATGAATTCAGATAAATAAGGATTAAGACTTCAATATCCCCAATTATGAACTCTAAATCAATTATCCAATTATCCCAATATTTATGCCTACTGATTGTTAACAGGAATTCTCAAATGCCAAAAGTCCTTCTCCAAGTGATCAATTGCCTTCTATTCAATCCAGATTAATCTTGCTATATTTCTATGCAAAACAATTGAATTAAACTCCTTCAATCCCAATTCCTTATGTGTTACATGCGGTGAACAAATATTTTCATTCAATTCACAAACCTAATTATTCACTTTGCAAATAACTAAGTCACATGATATCATGCCCAGTTCTAACCCTAGAATTCCTCTTTCAATTCCTTCTAGAGTAACAAGGTAATTACTGATCAGATAATTAATCAATAAGCATAAGGCAAGATAAACAACTCACTTTGACACAAATAATTGGAATAAATCAAATAACTAATTTATAGCCATAAAAGGTTCAATTGAAATCTTAATAAAAGAGTTAGTTCATAATTAATGAATTAAAACCAAGAATCCACAACTGAATAGACATTAAAAGATAAAAGTATGATAAGAGAAGAGAATAGAATCATTGTCAAGCGAAATCGATGCTCCCTCTTGCTCTTGCTCTTGATCTCCAGTGTTCTTCAATTTGCTTCAATCTTCAATGGCTAATTAAGAACTAGGGTTTATATTTTAATCTAATGGAATGTTTTATCTAGTCTAATCTATGTAATCTCCCTTTATTTTATGCCTTACATCATGTATTTATAGGTTACAAGTCTAATTTTTAGCTTAGGAACAAACCCAATCCAAAAGACACAAACACTTAAAATCAACAAAAAGATTAAGCTCAAACGCACTCAATTATGAGTATAAAACTCACTCATCAGCGGTACTTCGCATATACAGGTTATTCCAACAGAATAATAAGGAATGGAATAACAGAAGTTCTCTTCATGAATACGAAAGAAATAATACCCCTTACCTTAGAACAAACTGGATATAGAAGTAGTAAAGTAGCAGAATACTTTTCTTCTTTCTCTCTATAGTTTCTCTCTCTAGAGTTTCAGTGAATTCGTAAGAAATAAAAGAATGGGTAGAACCGGTATCTAATAAGGTATAGACTTCGCAAAAATTTATAATTAACTAACCCATGCTAACTTCGTTCGGGTTACTCGCTTTTTTAGAAGTCACGAAAAACGCTCTTCCTGAAACCACCGCTCTTTTTTTTGTCCGTATCCCGCTTTTGGTGCCACCGTCCCCAATAGACTTGACTTCACTATCGACAAAATCGAGCTAAATGACCTTCTCTTCTTGAAATTTGCACTTCTATTATCTTGGCCATGATCACCACCAAAGTGGTACCATTCTTGGCATGATAATTTCCCCCACGTTGGTCATCATTGTTCCGATGACCGTAGCCACCGGTAATGACGATTATTATCGTGTTGTTGGTCGTTACCTTTTGGTTGTGCTAACTCCTTATCGCGCTCCAATAACTGAGCCCTATTCACAACATCTGAATATAAACAAAGTTTATAAGAGATAAGATATTGACGTATCTCGGGTTTCAAACCTCTTAGAAACATTCGTGTCATTCTCTCCTCATTATCAACCAAATGGGACGCAAACCGGGACAACTCGACAAACTTGGCTTCGTACTGCGACACGGTCATGTTGTTTTGCTCCAGCTTGATGAACTCTACCTCTTTCATGTGATGAATACTTTCGGGAAAGTACCTGTCGTTGAATAATTCTTGGAACTTCTCCCAAGTCATCTTCAGTGCGGCAGGTTGAGTATGTTTTACAGATTTTCACCAGTAATCTGCCTCTGCACGCAACATGAAGGTGGCAAAGGGAACCTTTTGCTCCTCAGAGCATCCCAATACATCAAATATCTTGTAAATCTGCTTTATCCACGTCTCCACCTTGAGTGGTTTTGGCTCTCCAAAAAACTCCGGTGGTCCTAGTTCCTTGAACTGCTTAGCGGTGACTGTCCGAGAGTTGCTAGTGTTTCCACCTGCATTTTGTACAGGAACCGTTCGTGCCTGATGTTGAATGAATTGCATAAAGCCTCTGAACATTCCATCATTCATCATCTGGTCAGTGTTGTTGTTTGCCTGAGGATTGTCGCCTTCCTGATGCATATTATCCTGATTATTGATCTGTGGAGACTCAACGGTCTCATGTGCTCCATTGCTAATCTCAACATTCTCGGATGCCATTTTCAAATACTGCCACAAAACAAAAGGTTAATTGACATGCAATATAGTATCCCTATACTCTGACCGACCAATTAAATGCCAAATAAACTTAGGTAGGTCATACTAGTGAAGGAATTCCCCGTCTCTCCCCTCCTAGTTCTTGTCTCACATCTCGGCCAGGATCATATCCCTAAGCTTTGATACCAACTGTGGTGGCGCCCCAAAATAGGTATACATCACCCATCTTGAGTCACCAAATACATGGTACAAAATTCAAATACAACTTAATTATACAATAGTCGTGTAAAATACGACAAAACATATGTTGTGAGTTTTAATACAAATATTGTCGTCTAGACAATATCCACACTCAATTGAGTCCTGATTACATTTATTATCACACTATTTAACAGAATAGTGAGGACTACTAATGCTATTATCTGGACCGTCACTCCGTTCCCCGACTAGTCCCTGCTATGTTCTCATTTCCTGTGGAGAACAATGAAAGTAAAAGGGTGAGCTCAACTAGCCCAGTAAGAAATATTATGACTAAGATAATACAGAATAAATTATCGTTAGCCTTCAACAATGGTTGTTAAACCGATACAATATAACAAACATCAAGTTTAACTGCAATGAAACAAGCAATCCATTAAAAGAGTCAAGTAGAGAATAAAATCTACTATCTTCTATGATTTAAAAGGTTTTTCATCACTTTTATCATTTGAGACTCAAATTTTAATAAATAATCCACATCATCCCCACACTACTGACCAAGGATATTCATTAGTATCACCACCATAAATTATCCATGCACTACGGGCCAAGGATATTCGTGTATTCATCAATGGTCATGATCATGCCAACAACTATCCATCAATGCACTATGGGCCAATGAGGACTTTTACCACATCATTTGTAACATTACGGTCATGATTATACCGAATAATCCCTAGTCATAATCATACCAAGTCCATCTATGCACAACAGGCCACATCTGACTTTCAACATAATATAAGCATGAAGATGATGACAATGATATAAAAATTCAATAAAAAAAAGTTCAAGAATTAATTTATCCAGAATTCAATAACGTCCAAATTATCAACATGATATTGCTTTGTAGAGTAAAATTCAAGAATGCTCAAAAGAATATTTTCATGAAAAGATACTGGATGAATCGCAAATATCAAGGATATTCCACTAATTTCATGGAGTATAGAAGTCAAAGCTTTAACCAACTTAGTATAACAGAATATATGAAACTGCAAATGGATTTTCACCCGTCATGCGGTAATCCACGTATACAGATCATTTTCACAATTTAATAAGGAATGAATACAAAGGATCATTCACCATGCATGTGGTAATCCACATGATGTGTTATTCCAATGTAATAATAAAGAATGGAATAATGAAGGATTCATCATGCGTCGCGATAGATCGCACAAAACAAAGTTATTCCCAATGTATAATAAAGAATGGAACCAGTTCATGCGTAAAAGCACGGATACGATATTCCGGCGAATAATAAAGAATCTGGAACCGTGTCAAAGTGAAATTACACCGAAGTGATATTCCAACAGAATAATAAAGAATGGAATAATTGAAGAATTTCACCATGTATGCGGTACTTCGCATAGACAGGTTATTCCAACATAATAATAAAAAATGGAATAACATAAGAATTTCACCATGTATGCGGTACTCCGCATATACAGGTTATTCCAACAGAATAATAAGGAATGGAATAACAGAAGTTCTCTTCATGAATACGAAAGAAATAATACCCCTTACCTTAGAACAAACTGGATATAAAAGTAGTTAAGTAGCAGAATACTTTTCTTCTTTCTCTCTATAGTTTCTCTCTCTAGAGTTTCAGTGAATTCGTAAGAAATAATGAAGGAATGAGCTTCTATTTATAGGAGAATGGACTAAATAGTAACTAATTCCTGAACGGTCCAGATTAATTTACTTTTAAACGGACGGTCCCGATTGGTTTACTATAAAATATTCTAATAAAACAAAATCTTTTATATAAAATATAATATATTCTATTTATAATCTAATAAAACGAATAACTTTATAAAAGTATTACATTTTTATATAAAAAGATTTTACTATACAAAACACTATGCATAATAGAATATAATATATTCTATTTATAGTCTAATAAAACGAATAACTTTATAAAAGTATTTTGTTTTATATAAAAAGATTTTACTATGCAAAACACTATGCATAATAGAATATAATATATTCTATTTATAGTTTAATAAAACGAATAACTTTATAAAAGTATTATATTTTATATAAAAAACTTTTCTGTTTTATTACATTAATAATACTAATAAAACAAAACTTCATCATCATTATTATAATTCACACTATTAATTGACCAGGTCGTTCCCAGGAAAGAGGGGGCTTTCCAATAAGGATTTTTTCCTATTGACGCACAATTAGGTGACCAAACCTCTCCTTGGTAGAACTTCTAGACATCGTTAATATTGCAAATAATAATATTAATAACTTCGTCGTCTTAATTATTGATTTAATAATATATAAAATATCGACAATAATTGAATCAATTAACGTGAGATACTATATGCAACAATTCTTTGAAGCAATAATTGAACAAAACCGGAGTGACTTCTCACGTAAGCATCAATAATCAATACCGTGTGCTACTATGCAACCACGCGTATTCCTGTACTTTTAACACCGGGTGTTTCAACAGTTAACGATAAAACTTCCGTCGTTATTTTCATAAAATATTTTTATCGTTTTCTCAATCTGATAATAATTACATTGTGGGGTCCACTAATGATTGTGTCGTCGCATTTAATATTCCCCTCGTTAAAACGAATATTCCCCGACCAATCGAATATTATATAACAACTTGCGTACTTTGCAAAATTTATAACTATTACCCACAACTATAACATTATATCAAATTTAATCTATAATATTCAAAAATGATAATTATAGAAAATTCATCTTTATTCATAAAAGTTGGGGTCTTACATGTGTCATTAAGCTTATATAGTTAGATATATGTAGATGTTGTAGTACCGCGTAACACCTTATTTCGGGTTTAAAGGTACTCGGATTTGGGGGCGTCACAGTTACCAAAAAGTATGCAATTAGAAACGAAAACCAGTTAAGGAAACAATTTTCATACTGTTTAGCAATGACAACCATTGTTAGCAAATGTGTATGAAACGCAACGAAAAAAATTTCGTTGACAAAATAGGTTCTCTTCCTTGCCAATTAGAAGGATTTTGCAACGAAACTTGTAGCTAAATGCTATATGCTTTTACACAGAAAATAACTTTCGTTGCGAATTATATCACTTTCTGCAATGGTCCGAATAATGTTGTTGCTAGACAATTAAAAATGTTGATTAAGCAACGAATGGTCCAATGACCGAATAATTGTTGCAAATGGGCTTTAGCAACAAAAATTCGTTCATTTAGCAACGAAAATTGTTTGTTTTCGAATTCCCTTTTTGTGTAGTCCACACCACCACTGCACCACAATAGCAAGTAACTGTATAATTGTGGTTGTTAATATTAATAACCACATATTATGGTTACAGTTGGTGCTTATAACTACACCGCACTCTTCCTTAGGATTTTCTGTAGCGAGAAAAAGATTAAACTAGTAGTAAACTTAGATGAGTTCATTGGAATTCAAAAAACTTGAGGAAAAATAAATAATTTAATTACAAATTTATTGGAGCTTTTTTAATCATCTAATACATTGCATTTTAATATTGTTCTTGACACATATTAGAGTTTTAATGGTTTTTTTTTCAATTAGTGAAACTTGAACCCCCACTCATGAATAAGGCCATTTTTTTAGTTTTCTTAATGCCCCCATTACCAATGAATATTAGTACAGGTACAATTAATTATTATATAATTAATCTCAATAATTTCTCAATAAAAATATTAAGTAAAGTCACAATTTATGCATAGAAAAACAAGTCTTCCAAATAAATAAAGTTCCATAATAAAAAATTTAAATAAAAAAATTGAGCCTAAGACTTAATTATTTTAGGATCTTAGTTTTAACCATCAACCTAAGATATCATTAATAATAAGGCCAATTGAATTAATTAGAATACATGTTTATTTCAAAAAAAATGTTTTATAACGATTTTATGGTTTGTTCTTAAATCAAATCAAACCTTGAAGCAAATAAACTCTAAGGCTATGTTTGTTTATAAGACTTGTAATCTCAGCTTGAGAAGCTTTGACTTTATCGATTAAAGTCGGTTCTACTCGTATATTTGTCATCTTCACGTGGGTTCCTGAAGTCTTTAACTCTGTCTCCATCTTTTGTAAGTAATACAAAATGGACCTTTGTGTTGACAATATCGCACTCGTTCTCACATATGATCTTCTACTCAACGCGTCAGCTATCATGTTCGCTTTTCCAGGATGATATTGGATGGTATGGTCGTAATCTTTTAATAGCTCAAGCCAACGTCGTTGCCGCATGTTGAGCTCGTTTTGGGTGAAGAAATATTTAAGACTTTTGGAGTATATTAGGATATCATCAATAAGACAACCACAAAATGATCCAAATATTCCTTGAATATTCGGTTCATCATGCCCATGTAGGTAGCATGGGCATTGGTTAATCCAAAAGACATGACTAAGAATTTATAATGCTCGTACCGAGTTTTGAAATCAATCTTTGGAATGTCATCAGTTTTAATCTTTAACTGATGATATCCAGAATGGAGATCGATCTTTAAAAAGAATTTAGCACCTTGCAACTAGTCAAACAGGTCATCAATATGTAATGGATAACTATTTTTGATGGTAACATGGTTCAACTCCCGATAGTCAATGCAAAGTCTCATAATCCCATCTTTCTTCTTTACAAATAAAATAGAAGCACCCCAAGGAGATGTACTAGGACGTATGAAGCCAATGTCTAACAACTTCTGTAGTTGGACTTTTAACTCCTGAAGTTCAATAGGAGTCATTCGATATGGGGTCTTGGAAATGAGTTTTATACCAGGTTCAAGGTCAATACAAAATTCAATTTCACGTTCTGGGGGTAGGCTAGGAAGTTCTTCAGGAAATACGTCAGGGAATTTATTAACAACAGAAATATCATTCAAATATGACGTATTTTTATTTAAATCGGTGACATAGGCTAAGAAAGCTTGAAATCTGTTTTTCAATAAACGAATGGTTTTATGGCTAGAGATGACAGTGATTGATTTCAATGGTTTGGTTGCTTGAATTCACATAATAGGTTGATTAGGAATATGAAAACTAATGACCTTACAAAAATAATCAATTTTAGCATGATGGGTAGTTAACGAGTCAATTCCTAAAATCATATCAAATTCATTCATTTTCAAATAGATGATATCAACAGGTAAGGTGAGGGTACCAATTTGAATCAAACAAAATTTATAAACAGTGGATGTAATGAAGGTTTCTCCTAACGGAGTTTTAATAGATAAGTTAAAATCTAATCTCTCAGTCTCAGGGGTCAAGTTCAAACGTTGAGCACAAACAAGTGAGATAAAAGAGTGGGTAGAACTAGTATCTAATAAGGCATAGACTTCACAAGAGTTTATAATTAGCTTACCCGTGATAACTTCATCTGGGTTCCTCACTTTTTGGGAAGTCACGACAAAAGCTCTCCCCTGAACCACAGGTGTTGACTTGTCTGTGACAGCCTTTGGTGTCATCATTACCGCTGGAATTGATTTTGCTACAGGACAAAATTGAGCTATGTGACCTTCCTTTCCACAACTAAAACACGCCTTGGACGGCTGTGTACAGTTTGGTCTGATGTATCCCTCTTGTCCGCATTTGTAACATATAATTGGTGGTCATTCTCCTCCCCTAAAAACTGGTGTTGGTACTGGTGCTGATGTCGGTACCTTTCCTTGGTCATTTTTGAATCTTCTTTTCTTGAAGTTATTTTCACTCGACTCGCTTTTTCTATTATCTGAGCCAGGATTACCATCGAAGTGGCTACCATTTGTGGCGTGGTGATTTCCTCCTCGCTGGTTCTCATTGTTTCGATCATTATTGCTATAATTATTATCGTAAGTTCTCTCTATTTGTTGGTCGTTATCTCTTGGTTGGAATGTTTTTTTCTCTCATTCCAACAATTGAGGCCTATCCACGATATCTGAATATAAACGAAGTTTATGATAAATAAGATGTTGATGAATCTTAAATTTTAAACCTTGTAATTGAAAGTAAGTCAATCATGTTGATGATAAAGCATATACTTTGTAAAAGTCTTATTCGTTTATTAATAAAAGTATTCATTTACTAAAAGCTTTAATTTATCTACATGGTGTTGTTTTATAATATGTGATAAACTCGTAGTTTTAAGAAATATTTTTAGAATCATGATGAGATCATGCTAATGAGATCTAAATTCTTAGATAGCTTAAAAACTAAAATGTTCCCAATCGATGGATTACTAAAAGGGGATTAGTGAATCCGGATGGATTGGTACATACGTTGCTTGCTCATTGGATGAGGATGATTGATCTCATGATCATTTGTGTGGAGACACTAAATCAAGTATATAGATGTTTATTGGAGAATAATTTCATTGAACGTGGCTCGCTAAGGAATACCTAATTGAGTTTTACTTGTCTGTCAATAGGAATTCCTGTAGTGATAGTAGTACAAATGATCCTTGGACTTGAGATCATCATAGTATCTTGTGTATGATGAGTTATACTTTGACTTATTCCTTAAGACCCTTAGGGTATATCAAAGGGTATGCTTCGGTATAATAAATTGTACATGGAGATAATGTATGATCAATAAAGAATCTACCGCTTCTAGTAAAAGAAGAGAATGTCCTATGTGATTTGATAAATTATAACCTAGTAGTCCTTGGCCAAGGTAGAACGAAATTAGAAAGGAGTTTCTAATTTGTATTATTTGGAGTTATGCATTTAAGAATCGAAATACATAGAATTAAATAAAATAAGACTTGACAGTAATTCCAAGTCCTATATTTAATTAGGACATTGTATGGTGGAAGGATTGAATTGGACGGTAACTATTTACTCAAAGGTTCTTTTATAATTAATGTTTAAATCTATATTATCTGAAAAATCGTTAATCTCTAGGGAGGCTTATCCCTATTGTCGAATAAATATTATTTATTTAAATAATTTAATAGTTTAATTTATTTATTTAAATAAGATTAGAATTGTTCTAATTGATTTATTCACAACCGGTTTAATATGGAGAACCTAAAAGGTCACACCATAAAAGAAAGAATATTTATTTAAGAAGCAAATGGCATAATCGTAATAATAAGTTAAGTATATTTAATTTAATCTATGGTGATAGAATAAATTTAATAGCTTAATATTTTGAAAATATTAAATATAAATTAATAAGAGAGTCTTATTATTATTACTACTATTATTATTTTAATTTCTAAAGGAGTTTGGGAATTAATTTAATATAAGTACTCTCGAGATATTCCTAATAATATTAGGAGGCAAATTAATTAAAAGAGTTTAATTAATTATCCCTAATAAAATTAGGGAGCTTAATTAATTAAAAGAGTTTAATTAATAATCCCTAATAAGATTAGGGAGATTAATTAATTAAAGGATTTTGATTAATTAAATATAACATTATTTCTAATTAGATTAGAAAAGTTGACTAATATCAATATAAGAGGAGTCTTATGCCAGATATTAGTGTACGTGAAATTCCAATTGTTGGAGAGAACGCCCATTTTCTACAGAGATAAGAAAAACTAGGGTTCGAGCCAAAACACCCTTCTTCTTGAATCTTTGTTCTTCCTTGGTGGATCACCTCTAGAGGCTAAACACTTGGGTGGTTAACGTTGATCAAAGGAAGGAATCAAACCCGATGGATTCAAGTTAAACTTGAAAAGGAATTGGAGGTGAACTCGTACTTGAGAAAGCTAGTTTGTATAAGGGTATGATTATGTTCTCGATCTCTTTTTATTGATTGATAATAATGCACAAAGTATGATCATAGTAATGGTTGTATAAAAATTTTAAATTCCTATTTTATCGCGCTTCCGCACCTTTTTGTGTAATTTGATTGCATGATCGCGCTATATATAAAACCCAATAGTGTAAGAACATTCGAGTCATGTGTTCGTCGTTATCCACCAAGTGGGGCGCAAATCGGGATAACTCGGCAAATTTGTCTTCATATTGTGAGACAGTCATATCATTCTGCTCGAACTTAATAAATTCCACTTCCTTCATGTGATGAATACTTTCTGAAAAATACTTGTCATTAAACAGCACTTGAAACTTTATCAAAGACATTTCGAGTGCGGAGTGATGTGTGTGCTTTACCGATTCCCACCAGTGATCTGTCTTTCCTCAAAATATAAAGGTGGCGAAAGGAACTTTTTGATTATCATCACAACACAGTATATCAAATATCTTTGTCATTTATTTGAGTCACGCCTCCGCCTTGAGTGGGTCCGGCCTTCCATGGAATTCAGGTGGTCCTAACTCCTTGAATTGATTAGTAGTGACCATTCGAGAGTTACCTACGTTTCTACCATTATTACGAGTAGGAGTCTATCTTTCCTGGTTCTGCAAGAATTGCATAAAGTTTCTAAAAAAATCATCATTCCTCATATTTTTAGCAGCATGATTTTTTGAGTTTACAACAATATTATTATTTGTAGCTTCCTGATTCTCAGCAACAATTGTCTCATAGTCCATTTCTTGATTTTTCAGATGTCATTCTGAAATGTGATTACAAACAAAGATTAGTTAAAGAAATAGACATGTCACATCTTATCCTTATATATCGACCGACTAATTAAATAGCGAAAAAGCTTAGGTAGGACACACTAGCGAAGGATTTTACTCATCTCTTCTCTCTTTGTTCTAATCATAGATCTCCACCAGAGATCATATCCCTAAGCTCTGATACTAACTGTGACGACCCCAAAATAGGTCCACACAACCCATTTTGAGTCATCAAATACATACCACAAAATCTAAATACAAACTTTCCTATTTATAACTATTAACCTGTCGTGCAAAATACGACCAAACATACTGTGAGTTTTAATACAAATATTGTACCGTGCATAATTCAAAAATATCCAAAATCAAATTAAGTCCTCATTATAGTTATTATCACACTATTTCACAATATAGTAAAGACTTCTATAGTAACTATCTCGGACCATTACTTCACTCCCCGACTAGTCTCGGCTACACTTTCATTTTCTAAGAAGACCAACGGAACAAAAAAGAAAAAGGGTGAGGTCAAATAACCCAGTAAAGAATATTATGACTAAGATAATGAGGAATAAATTATCTTTAACCTTCAGCAATAATAAATAAGATAAAATATAATGGACAACAAGTTTTAGATCAACAACTGTAGCGGAACAAACAATCCATTGTAAGAGTCAAATAGAGAATGATATCTACTATCTTCTATGATTTAAGGGTCCATCAACATTTTATCTTTGCACTAGGGGCCAAAGATATTCATTTGTATCACCAATGGTCATGATCATGCAAAATAACAATTATCTTTGCACTACGGGCCAAAGAGAACTTTCAACACAAGCTTTTGCCTGTTACATTAAAGGTCATGATTATATTAATACACAATTCCTAGTTATAATAATACAAATCAATAGTTCATCTTTGTACTACAGGCCAAAGATAACTTTTCACTGCAAGTTTAAACATGAGGATGATGACAATGATATATAGGATAAAGACAAGTGAGATCAAGGATAAATATTAGAGATTTGTAATTTAATTTATCAAGAGTTCAAAAATGTCCAAATTGTCAACATGATAACTAATTGTTGAGTAAAATCCAAGAATGATATTTAAGATTCATATTTTAAAGATGATTTGGACAAAGAAAAAAAACTAAATTTGCATCGTGAATAGTACTTCGGCATAAATAGTACCCCAGATGAATAGTACTTCAATATTAATAGTACCACAAATCAATAGTATCCCGAACTGAAAAAATTAAAATTTAATAAGAAAGTTTAGACCAATATTCCAGTGAAATGATATTAGATGAAGCACAAACCTCAAGGAATATCTAATCATTTCAAGAATTATAGAGGCAATACTTACCATAGTAAGTTTAAATTTAAGAATATAAAATGAAATAATATCACTTACATAATATGGAGTATGAAAGAAAATGATATCCCTTACGAGTATTGAAAGAAAATAATATTCTTTACCTTAGTAGGAAATTATATCTGACTGGTATAACGGATATTATCCAGAGAAAATTTTGTACTATAAACTACACTCAAATTATCATTATACTTAAAAGAAATACTCACAATATTGTAGTAGAAACACTTGTATTTTTGGTGTCTCCGGGATGAAGGAGTTAACTCCCTTATATATAGAAACCCGAAGGAATAAAAAAATAAACTTGCCTAATTTCCTACCTAATGCACGCCAAATTTTCCTGCCTAACTCAACTTTTCTTATGGGTGAGGGCCCATTAATTTGGTAAAACATGATTCGTAGGAGAAGTATTCCACCCACTTCAAAAGGAGAAGTGCACGGGATTATTTTAAAAAAACTTTAACAATTTGACAAAGTATTATATCATTATAATATTATATTATTATAAAACTATACTATTATGATGTTATAATAATATATTTGAATGAATATTAATGTCGGAGAAGATAATTGTGATTTCATAGAAAAATATGTCAAACTTTCAACAAATGTTTCATGCTAAATTCCTCCATTTATAAAATTGAACAATTATTTACTTATCATATTTATCAACAATTTTTATTTTATTCATCAATTATTTACAACTCTTCAATCTTTCAATAATTATTCCTAATTAATATTATAGATTCACAATACTGACAACCAGATTCTCAGGAAAGAGGGAGATTTTCGATAAGGATTTCTCCTTACTAGCGCGCAATTATATAACCTAACCGGCCCATTTTCTTGACAGAACTTTCTAGACATTGTCGATAATGCTAATCAATATATAATATAATTTCATAATATGAGTTATCATGTTGTGATAATTATTGAATCAATAATATAAAATATTATTCAATTATCACTGTAGCAAATATTGAATCAATAATATGAAAGACTATGCAATTTCTACTATAGCAATTATTAAATAAAATACTGACTTCTTACGTAAGAATCAATAATAAGAGATATTGTGTAATACCGCGTACTACTGTGGAATAACGCGTATTACTGTGGAATAACGCGTATTACTGTACTTTTGTCACCGAATATTTTAACAGTTAACGGTAAAAGTTATGCCGCCAATTTGTAAAAACTAATTTTTTTCGCTTTCTATATCCGACAGTTATTTCGTTGTGGGGCCCACCAATGATTGGTTATTTCGACGTCGTCGTACTTTACCGAATATAATATTCTCTACAAAAAGAATATTCTCCAACAAAACGAATATTCCCTAATAAAACGAATATTTTCCAATAACTATTTACTTTGTATAATTTGCACATATCTTCCACAACTATAACATTTATTAAATTAACATCTTATTAATTAAAATAATATACAAAAAAAATAAATTTTATTCATAAAAAATTAGGTTCTTACCTAACGTGCGCATTAGGATTATGTTGGTTTGAAAATATGATCGGTAAGACAATTAGTTATACTAACTTAACGTATTTGAAACTTTTTGTATTATAATAAATCTTTTACTTAACCATATGTACTACTTATTATTGCTTATGTCATCATTAATTTGTTACCTGAAAACCTCTCATTGTGAGATTATAATTCATTAGCAAATAATCTTACAAATGAAAAGACATGATATATATATATATATATATATATATATATATATGTTAATGCCAAGTTTTGCTGGCGCGTCCACAGAATCCACACGCTTGAACCTGCACAGTAACAGATCACACGCGAAGCTTGACGGCTTGTGCCGCCGGGGGATAGCTCCGGTTGAGAATGAGTACAGGCCATTCACAAGGTTTAATAATGGAGGCGTAAGTGTTTAGTGCTCCAAGAAAAGTATTACCTGTTAATTGTAACCCTGGCCTTGTATTTATAGTACTCTCATCACCTTAGAATCCTTCTCCGAGTCGGATTAGGACTCTTAATTATGGTAGTTACCATAATTCGGGTCCAACACAATCTTCTTAAAAGGTGAAAGTGGAATCCAATCCAAACATTACCTTTGGAGTTACCTTATTCAAATACGGTTAGGACTCCAAACTCTGCGCGCAGGATAGCCCACTGCACAGGCCCATCCCAACCGAACTTACCATCGGGTTTGAGCCTCGGCCCAAAGGACTTGAGGGCCCGACCCCGAACACCATACACTAAGGTAAGGCTCCGGCCCAAAGGACTCGGATGCCGAACCCGAACACCTTCAGCTTCTCCATGGGCTTCGGCCCAATGGGCTCATAAACCCCTTCCAGTGTCAGGCCTTCGGCCAACATGAAGGTCGGTAAAAAGCTCCCGAACATTGCCCCCCAGTCTCTTGTTATAATCTATTTATAATTAGAGACTTGAAAGGTCATGGATTCGAAGAGTTACGACAGCTAATGATGAGTTGCCTGGGGAATCTAAGCGGTTTTTCTTCGTTCCTCGAAATACTGCACGTCTTCCCAAACCTGGGCCCACTCTGGGCGTTTAATAGCTGCCCTTGGGTTTTGTGCAACTCGTCTTATAAAAACCCCCCTCCCTCAATCACTGTCACTTTTCCCAGACTTCTTCATTTCAAAATCTCTATTCAAATTTTTTGGCAAAGGCGAGCTCATTTCTCCCCCAAACTTCACTGATTTCAGTTATTCTAGAAATTTTTGGTCTAAATTGTGATGCCCCCAAAATAGGTATACATCACCCATCTTGAGTCGCCAAATACATGGTACAAAATTCAAATACAACTTAATTATACAACAGTCGTGTAAAATACGTCAAAACATAAACTGAGAGTTTTAATACGAATATTGTCTTCTAGACAGTATTCAAACTCAAATGGAGTCCTCATTACATTTATTTTCACACTATTTTATAGAATAGTGAGGACTACTATGACACCATCTCGGACCATCACTCCATTCCTCGACTAGTCTCTTGCCACGCCTCATTTCTCAAGAGAACAATGAAAAGAAAAGGGTGAGCTCAACTAGCCCAAAGAAAAATATATTATGACTAAGATAATGCAGAATAAATTATCCTTAGCCTTCAACAGTATAACAACTGATAGAATACAATAGACAACATGTTTTAGATCAACTACTGCAGTGGAATAAGCAATCCATTAGAAGAGTCAAGTAGAGCATAAAATCTACTATCTTCTATGATTTAAAAAGTTTTTCATCAACTTTATCGCTGAGACTCAGTTTAATAAATAAAATTGAATCATCCCTGCACCACGGCCAAGGATATTCATGTACTCATCAATGGTCATGATTATACCGAATAATCCCTGGTCATAATCATACCAACAACTGTCCATCAATGAACTACAGGCCAATGAGGACTTTTATCACATCATTCGTTACATTACGGTCATGATTATACCGAATAATCCCTGGTCATAATCATACCAAGTCCATCTATGCACGTAAGCCAAAGATGACTTTCATCACAATATAAGCATGAGGATGATGACAATGACATAATAATTCAATAAAACAAGTTCAAGGAAAAATTTTAAAGATTTATAATTTAATTTATCCAGAATTCAATAATGTTCAAATTGTCAACATGATACTGCTTTGTGGAGTAAAATTCAAGAATGCTCAGAAGAATATTTCCATGAAAAAATATTGGATGAAGCGCAAATATCAAGGATATTCTACTAATTTCATGGACTATAGAAGCCAAAACTTTAACCAACTGAGTATAATAGAATATATGAAACTGCAAATGGATTTTCACCCGCCATGCGGTAATCCAGGTAGACAGATCATTTTCACAATTTAATAAGGAATGAATACGAAGGGTCATTCACCATACATGCTGAGTCCGCAGTGAGAAAAGTTATTCCAATGTAATAATAAAGAATAGAATAACAGAAGAATTCACCATGCATGCGGTAGTCCACGTAGACAGGTTATTCCAAAAGAATAATAAAGAATGGAACAACAAAAGAATTCACCATGCATACGGTAGTCCACGTAGACAGGTTATTCCAATAGAATAATAAAGAATGGAATAACAGAAGAATTCACCATGCATGCGGTAGTCCGCGTAGACAGGTTATTCCAACAGAATAATAAAGAATGGAATAACAACTCTTACGAGTATTGAAAGAAAATAACTCTCTTCATGAATACGAAAGAAATAATACCCCTTACCTTAGAAGAAAACTGGATACTGGAATAGTGAGGTAGCAGACTTCTCTTCTTCTTTCTCTCTATAATTTCTCTCTATAATAATTGCTCTTGTGAAACTTAGTGAATTAGTGAGAAATGAAGGAAGAATGAGCTTCTATTTATAGGAAAATATAGTTTCAATAATTGCACATTTTGGGGCTCGAAATATTATAGTATAATACCTTCCGTTTTTTCTTCATTTTTAATTTAGTCCTGCAAGTATTATCAAACTTGCACCACCTCCCCTAATAGTAAATCATGTGAATTAATAGTTCATTCATGTGACTCAATAGTATAATCATGTGAAAAAACTAATTACAGTATAGTACCTTCATCTATACCTCCATTTTTAAGTTAGTCATGCAAGTATTATCAATCTTACACTAACTCCCCTAATATTAAATCATGTGAATCAATAGTACACACATGTGAGCACATAGTTATAAGCATGAGAATTAATAGCAATTAATTGCTCATTTATCCGGTGAATTACCCAATTGATCAATATAACCTCCAGACATCAATTATTATCGAAATAAATGTTGATTTCCACTAGCACCAATAATTCCAACACAATGGAACTATCAATTTCATCTTTAATCAACACGAACTTATTCATTATTAATATTATAACTCACAATATTTAACAACCAGGTCATTCCCAAGAAAGAGGGGGCTTTCCAATAAGGATTTCTCCATATTGGCGTGCAATTAGATTATCTAACCTCTCCTTGACAAAACTTCTAGACATTATCAATATTACAAATAATAATATGAATAACTTTGTCATCTCAATTATTGATTTAATAATATAAAATATTATTCAGATGATACTGTGACAATAATTGAATCAATAATATGAGAGATGTGATGCAGCAATTACTGTAGCAATAATTGAGTATAACTGAGTGACTTCTTACGTAAGCATCAATAATCAATACCGTGTGCTACTATGCAACCACGCGTATTATTGTACTTTTACTACCCAGTAGTTTAACAGTTTTAACGGTAACACTTTCGCCATTATTTTTATAAAATGATAATTCTGTCATTTTCTAACTACGACAATACTTCCGTGTTGGGGTCCACCAATGATTGTGCCGTCGTACGGATATTCCCCGATAAAAAGAATATTCCCCGACCTAACGAATATTTTATAACAACTTGCTTACTTTGCAAAAAATTTCACATATCACCCTTAAATTTAACTTTTTATCAATTTAACCATTTACGAAATAAAATAATAATTGTAATAAAATTGAATACTTTCATTTCATAAAATTCAGGGTCTTACAATCTCCCCTCCTTATGAAATTTTGCCCTCAAAATTTACGTACGTACCTGGTATGCCGAAGAGGTGAAGATACCTTGACTTCATTTCAAATTCTAACTCTTGAGGTGTTAGTTCCCGGAGGCATAATAGATATCTAGAAGGGGGGGTTGAATAGATAATTAAAAACTTTTCTTTTAAACTCGTTAGTATGATTGTGATTAATGCACAGTTTAATGAGTATATGATAAACCTTCTTTAAGATATCTTGAATTAATGAGAGTGAAGCAGTTATGACAGTTATAACAGTTATAGCAGTTATAATGGACACGGTAGTTTTAAGTGGTTCAGAGCACTAAAAGCTCCTAATCAACTCTTCTACTCCTTGAGTAGGAAATCCACTAAGGATGTCTCATACACTTCTTGAATCTCACAGATTCCTTCTAGACCAAAGATCTGGCACTTCTTAGTTCACTCTTGAACTCTTCAAGTCCAAAGAGACTTGGTTCTTTACAGTTCACTTAGAACTCTTCAAGTCCTTCAGACTTGGAACTTCTCACTTCAGTTGATTGTTTGTTATTGAGATCGTGATTGGTGCTACTCAGTTGCTATTAAGCGCTTGTTTGAAAGAACTGAGTAGCTGAGCAAGCTTTGTCTTTTTCTTAGATCGTAGAGTAGAGCGTTGAGTGTTCTTGCATATTTTTGTTTAATACTTTCTTGTCTTTCCCATCTATCTTTGTTCTGTATATATATTTGATCTCTTTAAATCTATCTATTGAAGTCATCTGATGAGCCATTAAATGCGTTTAACATTTCTGCGCTTTGATAGAGACTTTTCTGCACATCTTCTGAATTGCAATCTGGCCCACTAACACAGCAGACTGCTTTCTCACCTAACACCTCAAAATGTGTTTTCCTCTGTCCAATAGTCCTTTTCTTAGCTTCTTGAATACGTCTCTTTTGATCAATACTAAGGATATCTTTTGTACCGTTGGGACTGGTGAGAGCTTCAACGTTCAAAACCCATTCCACATTTGTTGGAATTTGTTTCCAAACAAGAGATGGGGCTCGACGCTTTTGACACAAGACATATGATACTCTACGATGCATATCGTGGTGTTTCGTCATATTTGTGCTTGGTCTGGATAGAACACTACGATTTCTTTCAATAGTTTTGCATACTACGATCTTCACTTACTCATTTTGCAGACTCTATGTTTCCAAAAGCACACTACGATCTTAGAGTTAGCTTCAGCAAATGTCTGGACCACTCTACGATTTCTGGAGAGGACCTTCAAGGCAGGTGCACTACAATCATCTCAGCACTACGATCCTGCCTTAGCTTCTGCCTTCTGTTAATTAGCCGGATAAACTACGATTCTCTTCAAGGCCTATCTATTTCTTTCTAGCCATAGATCAACCTAACATATTTGATCTCTTTATCTATACAAGTGAGCATTAAAGGCTAAGATCAACCTAACAATTTTGATATACACTAAGTCCTTGTACATATATTCCTCGAAGGACTTTACACATAATCATGAGCATTTACATTAAACATCAAATCACAATATGCATTCTTCCAACAATCTCCCCTTATTTGATGTTGACATAACCAAGGAGATTTGTTGTCATGATTATTAAATTTTATATGTAGTTGCAGCAAAGTAAACATGACTTAGTATTTCAGTGAGCAGCTGAAATTTCTAGAGAATAAGCATGAATTTATTGATGTATGAAGACCGATATTATATTTAAGTTTGACTACATCAATACAACTTAAAACTTAACTTCTCTCTATTTCTTCGGCCTTTTGCTTCTTGGAGGATTTGCATATTCCTCAGCTCTCCTCTTTCTACTTGCTTCATCTCTTCTGGCCAAATCTTGCAGCTCACTTGGGCTTAGTCTAGGATTGTGATCATGCCTATTCATGAATGCAGGATCTCCAATTGGCATTCTTAGGCCTGTTGTTGTCACCTCATGAGAGCTGGTAGTTAGCCCTAGACTCCTTAATGGTTGAGCCATTAAAACTTCTTGTTGATTAGCTCGTTGAGCGTGATGGCTGGATCGTAGAGTCTGCTGGGTGATTTGCCTTGCAGGTGGGTTCCTCAAGGCTTGAGTTTGGAATTGTCCACTGCCTCTGCCCTTGCCTCCCTGACCTCCCTGATCTCCTTTTCCTTTATTCTCCCCCTTTATGTCAGCATCAAGGGTTCGAATGTCTTCTAAGAGGCGAGTGACTCCTTGGATAAGCTCGTTGAGTTGACTCTAAGTTTGAGCAATTTCCTCATGATTTTCTTGGATCAAGGCATTAAAACGAGTTTCACGTCGTTGAAGAATGTTGAGAACAGTTTCTGTCTGCTGCATTTGACCCATGGAGAAGTCTTAAAATTCTTTGACTGCAGTTTGAAGACTTTTGATGCTTTGTATCATTAGATTGTTCTGAGATTCTTGAGTTTCTGTAAGATTAAGACAGCATCCCGATGCTTTTTAGCTGCAAGAAAGTGAATATCGTCCCTGTCTTTTATGCTTTGAAGCATTTCTTTGATGATTTCTTTGAGCGTTTTAGAGAGCTCAGAGCTTAGGGAGCTTGGGAGATTGTTTGCAGCATTGATCATTGATGTTAATCTCAGCTGAATAAGTGCAGTATGATCTTCAAGACTCTCTTCGAGTTCCTTGATCACTTTCTCAGACATTGCTGACAAATCAGCCTTTGTGGATAGTTCTGACAGGAGTTAATTTAGATGAGGAATTTGTGAGGGAGGTGGCGTGCTCTTGAATTGATCTTGCAATGAGTAGAGGGCAAGATCAAGATTGAAATATTCATCGTTAGATGAGGAGGGAATATCTGATGTAGGGGTCTGGGTTTGAATGTTGAAGTTTGGTGACTCTACAATTTGAGGTGGAGACTCTACAATGGGGCTAGATTCAGGGATCGTAGAGTTGATGGGATGTGAGAGCATTAGGGAGTTGATCTTATTTGGTTCCTCAATTACAGAATTTTGGGATTCTGCAACTGGAAATTGATTTAGTGGATGTAAAATCACTTCTAACCATCGTGGTAATTCATAAAATTGATTGAATGAGGATGATGGAAAATGATTAACTCTGAATAGGATTGGGATAGACAGTACCTCAGGTTTATTCTTTGAGGAAGATTTGTGTGTGAGTAACTTCTTGGCAAAGTTGAGTCTTCCTGGAAATCCATTAGCTAGTACTAAGATGGCCGGATACTCTTTGAAACTCCAGAACATGTGATCCCAAGAGTTTAGAATTTGAGCTTGGTGGAAAGGCATCATAGGTAGATATGAAAATAGTTGCTCATAGTTGGCTCTTCTGTATCCATTTATGCCCACAGCTGTGATCTCAACCTCATCATCTTCTTCCTCTTCTCTATCTTCGCTTGCAGAGTCCACTATACCAATGGCTTCATTTTGCTCTTGCTCTGGTTCTTCCTTATTTTTTGCATGAACCACTTCTTCTGTCATGGGGATGTCATGAGCCTCCCCCCCAACTTGATCATCTTCTTGTACTACTGATAGCTCCCCCTCAACTGGAGCACTTTCTTGGATGGGAGCTTCAGGCATCTCCCCCTTAGCTTGAGCTTTGTCTTTTTGGCTTTCTTTAGCTGGTTCCTTTTCAGCAGCCAATTCATTTTCTTCCCTCTTTAGTGCTTTCTCATTGACAAGAATATATTTCTTGACCAGTTTCCTTCTTGGCTTTTTAGGCTGAGCCACAGCCTTAGGACTCTCTTCAGTTTTATCCTTCTGATCAGCCAAAATGTTTGTTGCAGCTACTTCCTTGTTTGGTATGGTCTCTACGATCGGCAAAGACTCTACGATCGAAGAGATTGATGGCCTTTTGGTCTTGTGGCTAATTTTATTCTTCTTCAGCAGCTGAGATATGGTTGCTATATCTTCTTCTGCCTCAGCCTCCTATTCCTTCCTTCTTAGGATCCTTAGAGTCTCAATGTCTGAGGACTCTACAGGCTTATCGGTAGTGGATCCCTGAGGTTCTTCTATAGATCTGGCTTTCATCTTTCTTTTGCCCTTGCTTTTTCTGACCAAAGCAATGGGTTCTCCTTTGTTAGCTTCTTCTTCTTCTTCTTCTTTTTCTTCAGTTTCTCTGACAACTGACATATATTCTGGCATTACTGATTCCTTTATTTCACCAGTTCTTCCACTGGATTCAGACATCATTCGCACGTTTTCAGCTAGATTCCTTTTCCAATTCTCGAACAGTTATTGGGTCATTCGATGATTTGGATTAATAGCTTCTCCTTCATCATCCTCAATTAAGTCACCCGGAGCAGCCTGTAAGATGATGCTTATAAGTCACCCATAGAGCATCTTTTGAGAGCTCTTTGTCTTCTTTGAGCTGATTAACCACTTCCCAATCCATTCATGCAATAGAGCCCCATAGTTAAGTTGTCCCTGAGGTACTTAACAGAGAGAGATTGCTTTGTTTTATGCTTGATCATCATAGGGTGCTCCTTTGGTTTTGTTAATGTAGCTCTGCTATCGTTGAGTCTGTACCACAATCGTTGAATCTTTACTGCGATCATTGTCATTTTGTGACACTTTGGTTCTACAATTGTGGACTTCCTTTGATAATGTCTATGATTTCAAACATAGCCTTTAAACCTGTATGGTTAGCACATACTAGAGCATATTTTTTATGGTTGTAAGTTAAGCATGCCTAGCTCACTTATTAACTTGTTAAATCTGGATTCATCTAGAGGCTTTGTAAAGACATCAGCAAGTTGATTTTCAGTAGGGATATATTGTAAAGATATAGTTCCATTTTGCACATGATCCCTAATGAAGTGATACCTTATTTCTATATGCTTAGTCCTAGAATGTATGACATGATTATGAGTTATAGCAATTGCACTTGTGTGTTATCACAAAGGAATAGGAATGGATTTAAATTCAAACCCATAATCTGCTAGTTGATTTTTCATCCATAAGATCTCGAAAGACAAAGAATCGCTCTCAAGAAGAATGTATTCACTTCCGCAATTAAAGTGAACCTTTGAATTTTGCTTCTTGCTAAACTAGGACACAAGTCTGTTTCCTAGCAATTGACAGTTGCCAGTGGTACTCTTTCTATCAATTTTGCAGCCTTTGAGATATCTGAAAATCCTCTTTACAGCAGATAAATGAGATTCTTTAGGATTAGCCTGAAATCTAACACAAATGCATGTTGCAAACATTATATCTGGTCTACTGGCAGTTAGATATAAAAGAGAGCCAATTATACCTCTATATTGAGTTATATCAATACTTTTACCTTTTTCATCTTTGTCAAGCTTGGTTGCAGGAGCAATTGGGGTTTTCATGGGAGAGGCTGACTCCATGCCATACTTCTTAAGTAAGTCTTTAATGTACTTGGCTTGGTTGATGAAGATTCCTTCATCAGTCTGCTTTACTTGCAGTCCAAGGAAGAAGTTTAGTTCACCCATCATGCTCATTTCAAACTTGCTCTGCATAAGCTTGGAGAATCTCTTGCATAGCTTTTCATCAGTAGACCCAAAGATAATATCATCAACATATATTTGAACTAATAGGACTTTATCTTTATGCTTTCTAAGAAATAGTGTGGTATCTACTCTACCTCTAGTGAATCCATTTTCAATAAGAAAGTTAGTTAGTGTTTCATACCATGCTCTAGGTGCTTGTTTAAGACCATATAAGGCTTTGTCTAATCTAAAGACATAATTAGAAAGAGATGGATTGATGAAACCTGGAGGCTGCTCTACATAAACTTCTTCTTGAATTTCTCCATTCAAAAATGCACTCTTGACATCCATCTGAAAGACCTTGAATTTCATGTGAGCAGCAAAGGCAAGAAATATTCTGATGGCTTCCAATCTGGCAACAAGTGCAAATGTCTCATCGTTGTCAATGCCTTCTTCCTGAGAGTAGCCCTTGGCCACTAGTCTTGCCTTATTCCTGGTGATGACTCCATCTTCATCCATCTTGTTTCTAAAAACCCACTTGGTTCCAATTACAGGATGGTTCTTTGGTCTTGGAACCAATCTTCATACTTTGCTTCTCTCAAACTGATTAATTTCTTCTTGCATGGTCTCTATCCAACTGAAGTCTTCCATAGCATCCTCTATCTTCTTCGGTTCTATTTGAGATAGGAAGCTTAGATAGAAGAAATCATTTTGAGTAGCAGCTCTTGTTTTGACTCTTGCATTCGAATCTCCAATGATTAGATCTTGAGTGTGATCTCTTGCCCATCTGCTTCCTGTTGGGACATCAGTTCTTATGCATTCTTGTCTTAGATCGTCAAGATCTATTTATTCTTCTTAAGGTGGAGGTTCGTTTTCTGGCATAGGCCTCTCTACGATCTCATTCCCTTGCTCAACGATTTCACTGTCTGGTACTACGATCGTAGTATTGAGCTCGACGACCTCATTCGTAGTGTCTGAACTATTAGTCACAGTATCTTGAGGCATTGTTTTGTCTAAGTCTGTTTCATCAGAGATGATGTGAATCGAGACTTCAACACTCAGTGTCTTCTTGTTGAATACTCTGTAGGCCTTACTGTCTGTTGCATATCCAAGAAAGATTCCTTCATCTGATTTTGGTTGAAACTTTGTCAAGTATTGCTTTCCATTGTTAAGAATGTAGCATGCACAACCGAAGACATGAAAGTAGCTGACACTAGGCTTTCTTCCTTTTCACAGTTCATAGGGAGTCTTCTTAATCGTAGAGTGTATGAGTGATCTGTTCTGAGTATAACAAGCAGTGTTGACCGCTTCTCGCCTGTAAGTACTTTGGCGGATGAGTGAGCCGCTTAGTAGAGAGTCCTTTTAGCCTATATTAATGTCCTGTTCTTTCTCTCAGCAACTCCATTTTGTTGAGGAGTTCGTGGAGCTGAGAAGTTGTGACTAATGCCATTGTCTGTGTAGAATTGGTCCATTTCTGAGAAGTCGAATTCTCTACCATGATCACTCCTTATAGCCTTGATTTTCTCTCCTTTCTCGTTCATCACAAGCTTGAACATTTTTATCAGCTGGGAACTTGTCTCATCTTTTGAGGTTAGAAAGAACACCCATGTAAATCTGGTGAAGTCATCGACTACGACCAAAGAGTATCTCTTTCCTCCAAGGCTCATTGTTGGAATTGGCCCAAAAAGATCCATGTGTAGCAACTGCAAAGGCTTGTCAATTGAATTGATGCTTTGCTCTTGAAAGTGCTTCCGGTCTGCTTTTCCAAGTCGATGTGCATCGCACTACCTTTCTTTAATGAAGTTGAACTTGGGTAGGCTTCGCAACTAGATCTTTTGAAGCTAATTTGGACATGCTTTTGAAGTTGAGATGAGATATCTTGATGCCATAGCCACTTATTTCTTCGGATGCTTTAGCCGTAAAGCATATTGTCTCGTCGTCGAGCTCAGCTTTTCCAAGATTTACTTGTAGACATTTCCTTCTCTTTTCGTGTTAGCTTCACGTAGAGATGTCTTAAGGTCTCGTATATACATGACATTGATTGTTGAGAAATGTTACTTGATGACCCTTGTCGCAGAGTTGGCTAATGCTTAGAAGATTGTGTTGTAGTCCTTCCACATAGGCCACTTTTCTGAAGGATACTGCACCATTTCCAACTGAGCCATAGCCTCTTGTCTTTCCAGAGCCATTATCTCCAAAGATGACCAAGGGACCCTCCTTCTCTATGTAGTTAGACAGAAGGGATTTGTTCCCAGTCATGTGTCTTGAACATCCACTATCCAGATACCAGGTTGTGTTCGTGGAGCTCTTTTCTTGAGGTAACATTAAACCTTCATTTTGGTACCCATAATTGCATGGGTCCTACTATGATAATACCCTTGGGGACCCAAATCTGCTTGATTTTGGGTCTCACATGCATGGAATTATAATGACACTTTACGGCCTTGTGGCCAACTCTATAGCACACAAAACATTTGATATGATGCATGTTTGTGTGTGTGTGAAAGTTCTTCCTCCATTTAGACTTTTGTGGGTTATTGGTCATCCTCCTGCTTGGCTGATATTCCCTTTTCCATGTGTTCTCTTGTTTGATTATTTGTGAGGAGTGTATCTTACTTCTACTGTATCTTCCTGGTTGGTTCGTGGAGTTGATTTTATTGGACTCTACGATCCTTCGAGGTTGATAAGTAGTAACTAGATTACTCTTCTCTTTTTTGAAACCTAGACTAGCATGAGATCCCTTACTTCTGGGAGCTGGGCAGGGTTTGACAGGCTCATCGTTCTGTGAGGATTTCACAAATATAATGCCTCTACTTAAACTTGAGGCATCACTCATGCTATTCTCCTTTACTTTTTCCACACATGGCTCTAAGGTAGATTCCCCAAAGCCTAACCCTGTTCTATCAGAGACACTTCTCTGGTTGGAGATTAAGGAGTCCATGGATGAAGAGGATTTATTCCATGTAGAGACTGTCTTTTCTAGATCCTCAATTTTGGAGGTTAGACTAGACTCTCTTTTTGTGCACTGAGCTCATTTGCCTATCTCAAGAGCTTATTCTCAGCTTCAAACTTGGAGAGAGAGTCAGTACTGAGAAGGGATGTTTCCAGTTCCTCTTGAACTTTTTCTTTCTCCTTTTGAAGAAGTGAATAGTCTTTAGACTGAACTCTAAACCACTTCATGTATTAGTGCAGATCAGATGTTATGCCGTGTAATGCAGTTCTAAGGTCATCAATATCTATATCAGGAGAGTTGAAGTCAAATACCTCGTCGATACTTACTTCATGTATGTTGGATTTCTGTGTGTCCCTTGCATTTTTAGCCATCAGGCAGAGATTTGCTATTTGAGGATCTTCATCATCTCCAGATTCAGGAGTTGAGTCATTGTCTGAGTCACTCCACGATCCTCCAGCTACAAGGCCTTTCTCTTTCTTCTGTGGCCTTTTGTTGCCTCTTTATTCCTTCTTTGAATGATATTTCTTCTTGAGTTCTTCTCTGAGAGGTTTTTTGCAATTGGCAATGAAGTGGCCCGGTTTCTTGCAATTGTTGCATAGGTCATTCATTTGCTCCTGGCTTCTGTAGTTGCTGACTTTCTTTGGCTTGCTGGTTTTGCCTTGTCGCATGAACCTTCTTAGTCTTTTCACTAGCATTGCAAGGTCCTCATCATCATCTTCATCGTAGGCAAAATCAACTTCAGTACTGACTTTGGAGGCGTTATTAGTTGCTTTAAGGGCAACACCTTTATCCTTCTTCCTTCCTTCAAATAAGGTTTCTGCTCGTTGAGTCAGCTCCAGTTCGTATGTGAGAAGGTTGCCATACAACTATTGAACAGTCATTTCATTTAGATTTTTTGATTCTCTAATGGCAGTGGTTTTGGCATCCCACTTGCTTGGTAAAGCTCTCATGAACTTTATGATTAGATCTTTGTTAGATAGATCTTCCCATAGGCTCGTAGAGAGTTGAAAGCGAAGACATTAAATCTTTCGTAGGTGGCGATAACGCTCTCTCCTCACGCGAAGCGAACATCTCATATTGTTGAGTCAAGAGAGATTGTTTGTTTTCTCCGACTTCTTCTGCTCCTTCATGCATAATGAGCAAGGCTTCCCAAACCTCTTTTCTTTGCTTTCTTTGTTGACCACATTTTCAAATAGATCATCTTCTAAAGATTGAACAAGATGTTTTTGGCTTTTTGTCGAAATGATGCACTCTCTCTTCTCATTCTCATCCATTCTTCTTTGACCTTGATCTCAGACTGCTTGGGTCATCCGTAGTTGGTGCAAGCTTTGTAGGAACATAAGGCCCATTCTGAATAGTTTCAAATAGATCTTCATCTATTGAATCAATGTAAGCTTGCATTCTAACCTTCCAGTTAGCAAATTTATCTTTGTTACACATAGGTGGCTTGCTGCCTCCTCCAGTCTTTGATTCGCTTGGTAAGTGTGCCATTGGATCTACTCAAGCTTTGTAAGTTGTATTATAGAACCCGCCTCGATACCAATTGTTAGTTCCTGGAGGCACATATAGATATCTGATGGGGGTTGAATAGATAATTAAAAACTTTTCTTTTAAACTCAAGTAGTATTATTGTGATTAATGCACAGTTTAATGAGTATATGATAAACCTTCTTTAAGATATCTTGAATTAATGAGAGTGAGGCAGTTATGACAGTTATAGCAGTTATAGCAGTTATAATGGACACAGTAGTTTTAAGTGGTTCAGAGCACTAAAAGCTCCTAATCCACTCTTCTACTCCTCGAGTAGAAATCCACTAAGGATGTCTCATACACTTTTTGAATCTCACAGATTCTTTCTGAACCAAAGCCAGCCTATCACTTCTTAGTTCACTCTTCAACTCTTCAAGTCCAAAGCAGACTTGGTTCTTTCTGATTCACTTAGAACTCTTCAAGTCCTTGAGACTTGAACTTCTCACTTCAGCTTGATTGGTTGTTGTTGAGATCGTGATTGGTGCTACTCGATTTGCTTATTAAGCGCTTGTTTGAAAGAACCGAGTAAATGAAAGCTTTTTCTTTTTCTCAGATCGTAGAGTTGAGCGTTGAGTGTTCTTGCACATTTTTGTTTAATACTTGCTTGTCTTTCCCATCTATCTTTGTTCTGTATATATTTGATCTCTTTAAATCTATCTGTTGAAGTCATCTGATGAGCCATTAAATGCGTTTGATATTTCTGCGCTTTGATAGAGACTTTTCTGCACATCTTCTGAATTGCAATCTGGCCCACTAACATAGCAGACTGCTTTCTCACCTAACACCTCAAAAGGTGTTTTCCTCTGTCCAATGGTCCTTTTCTTAGCTTCTTGAATACGTCTCTTTTGATCAATACTAAGGATATCTTTTGTACCGTTGGGACTGGTGAGAGCTTCAACGTTCAAAACACATTCCACATTTGTTGGAATTTGTTTCCAAACAAGAGATAGGGCTCGACGCTTTTGACACAAGACATATGATACTCTACGATGCATATCGTGGTGTTTCGTCATATTTGTGCATGGTCTGAATAGAACACTACGATTTCTTTCAATAGTTTTGCATACTACGATCTTCACTTGCTCGTTTTGCAGACTCTATGTTTTCGAAAGCACACTACGATCTCAGAGTTAGCTTCGGTAAATGTCTGGACCACTCTACGATTTCTGGAGAGGCCCTTCAAAGCAGGTGCACTACAATCATCTCAGCACTACGATCCTGCCTTAGCTTCTACCTTCTGTTAATTAGCCGGATAGACTACGATTCTCTTCAAGGCCTATCTATTTCTTTCTAGCCATAGATCAACCTAACATATTTGATCTCTTTATTTATACAAGTGAGCATTAAAGGCTAAGATCAACCTAACAATTTTGATCTATCACTAAGTCCTTGTACATATATTCTTCGAAGGACTTTACACATAATCATGAGCATTTACATTAAACATCAAATCACAATATGCATTCTTCCAACAGAATGGAATAACAGAAGAATTCACCATGCATGCGATAGTCCGCGTAGACAGGTTATTCCAACAGAATAATAAAGAATGGAATAACAGAAAAAATTCACCATGCATGTGGTAGTCCACGTAGACAGGTTATTCCAACAGAATAATAAAGAATGGAATAACAGAAGAATTCACCATGCATGCGGTAGTCCGCATAGACAGGCTATTCCAACAGAATAATAAAGAATGGGATAACAACTCTTACGAGTATTGAAAGAAAATAACTCTCTTCATGAATACGAAAGAAATAATACCCCTTACCTTAGAAGAAAACTGGATACTGGAATAGTGAGGTAGCAGACTTCTCTTCTTCTTTCTCTCTATAATTTCTCTCTATAATAATTGCTCTTGTGAAACTTAGTGAATTAGTGAGAAATGAAGGAAGAATGAGCTTCTATTTATAGGAAACTATAGTTTCAATAATTGCACATTTTGGGGCTCGAAATATTATAGTATAATACCTTCCTCTTTTTCTTCATTTTTAATTTAGTCCTGCAAGTATTATCAAACTTGCACCACCTCCCCTAATAGTAAATCATGTGAATTAATAGTTCATTCATGTGACTCAATAGTATAATCATGTGAAAAAACTAATTACAGTATAGTACCTTCATCTATACCTCCATTTTTAATTTAGTCATGCAAGTATTATCAATCTTGCACTAACTCCCCTAATAGTAAATCATGTTAATCAATAGTACACACATGTGAACACATAGTTATAAGCATGTGAATTAATAGCAATTAATTGCTCATTTATCCGGTGAATTACCCGATTGATCAATATAACCTCCAGACATCAATTATTATCGAAATAAATGTCGATTTCCACTAACACTAATAATTCCAACACAATGGAACTATCAATTTCATCTTTAATCAACACCAACTTATTCATCATTAATATTATAACTCACAATATTTAACAACCAGGTCGTTCCCAGGAAAGAGGGGGCTTTCCAATAAGGATTTCTCCATATTGGCGCGCAATTAGATTATCTAACCTCTCCTTGACATAACTTCTAGACATTGTCAATATTGCAAATAATAATATGAATAACTTTGTCGTCTCAATTATTGATTTAATAATATAACATATTATGCAGATGATACTGTGATAATAATTGAATCAATAATATGAGAGATATGATGCAGCAATTACTGTAGCAATTATTGAGAATAACTGAGTGACTTCTTACGCAAGCATCAATAATCAATATTGTGTGCTACTATGCAACCACGCGTATTACTGTACTTTTACTACCTAGTAGTTCAACAGTTTTAACGGGAACACTTTCGCCTTTATTTTTATAAAATGATAATTCTGTCGTTTTCTAACTACGACAATACTTCCATTGTGGGGTCCACCAATGATTGTACCATCGTACGGATATTTCCTGACAAAAAGAATATTCCCCGACCAAGCGAATATTTTATAACAACTTTTTTACTTTGCAAAAATTTTCACATATCACCCTTAACTTTAACCTTTTATCAATTTAACCATTTACGAAATAAAATAATAATTGTAATAAAACTGAATACTTTCATTTCATAAAATTCGGGGTCTTACATAAATCTTCAAATTTCCAGCTTCTTTCTTGATCGTTCTCACGTCTGAAACTTCATATTACTATCCCCTTCACCTCCAATGGAAGACTCTAGCGTTCCCCCAACTACTGAGCCACTTCTGCCTTCTGTCACCACCGACGATCTGATTCCAGTTGATTTGCCGATGGCTCCTACCGATACCACTACCTCTTCTGTTCTTCCTACCCCGATCAGTGCCGAAGCCAAGATCTGAAATACCTAACACTCTGAAATGGAGTTTTCCCGTATCAACACCACATCCACCGTCACCCCTTCTCAAATCTCCGATATCCGAACCCTTTTCAATATCCCCAAAGAGTACAAGCTTTGGGTACCCAAATTCAGAGAAAAAATATTCTGGAGACCCGAGGGTGAATCGGTGGCCGTACCTATGTACCTTCTAAAGTATGGGGTTCAGTTTCCCCTCCCCGAATTCATCTCATCCTTCCTCTGCTTTGTCGGAGTCGAGTTCGCACAGCTTGTGCCGAACTCTTACATTCACCTGATTTCTTTCATCGCCCTGTGCCAGGAAATGGGGATCACTCCTGGCCTCAATTTCTTTTTTGCCTAATTCACCGTTGGTCGGTCGAAGGAACCAGGCCTTCGACAATTAAACAAACAAGCCAACTGAACCGTCCCCATCAAGTCCCCTTCAAGCAACAAAGGGTGGCACCCAAAATAGATCTTTGTGAAAGGGACCGACCTCACACTTCTCCCGAACTGGGCCCATCCTGAGGATCCTATCGCCAAGGTATCAAAATTCCCGAAGGATCGAGCTAGTTCCTTCAAAGAGTTCTACAAAAGGTGGAGCAAGACTTCATGGAATCTGGGGGTCTTATCCGAGACTTGGCTGTACAAACACGGGTGTAAGTACCCTACTCCAAACCTCCCCCTTCCTCCATGATCCTTCGTTTTGTTGCCATAACAAATTCTATAACTCGCTCCTTTTTGTGCAGTGACAATCTTCAAACTTGAAAGGGTCGATGACTCTCTAGTGCCTCTCCCCGTCACCATTGAACCCATCCGTCCTCCAGCAACTGACAACTTTCCCGATGAGGAGACCATCCCGATCTCCAAGCTTTCGGTAGGTTCCGCATCAGGGCTGGCCCCTCCGACCACCACTGCTGTTGAAGCCACCACCAAAAATGCTTTGAAAATGAGCCGAGCTGAGAAAATGGCCCTGCTAAAGAAGACCAAGAAGCCTTCCAATCCTTCCACAAGAGCCCCCGCCAAAGCAACTACTTCAGTGTTGCCGAAGTCGATCCCTCCACCCTCTACACAAGTGGAGGTGATAGAGGACTCAGAGGAAACCGAAGAGGTTCCTCTCGAACCTCAACCAAAGAAGCCTCGCATGGCTGAAGTTCCTGAGCAGCCAATTGTCGAGGCCAAACCCCTTCCTACTTCAACCCTTACTTCTAAAGTGAGCTCTTCCCACGGCACGTCGACTATTTGTTGGCTGAAATGCCCTTCGGAAGTGTTCCCATTTCAACTGTTCGATCATTTCAAACTTCCCGGGGATGATGAACGTTTTAAGGGATTCTCTTCCGAAGATTATCTCATAACCTACGTCCGTGCTCAGTGTCAGGTAATTTTCGAGTTGGTGAACCTTTTCTGTTGTCTTCATGCTTTATACTTTATAGCTAACACGCTCTTTTTGCTGTGGCCAACGCCATCCTCGCCCAAGCCATTCCGCCTCTAGCCCGAACGACCAAAAAGGAAGTTCAGCTGAGGTCGAACGTGCTACTTCTCGAGGATGAGGTTCGAGGTCTGAACTCGGACTTGAAGAAGGAAAGGGATCTTCATGTCAAGACCCGTAATAAGGCGACGAAGGCTAGACGTCAGGTCGATGAACTCAAGGAATAATATTCGCTACTTCAGCAGGAGTTCGTCGGCCTCGAAGGTCATGCCAAGAGGCTTCTAGAGGAGAGGGATCATCTGTCCAGAGATGTCAAGGACCGGGAGAAGGCGGTTGATGCCATCACAGAGAAGTTCTCTGAGATGCATGACAAGATGATGCACATGATCCAGGAGAACAATACTTTAATAGCCAAGGTCAACGCCTTACAAGGAAAACTCTCCGAGGCCAAGCAGCAAGCTATCGCCGAATACGAAGAGTCGGATGCCCTGAATGATAAGGTCATGGCCCAATTTGGTGAAGGGTATGAAACTTATCGTGAAAAGGCTCGGGAAAAACTGACAGCTGCTGGGCTCGATGCCTCCCTCCTCGAGTCTTCGGATGATGAATAAGGAGCTGAAGATGGGGACCCATAGGAGTAGTTCTTTCCTTAGGACTTGTAAATTTTTTCCTTTCTTTTCCTTAAATGTAACAGTCTCGATCAGTTAGGCTTGTAACTTTATCGAACAGTTTGTATGAAACTTTCTGATTAGTTTTGTTCAACGCCAGTCTGATCAGGTTATGAAAGAACTTGTAAATATAAAAGCATATAAAATTTTGATAATATTTTTCTCGATCAGTTATACTTGTGACTTTTACCGATCTCGAACTTACTGATCGGCTTATGCCCGAAGCTTATCTGACTCGATCTAATATTTTCCTGATCAGTTATACTCCTTAATTTTACCTATCAGTTATGTCCTTTCTGACTTTCTGATTGGTTTAATCCCGAAGCTTTTCTGATCGGGTATATAAAAGCATATGAATATAAATGGAATACGGATGCATCCGAAGAAAAATCTCATTTATTTCATTAATAAATAGAATGTCTTACATCAGTAAAGGAAAGAATGACATAGCTTTTACTGGTAATATTTTCTAAGTCTTCCAGCATGTCATGTATTCTTACTTCTGAACCATCTATTGCTCGAAGCCGGTATGTACCTAGCTTTGGCACCTCTACTACTTCGTAGGGTCCCTCCCAGTTGGGCATCAGCTTGCCGGTGTTCTGGAGGGTTGAGGCCTCCGACTCCCGAAGGACCAAATCCCCAACCTCGAATCTCCTCTGTTTCACCTTCTGATTATAGTGTCGGGTTGTTCGCTTCTGGTAAATAACCAACCTTATTAGAGCTGAGTCCCGAACTTCCTCCAAAAGGTCCAGATTTAACCGTACTCCTTGGTCATTGTACAACTCCTTATATTGACTAACCCAAAGGGTAGGAGATCTGATTTCAACTGGTATAAGTACGTCGGTCCCATATGCCAATCGGAACGGTGAGTCTCCCGTTGTTATTCTCGGGGTAGTTCGATAAGCCCAAAGAACACTGAGTAATTCTTCTGGCCACCGACCCTTTAGCTCATCTAGACGCCTTTTAATTCCGTTGAGCAAGGTTCGGTTAGTCACTTTTACTTGGCCATTTGATTGAGGGTGAGCAACTGAAGTCTTTCAGTGCTGAATCCCTAATTCTTTCAGAAATGCTTCAAATTTTGACCCTACAAACTGCCTGCCATTATCCGAAACCACTACCATTGGGATGCCGAAGCGATAAACGACTCCCTCCTTGAAAAACTTTAAACATTCTTGTTCACTGATCTTCTGCAGAGGTTTAGCTTCAACCCACTTTGTCATGTAGTCGATAGCCACGATCACGAAATTGACTTGTCCCTTGGCCTTTGGCAGAGGCCCCAGAATGTCGATTCCCCATATGGCAAAGGGGATCGGGGACAAGACTGAAAATAATTCTTTGGGAGGCTGATGAGGGATAGTGTTGTTCAGTTGGCATTTTGGACACTTTTTGACGAAATTTTTAGCTTCTTGGTAGATGGTCGACCAATAGTATCCCTGCCTCAGAATCTTGTGTGCCAATAACTTAGCCCCCATGTGATCTCTACAAATCCCTTTATGCACCTCCCGAAGTGTGTAATCTGCTTCCGATGGGGTTAAGCACTTGAGTAGTGCGGAGTTGAAGGCCCTTCGGTATAGCTCTCCATCGATAAGAATAAAGCTTGAACTCTTATGCTTGATCTTTCTCGCCAATATATGATCCGAGGGTAACACTCCATCAGCCAGGTACGAGATATAAGGTGTGAGCCAGCAGTCGAGCTGATCTAAAGCTAGCACATCCATTTTCGGAATTCTTGGTTGCTCTAAAACTTCTAGATAAATTAATCCATTGAATGAGCTTGCTTCGATTATGGTCAATCAGGCTAAGGCATCTGCTATTGTGTTATCCGCCCGATCCACCCCTTGGCAACTACATGAAGTGAAGTATACCAATTTTTCCTTTACTTCGACTAGATATTTCGTCATTCTTGCCCCCCCCCCCCGAGCCTCATACTCACCCGATATCTGCTTGACTACCAGCTGCGAATCGCTGTAGATGACCAGTTTCTGCATTTCCAAGCTTCGGGCCAACCATAGTCCGGCTAGGATGGCTTCATATTCTGCTTCGTTGTTTGTGGCCTTGAACCAAAACCGAATCGCCTGTTGGACCTTGAAACCTTCGGGACTTATCAGAATAACTCCTACCCTGCTGACGTCCAAAGTCGATGATCCATCCACGTATAGAGTCAACGAAGTCGGTCCCTGTTGAGCCTCGATCATTATTCTCACGTCTGGTTCTGTAAAGGAACACTCTACCACAAAATCTACTAAGGCTTGCCCTTTGATTGCTTTTCGGGGATGGTATTCCAAAGTGAACTGCGTCAACTCCATCGCCTACGCACCAAATACCAATTCGACACATCCGGCCCAGTAGAACTTTTTTCAAAGGTTGGTCCGTATACACCACTACCAACCGACCCTGGAAATAATGCCTAAGTTTCCTGCTTGCAATGATCAAGGCATAAGCGAACTTTTCTAGATTTAGATATCTTGTTTCTGTATCTCAAAGAACGTGGCTGACGTAGTATGCTTTGGGAACCTGCCTTCCTCCCTTGTCCCTTACCAAGGTCGCTTCCCGTACCCATCGAGCTTGCGACCAAGTATAAGTTATGAAGGTTACAAGGATCGATTTTATTAATAACAATCTTTGAAGATGATATTTCTTGATCCTTGAACGCGCGTCTTCGTACTCTGAGGTCCATTGGAAACTTTTCTCGTTCTTCGGCCCCTTGAGAGTGTCAAAGAAGGGTAAACATCATTCGGCTGATTTTGACATAAATCTCCGAAGGGCAGCTATTCGTCCTGTCAGCCGTTGTACATCTTTGTATGTCTTCGAAGACTTCATGTCTAAGATCGCCTGGATTTTTTTCGGGTTTGCCTCAATGCCCCTCTTACTGACCAAATATCCCAAGAACTTTCCACACCCCAACCCAAAAGTACATTTGGTTGGGTTCAACCGCAGTTTGTGTCTTCGGACCGTTTCGAAACAGTTTTCCAAATCCTCCAGATGATCCCGGACTGACATGCTTTTCACAATCATATCGTCCACATACACCTCCATGCTCCTTCCTAACTGCTTCGAGAAAACGAAATGCATCATGCGCTGATATGTGGCCCCGACATTCAGCAGTCCGAAGGTCATTTTTCGATACGCATATATGGCCCGGTGAGTGATGAATCTGGTCTTCGGGATGTCCTCCTTACTCATCGAGATTTGGTGATATCCCGAGAATGCATCCATAAAACTCAGCATGCCGTATCCTGAAGTGGCGTCAATCAACTAGTCTATGTTGAGCAGAGGATAGAAATCCTTCGGGCATGCCTTGTTCAGATCTGTGTATTCAATGCATAGCCTCCACTTCCCATTCTGTTTCTGAACCAATACCACATTAGCCAGCCACTCAGGATAGTCGATCTCGAAGATGAATTTTGCTTCCAGTAATTTGGCAATTTCTTCGTCTATGATCCTCTACCTTTCTAGAGCAAAAATTCTATATGCAACCTGTGTAATGCCACTGATTCGCTCACCCCGGGCATATCACTAGGTTCCCACGCGAAAATGTCGGCATACACCCAAAGGAGATCTATCAACCCTATTCGAAATGGTTCTGTCAATCCCGATCTGATCTTGATCAATTTTTCTGAATTCCCTGGAACCAACTCTACATCCTCTGTCTCTTCGGCCGGCAGGGCAAGCGGTTCCGTGCTACTTTCAGTGAATGGCTCTATTTCAATGGCCATTGTCTGTTTCTGCTTACTGACGCCGACCCCCGAAGAAATTAATGTATTTCAATAGCACCTTCGGACGATATCAAGATCTCATTTTACCTCCCTTATCCCATTCGGTGTCAGAAACTTGATCTTGAAATGAGGGATGGACGTGACTGCCTGTAGTGCAGCTAGTGTCGGCCTTCCCAATATAGCTTTGTATGTCGAATCTACTTGTACCACAAAGAATTTGACCAGTATTTTTGCCTGATGGGGTGCCGTACCGAACCTGACCGGTAATTCAATGGTGCCTAACACATGTACCAGGTCCCCACTGAAACCATATAGCGGGCCTTCTCCCCCCAACTCCATCTTCTTTCCTTCTAAGTCCATCCTCTGATAGGCGTGTGTATACAGTATGTCAACCGAGGACCCATTGTCGATCATCATCCTTTTAATGTCCATCGGTCCGACCTGTGCCGTTATTACCAACGCCCCGTCGTGTGGCTCTATCAGATCTGTTGGATAGTCCTCGTCGGAGAACGAGATGGATGTCCCCGAATAGGCTTGGCCCTTTCTTAGCGAAGAGCCTGCCACCGATAGTACGGCCTCGAGGTGTCCGCTCCTCTTCTTATCGGATACACATCCCACCGAACCGCCTAAAATTACATCAATCACACCTCGGGGTTGCGGATTCGGTTGTGACTGCGTTTCTTGAGTCAGCCCTCTATTCTCCATTTTGAACATTCTTTTTAATCAAATCCTTCAGATCGTTACACATTTCAGTCGTATGCCCATGGCTTTGATGGTATTCACAGTATTTGTCCCGCCCTCTCTTACCGGGCTTCGGGTAAGTCGAACATGGCTCAAAAAAGGGTTTGTTCCGCATCTCCTCCAGTGTCTTTGCCCGATCTGTAATAAAGGCGGTGTAGACTTTGTTGACACTTCTGTTTGGGAAAGGGGGTCGGCCACTCCCCGAACCTCCACCGTTATAGTTTTTCTTTCCAGAGTTATCTGACATCCCCTGGTTGTCCGACCACTGATAAGTCTATTTGTCCCGATCTCTAGACTTCTCATAAAATTGAGAATGTGGTTTGAAGTTCCCCATAGCCTCCTCAATCGCTATGAATCCTTCGGCCCGATGGAAAGCTTCTGTTAGGTCTGTCGGAGGATTGATCACCAGATCCTTCATCAGTTTCTTTGATTTCCCGATATCCAAACCAGTTATGAAAAATCCCAAGGCTTGTGGAGAGTTCAATTCTGCTACCGAACCCACAGCCTCCTGAAATCTCTTAACATACTGACCTAGGCTTTCGTCCGCCTTCTGCCGAACCTGTGACTCCCCCAAAATAGGTCCAATCCATCCAACCTATTCTGAGTCGCCAAATACATGGTACAGAAAATAACTACAACTTCATTATTATAATTGTCGAACAAAATACGACAACACATATGCTGTGAGTTTTGATACAAATATATACCAACTGTGACTCATGTCCCAACCGTGGACATCACCTCACAGTGATACCTTACATAAAGGTATAGTCAATAACTGTTTTAGAAATTAAAATCTTAGGGAAATGCCCAAGGAAACTTTCGTACATAGGAGGCCATGAATCTAAGTTATGATAGATATCATATGTCCAGAGAATTATCCTTGGTTGATCCAATAGACCCCAAAGAAAAACGAGAAGATTACTATCATGTTCCTTCCAATGGTGAGTCTTCTCTTGACATATAACTATCTCCACTTATACTCAACTTATATATGTATAACATATCCAAAAATCACAATGATCTAACGGTCGGATTAAAAATTATAACTCACGCAATATATCACAATAACACTGGTTTGATTTTTAATACCTCCTTTTCTACAAAAATACTGATAAAACACATCAACATTAATTCGTTCATTTATAACCACATAAATAAATCCATCATTTATATCCGCATCAAATAAATATTTCCTTAGCATATAAATCAATAATTAATTATTCACAAATAATATTACAGAATCATAATTATGACAACCAAAGCCGCTCCTGAGAAAGAGGGGCTTTCCGATAAGGATTTCTCTCATCGCGGCTCGCAATTAGGTGACCAAACCTCTCCTCGATGTAACTTTCTAGACATTGCCAATAATGTTATCTAATAATATTATTCAAATAATATGAATTATTGATCTGATAATGGGAAATACTGTTCAGTGACAATTATTGAAACAACAATAATATAAAATATTGAACAGTAATTACTGTAACAATTATTGAGTAGTGCCTTCTTACGTAAGAATCAATAATTCAAAATATGTCGCAATACCGCAAGTCTTCTTTGTGCAACCACGCATATTACTATATTTTAACCACCAGGTATTCCAACAGTGTTAACGGTAACTACTACGTCGTTATTTATAAAAACTACAACTTGTCGTTTTCTTTCATACGATACGCTTATTCTTACATTATGGAGCCCACAAATTGTTATACTATCGCATTTAATATTCTCCGACAACAAGAATATTCCACAACCAAACGAATATTTCCCGATAACAATAAGTATTTTATAGCCACTTGCTTATTTTGAAAATTTTATATATATCACTCTTAACTTTAACTTTTTATCAATTTAACCATTTACTAAATAGGAAAATTTAATACTTTTATTTCATAAAATTCGGGGTCTTACAATCTCCCCTCCTTATGAAATTTTGTCCCCGAAATTTACGTACGTACCTGGTATTTCAAAGAGTTGAGAATACCTTGCTTTCATTTCAGATTCCATCTTCCTTGTCCTCATGATTTCTCCATTGCTCATCTCTTGTATTTCAGATATCATTCTAGAATACAGCTTCAAAACAAAGGTTAATTGACATATCACAATTTATCAACTTAAGTAAAAAAAATCAGCTTAGGTAGGACACACACTAGCGAAGGATATTACTTATCTCTCCCCTCCTAGTTCTATTCTCCGATCTTCGCCAGAGACCATATCCCTAAGCTCTGATACCAAATGTGACGCCCCCAAAATAGGTCCAATCCATCCAACCTATTCTGAGTCGCCAAATACATGGTACAGAAAATAACTACAACTTCATTATTACAATTGTTGCACAAAATACGACAACACATATGCTGTGAGTTTTGATACAAATATATACCAAATGTGACTCATGTCCCAACTGTGGACATCACCTCACAGTGATACCTTACATAAAGGTACAGTCAATAACTGTTTTAGAAATTAAAATCTTTGGAAAATGCTCAAGGAAACTTTCGTACATAGGAGGCCATGAATCTAAGTTATGATAAATATCATATGTCCAGAGAATTATCCTTGGTTGATCCAATAGACCCCAAAGAAAAATGAGAAGATTACTATCATGTTCCTTCCAATGGTGAGTCTTCTCTTAACATATAACTATTTCCACCGTCTGCTGATTGAACATTATGTTTCAAGCAAACTCCAAGATCATATAGTAGTAGTGCTCAGAGATATACTCGCAGAAGTGAATGTGCACAACCTCGTCTTATGATAACACAAGATTGTATGTCATTAGACATCTTGTATGATAATGGCAAAACACCTTTCCAAAGTTGGGTTCACTCACCCTATTTGGTTCACCAAAATTAAATATCAAATGACATATACAATATGACACACTTATCTAAAGTTCTCAATAAAAGTATTTCCATACTATTTAGGGAGAACCTCAACAGCTATAGACCACCATTTTATTCCCTATTATCCCCACTTTCAATTCTGACAACTCTTATTACATTCAGAAAGGAATTGTGAAGCAAAAGGGTGAAAGACAACTAGCTTAGTAAAGAAAATCATGACTAAAGATAATTAAATTATCAATAACCTTCGTCAGTAATAAATCAAAGATTTAGAACATATGGTAGATGATAAGACTTTTCAACCATAGTCGCAGCGGAACAAGCAATCCATTAGAAGAGTCAAATAGACCATAATGTCTATTATCTTCTCTATGTTAAAAGTCCACCAACAATGTTTTATCCCTATAACATCAATCAACAGCCTCATCCCACAATCATATGAATAACTCATAATCATATTTGTGGTTCCAAATTCCTTTCTCTCATCCGGGCGAAGATAATTTTTATCACCGTCTTTACCTCAAACATCAAAGATCATGGTTATACCAAATCACGCTTCTTGTTCATAATCATACTAATAAATTCATCTTTGCACTACGGGCCAAAGATATTCATTAACAGCTCATCTTTGCACTACATGCCAAAGATATTTAATAACAGTCATCTTTGCACTACGGGCCAAAGATATTCAACAATGTCAGTCATCTTTGCACTACACGCCAAAGATATTCAACATCAGTCATCTTTGCACTCACAGTCAAAGATATTCAACAATAATTCATCTTTTTGCTACTCAAAGCCAAAGATATTAATATCTCAAAGAGATACATAATCATTTCAGAATTTATATAAACAATAATTATAACCATGTTGATCAATTCACCTTTGCTCTTAAGCTAAAAATATTCAATTATAAATTCAATGATCATGATCATACCAGTCAACAATTCATCTTTGCACTACTGGCCAAAGAGAACCCATAGTCACAATCATACCAATAATCTACCCATCTTTACACTTAAGTCAAAGAAAAATTTCATCACCAGGATTATAAAAATATTATATATGATAATAAAAACAATATCATCAAAACGTGGATTTAATTTCAAGAATAAGATTCATAAATCAACGATAATTTGGTTAGAAAAAAAAAACCAATTTTGTCGTGAATAGTACCCGTGAATAGTAACCCCGACACAAAAAGATAAACTTTCACAATAAAATCCATATCAATATTTATAACACCTTAATCCAAATGTTATAAATTACTTAAAAATCTCATAAACTAATATTATTAATATTACAACAATATTTTAATCATTTCTTAAACTTATAAATAATTTATTTTAATTGTTTACACTTTATTAATTAATGCATTTAATCATTCAAAAATGCCAAACTCATAAGATTTCATCACCAATAACCAAAACTCTCATCAAAAATCTGCATATACCTCATATATAGAATTCCCAAGCCATAAAATCCTATTTTTCAATTTTGTTACTTCACATAACATATTTAATTCATTTACTCATAACTAGTCCATTTTCATGAAAAATACCAAATCAGCCCAAAAATATTTCTTTTAAGGATTTAGCGAGAATATAGTCCCATATTGAACATATATTTTTCTCAAAATTTTTAAAATTTATTTACTATTTTTCATATGGCCAAAACTGCCGAATATTTAGACATTTATCATAAATTGTACTTTTATCCTAAAATTCCTAAATTTACAGGGTATACTGATATTATATAGATGTACTCCCAATAAAAATTTCACCCATTTTGGAGTTAACCACAAGGAGTCATAAAGGTTTACTTTTAAAATAGTCTTTTCTCATAAAATCCATAACTCCTAATCTACATCCAAAAATCGCCATTTTAGGACACAATCGAGAAAACTCATCAAAATATCATTTTAAATTTTTCTAGAATTTTTGAAGATCATAAAAATTACTTAAAATGAAGAAACATAATAACCCTTAAAATCCGTTACCTCAAAAAGAAAGCAAGATTTCGATTGGAATATCGGATATGACGTCAAGGAAACTTGCACTCATTAGCAACTCTCAAAGTATCAAAATACTCACAAAATACGCCTCGATAATATAGAGAGAGAAAGAGAGAAAGCTTATGTTTACGTGTGATTTTAAATTCTAACTTAGCCCTCTATTTATAGGAAAATGTTAAGACGTCAAGCAGACTTTCTTTCTGCTACCGATGGTTTTACCTGCTACTATTGCCACCAACCACATTTGAATTAGAATTTCAGCACATTTCTTCACCAACTATAGGTGGGGCCCACACATTTTAGAATTTTCCACCAAAATGATAAATTCTGAAACTTCAACAATTTCTTAACCAGTCACCTCTTAAAATTCATAACAATTTATACGCTCATTTTAATTCGTTCAAAATTTGTGGACATATACTCAACTTATATATGTATAACATATCCAAAAATCACAACGATCCAATGGTCGGATTAAAAATTATAACTCACGCAATATATCACAAGAATACTGGTTTGATTTTTAATACCTCCTTTCCGACAAAAATACTGATAAAACACATCAACATTAATTCGTTCATTTATAACCACATAAATAAATCCATCATTTATATCCGCATCAAATAAATATTTCCTTAACATATAAATCAATAATTAATTATTCACAAATAATATTACAGAATCATAATTATGACAACCAGTAGCTCCCAGAGAGGGGGCTTCCGATAAGGATTTCTCCTTACTGGCTCGCAATTAGATGACCAACCCTCTCTTTGATTTTAACTTTCTAGACATTGCCAATAATGTTATCTAATAATATTATTCAAATAATATGAATTATTGATCTGATAATGGAAAATACTGTGCAGTGACAATTATTGAAACAACAATAATATAAAATATTAACGCAAAGAATTATTGAATCAATAAAATAAAATATTGAATAAGAATTACTGTAATAATTATCGAGTAAAGCCTTCTTACGTAAGAATCAATAATTCAAAAATATCGTGCAATACCGGTGTGCTCTTTGTGCGACCACGCGTATATTACTATATTTTAACCATCAGGTATTCCAACAGTGTTAACGGTAACTACTACGTCATTATTTATAAAAACTATAACTTGTCGTTTTCTTCATACAACAGTTATTCTGTTATGGGGCCCATAAATGGTTGCGTCGTCGTACGAATATTCTCCGACAACAAGAATATTCCACAACCAAACAAATATTTCCCGATAACAATAAGTATTTTATAGCCACTTGCTTATTTTGAAAATTTTATATATATCACCCTTAACTTTAACTTTTTATCAATTTAACCATTTACTAAATAGGAAAATTTAATACTTTTATTTCATAAAATTCGGGGTTTTACAATCTCCCCTCCTTATGAAATTTCGTCCCCGAAATTTACGTACGTACCTGGTATTTCAAAGAATTGAGAATACCTTGTTTTCATTTCAGATTCCATCTTCCCTGTCCTTATAATTTCTCCATTGCTCATCTCTTGTATTTCTGATATCATTCTAGAATACAGCTTCAAAACAAAGGTTAATTGACATATCACAATTTGTTAACTTAAGTAAAAAAAAAAATCAGCTTAGGTAGGACACACACTAGCGAAGGATATTACTCATCTCTCCCCTCCTAGTTACCTTATTCAAATACGGTTAGGATTCCAGACTCTGCGCGCAGGATAGCCCACTACACAGGCTCAACCCAACCGAACTTATCATCGGGTCTGAGCCTCGGCCCAAAAGACTCGAGGGCCCGACCCCGAACACCATACACTAAGGTAAGGCTCCGGCCGAAAGGACTCGGATGTCGAACCCGAACACCTTCAGCTTCTCCATGGGCTTCAGCCCAATGGGCTCATAAACTCCTTCCAGTGTCAGGCCTTCGGCCCACATGAAAGTCGATAAAATGCTCCCGAACAATATATATATTATTTAAACAAAAGATTAATCATGAGATATCATAGTACCTAATATGTTAAAATAGTATAAATATTTTATCTCATTTATTATTTTTTACAAACAAACATAATCTTAAAAAATCAAAAAATAATTTTAATTTTTTGACATTATACTATTTAAATATCTCGAGATCTAGAGCTTGACTTTGTAATTTTAGAAGATTTTATGATGCAATCATACATACGTCCGAGGTTGGAGTCTATGCCACCGCTTTCATACATGTCGGCGCGTTGATAGAATCATCATGCATGGACTGCATGCATTACTAGAAAATAAAAGTTAAAAAAACCAAAGTCAAAATATATTTAATTACTTATGTAAAGGAAAAAGAATCCACACAAAGAAAATGTAAAAAAAGAAGAAGAAAATATTCTTAAGATCTTAAGAACATGGAGGATTACATAGGGTGACAGCCCCCAATGGAAACATCATATGATTCATACCATGTGACCAACTCATCAGAATTCAAATATTTATTAATTATTAATTATTTTTTTGGAATATAAAATTCAAATACTTATGCTAATCAACTTTAAATGTAAGAGATTTTCAGTTTTGTTGAAGTGATATTTAATTTTTATTTTATTTTTCAACTTTGATATAACAGGCCTATATATATTTGTAATTTGAATCAAATATCAAAAAATCATATCATAATGTAACATACTTTTAGCCTTAATCCATAACTTGTTGGATTTTGACTTTTGCTCAATGATAATATATTTTTGCCTTTGTCAAAAATATATATAATTATTATTACTCATACTTCTATTCTTGAAATTAATTCAAATTCTCGTGGTTCTATTATTACTATAACTTATAGGCCAATTGTTATTTTAATATAATTAATTTTTAGATTAAAGCCTCACATCGATTAATTGAACTTAAAATTTATTATATATGCTTATTAGGTTTTTATATTTAGTATCAACTGATTTTAAGTTTGATGTGCGACATTGTATCATAATTAGGCTTTTCCCCTTCAATGTGACCTAATGATTCACACATCAATATTTGTTTTAATTAAGTTGATTTGGTGGGTTGATCTAAGCTATGTCTCAATTTTATTTAGAAGACACTAGTTTCTTTATCTAGACCTCATTTATTGAGTTCCTCAATACTTACATTAAAGTACTTTATTTGTTTAAAATTAATATTAATTTTTAAAAGTTAACATGAATTATTTTTAAATTTAAAATTACTATGATTCAGTTAAAATTATAAAATAATAAAATATTGCAATAATAAGTAATACTTATTATATACTTTATAATATATATATATATATATATATATATATATATATATATATATATATATATATATGACTTATTATAATGCATGTGGATATTCTATGTGTTAAATTTGATGATAGTTATACTGCATAAGTTGTTTAAAATATTTAAGACATCGGATTACCGAATTATAAAATAAGCACTTGCATAAGATGATTATATTTTTCTAGACTAGTATAAAATAATTAATTCTCGATATTTGTATTTTAATATCTCGATTAGCACAAATTTTCGCCCTATTGGTCCGCCAAATGACAAATTAGAGAGTTATTAGATTAGTTGATTGTTACAAACAACGGGAGAGCCACACCTTAAAAGCTAGCTATTAAGGTTGGAGAGCCCAAAATTTATAAATATCCCACATCAAAGTACCATGGATGTGGGACACAAGTCTCATACCTTGCAATTAGGATCATAACATTCCACCACGCTCTGCAGTCCTGGCGCCTACGCGAGCTGGCTTTGCGCTAGACAATTCTAGTCCCGGGCGAACACTGCAATTTCGACGTCACCACCCTCGCCGCACGATTGCAACCGGGAGGTAGTGGACGGCTTTGATACCAAATGTTGTGAATTCAGATTCACCAGCTTAAAAAATGAATATAGAATGGAAAAAAATAGAAATATGGAAGACTTAGAAATGGTAGTAAGATTTGTATAGATTGATAGACAAATGATTACAGAAGTGTTGATATTTTTCCAAAAGATCCTCCTCTCTCTACAACATTTCCTATTTATACATACTCTTCATCTAATCTAATACAACTGTCATATTAACCAACTAACTTCAACAACTTCCAGCTTGTTACTTCTGTTAATCAGCTTCTTGCCCTTCTTGCCTTTGTTTGTAGTTAATGACTGATTAGCCCTTCATATGCCACTGCTCACAACATTACCCTGCTTTTCAAATTGTCCTTGTCCTCAAGGATTAAAATTGAAGTCTGAAAATTGATTCACCATTTGTTGAGCATCATCCCAAGAAGCATCCTCCACATTACTGTTAGCCCAATGAATGAGGTACTCCACTCTAGGCCGATTCTGAAATTTTACCATTCGCCTGTCTATACAAGCAAAAGGAACAATTTTTGGTCTTTCATTAGCAGCTAAAGGTGGTAGTGTTGGCGATATTCGTGCTTGAGAGTCAATATATTTTTTAAGTAAAGACACATAGAATACATTGTGGATTTGAGCATAGCTGGGAATACATTGTGGAATATATGGGATTGGTATCAAAGTCGTCCATTACCTCCCGGTTGCAATCGTGCGGCGAGGGTGGTGACGTTGGTATTGCAGTGTTCGCTCGGGGCTAGAATTGTCTAGCGCAAAGTCAGTCCGCGTGGGCGTCGGGACTGCGGAGCGTGGTGGAATGTTATGATCTTAATTGCAAGGTATGGGACTTGTGTCCCACATTCATGGTACTTTGATGTGGGATATTTATAAACTTTGGGCTCTCCAACCTTAATAGCTAGCTTTTAAGGTGTGGCTCTCCCATTATTTATAACAATGATTCACACATAATCCAAGTTTATATGATGTATATAAAATAAAGTAATCAATCCAACTTAGTGATTAACAAGTACTAATCCCGAGTTTAGGCGATCCGATGTCACATAGAATTTGATGATTGAAACGAATTTAATCCTGCTGTTGTTTTTGTCCAAATGGATTTTTCTGCTAACTCGAATAATTCTCTTATCTTTGATTTAATTAAGTTTGTAAAGAAATAATCAATTAAGATTTTATTTTTTAGTTTGATCAAAAACCGTCTAAAATACTGAAATATATTAAAACTGTAATATGTTACAAAATATTAAAGGATTACAATAAAAGAACTAAACATATATACATGGGTTGTAGTTTGCTAATGATGAAAAATCAATATCACAATGCAACAAACATACGGGTTAATTTAGCAAAAAAGAGAACATAATGGTTAATTTTGCAATTTGAATCTTATAAGTAATAAGAAGAAGAGAAACTCTCGCTCCACTCCAAGATCACTATTTATTTTTTGAAGTCAATTTTTAAATTTAAGATTGATATAAAGTCACATAAGTTTAATCAGTACAATAATTAATATTGCAAACTATCTAAGAAGTATTACTCTTATTAAGATTTATTATTTTATAATTTTAAACAATTATTTTAAATTTAAAAATATCTTATTTTAATTTTTAAAAATCAATAATAATCATATAATTATGAAGTTTAGTTTTTTTCCCCCTTTGGCCAACATATTGTCAAAAGCAATGTGAATCAACATTGACTAATATGCCTAGAACTTTAAGTTTGAAAATATGTTATTTTGAATTTTAAAAGTAAATAATTATCATATAATTTAGAGCAGAGGGAGCATAATATATTAAAAATTATAAAATAATAAATTTTATAATGAGTAATACTTTTTAGATAGGTAGTTTACAATATTCATCATTGTATCGACTAAAATTAAAGAAAATCATGTCACTTTTGAGTTTAAAAACGTCATAAATTAATTTTAAAAAATTAATAATAGTTTTATATTTTAAAACAGATAGAGTATGAATGTTGAGTTTAATTTTTTTTAAAATTGACTTTTGAAAACCAGTAATATTCTTATAATTTGTAACGAAAAAAATACTTCAAGTTTAAGTACGAAAGGAGTATTATTTAACATATATGAAAATCAAAGTCATGTTTTCCGCTAAACTAATAGATAGAAATTTTGTTACTCAAGGTAAATATTTTTATATCAAATGTGGGGATCTCCACAAACAAATATCAACCACTGAATGACAAAAGTCAATTTGTGTTAGGCATGGAAGTAAATAATGCATCAAAATATATAAAATAGAAAGACTAGTAAAAGCCGAAAGCTACTTTTGCTTAATGGACACTCTTTGAAAGTCTGAGATTTCTTGAAAACATGCATCTAACTTTTATATAAAATATCCAATAGGCAATCTTAAACTAGATCAATTTCAACAAAAGAAGTTTCAACTATGGTTCAACCCTTGGGGTTCAAGTTGCATAGGTTTGGACAAATAATATATATATATATATATATATATATATATATATATATATATATATATATACACAATTGTATAATATATGTATCGCCTACATGATTTATTTTTATATGTTATGATGACGGTTTAACTGTCGCCATAAATATTCTAATCTACGACTATGTATTATATATATATATATATATATATATATATATATATATATAAATAGAATCTTAAAAACTTATCATTATCTAACATACCTTGCATACCCCTTTTAACAACAGATCGCAATAATTCTATTAAAATCGCTATAAGTTCGATGCATTCATTACTGTCGCTATGTATTGTTCGTCGCTAAAAACTAAGACGACGGTTCTATATATAGCGACGGACCGAATCGTCATCCGGTCCATCGCTAAAGGGGGGCATACAAAGTATGTTAGATAAGTAAAAGTTAGATAAGTAAGTAAGTTTAAGATCCGGATCACAGATATATATATATATATATATATATATATATATAACCGCCAAGGTGGGAGATGTCACCCTTGGTAATTTTTGTGTCCCATTTTACCTTCCTCATTTCATCCTTCTAATTTCTTCAATTTTACTAATATTTTTATTAAACTTTTTATTTTATATTATTTTTCATCTGTTTTTATTTTATCCTTTGAATCCGCTACAAAACTTTATTTTTAAAAATTTATAATATAATATCAGTTATGTACACAAGTAGAGCGTGTACCAAGGGCTAGTATGTACTCCCCTTTTGATTCAAAATATAAGATAAAATTATATATTTAATTTTGATAAATTTTGTAAATAAGATTGTGAAATAAAGAGAGTAATATAATTATTTTATTTATTGTTTTTAAAGATTAAAAAGAATTACATTAATTTTGAATTTTAAATTTTTACAAATCGACTTGAATAATAAATAAATATATATATATAGTCCGCTTCTCCAGCAAACTGGAAGGAGCGAACTAAGAATGAGTACCGGCTTTTATAGTGACTGTTTTTTCTGTCGCTATAATATAAAAAGTCGGGTTTTTATGCTATAACGATAAAAAAAAAACCATCGCTATAGCCGGTTCGCTCCCTCCAATTTGTTGGAGAGTGCTGGACTATATATATATATGTTTCAAAAAACCACTACAAGAAGTTATGTAAATAAGATTCTTGTAAAATAGAGAGAGTAATATAATTATTATATTTATTATTTTCAAATTTTAATTAACAAAGTCTACTAATTAATTAACAAAATAAGTTATGGTGGCTTAGCACTCATTTACACAACAAAAAGAACAAATTTTAAAGTCAAATGGAAACTACCCTTCTTTTTAGTTCTGTACTTTGAGACTTTTACTTATTCAATCTTGCTTTTAGGAGTTGGTATATAATTATGTTATTGTGTATATAATTTTGACTTTTTATCTTATCAACTAACACGCACCTAATAAAGGAGTATGGAGGCTGAGAAAAAAATGAGCATTGGAATCATCGACTCATTACAAGACCTTTTAGTGTATAAAATGGCATAAAATTCATGACGTGTTAGGATTATTATTATAGGTAGATTGAATAATAATATCATTAATATATTTTTAATTAATTTTAAGAATATTTTTTAAAAGTCATTGTTTAATAAATATATATTTAATTTTGAAGCGAACGTATAATTTTTTTTTTTAATCATTACTCCAAAGGAAAAGTACATACTAACCCTCTTAAAATCAACAATTATGGGATTGAAAAACTATTATCCAACCCAAGGTGGTCATTTCCAATACTTTGCCCATTTTACTCCGATTTGATCTTTGTTTGGTTGGAATTTTGACAAAGGCACAAAGGCAAGAAGACATCACCAAGGTCTCCCTTAGGGTAGAATTATACGAAATCCCCCAAATTAAGAATGAAAACTTTTCGATTCACTCCCCATTCTATCTATAAAATAAATAAAATTCGACCTCGAGTCCTGGGCTTATCTTGTTTTACTCGTTTTGAATTGTCTAGTGTTTTTTATTTTTTGTCTGAGTAAGAGCTTGAAGTCGCCCTTTTCACAAGAGAGTCACCTTATGTGGTCGAATCCTATGAGAGCTTTCTAGACATAGATACTTGATAATTTTTTCGCTATTTTTCAATTGATTTGATTTGTTTAGACAATTTGTAATTCAATCGGAACAATTATGATTTAATCAGTAGACACATCCCTCTTTTTGTTGTATACGCAACCTTTAAGGGCACATACTTTAACCATAAAATTATTTTTGGGTAAGTCGGGATAAATTAGTGATAACATGTTTATATCTTTTGGCATTTTAAAACAAAATAATATTTCTTAAACATTTTATAAATTATGTTCTTAGTTTGAATTCTATTGTTATTATTCAAATTATGTTCTTAGTTTGAATTCTATTGTTATTATTCTAGTTACTATGAATGCTTAGTATAATTGTGTGCAAAAAAAAAAAAGAAATCATTTTAAAAACAATACAAATCTTATATCGATTTCGTATAATTTTCTATTTTAAAATTATAAAAAAAATATTTATAAATCCAATCCGGCCCAAGTTCTGCATGGGCTTTTAATTTGTACATTTGGCAGTCCCCCATCCAAATTACTATGCCAATTTTGTTGGGTATGAGGAACCAAGAGAAGGAAGAAAACAAGGAACTGGAAATGATTCCAAGTTTGCAACCATTCAAATTCAGACCCAATCCATATACTAACAATGGGCCAAACTAACCCATAAATAATAGGAACAATTACATTTTATAGTACATTTGAAAACATAATTACAAGAAAAGTGCACTCATTAAATATTTACACAAATTAATATCTTTAAAATTTTATTTTCATTATTAGTACATATTTATGCTTCCTTTAATTATGGGATGTGTTTTAATTTCCTGATGACATGACAATTCAGTTTTCCACGATTTTCTCCCACTCCATTTCTGTTTCCCTCCTCCTCCTCCTCCTCCTCATGTCCAACCCCTCCCCACCCTCCGCCTCCCCCTCCTCCCGCCTCCCCTCCTCCCTCCTCCCTCCTCCCGCCTCCACCTCCTCCCGCCACTCCTCGTCCTCCCGCCCTTTCCTCCTCCCACCACCCCCATCCTCCTCCCCCTCCCCTCCCCCCCCCCTCCCTCCCACTCCCTCGCCTCCCTTTGCCTTCCCTTCCTCCCGCCCCCCTCACCACCTCCCTCCCTCCTCCCCTTCCTCCCGCATCCCCTCCCTCACGCCTCCTTTCTCCTCCCCCCTCTTCCCGCCCCTTTCTCCTCCACCCTCCTCTCCCCCACCCCCCCACGCCCACCCCCCCTCCTCTTGCCCCTCCCTCTCCTCGATCCCTCCGCCTCCCACCGCCACCGGTCCATTCTTTATTTTCACCGGTAACGAAATCTTCCGATAAGGTAACCAATTCAGTTTTATTAGGTTACTAATTTATTTTGGATGTGATGCAGTTGGTAATCAAACTTCATGTAGTTGGTTACCAAATCATTTGATAAGGTAACCAATTCAGTTTTATTAGCTTACTAATATATTTTGAATGTGATGCAGTTGATAACCAAAATTTATGCAGTTGGTAACCAAAATTTATGCAGTTGGTTACTAAACCTTCCGATAAGGTAACCAATTTAGTTTTATTAGGTTACTAATTTATTTTGGATGTGATGCAGTTGGTAACCAAATTTCATATAGTTGGTTACCAAACCATTTGATAAGGTAACCAATTCAGTTTTATTTGATTACCAATTTTATTTTAAATGTGATGCAGTTACTAGTCAAAATTCGTATAAAGGTAACCATTTCAATTTTTGTGGGTAACCAAATCGTCAAAAGAAATTGAATAAGAACTCCCATACAATGTGATGTGATGTGTGGCAATAATGGTGGTGGCGAGAGAGGAGGATGATGAACATTAGCTCCTTCATAATTTTTTATTTTTAATTTTCTCATTTTGATTTGAATTTTGAAATATGGATTTGAAATTGTTGTTAGTGACAAGATTTGAATTTGAATTTGAATTATTAGTTATCCTTGATTTTAGGTTTCTTTATTAATGTGAATTGTACTATTTTTGTAATATGAGTCCTAATTATACTCTTTTTGTAATTATTTAGTTGATGCACTTTTCTTGTAATTTCTTTCTATTTGTTGTAATATGCTTAGTTGGGCGAATTGGGCCAGCAATGAAATAACTATTTTTAATACGATGGAATATTAGTTACTTAAAATGGGCCGTCGTGCAATCACATTCTAATAAAATATTATAAAACGGGAGAGAAGTTAACAATTAATTTGATGTAAACAAAAAAGTAAAACATTTTCACTTTCCTATTTTACCCTTTAAACTTTTTTTCTTATTCACCTTTTTGTTATAAAAGATTATACTAAATATTAAGAACAATGATGATTAGTGAAAAGAGAGAGCATTCTCATTGTATTTGTATATCAACTACCATCCTCTTGACAATACTTCTATTTATAAGCACATATACATAAATACTTGGAAGTTTCAAAACTCATAGGTCATGGGAGTTTCAAAGCTCAAAGGTACAATAAAGAGGGGTAGAAATGTATCTAGACATGGGTATGAATGTATCTAGACATCCACTTACTATGTATAATTTTATAACACTCCCCCTTGGATGTCTATTGTATAGCCATACACATTGAAAGTAGCCTCATTAAAAACCTTACCAGGATAAACTCAATGGGAAACAAACCTAGGTTAAGAGAAAAAGAGTGCAGCACGTATTAGCTCCCCCCCCCCCCCTCATGAATGTATCCTTAAGTCCCTCAGCTGTCGCATTCCAATATTGCAACGCAATCCTTCAAATATTGTAGTTGGTAATGCTTTGGTGAACAAATCTGCTAGATTATCTTTTGATTGAATTTGTTAAACATCAATGTCACCACACTTATCAAGGTCATGTGTGAAAAAGAATTTCGGTGATATGTACTTTCTTCTATCTCCTTTGATGTATCCTCCCTTTAATTAAGCTATATGTTGACTTTGTCATATTCCATCCTTATGTTTTGATGATGAAATGTTCAAGTACTAAATTGTTTTATGGTGTTACAGGTATTTGTTGATAAAAGAACATTGGCGGAATTTTCAATTGGATGAAGAATTTTCTCTCTCTAGGAAGATAAATGTAAGGTCAATTGCATAATAATTGATTTTTCATTTAAAGGCTCTAGTTCATATTATTTGCATTTTTATTATATGTCTTAAATGAAAAATGATAAATCTAAATGGAAAAGGTTTTAAATATTAAAATTGGATATGCTATGGGAACAAAAAGAATTAATATGACGTGGGTCTTTCTTTAGCTACATATGAAGTACTATGAATTGCCTAGAGAGCTTAAACGACAAAAGCAATATTCTTATTATTTGTTGCATGTGCGTTTTTCAAGGAATAAATATTTCTCATGCATAAATATTGAATACTTGGTTTTTAAGTTGTGTGCATGCCACTATATATATATATGTAGCGTCTTATTTTCAAGGTGTGCAATCATGAAAGATTTGGACTCTATTACTTTGAAAAGCTAAAGATTTTGTTGGAAAAAGGAGTGTGATGTCATACGTCATTAGTTGCTTCACGTCACTTTTTATGGTGAGATAAAGTCAAAAGTGTTATATGAAGAGTTATCTCTTAAAGGTGTTTTTGATTTATTCAAACTCCATAGCTAACAAAGATTATGAGTCTGGATATATATTAGACTAAGTCAAGCTTTACCGTTGTGGGTAATTCTCTTAGTTATTATCATGCCGCTTGATTTAATTAGAACTTATCTATATTAACGGTAATATAATGTGGGCTATAAATCAGTGTTTGCATGTTTTGGAAAATGACAACACACGAAAAATATTCCTTGCATTTATTACTGTGATTATCGAGCAAATTGATCTTGTCAAGTGCAATCTGTGAGAAGCTAAGCAATTAATTATCTGATATTATTTGAGCTGGTATTTGGTAAGAAATTAATTGTTTATTTATTGTGAGCTAATTGATCATTGCATATAGTTGGGCCTTTAATTGTTAAATTGATTATTTTTGCATTGATCATAGACCTCTATATTTGTATTGAATTTTCTCTTTAGACTAAGTGTAGTCTAAAGGTGTTAATCCTAGTGGATTAGAGAGAAGGTTTACAAACAGGTTTAAGGAAACAAAGGTGCTTGAAGAGTGCATAGGTGCACAAGGAGCAAGAGAGCTCAAGGGAAATTAATTGTTAATTAATATTTTATAAGAATCTGTTTTGTAATATGTGATTGTTTATAAAGAAATAAATAAAGTGAGTCTTTAATACTAGTTGGTATTGGACGTGGACTAGGCTATTATTATAGAGGGTAATAGCTGAACTACGTAAAAAATCTTGGTGTTGATTTTATTATTTGTTTTACTTTAAAATCACATAAGCCATTTTAATTATCTTAATAATTAAAATTTGAATACTTGCATCATATTAAGATAATTCTTTAACACCAAGTATTTTATTTAAGATATAAATTCAACAGGATATTTTCTAAATAGGCTATATTAATTCAGTAAGCTGATTTCAATTATTATAGTAGCCTGAAATTAATAGTCTAGTTTAAAATTTAAAAATCGGTCATAAATTGCTTCCACACTTATTCAACCCCCCCTTCTAAGTGTGCCTAGATAAATTTCATTTGGTATCAAAGCCTGACTCTACTTATCTTGGTCTTAAAGGTGACTTGTAGGGAAAGATTCTGACATGGCACAGTTCGAGAATAATAATCAAGAAGGACAATCAACCAATAGACCTCCTTTGCTGTTCAAAACCGAAAATTACAACTTCTGGAAGTTTCGAATGAGGATTTATCTGAAAAGAGATCCTTGGGAATGGTGGGTTATGGAGAACGGACCAGTTATTCCACGAAGAGATGATGGGACACCAAAGATTCTACTAGAAATGGATTCAACCGAAATCTACATGCTCTCATATGATTCAAAGGCAATGAACACACTTCTCAGTGGCACGGTACAATCCGAGATAGACAAAGTTTCCTCATGCAACACAACTAAGGAAATTTGGGATACTCTAGTGGTAAGTCATGAAGGTACTTTCAAAGTAAGAGAAGTCAAGATAAGCATGCTTATGCACGATTATGAAATGTTCAAGCTCGAAAAAGATGAAACCATTAAGCTAGCTCAAGCAAGATTTCTAGTCCTCATAAACTCCTTAAAATTACTGGACAAGACTATTCCTCAAAGTGAGATCAACCGTAAGTTGCTTCGGGCTATGCCTAAAAGGTTTGCTTCTAAAATCACTACTCTTCAAGATTCTGCAACTATTTCTTCCATGGATACTTTAACATTGTTTGGTGAATTAGAAGAATATTAACATCAATTAAAGAGATATGATGATGAGGAGGAAACTCCTCAAAGAAAGTTTTTAGCTCTTAATGCAGATAACGAAGAGGAGCTTGATGATGACTCGGATGAAGAAATAGCAATGATGTCAAGAAGACTCAAGCGGCTACTACAAAGGAAGAATAAAAGAAGAAATACTTTCCATTCAAATAAGTCCAAAGGGAAGCAAAATGAAGAGACGTGCTTTAAATGTGGACGTCCTTCACTTCAAGAAAGATTTTTTTCAATTGAAGAACAAAGGAAAGACAAACTACAAAGACAACAAGAAGAACAAAGCCCTTGTGACTTGGAGTGATGAGGAATCCGAAGTGGAGATCGATGCTAAAGATGAGATAGCACAAGTATGCTTCGTGGGGATTAAAGGTGAATCTAATCAGGTATCTTTTAATGAAATGAACTTATTAGAACAAGAAAATAAGAAGTTAAAAGAAAAGAATGCATGCTTAAGAGATTTAGTCAATACTTTAATGAATGAAGTGGATTCACTAATAGATGAAAAGAAAGAAATTGAAAAGGAATCAACTTGTAAAGAAGAAAAGGTTTTGATAGCTAAGATTGATTATTTAGATAATTATAACAAAATACTTTTCAAAAGGTAAATTTCTTGAATAATGAAGTCCAAAAATTGACTAATGAGCTAAAAATGAGAGATGTGTGTATTGATGCATTTAGTGATAAATCTCCTGTTAAGACCCTTCCTAATAATGAACTTCAAAAAGAAATAGCTTCATTAAAATTATCTCTTGCAAAATTTGTCCAAGGTGAAGAAAATTTAAATGTTATATTAGTTAAACAAAAACCTAGTTTTAAAAGACAAGGAATTGGTTATGATCCTATGCATAAAAAGAGTAATATAAAAATGCTAAAATCAAAGTCACGATTTAGTTTAAATTATTGCTCTCCTTTCACGACTTGTAAGCATTGTGGTATTAAAGGTCATTTAAATATAAATTGTTTTAAGAAACAAAATAAGGTTAAACAAGTATGGATTAAAAAGAATGATTTACTTGTTACTAACATAAATGGACCCAAAAAGATATGGGTACCAAAAGGATAAATTGTTCTTTCTTGACAGGTATGTTTAAAGGCAAGAGTTCCATCTCAAAAATGGATTCTTGATAGCGGATGTTCTCGGCACATGACAGGTGATAAGTCAAAATTCGTAGAACTAAATATCAAGAAGAAGAATGGAACGATCACGTTTGGAGACAACAAAACCTGCGAGATAATTGAAAAAAGGTAAAATTGGTAATGGCAAGGTAAGTATAAATAATGTGCATCTTATTAATGGCCTTGAATTCAATTTAATTAGTATTAGCCAATTAATGGATAATGGTCATCAAGTTAACTTTGAAAAAGATAAATGCACAATATTTCATGGTACTAACAATACTACTCTAGTTGCACAAAGAGAAGGAAATATATATACTCTTGATTTTGAGCAACAGGATGAAGAACTATGTCTTACTTCAGTACAAGATGAAGCTTATCTGTGGCATAAAAGGATGGGACATGTTCACATGGACTTAATCAAGAAACTATCCTCAAAGAATCTCGTCAAAGGATTGCCAAGAATCAGGTTTGAAAAGAAAGGAATATGTATTCCTTGCCAATTGGGAAAACAAGTAAGAACTTCTTTTTTAGCAAAGAATATGGTATCAACCTCTTCTCCTTTGCAACTACTTCATCTTGATTTATTTGGTCCGGAAAGGCATGCAAGCATTAATGGTAAATTCTATGCTTTTGTAATAGTTGATGATTTTTTAAGATACACACGGGTATTATTTTTGAGAACTAAGGATGAAGCATTTAAAGAATTTGAAAAACTAATAAGAAATCTTGAAACAAAGTATAGCTATAAACTTATTAGAATTAGAAGTGATCATGATACTGAGTTTCAAAAAGATTTTATAACCTTTTGTGATCAAAGGGGTATTAGCCATGAATTTTCAGCCCCAATGACTCCTCAACAAAACGGAGTGGTGGAAAGAAAGAATAGGACTCTACAAGAGACCGCAAGAACTCTACTACAAGAAAGTAAGCTTCCAAAGAAATTTTGGGCCTAAGCAGTAAGTACATCATGTTATGTTTTAAATAGAGTTCTCATTCGTCCTATTATTTTGAAAACACCTTATGAGCTTCTAAATAATAAAATTCCAAATATAAGTTATTTCAAAGTTTTTGGTTTGAAATGTTTCATCTTAAATACAAATGATAACTTGGGAAAATTTGATGCTAAATCATACGAAGGAATTTTTATTGGTTATTCTCAAAATAATAAGGCTTATTGTATCTATAATATTAGAAAGTCATGTGTAGAAGAATCTGTTCATATCACTTTCAATGAGACTAACAATGATCTTCCAAAAGAAAGTGAAGATGATGCAGGAAATTTAGAGACAGTCAGAATTTTAGCAAACCGAAAAGAACAAAACGGGAGACCAAATGAGCAGTTTCAGGAAACTGAAATGGACAACCAGCTGGAACGTGAACCTAAAAATTTGCAAGATGCTGAAGATGAATCTCATGATCAAGAGGAAGTTTTACATGATATTCAAATGCCAAAAACAGCTAGATATGTCAAGAATCATCCACCGGAGAATATCATTGGAGCTATCAACAAAGGTGTAACCACACGAAGAGGTTTACAAAATAATTGTGCATTCTCTGCATTTTTGTCACAGGTTGAGCCAAAGAATGCAAAAGATGCAGTACTTGACGAAAATTGGTTATTGGCAATGCAAGAAGAACTTCAACAATTTGAAAGATGCCAAGTATGGGAACTTATGCCTCCTCCAAAAGATGCGTCTATCATTGGTACGAAATGGGTATTCAAAAATAAGCTTGATGAGCACGGTACAATCACCCGTAACAAAGCAAGGCTAGTAGCCCAAGGGTATAACCAACAAGAGGGAATCGACTATGAAGAAACCTATGCACATGTGGCTAGGTTAGAATCAATCCAAATTTTGTTAGCATTTGCGTGCTACAAAAAGTTTAAGCTGTATCAAATGGACGTAAAGAGTGCTTTCCTCAATGGATACATTAACGAAGAGGTCTATGTGAAACAACCTCCTGGATTCGAGCATGAAAAGTATCCTAATCACGTCTACAAATTAAAGAAAGCTCTTTATGGCTTGAAACAAGCTCCAAGAGCATGGTACGACAGGTTAAGTAAGTATCTCTTATCAAATGGATTTATTAGAGGTAAAATAGATTCTACATTATTTATTAAGCATAAAATATAGATATTATTATTGTTCAAATATATGTAGATTTATATAATTTTTTGTGCTACTAATGATCATCTTTGTGAGTGGTTTTCCAAGTGCATGCATAAAGAATTTGATATGAGCTTAATGGGTGAACTCAACAACTTTTTGGGACTTCAAATCAAGCAAACAAAAGACGAAATTTACATCCATCAAACCAAATACATAAAAGAATTACTTAAGCTATTTGGCTTTGAAGGATCTAACTCAAAAGGTACACCTATGAGCACATCAATAAAGCTCACCACTGATGACAAAGGTATTGATGTTGATATAACAAAATATCGAGGTATGATTGGATGCTTGTTATACTTAACTGCCTCTAGACCTGATATAATGTATAGTGTTTGTCTGTGTACAAGATTTCAAGCAAAACCTAAAGAATCACAATTAAATGCTGTTAAAAGAATCTTGAAATATTTAAGTGGTACTATTAATTTAGGGTTATTTTATCCAATTTCCAATCACTTTGAACTAATAGGTTATTCAGATGCTGACTATGTAGGATGTCAAATTGATAGAAAAAGTACGAGTGGTGCTTGCTTGTACTTTCTTGGGACAGAGTCTCGTATCATGGCATAATAAAAAGCAAACCTCAGTGGCTCTTTCAACTCATCGAGGTGAATACCTAAACTGCGGAAGTTCTTTGCTCTCGGATATTATGGATGCGACAAACTCTATGTGCTTTTGATATATTATGTGATTGTGTGCCTATTTATTACGATAATTCTAGTGCTATAGATATATCTAAAAATCCTGTGTTACATTCACGTACAAAGCACATAGAAGTTAAACATCATTTTCTAAGAGACAATGTGTCAAAAGGTTTAATTAAATTGATTTTATTCCAACTGAAAATCAAATTGCAGATATTTTTACTAAACCATTAAGTGAAGATAGATTTTGCATGTTGCGAAGAGAACTTGGGATGTGTACGACATGATTTTTTTTAAAAAAAAATAAAAAAATAAAAAAAATATCTGTATTAGTATTATCCTAGTATTGCATGTATATCGTATTAAACTGTTATAAATTAAGATAATTATATTTTCGGCTGCTAAATTAAACTCCTTAAATCATGGATACAATAAAGGAGTTTATCATAATTGGTTTTGAAAACCCGAAACGACTGGACAGACTAAGGGTTTCTTGGGAGACGTATGCGTACATGAATCTCATCATGATTTTTGAAAATTGAAAAGATAAGTCGGCTGAGGTTCTTGAGAGACATAAAGCCTTGGGAGACAGAAAGACTTGGGAGACGTCAAGATACATACATGCATTCATTTATTTTATATACTCTGTATCTTTCCATTCTCTTTATCTTAGATTTCATCTGATTCTCTCTTACTCTCTCATATTGCTCTTCATCTGAAATCTTCAATCTCTATGAGAACTCATACACACAAGAGATCGATGATGGAATCCGATGACGAACAGATAGCTGTTCCTCCCCACTTTACTGCCGGACCATCTCGCTAGAAAAGGAAACTGAAAAAGGTTGTGTCTTCAGAGACAGAGTACATGGACTCTTTGTCTTCTGACGAGTCCACTTTTAGTCCATCCTTGTCGAAATCATCTAGACCCTCACGGCAATGTCAGTCAACGACTTCATCTTTTAAGCCAGAAGTTACACCCCCACCAATTTCGATAAACCCTAACTTTTCCTCTGATCTACCTGACAACTATTTTTGAAGCAATGCGTATGAGGTGTGTTTTCAAACAACTATTTTTCCAAAATAATTTGTCTATGAAAAATCTGTTGATCAAATCTGTTTTCAACAATCTCCTTTGAAACTATTGTTTGAGTCTTGTGATATTTCTTCCATGCTTTTTCCTCCATCTGTGGCATACCCTAGACTTGTTCAACAATTTTACACAAATCTAGAATGTCATGGTGATTTTTATACCACTTTTGTCAAAGGAAAATCGTTATATTTTTCGGTCGTGGATTTTGGTAGTATTTTGAAAATTCCATCTTCTAGTGTGTGTCCTTTTACAAAGAAAGGTGCTGTTCATTTTCCATTCACTCCACTGGAACAGTTATAAATCGTCATGAACAACAATTTGTTGAGTGATATTTTTACTCCTAAAATAGTGGATGTCTCTCCTATTTCTTGTGTCCTCCATCATCTTGTTAGATACAATCTGTTGCCTCGTTTAGGTGGAGGAGCAAATTTTACCTATCAAGACTTGATAATTATTGCCATGATTTTAAGAGGTGTTTCTTTTAACTTGTCTCAAATGATGCTTCATCACAGGACCACCTGTTTGCGAAAAACCAAGACTTGTTTACCCTACAGTGCTACTCTCACTACCTTGTTTAATCATTTTAAATCTCTTTTGAAAATAAAAATTCTATTTCGGTTACTGATTCCATCAGTGTTGGTTCCCTGAAAATGTCGCGTATCAGTTTACTTGATGGTGTGTTTATTCGTGTCTCTTCTGAAAATCTCGCTCTTCCAGTCTCTATTCCATCTTCTCCTGTTCAGGCCTCCACTCAATCCTCTCCTGAAGTTGTCGATCTATTGAAAGTAATTCTTAGTAATCAAGAGAAAATGCAAGTTGAGATGTCTACCCTTCATAACTGTATGTATTTGTTGGAAAAAGGTAAGTTGCCATTGGGTGCACCTGAAATCAATAAACTCTATCATAACATTTAAGATGAGTTTATCGATTTGCATGTCGATTTTGAGGTGCAAACAACTGCCTTGGCTGAGTTGATGCAACGACGACTTAATCGCAACTCTTGTCAGTTGAGTCAGGAAATTAAGTTCGTTAGTAATCAGGTTGGGGAGTTAGCTGAATTTGTGACTCCGAGGTTTAATGATGTTGGTTCTAAACTCCATATACAAATAATAAGCATTCAACTGTTCTGAGTGGGTGCATTGCAATTGGTTGGTAAGTATCAAGGTGAATTTCTCGATGTCCTCTACCACCGCCATCGTCATTCCCCATTCCCCAATTTGTCACTTGACTTTGAGCATAACTGAGAAAGTCCATCGTGCAAAGGAAAACCCAGTGGGAAAAAACCTTAGCGAAGGAAAAAGAGTACAATCAGCACATATCTTTTTTACTCCCCTTCATAAGTACATAGAATTTCCATTGTTCATGGTAAAAATATCATTAAGTCGAAGCATGCCAATATTGTGCATCATCTTCTTCAAAATCATAGTTGGTAATGACTTAATGAATATATCAAGTAAATTATCACATGATCATATATGCTTGATATCAATATCTCCATTCTTCTATGGCTCATGTGTATTAAATAATTTTGGTGCAATATGCTTGGTTCTATCACCCTTTAGATAAAACAATCCCAAATCAATAGTCTCACAAAGATAACGTAAAATATGTTTAATTTCATTATAATGTCTTCGAGTTGGTGCATAACTATACATTGCTAGTAAGTTAATTGTAAATGTTATATCAGGTCTTGTCAAATTTGCAAGATACATCAAAGTACCAATTACATTAAGATATAGTACTTCAGGATCAAAACTCCAATTTCACGAAGATATGGTACTTTAAGACCAAAAGTTTTTTTTATCATTTTTTGTGGTCAAAACAGATATTTCTTGATATCAAGTGACCAACCCATCATTGGAGTACTCAAAGGATTAACATTATCCATGTAAAGTTACTTCAGGACTTTTTCTGTGTATGTTTATTGACGAACAAGAATTCCACAGTTCAATTTGTAGGCCAAGACCAAAATTTGTCTTATCAATATCTTTCATCAATAAATACAGTAATAATAACAAATCCAGATTATGATCTTTTGATAAAAATGCATGCACAAATTGGATTATTCTCAAATCCTTCTTTCAAAAGATATCCACTCAGACGATTATACCACAATATGCATCTGGATTGCTTTAACTCATATAAGAATCTTTGTAGATTGATAGAATACATACTTCGAGATGTAGAATTATATGCTTCAGACATTTTATATCCTTCAAGGATTTTCATGTAGATATCATTATCTAATGATCCATACAGATATGATGTAACAACATCCATTAATTTCTCTTGCTACCAAGCTAATTAAAAATCTGAATGTAATTGCGTCCATTACAGGAGCATATGCTTCTTCATATTACCATGTCTCTGCGAGAAACCTTGTGCTACAAGTCGCGCTTTATACCATATAATTTCATTTTTCTTATTTTATACAAATACCCATTTGTATTCAACAGGCATCACACCTTTAGGTATTCGGACTACAGGTCCAAAAACTTCACGTTTACTTTGTGAATTTAGTTCTACTTGAATCACCTCTTTTCACATTGGCCAAATATTTATACATTCATGTGATCCCAACAGTTAAGAATTTGAGCTCTGTGAAAAGGCATCATGGGTAGATAGGAGAACAACTGATTGTAGTTGGCTCTCCTATACCCATCACAGCCCACAGCTATGATTTCGATGTCATCATCATCTTCTTCTTCTTCTCTATCTTCTTTCGAGGATTCCACTACATCAATCACTTCCTTGTGATTTTCTTGCTCTGGTGCATTCACAATTTCTTCAGGAGGAGCCTCTTCTCCCATAAGGATATTATGAGGCTCCCCCTCAACATGATCATCCATCTGTATTTCACGCAGCTCCCCCTCACCTGACACATTCTCTAGAATGAGAGTTTTAAGTAGCTCCCCCTCAATTTGAACTATGTTTTCATGACTAGCTTCGGATAGCCTCTTTTCTACAGCTATCCTTTTATCTTCCTCCTTTAAGGCCTTTTCATTGACAAGAATGTATTTCTTGACAAGTTTTCTTCTGGACTTTTTAGGCTGAGCCACAGCCTCAACACTTCCTTCAACTTTCGCTCTGAACTGTTGATCAGCTAGAGTATCTTTTGCAGCAGCCTCTTTGGGAGAGGCATCCAGTCTGGTCTCTACGATTGGTAGAGATTCTACAATCGGTAGAGATTCTATGATCGAGGAGACAGATGACCTCTTGGACTTGTGACTATTTTTGTTCTTCTTTAGCAGCTGAGATATGGTAGCTCTGTCTTCATCTGCCTTAGCCAGTTGTTCCTTCCTTCTCAATATCCTCAGAGTTTCAATGTCAGAAACCTCTTGTGGTATATCAGTGGTTAACCCCTAGGGTTCTTCTGCCATTTGAGCCTTCAGCTTTCTTTTTCCTTTGCTTTTTCTGACTAAAGCCATTGGTTCCTCCTTATTGGTTTCTTCTTCATCTTCTTCAGTTTCCTTAACAACAGACATGTTCCTTAGAATGTCTGACTCCTTTGCATCACCAGTCCTACCACTGGACTCAGACATCATTCGTATATTTTTTGCTGGATTCCTTTTCCAATTTTTGAACAGTTGCTGGGTCATTCGTCTGTTTGGATTGATGGACTCTCCTTCATCATCCCCTATCTTATCTCCCAAGGCGGACTGTAGGATAATACTTATGAATCGTTCGTATAGCATCTTCCCAGAGCTCATTGACTTCTTTGAGCTAAGAATCCACTTCCCAATCCATTCAAATAGTAGGGCTCCATAGTTAAGATGCATCCCACAACTGATGGCTGTCATGAGCTTGAGCTGCACTTCATTTACAGAGTCATGACCGGAGCTCTTGCAGCATATGCATTTTCCAACAATGTCTGCCAAAAATTCGTACCTCTGAGGGAACTCTTTCTTCTTGTACCCTTTGACATTGGGGAACTTTTTGTGGTGCATTCTCTTAAGTCCTTCATGGAAATCGATGCCATCTATGAACGGAAACCCTTTTGATTTGAAGCCTAGGGCTAGATTTATATTCTCAGCGTTGAGCTTGATTTCCACGTCCTTGACCCTCGTGGTGATGACGTCGTTCTCGAACACACCATTTCTGTAGAATTCTTTTATCAACTTAGGTTAGATTATCGTGCTCGTACCCAGAGCCTCTTCAAGACCAGCTTTCTTTATCAAAGACAGAGTTTTGAGAAACTTGGGATCAGCTGTCTTGAACTCATCAAAATAGAATCTGTAACCAGAAATGACATTTGAGGTTGCCATTGATTTCTTTGTACTGAGGATGACTTTGCGATTTTGAAAGCTAGGGTTTCATTTGTTGGAGATATATATATATATATATATATATATATATATATATATATATATATATATGAGCTTTTTGAACTTTTGAGCTTTCAAAAGCTTTTTAAACTATCCTTGTAACTTCCCTCCACACGATATAATTAGAGAGACATGTGTCGAGTGCTGCTTGGCTCCACGATTTTAACTTGAGAGAAAATACTAATTTTCCCCTTAGCTCCTCCTGAGCTGATGTGTCCTTTGGAGAGACTACGATCATTGTGGTATCCTTTTATGATCGTCGAGTCTGCTCTGCAATCGTTGTGTCTGAACTGCGATCGTTGAGTCTGTCCGGATTCTTGTGATGAACTTTTGACTTAGCATTCTTCTCGGTTTAAGGTAGCTCAAGAAGGGTTAACCTCATAGAGTGCATCAAGGGTTAGGTTTGTTCCTGAGGCTCTTGACAGAGAGATTGCTTTGATTTGTTGAACTTTTGTCATCACAGGATGCTCCTTTGTTCTGCCATCGTTGAGTCTGCACTACGATCGTTGAGTCTGCACTGCGATCATTATCTTTCATGTTACTGTAACTCTACGATTGTCGATTTCCTTTCATCATGTCTATAATTTCAAACATAGTCTTTATATCTGCATGGTTAGCACAAACTAGAGCATAAATTTCATGGTTGTAAATTAAGCATGCCTAGCTCACTTATTAATTTGGTAAACCTGGATTCATCTAAAGGCTTTGTAAAGACATCAGCAAGTTGATTTTCAGTAGGGATATATTGTAAAGATATGGTTCCATTTTTCACATGATCCCTAATGAAATGATTCCTTATTTCTATATGTTTAGTCCTAGAATGCATGACAAGATTATGTGTTATTGCTATGGCACTTGTGTTATCATAGTAAACAGGTATAGATTTAAATTCAAACCCATAGTCTGCTAGCTGATTTTTCATCCAGAAGATTTGAGCACAACAGCTGCCAGCAACAATGTATTTAGCTTCAGCAGTTGAAGTAGACACTGAGTTTTGCTTTTTCCTGAACCAGGACACAAGTCTGCTTCCTAGAAGCTAACATGTGCCACTGGTACTTTTTCTATCTATTTTGCAACATGTACAGTCACCATTTGTATATCCTGTTAGTTCAAATGAGGACTCCTTGGGATACCAAAGCCCCAAGTGAGGTGTGCCTTTAAGGTACCTGAAAATCCTTTTTTACAGCAGTTAAGTGTGATTCCTTAGGATTAGCTTGAAATCTAGCACATATGCATGTTGCAAACATTATGTCCTATCTCTTGGGCGAAATGATATAGAAGAGAGCCTATCATACCTCTGTGTTGAGTTATGTCAATACTTTTACCTTTTTCATCTTTGTCAAGCTTCGTTGCTGGAGCAATTGGAGTTTTCATGGGAGAAGCTGATTCCATGCCATACTTCTTAAGTAAGTCTTTGATGTACTTGGCTTGGTTTATGAATATTCCTTCATCAGTTTGCTTTACTTGCAGTCCAAGGAAGAATTTCAGCTCACCCATCATGCTCATTTCAAACTTGCTCTGCATAAGCTTGGAAAATCTTTTGCATAACTTTTCATCAGTAGATCCAAAAATAATGTCATCAACATATATTTGAACTAATAAGATTTTGTCTTTATGCTTTCTAAGAAATAATGTGGTATTTACTCTACCTCTAGTGAACCCATTTTCAACAAGAAAGTTAGTCAATGTTTCATACCATGCTCTAGGTGCTTGTTTGAGACCATATGAGGCTTTGTCTAATCTATAGACATAATTGGAAAGAGATGGATTGATGAAACCTGGAGGTTTCTCTACATATACTTCTTCTTGAATTTCACCATTTAGGAATGCACTTTTGACATCCATTTGAAATACTTTGAACTTCATATGAGCAGCAAAGGCAAGGAATATTCTGATGGCTTATAGTCTGGCAACAGGTGCAAATGTTTCATCGTAGTCAATGCCTTCTTCCTGAGAGTAACCTTTGGCCACCAGTCTTGCTTTATTCTTGGTTATTACTCCATCTTCATCCATCTTGTTCCTGAAGACCCACTTGGTGCCAATGATAGGATGATTTTTTGGTCTTGGGACTAATCTCCATACTTTGCTTCTTTCAAACTGATTTAGTTCTTCCTGCATGGCTTCTATCCAGCTGGAGTCTTCCATAACATCTTCTATCTTCTTGGGTTCCATCTGTGACAGAAAGCTCAGATAGAAGCACTCATTTTGGGTGGCAGCTCTTGTTTTGACTCTTGCATTTGGATCTCCAATGATTAAGTCTTGAGTGTGATCTCTTGCCCATCTATTTCCTGTTGGAATATCTGTCCTGATGCCTTCTTGTCTGAGACCTTCGAGATCAATTTCAGCTTCTAGATGTGGAGGTTCGCTATCTTGCATAGTCCTCTCTACGATCTCCTTTTCTTGCTCAACGATCTCATTTTTTGGGACTATGAACGTAGTGTTGAGCTCGACGACCTCATTCATAGTGTTTAAACTGTCGATCGTAGTGTCTTGAGGCATTGTTTTGTCCAAGTCTGTCTCATCAAAGATGATGTGAATTGAGACTTCAACACTCAGTGTCTTTTTGTTAAACACTCTGTAGGCCTTACTGTCTGTGGCATACCCAAGAAAGATTCCTTCGTCTGACATGGGTTGAAACTTTGTTAAATACTGCTTTCCATTTTTGAGAATGTAGCATGCACAGCCGAATACATGGAAATAGCTGACACTTGTTTTTCTTCCTTTCCACAGTTCATAGGGAGTCTTTTTAATCGTAGAGTGTATCAGTGACCTATTCTGAGTGTAGCTTGCAGTGTTCATAGCTTCTGCCCAGAAGTACTCAAGCAGATGGGCTGCGGCTAGTAGAGTTCTTCCAGCTTCTATTAGTGTCCTGTTCTTTCTTTCAGCTACTCCATTTTGTTGAGGAGTTCGTGGAGCTGAGAAGTTGTGACTGATGCCATTGTCTGTGCAGAACTGGTCCATTTCGGAGAAGTCAAATTCTCTTCCATGATCACTTTGTATAGCCTTAATTTTATCCTCTTTCTCGTTCATTACTAGTCTGATCAGTTGAGAGCGTGTTTCATCTTTTGAGGTCAGAAAGAATACCCATGTGAATCTGGTGTAATCGTCCACTACGACTAGTGAGTATCTCTTTCCTCCAAGACTCATCGTTGGTATTGGCCCGAATAGATCCATGTGAAGCAGCTGTAGGGGCTTGTCAATTGAGTTGGCGGTTTTTCTCTTGAATGAGCTTCTGGTCTACTTTCTAAGTTGACAGGCATTACACGGCCTTTCTTTGACGAAGTTAAACTTGGGTAAGCCTGCAACTAGATCTTTTGAGGCCAGTTTGGACATGCTCTTGAAATGGAGATGAGACAGTCTTCTATGCCATAGCCATCTCATTTCTTCAGATGCTTTAGCCAGAAAGCATATTGTCTTGTTTGAGCTTAGTTGTCCAAGATTTACTATGTAGACATTTCCTTCTCTTGTTCCAGTTAGTTTTATGGCAGATGTCTTTAGATCTTTGACTTGACATTGATTGTTGAGGAATGTTACTTGATGACCCTTATCACAGAGTTGACTTATGCTCAGAAGATTGTGTTGTAGTCCTTCCACATAGGCTACTTTGCTAAAAGACACTGCACCATTTCTAGCTGAGACATATCCTTTTGTCTTTCCAGAGCCATTATCTCCAAAGATGACCGCAGGACCCTCTTTCTCTATATAGTTGGACAAAAGGGCTTTGTTTCCTATCATGTGCCTTGAGCATCCACTGTCCAGATACCAGATTGTGGTCGTGGAGTTTGGTTCCTGTGGTAAGATGAAACTTTCATTTTGGTACCCATACTTGCATGGGTCCTACTTTGTTAGTACCCTTAGGAACCCAAATCTGCTTGATTTTGGGTTTCACATGAGTAAGATTATAATAGCACATTGAAGCCTTGTGACCAATCTTATTGCATACAAAACATTTAATATGATGTATGCTTGTGTGTGTGTGAGGATTCTTCCTCCATTTGAACTTTTGTGGATCTTTAATCATCTTTCTGTTAAGTTGTTTTTCCTTTTTCCATATGTTTTTTATGTTTCATGATTTGTGAGGAGTGTACCTTACCTCTACTATTCCTTCCCAGTTGGTTCGTGGAGTTATTTTACTCGACTCTATGATCCTTCGAGGTTGGTGAGTAGTGGCTAGGTTACTCTTCACTTTTCTGAAACCCAAGCTAGCATGAGATTTTTTACTCCTTTGAATGTGGATTGAATCAGTAGAGTAGAGTTGGACTAGCTCATTCTTCTGTGAGGATTTCACAAATATAATGCCTTTACTAAAACTTGACGCATTACTAGTGCTAGTTTCCTTTGCCTTTTCCACACATGACTCTGAGATGGATTCCTCAAAGCCTAAACCTATTCTGTCAGTGACACTTCTCTGACTAGAGATCAGGGAGTCCATGGATGAATAAGATTTATTCCATGTAGAGATTGTCTTCTCTAGTTCCTCAATTTTAGAGGTTAGACTTGACTCTCTTTGTGCATTGAGCTCAGTGGTCTGTTTTAAACGCTTATTCTCAGCTTCAAACTTGGAGAGCGAGTCAGTACTTAGAAGGGCTATTTCCAGTTCTTCTTGAACTTTCTCTTTCTCCTTTTGAAGAAGTGAATAATCCTTAGACAGAACTCTAAACCATTTCATGTATTGATGCAGGTCAGATGTTATGCCATGTAGTGCAGTTCTTAAATCATCAATGTCTACATCAGGAGAATTGAAGTCAAATACCTCATCTATACTTACTTCAGGTATGTTGGAGTTCTGTTTGTCCTTTGCATGCTTGGCCATGAGGCAAAGATTTGCCATTTGAGGATCTTCATCATCTCCAGATTTTGGAGTTGAATCATTGTCTGAGTCACTCCACGATCCTCTAGCTACAAGGCCTTTCTCTCTCTTCTGAGGTCTTTTATTGCCTTTGAATTCCTTCTTTGGATGTGATTTCTTCTTTAGTTCTTCTCTGAGAGGTTTGTTGCAGTTAGCAATGAAATGGTCAGGCTTCTTGCAATTGTAGCATAAATCATTTATCTGCTCCTGGCTGCTGTAGTTGTTGACTTTCTTTGGTCTGCTAATTTTGCCTTGATGCATGAACCTTATGAGTCTTTTCACCAGCATTGCAAAGTCCTCATCGTCATCTTCATCATAGTCAGAGTCAACTTCAGTGTTGACTTTGGAGGTGTTTTCAGTTGCTTTGAGAGCAACACCTTTATCCTTCTTTCTTCCTTCAGATAGAGTTTCAGCTCATTGAGTTAGCTCCAGTTCGTATGTAAAAAAGTTGCCATATAACTGTTGAATAGTCATTTCATGTAGATTCTTTGACTCTCTAATGGCAGTGGTTTTGGCATCCCACTTGCTTGGTGTTGGGTAAAATCTATATATGCAATACACGCAAGTATACGTGGTCAACAAGTAATAAAGTGATGAGTAAAGTATCGTTCCCACAGAGATCAACTAGCAATAATCTTAACTTACAATTATCAATTTTCTATTAATCCTAATTTTATTAAACTATTCAACTCAATGATTATAATTAAAAACTCTAAATTAAAGAATAATTGAACTACCACAAAACAATCACAAATCTCAAAATCTAGAATTTCAAACAATTAATGGAGAATTAGACTTATGATTTCACTTTAAGATTCACTCTGATTTTAACACCTTGATTCCAATTCAAATCACTATTCCAGTTTATTAATCAAGAACACGAACGTAATATTAACCACCTCTCGATGCACTAATACCGTATTAACTTAAATCCACAATTAAGATATAAACAAGTTAAACACCTTAATCAACTAACTCTCTATATCTCTATGTGAATTACAATTAAAGAAGGTTTAAGATTAAGTTCTTTATCCGATTACATGCAATGCCAAGCATATCTCTACCTTAACATTCATCAAGATTCTGCTACTCACAAAATTCATGAACACATGCTATATTAACTAGGTCTAGATTTGAATAACCTCTCTCGATTTCATATAAATCCACATAGAATTGTTGATCAGGCAATTCATAAATTAAAGCTCAAATCAATATAGATAAACTGGAAATAGATTATTAAACTGGAAATCAAAGTTTACAAAATCATCGATTCACTAAAAGATCCATCATAAGCCTAAAAAGTGACTTAGTTCATCAATAACGAAATAAACACTGAATAAATCATAGAAAACATTCTTTCAATTACAAATAATAGCCTAAGATGAAGAATATTAAAAAAACACCCTTCACGTAGTCTAGAATTACAATCGTCTTGAAAATCTCCTCGAACTACTCCTCCAAAGCTTGCTTAGAAAAACTGATAGTAATCTTCGTAATGTGCTTCCTCTCTTGTTGAATTCGTCATTAATTTAGTAGTAGATGTCCAACACACAAGTCCCAACTGAAATTCTCCATCAAGTAGAGTCCATGTGAAATCCAATAAGCTAGAATCCATGCCCAAGAAGAGTTTCAAACATAACAAAAGACTGTAGAGTTCGACACCCCCCGCCCCGACGGGGGTGTATGTGCTAAATAGGCCCGCCCCGATGGGCTACCTTCCTGCTAGTTCTTGATGAAGACCCCCTGCCCTAGCGGGGGTATACACGACAAACATGCCCGCCCCGGCGGGGGTATGTTCTGCTAGAATTCTGGCTGAGCTTCATGATTTAATCCAAACTCGCACCAATTGACTCCAAATCATCCCAATTGACTCCAAATACACGTTAAATGCTGCAACAACCATCCTACACATAAAATAACTTAAAACAAATGAAAACGAACATGAACACAAGAATTTAGCAACAAATAAGCATGAAATGGACACTGATTCGCGTATATAAAATCCACTTATCAAAATCCCCCAAACTTAAACCGTGCTAGTCCTCGAGCACAAAACAACCACATGCTATGCAATGCAATGAGATGAAATGAATATGATCTAATTTACATGCTTTCGAATCCATAAGTATCGCAGAATCAAGATTATCTTAACGGCCTCAGCGAAAATAAGCAACTATACAATATCAATCACCAAAACCAATCTACAATTCTGTTTAATCCTCAAATCTTAAACCATCATCACTGGTATCTTGTGCGTGTGTGATCAACATCCATGATAACTGCTACGGACTCAAATTCAATACATAATTAATCTCTTAGAAGGAATCATACAATGCAAACTTAAAAATTTCAAACATGGACAACTCCAACTAAAACTAAACAATTACCAATCTCAGGGGTTCATACAGAGTATTTATACCTTATTCACACACATATATATATATATTCTTTTTTTCTCTTTTTTTTTCTTCTTACGGGGGCTTTTTGCTCTTTTCCTGTTTTATTCATTTTTTTTATATATATACATACATGACCGTGCAATGTCTCATCCCATTAGGGTGATGATCTTACCCCTTAGCGAACTTTCAACCAACGACTCCCGGTTATAAAAGACCTTAGGGGCGCTAGGTGTAAAGACAATCCCCTCGAGGCGTACTTGCTCAAGTAACAAAGGCCCCGAAACAAGACTAGTCACGATATATATACTTTTTAATTTTTTTTTAGATAAAGTTTATATACCCCACATAAAATCCCCTAAACTTAGGAACTTGCCAACTTTTCGCCTTTACTATCCATCCTTGTCGTTTTCTCATTTGCTCTAGCATTATCCTTTAGAAACTAATTATGTATCAATTTGAACTGACCAGTAACCAAAGATGTTTATTAATCGTGCTAACCTTTTCTATACCAGTTTCAAACGAGCTCAAGATTCGATTCATAACAGAAATTGTATCACAGTTCTAGTAATCAACGCTTTATTGGTTAACTTATTATCAATCTCATCATTGGCCCACAAATAATATGAATTACAACATTGATGGACTTATGCAAACACAATATTTAACTAACTAATTTTTTTATTGTTTTTATTTTTTTATATATTTTTTTTATAGATAACAAAATGCACTATTTACAAAACTAATTATTCTGCAATGACAACAATAACCTAAACTATTATGTATGCACCTAAGTTATCATGCAATACCGAAATTAATATGCAATACTGAAATTAAAATGACAAAATGTAACCCTATAAGTATTACTACATATGCATGCAAACATGTATGTAAATCCCCCAAACTTAAGTAATACAATGTCCTCATTGGATGAATGATCAAAATAAGTACGTAAGGACTTCCCTGCTATCGCTTACATCTGAGGAGGTGGTTGTTGCTCTTCTTCATCAGAATCACTTGGTGGAAATCTCGGCATTGGTCCGGGCTGCTGATATGGAAATTGAGCCGCTGGGTTGAAGCTCTGAAGGGTTGTGTTGAGTGAGGCGAAAGATGCGTTTATAACATCAAACATGTGATCTTGCCTCATTGCTAACCGCCATATTTGTGACACCCCTAAATCTAGGTACTTCATTCCCACAAGATTTGGTGCTCACTATCCATACATTCATACTATCTACCCAAATAAATAATATTTAAATCATAAATCCTTCCCTTAAATAGGGTTACATTAATAAATTCAAATATAATCCCAGGTTATCTAACCTTTAAACATCATTCAAGTGCGGAAATAAAACTTATTACATCACATCATTACTAAAAAGTCTAAGATCATCATAATAAATAAAAGTACAAATCAGCATCACTTGTACAATTTTCCATTTCCTTTGCTAGTCGAAGGTTCATCTACCTTCTCCACCTTAGCTGCAATGAGTTATAAATATGCAAGAGTGAGCAAAATAATTGCTCACTGAATACAACAATGAAATAGGCTCATCAAGACTGAATAGTACTCTAACAATGATAACCAAAACTGGAATCCAAAATATGGAATATACATAACTGAGGGTCATAAGACCATGAACCATGTCCACAGTTGCGAGTAATCTTTCAACTCCAACTTTAACAATCATAAGACTATAAGGACTCCTCGTACTTAGGGGGATCATCCCTTCGTACAATGTATTGTGCACAAACATTTTAACGCTACGCGTAAGTTATCCCCTAATAATAGTAGGGTTGTTCATCTCAGTATTTAGAGTACAAGTCCGCACCAAAGAAAGTTTGGTTTGGATAAGCTTTCAAGTGTAGTTTGAAGTTTAACGAACATCAACTAGAGGACTAGTTGAATCAATAGTGTTTGATAATCACAACAGATGTTTAATAACAATATAACATAGAACAATTGAGAATCATAAATGAACTGATTATACATATTAAACTCATGCTTGAAATAACTATAGAGCATAAGTATTCAATAGAATGAATAAAATGGTTAACCTTTGCTTGAACAGTAAATAAGCTATGGTTAGAGTCTTATAACATTAGAAATGAATTTACTAAACGTACATTAACTGATAGCAAGCTGGAAACTAAAACTTGCCCAACAAGGTATTAAGTCATGCAAAGAATTAAAACAGTGCAATATTAAGGACGAGAGTCCAAAAACTGCGTTCATTATACAATAATAGAACTTAAGAAACTTGCTTAACTATAAACAAGTTAGAATGAATCAATCAAATGAGAATTTCAAATAACATTAGAGTTAGAGTTTGCTCGAATGAATTTTAGGAACAATTGACTTATTCAATAACAGTTAAGATAATAAGCTTGCTCAATCAAAAGAATAAAGTTACACAATATAGTAATAGAATTAACCCAACGAAAGTGTAGAGTTAGAAAAACTTTCTCAATATAAAAAGATAGGGTTTAGAAACTTGCCTCGAGCGTAAGCTACAATATTAAACTAACGTTCACCTACACATTGGTTTAGAACCACATTATCTATTAGATACGCTAATATACCATAACATGTACATTTCTAGCTAAACTTACCAATTTAGCACAAGTCTTTCTTTACCATTTACATTTCAGAAATTCCAAGTGTTTACTTCGCAACACTTGCCTAACATTCAGTGTGTATACTAAGTTATCACATAATGCGTTCGAAATTTACTAATCATTTTTTACCACTTTGAATTCACTAACTCCATAACACAACTCTGTTTTAGCCTTGTTGTTACATGTTGGACACATTACCATAACCTTAAGCTAAGCTACAAAGAACGACCAAAAAGTCTGCGAGAATAAGCGAGACTTGATTATCTGAAAAAATGAGCAAGCAGCGGCACTTTTTTTATACTAGGATGCATGCGTAGCGCCCATATAATAAATGTCTTGGCCGCTGCTAAGAAGTTTCTGCAATGACGTGACTCACAGACTTCAGTTTTGCAGAACAAACTTCGACACTTTTCTTAAGCCAACTAACACGAATTTCACCCACCAAACAGTGATAATAACACGTAAAATAAATATATAACTATCATAAACATGATTGCTAACATATACAACTACTTAACACAATTTAACAACCACTAAAACTATTTTAATTTCTAAATTTTCATGTTTTCATGAAAAACTCAATTTTCTTGACATTCATCCTAAAAATCATCACTGTGAATTCAATACATGACCAAATTATCTCATTCAAATTACGTTATGTTCGTATCTCAACAAACTAGCATAAACAAGACTCAATTTACATCTTAGCATGCAATTTGACCATCAAAATTGATACTTACATAGCTACATATGAAAACATATGTACTGACAAAAAATTTCTACTATTAACTGTAATTAGCATACGTATTTTGGTTTAGCCATAAACTCTAGTATTATAATTTACACATAATGTGAGACCCCAAATTTTATGAATAAAGATTTAAATTTCTCGAAATATTTTTTTTTGAATATTATTGTGTGGATTTGATATAATGTTATAGTTGTGGGTAATATTTATAAATTTTTGCAAAGTAAGCAAGTGGTTATATAATACTTGATTGGTCAGGGAATATTAGTTTTAACAGGAAATATTTGTACGACGGCACAATCATTGGTGGACCCCACAACAGAATTATTGTCGGATTGAGAAAATGACAAAAATATTTTATGAAAATAACGGCGAAAGTTTTACCGTTAACTGTTGAAACACTCGGTGTTAAAAGTATAGTATTACACGTGGTTGCATAGTAGCACACAGTATTGATTATTGATGCTTACATGAGAAGTCACTTAGTTTTGTTCAATTATTGCTACAGTAATTGCTGCATAGTATCTCATGTTATTTGATTCAATTATTGTCAATATTTTATATATTATTAAATCAATAATTGAGACGACAAAGTTATTAATATTATTATTTGCAATATTAACAATGTCTAGAAGTTACATCGAGGAGAGGTTTGGTCACCTAATTACGGCGGCATAGGGAGAAATCCTTATTGGAAAGCCCCTCTTTCTAGGAGCGACACAGTGCGATGAATATTGTGAATTATAAAAGCGGAGATAAATGTTGTTAAAATTATTAAGGTAATTTTTATGAAGTTTTGCTTATTTTATGGACCCCCATTTACCCATTTTTTTAAAATAATCGGTAGAAATTTCTTAAAAGGTGGGCCCACATGTGGGGGCCACATGTGGGTCCCACGAAAGAAAAAAAATGGGGGAATCTGGGAAGTCACGGAAGTTTATATATATAAATTTTGTTTTATTATTATTATTATAAATGTAATAAAACAAAAAAACTTTTATAAAAGCAGAATACTTTTTATAAAGTTTTGTTTTATTTGATTATAAATAGAATATATTATATTTTATTATGCATAGTGTTTGCATAGTAAAATCTTTTTATATAAAAGCAGAATACTTTTATAAAATTATTTGTTTTATTAGATTTTAAATAATATATATATATATATATATATATATATATTTTATAAATAATATATATTATATTTTATTGCATAGTATCCTTTCCATTCTCCTATAAATAGGATGCTTAGTTAGAATTGAAAACACACCAGAAATTCAGAGAATTCTTCTTCTATAATCTTGAGCGTATTTCTTTAGAGTTTTAAGAAGCTTTGAGCGTCGAAAATAGTGCAAGTTTTCTTCAAGTATATCCCCGCCCTACCCGTCAGAATACTTTTCTTTTTAAGGTAAGGGGTATTATTTTTTCTTATTCATAAAGAGAATTATTTCTTTCAATACTCGTAAGGGGTATTATTCTTTCGTATTCATGAAGAGAGTTATTTTCTTTCAATACTCGTAAGGGTTGTTATACCATTCTTTATTATTATGTTGGAATAGCTTTGTATACATCTGAAACCCACATACATGGTGAAATTCTTTTTGTTATTCCATTCTTTTTTATTACATTGGAATAACCTTTACATCTTGATCTATCGCATGCACAGTGAATACATTTGTTATTCCATTCTTTATTATTACATTGGAATATCCTATCTCATGTGGATTCTGCATGACTGGTTCCATTCTTTATTATTACATTGGAATATCACATCTATCTCTGGATTCTGCATGACTGGTTCCATTCTTTATTATTATGTTGGAATATCACATGCATGCTTGGATTTCGCATGACTTGGTTCCATTGTTTATTACTCTGTTGGAATAACATATGTTTGTGGATTACTGCGCATGCATGGTGAATGATCCTTTGTATTCATTCCTTATTAACTTGTGAAAATGATGCATCTCGTGGATTCTGGCATGGCGGCGAAAAAATCCATTTGCGATTTCATATATTCTATTATACTCGGTTGGTTAAAGTTTTGGCTTCTATACTCCATGAAATTAGTAGAATATCACGGATATTTGCGCTTCATCGATATCTTTTCATGAAAATATTCTTTTGAGCATTCTTGAATTTTTTACTCCTGGCGATATCATGTTGACAATTTGGGCGTTATTGGTTCCTAGATAAATTAATTTATAAATCTTTAAAATTTATTCTTGAACTTGTTTTATTGAATTATTATATCATTGCCATCATCCTCATGTTTATATTATGTTGAAAGTCATCGTGATGCATGGTGCATAGATGGACTTGAAATGATTATGACCGAGGATTATTCGGTATAATCATGGTAGTAATGTTATAAATGATGTGGTAAAAGTCCTTATTGGCTGTGGTGCATTGATGGGCGAGTTGTTGGCATGATCATGGCCAGTTGATGAAAACACGAATATCTTTGGCCCGTAGTGCATGGATAAATTATGGTCGTGATACTAATGAATATCCTTGCAAAAGTAGTGCGAGGGATGATGTGGATTATTTATTAAAATTGAGTCTTAGCGATAAAAGTGATGAAAAACCTTTTTAAATCATAGAAGATAGTAGATTTTATTCTCTACTTGACTCTTCTAATGGATCGCTTGTTCATTGCGATTAAACTTGATGTTTGTTATATTTTATCGGTTTAACACTTTGTTGAAGACTAATTGTGGCGCCCCAAAATAGGTATACATCACCCATTTTGAGTAAATCGATAACATGGTATCTGAAATAACTACAACTTTATTAATCTGACATAAAAATTGTGAGTTTAAATACAAATATTGCCATCTAGAAAATATTCACACCCAAATAAGTCCTCATTATAATTATTGATACATTATTTTATAAAAATGGCGAGGACTACTAAAACAACTCTCTAGAACCATCATTCCATACCCCGACTAGAACTCGCTACATTCTCGCCTCCTGAGAAGAAAAATGGAACAAAAAGAAAAAGGGTGAGCTCAACTAGCCCAGTAAAGAATATTATGACTAAGATAATATAGAACAAATTATCCTTAGTCTTCAACAGGGAAAAAAAATCTGATAAAATACAATAGACAACAAGTTTCAGATCAATATTTGCAGCGAAAATAATAATTCATAGATGAGTTACGTAGAGAATGAAATCTACTATAATCTATGAATTTAAAAGTCCATCATCAATATTTTATCCCTGTAACATCAATCAATATACATCTTGAATCAAATATTCATCTTTGCACTCTGAGCCAAAGATATTCATCGATTAATCATGTTCAATCTCAACACTTGTTCATCTTTGCACTACGGGCCAAAGATATTCATAAGAAAATCAACCATCTTTGCACTACAGGCCAAAGATATTCAGTAATATCATCATTTAGGACTGAGGATGATGAAAAATATTTTAAAGAAAATGAATCCAGTGAAATAAAAGAACAAATAATAAGGATGCGTACTTTAAACAGTCCAAGTTCAAAAATACTTCATAAATAACCATTGTGAAGTAAAATTCAAGAATGATCAAAACATGGATACAATCAAAGCTAGTATCCATAATAGATATTTTAGACAAAAAACGAAAATTTAATTTTTTTGTGAATAGTGCCGTATTCATGAATAGTGCCATATATCATCGTGAATAGTCAGTATATCGTGAATAATAACCCGATACTAAAAGACAAACATTTCACAAGAAAAATCTTACCAATATTAAAGATAATGATATTAGAAGAAATAATATCATTTTCAAAAAATAATATCCACTTACCTTGAAAAGAATAGTATTTACGGGTTTGGAATATCGGATATAATATTGAAGGAACTTGCCGTAGTATAGCAACACTCAAAGTATCAAAATACTCACAAGAATAAACTCGATAATATAGAGAGAAAACTTGATTTACGGTGTGATTTTCAATTCTAACCTAAGCACCTATTTATAGTAAAATGCTTAGAACACCAAAGCGAAAATTTAATAAAATAATAATATATATATAATTTTTTCCTCATGTAACCTTTGAATGCTAGATTCCCACATGTTTAACAACAAAATGAGCCCACCAACTTGTTAAAAACGTTTTTCTTACAAAAACACATTTTAAACTCCCAAAATCAATTATTCCGGAACTTCGAAACTTCAATAATTCATAATAAATAGCCATTTTATCAGAAAAATTCAACTCTTATGTCCATTCCATAGAAAAATCAATTCTCTACAACTTTGTAGTTTTAAGTTTTTCCAAATTCCAAGCCAAAGTTGACCGAAATCCACATACGGACGATTTTACAGGCTATAAACAAATTTCAGTCAAGAAATGGGCCCACAAACATGTTTAACATGTTTTAAACAATTTTTATAACATAAATAATCTTCTTCCTCATTTATTCATATATCACACATTCATTGTAAAGATATCACCATTATTATATTATTAAAATATAATAATATATCTAAATGAATTATTTTATCAGAAAAAGATAAAATAATAATTTTTCAACAATTGTCACTTTAAAATTTTCTCCATCTATATCCACATAAAATGAACAGTTTCTTTATCATATAAATCAATAATTAATTATTCACAAATAATATTACAGAATCATATCTTGGTAACGGTAGTTCCGAGAAAGAGGGGCTTTCCAATAAGGATTTCTCCTTACTGGCGTGTAATTAGGTGACCAAACCTCTCCTTAGACAGAATTTTCTAGATATTGCCAATAATGTTATCTAATAATATTATTCAAATAATATGAATTATTGATCTGATAATAGAAAATATTGTGTAGTGACAATTATTGAAACAACAACAATATAAAATATCAACGTAGCAATTATTGAATCAATAAAATAAAATATTGAACAGTAATTACTGTAACAATTATTGAGTAGTGCCTTCTTATGTAATAATCAATAATTGGTACAATCTGGTATGCGATGTTTTAACCAAGATTATTCCAAGCTGTATTACTTGATAACAACTTCTGCATTAATTATAAACAACTTATATTTATCGTTTTCTTCATCCAATAAACTTTTACATTATGAGGCCCACACAAGGCTCTACAGCAGTGTCGTACGAATATTCCCAAGCGGTAAGAATATTCCACAATCAAACGAATATTCCCCGACAACAATGAATATTTTATAACCACTTGCTTATTTGAAATATTTGCGCATTTTACCCATTACTAACCACATTAAACAAATCAACCCTTACTATTTCAAAATAATAAATAGAGGAAATTCAATTTTATTTATAATAAGTTGGGGTCTTACACTAATGATAAATTTTTCTATATTATCTTTGTCATAATATTTCTTACTGGGCTAGTTGAGCTCACCCTTTCACTTTCATTGTTCTCTTCAGGAAATGAGAACGTAGCAGGAAATAGTCGGGGAATAGAGTGACGGTCCAGATGATAGCATTAGTAGTCCTCACTATTCTATGAAATAGTGTGATAATAAATGTATTGAGGACTTATTTTGAGTTTGAATACTGTCTAGAAGACAATATTTGTATTAAAACTCATAGCTCATGTTGTATATTTAAGGTTGTATTTATATTCTGTACCATGTATTTGGCGACTCAGAATAGGTGATGTATACCTATTTTCGGGCGTCACAGTTGGTATCAGAGCTTAGGGATATGATCCCTGGCTGAGATGTGAGACAAGAACTAGGCGGGGAGAGACGAGGAATTCCTTCGCTAATATGACCTGCCTAAGTTTATTTGATATTTAATTGGTCGGTCAGAGTATAGGGATAATATGTGATATGTTAATTAACCCTTGTTTTGTGGCAGTATTTGAAAATGACATCAGAGAATGTTGAGAATAGCAATGGAGCACAGGAGACCGTTGAGTCTCCACAGATCAATAATAAGGATAATGTGCATCGAGCGCGCGATCCTCATGCAAACAACAACAACGACCAAATGATGAGCGATGGAATGTTCGAGAGGCTTTAATCTGATTCATGCAACATCGGTGAAACGGCTCTGTCCAAAATGTAGGTGGAAACACTTTGGCAACTCTCGATCGATCACCGCTTAGCGAGTTCAAGGCTGGGACCACGAGTTTTTGGAGGCCAAAACCACTTAAAGCGGAATCGTGGATAAAACCAAATCTGTAGATATTTGATGTCTTGGGATGCTCCGAGGAGCAAAAGGTTCCCTTTTCCACCTTCATGTTGCGAGCAGAGGTAGATTATTGGTGGGAATCTGTAAAGCGTACTCAACCTACCACATTGAAGATGACTTGGGAGAAGTTCCAAGAATTGTTCAACGACAAGTACTTTCCCGAAAGTATTCGTCACATGAAAGAGGTAGAGTTCATCAAGCTGGAGCAAAACAACATGACCGTGTCGCAGTACGAAGCCAAGTTTATCGAGTTGTCCCGATTTGCGTCCCATTTGGTTGATAATGAGGAGAGAATGACGTGAATATTTCTAAGAAGTTTGAAACCCGAGATACGTCAATATCTTATCTCTCAAAAACTATGTTTGTATTCAGATGTTGTTAATAGGGCTTAGTTATTGGAGCGCGATAATGAGTCAACCCAACCAAAAGAGAGCAGCTGGCAAAATGATAATACCAGTGATAGCAGTCATCGAAGCGGTGACAATAAGCGTGGAGGGAATCAACATGACAGAAATGGTAACCACCTCAGTGGGAATCATGGCCAAAACAATAAGAATGGGCATTTCAAGAAGAGGAGATTCAACAATAATAGAAAGATGTCAGCATCAGCACCCGTTGTTAAGGAAGGAGAACGACCACCTATCATATGCTTCAAATGTGGAGGGGAGGGACATATCGATCAAAGCATGACATAACAGGTCAAAAGCGTGTTACAATTGTGGAAGAGAAGGTCACCTAGCTCGATTTTATCATTCAGGGAAGGCAAGTTCAAGTGGGATGGAGGCACCAAAGGCCGTCCCAGAAAAGTCAAAGCCAGTAGTTCAAGGGAGAGCATTTGTTGTGACCTCCTAGAAAGCAAAAAACCCGAACAAGGTCATCACGGGTAAGCTTATCATAAACTCTAGCGAAGTCTATACCTTATTTGATACCGGTTCTACCCATTCTTTTATTTCTCCTACTTGCGCTCAATGTTTAAATTTGACTCCAGAGAAATTAGACTTTGACTTATCTGTTGAAACTCCGTTGGGAGAAACCTTCATTACATCCATTGTTTATAAGTCTTGTTTGATTCAAATCAACACTTTCACGTTACCTGTCGATCTTATCTTTTTGAAAATAGCCTTTGATGCGATTTTAGAAATTGATTGGTTAACTACTCATCATGTTTTTCGTAAGGTTGTTAGCTTTCATATTCATAACCAATCCATATTGCGAATTCAAGCAACCAAACCACTAAATTTAATCACTGTTATATCAAGCCATAAGTAAAGAACCCCGATCCTTTCGTTGTTGACTTGTGTGGAATGCACCGAAGCCAGACTTTTTGTAGGCGATGTTGTGAATGATGATGGCAAGTTGATAGGTATCAATGTGACGTACTATCCAAGTCTTGGATGAGAGTCACAGTTTTGAATGATATTTCTATTGCTAATAAATTTCCTGACGTATTCTTGAAGACTTCTTAGCCTACCCCTAGAGCGTGAAATCAAATTTTGTATTGACCCTAGTACAAAACCCATTTCTAAAACCCTTAAATATTTCTTCAACCAAAATGAACGTATAATGCGCCAAAGACGTTGGCTCGAGCTGTTGAAGATTACGACTATACCATTCAATATCATTATGGAAGAGAGAACGTGGTAGCTGACGTATTGAGTAGAAGATCGTATGCATTTACGAGTGCGATGTTGTTAAACAAAAACCCATTTCATATAACTTACAAATGATGAAGATAGAGTTAAAGACTCTAGAGACCCACGTGAAGATAACGAATATACTAGTAGAATTGACTTTAATCGATAAAGTTAAAGCGGCTCAAATTACACACCTGGAGTTGATGAATAAGAAGAAGAAGGTTCAAGAAGGCGTTATTCTAAAAGCAAGAGTCGATGAATAGAGGAAATCTCAACCCTCGATTTAATTGGCCCATTTGAAATCCTCGATCGAGTAGGAACTGTGACCTATAGACTCGTTTTACCGCCAATTATGTTGCGTGTTCATAACGTTTTTCACGTATCGATGTTACGTAAATATGTGGATGACTCGAACCACATTATTAAATTAGAACTAGACAAGATAGTAGAAGATTTAACGTATGAGGAGATACGTGTTAAAATCTTAGATAAGAAGGATCGTATTCAACACTCAAAGGTTATACCTCAAGAGTTAGAATCTAAAATGAATTCAAGGTATCCTCATCTCTTCGGCATACCAGGTACGTACGTAAATTTCGAGGGAAAAATTTCATAAGGAGGGGAGATTGTGAGACCCCAAATTTTATGAATAAAGATTTAAATTTCTCGAAATATTTTTTTTTGAATATTATTGTGTGGATTTGATATAATGTTATAGTTGTGGGTAATATTTATAAATTTTTGCAAAGTAAGCAAGTGGTTATATAATACTTGATTGGTCGAGGAATATTAGTTTTAACAGGAAATATTCGTACGACGGCATAATCATTGGTGGACCCCAAAATAGAATTATTGTCGGATTGAGAAAATGACAAAAATATTTTATGAAAATAACGGCGAAAGTTTTACTGTTAATTATTTGAAACACCCGTGTTAAAAGAAATGCTGATGTCTGGCATGGTTGCATAGTAGCACACAGTATTGATTATCGATGCTTACATGAGAAGTCACTTAGTTTTGTTCAATTATTGCTACAGTAATTGCTGCATAGTATCTCACGTTATTTGATTCAATTATTGTCAATATTTTATATATTATTAAATCAATAATTGAGACGACAAAGTTATTAATATTATTATTTGCAATATTAACAATGTCTAGAAGTTATGTCAAGGAGAGGTTTGGTCACCTAATTACGCGCCAATAGGGAGAAATCCTTATTGGAAAGCCCCCTCTTTCCTAGGAACGACCTGGTCGATGAATATTGTGAATTATAATAACGGAGATAAATGTTGTTAAAATTATTAAGGTAATTTTTATGAAGTTTTGCTTATTTTATGGACCCCCATTTACCCATTTTTTAAAATAATTGGTAGAAATTTCTTAAAAGGTGGGCCCACATGTGGGGGCCACATGGTGAACCCACCTAAAGAAAAATGGGGAGGGGGTGGGGTGGGGGGAATGCAGGGAAGTCACGAAGTTTATATATATATTATATATAAATTTTGTTTTATTATTATTATAAATGTAATAAAAGCAAAAACTTTTATATAAAATGAATACTTTTTATAAAGTTTTGTTTTATTTGATTATAAATAGAATATATTATATTTTATTATGCATAGTATTTGAATAGTGCGTGTATAGTATTTGCATAGTAAAATCTTTTTATATAAAATAGAATACTTTTTATAAAGTTTTGTTTTATTTGATAATAAATAGAATATATTATATTTTATTATGCATAGTGTTTGCATAGTGCTGCATAGTGTTTGCATAGTAAAATCTTTTTTATATAAAAAAGCAGAATACTTTTATAAAGTTATTTGTTTTATTAGATTTTAAATAAAATATATAAATATATATATATATATATATTTTGTAAATAGAATATATTATATTTTATTGCATAGTATCCTTTCCATTCTCCTATAAATAGGATACTTAGTTAGAATTGAAAATATACCAGAAATTCAGAGAATTCTTCTTCTATAATCTTGAGCGTATTTCTTTAGAGTTTTAAGAAGCTTTGAGTGTAGAAAATAGTGCAAGTTTTCTTCAAGTATATCCCCGCCCTACCCGTCGGAATACTCTTCTTTTTAAGGTAAGGGGTATTATTTTTCGTATTCATGAAGAGAATTATTTTCTTTCAATACTCGTAAGGGGTATTATTCTTTCGTATTCATGAAGAGAGTTATTTTATTTCAATACTCGTAAGGGTTATTATTCCATTCTTTATTATTATGTTCGAATAACTTTGTCTGTCACAATCTACCGCATACATGGTGAAATTCTTCTATTATTCCATTCTTTATTATTACATTGGAATAACTTTTGTCTATCTTGGTCTATCGCATGCACAGTGAATTCATTGTTATTCCATTCTTTATTATTCTATTGGAACATCACACTTGTCATGCGGATTCTGCGTGACACAGTTCCATTTTTATTATTCTATTGGAATATCACATGCATGCGGATTACACATGACCTGGTTCCATTCTGTGTTACTCTATTGGAATAACCTGTCTATGTGGATTACCACATGCATGGTGAATGATCCTTTGTATTCATTCCTTATTAACTTGTGGAAATGATGCATCTCACGTGGATTCTGGCATGGCGGGCGAAAATCCATTTGCGGTTTCATATATTCTATTATACTCGGTTGGTTAAAGTTTTGGCTTCTACTACTCTATGAAATTAGTATAATATCACGGATATTTGCGCTTCATCCGATATCTTTTCATGGAAATATTCTTACGAGCATTCTCGAATTTTTACTCCACAAAGCAGTATCATGTTGACAATTTGGACGTTATTGGTTCCTGGATAAATTAATTTATAAATCTTTAAAATTTATTCTTGAACTTGTTTTTTTAAATTATTATGTCATTGTTATCATCCTCATGTTTATATTATGTTGAAAGTCATCTATGGCCTGTAGTGCATAGATTGACTTGGTATGATTATGACCAGGGATTATTCGGTATAATCATGACCGTAATGTTATAAATGATTTGGTAAAAGTCCTCATTGGCTCGTAGTGCATTGATGGATAGTTGTTGGCATTATCATGACCATTGATGAAAACAAGAATATCTTTGGCCCGTAGTGCATGGATAAATTGTGGTCGTGATACTAATGAATATCCTTGGCCGTGGTGTAGGGATGGTGTGGATTATTTATTAAGTTGAGTCTCGTGATAAAAAGTGATGAAAAACCTTTTAAATCATAGAAGATAGTAGATTTTATTCTCTACTTGACTCTTCTAATGGATTGCTTGTTCATTGCGAGTTAAACTTGATGTTTGTTATATTTTATCGGTTTAACTTCATGAAGACTAATGATAAATTATTACGCATTATCTTAGTCATAATATTTCTTCTTTGGGCTAGTTGAGCTCACCCTTTCGCTTTCATTGTTCTCTTCAGAAAATGAGAACGTAGCAGGGACTAATCGGGGAACAGAGTGACGGTCCAGATGATAGCATTAATAGTCCTCACTATTCTATAAAATAGTGTGATAATAAATGTATTGAGGACTTATTTTTAGTTTGAATACTGTCTAGAAGACAATATTTGTATTAAAACTCACAGCTTATGTTGTATATTTAAGGTTGTATTTGTATTCTGTACCATGTATTTGACGACTCAGAATAGGTGATGTATACCTATTTTGGGGGCGTCACACATAAATTGCAACAACTCAGTTTCTACAACAAACCAAGAGAATTTGGATTCACAGAGTATATAGAATTTTTGCCGTCAAACACATATACATGCTTATAATATAGAGATTATGGAACATACCTTTTGTTGCTTAACAGAAATTCTTGCTAAACACACTGGAATTTACGTGAAAATTCCTAGACTCCTCTCCAATTCTCTCTCAAGAAATTCTCAATTTTCTCAGAGTTCTCAGTATCACAACATAGACCAACTTAAGCGTAAAACCAAACTGACTAGTAAGCGTAAACAAAAGAAACTGATACACCTTAATACGCCAGATTTAATAGAATAACAGTTACAAAACAAACGTATATATTATAAATATATTATATTTATTATTTTAATTTATTTTATTTGATTTTCAAAAACTAGAAATCCCAAAAGTCATAAGGCTTGTTTGGCAAACCATTTAAATTTTAAAGAATTAAAATACTTTTAAGCCTTGTTTGGCAAAAACTAAATTAAATCCTTTTTAATTTATTTTAATAAACACTTTAGTTTATAATTTATAATTACATATTATTTATTTGAATTTCTGTGAGACCCCAAATTTTATGAATAAAGATTTAAATTTCTCAAAATATTTTTTTGAATATTATGGTATGGATTTGATATAATGTTATAGTTGTGGGTAGTATTTATAAATTTTCCAAAGTATGCAAGTTGTTATAAAATATTCATTTGGTCGGGGAATATTCTTTTTGTCGGGAATATCCGTACGACGGCACAATCATTGGTGAACCCACAACGGAAGTATTGTCATATTTAGAAAAGCAGCGAATTATCTTTTATAAAAATAACGTGGAAGTATTCTGAATTAAAAGCTGTTGAACTACCCATTAGTAGTAAAAAATACGATGTCTGGCGTGGTTGCATAGTAGCACCTATATTGGTTATTGATGCTTAGGTGATAAGTCACTTCGGTTATACTCAATTATTGCTCTCTTGTAATTCTTTGCATCACATCTCTCATATTATTGATTCGATTATTGTCACGATATCATCTCGCATGATATGTTATATTATTAAATCAATAATTGAGACGACAAAGTTGTTCATATTATTAAATTGCAATATTTATAATGTCTAGAAGTTCTGTCAAGGAGAGGTTTGGTCACCTAATTGCGCGCTAATAGGGAGAAATCCTTATTGGAAAGCCCCCTCTTTCCTGGGAACGACCTGGTTGTTAAATATTGTGAGTTATAATATTAATGATGAATAAGTTCGTGTTGATTAAAGATGAATTTGATAGTTCCATTGTGTTGGGATTATTTGTGTTAGTAGAAATCGACATTTATTTCGATAATAATTGATGTATGGAGATTATATTGTTCAATCTGGTATTCAGGGCACTTTTCGTGTTGGAGTACTATTCACGAGTTACTATTCATGAATTATTATTCACGAGTTACTATTGAGTCACATTCACTTACTATTAGGGGAGTTGGTGCAAGATTGATGATACTTACATGACTAAGTTAAAAATGGAGGTATAGATGGAGATCTTATCTTTGTAATTAATTTTTCACATGTTTAGAACTATTGAGTCACATGATTTACTATTAGGGGAGGTGGTGCAAGTTTGATAATACTTGGATGACTGAATTAAAAATGAAAGAAAAGTTGGAGGTATTGTACTGTAATATTTTGAGCCCCAAAACGTGCAATTATCGAAACTATATTTTCTTTAAATAGAAGCTCATTCTTCCTTCATTTCTCACCAATTCACTAAAGCTATAGAGCAATTATTATAGAGATAAATTATAGAGAGAAAGAAGAAGAGAAGTCTGCTACCTCTCTACTCCAGTACCCAACTTTATTCTAAGGTAAGAGATATTATTTGTTGTACTCGTAAGGGGTATTATTCTTTCGTATTCATGAAGAGAATTATTTCTTTCAATACTCGTAAGAGTTGTTATTCCATTCTTTGTTATTCTGTTGGAATAACCTATTTATCTGATCTGCGCATACATGGTGAAATTCTTCTATTATTAGTTCTTTATTATTACGTGAATATCACGTCATGCGTTCTGGCGGACTGGTTCCATTATTTATTATTACATTAGAATATCACATGCTGCATGCTTTTTACTTGGGACCTAGTTCCGTTCTTTATTATTACATTGGAATATCATATGCATGCATTTTACGTACAGGACTGGTTTCGCCTCTTTATTATTACATTGGAATATCTTGTGCATGCATTTTACGTGGGACCTAGTTAAAGTCTTTATTATTCTGTTGGGAATAACACATGCATACGGTCTCTATCGCATGCATGGTGAATCCTTATGTTATTCCATTCTTTATTATTACATTGGAATAACTTTGTATACATGTGGATTACCACATGCATGGTGAATGATCCTTCATATTCATTCCTTATTAAATTGTGGAAATGATCTGTTTACGTGGATTACCGCATGGCGGGCGAAAATCCATTTGCAGTTTCATATATTCTCTTATACTCAGTTGGTTAAAGCTTTGACTTTTATACTCCATGAAATTAGTTGAATATCCTTGATATTTGCGCTTCATCCATTATCTTTTCATGGAAATATTCTTCTGAGCATTCTTGAATTTTACTCTACAAAGAAGTATTATGATGACAATTCTTGAACTTATTTTATTAAATTATTATGTCATTGTCATGAGGAGTTATGTTGGTTATTATGTGAAAACATGAAAGTTTCTTAGAAATCACAAAGAGTTGAAAATCAGATTTTGGTGAAAATGGAACATGAAATTCAATTGACCATATCTCCTATTATATTTCGAATTTTTGAGTGTGGTCAAGTCCTAGAGTTAGATCTATGAGTTTACTAACTTATCCAAGTGGAATCACTAGAAAAGGTGTTGTAGATTTTAGTGTAATGACTGCTTTTTAGCAAAGGAGTCAAAAGCTGGAAAATAACAAAAAAGCTATCGCCCATAATTTTGTAAAATTTGTTTTTTACCACTTAATTTGTGAGAAAAATTTCGGCCTTTAGGCACATGAAAGTATACGATATAAGGTACCTCCTGTCCAAAAATGAGCTCATTCCGACTTAAATGAGCAAGTTATGACCATTTCAATATTTAGGTTTTTCCAACGAAAAACGCTATAACCGGAGTTCTATAACTCTAGTGAGCATGAAATTTAAACTGGAAGCTCACATTAACATGTGTAAGATCCTGCCAAGATTTGGGAATTTTTGGAGTTAAACTTGAGGTAGTTAATTTCTTAAGGAATTAATTAAAAATTGATTTTTAAAAAATAGTAAATAAATTTTAAAAATTCTGAGAAAAATATATGTTCATTATGGGACTATATTCTCCTAAATCCCAGAAAAGAAATATTTTTGGGACTGATTTGGTATTTTCATGAAAATAGTTTAATTACTGAACATATGAGTTAAATATGTTATGTGAAGTAACAAAGTTGGAAAATAGGATTTTATGGTGGAAATCCTATATAAGGTATATCTTGATTTTTTTATAAAGGATTTGATCATTGGTGATGAAATCTTATGAGTATGACATTTTGAATGATTAAATGCATTAGTTGGTAAAGTGTAAACAATTGAAATAAATTATTTATAAGTTTAAGAAGTGATTAAAATATTGTTATGATATTAATAATATTAGATTATGAGTTTATTAAGTGATTGATAATATTTGGATAAATTTAAAGTCTTTAATATTTATCCTTGTTTTAGTTTGATTAATGCTTATATCATTGTCATCATCCTCATGCTTATATGGTGATGAAAGTTATCTTTGGCTTACGTGCGAAGATGGACTGTTGTTTATTGAATTATATATCTTTGGCTTACGTGCAAAGATGAATTGTTGATTATTGGTTTTCTGGTTGTATATCTTTAGCTTACGTGCAGAGATGGATTTGGTATGATTATGACTAGGGATTATTCGGTATAGTCATGACCATTGATGATTTAAAGAATATTCTTGGCCCGTAGTGCAGGGTCGATGATGTGGTTTATTTATTAAGCTGAGTCTCAGCGATAAAAATTGATGAAAACATTTTAAATCATAGAAGATAGTAGATTTTATTCTCTACTTGACTTTTCTAATGGATTGCTTGTTCATTGCGAGCTTAAACTTGATGTCTATTGTATTTTATCAGTTTAACATTGTTGAAGGCTAATGATAATTTATTCTGTATTATCTTAGTCATAATATTTCTTACTGGGCTAGTTGAGCTCACCCTTTCTTTCATTGTTCTCTTCAGGAAATGAGAATATAGCTGGGACTAGTCGGGGAATGGAGTGACGGTCCAGATAATAGCATTAGTAGTCCTCCCTATGGTATGCCATACAATATATAATTGTATTAAGGACCTAAGATGTGTGTGTCGTATTTTATAAGTCACTTAATAATTGATTTTGGTGAACAATAGGGTGATGAGAACCCAACCCTGAAAGCGTCAAAAGTGCACCGCAGTAAAATGAAGAGAACAGAAATCTTCTCGTGTCCTTTTGGAGACTTGAAATATTTGTTGCTATACTTTATATGGAATGTATTAATTTGAAGTATGAATATTGTCATATTATATACATTACAATATTTGTATTGAAACTCACAGTATATATGTCGTCGTATTTTGCACGATTGTTGTATAATTAAGTTGTATTTGAATTTATGTACCATGTATCTGGCGACTCAAGATGGGTGATGAATACCTATGTTTTGGGGGCGTCACAATTTCCATATCCAACACTAACCCATTACATTAATCACACATTATATTTTAATTAAATATAATATTTTAACAAATATCACAAAATTATACTTTTCATTATAACTTTATTTAATAATTTAATATATCATTTAAATTACTAGCCACAATATAACATCTCATGTTATAATTCAAATCTCTAAATTATAAATTAATTAAATTTAGAATTTATCTAATAAATTTAGATTTACAAATATTTATTAACGACCATCACATCAATAATTATTTATTCCATCAATTCAATAATAGACACATCAAATAAATATTTATATTATTTAATAAATATTTAATATTACAACTTGAAATTTCGGATCGTTACATCCTTCCTTCCTTACAAGGATTCTGTCCCCAGAATCACAATTCAAACAATCAAATCGTCACATTCTCCCCTACTTACAAAGATTCTGTCCCCATAATCGAAGAAAAAGACTAAACAAATAACTTAGGGTAATTTTCCATCATATCAGCTTTGAGTTCCCACGTAGCCTCTTCGACATTGTGGTTCCTCCATATCACCTTCACAGAAGGTATCACTTTATTCCTGAGCACTTGTTCCTTCCTGTCGACTATCTGGATAGGAATCTCTTCATAAGACAAATCTTTATTGAACTGCAACGGTTCATACTCAATCACATGCTTGTAATTGGGTTTATACGGTCGCAACACTGACACATAAAAAACATTGTGCACATGCTCTAATTCTGGAGGTAAAGCTACTTCGTAAGCCACCTCTCCCACTCTTCGCAATATTTCGAAAGGTCCAATAAACCTCGGGCTGAGCTTGCCTTTCTTGCCGAAACGAATCTTCCCCTTCCAAGGAGAAACTTTCAGGAATACGAAATTTCCTACTTCAAACTCACGACTCTGCCTGTGTTGATCAGCATACTTTTTCTGTCGATCTTGAGTATCTACCAATCTTTCTCTGATGAGTTTGACAATTTCAGTGGTCTGCTGAACCAGTTCTGGGCCTAACAGTTGTCGTTCTCCAACTTCATCCCAGCATAGTGGAGTTCTACACTTCCTGCCGTATAACGCCTCGTATGGCGGCACACCAATGCTTGCGTGGTAACCGTTATTGTATGCAAATTCCACCAACGGTAGATGATCATCCCAGTTTCCTTTGAAATCCATGATGCACGCTCTGAGCATATCTTCAAGAGTCTGGATCATTCTTTCGCTTTGCCCATCGGTTTATGGATGATATGCTGTACTCATTTTCAATTGCGTTCCCATGCATTCTTGAAGTTTCTTCCAGAAATTTGAAGTGAACCTCGGATCTCTGTCTGATACAATTGACACTGGAACTCCATGTCTTGAGACAACCTCCTTAACGTATAGCTTTGCCAGCTAATCAAGATTAAATCTAATCTTTATTGGCAAAAAGTGTGCAGATTTTGTCAATTTGTCCACTATCACCCATATTGCATCATACCATTTCTGAGTCATTGGAAGACCTGCCACAAAATCCATTGTGATATGCTCCCACTTCCATTCTGGTATCTCCAACGGTTGAAGTAATCCGCTTGGTCTTTGATGCTTGGCCTTCACTTTCTGACATGTCAAGCACTTTGCAACGCATTCTGCAACATCTCTTTTCATGTTCAACCACCAAAAATGACGCCGCAAATCTTGATACATTTTCGTACTTCCTGGATGAATTGAATATCTTGAGCTATATGCTTCCGTCAAGATTTCTTCTTTAATATGATGAACTGCTGGAACCCAAATTCGTCCCTCGAATCTTAGCATTCCATCAGTATCGACTTGATACTTCACTTCTTTACCATCGACCACTCTTTCTTTTATTTTCTTGCATTCTTCATCCTATAGCTGCGCGTTCTTCACTTTGTCCACCAAAGTTTGACTGGCTTCCATCTGGTACAAGTTTTCATCGGATTCTTCTGGAAATTTGATTTCCAGCTCTAACCTTGTCATTGCTGTAATAAGCTACTCCTTCTCTATTAACAACATCAACTTTTCTCTGCCTTTCCTACTCAAGGCATCTACAACCACATTAGCTTTGCCCGGATGATAAAAGATTTCGCAATCATAATCTTTTATCAGTTCCATCCATCTCCTTTGCCGCATGTTCAGGTCTTTCTGTGTGAAAATATACTTCAGACGTTTATGGTCTATGTAGATCTCACATTTCTCTCCATAGAGATAGTGTCTCCATATCTTCAGTGTGAATACAACCGCCGCCAACTCTAAATCATGAGTCGGATACCCTTTCTCATAGTCTTTTAGTTGCCTTGATGCATACGCAATAACCTTGTCGTTCTGCATAAGGATACAACCCAATCCTTTGTGGGACACAACACTATACACCACAAAGTTTCCTGTATTATCTGGTAACGATAACACAGGTGCCACACTTAACTTCTTCTTCAGTTCTTGAAAACTTTCCTCACACTTTTTCGTCCAAACAAATTTTACAGATTTTCTTGTCAAATTTGTCAACGGAGTGGCAATCTTGGAAAAATTCTGGATAAACCGTCTATAATAGCTTGCCAAACCCAAGAAACTTCTTACTTCATATGGAGTTCTTGGTTGTTGCCAATTTATTACCGCTTCAACTTTTGATGTATCCACCGAAATCCCATCCTTATCAATTACATGCCCAAGAAATTGTACACGTTCCAGTCAAAATTCACATTTAGAGAATTTCGCGTACAACTTTTCCTTTCTTAACGTCTCCAATGTCATACGTAAGTGTTCCACGTGTTCCTCTTGAGTTTTAGAGTACACCAAAATATCATCGATGAACACCACCACAAATTTGTCCAAAAATGGTTTAAACACCCTGTTCATCAAATCCATGAACGCTGCAGGGGCATTTGTCAAACCAAATGACATCACTAAAAATTCGTAATGTCCATACCGAGTTCGGAATGCCGTCTTCAGTACATCCTCCTTCCTTACTTTTAATTGGTGATATCCACTTCTCAAATCTATTTTCGAGAAATATCTAGCACCCTTCAACTGATCAAACAAGTCATCTATTCTTGGCAATGGATATTTGTTCTTAATAGTGACTTTGTTCAATTCCCTATAATCAATGCAAAGACGCATTGACCCATCCTTCTTCTTCACAAATAACACAGGGGCTCCCCACGGTGACACACTCTGTTGAATGTACTTTTTATCTAGCAGCTCTTGTAGTTGCACCATTAGTTCCTTCATTTCCATCGGAGCCATTCTGTACGGGACCTTCGATATCGGAACGGTTCCTGGCGCTAAGTCGATCACGAACTCAATTTCTCAGTCAGGCGGAAGTCCTGGCAAATCCTCCAGAAACATGTCCATGAAGTCCCTAACCACTGGTATTTTTTCCAATTTCACACCCTTCTCCTTTTGAGTATCGATTATGTAAGCTAAATACCCTACACAGTCCTGACTCAACAACTTTTTAGCCTGCATCATCGTCAGACATTTCATTTGTCTAGGCGATTTGCTACCATGAAAAACTACCTTTGACGAAGTCATAAAGTTTACACACTTCTTTTGGCAGTCAATTATCGCTCCATAATTAAACAGCCAATCCATTCCCAAAATAACATTGAACTCGCCGAGTTTTTTCGGGATTAAATCTACTTTCATGACATTCCCCTCTATATTCATCCTACAGTCCTTGTATACGAACCTAACAGGAATCACTTCCCTATTCGCAATTTCTATGTTTAAAGGGAATTTCAACTCTTCACAAGGTATTTCTAACTTATTAACAAATTCCTCAGATATAAACGAGCAAGTAACACCCGAATCAAATAATACACATGCATCTATATCATTGATTGGGATAATACCTGACACGACATCTTTTGATTGCACTGCGTCCTGAACCGTCATGTTGAAAGTTCTGGCTGTGGGCTTATTTATTGTTGTTGGTCCAATAATAGCCAGCGCACCTCCACTAGCATTTCCCTTGCTCCCATTTGTCTCACCAGATCTCTTCTTAGGGCATTCACGAGCAAAGTGATCCTCGGATCTGCACGTGAAGCACACATTCTTCTTAGCTTGAGTGCAATTTGGGGCGATGTGACCTTCCTGGCCACAATTGAAGCATACTCGCTTCCCCATCAAGCACACACCCTTGTGAAACTTACCACACATAGCGCATTCTTCGAACTTCTTATTTTGCTGGTTTCTTTGCCGATTTCCAGCTCCCCTATTCGCATTCCACTTCCTCTTCAGGTTGTTATTGCCATTTCCACCGTTACCACCACCACCATTTTTAGTTTCACCTTCACTTTTCTTCTTCCTCTGCTCCTGGTTATGTTTTGTTACCGCCTCGCCTCCACTTTCAGCGAGAATTGCTTTCTCCATCATTGTTGCAAACGTTTTCAATTGGAACAGGGAGACCCTCTTTGTCAACCAGGGGTTTCGATCCTGCTTTCGAACCTCTTAGCCTTGCGTTAAATGCATCTTGACTTGATTTGGTGCAAACCTCGCCAACTCGTTGAATCTTGCGGCATACTCAGACACCGACATTGTTCCCTGCTTCAATTCCAAAAATTGTACTTCCAGCTGACTCTTCGAACTTTCTGGAAAATATGTCTAAAAGAATATTTCCTTGAACCTTTCCTAAGACATAATTCCTGGTCCTCCTCGGGTTTTATTGGCCTGCCACCAATAACTTGCCTCTGCTTTCAACATAAACGTTGTAAAAGCAGTCTTCTGGTTATCCTCTACCCTAGCAACATCAAAAACCTTCTCGATTTCCATGATCCAGGTCTGTGCTTCAACTGGATTCATGGACCCACGGAATTCTGGTGGTCCAACCACCTTGAAATCCTTAAACGTAGTACCTTGGTTCTGAGGTTAATTCTGCAAAGCACCCGTCAATAACGTCACTAGATGTTGAACTGGGTTTCCTTCCACATTATTGTTGTTGTTGTTGTTTTCCTCAGTGGTTCTCTATCGTAGTGGTTGACGTCTTGGAGGCATTTTCTGCTAAAATACATCCATTAGCTTCTATTCAACCTTTTAAGTATTATATACTTGAGTTGCACATCATAAAAGTTTATCACATAACACTTAACACTTTGAATAAAAAAATAACTTTTATTCGAAGTACTGCATACATGGTGAAATTCTTCTATTATTCCATTCTTTATTATTCTGTTGGAACATCCTGTCGGTGCGAATTTTGCCTGACCTGGTTCCGTTATTTATTATTCTGTTGGAATATCCTGTCGGTGCGTTTACGCATGACCTGGTTCCATTATTTATTATTCTGTTAGAATAACCTGTCTGTGCGGTCTATCGTATGCCTGGTGATTTCTTTTGTTATTCCATTTTTTATTATACTAAGTTGGTTAAAGTTTTGGCTTTTATACTCCATGAAATTAGTGGAATATCCTTGATATTTGTGCTTCATCCAGTATCTTTTCATGGAAATATTCTTCTGAGCATTCTTGAGTTTTACCCCACAAAGCATTATCATGTTGACAATTTGGACGTTATTGGTTCCTGGAAAAATTAATTTCTGAACTTGTTTTATTGAATTCATATATCATTGTCATCATCCTCATGTTTATATTTTGTTGAGAGTCATCTGTGGCCTGTAGTGCATAGATGGACTTGGTATGATTATGACCAGGGATTATTCGGTGTAATCATGATCGTAATGTTACAAATGATGTGGTAAAAGTCCTCATTGGCCCGTAGTGCATGGATGGAAAGTTGTTGGCATGATCATGACCATTGATGAATACACGAATATCCTTGGCCTGTAGTGCATGGATAATTTGTGGTTGTGATACTAAAGAATATCCTTGGTCGTAGTGCAGGGGTTATTCGATGATGTGGATTATTTATTAAGCTGAGTCTCAGCGATAAAAGTGATGAAAAACTTTTTAAATCATAAAAGATAGTAGATTTTATTCTCTACTTGACTCTTTTAATGGATTGCTTGTTCATTGCAGATTAAACTTGATGTTCATTATATTTTATTAGTTTAACATTTGTTGAAGGCTAACGATAATTTATTACGCATTATCTTAGTCATAATATTTCTTCTTCGGGCTAGTTGAGCTCACCCTTTTGCTTTTATTGTTCTCTTGAGAAATGAGAACGTGGCGAGGAACTAGTCGGGAGCGGAGTGACGGTCCAGATGATAGCATTAGTAGTCCTCACTATTCTATGAAATAGTGTGTTAATAAATGTATTAAGGACTTATTTTGAGTTTGAATACTGTCTAGAAGACAATATTTGTATTAAAACTCACAGTTCTTGTTTTATATTTAAGATTGTCTTTGTATTCTATACCATGTATTTGGTGACTCAGAATAGGTGATGTATACCTATTTTGGGGGCGTTACAGTTGGTATCAAAGCTTAGGGATATGATCCCTGGCTAAGATGTGAGATAAGAACTAGGAGGGGAGAGACGAGGAATTCCTTTGCTAGTATGACCTACCTAAGTTTATTTGATATTTAATTGGTCGGTCAAAGTAAAAGGATAATATGTGATATGTTAATTAACCCTTGTTTTGTGGTAGTATTTGAAAATGACATCCGAGAATGTTGAGAAAATCAATGGAGCACAGGAGACCATTGAGTCTCCATAGATCAATAATCAGGATAATGTGCATCAGGAAGGCGACAATCCTCAGGCAAACAATAAAACTGACCAAATGATGAACGATGGAATGTTTAGAGGCTTTATGCAATTCATGCAACATCAGGCAAGAGCGGCTCCTGTCCAAAATGCAGGTGGAAATACTGGAAACTCTCGGATGGTCACCGCCAAGCAGTTTAAAGAATTGGGACCACAGAGGTTTTTGGAGAGCCAAAACCACTTAAGGCGGAGACGTGGATAAAGTAAATCGGCAAGATATTTGAGGTCTTGGGATGCTCCGAGGAGTAAAAGGTTCCCTTTGCAACCTTCATGTTGCGTGCAAAGGCAGATTACGTGTGGGAATCTGTAAAGCGTACTCAACCTGCCGCACTGAAGATGACTTGGGAGAAGTTCCAAGAATTTTTCAACGACAAGTACTTTCTCGAAAGTATTTGTCACATGAAAGAGGTAGAGTTCATCAAGCTGGAGCAAAATAACATGACCGTGTTGCAGTACGAAGCCAAGTTTGCCGAGTTGTCCCGGTTTGCGTCCCATTTGGTTGATAATGAGGAGAGAATGACGTGAATATTTCTAAGAGGTTTGAAACTCGAGATACGTCAATAACTTATCTCTCATAAACTGTGTTTGTATTCAGATGTTGTTAATAGGGCTCAGTTATTGGAGCGTGATAATGAGTCAACCCAACCAAAAGAGAGCAGCCGACAAAATGATAATACCAGTGATAGCAGTCATCGAAGCGGTGACAACAAGCGTGGAGGGAATCAACAGGCCAGAAATGGTAACCACTTCGGTGGTAATCAGATCCAAAAAAATAAGAATGGAAATTTTAAGAAGAGGAGATTCAACAATGATGGAAAGATGTCAGCACCAGCACCCGTTGTTAAGGAAGGAGAACGACCACCTATCATATGCTTTAAATGTGGAGGGGAGGGACATATCAGTCCAAACTGCGCGATGCCATCCAAAGCATGTTATAATTGTGGAAGAGAAGATCACCTAGCCCGATTTTGTCGTTCACCGAAGACAAGTTCAGCTAGGATGGAGGCACCAAAGGCCGTCCCAGAAAAGTCAAAGCCGGTAGTGCAGGGGAGAGCATTTGTTGTGACCTCCTAGAAAATAAGGAACCCAAATGAGGTCATCGCGGGTAAGCTTATCATAAACTCTAGCGAAGTTTATACCTTATTTGATACCGGTTCTACCCATTCTTTTATTTCTTCTACTTGCGCTCAACTTTTAAATTTGACTCCGGAGAAATTAGACTTTGACTTATCTGTTGAAACTCCATTGGGAGAAACCTTCATTACATCCACTGTTTATAAGTCTTATTTGGTTCAAATCGGTACCTTCACATTACCTGTCGACCTTATTTCATTGAAAATACTTGCATTTGATGTGATTCTAGGGATTGATTGGTTAACTACTCATCATGCAAAAATTGATTATTTTCGTAAGGTTGTTAGCTTTCATATTCCTAACTAACCTATTATGCGAATTCAAGCAACCAAACCATTAAAATCAATCATTGTCATCTCAAGCCATAAATTTATTCGTTTATTGAAAAATGGATGTCAAGCTTTCTTAGCTCATGTCACGGATCTAAACAAAAATATGTCAGTTTTGAATGATATTTCTATTGTTAATAAATTTCCTGACGTATTCCCTAAAGGACTTCCTGGCCTACCCCCAGAGCATGAAATTGAATTTTATATCGACCTTGAACCCGATACAAAACCCATTTCCAAAGCCCCATATCGAATGGTTCTTATTGAACTTCAGGAGTTAAAGACCCAATTGCAGGAATTGTTAGACATTGGCTTTATTCGTCCTAGTACTTCTCCTTGGGGTGCTCCTATTCTATTCGTGAAAAAGAAAGACGGGAGTATGCAACTTTGTATTGATTATCGGCAGTTGAATCATGTCACCATCAAAAATAGGTACCTATTGCCACGTATTGATGACCTGTTTGACCAGTTACAAGGAGCCAAATTCTTTTCAAATATTGATCTTCGTTCCGGATATCGCCAATTGAAGATTAGAACCGATGATATTCCAAAGACGGCTTTCAGAACTGGGTACGGGCATTATGAATTCCTAGTTATGTCTTTTGGATTGACTAATGCTCCTTCTGCCTTTATGGATATGATGAACCGAGTATTCAAGGAATATTTGGATCACTTTGTGGTCGTCTTTATTGATGACATCCCTATTTATTCCAAAAGCTGTGAAGATCATGAGCAACACTTGAGACTGATACTCCAAAAGCTTCGTGAAAACAAGCTTTATGCCAAGTTGAAGAAATGTGAGTTCTGGCTTGAGGAAGTAGCATTCCTTGGGCACATGGTATCAAACAGTGTTCTGAATCTGCTAACTTGTGGCAATGAATCTAGCATTTGTAAGTAATCCACCAATTCCGGGTCGTCGACCTCTTCATCCCCCAATAAAGTTGTTTCTAACGGATCGTTGACCAAACTCTTGCTCATATCTTCACTGATGATTTGTTCAACTAAATCCATCCAAAAACATTCTTCCTCATCCGTAGGGAATTTCATGGCCTTGAAAACATTAAATTTGATTTCTTGATCTTGGACCCTCATAGTAAGTTCTCATTTTTGTACGTCTGTGAGTGTCCTACCCGTGGCCAAGAAAGGTCTCCCGGGGATAATTGGGATGTTCTTGTCCTCCTCAAAATCCAGAATGATAAAGTCCGCGGTGAATATAAACTTAACCACCTTAACCAAAATGTCCTTTACTATGCCTCTCGGATATGTGACTGACCTATCCGCCAATTGCAATGAAATATTAAGTAGGCCTTGAGTGTTTGTAAACCCAATTACGTATATCTTGACAATGGCATAAGGTTTACACTCTCCCCCAAATCACATAAACACTTGCTAAAATGCATATTCTTGATCGTGCATGGAATAGTGAAACTCCCCGGGTCCTTGAGTTTTGGTGGTAATTTACCTGCATATCTTTTCTACTACTCCTCTCTGTTAGTGCAACTGTCTCAAAATCTTCCCATTTCTTCTTCCTTGATAGAATCCCTTTCATAAATTTCGCTTAGCTTGGCATTTGCTCTAGGGCTTCTGCAAATGGAATGTTAATCTGGAGTTTCTTGAACACTTCCAAAAACTTTGCGAATTGCTTGTCTAATTTCTGTTTTTGGACCCTCTGCTGAAACGGTGGTGGTGGATAAACAATTGGCCTATTGTTTAACTTGGTTTCCTCACTCTTCTTATCCTCACCCTTGTTTCCTTCAACCACGTTACTGTCATCAACTTTTTCCTCCGGTGTCGCTGAATTTTCTGCATTATTACCCTCAAGATGTTTTCCACTCCTTAATGTAATTACCTGACACTGTTCGTGGTTACCCTTCGGATTCCTCTCTATATCGCTTGGTAGGGTCCCTTGTGGCCTGTTATTTAGTGCTAAGGCAATTTGCCCCATCTGATTTTCCAAGTTCTTGATGGATATTGCTTGATTTTTCATTGCTGCCTCATTACTAGTTATGTACTTCGACACCAATTCCTTGAAATCTGCTTTTCTTTCCTGATGTTGAACCGATTGTGGATGATTCTGAAAACCTGGGGGGTATGACTGTCGTGGAGCTTGATGTTGCTGATTATTGCTCCACGAGAAATTAGGATGACTCATATTCCCTTGATTGTACGTATTCTGATATGTATTCTGTGGAATTCTATGATAGTTGACCACAAACTGCACAGATGCTGGATTAATCGTGCATTGATCCGTTGGGTTCTCTCCCACGCACAACTCACATATAACTGCCACTTGTTGTGCTTTTTGTGCATGTGCCCCTGTCATAGCATCCAACTTCTTTGAAATTGCTAAAATTTGTGCTTGTATAGCTGTTACACCATCCACTTCTAACACCCCAGCTGCCTTTGCCTGTGTTATTCTAGTGGTGGGCCACTGGTATTATTAGCCGCCATGGTTTCAATAAAATCATAAGCTTCCTCGTAACTCTTGGCCATGAATGCTCCGCCCGACGCTGAATCAATACTCGTTCTGAGATTCCCATGTAGTCCGTTGTAAAAGGTGTTCATTTGCAGCCACTTGGGCAATCCATGATGTGGGCTTTTTCTGAGCAATTCTTTGTATCTCTCCCATGCCTCATATAACAACTCCCCATGTTGCTGTTCAAACATCGTTATCTGTTCCTCATCTTTATAGTTTTCGCCGGTGGGAAGAATTTGGCAAGGAATTTCTGAGCTAGGTCTTCCCACATAGTGATTGATCCCGGCGGTAGAGAGTGTAACCAACTTTTCGCCTTGTCCCATAAAGTGAATGGGAACAAGCGAAGTCTAACCGCATCATCCGACACCCCATTGTACCTAAAGGTGTCGCAAATTTCCAGAAAGCTGACTAAATGTTCATTCGGATCGTCATTTGCCAATCCCCTAAACTGAACTGAATTCTAAATCATTTGAATCATCCCAGGCTTGATTTCAAATGTGTTAGCGGCTATCGCGGGCCTGGTGATGCTTGACTGCAGTTCAGTCACCTTGGGTGTGGCAAAGTCCCTTAATACTTTCTGATCTTTGGCTGCCATTTTCTCTTCTTTCTCAGATATTGCAAATTCTTCCCTCGTTTCCTTGATCCACTTACTTAACCTCTGAAACCTTTTCTCAATGTCGTCCTCAAACGGCAGCAAGTCTAGATTTTTAAACAAAAATAAAAGTGTCTAAGTAAAACTGGATTAATTAAACTGATATTATAAAAAAATTAAGATCTAAACTAAATTGTTCCTCGGCAACGACGCCAAAAACTTGTTGGGTAAAATCTATATATGCAATACACACAAGTATACGTGGTCAACAAGTAATAAAGTGATGAGTAGAGTATCGTTCCCACAGAGATCAACTAGCAATAATCTTAACTTACAATTATCAATTTTCTATTAATCCTAATTTTATTAAACTATTCAACTCAATGATTATAACTAAAAACTCTAAATTAAAGATTAATTGAACTACCACAAAACAATCACAAATCACAAAATCTAGAATTTCAAACAATTAATGGAGAATTAGACTTATGATTTCACCTTAAGCTTCACTCTGATTTTAACACCTTGATTCCAATTCAAATCACTATTCCAGTTTATTAATCAAGAACACGAACACAGTATTAACCACCTCTCGATGCATTAATACCGTATTAACTTGAATCCACAATTAAGATAGAAACAAGTTAAACACCTTAATCAACTAACTCACTATATCTCTATGTGAATTACAATTAAAGAAGGTTTAAGATTAAGTTCTCTATCCGATTACATGCGATGTCAAGCATATCTCTACCTTAACATTCATCAAGATTCTGCTACTCACAAAATTCATGAACACATGCTATTAAATAGGTCTAGATTTGAATATCCTCTCTCGATTCCATACAAATCCACATAGAATTTTTGGTCAAGCAATTCATAAATTAAAGCTCAAATCAATATAGATAAACTGGAAATAGATTATTAAACTGGAAATCAAAGTTTACAAAATCATCGATTCACTCTAAGATCCATCATAAGCCAAAAAAGTGAATTAGTTCATCAATAACGAAATAAACACTGAATAAATCATAGAAAACATTCTTTCAATTACAAATAATAGCCTAAGATGAAGAATATTAAAAAAACACCCTTCACGTAGCCTAGAATTGCAATCGTCTTGAAAATCTCCTCGAAATACTCCTCCAAAGCTTGCTTAGAAAAACTGAGAGTAATCTTTTTAATGTGCTTCCTCTCTTGTTGAATTCGTCGTTAATTGAGTAGTAGATGTCCAACACACAAGTCACAGCCAAAATCCTCCATCAAGTAGAGTCCATGTGAAATCCAATAAGCTAGAATCCATTCCCAAGAAGAGTTTCAAACATAACAAAAGACTGCAGAGTTCGACACCCCCCGCCCCGGAGGGGGTGTATGTGCTAAATAGTCCCGCCCCGGTGGGCTACCTTCCTGCTAGTTCCTGATGAAGACCCCCCGCCTCGACAGGGGTATACACAAACATACGCCCACTGAAGGTATGTTCTGCTAGAATTAAATCAACTTCATGATTTAATCCAAACTTGCACCAATTGACTCCAAATCATCCCAATTGACTCCAAATACACGTTAAATGCTGCAACAACCATCTTACACATAAAATAACTTAAAGCAAATGAAAACGAACATGAACACAAGAATTTAGCAACAAATAAGCATGAAATGGACACTGATCCGCGTATATAAAATCCACTTATCACTTGGTAAGGCTCTCGTGAACTTTATGATTAGATCTTTGTTTGGATAGGTCTTTCTATAGGCTCGTAGAGAGTTGAGCAGAACATTAAATCTCTCGTAGGTGGCAGTGACGTTTTCTCCTTGAACATGTGCAAACATCTCATATTGCTGAGTCAAGAGAGATTGTTTGTTTTCTCTGACTTCTTCTGTTTCTTCATGTATGATGAGTAATGCTTCCCAAACCTCCTTTGCTATTTTTCTGTTGACCATGTTTTCGAATAGATCATCTTCTAGGGATTGGAATAAAATGTTCTTGGCCTTTTTGTCGAGTTGAATAGCTCTCTTCTCGTTCTCTGTCCATTCTCCTTTGACCTTGATCTGTATCCTGTTTGGGTCGTCTGTAGTTGGTGCAAGCTTTTTAGGGATGTAGGGCCTATTTTAAATAGTTTCAAATAGATCTTCATCTATTGAATCCATGTAAGCTTGCATCCGAACTTTCCAGTTAGCGAATTTATCTTTGTTGCACATAGGTGGCTTGCTGCCTCCTCCGGTCTTTGATTCGCTTGGTAAGTGTGCCATTGGATCAACTTAAGCTTTATAGGCTATAGAATAGAACCTGATTTGATACCAATTGTTAGTTTCCAGAGGCACAATAGTTATCAAGAAGGGGGGGTTGAATAGATATTTAAAATTCTTTTCGTTTTACTTTGTTAGTTTTGATAATGATTTAAACACAGCGGAATTAAGATTTGTTTGATCTCCCCTTTTAGATATAGTGAGTTAATGAGAGTGAGGCAGTTATAATAATCATAGCATTTGTAGCAGTTATAGTAAGAATGCAATAGACACAACAGTTTTAAGTGGTTCAGAGCACTTAAAGCTCCTAGTCCACTCTTCTACTCTTCGAGTAAGAAATCCACTAACGATGTCTTTTACACTTTCTGAATCTCACAGATTCCTTCTAGACCAGTAGTCTAGGAACTTCTTAGTTCACTCTTGAACTCTTCAAGTCTAGCAGACTTGGTTCTTCACAGTTCACTTTAGAAGTCTTCAAGTCCTTCTGACTTGGAACTTCTTACTTCACTGGTTTGGCAGTTGTTGAGTTCTTGGTTGGTGCTACTCAGTTGCCGTTAAGCTCTTGTTTGAAAGAACTGAGTAGCTGAGCAAGCTTTCTCTTTTTCTTAGATCGTAGAGTTGAGCTTTGAGTGTTCTTCCTTTTTGTTCAATGCTTGTTTAGTTTCATCATCTGCAGATGTCTTGCATATATGTGATCTTGAAATCTGCCCGTTAGATCCATCCGTTGAAACATTTAATGCGTTTAACATTTATAAACTTTGATGGAGACTTTTCTACATATCTTCTAAATTACATTCTGGCCCACTGACATAGCAGACTGCTTTCTCACCTAACACCTAAAAAGGTGTTTTCCTCTGACCCATGATCCTTTCCTTTGCTTCTTCAATACGTTTCTTTGTTGCATACTAAGGATATTTTTTATGCCATTGGGACTGGTGAGTACTTCAACTTTTGTAACCCATTCCACATTTGTTAAGATTTTATCTTTGAACAAATGGTTAAGGCCTCACTGCTTCTGACACAGCCAGATGATACTCTACGATTCTAATCGTGGTGTCTTGCCACCTTGGTGCTTGATGCAAATAAATGAGAACACTACGATTTCTCTTAAGGACTGGCACACTACGATCTTCACTTGCTTGTCTTGCAGACTCTACGTTTCAGAGAGCACACTACGATCTCTGATTTGGCTTTGGCGAACGCCTGGACCACTCTACGATCTCTGAGTTAGCTTCGACAAACGTCTGGGCCACTCTACGATCTCTGGAGAGGCCCTTCAAGGCAGTCATACTACGATCCTTGATGCTCTACAATTTTGCCTTGGCTTCTGCAAACTCTTAATCAGCTCAATAGACTACAATTCTGTTTGAAGCCTATCTATTCATTTCAAGATATAGATCAACCTAACATCTTTGATCTCTTTATCTATACATTCATTTACAGAATGATGAGCATTAAAAGCTTAAGATCAACATAACAATTTTGATCTATCACTAAGTCCTTGTACATATATTCCTTGAAGGACTTCACATATAATCATGAGCATTTACTTTAAACATCAAATCAAAATATGCACTCTTCCAACAAAAACCTTTGGATCTAAACACTTCTGGTGTATTGCACACTTCTAGTATATTACAACATTTGTTTTAACTATTCTCATTTTAGTATAATATAACCTAGAAGAGAAAATAGACAGTTTTTCTAATATGAGCTTCTGGCCTGATACTATTTAAGTAATATAAAAAAATTCTTCACTGCCTTCGTTATTGGCTTCAATATAATAACGATTATAACGTATATCCTTAAAACTGAGCAAATTTTTGCTTGTCTCAGAAGAATATAAAGAATCATTAATACAAAGTTTTGTACCCTTTGACAATATTATAATCGCTATTCGAGAGCCTTTAATTAAGTTTGATGAATAATCGCTCTTCCAAAGCCTTTAATTAAGTTTGATGTGCTTTTGGCCCCATACATCTTTATATATGCAAAAACATAAATTTAACTTTATTACTTGAAACATAAATAAAACATATAATAAAAATACTTACTATAATGCCATAATACAATGAAATAAAAATAATTAATTGGTATGAACATTTCTATCAACATCATCAAGGAATTAATAAATATCAAAATTAGTTATATCCACTTCATTTGAAAAGTCAAACTAATTTATGGGATCTTCGGGATCATTATTATGACGCTCCCAAAATAGGTATACATCACCCATCTTGAGTCGCCAAATACATGGTACAAAATTCAAATACAACTTAATTATACAACAGTCATGTAAACTACGACAAAACATAATCTAAGAGTTTTAATAAGAATATTGTCATCTAGACAATATCCACACTCAATGGAGTCCTCATTACATTTATTGTCACACTATTTAATGAATAGTGAGGACTACTAATGCTATCATCCGGATCGCACTCCCCGCTCCCGACTAGTCCTCCTTATGTTCTCATTTCTGAAGAGAACAGGTGAAAGAAAGGGTGAGCTCAACTAGCCCAAGAAAAATATTATGACTAAGATAATGCAGAATAAATTATCATTAGTCATCAAAAATGTTAAACTGATAAAATACAATAGACATCAAGTTTAACTGCAGCGGAATAAGCAATCCATTAGAAGAGTCAAGTAGAGCATGATATCTACTATCTTCTATGTTTTAAAATATTTTCATCAATTTTTATCGTTGAGACTCAGCTTAATAAATAAACCACATCATCGAATCATCCCTACACTACGGGCCAAGGATAGTCAATAAATCATCAATGGTCATGACTATACCGAATAATCCCTGGTCATAATCATACCAAAAATTATCCATCAATGCACTACAAGCCATTGAGGAATTTTACCACATCATTTATAATATTACATGTCATGATTATACCGAATGATCCCTGGTCATAATCATACCAAGTCCATCTATGCACGTAAGCCAAAGATGACTTTCATCACAATATAAGCATGAGGATGATGACAATGATATAAGCATTAATCAAACAAAAACAAGGATAAATATTAAAGACTTTAAATTTATCCAAATATTATCAATCACTTAAGAAACTCATCATCTAATATTATTAATATTATAACAATATTTTAATCGCTTCTTAAACTTATAAATAATTTATTTCAATTGTTTACACTTTACCAAATAATGCATTTAATCATTCAAAAATGTCACAATCATAAGATTTCATCACTAATGATCAAATCCATCATCAAAAATTTGCATATACCCTATATAGGATTCCCAAGCCATAAAATCCTATTTTCCAATTTTGTTACTTCACATAACATATTTAATTCATTTACTCATAACTAGTTCATTTTCATGAAAAATACCAAATCAGTCCCAAAAATATTTCTTTTCGGGGATTTAGCAGAATATAGTCCCATATTGAAAATATATTTTCCTTAGAATTTTTAAAATTCATTTACTATTTTTCATATGGCCAAAACTGCCGAATATTTAGACATTTATCATAAATTGTACTTTTGTCCAAAAAATCCAAAATTTACAGGGTATACTCCTGTTATATACATGTACTTCCAATAAAAATTTCACCAATTTTGGAGTTAACCACAAAGAGTTATAAGGGTTTACTTTTAAAATAGTTTTTTCCCATAAAATCTATAACTCTTAATCTATACATCCAAAAATCACCATTTTTGGACACAATCTAGAAAACTCATCAAATTATCATTTCAAATTTTTTCAAATTTTGAGGTCGAAAAATTATGAAATCGCTTACACTAGCGAACCCCTTTTGAATGAAAATACTATTCATATGAATACAAAGGATCATTCACCATGCATACGGTAATCCACATAAACAGATTATTCCAACAGAATAATAAAGAATGGAATAACAGAAGAATTCACCATGCATGCGATAGACCGCACAGACATGTTATTCTCAACAAAATAATAAAGAATGGAACCAGGTCATGCGTAAACCACACAGATAAGATATTCTAACAGAATAATAAAGAATGGAACCAGGTCATGCGTAAACCGCATAGACAGGATATTCCAACAGAATAATAAAGAATGGAACCAGGTCATGTGTAAACTGCACAGACAGGATATTCTAACAGAATAATAAAGAATGGAATAACAACAGAATTCACCAGGCATGCGATAGACCGCACAGACAGGGTATTCCAACAGAATAATAAAGAATGCAATAATAGAAGAATTTCACCATGTATGCGGTACTTCACATAGATAGGTTATTCCAACATAATAATAAGGAATGGAATAACAATAGCTCTCTTCATGAATACGAAAGAAATAATACCCCTTACCTTAGAAGAAACTGGATATTGGAATAGTGAGGTAGCAGACTTCTCTTCTTCTTTCTCTCTATAATAATTGCTCTAAAGCTTTAGTGAATTGGTGAGATTGTTTCGATAATTGCACGTTTTGGGGCTCAAAATATTACAGTACAATACCTCCAACTTTTCTTTTATTTTTAATTAATTCCTGCAAGTATTATCAAACTTGCACCACCTCCCCTAATAGTAAATAACGTGAATCAATAGTTCAATCATGTGAATCAATAGTTATAATTATGTGAAAATACGAATTTACAATATAGTACCTCCATCTATACCTCCATTTTAACTTAGTCATGCAAGTATTATCAATTTTGCACCAACTCCCCTAATAGTACAAGAATGTGATTCAATAGTACACACATGTGAATAAATAGTTATATAAGCATGTGAATTAGTAGCAATTAATTGTTCATTTATCCTATTAATTACCCGATTTATCAATATAACCCCCAGACATCAATTATCATCGGAATAGATATCGATTTCCACTAACACTAATAATCCCAACATAATAAAACTATCAAATTCATCTTTAATCAACACGAACTTATTCATCATTAATATTATAACTCACAATATTTAACAACTAGGTCATTCCCAGGAAAGAGGAGGCTTTTCGATAAGGATTTCTCCTTATTGGCGCGCAATTAGATGACCAAACATCTCCTTGACAGAACTTCTAGACATTGTAAATATTACAATTTAATAATATGAATAACTTTGTCATCTTAATTATTGATTTAATAATATATAAAATATTATGCAGATGATACTGTGACAATAATCGAATCAATAATATGAGAGATATGATGCAACAATTACTGTAGCAATAATTGAGTATAACTGAGTGACTTCTTACGTAAAGCATCAATAATCAATACTGCAGTGCTACTATGCAACCACGCCAGATATATTATTTCTTTTACTACCGGGTAGTTCAACAGTTTTAATGGTAACATTTTCGGCCAAGTTATTTTTATAAAATGATAATTACGTCGTTTTCTAACTACGACAATACTTCATACATTATGGGGTCCACCAATGATTGTGTCGTCATCGTTTTCGGATATTCTCCTAACCAAACGAATATTTTATAACAACTTGCATACTTTGCAAAATTTATAAATACTACCCACAACTATAACATTATATCAAATCCACACCATAATATTCAAAAAATATTTCAAGAAATTTAAATCTTTATTCATAAAATTTGGGGTCTCACAATCTCCCTCCTTATGAAATTTCTCCTCGAAATTTACGTGACGCACTGGTATGTTTAGAAGAGGTGAGGATACCTTGACTTCATTTCGATTCTAACTCTTGAGGTATAACCTTTGAGTGTCGAATAGGATCCTTCTTATCCAAGATTTTAACATGTATCTCCTCATACATTAAATCTTCTGCTATCTCGTCTAGTTCCAATACAATAATGTGGTTCGGGTCGTCCACATATTTACGTAACATCGATACATGAAAAACGTTATAAACACGTGACATACTTGGTGGTAAAACGAGTCTATAGGCCACAGTTCCTACTCGATCGAGGATTTCAAATGGGCCAATTAAATTGAGGGTTGAGATAACGCCTTCTTGAACCTTCTTCTTCACATTCATCAGATTCGGGTGTGTAGCTTGAGAGACTTTAACTTTATTGATTAAAGTCGATTCTACTCGTATATTCGTTATCTTCACGTGGGTCCCTAGAGTCTTTAACTCTATCTTCATCATTTGTAAGTTATACGAAATGGGTTTTTGTGTTAACAACATCGCACTCATAAACTCATACGATCTTCTACTCAACGCGTCAGCTACCACGTTCGTTCTTCCACGATGATATTGAGTGGTATAGTCATAATCTTCAACAGCTCGACCCAACTTCTTTGGCGCATAATACTTTCGTTCTAGGTGAAGAAATATTTAAGGGTTTTAGAAATGGGTTTTGTACTGAGGTCAATACAAAATTTGATTTCACACTCTAGGGGAAGGCTAGGAAGTTCTTCAAGAATACGTCAGGAAATTTATTAACGATAGAAAAAAAACTGTGACTCTCATCCAAGACTTGGATAGCACGTCACATTGATACCTATCAAATTGCCACCGTTATTCACGACGTCCCCTACGGATATTCTGGCTTAGGTGTATTCCAAGACTTGGAAGTCACCAGCGAAAGGCTCGGGGCTCTTTACTTATGGCTTGATATGACAATGATTGACTTTAGTGGTTTGGTTGCTTGAATTCACATAACAGGTTGGTTAGGAAAATAAAAGCTAACAACCTTATGAAAAGCATGATGAGTACTTAACCAATTGATTCCTAAAATCACATCAAATGCAAGTATTTTCAAAGAAATAAGATCGACAGGTAACGTGAAAGTGTCGATTTGAATTAAACAAGATTTATAAATAGTGGAGGTAACGAATGTTTCTCTAATGAGTTTCAACAGATAAAAGAGCCAAGTTCAAACATTGAACACCACTAGGTGAAATAAAAGAGTGGGTAGAACCGGTATCGAATAAGGTATAGACTTCGCAAGAGTTTATGATTAACTTACCCGTGATAACTTCAATCGGGTTCCTCGATAAACGCTCTCACTTAAACTATCGAGTTTGACTTGTCTAGGACATCCTTTGGCGTCACCATCCCAGTTGGACTTAAATTTGCTATAGAGTACATTCCACCCTTAATTACTTCACCACATTCCTGATCCATGATTCGAATCATTACTCTCCGATCCATATCGAATTGGGGTTGACCGTTCTGCACCAAGCAATTTTGAATTCGATGTTGGATTCTCCCAATTGTTGTCCAAAAAGCGAAATCCATTTCATCTATTTTGGCCTTATTAGATCGGACGTCTTTTTCTACAATATCAACGCGTCGTGCGGCTTTTACCCATGCATCATCTATTCTCATCGTTCATTTGCTTCTTTTTTCATCAAAACCTTGATCATAGCATTCTCAGATTCCAGCTCTAATATCTTATACTCTGCCAAAGAGTGCTTCTGTTCAAGCATCGCACATCGGATAACACAATTTTGAATTGTTGCATCCCTTTGCTCCACGACCGCCTGTCGTTCTTCAGCCTGCTCTTCTAACTCATGAATACGATTTTGTAATTCTAAATTTTGATCATAAAATTCTTCTAATAAATTCTCCTCATGTTCCTCTTCTTCCTCTTCTTCCTCACTCTTAGCTGCTACCTCTGCGACTAGCTCGGGTGTAGCTATTAGTTCTTCACTCACCACGTAGATATCTCTAATTTCTTCTTCGTCTGACATCATATTAACCTGGTTGGTGATTAAAGGTGTCTCAACAATCTCATGTGCTTCATTGCTGATCTCAACATTTTCAGATGCCATTTTCAAACACTGCCACAAAACAAGGGTTAATTAACATATCACCTATTATCCCTACTCTGACCGACCAATTAAATACCAAATAAACTTAGGTAGGTCATACTAGCGAAGGAATTCCCCGTCTCTCCCCTCCTAGTTCTTGTCGTACATCTCAGCCAGGGATCATATCCCTAAGCTTTGATACCAACTGTAACTTCCCCAAAATAGGTATACATCACCCATCTTGAGTCGCCAAATATATGGTACAAAATTTAAATACAACTTAATTATACAACAGTCGTGTAAACTACGACAAAACATAATCTAAGAGTTTTAATAAGAATATTATCATCTAGACAATATCCACACTCAATGGAGTCCTCATTACATTTATTGTCACACTATTTAACAGAATAGTGAGGACTACTAATGCTATCAAATGCTATCATCTGGACCGTCACTCCGTTCCCCAACTAGTCCCGGCTACGTTCTCATTTCACAAGAGAAGTGAAAGAAAGGGTGAGCTCAACTAGCCCAAGAAAAATATTATGACTAAGATAATGCGTAATAAATTATCATTAGTCTTCAAAAATGTTAAACTGATAAAATACAATAGACATCAAGTTTAACTGCAGCAGAATAAGCAATCCATTAGAAGAGTCAAGTAGAGCATGATATCTACAATCTTCTATGTTTTAAAATGTTTTATCAATTTTTATCGCTGAGACTCAGCTTAATAAATAAGCCACATCATCAAATCATCCCTGCACTACGGGCCAAGGATATTCATTAAATCATCAATGGTCATAACTATACCGAATAATCCATGGTCATAATCATACCAAAAATTGTCCATCAATGCACTACATGTGCCACACGAGGACTTTTACCACATCATTTATAACATTACAGGTCATGATTATACCGAATGATCCCTGGTCATAATCATACCAAGTCCATCTATGCACGTAAGCCAAAGATGACTTTCATCACAATATAAGCATGAGGATGACAATGATATAAGCATTAATCAAACGAAAATAAGGATAAATATTAAACACTTTAAATTTATCCAAATATTATCAATCACTTAATAAACTCATCATCTAATATTATTAATATTATAACAATATTTTAATCGCTTCTTAAACTTATAAACAATTTATTTCAATTATTTACACTTTACCAAATAATGCATTTAATCATTCAAAAATGTCATACTCATAAGATTTCATCACCAATGATCAAATTCCTCATCAAAAATCTACATATACCCTATATAGGATTCCCAAGCCATAAAATCCTATTTTCTAATTTTGTTACTTCACATAACATATTTAATTCATTTACTCATAACTAGTTCATTTTCATGAAAAATACCAAATCAGTCCCAAAAATATTTCTTTTCTAGGATTTAGCAGATTATAGTCCCATATTGAACATATATTTTTCTCGGAATTTTTAAAATTTATTTACTATTTTTCATATGGCCAAAACTGCTGAATATTTAGACATTTATCATAAATTATACTTTTGTCCAAAAATTCCGAAATTCACAGGGTATACTCCTGTTATATTCATGTACTCCCAATAAAAATTTCACCAATTTTGGAGTTAACCACAAAGAGTTATAAGGGTTTACTTTTAAATTAGTCTTTTCCCATAAAATCCATAACTCTTAATCTATACATCCAAAAATCGGCATTTTTGGACACAATCTAGAAAACTCATCAAATTATCATTTCAAATTTTTCTAGAATTTTGAGGGTCGGAAAAATTATGAAGCGCTTCTGCGTAAACCCTTTTTGAATGAAAATACTATTCATATGAATACAAAGGATCATTCACCATGCATACGATAATCCACATAGACAAAGTTATTCCAATGAATAATAAAGAATGGAATAATGTAAGAATTCACCATGCATGCGATAGATAGCACATGCATACGGTTTATTCTCAATGTAATAATAAAGAATGGAACCAGATCATGCGTAGAAATCGCATGCATGTGATATTCCAACGTAATAATAAAGAATGGAACTGTGTCATGCGTAAACCGCATGCATGTGATATATTCTAATAGAATAATAAAGAATGAAATAACAACGAATTCACCGTATATGCGATAGATCAAGCACAGCATACGAGGTTATTCCAATGTAATAATAAAGAATGGAATAACGTAAGAATTTCACCATGTATGCGGTATTAGCATGTATACAGTTATTCCAACATAATAATAAGGAATGGAATAACAATAGCTCTCTTCATGAATACGAAAAGAAATAATACCCTTTACCTTAGAAGAAACGGATATTGGAATAATGAGGTAGCAGACTTCTCTTCTTCTTTCTCTCTATAATTTCTCTCTATAATAATTGCTCTATAGCTTTAGTGAATTGGTGAGAAATGAAAGAAGAATGAGTTTCTATTTATAGAAAAATATAGTTTCGATAATTGCACGTTTTGGGGCTCAAAAAATTACAGTACAATACCTCTAACTTTTCTTTCATTTTTAATTTGGTCCTGCAAGTATTATCAAACTTGCATCACCTTCCCTAATAGTAAATAATGTGAATCAATAGTTCAATCATGCGAATCAATAGTTATAATCATGTGAAAATATGAATTACAGTATAGTACCTCCATCTATACCTCCATTTTTAACTTAGTCATACAAGTATTATCAATCTTGCACCAACTCCCCTAATAGTACAAGAATGTGATTCAATAGTACACACATGTTGTCATGAATAAGCATGTGAATGATATTCCTATTTACATATGATTTGATTATGATATATATATATATATGAATGAATATGCAAGTATGCTTGCATTAAGAAAAGCTGTAAAGTCCTTTGATAGATAATAGAAACATATGTACAAGGACTTAAAATGAATTGATCAAATGTGTTAGGTTGATCCTACTTAAGTAAAACAGCTTTGTAAAAGTCCTTCAAAAAGAAATGATATATAAGGACTATAAATATAGTAAGATCAAGCATGTTAGGTTGATCTTATGATGTAATAGATAGGCTTGTCTGATCGTCGAGCACTTCACCAGAAATCGTAGTCTGCCAGGAGAGTAAAGGAAAACTCGAGAGCTATCGAGGCAGAATCGTAGTCTGCGAGATAGTAGATCTCGGAGTTCATAGACTTCCAGGAGAGACGAGGAAGGATCGTAGTGTGTCGAGAAGAACTTCCTCAGGATCGTAGTCTGCTGAGGAAGTCATATTCAGAATCGTAGAGACAGCCTGCCTATGAGCCGATCGAGCATCTGCCAAAGCCTGTCAAGAATCGTAGACTACACTCGGAGTCATAGAGTCTACTAATGTCAAAGCCAGTCAAGAATCGTAGACTGCACTTAGAATCGTAGAGTCCATTGATCGTATCAACGACAGAAATCGTAGTATCAAGATCTGATCATAAAGTCGTAGTGTCTGCACAACCGAAGCTGAATCGTAGAATGCAGAGCTAAGACCTTAACAGATGTGCTCACAAGGCCACAGTAGAATCGTAGAGCAAACACGATTCTCAATAATTGAGCACTCCCAGAATATCCAAAGGAATAAAGCCTCTGGTTGGTAATGCAAAGATACATCTCACTTGAAGGAATCCAGAGAGCACTCAACGAATGGCATGCAAGCTAATAGAAGAACTAAGCATCAACTCAATCAGCATCCAGATTTAGTTGAGAAGCTATTCAAGGTAAAGTCTTCCACAAGATGATCATAAGAAGACTTCAGTAGCTGACTTAGGAAAGTCAGCATATGCAGTAGCTGTCAAGAAGAAAGATGACAACAATCCTGAAAGTAACCAGAATCGTAGTGTTTGCCAAAAAAAGAAGAAATTATTATTGCTAAGAGCTAGAAAGTAGCAAACCGTAAAAGCTAGCCAAAAGGCATATGAGGGAGGGGGTTTTTCATCCTGATACTGAACTGTATTAGATTTCTTATTATCAGGATCAGGCGAATCCGGAAGTTTACTGTAGAAAAAGTTCCAGAACTTATTTAAGATTTCCATCTTCCTCTTCTCTTTCTCATCCTTATATGAGCAATATGACCTATATATTGAAAGTTTGTCTAAATTCAAATTAGTACCTATCGATCTGGTAAATGATAAAGGAAGCGCAAGAAAATTGCTCAAATCATTCAAAATAAGGGAAGACAAGCTCGAATGCTGGTTGGAAAGATGTTCTACTGAAGGAAAGTACCCAAGGCTTCATAAAGCACAACAGTGGATGAGGCGTGGTGGTTCAAAATGAGAAGTAATGTCAAAACCATCCACTACAACATCTTTCAGAGAATTAATCGTTGAGTTAACACAGGAAAATGTAGAGTCAATAGCTGTCCTATCATGCTACTCTACGAACTAAAGAGGTCAAAGGTCAATCCACGTCAATCAAACGTCCACTCTTCTAAAAGAGACAACTAATTGACAAATTATCTTTGGGAGTTCTGACTCGTTCTCGGGCATCGTGCAACCAATGACTAGTTGACACGTCATAAAGCATATCACAAGTAAGAAGGAACTGCCATAAAGACAAATTCAAAATCTACAAACAGTTACCAAAATCCATTGAACCTCTCTCCCTCCCATTTTCAAACCCTAGAATTCTCTTCGAAGCCAAACCACTAAAACTTCCAGAGTTCAAATTATAATTAGCCATACTTAATAAATCTCCCTGAATCAATATCCATATTCCTCGAATCATTCAAATGGAAGATTGGCGAGTAATCACTGGCATTCAACTCAGATCCAAGTCATTTGAGAAATCCAAAAATAAGTTCAGAGACATTCTTGAACTCGTGAAGAAAGATGGATTCTCAGAATGTCTTGAGGCAAGCACTCGAGTATACACTGAACTAGTTAAGGAATTCTACTCAAATGCATCCGTAAATGCCGAAACTCTTTCAACCAAGGTTAAAGGTCAGTCGCTAAAATTGAAATCATCCGATATCAACCAATGCCTAGATTTTCCTGACCTAGGACTGAAAAACCTTGATGAGATTGACATTGAGAAAGCAAAGGAGATTATGGGGTACCAAAGAAACCCTAGTCTGAAGGACATGAAGAAAAGGGAGTTTCCAGAGGAATTCGAGTTCCTTGCTGAGATAGTGGGAAAATGTATATTGTGCAAAGACACTGCACACGACACTGTACTCGACCAACAGTTGAAGATTATATACCTTACAAGCTCAAAAAGCGAGATCAACTTTGGAGTTGTCCTGTTTGACCAAATCTCCAAATGGATAGAAAAAGCCGAGTTGAAGAAATCTACAAAAAAACCACTTACATAAGTATTTCATGGAAGACTGTTGAGCATTGTGATGAAGAAGAAGCTGGGAAGCAAGATCAAGGATGATGAGGGAGAACTTCTGAATGTGCACAAAATAATGTCACCACAACTGTTTGTGAATTGGAAGAAAAACCCAAAGGAAAATAGGAGGCTAACACAAACTAGAATTAGTAGAAAAGTCTCCAGTAAAGAAGATAAAAGCAAAGGAGGTGGAAAGCTCTGAGTCTGATGACTCTGCATCGATTCTTTCGCAACAAAGCAAAAAGAAGCCTAAGAATGTGAAGAATACAGAGGCTTCGTCAAGACATGTCTCCATTGACAATAAGAAACAAGGAGCAGGAGGAGAACAAGCATATACTACTAAAAACCCAAAAAGAAGGAGTAACAGACTACTCCAAGAACCACCCAAGAAGAAAGCAAAAGTAATGAAGAAATCAGCCCTAGCTCCCCAGGAAAGTCCATCCAACCAAGAAGAACATGAAGAGTCTGAAGATGAGAAAGGAACTGAAAATTCAAAGATTGAACCTTCAAGGAGCAAGTTCAACAATGAAGAAGAAGTTGAATCTATGGAAGAAAGAACCAAGGTTGATGATGAAGAAAAGAAATATGCAAGTCCAGTGACCAACTCTCAGAGTACTCACTCTAAAGATAAAGAGAAGCTACAAAATGACCCATCGGAATCTCCAAATGCAAGTGCTCCAACAAGCCTTCATGATGGCTCAAAAGATGATGAATTTTAAAAAGAAACACCTGCCCATGTCAATGATGAAAATCAAGAAAGCCTATCTGATGACTCAAAGGACTCAGAGTCTGAAGAAGAAGAAGACTCTGACTCACGCATAGTTGAACCTCCCAAAAGAAGGAAGAGTCACAGACTACTTGCTCAAGTTGCCTCAAAGAAGAGAAATGATCAATCTACCGAAATCATTGAATTAAATAATGATGGATCTGAGTCACAGGAAGAGAATGAAGAAGATGAATCCAACAAAGATGTTGCTGAAGAAGACTCTAGAAATGAAACTCAGCAAGAAGAATTCATTGATAAATCTGATGAAAGAAATCAGCAAAATTCAAGCTCAAAAAGGGAAGAGATAGAGAAAGATTCTGATTCTGCACATCAGGAATCTGAGGAACTAGAATACTATCATGTTCTCTCTCCGGCCAGCATTAGCAGAAGAATTGTAGTGGAAGTCTTTGATGAGCCACCAGCAGAGCCAGCAGCAAGATGGATAAATCATGGAAATGAACAACTTTGAGTTGTAAGGATGACTACAGATGAAGTGTTTCATAACTAGATAAATATGGAGTTAGATTGCACAACAATACTGTATAACTCTGAAGATCTTCTGATGAGATGCTTCTTTCCATGGATGCCTTGGCTAAAAGCACATAGTGAGAGAGATGAGAGTTACTTCAGCTGGTGCTACTCTCAGTTTCCAAATTTGGAACTTGTGTCACAAAACTTTCCCAGGGTAAAGAAGTTTACAACCATGATGATCAATGACCAACCCCATTACAAAGTCTATCGACATGTTGGCAATCACTATATTCCCTACGATCGTAGAGTGGACTCTGAAGGAAGAAGGTTTATGACCAAGGAGATAATCATAGAGTCTCTGCTCACTTTGTATCGATATAGTGTTCAAGCTCAAAATGAGAAGCCTTCATCCGCTCAAAACACTTTGTTGTCCAACATCCTTCATCTTCCAATATCTATTGGTACTCAACGATATTTCAGATTGTTAACACTTTCAAAAATCTGTCCAATGATGAAAATCGTAGAGTCCAAGCTAATGTTCAACAGAAAGTTGCCAGACCAGATGACCAAACTCTTATGGAGCAGGAGCTATTGAGGAATTCTGCTGAGCTGGTTGAGAAAATATTTCTAATTACTGAAGAGTCAAAGAGATTGACAGAAATAGAAGATCACTCAGTTCAAGACAGAATCCAAGCCACCATGGCTGATGTATCTCCCAAAATCGAAGAGAGAGATCACATCTATCTGAAGGCCATACATGATCAGAAGGCTGAGGCTCTACGAGCACAAAAGGCAAATGAAGAGAAACTCTAAGTCCTCTCTGACAAGATTGACAACATGAACCAGTCTCTCTCTATACAACTTAAGTTAAGTCAATAAGAACTCAAGATTGAAGTTGGTAACTCCTCTTATCTGACGGAGCAGCTTATGTCCAACATGGACCAGCTCTCCCAAATGATTAATGACAAAAAGGGGGAGAAAAAGAGGCATAGAAAGAGGCAGAGTAAAAAGTATTCAAGAAAGGGCAAGGAGAGTAGAAGGAAACAAGACAAGAAGACAAAGAAGAAGACAACAGAAGAAGAAGCTGGTTCATCATCTGAGGGGGAGCTAAAGGATGATGAGCCTATATTTGCAAAGATTGAGGGGGAGCCAGAAGAAGAAGAGGAGCATACATCTGCAAAGGGCAAACAAAAAAATGAAGTCAACATCCCAAGGAAATCAGAAGCAAAGAAATCAAACAGATGAATAGTTGGGTCAACAGACATCCTAGAAGCATATATGGAGCCAAAAGAGGTACATCTCTAACTAGTTAGGTATGTTCTGGATCCAGGATGTAAAATGTCAGTGTATTAAATTCCACATCATTATAAATGACATTCATGATTATCTGCTTTAGAAATACAGTTGCTCACTGTATATAAGATTCATTCATAACATGCATATGCACTTATTATTTTTGTCATTATCAAATAGGGGGAGATTGTGAGGAATAAGCATGTGAATGATATTCCTATTTACATATGATTTGATTATGTATATATATATATATGAATGAATATGCAAGTATGCTTGCATTAAGAAAAGTTGTAAAGTCCTTTGATAGATAATAGAAACATATGTACAAGGACTTAGAATGAATTGATCAAATGTGTTAGGTTGATCCTACTTAAGCAAAACAGCTTTGTAAAAGTCCTTCAAAAAGAAATGATGTACAAGGACTATAAATATAGTAAGATCAAGCATGTTAGGTTGATCTTATGATGTAATAGATAGGCTTGTCTGATCGTCGAAAGCCTTTTTTGAAATCGTAGTCTGCCAGGAGAGTCAAGGAAAACTCGAGAGCTATCGAGGCAGAATCGTAGTCTACGAGATAGTAGATCTCGGAGTTCGTAGACTTCCAAGAGAGACGAGGAAGGATCATAGTGTGTCGAGAAGAACTTCCTAAGGACCGTAGTCTGCTGAGGAAGTCATATTCAGAATTGTAGAGACAGCCTGCCTACGAGCCGATCGAGCATCTGCCAAAGCCTGTCAAGAATCATAGACTACACTCGGAGTCGTAGAGTCTACTAATGTCAAAGCCAGTCAAAAATCGTAGACTGCACTTAGAATTGTAGAGTCCACTAATCGTATCAACGACAGAAATCATAGTATCAAGATCTGATCATAAAGTCGTAGTGTTTGCACAGCCAAAGCTGAATCGTAAAATGCAGAGTTAAGACCTTAACAGATGTGCTCACAAGGCCACAGTAGAATCGTAAAGCAAACACGATTCTCAAAAATTGAGCACTCCCAGAATATCCAAAGGAATAAAGCCTCTGGTTGGTAATGCAAAGATACATCTCACTTAAAGGAATCCAGAGAGCACTCAACGAATGGCATGCAAGCTAATAGAAGAACTAAGCATCAACTCAATCAGCATCCAGATTGAGTTGAGAAGCTATTCAAGGTAAAGTCTTCCACAAGATGATCATAAGAAGACTTCAATAGCTGACTTAGGAAAGTCAGCATATACAGTAGCTGTCAAGAAGAAAGATGACAACAATCCTGAAAGTAACCAGAATCGTAGTGTTTGCCAAAAAAGAAGAAATTGATGGAGTATACACAAAGATACTAGTCAGCCTCTGAATAATAAGGCTAAAGTGATTAAGCATTGGGTTAGTACATTGATGATAAGTGAACGGGAGATCACAAGGAGAAAGCTAGCTGGACACGCCACAAATCTGATGTGTCTTGTTATTCAGAAGGGGCCAGAGCAAGAAATCAAGCCATCAGTATTTGAGAACAGTCGAGGCAAACAGAAGTGATGAAGCACTACACAAGAGAAGGAAGAGGTGTTCTACATTGAAGATCCAATCAACACTCTTCAAGATCGTAGTGTTGTCTCTACCAGTTAACAAGACACTACGATCAGGTCCGTGAAGATATGCATCAGAATCATAGATTTCGAATAGCTGAAGACTGAAGCATTGGCAACGGTTCAATTTGAAGGATAATATTCGGACAAGAGCTTATTGAGAGCATGGATGCAAGGACAACCTCTTATCGAGAAATCAGAAGGGTGAAATAAAGTCGTCGACCTGCCCAAGATATCAAAGTGACATATCGGCGAGGGTTGTTGATGAAATAGCGATCGCAGTGTCAGGAAGTCAAAAAAAGATGTCATGTCACATCTGCAGTCTGCACCAAATAACTCGAGATCTGCGAAGCAATTTGAATAGCTTTCAATGGCTACTTTCCAACGGGAAGATTGGGAAGCAGTATAAATCAACAGAGCTTCAAAGATCAAGAGTTGCTGCTGATTGTGAAGCTGCAAAATCGTTGAGTTGGTGAATGCTATTGTTGACTCTCTGAGTTCCACCAAAGATCAATAGAACAAGTCTCGATGGCGGTGAGAGACTACCAAGGTGGAAGTGAAGCGACTTTGAAGAAGGACTCATACAGATCAAAGCTTCACTCAACAAAGATGAGAATGCCACAAAAGATGGCAGCCAAGCTGAGAGCCGAGAAGGACAAAAAGATAGCATTCAGGAAAGTGGCTGAGTACAAAGAAGATCAAGAGAGCCACTCTACAGATCACCATAAACCGAAAGCTGAAACTGAACAGTGTAGAACCATATCTGCAAAGTATTCAAGAAGGGTTCAGGGATTGCTAAGTGCCAGATGAAGACTACTAAAAGCACAGAGACTTAACAAACCCAAATGGTGATGGTGCACAGTTGACATCAGATGAAGATAAGCTGAAGAGAGTAAAGATCAGTTGCACCAAAGAAGATGTGGTCTAGACTCAAAGCTAAAAGCAAAGAGGATCACACTAAGCTGCTAAGTATAAAAGATGTTCAGAGCTTAATGACATCTTAGCGGTCAAAGACCACCAACAACAACAACTACAACAACAAGAAGTTAGTGCTGAGGGTCCTTGTCCAAGGGGACTAAATGAAGTTCCAAGCTCTTGGGCTTGAAGAGTTCCTAGGGGAACTAGAGAAGTTCCAAGGTCACGGCCTTGAAGAGTTCTTAGTGAGCCCGAAGTCCCAAGGTCACGGCGGCCTTGAAGGAATCTTAGTGATTCGAGGTGTTGCCCTTCCTTGGTGGAAATTACGCTAGTTAAAAGCGTAGAAGAGTGGATTAGGAGCTTGAGTCTCGAACCACTTAAAACCCCTTGTGTCTTTTACTTTATGTCATTTACATTATGTACCTTAACTACTATATAATCTATATGTGTGTAGCTGCTTACTAAAGTTAACTCTACGAACAATGTATGTATGATCATGAATATATCAATGAAGGGGATCTTTTACTTATTCCACTGTGCTTGAAAATATTCTTAAGTTTGTCATGTGTAAACTTAATGAGCAATACAAAATTAATAGAGAAAAAAGTATTTTGAAATTCTAAGGATCTATTCACCCCCCTTCTAGATCTATATTGTGCCTACTAGGAACTAACAATTGGTATCAAAGCAGGTTCTCATGCTATATTCAAAAGCTAATCGCTTTGAGTGCGATCCTAGGCACAAACATTGTTCTAAACTTAGTTTAGTAGTAAGTCACTTGTGATATCTGAGATGAGCTAACACGTTGGAAATTTTGTATGCGGTAAAAAAGTGCATATACACTGAAGTCGCCTTCAGATTGGTCCATGTTCTTGATTGCCATATCAACAAGACCAATCCTTTCTCGCTGTCAATCCTATTGTCTGAAGACCAAGCTAGAAAGCTCAAGAGACATCTACAGAAAAGATTCAAACATCCACCAGCCTGAAAAGATGAAAAGGCCATACATGCTAAGTAATGCTTATCTAGAGAAGAAAGAAGAACTTCTCAAACATGTGTCTGACCAACCTGCAACTGGATGTAAACCTTGTGAACTCAAGGATGTCAAAGAATTAGAAATGTTGACACTCTCTTAGCTCGTATCTTCAAGACCACGACTGGTTGACTGAAGATCAACTGGAGCAACTAGCTATCAGAAGCAAATGAAAAAACATGCACATCAATGCCTAAACTCAGAATATCTAATGATTGTTAAGAAACTAACAGCAAAAAGGTACGGTTCCTCACTAATATAGATATGAGCATCATATTTGCACCTTACTTATGAACTATAACAGTTTTCCTTTAAGTATTCATAATCTATCTAAAAAGGTGAAGAGAGAAAGTACACTGATAATGAAAACTCAAATGTCTATAAACTTTCTCTCCATCCAAGTTTTAGGTTGAAGATGATAACTTGAAAGAGACTGAAAATGGTTTTAAGAGCCTCACGAATCGATTGAATGTGAAGTAATCTTTCTTTGATGGGTTAAAAGTGCTTCAGTACATCTTATGGTCTAAGTGTTTAATGACACACAGAGTATGATCAGATCTACAAGAAAATCTTGAAGATTCATAGAAACTGATCACCTCCATGAATCAACCAGATGCTAATAAATAGTAGAGTTGATTCTCACTCTGTGAACATTTAAACCCTGTGAACATAACCTAGCAAACGATGAAACCATTAAAGAAAAAGAGTGGTTTATTAAAATAGCAAATCTCACACACACTCACCATCATGCATCTCAAAATGTATTATCTAAATTAGTTACATGCATGAATATGACTGATGGTGATTAATATGATGATTATCCAAATATATGAGGAATGTGGGGTTTAGAAAACTAACCTAAAGGGACCCATTTAACCATGAGTACCAAAAATAGAAATTTATAACTGCAGTACACGGTCCATCGACCACACTAAGGAATGCTAAAGCAAAAGACTTCAGTCAAGAAGAGTTAACCAGCAGAAGGCTTAGGACTGTTCAGAAATAACTCTGACAATATTCTTATATGTCAAAGCATGTCCTTGAAAGACCTACTGAGCTAATCTAAATGAAGCTCAAATGGCTGCATATCCTTATATGAAAGCAGGCCACTCAACTAGAGATGAAAAAGGGTCTTAGATGCTCAAAGCATGAAAAACTTATTCTCAAGGAAACTCACATCAGAGGACTATCAAGCATCAAAATTTAGGAACTTAATCCGGGAGCAGAACTCCACGAGCACAAGCTGATAAGGAAGACTACGTTCGTAGTGCTGTCAAAAGATCATAGAATGATCAACCCTGAAGATACTTATTTCTACGATACAAGAAGATTTAACAACTTCAGTTAGAAGGAGATGTGCAGGGGAGTCACACCTCACTGAAAAGACAGCATCAACCATGGGGAGCAGTGATATGTTAAGGAACAACAATACTGAGATATACTATAAAGCAGTGTACCAGCTACAGAGTCCCAAAACTTTTGTGGCTGATGAACCAAATAAAGATCCATAGTCAGTAGGAACATTTCAAAACGTACTACTGATAACCTTTCAGCCACCCAACTCAAAACCATGGAGAGCCTACGATCAAACATCTGATCATAGTGGAATAGCAGAAGGACACCATAATTACAGCAAATGCAATTTTCTAAAGTTGGTAAAGGACCTCACCACCAGAAAAGGTCAAATGAGATATCAGTGCAAATCACCTCTAAAGTACTTCATCCGGAAAGGGCCTCAGGGATAAACCTAACCCTTAGCTCACTCTAAGAGGTTGGCCCTTCCTGAGCTACCTTAACCTAGAAGAATTGCTTAATCAAGTTCATCTCAAGGACCAAGTCAGTCAACGATCGTAGAGTGAGGTTGAAGAGAACTCCACTATCGTAGTACAACCTCAGCGATCGTAGAAGCAGACTCGACGATCGCAGTCCTATAAGAGGCTACTCCTAACTTACGAGGAGTTGGAAGAACAAGAAAATTGCTCAAATCATTCAAAATAAGGGAAGACAAGCTCGAATGCTGGTTGGAAAGATGTTCTACTGAAGGAAAGTACCCAAGGCTTCATAAAGCACAACAGTGGATGAGGCGTGGTGGTTCAAAATGAGAAGTAATGTCAAAACCATCCACTACAACATCTTTCAGAGAATTAATCGTTGAGTTAACACAGGAAAATGTAGAGTCAATAGCTGTCCTATCATGCTACTCTACGAACTAAAGAGGTCAAAGGTCAATCCACGTCAATCAAACGTCCACTCTTCTAAAAGAGACAACTAATTGACAAATTACTGGGGAGTTACAGCTCGTTACTGGGCATCGTGCAACCAATGACTAGTTGACACGTCATAGCATATGCAGTGTAAGAAGGAACTGCCATAAAGACAAATTCAAAATCTACAAACAGTTACCAAAATCCATTGAACCTCTCTCCCTCCCATTTTCAAACCCTAGAATTCTCTTCGAAGCCAAACCACTAAAACTTCCAGAGTTCAAATTATAATTAGCCATACTTAATAAATCTCCCTGAATCAATATCCATATTCCTCGAATCATTCAAATGGAAGATTGGCGAGTAATCACTGGCATTCAACTCAGATCCAAGTCATTTGAGAAATCCAAAAATAAGTTCGAGACATTCTTGAACTTCGTGAAGAAAGATGGATTCTCGAGAATGTCTTGAGGCAAGCACTTTCAGTATACACTTTGAACTAGTTAAGAATTCTACTCAAATGCATCCGTAAATGCGAAACTCTTTCAACCAAGGTTAAAGGTCAGTCACTAAAATTGAAATCATCCGATATCAACCAATGCCTAGATTTTCCTGACCTAGGACTGAAAAACCTTGATGAGATTGACATTGAGAAAGCAAAGGAGATTATGGGGTACCAAAGAAACCCTAGTCTGAAGGACATGAAGAAAAGGAGTTTCGGAGGAATTGAGTTCCTTCTTTGAGATAGTGGGAAAATGTATATTGTGCAAAGACACTGCACACGACACTGTACTCGACCAACAGTTGAAGATTATGTCTGCCACAGTTCTGAAAAAGCAGATCAACTTTGGAGTTGTCCTGTTTGACCAAATCTCCAAATGGATAGAAAAAGCCGAGTTGAAGAAATCTACAAAAAAACCACTTACATAAGTATTTCATGGAAGACTGTTGAGCATTGTGATGAAGAAGAAGCTGGGAAGCAAGATCAAGGATGATGAGGGAGAACTTCTGAATGTGCACAAAATAATGTCACCACAACTGTTTGTGAATTGGAAGAAAAACCCAAAGGAAAATAGGAGGCTAACACAAACTAGAATTAGTAGAAAAGTCTCTGTAAAGAAGATAAAAGCAAAGGAGGTGGAAAGCTCTGAGTCTGATGACTCTGCATCAGTTGCTGCAACACCGGCAAAGAAGAAGCCTAAGAATGTGAAGAATACAGAGGCTTCGTCAAGACATGTCTCCATTGACAATAAGAAACAAGGAGCAGGAGGAGAACAAGCATATACTACTAAAAACCCAAAAAGAAGGAGTAACAGACTACTCCAAGAACCACCCAAGAAGAAAGCAAAAGTAATGAAGAAATCAGCCCTAGCTCCCCAGGAAAGTCCATCCAACCAAGAAGAACATGAAGAGTCTGAAGATGAGAAAGGAACTGAAAATTCAAAGATTGAACCTTCAAGGAGCAAGTTCAACAATGAAGAAGAAGTTGAATCTATGGAAGAAAGAACCAAGGTTGATGATGAAGAAAAGAAATATGCAAGTCCAGTGACCAACTCTCAGAGTACTCACTCTAAAGATAAAGAGAAGCTACAAAATGACCCATCGGAATCTCCAAATGCAAGTGCTCCAACAAGCCTTCATGATGGCTCAAAAGATGATGAATTTTAAAAAAACACACTTCCCATGTCAATGATGAAAATCAAGAAAGCCTATCGATGACTCAAAAGGACTCGAGTGCGAAGAAGAAGAAGACTCGACTCACGCATAGTTGAACCTCCCAAAAGAAGGAAGAGTCACAGACTACTTGCTCAAGTTGCCTCAAAGAAGAGAAATGATCAATCTACCGAAATCATTGAATTAAATAATGATGGATCCGAGTCACGAAGAGAAGAGAAGAAGAAGATGAATCCAACAAAGATGTTCTTTGAAGAAGACTCTAGAAATGAAACTTCGGCAAAGAAGAATTCATTGATAAATCGATGAAAGAAATCAAAGAAAATTCAAGCTCAAAAAGGAAGAGATAGAGAAAGATTACGATTACGCATCGAGAATCGAGGAACTAGAATACTATCATGTTCTCTCTCCGGCCAGCATTAGCAGAAGAATTGTAGTGGAAGTCTTTGATGAGCCACCAACAGAGCCAGCAGCAAGATGGATAAATCATGGAAATGAACAACTTTGAGTTGTAAGGATGACTACAGATGAAGTGTTTCATAACTAGATAAATATGGAGTTAGATTGCACAACAATCTTTGTATAACTCAAGAAGATCTTACGATGAGATGCTTCTTTCCATGGATGCCTTGGCTAAAAGCACATAGTGAGAGAGATGAGAGTTACTTCAGCTGGTGCTACTCTCAGTTTCCAAATTTGGAACTTGTGTCACAAAACTTTCCCAGGGTAAAGAAGTTTACAACCATGATGATCAATGACCAGCCCCATTACAAAGTCTATCGACATGTTGGCAATCACTATATTCCCTACGATCATAGAGTGGACTCTGAAGGAAGAAGGTTTATGACCAAGGAGATAATCATAGAGTCTGCTCACTGTATCACTGATAGTGTTCAAGCTCAAAATGAGAAGCCTTCATCTGCTCAAGCACTGTTGTCCAACATCCCTTCATCTTCCAATATCTATTGGTACTCAACGATATTTCAGATTGTCAACACTTTCAAAAATCTGTCCAATGATGAAAATCGTAGAGTCCAAGCTAATGTTCAACAGAAAGTTGCCAGACCAGATGACCAAACTCTTATGGAGCAGGAGCTATTGAGGAATTCTTCACGAAAATTTGGTTGAGAAAATATTTCTAATTACTGAAGAGTCAAAGAGATTGACAGAAATAGAAGATCACTCAGTTCAAGACAGAATCCAAGCCACCATGGCTGATGTATCTCCCAAAATCGAAGAGAGAGATCACATCTATCTGAAGGCCATACATGATCAGAAGGCTGAGGCTCTACGAGCACAAAAGGCAAATGAAGAGAAACTCTAAGTCCTCTCTGACAAGATTGACAACATGAACCAGTCTCTCTCTATACAACTTAAGTTAAGTCAACAAGAACTCAAGATTGAAGTTGGTAACTTCTCTTATCTGACGGAGCAGCTTATGTCCAACATGGACCAGCTCTCCCAAATGATTAATGACAAAAAGGGGGAGAAAAGAGGCATAGAAAGAGGCAGAGTAAAAAGTATTCAAGAAAGGGCAAGGAGAGTAGAAGGAAACAAGACAAGAAGACAAAGAAGAAGACAACAGAAGAAGAAGCTGGTTCATCATCTGAGGGGGAGCTAAAGGATGATGAGCCTATATTTCAAAAAGATTGAGGGGGAGCCAGAAGAAGAAGAGGAGCATACATCTGCAAAGGGCAAACAAAAAAATGAAGTCAACATCCCAAGGAAATCAGAAGCAAAGAAATCAAACAGATGAATAGTTGGGTCAACAGACATCCTAGAAGCATACATGGAGCCAAAAGAGGTACATCTCTAACTAGTTAGGTATGTTCTGGATCCAGGATGTAAAATGTCAGTGTATTAAATTCCACATCATTATAAATGACATTCATGATTATCTGCTTTAGAAATACAGTTGCTCACTGTATATAAGATTCATTCATAACATGCATATGCACTTATTATTTTTGTCATTATCAAATAGGGGGAGATTGTGAGGAATAAGCATGTGAATGATATTCCTATTTACATATGATTTGATTATGTATATATATATATGAATGAATATGCAAGTATGCTTGCATTAAGAAAAGTTGTAAAGTCCTTTGATAGATAATAGAAACATATGTACAAGGACTTAGAATGAATTGATCAAATGTGTTAGGTTGATCCTACTTAAGCAAAAAGCGACTTTGTAAAGTCCTTCAAAAAGAAATGATGTACAAGGACTATAAATATAGTAAGATCAAGCATGTTAGGTTGATCTTATGATGTAATAGATAGGCTTGTCTCGATCGTCGAAACCTTTTTGAAATCGTGATGATGCGCGAGAGAGTCAAGGAAAACTCGAGAGCTATCGAGGCAGAATCGTAGTCTACGAGATAGTAGATCTCGGAGTTCGTAGACTTCCAAGAGAGATGAGGAAGGATCATAGTGTGTCGAGAAGAACTTCCTTAGGGCCGTAGTCTGCTGAGGAAGTCATATTCGAAATCGTGAGACTGACACCTTTCTGAAGCCGATCGAGCATCTGCCAAAGCCTGTCAAGAATCATAGACTACACTCGGAGTCGTAGAGTCTACTAATGTCAAAGCCAGTCAAGAATCGTAGATTGCACTTAGAATCGTAGAGTCCACTAATCGTATCAACGACAGAAATCATAGTATCAAGATCTGATCATAAAGTCGTAGTGTTTGCACAGCCAAAGCTGAATCGTAAAATGCAGAGTTAAGACCTTAACAGATGTGCTCACAAGGCCACAGTAGAATCGTAAAGCAAACACGATTCTCAACAATTGAGCACTCCCAGAATATCCAAAGGAATAAAGCCTCTGGTTGGTAATGCAAAGATACATCTCACTTGAAGGAATCCAGAGAGCACTCAACGAATGGCATGCAAGCTAATAGAAGATCTAAGCATCAACTCAATCGACATCCAGTTGAGTTGAGAAGCTATTCAAGGTAAAGTCTTCCACAAGATGATCATAAGAAGACTTGATGGTGACTTAGGAAAATCGACATATGCGATATTGTCGAAGAAGAAAGATGACAACGATCCTGAAAGTAACCAGAATCGTAGTGTTTGCCAAAAAAGAAGAAATTGATGGAGTATACACAAAGATACTAGTCAGCCTCTGAATAATAAGGCTAAAGTGATTAAGCATTGGGTTAGTACATTGATGATAAGTGAACGGGAGATCACAAAGAGAAAGCTAGCTGGACACGCCACAAATCTGATGTGTCTTGTTATTCAGAAGGGGCCAGAGCAAGAAATCAAGCCATCAGTATTTGAGAACAGTCGAGGCAAACAGAAGTGATGAAGCACTACACAAGAGAAGGAAGAGGTGTTCTACATTGAAGATCCAATCAACACTCTTCAAGATCGTAGTGTTGTCTCTACCAGTTAACAAGACACTACGATCAGGTCCGTGAAGATATGCATCAGAATCGTAGAGTTCGAATAGCTGAACACTGAAGCATTGGCAACTGTTTAATTTGAAGGATAATATTCGGACAAGAGCTTATTGAGAGCATTGATGCAAGGACAACCTCTTATCGAGAAATCAGAAGGGTGAAATAAAGTCGTCGACCTGCCCAAGATATCAAAGTGACATATCTGATAGGGTTGATGAAATAGCAGACTGTAGTGTCAAGAAGTCAGAAAAAGATGTCATGTCACATCTGTAGTCTGCACCAAATAACTCGAGATCTGCGAATCAATTTGAATAGCTTTCAATGGCTACTTTCCAACGGGAAGATTGGGAAACAGTATAAATCAACAGAGCTTAAAAGATCAAGAGTTGTTGATGATTGTGAAGTTGCAGAATCATTGAGTTGGTGAATGCTATTGTTGACTCTACGAGTTCCACCAAAGATCAATAGAACAAGTCTCAGTGACAGTGAGATTACCAAGGTGAAAGTGAAGCAGCTTTGAAGAAGGACTCATACAGATCAAAGCTTCACTCAACAAAGATGACAATGCCACTAAAGATGGCGGCCAAGCTGAGAGCCGAGAAGGCCAAAAAGATAGCATTCAGAAAAGTGGCTGAGTACAAAGAAGATCAAGAGAGCCACTCTACAGATCACCATGAACCGAAAGCTAAAATTAAACAAGTGCAGAACCATATCTGTAAAGTATTCAAGAAGGGTTCAGGGATTGCTAAGTGCCAGACGAAGACTACTAAAAGCACAAAGACTTAGCAAACCCAAATGGTGATGATGCACAGCTGACAACAGATGAAGATAAGCTGAAAAGAGTAAAGATCAGCTGCACCAAAGAAGATGTGGTCCAAACTCAAAGCTAAAAGCAAAGAGGATCACACTAAGCTGTTAAGTACAAAAGATGTTCATAGCTTAATGACATCTTAGCAGCTCAGCACCAACAACAACAACAAGAAGCCAATGCCTGAGGGGTCCTTGTCTGGAGGGACTAAATGAAGTTCCAAGCCTGCTGGGCTTGAAGAGTTCTTAGGGAAGTAAAGAAGTTCCAAGGTTGCTGGCCTTGAAGAGTTCTTAGTGAACTGAAGTCCCAAGGCTACTGGCCTTGAAGGAATCTTAGTGATTCAGGGTGTTGCCCTTCCTTAGTGGAAATCCTACTAGTTGAAAGCAGAAGAGTGGATTAGGAGCTTGAGTCTCTGAACCACTTAAAACCCCTTGTGTCTTTTATTTTATGTCATTTACATTATGTTCCTTAACTGCTATAACAGCTATGTATGTGCTAACTGCTTAGTACTAAGTTAACTCTACGAACATTGTATGTCTGATTATGAATATATCAATGAAGGGGATCTTTTACTTATTTCGTTGTGCTTGAAAAGGTTCTTAAGTTTGTCATGTGCTACTTAATGAGCAATAGAACTTAATAGAGAAAAAGTATTTTGAAATTCTAAGGATCTATTCACCCCCCCCCCCCCCTTCTAGATCTACATTGTGCCTACTGGGAACTAACACATGTGAACAAATAGTTATATAAGCATGTGAATTAGTAACAATTAATTGCTCATTTATCCGATTAATTACCCGATTTATCAATATAACCCTCAGACATCAATTATCATCGGAATAGATGTCGATTTCCACTAACACTAATAATCCCAACACAATGGAACTATCAAATTCATCTTTAATCAACACGAACTTATTCATCATTAATATTATAACTCACAATATTTAACAACCGTGTCGTTCCAAGGAAAGAAGGGCTTTTAGATAAGGATTCTCCTTATTGGTGCACAATTAGATGACCAAACCTCTCCTTGTGTAACTTCTAGACATTGTAAATATTATAATTTAATAATATGAATAACTTTGTCGTCTCAATTATTGATTTAATAATATATAAAATATTATGCGAGATGATAATTTGTGACAATAATTGAATCAATAATATGAGAGATATGATGCGTGAATTCTTTGTAGCAATAATTGAGTATAATCGAGTGACTTCTTACGTAAGCATCAATAATCAATCACCGTGTGTTACTATGCAACCACGCCAGTATTCTTTATACTTTTACTAATAGGGTAGCAAGCAGCTTTAACGATAACACTTTCATTTAAGTTATTTTTATAAAATGATAATTACATGCTTTTTTCTAACTACGACAATACTTCTAATGTGGGGTCCACCAATGATTGCGCCATCGTACGGATATTCTCCGACCAAACGAATATTTTATAACAACTTGCATACTTTGCAAAATTTATAAATATTACCCACAACTATAACATTATATCAAATCAACACCATAATATTCAAAAAAAATATTTCGAGAAATTTAAATCTTTATTCATAAAATTTGGGGTCTCACAATTATGATCAATAAAATTTATTTCAATTTCATTTCCTTTTCTTTTATGGAGTCTTGGTATAAATCTACCAAATTTTTAATAGTACGACAGGTACATTCCCTTTTCTATATTGATTATTCTTTTCACGCCCACGACCACAACCATAATTTCCTCTATGTTTAACAAATGAGGTTTCATTCACTTCAGGGAATGAATTAGAACCAATCGGGCGAGATTGTTGGTTTTTTAACAAAAACTCATTATTTGTTCAGTCACCTAGAAAAAATGATATAACTTCTAGCTAGGAATATAATTTCATTTATTGCTTCAGGGAATATTTTCTGAACTAACGCTTTCGATATTGCTGTTGCTGGAGCATATTCGAGGCATGAAATATAATAAATATTTTTTTTTCTAACATGTCTTTATCAATATTTTTTTCATGGAGATGATGACGAATAAAAATAATTGATTTTGCATGATCTTGCAGGGATGCATGTTTGTCAATCTTAATTATATCTCCAAAGTTGTCTTTATATGAATATTAGTATCAAGAGTCCATGACAAGTAATTCTTTCTCGATATATATCAAGGACAATAAATTTAAGTTTTGTAATGTTCAATATTTATATAAATATATAATTAAATAACTAAATATAAATATCAAATCAACAAAAACAGTAGCAAAACTTTAGTGTGACAACAATAATAAACATGTCATTTCCTATTTAGTCCAAGACAAAATTCTCTCTTAATTAATACTAGTAGTTTTATTTACTATGCCATGTTATGTTAATCGAATGAAAAATAACTTTTTTTCTCAAAAGTAAAAAGATGGGTGTAATATGCTAGACATGATAATGAATGCCTTTTGAATAATTAGGAGTATATGAATGCATGTTCAAGCATATCATAATGAAAATTGACAATAAAGAATCATTGACTGTTAAACAAGTTTGGTTTTCAAAAAGATATCTTCATTCGAGAGTGATAGGACAGTGATTTATGGTCTTTCTTTCTATTTTATATGGTCAGTACTAGTAATATTTTACTACAAACAATTTTAACTACTCCACTAGTATGTATAATAATATATTATCATATAGTACTACATATACATAATCAAATTTTATTGTAATAAAACAATACTCACGGTAAGTCGAGAGAACTTCCTTTCTAAAATTGGGTAGAAACTCGTGCTGATAACGTATTATAAAAGATTATACTAAATATTAAGAACAATGATGATTAGTGAAAAGAGAGAGCATTCTCATTGCATTTGTATATCAACGACCATCCTCTTGAATCCTCTTGACAATACTTCTATTTATAAGTACATGTACATAAATACTTGGAAGTTTCAAAACTTATAGGTCATAATGTAAGACCCCAACTTTTTTTTAATAAAGATGATTTTTTTATAAATATCATTTTTAAATATTATGAATGGATTTGATATAATGTTATAGTTGTGGGTAATATTTATAAATTTTGCAAAGTACGCAAGTTGTTATATAATATTCGATTGGTCGGGAAATATTCGTTTTAATAGGGAATATTCGTACGACGGCACAATCATTAGTGGACCCACCCCACAATGGAATTATTTTCGGATTGAGAAAACGACAAAAATATTTTATGAAAATAACGGCGGAAGTTTTACCGTTAACTGTTGAAACACCCGGTGTTAAAAGTACAGGAATACGCGTGGTTGCATAGTAGCACACGGTATGGATTATTGATGCTTACGTGAGAAGTCACTCAGTTTTGTTCAATTATTGCTACAGTAATTATTTCATAGTATCTCACGTTATTTGATTCAATTATTGTCGATATTTTATATATTATTAAATCAATAATTGAGATAACAAAGTTATTGATATTATTTATAATATTAACGATGTCTAGAAGTTCTGTCAAGGAGAGGTTTGGTCACCTAATTGCGCGCCAATAGGGAGAAATCATTATTGGAAAGCCCTCTCTTTCCTAAGAACGACCTGATTGTTAAATATCGCGAATTATAATAATGATGATAAATGTTGTTAAAAATATTGAAAGAATTTTTATGAATTATTTATTGTAAATTAACTTATTATTTGGACACCCATTTACCCATTTTTCAAAATAATCGATCGAAAGTTATTTAATTTGTTAAAGGTGGGGGCCACATGTGGGGCCCACGTGCATTGAAAGGATGAAAATGAATTGGTCACGGGGGGTGGCTGGTGGGTGTTATTTATATATATATATATATATATATATATATATATATATATATATATAAACCCACCCCCACCCGTGAATCAATAGGATTCATGTGAATCGTATATATTTATATAAGCAAATGTTACAAAAAGGGATCAGGAAGGAATAAAGCATATATGTGATCACGAGAATACCTCCCGTGAATGTATAATGAACATATGTTATATATATAATATATATTTTATATTTTATTTAAAAGTTTTTGTTTTATTAGAATACTTTATTGCATAATATCATTTCCATTCTCCTATAAATAGAAGGTCATTCCTTCATTATTTCTTACGAATTCACTGAAACTTTAGAGAGAGAAAATTATAGAGAGAAAGAAGAAGAGAAGTCTGCTACCTCTCTTTTCCTATATCCAGTTTCTTCTAAGGTAAGGGGTATTATTTCTTTCGTATTCATGAAGAGAACTTTTGTTATTCCATTCTTTATTATTCTATTGGAATAACTTTGTATCTGAGGACTTCCTATACTTGGTGAAATTCTTCATTATTCCATTCTTTATTATTACTTTGGAACATCCTGTATATGCATTTACGCATGACCTAGTTCCGTTATTTATTATTACTGTTGGAACATCCCATCTTGGTGCAATTTATTTTGACGACAGGTTCCGAATTATTTATTATTTTGTTGGAATATCCACATACGTGCATTTACGCATGACCTAGTTTCGTTATTTATTATTACATTGGAATAACACTCGTGCATGCGGTCTATCGCATGCCTTGTGATTTTTTTTGTTATTCCATTCTTTATTGTACTCAGTTGGTTAAAGTTTTGGCTTTTATACTCCATGAAATTAGTGGAATATCCTTGATATTTGCGCTTCATCCAGTATCTTTTCATGGAAATATTCTTCTGAGCATTCTTGAGTTTTACCCCACAAAGAAGTATCATGTTGACAATTTGGACGTTCTTGGTTCCTGGATAAATTAATTCTTGAACTTGTTTTATTGAATTCTTATATCATTATCATCATCCTCATGTTTATATTATGTTGAAAGTCATCTCATGGGCTTGTGAGTGCATAGATGGACTTGGTATGATTATGACCGAGGATTATTCGATATAATCATGACCGTAATATTACAAATGATGTGGTAAAAGTCCTCATTGGCCCGTAGTGCATTAATGGACAGTTGTTGGCATGATCATGACCATTGATGAATACACGAATATCCTTGGCCCGTAGTGCATGGATAATTTGTGGTCGTGATACTAATGAATATCCTTGGCTGTAGTGCAGGGATGAGGTGTATTATTATTAAGCTGAGTCTCAGCAATAAAAGTGATGAAAAACTTTTTTAAATCATAAAAGATTGTAGATTCTATTCTCTACTTGACTCTTTTAATGGATTGCTTGTTCCGCTGCAGTTAAACTTGATGTCTATTATATTTTATCAGTTTAACACTGTTGAAGGCTAACGATAATTTATTCTGCATTATCTTAGTCATAATATTTCTTACTAGGCTAGTTGAGCTCACCCTTTTGCTTTCATTGTTCTCTTCAAGAAATGAGAACGTAGCAGGGACTAGTCGGGAAACGGAGTGACGGTCCAGATGATAGCTTTAGTAGTTCTCACTATTCTATGAAATAGTGTGATAATAATTGTAATAAGGACTTATTTTGAGAGTGGATATTGTCTAGAAGACAATATTTGTATTAAAATTCACAGCTTTTGTTGTATATCTAAGATTGTATTTGTATTCTGTACTATGTATTTGGCGACTTAGAATAGGTGATGTATACCTATTTTGGGGGTGTCACAGTTGGTATCAAAGCTTAGGGATATGATCCCTGGCTGAGATATGAGACAAGAACTAGGAGGGGAGAGACGGGGAATTCCTTCACTAGTATGACCTACCTAAGTTTATTTGTTATTTAATTGGTCGGTCAAAGTATAGGGATAATATGTGATATGTTAATTAACCCTTGTTTCATGGCAGTATTTGAAAATGACATCCGTGAATGTTGAGAATAGCAATGGAGCACAGAAGACCGTTGAGTCTCCACAGATCAATAATCAGGACAATGTGCATCAGGAAGGCGCAAATCCTCATATAAACAAAGAACAACCGACCAAAAATGATGAACGATGGAATGTTCAGAGGCTTTCTGCAATTCATGCAACAATAGGTAAGAGAGACTCCTGTCCGAAATACAGGTGGAAACACTGGCAACTCTCGGATGGTCACCGCTAAACAGTTCAAGGAGCTGGGACCACCAGAGTTTTTTGGAGAACCAAAACCACTTAAGGCGGAGACGTGGATAAAGCAGATCTGCAAGATATTTGATGTCTTGGGATGCTCCGAAGAGCAAAAAGTTCCCTTTGCCACCTTCATGTTGCGAGCAGAGGCAGATTACTGGTGGGAATCTATAAAGCGTACTCAACCTGCCGCATTGAAGATGACTTGGGAGAAGTTCCAAGAATTATTCAACGACAAGTACTTTCCCGAAAGTATTCATCACATGAAAGAGGTAGAGTTCATCAAGCTGGAGCAAAACAACATGACCGTGTCGCAGTACGAAGCCAAGTTTGTCAAGTTATCCCTGTTTGCGTCCCATTTAGTTGATAATGAGAAGAGAATGACACAACTGTTTCTAAGAGGTTTAAAACCTGAGATACGTTAATATCTTATCTCTCATAAACTATGTTTGTATTCAGATGTTGTTAATAGGGCTCAGTTATTAGAGCGCGATAATGAGTCAACCCAACCAAAAGAGAGCGGTAAAATTAAAAAATGATAATACCGGTGATACTTGATCATCGAAGCGGTGACAATAAGCGTGGAGGAATCAACATGCGAAATGGTAACCACTTGATGGTAATCATGGCCAAAACAATAAGAATGGACATTTCAAGAAGAGGAGATTCAACAATGATGGAAAGATGTCGAAGATCAAAGACCATCATTAAGGAAGGAAAACGACCACCTATCATATGCTTCAAATGTGGAAGGGAGGGACACATCACCAAACTATAGCGATGCCATCCAAAGCATGTTATAATTATGGAAGAGAAGGTCACTGGCCCAATTTTGCTGTGCAGAAAGACAAGTCCAAATTTGGGATGGAAGCATCAAAGGCCATTCGGACAAGACAAAACTTGTAGATCAAGGGAGAGCGTTTGTCGTGACCTCCCAGAAAGTAAAGAAGCCAAACGAGGTCATCACGGGTAAGCTTATCATAAACTCTAGCGAAGTATATATCTTATTTGATATCGGTTCTACCCATTCTTTTATTTCTCCTACTTGCGCTCAACGTTTAAATTTGACTCCGGAGAAATAGACTTTGACTTATCTGTTGAAACTCCATTGGGAGAAACCTTTATTACATCCATTGTTTATAAGTCTTGTTTGGTTCAAATCGGTACCCTCACATTACCTGTCGATCTTATTTCATTGAAAATACTTGCATTTGACGTAATTCTAGGGATTGATTGGTTAACAACTCATCATGCAAAAATTGATTATTTTCATAAGGTTGTCATCTTTCATATTCCTAACCAACCTATTATGCGAATTCAAGTAACCAAACCATTAAAATCAATAACTGTCATCTCAAGCCATAAAGCTATTCGTTTATTGAAAAATGGATGTCAAGCTTTCTTAGCTCATGTCACGGATCTAAACAAAAATACGTCAGTTTTGAATGATATTTCTAGTGTTAATGAATTTCCTGACGTATTCCCTGAAGAACTTCCTGGCCTACCCCCAGAGCATGAAATTGAATTCTGTATCGACCTTGAACCCGGTATAAAACCTATTTCCAAAGCCCCATATCAAATGGCTCCTATTGAACTTCAGGAGTTAAAGACCCAAGTGCAGGAATTGTTAAACATCGGTTTCATTCGTCCTAGTACGTCTCCTTGGGGTGCTCCCGTTCTATTCGTGAAGAAGAAAGATGGGAGTATGCGAATTTGTATTAATTGTCGAGAGTTGAATCATGTCACCATCATAAATAGGTACCCATTGCCACGTATTGATGACCTATTTGACCAGTTGCAAGGAGCCAAATTCTTTTCAAAGATTGATCTTCGTTCCGGATATCAACAATTGAAGATTAAAACCGATAACATTCCAAAGATGGCTTTCAGAACTCGGTACGGGCATTATGAATTCCTAGTCATGTCTTTTGGATTGACTAATGCTCCTGTTGCCTTCATGGATATGTTGAATCGAGTATTCAAGGAATATTGGATCACTTTGTGGTCGTCTTTATTGATGACATCCTCATTTATTTCAAAAGCCGTGAAGATCATGAACAACACTTGAGGCTGATACTCCAAAAGCTTCGTGAAAACAAGCTTTATGCCAAGTTGAAGAAATGCGAGTTCTGGCTTGAGGAAGTAGCATTCCTTGGGCACGTGGTATCTAGTCATTGAATATCTATTGACCTGGCAAAGATTAAAGCTATTCAAAGCTGGGAACAACCTAAATTAGTGACCGAAGTACGTAGCTTTCTTGGCTTAGCTGTTTATTATCAGAGATTCGTAGAAGGGTTTTCTCGAATCGCTACCCCATTAACTCAGCTAACTCAGAAGGATACGAAATTTGGTTGGAGTGAGGAATTCGAGAAGAGTTTTCAAGAACTCAAGAGGAGACTTATTTCAGCCCCTATTCTGACAATACCATCTAGCTCGGAGGGATTTGTCATCTACAGTGATGCTTCGGGCAAAGGGTTAGGATGTGTTCTCATGCAACATGGGAAAGTCATAGCCTATGCCTCTCGACAACTCAAAGAATATGAGAGGAATTATCTTACTCATGATCTAGAGTTGGCAGCAGTCGTTTTTGCACTAAAGATTTGGAGGCATTACTTGTATGGAGAGAAAGTGGAGATCTTTATGGATCATAAAAGCCTCAAATATTTCTTCACTTAAAAGGAACTCAACATGCAACAGCGATGTTGGCTTAAAATGTTGAAAGATTATGATCATACCATCCTAGAAAAGCGAACGTGGTAACAGACGCATTGAGTAGAAGATCATATGCGGGTATGAGTGCGATATTGTCAACGCAAAAGCCATTTTGTATGACTTGCAGAGGATGGAGATAGAGATAAAGACTCCAGGGACCCACGTGATGATGGCGAATATACGAGTAGAACCGACTTTAATTGATAAAGTTAAAACTGCTCAAGCTACAGAACTGGAGCTGATGCGTATGAGGAAGAAAGTGCAAGAAGGTGCTATGCTAGAAGCAAGAATTGATGAAGAAGGAATACTTCGAGTTAACTCCAGACTTTGTGTCCCTAATGACCCTGATTTAAAGTATAAAATCATGATGGAGGCGCACAACACACCGTTTGTAATCCATCCTGGGAGTACCAAAATGTATCATGATCTTCGTCATACATTTTGGTGGAGCAATATGAAGAGAGAGATAGCATTGTTTATCTCAAGGTGTCTAACTTGTCAACTAGTCAAGGCGGAGCATCAAGTACCAAAAGGTCCATTGCAACCACTTGAAATTCTAGAATGGAAGTGGGAGCACATTACCATGGATTTCGTTACCAGTCTTCCCAAGGTTTCTCAAGGCATAGATGCAATTTGGGTCATTGTTGATAGATTAACCAAGTCTACTCATTTCTTACCAATACGAGAAACTTATACACTTGAACGTCTTGCTCGTATGTACATAAACGAGATTGTAAGACTGCATGGTATGCCAATATCCATATTTTCTGATTGAGACCCAAGATTCACTTCAAGGTTTTGGGTTATTTTGCAAAAAGCTATGGGCACGGATTTACGATTTAGTTCGGCGTATCATTCTCAGATGGACGGACAATCAGAGAGGACTATTCAAACTCTTGAAGATTTATTAAGACTTTGTGTCCTTGACTTCAAGGGAAGTTGGGATAAGTTCTTACCATTGGTGGAGTTTTCCTACAACAACAGTTATCAAGAAAGTATTGGCATGGCTCCATTCGAAGCGTTGTATGGAAGAAAGTGTCGTTCTCCAGTATACTGGGATGAGGTGGGTGAAGCAACGTTGTTGGGACCAGAGTTAGTATGTATGACTATGGAAAAGATACAAATGATCCGGCAACGTATAAAAACCTCACAAGATCGACAAAGGAGTTATGTTGATCTTCATCGAAAGAATGTGGAATTCGATATTGGAGATCATGTGTTATTACGTGTTGCTCCATGGAAAGGAGTTACGAGATTTGAAAAGAGAGGAAAGCTCAATCCTCGATTCATTGGCCCATTTTTAATCCTCGATCGAGTAGGAACTATGGCGTATAGACTCGCTTTACCACCAAGTATGTCTCGTGTTCATAACATTTTTCATATATCCATGTTACGTAAATATGTGGAAGACCCGAACCACATTATTGAGTTAGAACTGGACGAAATAGCGGAAGATTTAACGTATGAAGAGGTTCTTTTTCAAATCTTGGATAAGAAGGGACATATTCTATGCTCCAAGGTTATACCTCAGGTCAAAGTTTTGTGGAGAAACCATGATGTTGAGGAAATGACCTGGGAGTTAGAATCTGAAATGAAATCAAGGTATCCTTACCTCTTCGACATACCAGGTATGTACCCTAGTTTCAAGGGCGAAATTTCATAAGAAGGGGGGGTTGTAAGACCCCAACTTTTTTTTAATAAAGATGATTTTTCTATAAATATCATTTTTAAATATTATGGAATGGATTTGATATAATGTTATAGTTGTGGGTAATATTTATAAATTTTTCAACGTACGCAAGTTGTTATATAATATTCGATTGGTCAGGGAATATTCATTTTAATAGGGAATATTAAATAACCAAGATAATTATTGGTGGACGCCTTGTGATGGAATTATTATTTGATTGAGAAAATGACAAAAATATTTTATGAAAATAACGGCAGAAGTTTTACCGTTAACTGTTGAAACACCCGGTGTTAAAAGTACAGGAATACACGTTGTTGTATAGTAGCACACGGTATGGATTATTGATGCTTACGTGAGAAGTCACTCAGTTTTGTTCAATTATTGCTACAGTAATTATTACATAGTATCTCACGTTATTTGATTCAATTATTGTCGATATTTTATATATTATTAAATCAATAATTGAGATAACAAAGTTATTAATATTATTATTTGCAATATTAACGATGTCTAGAAGTTCTGTCAAGGAGAGTTTTGGTCACCTAATTGCGCGAATAGGGAGAAATCCTTATTAAAAAGCCCCCTCTTTCCTGGGAACGACCTGATTGTTAAATATTGCGAATTATAATAATGATAATAAATGTTGTTAAAAATATTGAAAGAATTTTTATGAATTATTTATTGTAAATTAACTTATTATTTGGACACCCATTTACCCATTTTTCAAAATAATCGGTCGAAAGTTATTTAATTTGTTAAAAGTGGGGGCCACATGTGGGGCCCACGTGTGTTGAAAGGATGAACCCACCCCCACCCATGAATCAATAGGATTCACGTGAATCCTATATATTTATATAAGCAAATGTTACAAAAAGGGATCGGGGAAGGAATAAAGCATATATGTGATCAGGAATACCTCCCGTGAATGTATAATGAACATATGTTATATATATATATATATATATATATATATATATATATATATATATATATATATATATATTATATTTTATTTAAAAGTTTTTGTTTTATTAGAATATTTTATTACATAGTATCATTTCCATTCTCCTATAAATAGAAGCTCATTCCTTCATTATTTCTTACGAATTCACTGAAACTTTAGAGAGAAAATTATAGAGAGAAAGAAGAAGAGAAGTCTGCTACCTCTCTTTTCCTATATCCAGTTTCTTCTAAGGTAAGGGGTATTATTTCTTTCGTATTCATGAAGAGAACTTATGTTATTCCATTCTTTATTATTCTGTTGGAATAACCTGTATACGCGAACTTCCCTATACTTGGTGAAATTCTTCTGTTATTCTATTCTTTATTATTCTGTTGGAACATCCTGTATGTGCGTTTACGCATGACCTGGTTCCGTTATTTATTATTCTGTTGGAACATCCCGCATGCGGTGCAATTTACTTTGACTCGGTTCCGTTTATTTAATATTCTCGTTGGAATATCCTCATACGTGCATTTCGCATGACTGGTTTCGTTATTTATTATTACATTGGAATAACTTTTATGTGTGTGGTCTATCGCATGCCTTGTGATTTTTTTTGTTATTCCATTCTTTATTATACTCAGTTGGTTAAAGTTTTGGCTTTTATACTCCATGAAATTAGTGAAATATCATTGATATTTGCGCTTCATCCAGTATCTTTTCATGGAAATATTCTTCTGAGCATTCTTGAGTTTTACCCCACAAAGAAGTATCATGTTGACAATTTGGACGTTCTTGGTTCCTGGATAAATTAATTCTTGAACTTGTTTTATTGAATTCTTATATCATTGTCATCATCCTCATGTTTATATTATGTTGAAAGTCATCTGTGGCCTGTAGTGCATAGATGGACTTGGTATGATTATGACCAGGGATTATTCGATATAATCATGACCATAATGTTACAAATGATGTGGTAAAAGTCCTCATTGGCCCATAGTGCATTGATGGACAGTTGTTAGCATGATCATGACCATTGATGAATACACGAATATCCTTGGCCCGTAGTGCATGGATAATTTATGGTCATGATACTAATGAATATCCTTGGTCGTAGTGCAGGGATGAGGTGTATTATTATTAAGCTGAGTCTCAGCGATAAAAGGGATGAAAAACCTTTTTAAATCATAAAAGATAGTAGATTCTAGTCTCTACTTGACTCTTTTAATGGATTGCTTGTTCCGCTGCAGTTAAACTTGATGTCTATTATATTTTATCAGTTTAACACTTTTGAAGGCTAACGATAATTTATTTTGCATTATCTTAGTCATAATATTTCTTACTAGGCTAGTTGAGCTCACCCTTTTGTTTTTATTGTTCTCTTCAAGAAATGAGAACGTAGCAGGGACTAGTCGGGGAACGGAGTGACGGTCCAGATGATAGCTTTAGTAGTCCTCACTATTCTATGAAATAGTGTGATAATAATTGTGATAAGGACTTATTCTGAGAGTGGATATTGTCTAGAAGACAATATTTGTATTAAAATTCACAGCTTTTGTTGTATATCTAAGATTGTATTTGTATTCTGTACCATGTATTTGGCGACTCAGAATAGGTGATGTATACCTATTTTGGGGGCATCACAGTTGGTATCAAAGCTTAGGGATATGATCCCTGGCTGAGATGTGAGACAAGAACTAGGAGGGGAGAGACGAGGAATTCCTTCACTAGTATGACCTACCTAAGTTTATTTGGTATTTAATTGGTCGGTCAGAGTATAGGGATAATATGTGATATGTTAATTAACCCTTATTTTGTGGCAGTATTTGAAAATGACATCCGTGAATGTTGAGAATAGCAATGGAGCACAGGAGACCGTTGAGTCTCCACAGATCAATAATCAAGACAATGTGCATCAGGAAGGCGACAATCCTCATGTAAACAACAACACTGACCAAATGAAGAACGATGGAATGTTCAGAGGCTTTCTGAAATTCATGCAACATCAGGTAAGAGAGACTCCTGTCCGAAATACAGGTGGAAACATTGGCAACTCTCGGATGGTCACCGCTAAACAGTTCAAGGAGCTGGGACCACCGGAGTTTTTTGGAGAACCAAAACCACTTAAGGCGGAGACGTGGATAAAGCAGATCTGCAAGATATTTGATGTCTTGGGATGCTCCGAAGAGCAAAAAGTTCCCTTTTCCACCTTCATGTTGCAAGCAGAGGCAGATTACTGGTGGGAATCTATAAAGCGTACTTAACCTGCCGCACTAAAGATGACTTGGGAGAAGTTCCAAGAATTATTCAACGACAAGTACTTTCCCGAAAGTATTCGTCACATGAAAGAGGTAGAGTTCATCAAGCTGGAGCAAAACAACATGACCGTGTCGCAGTACGAAGCCAAGTTTGTCGAGTTATCCCTGTTTGCGTCCCATTTGGTTGATAATGAGAAGAGAATGACACGACTGTTTCTAAGAGGTTTCAAACCTGAGATACGTTAATATCTTATCTCTCATAAACTATGTTTGTATTCAGATGTTGTTAATAGGGCTCGATTATTAGAAGCGCGATAATGAGTCAACCCAACCAAAAGAGAGCAAATGCAAGAAATGATAATACCAAAGGATAACGATCATCGAGCGGTGACAATAAGCGTGGAGGGAATTAACATGCCAGAAATGGTAACCACTTCAGTGGTAATCATGGCCAAAACAATAAGAATGGACATTTCAAGAAGAGGAGATTCAACAATGATGGAAAGATGTCAGCATCAGCACCTGTCATTAAGGAAGGAGAACGACCACCTATCATATGCTCAAATGTGGAGGGGAGGGACACATCAGTCCAAACTGCGCGATGCCATCCAAAGCATGTTATAATTATGGAAGAGAAGGTCACCTGGCCCAATTTTGTCGTGCACCGAAGACAAGTCCAGCTGGGATGGAAGCATCAAAGGCCATTCCAAACAAGACAAAACTGGTAGATCAAGGGAGAGCGTTTGTCGTGACCTCCAAGAAAGTAAAGAAGCCAAACGAGGTCATCACGGGTAAGCTTATCATAAACTCTAGCGAAGTATATACCTTATTTGATATCGGTTCTACCCATTCTTTTATTTCTCCTACTTGCGCTCAACGTTTAAATTTGACTCCGGAGAAATTAGACTTTGACTTATCTGTTGAAACTCCGTTGGGAGAAACCTTCATTACATCCATTGTTTATAAGTCTTGTTTGGTTCAAATCGGTACCCTCACATTACCTGTCGATCTTATTTCATTGAAAATACTTGCATTTGACGTAATTCTAGGGATTGATTAGTTAACTACTCATCATGCAAAAATTAATTATTTTCGTAAGGTTGTCAGCTTTCATATTCCTAACCAACCTATTATGCGAATTCAAGCAACCAAACCATTAAATCAATCACTGTCATCTCAAGCCATAAAGCTATTCGTTTATTGCAAAATGGATGTCAAGCTTTCTTAGCTCATGTCACGGATCTAAAAAAATACGTCGCTTTTGAATGATATTTCTATTGTTAATGAATTTCTGACGTATTCCACGAAGAACTTCTGGCCTACCCCAGAGCGTGAAATTGAATTACATATCGACCTTGAACCCTAAAGACAAAACCTATTTCCAAAGCCCAATATCAAATGGCTCTATTGAACTTCAGAGTTAAAGACCCAATGCGCAGGAATTGTTGGACATCGGTTTCATTCGTCCTAAATGCGTCTCCGTAGGGGTGCTCCCGCTTTCTATTCGTGAAGAAGAAAGATGGGAGTATGCGACTTTGTATTGATTATCGGGAGTTGAATCATGTCACCATCAAAAATAGGTACCCATTGCCACGTATTGATAACCTGTTTGACCAGTTGCAAGGAGCCAAATTCTTTTCAAAGATTGATCTTCGTTCCGGATATCACCAATTGAAGATTAGAACCGATGACACTCCAAATACGGCTTTCAGAACTCGGTACGGGCATTATGAATTCCTAGTCATGTCTTTTGGATTGACTAATGCTCCTGTTGCCTTCATGGATATGATGAACAGAGTATTCAAGGAATATTTGGATCACTTTGTGGTCGTCTTTATTGATGACATCCTCATTTATTTCAAAGGCCGTGAAGATCATGAACAACACTTGAGGCTGATACTCCAAAGGTTTCGTGAAAATAAGCTTTATGCCAAGTTGAAAAAATGCGAGTTCTGGCTTGAGGAAGTAGCATTCCTTGCGCACGTGGTATCTAGTCATGGAATATCCATTGACCTGGCAAAGATTGAAGCTATTCAAAGCTAGGAACAACCTAAATCAGTGACCGAAGTACGTAGCTTTCTCGGCTTAGCTGTTTATTATCGGAGATTCGTAGAAGGGTTTTCTCGAATCGCTACCCCATTAACTCAGTTGACTCAGAAGGATACGAAATTCGGTTGGAGTGAGGAATGCGAGAAGAGTTTTCAAGAACTCAAGAGGAGACTTATTTCAGCCCCTGTTCTGACAATACCATCTGGCTCGGAGGGATTTGCCATCTACAGTGATGCTTCGGGCAAAGGGTCAAGATGTTTTCTCATGCAACATGGGAAAGTTATAGCCTATGCCTCTCAACAACTTAAAGAATATGAGAGGAATTATCCTACTCATGATCTAGAGTTGGCAGCAGTCATTTTTGCACTAAAGATTTGGAGGCATTACTTGTATGGGGAGAAAGTGAAGATCTTTATGGATCATAAAAGCCTCAAATATTTCTTCACTCAAAAGGAACTCAACATGCAACATCGACGTTGGCTTGAACTATTGAAAGATTATGATCATACCATCCTAGAAAAGCGAACGTGGTAGCTGACGCATTGAGTAGAAGATCATATGCGGGTACGAGTGCGATATTGTCAACGCAAAAGCGCATTTTGTATGACCTGCAAAGGATGGAGATAGAGATAAAGACTCCAGGGACCCACGTGATGATGGCGAATATACGAGTAGAACCGACTTTATTGGATAAAGTTAAAACTGCTCAAGCTACAGACCTGGAGCTGATGCGTATGAGGAAGAAAGTGCAAGAAGGTGCTATGCTAGAAGCAAGAATTGATGAAGAAGGAATACTTCGAGTTAACTCCAGACTTTGTGTCCCTAATGACCCTGATTTAAAGTATAAAATCATGATGGAGGCGCACAACACACCGTTTGCAATCCATCCTGGGAGTTCCAAAATGTATTGTGATCTTCGTCTTACATTTTGGTAGAGCAATATGAAGAGAGAGATAGCACTGTTTATCTCAAGGTGTCTAACTTGTCAACGAGTCAAGGCGGAGCATCAAGTACCAAAAGGTCCATTACAACCACTTGAAATTCCAGAATGGAAGTGGGAGCACATTACCATGGATTTTGTTACTGGTCTTCCCAAGGTTTCTCAAAGCATAGATGCAATTTGGGTCATTGTTGATAGATTAACCAAGTCTGCTCATTTCTTACCAATACGAGAAACTTATACACTTGAACGTCTTGCTCGTATATACATAAACGAGATTGTAAGACTATATGGTATGCCAATATCCATAGTTTCTGATTGAGACCCAAGATTCACTTCAAGGTTTTGGGTTAGTTTGCAAAAAGCTATGGGCACGGATTTACGATTTAGTTCGGCGTATCATCCTCAGACGGACGGATAATCAGAGAGGACTATTCAAACTCTTGAAGATTTATTAAGACTTTGTGTCCTTGACTTCAAGGGAAGTTGGGATAAGTTCTTACCATTGGTGGAGTTTTCCTACAACAACAGCTATCAAGCAAGTATTGGCACGGCTCCATTCGAAGCGTTGTATGGAAGAAAGTGTCGTTCTCCAGTATGCTGGGATGAGGTGGGTGAAGCAACGTTGTTGGGACAAGAGTTAGTACGTATGACTACGAAAAAGATACAAACGATCCGGCAACGTATAAAAACCTCACAAGATCGATAAAGGAGTTATGTTAATCTTCATCGAAAGGACGAGGAATTCGATATTGGAGATCATGTGTTGTTACGTGTTTCTCCATGGAAAGGAGTTACGAGATTTGAAAAGAGAGGAAAGCTCAATCCTCGATTCATTGGCCCATTTTTAATCCTCGATCGAGTAGGAACTATGGCGTATAGACTCGCTTTACCGCCAAGTATGTCTCGTGTTCATAACGTTTTTCATATATCCATGTTACGTAAATATATGGAAGACCCAAACCACATTATTGAGTTAGAACCGGACGAAATAGTGGAAGATTTAACGTATGAAGAGATTCCTGTTCAAATCTTGGATAAGAAGGAATATATTCTACGCTCCAAGGTTATACCTCAAGTCAAAGTTTTGTGGAGAATCCACGATGTTGAGGAAATGACCTGGGAGTTAGAATCTGAAATAAAATCAAGGTATCCTTATCTCTTCGACATACCAGGTATGTACCCTAGTTTCGAGGACGAAATTTCATAAGAATGGGAGGTTGTAAGACCCCAACTTTTTTTTAATAAAGATGATTTTTCTATAAATATCATTTTTAAATATTATGGAATGAATTTGATATAATGTTATAGTTGTGGGTAATATTTATAAATTTTGCAAAGTACGCAAGTTGTTATATAATATTCGATTGGTAGGGAATATTCATTTTAACAGGGAATATTAAATGCGGCCAAGCACAATCATTAGTAGACCTCTAGCGGAATTATTGTCAGATTGAGAAAATGACAAAAATATTTTATGAAAATAACGGTGGAAGTTTTACCGTTAACTGTTGAAACACCCGGTGTTAAAAATACAAGAATACGCGTGGTTGCATAGTAGCACACGATATGGATTATTCAATTATTGCTACAGTAATTGTTGCATAGTATCTCACGTTATTTGATTCAATTATTGTCGATATTTTATATATTATTAAATCAATAATTGAGATAACAAAGTTATTAATATTATTATTTGCAATATTAACGATGTCTAAAAGTTCTGTCAAGGAGAGGTTTGGTCACCTAATTGCGCACCAATAGGGAGAAATCCTTATTGGAAAGCCCCCTCTTTCCTGGGAACAACCTGGTTGTTAAATATTGTGAATTATAATAATGATGATAAATGTTGTTAAAAATATTGAAAGAATTTTTATGAATTATTTATTGTAAATTAACTTATTATTTGGACACCCATTTACCCATTTTTCAAAATAATCGATCTAAAGTTATTTAATTTGTTAAAGGTGGGGGCCATATGTAATGCCCACGTGTTGAAAAGGATGAAAATGAATTGGTCACGGGTGGTGGTGGTGGTGGGTATATATATATATATATATATATATATATATATATATATATATATATATATATATATATATATATATAAGCAAATGTTACAAAAAGGGATCGGGAAGGAATAAAGCATATATGTGATCACGGAATACCTCCCGTGAATGTATAATGAACATATGTTATATATATATATAATATATATATATATATATAATATATTATATTTTATTTAAAAGTTTTTGTTTTATTAGAATATTTTATTGCATAATATCATTTCCATTCTTCTATAAATAGAAGCTCGTTCCTTCATTATTTCTTACGAATTCACTGAAACTCTAGAGAAAGAAAATTATAGAGAGAAAGAAGAAGAGAAGACTGCTACCTCTCTTTTCCTATATCCAGTTTCTTCTAAGGTGAGGGGTATTATTTCTTTCGTATTTATGAAGAGAATTTCTGTTATTCCATTCTTCATTATTTTGTTGGAATAACTTGTATACGCGGACTTCCCTACACTTGGTGAAATTCTTACATTATTCCATTCTTTATTATTACATTGGAACATCCCATGCAATGCTTTCGCATGACACTGAATTCCGTTATTTATTATTCTGTTGGAACATCCTCGCTTGTGCGAATTTTTCCTCGACTTGGTTCCGTTATTTATTATTCTTTTAGAATATCCACATGCGCAAGTTCGCATGACATGAATTCCGTTATTTATTATTCTATTGGAATAACCTGTCTGTGTTGTCTATCGCATGCCTGGTGATTTCTTTTGTTATTTCATTCTTTATTATACTCAGTTGGTTAAAGTTTTGGCTTTTATAATCCATGAAATTAGTGGAATATCCTTGATATTTGCACTTCATCCAGTATCTTTTCATGAAAATATTCTTCTGAGCATTCTTGAGTTTTACCCCACAAAGAAGTATCATGTTGACAATTTGGACGTTCTTGGTTCCTGGATAAATTAATTCTTGAACTTGTTTTATTGAATTCTTATATCATTGTCATCATCCTCATGTTTATATTATGTTGAAAGTCATCTGTGGCCTGTAGTGCATAGATGGACTTGGTATGATTATGACCAGGGATTATTCGGTATAATCATGACCGTAATATTACAAATGATGTGGTAAAAGTCCTCATTAGCCCGTAGTGCATTGATGAACAGTTGTTGGCATGATCATGACCATTGATGAATATACGAATATCCTTGGCCCGTAGTGCATGAATAATTTGTGGTCGTGATACTAATGAATATCCTTGGTCGTAGTGCAGGAATGAGGTGTATTATTATTAAGCTGAGTCTCAGCGATAAAAGTGATGAATAACCTTTTTAAATCATAAAAGATAGTAGATTCTATTCTCTACTTGACTCTTTTAATGGATTGTTTGTTCCGCTGCAGTTAAACTTGATGTCTATTATATTTTATCAGTTTAACACTGTTGAAGGCTAACGATAATTTATTATGCATTATCTTAGTCATAATATTTCTTACTAGGCTAGTTGAGCTCACCCTTTTGCTTTCATTGTTCTCATCAGGAAATGAGAACGTAGCAGGGACTAGTCGGGGAACGGAGTGACGGTCCAGATGATAGCTTTTGTAGTCCTCACTATTCTATGAAATAGTGTGATAATAATTGTAATAAGGACTTATTCTGAGAGTGGATATTGTATAGAAGACAATATTTGTATTAAAACTCATAGCTTTTATTGTATATCTAAGATTATATTTGTATTCTGTATCATATATTTGGCGACTCAGAATAAGTGATGTATACCTATTTTGGGGGCGTCACACATAAGAGTTTCAAAGCTCAAAGATCATTACAATAAATAGGGGTAAGAATGTATCTAGACATGCATAAGAATGTATCTAGACATCCACTTACTATGTATAATTTTATAACACTTTTCACCTTTTCACATTTCTCTCCCATCATCTAATCTTCTATCTGGTAGGATCACATATTCTCACTCAGAAATAATATATTGTGAATATTTATGAAGACTTTAGTTATTAATTACGTGGATAAGTATTAGCGGTATTTTTTAAAAAAAAAATATGTAATAAGTGAAGTTTTTTTATAATTTCTACTAATTATATGTATTAATAAACTTTTCATTGTAACTTGTAAGTGAGCATAAATTTATCTTAATATAATCTCTCGCATTTTTTCAATATGAGTTTTTTTATGTAAAAATCTTGTATTTTTATGTTTATTTTTCATCATTGATTTTTTTTGCTTGCCATAATTTGTTTCAACGTAATACTAGTGTACAAAAATTATCAGCATAATACTTGTGTTGAAAATCATGCAGTAATTGCTGAGTTCTAACAAAATATATCATGAATTATGCCTTCTTTTTTTTCCTTTTTCTTTTACAATTAAGAAAGTGAACTTCAAGTTTTTAACATTAAATAATGTTACTATCATATAAAAAAGAGTTACATAATATTTACATATACACATATATATACTGCGGACCCCACATGTTAAGCGGGAACCACAATATACATGTGTATGTATGTGAGTAATATATGACTCTTTTTTATGTGATAGTATTATTGTTCTTTACATTATATTTTAAATTAAAATTGGAAGTGAGTAGCCCATTCAATTTCTATTTTCTTAAACAAAAATTTTGTTGGTATATATACTCCTCGAATTCTATTAAAAAAATTGATATTATAAAAAAGAAAAAAAATTCTATTTTTAATAAGAGTATTATTTTAAAAAGAAATTTATTTATAATAAAAGTTTTATTTTAGAAGTATCCCATTTTGAATAGCGAGAATAATTTGTTTAAAAAATTGTGTCGTGATATTGTGCAACCTCAAATTTTAAGACATAAAATTTGATAGGAGTATTGTAAACTCATCATTATTAATAAAGTAGAAATTCAGAATTTAACCCATAATTTTTTTCTTTAAGATTTTTTCACATTAAATTATATTTATATTTTTTTTATTATTTTATATTATTTGGTTTGCCTATACTTAATTTTCAACACATTTATTAGTCTCATTGACTAGGGAAACATTTCTTTTTGAAGAAATAAAAGAGTAAACAAGTGCACGTCAAGTGGTGGAGACAGGTGACCTGCCCCTGCCTGTTTACTCTTCTACAGGGTCGTCCACACAACTGCAGTTGACCTTTAATAAGTCGTGTTTGGTGATCCATAATTAATGTCCTTTCTAATTATACTCCCTCCATTCCTTATTTCCTTTTAATCACTGTTAATTTTTTAAAGCTAACTTAAACGTTTTTGAAACTTAAAATTGATACATATTCTTTTAATTTTAATTAAATTAATAATAAATATTATAAACTATCTAAAATATGTTATTTATTGTAAGTTTTATTATTTCATAATTTTTAATAAATTGTCTCAATTTAAAATTTAAAATATCTCAAATTAATAATAAATAATCAATAAGTCTTATAATTTGAAACCGAGAGAATATAATATTAATATTAGTATTAATAATATTACAAAATATTCTAAAATATGCATAATAGTATTACTATTACAAGAATAATAGTAATATTAGTATTAATATTCATATCAGTTATTACTATTATTAATATTAATATTACTAACTAATTTATATTATTCTTAGAAAATCTTGGATTCAATTATGCTTTGCTTGCTTGTTTTCATAATCGATCTATTCATATGAATCTTGGTCGAGTTTCAAATTGAGTTGGACAAAAATTAAAAGCTTAAATTACAATAAAATATTAGTTAATATTATTTGTAGCGCCTCCAAAATAGATATACATCACTCATCTTGAGTCGCCAAATACACGATACAAAATTTAAATACAACTTAATTATACAACTGTCGTGTAACATACGACAAAACATAATCTAAGAGTTTTAAAACGAATATTGTCATCTACACAATATCCACACTCAATGGAGTCCTCATTATATTTATTATCACACTATTTAACGTAATAGTGAGGACTACTAATGCTATCATCCGGGCCGGCACTCCCGTTTCTCGACTAGTCCCAAATATATTCTCATTTCACAAGAGAACAATGAAAGCAAAGGGTGAGTTCAACTAGCCCAGTAAGAAATATTATGACTAAGATAATGCAGAATAATTTATCGTTAGCCTTCAACGGTGTTAAACTGATAGAATATAATAGACAACAAGTTTAACTGCAGCGGAACAAGCAATCCATTAGACGAGTCAAGTAGAGCATAAAATCTACTATCTTTTATGATTTAAAAGGTTTTTCATCACTTTTATTGTTGAGACTCAGCTTAATAAATAATCCACATCATCGAATCACCCCTGCACTACGGCCAAGGATATTCTTTAGTATCACGACCACAAATTATCCATGCACTACGGGCCAAGGATATTCATGTATTCACCAATGGTCATGATCATGCCAAAAACTATCCATCAATGCACTACGGGCCAATGAGGACTTTTACCACAACTTTTGTAACATTACGGTCATGATTATACCGAATAATCCTTTGTCATAATCACACCAAGTCCATCTGTCGACATCAGAATTTTTGAGTGTCCCTTTTCGTTACTTGTTCTTTGGTGTTCTCATGTTAATGTGAGATTTGTTTGAAAAAATAAGTGAAAAAGGTCCGACATGTATAATGTCGACGATTTGACTTTAAGAGTCGCCAGGTTGGTGTATTTAATCGGTTGCACTAACGCGAATCAATGAAAAAGGTTTGCACATTGACCCAAAGTGATTTGACAACTTTGCTAAATGCAGTCTGTGAAACCGAGATTCATTTTGGGTCCGGGGGCTTGATTATGCGGAGGGAAGGTGTTAGGCACCTCCCGACATCTGTGTTACCACGGTGATCGCCACTTTTTAAAAAAACTGTTATATGAATGTGTGTGTGTGTGTGTGTGTGTGTGTGTAGATTAATGTGCAATTATTTAGAAGTAGTGTTGTACCTCGTTCGCACCTATATACATAGGGTTTGAATTTATAGAAAAATTCAGTTTTAAACAAGATATATTAATGAAGTTTTATAAAAAGAGGTTTTTCAAACCCTGTGCTCAATAGTAATTGAGGCCTTTGATACTTCCATTTTATTATTAAATGTTTGGCTTGTTTGCTTTTATTTTCTAGATGCGAGGCATTCTCGAGAAAATAATATCAAAGATGCTGCCAAACTCCTCGAATGATAAACGACCATCCAAGGAAATTCGAGACCTTTGTAAAATAATGTACAAGTCACTCCACAATGAAAAATGTCCATCATGGAATCAAATCTAGATTCGATGAGATCTGAATTTGTGATCACATGATTTCTAGGCTCATATGATCTGCGGTTTGTATGGAAAGCGATGGCGATTATATATATAAAAAAGTCAGAAATATATATATACTGAGACTTGATCAACCACAACGAAAAGCGACTCAAGTGGGGATCGGAAATGTAAATATATAAAAGCAGTATATATATATATATATATATATATGTATGGACATAATCAACCACCACGAAGTAAACTCCAGGTGAGACGAAATGTAAATAAAGCTGTAAAAGCAATCAACTGCCACGAAGTAAACTCCAGGCAGGACGAATGTAAATAAAGCTGTAAAAGCGATCAACTGCCAAGAAGTAAACTCCAGGCAGGACGAAATGTAAATAAAGCTGTAAAAGACTACGGAGGAAACTCCAGGCCTAACAGAAATGTAAATATATATATATGGACAGATATATATATATATATATATATATATATATATAAGCAGTAAACGCACTGGATGTGAATCCAGGCTCATCGGATATGTCCAACAATAATTATATATATATATAAGTATATATATATATAAAAGCGAGTAAATGCACCAGATGTAAAATCCAGGGCTCATATTTATAGACTGATGGCCGCAGGTACAACTGCGACTGGTCGTGGTGCATCCGGGCCTCGCAGGTCCTGTCATCTCGAAGTACGTGCACTCGTGCACTATAATGTCTGCTCGAACTTGCAAAACTTCAATTCGAGCATCCGAACGAGGTATATCTGACCTTCTTCGGATCGCTTGTGTTGAGAGTTACGCAATGATATGGATTAGAGGTTGTACGAAGTCAGGAAGAGGGGTCCATGCCCATGGTCTTCAAGCTTCAAATTCTATCCAAAGTACTGTCATGCGTAATAGTCACTCATGATTGTTACTCCTCGGTTCTTGTGGGACATTGTTGTATGTATGTATGTATGAAGTGTTGAGATGACGTGCAAGTGTTGAAGGGGAAAGATAACGTTTGACTCTTCGTCGGGGTTATCACCGATTTGAGTTGAAAGTAGACGTTGCTCAGGGTTACATATGAGATTGGACTACTTGTTTGTATGCCGCGATATCATCTTGTGAGAGAAAACGTTGAGGCGGTAAGATGACATTTCGACTCTTCACCGGGGTTATCGCCGGTTTGAGCTGAAAGCAGACGTTGCTCAGGGTTATATCTGAGAGTGGACTGCTTGTTTGTATGCCTCACCGCTATCATGTGAGTGTGCTGTTTTGCCGCTTATTAGCTCCGGTCTCGAGGTATGAGTGCCCTCGGCGGAGGTCTCGAGCTTAAGTTCGATCGCATGTATTTGAAACAAGCATTTCCAGAGTTATCACCGGAGCGCAATGGCATCCTTGGGGCTATCACCAAAGATGGAGTCGCTATTTCAGGTGTTTTTACGGATCAAATCGAAGCGTCATGCGGTGTATCACCGAGAGACAAATCGCCCTCTCCGGTGTTGTTCTTAGGTCTTTTGATCTGTGTACCTCGGGATTATCTCCAGAGATGGAAATGACATTCTGGTGTGTGTTCCGGTTTGAGATGAAGTTCTGTTTGTGTTCCGTGTTGGGCCCGAACTTCCTGGTAGTATCCTAATGGATGTAAGCTTGTCTTCGGTATTATCTCCAAAAGACGAATATGCCCTCCTGCAATGTTAGTAACAGGCATGCAAAAAATTTCGAGTGTCTACACCATCTATGCACTACGGCCACATATGACTTTCATCATAATATAAACATGAGGATGACAATGATATAAGAATTCAATTAAATGAAAGCAAATGATAAATTTTTAAAGATTTATAATTTCATTTATCCAGAAATGAATAACGTCAAAATTGTCAACATGATACTGCTTTGTGGAGTAAAATTCAAGAATAATATTGTACAAAAAATAATTTGGACCAAAAACGAATTAATTTTTATCATGAATAGTACCCCGGGTGAATAGTACTTGAGTGAATAGTACCCCGTTAATAGTACTTCATGAATAGTAACCCATGAATATTACTCCGGTATGAAAGAGATAAAACTTATCAAGAATGCCCAGAATAATATTTCCATGAAAAGATACTAAATGAAGCGTAAATATCAAGGATATTCTACTAATTTCATGGAGTATAGAAGCCAAAACTCTAACAAAATGAGTATAGAATTCGAAATCTGAAACAAAATAATATTACTTACATACTACAGAGTATGGAAGAAAATATTATTTCATATGAATATTGAACAAAAATAACATCCCTTACTTGAAAAGAAGAGTATTCCAACTGGTATAACGGGGATATTCTTGAAGAAAACTTTCACTATTTTCTACGCTCAAAGCTTTTTAAAACTCAAAAGATATACGCTCAATATTATAGAAGAAGAATTCTCTGATTCTAGTGTGATTTTCAATTCTAACTAAGCATCCTATTTATAGGAGAATGGAAAGGATACTATGTAATAAAATATTCTAATAAAATGAAAACTTTTAAATAAAATATAATATATATTATATATATATATATATATACACATGTTCATTATAAATTCACTGGAGGTATTCCTGATCACCCCCTCATCAAATTTTTTAACTCAGTATATATATATATATATATATATATATATATATATATATATATATATATATATACACACACACACACGTAACATACACACATATAATAATAGTACTCCTTTCCATATAACAATCAGATTCATTTCCCTCCCCCTACTTCATTTTTCTTCATGTGGGCCCCACATGTGGCCCCATCTTTATTATATTAAATAATTTTCTACCGATTATTTTGAAAAATGGATGAATGGGGGTCCATAAAATAAGAAATATTTACACAAATATTCATAAAAATCCTCTCAATATTTTTAACAACATTTATCATCATTATTATAATTCACAATATTTAACAACCAAGTCGTTCCCAAGAAAGAGGGGGCTTTCTGATAAGAATTTTTTCTTATTGGCGCGCAATTAGGTGACCAAACCTCTCCTTGATAGAATTTCTAGACATCGTCGATATTGCAAATAATAATATTAATAACTTTGTCGTCTCAATTATTGATTTAATAATATAAAATATTATGCAGATGATACTGTGACAATAATTGAATAAATAATATGAGAGATATGATGCAACAATTACTGTAGCAATAATTGAGTATAACTGAGTGATTTCTCACGTAAGTATCAATAATCAATACAATGTACTACTATGCAACCACGTGTATTACTGTACTTTTAACACCGGTTATTTCAATAGTTAACGGTAAAACTTCCGCCGTTATTTTCATAAAAAGATATTTCTGTCGTTTTCTCATTCCGACAATAATTACGTTGTGGGGTCCACCAATGATTGTGTTGTCGTACGAATATTCTCCGACCAATCGAATATTATATAACAACTTGCTTACTTTGTAAAATTTATAAATATTATCCACAACTATAACATTATTTTAAATTCACATCTTAACGGTGAAACAATCATTGGTGGACTCCACAACAGAATTATTATCAGAGTTAGAAAACGACAAAATTAACTTTTTGTGAAATAACGGCGGAAGTTTTACCGTTAACTGTTAGAATACCCGGTGGTTAAAATACAAGATGTCTGCCGATTATTACAAAGATAGCACTACGGTATATACAGTATTTTTGAATTATTGATTCTTACGTAAAAGGCACTACTCAATAATTGTTACAGTAATTACTGTTTAATATTTTATTTTATTGATTAAATAATTATTGCGTTGATATTTTATATTATTATTGTTTCAATAATTGTCACTGCACAGTATTTTTTATTATCAAATCAATAATTTATATTATTTGAATAATATTATTAGATAACATTATTGGCAATGTCTAGAAAGTTCTGTCAAAGAGAGGTTTGGTCACTTAATTGCGAGCCAGTAAGGAGAAATCCTTATCGAAAAGCCCCCTTTTTCCAAGAAACGGCCTGGTTGTCATTATTGTGATTCTGTAATATTATTTGTGAATAATTAATTATTGATTTATATGATAAGGAAATATTTATTTTATGTGGACATAAATGATGGATAGAAAAATATTTATTTTATGTGGTTATAAATGAAGAGATTAATGTTGAGGTATTTTATCAGTTTTTTGTCGGATTGGAGGTATTAAAAAATCAAATCGGTATTCTTAAAGCTCTATTGCGTGAGTTATAATTTTAATCTGACCGTTGGATCGTTGTGATTTTTGGATATGTTATACATATATAAGTTGAGTATATGTCCACAAATTTTGAACTATTAAAAATTAGCGTATGATTTGTTATGAATTTTAAGAGGTGTTGAAAATCATCCGTTTGTAGATTTCGGATATTTTCTGTTTGGAATTTGAAAAAACTTAAAGCTACAAAGTTGTAGAGAATTTGATTTCGTGTGAAATGGACATAAAATTCGTATTTTTCTGATAAAAAAGCTATTAATTATGAATTACTGAAATTTCGTAAAATAAAATGATTTTTATTAAAATTGGGTGGGACACACTTTTGGTTGGTGTGGAAATCTGATTTTGGTGGGCCCCACTGATGGTGGCTGAAATTTGGGTAAAAAATGTGTGCGTAGAAAAATTTTAAAATATTAATATTTTATTAATTTAGTCTCCTATGACGTTCTATCATTTTCTTATATATAGGCGCTTAGGTTAGAATTGAAAATCACACCAGAAATAAGTTTTTTCTCTCTCTATATTGTCGAGCGTATTTTTGTGAGTATTTAGATATTTTGAGAGTTTCTATTCAGTGCAAGTTTCCTTCGGCATTACATCCAATATTCCAGTCAGAAATACTGCTCTTTTGAGGTAAGGGATTTTAAGGGTTATTATGTTTTTCATATTTCATAATTTTTTTGACCTTCAAAAATTCTGAAAAAATTTAAAATGATAATTTGATGAGTTTTCTAGATTGTGTCCAAAAATGGCGATTTTTGGATGTATAGATTAGGAGTTATGAATTTTATGGGAAAAGACTATTTTAAAAGTAAACCCTTATAACTCCTTGTGGTTAACTTCAAAATTAGTAAAAATTTTATTGGGAGTACATGTATATAACAGAAGTATACTCTGTAAATTTTGGAATTTTTGGACAAAAGTATAATTTATAATAAATGTCTAAATATTCGGCAGTTTTGGCCATATGAAAAATAGTAAATGAATTTTAAAAATTCCGTGAAAAATATATGTTCAATATGGGATTATATTCTGCTAAATCCCAGAAAAGAAAATTTGTTTGTACTGCTTTGACATTTTTTCATGAAAATGGACTAGTTATGAGTAAATGAATTAAATAAGTTATGTGAAGTAACAAAATTGAAAAATAGAATTTTATGGCTTGAGAATCCTATATAAGGTATATGTAGATTTTTTATGAGGGTTTTGATTATTGGTGATGAAATCTTATGAGTTTGGCATTTTAGGATGATTAAATGCATTAATTAGTAAAGTGTAAATAATTAAAATAAATTGTTTATAAGTTTAAGAAATGATTAAAATATTATTGTAATATTAATAATATTAGATTATGAGATTATTAAATGATTGATAATATTTTGATTAAGGTGTTATTAACACATTGATTAATGATTAATAATATTAGTAAATGAATTTAATGTTATTATATAATGAATAATATTAAATAGAGTTTAAAAGAGGAATAATGAATTGTTAATATTAAATGGAGTTTAATAATATTAGTAAATGAATTTAATATTATTATATAATGAATAATATTAAATGGAGGTTATAATATAATGATTAATGTTATTATCTTTGTTAAATATTTGTTGAAATATTATTCAAATCATTTTTGATATAATATTATTCTTGAATTTTACTCCACAATTGGTGATCATGTTGACAATTTGGACATTATTGAATTTTGAATAAATTATATTGTTAAAGTCTTTAATATTTATCCTTTATCTCATTTGATTGATTTTTTATATCATTGTCATCATTCTCATGCTTATATTGTGTTGAAAGTCATCTATGGCCAGTAGTGCATAGATGGGCTTGGTATGATTATGACCAAGAATTATTCGGTATAATCATGATCGTAATGTTACAAATGATGTGGTAAAAGTCATCTTTGACCCGTAGTGCATAGATGGACTTGGTATGATTATGACTAGGGATTATTCGGTATAATCATGACCGTAATTGAAAACACGAATATCCTTGGCCCGTAGTGCATGGATAATTCGTGGTCGTGATACTATTAAGCTGAGTCTCAACATTATTAGTTTTACAGTATTATATCTTTGGCCTGTAGTGCAAAGATGGACTGTTGGTTATTGGTTTTTCAGTTGTATATCTTTGGCCTATAGTGCAAAGTTAGACTGTTGATTTACTTGATTATAAATATGAATTGTGATTTAATTATAATCTGTGGTGGTTCAGGTGAAGACATGTGATGAGAGTTCTCTTTGTCTTGAGTATAGCAAAGAACTGTCGATGAGTATTATAGGAATAAAGTATTAATGATGGACTTTTAATCTAGAGGAGATAGTAGACATTATGTTCTACTTGACTCTTCTAATGGATTGCTTATTCCGCTGCAGTTGTTGATCTAAAACTTGTTGTCTATTATATTCTATCAGTTGTTATACTGTTGAAGACTAACGATAATTTGTTTTGCATTATCTTAGTCATAATATTTCTTACTGGGTTAGTTGAGCTCACCCTTTTACTTCACCACCCCTTTCATGTAATAAAAGGGTAGCTAGGACTAGCAGAGAGAACATGGGTATAAAGTGATAATACGAATTAGTTAGAAGCCTAATTAAATTATGAAACAGTGTGACATAATAATCGTACTGAGAACTTAAAATGTGTGTGACATGTTTTATACATCATTTAATATTTAATTTTGGTGAACAACAATAGGGTGAGGTGAATTAGAATTTGGAAGCGTCAAAGGTGCACTCTATTAGAATGAGGAGAACAGAAATCTTCTTGTGTTCCTTCGGGGACTTGATATATTTGCTGTTGTACTTTATATGGCATTGTAATAATTTAAATATGAATATTGTCGTATTATATACGTAACAATATTTGTATTGAAACTCACAGTATATATAAGATTTTTTGAGTTTGAATACTGTCTAGAAGATAATTTTTGTATTAAAACTCACAGCTCATGTTGTATATTTAAGTTTGTATTTAAATTTTGTACCATGTATCTGACGACTCAAGATGGGCGATGTATACCTGTTTTGGGGGCGTCACATTACAATAGTAACACTATTAATATTTATATTAATAAGAATAATATTATTACTAGCATTAATATTCATATTATCTATTACTATTATTAATATTATTAATATAAATATTATTAATACTAATATTACAAAATATTAATATTAGTGTTAATAATATTATAAAATATTATTACTAATATTAATATTATAAATACTAATATTACAAAATATTAATATTAGTATTAATAATATTATAAAATATTAATAAGAATAGTAACATGTTTGTACAACTTGTAGCGGCTGGGACAATTAAAATGAGATATGTTCTTTTTTTAATTGTCTCAATCGCTACAAGTTGTTGTTCTACGACTTTTTTTTGTTGCTCTCAACAACCGGTTGTCATGGATGCGGACCCCTATATTTATATCTATTTATATTATAAAGTCTTCATAAAGTTTTCACATCAAGTTTGGTGTTTTTTTGATTTTTTTTCTCTTTTTCCCTTGCAACTTTAAATATATTATTATTTTGTATTTTTTTAATATTAATTTTTAAAATTTTTCTATTTACTTCTCTAAATTTTATAAATTTTTTATTTTATCTCACAGAATTTATACACGTAACACATGTGTAACTGACACTAATTTCATATAATACAATTCTAAAATATGCATCTCAACGGTTCCCTTCTCTAACGAATCAAAAAAACGAATAAAAGACGAACCGGTTATAGTGATGATTTTTTAAGATATAGCGACGGTTCAAACTATCTCCGTAATTATATCATCGATTTTATATATTATAGCGATAAAAAAAACGTCATTATAATCTATTCGTTTTTTATTCACTGATAAAGATACCGTGCATCTCAATATTTAAATATTTAGGCAGTTTTGCTACAAACCAAATGTATCACTCTTTATTGGACTACAACTGAGAAAAAGGATGGCCACAAAGCTAGTAAACTACTAGTCCAAAACATAAAGCTTCTGCATTGAGATTTTTGAGTGCTTAATTTCCATTTACTTTAAAGAAATTAAAACATTTTTAATTTCTTTTTTTAAACACAAAATCAACCTGGGCTGACTAAATTCTCTGCTTGTGGTGGCTATCCAGTCCACCGGTTCAGTCAGTAGGGTGGTGTCAACCAGTTATACCCACGTGAGTAAAGTTGATCAATGTAATAATTTGTATTGGGATTTGGGCCTATTGACTCATAGTATTTACTTTTTCAAATATAAAATTTTTATTAATTTTTAAAAATCAATCGAAAATATTTATAACTTAAAATTAATATAATTTTAAATAAATATTATAATCTATTTAAAAAAGTAATACTAATTATCAAGTTCATAAGTATATAATATTTGTTTTAACTCAACAAGATAAATTCAACAAAATACAAGACATATTAAAGAGACAAAAGTGCCTACAAAATAATAGATAATAATAAATAATTAGGAAATTTTACATTTTTATGTAATACAAATGTATTACTGTATCAAAGTTGAGTCCTTCTAGGGGACATTGTTTTAGTGACATTCTAGTGATTTTTTTTTTTGTAATATTTTCCAAAAAATGTATAATATTTATTTCAACTGAAATTTTTATAAAAAATAGTGTTTTAGGTGTAATTTGGATACATACAAGCAAATGCGATCATGCATGCAATGCATAACCCTGCATTTCTTGTATACATTCAAATTACACCTAAAACATTGTTTTCTGTAAAAATTCTAGTTGAAATAAATACTCTATATTTTTTGAGAGGTACTACAAAAAAAAAAAAACTAAAAAAAAAGAGCCACTAGAATGTCATTAAAATAATATCCCCTATACTTATTGTATCAAAGTTACATTCAAATCATTTAAATATATCATATACATCTCAAATCTGCCAACTGCCTTTTCTTAATGCACACGAAAATGAGTGAAAATTATGTGAAGAGGGACCACACAACACAAATGTCACCTCACTTCAAAGTAAAACTTTGCTGCACAGAAAGCAAATAAAAGAAGAAGAAAAGAACAACAAAAAGAAAGATAAAGTGAGAGAGATCATGAAACTTTAGTGAAAGGGAAGCTTCTTCTATTTATGTGGCTTCTTCTATTCTTGAAGTGAAACCCATTTCTATCTCTCTCAACACAACCCTTGGCCCAAAATGACAATCTAATATAGCTTGCACTTTTCTTGAAGTTTCTTTGCGATATGGTTTAAATTTCAATTTTTTTTAAAAGGATAACTATTCAAAAAAAATTGTTCAAATGTATATCCACCCTACATTGATATTTGATATTACTGCTATGAAATATGCTCTTTATATGACAAAGGCACATATAATATTCATAAAGTTATACCATTCTTTCTTATCAACGTTCACAACGACTTCACTCTAGCGACACTGATGTTACTTAAAGATTAATTAGATGCATGTCATGACTTCTTTACATAAAATGAAAAACAAAAATCATACATTTTGAAGCGTATTAGCCTTTGGCAATCCCATGTACTGTACAATCCAGTGACGTCTCCAAACTACAATCTTTGTGGGATGAGAACGGAGCTCAAATCTACGATTCGTAACAGCTAAGGTTTGGTCTGTCTTGGGAAAGCTTACTGATAATAGTAGTATACCATCACTATGTTTTTTTAGGTTTTTGGCCAACTGATTAATCACGATCAACTTGAGGAGAGGAGATGCGAGTATTATAGGTAAAGTGGTTAAAACCACTTCCTAAAAACTCTCCAACAGATAAGTCAAAATTCTTCTTAATAAATCAAACAGAATTGACCAAATCTAATTGAGTAATATTACCAACTACCAAAATGAGTCAAACTCTCCATGGGCACCCCATTTGGATATCCAAAATCCAACATCTCCCACTCACCCAAGGTGGGGACGACACAATCATCACATCTGCCAAAAACAGTTTAAACCAAAACATGTAAACCTCTAACTATCGAATCGTGCGACCGCTAAGTTCACTTACAATGCAGGAGCTCTATATCAAACCCGTTAGGGCCAACATAGAGACATCTACCCTTCTAAATAAAACATTTGTAGACACTCGAAATTTTGCTTTCCTTGGACTAACCATGCAGGAGAGCAAAAGGGTTTTTTACCCCCGGAGACAGCCCCAGAGGACTACAGTAACAATCAAACCCCGAAGATAGCTCCGTGGGATATCAAATCAACCTTAGAGACAGCCCCGAGGGAAGAAAAAATAAACATCAATCAAACCCTAGAGATAACCCCGAAGGATAGCGAAAAGTCACCTTAACCTTGGAGACAATCCCGGGAGGGCAAAGAGGGAATGTTGACAACACAACATAAACAAACAACCATCCAGCTGTAGATAGGGTTATAAAGATCCATCACAATAATCTTAAGTGCAAACTGCGCAAGACAGATCAACGGACTACGTGCGAAAACCTGAAGATGTTATTTTGATCATGGACCCATCTTCCCGGATTTAAAAAAGGTCAAGCCCTATGTCATTGCGTAGCTCTCAAAAAGAGCTTTTCGTAATGGTATGACACATCTCCATCGGATTCCTAGATTGCAAGTTATGAAGGTTTCAGCAGACAACGTGTGGATTGAGGGAACGAACTTCGAGACAGCGGGACCCATTGGGCCTGGCTACAATTCTACCTGTGACTGGCGGGGTCTATATATATTAGACCCCCCCCCAGCTTATTTAAGCAAATTTTAGAGAGAGTGAGAAGGCTCAAGAGAGAGAAAGTTGAGAGTTCTAAGAGAGAAACATCTTAAATCTTCATCTAAACTCTGTAAATCTCAGTTGTAAACACTCATATACATATAAACTTCAATATATCAACTTTTCACTGGTTAAAATCATGTTTTCAACAGCTTTAGCCGTTCATTGTGATAATATCGCGCCATATTGTAATATCTCTTCAGATCTGTACATATTTGTTGCTTTTATCTATATATAAGTGCTAGATATACATAGACTTTGTTTGGATGTGGTTAGATTTAGTTTTTAACCGTTCATTTTGTGTAAATAATCAATATTTGAAGTGTATTGACTAGATCTATCCTAGATTTAGCTTTTATCCGGTTTAAAAGTTGTAAAACTGAACCTTTAAGCTAGATTGACTAGGATCTAGTTTACTTTCTAGTTTTTACAAATATTTAGCAACCACGTGACCCTAGATCTGTATCTAGAGGAAACGGGAAGCTTGTAAACTCGCGTAAAGGGATTTGATCAATAAATCCCTTGTTTAGCGAAGTTTTAACTTAGACGTACATAGTATGCTTAAATATGCATCTTGCAAGCTTTTAACTGATTTCATGTGAGCCTAGGAGCCTCAAGGTCAACAATTCAATCAAGGAATCTAGATCCAGTTCCCGTGATGGACTTTTTAAGTTGTACATCTAGCTTGCAATCCATTGTAAATGTAAATCTAGGGCCTTAAAACGGTATTCGAATTTAAGGCCCCAATATAGTGGAAAATCATGTATGTGGTGTTTAGGCTTACTTCGATGGCTTTCATGCCCATAAGAAGCCCGACCCTTGTAGATATTAATTTCAATACTGTCAAAGATGCTTCACATCTCAATAAAATCAAATCAAGCCAAATATGGAATAAAATTAGAAGTATCAAATGCCTTAATTCCTCTGCGAGCAAAAGGGTTTCAAAATAGCTTTTCAAAACATCACTTTCATATGCTTGTTAAAAAATGAACTTTTCTATAAGTCAAACCCTTTGTATATAAGTCCAAAGAGGCATAACACTACTTTCAAAATAAAGAACTGAAGGCCTTTTTCAAAACAAAAGGTTTCAACACAAACACACTGTAAGACCCAAACTTTTATGAATAAATATTAATTTCTCTCAAAATATATTTTTGAATATTATGGTATGGATATAATATAATGTTATAGTTGTGGGTAATATTTACAAATTTTGCAAAGTAAGCAAGTGGTTATATAACATTCGATTGGTCGGGAAATATTCGTTTTAACAGGGAATATTCGTACGACGACACAATCATTGGTGGACCCCACAACGAAAGCATTGTCGTAGTTAGAAAATGACAGAATTATCTTTTTATACAAATAACGGTGAAAGTTTTACCTTTAAACTGTTGAACTACTCGGTAGTAAAAGTATAGTAATACGCGTGGTTGCATAGTAGCACACGGTATTGATTATTGATGCTTACGTGAGAAGTCACTCAGTTATATTCAATTATTGCTACAGTAATTGCTGCATCATATCTCTCATATTATTGATTCAATTATTGTCACAATATCATCTGTATAATATGATATATTATTAAATCAATAATTGAGACGACAAAGTTATTCATATTATTAAATTTCAATATTTACAATGTCTAGAAGTTCTATCAAGGAGAGGTTTGGTTATCTAATTGTGCCCCAATAAGGAGAAATCCTTATCAGAAAGCCCCCTCTTTCTTGGGAATGACCTGGTTGTTAAATATTGTGAGTTATAATATTAATGATGAATAAGTTCGTGTTGATTAAAGATGAAATTGATAGTTCTATTATGTTGGAATTATTAGTGTTAGTGAAAATCGACATTTATTTCGATAATAATTGATGTCTGGAAGTTATCGGGTAATTAATCGGATAAATGAGGAATTAATTTCTATTAATTCACATGATTATAACTATTTGTTCACATGTGTGTACTATTGATTCACATTCTTGTACTATTAGGGGAGGTGGTGCAAGACTGATAATACTTGCATGACTAAGTTAAAAAAATGGAGGTATAGATGGATGTATTATACTATAATTCGTATTTTCACATGATTATAACTATTGAGTCACATGATTGAACTATTGATTCACATGATTTACTATTAGGGGAGGTGATGCAAGTTTGATAATACTTGCAGGACCAAATTAAAAATGAAAGAAAAGTTGGAGGTATTGTCTTCAGAATTTTTGAGCCCCAAAACGTGTAATTATCGAAACTATATTTTTCTATAAATAAGCTCATTCTTCTTTCATTTCTCACCAATTCACTAAAGCTATAGAGCAATTATTATAGAGAGAAATTATAGAGAGAAAGAAGAAGAGAAGTCTGCTACCTCTCTATTCTAGTATCCAGCTTTATTCTAAGTTAAGGGGTATTATTTCTTTTATTTTCATGAAGAGAGCTATTGTTATTCCATTCCTTATTATTATATTGAAATAACTTGTCTATGCGAAGTACCGCATGTATGGTGAAATTCTTCTGTTATTCCATTCTTTATTATTCTGTTGGAATATCTTGTCTTCAAGCGTATTACGTATTTAATTGGTTCCATTATTTATTATTACATTGGAATAACCAAATTGCATTTCGGCCTATCGCATGCCCGTGAATTCGTTGTTATTCCATTTTTATTATTCATTAGAATATCCTCATGCATGGATTTCGCATGACTGGTTCCATTCTTTATTATTCGTTGGGAATAACCTCGTCTGCAAGCGATCCTATCGCATGCATGGTGGATTCTTCTGTTATTCCATTCTTTATTATTCTGTTGGAATAACCTGACTATGTGGATTACCACATGCATGGTGAATGATTCTTTGTATTCATTCCTTATTAAATTGTGGAAATGATCTGTCTATGTGGATTATCGCATGGCGGGCGAAAATCCATTTGCAGTTTCATATATTCTATTATACTCAGTTGGTTAAAGTTTTGGCTTCTATACTCCATGAAATTAGTAGAATATCCTGGATATTTGTACTTCATCCAGTATCTTTTCATGAAAATATTCTTCTGAGTATTCTTGAATTTTACTCCACAAAGCAGTATCATGTTGACAATTTGGACGTTTTTGAGTTCAGGATAAATTAACTTATAAATGTTTAAAATTTAATTCTTGAACTTGTTTTATTGAATTATTGTGTCATTGTCATCATCCTCATGTTTATATTATGTTGAAAGTCATCTGTGGCCTGTAGTGCATAAATGGACTTGGTATGATTATGACCAGGGATTATTCGGTATAGTCATGACCGTAATGTTACAAATGATGTGGTAAAAGTCCTCATTGGCCCGTAGTGCATTGATGGACAGTTGTTGGCATGATCATGACCATTGATGAAAACATGAATATCTTTGGCTCGTAGTGCATGGATAATTTGTGGTCGTGATACTAATGAATATCCTTGGCCGTAGTACAGGGATGACGTGATTTATTTAATAAGCCGAGTCTTAGCGATAAAAGTGACGAAAAACCTTTTAAATCATAGAAGATAGTAGATTTTATTCTCTATTTGACTCTTCTAATGGATTGCTTGTTCCGCTGTAGTTAAACTTGATGTTTGTTATATTGTATCAGTTTAACATTGTTGAAGGCTAACGATAATTTATTTCTGCATTATCTTAGCCATAATATTTCTTCTTGGGCTAGTTGAGCTCACCCTTTTGTTTTCATTGTTCTCTTGAGAAATGAGAACGTGGCGAGGACTAGTCGGAGAAGCGGAGTGACGGTCCGGATGATAAAGATTAGTTGTCCTCACTATTCTATGAAATAGTGTGATAATAAATGTATTGAGGACTTATTTTGAGTTTGAATACTGTTTAGAAGACAATATTTGTATTAAAACTCATAGCTCATGTTATATATTTTTAAGATTGTATTTGTATTCTACACCATGTATTTGGCGACTCAGAATAGGTGATGTATACCTATTTTGGGGCGTCCACAGATTAATATCAAAGCTTAGGGATATGATCTCTCCGGTGAAGTTGTGAGACAAGAACTAGGAGGGGAGAGACGGGGAATTCCTTCGCTAGTACGACCTACCTAAGTTTATTTGGTATTTAATTGATTATTAGAACCGATGAATTCCAAAGACGGCTTTCAGAACTCGGTATGGGCATTATGAATTCCTAGTCATGTCTTTTGGATTGACTAATGCTCCTGCTGCCTTCATGGACATGATGAACTGAGTATTCAAGGAATATTTGGATCACTTTGTGTTTGTCTGTATTGATGACTTCCTCATATATTCCAAAAGCCGTGAAGATCATGAGCAACACTTGAGGCTGATACTCCAAAAGCTTCGTGAAAATAAGCTTTATGCCAAGTTGAAGAAATGCGAGTTCTGGCTTTAGGAAGTAGCATTCCTTGGGCACGTAGTATCAAGTCATGGAATATCTATTGACCCAGTAAAGATTGAAGCTATTCAAAGTCGGGAGCAACCTAAATCGATGACTAAAGTCGTAGCTTTCTCGGGTTAGCTGGTTATTATCAGAGATTCGTAGAAGGGTTTTCTCGAATCGCTACTCCATTAACTCAGCTGACTCAGAAAGATACAAAGTTCGGTTGGAGCGAAGAATGTGAGAAGAGTTTTCAAGAACTTAAGAGGAGACTTATTTCAGCACCTGTTCTGACAATACCATCTAGCTCGGAGGGATTTGTCATCTACAGTGATGCTTCGGGCAAAGGGTTAGGATGTGTTCTCATTCAACATGAGAAAGTCATAGCCTATGACTCTTGACAACTCAAAGAATATGAGAGGAATTATCCTACTCATGATTTAGAGTTGGTCCCTGTCGTTTTTGCGCTTAAGATTTGGAGGCATTACCTGTATAGAGAGAAGGTGGAGATCTATACGGATCATAAAAGCCTCAAATATTTCTTCACTCAAAAGGAACTCAACATGCGGCAATGATGTTGGCTTGAGCTGTTGAAAGATTATGATCATACGATCCAATACCATCCTGGAAAAGCGAACGTAGTAGCTGACACATTGAGTAAAAGATCATATGCGGGCACGAGTGCATTATTGTCAACACAAAGGCCCATTTTGTATGACTTGGAAAGGATGAAAATAGAGTTAAAGACTCCAGGGACCCATGTGATGATGGCGAATATATGATTGGAATCGACTGTAATCGATAAAGTTAAAGCTGCTCAAGCTACAGACCTGTAGCTGATATGTATGAGGAAGAAAGTACAAGAAGGTGCTATTCCAGAAGCAAGAATCGATGAAGAAGGAATACTTCGAGTCAACTCTAGACTTTGTGTTCCTAACGATTCTGACTTGAAGTATAAAATCATGATGGAGGCGCACAACACACCGTTTGCAATCCATCCTGGGAGTACCAAAATGTATCGTGATCTTCGACATACATTTTGGTGGAGCAATATGAAGAGAGAGATAGATGGGTTTATCTCAAGGTGTCTAACTTGTCAACGAGTCAAGGCGGAGCATCAAGTGCCAAAAGGTCCATTGCAACCACTTGAAATTCCAGAATTGAAGTGGGAGAACATTACCATGGATTTCATTCATCGGTCTTCCCAAGGTTTCTCAGGCATAGATGCGATTTGGGTCATTGTTGATAGATTGACCAAGTCTCGCTCATTTCTTACCGATACGAGAAACTTATACACTTGAACGTCTTGCTAGTATGTACATAAACGAGATTGTAAGATTGCATGGTATGCCAGTATCCATAGTTTCTGATTGAGACCCAAGATTCACTTCAAGATTTTGGGTTAGTTTGCAAAAAGCTATGGGCACGAATTTATGATTTAGTTTGGCGTATCATCCTCAAACGGATGGACAATCAGAGAGGACTATTAAAACTCTTGAGGATTTATTAAGACTATGTGTCCTTGTCTTCAAGGGAAGTTGGGACAAGTTCTTACCATTGGTGGAGTTTTCCTACAATAATAGTTATCAAGCAAGTATTGAAATGGCTCCATTTGAGGCATTGTATGGAAGAAAGTGTCGTTCTCCAATATGCTGGGATGAGGTGGGTGAAGCAACATTGTTGGGACCAGATTTGGTACGTATGACTACGGAAAAGATTCAAACGATCCGACAACGTATAAAAACCTCACAAGATCGACAAAAGAGTTATGCTGATCTTCATCGAAAGGACGTGGAATTCGATATTGGAGATCATGTGTTGTTACGTGTTGCTCCATGGCAAGGAGTTATAAGATTTGGAAAGAGAGGAAAGCTCAATCCTTGATTCATTGGCCCATTTTTAATCCTCGATTGAGTAGGAACTATGGCCTAATCCACATTATTGAATTAGAACCGGACGAGATAGCGGAAGATTTAACGTATGAAGAGGTACCTGTTAAAATCTTGGATCAGAAGGATCATGTCAGGAATAAACATGTGAATGATATTCCTGTTTACATATGATTTGATTATGACATATATATGAATGAATATGCAAGTATGTTTTCATTAAGAAAAGCTGTAAAGTCCTTTGATAGATAATAGAAACACATGTATAAGGACTTAGAATGAATTGATCAAATGTGTTAGGTTGATCCTACATAAGCAAAACAGCTTTATAAAGTCCTTTAAAAGAAATGATGTACAAGGACTATAAATATAGAAAGATCAAGCATGTTAGGTTTGATCTTATGATGTAACAGATAGGTTTGTCTGATCGTCGAGCACTGCACCAGAAATCGTAGTTTGCCAGGAGAGTCAAGGAAAACTAGAGAGTTATCGAGGCAGAATCGTAGTTTGCAAGATAGTAGATCTCGGAGTTCGTAGACTTCTAGGAGAGACGAGGAAGGATCATAAGTCATGTTCAGAATTGTAGAGATATAGCCCGCCTACGAGCCGATCGAAAGGCCCCGCCAAAGTCAAGTGAAGAATCGTAGACTACACTTGGAGTCGTAGAGTCTACTAATGGCCAAATCAAGGATCGTGAGATCGCACTCGTAATCGTAGAGTCCACCGATCGTATCAAAGGCGTAAATCGAGAGTCGAGCAAGATCGATGAAAACAAGCACAAAAATAGAAATCGTAGAGTGTCAAGATCTCGATCTCGAGTCATAGTGTAATCGCATAACTAAAAGCGTAATCGTAGAGTCTTGCGAACTAAGATGTAAACAGATGTGCTCACAATTCCAAGTCAGAATCATAGAGCAAACACGATTCTCAACAATTGAGCACTCCCAGAATATCCAAAGGAATGAAGCCTCTGGTTGGCACTGCATAGATACGTCCCATCTAAAGGAAACTAAAGAGCACTCAACGAATGGCATGCAAGATAATAGAAGATCTAAGCACCAACCCAATCAACATCAAGATTGAGTTGTGAAGCCATTCAAGACGAAGTCTTCCACAAGGAAATTAGAAGAAGACTTCTGTAACTGACTAAGGAAAGTCAGCAAGTGCAGTAGCTGTCAAGCAAACAGAAGACAACGATCTTGGAAGCAACCAGGATCGTAGTGTTTGCCAAACAAAGAAAGAACTGATGGAGTGTACACGGAGATACTGGTTACTCTCTTTAGAATAAGGCTAAAGTGATTAAGCATGGGCCAGTCCATTAATGATAGGTGAACGAGAGATCACAAGGAGAAAGTGAACTGAGCATGCTACAAATCTGAGATGTCTTGCTATTCAGAAAGGACCATAACAAAGAGTCAAGTCATCGATGATCTCGAGAACAATGAGGCAAACTAAGTATCAAAGCAACAAGATAAGAGAAGGAAGAGGTGTTTTACATGGAGATCCAATCAACACTCTTCAAAATCGTAGTGTTTTCTCTACCAGTCAACAAGACACTACGATCAAGTTCATGAATACATGCATCAGAATCGTAGAGTTCGAATAGCTGAAGACTGAAGCATTGGCAATGGTTCAATCTGAAGGGTAATATTCGAACAAGAGCTTATTGAGAGCATCGATGCAAGGACAACCTCTGATCGAGAAATCAGAAGGGTGAAATAAAGTCATCGACCTGCCTAAGATATCAAAGTGACATATCTGACAGGGTTGGTAAAATAGTAGACTGCAGTGTCAGGAAGTCAAAAAAAGATGTCATGTCACATCTGCAGTCTGCACCAAATAACTCGAGATCTGTGAAACAATTTGAATAACTTTTAACGACTACTTTCCAACGGGAAGAATGGGAAGTAGTACAAATCAATAGAGCCTCAAAGATCAAGAGCTGCTAATGAGTGTGGAGTTGCAGAATCGTTGAGTTGTTGAAATGCCATTGTTGACTATACGAGTTCCACTAGAGATTAGGAGAACAAGTCTCAGTGACAGTGAGACTACATAGGTGGAAGTGAAGCAGCCTTGAAGAAGGACTTAAGCAAACCAGAAGCTTCACTCAACAAAAGAAGAGAATGCCATTGAAGATGGCAGCCAAGCTGAGAGCCGAGAAGGCCAAGAAGATAGCATTCAGAAAAGTGGCTGAGCACAAAGAAGATCAAGAGAGCCACTCTACAGATCACCATGAACCGAAAGTTGGTTTACAAGTGCGAACCATACCCGCAAAGTATTCAAGAAGGGTTCGTGGATTGCTAAGTGCCGTAAGAAGACTACTAAAAGCACGAAACTTAGAAAATCCAGATGGTGATGGTGCACAAACCGACATCGATGAAGATGAGTCAAGAGAGAAAGATCACCAAGCACAAAGAAGATGTGGTCCGGACTCAAGCGAGAATTCAAAGAGGACCACATCAAGCTGCTAAGTACAAAAGATGTTCAGAGCTTAATGGCATCTTAGTAGCTTAGCACCAACAACAACAACAACGACTACAACCACAAGAAGCCAGGGCCTGAGGGGTCCTTATCCATAGGGACTAAATGAAGTTCCAAGCTCCTTTGATTGAAGAGTTCCTAGGGAACTAGAGAAGTTCCAAGGTCACGGCCTTGAAGAGTTCTTAGTGAATCAAGTCCCAAGGTCAGCTGGCCTCAAGGAATCTAAGTGATTCGTGGTGTCGCCTTCCTCAGTGGTAAATCCTACTAGTTAAAAGCAGAAGAGTGAATTAGGAGCTTGAGTCTCTGAACCACTTAAAACCCCTTGTGTCTTTTACTTTATGTCATTTACATTATGTATATTAACTTCTATAACTGCTATGTATGTTTTAACTGCTTACTACTGAAGTAACTCTACGAACAATGTATGTGTGATTATAAATATATCAATGAAGGGGATCTTTTACTTATTCCACTGTGCTTGAAAAGATTCTTAAGTTTGTTATGAGCTACTTAATGAGCAATACAACTTAATAGAGAAAAGTATTTTGAAATTCTAAGGATCTATTCACCCCCCCTTCTAGATCTATATTGTGCCTACTGGGAACTAACAATTGGTATCAGAGCAAGTTCTCATGCTACATTCAAAAGCTAATCGCTTTGAGTCTGATCCTAGGCATAAACATTGTTCTAGACTTAGTTTCGTAGTAAGTCAATTGTTATATGCAGATGATCTCATATGTTGGAAATATTGTGTACAGGTAAATGTGCATATACACCTGAAGCAGCTCAGATTGGTCCATGTCTTTTATCATCATATCAACAAGACCAATCCTTGCTCGATGTCAATCTTGTTGTCTGAAGACCAGGCTAGAAAGCTCAAGAGATGTAAACAGGAAAAATTCAAACATCCACCAGCCTGAAAAGATAAAAAGGCCATACATACTAAGTAATGCTTATCTAGAGAAGAAAGAAGAACTTCTCAACCACATGCTTGGTCAAACCGTAGCTGGATGTAAATCTTATGAACTCAAGGATGTCAAAGAATTAGAGATACTGACACTCTCTTAGCTTGTATCTTCAAGACCACGACTGATTGACTGAAGATCAACTGGAGCAATTGGCTGTCAGAAGCAAATGAGAAAACATGCACATCAATGCCTAAACTCAGTATATCTAAGATAAATGATTTAAGAAACCGACAAAGAAAAAGTACTTGCCTCGCTAACGTAGATATGAACATCTTATGTGCATCTTACTCATGAACTATAACAGTTTTCCTTCAAATATTCATAATCTATCTAAAAAGGTGAAGAGAGAAAGTACACTAATGATAGAAACTCAAATGTCTATAAACTTTCTCTCCATCCAAGTTTTAGGTTAAAGATGATAACTTGAAAGAAATCTGAAATAGTTTCAAGAGCCTCACAGGTCGATTGAATGTAAAGAAATCTTTGCTGATGGGTTAATGTGCTTTATACATCCTATGGTCTAAGTGTTTAATGACACATAGAGTATGGTCAGATGTACAAAAGAATCTCGAAGATTCATAGAAACTGATCACCTCCATGAATCAACCAGATGCTAAAAAATCGTAGAGCTGATTCTCACTCTGAGAACATTTAAACTTTGTGATCATAACTTAGCATATGATGAAACCATCAAAGAAAAGAGCGTTCTATTAAAATGTCAGATTTCTCTCACACTCACCAATATGCATCTCAAAATTTATTATCTAAATAAAGTACATACATGGATACGACTGATGGTGGTCAATGTGATGATCATACAAATATATGAGGAACAGGGGTTTTAGTAACTAACCTAGCAGGATCCATCTAACCATGGGTACCAAATATTAGAAATGAATAACCTTTAGGTACTTGGTCTATCTGACCACACTAAGGAATGCTAAAGCAAAAGACTTTAGTTAAGAAGAGTCAACCAGCAGAAGGCTTAAGACTGTTCAGAAACAATTCTGACAAAATTCCTATATGTCAAAGCCTGTCCTTAAAGACCTGTTGAGCTAATCTAAATGAAGCTCAAAAGGCTGCATATCCTTATATGGAAGTAGGCCACTCAACAAAAGAAGAAAAGGGTCTTATATGCTCAATCATGCAAAGCATGTCATAAGAGAAGAATCCTCAAGGAAGCTGACTACAGAGGATCATCGAGCATCAATCATGAGGAACTCACTAAGGAGCAGAACTCGTGCAGCACAAATCGACAAGGAATACTACGTCAGAAGTCTTTGTCAAAGGATCGTAGAATGATCAACCCTGAAAATGCCCATTTCCATGATACAAGAAGATTTAAATGACTTCAGCCAGAATGAGATATGCATGGTCATATACATTACTAAAACTTATGTCTCTCTCGAGAAAACAAGATCAACTATGTGGGAGCGAAGAATCGCTAACAAGATCTGAAGCTCTAGACCATCAAAAATATACTATGAAGCAGTATACCAACTACAGAGTCCCAAAACTTTATGGCTGATGAACCAAATGAAGATCCATATTCAGTAGGAACGCCTCAAAACGACATCGATAAACCGCTCAAACCACCCAACTCAAAATCATGGAAAGCCTACGATCAAACATGTAATTGAAGTGTAAGAGCAGGAGGACACCACAATTGTAGCCAGTGCAGATGCCTAAAGTTGGAAGAGAGACTCCCCAACAGAAAAGGTTAAATGAGATATCAGTGCAAATCACTTCTAACGTATTTCATCTGGAAAGCGCCTCAGGGACAAACTTGACCCTTAGCTCACTCTAAGAGGTTAACCCTTCCTGAGCTACCTTGACCCAGAAGGAATGCTTAGTAAAGCTCATCTCAAGGACCAAGTCAGTCAACAATTATAGAATAGAGCTTTAAGAGAACTCAACGATCGTGATGCAATCTCAACGATCGTAGTCAAAACTCAACAATCGCAGAAGCAGACTCGACGATCGCAGACTTACCAGAAGACACTCTAGCTCATGAGGAGCTTGGAAGAACGAGACAATTGCTCTACCATTCTGAAGTTTGAGGATATTAGTTCAAATACACTTTGGAAAGACATCTTGCAAACGCACATCAGAACTTAAGTACCCAAACTAGCTTGGGGTACATCAGTGGTTGAGCTATGCAATTTCAACATGAGGAGAAATGTCTAAATCATCCACTGTAACATCCTTAAGAAAATTGATTGTTGAGCCAACAAGGAAAATGTAGAATCAATAGCTATCCTATCATGCTACTCTACAAACTAAAAAGGTCAAAGGTCAATCCACGTCAATCAAACGTCCACTCTTCTAAAAGGGACAGCTAACTGACAAGTTACTGGGGAGTTACAGCTTGATACTGGGTATCGTGCAACCAATGACTGGGTGACACATCACAAAGATTTGCAGGATAAAAACCGCTTTAAAGATAAATTCAAAATCTACAAACAGTTGTTAGAAACTATCAAAACTTCTTCCCTCTCTTTTTCAAACCCTAAAAGTCTGTTCACTTCCTGAATCCATTAACCCTCCAAATCCTTACTTAAAATCACAGTCTACTATCTCTCACAAGACTTCCTAAAACCAACACCCATATTCCTCGAACTCCTCAAATGGCAGATTGGCGAATAATCACTGGCATTCAGCTAGGAACCAAGACGTTCAAAAGATCCGAGAAGAAGTTCAGGGATATTCTTAAACTTGTGAGAAAGGCCGGGTTCTCAGAATGTCTTGAGGAAAACACACGAATATATGGTGACCTGGTCAAGGAATTCCATTCAAACACAACCATAAATTCTGGAATCCTCTCTACCAAGGTTAAAGGTCAGATTCTGAAACTAAACTCTTCTGACATCAATCAATGCTTAGGCCTTCTTGACCAAAATCTGAAAAGCTTGGAAGAGATCGACACAGAAAAAGCTAAGAAGATTATGCAGTACAGAAGATACCCTAGTCTGAAGGACATGAAGAAAAAGGAGTTTCCTGAAGAATTCGAGTTCCTAGCTGAAATCGTGGGGAAATGTATCTTATGCAAAGATACTGCTCATGATACTGTGATTGACCAACAACTGAAGATCATGTCTGCTATAGTCCTGAAGGAACACATCAACTTTGGAGTTGTCCTGCTCGATCATATGTCTAAGTGGCTGGATAAGGAAGAAAAGAAAAGATTAACTGAAAAACCACTCACAAAGGTTTTGCATGGGAGATTCTTAAGTATCATCCTGAAGAAGAAATTGAAGAATAAAATTAAGGATGATGATGGTGAAATCCTTAATATTCACAAGGTAATGTCTCCACAGCTGTTCATAAACTGGAAGAAAAACCCAAAGGAGAATAGGAGGTTGACAATTGGGAGCAGCAGCAAAGCCTCTACAAAGAAGAGGAAGGCAAAGGAGGTAGAGAGCTCTGAATCTGATAATTCTGTACCAACAGCAACCACACCAGCCAAGAAGAAACCAAAGAGCATGAGGAAAACTGAGGCCCCTCCAAGAAGTCTATCCACAGAAGACAAGGTTGAGGATGAAAAGGAATCAACTGCAGAGACCACTAAGAGAAGAAGTAACAGATTACTTCAAAGGCCATCCAGCAAGAAAGCTAAGATGATAGATAGTCCAACTTTAACTCACCATGAAGGTTCGTCTAATGAAGAAAATGACGTAAAATATGTAGACCAAGTTCAGCAATGATGTTGAAGCTGGATTCATGGAAGAATATGTAGAATCTACTGATAAAGAAGAATGCACAAAACCTGTGGCTATCTCTCAGAGCATTCACTCTGATGATGAAGAAAAGCTGCAAGATGACCCAACTACATCTCCAAATGTAAATGCTCCAACAAGTTTAGATGATGGGTCAAATGATGGTGATTCTAATGAAGGACATGCCTCTGCAAATGATAAGAGTGAAGAAAGTTCATCTGATGATTCAAAGGCCTTAGAGTCTGAAGAGGAAGAAGAGTCTGACTCTCCAATTGCTAAACCACCAAGAAGAAGGAGTCATAAATTGATAGCTCAATTTGCCTCAAAGAAGAGAAATGATCAATCTACTGAAATCATTAAACTAAGTGATGATGGATCTGACTCACAGAAAGAAGATGCTGAAGATTGGTCTAGTAGTAAAGAAGGTGAATCTGCATTAAGGGAAGGAAATGCTAAAGATAGGACTAGCATTGAAGGAGATGATTCCAAGGTAGACATTGCTGAAGAGGATTCTGATAATAAAATTCAACAAAAAGACTTCACTGAAGAAGCTGATGAAGGAAGTCAGCAAGATTTTGGATTAAAAAGGGAAGAAATAGGGAAAGAGTCTGATTCTGCACTTCAGGAATCAGAGGAACCAGAATATTATCCTGTTCTCTCTCCAGCCAGAATTACCAGAAGAATTGTAGTGGAAGTCCTTGATGAGCCACCAGAAGAACCACCAGCAAGATGGATAAATCAGGGAAATGAACAACTTCGAGTTATAAGGATGACTACAGATGAAGTGCTCCATAACTGGAAAAATATAGAGTTAGATTGCACAACTATACTATACAACTCTGAAGATCTTCTGATGAGGTGGTTCTATCCATGGATGCCTTGGTCAAAGCACACAATGAGAAAGATGAGAGTTACTTCACCGGTGCTACTCTCGCCCAAACTTGAACCGGTATCACAAAACTTCCCTGTGGTTAAGAAGTTTGCAATCATGATGATCAACGACAAGCCCCTACTACAAGATCTATCGACATCTTTGAAAACCATTATATTCCTTATGATCGTAGGGTGGACTCACGATGGAAAAGGAATTTGGCCAAGACAATCGATTGTAGAGTCCGCTCACTCTACCACCGATAATGATTAAGTCCGAATCAGATGTCTCCATCTGCCCAAGCACAGCTATCTAACATTCCTTCATCCTCAACCAGTGATTGAAACTCAACGATTCTTTAGATTCTCAACACCTTCAACAATCTGTCCAAAGATGAAATTCGTAGAGTCCAATCTGAGGATTAACAAGAGACTGCCCATCCAGATAACCAGACTCCTATGGAGATGGAGCTGATGAGAAATTCTGATGATCTGATTGAGAAGATGTCTCAAATCAAAGAAGAATCTAAAAGAATGACAACAACAATAGATAATTCAATTCAAAACAGACTTCAAGCTACTATGGCTGATATATCTCTCAAAATCAAAGAGAGAGATCACATCTATCTGAAGGCCATACATGATCAGAAAGCTGAAGCTCTACGAGCACAAGAGACAAATGAAGAGAAACTCAAAATCCTCTCTGACAATATTGACAACATGAATCAATCTTTCTCTATGCAACTTGAGCTAAATCAACAAGAAATCAAGAATGAAGTTGGAAACTCCTCCTACATGATGGAACAGCTTATGTTCAATATGGAACAGCTCTCTCAACTGATTAATGACAAAAAGGGGGAGAAAGAGAGGCATAGAAAGAGGCATTCAAGAAAGGGAAAGAAGAGTAGAAGGAAACAAAAGAAGAAGATAGCAGAAAAAGTTGGGTCATCATTAAAGGGGGAGCTAAAAGATGATGAACCTGTATTTGCAAAGGCTAAGGGGGAGTCAGAGCAGCATACATCTGAGGGGGAGCGTACAAATGGATGATGAAGCCAATGTCCCAGAATGAGAAGATGCAAAAAAGATCAAACAGATGAATCAAACAGATGAATAACACATCAACAGATATCCTGGAAGCATACATGGAGCTAAAGAGGTATATCTCTAACTAGTTAGGTATGTTCTGGATCCAGGATGTAAGATGTCATAGTATATTAAATTTTATATTATTATAAATGACATTCATGATTATCTGTTTTAGAAATACAGCAGCTCACTGTATATAAGATTCATTCATAACATGCATATGCACTTATTGTTTTTGTCATAATCAAATAGGGGGAGATTGTCAGGAATAAACATGTGAATGATATTCTTGTTTACATATAATTTGATTATGACATATATATATGAATGAATATGCAAGTATGTTTGCATTAAGAAAAGCTGTAAAGTCCTTTGATAGATAATAGAAACTGATGAGTGCATATTATTCATTTATTTTGATTCCTTTATGTTTAGTTTTATTGCATGTTTCATGTGTATATGAGCTTATTAAGGTGTTTAATGATTTCAGGAAGAATTGGAGCTGAAATGAGGAAATAGAGAAAATTGCAGGATTTTTAGCATTAAGTTGGATGCATGTTCTTGGCTTGGGACTTGAATTTTATTGTAGATCTCTTCTTTAGCTTTCCGAAACATCTTGAATCGTCTCAATCGGAGTTCATATGAAAAAGTTATGATATTTTTACTAAACGGACGTTGAACCTCAAAAAGTTTGGAAGTTGTAATTTACACAACAATCACTTGGAGCCCGATTTCGACCTTGATAAAACAAGAATTTGTCAAATCTCAAATAATGAAAGTTGTAGATCTTGTCGATATCTTCGTTTTGATAGGTAGCAGGCCCCGTAACTCTTTCCGGATCAAAAGTTATACTCGTTTTACCAAAGGACGTTGCAACAGAAAATAGGGGCGAATTTCTGCGAGAAATATGGAAAATCTTGGAAATCTTAGATTTTTGGAAAGTTTCTAAAAGCAGATTTTGGCATATTTCTACATGGAATTGGATTGATATTTCTATTAGCTTTTGGATTTCCTTTAGACTAAGATTTATTTCCAAATTGAATTCTATTTTTTTATGAAAACTAGTTATGATTTGTAATTCCTTTTAAGATTTGGATTTCTACTTCCTATAGGATTTAGGACTTTGTCTAACACTATAAATAGAGGATGATAGTCAAGGTTTTATTCATTCAATCATCTACTACATTCTCTCATCTACAACATTGGAGGATTGAAGACATGAGCTAAGTTCTTTTTATTCAGTTCTAAAGGGAGGTGAATCCTTGTTACAAGTAATTGATTAATTGAGTATTATTATTTATTCCTTCTTGTGTGAAATTTCTTCTGATAATCTATTTTCGTTGATTGTATGCTAATTGATCTAATTGATTTAATATGGCCAATTGAATTAGTTTGATCATTATCATCTGCTAGATTAAGATTGGTATTATGTGTATTGATATCTGTCTTCATCACAAGTAGCAACTTGGTAATACTAATTGTGGACAAGCTTTTGTGTATTGCTAAGATTATCAGAAAACAAGTTAAACAAATCGAGCTTATGTGTTTGTTGCTTGGATTAGCCTAATTCTCTACTCCCTCCATCCCATTATATCTGACGCTTTAGAGATTTTTACATAGATTAAGAATAAATGTAGTTTTACTATTTTACCCTTAATTAATACTTTGATCTCATTTAATTCTCCATTAACACCAAACTTGATTTCACACTCTCACTCCTAATTTTCTCTCCTAATTAAAGAATAGAATTTGAACTGTTTTTTGAAAACCGAGAAAATAGCCATTAATGGTGGTGGACAAGGAAGGGTAAAAATGAAATAAATAGGCAAAATATTCTTGATTTTGTAAAACGTCAAATTTTTTGGGAAGAAAAAAATTCTCTAAAACATCAAATATAATGGGTTGGAGGGAGTATTTCTTAATGCTTCTATCATATTAAATCTAGAGAGCTTATTCTAGGCTGTATGCTAGTTAGAATCTGGTGGAGAGCTTGTTTTATACAGTGATAATCTAAGGAGAATTTCGGATAGCAGAGCTTATTGTTATCTAGGGCTAATAGTTTCATTGAAGGGAAAATATTAATAACTTGATTAATTGATTGTTGTACTTGGTGAAACTGAACTACAGAACTGAAGTTTTTACATTTTTGGTTAACTTCATCATTAATTCTTATTTTCTTAGTTTCAAAACAATTTTCAAAAAATCCCCAATCTTTATTTTCTATCAAAATAATAAAATAAATATAAAACAAATCACTCTCTGTGGGATCGATCCTTGCGTACTACTGTGCTAATTGTTTGAATTTGTAAAGTAAAAGTGAGGTTAATTTAGGAGTGTAAACGACAGCTCCCAGAAACATATGTACAAGGACTTAGAATGAATTGATCAAATGTGTTAGGCTGATCCTACATAAGCAAAACAACTTTATAAAGTCCTTTAAAAGAAATGATGTACAAGGACTATAAATATAGAAAGATCAAGCATGTTAGGTTGATCTTATGATGTAACAGATAGGCTTGTCTGATCATCGAGCACTGCACCCGAAATCGTAGTCTGCCAGGAGAGTCAAGGAAAACTAGAGAGCTATCGAGACAGAATCGTAGTCTACAAGATAGTAGATCTCAGAGTTCGTAGACTTCCAGGAGAGACGAGAAAGGATCGTAGTGTGTCGAGGTGAACTTCCTCAGAGCCGTAGTCTGCTGAGGAAGTCATGTTCAGAATCGTAGAGACAAATTTCTTTCTGGCCGACCGAAAGCGTCCGCCAAAGTCAAGTGAAGAATCGTAGACTGCACTTGGAGTCGTAGAGTTTACTAACGGCCAAATCAAGGATCGTAGACTGCACTCAAAATTGTACAGTCCACTGATCATATCAAAGGCAGAAATCGTAGTCGAGCAAGATCAGATGAAAACAAGCACAACAATAGAAATCGTAGAGTGTCAAGATTTGATCTTGGAGTTATAGTGTTTGCACAACCGAAGCAGAATCGTAGAGTGCAGAACTAAGATGTAAACAGATGTGCTCACAATGCCAAGTCAGAATCGTAGAGCAAACATGATTCTCAACAATTGAGCACTCCCAGAATATCCAAAGGAATGAAGCCTCAGGTTTGCATTGCATAGATAAGTCCCATCTAAAGGAAACTAAAGAGCACTCAACGAATGGCATGCAAGCTAATAGAAGATCTAAGCACCAACCCAATCAGCATCAAGATTGTGTTGTGAAGCCATTCAAGACGAAGTCTTCCACAAGGAAATCAGAAGAAGACTTCTGTAATTGACTAAGGAAAGTCAGCAAGTGCAGTAGCTGTCAAGCAAACAGAAGACAACAATCTTGGAAGCAACTAGGATCGTAGTGTTGCCAAACAAAGAAAGAACTGATGGAGTGTACACGGAGATACTGGTCAGTCTCTCTAGAACAAGGCTAAAGTGATTAAGCATGGGTCAGTCCATTGATGATAGGTGAACGGGAGATCACAAGGAGAAAGCGAACTGAGCATGCTAAAAATTTGAGATGTCTTGTTATTCAGAAGGGACCATAACAAAGAGTCAAGTCATCAGTATCTGAGAACAGTCGAGGCAAACAGAAGTATCAAAGCACTGCACAAGAGAAGGAAGAGGTGCTTTACATGGAGATCCAATCAACACTCTTCAAAATCATAGTGTTGTCTCTATCAGTCAACAAGACACTATGACAAGTCCATGAATACATGCATCAGAATCGTAGAGTTCGAATAGCTGAAGACTGAAGCATTGAAAACGATTCAATCTGAAGGGTAATATTCAAACAAGAGCTTATTGAGAGCATCGATGCAAGGACAACCTCTGATCGAGAAATCAGAAGGGTGAAATAAAGTTATCGACCTGCCCAAGATATCAAAGTGACATATCTAACAGGGTTGGTGAAACAGTAGACTGCAGTGTCAGGAAGTCAGAAAAAGATGTCATGTCACATCTGCAGTCTGCACCAAATAACTTGAGATCTGCGAAACAATTTGAATAACTTTCAACGGCTACTTTCCAATGGAAAGAATGGGAAGTAGTAAAAATCAATAGAGCCTCAAAGATCAAGAGCTTCTAAGAGTGTGGAGTTACAGAATCGTTGAGTTATTGAAATGCCATTGTTGACTCTACAAGTTCAACTAGAGATTAAGAGAACAAGTCTCAGTGACAGTGAGACTACATAGGTGGAAGTGAAGCAGCCTTGATGAAGGACTTAAACAAACCAGAAGCTTCACTCAACAAAGATGAGAATGCCATTGAAGATGGCAGCCAAGCTGAAAGCCGAGAAGGCCAAGAAGATAGCATTCAGAAAAGTGGCTGAGCACAAAGAAGATCAAGAGAGCCACCCTACAAATCACCATGAACTGAAAGCTGAAGCTGAACAAGTGCAGAACCATACCTGAAAAGTATTCAAGAAGGGTTCAGGGATTGCTAAGTGCCAGAAGAAGACTACTAAAAGTACAGAGACTTAGCAAATCCAGATGGTGATGGTGCACAGCTGACATCAGATGAAGATGAGCTGAAGATAGTAAAGATCAGCTGCACCAAAGAAGATGTGGTCCAGACTCGAAGAAGAATTCAAAGAGGACCACATCAACCTGCTAAGTACAAAAGATGTTCAGAGCTTAATGACATCTTAGCAGCTCAGCACCAACAACAACAAAAACAACTACAACCACAAGAAGCCAGGGCCTGAGGGGTCCTTGTCCGTAGGGACTAAATGAAGTTCCAAGCCTGCTGGGATTGAAGAGTTCCTAGGGAACTAGAGAAGTTCCAAGGCTGCTGGCCTTGAAGAGTTCTTAGTGAACTGAAGTCCCAAGGCTGCTGGTCTTGAAGGAATCTAAGTGATTTAGGGTGCTGCCCTTCCTTAGTGGAAATCCTGCTAGTTGAAAGCAGAAGAGTGGATTAGGAGCTTGAGTCTCTGAACCACTTAAAACCTCTTGTGTCTTTTACTTTATGTCATTTATATTATGTACATTAACTGCTATGTATGTTTTAACTGCTTACTACTGAAGTAACTCTACAAACAATGTATGTGTTATTATGAATATATCAATGAAGGGTATCTTTTACTTATTCCGCTGTGCTTGAAAAGATTCTTAAGTTTGTCATGAGCTACTTAATGAGCAATACAACTTAATAGAGAAAAGGGGATCTTTTACTTATTCCGTTGTGCTTGAAAAGATTCTTAAGTTTGTCATGAGCTACTTAATGAGCAATACAACTTAATAAAGAAAAGTATTTTGAAATTCTAAGGATCTATTCAACCCCCCCTTCTAGATCTATATTGTTCCTACTGGGAACTAACAAATCATATTCTACGCTATAAAGTTATACCTCAAGTCAAAGTTTTGTGGAGAAACCATGATATTGAGGAAATGACCTGAGATTTAGAATCTGAAATGAAATCAAGGTATCCTCACCTCTTCGATATACCAGGTACGTACCCTAATTTCGAGGACGAAATTTCATAAGAAGGGTAGGTTGTAAGACCCCAACTTTTATGAATAAAGATTAATTTCTCTCGAAATATATTTTTGAATATTATGGTGTGGATATAATATAATGTTATAGTTGTGGGTAATATTTACAAATTTTGCAAAGTAAGTAAGTGGTTATATAATATTCGATTGGTGGGGAATATTCGCTTTTAACAGGAATATTAAATGCGATTTACGACACAATCATTGGTGGACCCCACAACGAAAGTATTGTCATAGTTAGAAAACGACAGAATTATCTTTTTATAAAAATAATGACGGAAGTTTTACCGTTAAACTGTTGAACTACCCGGTAGTAAAAGTATAGTAATACGCGTGGTTGCATAGTAGCACACGGAATTGATTATTGATGCTTACGTGAAAAGTCACTCAGTTATATTCAATTATTGCTACGATGAATTTGCGATCATATCTCTCATATTATTGATTCAATTATTGTCATAGTATCATCTCAGATAATATGATATATTATTAAATCAATAATTGAGACGCAAAAAGTTATTCATATTATTAAATTACAATATTTACAATGTCTAGAAGTTCTGTCAAGGAGAGGTTTGGTCATCTAATTGCGCGCTAATAAGGAGAAATCCTTATCAAAAAGCCCCTCTTTCCTGGGAACAACCTGGTTGTTAAATATTGTGAGTTATAATATTAATTATAAATAAGTTCGTGTTGACTAAAGATGAAATTAATAGTTCCATTGTGTTGGAATTATTAGTGTTAGTGAAAATCGATATTTATTTCGATAATAATTGATGTCTGAAAGTTATCGGGTAATTAATCGAATAAATGAGGAATCAATTGCTATTAATTCACATGATTATAACTATTTATTCACATGTGTGTACTATTGATTCACATTCTTGTACTATTAGGGGAGGTGGTGCAAGGTTGATAAATACTTGCATGACTAAGTTAAGAAAATGGAGGTATAGATGGAGGTACTATACTGTAATTTGTATTTTTACATGATTATAACTATTGAGTCACATAATTGAACTATTGATTCACATTATTTACTATTAGGGGAGGTGGTGCAAGTTTGATAATACTTGCAGGACTAAATTAAAAATAAAAGAAAAGTTAGAGGTATTGTAATTTTTCGAGCCCCAAAACGTGAAATTATCAAAACTATATTTTTCTATAAATAGAAGCTCATTCTTCCTTTATTTCTCACCAATTCACTAAAGCTATAGAGAAATTATTATAGAGAGAAATTATAGAGAGAAAGAAGAAGAGAAGTCTGCTACCTCTCTATTCCAGTATCTAGCTTTATTCTAAGGTAAGGGGTATTATTTCTTTCATTTTCATGAAGAGAGCTATTGTTATTCCATTCCTTATTATTATGTTGGAATAACTTTTGTCTATCTGCTAGTACCGCATACATGGTGAAATTCTTCTATTATTCCATTCTTTATTATTCATTTGGAATATCACATACTGCATGCGTATGACATGCATTTAATTCGTTCCATTATTTATTATTTCATTGGAATAACCTCGTGTCTGCGGTCTATCGCATGCCCGGTGAATTTCATTGTTATTCCATTCTTTATTATTCTGTTGGAATATCCTCGTCATGCGGCATTTCGCATGACTGGTTCCATTCTTTATTATTCATTGGGAATAACTCATGCATGCGGTCTATCGCATGCATGATGAATTCTTCATTATTCCATTCTTTATTATTCATTGGAATAACTTTGTCTCACGTGGATAACCACATGCATGGTGAATGATCCTTTGTATTCATTCCTTATTAAATTGTGGAAATGATCTCGCTCACGTGGATTACTGCATGGCGAGCGAAAATCCATTTGCAGTTTCATATATTCTATTATACTCAGTTGGTTAAAGTTTTGGCTTCTATACTCCATGAAATTAGTAGAATATCCTGGATATTTGCGCTTCATCCAATATCTTTTCATGAAAATATTCTTCTGAGTATTCTTGATTTTTACTCCACGAAGCAGTATCATGTTGACAATTTGGACGTTTTTGAGTTCAGGATAAATTAACTTATAAATCTTTAAAATTTAGTTCTTGAACTTATTTTATTGAATTATTATGTCATTATCATCATCCTCATGTTTATATTATGTTGAAAGTCATCTGTGGCCTGTAGTGCATAGATGGACTTGGTATGATTATGACCAGGGATTATTCGGTATAGTCATGACCGTAATGTTACAAATGATGTGGTAAAAGTCCTCATTGGCCTGTAGTGCATTGATGGACAGTTGTTGGCATGATCATGACCATTGATGAAAACACGAATATCTTTGGCCCGTAGTGCATGGATAATTTGTGGTCGTGATACTAATGAATATCCTTGGCCATAGTGCAGGGATGACGTGGTTTATTTAATAAGCCGAGTCTTAGCGATAAAAGTGATGAAAAACTTTTAAATCATAGAAGATAGTAGATTTTATTCTCTATTTGACTCTTCTAATGGATTGCTTGTTCCGCTGCAGTTAAACTTGATGTTTGTTATATTGTATCAGTTTAACACTGTTGAAGGCTAACGATAATTTATTTTGCATTATCTTAGCCATAATATTTCTTAATGGGCTAGTTGAGCTCACCCTTTTGCTTTCATTATTCTCTTCAGGAAATGAGAACGTAGCAGGGACTAGTCGGGGAAAGGAGTGACGGTCCAGATGATAGCATTAGTAGTCCTCACTATTCTATGAAATAGTGTGATAATAAATGTATTGAGGACTTATTTTGAGTTTGAATACTGTCTAGAAGATAATACTTGTATTAAAACTCACAGCTCATGTTATATATTTTTAAGATTGTATTTGTATTTTGTACCATGTATTTGGCGACTCAGAATAGGTGATGTATACCTATTTTGGGGGCATCACACACACACATTAAATGCATAGGGAATAAAAAGACGCGGTAACCGTGTTTCACAGAAATTGGGGGGTGCTTAACACCTTCCCCTCGCTTCAGCAAGTCCCCAAACTCTATGAATCTCGGGTTCGAACCAATTAAACGGAGTCACATATTGGTCAATGTAAGACCCTAAATTTTATGAAATAAAAATATTTGATTTTCTTATAATTAATATTCTATTTAATAAATGGTTTAATTGATAAAAGGTTAAAGTTAAGGGTGATATGTGAATTTTTTTTGCAAAGTAAGCAAGTTGTTATAAAATATTTGTTTGGTCGGGGAATATTCTTTTTGTCAGGGAATATTCGTTCGATGACACAATCATTGGTAGACCCCACAACGGAAGTATTGTCGTAGTTAGAAAACGACAGAAATATCTTTCTATAAAAATAACGGTGAAAGTTTTACCGTTAAACTGCTGAACTACTCGGTGGTAAAAGTACAGTAATACTCGTGGTTGCATAGTGGCACACGGTATTGATTATTGATGCTTATGTGAGAAGTCACTAAGATATACTCAATTATTACTACAATAATTGCTACATAGTATCTCATGTTATTTGATTCAATTATTGTCATAGTATCATCTGCATAATATTTTATATTATTAAATCAATAATTGAGACGACAAAGTTATTCATATTATTATTTGTAATATTGACGATGTCTAGAAAGTTCATCGGAGAGGTTTGGTCACCTAATTAAGGCTCCAATAGGAAAAATCCTTATCGAAACTCCCTCTTTCCTGGGAATGATCTGGTTGTTAAATATTGTGAGTTATAATATTAATGATGAATAATTGTTGAACTATTAAGAATGTTTTTATTGAAAATAAGTGATTTACAAAAGTTAGAGGGGAATAATGTAAACTTGAAAAACTTTATGGGTACCAAAGTGTAATAAGTTAAATTAATCTGGACCATTGGTGGTGGTTTTAATAGTAAATCAATCTGGACCATTGATGGTGGTTTTAATAGTAAATCAATCTAGACCATCGGTGGTGGTTTTAATAGTAAATCAATCTGGACCGTCGGTGGTGGTTTTAAAAGTAAATCAATCTGGACCGTCGGTGGTGGTTTTAAAGTAAATCAATCTGGACCGTCGGTTGTGGTGTTAATAGTAATCAATATGGATCGTCTATTCTAATAGTGAATAAATCTAGACCATTTGTGAATTAGTTACTATTTAGTCCATTCTCCTATAAATAGAAGCTTAATTCTTCTTTCATTCTCACCAATTCACTGAGATTTACAAGAGAAGCTAAAGAGAGAGAAACTATAGAGAGCAAGAAGAAGAGTATTCTTCTACTTCACTATTGCAGTATCCAGTCTTCTACTAAGGTAAGGGATATTATTTGTTGTATTCGTAAGGGATGTTATTTTCGTTTAGTAAGGGATATTATTTGTTGTATTCGTAAGGGATATTATTTGTTGTATTCGTAAGGGGTATTATTTCTTTCGTATTCATAAGGAATACTATTTTTTGTATTCATCCTTTAATATGTCAGAATAACCTATCTACACGGATTACGTATCGTATGACATGTGAAAATCCATTTGCAGTTTCGTATGTTAATTCTTTTCATGTTCTTAAATCTAAACTTACTATGGTAAGAATTGCTTCTATAATCCTTGAAATTATTAGAATATCCTTGACTTTCATGCTTCATCCAGTATCGTTTTATTGGAATATTGATCTGAACTCTCTTATTAAATATTAATATTTTCACCGGGGTACTATTCACGAGTTACTATTCACCCAGTTACTATTCACTAAAATATTATTCACTCGTATATTCGGGACACTTTTTATGCCGGGTACTATTCATGAGTTACTATTCACCCGATTACTATTCACTAAAATATTATTTACTCGGGTATTCGGGGCAATTTTCATGCCGGGGTACTATTCATGAGTTACTATTCACGAGTTACTATTCACCCGGTTACTATTCACTCAAATATTATTCACTCTGGTATTCGGGGCACTTTTCATGTTGGGGTACTATTCACAGGGTACTATTCCCAAAGTACAATTCACAAGGTACTATTCACGGGGTGCTATTCACCGATTTTTTTTTATTTCTTTTCTGTCCAAATTATTTTTGATACATGGATATTATTCTTGAATTTTACTCCACAAAGCAGTATCATGTTGACAATTTGGATATTTTTAAACTCTGGATAAATTTAAAGTCTTTAATAATTATCCTTGATTTCGTTTGATTAATGCTTATATCATTATCATCATCCTCATGCTTATATTGTGATAAAAGTCATATTTGGCTTATGTGCATAGATGGACTGTTGATTTGTATGATTATGACTAGGGATAATTTGGAATGATCATGACCATTGATGATTACACGAATATTCTTGATCCGTAGTGCAGGAATAATTTGTGGACGTGATACTAATGAATATCCTTAGCCCGTAGTGCAGGGATGATTTGATGATGTGGTCTATTTATTAAGCTGAGTCTAAGTGATAAAGTTAATGATAAACTTTTTAAATCATAGAAGATAGTAGATAGCATGCTCTACTTGACTCTTTGTTCCGCTGCAGTTAAACTTGTTGTCTATTATATTCTATCAGTTTAACATTGTTGAAGGATAACGATAACTTATTCTGCATTATCTTAGTCATAATATTTCTTACTGGGCTAGTTGAGCTCACCCTTTTGATTTAATTGTTCTCTTTAGGAAATGAGAACATAATCGGGACTAGTCGGGGAACGGAGTGATGGTCCGAGATGGTGCATTAGTAGTCCTCACTATTCTGTGAAATAATGTGATAATAATTTTAATGAGGACTCCATTGAGTGTGGATATTGTTGTCGACGTCGGGATTTTTATTTGTCTCTTTTCGTTACTTGTTCTTTGGTGTTCTCATGTTAGGTGAGATTTGTTTGAAAAAATAAGTGAAAAAGGTTTAACATGTGTAATGTCGAAGATTTGACTGTAAGAGTCGCCAGTTGGTGTTTTTAACTAGTTGCACCAACGCAACCGAGAAAAGGTTTGCACATTGACCCAGTGATGTGACATTGCTAAACAGGTCTGTAAAACCGAGATTCATTTGGGTTCGGGGGCTTGATTATGCGGAGGGAAGGAGTTAGGCACCCCCGACATCCGTGTTGCCACGATGACCGCCACTTTTCAAGAAACTGTTATATGATTGTGTGTGTGTGTGGATCAATGTGCAATTTATTTAGAAGTAGTGCGAGGCCTCATTCGCACCTATATACAAAGGGTTTGAATTTGTAGAAAAATTCAGTTTTAAACAGGATATATCAATAAAATTTTGTAAAAGAGGTTTTTTAAACCCTGTGCTCAATAGTAATTGAGACCTTTTCATACTTAAAATTTTATTATTAAATGTTCAGCTTGTTTGCTTTTATTTTCGAGATGCGAGGCATCTTCGAGAAAATAATATACAGCAATGCCGAACTCCTCATATGCATGAAAGCCATCTAAAAAAATCTGGACACCGTAAATAATGTACAAGCTGCTTATAGCTGAAAATGTCGATCACGGGAACCGAATCTAGATTCAGTAGACTGAATCTGTGATCACATGATTCCTAGGCTCACATGATGCCGCAATTTATATGAAAAGCAGTAAGCAGTTATATATATATAAAAGCTGTAAATATATATATACACACATGATCAATCACCACGAAGCACCTCCATGGGGGATCAGAAATGTAAATATATAAAAGTGGTAAATATATATATAGACATGATCAAACACCACGAAGCACCTCTATGGGGGATCAAAAATGTAAATAAAGCAATAAATACGATCAACCGCCACGAAGTAAACTCTAGGCGGGACTGAACGTAAAGAAAGCGATAGAAGATTTATCAACCGCCACGAAGTAAACTTCAGACGGGACTAAATGTAAATAAAGCGGAAAAGGCCTCAAGTAAACTCTAGGCTCGCAAGAAATGTAAATATATATATATATATATATATATATATATATATATAAAAGCGGTAAATGCAGGATATAAAATCCGTGCTCATCGTAACGAGTTCGACAACAGTTCATATATATAATTATCTATATAAAAGCAATAAATGCTCTTGATGTAAAATCCGGGCTCATCAAATGAGTTTGACAACAGTTTTACTTGCTTATATATATATATATATATATATATATATATATATATATATATATATATAAAAAGCAAGTAAACGCCTCGCATATATAAGTCAGGCTCAATCGAGACATAACTCGATAATGTTAGTCCATATATAAATATATACATATATAAGTATATATATACAGACGAAATGAAAACCACGCATCAAGTCCTGCATACACACAACACGACTCTCAACGTGAAGAATAGTGTGTGCAAAGATGAAGAGAAAAGCTTTATAGAGTGTGAGAAGGCTTACGGTGGGTACGCCAAGGCGTGCTTCATGACTCTAGATGGATAAACACTCAACTCCATAGGTAAAAATGTAGCTATATGTGAGCTAACATGTGTTTAAAATGAGAAAACACTGGATATGGGGTGTGTACAGAGCAAATTGGACATGGCTTTCTCGCCTTTTTTCTCTTACAAATGGCCACCCCAAGCCCTCTATTTATAGAGGGGGGAGCCGCAGCTGCACCTGCGGCTGCCCGGGGTGCCCTAGGCTCCGCGGGTCCCGCTATCTCGAAGTACATGCACTCATGCATTGTGATGTCCGTTCGAACTTGTAGAACTTCAATCCGAGCATCCGAACGAGGTGTACAAGACCTTCTTCGGACCACTTTTGTCGAGAGTTACGCAATGACATGGGATTAGAGGTTGTACGAAGTCAGGAAGAGGGGACCATGCCCATGGTCTTCAAGCTTCAAATTCTATCCGATGTGCTGCCATGCGTAATAGTCACTCAGGATTAGAACTCCTTGGCTCTTATGGGACATTGTTGTGTAGAAATGTATGTATCAAATGTTGAGACAACGCGCTGGGGTTGAGGTGGCAAGATGACGATTTGACTCCTCACCGGGGTTATCTCCGGTTTGAGCTGATAGCAGACGTTGCTCAAGGTTACATCTAAGATTAGACTGCTGCAAGTGTTTGAATTCCGCAAGGTCATCTGTAAGTGTGCCTGTCTTCCCAGTGTTATCTCCGGGTCTTTGGTATAAGTGCCTCGGCAGGAGGTTTGAGATTGAAGCTGATCGCATGCATTTGAAACAAGCATTTCTGGGATTATCGCCGGAACTGCAACAACATTCCTTGGGGTTATCTCCAAGGATGAAACTCAGGGTTATCTCCGAGGTTGAAATTAATACTCCCGATGTGTGTTCTGGGGTTGAGACTGAACTTCTGGTAGTATCCAGAATGGATGTGAGCTGTCTTCCAAGGTTATCTCTAAAAGACGAATTTGCCCTCCTGCAATGTTAGTAACAGGTGTACAGAAAATTTCAAGTGTCTACAGATGCCCCTCTTTATCATATTCATACAATGCAAGGCATGAATAGGATAAAAAATCCTAGACACTTGAAATGAAACAAGATAAACATAATGCTATGTGCAACAACATGATGCAAATGTTTGATGCATGAATGAATGATTTCCAGTTCCCTGTTAATCCTTCCAGGGATGGAAATCAGTAATGTCTTAGACATGCGATCCACATCTTCAAGGATGTTGACGTTGGGGCTATCACCAAATTCCTGGATCCTTGATACAGACCTTTACTCCATAGAGGTGCCTCTCGTGTACAAGAGATCTGTGGGGATAAAGCTTTGTCTGTTTAAGGATGTGTATAACATATTCCACCATCGGTCCTCTCTGATGAGGATGGTCTTCTCTGGTTTATGTCACCAATATATACCACGATTTTTGTTGGAGTTACTGCTAACAGTATGTATTGTCAGGGCTGTCTGACCTTCGCTGATGTGTGTATCATCGGATAGGTCCCTGTTGGGCAAACTGTCAAGGCTGCTTGACGTTCATTGATGTATGTATCAATGATTTCATTGTGTTGTGACCCTTGCTGGGGAGTATGTCAAGGCTGCTTGACCTTTATTGACGCTTATATCAATGGTTGAATCGCGTTGTGACCCTGCCGGGGAAGGTTGTGGATAAGTGCACTGATGGATGAAATCATCGAATGGCCTCCGATGCTTCAATGGGTTTACTTGCCATCGGTTGAAATGACATCAAGGCTGCTTGACCTTCACTGATACGTACATCAATGGTTGAATTACGTTGTAACCCCCGCCGGGGATACGTGGATGATTGAAAGTTTGCGTTGTGACACCCGTCGGGGATGCTTTATCAATGTCTAACTTTTGCGTTGTAACCCCCGTCAGGGATACTTTATCAATGTTTGACTTCGGCAATGTAACCCCTGCTGGGGATACTTTATCAATGTTTGACTTCGGTGTTGTGACCCCCGCCGAGGATACTTTATTAATGTTTGACTTTGGCGTTGTGACCCCCGCCGGGGATACTTTTTTTAGGGTTACGACCCTGTGTTTGGCATCATCGGACCTGTGTGAGGTATTGCCAAGCATGATTTGCAAAATCTGAGCTCATCGGTATAGTGTACCTTGTATTCAGGAGGATACCAATGAGTGATATGCGGAGCCAGAGTTTGGCTCGTGAAAACCAGGATTTCAGGCTATCCCGCTCAATCGCGTAGCATTTTTATTCCTGATTTGGCCTTTTCAGCTTGTGAGACCTCCTTTGCAACTCAAACTGGACTGAGCCAGAGGTGTGGGCTCTATGTAGAGGTGCCGCAGGTACACCTGCGATAGCCGCAGGTGGACCTGCGGCCAACTGTGAGTATGAAATGGCTGAAGGTTGCTTTCATAAGTCACTTTCAAGTTGCGCTGCGAAGGAAATCCGAGAGCTCTTCTTCGACTTCTCTTTGAAGTTCAGCAACTTTCGCACATTCTCCACCACCTTACAAGTGTTCTTCATCGTCACGGTAACATATGCATGTATTCTTTTCCAGTTTCTATCCATTGGAAAATGACTTATCACATGAAATGCATTTAGACACATAGTAGTGAATATGCATGCTGATATGACTTGATAAAAAATATTTAATAAAGTAAATGTTAGTATTAAACCATCTTTGAACATAATGATGTGAAAAATTTGACTTTTAAGCAGATCAAATTGGCACCTTTTATTGTCATTTCTTATCCTATTTGAGGACAAATGAGTAAAGGTAGAAAAGCAAAATAATCCTGGTAATTAGACTACACTTACGGATTTTTTACTGTGATGTATTAATGCATGTAGGATGTATATGACTGTGGGTAGGTGTGCTACTGAATGGCCACCTAGTCATGCCTATGTGCATGTGGATAGTCCCATTTATAAAGGGGGCTATGGCAAATTTTTTCCAAAACGTAGGCATTGGGTAATCATGCATTTTAACTCTACTGTAGACGTATGTTAAAATAATGAATGCATGCATGTAGTCATAAGAATGCATTTTGAAAAGCTCCAGGTTAAACATTACCACACCCTTTCTAAGGTGATTTAGAGACTTGTTGTCCAGATATTATGGATCCGGATTAGCCGAGTAGTTCCCACAGGACCACTTCTGGTGTACGAAGGAGGGCTTCTGAAGTGCCTCGACCCCATTCTGTTAGACAGCCTCATCGTTTGGTGGAGGCGGTGATACATCCTATCCGGGTTGAAGTGTCGTACGTAGAAGACGAGGAGGATGATGTACCGATTGAGGTTCCTGCTCTTGCTGAATGTGTTCCCCGTAGGGATTTGCCAGGTATTCAAGTGGCGAACCCAGAGCTTCTGGGTGACTTGAGTTGACATCCTTCAGTCTACCTGCACGCAAACGAGGTATAAAGTTAGATCTTAATCTTCATTGTTTCCTATTGACGAGGAGTAAAGGATTCTAATGTTGATCTATATTTGATGTAGGTTCCCGACTTTACACAGCCTCGAGGGAATTGGTTCAGCATCCACTCTATGTATCAGGCTTTGCATGATGACTATAGAGCGATTGTACATGGCTGGGGATTCGGGACATTCTTTTCCATTTTTCCCCGTCGTTGTCCTTGGGGTTACCTCAGGGCATAGTCTGAGCGCTGGTTTCACCAGACTCAGTCACTCTATTTACTGGACTGTGAGATGATGATGACACCGATGGATTGGCGGTTTATCACAGGTATGGAGTTTGGAGGGGCGCCAGTGCCTTGTACGGCGGATATTACCCCTACTGTCATCAAATCCTTGTTGGGAGTTCCAGACGGAGCGCTCAAGGGCAGGACTGTACGTACAGGTCCTTTGAGCGTAGATGCTATGAGCGGGCTATTGAGTGAGCCCATACCCGATGATGTGAGAGTCAGGGATCGCATTCTTCGACGATTATTCCTAATGATCATTAGGGGCTGCTTCATAGCAGATAACTCTTCTACGGTGTCATTCGCTTTGATCAGCGGCACTCGACACGTGGACCGTATAGGAGACTATGATTGGGGTTCCTACACCTTCGCCTACTTCCTCAGGGGAATGCGCATGCGATCACAGGGCTTGACCGAGGCTTGGTTAGGATTCTACCCGTTTCTGCTGGTGAGTATTTCTATTATCTTTTCCCATGTATAGGTTAAGAGCGTTGACTAACAACAGATGTTTGCCTTTATGTTGGCAGTTTTGGGCCTATAAGAGGCTTCCATGTTTACATCCTGTGAGCGTATTAGGTTTAGACACCTGTCCACGAGGACGGAGATGACATCATTCCATATTGGCGGAGGTCCCTATTGCAGAGGGTTTCACTCATTGCCGCCTACAACTAGAGTTGTTGACAGCGGATGTCATCACATGGGTTCCCTATTTTGGGGAGCATTTGAGCATTGGATTTGAAGATGGATACCCAACTGGTGTCGAGCACGTGATTTCCACCCGTAGGATTCCTCTCTTCACAGATGGAGGATGGGATCTCTATTTAGGAGAGCGTGCTATCAGGAGCACTACATGAGAAATTCGCATGCCGATCTTGCCTCCTACCAGGAGTTATTGGCCTATTTCGCAGTCACCCGTCATCAATATCCCATTGTTGGGGATTGACGGTTTCACACTGTCAGAGGGTCCCTGCACTCAGGAGATGTTCCAACATTGGTGGTTCCCTCATACCATTAGAGCCAAGACCCGCACCACTAAGTTCATGGGGGATATGGTTCCAAGATCCGTGATGATGACAGATTGGCTAGCATGTGTCCGAGATCCGACTCATTTGACATAGATTGACAGTTTGACCCGGCAATTGGACTGGGCACATTTCTTTATCTGGCATTTGGGTAGAGATCCTTCAGAGGCAGATACTTTTGATCCTTCCAGCTCTGGCGCTGGTGTGAGATCTTGAATTTTATGAAATAAAAGTATTCAATTTTTCTATTTTGGTAAATAGTTAAATTGATAAAAGTTTAAAGTTAAGAGTGATATTTGAAAAATTTTCAAAGTAAGAAAGTTTTCATAAAATAATCGGTGATAAAAGTACAGTAATACGCTTGGTTGCATAGTAGTACATGATATTGATTATTGATGCTTACGTAAGAAGTCACTCAGTTATACTCAATTATTGCTACAATAATTGCTGCATCATATCTCTCATATTATTGATTCAATTATTGTCACAGTATCATTTGTATAATATGTTATATTATTAAATCAATAATTGAGATGGTAAAATTATTCATATTATTATTTGCAATATTGACAATGTCTAGAAGTTCTGTCAAGGAGAGGTTTGGTCACTAATTGCGCGCCAATAAGGAGAAATCCTTATCAGAAAGCCCCCTCTTTCTTGAGAACGACTTGGTTGTTAAATATTGTGAGTTATAATATTAATGATGAATAAGTTCGTGTTGATTAAATGTGAAATTGATAGTTCCATTGTGTTGGGATTATTAGTGTTAGTAGAAATCGACATTTATTTCGATAATAATTGATGTTTGGAAGTTATATTGACTAATCGGGTAATTAATCGGATAAATGAGCAATTAATTGCTATTAATTCACATGCTTATAACTATGTGTTCACATGTATGTACTATTGATTCACATGATTTACTATTAGGGGAGTTGGTGCAAGATTGATAATACTTGCATGACTAAATTAGAAATGGAGGTATAGTTGAAGGTACTATACTGTAATTGTTTTTTTCACATGATTAGAACTATTGAGTCACATGATTTACTATTGATTCACATGATTTACTATTAGGGGAGGTGGTGCAAGTTTGATAATACTTGCAGGACTAAATTAAAAATAAAGAAAAAGAGGAAGGTATTATATTGTAATATTTTGAGCCCCAAAACGTGCAATTATCAAAACTATATTTTCTATAAATAGAAGCTCATTCTTCCTTCATTTCTCACCAATTCACTAAGTCTCACAAGAGCAATTATAGAGATAGAAGCTATAGAGAGAAAGAAGAAGAGTAGTCTGCTACTTCAAGTACTCCGAGATCCAAATTTCTTCCGAGGTAAGGGTTATTATTTTTTTATATTCAAAGAGATATTATTTTTTTAAATATTCGTATGAATATTATTATCGCTTCAATATTCATTATATTCGCTTAATATTCATAAGGAATATTATTTTCGTTCAATATTCGTAAGGAATATTATTTTCGTTCAACCGTTGTAAGTAAGGGGTTTTCTGCTAGGGACAGTTTCGTAATTTTTCTGACCCTCAAAAATTCTGGAAAAATTTGAAATAATAATTTGATGAGTTTTCTAGATTGTGTCCAAAAATAGAAATTTTTGGATGTATAGATTAGGAGTTATGAATTTTATGGGAAAAGACTATTTTAAAAGTAAACCCTTATAACTCCTTGTGGTTAACTCCAAAATTGGTAAAATTTTTATTGGGAGTACATCTATATAACAGCAGTATACCCTGTAAATTTTGAAATTTTTGGACAAAAGTACAATTTTTGATAAATGTCTAAACATTTGGCAGTTTTAGTCATATGAAAAATAGTAAATGAATTTTAAAAATTCTGAGAAAAATATATGTTCAATATGGGACTATATTCTGCTAAATCCCAGAAAAGAAAATTTGTTTGTACTGATTTGGTTTTTTTTTTTCATGAAAATGGACTAGTTATGAGTAAATGAATTAAATATGTTATGTGAAGTAAGAAAATTGGAAAATAGGATTTTATGGCTTGAGAATCCTATATAAGGTATATATGATTTTTGATGAGAGTTTTGGTTATTGGTGATGAAATCTTATGAGTTTGGCATTTTAGGATGATTAAATGCATTAATTAGTAAAGTGTAAATAATTAAAATAAATTATTTATAAGTTTAAGAAATGATTAAAATATTGTGGTAATATTAATAATATTAGATTATGAGATTATTAAGTGATTTATAACATTTGGATTAAGGTGTTATAAATATTGATATAGATTTTATTGTGAAATTTTATCTTTTTGTGCCGGGGTTACTATTCACGTATATGACACTATTCACGTATACGACACTATTCATGTATATGATACTATTTGCGTATATGACATTATTTATGTATACGGTACTATGTACGAATACGGAGTACTATTTACGAGTTACTATTTATGAGTTACTATTTATGAGTTACTATTCACGAGTTACTATTCATGGGGTACTATTTACCCAAAAAATATATATCTTTTCTGTCCAAATTATTTTTGGTACATGAATATTATTCTTGAATTTTACTCCACAAAGCAGTATCATGTTGATAATTTGGATATTTTTAAACTCTAGATTAATTTAAAGTCTTTAATATTTATCCTTAATTTTGTTTGATTAATGCTTATATCATTGTCATCATCCTCATTCTTATATTGTGATGAAAGTCATTTTTGGCTTATGTGCAAAAATGGACTGTTGATTATTGGTTTTATAGTTGTATATCTTTGGCTTATGTGCAAAGATGGACAGGTGTATGACATGATCATAACCACTGGTGATAATAACGAATATCCTTGGCCCGTAGTGCATGGATAATTCGATGATGTGATTATCAGGATCATGACCATTAGTTAACAGTTGAATGTCTTTGGCCGTAGTGCACTGACAGACAATTGATTGGTATGATCATGACCATTGGTTTTATAGTTGAATATCTTTGCCCCGTAGTGCAAAGGTAGATAACTGATTGGTATGATCATTGTTTTACATTTGAATATCTTTAGCCTTTGGGGTAAGGATATGGAGTAAAGTTCTATTAAGCCTTTGTGGCAAGGAGAAACTATTGATTTACATGATTATAAATATGAATTGTGGATTTAACTATAATCTTTGGTGGTTTAGGTGAAGACAGGTGATGAGAGTTCTTTTTGTCTTGGGTATAACAAAGAACTGTTGATGAGAATTACAGGAATGAAATCTTAACGATGGACTTTTAATCTAGAGGAGATAGTAGACATTATGTTCTACTTGACTCTTCTAATGGATTGCTTATTCCGCTGCAGTTAAACTTGATGTCTATTGTATTTTATCAGTTTAACACTTGTTGAAGGCTAAGGATAATTTATTACGCATTATCTTAGTCATAATATTTCTTCTTTGGGCTAGTTGAGCTCACCCTTTCTTTCAACGTTTCTCTTCAGAAATGAGAATATAAATTTGGGACGAGTCGGGGAATGGAGTGATGGTCCAGATGGTTGTTTTAGTAGTCCTCACTATTCTATAAAATAGTGTGATAATAAATGTAATGAGGACTCCATTGAGTGTGGATATTGTCTAGATGACAATATTCTTATTCAAACTCTTAGATTATGTTTTGTCGTGTTTTACACGACTGTTGTATAATTAAGTTATATTTGATTTTTGTTCCTTCTATCTGGCGACTCAAGATGGGTGATGTATACTTGTTTTGGGGGCGTCACAGCTGGCCCCTCAGGTGACCCATATGGTTTTGCCGGTGCAGATCCTCCTTTGTATAGGCCTGGCATCCCTGTAGATAGAGATCTAGTGACTCAGGAGGAGTTACATCAGGTGGATAGGATCGATGATGTAGACATTGACACCATTGACTTCTTCTGATGTATATTCTCGTTATCTCTTTTGATAGGCCTATGTTAGACATTGGTTAGCTTCACCCCATTCTCGCTATATCTTTTGATAGGCCTCTGTTAGATGTAGGGGAGTTTTGCCCCATTTTCTTGTATTTTAGCTGTACAGAGATGTATTAGATGATGATATACTTAGGAATGTATGTACAGTTTTCCATTCCCAATATCATATTGCCATCTATGGTATCATATGTGACGCCCCCAAAATAGGTATACATCACCCATCTTGAGTCGCCAAATACATGGTACAAAATTCAAATACAACTTAATTATAAAACAGTCGTGTAAAATACGACAAAACCTATGTTGTGAATTTTAATACAAATATTGTCATCTAGACAATATCCACACTCAATTGAGTCCTCATTACATTTATTATTACACTATTTAACAGAATAGTGAGGACTACTAATGCTATTATCTCGACCGCTCACTCCGTTCCCCGACTAGTCCCCTCGCCACGCTCTCATTTCTCAAGAGAACAATGAAAGTAAAAGGGTGAGCTTAACTAGCCCAGTAATAAACATTATGACTAAGATAATACAGAATAAATTATCGTTAGCCTTCAACAGTGTTAAACTGATACAATATAACAAACATCAAGTTTAACTGCAACGGAACAAGCAATCCATTAAAAGAGTTAAGTAGAGAATAAAATCTACTATCTTTTATGATTTAAAAGATTTTTCATCACTTTTATCGCTGGGACTCAACTTAATAAATAATCCACATCATCCCTGCACTACGGCCAAGGATATTCATTAGTATCACAACCACAAATTATCCATGCACTACGGGCCAAGGATATTCGTGTATTCATCAATGGTCATGATCATGCCAACAACTGTCCATCAATGCACTACAGGCCAATGAGGACTTTTACCACATCATTTATAACATTACGGTCATGATTATACCGATTAATCCCTGGTCATAATCATACCAAGTCCATCTATGCACTACAAGCCATAGATAACTTTCAACATAATATAAACATGAGGATGATGACAATGATATAAGAATTCAATAAAACAAGTTCAAGAATTAATTTATCCATGAACTAATAACGCCCAAATTGTCAACATGATACTTCTTTGTAGAGTAAAATTCAAGAATGCTCAAAAGAATATTTCCATGAAAAGATACTGGATGAAGCGTAAATATCAAGGATATTCAACTAATTTCATGGAGTATAGAAGTCAAAACTTTAACCAACTGAGTATAATAAAGAATGGAATAACAAAAGAAATCACCAGGCATGCGATAGACCACACAAATAGGTTATTCCAATGAATATAATAAATAACGAATTCAGTCATGCGTAAGCACAAAACGGGATATTCCAACAAAATAATAAATAACGAAACCGGTCAAAGAAATTACACCGCATACATGATGTTCCAAAAGAATAATAAATAATGTAACCAAGTCATGCGTAACGCACATGTATATGATGTTCCAACGTAATAATAAAGAATAGAATAACGAAGAATTTCACCATGTATGCGGTACTTGGCATGTAGACATATTATTCAACATAATGACAAAGAGTGGAATAATAGAAGAATTTCACCAAGTATAGGGTGAGATCAGCGTATACTGAGTTATTCCAATGAATAAAAAAATGGAATAATAGAAGTTCTCTTCATGAATACGAAAAAAATAATATCCCTTACCTTAGAATAAACCTGAATATAGAGTACTTGAAGTAGCGTAATACTTTTCTTCTTTCTCTCTATAGTTTCTCTCTCTAGAGTTTCAATGAATTGTAAGAAATAATGAAGGAATGAGCTTCTATTTATAGGAGAATGGACCTAATAGTAACTAATTCTGAATGGTCCAGATTGATTTACTTTTAAGCAGACGGTCCAGTTGGTTTATTATAAAATATTCTAATAAAACAAAATCTTTTAAATAAAATATAATATATTCTATTTATAATCTAATAAAATGAATAACTTTATAAAAGTATTCTGTTTTATATAAAAAGCTTTTCTGTTTTATTACATTAATAATACTAATAAAACAAAACTTCATCATCATTATTATAATTAACACTATTAATCGACTAGGTCGCTCCCAGGAAAGAGGGGGCTTTCCAATAAGGATTTCTCCCTATTGGCGCCCAATTAGGTGACCACACCTCTCCTTGGTAGAACTTCTAGACATCGTTAATATTGTAAATAATAATATTAATAACTTCGTCGTCTCAATTATTGATTTAATAATATATAAACTATCGACAATAATTGAATCAATTAACGTGAGATACTTGTGCAACAATTCTTCAAGCAATAATTGAACAAAAGCTGAGTGACTTCTCAGGTAAGCATCAATAATCAATACCATGTGCTACTATGCAACCATGCGTATTCCTATACTTTTAACAAGATTGTTTTCAACAGCTTAACGATAAAACTTCTGTTGTTATTTTCATAAAATATTTTTGTCATTTTCTCAATCCGACAATAATTCTGTTGTGTGGTCCACCAATGATTGTGCCGTCGTACGAATATTCCCTGCTAAAACAAATATTCCCCGACCGATCGAATATTATATAACAACTTGCGTACTTTGAAAAATTTATAACTATTACCCACAACTATAACATTATATCAAATTCATTCCATAATATTCAAAAATGATAATTATAGAAAATTCATCTTTATTCATAAAAGTTGGGGTCTTATAATCTCCCCTTCTTATGATATTTTGCCCTCGAAATTAGGGTATGTACCTGGTATATCGAAGAGGTAAGGATACCTTGATTTCATTTCAGATTCTAACTCCCAGGTCATTTCCTCAACATTGTGGTTCCTCCATAAAACTTTGACTTGAGGTATAGCCTTGGAGCGTAGAATATGTTCCTTCTTATCCAAGATTTGAACAAGAACCTCTTCATACGTTAAATCTTCCGTTATTTCGTCCGGTTCTAACTCAATAATGTGGTTCGGGTCTTTCACATATTTACGTAACATGGATATATGAAAAATGTTATGAACATGAGACATACTTGGCGGTAAAGCGAGTCTATAGGCTACAGTCCCTACTCGATCGAGGATTAAAAATGGGCCAATGAATCGAGGATTGAGCTTTCCTCTCTTTCCAAATCTCGTAACTCCTTTCCATGGAGCAACACGTAACAACACATGAGATCCAATAATGAATTCCACGTCCTTTCGATGAAGATCAGCATAACTCTTTTGTCGGTCTTGTGAGGTTTTTATACGTTGTCGGATCATTTGAATCTTTTCTGTAGTCATACGTACCAACTCCGGTCCCAACAACATTGCTTAACCCACCTCATCCCAACATACTGGAGAACGACACTTTCTTCCATACAACGTCTCGAATGGAGCCATGCCAATACTTATTTGATAACTGTTGTTGTAACAAAACTCCACCAATGGTAAGAACTTGTCCCAACTTCCCTTGAAGTCAAGGACACAGAGTCTTAATAAATCTTCAAGAGTTTGAATAGTCCTCTCTGATTGTCCGTCCGTCTGAGGATGATATGATTGTCCGTCCGTCTGAGGATGATATGCCGAACTAAATCGTAAATCTGTGCCCATAGCTTTTTGTAAACTAACCCAAAATCATGAAGTGAATCTTGGGTCTCGATCAGAAACTATGGATACTGGCATACCATGCAGTATTACAATCTCGTTTATGTACATACGAGCAAGACGTTCAAGTGTTTAAGTTTCTCGTATTGGTAAGAAATGAGCAGACTTGGTCAATTTATCAACAATGACCCAAATTGCATCTATGCCTTGAGAAACATTGGGAAGACCAGTAATGAAATCCATGGTAATGTGCTCCCACTTCCATTCAGGAATTTCAAGTGGTTGCAATGGACCTTTTGGTACTTGATGCTCTGCCTTGACTCGTTAACAAGTTAAACACCTTGAGATAAATAACGCTATCTCTTTCTTCATATTGCCCCACCAAAATGTATGTCGAAGATCATGATATATTTTGGTACTCCCAGGATGGATTGCAAACGGTGTGTTGTGCGCCTCCATTATGATTTTATACTTTAACTTAGGATCGTTAGGAACACAAAGTCTGGAGTTGACTTGAAGTATTCCTTCTTCATCGATTCTTTCTTCCGGCATAACACCTTCTTATACTTTCTTCCTCATATGCATCAGCTCCAGGTCTGTAGCTTGAGCAGCTTTAACTTTATCGATTAAAGTCGGTTCTACTCGTATATTCACCATCATCACGTGGGTCCCTAGAGTCTTTATCTCTATCTCCATCCTTTTCAAGTCATACAAAATCGGCCTTTGCGTTGACAATATCGCACTCATACCCGCATATGATCTTTTACTCAATGCGTTAGCTACCACGTTTGCTTTTCCAGGATGGTATGATCATAATCTTTCAACAGTTCAAGCCAACGTCGTTGTTGCATGTTGAGTTCCTTTTAAGTGAAGAAATATTTGAGGCTTTTATGATCCGTAAAGATCTCTACTTTCTTCCCATACAAGTAATGCCTCCAAATTTTAAGTATGAAGACAACAGCTGCCAACTCTAGATCATGAGTAGGATAATTCCTCTCATATTCTTTGAGTTGTCGAGAGGCATAGGCTATAACTTTTCCATGTTGCATGAGAACACTAACCCTTTGCCTGAAACATCACTGTAGATGACAAATCCCTCCGAGCCAGATGGTATTGTCAGAACAGGTGCTGAAATGAGTCTTCTCTTAAGTTCTTGAAAACTCTTCTCACATTCCTCGTTCAAACCGAATTTTGAATCTTTTCGAGTCAGCTGAGTTAAGGGAGTAGCGATTCGAGAAAACCCTTCTACGAATCTCCGATAATAACCAAAATTTGAAAGCTACGTACTTGATCCATCGATTTAGAGTTGCTCCCGACTTTGAATAGCTTCAATCTTTCTTTGGGTCAATAAATATTCTATGACTTGATACCACGTGCCCAAGGAATGCTACTTCCTCAAGCCAGAACTCACATTTCTTCAACTTGGCATAAAGCTTATATTCACGAAGCTTTTGAAGTATCAGCCTCAAGTGTTGCTCATGATCTTCATGGCTTTTGGAATAAATAAGGATGTCATCAATAAAGACGACCACAAAGTGATCCAAATATTCTTTGAATACTCGGTTCATTATATCCATGAAGGCATCAGAAGCATTAGTCAATCCAAAAGACATGACTAGGAATTCATAATGCCCATACCGAGTTCTGAAAGCCGTCTTTGGAATGTCATCGGTTCTAATCTTCATTTGGTGATATCCGAAACGAAGATCAATCTTTGAAAAAAATTTGGCGCCTTACAACTGGTCAAACAGGTCATCAATGCGAGGCAAAGGATATCTATTTTTGATAGTGACATGGTTCAACTCCCGATAATCAATACAAAGTCGCATACTCCCATCGTTCTTCTTCACGAATAGAACAAGAGCACCCCAAGGAGACGTACTAGGACAAATGAAACCAATGTCTAACAATTCCTGCAGTTAGGTCTTTAACTCCTGAAGTTCAATAGGAGCTATTCGATATGGGGCTTTGAAAATAGGTTTTGTACCAGGTTCAAGGTCGATACAAAATTCAATTTCACGCTCTGGGGGTAGGTGTTGGGTAAAATCTAATTACACACAATACACAAGTATACGTGGTCAACAAGTAATACAGTGATAAGTCAAGTATCGTTCCCACAGAGATAAATTAGCAAATACCTTAACTTACAATTACCAATCTTTTATTAACCCTAATTTTATTAAACAAACCAAATCAATAATTTAAATTAACAAAACTAAAATTAAGAATAATTAAATTAGCACAAAACAACCACAAATATCAAAATCTGAATTTTAAACAATTAATGGAGAATTAGACTTATGATTTCACCCTAAGCTTCACTTTGATTTTAACACTTTTATTCCAATTTAACGCACTATCCCAGTTCATTAATCAAGAACACGAACGTAGTACTAACCACCTCTCGATGCACTAATACCATATTAACTTCAATCCACAATTAAGATAGAAATCCGTTAAACACCTTAATCAACTAACCCACTATATCTCTATGTGAATTACAATTAAAGAAGGTTGAAGAATAAGTTCTCTACCCGATTACACGCGGCGTCAAACATATCTCTACCTTAACACAGATCAAGTTTAAGCTACTAACAAAATCCTGAACACATGCTATATTAACTAGGTCTAGATTTGAATATCCTCTCTCGATTCAATCCAACTCCACAAAGAATTGTTGATCAGGCAATTCATAGATTCAAGCACAAATTAATATAGATAAACTGGAGATAGCTTATTAAATTGGAAATCAAAGTTTACAAAATCATCGATTCACTCAAGGATCCATCACAAGCCTAAAAAGTGAATTAGTTCATAATAAATGAAATAAACGCTGAATAAATCATAGAAATCATTCTCTCAATTACAAATAATAATCTAACACAAAGAATATTAGAAAACACCCTTCACGTAGACTAGAGTTGCAATTGTCTTGAAAAACTCCTCGAAATACCCCTCCACACTTGTTCTTCCAAAAGCTCCACTTTTTTTCTTCGTCAACTGTCTTCTGTAATCTCACTTTTGTGTTTTATAGAGTCCTAGATATCTAGCCTAAAATTCCAGCCGAAATCTCTATCCATTAGAGTTATACTGACATGCAAAAAGCTAAAATTCGTACTCTAAAGGAATTATAACCGAAACAGAACACTCAGGATTTCTTTCACCCTTTTGCCACGGGGTTTATCTATATAGATGCCATACGTGGCTTGCCTCCTGTTTTCTCGAATGAAGACCCCAGCTACGTGAGTGTATGTAACAATAATACCCACCGGTGAACTTGTGTTCGTTAATCGATTTGAAAGACCCCCCTTTCGTGGTTTTATATCTTTATTAAGGCCCACCCACTTGAAGTACCTCTCTGTAATCTAACTTAGCTGCAATACTGAGTTGCTTCCAAATATGCTCCATTTAAGTTCCAAACGCATCGAATACCACCAATTGTACGTTAAATGCCACAACCACCAACCTACACATAAAATAACATAGAACAAGTAAAAATACACATGATTACAAGAATATAGTAATGAATAAGCATGAATGATATAAAATTACGTATATAAAATACACTTATCAAAATCCCCCAAACTTAAACCGTACTAGTCCTCGAGCACAAGACAACTACATGCAATGCAATGATATGAATACGAATTCACTTATATACTATCAAATCCAACAATACCGCAGAATCAAAATTATCTTAATGGCCTCAGCGAAAATAAGCAACTATACAATATCAACCATCTAAAACCAATATACAAATACGCTTTAATCATTGAATCTCAAGCCATCATCACTGGTATAGTGTGTGTGTAACATCCATGATAACTGATACCGACTCAAATTCAATACATAACCAGTCTCTTAGAAGGAATCATGCAACACTAACTTAAAAATTTCAAGAATAGCTAATTCCAACTAAAAATCAAGCAATCACAAACCTCAAGGGTTCACACGGGGTACTTATGCTTTATTTTCATCTACGGGGGCTTTTTGCTCTTATTTCTTGTCTTCTTCATATATATATATATATATATATATATTTTTTTTTTTCATTTTTTTTATTACATAGCTGTGCAATGTCTTATTCCTTTAGGCTTTTCAATCCTACCTTAACGAGCTTTCGACCAACGACTCCCAGACCATTAAGACCTTAGGGCGCTAGGTGTAAAGACAATCCCCTCGGGCTTACTTGCTCAAGTAACAAAGGCCTCGAAACAAGAGTAGCCACGATATTTTTTTTTTCCATCATTTTTAATTGTTTATATACCCCACATAATTTTTTAGATAAGCTTATATACCCTATATAATCTCCCCCAAACTTAAGTTCTTGCCTAACTTTAGGCTTTACCAGCCATCTTTGTCATTTTGTCATTTACTCTAGCATTATCCTTTAGAGACCATTTAGGTACCAGTTTGAACTTAACCAATTAACACAGATGGTTGTTAAACGTGCTATCCTTTTATACCAGTTTCAAACAAACTCAAGATTCGATTCATAAACGATCATTGTGTCATAGTTCTAATACTCAATACTGTATTTACTACTTATTTGACAATCACATCATAGGCCCCCAATAACATGAAACTCAACATTGATAGACTTAAACAACACAATAATTACTAATTAACAAATTTTTTTTTTAGATATGTGAATAACAAAATACGGATAACAAGATGTATTACACTATTATCTACTAAAACAAGTAAAACCTAAACTACCATGCATACCCTATGCTATCATGCAATACTGAAAATAAATGCAATACATCAATTTAATTGCTTAAAATTAAAAATGAGTCCTAAAAACTAAAATGCATGCAAACATGAATATAAATCCCCCAAACTTAAACAATACAATGTCCTCATTGGATAAATGATCAAAATAAGTACGTGAGGACTTCCCTGTCAATGCTTAAGCTTTTGGAGGTGGTTGTTGTCCTTCTTCATCGGAATCACTCGGTGGGAACCTTGGCATTGGACCGGGCTGTTGATATGGAAATTGTGCCGCTGGGTTGAAACTTTGAAGTGTTGTGTTCAACGAGGCAAAAGAAGCGTGTATAGCGTCAAACATGTGCCCTTGTCTCATTGCCAATCGGCGCATTTCCCAATGAGTTGCCTTGGTGTGTACATTGCCATTGCGTCATCATCATCCCCGAGGCCTCTATAGCATCCACATCGTCTTCCGATGATGACGAAAAAATGAACCCCACTCCACGCGGGTGTGATTCACCTCCTGCCCATACAGAGTAACGCGCTATCTTTCTAGAATCTAGCAGCATGAGCGGCATTTGAGTGGGCTCGTCATCCGACCATCTAACTCCTGCTTGACGGCATAACCCACATATGAGTTATAGGTGTGGCAAACCTCCAGAAAAATTCCCACGTAAGCATCGAAGGATAGAGAAGCAGATGATAGCTCCGACGTCAATAATAAAGTCTTGCATAATGGCGTACAAAAGCAACGCCTTCTCCTTGGTGACGTCTGAAGTGTGTTGGGATGGAAGCAATTTCACGCAGAGGAAGGCATACCAAATTTTTCCATACCGGCTAAGGTTCTTGCTGGGGAACACGGTGCCTCCCTTTCGACCTTTCATCCACAATGTTCCTGGATTTGTCATCTCCATGATAACTTCATCAAAATCCAGATCAGAAGTACGAAGATGTTCGTACTGGTAGTGGCGAGGCACCCTCAGTTGGTAGTACGTATTGATGGCGTCCGCACTGAATGAAACCAACCGTCCTCGCACAAAAGCGCGGAATGGTTCTTTGTCCTCAGCATTTGCGTAAAACTCCTTGACAATATTTACAACGGCTGGTTCCGGCTCTTCGGTGAATTTTACCCATCCCTTTTGGTAAATTTGCGGCATGAGCTCCCCGTCGTTACCATCTGGTGCCAACCCCCGCTCCGGTGTAAGGGCTTTGGTGAGCATGTAGTCATACCGGTCAGCGGCAGAGGCACTTGTAAATTTTTGACGATCGAAGGTGCGGATAGGTTGGGATGGGCGTGAACTCTCCACTTGTTGGCGTTTTGACGATGATTGTGAAGCCATTTCTCCCTATTGCTGGTGTTGCCCTAACTCTCCCCCAAACTCTTCAATTGTATTTCTCTAGCTCACAATTATGCTCTCTTGTTGCCTTATATGAAGTGTGGTGTAGGAGTTTGGAAGATTTGTTGTGGTATTTATAGATGGAGAAGGAAGGCTAGCATTGGTGGAGTGAGGAGGTGGGAAGGTGGAGAAGAGTAATTGAATATTGGGAATGTGGGGAAAGTGGGTGGTGGTTATGGAGTAGTGGGGAAGTGTAAAAGTGGGAGTTATTGGGAATGAGAGAAGACTAGAAAACTGCCACGTCTATCAAAATTCCAGGACCCCACTTCCGTGGTAAAAAACTAAAAAAAGCCGCCCGTGGCTTGTCCCCCGATTTACGATTTGAGGACCCCCACCCGTTGGAAATTATATTGCTTTTAGGGCACCCTCGTGGGCATAGTCACTGTCTGGCAGTCATGTTTTACTTTATTTTAGCTTACTCTGCTGCAAAATACTCGCTTGACGATCCTTTTCCCAGCCTGCATGGCATGAAACATGAAAATTAGTGAGTCGCGGATGTCATGTCATGTTGTGGAGAGATTAACAAGATTTCATTTTATTCTTCTACCTAATAATGTAATAAAAACTATGATTAAGAAAATATGAATGGAAAATACGATAAAGAAATAAAAATTGGGTTGCCTCCCAATGAGCGCTTGATTTTAAGTCGTTCAGCCTGACTACTTCCTGCTTAACTTGTATCGCCAACGTGATAGCGATCACGTCGGTGTTAGCTTCTCCTCCCGATAATGCTTTAGACGGTGTCCGTTGACTTTGAATGTTTAGAGTGGATTACGATTGTAAATTTCAAGCGCCCAGTGTGAATAATACTTGTTGATGTGAATGGTCTCGACCATCTTGATTTAAGCTTTTAGGGAACAAACACGACCTTGAGTTGAATAACAAGATCTTGATTGGCTGGCTCGAATGTTCGATTTAAAATTTTCTCGGTCGTGCCATCTTTTGACTTTTTCTTTGTATATCTTGGCATTCTCATAGGCATGAAATGCTAAACTCGTCTAGTTCATTCAATCAAGTAGTCTCTTCTCTCTATAACTTTTGATCAAAATTAAGTTTTTACACTTTGCCCAATATGCCTTATCTTTGTAGTTCCACCCCAGAAATGACATGCCTTCCCGTCATAACAGTTGATATGGTGACATCCCGATTAAGGCGTCTTGTATCTTTGTCCGATAAGCCCATAAAGCATCATCCAATCTAAGTGACCAATCTTTCCGACTTCGGATTCACCACTTTCTCCAATATCTTTTGACTTCTCCGTTTGATACCTCGACTTGTCCCTTTGGTTTGAGGGTGATATCTTTGTAGCTATTTTGTGGTTCACCCCATACTTGGCCAAAAGAGCAAAGAAATGGTTTATTGCAAAAGTGACTACCTTCGTCACTTATAATTGCTCTTAGTGTGCCAAACCTAGTGAAGATGTTCTTTTGTAGGAATTTGAGGACCACTTTGGCATCGTTTGTTGGTAGAGCTGCAGCTTCAACCCACTTTGACACGTAGTCCACTGCGAGGAGAATGTATTGATTGTTCAAGGACGATGGAAATGGCCCCATGAAATCGATACCCCATACATCAAAAATTTCCACTTCCAGAATCGTTTGTAAGGGCATCTCATTACGCTTCGAAATATTGCCCACCCTTTGACACCTATCACATTGTTTGACAAACTGGTGGGCATCTTTGAATAATGTCAGCTAATAAAAACCACATTGTATCACCTTCACTGCTGTTCTCTCATTCCCATAATTCCCACCATATACTGATGAGTGACACTCATGCAGGATATTCTTCACTTCATTGTATATGGGGCCGCATCGAATCATCACTTGTCGGCCGCTTCGCTTAAACAAATATGGATCATCCCACATGTACCACTTCACGTCGTGCAGAAATTTCTTTTTTTGTTTCCTTGTGAGGTCAGGTGGTAGAATGTTGCTCACAACGAAATTTGCATAATTGCCATACCACGGAATCTCCGCTGAAATCTCAAACAATTGCTCATCCGGGATGTCTTTTTCTTTACTGTGGTTTTCCAACCTCGACAAGTGGTCGGCTACTTGGTTCTCCGTCCCCTTCCTATCCTTTATTTCTAAATCGAATTCTTGCATTAGGAGAATCCACCGGATAAGGCATGTCTTAGTATCCTTTTTCGCTATCAAGTATCGAATCGCTGCATGGTCTGTATAGACTATCACCTTAGTCCCGATCAAGTAAGCATGAAATTTGTCAAATGCATATACCACGACAAGCAACTCCTTTTCTGTGGTTGTGTAGTTCAATTGAGTTTCTGTAAGTGTTTTGCTTGCGTATTATATAGTGTGAAACACCTTGTCTCTCCGCTGACCCAACACAGCCCCAACCGCGAAGTTGCTTGCATCACACATAAGCTCGAATGGCATGCTCCAATCCGGTGCAACTATAACGGGGGCTGTAGTTAATTTCCTTTTTAATAAATCAAACACTGTCATGCATTCTTTATCAAAGCTGAATGTTGCATCCTTCTCTAAAAGACTGCATAATGGTTTCGAAATTTTAGAGAAATCCTTTATAAACCTCCTGTAGAACCCAGCGTGTCCCAAGAAACTCCTAATACCCTTCACTGAGGTCGGTGGAGGCAATTTTTCAATCGTTTCCAGCTTCACTTTATCGACTTCCAGCCCTTGAGCCGATACCTTATGGTCCAAAATTATTCCCTCTTCAACCATGAAGTGGCATTTTTCCCAATTTAAAACAAGATTCGTGTCCTTGCATCTTTGCAGCACCATAACCAGATTCTTCAAGAAATTATCAAAGCTGTCCCCATAAACTGAAAAGTCATCCATGAAGACCTCAATATTTTTCTCCACCATATCTAAAAAAATTACCATCATACACCTTTAGAAAGTTGCCGGTTCGTTGCATAGCCCGAATGACATCCTCCTGAATGCAAATGTGTCGTAAGGGCACGTAAATGTGGTCTTTTCTTGATCCTCCGGAGCGATGACTATTTGGTTGTGGCAGAATACCCATCCAATAAACAAGAATCTTGATGTCCCGCCAATCTATCTAACATTTGGTCAATAAAGGCGTGGAAATGGTCTTTACTGAGTTGCCTTGTTCAATTTCACAGAATCCTCGCAAACCCTTGAACCCACATTTGCTTACGGTTCGGATTAACTTGTTGTCGTCATTCTGCACCACCGTCATTCCTCCTTTTTTTGGTACGCACTGGACTGGACTAACTCATTTACTGTCCAAAATCGGATAGATGATGCCAAACTTCAACCATTTTAAAATTTCCTTCTTTACCACTTCCTTCATAATTGGATTGAGTCATGTTTGTTGTTCCACCGTTGGTTTTGCCTCATCTTCCATCAGAATTTTGTGCATACAAAATGAAGGGCTGATCCCCTTTATGTCCACAATTGTCCATCCAATAGCTGATTTGTGTTCCCAAAGCACCCTTAGCAACTTTTCTTCCTGCAATTCGTTAAGTGCAGCTGAAATAATAACAGGTAAAGAATTTAAATTGCCTAAATACGCATACCTGAGGTGCTTAGGAAGTGGCTTAAGTTCCAGCTTTGGTGGCTCTTCCAATGATGGTTTCAATTTTTCTTCATTTACCTCCTCCATGTGTAGTGGTTCAAATGGGGTTCTAAATCTTGGTACTCGTGGCAATGAGTCTAGCAATTGAAGGTAATCCACCAATTCCGGATCATCGTTCTCTTCATCTCCCAATAACGTTGTTTCTAATGGATCGTTCACCAAACTTTTGCTCATGTCATCACTAATGATTTGCTCAATTAGATCCATTCGAAAACATTCTTCCTCATCCGTAGGGAATTTCATGGCCTTGAACACACTGAATTTCACTTCTTGATCTTGGACCCTTATAGTGAGTTCTCCCTTTTGTACATCAATGAGTGTTCTCCCTGTAGCCAAAAATGGTCTCCCTAGGATAATTGGGATGTTCTTGTCCTCCTCAAAATCCAGAATAATAAAGTCCGCGGGGAATATAAACTTATCCACTTTCACTAAGATGTCCTCTACTATGCCTCTCGGATACATAACTGACCTATCCGCCAACTGTAGGGAGATGTTAGTAGGCCTTGGCTCGGGCAAACCTAATTCTAAGTACACTGACAATGGCATAAGGTTTACACTCGCCCCCAAATCACATAAACACTTGCTGAAATGCCTCTCTCCGATTGTATATGGAATAGTAAAGCTCTCTGGGTCCTTGAGTTTTGGTGGTGATTTTTGCTGTAATACCAAACTACACTCCTCTGTTAATGCCACCGTCTCAAAATCTTCCCATTTCTTTTTTCCTTGATAGAATCCCTTTCATAAATTTTGCGTAACTAGGCATTTTGTTCTAGGGCCTCTGCAAATGGTATGTTAATTTGAAGTTTCTTGAAAACTTTCAAAAATTTTAAAAATTGCTTGTCTAATTTTTGTTTTTGAACTCTTTGCTGGAATGGTGGGGGAGGATAAACAACCTGGTTAGATTGGTAGGTCTATTCTTTTCCATCTATTTTTCGTTCCTTGCTTTACCTCACCCAATCGTATTTTCTATTTCGGTTCATTCTCCTTTGAATCAAATTTTACGGCTCTTGACCAACAAGTCGCTTTTCGACTTCTCAACATAATGGCTTGACCTTTGCTCATGATTACCCTTAGGATTTTCTCGGTGTCACTTGGTAGTGTTCCTTGTGGTCTACTATTCACTTTAACGCTTCTCTCGACCCATCCGATTTTCTAAATTATTGATCACCATCTCTTGTGCTTTAAACATCAAGGTGTGATTTTTATAGCCAACTTCGGTGGTAGCTATGAATTTATCCAACTTTTCCTTCAGATCGGGTTTCCTTTCTTGATATTGAACTGGTTGTTGCTGATTCTGGAAACCTGGAGGGTATGTTTGACGTGAAGCTTGATTTTGCTGGTTGTTGCTCCATGAGAAATTCTGATGATTCCTATTTCCTTGATTGTATGTGTTCTGATATGTGTTTTGACGAATTTTGTTGTAATTACCGATGAACTGCACCGCTGCTGGATTAATTACACATTGCTCCATTGGGTGTTCTCCTGCGCACAACTCACATACTATTGCCACTTGTGGTGCTTGCTGTGTTTGTTGTGTCTGTGCTGCTGCCACTTGCTCCAACTTCTTTGACATTGCAGCTATCTGTGCTTGCATTGCTGTCATATATCTACTTCTAATACCCCAGCTGCCTTCGCCTGTGTCATTCTCGCTCTGGGCCACTGATAGTTATTAGCAGCCATGGTTTCAATCAACTCATATGCTTCCTCGTAACTCTTTGCCATGAACACTCCGCCCGATGCTGCATCGATACTTGTCCTAAGATTCCCATGTAGTCCATTGTAGAAGGTGTTCATTTGTAGCCACGGGGGAAATCCATGATGTGGGCATTTTCTGAGCAGTTCTTTGTATCTCTCCCATGCCTCATATAATGACTCCCTATGTTGCTGTTCAAACATTGTAATCTCATTCCTCATCTTCGCTGTTTTCGCCGGTGGGAAGAATTTTGCAAGGAATTTCTGAGCTAAATCCTCCCAAGTTATTATCGAACCGGACGGTAGGGAATGCAGCCAACTCTTCGCCTTGTCCCGTAGAGAGAATGGGAACAATCGAAGTCTCACCGCCTCATCCGAAACTCCATTAAACCTAAAAGTGTCGCACATTTCCAGAAAGCTGACTAGATGCTCGTTCGGATCGTCGTTTGCAAATCCCCCAAACTGAACTGAATTCTGAATCATTTGTATCATCCTAGGCTTAATCTCGAATGTATTTACTGCTATCACTGGCCTGATGATGCTTGAGTGCAGTTCCGTCACCTTGGGTGTTGCGAAGTCCCTCAACGCTTTCCGATCTTCGGCCGCCATTACTATTTCCTCTTCCTTTTCAGGTAATTTGAATTCTTGCCTCGTTTCCTTGATCCACTTACTCAACCTCTGAAACCTTTTCTCAATATCGTCTTCAAAGGCAGCAAGTCTGAATTTTGGGACCGAGTTCGCATAAACTACGTCCAACACCTGAAATAAGAATCACAATGCAAAAATAAAAATGTCTAAGTAAAACTGCATTAATTAAACTGATATTGTAAAAATATTAAGAATTATACTAAAAATATCCCCGGCAACGACGCCAAAAAACTTGTTGGGTAAAATCTAATTACGCACAACACACAAGTATACGTGGTCAACAAGTAATAAAGTGATAAGTTGAGTATCGTTCCCACAAAGAATTAGTTAATAAAAATCACCAAGTACTAACCTGTAACCAACTCAATCTTATTTAAACGAATGAATTTCAAATTATATAAATTAAACTACTATTAAATTCCACTAATTAAATTAAGACTATGAAGATTTTATATCACAACTTCAGTTATTGCTTCATTTAAGTTAACACACTTCTCATCAATTATTCTCTATCCCGAATTGTTAATCAAGAACACTAAAGTAGTATTAACCACCTCTCGATGCACTAATACCGTATTAACGCCAATCCACAATTAAGATAGAAATCCGTTAAACACCTTATTCAATTAACCCACTATATCTCTATGTGAATTACAATTGAAGAAGGTTTAAGAACAAGTTCTCTATCCGATTACAAGCGGTGTCAAGCATATCTCTACCTTGACACTCATCAAGTTTAAGCTACTAACAAAATCCTGAACACATGCTATCATGATCAGATCTAAATCTATACTTCATCTCTCGAGTTCATATAGATTATCACGGTAATTGATGGATAGTCAATTAAACAATTAAGTCCAAACCACAATAGACAATTCTCACGATAGAACATAATAATTGATAGCGAAGTATATTAAAATAAACTACACAATAAGATCCATTGTAATCTCAAACAAAGAATTAGTTCATGATTATTGAATTAAAACTAAGAATCCACACTTGAAATAACATTAAAAGATAAAAATAAGAGTAGAGTAAAGAATTGAATCTGTTGTCAGCAAATCTCCATATTCCTCAAGCTCCTGCTCTTGATCTTCAATGGTCTTCAAGTTGCTTCAATCTCCAAAACTATTTAGAACTAGTGTTTTGATCTAATTTACTCTAATCTAATCTAATCTAATCTAATGGAATGCTCTCTCCCAATCTCTCCAATCTCTCAATATCCTTATTATTCTCCTCCTTTTTTAAGCCTTTTTACATGTCTTTAAGTCCTCTTGGAAGTCCTTGAGTCAATTGGATCGAAAACAATCTTTCCCGAACTCAAATTTGGCCAAAAACATCATTTTTTACGCGTACCCCCGCCCCGGCGGGGGTCTAGGCTTGTCAAGGGCCCGCCCCGATGGGCTATAGTACTGTTTTGCAGTTGGTACTCCCGCCCCGGCGGGGGTTTTACTAAGGAAAAGCCCGCCCCGGCGAGCATCATTTTCCTGTCACAGCATCCTCTGGTAAAACGGCCATAATGTTTGATCCGGGAGGAGTTACGGGGCCTGCCACCTATCAAATCGAAGATATCGACGAGATCTACAACTTGTGTTCTTTGAGGATTAAGAAATTCTGGCCGAATGAAGGTTGAAATTTGGCTGGAAGTTACTGCTATTCAAATGACCACCCAAAACCATGACGTTCGACGTTCGTTGGTACAACGATCATAACTCTTGCATCCAAACTCCAATTAGAATGATTCAAGATATTCCAGAAAGCTAAGAAGACGCTCTACAATGTAACCCAAGTTCCAACCCAAAAACATTAAAGCCCAAATGATGTCCGATTTGCTTTTCTTTGCATTTTCTTTGATTTTCCTTACCAATAATCGCTCACACCGCTCCCAAACGTATAACCTACAAAATGAACACAAAATGCATGAAAAGTAACTAAGACACGTGAATATAAGCGACTAATTCAAGTAAAAGTAACTAAGACACATGAATATAAGCAACTAATTCAAGTAAAATCCACTTAATAAATACCCCCAAACTTAGATCGTTGCTTGTCCCCAAGCAACACAACATAATGCAATGCAATGCAATGAAATGCACTAATCTATATGCCTACGAATCTAGTAGTAAAGACAGAAACAAGTCTATTCAACCGGCCTTAGAGAAATCAAGTAAACATGATAATACATCATATCAAAACCAATCAATAATTTCTTAGTCAATCATCAAGTCTTAAACTGTTATTACTGGTATAGTGCGTGTGTGCTCGACAACAATGTTAACTGACATAAAATCAAATTTAACACATAACAAGTCTCTTCGAAGGCATCATACAATAAAAACTCAAGAAATCCAAAAATAAGCTAGATTCAACTAAAATCAAACAATTACCAATATCGAGGGCCAACATGGGATACTTATGCGTTATTTTCATCTACGGGGGCTTTTTGCTCTTTTCCCATTTTATTCATTTTTTCTTTTTTTTTGGTTTATATACACATAGCTATGCGATGTCTTATTCCCTTAGGCTTTTCAATGCTACCTTAACGAGCTTTTGACCAATGACTCTAGACCATTAAGACCTTAGGCTTTAGGGTGTAAAGACAATCCCCTCGAACTTACTTTTCAAGTAACAAAGGCCACAAAACTAGACACACACCATACTTAAGATTTATTCATACTTTTTTTCTTTTTTCTTTTTTTTACAATAGAACATAATATAGTGGTGAGTATATCCTTTATCACGCTGGATGACCCTGATTCGATCCCGTGAATTCACATAAAAAATTTGTTGGATAAAATCTAATTACGCACAACACGTAAGTATCATTGTGGTCAATAAGTAATCTGGTGATAAGTCAAGTATCGTTCCCACAGAGATAAATTAGTAAATACCTTAACTTACAATTACCAATCTTTTATTAACCCTAATTTTATTAAACAAACCAAATCAATAATTTAAATTAATAAAACTAAAATTAAGAATAATTAAATTAGCACAAAACAACCACAAATATCAAAATCTGAATTTTAAACAATTAATAGAGAATTAGACTTATGATTTCACCCTAAGCTTCACTTTGATTTTAACACTTTTATTCCAATTTAACGCACTATCCCAGTTCATTAATCAAGAACACGAACGTAGTACTAACCACCTCTCGATGCACTAATACCATATTAACTTCAATCCACAATTAAGATAGAAATCCGTTAAACACCTTAATCACCTAACCCACTATATCTCTATGTGAATTACAATTGAAGAAGGTTGAAGAATAAGTTCTCTATTCGATTACATGCGGCGTCAAGCATATCTCTACCTTAACACACATCAAGTTTAAGCTACTAACAAAATCCTGAACACATGCTATATTAACTAGGTCTAGATTTGAATATCCTCTCTCGATTCCATCCAACTCCACAAAGAATTGTTGATCAGGCAATTCATAGATTCAAGCACAAATTAATATAGATAAACTAGAGATAGCTTATTAAATTGGAAATCAAAGTTTACAAAATCAACTATTCACTCAAGGATCCATCACAAGCCTAAAAAGTGAATTAGTTCATGATAAATGAAATAAACGCCGAATAAATCATAGAAATCATTCTCTTAATTACAAATAATAATCTAACACAAAGAATATTAGAAAACACCCTTCACGTAGACTAGAGTTGCAATTGTCTTGAAACTCTCCTCGAAATAACCCTCCACACTTGTTCTTCCAAAAACTCCACTTTTTTTCTTCGTCAACTGTCTTCTGTAATCTCACTTTTGTGTTTTATAGAGTCCTAGATATCTAGCCTAAAATTCCAGCCGAAATCTCTATCCATTAGAGTTATACTGACATGCAAAAAGCTAAAATTCATACTCTAAAGGAATTATAACCAAAACAGGACACTCAGATTTTTCACTTTTTTACGGGTTCAGACATTTATCTATATAGATGCCCGCCCGTGCTTGCTCTGTTTTCTCGAATGAAGACCCACCTTGCCCGTGTGTGTAGTAACAATAATGCCCACCCGTGAACTTGTGTTCTGTTAATCGATTTGAAAGACCCCTTACAGTGGTTTTGTATCTTCATTAAGGCCACGACCCGTGGTACCTCCTAAAATCTAACTTAGTCATAATCTTGAGTTGCTTCCAAATATGCTCCATTTAAGTTCCAAACGCACCGAATACCACCAATTGTACGTCAAATGCCACAACCACCAACCTACACATAAAATAACATAGAACAAGTAAAAATGCACATGATTACAAGAATATAGCAACGAATAAGCATGAATTAGATATGAAATCGCGTATATAAAATACACTTATCAGTAGGCCAGGAAGTTCTTCAGGGAATACATCAAGAAATTCATTAACAATAGAAATATCATTCAAAACTGACGTATTTTTGTTTAGATCCCTGACATGAGCTAAGAAAGCTTGACATCCATTTTTCAATAAACGAATAACTTTATGGCTTGAGATGACAGTGATTGATTTTAATGGTTTGGTTGCTTGAATTCGCATAATAGGTTGGTTAGGAATATGAAAGCTAACAACCTTACGAAAACAATTAATTTTTGCATGATGAGTAGTTAACCAATCAATCCCTAGAATTACGTCAAATGCAAGTATTTTCAATGAACTAAGATCGACAGGTAATGTGAGGGTACTGATTTAAACCAAACAAGACTTATAAACAGTGGATGTAATGAAGGTTTCTCCCAATGGAGTTTCAACAGATAAGTCAAAGTCTAATTTCTCCGGAGTCAAATTTAAACGTTGAGCGCAAGTAAGAGAAATAAAAGAATGGGTAGAACCGGTATCAAATAAGGTATAAACTTCGCTAGAGTTTATGATAAGCTTATCTGTGATGACCTTGTTTGGGTTCCTTGCTTTTTGGGAGGTCACGATAAACGCTCTCCCTTGCACTACTGGCTTTGACATTTCTGGGACGTCCTTTGGTGCAACCATCCTAGCTGAACTTGTCTTCGGTGAACGACAAAATTGGGCTAGGTGACCTTCTCTTCCACAATTATAACATGATTTTGACGGCATCGCGCATTTTGGACTGATGTGTCCCTCCCCTCTGCATTTGAAGCATATGATAGGTGGTCGTTCTCCTTCCTTAACAATGGGTGCTGGTGCTGACGTCTTTCTATCATTGTTGAATCTCCTCTTCTTGAAATGTCCATTCTTATTATTTTGGCCATGATTACCACTGAAGTGGTTACCATTTCTGGCATGTTGATTCCCTCCACGCTTATTGTCACCGTTTCGATGACTGCTATCACTAGTATTATCATTTTGCCAGCTGCTCTCTTTTGGTTGGGTTAACTCATTATCGCGCTCCATTAACTAAGCCCTATTAACAACATCTGAATACAAACACAGTTTATGAGAGATAAGATATTGACGTATCTCGGGTTTCAAACCTCTTAGAAACATTCGCGTCATTCTCTCCTCATTATCAACCAAATGGGACGCAAACTGGGACAACTTGGCAAACTTGGCTTTGTACTGTGACACGGTCATGTTGTTTTGCTCCAGCTTGATGAACTCTACCTCTTTCATATGACGAATACTTTCGGGAAAGTACTTGTCGTTGAACAATTCTTGGAACTTTTCCCAAGTCATCTTCAGTGCGGCAGGTTGAGTACGTTTTACAGATTCCCACCAGTAATATGCCTCTGCATGCAACATGAAGTTGGCAAAGGGAACCTTTTGCTCCTCGGAGCATCCCAATACATCAAATATCTTGCAGATCTGCTTTATCCACGTCTCCGCCTTAAGTGGTTTTGGCTCTCCAAAAAACTTCGGTGGTCCCAGTTCCTTGAACTGCTTAGCGGTGACCGTCCGAGAGTTGTTAGTGTTTCCACCTACATTTTGTATAGGAGCCGCTCTTGCCTGATGTTGCATGAATTTCAAAAAGCCTCTGAACATTCCATCGTTCATCATCTGGTCAGTGTTGTTGTTTGCTTGAGAATTGTCGCCTTCCTGATGCATATTATCCTGATTATTGATCTGTGGAGACTCAACGGTCTCCTGTGCTCCATTACTAATCTCAACATTCTCGGATGCCATTTTCAAATACTGCCACAAAACAAAGGTTAATTTACTTGCAATATATTATCCCTATACTCTGACCAACCAATTAAATGCCAAATAAACTTAGGTAGGTCATACTAGCGAAGGAATTTCCCGTCTCTCCCCTCCTAGTTCTTGTCTCACATCTCAGCCAGGGATCATATCCCTAAGCTTTGATACCAACTATGACGCCCCCAAAATAGGTATACATCACCCATCTTGAGTCGCCAAATACATGGTACAAAATTCAAATACAACTTAATTATACAACAGTCATGTAAAATACGACAAAACATATGCTGTGAGTTTTAATACAAATATTGTCATCTAGACAATATCCACACTCAATTGAGTCCTCATTACATTTATTATTATACTATTTAACAGAATAGTGAGGACTGCTAATGCTATTATCGGCACCGTCACTCCGTTCCCCGACTAATCCCTATTACGTTCTCATTTCCTGAAGAGAACAATGAAAGTAAAAGGGTGAGCTCAACTAGCCCAGTAAGAAATATTATGACTAAGATAATACGAATAAATTATCGTTAGCCTTCAAATAAAGTTGTTAAACTAATACAATATAACAAACATCAAGTTTAATCTGCAATGAACAAGCAATCTATTAAAAGAGTCAAGTAGAGAACAAAATCTACTATCTTTTATGATTTAAAAGATTTTTCATCACTTTTATCGCTGGGACTCAGCTTAATAAATAATCCACATCATCCCTGTACTACGGCCAAGGATATTCATTAGTATCACAACTAAAAATTATCCAAGCACTACGGGCCAAGGATATTCGTGTATTCATCAATGGTCATGATCATGCCAACAACTGTCCATCAATGCACTACGGGCCAATGAGGACTTTTACCACATCATTTGTAACATTACGGTCAATGCACTACGGTCATAATTATAACGATTAATCCCTGGTCATAATCATACCAAGTCCATCTATGCACTACAGGCTACAGATGACTTTCAACATAATATAAACATGAGAATGATGACAATGATATAAGAATTCAATAAAACAAGTTCAAGAATTAATTTATCCAGGAACTAATAATGTCCAAATTGTCAACATGATACTTCTTTGTAGAGTAAAATTCAAGAATGATCAAAAAAATATTTCCATGAAAAGATACTGGATGAAGCGCAAATATCAAGGATATTCCACTAATTTCATGGAGTATAGAAGTAAAAACTTTAACTAACTGAGTATAATAAAGAATGGAATAACAAAAGAAATCACCAGGCATACGATAGACCGCATAGACAGGTTATTCTAATAGAATAATAAATAATCGGAATTGTCATGCGAAAGCGCACGACGAGGATATTCCAATGTATAATAAATAACGGAACCAAAGTCGGTGAAATTAAGCACCGCATGGATGTTCCAACAGAATAATAAATAATGGAACCAGTCATGCGTAAATGCAGATAGTATGTTCCAAATGTAATAATAAAGAATGGAATAACGTAAGAATTTCACCATGTATGCGGTATTGATAGACATGTTATTCCAACATAATGATAAAGAATGGAATAATGTAAGAATTTCACCAAGTATAGGGTAGATCACAGATATCTGAGTTATAACAATGTAATAAAAAAATGGAATAACAGAAGTTCTCTTCATGAATACGAAAGAATTAATACCCCTTATAGGTACAACAAATAATATCCCTTACCTTAGAACAAACTGGATATAGGAGTAGTGAAGTAGCAGAATACTTTTCTTTTTTCTCTCTATAGTTTCTCTCTCTGGAGTTTCAGTGAATTCGTAAGAAATAATGAAGGAATGAGCTTCTATTTATAGGAGAATGGACTGAATAGTAACTAATTCCTGAACGGTCCAGATTGATTTACTTTTAAATGGACGGTCCAGATTGGTTTACTATAAAATATTCTAATAAAACAAAATCTTTTAAATAAAATATAATATATTCTATTTATAATCTAATAAAACGAATAACTTTATAAAAGTATTCTATTTTATATAAAAAGCTTTTCTATTTCATTACATTAATAATACTAATAAAACCAAACTTCATCATCATTATTATAATTCACACTATTAAGGTACCACGTCGTTCCCAAGAAAGAGGGGGCTTTCCAATAAGGATTTCTCCCTATTGGCGCACAATTAGGTGACCAAACCTTTCCTTGGCAGAACTTCTAGACATCGTTAATATTGCAAATAATAATATTAATAACTTCGTCGTCTCAATTATTGATTTAATAATATATAAAATATCGACAATAATTGAATCATTTAATGTGAGATACTATGTAACAATTACTGAAGTAATAATTGAACAAAACTGAGTGACTTCTCACGTAAGCATCAATAATCAATACCGTGTGCTACTATGCAACCACGCGTATTCATGTACTTTTAACATCGGGTGTTTCAACAGTTAACGATAAAACTTCCGCCGTTATTTTCAGAAAATATTTTTGTCGTTTTCTCAATCCGACAATAATTCTGTTGTGGGGTGCACCAATGATTGTGCCGTCGTACGAATATTCCCTGCTAAAATGAATATTCCTCAACCAATTGAATATTATATAATAACTTGTGTACTTTGAAAAATTTATAACTATTACCCACAACTATAACATTATATCAAATTCATTCTATAATATTCAAAAATGATAATTATAGAAAATTCATCTTTATTCATAAAAGTTGGGGTTTTACATCATGCATGTTAATATGTTATGCATATGTATGTATGTCTAGAGATATTCAGCATTGACCCCTGGATGGTCTTATGACACGGCCCGTACAGATGTCTTCTTCGACAGTTAGTCGTATTGATCATACCCCACCATTTTTTGTGGCATCTGGTATGCGATCATGGTATGATAACATGTCACCATCAGAAAGGGTGACTGTAGATCATCTGTTGCAGCATACTATGACCCTGTTGATGTTTCAGGCTCCCACAGGATTCGTGGAGGGCATGCTGGAGTACTGAGTATCGGAGAGGCAGGTTGTAAGACCCCAACTTATTATTAAATGAAATTAAATTTCCTCTATTTATTATTTTGAAATAGTAAGGGTTGATTTGATTAATGTGGTTAGTTATGGGTAAAATGCGCAAATATTTCAAATAAGCAAGTGGTTATAAAATATTTATTTTTATCGGAGAATATTCGTTTGGTTGTAGAATATTCTTACTGTCGGGGAATATTCATACGACGGCGCAACCTTGTGTGGGCTCCATAACGGAAATCGATTGGATGAAGGAAAACGACAAATATAAGTTGGTTATAAATAATTCACGTAGTTATTACTGTTATTAATCATTTGGAATACCCGTGGTTAAAACACAAGAAGACACCTGCAGATTGCACCAATTATTGATTTTTACGTGAAGACACACTACTCAATAATTGTTACAACGATTACTTTATTCAATATTTTATTTTATTGATTCAATAATTGTTGCGTTAATATTTTATATTATTGTTGTTTCAAAAATTGTCACTGCACATTATTTTCCTTTATCAGATCAATAATTCATATTATTGGAATAATATTATTAGATAACATTATTGGTAATGTCTAGAAAGTTCTGTCTAAGGAGAGGTTTGGTCACCTAATTGCGCCAAAGAAGGAGAAATCCTTATTGAAAGCCCCTCTTTCTTAGAACTACCGATTGTCGATGATTGTGATTCTGTAATATTATTTATGAATAATTAATTACTAATTATTATGATAAGGAAAATATTTATTTTATGTGAATATAGATGGAGAAAATTTTAAAGTGACAATTGTTGAAAATTTGATATTTTATCTTTTCTGATAAATAATTCATTTAAATATATTATTATATTTTAATAATATAATAATGGTGATATTTTTACAATGAATGTGGGATATATGAATAAATGAGGAGGAAGAGTATTTTTGTTACAAAAAATATTTAAAATATGTTAAACATGTTTGTGGGCCCCACTTTGTGACTGAAATTGGATTATAACCCGTAAAATCGCCTGTTTGTCGATTTCGGTCAACTTCTGCTTGGAATTTGAAAAAACTTAAACTTACAAAGTTGTAGAGAATGGAATTTCCTATGTAAAGGACATACGATTCGAATTTTTCTGATAAAAGGGCTATTTATTATGAATTATTGAAGCTCCGAAGTTCCGGAATAATTGATTTTTGGAAGTTTTAATTGTTTTATTTAAGAAAAATGTTTTTTGCAATCCCACATGTGATATAAATGTGCTGAATTCAGTTGGTCTAAGGTGGGCTTGAATTTGTTTAATTATATTATTATTTTATTAAATTTTCTGCTTTTGTGTTCTAAGCATTTTTCTATAAATAGGGTGCTTAGGTTAGAATTGAAAATCACACCAGAAACTGAAGTTTTCTCTTTGTTCCTCTCTCTATATTATCGAGCGTATTCTTGTGAGTATTTTGATACTTTGAGTGTTGCTATACGGTGCAAGTTCCCTTCAGCACTATATCCAGTATTCTAGTCAAAAGTACTGTCTTTTCGAGGTAAGGGATATTATTTTATTAAAAATGATATTATTTCTTCTAATATCATTATGCCGGAATATTGGTAAGATTTTTCTTGTGAAATTATTTTCTTTTAGTGTCGGTGTTACTATTCACGATATCTACGATTTATTCACGAATACGACACTTATTCACGTAGAAAAATTAAATTTTCGTTTTTGTCCAAAATATCTATTATGGATACTAGCTTTGATTGTATCCATATTTTGATCATTCTTGAATTTTGCTCCACTATGATTATTTATGAAGTATTTTTGAACCCGGATTGTTTAAAGTACGAATCCTTAATATTTGTTCGTTTGTTTCACTGGATTCATTTTCTTTAAAAATATTTTTCATCATCCTCAGTCCTAAATGATGATTTTACTGAATATCTTTGGCCTGTAGTGCAAAGGTTAATGATTTTCTGATGAATATCTTTGGCCCGTAGTACAAAGATGAACATGTGTTGAGATGAACATGACCAACTGATGAATATCTTTGGCCTGTAGTGCAAAGATGAATATTTGATTTAAGATGAATATTGATTGATGTTACAGGGATAAAATAATAATTATGGACTTTTAAATTCATAGATTATAGTAGATTTCATTCTCTACGTAACTTATCTATGAATTATTATTTCCGCTGCGAATATTGATCTAAAACTTGTTGTCTATTGTATTTTATCAGATTTTTCCCTGTTGAAGACTAACGATAATTTGTTCTATATTATCTTAGTCATAATATTCTTTACTGGGCTAGTTGAGCTCACCCTTTTCATTTTTGTTCCATTTTTCTTTTTAGGAGGCGAGAATGTAACGAGTACTAGTCGGGATATGGAATGAAGGTTTTCGAAAGTTGGTTTAGTTGTCCTCACCATTTTTGTAAAATAATATATCAATAATTGTAATGTGGACTTATTTGAGTGTGGATATTGTCTAGATGACAATATTTGTATTTAGACTCACAGTTTATATGTTGTATTAATAAAGTTGTAGTTGTTTCTGTACCATGTTATTGACGACTCAAAATGGGTGATGTATACCTATTTTGGGGGCATCACAGTTGGTATCAGAGCTTAGGGATATGATCTCTGGCAGAGATCGATGAATAGAACTAGGAAGAGAGAGATGAGTAAAACCTTCGCTAGTGTGTCTTACCTAAGCTTATTTGTTGGTTGGTCAAGATATAGGGATATTATGTGATATGTTGATTTCTTTAATTAAACCTTGTTTTATGGCAAGATTTAAGAATGTCGATCGAGAATGTTAACAAGGGGAGTAAATGAGACCGTGGAGACACCTTTTTACTCACCAACGAGGAGAAACGACATAACAGTGACAATGTTCCTCCCGTGAACAACACCACCGAAAGCGATGATGAACGCATTTAGATGTTTAGAAGCTTTTTGCGATTCATGCAAAATCGGACGAGAGAGACTTCGTGCACAAAATACAGTGGAAATGATAACAACACACGCTTTTCACAAACAAGCAAGCGCTTCAAAGAGTTGGGACCACCGCAATTGCAGGGAAAGCCGAACGATTAAGCGCGTAAACGTGGGTCAAGCAAATTACTAAGATATTCGATGTCTTGGGATGCACGGAGGAATGTAAGGTTTCATTCGACACCTTTATGTTCCGTAATGAGGCACATCTTGGTGGAAATCATGAAGCGTACCCATCCAAACCTTTTCAAAGATGTCTTGGGAGATATTTCAGAAACTGTTCAATGACATGTACTTTCCTGAAAGTATTCGTCATATGAAGGAAGTGGAGTTTATTAGATTGGAAAAAAACAACATGACGGTGTCCCAGTACGAGGTGAAGTTTGCAGAGTTATCCAGGTTTGCACCTCATTTGGTGGAGAATGAAGAACGTATGACGCGGATGTTTCTGAGAGGTTTGATACCCGGCATACGTCAATATCTCATTTCTCATAAATTTTCTCTCTATTCAGATATTGTCAATAGGGCTCAATTATTAGAGCAAGATAACGAGTACGTTCAACCGAGGGAACACAACCAGGATCATACCGGCGACAGCAGTCATTAGAACAATGATAACCAGCGGAGAAAGAAAAATACGGACAAGAATGGTAACCACTCTGGTGGTAATCATTGCCATGAAAATAGAAGAAGCGAGTCGGGGGGAGATTATAAAAAGAGGAGATTCAACAATGACAATGCGAAGACGTCAAAGACTAAAGAAAGAATCGGTTCTAAGGGAGGAGAGCGACCACCGGTCAGATATCTATAAATCTTGCGGAAAGAGGGACATATCGGTCAAACTGCTCACAACAATTTAAGGTATGCTATAATTGTGGAAAGGAAGGACATATCGCTTCAGATTATGCGATAAATGAAACCAAGTCCAAAGAGGATGATGACTCAAAAGGTCATCCCGGAAAAAGTCAAAGTCAATCGGTTCCTGAAAGAGCATTTGTCGTGACTAGTCAAAATGCGAGGAACCCAAACGAGGTGATCATGGGTAAGCTAATCATAAATTCTTGTGAAGTTTATACCTTACTGATACCGGGTGCTACCCACTCATTTATCTCTCTGCTTTGTGCTCAACGCTTAAACTTAACTCTGGAGAAATTAGACTTTGATTTATCTGTGGAGACTCCGTTAGGAGAAACTTTCATTACATCCAATGTTTATAAATCTTGTATGATCCAAGTTGGCACCATCACATTACCTGTTGACCTTATCTCTTTAAAGACACTTGCTTTTGATGTGATTTTAGGGATTGATTGGTTAACTACTCATCATGCCAAAATTGATTGTTTTCGTAAGGTTGTTAGTTTTCATATTCCTAACCAACCTGTTGTACGAATTCAAGCAACTAAACCATTAAAATCAATCACTGTCATATCAAATCATAAAGCTATTCATTTATTGAAAAATGGATGTCAAGCTTTCTTAGCCCATGTTATAGATTTGAATAAAGACACGTCGGATTTGAATAATATTCCTGTTGTTAGTAAATTTCCTGACGTATTTCCTGAAGAACTTCCCGGTCTACCCCCAGAACGTGAAGTTGAATTCTTTATTGATCTTGAACCTGGTACAAAGTCCATTTCTAAAACCCCATATCGAATGGCTCCTATTGAACTTCAGGAGTTAAAGGTTCAACTACAGGAGTTGTTGGACATTGGTTTCATTCGTCCTAGTACATCTCCTTGGGGTGCTCCTATTTTATTCGTAAAGAAGAAAGACGGGAGTATGCGACTTTGTATTGACTATCGAGAATTGAACCATGTCACCATCAAGAATAGGTATCCGCTACCTCGTATTGATGACCTGTTTGACCAGTTGCAAGGAGCATAATTTTTTTCAAAGATCGATCTTCTTTCTGGATATCATTAGCTGAAGATTAGAACTGAGGATATTCCAAGGAATGCCTTCAGAACTCGGTACGTGCATTATGAATTCTTAGTCATGTCTTTTGGATTGACTAATGCTCCTACGGCTTTCATGGATATGATGAACCGGATATTCAAGGAATATTTGGATCAGTTCGTTGTTGTCTTTATTGATGAAATCCTCATATATTCCAAAAGCCATGAAGATCATGAGCACCATTTGAAGCTGGTACTCCAAAGGCTTCGTGAAAACAAGTTGTATGCCAAGTCGAAGAAATACGAGTTCTGGCTTGAGAAAGTAGCATTCCTTGGGCACGTGGTGTCAAAACATGGAGTATCTATTGACTCGGCGAAGATTGAAGCAATACAAAGTTGGGAGCAACCAAAGATGGTAACCGAAGTACGTAGCTTTCTAGGCTTAGCTGGTTATTGTCGGAGATTTGTGGAAGGATTTTCTCGAATCGCTACTCCTTTAACTCATCTAACTCGGAAGGATACAAAATTCGTATGGAGCAAGGAATGCGAGAAGAGTTTCCAAGAGCTTAAGAGGAGACTTATTTCTGCACCTGTTCTGACAATACCATATGGTTTGGATGGATTTGTTATCTACAACGATGCTTCAGGCAAAGGGTTAGGGTGTGTTCTCATGAATAATGGGAAAGTCATAGCCTATGCCTCGCGACAACTTAAAGAATATGAGAGGAATTATCTTACTCATGATCTAAAGTTGGCGTGATGCTTTTCAAGGCTTAAAGATCCGGAGGCACTATCTATATGGAGAGAAAGTGGAGATATATTCGGACCATAAAAGCCTCAAATATTTCTTCACCCAAAAGGAACTCAACATGCGGCAACGACGTTGGCTCGAGCTGTTAAAAGATTATGACCACACCATTCAATACCATCCTGAAAAAACAAACGTGGTAGCTGACGCGTTGAGTAGAAGATCATATGCAGGAAGGAGTGCGATGATGTCAAGTATACGCATAGAACCAAATTTAATCGATAAAGTTAAAGTTGCTCAAGCCACAGACTGGGAGCTAATGCGTATGAAGAAGAAAGTATAAGAAGGTGCTATTCCAGAAGCAAGAATCGATGAAGAAGGAATACTTCGAGTACACTCCAGACTTTGTGTTCCTAACGACTCTGATTTGAAGTACACGGTCATGATGGAAGGACACAATACACCATTTGCAATCCATCCTGAAAGTACCAAAATGTATCGTGATCTTCGACATACATTTTGGTGGAATAATATGAAGAGAGAGATTGCAAAGTTTATCTTTAACTTGTCAACGTGTAAAGGCGGAGCATCAAGTACCTAAGGGTCCGTTGCAACCGCTTGAGATTCCGAAATGAAAGTGGGAACACATTACCATTGATTTCGTTACGGGTCTTCCCACGGTTTCTCAAGGCATAGATGCGATTTGGGTTATTGTTGATAGATTAACCAAGTCTGCACATTTCTTGCCGATACAGGAGACTTATTCCCTTGAACATCTTGCTCATATGTATGTAAATGAGATTGTGAGTTTGCATGGCATGCCAGTATCCATAGTTTTGGATCGTGACCCAAGATTCACTTCACGATTTTGGGTTAGTTTGCAAAAAGCTATGGGCACGGATTTATGATTCAGTTCGGCATACCATCCTCAAACGAACGGACAATCAGAGAGGACTATTCAAACTCTTGAATATCTATTAAGACTATGTGTCCTAGATTTCAAAGGGAGTTGGGATAAGTATTTACCATTGGTGGAATTCTCCTACAACAACAGTTATTAGGCAAGTATAGGTGTGGCTCCATTCGAAGCATTGTATGGACGAAAGTGTCGCTCTCTAATATGTTGGGATGAGGTGGGTGAAGCAACATTTTGGGACTGAGTTGGATGCGTGTGACTACTGAAAAAAGATCCAAATAATTCGACAACGTATACAAATGGCACAGGATCGACAAAAGAGTTATGCGGATCTTCATCGAAAGGACGTGGAATTTAGTATTGGGGATCATGTATTGTTGCGTGTTGCTCTATGGAAGGGAGTTACAAGATTTGGGAAAAGAGGAAAGCTCAATCCACGATTTATTGGTCCATTTCAGATTCTTGACCGAGTAGGAAATGTGGCCTATAGACTCGCGTTACCTCCAAGTATGTCTCGTGTTCATAATGTTTTTCACATATCTGTGCTTCGTAAATATGTGAAAGATCCGAACAACGTTATTGAGTTAGAACCGGATGAGATAGCCGAAGACTTAACGTACGAGGAGGTACCTGTTAAGATCTTGGATAGGAAGGAACATGTCTTACGTACAAAGGTCATACCACAAGTCAAAGTTTTGTGGAGGAACCATGCTATTGAGGAAATGACCTGGGAGTTAGAAACTGAAATGAAAGTGAGGTATCCTCACCTTTTTGAAACACCAGGTACGTACGTCAATTTCGAGGACGAAATTTCATAAGGAGAGGAGGTTGTAAGACCCCAACTTATTATTAAATGAAATTAAATTTCCTCTATTTATTATTTTGAAATAGTAAGGGTTGATTTGATTAATGTGGTTAGTTATGGGTAAAATGCGTAAATATTTCAAATAAGCAAGTGGTTATAAAATATTCATTATTGTCGGGGAATATTCATTTGGTCGTGGAATATTCTTACTGTCGGGGAATATTAAATGCGACAAGCGACCTTTGTGTGCGCCCATAATCTGCGAAAGCGATTGGATGAAGAAAACGACAAGTATAAGTTGTTTATAAATAACGACGTAGTTGTTACCGTTAATACTGTTGAAACACCCGGTGGTTAAAACACAGTAGAACACGGTATTGCATCAATTATTGATTCTTACATAAGAAGGCACTACTCAATAATTGTTACAGTAATTACTGTTCAATATTTTATTTTATTGATTCAATAATTATTGCATTGATATTTTATATTATTGTTGTTTTAATAATTGTCATTACACAATATTTTCCTTTATCAGATCAATAATTCATATTATTTGAGTAATATTATTAGATAGCATTATTGGCAATGTCTAGAAAGCTCTGTCTAAGGAGAGGTTTGGTCACCTAATTATGGCGCCAAGAAGAGAAATCCTTATTGAAAGCCCCTCTTTCTGAAACTACACGGTTTATCGATATTGTGATTACGTAATATTATTTGTAAATAATTAATTATTGATTTATATGATAAGAAAAATATTCATTTTATGTGGATGGATATAGATGGAGAAAATTTTAAAGTGACAATTGTTGAAAATTGATATTTTATCTTTTCTGATAAAATAATTCATTTAAATATATTATTATATTTTAATAATATAATAATGGTGATATTTTACAATGAGTGTGGGATATATGAATATATGAGGAGGAAGAGTATTTTTGTTACCAAAAATATTTAAAATATGTTAAACATGTTTGTGGGCCCCACTTTGTGACTGAAATTGGATTATAGCCCGTAAAATCACCCGTTTGTCGATTTCGGTCAACTTCTGCTTGGAATTTGGAAAAACTTATACTTATAAAGTTGTAGAGAATGGAATTTCCTATGGAAAGGATATAAGATTCAAATTTTTCTGATAAAAGGGCTATTTATTATGAATTATTGAAGCTCCGAAGTTCCAGAATAATTGATTTTTGGAAGTTTTAATTGTTTTATTTAAGAAAAACGTTTTTTGCAATCCCACATGTGATATAAATGTGCTGAATTCAGTTGGTCTAAGGTGGGCTTGAATTTGTTTAATTATATTATTATTTTATTAAATTTTCTGCTTTTGTGTTCTAAGCATTTTTCTATAAATAGGGTGCGTAGGTTAGAATTGAAAATCACACCAGAAACTGAAGTTTTCTCTTTGTTTCTCTCAATATATTATCGAGCGTATTCTTGTGAGTATTTTGATACTTTGAGTGTTGCTATACGGTGCAAGTTCCCTTAAGCACTATATTCGAGATTCCATCCAAAAGTCTTTGTCTTTTCGAGGTAAGGGATATTATTTTATTAAAAATGATATTATTTCTTCTAATATCATTATGCCGGAATATTGGTAAGATTTTTCTTGTGAATTTATTTTCTTTTAGTGTCGGGGTTACTATTCACGAATACGACACTATTCATAGAAAAATTAAATTTTTTTTTTGTCCAAAATATCTATTATGGATACTAGCTTTGATTGTATCCATGTTTTGATCATTCTTGAATTTTGCTCCACTATGATTATTTATGAAGTATTTTTGAACCTGGATTGTTTAAAGTACGAATCCTTAATATTTATTCTTTTGTTTCACTGGATTCGTTTTCTTTAAAATATTTTTCATCATCCTCAGTCCTAAATGATGATTTTACTGAATATCTTTGGCCTGTAGTGCAAAGATTAATGATTTTTTGATGAATATCTTTGGCCCGTAGTACAAAGATGAACAGGTGTTGAGATGAACATGACCAACTAATGAATATGTTTGGCCTGTAGTGCAAAGATGAATATTTGATTCAAGATGAATATTGATTGATGTTACAGGGATAAAATAATAATGATGGACTTTTAAATTCATAGATTATAGTAGATTTCATTCTCTACGTAACTCATCTATGAATTTTTATTTTCGCTGCGAATATTGATCTGAAACTTGTTGTCTATTGTATTTTATTAGATTTTTCCCTGTTGAAGACTAACGATAATTTGTTCTATATTATCTTAGTCATAATATTCTTTACTGGGCTAGTTGAGCTCACCTTTTCCTTTTTGTTCCATTTTTCTTCTCAGGAGGCGAGAATGTAGCGAGTACTAGTCGGGGTATGGAATGAAGGTTTTAGAAAGTTGTTTTAGTAGTCCTCACCATTTTTATAAAATAATATATCAATAATTGTAATGAGGACTTATTTGAGTGTGGATATTGTCTAGATGACAATATTTGTATTTAAACTCACAGTTTATATGTTGTATTAATAAAGTTGTAGTTGTTTCTGTACCATGTTATTGTCGACTCAAAATGGGTGATGTATACCTATTTTGGGGGCGTCACACAGGTTTTTCGATTTGGGACCCAGGAGTTGACTCCTACTTTGGAGGAGTATGCACGTTTGATGATGCTGCCATTGGACAGACCTTGTGTGTATATGGCGATCGGAGACATGAGTAGGCAGTTCATGACCCTCACTAGCTTGAGGTGTAGAGTGGTGCAGGATGAGATCACATCTGGCCACGTTATATCCTAACATTTTCTGTTTGATAAATTTGGCTCTGAGGATAGTTATACACGACATTCTGGGGATTTCACCACACCGGAGGATCATTGGCGTCTGGCCAGAGTGGACGTACTGCTATTATGTGTACTATCGTATGTCTACATGCCATGATACATGGATGAGTTGGATATTGGCATCATTATTGTAGTGAGAGCTCTCAGGGAGGGTCATACCATCATACCGATGATCATCGTAGAGACTCTGAGGTTAGCTACATACTGCTGCACTTATCTGGCAGGAGTGTTTACAAGCAGTTCGGTCGTGCTGTACGTGTGGTTTATGTCACACTTGAGACCGATTGGCACTTTCAGACGGCATGGGTATTCTTTCACCCATGATATAGCCATGTCATACTCCTTTCAGCCTTTAGAGTGTACAGATGCTGCATCTTGGTCAGCTTTCCTAGCAAGGATCGAAGATCCATTCGCTATATTGCCGTGTACATGGCTTAGCTCACCCTACAGCTTCATTACTCATGCTTCGGGCATGGATTAGCTTCCTCTAGCTGGTTTGAGAGGCATGATTACTTACCACCCACTGGCCATGATTTGTCAGTTTGACCAGTTCCAGGACTTCCATCCTTTTGAGGGGGCACCGAGTCAGCGCTTCGCTTCTCGCCATTTATCAACAAAGGACAGATCCAGGTTGTATGCCTGTTGGGATTAGCGAGAGCTAGCTGAGTTTTCCGTCAGCCATCTGGGTTATTCTGTAGAGTATTTTGCATGGATAGAGACAGAGACTGCATCGGCTGTGGCAGTATCCATAGTGCATGGGACTGATTTCGACGATGAGGAGCCTATGGAGGAGGCTGATATTCCCATCGTGGAGGATTTCACTGCTGGGTTGCCAGCATTTGTGATGGATTCTCTTACTATGAGTGCTACTGTCATTCAGTATTCAACACAGTATCTGGAGCAGAGTCTACATCTGATAACCTATGAGAGAGATCAGGCTAAGGCCTTGATGTTGATAGCTCTTGATGGGAGAGACGCCGCTCTATTAGAGAGAGACGAGGCCAGATCAGCTAGAGATGCATTGATTGTGGAGCGGGATGCTGCCCTATCTGCTCGGGATGTGGCCGTCACAGACAGTACTTCAGTGAGATCCCTTACGACTTGCATTATTGTTGATATGAGTGCATATATTGATGAGCATCATGCCACCATGCAGTTAGCCTCGGATCTGCTAGCTCATGTAGATACCATTGGGCAGGAGCTTGCAGCGTTACCTCCTTATTCAGAGAGGGATGCTATGTTAGATCTGATAGTCCGCATACACATAAATCCATAGATAGACTTGTATTTTCCTGCACAGACTAGCTTAGCCATTTTGTCATGTACAACACATATTGTATATATCAAACAGTATTATATACGGTAGAGAAACATATTTTGATTTACTTCCCTTTCAGTTGTGCCTTGATACTTGCTTGATATTTGCCTGTTTCTTCAGGGCTTTGTGATCTTGATGCATTCTAAACTCATCCTTGATGTGTGGACATTGAGACGTCGCATGATCTTTCAGATTGGATAATTGATTTGTGTGTATCCCTACCATCTTTGGTGTCTTGGGACTGGTTTCTGTATGGAAATGTGAAGAGGATGTGTGGCTATTCCTCTCTGAGATTGACCGCACCATAGATGGTCTCCAGTACTTCTATTTGTGAGAAGCCTAGTTAATTCCATCTCTTATGGATTGGTGTTGCTCTTTGAGGCACAACCGCAGCTTAGATTGTCACCGAATCTCTTATTGGTGAGGAGAGGTTGGGTAATTCCATCCATTTGGTCTGAAGCCAATGAAATGTAGTGGATTGATGTTTGATCCCAGTACCGTGTGACAAGTATTTTTGTTCTGGTAGGGGGTTAGTTCGAACCATAAATGGTCGCCCTCGTACTCCTATTGAAGAGAGATCGTGTCAAGTGGTTCGAACCTAGTGTAAGAGGTTCTACGCTGAATGTGAAAGGCAGATGGGTGTAGAAGCTTTATTGATGAAGAAGGGTGTAGAAGTGTTTTTGTTTTTGTTTTTGTAGAGAAAAGGTAGAAATATTTTTGTTGTTTTTTTTTATTGCGACCGGGCCATATAAAATATGGTTGCCTACGTACTCCCGTGTATCAGGGAGATCAGGTCGATGTAGTTTTCCCCTCAGGACGAATTACAATCGAAGAGAATTATATATCCCATGTACAGGCTATACTGTGGGGAAAAGAAAGTTTGATCCTATGATTGGGACAAACTGTAGGTGTGAAAAAATTTTAATCCCGTCTTCAGGACAAACTTCAAGCGTAAAAAAGTTTAATCCCGTCTTTAGGATAAACTGCAGGTGTGAAAGGTTCAATCCCGTCTTCAGGATAACCGAAATTGTATAGACGTTTTGAAATGAGGTGAAACCAGGCTGTTGGTTTGAAGTGTATGTTTCCCTGAGGGGCAGAAGAGTATGTATAAAGGGTTAGAAAACCGGAATGTCTGGTGATTTGATGATCAAAAACCAGGATGTTTGCTTGATGGAAACCTCAAACATAGTATTGTTTCACGGTGTCCGAGTTGATAAGCTGTGGAAATTCATCGCCATCTATTTCCTGTAGTCTGAGAGCGCCTCTTGTCAATACCACCTTGACAACAAACGGGCCTTCCCAGTTAGGAGCGAATTTTCCCTTAGATTGAGCTTGGTTGTCAATGATCTTCTTCAAAACCAAGTCGTGTTGTTTAAATTTCCGTAGTCAGGCTCGCCTCAGCGGGTGTAGATCCATCTCGCAGATACTCCTTGATATGTTGATACCAAGGGTTTTGGATTGGAGGTAGCTCATCCGATACTTCTCCAATATAGTTCCCATAAGCTAGGGCCTTTTGTAGGGCAAATGTGATGCTTGACATGTTTTCCTTGTTAGGTATGTGAATCAAGGAGGCCAATCTTGCTAATGCATCCGTAAAGTCATTCCTATTACGAGGAATGTGTAGAAAGGAGATTTCTTCGAACTTCGAAGCCATTTGTAAAACTTGTCGATGGAAAGGCAGTAAATGTAGTTCTTTAGTTTGATAGATTCATATGGATTGTTTGATTACCAATTTGGAATCCCCAAAGATAGTTAACCGTCTGATGCCCATTGAACGGGCAAGTTTTAGCCCCATGATCTGACCTTCATACTTTCAATTTGTTGTTGGTCTTGACAAACCGCAATTTGACTGGCGATGAGATCTGCTCCCCCGTCTGGGATACTAGAACTTCTCCACTCTAGAACCTTCGTATTATGACTCCATCGAAATACATTTTCCACGTCTTGGCATGTATCGTCTCGATGGTGTTCTTTGATCGCCATTACCCCTTCATCGGGGAAATATGTTTCCAAGGGTTTGTAATCCCCTACAGGTACGACGGGCAGTTGATCCGTAATTCTTTGACCTTTGATAGACTTTTACGTCATGTAGACGATGTCAAATTCTTTGTAGGATCAACTCGCCATCCGGACGTAAAACAATCTAGGTATATGGGCTTCTCGAACACATACTTGAGAGGATCCACGCGGGATATGAGATGGGTTGTGTGACCATGGAGGTAATGTTGTAACCTCATGGAAGCCCATGCTAAAGCACAACAAGTCTTCTCAATTAGAGTGTACTTGTGTTCACTGATCCTGAATCTTTTACTGAGGTAATAGATAGCTCGTTCTTGGCCTCTATCATCTTTTTGCCCCAGCATCCAGCCCATGGCATTGTCATTAATGGAAATGTACATGAATAGGGGAACATCATCCCTGGGTGGTACCAAAACAGGAGCGTTAACCAGCTGTTCTTTAATGGTAAGGAAGGCTTTCTGACACACATCGTTCCATTTCATGGAGGAGTTCTTCCTTAAAAATTTGAAGATGGGCTCATATGTTGCTGTGAGTTGAGAAATAATCCTGCTAATGAAGTTGATTCTTCCCAAAAATCCCCGTATTTCCATCTCTGTCTGAGGAATGGGCATTTCCTTGATGGCCTGAATTTTGGTGGGATCCAGCTCAATCCCTTTGTGGCTGACTAGGAAACCTAGCAACTTGCTTGATTTAACGCCAAAGGCGTACTTGGCTGGATTCAACTTCAAGTTGTACTTATGCAACCTGTTGAAGAGCTTTTTGAGATGGTCTAAGTGGTCTACCTCCCTTCGGGACTTGACAATGATGTCATCCACGTAGATCTCTATCTCTTTATGCATTAAATTGTGGAAAAGAGCCATCATGGCTCGCTGATAGGTTTCCCCGGCATTGATGAGGCCGAATGACAACCGTCTATAATAGAAGGTTCCCCAAGGCGTGATGAAAGCAGTTTTCTCACGATCTTCCTCAGCGACCATAATTTGATGGTACCCCGCACAACAATCCGCAAAGGAGTACATGCCGTATTGAGCAGTATTGTCAATGAGAATGTGGATAAAGGGCACGGGAAAGCTATCTTTAAGGCAAGCTTTGTTCAGATCCCGGTAATCCACGCAAACTCGCACCTTTCCTCCTGGTTTAGGCATGGGAACAATGTTGGATATCCACTCTGGATATGTAGACACCATGATAATGCCAGCTTGAAATTGTTTCACAATTTCTTCTTTAACCTTTAAACTCCACTCAGGTTTCAATCGCCTGAGCTTCTGCCTGACTGGCTTAAATCCCTCCTTAATGAGAAGGTAATGGAGGACAATGTCAGTGGACAAACCCACCATGTCTTCATGAGACCATGCAAACACATCCTGGAATTGGGTTAATAGCGCAACCATGTCATTTCGTTGGTTTGGGGTGAGGTCTTAACCAATCTGGATTAGCTTAGGGCTTTTTAAGGTTACAAGATTGAAAGAAGTGGTTTGGTCAAGGTTGGGTTTAGGTTTGTCTTCGACCCATTCCTTAATCTCCTAAGGTGTCTCAATGTCCTCTTGGATTTCCATCAAGTCTAAGTCCAACTTTTCATCAAAGTTACTGATCCTTGTGGAGAAAAGGCACCTCATCGTGCAAATCAGAGCACATCTAGATTGAGTCCTCAAACAAAATATGCTCGACTTAATATATGAAACTATTTAATCATACAAAAGTGTTAGCATGTACTGATAAAATAACTGCTAATACTGTATAGAAAAGTAAGCAATTAAAGTTATCTACCGGGCAGAGGGATTTCTGCCCGTTTTACCCTCGTCGACCAATGTATGGAGTGTTGCTCCAATTGTCGAGGGTAAAGTCTTGATGGACTGCAATGATGGAGGGGCTGTCATCGTCCTCCTTCTCCCGAATAATAACCATAACATATGGGCAATCATCGTGTAAGACCTCAACTTTTATGAATAAAGAATAATTTTCTCGAAATATGTTTTTGAATATTATGGTGTGGATTTGATATAATGTAATAGTTGTGGGTAATATTTACAAATTTTACAAAGTAAGCAAGTGGTTATATAATATTCGATTGGTCGGGGAATATTCAATTTAACAGGGCATATTCGTACGACGGCACAATCATTGGTGGACCCCACAACGGAAGTATTGTCGTAGTTAGAAAATGACATAATTATCTTTTTATAAAAATAACGGCGGAAGTTTTACCGTTAAATTGTTGAACTACCCGGTAGTAAAAGTACAGTAATACGCGTGGTTGCATAGTAGCACACGGTATTAATTATTGATGCTTACATGAGAAGTCACTCAATTATTGCTACAGTAATTGTTGCATCATATCTCTCATATTATTGATTCAATTATTGTCACAATATCATCTGTATTATATGATATATTATTAAATCAATAATTGAGACGACAAAGTTATTCATATTATTAAATTACAATATTTAGAATGTCTAGAAGTTCTGTCAAGGAGAGGTTTGGTCATCTAATTACGCGCCAATAAGGAGAAATCCTTATCGGAAAGCCCCCTCTTTCCTAGGAACGACCTGGTTGTTAAATATTGTGAGTTATAATATTAATGATGAATAAGTTCGTGTTGATTAAAGATGAAAATGATAGTTCCATTGTGTTGAAATTATTAGTGTTAGTGGAAATCGACATTTATTTCGATATTAATTAATGTTTGGAAGTTATACTAACCAGTCGGGTAATTAATCGGATAAATGAACAATTAATTGTTATTAATTCACATGATTATAACTATTTGTTCACATGTGTGTACTATTGATTCACATTTTTGTACTATTAGGGGAGTTGGTGAAAGATTGATAATACTTGAATGACTAAGTTAAAAATGGAGGTATAGATGGAGGTACTATCTTTGTAATTAAGATTTTCACATGATTATAACTATTGATTCACATGATTGAACTATTGATTCACATTATTTACTATTAGGGGAGGTGGTGCAAGTTTGATAATACTTGCATGACTAAATTAAAAATGAAAGAAAAGTTGAAGGTATTGGACTATAATATTTCGAGCCTCAAAACGTGAAATTATCGAAAATATATTTTCCTATAAATAGAAGCTCATTCTTCCTTCATTTCTCACCAATTCACGAAAGCTATAGAGCAATTATTATAGAGAGAACGAAGAAGAGAAGTCTGCTACCTCTCTACTCCAGTATCCAGTTTCTTTCTAAGGTAAGGGGTATTATTTCTTTCATATTCATGAAGAGAGCTTCTGTTATTCCATTCTTTATTATTATGTTGTAATAACCTGTCTATGCGAAGTACCACATACATGGTGAAATTCTTTTGTTATTCAATTCTTTATTATTATGTTGGAAGGTGAAATTCTTCTGTTATTCCATTCTTTATTATTATGTTGGAATATCCTGTCTGTGTGGATTACACTAGACCTGGTTCCATTCTTTATTATTCTGTTGGAATAACCTGTCTATGCGGTCTATCGCATGCATGGTGAATTCTTTGTTATTCCATTCTTTATTATTCTGTTGGAATATCGTGTTTGTGCGGATTACGCTAGACCTGGTTCCATTCTTTATAATTACATTGGAATAAGTATGCATGCGATCTATCGCATACATGGTGAATTCTTACATTATTCCATTCTTTATTATTACATTGGAATATCACATGCATGCGGGATTATGCATGACTGGTTCCATTCTTTATTATTACATTGGAATAACCTTTCTATGTGGATTATGACATGCGTGGTGGTGACTCCTCCTTCGTATTCATTCCTTATTAAATTGTGGAAATGATCCATCTACGTGGATTACCGCATGGCGGGTGAAAATCTATTTGCAGTTTCATATATTCTATGATACTCATTTGGTTAAAGTTTTAGCTTCTATACTCCATGAAATTAGTAGAATATCCTGGATATTTGCGTTTCATCATGTATCTTTTCGTGGAAATATTCTTCTGAGCATTCTTGAATTTTACTCCACAAAGCAGTATCATGATGACAATTTGGACGTAATTGATTTCAAGATAAATTAACTTATAAATCTTTAAAATTTATTCTTGAACTTATTTTATTGAATTATTATGTCATTGTCATCATCCTCATGCTTATATTATGATGAAAGTCATCTTTGGCTTACGTGCATAGATGGACTTGGTATGATTATGACCGAGGATTATTCGGTATAATAATGACCAGTAATGTTATAAATGATGTGGTAAAAGTCCTCGATGCTTTGTAGTGTGCATTGATGGACGATTTTTGGTATGATTATGACCGGGGTTATTCGATATAGTCATGACCATTGATGATTTAATGAATATCTTTGGCGTAGTAGTGTAGGGATGACTCGATGATGTGTTTATTAATTAAAATTTGAGTCTCGTGATAAAAATTGATGAAAATATTTTAAATCATAGAAGATAGTAGATATCATGCTCTACTTGACTCTTCTAATGGATTGCTTATTCAATACTGATTAAACTTGAGGTCTATTGTATTTTATCGGTTTACCATTTTTTTTGAAGACTAATGATAATTTATTCTGCATTATCTTAGTTATAATATTTCTTACTGGGCTAGTTGAGCTCACCCTTTCTTTCACTGTTCTCTTCAGGAAAAAATAACGTAGCCGGGACTAGTCGGGGAATGGAGTGATGGTCTAGATGATAGCATTAGTAGTCCTCACAATTCTGTTAAATAGTGTGACAATAAATGTAATGATGACTCCATTGAGTGTGGATATTGTTTAGATGACAATATTCTTATTAAAACTCTTAGATTATGTTTTGTCATATTTTACACGACTATTGTATAATTAAGTTGTATTTGAATTTTATACCATGTATTTGGCGACTCAAGATGGGTGATGTATACCTATTTTTGGGGGCGTCACAGTTGGTATCAAAGCTTAGGGATATGATCCATGGCTGAGATGTGAGACAAGAACTAGGAGGGGAGAGACGGGGAATTCCTTCGCTAATATGACCTACCTAAGTTTATTTGGTATTTAATTGGTCGGTTAGAGTATAGGGATAATATGTGATATGTTAATTAACCCTTGTTTTGTGGCGGTGTTGAAAATGGCATCCAAAAAATTTGAGATAAACAATGAAGCACATGAGACCTGCTTCAATCACCACAGATTAATGCCGAGGATAATGTACAACAGAAGACAATAATCCTCATGTAAACAATAACACCGATGAAATGGTGAATGATGGGATGTTTAGAGGCTTTATGCAATTCATGCAACATCAAACGAAAGCGGCTCCTGTCCAAAATGCAGGTGGAAACACTGACAACTCTCGAACGGTCACCGCTAAGCAGTTCAAGGAGCTGGGACCACCGGAGTTTTTTGGAGAGCCAAAACCACTTAAGGCGGAGATGTGGATAAAGTAGTTTAACAAGATATTTGATGTCTTGGGATGCTCCGAGGAGCAAAAGGTTCCCTTTGCCACCTTCATATTGCGAGCAGAGGCAGATTACTGGTGGGAATCCGTAAAGCGTACTCAACCTGCCGCACTCAAAATGTCTTGGGAGAAGTTCCAAGAGTTGTTCAATGACAAGTACTTTCCGAAAAGTATTAAATCACATGAAGGAGGTAGAGTTCATCAAGCTTGAGCAAAATAATATGACCGTGGCGCAGTACGAAGCTAAGTTTGTCGAGTTGTCTCGGTTTGCGTCCCACTTGGTTGATAATGAGGAGAGAATGACGTGGACGTTTCTAAGAGGTTTGAAACCCGAGATACATCAATACCTAATTTCTCATAAACTGTGTTTGTATTCAGATGTTGTGAATAGGGCTCAGTTATTGGAGTGCGATAATGAGTCAACTCAACCAAGAGAGAGCAGCCGGCAAGTCGATAATACCAGTGGTAGCAGTCATCGAAGCAGTGACAACAAACATAGAATCAACATGCCAGAAATGATAATCACTTCGGTGGTAATCATGGCTATGACAATAAGAGTGGACATTTTAAGAAGAGGAGATTCAACAAGGATGGAAAGACGTCAGCACCAGTACCTGTTGTTAAGGAAGGAGAACGACCACCGGTCGTATGTTACAAATATGGAGTGGAAGGACACATAAGTCCAAACTGCACGATGCAGTCCAAAGCGTGTTATAATTGTGGAAAAGAAGGTCACCTAGCCCGATTTTGTCGTGCACCAAAGTCAAGTCCAGCTAGGATGGAGGCATCAAAGGGTGTCCCAGACAAGACAAAACCGGTAGTTCAAGGGAGATCATTTGTCATAACCTCCTAAAAAGCGAGGAATCCGAACGAGGTGATCACGGGTAAGCTAATCATAAACTCTAGCGAAGTTTATACTTTATTTGATACCGGTTCTACCCATTCCTTTATTTCTCCTACTTGTGCTCAACGTTTAAATTTGACTCCGGAGAAATTAGACTTTGACTTATCTGTTGAAACTCCGTTGGGAGAAACCTTCATTACATCCACGGTTTATAAGTCTTGTTTGATTCAAATCGGTAATCGCACGTTACATGTCGATCTTATTTCTTTGAAAATACTTGCATTGATGTGATTTTAGGGGTTGATTGGTTAACTACTCATCATTCTAAAATCGATTGTTTTCGTAAGGTTGTTAGCTTTCATATTCCTAACCAACCTATTATGTGAATTCAAGCAACCAAACCACTAAAATCAATCACTGTCATATCAAGTCATAAAGCTATTCGTTTATTGAAAAACGGATGTCAAGCTTTCTTAGTCCATGTCACGGATTTAAATAAAGATACGTCAGATTTGAATGATATTTCTATTGTTAATAAATTTCCTGACATATTCCCTGAAGAACTTCGGCCTACCCCGAGGCGTGATATTGAATTTTGTATCGACCTTGAATCCCAGACAAAACCCATTTCCAAAGCCCCATATCGAATGGCTCTATTGAACTTCGGAGTTAAAAACCCAACTCTGAGAATTGTTAGACATCGGTTTCATTCATCCTAGTACGTCTCCTTGGGGTGCTCCTGTTCTACTCGTAAAGAAGAAAGATGGAAGTATGCAACTTTGTATTGATTATCGGGAGTTGAATCATGTCACCATCAAAAATAGGTACCCGTTACCTCGCATTGATGACCTGTTTAACCAGTTGCAAGGAGCCAAATTCTTTTCAAAGATTGTTCTTCATTCCGGATATCATCAGTTGAAGATTAAAACTGATGACTTTCTAAAGACTGCTTTCAGAACTCCGTACGGGCATTATGAATTCCTAGTCATGTCTTTTGGATTGACTAATGCTCATGCTGCCTTCATGGACATGATGAACCGAGTATTCAACGAATATTTGGATCACTTTGTGGTCATCTTTATTGATGACATCTTTATATACTCCAAAACCTGTGAAGACTATGAGCAACACTTGAGGCTGATACTTCAAAAGCTTCGTGAAAACAAGATTTATGCCAAGTTGAAGAAATGTGAGTTCTGGCTTGAGGAAGTTGCATTCCTTGGGCACGTAATATCAAATCATGGAATATCTGTTGACCCGACAAAGATTGAAGCAATTCAAAGTTGGGAGAAACCTAAGTCAGTGACCAAAGTACGTAGCTTTCTCGGCTTAGCTGGTTATTATTGGAGATTCGTAGAAGGGTTTTCTCGAATCGCTACTCCATTAACTCAGCTGACTCGAAAAGATATAAAATTCGGTTGGAGCGAGGAATGTGAAAATAGTTTTCAAGAACTCAAGAGAAGACTCATTTCAGCACCTGTTCTGACAATACCTGTAAGACCCAGATTATATGAAATAAAAGTATTCAATTTTTTTTTATAACTATTATTCAGTAAATGGTTAAATTGATAAAAGTTTAAAGTTAAGGGTGATATATGTAAAATTTTCAAAATACGCAAGTGGTTATAAAATACTCATTTCTGTCGGGGAATATTCGTTTGGTCGTGGAATATTCTTGTTGTCGGGGAATATTTGTACGACGGCGCAGTCATTTGTGGGCCCCATAACAGAATAACTATCAGATGAAGAAAATGACAAGTTTGAGTTTTTATAAATAATCTACAGTAGTAGTTCTGAGTTAACAACTTGTTGGAATACCACGTGGTTAAAATACGATAATATGCGTGGTTGCACGATAGCTTTGCAGTATTGCACATATTTTTGAATTATTGATTCTTACGCAAGAAGGCACTACTCAATAATTGTTACAGTGATTATTGTTCAATATTTTATTTTATTGATTCAATAATTGCTGCGTTGATATTTTATATTATTGTTGTTTCAATAATTGTCACTGAACAATATTTCTCATTATCAGATCAATAATTCATATTATTTGAATAATATTATTAGATAGAATTATTGACAATGTCTAGAAAGTTCTGTCAAGGAGAGGTTTGGTCACGTAATTGCGTGCCAGTAAGGAGAAATCTTTATCGAAAAGCCCCCTCTCTCCTGGGAACAACCTAATTGTCATAATTGTGATTCTGTAATATTATTTGTGAATAATTAATTATTAATTTATATGATAAAAAAATATTTATTTGATGCGGATATAAATGATGGATTTATTTATGTGGTTATAAATGAAGGAATTAATGTTCAGGTGTTTTATCAGTATTTTTTTTAGAAAGGAGGTATTAAAAATCAAACCAGTGTTCTTGTGATATATTGCGTGAGTTATAATTTTTAATCTGACTGTTGGATCGTTGTGACTTTTGGATATGTTATACATATATAAGTTGAGTATATGTCCACAAATTTTGAACCGTTAAAAATGAATGTATAAATTGTTATAAATTTTAAGAGGTGACTGGTTCAGAAATTATTGAAGTTTTAGAATTTATCATTTTGGTGGAAAATTTGAGAATGCATGGGCCCCAGCTATGGTTGGTGAAGAAATGTGCTAAAATTCTAATTCAAATGTGCTGGGTGGCAATAGTAGCAGGTAAAGCCATCAGATAGCATGTCAATTCTGCTTTGGCATGCTAACATTTTCCTATAAATAGAGGACTAAGTTAGAATTGAAAATCACACCAGAAACATAAGCTTTCTCTCTTTCTCTCTCTATATTATCGAGCGTATTTTGTGAGTATTTTGATACTTTGAGAGTTGCTAATGAGTGCAAGTTTCCTTCAGCGTCATATCCGATATTCCAGCCAGAAATACTGCTCTTTTGAGGTAAGGGATTGTAAGGGATTTTAAGGGTTATTATGTTTCTTCAGTTTCGTAATTTTTCTGATCTTCAACAATTCTGGAAAAATTTAAAATGATATTTTGATGAGTTTTCTCGATTGTGTCCAAAAATGGCGATTTTTGGATGGATAGATTATGTGTTATGGATTTTATGAGAAAATACTATTTTAAAAGTAAACCCTTATAACTCCTTGTGGTTCACTCCAAAATTGGTGAAATTTTTATTGGGAGTACATCTATATAACATCAGTATATTCTGTAAATTTCAGAATTTTTGGACAAAAGTACAATTTATGATAAATGTCTAAATATTTGGCAGTTTTGGCCATGTAAAAAATACTAAATGAATTTTAAAAATTCTGAAAAAAATATATGTTCAATATGGGACTATATTCTGCTAAATCCCAGAAAAGAAATATTTTTGGAACTGATTTGCTATTTTTCATGAAAATGGACTAGTTATGAGTAAATGAATTAAATATGTTATGTGAAGTAACAAAATTGGAAAATAGGATTTTATGGCTTGGGAATCCTATATAAGGTATATGCAGATTTTTGATGAGGGTTTTAGTTATTGGTGATGAAATTTTATGATTTTGGTATTTTAGGATGATTAAATGCATTAATTGGTAAAGTGTAAACAATTTAAATAAATTATTTATAAGTTTAAGAAATGATTAAAATATTGTTGTAATATTAATAATATTAGATTATGAGATTATTAAGTGATTTATAACATTTGGATTAAGGTGTTATAAATATTGATATGGATTTTATTGTGAAAGTTTATCTTTTTGTGTCGTGATTACTATTCATGAGTTACTATTCACGAGGCACTATTCACGACAAAATTGGTTTCTTTTTCCGACCAAATTATCGTTGGTTTATGAATCTTACTCTTGAAATTAAATCCATGTTTTGATCATATTGTTTTTTATTATCATATATAACATTTTTATAATCCTAGTGAAGAAATTTCTCTTTGACTTGAGTGTAAAGATGGGTAGATTATTGGTATGATCGTAACTATGGGTTCTCTTTGGCCAGTAGTGCAAAGTTGAATCGTTGACTGGTATGATCATGACCATTGAATTTACAATTGAATATTTTTAGCTTAAGTGCAAAGGTGAATTGATCAACATGGTTATAATTATGATTTATATAAATTCTGAAATGATTATGTATTTCTTTGAGATATTAATATCTTTGGCCTGTAGTGCAAAAATGACCTGTTGTTGAATATCTTTGGCCCGTAGTGCAAAGATGACCTGTTGTTGAATATCTTTGGCCTGTAGTGCAAAAATGCAATGATAATGAATATCTTTGGCCCGTAGTGCAAAGATAAATTTAGTAGTATGAATATAAACAGGAACTGTGATTTGGTATAACCATGATCTTTGATGTTTCAGGTAAAGGCATGTTATGAAAATTATCTTCATCCTAGATGAGAAGGGGAATTTAGAACTATAATTATGATTATGAGTTATTCATATAATTGTGGAAAGGAACTGTTGATTGATGTTACAAGGATAAAATATTGTTGGTGGACTTTTAACATGGAGAAGATAATAGACTTTATGGTCTATTTGACTCTTCTAATGGATTGCTCGTTCCGCTGCAACTATGGTTGAAAAGTTTTATCATCTACCATATGTTCTAAATCTCTGATTTATTACTGATGAAGGCTATTGATAATTTAATTATCTTTAGTCATAATATTCTTTATTGAGCTAGTTGTGCTCACCCTTTTTGCTTCACAATTCCTTTCGTGTAATAAGAGTGTTCTTAGGGTGGGCAGGGGATAATAAGGGAATAGAATCGGTGGTCTATATAATTGAGGTTCTCCTAAATAGTATAGAAATAATTTTATTGAGAACTTTAGATAAGTGTCGTATTGTATACGTCATTTGATATTTAATTTTGGTGAACCGAATAGGGTAAGGTGAACCCAACTTTGGAAGGGTGTTTTTCCACTATCATACAAGATGTCTAATGACCTACGAGTTATCATAATACTGAGGTTGTGCACATCCACTTCACGAGTATATCTCGAGCACTACCTATATGATCTTGGAGTTTATTTGAAATATAATTTTCAAGCCGAGACAGTGGAGATAGTTATATGTCAAGAGAAGACTCACCATTGGAAGGAACATGATAGTAATCTTCTCGTTTTTCTTTGGGGTCTATTGGATCAACCAAGGATAATTCTCTGGACATATGATATCTATCATAACTTAGATACATTGCCTCCCATGTACGAAGGTTTCCTTGAGCACTTTCCAAAGATTTTAATTTCTAAAACTATTATTGACTGTACCTTTATGTAATGTATCAATGTGAGGTGTTGTCTATAGTTAGGACATGAGTCACAGTTGGTAATAAAACTCACAGTATATGTGTTGTTGTATTTTGCATGACAATTGTAGTAATAAAGTTGTAGTTGTTTTTTGTGCCATGTATTTGGCGACTCAGAATAGGTTGGATGAATTGGACCTATTTTGGGGGCGTCACAATACCATCTGGCTCGGAGGGATTTGTCATCTACAGTGATGCTTCAGGCAAAGGGTTAGGATGTGTTCTAATGCAACATGGGAAAGTCATAGCCTATGCCTCACTATAACTCAAAGAATATGAGAGGAATTATCCTACTCATGATCTAGAGTTGGCAGCAGTCATTTTTCCGCTTAAGATTTGGAGGCATTACCTGTATGGAGAGAAGGTGGAGATTTATACGGATCATAAAAGCCTCAAATATTTCTTCACTCAAAAGGAACTCAACATGCGGCAATGACGATGGCTTGAGTTGTTGAAAGATTATGATCATACCATCCAATACCATCCTGAAAAAGCGAACGTGGTAGCTGACGCATTGAGTAGAAGATCATATCTTGACAGTCTGAGTGCGCGATATTGTCAACGCAAGGCCCATTTTGTATGACTTACAAAGGATGGAGATAAAGTTAAAGACTCGAGGACCCATATGATGATGGCGAATATCTGAGTAGAACCGACTTTAATTGATAAAGTTAAAGTCGCTCAAACTACGGACACACAGGTGATGATGTATGAAGAAGAAAGTGCAAGAAGGTGCTATTTCGGAAGCAAGAATCGATGAAGAAGGAATACTTCGAGTTAACTCCAGACTTTTTGTTCCTAACGATTCTGACTTGAAGTATAAAATCATGATGGAGGCGCACAACACACCATTTGCAATCTATCCTGGGAGTACCAAAATGTATCGTGATCTTCGACATACATTTTGGTGGAGCAATATGAAGAGAGAGATAGCGGGGTTTATCTCAAGGTGTCTAACTTGTCAACGAGTTAAGGCGGAGCATCAAGTGCCAAAAGGTCCATTGCAACCACTTGAAATTCCAGAATAGAAGTGGGAACACATTACCATGGATTTCGTTACTGGTCTTCCCAAGGTTTCTCAAGGCATAAATGCGATTTGGGTCATTGTTGATAGATTGACCAAGTCTGCTCATTTTTTACCGATACGAGAAACTTATACACTTGAACGTCTTACTAGTAGTATATAAACAAGATTGTAAGATTGCATGGTATGCCAGTATCCATAGTTTCTGATCGAGACCCAAGATTCACTTCAAGATTTTGGGTTAGTTTGCAAAAAGCAATGGGCACGGATTTACGATTTAGTTCGGCATATCATCCTCAAACGGATGGGCAGTCGGAAAGGACTATTCAAACTCTTGAAGATTTATTAAGACTTTGTGTCCTTGACTTCAAGGGAAGTTGGGACAAGTTCTTACCATTGGTGGAGTTTTCCTACAACAATAGTTATCAAGCAAGTATTGACATTACTCCATTTGAGGCGTTGTATAGAAGAAAGTGTCATTCTCCAGTATGTTGGGATGAGGTGGGTGAAGCAACGTTGTTGGGATCGGATTTGGTACGTATGACTACGAAAAAGATTCAAATGATCCGACAACGTATAAAAACCTCACAAGATCAACAAAAGATTTATGCTAATCTTCATCGAAAAGATGTGGAATTCAATATCGGAGATCATGTGTTGTTACGTGTTGTTCCATGGAAAGGAGTTACAAGATTTGGAAAGAGAGGAAAGCTCAATCCTCGATTCATTGGCCCATTTTTAATCCTCGATCGAGTAGGAATCGTGGCCTATAGAATCGCTTTTACTGCTTGAAGTATGTCTCGTGTTCATAACGTTTTTCACATATCTATGTTACGTAAATATGTGAAAGACCCGAACCATGTTATTTAATTAGAACCAGACGAGACAGAGGAAGATTTAACGTATGAAGAGTTACCTGTTAAAATCTTGGATAAGAAGGATCATATTCTACGCTCTAAAGTTATACCTCAAGTCAAAGTTTTGTGGAGAAACCACGATGTGGAGGAAATGACACAGGAGTTAGAATCGAGATGAAATCAAGGTATCCTCACCTCTTGATGCAGTGTAATTACCCTAATTTCGAGGATGAAATTTCATAAGAAGGGGAGGTTGTAAGACCCCAACTTTTATGAATAAAGTTTTTCTCGAAATATATTTTTGAATATTATGGTGTGGATTTGATATAATGTTATAGTTGTGGGTAATATTTACAAATTTTTCAAAGTAAACAAGTGGTTATATAATATTCGATTAGTCGGAGAATATTCATTTTAACAGGGAATAATCGTACGATGGCACAATCATTTGTGGACCCCACAACGAAAGTATTGTCGTAGTTAGAAAATGACATAATTATCTTTTTATAAAAATAACGACGAAAAGTTTTACTGGTTAAACCGTTGAACTACCCAGTAAAGAAATGCGATGTCTGGCGTGGATGCATAGTAGCACACGGTATTGATTATTAAATGCTTATGTGAGAAGTCACTCAGTTATACTCAATTATTTCTACAGTAATTGTTGCATCATATCTCTCATATTATTGATTCGATTATTGTCACAGTATCATCTGTATTATATGATATATTATTAAATCAATAATTGAGACGACAAAGTTATTCATATTATTAAATTATAATATTTACAATGTCTAGAAGTTTTTGTCAAGGAGAGGTTTGGTCAATTAATTGCGCGCCAATAAGGAGAAATCCTTATCAAAAAGCCCCCTCTTTCCTAGGAACGATCTGGTTGTTAAATATTGTGAGTTATAATATTAATGATGAATAAGTTCGTGTTGAATAAAGATGAATTTGATAGTTCCATTGTGTGGGAATTATTAGTGTTACTGGAATCGAATTTTATTTCGATAATAATTGATGTCTGGAGGTTATATTGACCAATCGGGTAATTAATCGAATAAATGAGCAATTAATTGCTATTAATTCACATGATTATAACTATTTGTTCACATGTGTGTACTATTGATTCACATTCTTGTACTATTAGGGGAGTTGGTGCAAGATTGATAATACTTGCATGACTAAGTTAAAAATGGAGGTATAGATGGAGGTACTATACTATAATTCGTATTTTCACATGATTATAACTATTGATTCACATGATTGAACTATTTATTCACATTATTTACTATTAGGGGAGGTGGTGCAAGTTTGATAATACTTGCAGGACTAAATTAAAAATGAAGAAAAAGTGGAAGGTATTATACTGTAATATTTTGAGCCCCAAAACGTGCAATTATTGAAATTATATTTTCCTATAAATAGAAGTTCATTCCTTCATTATTTTTCACCAATTCACTAAAGCTATAGAGCAATTATTATAGAGAAATTATAGAGAGAAAAGAAGAAAGTACTGTACCTTACTATTCCAATATCCGGTTTCTTCTAAGGTAAGGGGTATTATTTCTTTCGTATTCATGAAGAGAGCTATTGTTATTCCATTCCTTATTATTACATTGGAATAACTTTTGTATCTGTGACTATCGTATATACATGGTGAAATTCTTCATTATTCCATTCTTTATTATTATGTTAGAATATCTTGTGCAAGCGGATTACGCATGACTTGGTTCCATTCTTTATTATTACATTTGGAATATCTTATATGTGCGAATTACGCATGACCTGGTTCCATTTTTATTATTTTGTTGGGAATAACCTGTCTGTGCGGTCTACCGCATGCATGGTGAATTCTTCTGTTATTCCATTCTTTATTATTCTGTTAGAATAACATGTGGACTACCGCATGCATGGTAAATGATATTTCGTATTCATTCCTTATTAAATTGTGGAAATGATCTGTCTACGTGGATTACCGCATGACGGGTGAAAATCCATTTGTAGTTTCGTAATTTTTCTGACCCTCAAAAATGCTGGAAAAATTTGAAATGATAATTTGATGAGTTTTCTATATTGTGTCCAAAGATGGCGATTTTTGGATGTATAGATTAAGAGTTATGGATTTTCTGGAAAAAGACTATTTTACAAGTAAACCTTTATAAATCCTTGTGGTTAACTCCAAAATTGGTGAAATCTTTATTGGGAGTACATGTATATAACAGAAGTATACCCTGTAAATTTTAGAATTTTTGGACAAAAGTACAATTTATGATAAATGTCTAAATATTCTGCAGTTTTGGCCATATGAAAAATAGTAAATGAATTTTAAAAATTTCGAGAAAAATATATGTTCAATATGGAACTATATTCTGTTAAATCCCACAAAAGAAATATTTTTGGGACTGATTTGGTATTTTTCATGAAAATGAACTAGTTATGAGTAAATGAATTAAATATGTTATGTAAAGTAACAAAATTGAAAAATATGATTTTATGGCTTGGGAATCCTATATAGGGTATATGCATATTTTTGATGAGGGATTTGATCATTGGTGATGAAATCTTATGAGTATGACATTTTTGAATGATTAAATGCATTATTTGGAAAAGTGTAAACAATTGAAATAAATTGTTTATAAGTTTAAGAAGTGATTAAAATATTGTTATAATATTAATAATATTAGATTATGAGTTTATTGATTGATAATATTTGGATAAATTTAAAGTCTTTAATATTTATCCTTGTTTTCGTTTGATTAATGCTTATATCATTGTCATCATCCTCAAGCTTATATTATGATGAAAGTCATCTTTGGCTTACGTGCAAAGATGGACTATTGATTATTGGTTTTATAGTTGTATATCTTTGGCTTACGTGCAAAGATGGACTGTTGATTAATGAGTATCTTTGGCTTATGTGCATAGATGAACTGTTTATTGGTATGATTATGACTAGGGATCATTTGGTATAATCATGACCCGTATTGTTATAGATGAAGTGGTAAAAGTACTCATTGACCCGTAGTGCATTGATGGACAGTTATTGGTATGATTATAACTAGGGATTATTCGGTATAATCATGACCATTGATGATTACATGAATATCCTTGGCCGTAGTGCAAGGATGATTTGATGATGTGGATTATTTATTAAGCTGAGTCTTAGCGATAAAATATTGATTATACACTTTTAATTCGTAAAAGATAGTAGATATCATGCTTTACTTGACTCTTCTAAAAGGCAGTTGTATGTCTTTGGCCTGTAGTGCAAAGAATAAATTGTTAATGAATATCTTTGGCCGTAGTGCAAAGATGAATTTATTAGTATGATTATGAGCAGGAATTGTGATTTGGTATAACAATGATTTTTGATGTTTTAGGTGAAGATAGGTGATGAAAATTATCTTCGTCCTAGGTGCGAAGAGGAATTTAGAATCACAATTATGATTATGAGTTATTCATATGATTGTGGACAGAAATTATTGATTGATGTTACAGGAATAAAATATTATTGGTGGACTTTTAACATGAAGAAGATAATAGATCTGATGGTCTATTTGACTCTTCTAATAGATTACTCATTCCGCTGCAACTATGGTTGAAAAGTTTTATCATCTACCATATGTTCTAAATCTCTGATTTATTACTGATGAAGGCTATTGATGATGTAGATTATCTTTAGTCATGATATTCTTTACTGGGCTAGTTGTGCTCACCCTTTTTGCTTCACAATTCCTTTCAGGTAATAAGAGTGTAGCTGGGTCTAGCGGGGGTAACAAGAGAATAGAACGGTGATCTATAGCAGTTGAGGTTCTCCTTAAATAGTATGGAAATAATTTTATTGAGAACTTTAGATAAGTGTATGTCGTATTGTATCGTCATTTGATATTTAATTTTGGTGAACCGAATAGGGTGAGGTGAACCCAACTTTGGAAGGATATTTTGCCACTATCATACAAGATGTCTAATGACATACAACCTCGTGTTATCACAAGACATGGTTGTGCACATCCACTACCTATATGATCTTGGAGTTTGGTTGAAATATAATTTTCAATTGCAGATAGTGGAGATAGTTATATGTTAAGAGAAGACTCACCATTGGAAAGAACATGATAGTAATCTTCTCGTTCTTCTTTGGGGTCTTAAAATTTTTGCTGCTGTATTTTATATGGCGTTATAATAATTTGAGTTTGGATACAGTCTACGAGGCAATATTATATTAAAACTCATAGCTTATCTGTTGTCGTATTCTGCACGACAGTTTAACAGTTGTATAAATGAAGTTTGTAAATGATTTTTATAGTGTGATATATGGCGACTCAGAATGGGTCGTGTGGACCTATTTTGGGGGTGTCACAAATGGTATCAGAGCTTAGGGATATGGTCGCTGGTGGAGATATGAGTCTAAAAATAGGAGGGGAGAGACGAGTAATATACTTCGCTAGTGTGTGACTTACCTAAGCTGAAATTGTTTACTTGATAAGTTGACAAATTGTGATATATCAATTAACCTTTGTTTTGAAGGTATATTCTAGAATGATATCTAAAATACAGGAGATGAGCAATGAGAAAATTATGATACAGAGGAAATAATCGGGAAGGTATAATCCGAAAAGAAAGCAAGGTATTCTCATCTCTTCGAGCTACCAGGTACGTAAATTTTGAGGGCAAAATTTCATAAGGAAGGGAGATTGTGAGACCCCGAATTTTATGAAATGAAAGTATTCAATTTTTTTATAATTATTATGTAAATGGTTAAATTGAGAAAGGGTTAAAGTTAAGGGTGATATGTGAAAATTTTTCAAAGTAAGCATGTTGTCATAAAATAACAGGTAGTAAAAGTACAGTAATACACGTGGTTGCATAGTAGCACACGGTATTAATTATTGATGCTTATGTGAGAAGTCACTCAGATATACTCAATTATTGCTACAATAATTGCTGCATCATATCTCTCATATTATTGATTCAATTATTGTCACAGTATCATCTGCATAATATGTTATATTATTAAATCAATAATTGAGACGACAAAGTTATTCATATTATTATTTGCAATATTGACAATGTCTAAAAGTTTTGTCAAAGAGAGGTTTGGTCACCTAATTGCGCGCCAATAAGGAGAAATCCTTATCGGAAAGCCCCCTCTTTCCTGGGAACGACATGGTTGCTAAATATTGTGAGTTATAATATTAATGATGAATAAGTTCGTGTTGATTAAAAATTAAATTGATAGTTCCATTGTGTGGGAATTATTAGTGTTAGTGGAAATCGACATTTATTTCGATAATAATTGATGTCTGGAGGTTATATTGACCAATCGGGTAATTAATCGAATAAATGAGCAATTAATTGCTATTAATTCACATGATTATAACTATTTGTTCACATGTGTGTACTATTGATTCACATTTTTGTACTATTAGGGGAGTTGGTGCAAGATTGATAATACTTGAATGACTAAGTTAAAAATGGAGGTATAGATGGAGGTACTATACTGTAATTCGTATTTTCACATGATTATAACTATTGATTCACATGATTGAACTATTGATTCACATTATTTACTATTAGGGGAGGTGGTGCAAGTTTGATAATACTTGCAGGACTAAATTAAAAATGAAAAAAAAGAAGAAGGTATTATACTGTAAAATTTGGAGCCCCAAAACGTGCAATTATTGAAACTATATTTTCCTATAAATAGAAGCTCATTCCTTCATTATTTTTCACCAATTCACTAAAGCTATAGAGAAATTATTATAGAGAGAAATTATAGAGAGAAAGAAGAAGAGAAGTCTGCTACCTCACTATTCCAATATCTAGTTTCTTCTAAGGTAAGGGGTATTATTTCTTTCGTATTCATGAAGAGAGCTATTGTTATTCCATTCCTTATTATTCTATTGGAATAACCTGTATACGCGGACTACCGTATACATGGTGAAATTCTTCTGTTATTCCATTCTTTATTATTATGTTGGAATATCACATGCATGCGTATTACGCATGACACAGTTCCATTCTTTATTATTACATTGGATTAACTTTTCTGCATGCTGGTCTATCGCATGCCCGGTGAATTCTATTGTTATTCCATTCTTTATTATTCTTTTGGAATATCACATGCATGCGCGCATTATGCATGACTGGTTCCATTCTTTATTATTACATTGGAATATCACATGCATCTTGTGATTCGCATGACACAGTTCCATTCTTTATTATTACATTAGGAATAACCCATCTGCATCTGGTCTACCTCATTCATGGTGAATTCTTACATTATTCCATTCTTTATTATTACATTGGAATGACACTGTCTACATGTGGACTACCGCATGCATGGTAAATGATATTTCGTATTCATTCCTTATTAAATTGTGGAAATGATCATCTGCGTGGATTACTGCATGGCGGTGAAAAATCCATTAATTAGTTTCGTAAATTTTTCGACCCTCAAAAAATTCGGAAAAATTTAAAACTATAATTTAATGAGTTTTCTATATTGTGTCCAAAGATGGCGATTTTTGGATGTATAGATTAAGAGTTATGGATTTTATGGGAAAAAACTATGTTAAAAGTAAACCCTTATAACTCCTTGTGGTTAACTCCAAAATTAGTGAAATTTTTATTGGGAGTACATGTATATAATGTATATATACCTCAGTAAATTTGAATTTTTGGACAAAAGTTCAATTTATGATAAATGTCTAAATATTCGCGCTTTTGGCCATATGAAAAATAGTAAATGAATTTTAAAATTTACGAGAAAATATATGTTCAATATGGAACTATATTTTGTTAAATCCCAGAAAAAAAATATTTTTTGGACTAATTTTGTATTTTTCATGAAAATGAACTAGTTATGAGTAAATGAATTAAATATGTTATGTGAAGTAACAAAATTGAAAAATAGGATTTTATGGCTTGGGAATCCTATATAGGGTATATGTAGATTTTTGATGAGGGATTTGATCATTGGTGATTAAATCTTATGAGTATGGCATTTTTGAATGATTAAATGCATTATTTGGTAAAGTGTAAACAATTGAAATAAATTGTTTATAAGTTTAAGAAGTGATTAAAATATTATTATAATATTAATAATATTAGATTATGAGTTTATTAAGTGATTGATAATATTTGTATAAATTTAAAGTCTTTAATATTTATCCTTGTTTTTGTTTGATTAATGCTTATATCATTGTCATCATCCTCATGCTTATATTATGATGAAAGTCATCTTTGGCTTACGTGAAAAGATGGACTGTTGATTATTGATTTTATAGTTGTATATCTTTGGCTTACGTGCAAAGATGGACTGTTGATTATTAGTTTCTGATTTGTATATCTAAAAACTTACGTGCAAAGATGAACTATTGATTAATGAGTATCTTTGGCTTATGTGCATAGATGAACTGTTTATTGGTATGATTATGACCAGGGATCATTCGGTATAATCATGACCCGTAATGTTATAGATGATGTGGTAAAAGTCCTCATTGGCCCGTAGTGCATTGATGGACAGTTATTAGTATGATTATAACCAGGGATTATTCGGTATAATCATGACCATTGATGATTACATGAATATCCTTGGCCGTAGTGCAGGGATGATTCGATGATGTGGATTATTTATTAAGTTGAGTCTCAGCGGTAAAATATTGATTATACACTTTTAATTCTTAAAAGATAGTAGATATCATGCTCTACTTGACTCTTCTAAAAGACAGTTGTATGTCTTTGGCCTGTAGTGCAAAGAATAAATTGTTAATGAATATCTTTGGCCGTAGTGCAAAGATGAATTTATTAGTATGATTATGAGCAGGAATTGTGATTTGGTATAACAATGATTTTTGATGTTTCAGGTGAAGATAGGTGATGAAAATTATCTTCGTCCTAGGTGCGAAGAGGAATTTAGAATCACAATTATGATTATGAGTTATTCATATGATTGTGGACAAAAATTTTTGATTGATGTTACAGGGATAAAACATTATTGGTGGACTTTTAACATGAAGAAGATAATAGATCTGATGGTCTATTTGACTCTTCTAATGGATTGCTCATTCCGCTGCAACTATGGTTGAAAAGTTTTATCATCTACAATATGTTCTAAATCTCTGATTTATTACTGATGAAGGCTATTGATTATGTAGATTATCTTTAGTCATGATATTCTTTACTGGGCTAGTTGTGCTCACCCTTTTTGCTTCATAATTCCTTTCAGGTAATAAGAGTGTAGCTGGGTCGAGCGGGGGTAACAGGAGAATAGAACGGTGATCTATAGCTCTTGAGGTTCTCCTTAAATAGTATGGAAATAATTTTATTGAGAACTTTAGATAAGTGTGTCGTATTGTATACTTTATTTGATATTTAATTTTGGTGAACCGAATAGGGTGAGGTGAACCCAACTTTGGAAGGGTGTTTTGCCACTATCATACAAGATGTATAATGACATACAACCTCGTGTTATCATAAGACTGGGTTGTGCACATCCACTTGCTGAGTATATCTACGAGCACTACCTATATGATCTTGGAGTTTGGTTGAAATATAATTTTCAATTGCAGACAGTGGAGATAGTTATATGTCAAGAGAAGACTCACCATTGGAAAGAACATGATAGTAATCTTCTCGTTCTTCTTTGGGGTCTTAAATTTTTGCTGCTATATTTTATATGGCTTTGTAACAATTTGAGTTTTGATACTGTCTACGAGACAATATTGTATTAAAACTCACAGCTTATCTGTTATGTTGTATTACTTGCATTTAGATTCAGCAGTTGTATAAATAAAGTTTGTAAATGATTTTTATAGTGTGATATCTGGGGACTCAGAATGGGTTGTGTGGACCTATTTTGTGGGCGTCACATATCATCCTGCAAAAACGGGCGTTATTTGATAACATGTCATGTATGCACAAATATTCTTCATATTTTTCATTACATAAAGATGAACATGGAATAAAATTACAAGTAAATATTTTTACAAGTAATTGAAAAATGGAAAGCATGAAGAGACTTTCCTCCGCGTTTGGTTTATTAGAGGTTGACCTATCTTAGGGTTACTCTTGCGGCTTTTTGGCATGAAGGTTCCCAGATCATCCCAATTTACTTGACGGGAAGTTAATCCGGTCTTTCAACTGGAGCGAATCTAGGTGGTGCCTTTCACGAGACTCGTTTGGAATTAGTCTCCCTACGAGTCCAAAATCAAACACCGAGCGTGATAGCTTCGATGGAGGAACCACACAACATACATTCACATACAACGTGTCTCACCTTTTATGAAAATGATGACATGTGCAAAGCACTAATATCACAGATAGATATATTGCAGTGCAGTAAGTAAAATGCATTCGTACACATTCATCATAAATGTAAATGCAACATTTACACATACGCATATAACAGTTTTGAAAAGCTTGTAGCAGTGGCTTAAGCCCTCTTACTGGAGTCCCCAGCAGAGTCGCCACCTATCGACGTCGGGATTTTTATTTGTCCCTTTTCATTACTTGTTCTTTGGTGTTCTCATGTTAGGTGAGATTTGTTTGAAAAAACAAGTGAAAAAGGTCCGACATGTGTAATGTCGATGATTTGACTGTAAGAGTCGCCAGTAGGTGTTTTTAACTGGTTGCACCAATGCAACAGAGAAAAGGTTTGCACATTGACCAAGTGATGTGACACTGTTAAATGGGTCTGTGAACCCGAGATTCATTTGGGTTTGGGGGCTTGATTATGCGGAGGGAAGGTGTTAGGCACCCCCCGACATCCGTGTTGCCACGGTGACCGCTACTTTTTAAGAAACTGTTATATGAATGTGTGTGTGTGTGTGTGTGTGGATCAATGTGCAATTTATTTGGAAGTAGTGCAAGGCCTCATTCGCACCTATATACAAAGGGTTTGATTTTGTAAAAAAAATCAGTTTTAAACAGGATATAGCAATGAAGTTTTGTAAAAGAGGTTTTTCAAACCCTGTGCTCAATAGTAATTGAGACCTTTTCATACTTCCATTTTATTATTAAATGTTCAAATTTGTTTGCTTTTATTTTCGAGATCTGAAGCATCTTCTTGAAAAATAATATCTGACAATGTCAAACTCCTCATGGGCATGAAAGCCATCTAAGGAAATTCGGACACCATATATAATGTACAAGTTGCTTACATCTGAAAATGTCCATCACGGGAACCGAATCTAGATTCGGTAGACTGAATCTGTGATCACATGATTCTTAGGCTCACATGATGCATCAATTTATATGAAAAACAGTAAGCAGTTATATATATAAAAGCTTTTAATATATATATACAGACATGATCAATCACCATGAAGCACCTTCATGGGGGATCGAAAATGTAAATATATAAAAGCGATATATATATATATATATATATATATATATATATATATATATATATGATCAACCACCACGAAGCACCTCTATGGGGGATCGAAATGTAAATAAAACAATAAATGCGATCAACCGCCACAAGTAAACTCAAAGTGGAATTGAATGTAAAAGAAAGTAGTAAAGGCGATCAACCGCCACGAAATAAACTTGGTAAGGACTAAATGTAAATAAAAGCGGTAAAAAGGCCTTGAAGTAAACTTCGAGCTGATGAAAAATAAATATATATATATATATATATATATATATATATATATATATATATATATATATATATATATATTTGTTGTTGAACTCTATTTGATGAGCTGGATTTTATATTAGAGTGCGTTTTTTGCTTATATATATATATATATATATATATATATATATATATATATATAAACAAGTAAACGCTCAGGATGTAAAATCTAGGCTCATCGATGTAGTCTCGACAATAGTTTATATATATATATATATATATATATATATATATATAAGCAAGTAAATGCTCCAGACATAAGTCTAGGCTCAATCGAGGCATAACTCGATAATGTTAGTTCATATATAAATATATACATATATAAGTACATATATACAGATAGAAATGAAAACCACGGACCGAAGTCCGGGCATAAACACACAACACGACTCAATGTGAAGAATAATGTGTGCAGAGATGAAGAGAAAAGCTTTATAGAGTGTAAGAAGGCTTATAGTGGACTGCCAAGGTAGGCTTCTATGACTCTAGATGGATAAACACTTAGCTCCTGCCGGTAAAATGTAGCTATATGTGAGCTAACAAGTGTTTAAAATGAGAAAGTACTCGATATGGGGTGTGTATATAGCAAATTGGACAGGGCTTCCTCGCCTTTTTTCTCTTACAAATGGACACCCCAAGCCCTCTATTTATAGAGGGGGGGAGCCGCAGGTGTACCTGTGGCAGTCGCAGATGCACCTGCGGCTGCCCAGGGTCCCTCAGGCTCCACGGGTCCTGTCATCTCGAAGTGCGTGCGCTCGTGCACTGTGATGTCCGTTCGAACTTGCAGAACTTCAATTCGAGCATCCGAACGAGGTGTACAAGACCTTCTTCGGACTGCTTTTGTCGAGAGTTATGCAATAACTTGGGATTAGAGGTTGTACGAAGTTAGGAAGAGGGGACCATGCCCATGGTCTTCAAGCTTCAAATTCTATCCGGTGTGCTGCCATGCGTAATAGTCACTCATGATTGGAACTCCTTGGCTCTTGTGGGACATTGTTGTGTTGAAATGTATGTATAAAATATTGAGACGACGTGCTGGGGTTGAGGTGGAAAGATGACGATTTGACTCCTCACTGGGGTTATCTCCGGTTTGAGCTGATAGCAGACGTTGCTCAGGGTTACATCTGAGATTAGGCTGCTACAAGTGTTTGAATTCCGCAAGGTCTTCTGTAAGTGTGCCTGTTTTCCTGGTGTTATCTCTGGGTCTTTGGTATGAGTGCCTCGGCAGAAGGTCTGAGATTGAAGCTGATCACATGCATTTGAAACAAGCATTTTTGGGGTTATCGCCGGAACTGCAACATCATTCCTTGGGGTAATCTCCAAGGACAAAACTCGAGGTTATCTCCGAGGTTGGAATTGATACTCTCGGTGTGTGTTCCGGGGTTGAGACTGAACTTCCGATAGTATCCGGAATGGATGTGAGCTGTCTTCCAGGATTATCTCCAAAAGACGAATCTGCCCTCCTGCAATGTTAGTAACAGGTGTGCAGAAAATTTCGAGTGTCTACAATTATCTAGAAGACAATATTCATTTTAAAACTCTCAACTTATGTTTTGTCGTATGTTACACGACAGTTGTATAATTAAGTTGTATTTGAATTTTATACCATGTATTTGGCGACCCAAGATGGGTGATGTATACCTATTTTGGGGGCATCACAGTCCATATTACGAAAACCTTTCTAAAACCCGGTTGATTTGGTACAACCATTTAAAACTCATACCAACTGGCGGCTCTGTCTAATTTGACCCAAATCATTAACATTAATCTTTTCAAATCGTCGACATGTATGTCGGTCCTTTTCCAAAATCTCATCCTTTATAAAAGATAAATAAAATTACATAGAAAAGACAAAGGGTAGTAAACAACATAGGAAAAGCGAAATTCCCGGCGTCGATAGGTGGCGACACTGTTGGGGACAGTAGAGGGCTTAAGCCTCATTTCAATCTTTTCAATTCCCTTTTATCTGTATGTGTGTGAATGCTTGATTTACATTGAATCAATATAAATGAATGCTTACTTACAATGCTTTATATTAGTGCTTCGCACAATGTCACCATATTGCACACGGTGAGACGCGATGAATGTATGTGAATGTATGTTGTGTCATTCCTCCACCAGGAGGAAAACTCATCGGTAGCTGATTATTGGACTCAAGAGGAGCATAATCCCGTGAGGCTCAAGAAAGGAGCCACTCAGATCCGCTCTAATTGAAAAATCGAATTAATTTCCCATCTAGTAAATTGCAATGATCTGGGAACCTTCATGCCGAAAAGCATGTGAGAGTAAACCTAAGATAGGTTAGCCTCTGATAAGCCAAACGCAAAGGGAAGTCTCTTCATGCCTTTCCCTTTCAATTCATGTCAAATGTCAATTCCATGTCAAATATCAAATGTCAATTCCATGTCAAATATCAAGTGTCAATTTCTATCAAATATTAAATGTCATATTTATCCTGTCATATTAAATATCATATTTATCCTGTCATCAAAACAACTAACCCCGGGTTTTACAGGAAGTGAAAAAAAAAAACAAATCAAATTAAAAAAAATCAAAAAATCAAGTTAAGCGTGAACTATCTAGACCTGATCTCCTTACATAGGAGAATGTAGGCAGTCATCTATGGTGTGGTCTAACCTCTACAAAAATCACTAAACCCATTCAATGATTCAGAAATTACAAGATACATCCCTTTAACAACTCATCAAGCCTGAACTACGAAAGACCTGAGCTCCCTCCATCAATGGGTATACGTAAGCAGCCAACTATGGTGCGATCAAACCAAATAAACACACTTCAAATCAAACCAAATAAACACTCTTCAAATTAAACCAAATAAATACTGTTCAAATCAAACCAAATAAACACTCTTCAAATAAAACCAAACAAAAACTTTTCAAATCAAACCAAATAAACACTTTTTAAACCATTCAGGCCAAGCCTGAACTACGAAAGACCTGATATCCCTCCAGCCACGAGAGTACGTAGGCAGCCATCTATAGTGCTGTCTAACCCTAAAAAAAATCTAAACCCAAATACCAGTCTCAAGACACCAAATTAAACCTGAAAAAGCTACACCCAAGAAAAACCCCTCAAGATCGACGACCCTGGTTGAGAAGATACAATGACACCTCAATTTCGTTCCATCAAATCTGGAGAAAGTCTCAAATGGAAGAGGCGGTGATACATTAAGATAGTCTCTCACAGTGATGAAATAACATTCATCCTAAGATGCAAACCTTCAGTAACTCATTACTCCTGAAGTGCGAGAAAAGTTAATCTCTTTTGACATACAAAATTATAGGGAAGACCGTCATGGGAAAGTCTATCTCAAACCCGATTGAAGCCATCACATCACAAACCAAACTGAGGTTTTAGACACCCTCGATCACAAATCTTCGTCAAATAAGAAGAAAATCATCAAAACCAATTGCTCCTACAAATCAAAAATAATGACTGGGGCATCCAAACATGAAAGCCAAAATCCAAAACCTATTCACCTTTGGGGTCAGAAGGTAAAAGACTTGCAATCTTAGCATCTAATCATCCCATCTGTTAAACATATAACAAAGAAATTACCCTAGATGACAAGCAAGACTGGGACAATTTTAGAATCGACAACAAATCGATATTGGGACCCTTGCAACAAACAATACTGGATCAATGTCGAAGACCATGAAAACTTTACATTGGGGCATTTATCGGCCATCCTAAAAAGGAAAATACACCAATTAACACCATTAGCATGGTCTGTCATTATCATAGCTTCCCTCATAGCATTTCTATGTCGGTCCGGTAAGATCATTGGGGCTTTCAATGAGGTACGACTCTTTCATCTCTCTAAGTGCTTTCAATCTCCATTTACATGCACTAGCAATGATAGACATGTTAAACAAGATAAATCTTGTGTTAGAATCTTAGAAAAAGGTTTTAGAAGAGAAAATTTTGACTAAACTTGTTATGAATTTGATTAATTCCAATAATTATCCATGGAGAAAGAATCGTGGGAATGATTAGAGAATTAAAACCATTCAACCTTTTGATTAGGCACGACATCCTAGTTCAAAATGGTTTTTGGAATAGACTTAACCTCCTATGCATGTATGTACTTTGCGGTTGCCCTGACTCTTAGTTATGGGGTATAAAACTTTGGCGACAACAATGACAATTATTGAGAAGATAAAAGATAAGTAACCAGCCTAATGTCTCGAATCGTGGCCTGGGTTACTCGAGTTATTAAGCCCGATGGGTGTTTTTACACCTGGTGCCCTAAAGCCATCTGGTTTGGGAATTATTGACCCAACGCTTGTTATATGGGTAACTTAGTGCCTAAGAAAATAAGATTTGTAAAAAGAAAAAGGCAAGACCTGAGAAGATTCGAATCGTGGCCTGGATTACTCGAGTAATTAAGCCTGAGGGGTGTCTTTACATCTGGTGCCTTGAAGTCGTCTAGTTTGGGAGTCATCAGCCCAATGCTTGTTACATGGGTAATTTAAGCCTAAGAAAATGTATCTTGCACAAGCTCAGGAGAGGAGCAAATAGAGTAGACGACCTGACTTGTCTCGAAGTGTGGCCTTTGTTACTCGAGCAAGTAAACCCGAAGGAGTGTCTTTACACCTAGTGCCCTAAAGTCGTTTAGCTTGGGAGTCATTCGTCCAAAACTCATTAAATGGGTAACTCTGAATAACCTAAGAAAACGAGAAAAGTTAGGCGAAAAAAAAGAAAAAGAAAAAGAAAAAACTTTTAGAATCAAGAAAATTTGCAAGATGGAGATGAGATCATCTAAAAGTCACGGAAATGAAACCCCTGCTAAGAGTTGCGGCACTCATAGTGCATGTGTCATATGAAACTAATTTTGCGAAGAATAAAGTCTAGAGTGAAGATAAAATATCTCTAATAAAGGGAGATAAGTCTTTTGAATACGATCCTACCCATGAACAATGACCATGGATGCTTAAAAATTTCCTTGTGATTTCATAACTCATTCAATTTCGTAAACTTTAACTTCAAATGTCTCATTCAAAAGATTATACTAATCCTGACTGTAGACACTCAAAATTTTGCATTCCTGTTACTAATTATGTATGAGGGTAAAATTATCTTTCATCTTCTAAAGACAACCCTGGAAGTCCAAATCATCAAACCAAAACCTCGGAGACAGCCCCATAAATCATCAAACCAGAACCCCGGAGACAGCCCCAAAAAATCATCAAACCAACTTCAGAGACAACCCTGAAGACAGATAAAAGTCAACAACAGTAAAACCCCGAAGATAACCACGAGAAAGGTAGTTGTAGCCATGTCAAGCCCGAAAATCAACCCGAAAGGGCAAAAGAGTAATTTTTCCAACTCAACATCAAATTAAATTAAATCATCATGAAGAAGTTCATGCAAAACTATAATAGCAATCCCTAGTAAAAACAGAGCAAGACAACTCAATGGACAGACTGCGAAGACTAAAAGATCTAGTCATGGACCCATCTTCCCGGATTTGGAAAATGTCAAATCCCATTTCATTGTGTATCTCTCGGAAAGGGCTTTTTGGAAAGGTATAGCACGCTTCTATCGGATTCCCAGATTGAAAGTTATGATAGTTCAAGCAGACTGTGCGCTGGTCGGATTGAACGTACTTCAAGATGATGGGACCCACTAGGCCGAGCCCACCAGGCCCAGCCCCAGGTAGATCTGCGGCAACCCGGGTTTATATATACCCCCTCCCCCTATGGCTTCTAAGAGAAGATTAGTAAAGAAGAGGGCCCAGACGAGAGAAATAAAGGCTAGAATAGCTGAACGAAGCTCAAATTGTGCTATGATTGTTTTAAATCTCTTATGCAAACACTCTTATATATATATATATATATATATATATATATATATATATATAACCATATGGGGTGGAAGGGAGAACCACAATGAGAAGAATATGAGCGCATATACAAAACACAATTAAATTACTAAATAAAAACAATTTTATTGATTATAATAATTTATTTACAAAATGGATAATTATAATGACTTACAAGATTACTGAAATAAGAACATTAGATGAAGGGGGGTTAAGTAAGCTTAACAGCGGTTGAGGCTAAAGATTGATCAGAGAAGGATCTCTGAGTCTTTCTAAGTCTGCCTAAACCGAATGAATTCGATTTCCTTTTATAGAACAAGGAAACGAACTATTACAATAACTGGGGTAAAGTAAGAAACATTTTACTAAGGTAAAAGTACAAGTAAAAAACATATTACTAAAGTAAAAGAAAAAGAATCTGCTTTCGGTGGAAAAACAGACGTCTTCTTTTGACTAATGTGGCCGTGGGGCGGATGCTTGGCTCGACCGACGCTTTGGTGAAAAGCGAAGATGTCATTGACTAAGGCTGGGGGAAGATTGAGGTCACGGGAGCAGGTGTGACCGAGGTCGACCGAGGTCAGCTGGAGGAGGTGACCGAGGTCACGGAGCAGTCTTGGTGATTGAAGCAGGGACGATGCCACATCCACACTTTGATTGATTATTACTGGACTCAAGAAAATGGATCTTGAGCATCCTGAAGAGCAATCGTGCCATAGGGGTCACAATCACCTTCGTCTTCAAGGTCTTGACTAGAGTTATCTCCTCTGGACTGAGAAGAAGCTTTGTCTGACTCTTCCCGTAACTGATCAAGTCTTAAATGAATAGCGTCAGCAAGACGCCTTAATTCAGAATTAGAGTAGCTAGAAACATCGGTGGTCAAGCGTGAAGTAAATGGCGATTTTGCAATCGACATTTCACCGCTTTTAGACCGATTCTTCGGAAGATGCAACGACAGAACCCGTAGTGACTGTATTGGCTTTAATTGGAGGAGATAATAGAGGAGAAGGTGGAAATTCTTTTTGAACTTGGCCAACAATTCTATCAACTCCGAATTTATCCCACCATTTAATTGAAAAACGGCGAGAGACTTGGGAAATAGGAGAAAGGAAAGTTTGAACAGTCCTAATTCCTATGGATGATGGAGGCTGAAAAACGGTGACTTCTTGGGTAGCTATAACTATATACTGCCATTTCAAAATCCAAGGGATTTTGTATTTACTACAAAATATAAGGAAGACTGGAATTTCCTCATATTTAGAATGATAATTACTATAATGACAAAAATGCTCTAACTGAGCAAGGAGAGGTTTGGGGAAAATGTCGTGACTCAAACCATACCTTGTCCACCAAAGGATGAACCATTTGGGGAATTGACTTTTGAATTTGTGGTCGAACCGAAAAAGAACCACGGTGACTATGATCTTCATTTTGATAAAGCATGATTTTGTGCTGAAGCCTTAATATAATCATAATAAAAGCAAAAAGAGCTAGTTTGATTAGAAAGAGACACGAGATCCGATGGATGACTACTCCAATCGATGAGTTAAGGACTTGTTTAATATACAATGAATGATAAAGAAGTTTTGATTTATCATCATTGGCATAGATATGTTTAATGAAAACTGACTCTGTTTCAAGAAGGATGTCTCTATAATATACGAGTGACTTGTATGGAGCTAAAGGAGTAAAATGCCATCCTGAAGGAAAATATTGGGCTGCTAATTGAATAGGGTCATTTTTGGGTTTCATATTTAACTCAACATGGAATAAGTGTTGATCATAAATCGATGATAATCGACACACTTGGGTGACTAGGTTTTGATGAAGTAGTTGGGGATTGACTAGCGAAAATATCAAATGGCTTTGGTTGACTAGCAAGAACTGAGGAGTAGGGCTTGGGGACTGTACCAAGCACCTGGAATTTATTATGTGTTTAGGTAACTAGGTGAGGAACAACAGTTCCTTTTGGTTGATTAACTGGTTGATTAACTGGACCGGCAGAGCGGCCATGACTACGAGAAGATGAACCTCCTCGTACACTCATGTTGCTGTGATTGTACCTGTGTTAATAAATTCACGGGTGAGAAAATCTGGAACTGAGATGTTACTACCTTTAATATATTCAATATCAAAATCAAAAATACTTAAAATTGCTTGCCATCTAGCGAATGAATGCTTAGAGGCGACGTTTTCAACGTCCTTTTCAAGAATAAATTTTGCTGACTTACAATCTATTCTAACTAAGAATTTCGATTTAATAAATCTCTCTTGAAATTTTTTAATACATAAAACTAGAGATAAAATCTCTTTTTAATAATAATCGTATTTTAACCGTAGTAGGATTCCATGCGCCGAATGGAAACGAACAATCTGCTCATTAGAAGTAGGAGTCAATTTTTGTTTGAGTATGCCACCAAAACCAACGTCAGAGGAATCAATTCCAACTATTTTGAATGCTGAATCATTAGAGATGCCAAGGTAGGGCAAAACCTTAACGTATTTTTTAACTTGTTGGACGATAGAAGTATGAATGTCGGTCAAGGAGGAGGATTACTTTATGTTACCGAAAGAGAGGCTTACAAATCTTCCGAGAGGTCCTTGTAAAAGCGCCAATATAATTGGCGAGACAAGAAACCTCTCAGAATGATTCTTGTTGGTAATCTTATCCGAACCGGTTTACGAATTGAATGGCTCTGTCAATTGGCCGTGTGAGTCCATGATAGAGGATTAAACCGAGAAATCTGACTTTAGTCAAAAACAGACTACACTTGGAAGGGGAGAGGACAAGACCATTAGTTTTAACTGTTTTGAAGAATGAATTCAAGTGTTTAATATGTTCTTCTATAGTCTTGGAGAATACAAGGATATCATCGATGTATACAATAATAAAATGACTGAAGGGATTCAAAATATTATTAAGAATATTCTAAAATTCACTGGGTGCATTCTTAAGTCCAAATGACTGTACATTCCATTCGTAGTGTCCGAATGGAGTGGTAAATGCAGTTTTGTTTCTATCATCAGGTGAATGGCAACTTGCGTAATCCCGACTTGAGGTCAAATTTACTAAAGATTGTGGAGACGCTTAACCTACCAAGGAGATCATCCTTGTTGGGCAAAGGGTACCTAATCCACTCTAAAACTTTGTTTAATGGTTTATAATTAATGACTAAGCGAGGGACACCTCGCTCTTTCTCAGCTTCATTATTAACATAGAAGGCTGGACAAGACCATGGCGACTTACTATGCCTAATCAGCCCTTTACTGAGAAGATAATTGATTTCAATTTTACATAACTCCATTTGTTCATGACTCATTTGAATAGGCCTAGCCTTAGTAGGAATTAAATGCTCTTTAAATTCTTTAGCATAGGGTAATCTAACTGTGTGCTTCTTCCTATGCCAAAAAGCATTGGGAGAATCAGAACATAAGTTATTTATTAAATAATCTTTTAATTCGTTTATTTTTTCTTGAACTCTGTTACTCTTAAGTTGGTCTTCAACTTGTTGATACCTAATTTCTTCTTTAAGAAAACTTAGGTGGGTAACTTTACAATTTAACAAATTTATTGATTTAGAAATTGACTCTTCTTGAATGAATTTTAAATCTCTTTCTTTTGGTTTAATTAAGAATTTAAATATAATTCTCTTTCTTAAATGTTCACAACTTAAACCTTTATTACTAGTGGTAAATGGATATAGAAAATATATGAATGGTAAACCTAAAATGATTTTGTCGAGTAGATTGCGAACTAAAACGAACGAAGTTTTGAAACACATCTTTGTCTCGACAAATATGTACTTTAGGTAATTTGTACTTTATTTCCATTTGACTACCATTAGCTGAATTTAATTTTTCACTAGTTTTCTTATAATATCTAGTGGGGATAATACCTTCTTGAATACAATTCAAGTCTGCACCAGTATCTACTAGAGCAGGGAGTTGTACTGAGAAAGTTTTATCAATGACTAAATTAATGGAAATATACCATTTTTGAATAGTAATATCTTTAATTCTTTTAAGAGAGAGACCTTGAATAAAGAGATCGTAATCCTTGGCTCCGGATGATTACGGATCCTCGTGACTTTCATCACTGTAAGAAGAATCATTAACTTGAAGATCCGATTTTTATTGTTAATCTCTTTTCTTAAATTAGAAATATCTATCTTTAAATTAGAAATCTTCTTTTTAAGTTTATTAACCTCTTGATTTAATTCAGGAAGCGTAATTTCTTTAACTGGAGATTTGAATCTTTCAAGAGTCTTATTTAAACCGAATATGGGTTTTCTTTGGCTCTAAGAACCTTGTCTCGTGACTTTCTTATCTTTAGTTAATAAATCTTTTAATTGTTTCGGATATTGAGTTTTTAATTACGGATCCGTAATTTCTTGATTAGATCTATTAATAAGGAGCTTTCTTCTTCATCTTTTGTAATTACACTAATTCTTTTACAACAGTTTTTATTACAATTTTTTGTACATATAGTGACTTCATTTTCACTATCAGAATCTATGTTGGATGTGTTGTTACTAGAAGATTCTGGAATATCAGAAGCTTCTTCATTACTGCTACTACTCTCATTATCAATTCTCATCAATTCTAATAACTGTTCTGTATCTTCAGTTGAAATATTCAACTGAGCTAATTTTTGTTTAACTCTACATTCACTTTTGTAATGACCTTTCTGCCCACAATTGTGACAGATAATTTTACTTTTATCAAATGTTTTTGATTTTTTATAAGATTTTATCTTTGATGACTTAGGTTTATTATAATAATTATCTTGATTATTATTCTTATTTTTGCTGTGAGTATATCTCTTCTTACGGCGTTTATGATTTTTATGTGGCTCAATATGTTATCTTTATGCCTGTACTTTCTTCTGGAGGGAGCCACCGGCGGTAAACCATACTGTTCACAAAATGTTCCTAACTCGTATTTAGCTTTATTTTTGTCTTTTCTGGCTTGTTTAGCTAATTTAAAATCGATGCACATTTTTAATCCAATTTTTTGGATATGACTAATAATGTCACCATAAGTTAAATTATCATAATCAATATATCCTAGGTTTTTACTTAATTCTTCTCTAACTTTGTGAACAAATAAAGACGGCAGACCATTAACGAATTTCTCTTTCCAAAATGGTTTATTACTGTCATTTCTCATCATAACTCTAGAAGTAAATACATCTTTGTACCATCTAAAATCACTTAGAGTGGGACAAGTAAGATTACTTAATTGATCATGAATTCTTTCTGTAATATTGCTAGGGGTTCCAACAAAATGTTTAATTATGGTAAATATTAAAGTATTAACTCCATCAGGAAGACCAATACCAGCATCTTCATCAAAGATGGGATTGCCTTATTTATCTCTTTGAATAGCATGAATTATGGATATTCTAATGTCTTCCGTGAGATGTTTTTCCCACCAAGACCTAAGAATGCCAGTGAATCCACTAGCTATTAACTCGACAATATCTGGTTGAGACAAAGTGTTGAATTTAGTGATGTAACTCATTAGCTACCATGAACATATGATTAAGTTTATTAAGGATTTCTTGTTCACTAAATCCATCTATATTCCATTCATAAATTTTATTAGAGGACACCAAAAACCTGCTTTATCTAGATTTCTCTCTTCGAATTGTAAATCAGGAGGAGTTGGTCTAGAATACCAATATCTGGTAATACTTGTGTTATTAACAGTTAATTTATTTAATTGGTCATTAAGGTTCGAATAGAAGAGTGGTCGAAGAACTTTCATTATTATCATCGACTCTACCGATCAATAACAACAATGAGTTCCACTTGGACCAGGCTCTGTTTTGAGTTTTTTAAATAATTTTTCAATAGATTGGACTAATTCGTCATCTTTATTAGGCAAACTTAAATTATATCTATTCTCTGGTAAATTTAGTAAAGGATGTTCTATTTTTGAATCAGGTTTTTTAATAATACCTTCTTCAAATTTTTCTTCAATTCTATCTAGCTGTTTTCCTACCGTTGCTAGATATTAATTACTAAAGTTTAATTGTTCAATTTTTTTATCGTTATTAGTTCCCTCAGGTATTTTGAAGGGACTAGCAATAACTCAAGTGTTTTTAATCGGAATTAGAACTGCTTTAAATGGGGATGACCGGGTGACACTTTGGATCTGGCTTCTTTAATCCATTGGGTTTTACTAATAACATTACATTTACTTTGATATTGTTCATACCAGTCGTAAAAAGTAATGTTAATTTCTTCATTTTTAATAAATATTTTCCATCTATTTACTATCTTATCTCTTTCCTTTTCCGTTGGATGATTAGATCTGAATAGATGTCTTTTTTCTTTATTAGATTTTGAGTTAAAATCTTTAACTAAGTTATCCCAATCTAACACAAAATCCTTTTTAATGACTCTTAATTGATTATGAATTGGGGCATTAAAATCAGACTGTGTGGGATAACAGGGATGACTAACTTGTCCTTCATTAAGAATACCTTTAAGTTTGATATCCTTAACTAGAGGATTACTTAGGACTTCAGTATCTCTTCTAGTGTGGATAACTGAAGGGACTGAAGAACTAGAAATATCTTCAATAATAACTGGTGTTCTAATACGTTCAAAACTGATTTTAACAGTTCCATCAGAAAACTGTTGGATATTTTCAATATTCAACAAATTGTTAACTATGGGTTGTTGTGGTAATTCATTTGGTAAAGTCCACTGATTAGGTAAGTTAATATCCTTCCAAAGAATTGTTCTTGGGATCTGGATATTAGCATCACTAGTTGAACTTTGAATTAAAACTGTTTGATCTTTTGGGCTTTTATTAAGAGCATGAACGTTCAAATTTGACTTCATTATCTTATAATAAATCCTGTAAATCAAAGCAATGGGTTCAGATCCTTCAATCATTTGAGTAATCTCTCCATCAGTTTTAATATTTAATGATAAGGCTTTAAATAAGTTTTGATCACTGAGACTCAGGGTGAAATCAGGAAAGCAATTGAAATGGATAGGTCCATTGTGCAAACTTGCTTCCATAGCACTAATAATGCTTGGATAGTAATTTAAAAATCTGGCATCTCTTAGGCAGAGGTAAATTGATGAATTAATTCCTTTTCTATTAAGAGGTTTAACTGCAACTTGAACAAGACCTATATGTATAAAATTGTAACCCTTTTTCTATGTTTTTAATAACTTCTGGTGATAAAAGACTACAATTTTCATATTCTTTGTTGATTGCATAAACTCTTTCAACTGTTTTGACATTATAGTCAGTTTTAAATTTATCTGAAAATGTTGACTGATAAATCTCTTTTGGAGATACTATAGGTATATTCCAGTTGTTTAAAACTTGATTAATGTTTTCATAATTACGTTCTTCTTGGTTCACAATGTCTGGAACAGGAGGCAAAGCTGACCTGTTACTAACTGAAGAGCTAGACCTGAAAGCCTTACTTGCCTTAAACTCATACCCGTAGATCTAAAGATTCCCTTTGGCCATTCAAAATAACAGCGGCGATTAAGTTTTTAAAAGAAAAACTTAAACAGAAAAAGAAAAGATTAAGAAGATGACCGGTTAATCGGTAAAGCAATCTCTTTCTTTTATTTATAAACATTTAGGGAAGAGATTACAATATATCCTAGATCTAAATGTTTGAGAGGGAAGATCGAAGTATTAAGGACTTCGTCTTCATCTTCTAACTAAGAAGATCGAAGTGAAAAGCTTCGCCTCCTAAAACTAAGAGAGAGGGAGAGGACCTTGGAAGAGCTTTCTAGAGAGAGAGCTACGAGGCTTTACATTGAATTAAGCCTAAAGAAACTCTAACACTTGAGTTTCTTTAAATAGAAAAAGCGAAAAGTAAATTACTATTTGATTCACGCAGAATCACTATTACATTAACTCAAGTAAAAAGTAATTTACTTAAGTAAAAGTAAAACGTAAGAAACATTTTACATTTACTTTTACATTGGTAAATGTTAAAAACATTTAACTTAAGTAAAAGCAAAAGTTATTCTTTTACTTTTACTTTTACATTTACTAAAGTAAAAGACTTTTGCTTTACGTAAAGCAAAGTTGAGATGATGGTTTGGGCCATCACTGCCATGCGGATCAAGATGCCTCTGGCGTCTTCTTCTTATTGGATCGTCCGCCTCTTGTGGATGCTTAGGAAGGTCTTTGTTGATCATCTTCTCGGATGAGTCACCATCCCCATACATTTCCACCTCAAAATTTTTATCCAGAAATAACCCTTTCACCCCAAAAATTTTGTTTACAAAAGAAGGAGGAGAAAAAAAATTCACCAAAAATTGGTCAAATCTTCAAAAATTTTTAAGTTTTGTAAACGATTTTTTGTTTAAAACAAATCGATGAAATCAAACAAAGGATCAATCGATTGGTCCCGATCTATCGCTGAAATCGATCTAAAATCGAAGACTAATTTGTTAACTGCTTAAACAAAAATTCTTTTTCTTGAAGGTCTACTTAGAAAGCCTTACTTGCCTTAAACTCATACCCGTAGATCTAAAGATTCCTTTGGCCATTCAACGCTCCCACCCCGAGACTTACAAACAGCACTAATCGGGACTTAAGGCGCGATCTTGGGTGTTTTACTACGAAGGCTCGGGACTTGTAAAAGTAGAGCAAGAAAAAGCTCGAAAGTTTGAAAAACATTTAAGTAAACAAATCAAACTGCTTTTCAATCGAAACCACCGATAGCATCAAGAACCAACTCTGTGTGGCTCGATACCATATATAATGTGGCGATTAAGTTTTAAAAGAAAAACTTAAATGTAAAAAGAAAAGATTAAGAAGATGACCTAGGTTAATCTAAGCAATCTCTTTCTTTTATTTATAAACATTTAGGGAAGAGATTACAATGATATCCTAGATCTAAATATTTGAGAGGAAGATCAAGTATTAAGGACTTCGCCTTCATCTTCTAACTAAGAAGATCGAAGTTTGAAAGCTTCGCCTCCGCTAACTAAGAGAGAAGGGAGAGGACCTCGGAAGAGCTTTCTAGAGAGAGAAGCTCTGAGGCTTTACATTAAATTAAGCCTAAAGAAACTCTAACACTTGAGTTTCTTTAAATAGAAAACTGAAAAGTAAATTACTATGTGATTCACGCAGGAATCACTATTACATTAACTGAAGTAAAAGTAATTTACTTAAGTAAAAGTAAAACGTAAGAAACATTTTACATTTACTTTTACATTGGTAAATGTTAAAAACATTTAACTAAGTTAAAAACATTTAACTTAAGTAAAATCAAAAGTTATTCTTTTACTTTTACTTTTACATTTACTAAAGTAAAAGACTTTTGCTTTACGAAAAGCAAAAGTTGAGATGATGGCTGGGCCATCACCTGTCTATGACTGAAGATGCCTCTGGCGTCTTCTTCGTTGATTGGTCCGTCTCCTGTGGATGCCGGAAGGTGCTGTTGATCATCTTCTCAGATGAGTCATCATCCCCATACTATATATATATATATATATATATAGCAACATATCAAGTTTTAACTAGTTGAAATTGAGTTTATATATGCTTAAAGTCGTTCGATAGCCATTCTCGTGCTTAACTGTAAGATCCTTTCAGATCTGTTGATATATCTTGCTTTCCACCGTATATAAGTACTATATATATAGATCTGCCTCTGTATGGCATAGATCTAAAATTTTAACCGTTCATTTTCTCATAAATAGTTAATATTTAAGATTTATTGACTTGATTTGTACTGGATCTAGACAGATCTAGCTTTTAACTGGTTCAAAAGTTGTGAAACTTGAACCTGGAAGCTAGAATGGCTAAAATCTGTATAGATCTATTTTTTTCTAGTTTTTGTAAGTATTTAGCAACCACGCGACCCTAGATCTGTATCTAGAGGACGCTGGAAGCTTTGGCTACACGAATGCAAGGATTTAATTGATGAATCCTTTGTTTTGCAATGTCTAGAAGTAAATATGTGTTTTATTGCATTATATTCATGGTGCAGGATATTTATGTGATATTATGTGAGCCTAGGAGCTACATGATCTATGATCCCATCAATGGATCTAGATCTAGTTCCCACGATGGACATTTTTCAGTTGTACAGCTAGCTTGTAAATTTTGTACTTGTAAATCTAGGACCTTAAAACAGTTATCCGAATTTAAGGTCCCTGTAATAATGAAAATCATGTGTGTGGTGCTCAGGCATACTTTGATGGCTTTCATGCCCATAAGAAGAATATATATATATATATATATATATATATATATATATATTCGCCGAAGATGTTTTGCATCTCTAGAATAAAAATCAGAATAAGCCGAATACGAAATAAAATGGAAGTATCAAAGGCCTTAATTCCTATGCAAGCATAAGGGTTTGAAAACCTTGATTTCAAAACATCACTTTATATGCCTTGTATTAAAATTGAACTTTTATATAAGTCAAACCATTTGTATATAGGTGCAAAAGAGGCACAACACTACTTTTAAATAAAGCACTTAGGCCCAGTTAACTGTAATACACATACACACAAACTAGGGAATAAAAAGTACCAAGAATCGTGTTTCAAGGAAGTCGGGGTGCCTAACACACCTTTTCGCTTAATCAATCCCACGAACTCTATGAATCTCGGTTTCCAAGACCAATTAAACATAGTCTAATATTAGGCCATATTACAAAACCTTTTAAAACTCGGTTGAGTTGATACAACCATTTAACTCATATTAACTGGCGACTCTGTCTAATTTAGACTAATAAAAAATTAAATCTTTTCAAATCGTCGACATTATATGTCGGTCTTTTTCTTAAAAATCTAACCCTTCTAATCAAAAAAATAAAAATAGAAAATATAAAGGGTAAGAAACAACTAGGAAGAGGGAGAAATTTTTCCAGCGTCGACAGGTGGCGACTCTGCTGGAGACAGTAGAGGGCTTAAGCCACATTTCAATCTTTTTGATTCCCTTCTTTGTGCATGTGTGTGAAATGACGTCTTTACAGTGAATGGATGTGAATGTCTCTTTACCAAACTTTATATTAGTGCTTCGCATAATGTCATCATTTTTCATGCGGTGAGATGCGATGAATGGATGTTGTGTGATTCCTCCACCAGGAGGCGAACCTGTCGGTCACTGATTACTGGACTCTAGTGGCGATTAAGTCCAAGTGAGGCTCAAGAAAAGGTACCACTCAGATCCGCTCCATTTGAAAGATTGGATTAACTTCCCATCTAGTAGATTGTGATGATCTGGGAACCTCCATACTGAAAAGCCCGTGAGGGTAAACCTAAGATAGGTTATCCTCTGATAAACCAAACGTGAAGGGAAGGCTCTTCATACCTTTCCATTTCAATTCCATGTCAAATATTAAATGTTGTAAATGTCAATTATTGTAAGATATTAAATATCAATTATTTTAGATTCATTATCAATTATTGCAAGAAAATATTAAAAAACACTAAACCTGATGCATTGCATAACATGAATATTGTTCAGGTCTATCAAGACTAAACTACCTACTTTTATTGTAGGCAAGATTTGTCCCATTACCAGATCCAGATCTAAGAAGGCCAAAAGCCTACCCATTAACATGGAAGAAAGTACCCAACAGGGGTTAGGTTTCGTGTCTTGTGAAGCATTCGAGGGACTCAGAAATCAGATAGAAGAATTAGTTGTTTTCTTAAAAGAACAGAGCAAAAGTTCTCAGGGTAAACAAATACCCACTCAACCAGAGTCCTCCGAACAAGGTGGCAGTCAAGGTACCGACAAGAAAAAGGAAGCACAGATTCTGGAACCTCAAAACAATTAGAAAACCAACAAAACTCCTGAAATCATCAATCTCAAAGATGATCGAGATATTGATGATATCCGAAAGAAAGTCCAACAAATGGAAGAAACCATCAGGTTAATCAAAGGGACTGGAGCATATGGGAGTGTTAACTACTCGGACCTTTAAACTTTTCTCGGGGCTCGATATCCAGACAAGTTTCAAATCCCAGATTTTAAGAAATATGATGGATTGGGAGATCCTTATACTCATTTGAAAGTGTTCATTGGAGAACTCAAATCCTATGCAGAGGACGAGAAGCTGAGAATGCAACAATTTTAGAAAAGTCTGACCGGAGAGGCCAGAGCCTGGTATGACCGACTTGACAATTTCAAAATTTATAGCTGAAAAGAGCTAACCCATGCCCATGCCTTCCTGAATCAATATAGCTTCCAGTCACAAATGGCTCCAAATAAATATCAAATCACCAAAGTTAAAAAGCAGAATAGTGATTTATTCAGAGAATATGCCCAAAGATGGAGACGTTTGTCTGCTCAAGTCATTCCATCAATGACATAAATGAGATGGTAATGACCTTCATCGACATACAAGAAGCTCCATTCTACGAGAGAGTCCTAGCAGGAATAGGAAAACCATTCTCAGAAATGATCAAACACGAAGAAATGGCTGAGATAGGGTTAAAGTCTGGAAAGATTAAAGACCTTACTGCTTTAGAAGTCGTGTCTGAGCACATTCAGGCCAGAAATTATGGGAATAATCCTCAAAGAGTTCATAAGAATAAAGAAGAGGATGTATCCTTAATACTACAAGGTCAAACTCAGAGAGGCAACCAAAACCTGCCCATTAAAATAAAGAATTATTCCCCTTTCCAAACATTGTACAACCGTCAAATCCTACGTTCCAAAACACTAGAGAGGCCAAATGTCAAACGACATTTACACCCTTAGGGGACTCACTTGAGAATATACTCAAGCTTCTGACAGCACAAAAGAAAATCGCTTAGCTTTTTCCACAAGCCAATCCAAGTGGGAAGAATTTTGACCCAAACAAGAAATGTGCTTATCATTCTGGGGCTCCAGCCATGATACCCAAGAATGTTGGTCTTTGAAGTACAAGATTCAAGACCTGATAGACAGTGGCGAGATTGTGGTGACAAAACAAGAGCAACCACATGTCCAAGATAACCCTTTGCCTCAACACAATCAGGAGGAAGTAAACATGATCAGTATGGGGAGTGGAGAAAGTTCTTAGTACCTCAAGTACGTAGGGGATTCTCCCTAAATAAGTAAGGATATTTCTAATAAATGGGATTATTTAGAATGCCAGTTTCTGATGGAATGAGAAATGAAGTTATATCAAGGAACAGATTGGTCAACTGGCAAAAATAATGGTATATCAACACCAAATAACTCGACAGTTGATAACTCAAGTCAGCTAGAGGAGAACAAATCCTCCTTCGCCCAAAATCCTTCTAACTACAAGGATGGATCATTATCGATTCCATGAACATGAAACATGGGCAGATAAGGTTGCTAAGGAAGAAAGATTCTGAGCTCATAAAGAATTTTCCTTCAAAAGGAAGTTCACTCCTTTGAATCAACCCATGGAAGAAATCCTCCAGATGTTGATCAATGAGGGAAGAGTCACAGAACTGTTACCCCTAGTGGACCCTCAATCAAGGAAGTTTAACCCTTCCAAGATATGTCAATATCATTCCAACACTTCTAGGCATGATACAGAAGAATGTTGGGGACTTTGTCATCTAATTCAGAACCTGATTGAAAGCGGCGAACTGCTGAAAGCAAGTTCAGATAAGGGCCTTCCAGGTTAAAAGGCTATATTTCCTCCTCTAACATGGAATCTGAAGGAAATTATAGCAGTCATTTCCTGTGAGAAGGACACAACTGTTATAACCCCGACAATTCAAGGAAAAGGGGACAAAGGAGGAAAGAATCCCTTAAAAATGGTTTCACCAAAACCCTTGATGTTGCCATTCAGGCCGCAGTATCCCTTTATCAGCTTGAAAAGAGTCACATGGAACTATGGGAAGAATGAGAGATCGACCTCAAATCATACGGAAAATATATCAAAGGAAAACCCATTGTATCTACCTCAGCGAGCGATAAAGCCAGTTATAAATACCAAGGGGACAGTGCCCGAGGAGAAAATTGAAGAATTCCTCAGCAAAATTGGGCATAATGAAGCCAAGATAGTTTGAGATTAAGGGAGGCACCTCAATAGATATCCATTCTAGACTTGGTATTGTCTTCTGAAGATCATCGTAAAATATTAACACAAGTTCTGAAAGAAGCGCATCTGCCTAAGGCGGTGGATATAAAAAAGTTTTGTCACTTGATAGATCACAATTTCAATAGCAATGTGATATCTTTCACTGATGATGACATACCAGTGGAGGGAATTGGTCATTGCAAGTCATTGCATATAGCAGTGATATCCTCTGGTATGTGATAGGAGGAGTATTGATAGATGGAGGATCTTACTTAAACATATGTTCCTACGACACTTTGGAAAGAATAAAGATCAGTCCAAATCAAATCCGAAGCAGCCACATAGTCATAAGAGCCTTTGACGGGTCTTGATGAAATGCTTTAGGAGAAATTAGACTTCCTGTTGAGATCATTCCATATACCTTCTACATATCCTTTCAAGTGTTAAACATCACCACAGGATATAATTTGCTGTTGGGAAGATCGTGGATTCATATGGCAGGAGTAGTCCCATCCACCCTTCACCAACAAGTCAAATACATCATCAATGGCATTCTGGTCACCGTCAATGCTGAACCAAAAAACCCAGTCTATGTACAAGGTGACATGCCTTTGATTAGCCTTAATGAATGAGTTGAGCCAGCCAGTTTTCAAGCCTTCGAAGTGAGCAACACTCACTATCAACCTATCGAGGCCCTAGCCTTGAAGCCAAAAATTTCTTCTAAAGTGATGTCCGTCGATAAAGAAATGGTGTCTTTGGATTACTGTCCTGGTAAAGGGCTAAGGAAAAATCATCAAGGGATCAAACATCCAATCCTAATATCTAGCCAATAGGAAAGGATGAATTAGGGTATGGATCCAATTACAAGAACCCACACAAGCATCAGCCGGTTCAGACATCCACCATTTTACTACCAGATCTCACGGATGCAGGATTCATGAAACCAACAAGGAAAATCCGTGTGGCTGTATCAGGTATGCTGATTCCTAAGGTTAAACTGGCTAGTAGAAAGGAAATCCAATATCCTGTTAAGGAAAATAAGAAAATGAATGAAAGTTTCCAACAAGAAATGCAAGATCAATTTGCAAAGATGTATTTTCTGGCACATACTGAGGGTCTGAACGAGGATATCCTAGATGATGACTATTCAAAATTTCAAATCCTGATCACTCGCATAAATAGGGCTAAGGAGAACCATTCAAAGATAAATATCAACCCTGATATAAGTTCAGTCATGGTTATTATCAAAGAGGAGGGGGATATCAACCATTCTTTCATCACAGCTGTTAAAAAAGACCTGACCCTGGATAACTAGAGCAACACTCCTTACATTTGTCAAAATGGGTAAATGGGCAAAAAGTTCATCTGCCCTGAAGTGTAGATATTATATACTTCTTACTTTGGTTGCATAGTAATAACAGTTACTTTTGTCATCCTTTTATTAGAGCTTGGTACTATTAAACAGTTTCATATCCTAAGTAAAAACATTTTGTTTTCAGGACTCTAAACCTGGATTTGTTTAGCCTTGGTGATGAATTACCAAGTCTTAACAGTGACTACGACTTTGATGTAGAACTTGACTTTGACTTGATGAGAATTAATCAAGAGGGGACATATGACTATGAGGTGCTTAAGGAGATCAAAAAATAGGTCGAAGACAAACCCAAACCAAACCTTGATCAAACCACCACAGTCAATGTCGGAACCTCAAAAAATCCTAAAGAAATCCAAATAGGCAATGACCTTATCCCAAACCAAAGAATTAACCTGATTGAACTCTTAACTCAGTTCTAGGATGTATTTTCATGGTCACATGAAGACATGATTGGACTGTCTACTAACATTGTCATTTATCGAATGCCCATTAAAGAGGGATTCAAGCCTATCGAATATAAACTCAGGAGACTAAAACCTGAATGGAGTCTAAAGGTCAAAGAAGAAGTTGTCAAGCAATTCAAAGTAGGCATTATCATGGTATCAACCAACCCTAAATGGTTGTCCAATATAGTTCTTGCGCCTAAGCCTGGAGGGAAGGTACGCGTATGTGTGGACTATCGAGATTTGAACAAAGCTTGTCTATAAGATGACTTCCCAGTACCTTTCATCCACATACTGATTGTACATACTCAAAATTTTTTGCACACCTATTACTAACATTATAGGAGGGCAGATTCGTCTTTGGAAGATAACCTTGGAAGACAGCTCACATCCATTCCGGATACCACCAGAAGTTCAGTCTCAACCCTGGAACACACACCGGGAGTATCAATTCCAACCTCGAAAATAACCTCGAGTTTCATCCTTGGAGATAACTCCAAGGAATGTCGTTGCAGTTCTGGCGATAACCCCAGAAATGCTTATTTCAAATGCATGCAATCAGCTTCAATCTCAGACCTACTGCCGAGGCACTCATTCCAAAGACCCGAAGATAACACCGGGAAGACAGGCACACTTAAAGATGACCCTGCAAAATTCAAACACTTGTAGCAATCCAATCTCAGATGTAACCCTGAGCAACGTCTGCTTTGTCAGCCCAAACCGGAGATAACCCCGGTGAGGGGCAAAATCGTCATCTTTCCACCTCAACCCCCAGCCCGCCGTCTCAACATTTTATACATACATTTCTACACAGCAATGTCCCACAAGAGCCAAGGATTTCCAATCCCGAGTGACTATTACGCGTGGTAACACACCGGATAGAATTTGAAGCTTGAAGACCATGGGCATGGTCCCCTCTTCCTGACTTCGTACAACCTCTAATCTCATGTCATTGCATAACTCTCGACAAAAGCGGTCCGAAGAAGGTCTTGTACACCTTATTCGGATGCTCGGATTGAAGTTCTATAAGTTCGAGCGGACATCACAAAGGCACGAGTGCACGTGCTTGAGACAGCGGGGACCATGGGCCCGAGGTACCTCGAGGCGTGCCAGCAGTTCATCTGCTTGGTGCCAGCAGTACATTTTCAACCCACCAAATCTATAAATATAGAGCTTGGGGTGGCCATATTCAAGAGAAAAAAAGGCGAGGAAGCCCTGTCCAATTTGCTCTGTACACACCCCATATTGAGTGTTTTCTCATTTTAAACACATGTTAGCTCACATATAGCTATATTTTACCGGCGGGAGCTGAGTGTTTATCCAACTAGAGTCATAGAAGCCTGCTTTGGCAGCCTAGTGTAAGCCTTCTCTTACTCTATAAAGCCTTTCTCTTCATCTTTGCACACACTATTCTTCATATTGAGAGTCGTGTTATGTGTGTATGCCCGAACTTCGGTTCGTGATTTTCATTTCTGTCTATATATATGTACTTATATATGTATATATTTATATATATGGACTAACATTATTGAGTTATGCCTCGATTGAGCCTAGACTTATGTCTGGAGCATTTACTTGCTTATATATATATATATATATATATATATATATATATATATATATATATATTGAACTGTTTGTTTGATTATGTCAGATGAGCACTGATTTTATATCTGGAGAGTTTACTAGGCATATATATATATATATATATATATATATATATATATATATATATATATATATATATAAATATATATATATATATATATATATAGTGAAAAATCTTTGAAATGATAAACCGAAGTAGGGATTGAGAAACATCACATGCGTTTACCACTTATATATATATATATATATATATATATATATATATATATATATATATATATATATATATATATATATATATATATATTTACATTCTGTCGGACCTAGAGTTTACTTCGTGACCTTTTACTACTTTATTTACATTCCGTCCCGCCTGGAGTTTACTTCGTGGTGGTTGATCGTTTTTACTGCTTTCTTTACATTCAGTCCCGCCTGGAGTTTACTTCATGGCGGTTGATCGCATTTATTACTTTATTTACATTTCTGATCCCCCATGGAGGTGCTTCATGGTGGTCGATCATGTCTCTATATATATTTACCGCTTTTATATATTTACATTTCCGATCCCCCATGGAGGTGCTAATTGTGGTTGATCATGTCTGTATATATATATATTTACAGCTTTTTTTATATATAACTGCTTACTGCTTTTCATATAAACTGCGGCATCATGTAAGCCTAGGAATCATGTGATCACAGATTCAATCTACTGAATTTAGATTCGATTCCCGTGATGTACATTTTTAGCTGTAAGCAGCTTGTACATTATTCACGATGTTTGAATTTTCTTAGATGACTGTCATGCCCATGAGGAGTTCGGCACTGCTATATATTATTTTCTCGAAGATGCTTCGCATCTCAAAAATAAAAGCAAACAAGTCGAACCTTTAATAATAAAATGGAAGTATGAAAAGGTCTTAATTACTATTAATCACAGGGTTTGAAAATCCTCTTTTACAAAACTTCACTGCTATATCATGTTTAAAATTGATTTTTTCATACAAATTCACACCCTTTGTATATTGGTGCGAACGAGGCCTCGCACTACTTCCAAATAAATTGCACATTGATCCACACACACACACATTCATATAACAGTTTCTTGAAAAGTAGCAGTCACCATGGCAACACGGATGTCAGTTGGTGCCTAACACCTTCCCTCCGCATAATCAAGCCCCCGAACCCAAATAAATCTCGGTTTCACAGACCTATTTAGCTGTGTCACATCACTGGGTCAATGTGCAAACCTTTTCTCGGTTGTGTTGGTGCAACCGGTTAAAAACACCAACTGGCGACTCTTACAGTCAAATCGTCGACATGATACATGTCAGACCTTTTTCACTTATTTTTTCAAACAAATCTCCCATAACATGAGAACACCAAATAACAAGAACAGAAAAGGGACAAATAAAAATCTCGACGTCGACACTGATAGACAACACAGAATAGTATGGCATGTACTCTTTTGTCGACTATTTTGCCGAGTATCACCAAATCATGGTTGCCGAAGAAGATAAAGAGAAAACAACCTTTATCACCCCCTGGAGAACATTCTGCTATATGCGATTGTCTTTCGGCCTTATCAATGTTGGGGTCACCTATCAACGAGCCATGATGGACCTTTTTCATGACATGATGCACATGGAGATAGAGGGTCATGTGAATGATATCATCGTTAAGTCTAGAAAGGAAGATGACCACGCCGACCATCTCAGAAAGCTACTTAATCGGCTTCGCAAATATAACTTGAAGCTAAAACCAGCCAAGTGTGCCTTCGATGTCAAATCCGACAAATTATTAGGATTCCTGGTAAGCAACATGGGCATTAAGCTGGATCCCGCCAAGATTAAAGCCATCACTGAGATGATGGTACCCAAACAGAAAAAGAGATACAGGGATTCCTCGAGAGAATCAATTTCATAAGCAGATTCATCTCCCAACTCAGTGAAAATTGTGAACTTATCTTCAAGCTATTGAGAAAAAAATTCCTCTAGAAAATGGAATGAAGACTGTCAAACAGCCTTCCTCTCCATCAAGAAGAAATTGATGGAAGCTCCTATTTATGGTACCGACAAGAGATAAAGTTCCCTTATTCATGTACATATCAGTCAATGCCAATGTTATGGGCTGTATGCTGGGACAAAAAGATGATAGAGGCAAGGAAAGAGCTATCTATTACCTCAATAAGAGATTCAGTAGCGGTGAACAAAAGTACAACTTAATTGAAAAGACCTGTTGTGCTTTAGCTTGGGCCGCCATAAGATTACAACATTATCTTCATGGTCACACAATCTATCTGATATCCCACATGGATTCTCTGAAATACATACTCAGCAAGCCCATGTTAAATTGCTGTTTGACTAAATGGAAATTGATCCTTCAGCAATTCGACATCATCTACGTGACATAAAAGTCCATCAAAGATCAATAAATTGCAAATCAATTGGCCGAAGCACCATTAGGGAATTTCGAACCCTTGGAAACTTATCTCCCAGATGATGGAATAATGACAATTCAACAAAACCATCTAGAAGATACAAGCCAATTCTGGAAACTATATTTTGACGGGGCTGTAAACATGGAAGGTGCGGGAGTAGGAGCAGTTCTTGTATCTATCACAAGAGAACAGTATCTCATGCCCATTAAACTGCAGTTTGTTAAGACCAACAACACATGTGACGCCCTCAAAATAGGTATACATCACTCATTCTGAGTCGCCAAACACATGGTACATAATTTAAATACAAACTTAATTTATACAAATGTTAAGTGTCGTGCAGAATATGACAAAACATAAGCTGTGAGTTTTAATACAAATATTGTCTTCTAGACAATATCCAAACTCAAAATAAGTCTCCATTACAATTATTATCATACTATTCCATGGAATAGTGAGGACTATTATAGCAACCATCTCGGACCATCACTCCATTCCCTGACTAGTCCCAGCTATATTCTCATTTCCTGAAGAGAACAATGAAAGAAAAGGGTGAGCTCAACTAGCCCAATAAAGAATATTATGACTAAGATAATGCAGAACAAATTATCCTTAGCCTTCAACAGTATAACAACTGATAGAATACAATAGACAATAAGTTTTAGATCAACAACTGCAGCGGAATAAACAATCCATTAGAAGAGTCAAGTAGAGCATGATATCTATTATCTTTTATGATTTAAAAGTTTATCATCAATTTTATCGCTGAGACTCAGCTTAATAAATAATCCACATCACTAAATTATCCATGCACTACGGGCCAAGGATATTCATTATTATCACATCCATGAATCATCCATGTACTATGGGCCAAGGATATTCGTTATTATCACCAATGGTCATGATCATGCCAAACAATAGTTCTTATTTGCACCCTTGGCCGAAGAGAACCCATGGTCATGATCATACCAATAACTGTCCATCAATGCACTATGGGTCAATGAGGACTTTTACCACATCATTTGAAACATTAGAGGTCATGATTATACCGATACATAGTCATATTCATACCAATCAACAGTCCATCTATGCACTACGGGCCAAAGATGACTTTTATGACAATATAAGCATGAGAATGATGACAATGATATAAGAATTCAATCAAACGAGATCAAGGATAAATATTAAAGACTTTAATTTATCCAAAGTTTAAAAATGTCCAAATTGTCAACATTATACTTCTTTGTGGAGTAAAATTCAAGAATAATATTCACGTATCAAAAATAATTTAGACAGAAAAGAAATCAAATTTTGTCATGAATAGTACCCCGGATGAATAGTATTCGAGTGAATAGTACCCCGTGAATAGTACTTTGTGAATAGTACCTTGTGAATAGTATTTTATGAATAGTGTCATACATATGAATAGTATCGTACGTATGAATAATGCTGTACGTATGAATAGTGTCATATGTATGAATAGTACACATGAATAGTACTCCGGCATGAAAAGCTTAAAATTTAACAAGAATGTTCAGAAAAATATCCTTGTAAAACGATACTAGATGAAGCGCAAATTTTAAGGATATTCTACTAATTTCAAGGAGTATAGAAGCAATACTTAACAAAATGAGTGTAGAATTCAGAATCTGAAACAAAATAATATTACTTATATACTATAGAGTATGGAAGAAAATATTATTTCTAACGAATATTGAATAAAAATAATATCTCTAACGAATATTGAACGAAAATAATATTCTTCACGAATATTGAATGAAGATAATATCTCTTACGGATATTGAATGAAAATGATATTCATTACGAATATTGAACAAAAATAATATTTCTTAAGAATACGAAAAATAATATATCTTCTGAATATAAAATAAATAATACCCCTTACCTTAAAAAGAGAACAATTCTGATTGGTATAGCAGAGATATTCATGAAGAAAACTTGCACTGTTTTCTACACTCAAAACTTTCTTAAACTCAAAAGAAATACGCTCGATATTGTAGAAGAAGAATTCTCTAATTCTTGTGTGATTTTTTTTTCTAAACTGATCTTTCTATTTATAGGAGAATGACATGATACTATTTGGATGCACAGTAGGGGAAGAATCACGGGCGAAGTTCACGGATTTTCGACGAAATTTTTTTATTTTACTATGCAGAACTATGCTGACTATGCACAATAAAATATAATATATTTTATTTTGCATAAAAAACAAAACTTATTATAATATATATATATATATATATATATATATATAATATTAGTACTCCCTTTTCCACCCGTGAACCCCCCACCTGATAAACACACACACACACACACACATATAATATATATATATATATAAAACAAAACTGAGATAAGGTACTCTTACCTAATGTTTCTAACCTATCAGCTTTGATACCAACTGTAACGACCCCAAAATTTAAATAATTTAATTCTCGACTTCAGTCGTTAACAATACATTCAACCTCTAATTTTACATCATTAAAAGATAATACAACCATTGAAATTTGTGGAATAATTAAAATTTTCTATTACAATCTATTCTCGTTCCCAAAACTTTCAACATTTACATCTAAATATCTCAGAATCATTTCAATACTACAAGAGTTTACATCGCAAAACGATATTACAATTCAACATTAATACATTTACCGAAACATTAGACATGGTTTACAAGAATAACAACTTGGCTAGGATATTAAATCTTCATGTATCACTTTTGATCCATATCAATCAAGTAGCACATAGCATTACCTTCAATTCTTGAATCTACAAAAATGGTTATTTGCAAGAATGAGCTCGACAGCTCAGCAAAATCTAACAGTTTTCATGCATCACGTACCACATAATAACATGTTCAACATACATCTTATACTCATAAAACTAACATAGCTTACATGTTGTAGCTCACATAACAACTATAAAGATTGAGTTCCTTACTCAATCAACGTGAAATGAGGTATTGACATATTTCGGGTTTTAAACCTCTTGGAAACATTCGCGTCATTCGCTCTTCATTATCGACCAAATGGGATGCAAATTGGGATAACTCCACAAATTTAGCCTCGTATTGCGATATGGTCATATTGTTTTGCTCCAGTGTTATGAATTTTACCTCCTTCATGTGACGAATACTTTCAGGAAAATACTTGTAGTTGAATAATTCTTGGAACTTCTCCCAAGACATGTTTAGTGCGGAAAGATGAGTTCGCTTTATAGATTCCCACCAGTAATCTACCTCTCCTCGCAACATGAAGGTGGCGAAGGGAACCTTTTGCTCCTCTGAGCATTTCAAGACATCAAATATCTTGGTGATCTGCGTAATTCATGTCTCTGCCTTAAGTGGTTCTGGCTTTCCCAAAAACTCTAATGGTCCCAGCTCCTTGAACTGGTTAGCGGTGACCAGCCGTGAGTTGCCAGTGTTTCCACCTACATTTTGAATAGGAGTCTCTCTCATTTGGTTTTGTATGAATTCTAGAAAACTCCTAAACGTACCATTGCTTGTTATTTGGTCAGTGTTGTTGTTTATTTGAGGATTATTGCCTTCCTGATGCACATTATTCTGGTTATTAATCGTCGGTGACTCAATGGTCTCATGTACTTCATAGCTTATCTCAACATTTTCAGATGTCATTTTCAAACACTGCCACAAAACAACGGTTAATTGACATGCCACATATTATCCCTATATTCCGACCGACCAATTAAATAACAATTAAGCTTAGATGGGTCATACTAGCGAAGGATTTACCCGTCTCTCCCCTCCTAGTTCTAGCCTTAAATCTTAGCTAGAGATCATATCTCTAAGCTTTGATACCAACTGTGAAGCCCCCAAAATAGGTATACATCACCCATTCTGAGTCGCCAAATACATGGTACATAATTCAAATACAAACGTAATTTATACAACTGTTAAGTGTCGTACAGAATACGACAAAACATAAGCTGTGAGTTTTAATACAAATATTGTCTCCTAGACAATATCCAAACTCAAAATAAGTCTCCATTACAATTATTATCACACTATTTCATAGAATAGTGAAGACTAGTAATGCAACCATCTCGGACCGTCACTCCATTCCCTGACTAGTCCCAGCTATATTCTTATTTCCTGAAGAGAACAATGAAAGAAAAGGGTGAGCTCAACTAGCCCAGTAAAGAATATTATGACTAAGACAATGCAGAATAAATTATCCTTAGCCTTCAACAGTATAACAACTGATAGAATACAATAGACAACAAGTTTTAGATCAACAACTGTAGCGGAATAAGCAATCCATTAGAAAAGTCAAGTAGAGCATGATATCTACTATCTTCTATGATTTAGAAGTTTATCATCAATTTTATCGCTGAGACTAAGCTTAATAAATAATCCACATCACTGAATTATCCATACACTACGGGCCAATGATATTCATTATTGTCACATCCACGAATCATGCATTCACTACGGGCCAAGGATATTCGTTATTATCACCAATGGTTATGGTCATGGTCATGGTCATATCAAACAACAGTTCATCTTTGCACCCTTGGCCAAAGAGAACACATAGTCATGATCATACCAACAACTGTCCATCAATGCACTATGGGCCAATGAGGACTTTTATCACATCATTTGTAACATTACAGGTCATGATTATACTGATACATAGTTATAATCATACCAATCAACAGTCCATCTATGCACTATTGGCCAAAGATGACTTTTTATCACAATATAAGCATGAGGATGATGACAATAATATAAGAATTCAATCAAACATGATCAAGGATAAATATTAAAGACTTTTAATTTATCCAGAGTTTACAAATGTCCAAATTGTCAACATGATACTGCTTTGTGGAGTAAAATTCAAGAATAATATTCACGTATCAAAAATAATTTGGACAGAAAAGAAATCAATTTTTGTCATAAATATTACCCCGGGTGAATAGTACCCGAGTGAATAATACCTCGTGAATTGTACTTCGTGAATAGTATCCTGTGAATTACACTTCATGAATAGTGTCATACGTATGAATAGTACCATACATATGAATAATGTCATAAGTATGAATAGCGTTGTATGTATGAATAGTACCCATGAATAGTACTACAGCATGAAAAGCTTAAAATTTAACAAGAATGTTCAGAAAAATATCCTTGTGAAACGATACCAGATGAAGCGTAAATTTCTAGGATATTCTACTAATTTCAAGGAGTATAGAAGCAATACTTAACAAAATTAGTGTAGAATTCGGAATCTGAAATAAAATAATATTACTTATATACTACAGAGTATGGAAGAAAATATTATTTCTTACGAATATTGAACAAAAATAATATCTCTTACGAATATTGAACAAAAATAATACTCCTCACGAATATTGAACGAAGATAATATCCCTTATGGATATTGAACGAAAATGATATTCATTATGAATATTAAACGAAAATAATATTTCTTATGAATACGAAAAATAATATTTCTTCTAAATATAAAATAAATAATACCCATTACCTTAAAAAGAGAGTAATTCTGACTGGTATAGCGGAGATATTCTTGAAGAAAACTTGCACTATTTTCTACACTCAAACCTTCCTTAAACTCAAAAGAAATACGTTCAATATTATAGAAGAAGAATTCTCTGATTCTGGTGTGATTTTCATTTCTAAACTGAGCATCCTATTTATAGGAGAATGACATGATACTATTTGGACGCATAGTAGGGGAAGAATCATGGGCGAAGTTCACGAATTTTCGATGAAAAATTTTGATTTTACTATGCAGCACTATACTGCACTATGTAGTACTATGCACGATAAAATATAATATATTCTATTTTGCAAAAAAAAAAAGAAAACTTATTATAATATATATAATAATAAAAATAATAATAATAATAATACTCCCTTTTCCACCCGTGAACCCCCCCCCCCCGACAAACACACACACACACACACACACACACACATATATATATATATATATAAAACAAAACTGAGATAACTTTTTTTCGACAATTTTGAAAAATGGGTAAGTGGGGGTCCATGTAATAAGTAAAATTTACAACAAATGCTTCATAAAAATCCCTTTTATTTATCTCAACTCACTTAGCTTCTCAAAACATATTTTTAATAACATTTTTTCATCATTATTATAACTCACAATATTAATAATCAAATCATTCCTAGGAAAGAGGGGGCTTTCCGATAAGGACTTCTCCCTATTGGCGCGCAATTAGGTGACCAAACCTCTTTCCTCGACAGAACTTTCTAGACATCGTCAATAATGCAAATAATAATATGAATAACTTTGCCGTCTCAATTATTGATTTAATAATATAAAATATTATGACAATAATTGAATCAATAATGTGAGATACTATGCAGCAATTACTATGGTAATAATTGAACAAAACTGAATGACTTCTCACGTAAGCATCAATAATCAAAATACTTTACAATATCGTGTGCTACTATGCAACCACGCATATTACTGTACTTTTACCACCGAATATTTCAATAGTTAACAAAAAAACTTTTGACATTATTTTTATAAAAAGTTGTTTTGTCGTTTTCTAACTTTGACAGTAATTCTGTTGTGGGGGTTCACCAATAAGTGTGTCGTCGTATGAATATTCCCTGATAAAATGAATATTCTCCGACCAAACAAATATTTTATGATAACTTACTTACTTTGCAAAAAATTATAAATATTACCCACAACTATAAAATTATATCAAATCCACACCTTTTTATTCAAAAAAAATATTTCAAGAAAATTAAATCTTTATTAATAAAAGTTGTGGTCTTACAACACAGCTGAGTATGAAGGATGTATAATGGGATTGAAACTGACCCAATCCATGGGTATCCAACCGTTAGCAGTTTTTGGATATTCCGAGTGGGTCATCAAGCAAACCATCGGGGCATATCACATAAAGGAATTGCATTTGTCGCCCTACCATCGGCAAGTCATCGAGATGGCTATGGAGTTCAAAGACATTACCTTCATCTACATCCCTCAAAATAGAAATGATTTTGTGGATGCATTAGCAACACTGGCTTCTTTAATCCATGTATCAAATAGGAGAAAAATTCTTGATATTAAATTTGCAAGCCAGAAAGCACCAGCCTAAGGGAATTATATTGGAGAAGTATCATATGAACTACCTCCCATCAAAAAGCCTTGGTATCAGGATACAAAAGAATATCTCAGAGATAGATCTACTCCCGCTGGGGCAAGTCAAACTGAAAGAAAACAAATCCATAAAATGGCTATGAAATTCTATCTAAGCGGAGATGCACTCTACAATCAATGGAAATGCCATCCACGCTCCTCCAAACGAACTACACAATATGATCGAGTTCACCATGACCCTTTTCCATGTGGGGGATGGACGTGATCGGGCCAATTGAGCCCAAAGCCAGCAATGGTCATTGGTTTATCTTCACCATGATCGACTACTACACCAAATGGATTCAAACCGCATCCTTTTCCAAAGTCACTAAGAAGGTAATCATTGGTTTCATCAGAAATAATATAATCTGTCAATATGGACAACCGAAGGTGATCGTATCAGACAACGTGAAAAATCTAAACAACCAGATGATGAAGGAATTATGCAGCAAATTCCACATTAAACATCTTAATTTCGTCATTTAACGTCCCAAAATGAATGGTGCTATTGAAGCGGCCAACAAGAACATCAAAAAGATAATGCAAAAGATGTTGGCAAATCACAAAGGGTGGCCTGACTTATTGCCTCTAACTCGGTTAGCCTACAGAACGTCAATGTGTACTTCCATTAGGACTACCCCCTACTTATTGGTATATGGCATGGAAGTAGTGCTTCCCATAGAAGTGGAAATGGAATCATTAAGAGTGTTGGTAGATGCTCAGATGGAAGAAGACCAATGAATGTAAGAACGGTACCACCAGCTATCTCTGATAGATGAAAAAAGGGTAGCAACCATCTTTCATGGTCAGCTATATCAACAAAGGATTGCTCGGTCCTACAACAAGAAGGTCCGATTTAGACAATTTAAAGAAAATAACTTGGTGCTGAAGAAGATCCTTACCAATCTATATGAAGCCAGGGGAAAATTTACCCCAAATTGGGAAGGCCCTTTCATCGTCATAGAAGTGTTGACGGGAGGAGCCCTTAGATTGTAAGAAATGGATGGGGAAGAATTCCCCTAGCTCATTAATTTAGACATCGTGAAAAGGTACTCTGTCTGAATTACCGGTAAACCAACATCCTAGTTCTGAAAAAAAAAAATCAAGTCAATTCAGGTTTTCACTACATAATCTAAACTATAGAAGACCTAATCTCCCCTCTACGGGAGTACGTAGGCAGCCATTTATGGTGCAGTTTAACCAAACAAAAACCCAAAACACTTTTTCAAATCGAGATAAATACTTTCCAAACCATTCAGGCCAAGTCTAAACTACGGAAGACCTGATCTCCCCTTTACGAGAGTACTTAGGCAGCCATTTATGGTGCAGTTTAACCTTCAAAAGAAAAAGCCAACTCATTTATGTTTACTCAAAAATCCAATTAAATATCAGTCTCAAGACACCAAACCTTACATAAAACCAAATTCTATAAAGCCTCCACAATCAACTAACCATTCTGAGAGACCCTCCGATATCTCAATGTCAGTCCATCAGGAAAGAATTCATGATACATCAAGACATCCAGTCATAAAGAAAATGGCAATCATCGAGCCAAGATCAAAACATATACAAAAGGGAAGTGAATCAAAATATATTTCGTTGCCATATAATACTGTTTAATATATACAATGTATCCTGCACATGACAAAAATGTCTAACCAAGTCTATACAGAAAAATGAAAGCTAGTATATAAACCCGAGGTAAAACGGGATAACAAATCCAACATCGCATCCCTCTCTAAAGATAGTGGTGCATCTCTGAGCTTCTGGCCTGCACTCTCAATACGACCTAAAAGATCTGCGGTTGTCTGCAGAGTACTGCCATGATCATCCATATAATGCACTCATATCTACGATAATGCTGCCCATATAAGATTTGATAGCGATACTATCAGCAACAAAAGCATCCGTGGAAGCTCGGGCCTCGTCTCTCAACAAAAGCAGCGTCCCGGCCAAATAGGTTCTTCAACAATAATTCCCTAACATGATCCTTCTCAAAGGTCAGAAGTTATATCATCTACTCTAAAGACTTTACAGAAGGTGGGGAAACATCAGCTGAACAGATAGGAATGTCAATGACCAGAGCTGTTGTCAAACCTGCAAAAACTCATCCTCTATAGGAGAAACAGGATCCTCCATAGGCTCCTTCTCATCTGAATCAGTGCTAGGCTCTGAATAAATAACCACAGATGATGTAATGTTAGCCTCTAGCCATGCAGAATACTTAAAGGAACGACCAGGATGACTCGATGAAAAATCAGCCATCTCCTAATGGGTCCAATAATCATAAACTCTATCTAGGTTATCCTCTGACAAAGATGAGTCTGATGACCACTGGCCTAAAGCTCCATCAAAAGCATGAACATTCTGATACTGGTCAAACTATCCCATGACAACCAAAGAATGGTAAGTAGTCACTCCTCTCAGACTAGCCAATGGTAAAACGTTCATACCCACGACATGAGTAACAAAGCTGTAAGATGAGCTGAATCCTGAGCAATGCGAGATGGAGAAAGGATCCTCAATCACGGTTAGGAAGACAAACCAAGATGCGACATCTACACAATCAGCCGGGTGATAAGAATAAGACACATATATCTAATGTGTCAAGCAATATCCGTGATGTCTAAAAATGTTGATCGGTCCTAGATGCATCATAAACTGGATGTATAACAATACAACACTACCTCGAAAGAACTCAGTAGGATGGGTATGGCAGAACGTGGCTGACCTCAAGATCTCTGCTAATATCATAGGTAGGATGGTCCGACTCTTCCTGAGGGAACTAACTACTGTGATAACGCCAATATCCATATGGTCCATACACAGCTTCATGTATAAATAAGCCACGACACACATCAACAAAATGTTTACTCAGGCAGCCCGCCACTCAACCTCAGAAATGGAAAAATCTTCTGAGTGAAGTAAATAGTTGTCTGGCGATCTGAAATGATTGATCAAGAAATCTAGGGATACCACATGCCTTGAGGTAATCTCGGTTAAGACAACAATGCATCGCAAACCTGTTAAAGTCATGAACTATTGCCTGAACTCTCCAACAGCTACCCTAGCACAAGGCTAGTCCAACATAAAGTTTATGATGCGCTCATACTCCTCTAATGTAGGAGTCAACTCATAAGCCAAAACCTAAAAACATGTCTCTCAAGGATCCGGCACGAGATCATACCCTTCACAAAGCCTGCTGGTACCTGGAAGGTCAAGAGGGCCATGGAATGTCCTAGCATACTATCAGTTGTTACTCAATCTACATGGGGTAGACTATCATGCCACGTCCTCAAAGATGATGCTATCAAAGTAGGACTGTACTTAATATGGGTAACAATGGATGAAGACAGCTGTAGAACCGTATTATGAGACCATCCAGGGGGTCAATGCTAAACTCATCAATATAAATGCATGTCCGTGACATATAATGCATGTATCATGATAAATGAAAATATAATGTAAGAAATAAAAAGCATTATACATACATTCCTAAATACACCAACTCAATAAAGATTAAATACATTATCTCTGTTTACAACTGAAAATAAAAAGTACAAGGAAATGGGGCAAAGCCGCCCAATATCTAATAGAGGCCTATCAAAAGAGATAACGAGCCTATCAAAAGAAATCTATAATGTCTACATCATCCAATCGATCAACATATTGTAACTCCACCTGAGTCACCGTATCTTTGCCAGAGGGAATATTGGGTCAATACAGAGGGGGATCTGCTTTAATGAAACTATCAGAATATGGGCCACCTAAGGGGCCAGCGCCAGAGCTAGATGGATCAAAAGAATTTGCCTCTGACGAATCTCTGCCCAGATGTCTGATGAAAAAATGCGCTTGGTCCAACCGATGGGTTAAGCTGACAATCTGCTCTAAATGAGTCGGTTCTCTGACCCAGGAGATCCAGTCTGTTATAATCATGGATCCAGGAACCATATCCGCCATAAACTAAGTGGCGCAGGTCTATGCTCCAATGGTGTGAGGAGTCCACCAGAGATAAAAGACATCTTGAGTGTAAGGGCCCTCTGATAAAGTAAAGCCATTTAAGCCCACCAGGGGAATCTCGATGACTGTTTGAGAAAAAGACCAGTGGCATCTATCAGGAGCATGCTCTCCCAAGTAGAACTCCCAGCCTCCCTCCGTCAAAAAAGGGATCCGACGAGTGCATAATGTAACGATCGAGAAATTTGTAATTTAATTTAAATATTTATAGAATTAAATAGATATTTAAAATAATTTATTTATTGAGGAAAATAAATATTTGATGAATTGTCATGAATCAATTTAGTAATTAAATTGATTAATGTTAATTAAATTGAGTATTGATAATTTTATCTGTTGGATTTAATTTAAGAAAATAATTAAATTAAATCAATTGCTTAATATGTAAGAAAATAATTAAATTAAATGAATTGTTTAATTTAATGGAAATAAATAAATTAAATAAAGTGATGTTTCTAATTAAATTAGATATATAATTATTTATTAATTTTAAGTATAATGATAATGAGATTTTTATTATTATTGTATAAGTTATTTAAATTAACTAAACTAAGTTATTTAAATTAATTAGAGTGTGACATAAAGTAACTATATAATATAAATAATATAATAATAATTTGATTTTTGGGAATTTTGGTTAGCCAAACAGGCCCTTGTGGCCCTTGGTTTTTTTCAACTGACGCTACCTATTCGTTTTTTACCTGACGTTGGAGGTGAGAGTTAGTATATTTCAACGCATTTTATTTTTCTCTAAGGCCTAGCTAGATATCACAGAGTGTTCAGAGAGAGAGCTTGAAGGAAGAGAACTCAGTAATATTGGCTTGGAGGAGAAGGGTTTTGGAAAAGGATTGCTATCAATTGCTTCCATAAACAAGGATTAAGGTATATTGTAATTCTAATATTTTGTGCTTTGAGTTCTCTCGTGGAATTTTCTACGTGAATTATTAAATTACGTAAATGATGGTTTGTATATGTGCACTTATAGGTTTGCAAACTCTGTTGATTATCATGTGTACATGTTGTTTGATATCAAATTCATGAGAAATTGGGTTGAGGAAGAAAAGGAAAATCACAGTGTTTGTGTTCTTATAATATGGCCATAGAAAGTACCAAATTTCTTATTCAATATATGATGTAATCTGTAATTTGTTGATGGATTATGAAAATATATTGAGAAACAAAAACAACGCAGTCTAAATTATGTCAATTGATTGAGAAATGAATTAGTGGTGATCAAATTCGCTAAAGGTGTCAAAAATGGAGTTTTCATGAGAAAACATGAAATTTAAGGAATTAAAATAGTTTAATTTGATGTTTAGTTGTTCTAAGTCGATGAATATGTGAAGAAACATGTATGTGTTAGTTTTATATCAATTGGTTGTGCTAATTTCACTATTTTGATGGTGAAATTTGTGTTAGTTGGGCTAAAATGGAACTCTCATTCTTTGCTTTTTTTTTTTTGTCGTGTGTGTGGCGCAATGCGCCATCACTACCAATCGAAAATGGCAGTGCAACTCTGTTCATTGGTTTTCAGAGATTGAGCACCAAAAGCAGCCACAATGCTACCGGTGCCAAGGCCAAAAATGGTGCAGCTGCGTCGGTCCCAGGCTTAAGTATGGCGCAATTGCTTGCACCCTACGATCTGAGATAATGAAGTCTTGCTTATTTGCAGATCATGTGTAATGGACTTATATTAGTTTAGCATGCATGTTAATGATGTTGAGGTATAATATAAACTACAATAACAGATTGTCATGTGTTGTTATATAAAGTGTAAAAGAATTTAAGTGATTATTTAAATAAGTTATGTAATGAACCAAATGGCATGTTTTCAAAAGTTAAATGTAAATGATAAGGTTCATAGTGTGATTTCAAAATTGTTAAGGTGTTAACCAACGTGGTTAGGTGCTAGGTTAGGGTTATGACCTAAATGATGGTTTAAACCCTAAAAGCTAATATTCATACAATTAATTGTTTTTGTGATTTCAATGATGTATGTAGGGTAATTGGAGATTATTTTTCATTTGTGTAGATTACAATCAATGCAAGTTTCTAAATCTTATCTCCTTACGATTGAGCAAGTTTTCTAACTCTACCTTGTTATTACTGAGCAAGTTCTTAAACCTTAATTCTTTACATTGAGCAAAGCTTTCGAAATTCATTCTTTTCGTATTGAATGCAAGTTCCCATTCCTAAATTATTATTGTGCAAGTTCCTAACATTCTTTATGAAGTTGAGCAAGCTTAACCTATCTTGCGTATGTTTGTATAAGCTTATGTAACCTAATTCGTTACATCGAGTGTGATTTAGTTTCCTAATTATTATTCAAAGCATATATTGTTATAATACATTGATTCAAGGGAGATTGTTTAAACTCTTCTATAGCGCTTTGCATGTATATCATGTTTACTCAATTATATATTATTGTTATTCAATCTTTGACTTTGATAACCTTGTTCAAAGCTTTATCGTTGTATTAAACCTTAAAGTAGTAAGAAAACCTTTATTGATTGAATTAATCTATATTCGAATAGTGTTTTAAAATTCTCGAAACACTGATAAGCTAGTACCAAACTAAACTTTCTTTAGTGCAGAAATTCTAAATTCAAACCAGACGAACAACCCTAACATAGGGGATTTTGTGCGTAAACGCTTAGATGTTTGTGCATAATACATGGTACAAAGGGTGATCCCCCTAAGCACGCTAAGAAGGGTCCAGATATAGTCTAAATGATTATTAAGGTTGGGTAATAATACCTAAGCACGGGGACATAGTTCGTGGTCTTAAGACCCTCAGATAAATAAAGTTCAAACTTGTTTTCTATTTTGATTTGTAGAACAAGTTCTTTATTGTTCAGCTTTCGTTGTTCACTCTCATGTTATTATCATTGCTACGTTCTATATTAGTGAGCATTTGTTTGCTCACTCTTGTAATTAACATTGCAGCTAAAGTGGAGAAAGTTGATGAGCCGTCGACTAGCAAAGGCAAGGGCAAGATGTCCAAATGATGAAGACTTTTGAGAATTTTATTTTAATAAATTATGTTGAAGACTTGTTTTAATATGTGATGTATTCCGCAAACTTATGTAATAATTTTAAGGTTAGATTACCTGGGATTTAATTCAAGATGATGATGTAACCCTTTAATGGGAAAGATTATTGTTTAAGATTATTTAAATTATGTCTTTATCCTTTATTGATGGGTAGTTAGATGTAATAGTTTTGATAAGTGAGCACCAAATCCTGTGGGAATGAAGTACCTGGATTTGGGGGTGTCACAGGTTGGTATCAAAGCTTTAGGTTATGAATCTTAGGTGGGGAAACCTTAGGAAGTAACCTTTAAGGAGATAGAAAACATAGAGGTGTTCAACTCTTATCGGGTTTTAAGGAATGGATTAAGGTATCCATTGAAGTTAAATAATAAAAGACATTGTGTGCTATGTGTTAATAACTTATGTGCTCGCGAGTATCGAAAAATATTAAGTAAAACATAAAATATTTTGTTGTCAGGATGTCTAACGAAGGAAGACCCAGTCCAGCTAGAGGGTGATAACTCAGAGACCTATAGATGATGAGCCCCAAGACATTCATGTAGTACGGGAGCAGTTGATCCAGGAGAATGAGCCTATGACTGATCCCGAGGAGGTTAGTTCTGAGGATGTAGAGGAGGAGGATGAGGAAGAGGATCCTGAGGAGTTTCCACCAAACTCCATATCAGCGGAGATGTATGATGCTTTGTATGACCGTAATGTAGAATTACAGGATGAGGTCGAGGAGCTGAAGGAAATGGTTGAGATGCATCACGCTTCGATGGAGCAGAAGGATGCAGAGATTCAGGAACTTGATTCGAAACTTGGAAACACGGAGTGGGATCTGGTTCATACAAAGGGTCAACATGAAGACTTGTTGGCAGTGCACGAGAAGATGAAGACTGACATGGAGAAATTGAAAGATGATTTCAAGGAGGAATCAGCTAAGCATGCAAAGAGCGCGGAGGATGCGTGGATGAAGGCTCAACGTGCGATCGTCTTTGAGGCTAAGGTCCAAGTGAAGAAAGCCAAAATGAAAGAGATGGATTATGCTTTTAATTCGGTGATTGCTAGGGCCCAGGATCGAGTCTACTATTATCCACCTCAGTTTGAGAATTCGCCGTGGTTCGTGATGGATTGCAGAACGGCGTATCGTATCATGGAGGAAGAGCGTCGGGAAGCCTTACGATGTCTTAATATGCCTAGATAGAATAAGATAGATAATAATATGTGGTCAATTATGTGAATAAATAAATTGTGAATCCCTTATTTTGAGATAAATAAAGGGATAGTATGAGTATGTAATCCTGGAACGTGTTTAGTTTAGGAAAGCGAATGTTATAGTGGTTATGCTATCTTGAACATGTTTTAAAACTTTGTGAATGAATAAAATATCAAAGTTTATTTGAAATGTTATGTGTTAAAGATTTAATCTTGGAATGTTTAAGTTAAACTTCAAATACCGAAGAAGTTGAGTAATGAGCTAATAAGCGTATATTTTAACAGAAAATGCCTCCTAGAAGAAGACAACCACGTCAACACGCACCTCTAGAGGGGTCTACTAATAATAACAACGAGACCAATGCTAATCCGGTTCAGCAGTTGGTAGCTTTGTTGACGAGTGCACTTGCGAATCAACCACAAGCTCAAGTCATGACTTTTAAGGAATTCAAAGCGGTTGGACCGCCAGAATTTCAAGGGTCTATGAATCCAGTAGAAGCCCAAACCTGGATCACAGAAATGGAGAAGGTATTCGACGTTGCTAGAGTTAACGAGGATCAGAAGACTGCGTTTGCAACGTTCATGCTGAAGTCTGAAGATAGCTACTGGTGGAAAGCAAATAAGGTTCGTGGAGGACAAGGAGTGATAGGTTGGGATAGATTTAAGGAGATGTTCTTTGAAATGTACTTTCCAGTGAGTTCTCAGAATCAGTTGGAAGTACAATTTCTTGAGCTGAAGCAAGGAACAATGACGGTGCCTGAATATGCTGCGAAGTTTAACAAGTTGGCAAGATTTGCCACTTATCAAGTTAATACCGATGAACGCAAAGCAAGAAGATTCGAACAAGGATTGAAGCCCAGACTTTACAGCAAGGTTTCAATGTTCCAGCTGAACACATTTGCGGTTGTACTGGAGAAGGCAATTATCGCGGAAGGTGGAAGCGATACTTTGACCAAGTACAACCAAGAACAGAAGAAGAGGAAGAATGAGAATGAGAATAAAGCTGGTGGAAGTAACGTTGGAAGTAATAATCAGAAGACGAAATGGAGAGAGAATTCGACTGCGGGAGGACAACAAGGAAATCAGTAGAAGAAAAAGTTTGAGGCTTGCGCAACTTGCGGGAAGAACCATACTGGGGTATGTTTGAAGGGAAAGCGAGTATATTTCAATTTTGGTCAGGAGGGACACATTGCACCGAATAGTTTTAGTCTGAAGAAAGGAGCATGTTTTACCTGCGGTTCAAAGGATCACATGGCTCGTGATTGCCCTAAGAAGCCAGCGGGAAGTGCAAGTGGTAGAAAAGGAAACAACAACGGCGGTGGTGCATTAACTATCACTGGACCAGCTCAATCAAGCCGACCTACAGCGAGGACTTTCAATATGACCGTGCAGGATGTTGTATAGTCTAAGGATGTGGTGTCAGGTATCATTCCAATTAATGGTATTGATGCTTATGTACTATTTGATTCGGGTGCTACTTGTTCATTTATATCCGATGAATTTGCTCAAAACTTAGATTTGCCTCAGGAAGAATTAGAATTTCCCTTAAGTATAGAGATTGCGAATAGGGAAGTGATTCCTGTTAAATTCATATATAGGAATTGTAGAGTGGTTATAAAAGGTCATGAGATGATGGTAGATTTGATACCAATTAGACTTGGTGAATTTGATGTTATATTGGGATTGGATTGGTTATTCAATACGGAGCAGTAATTCATTGCCAAAGGAAGTGTGTTAACCTTATGACTCCATCAAAGGTTGTGTTCTTTGGTAGCAAGTCACCTCGACAAGCAAGTTGTCTGGCGGTGATGCAAGCCAAGAAGTTGTTGAGACAAGGATGTGTAGGATACTTAGCCTACATTGTCGATATGTGCGTAAGAAGAGTGCTTGAAGTTGGAAGAGATACCGATCATAAGAGATTTTGCGATGTATTTCCGCATGATTTGCAAGGGTCTTCTTCCGGATCGATAAATCGAGTTCGTGATTGATTACACCAGAACGAAGAAATGAAAGAATTGATGGTGCAATTACAAGAGTTGCTTTCGAAAAAGTATATTAAATTTAGTGTTTCGCCCATGGGGAGCACCGGTGTTGTTTGTTAAGAAGAAAGACGGATCAATGCGGCTCTGCATTGACTACCGAGAATTGAATAAGATTACAATTAAAAATAAGTATCCATTACCTAGAATCGATGACCTATTCGATCAGTTGAAAGGAGCGAGGTATTTCTCGAAGATAGACCTGAGAAGTGGTTATCATCAGTTGAAGGTGAGGCCGAGGATGTACCAAAAACAACGTTAACTCGGTATGATCATTACGAGTTTTTGGTTATGTCTTTTGGTTTAACTAACACACCTGCAGCGTTCATGGACTTGATGAACAGGGTGTTTAAACCATTCTTAGACAAGTTTGTGGTGGTGTTTATTGATGATATATTGGTATATTCCAAAACCAAAGAAGAACCTGTGGAACATTTAAGGGTTACGTTGGAGACGTTGAGAAAAGAGAAGTTGTACGCTAAGTTCTCAAAATGTGAATTTTGGTTGGAACGTGTACAGTTTCTCGGGCATGTTATTGATAAGGACGAAATTTCAGCAGATCCATCAAAGGTAGAAGCTGTAATAAACTGGGATCAGCCGAAGACACCATCAAAAGTGAGGAGTTTCTTAGGATTGGCGGGTTTTTATCGATATTTTATTCAAGACTTTTCCAAGATCGCGACTCCGTTGACGAATTTAACTAGAAAAGCGATTAAGTTTGTTTGGACAGAGAAGTGTGACGAAAGTTTTCGAGAATTAAATAAGAGGTTGAGTTCAACACCTGCGTTGTCATTGCCTGATGATACAGGAAATTTTGTGGTGTATAGTGACGCATCACATAAAGGACTAGGCTGTGTGCTTATGCAGAACGACAAAGTTATTGCGTATGCATCACGTCAGTTGAAAGATTACAAGAAGGGGTATCCAACTCATGACTTGGAGTTGGCGGCAGTAATGTTTGCCCTGAAAATTTGGAGACATTATCTTTATGGAGAGAGGTGTGAGTTATATACCGACCATAAAAATCTGAAGTATATCTTTACACAAAAAGATTTGAACATGCGACAAAGAAGATGGTTGGAATTGATCAAAGATTATGATTGCGAGATTTTCTATCATCCCGAAAAGGCGAATGTTGTTGTTGATGCCTTAAATAGGAAGGGACGGGAGAAGTGATATTAACTGATCAAGAGAAGCTAGTGTCGAAAATGGCTAAGATGGAGTTGGAAATAAAATATCCGACAGAATCCGATGAAAAGTTATTCTAGATGGGAAATAGTTCAACGTTGGTGGATAAGGTGAAAAATGCACAACTTCAGGATGGAGACTGTGAAAAGATAAAATAGAGGATATCTGAAGGTGAGAAAAGCAAATTCAAAATCGATTCGGAAGGGTTACTTCAATTTGAAGGGAGAATTTGGGTTCCGCAAGTACCAGAAGTTAAAGAAGAAATTTTGAGTGAAGCTCACAACTCAAGATATTCGATTCACCCTGGGAGTACAAAGATGTATTATGATCTTAAGTATCATTTTTGGTGGCCGAATATGAAGAGGGATGTGGCTGAGTGTGTGGCGAAATGCTTAATGTGTCAGAAAGTCAAAGCTGAACATCAAAGGCTAAGCGAATTGTTACAACCGTTGGAGATACCAGAATGGAAATGGGAGCATATCACAATGGATTTTGTGGTAGGTCTTCCAATGACTCAGCAAGGCTATGACGCTATTTGGGTGATTGTTGACCGACTGACGAAGTCGGCACACTTTTTGCCAATCAAGATTCGGTTTACCCTAGATCGGTTAGCAAAATTGTACGTGAAAGAGATTGTGTCGAGACACGGTGTACCTGTGTCTATTGTATCAAACAGAGATCCACGTTTCACATCTAATTTCTGGAGACGACTACAAGAATGTTTGGGAACACAGATGAGAATGAGCACAGCGTACCATCCTCAGACCAACGGACAAAGTGAGAGAACCATCCAAACACTAGAAGATATGCTCAGAGCTTGTATCATAGATTTTAAGGGAAATTGGGATGACCATCTACCATTGGTGGAATTTGCTTCTAATAATAGTTATCACGCGAGTATTGGCATGCCGCCTTATGAAGCGTTATACGGTAGAAAGTGCAGAACTCCGTTATGCTGGGACGAGGTAGGTGAACGTCAGCTATTGGGTCCGGAATTGGTACAACAGATTGTCGAGATCATCAAAGTGATTCGAGCGAGATTAATAGACGCACAAGATAGACAGAAGAAATATGCCAATCAGCATCGACAAAATAGGGAATTCGATGTCGGTAGTTATGTTTTCCTGAAAGTGTCTCCCTAGAAGGGGAAAATTCGATTTGGCAAGAAAGGAAAATTAAGCCCTAGGTATATAGGACCTTTTGAAGTGCTTCGACGAGTTGGTGAAGTGGCGTACGAGGTAGCCTTACCTCCGGAGTTAGAGCATATTCATAATGTTTTCTATGTTTCGGTATTGAGACAATATAAGCCTGATTATAAGCATGTTATAGAATATGAGCCCTTACAGTATAAGAAGGATTTATCATATGAAGAAGTCCCTGTTCAAATTGTTGACAGAAAAGAGCAAGTACTGAGGAATAAGGTAATACCTTCTGTTAAGGTAATCTGGAGAAACCACAATGCTGAGGAAGCTACGTGGGAACTTGAAAGCGTTATGATGAATAATTATCCTCAGTTACTTGCTTGATCTTGTATAGCGATTCTGGGGACACAATCTTGTTAAGGAGGGAAGAATGTAACGAATAATTTTTTTTCGAGTTGTGATTCTGGGGACAGAATCCTTTTAAGGAGAGAAGGATGTAACGATCGAGAAATTTGTAATTTAATTTAAATATTAATGGAATTAAATAGATATTTAAAATAATTTATTTATTGAGGAAAATAAATATTTGATGAATTATCATGAATTAATTTAGTAATTAAATTGATTAATGTTAATTAAATTGAGTATTGATAATTTTATCTGTTGGATTTAATTTAAGGAAATAATTAAATTAAATCAATTTACTTATATATAAGAAAAATAATTAAAATAAATGAATTGTTTAATTTAATGGAAATAAATAAATTAAATAAAGTGATGTTTCTAATTAAATTAGATATATAATTATTTATTAATTTTAAGTATAATGATAATGAGATTTTTATTATTATTATATAAGTTATTTAAATTAACTAAACTAAGTTATTTAAATTAATTAGAGTGTGACACAAAGTAACTATATAATATAAATAATATAATAATAATTTGATTTGGGGGAATTTTGGTTAGCCAAACAGGGCCTTGTGGCCCTTGGTTTTTTTCAACTGACGCTACCTATTGGGTTTTTTACCTGACGTTGGAGGTGAGAGTTAGTATATTTCAACGCATTCTATTTTTCTCTAAGGCCTAGCTAGATATCACAGAGTGTTGAGAGAGAGAGAGTGAAGGAAGAGAACTTCGATAATATTGGCTTGGAGGAGAAGGGTTTTGGAAAAGGATTGCTATCAATTGCTTCCATAAACAAGGATTAAGGTATATTGTAATTCTAATATTTTGTGCTTTGAGTTCTCTGTGGGAATTTTCTGTGAATTATTAAGTTACGTAAATGATGGTTTGTATATGTGCATTTATAGGTTTGCAAACTCTGTTGATTATCATGTGTACATGTTGTTTGATATCAAATTCATGAGAAATTGGGTTGAGGAAGAAAAGGAAATCACAGTGTTTGTTTTCTTATAATATGGCCATAGAAAGTACCAAATTTCTTGTTCAATATATGATGTAATCTTTAATTTGTTGATGGATTATGAAAATATATTGAGAAACGAAAACAACGCAGTTTAAATTATGACAATTGATTGAGAAACGAATTCGTGGTGATCAAATTCGCTAAAGTTGTCAAAAATGGAGTTTGCATGAGAAAACATGAAATTTAAGGAATTAAATAGTTTAATTTGATGTTTAGTTGTTCTAAGTCAATGAATATGTGAAGAAACATGTATGTCTTAGTTTTATATCAGTTGGTTGTGTTAATTTCACTATTTTGATGGTGAAATTTGTGTTAGTTGGGCTAAAAACGGAACTCGTTCTTGCTGCTTCTTTTTTATATCGGTGTGTGTGCAATTGCATGTGCCATAGTCATAAACATAATTAAATGGCACAAATTTGTCTTTGCTAGGTTTTTGTAGTGAGCACCAAATAGCAAATTACTACCGTGCTAACGCCAAAATGGCGAATCATAAGAATCGCAAGCCTAAGTTGTCCCGCCACAAGATTAAGTATGGCAGTCTGCTTATTTACAGATCATGTGTAATGGACTTATATTAGTTTTGCATGCATGTTAATGATGTTGAGGTATAATATAAACTACAATAACAGATTGTCATGCGTTGTTATATAAAGTGTAAAAGAATTTAAGTGATTATTTAAATAAGTTATGTAATGAACCAAATGGAATGTTTTCAAAAGTTAAATGTAAATGATAAGGTTCATAGTGTGATTTCGTAATCATTAAGTGTGTTAACCAACGTGGTTAGAAGTGCTAGGTTAGGGTTATGACCTAAATTGATGGTTTAAACCCTAAAAGCTAATATTCATACAATTAATTGTTGTTGTGATTTCAATGATGTATGTAGGGTAATTGGAGATTATTTTTCATTTGTGTAGCTTACAATCAAGGCAAGTTTCTAAACCTTATCTCCTTACGATTGAGCAAGTTTTCTAACTCTACCTTGTTATTACTAAGCAAGTTCTTAAACCTTAATTCATTACATTGAGCAAAGCTTTCGAACTTCATTCTTTTCATATTGAATGCAAATTCCCATTCCTAAATTATTATTGTGCAAGTTCCTAACACTCTTTATGAAGTTGAGCAAGCTTAACCTATCTTGTGTATGTTTGTACAAGCTTATGTAACCTAATTCGTTACATCGAGTGAGATTTAGTTTCCTAATTATTATTCAAAGCATATATTATTCTAATACATTGATTCAAGGGAGATTGTTTTAACTCTTCTATAGCGCTTTGCATGTATATCATGTTTACTCAATTATATATTATTGTTATTCAATCTTTGACTTTGATAACCTTGTTCAAAGTTTTATCGTTGTATTAAACCTTCAAGTAGTAAGCAAACCTTCATTAATTGAATTAATCTATATTCGAATAGTGTTCTAAAATTCTAGAAACAATGATAAGCTAGTTCCAAACTAAACTTTCTTTAGTGCGGAAATTCTAAATTCATACTCAGACGAACAACCCTAACATAGGGGATTTTGTACGTGTAATGTTTAGATGTTTGTGCACAATACATGGTACAAAGGGCTGATCCCCCTAAGTACGTTAAGAAGGGTCCGTATAGTCTAAATGACTGTTAAGGTTGGATAATAATACCTAAGTACCGGGGACATAGTTCGTGGTCTTAAGACCCTCAGATAAATAAAGTTCAAACTCATTTTCTATTTTTATTTGTAGAACAAGTTCCTTATTGTTCAGCTTTCGTTGTTCACTCTCATGTTATTATCATTGCTATGTTCTATATTAGTGAGCATTTTTTTGCTCACTCTTGCAATTAACACTGCAGCTAAAGTGGAGAAAGTTGATGAGCCGTCGACTAGCAAAGGCAAGGGCAAGATGTCCAAATGATGAAGACTTTTGAGAATTTTATTTTAATAAATTATGTTGAAGACTTGTTTTAATATGTGATGTATTCCGCAAACTTATGTAATAATTTTAAGGTTAGATTACCTAGGATTTAATTTGAGATGATGATGTAACCCTTTAATGGGAAAGATTATTGTTTAAGATTATTTAAATTATGTCTTTATCCTTTATTGATGGGTAGTAAGATGTAATAGTTTTGATAAGTGAGCACCAAATCCTGTGGGAATGAAGTACCAGGATTTGGGGGTGTCACAGATAATACATACTCTAACCTGGTCAGAAAATCATCCTCAAAGCCAACTATCAGATAATTAGGGGTATATGGAACTCATGTGACGACATCGGCGGTTAACAACTCCAACTGCAAACGAGAATGGGTAAACCCCTCTGCTATAGGGACCTCGACCAAAGTGGAATAATGTTAGCGTCGTTCTCATATATAGGTATCCAGACCTAAAGTAATAGCTGGGCGTAGACAAGGGAGCCTCTCATATGCCCAAAACTATAAAGGCAAAGATAAAATATCCTCAGTCATGAAGATTGACAACACTAGTGAGGGAAATTAAAAGATAAAGAGAAACTTCTCACCAGCAGAAATGGGTAAATGCCTAGCTAAGCCTCTGTCACGCCCTCTGAGCGTAAGCGCATCCCTCGAAGGAAATAGGTGAAGGTGAAGGAGCCCTAATCAAAATCTTTGATGCGTTCCACATCATGCGTGGTATTTACCAAAGAAAAAGAGACCGTAGAGGGATCGAACTGCAGTTGGGGAAATATTGGCCACCAAAGGCACAGGCTCTCCTGTAAACTCCATCCCCGTGATGAATCGCCAATCCATCGGTGTAATCATCACCACACAGTCCAATAAATGGAGAGATTGAATATGGTGAAACCAGCACTCAGATAAAGCCCTTAGATAACCCCAGGGGCAGCGACGGGGAGGAATGGAAAAAAGCCTCAAAATCCCAAGAGTGGACAATGGCCTGGTAGTCTGGATGAAGGGTCTAATATAAAAAATGAATGCTAAACCAGTTTCCCTTAGGCTGAGTGAAGTTGGGAACCTGCATCAAGTTCAAAATCAAGATCAAACCATTGCCCGAAAGTGGGAAAAGAAGAAAGGTAAAAATGAAAATAGTTATTACCTCGTTCGCATTAAGATAGATGGATGACATCTCAAATCATCTAGAAGATCTAAAATTGTTATACTAATAGATAGAAGCTCCCGACAGGGAATGGAAGCAGGATGAGTTGGGTCCTCAATAGGAACATCATCCTCCTCATCTATAGCCTCCGTTATATACAATTGAATGGGACAAATTACCGACTCGGTCAACCGATGAGGCTTCCGGGCCAGACGAGGCACAGAGACATCAGAAGCACTCCTCCTAATGCCTGAGGAAACCCGACAAGAACTAATCGACTTGTCTGAGTCCATAACTTGTACAGAATCTCTAAATCACCTCAGAAAGGGTGAGGTACGCTTCTAAACTAAAGCCATTAAATTCAAATCATTGCATCATGCATAGTCTAGGTGAAAATATGCATTAATTTAACATATTTCCCATGTAGAGTTAAAATCGCATGCATATTAAATGCCCAGACTCTTGAAAAAATTTCACAAGAATCTCCTTTATAAAATGGACTATCCGCATGCACATAGGCATGACTAGGTGGCCATTCAGTAACACACCAACCCAAAATCATTTGCATTTTATATATATGAAAAACATTAAAATTAAACTCACCATGGTAGCCAAATTACCATATATATTTTATTTGAAAATTTATGCTCATTTGCCCTCAATTAAGATGATTAAAAGGTCAAAAAAGGGTGCAAATTGACTGTTGAGAAAATGAAAAAAAAATCATCATGAAATGTTCAGCATGGTAAAATACAGGTCTGTTAAATTTTATTAAGTCATCTATGCATACATATTTGATACATTGCGTTTAAACTCATACTGCATGAAAACTAACATTCTAGCGGTCAAAACTTTAAAAGAAAGAATCTAAACGTTACCAGGGTTGTGAAGAACGCTTGTACGATGGCGGATTTCGGGAAAAATAGCCCGAACTGAGTAGACCTGAGCTAGAAGGTTTGGATTTTTTAAAAACATTGAAGTTAAAAATGACTTTTGAAAGGCCAGTGAGGTTTAAATCCACCCATAGTCTACCGCGAGTCTACCTGTGACAACCTAAGGTGGGTCCCACCCCCTCCGACTCGATCAAATTTGAGTTACAACACAGTCCCTTAAGGGCAAAAAGTTAAATTAGAAAAAAAAAAGGTTCTACGTGATTGAAAAGAAAGGGCCTGAAACCCTGAAACGGGGCGTCAAATTTTGAAGTATAAAAATTTTCTGCAAACCATTGGTAACCGCTCCAGTGTAGCATCAAAGAAGGATCCAATGATTTAAACAGTTGGTAACAAACCCAGCGTAGCATTGGGAAGGGTCCGGTGAAGAAAGTCGTTGAAAACTACTAAAGTGAAGATCAGAGTATTTGATATTGCAAACCGTTGGCATTAACCAAGCATAGCATCATGAAAGGTCTGATGTGTGAGCCGTTGAGAACTGCTTCACCGAAAGCCATAGAAGCTAATACTCCAAACCGTTGGCGATAACTCCAGCGTAGCATCAGGAAAACCTGGTGAAGACAACTATGGAAATTTATCTTCATCAGGAAGGACCAATGATGGAATCTGTTATAAGAAAAATCTCTAGCTAAGGCATTGAGATAGTCTGGTGATGGTCAACTGTAAGACCCCAACTTATTATAAATAAAATTGAATTTCTCTAATTATTATTTTTGAAAAATAAAGTTTTAATTTGATATAATGCTTTGGCTATGGGTGAAATGTGCAAATTAAGTAAGTGGTTATAAAATAATCATTATTGTCGAGGAATATTCATTTGGTCGTAGAATATTCTTGCTGTCGGGGAATATTCGTACGATGGTGCAACCATTGTGGGCCCCATAACAGAATAATTATCGGATGAAGAAAATGACAAGTTTGAGTTTTTATAAATAACGGCGTAATTATTACCGTTAACACTGTTAAAATACCTAGTGGTTAAAATACGATGTACGCATGGTTGAACAAAGAGCACACCAGATTACCCAAATTTTTGAATTATTGATTCTTACGTAAGAAGGCACTACTCAATAATTGTTACGAAGAATTCTTTGCTCAATATTTTATTTTATTGATTCAATAATTGCTGCGTTGATATTTTATATTATTGTTGTTTCAATAATTGTCACTACACAGTATTTTCCATCAATAATTCATATTATTTGAATAATATTATTAGATAGCATTATTGGCAATGTCTAGAAAGTTCTGTCAAGGAAAGGTTTGGTCACCTAATTAGCGCCAAGAAGGAAAAATCCTTATCTGAAAAGCCCCTCTTTCTCGAGGAGCTACCAGTTGTCATTATTTTGATTCTGTAATATTATTTGTGAATAATTATTTATTGATTTATATGATAAGGAAATAATTATTTATTGATTTATTTTATGTGGATATGAATGAAGGAATTCTGCATGAAATAATTGTTGAAAGTTTGGCATATTTTCTGTGGAATTACAATTATTTGTCTGATAAAATATTCATGCAAATATATTATTATAATATTTTATAATTGTTTAAATAATAATATTATTTTATATATGAGCATGTGATTAACGGGAGGATGTTAGCAAATTGATTTGGAGTTCTTCTTGCGCCTGCTTTTAAATTCTCCTGCAAACCATCTTTGCAAATTTCTTCCAAGTGTGGGCCCTCAAGATTAGCAATTCCTTGTAAACTCTTCCTGCAAAGCCATATTTCAAAGGGTGGCCCCCACCTATATGGAAAAAATGAGAAAAGTTTGGCAAAAGTTTGGCAGGAAAGAAGTTAAGTATTTGGCAGATTTCTTTTCCTTCGTCTGAATTTCAGTATAAATAGGGGGGGTAACCCTCCTTCCTCAACACACCAATTCATAATCAGAAATTCTTATTCTAAAGTATTGTGAGAATTTTTCTTGAGTATAAAAATACTTTGAGCGTAGTTTTTCTGCAAGATTTTCCCAGAATAATATTCGATATTCCAGTCAAATCCAGTTTCTACTTAGGTAAAGGATATTATTTTATTGCAATACTCATGAGAAATATTATTTTCTTTCATACTTCATATTACGTAAGCGATATTATTTCATCTCGTATTCCTAAATTTGAACTTACTATGGTAAGTATTGCTTCTATAATTCCTGAAATGATTAAAAATTTCGCTTCATCTAATATCATTTCATAGGAATATTGGTCTGAACTTTTTATCAAATTTAGAACTTTTCATGACTTGCCATCGTTCACTTGCATTGCTCACGATTCTTCGTTCACTTGCATCGCTTCACAAAAGAAAAAAATTATTATTTTTTCCTTCCCAGTTATCTGTTGTGACCTTTAATCTTGAAATTGAATCCATGTTTTGATCTTCATTCTTGAATTTTACTACACTGTAGTTTATTATGGAGTGCTTTTGAAGTTGGATAAATTGTAGTATGAATCCCTAATATTTGTCCTTTTGTCTCACTGAATTCGTTCTCTAAGATATTTTTCATCATCCTTAGTCTTTAATGGTGATACTTGATGAATATCTTTGGCCTGTAGTGCAAAGATGAATGATTACCTGATGAATATCTTTGGCCCGTAGTGCAAAGATGAATATTTGATGCAAGATGTATATTGATTGATGTTACAGGGATAAAATATTAATGATGGACTTTTAAATTCATAGTTGATAGTAGATTTCATTCTCTACTTAACTCTTCTAATGAATTATTATTTTTGCTGCGAACGTTGATCTAAAACTGGTTGTCCATTATATTTTATCTGATTTGTTGAAGGCTAACGATAATTTGTTGTTCATTATCTTAGTCATAATATTCTTTACTGGGCTAGTTGAGCTCACCCTTTTCCTTTTTGTTCCATTTTTCTTTTCAGGAAGCAAGAATATAGCGGGGAGTAGTCGGGGTGTGGAGTGACATTCCATGCCAGTTGTTATAGTAGTCCTCACTATTTGTAAAATAGTGTATCAATAATTATAATGAGGACTTATTTGAGTGTGGATATTGTCTAGAAGACAATATTTGTATTTAAACTCACAGTATTTGTGTTGTCGTATTTGGCACGACAATTGTAATAATGATGTTGTAGTTGTTTCTGTACCATGTATTTGGCGACTCAGAATGGGTGATGTATACCTATTTTGGGGGCGTCACAATTGGTATCAGAGCTTGGGGATATGGTCTCTGGCGAAGATCAGGGAATAGAACTAGGAGGGGAGAGACGAGTAAATCCTTCGCTAGTGTGTCCTACCTAAGCTTATTTGTTGCTCGGTCATAATATAGGGATATTATATGATATGTTAATTTGTTTAATTAACCCTTGTTTTATGGCAGTTTTTAAGAATGGTAGCTGAGAACGTTAACAATGGAGTGTATCAGACTGTGGAACAACCTTCAATCACCAACCAAGAGAACGTGCAACAGGAAGGCAATATTCCTCCTGTAAATAACATTACCGAGCAAACGATGAATGATACGATGTTTAGAAGCTTTTTGCAGTTCATGCAAAATCAGACAAGAGAGACTCGTGTACAAAATACGGGTGGAAATGATAGCAACGCGCGGTTTGTCACGGCCAAGCAGTTGAAGGAGTTGGGACCACCAGATTTCTGGCGAAAGTCGGATCCAATTAAGGTAGAAATATGGGTCAAGCAAATTACCAAGATATTCGATGTCTTGCGATGTACGGAAGAACAAAAGGTTCCATTCGCCACCTTTATGTTCCGTGGTGAGGCAGATTACTAGTGGAAATCTGTGAAGCGTACCCAGCCAGCCGCACTCAACATGTCTTGGGAAAGATTTCAGAAACTGTTCAATGACAAGTACTTTCCTGAAAGTATTCGTCATATGAAGGAGGTAGAGTTTATTAGATTGGAACAGAACAACATGACGGTGTCCCAGTACGAGGGGAAGTTCGCAGAGTTATCCAGGTTTGCACCTCATTTGGTAGAGAATGAGGAACGTATGACGCGGATGTTTCTGAGAGGTCTAAAACCCGAGATTCGTTAATACCTTATCTTTCACAAATTTTCTCTGTATTTAGATGTTGTCAACAGGGCTCAATTATTTGAGCGAGATAATGAGTATGTTCAACCGAGGGACCACGACCAGGGTCATACCAGTGACAGCAGTCATCAGATCAATGATAACCAGTGAGGAGGGAAAAATTCAGACAAAAATGGTAACCACTCGGGTGGTAATCATGGCCATGATAATAGGAGAGGTGGGTCAAGTGGAAATTTGAAAAAGAGGAGATTCAACAATGATGGGAAGACATCAGCAGCAGCACCAGCAACAAATTCTAGGGGAGGAGAACAACCGCCAGTTAGATGCTACAGATGTGGAGAGGAGGGACGCATAAGTCCAAACTGTTTACAACCTTCCAATGTGTGTTTCAATTGTGGAAAAGACGGTCATATAGCCCAATTTTGTCCTATAGCAAAGTCAAGTCCAACTGGGACAGCGGCACCAAAGGCGACTACAGACAAAACAAAGTCCGTGGTTCAAGGAAGGGCGTTTGTCGTGACTGGCCAAAATGCGAGAAACCCAAACGAGGTGATCACGGGTAATCTAATCTTGAACTCTTACGAAGTTTATACCTTACTAGATACCGATTCTACCCATTCTTTTATCTCTCATGCTTGTGCTCAACATTTAAACTTGACTCTAGAGAAATTAGACTTTGACTTATCTATGGAGACTCCGATAGGAGAAACCTTTATCACATCCACTGTTTATAAATCTTACTTGATCCAAGTTGGCACAATCATATTACCTGTTGATCTTATCTCTTTAAAGATACTTACATTTGATGTGATTTTAGGGATTGATTGGTTAACCACTCATCATGCCAAAATTGATTATTTTTGTAAGGTTGTTAGTTTTCATATTCCTAACCAACCTGTTATACGAATTCAAGCAACTAAACCACTAAAATTAGTCACTATCATATCAAGCCATAAAGTTATTCGTATATTGAAAAATGGATGTCAAGCTTTCTTAGCCCTTATTATGGACTTGAACAAAAACAAGTCAGATTTGATTAATATTTCTATTGTTAGTGAATTTCCTGACGTATTTCTTGAAGAACTTCATGGTCTACCCCCAGAACTTGAAGTTGAATTCTTTATTGATCTTAAACCGGGTACAAAGCCCATTTCAAAAACCCCATATCGAATGACTCCTATTGAACTTCAAGATTTAAAAGTCTAACTACAGGAATTATTAAACATCGGTTTTATTTGTCCTAGCACATCTCCTTGGGGTGCTCCTGTTTTATTTGTAAAGAAGAAAGATGGGAGTATGCGACTTTGTATTGACTACCGAGAATTAAACCATGTCACCATCAAGAATAGGCATCCGCTACCTCGCATTGATGACTTGTTTGACCAGTTGCAAGGAGCACAATTCTTTTCAAAGATCGATCTTCGTTCGGGATATCATCAGCTGAAGATTAAAACTGAAGATATTTCGAAGACTACCTTTAGAACTCGGTACGGGCATTATGAATTCTTAGTCATATCTTTTGGAATGACTAATGCTCATGCTGCTTTCATGGATATGATGAATCATGTATTCAAGGAATATTTGGATTAGTTCGTTGTTGTCTTTATTGATGACATTCTCATCTATTCCAAAAGCCATGAAGATCATGAGCACCATTTGAAGCTGGTACTTCAAAGACTTCGTGATAACAAGCTATATGCCAAGTTGAAGAAATGCGAGTTCTGGCTTAAGGAAGTATCATTCCTTGGGCACGTGGTGTCAAAACATGGAGTATCTGTTGACCAGGCGAAGATTGAAGCAATACAAAGTTGGGAGCAACTGAAGTCGGTGACCGAAGTATATAGCTTTTTGGGCTTAGATGGTTATTATCAGAGATTCGTGGAAGGATTTTCTCAAATCGCTACTCTGTTAACTCAGCTGACTCGGAAAGATACAAAATTTGTATGCAGCGAGGAATGCGAGAAGGGTTTCCAAGAGCTCAAGAAGAGACTCATTTTGGCATTTGTTCTGACAATACCATCTGGTTCGGATGGATTTGTTATCTATAGCGATGCTTCAGGCACTGGGTTAGGATGTGTTCTCATGCAACATGAGAAAGTCATAGCCTATGCCTCATGACAACTCAAAGAATATGAGAGGAATTATCCTACTTATGATCTGAAGTTGGCAGCAGTCGTTTTTGCATTGAAAATCTGGAGTCACTACCTGTATGGGGAGAAAGTGGAGATTTATACGGATCATAAAAGACTCAAATATTTCTTCACCCAAAAGGAACTCAACATGCGGCAACGACGTTGGCTCGAGTTGTTGAAAGATTACGACCATAGCATTCAATATCATCCTAAAAAAGCAAACGTTAGAAATGTATGCGCGAAAGTAAAGATCATATACTGCAATTCGTAAGACCCCAACTTTTATGAATAAAGAATAATTTTCTCGAAATATATTTTTGAATATTATGGTGTGGATTTGATATAATGTTATAGTTGTGGGTAATATTTACAAAATTTTGCAAAGTAAGCAAGTGGTTATATAATATTCGATTGGTCGGGGAATATTCGTTTTAACGGGAATATTCGTACGATGGCATAATCATTGGTGGACCCCACAACAAAAGTATTCTCGTAGTTTGAAAACGACATAATTATCTTTTTATAAAAATAACGGTACTAAAGTTTTACCGTTAAACCGTTGAACTACCCGGTAGTAAAAGTACAATAATACGCGTGGTTGCATAAGAAGAGCACACGGATTGATTATTGATGCTTACGTGAGAAGTCACACGCTTATACTCAATTATTACTACAAAGAATTGTTGCATCATATCTCTCATATTATTGATTCGATTATTGTCACAATTATCATCTCGCATTATATGATATATTATTAAATCAATAATTGAGACGACAAAGTTATTCATATTATTAAATTGCAATATTTACAATGTCTAGTAAGTTCTATCGAAGGAGAGGTTTGGTCATTTAATTGCGGCGCTGATAAGGAGAAATCCTTATCGAAAAGCCCCTCTTTCCGGGAACGACACAGTTTGTTAAATCTTGTGAGTTATAATATTAATGATGAATAAGTTCGTGTTAATTAAAGATGAATTTGATAGTTCCATTGTGTTAGGATTATTAGTGTTAGTGGAAATCGAAATTTATTTCGATATTAATTGATGTCTGGAAGTTATACTGACCAGTCGGGTAATTAACAGGATAAATGAGCAATTAATTGCTATTAATTCACATGATTATAACTATTTGTTCACATGTGTGTACTATTGATTCACATTCTTGTACTATTAGGGGAGTTGGTGCAAGATTGATAATACTTGCATGACTAAGTTAAAAATAGAGGTATAGATGGAGGTACTATACTGTAATTCGTATTTTCACATGATTATAACTATTGATTCACATGATTGAACTATTAATTCACATTATTTACTATTAGGGGAGGTGGTGCAAGTTTGATAATACTTGCAGGACTAAATTAAAAATGAAAAAAAAGTTGAAGGTATTGTCTTCAGAATATTTGAGAGCCCCAAAACGTGCAATTATCGAAACTATATTTTCCTATAAATAAGCTCATTCTTCCTTCATTTCTCACCAATACACTAAAGTTATAGAGCAATTATTATAGAGAAAAGAAGAAGAAGTCTCTGCTACCTCTACTCCAAAGATCCGGTTTCTTTTCTAAGATAAGGGGTATTATTTCTTTTGTATTCATGAAGAGAGCTTCTATTATTCCATTCTTTATTATTATGTTGGAATAACCTGTCTATGCGAAGTACCACATACATGGTGAAATTCTTTTGTTATTCCATTCTTTATTATTATATTGGAATAAACTGTCTATACGAAATACCACATACATGGTGAAATTCTTCTGTTATTCCATTCTTTATTATTCTGTTGGAATAACCTATCTGTGCGGTCTATCGCATGCATGGTGAATTTTGTTGTTATTCCATTCTTTATTATTCTGTTGGAATATCCTGTCTGTGCGGTTTACGCATGACCTGGTTCCATTCTTTATTATTTTGTTGGAATATCCTGTCTGTGCGGTTTACGCATGACCTGGTTCATTTCTTTATTATTCTGTTAAGAATAACCTGTCTGTGCAGTTTACGCATGACCTGGTTCATTTCTTTATTATTCTGTTAAGAATAACCTGTCTGTGCGGTCTATCGCATGAATGGTGAATTCTTTTGGTATTCCATTCTTTATTATTCTGTAGGAATAACCTATCGATGTGGATTACTGCATGCATGGTGAATGATCCTTTGTATTCATTCCTTATTAAATTGTGGAAATGATCTGTCTACGTGGATTACCCCATGACGGGCAAAAATCCATTTGCAGTTTCATATATTCTATGTTACTTAGTTGGTTAAAGTTTTGGCTTCTATACTCCATGAAATTAGTAGAATATCCTGGATATTTGCGCTTCATCCGATATCTTTTCATGGAAATATTCTTCTGAGCATTCTTGAATTTTACTCCACAAAGCAGTATCATGTTGACAATTTGGACGTTATTGATTTAAGGATAAATTAACTTATAAATTTATTCTTGAACTTGTTTTATTGAATTATTATGTCATTGTCATCATCATCATGCTTATATTGTGATGAAAGTCATCTTTGGCTTACGTACATAGATGGACTTGGTATGATTATGACCAAGGATCATTTGGTATAATCATGACCTGTAATGTTATAAATGATGTGGTAAAAGTCCTTAGTAGCCTGTAATGCATTGATGGATAGTTTTTGGTATGATTATGACTAGGGATTATTCAGTATAGTCATGACCATTAATGATATAATGAATATCCTTGGCCGTAGTCACGGGGGAGGATTCGATGATGTGGTTTATTTATTAAGCTGAGTCTCGGTGATAAAAAAATTGATGAAAACATTTTAAATCATAGAAGATAGTAGATATCATGCTCTACTTGACTCTTCTAATGGATTGCTTATTCCAAGCTTCTGAGCTTAAACTTGATGTCTATTTTATTTTATCAGTTTAACATTGTTGAAGACTAATGATAATTTATTTTGCATTATCTTAGTCATAATATTTATTACTGGGCTAGTTGAGCTCACCCTTTCTTTCACTGTTCTCTTCAGGAAATGAGAACGTAGCAGGGACTAGTCTGGGAATGAAGTGACGGTCCAAAAGATAGCATTAGTAGTCCTCACTATTCTATTAAATAGTGTGACAATAAATATAATGAGGACTCCATTGAGTGTGGATATTGTCTAGATGACAATATTCTTATTAAAACTCTTAGATTATGTTTTGTCGTAATTTACACGACTGTTGTATAATTAAGTTGTATTTGAATTTTGTACCATGTATTTGGCGACTCAAGATGGGTGATGTATACCTATTTTGGGGGCGCCACAACTAGTATCAAAGCTTAGGATAAGATCCCAGGTGAGATGTGAGACAAGAACTAGGAGGGGAGAGACGGGGAATTCCTTCGCTAGTATGACCTACCTAAGTTTATTTGGTATTTAATTGGTCGGTCAGAATATAGGGATAATATGTGATATGTTAATTAACCCTTGTTTTGTGGCAGTATTTGAAAATGGCATCCAAAAATGTTGAGATAAACAATGAAGCACATGAGACCGTTGAGTCACCACAGATTAATGCCTAGGATAATGTGCAATAAGAAGACAATAATCCTCATGTAAACAATAACACCGATGAAATGGTGAACGATGGGATGTTCAGAGGCTTTATGCAATTCATGCAACATCAGGCGAAAGCGGATCCTGTCCAAAATGCAGGTGGAAACACTGACAACTCTCAGACGGTCACCGCTAAGCAGTTCAAGGAGCTGGGACCACCGAAGTTTTTTGGAGAGCCAAAACCTCTTAAGGCGGAGACATGGATAAAGCAGATCAACAAGGTATTTGATGTCTTGGGATGCTCCAAGGAGCAAAAGGTTCCCTTTACCACCTTCATGTTGCGAGTAGAGGCAGATTACTGGTGGGAATCTGTAAAGCGTACTCAACCTGCCGCACTCAAAATGTCTTGGGATAAGTTGCAAGAGCTATTCAATGACAAGTACTTTCCTGAAAGTATTCGTCACATGAAGGAGGTAGAGTTCATCAAGCTTGAGCAAAACAATGTGACCGTGGCGCAGTACAAAGCTAAGTTTGCCGAGTTGTCTCGGTTTCCATCCCACTTGGTTGATAATGAGGAGAGAATGACGCGGATGTTTCTAAGAGGTTTGAAACCCGAGATACGTCAATACCTAATTTCTCACAAACTGTGTTTGTATTCAGATGTTGTGAATAGGTCTCAGTTATTGGAGCGTGATAATGAGTCAACCCAACCAAGAGAGAGCAACCGACAAGTCGATAATACCACTGGTAGCATTCATCGAAGCAGTGACAATAAACGTGGAGGGAATCAACATGCCAGAAATGATAATCACTTCGGTCATGGCCATGACAATAAGAGTGGACATTTCAAGAAGAGGAGATTTAACAAGGACGGAAAGACGTCAGCACCAGCACCTGTTGTTAAGGAAGGAGAATGACCACCGGTCATATGTTACAAATGTGGAGGGGAAGGTCACATAAGTCCAAACTGCACGATGCAGTCCAAAGCGTGTTATAATTGTGGAAAAGAAGGTCACCTAGCCCAATTTTGTCATACACCAAAGTCAAGTCCAGCTGGGATGGAGGCATCAAAGGGTGTCCCAGACAAGACAAAATCGGTAGTTCAAGGGAGAGCGTTTGTCGTAACCTCTAAAAAAGTGAGGAATTCGAACGAGGTGATCACGGGTAAGCTAATCATAAACTCTAGAAAAGTTTATACTTTATTTGATACCGGTTCTACCCATTCCTTTATTTCTCCTACTTGCGCTCAACGTTTAAATTTGACTCTGGAGAAATTAGACTTTGACTTATCTGTTGAAACTCTGTTGGGAGAAACCTTCATTACATCCACGGTTTATAAGTCTTGTTTGATTCAAATCGAATCGCACATATTACCATTGATCTTATTTCTTTGAAAATACTTGCATTTGATGTGATTTTAGGGGTTGATTGGTTAACTACTCATCATGCTAAAATTGATTATTTTCGTAAGGTTCTTAGCTTTCATATTCCTAACCAACCTATTATGCGAATTCAAGCAACCAAACCACTAAAATCAATCATTGTCATATCAAGTCATAAAGCTATTCGTTTATTGAAAAACGGATGTCAAGCTTTCTTAGCCCATGTCGCGGATTTAAATTAAGATACGTCACATTTGAATAATATTTCTATTGTTAATAAATTTCTTGACGTATTCCCTGAAGAACTTCCTGGCCTACCCCCAGAGCGTAAAATTGAATTTTGTATCGACCTTAAATCCTGTACAAAACCCATTTCCAAAGCCCCATATCGAATGGCTCCTATTGAACTTCAGAAGTTAAAAATCCAACTATAGGAATTGTTAGACATCGGTTTTATTCGTCCTAGTACGTCTCCTTGGGGTGCTCCTATTCTATTCGTAAAGAAGAAATATGGAATTATTCAACTTTGTTTTGATTATCGGGAGTTAAATCATGTCACCATCAAAAATAGGTACCCGTTGCATCGCATTGATGACCTATTTGATCAGTTGCAAGGAGCCAAATTCTTTTCAAAGATTGATCTTCGTTTCGGATATCATCAGTTGAAGATTAAAACTGATGACATTCCAAAGACTACTTTCAGAACTCGGTACAGGCATTATAAATTCCTAGTCATGTCTTTTGGATTGACTAATGCTCCTGCTGCCTTCATGGATATGATGAACCAAGTGTTCCAGGAATATTTGGATCACTTTGTGGTCATCTTTATTGATGACATCCTCATATACTCCAAAACCCGCGAAGATCATAAGCAACACTTGAGGCTGATACTCCAAAAGCTTCGTGAAAACAAGCTTTATGCCAAGTTGAAGAAATGCGAGTTCTGGCTTGAGGAAGTTGCATTCCTTGGGCATGTGATATCAAATCATGGAATATCTGTTGACCCAGTAAAGATTGAAGCAATTCAAAGATGGGAGAAACCTAAGTCAGTGACCGAAGTACATAGCTTTCTCGGCTTAGCTGGTTATTATCGGAGATTCGTAGAAGGGTTTTCTCGAATCGCTACTCCATTAACTCAGCTGACTCAAAAAGATACAAAATTCGATTAGAGCAAGGAATGTGAAAAAGAGTTTTCAAGAACTCAAGAGGAGACTCATTTCAGCACCTGTTCTGACAATACCATCTGGCTCAGAGGGATTTGTCATCTACAGTGATGCTTCAGGCAAAGGGTTAGGATGTGTTCTCATGAAACATGGAAAAGTCATAGCCTATGCTTCTTGACAACTCAAAGAATATGAGAGGAGTTATCCTATTCATGATCTAGAGTTGGCAGCAATCGTTTTTGCGCTTAAGATTTGGAGGCATTACTTGTATGGAGAGAAGGTGGAGATCTATACGGATCATAAAAGCCTCAAATATTTCTTCCCTCAAAAGGAACTCAACATGCGGAAACGATGATGGCTTGAGTTGTTGAAAGATTATGATCATACCATCCAATACCATCCTGAAAAAGAGAATGTAGTAGCTGACGCATTAAGTTGAAGATCATATGCGGGTACGAGTGCAATATTGTCAATGCAAAGACCCATTTTGTATGACTTGGAAAGGATGGAAATAGAGTTAAAGACTCCAGGGACCCATGTGATGATGGCGAATATACGAGTGGAATCGACTTTAATCGATAAAGTTAAAGCTGCTCAAACTACAGACCTAGAGCTGATGCGTATGAAGAAGAAAATGCAAGAAGGTGCTATTCCGGAAGTAAGAATCAATGAAGAAGGAATACTTCGAGTCAACTCCAGACTTTGTGTTCCTAACGATTACGACTTGAAGTATAAAATCATGATGGAGCGCATAACAACACCATTTTGCAATCCATCCTGGGAGTACCAAAATGTATCGTGATCTTCGACATACATTTTGGTGGAGCAATATGAAGAGAGAGATAGTGGGGTTTATCTCAAGGTGTCTAACTTGTCAACGAGTCAAGGCGGAACATCAAGTGCCAAAAGGTCCATTGCAACCACTTGAAATTCAAGAATGGAAGTGGGAGCACATTACCATGGATTTCGTTACTGGTCTTCCCAAGGTTTCTCAAGGCACATATGCGATTTAGGTTATTGTTGATAGATTGACCAAGTCTGCTCATTTCTTACCGATACGAGAAACTTTTACACTTTAACGTCTTGCTAGTATGTACACAAATGAGATCGTAAGATTGCATGGTATGCCAGTATCCATAGTTTCTGATTGAGACCCAAGATTCACTTCAAGATTTTGGGTTAGTTTGCAAAAAGCTATGGGCACGGATTTACGATTTAGTTCGGCATATCATCCTCAAACGGATGGGCAGTCGGAAAGGACTATTCAAACTCTTGAAGATTTATTAAGACTCTGTGTCCTTGACTTTAAGGGAAGTTGGGACAAGTTCTTACCATTGGTGGAGTTTTCCTACAACAATAGTTATCAAGCAAGTATTGGCATAGCTCCATTTGAGGCGTTGTATGGAAGAAAATATCGTTCTCCAGTATGCTGGGATGAGGTGGGTGAAGCAACGTTGTTAGGACCGGATTTGGTATGTATGACTACGGAAAAGATTCAAACGATCCGACAACATATAAAAACCTCATAAGATCGACAAAAGAGTTATGCTGATCTTCATCGAAAAGACGTGTAATTCAATATTGGAGATCATGTGTTGTTACGTGTTGCTCCATGGAAAGGAGTTACAAGATTTGGAAAGAGAGGAAAGCTCAATCCTCGATTCATTGGCCCATTTTTAATCCTCGATCGAGTAGGAACGGTGGCCTATAGACTCGCCTTACCGTCAAGTATGTCTCGTGTTCATAACGTTTTTCACATATCTATGTTACATAAATATGTGAAAGACCCAAACCATATTATTGAATTAGAACCAGATGAAATAGAGGAAGATTTAACGTATGAAGAGTTACCTATTAAAATCTTGGATAAGAAGGATCATATTCTACGCTCTAAAGTTATACCTCAAGTTAAAGTTTTGTGGAGAAACCACGATGTGGAGAAAATGACCTGGGAGTTAGAATCTGAGATGAAATCAAGGTATCCTCACCTCTTCGATATACCAGGTACGCATCCTAATTTCGAGGACGAAATTTCATAAGAAGGGGAGGTTGTAAGACCCCAACTTTTATGAATAAAGAATAATTTTCTCAAAATATATTTTTGAATATTATGGTGTGGATTTGATATAATGTTATAGTTGTGGGTAATATTTACAAAATTTTGCAAAGTAAGCAAGTGGTTATATAATATTCGATTGGTCGGAGAATATTCGTTTTAACAGGGAATATTCGTACGACGGCACAATCATTGGTGGACCCCACAACAAAAGTATTCTCGTAGTTTGAAAACGACATAATTATCTTTTTATAAAAATAACGGCGGAAGTTTTACCGTTAAACTGTTGAACTACCCGGTAGTAAAAGTACAATAATACGCGTGGTTGCATAGTAGCACACGGTATTGATTATTGATGCTTACGTGAGAAGTCACACAGTTATACTCAATTATTACTACAGTAATTGTTGCATCATATCTCTCATATTATTGATTCGATTATTGTCACAAAGATCATCGCATTATATGATATATTATTAAATCAATAATTGAGACGACAAAGTTATTCATATTATTAAATTGCAATATTTACAATGTCTAGAAGTTCTGTCAAAGAGAGGTTTGGTCATTTAATTGCGCGCCAATAACGAGAAATCCTTATCGAAAAGCCCCTTCTTTCCTGGGAACGACCTGGTTGTTAAATATTGTGAGTTATAATATTAATGATGAATAAGTTCGTGTTAATTAAAGATGAATTTGATAGTTCCATTGTGTTGGGATTATTAGTGTTAGTGGAAATCGAAATTTATTTTGATATTAATTGATGTCTGGAAGTTATACTGACCAGTCGGGTAATTAATCGGATAAATGAGCAATTAATTGCTATTAATTCACATGATTATAACTATTTGTTCACATATGTGTACTATTGATTCACATTCTTGTACTATTAGGGGAGTTGGTGCAAGATTGATAATACTTGCATGACTAAGTTAAAAATAGAGGTATAGATGGAGGTACTATACTGTAATTCGTATTTTCACATGATTATAACTATTGATTCACATGATTGAACTATTAATTCACACTTTTTACTATTAGGGGAGGTGGTGCAAGTTTGATAATACTTGCAGGACTAAATTAAAAATGAAAGAAAAGTTGAAGGTATTGTACTATAATATTTCGAGCCACAAAACGTACAATTATCGAAACTATATTTTCCTATTAATAGAAGTTCATTCTTCCTCCATTTCTCAGCAATACACTAAAGCTATAGAGCAATTATTATAGAGAAAATTATAGAGAGAAGAAGAAGAAAGTATACTACCTCTCTACCCAAAGATCCAGTTTTTTTCTAAGATAAGGGGTATTATTTCTTTCGTATTCATGAAGAGAGCTTCTATTATTACATTCTTTATTATTATGTTGGAATAACCTGTCTATGCGAAGTACCGCATACATGGTGAAATTCTTCTGTTATTCCATTCTTTATTATTATGTTGGAATAAACTGTCTATGCGAAGTACCACATACATGGTGAAATACTTCTATTATTCCATTCTTTACTATTCTGTTGGAATAACCTCATCTGCATTTGCCTATCGTGCGTATGGTGAATTCATTGTTATTCCATTCTTTATTATTCATTTGGAATATCCTGTCTTTGCGGTTTACGCATGACTTAGTTCCATTCTTTATTATTTTATTGGAATATCCTCGTCATGCATGCGGTTTCACGCATGACCACCGTTCATTTCTTTATTATTACATTAAGAATAACCTCGTTGTCATGCAGCTTTACGCACGACCGTTCATTTCTTTATTATTACTCATAAGAATAACTTTCTCGCGTCTATCGCATGAATGGTGAATTCTTTTGGTATTCCATTCTTTATTATTCGTAGGAATAACCTATCGATGTGGATTCTCGCATGCATGGTGAATGATCCTTTGTATTCATTCCTTATTAAATTGTGGAAATGATCATCTCACGTGGATTACCCCATAGCGACGGCAAAAAAATCCATTTGCGATTTCATATATTCTATGTTACTTAGTTGGTTAAAGTTTTGGCTTCTATACTCCATGAAATTAGTAGAATATCCTCGGATATTTGCGCTTCATCCGATATCTTTTCATGGAAATATTCTTCTCGAGCATTCTTGAATTTTACTCCACAAAGCAAGATTCATGTTGACAATTTGGGCGTTATTGATTTAAGGATAAATTAACTTATAAATTTATTCTTGAACTTGTTTTATTGAATTATTATGTCATTGTCATCATCATCATGCTTATATTGTGATGAAAGTCATCTTTGGCTTACGTACATAGATGGACTTGGTATGATTATGACCAAGGATCATTTGGTATAATCATGACCTGTAATGTTATAAATGATGTGGTAAAAGTCCTTAGTAGCCTGTAATGCATTGATGGATAGTTTTTGGTATGATTATGACTAGGGATTATTCAGTATAGTCATGACCATTAATGATATAATGAATATCCTTGGCCCGTAGTGCAGGGAGGATTCGATGATGTGGTTTATTTATTAAGCTGAGTCTCGGTGATAAAAAAAAATTGATGAAAACATTTTAAATCATAGAAGATAGTAGATATCATGCTCTACTTGACTCTTCTAATGGATTGCTTATTCCGTTACAGTTAAACTTGATGTCTATTTTATTTTATCAGTTTAACATTGTTGAAGACTAATGATAATTTATTTTGCATTATCTTAGTCATAATATTTATTACTGGGCTAGTTGAGCTCACCCTTTCTTTCACTGTTCTCTTCAGGAAATGAGAACGTAGCAGGGACTAGTCTGGGAATGAAGTGACGGTCCAAAAGATAGCATTAGTAGTCCTCACTATTCTATTAAATAGTGTGACAATAAATATAATGAGGACTCCATTGAGTGTGGATATTGTCTAGATGACAATATTCTTATTAAAACTCTTAGATTATGTTTTGTCGTATTTTACATGACTGTTGTATAATTAAGTTGTATTTGAATTTTGTACCATGTATTTGGCGACTCAAGATGGGTGATGTATACCTATTTTTGGGGCATCACAGGTACGAGTGCAATGTTGTTAACACAAAGGCCCATTTTGTATGATTTGCAAAGGATGGAGATAGAGGTAAAAACTCCAGGGACCAACGTGATGATGGCAAATATACGAGTAGAACCGACTTTAATCGATAAAGTTAAAGTTGTTCAAGCTACAGACCTGGGGCTGATGCGTATAAAGAAGAAAGTGCAAGAAGGTGCTATTCCGAAAGTAAGAATCGATGAAGAAGGAATACTTCGAGTCAACTCCAGACTTTTTGTTCTTAACGATTATGACTTAAAGCATAGAATCATGATGAAGGCACACAACACACCATTTCCAATCCATCCTGGGAGTACCAAAATGTATCACGATCTTCGACATACATTTTGGTGGAGAAATATGAAGAGAGAGATCGCGGAGTTTATCTCGAGGTGTTTAACCTATCAACGTGTAAAGGCGGAGCATCAAGTACCAAAGGGTCCATTGCAACCACTTGAGATTCCGAAATGGAAGTGGGAACACATTACCATGGATTTCGTTACAGGTCTTCCTAAAGTTTCTCAAGGCATAAATGCGATTTGGGTTATTGTTGATAGATTAACCAAGTCTGCTCATTTCTTGCCTATACGTGAGACTTATTCCATAGAACGTCTTGCTCATATGTATGTGAATGAGATTGTGAGATTGCATGGCATGCCAGTATCTATAGTTTCGGATCGTGACCGAAGATTCACTTCACAATTTTGGGTTAGCTTGCAGAAAGCTATGGGCGCAAATTTACGATTCAGTTCGGCATACCATCCTCAAACAGGAGGAAAATCAGAAAGGACTATTCAAACCCTTGAAGATCTATTAAGACTCTGTGTCCTAGATTTAAAAGGAAGTTGGGATAAGTACTTGCCACTGGTGGAATTCTCATATAACAACAGTTATCAAGCAAGTATAGACATGGCTCCATTTGAGGCATTGTATGGACGAAAGTGTCATTCTCCAGTATGCTGGGACGAGGTGGGAGAATCAATGTTGTTGGGACCAGAATTAATATGCATGACTACAGAAAAGATTTTAATGATCCGGCAACGTATAAAGACCTCACAAGATCGACAAAAGAGTTATGCTGATCTTCATCGAAAGGACGTGGAATTTAATATTGGAGATCATGTACTATTACGTATTGCTCCATGGAAGGGAGTTACAAGATTTGAGAAGAGAGGAAAGCTCAATCCACGATTTGTTGGTCCATTTGAGATTCTTGACCGAATAGGAAATGTGGCATATAGACTCGCATTAGCTTCAAGAATGTCCCGTGTTCATAAGGTTTTTCATATATCTATGCTTCGTAAATATGTGAAAGACCCGAACCACATTATTGCGTTAGAACCAGACGAGATAGTCGAAGATTTAACGTACGAGGTGGTACATAGAAAAGAGCATGTCCTAAGAACAAAGGTTATACAACAAGTCAAGGTTTTGTGGAGGAACCATGCTATTGAAGAAATGACCTGGGAGTTAGAATAGGAAATGAAAGCGAGGTACCCTCACCTTTTCTAAACACCAGGTCTGTACGTCAATTTCGAGGACGAAATTTCATAAGGAGGGGAGGTTGTAAGACCCCAACTTATTATAAATAAAATTAAATTTCTCTAATTATTATTTTTGAATAATAAAGTGTTAATTTGATATAATACTTTGGTTATGGGTGAAATGTGAAAATTTTGCAAGTTAAGCAAGTGGTTATAAAATATTCATTGTTTTCGAGGAATATTACGTTTGGTCGTAGAATATTCTTTTCCGTCGGGGAATATTAAATGCGGCATAACCATTAGGGGCCCCATAATGTAATAAGCGCTTGGATGAAAAAAAAATGACAAGTTTGAGTTTTTATAAATAAAGGCGTAATTATTACCGCTAACAACATTAGAATACACGGTGGTTAAAATACGATGTACGTGTGGTTGCACAAAGAAGCACTGCAGTATTACATGATATTTTTGAATTATTGATTCTTACGTAAAGGCACTACTCAATAATTGTTACGGTAATTCTTGCTCAATATTTTATTTTATTGATTCAATAATTGTTGCGTTGATATTTTATATTATTGTTGTTTCAATAATTGTCACTACACAGTATTTCCCATCAATAATTCATATTATTTGAATAATATTATTAGATAGCATTATTGGCAATGTCTAGAAAGTTACATCGAGGAGAGGTTTGGTCACCTAATTGCGCGCCAAGAAGGAGAAATCCTTATCTAAAGCCCCTCTTTCCGGAGCGGCTACAGTTGTCATTATTGTGATTCTGTAATATTATATATGAATAATTATTTATTGATTTGTATGATAAGGAAATATTTATTTTATGTGGATATGAATAAAGGAATTCTGCATGAAATAATTGTTGAAAGTTTGGCATATTTTCTGTGGAATTACAATTATTTCTCTGATAAAATATTCATGCAAATATATTATTATAATATTTTATAATTGTTTAAATAATAATATTATTTTATATATGAGCATGTGATTAAAGGGAGGATGTTAGCAAATTGATTTGGAGTTCTTCTTGCGCCTGCTTTTCAATTCTCCTGCAAACCATCTTTGCAAATTTCCTCCAAGTGTGGGCCCTCAAGATTAGCAATTCCTTGCAAACTCTTCCTGCAAAGCCATATTTCAAAGGGTAGCCCCCACCTATATGGAAAAAATGAGAAAAGTTAGGCAAAAATTTTTGCAGGAAAGAAGTTAGGTATTAGGCAGATTTCTTTTCCTTCGTCCGAATTTCAGTATAAATAGGGGGGTAACCCTCCTTCCTCAACACACCAATTCATAATCAGAAATTCTTATTCTAAAGTATTGTGAGTATTTTTCTTGAGTATAAAAATACTTTGAGCATAGTTTTTCTGCAAGATTTTCTCAGAATAATATCTGATATTCCAATCAAATCCAGTTTCTACTAAGGTAAAGGATATTATTTTATTGCAATACTCGTGAGAAATATTATTTTCTTTTATACTCCATATTACGTAAGCGATATTATTTCATCTCGTATTCTTAAATTTGAACTTACTATGGTAAGTATTACTTCTATAATTCCTGAAATGATTAGAAATTTAGCTTTATCTAATATCATTTCATAGGAATATTGGTCTGAACTTTTTATCAAATTTGAAACTTTTCATGATGGTTACTCTTCACAGTTACGGTTCATAGGTACTGTTCACAAAAGAAAAAAATTATTTTATTTCCTTCCCAGTTATCTGTTGTGACCTTTAATCTTGAAATTAAATCCATATTTTGATCTTCATTCTTGAATTTTACCCCACTGTGGTTTATTATGGTGTGTTTTTGAACTTGGATAAACTGTAGTATGAATCCCTAATATTTGTCCTTTTGTCTCACTGAATTTGTTCTCTAAGATATTTTTCATCATCCTCGGTCTTTAATGGTGATACTTGATGAATATCTTTGGCCTGTAGTGCAAAGATGAATGATTACCTGATGAATATCTTTGGCCCGTAGTGCAAAGATGAACAGGTGTTGAGATGAACATGACCAACTGGTGATACAAATGAATATCTTTGGCCCGTAGTGCAAAGATGAATATTTGATGCAAGATGTATATTGATTGATGTTACAAAGATAAAATATTAATGATGGACTTTTAAATTCATAGATAATAGTAGATTTCATTCTTTACTTAACTCTTCTAATGAATTGTTATTTCTGCTACGAACGTTGATCTAAAACTGGTTGTCCATTATATTTTATCTGATTTGTTGAAGGCTAACAATAATTTGTTGTTCATTATCTTAGTCATAATATTCTTTATTGGTCTAGTTGAGCTCACCCTTTTCTTTTTTGTTCCATTTTTCTTCTCAGGAAGCGAGAATATAGCAGGGAGTTGTCAGGGTGTGGAGTGACATTCCATGGCAGTTGTTATAGTAGTCCTCACTATTTATAAAATAGTGTATCAATAATTGTAATAAGGACTTATTTGAGTATGGATATTGTCTAGAAGACAATATTTGTATTTAAACTCACAGTATTTGTGTTGTCGTATTTTGTACGACAATTGTAATAATGATGTTGTAGTTGTTTCTGTACCATGTATTTGGCGACTCAGAATGGGTGATGTATACCTATTTTTGGGGCGTCACATCAACCCTGTAAACTACCTTTCGAGTAGGCGTCAAAAAAAGTATGGTGATGGTCAAACATGTAAACTACCATTCGAGTAGGCATCGAAAAAAGTTTGGTGATGGTTAACCCTATAAACTACCGTTTGAGTAGGCATAGAAAAAAGTTCGATGATGGTCAACCCTGTAAACTACTGTTTGAGTAGGTATCAAGAAAGTTCAGTGATGGGCAACTTTTGGAAACTACCGTTCGAGTAGGCATTAAGAGGATGTTGTGATAGTAATCATTATAAACTCTATCCCCGACAACAACATCAATATCAACTAGATAGAAATCCAAACCATTGAAGACAACCCAGCGTAACATCGAGAAGGATCCGATGATATAAACTGATGGAAGCTATCATTAGGATCAGCATCGAAAATCCCTAATGAGGTCATTCAGAAAATCAGGAATATCCCGAGTGGAGGTAAAGTCAAAAAACATGTCTGAAGAAAAAAAAATGTTGGTGACAACCCCAACGTTGAATTCAGAAAGGTCCAGTGGTATCAGCCATAAAAATCATCCCCAGCAGAAAATAGGGAATGGTCTTGAGACAACCTGTCAGCTAACCCCATAGAGACATATAACATTCATGGCATATCATACCATGCATTGCATTACATTTGCATTTATCATATTTCTAGTGTCTAGCAATCTTTATTCTATTTATTCCATTACATTGCATAAATATGATAAACAGGGACATCTGTAGACACTTGAAATTTCTCATTCATGTTACTAACTATGCAGGAGGGCAGAATCATCTTTCATCTTCAAGAGACAACCTTGGAAGTCCAAATCATTAAACCAGAACCCCGGAGATAGCCCCAAGAAATCATCAAACCAAAACCTTGAAGACAGCCTTGGTAAATCATAAAACAAAATTCAAAGACAACCCTAAAGATAGACAGAAGTCAACAGCAGACAAACCCCAGAGATAACCCCGAGAAAGATAGTTGTAGCCATGTTAAGCCCGAAAATCAACCGAAAAGGGAAAAAGAGTAATTTTTCTAACTCAACATCAAATCAAACTAAATCATCATGAAAAAGTTCATTGAGAACTAAAACAACAATCCTGAGTAAAAACAGCGCAAGACAGCTCAACGGACAAACTGCGAAGACTCAAAGATCTAGTTATGGACCCGTCTTCTCGGATTTAGAAAATGTCAAATCCCATGTTATTGTGTAGCTCTCGGAAAGGGCTTTCCGGAAAGGTATAACACACCTCCATCAGATTCCTGGATTGAAAGTTATGAAGGTTCAAGCAGATTGCGTGTTGGTTAGAGTGCACATACTTCGAGATGACGAGACCCACCAAGTCAGGCCCAGCCATAGGTAGACTTGCAACAACCCAGGTCTATATATACCCCATCCCCTTATGGCTTCTAAGAGAAGATTAGGAAAGAAGAGGGCCCATGCGAGAGAAATAGAGGCTAGAATAGCTAAACGGAGCTCGAATCGTGCTCTAATTCTTGTAAATCTCTTATACAAACACTCTTATACATATATATAGCAACATATCAAGTTTTAAATGGTGAAAATTGAGTTTATAGGCGCTTAAAGTCGTTCAATAGCCATTCTCGTGCTTAACTGTAAGATCCTTTTAGATCTCCTACTTTTTCTTGCTTTACACCGCATATAATTACTATATATATATCTGCCTCTGTATGGCATAGATATGAAGTTTTAACCGTTCATTTTCTTATAAATAGTCAATATTTAAGATTTATTGACTAGATATATACTGGATCTAGCTTTTACCCGGTTCAAAAGTTATGAAACTTGAACCTGGAAGCTAGAATGGCTAAGATCTGTATAGATTTAGTTTTCTTTCTAGTTTTTGCAAGTTTTTAGCAACCATGTGACCCTTGATCTGTATCTAGAGGACACTGGAAGCTTTGTCTACGCGCATGCAAGGATTTAACTGATGAATCTTTTGTTTTGCGACATCTAGAAGTAAATATGTGTTTTATCGCATTATATTCATGATGCAGGCTAGTTACGTGATATTATGTGAGCCTAGGAACTACATGTCATATGATCCCATCAATCGATCTAGATCTGGCTCCCATGATGGACATTTTTTAGTTGTACAGCTAGCTTGCAAATTTTGTACTTGTAAATCTAGGACCTTAAAACGGTTATCTAGATTTAAGGTCCCCGTAATAATGAAAATCTTATGTGTGGTACTCGGGCATACTTTGATAGCTTTCATGCCCATATGGAACCCAACACTTATATATATATATATATATATATATATATATATATATATATATATTTTTTTCGAAGATGCTTTGCATCTCGAGAATAAAAATCAAAATAAGCTAAATACAAAATAAAATGAAAGTATCAAAGGCCTCAATTCCTATGCGAGCATAAGGGTTTGAAAACCTTGATTTCAAAACATCACTTTATATGCCTTGTATTAAAATTAAACTTTTATATAAGTCAAACCCTTTGTATATAGGCGCAAAAGAGGCATAGCACTACTTTCAAATAAAGCACTTAGGCCCAATTAACTGCAATACACGCACACACATACACACAAACTAGGGAATAAAAAGCGCGGTAACCGTGTTTCACAAAATTCAGGGGTTGCCTAACACCTCCCCCGCATTTAATCAATCCCTCTATGAATCTCAGTTTCTAAGACCAATTAAATATAGTCTAATATTCAGCCATATTGCAAAACCTTTCAAAACTCGGTTAAGTTAATACAACCATTTAACATATATCAACTGGAGACTCTGTCTAATTCGGACCAATAAAAAATCAAATCTTTTCAAATCGTAGACATTATATGTCGGTCTTTTTCCTGAAAATCTCACCCTTCAGATCAAATAAATTCAAATAGAAAATATAAAGGGTAAGAAACACCTAGGAAGAGGGAGAAATTTTTCCAGCGTCGACAGGTGGCGACTCTGTTGGGGACAATAGAGGGCTTAAGCCGCTTTTCAATCTTTTTGATTCCCTTCTTTGTGCATTTGTGTGAAATGACGTCTTTACACTGAATGGATGTGAATGTCTCTTTACCATGCTTTATATTAGTGCTTTGCACAATGTCATCATTTTGAATGCGGTGGGACGCGATGAATGTATATTGTTTGATTCCTCCACAATGAGGCGAACCCGTTGGTGACAGATTACTAGACTCTAGTGGCGATTAAGTCCAAGTGAGGCTCAAGAAAGGTACCACTCAGATCCACTCCATTTGAAGGATCAGATTAACTTCCCATCTAGTAGATTGTGATGATCTGGGGACCTCCATGTCGAAAAGCTCATGAGAGTAAACCTAAGATAGGTTATCCTCTGATAAACCAAATGCGAAAGGAAGACTCTTCATACCTTTCCCTTTCAATTCCATGTCAAATATTAATGTTGTAAATGTTAGTTCTTGTAAGATATTAAATATCAATTATTTTAGATTCATTGTCAAATATCAAATCCCGTCATCAAAACAACTGACATCTGTTTTGCAGAAAAATATTAAAAACCCTAAACATGATGCATTGCATAGCATGAATATTATTCAGGTCTATCAAGACTAAACTACCTACTTTTATTGTAGGCAAGATTGGTCCCATTACCATATCCAGATCTAAGAAGGCAAAAAGCCTACCCAGTAATATGGAAGAAAGTACGCAATAGGGGTCAAGTTTCGTGTCTCGGGAAGAATTTGAGGGACTCAAAAATCAGATAGCAGAATTAGTTGTCTTATTAAAAGAACAGAGCAAAAGTACTCAGGGTAAAGAAATACCCACTCAACCAGAGTCCTCTAAACAATGTGGCAGTTAGGGTACTGACAAGAAAAAGGAAGCACAGATTCTAGAACCTTAAAATAATGTGAAAACCAACAAAACCTCTGAAATCATTAATCTTGAAGAAGATCGAGATACTGGTAATATCCAAAAGAAAGTCCAGTAAATGAAAGAAACCATCAGGTCAATCAAAAGGACTAGAGCATATGGGAGTGTTAACTACTCAGACCTTTGCATCTTTCCCGGGGTTCGGTATCCAAATAAGTTCCAAATCCCAAATTTTAAGAAATATGACGGATTAGGAGATCCTTATACTCATTTAAAAGTGTTCATTAGAGAACTATGATCCTATGAAGAGGATGAAAAGCAGAGAATGCAATTATTTCATAAAAGTCTGAATGAAGAAGCCAGAGCCTGGTATGACCGACTGGAAAATTCCAAAATTCACAGCTGGGAAGAGCTAGCCCATGCCTTCCTAAATCAATACAGCTTCCAGTCACAAATGGCTCTCGACAAATATCAACTCATCAAAGTTAAAAAGCAGAATAGTGATTCATTCAGAGAATATTCCCAAAGATGGAGACATCTGGCTACTCAAGTCATTCCATCAATGACAAAAATTGAGATGGTAATGACCTTCATCGACATACAAGAAGCTCCATTTTATGAGAGAGTCCTAGCAGGTGTAGGAAAACATTCTCAGAAATGATCAAACACGAAGAAATGGCTGAGATGGGGTTGAAGTCTGGAAAGATTAAAGACCTTACTACTTTAGAAGCCATGGTTGAGCACATTCAGGCTGGAAATTATGGGAATAATCCTCGAAGAGTTCATAAGAAATAAGAGGATGTATCCTTGATACTACAAGGTGAAACTCAGAGAGGCAAACAAAACCTGCCCATTCAAATAAAGAATTATTCCCCTTTCCAAACATCTATACAACCCTCAAATTCTACGTTCCAAAGAACTAGAGAGGCCAAACGTCGAAGGACATTTACACCCTTAGAGGACTCACTTGAGAATATACTCAAGCTTCTGACAACACAAAAGAAAATTGCTCAACTCTTTCCACCAGCCAATCCAAGTGGGAAGAATTTTGATCCAAGCAAGAAATGTGCTTATCATTCTGGGGCTCTAGGCCATGATACCCAAGAATGTTGGTCTTTGAAGCATAAGATCCAAGACCTGATAGATAGCGGCGAGAGTAACCACAACACATGTCCAAGATAACCCTTTACCTCAACACAATGAGGAGGGAGTAAACATGATCAGTATGGGGATTAGAGAAAGGATAGTTCTGATAAATGGGACTATTCAGAATGTCAGTTTTTGATGGAATGAATAATGAAGTCTATCAAAGAACAAATTCATTAAATGGCATAAATGATGGTATATCAACACATATTATCAGTTACGGGTGCCTCAACATTGCAATTATGCCCACTTACGTGACAATGATCCCGATTATGAGACCATTCTGAAGGAAATGACTAAACCGGGCATAAAATGGATCAAGGGTCGAAAAGGGGGCATGGTTTTTTATAGCAAAGATCTCAGCAGATATGGTAAGATATGGTATGCATTCTTGTGTGCCAAATTATTTCCATCCACACACACGTCTGATGTGACCAAGGAGAAGGTAGTGCTCTTATATGCTAATGTACAAGACTTCATCATCGACATCGGGGCAATAATCAATTTCTCAATCTGACGGTGCTTACGAGGCCATTTCTCGGGTGGTTTGCCACACCCGTCACTCATTTGTGGGTTGTGTAGGCAAGCGGGAGTTTAATGGTCCGATGATGAACCTATCCTAATGCCACTTTAGACACTAGATTCAAGAATGATTGCATGATACTCAGTGTGGGAAGGCGGCGAATCACATCCAAGAGGATTAGGCTTTGTATTTCCCTCAACTTCGGAGGACGAGGCTGACGCGAAAGATACTTCAGATGATGACGAGTTTCAGGAGGATGCACCGATGGGAGACCAAGGAGCAGAGGAGGTTCCACAGTCCGAGGCAATATCTAGCCCTCAGTTCCTCAACTTTCAGCGACAAGTGGATGAGCAAAATAAGCAAATAAGACGAGCGATGAGGCAGCTAGGAGCTAGGCAGGATCACATGTTTGAAGCCATGAACTTATCATTCGTATCATTAAACGCGACGCTCCAAAGCTTCAATCTAACTACTTAATTCATATACCAGCAGCTAGTCCCAATGCCACGATTTCCACCAAGTGACTCTGATGAAGAAGACCAACAACCACCACCACCACAGACTTAGGCGATTACAGGAGGTCCTCACATTTTAATTGTTATATCTATACAATGAGGGCATTGTAATTTTCAAGTTTGGGGGGGAATTTAATTTCATGCTTGCATCTCATGTTTGCATATTTAAGTTCATTAGCTAGGTTTGCATAGTAGTTTGTTGTTTAGTTTAGGATTATTAAATGTTGCATCCATGTAATCATGCATTTGCATAGTAGCTTAGGATCATAAATAGTTTTTATTTAGTTATTTATTTATTGTTGCATTCATGTTATGTTCACCATCCATTTATATAAAAAAAATTAGTTAAATAATGTGTTAATTTTGCATATGTTCAGCAGTGTTGTAGTTCATTTTATTTTGGCCAATGATAAGATTGAGATTAAGTCGACAGTTACAGTATTGATTATTAGAACCTTGATGTAGTTTCTATTATGAATTGGATCTTATTCTTGTTTGAAACTGGTATAATACGGGTAGCACGCTAATAAAATCGGTGTTGACTGATTAGATTAAAATTGATACATAAAGAGTTTCGAAAGGATAATGCTAGTGTAAGTGAGAAAAGGACAAGGATAGGCAGTGAAGACAAAGAATTGGTCAAGAACCTAAGTTGGGGGGGATAAATGTGGGGTACATAAGCTTTATATCTATATATCTAAATATATATATATATATATATATATATATATCGTGACTAGTTTTGTTTGGGGCCTTTGTTACTTGAGTAAAATGCGCCAGTAGGTGTGTCTTAACACCCAAGCGCCTAAGGTCTTCTATAGTGCAGGGAGTCGTTGGTTGAAAGCTAAGCTAAGGGGTATGATTATTAGCCTAATGGAATGAGACATTGCATAGTCATGTAAAAAAAATGAAACGAGAAAAGAGCAAAAAGCCCCCGTGATAAAAAATAAATAAATAAATAAATAATATTACATATATTTATAAAGTATAAGTACCCTATGTGAACCCTTGATAGTGGTAATTGTTTGGTTTTAGTTGGAACTTGTCTGCTTTTGAACTTTTTGAGTTTGCTCTTTATGATTCCTTCTAAGAAATTGGTTATGCATTGAATTTGAATATGTATCAGTTATCATGGATGTTGGTCACACACACACTATACCAGTGATAATGGTCTAAGATTTAAGGACTAATAAGGGATTATTGATTGGTTTTGTTAATTAAAAGTTGTAGTGTTTGCTTGATTTCCCTGAGGCCGGAGGAATAATTTTGATTCTATGACACTGTTGGATTCAAAGACATATAGATTAGATGTATTACGTATCATTGCAATGCATTGTCTAGTATATTTATTTTGATTTGTGCTCGAGGACTAGCACAGTTTAAGTTTGGGGGATTTTAATAAGTGGATTTTATATTCACGAATCGATTTCTAATTCAGGCTTAATTATTGATAATTCCTTGTTTTAATGTTTATTTTTACTTGTTTATTGTTGTTTTATGTGTAGGTGGGTTGGTGTGGCAAATGATAAAAAAAGGAGGCATTTGGAGCAACATTTTAGCAATTATAAAGAACAAGCAAAGTCGGTTATTAGTGTGATAGCCACAGGCGGCCTCCTATTTTAACCTTACCCCGCTTAGGGGGGGGGTCTTCAATTGAAAGTTAGTAGCCTAGTAGGCCCGTCAAGGTGCGTTTTCAAACCAATACCTTCACGTAGGGGGGTCCCGAAACCTGATTGTCCTAATTTGATTCCAACACTGCTGGGACTTGAGTTTGAGTACTTGCATGGCTTTGGGATTCTATAGAAGGGAGGATTGCACTCAGATTATGTGTGTAAACTTATATTGACACTAAGAACAAGATCTTACAAGGCATAAGGAAATTAACAGAGATTAAGCACAGATTTTCATATCAAGCTTTGGAGTGAAGATTTTGAAGGAACGTTCATATCGATTGCGGATTAAGGCTAAAGTGAAGGGTGTTCTAAATTATTCTATTTCTCTAGTCTTATATTTGTAATTGACAGGATGATATATTTAATTTATTCAGTTATTATTTCATTGATGATGAATTAATTTACTTTTTAGGCTTATGACAGATCTTTAAGTGAAATAATGATTATGTAACTTTGATTTTCAGTTTAATAAGTTATTATCTAGTTTATCTATATTAATTTGAGCTTGAATTTATGAATTGCCTGATCAATAGTTCTTTGTGGACTTGTATGAATTTGAGAGAGGAAGTACGAGTCTAGACTTAGTTAATATAGCATGTGTTCTTGAATTTTGTGAATGAACAGAATCTTGATGAATGTTAGGGTAGAGATATGCTTGACATCACATGTAATCTAATAAAGGACTTAAACTTAAACCTTCTTTAATTATAATTCACATAGAGATATAGTGAGTTAGTTGATTAAGGTGTTTAACTTGTTTCTATCTAAATTGTGGATTTGAGTTAATACGGTATTAGTACATCGAGAGGTGGCTAGTGCTACATACGTGTTCTTGATTAATAAACTGGGATAGTGAATTGAACTGGAATAAAAGTGTAAAATCAGAGTGAAGCTTAGGGTGAAGTCGTAAGCCTAATTCTCTAATAATTGTTTGAAATTTCAGTTTTTAAGATTTGTGATTGTTTTGTGATCATAGCATTTTAAATAAATTAGTTTTAATAATTTTAATCATTAAATTGGATATTTTAATAAAATTAGGATTAATAAGAAACTGATAATTGTGAGGTTAAAATTCTTACTGATTTCTCTGTGGGAACGATACTCTACTTACTATTATATTACTTGTTGACCACGTATACTTGTGTGTTGTGCGTAATTAGATTTTACCCAACAATCTAGCACTTAATAGGTTTATGAGATTTAAAGCTCGAACCCCCAAGCTAGATAGACTTAGATGTAGTATAGATCTTGTTGTTTAAATACTTTTGATCGGTCCCGATCACTTCGTAGAGCCCTAGATCTATATCTAGATGTGAGGAGGTCCTAATAACTTGTGATAGGTATTCCAATAGATGAATCCCCTAATATCAGGGTTTAGGATACATTTAGTATATATGTTAATCATGCTAATGTCAGCGTAGGAATCCCAGGGTAGAGATCTACTGATCGGATTTCAACTAGATTCCCACGATGGACTTTTTGTTTATAATGTAATCTTAAATCGCGCAAGAGCATTGTACATGTAATATTGGGTCTTAAGACGAGTTCAAGGGGTTCGTCTAGAGAAATCGAATTTAGATCCCTTGATAGTGAAAACTTGTGATTATAGGTGTTCGGGTCTATCGAGATGGCTTTCATGTCCGATGATGATCCGACCCTTTTTGATACTTTCCTTTATGCATTATCACCAAAAGTGATTTTCAAACAAAATAGCGAAGAGCTTTCATAAAAATAATAAAGTGCTTCGGGGGTTAGACCAATCTAGGGTTAATAAATTGAAGTATCAAAGAACCTCGATTCTCGTTTGGGCGAAGGATTTAAAAACCTTATTTTCTAAAATATCAGTTCAATATATTTTGTCTAAAAATAAACTTTTCATTAAATCAAATCCTTCATACATAGGTCCAAAAAGGTACAACACTATTTTCAAAATAACGCCATTTATAGGTTAAAACCTGGCTTAGAGCAACCTTCAAAATAAAAGCACTTAATACAAATCAAATAAACATCAATATCACACACACACACACACACATTTCATGCGTAGGAAAATCAACAAGATGCGGTAACCGTGTTTTCACAGAAGTCGGGGGGTGCCTTACACATTCCCCTCGCTTAATCAAGCCCTCAAATTCTTCAAATCTCGGATTTCAAACCAAATTAAATAGAGTCACATATTGGGCAATATTGCGAAAACCTTCAAAATTCGGATGAGTTGGTACATCCATTTAAACTTATACCAACTGGCGGCTCTGTCTAATTCAGCTCAATCATTAAAATCAATATTTTTAAATAGTCGGCATTCATTTCAGTCTTTTCCTAAATTTCACCCTTTAAATAAATTAATCTACATAGAGAAATATGAAGGGTAGAAACAACATTTTAGGAATAGAAATTCCCAACAACGACAGCTGGCAACTCTGCTAGGGATATAGAGGGCTTAAGTCGTGTTCAATCTTGTTGATTATCATCCTACATTTGCATATCGTGTGAATGATCTATGTGAGGGATAAATGTTTTAATTTTTTAAGCACTTTATTTTAGTGCCTTGCACAATGTCATCATTTCCATGCGGTAAGGACGATGAATGTATGTTATGTGATTCCTCCACCAGGAGACGAACCTGTCAGTTGTTTATTACTGGACTCTCAAGGGCATTCCCTTATGAGGTTCATGAAAGGTAACACTCAAATCCGCTCCAATTGAATGATGGATGTTTTTATTAAATAAATTGCGAAGATATGGGAACCTTCATTCCAAAAAAGTTGGTGAGAGTAATCATAAGATAGGTCAGCCTCCGAAAACCCCTACACGCATGATGTCTCTTCATGCCCTATTATTTCCAAATATATAAATGTCATCCATCTTAACTGTCATTTATATATCTCTTATCTTGTCATTAAGATGACTAACACCTTATTTTGAAAGAAAAGATTAAAAAAAAACTTAACTGATGCATAACATATCATGCATCTATATCATCTACCAATATCAAGACTAAACTAGATGTCGATTTTGTGTAGATTGGTCCTAGAACATGGTTCTGAGCCAAGAAGGCGAGAGTAGTGCATCCGAACCTATCCCTGTTTCTCGGGAAGAGTTTGAGGATTTCAAGAAGTAGATTGCCGAAATGACTAGTCTGTTGAGAGAATAATGGAAGATAGCTTAATAGCCCAAACTGAGAGGTCAAACCTCTACACGGGGAGATATCTGAAATCCAAGACAAATTGGTGATGCAAAAGTGTCCACTCAAATGTCCAAAATCAACAGTGGGTTCGCCAATGAGGTATTAAATAAAGGTCTAATAAAGGAAATCATAGACCTTCAAGAGGACAAAGAAACTAGGGATATTCGAAAGAAGGTATGACAAATAGAGGATGTCATCTGATTTATCAAGGGGATATGATACCACGGAAGCGTCAACTATTCTGACCTGTGTATTTTCCCAAAGGCCAGATACCCCTAATAAATTTCAAGTCCCAAAATTAAAGAAGTATAATGGATTGGGTGATCCATGCACCCACTTAAAAGTCTACATAGGCGAACTCAGATCATATGCCGAGGATGAGAACCTCTGAATCCAATTGTTCCAAAGGAGCCTTACTGGTGAAACTCAAACTTGGTACGCCCGGATTAATAACTCCAAGGTCCATTATTGGGATGATTTAGCCCATGATTTCCTCAACCAGTGACCAAGGTTAAAAAATTGAGTAATGAATCGTTCAGGGAGTATGCGCAGAGGTGGAGGCGCATGGCTACCCAAGTGAGCCTTCCAATGGATGAGGCAGAAATGATCATGAGTTTCATCGATATCCAGGAAGCCCCCTACTATGAGAGAGTCCTGACAGGAATAGGCAAACCATTTTTCAAAATGATAAAGCATGGTGATATGGTAGAGAATGGCTTGAAGGCTAGAAAGATCAAAGATTTTACAACTTTAGAAGTTGTAGCCGAGCAACTCCAAGCTGGAAATTATGATAGCAATGACGGAAGAAGTCAAAAGAAAGGCGATGAAGATGTATTCCTCATTTTACAGGGGCAAACTAGGAGACTCAACAATAGTCCCTCTATCTGGATAAAGGGATGCAATCTATCATAGCAACAACATGCCACATTCAACCAAAGCCAGGATAGACAGAGAAAAATTGAAAGAATGAAAAATTGGGTGTTCACTCCACTACGCGATTCCCTCGAGAATATATTTGCTTTATTAATCAACCAAAAGAAAATTACTGAATTGGCTCCACCTCTGGATCCAAAAAGCATAAGATATGATCTAAACAGGAAGTGTGATTACTGTTCAGGGTCTTCGAGACACGATACCTAAGACTGTTGGTCCTTAAAGTATAAAATCCAAAATCTAATTAAAAGTAGCGATACTGTGATCAAACGACCTGACCAGCCAAATGTCAATACCAACCTTCTGCAGTAGCACAATATGGAGGGAGTGAACATGATCGAGTCAGGAAGCATCAGAATGGATCCAAATCACAAAAATATATGGAGGATGGAAGAATACCCCCGAAGGAGCAGAACAAATGTCTTGGGATGGGAGAATCCAAAGGAGAGTACGATAGTATAACAATAATTAGAGATGATCAAACATCAAATAAAGTAGTTGGCTGAGCTGATAGTACAACAACATCAGGTTATAAGGCGGCTTTTCATTCATCTATCGAAAAGCTAAGAGAAAGAAGAGGTTAACCAGAATTTAAGTTTATATCTAGCTAAGATGATTCAGTTGACTGAAGAAGGTCAAAGTGGGGTGAAAGGTGGAATTATAAAATTACTAGAAGATCTCGCCAGTGCAAAAATAGCTCGGAGGAATGCAAATTCTCAAAGAGTAAAGATCAAGCAACATCCATAAGATACCGAAAATTCACCCCTCTAAACAAATCAAAGGAATAGATGCTACACCTTTTGATAATCGAAGGAAAGATTACCAAATTTCTACCTCCCATGGATCTCGAGAGAAAGAGACATCATCCCACTAAGATATATCTCTACCATTCTAACTCACCAGGATATACGATCGAGGGATGTTAGGCTCTACAACACAAAATCCAAAATCTCATTGAATGTGGAGAGTTAAAGATAGAAATCCACACGATCAAGGAAGGAACAAAAATGATAAGGAGCTTACGATTTCCACCTGAGATAGGCAGTTCAAAGAAAATGGTACGTAGCTATGAGCACCAATCTTGGAAGAACGCAAGGTGAACCGATTATGCTTCGGGTAGTGGCAGAGGAGATAAAAGAGTCCCCTAAGGAAATTCATCTGCCACCATCGAACATCTTGTTGCCCAAAGTTAGCAACCACATTCCTGATTCTACCTTCCAAGATGACGATGAAGAAATATTGATCCTTAATTAAAGAAAAGGCTGAAAAGGAAAGTTTCTCGCGAGAAATGCAACAACAGCTCGAGGGAAATTTCAAAGTCGAATCCTCTTCGACCCATAAAAATGATGAAGGAACAGATCAAGAAAAAAGAAGTTGTCGAGGAAGCTAACCCATTAAGGAATCAAGAGCTCGTCCCTTTTCATGATGGGTCCAGTTTGAGCATCCTCGAGGGATGTGCCAAATCAGGAGGTGATCAAGTTATAGCAGTGATTGAAGATATTTGCGACAAGGAAGTAACCTCTATTTCCAGCATCGAAGGCAACCTAACCAATGATAACTAGACTATCGAGCCTCAGTTAACCAGAAAAAAAGTAGATCCAGAAGATACAGTTGTAGGCCCCAAGAAGTGTGGGGACATTATCATTTGCTTAGTTTTATGTCTTGTCTTATTTTCTATGCATTACTATGATATGCTTTGTTTATATAAAAAAATCAAAAAATCAAAAATCAATCTCTTGATATCCATTGCGTGAACTACGTAAGACCTTATCTCCTTTCAAAGGAGTATGTAGGCAGCCAGTAATGGTGCGGTTTAACCATTACAAAAGTCACAAAACCCCTTCAACGATTCATCAATCACAAAATACGACTCTTCAATAACTTATCAACCCCTGAAATACAAGAAGACTTAATCTCCTTTTGACCTATAGAAATGCGTAAGCACCCATCATGGTGAAGTCTATCTCATACCCGATGGCCTGTTCCCCGAGATAAAAGCCACAATTCAAGCCTTATCGATCGAACTAAACCTAGTTAAACCATCACATCATAAACCAAGTTGAGCTCTTAGGTCCAATTCAATGGAATTTGAAGGCTTCTCGACATCAATCATCAAATCCAGAGCGATAACATGAAATGAGAAACACAGCAATATATCAAGTATGATCATCAGCAAAGATAGATACAAACCAAGGCGATGTGAAATATAGAGAATATTACCACAAACAGTGTTTCAACAATGCGAAGCAACTATATGACGACCCCTCTCATGACCCTCAAAAGCTGACACCCTCAATCATAAGCTTTCATCAAATCAAAAAATGGGTCATCAAACCCAAGTGCACCTACAAGTTCTAAATGAGGATTGGGGCACTCCGAATGTCAAAGCTCAGTCTACCTAATCTCCGTGTGGGTCATAAGGTAAAGACTCTTGCGATCTCGACATCTTATCAGCCCATTCTTCATACAACGAAATGACTAGCCTGATGACAAACAAGATTAAGGCAATTTTAGAAACAACGACAACTCAACATTGGGGCATTCATTGACCATCCTAAAAAGGAAAATGCACAAGTGAGATCTATTAGCATGTTTCGTCCTCATCAGAGCTTCCCTCATATCATATCAATGGCGATTCGGTAAGATCATTTAGTTTTTTCCAATCATAATTTTCTAAGAATACAACGATCCACATATGAGGTACGACTCTTTCATCTATGCATTTTGTTTTCTGTCTCCATTTACATTCACTAGCGATGATAGACATGTTAATTATAGATAAATCTTGTATTAGAATATTAGGAAAAAATACTAAAAGAGAAAATTTTGTTTAAACTGTTATGAATTGGATTAATTCTGTTAAGCGTCTGTGGAGCAAGAATCGCGATTAAGATTAGAGAATTAAGACTATTTAACCTTTTGATTTGGCACAACATCCTAGATCAAATCACTTTTGGAGAAGACTTGACCTCATATATATATATATATATATATATATATATATATATATATATATATATATATATATATATGCATTTTTTTGATTATTATGACTCTTACTTGTGGGGTATGAAACCATAGCAACATCGATGACAATTAATGCAAAGATAGAAGGTAAGTAATGCCCAACCTAATGTCTCAAATTGTGATCTCGGTTACTCAAGTAATTAGGCCTGAGGGGTGTCTTTACACCTAGTTCCCCAAAGCCATTTGGTTTGGGAGACACCGACCCAACAATCACTACATGGGTAACTTAGTGCCTAAGAAAATAAGCATTGTGAGGGGGAAGAAGACGAGACCTGATAAGATTTGAATCGTGGCCTAGGTTACTCGAGTAATTAAGTCTAAGGGGTGTCTTCACAACTCGTGCCCTAAAGCTGTCTGGTTTGGGATTCACCGGCCCAACGCTTGCTATATAGATAATTTGAGCCTATGAAAATGAATCTTACAGGCAAGGAACGAATAGAGTAGACCGCCTAACTTGTCTTGAAGGCCTTTGTTACTTGAGTAAGTAAACTGAAAGGGGTGTCTTTACACCTAGTGCCCTAAAGCCATTTGGTTTGGGAGTTATTGGTCCAAAAATTGTTAAATAGGTAACTCTAAATAGCCTAAGAAAATGAGACAAGTTAAGAGAGAAGAAAGGAGAGAAAATAAAATATGGAGTCATAATGATAAAAAAAAAATTGCGATATCAGAATGAGATCATCTAAAGTTATGGAAGAGAAACCACTGCTAAGGGTTATGTGACTCATAGTGCATATGTTATATGACGTTAATTCTACGAAAAATGGTGTCTAGAGCGAAGATGAAGTATCTTTGATAAAGGGAGATAAGTCTTTTGAATTTCATATTACTCATGAACAATGACCATTGATGCTTAAAAGTTTTCATGTGATTTCATAACTTGTTAAATGAAAAATTCCTTACGAGGAAAGAAATAAAAAATAATAATAAAAACCTTGAAATTAGAGATTCCCAACTTGCTTAGAAAATTCATTTTCATACTCAAATTTCAAGATCTTTAGCAATAAGATAAAAACTCAACGAATACGAGTTAAGTGGAAGACTCAATGAGCATTTAATTTCATGAACTTTAACTCATACTAATCCTTATATCGAAGTTATCCCCTACGGTCTGAGCCATCAAGCTTTTGGCTCATTTTGTTATTCTTCTGAGTGTATGATATTGCTCACCACTGGTAACTTGGCGTGGTCAACAAAGCAAGTCACTTATATGAATCCCTGGTAACAACATGCGAAATGGCTGAGGCAATTTTTCTATTCAATGAAATGGAAGGAGTCTAAAGTGGGACCAAGCTTCTTATTTAAAGAAATGAGAGGACTCCTGAAAGAAATTACAGTGACATAAGCTTGCTACGACAAAAGAATAGAAAAAATTTCAAGACAATTTCTAAGTCAAAAATAAGTGCCTCGTCAGTAAAAAATAGTATCTCGAGACCACACAAGGGTCAGTTATAACTCATAATATCTAAATAACGATATACAAAGCATGCATCATAATGGACAATAGTAGAAATTATATGATAAATGCCTAAGCATCATCATATATATGTGCGAATATTACATCAATTTTCATATCAACATCATTTATACACATGTGAAAAGACGAAAAAAAATAAAGGAAAAGAACCACAGGCACCCAACAACTAACAAAAGGTCTAGCAAATAAAATCTACATCATCAAATATTTCAACCTATGCCAAGTCCTCATAAGTTGAGGCCTCTACACCGAAGTTAAAATTTGGGCAGCGAAAGGACGGGCCACATCCTCCAGAGACGTCAGAGGCACCCATGTCATCAGTCAATCCAGTATCTAATCCAGCGAGGTCGCGAGTAAAACGTTTACCCCTTTTATAATCAATGATGAAATCTGTTAGAGTCTATTTTCAATGAAGGCATCAGCAATACCTGATGGTGTAACCGTTGAGAACTATTTTCAGCGAAGGCATCGGCAATACCCGGTGGTGGTGATGTGATTTGCGATGTAATATGAAATTTGTGGTGCAATTTGATACGTGACTTGATATATGATTTGTTATTTACGAAGTACGATTAGAAATATACGAAGTGTGATGTGCGATCATTGATACGTGATTTGATATGTGATTTATGATTTGCGAAGTGCGATGTGCGATCACTGATACATGATTTGATATATGGTTTGTGATTTGTGCGATTGGCAAAATACTAAGTGCGATGTGCAAAGTGCGTTGGCAAAATGAGAAGTGCGATTTGCAAACTGAGATTTGAAATTTATAAAGTGTAATTGATAAAATACGAAGTGCGAAGTGCAATTTGCGAAGTGAGATTTGCGGCGTGCAAAATGCGATGTACGATGATATGCGATTTGCAATGCAATCAACGAATCCATCGGCAATGCCTGGTGACAGCAATATAATAATCATCCTCCCCAGCAGATGGAGTAACCTTTTAAAATTTCAGCGCTTATATATCATTGCATACTTTACACATGACATTGCATCACTGGATATACCTTGTCATGTATTAATTGTCTAGTATTCTTTGTCATTTTAATTTCATTGTATTGCATAAACATGACAAAGAGGGGCATCTGTAGACACTCAAAATTTTGTTTTCCTTGTACTAACCCTACGGGAAGGCAAAAGTGTAATTTCACCACGACGATAACCCTGCGGGGAGGGCAAAATTGTAATTTCACCCTAAAAAACATTTTCAAGAAAGGATCGTAGAGCTGAGGATAAGGTCATAAGAAGTCATCACAATGATCCTTGAGCCGCAGACAAACTAGTCGACTATCCCGCTAAATTCGAAAGATACTCGTCTACGTTTCGCTTCATCTTCTTGAATCCAGAAATTGTCAAACTTATTGACACTACGTAGCCTTAGAAAGAGCTTTTCAGATTGGTATGGTACATCTCCCAACTATTCCCGGATTGAAAGGAACGAACAAACGACTATAAAGCAAGGCGAATGACTAGCTGACATCTACCGATGGATGATTTTTCCCCTTTTACCCATCTTCACGAACTTAGAATTGGGCAAATAATATGTCACTGTGAAGCTATCGAAAAGATCTTTTCGAATTGGTATTATAATACCTGGTAACATAAATAAATAAATAAATATTGAATAATAAAAATTATTTTATTTTAAATTATATTAATTGTACTTTGTCTTTTATTTAGATCAAACTAGACATTTACTTTTGGGCTAATAAGTATTAATAAATGATGAATAAATTAAGTTGATAAAATCGGGCCTTAAAACTAATTTGATTTAATTTATATGTGGGTAAAATTAAAATTCTATTTAAATTAGGGGAGTTCAACAGTTATATAAATAAATATTTAAACCCTAATCTATCTCACGTACCTCGATAACCTGATCGAGGAAAAAAAGCGTAGCGACACAACTTTATTACGGAAGGAGAAAAAAGAAAGGAAGAAGAAATCGATTACACTTATTGAAGAAAGGGATTCATTTAATAAAGGTAAGAACTCAAATTAGTTGTAAAAGATTGTGTACTAAAAAAACATTGATTTTTCCCTTCAAATCACACGGAATGTGTTTGTAGTATTTTATATATATATATATATATATATATATATATATATATATATATATATATATATATATTTTCATTTGTTGCACAATTTAGGAGATGAATATAAAGGCCATGTGTTGTTTTAAAAAAATTACGTTGATATAAAGAAAAGCTAACTAATTTGTCTTACTTTATGAATGAATGATGTATATTATATATAATATATTAAGGTTCTTGATTTGTTAAAATATAATAATAATAAAAAAAAATGATTAGAAGATAATTATAATTTAATTTGGGTTGTCTTGTAAAATTGATGTAATTGGAGGAATTAATTTCATATTAATATAAATTATAATTATTAGGTAACTTATAATTGTATTATTATTATTTTTATTAGATCGAACGGAGGGAATTTAAGGAGTATATTTGGAATATAAATTTGGGTATTGCATTATCGATTCCAGGTACGGATTCCGTACTCCTTCAACGATACTCTTATTAAATTTAATTTGTTCGTTTTGTTTCTCGTTTTGAAATTAGTTATTGCTTCCCATAATTATTCCTTCTCAAATTCATGTGATAGTTTCATCTTGGTATTGATACTTAGAACTCGTGTTTTTACTCTTGATCTAGTGTATCATCTTTTGTATTTATTTTGATTTTTGTAGAAAGTACATGTTAATATATTTTGGAGACTTTGTGTGGATGATTCGTTTCAGTTAACATGTACATATTAGAACTCATTTGTGTTAATATTGTGTCGCATGTGTTTTGACATAGTATTTTTGTTAGAATATACCATAGGGTATACCTGAGCTATAACCACCTGTAAGGGTACCACAGGCATGTCCTCTTGGCACCAAGGCAGAACACCTTCCGTGGCGGTGTGATCAATCAACAACGTCTCTATTTTGTGCTCCGGTGGGAGTTGGCCATTTGGTGATTTGTTGTGGGAGGCGTATGGGTTGACCCTAGTTTTCTGTTTTGTTCTATTTCGCGGATTGGTGATGTTTATGCCAAACACACTTTTTGATTTTATATGCATTGGATTTACGGTCCAATATGTGTGACTTGCCTATGTGGCATTATTTGATTTGCCTATGTGGCATTATTTGACTTGTCTGTGTGACAAGGTATATTTTTATTTTGTTTTGAGCTCGGTATGAAATAACACACAGCCATTTGATTTAGCTTATTATTTTGTTGCGTTAGTTTTGTCTGTTTCGGTTCATTTCAGTTCATTTAATTGAGTTAGTTATCTCAGTTCTTTATTTTGTACTCTATATTCGTAGTGGGCATTCGGCTCATGCTGTGTTTTTCTTCCAGTAGGTAATCAGAGGGATCAAGGGCAAGTGTGATGAGAGATCCCTTCTATCCAATGGTTTTGATATATTTTGTTAGGTTATGATACATTGATTTATTTAGAGTTGTAATAGTTATTTCAGATTGTTGTTTGAGCCAGTGTGGCATTTATTATGGTTTGTCTTAAGACATTTAATCATTATGAGATTATTCTTTTATGGTTTAGAGTTTTGTTATATATTCATCAATTTTGTTGTGTTTGAGTAACCTCTCTTTTTATTTCAGAAAGGGGGTGTTACAGGTATGGTGCATCTTTTAAATCCTCCCGGATTGAGAGTTATGGATGTTTCAGCGAACAACACGAAAAAACTATCTTCACAACACGAAAATCGAGTAAGTGGGGCCCACCTCAGGCTAGCCACAGGTGTACATACGTCTACCTCCATTGCACCTGCGGCTGCCCTAATTTCCCTACAGATATACGAATTTTCAGCTCATTTGGGAGAGGCTGAAGCATTTTAGAGAGAGTTCCGATTCCAGAAAGAGAAGGGTTCGATTTTGGCATTAAATCACTAAATTGGAGTTAAATCCATCACATATCTTGTAGATCTTGTTTACCTAGAGTTTGAGAGTTCAAATCCAAGCCAAAAGAATCTTGTATCGTTGCTCCCCAAGGTGAAAAAGTGACTATTTGCTCATTATATTGTATATATAGTTCAATATATCTGGATCTATGTAGATATAGGGTTTGTTCATTGTTAAACTTGTAGTTTTGTGTATATATTGCGTGTTAGTTGGTAGATTTATCAATTTTGCTGTTTATTTTGTACATATATAGTTAGAAACCAAGTCCATTAACTAGATCAACCTAGATCTAGTCGGATCTAGCACTTAATAGGTTAATGAGCTTCAAATCTCAAACCCCCCAACTAGATCGACTTAGATCTAGGATAGATCTAGTTATTTAAATGCTTTTGATCAGTCCCGATCACTCTGTAGATCTCTAGATCTATATCTAGAGGTGAGGAGGTCCTAATAACTCGTGATAGGGATTCCTATCGATGAATCACCTAATATCGAGTTTAGGATACATTTACTATATAAGTTAATCATGCTAATGTGAGCCTAAGATTCCCAGGGTTGAGATCTACTGATCGGATCTCAACTAAATTCCCACGATGGACTTTTTGTTTACAATGTAATGTTAAATCGCACAAGAGCATTGTACATGTAATATTGGGTCTTAAGACGAGTTCGAGGGGTTCTTCCTAAGAAATTGGATTTAAGATCCCGTGATAGTGAAAACTTGTGATTGTAGATGTTTGGGTCTATCGAGATGACTTTCATGCCAGATGATGACCAGGCCTTTTTTTATGCTTTCCTTCATGCATTATCACCAAAATCGATTTTCAAATTAAACAACAAAGAGCGTTCATAAAAATAATAAAAACGCTTTGGGGTTAGACCAATCTAGGGTTAATAAATGGAAGTATCAAAGCACCTCGATTCTTATTTGGGCGAAGGATTTGAAAAACTTATTTTCTAAAATATCAATTCAATATATTTTTTTTAAAAATAAAATTTTCATTAAATAAAATTCTTCATACATAGGTCTAAAGAGGCACAACACTACTTTCAGAATAACATCATTGATAGGTTAAAACCTGGCCTAGAGCAACCCTTAAAATATATAAAAGCACTTAATACTAATCAAATACACATCAAAATCACACACACACACACTTCATACTTAGAAAAATCAACAAGATGCGGTAATCGTGTTTTCACGAAAGTCGGGGGTGCCTAACACCTTCCCCTCGCTTAATTAAGCCCTCGAATTATTCGAATCTAAGGTTTCAGACCAAATTAAATGGAGTCACATATTGGGTCATATTGCGAAAACCTTCAAAATTCGAATAAGTTGGTACATCCAATTAAACTTATACCAACTGGCGGCTCTGTCTAATTCGGCTCAATTATTAAAATCAATCTTTTCAAATAATCGGTATTCATGTCGGTCTTTTCCTAAAATGTCACACTATAAATAAATTAATCGACATAGCGAAATACGAAGGGTAGAAACAATATTAGGAATCAAAATTCCCAACGTCGACACATATGTAAACCTCTCAAAACATATTATTCTATAGCCTTGTTGTGCGCACCTCAGTCTAGTCACTCCCAAAGTGCTTAACTTGAACCTTTTGAATTGCTCGTTTGTCAAAGCACTACATTTGAAATTTCGCATCTGGTTATCATGTCACGACAGACAATCTCATCTACATGAGCATATGTCTTGTAGTTCCTTGCTTCCATTATTGCTTCCACCAGCCTTGTTTTCATTCTCATTCTTCTTCTTCTTCTGTTCTTGATTATACTTAGTTAAGGCATCGCTTCCACCCTCCGCAATAATTTCCTTTTCTAGTACTGCTGCAAACGTATTTAACTGAAACATTGAAACCTTGCTATATAGTCAGGACTTCAACTCCTGTTCAAACCTTCTCCCCTTACGCTCATCAGTATAGATCTAATACGGAGAAAACCTTGCCAACTCATTGAACTTCACAACATACTCTGGCACAGACATGGTGTGATAACCCAAAAATTCATAAAATCTTGAATGATTAGAATAAAGGTTAAAGAATAAAACCTAGATGAGAATTTGAGGATTTATTTAAAAAATTTCAAGTAAAACGTATATGGTTTGCTATTTGAAAAAGAATTGAGAAAATAAGGGTTATAAAAATTCAAAACCTAGAAAGAGATTTTTTTTGTATGTGAAAATTTTATTTAAAGAAATAAATTTCAAATGAAGAAATATTATTAGATTAAATTAAATGTGTATATGTATAGATACATATATACTTGGAGATGTGTTATATATGATTTAGCTAAAGAAGAGGATTGATTATTTAAATTAATCATAAAAGAATAAATGAAAAGCTTCATTATAAGAAGTTGGTAGTAGTCAAGCATTAGAAATCTTATAAAAAGAAAAAGAAATAAGAACGTAGCAAACTGTATTAAGAGGGTTACTAGACGTTAAATTAAATGTCTAGTTTAATACATGAGTATATAAATCATTTTATGATTTATAAAGAATATGTATGTTTATGTAATATGGCAAATATATTAAATTATATATGGTATATATACATAAATTGATATAAACACTTGATAATGTGAGAAAATAAAATTATTAATTATTTTCTATATGTGATGTGTGTAGGTTTAATGTAACTGGTAATTTGGAGTTAATGAATATATATTATATATGTATTTATTAAGTGGGGGAAAATAAAATTGTTGGGAACAATTTGTGTGATGAAGCAAAAATAGGCAGGTTAAGCATATAATATTTATATATACTTTAACCATGAGCATTAGAATAAATTCTTATATGAAATTAGTTTAATAAAGAAAAGATATTATATTTGTCGTAATATCTTAAGGAAGTAAATAAATTCTTAATTGAATTTATGTTAACGAGCTAAGGATATTATATTATAATATCTTGGGGATGTAAATAATTGTATTTGTACAAGAAATTATGTATAACATATTTATTTTACCATAATAAAATAAATATGTAATTTATGTATGTTATGTTATGTTTTATCTATATCAAAGGAGTGTCTCATAACCTAATTATATATTAGGTAAGGTAATTAAATAACCTAAGGGTTATGGTATTGGAGAAATGTTAGTATTTAAAAGTTATACTAACCTAATAGATTAATTTGGTCTATTTCAAGTGATTAATAATTTTAAATCTAATTAAAGCAAACCTAATTAGGTTATTGATTAAAGAAATATGTTTAAGTAATTAAATTTCATAAGATTGAAAATAGAAACCCTAAATAAACAATTAGGGTAATATAAATTAAAGTTGTTAAACTATGTTTATTACATAGCCCAAAATAATTAAAAGAGAGGCCCAAAAGAAATAAAATGCAAGCTCATACTTAGCCCACTTGATTAAGGGTATTTTAGACATTTGATTAATCTAATTTGTGCATTAAAATAAAAGAAAAATGGAGGAGTTATTGGGCATGTAATGGCTGGCCACATTAAGCCTTTTAAGACAAAGGGATTAAGTTAATCAAGTTCCAAAAGTAGGAAGTCTTACACATAAGGACAAGTGTGTCATGCCACCATTGGTGGAAAAGCTAATTAGTAACCTTAATGGCATGATTAGGCATGATTGGGAAGAGATAAGGCTAACCCTTTTATCCAAGGGATAAAAAGAACATGGGGGATATTAGTTAATCACCAACATTACAACTTCATTTCATTCTCCACCATTCTTCTTCTTCTTCTATTTTTTTTTTCTCAACTAGCAAGATCACAAAGAGAGGAAAAGAGAGAGAGAGAGAGGTTTGGTTCTTAGTAAGGGGGGAGGAGTATATTGTTCATGCATCCCAATTTCCTAGCCTACTTTGGAAAGAGAAAGAGAGCATCCCACAAGACAAGGTAAGAAATCAAACTCTAGTTTCTATGTTTTGTATGTTCTATGTGATCTTGTGAGAGATTCATAGAAATGCAAGTTCTAATAAGCTAGATTCTTATATGAATGTTAAATCTTGAGTATAATATATTTAACATGTCCATCTATATAGTTTATGTTGGAAAATTTTGAAAGAAAGGAGGCTAAAGTAGTTTTTGGAAAAAACCTAATTTAAAGGGTGATCTATGCTTTTCATTTTGAAATCTACAAATGGTTTTTGTGATATTGTTTCTTGGTATGCTAGAGCTATGAGTCAAGAGTAAAACCCCTTTGGAAGCATGTAAAAATGTTCAAAAATGAGTGAGATATGGATTTATTACTAGAACACCTCAACTAAAGAACTCATGTGCAGTAGCAGTCAGTTATGGACCAATTTCGGGGACCAAAACAGATCTATATTTGATGTTTGATGAATGGAAACTATAGTTCGGGAAGATATGAATACAACGAGTCTGATTGGACCCAAATCGGAGTTATAGATTTTATTTTATTCAATTTTTAGTGAAGGACCCCAAATCTGGAAAAAAAATCAAAAATCTTAAAAAGCTATCGCTTGCTTCAATGAACCGCAACCCACTTAACATTCTAGCGACCGATTCCTGGTCACTTTCCTACGTGGGATTCGGTGGTGGTTACTGGACCTAAATTTTTATAAAATTCTGACGAATATTAATATATTTAATCCAAAATGTTTCTTGGCATTTAGCTAATTATTAAGTAATTAGTGGTTTAAAATCATTTTAAACTTACTAATTTATAACTTTTAATGTAATTAAGGGATTATTAAACTAATTACATGAAATTTGAATATAATTAACTATTTAATTATTATCTAAGTAGTATTGGGTGATAATTAAGTAGAGTTAGTATTAATAAAGTAATTATTGATTATTTAATTAAGATTAAATAATAAATAGGATAAATGATAATTATTCTTAAGTTAATAAGAGAGAATAATTAAAGACAAATAATGTTAATTATTCAATATTTAATTAACATTAAATAATAAATAGATGTAATTAGCTATTATTTATTAAATAATAACTAAAGGTAATTAATTAATTACTATTTAACTAATATTAAATGGTAATTAAATGAAGATAAATAAAGATTATTTAAATGATTCATTAATTAAACAATTATAATAAATTATTTAAGGATCTAATAAGTGTTTATTACTTAAGAAAGACCTTATAATTTATAAAATCATTAACCTAAGATTTATTAATTATCTTATAGGGTTAATGATAATACATTATACTATGTGTACATTGTGATTGAATTATTTGCTAGATAATAGCAAAAGTAAGTAAGCGATAGATTTACAATTATATGCAAGATTAATTAATAGACCAACATTATCAATGCTAGGTCATTCAAAGAGTTTTAATTAAAGCTAGTTAGCCGTAGCTCGTCTAACAGGCAAGTTTCTTAACTCAAACTCGAGTTATTACTTTTCAAAGCATGTTAGTGGATAATTGTTGTTGATTATTCCACATCTAATATTATTATTGAATATTCTCATTATGGCAAGTTCTCTAACTCAAACTCGAGTTATTATGTTTCAAACATGCTAGTGGATTAATTATTGACAATTATTCCACATATTTGATTATTGATTCGCACTTAGTGCATGTTGCATATGTTCATCAGGTATGAAAGGCTGATCACCTTCATTACCATAAGGTTCAGTTAAATTTGTTCATGGTCATTGTTGACCACTCAGCATAATTATTCAGTTTTTTTCAGTTATTGAAGTTTGATTCATGTTCTTCCTCAATTATATTACATTGTTGAAAACTTGAAAGCTTATTCCTTTTCAATCATGATATATCTTCATTGTACTTAAACTTGTTGGGCAAAATAGTTGCTCATCCTTGCTATATCATGATAACAAATTTCAGATTAAAACGAAGGCTCAAGAACGATAAAGGTGGTAAAGGCTAATTCCAAGTTTAGATTATTATGCATTTAGAACTATTAAGTTATCTCGATGCAAATAACATTGTAAACCTTTTAAGTTATCAAGGTATGTATTAAAGTTAAGGTTGTAGACCTTGGGGATTATGTTGTAAAAGTTTATTGTATAAATAATTTATGTTTATATCTTCCGCAGAGAGTTATAGAAATGATGTATCGTAACGCACTGCATCCGAGGTAAAAAGTACCGGATTTGGGGACGCCACAGCTGATATCAAAGTCGTAGGTTATAAACCTTAGGTAGGGGTACCTTAGGCTATAACCACACAGACGATGATAAGGAATAAACTCAGATCGAGTTTAAGGGATAAGAGATGAATTTAAGAAATTCATCATTAAAGTAAAGAGAAAGATAAAGAAGATTCAAAGAAGAATCTTAAAGAGATATAAGGATAAGAATCCGGAGTTACCTGACTCAAAGAATAGAGATGAAAGGTGATACTAAATAGATTTATGTCTATAAGATGAAAAGTGTAAATAAAATCATAATATAATATGATTAAAGAGAAGAATAACAAGATCATAATATAAAATGATCATAAGTATAAGGAGAAATGATTACGAAATAAGATCACTACGTGATCAGGTTAAATTATTAAATAACATATGATATGTTAAGTGATTGGAATGATATAGCTTAACGCTATAAAGAGAAGGTACTATGAAATGGTACAATGTAAACTCAGAAAAGAGTGGTAAATGTTAAGATACGAATTAAAGAAATTTCGTATTAAGAAAAGAGAAAGTTAAGATTATCAATTGAGGACTCAGGTCAGCAGCGGAGTTGTATGATTCCTTGTATGGGCGGGGAGTTTGTACTTGGTTTTAGAATCACTTAGCTTCTTGGTCGATAATAGTGGTTAAATTGACCAATTCTTTTATATGGTGAAATTGTCCGCTTAGCTTCCTATATTGATTAGTGGTCGAGTTTGGTTTGACAACCACTTAGCTTCTTACATTGGTAATCATTGAAATGTTTGTGTCGCGCTATTTGCTATATGCATGTTGATAAGGTGATTCTTTTCTCATGTGTATAATGAATAGGTAGATGATATAAGGTTAAGTTGCGAGTTCTTAAAACTCATACTTATGGTAAGTTCATGACTCATAATCATATGGTATGTTTTGAACCCCTCAGCGAATGGACGCCTATAGTCTGACTAGGATAAGTTCTTGAACCCATATGATTGTGGCAAGTTACTGAACTCATAACGTGTGGAAAGTTTGATGAACTAGGGTATAGTAAAGTTGTGAATGGAGAATTGAGGATGATAGAAATAGATAGATTTATTAAGCAATGGATCATTAGAGAAAGTGAAGTTGATGATGGAAGCATAGGTATTCCAAATCTTCTAGTTATGCTAGACTTCGAAGTTTTTGACATCAAGCTAAATTCGCACTGATGTACCTTTAAAAATGAATTTTTGTTATCCTCAACACATGGGTGACAAGTGTGTAGGTGTGGACTTCGAGCCACTAACACATCGTTACCTATTGTGGCATGATGACACCAAAGATGATTTTCAATGGTTTTGAACGGTTTAAAGAAGAGTCTATGCTAATTGATTCGGCTAGACAAAAATTATTTGAATGATCAAAATGTATTTTATATCATTAATGCATCATGCAACCTGGTGTAGAGATGATAAAATGATGGAGTTATCAATGCAGAATTACTTAGTGTCGGATGTGATCTAAAGATCGTCAGCGCACTATAGTATGATGTAGTATGACAAAGTCACAAAATGACGGAATCCTCAAACGGACTGTAAATACAGTGCGGTATCATGACGTCAAAATGATTTTAAGAATTTTAAAGATAATTTATTGCCAACTGAATTTGGCTAGAAATGTTTCGATTGAAATTCGAATTATTGATATGCGTCTAAGCTATTTGATTCAGCTAGACAAATGTTTATGAAATTCAAAGTATTCTTTGAAAGCTTATGCCGAACCAAATTGTTTTGGTGAGGAATCTTATGATAAGTCTGAGGTGAACAACCCTGAAAATGGGGATATACTAATTGGATAAAATATTCCAATCTAAGAACGCATATAGTTGTTCAGATTACTAAGGTACAATAGACTGATCATCTAAAGTACCCGCATCGGTAGTTTACCTTCTTCGTGATTGTAAACATACCTATTAAAGAAATGTTTCAGATGTAGAGTACCTTTCTTTCGTAATTGAAAGAGGTAGCAGGTAGAAATACCCCTAAACCTCAAAGTTCATAGTTTTTGTGATCCCTCAGACAGATATGAAAATATTTTAAACTCTTTAGAGTAATGTTGTTGTAGAATGTGATGATGGATATGAAATAGTGTGAACTCATTGTGTACGAGTAGAATCTGAGATGATTGAATAAAGGTTATTATGACAACCTAGTTTTGATGAATGTCTAGAAGATGTAAACTCCTAGTGAGTAGTTATGGTGAAATATGATAATAGATGAGAAATCCTCAAAGGAGGAAATTGTAAAGGTTAAGTTAACAACCTAGTTTTGATTAAGAGAATAAGCAGAGATTAGTATGCTTTAATTTCGAGGACGAAATTCTTAGAAGAAGGGGTGAATGTGATAACCCAAAAATTCATAAAATCTTGAATGATTAGAATAAAGGTTAAAGAATAAATCCTAGATGAGAATTTGAGGATTTATTTAAAAATTTCAAGTAAAACGTATATGGTTTGCTATTTGAAAAAGAATTAAGAAAATAAGGGTTATAAAAATTCAAAACCTAGAAAGAGATTTATTTTTTTTTGTATGTGAAAAATTTATTTAAAGAAATAAATTTCAAATGAAGAAATATTATTAGATTAAATTAAATGTGTATATGTATAGATACGTATATACTTGGAGATGTGTTATATATGATTTAGCTAAACAAGAGGATTGATTATTTAAATTAATCATAAAAGAATAAATGAAAAGCTTCATTATAAGAAGTTGGTAGTAGTCAAGCATTAGAAATCTTATAAAAAGAAAAAGAAATAAGAACGTAGCAAGTCAGAATAATATATATGATAAGTCATATGAAAAAGACTTCTTGAATGTAGCAAACTGTATTAAGAGGGTTACTAGACATTAAATTAAATGTCTAGTTGAATACATGAGTATATAAATCATTTTATGATTTATGAAGAATATGTATGTTTATGTAATATGGTAAATATATTAATTTATATATGGTATATGTACATAAATTGATATAAACACTTGATAATGTGAGAAAATAAAATTATTAATTATTTTCTATATGTGATGTGTGTAGGTTTGATGTAATCGGTAATTTGGAGTTAATGAATATATTATATATATATTTATTAAGTGGGGAAATAAAATTGTTGGGAACAATTTGTGTGATGAAGCAAAAATAGGCAAAGTTATAATATTTATATATATATACTTTACCCATGAGCATTAGAATAAATTCTTATATGAAATTAGTTTAATAAAGAAAAGATATTATATTTATCGTAATATCTTAAGGAAGTAAATAAATTCTTAATTGAATTTATGTTAACGAGCTAAGGATATTATATTATAATATCTTGGAGTACGTAAATAATTGTATTTGTATAAGAAATTATGTGTAAAATATTAATTTTACCATAATAAAATAAATATGTAATTTATGTATGTTATGTTATATTTTATATATATCAAAGGAGTGCCTCATAACCTAATTATATATTAGGTAAGGTAATTAAAAAACCAAAGGGTTATGGTATTGGGAAAATGTTAGTATTTAAAAGTTATACTAACCTAATAGATTAATTTGGTCTATTTCAACTGATTAATAATTTTAAATCTAATTAAAGCAAACCTAATTAGGTTATTGATTAAAGAAATATGTTTAAGTAATTAAATTTCATAAGATTGGAAATAGAAACCCTAAATAAACAATTAGGGTAATATAAATTAAATTTGTTAAACTATGTTTATTACATAGCCCAAAATAATTAAAGGAGAGACCCAAAAAAAAAATGCAAGCCCATACTTAGCCCACTTGATTAAGGGTATTTTAGACATTTGATTAATCTAATTTGTGAATTAAAATAAAAGAAAAATGGAGTTATTGGGCATGTAATGGCAGGCCACATTAAGCCTTTTAAGGCAAAGGAATTAAGTTAATCAAGTTCTAAAAGTAGAAAGTCTTACACAAGGACAGGTGTGTCATGCCACCATTGGTGGAAAAGCTAATTAGTAACCTTAATGGCATGATTAGGCATGATTGGGAAGAGATAAGGCTAACCCTTTTATCCAAGGGACAAAAAGAACATGGGGGATATTAGTTAATCACCAACATTACAACTTCATTCATTCTCCACCATTCTTCTTCTTCTTCTAATTTTTTTTCTCAACTAGCAAGATCACAAAGAGAGGAAAAGAGAGAGAGAGAGAGAGAGAGAGAGAGAGAGAGGTTTGGTTCTTAGTAAGGGGGGAGGAGTATATTGTTCATGCATCCCAAGTTCCTAACCTACTTTGGAAAGAGAAAGAGAGCATCCCACAAGACAAGGTAAGAAATCAAACTCTAGTTTCTATGTTTTGTATGTTCTATGTGATCTTGTGAGAGATTCATGGAAATACAAGTTCTAATCAGCTAGAGTCTTATATGAATGTTAAATCTTGAGTATAATATGTTTAACATGTCCATCGATATAGTTTATGTTGGAAAATTTTGAAAGAAAGGAAGCTAAAGTAGCTTTTGGGAAAAACCTAATTTAAAGGGGTGATCTATGCTTTTCATTTTGAAATCTACAAATGGTTTTTGTGATTTTGTTTCTTGGTATGCTAGAGCTATGAGATAAGAGTAAAACCCCTTTGGAAGCATGTAAAAATGTTCAAAAATGAGTGAGATATGGATTTATTACTAGAACACCTCAACTAAAGAACTCATGTGCAGTAGCAGTCACTTCTGGACCAATTTTCGGGACCAAAACAGATCCATATTTGATGTTTGATGAATGGAAACTGTAGTTCGGGAAGATGCGAATCCAACGAGTCTGATTAGAACCAAATCGGAGTTATAGATTTCATATTTTTCAAGTTTTAGTGAAGGGCCCCAACTCTGGAAAAAAATCAAAAATCTTAAAAAGCTATCGCCGATTCAATGAAACCAAACCCAAATTTAACATTCTACAGCGACCAGGATTTGGCCACTTTCCTACTTTCTGTGGGTGGTTCTGGACCCAAATTTTTATAAAATTTTGAAGAATATTAATATATTTAATCCAAAAAATTTCTGGGCATTTAGCTAATTATTAAGTAATTAGTGGTTTAAACTCATTTAAAATCATTTTAAACTTACTAATTTATAACTTTTAATGTAATTAATGGATTATTAAACTAATTACATGAAATTTGAATGTAATTAACTATTTAATTATTATCTAAGTAGTATTGGGTGATAATTAAGTAGAGTTAGTATTAATAAAGTAATTATTGATTATTTAATTAAGATTAAATAATAAATAGGATAAATGATAATTATTCTTAAGTTAATAAGAGAGAATAATTAAAGACAAATAATGTTAATTATTCAATATTTAATTAACATTAAATAATAAGTAGATGTAATTAGTATTATTTATTAAATAATAACTAAAGGTAATTAATTAATTACTATTTAACTAATATTAAATGGTAATTAAATGAAGATAAATAAAGATTATTTAAATGATTCATTAATTAAACAATTAAAATAAATTATTTAAGGATCTAATAAGTGTTTATTACTTAAGAAAGACCTTATAAATTTATAAAATCATTAACCTAAGATTTATTAATTATTTTATAGGGTTAATGATGATACATTATACTATGTGTACATTGTGATTGAATTATTTGCTGGATAATAGCAAAAGTAAGAGTATAGACGTACAATTATATGCAGTACTAATTAATAGAGCAACATTGTCAATGCTATGTCATTCAAAAAGTTTTAATTAAAGCTAGTTAGTCGTAGCTCGTCTAACAGGCAAGTTTCCTAACTCAAACTTGAGTTAATACTTTTCAAAGCATGTTAGTGGATAATTGTTGTTGATTATTCCACATCTAATATTATTATTGAATATTCGCATTATGGCAAGTTATCTAACTCAAACTCAAGTTATTATGTTTCAAACATGCTAGTGGATTAATTATTGACAATTATTCCACATATTTGATTATTGATTCGCACTTAGTGCATGTTGCATATGTTCATCAGGTATGAAAGGCTGATCACCTTCATTACCATAAGGTTCAGTTAAATTTATTCTTGGTCATTGTTGACCACTCCGCATAATTATTTAGTTTTTTCAGTTTTTGAAGTTTGATTCATGTTCTTCCTCAATTATATTACATTGTTGAAAACTTGAAAGCTTATTCCTTTTCAATCGTGATATATCTTCATTGTACTTAAACTTGTTGGGCAAAATAGTTGCTCATCCTTGTTATATCATGATAACAAATTTTAGATTAAAACGAAGGCTCGAAGAACGACAGTGGTAAAGGCGAATTCCAAGTTTAGATTATTATGCATTTAGAACTATTAAGTTATCTGATGCAAATAACATTGTAAACCTTTTAAGTTATTGAAGGTATGTATTAAGTTAAGGTTGTAGACATTGGGGATTATGTTGTAAAAGTTTATTGTATAAATAATTTATGTTTATATCTTCCGCAGTAGTTATAAAAATGATGTATCGTAACGTACCAGATCTGAGGTAAAAAGTACCTGGATTTGGGGACGTCACACATGGTTCCTTGCTTCAGTTCCAAAAATTGAACCTCCATTTGGTTCCGGGAACTCGTCGAAAAGTACATCTCGAAAAATATTTCTTTGAATCTATCCCACGCTATTATTCCCTGTCCCCCTCGAACCTTATTCGTCTGCCATTAATAGCTAGCTTCAGATTTCAGCATGAACGTTGCGAAGGCGGTCTTCTAATCATCATTAACCCTGGCAACGTCGAAAACCTTCTCCATTTCCATGATCTAGGTCTGGGCTTCAACTGGATTCATAGACCTTTGAAACTTTAGCGATTCAACCGCTTTGAAGTCCTTGAAAGTTATGACTTGAGATTGCGGCTGATTCGCAAGTGTTTCTGTTAATAAGGTCACCAACTGCTAAACTGGGTTAGCATTGGCCTCGTTATTGTTGTTATTAGTAGACCCCTCAGGGGGTGGTTGTTGGAATGGTTTTCTTCTTCTAGAAGGCATTTTTCTGTTTAAGATATACGCTTATTAGATCACTACTCAATTTCTTAAATATTTAAGATTTAACTTCAACATTCTAAGATTAAAGCTTAACACATAACATTTCAATAAACTTCGATATTTTATTCATTCATAATTTCTAACATAGTAAAGGATAGTATCTCTGCTATCTGCATTAACTTTCCTGAACTTGAAAAGTTTCAGGATTACCTACTCATCTTACCCCATTATTTATCTCAGAATATGGGATTTATAATTTATTTAACACATAATTAATCACATAACTTATTACTCTTCCTATCTTGGCATATTAAGACATCGAGCAGCTTCTCTACACTCTCTTCCATAATACAGAACATCGTTCTACGATTCATCATATACCATGGCAAGTCTTCGAACTGAGTTGGGTAATAAAAAACTCAGTCCTGGGCCCTATCAATCGCATAATGAAAAGCATATTCCATTTCATTCATCCTGGCCGTTTTCATCTGAACCTTATCTTCAACATGATCTGCACGCTGAGTAGCCTTCATCCAAGCGTCTTCTGCTCTCGCACGCTTAGCTAACTCCTCCTTCATATCATCTTTTAGCTTCTCAACTTCAATCTTCATCTTTTCATTCTCAACCAATAAATGCTCTTGATGATTCTCTGTATGAACTAAGTTCCATTTCACGTTCCCAAGATGTTAGTCAAGATCTTGAATCTCCTCATCCTTCTGCTCTATAGTGGCCTGACGCGTATCAGCCAGCTCCATCAACTCCTCAACTTTATCCTGTAATTCTATATTACGATCATATAATTCATCATACATCTCAACTGCAATGGAGTTTATTTGAAACTCCACAGGATCCTCTTCCTCATCCTCCACCTCTATCTCCTCAGAGTCCTCCTCCTCAGGATCAGACACAGGTTCATACTCCTTTCCTCCAACAGTGATCAACAGAGATGTCTCCCTCTGAACCAACTGCTCCCGAACGACATGGATATCTTGGGGCTCCTCATCTCTAGGCACCTGAGGTATCTCCTCCCTACCCTGTCTGGATCCTTTAACATTAGACATCCCGAGGCTACTTCCTAAGGTTCATAACCTAAAGCTCTGATACCAACTTGTGACACCTCCAAATCCGGGTACTTCATTCCCATAGGATTTTGTGCTCACTTTCCAAAACAATCACATCCAACTACCTGTAATCAAGGATAAAGATATAAGCTAAATAACTAAAACAATAATCCTCCCCATTAAATGGTTCCATCATCTTAAAACAAATCCCAGGTAATCTAACCTTAAATTATTACATAAGTTTGCGGAACACATCATATAAACAAATAAGTCTCATAACATAAATTTTGTCAAATAAAATCAAACAAATTTTCATCAATTGATTTCTTTGCCTTTGACCTTACTAGTGCACGGCTCATCTGATCTTTCAACCTTAGCTGCAATGTTTTATATGCAAGAGTGAGCAAACAACTGCTCACAAATATAATGATGACAATAACAATATCATAAGAGTAGATAATGAATATTGAATAATAAAGAACTCGACCTTTGAATCAAGATTATAAAATTAGATCGAAATATATATCTGAGGGTCTCAAGACCATGAACTATGTCCCAGGTTATTAAGTATTTCTACTTCAACCTTTAACAGCCGTTAAACTATATGGACTTTTCTTCTCGTACTTAGGGGGATCAGCCCTTCGTACCATATATTGTGCCAAACATCTTAACATTAAAGCGTAAATAAATCCCTATAATGGGGTTGTTCATCTCAGTTTGACTTAGGAATCCGCACTAAAGAAAGTTTGGTTTGGATTAGCTTTAATAACGGTTCTAGAATTTTAGAATGCTCATCAAATATGGACTAGTCGAATCAATAAAGGTTCACTAGCCATTCAAGGTTCGATACAATAAAATGATATTAAACTATAATGTTTGAATCAAAGATTGACTCACAATAATATACAATTTAATAAAGCATTGTATAACCAATGTACTATCTTCAAAAGAATTAGAAAGTTTTGTTCGAAATAATGATCACTTTAAGCTTTGCATTAACGAGAGACAATGGATAGGAACTTGAATAGTTAATCACAACATTAACAAGCTTAAGATTAGGAAACTTGCTCAATGAAAAGTAGGGTTTAAAAATTTGCGTAATAATAAACAGGATAGGGATAAAGAACATACCTCGTGCGTAAGCTACACAATTATAACACACATTCGCCACATACTCTACATATACCATTAGAACCGCAATACGGACTAGTTAAACTAACATTAACCCTATAGGTTTAATTCCCATTCAAGTTCATCTTTTTATCCTAATTCATATTCCGATCACTGGCATGATTTACAAGTCTGAAATCATAAGTCTAGTAAAGCAACATCACACTTAAACAACATCTCAAGACTTTATAAACAACAAGTTAAAATTTTCACAAGTTATTATCTTTTCAACCTAAGATCATCAAATACATGTTTACAATCTGTTATAGAACTTTATTACATGTTTAACACATTATCAAGAACTTAAAACTAGGTGAAATCAACACATCATGGACTGGAACATAAAAAAAATTATTTACTTGGGGAGGGTGCAATCACTACGCCCCAAGTCTTAACACCAAATAGCAATTGCTACTGGTGCTCGCCCTTCAAAAACTTAGCAGACGTCATTGCACCATTTCTGCCTTTGATACTTGCGCAAATGCTGCGCTTAAGACGCATATCTGAAACTTGCAGATTTGTTTCCCCCTTCACAGTTCAACCCAAACATCCCAATTTTTCCTAATTAAGCAGAAATTCAACAAACCCATAGGCGATAAGTTTATTAACAACATCACCAAGCAAGCATATTACACTTCTAACAACATAAACATCTAAAACAATCAATTTTAAAGGATAAAAATCATGTTTTTGTTGTTTTCTTCATTTTCAACATATTTAGCGTAATTAATCACCAAATCTTAATTTCTTAACCAAATTAAATCTTACGAATTGCATTCTTTTCATAATTCAACATACTATCATATTTGACAACCAATTTACATATTACCAAATAGATTAAACACCAATTTTGACTCCAAAATCATACATGTCATATATATATATCACCAAAAACTCGAGAACAACAAAAATCTCCATTTACAACATAACTTCATGGATTTACTTACTGAAAATAGTTTCTAGTCAATAACTATTATATTATAAACATCCAATCATCATATACATAACATTTATTTATCAAATTGCTCATCACTACCAACTACAGATAACTTATTCAACCCAATTCTTCACCAAAACTAATTATAGAGAACTAAAATTGTAACATTACCTTTGATTTTATGTTTAGCAAAGATGATTAGAGTGGTTTGTCTAATCCCCCTTCTCCTTGGAACCTTCAACCTTGTTGCTCAAATCTCTCAAAGAATACTCCCAAGCTCTCCCTTTCTCTTTATTTTTATTCTAACTCTCAGCATCTTGGAATAATAGTACGTAAAAACCAAAATTGTTGTATATATATAATACTACGTATTGAGTTTATCAGTTATTCAAATGATGGGTTTCATCAGTTAAAACACCCAAGAGTCACAAGGCCTTGTTTGGTTGCACTTTCCCCAACCCTTTCTAATTTATTTTTATAATACACATATAATATAGTTCAATTGTCACACCACCAATTAATTAATTCAATTAAATCACAAACAAATTAACATTTGTCTCATAATTATAACTTTCATTATAAATTAATATTTTACTTAATGAATTATTACATCTCTAATTTAATTGTTAAATTAAACTAGAACATCACCACTACACAAACATTATAATTATTAAATAATTCATTTCATTTAATTATTTTATTAAATTAAATCTTCAAACCATAAAATTATTATAAATTAATTTAATTAATATAACTCCCTAATTAAATTATTGCACATTAATTTCATCGAATATTTATTTAACTTAATAAATAAACCAACTCAAATATTTATTTAATTCAATAAATATTTAAAATTAAACACAAAATTCTTGCTCGTCACATCACTAACCCTCCTATAAATAGATAAGGGGGTGCAACCACAAAAATCATTCAATTCATAAGCATTTCTAGTCTTCTAATATTCATTATTCATAGTACATTAAGAGAGAGTTCTATCATTATTTTTTGGTTCGTTGAATATACTATTTGGAATGCTACTATAGTATATGTTGTCATTGTATCTTGGGAGACAAGTGATATCAACTCTAATCATCGTAAGGAGGATATAATTGTCTTAAAGACATAGTACTAAGTACTAACCTTGACAAATTCACTTCTACAGTTTGAGATAAGTTGATATATATAGTGTCCATTCATTTTTCCTAACAATCTTAAGACAATTACTATATATATATATATATATATATATATATGCAAGAAATATGACTACCGATTCTGTTACTATAGTCGATTCTTCTTCTACACCAATAATTTCAAATGTATCTCTGAACCATGGTGAAAAATCAGAATGGTTCAATGGTATAGAATTCAAAAGGTGGCAACAAAAGATGTTATTTTATCTTACTACTCTAAACTTGGCAAGGTTTCTTCACGAAGATCCCCCTGTTCTCAAAGAACATGAAATAGGCAGCCAAGTTATTGCAGCTATTGATACATGAAACATGTTGATTTCCTGTTTCGAAACTATATCCTCAATAGATTGGATAACACATTATATAACGTGTATAGTTCTCTCAAGACAGCAAGAGAATTATGGGATTCCTTGGATAAAAGATATAAAACAAAAGATGTTGGCACGAAGAAGTTCGTTGTTGGCAGGTTATTGGACTACAAGATGGTGGATTCCAAGGCTGTCATCAACCAAGTCCAAGAATTATAAGTTATCCTGCATGAAATACAATCAGAAGGTATGTCCTTAAGTGAATATTTTCAAGTTGCTACAATTATTGAAAAACTACCACCAATGTGGAAATATTTTAAGAATTATCTCAAGCATAAACGCAAAGAGAAGAAACTTGAAGACTTAATCCCAAGATTAAGGATAAAAGAGGACAACCGTGCTTCTGAAAAGAAAGCAGGAAGGACTTTTGTGGAACATAAAGCCAATGTGGTGGAACAAGGTTCAAAGTATAAAAAGAGAAAGTATTCCGGCAATAGGCATCAACAGGGAACAAATAAAAAGCTCCAAAGTAAATTCTACATTTGTGATAAGCCCGAACATAGGGCAAAAGATTGTCATAAACGCAAAGATCAGAATAATAAGTTCGCACAAGCGAATGTAACAGAAGTGGATGATCTTCTTCAAGATGTCTCAGAACTGGACCTTTCAGCAGTTGTTTCTGAAGTAAACATGCTTGAGAATCCCAGGGAATGGTGGGTAGATACTAGAGCAACCTGTCATGTGTGTTCTGACAAGAAGATGTTCTCCACATATCAAGAAATTGAGAATGGAGAACAATTGTACATAGGATATTCTTCTTCATCCAAGATTGTTGAACAAGGAAAAGTGGTTCTGAAGATGACATCTGGCAAGGAACTCACCCTCAACAACGTTCTCCATGTGTCTAATATTAGGAAGAATTTAGTGTTAGGATCCTTTCTTAGTCAAAATGATTTAAATTGGTCTTTGTATCGGACAAGTTTGTCCTAACTAAAAATGGGATGTATGTGGGGAAGGAATATATAAGTAATAGGCTCTTCAAAATGAATATAATGACAATTGTACCTTCCAATATTAATAAAATTATATCTTCTATTTATATGATTGAGTCATCTACTTTATGAAATGGTAGATTATGACATGTTAATTATAATACTATACGTAGATTAATTAATATGGAATGTTTGCCAAAATGTAAGATTAACTCTAATCATAAATGTGAAGTTTGTGTTGAGGCAAAATTTTGAAAATCTTCTTTTAAATTAATTGAAAGCTGTACAAAACCTCTTGAATTAATACAAACTGATATTTGTGAATTAAAGTATATACAAACAAGAGAATGTAAGAAATACTTTATTACTTTTATAGATGATTGTACAAGATATTGTTATGTTTACTTATTGAGAAGTAAAGATGAGGCTTTGGAAATATTTATATATTACAAAAATGAGATTGAGAACCAACTTGATAAAAAGATCAAGATAGTTAGAAGTGATAGAGGTGGGGCATATGAATTTCTTTTTGTTGAAATTTGTTTACATCATGGTATAATACACCAAACAACTGCACCTTATTCACCTCAACAAAATGGTGTTGTAGAAAAAAAGAATAGAACTTTAAAAGAAATGATGAATGCATTATTATTAAGTTCTGGGCTACCTTAAAATTTGTGGGGGGGAAGCAATTCTTTCAGTAAATTATATTCTCAATCGAATACATCAAAAGAAGTCTAATGCTTCACCCTATGAATTATGGAAAAGACGTAAGCCGTCTTATAAACACTTAAACGTGTGGGGGTGTTTAACAAAAGTAATGGTTTCTCCACCCAAAAAGATAAAAATATGACCGAAAATAATAGATTGTATATTCATTGGTTGTGCTAAGAATAGTAGTGCATATAGATTTTTGGTTAATAAATCAAAAATAGAGGAAATACATGAAAATAATATTACTGAGTTAAAAGATGCTAAATTTTTTGAAACAATATTTTCTAATAAAAAGGAACAAAAGCCAAGTTCTCATGAACAAGAAATAAGTTCAAACAAAAGAACTTATGACATTGTTAGTGACAATGATCATGGATTAGAAGATATTGATGAGTCTAGACGTAGTAAACGTGCTAGAATATCAAAATCTTATTGTCTAAACTTTATAAGCTATTAGTTAGAAATTGAGCCTCAAACTTATAGCGAAGTGACATCGACTCCTAAAACTCCATATTGGAAATACACTATAAATAGTGAAGTAGAATCCATTCTGCACAATCATACATGAGAATTAGTATATCTTCCACCTGGCTCTAAACCTCTTGGATACAAATGGATATTCAATAAGAAAATGAAAGCAAATGGATCTATAGATAAATATAAAACAAGACTTGTAATCAAAGGATACAAGCAAAAGTAGAGTTTGGAATATTTTGATACTTATTCTTCTGTGACAAGAATATTCTCAATCAGGATGTTAATAGTCATTGCAGCTATATATAATTTAGAGATACATCAAATGGATGTTAAAACAGCTATCTTAAATGGAGATTTAGAAGAAGAAATCTACATGGAACAACCAGAAGGGTTTATTGTTCCAAGATAAGAAAAGAAAGTTTATCGGCTTGTGAAGTCCCTTTATGGATTAAAACAAGCACCTAAACAATGGCATGAAAAATTTGACAGTGCAATGTTGTCAAATGATTTCAAGATAAATGAGTGTGACAAATGTATGTATGTCAAGGACACTGAGAAATGATATGTCATTATTTGTCTTTACGTAGATGATATGCTCATTATGGGTAGTAATAATGAAATCATTAAAACTATCAAAAGAATGTTAAATAATATGTTTGACATGAAAGACATGGGTGTTGTTGATGTAATATTAAGAATTAAACTTTCTAAACATCGGATGGGTTAGTGTTATCACAATCACACTATATTGAGAAAATACTCAAAAAATTCAATCAATATGATTGCAATCCTGTTGGAACACCTATAGATATAAATCTACACTTGTCTAAAAATAAAGGAGAGAGCATATCACAACTTGAGTATGCACAAATAATTAGAAGTCTTATGTACGTAATGAATTGTACACGTCCGACATAACATATGTTGTCAATAAATTGAGTAGATTTACAAGTAATCAAGGACAAGATCACTAGAAATCGATTATAAGAGTTTTAAGGTATTTAAAATACACTCAAAACTTTGGATTGCACTACTCAAGATATCCAGCAGTACTCGAAGGATACTGTTATGCTAACTGGATATCGGATACAAAAGACTCTAAATCCACAAGTGGTTTTGTGTTTACACTAGGTGGAGGAGCAGTATCATGAAAATCTTCTAAACAAACATGCATTACTCTATCAACAATGGAATCTAAGTTTATTGCATTGGATAAGGCTGGAGAAGAAACTAAGTAGCTTCGTCACTTTTTAGAAGATATTCCTATGTGGCCTAAACTTGTGCCACCTATTTGTATCCATTGTGATAGTCAATTAGCAATTGGAAGGGCACAGAGTCTCATGTATAATGGTAAGTCAAGACATATTCTTCGTAGACACAATACTATAAAATAATTGATCTCTAATGACATTATGTCCATTGAGTACATAAAGTCTAAAAAAAATATAGTGGATCCGTTGACTAAAGGTTTGACTAGATAGCAAGTAAAAATAACTTCGAGGGGAATGAGCTTAAAGCCATTAGCAGATCTAGCTAGGGGCGGCATAGGCAGCTGCCCCTGCTAGAATTTTTTTATATGGGTATATGGATAGGGCAAATATGTAAATTAATAAATTTAAAGGGGCAAATTAATAGAAAAATTAAATTTAGATGGGCAAAAAAAATCATAAACTTATTCTAAATACAAGTAAAACTTATTTGAAAATTATAAAAAGATACCAAAACTAGTTTATGCTTTGAAATTAATTCATGATTTTGTTTGAATATAGAAAGAAAAATTTGTTTATGACTTTGAGCATTTGGAGAATAATTATTGTACTATAAAAAGTAACCGAAATAAGTTTCTAAATTATATCTAAATGTTTTTTATTTGAAATTCTTTTTTAGTTTGAATTATGGATATTTATTACAATTTATAAACATTATTATAATCGGTCCGGATCTTAAGCTCACCCCTTATCTAACATACTTTGCTCACCCCCTTTAGCGACGGACCAGGCGACGATTCGGTCCATCGCTATATGTTCGGTTCGTCGTTATATGTTGTCTGTCGCTATATGTTGTCTGTCGCTAAAAGCTAAGACGACGATTCTATATATAAAACCCAACCTAGTAAGACCCCAACTTATTATAAATAAATTGTGAAAATTCAACCAAATCATTATGAAAAATTAATTTCTTTATTATTTTGAAATTACATGATAAGTTATGCTTTTAATGATTCTTATTAATGTGGTACTATTAAGAATATGGGTAAATTTTATGCGAAATAAGGCTATTTCTCTCAAGCATAAAATTCAATTGTTCGGTTATAAAATATTCATTAATGTCAGTAAGACCCCAACTATTTAATGAAATTGAATTTTCTCTATTTATTATTTTGAAAATAGTAAGGGTTGATTTGATTAATGTGGTTAGTTATGGGAAAATTCGCAAATATTTCAAATAAGCAAGTGGTTATAAAATATTCATTGTTGTCGGGGAATATTCGTTTGTGGGAATATTCCCCATAATACTAAAAGCCTTTGTGTGGGCCCATAATGGAAAGCGATTGGAAGAAAACGACAAGTATAAGTTGTTTATAAATAACGACGTAGTTGTTACCAAGATAATACATTGGAACACCCTTATGGTTAAAACACAAAGAGAACACTAGATTGCATCAATTATTGATTCTTACATAAGAAGCACTACTCAATAATTGTTACAAAGAATTACTATTCAATATTTTATTTTATTGATTCAATAATTGTCATATTGATATTTTATATTATTGTTGTTTCAATAATTGTCATTACACAATATTTTCCTTTATCGTATCAATAATTCATATTATTTGAGTAATATTATTAGATAACATTATTGGCAATGTCTAGAAAGTTCTCGCCTAAGGAGAGGTTTGGTCACCTAATCATGCACGCCAAGAAGGAGAAATCCTTATCGAAAAGCCCCTCTTTCCTGGAACTACCGTGATTATCGATATTGTGATTCTGTAATATTATTTGTGAATAATTAATTATTGATTTATATGATAAGAAAAATATTCATTTTATGTGGATATAGATGGAGAAAATTTTAAAGTGACAATTGTTGAAAATTGATATTTTATCTTTTTCGATAAAATAATTTATTTAAATATATTATTATATTTTAATAATATAATAATGGTGATATTTTACAATGAATGTGGGATATATGAATATATGAGGAGGAAGAGTATTTTTATTACCAAAATATTTAAAACATGTTTTTCATGTTTGTGGACCCCATTTCTCGACCGAAATTTGATTATAAATTGTAAAATCATCCGCTTTGTGGATTTCACCAATTTTGTTTAGAATTTGGAAAAACTTTCTTCTTACAAAGTTGTAGAGAATTAAATTTCCTATGGAATGGACATAAGATTTGAATTTTTCTGATAAAAGGGCTATTTATTATGAATTATTGAAGTTCCGAAGTTCCGGAATAATTGATTTTTGAAGTTTTAAATAATTTTTAAAAGAAAAACGTTTTTAACAAGTTGGTGGGGCCCACTAGTATGTAAAATGAGCTGAATTCAGTTGGTCTTAGGTGGGCGTGAAAAAATTTTATATATATTAATATTATATTAAATTTTCTGCTTTGGTGTTCTAAGCATTTTCCTATAAATAGGGTGCTTAGGTTAGAATTGAAATTCACACCAGAAACTAAAATTTTCTCTCTTATATATTATCGAGTTTATTCTTGTGAGTATTTTGATACTTTGAGTGTTGCTATACTAAAAGTTCCTTTCAAAGACTATATCCAATATTCCAAATGTAAGTACTATTCTTTCGAGGTAAGGAATATTATTTTTTTAAAAAAATGATATTATTTCTTCTAATATCATTATGTCAGAATATTGGTAAGATTTTTCTTGTGAAATTCTTGTCTTTTTTAGTGTCTGGGGTTTACTATTCACGATACTAACACTATTCACGATATATGACACTATTAACGAATACTTAGACTATTCACGTAAAAAAATTAAATTTTCGTTTTTGTCCAAAATATCTATTATGGATACTAGCTTTGATTGTATCCATGTTTTGATCATTCTTGAATTTTACTTCACTATGGTTATTTATGAAGTATTTTTGAACTTGGATTGCTTTAAAGTACTTAATCCTTAATATTTGTTCTTTTGTTTCACCGATTCATTTTTTTAAAATATTTTTCATCATCCTCAATCCTAAATGATGATATAATCAATATCTTTGGCCAGTAGTGCAAAGATGGTTGATTTTCTTATGAATATCTTTGGCCCGTAGTGCAAAGATGTACAGGTGTTGTGATGAACATGACCAACTGATGAATATCTTTGGCCTGTAATGCAAAGATAAATATTTGATTCAAGATGTATATTGATTGATGCAACAAGGATAAAATATTGATGATGGACTTTTAAATTCATAGATAATAGTAGATTTCATTCTTTACGTAATTCTTCTATGAATTATTATTTCCGCTGCGAATATTGATTTAAAACTTCTTGCCTATTGTATTCTATCATATTTTTCCCTGTTGAGGACTAACGATAATTTGTTCGATATTATCTTAGTCATAATATTCTTTATCGGGCTAGTTGAGCTCACCCTTTTCCTTTTTGTTCCATTTTTCTTCTCGTGAGGGCGAGAATGTAGCGTAGTACTAGTCGGGGTATGGAATGAAGGTTCTAGAAAGTCATTTTAGTAGTCCTCACTATTTTGTAAAATAGTGTATCAATAATTGTAATGAGGACTTATTTGAGTGTTGGATATTGTCTAGATGATAATATTTGTATTTAAACTCACAGCTTTATGTGTTGTCGTATTTTGCACGACAAATTGTATTAATAAAGTTGTAGTTGTTTCGCATCATGTATTTGGAGACTCGTAATGGGTGTTGTATACCCTATTTTGGGGGCGCCACAATTGGTATCGTAGCTTAGGATATGATCTCCAAGCGAGATCGGGAATAGAACTAGAGGGAGAGACGAGTAAATCCTTCGCTAAAGTGTGTCCTACCTAAGCTTATTTGTTGGTTGGTCGTAATATAGGGATATTATGTGATATGTTAATTTCTTCAATTAACCCTTGTTTTATGGCAAGATTTGAGAATGGCAACCGAGAATGTTAACAAAGGAGTAAATGAGACCGTGGAGACACCTTTACCCACCAATGAGAGAAAACGTGCAACAGCCGAAGAATGTTCCTCCCAGAAACAACACCACCGATCGATTTGATGAACGATGGAATGTTTAGAAGCTTTTTGCGCTCATGCAAAATCGCATTTAAGGAGACTCGTGTACAAAATACAGTGGAAATGATAAGAACGCATTTGCTTGTCACAAATGCAAGCAAGCTTCAAAGAGTCAGACCCACCAAATTCGGGAAAGCCGATCCGATTAAGGCGTAAACGTGGGTCAAGCAAATTACCAAGATATTCGATGTCTTGGGATGCACGGAGGAACATAAGGTTCCATTCGCCACCTTTATGTTCCGTAACGAGGCAGACATCGGTGGGAATCAGAAGCGCACCCATCCAAATTCACTCAAAGATGTCTTGGGAAACGTTTCAAAACGTTTCAATGACAAGTACTTTCCTCGAAAGTATTCGCATATATGAAGGAGGTAGAGTTTATTAGACCGAGAACAAAACAAACATGACGGTGTCCCAAGACGAGGCGAAAGTTCATGAGTTATCCGTGTTTGCACCTCATTTGGTGGAGAATGAGGAACGATGACGCGATGTTTCGAGAGGTTTGAAACCCGAGATACGCCAATATCTCATTTCTCATAAATTTTCTCTATTCAGATGTTGTCAATAGGGCTCAATTATTAGAGCGAGATAACGAGTACGCTTCAACCGAGGGACCACAACCAGGATCATACCTAGATGATAAAGAATCATCGTAACAACGATAACCAATGGAGAAAGAAAAATACGACAAAAGCTAGAACCACTCCGGTGGTAATCATGGCCATGAAAATAGAAGAAGCGAGTCCTGGGGAGATTTTAAAAGAGGAGATTCAACAATGACAATGCAAAGACGCCAAAGACCAAAGAAGAATCGGTTCTAAGGAGGAGAACGACCACCTATCAGATGCTATAAATGCAAAAAAGAGGGACATATCACCAAACCGCCCACAACAGCAGCTCAAGGTATGTTATAATTGTGGAAAGGAAGGACATATCGCCGAGATTGTACGGTAGAAAAAACCAAGTCCAAAGGGATGGTGACTCAAAAGGTCATCCCAAAAAGTCAAAGTCAACGCTTCCTCGAAGAGCGCTTTGTCGTGATCGGTCAAAATGCGAGGAACCCAAACGAGGTGATCACGGTAAGCTAATCATAAATTCTTGCGTAAGTTTATACCTTACTAGATACCGATGCTACCCATTCATTTATCTCTCCCGCTTGTGCTCAACGCTTAAACTTGACCGAGAAATTAGACTTTGATTTATCTCGTGGAGACTCATTAGAGAAACTTTCATCACATCCACTGCTTATAAATCTTGTTTGATCCAAGTTGGCACCATCACATTACCCGTTGACCTTATCTCTTTAAAAGATACTTGCTTTTGATGTGATTTTAGGATTGATTGGTTAACTACTCATCATGCCAAAATTGATTATTTTCATAAGGTTGTTAGTTTTCATATTCCTAACCAACCTCGTTGTAGATTAATTCAAGCAACTAAACCACTAAAATCAATCACCGCTCATATCAAGTCATAAAGCTATTCGCTTATTGAAAAACGGATGTCAAGCTTTCTTAGCCCATGTTATGGATTTGAATAAAGACACGCCGATTTGAATAATATTCCTGTTGTTAGTAAATTTCCCGACGATTTCCTCAAGAACTTCCCTGGCTCACCCCCGTAACGTGAAGTTGAATTCTTTATTGATCTTGAACCCGCACAAAGCCCATTTCTAAAACCCCATATCGAATGGCTCCTATTGAACTTCGTGAGTTAAAGGTCCAACTACAGTGAGTTGTTGGACATCGGCTTTATTCGGCCCCAGTACATCTCCTCGGGGTGCTCCTATTTTATTTGTAAAGAAGAAAGACGGAGTATGCGACTTTTGTATTGACTATCGAATTGAACCATGTCACCATCAAGAATAGGTATCCGCTACTCTCGCATTGATGACCTGCTTCAACCAAATTGCAAGGAGACACAATTTTTTTCAAAGATCGATCTTCGCTCGATATCATCACCAAAGATTAGAACCGAGGATATTCCAAAGACCGCCTTTAGAACCCTGGTGACGGGCATTATGAATTTTAGTCATGTCTTTTGATCGACTAATGCTCCCGCGCGCGGCTTTCATGGATATGATGAACCGAATATTCAAGGAATATTTAGATCAGGCCATTGTTGTTTTTATTGATGACATCCTCATATATTCCAAAAGTCGTGAAGATCATGAGCACCATTTGAAGTCGGTACTCCAAAGGCTTCGTGAAAAAAAGCTTTATGCCAAGTTGAAGAAATGCGAAGTTCGCTTGAGGAAGTAGCATTCCTTGGGCACGTGGTGTCAAAACATGGAGTATCTGCTGACCCGATGAAGATTGAAGCAATACAAAGTTGGGAGCAACCAAGACGGTGACCAAGTTCGAGCTTTCGGGCTTAGCCGGTTATTATCGAAGATTCGTGGAAGGATTTTCTCGAATCACTACTCCGCTAACTCAAATTGACTTTAAAGGATACAAAATTCAGTATGGAGCGAGGAATGCGAAAAGAGTTTTCAAGAGCTCAAGAGGAGACTCATTTCGCACTGCTCGACAATACCATCCGTTCGGATGGATTTGTTATCTACAAATGATGCTTCGTGCAAAGGGTTAGGATGTGTTCTCATGCAACATGGGAAAGTCATAGCCTATGCCTCATGACAACTTAAAGAATATGAGAGGAATTATCCTACTCATGATCTAGAGTCAGCAGCATCATTTTTCGCTTAAAAGATCCGGAGGCACTATCTATATGGGGAGAAAGTGGAGATATATTCGCACCATAAAAGCCTCAAATATTTCTTCACCCAAAAGGAACTCAACATGCGGCAACGACGCTTGCTCGAGCCGTTGAAAGATTACGACCACACTATTCAATACCATCCTCGAAAAGCTTAACGTAGTAGCCGACGCGCTGAGTAGAAGATCATATGCGGAACGAAAAGCGATATTGTCAACACAAAGGCCCATTTTGTGTGATTTACAAAAGATGAAGATAGAATTCAAGACTCGGGGACCCATGCGATGATGTCAAGTATACGACAGAACCGAATTTAATCGAAAAAGTTAAAGTTGCTCAAGCCACGCACCTTTGAGTTGATGCGTATGAAGAAGAAAGTACAAGAAGGTGCTATTCCGTAAGCAAGAATCGATGAAGAAGGAATACTTTAGAGTCCACTCCGCACTTTGTGTTTCCTAACGACTCGATTTGAAATACAAGATCATGATGGAGGCACACAATACACCATTTGCAATCCATCTCGAAGTACCAAAATGTATCGTGATCTTCGACATACATTTTGGTGGAACAATATGAAGAGAGAGATTGCAAAGTTTATCTCGAGGTGTTTAACTTGTCAACGTAAAGGCGAGCATCAAGTGCCTAAGGGTCCATTGCAACCACTTGAGATTCCAAATGGAAGTGGGAACACATTACCATGGATTTCAGTATGGGTCTTCCCACTGCTTTCTCAAGGCATAAATGCTATTTGGGTTATTGTTGATAGATTAACCAAGTCCGCTTCATTTCTTGCCGACACGGAGACTTATTCCTCGAACGCCTTTGCTCAGATGATGTATGTAAATGAGATTGTGAGATTGCATGGCATGCCAAGATCCATAGTTTTGGATCGTGACCCAAGATTCACTTCACGATTTTGGGTTAGCTTGCAAAAAGCTATGGGCACGGATTTATTTATTCAGGCCGCAAGATACCATCCTCAAACCGGACGGACAATCGTAGAGGACTATTCAAACTCTTGAAGATCTATTAAGACTCGTGTCCTAGACTTCAAAGGAGTTGGGATAAGTATTTACCATCAGGTGGAATTCTCCTACAACAACAAAGCTTATCGTGCAAGTATAGGTGTGGCTCCATTCAAGCATTATATGGACGAAAGTGTCGCTTCCAAAGATATGTTGGGATGAGGTGGGTGAAGCAACATTGTTGGGACCAGAGTTGGTACGTATTACTACGTAAAAGATCCAAATGATTCGACAACGATACAAACCAAGACAGATCGAAAAAGAGTTATGCGGATCTTCATCGAAAGGACGGGAATTTAGTATCGGGATCATGTATTGTTGCGTGTTGCTCCATGGAAGGGAGTTACAAGATTTGGGAAGAGAGGAAAGCTCAATCCATGATTTATCGGTCCATTTCAAATTCTTGACCGAGTAGGAAATGTGGCCTATAGACTCAATTACCTCCAAGTATGTCTCTCGTGTTCATAATGTTTTTCATATATCCGTGCTTCAGAAATATGTGAAAGACCCGAACCACGTTATTGAGTTAGAACCGATGAGATAGCCAAGACTTAACGTATGAAGAGGTACCTGCCAAGATCTTGAATAGAAGGAGCATGTCCTACGACAAAGGTCATACCACAAGTCAAAGTTTTGTGGAGGAACCATGCTATAGAGGAAATGACCGGGAGTTGAAAACGGAAATGAAAGCGAGGTATCCTCACCTTTTCAAACACTGTGTACGTGACGCAATTTCGAGGATGAAATTTCATAAGGAGGGAGGTTGTAAGACCCCAACTTATTATTAATGAAATTGAATTTCCTCTATTTATTATTTTGAAATAGTAAGGGTTGATTTGATTAATGTGGTTAGTTATGGGTAAAATGCGCAAATATTTCAAATAAGCAAGTGGTTATAAAATATTCATTGTTGTCAGGGAATATTCATTTGGTCGTGGAATATTCTTACTGTCGGAATATTCGTATTTACTGACAGCAGAATTGTGTGGGCCCCATAACTAAAAGCGATTGATGAAGAAAAAACGACAAGTATAAGTTGTTTATAAATAACTACAGTAGTTGTTACCAAGTAATACCGTTGAAACACCCTTGGGTTAAAACACAAGAAGAACACTTCATTGCATCAATTATTGATTCTTACATAAGAAGGCACTACTCAATAATTGTTACAAAGAATTATCGCTCAATATTTTATTTTATTGATTCAATAATTATTACGCTGATATTTTATATTATTGTTGTTTCAATAATTGTCATTACACAATATTTTCCTTTATCGATCAATAATTCATATTATTTGAATAATATTATTAGATAAAGATTATTGGCAATGTCTAGAAAGTTCTCGCTCTAAGGAGAGGTTTGGTCACCTAATCATGCGCCAAGAAGGAGAAATCCTTATCGAAAGCCCCCTCTTCCTCGGAACTACCGTCATTTCGATATTGTGATTCTCGTAATATTATTTGTGAATAATTAATTATTGATTTATATGATAAGAAAAATATTCATTTTATGTGGATATAGATGGAGAAAATTTTAAAGTGACAATTGTTGAAAATTGATATTTTATCTTTTCTCGATAAAATAATTCATTTAAATATATTATTATATTTTAATAATATAATAATGGTGATATTTTTACAATGAATGTGGGATATATGAATATATGAGGAGAGAAGAGTATTTTTGTTACTAAAAATATTTAAAACATATTTTTCATGTTTGTGGACCCCATTTCTTGACCGAAATTTGATTATAAAGATGTAAAATCATCCGTCAGTGGATTTCACCAATTTCTCTGCTTGGAATTTGGAAAACTTTCTTCTACAAAGTTGTAGAGAATTAAATTTCCTATGAAATGGACATAAGATTTGAATTTTTCTCGATAAAAGGGCTATTTATTATGAATTATTGAAGTTCAAAAGTTCAAATAATAATTGATTTTTTGAAGTTTTAAATAATTTTTAAAAGAAAAACGTTTTTAATAAGTTGGTGGGGCCCACTAGTATGTAAAATGAGCTGAATTCAAATTGGTCTTAGGTGGGCGGAAAAAATTTTTATTTATATTAATATTATATTAAATTTTCTCGCTTTGATGTTCTAAGCATTTTCCTATAAATAGGTGCTTAGGTTAGAATTGAAAATCACACCGTAAACTAAAGTTTTCTCTCTATATATTATCGAGTTTATTCTTGTGAGTATTTTGATACTTTGAGTGTTGCTATACTATGCAAGTTCCTTTCAAAGACTATATCCAATATTCCAAATGTAAGTACTATTCTTTTCGAGGTAAGGGATATTATTTTTTTAAATGATATTATTTCTTCTAATATCATTATGCCGAATATTGGTAAGATTTTTCTTGTGAAATTTTGTCTTTTAGTGTCTGGGTTACTATTCACGATACTGCAATATTCACGTGATACTGACACATTCACAAATACTACACTATTCACGTGTAAAAATTAAATTTTCATTTTTTTGTCCAAAATATCTATTATGGATACTAGCTTTTATTGTATCCATGTTTTGATCATTCTTGAATTTTACTTCACTATGGTTATTTATGAAGTATTTTTGAACTTGGATTGTTTAAAGTACGAATCCTTAATATTTGTTCTTTTGTTTCACTGAATTCATTTTTTTTAAAATATTTTCATCATCCTCACCCTAAATGATGATATAACCGAATATCTTTGGCCAGAGTGCAAAGATGGTTGATTTTCTTATAAATATCTTTGGCCCAGAAGTGCAAAAAGATGTAATGTGTTGAGATGAACATGACCAACTGATGAATATCTTTTGCCTGTAGTGCAAAGATGAATATTTGATTCAATATGTATATTGATTGATGCTACAGGGATAAAATATTGATGATGGGCTTTTAAATTCATAGATAATAGTAGATTTCATTCTCTACGTAACTCTTCTATGAATTATTATTTCCGCTACGAATATTGATTTAAAACTTGTTGTCTATTGTATTCTATCAGATTTTTCCCTGTTGAGGACTAACGATAATTTATTCTATATTATCTTAGTCATAATATTTTTTACTGGACTAGTTGAGCTCACCATTTTCCTTTTTGTTCCATTTTTCTTCTCAAGAGGCGAGAATGTAGCGAGTACTAGTCAGGGTATGGAATGAAGGTTCTAGAAAGTCATTTTAGTAGTCCTCACTATTTTGTAAAATAGTGTATCAATAATTGTAATGAGAACTTATTTGAGTGTTGATATTGTCTAGATGACAATATTTGTATTTAAACTCATGTGTTGTAAGTATTTTGCACGCTTGTATTAATAAAGTTATAGTTGTTTACGTATTTTGGGTGTTGTATACATTTTGGGGGCGTCACAAATATCTAGAAAGATTGTAATTAATAAATTTACACTGTTGTTCAAGACATCACGTTTCTTGGACAACCAAAGAAACTTGATAGTCTTTCATTCAAAGTCACCTCTCTTTATACGAGATGATTTTTAATTACATCTCTCAGAGTCGTAACATTTGGGCATCAATTTCATTCATATTGTTAGAATTTGAGCTAGATTAATCTCGAGCTCGTGGTACGTGACTCGTGGTTCGCGGGTCTGGGTCCTTGTATATAATTTTTTGGATAAAATTTATTTAATTAATTCTATTTTCAAAATTGTATCGTTTTGATAAACAGTATTTATTATTATACTACATCGTTTTGGGAAGCGTTATCTGCGTCGGTTTGGGAAAGGCTGTCTGTCTGAACAGATGGCCCAAAACTACGTCGTTTTTGTCTGAACAGACACGTCTTTTTCTACTAAGCCTAAACTACATCGGTTTTGTTCTGCAAAGCCTAAAACTACGTCGTTTTTTGCCCGAACAAACGCGCCCTTTACGTTTAAAGCCAAAATTACTTCGTTTTTGCCTTAAATGTACCTTTTCAGTGGGATGTGCCCCTTCTGATGGGTCAATAACCCTCCAATAAATAAATAGGGGGTGCAACCACAAAAATCATTTAATTCACAATCATTTCTAGTCTTCTAGTATTCATTATTCATAGTTCATTAAGAGAGAAAGTTCTAATCATTATTTTTTGGTTCATTGAATATATTACTTGGAGTACTACTATAGTATATATTGTCATTGTATCTTGTGAGACAAGTGCTATCAACTCTAAGTACCGTAAGGAGTGCATAATTGTCTTAAAGACATAGTGCCGAGTACTTAACCTTGACAAATTCACTTCTGCAATTTGAGATAAGTTAATATATATATATATATATATATATATATATACACACACACACACACACACACACACACATAACGGATTAGGTAAGGGATTCCACATTTTCTTAAAATGCGGGGGTTTTTTTTTAGCTTTTTTTGGCTTTTTTTTTTAAAACAACTAAAAAAAAGTTTAATATTTTTTGGAACTAGAATTTTTCCATAATACAATGTTTTAGGTGTGATTTGGATACATATAAAACAAATCACACCTAAAACACTGTATTATGAAAAAAATTCCATTCTAAAAATATTAAACTTTTTTTAGTTGTTTTAAAAAAAGTAAAAAAATATATATATATATATATATATATATATATATATATATATAGTGTCCATTCAATTTTTCTAACATTTCTTCTCCTACTTTAAGATTTTCTCATTATACGAACTTTTTTTTCATGATCTCTTCCTAGAGAATGTTTGATTTACATTAATAAGTGAAAACATTTATTTAAATTTGGATATGAAATTATTATGACAACCTCCTTTTTGATTATTCTAGATGAAGAACCACGCAAGTCTATTTATTTTTAGCTATTTTTTAGAAATACACACTCATATGTATGTATTTTCTCAAGTTTGGAATTTCAATTTAGGAAAGGAAGAGGTATCACCTTAATTTTAGTGTTTTTATAATTTGATTGAATTATTTCCTATTCTTATTCTATGGCTTCGACTAAAAAAACATAAGGTTATTTTTCTGCATTTTTCGTGTAAAAATGAAGAAATGTGGACGAAAATTTAAATAGCATAAGTAAATCTTTTATAATTCCTACTATACCGACGAAAGTGAAAAAAATGTGAACAAAAAATCTAAATAACACAAGTAAATCTTTTATAATCCCTACCATACCCCTGTATACAATCACTACAAAATTAAAATAAAATTAAAATAGTAATTTAAATATAACTTATATTTTGTTTCTTTTGTTTATAAGCTAAGGAGAATATAAAATATAACGTAACATAATGTCTGAACAAAATGTTTTGCAGTTGCTCTCTATCAACCAGGAAAAAAATATAATAAATTCAATCTTTTCTAAGTAGCCTTAAATTCTACGATCCACTGAAAGCTCAGTCGTTTTTGGCAGGATTTCAACCACTAGACTTGGACGATTCCCATCGAATTAAAAAAATAAATACTAATAAAATAAATAAATAAAGGCAATTGTCATTTTCAGTGTCTCTCTTGTTGCCTCTCTATCCTTCCACCCTGCATTAGATTATGCTTATCCTTATTGTCATTCCACAAAAGAACCATACAATTTGACCAATTCAATTATCTAAATTCCGAACATCAAGTCATAAAGGTCATTTCTGCTAATAAGAACAAAGAGGGATCCTATAGTAATCTGCAGGTCAATTTTTAAGCTGAACATTCTTCCATGGGTATTGTCATTATAAGGTGAAGCATAGACAAGAAGTGCACCAAATGCATAATCAAGAAATTCCCAGAAAGCAGAGCTGTAGATATGCGTTGACAGACTTTGAAATGCCATAAAAATAAAGAGAAAATCAGAATCAAAATTGATGGCAACTTGCAAGAACATAAAGCATACCGCTGCCCCAAATTTAGTGTCATATCTCGTGATATTGTAGAAGTGACAAATTAATGATGTGCCAACGGTTATTAGTATTAAATTTTGCGAACCTAAAACATCTTATAGCAGTTTCTTATAAATCCTTGTGGGGTTCTGAAGGTGTTCCATGTATTTATCTCAGTCCTTCACGAAATTTTGGCCATGGACAACTAAAAAAGTAAATATATATCATCTAAATAATAATGATTTCTGGTATATGCAAAAATTAGCATAAACATTCAAAACTTCTTACACATCTAATGGTTAAGCTACCTGGCTAAATGCTTCGATAGTTTTTAATAGTAAAAAGAAGCTTACACCTAAGCATCATGAATAACGGCCCTAAGTTTAAATTTCTGCAAGACTGCAACTAAAGAATTATTACTTTTATCACCAATGACTGGCAATCACGTACGGCCAACCAAATCTTAGTGTTTTCATTTTAACCAATATATTTTTTATGGAATAACCATTTTTACAAGAAAGCATAACAACAGAATAAGAACGAGCAATAAATTTGAAAAGTAAAAAAAAAAGGGTTTTTATTGATAAACTGGAATAAATATGCACATTGTGTAATTGATCACAAATTCACAATAGGCAATACGATATAACTTCACAAAGAGGAATCCAGCAATTAAACATTGAATAGTTCTGCAGCTACGAAAAACTATTTCATCACGAATGAACCAATCAATGCCAATTGCCCAGCAAACATGCCTCGAGTTCTCAGTTTACCAATTATTTTAGGAGTAATCAGCTTTTCCCAAAAAAATAAAAATAAAAAACTTGCTGCGGAAAGCAAGACATGTAGTATTATAGTACAAAACTTAGAAAAGCGCCTTAAACCTGAATGCAAAAGTCATAAAATACATGGTATTTAGTAAATCAAAACAACAGATCTTGGTTTCTGCAATTTCCCAAAGTAGAGGAGAGATATAACTTTGGTAAATTAATTGAGTAGGTAATTCATATTCTGGAAACAAGAACCATATAAACATAAAGATGCCAAGAAATCCCAATATTACAAAAGAGAAAACACATATAATAGGATTACAGAGCACCCAACATCAGTATCCTCCCGTAAACATCAAAATTTCATTAGTTCAGTTCCTTTCTCCCTCTCCCCCTTCCCCCAATTTGACATGCACAATTTGCAATAATAAATCACAGTAAAATACAGTGGAAAGAAAAGCAGCATCTAAAGTAAAAATACAATAAGGAAAAATCAGTAAGGGTTGTTGTAGTAATACCCGGCAGGTGGTAATCCCACACCATTTCCTGGCGGCATTCCATAAGGCATTATTTGTGGATAGCCCGGTGCGTAATATCCACCACCATTAATCTTGGTCAAACTAGTCTGACCTTGCATTCCCTCCCTAGCATACTGTTGCCATACCATCTGTTCTTGCACAAGCATCTGTTGTTTCTTTTCTATCTCGGCCATCTGCACATATGAAGGTGGTGGAATACTCAACGAGGCAGCAAAGGGGTCTTGTCCAACTGTCTGAACAGTTCCATCTGGAGCAGGGAGAGCCAATACTGGTTTTGCATTCTTTCCCATCCCTGGCAATGCCACACTGCTAGCGCTGCCGCCGCCTAATTGAGCATTGCTCACATGTTGCCTAACTATTCCCTGATCATACATGCCATTCAAAAGCAATGGATCAAGCCCCCCACCCAGTGCAGCCTTCTGCTTTGATAAATTACTTGCTGTCTCCACTAAGGCCAATTCCCAATCTGCTTTACCACTCTCCGCAGCTGGGGTCTGCCAAGCAGAAGTTACTTCTGGTTCATTATTGGAGGGGAATGCTTCCCAATTACCATTCCCATTGTTTGCTGCCGGGCCAGCAAACAATGCCAAGGCAAATTTATTCCCTTGATCATCAGCAGTCACTGCCTCCTCCCTCAAATCCACCAAGTCACCAGTCTCTTGTTGCTTCGGAGGCTGAGCAGGCTCCGGCTCAGGTGGTGGCGGAGTATAATTCTCTGGTGCCGGCAATGCCTTAATCTCATTCATGTCTGGTAGTGGCTCCTCCTCTTGAACCACAGGGGGAGCTTCCACCTTCCTCTCTGGGCTCTTCATGGCCTTTGCTCTATCCCTTACAAACTCCTCCAAGGTCTCCAACAACTTCCCAGTAATCCTCTGCACTTCCGGATACTCCGACGACCTTGCCACACTTGTATCCTTGCACCAATTATAAAATGCAACCAGCTCGTCAATCTGCTTTGCTGCACTCACATACGCATCAAAAGCCTTCAAGCAATCATCGTACTCCATATCGAAAAACCGATCAAGCAACACAGCCAAAACCTCACAAATATCAGCATAGAGCTTAAAACTCTCTCTAACAACAGGGTACAAAGCAACCAACACCATCCTATTATTCTTTGCCAAACCAGTAGGTCGACACGACAAAAACCGGTCCAAAAGCCTCTGCAAATGACCCATCTTGCCAAAAATCCTCTCCGGCTTCATTTCCCTCAAAGGGGTAACATCTTTCCTTTCTCCTGTACTTTCCCTAACATCCCCAGAAGACCTCGATCGCCTCATTCCATAATTTCCATACCCATTCTCATCTCTATCACTATATTCATACTCATAAGCCCGATTATTCGGCGGTGATCTCCATTTCTCAATTTCTCCACCAACACTTCCCCCCATTTGTTTCTTCTCATACACCATCATCTCCAGCCTCTGATCCAAATACAAAGCAAAGGTCCTAACGAAAGCTGAATGATCCCACGAACTAGAATGGGCCTCATCCCGAAAATCCGACATGTTTAACAACCTCGTTCCCCTTCTTGTCGCATACATGATCTCCTGCTGAAACACTGAATCCCCTTCACTGAACAATCTGTGAACCACGATCAAACTCTTGAGAGCCACAATCCAGTCCCGGGTTTTCCCCAATCTCTTCGATACTGAAGATACGCAAGCACTCACGTAACCTCGTGAGTATGAAGTAAGCTGCAAGATCTGGCGAATATACTTTTCATCAGCTGGATCGTCATCATGGCTTGTTGCTTTTACTATGGCTACTTCTAGCTCTGGTGCCATATTACTTGCAACTTTAGCTATGCCAATGCTAGTTTGATCCTTTACCGCCCCAATGGCTTTGCGTATCGTAGTGGAACTCATTTTGCTTCAAGTCCCTGGGATCAGCGCCAAATTACCCAAAAGTCAAAACCCCTTAAAGACACATATATGTATATACATCAACATATATTTCTGATACTTCATAATTACATTTTAGCATTCCATATTGCTCAAAGTAAATGAAACAATATGTTTGATAATGAGTTAAGCCAATATTTTTTAAGAAATTTATAAGATCTGATCATTTAATATCCTAATTTACATGTATTTATAGCATCCTTTGCACCATTAGGATCCGAAGAACTTTAAGAAGAAAGAAAATACACACAACCCAAACACAGACACTATTGTAATAATTTACCCACACAAACACAGACACTATTGTAAGAATTTACCCCAAAAAAAGAAATAAAATTGGAAACATTATTTTACAAATAAATGAAACTTGTTAACTATATAACAAGAAACGAATCAATAATAAAGTGTATACATTTAAGATCTGCAATATTTACAACCCAATTCAATTAATGGAAAATATTAATGTTCCAAATACGGAAAATTAACTAGTTCTGATTACAAAAGCTGGACTTAATCACATAAATCTCGTACCGTTAAGATCTGGAACAGATAGAAGAAGAGAGGGGGAATGGCGTATGATAGGGGGAGAAAAACGACAACGGATCTGTGGAGCTGGTGAGCTAAAGTTGTGAGCTAAGCTGATATTTGGATGTTTGTCCACCACCGGATTTCTCTCTCTTTAGCTAGATTTTCTGGGAGTTCTTCCGAGTTCCGACACAACAGGGAGAGATGAAAAATGGGTAATAAAAGGTAGATTTAAATGGCGGGTTGGGTCCGAGTGAATCTCGACCGTTGATCTGAGAATTCTAGAGAGAGAAATGTCGGAGTGTATGTTTTTTTTTTTCTTTTTGTCCGGAGAGGATTATAGCGCTAAAAGAATCGGGATGTTACTTCTATTTGACTTGATTCTACTTATAGGGAATAGGGTGTTTAGTACCGACGTACCGTTTATAATCACTTAAATTTGTTTATAATTAGTTTTTAAAAAATAAAAAGCTTTTTGGTAATTTAATTTTAAAATATAATTATTTTTTATGAAAATAATTTAAAATTTTAGTTTAGAGCTTTGAAAAAATTTAATAATTATGTTTGGTCAAATATATTATTAATTTATGGATAAATTTTATTTAATAACTTGACCAGTTATTACTTAACCAGTTATTGTTTAAAAATCTATATTTAAACACATGTAATATTGAGGCTAAGTGAAATTGTCAATTTTCTACTTTTTTTTTTATCCAATTTAGTAGTGTGTGTGTGCGCCACTCGCCAAAAATATGTGAAACCCCATTAAAACTCTTTTAAAAATTATATAAAAAAAAGACTCAAAATATCATACCCTCAAACTCATTCTCTCTTATCATCTTTTCTCTACCTAATTACCACCACCTCCATCATAACAATAAGTAAGGGTGTAAATGGTATTAAACGGATACGAATACAGGTATATCCGTATTCGTATCCGAAAAATTAGTTCGCTATCCGTATCCGTATCCGGTATCCGACGGATTTTAAAAATATTATCTGTATCCGGTATTCGGAAAAATATTTGAATACGGATAATATCCGTTACCGTTTATTTTATCCGAATAGACAAATTATTCGGATATCCGAATTCGTTTATCAGTAACCTAATATAAAATTCATTCAAAATATTTACGAAAAAAAAATTAAAGTTTAAATCATACATATTAATTAAACACAATTTAATATTTAAATCATACATATTAATTAAACATCCTAATCATAAAGGGAGGAACATGCTAATTGATGTTTTGGGTGAAAATAAAAAGATTCAATAATATAACTGATACTTTGTTTGATGGATCAAATTGAAATTAAAATCTCAATATTATTCTTTCAAATTTTATTAAATAATAAAAAAGAGAAATAAATTAATATTTAATAAATGAATAATAATATTTATGGGAGATTTATTTATTATTTATCCTCAATAAATAAATTACATGGTTATAAGAAATTATTTGATTTCATTATATTTATGGAGAGTGCGAGTTATAATGTATGTGTGACAACTAGTTAATCTAACTTGATTCAAAATTGACATTGAACTTATTTTACATATTTGGACTTCTAGTTTCTAAATAATTAGGCAAATAAAAGTGATAAATACTCTCTCCACCCAAAAATTCATAAACGTGAATTAATTTATTTAACTCTCCCTTCTAGATTAATTTTAAATTAATTCAGACCTAACACATTTTAACAATAAAATTATATTGTCCATTGCTCCCGCCTCTCGACCGTTGTCCTTAAACGTGTGTGTATATATATATAAATATATATTAATAGCTTATATAAATGAATGTAAGTGATTAATTAATGAATGTAAGTTATTAATGTGTGTGTGTGTGTATATTGTATATATATATATATATATATATATATATATATATATATATATAAGTTATTAATTAATTAATGCAAGTTATTAATATATATGTGTATATATATAATAACTTATATATATAAATGTATATGTAAGTTATTAATTAATGAATATAAGTTAAAGGATTAATTAATGAATCTAAGTTATGATTTATTAATATATATATATATATATATATATATATATACACACGTATTTATTAATAACTTATATAAATAAATGTAAGTGATTAATCAATGAATGTAAGTTATTAATAAATACATATTATATATATATATATATATATATTAAATTATTAACAACTTATATAGGTAAATTATTAATTAATAATTTATATTAATTAATAACTTAATTAATGTAAATATTAAGTGTGTGTGTGTGTATATATATATATATATAAGTTATTCTTGGATCTGATTCCGGATATTTGGATAGGATATTACGTATCCGCTTTATTTACTTGGATACCTTTAAACCGAATACGGATATATCCATTTTTTCCTAATACTGAATAATATCCGCTTTTTTTTTAGAATACGGATGCGGATTTAATCTGAATTTCCTGTTACCATTTACATCCCTAACAATAAGGCTTAGGAGGATCCATGAGTTCCAATTCAGGGATAATGACAAGCCAGAATTTTTTTATTTTTTTTTTGTTTTTGACTACCAAATAATTAATGTAATTTATTAAAATTAAAATTTTTATAAAATGCAGTGATTTAGGTGTCATTTAGATACATGTAAAAAATAGAATTGTACAGTATGTGCAACCTTATTTTTTATATGTATCCAAATGACACATAAATCACTGCATTTTTGTAAAAATTTTAATTCCAATAAATCACATTAATTATTTGATAGTCAAAAGCAAAAAAAAAAAATCTAATCGATCACTACCCCAGTCGGAACCCCCTGTCGCCGTAGAAGGATTCCCATCATAAATACTTCATAGCCACCAACGTCAACTAGAAATAAAGCATACACATCATCTCTGTGACGCCCCAAAAATAGGTCCACACGACCTATTCTGAGTCGCCATATGACGCCCCCAAAATAGCTCCACACGACCCATTTTGAGTCGCTAAATATCACTCTATAAAAATCAAATACAAACTTTATTTATACAACTGTTGAACTGTCGTGCAGAGTACGACAACACATAAGCTATGAGTTTTAATACAATATTGTCTCGTAGACAGTATCCAAAATCAAATTGTTACAATGTCATATAAAATACAGCAGCAAATATTTTAAGACCCCAAAGAAGAACGAGAAGATTACTATCATATATATTCTAATGAGGTACACTTTTGACGTTTTCAAAGTCGGTTTCTCATCACCCTATTGTTGTTTGTCAAAATCAATTATTAAGTGACGTATAAAATACGACACACGCATCTTAGGTCCTCAATACAATTATCTGTTGCATGTCATGCCGTTTTATAATGTATTGAGAAACTTCGACAGTCTCGGACCATCATTGTAAAACTCCAAATTTTACGAATAAAGTTTTAATTTTCTCAAAATATTTTTTTGAATATTATGGTGTGGATTTGAGATAATGTTATAGTTGTGGGTACTATTTATAAATTTTGCAAAGTATGCAAGTTGTTATATAATATTCAATTGGTCGGAGAATATTCTTTTTGTCGGGGAATGTCCGTACGACGGTACAATCATTGGTGGACCCCACAACGAAATTATTGTCGGATTGAGAAAATGACAAAAATATTTTTATGAAAATAACGGCGGAAGTTTCACCGTTAAAACTGTTGAACTACTCGGTAGTAAAAGTGCGATAAGACGCGCGTGTCGTGCATAGTAGCACCAGGTATTGATTATTGATGCTTACGTGAGAAGTCAATCAGTTTTGTTCAATTATTGCTACAGTAATTGCTGCATAGTATCTCACGTTATTTGATTCAATTATTGTCGATATTTTATATATTATTAAATCAATAATTGAGACTGTTAGGTTTGTAATATTCATGAACGCAATCAAATTGCACAAAATAAGTAGAAACGTGGAAAATCAGAGTTTTAAAATTTTACAAACCATATACCCGGATCATCCTTTATGCGCAATTATTAATTAAACGAAAAGATATGAAGAACAAGAATCATACCCTTGAAGATTCGAGCTTTCTCAGGTACGAGTTCACCTCCAAATCCTTTCGTGTCCAACTTAAATCCACTGGGTTTGGTTCTTTCCTTTGATCAACGTTAGCCACTCAAGTGTTTGGCCTCTAGAGGTGATCCACCAAGGAAGAACAAAAATTCAAGAAGATGGGTGTTTGGCTAAATCCTAGTTTTTCTATTACTCTCCCAACAATTGGAATCACGTATTCACGTGTTGTGAAAGTGTCAACCACCTCACCCATAATAATACTCCTCTTATTTATAGATGTAGGCAACCCTCCTTAACAATTAAGGAATTGGGTTTTATTTAATTAATTAAATTCTTTTAATTAATTAAGCTCCCTAATCTTATTAGGGATAATTAATTAAACTCTTTTAATTAATTTACCTCCTAATCCTATTAGGATATTTGAGAGTACTTTTATTAATTAATTCCTAAACTCCTTTAAGAATTAAATAATAATAATAATAATAATAATAATAATAATAATAATAATAATAATAATAATAAGACTCCTCTTATTAATTTATATTTATATTTCTAAAATATTAAATAATAAATATTAAGCTATTTAATTTATTTTATCACCATAGATTAAATTAAATATACTTAATTTATTATTACGATTATGCCATTAACTTCTTAAATAATTATTCTTCCTTTTATGGTGTGACCCTTTAGGTTCTCCATATTAAACCGATTGTGAATAAATCAATTAGAACAATTCTAATCTTATTTAAATAAATAAATTAAACTATTAATTTATTTAAATAAATAATATTTATTCTACAATAGGGATAAGCCTCCCTAGCGATTAACGACTTTCCAGATAATATAGATTTCAATATTAATCATAAAAGAACCTTTGAGTAAATAGTTCTGTATAATTCAATCCTTCCACCATAATATGTCCCAATTTAAAATAAGACATGGAATTACTTGTCAAGTCTTATTTTATTTAATTATATGTATTTTGACTCTTAAATGCACAACTCAAATAATGCAAATTAGAAACTCCTTTCTAATTTTATTACGCCTTATGGCCAGGACTCTTTGGGTTGTCATTTATCGAATCACATAGACATTTCTCTTCTTTTTACTAGAAGCGGTAGATTCTTTATTGATCATACATTATCTCCATGTACAACTTATTATACCCAAGCATACCCTTTGTTATACCCTAAGGGTCTTAAGGAATAAGTCAAAGTATAACTCATCATACACAAGATACTATGATGATCTCAAGTCCAAGGATCACTTGTACTAACTATCACTACAGAATTCCTATTGACATGCAAGTAAAACTCCATTAGGTATTCCTTAGCGAGTCATGTTCGATGAACTTATTCTCTAATAAGCACCTACATACTTGCTTTAGTGTCTCCACACAAATGATCATGAGATCAATCATCCTCATCCAATGAAAAAGAACGTATGTACCAATCTATCCTGGATTCACTAATCCCCAATTTAGTAATCCAACGATTGGAAACTATTTTAGTTTTAAGCTTTCTAAGAATTTAGATCTCATTAGAATGATCATCATCATTATTCTAAAAACATTGCTTAAAACTATGGGTTTATCACATATTAAAAAACAGCATCATGTAGATAATTAAAAGCCTTTAATAAATTAATATTTTTTATTAATAAATGAATAAGATTGTTTCAAAGTATATGATTTATCATCAAAAATAATTGGTTTGTGCGCATACTGCTTTCAATCTCCCACTTGCACTAAAGACAATCGTCATGGTATCTCATACTCTTCTTCTCTAAGTGACGATTATCTTGTTATTGGATAAACTTTAGTTAATGGATATGTAATGTTGTTCATGAGATTCCACTATCTCTATAGTGATTTCCCATCTTTCAATTATTCTAATAATCAAATGAAAGTGCCACAACACATGTTTAGATCCAAGATGAGACTTAGGAACTATTCCTAGTTCTGTAATGAACTTTTCATCTAAACAATCAACTTGCAGCTTCATTTATAGCTATATACTTTGTCTTCATCACTAAATCAGCAACTCTTTGCTATTTGAAACCTTTTTAATTTCACTGCACCACCGTTCAAGGTAACGCTTTACCTTAAAGTGGATTTTCTGTCGTCTTGGTCTGTTTGAAAAACAACTTGAGTCTGTTAACCCCTATAGTTTTAATTCAGACCCACCATGAATATGATCACATCCTTAGTGCCGGTAAAGTACTTTAAGATGTTTTAAACTGTCTTACAATGATCTTCTCCAGAATATGAACTCAACATCAGGTCTCGTATATTTCATTGCATACATGATAGTTACTCATGCGATCTCTCTTTTTGGATCTCTCTTTTTGGGGATTATTAAGAGAGATACACTCCATGACTCATCAACATAAGACACCTCTTGGAGTTTGCCATGCTAAACGACTTTAGTATCAAATGAATATACAATCCTTGGGTTAAGTCGAGCATCCTCTTGAATCTATATATATATAGATTTGTATCCCCAATTAAGATACTCTTCCCAAATCATTCATGGAGGAATGTTTAGACAACTTTATCTTTACTGATTGTAGCATTGATATGTTATTCCTTATCCGTAGTATATCAACATATAATACTAGGAATATCACAATGCTCCCACTGACCCTTTTGTACACACTAGGTTCATTCTTGTTTTTGATAAAATCAAACCTTTTTTATTTGTTTCATCAAAACGAATGTTCTATTTTTTGAGAAACTTGCTTCAATCCATTTCTCTGAGTGTCTACAACTCTTCCCTCATCGTATGTAACTGGATCATCATCTTCTATGATGTGTACCTCATCATCATCATCATCTATGATGAATCCATACCTCCCAGGTATCTTCGGTACTATTCCAGATTTACGATTCAGTTGTGGTACAATAGGTCTATCTACAGGTTCCTCTTATTTGACTTATAACATTTTGTGGTTCTTGAACTCTTCAAGATATATTATCCTCCCACTAGCCCCTTCAATGATAAACACCTTTATCTTAGAAGGTAACGTGTTTCGCAACAAACACCTTTTTGCTAAGTAGGATTATAGAACATATACCCTAAACTTACATTAGGATGTCCCACAAATCTACACTTGTCAAATCTTGTCCTAAGCTTATCCTTTGAAACCTTTTTTCACACAAGCTGGACAACCCTTTATCTTAACTTACTTAAAATTAGGAATCCTTCCTGTCCATAACTTTTATGGAGTCTTGTGGCCGAATTTTGAGGTTACCTTTTTCGTAGATATACTGTCATTTCTAGGACATTATCCCAGACGAATACTGGAATGTCGGTAAAATCATTATAGACCGCACCATGTCCAACAAGGTATAATTTTTTCTTTCAGATACATCAATCAATTATTGTGTATCAGGAGGTGTCCATTATGAGAAAACCATTTTGAGATGATCTAGAAACTTATTTCACAAGTATTTATTCCTTGATCAGATCAAAGAACCCTAATACTTTGCCAATTTATTTCACTTCTGAATTCTTTGAACCTTTCAAATAATTCAGAATTGAATTTTAACAAATACACTCATTCAACCTTTTGAACGATCATCTCCTTTTCTTATACTAGTTTGTTCAATTTGCAAAATAATTTTTACGTAAGTCAAGTATACAAAATCCATTAAGTGATATTCCAGTTCTATACAAAACATTATTATTATAAATAGAACAACAATTGTTCTTAAATATAATACCAAAGATTTCATTGTCCAACAATAAAATGGAAATAATGTTTCCAACGAGAATCGGAATACAATAACAACTTATTAACTTAATAGACTTGCCGGTAGTCGTCTTTAAACTATAAGTTCCTATGGCTGATGCAGCAACCTTTGCTTCATTTCTACACATAGGATTACTAGTCTCTTGTTTAGCTTTCTACTTCTGCTTGGTCCCTTCATAAATCTATATTTATGATAACCAAAGTCGGTATCCAATACCCAAGTAGAACCTTGACTTAAAGAAAATTTTTATTTTAAATCATGAACAAATTTATATTTGTAACCGAAACTTCACTAAGCTTCTTTGGTTAGCCTCTGCAAGATGCTTCTCGCACTACAAGAAATCACACAAAAAATGACGCAAAAATTTGTCACATAAAATTCATTTTTCGTCAATAAAATATTTGGTGACGATTGTTAATCGTCACAGAGACCGTCACCGTTTGAGTGTGGTATTAGGTATATTTGACAATATTTGATGTCGTCACTAAATGTTTTAACTTATCGTGACGATCTAAATCATTGTCACTATAATTAATTACTTTTAGTGACGTTAATAACGTCACTATTTGAATGAAACATTCGTCACTCTATATTATGTTTCGTCATCAAAACTTGGTGCATTAAATGACAAAAATCATTTTTCGTCATTAAATGATATTGTTTTAGTGACGAAAATATGTTACCCTATTTAAATCATCTAATTTTAATGACGACAATATTGTCATATTTATGATTATTCTTTCGTCATGTTATTATGTTTATCGTCATCAAAAATAAGAAAATAAATGACGACAGAACAATTCGTTACCTAATAATATATTTAACATGACAATTATGTCGTTGTCATTTCATATTTTAAATAATATTACAAAATAATTTATCACCAAAGAGTTACTTTCTAGGACACATTTTTCAATGTCATTAATTGAATGCTTATGGTGACGACATCTCATCACAGAAAGAATTATTAATAGTGACAAAATTATTTGTTGTGACTAAATGAAAAACTAAATATAAAATTATAAATCTAAAAATAAAAAAAAAGATTACACCAAGATGATGACCAATAAATTCCAACCCTTTAAATAAAATCATGTTATTACAACAACACTAGTAGAACTGAGCAACAAACTCAACCTTACCAACAGAAGGATGCAGTTAATTAATACTCAAATACATGAACATGTGCATGAACTGTTTTCACAATCAAGTGCAAAGTAATGAGCTAATGACCACCATGTGCATGAACTATTTTCACGTGATGGAAGCCAAAGTAATATTTCAAGAATTCCTCGACGCTAACATTTGTATTATCGAGCACGTCCTTTACGTCTCCAAACTGGAAAGCAAGTCGTCCATACAGGGTCTATGAAACTGGACATGCCCAGTAATACCATCTCCTCCACATAGGCATCCTCTGTTGTTAACAAATTCCAAAAAATGATGAAACATAAAAATGTCAATTTGCTTCTAATGATTTATATTTGTGTATAAAATAGATGATTCATAGAGAGAGTCGGGCTATATATATATATATATATATATATATGGGTAATGATCCATAACATCTATTTACTATGGATCAAAATGGGCATATAACATCTATACCTTCCATTTCAAAAATGAAGGGCTATGAATACACAAGACTTTTGCCAAAATTCTCTTATAAGTGACACGGTCGCGGATATCAATTCTAGGGAAGATCCCGAGGACTAATGTTTACAAGAACATGCAACAATATCTAGAAGCAATGCGAGTTCCTGGTGTTCTTATAGTCAGAGTAGATTCTGCAATCTACTTCTCCAATTCCAACTACATCAAGGATCCGCCTGATTGCTGCACCACACATGGACGAAGCAGACATCAAATTCATTATAGATTACAACACTGTCAACTAGCAAAACTATTTTGTCCAAATAAAATAAAAAAAACAAACCTTCCACATGAAAACTAAATAGAATCAATACTCATCCAACTGCAAGTGTTATATATATATATACACACACACATGCACACACACACAGACTGCCATGTGAAATATGCATAATAAGCACAACAATGCAGGAGGGTTTATCACCTGAATTGCCAATAGATATTAAACCAACATAACATGCAAGCCCTGGAGTTCATTTTCAAATTAATCATTATATGCAAACCAAACCAAATCAAACCTAAACTAATATGCATAATAAGCTCAACAACGCAGGACATTTGAATATGTCAGCCATTAACCAAGCTCAAAAAGTATATCTCAAAAAGATGAATTACTCAGATCAAGCATGCATGTTAAAAATAGGTATGGTCATTCCATACCCACTTAACTCTATAGAAAATCTAGGTTGTATCCTAATAATGTGTTTGTTCATGCGTAATCAAGCTTGCTCGTTGGCAATACTGAAGATCATGCAGTATCCATTTCATCTAACTTACTCTAAAAAATTAATGTAATATTAACCTTAATTCGTGACATTTTTTTGTTGACCTCTGATCTCTGTGAAAAGATACTAAATGCATCTATTATGGAGCAAAGGCCTTGTATTGCCCAAGGTTTAGTAATTAATGAAGGATGAGATTTAATTTTAGTAACAAATTTTTTAGTCTCCACCTCTTAAAGAAATTGACGTCTGCTTCGTCCATGTGTTGTAATCAGGTATGGATGCTCTTTTACCCTATGACACTGTTGGATATAATAATTCTTTACCCCCCCCCCCCTCAATATTAAGCTTCAAAGATAAAAATTGAAAACACAAAACAAAAATACCAATTTATTAACATCTTTCTATTGTTTCAACTTGAGAACCAAATTTATAATTTTAATTTTTTTTTTGGCAGGATATTGAGATGGCTACTGGATGAGGAAGAAATACTGAATGAACACAAGCAACCCCGAATCCAAAATTTGATAGTGGACATGTCACGTAAGCGATTTTTGTTATATTTTTTCAGACAATTTTTCCACCATAATACTGATGAAATGCATCTAATGTCAACCTTCCATAAAATGATCTTTGTTATACTTGTACTGCAGCTGTTACGGACATAGACACTAGTGGCATTCATGCCTTGGAAGAATTGTACAAGAGTCTACAAAAAAAGGAAATTCAGGTAATTAAGCAGATCAATCAATGAACACTTCATCTTTCATGTCAATTGTTTTAAAACTCTGCTTTAGGCATCGTTATCGTGAAGCTCTGTATGCCATTCATTATATTTTTTTAACAAAGCAGTGTATATTTGTATTAAGCAATGTAGTTTGTGTTGAGCTTTTATAAGCAAGCATACATGGTACCTGATTTTTGGTTGTCCATAAACAGCTCATTCTAGCAAATTCGGGCCAAGTTGTACTCGACAAACTTCATGCATCCGAATTTGCAAGCTTGATCGGGGAGGACAAGATTTTCCTTACAGTAGCAGATGCGATTCTTATGTGTGCTCCAAAGTTGGAACAAGCTTTAGATCATCAGCTTGAGAACCAAGGTTCTGTAAGCCCTTTCAATTTCTACAATACTTGCATTACTCGAGCTTAAAGAAAGAACCTTATAGAAGTTAGTATCATTATATGCAGCTCTGCATGAAATTGAACTAAATTTCTGAGATTTTCGCAGAGATTTAGCCGATGGAAAAGAATGAAATTCTTTAATGCTTAATGAGCTTGAAGATAGAGAGATTTCCATGAGAATTAGAATATATTTGCTATCCGCTAGACTTTTTAGCGGATGTGGTGATTTTTTGGATTTTTTTTTGTTATTAATTAATGGAATTTTTAACAACTTACAGTTCGGGGGACTACAATTCCTGAAAATAAATTCCATATTCCATAAAAGGAAGCAGCTATAATGGAAGTAATGTTGTTGTTGGGAGTCACAGCCACAGTCATCATGCCAAAAAAGGTGAAGTATAATAAAGTGGCATACATGAAGAATAAGTACCAAAAGAATTTTATCACTGTCCATTCAAATCCAATCAATGAATAAACTATAACACCATAGAAATACCAAAACCTGCAAAAAAGGGTGGGGCCATCATAAGCAAAAACTTCATAAGTTGACTAACCAAGTCTTTAACATTCTTTTTCTGAATCAACTCTTTATTAACCCCATAATCCTACACACACAAAATTTAAATATCACGAAAAGACGGAATAGATTGAGCACCTATTTTCACATTTAGAAAATGCTTATTCAAAAATAATTCAGAAAAAAACCATTATACAATGTCCAAGGGAAAGAATCTGCCAGGCATCTTTTGAAATTTTTTCTTTATTTCCCATGCCTGCCATTTGTTCCCTGTTTTCTCAAGAAATAATCGCTCAAATTCTTTGATTGCATCAGCTTTATTCATCTCTTCTAATTTGACTCCTCTAATTTTTTTCATTTCCAACACGACCCCATTTATGGAACACATAACAAACAGACCCGTTGTCCTCTTGAATGATCTGAAGGATATAGTAACTTCATAGAGCAAAAATAAACAACTGATACAACTTATCAAGACAAAAAAAAAAGCATAAAAAACTATAAACTGGCAAGGCAAAAGAAAAACACAATTTAACAAGCAAGCAAAATAGAAATGATGATAAGTTCATAAAATACATCAAATCAAAAAGACCAAAAAATCAGTAAAATATAAAACAATTGGTGTTACATGCCTCAATAACCATTGGTGCCATTACAATCTGTAAAATATCAACATATCAAACAATATAGCAAATTTAATTTACTGGTTATCTTTAAAATACACATACAAAATCAAATTTTTAAAGTTGAACAAAAAAAATTGTCCAATTAAACAAAACTACAATCATACCATTGATTCTGTTATAAGTATTAGAATCTACAAACTAACATCATTTCTGCAGCAAAACACCATAATTAATCATCAAACAAGAGATTCCCACAACCGAAAATTCAATAATCAATGTGTTAACTTCATTCATACCCATTAATTTTCCAATCAACCCATATACATATCAACAATCAAAAGCAGCCAACAGATGATTAAATCAAAGATAAAAACACCCAGATAAATTAAAGAACATGCATTCATTCAGTGAAAATCCCCAACAGGAGTGAGAAAAATCAGACATTTATCAAAATCAAAATTTTTCAATCGATACATACCAGATTTAAGTTAAGGGTCGAGCAATTAAGGGTATAAATCAACTCTAATGTTCTTACCTAGAAATGGGCAATATTAAATTTTCGAATACCTTTTGGAGAAGCTGTTGTCAGAGGTGACGGTGATCTTGCTCTTCTCGCGAACGACGGAGACAGAATCACCCAGAGCTCCGGCCTTGCCGCCGACCTTGATTCTCTCTTGAAGGAACTTTTCCAGTGAAGCAATGTCCATAATTTTGTCCTCCACCGGCTTTCCACAGTCAATCACGAAGGTCGCTCCCTTCTTCTTCCCCTTGGCTCCGGCCGCTCCTCCTGTCCCTTTACTCATCTTCGCTCTTTTTCTCTGAAATTAAATAAGCAATTTTTAGATACATAACAATAATATATTTTATATAATATACAGATATATACATATATACGTATGTGAATATAGAGAGAGAAGAGCTCTTACCAGATTGAACTTTAAAACGGCCGACTGCAACTGAATATGGGATGTTTGTGAAGAAAAAGGAGGAGACTATCGATCTACTGTAAGAGAGCAAGAGAGAGATAAAGGAGGAGGAAGAGGAGGAGGTCGCTGGCGAGGGAGCGACGAAGGGACGAGGATTTGTCGCCGCTGCTGCTAGAGAGAGAAAATGGGAGAGAAAGAATGAGAGGAAGAAACGAGAGAGAAGAAAGTACTCCTTCCGCATTCCATTTCAAATTGCATTTTTTTTTACATAGATAACGCTTTTTTTAACGTTATCTATTTAAAATCAAAAATTACCCTTATAAATAAATAACATTTTTTTTTATATATATCTACAACGTTTTATTAAAAAATATTGTAAAAAAAAATACCACAATATTTTTTATAAAAATGTCATCTTTTAAATGTTCTTTTTATAATTTTGTACTAGTGAAATCAGAGAACAAAATCAATAATACCTATAGGCATTGGAACTTTTGAGAATCACCTAAGAATGAAGAGAAGAGGGGTATTAACACCCAAACCCCAATTCAACGATAAACATACCCAAATAGATGAAAAAAAAAAAAAATTGATAATACCGAATTTAATGTGGGCGAAATTACTTGAGAATGAAAGAAGGGGTTTGGGTTGGAATTTAAGGTCGCTTTAGTATACTGCAAAGAATTTTATCGTATTTTAAAAGAATTTTATACATATTTTAAAACATAAAAGTATTTTTATTTTATTTTTAAAATAAAACATACATATTATAAACATTATAATATTAATTTTTATTAATATTATACATATTATAAATATTTTCTACCTCATTTTTTAGCATATGCATACTATATCCACGTGTGTAATACGATTATTTGATTTCACGTCATTTCCTTGAATTTCTTTTTTTAAATGTCATGTAAGAAATAAATAAACAGACATCCACTAAATTTAACGAAATGGCCCAATTAAGCATTTTTTAAAATCACAGTGGACCAATTATATTTTTTAAAGTACAGTGGCTCAATATATGAGGACAGAATCCTTTTAAGGGGGGAAAGATGTGACAACTGAGATTTTATAATTTAATTTTTATATTTATTAGATTGAATAAATATTTTTGTTGGATTAATTATTAGATTAAATAATTAATTGGTGAAGTTGTGGTAGATTAATTTAATTATATGTGTTATATTTATTAAATTAATGTGGAGAATTTTTATTATTCGAAGTATGTATTTATGTGAGCTTATTGAATTAAAAAGAAATATTTAATAAGCCTAATGTTATTTTAATTAATTTATAATTAATTAGAGATTTAATAACCTGACTTAGTTAATAAATGAGAAATTGAATTATGTGATTATGTGAATTCATGAGAAATTATTATATGTTATTTAAAATAAATTAAATAAGATATTGATTTATTTTATAAAATGGTGTGACATTATTAAACTATATTATAAAAGTTTAATTAAATTAATTGGGTATAAGCCTTTTAAGGCTAGCCAAATATGGCATTAGTGGAGGTTGAGGGCAGTTAACCCATGATGGGTTACTGACCTCCACAATGCATCAGTCCACTTTCATTATATACGTCTTATGTCTTTTATTTTCTAAGTCTGGCAAAGCATCACAGAGAGAGTTTGAGAAATTGTTGAGGGAGATTGTGAGTTGTGTGATTGAAGAATTAATTGAGAAGGGTTTCAATTCTATTCATCTACGCTTTGGGTAATTTCTTCAACCCAGTTTATTTACGTTATTAAAGTTTTTATAAATATGGCTTTCAAGTTTTCTGTAAAGTCTCTGTAAATTAGAAAGAGTAAAGATTATGTGCATATATGTGTTAAGATATTGTTTTAATGTGTTTTCCTATGTATTAGATGGTTCCATATCATCAATTTCATAATATTATAACGTATGTTATTGTTTCAAAAATTACAGAGTATAGAATATGGCCATATGGCCCTTATACGTAAAATTAATATGTCAAACATAAATTGTTTTATAAAATTTACACTTGTATATGATTATGCATGCTAAAACGAAGAAAACAAAACTTGAATGGATGGATTTGGTGTTATAATGAATCCGTAGTGTTAATTTTCATGTTTTATGTTCAAAACCTTCAAGAACATCAAGAACAGTAAAATTTCCATGTTTTAATTCTGTAATTATGTGTTTTAACTTGTTGAAATCATGCTTGAAGGGTTGAGTATTATTTATTTGTGTATTACAATGTTTGGATATGTCTAAATTCGTGCAAAAATAAGTTAATTGGAGTTTTTGGCCATATTACGTAATTTTCGCATGAATTGCGAATCAAACTAGAGTCTCATATTTGCGGCTAACTCCATGCCTTAAGACTCATGCATGTATGGCCTCAAAGACCATGTGCATGGCGCCAAGAATAAGCCTAACTGTGGACATAGTTAAAGGTTTCAAGTATAAACAATTGACAACCTAGGACATAGTTCAAGGTCTTATGACCCTCAGAAGTTCTTTTGTCTCTTGCTATTTATTCTTGATTCAAAAGCTAAGTTTCCTATTTCAGAAGTCTTTGATTTATTCACATGTTATTATTCATTTGTTATATTGTTATACTTGTGGGCAATCGTGCTCACTCTTGCGTAATAATAACATTGCAGTTAAGAACGAAAGATCAGACGGGCCTTCTACTAGTAAAGGCAAGGACAAGGTTAACAAATGAAGAAGACGAGTTCTTTTGTCTCTTGCTATTTTATGCAGATGATGTAACCCCATAAGGGGAGATTTATTTATTTAATTCTATCTATTGCATGGTTTATTTTTATTTATAGGTAGATAGATAGATGATATTTATGCAATGAACACCAAATCCTGCGAGAAATGGAAGTACCCAGATTTGGGGTGTCACAATACTACAACTCGAACGAACACAATGGGGTAAAGGTGTTTTTTTCCAATTTACAAGTATTAGGAATTTGGCTGACTGGCTTGCCACGTAGGAAATAACTTGTTTTATTTTTTTTTTTCAAAAGCCACGTAGGAAAATTGGTTCAATTTTTAATGTTTGTGAGTAAAATTGACTGGAATGACTTGATTAACAATTTTAAAAAAACAACATGGGCCAATTGAATTTTTTTAAACTACAGTGACTAATTGCTTAAAACACGACGACCACAATGAGATAAAGGTGCTTTTTCCCGTTTTGTGTGTGATTTCGGAGGCGATTTCGGTTCTTTTACTTTCATACTTGTCAAAATTTATATATGTAAAAAATGAGTTACAAGAAAAAATTCATATAAATTATTTTAGAAATTAATTACTTTTTAAAAAAATTATAAGTGAGACAATATGGTCATTATAAATTACATTTAATTTACTACAAACTTTAATTTTTTAAAATTAGAAAATATTATATCTATACGTGTTCAATTTTAATTTCAAAAATTATAAATCTAACCAAAAAATTAAAACTGGAAACTTATTTTGAGACAGAGGAAGTGAAACATTTCACTATATAAGTTTGCGTCCAAATAAATAATAATTTTGAAATGAAAAATGATACGTTTTGGAAAAAAAGGTCGAAACATGCTTATTGGGTTTATCTTAATTTTGGGCAACAATTTAATAGTCGTTGCAAAAAATTATACAAAATACGCAACGAAAAAAAAATTGTTGACAATGAATGTAGCCCATATTATGATACAAAATATAGCAAAAAAACAATTTTTTGCCGAAGATGAGGAGAAATAACATCGACAACAAAAAAATTAAATAGGTAGGAAATTATTTTTTTCCCACTAACAAATTGGCAACGAAATTTTGCACCAACTTATGAATTTCGTTACGAAAAATGAAAGCCTTTTAAAAACTGAAACGAATGAAAAATTTTGTTGTTAAATATACATTTTTGGCAACGACTTTATAAGTCGTTGCCCAATAAATCGTTGCCAAATGTTCATTTTTTTTGTAGTGGGATTAATAGAATTTATGACGAACCAGTGTTGTCATTTATCCACTTATCTAATTAGTGACAGACTATTATCTCGTCATATAAAATTGGTATTTGTGATAATAAAAATGGTCATAAATTATTAATTTTTCGTCTTTACAAAATTTACCTCCAAAAGTTCTTAATTTTTTTTTTTTTGCCTCCAAATCAAATTGTGACGATATTACATACTTTGTCACTAAATATAACAATTTATGATGAACCATTTTTGTCACTTATCCACGCAGCTAATTAGTGACGCACTATTATCTCGTCATATAAAATTAGTATTTGTGACAATACAAATTGTCATAAATTAATATTTTTTTATCTTTAAAAAATTTCCCTCCAAATTTTTTTAGAAAATTTTTGCCTCCAAATAAAATTGTGACGATATTACGTACTTTGTAACTAAATATAAGGATTTATGACGAACAATTTTTGTCACTTATCCACGCATCTAATTAGTGACGCACTATTATCTCGTCATATAAAATTGGTATTTATGACAATACAAATTGTCATAAATTATTATTTTTTTGACATTAAAAAATTTTCCTCTAAAATTTTGCCTCCAAATAAAATTGTGACGAATTTATATTTTGCGTCACTAAATGTAAACATTAGTGATGAAAGCACATTGTCACAAAATTTTACAAATAATTAATGACAAACTATTATGTTGTCATCGAAAGAAATATTTTGTGACAATAAATATTGTCATCAATTATTACAAAATGTCATTAAAAGGTTTCCTTCCAAAATTTTGGTACGAAATTTTACCTCTAAAATAACTTGTGACGAAATTTTGTTAATCATCATCAAATGTGTAAATTAGTGACGATATAAATGATTAATAGTAACAAAAGTAAAAGTCGTCACAAAAGTAAAAGTTTTAGTGACGATTATGAATTTCATAATTATTAATTAACAAATTGTGACAAAATTTTATGCGTGGCAAAAATTTCGTCATAAAATGTGTGATTTCTTGTAGTGTCGCAGTTTCTTTCCAGTGTTCAGGCTTATTGCAGTGGAAGCAAGCTCCTTTGCTATCCGTATCAGTTTTGTTCTTATTATCCTTTATTTTTGCCTTTCTATTTACCTTCTTTGAATCGTTCTTCTTTGCAGAAGATCCTTTGGCCCCTACCAGTAAGACATGGTCTTTCTTGGTTGGAAAGTGACTCTCAACATTTTTCAACATGTTAAGCAAATCAGCGAGGCTGATATCTAGCTTGTTCATATGAAAAATTCACAACAATTGTGAAAGGATTCCGGGAGTAACTGCAAGATCAAATCTTGGCTCAACTCTCCATCCATGACAAAACTTATTGTCCTAATTGATCAATCAAATTGATAATGTTTAGGACATGTGTCTGTACTGTAGTGTCATTGTTCATTCTATATCAGAAGAGCTCCTCAGATATCTGATATCTATTAGTCCTACTTTCCTCACCATGAACTACTTGACGTGCAGGAGTATAGTAGGAGCATCCATAGTTTTATGCTGACGCTGAAGCTCGTTACTCATGGATGCGAGCATGATGCATTAAGCCAACTGTGCATCATCTTGCCACTTTCTAAAAGTAGCAATCTCTTCCTCAGAGGCATTGTCTGCAAACATTGCAGGGATAGGCATATTAAGGACATAAAATAGCTTTTCTGCCATGAGAACTATTCTCAATTTCCTTAACCAATCCGTTTAATTCGGTCCGATTAATTTAGCATCTAATATGCTACGCAGTGATAGTAATTTTAGACATTGTAAAATTCTGTAAATGAATTTGTAATTAACAACATTTTAACATACATTCTCTTATTAATTACCAAAATAATTTAGGTCTTGTTTTAAATTGGTATCTCCCACTATTTTCATCAAACTATATTACTCTCACTTATATAGTTTGGCAAAATCTAATTAAAGATTTGCTAGTAAGAATAAGGATCCCATTTCAAATGTATATAGCCTTGTGGTGACACAACAAACTATATATAAATAAATAGGTAGACAACTCTTGTCAATTACATCAACTATGCAACTCCTTGTATTTTGCCTCTTAGATCATAATGGTCAAGTGTGTGCACATCCAAAATTAAAATGATCCAAGTTAAGTCCAACCTAGCACTCTATATATTCAAAAAAGAAAAATATTGTTCTTGTGGTGACACAATAAAAAAATATTGTTCAATTTTCTTTATAAGCATCAAATGTGATAAATTAACATCTTAAATACTTAATACTTGCCTTGTGGTGACACAAAGAAACTCATATTAAATATTTAATACTCTATTAATTTTATCATGCTTTAGAAAGGCGACGTTCGATATTCCAAATATCTTTGAGCACGCTTAGGACTTAATATAAAATATTTGAGGGTTTGTTATTAATTTGTCTCATCTTGTTTAGCGTGCATGCACACACACATATATATATATATATATATATATATATATATATAAATATGCATCATATTAATTAACATGCGAAGCATGTTTGCATAATATATATATATATATATATATATATATATATATATATATATATATATATATATAATATAAGCATGCACATATAGAATACTATATTCTACCCGGATTGATTATGGACTTTTATTCTAGTTTGGTTCACTAGAGCCACCAAGTGAACCAAAAGGTCAAACCCTAGGGGTACAAGAATTAAATTTAAATATAACTATTACATTTAAATTCGGACTCCATTACAAACGGGTCTTCAAGCGTTCCTTGCTCCTTGATCTCTAATTCTTCAAAATTAATTCTAACTATTCCTATTACAGAACTATTTAAAATAAATAGAAATCTTGATCAACAGTCAAGGGGAAGTACATAGGAGGGAGTTAGAATTTACATTAAGAAAAAAATTAGAGAAGACGAGGTACGCAGACCCCATTTAATAAAAGGGTCCTTAACACTAATATACAACAATTAGAAAGTAATTACAAAAATAAAACACACACAAACATAATTACAAAAATAACGTGATTCATATTAATAAGAAAACCTAAAATTAAGGAGAAATATCCGCCATAACTAATCATTCAAATTCAAATATCCGGATCTAACCACAAAAACAAATTCAAATTCAAATATTCAAATTCAAATTTCATAGGAAGAGGCTATTAAATTTTGTACTTTGCAGGAGGTGGCGGAGGCAATTTTCGGAGGAGGTGACAGCTTCGGAGGAGGTGGTAATGGTGGCTTCAGAGGCGGCGGTGATGGCTATGGAGGAGGTAACAATGGCGGTGGTGGCGGAGATGGCGGTGATGGCTCAAGTGGTGATTCTGAGGAGATTGGAGGTGGAGGTGAGTGTGGTGGCGGGAGAAACCATTTTCTGGTAGTAAAAGGAAATTCTCAAGATACTGCAGAGGAGAAGATTATTAGTAATGTCATGGTAACCAAACTTTTATAACAAGGTAATCAAACTTTTATACTAAGGTAACCAAACTTTTATACCAAGGTAACCAAACCTTGGTAATTACCAAGGTAACCAAACTTTTATACTGAGGTAACCAAACTTTTATATTAAGGTAACCAAACTTTTATACCAAGGTAACCAAAACTTTTATACTAAGGTAACCAAACTTTTATACTAAGGTAAACAAACTTTTATACTAAGGTAACCAAACTTTTATACTAAGGTAACCAAACCTTCATACCAAGGTTACCTTGGTGTGAAAGTTTGGTTACCAACTGCACTATGAAAAAACTGATGGTGTGGAGGTGGATTGGTTACCTTGATATAAAAGTTTGGTTACTAAAATATAAAAGTTTGAATTACTAATATAAAAGTTTGATTACCAAACTTTATCTTGAGGTAACCAAACTTTTATACTAAGGTAAACACCAATCAACAAAAAAAAAGTGATCATAAATTCATAATCAAACGCACATTTTGCATAAATTTAAGATCATAAACCCCAAATGAATGAAATTAAAGAAAACCTTATGGCGAGAATAGAAGAAAATGGCGTAAATGGCATCTTCATCTTTTATACAAAATAGCAGAAATAGGCGTCTTCATTTTTTGAAGAAAAAATGGCGAGAATAGAAGAAAATGAGAGAAAATGACAAAATGGCGTCTTCATCTTCTCTCTTGATAGGCGTCTTCATCTTCTCTCTTCACTCTTGACTTTTGTCTTTAAATATGAAAATGGAAGAATAGAAGTGCGATCTGAGAGAAAATGAAAGTAGGAGGAGATGAGAGAGAAAATGATGGCGAGAATAAGAGGAGATGAGAGAGAAAATGGCATACAAAACTAATCCCTAAATTAAGGAATCTAATTATACTAATATTGTCATGTCAGCCATTACATATTAATCCCTTAATTTAAGGACCTTTAATTATGTTAAGATTGAAAATAAAAACAAAAAAGTGTAATACTTTTGTAATTATTTTATAGGTGTATGATTTTTGTAATTATTTTTAAAAATGTACTAATATATGTAATTAATCCTTAATAAAACCAATACATTCATGCATCCAACTAAAATAAAATCCAATCACATTGGTCAATAGTCCATAATCAATCCCATTTATTATCATACACATCACCATATGCATCAATAAATAACATTCAACTCATGAATAATAAACATTTAATATATATATATATATATATATATATATTGATATCATTTATTGGGCAAATTTAGTTAGTATAAAATCTAATTTTGAATCAAAATAAACTCTTTTATTTTAATCCAAAGTTAAATCAAAATAAAACTCTTTTATTTTAATTTATCCAATTTTGAACAAAATAAACTATTTTATTTTAATCAAAATCTTTAATCAAAATAAACTCATTTATTTTAATTAATTATGGAATCTAATTCTAAGTAAAAAAAAACTCCTTTATTAAAGGAAACGCGAATTCTCTGTCCTATTCACAAATAAACTCTTTTATTTTGAATAATATGAAATCTAATTTCATATCTAAATAAACTCTTTTATTTAAGAAAACATGAAATCCAATTTCAACTCCAATTAGTTATCATGGAATCCAATTCCAATTCTAATTAGTCAGCATCAAACTCAATTTTAAAATTAAAATAAACTTTTTATTTTAAGATTAAAATAAACTTTTATTTTAATTATAAAGTAATTAATAATATTATATATATATATATATATATATATATATATATATATATATATATATATATATATATATACTCCCTCCATTCCTATATGTAGGTCATTTTAGACATGTGCACAATAATTAAGAAAATGATTGAAAAGCATTAACTATACTATAAATTGTCTATAATACCCTTCACCTCACTTATCTCATTATCTCATACTCTCTCTTCAATAATAACAATTTCCTATAACTTACTCCTAAAAAAACTCAATATTCCTAAACTCCTTTAAGAATTAAATAATAATAATAATAATAATAATAATAATAATAATAATAATAATAATAATAATAATAATAAGACTCCTCTTATTAATTTATATTTAATATTTCTAAAATATTAAATAATAAATATTAAGCTATTTAATTTATTCTATCACCATAGATTAAATTAAATATAATTAATTTATTATTACGATTATACCATTAACTTCTTAAATAATTATTCTTCCTTTTATGGTGTGACTATTTAGGTTCTCCATATTAAACCGGTTGTGAATAAATCAATTAGAACAATTCTAATCTTATTTAAATAAATAAATTAAACTATTAATTTATTTAAATAAATAATATTTATTCTACAATAGGGATAAGCCTCCCTAGCGATTAACGACTTTCCAGATAATATAGATTTTAACATTAATCATAAAAGAACCTTTGAGTAAATAGTTACCGTATAATGCAATAAAAACAGCATCATGTAGATAATTAAAAGCCTTTAATAAATTAATACTTTTTATTAATAAATGAATAAGATTGTTACAAAGTATATGCTTTATCATCAAACATGATTGGCTTGTGTGCATACTACTTTTAGAGATGACGAAGTTATTAATATTATTATTTGTAATATTAACGATGTCTAGAAGTTCTGCCAAGGAGAGGTTTGGTCACTTAATTGCCCGCTAATAGAGAGAAATCCTTATTGGAAAGCCTCCTCTTTCCTGGGAACGACCTGGTCGATTAATATTGTGAATTATAATAATGATGATAAATGTTGTTAAATATATTGATGTGTCTTTTTATGAAGTCACAGAAGTTTTTTTTATATATATATATATATATATATATATATAAATTTTGTTTTATTAGTATTATTAATATAATAAAACATAAAAGATTTTATATAAAATGTAATACTTTTATAAAGTTATTTGTTTTATTAGATAATAATTAGAATATAATATATTTTATTATGCATAGTATTTTGCGTAGTAAAATATTTTTATATAAAATATAATACTTTTATAAAGTTATTTATTTTATTAGACAATAATTAGAATATAATATATTTTATTATGCATAGTGTTTGCATAGTAAAATCTTTTTATATAAAAATGTAATACTTTTATAAAGTTAATTATTTTATTAGATTTTAAATAAAATATATAAATATATATATATATATATATTTTTATATTATATTTTGTTGCATAGTATCCTTTCTATTTTCCTATAAATAGGATGCTTAGTTAAATTGAAATCACACCGAAATTTCGGAGAATTCTCTTACATAATCTTGGCGTATTTCTTTAGAGTTTAAGAAGCTTTGAGCGTAGTCAGAGTTTTCTTCAAGTATATTCCTACCTACCATCATAGTACTCTTCTTTATAAGGTAAGGGATATTATTTATTTTGTATTCATGAAGAGAACTTACATTATTCCATTTCTTATTATTACATTGGAATAACTTGTATATCAAATCTGCATCATGGTGAAATTCTTACATTATTCCATTCCTTATTATTATGTTGGAATAATATATCTATCACAATCCGCATACATTGTAAAATTCTTACATTATTCTATTCTTTATGATTACATTTGGAATATCACATCGATTGTGTATTACGCTTTGACTTCAGTTCCATTAATTATTATCTTTGTTGGAATAACTTTATGCATGCGATTATCGCATGCATGATGATTTTTATTGTTATTTCATTCTTTATTATTACATTGGAATACCTATCGGTGTGAATTTCACGACTGGTTCCGTTCTTTATTATTCTGTCGGAATATCCTGTTTGTGCGTTAACGCATGACTGATTCCATTCTTTATTATTACGTTGGGAATAACTTTTGCGTCTGCGATCTATCGCATGCATTGTGAATCCTTCATTATTCCATTCTTTATTATTACATTGGAATAACACATACATGTGGATTACCACATGCATGTTGAATGATCCTTTGTATTCATTCCTTATTAAATTGTAAAAATGATTTGTTTACGTGGATTATGATGAAAGTCATAATAAAAGCATTGGACTGATAAAAATCATGGGTATATGTAGTATTAGTAAGTGTTATGATGAGTTATGTTGGTTATTATGTGAAAACATGAAAGTTTCTTAGAAATCACAAAGGGTTGAAAATCAAATTTTGGTGAAAATAGAACATGAAATTCAACTGACCATATCTCCTATTATATTTCGAATTTTTGAGTGTGGTCAAATTCTAGAGCTAGATCTATGAGTTTTATAACTTATCCAAGTGGAATCACTGGAAAAGGTGTTGTAGATTTTTGTATGGACTGATTTTAGCAAAAGAGTCAAAAATTGCAAAGTACAAAAAAAAGCTAATGCCCAAAAATTTAAAAGGGCATTTTCGGCCACTTAATTTGTGAGAAAAATTTTGAACTTTTGGGACATGAAAATATAGGGTATAAAGTACCTCCTGTCCAAAAATGAGCTCATTCCGACTTAAAATGAGCAAGTTATGACCATTTCAATATTTAGGTTTTTCTGACAAAAAACACTATAACCGGAGTTCTATAACTCCAATGACCATGAAATTTAAACTGGAAGCTCACGTTAACATGTGTAAGATCCTGCCAAGATTTGGGAATTTCTGGAGTTAAACTTGAGGTAACTAATTTCTTAAAGAATTAATTAGAAATTGATTTTTGAAAAATACTTAAGAGAGTTGAAAAATTAAAAAAAAAATACTTGTTGTGTATGAAATATATGTATATATGTTTGGACAAAGGATAGAAAAATAATAAGTTGATTTGGTAATTTTTCATGAAAATGGTTTAATTCTGAAACATATGAGCTAAATATGTTATGTGAAGTTGAAGAATTGGTAAATAGGATTTTAGGGCTTGAAAATCCTATATAAGGTATATCTGATTTTGATGAGTGATTTGATTATTGGTGATGAAATCTTATGAGTATGACATTTTGAATGATTAAATGCATTATTTGGTAAAGTGTAAACAATTAAATTAAATTGTTTATAAGTTTAAGAAGTGATTAAAATATTGTTATAATATTAACAATATTAGATTATGAGTTATTTAAGTGATGGATAATATTTGGATAAATTTAAAATCTTTAATATTTATCCTTGTTTTTCGTTTGATTAATGTTTATATTATTGTCATCATCCTCATGCTTATATTGTGATGAAAGTCATCTTTGACTTACGTGCAGAGATGGACTTGGTATGATTATGACCAGGGATTATTCGGTATAACCATGACCTGTAATGTTATAAATGATGTGGTAAAAGTTCTCAGTGGCCTGTAGTGTATTGACGGACAGTTTTTGGTATGATTATGACTAGGGATTATTTAGTATAGTCATGACCATTGATAATTTAATGAATATCCTTGGCCCGTAAAGCAGGGATGACTCGATGATGTGGTTTATTTATTAAGTTGAGTATCAGCGATAAAAATTGATGAAAACATTTTAAATCATAGAAGATAGTAGATATCATGCTCTACTTGACTCTTCTAATGGATTCCTTATTCCGCTGCAGTTAAACTGGATGTCTATTATATTTTATCAGTTTAACATTGTTGAAGACTAATGATAATTTATTCTGCATTATCTTAGTCATAATATTTCTTACTAGGCTAGTTGAGCTCACCCCTTTCTTTCACTGTTCTCTTCAGGAAATGAGAATGTAACCGGGACTAATCGGGGAACGGAGTGATGGTCCAGATGATAGTATTAATAGTCCTCATTATTCTGTTAAATAGTGTGACAATAAATGTATTGAGAACTCCTTTGAGTGTGGATATTGTCTAGATGACAATATTCTTATTAAAACTCTCAATTTATGTTTTGTCGTATTTTACACGACTGTTGTATAATTAGTTTGTATTTGTATTCAGTACCTTGTATCTGACGATCCAAGATGGGTGATGTGTACCAATTTTGGGGGCGTTACAGTTGGTATCAAAGCTTAGGGATATGATCCCTGACTGAGATGTGAGACAAGAACTAGGAGGGGAGAGACGGGAAATTCCTTCGCTAGTATGACCTACCTAAGTTTATTTGGTATTTAATTGGTCGGTCAGAGTATATGGATAATATGTGATATGATAATTAACCCTTATTTTGTGGCAGTATTTGAAAATGGCATCCAAAAATATTGAGATAAGCAATGAAGCACATGAGACCATTGAGACACCTTTAATCACTAACCAGGTTAATGTGATGTCAGACGAAGAAGAAATTAGAGATATCTACGCGGTGAGTGAAGAACTAATAGTTGCACCCGAGCTAGTTGCAGAGGTAGCAACTGAGAGTGAGGAAGAAGAGGAACCTGAGGAGAATTGGTTAGAAGAATTTTATGATCAAAATTTAGAATTACAAAATTGTATTCATGAGTTAGAAGAGCAGGCTGAAGAACGGCAGGTGGTCGTGGAACAAAGAGATGTAACAATTCAAAATTGTGTTACCCGATGTGCGATGCTTGAATAGAAGCACTCTTTAGTAGAGTATAAGATATTAGTGCTGAAATCTAAGAATGCTATGATCAAAGTTCTAATGAAAGAAGAAGCAAGCCGAGCGAATGAGAATAGATGATGCATGGGTAAAAAGCACGCTGACAGCGTAGATATTGTAGAAAAGGCGTCCAGATCCAATAAGGCCAAAATAGATGAAATGGATTTTGCTTTTTGGATGACAATTGGGAGAATCCAACATCAAATTCGGAATTACCCTGTGCAGAGCGGTTAACCCCAATTCGATATGGATCAGAGAGTAATGATTCGAATCATGGATCAGGAATGTGAAGAAGCAATTAAGGGTTGAATGTACTCTCTACAAAAAAGTTAAGTCCAAGCTGGGATGTCCCGCACAAGTCAAAATCGGTAGTTTAAGAGAGCATTTTTTTGTGACGAGGAACCTGAACAAAGTTATCAAGGGTAAGTTAATCATAAACTCTTGCGCTATACCTTGTTAGATACCGGTTCTACCCACTCTTTTATTTCACCTAGTTGTGTTCAATGTTTAAACTTGGCTCTTGAGAAATTAGACTTTGACTTATCTATTAAAACTCCGTTTGGAGAAACCTTCGTTACATCCACTATTTATAAATCTTGTTTAATTCAAATTGACACTTTCATGTTACTTGTCGATCTTGTCTCTTTGAAAATACTTGCATTTGATGTGATTTTAGGAATAGATTGGTTAACTACTCATCATGCCAAAATTGATTATTTTTGTAAGGTTGTTAGCTTTCATATTTCTAACCAACCTGTTATGCGAATTCAAGTAACCAAACCACTAAAGTCAATCATTGTTATATCAAGCCATAAGTAAAAAGCCTCGAGCCTTTCGCTAGTGACTTCCAAGTCTTGGAATACACCGAAGCCAGACTTTCTATAGGCGACGCCGTGAATGACGATGGCTAGTTGATAGGTATCAATGTGACGTACTATCCAAGTCTTGGATGAGAGTCACAGTTTTTAAACGATATTTTTATTGTTAATAAATTTCTTGACGTATTCTTGAAGACTTCTTAGCCTACCCCTAGAGCGTGAAATCGAATTTTGTATTGACCCCAGTACAAAACTCATTTCTAAAACCCTCAAGTATTTCTTCTGTAAGACCCCAATTTATTATAAATGAAATTAAATTTCGTCTATTTATTATTTTGAAATAGTAAGGGTTGATTTGATTAATGTGGTTAGTTATGGGTAAAATGCACAAATATTTTAAATAAGCAAGTGGTTATAACATAGCCTTGTGTGGGCCCATAACGGAAAGTGATTGGACGAAGAAAATGACAAGTATAAGTTGTTTATAAATAACGGCGTAGTTGTTATCGTTAATACTGTTGGAATACCCGGTGGTTAAAACACAGTAGCACATGGTATTGCACCAATTATTGATTCTTACGTGAAGGCCTTTACTCAATAATTGTTACGATGAGTTCTTTATTCAATATTTTATTTTATTGATTCAATAATTGCTACGTTGATATTTTATATTATTCTTTGTTTGAATAATTGTCACTACACAAGATTTTCATTATCGGATCAATAATTCATATTATTTGAATAATATTATTAGATAACATTATTGGCAATGTCTAGAAAGTTACGTCTAAGGAGAGGTTTGGTCACCTAGTTAACGCCGCCAAGAAGAGAAATCCTTATTGGAAAAAGCCCCTCTTTCTGAGGAACGGCCGGTTGTCGATATTGTGATTACGTAATATTATTTGTGAATAATTAATTATTGATTTATATGATAAGGAAAATATTCATTTTATGTGGATATAGATGGAGAAAATTTTAAAGTGACAATGGTTGAAAAATTGATATTTTATCTTTTCTAATAAAACAATTCATTTAAATATATTATTATATTTTAATAATATAATAATGGTGATATTTTTACAATGAATGTGGGATATATGAATATATGAGGAGGAGGAGTATTTTTGTTGCAAAAGTTGTTTAAAAATGTTAAACATGTATACATGGGCCCATTTCTTGGTGAAATTTGATTATAGCTTGTAAAATCGCCTGGTTGTGAATTTGATTGGGTTTACTTTTAGAATTTGGAAAAACTTTCTTCTGAAAAGTTGTAGAGAATGAAATTTCCTATGGAAAAGACATAAGGTTCAAATTTTTCTGATAAAGGGCTATTTTCTATGAAATATTAAAGTTTCGAAGTTTCAGAATAATTGATTTTTGGAGTTTTAATTATTTTTTGTAAAGAAAAACGATTTTGGTGAGTGTCCCACATGTGTTATAAATGTGTTTAATTGTTGAAATCAGATTCAAAGGTTGGCGTAGAAAAATTATAATAAATATTATTATTTTATTAAATTTTCTACTTTGGTGTTTTAAGCATTTTCCTATAAATAAGATGTTTAGGTTAGAATTGAAAATCACACCAGAAACTGAAGTTTTCTCTCTCTATATTATCGAGCGTATTCTTGTGAGTATTTTGATACTTTGAGTGTTGTTATACGGTGCAAGTTCCTTCAGCATTATATCTGATATTCCAGCCAGAAGTATTATTCTTTTCGAGGTAAGGGATGCTATTTTTTTAAAATGATATTATTTCTTCTAATATCATTATCTTTAGATATTGGTAAGATTTTTTCTTGTGAAATTCTTGTCTTTTAGTGTCCTGGTTACTATTCACGTGTACTGCACTTATTCACAAATCTGACTATTCACGTAAAAAATTAAATTTTCATTTTTTGTCCAAAATATCTGTTATGGATACTAGCTTTGATTGTATCCATGTTTTATTCGTTCTTGAATTTTACCTCACTATGATTATTAATGAAGTATTTTTGAACTCAGATTGTTTAAAGTACGAATCCTTAATATTTGTTCTTTTGTTTCACTGGATTTGTTTTCTTTAAAATATTTTTCATCATCCTCAGTCCTAAATGATGGTATTACTGAATATCTTTGGCATGTAGTGCAAAGATGGTTGATTTTCTTATGAATATCTTTAGCCCGTAGTGCAAAGATGTACAGGTTTTGAGATGAACATGATCGACTGATGAATATCTTTGGCCTGTAGTACAAAGATGAATATTTGATTCAAGATGAATATTGATTGATGTTACAGGGATAAAATATTGATGATGGACTTTTAAATTCATAGATAATAGTAGATTTCATTCTCTACGTAACTCATCTATGAATTATTATTTCCGCTGCAACATTGATCTGAAACTTGTTGTCTATTGTATTTTATCAGATTTTTCCCTGTTGAAGACTAACGATAATTTGTTCTATATTATCTTAGTCATAATATTCTTTACTGGGCTAGTTGAGCTCACCATTTTCCTTTTTGTTCTATTTTTCTTCTTAGGAGGCGAGAATGTAGCGAGTACTAGTCGGGGGTATAGAATGAAGGTTCTAGACAGTTATCTTAGTAGTCCTCACCATTTTTGTAAAATAATATATCAATAATTGTAATGAGGGCTTATTTGGGTGTGAATATTGTCTAGATGACAATATTTGTATTTAAACTCACAGTTTATATGTTGTATTAATAAAGTTGTAGTTGTTTCTGTACCATGTTATTGACGACTCAAAATGGGTGATGTATACCTATTTTGGGGGCATCACAGTTGGTATCAAAGCTTAGGGATATGATCTCTGGCGGAGATCGGGGAATAGAACTAGGAGGGGAGAGACGAGTAAAATCTTCGCTAGTGTGTCTTACGTAAACTTATTTGTTGGTTGGTCAGTATATAGGGATATTATGTGATATGTTGATTTCCTTAATTAACCCTTATTTTATGGCAGTATTTGAGAATGTCGACTGAAAATGTTAACAGTGGAGTGAATGAGACCGTGGAGACACCTTTGCTCACCAATGAGGTGAATGTGCAACAGGCTGACAATGTTCCTCCTGTGAACAACACCACTAAGCAGATGATGAACGACGGGATGTTTAGAAGCTTTTTGCAGTTCATGCAAAATCAGACGAGGGAGACTCGTGTACAAAATACGGTAGAAATGATAACAACGCACGGTTTGTCACGACCCAAGAAGTTAAAAGTTGGGACCACGAGTGCAGGGAAGCTTGGATCCGATTAAAGCGAGAGACGGGTCAAACAAATTACCAAGATATTCAATGTCTTGGGATGCACAGAGAAATGAAGGTTCCATTCGCCACTTTATGTTCCGTAATGAGGCGATTCTTCAAGGGAATCGTGAAGCGTACCCATCGGCCGCTTTTCGGCATGTCGGGGAGACGTTTGAAACTATTTAATGACAAGTACTTTCCCGAAAGTATTACGTCATATGAAGGAAGTGGAGTTTATTAGGCGGAGTAGAACAACATGACGGTGTCCCGGACGAGGTGAAGTTATCCGTGTTTGCACCTCATTTGGTGGAGAATGAGGAACGTGTGACGCGGATTTTTCTCGAGAGGTTTGAAACCCGTACGTCAATATCTCATTTCTCATAAATTTTCTCTCTATTCAGATGTTGTTAACAGGGCTCAATTATTAGAGCGAGATAACGAGTACGTTCAACCGATGGACCACAACCAGGATCATACCGGAGATAGCAGTCATCAAAACAACGATAACCAATGGAGAAAGAAAAATACGGACAAAAATGGTAACCACTCTGGTGGTAATCATGGCCATGAAAATAAAAGAAGCGAGTCGGGGGGAGATTTTAGAAAGAGGAGATTCAATAATGACCATGTGAAGATGTCAGCACCAGCAGCAACTGGTTCTAAGGGAGGAGAACAACCACCAGTCGTATGTTATAAATGTGGAAAAGAGGGACATATCAGTCCAAACTTCCCACAACAGTTCAAGGTATGTTATAATTGTGGAAAGGAAGGACATATCGCTCGAGATTGTAAAGTAGCGAAACCAAGTCAAGCGAGGATGGTGACTCAAAAGGCTGTCCCAGAAAAGTCAAAGTCAACGGTTCCTGGAAGTGCGTTTGTCGTGACTAGTCAAAATGCGAGGAACCCAAACAAGGTGATCACGGGTAAGCTAATCATAAATTCTTGCGAAGTTTATACCTTACTAGATACCGGTGTTACCCATTCATTTATCTCTCCTGCTTGTGCTCAACGTTTAAACTTAACTCCGGAGAAATTAGACTTTGATTTATCTGTGGAAACTCCGTTAGGAGAAACTTTCATCACATCCACTGTTTATAAATCTTGTTTGATCCAAGTTGGAACCATCACATTTCCTGTTGACCTTATCTCTTTAAAGATACTTGCTTTTGATGTGATTTTAGGGATTGATTGGTTAACTACTCATCATGCCAAAATTGATTGTTTTCGTAAGGTTGTTAGTTTTCATATTCCTAACCAACTTTGTTTATGCGAATTCAAGCAACTAAACCATTAAAATCAATCACTGTCATATCAAGTCATAAAGCAATTCGTTTATTGAAAAACGGATGTCAACCTTTCTTAGCCCATGTTATGGATTTGAATAAAGACACGTCGAATTTGAATAATATTCCTGTTGTTAGTAAATTTCCTGATGTGTTTCCTGAAGAACTTCCCGGTCTACCCCCAGAACGTGAAGTTGAATTCTTTATTGACCTTGAACCTGGTACAAAGCCCATTTCTAAAACCCCATATCGAATGGCTCCTATTGAACTTCAGGAGTTAAAGGTCCAACTACAGGAGTTGTTGGACATCGATTTCATTCGTCCTAGTACATCTCCTTGGGATGCTCCTGTTTTTTTTGTAAAGAAGAAAGACGGAAGTATGCGACTTTGTATTGACTACCGGGAATTAAATCATGTCACTATCAAGAATAGGTATCCGCTACCTCGTATTGATGACCTATTTGACCAGTTGCAAGGAGCACAATTCTTCTCAAAGATCAATCTTCGTTCTAGATATCATCCGTTGAAGATTAGAACTGAGGATATTCCAAAGACTGCCTTTAAAACTCGGTACGGGCATTATGAATTCTTAGTCATGTCTTTTGGATTGACTAATGCTCCTGCGGCTTTCATGGATATGATGAACCGAGTATTCAAGGATTATTTGGATCAGTTCGTTGTTGTCTTTATTGATGACATCCTCATATATTCCAAAAACCATGAAGATCATGAGCATCATTTGAAGCTGGTACTCCAAAAGCTTTGTGAAAACAAGCTATATGCCAAGTTAAAGAAATGCGAGTTCTGGCTTGAGGAAGTAGCATTCCTTGGGCACGTGGTGTCAAAACATGGAGTATTTGTCAACCCGGCGAAGATTAAAGCAATACAAAGTTGGGAGCAACCGAAGACGGTGACCAAAGTACGTAGCTTTTTGGGTTTAGCTGGTTATTATCGGAGATTCGTGAAAGGATTTTCTCGAATCGCTACTCCGTTAACTCAGTTGACTCGGAAAGATACAAAATTCGTGTGGAGCGAGGAATACGAGAAGAGTTTCCAAGAGCTTAAGAGGAGACTCATTTTGGCACCTGTTCTGACAATACCATCTGGTTCGGATGGATTTGTTATCTCACAATGACGACGCTTGTGCAAAGGGTTAGGATGTGTTCTCATGTAACATGGAAAAGTCATAGCCTATGCCTCGCGACAACTTAAAGATTATGAGAGGAATTATCCTACTCATGATCTAGAGTTAGCGACCAGATCGCGTTCAAGGCTTAAAGATCTGGAGGCATTATCTATATGGAGAGCAAGTGGAGATATATTCAGTCCATAAAAGCCTCAAATATTTCTTCACCTAAAAGGAACTCAACATGCGGCAACGAAGTTGGCTTGAGCTTTTAAAAGATTATGACCACACTATTCAATACCATCCTAAAAAAGTAAACGTGGTAGCTGACGCGTTGAGTAGAAGATCATATGCAAGAACGAGTACGATGATGTCAAGTATACGCATAGAACCAACTTTAATCGATAAAGTTAAAGTTGATCAAGCCACCGACCCGGAGCTGATGCGTATGAAGAAGAAAGTACAAGAAGGTGCTATTCCGGAAGCGAGAATCGATGAAGAAGGAATACTTCGAGTCCACTCCAGACTTTGTGTTCCTAACGATTTTGATTTGAAGAACAAGATCATGATGGAGGCATACAATACACCGTTTGCAATCCATCCTGGAAGTACCAATATGTATCGTGATCTTGGACATACATTTTGGTAGAACAACATGAAGAGAGAGATTGCAAAGTTTATCTCGAGGTGTTTGACTTGTCAACGAGTAAAGGCGGAGCAACAAGTGCCTAGGGTCCATTGCAACCACTTGAGATTTCAAAATGGAAGTGGGAACACATTACCATGGATTTCGTTACGGGTCTTCCCACGGTTTCTCAAGGCATAAATGTTATTTGGGCTATTATTGATAGATTAACCAAGTCTGCTCATTTCTTACCGATACGGGAGACTTATTCCCTTGAACGTCTTGCTCATATGTATGTAAATGAGATTGTGAGATTACATGGCATGCCAGTATCCATAGTTTTGGATCGTGACCCAAGATTCACTTCACGATTTTGGGTTAGCTTGCAAAAAGCTATGGGCACGTTCTGATTCGATTCGGCGCATACCATCCTCAAACGGACGGACAATCAGAGAGGACTATTCAAACTCTTGAAGATCTATTAAGACTCTGTGTCCTAGACTTCAAAGGGACTTGGGATAAGTATTTACCTTTGGTGGAATTCTCCTACAACAACAGTTATCAGGCAAGTATAGGTGTGGCTCCATTCGAAGCATTTTATAGACGTAAGTGTCGCTTTCCAGTATGTTGGGATGAGATTGGTGAAGCAACATTGTTGGGACCAGAGTTGGTACGTATGACTATAGAAAAGATCCAAATGATTCGACAACGTATACAAATGGCACAGGATTAACAAAAGAGTTATGCGGATCTTCATCGAAAGGACGTGGAATTTAGTATTGGGGATCATGTATTGTTGCATGTTGCTCCATGGAAGGGAGTTACAAGATCCGGGAAGAGAGGAAAGCTCAATCCACTATTTATTGGTCCATTTCAAATTCTTGACCGAGTAGGAAATGTAGCCTATAGACTCGCGTTACCTCCAAGTATGTCTCGTGTTCATAATATTTTTCATATATTTGTGCTTCGTAAATATGTGAAAGACCCGAACCACGTTATTGAGTTAGAACCGGACGAGATAGCCAAGACTTTACGTCACGAGGAGAGTACTGTCAAGATCTTGGATAGGAAGGAGCATGTCCCACGCCTGAAAAAGGTCATACCACAAGTCAAAGTTTTGTGGAGGAACCATGCTATAGAGGAAATGACCTGGGAGTTGGAAACGAAAATGAAAGCGAGGTATCCTCACCTTTTCGAAACACCAGGTACGTACGTCAATTTCGAGGACAAAATTTCATAAGGAGGGGAGGTTGTAAGACCCCAGTTTATTATAAATGAAATTAAATTTCCTCTATTTATTATTTTGAAATAGTAAGGGTTGATTTGATTAATATGGTTAGTTATGGGTAAAATGCGCAAATATTTTAAATAAGCAAGTGGTTATAAAATATTCATTGTTGTCGGGGAATATTCGTTTGGTCGTGGAATATTCTTACTGTCGGGGAATATTCGTACGACGGCGCAGCCTTGTGTGGGCCCCATAATGGAAAGCGATTGGATGAAGAAAACGACAAGTATAAGTTGTTTATAAATAACGGCGTAGTTATTACCGTTAATACTGTTGGAATACCCGGTGGTTAAAACACAGTAGCACATGGTATTGCACCAATTATTGATTCTTACGTAAGAAAAGGCTTTTCAATAATTATTACGGTGAGTTCTTATTCAATATTTTATTTTATTGATTCAATAATTGCTACGTTGATATTTTATATTATTCTTTGTTTCAATAATTGTCACTACACAATTATTTTCATTATCGGATCAATAATTCATATTATTTTAATAATATTATTAGATAACATTATTGGCAATGTCTAGAAAGTTACGTCTAAGGAGAGGTCCGGTCACCTAATTGCTTGCCAAGAAGGAGAAATCCTTATTGGAAAAGCCCCTTTTCCGGAACTACCGGTTGTCGATATTGTGATTACGTAATATTATTTGTGAATAATTAATTATTGATTTATATGATAAGAAAAATATTCATTTTATGTGGATATAGATGGAGAAATATTTAAAGTGACAATTGTTGAAAAATTGATATTTTATCTTTTCTGATAAAACAATTCATTTAAATATATTATTATATTTTAATAATATAATAATGATGATATTTTTACAATGAATGTGGAATATATGAATTTATGAGGAGGAAAAGTATTTTTATTGCAAAAGTTGTTTAAAACATGTTAAACATGTCTGTGGGCCCATTTCTTGACTGAAATTTGATTATAGCTTATAAAATCGCTTGGTTTGTGAATTTCTTTTGGGTTTACATTTGGAATTTAGAAAAACTTTCTTCTGAAAAGTTGTAGAGAATGAAATTTCCTATGGAAAAGACATAAGGTTCAAATTTTTCTGATAAAAGGGCTATTTTCTATGAATTATTAAAGTTTTGAAGTTTCAGAATAATTGATTTTTGGAGTTTTAATTATTTTTTGTAAAGAAAAACGATTTTGGTGAGTGTCCCACATGTGTTATAAATGTGTTTAATTGTTGAAATCAGATCCAAAGGTTGGCGTAGAAAAATCATAATAAATATTATTATTTTATTAAATTTTCTACTTTGGTGTTTTAAGCATTTTCCTATAAATAGGATATTTAGGTTAGAATTGAAAATCACACCAGAAACTGAAGTTTTCTCTCTCTATATTATCGAGCGTATTCTTGTGAGTATTTTGATACTTTGAGTGTTGTTATACGGTGCAAGTTCCTTCAAAGATTATATCCGATATTCCAAATGAAAATACTATTCTTTTTGAGGTAAGGGATGTTATTTTTTTTAAAATGATATTATTTCTTCTAATATCATTATGCCAGAGTATTGGTAAGATTTTTCTTGTGAAATTCTTTTCTTTTAGTGTTCGAGGAGTTACTATTCACGTATCGACCTTATTCACAAATACTCTGACTATTCACGGAAAAATTAAATTTTCATTTTTGTCCAAAATATCTCATTATGGATACTAACTTTGATTGTATCCATGTTTTGATCATTCTTGAATTTTACTTCACTATGATTATTAATGAAGTATTTTTGAACTCGGATTGTTTAAAGTACTGAATCCTTAATATTTGTTCTTTTTTTCACTAGATTCATTTTTTTTAAAATATTTTCATCATCCTCACCCTAAATGATGGTATTCTTCGAATATCTTTGGCCCAGAGTGCAAAGATGGTTGATTTCTTATGAATATCTTTGGCCCAGTAGTGCAAAGATGTACAGTGTTGAGATGAACATATGATCGACCGATGAATATCTTTGGCTTCAGAGTGCAAAGATGAATATTGATTGATGTTTACAGGATAAAATATTGATGATGGGCTTTTAAATTCATAGATAATAGTAGATTTCATTCTCTACGTAACTCATCTATGAATTATTATTTTTCGCAATATTGATCTCAAAACTTGTTGTCTATTGTATTTTATCAGATTTTTCCCTGTTGAAGACTAACGATAATTTGCTCTATATTATCTTAGTCATAATATTCTTTACTGGGCTAGTTGAGCTCACCATTTTCCTTTTTGTTCTATTTTTATTCTCAGGAGACGAGAATGTAGCGAGTACTAGTCGGGGTATGGAATGAAGGTTCTAGAAAGTTGTCTTAGTAGTCCTCACCATTTTTGTAAAATAATATATCAATAATTGTAATGAGGACTTATTTGGGTGTGAATATTGTCTAGATGGCAATATTTGTATTTAAACTCACAGTTTATATGTTGTATTAATAAAGTTGTAGTTGTTTCTGTACCATGTTATTGATGACTCAAAATGGGTAATGTATACCTATTTTGGGGGCGTCACATCTTCACCCAAAACGAACGTATAATGCACCAAAGACGATGGCTCGAGCTGTTGAAGGTTACAACCATTCAATACCATCGTTGCAAAGTGAACGTGGTAACTGACGTGTTGAGTAGAAGATCGTATGCGTTTACGAGTGCGAATATACGAACCTACGTGAAGATAACGATTATATGATTAGAACCGACTTTAGTCGATAATGTTAAAGCTGCTAAAGCTGCAGACCCGGAGCTGATGAGTACGAAGAAAAAGGTTCAAGAGGGCATTATTTTAAAAGAAAGAGTTGCTGAAGAGAGGAAATCTCAACCCTCGATTTAATTGGCCCATTTGAAATCCTTGATCGAGTAGGAACTGTGGCCTATAGACTCGTTTTACCGCCAAGTATGTCGCGTATTCATAATGTTTTTAACGTATCGATGTTACATAAATATGTGAATGACCCGAACCATATTATTAAATTAGAACTAGACGATATAGCAGAAGATTTAACGTATGAGGAGATACGCGTTAAAATCTTGGATAAGAAGGATCGTATTCAACACTCAAAGGTTATACCTCAAAAGTTAGAATTTGAAATGAAGTCAATGTATCCTCACTTCTTCGGCATACCAGGTACGTACGTAAATTTTGATGGCGAAATTTCATAAGGAGGGGAGATTGTAAAACTCCAAATTTTACGAATAAAGATTTAATTTTCTCGAAATATCTTTTTGAATATTATGGTGTGGATTTGAGATAATGTTATAGTTGTGGGTAGTATTTATAAATTTTGCAAAGTATGCAAGTTATTATAGAATATTCGATTGGTCGGGGAATATTCATTTTGTTGGGGAATATCCGTATGACGGTACAATCATTGGTGGACCCCATAACGGAATTATTGTCGGATTGAGAAAACGATAAAAATATTTTTATGAAAATAACGGCGGAAGTTTTACCGTTAAAACTGTTGAACTACTCGATAGTAAAAGTGCAGTAATACGCGTGGTTGCATAGTAGAACACGGTATTGATTATTGATGCTTACGTGAGAAGTCACTCAGTTTTGTCCAATTATTGCTACAATAATTGCTGCATAGTATCTCGCGTTATTTGATTCAATTATTGTCGATATTTTATATATTACTAAATCAATAATTGAGACGGCGAAGTTATTAATATTATTATTTGCAATATTAACGATGTCTAGAAGTTCTGCCAATGAGAGGTTTGGTCACCTAATTGCGCGTCAATAAGAAAAAATCCTTATTGGAAAGCCTCCTCTTTCTCACAGGAGCGACACAGGGTGGATTAATATTGTGAATTATAATAATGATGATAAATGTTGTTAAATATATTGAGGTATCTTTTTATGAAGTCACGGAAGTTTATATATATATATATATAAATTTTGTTTTATTAGTATTATTAATGTAATAAAATAGAAAAACTTTTTATATAAAACATAATACTTTTATAAAGTTATTTGTTTTATTAGACAATAATTAGAATATAATATATTTTATTATGCATAGTGTTTTGCATAGTAAATTTTTTTATATAAAATGCAAATACTCTTATAAAGTTATTTATTTTATTAGACAATAATTAGAATATAATATATTTTATTATGCATAGTATTTGCATAGTACCTGCATAGTATTTGCATAGTAAAATCTTTTTATATAAAACAGAATACTTTTATAAAGTTAATTATTTTATTAGATTTTAAATAAAATATATATATATATATATATTATATTTTATTGCATAGTATCCTTTCTATTTTCCTATAAATAGGATGTTTAGTTAGAATTGAAATCACACCAGAAATTCAGAGAATTATCTTCTATAATCTTGAGCGTATTTCTTTAGAGTCTTAAGAAGCTTTGAGCGTAGTACAAGTTTTCTTCAAGTATATCCCCGCCCTACCCGTCGGAGTACTCTTCTTTATAAGGTAAGAGGTATTATTTATTTCATATTCATGAAGAGAACTTCTGTTATTCCATTCCTTATTATTTTGTTGGAATAACCTGTATATGCGAAGTACCGCATACATGGTGAAATTCTTCTACTATTCAATTCCTTACTATTATGTTGGAATAACCTGTCTATGCAAAGTACCGCATATATGGTGAAATTCTTTTGTTATTCCATTCTTTATCATTCTGTTGGAATATCCTGTCGGTGCGTATTACGCTTGACCTGGTTCCATTATTTATTATTCTATTGGGAATAACCTATCTGTCTAGCGGTTATCGCATGCATACGGTGAATCATACATTATTCCATTATTTATTATTCTGTTGGAATAACTTGTCTATGTGGATTACCACATGCATGGTGAATGATCCTTTGTATTCATTCCTTATTAAATTGTGGAAATAATCTGTTTACGTGGATTATGATGAAAGTTATAATAAAAGCATTGGACTGATAACAATCATGGGTATATGTAGTATTAGTAAGTGTTATGATGAGTTATGTTGGTTATTATGTGAAAACATGAAAGTTTCTTAGAAATCACAAAGGGTTGAAAATAAGATTTTGGTAAAAAGAGAACATGAAATTCAATTGATCATATCTCCTATTATATTTCGAATTTTTGTGTGTGGTCAAGTTCTAGAGTTAGATCTATGAGTTTTCTAACTTATCCAAGTGGAATCACTGGAAAAGGTGTTGTAGATTTTCGTATGGACTGATTTTAGCAAAAGAGTCAAAAATTGCAAAGTACAAAAAAAAGCTAATGCCCAAAAATTTAAAAGGGCATTTTTGGCCACTTAATTTATGAGAAAAATTTCGGCCTTTTGGGACATGAAAATATAGGGTATAAAGTACCTCCTGTCCAAAAATGAGCTCATTCCGACTTAAAATGAGCAAGTTATGACCATTTCAATATTTAGGTTTTTCTGACGAAAAACACTATAACTGGAGTTCTATAACTCCAATGACCATGAAATTTAAACTGGAAGCTCACGTTAACATGTGTAAGATCCCGCCAAGATTTGGGAATTTACTGAGTTAAACTTGAGGTAACTAATTTCTTAAGGAATTAATTAGAAATTGATTTTTGAAAAATACTTAAGAGAGTTGAAAAATTATAAAAAAAATACTTGTTGTGTATGAAATATATGTATATATGTTTGGACAAAGGATAGAAAAATAATAAGTTAATTTGGTAATTTTTCATGAAAATGGTTTAGTTACAAACATATGAGTTAAATATGTTATGCGAAGTTGAAGAATTGGTAAATAGAATTTTAGGGCTTGAAAATCCTATATATGGTATATGCAGATTTTTGATGAGTGATTTGATCATTGGTGATGAAATCTTATGAGTATGACATTTTTGAATGAATAAATGCATTATTTGATAAAGTGTAGATAATTAAATTAAATTGTTTATAAATTTAAGAAGTAATTAAAATATTGTTATAATATTAACAATATTAGATTATGAGTTATTTAAGTGATGGATAATATTTGGATAAATTTAAAATCTTTAATATTTATCCTTGTTTTCGTTTGATTAATGTTTATATTATTGTCATCATCCTCATGCTTATATTATGATGAAAGTCATCTTTGGCTTACGTGAAGAGATGGACTTGGTATGATTATGACCAGGGATTATTCGGTATAATCATGACCTGTAATATTATAAATGATGTGGTAAAAGTCCTCAGTGGCCTGTAGTGTATTGACGAACAGTTTTTGGTATGATTATGACCAGGGATTATTCGGTATAGTCGTTACCATTGATAATTTAATGAATATCATTGGCCCGTAAAGCAGGGATGACTCGATGATATGGTTTATTTATTAAGCTGAGTCTCAGCGATAAAAATTGATGAAAACATTTTAAATCATAGAAGATAGTAGATATCATGTTCTACTTGACTCTTCTAATGGATTGCTTATTCCGCTGCAGTTAAACTTGATGTCTATTGTATTTTATCAGTTTAACATTGTTGAAGACTAATGATAATTTATTACGCATTATCTTAGTCATAATATTTCTTCTTGGGCTAGTTGAGCTCACCCTTTCTTTTCACTTTGTTCTCTTGAGAAATGAGAACGTGGCAGGACTAGTCAGGAAATGGAGTGACGGTCCAGATGATAGTATTAGTAGTCCTCACTATTCTGTTAAATAGTGTGATAATAAATATATTGAGGATTCCTTTGAGTGTGCATATTGTCTAGATGACAATATTTTTATTAAAACTCTTAGTTTATGTTTTGTCGTATTTTACACGATTGTTGTATAATTAGTTTGTATTTGTATTCGGTACCTTGTATCTGACGACCCAAGATGGGTGATGTGTACCTATTTTGGGGGCGTCACAATCACACTATTTCCCTGTTATCCCCGCTCAACCCAGCTACACTCTTATTACCTGAAAGGAATTATGAAGCAAAAAAGGTGAACACAACTAGCTCAGTAAAGAATATCATGACTAAAGATAATTAAATTATCAATAGCCTTCATCAGTAATAAATCAGAGATTTAGAACATATGGTAGATGATAAAACTTTTCAACCATAGTTGCAGCGGAACGAACAATCTATTAGAAGAGTCAAATAGACCATTAGATCTATTATCTTCTCCATGTTAAAAGTCCACCAATAATGTTTTATCTCTGTAACATCAATCAACAATTCCTGTCCATAATCATATGAATAACTCGTAATCATAATTGTGATTCTAAATTCCTTTTCGCAACCAGGACAAAGATAATTTTCATCACCTATCTTCACCTGAAATATCAAAAATTATGGTTATACCAAATTACAATTCCTGCTCATAATCATACTAATAAATTCATCTTTGCACTACGGCCAAAGAAATTCATGTAATCATCAATGGTCATGATTATACCGAATAATTCCTGGTTATAATTATACCAATAACTGTCCATCAATGCACTACGGGCCAATGAGGACTTTTACCACATTATCTATAACATTACGGGTCATGATTAAACTGAATGATCCCTGGTCATAATCATACCAATAAACAGTTCATCTATGCATATAAGCCAAAGATACTCATCAATCAATAGTTCATCTTTGTACGTAATCCAAAGATATATAACTGTAAAACAAAAAATCAACATTCCATCTTTTGCACGTAAGCCAAAGATATACAACTGTAAAACCAATAATCAACAGTCCATCTTTGCACGTAAGCCAAAGATATACAATTATAAAATCAATAATTCACAGTCCATCTTTGCACGTAAGCCAAAGATAACTTTCATCATAATATAAGTATGAGGATGATGACAATGATATAAGCATTAATCAAACGAAAATAAGGATAAAAATTAAAGACTTTAAATTTATCCAAATACTATCAATCACTTAATAAACTCGTAATCTAATATTATTAATATTATAACAATATTTTAATCACTTCTTAAACTTATAAACAATTTATTTCAATTGTTTACACTTTACCAAATAATGCATTTAATCATTCAAAAATGCCATACTCATAATATTTCATCACCAATAATCAAATCCCTCATCAAAAATCTGTATATACCCTATATAGGATTCCCAAGCCATAAAATCCTATTTTCCAATTTTCTTACTTCACATAACATATTTAATTCATTTACTCATAACTAGTTCATTTTCATGAAAAATAACAAATCAGTTCCACAAATATTTCTTTTCTGGGATTTAGCAGAATATAGTCCCATATTGAACATATAATTTTGTCGAAATTTTTAAAACTCATTTACTATTTTTCATATAGCCAAAACTGCCGAATATTTAGACATTTATCATAAATCGTACTTTTGTCCAAAAATTTTGAAATTTACAGGGTATACTCCTGTTATATACATGTACTCCCAATAATAATTTCACCAATTTTGGAGTTAACCACAAGGAGTTATAAGGGTTTACTTTTAAAATAGTCTTTTCCCATAAAGTTCATAACTTCTAATCTATACATCCAAAAATCGCCATTTTTGGACACAATCTAGAAAACTCAACAAAGTATCATTTCAAATTTTTCCAGAATTTTTGAGGGTCAGAAAAATTATGAAACTGCAAATGAATTTTCACCGCCACGCCAGAATCCACGTAAACAGATCATTTCTACAATTTAATAAGAAATGAATACAAAGGATCATTCATCATGCATGCGGTAATCCACATAGACAGGTTATTCCAACAGAATAATAAAGAATGGAATAATAGAAGAATTCACCATGCATGCGATAGCTCGCACAGACGGGTTATTCCACTGAATAATAAAGAATGGAACCAAAGTCATGCGTAATCGCATGCAGACGAATATTCCAAATGAAATAATAAATAATGGAATAACAACGAAATTTACGGGGCATCGCGATAGACCGCATGCAGACGGAGTTATTCAAATGAATAATAAAGAATGGAACCAGGTCATGCGTAATCCGCCCAGATAGGATACTCCAATGGAATAATAAAGAACGGAACCAGGTCATGCGTAATCCACAGAAACAGGATATTCCAACAGAATAATAAAGAATGGAATAATAGAAGAATTTCACAATGTATGCAGTACTTTGCATAGACAGGTTATTCCAACATAATAATAAGGAATGGAATAACAATAGCTCTCTTCATGAATACAAAAGAAATAATACCCCTTACCTTAGAAGAAACTGGATATTGGAATAGTGAGGTAGCATACTTCTCTTTTTCTTTTTCTCTATAATTTCTCTCTATAATAATTGCTCTAAAGCTTTAGTGAATTGGTGAGAAATGAAGGAAGAATGAGCTTCTATTTATAGGCAAATATAGTTTTGATAATTGCACGTTTTGGAGCTCGAAATATTACAATATAATACCTTCCTCTTTTTCTTTTTTTTTTAATTTATTCCTGCAAGTATTATCAAACTTGCACCACCTCCCCTAATAGTAAATAATGTGAATCAATAGTTCAATCATGTAAATCAATAGTTATAATCATGTGAAAATCTGAATTACGATATAGTACCTCCATCTATACCTCCATTTTTAACTTAGTCATGCAAGTATTATCAATCTTGCACCAACTCCCCTAATAGTACAAGAATGTGAATCAATAGTACACACATGTGAACAAATAGTTATAATCATGTGAATTAATAGCAATTAATTGCTCATTTATCCGATTAATTATTCGACTGGTCAGTAAAACTTCAAGACATCAATTAATATCGAAATAAATGTCGATTTCCACTAACATAATAATTCCAACACAATGAAACTATCAATTTCATCTTTAATCAACATGAACTTATTCATCATTAATATTATAACTCACAATATTTAACAACCAGATCGTTTCCGGGAAAGAGGGCGCTTTCCGATAAGGATTTCTCCTTATTGGCGCGTAATTAGATGACCAAACCTCTCCTTGACAGAACTTCTAGACATTACAAATATTGAAATTTAATAATATGAATAACTTTGTCGTCTCAATTATTGATTTAATAATATAACATATTATGCATGGATGAATCTTGTGACAATAAGCGAATAAATAATATGAGAGATATGATGCGAAGAATTCTATAAATAATAATTGAGTATAAGCGAGTGACTTCTCACGTAAGCATCAATAATCAATACCGTGTTCTACTATGCAACCACGCCATTCATCGTACTTTTACTACTACCGAGTAGTTCAACGGTTTTAACGGTAAAAACTTTATTTGTTATTTTTATAAAAGATAATTATGTCGTTTCCTTACTACGATAATACTTCCGTTGTGGGGTCCACCAATGATTGTGCCGTCCTACGGATATTCCCCGACAAAAAGAATATTCCCCGACCAAACATATATTTTATAACAACTTGCATACTTTGAAAAAATTTCACATATCACCCTTAACTTTAACCTTTTATCAATTTAACCATTTACTAAATAAAATAATTATAAGAAAATTGAATACTTTCATTTCATAAAATTTGGGATCTCACAATCTCCCCTCCTTATGAAATTTCACCCTCAAAATTTACGTACCTGGTAATTTGAAGAGATGAGAATACCTTGCTTTCTTTTCGGATTGTACCTTCCCGGTTATTTCCTCTGTATCATGATTTTTCCATTGCTCATCTCATGTATTTCAGATATCATTCTAGAATATACCTTCAAAACAAAGGTTAATTGACATATCACAATTTTTCAACTTATCAAGTAAACAATTTCAGCTTAGGTAAGTCACACACTAGAGAAGTATATTACTCGTCTCTCCCCTCCTAGTTCTAGACTCATATCTCCGCCAGCGACCATATCCCTAAGCTCTGATACCATTTGTGACGCCCCCAAAATAGGTCCACACGACCCATTAAGTCGCCAGAGATATCACTCTATAAAAATCAAATACAAACTTCATTTATACAATTGTTGAACTGTAAATGCGAAAGTGCGACAACACATAAGTCGTGAGTTTTAATACAATATTGTCTCGTAGACGATCCAAACTCAAATTGTTACAATGCCATATAAAATACTGAAGAACAAATATTTTAAGACCCCAAAGAAGAACGAGAAGATTACTATTATATTCATTCTAATGAGGTGCACTTTTGGCGCTTTCAAAGTGGGTTTCTCATCACCCTATTGTTGTTACATAAAATCAATTATTAAGTGACGTATAAAATCGACACACACATCTTAGGTCCTCAATACAATTATCATTTGCATGTCATGCTTTGTTTTATAATGTATTGAGAAACTTCGACGATCTCGAACCATCACACTATTTCTCATTATCCCCGCTTCGACCCAAATTACACTCTTATTACGAAAAAGAATTGTGAAGCAAAAAAGGGTGAGCACGACGACTAGCCCATAAAGAATATAATGATTAAAGATAATTAAATTATCAATAGCCTTCATCGATAATAAATCGTAGATTTAGAACATATGGTAAATGATAAAACTTTTCAACCATAGTTGCAAATGAACGAAGCGATCCATTAGAAGAGTCGAATAGACCATCGGATCTATTATCTTCTATATGTTAAAAGTCCACCAATAATGTTTTATCCTCGTAACATCAATCAACAATTCCTCATCCACAATCATATGAATAACTCGTAATCATAATTGTGATTCTAAATTCCTCTTCGCACCGGTGACGAAGATAATTTTCATCACCTATCTTCACCGAAACATCAAAAATCATGGTTATACCAAATCACAATTTCTGCTCATAATCATACTAATAAATTCATCTTTGCACTACGACCAAAGATATTCATGTAATCATCAATGGTCATGATTATACTAAATAATCCCTGGTTATAATCATATCAATAACTGTCCATCAATGCACTACGGGCCAATGAGGACTTTTACCACATCATATATAACATTACGGGTCATGATTATACCGAATGATCCCTGGTCATAATCATACCAATAAATAGTTCATCTATGCATATAAGCCAAAGATACTCATCAATCAATAGTTCATCTTTGTACGTAAGCCAAAGATATACAACTGTAAAACCAAAAATCAACATTCCATCTTTGCACGTAAGCCAAAGATATACAACTGGAAAACCAATAATCAACAGTCCATCTTTGTACGTAAGCCAAAGATATACAATTATAAAATCAATAATTCACAGTCCATCTTTGCACGTAAGCCAAAGATAACTTTCATCATAATATAAGTATGAGGATGATGACAATGATATAAGCATTAATCAAACGAAAATAAGGATAAAAATTAAAGACTTTAAATTTATCCAAATAATATCAATCACTTAATAAACTCGTAATCTAATATTATTAATATTATAATAATATTTTAATCACTTCTTAAACTTATAAACAATTTATTTCAATTGTTTACACTTTACCAAATAATGCATTTAATCATTCAAAATGCCATACTCATAATATTTCATCACCAATGATCAAATCCTCATCAAAATCAGATATACCCTATATAGGATTCCCAAGCCATAAAATCCTATTTTCCAATTTTCTTACTTCACATAACATATTTAATTCATTTACTCATAACTAGTTCATTTTCATGAAAATAACAAATCGTTCCATAAATATTTCTTTTAAGGATTTAGCGAATAATATAGTCCCATATTGAACATATATTTTTGTAAAATTTTTAAAACTCATTTACTATTTTTCATATAGCCAAAAGCTATAGAATATTTAGACATTTATCATAAATCGTACTTTTGTCCAAAAATTTTGAAATTTACAGGTATACTCTGTTATATACATATACTCTAATAATAATTTTACCAATTTTGGAGTTAACCACAAGGAGTTATAAGGGTTTACTTTTAAAATAGTCTTTTCCCATAAAATTCATAACTTCTAATCTATACATCCAAAAATCGCCATTTTTGGACACAATCTAGAAAACTCAACAAAGTATCATTTCAAATTTTTCCAGAATTTTTGAGGGTCAGAAAAATTATGAAACTGCAAATGGATTTTCACCCGCCATGAGGTAATCCACGTAGACAGATCATTTCTACAATTTAATAAGGAATGAATACAAAGGATCATTCACCATGCATGCGGTAATCTACATAGACAGGTTATTCCAATAGAATAATAAAGAATGGAATAATAGAAGAATTCACCATGCATGCTATAGACCGCACATACAGGTTATTCCCAACAGAATAATAAAGAATGGAACCAGGTCATGCGTAATCCGCCTAGATAGGATATTCCAATGGAATAATAAAGAACGGAACCAGGTCATGCGTAATAAGCACAAACAGGATATTCCAACAGAATAATAAAGAATGGAATAATAGAAGAATTTCACTATGTATGCAGTACTTCGCATAGACAGGTTATTCCAACATAATAATAAGGAATGGAATAACAATAGCTCTCTTCATGAATACGAAAGAAATAATATCCCTTACCTTAGAAGAAACTAGATATTAGAATAGTGTGGTGGCAGACTTCTCTTCTTCTTTTTCTCTACAATTTCTCTCTATAATAATTGCTCTAAAGCTTTAGTGAATTGGTGAGAAATGAAGGAAGAATGAGCTTCTATTTATAGGCAAATATAGTTTCGATAATTGCACGTTTTTGGGGCTCAAAATATTACAGTATAATATCTTCCTCTTTTTCTTCATTTTTAATTGCATGTGACTTGAACACGAGATTATATAATTATAATTAGTATCATTTCTCTTAAATGTCCCTAGTCGAGTATCATTGTTGATGGGACAACAATGATGCATTGAGACTAGTATGTGGATTGATTGATGACCAAATCTCATTGGTCATAAATATATGAGATATTAAGTCAATGCATAGGTACATGTTAGAGAATGATGTATTGGACAGACCCACCATGAGAAATCTACGTGGAACAGTATGCAAAGTGTCATTAGCGATTCTCATAGTGACAATGATGTAATGATCCTCCGACCTGAAATCACTATATTACTACACGAGAATTTATGTGCTTTGATATCATCAAAGGTCACCTTTAATAGGGTGGACTATAAAGGTAATTATTGGGTACATCATGAATCGTGTGAGGAATATGAGTGATCTAGATGGAATTTAACCCTCCTATGTATTAGGGGTGATATCCATAGGCCTCTTGATTGAGTAGGACTATGAAATGCATGACCATGCTCAAATAGTAATTTCTTTCATATAGTCTATTCATTGAGCAAGAAAAAACTCAGATTAAATTATGAAGAGTATGACACATTCCATGACTCGAGTTTAATTTAGGATATTAAGGTTAAAATGATTAAATTACATTGAAACATTGGTCACGAAAAGGTTGCATCGAATCATCGATCTTATTATTACTTGGGTAGCAGTGATGCATTACTAGATGTCGCTCACTGTTTATAATTTTATAATATGATTTTAAAATTATTGTCAACGTAATAATAACCTATAGGATCACACACATAGAATGTAATTAAAAGGGAATTAATTTAAATTATAAAGATTTAAATATGTCAATATGATTGATATTATTTAAATTACAAATTTAAATTAATAGGATAATTTATATATAGGTATATTAATTAAGTAAAACTTAATTAAGATATATATATAAATTCAGATTTTATGAAATTAGGTTTTTGTTAATTCCTTTTAACTGCTATATATATGATATATAGATGCCATTTAGGTAAAAAAAATATCATTAACCAAAACCCTAGCCGCTCTTAGAGAGAGAAACAGTTTTGAATACGAAAAATCCTCATCCTTGTGGCTAGTACCGCGGTTCCTTTTTTCAAGTAGATCGTCTGACGATTCATGAGGCGTTAAATGTGGATCTGTAGTAAAGGCGCGATTCGTTTGGATTGCGTTGGAGATTCGAGTGCATCAATTCTAGCTTCAATAATCAGTATAATTTCTAACCACTGAATTAATTTATTTTTCGCATGGATCCTATTTTAAGGTTTCGGAATTGCCTTTAAATTGGTTAATTTCCGCTGCGTTTTATGTGCCAAAACCCTTCAGTGGTAAACTGATATGTGTCATTGTGACGTGCTATCCAAGACTAAGATATAAGTCACAGTTGAGAGCAACCTAAGTCAGTAATCGAAATACGTAGCTTTCTAGGCTTAGGTGGTTATTATCGGAGATTCATGTAAGGATTTTCTCGAATCGCTACTCCATTAACTCAGCTGACTCAAAAAGATATAAAATTTAAATGGAGCGAGGAATGTGAGAAAGGCTTCCAAGAACTCAAGAGGTGACTCATTTCGGCACGTGGTAGCTGAAGCATTGAGTAGAAGATCGTATGCGGTTACAAGTGCGATATTTTTAACACGAACACCTATTTCGTATAACATACAAATGATGAAGATAGAGACTTTAGGGACCCATGTGATGATGTCGAATATACGATTAAAATCGACTTTAATCGATAAAGTTAAAGCTGATCAACCCACAAATCCGAAGCTGATGCGTATAAAGAAGAAAGTACAAGAATGTGTTATTCTAGAAGTAAGAGTCGATGAAGAAAAGATATCTCAACCCTCGATTTATTAGTCCATTTGAAATTCTCGATCGAGTAGGAATTGTGGCCTATAGACTCGCTTTACCATCAAGTATGTCGCGTGTTCATAACGTTTTTCGTGTATCGATGTTACGTAAATATGTGGACGACCCGAACTACATTATTGAGTTAGAACCATATGAGATAACCGAAGATTTAACGTACGAGGAGGTACCTGTCAAGATCTTGGATAAGAAGGAGCATGTGTTGGTCGTTTTACCGATCAATAAATGCGTGCAAGTATACACGGTCAACAAGCAATAAAGAGTAAGTAAAGTATCGTTCCCACGGAGAATTAACTAATAAATTTCACCAAGCACTAGCCCATAACCATTTCAGTCTTATTTAAACGAATGATTTAATATTTATAAATTTAACTATGAACGTAAATAAATCTAATTATCCCTAGAATGAGACTAGATAATGAAGACTTGAGATTACAATTTCACCTATTGAATCATTTAAATTGACACACTTCATGTTAAGCCAAACTAATTGTACCGATTTGCTAGTCGAGAACACGAAAGTAAAGTATAGCCATCTCTCAATGTACCATACCCATATCACATATAATCCACAGTTGATAGAATACACATGAACACCCACATTACCACTATATGTCTATGTGATTTAAAAATAATTAGGGTTTAATCCCAAGTTCTCAATTGACTACGAATGGTGCTTTGGTATATGTCTATCCTAAGCACAAATCGTACATCCCAACACACCTGATAGAATATAAAATCATAAGCTAATAAGATCAGATCTAAACCCATACTTCGTTTCTCAAGTCCATATGGATTATCACAGTAATTGATGGCCAATCAACTAAGAAAGTAAGCATGAATCTTAATAGACAATCCCATAGAAATCAATAAGGCTAACAATGAAACATATCAAAAATAACTAATCCATAAAATCCATTGCAATCTTAGAATAGAATTTAAGTCATATTTGACGCTATCATCCACATATTGAATAAACATCATAAGATACAATTAGGAATCAAAGAGAGAGTAAGAGTAGAGAATTGTAGTGCAAATCTATTCTCCTAATCCAAGATTGAATCTCTAATGCTTTCCAATTGCTTCAAGTCTCCAATCTAATTAAATCTAGAAAGTATCTACACTAATCTACTCTATTCTATTATTGAAATTAAAGAGAGAAAGTGATAATAGCTATATGATCCCCCAAAGGGTGGAATCCCCTCTACATATTGATAATACGTCTAATATATAAGCCCTAATTGAACCCACCCCCCCTCCAAGTTACGCTCCAATCGCATTTATCTCTAGTGAAAAAGTCATCTCTAGTGAACTTCCGAGTGGCACGGCCGCTACCGGGATTGGCTTTGAAGTTAGGCGCTACCCTGCGCTCAAGTATCAAATCGCATTTTTTTCTCCGAGGGAATGGCGCTAGCGCATGTGAAATAGACTAGAAATCCATACCGTTGTTGATTTTCTCACGAATGTACTCTGGTAAAATGGCCATACCTTTTGATTCAGGAGGAGTTACGGGGCCTGCCACCTATCAAATTGAAGAACTCGACGAGCTCTACAACTTTCATTCTTTGATAATTGAGAAATAATGGACAAATGAAGGCTGAAATTGGGTTGGAAGTGACAGCTATGAAAATAGTTACCCAAAACAGTGACATTCAACGTTCGTTGGTACAAAGGTCATACGTCTTGTATCTGAAGTCCGATTAGAATGATTCAAGATATTCCAAAAAGCTAAGAAGAAGCTCTACAATATAATCCAAGTTCCAAGTCAAGAACATGAAATGAACATGAAAGCCCAAATGATCCCCGGATTGCTTTTTCTTGCGTTTTCACACCAATAGTCACTCACATCGTTCCCAAGCTTAAGATCTACAAAATAAACACAAAATGCATGAAAAGTAACTAAAAAATATGAGTATAAGCAACTAATTCAAGTAACAGATACCGGAGAAATAGGTATAAAACCTACTTATCAAATACCCCCAAACTTAAACCGTTGCTTGTCCCCCAAGCAACATTATATAATGCAATCTACATGCTATGCAAGCTACGCTACTATGATAATGAATCCCAAGATTTCTAGCCATGTTAAGAATTCCAATAAGATATGCCTCAGAGAAATATCAAGATCCAAGAACAAAGCATCAAACTAAGTTAAAGGCATAATGACATACAATCAGATAATCTTAACCTGCTATAAAGATGATGTGTGTGTGTGTGATGTGTTCACAGATAAGCTTGAAAAAGGTGAAGATACCACATGCTATATTGCTTAAGACAGAAAATTGAAGTTTAAATCAAGAACTACATATACTAATGAGACATCAACTACTCCAACACATCAATACAAACTAAGATTTTTAACAATGGGTTTATTCTGCTTTATTTTTACTCACGAGGGCGATTTTTGCACTTTCCCGCTGTGTTTATTGATTATTATTATTATTTATTTATTTTTTAATTTTTTTTATTTATATATATAGCGAGTGCGTTTTACGCTCCATCTCACTTTCCATTCCCATTTAAACGAGTGCGTTTTTACGCTCCATCTCGTCCCCAATAGCAGCAAGATACCATGTGTTCTCAAAGTTTGAGTATCTGTGTTTTCATAGTCTATGTCAGCTTTATACACAATTCCATCTTTAAAAACAACATTTTCTACTCAGCAAACAAACAAATTATTCTTAAACCAACAAGCAGATATGAACACCTATGTGTTAACCGATAGCATCTAAACAACAAGCATGAATTAAATCATGTATAACATTATAACTAAGCTCATGTTACCCACTAAATTCAAAAATCTATCAAATTTCTATAACATCATTGGCCAAATTAGAATTCAACCGATTAAAAACCTGGGATTATGCAATTTTATGCAACTAAACAAATATTAAGCAAACAAAAAGAAAAAATTTACGTCAAAATTAAACTAATAACTACTAACATGCAATTAACTATATGTAACATGAAATTACTCTATATCATGCAATTACACTACATGCTTTAAACTACTAACTAAACCCAATACCCCCAAACTTAAAACAAACAATGCCCTCATTGTAATTAAAAGTGAAAGAATACTCCCCGAAGTGGCAATGTCATCTCTGTTCGCCTCCTCAAGATCCGATGGTATATCACACGATGGCTAAGTGTGAGATATTCTATAGTTGAAAACTGAGTGTGGGCTTCTAATTGTCCGAATGCTTGAGTCAGAAATTCTAAAAATTTAGCATTGTTTTTTTTTCTATGACTGAGCTATGGCGCGATTCTTATTTGTGTTTGGCTTATAGTTTGGTATTGGCCGCTACCACTACCACTACTGGCGACCTCAATATTTTTGACTTCTGTTTCATCCTGAATGCTTATAGCATTTGGATTGAACCTAAGATGAGAAATAATAAAACTATTATTAAGACTTACAACTATCAAAAATCTAAGAAATATGGAAAGTATGAAGACTTAAACATAGCTGAAGAAGTAAATGGAAATGTAAATAAGAATTAAACAATGAGGGAGAAAGATTGGATGGGGTGCCTCCCATCGAGCGCTCAGTTTATAGTCGTTCAGCCGGACTCTTTTCTTGACACCGCTATTGTAAGACCCCAACTTTTTTGAATAAAGAATAATTTTTCTCAAAATATATATTTGAATATTATGCTGTGGATATGATATAATGTTATAGTTGTGGGTAATATTTGGAAAATTTTGCAAAGTAAACAAGTTGATATAAAATATTCGTTGTGTTAGTGAATATTCGATTGGTCGGGGAATATTCGTTTTAACAGGGAATATTTGTACGACGGCACAATCATTGGTGTACCCCACAATGGGAGTATTGTCAGAAAACGACAGAAATATCTTTTTATAAAAATAACGGCGAAAGTTTTACTGTTAAACTGTTGAACTACCCGGTGGTAAAAGTGCTGATGTCTGGCGTGGTTGCATAGTAGCACACGGTATTGATTATTGATGCTTACGTGAGAAGTCACTCCGTTATACTCAATTATTGCTACAGTAATTGTTGCATAGTATCTCACGTTATTTGATTCAATTATTGTCGATATTTTATATATTATTAAATCAATAATTGAGATGATAAAGTTATTCATATTATTATTTGCAATATTGACAATGTATAGAAGTTCTGTCAAGGAGAGGTTTGGTCACTTAATTGCGCGCCAATAAGGAGAAATCCTTATTGAAAATCCCACTCTTTCTTGGGAACAACCTGGTTGTTAAATATTGTGAGTTATAATATTAATGATGAATAATTGTTTAAGTATTAAGAATGTGTTTATTGAAGATATGTGAATTACAAAAGTTAGAGAAAAATAATGCAAACTTGGAAAACATTAGGGGTACTAAAGTGTAATAATAAGTTAAACCAATCTGGACCATTGATGGTGGTTTTAATAGTTAATCAATCTGGACCGTCGGTGGTGGTTTTAATAGTTAATCAATCTGGACCGTCGGTGGTGGTTTTAATAGTAAATCAATCTGGACCGTCAGTGGTGGTTTTAAAAGTAATTAATCTGGACCATCGGTGGTGGTTTTAAAAGTAAATCAATCTGGACCGTCGGTTGTGGTTTTAATAGTAATCAATTTGGACCGTCCGTTCTAATTGTAAATCAATTTGGACCGTTCGTGAATTAGTTACTATTTAGTCCATTCTCCTATAAATAGAAGCTTAATTCTTCTTTCATTCTCACCAATTCACGAGAGATTCACAAGAGACGCTATAGAGAGAAAACTATAGAGAGCGAAGAAGAAGAGTATTACATTACTTCACTTTTACGGTATCCAAATTTCTACTAAGGTAAGGGATATTATTTGTTGTATTAAGTAAGGGATATTATTTGTTGTATTAAGTAAGGGATATTATTTATTGTATTAAGTAAGGGGTATTATTTCTTTCGTATTCATAAGGAATACTATTTTTCGTATTCATCCTTTAATATGTCGGAATAACTTTTATCTACGTGGATTACGTCTTAGTATGACGGTGAAAATCCATTCTTGATTTAAGTATGTTATTTCTTTTCATATTCTTAAATCTAAACTTACTATGGTAGGTATTGCTTCTATAATCCTTGAAATTAGTGGAATATTCGTAAGTTTTACGCTTCATCCAGTATCATTTTATTGGAATATTGATATGAACTTTCTTATTAAATATCAATTTTTTCACCCGAAGTACTAATCACGAGTTACTGTTCACGGGTTACTATTCACTCGGTTTTACTATTCACTATAATATTATTCACTCGGGTATTTGGCGCACTTTTCATGCCAGGATACTATTCACGAGTTACTATTCATGGGTTACTATTCACCCAGTTTTATTATTCACTATAATATTATTCACTCGGATATTTTGGGCACTTTTTATGTCGAGTTACTATTCACGGGTTACTATTCTCGAAGTACTATTCACCGAAAAATTTATTTCTTTTCTGTCCAAATTATTTTTGATACATGGATATTATTCTTGAATTTTACTTTACAAAGTAGTAGGACTGAGCAAAAAATGGATATAACTGAATTACCGAACCGAACCTAAATAATTTAACCGAAATTTTCTGACAATTCAGTTATTTTAATATTTCGGTTATATCCGAATTTTTTTATGGTTTTTGGTTAGTTTGTATGGGTATTACTTTTGGGTTATTCGGTTAAACCGAATAACCGAACCACACTTGAGTTAAAGAAGACTTTTGACTCTTGACGCTTGACTCAGCAGCCAGTAGACTCAGCACTCAGCCCATTCATTACTAATTTACTACTTTACTAAATTCTTGAAGACTCCAACTCTCAGTCACAGATCAGATCTCTCAACTCTCAAGTCTCGTCTTCTCGATCGAACTCTCGAAGAGTCTCAGATCTCTCAAGCCTCAAGTCTTAAACTCTCGAACTCTCGGCGCTGGCGACCCTTCATCTTGAACTCTCGAACTCTTAGATCTCGGCGTCGGCGGCAGCTTTCCATTTGTTAAGGTAATTTTGTTATTAACACCTTGATTTTGAAGAAGAATGATGATCAGACTGATTGCTTAGCTAACTTACTGTTCCGTAATTCCTCGTCTTAGCTAAAAGTTATTTTGCTGAACTAAACTTTGAATTGTACCACTGTTAAATAAGGGGTTTTGCTTTGTTTTTTTCTTGAAGCTTTACATCAGTTTTGGTTCCGAGAAAACAGAGAAAAGGATGTGTTTTGGTAACTTAAAAAATTGTTGCTCTGAATCTGAAATACATATAAAATGATGTGTTTGATATTTTGTTTTGGTAATTAAAAAATTGTTACTCGAAATATGTACAAATAATGTGTATATGATGTGTATGTCAATCTGTTAATGGTCCTATTAATTAGATTTAAGAATATAATATAAAATTAGTTAATACAACACCTCATTTAATAAATTTAAGAATTTAAAATTTAATATAGTTAAGTAAGCATTAAAATTTAAGGTAAGTTCACTAAAGTTTCAGTTAAGTTTTTTGCATTTATCTGCCAGAGTTTTAGGTGTGAAAAGCAAGTATTGTGTGCAACTTTATGTTCATGTGTTACTTTTACACCCTGGATGTTGTGGGCCTGTTACATAATTATAATTTGTTAGATTTTCAAATAAGTTTTTCTAGTTCTGTTTCTGAATATCTGCTAGGAGGTTTGCTTATCAGTAAATAAAATATTAGTAAGTTCTTTGTGTGTGGGTCTACTTTGTCTTATGGATGATTTGTTATTCTGTTGTCTGGTAAGTGCTTATTCAGTGTGGCATAGACATTGAGTATGTCTCATTTTCCATGTTCAGGGCATTCATGGTGGCAAATGCTATAGGTGACATAACCACAAGCAATGTTCTGAAGCTTTGATGTAGTTGTAAATGTGACTCCCTCGATGAAGAGGATTGTTGGATTCCCTTAATAGCGGTATAGGTATTTACGGTATTTCGACAAAGAAAAAAACACATGGCGGCACCGGTTACTGCACCAGTATTTCGGTTGGTAGTTTTATTGTGGTATTTCTCATCCATTTTAATTTGTTTATGCATTTGGTTTGTGGATTAATGCAGGTCTAGATTATTCTTACCGCTTCATTGTCTCTCAGATTATAGGTATTCCTTAGACTGAACTACTCCAACATTTCTGCTTATTAAAATAAGTTTGACAAGTTTTTGGTCGCTTTTTTGTTGGAAATAATAAATGTAAAGTTTTGACTATTGGTTTTTTAAATGAAGTTCATTTAGTTGGGTGCTGAGAATATGTGGGAGATTTTTTTCCCTGCTTGATAACTTGTCTTATTCTTTCATGTGCAGTTTGGAAGTTGGAACTGTTGAGACCGAGGATTTAGGATTTAGTCATTTTTGTTGTTGTTGCTGATCAGTCATGTTTGTCACTCTGTTGACTGTTGTTGTTGTTGGCTCGGATGTCTCATGTCTCAGTTGGTGTTGGATCATTCATATTTTTGTAATATGTCTTGTTTGATCATTCATGTTTTTGTAATATGTCTTGTTGATTGCTGTTGATCAGTCGTGTTGTTTTTTATTGTTGTTGAATCAGATTCATGTTGTTTTTTTTTATTGATGTTGGATCATTCATGTACTGTTATTCTGTTAAGTTAAGCAAAGTAAGAATAAACTGTTAAATTCGGTTATTAACCGAATAAACGAATAATTAGTTCAGTTTTTCGGTTATTCGGTTATCATGTAGTTCGGTTAGTTGTTCGGATATTATAAACAGTGTAAATTCAGTTTTCGGTTATAACCAAAATATGTGTTCGGTTCGGTTATTAACCGAATGCTCACCCCTTCAAAGCAGTATCATGTTGAAAATTTGGACATTATTGAATTCTGGATAAATTAAATTATAAATTTTTAAAAATTTATCCTTTACTTTCTTTTAATTGAATTCTTATATCATTGTCATCATCCTCATGTTTATATTGTGATGAAAGTCATCTTTGGCTTACGTGCATAGATGGACTATTGATTGGTATGATTATAACCAAGGATAATTCGGTATAGTCATGACCATTGATGATTACACGAATAATTCTTGGCCTGTAGTGCAAGAATAATTTATGGACATGATACTAATGAATATCCTTGGCCCGTAGTGCAGGGATGATTCGATGATGTGATCTATTTATTAAGCTGAGTCCCAGTAATAAAGTGAATGATAAACTTTTTAAATCATAGAAGATAGTAGATATCATGTTCTACTTGACTCTTCTAATGGATTGCTTGTTCCACTGCAGTTAAACTTGTTGTCTATTATATTCTATCAGTTTAACATTGTTGAAGGCTAATGATAACTTATTCTGCATTATCTTAGTCATAATATTTCTTACTAGGCTAGTTGAGCTCACCCTTTTACATCCATTATTCTCTTCAGGAAATGAGAACGTAGTTGAAACTAGTCGGGGAATAGAGTGATGGCCCGAGATGGTGTTATAGTAGTCCTCACTATTCTATAAAATAGTGTGCCAATAAATGTAATGAGGACTCTATTTGAGTTTGGATATTGTCTAGAACAATATTCGTGTAAAAACTCTCAGCTCATGTTGTATAATTAAGTTTGTATTTGTATTCTGTACCATGTATTTGGCGACCCAAGATGGGTGATGTATACCTATTTTGGGAGCGTCACAGCTATCTGATTCCTCTACGATAATCTAGGAACCCTCCATCCATTAGAACCGCTATGTGCTTTGGTAGGTTCCCCATCCTGAGAGTCTTCGGATTGAAACCACCTAGCATATTTCCTGTACATGATGTCCTAAGTTCCATTGCATAGCTAGGTGTCTCGTCCATTGTATTTGGGAATAAATTATTGCATTGAGGCATGGAAAGTACAACAGACTTTTCCTCTTTTATTTTCTCTTCCTCAGCCCACCATGGTGTATACGAGGCCTCTTTATCATACTGATCATTGCTTTGGATGTGACTACCTAGGGGACATGGGTGTGCAAAACTCACTGGATTTTTCAACTCTGGTTGAGAAGGTACTTGGGGTATAATACAGGTGATCTGATATTCTTCATTTTCCAAACCCCCAGTTGTCTCCTCAATGTCCACTCCTTTCAGTTCATCCAGTGGCATGTACACTTCTGGCTCTCCATCAGTTTCATCATCCATGTCATAGTACCAATTGTTTTGAGGGCGATTGTTCAAGGTTTCGAACATTTGATCCATCTGATTCTGCAGATTTCGAATTGACCTCTCTTGCTCAATCATCTTCTCCTCAGTTGATGCTACAAACTTGAACCACAAATCCTCCAATCTTGAATTATCTTGTTCAGTTTCGAAATCTATGTATTAAGGACCATTCATTGAGGAGTTAATGAGTTGTTCCATCTGTCTGTTAAGATTTTGGCTTGATAACTCTTGACTCATCATCATCTCTTCATGGTCTACTATGCTTTTTGACATGAATTCCTTCAACCTTGAATTTTTTTCTTGTTGCATTGGAGGTGGATATGAGAAATCCGATGGATGTGTTGGACTTGGGACACAATATTGGTCTCGATAGTTATAACTCCATTCAAAATCTAGGTGATACCCCCAACCTTGATGATAATTGGGATAAACATAGTTGTTGAGGTAATCACCCCCAAACTGTACTTGTCCAACACTGATGTTGCACTTATAACTTGGATGCTCGCCAACACAATATTCACATGGAACTGCTATCTCTCGAGTACGTTGGGCTGCAAGAACATCCAACCTCTCCGAAAGTGTTGCAATTTGTGCTGACAATGTAGAAAATACATTGAGTCCCTCAGTGCTTATGTCCCTTGGTTGAGGCATATTCGCATAAGGCCATTGATAAGCAAAGTCATCCATGGAACCTGAAAAGAGAAAAATATAGGAAGAGAATTAAAATAAAATAAAATAAAATGTTTAAATTAAGACTAATTTGATTGAAATTAATGTTGGCAAAAATTATTAAAATAATTCCCCGGCAACGGCGCCAAAAACTTGTTGGTCGTTTTATCGATCAATATATGTGTGCAAGTATACATAGTCAACAAGTAATAAAGAGTAAGTAAAGTATCGTTCCCACGGAGAATTAACTAGTAAAGTTCACCGAGCACTAGCCCATAACCATTTCAGTCTTATTTAAACGAATGATTTAATATTTATAAATTTAACTATGAACATAAATAAATCTAATTATCCCTAGAATGAGACTAGATAATGAAGACTTGAGATTACAATTTCACCTATTGAATCATTTAAATCGACACACTTCATGTTAAGCCAAACTAATTGTACCGGTTTGTTAGTCGAGAACACGAAAGTAAAGTATAGCCATCTCTCAATGTACCATACCCATATCACATATAATCCACAGTTGATAGAATACACATGAACACCCACATTACCACTATATGTCTATGTGATTTAAAAATAATTAGGGTTTAATCCCAAGTTCTCAATTGACTACGAATGGTGCTTTGGTATATGTCTATCCTAAGCACAAATCGTACATCCCAACACAATGTAGAATATAAAATCATAAGCTAATAAGATCAGATCTAAACCCATACTTCGTTTCTCAAGTCCATATGGATTATCACAGTAATTGATGGCCAATCAACTAAGCAAGTAAGCATGAATCTTAATAGACAATCCCATAGAAATCAATAAGGCTAACAATGAAACATATCAAAAATAACTAATCCATAAAATCCATTGCAATCTTAGAATAGAATTTAAGTCATATTTGACGCTATCATCCACATATTGAATAAACATCATAAGATACAATTAGGAATCAAAGAGAGAGTAAGAGTAGAGAATTGTAGTGCAAATCTATTCTCCTAATCCAAGATTGAATCTCTAATGCTTTCCAATTGCTTCAAGTCTCCAATCTAATTAAATCTAGAAAGTATCTACACTAATCTACTCTATTCTATTATTGAAATTAAAGAGAGAAAGTGATAATAGCTATATGATCCCCCAAAGGGTGGAATCCCCTCTACATACTGATAATACGTCTAATATATAAGCCCTAATTGAACCCCCCCCCCCTCCAAGTTACGCTCCAATCGCACTATCTAGTGAAAAAGTCATCTCTAGTCAACTTCCGAAGTGGCACGGCCGCGTTGGAATTGGCCTGAAGTTGGGCGCGCCCGCGCTCAAGTATCAAATTGCATTTTTTTACTCCAAGGAATGGCGCGGCCATGCAAGAAATAGCCTAGAAATCCGCGCGCCCGCGCTGTTGATTTTCTGTTGTAGTGTCCTCTGGTAAAATGGCCATAACTTTTGATCTGGGAGGATTTACGGGGCCTTCCACCTATCAAATCGAAGCCCTCGACGAGCTCTACAACTTTCATTCTTTGATAATTGAGAAATAATGGACGGATGAAGGCTGAAATTGGGTTGGAAGTGACAGTTATGCAAATGGCCACCCAAAATAGTGACGTTCAACGTTCGTTGGTACAAAGGTCATAAGTCTTGCATCCGAACTCCGATTGGAATGATTCAAGATATTCCGGAAAGCTAAGAAGAAGCTCTACAACATAATCCAAGTTCCAAGCCAAGAACATGAAATGAACATGAAAGCCCAAATGATCCCCGGATTGCTTTTCCTTGCGTTTTCATACCAATAGTCGCTCACATCATTCCCAAGCTTAAGATCTACAAAATTAACACAAAATGCATGAAAAGTAACTAAGAAACAAGAGTATAAGCAACTAATTCAAGTAACAGATACCGAATAAATAGGTATAAAACCTACTTATCAGCATGTCCTACGCACAAAGGTTATACCACAAGTTAAGATTTTGTGAAGGAATCATGCTATTGAAGAAATGACCTAGGAGTTGGAATCGAAAATGAAAGAGAGGTACCCTCACCTTTTCGAAACACCAGGTACGTACGTCAATTTCGAGGACGAAATTTCATAAGGAGAGGAGGTTGTAAGACCCCAATTTTTTTTTTTAATAAAATGGAATTTCCTTTATTTATTATTTTAAAATAGTAAGGGTTGATTTGATTAATATGGTTAGTTATAGGTAAAATGCACAAAAATTTTAAATAAGCAAATGGTTATAAAATTTTCATTATTGTCGGGGAATATTCGTTTGGTCGTGCAATATTCTTGCTATCGGGGAATATTCATACGACGACGCAACCTTTTGTGGGCCCCATAACGAAAAGCGATTGAATGAAGAAAATGACAAGTATGAGTTTTTTTTATAAATAACGACGTAGTTGTTATCGTTAACACTGTTAGAATATCCGGTGGTTAAAACACGGTAATACGCGGTGTTGCACAGTAGCACACAGTATTGCACCAATTGTTGATTCTTACGTAAGAAGACACTACACAGTATTTTCCATTATCAGATCAATAATTCATATTATTTGAATAATATTATTAGATAGCATTATTGGCAATGTCTAAGGAAGTTATGTCTAGGAAAGGGGTTTGGTCACCTAATTGCGCGCCAATAAGGAGAAATCCTTATCGGAAAGCCCCCTCTTTTCTGGGAACGACCTGGTTGTCATAATTGTGATTCTGTAATATTATTTGTGTATAGTTAATTATTGATTTATATGATAAAAAATATTTATTTTGTGTGGATATAAATGATGGATAGAAAAATATTTATTTTATGTGGATATAAATGGAGGAATTTTTAGAAAAGTGACAATGGTTGAAAATTGATATTTTATCTTTTCTGATAAAATAATTCATTCAAATATATTATTATATTACATTATCAATGTATAATACGATAATATAATAATATAATAATGGTGATATTTTTACAATGAATATGTGATATATGAATAAATGAGGAGGAAGAGTAATTTTGTTACAATAAATGCTAAAAACATGTTAAACATGTTGGTGGACCCCATTTTGACTGAAATTTGATTATAGCCTGCAAAATCGTCCGTATATGGATTTCGGTCAATTTCTGTTTAGAATTTAGAAAAACTTAAAGCTACAAAGTTGCAGAGAATTGAATTTTATATGGAATGAACATAAGATTCGAATTTTTCTGATAAAAGGACTATTTATTATGAATTATTGAAGTTCTGAAATAATTAATTTTTAGAGTTTTAAATGTTTTTTTTAAGAAAAACGGTTTTGGTGAGTTGGTGGGCCCCACTTGTGTGTTAATTATGCTGAAATCAGAATTCAAATTGTGCGTATGATTTTTAATAAATAATATTATTTTATTAAATTTTTTTCTTTGATGTTCTAAATATTTTCCTATAAATAGGATGCTTAAGTTAGAATTAAAAATCACACCAGAAACTGAAGTTTTCTCTCTATATATTATCGAGCGTATTTTTGTAAGTATTTAGATATCTTGAGTGTTGCTATACGATGCAAGTTTCTTTCAGTGTTATATCTGATATTCCAGTCAGAAGTACTGTACTTTTGAGGTAAGGGATGTTATTTTCTTCGTAAATGATATTATTTCTTTCAATATCATTATGCCAAAATATTTGTTGAATTTTTACCTTTTCGTGTCGGGGTTACTATTCATGTATACAACACTATTCAAGTATACGACACTATTTATCGAAAAATAAAATTTTCTCTTCTTTGTCCCAAATGTCTATTATGGTTACTATCTTTGATTGTATCCATGTTTTCATCTTTATTCTTGAATTTTACTCCACTATGGTTTATTATAGAGTATTTTTGAACTTGGATTGTTTAAAGTACGAATCCCTAATCTTTGTCCTTTTATTTCACTGAATTCGTTTCTTTAAAAATATTTTTCATCATCCTCAGTTCTAAATGATGATATTATTTGAATATCTTTGGCCTGTAGTGCAAAGATGAATGATTTCTTGATGAATATCTTTGGCCCGTAGTGCAAAGATGAACAGGTATTGAGATGAACATGACCAACAAATGAATATCTTTGGCCCGTAGTGCAAAGATGAATATTTGATTCAAGATGTATATTGATTGATGTTACAGGGATAAAATATTGATGATGGACTTTTGAATTCGTAGATGATAGTAGACTTCATTATCTACTTAACTCTTCTAATGAATTGTTGTTTTCGCTGCAGTTGTTGATCTAAAACTTATTGTCTATTATATTCTATCAGATTTTTTCCTGTTGAGTACTAAGGATAATTTATTGTACATTATCTTAGTCATGATATTCTTTACTGGGCTAGTTTAGCTCACCCTTTTCCTTTTTGTTCCATTTTCTTCTCAGGAGGCGAGAATATAGCGGGAACTAGTCGGGGTGTGGAGTGATGTTTCAATGCAGTTGTTTTAGTAGTCCTCACTATTTTATAAAATAGTGTATCAATAATTGTAATGAGGACTTATTTGAATTTGAATACTGTCTAGAAGATAATATTTGTATTTGAACTCACAGTATATGTGTTGTCGTATTTTGCACGACAATTGTATAATGAAATTGTAGTTATTTTCTATACTATGTATTTGACGACTCAAAATAAGTTAGGTGAATTGGACTTATTTTGAAGACGTCACATGAACCAAATTCAATAAATATTAATATATAGTAATAATTTATTATATTAATTTAACGCTAACGAAATAATTTCTAAATGCTATATTATCTCTGTCTAAAGTATAAGACTAAAATTTTATCGGCAATATGTTTATGTTTAGATAATTAATATTTTTATAAATAAATTTGATAATTCTGCATGATTTTTTTTTTTACATGAGGTGGATCATATTTATTATTTATGTAAGAAAAAATTTATAAAAACTATCAAATTTATTTTTGAAAATATTAATTTTTTTTTATTTAAACTTGAAAACTACTCAACTCTAGAAGACACATAAAGAATAGTTTTTTATTTGAGTCCTTCTATACATACTGGTGAATTGGACAGGAAAATGGGATATTTTCAACAAAAAAAAAATTGATTGTGATTCTCAAAAAATGTATAGTATTTATTCTAACATAAATTTTTAGAAAAAAATAAATATATCCAAATTACACCTAAAATATTATATTTTATAAAAAAATTTGTTGAAATAAATACTATACATTTTGTGAGTCACAATCAAATTTTTTTTTTTTGAAAATGTTCCATTTTCCTGTTCAATTCACCGGTCTGCCCAGACTTAAGGTTGTGTTTGATAAATTTGAAAATTAAGATCTGAATGATTATGATGTCTTAATAAATTAGATCATCTGAATGGTTATGAGATCTGAATCTAAAAAAATATTTGATAATTAAAAAGTAAGTTATCTCTTAATGACACTATTTTACCATTTTAAAGGATAAAATTTTATTTAATAATTTTAAATATTCAATTTAATAAAAATGAGTGCATAATATTGTTGAATATATTTATATAAAAAAAAAATTATCAAAAAAATTTCATTAAGAGGTACCTCTTAATTATTAAGATTTTATTTTTTATTTTATCGATTAAGAGGCATTCAGAGATAACAAAAAAAACAAACATCATCATGCCTCTTAGCAAATAAAAAACAGTTCATTAAGAGTCAATCAGATGTAAACAAACAACACTTTTTTCTTTTTATTTATTTATTGTGTAAGGTGGAGAATGGGTTAACAAAAAGCGGGCGTACGGTTTACGGTGATGGAGACTTTCTACTTTTACGTAAAAGTAGGGAAGTTGGGTTTGATGGGCTGTATTCTATTTTTTCTGTTTTTTTTTTTGGGTAATTTAAAGGAATAACACGTGTAAGTTGATCCGGATTTTTCGACTTAAGTGGGTCCGCCTTTGTGATCTGGCTGGCAACCTCACCGCCAGAGCTAGGCTGCTGGCCTGTCGGGTTGTATTGTAAGCTAATTTCTTTTTAAATTTAAATTCCTAAAAATCTATTTTTCCTCATTATTTAGAGGGTAGCGTAGGTAGGTAATTGTTCCCTACGTTCTAAGAGACAGAAGTTAATTGTTAATATTTTTTGTTATTTATACCGAATACGGGTGGTTGATAACGTTAGGCTAATATTTATATTATCAAAATAAATATGTATTTAATAATATTTTTATTTTTTTAATAACATTTTTAAATTTTAACGACAATTTTTACTCTATTAATATCAATATCTTTATTCCTTCACACTTTCCATTTATCGAACAAACCATCCAAGCCCCAAAACAAACCTAACCTTTTAATAATGGTAAGAGTTGGGTTGGATTAGAATTCATTCCATTACGCATATTCTTTGATTTTTGTTGAACGACATAAATATTATTTTTATTAACGATGTCAGCGATATTGTGTCGTTAATTAATTATTTGGGACGAGTTTTCTTGTCTTATTAAATATAGTATTTATGTCGCTGATTATTTATTGAAAAAAGTTGAAGAATAGATTGTATCATTAAATATAATATTTATGTCGCTGATTATTTATTGAAAAAAATTTGAAGAAGAGATGTAATGAAAGAGGATCGTAATAGCAATATTTTTAGAGCCGAATCGGTCATTTATCCGAAAAAAGTATCCGATGAATGAATCACTGGTTCAACCAGTGGTCAAACCGTTATTGACCCAGTGACGTCATTAATATATATTATTAATAATTAATAAAATTTTAAAAAATTTCATTTTTTATGAATTAAAAGATAATAAAGTTGAGTTACAATATTACTAAAAGTGGTTAATTTTAACATAAAAAAAATTGGGTACAAAAAAATATTAAAAAATAATTTAAATCGGTTCACTGGGTCAATTTAATCGATTTTACTGGTTGAACCACTGGTTCTACCGAGTTTTGACCAATAACGGTTAATTGGTTCGAACCGAAGTATCGACTGATTTTTATCGGTTGAATAGGCAGTCTAGTCCGGGTTTTAAAATCATGCGTAATAAATAATACGAGTTAATTCTTGTTGGAAGGAAGTTTATTGGGCCTTATATAAGGTTTTCTGACCATGGAATTGGTCTGCTTGCCTTTGGGTTCAATAGGTTTACTGGGCTATATACACACTTATTTATGCAAAAGGTTATTTCTTGGTAATGATTAGAATTAAGCTTAAATTATCCCCTGTTATGAAAAGAAAAACACTATTTTATTGTGTTCGATTTTTCTCTCGAATATTAAGGTTAAATTATAGTTTTGTGTTGCACAAATTAAGATCCCCTCTAGTTAGAATAAATAGAGTAAAAGCCAATGCGAAATTGAAGAGAAGTTATACAGTTGTCTATATTTTATTTGTGTATAGTCTGTCAAAATTACGTTATTTTGGCGATTTAATTTTTTTTTTTAAGAAAATAGTTTATCTTCTCCCAAATCAGAAATGAAAATAAAATCTATCAAAATAACGTAATTTTAACAGACTGTGCACAAATAAAATATACACAATTATGTATAACCCTACATTGTTACAACATTTCAACCTTACATTGTGCCTAAAAGTATGAGTTGTTGGTTAGCTCACGGATGAGCCAACTTATTATCTTAATTAGTTTAGCTATAGACAGCTCAAAGAAAATATTAATAACTTTTTTTGCTATTCATTATGTAGATAGGGGGTAGAGCCTAATTTGTTCAAAACCCCTACTAAAATCATAAAATTATACGAATTACAAGTTAATACATCCTTTAATATCATATCAAATAATATCTATTCCAATTGAGATATTGATCATTTGTTTGATAAATTTCCCTTAAAATACTCATTAAAGTTCTAAAATATATATAATCTAAAATTCTAAAAAGGCTTAAATATGATTTACTATCCTAAACTATAAGTCAAATTCCACTTCGGTGATTCACCTTTCAATTTTTTCAATTACATGATTAAACTATTAATTTTTTTCAATTACAACAAATTGAGTTTGCCACGTCAGAAATTGCTGACGTGACTATCTGGGTGAGCCATAATTAAGCTGATGTGTAACAAAATAATAATTTTTTAATTTTAATTAAACATTTATGATATATTAAAGGCTAAAATTGTCAAATAACTTTCTATCAAACAATAATAATAATCAAAAACATCAAAAAACAAACCCCAACCATTAGAAGTGATAATAACTAGCACCGCCACCACCAAAGACAGTGGCAATGAAACCACCACCACCACCACCACAACTCGCCAAATTCCTTCCTTCTGACCACAACCATAACCACCGCCACCATCTTTCCGACGACCTCTCTCCTTTCGAGTTTGAGGCGAGTAAGTTTCGAACCTTAGAGAGAGATTAAGATGAGTGTTAAAATCATTGATGCTTTCGGATCTCTATCACATCTAAGAGCTAGTTTATTGACGGAATCAAGCCGAGAGAAGAGAGTGGGTACCAAAGAGAGAAAGTCCGTCTCGAAAGTTGAGAGAAAAACGATGGCGGCTTTGTCCTTCGATCCGAAAGTCACCGAAGCGACAAACGAGAGAGCATCGCTTAGATCACCGGATCCGGCGAGTGAAAAATACAAGCCAAGCACTCATCGGAAATATTCGAGGAAAGTCGTAGGAATCTTCGTTGGGCACTTGGTAGAACGGAGAGTAGTGATCTTTGATGTGCGTCGATGAGATCACGACAATTGATTTGGTCTTCGGCCGTGCGGCAGTCGAAGCTGACTGGCCCATTCACGGCGACCGTACGACGGATCCCCGACGAAGCTTACTTAACCTAAAACCTCTTTTTTCTGCCCCTCTATTCTCTCTCTCTCTCTCTCTCATGTTCATCATTTTTGTCGTAAAAAAGAGTTAGATAAACGGACTTGAACCTTGATCATCATTAAGTTTTAATTTTAATATAAAATGATTTGACAAATTTGTCCTTTAATATATAATAAATATTTAATTTAAAATTAAAATATTCTTTTTTAATGACACATCAACTGAATTCTGGCCCACCGAGCTAGCCACGTCAGCAATTTCTGACGTGGCAGGTCCAATTGAATGAAACTGAAAAAAAATAATAGTTTAATCATCTAATTGACAAAATTGAAATGTGAATCACCGAAGTGGAATATGACTTATAGTTTAGGATTGTAAATCATATTTAAGCCTTAAAGAAATTCACATTTAAATCATGTCTTCAATAGCACATGCGGTGTTCTATGTAACACCCCAGTTCATATCATAACATGTGATGTGAGATACTGTAATATGTATATAATAACTCTTAATGCATTCAATTATACGCGACTAAATTGATCCAAAAAAATATTATTGAGATAACCCATTAGGCCTTATTTATTCAAACTTGAAATTTGACTGGAGTTGTCACATATTATATATTATATATATTAGCTCTCCTATTAACCATAATTAAACCTTTTTATTAATCTTGGACATGAAAGTTTCACAATTTCCTTCATTTGCTTAGTATAGATCAAAAATATACCTACATACATTAGATACAAAGATAAATTAACAACACAACTAAGGAGCTGTTTATTTAAAACTGAATATATCTGAATGGTTGAATCAGACAGCCATTAAGTGTGTTTGTTTCGAAAAAAAAATCGTCTGAATGGCTGAATTGGTCAGATGATTGAGCTAAATGACTAAGTCAGATTTTTTTAGCTGAATGAGCAACTGAATAAAGTAAAAAAAATTAAATAATTAAAAAAAATATTAACTATTATATTAAGTAATATTAAATAAATTTACAACAACTTTGAATTTTTTCAGAGAGGTAAAATAATAAAATTTTGTCATTCAGATGTTTCACACATGTTAATTATCAAACAGCTTTTTTTATTTAGATTCACATTTAGATTCAGCTCATTCAGATTCAGATTCGGATTCGGATTCATATTCATTTAATTTTTATCAAACACCCCCTAATTCAGATTTTTTTGGCTGAATGAGCAGCTGAATAAAATAAAAAATTTTAAAAAAATATTAACTATTATATTAAGTAATATTAAATAAATTTACAACAACTTTCAATTTTTTCAGAGAGATAATATAATAAAATTTTGTTATTCAGATGTTTCATACATGTTAATTAAAGTATCAAACATCTTTTTTTATTCAAATTCAGATTCAGATTCAGCTCATTCAGATTCAGATTCAGATTTATTTAATTTTTATCAAACACCCTCTAAGCATATTATCACAAACTATCTAATATCAATGATAAACTTCCTCTACACAACATTTATTCATTATTCACTTAATTAATCACTCATGCTAACCGTACGTCTACAAGATTTGGAAACGAACAAGCAGTATACAGTACACTAGATAGACAATTGGAGGATCCAATGATCGACGATGACCCGTAACGGGTCCGATCAACCCGCATTCCTTAGTATCTCCATACGTTGCACAGATTCAATAAACGTTCTGCAAAAATATCGATCTCCGAATTAATCGGTGTATAACCGTAATTAAAGAGAGCAAAATCATGGTTTAATATAGTCCCTCTTGCAAAGTGAGTCTTCAAGGTTTGGCTTTATTTAATGGGAACTGATATTTTCATATAAAAAATTAATATTTTCACATGATCTCTTTTACATGAATAGTGAATAGTAAATGAGTCCTACCTCCATATGAGAAACTACTAATATGGAAATATCAATTTTCTATTTAATTTGATTTAACAAAAGAAAAGGTCAAATAAGTTAAGTATGAGTCTTTATTTCGAGATAAATATACAAAATTTGAATTAATTCTGGCATTTTAGGAGAAATCTTTTGAAAATAAGGGCTTTTATATCCTCGAATAAAAAAAAAGTCGGTTGTTTTTGACGTTTTTCATACATGGTGCTGATTATAAATAGTACAATTGTATATGCACAATGTATAACTCGTAAAGCTTAAAGTGATATTAGTTTAAATAAATGCTTGATTAAGAAAGTGATTAGTAGCCTGCCCAATTTTTCAATAAGATTGAAGAAAAATACCAAGAATTTAGGATTGGAATTGTTATTGATCCAATGAGTGAATATATGAGAGAAAAAATAGATGAGAATATTGATATACTTACTGCCATGGAACGTCTCCAGCAAGCAGCCAGTCTCCTTCATTATCTTGATACAAGAGGGTATAATGTGCACTATCTTTGTCAATTTGTTGATCTGTCAATATAAGAAAGCCTGTTTAATACTTGGAAGATAGTAATATTATGTAAATATACTCCTTTTGTCCAACTAGTTTAGAATCATTAATTGACCCTATTCAGAGTCCAATTTTTTTTCATCTATTATCTCATCTGCTGTCTCAATTTATATATCTTTGTCAAGTATTATTTATTTGTTTATTAACAGTTAATTTGCATAAAAGTGGGTAAAAATTATATAGAATGAGACTGTGAATAAGATAAAAAAATAAGACCGTAAGTCTGATTTCCTACTCAGCACACGTTCGAGTCTTTTTTTCCTCGACATATATACCTATAACTTTCTTGGATCCGGTTACCATATAGTTAATTTCATGGTAAGTTGGTCAATTGACCAATACAGTGTTGACAAGAAGAAAAAGATCACCTCTCAGCCTGTGTGTGAACTGTATTGATCAATTGACCAAAGTTAACTCCATGGTAATCATTCTCAATTTTCTTAATCTAAATAATTCAAAGATTTGAAAATAAATAAATATCAGAATTAGATCCAAAAATTCTGAAATCAAAATTCTCATTTTAAACCACACAAAACAACTTAATTTAGGACAGCGGAGACTTACATTTTGTAAACATGGTGATCAAGGATCTTGAAAGGGTCTGGTAAGAACGATAAAGCCTCAAATCAATCTTCCTAGCAATGCCCACTCCTTCCATTTTCACCTTCACATACGTGGAGTTTGTCCTGAAATTACTTGTCCCTCCTCCTCTTTCAGCAGCTGCTGCCGCCATTCTATGATCTGTAATTATTCGACCAACTTGTTGACCATGACCATGAAATAGCTTTTTCCTCCATGATTTAATTGGGGGCCACCCAATTACCCCACTTTCATCTCCTTCATCACTGTCATATGCACATTAATCACTATATAAGTACTAGCAATTAGCAACTACTAAAGTTAATTCATTAATTCCACTTGTTTAATTAAATTTGACAAAACTTAATTATTTTACTTCTCCATTCAAATGAATATAGTTAATTTAGGGATCTTAGTTTCAAGGCTAGATTTTCTACCCACACTTAATTTGGAGGATGAAAAATTCAAATGAATCATATATATATATATATATGTATATATATATATATCATCTTTCTCCAACGAACTGAAAGGAAATAACCAAAATCGAATCAGGTTATAACGACGGTTTTCCGTCGCTATACTTATAGTTACTATGCTATATGCGGAAAAAAAAAATCGTCCGCTTAATGGTTCATTCTTGGCTCACCCTCCTAGGTTCGTTGGAGAAAGGTGAATATATATATATATATTCTTTGTTCTATGTGAAAATCTCATATTTTTATAAAGAATTATGGGTATTATATAAAAATATAATTCTATAAAATAAGAATGAGATTTTGATCTCCACAATCCTATTTGTCTAGCTCCAACCTAATTTACGAATTTTGACTATATTCTGATCAGAACCCGAGTCGAGAAAACTATGAAAACAAATAATTTAGTTTGAGATCGAAGTAGTTGCCCCACCCTTGTCCCAGTATATTTTTTTTGTAGCGAATTTTGACTATATTCTGATGAATAAGTTTAGGCAGATCGGTGAATTTGACAGAAAAATGGGATATTTTCAAAAAAAATTTTGATTGTGATTCTCAAAAAATGTATAGTATATTCCAATAGGATTTTTTTTTTATAAAATATAATGTTTTAGGTATAATTTGAATACATATACAAAAATAAGGTTATACATTATATTTTGTAAAAATTCCTGTTGAAATAAATACTATACATTTTTTGAAAGTCACAATAAAAAAAAATAAAAATAAATTGAAAATGTTCCATTTTTCTGTCCAATTCACCGGTCTGTAGGAGGACTCTATTCTGATATAACTAAGTGAAAAAAACTCTTGAAAACAAATAATTATGTTTGCTACTTTATACTATATTTACAATTTATGCCCTTTAATTATATATATTTTTTATCATCTCTGATTCTAAACCATACATTATAATTTACATGTGTTTAATTGCACTATAGTTTTGTTGTATGGAAATTAAAAATCTCTTAAATGTAACTAGCCTATAAAGAAAACAACTAAGAGTAGTGATTTTGCATATACCGAGAAGATTAGGAAGATTAATTAATTGGAGACAGGGCGGGAGTATTTTCTTTATCAACAAAAATAAATTTTATAAAATTTAAATCGGTACAAAATGTAAAAAATTCAAAATATTGCAATGAATGCGACCACAATAAAATTATATAGCAATCATACAAGCTCTAAAAATAGAATTAGAATTCTCTCTATTTTAAATAAAATAAAGACCCTTTATTTCAAGGGTCCAAATATCAAAATCCAAATACAAATCTCCTAAAATAACACCCAAATTTTACAATTTCAAAAAAAATTCCAATGAACAAAGCTTTGACATCAAAGAAATTGCAACACCAAAAGCACAATTTTTCTTGATTCTTGCAAAACTTCTTGTGCCTCGTCCCCAATTGCCAAAAATTTAACTAAGTAGGACTTCAATTTCTCCATGAAAAGATTGCGTTTTTAGCTCGTATTAAAATTTAGGCTCAAGTAAAATGCCAGGAAATAATCATAAAACTCTTATCAACCTATCAAAAAATATATAAAAAATAATTATATTTACTCTAAAACCATTGAACTTTCAAATTATTTTTAAAAATGTTCAAAATTTGACCAGCTTGTATGTTTACGCACGTAAGCAGACACATAAGCTTATATGGTCAAATTTTGGGCATTTTCATGTTTTAGAACTCACATGATTTTAGTGAAAAAATAGTTTGCAAGTTTTATTAAAAAAATTAATCCTTTTTTTTCCCTCTAAAATTAATCCTTTAGAATTAGAAGAAACTATAGTATTTCTGACACACACATCTATCTATATATGAAAGAATGAAATTTCTATATCACTTCTATATATATATACAAGTGATTATATATATACAACTAATCATAGTTAAGGGCTATCAACAACTTACTTGTCAGTGGTGATAGAGCTGGTTCTTTCCTTTTCTCTTTTATGATCATCTTCTTCTTCATTTGGCATTCCATTCCAAGAAACCAAAGGAAACATGGGCTTCTTCTTCTGATCAGCTTCATGGTCAAGCCAAGTAGTGTTTAGGTCAAACCCTTTCATGGGAGGTGGAACAAGAGCAAGACCAAGTTCAAGTTCCATACTAACAACAATATAATTTTAAACAATATAGAAATATAATAATAAGCTCAAAAGCAAAGAGATCGATGGATGGGGCTTAAAGTGAATGGGATTCTTAGTTTTATATGTGTGTGTATATATATAAGTAGATAAATAATGTACATGTAAATATATATACATATGATGTGAATCTGTTTGTTTAAGTGAGAAAGATTAAAGGGAGAGATAATGTCGGTATTGAAAGAGATGGCATTGAAGTTGGGTCGGGCAAAGGTGGTGCATAGATACGGACAGGTGAGCAAAGGGTGTGGCCATGGTCCTTCGACCGGTTAGACTCGCCTTCAACCAATTTGTCTATCTGTCCCTACTCTTTACCAACCCCCCAAGTCCCCCAAAGGACCCTACCCAACTCTTATATATATATATATATATATATATGAATCAATGTATCAAAATAACTAGATAATTAACTACTACCTAACTTGATTCCATTATCAGTTATTTGTTTAATTAGTTATGTAAATCAATCTTCTCAAATATGTGAGAATTATATTTTATGTGTTCATGATGTGCAAGTTATAGTACATAATTTTTGATATTCCCACCCTTTGATTTGCATATGCAAAAAGTAAAGGGGTTTAAAAAATGTTTGTTCAATTTCGGGTTACACACATATATATATACGTATGAGAAAAGGATCTGATTCCGAACGGTTTAAATTTTTTACTATACAAATGCAATTCATTTAATATATTAACGACCCAAATAGATTGTCCATTTGGAATCGAATTCCACACATCTGACTCGAGTTCAATTTACTGTCCAAGACTATCAATCACCATTATTAACGACAAAAATTTATCTCAATTCTGACTCGAGTTCAATTCCTGCCCAAGACTATCAATAAGGACATCTTAATTGGCCCACCAAGAGGTCTCCCACAACAAATTATTGATACTTATGCAAGTATATAGCTGATGCTTTAGAGTGATTCTACGCGGACAACTGTTTTGGACATGAAAATTAGATCAGAAGAACAAAATTAATTTATTCCTACGAATAATTGGATTGTACAAATTTTGTCCAAAATTTATGTCGATCTTCTAGTAATCGTATTGTTAAAGTTGAAAACAATTTTTCAAATATAATTTGAATTCGATCAAATTTTTTTGTTGGATGCTTTATATACAGTGCAGTCTAATTCACATGTTCAGGAGTGGTACTAAGGTATATCATTCATTTGCTCATAAAGATTCCAAAGACGTGTAAACACAAATTTGGCAGTCTAGTCAAATAGAGCGAGAATGCAAAGAATTCAAATAAATGATGCCCTCCATATATGACTTGGTCGCGCCACTTAATGAAAGTTCTAATTAAAGTTTAAGCTTGAAAAAGTGTCACCAACATCACTTTAATCCTTTTCCCTTAAAGAAAATAAAGGTTAATATCTACCAAAATGAGCAAATGTTTACCCTAATGTCTTGTCATGGTACTAAGTTTGATTCTTAGTACTCATTCTGTCCCGTACGGGCTTAGTTTGAATTTTAAAGTTAAATTAATCAATTTTATAATTAAAATTTATCTCATTTTTTTTAAATATAAGTAAAGAAATTATAACCGTAAAAAATTACGTTTAATTTACTACAATATTCAATTCTCAAAAATTCAATTTTTTAAACTTAATTAATTATCAATTCTAAAATTAATCACTTTGATTAAAAAAAGTTCATTTTTGTGGGGACAGAAAGTACTGATTTGTGGACTAATTTAACAAGCATGTTCTCATTGAAACTTAAACAATGAATTATCATGATGTGATCTTAATGCTATCACTAACTGATTTTTGTTTGATTATATGTTATAACTTTGCATATGAATCTCATGATTTCCAATTAAATTAAGGTTCTTGACAAGATGTGGTTGATTTTTCAAAATTCGCAACGTGTCGGTTGATGGGCCTGAAACATGTCATTATGATTTTATTTTGATTTAAACCTTAAGAGTTTCAATTTTAATACATTGAACCTTAATACTTCTGAATTTTTATAAATAAAACTTGGATTACCATTTTTTTCGAATAAGTAACCTGACTCGAATGAAATGGCAGTTTAAAGGCTATATATTGTTTATATTAGCTCTAATTAATTTTTTCTTTTTTTTTTTCTCCATCACATCTGTGCTTCCAAATATATGTGGGAGTAAAATTATTCAAAATACCTTCTCGTTTCGATCAATTATTACATCTTGGTGGCTTGTATGTATTATAGATAGAAATTTAAGAAAACACAATTTAATTAGGTTCTTAAAATTAAAACGTTGGGATTTAAGTTTCTAAAACGCGAAGAACTTAAAAGATACATGTATATATTTAAGTGTACAGCTATTTTTTTTGATTCAAAACTTCAATAATCATGTTTTATGGCAGTACTAGAAACATTCTCTTGACCTTATTTGATAAAAATAATGTTAATTTGTAAGCATGTTGTTGAGTTTCTTGATTATAATAAGGATGATTCTTGTTGTCGGAGATTAGTTCAACAATTTAACATAATTATGGGAGAGAGGAGAAAGCTTGCTTAGGTTGGGGGAATGAGCCTAGACAAGGCAACAAATAGCACGTATATACGTTTGGTGTGTGTTTTGTACGTCAGTTGATATATTCCAAGTTGAAACTAAGATGCACCTTGGTTTACACAAGTGTAGGGTTGTAATATTCCCCATACACCTTGTGGAGTTCACGTGGTAGTATGCATGGGGGCATGACATGCTTGAACTAGTGTACTACTACTAGCTACTTCAATTTCCATTTAATACATAAACTCCATTCAACTACCTCTTTATCTCTGTCTCTAGCTCATCTACCAATTCCTTTCTTAGATAATTTCAGAGTATAATAAAATAGCCTCATATTCGGATCTGACAATATCATATCGGTAATCAAAAGGTTCAACAACGGCCTGAGCGACAAACTTAACATAAATGCAAGCGCTAGATCAGTCATTCTAAAAAGATTAATCATTATTTCGACATCACCAACTGCATGGCTTTATAAAAGATACCATATTCACTTGTTAGTCTGTTTTTTTTAAGGGAATTGATATTTTCTCGATTAAAAATGATAGTTTCACAAAGTCTCTCACTTATAAATAGTAAATAAATCATATATTAAAACGAGACGCAATTTATTACTTACTCTCCTTCTCATTTTAATGCATCGATCATCGCCATCGGTGGCGGATTGATTGCACGTGTGGTGGAACCCTCGGAGGATAGTATGTCGTCTATAAAGTACTGTTCGTCTTGCTGGCATAGAGCATAATTTTCCAACCCATTAACAGCTCAGTTACATACTTTGAACATTGGAATCCAACACACTATTCAACTCTTGAGTTGATGAGTCAATTGATGAGTTACAAATTGATCCGACTTGGAAGTTGGACCAAACTACTACTATTGGAATTTGGAGACCTAGCGGATGAGAAGAACATTTAATTGTGAAGGATATTGCATGCTTACTAACTTGTGGTGCACCCATATCACTATTATATAATAACTACGGAGTGAAAATAATAGTAAAAAAAAATGAAAGGAAAAAATCACACAACACAAAATTTATATGGTTCACCAAAAATATTTAAGCTAACCTACGATCGGCGACTTATAATTTCATTATTTCTTAGAAAATTCATACATCACACAACTACAAGATCATTTTCTTGTATAAGGCAATATAAGTAACTTTAATTCACCCGAAAATATAAAACTATAGCTCCTCCGCTCAAGGAACGAGCTCAATTACCTTTGAATTAGCTTTACAATCACCGATCTTAATTAAGTTCGAATCAAGGTTCACCAATAACAACTACATGATGTTGTGAGTTGTGATTAATTGTCAGTACTACAACTTCTAATTATTGAGAAGTTTTTTATATGAAAAATTGTAACTATTACGTTGCATGTTCAATTCTTGTTAGGTGACTTCTTCAAAATTTAAAATTGATATATGTTCTTTTTTAATTTATTTTTAAAATTTGAGATATATTTGTATATTTAAACTATAAAATGACATAAAGTTACTAATATATTATTATTATTATTATTTTATTTGTTTGTTGATTGAGTATTATGATGCCACAACTATTATATATTTATATTTTCAGCTTATATTAGGAATAAGTTTAGAAAAAAATTTTTGAAAATAATGTTTTCCTTAAAAATTGTCAATTTATCTATAATTTTGAAAACTATATTTTATTTTGTTTTTTTACAAATATTTACTAGCAAAAAAGTTTTTTTGGTAAAGAAATAATTAAAAGTCTATTAATTAAACCTGGGCTCAACACACGCTTATGATTTAATTCAATTCAATGTTTTTGTTCCACCTCAATGTCTGTCCAATTAATTCTTACAAAACTATCACATTACTCTTTATAAACTCACACCATACTGATTATAATTAAATTAATTAATATACAAGTGAAAGGAGTGTGACAATTATACAAGAGCATATGATGATGTAGAAAGTTGAACAAAAGTTTTGGATTTATTATGACCAATTAGATGATTTTTTGATGTTTGAAATTTGTCTTTCAAAGATGTTTGGGACTTCTCGGTAGATGTTTTTAAAACTTGTCCGCCCGTCCAGTTCAACCGGTTGAATTGAGAATTGATTTTATGTTTAGTCCGATTTAGTCCAATTAAATTAATTTGGTCAAAAAAATTCGAATTAAAATATGCTGACCATCAATTAAATAAGTGATTCAACTAATAAAATTGGATTAAGTTATCATAAAGTTAACTTCATGGTACGCTGATCAATTGATCAATACAGTACTTATACACAGAAAAAGATAACCTCTCGCCCGCGATTCGACACTGTATTGGTCAATTAATCAAAATTAACTTAATGCTAACTACTCCCAATAAAATTAGTTAAGTTGACTTGGGTGGTGATAACAATTAATTTTTTTTAGTCTGAATAATACTATTTTACTATTTTAATCTTTCGCCCACTATATTCAATTTCAACAAAAAATTCTTCTCTATCTTCTTCCCTTCATTATCTCTCCTCCCCAAACCAACTGAATATGTCTCGGAAATTATCCGAGTATTCTTGTTATCCCTCGCCGCATTCCCAGCTAGCTCCAAAAGCTATCATAAACAAAAAAAAAATAAAAATTCAACAAAATCAGCCACAAATAATCAAAAGAGAGACATAAATGAGGGGAGAGAAAGAGATCTAACTTTGTGTCTTTGGATTTGTCTCTTCTCCAGCCATACCCTTACCCTTGCCTACTGTAGAACTCATAGCGGTGATTTTGGATTTGAAATATTTTTTCGAATTTTGGAGAGAGAAAACAAAGGGCTATTTCTAAAGCACTGATAAATCTACGGGGGAAGAAGTGGAGAAGAAAGGGTTATGAACAATTCAGGCATATGAAAATCCAAGAGAGAGGATACAAAAGGAATTTTGTAATATTAAAAAGGTTATTTTTGTCTAAAATTAGTTAATTTCGTTCGGATATACTTTTGGATAATTTAGGTTGTGTTTGATAAATTTGGGAATTAAAATCTGAATGATTATGATGTCTTAATAAATTAGATCATCTGAATGGTTATGAGGTATGAATCTAAAAAATTATTTGATAACTAAAAAGTAAGTTGTCACTTAATGACACTATTTTATCATTTTAAAAGGTAAGATTGTATTTAATAGTTTTAAATATTCAATTTAATAAAAATGAGTGCATAATATTGTTAAATATATTTATATAAAAAAAATTATCAAAAAAATTTCATTAAGAGGTACCTCTTAATTATTAAGATTTTATTTTCTGTCTTACCGATTAAGAGGCATTCAGAACTAACAAAAAAACAAACAAACAACATTATGCCTCTTAGTGAATAAGAGGCAGTCCATTAAGAGGCAATCAGATGTAAACAAACAACACCTTAAAATTAATTTTGTGTCTAACCGATTAAGAAGCATTAAGAGATAATTTTTTTTTACCAAACACGTTTTGCCTCTGAACGAAATCAGAGACATGCCTATTAAAAAGCAGCCTTAATAAATTTGGTTTTAATATTTTTTTGATAATCAATTAAGTTAATTTGATAATCGGTTGAACCAGTACCGACCCGTCCGGGTATGTAAACATTGTTCTTCATTATTCCTCGAGGTTAACAAACTCAAAAAAACGCAAGATTTTCATATCATATATAATGGTTTTTACATCCATGACTCAACCTATCACGGAAATAAATTAAATTGTCACAATTCTAAAATTAAAATGGTTTTAAGCATGTCGACTATTGGATCTTTGGACCCTTATACTGAGAGATAGGGGACCCTTACATTGAGAGATAGGCCAGGGACCCTTCTAGACCATTTAGTTAGTAGTTTTACACCAGCTAGATCTGACCTATCTCTATATAAATCTAGTATTTTAATTTGGGTAATGGGTTGGGTTTTAAATTTTTTGTTTTTAGTGTTTCAAATTATATAAAATTATTATATTGATGGAGTACATCACTTGTAATTAATTATTTTTTTTTGAGATTGTAATTGACTACTTGGTAAATTAATATTTATCTTACTAAAAGCGATTGATAATATTAAAGTAAATTATATTTTTTTTAGAGTAATATGTGTTGTTTAAAGTGTTAACGTCGTTAGAACAACTATAAAAATATCGTTAAATATATATTTATTTAAAATTATCATTTTTACTCTGATAATAACAACAATACTATTAAATACCATATTATTTTAGATAATCAAAAATTTAAAACCCCTGATTCACCCCTTCAATTTTGAAGTCTCTTTTCATGTTGACATTTCTTACAAATGGTAGGCTTCGCATGCCTTGATGGTGAATGGCAATGCAATGCAATCAAATATGTTCTTATCTTTATAAAATGTACCCCCCCCCCCCCCCCCCCCCAAAAATCAAAAGAAGAAAAAAAGAAAGAAAGAAAGAGGTGTTCTAAGCATATATCCACCCTAGCTAGCTAGTAGGAGGAGCATGCATGCATCCCTTTGACACAACGCAAGCATGACTAAGGAGTATTCAACTTTAAAAAAAAAAGACCAACGTATTCAATTCAACTTTGAACGGATAGATAATCAAAAGATATAATAATAAAGTTTGATAATTATATCGCTCACAATAACCCTGAAACATTCATTAATACTAGGAAATAAACTTCAAACCCTAATTATGAAATGGTTATTAAATTTATAAACCCCCCCAAATAAGTTCAAGATTAGTAAAACTTTAAGACCCAAAGTCATCTTTTTCTGACTGCTTTCGACTTTCGATTTAATATATTATGAGCCGATCCTTAACCCAAAAAAAATAAAAATCAAATTATATGGCCAAACTAAATTAAATTCCATCAATCTGCCATGCCTCAAATTTGTACAAATAGATTAAATGAGACCCATGCATACTATGCACAGTTGAGGATTATGTCTCATTCACTTCAAGATATGTCATCTCTCTTACTCCAACTGTCCCTTTTATCATGTTTGGATTTTGCCCATAAATTCCACTAGCACATGCGCTTCAAAATCAAGTGGAATGATAGGGATGGATCAAGCAAAAGGTCATATTTTTATTCATTAGGGTTCATAACACTTGGTCAATATCTCCACTTGCTAAGAGCACAAAGAGATAGAGAAAGAGATAACTGTACTTTATGTAGGTTTCGTTACTTTCAATCAAGTTAATTTGTAGAGCATAGAGGTACACCATGCCTCCTCAAATGGAAAATCTGCAAATGCTTCTGCCCGCATTATGTCGAGGATCATCAATCATTTGCCTTTATGCAATGGTTCCATGAATCTACGTATTGTACTTCTTCAGTTCTAAATTATATTATCATTATTGATTTTTAAAATTAATTCTTGATATATTCATATTCAAAATTGACCCGGGTTAAGTTATTTATAGTCAGTACAATGATCTAAAAAGTACTATCAATTATATATAAGATTTACTGGTTTGCAATTGTTAATAGATCAAACTATTTTAATTTTAAAAATATCTCAAATTAACTTTCAAAAATCAATAATTATATTATAATTTTGAACCAACGATGTATTTGCTAGTACTTTGAATGTTAATATGTCTCTTTAAGGTTCATATCCTAGTATATAAAAGATCTCTAGGTTCATGAATCAACTTTCAAAATGATCATTTTACTTGTCAAAAAAGGGAAAGGTTTCTTATATTGATTTGTTTTTAGTTGTCTAGTTAAATCCATAAGAAACATCTACACTATAACCTATTAGCATTACTACGTGAGATCATATCATAGGTTGTGCCCACCATTTTTTGTATGTAATGCTAGGTTTGAACAAAAAAGAAAATCGTTTGTGCCCACCATTTATATAACAATGTACTCCCTCCATTCCTATATGTAGGTCGTTTTAGACTTTTTTTTATATTCCTAATTATTTGTCGTTTGTGGTTATCTAAGAGAATTGATTACTATTTTTCTCAAATTGCCCCTTATTACTCAACCTAATCTTTTGATCTATATTTATGAGATAAGTGAAGTGAAGGGTATTATAGACAATTGATACTATAGTTAATGCTTTTTAATCATTTTCTTAATTCTTGTGCACATGTCTAAAACGATCTATATTAAGGAACGGAGGGAGTATATAATTGCTAACTTAGAACTTGAATTTTATGAATCTAATACTAAAGTTGGAGCTTGAACTTGACATCTCATTGGGTTTGATCACTAGTGTTGAAAAATGGGCTGTTCGATAAATCCAAGTTCAATGGGAGGTGTTTTTGATAGAAATTTTGTGAATTCGTCGTGGTGTTTCGAAATCATAATGATACGTTATAAATTAAATATAATTATTACTCTGTTCATTATACCAAGTACAGGTTTGCTTTTAATTTTTAAAAATTAATTTATTATATTTTCAAAGTTTAAATTAGTACATATTTATTTAATTTTAGTCGATACAATTCTCTCTCAGATGTTGTTGATTGTTGATCTATCAACAAATAAAGAAAATATCCAAGAAGAGCAAGCATATATTATATACTCCTTAAGACCATTAACAATAAGTTTGGGGCGACCGACATATTCCGACTGGGGTAATGATGGGTCGAATTTTTTTTTTTGCTTTTGACTATCAAATAATTAATGTAATTTATTAGAACTGAAATTTTTATAAAATACAGTGATTTAGGTGTCATTTGTATACATATAAAAAATAGGGTTGTACAGTCTGTGCAACACTGTTTTTTACACGTATCCAAATAACACCTAAATCACTACATTTTGTAAAAATTTTATTTCTAATAAATCACATTAATTATTTGATAGTCAAAAATAAAAAAAAATAAAAAATTTTTGACCGATCACTACCCTGGTCGGAAGATGCCGGTCCCTGTAGAAGGGTTCGACCATTAAAGCATTGCGTGGAGAGGTATTTTAGTGTTTCAAATATATATTATAATTGATCTTATATTTTCAAAATTTAGTATTACATTAATTATTAATTTATTTATATGTATATTTTTACTAAATTAAAGATTTTGAATAAAAATAATGTACGAAAGTATTCTCACGTTTTAAAACTAAACGCTAAAAATATACATCTTACGTTTTTTAGGCTTTAATGCTCGTGTTTGTACAACTTTGTTCAAATTTTGATTATAGATTAGTATCAAGACATACGGAACACATATGACTTGATAATTTTATCTAATTGAATTTTTCGGACATATCCAGACTCCAGTGAAGGGACAGGAGGGGGCCATGACCCCCCACTCCGCACACTCACCCCTCGTCCCTCCTCCACGCTACCCCTACCCATATATAACATAGTACTGATATTGGTCCCTCTCCCTCCACTCCCACCCCCCCCCCCCCCCCCCCAAAATGTATAAATATTTTTAATAGTGGACTAGCTAATGTTTGAGAATAAAATATATAATATATGATACCTAAGATAATATATAAAACTTATTTTTAACTTTAAATACTTTTCAAAGTCTAATTTTAATTTTCATTGACAAGTAAATAAGGTTAATATTAAAAAATCAACTTAGCTTTAAAATTAAATAAATAAAATTAATATTATGACTAATATTAGGTGTCTTAAATTTAGTCTCAAATAGTTCAAATATACATGTTATCATTTTATTATTGGTATGTAATGAAATATATGGGATCCACCATGTGATAGTGAACAAATATAATGATAACATGTGTATTTGAGACACATTTAAAAATTTTGAGACCCTTATCTTTATTCTAATATTAAAATACTTTGATATAAATAAATTCATATGAATACGTATGTTAAAACTAAAAACATATAAAACTTTATTTTAGGTTTATATTTTTTAAATATTACATTAGCACATTTTAGTGCCAAATACGCCCCTGGACATATCAAATATTGTGGCTAATTATTACTCATCCATTCCACAAAAATAGTTCTACTATGAAATTTATAAATATTAAAAAAATATATTTTGTAGTAATGTGGTATAATAATGAATTATGATGAAAACTTGAGTATAGTTTGTCATTTTTTATTATAATCATTAAAAAACGATTTCATTTTGTAAAAGAAAAAAAAATTAAAATCACCCCCAAAAACTAATTAACAAATTTTATTATTTTAACGAAAGCAATTTTAAAATTTACTAAATAAATTTTACCATTTCATTCTATGTTATGTCTCGTAGACATCAAATATCACGTAAAAATCCTAACTCAATATACCGGACCTTTCAAAAAAACTAGTTTGACTACAAAGTTGACAAGGGCATAAAATGCCAAGTAGGCCAAAAATTGGAATATAAAAGGGAAATTGTGCCTAATCAAATTGGAATACAACGGAAACTATAAGTGGGTAAAATTAGAGGTGCGGTTATAACCGAAAATCGAAAATAACACATTTTTGATATCCGAACTGATAATCGAAATAATAGATAATTGAATTATCAAATTTATTATTCAGTTATTCAGTTAATAACAGAAATGAAAATAATATATACAACATATTATCAGCATAAAAATCTCATTACCAGAAAAAAAAAAAAAAAAAACAAAGCCACAGATTTAACATAGATTAACATTAACAATGTTTAATACTGCATAAAACTTTGACTATTTGATTTATGAGCAAATGAAAGATATAATCTTTCAATTTCCCATACACAGATTCTGATCTAAAACGGAACAACAAACCAAACCAAATTATTAATGGCAATTCAATTTCAAAACCCCACAACGAAAACATAGAACTGGATCAGATCAAAAAAATCACAACGAAAACAAAAAATAGAACTGGAACAGATCTAAGAGTCTTTCTAGAACTGGATCCCACTTTCTCAATGGCCTTCACCACATCCAGTCCCTCTATAATTTGACCAAACACCACGTCTTCCTGCTTCAATAATTTGAGATGAAAGAGCCTGATTCGGTAATGAGATGAAAGATCTTGAAGAGGCGAAGAGGAGAGAGAGGCGAGAGGCGAAGAGATTTCGGATTTGGGATGAGAGATGAGAGAGGTGAGAGACTGAGATAGTTTGGGAAATGAAAAGGGTTTTAGTTTAGACAGACTTGGCCTGTGAATAGAATAGATATAATATAAGTATAAAATTATTATTTTTAATTAATAAATTCGGTTATTTAAAATTTTGGATATCCGAATAGCTTGATTTTTACTCCCGAACCCGAAACCGAAACCGAATATTGAACAAAAAATCGGATATAACCGAAATTAGAAAAAAAAATCGAATAACCGAAATAATTCGGTTAAAAAAATTCGATTTTGTTCGGTAATTCGGTTTTATCCGTTTTTTGCTCACTCCTAGGTAAAATATGACAGACATACGGAGACTCAAATTATAAAAAACAAAATCTTTTTTTTTCTTTTTTGGTACCCTTAAATTAGGCATGGCAAAATATGATTATGGGTTGGTTTTGGTTTTCAAAATATGGTTATGGTTCTGTCGACGTTGGGATTTTTTATTTGTCCCTTTTCGTTACTTGTTCTTTGGTGTTCTCATGTTAATGTGAGATTTGTTTGAAAAAATAAGTGAAAAAGGTCCGACATGTATAATGTCGACTTTTTGACTTTAAGAGTCGCTAGTTGGTGTATTTAATCTTGTCAGCACTAACGCAATCAAAAAAAGTTTGCACATTGATCCAATGATATGACAATCGCTAAACGGAATTACATGAAACCGAGATTCATTTGAGTTCGGGGCTTGATTATGCGGAGGAAGGTGTTAGGCACCCTCAGGCATCCGTATCTTCCCACTGTGGCCGCCACTTTTAAGAAACTGTTATATGAATGTGTGTGTGTGTGTGGGTCAATGTGCAATTTATTTGGAAGTAGTGCTATGCCTCGTTCGCACCTATATACAAAGGGTTTGAATTTATAGAAAAATTCAGTTTTAACCAGATATAGCAATGAAGTTTTGTAAAAAGAGGTTTTTCAAACCTTATGCTCAATAGTAATTGAGACCTTTGATACTTCCATTTTATTATTAAAATGTTCGGCTTGTTTGCTTTTATTTTCGAGATGTGAAACATCTTCGAAAAAATAATATCTGTTGATCTTTGAACTCCTCATGGGCATGATGATCATCTAAGAAAATTGAACCTTTGTAAAATAATGTACAAGTCACTTACAATTGAAAAATGTCCATCATGGGAACCGAATCTAGATTCAGTAGACTGAATCTGTGATCACATGATTCCTAGGCTCACATGATACTGCAGTTTGTATGAAAAGATGGCAGCGCTATATATATAAAAAGTCAGAAATATATATATATATATATATATATACTGAGACATGATCAACCACCAAGAAACAACTCCATGGGGATCGAAAATGTAAATATATAAAAGCGATAAATATATATATATATGGACATGATCAACCACCACGAAAGCAACTCCATGGGGATCGAAAAGTAAATATATAAAAGCGGTATATATATATATATATATATATATATATATATATATATATATATATATATATATATATATATATATACCACTTTTATATATTTATTTTCGATCCCAATAAATATAGAATGATCATGTCCATATATATATATATATACGGACCAACCACCAAGCGACTCCATGGGGATCGAAAAAGTAAATAAAGCGAAGAATGCAATCAACCGCCACAAAGTAAACTCCAGTAGGGACTTGAATGTAAATAAAGTCATAAAAGTTATCAACTGCCACGAAGTAAACTCGAGGCAAGACGAAATATAAAGAAAAGGCATAAAAGGCCACAGTAAGTAAACTCCGAACTGGTAGAATATATATATATATATATATATATATATATATATATATATATATATATATATAAAGCGATAAACACACATTGGATATAAAATCCGTGCTCATCGGATCGTCCGACAACAATTATATATATAAACATATATATATATATATAAAGCAATAAACGCTCCGGATGTAAAATCCAGGCTCATCAGATATGTCTGACAACAATTATATATATATATATATATCCAAACATAAGTCTAGGCTCAATCGAGGCATAAATCGATAATGTTAGTCCATATATAAAATATATACATATATAGGTATATATATACAGACAGAAATGAAAACTACGGATCGAAGTCTGGGCAGACGCACACAACACGACTCTCAATGTGTATAACAATGTGTGCAAATATGAAAGGAAAGGCTTTATAGAATGTGAGAAGGCTTACAGTGGGCTGCCAATGTAGGCTTCTATGACTCTATATGGATAAACACTCAGCTCCCACCGGATAAATTTATAACTATATGTGGGCTAACAGGTGTTTAAAAAGAGCAAACACTCAATATAGGGTGTGTATAAAGCAAATTTGACAGGGCTTCCTCGCTATTTCTCTTGTAAATATGGCCACCCCAAGGTTTATATTTATAGACTGATGGCCGCAGTTGCACTTGCGGCTGGTCAAGGTGTCCCCGGGCTTCGCAGGTCCCGTCGTCTCGAAGTACGTTCACTCGTGCACTGTAATATCCGCTCGAACTTGCAGAACTTCAATCCGAGCATCCGAACGAGGTATATAAGACCTTCTTTGGACTGCTTTTGTCGAGAGTTATGAAATGACATGAGATTTTCCCTTTTTAATTCTAGGAAGATGGGTCCATGACCGAAATAGCATTCTTGGGTCTCCGTCAGGCAATTTGGTAAGGTGTTTTGCGTAGTTCGTGCTCCGAAGTTAAGATATGGTTCTTGTGGGACTTCTTTTGAAAAGTTTTGAGTTGAAATGAGTGTATTTGACTTGAAGTGAAGTTGAGTCGGCAAAATGACCATTTTTCCCTCCCGGTTATCTCGGTTTTAACTTGCAGTTGTAAGCGGGTTTTTTCCAGGGTTATCTCTGAGATTGTCATGTTGTTGACTCCGAATGTACTCAGGGATATCTCTGAGGTTGGAATTGATGTTGTGGTCCTCCAAGATTACCTCTGGAGTGTGAAAAAGACACTTTTGCCCTCCTGCATAGTTAGTAACAAGAAAAGAAAATTTGAGTGTCTACAGATGCCCCTCTTTATCATGTTCATGCAATGCAATGGAATGGACATGATAAAGATTAGTAGACACTTGAAATATGACAAGGTATTTTTAATGATGCAAAATATAGTGAATGTGATGATGAATGTTAAAATATTTTCGTAAATCGCAGTTCACAAATCGCACATCTCATTTCGCACTTCGCATTTCGCTTTTGGCCAATCGCACTTCGCAACTCGCACATCGCATTTCGCATATCGCATTTCGCATATCGCATTTCGCATATCGCATATCTCATATCGCAAATCGCAATGTAATGAATGTTATGATGCATGTTCAAAATGTTTTCGCAAATCGCTTTACCTTTACCGGGGATTGCTGATGCCTATGCTGGTGTTGACTACAACGGTTTGGCTTTTTGTCGGTGTCGCTAATGCTTGTTTGATGAAGAGAAATTGAGATATCGCCGATGCATACACTGGTAGTTTACAATGGTGCCTACCCTGATGGTAGTTTGACAACAGATCCTACCTATTTGGTAGTTGAATACTGTTGACATCGCCTAACCTGTTTTTGGTTCCCTCGAGCGGTGGTATACAAAGCTTTCATTCTTTGAATCGCTCTTGATGTTCTTATTGAATTGATGCCAATGGTTTTGAATCTTTGGACTCCGATACCATCGCTGAAGTAATATTTAAAGGTTTGCTTCGCTAGACTCACTTTGATGTTACTACCGGATAGAGATGTACGTTGATGTAGCGCCTCACCCTTTTTGAGGTGATTTGTAGTTTTCTTTCGTTGTTGGGTGCTTGTGCCCCATTTCCTTGAACATTTGATTTGCAACCCGGATGAACTGATGACCTGAATGCTGCTGATATCCTTGAAGGGTGAAACTTGCTCTTTTGCTGTCGAGATTTGAACTTCGGTGTAGAAGCCTCAACTTATGAAGATTTGACGCAGGTTAACATGTTTGACGGTATAGATTTCATTCGCCAGACCTTTTTTCGTTGGCCTTGAGTTAAAACTTTTTGAGAATTTTCCCCTTCTTTCGTAGGGGCACGCTTATGTCGCCATGATTTCTTTCAGGAGTTTTCTTTCTTTTGATGAGAGGCCTGATCCTGCCTTAAAATCCCTCACTTTCCTAAAATCAGAAAAATGCCCCAGTCCTTTCGCATGTTGTTGTCGGGGATTCATACGAGAAAGTCTCTTTGTTGACCAAATTGCGAGTGAACAATATCCAAATCGCCAGTGAGATGATATGAGGGAAGCTCTAATGATGATGGACCATGCTGATGGTGTTGACTGGGGCATTTTCCTATTTAGGACGGTTGATAAATGCCCCAGTGTTGAGTTGTCGCTGTTTCTGAGATTGTCCCAGCCTTGCTTGTTGTCTAGGATAGTTGCTTTGACAGATGGGCTGATAAGATGAAGAGATCGTAAGAGGCTTTTACCTCTGTACCAGATGGTTAACAGACAGTGGAGTTGGGCTTTGATGCCCTCAATCATTATTGCTGACTTGTTTGTGCAATCAGACTTAATGGTTTTCTTTTTACTTGATGAAGACTTGTGATTGAGAGTATCGGCTCTTTGAAGGTCCTCGCTACTGGTTGTCTTGGCGTATCGCTGTTTCTTTCTCCACATGGGTCGCAGACTTGGAGGGTTGTTTTTGGGTTTGAATGTTTCTTTTGAGGGTCAGACCGCACTACTAATGGTTGCCTACATACTCTTGTATGTGAGGGAGATCAGGTCTGCGTAGTTCCTACTTGATAAGATAAACGGCTTGACAAGTGTTTGTTTGAGTTTTCTGGGTTTTTATTTGGTTTGACCGCACCATAAATGGCTTCCTACGTACTCCCATTGATGGGGGGAGATTAGGTCTTTCGTAGTTCAGGCTTGATGAGCTGAAACTTGAATGACTTGATATTTTTTTTCTTTTTCTTTTTTTCTTTTTTTCTTTTCTCTATTTTTTTTTGTTGCACGTATGAAAAATAAAAGGCATACTACAAAGAAATTGATACCATCCTAACATCTTCTGGAACTCGCAACTTTATCCCCCGGATCTACATCTTTTTGGCCAGTTGAGGCCTGATAGTCCAGTTGTCAGTGGTTGTGTTGCCTTGAGGCTCATGACGAGAGGTTACTTCTCGGTTTTGAATGTCTTCACTTACGGCCATAACTTGATCGCTTCCTAGTTCAGTACATTCCTCAGGGATGCTTGAGCTGGACCCATCACAAAAATGTATGAACTCTTGATTCTTTGATGGGTTGGTTTCCCCGACAACCTCACCACCTTTTCCTTTATCTGTTCCTTCATGCTTTTCCTGGGCTTGAGAGGATTCAACCATGAAATCTCCCTCGAACTGTTGTCGCATTTCTTGCAAGGAACTTTCATTTTTTGCTTTTTCTTCCTTGGAAAGGATAAGTATTTCCTCCGCATCATCCAAGGTTATAAGATCTGGAATGTGGTTGTCATCTTTGGACCACAGGACGTTGGATGTTGGCGGAGGAATCTCCTTTGGGGATTCCCTTGTCTCCTCTATCACTTCCTGTATTAGGATCATTCCATCTTGAGTTCTGCCAGGATTATCGCTTATAGTGTGACGCCCCCAAAATAGGTATACATCACCTATTCTGAGTTGCCAAATACATGGTACAGAATACAAATACAATCTTAAATATACAACATGAGCTGTGAGTTTTAATACAAATATTGTCTTCTAGACAGTATTCAAACTCAAAATAAGTCCTTAATACATTTATTAACACACTAGTTCATAGAATAGTGAGGACTACTAATGCTATCATCTCGACCGAGTCACTCGCTTCCCGACTAGTCCTCGCTACGTTCTCATTTCTGAAGAGAACAATGAAAGCAAAAGGGTGAGCTCAACTAGCCCAAAGAAGAAATATTATGACTAAGATAATGCGTAATAAATTATCATTAGCCTTTAATAGTGTTAAACTGATACAATATAACAAACATCAAGTTTAACTGCAGCGGAACAAGCAATCCATTAAAAAAGTCAAGTAAAAAATAAAATCTACTATCTTCTATGATTTAAAAGGTTTTTCATCACTTTTATCATTGGGACTCGACAATATATAATTCACATCATCCACCTTTCTGACCAAAGATATTCATTAGTATCACAACCACAAATTATCCATGCACTACGGGCCAAGGATATTTGTGTATTCATCAATGGCCATGATCATGCCAACAATTGTCCATCAATGCACTACGGGCTAATGAGGACTTTTACCACATCATTTGTAACATTACGGTCATGATTATACCGAAAAATCCCTGGTCATAATCATACCAAGTCCATCTATGCACCACAGGCCACAGATGACTTTCAACATAATATAAACAAGAGGATGATGACAATGATATAAGAATTCAATAAAACAAATTCAAGAATTAATTTATCTAGGAACCAATAACGTCCAAATTGTCAACATGATACTGCTTTGTGGGGGTAAAACTCAAGAATGCTCAGAAGAATATTTCTATGAAAAGATACTGGATGAAGCGCAAATATAAAATATATTCCACTAATTTCATGGAGTATAAAAGCCAAAACTTTAACCAACTGAGTATAATAAAGAATGGAATAACAAAAGAAATCACCAGGCATGCAATAGACCGCACAGACAGGTTATTTCAATAGAATAATAAATAACGGAACCAGGTCATGCGTAAACGCACGCATGTGATATTCCAACGTAATAATAAATAACGAAACCGTCATGCGTAACGCCTTGCATACCGCGATGTTCCAACGTAATAATAAAGAATGGAATAATGAAAGAATTTCACCATGTATGCGGTAATTTGCATGAGGCATTATTCCAACATAATAATAAAGAATGGAATAACGGAAGAATTTTACCATGTATGCGGATTGCAGATAGACAAAGTTATTCTAACATAATAATAAAGAATGGAATAATAGAAGAATTTCACCAAGTATAGGGTAGTCCGCGTATATAGGTTATTCCAACAGAATAATAAAGAATGGAATAACAGAGTTCTCTTCATGAATACGAAAGAAATAATACCCCTTACCTTAGAAGAAAACTGGATATAGGAGTAGTGAAGTACCAGAATACTTTTCTTTTTTCTCTCTATAGTTTCTCTCTCTAGAGTTTCAGTGAATTCGTAAGAAATAATGAAGGAATGAGCTTCTATTAATAGGAGAATGGACTTTATAGTAACTAATTCATGAACGGTCCAGATTGATTTACTATGCAGTATTAATAAAATATTCTAATAAAACAAAATCTTTAAAATAAAATATAATATATTCTATTTATAATCTAATAAAAGCGAATAACTTTATAAAAGTATTACATTTTTATATAAAAAAGATTTTACTATGCAAATATACTATGCATGCACTATGCAAATACTATGCATAATAGAATATTATATATTCTATTTATAGTCTAATAAAACAAATAACTTTATAAAAGTATTATGTTTTATATAAAAAGATTTTACTATCTGAAACACTATCTGAGCACTATGCAAACACTATGCATAATAGAATATTATATATTCTATTTATAGTCTAATAAAACAAATAACTTTATAAAAGTATTCTATTTTATATAAAAGTTTTACATTTTTTATTACATTTATAATAATAATAAAACAAAAGTTATCACCTTTATTATAATTCACAATATTAATCGACCGTGTGTCATTCTCGGAAGAGGGTTTTCCAATAAGAATTTCTCCTATTGGCGCCAAATTAGGTGACCAAAACTCTCCTTGATGTAACTTCTAGACATCGTTAATATTGCAAATAATAATATTAATAACTTTGTCATCTCAATTATTGATTTAATAATATATAAAATATCAACAATAATTGAATCAAATAACGTGAGATACTATGCAACAATTCTCAGAGCAATAATCGAACAAAGTCGAGTGACTTCTCACGTAAGCATCAATAATCAATACCGTGTGCTACTATGCAACCACGCGTATTACTGTACTTTTAACACCGAGTAGATCAACAATTTTAACGATAAAACTTCCGCCTTTATTTTCATATAAAATAATTTTATCGTTTTCTCAATCCGAAAATAATTCCATTTTGGGGTCCACCAATGATTGTGCCGTTGTACGAATATTCCCTGTTAAAACAAATATTTCCCGACCAATCGAATATTATATAACAACTTGCGTACTTTGCAAAATTTATAAATATTACCCAAAACTATAACATTATATCAAATTCATTCCATAATATTAAAAAATGACATTTATAGAAAAATTATCTTTATTCAGAAAAGTTGGGGTCTTACACATAGCCTTCACCTCATTTGAGTTTCCTGTCTCAAGTGGACATCTTAAGCTTTTTATTTCCTTTTTGCCTTTTTTGGTCATGGGAAATTCTATCTCCAACTCTCCATTTTCAATTTGATCATAGATTTTATGTCGCAAAGACCAGCATTCCTCAGTCGTATGTCCAAGTGAGTTAGAATGGTAGAGACATATCTTGGTGAAATCATAACTCTTTATCTTGGGATTTATAGGAGGCAATATCTTAGTAATCCTTCATTCGCTTATCAGAAAGTGTAGCATTTCTTCATTGGATTTGCTTAGAGGGGTGAATTTTTGGACTCTTGTGGAGGTGGTTTGATCTTTCTTCTTTGAGAATTCGCATTCCCCCGAGCGATTTTTCTGTTGGCAAGTTCTTCTAGCAATTTTATCATCCCCCTTTTCTTGGCCTTCTGATAGTTAGTTGAGTGAAGAAATGCCTCGTATCCTGATGTTGGTGCACTATCAGCTTAGCTAACAGATTTACTTGATTCTGGATCGTCTCTAATTTTTGCATTACCATGATACATTCCTCCAAGTTTTTCCACTTTAGGACATTTGTTCTGTGCCTTTGGGGGTAGTCCTCTATCCTTCGTATGCACTTACGAATTGGATATATTTCAGCACTTCCTGACCCGATCATATTTACTTCTTTCGTATCATGCTGCAACGGAAGGTTGGTGTTGACATTTTGTTGATCAGGTTGTTAAACCACAATACTGCCACTTTCGATCAGATTTTGAATGTTATGCTTTAAGGACAAATAATCTTCCGTATCGTGTCCTGGAGACCCTGAGTGTTAAGCACATCTTTAGCTTGGATTATATCTTTTGCTCCCTGGTTCTAGAGGTGGAACCAGTTCGATAATTTTCTTGTGATCCATTAATATTGCCAATACATGTTCAAGGGAATCGCCTAGTGGAGTGAACACCCGATTTTCCGTTCTTTCAAATTTTCTTTTCCTATCTGGGTATTGGTTGAATGCGACTGTTGTTGAGATGATGATTGTCTTGTATTTTCCGAATGGGGGACCGTAGGTTGGTCTCCTAACTTGCCCTGTCTGACAACAAGGGATACATCTTCATTGCCTTTATCGTGTACACCTTGGGATCGCTTTCGCACACTTGCCAGCTTATATATGCTTGGCACGCTTCCAAGCGGTGAAGTCTTTAATCTTTCCTGCCTTCAGGCCCATCTCTGCCATTTCATTGTGTTTGATCATTTCTGAGAACGGCTTTCCTATGCCTGCTAGGATCCTCTCGTAGTACGGAGCCTCTTGAATATCAATAAACATCATTACCATCTCAAAACCATCATTGATGGAATGACTTATACCGCTAGATGTCTCCACCTTTGGGCATATTCTCGAAAAGATTCAGTACTTTGCTTTTTGACTTTAGTCACTTGGTATCGATCAGGTGCCATTTGTGACCGAAAACTGTACTGATTTAGAAAGGCATGGGCTAATTCTTCCCAAATTTGGATTTTGGCATTGTCAAGTCGGGCATACCTGGCTTTAGCCTCTCTAGTGAGAATCTTTTGGAAAAGCTGCATTCTGAGGCTTTCATCTTCAGCATAAGATCCCAGTTCGCCAATGTACACTTTCAGGTGCGTATAGGGATCACCTTCCCCATTGTACTTTTTAAACTCTAGGACTTTGAATTTGGCAAGATAGCGAGCCCCTGGGAATATGCAAAGATCTGAATAGGTGACACTCCCATAGTTTCTAGTCCCTTTGATTGACCGGATGGTCTCCTCCATTTGTTGGACTTTCTTTCTTATATCCCCAGTTTCTCGATCATCCCTGAGATTTGTGATTTCTTTATTGGAATGAGGTTTAGGTATCTGGGTTTCCATATTTTTTCCAATACCCTGATTGCCCCCTGGTATGGATGACTCTGGTTGAGTGGGCATTGTTTGGCCCTGGATTTCTCCATGTGTAGAGGATTCTGTGTGGATGGGTATTTGTGTACCCTGAGTAGATTGGTGTAGTTCTTTGAGCATAACATCCAACTCTGTCATTTGATAGCTTAATTTTTCGTACTCTTTGTGAGAGACATGAGTAGGATCGGGCTGAGCACTTTTATCCATATCTGACTGTGGGCTTAATGCCCTTTTGGACTTTGAAGGGGAAATAGGATCAATTGCTTCCCTACAAAAAGACTTACGTAGTTTAGCCTTAAGGAATGTATAAATGTTACATGCTATGTGATGTATCCATTTTAGGATTATTATCCTATAAAACGGATGCAAGCGGTTTATAGCATGTCAGGTTTTAATATGCATGTACACATATTCCTTCATATTTTCCATTACATTGAGATTGACAAGTAATTAAAATTACAAGTAATTTAAATGGGAAAGTATGAAGAGACTTCCCTTCGCGTTTGGTTTATCAGAGGCTGACCTATCCTAGGTTTACTCTCTCGGCTTTTTGGCATGAATGTTCCCAGATCATCGCAATCTACTTGACGGGAAGTTAATCCGCTCTTTCAACTGGAGTGGATCTGGGTGGTGCCTTTCCTGAGACTCGTTGGAATTAGTCTCCCTACAAGTCTAGTAATCAAACACCGACAGGATAGCCTCCTGGTGGAGGAACCACACAACATACATTCACATACAACGTGTCTCACCGTTTATGAAAATGATGACATGTGCGAAGCACTAATATCACAGATATAGTATAGTGCAGTAAGTAAAATGCATTCGTACACATTTATCAAAAATGTAAATGCAACATTCACACACAAGCATATAATAGTTTTGAAAAGCTTGTAGTAGCGGCTTAAGCCCTCTTACTGGAGTCCCCAGCAGAGTCGCCACCTGTCGACGTCGGGATTTTTTATTTGTCCCTTTTCGTTACTTGTTCTTTGGTGTTCCCATGTTAATGTGAGATTTGTTTGAAAAAACAAGTGAAAAAGGTCCGACATGTATAATGTGGACTTTTTAACTTTAAGAGTCGCCAGTTGGTGTATTTAACTGGTTGCACCAACGCAACCGAAAAGGTTTGCACATTGACCCAGTGATATGACACTGCTAAACGGGTCTGTGAAACCGAGATTCATTTTAGTTCGGGGGCTTGATGCGGAGGGAAGGTGTTAGGCATCCCCCGACATCCGTATTGCCAAGGTGACCGCCACTTTTCAAGAAACTGTTATATGAATGTGCGTGTGTGTGTGTGTGGGTCAATGTGCAATTTATTTGGAAGTAGTGCTATGTCTCGTTCGCACCTATATACAAAGGGTTTGAATTTATAGAAAAATTCAGTTTTAACCAGATATAGCAATGAAGTTTTGTTAAAAGAGGTTTTTCAAACCCTGTGCTCAATAGTAATTGAGACCTTTGATACTTCCATTTTATTATTAAAATGTTCGACTTGTTTGCTTTTATTTTCGAGATGCGAAGCATCTTCGAGAAAATAATATACAGTAGTGCCGAACTCCTCATGGGCATGACAACCATCTAAGGAAATTCAGACACTGTAAATAATGTACAAACTGCTTACAGCTGAAAAATGTCCATCACGAGAACCGAATCTAGATTTAGTAGACTGAATCTGTGATCACATGATTCCTAGGCTCACATGATAATGCAGCTTTGTATGGAAAGCGATGGCGATTATATATATAAAAGTCAGAATATATATATATATATATATATATATATATATATATATATATATATATATATATATATATATATGCATATGATCAACCACCACGAAACAACTCCATGGGGATCGGAAATATAAAAGCGATATATATATATATATATATATGGACATGATCAACCACCACGAAGCGACTCCATGGGGGATCAGAAAAGTAAATAAAGCAATAAATGCAATCAACCGCCACGAAGTAAACTCTAGGCGGGACTTGAATGTAAATAAAGCCGTAAAAGCTATTAGCTGCCACGAAGTAAACTCGAGCGGAGACGAAATATAAAGAAAGGCGTAAAAGGCCACGAAGTAAACTCCGTGCCTAATGAAATGTAAATATATATATATATATATATATATATATATATATATATATATATATATAAAAGCGATAAACGCATCGGATATAAAATCCAGGCTCATCGGATACGTCCAACAACAATTATATATATAAACATATATATATATATAAGCAATAAAACGCTCCAGACATAAGTCTAGGCTCAATCGAGGCATAACTCGATAATGTTAGTCCATATATAAAATATATACATATATAAGTATATATGTACAAACAAAAATGAAAACCACGGACCGAAGTCCGGGCATACGCACACAACATGACTCTCAATGTGTATAACAATGTGTGCAAATATGAAAGGAAATGCTTTATAGAATGTGAGAAGGCTTACAGTGGGCTGCCAATATAGGCTTCTATGACTCTATATGGATAAACACTCAGCTCCCGCCGGATAAATTTATAACTGTATGTGGGCTAACAGGTGTTTAAAAAGAGCAAGCACTCAATATAGGGTGTGTATAAAGCAAATTGGACAGGGCTTCCTCGCTATTTCTCTTGCAAATATGGCCACCCCAAGGTCTATATTTATAGGCCGATGGTACAGTGTATACTGCTTGGCAATTGATAGCTTGCACTCGCGATCGGGTCGAGGTGTCCCCGGGCTTCGTGGGTCATGTCGTCTCGAAGTACGTGCACTCGTGCACTGTAATGTCCACTCGAACTTGCAGAACTTTAATCCGAGCATCCGAACGAGGTATATTAGACCTTCTTCGGACAGCTTTTGTCGAGATTTATGCAATGACATGTGATTTTCCCTTTTTGATTCCAGGAAGATGGGTCCATGACCGAAATAGCATTCCTAGGTCTCTGTCAAGCAATTCGGTAAGCTGTTTTGCGTAGTTTGCGCTCCGAAGTTAAGATATGGTTCTTGTGGGACTTCTTTTGAAAAGTTTTGAGTTGAAATGAGTGTATTTGACTTGAAGTGAAGTTGAGTCAGCAAAATGACCATTTTACCTCTCCCAGGGTTATCTCTGATTTCGCACAGTTGTAGCGGGTTTTTCCTAGGGTTATCTCTGAGATTATCATGTTTTTGACTCTGAATGTACTCAGGGATATCTCTGAGGTTGGAATTGATGTTGTGGTTCTCCAGGATTAACTTTTGAGTGTGAAAAAGACGTTTTTTCCCTCCTGCATAGTTAGTAACAAGAAAAGAAAATTTCGAGTGTCTACAGGTTCCATTTAAGAATTAAAACTATATTAACCATTTTTAATATGGGTTGTGTGGGTTGGAACTATATGGTTATGGTTCAAAACCATATTAACCATATTAACCATTTTAAGATGTTTTGACTTTTAAATATAATTTTGAAAAATAAAATTGTGTGGTAATCACAATTAAATTAATTAAGTAATTATATGATTTAAAAATTATTAATATAAATAATAAAATGCTAAAAACTATACTAATAAAATTTTAAATTAAAATTATTAATACCCTTCCATATTTAAATATTTTTTTAAAATTATTATTAACCTGCTAATAAAAAGGTTGGAATCCAAAATACACCATAGTATAATTCTATGAATGTCGTTTAAATATTGAAACATATTTATAATTCTTTTGTAACTAAAATACTAGAATTTACATAAATTGACACATACAGAACAACATTAGTCACCCAAAAAGAAGAACATATTAAATTATAGAACATATTAGATAAGTAAAAAATTGAACCATATAATTCTATAGACCATATTAAAATTTAATTAATTAGATGACATATTAAAATTTGACATTACAAAACACATATTTTTCCAAAGTCAATTATTTAATATTATATTTAATATTTAATAATATTATAAACAATTATTTCTTTTAAAATTTAAAAGTATTATAAACAATTGATATTATATTATAAACAATTGATATTATATTTAATATTATACAATTATTTCCTTTTTCTTTTTATTTTTTGCTAAGAAAAGTTGTATAATAATAACGTTATATTTAGTCTTCAAAGAAGCTAGTAAATTGATATTATATTTAATATTATACAATTATTTCCTTTAATATTTAAAAGTATTATTATAAAATTGATATTATATTATAAATAATTGATATTATATTTAATATTATTCAATTATTTCCTTTTTTCTTTTTATTTTTTTGCCAAGGAATGGTTGTATAATAATAACATTATATTTAATCTTCAGCGAGCTACTAAATTGTGTTTTCTATTATAGCGATAATAAATTCACTAACTACATTTAAATAAGTAATTCTTCATCTAACCTACTGGAGTTTTGCTTAAAGGATCAAATAGTAACGTGTTGGATGATGGATACGAAGCGTAATTTATGAATTAATTAGACCAACTTTAACCAATGTTGTCGGAATGGAATATGGGTTGAAAAATGGTTAACTGGTTCAGAACTATATTTGTTTTAAAAAATATGGGTCCAAACTTTAACCAACCTGACTAAATAAAAATAGTTAACTAACCTATTTGGTTCCAGTTAATATGATTTGACCCAATAGTTAATTAACTATATTGCCAGATATACGCTTAATAATCCCCTACATTTATAGAATAATCTTTCTATACATTGTAAATATTTTCAGTTAAATTATTATTACGTAACTTATTAATATATGAGATTGATAGAAATTATAAGATAATTTTACTTATTACACATCTCTCAAAAAAAATTATTACTAATACTTATTCACGTAATTGAGAATCAAATAGAATGAATATTATTTTCTTTTATAACCCAACACCGTACCTCTCCCACCCAAAAAAAAACAAAAAACTAGCCCTAGCACCCCCACACAGGAGAGGATTTGATGCTCCAACCTCATGCATACCATGGGTTAAAGAATACATAGAAGAAAGAAATTATGTAGTGTTAGAAATATTGTAATTGAAAGATGAAAAGTTTAGAAAATGAAAAAGTTGATTTTAGAAGGTTACAATTAAACAAATGATGGGGCACATAAGAAAATTAAAAGCCCTTAAATTCTTTCATTACTATTAGGAGGTGAACTTGTAATCTATATAATATATAAAGAAATGTGTAGTTAAGAGATTTGATAGATATTCATCCAAGTGATTTGAGAGATATTAAAATATATTGTGAATGACCATTTGATAAGTTTATCAAAATAAATCTATTTTTCTTTCTCACTTTGTTTCTCGATTATTTTACAACACGTTATTAACATAATTCTCTACTCAATTTTGGAAAGCAAGTTCTCTCAACTCACTGTAAGTATTATTTCATAACAATTAAATTTGATATACATATAAAAAATTTATTTAACAAAATTAGGTGTGTGTGACAATAATGATAATAGACAACTCTGAAGCTTCTAAGAATACAAATTTTGTAAGTACACTACTTTTGTGATGTGGTAATATTAGTATAAACAAATAATCATTCCACCTCCCAATTCCCCCACTTTGAAAGTGACTAGAGAAAGGTTAAATACTTTTATTGACTTCCTATAAATTTATATTTAGTTATTTAGGTGTGTGTGACAATAATGATAATAGACAACTCTGAAGTTTCTAAGAATACAAATTTTGTAAGTACACTACTTTTGTGATGTGGTAGTATTAGCATAAACAAATAATCATTCCACCTGTCAATTCCCCCACTTTGAAAGTGACTAGAGAAAGGTTAAATACTTTTATTGACTTCCTATAAATTTATATTTAGAGAAAATATTTACGACATTTCATACTTCGAATATGCTCCTGCAGCAACAATATCGAGAGCGTAAGTTCACAAAATATTTTCTGAAGTGATAAAGGAAATTATGTTCCCTGAAGTGATATCATGTCTTCTAGTGGCTGAACAAAATAATAAGTTTTTACCAAAAAATTAACAATCTCACCCGACCAGTTATACTCCATTCCCCGAAGTGAATGAAACCTCATTTGAGAAACATAGAGGAAATTATGGTCATGGTCATGGGCGTGAAAGAAACAATCAATATAGAAAAAGGAATGTACCTATCGTACTCCTAAACATTTGGTAGATTGTATCAAGTTCCCATAAAAGAAAATGGGAAGGAAATTAAAACAAAATTTGTTGATCATAATGATCGTGAAGATCTCATGAATGATTATAATGATCTTGAAAATCATATGAATTATCTTGACTTTCCAAATGAAGTGATATGACTCATTTTGATGTCTCTGATTTCTTGATGATATTAATAGAAATGTTCATACCAATTAATTATTTTTACTTCATTATATTATGACATTATAATAAGTTTTTTATTTTGATATGTTTTATTTATGTTTCAAGTAATAAAGTTTAATTTATGTTTTGCATATATGAATATGCATGGGCCAGAAACTCATCGAATTTAATTGAAGGCTCCAGAAACGCGATTATAATGTTGTCAAAGGGCATAAAATTTTGCATTGATGATGCTTTATATTCTTCTGAGACAAAAATAAATTTGTTCAATTTTAAGGATATAAGTTATAATAATTATCATATTAAAACCAATAATGAAGGTAGTGAATAATTTCTTTATATTATTTCAATTGTATCAGGACATAAGCTCATATTAAAAAACTATCTATTTTCTTTTTTGGGTTACATTATACTAAAATGAGAACATTTGAAACAAATGTTGTAATACACCATAAGTGTGTAATGCACCAAAAGTGTTCGAATCCAAACGTTTTTATGGTTTGACATGATCATCTAGGATAAATAATGATGCGTCGAATTATTTAAAATCCTACGGACATCCCTTAAAAAACTAGAAGAATCTTTTACATACTGATTATCCATGTAGTGCATGTTCTCAAGGTAAATTAATTACCAAACCATCACATTTAATTAAATATTATTATTGAGTGTTCATATTTCTTAGAAAGAATTCAGGGTGATATATGTGGACCAATGCACCCACCTTGTGGTCTATTAAAGAATTTTATAGTTTTAATTGATGCATTAGCCAGATGGTCACATGTATGTTTACTTTCTACTAGAAATGTCGTATTTGCTAGACTTCTTGCTCAAATAATTAGGTTGCGAGCATAGTTTCCTGATTATCCAAATTAGGAAAATTTATTTAGATAATTATGGTAAAATTCACATGTGACGCCCCCAAAAAAGGTATACATCACCCATCTTGAGTCGTCAGAAAATACACTACTGACAACTCTATTTACACAACTGTCGTGCAGAAAACGACCACAGTTAAACTGTGAGTTTTAATACAAATATATATAACTTTGGTGGTGCCTTGACCACAAGACCTTACAATGGTACCTTACATAAAGGTACAGTCAATAATTATTTTAGAAATTAAAATCTTTGGAAAATACTCAAGGAAACCTTCGTACATGGGAGGCCATGCGTCTAGGTTATGATAGATATCATATGTCCACAGTCCACAGAATTATCCTTGGTTGACCCAATAGTCCCCAAAGAAAAACAAGAAGATTGCTATCATCTTCTTTCCAATGACGAGTCTTCTCTTGACATATAATTATCTCTGTTGTCTCTAATTGAGAATTATATTTCAAACAAACTCCAAGATTATATAGGTAGTGCTCGTAGATATACTCAGCAAGTGGATGTGCACAACCCTGTCTTATGATAACACGAAGTCGTCTGTCATTAGACATCTTGTATGATAGTGGCAAAAATTCCCTTCCAAAGTTGGGTTCACCTCACCCTATTTGGTTTACCAAAATCAACGGTTAAAATGACGTATAAAATACGACACACTTATCTATAATTCTCAATAAAATTATTTCCATATTGTTTTAAGGGAAACCTCAATAGCTATAGACCACCGTTCTAATCCTCTGTTACCCCCGCTCGACCCAACTACACTCTTAATACCTGAAAGGAATTTTGAAGCAAAAAGGTGAGCACAAATAGCCCAGTAAAGAATATTATGACTAAAGATAATTTACATCATCAATAGCCTTCGTCAGTGATAAATCAGAGATTTAGAACATATGGTAGGTGATAAAACTTTTTAAACATAGTTGCAGCAGAACGAGCAATCCATTAGAAGAGTCAAATAGACCATAAAGTCTATTGTCTTCTCCACATTAAAAATCCACCAACAATGTTTTATCCCTGTAACATCAGTCAACAATTCCTGTCCACAATCAGGTGAATAACTCATAATCATAATCTATTTAATATACTAAATCACAGTACATGACACAATAAGTTGACATCTGTCATTCTAAAAAATTAACACCTGTCCATCTTAATTAATACTGCTAAATTCATTTCCCAAATTCGCCTAAATTCATTTCCCAAATTCTCCCAAATCTGGTATCATTCCGTATTCCTTCAAACTCTTTCAAACAGAGAAGAAGACTCATCCCCAAAGGATAAACATCCTGTATCGGATCCAAAGAAAAAGCAGCCCATGTTGACCATTCGATCCGTAAGCACACTATTGCAAAGAAGAAGCACACCACGTCGAAGAAGAGATAGACCCAATAGATTTATTGTGTCATGATGTGGGGAGTTGTTTGATCAGATTGTTGCTATAGGGCATTATCTTTGAAAAGAAATTTCATTGCTAATGCGACGCCGCACAATTGTTGAAATTATTCAGGTGAGTTTATTTTGTCTTTCTTGGATATTGATGATGTAATTGTGCTTTGATCTGCTTATAGCTTACCAAATTTATAATTGTGTTAAATAAAGTTATCATTTTGTTAGTGAGTATAGTAGTGTATAAATATAAATTCATGTTTTGATAAGAGTTTTGAGATTGTTTTAATTGTGCAAATTTGAAGTACAAACTAACTAATTAGGTATGATTTTACTCCTTGTCCGTAAATGCATAAGAGAATAGAAAAATTCATGAATGTCCTCTCAGGTTCTCATATTCTTTGAGATGGGGTCAATTTCGTGGTCTTCAATTATGCGTGCTTTTGGTATCAGGTTCAGAGTTGTAGAGGGACTGAAAGGTAGTCCTCTTCCAAAGGCTTAGTGTTTTTCTCTTTTCTAGCTTTGGAGGGTTTTTCTTCCTCCCATTTATTATGTAAGAATATGATGTTTTACAATCATACTTTAGTATTTTGGGAATGTCAATGTATTGACAATAATAAAACATGTGGCATCAATCATAAAGATTTTGTTGCTTCTGTTTCTTATATCTGCTCTGGTCTTTTGTATTTTTATAAATGGGCATCTGATATCTTTTCCCCCCGGTAAAGTTTCAAATATTTTACAAGACATTTTTTTTACATTTGACTTTCAGGAAGAGCTGTTTGAACTTACTGTCATGTTATTGTAGGTTTATACTGTTGGTCCTGAATATGCACATGCCGAGGCAAGGAAGTCTCCTGTTGTTGATGGTGTTGTTATGATAAATACTGATGGCAAAGAAGTAAGTAATTCTTTCATTTAAACTTCAACAAATACTCCCTCCATCTCAAACTACTTTCCCTACTTTTAGGCTTGTCTGGCAAGGACTTCAACAAATTAACTTAGCTTACTCCCTTGAAACTCTGGTTTCCTTTACTCTTTTGAAGAGTTTTGAGAAAACATTTCTTGATAATATATCTTGGTTAATAGACTTATCTTATATTAGGTGACTTCTGAATTAAAATATTTTGCTTTCCATCTGTGTTTGTTTTTTTAATATTCTCTCTTTAAAATTTTCTTTCCAAAGGATTTTTGGGAGGCGTCTAGGTTTTCGAATATTTTGTATCCTTTTCTTAATTGCAGATTATTATTGGTTATGGTAGTCTTTTTACAAGGCACTTCATCTGCCATTGAATATGCCACTTATTCTCTGGTATGTGCTATAAATTTTTATCAGTGAAGATGGTTATTCCTTTTACCATATTTTTGGTCCCAAGTAACGCATAAGGAGCCAAACTGTGCAACTTGTATTATTTGTAATGTTCAAGCCTACCATAATTTTGTTATTGTGCTTCTCATATTTTTACTCAAATTATAGATTTAAGAAATTCTAAATAAATTATTGCCTTTTTTATATTGCTGATGTGCCACAAGCATGGGGTTATGTATAGGGATCTTAAACTTGAGAACTATTGATTTTGAATTGTCAGTGTTCTTCAAATTTGTCAGCCCCAAATTATGAATAGACCCTAGGAACTACAATGATAAAAAAGTATAGACTTGAAGAGCTGTTTTTCGTATTAAGTATCGATTTTAAAGTAAGTTTTCCTTTTGAAATTGAGTGTGTGATCGATATCGTGATATATGGATTTGTTTGCTGATTGTGAGAAATTTTTAATTTCACAGTACATGACACAATAAGTTGACATCTTTCATTCTAAAAAATTAGCACCTATCCATCTTAATTAATATTGCTAAATTCATTCCCCAAATTCGCCTAAATTCATTTCCGAGATTCTCCCAAATCTGGTATCATTTCGTATTCCTTTAAACTCTTTCAAACAGAGAAGAAGACTCAGCCCGAAAGAATAAACATCATGTATCGGATCCAAAGAAGAAGCAACCCACGTTGACCATTCGATCTGTAAGCACACCATGGCAAAGAAGAAACACGCCACAACGAAAAATAATTAGAAGAGATAGACCATAATAAAAAGCAGACCACGACGCGAATAAGAACAAGAGCACACCACGGCGAAGAAGAGACAGACCCAATAGATTTATTGTATCATGATGTGGGGAGTTGTTTAATCGGATTGTTGCTAGAGGGCATTATACTGAAAGGGCTGCTGCAGCTGTGACGTGCACAATTGTCGAAATTATTCAGGTGAATTTATTTTATCTTTCTTGGATATTGATGATGTAATTATGCTTTGATCTGCTTATAGCTTACCAAATTTATAATTGTGTTGAATAAAGTTATCATTTTGTTAGTTAGTATAGTAGTGTATAAATATAAATTCATGTTTTGACAAGAGTTTTGAGATTGTTTTAATTGTGCAAATTTGAAGTACAAACTAACTAATTAGGTATGATTTTACACCTTGTCCGTAAATGCATAAGAGAATAGAAAAATTCATGAATGTCCTCTCAGGTTCTCATCTTCTTTGAGATGGGGTCAATTTCGTGGTCTTCAATGATGCGTTCTTTTGGTATCATGTTCAGAGTTGTAGAGGGACTGAAAGGCAGTCCTCTTCTAAGAGCTTAGTGTTTTTCTCTTTTCTAGCTTTGGACGGTTTTTCATCCTCCCATTTATTATATAAGAATATGATGTTTTACAATCATACTTTAGTATTTTGGGAATGTCAATGTATTGACAATAATAAAACAAGTGGCATCAATCATAAAGCTTTTGTTGCTTCTGTTTCTTATATCTGCTCTGGTCTTTTGTATTTTTATAAATGGGCATCTGATATCTTTTCCTATTTTACAAGACATTTTTTAACATTTGACTTTCAGGAAGAGCTGTTTGAACTTACTGTCATGTTATTGTAGGTTTATACTGTTGGTCTTGAATATGCACATGCCGAGGCAAGGAAGTCTCCTGTTGTTGATGGTGTTGTTATGATAAATACTGATGGCAAAGAAGTAATTAATTCTTTCATTTAAACTTCAACAAATACTCCCTCATCTCAAACTATTTTCCCTACTTTTAGGCATGTGTGGTAAGGACTTCAACAAGTAGACTTAGCTTACTCCCTTGAAACTCTGGTTCCCTTTACTCTTTTGAAGAGTTTTGAGAAAACATTTCTTGATAATAAATCGTGGTTAATAGACCTATTTTATATTAGGTGACTTATCTCCAGTTAGTTGTTGGACTTGTCAAAATTGAGTCTTGTGAATTAAAATATTTTGCTTTCCATCTGTGTTTGTTTTTTAATATTCTCTCTTTAAAATTTTCTTTCCAAAGGATTTTTTGGAGGCCTCTAGGTTTTTGAATATTTCGTATCCTTTTCTTAATTGCAGAATATTATTGGTTATGGTAGTCTGTTTACAAGGCACTTCATCTGCCATTGAATATGCCACTTATTCTCTGGTCTGTTCTGTAAATTCTTATTAGTGAAGATGGTTATTCGTTTTACCATATTTTTGGTCCCAAATGTAGTAACGATAAGGAGCCAAACTGTGTAACTCAGATATTTTTGTGATGTTCAAGACCGCCATAATTTTGTTATTGTGCTTCTCATATTTTTACTCAAATTATAGATTTAATAAATTCTAAATAAATTATTGCCTTTTTTATATTTCAGATGCGCCACAAGCATGGGGTTATGCATAGGGATCTTAAACCTGAGAACTATTGATTTTGATTGTCAGTGTTCTTCAAATTTGTCAGCCCCAAATTATGAACAGACCTTAGGAACCACAACGATCAAAAAGTATAGACTTAAAGAGCTGTTGTTCGAATTAAGTACCGATTTTGAAGTAAGTTTTCCTTTTGAAATTGAGTGTGTGATCGATATCGTGATATATGGCTTTGTTTGCTAATTGTGTGAAATTTTTAATTTCACAGTACATGACACAATAAGTTGACATCTGTCATTCTAAAAAATTAACACCTGTCCATCTTAATTAATATTGCTAAATTCATTTCCCAAATTCACCTAAATTCATTTCCCAAATTCTCCCAAATCTGGGATCAATCCGTATTTCTTCAATCTCTTTCAAATAGAGAAGAAGACTCAGCCCCAAAGGATAAACATCCTGTATCGGATCCAAAGAAGAAGTAGCCCACATTGACCATTCGATCTGTAAGCACACCATGGCAAAGAAGAAGCACGCCACATCGAAAAATAATCAGAAGAGACAGACTATAATAAGAAGCAGACCACGACGTGAATAAGAACCAGAGCACACCACGACGAAGAAGAGACAGACCCAATAGATTTATTGTATCATGATGTGGGGAGTTGTTTGATCGGATTGTTGCTAGAGGGCATTATCTTGAAGAGGCTACTTGCGGGTGTGACGCATAAATTGTTGAAATTATTCAGGTGAATTTATTTTGTCTTTCTTGGATATTGATGATGTAATTGTGCTTTGATCTGATTATAGCTTACCAAATTTATAATTGTGTTGAATAAAGTTATCATTTTGTTAGTGAGTATAGTAGTGTATAAATATAAATTCATGTTTTGACAAGAGTTTTGAGATTGTTTTAATTGTGCAAATTTGAAGTACAAACTAACTAATTAGGTATGATTTTACTCCTTGTCCGTAAATGCATAAGAGAATAGAAAAATTCATGAATGTCCTCTCAGGTTCTCATCTTCTTTGAGATGGGGTCAATTTCGTGGTCTTCAATGATGCGTGCTTTTGGTATCATGTTCAGAGTTGTAGAGGGACTGAAAGGCAGTCGTCTTCCAAGGGCTTAGTGTTTTTCTCTTTTCTAGCCTTGGAGGGTTTTTCATCCTCCCATTTATTATATAAGAATATGATGTTTTACAATCATACGTTAGTATTTTGGGAATGTCAATGTATTGACAATAATAAAACAAGTGGCATCAATCATAAAGTTTTTGTTGCTTCTGTTTCTTATATCTGCTCTAGTCTTTTGTATTTTTATAAATGGGCATCTGATATCTTTTCCTATTTTACAAGACATTTTTTTACATTTGACGTTCAGGAAGAGCTGTTTGAACTTATTGTCATGTTATTGTAGGTTTATACTGTTGGTACTGAATATGCACATGCCGAGGCAAGGAAGTCTCCAGTTGTTGATGGTGTTGTTATGATAAATACTGATGGTAAAGAAGTAAGTAATTCTTTCATTTAAACTTCAACAAATACTCCCTCCAACTCAAACTATTTTCCCTACTTTTAGGCATGTGTGGCAAGGACTTCAACAAGTCGACTTAGCTTACTCCCTTGAAACTCTGGTTCCCTTTACTCTTTTAAAGAGTTTTGATAAAACATTTCTTGATAATAAATCTTGGTTAATAGACCTATCTTATATTAGGTGACTTATCTTCAGTTTGTTGTTGGACTTGTCAAAATTGAGTCTTGTGTATTAAAATATTTTTCTTTCCATCTGTGTTTGTTTTTTTAATATTCTCTCTTTAAATTTTCTTTCCAAAGGATTTTTTGGAGGCCTTTAGGTTTTTGAATATTTCATATCCTTTTCTTAATTGCAGATTATTATTGGTTATGGTAGTCTTTTACAAGGCACTTCATCTGCCATTGAATATGCCACTTATTCTCTGTGCATCTTTGTAATTCTTATCGATGAAGATGGTTATTCCTTTTACCATATTTTTGGTCCCAAGTAACGCATAAGGAGCCAAACTGTGCAACTTGTATTATTTGTAATGTTTAAGTCTGCCATAATTTTGTTATTGTGCTTCTCATATTTTTACTCAAATTATAGATTTAAGAAATTCTAAATAAATTATTGCCTTTTTTATATTGCTGATGTGCCACAAGCATAGGGTTATGCATAGGGGATCTTAAACTTGAGAACTATTGATTTTGGATTATCAGTGTTATTCAAATTTGTCAGCCCCAAATTATGAACAGACCCTAAGAACCACAACGATCAAAAAGTATCGACTTGAAGAGCTGTTGTTCGGATTAAGTACCGATTTTGAAGTAAGTTTTCCTTTTGAAATTGAGTGTGTGATCGATATCGTGATATATGACTTTGTTTGCTGATTGTGTGAAATTTTTAATTTCACAGTACATGACACAATAAGTTGACATCTGTCATTCTAAAAAATTAACACCTGTCCATCTTAATTAATATTGCTAAATTCATTCCCCAAATTTGCCTAAATTCATTTCCGAAATTCTCCAAAATCTGGTATCATTCCGTTTCCTTCAAACTCTTTCAAATAGAGAAGAAGACTCAGCCCTAAAGGATAAACATCCTGTATCGGATCCAAAGAAGAAGCAACCCACGTTGACCATTTGATCTGTAAGCACACCATGGCAAAGAAGAAGCACACCACATCAAAAAATAATCAGAAGAGACAGACCATAATAAAAAGCAGACCACGACGCGAATAAGAACCAAAGCACACCACGGTGAAGAAGAGACAGACCCAATAGATTTATTATGTCATGATGTGGGGAGTTGTTTGATCGGATTGTTGCTAGAGGGCATTATCTTTGAAAGATGCTTCAACTGTACATGACGTCGCACAATTGTTGAAATTATTCAAGTGAATTTATTTTTTCTTTCTTGGATATTGATGATCTAATTGTGCTTTGATCTGCTTATAGCTTACAAATTTATAATTGTGTTGAATAAAGTTATCATTTTGTTAGTGAGTATAGTAGTGTATAAATATAAATTCATGTTTTGATAAGAGTTTTGAGATTGTTTTAATTGTGCAAATTTGAATTACAAACTAACTAATTAGGTATGATTTTACTCCTTGTCCGTAAATGCATAAGAGAATAGAAAAATTCATGAATGTCCTCTCAGGTTCTCATCTTCTTTGAGATGGGGTCAATTTCGTGGTCTTCAATGATGTGTGCTTTTGGTATCATGTTCAGAGTTGTAGAGGGACTGAAAGGCAGTCCTCTTCCAAGGGCTTAGAGTTTTTCTCTTTTCTAGCTTTGGAGGGTTTTTCATCCTCCCATTTATTATGTAAGAATATGATGTTTTACAATCATTCTTTAGTATTTTGGGAATGTCAATGTATTGACAATAATAAAACAAATGGCATCAATCATAAAGCTTTTGTTGCTTCTGTTTCTTATATCTGCTCTGGTCTTTTGTATTTTTTTAAATGGACATCTCATATCTTTTCCCCCCGGTAAAGTTTCAACTATTTTATAAGACATTTTTTAATATTTGACTTTCAGGAAGAGCTGTTTGAACTTACTGTCATGTTATTGTAGGTTTATACTGTTGGTCCTGAATATTCACTTGCCGAGGCAAGGAAGTCTCCTGTTGTTGATGGTGTTGTTATGATAAATACTGATGGCAAAGAAAAAGCACGCCACATCAAAAAATAATCAGAAGAGACAGACTATAATAAGAAGTAGACCACGACGCGAATAAGAACTAGAGCACACCACGACGAAGAAGAGACAGACACAATAGATTTATTGTATCATGATGTGGGGAGTTGTTTGATCGGATTGTTGCTAGAGGGCATTATCTTCGAAAGAAATTGCTGCACTTGCTGTGACCGCAGAATTGTTGAAATTATTCAATGAATTTATTTTGTCTTTCTTGGATATTGATGATATAATTGTGCTTTGATCTGATTATAGCTTACCAAATTTATAATTGTGTTGAATAAAGTTATCATTTTGTTAGTGAGTATAGTAGTGTATAAATATAAATTCATGTTTTGACAAGAGTTTTGAGATTGTTTTAATTGTGCAAATTTGAAGTACAAACTAACTAATTAGGTATGATTTTACTCCTTGTCCGTAAATGCATAAGAGAATAGAAAAATTCATGAATGTCCTCTCAGGTTCTCATCTTCTTTGAGATGGGGTCAATTTCGTGGTCTTCAATGATGCATGCTTTTGGTATCATGTTCCGAGTTGTAGAGGGACTGAAAGGCAGTCCTCTTCCAAGGGCTTAGTGTTTTTCTCTTTTCTAGCTTTGGAGGGTTTTTCATCCTCCCATTTATTATGTAAGAATATGATGTTTTACAATCATACTTTAGTATTTTGGGAATGTCAATGTATTGACAATAATAAAACAAGTGGCATCAATCATAAAGCTTTTGTTACTACTGTTTCTTATATCTGCTCTGGTCTTTTGTATTTTTATAAATGGGCCTCTGATATCTTTTCCTATTTTACAAGACATTTTTTTTATTTGACTTTCAGGAAGAGCTGTTTGAACTTACTGTCATGTTATTGTAGGTTTATACTGTTGGTCCTGAATATGCACATGCCGAGGCAAGGAAGTCTCCTGTTGTTGATGGTGTTGTTATGATAAATACTGATGGCAAAGAAGTAAGTAATTCTTTCATTGAAACTTCAACAAATACTCCTTCCATCTCAAACTATTTTCCCTACTTTTAGGCATATGTGGCAAGGACTTCAACAAGTCGACTTAGCTTACTCCCTTGAAACTCTGGTTCCCTTTACTCTTTTAAAGAGTTTTTATAAAACTTTCTTGATAATAAATCTTGTTTAATAGACCTATCTTATATTTGGTGACTTATCTTCAGTTAGTTGTTGGACTTGTCAAAATTGAGTCTTGTGAATTAAAATATTCTGTTTTCCATCTGTGTTTGTTTTTTTAATATTCTCTCTTTAAAATTTTCTTTCTAAAGGATATTTTGGAGGCCTCTAGGTTTTCGAATATTTTGTATCCTTTTCTTAATTGCAGATTATTATTGGTTATGGTAGTCTTTTACAAGGCACTTCATCCGCCATTGAATATGCCACTTATTCTCCAGTCTCATCTTTGTAAATTCTTATCGATGAAGATGGTTATTCCTTTTACCATATTTTTGGTCCCAAGTAACGCATAAGGAGCCAAACTGTGCAACTTGTATTATTTGTAATGTTTAAGTCTGCCATAATTTTGTTATTGTGCTTCTCATATTTTTACTCAAATTATAGATTTAAGAAATTCTAAATAAATTATTGCCTTTTTTATATTGCTGATGTGCCACAAGCATAGGGTTATGCATAGGGATCTTAAACTTGAGAACTATTGATTTTGGATTATCAGTGTTATTCAAATTTGTCAGCCCCAAATTATGAACAGACCCTAAGAACCACAACGATCAAAAAGTATCGACTTGAAGAGCTGTTGTTCGGATTAAGTACCGATTTTGAAGTAAGTTTTCCTTTTGAAATTGAGTGTGTGATCGATATCGTGATATATGACTTTGTTTGCTGATTGTGTGAAATTTTTAATTTCACAGTACATGACACAATAAGTTGACATCTGTCATTCTAAAAAATTAACACCTGTCCATCTTAATTAATATTGCTAAATTCATTCCCCAAATTTGCCTAAATTCATTTCCGAAATTCTCCCAAATCTGGTATCATTTCGTATTCCTTCAAACTCTTTCAAATAGAGAAGAAGGCTCAGCCCCAAAGAATAAACATCCTGTATCGGATCCAAAGAAGAAGCAACCCACATTGACCATTTGATCTGTAAGCACACCATGGCAAAGAAGAAGCACGCCACATCGAAAAATAATCAGAAGAGACAGACCATAATAAGAAGCAGACCACGACGCGAATAAGAACCAAAGCACACCACGGCGAAGAAGAGACAGACCCAATAGATTTATTGTGTCATGATGTGGGGAGTTGTTTGATCGGATTGTTGCTATAGGGCATTATACTGAAAGGGCTGCTGCAGCTGTGACGCGCACAATTGTTGAAATTATTCAAGTGAATTTATTTTGTCTTTCTTGGATATTGATGATGTAATTGTGCTTTGATCTGCTTATAGCTTACCAAATTTATAATTGTGTTGAATAAAGTTATCATTTTGTTAGTGAGTATAGTAGTGTATAAATATAAATTCATGTTTTGACAAGAGTTTTGAGATTGTTTTAATTGTGCAAATTTGAAGTACAAACTAACTAATTAGGTATGATTTTACTCCTTGTCCGTAAATGCATAAGAGAATAGAAAATTCATGAATGTCCTCTCAGGTTCTCATCTTCTTTGAGATGGGGTCAATTTCGTGGTCTTCAATTATGCGCGCTTTTGGTATCATGTTCAGAGTTGTAGAGGGACCGAAAGGTAGTCCTCTTCCAAAGGCTTAGTGTTTTTCTCTTTTCTAGCTTTGGAGGGTTTTTCTTCCTCCCATTTATTATGTAAGAATATGATGTTTTACAATCATACTTTAGTATTTTGGGAATGTCAATGTATTGACAATAATAAAACATGTGGCATCAATCATAAAGCTTTTGTTGCTTCTGTTTCTTATATCTGCTCTGGTCTTTTGTTTTTTTATAAATGGGCATCTGATATCTTTTCCCCCCGGTAAAGTTTCACCAATTTTACAAGAAATTTTTTTACATTTGACTTTCAGGAAGAGCTGTTTGAACTTACTGTCATGTTATTGTAGGTTTATACTGTTGGTCCTGAATATGCACATGCCGAGGCAAGGAAGTCTCCTGTTGTTGATGGTGTTGTTATGATAAATACTGATGGCAAAGAAGTAAGTAATTTTTTCATTTAAACTTCAACAAATACTCCCTCCATCTCAAACTACTTTCCCTACTTTTAGGCATGTGTGGCAAGGACTTCAACAAGTCGACTTAGCTTACTCCCTTGAAACTTTGGTTCCCTTTACTCTTTTGAAGAGTTTTGAGAAAACATTTCTTGATAATAAATCTTGGTTAATAGACCTATCTTATATTAGTTGACTTATCTCCAGTTAGTTGTTGGACCTGTCAAAATTTGAATTTTTTTGTACTGAAAACGAAAGATTATGTTTCTTACTGAATTTATTTTATTTCAGTCTCTCTTTCCCTCCCTCTCTCTCTCTCTCCCTCACTCGATCTTTATTTTTTTATACTATTGTAGTATTGTTGGAATGCACTAAACATTTTATACTATTGTAGTATTGTTATGAAAAAGGACAAAAAAAATAAATGTTTATCTTTTGTTACTTATAGGTGGTGGTATCTTTATCTTTTGTCCCCTTTGTTCTTTCTTTTTTTTGGGGCTTATGTTTTCTCCATTCTATGATTTGTGAGTTCCTACTGCATCCACACAATATATGTGAATTTTAAGATCCCCAACAATTTATAAAGTGTATACTTATAATAATACAATTATTAGAGGAGTTGTTATATTTTTGAATAAGATTGAAACTACCAGGATGGTGTCCGCCCCATGAACTTGATATAGTTGTCACCATTGTTTATTAATTGCAGGTTGTATTAAAATAATGGTCTATCAAGATAAACTTGATATTTTAATAGATTGGATATATGATAACAAGAAAGCTTACATTTCTTCATATGGAAGATAGTTCATGGATGGTAAATTCATTTTTTAGCTGAAGTAATTTCTTGAATCTTTTGCTGATTATGATCATATATTCTTTTGTGATTCAATCATATATATATACAGCCAATTATTGTGAGACTCTTAACTCTTATTTCAATTTACAGCAGCTTAGTATGCCCATTTTATCGTCTTTTCTTAATACTTATGTTTTTATTTATTTTTTGTTGATGTGTTTTATGTTGCGGTGTTAGGCAGCTAAGCCACACCATGAATGTTTTTGAGTATTTTATTACTGATTTTTTTTAGGTTTTCTTTTTCCAAAATATTTGATAGGTTATAACCTTAATTTATATATGGTAATGGTATGTTGAGAATTGAGATTCATTTGCAGAACTCTATACATAGACTCTGTCGCTTAACAGTCCCCTCACTTTTCTCAACTAATTTTAGAAAAATATGATTTTTTTTATGTTACTAGATGCCAACTCCTTTTGTCCCCCATTATAAGGGGAGATCACATGGTCAAATCCTACCTACTCCAAGGTTATCGTCTTTATGGCTGATTTTCCTGAACTTCCAAATTCGTCTGCTAAATTGGGACTTCATGGGGAAAATTTGATATCATGGTTGCTGCATCATTGCCATCTGACATGTCTCCTCTTCTTCATGCATAAAGTTTACTGTTACTGTCCGTACTTTTTAAGTTTTTTATGTGAAAAGTGGATAAATACATAAAAAGTTGCAACTTTTCATTGAGTGACTACTGACATCCAATAATTCCATAGATATTGCTTGATACTTCTCTGTAAAAAGTTTAATAATGTTTCTCTTCTCCAAATCTATTTTCTACTATTGTATTGTTACTTGATTTTGCTTCCATCATTTCTTGATGTTTATTGTCCTTTTTATTCCTTCTCTAATCTTAGGGTGTAATAATGTAGAAATTTAGAAGCTGAATTTTTTTATTTTTGGAGAGCCAACTAATGAGATCTTGTAGATATATATAATTATAGATTTAAAGCATTTTTTAAAACTTTTTTACACAGGCCAGAAAGTATATGCTTGATCTTATTATATAAACTATTGCATACTTTTTTCATGTGTTAGTTGGACAACCATACAATTTTTACTCAAGAGTTAGTATAAAATGGAACAGAGGATCTCATCATTAGAAACCAAACCAAACCAAACCAAAGATTGAGGGGTTGGTTCAAATTTTAGTTAAAAATAAAAGAATCATTTTATGCTTACCAATTAAGATGATAGAATGAAACATTTGGACTCTATTCTATATAGCCTTATGTGGTGAAATTCACCAAAAAGGAGACGAACCAATTTTCATTTCCATCTGCTCTTACTTACCTTACCTACGGCTACAAGAAGGGAGAAGAATTGGCAGGTGAGCAAATACAATAAAATACGGAGCAACACTAATGCGCTTTGATGAATTTACACTTTGAGGCTCCAAAGGAGGTATTCCCCCCAGATGAATTTAATGTTAATGGTACTCTTGTAGGCAAGCGGGTACGCTGGTGATGGTGATGAGGCCGGTGTTTGCTTTCTTGCCGTGAACTATTATTGAACGTGGGTTTAACTTGAACTATTGTGCTATTGTCAAGATTGCTCAATAGTATGGTGATACCATTCTGCAATTTTATTGCACCTTTTCCTTGGAATTGCTACCTGCATTTTCTCAATGTGCACAAGTTTCAGAAACAAATATTTTATAGAATGTGTTAAATCCATGGTTTTTGCTACAGTAGCAATCAGCTCAAGAAGAGATGAATGCAATTTACTTGCACTTTTTAAGTTTTTGATTTTTGTTGGATTTAATTTGATTAATCTTGATTTCAATTTTAATTTCCCCTAATGTTTCCGTATTGAGCAATTCATTTTTCTATAATTAATTTTGTTATTTGCACAGTTATTATTATTGGGATTTTTAAAATAAATTTAATTTTGATGTGTTTTTGTTGGTAATTTATAACTCCAGTGACTATGTATAATCAAGCATATTTTTTTCTTATCAGTTATCATGCTTAGGATGCTAGGTGCGTTAGGTGGCATCACTATGTAATGCAGACATGGTTTTGTAAATGAATGTAAACATTTGGCTAATGCTTTTAGACACTGTAATTGATGTTGTTTGGTTTGCTTTCTATTTCACTCCAGTTTTGATTGGTAGTTGTCGAATGCAAGGGCCAGTTAATGAAATAGACTACGGCGATCAATTGAATAAGGTGAGATTACAGGGTAATCAATTGTTGTTCTTATTATTATTAGTATATTGCATTATAATGGTAGATTGTATGTTGCATTGTAATGTCCTAGGGTTGTAAGTATACAATTAGTAGAATATCAAGTTAATTGTTCATGTTCCTATTTTGGAATTGAAATGATCCACGTTTTAGGTAACCTAGATCAACCATGAGAAGAACACCAAATATAGTGAGTTTTGTTATGGTTACGTTGGTGATGGTGATGGTGATGAGGCCGATGTTTGCTTTCTTGCCGTGAACTATTATTGAACGTGGGTTTAACTTGAACTATTGTGCTATTGTCAAGATTGATCAATAGTATGGTGATACCATTCTGCAATTTTATTGCACCTTTTCCTTGGAATTGCTACCTGCATTTTCTCAATGTGCACAAGTATATTGCACATTTTAGGTAACCTAGATCAACCATGAGAAGAACACCAAATATAGTGAGTTTTGTTATGGTTAATTGGCATCAATTATCTTTTTAACTACATTATCAGTTTTCATTACTAGACAGTTTTTAGCTGGCTATTTAAATGTTTACTCTGCGTATTTATATTTAAACCTCTATACCATTTTCTTTTAGCTTTTAAGCTTATAATTGACTTTTTGTTTACACTTATATTGCAGTGTGTTTTATATGTTGATATTGATATTCATTACGGTGATGGTGTTGAGGAGGCTTTTTATACTATTAACAGGGTCATGACTGTTTCATTTCATAAATTTGGAGATTATTTCCCTGGTACGAGATATTGGATATGGTACTGGAAAATATTACTCTCTTAATGTTCCATTAGATGATGGAATTGATGATGAAAGCTACAAGTCCTTATTTAAACCAGATTATGGGCAAAGTGATGGAAGTCTTGAGCTCTAGTGCACGGTGATCTTACGATTGTAGTCTGCAGACTCTTTATCCGGGGACAAGTTAGAATTTTTTTTAATTTATCAATTAAAGGTCATGCAGAATGTGTGAGATATATGAGATCTTTCAATGTGCCGCTACTTTTGCTGGGTGTAGGTGGCTACACAAAATGAAATGTTACTCGCTGTTGGTGCTATGAGGTAGTTTTATATTCTTCATAATCATCATGTCTTATTTATTTATGCTCTAAGATAGCATCATGGTTCTTAATATTCTACTTTGAGGGTGTATTTGGTTATCCTCCAATGGAAGTTTAATGTGCATTTGGTTAACTATTGGTAACTGCTAAGATTCTCAATTGGTAGAATATCAAGTTAATATATACCCCAAACTGGCAATGAGAGGGGTAGTTTTACTTATGAATTTATTCACTGGGTCACATATGGATAACATATCACAAAATAACAAATTCTTTGAAATTCCTACTTTATTTCTAAAAATTGCTCCAAACATTTCTTCCTAATTGAACTATAATCTGATCCTAATTTATATTTGGTGTTCTGCACTTTATGTGATGAGAAACATCGAATTTGTAATTAAGTTAATTCTTTTTGTCTGCATCAGGGGCCGATGTTACATTTGGTAAAAATTTCTTTGGAATGGAAGTGGTTGCCGTACCATCTCTTCAAAAACACTCCCATCTTTACAGTTCAGCAAATGAGGTGATAAATTCTCTTCCTGATCTGTGACCTGAAAAGTGGGGCTTACCATAATTTCAAGATTGTAAACATTTGTCACTTTTTCGACCATTTATTAATAAGATTATTGTGTGCAAGCCATTCTCATCAGATTAGATGAATGGCTATTGCCTTGGTGTAAAGAAATCCTTAGGTGAAATGGCTTCAACCCTCCTATCTATGTCTATGTTGTTAACCTTCAACAAACTAAAGTTGTGATGGAACCTCGGTATATTAATCAACTATAACTTTTTGTAATTTCTTTTGGTTGATTTAGTCAGGAGTTAATGAAGGTCTTTGTACATCCGGAAGAGTTAAATATTCTATTATGCACGTAAGGTATGGATTTGTTTAAGATGTCCTGTGTGTTTTTGTCTACTTGGTTGAAATATGTCAACTAGGCGTGGGAGAATTAGTGAGTTTCCAGTATATTGCATCCCCTTTCTTACACATCATTGCTTATTGAAACAGTTGTCCTGAATACTGGGAGGAGCATCTTAAGTCTGAAAGAGTAGAACGAATTCGGCAAAAAAAGGAACAATGGGAATCCCAATGTTGGTTGTTCATGGGTTGAATATGAAATTTTCTTTCAAGTGCTTGTATAGTGTTAGTTTGGAAACCCTTTGTTGTCTCTGTTATTTCGTAGGGCTTGCACATACTACGAACTAGCAATACGCTTGTACATAATATTGTCTGTATGTTCCTTTGTTGTTCTATGTTGGAAGTTTCAACAACTATGAATTTGTAAGAAAGGTGTTACCCTCTTGGTGATTTATTACATGGCCTTTTCTTTTTATGTTTTTAATTATTGTTATTACAAAGATTTATTTGTCATGCTTAGGCTTCAGCAGCCATTGTTATGATTAGCCTTCATTATGTGTTCCTTGATTGAAAGTATTATCATTTGAATTTTTTTACTGTTAACTTTTTTCATATTTTCTGCACCTATTAACTTCATGATCTCCATTGATTTGAACCGGAAAGCTCGGCAAAAGCTGCATAAAAACAAACAAAATTAACTTGAATATAAATATATATGCCAAAATTTATAGATATTGTTGACATCAAATTAGAGGAAGAAAGCAAACAAATAACATAGCAGTGATTTGAAATACGTTTTCTTAAATTTATAATATAAATCAGTTGGCTACACTTTGGTCAAGAAAAAATAATTTGTCCACAAGTTGAGGTCACTTACTTTGTCACTAGCTTAAAAGCAATAGTCATATACTTAGAGTGTAATGCATAAACCGGCAAACTCTCACCACTACCCCCTATAATGTATATTCATTTGTTTTTCTGTGTTAAATTTGATTATCGCACAATAATATACCATCTTCTTATTATATTTTAATTTATTAATTGTACGTACACATTTATTATTAGAAATTTGAATAATCCCGCCGCAACGCGCGTGTTTGTATCTAGTTGTGGTTCTAAATTCCTCTTCGCACCCAGGACGAAGATAATTTTCATCACCTGTCTTTACCTGAAACAACAAAGACCAAGGTTATACCAAATCGCAATTCCTGTCCATAATCATGCTAATAAATTTATCTTTCCACTACGGGCCAAAGATATTCATTAACAGTTCATCTTTCCACTCCAGGCCAAAGACATGCAACTGTATTTTAGAAGAGTAAAGTAGAGCATGATATCTACTATCTTCTACGAATTAAAAGTTTTTCATCAACTTTATCGCTGAGACTCAGCTTAATAAATAAACCACATCATCGAATCATCCCTGCACTACAGGCCAAGAATATTCATTTGTATCACGACCACAAATTTTCCATGCACTATGGGCCAATGATAATCGTGTTTTCATCAACGGTCATGATCATGCCATAAAATAATTTCTCTTTGCACCTTTGGTCGAAGAGAACCCATGGTCATGATCATACCAAAAATTGTCCATCAATGCACTACGGGACAATGAAGACTTTTATCATATCATTTGTAACATTACGGTCATGATTATACCGAATAATTCCTGGTCATAATCATACCAAGTCCATCTTGCACGTAAGCCACAGGTGACTTTCATCACAATATAAGCATGAGGATGATGACAATAATATAAGTATTAATCAAACGAAAACAAGGATAAATATTAAAGACTTTAAATTTATCCAGAGTTTAAAATATCCAAATGTTATCAATCACTTAATAATCTCATAATCTAATATCATTAATATTATAACAATATTTTAATCATTTCTTAAACTTATAAACAATTTATTTTAATTATTTACACTTACCAAATAATACATTTAATCATTCAAATATGCTATACTCATAAGATTTCATCACCAATGATCAAATCCCTCATCAAAAACCTGCATATACCTTATATAGGATTTCCAAGCTATAAAATCCTATTTACCAATTTTTCAACTTCACATAACATATTTAATTCATATGTTCGTAACTAAACTATTTTCGTGAAAAATAACAAATTAGTCCCAAAAAGTTTTCTTTTCTGAGATTTAGCAGAATATAGTCCCATATTGAACATATATTTTTCTCAGAATTTTTAAAATTCATTTACTATTTTTTATATAGCCAAAACTGTCGAATATTTAGACATTTATCATAAACTGTACTTTTGTCCAAAAATTCTGAAATTTACATGGTATACTCCTGTGATATACATGTACTCCCAATAAAAAGTTCACCAATTTTGGAGTTAACCACAAGGAGTTTTAAGGGTTTACTTTTAAAATAGTCTTTTCCTATAAAATTCATAACTCCTAATCTATACATCCAAAAATCGCAATTTTTGGACACAATCTAGAAAACTCATCAAATTATCATTTCAAATTTTTCTAGAATTTTTAGGTCGAAAAATTACGAAACTGCAAATGGATTTTTTTAGCATACCATGCGGTAATCCACGTAGACAGATCATTTTCATAATTTAATAAGGAATGAATACGAAGGATCATTCACCATGCATGCGGTAATCCACATAGACATGTTATTCCAATAGAATATTAAAGAATGGAATAACAGAAGAATTCATCATCTATGCGGTAGTCCGCGTAGACAGGTTATTCCAACAGAATAATAAAGAATGGAATAATAGAAGAATTCACCATGCATGCGGTAGTCCGCGTAGATAGGTTATTCCAACAGAATAATAAAGAATGGAATAATAGAAAAATTCACCAAGCATGCGATAGACCGCATAGACAGGTTATTCCAACAGGATAATAAATAATGGAACCAGGTCATGCGTAATTTGTATGCGAATGGGATATTCCAATGTAATAATAAAGAATGGAACCAGTCACATGCGTAATCCACACAAGCGATATTCCAACGAATACTAAAGAATGGAATAACAACAGAATTCACCAGTGCATGCGATAGACCCACGGCATAAAGAGTTATTCAATGAATAATAAAGAATGGAATAATAGAAGAATTTCACCATGTATGCGGTACTTTGCATAGACAGGTTATTCCAACATAATAATAAAGAATAGAATAACAGAAGAATTTCACCATGTATGCGGTTCTTCGCATAGACAGGTTATTCCAACATAATAATAAGGAATGGAATAACAATAGCTCTCTTCATGAATACGAAAGAAATAATACCCCTTACTATAATAATAATATCCCTTACCTTAGAAGAAAATTGGATAGTGAAATAGTGAGGTAGCAGACTTCTCTTCTTCTTTCTCTCTATAATTTCACTCTATAATAATTGCTCTATAGCTTTTGTGAATTGGTGAAAAATAATGAAGGAATGAACTTCTATTTATAGGAAAATATAGTTTCCATAATTGCACATTTTGGGACTCGAAATATTACAGTACAATACCTTCATCTTTTCCTTCATTTTTAATTTAGTCATGCAAGTTTATCAAACTTGCACCACCTCCCCTAATAGTAAATCATGTGAATCAATAGTAAATCATGTGTCTCAATAGTTCTAAACATGTGAAAAAATTAATTATAGTATAGTACCTTCATCTATACTTCAATTTTTAACTTATTCATGCAAGTTTTTATCAATCTTGCACCAACTCCCCTAATAGTAAATCATTTGAATCAATAGTACACACATGTGAACACATAGTTATAAGCATGTGAATTAATAGCAATTAATTGCTCATTTATCCGCTTAATTACCCGATTGGTCAATATAACCTCCAGACATCAATTATTATCAAAATAGATGTCGATTTCCACTAACACTAATAATTCTAACATAATGGAACTATCAATTTCATCTTTAATCAATACGAACTTATTCATCATTAATATTATAATTCACAATATTTAACAACCAGGTCGTTCCGAGGAAAGATGGGGCTTTCCGATAAGGATTTCTCCTTATTGGCGCGCAATTAGGTGACCAAACCTCTCCTTGACAGAACTTCTAGACATTGTCAATATTGAAAATAATAATATGAATAACTTTGCCGTCTTAATTATTGATTTAATAATATAACATATTATGCAGATGATAATCGTGACAATAATTGAATCAATAATATGAGAGATATGATGCAACAATTCATCAGTAGCAATAATTGAGTATAATGAGTGACTTCTTACGTAAGCATCAATAATCAATCTTTGAAAAGGCTACTATACAACCACGCCAGATATTATTGTACTTTTACTCTACCGAGTAGTTCAACGATTTTAACGGTAACACTTTCGCCGTTATTTTTATAAAAAGATAATTCTGTCATTTTCTTACTACGACAATACTTCCATTGTGGGATCCACCAATGATTGTGTCGTCGTACGGATATTCTCCGACAAAAAGAATATTTCACGACCAAACGAATATTTTATAACAACTTGCATAATTTGAAAAATTTTCAAATATCACCCTTAACTTTAACCCTTTCTCAATTTAACCATTTACTAAATAGAATAATTATAAGAAAATTGAATACTTTAATTTCATAAATTTTGGGGTCTCACATCACATCTCAAGCTTTTGATGACTATTGCATGTCAATTGGAATTGATGTTGAACATCTTATTGCCCATACACATACTCAAAATGGTTTAGCTGAATCACTTATCAGGAGACTTCAAATTATTGCTTGACCTTTGCTTATGAAATCAAAATTACCAGTTTCTGCTTGGGGTTATGCTATTTTAAATGTTGCATCATTAGTTCGCATCAGACCAACTATTTATAATAAATTCACACAATTGCAACTTGTACTTGGTTAACAACCAAATATTTTTCACTTGTGCATATTTGGATGTGTTGTATATGTACCTATTGCACCCCCACATCACACTAAGATGGGTCCTCAATGTAGGCTTGATATTTATACGGGTTTTGATTCCCCATCTATCATTAGATATCTTGAACCTCTAACTGGTGATGTTTTTAAGGCACATTTTGAGGATTGTCATTTTAATGAAATAATTTAACCACAATTAAGGGGACAAAAATTGTTGCATGAAGCACAACGGGAGATTAATCAAAATGTTTCAAAATTATCTAATCTTGATCCTTGTACAAATCAATGTGAACTGGAAGTTCAAAGGATTATTTATTTGTAAGGAATTACAAATCAATTACCTGATGTATTCACCGACAATAAGAAAATAGTGAAATCTCACACTTTAGCTGCTAATACTCCAGCACAAATTGAAGCCCCTGTAGAACAATCAGTTAATACAACAACAACTGAATCAAAGCCACACTTGAAGCATGGAAAATTGATCGATGTTAATGATAAAATTCCTTGAAAAAGGAAGGTACAAGAAAAATAACTTATAACTTATAAAGAGGTTATTATACCCATGAAACAAGCCACAAGAATAATTGATCTATCCAAAACTTATGAATAAAAATGTCATGAAATAAAACTCTTGAAGGGTTATCCCCTTAAGAGGATCTGTTACCTGAAAATAACGAGATCTCGATACATTATGTACATACAAGAGAAGTATTAGATAAAAATAAAATTATTGTAGATAAAAAAATTTCATATAAAGTTGCTCTTGATATTTAACAGAAATAAATATCATGACTATGAACCAAAAATCATTGATGAATGTCAACGTAGAAATGATTGGTCAATGTGGAAATAGTCTATTCAAGCAAAATTAAATTCACTAAATAAACGTGAAGTTTTTGGACCTATAGTACGAACACCTAAAGGTGTAATGTTTGTTGAATACAAATGGGTAATTTACGTAAAAGAAATGAGAAAAATGAAATTATAAGGTACAAAGCCCAACTTGTAGCACAAGGTTTCTCGCAGAGACCTGATATTGATTATGAAGAAACATATGCTCCTGTAATGGACACAATTACAATCAGATTTTTAAGTAGCTTGGTAGCAAAAGAAATTTTGGATATGTAATTAATGTTGGGTATAATCTAATTAAGCACGACACATAAGTATACGTGATCAACAAGTAATATAATGATAAGTTGAGTATTGTTCCCACAGAGACATAAATAAATTTTAATCTAACAATTACCAGCTTTGTATTATTTCAATTTTATTAAACTAACTAAATTAATTAATAAGAATAATAAAAAAAATTAAATAATAAAAATCAAATCAAATCAACTTAACTAATTACCACAAATTTTATGCAGATAATGGAGAATTAAGCCTACAACTTCACTTTATGCTTCACTCAGATTATCACACTTCTTTTCAGTCCAATTAACTATTCTAGCTCATCAATCAAGAACACGAAAGTAGAATTAGCCATCTCTCAATGCACTAAAACCATATCAACTTAAATCCACATATGATAGAACTAAACCAAACACCCTAATTAATTAATTCACTATATCTCTATGTAAAATAAAATTAAAGAAGGTTTAACTCCCAAGTTCTCACACGATTACATGTGATGCACAGGCATATCTCTATCGTAAACATACATTATGAATTCCATTAAAATGCAGAAATCACAAACACATGCTATTATGACTAAGTCTAAACTCATATCTCATCTCTCGATTCCATACAAGTCCACATATAATTGGTGATCAAGAAATTCATAGATTACACACAAATCATAATAGATGAACTGAAAAATAGCTTTATTGAATTGAAATTAAAGCATGATAATCCTTGTTACACTTAAAGATCCATTGTAAGCTTAATAAGATGAATTAGTTCATAACTAATGAATTAAACATTGAATAGATTAAAGAAAACAACATCCCAATTACAGAACCTAAAATTAAAGAACAAGAATAGTAATAGAACCACCCTTCTTTAAACTCAATTCTGCAATCATCGTGTTCATTGCTCCTTAGCTCCGTTCCTCTAAAATCTTCACAAATTATTGCTTGCAAGTTTCTCTTGATTCGTTGTATTGTGAATGTATGAATTCCCTTGCTTAAGTCTCTGTAATTGCTGATAGATACGTCCTCAATCCAGTCCCAATTGAATTCAAAGTCCATCCGTCCATGCTATAGCAGTAGTAGAAGTGCATTAAACCTCTTCTTTTCTGGCTGCGTACCCCCGCCCTGGCGGGGTATTTAAACTTGGGAACCCCCGCCCCGACGGGTTACTTAGTCTTTGCCATGTGCACCCCCACCCCGGCGGGTGTTTGCTTTGTAATATGGCCTGCCCCGGCGAGGTACTGTCATGCACTCTACTGTTTTCTGCTACTTTACTGCACTTTCTCGCCATATCGCCACCATCATGCCTTAGCTAACACATACTAAAACCTGCACATAAAACAAGCACAAACATATAAAATGATACTAAAATAGACGGATTAAGCACTGTTTAAGTTCAAATAGGTATCTGATTCATAGCTATAAAACCCACTCATCAATTAATGGATGTTGTTACATCATATCTAAATAGATCATTGGATAATGATATCTACATGAAAATCCCTTAAGGATATAAAATGCTTGAAGAATATAATTTTACATCTCGGAGTATGTATTCTATTAAGATACAAAGATCCTTATATGGGTTAAAGCAATCTGGACGCATGTGGTATTGCCTCAGTGAATATCTTTTGATAGAAGGATTTGAGAATAATTCAATTTATGCATGCGTTTTTATCAAAAGATCATAATATGGATTTGCTATTATTGTTTTAGTATATGTTGATGATCTAAATCTTGTAGGGACTTAAGATGAATTAACAAAAATTGCAAATTGTTTAAAAAATGAATTTGAGATGAAAGATCTTAGTAAAACTATAGCAATCCACAATTTTTATATGTAATTTAAAATATTTATTGAATTAAATACATATTTTAGTTGATGTGTTTATTGTTAAATAAATATTGGATGAATTTGACTATTTATTAGTTAAATAAATAATTCATGAATTGTGGTGGTGGACTAATTTGATTTAGTACAATTTATTAATTAAATTAATGTTTGGTAATTTTGTGATTTGGAATTTTAATTTAATGATTTGATTAAATTAAATGAGTTGTTAATTTATCACCATATTACATAATGATAATATTCTAATTTAATTTACTAATTAAATTAGAGAGTTATTAATTTGTTAGATAAAATTATGATTTATATTGAAGTTAGAATTTTATAATTATTTGATTTATGAAGTATTTTGATTTATGTGGCTATATGATTTAATAAGTTTGATGTTAATATTAGTTAAATTTGAATATTAGAATTTAACTAAATAAAGTGGGACTATTAAACTATTTATTAAGTTATTTATTAAAATAAATGAAAAGAAATTTAATGTAGTTTTAACAAATAAGGCTTATGGCTTGTTAATCCTTATTTTTAATTTGGTTTTGTCAAACAAGCCTTAATGACTTTTAAATTTAAAAAAAACATAATTAATATGTATTAAGTATGGTTATTATTATATTTCAGTTTTTATTTTGTTTATGTCTATTTCTTTTTACGTTAAGTTATATCAGTTAAGCCTAATACTAAAGAAAGAACAGAGAAAAGAAGAGAGAAAAATAGAGAGAAAAGAGAGAAGGAAGAAGAGAAAACTATATGTGAATTAGAGAAACAAGAATGTTGCTATCATCTTTGTTGGTTAAACAAGAACTTGAAGGTAGCAATTCAACTTTTAAATTATTAGTTTTGTTCTTTATTATTCATTGAAAAACTTGTTTTTATTTCTCTGTAGTTAGAATTCTATGATCATTGTTGAAAATATGGCTCAAATATGTTAATTAGTAAACATAAACTATTTTTATATAATTTGTATATGATTTAGAGTTCTTTAATTCATGTAAATATGATATATATAGAGAAAATAATATTACAGTAAGTTTACAGTAAAATATATATGAATATGACTTATTTTGGAATCAAAATTGATGTTCAATTCGTAAGATAAACCGTAAATTGTTTCTTGAATGTGTTAATTCATGAAGAAAGCGAAGCAAGCAATTGCTACAGAATAATACAAGAACTAGTTCTAGAGCTTTAAATCTACAAGAATCGCGTTCTTACTAGCCGAACATAGACAATGATGTCTTGTTGATTGTTTAGTCTTTAAAACCCAATATAACTTAGTCTAATGAAAATGATAATGTGGTGAACATGTAACAAGACACTATAACAGATTATTCACATGTGTTTGATAATTTCAAATTTGTAAAATTAGTAAGTTGTGAAAACTTCATGTTATTATTTGTTAAAGTCTAGAGATGGTGATTAAGTGTTGTAATGTTAAGACTTGTGATAAATTGTGTATGATGCTAGTGGTTGGAACTTGTACTAAGATAACGAGTTCAACTAAAATGGGATTTAACTTGTAAGGTTAATGATGGTATACTGATAAGTAGGTTTTATACCTATTTATTCGGTATCTATTACTTGAATTATTTGCTTAAAATCGTGTTTCTTAGTTACTTTTCATGCATTTTATGTTCATTTTGTAGATTATATGTTTGGGAGCTGTGTGAGCGACTATTGGTATGAAAACGAACGGAAAAGCAATTCCGGACATCATTTGGGTTTTTATGTTCATTTCATGTTCTTGGCTTAGAACTTGGATTATACTGTAGAGCTTCTTCATAGCTTTCCGGAACATCTTAAATCATCCAAATCGGAGTTCAGATGCGAGAGTTATGGCCTTTTTATCAACGAATATCAAAGCTAAGAGTTCTCATGCTTGTAATTTACACAACATCTACTTCAAGCTCGATTTCGATCTTGTTCCGGCCAGAATTTCTCAATTCTCAAAGAATGAAAGTTGTAGAGCTCGTCGATAGCTTCGATTTGATAGGTGTCAAGCCCTGTAAATTCTACTGGATTAAAAGTTATAATCGTTTTACCAGAGGACACTGCAGCAGAAAAATAATTAGCAGCTTACACCCAAGCCGGGGCTTGCTCTTTCAAGCCTTATACCCAAGCTGGGGCTTGGGGTCCTAAGTTCAATAATAAGACATATAAGCCAAGGGCTTGCAATTTACATATTATACCCAAGTCAGGGCTTGGGTACAGCGTGAGAAAAGTGATTTTTATCAGAATTTGAGTCCGATAAGGATTGGTTCGAGCTGATTGATTCAAGGACTTCTAAGAGGACTTAAAGACATATGAAGAGGCATATAAAAGGAGGAGAATCACAATGATTTAAAGATTAATAGAGAAGAATTCCATTAGATTAGATTAGAGTAGATTAGATTAGGAGCAAAACCCTAATTCTTATTAGTTTTGGAGAATGAAGCAACTTGGAGACCATTGAAGATCAAGAGCAGGAGCTTGAGGAAGATGGAGATTTGCTGAAAACAGATTTATTCTTTACTCTACTCTTAGTTTTGTCTTTTAATGTTTATTCAAGTGTGGATTCTTAGTTTTAATTTAATGAACTAATTCTTTGTTTGAGATTACAATGGATCTTATTGTGTAGTTTATTTTAATATGCTTCGCTATCAATTATTATGTTATATCGTGAGGATTGTCTATTGTGATTTGGACTTAATTGTTTAATTGATTGGCCAACAATTACCATGATAATCTATATGAACTCGAGAGATGAAGTATAGATTTAGATCTGATCATGATAGCATGTGTTTGTGATTTTTGCATAGATGGAATTCATTATTCGTGTGTAGGATAGAGATATGCCTTTACGCCATATGTAATCTTATAGAGAACTTGTGCTTTAAATCTTTTTTAATTGTAATTCACATAGAGATATAATGGATTAGTTAATTAGGGTGTCTTGTTTAATTCTATCAATTGTGGATTTAAGTGAGTAAGGGTATTATGCATCGAGAGGTGGTTTTATCTGGTTTAGTGTTCTTGATTAACAATTCAGGATAGAAAATAATTGATGAGAAGTGTGTTAACTTAAATGAAGCAATAAGTGAAGTTGTGATCTTAAATCTCCGTAATCTAATTTGTAATTAGTGGTAATTAGAATTAGTTTAATTAAGTAATTTACTTTATAACATTAAATTGATTGTTTAAATAAAATTAGTTTGGTTAAGAGTTAGTATTTGGTAATTTGTATTAATAATTCCACATGGGAACGATACTCTACTTTCACTGTATTACTTGTTGACCACGTATACTTGCGTGTTGTGCGTAACTAGATTTTACCCACCAAGTTTTTGGCGCCATTGCCGGGGAATTAGTTAATATATTTTCGCCCATATTAGCTTCAATCAAATTAGTCTTAATTTAAATATTTTTTTTCTTTTTATTTAATTCTCTTCATATTTTACTTTCTTTTCAGGTACCATGGTGCAATTTAATTTTCAATGGCAATATTCAAGAATGACTCAACTAAGGAACACATGGATTGATGGACTCAATGAAATTTCTGCATTATGAGCACAGCTTGAGACACTTTCGAGGAGGTTGGATGTTGTTGCAGCCCAACGTAATCAAAGGATAATAGTTACTTGCAATTATTGTGTTGGCAATCACCCGAGTAATCAATGCACAATTAGTCTTGGGCCGGTACAGTATGGTGGTAACTACCTCAATCAGTATGCATATGATAATTATCATCAAGTTTGGGGGTATCACCCGGATTCGTCATAGAGCTATACTTATGAAGACCAATACTACGCTCCAAATACAACATACACACCGGAATTCTTCTATCCACCTCCACTGCCACAAAAAGAAAAGTCAAATTTGGAGGAATTATTGTCAAAGATCATAGCAAACCAAGAGGAGAGGATGATGAGTCAAGAAATATTGAGCCAAAATTTTCAGAACCAAATGGAACAACTCATCACTACCTCAACCAAAGGTCCTAAATACATGGATTCCAAAACTGAGACAAATAATTCAAGGTTGGAGGAATTGTTTTGGAAGTTTGTAGCATCAAATGAGGAGAGGAGAATTAATCAAGAGATATCAATTCAAAATCTGAAGAACCAAATGGATCAAATGCTCAAAGCCTTGAACAACTATCCTCAAAACAATTGGTGTTATGATGAGGATTTTGAGATTGATGAAGTGCCCGAACCAAATCTACAACTGGATGAGCCACGAGATGTCATAGAAGAGGAGATAAGTGGGGATAATGAAAACAAGGTAGGTGAAGAACTAACTATGAGAACCAATGAGGATGAGCCGATGTTATTAGTGCCCCAAGTGCTTTCTCCGCCAAAGTTCAAGGATCCAGTTAGATTTGCAAAATCGTGCCCGCTTAGTAGTCATGTCGTCGACAAGGCTATTTATGACATGAGAGCTAGTACAAATGTGAAGCCATGGTGGGATGAGGAGGAGAAGATAGAAGAAGAGCCCGTTGCACTTGACAAGCCTCAATCTAATCAAAGGCTCAACGAAAGGAAAAGTACCTAGGTATTCAACATTCTCAATTGGACACTTATTTAAATAAAGCATGCTAGGTGACTTAATGCGATAGCCATCACAAATGGGAACCTACCAAATTCTATATTGTTTCCGATGGATGGAGGGTTGCTCAACTATCGACGAGGAATTGGATAGCATTGACCAGAAAAAATCAGGCTGAATGACTGTAAATTAAGCGCTGATTGGGAGGCAACCCAGGAATTTTTATATTTATATGCTTTACTAGTTTATTTAGTAGATAAGAATTAATTTGCTTATTAAGTTCTCTTATAATCCAAAGTGCTATTCTAATCCACGTTGTCTCTCTTCATTTCAGGTATTGGAGGTTCAATGGACAGGCAAAAGATTATGGAAAGGGAAGCCACCAGCCCGAGCCCATGACATAGTATTTTCCTTTCAAATTTTGATGTGGACGAGTTTTCAGTTTTTGTGTCATGTCACCATCACCTCACGCTTAGCTGATTACAAGGAAGTTCTCTTCTACTTAATACTTTATTTTACAATGAGGACATTGTAATTGTTAAGTTTAGGGGAGTTAATTAGTTTAGTTTTGCATGTTTAATGCAGTTGTTTTGGTTTTGCATAAGTTGTCATGTTTGTTTAGTTTAGGTTTATTATATGTTTGCATTCATGTAGTGTAAGTGCATATTAGTTTGCATAGTAAAGTAGTTGTAAATAGTTTTTATTTATGTCTATAAAAAAAATTCAAATATATATATTAGTTAGTTACTATGTTCATCTGCATGATTCCGGCTATTAGATAGTTACAGTTTATTTTGGCCAATGATGAGTTTGGAATTGAATAGACAAGTATAGTACTAATTATTAGAGCTTTGATGTGATTTCTTGTTATGAATTAATTTTTTTTTTGTTTGAAACTGGTATAATTAAGGTTAGCACGTTAATGACAACTATGTTGACTGATTAAGTTTAAATTAATACATAATGGACTTCTTAAGGATAATACTAGTTTGGATGAATGAAAGACATGAACAGGCGGAGATGGCTAAATTTAGACAAAAACTTAAGTTGGGGGGGGGGGGGGAAATTAGGGATATATAAGCTTCAAAAAAAAGAAAAAAAGAAGAAAATAACAATAAAAAATGATGAAAAAAATATCGGGGCTAGTCTTATTTCGGGGCCTTTGTTACTTGAGCAAGTACGCCCGAGGGAGTGTCTTTACACCTAGCGCCCTAAGGTCTTATATATTCTGGGAGTCGTTGGTCGAAAGCTCGCTAAGGGGTAGCACTGCTAGCCTAATGGAATTAGACATTGCACAGTCATGGTTGAAAAAAAAAAGAAAAAAAGAAAAATAAAACGGAAAAAGAGCAAAAAGCCCCCGTAATGAAAAGTAAAGCATAAGTATCCCGGATTGGACTCTTGAATTTAGTGGATGTTTGACTTTAGTTGGATCTATCTTCGTCATGAATTTTATGAGTTTACACTATATGATGCCTTTAAAGAGTTCTATTATGTGTTGTATTTAGCATTATATCAGTTAGCATGAATGTTGAGCACACACACACACTATATCAGTAATAACAGTTTAAGATTTGATGATTGACTAAGAAATTGTTGATTGGTTTTGATATGAAGTATTATCATGTTTATTTCATTTCACTGAGGTTGGTTGAATAGACTTGTGTTTATCAATACTGCTGGATTCGTAGGCATGTAGATTAGTCGCATTCCATTGCATTGCCTTATGTTGTGTTACTTGGGGACAAGCAACGGTTTAAGTTTAGGGGTATTTGATAAGTAGGTTTTATACCTACTTATCCGATATCTATTACTTGAATTATTTGCTTAAAATCATGTTTCTTAGTTACTTTTCATGCATTTTGTGTTCATTTTGTAGATTATATGTTTGGGAGTTGTGTGAGCGACTATTGGTATAAAAACGAACGAAAAAGCAATTCCGGACATCATTTGGGTTTTTATGTATTTCATGTTCTTGGCTTGGAACTTAGATTATACTGTAGAGCTTCTTCGTAGCTTTCCAGAATATCTTGAATCATCCCAATCGGAGTTCGGATGCGAGAGTTATGGCCTTTTTATCAACGAAGATCAAAACTAAGAGTTCTCATGCTTGCAATTTACATAGCATCTACTTCAAGCTCGATTTCGATCTTGTTCCGTCCAGAGTTTCTCAATTCTCAAACAATAAAAGTTGTAGAGCTCATCGATAGCTTCGATTTGATAGGTGGCAGGCCCCACAACTCCTCCCGGATCAAAAGTTATGACCGTTTTACCAGAGGACACTGCAGTAGAAAAATAATTAGTAGCTTACACCCAAGCCGAGGCTTGCTCTTTGAAGCCTTATAACCAAGCCAAGGCTTGGGGTCTTGAGTTCAATAACAGTAGCATAGCAAGCCAGGGCTTGCTATTTACAAGGTTACACCCAAGTTGGGGCTTAGGTACGCGTAGAAATAATGGTTTTTATCAGAATTTGAGTCCGATAAGGATTGGTTCGAGCTGATTGATTCAAGGACTTCTAAGAGGACTTAAAGACATATGAACATGCATATAAAAGGAGGAGAATCACAAGGATTAAAAGATGAACAGAGAAGAATTCCATTAGATTAGATTAGAGTAGATTAGGAGCAAAACCCTAGTTCTTATTAGTTTTGGAGAATGAAGCAATTTGGAGACCATTGAAGATCAAGAGCAGGAGCTTGAGGATGATGGAGATTTGCTGACAACAGATTTATTCTTTACTCTACTCTTAGTTTTGTCTTTTAATGTTTATTCAAGTGTGGATTCTTAGTTTTAATTTATTGAACTAATTCTTTGTTTGAGATTACAATGGATCTTATTGTGTAGTTTATTTTAATATGCTTCGCTATCAATTATTATGTTCTATCGTGAGGATTTTCTATTGTGATTTGGACTTAATTATTTAATTGATTGGCCAACAATTACCATGATAATCTATATGAACTTAAGCGATGAAGTATAGATTTAGATCTGATCATGATAGCATGTGTTTGTGATTTTTGCATAGATGGAATTCATGATTCGTGTTTAGGATAGAGAGATGCCTTTACGCCATATGTAATCTTATAGAGAACTTGTGCTTTAAATCCTTTTTAATTGTAATTCACATAGAGATATAGTGGATTAGTTAATTAGGGTGTCTTGTTTAATTCTATCAATTGTGGATTTAAGTGAGTATGGGTATTTAGTGTTCTTGATTAACAATTCAGGATAGAAAATAATTGATGAGAAGTGTGTTAACTTAAATGAAGCAATAAGTGAAGTTGTGATCTTAAATCTCCATAATCTGATTTGTAATTAGTGGTAATTAGAATTAGTTTAATTAAGTAATTTACTTTATAACATTAAATTGATTGTTTAAATAAAATTAGTTTGGTTAAGAGTTAGTATTTGGTAATTTGTATTAATAATTCCTCATGGGAACGATACTCTACTTTCACTGTATTACTTGTTGACCACGTATACTTGCGTGTTGTGCGTAACTAGATTTTACCCAACATGTACCTAATAGATGTTGGGATTCTAATGATATATGTAGGTGAACGTGAGTTGTAATTTAGTAGCTTACTCACGAGGCAAGTTTTTGATCCTTACTTTTATTTTAAGCAAGTGCCCTAACCTTTGCTACTTTGTTATTCAGCAATGTTTTCTTTTCATCGTTATTTTATTATACTTATGCATGTCTTCTATCCTTAATCTTACATTACGCAAGTTTTTGAATTTATTATTTAGTTGAGCAAGATTCCGAACACTAAGCTATATTTGAGCTTATCCTACCTTGTTGATAATTATGCTAGTTTGTTAATCTGTTTTGTTTATAAATCATGGAAGTTCTTGAATTCTATTGAGAAAAGTTCTTAATTCTGTTTCCTTATTCGAAAGTATAACCTTAGCTTACCATTTTGTTCAAGCAAGGTTGATTATATCCTTACAATGCTTTGAACTTTATTCTTAAAGCACGACTTTGATGCAGTACAATATTCATTTATGTTTTATAACTACTTTGTATTACGTTGTTGACAAACCTTTGCATTGTCATTATACTTTTGATTCAACTAATCCTTATATATTAAAACCAAACTTACTTTGGTACGAACTTCTATATTAAAACTGAGATGAACAACCCTATTATAGGGGATTATTTACGCGAAGCGTTTAGATATTTGTGCACAATACATGGTACGAAGGGCTGATCACACTAAGTACGGGGAGTCCCTACAGTCTAATGATTGTTTAGGTTTAAGTTGAAAAAAAATACTTATAACCTTGGACATAGTTCAGGTCTTGTGACTTTTAGATAGTTTATAGCATCAGTTCTTGTTTATTGATATTAAAAAATGTTATTCAATTCAATTGAGACTATTCATTGCCTGTTATTGTATTCTTTCAAGTGAGCATTTGTTTTGCTCACTCTTGCATATATATAACCATTGCAGCTAAAGTTGAGAAGGTTGACGAGCCAACCACTAGTAAAGGAAAAGGAAAAATGAACAAGTGTTAAAGACTTTTTAATTGTTGAGAATTATGTTTCCATACCTAATTTTTTTTATTATGAGATGTAATTAATTATTATTTTGCATTTGATGAATATTTTTAAAAGTTAGATAACCTGGGGAATTTATTGATTAAGTTATGTAACCCTTTAATGGGATGATTTATTGCTTAAATGTTTTTAATTTGGGTAGTTAGAAATGAATGTTTGAATAGTGAACACCAAATTCTGTGGGAATGAAGTACTCAGATTTAGGGGTGTCACAAAATTAAAATTTTATCTTGGCTTGCAAATTGAACATCTTCCAAATGAAATTATTGTTCATTAATCAACGTACATAGAAAAGGTCCTGAAACACTTGTACATGAATAAAGCTAATCCTTTGAGTACTCCAATGGTGGGTCGATCACTTGATGCCAAGAAAGATTCGTTTCGACCAAAAGAAAATAATTAAGAAACTCTTGGTCCTGAAGTACCATATCTTAGGTCATGAAGTACCATATCTTTGTTTAATTGGTGTTTTGATGTATATTACAAAATTTCACACGACCTTATATAGCATTTGCAGTTAACTTACTACCAAGGTATAGTTCTGCACCAACTCGAAGACATTGGAATGAAATTAGGCATATTTTACGATATATTCGTGGGACTACTGATTTGGGATTATTTTATCCAAATGGACCAAACCCATAGTTAGATATGTTGATTTAATTTACTTTTATGATCCACACAAAGGCCGATCACAAACAGGATATTTATTTACTTAGAGAAATACTGTTATTTCATGGAGATCTGTTAAGCAAACAATTTCGACTACTTCCTAAAATCATGTAGATATTATCGCAATTCATGAAGCAAGTCGTGATTGTGTTTGGTTGAGATCGGTAATTCAACATATTTGCGAGAACTGTGGATTATCATCGATTATAAATAGTCCAACGATATTATATGAAGATAATGATGCTTGTATCACTAAAATTAGAGGATATTATATCAAGAGTCATAGAACCAAGCATATTGCACCAAAATTCTTTTATACACATGAGATCTAGAATAGTGGTGATATTGATGTCAAATAGATATGATCATGTGATAATTTGGATGATATGTTGACTAAGTCATTACCAACTACGACTTTTAAGAAGATGGTGCACAACATTGACATGCGTTGACTTAAGGATATTTTTACCATAAATAATAAAAATTCTATGTACTCATGAGGGGGAGTAAAAAGGAAATGTGCTTATTGTACTCTTTTTCCTTCGCTAAGATTTTTTCCATTGGGTTTTCCGTTGCAAGGTTGTAACGAGTCAATCCTAAGGCACTAAAAGATATACAAGAATATTGTACTCTTTTTCTTGGCCAAATTTTTTCCCATAGGATTTTTCTTTGATAAAGTTTTTAACGAGGCATATTTTTAGAAAGTGGTCATTCAAGGGGGAGTGTTAGAAATATTGTAATTGAAAGATGAAAAGTTTGGAAAGTGAAAAGGTTAAATTTTAGAAGGTTACAACCAAACAAATGATGGACCCACTCACTATTCATGTGGGAGGGATCATGTAAAAATATCAGTTCCCAAAATAAAATTGTAAAGATTAGTAAAAATAAGGGCAAAAAAGTATTTATATTTGATTAAACTTACTTATTTTAAAATGATTTATAAGTCAATTTTTAAGAAATAAGAAATTATTACTTCTCAAAAACTATATTTAAGTTAATTTATAAAATAAAAAATAAATTTCATACGATCACTCAAATAGTAAAAATTAACTTATAAGTTGGTTAAGACTTAAATCACTCATGACCAAGCCCTATATATCCTTAAGAAAGGAATATGTTAAGCCAAATAAAAATGTATAAACTTTTTACATCTATAAGCAGGCCATAACAACACAATACAATTAAAAAGCTAACAATGTTAATTCCATCATCATCTATAGGTAACAGTCTTTCTAGTCAGTGTAGAAGCACTCTTATCATATCAATAAGTCTATGCAGACCGAAAAGATAGACAGAAAAATTGGACCATAGGTCCTATTTTCCACTTTTCACTCCTTTATCTCTCTCTTTCCCACTCTCTCAACTTTTCACTCCTTTCTTTATCTCTCTTTCTCACTCTATCCACATAGCAATTTTTTCTCATTCTTTCTTTATCTCTCTTTCTTACTTTATCAATACTTTTTTAGAAAATAAAATTGTGACGAGTTCCTTTTTAAACTTGTTTTGAAAAAAAATTAAATACGTAAAAACATAAATTTAAAGGATTTAACATTAAATAAGTAAATAAAATAAAATTTAGTTGACAATAATAAAATATGGCAAAAATGGTAGACATGCACATTATCATGAGGTAAGAAGGAACTCATCTCAATTTTATTTTCAAAAAATTATTGATACAGTAAGAAAGGGAGATATAAAGAAAGAATGAGGGAAAATTGCTCAGTGGATAAATTGAGAAAAAGAGAGAAAGAAAGGAGTGAAGAGTGGAGAAAGTGAGAAAGAGAGATAAGGAGTGAAAAGTGGAAAATGGGATCCATGGTCCGATTTTCCTGTCTACCTTTCCGGTCTGCGTAGAAAGACACTTATCACATCAATAAGTCTATGTGGATTGGAAAGGCAGACAGAAAAATTGGACCGTGGGTCCTATTTTCCACTTTTCACTCATTTATCTCTTTTTTTTTTCTCACTCTCTCCACTTTTCACTCCTTTCTTTATCTCTTTCGCACTCAATCCACTTAGCAATTTCCCCTGATTCCGTCTTTATCTCTCTTTTTTACTCTATCAATACTTTTTAGAAAATAAAATTGAGATAAGTTGGTTTTTAAACTTTTTTTGAAAAAAATATTAAATGATTAAAAAAATAAATTTGATGGATGAACATTAAATAAGTACATAAAATAAAATCTAATTGACAATAATAAAATATGGTATAAATGGTAGATAATAATAAAATATGGTATAAATGGTAGACATGCACATTATCATGAGGTAAAAAGGAACTCATCTAAATTTTACTTTCTAAAAAAGTATTGAAAGAGTAAGAAAGAGAGAGTCAAAGAAATAAAGGGGGGGGGGGGGGATTGTTAAGTGAAGAGAATGAGAAAAAAAAGAGATATAGAAATTAGTGAAAAGTTGAAAATAGGACCCATAGTCTAATTTTTCTGTCTACCTTTCTGGTCCGCATATAAAGACTCTTATCATATCAATAAGTCTATGCAGACCAAAAAGGTAGACAAGAAAATTGGACCATGTGTCCTATTTTCCACTTTTCACTCATTTGTCCATCTCTTTCACACTCTCTATTTTCACTCTTTTCTTTATCACTCTTTCTAACTCTATCAATACTTTTCTAGAAAATAAAATTGAGATAAGTTCCTTTTCAAACTTCTTTTAAAAAAATAAAACAATAAATTTGATGGATTAACATTAAATAAGTAAATAAAATATGGTATAAATGGTAGACATGCACATTATCATGAGGTAAAAAGGAAATCGTCTCAATTTTACTTTCTAAAAAGTATTGATAAAGTAAGAAAAGAGAGAGATAAAGAAAGAAAGAGGGAAAATTGTTGAGTGGATAGAGTGAGAAAGAGAGAGATAAAGAAAGGAGTGAAATGTGGAGAGTGAGAAAGAGAGAGATAAGGAGTAAAAAGTGGAAAATGGGACCCACTATTCAATTTTCTTGTCTACCTTTCGGGTCAACATAGAAGGACTCTTATCATATGAATAAGTCTATGTGGACCAGAAAGGTAGACAAGAAAATTGGACAGTGAGTCCTATTTTGCACTTTTCACTCCTTTATCTCTCATTCTCTCCACTTTTAACTCCTTTCTTCATCTCTTTTTCTCACTCTATCCACTTAGAAATTTTCTCTGTTTCTCTCTTTATCTCTCTTTCTTACTATATCAATATTTTTTTAGAAAATAAAATTGAGATGAGTTTTTTTAACTTTTTATGAAAAAAAATTAAATAAGTAAAAAAATAAATTTGATGGATTAACATTAAATAAGTAAATAAAATAAAATCTAGTTGACAATAATAAATATAGTATAAATGGTAGACATGCACATTATCATGAGGTAAAAAGAAATTCTTCTCAATTTTACTTTCTAAAAAAGTATTGATAGAGTAAGAAAGAGAGAGATAAAGAAAGGAGGGACAATTGTTGAGTGGATAGAGTGAGAAAAAGAGAGAAAAAGAAAGGAGTGAAAAGTGGAGAGGGAGATAAGGAGTGAAAAGTGGAAAATCCGACGCATAGTCCAATTTTCCTATTTACCTTTCTGGTCCGTGTATAAAGACTCTTATCATATCAATAAGTATATGCGAACCGAAATGGTAGACATAAAAATTGGACCGTGAATCCTATTTGCCATTTTTGACTCATTTATCTAGCTCTCTCTTTCTCACTCTCCACATTTCACACTTTTCTTTCTCTCTTTCTCCTTTTCTCCTATTCACTTAGAAATTTTCCCTCCTTTATTTATCCCTATTTCTTACTTTATCAATATTGTTAGTTCTCAGTAGGCACACAATAGATCTAGAAGGGGGGGGGGGGGTTGAATAGATCCTTTTAATTTTCAAATACTTTTCTCTTTTATTTTATGTTGCTAATGAATTAACATATGACAAACATAAGAATCTTTTCAAGCACAACAGAATAAGTAAAAGATCCCCTTCATTGATATATTCATAATCATACATACATTATTCTTAGAGTTAGTTAAGTTGTAAGCAGTTAATACATACAAAGCAGTTATAACAGTTAGGTACATAATGTAAATGACATAAAGTAAATGACACAAGGGATTTTAAGTGGTTCAGAGACTCAAGCTCCTAATCCACTCTTCTACTTTCAACTAGCAGGATTTCCACTAAGGAAGGGCAGCACCCTGAATCACTAAGATTCCTTCAAGGTCAGCAGCCTTGGAACTTCAGTTCAATTAGAACTCTTCAAGGCTAGCAGCCTTGGAACTCCTCTAGTTCCCTAGGAACTCTTCAAGCCCAGAAGGCTTGGAACTTCATTTAGTCCCTCCGGATAAGGACCCCTCAGGCCCTGGCTTCTTGTTGATAGTTGTTGTTTTTGGTGCCTTGCTGCTAAGATGTCCTTTAAGCTCTTCACCTCTGAATGCTCATCATCTTGACGTGATCATCCTTGAGGTGCAGTTGAGTGTTATATGATACTCAGCTTCTTAAGATACTCAACCTCTTCTGATGATCCCTTGTTGAATTGTAGTGAAGATCATTCTTCTAGATACTTGATGGCTGCACATGATGAGTTTCTAAGATGACTGTAGGCTCTTCTATTAGGCACTTAGAAACTTTCTCATGCTCGACATCATGATGACGTTGGTGATCTTCTTCCTTGATACTTGATGCCTTCTCATGATGGACTTGCTAAAATGATTGTAAGCTCTTCTCTCTGGTACTTAGAGTCTTTCCATGATAGGCATCAAGATAACATTGATGCACTTCTTTCTCTTGGCAGTTCAGAACACTCTTCTTATAGTAGAACTCTCACTTCTACATCGTAAAACTCTTACTTCTACTTCTTACTTTGTTTATCTCCAAGTGTTCTTGGTGGATTGTAGAGTGAGCTTTCAGACCTTCATTGGTTACTCACTAGTTTACGTTATTCGGATCAGTCTACCATCTCTCCAATCTCAGTAACTTTTGCAACATCAGCAACACTTGATCTTTGAAGCTCTAGCTGATATATACTCCTTCCCAATCTTCCCGTTGGAATATAACCGTTGAAAGTTATTTGAATTGCTTCGCAGATCTCGACTTATTTGAGGTAGACTACAGATGTGACATGACATCCCCTTTATGACTTTCTGACACTGCAGTCTACTGTTTAACCTACCCCGTCAGAGATGTCACTTTGATGTCTTGGGCAAGTAATCAAATTTATTTCCTCTCTCTGATTTCTAGATCAGAGGTTGTCCTTTTGCATCAATTTTCTCAATAAGCTCTGTTCGAATATCAATCTTCAGATTAAACCATTGCCAATGCTTCAATCTTCAGATGGCCAAACTCCACGATTCTGATGCATATCTTCTTGGACCTGATCGTAGTGTCATGTTGAATGTTGCTCATTGACCGGTTGAGACAACACTACGATCTTGACAAGTGTTCATTGGATCCTCAATGTAGAACACCTCTTCCTTTTCTTGTGCAGTGCTTCAACTCTTTTGTTTGTTTCGACTGATTTTAGACACTGATGGCTTATTCCTTGTTTTGGCCTCTTCTGAATAGCAAGACACTTCAGATTTATGGCATGCCCAGCTCGCTTTCTCCTTGTGATCTCTCATTCACTTATCATCAATAGACTGACCCAGTGCTTAATCACTTTAGCTTTGTTCTTCAAGAGCTGACTAGTATCTTCGTGCACACTGCATCAGTTCCTTCTTTATTTGGAAAACAATACGATCATGGTTACTTCCAAGATCGTTGTCTTCTATTCACTTGACAGCTATTGCATTTGCTGACTTTACTTAGTCTGTTTCTTTGACTGAAGTCTTCTTCTGATCAACTTGTGGAAGACTTCATCTTGAATGGCTTCACAACTCAATCTTTAAGTTGATTGGGTTGGTGCTTAGATCTTCTGTTAGCTTGCATGCCATTCGTTGAGTGCTCTCTGGTTTCCCTTAGGTGGAATGTATCTTTGCAGCTCAGACTAGAGGCTTCATTACTTTGGATATTCTGGGAGTGCTCATTTTTTGAGAATCGTGTTTGCTCTACGATTCTTCCTTGGCGTTGTGAGCACATCTGTTGAAGCCTTAGTTTAACACTCTACAATTCTGTCTTGGGTTATGCAGATACTACGACTCCGAGATAAGATCTTCACACTATGATTTGTGTCTTTATGCTTGTTGTCTTCATCTGATCTTGCTTCAACTACGATCTCTGCCTCAGTAGACTCTACGACTCCGAGTGTAGTCTACGATTCTTGACTTGGCCTTGGCAGATGCTCGGTCGGCTCTTAGACAGGCTGTCTCTATGATTCTGAACATTACTTCCTCAGTAGACTATGGCTACGAGGAAGTTCTCCTCGACACACTATAATCCTTCCTCGTCTCTCCTGGCAGTCTACAAACTCTGAGATCTACTATCTTGCAGACTATGATTCTGCCTTGATAGCTCTCGAGTTTTCCTTGACTCTCCCGCGATTATAAATTTCAGTGCGATTTTTCGGCGATTGGACAAGCCTATTTATTACATTATAAAATCAACCTAACAAGCTTTATCTTTCTATATTTATAGTCCTTGTACATCATTTCTTTTTAAGGACTTTACAAAGATGTTTTGCTTATGTAGGATCAACCTAACATATTTGATCAATTCATTCTAAGTCCTTGTACATATGTTCCTATTATCTATTAAAGGACTTTACAACTTTTCTTAATGCAAACATACTTGCATATTCATTCATTTATATCATAATCAAATCATATATAAATAGGAATATCATTCACATGCTTATTCCTAACAATCTCCCCCTATTTGATTATGACAAAAACAATAAGTGCATATGCATGAGATGAATGAAACTTATATACAATGAGCAGCTGTATTTCTAAAACAGATAATCATGAATGTCATTGATAATAATATGGAATTACATAAACTTATGACACTTAACATCCTGGATCCAGAACATACTTAACTAGATAGAGATGTACCTTTTTGGCTTCATATGTGTTTCCAGGATGTCTGTTGATCAGCTACTTTTCTGTTTGATCTCTTTGCTCCTGCTCCCCCTGGGACTCATGCTCTTCTTCTTTTTTTTTTGCTCCCCCTCAAACTCTGCATTCATAGGATCATCATCCTTTGGCTCCCCCTCAGATGATGATTCTACTTCTGCTGCTTCTATCTTCTTCTTTGCTTCTTCTTAGCCTTCTTGTCTTTTTTTCTTCTTTTCTCCTTGCTCCTCCTTGAGTGCTTCTTCCTATGTCTCTTTTTCTCCCCCTTTTTGTCAGTAATCACTTGTGAAAGCTACTCCATGTTGGACATTAGTTGTTCCATTAGGTAAGATGAGTTACCAACCTCAGTCTTAAGTTCTTGTTGGCTTAGCTCAATTTGCAAGGAGAGAGACTGATCCAGATTGTCAATCTTGTCAGAGAGGGATATAATTTGATCTTCATTGGTCTTCTGTGCTCGTAGAGCTTTAACTTTTTGATCATACATAGTCTTTACATAGATTTGATCTCTCTCTTTGATTTTGAGAGATATATTAGATATAGTGGCTTGTAGTTTGTCTTGAGCTGCATCGTCCCCTGCTTTTGCCAACATCTTTGACCCTTCAGTGATGATTAATATCTTCTTAGCCAATGCATCAGAATTCTTCACTAACTCCTGCTCCATAGGAGTTTGGTCATTTGATTTCTCAGCTTCTTGTTGAGCACTAGACTGGACTCCACGATTTCCATTCTTGAACAGATTTTCGAAAGTAGTGAGAATCTGATAAATTGTTGAGTGCCAATCATTTGTGGAGGATGAAGGAATATTAGACAACTGTGTTTAATTAGAGAGAAGCTTCTCAAACTGAACTTGAGCATCTTCAATGGTAGAGTGAAGGGATTCTTTGATCATCAGCTTGGGCATAATCCTTTTGCCTTCCGAACCCACTCTACAATCTTAAGGAATGTAGTGGTTTTCAGCATATCAATAGACTTTGTAATGAGGCTATTTTTTGATCATCTTGGTTGCAAAATTCCATATTCTTGGAAAGTCCTATAACACCAGCTCCAGGTTGGGAAGCTGAGAGAAGACCCATGTGAGATAGCTGTTATCTTCAGTGAGAGATGCCTTTACCCATGGCATATGAGGGTGAAACCACCTTATTGCATGGTTCTTAATTTCAGGCTCATATATTATAGTTGAGGTGTCTAGCTTCATAGCTTTACGATTGTAGAGCGCATTTTTTGCAATCATCATTACCACATTCAGCCTTTCATTTCCATGATTGATCCATTTGCCAGGGAGCATATCCAGTGATTCATTAATTTTGACTACAATCTTTCTCTTATGATTTACGGGATTGGGAATGTGAAAACTTTTTGGTTCTTCTTCTACAGGACTGGAGTTTCTTCCATTGTCTCTCTGTTCTTCTGAGCTTGAATCATGCTGACTCCTTTCATCTGATTCATCAGAGAATTCTTTATACTGGTTTTCATCATTAGTGCCTTCTTTAGAATTTTCTCCCTTAGAGTCAGGCTCATCATCACCGACTTCAATGATTGCAGTAGAATGTTCACCTTGCCTCTTTGAGACAGATTTAGCAAGCAGTCTGTTGCTTATTCTTCTCCTTGGAGGTTCAGCTATAGGAGAGACAGACTTTTCTTCTTCTTCAGAATGTGAAGCCTCTGAATCATCATATAAGCTTCCTTGATATTTAGCATCAGTAAGGGGGGTCCTTCTTCTTCAGACTCAACGTCTTTGGAGCCATCATGTGAACTTGTTGGAGCATTTACAGTAGGAGATGCAGTTGTGTTAACTTGCAACCTTTCTTCATCATCAAAGTAGATGCTCTGAGAGTTAGCCATAAGGCTTGCATATTCTTCTTCACCATCGGAGTTGGCTATTTCTTTCATAGACTCAGCTTTTTCTTCATTGCTGGACTTGCTCTTTGAAGGTTCAATCTTAGAGCTTTCAGTTCCCTTCCCATCTTCTGACTCTACGTCCTCTTGTTTGTTGGATGGACTTTCTTGGGGAACTGGAACTGATTTCTTCATCACCTTTGCTTTCTTCTTGGGTGGCTCTTGGGGTAGTTTGTTACTCCTTCTTCTTTTTGGGGTATCAGCAGTTGATGCTAGTTCTTCTCCTGCTCCTTGTTTCTTCTTGTCAGCGGAGAAATGGCTTGATGGAGCCTCTGTATTCTTCATATTCTTAGACTTCTTCTTTGCTGGTGTGGCAGCAACTGATGCAGAGTCATCATATTGAGAACTTTCCACTTCTTGTGCCTTCCTCTTCTTGACAGAGACTTTACTACTGCTCCCAGTTGTTATTAGCCTCTTGTTCTCCTTGGGGTTTTTCTTCCAGTTTATAAACAGCTGCGGGGACATTACTTTATGAACATTAAGAATTTCGCCCTTATCATCCTTAATTTTATTCTTCAACTTTTTCTTCAAGATAATACTTAAAAACCTTCCACGAAAAACCTTTGTGAGTGATTTTTCAGTTAACCTTTTCTTTTCTTCCTTATCCAGCCACTTAGACATTTGATCAAGTAGGATAGCTCCAAAGTTGATGTGTTCTTTCAGGACTATAGTAGACATGATCTTCAGCTGTTGTTCAATCACAGTATCATGTGCAGTGTCTTTCATAAGATACATTTACCCACTATTTCAACAAGTAACTCGAATTCTTCAGGAAACTCCTTTTTCTTCATGTCCTTCAGACTAGGGTTTCTTTTGTACTGTATAATCTTCTTAGCTTTTTCAGTGTTGATCTCTTCCAGGCTTTTTAGATCTCGGTCAGGAAGGCCTAAGCATTGATTGATGTTAGAAGAATTTAACTTCAGAATCTAACCCTTAACCTTGGTGGAAAGGATTCCAAAATTTATGGTTGCGTTTAAGTGAAACTCCTTGACCAGGTCACCATATATTCGTGTGTTTGCCTCAAGACATTCAGAGAATCCTACCTTCCTTACTAGTTCAAGAACATCTCTAAACTTCTTCTCAGATTTTTGAAAAGTCTTTGTTCCGAGCTGAATGACAGTGATTACTCGCCAATCTGCTATTTGAATAGTTCGAAGTGTGTAGATATTTAATTTCAGGTGTCTAGTGAGAGGTAGCTGAATACACTTAGGGCGAAGCTTGAGGTTTGATAGATTTAGGCTTTGAAGAGAGTTTTAGGGTTTTGATAAGAGAGGTAGAGAAAGGTTCGATAGCTTTTGATAACTTGTTCAGAGATTTTGGCTATTTAGAGGTAGCTAGGTTTTGCCTTAGGTATAGATTTGACAGGTTTACAGATTTTGAGGAGTCCGCTAATATGAAACTGCCAATTATTTGAATTTCCCTCTTATAACTGTTCCTTCCACGTTTCTTAGTGGGACAGTTGTAAGTTATTGATAAGTCATCATCTATAAGTCCTCCATCGTGTCCGTCCTTCAGATTTAACTTTTTTGCTATTGACTATTTCAGTACATAGAGTAGCTTGTTGAGGTAGCAATGGAATCTACAATTTTCTTTATCGACTTAATGATCGTCTTCTGAGAGAGGCTTCAGTAGATGATTTAACACTGATCCTTATCTTGAGGTTGCATGGCTTAACAACTAATGTACCCCAAGATAGTTTGGGCACTGAAGTTCTGAGGTGAGTTTGCAAGATATCTTTCCAAACTGTATTCATACTTATCTCCACACAATCTGAGTAGTTGAGCATGCGTCTAGTTCTTCTGGGCTCTCCATGAGACAGTGTATCCTCTAGGAAGACTGCGATCGTCGAGCCTACTCTGCGATCATTGTGGTTGCACTACGATCATTGAGTTCACTTCAGAATCTTCTCCACTATCGTTGTCTGTCCTGGTACTTGAGATGAACTAGACTAAGCATTCGTTCTGGGTTAAGGTAGCTCAGGAAGGGCCAACCTCTTAGAGTGAACTAAGGGTCAGGTTTGTTCCTGAGGCGCTTTCCAGATGAAAGACTTTAGAAGCAATTAGCACTGATATCTCATTTGACCTTTTCTACTGGGGAATTCATCAACCAACTCTAGACATTTGCATTGGCTGTAATCGTGATGTCCTTCTGCTCTCACACTGCGATCAGATGGTTGATCGTAGACACTCCATGATTTTGAGTTGGGTGGTAGACAAGGTTATCAGTAGTACGTTTTGAGACGTTCCTACTGACTATGGATCGTCATTTGGTTTGTCAACCACAAAGTTTTGGGACTTTGTAACTGGTATATTACTTCATAGTGTATTTCTAATAATTTCAGTGCTGCTGTTCCTTAACAGATCACTGCTCCCCCATGGTTGATATTGTCTTCTCAAAGAGGTGTGAGTTCTTCTTCTTCATGTGCATCAGAAGGAAGCCTTGCATATCTTCAGGACTGATTGCTCTACGATCATTTGTCATCACTACGAACGTAGTCTTCCTTGTCAGTTTGAGCTTGCGAAGTTCTGCGTCTATGATTAGTTCATTGAGGGTTCTTCTTAGCTGATATGCTTTGGATGATTGAGCATACAAGACCCTTTTCATCCTAGGATGGTCTGCTTTCATATAAAGATCATCAGCCATATGATCTTCATTTATGTTAGCTCAGCAAATCTTCAAGGACAGGCTTTGACAAATAGGAATTTTATCAGAATCATTTCTGAATTGTCTTAAGCCTTCTGCTGATTGAATCTTCTTGACTGAAGTATTTTGCTTTAGCATTCCTTAGTGTGGTCAGATAGACCAAGTACCTACAGTTTAGATAAATTTCTATTTTTGGTACCCATGGTTAAATGGGTCCTGCCAGGTTAGCCTTTAAAATCCCTATTCCTCATATATTTGAATTATCATCATATTGATCACCAACAATCATATTCATGCATGTATCCAATTTTCATATTACTTTTGAGAGGCATGATGATGAGTGTATATAAGATTAATCATTTTAATAAAACAATCTTTTCATTTGATTGCTTGGTAATGTTCACAGAGTTTAAATGTTCACAGAGTGATAATTAACTCTATTACTTATTTGTATCTGGTTGATTCATAGAGGTGATCAATTTCTACGAATCTTCAAGATACTTTTGCAGAACTGATCATACTCTATGTGTTATCAAAAACTTAGAACATAGGTTTGTACATACATACTAACCCATCAGCAAAGATTACTCCTCTTAAGAATAATTAAACCTTGGTATGCTTATGACCTATTTCAAACTTCTTTCAAGATGTTATCTTCAACCTAAAACTTGGATGGAGAGAAACTTTGTGAGCATTTGAGTTTCTAACTCCAGTATACTTTCTCTCTTCTCCTTTTTAGGTAGAGTATGGCCTCTTGATAGAATACTATTATAGTGCATAAGGTGATGCAATATGATGTACACATTTATACTGATGAGGAACCGTACCTTTACATTGTCGGCTTGATGATCATTTATCTTGATATACTGAGGTTAGGCATTGATGTGCATACTTTTTCCTTCACTTCTGACAACTTGTTGCTCCAGTTGTCCTTTGATCAATCAATCATAGTCTTGAAGATCTAGGCTAAGAAAATCTCGGCATCCTTAGTTCTTTGATAACCTTGAGTCCTCAAGATTCACATCATGCTATTGGTTGGCCAAATATAGATTTGAGAGATTCTTCTTTCTTCTCTGAATGAGTACTTCTTAGCACATATGGCCTTTTTATCTTTCAGTCTGGTGGATGCTTGACTCTTTGCTGTTGATGCCTCTTGAGCTCCCATATCTGCTCTTCAGATAACAAGATTGACTATGGGCAAGGATTGGTCTTGTTGTTATGGCATTTAAGAACATGGACCAATCTGAGCAGCTTCAGGTGTATATACACATTTACTTGTACACAATATTTCCAACTTGTGAGCTCATCTGCATTTACAAGTGACTCACTACTAAACTAAGTTTAGAACAATGTTTGTGCCTATGATCAGACTCAAAGCGATTAGCTTTTGAATAATGCATGAGAACTTGCTCTGATACCAATTGTTAGTTCCCAGTAGGCACACAATAGATCTAGAAGGGGGGGGGGTTGAATAGATCCTTTTAATTTTCAAATACTTTTCTCTTTTATTTTGTGTTGCTAATGAATTAGCATATGAAAAATGTCGACGTCAGGATTTTTATGTATCCCTTTTCTATTCTTGTTTTTTGGTGTTCCCATGTTATGTGAGATTTGTTTGAAAAAACAATTGAAAAAGGTCCGACATGTATCATGTCGACGATTTGACTGTAAGAGTCGCCAGTTGGTGTTTTTAACTGGTTGCACCAACGCAATCGAGAAAAGGTTTGCACATTGACCCAGTGATGTGACATTGCTAAACGGGTCTGTGAAATCGAGATTCATTTAGGTTCGGGGGTTTGATTATGCGGAGGGAAGGTGTTAGGCACCCCCCAACATTTGTGTTGCCATGGTGACCGCCACTTTTCAGGAAACTGTTATATGAATGTGTGTGTGTGTGTGTGTGTGGATCAATGTGCAATTTATTTGGAAGTAGTGCTAATGCCTCATTCGAATCTATATACACAGGGTTTGAATTTATACAAAAATTCAGTTTTAAACAAGATATAGCAATGAGGTTTTGTAAAAGAGGTTTTTCAAACCCTGTGCTCAATAGTAATTGAGGCTTTTGATACTTCCATTTTATTATTAAATGTTCGGCTTGTTTGCTTTTATTTTCGAGATGCGAAGCATCTTCGAGAAAATAATATACAGCAGTGTCGAACTCGTCATGGGCATGACAGCCATTTAAGGAAATTCAAACACCGTGAATAATTTACAAGCTGCTTACAGCTAAAAATGTCCATCACGGGAACCGAATCTAGATTCAGTAGACTGAATCTGTGATCACATGATTCCTAGGATCACATGATGCCGTAGTTTATATAAAAAGCAGTAAACAATTATATATATAGAAGCTATATATATATATATATATATATATATATATATATATATATATATATATATATATAGACATGATCACCCACCACGAAGCACCTCCATGGGGGATTAGAAATGTAAATAAAGCAATAAATGCGATCAACCGCCACAAAGTAAACTCCAGGCGGGACGAAATATAAATAAAGCAGTAAAAGGCCATGAAGTAAACTCCAGGCCTGACAGAAATTTAAAGCAGTAAACGCACCGGATATAAAATCCAGGCTCATCGAATAGAGTTCGACAACAGTTCATATATATAAGTATATATATATAAAAGCAAGCAAATGCTCCGGATATAAAATCTAGGCTCATCGGATATAATCTGACAACAGTTCATATATATATATATATATATATATATATAACCAAGTAAACGCTCCAGACATACGTCTAGGCTCAATCGAGGCATAACTTTATAATGTTAGTCCATATATAAAAATATATACATATATAAGTATATATATACAGACAAAAATGAAAACCACGAACCGAAGTCCGAGCATACACACACAACACGACTCTCAATGTGAAGAATAGTGTGTGCAAAGACGAAGAGAAAGGTTTTATAGAGTGTGAGAAAGCTTATAGTGGGCTGCCAAGGTAGGCTTCTATAACTCTAGATGGATAAACACTCAGCTCCCGCTGGTAAAATATAGCTAAATGTTAGCTAACATGTGTTTAAAATGAGAAAGCACTCAATATGGGGTGTGTACAGAGCAAATTAGACAGAGCTTCCTCGCCTCTTTTTCTCTTGAATATGGCCACCCCAAGCTCTATATTTATAGAGCTGGGAGCTGCAGGTGTACCTGCGGCAGCTGCAGATGCACCTGCGGCTGCCCGGGGTTCCCCGGGCTCTGCGGATCCCGCCATCTCGAAGTATGTGCACTCGTGCATTGTGATGTCGGTTCGAACTTGTAGAACTTTAATCCGAGAATTCGAACGAGGTGTACAAGACCTTTTTCGGACTGCTTTTGTCGAGAGTTACGTAATGACATGGGATTAGAGGTTGTACGAAGTCAGGAAGAGGGGACCGTGCCCATGGTCTTCAAGCTTTAAATTATATTCGGTGTGCTGTCACGCATAATAGTCACTCGGGATTAGAACTCCTTGGCTCTTGTTGGACATTGTTTTGTAGAAATGTATGTATGAAATGTTGAGACGGTGCGTTGGGGTTGAGGTGGCAAGATGACGATTTTGCCTCTCATCGGGGTTATCTCCGGTTTGGGCTGATAGCAGACGTTGCTCAGGGTTACATCTAAGATTGGACTGCTGCAAGTGTTTGAATTCCGCAGGGTCATCTTTAAGTGTGCCTGTCTTCCCGGTGTTATCTCTGGGTCTTTGGAATGAGTGCCTCGGCAGGAGGTTTGATATTGAAGCTGATTACATACATTTGAAATAAGCATTTTCGGAGTTATCGCCGGAACTGCAACGACATTCCTTGGGGTTATCTCCAAGGATGAAACTCGGGGTTATCTCCGAGGTTAGAATTGATACTCCCGGTGTGTGTTCTGGGGTTGAGATTGAACTTCCGGTAGTATCCGGAATGGATGTGAGTTGTCTTCCAGGGTTATCTCCGAAAGACGAATTTGCCCTCTTACAATGTTAGTAACAGGTATGCAGAAAATTTTGAGTGTCTACAGATGCCCCTCTTTATCATATTCATGCAATGCAAGGCATGGATAAGATAAAGAATCCTAGACACTTGAAATGCAATAAGATAAACATGATGCTATGTGCAACAAGATGATGCAAATGTATGATGTATGTATGTTGTTGGATTATTTTCCAACATAATGGGATGATTACCGTTTCCTTGTAAATCCTTCCAGGGATGACAATCAGTGATGTCTTGGACATGCGATCCAAGTCTTCCAGGATGTTGACGTTGGGGTTATCACAAAGTCTTGGATCCTTGATACAAACTTTTCTCCTAAGATTTACCTCTCGTGTGTAAGAGATCTGTGGGGATAAAGCTTTGTCTGTTTGAGGATGTGTATAACATATTCCATCATCGGTCCTTCTCCAATGAGGATGGTCTTCTCTAGTTTGTGTCACCAGTATATACAATGATCCTGTTGGAGTTACTGCCAACAGTATGTATTGTCAGGGCTGTCTGACCTTCGCTGATGTATGTATCACCGGATAGATCCCTATTAGGCAAATTGTCAAGGCTGATTGACGTTCATTGATGTGTGTATAAATGTTTGCATTGCATTGTGACCCCCGCTGGGGAACAAGTCAAGGTTGCTTGACCTTCATTAACGCGTATATCAATGGTTGAATTGCGTTGTAACCCCTGCCGGGGAAGGTTGTGGATAAGTGCATTGATGAATGAGATCATCGAATGGCCTTCCATGCTTCGATGGGTTTACTGGCCATCAGTTGAAATGACGTCAAGGCTACTTGACCTTCATTGACACGTACATTAATGGTTGAATTGCGTTGTAACCCCCGCTGGGAATTCGTTCATAGACGAATAATGCATTGTAACCCCCGCCGGGGATACATGGATGATTGAAAGTCTGAGTTGTGACCCCCGCCGGGGATACTTTATCAACAATTGAAATCGGCGTTGTGACCCCCGCTGAGGATACTTTATTAATGATTGAAATCGGCGTTGTGACCCCCGCCAGGGATACGTCTTTTAGGGTTATGACCTTGTGTTTCGCGACATCAGACCTGTATAAGGCATTGTCGAATGTAGTTTGCAATAGCTGAGATCATTGGTATAGTGTACCCTATGTTTGGGCAAAGACCAATGAATGATATGTCACAGTTTGGCCCGTAAAAACTAGGATATCAGGCTATTCCGCTCAATCGCGTAGCGTTTTTTTTCTTGATTCGGCCTTTTCAGCTTGTGAGAACTCCTTTGCAACTCGAACTGGACCGAGCCAGAGGGGTGGGCCCCATTCTCAGTATATCTTTTAATAGGCCTCTATTAGTTGTTGGGTAGTTGTACCCTATTTCCCTGTATTTCTAGTTGTATAGAGATTTAATAGATGATGATATACTTAGGAATGTATGTAAGACCCCAACTTTTATGAATAAAGATGATTTTTCTTTAAATGTCATTTTTGAATATTATGGAATGAATTTGATATAATGTTATAGTTGTGGGTAATATTTATAAATTTTGCAAAGTACGCAAGTTGTTATATAATATTCGATTGGTCGGGAAATATTTCGTTTTAACAGGGCATATTCGTACAACGGCACAATCATTGTATAGTGCCTGCACAAAATACTTTTATAAAGTTATTTGTTTTATTAGACTGTAAATAGAATATATAATATTCTATTATGCATAGTGTTTGTATAGTGTCTGCATAGTGTTTGCATAGTAAAATCTTTTTATATAAAACATAATACTTTTATAAAGTTATTTGTTTTATTAGACTATAAATAGAATATATAATATTCTATTATGCATAGTGTTTGTATAGTGCTTGTATAGTGTTTGCATAGTAAAATCTTTTTATATAAAACAGAATACTTTTATAAAGTTATTCGTTTTATTAGATTATAAATAAAATATATTATATTTTATTTAAAAGATTTTGTTTTATTAGAATATTTTATTAATAATGCATAGTAAATCAATATGGACCGTCTGCTTAAAAAGTAAATCAATCTGACCGTTTCATGAATTAGTTACTATTCAAATCAATTCTCTTATAAATAGAAGCTCATTCCTTCATTATTTCTTACAAATTCAATTGAAACTCTAGAGAGAGAAACTTTAGAGAGAGAAACTATAGAGAGAAAGAAGAAAAGTATTCTTCTACTTCACTACTCCTATATCCAGTTTCTTCTAAGGTAATGGGTATTATTTCTTTTGTATTCATGAAGAGAACTTTTGCTATTCCATTCTTTATTATTCTTCATTGAATAACTTTTGTATACGCGACTACCCTATATTTGGTGAAATTCTTCCATTATTCCATTCTTTATTATTATGTTGGAATAACTCATACTATGTGAAGTACCGCATACATGGTGAAATTCTTCATTATTCCATTCTTTATTATTATGTTGAATAACTCGCCTATGCGGCATCACCGCATACATGGTGAAATTCTTCATTATTCCATTCTTTATTATTCTGCTTGGAACATCCCGTCACATGCGTGCGTTTACGCATGACTGTTCCGTTATTTATTATTCTGCTGGAATATCCCGTCATAACGCGCTTACGCATGACTTTGGTTCCGTTATTTATTATTCATTGAAATAACTTTTCTGCATTTGGCCTATCGCATCGCATACTGGTGATTTCTTTTGTTATTCCATTCTTTATTATACTCAATTGGTTAAATTTTTGGCTTTTATACTCCATGAAATTAGTGGAATATCCTTGATATTTGCGCTTCATCCAGTATCTTTTCATGGAAATATTCTTCTGAGCATTCTTGAGTTTTACCCCACAAAGCAGTATCATGTTGACAATTTGGACGTTATTGGTTCCTGGATAAATTAATTCTTGAAATTGTTTTATTGATTTCTTATATCATTGTCATCATCCTCATGTTTATATTATGTTGAAAGTCATCTGTGGTCTGTAGTGCATAGATGGACTTGGTATGATTATTACCAGGGATTATTCGGTATAATCATGATCGTAATGTTACAAATGATGTGGTAAAAGTCCTCATTAGCCCGTAGTGCATTGATGGACAGTTGTTGACATGATCATGACCATTGATGAATACACGAATATCCTTGGCCCGTAGTGCATGGATAATTTGTTGTTGTGATACTAATGAATATCCTTGGCCGTAGTGCAGGGATGATGTGGATTATATATTAAGGTGAGTCCCAACGATAAAAGTGATGAAAAACCTTTTAAATCATAGAATATAGTAGATTTTATTCTCTAGTTGATTCTTTTAATGGATTGCTTGTTCCGCTCCAGTTAAACTTGATGTTTGTTATATTGTATCAGTTTAACACTATTAAAGGCTAATGATAATTTATTCTGCATTATCTTAATCATAATATTTCTTACTGGGTTAGTTGAGCTCACCCTTTTGCTTTCATTGTTCTCTTCGGGAAAAGAGAATGTAACAGGGACTAGTCGGGGAACGGAGTGACGGACCAGATGATAGCATTAGTAGTCCTCACTATCCTATGAAATAGTGTGTTAATAAATGAATTGAGGACTTATTTTCGCTTTGAATATCGCCTGAAGACAATATTTGTATTAAAACTCACAAACTTCATGTTGTATATTTAAGATTGTATTTGTATTCGTATCATGTATTTGGCGACTAAGAATAGGTGATGTATACCTATTTCGGGGGCGTCACAGTTGGTATCAAAGCTTAGGGATATGATCCCTGGCTGAGACGTGAGACAAGATCTAGGAGGGGAGAGATGGGGAATTCTTTCGCTAGTATGACCTACCTAAGTTTATTTGGTATTTAATTGGTCTGTCAGAGTATAGGGATAATATGTGATAAGTTATTTAACCCTTGTTTTGTGGTAGTATTTGAAAATGACATCCGAGAATGTTGAGAACATCAATGGAGCACAGGAGACCGTTGAGTCTCCACAGATCAATAATCAGGATAATGTGCATCAGAAAGGCGACAATCCTCAGGCAAACAACAACACTAACCAGATGATGAACGATGAAATGTTCAGAGGCTTTATGAAATTCATGTAACTTCAGGCAAGAGCGGCTCCTGTCCAAAATACAGGTGGAAACACTGGCAACTCTCTTGACGATCACCATTAAGCGATTCAAGGCTGGGACCACCAGAGTTTTTGGAGAGCCAAAAGCACTTAAGGCGAGACGTGGATAAAGCGGATCTGCAAGATATTTGATGTCTTGGGATGCTCCAGAAGAGCAAAAGGTTCCTTTGCCACCTTCATGTTATGGTAGAGGCGATTCTTGGTGGGAATCTGTAAAGCATACTCAACCTGCCGCACTGAAGATGACTTGGGAGAAGTTCCAAGAATTATTCAATGACAAGTACTTTCCCAAAAGTATTCATCACATGAAAGAGGTAGAGTTCATCAAGCTGGAACAAAACAACATGACCGTGTCGCAGTACGAAGCCAAGTTTGCCGAGTTGTCCCGGTTTGCGTCCCATTTGGTTGATAATGAGGAGAGAATGACGCGGATGTTTATAAGAGGTTTGAAACCCGAGATACGTCAATATCTTATCTCTCAGAAACTGTGTTTGTATTCAGATGTTGTTAATAGGGCTCAGTTATTGGAGCGCAATAATGAGTCAACCCAACCAAAAGAGAGCAGCTGGCAAAATGAGGAGAACGACCACCTATCATATGCTTCAAATGCGGAGGGGAGGGAAATATCAGTCCAAACTGTGCGCAGCACTCCAAAACGTGTTACAATTGTGGAAGAGAAGGTCACCTAGCTTGATTTTGTCATTCAGGGAAGGCAAGTTCAGCTGGAATGGAGGCACCAAAGGCCGTCCCAGAAAAGTTAAAGCCAGTAGTTCAAGGGAGAGCGTTTGTTGTGACCTCCTAGAAAGCAAGGAACCCAAACAAAGTCATCACGAGTAAGCTTATCATAAACTTTAGCGAAGTCTATACCTTATTTGATACCGGTTCTACCCATTCTTTTATTTCTCCTACTTGCGCTCAACGTTTAAATTTGACTCCGGAGAAATTAGACTTTGACTTATCTGTTGAAACTCCGTTGGTAGAAACCTTCATTACATCCGTTGTTTATAAGTCATGTTTAGTTCAAATCGGCACCCACACGTTACCTGTCGATCTTATTTCTTTGAAAATACTTGCATTTGATGTGATTCTAGGGATTGATTGGTTAACTACTCATCATACAAAAATTGATTGTTTTCGTAAGGTTGTTAGCTTTCATATTCCTAACCAACCTATTATGCGAATTCAAGCAACCAAACCATTAAAATCAATCACTGTCATCTCAATCCATAAAGCTATTCGTTTATTAAAAAATGGATGTCAAGCTTTCTTAGCTCATGTCACGGATCTAAACAAAATATGTCAGTTTTGAATGATATTTCTATTGTTAATAAATTTCCTCACGTATTCCCTGAAGAACTTCCTGGCCTACCCCCAGAGCATGAAATTGAATTTTGTATCGATCTTGAACCCGGTACAAAACCCATTTCCAAAGCCCCATATCGAATGGCTCCTATTGAACTTCAGGAGTTAAAGACCCAACCGCAAGAATTGTTAGACATTGGCTTTATTTGTCCTAGTACTTCTCCTTGGGGTGCTCCTGTGCTATTCGTGAAGAAGAACGATGGGAGTATGTGACTTTGTATTGATTATCGGGAGTTGAATCATGTCACCATCAAAAATAGGTACCCATTACCACGTATTGATGACCTGTTTGACCAGTTGCAAGGAGCCAAATTCTTTTCAAAGATTGATCTTCATTCCGGATATCACCAATTGAAGATTAGAACCGATGACATTCCAAAGACGGCTTTTAGAACTCGGTACGGGCATTATAAATTCCTAGTCATGTCTTTTGGATTGACTAATGCTCCCCGCCGCTTCATGGATATGATGAACCGAGTATTCAAGGAATATTTGGATCACTTTGTGGTCGCCTTTATTGATGACATCCTTATTTATTCCAAAAGCCATGAAGATCATGAGCAACACTTGAGGCTGATACTCCAAAAGTTTCGTGAAAACAAGCTTTATGCCAAGTTGAAGAAATGCAAGTTCTGGCTTGAGGAAGTAGCATTCCTTGGGCACGTAGTATCAAGTCATGGAATATCTATTGACCCGGCAAAGATTGAAGAAATTCAAAGCTGGGAGCAACCTAAATCAGTTGTGAGGCCCCAAAAATAGGTATACATCACCTATCCTGAGTCGCCAAATACATGATACAGAATACAAATACAATCTTAACTATACAACAAGAGCTGTGAGTTTTAATACAAATATTGTCTTCTAGACAATATCCACTCTCAGAATAAGTCTTCATTACATTTATTATCACACTAATTTATAGAATGGTGAGGACAACTAAGACACCATCTCGGACCGTCACTCCGTTCCCCGACTAGTCTTGGCTACGTTTTCATTTCTTGAAGAGAATAGTGAAAGAAAGGGTGAGCTCAACTAGCCCAGTAAGAAATATTGTGACTAAGATAATGCACAAGAAATTATCATTAGTCTTTAACAATGTTAAACTGATAAAATACAATAGACATCAAGTTTAACTGCAGCGAAAAAAGTAATCCATTAAAAGAGTCAAGTAGAGAACAAAATATACTATCTTTTATGATTTAAAAAGTTTTTCTTCACTTTTATCGCTGGGACTCAGCTTAATAAATAATCCACATCATCCCTGCACTACGACCAAGGATATTCATTAGTATCACGACCACAAATTATCCATGCACTACGGGCTAAGGATATTCGTGTATTCATCAATGGTCATGATCATGCCAACAACTGTCCATCAATACACTACGGGCCAATGAGGTCTTTTACCACATCACTTGTAATATTACGGTCATGATTATACTGAATAATTCCTGGTCATAATCATACCAAGTCCATCTATGCACTACAGGCCACAGATGACTTTCAACATAATATAAACATGAGGATGACAAAACAAGTTCAAGAATTAATTTATCCAGGAACTAATAACGTTCAAATTGTCAACATGATACTTCTTTGTAGAGTAAAATTCAAGAATGCTCAGAAGAATATTTTCATGAAAAGATACTGGATGAAGCGCAAAAATTAAGGATATTCCACTAATTTCATGGAGTATAGAAGTCAAAACTTTAACCAACCGAGTATAATAAAGAATGGAATAACTAAAGAAATCACCATGCATGCGGTGCTTAGATGAGCGAGTTATTCCAAGGAGAATAATAAATAACGGAACCAGTGTCAAAGAAATTACACCGATAGGATGTTCCAATGAGAATAATAAAGAATGGAATAACAACAGAAATCACCATGCATGCGGTACTTACATGAGCAGTTATTCCAATGTAATACTAAATAACGGAACCAAGTCGTGCAAAATTGCGCGCCCAGCGGGATGTTCCAATGGAATAATAAAGATGTAAACCAGTCCCACGTAAATGGATGTAGCAGGATATTCCAATGTAATAATAAAGACTTTAACCAGTCCCAGGCATAAAACGCATGTATACATGATATTCCAACAGAATAATAAAGAATGGAATAACAGAAGAATTTCACCAAGTATAGGGTAGCCCGCGTATATAGGTTATTCCAACAAAATAATAAAGAATGGAATAACAGAAGTTCTCTTCATGAATACAAAAGAAATAATACCCCTTACCTTAGAATAAAGCTGAATACTAGAATAGAAATGTAGCAGACTTTTCTTCTTCTTTCTCTCTATATTTTCTCTCTATAATAAATGCTCTATAGCTTTGGTGAATTGGTGAGAAATGAAGGAAGAATAAGCTTCTATTTATAAAAAAATATAGTTTCGATAATTGCACGTTTTGGGGCTCGAAAAATTACAGTACAATACCTCCAGCTTTTCTTTCATTTTTAATTTAGTCCTGTAAGTATTATCAAACTTGCACCACCTCCCCTAATAGTAAATAATGTGAATCAATAGTTCAATCATGTGAATCAATAGTTATAATCATGTGAAAATATGAAATACAGTATAGTACCTCCATCTATACCTCCCTTTTTAACTTAGTCATGCAAGTATTATCAATCTTTCACTAACTCCCCTAATAGTAAGTGAATGTGACTCAATAGTACACACATGTGAACAAATAGTTATATAAGCATGTGAATTAGTAGAAATTAATTGCTCATTTATCCGATAAATTACCCGATTTATCAATATAACCCCCAGACATCTATTATCATCGGAATAGATATCGATTTCGACTAACACCAATAATCCCAACATAATGGAACTATCAAATTCATTTTTAATAAACACGAACTTATTTATTATTAATATCATAACTCACAATATTTAACAATCAGGTCGTTCCCAGGAAAGAGGGGGCTTTCCAATAAGGATTTCTCCCTATTGACGCGCAATTAGGTGACCAAACCTCTCCTTAGCAGAACTTCTAGACATTATAAATATTGCAATTTAATAATATGAATAACTTTGTCGTCTCAATTATTGATTTAATAATATAAAAAATATTATGCAGATGATACTGTGATAATAATCAAATCAATAATATGAGAGATATGATGCAACAATTACTATAGCAATAATTGAGTATAATTGAGTGACTTATCACGTAAGCATCAATAATCAATACCGTGTGCTACTATGCAACCACACGTATTACTGTACTTTTACTACCGAGTAGTTCAACAGTATTAACGGTAAAACTTCCGCCGTTATTTTTATAAAATATTTTTGTCGTTTTTCTCAATCCGACAATAATTCTATTGTGGGGTCCACCAATGATTGCGTTGTTGTACGAATATTCCCTGTTAAAATGAATATTCTCCGACCAATCGAATATTATATAACAACTTGCTTACTTTACAAAATTTATAAATATTACCCACAACTATAACATTATATCAAATTCATTCCATAATATTTTAAAAATGATAATTATAGAAAATTCATTTTTATTCATAAAAATTGGGGTCTTACATCAGTGACCGAAATACGTAGCTTTCTCGGTTTAGCTGGTTATTATCGGAGATTCGTGGAAGGATTTTCTCGAATTGCTACTCCACTAACTCAGCTGACTCGAAAAGATATAAAATTCGGTTGGAGCGAGGAATGTGAGAAGAGTTTTCAAGAACTCAAGAGGAGACTCATTTCAGCACCTGTTCTGACAATACCATCTGGCTCGGAGGGATTTGTCATCTATAGTTATGTTTCGGGCAAAGGGTTAGGATGTGTTCTCATGCAACATGGGAAAGTCATAACCTATACCTCTCGGCAACTCAAAGAATATGAGAGGAATTATCCTACTCATGATCTAGAGTTGGCAGCTGTTGTCTTCACACTTAAAATTTCGAGGCATTACTTGTATGGGGAGAAAGTGGAGATCTTTACGGATCATAAAAGCCTCAAATATTTCTTCACTCAAAAGGAACTCAACATGCGACAACGACATTGGCTTGAACGGTTGAAAGATTATGATTATACCATCCAATACCATCCTGGAAAAGCAAACGTAGTAGCTGACGCATTGAGTAGAAGATCATATGCAGGTACGAATGCGATATTGTCAACACAAAGGACCATTTTGTGTGACTTGTAAAGCATGGAGATAGAGTTAAAGACTCCAGGGACCCATGTGATGATGGCGAATATACGAGTAGAACCGACTCTAATCGATAAAGTTAAAGCTACTCAAACTACAGACCTGGAGCTGATGCGTATGAGGAAGAAAGTACAAGAAGGTGCTATGTCGGAAGCAAGAATCGATGAAGAAGGAATACTTCGAGTCAACTCCAGACTTTGTGTTCCTAACGACCCTGATTTAAAGTATAAAATCATGATGGAGGCGCACAACACACCATTTGCAATCCATCTTGGGAGTACCAAAATGTATCGTGATCTTCATCATACATTTTGGTGGAGCAATATGAAGAGAGAGATAACATTGTTTATCTCAAGGTGTCTAGCTTGTCAAAGAGTCAAGGCGGAGCATCAAGTACCAAAAGGTCCAGTGCAACCACCTAAAATTCCAGAATGGAAGTGGGAGCACATTACCATGGATTTTGTTACTGGTTTTCCCAAGGTTTCTTAAGGCATAGATGCGATTTGGGTCATTGTTGATAGATTGACCAAGTCTGCTCATTTCTTACCGATACGAGAAACTTTTACACTTGAACGTCTTGCTAGTATGTACATAAACGAGATTGTAAGATTGCATGGTATGCCAGTATCCATAGTTTTTGATCGAGTTCCAAGATTCACTTCAAGATTTTGGGTTAGTTTGCAAAAAGATATGGGCACGGATTTACGATTTAGTTCGGAATATCATCCTCAAACGGATGGGCAGTCGGAAAGGACTATTCAAACTCTTGAAGATTTATTAAGACTTTGTATACTTGACTTCAAGGAAAGTTGGGACAAGTTCTTACCATTGGTGGAGTTTTCCTACAACAACAATTATCAAGCAAGTATTGGCATGGCTCCATTTGAGGCGTTGTATGGAAGAAAGTGTCGTTCTCCAATATGCTGGAATGAGGTGGGTGAAGCAACGTTGTTGGGACCGGATTTGGTACGTATGACTACGGAAAAGATTCAAACGATCCAACAACGTATAAAAATCTCACAAGATCGACAAAAGAGTTATGCTGATCTTCATCGAAAGGACGTGGAATTCAATATTGGAGATCATGTATGGTTACGTGTTGCTCCATGGAAAAGGAGTTACAAGATTTAGAAAGAGAGGAAAGCTCAATCCTTGATTCATTGGCCCATTTTTAATCCTCGATCGAGTAGGAACTGTGGCCTATAGACTCACCTTACCGCCAAGTATGTCTCGTGTTCATAACGTTTTTCACATATCTATGTTACGTAAATATGTTAAAGACCCGAACAACATTATTGAATTAGAACCAGACGAGATAGATGAAGATTTAACATATGAAGAGGTACCTGTTAAAATCTTGGATAAGAAGGATCATATTCTACGCTCTAAAGTTATACCTCAAGTCAAAGTTTTGTGGAGAAACCACAATGTTGAGGAAATGACCTGGGAGTTAGAATCTGAAATGAAATCAAGGTATCCTTACCTCTTTGACATACCAGGTACGTACTCTAATTTCGAGGGAAATATTTCATAAGAAGGGAAGGTTGTAAGACTCCAACTTTTATGAATAAAGATGATTTTTCTATAAATGTCATTTTTGAATATTATGGAATGAATTTGATATAATGTTATAGTTGTGGGTAATATTTATAAATTTTGCAAAGTACGCAAGTTGTTATATAATATTCGATTGGTCGGGGAATATTCATTTTAATAGTGAATATTCGTACAACGACACAATCATTGGTGGACCCCGCAATAGAATTATTGTCGGATTGAGAAAACGATAAAATTATTTTATGAAAATAACGGCGAAAGTTTTATCGTTAAAACTGTTGATCTACTCGGTGTTAAAAGTAGAGTAATACGCCTGGTTGCATAGTAACACACGGTATTGATTATTGATGCTTACGTGAGAAGTCACTCAGTTTTGTTCAATTATTGCTACAAAGAATTCTTTGCATAGTATCTCACGTTATTTGATTCAATTATTGTCGATATTTTATATAGTATTAAATCAATAATTGAGAGGACAAAGTTATTAATATTATTATTTGTAATATTAACGATGTCTAGAAGTTCTGTCAAGGAGAGGTTTGGTCACCTAATTACGCTACAATAGGGAGAAATCCTTATTGAAATCCCCTCTTTCTTGGGAACGACACAGTCGATTAATATTGTGAATTATAATAAAGGTGATAAGTTTTGTTTTATTATTATTATAAATATAATAAAATGAAAACTTTTATATATAAAATGTAATACTTTTATAAAGTTATTTGTTTTATTAGACTATAAATAGAATATATAATATTCTATTATGCATAGTGTTTGCATAGTAAAATCTTTTTATATAAAATGTAATACTTTATAAAGTTATTTGTTTTATTAGACTATAAATAGAATATATAATATTCTATTATGCATAGTGTTTTGCATAGTGTTTTATAGTAGTAAAATCTTTTTATATAAAATAGAATACTTTTATAAAGTTATTCGTTTTATTATATTATAAATAGAATATATTATATTTTATTTAAAAGATTTTGTTTTATTAGAATATTTTATTAATACCGCATAGTAAATCAATATGGACCGTCTGCTTAAAAGTAAATCAATCTGACCGTTCATGAATTAGTTACTATTCAATAGTCGATTCTCCTATAAATAGAAGCTCATTCCTTCATTATTTCTTGCGAATTCAATCAAACTCTATAGAGAAAATTATAGAGAGAAAGAAGAAAAGTATTCTCGCTACTTCACTACTCCTATATCCGGCTTTCTTCTAAGGTAAGGGTATTATTTCTTTCAGTATTCATGAAGAGAACTTCATTATTCCATTCCTTATTTTTCATTGGAATAACTTTTGTATCGCGGACTACCCTATACTTGGTGAAATTCTTCATTATTCCATTCTTTATTATTATGTTGGAATAACCTGTCTATGAGAAGTACCGCATACATGGTGAAATTTTTTTGTTATTCTATTTTTTATTATTATGTTGGATTAACCTGTCTATGCGAAGTACCACATACATGGTGAAATTCTTCCATTATTCCATTCTTTATTATTCTGTTGGAACATCACATGCGTGCGCTTACGCATGGCTTTGGTTCCGTTATTTATTATTCTGTTGGAATATCCTCGTGCGTGCGCTTACGCACGCATGACCAATTCCATTATTTATTATTCGCTGGAATAACTCATGCGTGTGGTCTATCGCATGCCCGGTGATTTCTTTTGTTATTCTATTCTTTATTATACTCGGTTGGTTAAAGTTTTGGCTTTTATACTCCATGAAATTAGTGGAACATCCTTGATATGTGCGCTTCATCCAGTATCTTTTCATGGAAATATTCTTCTGAGCATTATTGAGTTTTACCTCACAAAGCAGTATCATGTTGACAATTTGGACGTTATTGGTTCCTGGATAAATTAATTATTGAACTTGTTTTATTGAATTCTTATATCATTGTCATCATCCTCATGTTTATATTATGTTGAAAGTCATCTGTGGCCTGTAGTGCATAGATGGACATGGTATGATTATGACCCGGGATTATTCGGTATAGTCATGACCTTAATGTTACAAATGATGTGGTAAAAGTCCTCATTGGCCCGTAGTGCATTGATGGACAGTTGTTGGCATGATCATGACCATTGATGAATACACGAATATCCTTGGCCGTAGTGCAGGGATGATGTGGATTATATATTAAGCTGAGTCCCAGCGATAAAAGTGATGAAAAACCTTTTAAATCATAGAAGATAGTAGATTTTATTCTCTACTTGCCTCTTTTAATGGTTTGCTTTGTTCCGCTGCAGTTAAACTTGATATTTGTTATATTGTATCAGTTTAACACTGTTAAAGGCTAATGATAATTTATTCTGCATTATCTTAATCATAATATTTCTTACTGGGCTAGTTGAGCTCACCCTTTTGCTTTCATTGTTCTCTTCAAGAAATGAGGACGTAGCATGGACTAGTCGGGGAATGGACTGACGGTTCATATGATAGCATTAGTAGTCCTCACTATTCTATGAAATAGTGTGTTAATAAATGAATTGAGGACTTATTTTGAGTTTGAATACTATCTAGAAGATAATATTTGTATTAAAACTCACATCTCATGTTGTATATTTTAAATTGTATTTGTATTTTGTACCATGTATTTGGCGACTCAGAATAGGTGATGTATACCTATTTTGGGGGCGTCACAGTTGGTATCAAAGCTTAGGGATATGATCCCTGGCTGAGATGTGAGACAAGAACTAGGAGGGTGGAGATGGAGAATTCTTTCGCTAGTATGACCTACCTAAGTTTATTTAGTATTTAATTGGTCGGTTAGAGTATTGGGATAATATGTGATATGTTATTTAACCCTTGTTTTGTGGCAGTATTTGAAAATGACATCTAAGAATGTTGAGAACATCAATGGAGCACAGGAGACCGTTTGAGTCTCCACAGATCAATAATCAGGATAATGTGCATCAGGAAGGTGACAATTCTCAGGCAAACAACAACACTAACTAGATGATGAACGATGGAATGTTCAGAGGCTTTATGCAATTCATGCAACATCAGGCAAGAGCGGCTCCTGTCCAAAATACAGGTGGAAAGACTGGAAACTCTTGGACGGTGTTCAATGACAAGTACTTTCCCGAAAGTATTCGTCACATGAAAGAGGTTGAGTTCATCAAGCTGGAACAAAACAACATGACCGTGTCGCAGTACGAAGCCAAGTTTGCTGAGTTGTCCCGGTTTGCATCCCATTTGGTTGATAATGAGGAGAGAATGACGCGAATGTTTCTAAGAGGTTTGAAACCCGAGATACGTCAATATCTTATCTCTCATAAATTGTGTTTGTATTCAGATGTTGTTAATAGGGCTCAGTTATTGGAGCGCGATAATGAGTCAACCCAACCAAAAGAGAACAACCGACAAAATGATAATACCAGTGATAGCAGTCATCGAAGCGGTGACAATAAGTGTGGAGGGAATCAACATACCAGAAATTGTAACCACTTCGGTGGTAATCATGGCCAAAATAATAAGAATGGACATTTCAAGAAGAGGAGATTCAACAATGATGGAAAGACGTCAGCATCAACACCCATTGTTAAGGAAGGAGAACGACCACCTATCATATGCTTCAAATACGGAGGGGAGGGACATATCAGTCCAAACTGTGCGCAACACTCCAAAACGTGTTACAATTGTGGAAGAGAAGGTCACCTAGCTCGATTTTGTCATTTAGGGATGGCAAGTTCAGCTGGAATGGAGGCACCAAAGGCTGTCCCAAAAAAGTCAAAGCCGGTAGTTCAAGGGAGAGCGTTTGTTGTGACCTCCCAGAAAGCAAGGAACCCGAATGAGGTCATCACGGGTAAGCTTATCATAAACTCTAGCGAAGTCTATACCTTATTTGATACCGGTTCTACCCATTCTTTTATTTCTCCTACTTGCGCTTAACGTTTAAATTTGACTCCGGAGAAATTAGACTTTGACTTATCTGTTGAAACTCCATTGGGAGAAACCTTCATTACATCCTCTGTTTATAAGTCTTGTTTAGTTCAAATCGGCACCCGCACGTTACCTGTCGATCTTATTTCTTTGAAAATACTTGCATTTGATGTGATTCTAGGGATTGATTGGTTAACTACTCATCATGTAAAAATTGATTATTTTCGTTAGGTTGTTAGCTTTCATATTCCTAACCAACCTATTATGCGAATTCAAGCAACCAAACTATTAAAATCAAACCATGTATTTGGCGACTCAGAATAGGTGATGTATACCTATTTTGGGGGCGTCACAATGTATATACAGTTTTCCATTCCCTATATCATATTTCCATCTATTATTCATCATGCATGTATTATGTTTTGCATATGTATGTATGTCCAGAGATATTCAGCATTAACCCCTAGATGATCTTATGACACGGCCCGCACAGATGTCTTCTTCGACAGTTAGCCGTATTGATCATACCCCACCAGTATTGGTGGCCTCACACTTGAGGTTATGGTATGATAGTATGTCACAATCAGACAGGGTGACTGTAGATCATCTGTTGCAGCATACTATGATCCTGTTGATGTTTCAGGTTCCCACAGGATTCGTGGAGGGCATGCTAGGGCACTGGGTATCGGAGAGACATATTTTCCGATTTGGGACCCAGGAGTTGACTCCTACTCTGGAGGAGTATGCACGTTTGACAATGCTGCCATTGGACAAACCTTGCTTGCATATGGAGATTGGAGATATGAGTAGGCAGTTTATGACCCTTATTGGCTTGAGGCGTAGGGTGGTGCAGGATGAGCTCACATCTGGCTACGTTATATCCCAACATTTTCTATTTAATAGATTTGGATCAGAGATAGTTATGCATGGCATTCCGGGGATTTCACCACACCAGAGGATAATTGGCGTTTGGCCAGAGTGGATGTATTGTTATTGTGCGTACTGTCGTATGTCTACATGCCACGGTACATGGATGAGTTGGACATAGGAGTCATCATGGCAGAGAGAGCTCTCAGGGAGGGTCACACCATCATATCGATGATCATAGCAGAGACTCTGAGGTCGGCCACATACTACTGTACTTATCTGACGGGAGTGTTTACATGCATCTCGGTCATACTGTGTGTGTGGTTTATGTCACACTTGAGACCGATTGACACTTTCAGATGGCATGGGTATTGTTTCACCCATGATATAGCCATGTCATACTCCTTTCACTGCGGAGTGTATAGAGCTATTTGAATCTTGGTCGTCACTTTCTGGCGGGATCAAGATCCGTTTGCTATATTGTCGTGTACATGGCTCAGTTCACCCTACAGCTTCATCACTCATGCTCTAGGCATGGATTATCTCCCTCTGGCTGGTTTAAGAGGCATGATCACTTACCACCCACTGGTTGTGATGTGTCAGTTTGACCAGTTCCAGGATTTTCATCCTTTTGAGGGGCCATTGAGTCAGCGCTTCGCTTCTCGGCACTTATCAGCAGAGGATAGGTCCAGGTTGTATGCCTGTTGGGATCTGCGAGAGCTAGCTAAGTTTTCTATTAGTCATCCGGGTTATTCTACAGAGTATTCCGCATGGATGGAGACAGAGACTACATCGGCTGCGGTAGTATCCACAGTGCAGGGGACTGATTCCGACGATGAGGAGTTTATGGAGGAGGCTGATATTCCCATCGATGAGGATTTGTCTACTGGGTTGCCAACAGTTGTGATGGATTCTCCCACTACGAGTGCTACTGTTATTCAACATTCAACACAATATCTGGAGCAGAGTCTACATCTGATGACCTTTGAGAGAGATCACGCTAGGGCCTTGATGTTGACAACTCTTGATGGGAGAGACACAACTCTATTAGAGAGACGAGGCTAGATCAACTAGAGATGCATTAATTGTAGAGCGGATGCTGCCATATCTTCCCTGGATGTGGCTGTCATAGACAATACTTCAGTGAGATCCCTTACGACTGGCATCCTTCCCGAAATGAGTGCATACATTGATGAGCATCATGCCACCATGCAGTTAGCCTTGGATCTGCTAGCACGTGTAGATACCATTGGGCAGGAGCTTGCAGCGTTACCTCCTTCTTTAGAGAGGGATGCTATGTTAGATCTGATAGTCCGCATACACATAGATCCGTAGATAGACTTATATTTTCCTGCACAGACTAGCTTAGCCATTTTTTCATGTACAACACACATTGTATATATCAAACAGTATTATATATGGCAGGGAAATATATTTTGATTCACTTCCCTTTCAGTTGTGCCTTGATACTTACTTGATATTTGCCTGTTTCTTCAGGGCTTGTGATCTTGATGCATTCTGAACTCATCCTTGATGTGTAGACATTGAGACATTGCAGGATCTTTTAGAATGGGTCATTGATCTATGTGTATCCCTACTATCTTTGATGTCTTGGGACTAGTTCTGGATGTAGATGTGGAGAGGAGTGTGGCTTTTCCTCTCTGAGATTGACCGCACCACAGATGGTCGCTAGTACTCCTATTTAAGAGAAGCATATTTAATTCCATCTCTTATGGATTGGTGTTGCTCTTTGAGGCACAACCGCAGCTTAGATGGTCGCCGAATCTCCTATTTGTGAGGAGAGGTTAGGTAGTTCCATCCCTTTGGTCTGAAGCCGATGAAATGTGGTGGATTGAAGTTTGATCCTAGTACCGTGTGACAAGTATTGTTGTTATTGTAGGGGATTAGATCGAACCATAAATGGCTGCCTCACTACACCAAAAATGGCCTCCAGTGAAGGACAAATCCTTCACTAGAGGCCCTATATCACTCACAAGTGATTTATTGCGAAAAAATATTTCCTTCACACGAGTGCTCGCATTAGACCTCCTCGCAATTGGGTATCCTTCGCTAAGTAGTAACTAAATGTTTTTTGTGAAGGATATATTGTGAATAACTCTTTTAGTCACAAATTATATTTAGTAATGGAATATTGTTATTTAGTGAAAGATTGGTTTCCTTCATAAATAATATTTTAAGGACTATTTGAAATTAGTGAATAACTTTATTCCCTCACAAATAACATATTGTGAAAAACAAATTTATTTAACGAGAAAAAATTTTCCTTCACTAATTATAAATTGAGAATGTATCTTCAAATTAGTGAGGAAAATAATCTTTCACAAATTATAAATTGTAAATAAAAAATTAATTGCTAAATAATCAAAATTCATTGTAAATTATAATTGATATTCAAATTAGTAATTTCATATTTATTATTATTATTATTATTATTATTATTATTATTATTATTATTATTATTATTAATCTCTATAAGAAATATTAAATTTATTTATTTATTACTAAATTTGTTTGTATATTATGAGCTGATAGGGTGACATGCCCAACGGAGTCTTGTATGCAGTCCTATACGCTCATACTGCATCATCCAACTTTAACGACCAATCCTTCCGTGTGGGATTCATGACTTTTTCAAGGATTTTCTTGATTTCTCGATTCGACACTTCAGCTTGGCCATTTGTTTGTGGGTGATAAGCTGTAGAAATGCGATGGTGCACCCCATACTTAGCTAACAAAGCTATAAACTGCCTGTTGTAGAAATGACTGCCTTCGTCACAGATGATAGTTCTTGGAGTTCCAAATCTCGTGAAGATGCTTCTGTGTAAAAATCTGGACGACCTTGGCATCGTTTGTCAGGAGAGCTACCACTTCTACCCATTTCGAGACATAATCCACTGTGAGCAAGATGTAGAGATTTCCGCAGGAAGAAACAAAAGGTCCCATGAAACCAATTCCCCAAACATCAAAAATTTCTACTTCGAGGATCGTATTCAAATGCATTTCATTTCTTTTGGAGATGTTCCCGACTCACTGACATCTATCACACCTCTGGACAAAACTATATGCATCCTTGAAAATTATCGGCTAGTAGAATCCTGCTTGTAGTACTCTGGCCGCTGTTCTTTCACCACCATAGTGACCTCCATACACCGAAGCATGACAATCCCGCAAAATCCCCTCGGTCTCACTATACGGAATACACCTCCTTATCATTTGATCAGAACACTGTTTAAACAAGTAAGGCTCATCCCATATATACCATTTAACATCATGCATAAATTTCTTCTTTCGATAGCCCACCAAGTCAGAAGGTACCATTTTACTCACCAAGTAATTAGCGTAATCTACAAACCATGGCACTTCCCCTTTCACCACAAATAACTGCTCATCTAGAAAAGTTTCATTGATCATAACATTATCATCTACCTGCCTTTCCGGATTCTCTAGTCGCGATAAGTGGTACGCCACTTGGTTTTCGGTTCCCTTTCTGTCTTTGATCTCCAAATTAAATTCTTATAGTAGTAAAATCCATCTAATCAATCGGGGTTTTGCATCCTTCTTTGCCATTAAAGGTCGAATTATCGCGTGATCCGTATGCACTATCACCTTTGTGCCAATCAGATATGCTCGAAATTTATCAAAGGCGTACACTACTGCCAACAACTCTTTCTCTGTGGTAGTGTAGTTTAGCTGTGCATCTGTAAGAGTCTTACTGGCATAATATATCACATGAAAAAGCTTCTCTTTCCTCTGCCTTTAAAATAAATTTCTACAAAACAGAATCACCGCATCACACATCAACTCAAATGGTAATTCCCAATCAAGCGCGATAATCACACAGTGTAATCGACGTTAGTTTTCTCTTTAAGTGTTCAAATCTTTACACGGGCTTTATCAAAGTTAAACTATATATCTTTCTCCAATAGATTTGCATAGTGGTTTGGTTATCTTGGAGAAATCTTTGATAAATCTGCGGTGAGAAACCGCATGTCCCAAAAACTACGAACACCTTTTACTAAGTAGGTGGTGGCAAGTTCTCAATCGTGTCCAACTTTGCTCTATCCACCTAAAGTCCCTTCTTCAAACCTTGTGTCCCAAAGATAATTCCTTCCTGCACCATGAAATGGCACTTTTCCCAGTTCAGCACCAAGTTCGTCTCAACACATCTCTTCAAAACCAGAACCAAATTCTCGAGGCATAAATCAAACGAGTCCCCAAAGACCAAGAAGTCATCCATAAATACTTCCACGCTCTGCTCCACCATGTGTCCGAAAATATAGCCATCATGCATCTCTCGAAAGTGGTTTGGAGCATTGCATAATTCGAAAGACATCCTTCGAAAAGCAAAAGTGTCGTATGGGCATGTGAAGGTAGTCTTTTCTTGGTCTTCTGGAGCTATCATAATCTGATTGTAGCCTGAATATCCATCCAAAAGGCAATAATACTCATGCCCTGCTAATCTATCCAACATATGATCGATGAATGGTAGTGGAAAATGATCTTTCCTTGTAGCTTTGTTGAGTCTACGGTAATCCATGCAGACTCTCCACCCCGTCACTGTGCGTGTTGGAATTAACTCATTATTTTCATTGGTCACAACGGTCATACCACCCTTCTTTGGCACACACTGCATTGGGCTCACCCATGAGCCGTCTGAAATCGGATAAATTATTCCTGCATCCAGCCATTTTAGTACCTCTTTCTTGACCACTTCTTTCATTATCGGATTAAGCCTTCATTGTTGCTCAACCGACGGTTTACTCCCATCTTCCAACAAGATCTTATGCATACAGAACGAAGGACTGGTCCCTTTAATATCTGTTATGGTCCATCCAATAGCGGATTTAAACTCTCTAAGCACTCGTAGCAGTTTTTCTTCCTGAAAAGATTTTAGTGCAGAAGAAATAATCACAGGTAACTTTGAATCTTTATTTAAAAATGCGTACTTGAGATATTCTGGATGTGGTTTTAATTCAAGTTTTGGAGGTGTCTCAAGAGATGGCTTTAATTTGACCAATGAATCTCTAGCTTTTATCAATGGCTCTTAGGCTTTTCCTCTGAACCTGTTTTATCCTTCTCGACCTGCTGCGACTCAGGTTTCTCTAGATTTTCTTCATCAACAATCACCTGCGTGATTTTGCTTGGCATTGTTCCTAATGATATTGCCATATTTTTCCCAGATCTTAATGATATTGCTTGGCATTGTTCCTTCCCGTCTCTTCTAGGATTTGTCTATGTGTTACTTGGCAAGGAACCTTGGGGCCTGTTGTTAAGCATGCTCGCCATCTGACCCATCTGAGTTTCCAAATTCTTAATAGCCACTGCTAGGCTTTTAATCATAACTTCCATGTTTGCCATGTATTTCAACATCATCTCCTCCACTTCTTATTTCTTTTCTGGCCGTGGTGCAGCTGGAGTGTGATGTTGTTTTTGAGAGAATCTCGTGGAAAGCGGTGGTTTTGCAGATCATCGCAATGAAATGCTGTGGATCGAAATTGATGATTCTACTTGAAATGACTTTGTTGATTTCCTTGGTTATTCGACCAGCTAAAGTTTGGACGATTTCGGTTGTTGGGGTGGTATGTGTTCTTAAATTGACCTTGGTCTTTCCTGCAGTTACCCACATACTGCACTGACTTTGAGCTGATGGCACATTGATCCGTGGAAAGTGACCCCGCACAAATTTCACAAACGAAGGCAACTATTTTCATTTTGCTCTCTGCTATTGAGCCTATCTTCTTTGCCATAGCTGCCATCTGTGCCGATAACTGTGTAATAGCATCTACCTCCAACACACCTACAACCTTGGGCTATGGCATCCGAGATGTAAGATTCTAAAAATCGTTAGCTGTCATAGTCTCAATAAGGGTATAGGCCTCGTCATAGCTTTTTTCCCATATTGCCCCTCCAGTAGCTGCATCTACAATTGGTCTCGATTGCCATCCTAATCCATTATAGAAAGTATTGATTACCATCCAATCCGGCATACCATGATGTAGACACTTCCTTAGTATCTCTTTGTATCTCTCCTATGCTTCATATAAGGACTCTCCCTGTTGTTGCTCAAACTGACATATAGTTGTCCTCATCTTTGCAGTCTTAGCCATTGGGAAGAACTTGGCTAAGAATTTTTGCACTAAGTCCTCCCATGTAGTGATTGACCCTGACGGCAAAGAATGAAACCAACTCCTCGCCTTATCCCTCAATGAGAATGGGAACAACCGCAGTATGATAGCATCCTACGTCACACCGTTATATCGGAATGTATCACAAATCTCTATGAAGCTCAATAAGTGTTCATTCGGATCATCTCAGAGCAAGACCCCCAAATCGAATCGAGTTCTCGCACCATCCAATTGTGCTTTTGTTTAATCTCAAAAGTATTCGCTGCTATTGCCGGTCTGACTATGCTAGACTATAGCCCGTTTATATTCGGCATGGAATAATCTCGTAGAGCCCGATGCTCTTCTCTTTGCTCAATTCTCTGTTCTTCTGCCATACTAACTATAGTACTCTCTAACTGAGCTTGTAAATTTCTTCGCAGACTAGCTTTCCAACCTCTCTCGTTAATGTTATCCTGCGCTGGTGTTAATTCGGAATTGGAAGATCTTGTGTGCATAAAAATCTACAAGTACCTGAAATCACAAATAAAACAAAAATAGAAATGAGATAAGAATAGATATGTCTAAGTCATACAAAATAGCTTAAAATAGATGATAATTATTTAAACTAAACGCCTTTCCCCGGCAATGGCGCCAAAAACTTGATGCCTCTTTTTCAGTTATAACAAAAGAGCTCTAACTCATGCAAGCATACATGCGTCAACAAGCAATACAGAGTAAGTAAAGTATCGATCCCACAGAGAAAGTTGTTAAATTTAAACTACTATTCATCAATTAAATCAATATATTCATATGCTTAGATTAACGACTATAATTGACGAATTAAACTAATTGCAAATAACAACTAAAATAAGAATATTAATGGAATAAATCAAATTTGGAAATAATGGGATCCTAACTTCATTTAATATTTCATCTAGCTACCACTATCATGCAAGACTTGTTCACATATCACAGAAAATATCCAAGAGCACTAATAGAGTCATAGTCATTTTTCAATGCACTAGGACCTACTTACACAACATCCACAGATAATAGATTCTATGTAATCAACAATATAACCAAAATCACTATATGTCTATGTGAAATTGCAATAATACTGAATTGAAGCACAAGCCCTTATTTTAACTCATACGGTGAATAAGTATATGTCTATCTCATTCACGAAATACGCAAGCCATATACAATAGCCCCATATATGTATCTTTATTATGACTACATCCATACTCGCATGTTCATTGTCAATTCCATGCAAATCATCAAAACGAATGGCGATCAAGCATTCATACGTGTAAAACAACCATAATAGAATTCCCATATGATATGTAAAAACAAATTTCCTAGCAATCAAACATGCAACCAAACTACATATTAAAATCATTAGAATCCCATAATAGAGTTTAGTTCATGACCGAACCAAAAGCCATTACTGAGGTCAATGCTAAACATGATTATAAAGTAACTAATTGAAAGATGAGGGATAGAACGATCAAACCCAATTGTAGATTGCAAACCAATATCAACGTTCAAAACCTCATATAAATCCAGAAAAACAATATTATAAATGCACAATGATGGAGAATCCCAAGAAGAATTATAGAAGATGGATTTTTGGTTTCGTTCTTCGTTGAAATCTCTCTCACGTGTAAACCCTAGTTACTACGATGAAAATATGTCAAAAGTTATTCAAGTCTATCGAAAGTTATGTCTGACACCAGTCAAATATCGTTTTAAAACCAATTATAATCATTTTAATTAAAAATTAAAATAAAATAACTCAAAGAAATTCTAGCTATCGCACACATGGTCAAGGTTCCTCCGAAGTGTATTAAATGCACGGGGTGTGCGACTTACGTAAGGTTCTACCTATCCAAAGGCCTCTCACGGCAAGGCGTCCTCTAAGCTTGTTATACTCGTGGTCGTGCAATTTGCAGTAGCTAACATTGTCTGGCTAGATGCTCGCGCGGGCGCGCGTCTTCAAACTCATCCTACCGCGAGGCCGTGCGGCTTACAGTTGGTGAATTCTAGTTCTGCTCCTGAGTTTGGTTCTGCATTGTTGCTGCTGCTACTGAAATGTCTTTTGTCCATCCATGCTCCACCCATTCATCACACCATGCATATCCCAGCTTGTGCCTCGCTTCATGCGTCCATTAGCCTCGTGCCCTCTAATACCACCAAATTAGGTCGATTCTCAAGACTTATTCACCAAAAGGAGTTTTAAGTACATGTAATGCAAAATAACATGAAATGCAACTAAAACAGTGAAATGTACTTGAGATGGGCATAATTCACAGAATTGATATCCAATAAGTAGGTATAAAACCCACTTATCAAATACCCCCAAACTTGAACTATTGCTTGCCCTCAAGCAATGTATGTTGAATAACAAAGAAAAATGCAAAAGCACTACTATGAAGCTAAACTACTATGCAAACTAGTCTCACATCATTCCAATTTAAACAGAATTTAAGCCCAAAATGCCTCAGCGAATTATCTAGATTCAGGAATACAAGTTCAAACTAAACGATGGTCATAACATCATACACTCAGATAATTCATACATGCTATAGAGATGTTGTGTGTGTGTGTAGTGTTCACCAAAACTTGAGTCCAGCAAAGAATATATATGCTAACATGCTCGAAACAGAAAATTATAGCCTAAATGGAGAATCATGTATACTTATACAATGCAAAATGTTTCAACATATCCAAATAAACTAAAGTTCAACAATGGGCTTAATTGCTTTATTGCTACTCACGAGGATGATTTTCGCTCTTTCCCGCGGTATTTATTGCTATTTTTCTTTTCTTTTTTCTTTTTTATATACATGACTCTGCAATTCCTTATTCCATTAGGCAACAAGTATACCCCTTAGCGAAGCTTTCAACCAATAACTCCTGACCATGAAAGACCTTAGGCGCTTAGGTGTAGAGACAATCCCCTCGCATTTTACTCAAGTAGCTGGGCCCCAAATAAGACTAGCCACGTTATTGCTATTCATTTTATATATATATATACATAGCACACCCATGTTTTCCTAAAGTTTGAATGCCAATGTTTGTCAAGTCTACATGCATGTTCCATATTTTTTCTCTTTTTAAAACTACATTTTCTAACAAGCGATGCAACACATAACTCTTATGCCTACACGTGATTGTTAACATAACCGTGCAAACCGAAAGCATTTAAATAGAAACATGAATTCCATCATGTAAAACATTATAACTATGTTCATGTTATCCCATATATTCAAGAATCCTTCACAATTCACCATCATCATTGGCTAGGCAAGAAATTCCATTAACCAAGAACTTTGTGAGACATGCAAATTAACTAAAACAAAAAAACTTTCTATCAATAAAATAATAACACCAAAAATAACTAAATTATTAAACTAATCATGCAACATTTTAACTAAACATGTAAAAACTAACTACATGCTACTATACTACTCCCCAATACCCCCAAACTTATAATATTCAATGCCCCATTGAATGAAGGTAAAGGGTACAAGAAAACTCCCCTACTAATCGACTATACCACCCTCCTCGGGTGGTGAATCTGGTGGTGGATAAGGCGCTGTTGTACCGAACTGAGGCCACTCGAGCATTGTTCCTTGTTGTGCAAACGTCTCGGCCAAGGCCCTCGTGAGTCCCATAGCAAATGTTCCAAAATTATCATACATGGCATCGACTTTTATCTCCAACCTTCGGAGCTGTCGATCGCTAGGAACAGTGTGTGCTCAGGTCGATGGGCCTGCCCCATCGGTCTGAGGGGTCTGCGGTGGCGGCTCTATAAATATTGGCTGGATAATAAAACCTAGCCCTCGCGGATGCGGTTCACCACCCGTCCAATCCTTGAATTTTGAAATAATAGCATGCGTGATATCATGGCTCGGGTTCTGCAACTGCTCGTTATTCCATGGGACTCCTTGTTGTGTACATAGCATGGCTGCCATAGACACGTGTGGAATACTCCCAGTCGTGCTCCCCCACAAATAACGCAACATGTTCTGATGAATAAGGTGGCCGAAGTCAATGTACATGCCTTTGATAATGCCCCATAAAATGATACCCCGCTCAGTGGTTATTTCATGTTAGTGAGCTGATGGAATTAATTTGGCGCAGATAAACAGATTCCATGCCTTGGCATATCGATTCAAGGAAGACGCTGGGAAAGATTTTGGCTCGGTCGTCCCTACCTTATAATTCCATTTGGTGCTCGGAATGCACAATTCAGAAATCACTAAGTCCAAGTCTGTTATCAAATGTGCACCTGTAACCCAATTAGCGAGACTGGCCTGGTGCATCGCTTATTACAAGATCGCTTCGATCATCACCGGTAGTCGAAAGTCCACTTGCACTCCTCGAACCAGTGTTATCCCTCCTTTCATCTCCTTAGCATTCGCGTAGAACTCTCGCACAACCCCCATGGGAATAGGAATAGGAGTTGCAGCCAAACTAACCCAGTCTCTTTCACGTATCATATTCCATAGTTGGCCATCTTACTTTTCAGGTTTAAAGCCTCGTTCTTTCACAAAGGATTTGGCCACAATACGATAATACTCTTGCTGAGCTTCCAAACTGATAAATTTTTTGTGGTCCACAACATCCGCTTCTTGGTTACTAGAGGAAGATTCTGAAGAAGAAGAGATGGGGATGGAGCGTGCTCTTTTGGGACCCATGTTCGGATGATAGAGAGAATGTAGACGAGTTGTTGGATAAGGAATAATCACTCCCGACCCCCAAACTAGTTACTGCACAACCCAAGTAGTAACCCTAGCTTTATTATGTGCAAGAAAATTCGCGAGTTTGATTTTGAAGGTAACGAGAATCGTGGGTAGGAGGTTTATATGGGAGCTGAGGAGGCGTGTTGTTATGGGAGAAAGGAAGGAGTCGCTTCTATTATATCAAGTGAAAATCCAATTAAGCCACGGATAGGTTTTAATTAACTATGCATGACCTTGGGTCTCATGTATACCGTGCAAGGAATGAATCTTGCGTGGGTGCACAAGTGGGGAATAGGATTGCTAAACTGAGATGGAGCTACTTGACTTTCGTTGGCATATATATGCGCCATGCGATGCCCCATCCTCATCTCGTATAATCGCTTTACTCCCAATCTGTATATCCGTGATGCGTGCACTTAAAGATACCTACATGGATATGAATGCACACTGTTAAGGCGTGAATTAATGAGCAACATAAGGACTCTACCCTACTCAAACATGTCTTGATGCCAATTTAACTATGCACTCAATGACGCACAACACATACATTGTCAAAAACGAAATAAAGATGAACTAACTAAACACCCTACTAAATGAATAAAAAGAAAATAGAGATAAAAATAATGGGTTGCCTCCCATCAAGCGCTAAGTTATAGTCAATTAGCTTGACTGTCTCTGAATCTCATGTCGAAGAAAGAATTGAGGTGACTTTTTGTCTGTCCACCTCGCCACCAAAGTAATGCTTTAATCGCTGTCCATTCATCTTAAAAGGCTTGTCCGAAATCTGATCATATACTTCAATTACACCATGCGGAAAGACAGTTTTCACTGTAAATGGTCCTGACCATCTTGATTTCCGCTTTCTGAGAAAAAGTTTAAGTCTGGAGATATAAAGAAAAACCCTTTGTCCTGGTTTAAAGGCTCTCTCAATGATTTTTCAGTCATGTCATTTCTTTACCTTTTCCTTATATAGTTTCGAATTCTCATATGCCTGTAATCTGAATTCATCCAACTCATTGAGTTAGAGTAAGAGTTTCTCCCCTGCAGCATTCAAATCAAAATTGAGCTTTCGAATTGCCCAATATGCCTTATGATCTAGCTCCATAGGAAGGTGACAGGCTTTTCCATACACGAGCTGATAGGGTGACATGCCCAACGAAATCTTATATGCAGTCCTATAGGCCCATACTGCATCATCCAACTTTAACGACCAATCCTTCTGTGTGGGATTCATGACTTTTTCAATGATTTTCTTGATTTCTCAATTCGACACTTCAGCTTGGCCATTTGTTTGTGGGTGATAAGTTGTAGTAATGCGATGGTGCACCCCATACTTAGCTAACAAAGTTGTAAACTGCCTGTTGCAAAAATGACTGCCTTCATCACTGAGGATAGTTCTTGGAGTTCCAAATCTCGTGAAGATGCTTTTGTGTAAAAATCTGAGGACGACCTTGGCATCGTTTGTCAGGAGAGCTGCCATTTCTACCCATTTTGAGACATAATCCACTGCGAGCAAGATGTAGAGATTTTCGCAGAAAGAAACAAAAGGTCCCATAAAATCAATTCCCCAAACATCAAAAATTTCTACTTCGAGGATCGTATTCAAAGGCATTTCATTTCTTTTGGAGATGTTCCCGACTCGCTGACATCTATCACACCTCTGGACAAAACTGTATGCATCCTTAAAAATTGTCAGTTAGTAGAATCCTGCTTGTAGTACTCTGGCCACTGTTCTTTCACCACCATAGTGACCTCCATACACCGAAGCATGACAATCCCGCAAAATCCCCTCGGTCTCACTATACGGAATACACCTCCTTATCATTTGATCAGAACACTGTTTAAACAAGTAAGGCTCATCCCATATATACCATTTAACATCATGCATAAATTTCTTCTTTCGATAGCCCACTAAGTCAGAAGGTACCATTTTACTCACCAAGTAATTAGCGTAATCTACAAACCATGGCACTTCCCCTTTCACCACAAACAACTGCTCATCTGGAAAAGTTTTATTGATCATAACATTATCATCTACTTGCCTTTCCGGATTCTCTAGTCGCGATAAGTGGTACGCCACTTGGTTTTCGGTTCCCTTTCTGTCTTTGATCTCCAAATCAAATTCTTATAGTAGTAAAATCCATCTAATCAATCGGGGTTTTGCATCCTTCTTTGCCATTAAAGATCGAATTATCGCGTGATCCGTATGCACTATTACCTTTGTGCCAATCAGATATGCTCGAAATTTATCAAAGGCGTACACTACTGCCAACAACTCTTTCTCTGTGGTAGTGTAGTTTAGCTGTGCATCTGTAAGAGTCTTACTGGCATAATATATCACATGAAAAATCTTCTCTTTCCTCTGCCCCAAAACAGCCCCTACAGCGTAATCGCTTGCATCACACATCAACTCAAATGGTAATTCCCAATCTGGCGCGATAATCACAGGTGCTGACGTTAGTTTTCTCTTTAAGTGTTCAAATGCTGACACACGGGCTTTATCAAAGTTAAACTATATATCTTTCTCCAATAGACTGCATAGTGGTTTGGTTATCTTGGAGAAATCTTTGATAAATCTGCGGTAGAAACCTGCATGTCCCAAAAAACTACGAACACCTTTTACGGAAGTAGGTGGTGGCAAGTTCTCAATCGCGTCCAACTTTGCTCTATCCACCTAAAGTCCCTTCTTCGAAACCTTGTGTCCCAGTATAATTCCTTCCTGTACCATGAAATGGCACTTTTCCCAGTTCAGCACCAAGTTCGTCTCAACACATCTCTTCAAAACCAGAACCAAATTCTCGAGGCATAAATCAAACGAGTCCCCAAAGACCAAGAAGTCATCCATAAATACTTCCACGTTCTGTTCCACCATGTCTGAAAATATAGCCATCATGCATCTCTGAAAAGTGGCTGGAGCATTGCATAATTCGAAAGACATCCTTCGAAAAGCAAAAGTGCCGTATGGGCATGTGAAGGTAGTCTTTTCTTGGTCTTCTGGAGCTATCATAATCTGATTGTAGCCTGAATATCCATCCAAAAGGCAATAATACTCATGCCCTGCTAATCTATCCAACATATGATCGATGAATGGTAGTGGAAAATGATCTTTCCTTGTAGCTTTGTTGAGTCTACGGTAATCCATGCAGACTCTCCACCCCGTCACTGTGCGTGTTGGAATTAACTCATTATTTTCATTGGTCACAACGGTCATACCACCCTTCTTTGGCACACACTACATTGGGCTCACCCATGAGCTGTCTGAAATCGGATAAATTATTCCTGCATCCAGCCATTTCAGTACCTCTTTCTTGACCACTTCTTTCATTATCGTATTAAGCCTTCTTTGTTGCTCAAACGACAGTTTACTCCCATCTTCCAGCAAGATCTTATGCATACAGAACAAAGGACTGATCCCTTTAATATCTGTTATGGTCCATCCAATAGCGGATTTAAACTCTCTAAGCACTCATAGCAGTTTTTCTTCTTGAAAAGATGTTAGTGCAGAAGAAATAATCACAGGTAACTTTGAATCTTTATTTAAAAATGCATACCTGAGATGTTCTGGAAGTGGTTTTAATTCAAGTTCTGGAGGTGTCTCAAGAGATGGATTTAATTTGACCGATGAATCTCCAGCTTTTGTCAATGGCTAGCCCAGTATTCCAAATCTCCTGAATTTTGGGATGACATTCAGGTATTGCATAAGTTCATTGACTGCATCGTCCTCCAATTCTGAATTTTCAGCAATGATACTTTTTAACGGTTCATAATCCACAAGACTCTGTACCTCATCCTTTACGACTCGATCCACCAAATCAACCAGAAAACATTCTTCTTCATCTGTTGGGAACTTCATGGCTTTGAAGACATTAAAGGTGACCTCCTGATCATGAACACGCATCGTAAGTTCCCCTTTCTGCACATTTATCAAAGTCTTGCCTGTGGCTAAGAATGGTCTCCCCAGTATTATTGCTATGCTTTTGTCTTCCTCGTAGTCTAAGATAATGAAGTCAGCTGGGAAAATAAACTTGTCCACCTTTACCAACACATCTTCAATAATTTCCCATAGATACGTGATGGATCTATCAGCTAGCTATAATGATATGTTTATCGGCCTTGGAGCCGGTAGTCCCAACTGATTAAATACTGACAAGGGCATCAAATTTATACTTGCCCCCAAATCACATAAACACTTACTGAAGTTCATCTTTCTAATTGTGCACATAATTGTGAAGTTTGCCTTGATCCTTGACTTTGGAGGTAATTTCACTGCAAGCGAAACCTTTGCCTTTGCATTCCTCTATCAAGGCTACCGTCTCAAACTCATCTAGTCTTCTCTTCCTTGACAATATACCCTTCATAAACTTTGCGTAGCTTGGCATTTGTTCCAATGCCTCGACGAACGGTATGTTGATCTGCAGCTTTTTGAATATCTCCAAGAATTTCTAAACTATTTATCCTCCCTCTGCTGAGTTAATCTTTGTGGATACGGTACTTGAGGGTGGATTGGTGGCACTGAACTCTTAGGCTTTTCCTCTGAACCTGGTTTATCCTTCTCGACCTGCTGCGACTCAGGTTTTTCAAGATTTCCTTCATCAACAATCACCTGCTCTGCCTCGCGCGGCCTCGCAACCTCCTTAGTGTTCTCAGGCATGGGCGCGCGACTTATAGTGTCTGACAGATTTTTCCCAGATCTTAATGATATTGCTTGGCATTGTTCCTTCCTGTCTCTTCTAGGATTTGTCTATGTGTTACTTGGCAAGGAACCTTGGGGCCTGTTGTTAAGCATGCTCGCCATCTGACCCATCTGAGTTTCCAAATTCTTAATAGCCACTGCTTGGCTTTTAATCATAACTTCCATGTTTGCCATGTATTTCAACATCATCTCCTCCACTTCTGATTTATTTTCTGGCCGTGGTGCAGCCGGAGCGTGATTGTTGTTGAGAGAATCTCGGTGGAAACGGTGGTTTTGGTGTATACTGTGGCTGAGCTGCCTATGAATGAAATTGATGATTCGGCTGAAATTGACTTTGTTGATTTACTTGGTTATTCGACCAGCTAATGTTTGGACGATTTCGGTTATTGGGGTGGTATGTGTTCTAAAATTGACCTTGGTCTTTCCTGCAGTTACTCACATACTGCACTGACTTTGAGCTGATGGCACATTGATCCGTGGAAAGTGACCCCGCACAAATTTCACAAACGAAGGCAACTATTTTCATTTTGCTCTCTGCTATTGAGCCTATCTTCTTTGCCATAGCTGCCATCCGTGTCTTGATAAGCGTGTAATAAAGATCTACCTCCAACACACCTACAACCTTGGGCTATGGCATCCGAGATGTAAGATTCTAAAAATCGTTAGCTGTCATAGTCTCAATAAGGGTATAGGCCTCGTCATAGCTTTTTGCCCATATTGCCCCTCCAGTAGCTGCATCTACAATTGGTCTCGATTGCCATCCTAATCCATTATAGAAAGTATTGATTACCATCCAATCCGGCATACCATGATGTAGACACTTCCTTAGTATCTCTTTGTATCTCTCCTATGCTTCATATAAGGACTCTCCCTGTTGTTGCTCAAACTGACATATAGTTGTCCTCATCTTTGCAGTCTTAGCCATTGGGAAGAACTTGGCTAAGAATTTCTGCACTAAGTCCTCCCATGTAGTGATTGACCCTGGCGGCAAAGAATGAAACCAACTCCTCGCCTTATCCCTCAATGAGAATGGGAACAACCGCAGTATGATAGCATCCTACGTCACACCGTTATATCGGAATGTATCACAAATCTCTATGAAGCTCAATAAGTGTTCATTCGGATCATCCGTAGCAGCACCCCCAAACTGAACTGAGTTCTGCACCATCTGAATTGTGCTCGGTTTAATCTCAAAAGTATTCATTTGCTATTTCCTATTCGACTATGCTAGACTATAGCCCGCTTATATTCTAAGCGTGGAATAATCTCGTGAGAGCAGATGCTCTTCTCTTTGCTCAATTCTCTGTTCTTCTGCCATACTAACTATAGTACTCTCTAACTGAGCTTGTAAATTTCTTCGCACACTAGCTTTCCAACCTCTCCCGTTAATGTTATCCTGCGCTGGTGTTAATTCGGAATTGGAAGATCTTGTGTGCATAAAAATCTACAAGTACCTGAAATCACAAATAAAACAAAAATAGAAATGAGATAAGAATAGATATGTCTAAGTCATACAAAATAGCTTAAAATAGATGATAATTATTTAAACTAAACGCCTTTCCCCGGCAATGGCGCCAAAAACTTGATGCCTCTTTTTCAGTTATAACAAAAGAGCTCTAACTCATACAAGCATACATGCGTCAACAAGCAATACAGAGTAAGTAAAGTATCGATCCCACAGAGAAAGTTGTTAAATTTAAACTACTATTCATCAATTAAATCAATATATTCATATGCTTAGATTAACGACTATAATTGACGAATTAAACTAATTGCAAATAACAACTAAAATAAGAATATTAATGGAATAAATCAAATTTGGAAATAATGGGATCCTAACTTCATTTAATATTTCATCTAGCTACCACTATCATGCAAGACTTGTTCACATATCACAGGAAAATATCCAAGAGCACTAATAGAGTCATAGCCATTTTTCAATGCACTAGGACCTACTTACACAACATCCACAGATAATAGATTCTATGTAATCAACAATATAACCAAAATCACTATATGTCTATGTGAAATTGCAATAATACTGAATTGAAGCACAAGCCCTTATTTTAACTCATACGGTGAATAAGTATATGTCTATCTCATTCACGAAATACGCAAGCCATATACAATAGCCCCATATATGTATGCTATTATGACTACAATCCATACTCGCATGTTCATTGTCAATTCCATGCAAATACTGAAACGAATGGCGATCAAGCATTCATACGTGTAAAACAACCATAATAGAATTCCCATATGATATGTAAAACAGCCCTAGCAATCAAACATGCAACCAAACTACATATTAAAATCCGTTAGAATCCCATAATAGAGTTTAGTTCATGACTGAACCAAAAGCCATTACGGGGTCAATGCTAAACATGATTATAAAGTAAATAATTGAAAGATGAGGGATAGAACGATCAAACCCAATTGTAGATTGCAAACCAATATCAACGTTCAAAACCTCATATAAATCCAGAAAAACAATATTATAAATGCACAATGATGGAGAATCCCAAGAAGAATTAGAGAAGATGGAGTTTTGGTTTCGTTCTTCGTTGAAATCTCTCTCACATGTAAACCCTAGTTACTACGATGAAAATATGTCAAAAGTTATTCAAGTCTATCGAAAGTTATGTCTGACACCAGTCAAATATCGTTTTAAAACCAATTATAATCATTTTAATTAAAAATTAAAATAAAACAACTCAATCGACTCAAATTTATCGCTATCGGCGATCGCAAGCCCTCGATGTATTCAATGCATGCGGGTGTGCGACTTTGACGTATGTTCTACCTATCCAGCCCGACCTCTCATGCAATGCCGTCCTCTAAGCTTGTTATACTCGTGGTCGTGCAATTTGCAGTAGCTAACATTATGCGGCTAGATGCTTTCATGCAAGCGCCAATGGCGTCTTCAAACTCATCTGCCATGCGGTACAGCTTGACTTCACCATGAATTGAATTCGGTTACGCTCCGAGTTTGGTTCTCGCATTGTTGTTTCATTGCCATCGAAATGTCTTTTGTCCATCCATGCTCCACCCATTCATCACACCATGCATATCCCAGCTTGTGCCTCGCTTCATGCGTCCATTAGCCTCGTGCCCTCTAATACCACCAAATTAGGTCGATTCCTGCACTTATTCACCAAAAGGAGTTTTAAGTACATGTAATGCAAAATAACATGAAATGCAACTAAAACAGAGTGAAATGTACTTGAGATGGGCATAATTCGCGTAAATTGATATCCAATAAGTAGGTATAAAACCCACTTATCAAATACCCCCAAACTTGAACTATTGCTTGCCCTCAAGCAATGTATGTTGAATAACAAAGAAAAATGCAAAAGCACTACTATGAAGCTAAACTACTATGCAAACTAGTCTCACATCATTCCAATTTAAACAGAATTTAAGCCCAAAATGCCTCAGCGAATTATCTAGATTCAGGAATACAAGTTCAAACTAAACGATGGTCATAACATCATACACTCAGATAATTCATACATGCTATAGAGATGTTGTGTGTGTGTGTGTGTAGTGTTCACCAAAACTTGAGTCCAGCAAAGAATATATATGCTAACATGCTCGAAACAGAAAATTATAGCCTAAATGGAGAATCATGTATACTTATACAACGCAAAATGTTTCAACATATCCAAATAAACTAAAGTTCAACAATGGGCTTAATTGCTTTATTGCTACCCACGAGGATGATTTTCGCTCTTTCCCGCGGTATTTATTGCTATTTTTCTTTTCTTTTTTTCTCTTTTTTTTTTATACATGACTCTGCAATTCCTTATTCCATTAGGCAACACTGCTACCCCTTAGCGAGCTTTCAACCAATAACTCCTAGACCATGAAAGACCTTAGGGCGCTAGGTGTAGAGACAATCCCCTCGGGCGTACTTACTCAAGTAGCCAGGGCCCCGAAATAAGACTAGCCACGTTATTGCTATTCATTTTATATATATATATACATAGCACACCCATGTTTTCCTAAAGTTTGAATGTCAATGTTTGTCAAGTCTACATAAATTAAATAATTGAATTAGAACCTAAATTAAAGCTTATTAGATTGATCACTGAGCGAAGGAAAAACAAGTACAATCCCAAAGGTTAAACAAAATCAACCCAAAGTCTTAAATGAACTAGAAATATAACATGATTCTTCACGATTTGGCAAATACAGGAAAAGGGTTGATTACGGTGAAATTGTGGAGCTTAATGTTGGCTTTGAAACACGTTCGGTGAAAAGATTGGGGTCTTTAGGGTTAAGAGAGATAGCTTGGGAGTAAAGGTCAACGTCCGATTCAAGTGGTCGTCAACAAACGCCTCCTTAGCCTTCATTCCAGATCCGACGACGCCAATCATTAGATGGTTGGGGTTTGTGAGTTCACCCAAACAGATGTAAACTTGGATGGATGGATTGATCGATTGGGATTAGATTAGACTGGGAAGATTATAATAAGGGGAGAGAAGAATGCTTTACTTGAGAGAGTTGAGGCCCGAACAAATAAATAAAGATAAATTGGAAAAGAAGACTATAGAAACACAAAAACAAACTAAAACCATTACCGATATGCAAAGTTAGGAAAACATAAAGAAACTAAAATCGTACAAAATCCAACTTAGTTCAAGCTCAAAAGTAATACTATCAATCATAATAACAGAACATAATCAATATTGTCACTACATTTTTTTTCTTATGGTTTAGTACTGAACTAATTAAAAATAAAATTAAATAATCCAAAAGTCTTTCTTAATTAAAGCCCTCCCAAATTATTATTTAACTAAATATTAAATACAATACCAAAAATTAAAGTTACTTTAAATTAATCTCCAAAAGACTTTTTTGGATTAATATTATATACTTAAAATAAAATTTAAAGTCTTTTGCATTATTTAATTTTATTTTATTTAACTTTAACTTTATTTAATTATGATCATAAAAATAAACTTTTATGGAGAAATTTTAAAGTTTAACATAGTGTAAAGTTATTTACTTTATAGTTTATTAAAATAAATAGTTGATATTGTAAGTTACTTAAAATGTGTTATTAAAATTAAATTTACTATTGTAAAAAATTTAAGGTATTTATATTCACCACAATTAATTCAAAAAAATTATTTAGAACAAGATATCGACCAATTTTATCTCTCGCAAAAAACTTCTGAATAATGATATAGTGAGTAATAATTTCTTCACTAAATAGATTTTTTCCTCGCAAATTTTCATCATAAATTGGCTCCAAAAATCTTTCTATCGCTCCAATTTTGCGAAGAAAAAAATATAAATTGTGAAAGATGTTTCTTTCGCTAATAACTATATTGTCACTATACTTTTTCCTTCACTGTTCCTTCGCTAAACAACTCCTCATGTGAAGGAATAAATTCCTTCACAAAATTTCCTTCGCTAGAGGCCATTTTTGGTGTAGTGCCTACGTACTCCTATTGAAGAGGAGATTAGGTCTGCGTAGTTCGAACCTGGTGTAAGAGGTTTAATACTGAATGTGAAATGGGTAAATGGGTGTAGAAGCTTTATTGATGAAAAAGGGTGTAGAAGTGTTTTTTGTGGTTTTTGTTTTTGTAGAAAAAGGGCAGAAATATTTTTGTTGTTTTTTTTATTGCAATCGGGCCATATAGAATATGGTTCCCTACGCATCTCCCAGTATCGTGGAGATCAAAGTCGATGTAGTTACGCCCTCGTGACGAATTGCGGTACCAAGAGAAGTATGAATCCCATGTGCGAAAGCTATATCTTTAGGAGAAGAAAGTTTGGTCCCATGATTGGGACAAACTGCAGGTGTCAAAAAGTTTGATCCCGTCTTCAGGACAAACTGCAAGCGTAGAAAAGTTTAATCCCATCTTCAGGATAAACGGCAGGTGTGAAAGGTTCAATCCCTGGGTGGATAACCGAAATTATTTGAAAGGTTTGAAATGAAGTAAAACCAGGCTGCTGGTTTGAAGTGTATGTTTCCCTGAGGGGCAGAAGAGTATGTAAAAAGGGTTAGAAAACCAGAATGACTGGTGATCTGATGATTAAAAACCAGGATGTTTGCTTGATGGAAACTTCAGACATAGTACCGTTTCACGGTGTCCGAGTTGATAAACTGTAGAAATTCATTGCCGTCCATTTCCTGTAGTCTAAGAGCACCTCCTGTCAATACCTCCTTGACAACAAATGGGCCTTCCCAATTAGGAGTGAATTTTCCCTTAGATTAATCTTGGTTGTCAATGATCTTTTTCAAAACCAAGTTGTGTTGTTCAAACTGCCGTAGCCAGACTTTCTTGTTGTAGGATCTTGCGATCCTTTGCTGATATAACTGACCATGGAAGATAGCCGCGGTTCACCTTTCGTATATTAGAGATAATTGATGATACCTATCTTGTACCCATTGATCTTCATCTAGCTGAGCGTCCATCAATACTCTGAGGGATTCCATTTCCACCTCTATGGGGAGCACTTCTTCCATCCCATAGGCTAATAAGTAGGGGGTTGCCCTAGTGGAAGTACACATTGAAGTTCTGTAGGCTAATAAAGTCGGAGGAAATAAGTCAGGCCATCCTCTGTGATTGGCGGACATTTTTTGCATGATCTTCTTAATATTTTTATTAGCCGCTTCAACAGCACCATTCATCTTTGGATGGTAGATGACAGAGTTAAGGTGTTAGAGGTGGAATTTACTACATAACTCCTCCATCATTTTGTTGTTGAGGTTTTTAGCATTGTCTGACACAATGACCTCTGGTCTGGTTGTCCATATCGACAGACGATATTATTACTTATGAACGCAATGATGACTTCTTTGGTAACCCTGGGGAAGGAGGCTGCTTCTACCCATTTGGTGAAGTAGTCGATCATGGTGAATATGAATCGATGTCCATTACTGGCTTTGGGTTCGATGGGCCCGATCACGTCCATTTCCTATATTGAGAAGGGCCATGGTGAACTCATATTGTGGAGTTCCCTTAGAGGGGCGTGGATAGCATTCCCATGAATTTGGCATTGATAGCACCTCTTGACGTGATAATCACAATAATAATGCCCTGTTCTGAGGATCTTCTTAACAAGTAGGGGTTCGCTCATGTGTGGGCCACATACTCCACCATGGATATCATCCATGAGCCTTTAAGCTTGGTCTTTGTCTAGACATCTGAGGAGACCTAATCCTGTATCTCTTTTGTAGAGTGTATCTCCGCTCAGGTAGAATTTCATAGCAAGTCGATGGATCCGCCTTTTTTCAGTTAGGCTCGCCTCAGTGGGTGTAGATCCATCTTGTAGATACTCCTTGATATCTTGATACCAAGGGTTGTGGATGGGAGATTGTGACACCCTCAAATCTAGGTACTTCATTCCCACAAGATTTGGTGTTCACTATTCAAGCATTCATACTATCTACCCAAATAAAATAATATTTGAATCATAAAACCTCCCCTTAAATACGGTTACATTATTAAGTTCAAAAACATCCCAGGTTATCTAACCTTTAAACGTCATTCAAATACGGAAATAAATTATTATATAACTTCTTTAAAATAAAGTCTTAAGATCATCATAATAAAAGTCTAACATCATAATCAAAGTCAAGATTACAAGTCTTCATTACTTGTACATTTTTCTATTTCCTTTGCTAGTCGAAGGTTCATCTACCTTCTCCTCTTTAGTTGCAGTGAGTTTATAAATATGCAAGAGTGAGAAAAATAATTACTCACTAGATATAATAGAGAATCAACAGGAGTATAACAATAATAACTGCCAATAATAGGCTCATCAAAAGTGAATAGTACTCTAACAATAATAATCAGAAACTGGAATCCAAAATATGGAATATACATCACTGAGGGTCATAAGACCATGAACTACGCCCACGATTGCAAGTAATCTTTCAACTCCAACTTTAATAATAAATATAAGACTATAAGGACCTCGTACTTAGGGGGATCAGCCCTTCGTACAATGTATTGTGCATAAACATTTTAACGATACGCGTATGTTAACCCCTAATAATAATAATAGGGTTGTTCACCTCAGTATTTAGAGTACAAGTCCGCACCAAAAAAAGTTTGGTTTGGATAAGCTTTCAAGGGTAATTTAGAGTTTACGAACATCAACTAAGGATTAGTTGAATAAAACTGTAACAACATTATGCTATGGAATAATTCATAAGTGAATCAACATTGTATACTAAGGTCATGCTTTAGGAATAATCTAAGAGCATAAGTATTGAATAATGTAACATACCTTGCTTGAACAATGTTAAGCTAAGGTTAAAACCTTATTTAAAGTTGAATTTTAAGCATGCATAACAAATATATAATAAGTTGAATGATAAAACTTGTTCAGTATTAGTGTGTTAGAATGTAGAAATTTGTATGCTAATTAACAAGTTAAAGATTCGCTCAAAATCAAGAGATAAGGTTTAGGAAATTACACGATATAATTAGGGTTAAGAAACTTGCGCAAAGAAAGCTTAGAGTTAGGAAAATTTGCTCAAAGATAGTTTAGATACTTGCACAATTATAAAAGTAGAGTTAGAGAACTTGCCTCGTGCGTAGATTAAACAATCACTACTCACGTTCACCCCAAGTCCTACACATACCATATGTATTGACAATGCACATTAGTTACACTAACATTACCTTCATGAGTTACTTTCTACTTTTAGTATAGCTACTAACTAAGTTTAAGTTTAAACAACATCGCATCTTTTCATGAACATTACTTTTTAGCTTTATTACAACTACTTAAGTGATCATGTCATTGCACCACATACACATTAACAACTTGATACAGCATCCTATTACATGTCCAACATGTTATCATTAAGTTATACTAATACACAAATGATTGCACTTGCATTCGCGCATCCCGACGCCCTCTGATTGGCTCCAAATACACAATAGTCCTAAAGATGACCATTTTGATCCTTCATAACGATTTTAAATTGAAAACCTTAAAGAATAAAAGTTATAGGCCTATTCGTCCTCTTTTCGAATCATCTTGAATCACCTAAATCGGAGTTCGTATGAAAACGTTATGGCCATTTTACTACAGGAGGTCAAAACTGTCCAACCTAGACCACTTTTCTAGCGCAGGGCGCGAAGACGATGTGTGCCGGAACCTGAATTTCACTCACAGGGCGCGAATTCAGTATTTGAAGCCTTTTGGCCCCCATTTTTGGTATTTGGGGTGAACGTGAGTAGTATTCATATACGAATTAACAACGACTAAACCAACTAACCCAGACCACTTTTCTGCTAACATCTAAATTTACATGTACAACTAACATAATTTACACATAATCATAACCAATTATTCATATACGAATTAACAACGACTAAACCAAGATTTTAGAAAAACTTAAATTTTGAAAACACGGTTTAAAACCAAAACTCCATAGTTGATATATTATAACACAGTGAACACTTTAATCATAATGATACACCAATTTGATTCTTTTGAACTAAGTTCTCTATAATTCTTAACAAACTAACTAACATAGTCACAGTTCAATTTCACACACTAAATTGATCATCATAATTGTTACTTACATAAGCCACATAAGAAATACATATACTAACATTATTTCTTCCTACTGTAAACCAAAATTTGCATGCGATTATTGATTAAACACCATATTTAATCACTATAAACATGTATAACCCCCATAACTTAGTTACATAACAACAATTCGGGAGAAATTAAATTTACAGAGCATAGAAAAATTTTGTCGTAGAAACCCATATATGCATAATAAGAGTATAGAACATACATTTTTCTTCTTAATAGAAATCCTTGCTACACACTAGAATTGTTCTTCTCTGCACAAGCTCTCTCTCAAATTCTCTCAAGTCTCAATTCTCTTTATTGCCTAGCACAACTAGAATGAAGCTCTGATAGCTAGTATGCGTAACATAAGAAAACACAAAGTGATATGGCCTTAATAGCCATCATCAGTTATCAAAATAACGTCTACAACATCAATACGTTATATTTATTATTTATTTTATTTTATTTATTTTATAAATTAGAAATATCAAAAGTCATAAGGCTTGTTTGGCAAACCATTTAAATTTTAAAGAATTTATATCCTTAAGCATTGTTTGGGTAAAACTAGATTAAAACTACTTTAATTTATTTTTAATAACTCCTTATACTATAGTTATTTGTCACACTTTATTTATCAAGCTTTCAAATTTAATTTAATTAATTCAAATAACAATTAATTAAATAATTCATTTAATCACATAACTCAATACAAATAACTAACCATCAACTTGAAATATCAATATAATAATAATTTCCTTAACTTAATTATTTATTTAACACATAAATAATTAATCAATTCAAATTAAACAAATATTTATTTAGCAATAAATACACCAATTAAATATTTATATAATTCAATAAATATTTAAAATTACAATTTAAATTTTCGGATTGTTACATCCTTCCCTCCTTACAAGTATTCTGTCCCCAGAATCACAACTCAAACAAATAAATCGTCACAGAGGTAGCTCATCCGATACTTCTCCAACATAGTTTCCATAAGTTGGGGCCTTTTGCAGGGAAAATGTGATGTTTGGCATGTTTTCCTTGTCAGGTATGTGAATCAAGGAGGCCAACGTTGCTAGTGCATCAGCAAAATCATTCCTATTACGAGGAATGTTTAGAAGGGAGATTTCTTCGAACTCCAAAGCCATCTGTAGAACTTGCCGATGGTAAGGCAATAGATGTAATTCTTTGGTTTGATAGATTCATGTGGATTGTTTGATTACCAGCTCTGAATCCCCAAAGACAGTTAATCGCCTAATGCCCATTGAACTGGCAAGTTTTAGCCCCGTGATACAACCTTTATACTCAGCTGTGTTATTGGTGCTGACAAACTATAATTTGACGGCAACGGGATACTGTTCCCCCGTACCGGGTACTAGAACTGCTCCAGCTCTAGAACCTTCTGTGTTAACAGCTTCATCGAATTACATTTTCTATATGTGGCATGTATCGTACTGAAGGTGTTGCTAAACTGCCATTACCCCTTCATCGGGAAAATATATTTCCAAGGGTTTGTAATCCCCTACAGGTGCGGCGGCCAGTTGATCCTCAATTCCTTTACCTTTGACAGATTTTTGCGTCACATAAACGATGTCAAATTGTTGTGGGATCAACTTCCATCTGGACAGCCGATAATTTAGTATGGGCTAACTGAACACATACTTGAGAGGATCCACGCGGGATATGAGATGGGTTGTGTGACCATTGAGGTAATGTTGTAACCTCATGGAAGCCCATGCTAAAGCACAACAAGTCTTCTCAATCAGAGTGTACTTGTGTTCACTGCTGCTGAATCTTTTGCTTAGGTAATAGATAGCTCGTTCTTGGCCTCTATCGTCTTTTTGCCCCAGCATGCAGTCCATAGCATTGTCATTAATGGACAGGTACATGAACAGGAGAACATCATCCCTGGGAGGTACCAAAATAGGAGTGTTAACAAACTGCTCTTTGATTATAAGGAAGGCTTTCTGACACTCATCGTTCCATTTCATGGAGGAGTTCTTCCTTAACAATTTGAAGATGGACTCACAGGTTGCTGTGAGTTGAGAAATAAACCTGCTAATGAAGTTGATTCTTCTCAAAAATCCCCGTATTTCCTTCTCTGTCTGAGGAATGGGCATTTCCTTAATGGCCTGGATTTTGGTGGGATCCAGCTCAATCCCTTTGTGGCTGACTAGGAAACCTAGTAACTTGCCTAATTTAACGCCAAAGGCGCACTTGGCTGGATTCAACTTTAAGTTGTACTTACACAACCTGTTGAAGTGCTTTTTGAGATGGTCTAAGTGGTCTTCTTCCCTTCGGGACTTGACAATGATGTCATCCATGTAGATCTCTATCCCCTTGTGCATTAAATCATGGAAAAGAGCCATCATAGCTCGCTGATAGGTTTCCCCGGCATTGATGAGGCCGAATGACAACCTTCTGTAACAGAATATTTCCCAAAGCGTAATGAAAGTAGTTTTCTCACGGTCCTCCTCAGCGACCATAATCTAATGATACCCCGTGAAGCAATCCGCAAATGAGTACATGTCGTATTGAGTAGTATTGTCAATGAGAATGTGGATAAAGGGCACGGGAAAGCTATCTTGAAGGTAAGCTTTGTTCAGATCCCGGTAATCCATGCAAACTCACACCTTTCCTCCTGGTTTAGGCACGAGAACAATGTTGGATATCCATTCCGGATATGTGGACACCATGATAATGCTAGCTCAAAATTATTTCACAATTTCTTCTTTCACCTTTAAACTCCACTCAGGTTTCAATCGCCTGAGCTTCTACCTGACTGGCATAAATCTCTCCTTAATGGGAAGGCGATGAAGGACAATGTCAGTGGACAAACCCACCATATCTTCATGAGACCATGCAAACACATCCTAGAATTGGGTTAGTAGCGCAACCATGTCATGCCGTTGGTTTGGGGTTAGGTCTGAACCAATCTAGATTAGCTTAGGGCTTTCTAAGGTTCTAAGATTGAAAGAAGTGGTTTGGTCAAGGTTGGGTTTAGGTTTATCTTCGACCCATTCATTAATCTCCTGAGATGTCTTAATGTCCTCTTGGATTTCCATCAAGTTCCAACTTTTCATCAAAGTTACAGTCCTTGTAGAGAAAAGGCACCTCATCAGCAAGTACAGGCACATCTAAATTCAGAGTCCTGAAATAAAATATGCTTTCACTTAATATATGAAACTGTTTAATCATACAAAAGTGTTAGCATGTATTGATAAAATAACTACTAATATTGTACAGATAAGTAAGCAATTAAAGTTTTCTACAAGGCAGAAGGATTTCTGCCCGTTTTACCCTCTTCGACCAATGCATGGAGTGCTACTCCAATTGTGGAGGGTAAAGTCTTGATGGACTGCAGTGATGGAGGGGCTGTCATCATCCTCCTTTTCCCGAATGATGACCATAACATCTGGGCAATCATCGTCTGGGGTATATCTGTTTGTATGCTCATCATGGACAATGATGCGTATGCCTGACATCATTAAGGCGATGTCATGTTTACGTTTTCGTTCCTTTTCTTCCACTTCAGGATCAGGAATCAGGACCTCTTTTGCTTTTAAGGGTACTAGTTTGGGAAACAACATAGCCATAACATGGGCTGACACCTTTACCGAAGACTGTATCAGCTCATGAGGTGCAGATGGAGAAAATTTCCATGTGGTGGAAGTTTGAGGAACCTGCTTGTGCTTATGAGGATTCCTGTGACTGGACTGGAAGAATAGCCTAGTTCGGATGTCCTAGTTTGAATGGACACTTGGATTGGGTGCTTAATACCCTGCTGATTTTTACCAAGCCCTTGTCCAGGCTGATGACCCAATGACATCATTTCTTGAGTGGCCGACATAACCTAGACAGAAATCTTGGGTATGAGAAGTGGCGCTCCAATAGGATGGTATTGTGTGTTTCTCACTTCCAAAGTATGAAAACTAGTCGGCTCAACTTCTAAATTGAAGCTGATGATTGGTAGGTTTCCTTGTTCAGGACATTCCGGCTCAGCGTTAACAGTGACTAGGCTATTGTTGACAATGTATTTTAAGTTATTGATGTAGTGTAGAAGGGATAGTTCCAGCCATGTGGATCCATGGTCTACCCAATAGCAGGTTGTATCCCAAATCTATCTTGAGGACGTGAAAGGATACATTGAATGTATTTGGACCAATCTCAATTGGCAGTTCAATCTCTCCGACAAAATTTCATCGGGATCCATCAAAAGCTTTGATAACCGTATGGGTACTTTGTATCCATTTGAGATTGACTTTCATCTTCACCAAAGTAGCATAAGGATAGATATTCATAGACGAACCTCCATCTATCAAAACTCCAGCTAACATATACCCGGAGGATAAAACTACAATGTGCAATGTTTTACAATGACCGGTCCCTTCGGGCAGTATGTCGTCATCAGTGAAGAATATCACATTGTTGTTAAAAATGTGATCAACCAGATGTTGATACTTTTCCACATCCACTGATTTTGGCAAGTAGACTTCTTCCAAAACCTTCAATAAGATCTTTATGTGATCCTCGGAAGAGATAACCAAGTCCAATATTTAGATTTAATGTGGAGCTTCTCTTAAGCTTAGAACCACCTTGGCTTCAGTATGGCCCATAGTGCGGAGGAATTTCTCAATTTTCTCCATGGGAATCTTCCCCTTTGCTTTTATGGCGGGCTTCATCACCCTCTGAGGAAGATATAGTGGATTTTCCTTCGACACTGTAGTAGTAGTATGAGATGTGGATCCTTCAGCTTCTCCATAATTCCTTGGGACTTTGTGTAAGCTGACAACAGGATAGTGTGCTCTGAAGGGTAAAGAAATTGGCTCTGGTGCAACCACTTTCAAAGGATTGTCAGCTCCTTTGAGTTGAATTGCTTGTATGGGAAATGGTTTGACAGTCTCATCAGCCTCAGTGGATATAACTGCTACTAATCCCTTCCATTTGGTAGGACAGGTATTCCCACTCTCCAAGAAGACAAAGTCATCATCATATGCCAATTCACAGGACACCACCGTCGATTAAATTACGAATAAGGTGGCGAGTGCCCAATTCTTACATCTTTGTGACCGCGAGAATGTGAATGATATTAACATACTCCTTCGGAGTTAAACCGTCTAGAACGGGGATTAATTGGAGGTAGAAGGGAGGTAATTCTTACTTCGTTAATTAGAATCTGAAATATCTCCTCCATAGGTTAGCCCAAGTATGTAAATTCCCTTTCATTGGCAAAATCCTGACAGGCTTTAGCACTTGCTCTCTTCCTAACCTTATTCTCCATAGCTTTGCTTTCTAAAGGTGATGATGGAGCATTCATAACAAAAGGAAGGAGACATGCATGCTCCTGGCTGACTAACTGGCGTGTGACTTGATGCTGATGGGTCACCAGTTCTGCCAATTGTTCAATTTACTTATAAAGAGCTTTCATCTTTAGTTCCATAGCAAATTGAAACTTTACATAATCCCATCTGTCAACACCGTCTTTGATGGTTTGGGATGATTCACTGTTAAAATTGGAACTCTGTCCAGTGCTCCAACTAATCATGTTGACCTCTTCTTCTTTGTGCTGAGGAAAAGAGTTGTCTTGCACATGAGGTTGATCTGGTTTGGTAACCACGATCTCACCATTGTCTATCAAATCTTGGATCTTGTGTTTCAAGGCCCAACAATCTTGAGTATCATGTCTAGGTGCTCCAGCATGATAAGCACACTTCCGAGTAGCATTGAAACCCCTCCCATCAGGGTTAGCTGGTGGAAGAAGATGTGTGATTTTCTTCTGAGTTGTCAGAAGAGAAAGAATATTCTCGAGTGAGTCCCCTAAGGGTATGACCGTTAGAGGGCGCTTTGCTTCTCCATCTTTAGGCAATGGAAGGTTTGAAGACTGTTCTTGGAAAGGGGAGTAGTTTCTCCTCTATATAGGCATGTTCTGACTGCCTTTTTGACCTTGTAGTCTCAAGGAAACATCCTCCTCTTTCTTTTTATGGACCCTCCGGGGGTTGTTTGCATAAGTTCCGGACCGGATGTGCTCAGCAACTGCTTTAAAAGCGGTTAGGTCTTGAATCTTTCCTGACTTCAACCCCATCTCAGCCATCTCTCTGTGCTTGATCATTTCAGAAAATGGTTTGCCAATACCAGCTAAGACTATGAAATTCATGACCATTTCTGACTCTGTCACAGAAGGAATAACCTGAGCAGTAAGGTGCCTCCACCTTTAAGCGTACTATCTGAAAGACTCATTAGACTGTTTCTTGATCTTGGTAATTTGGTACCGGTCAGGAGCCATCTGAGATTAAAAACTGTACTGTGTGAGGAAGGCATGAGCTAGCTCTTCCCAGCTATGGATCTTTGAGTTATCTAATCTGGTATACCATGAACGAGCTTCTCCAGTCAGACTCTTCTGGAACAGCTGCATTCTGAGCTTCTCATTTTCCGCATAAGATCCAAGTTCTCCAATGAACACCTTCAAATATGTGTAAGGATCCCCTAATCCGTCATACTTTTCAAAGTCAAGGGTTTTGAATTTCTCTGGATAATGAACACCAGGGAATATGCAAAGGTCAGCATATGAAACACTTCCATGTGTTACAATCCCTTTGAGAGCACGGATAGTTTCTTCCATTTAAAGGACTTTCTTCCTGATATCACCGGTGTCTGGATCTCCTTTGAGATGGTTGTTTTTAGGGTCTTTGTTGGTCATATCCAACTGAGGTTCTAGATTTGTTTTATCAAAACCTTGTGTTCCTCTTTGTGTAGAGGATTCTGTATGTGTAGGCATTTTTGAGCCCTGGGTAGACTAATGCAATTCTTTAAGCAAGACAACCAAATCTGTAATTTTCTTACTTAATCTGTCAAATTCTTCTCGAGAAACGGGATTAAACTGGTCACAAGAAGACATGATTAGCTACAGGCTCGTGGCCTTTTTGGATTTTGAGCGGGTAACAGGCCCAATTGTTTCCCTACAAAAGACTTATGTAGTTTAGTCTTAGGGATAATGTAAATGTTTACATGCTATGTGATATACCCGTGTTAGGAATATTATCTTGCAAAACGGATGTTAATTGATAGCATGTCATTTATGTGCAAATATTCTTCATATTTTCCATTACATAAAGATGAACATGGAATAAAATTACAAGTAAATGCTTTTACAAGTAATATAAAATGGAAAGCATGAAGAGACTTTCCTCCGCGTTTGGTTTATCAGAGGCTGACCTATCTTAGGGTTACTCTCGCGACTTTCTGGCATGAAGGTTCCCAGATCATCGCAATCTACTTGACAGGAAGTTAATCCGGTCTTTCAACTGGAGCGAATCTGGGTGGTGCCTTTCTTGAGCCTCGTTGGAATTAGTCTCCCTACGAGTCCAGTAATCAAACATCGAGAGGATAGCCTCCTGGTGGAGGAACCACACAACATACATTCACATACAACGTGTCTCACCATTTATGAAAATGATGACATGTGCGAAGCACTAATATCACAAATAGATATATTGCAGTGCAGTAAGTAAAACGCAGTCGTACACATTCATCATAAATGTAAATGCAACATTCACACACAAGCATATAACAGTTTTGAAAAGCTTGTAGTAGCTGCTTAAACCCTCTTACTGGTGTCCCCAGCAGAGTCGCCACCTATCGACGTCGGGATTTTTATTTGTCCCTTTTCTGTTCTTGTTTTTTGGTGTTCCCATGTTATGTGAGATTTGTTTGAAAAAGTAAGTGAAAAAGGTCCGACATGTATCATGTCGAGGATTTGACTGTAAGAGTCGCCAGTTGGTGTTTTTAACTGGTTGCACCAACGTAACCGAGAAAAGGTTTGCAAATTGACCCAGTGATGTGACACTGCTAAATGGGTCTGTGAAACCGAGATTCATTTAGGTTCGGGGGTTTGATTATGCGGAGGGAAGGTGTTAGGCACCCCCCCGCCATCCGTGTTGCCACGGTGACCGCCACTTTTCAAGAAACTGTTATATGAATGTGTGTATGTGTGTGTGTGTGTGTGTGGATAAATGTGCAATTTATTTGGAAGTAGTGTTATGCCTCGTTCAAACCTATATACACAGGGTTTGAATTTATACAAAAATTCAGTTTTAAACAAGATATAGCAATGAGATTTTGTAAAAGAGGTTTTTCAAACCTTGTGCTCAATAGTAATTGAGGCCTTTAATACTTCCATTTTATTATTAAATGTTCGGCTTGTTTGCTTTTATTTTCGAGATGCGAAGCATCTTTGAGAAAATAATATACAAAGAAATCTTAAAATCCTCATGGGCATGATGACCATTTAAGGAAATTCAAACACCGTGAATAATTTACAAAGTCGCTTTACAATTGAAAATGTCCATCACGGAACCGAATCTAGATTCATGAGATCAATCATGATCACATGATTCCTAGGCTCACATGATGCCACAGTTTATATAAAAAGCGATAAAGAATTATATATATAAAAAGTCAGTAATATATATATATATATATATATATATATAGACATGATCAACCACCACGAAGCACCTCCATGGGGGATCGGAAATGTAAATATATAAAAGTGGTAAATATATATATATATATATATATATATATATATACATATACATGATCAACCACCACGAAGCACCTCCACGGGGGATCAAAAATGTAAATAAAGAAGTAAATGTGATCAACCGCCACTAAGTAAACTCCAGGCAGGATTAAATGTAAAGAAAGCAGTAAAAACGATCAACCGCAACATGACTCTCAATGTGAAGAATAATGTGTGCAAAGATGAAGAGAAAGGTTTTATAGAGTGTGAGAAGGCTTACAGTGGGCTACCAAGGCAGGCTTCTATGACTTAGATGGATAAACACTCAGCTCCCGCTAGTAAAATATAGCTATATATGAGCTAACGGGTGTTTAAAATGAGAAAGCACTCAATATGGGGTGTGTATAGAGCAAATTAGACAGGGCTTCCTCGCCTCTTTTTCTCTTAAATATGGCCACCCCAAGCTCTATATTTATAGAGCTGGGAGCCACAGTGTACCTCTGACGGTGCTTGAGATGCACTGGCATGCCTTAGGTGCCCCGCCTTCGTGGGTCCTGCTGTCTCGAAGCACGTGCACTCGCAAGTGCCTTTGTGATGTCCGCTCAAATTTGCAGAACTTCAATCCGAGCATCCGAACGAGGTGTACAAGACCTTTTATCGAGAGTTACACAATGACATGGGATTAGAGGTTGTACGAAGTCAGAAAGAGGGGACCATACCCATGGTCTTCAAGCTTCAAATTTTATCCGGTGTGCTGTCACGCGTAATAGTCACTCGAGATTGGAACTCATTGGCTCTTGTGGCACATTGTTGTGTAAAAATGTATGTATGAAATGTTGAGATGGTGCGCTGGGGTTGAGGTTGCAAGATGATGATTTTTCCCCTTACCGGGGTTATCTCCGGTTTGGGCTAATAGCAGACATTGCTCAGGGTTACATCTGAGATTGGACTGCTACAAGTGTTTGAATTCTGTAGGGTCATCTTTAAGTGTGTCTGTCTTCCAAGTATTATCTCTGTGTCTTTGGAATGAGTGCCTAGGCAGGAGGTCTGAGATTGAAGCTGATTACATGCATTTGAAACAAGAATTTCTGGAGTTATCGCCGGAACTATAACAGCTTTCATTGGGGTTATCTCCAAGGATGAAACTCGGGGTTATCTCCGAGGTTGGAATTGATACTCCTGGTGTGTGTTCCAGGGTTGAGATTGAACTTCCGGTAGTATCCGGAATGGATGTGATCTGTCTTCCAGGGCTATCTCTAAAAGACAAATTTGCCCTCCTATAATGTTAGTAACAGGTATGCAGAAAATTTTGAGTGTCTACAACAAACATAAGAATCTTTTCAAGCACAACAGAATAAGTAAAAGATCCCCTTCATTGATATATTCATAATCATACATACATTGTTCTTAGAGTTAGTTAAGTTGTAAGTAGTTAATACATACATAGCAGTTATAGCAATTAGGTACATAATGTAAATGACATAAAGTAAATGACACAAGGAATTTTAGGTGGTTCAGAGACTCAAGCTCCTAATCCACTCTTCTGCTTTCAACTAGTAGGATTTCCACTAAGGAAGGGCAGCACCCTGAATCACTAAGATTCCTTCAAGGCCAGCAGCCTTGGAACTTTAGTTCACTTAGAACTCTTCAAGGCCAGCAGCCTTGGAACTCCTCTAGTTCCCTAGGAACTCTTTAAGCCCAGCAGGCTTGGAACTTCATTTAGTCCCTCTAGACAAGGACCCCTCAGGCCCTGGCTTCTTGTTGATAGTTTTTGTTGTTGGTGCCTTGCTGCTAAGATGTCCTTTAAGCTCTTCATCTCTGAATGCTTAGCAGCTTGACGTGATCATCCTTGAGGTGCAGTTGAGTGTTGCATGATGCTCAGCTTCTTAAGATACTCAACCTCTTCTGATGATCCCTTGTTGAACTACAATGAAGATCATTCATCTTGATACTTGATGGCTGCACATGATGAGTTTCTAAGATGATTATAGGCTCTTCTGTTAGGTACTTAGAAACTTTTTCATGCTCGACATCATGATGATGTTGGTGATCTTCTTCCTTGATACTTGATGCGTTCTCATGATGGACTTGTTAAGATGACTGTAAGCTCTTCTCTCTGGTACTTAGAGTCTTCCCATGATAGGCATCAAGATGACATTGATGCACTTCTTTCTCTTGGTTGTTCAGAACACTCTTCTTGTAGTAGAACTCTCACTTCTACATCGTAGAACTCTTACTTCTACTTCTTACTCTGTTTATCTCCAAGTGTTCTTGGTGGATTGTAGAGTGAGCTTTCAGACCTTCATTGGTCACTCACTAATTTACGTTATTGGGATCAGTCCACCATCTCTCCAACCTCAGCAACTTTTGCAACATCAGAAATACTTGATCTTTGAAGCTCTGGCTGATATATACTCCTTCCCAATCTTCCCGTTGGAATATAACCGTTGAAATTTATTTGAATTGCTTCGCAGATCTCGAGTTATTTAAGGTAGACTACAGATGTGACATGACATCCCCTTTATGAATTTCTGACACTGCAGTCTACTGTTTCACCTACCCCGTCAGAGATGTCACTTTAATGTCTTGGGCAGGTAATCGACTTTATTTCCTCTCTCTAATTTCTAGATAAGAGGTTGTCCTTTTGCATCGATGCTCTAAATAAGCTCTGTTCGAATATCAATCTTCAGATTAAACCGTTGCCAATTCTTCAATCTTCAGATGGCCAAACTCCACGATTCTGATGCATATCTTCTTGGACCTGATCGTAGTGTCATGTTGAATGTTGCTCATCGACCGATTGAGACAACACTATGATCCTGACAAGTGTTCATTGGATCCTCAATGTAGAACACCTCTTCCTTCTCTTGTGCAATGCTTAAACTCTTTTGTTTGCTTCGACTAATTTTAGACACTGATGGGTTGTTCCTTGTTCTGGCCTCTTCTAAATAGCAAGACACTTCAGATTTATGGCATGCTCAACTCGCTTTCTCCTTGTGATCTCCCGTTCACTTATCATCAATGGACTGACCCAGTGCTTAATCACTTTAGCCTTGTTCTTCAAGAGCTGACCAGTATCTTCATGTATACTCCATCAGTTCCTTCTTTGTTTGGTAAATACTATGATCCTGGTTATTTCCAAGATCATTGTCTTCTGTTCACTTGACAGCTACTGCATTTGCTGACTTTACTTAGTCAATTTCTTTGAATGAAGTCTCTTCTGATCAACTTGTGGAAGACTTCATCTTGAATGGCTTTACAACTCAATCTGTAAGTTGATTGGGTTGGTTCTTAGATCTTCTATTAGCTTGCATGCCATTCGTTGAGTGATCTCTGGTTTCCCTTAGGTGGAATGTATCTTTGCAGCTCAGACCAGAGGCTTCATTACTTTGGATATTCTGGTAGTGCCAATTTGTTGAGAATCGTGTTTGCTCTACGATTCTACCTTGGCGTTGTGAGCACATCTGTTGAAGCCTTAGTTCTGCTCTCTAGGATTCTGCCTTGGGTTGTGCAGATACTACAACTCCGAGATAAGATCTTGACACTACGATTTATGTCTTTATGCTCGTTGTCTTCATCTGATCTTGCTTCGACTACGATCTCTGCCTTAGTAGACTCTACGACTCCGAGTGTAGTCTACGGTTCTTGACTTGGCCTTGGCAGATGCTCGGTCGGCTCTTAGACAGGTTGACTCTACGATTCTGAACATGACTTCCTCAGTAGACTACGGTTACGAGGAAGTTTTCCTCGACACACTACGATCATTCCTCGTCTTTCTTTGCAGTCTATGAACTCCGAGATATACTATCTTGCAGACTACGATTCTGTCTTGATAGCTCTCGCATTTTCCTTGACTCTCCTGGCAGATTATGATTTCTGGTGTAGTGTTCAACGATCAGACAAGCCTATCTATTACATTATAAGATCAACCTAACAAGCTTGATCTTTCTATATTTATAGTCCTTGTACATCATTTCTTTTTAAGGACTTTACAAAGCTGTTTTGCTTATGTAGGATCAACATAACATATTTGATCAATTCATTCTAAGTCCTTGTACATATGTTCCTATTATCTATCAAAGGACTTTATAGCTTTTCTCAATGCAAGCATACTTGCATATTCATTCATTTATATCATAATCAAATCATATATAAATAGAAATATCATTCACATGCTTATTCCTAACAAATATTTTTTAGAAAATAAAATTGAGATGAGTTCCTTTTTAATTTTTTTTGAAAAAAAAAAACAAATCAGTAAACATATAAATTAGAAGGATTAACTTTAAATAAGTAAAAAAATATAAAATATGCTATAAATGGTAGACATGCACATTATCCTGAGGTAAAAAGGAACTCATCTCAATTTTACTTTCTATAAAAGTATTGATAGAGTAAGAAAAAAGAGATAAAGAAAGAAATAAGGAAATTTGTTGAGTGGATAAAGTGAGAAAGAGAGATAAAGAAAGGAGTGAAAAATGGAGAGAGTGAGAAAGAGAGAGATACGGAGTGAAAAGTGGAAAATGGGACCAACGATCCAATTTTTCTATCTACCTTTCTGGTCCGCGTAGAATGACTCTTTATCATATGAATAAGTCTATGCAGATCAGAAAGGTAGACAGGGAAATTGGACCGTGGGTCCTATTCTCCACTTTTCACTCATTTATCTAGTTTTCTCTTTCTCACTCTCCACATTCCACTCTTTTCTTTATCTCTCTCTCTCTCTCTTACTCTATCCACTTAGCAATTTTCCATCTTTTCTTTGTCTTTTTTTCTTACTCCATCAATATTATTTAGAAACTAAAATTGGGTTGAATGACACTTTTGCCCCTCCAAGTTGCCACTCACTTTCAAAGTCATTTCTAAAGTTTATTATTCGTCAATTAGGTCCTTAAAGTGACATTTTTTGGCGTTTTCATTCCTTCCACCCTATTTGACCCCAAACCTGACCCATTTTTACAAAATTTGGACCCAACCCGACCTAATATTTTTGTTCATTCAAAATGGGTCGGGTTGGGGTTAAATCGGGTAGAAGGAACGAAAACGTCAAAAAATGACACTTTAAGAACCTAATTGACAAAAAATGAAGTATAGAGACGACTTTGAAAGTGGGTGGCAACTTAGGGACAGAAGTGTCAATCAACCATAAAATTGAGATGAGTTCCTTTTTAATTTTGTTTAAAAAAATTAAATAAGTAAAAAAATAAATTTGATGAATTAACAACATTTTCCATTAATAATATTTCTCACATATACAATATATATATATATCACATATAATGTATATTTTATCAAATAAATTTATTTCACATATTATATTTATTTTATATAAACATAATATTTAGAGAAATACACATGCAATATTATTATATTTTACATAAGCATAAAATACATCCCATAATATAGGAAAATTATTAAATGTTAATATATATTCCATATATTACTTTCTTTGTATTAAAATAATTTCATTTAGAAATTCCATTAATATTTCTTGCTTAAGGTATAATTTCTAATAATTTTATATTAGAAATTATTTCTTAAACTAATTATTCATTTTATGAAAAATAAGTTCTGAATAAATCATGTAATAAATATATATTTATATATTTATCACATATTCACATGCGCATTCATTTGCACATATCCACATACTTAGTATCACATATGTTGTACTATAATAATATAAAATTTATTTTAATAATTTCTTATTTATTATTATTTGAAAATATGGATTATTACATTCTTCCCCTGAATCACAATATTGAACCTTTCTTACTTGGTTCAGATTTATTCTTGCTCGTGATTTGTATTGTTGAATATTTTCAACGTTTCACTTGATCATATAGATCTTCTTATCAGCGGTCTTATTCCGTGATAATAAATATATTATTTTCACATTATCTCTAATGCTAAAAAAATTACTTATTACATAATACACATATCTCCAAATACTAATAACTTTCTGTTATGTATACTTATCTCTCTTCTGCTTCAAAAGTCCTAATAGTCTCGGACTTAACATTTTATTCTTTCACATTTCTAATCTTTACGTGAGTATTTCTTATCAATTTCATGACCAGGAATCTGTACTTCTCATTTTTTTTCTCTTTGAGGATTCGCTTAAAATTGTCATATCCTACGACATGGGTCATTTTTCCTACCCTGAATTTTCAGAATAGAAATTCTCCACAATTGTTCAATAATTGTGAAGCAATATGAATAATTCAAGAATTTCAAAAATTTGCTTAGAAATAATTTTATGTATCACAGTACAGGTCATAAAGGCCATAAACTTTGTTTTTGAAAAGGTTTTAACAGAAATTCATTTGCAAACCGGCATGCTTATGGGCACAGTAGGTGATCAACTTGTTATGCCCTATGTTGATCCATACTATAAAAACATTTGTGTTCTTCATCATAGCCATCCGGCACAATCTAGAACAACATTTGTGTTCATCACTGTTATTTAGCATAAACAGAATTTCCTAATTCAGGGATGTTCTGTGTTGATCAACACTATCATACAGGAATGACATTCACGTTCATCATCCGCCTTTGGCACATAATTTCTCCCCCCCCACCCCCAATTTAAGGATGTTCATACTTGGACTTAAGCCCAAACAATTTAGTTAAACAGTTCTACTATTAGCCATAATATTTCAAAAGCAATGAAATATTTTAATGTGTTTGGCTGATTCAATTGGCATTGATTAACTTTATTATTAAAATACTGAAAATTATTTTATAACGTCAAAGTATAGTACTATTTTATTAGTACGTTGAGGATGTCGTCATTTTATGACTTTGTCATACTACATCATACCATAGTGGGCTGACGATCCTTAGATCACATCCGACACTAGATTAAGCTGCATTGATGACTCCATCATTTGTCATATCTACATTATATTAATGATGCATTGATGACTTTAAAAATATATTTTGTCTAGTCGAAACAATTAGTATAGACATAGGTAACAACCGAACTGTTTAAAACTTATTGGTTTACTAATATGACCCAATATTTTTCGAAAACACGAATATCAACACGATTTCAATGAACTTTGAAATCCAACATAGCTAAAAGATTTGGAATATCCATTTCTAACACCATCAATACTCAATATACTGAAAATCATCAATTTTTAAGCTATAGTGTTCCTATACCATGGGAAAATTCATCAAACTAGCCACACATTATGTGTTTAGGAATTTACCATAAAAATATGAGTTTAAGAACTTGTCATAGAAATACGTAGTCCAAGAACCAATTAGAGACTGTCCATACACTTAGGAGCTCAAAAACATTTCATATGATTATGAGTCGCAAACTTATCATAAGCGTGAGTTTTAAAAACACGCACCTAATCTTATATTCTCTAATTATCAAGTATATATATGAGAAAAGAATCACCTTTTCATCATACATATACCGATAACATGATACCAATATTTCAACGATTATTAGTGTGATAAACTAAGTGGTCGTTAAACCAAGCACAAAACTCTTACCCATACAAAAGTTTGTACAACATAGTTATCACATGAGTCATCAATTGAAATCTCATTTAATCCCAGCTTGCTCTTTGTTTAATACGAATTTTCTATATTTCATCATATATAACTCTTTCTGAGTTTTCTTTGTAAAATCATAGTACCTTTTCCATATAGCAATTTTGCTATAAATTTTCAATCATTCGATTGATCATCTGTCATTTCATGACTTAATCAGATCATGTTGTGATCTTTTCTATAATTCAGGTCATGTGTTCCCTAATTCTCTAGTTTCTTAAGATTCTTCTTTGAATCTTTGCGTATCTCTTAACGCATTCCTTTATGATATTTTTGAATTCTTTTAAGATTGCTTAAACCTCATTGGAGTTTATTCCAGTTATATTTTACGGTTATAGCCTATGGTATCCTTTACCTAAGGTTTATAACCCATAACTTTGATACCAACTTTAACGACTTTAACAATCTAGAATTTTATTTATAATTTCAAATATTTATTAAATTAAATAAATATTTTTTATTGATGTGATTGTTAGTAGATATTTGTGTATTAAATTTATGAGATAACACTCTAATTTAATTTAATAATTAGAGAGTTGTTAAGGATTACATGAATTGCTATAATGTTGTTTTAACTTAGTAATTAAAGTGATATGTTAATTTATTAAATAAAATTATAATGAAATTATAATATTGTGGTAATTGGTTAAGTGGAGAATTTATTTAATATGTTGTAATTAGTTTTTATTTAATTAAGATTGGATATGGAAATCCAAATAAATAATGTGGAACAATAAACAATAGTATAAATGATTTATTAAAATAAATTAAGGGAGTTTTAAATGGGTTTACCAAACAAGGCTTAAAAATATTAAGTCTTTATTTTAATTAGTTTTATCCAAACAAAGCCTTTTGGCTTTTGATTTTTAAAAAAATAAAAATATATTTAATATTTTATAACTGATACATAATTATTATATTTAATAGTACGTCAGTTTTAGACGTTTAGTTTTTATGCGTTAGTTTTTTTTTTTACGTAAAGGTTTGGCCTAAGCTTGAGAAAAGAGATAAGGGAGTTTACAAAGAAAAATAGAGAGAAAGGAGAGAAAGAAATGAGAGAAATTTTGAGTTTGAAGGAAGAAGATTGAGGAAGCAAAACTAAGCATTCTTTTGGATTAACCAAACAATTGAAGGTATACACTACTACAAAATACTAAATAGACAACACTTAAGCCACAACGTTTTTTATAAAAACGTTGTGGTATTTTTTTCCATAACGTTTTTAAAAAAAACGTTGTAGATATATATGCAAAAACGTTATCTATTTAAAAGGGCATTTTTTTGGTTTTAACTAAATAACGTTTTTTTTAAAAATCGTTATCTATCTAGTAAAACACGGAGCTCACTTGAAATCCTAACCCTAACATCTCCTTTATTACCGGACTAGGTTACGCTCACCACCATGGCGTCATCACCGGATTGGCTTGCCCGAGCCAGTGTGGCCACTCTCAACAAAACTAATAAAGGCGAGAGAGAGCGGGAGTAAGAGCTATCGGACCAAAAGGCGAGATAGAGCTAGAGAGCGATAGAGAGAGAGAGAGAGAGAGTGAGCGACGAGAGCGATCGATTACATCGAGCGACCATTCTAGGGTTTTCTTTAACAAATCTAAAGCTTAAATCTTCATTGGTACAAAGGTATGTATGATTATTAAGGGTATTTGTGCGATTGATTGTGATGGGTACGTTTGTTTGTTTAATTCTAGGTTTTGAAATTCCACAACTCTCTCTCGTTCTCCCTCCCTTTGTCTCTGGTATTTTGGATTTGGGGATTTTCACAAGCAGTGAGTATTTTTCTTTGATTTTTGTATCTTTGTCCTTTCATTCACTGATGTTTCCTTTAATCGGATTTCTAGGGTAGTTTGTATGATATTTTAAGAAAGAAAGGAAGACTTGATCAATCGACGGCTATTGCATATGCTTTAGATATTGCAAGGTACATCATTATGTATAAATTCTATTGATGTTTGTCTAGCAGTTTTAACTTTGTGTTCTGCATGAATTTTTTAAGACACATTTCCTTCTAGTTTTTTAGGTTATATGATGTTACTCAATTTGTTCCACATTGATTTTCCACTATGTTAAACTCTTTTCCAGTTTAGAATGTGTTCCACATTGATTTTCTACTATGTTAAACTCTTTTGGACCTAATAAAAGAAAAAGAAAAAAAATTTCTATGTTTCAACAATCTGCGGCCAATGCTTCAAATTTATACTTAGATTGCTTTAATACTCCCAATTGTTGTTATGCTTATAGAGGCATGAATTATCTTCATCAACATAAACTACATGCCATAATCCATTGGGATCTGACCCCAAGGTACTTAGAGTTTGAATTTTGACTAGTATCTATGTCATCAAGTGATAGTGTTTACTGAGTTTCACAACACAAATTTCCCACCTTGAATAATATGCATCCCTCCCAATATTACATTATCAACTATGTTGTGTTACTCTCCCAGAAATGTATTGCAAGATGAAGAAGGACACCTCAAAGTCACGAGACTTTGGCTTGAGAAAAATTGCACAAGAAAAAAGATGCTTACTGGTTATAAAATGATGGAGGAACAGGATCATCATGTATGTATGATTTGACCCCATACTACAGATTATGAATGTTGTGATAATTTTCTTTTAGACACATGCTCGGATAAATTAAATTTTTAGATCGTTACATGGCGCTTTGAGGTTTTTCGTCGAGAAACATACGGGAAGAAGCGTTGATGTATTTTCCTTTGCTCTAATAGTACATGAGGTAAGTTGAAAGATTTAATCGTAAGTTTAACAACAGTGTTTTCGGTTATCAAGCCTTCTTACTTATCTAGGAAATAAGAAATGAATCAAGTTTTCTCTTATTTGATATGTGGTTATTATATAAAATTTGATCAAACTTTTTTGAAGGAATCTCTGAGAGTTCTAAATCACACTTATTGGTTGTACTATAGATGTTCCAGGGGGGACCATCAAATAAGGAAGAAGCTCCTGAGCATGTTGCAGATAAGCGAGCTTATAAAGATTCACGACCATATCTTTCTTCATATGTATAAGCTGATCAAATCAAGTTGTAAGTAACTTAAAGTTCTTGGGGTTATTATCTCATATATTGGCTAATAATTCTTGACAAACTAATCTCGTTGTACTAACATTGAAAGTTGCACACCTTGATACATATATTGCTCATGAAGCGGACATACATAAAATTGGTCATTTGGGATTTTCTATTTTCCACAAATTCATTGTTTATCCATTTTTTATTGTGACTGTCACAGTTATGGCACACAGGTGCACACTTGCTTAATATAGATTTTATCGTGATGTTGTTGTACAACAAAAGCACACTTCTTTAATATAACTTTTTGATTCATTACTTTCTTTATCGGTGGTTCAATCTTAGAGAATTCTTTGAATGATAAATTTGATTAAACTACTATTCAAGTAAAAATTTGGATGTACTTGGCAATTCTAGACAGCTATTTAATGTATAGTGCTAATTTAATTAATCAAGCATAATTTGAAATATACATCGATTAAATTGCTTGTAGCAAAGAGCTAGATCCCAATGGTGATTTTATAGAACTTTTGATTGAATAGGTTTTTAACTTGTAGGTAATTGTGGGCCCTTTAACTCTTGACCTATTCATCCATTGTCAACTTCTCAATAAATCATTTATGTAATCCATATCATTCAAATTTATCCCAGTAGTCAACCTTGTGATTTTTTACCATGTGTTTTTATAATTTGTCCTAGATTTGCAAAAATGTGGTATAGTGCTCTTCATTTATCCATTTAGTAGTATTTTCGGATCTTCTAACGCAAGTGGTTGATTGTTGTGACATGCTTATCAACGAATTAAGTAATTTTATCGGAAAAATGAAACATGAAATCACAAAACACCTTTGTTGGAAAGGTTTATAAAGATTATGATAGGAAAAGAAAAGCTGAATTTTTATCGCTTCTCGACGAAGTTATGATGTATATTGAAGCAAGGGAATGAAGTTTTTTTTTTGGTCCATTGGGGAAGAAAATACAGGTCATGGTTGTGCTTTCTTGGGCGTTGGCTCAAGTGGTTGAGGTATCGGATGGAGTTCGATAGGTAATGCGAGGAGCTGTCTATCTGCATGGTTGAAATAACCTATAATATGGTCGTAGTGTTCCTTGAGACTCTTGTTAGTTTTTGAAGATTGTCCTTACATACTTCCTTTCCTTTAATGTAATTGTCATTCAGGGATGCCAATAACTCACTAATGTATGATATTTATTTTTTACTGCAGTCTTACATGTACTCAAAGATTATGGCTATTATGTCACAATACATGCCTCTTGACGGCCAGCATCATAATCAAGTTGTTCAACATGAAGGCGAACTTATTGTAAACGTATTGTATGGTATTAATATTTTTTGTAATTGGTATATTTTGAATTTCAGATGTATGGATAGTAATATTATTTGTAATATTATTTGTAATTGGTAATATAGGTGAACCACAACCTTTTTTTTTATCTACAACATTTTAAAAACATTGTGTAAATATGCCTAAACGTTGTCTGATATATTAAACTACAACATTTTTATCCAGAAAACGTTGTGGAATCATACATTCTACAACGTTTTTAAGCATCTGTTAATTTATGAAAAATAAATCTACAACGTTTTTTTCTTAAAAAACGTTGTGTAATGTGCTTAACTACAACGTTTTAAAAAAGTTGTGTAAGGGTGACCCTTAACCACGATATTTTTCTGACTGAAACCACAACGTTTTTTTCGCATTGTCTATTTACTGTTTTGTAGTGGTGATAACTTCCAAAATCTTAGTATTACGTATATGAAAGTTTTATGTTCTTGAATTTCAAAATCTTTGTGAATTCAAATTTGATGAATTGTTGTTATATAAAGTGTTGATTGTTTTTGTGTGTATTTGTGATGTTATAATTAGCATCTAGACAAGGATTTAGTGTACTAATTACGTTTAAAAAGAAAGAAAATCGTTTACGGTGCATGTGGTTATGTATATGGCTTGTAAAAGTCCAAAATTGATAATTTATTTGTGAACTAAACTATAAACTGAGCCTTGAATATGTTAATTTAGTAATAAACGAAGAGAACACAATTTGAATGAGTTAATTTGGTGTAGTATTGAGACCTCAGTGTTAATTTTTGTCAAGGATGTCAAAAATAGAGTTTTTTTTGTAAAAACATAGAATTCAAGGATTTAAATTGTTGTAGTTGTTGTTTAATTATTCTAAATCAGTATACATGGAGTGAATAATGTTTATATGAGTTCTATATCATTTGGGTATGTATAATTTGTTGTTTAATGGATGAAATTCGTGATAGTTGGGCTGAATAGAGTATATAAACAATTCACGTAGTTTTTTCTACCTACAAGACCAAAGGTCAATTTTATGGGTGTCGAAGACCGAAATAATAATAATGAATCTTTGGTTCTGGTTTATATATATGGCGTATGCTACCATACCAGCATCGAGAGAAGGATAATGCCTATTGGTTATGCAGACCTTAAAAACCCATTGTAACCTAGTTTAATGAAATGTTAATGTGATGAACATGTAATAAAGATACTATAACAGATTTGTATCATGTACGAGGTAATTCCAAAGTTGTAAAAGTTAGTAAGTCGTGAAAACTTTACGTTGTGATTTATTGAACACATGAGTTAGTGAATAAGTGTTTCAAATCTAATACTTGTGATTTCTGAAGTGTATATGGTGTGATTTGACACTTTTACTAAAGTAACAAGTTTAACTAAAAATGAGTTTTATTTTGGAAAGTGGATGTTATTATATCTAATAGATGTTGTGCTTCTAATACTATGTGTAGGTGAACGTGAGTTGTAATTTATAGCTTACGCACGAGGCAAGTTCCTTACCCCTGAACTTTAATTGAGCAAGTTCTTTACCCCTAAACTTTAATTGAGCAAGTTCTTTAACCCTAAACTTTTTTTGAGCATGCTATAACCCTAATTTTATTCGAACAAGTTTCGAACTCTAATCGCTGTTTGATGTATCCTAACTTGTTTATAGTTAAGAAAGTTTCCCTGGTTTCATTCTTTTTATAATGAATAAAAGTTCTTGAACTCTAATCTCTAATTAAGTTGTCATATTTCATTTTACTTTACACAAGTTGTAATCTTATTCTCATATTGAGCAAGTTTTTGTTTTTAGCTTGTTATTTATTAATGCATATTCAATAATTAAATTTTCTTATTCGACAAGATTATAGCCTTAGATAAATATCGTTCAAGCAAGATTTATTGTATTGTTCAATGCTTATGCTCTTTAGTTTATTTCTAAGCAAGAGTTCGATATATAGTGTTGGTTCACCTATGATTCATAAATTATTCCACATTAAGTTATTGATTATTCGTAGTGTTATTGAACTTTGTTGATTCAACTAATCCTTTAGTTGATGATCATTAAACTCTAAATTACCCTTGAAGCTTATCCAAACCAAACTTTTTTTGGTGCGGACTTGTACTCTAAAACTGAGAAGAACAACCCTATTATAGGGGAATTATTTTACGCGATGCGTTTAGATGTTTGTGCACAATACATGGTACGAAGGGCTAATCACCCTAAGTACGGGGAGTCCCTACAATCTTATGACTGTTTAGGTTTAAGTTGAAAGATTATTTATAACCTTGGACATAGTTCGTGGTCTTGTGACCCTCAAATATATTTCATTTCTTTGATCTCAGTTCTTAATTATCATTGATAGAGTATTATTCAGTTCTGTTAAGCTTATTCATTGGTAGTTATTATGCTATAGTTATTCATATATGTTTCAGGTGAGCATTTGTTTTTCTTACTCTTGCATATATATAATTATTGCAACTATGGTTGAGAAGGTTAATGAACCTACAACCAGCAAAGAAAAGGGGAAAATAAACAAGTGTTGAAGAATTGTAATTTATTTAATGTCATGATGACAGACTTTATTTTTAAATAATGTGATGTAATTAATTTAATTTTATGCACTTGGTGTCAAAGGTTAGATAACCTGGGAGACGTGTTGATTTAATTATGTAACCTTTTTAATGGGAGGATTTATTGTTTAAATTTTATTATATTTTGGTAGTTAGATATGAATGAATGGAAAGTGAACACCAAGTCTTGTGGGAATGAAGTACCCAGATTTGGGGGTGTCACAACGACCCCAAAATTAGGATTCTTTATATTCCTGACTCTATGCGTTAGATACTATCTTGATTCAGCTTTACTTCATTCATGGATGAAATAAGAACTGAAAATGAGGATAATTTAACACTTTTATATCATTCTCTCTCTTTTTCCCTGAATCTCAAACTCTAAAATTATCTATATTCACAACCTCTATAATTATCTATATTCCAGAATCATTTATTTTTATTATTCACTTTATCAGAGTAAATTTGAGTATGTACAACTCAATTCTTTAAATAGTTTCTTTCTTTTATAGTATTATCACTATATTGCCTTACTTTATAAAATATTCATTGCCATGTATAGGAAAAAATATTATTTGTATATCGAATATTTCAATCTGTACATAACTGTTAAAACCATTACCATGATTCAGTACAATTTCTAAATAAGAAAAAAGTATTCCCTTACACATCTGCTAATCCTTATCATCCAGATAACATGTAATGTCGCATTGTATCTCTAACTTGCAAAAAGAATATTCTTGCAAGATTGAGCTAAACATTTCAGCAAATCTAACAGTTTTTATACTTCATATAGCACATATAGATTGAGTTCCATACCTCAATCTACTATAATCATATTTTGACTTTCACAATGCATAACATGTAATTGTACATATTCATGTAAATTTCATTCACATTGCGATATTGATTACATATTATGTTTAAATTTTTAAAAAATAAACATAATATTAAAAATAGTTACATTTAAATATAATATATATTCGATTTTATTTATATATCAGATATATATACATAAAATGTACTACTCAACATTTTCCATTAATAATATTTCTTACATATACAATATATATCACATATATTGTATATTTTATCCATTAAATTTATTTCACATATTATGTTTATTTTATATAAACATAATATTTAGAAACAATACACATACAATATTATTATATATTACATATGCATAAAATACAACCCATAATATATGGATTTTATTAAATATTAATATATATTCCATATATTACTTTCTATGTATTAAAATAATTTCATTTAGAAATTCCTTTAATATTTCTTGCATAATGTATAATTTCTAATAATTTTTATATTATAAATTATTTTTTAAATTAATTATTCCTTTTGCGAAAAATTAGTTCTGAATAAATCATGTAATAAATATATATTTATAAATTTATCATATATTCACATGCGCATTCATTTGCACATATCCACATACTCAGATTCAGTATCATATATATTTGTACTATAATAAAATAAAATTTTATTTTAATAAATCTTTATTTTATTATTATCTAAAAACATGGATTATAACACCATATTTATAGGAGAATTTCCATATGTATAATATCCATATACATATATAATACACGTATTTAACCATCATAAGATCGCTTCGTCCAATGGTTGTCCAAGGTTGGGTGCAAAGTTAACCTAAGCTACATTTTAGGCTTCTTACCCACATGACCTAAGCAAATAAACAATTAGGTTATCATGGCTATTCTACTTGGGCTACCTCCTAGCCCATCACTTCCATCTCATGGGTAGCCAAGTAAAAGTTGACACCTCATTTTAACCTAAGGCTTCATGGCCTAAACAAATAAAATAAAAGGAAATAACCCATCATTGCTATCCTAGGCCTCCTTGGCCGGATATTAAGGGGAAATGGAGTACTAAAATTATTTTTATTTTCTCCACATGGAGCTTTCCAGAAAATGGGCCTCCATATTGGTTTATCTTATGGCCATGGACTTGGACTTCTTTTAATTCCATTTTTGGGCTTCCCACACTTAAGTGTAAGATTAAATCACTGGGCCTAAAACTCATCCCACTAATTTCATTAGTACTAAAGCTTTGGACTTTTTATTTCACATGTATTCATTAGTTCACCCAAAATTAATTCACATTGGGCCAATACACATAATCAATAGAACTTAATTATTCTTTATTGTAAACTTAATTTAATTATCATCTTGGATTTATTTCCATCATCTTATATGAATTAATCACACACTTGATTAATCCTTCATCTTAATTATTCATCAAGTCATACAAGACTTATTCTCCCAAGCTTAGTTAGTTCCTAACTTAAGCTTGTCACATATTCTCAAAATTTATAATTTCATATTTAATTAATTCTCAACTCTTATTTATGGAATTTTCTATTCCCATATCTTCTTATCACATAAATTCACATACACACCTAAGTGCGCATAACATTTTCAAATAATTCCTTATTTCCATTAATAATTCATTAGACAAAATTTTAGGTCATTACATTATGCCCTAGAGACGACTACGTATCTACTAAATAAGGCCCCCTTAAAATTTGTCCCTAAGACCCCATATGAGTTATGGACAAGGAGGAAACCTAGTCTTAAGCATGTTATGATTTGAGGATGTTCAGCTTATGTGAAAAAGTTTCAGAATGATAAACTTGGGGACAAGATCCGATAAGTGCATATTTGTGGGATACCTTAAAGAAAGTTTAGGATACTATTTTTATAATCCTACTGAGCAAAAGATGTTTATTATGAAACACGCCACCTTCTTGGAAAAGGAGTTTATCCTTGAAGGGGCTAGTAGGAGGAAAATAGATCTCGAAAAAGTTTAAGAACCACAAACCACTACAGGTCAAGTGGATGAACCTGTGTAAGTAGAAATACCTTTTATTTCACAACCGACTCGTAAATCTGGAAGAGTACCGAAGATACCTAAATTTTATGGATTCATCATAGATGATGATTATGAAGTACGCATCATAGAGGATGATGATCTAGTTACATACGATAAGGCAATAAGTAGTAAAGACTCAGAGAAATGGCTAATGGCCATGAAATCTGAAATGGACTCTATGTGTGAGAACCAAGTATGGACTTTGGTTACTTTATCGGAGGGTATAGTGCCTATAGGGTGTAAATGGGTCTTTAAGAGAAAGACTAGGGCATATAGCAACATTGAGACCTATATGGCCAAATTGGTGGGAAAAAGTTTCACACAAAGGCAAGGAGTTGATTATGAAGAAACCTTCTCACCAGTTGCAATGCTTAAGTCCATTCAGATTTTGCTTGTCATTGCAGCTCACTATGACTACAAGATTTGGCAAATGGACGTGAAAACGTCCTTCCTCAATGGGAAACTAGAAAAGGATGTATACATGATATAGCCAGAGGGATTTAATTTAGAAGATGGAAACAATCTAGTTTGTAAGCTATAACAGTCTATTTATGAATTAAATCAAGCTTCTCGTAGATGGACCATCCGTTTTGATGAAACAATCAAAGAGTTTGATATTAACAAAAAGTTGGATGAACCTTGTGTGTATAAGAAGATTAGTGGGAGCGCTGTGAAATTCCTGGTACTATATGTTGATGATATACTACTTATAGGGAATGACATATCAATGCTACAATCTGTAAAGATATGGTTGTCTAAACACTTTTTTATGAATGACTTGGGAAAAGCATCCTATATTTTGGGAATAAAAATCTATAGAGATAGATCTAAAAAGATGCTCGATTTGACCCAAGGAACATATATTGATTCGATGTTAAAGAAGTTTAACACGTCCAACTCCAAGAGAGGACTCATACCGATGAGTTTTAGAGTGAATTTCTCCAAGAAAATGTCCCCAAAGACACTTGAAGAGAGAGATCGCATGAGTGAGATACCTTATGCTTCGACAATAGGATCTATCATTAATGGGATGACATGTACGATACCTGATATTGCTTATGCACTTGAAGTGACAATCAAATATCAGTTAAATCTTGAAGAAGAATACTGAAAAGTGGTGAAAACATCCTCAAGTACTAAAGAATGACTAGGGATATGTTTCTAGTGTATAATGGGTCTGATTTGAAAATAGAGGGCTATACAAATTCAATTTTTTAGACTAACCAAGATGGCAACAAATCCACCTTAGGTTATGTGTTTATCCTAGACGGTGGTGTAGTGAGTTAGAAAAGTTCCAAGCAGCAAACAATTTTTGATTTAGATACAGAAGCATAGTAAAGGAAGTTGTTTGGATGAAGAAGTTATTTACAGAGCTTGGAGTGGTTCCTAGCGTACAAGGAAAAGTGCATGTATATTGTGACGACAACGGGGCTATTGCACAAGCCAAGGAACCCAAGTTTCATAAAAAATCTAAGAATGTGTTGCGACGCTTTCATTTGATTAGAGAAAACATTAAAAGAGGAGATGTCACTTTGGAGAGAGTGGACTCTCAGAACAACATTGCAGATCCATTTAATAAAACATTAACTCAAAATCAATTTCATCGTCACTTAGAGAAGATGACTATTAGATACCAGGGCGATTGGCTTTAATGCAAGTGGTAGATTGAAAGTAGTATGCCCTCAAGTCAATCACATTAGATGTGATGAACATTTACTTTTTAATTTTGTTCATTTATTAATAAAAGAATTTATTTAATATAAAAGACATTTTTTATCCATGTTAAATAGTTGAATTAATAAATGTGATAAACCCATAGTTTTGGAGTAATGCTTTTAGAATCATGATGATGATTATGCTAATGAGATCTAAATTCAAGATAACTCAAAAGTAAATTGTTCCTAATCGTTGGATCACTAATGTGGGGTTACTGATTCCAGATATATTAGTGCATATTATGCTTTCTCTATTGAAGAGGATGATTGATCTCATAATTATTTGTGTGGAGAAACTAAAGCAAGTATGTATGTGCTTATTATGGAATAAGTTCACTAAACACGGCTCGTTTAAAGGAACACCTAATGGAGTTTTACTTGCTTGACAATAGGATTTCCTATAGTGATAGTAGTACAAGTGATCATTGGACTTGAGATCATCATAGTACCTTGTGTATTTTTGAATTATACTTTGTCATATTCCTTAATAATTCAGAATATGTTATAGGGTATGTTCGGGTAAAATAAAGTGTAGATGGAGGTAGGTGAATGATTAACAAATGATCCACCAGTTCTAGTAAAGGGAGAGAATGTCCTATGCGATTCGATAAGTGACAACTCAAAAATTATTGGTCAACGTGAATGTAAATTCAAAGTTTCTAATTTACATTAATCAGAGTTGTGCATTTGTGAATTGAAATGCGTATGATTAAATAAATAAGAATTGTAAGTAATTCCATGTCTTATGTTTAATTAGGACTGTTAGAGTTTATGCCCTAGAGGCCAATTATTTGATATAATTGCTTAACGTTTTGATATTATATTTGATTGAATAAATATATGATTTTATTATGGTTTTATTTACTGCGTAATATAATTGTTAACATAATAAAATTCCTTAGAATAGTGATACAAATTATATAGTTTCAAGTATGTGACTTGAACATGAGATTATATATTACCATTAGTATCAGTGTTCTTAAATGTCCCTAATCGAGTATCATTGTTGATGGGACAACAATGATGCATTGAGACTAGTATGTGGATCGACCGATGGCCAAATCTCATTGGTCATAAATATATGAGATATTAAGTCAATGCATAGGTACATGTTGAAGAACGATGTCTTTGGATGGACCCACCATGAGAATTCTATATGGAGCATTATGCGAAGTGTCATTAGCAATTCTCATAGTGACAATGATGTAATGGTCCTCCGACCCGAAATCGCTATATTACTACACGAGAATTTATGTACTTTGATATCATCAAATGTCACCTTTAATAGGGTGGACTATAAAGGTGATTATTGGGTTCATCATTAATCGTGTGAGAAATATGAGTGATCTAGATAGAATTTAACCATCCTATATATTATGGGTGATATCCATAGGCCTCTTGATTGAGTAGGACTATGAAATGCATGGCCATGCTCAAATAGTGATTTGTTTCATATAGTCTACTCATTGATCAAGAAAACTTCGATTAAATTATGAAGAGTATGACACATTCCATGACTCGAGTTTAATCTAGGATATTAAGGTTAAAAGGATTAAATTACATTGAAACATTGGTCACGCGAAAGGTTGCATCGAATCATCGATCTTATTATTACTTGGGTAGCAAATGATGCATTACTAGATGCATTTCACATTTATAATTTTATAATATGATTTTAAAATTATTGCCAACGTAATAATAACCTATAAGGTCACACACATAGAAACGTTATTTAAAAGGGAATTAATTTAAATTTTAAGGATTTAAATATATTAATATGATTAATAGTATTTAAATCACGAATTTAAATTAAAAGGATAATTAGTATATATGTATATTAATTAAGTAAGACTTAATTAAGAGATATATATATATAAATTGATTTTATAAAATTAGGTTTTGATTTGATTAATTCCTTTTAACTACTATATATATGATATATAGCACTACTTAGGGTAAGATATCATAATTAAAAACCTTAGCCGCTTCTTAGAGAGAGACTAGAGAGAAAAAACAGCTTTCAAAATCCATTCCTTTTGGTGGCTAAGTACATGAAGTCCTTCTTATTGCGAGAATCGTTCGACGGTTGCGTGCGGCGTCTCGTTAAATATGAATACCGTAGAGGCTTAATCGGTTTGTATTAAGCGTTGGAGATTCAAGGCGATGGGTTTGATTCTCGTTTTGTTTATATCCGTATAATCTCTAAACCTCTCGAATTAATTGATTTTCGCATGGATCCTGCTTTTAGGGTTTGAAATTGCTTTAAAATTTTAATTTCATTTGCTTGCGTTTATGTAGAAGACCAACGGGGTATCGAGCTACTTGCGAAAAGATTAATTGATTCGTGTTTTAATTGTATTCGATATATATGATATATGATGATGCATGTTTACCGATATAAAATTGAATATATGATATTCCGTTGTATGTATTCGGTAATATATATGATGATCTCGTTAATCGTATCTTTAATCGGTGGAATAACAATATAACTATTCTAATCGGATTAGAAGCATGAAGAATCGTTTTAATATGATTAATCGAAACTGAAATATATGATAAATTTCGGTGTCTTGTTATTCGTTTTAATATGATTAAATCGGCGGACATATATGATTTGTTATTATGGGTGTTTTGGTGGATTAAAATGTATGATTCTCAAATCTGCTTTTAGATTCAGATGGAAAAATTCTGCAATCTGAAATGTAGTTCGAATTTTTTCAGGCGCCGCCAACCCACTTCATTGGCCGACCGGTGAGACCACCACCCACGTACCGATCGGTTAATGGGACCACACCGCTGTGGGAGACCCCCTGGACCCCCAGTCGTAGCGCATTTATGGTCGTGTCCCCTATATTTTATATATAGTTTTTCTTTAATTATATATAAATTGTTATGTGTTTATTGTGATATGCATGGTGCATGATTATGGCCTTTTGACCCATAGGTTAGTGGTTTTGGTTTTGAAATACGGCTTGCATGTCGTGCCTTTCTATAAATTCTAATGTAATATTCTCTTCTCATCTAAATCCCTCGAATGTAACTCGAGGTTTCTTTATGTCATGTAATAATCAGAATTGATGAAGATGTCAAGATGGAGAACACAATGGAAAGATGATGATGGAGAGGAGGCGCATGCTGTAGAGGAAGATCCAAAGAAGTTATTTATTTTAAGATCTTTTACCACCTTAGATTGACCTTCAATCTTTCATTAGCTTGAAAAGATTGACGATGGATTGGGCCATAATCGTGACACATTTAATTTTGCACTTTATTTATGCTTGTATGTGATATGATATGATTAATAATGTGCATGCTTAACAAGATTAAAATTGGTGAGATCTAAATTAATAAAATCCTCATTAAATTATTAAGTCTAAATCGATGCCTTCCAATGAATAACACTCATCAAGACCTTGATCAATAGATGTAGGTTTGCCAAAAGCAAAGTACCCTATTTATCTAGGTAAGATGCGATAGGATAATTGTGATATACAAACTATTAAAATCATTGGGCCCGACTTAACTAAGTTATCTCAATAGGATTGTGGACTTAGAGGCATAGAGTTTGGTTGGTACCATTAGATGGACTAGAAACAAATGTTGTTTACCAAACTATCCAGAGTTATATATGATATAATTGACAAAGGGTTGTCTACCTAAATAATTATGTTTTGAGAGAATAGCCAAAGCTAACTTAAGGCATAATGAAATATGGATCTTGGCTCACTAGAAAGATTTAATAGAAAATGCTTTCCTAATTAATGGTGATGGCTATTAATTTGAATAAAATAGTGGGAGGTATATTTTGAATGTACTATTATCAATTATATAATATCAACTCAGTAATTTGACTTATTATTGTTGCACTTATAAATTGTAGATATCAAATGGCAAACAACAACAACACAAATAGTCTTTCATTACGATCACCCTTGAAAAGGACAAGCTAAGTGGAATTAATTTCCTTGACCGCATAGAACTTGAGGATTGTCTTCAAACAAGAACGTAAGCTATATGTCCTTGATGGGCCCATTCCTGCAAAGACACCGGTATCGCCATCGCACTACGTCACGAGTACAATGCTTACAAGAAGCATCAAGATGATGCTCGGATGTGAGTCAGGTCATGCTAGCAACCATGAACGCCGAGCTTCGTAAGCAACATGAGTTAATGGATGCTTATGAGATGATCGAGCATCTCAAGAAATTGTTCAAGGGCATGCTCGACAGAGAGGTATGATACAAGCAAGGCGTTGTATCACCGCAAAATGGGTAAACGTGATCCAGTTTGGTCTACATGTCTTTGAAAATGATTGGGTATATTGAGTACCTTGATAGGTTGGGTTTTCCAATCACTCCTAAGCCCAAACCGACCTTGTTTTGCAATCTTTGAGCAATGAGCTACTCTCAATTTGTTATGAACTATCTTATGAATGAAATTGAGAAACCCCTTAATCGAGTTGTTGAGCATGTTAAGAACCGCCGAGAACAACATGAAAAAGGCGGGACCTCTCCCATAATGATGGTGCAAAAGGGGAATGCTAAGGGAAATTGGAAAGGCAAGAAGAAGATAGATCTAAATCTTTTGCCAAACCCAATTCCAAAACCAAACAGCTTTAAAACCTAAAGGTGGGGTGGCTAAAAAGGTGAATGTCACTTCATGGAAAACCCGGACACCGAAAAAGAAACTGTCATGCTTATCTGGAAGAAGTGAAGAAAAGAAAAGGAAGTACGACTTCTGATTCAGGTATATATGTTATAGAAGTCAACTTATCTACTTCTACATCATGGGTATTGGATACCGGATGTGGTTCTCACATTTGTGTTAATGTGCAGGGACTCCAAAGGAGTAGAACTTTGGCGAAAGGAGAGGTTGACCTACGAGTTGGAAATAGAGCAAAAGTTCCTGCACTAGCCGTAGGAACTTATCATTTATCTTTGCCCACTGGGCTAGTTTTAGAATTAGAAGATTGTTATTTTGTGCCTGCTATAAGCAAAAAACATTATTTCGCTTCTTGTTTGGATAAGAAAGGTTTTCATTTATAATAAAGAACAATCGTTGTTTGTTTTACTTAAATGATATTTGTTATGGTGGTGCACAATTGTTTAACTATCTCTATATTCTTGATTTAGAAATGCCTATCTATAACATAAATACAAAACGATTTAATCAAATGATTCAAATCCGACATATCTCTCTGCAATCGCGTTTAGGCCATATAAATGAGAAACGATATCCAAACTCCATAAAGATGGGTTCTTGGATTCATTTGATTTTGAATCATATGAGAAATGTGAGTCTTGTTTATTAGGCAAGATGACTAAAGCCCTTTCATCGGACACGAGAACGCTAGCTAGCGATGTATTGGGACTTATACATAGTGATGTATGTGGACCCATGAGTTCAAGTAGCAAGAGGTAGGTTTTATTACTTCATTACATTTATCGATGACTTTAGTAGATATGGATATGTGTATCTTATGAGACACAAATCCGAATCCTTTGAAAAGTTCAAGGAATTCAAGAATGAAGTTCAAAACCAATTTGGCAAAAGCATAAAAGCCCTTTGATCCGATCGAGGAGGTGAATACTTAAGCCAAGACTTTGATGACCTTCTAAAGGAGTGTGGTATTATATCACAGCTCACTCCACCTGGAACACCGCAATGGAATGGTGTATCTGAGAGGAGGAATCGAACCTTGTTGGACATGGTACGATCAATGATGAGTCATGCAGATCTTCCAATAAGCTTCTGGGGTCATGCCCTAGAGACAGCTGCATTCACACTTAACCGTGTTCCTACAAAGACGGTTCAGAAGACACCATATGAAATGTGGACTGGGAAACATCCTAGTATGTCGTTCATGAAGATTTGGGGTTGCGAGACATTCGTAAAACGTCTGAATTCTAACAAGCTCGGACCCAAATCTGACAAATATAATTTTGTGGGATACCCAAAGGAAACAAAAGGGTATTATTTCTACAAACCTTCTGAGAACAAAGTGGTTGTTGCTCGAATCGGTATTTTTCTAGAAAAGAGAATTTGTCTTTAAAGGAAACAGTGGGGAGAAAGTAGAACTCAAGAAATTCGAGAACCACAAAATATCATTGAACTCGAGTTGGAACATGAGCAGGAACCACAAGAAATTGTGGAAAGTGAACTCGCTCAAATTACACAAGTCATTCGTGAGATCCGGTAGGACACGCAAAGAGCACGAGAGATATTATGGATATCTTGTGACTCAAAATCGCGATGTGATGCTCATAGATCAAGATGAGCCCGCTTCCTACCAAGCTAGCTATGAATGGACCAGATTCGAGAAATGGCTTGAAGCCATGAAATCTGAGATGGACTCCATGTATACTAACCAAGTATGGACTCTAGTTGATCCACCCGAGGGTAAAACCAATCGGTGCAAGTGGGTTTTCAAGAAGAAAACCGATATGGATGGTAATGTACAAACCTATAAAGGCCGATCGGTAGTAGCAAAAGGTTTCAAACAAATTCAAGGTGTTGACTATGATGAAACCTTCTCTCCAAGTGGCAATGGTTAAATCCATCGAGATCTTACTTTATATTAAATTTTTTATGATTACGAAATCGCGTATGGATGTCAAAACCGCTTTTCTTAACGGAAATCTCCTTGAGGATGTGTATATGACACAACCCGAGGGTTTTGTCACTCAAAGGATGCTTTGGAAAGGTATGTAAGTCGCAGTGATCCATTTATGGATTGAAGCAAGCCTCTCGGAATTGGAATCTTCGATTTGATGAAGCAGTCAAAGAATTTGGCTTTATTAAAAATGAAGATGAACCTTGTTTATATAAGAAGGTTAGTGGGAGTCACATTGTATTCCTATTATTATGTGTTGATGACATATTAATTATTGGGAATGACATTCCTTCCTTACAGTTGTAAAAAACATGGTTAGGAAAATGTTTCTCCATGAAAGATTTGGGCGATGTCGCCTACATTTTAGGTATCAAGATCTATAGAGATAGATCAAGAAAATGCTCTCGCTTAAGTCAAAGTACATATATTGATAAAGTGTTGAAACAGATTCAAAGATGCAAGAGGCGAAAAAGAAAACTTACCCGTGACTCATGGTGTAAAGATCTTTAAGGCCCAATGTCCTAAATCACAAGATGATGAGGAGCGATGAGAAAGATCCCTTATGCTTGAAGAATTGGATCTATTATGTATGCAATGATATGTACTGTCCGGATGTCTCGTATGCTTTGAGCATGACGAAAGCAGATACCAAATAATCCAGTGAAGGTCATCGGACAACAATCAAGAATATCCTCAAGTACCGAAAAGGACTAAGAATTCATTCTTGGTATATGGAGGTGAAGACGAACTAGCGATAAAGGGTTACACAGATGTTAGTTTCCGGATCGACAATGATGACTATAAGTCTCGATCAGTTTTGTGTTTTGCCTTAATGGTGGTGCTGTTAACTGGAAAAGTTCGAAGCAAGAGACAGTAGCTGATTCTACAACAGAGGCTGAGTATATTGTTGCTTCTAGCTGCAAAATGAAGGAGGTCAGATGGATTAAAAAGTTCATCATTTGAACTTGGTGTTGTTCCAACCATTGTTGATCCGGCTTGCTCTATACTATGATAATAATGGAGCCATTGCACGTGCTAAGGAACCCGGATCTCACCAACGATCCAAGCATATACTTAAAGCGGTACCATCTCATCCGTGAAATCATTGATAGAGGAGATGTACATATAGGAAGAGTGCCAACAGATGATAATGTTGCGGATCCACTAACCAAGGCTTTGTCGCAAACAGAAGCACGCATCGCGGTCACACTAGTTCCATGGGTATTAGATACATGAGTGATTGGTTCTAGTGCAAGTGGGAGACCGTTAGAGTTTATGCCCTGAGGCCAATTATTTGATATAATTGCTTAACGCTTTTGATATTATATTTGATTGAATAAATATATGATTTTATTATGGTTTTATTTATCGCGTAATATAATTGTTAACATAATAAAATTCCTTAGAATAGTGATACAAATTATATAGTTTCAAGTATGTGACTTGAACATGAGATTATATATTTCCATTAGTATCGTTGTTCTTAAATATCCCTAATCGAGTATCATTGTTGATGGGACAACAATGATGCATTGAGACTAGTATGTGGATCGATCATGACCAAATCTCATTGGTCATAAATATATGAGATATTAAGTCAATGCATAGGTACATGTTGAAGAACGATGTCTTTGGGCGGACCCCCACCATGAGAATTCTATATGGAGCATTATGCGAAGTGTCATTAGCAATTCTCATAGTGACAATGATGTAATGGTCCTCCGACCGAAATCGCTATATTACTACACGAGAATTTATGTACTTTGATATCATCAAATGTCACCTTTAATAGGGTGGACTATAAAGGTGATTATTGGGTTCATCATTAATCGTGTGAGAAATATGAGTGATCTAGATGGAATTTAACCATCCTATATATTATGGGTGATATCCATAGGCCTCTTGATTGAGTAGGACTATGAAATGCATGGCCATGCTCAAATAGTGATTTGTTTCATATAGTCTACTCATTGATCAAGAAAACTCAGTTTAAATTATGAAGAGTATGACACATTCCATGACTCGAGTTTAATCTAGGATATTAAGGTTAAAAGGATTAAATTACATTGAAACATTAGTCACGAAAAGGTTGCATCGAATCATCGATCTTATTATTACTTGGGTAGCGATGATGCATTACTAGATGCCATTTCACCGCTTTATAATTTTATAATATGATTTTAAAATTATTGCCAACGTAATAATAACCTATAGGTCACACACATAGAACGTTATTTAAAAGGGAATTAATTTAAATTTTAAGGATTTAAATATATTAATATGATTAATAGTATTTAAATCACGCAATTTAAATTAAAAGGATAATTTGTATATATGTATATTAATTAAGTAAGACTTAATTAAGAGATATATATATATAAATTGATTTTATAAAATTAGGTTTTGATTTGATTAATTCCTTTTAACTACTATATATATGATATATATAGTGCTACTTAGGGTAAGATATCATAATTGAAAACCCTAGCCGCTTCTTGAGAGAGACTAGAGAGAAAACAGCTTTCAAAATCCATTCCTTTTGGTGGCTAGTACATGAAGTCCTTCTTATTGCAGAATCGTTCGACGGTTGCGTGCGGCGTTCGATGTGGATACTGAGAGGCTTAATCGGTTTGTATTAAGTTGGAGATTCGAGGCGCAGTCGGTTTCAAATTCTCGTTTTTGTTTATATCTGGTATAATCTCTAAACCTCTGAATTAATTGATTTTCGCATGGATCCTATTTTAGGGTTTCGGAAATTGCTTTAAAATTTTAATTTCCGCTGTGCGTTTCTGTGCCGAAGCCCAACAAGGACATTGTGTGGTAGAAGGATTGAATTGTACGATAATTATTCACAGAATAAGTTCTTTGTATTTTTTCTGATTAAACGTTGAATTCATATTATCCGGATAGTCATGATATATTATTTATAAGGTGTCACTCATGATGTAGAATAAATATTATTTATTTATATTTGAATTATAGGAGTTTAATTCATTATAAATAATATTAGATCTGTTCTAATTTATTTATTTTACTTACCGACTTAATATTAAACCTAGAGGGTCACACCGAGATATATAAATTAAATAAGTGATTGGCTTAATAATAATAAAAAATGAAGTTTATTTAATTTATTAGTGGAATAAATTAAATAGCTTAATATTTATAATTAAGTATTTGAAGAAATATTAAATTATAAATTAATAAGAGTAAACTTATTATTATTATTATTATTATAAAATAAATTGGCTAAATAAAAAAAATAATATAGTATTTGGAGAAATACTAATATTGTAACACCCCCTTTCCGAAAAGGAAAAGGGATGTTAAGCACAAAACATAATAAACACAAACCTCTAATAAATCTCAAAATATCTCAAATGAAATTGAACACTAATTGTCACATACTCCAATTTAAATAGAAGGAACTCCTCACTTACATAGTCTCTACTAATAAGAAATAAATGCCAAAATGGCCCAAACATCTATATAGAAAATATTAGGAAAAACGAAGTCTAATAATAATAAGTCTCAAAAACTAATCTACTCATTTGGATCAAAGGTAGCTCTCATCCCACATATCTTGATCACCCCTGATTACCTGCCGGAAAAAAAGAATACAGCGTGAGCCAATTGCCCAGTACGGATATAAAAATGCACATATATAAAATAATATATATATGTACCGAAAGAACTGAATGAACGAACAATTACAACTCCTAACCAAATATGAATATATCAAATTTAATGAGACAAGATACAAATGATTGACACTGTCAAACCGACAACTATAGTCAAAGGAATTCCAAATAAAATAAGGCTGAGTCAAATGGTTATAAGGTAACAATTTTATACCGAGCTCAAATACAAATAGCCAAAGGCTAACAAAAGACATCGGTACCGTGATGTATACAAATCAAATCGGATAGTACGCACAACACATACATCACTAATCCGCCAAACAAATCGAATCAAATCAAATACTGGGTCGGCCCATACGTATCCTGAACAAATATATCAAATGGCCAAAGCTCATACCCAGAGCATATAAAAGGATACGCCATGGACTGATCACACCGCCACGGAAGGTGTCATGTCCTTGTGTCAAGAAGACATGTCTGTGGTACCCCCACAGGTGGTTAACTCAAGTATACCCTAAGGATCAAACTACAAAATGTAAGCCAAAAGGGGTTCAAATCACAAGGTATACATGACCACTTTCAAATGAAATCAAATTATCAAATACAAACATTCTTAATTATTACTCCCTTCGTCCCATAGTTATAGGCTGATTTTTCATTTTGAGATGTCCAAATATATAGGCTACTTACTATTTATAAAATTTAGTTGGTTCATTATTATACTTTTATGCTCTTATAATAAATATTCAACCATTTTTTTGAAGAAACAACATTCAATGTAATTGTTTTTATCACCACATTTAATGTTGTTGTATTCTCAATAAAAGAATTCAACTTTTTAGGCTCAATAAATGAATTTGGAATAACATAAACATTTTGTGATTGGTTGAAAGTTTATGTAGATTGAAATTTTATCTTTGGTTAAAGTTTTATTTTAATGGTCAGTACACGTTGATCAATTAAGTTGAGAGTTTCAGTGTGATAAGTAAGGAGTAATTAACTTATTCATTAATTTCATATTAAGGGTATATGTGGAAAATTGCTGTTAAAAATTGCCACTTAAATTGATTTTCTTAAACTATGTGCCAAAAAAAATTAGCCTATAACTATGGGACGGAGGGAGTATAATATATCAATGATCAAAATAACTCTCGAATGTTAACGAAAATATACAAACGATGATGCAAAGGAATAAAATCTCCAAAATATATTGACAAATTAATTAGTTCAAAGAGTACAAATATGAGTTACATGTACCAACGCCAACATGAAACTAACATTTGTATTCGAGAAGAAAAAATCATGTGAAACAATAACTAATTTCTAACGAAAAGCTAAACTAACAATTCAAAATTGAAAGGATTGTCGTAGAAGGAGTACAGAATCCATACCTAAAGCAAGCAATGTAATACCCGAAATTATAACCTCAATTATAGTTCGTTAAACTCCTTCCGTCCGAGCTAATTACATAAAATAATAATAAATTTAAGTACATTAAAAAATATTATTTTCATCTTTAACCCAACATTAACCCATTATTATTATTATTATTATTATTATTATTATTATTATTATTATTATTATTATTATTATTATTATTATTATTATTATTATTATTACTACGTACTAATTATTCTAAAAGATATAAATACACGTGTGTGTGTGTGTGAGTGTGTGTGTGTGTGTGTGTGTGATCCTGACGTTTGTAAACTAAAAGAACATATGAAGCATATATATATATATATATATATATATATATATATATATATATATTCATAGTCATGCCCCCTTTAGATTATATAAGAGACTCACATACACAACTTTAAATGCTCTGACAATACCAAGTAAAGAGAGATTCTCATTCAATTGAAAAGAATAATAATAACTTACCAGTTTAATTCATATTTTTTTTCACTTCTCTTTCTTAGCTGCGGCTGAGTTCTCCTTTTCTTTTCCTTCAATTGATTCGTATAGATATAATAAAGCAGTTAGGGTTTTGGTTTATTTATTAATTAATATGTTTTATTAATACTCTTAATTTTATTATAATTTAAAATTTCACAATTATAAATTAGACCCAATTAATTAAAAGACCCAATTTAATGTAATCATTTACTTACTATGGTCCAAATAAATTAAATACAGTTTGACCCAAATATAAGAAAAGTCCAATTAAATATTTTAAAGCTTACTTAAATATTTCATTATTATTTTATTGGGTATTACATCACATTCCTCTTAAAAGGATTCTGTCCCCAAAATCAAAAGAATAGAACGTAGCTAATTATCGAAAAGATGCGGATATTATGCACATGAGATAATTGTGGAGGCAAAGCCATCTGATATGTCACTTCTCCAACTCTCTCAAGGACTTCAAAAGGGCCAATGAAACGCGGACTAAGCTTCCCTTTCAAATCAAACCTTCAAACACCTTTCCATGGAGAAACTTTCAAAAACACGTGTTCATCGGGTATAAATTCCAGAGCCCTCCTATGAATATCAGCATAACTCTTTTGCCGCAATCTAGCTTCTTTCAACTTTTCTTTAGCCACTGCTACCTTCTCCGTAGTAATTCTAACCAAATTGGGTCCTTCTATTATCCTTTCTCCAACCTAATCCTAACAAGTCAGAGCTCGACACTTCTTACCATACAAGGCTTCAAAAGGAGCCATACCAATACTAGCTTGCTGACTGTTGTTATATGCGAACTCCACCAAACTCAAATAATCATCCCAGTTTCCTGTCCACTCTAAAGCACAAGGTCGCAACATGTCTTCTAATGTCTGAATAGTTCTCTCTGATTGTCTATCTGTCTGAGGGTGAAAAGATGTACTATAGTTGAGTCGCGTTCCCCAAGCTCGTTGAAATACTTTCCAAAATCGAGAAGTAAACCGCGGATCCTGTTCTGAAACAATAGAAACTAGAGTCCCATGAAGCCTAACAATCTCACGTTGAAAAATATCTGCTAACTTATTTACTGAAAAATCCTCACGAATAGCTAGAACATGTGCCGATTTGGTCAAACGATCCACTACCACCCAAATAACATCATTCTTTTTAAGAGTCCTCGATAATCCAATCACAAAGTCCATCGAAATGTCATCCCATTTCCACGCAGGAATCTCTAACTGTTACAACAAACCACTAGGCCGCTGATGCTCTATTTTCACTTGCTGACAAGTAAGACATTTACTTACAAATTCAGCTACATCCCTTTTCATTTCGCTCCACCAGAAATTCTCATTTAGATCCTTATACATCTTTGTAGACCCCGGATGAATATAAAATGGCGAACTATGAGCTTTAGTCAACATTGCCTCACGAATCATTGGATCCACTGGAACACATAATCGTTTACCAAACCATATCACACCTTGCTCATTAATGCGAAACTCTAGTTTCTTACCCTCATTCATATTCTGCGCTATAGCCCACAACTCGTCATCCTCATTTTGCGCTTCATTAATACGCAAAATAGAAAAAGGTTCCACCCTCATACCTGCTACTAACCCATCAGAACCTCTAGCATATAGCTCCAAACCTACACGCTCCATATCCGAGATAAGTTAAGGTTGTGTAACCAAGGCAGCTACACTCCCTGAACTCTTTCGGCTAAGAGCATTTGCAACCACATTAGCCTTACCGGGGTGATACTGAATCCTGGCATCATAATCCTTGAGAAGCTCCAACCAACGCCTCTGCCTCATGTTAAGTTCCTTCTGAGTAAAAATGTATTTAAGGTTCTTGTGGTCGGTGAAAATGTCACAAGTCTCTCCATATAGATAGTGCCTCCAAATATTTAGGGCAAAAATAACTGTTGCTAACTCCAAGTCGTGGGTAGGGTAATTCACCTCATAAGATTTAAGTTTTTTGGAAGCATAAATAATTACCTTACCATTTTGCATCAAAACACACCCTAATCCCTTCTTGGAAGCATCACTGTAAATCTGATAACCTCCTGTCCCTGACGGTAATGTAAGAACTAGAGCCGACACAAGCCTCTTCTTAAGCTCTTTAAAACTTTTTTCACGTTCCTCATTCCATACAAACTTTATGCCCTTCTTCATCAACTGAGTTAATGCAAAGCTAACAAAAAGAAACCTTCCACAAATCGCCTGTAGTACCCTGCCAAACCCAAGAAACTCCTAACTTCAGTTACCGTGCTAGGTCTTGGCCAATTAGTGATAGCCTCAACCTTCGCAGGATCCACCTTAATACCTTCAACAGACACAACATGCCCCAAAAATGCAATATGTTCTAACCAAAACTGGCATTTGGAGAACTTAGCATATAACATGTTCTTCTGCAGAACCCCCAAAATAGTACGAAGATGCTTTTCATGCTCCTCTTTAGACTTAGAATACACCAGACTTAGAATACACCAAAATGTCATCAATGAAGACAATGACAAATTGGTCCAAATACTCGCTAAAACCCTAATTCATCATATCCATAAACACTGCCGGAGCATTAGTCAACCTAAATGACATCACCAAAAACTTATAGTGCCCATACCGAGTACGAAAAGGTGTTTTTAGAATGTCCTCTTCCTTTACCCTCAACTGATGGTACCCCGACCTCAAATCTATCTTTGAGAAGAACTTTTTCCCTTGGAGCTGATCAAAAAAGTCATCTATCCTTGGCAATGGATATCTATTCCTGATAGTGATCCGATTTAGCTCCCTATAATCTATACATAATCTCATAGATCCGTCCTTCTTCTTCACAAACAAGACTGGAGCACCCCATGGCGATACGCTTAGTCTAATGAATCCACGATCTAACAACTCCTGTAATTGTTCCTTCAACTCCTGTAACTCTAATGGAGCCATCCTATAAGTTGCCTTAGAGATAGGTTCCGCTCCAGGAATGAGCTCAATAGCAAACTCAACTTCCCTTGGCGGTGGTAATCTTGGCAGATCCTTAGGAAATACCTCAGGAAATTCTCGCACAACTGGATAGTCATCAAGTTGGGGCTCATCCCTCGAGGTATCTTTCACATAAGCTAAATAAAAATCACGTCCCTTAGCAATCATTTTGCTCGCCTTCAAAACTGAGATCAACTTTACAACACCATTTGACTTGGAACATTGAAACTAGAATTTCGGAGCCTCTAAGGTTCCAAAAATAACCTTCTTTGCCTGACAATCAATAGTGGCTCAATGCTTACTCAACCAATCCATACCCAAGATGATATCAAAATCATGCATCACCATCGAAAGTAAGTTAGATGCGTACACCCTCCTCCCTAACTTCAAAGGACACCCGCAAAATTGCTCAGAAATAATCACAAAATTCACTATTGGGATAACAATAGATAAATGAGGATCTAATGTTTTAGAAGACACTCCAAGATGATGAACAAATAAAAATGCAACAATAGAGTGTGTAGATCCAGTGTCAAACAAAATCGATGCCTCACGATTTCCTACAAGAAGGATGCCTGAAATAGTACCTGGTGCTTAGGCCGCCTGATTAGCTGTCAATACAAACACTCTCCCACCGGTGTTGCGCTGACCACCATTACCATCATTACCACTTCCCCCATTACCACGCTAAATTATGCAGTCCCTTGCTCTATGTCCCATTTGTCCACATAAAAAACAAGCCCCTGTCTCTCTATAGCACGCCCTACCAACATGATACCCACCACAAGTAGCACATGGACCAGGTGGAAGTGGCAAAAGGTTCAGATTGCCCCCACCTGCCGGTCCTGGATACTGCCCTTGAATTTGACCATGTTGGCGATGCTGACCTTGATTCTGATTTTGCCGAAACCCCTGCTCGCTGAAATCCCTATTTTGATAAAGGCCTCCACTTGCCATCGACCCTCACTCACGACTGCATGACCACCCTACTACATTGGGTAAGCAAAATCCCTTCGAAGATTAAATCCCTGACCTGGTGGAGGCTCATTCCAATTATTTTGCCTTCTATTCTGATTTCTGCCAAACTGTCCCATTCCTTGCCCTTGTTGGTCATCTCTATCTCTCCTTCGACTCCCTTCTGATTTGGAAGCTCGAAAGTCCTTGTGTTTCATTTCCACACTCTTAGCTGCATTAGCCACCTGTGATACTTCTGTAAATATGGTGTGGATGATCGATCTCTTATACTCATATTTCAAGGCCTATTTGAACTTTTCTGCCTGTTGTGCAGCTGTCCCAGCTATTGAACCTGCAAAACCAGCCAACCTCGTAAACCTCACTATGAAATCGGTAATAGTTTCATCTTCCTTCTGCCGAATGGACACAAATTCCCTAATGTATGCATCCCTATCAGTGTTTGGGAAATACTACTGATAAAAAAGGTCACAAAAACTGCTCCATATGAGTCCATCCATAAATCCATCTCCCTGTGTAGCCTTCAGCGATTTCCACCATCGCTAAGCATCATCCTCTAGCTTATAAACTGCTAACCTCACCTTCTGATTTTCTGAACACCTAATCACATCAAAAATCTTCTCCAAGTGGGTGATCCAGTTCTCCGCATCAATTGGAGTTGGAGCAAAATGAAAAGATTTGGGCTTCTGCTTAATGAACCTCTCCACTAACATATACAACGGCTGCACTTGCTGACCCACTTGATTCTTGGGAGGAACATTTTACTCATGTTGTGGTATCTCTGCATCATCCCCCATGCCATTTGTATTATGATTTCCTTGAATCTGCGGAATACCTTGCATAGCCTATGCCACGGCCTACGTAACTGCCTCATTCACCATTGCTGCTACCATAGCCGGGGTTATTGTTGCATTACCCTGAGCCCTATCATTTCCACCCTGGTTAACAGCCTCGACCTAGGGCTGCCTCTGACCCCTCCTACCATTGTTACCCTGTCTCCCAGCAATTCTTGAAGACCTACGAGCCATCTATGATACAAATTAACAAATAAGAACAAACAGATCAAAACAAATAATCGAAGCCAAAATTATTCAGAACGAAGATCAAACGCAACAAAAACACTATAATAAAATCTTATAACTACCCAGTGATCTACCCATAACTCACAGGTTAAGCCTAAAAGGAAATCTACAAGATCATAACCTAAGCTCTGATACCAACTCTGTAACACCCCCTTTTCGAAAAGGAAAAGGGATGTTACGCACAAAACATAATAAACACAAACCTCTAATAAATCTCAAAATATCTCCAATGAAATTGAACACTAATTGTCACATACTCCAATGTAAATAGAAGGAACTCCTCACTTACATAGTCTCTACTAATAAGAAATAAATGCCAAAATGGCCCAAACATCCATATACAAAATATTAGGAAAAACCAAGTCTAATAATAATAAGTCTCAAAAACTAATCTACTCATTTGGATCAAAGGTAGCTCTCATCCCACATATCCTGATCACCCCTGATTATCTGCTGGAAAAAAAGAACACAGTGTGAGCCAATTACCCAATATGGATATAAAAATGCACATATATAAAACAATATATATATGTCCCGAAAGAACTGAATAAACGAACAATTACAACTACTAACCAAATATGAATATATCGAATTTAGTGAGACAAGATACAAATGATTGACACTGTCAAACCGACAACTATAGTCAAAGGAATTCCAAATAAAATAAGTCTGAATCAAATGGTTATAAGGTAACAATTTTATACCGAGCTCAAATACAAATAGCCAAAGGCTAACAAAATACATCGGTACCGTGATGTATACAAATTAAATCGGATAGTACGCACAACACATACACCACTAATCCGCCAAATAAATTGAATCAAATCAAATACTGGGTCGACCCATACGTATCCTGAACAAATATATCAAATGGCCAAAGCTCATACCCAGAGCATACAAAAGGATACGTCGTGGACTGATCACACACGGAAGGTGTCATGTCCTTGTGCCAAGAGGACATGGATGTGCTACCCCCACAGGTGGTTAGCTCAAGTATACCCTAAGGATCAAACTACAAAATGTAAGCCAAAAGGGATTCAAATCACATGGCTTACATGACCAGTTTCAAATGAAATCGAATTATCAAATACAAACATTCTTAATTATTACAATATATCAATGATCAAAATAACTCCTGAATGTTAACGAAAATATACGAACGATGATGCAAAGGAATAAAATCTCCAAAATATATTGACAAATTAATTAGTTCAAAGAGTACAAATATGAGTTACATGTACCAACGCCAACATGAAACTAACATTTGAATTTGAGAAGAAACAATCATGTGAAACAATAACTAATTTCTAACAAAAAGCTAAACTAACAATTCAAAATTGAAAGAATTATTGCTGAAGGAGTACGAAATCCGTACCTGATTAAGCAATGTAATACCCAAAATTATAACCTCAATTATAGTTCGTTAAATTCCTTTCGTCCGAGATAATTACATAAAATAATAATAAATGTAAGTACATTAAAAAATATTATTTTCATCTTTAACCCAACATTAACCCATTTTTTTTATTATTGTTATTATTATTATTATTACTGCGTACTAATTATTCTAAAAGATATAAGTGTATATATATATATATATATATATATATATATATATATATATATATCCTCAAGCTTGTAAACTAAAAGAACATCTGAAGCACGCACACACACACACACACACACACACACACACACACACACATATATATATATATATATATATATATATAATTCATAGTCATGCCCCCTTCAGATTATATACGACACCCACATACACAACTTTAAATGCTCTGACAATACCAAGTAAAGAGAGATTCTCATTCAATTGAAAAGAATAATAATAACTTACCAGTTTAATTCATTTTTTCCACTTCTCTTTCTTAGCTGCGGCTGAGTTCTCTTTTTCTTTTCCTTCAATTGATTCGTATAGATATAATAAAGCAGTTAGGGTTTTAGTTTATTTATTAATTAATATATTTATTAATACTCTTAATTTTATTATAATTTAAAATTACACAATTATAAATTAGACCCAATTAATTAAAAGACCCAATTTAATGTAATCATTTACTTACTATGGTCCAAATAAATTAAATACAGCTTTTACCCAAATATAAAAAAGTCCAATTAAATATTTTAAAGCTTACTTAAATATTTCATTATTATTTTATTAGGTATTACTAATATTTATAATTAAGTATTTAGAAAAATATTAAATTATAAATAAATAAGAGAAGTCTTATTATTATTATTATTATTATTATTATTATTATTATTATTATTATTATTATTATTATTATTATTATTAATTTAGTTCATAATTAGATTGAGAATTAAATTAAAACCTTAACTCCTAAAAGGTTTAGGAAGGAGGGTTAGTCTATAAATAAGAGGAGTCTTATTATAGGATAGACTAATATTAATGTTACTTTGCAAGTATTCTCAAAATCCTAAAGAGTTAGGAGAGAGAGAATTAGGGTTAGCCACCCAAGGTCTTGTAGAACCTAAAATATTACTTCTTCAATTCATATACTCATGGTGGATCACCTCTTGGGCGTTGCACACTATTGTAACGAACGTTTGATCAGTGGATCTAAAGAAGCGTGAAGGAGCAAAGGATTGGAGCTTGAAGATTACTTCAAGGAGTTGATCATCTTCAAAGGTATATCTTTTATCCTTCCTCAATTAATAATATTGCATAAGGTGATTCCTGGGACTGTAGAAAATTTTTACATATAATTTATGTCATGCTTCTGCTCTTATTACAATATGGCTGTATATATGTCAAATTTCTGCAAATCAACAGTGATATAAGAGTCATCCTTATGCGAATTATTAATTATTTTTTGATATATATATATATATATATATATATTGACATGTGTTTAGAACAATTTAATTGGGCATAATTATTGGTATAAAAACAATTTTTTTGGAGAAAAAAGAATAAAAAATGAAAGCATCGTAATCTATGCCGAGGCGCGACTGTGCCACTTTATAATTATTTTCCAGCGCGGCCACACCGTACTTTAGAAAACGTCTTTGGAGTATTAGCGCGGCCGCGTCGGTCCTCAAATTTTGAATTTTGTTTTTTTTAAAATTAAGATAAAAGGTTTATTTTGAATTGAAATTAGATTAAAATAAAGTTGTTTATTTTAATTGGAATATGACTCCATGTTAATTAAAATAAATGAGTTTATTTTGATTTGGATTTTGATAAAAATAAAGGAGTTTATTTTTTATTCAAATTGGATTTCTTGTAAAATTTTTGTAGATCATTAAATGATATCAACATATATATGGAATGTTTATTTTATTGATGCATATGTTAATAAAGGAGATGATTATGGACTATTGAAATGGAATCAATCCATTGGTTAGTTATCTATATCCTAACTAAACAATTTGCACTTAACTTATGCGCGATAGTTTTAAATTTGTCCATCAACAACAAATCCTAAGTTTTGATGGTTTTTCTTCGTTAAATGCTTAATCATTCTTTTATGATTTCACTTATTCATAGCTTATTAACGTTTTAGTCCACTAATAGCCATACTTATTTCTCTGAAAGAGACATGTTCCACCAACTCATTATTTTGTATAAAATTTATTAGAAAATTAATCGAAGGCTAGGTTTACGTGTTTATACCTTTGCGTTCTTCGTGTTCTTGCTAGTTTGTTAAACTACTTAGCTTCTTTTCTTCTTGATTCCTTGTTAATACTCTTCTCTCTCTCTCAATATAGTTGTTCAATGTTTGTAAAACATCAAATGAACTAAATAAGCTTGCTTTTATAAGAAAATCAAAGTGAGGGGAAAATGGCCATTATGCCTCACCTCCTCAATATTCCACCTCCTCACTATTCCACCTCCTCACCAAAGCTTCCAAAGAAAGCTATTAACTTCACTTGGCCACCAAGTAGCCAGAAATGTGGGGTTGTGGGGCCCTCATGGGTGGCCCAACCCTTTTACCCACCTGGTGATCCATCGGTTCGACCCATGATTTCGGTTCTTGGTTCAGGCTTAGAATTAATTCATATCGGGCCTAACTTTGGGCATGATTTAACTTATCATTAGGCCTTGATATAATTCATCATTAGGCCTCACTCATTGGTACAATTGGGCTTGAAAATTGTTTAAGTCCAATAGCTAAAGTACATTCAAACTTAATCGTATTCTTACCATATAATTCTCGTATTATCTTTATATATACTTTGTATGATATTCGTATTATACGTTGTATTAATCTTCATATTATACTTGTATTCTTCACGTATAATAACAATTCTTATTACACTTAATCATTTCTTTTCTTAGAATTCACTTTCCCTAACCCTTAGGGTTTTAAGTCCTCAGGTGAAAACTTTGTTTGCCATAATCGAAATACTATTGGATATTCCATCTCTTCTCAGAATCCTGTCATTAGGAGTTTATCAGAAATTTAAAAATAATTCTCGAGCAGTAATGGATGGATAGTGATTTTTTAAAAATTTCTCAAATTTTTTTTATTTTCGTCTTGGAAATTCAAATCATTTAATTCTAGCACACAACTAGAATCCTAACCACATTTGCACCTTCTAGGTCATAGAACGACCTTTAAACATCTTACTCACTTAGATAAACATATAATTTCATTTAATTCAAATAATCAAATAAAATTTAATTCACATAATAATTCAATTTTTCTCAGGCGTTACATTCTTCCCCATTTATAAGGACTATGTCCCCAGAATCTCAATATAAATTAAACAAATAGACGGGGAAAGTTTTCCTTCATTTTACTCTTGAGTTACCACATTGCTTTTTCACCATTGTGGTTCCTCATACTACCTTTACTGAAGGTATTATCTTATTTCTTAAGACTTGTTCTTTCCTATCAATAGTCTGAATTGGAAGTTCTTCATACGTTAAGTCTTTTTCAACCTGAATAGGTTTATACTCTATTACGTGCTTATATTTCGATTTATAAGGACGTAATACTGACACGTGAAACACGTTATGAATATGCTCTAACTCTGGAGGTAAAGCTATTTCATAAACCACCTCTCCTACTCTCCTTAAAATCTCAGAAGGTCCTACAAACCTTTAACTCAACTTCCCTTTCTTCCTAAAGCGTATCTTCCCTTTCCAAGGCGACACATTCAGAAAGACATACGAACCTACTTCAAACTCCCTCTTCTCACGGTGAGGATTGACATACTTTTTTTGTCTGTCTTGAGCCACTACCAATCGCGTACGTATCAACTTTACCACGTCTTCTATTTGTTGTACCATTTTTAGTCCCAACATCCGATGTTCCTCTACTTCATCCTAGAACAGTGGCATCCTGCACTTTCTTCCGTATAACGCTTCGTAAGGCGGCATGCCTATACTTGCGTGCTAACTGTTGTAAGCGTACTCTACTAATGGTAGATGATCGTCCCAACTCCCCTTGAAATTCATAATGTAAGATCTTAACATATCTTCTAGTGTCTGAATTATTCATTCACTGTGTCCGTCGGTCTGAGGATGGTACACCGTACTCAACCTCAACTGAGTTCCCATTTGTTCCTGCAAACCCCTCAAGAAATTCAATGTGAATCGTGGATCACGATCTAAAATAATCGAAACTGGTACTCCATGTCTAGAAATAATTTCTCTTACATAAAGTTTAGCTAACTGCTATAGGTTATACATGACTATTACCCAAATAGCATCATAATCCTTTTGCATCGTTGGAAATCCCATCACAAAGTCCATCATGATATGCTCCAATTTCCACTCTATAATCTCTAGCAATTGTAACAATCCACTTGGTCGTTGGTTTTCGGCCTTAACTTTCTAACAAGTTAAGCACCTACTAACATACTCTGCTATTTCTCTCTTCATATTCGGCCACCAAAAGTTATGTCGAAGATCTTGATACATCTTGGTGCTAACCGGATGTATCAAGTACCTCGAACTATAAGCCTCTTCCATTATTTCTTTTTTTAATTCCGCATTACACGGAACCCAAATTCTTCCTTCAAAAAGAAGTACCTCCTCCTTGTCGAGGCTATTCTTAGTCTTCTCTTCATCTTTAACCCTCTTCTTCATCTGTTCACACTGCTCATCTTTGAGTTATAGTTCCTTCACCCGCTCCATAATTGTTGGTCGAGTCTCTACCATAAATAATCTCTCTCCCAATTCGCTCGATATTCTAACCTCTAGCTCCATCCTTTCCATCTCTGTTACTAACTCGTTCTGAGCCGTTAACATTAATAGCTTCTCCCGACCATTTCTACTTAAGGCATCGGCCACAAAATTCGCCTTCCTTAGATGATATAAGATATCACAATCGTAATTCTTTATCAATTCTAACCACCTTCTCTGTCTCATATTCAACTCCTTCTGCGTGAAGATATATTTCAAACTTTTATGGTCCATGTATATCTCACACTTCTCCCCGTATAGGTAGTGCCTCCAAATTTTTAAGGCAAAAACTACCGCTGCTAGTTCTAGATCGTGAGTAGGATACCTTTTCTCATAATCCTTTAACTGTCGTGATGCATACACAATGACCTTGCCATGCTGCATGAGCACGCAACCCAGTCCTCTATGTAAAACATCGCTATAAACTATAAAATTCCCCGTATCATCTGGTAACGATAATACATGTGCTTCACTTAACCTCTTCTTTAGTTCTTGAAAATTGTCCTCACACTTCTCCGTCCACACATACTTCACGGTCTTCCTTGTCAAATTTGTCAACAAAGTAGCTATCTTAGAAAAATCTTGGATGAATCTTCGATAGTTTCTCGCTAACCCAAGGAAACTTTTCACCTCGGTTGGTGTTTTTGGCTTCTCCCAATTAATAATTGCTTTCACCTTTGTTGGATCTATTGAAATCTCATCTTTGTTGATGACGTGCTCTAAAAACTGCACTCTTTCAAGCCAAAATTCACATTTAGTGAATTTTGTATATAAATTTTCCTTCCGTAGTGTTTCCAACACTAATCTTAAATGTTCAGCGTGATCTTCTGGCGCCTTAGAATAGACTAGAATATCATCAATGAACACTACGACAAACTTTTCCAAGTATTGCTTGAACACTCTGTTCATCATATCCATGAATGCGGCTGGCGCATTCGTTAATCCAAACGACATAACCAAAAACTCGTAATGACCATAACGAGTCCTGAATGTCGTATTAGGTACATCTTATTTCCTCACTTCCAATTGATGATACCCCGTACGCAAATCTATCTTAGAAAAATACTTCTCTCCTTTCAACTGATCAAATAGATCATCGATACTGGGTAATGGATATTTATTCTTGATCGTTAACTTGTTCAACTCACGATAGTCGATAAAAAGTCTTAAAGATCCGTCCTTCTTCTTTACAAATAATATGGGTGCTCCCCACGGAGAGACACTCGGTTGAATGTACATCTTGTCTAATAATTCTTGTATTTGAATCATTAGCTCCTTCATTTCTATCGGTGCCATCCGATATGGTGCCCTAGAAACTGGTGCCGGTCCTAGAACAACATCAATAATGAACTTGATCTCCCTATCTTGCGAAAGACCCAATAACTCATCTAGAAACACATCCGTGAATTCTTGTACTATATGTATTTGTTCCAATGGTGCTCCCACTCTCTAGGTATTAGCAACATGGCACAAATAACCTACACATCCTTTCTTCAACAACTTCCTAGCTTGTGTCATTGTCAGACAACAAGAGCGTCCCGATGATTTACTACCATAGAACACTACCTTGGGTTTCTTAGAAATCCGAAGGTTCACACTTTTTTTTGATAATCTATTATCGCTCCATGGTTAAACAACCAATCCATCCCGAGATTTATATCAAAATCTCCCAACCTTATCGGTATAAGATCTACTAAAAATTTGTTACCTCTAATATATATGCAACAATTCCTATGAATGTATTCAATGGGAATTATCTCTTCGTTCGCTACCTTAATGTTTAAAGGTAATTCTAATCTTTCTGGGAGTAATCCTAAATGTTTAGCAAATTCACATGCTATAAAAGAACAAGTAGCACCTGAATCAAACAGCATAGAAGGCATTTATTTCATTAACCGAGATAATACCTGCCACTACATCCGCTGATGCAACTGCATCTTGGACAGTCATATTAAAAGTATGGGTCATAGGTCTAACCGGTGGTGTTGGTCTAGTAATGGCTAGTTTACCACTACTAGGACCTTTGTTACCCTCCGACCCCTTCTTCGGGCAATTCCTCGCCATGTGGTCCATTGACCCACACATGAGACACCCCTAGTTCTTCTTAGGGTTAGGATAATTAGGTGAAATGTGACCCTTCTGCCCATAGTTATAACAAACTGACTTCCCCTTGAGACACTCCTAGATGAGCCTTTCCGCATGTCTTGCACGATTCGATCCCCTTGTTTTGCTCCGATATTCCCAGAGTTAAAGCCCTTTCACTTGGGTGCACTTCCGCTGCCACTAGTTCCCTCAGTCTTGGGTACTCTATCTCCCTTATTCTTCTTCTTCTTCTCTCTGTGGTATTGACTTGAAGCCTCGCTACCACCCTCGACAATAATTGCCTTCTTTAGGATTGTTCCAAATGAAGCGCTCTGGAACACCGAGATTCTACGATAGAGCCAGGGCTTCAATCTCAACTCAAACCTATAAGCCTTCCTTTCCTTAGTGTCCACTTGATATGGAGCAAACCTTGCTAGTTCATTTAACTTTGCTGCGTATTGGGGAACTGTCATTTCCCCTGCTTAAGTTCTAGGAACTTAATCTCCATCCTGCCCTACATGGTCGTAGGAAAGTAGTTCTCGAAGAAGACCTTCTTAAATTATTCCCACATAACCGCACCTGCTCCAGCCCTACTCTGGTGAGCCTCCAACCAGAAGTTGGCTTCTCCCTACATTATATAGGTCGCAAAAGAAGTCTTTTGCACCTCCCCGACATTTGCTATGACAAATGCCTTCTCTATTTCCTTCAGCCATGTCTGGGCCTTAATAGAGTCTGTAGTTTTCCTAAACTTCGGCGGACCGACACTTTTAAATTCCTTAAAGGTAGTCATTTGAACTACCATAGGAACCACTGGTGCTCTACCCCTATCTTGGTTAAATGCAACTGTTAATAAATTAATGAACTCTTGCATAGGTTGTTCTGAACGTCTTGGTTCGCATTATGGGATTCAGCTTCTTGATTACGTTGTCTTCTTCTTGGCGGTATTTTTCTATTTAAATAGATAAAGCTTCAGTATTATTTACTTATCATTTTTTCTTTGTTATTATTCATCAAACCATAACAACTAACTAACATCAAGCACATTTAATAAAAACTTTGTTATATTAATATGCGTTTTCAAAACTATATACAAATTTGTTCAATAGCTACGGCTATTACATTTCTATCCCACGATTGACTCCCAAAAGTTGGGATTTACGAAAAGACTACCCTTTAGTTATACAAAAGAGAGTTTTACGTCACTACATAGATACACAAAGTAGTTACATATCTATACTTTCTTTATCTACTACTAGCATTGCCTAACGACATTCTCTTGCTTCTCATTCGCAAGAATCACCACAATATCCCAACTTATAGTGTGACGGGTCTGCCCCGACTCAATAGAATAACAAGTTATTTTTAGCTTGAAATCCTCAAGAGAACTCTTATGGATATAAGACATCCAAGCTATCTTCTAGTTCTTCTCTCCCAGTTTCTTACGAAGCTCATTAACCCCGTACTTCTAGTCTCTAGCCTTATCCTTCATGGGTACTTTCTCACCATGCTCTAACTCAAAATTTTCTTTTGCAGACTCCTTTACCTCATAGAGGTCATCAACCTCATCCATCAGATTCTGCACATCAGTGCGCAATTGCACATTTCGGTCAAGCACTACCAGATACAATGCCCTCACTGCCTCTAGTGGTGTTGGATCTAGTACAGGTATCACCGTATTAAACGATGCTACCTCTATGTCATCATCCTCATCGGCCACCACATCAAAGTATGATGTCGGCCCTAGATTCTCGAAGTCCTTAGACGGATGTTTCTCTTCTGGCTTTGACTCCTCTATCTTCACCATCGGTACCTCCTCCACTGGCATTGGTACTAGCTCTAGTATATTCACTGACTCCTCACTTACCACATATATATCCCTATACATAGAGCTATCGATTGACATCTACAATAACACATAACATGTTGATTAGTACATAATACAAAATATTATAAACACAAATCACATTTAATTTATTTAAGGTTAATTTCCATCTTTTAAATCCTCCTGCAATGAATCTCCTCACTACATTACTTATGAACTCTATTTGAATTCATTCACTTCTGATTTGTTCTACTATTACCAAGGTTATAGCCTAAGGTTCCCCCCTCTTAAGTTTTATAACCTACAGCTCTACCAACCTGTGACGCCCTCAAATCCGAGTACTTTCAACCCACAGATATGGTGCTACACGACACTACTAACTATACATTCATTCCAATGAAAACTGCATCAAAATGAACATATTTACTAAATTCGTATTACAATAATAATAAATCCTTCCCAGATTCTGTTAACCATTACATCATTAATTTTTGTAATATAAGTTCATACAAATATACTAGTCTATTACAGGATAACTTATTTATCCATTTTGGCATTTCTCTTATCTTTACCGGAACCTTCAGCCCGTTCGTTCTTAGCTACAATCATATAATTCAAGTAAGAAGTGAACATAACTAGCTCAACAAGTTTAATAAAATATAATATAACCACAAAATCAAGAATCATATAATTTATCTTCAATAACTGAACAAATAGTTATGAAGTACTATGAACAATCGAAATATCACTTTTCATTTTCTTAAAGAAATTCCAAAGTCCATACAGTAACTTAAGAATTCTGAGTAGGTCAAAAGACCATGAACATTCTCATTTTGTTTTCATTCATGAAAAGGACATCCTGGCACTAAGATCATACATCCGATATAACTTACGAGCACTTCTAGGTGATCAACTTATAGTACTCTATGTTGATCAACACTCATTCATTAAATTATTTAAGTTTAAGTTTTAGCAACCTCATGTGCCCATTGAATAATCGATGTAAAATACCTTTGTTTATTCATACTCAGACTTACCTTTGAATCTGTACCAAACAATTGGCATATGATAGTGTTATCAATACTACTTTGAAAGACTTGTAAATAAATCAATCAACTTTTAAGATTCGTCTAGCCGAGATAAGAATGGCATCGACCCTTTCGTAAATAACTCATGTATAATATAAAATGAATCACAGAAACTTGGCTAACACGAAGGTCAAAAAAGAGTTAGAAGAACTTGCCTTCAAGCATCTTCTACTTTGTGGTCTTTACAAGTTCTTTATGATATATTCACATAGCACACTAAAATTAGCTACCAAACAATCTAAGCACATTTTTATACCAACTTCTTTATCTTCTATAGCTTAATTGAACTTATTTCATTAATAATATTTGATTAAGGTATTTAACATTCGTTACTTCTTATTAACATTACATGTTATAAACCAACACTCATCGATCATCGTTAAAGTACCACGATAGTTGTAACCCTAATTAGTTCGCTAGTTCGGACATATTTCCCCCGGATTACCAATATCGAATTTCGTATAAAAATTACATAAGTTTTATCTTCATTTCTTATCATTCTCATATAACGCATGTCTATTACATACTACATAACGTTAAGACGTGCGTTAAACTCGGATACGATACACGGTTTACGTTTTTGCATTTCACTTTCTTCGTTTAAATACTTTTAATCAACATTTAATTCCTAAAATCATCGTTAAACATGTTTTTTAGGAATTCTCTCTTCATGTACACTAATTATATACTTGCCCCATAATTACCACGCAAAAAGTTGGATTAACAAAAGCTCACGTCGAAAAAATTTTAGTTATGGGCGTTGCGACGCCACTCCAAGGCAAAAATGTCACAACATGCTGCTGCGTCTTAGCGAGTGAAATGACCCTCGACCAGTACCTTGCGGTGGGGCTTTACTAAGGCATAAAGCGACAGATCGATGATGCGCCTTGAGCCTTTGAAGTTTTTTTAAGTTTTTCAAATCATGAAATTCCCGAGCTCGTAACGCGATCGTTATAACTTGGAATGGTCTCATTCAAAAGCCATTAAATCATATATCTTACACACTTCGATTTCATCTGGATAGAATAAGTTTCTGAGTCCATTAACGACAAATTCACTATTTAAATTTTCATTACGCGTTCGTTAAACGTTCGTGAGCTTTCTTTGCTCGTTTCTTCGTTTTATGTCCGCATTCATTCGTTCTTGAGTCCACAACTCTTAAAAACATAGTTCTTCGATACGCCACCGAAAACCTAGGTTTCTAAGTTAAACGACGACTTTTCACTATCATTTTGGAAATCCTAGTTAACTACGATTTCGACGATTAACATCTTTTCACGTAAATTTTGCCATAATTTCGTTACACGAGATTTTTATGCCAAACAAAATGGAATCAATCCATTGGTTAATCATCTATATCCTAACCAAATAATATTCACCTAACTTATACTATGATTTTAAATTGGTCCATTAACAACAAATCTTAAGTTTTGATGGTTTTTGTTCATTAAATGCTTAATCATTCTTTTATCATTTCACTTTTTCATGGCTCATTAACGTTTTAATCCACTAATAGCCATCATTATTTCTATGGAAGAGACATGTTCCACCAATTCATGCTTTTCTATAAAATTTAATAGAAAATTAATCGAATGTTAGGTTTACGTGTTTATACCTTTGCGTTCTTTCCATTCTTGCTAGTTTGTTGAACTACTTAGCTTCTTTTCTTCTTGAATCCTTGTTAATGCTCTTCTCTTTCTCTCTCTCTTAATATAGTTGTTCAATGTTTGTAAAACATCAAATGAATTAACTAAGCCTTCTTTTATAAGAAAATCAAAGTGAGGGCAAAATGGTCATTATGCCTCACCTTCTTATTATTCCACCTCCTCACCAAAGCTTCCAAAGGAAGCTATCAACTTCCCTTGACCACCAAGTAACTGGCCATGTGGGGTTGTTGGGCCCTCATGGGTTGCCCCAACCCCTTTACCCACCCGGTGATCCATCGGTTCGACCTATATTTTTGGTTCTTGGTTAGGGCTTAGACTTAATTCATATCAGGCCTAAATTTGGGCTTGATTTAACTTATCATTGGGCCTTGATATAATTCATCATTGGGCCTCACTCATTGGTCCTATTGGGCTTGACAATTGTCTAAGTCCAATAGCTAAAGTCCATTAAAACTTAATCGTATTCTTACCGTATAATTCTCGTATTCTCTTCGTATATACTTCGTATGATATTCGCATTATACGTCGTATTAATCTTCGTATTATACTCATATTACTCACGTATAATAACATTTCTTTTCTTAGAATTCACTTTCCCTAACCCTTAGGTTTTTAAGTCCTCAAGCGAAAACTTCATTTGCCATAATCAAAATATTATTGGATATTTCATCTCGTCTTAGAATCCTATCATTATGCATTTCTCGAAAATTCAAAAATAATTCCCGGGCAGAAATGGATGAATAGTGATTTTTCAAAAAATTTCTGGAAAACTTTTATTTTCGTCTTGGAAATTCAAATCATTTAATTCTAGCACACATTCAAAATCCTAACCACATTCACACCTTCTATGTCATAGAATGACCTTTAAACAACTTACTCACTTAAATAAACATTAAATTTTATTTAATTCAAATAAAATTTAATTCACATAATAATCCGATTTTTCTCGGGCGTTACAAATGACTTACCCAAAGAGTCACATATTATTAAAAATCATCCTATAGAAATTGTGATTGGTGATATTGACAAATGTATTCTTACTAGATTACTAACACCTAACTTGGCTGGTCATTTATCTTTCTTATCTCAAATTGAGCCTAAAAATATATAAGATGCTTTATTGGATGAGAATTGGATAATAGCCATGTAAGATGAACTTGAACAGTTCAATAGAAACAATGTCTGGAAACTAGTTCCAAAACCCGATGATGTTTCAATTATTGGAACTAGATGGGTTTTTCGTAATAAACTAAATGAAAATGGAACTGTAGTACGAAACAAAGCTAGACTTGTTGCACAAGGATATAATCAACTTGAAGGAATTGATTATGATGAAAACTATGCTCCTGTTGCTAGAATTGAGTCTATTTGTATGTTATTAGCATTTACATATCATAAAGATTTCAAATGGATGTTAATTCTACATTTTTAAATGGTGTTATTGAAGAGGAAGTTTATGTTAAACAACCTCCTGGTTTTGAATATTTTGATTATCCTAAATAGGCCCCCGGAGTATGGTATGAACGTTTAAGTAAATTTCTGCTAGAAAATGATTTTAAAAAGGGTGCTGTAGATACTACTTTATTTACTAAATATAAAATATTGATATTCTTATTATACAAATTTATGTTGATGACATCATTTTTTGTTCTACTGATATTACTATGTGCAATGATTTTTCTGAAAGTATGAGTAAAGAGTTTGAAATGAGTATGATGGGAGAATTTAACTTCTTCCTTGTACTGCAAATCAAACAAAGAGAAAAAAGTATTCATATTTCTTAATCTAAATATTGCAAAAAAATGATTAAGAAATTTGGATTAGAATCTGTGAAACCTCTTAATACTCCTATGTCAACTACTGATAAATTAACTACTGATGAAAATGGTAAAAGTGTTGACTCGAAGAAATATAGAGGAATAATTGGAAGTTTGACATTATGTTAAGTGTCTGTAAATGTGCTAGATTTCAATCAAATCCTAAAGAATCACATTTGGTTGTTGTAATAAGAATTTTTTGACATCTTAAAGGAACCACAGATTTAGGATTATGGTATCCTAAAGGTTAACCATTTAACCTTGTTTGTTTTTTAGATTCTGACTATACAGGTCATCATGTTGATCGAAAAAGTGCCAGTGGGACTTGTTAGTTTCTGGGAGGATGTTTAGTTTCTTGGTTCTCTAAGAAACAAAACTCTGTATCTATTTCAACCACTAAAACCGAATATATAGATTCTGCACGTTGTTGGGAACAAATATTGTGGATGAAACAGACACTTGCATATTATAATTTGAAATTTGATTGTGTGTTAATATTATGTGATAATACTAGTGCTATTAACTTACGTAAAAACATTGTGTTGCATGCTATATCATAACATACATATGTTAAACATCATTTTTTACATGATCATGTGAATAGTGGAAATATCAAATTAGATCACATTGATACATAATTGAATATTACTGACATATTTACTAAGCCTCTAAGTTCTGATAGATTTTGTAAACTACGTATGGATTTAGGCATGCTGGATATTATTCATAATTTTTTAAAGATATTCTTTAACATAAATTTTTTGTTTGACTTATAAATATACACTTTTTTGTGTAATTGATTAGCAAGTTTACAAATATTAGCATAATTTTGTTTATAAATACTTATTATTCTTTTATATGTATTTTTTTAAAAGTAATTCACATTTTTAATATAAAAATATTTTTTCTAAATATTTTTAATATAAATTTTTTTGTTATTAATATAAATGTTTACTTTTTTAATGTATTCCACTTATCTAATATACTTTTTTTACTATTAATTAGACTTATTAATATATAAATATACTTTTATGTGTGAAAATTATTAGTAATTATTATTATAAATACTTAATTTTATATGTAAGTAATGTTGTTTATATAAAATGTTTTATTAGTATAAATTTAGTTTTTAAATTAGTTTTATTTTTTTGTTATTTCATTTATACTTTTTTACTAATATATTTTTTCTTTGAGGTATATTTTCTTTAATTTATTTATATTTAATATATATTATTATAATTTTTTTAAGAAGTTAAAATATATTTATTAATATATATAAACATATATGTATAATTAGTTGATAGAAATAATATGGTACGTTGATCAAGTTACAATCCAACCATCCAAACAAGTTTAATCTGTGTGTTACATAGGGCTGAGCAAGTAACCAAACTGGAACCGAAATCGCATCAAAAATTGCATAAATCGTACCAATTAAACTGCACCAACGGTTCTGGCGTATGTTGTGATTTTAGGTTGGTTGAATAACAAAATTTATGGTTCCAGTTTAGTTACTAGCCAAAACCGCACGCATAAAACCGAAATCGCACCATGTGTGTGTATATATGTATGAATGGGCGGATGGAGTATGTAAGACCCCGAATTTTATGAAATGAAAGTATTCAATTTTCTTATAATTATTATTTTATTTAGTAAATGGATAAATTGATAAAAGGATTAAAACTAAGGGTGATATGTGAAAAATTTTACAAAGTAAAGCAAGTTGTTATAAAATATTCGTTTGGTCGGGGAATATTCTTTTTGTCGGGGAATATTCGTACGATGACACAATCATCATTGTGGACCCCACAATGTAATTATTGTTTGAAGTTAGAAAACGACAAAATTATCTTTTTATAAAAATAACGACGAAAGGTTTACCGTTAACTGTTGAAATACCCGGTAATAAAAGTACAGTAATACGTGTGGTTGCATTGTAGCACACGGTATTGATTATTGATGCTTACGTAAGAAGTCACTCAATTATACTCAATTATTGCTACAGTAATTACTGCATAATATTTCACGTTATTGATTCAATTATTGTCATAATATCATCTGCATAATATTTTATATTATTAAATCAATAATTGAGACGATAAAGTTATTCATATTATTATTTATATTATTGACGATGTCTAGAAATTTCTGTCGAGGAAAGGGGTTTGGTCACCTAATTATGCGTCAGTAAGGAGAAGTCCTTATCGGAAAGCTCCCTCTTTCCTGGGAATGGTCTGGTTGTCAATATTGTGATTTATAATATTAATGATGAATAATTGTTGAAAGATTAAGAAAATGTGTTGATTGAAGATAAAATAATTTGTAGCAAATATTTATTCATTCTTTGATATAAATAAGAAGTCTGTTATGAGACGTTTGTTATAAATTTGGTTTATTCTAATGGAGCCCATATGTCATCATCTAAGAGTCACTTTCGCCAATAGTACTTGCCTTTACCAGACGTCAAACCACTTGCCGTTTTATATTACAGGCGTCGAACCACTTGTCGTTTCATATTACAAGCGTTGAACCACTTGTCGTTTCACATTACAGGCGTCGAACCACTTGTTGTTTCACATTTACAAGCGTCAAACCACTTGTTGTTTCACATTACAGGCGTCAAACCACTTTTCTTTTCACATCACCAGTTGTCAAGCCACTTGCCTCTTCCCATTGTAAGGGCTAAGCTAGAAACCTTCTATAAATAGAAGCTTATTTCTTCTTTCATTCTCACCAATTCACTACAACTCACAAGAGAATTTTATAGAGAGAGAATTAGATAGAAAGAAGAAGAGTATTCTGTTACTACACTATTGCAGTATCCAATCTCCTACTAAGGTAAGGGGTATTATTTCTTTCGTATTCATGAAGAGAGTTATTTCTTTCAATACTCGTAAGGGTTGTTATTCCATTCTTTATTATTCATTGCTGAATAACTCATTTACACGACTACTACCGCATGCATGGTGAAATCCTTTTGTTATTCCATTCTTTATTATTCGTGGGAATAACCTATCTCACGCGACTCTCGCATGCACAGTGAATAACCCTTCATATTCATTTGTTATTAAATTATGGAAATGATCCGTCTACGTGGACTACCGCATGACAGTTGAAAATCCATTTGCAGTTTTGTATATTGTTCATTTCAGATTCCTAACTCTAAACTTACTATGGTAAGTATTGCTTCTATAATTCCTGAAATGATCAGAAATTCTTTGATATTTACGCTTCATCCAATATCTTTTCATGAAAATATTATTCTGAGCATTCTTGATAAGTTTTAACCTTTTCATTCCGGAGTACAATTCATGGGATACTATTCTCGAAGTACTATTCATGGGGTACTATTCACTTGGGTACTATTCATCCAGGGTACTATTCATGACAAAAATTAATTTCTTTTATGTCCAAATCATTTTTGATACAATATTCTTCTTGAATTTTACTCCACAAAGCAGTATCATGTTGACAATTTGGATATTATTGAATTCTGGATAAATTGAATTATAAATCTTTAAAATTTATCATTTTCTTTCTTTTAATTGAATTCTTATATCATTGTCATCATCCTCATGCTTATATTATGATGAAAGTCATCTTTGGCTTACGTGCATAGATAGACTGTTGATTGGTATGATTTGAACCAGGAATCTTTCGGTATAATCATGACCTGTAATATTACAAATGATGTGGTAAAAGTCCTCATTGGCCCGTAGTGCATTGATGGACAGTTGTTGAGATGAACATGACCATTGGTGATAATAATGAATATCCTTGGCCCGTAATGCATGGATAATTTAGTGATGTGGATTATTTATTACGCTGAGTCTCAACGATAAAATTGGGGACAACTTTAACTCAACGATCAAACTCTTTTGATTATTTCATCATAACGAATGTTCCATCTTTGAGAAGCTTGCTTCAATCCATTTCTCTAAGTGTCTACAACTCTTACCTCATCGTATGTTTCTGGATCATCATCTTCTATAATATGTACCTCATCATCATCATCTATGATGAATTCATATCTCCTAGGTATCTTCAGTACTATTCTAGATTTATGATTTGGTTGTGGTACAATAGGTCTATCTACAGGTTCCTCTTATTTGACTTAAAGTATTTTGTGGTTCTTGAACTCTTCAAGATCTATTATCCTTCTACTAGCCCCTTTAATTATAAACACCTTTATCTTAGAAGGTAGCGTGTTTCACAACAAACACCTTTTACTAAGTAGGATTATAGAACATATACCCTAAACTTACTTTAGGATGTCCCACAAATCTGTACTTGTCAAATCTTGTCCCAAGCTTATCCTTTGAAACCTTTTTCACATAAGCTGGACAACCCCTTATCTTAACATACTTAAGATTAGGAATCCTCCCTATCCATAACTCTTATGGAGTCTTGGGTCGGATTTTGAGATTACCTTTTCGTAGATATGAAACCATTTCTAGGGCATTATCCCAGAAGGATACTGGAATGTCGGTAATATGTGAGACCCCAAATTTTATGAATAAAGATTTAAATTTTCTCGAAATATTTTTTTAATATTATGGAGTAAATTTGATATAATGTTATAGTTGTGGGTAATATTTATAAATTTTGCAAAGTACGCAAGTTGTTGTATATAATATTCGATTGGTGGGGTGAATATTCGCTTTTAACAGGAATATTCAGTATTACGACACAATCATTGGTGGACCCTAACGGAATTATTGTTTGGATTGAGAAAACGACAAAAATATTTTTATGAAAATAACGGCGGAAGTTTTATCGTTAAAACTGTTGAACTACTTGGTAATAAAAGTACGGTAATACGCATGGTTGCATAGTAGCACACGATATTGATTATTGATACTTACGTGAGAAGTCACTTTCGGTTTTGTTCAATTATTGCTACAATAATTGTTGCATAAGATCTCACGTTATTTGATTCAATTATTGTCGATATTTTATATATTATTAAATCAATAATTGAGATGATAGAGTTATTAATATTATTATTTGCAATATTTACGATGTCTAGAAGTTACACAAGGAGAGGTTTGGTCACCTAATTGCTACTACCAATAGGAAAAATCCTTATTGAAAGCCCTCTTTCTTGGGAACGACACGGTCGATTAATATTGTGAATTATAATAATGATGATAAATGTTGTTAAATATATTGAGGTGTCTTTTTATGAAGTCACGGAAGTTTATATATATATATATATATATATATATATATATATATAAATTTTGTTTTATTAGTATTATTAATGTAATAAAATGCGAAAAGGTTTTTATATAAAATGTAATATTTTTATAAAGTTATATATTTTATTAGACTATAAATAGAATATATTATATTCTATTATGCATAGTGTTTTGCATAGTAAAATCTTTTTATATAAAATGAATACTTTTATAAAGTTATTTGTTTTATTAGACAATAATTAGAATATATTATATTTTATTATGTATAGTATTTGCATAGTGCTCGCATAGTGTTTGCATAGTAAAGTCTTTTTATATAAAATGTAATACTTTTATAAGGTTATTTATTTTATTAGACAATAATTATAATATATTATATTTTATTATGCATAGTGTTTACATAGTCTTTGCATAGTGTTTTGCATAGTAAAATCTTTTTATATAAAATGAATACTTTTATAAAGTTATTTATTTTATTATACTATAAATAGAATATATTATATTTTATTTAAAAGATTTTGTTTTATTAGAATATTTTATTAATAATGCATAGTAAATCAATATGGATATGTCTGCTTTAAAAGTAAATCAATCTGGACCGTTCATGAATTAGTTACTATTCACCCATTCTCCTATAAATAGAAGCTCATTCCTTCATTATTTCTTACGAATTCACTGAAACTCTAGAGAGAAAGAAGAAAGGTATTCCTCTATTTCACTACTCCAGTATCCAGTTTTTTTCTATGGTAAGGGGTATTATTTCTTTTGTATTCATGAAGAGAACTTCATTATTCCATTCTTTATTATTACATGGAATAACTCAGATACGCTGCTTTACCCTATACTTGGTGAAATTCTTGGTTATTCCATTCTTTTTTATTATGTAGGATAACTCAGATATATGCAATCTGCATACATGTCAAAATTCTTTTGTTATTCCATTCTTTATTATTATGTTGGAATAACTTTTCTATCTATCTAAGTACCGCATACATGGTAAAATTCTTCTGTTATTCCATTCTTTATTATTATGTTGGAATAACCTGTATATGCGAAGTACCGCATACATGATGAAATTCTTCTGTCATTCCATTCTTTATTATTATGTTGGAATATCACATGCATGCGACATTACATGACACAGTTCCATTATTTATTATTATGTTGGAATAACCTGTCTGTGCGGTCTATAGCATGCCTGGTTAAGTCTTTTGTTATTTCATTCTTTATTATTCTATTGGAATATTTTGTCTATGCGTTTACGCATGACCTGGTTCCATTATTTATTATTGTGTTGGAATAATCTGTCTGTGCGGTCTATCGCGTGCATGGTGAATTCTTCTGTTATTCCATTCTTTATTATTCTGTTGGAATAAACTGTCTATGTGGATTACCACATGCATGGTGAATGACCCTTCGTATTCATTTCTTATTAAATTGTGGAAATGATCTATCTACGTGGATTACCGCATGGCGGGCAAAAATCCATTTGCAGTTTCATATATTCTGTTATACTCAGTTGGTTGAAGCTTTAACTTCTATACTCCATGAAATTAGTTGAATATCCTTGATATTTGCGCTTCGTCCAGTATCTTTTCATGGAAATATTCTTCTGAGCATTCTTGAATTTTACTCTACAAAGCAGTATCATGTTAATTTGGACATTATTGAATTCTGGATAAATTAATTCTTGAACTTGTTTTATTGGATTCTTATATCATTGTCATCATCCTCATACTTATATTATGTTGAAAGTCATTTGTGGCCTGTTGTGCATAGATGGACTTGGTATGATTATGACCAGGAATTATTCGGTATAATTATGACCGTAATGTTACAAATGATGTGGTAAAAGTTCTCATTGGCCCGTAGTGCATTGATGGACAGTTGTTGGCATGATCATGACCATTGATGAATACACGAATATCCTTGGCCGTAGTGCATGGACAATTTGTGGTTGTGATACTAATGAATATCATCGTAGTCTTGAGGGGATGATGTGGATTATTTATTAAAATTTGAGTCTCGGCGATAAAAGTGATGAAAAACCTTTTAAATCATAAAAGATAGTAGATTTTATTCTCTACTTGACTCTTTTAATGGATTGCTTGTTCCGCTGTAGTTAAACTTGATGTTTATTATATTGTATCAGTTTAACACTGTTGAAGGCAAACGATAATTTATTCTGCATTATCTTAGTCATAATATTTCTTAGTGGGCTAGTTGAGCTCACCTTTTCTTTCACTGTTCTCTTCAGGAAATGAGAACGTAGCCGGGACTAGTCGGGGAACGGAGTAACGGTCCAAATGATAGCATTAGTAGTCCTCACTATTCTGTTAAAATAGTGTGAAAATAAATGTAATGAGGACTCCATTGAGTGTGGATATTGTCTAGATGATAATATTCTTATTAAAACTCTTAGATTATGTTATGTCGTATTTTACACGACTGTTGTATAATTAGTTTGTATTTGTATTCAGTACCTTGTATTTGGCAACCCAAGATGGGTGATGAATACAAATTTTGGGGGTGTCACAGTTGGTATCAAAGCTTGGGGATATGATCCCTGACTGAGATGTGAGACAAGAACTAGGAGGGGAGAGACGGGGAATTCCTTCGCTAGTATGACGTACCTATGTTTATTTGGTATTTAATTGGTCGGTCAGAGTATAGGGATAATATGTGATATGTCAATTAACCCTTGTTTTGTGACAGTGTTAAATTTGCGGAGTTATCCCGGGTTGCATCCCATTTGGTTGATAATGAGGAGCGAATGACGCGAATATTTCTAAGAGGTTTGAAACCCGATATACGGCAATATCTCATTTCTCACAAACTTTTTTTATATTCAGATGTTGTGAATAGGGCTCAGTTATTGGAGCGCGATAATGAGTCAGCACAACCAAAAGGCAACGACCAACAACACGATAATAATCTTACCTATGGCAATGCGCCATCTAACAACGATAACCATCGTGGAGGAAATTATCATGCCAAGAATGGCAACCACTTGATGGTAATCATGGCCAAGATAATAGAAGTGGAAATTTCAAGAAGAGAAGGTCATTTAGCTCGATTTTGTCGTATAGTGAAGTCAAGTCCAAATGGACCGGTGGCACCAAAGGCGGATACTGACACAAAACAAAGTCGGTGGTTTCAGGAAGAGCGTTTTTCGTGACTTCTCAAAAAGCGAGTATCCCAAACGAATTTAGCACGGGTTAGTTAATTATAAATTTTTGCGAAGTCTATACCTTATTAGATACCGGTTCTACCCATTCTTTTAACTCTCTTGCTTGAGCTCAACGTTTAAATTTGACCACAGAGAAGCTAGACTTTGACATATTGGTTGAAATTTCGTTAGTAGAAATCTTCGTTACATCCACTGTTTATAAATCTTGTTTGATTCATATCTATACCCTCACATTACCTATTGATCTTATCTCTTTGAAAATACTTACCATTGATGTGATTTGAGGAATCGATTGGTTAACTACTCATCATGCTAAAATTGATTATTTTCGTAAGGTTGTTAGCTTTTATATTCCTAGCCAACCTGTTATACGAATTCAAGCAACCAAACCACTAAAGTCAATCATTGTCATATCAATCCATAAATAAAGAGCCCCGAACTTTTCGTTGGTCACTTTCTTGTGTGGGATGCACCTAAGCCAGACTTTCTATAGGGGACGTCGTGAATAACGGTGGCAGATTGATAGGTATCAATGTGACGTGTTATCCAAGTCTTGGATGAGGTCACAGTTTTGAATGATATTTCTATCGTTAATAAATTTCTTGACGTATTCTTAAAGACTTCTTGGCCTACCCCAGAGCGTGAAATCAAATTTTGTATTGACCCCAGTACAAAACCTATTTCTTCAACCCTTAAATATTTCTTCAACCAAAACGAACGTATAATGCGCCAAAGACGTTGGCTCAAGCTTTTGAAGATTACGATCATACCATTCAATATCATTGTGGAAGAGAGAACGTGGTAGCTGACGCGTTGAGTAGAAGATCGTATGCGTTTACGAGTGCGATGTTGTTAACACAAAAACCCATTTTGTATAACTTACAAATGATGAAGATAGAGTTAAAGACTCTAGGGACCCACATGAAGATAACAAATATACGATTAGAATCGACTTTAATCGATAAAGTTAAAGCCGCTCAAGCTACATACTTAGAGCTGATGAATGTGAAGAAGAAGGTTCAAGAGGGCATTATTTTAGAAGCAAGAATCGATGAAGAGAGGAAATCTCAACCCTCGATTTTATTGGCCCATTTGAAATCCTTGATCGAGTAAGAACTGTGGCCTATAGACTCGTTTTACCACCAAGTATGTCGCGTGTTTATAACGTTTTTCACGTATCGATGTTACGTAAATATGTGGACGACCCGAACCACATTATTGAATTAGAACTAAACGAGATAACAGAAGATTTAACGTATGAGGAGATCGTGTTAAAATTTTGGATAAGAAGGATCGTATTCAACACACAAGGGTTATACCTCAAGAGTTAGAATCTGAAATGAAGTCAAGGTATCCTCACCTCTTGACATACCAATGCGTAAGTAAAATTTTGAGGCTTAAATTTCATAAGGAGGGGAGATTGTGAGACCCCAAATTTTATGAATAAAGATTTAAATTTTCTCAAAATATTTTTTTAATATTATGGAGTAAATTTGATATAATGTTATAGTTGTGGGTAATATTTATAAATTTTGCAAAGTACGCAAGTTGTTATATAATATTCGATTGGTCGGAGAATATTCGTTTTAACAGGGAATATTCGTACAACGACACAATCATTGGTGAACCCCACAATGGAATTATTGTCGGATTGAGAAAATGACAAAAATATTTTTATGAAAATAACGACGGAAGTTTTATCGTTAAAACCGTTGAACTACTTTCGGTAGTAAAAGTACAAGATGTCTGGCGTGGTTGCATAATAGCACACAAGTATTAATTATTGATGCTTACGTGAGAAGTCACTCAGTTTTGTTCAATTATTACTACAATAATTGTTGCATAGTATCTCACGTTATTTGATTCAATTATTGTCGATATTTTATATATTATTAAATCAATAATTGAGATGACAGAGTTATTAATATTATTATTTGCAATATTAACGATGTCTAGAAGTTACGCCAAGAGAGGTTTGGTCACCTAATTGCGCGCTACTATAGGGAAAAATTCTTATTAGAAGCCCCCACTTTCTTGGGAACGACACATTCGGTCGATTAATATTGTGAATTATAATAATGATGATAAATATTGTTAAATATATTGAGGTGTCTTTTTATGAAGTCACGAAAGTTTATATATATATATATATATATATATATATATATATATATATATATATATATATATATATATATATAAATTTTGTTTTATTAGTATTATTAATGTAATAAAATGTAAAAGCTTTTTATATAAAGCATGAATACTTTTATAAAGTTATTTGTTTTATTAGACTATAAATAGAATATATTATATTCTATTATGCATAGTATTTTGCATAGTAAAATCTTTTATATAAAAACATAATACTTTTATAAAGTTATTTGTTTTATTAGACAACAATTAGAATATATTATATTTTATTATGCATAGTGTTTGCATAGTGCTCATGCATAGTATTTGCATAGTAAAATCATTTTATATAAAATAAAATACTTTTATAAAATTATTTGTTTTATTAGACATAATTAGAATATATTATATTTTATTATGCATAGTGTTTGCATAATGCTGCATAGTATTTTTGTATAGTAAAATCTTTTTATATAAAATAAAATATTTTTATAAAGTTATTTATTTTATTAGACTATAAATAGAATATATTATATTTTATTTAAAAGATTTTGTTTTATTAGAATATTTTATTAATACTGCATAAGAAATCAATATGGACCGTCTGCTTAAAAAGTAAATCAATCTGGACTGCTTCATGAATTAGTTACTATTCAGTCCATTCTCCTATAAATAGAAGCTCATTCCTTCATTATTTCTTACGAATTCACTGAAACTCTATAGAGAGAAAGAAGAAAAGTATTCTGCTATTTCACTACTCCAGTATCCAGTTTCTTTCTAAGGTAAGGGGTATTATTTCTTTCGTATTCATGAAGAGAACTTCATTATTCCATTCTTTATTATTACTGTTGGAATAACTTTTGTATACGTGCTACCCTATACTTGGTGAAATTCTTCTTGTTATTCCATTCTTTATTTTTATGTTGAATAACTCAGTATATCTGAAGTCACATATACATAGTGAAATTCTTCAGTTATTCCATTCTTTATTATTATGTTGGAATAACCTGTCTATGCGAAGTACCTCATACATGGTGAAATTCTTCGGTTATTCCATTCTTTATTATTATGTTGGCATAACCTGTATATGCGAAGTACCACATACATGGTGAAATTCTTCTGTTATTCCATTCTTTATTATTATGTTGGAATATCCTGTTTGTGTGTATTACACATGACCTAGTTCCATTATTTATTATTCTGTTGGAATAACCTGTCTATACGGTTTATCGCATGTCTGGTGAAGTCTTTTGTTATTTCATTCTTTATTATTCTGTTGGAATATCTTGTCTGTGCGTTTACGCATGATCTGGTTCTATTATTTATTATTCTGTTGGAACAACCTGTCTGTGCGGTCTATCGCATGCATGGTGAATTCTTTTGTTATTTCATTCTTTATTATTCTGTTGGAATAACTTGTCTATGTGGATTACCACATGCATGGTGAATGACCCTTCGTATTCATTTCTTATTAAATTGTGGAAATGATCTGTCTACGTGGATTAGCGCATGGCGGGCAAAAATCCATTTGCAGTTTCATATATTTTGTTATACTCAGTTGGTTAAATCTTTAACTTCTATACTTCATTAAATTAGTGGAATATCCTTGATATTTGCGCTTCATCCAGTATCTTTTCATGGAAATATTCTTCTGAGCATTCTTGAATTTTACTCTACAAAGCAGTATCATGTTGACAATTTGGACATTATTGAATTCTGGATAAATTAATTCTTGAACTTGTTTTATTGGATTCTTATATCATTGTCATCATCCCCATGTTTATATTATGTTGAAAGTCGTCTGTGGCCTGTTGTGCATAGATGGGCTTGGTATGTTTATGACCAGGGATTATTCGGTATAATCATGACCATAATATTACAAATGATGTGGTAAAAGTCCTCATTGGCCCGTAGTGCATTGATGGACAGTTGTTGGCATGATCATGACCATTGATGAATACATGAATATCCTTGGCCCGTAGTGCATGGACAATTTGTGGTTGTGATACTAATGAATATCCTTGGCCGTAGTGCAGGGATGATGTGGATTATTTATTAAGCTGAGTCCCAATGATAAAAGTGATGAAAAACCTTTTAAATCATAAAAGATAGTAGATTTTATTCTCTACTTGACTCTTTTAATGGATTGCTTGTTCCGCTATAGTTAAACTTGATGTTTGTTATATTGTATCAGTTTAACACTGTTGAAGGCTAACGATAATTTATTCTGCATTATCTTAGTCATAATATTTCTTACTGGCTAGTTGAGCTCACCCTTTCTTTCACTATTCTCTTCAGGAAATGAGAACGTAGTCGGACTAGTCGAGAACGAGAGTAATCTGGTCCGGATGATAGCATTAGTAGTCCTCACTATTCTGTTAAATAGTGTGACAATAAATGTAATGAGGACTCCATTGAGTGTGGATATTGTCTAGATGACAATATTCTTATTAAAACTCTTAGATTATGTTATATCGTATTTTACACGACTGTTGTATAATTAGTTTATATTTGTATTCAGTACCTTGTATCTGGCGACCCAAGATGGGTGATGTATACCTATTTTGGGGGCGTCACATAAAATCATTATGGACCGCACCATGTCCAACAAGGTACAATTTTTCCTTTCAGATACATCAATCAATTATTGTGTCTCAGGAGGCATCCATTGTGAGAAAACCATTTGAGATGATCTAGAAACTCATTGCACAAGAATTCCTTCCTTGATCCGATCAAAGAATCCTAATACTTTACCAATTTGTTTCACTTCTGAATTCTTTGAACCTTTCAAATAATTCACACTTGTATTTCATCAAATACAAACATTCAACTCTTTGAATTATCATCTTCTTTTCTTATACTAGTTTGTTCAATTTGCAAAATAATTTTTCACGTAAGTCAAGTACAAAAAATCCATTAAGTAATATTTTAGTTCTATACAAAAATTATTATTATAAATAGAACAACAATTGTTCTTAAATATAATACCGAAGATTCCATTGTCCAAAAATAAAATGGAAATAATGTTTCCAACGAGAACTGGAATACAATAAAAACTTATTGAATTAATAGATTTACCCATAGGCAATGCTAAACTATAAGTTCCTATGGCTAATGCAGCAATATTTGCTTCATTTACCAGACATAGGATTACTTATCCTATGTTTAGCTTTCTACTTCTGTTTTGTTCCTTTATAAATCTATATTTATGATAACCAAAGCCGGTATCCAATACCTAAGTAGAATCTTGACTTAAAAATATTTATTTCATTCATGAACAAAATTGTATTGTAACCGAAGCTTCACTAAGCTTCTTCTGGTTAGCCTCGACAAGATGCTTCTCGTAGTTTTCTTTCCAGTGTCCAGGTTTATTGCAGTGAAAGCAAACTCCTTTGCTATCTGTATCAATTTTGTTCTTATTATCCTTTGTTTTTGCCTTTCTATTTACCTTCTTTGAATCGTTCTTCTTTTCAGAAGATCCTTTGGCCCTAACTAGTAAGACTTGGTCTTTCTTGGTTGGAAAGTGACTCTCAACATTTTTTAACATGTTAAGCAAATCAGCGAAGCTGATATCTAGCTTGTTCATATGAAAAATTCACAACAATTATGAGAAGGAGTTCGGGAGTAACTGCAAGATCAAATCTTGGATCAACTCTCCATCCATGACAAAACTTGTTGTCCTAATTGTTCAATCAAATTGATCATGTTTAGGACATGTAATCCGCATCAGTAGTCGCTTGGTCATTCTAGATCGGAAGAGCTCCTTAGATATCTAATATCTATTAGTCCTACTTTTCTCACCATCAACTACTTGACGTTCAGGAGTATAGTAGGAACATCCATAGTTTAATGATGAAGCTGAAGCTCGTTACTCATGGATGCGAGCATGATGCATTGAGCCAACTGTACATCATCTTGCCACTTTCTAAAAGTAGCAATCTCTTTCTCAGAGGCATTGTCTGCAACCATTGCAGGGATAGGCGTATTAAGGACATAAGATAGCTTTTCAGCCATGAGAACTATTCTCAAATTCCTTAACCAATCCGAGTAATTCGGTCCGGTTAATTAACATCTAATATGTTTCTTAGTGATAGTAATTTAGACATTGTAAAATTCTATAAATGAATTTTTTCTTAACAACATTTTAGCATACATTCTTTTATTAATTACCAAAATAATTTAGATCTTATTTTAAATTGGTATCTCCCACTATTTTCATCAAACTATATTACCCTCACTTATATAGTTTGACAAAATCTAATTAAAGATTTACTAGTGAGAATAAGGATCCCATTTCAAATGCATATAGCCTTGTGGTGACACAACAAAATATATATAAATAAATGGGTAGACAACTCTTGTCAATTACATAATCATATAACTCCTTTTATTTTGCCTCTTAGATTATTTTGATCAAGTGGTGGCACATCCGAATAAAAATTATCCAAGTTAAGTTCAACCTAGCACTTCTATATATTCAAAAAAGAAAAACATTGTCCTTGTCGTGACACAACAAAACAACATTGTTCAATTTTCTTTATAAGTATCAAATGTGATAAAATTAACATCTCAAAGAATTAAGATAAGCCTTGTGGTGACACAACAAACTTATAATTATTAATTAATACTCTATTATTTTTATCATGCTAAAAGGCGACGTTCAATATTCCAAATATCTTTGAACGCTTAGGACTTAATATAAAAAATTTGAGGGGTTTGTTATTAATTTGTCTTATCTTGTTTAGCGCGCATGCACATATATATAAAATACGCATCATATTAATTAACACGCGAAGCATGTTTGCATAATATATATATATATATATATATATATATAGTATAAGTATGCACATATAGAATACTATATTCTACCGAGATTGATTATGGACTTTTATTCTAGTTTGGTTCACTAGAGCCACCAAGTGAACCAAAAAGGTCAAACCCTAGGGGTGTAAGAATTAATATTTAAATATAACTATTACATTTAAACCCGGGCTCCATTACAAACGGGTCTTCAAGCGTTCTTTGCTTTTTGATCTCCAATTCTTCAAAATTAATTCTAACTATTCCTATTACAAAACTATTTAAAATAAATAGAAACCTTGATATGCAGTTAAGGGGAAGTACATAGGAGGCAGTTAGAATTTACATTAAGAAAAATTAGAGAAGACGAGGTACGTAGACCCCATTTAATAAAACTCATACATTCATGCATCCAACTAAAATAAAATCCAATCACATTGGTCAAATAGTCGTAATCAATTCCATTTATTATCATACACAACACCATATGCATCAATAAATAACATTCATCTCATGAATAATAAACATTTAATATATATATATATATATATATTGATATCATTTAATGGGAAAATTTAGTTAGTATACAATCTAATTTTGAATCAAAATAAACTATTTTATTTTAATCCAAATTTAAATCAAAAGAAACCTTTTTTTATTTTAATTTATCCAATTTTGAATAAATAAACTATTTTATTTTAATCAAATTCTTTAATCAAAATAAACTCATTTATTTTAATTAATTATGAAATCTAATTCCTTGTCAAAATAAACTCCTTTATTTTGGGTAATATGAAATCTTATTTCATATCTAAATAAACTCTTTTATTTAAGAAAACACGGATTTTCTTTCCTATTCACAAATAAACTCTTTTATTTTAAATAACATGAAATCTTATTCTATATCTAAATAATCTCCTTTATTTAAGGAAATACGGATTCTCTTTCCTATTCACAAATAAAATCCTTTATTTTGAATAATATGAAATCTTATTTCATATCTAAATAAACTCCTTTATTTATGGAAACATGGAATCTAATTCTAAGTTAATATAAAACCTTTTTTTAAAAAATATATTTTATACAATAAATTATGCCCAATTAAATTGTTCTAAACACATATCAAATTAAAACAATTAATAATTCACATAAATGTTTGGATCTGATACCACTGTTAGGTTTGTAAGATTCATGAACGCAGTCAAATTGCACAAAATAAGCGGAAACATGGTAAATCATAGTTTTAATTTTTTTACAAACCATATACCCTGATCATCCTTTATGCACAATTATTAATTAAACGAAAAATAAAGATTAAATTCATACCCTTGTAGAACTAGCTTCCTCAGGTACAAGTTCACCTCCAATCCTTTTTCCATTCAACTTGAATCTACCGAGTTAGATTCCTTCCTTTGATAAATGTTAGCTATCCAAGTGTTTGGCCTCTAGAGGTGATCCACCAAGGAAGAAGAAAGATTTAAGAAGATGTGTTTGACAAAACCCTAGTTTATCTATCTTTCATAGAAAATGGTGTACTCTCCCAACTATTGAAATTACGTCTTTTCTGAAAAAGTCAACAACAACCACCCACAATAAGACTTCTCTTATTTATATATGTAGGCAACCCTCTTTAACAATTAAGAAATTAAGTTTTATTTTAATTAATTAAACTCCTTTAATTAATTAGGCTCCTAATCTTATTAGGATATATGAGAGTACTTTTATTAATTAATTCTCAAACTCCTTTAGGAATTAAATAATAATAATAGTAATAATAATAATAATAATAAGACTCCTCTTATTAATTTATATTTAATATTTCCAAAATATTAAATACTAAATATTAAGCTATTTAATTTATTCTATCACCATAGATTAAATTAAATATACTTAACTTATTATTACGATTATGCCATTAACTTCTTAAACAATTATTCTTCCTTTTATGGTGTGACCCTTTAGGTTCTCTATATTAAACCGGTTGTGAATAAATCAATTAGAACAATTTTAATCTTATTTAAATAAATAAATTAAACTATTAATTTATTTAAATAAATAATATTTATTCTACAATAGGGATAAGTCTCCTTAGCGATCAACAACTTTCTAGATAATATAGATTTCAATATTAATCATAAAAGATACTTTAAGTAACACTACAAAAAAATGGGCCTTTAGCAACGATTTTTCGGGCAACAATTTTATAAGTTGTTGCTAAATGTATATGTTTAGCAACGAAATTTATCCTTCGTTACAGATTGTGTCAGGCTTTCACTTTTTGCAACGAAATTCATATGTCGTTGCAAAATTCCGTTGCTAATTCATTGGCGAAAAAAAATTTCGTTAAAAATTCGTTGCAAAATTTTCGACCACTTGCTTTCCCGTTATCGTGGGAAGCGAAAAATTTTTTGTTGCTAAAAATGGGGCTTTAGCAACGATTTGTCAGGCAAAGTCGTTGCTAAAAGTGTATGTTTAGCAACGAAACTTGTCCTTCGTTGCAGATTGTGTCAGGCTTTCACTTTTTGCAACGAAATTCATAAGTAGTTGCAAAATTTGGAAACAAAATTCGTTGCAAAATTTTTAACCACTTAATTTCTCCTCATCGTGGGCAACAAAAGTTTTTTTGTTCGTTGCCTAATATGCACCACATTCATTGGCAACAATTTTTATTTTCGTTGCATATTTTATACAACTTTTTGCAACGACTATTAAAATGTTACCTTAAATTAAGATAATAAAATTACTTGCCCATAACAACAAGTAAAAGCAGAGACAAGAGCCCCACAAGCTAGAAGAATATGAGCGCATTCTGGAGTTCTTTGTCGTGCTGCTAAGTGGAGTGGTGTAGCACCACTTCCGTCCCTTATGTTCACAAATCTTGCAAAACCCCTGCATTTACAAGCTAAATCTGAGCAAATTGCTTTTACATACTCACCATTACATATTAGCAAGCATATTATTTAATCCCTTGGTTCCACCAAAAATAGTCCTCGTTCAATTGTCATTTTTTTTGTTCTATACTCTTTTATTTAGTAATATAAATGACAAAATTTTATTATCATTGCCACCATTACTAAACTATCATTTATTTAATTTTAGGGGTAATTATTAAATACAAATACATTTGAATCTATATATGAATGTTTATATAGAAACTGCATACGAGAATGCACAATGGGGTGGACTGGAATTTGCAGAGACTAGCTTCCAAGCAATCTGGATGGCCATAGTAAGTCGCATAGTGCACATGTGCTCTTCCATGCAAATGAGTCAAACATCAAAATCTAAAAAAAATTCAAACAATATAATTAATATGTGCCAAGTATTTACCAATTCAAAAAAATAAATAAAAACACTACTAATACATACATTAGCGCTTGCTTGAATAAGCCTTTTCACACAGGATAGATTCCCATACATTGCCGCCAACATCAGTGGGGTATGCCTCAATCACAAACAAATCAAAATCTATAAATGGGCTATGATCAGTATATATATATATATATACACACACACACACACACACTACCACCAAATTTGAAAATACAAAATATATACCTATTTGTGGTGATTTAATATATCTGGATTAACACACCGATCCAACAGCATAGAAAGAACCTGCGCATAATCAAAAGAGCAAGACCCATTTATAAAATTTAGATATGAATATTTGTTTATAAATATTTATATGAATATTTAGATATATATATATATATATATGTATTATATATATATATATGGTAATAAAATTTATCTAATAGACAAAAATATAACATACGAAGCAAAAATATTACAGCTAGGTTTTGAACCTAAGGCCTATGGGTTATTGGGCCATTAAGCTACCACTGAGCCATTCTAATTTATTAGTTAACTAAACTACCGCCATAACTCAGAGCGGTGAGACAAGTAAAGACATGAGCAAATAAGGGGCAAATGAGTAATTTCTCATGTCGCTACAGCCTGTAGTGGCAGGGGGAAATCCATTTCAATCCGTGCTATCCAATATTGCGATCAACGGTATAGATTATGGTTGTTAAAATAGTACCCGTGACAACTGATTGTCAAGCATGTTAGTTCCGGGTCTTCGACTCAAATAAACCCAACCTCATCAAACCTGATTATTATATTTATGCTTCCCAATGTTTCCTATTTCTAGATAGAAGTAGGATATACTTACAAGTTGTGAATGAATTTATTCCTTCATATGAGGAGTTTACTAGCGAAGAAACAGTGAATGAAAAAAAATATAATGACAATATATTTATTAGCGAAAGAAATATTCTTCACAATATATATTTTTTCTTTTACAAAATTTAGTTGGTAGAAGGATATTTGGCGTCTATTTATGATGATAATTTGCGAGGGAAATTTTTTTTAATGAAGAAATTATTACTCACTATATATTATTGTTCATAAGTTTTTTGTGAGAAATAAAATTGGTCACTATTTTATTCTAAATAATTTTTTAGAATTAATTATATTAAATATAAATTATAATATAAATACATTAAAATTTTTATAGGAGTAAATTTATTTTTAATAATACTTTTAAATAACTTACAATATCCACTATTTCTTTCAATAAATTATAGGGTAAATAGCTTTCATCATAGTACCACTTCCTAATTTTCCCCCAAATTAGAAGGGTTTCCACCAGCAGAGTCTCTAGAAACATAAGAAATTCTTCACATTGAATCCTCTTAGAACAGAAATTCAAAAGAAAGAAGAGAGAATGATGAGAACAAGATTGCTTTGGTTCACATTGAGCCTCGGATCCTCAGCAGCTACAATTACCCACTTCGCCTTCAAAGATCTCTAGGTCGATCGCCAAATTCTCTCTTGTGAAAACCTGAAGTTTCGCACATAACTGTCGTAGGAGCTAATGGCCGCACAAGAAAAGATTAGGAGAAACTACTTCAGATCTAAGCTCGCGCACTGGTCTTGATTGTACGTAAGGATTTATTGCTTCTGCTTATTTTTTTTCACCAGTTTTAATCGATCCTCACTAATTTTTATGAGGAACTGAAATTATTGATTGATTCTTTGGACTGAATGCTTGAGTCAAAAACAAGAATTGAAGCAAAAACATAACTAGAATTTATTAACCAAGAGGTAAGTTACGTGTTTCTGTTATATTTATAGGAGTTGAGTAAATAATATATATGATTATCGTAATATTTGTTATGCTTGGTTGTGAAAATCATACGGTGAAGAAATTAGATGATATGTGGAGTAATAAGGATGAAAATTTATGGCTAAACCATGTTCAAATCCATGTAAATTCTGAGCTTTGGACTATGCATAAATGATGTTTGATAAAATACCTCAATAAGGTTAAGATGTTTAAAAACTTAAAAATTTTCCTATGATTGGAACCAAGTGGTATGTATATATGAATTAGAATTATAAGATGGCTTGATTTATATGGTTAATTTATGGAAAAGAATTATAATATTTAACATGACCCTGTTAATGATCAACAAAACTCAAAAATATCATATTTATCTTCTCTGGGGTTGAATGTGATTGGTAGTGATTCTTTTAAGCGTTCTGTTGGAGCAGAAACTTAAGGAATTAACTTATCACTGGTTCTGCTTTATTTGTTTTTCTGAACCACGAAGTGGCTAGCTATACCGTCCCAACAACTTGACTCTGTCCATCTAAATGACTAAATACTTGCTGACTAAGGTTTTTAATAGTTTCTTTACTTATTTTGGTGCCATTCATATGTTCTTAATCTGGAATATGATAAGAGTTTGAAGAGCAGTAAGGGAAAATGATTGAATATGTAAACATTCTTGTGGTTTGTTTGCATTTTTGATATTTAAGATGTACTGGACTAAATTTTTGTGCTTTATTCTTCTTTAGACCAGAAAACGAAAGTAGTGGTTATGTGAATGGTTGTACTTTGGCTGCTGATGGAGGTAAGTTTCTAGCTTATTAGTTTTGGAGTGAAGAGTGGTTTGATTTTTAACGATATTAATTTCTATATAGAAGTACCATTTTCCTTAGGAGATAATGTTTTGACGAATTTTACATAGTATTTGTTTTGCTATAATTTTTGTATTCCGTAGCTATGGCCTATACATATGTATACCTCCACTTCTGATCGTGACTATAAATGATAGAAAAGGATAACAGAGACGTGCTATAACTTCTGCCTTTTCTTTTGAGTAGGGCATAGTTATAGGAAAGCCGGATCAGCTACGAAGTTGTTTTGAGGTTTGAATTCACTATATATACCCTTCTTAGTCTCTCCATTTAGTCTTTCTGTTGACCTGATAATGTATGTTCTGGCCCCTCATTTGGTAAATGATAAATTCCATTTTTGATTTTGCAAGTTCAATTTGCAGCAGGAAGGGATCTCAGGCTTGAATAGCTTGGGAGCATTATATATACATTATCAAGCTGGTAGACCACATATTTAATTACAATAAATCTTTTCTGTACGACTGTATGTGAAATTACATGAAATAGTAATATTGTATGATTTAGCTAGGAGTATTGTATTCATGGACATATAGGTAGATTGATATTAAATTATATGTAGACATAAAATATTCACACATACACGTGATTATCGTAATCTCTTCTTTAGTACTTCCACTTCAATATATTCTAACCACAACTCAACAGTTGCACTTTTTTGCATACTTCAAGAAACTCCTACCTCAATTTTCAAGTCTTGTTAGTCAGACAGTGTCTAAAAGTGTGTGCCACTTTCTAAGATGAACCCCCCTTGTGTTTTTTATATAAGCATACCTAGTCTTGTTGCATGTTCATGTTTTAGCTCTTGCTTCCTAGTTTTAATGTGTTTGCATTAGATTAATTGGGCACCATAATTAATTTATTCCTTTTATTTTTTTAATCTTTATTATATATTTATTTATTTATTTATCAGGAAGTGATGTTACTACAAAAGCATCTTGTATTACTTTTATAACTAAAAAAGGTTTTATTATTCTCTTTCTGGATAAGGGGTATGGGGATTTGATGGTATAACATTCTTACCAGATTTTGGATTTTTGAAATGTTGACAAAGATCATAGATACTTGCTTGTGCATATATATGTTGCTCATAATTATTCCCATCTTTCTTCTCATAAAATCTTCTATAAACTGTCATTATCAGTCCTTTTGTACGCTGTCAGGAAGCCTACAATTAATGTGATGCTACAAAAAATCCTGGTAGAAAACACAGTTTGACAACTGTTCAAGCCATGTAAAGAGTGCAATTTGTTTTAGTGGTTTTATTATTGGCAATTTCATTCAACTTCTACCTCTAAAACATTAATATTATTTTGATGATAACAATATTTTGTGATATCTACTGGAATGTATGAATTTAAATCTTTTTTCTTTTGTTAGGAAGGCAGTTGGAATATTCTGGGGTTCTTAATGAATCTCTTCGCTCTAGACGTAATTCTTGGGGCCTTCACATGCCTTTGGTTTGCCCAGATGGTGATGTTGTTGCATATGCTTGGAAACGTCAACTTACTGGTCAGGCTAGTGCATCTGCTGTTGATCAGACCAGGTGGGGTCTTTACATCTTTCTATGAGCTATAGGTCGTTATTTCCTTATTAAGTAAACTGGCTCTGACATTTAAAAAAAGAAGAAGCTGACTCTGGTATCTACCTTTGTCTCTTTATATTGACTGAGCTAGTGTTTAGCATTTTAATTTGATGGAATTCTTGCTAGGAATATCCTACTAACAACAAGGTGTATTATTTTAATTTGATACAACGCTTTCTGTAGGAAACCCTATACTAGAAGGACAAAATATAAATGAGAGCATGATCTTATTAGAACCCAAAAGTTGTCCACAGAGTCACTGCACAAATCATTTGGTTTATAGTTAACAGATGACACCACATGGCAGTTGGATCACATTGCTATGCTGCCTTGTAAAGATGAGAATTCCATAAACCATGTTGAACTATCTATAAAAGAATTGGCAATACTCAAATAGAAAACTAAAACTTCCATCGCTTTATTTTTTGCATTCAGAAAATGTAGTCTAGCTCCACTCAGTGATGAGGAAAAGATGTTAGCAAACTATGTGCCCATCTATGTAATGCTCCAGGTAAGTAACTAAAAGATCTATTTATAAGCATCCATAAACAAATACTTGTGTAGTACTAATCTAAATTATGTTCTTCATTTCTCGTTTTACATGGTGACAATAGTTGGGAGTCATTTCAAATGACAATGTTTTAGAAGATAAAGCTGGACTAGAGAAGCAGCTCAAGGAGCTGAGAGCAGCATGGGTCGATGGGGTCATGGTTGATGTTTGGTGGGGGCTTGTCAAATCCAAAGGCCCTAAGCAGTATGATTGGAGTGATTATAGAAGCTTGTTTCAACTTGTTCAACAATGTGGATTAAAATTACAATTGTTATGTCGTTCCACCAATGTCGTGGGAATATTGGAGATATTGTTAACATCCCACTTCCCAAGTGGGTGCTTGAGGTTGTAGAAAAGGATCCTGACATCTTCTACACTAATCCGGCAGGTAACAGAGACGAAGAGTACCTCACACTTGGTGTGGATAACCTACATTTCTTTGCAGGTCGAACTGCAGTGGAGGTTAGAATTTTGACCTCTTTTCCCCCTTTGAATACTATATACCAACATCTTCTAAAATTCTGCCTATGTGATATCATATTGTAAAACATATTCAAACAAAATCCATGCTTTCAGTACCCAGTCACTGCAGGAAGGCTTTTGAAACCGATAATGATAATTTCTTGATGTATTTAGATCTACAATGACTACATGAAGAGCTTTAGAGAGAGCATGGCAGACTTTTTGGAAGCTGAGCTCTTGACAGATATTGAAGTAGGGCTAGGTCCTGCAGGGGAGCTTAGATATCCCTCTTATCCAGAAACTCAGGGATGTGTATTTCCTGGTATAGGAGAATTTCAGGTGACAGATATTGATGACACAATGAACCATTTGTCCCCTGGCTCGGTCAGTTGAATGTCTTCTAGTCCTTAATTGATATAGGAAATTTAACAAATTATGCTATACAAATATTGCAGTCCTATGACAAATATCTTAAAGCAGATTTTAAAGAAGCAGCAACAATAGAAGGGCACCCTGAATGGGCTTTGCCAGATAATGAAGGAAAATATAATGACACACCTGGAGCGACAGACAGAGTTCTTTGTATCAAAAGGGTACTTAACTGAAAAGGGAAAGTTTTTCTTGACTTGGTACTCTAACAAGTTGTTGGGCCATGATGATCAGATCCATGATGAAGCAAACAAGCTTTCCTGGGTTCTTTGGATCGAAAGGGTACTTAACTGAAAAGGGAAAGTTTTTCTTGACTTGGTACTCTAACAAGTTGTTGGGCCATGATGATCAGATCCTTGATGAAGCAAACAAAGCTTTCCTGGGTTGTAAAGTCAAGTTAGCAGCTAAGGTAAATCACGGAAAATGGTAGTTATCTAACATTACAAAAAATTAAAGCCTTTTACCATCCGATGTGACTCAACTATATCTTACTTCCATCCCAAAACAGGTTTCTGGAATCCATTGGTGGTATAAAGATGACAGTCATGCTGCAGAGCTAAAAGGTTGGAGTTATCTGTTATATATGAAAATTAGTCTCTATCTATAAGACAATAAAAGGGATCTACCCTGTATTTAGTCTGATGATAAGGTTGGAAGTTTTAAAATCTATAATGAATTTATTTTGTCATATTTATATTCTGTTTTCTCTTGTAGTTGGAAGCAACAAATTCAACCTACCAATTTTTTTTCCATGTGTTATTCTCTTGCTTCTAAAGTATTATGAAATAGGTGCCAAGCCTTGACATTGTAGACTGTTTTACATATGGATCTTCTGGTTATGCTATTTTTGGCGACCTAAATTTGTTAGAGAAATTGGTCATGAAGACAGATGCTCGATATATTTTTGTGGTGGAGTAGGTATGCTTGTTCATTTTTCTTTGTGATGGCTTTGCTACTGATGCTTCAATATAATTTTGGACAACGGTCTCTTGTAGCTTGCTCATGTTGAATTCTTGGTAAATAAATCTATGATGTCTGTGATTATAGCTAGCATCATTGGGGCATATACTGTATGGAAATTTGTCGTCTCAAGAAAAGTTTTTCCACATTGACTAATAGCCTCAACTTTTTCATAATTGTTGTCCTTTCTAGATAGAAATCTAAACATTGTTATTTAAGATTGTGTGATGCTTGTGGTTGTTGAATGTGACTGAATTCTGACTTGAGGTCAATATATAATAATAATCTACAAGTCTTGTAATAGAAAATATGTTTACCACTATGCTTACTGAAATTAATTCATGAAATGGCCGATTAAGATTCCAATTTTGTCTTGTAATAGAGTAATCATATAGTCGCATTGAAGGTTCTTTTTCTATTTGGATTTGTAGCAAATGATATTGTGATCGCCTATTTGTCTTTTTTTGCTTATGAGCAATACGGTGTACATTAGTACTACGTAGCAACTCTATTGTCTTTGTGTATTGATTTTGGCACTAAGTGCCCTTGGTGACCTATTTGCTTCATTTTCCTGACTTGCTATTATTTTTAAATATGTGCATGAAGACTGTTTCTACGACTTGCCTTACAATACTGGGTATCAAATTTTTGTGCTACGTTTACGGAAGACAAGGGATGAAATTATGAAGTGTACTCTCTCTATATATGTAGATATATACTTTGATTGAAGAACTGTGGTAGCTTTAGATGGTTAATTGTAAAGATAGTGGATGATTATGTAATGGATGATTTTATTAAGTTAATAATATTTTAGTTTTTTGTATTTTTGTCATTATTTGCTATGGGGACATTGAGCCAGTCAGGTGCACAAAAAGAATGTCAAATTTTGATTTGGCAACAATATAATTCGTTACCAAAGCATTGAACAAGTTTTAATATAGCAGCAATTTTTTATACATTTAGCAACAAATTTTCGTTGCTAATGGCATTAAAAACTTTATATTTGGCAACGAAAAATTAACCTAATAACAACAGAGAGGATATTGTTGCTAATACTAAAATAAAAGGCAATATTTTTTGTCGTTGCAAATCATATCAACTTTCGTTGCACATATAAGGAAACGACAACATATAATGTCGTTGCTAATTGATGACTTTCGTTGCTATTGAAAAATAACCAACAACTAACATTTTCGTTGCTGATTCAACATAATTTCGTTGTCAAATAATATAATCAACAACAAAATCGTTCTTAAAAGTTTACATTCAAATAGCTAAATCAAGCTTAGCGACAATTTTTCATAATTTATTGCAAAGAAAAAGTCATTGCAAAATGGTGTCAATTACGAACGAAAATGCATGGTTGTTGCAAAAAAAAAGAGTTCATTTCGTTGCCAATTAGCAGGCTTTTGCAACGAAATGGGCTTTTTAGCAACGAAATTTTAATTATTCTGCAACAATACATTTTGTTGCTAAAGAATCGATGTCTCTGTACGAAAACCAAATTTCGTTGCAAAATGTATTACTTTTGGCAACGAAACAAATGTGTTCGTTGCGAAACAATTAGCAACGCTCATTGCCCAATGAAAGACGCAACGATAGTAAAGTTGTTGCCAAAACCCTTTTGCAACGAAATTTGGCACCTTTAGCAACGACAATCGGTTGTTGCTGAAGCCCCATTTTTTTGTAGTGTAAATAGTTACCATACAATTTAATCCTTCCACCATACAATGTCCCAATTAAATATAAGACATGGAGTTACTGTAGAGTCTTATTTTATTTAATTATATATATTTCAATTCTTAAATGAACAAGACCAAATAATGCAAATTAGAAACTCCTTTCTAATTTCATTCTGCCTTGGCCAAGGACTACTAGGTTGTCATTTATCGAATCACATAGGACATTTCACTTCTTTTACTAGAAGCGGTAGATTCTTTATTGATCATACATTATATCCATATACGACTTATTATACCTAAGCATACCATTTGATATACCCTAAGGGTCTTAAGGAATAAGTCAAAGTATAATTCATCATACACAAGATACTATGATGATCTCAAGTCCAAGGAACACTTGTACTACTATCACTACAGGAATTCCTATTGAGAGGCAAGTAAAACTCTATTAGGTATTCCTTAACGAGCCACGTTCAGTGAACTTATTCTCTAATAAGTACCTACATACTTCCTTTAGTGTCTCAACACAAATGATCATGAGATCAATCATCCTCATCCAACGAGCAAACAACGTATGTACCAATCTATCCGGATTCACTAATCCCCAATTTAATAATCCAACGATTGGGAACTATTTTAGTTTTAAGTTTTCTAAGAATTTAGATCTCATTAGAATGATCATCATCATTATTATAAAAACATTTCTTAAAACTACGAGTTTATCATATATTATAAAGCAACATCATGTAGATAATTAAAAGCCTTTAATAAATTAATACTTTTTATTAAGAAATGAATAAGATTGTTACAAAGTATATGATTTATCATCAAACATGATTGGCTTGTGTTCATACTACTTTCATTGCTAACTTACTTGAACACTTCAAAGCCATATGATAGGAAAGTCTAGTTGTATTCTTTGATAGACGCATATATCCTGGTCTTATTTCTAAATTTTTCACTCATATCTTCAATAGAGATTCCACTGGTCTTTTACTAAGTATCAGTACATGCATTCAAGGAAAAAACTTTGTCATTGAGGAAAATCTTCTCATTTATGCATTATATCTTCATCCTTCTGTGCTGGAACTGCCTAAGATAAATGAATATGTGCATCCTTTGAGAACAACAATGAATGATTGTCTTGATTTTAAACAAAATCTATCTTTTACAACTGATCAACTCATCCATGCACTTTTATTTGATTTTCCTGTCAATGTTGGTCTGGAATTCCTAACTGCTGAGTGTCAGTTTCTTAGTAAAATTCTTAGAAAAAATCTTATGCTAGTTAGAGAAACTAGGACACTGCATCCCTTTGATCTGAAAATTATAAAGTGTATCATCAATGAGTGCATGCCATACAATCTTTCATACATTCTGCTAACCTCTTTTGAATACTGTTTTACCAACAACTATCTTAGTTTTGGACTTTTTCTTACTTGTATTTTCAAATATCTTGATCTTGATCTCACTGATCAAAAATTTCAACTTGTTCAAAACTCCAATCTTGTCTCCCATTTAAATCTTCCTCATAGACCACTCATAGTCTTTAAGGCTCCTGATCATGAACCCATTGAGTCAAACCTTAATATGATATCTCAACTGGATGGCATCAATAACATGAATTAGTTACTATTACTTAATTAGAATAACTTAATGATTTAAATGGAAGCAATGCAACAATCTGTTCATTACATTAAGAACATGTTGCATTCTGTTATGGAAAAGTTTTATTTTCCTTCTTGCCATTTCACTACAAGTACCAACTCTTCCAAACCGGAGTTCTTGCTTAGTGATCCTCTTCCTGGTATTGATGATCCTCTTCCTGATATTTCTCTTGATGGATCTCTTCCCAATCTTGGTCTTCACTTCTCTCCTCTCAATGAAGAAGATTACTGGGAAGATTGTAATATATTTATATCTGTCACTAATTATTTGGAAGTACTGTAACTAACTTAAATACTAACCTAGTACTATGTCAACTTTATATGTTTAACACTATGCATGTACTATCTATGCTTATTTTAAATTGCAGGAACTGAAACTTTTTCAGAATATTAACACTTTTGTTGCAGGATCTGAAAAGTTTGCTTTCATAGAGTACTTTTCCCCTATTTTTATAATAACAAAGGGGAGAAGAAAAATATTATGTTTACAGTAAAAACTGTGATGGTTTTAACTGTTATGAGATGAATAATAGTGATATATTATGTATGTGAATATGATATGAATTGCCATGTGATGGATAACAGTATGCTGGAATATATAAAAAATTCTATGCATATACAAAGGGGGAGTCTTACTAGGGGGGGTATTAATATTTTTAATTATTGTCATCATCAAAAAGGGGAAGATTAATAGGTATTTATTTTTTAGAATATATTTTGATGATTAAATTAGAATCCTCTCCAAAGGTTTGTGTCAAAATCTTATTTACTTGGACCAAATATATTTTCTAAATTAAATTAATATTTACCTAACCTTGATAAATTAATATCACGTGTTAAAAATATTATTTCACAAAATAACATTTCTCCAAGGCAAGAAGTATTCCTATTTTCTTTTAAAAATATTCATATTCAAACTTTCAAAAATTATTTCACAAAAATGGGGTAAAAAGTTTTTAAACCAAATATTAATTGAATGCATCAGTGCTTAACTATTTGTGAGCATATTTGATTCGGTTATGAGTGTGTGATGTGATGAGTGGGATTTATACATGCGAATCGAGCACTCTAAACCTTAAGAAGTTGTTTGTTTATTCTACTTTATAATGCTTTTATATATTATTTATGACTATTTGGCTTAAAAGTGCTTTGCAGGGATTATTATGTCATTTCAAACTTTTACAAGGCAAAATTGTCATTTTCTCACAACCGGCGCCACAACGCCTAATTCCCTTTTAAAGGCGGTAGGCATATATGCTTACCACATAATCTCCTTGAGGCATCTCATCATATGGTAAGCTACATGCAAAGGTGGCACTTTAGCACGACTTATTGACCAGGCAGCCTTGACTTGCGCTACAGCGCCTGTCCAAGGTATAAAGGGTGGTGTCGCAGCGACATCTCCTGTCTCCAGGCAGACAACAATGTTTTAATGACCTAAGCTGCTTAATTGATAAAGGAGGAGATCTCTCATCAGCCAGAACTTATAAGTTATTACAGAGAATAGAGAATAGAGAATAAAGAGTTAGCTAGTTTAGCAAGAGAGAAAGTTGGATCTTCAAGTCTTCCTAGGTAATTGCTTCCTTCATTGCTCGGATTCTACACGGTGAAGAGAAGAGTTAGAGCCAGAAAACTTCAAAAGAGGAATTTTCTTTTTCTAAATATTTCATTCATTTGCGTATTTTGAGTATGTTGAATACTTTGATAATGTTTATTAGTTCTATAGTTATGAACTAATTACATTTTTAGGATTGCAATGTAACCTAATGATTAGCTTAATTGAATTTCTCTCCTATTTATCATAATGAAACATGTTTGAATGGGTTGTTGTATTTATTGATTGCTTGGCTAATGAATTGATATAGGTATTAATTGATATTAGAAAATGGACTTTAATGCCTAACCCTAAATACAATAGCACTTGTTATAACCATGCCTATTGGGATGAGAGCTTATATTGCATAATAGAATATGAATATATCTATTTGCCTTGTGTAACCATTGAGACTAAGCTTAATGACCCTTAGTCTAGTTATTTTCACCATAAGAATATTATGATTTATCTCGCTAGTGGATTTGCATTTGACCATTGGAAGAGGCTTATGTGTACTTAATTTCTCGGTTGGCCATTCTTGTGATTTGTTAGTTAAATGGAGAGCTAGGAGATTAGACAAACCATTATGGGAGTTGTAATCCTAGCTTGCCACTTTTGATACAACTCGATCTCATATTTTACTATTTTAATCATATAGTTTTAAACACACCATCTTTATTTAATTATTTAGATAAGACCTGATGATATAATTTTAGTATTTGAATAACGTTAGTACTTTGTCCTCGTGGGTTCGACACTCTACTTTTCATTATATTTGTTAGACTGCGTATACTTGCACATATTTTATCGGTTACGAAATTGACCAACAATTTTTTGGCACCGTTGTCGGGGACTTAGTATTATTTGACTTTCAATATTAATACTAATTCAAAACGATCCGAATTTAAACTGATTTATCTATTTAATCTGTTTCTCAGGTACTCTTGACTGTGTATGCCACCTCGCAGGAATCAGAATATACTACCTCTTGATCCTGAGGTAGACAGAACTTTTAGACGATTGAGAAGAGAAAGAGCTTAAGAAATACCTACTCCAATTATTATGGCCGAGGAAATCCAAAAATCTCTACAGGAGTATGCCATGCCCCACATCACAAATATTCAAGCGAGTGTCGACATTGGGAAAATTGTACCCCTTTCTGTTCTTGCCCTTTTGCATTCCCTATTGGTTGAGTTTTGTCTGAAAAGGTGAGTTTGAAAAAGGTCCGACATGTAAATGTCGACGATTTGAAAATCAGAGTCGCCAGTTGGTAGACTTGAAATAGTTGTTCCAACTCAACCGAATTTGAAAAGGTTACACAAAGGCCCAATGGTTGGACTCTTTTTAACAGGACTTGAAAACTGAGATTCATTGAGTTCGGGGGCTTGATTTAGCGGGGAGTGTTAGGCACCCCAACTTCCGTGAAAATACTGTTACCACAACTTTTCAATTTCTTTAATTATTTGCGTGTGTGTGTGTGTGTTTATTGGGCCTATGTGAAATTATCTAGAATTAGTGCTATGCCTCGTTTGCACCTATATACAAAGGGTTTGATTTGTATAAAAGTTCAATTTGAACAAGATATAACAGTGATGTTTTGAAAAAAAGGTTTTCAAACCCTTATGCTCAATAGTAATTGAGGCCTTTAATACTTCCATTTTATTTCGTATTCTGTTTGATTGATTTTATATTAGAGATGCAAAGCATCTTCGTGAAAAAAAGATACATAGCAGTGTTGGGCTCCTTATGGGCATGAAAGCCATCCAAGGATGTCCAGACACCGTAGATAATTTATAAGCTGGCTGCAGCTGAAAAGTGTCCATCGTGGGAATCGGATCTATATTCACAAGTTGAATCTTTGATCTCATGGCTCCTAGGCTCACATGATAGATTAATATGTACAAAAGCTAGAAAGAAAACTAGATTTAAATAAATCTAAGCCATTCTAGCTTCAATGGTTCCAGTTTAGTCACTTTTGAACCAGTTAAAGTTAGAGATAGCTAGATTTAGATAAATCTAATCCACAGGCTAGAAAATTAAATATCTACATTGCAAAAGTAGTTAAAGTAGATATATATAAAAATAGTAAATGTATATATATATATATATATATATATATTTACATTTCCAGTTTGTCCTAGAGTTCACTTCGTGGCCTTTTACCGCTTATATATATATATATATATGAATATATATAAGCGGTAAAAAGCCACGTAAGTAAACTCCAAAGTAGAGTAAATGCATATATATATATATATATAAGTGAGTAAAAGCCACGAATATTCAAACCAGGCTCAAATGTTCAAGTTTAGTTTATATATATAGTTATATACATATAAAAAGAAGGAAAAAGCCACGGATCGATGATCCCATGTAATTAATCGGTGAGAATCTCGATATATATATATATATATATATATATATATATATATATATATATATATATATCAAAGGAGTAGAAAGCTTAAAAATCAAAAAATCTTACGTTGAAATTTGCCAAGAAGACTTGAGATCGCTTTTAGAGCTTGAAAAGTCGGTTTCCACCTGTTAAATTTTAGTATGTTGTAGAACACGAGCTTACAAATGTTTAGAAAGAAGAATCACAAAGTTTAGAGCACTTTAGAAGAGGTTAAGGGCTGAAATGGACAGAGTTTTCTCTCTTTTTATATTTTTTTTCAAATGGCTGATGGAGGGGTCTATTTATAGACCAAATGTGCCGCAGGTCAACCCAGATGATGAACCAAACGCGTCGTCCGCTCGAACCCAGACGCGTTGTCCACTCAAACCTTCATAACTTTTAATCCGGGCATCCAATAGAGGCGTGTTGTACCTTTTTGGAAAGCCGTTGATGAGATTTACACAATAACATGGGATTAGACATTGTCCAAGTCCAGGAAGATGGGTCCATGACCATATCTCCAAGTCTTCACAGTCTATCCGTTGAGCTGTCTTGTGTAGTTTTCACTCGATATTTAGGCTATGGTTCTTGTGGGATATATTTTGACCTAGTTTGAGTTAATATGAGTTGAAGTGAAGTTGAGGTGGAAAAATGACCATTTTACCCCTCCTGGAGTTTTCTCCGGCTTTAATGCAGTTGTAGCAGTCCTTTCTCAGGGTTATCTCTGAGATTGGCCTGCTGTTGACTCTAACAGTCCTCAGGGTTCTCTCTGAGGTTGATTTGACTTCCTGGGGTTGACTCTGGGCTTTAAACTTGATCCCCCAAGGTTATCTCTGGGGTTGGAAACTGATTTCCCGGGGTTATCTCCGGGATTGGAGCTGGATCTCCCAGGGTTATCTTCGGGGTTGGAATTGAATCTCTCGGGGTTATCTCTGGGACTGGAAATTGGATCTACCGGGGTTTTCTCCAAGATTAGAAACTGGATCTCCTAGGGTTATCTCTAGGGCTAAAACTGGATCTCTAGGGGTTATCTCCGGGGTTGAAACTTGATCTCTCGGGGTTATCTCCGAAGCTAGAACTTGATCTCCAAGGATTATCTCCGGGGTTATATCCGAGGCTGGATTGGATCTCCCGGGGTTATCCCTGGGATTGGAACTAGATCTCCCGGGGTTATTTCCGGGACTTGGATTGATTCTCCTGGGCTATCTCTGGGGTTTGGAGTGAATCTCCCAGGGTTATCTCTGGGATTAGAACTGAATCTCTCTGGATTATCTCCGGGACTTGGACTAAATCTTCCAGGGTTATCTCCGGGGTAGGAACTAAATCTTCTGGGGTTAGACTTGATCTTACTTCCAGGGTTATCTCTAGAAGAAGATTCTGCCCTCTTGCATGGTTACTAATAGGAATGCAAAATTTTGAGTGTCTATAGAGCTCCTCTTTATCATATTTTTGCAATGTAATGGCATGGACATGATAAAGACTACTAGACACTTGAAATATGACAAGCTTAAGATGATGCAATGTAATGCATCATGACGTGATGTTATGATGCATGATGTTGTTGGAATGATTTCCAACGGGATATAATAATTGTCTTCTCCTGCCACTTCTATTGGGATGGAGTTGTCAGTGACAACTTCTTTTAAACTGCTCTAATGTCTACTTGAACGGTAGTCCACAAAGCTTTCATCACCGGATCTCTCGATGCTACGCTGGGGTTGTCTCCAGCAGTTTGAAATGTCCATCAGTACTATTTGAGCCTGATTTGATGACAAATCTCAAAGATTTTTTCAAGATCCCTGCTGTGGAGGTTTTCCAATGGTTGAGACCGCCGATTTTAACATTGGGGTTGTCACCAACGTCCTTGTACTTTAAGAAGTGATTTCCACCGAAGATGTTCTTCTCTTTTGTGAGTGACTCTCGGGGATTGTTGATGTTTTATCCTGATGATAGCTTGGTTTGGTTGCCACCATTAGATTTTTCTTGCCATTAGATTGGCAGTTTCACTGGGGATAAAGCTTTGACTTCTTGCTTTCACAGCATCTTCACAATACTTACTCGCACGACATCGTTGTGAAGGTTGACCATTACCAACTTTCCTTGGTGCCAACTTGCACAGTAGTTTACAACGATCTGGAAATCACAGAGCCTTTGCAGTATCTCGGCCGAGGATCTGTATAACAGATTCCACCATCGGTTCTCCCCAATAAAGATAGTTTTCCATGGTTTGCATCATCAGACTTCTCTGACGCTTCGCTGGATTTGTCGCCAATGGCTCGCCACATTAGATACTCTGATCTTCATTAAAGTAGCTTTCAACGGCTTATATCACTGGATCTTTTCTAATGTTTTGTTGGAGTTATCACCAATATTTTGCAGTGTTAGGGATGTTTGACCCTCGTTGAAGTAGCTTTCAACGACTTATGTCACCTGGTCTTTTTTGATGTTTCGCTGGATTTATCGCCAATGGCTTGCAGTGTCAGGGATGCCTGACTCTCGTTGAAGTAGCTTTCAACGGCTTACAGTGTCAGAGATGTCTGAAATCTCCACTGGGGATATCTTTCTGAAAAGTTATACCCTCGGACAAGTTTAGATGCTTTTGATTGCAATCACAATCCTTGGTTCATGGCATCGGACCTTCACAATGCATTGACAAGGGCCACTTTCAATAACTTGTGTCATCGGCCTTCTGAAAACCCCATCTGGCTGAATACTAATGACTTACATATAGATCCGCAGTTTGGTCTCTGAATTCAAGATTTCAGGCCCTTTTCGCTCAATTGCGTAGTACCTTTTTCCTTGATTTGACTTTTTCAGATTCTGGGACCTCTATTATAACTCAAATTTGATTAATCTGGAGGGGGTGGGGACCACCCTGGGTAGTCGCAGGTAGACCTGCGACAACCTGTGGGTTATATAATCCCTCCCATCTCTTTTACAAGTCATTTTTAAGTTGAAGCCACACAGAAAATCTGAGATTTCTTCTTCAGATCTATTGAGTTTGGGCTTCTTTCTGTAAAATTCGTCACCATACAATCATTCTACACTATCCTGGAAACGTTTACATGTTTTCTTTTCCAGTTTTAACCGTTAGAATGTGAGATATCATATAGAATGCTTCTAAACACATAATAGTGAATATGCATGCTCATAAAACTTGATAAAAACTATTTAATGTAGTAAATGTTAATCTTTTACCATGTTGAACGTATTGATGTGAAAAAAATTGATTTTTGAAATAGTCAATTGGCACACTCTTTTGATATTTTTCATCCTATTTGAGGATAAATTAGAAAAGGTTTTGAAATAAAGCACATTTGGCAATTAGGCTACCATGATGGATTTGATTTTGATGCATATAAGATGTTCATGACATTGAGTTGGCGTGCTACTAAACGGCCACCTAGTCATGCCTACATGTATGTGGACAATCCATTTTACTAAGGAGACTGGCGAAATTTTTTCACGAGTCTGGGCTTTTAATGAACATACAATTTTAACTCTACTATAGATGTATGTTAAAGCAATGCATGCATGCATGAAGCTATGATTTGAATTTAATGAGCTTCAGTTTAGAATTTACCTCACCCTTTCTAAGGTGATTTAGAGACTTTTGTCCAGATTATGGATCCAGACCAGCCGAGTAGCTACTATAGGGCCTCTTCACGTGTGACGAGGAGAGCTTTAAATGTTATTCGTCCTATCCAGGTTGAGAGACCAGAGGTCGAGGATGAGGAGGAGGACGTACCCATTACGGATCCTGCTCCTTCTTCTTCCATTCCCCGTAGGGAGCTTCCAGTTATTAATGTGATAATTCCAGATCTTCTGGATGATTTGAGTCATCACCCCTCGATCTATCTTCATGAAAATGACATAATAGCCATTTCCATATTCCTTTTCCCATTTGTGGGAGCAAGGGTTCTGATCTTGAGTTGTAATTTGATGCAAGTCCCGACTTTACGCTGCTCAGAGAGAACTAGTTTAGCATACATTCTCTGTACCATATTCTCCATCCAGAGTATCAGGAGATTGTTCATTCCTGGGGCTTCGAGGCTTTCTTTTCCATTCCCCCTCCCCGTCGTTGTCCCTGGGGTTATCTCAGGGTCTTGTCTGAGAGCTAGTTTCACCAAACCCAATATCTCTACTTGATGGATTGTGAGGTGATGATGACACCGATGGATTGACGATTTATTACTAGATTGGAGTTTACAGGGCCGTTAGTGCCTTTGATGGCTGACATTTCCCCGACTACCGTCAGATCCCTTTTAGGAGTCCTGACCACTGCGCTCAATGGTCAGACTGTCCGTTCTGGTCCCCTGAGTGTAGACGCCAAGAGTGGGGCTCTGACTGAGCCTTTACCCGATGATCTAAGGGTTAGAGATTTCATCCTTTGGCGATTGTTCCTGATCATCAGCAGGGGTTGTTTCCTGGAGGACAACTCCTCGACGGTCTTATTCGCTTTAGTCAATGCCACTCGGGAGGTGGACCATATCAGAGAGTTTGATTAGGGCTCTTGCACATTTGCCTACTTCCTTAGAGGGATGTGCCTACGCTCAGAGGGTGTGATGGACTCTTGGTTAGGGTTTTACCAATTTTTGCTGGTGAGTATTTTTTCTTAATTTTTGATTCCCCTCGTTCGGGTTGTCAGTTTTCCTAACCGTAGATATTTGATCTTTGCATTTGCAGTTTTGGGCCTATGAGAGGCTCCCATGTCTTCGTCCCGTTAGCATGTTAGGTTTGGATACCTATCTACGGGGATGACGATGGCATTACTCCACTCTAGCAGAGGTTACTGTAGCTGAAGGTTTAATCCATTCTCGCTTATAGTTGGAGTTGATGACAGTCGATGTCATTATAAAGGTTCCTTACTCTGAGGACCACTTGGCAATTGTCTTTGAGGGTGGCTTTCCGACTGGTGTCAAGTATGTATTATCCACCCGTCGGATTCTTCTCCTTACTGACAGAGGTTGGGAGCTCTATTTGGGAGAGCGTGCTATTAGGAGCACCACAAAAGAGACACACATTCAATTATTTCCTCCTTCTAGGTGTCATTTGCCTTTATCTCAGCCAATCACTAAGATCCCCTTGATGGTTGTAGATGGCTTTACTTTGTCAGAGGGTCCCTTCACTTAGAAGGCTTTTTACCGCTGGTGGTTCCCTTGCACAATTGGAGCTCAGATCCGCGCCATACAGTTTATGGGGGATATGGTTCCTGGCTCTGTCATGATGATCAATTGGATTGAATGCGTCTGAGAGCCTACTCATTTGATGCCGATTAAGAGTTTGGCCGAATAGTTGGACCGAGCACATTTCTTCATCCGATATTTGGGCAGAGATCCATCAGAGGCAGATACTTTTGATCCTTCCAGCTCTAGCGTTGGCCCTTCAGGTGGCCCATATTCCAATGGTTTTATCAGCACAGATCCTCCACTGTATCGGCCTGATATCCCTTTTGGCAGAGACTCAGTGACTTAGGAGGAGTTACATCAGATGGATAGATTGGATGATGTGGACATCATTGACTCTTTCTGATACATTTCTCGTTATTTCTTTTGATAGGCTCTGTTAGATATTGGGCAGCTGTGCCCCATTTCTCATTATATCTTTTGATAGGCCTCTATTAGGTGTTGGGCAGTTGTGCCCCATTTCCCTGTACTTTTTATTTTCCAATTGTATACAGAGATGATGTATTAGATGATGATTTATTTAGGAATGTACATATGATGCTTTCTATTCCCTTCATAATATTGTCATCTATCATTTATCATTTATCATAATGCATGCATTATGTCATGGATATGTATTCCCAGAGGTGAGTTTAGCATTGACCCCTGGATGGTCTTATGATATGGCTATACTGACGTCTTCATCTACTGTTAGCCGAATTAAGCATACCCCTCCCATGTTGGTGGCCTCTTCTTTGAGATCATGGTATGGCAGTTTGTCTTCTCTAGATCGAGTGATATTTGATCAGTTGTTGAGGCACTCCATGACCCTCTTGATATTTTAGGTTCCGTTGGGCTTTGTAGAGGGCATGATAGACCATTGGATACCAGAGAGACAGATGTTCAAATTTGATATCCTTGAATTAACTCCCATATTGGAGGAGTATGAGCGTCGCACAGATTTGCCTTTGGATCAGCCCTATGCTCGGATGGTTGTCGATGACATAAGTTGGTAGTTTATGACCTTGATAGGATTGAGGCGTAGAGTTGCCCAGGACGAGATTACCTCGGAGCATGTGGTGTCCATGGATTTCTTGATTGACCGATTTGGGTCATTGGACATTTATCTACGATATTCTAAGGACTTCACCATTTCTGAGGGTGAGTGGCATACTGCTCGCGCAGATATTTTCTTGATGTGCATTGTGGCCTATCTGTATATGCCGTTGTACATGGACCATCTGGATATCGACGTGATTATGGTAGTCTGTGTTCTCAGGGAGGGTTATACCATATTGCCGATGATCTTCGCAGAGAGCTTGAGGTCAACCACATTTTTCCATACCCATTATGTGGGGGTTTTTCAGACGTAGTGCCATCTTATTATACGTGTGGTTTATGACACACTTGAGACTGATTGGCACATTTCGACGTCATGGATATTGCTTTTCCAATGAGATAGCCATGTTTTATTCCTTTCAGCCGGCTGAGTATACAGACGTAACATCCCGATTTGCTTTCTTGACAGGGATTGAGGATTCTTTTTCTATTTTACCTTGTCAGGACTCAGTTCTCCTTATAGTTTTATTACTCATACAGTCAACATGGACTATCTTCCCTGACTGGTTTGAGAGAGGTAACCACATATCATCCACTGGCTGTCATGGGACAGTTTGATTAGTTTCAGGATATTCGTCCCTTTGACAGGTAGTGGGTCGTGGTCGTGATTGTCATCTCGACTTTTTGTCGTGAGAGGACTTGACCAGATTATTGATTTATTAGACTACGAGAGAAGGCTAACTTTTCGACTAGTCATCTAGGTTGCTCTTAAGAGTATTCTGCATGGCTTGAGGCAGAGATTGTATCGGCTAGGGTTATATCCTCATAGCCGAGTATTGATTCTGACGATGGGGAGCCTATGGAGGACCCTGATTCTCCCATTGAGGATGAGCTATTTGCTTATTTGACAGTAACTTTGGTTGATTCCCCCAGTATTCCCACAGCTGTGACTCCACCTTCTGTAGAGTATTTGGAGTAGAAGTTGCATCTGATGACATTTGAGAGGGATCGGGGCTAGGGCCTTAATATTAACAACTCTTTCTGGTACAGATGTTGCTTTTATTGAGAGGGATGATGCCCTAGCTAGCAGGGATACTGTTGTTATTGAGTGGGATGAGGCTCGATCGTCTCTGGATGCAGCTATTGTTGAGCAGGATGAGGCTCTAGCTACCCGAGATGCTGTAACTATAGATAATACTGCAATAAGATCTTACACTGCTAGCATTATTGCAGAGATGAGTGCCTTCATAGATGAGTATGGTAACACTATATAGATGGCCGTAGATCTCCTGGATCGTATGGACACCTTGGGGTAGGAGCTCATAGATTCACCTCCATCTTCTAAGAGGGATGCCATGTTAGACTTGGTGGCCCGCTTATCCACGGGTTTGTAGATTAGCTTTTATTTTCCTGCATAGACTAGGTTAGCCATTTTTTTCATGTACAAGACACATTGTATATATCAAACAGTATTATATGGTAATTAAATATGTTTTGATTCACTTCCTTTTTAGATATGCCATGTTACTTGCTTGATAGTTGCCATTTTCTTTATGGCTTGTGATCTTGATGTATTATGAACTCTTCCTTGGTGGATGGACATTGAGATGTCTCAGGATCTTTTAGAATGGATCGTTGATCTTTGGGTTTCCTAGTTCTTTGGTGTTTTGGGACTGGTTTTTGAATGTTGTTGGGGTTTGAAAAAAGGGTTTTGGATTTCCCTTCTGAGGGTTCGACCGTACCACAGATGGTCGTCGATTTTCTCCCATTAATGAGGGGAGACCAGGTAGTTCCATCTTTATGGCTTGGTGTTCGTCTTTGAGGATTTGACCATAACATAGATAGTCACCAATTTTCTCCCATTGATGATGGGAGACCAGGTAGTTCCATCTCTGTGGTCTGAGCCAATGAGATGTGGTTTGACCGCACCACAGATGGTCACCGATTTGTTCCCATTGATGAGGGGAGACCAGGTAGTTCCATCTTTATGGTTTGGCTTAAAAGGTTGAAGAGCTGAATGAATGATCACAAAACCATTGAAAGGGTTTTGTGATTTTACAGGGGTGAGACCGCACCATAAATGGCTGCCTACGTACTCCCGTGTCTGGGGAGATTAGGTCTGCATAGTTTGAACCTGGCATAAAAAGGTTCAAAATGTTTGAAAAAGTTTAAGGTGTTTAAAATTTTTATTTGTGGTTAGACCGCACCATAGATGGCTGCCTACTTACTCCCATGTCTGGGGGAGATCAGGTCTGCGTAGTTTCAGCCTGATGCCGAACTAATGCGGTTGTGAAGGTTTTCAGAATTAACTTGATTGATGGATTGATGATCTAGAACCAGGATGCTGGTTTGCCGATAACTTCAGACATAAGCTAGGGAAATTCTCCTGACGTGATCATCACAATCAGCTTTGAGAGAGATACAGTAATCCCTTGTTCTTAATATCTTCTTGACAAGTAAAGGACTGCTCATGTGTGGGCCACATACTTCACCATGGATTTCATCCATGAGTCTCTGGGCTTGGTCTTTGTCTAGGCATCTTAGAAGGCCTAGTCCCACATCTATTTTGTAGAGTGCATCTCTGCTTAAATAGAATTTCATGGCCATTCTATGGATCCGTTTTCTTTCATCTTAACTTGCCCTAGTGGGCGTAGATCCATCTCGCAGATATTCTTTGATGGAAAGGTACCAGGGGTGTTGGATGGGAGGCAGTTCATCCGCTACTTCTACAATGTAATTTCCATAGGTTGGTGCCTTCTGGCTGAAAATTTTGATATTTGAAATGCCTCCCTTTTCAGATATGTTGATCAAGGAGGCCAGGGTTGCTAATGCATCCGTGAAATCATTCCTATTCTGAGGAATGTGGAGGAAGGATATTTCTTCAAACTCTACAGCCATCTTGATAACTTGCCGATGCTAAGGCAATAAATGAAAATCTTTGGTGTGATAGACCCCAGTGGTTTGTTTGATGACCAGCTCGGAATCCCCAATGACAGTTTGACACCCATAGATTGGGCCAGTTTTAACCCCATTATATAGCCTTCATACTTAGTTGTGTTGTTGGTGCTGAAAAAGTACAATTTGATAGCAACGAGATATTGTTCTCCCAAATTAGATATCTGAACGGCCCATGCTCTGGCACCTTCCATGTTTAAAGCTCCATCAAAGTACAATATCCATGATCGGACTATATTTTCCTGATGGATTTGTTGAAATGTCATTACCCCTTCATCGGGGAAATATGTTTCTAAGGGTTTGAAATCCTCTAATGGCGATGCGGCCAGTTGATCCATAAATCCTTGACCTTTGATAGACTTTTGGGTCACGTAGATGATGTCGAATTATTGGAGGATCAACTGTCATTTGGACAGTTGGTAATTTAGTATGGGTTTGCTGAATATGTACTTCAGATGATCCATGTGGGATATGAGATGGGTTGTGTGAACATTGAGATAATGTTGTAATCTCATGGAGGTCCATGCTAATGAACAACAAGTCTTTTCAATCAAAGTGTATTGTTGCTCGCTGCTGCTGAATCTTTTGCTGAGGTAATAGATAGCTCTTTCTTTGCCTCTATTGTCTTTTTGCCCCAGCATGTACCCATGGCATTGTCATTGATTGACAGGTTCATAAACATACGAACATTGTCCCTTGGAGGTACCAAGATAGGAGCTTTGACTAATTGCTCTTTGATGGAAAGGAAGGCTTTTTGATACTTTTCATTCAACTTCTTGGAGGAATTTTGTGACGCCCCCAAAATAGGTCCATTCCATCCAACCTATTCTGAGTCGCCAAATACATGGTACAGAAAATAACTACAACTTTATTACTACAATTGTCGTGCAAAATACAATAACACATATGTTGTGAGTTTTGATACAAATATATACCTACGGTGACTCTCATCCCAACCTTAGATAGCACGTCACAATGGTACCTTACATAAAGGTACAGTCAATAACTATTTTAGAAATTAAAATCTTTGGGAAGTACTCAAGGAAACCTTCGTACATAGGAGGCCATGCATCTAAGTTATAATAAATATCATATGACCACAGAATTATCCTTGGTTGACCCAATAGACCCCAAAGAAAAACGAGAAGATTACTATCATGTTCTTTCCAATGGTGAGTCTTCTTTTGACATATAACTATCTCCACTGTCTGCAATTGAAAATTATATTTCAACTAAACTCCAAGATCATATAGGTAGTGCTCGTAGATATACTTAGCAAGTGGATGTGCACAACCCTGTCTTATGATAACTTGTAGGTCATTAGACATCTTGTATGATAGTGGTAAACACCCTTCCAAAGTTGGGTTTACCTCACCCTATTCGGTTCACCAAAATTAAATATCAAATGACGTATACAATACGACACACTTATCTAAAGTTCTCAATAAAATTATTTTCATACTATTTAGGGAGAACCTCAACAGCTATTGACCACCGTTCTATTCTCCTGTTATCCCCGCTCGACCCGACAACACTCTTATTACCTGAAAGGAATTGTGAAGCAAAAGAGTGAGCACAAATAGCCTAATAAAGAATATCATGACTAAAGAAAATTAAATTATCAATAGCCTTCATCAGTAATAAATCAGAGATTTAGAACATATGGTAGATGATAAAACTTTTCAACCATAGTTGCAGCGGAATGAACAATCCATTAGAAGAGTTAAATAGACCATAAAGTCTATTATCTTCTCCATGTTAAAAGTCCACCAACAATTTTTATCCCTGTAACATTAATCAACAGTTCATGTCCACATTCATGTGAATAACTCATAATCATATTTGTGGTTCTAAATTCCTCTTCTCATCTAGGACAAAGATAATTTTTATCACTTGTCTTTACCTGAAACATCAAAGATAATGGTTATACCAAATCACAGTTCCTGTTCATAATCATACTAATAAATTCATCATTGCACTACGGGCCAAAGATATTCATTAACAGTTCATCTTTGCACTAAATGCCAAAGATATTCAACAACATGTCATCTTTTCACTACAGGCCAAAGATATTCAACAACAGGTCATCTTTGCACTACGGGCCAAAGATATTAATATCTCAAAGAAATATATAATCATTTCAGAATTTATATAAACAATAATTATAACCATGTTGATCAATTCACCTTTGCACTTAAGCTAAAGATATTCAATTATAAATTCAATGGTCATGATCATACCAGTCAACGATTCAACTTTGCACTACTGGCTAAAGAGAACCCATAATCACGATCATACCAAAAATCTACCCATCTTTACACTCAAGTCAAAGAGAAATATCATCATTAGGGTTATAAAAATGTTATATATGATAATAAAAATAATATGATCAACAACTGCATTTAATTTCAAGAGTAAGATTCATAAATCAACGATAATTTGGTCAGAAAAAGAAACCAATTTTGTCATGAATAGTAACTCGTGAATAGTAACTCATGAATAGTAACTCGTGAATATTAACCCGTATTCGTATATAGTACCATATACGTAAATAATATCATATACGTAAATAGTGCCATATACATGGATATAGTGTCGTATACGTGAATAGTAACTCTGACATGAAAAAGGTAGAAATTCCACAATAAAACTCATATCAATAATTCGGCATAATGATATTAATGAAAATAATATCATTTAAGAAGAAAATAACATCCCTTACAATCTCTTAAAATCCCTTACCTCAAAAGAGCAGTACTTTTGATTGGAATATCGGATATGACGCTGAAGAAAACTTGCACTAATTAACAACTCTCAAAGTATTAAAATACTCACAAAAATACGCTCGATAATATAGGGAGAGAAAACTTATGTTTCTGGTGTGATTTTCAATTCTAACTCAGCACTCTATTTATAGGAAAATGTTAGAACGCTAAAGCAGACTTGACCTGTAACCTGATGGCTTTACCTGCTACTATTCCCACCCACCACTTTTTTTAAAAAAATTTAGCACATTTTTCACCAACCAAATGTGGGGCCCACTCATTTCTAGAATTTTCTAAAATGGTTTAAAATTGAAATAATAATCAGAAATTTCAATAATTCATAATAAATAGCCCTTTTATCAGAAAAATACTAATTTTATGTCCATTCCATATGAAATTGAATTCTTTACAACTTTGTAGCTTTAAGTTTTTCCAAATTCCCGACAGAAAATATCCAAAATCCATAAATGGATGATTTTTAACACCTTTTAAAATTCATAACAAATCATGCGTTAATTTTTAACGGTTTAAAATTTGTGGATATATACTCAACTTATATATGTATAACATATCCAAAAATCAAAAATGATCCAACGGCCAGATTAAAATTATAACTCACGCAATAGAGCTTTAAGAACACCGATTTAATTTTTTAATACCTCCAATCCGATAAAATACTGATAAAATACCTCAGCATTAATTCCTTCATTTATAACCACATAAATAAATCCATCATGTATATCCACATCAAATAAATATTTCCTTATCATATAAATCAATAAATAATTATTCACAAATAATATTACAGAATCACAATAATGACAACCAGGCCGTTCCCAGGAAAGAGGGGGCTTTCCGATAAGGATTTTTCCTTACTGGCGCGCAATTAGGTGACCAATCCTCTTCTTGACAAAACTTTCTAGAAATTGCCAATAATGCTATCTAATAATATTATTCAAATAATATGAATTATTGATCTGATAATGGAAAATACTGTGTAGTGATAATTATTGAAACCACAATAATATAAAATATCAACGCAGCAATTATTGAATCAATAAAATAAAATATTGAACAGTAATTATTGTAACAATTATTGAGTAGTGCCTTCATATGTAAGAATCAATAATTCAAAAATACTGTGCAATACCGTGTGCTACAGTGCAACCACACGTATTACTGTATTTTAACCATTTACTAAATAATAATTATAAGAAAAATTGAATACTTTTATTTCATAAAATTCGGGGTCTTTCAATTTCTCCTTAACAACTTGAAGATGGGCTCACACGTTGCTATGAGTTGGGAGATATATCTGATGATAAACTTGATTCTTCCTAGAAATCCCCATATTTCCTTCTCTGTCCGGGGCATGGGCATCTCAGTGATGGCTTAAATTTTGGTAGGATCTAGCTCAATGCCCTTGTGGCTCACTAGAAAACCCAGCAATTTACCTGACTTGACACTAAAGGAACACTTGGTCGGATTCAGTTTCAAGTTGTATTTGCTCAATCGAATGAAAAGCTTTTTGAGATGGTCTATGTGGTCCTCTTCCCTCCAGGATTTGATGATGATGTCATCCACATAGACTTCTTTTTATTTATGCATAAAATCATAGAAGAGAGTCAACATGGCTCGCTAATAAGTATCACCGATATTGATGAGGCCGAATGACAACCGTCTGTAGAGAAGGTTCCCCAGGGAGTGGTGAATGTTATCTTCTCCCAGTCCTCTTCAGCAACCATGATCTGGTGGTACCCAACAAACCAGTCAACAAAAGAGTACATGCCATAGTAAGTTGTGTTGTCTATGAGTATGTGGATAAAAGATACAGGGAAATTATCTTTGAGACAAGCTTTATTCAAGTCCCGATAATCTACTCACACTCGTACCTTCCCTCCGGGCTTAGGCACAAGAACTATGTTGGATAACCACTCAGGGTAGGTTGATTTCATGATGATACCGGCTTTGAATTGTTTCATAATTTCTTCTTTGACTTTTAAACTCCACTTAGGTTTTAATCGCCTGAGCTTCTATTTGACTGGCTTGAATCCTTCTTTAATGGGCAAGTGATGGATGCCGATATCAATTGAAAAACTGATCATGTCTTCATGAGACCATGCAAACATATCCTGGAACTAGGACAATAGAGCAACCAGGTCTTTCCTTTAGCTTGGGGTAAGGTCCATGCCAATCTAGATTTGTTAAGGGTTTTCTAAGGTTCTGATGTTGACAGAGGCGGTTTGATCAAGGTTTGGTTTGGGTTTCTCTTCGACCCATTCTTTGATCTCCTCAAAAACCTTATAGTCCTCTTGCTCAATCTCCATCAAGCTGAAGTCCAACTTTACATCAAAGTTGTAGTCATTGTAAAGATTTGGCATTCAAACAACAAGGTTAGACAAACCTAACTCTGGAGTTATGAAAATAAAATGCTTTCACTTAAAATATGAAACTGTTTGATTATACAAAGTGTTAGAATGACAAAATTAACTGCTAGTACTATGCAACAAAAGTAAGCAGTTAATGATATCTACAGATCAGGGCAGAAGAATCTTATGCCCTTTTTACTCTTTTTGGCAAATGCAAGGAGTGCTGCTCTAATTGTCTGGGGTCAAGTCCTGGTGAACAGCTGTGATGAAGGAGCGATTGTCATCCTCCTCCTCTTTGATGATGAACATGCCTGAGTTCACATCAGGGTCAATGTTTTTCTTTGACCTGTTCTCCTCAGCCCTATTGATGCGAGGGATCACGATTTTATCTTTTGAGCAGTCATCATCTGGAATATCCTCGTTCATACCCTCGATAATGTACCGGGAAATACATCTTTGATAACGGTCTCTTCACATCTTGTTTGCCTCGCTGATTCCTTTCCTCAATGTCTGGGTCTGGAATTTAGACTTCTTTCCCACTGGCCAGTCTGGGCCTAAGAAATAGCATACCCACCATGGAAACATGAATTTTCCTCAAAGGCTGTATAGAATCTACATCTGTAGGGTTAGGCAGCAGAATTGTAGAGGAAGGAACTGGTGTATGCTTGTACGGGTTCCTATAATTTGATCTAGATGGATGGCCTAATCCAGCCTTCCCTGTCTGACTGGGAATTTGAATTGGGCTTTTGATTCCTTGCTGATTTTTCCCTAACCCTTGTCTAGACTGGAAACCCAAAGATATCATTTATTGACTAGCCAACATTACTTCGACGAAAACTCTGGGTTTCAAAGTTGGAGCCCTGATAAGTTGATAGTGAGTGTTGCTCACTTCAAGGGCTTGGAAACTGAAAGGCTCAACTCCTTTATTGAAATCGATTAGAGGTATATCACTTTGAACATGGACAGGATACTCTGGTTCAGCATTGACAGTGACCAATTACCGTTGATGATGTACTTGACCTGTTGATGAAGAGTGGATGGAACAGCTCCCGCTATATGAATCCAAGGTCTTCCCAACAGTAAATTATATCCTGTAGTGATGTTGAGAACTTGAAAGGATATGTTGAAGGTATGTGGGCCGATCTTTACTGGAAATTCAATTTCTCCGATAATATTCCGTTGAGACCAATCGACATCTCTTATGACTATGTGGCTTCTTTGGATCCGATTGGGATTGATCTTCATTCTTTCTAATATGGCATAAGGGTAGATGTTCAAGGAAGATCCTCCATCTATTAGCACACCTCCGACCATATATCCTGAAGACATCATTGTTATGTGCAGTGGCTTACAATGACTCGTCCCTTCAGGGGGTATGTCATCATCAGTGAAAGATATCACATTTTTGTTGAAAATATGATCTACTAGATGATGAAACTTTTCCACGTCCACGGTCTTTGGCAGGTGGGCTTCTTCCAGTATCTTCATTAAGATATTTCGATGATCTTCAGAAGAGAATACCAAGTCCAGAATGGATATCTGTTGAGGTGCTTCTTTCAAGATTTGCACCAGCTTGGCTTTATTATGTCCCATCTTGCAGAGGAATTCTTCAATTTTCTCCTCGGGCACTTTCTCCTTAGATTTGATGATTGGACTCATCACTCGTTGAGGTAGATACAATGGGTTTTCTTTTGATACCGTAGAAGTTTGATTTGATGTTGATCCCTCAACCGTCCCATAGTTCCATGAGACTTTTTTCAGGCTGATGATAGGATACTATGGCCTGAATGACAATACTAGTGGTTCCGGTGCAGCCACCTTCAAAGGGTTTTCAACTCCTTTGAGCTTGATTCTTTGAATTGTAAGGGGTATAGTAGAAAAGTCTCCCTCAGAGGATATGACTTCTATGACTTCCCTCCATCTCTGCGTTCCTGGAGGAATTATCTTCCCATCCTCAGGCAATACGGTGTCATTGTCTGCCATTTACAGGTCACCGCTGTCAATCATATTTTGGATGAGATGACGAAATGCCCAACAACTTTCAGTGTTGTGACCATGAGTATTGGAATGGTATTGATAGACCCCAGTAGCATAAAATCTCTTTGAACTTGACTTGATTAGGGGTAGTAGTGCTGTGATCTTCCCTTCATTAATCAACATCTAAAAGATTTCTTCCATCGATTGACCCAAATGGGTGAACTCCCTTTGGTTGGCATAGTCCAGAAGAGCCTGGGATCTTACTTTTCTTGCAAGTTTTTCTTCCAAGGTTTCAATATTTTGGACTTGTTGTTGATTTTTTGTGATAAAGGAGAGGAGACTTGCATGCTCCTAACCGATCAACTGTTGTGTGACTTGGTGCTGATGTATCACCAGTTCTGCCAGTTGATTAACCTGTTCACTAATAGACTTCATTTCTCGTTCTATCATGAATTGAAATTCTTAATAATCCCACTTATCAGAATTATCTTTGCTGGTTTGGGGAGAACCACCCAAATATCTGAGGTAATTGGAACTTTCTCTACTCCCTCTATTAAGCATGTTGATATTCTATTCCTTGTGTTGAGGGAGAGAGTTATCTTGAACATGTGGTTGTTTTAGCTTTGACACCACGATCTCACCACTGTCTATCAAATCCTGGATCTTGTGCTTGAGGGCTACAATCTTGGGTGTCATGACCCGGAGCTCCAGAATGGTAAGCACATTTTCTGCTTATATTGAAATTCTTTCCACTTGGATTGGCTGGTGGAAGGAGCTGGATAATTTTCTTATGCGTTGTCAGAAGTTTGAATATGTTTTTCGATGAGTCCCCTAAGGGTGTGAACACTCTTGGACGTCTGACTTCTTCACCTTTTTGTAATGGAGGGTTTGAAGAGTGTGCTTGAAAAGGGGAATTGTTTCTCGTCTGAATGGGAAAGTTTTGATTGCCTCTCTGAGTTTGTCCTTGTAACACCAAGGAGACATCCTCTTATTTCTTTTTATGGACCCTCTGGGGGTTGTTCCCATAATTTTTAACTTGAATGTGCTCAGCCATGGCTTTTAAAGTAGTGAGGTCTTGAATCTTCCTAGATTTTAACCCCATCTCAGCCATGTCTCCGTGTTTGATCATTTCTGTGAATGGTTTTCCTATGCCTGCCAGGACCCTATCATAAAATGGAGCTTCTTGAGTGTCAATGAAGGTCATTACCATCTCAGTCTCTGTCATGGATGGGATTACTTGAGCAGCCAGATGCCTCCATCTTTGGGCATACTCTCTGAATGACTCAGTGTTCTATTTTTTTGACCTTGGTGATTTGATACCTATTTGGAGCCATTTATGTTTGGAAACTATATTGATTTAGAAAAGCATGGGCTAGTTCCTCCCATCTATGGATTTTAGAGTTATCCAATCTGGCATACCATGTTCTGCTACTCAAGTTAGACTATTTTGAAATAACTGCATTCTCAGTTTTTTATTCTCGGCGTAGGATCCTAGTTCTCCAATGAACACTTTTAAGTGAGTGTAAGGATCTCCCAATCCGTCATATTTCTCAAAATCAGGAGTCTTGAATTTGTTCGGATAATGAACCCCGGGGAAGATGCAAAGGTCTGAGTAAGCCACGCTTCCATGCGTTCCAGTCCCATTGATTGAATGGACTGCTTCTTCCATTTGTTGGACCTTCTTCTAAATATCACATGTGTCTTGATCTTCTTTAAGATTGGTGATTTTTGGGGTTTTGTTGGATTTCTCAATCGGAGACTCAGGTATCTGGACTTCTTTGTCAGTACCCTGGATTCCTCCCTATGCAGAGGATTCTGTTACATACAATCTAGGTGGTGCCTTTCTTGAGCCTCGCGGGATTAGTCTCCCTTGAGTCCAGTAATTAAACACCGACGGGTTTACCTCATGGTGGAGGAATCACACAACATACATACACATACATTATGTCTCACCGTATGGAAATGATGACATGCGTGAAGTACTAATATTACAGGTAGATATGGTTCGAAGCACTAAAGTGCAATAAATAAAGCATTAGTACACATCTATTCAATGTAAATGCAGCATTCACATACAAGCAGATAAAAAAGGATTTTTGAAAAGGTTGAACAACTGCTTAAGCCCTCTACTGTCCCCAGCAGAGTCGCCACCTGTCGACATCAGGAAAATTGTACCCCTTTCTGTTCTTGCCCTTTTGTGTTCCCTATTGGTTGAGTTTTGTCTTAAAAGGCGAGTTTAAAAAAGGTCCGACATGTAAATGACGATGATTTGAAAATCAGAGTCGCCAGTTGGTGGATTTGAAATGGTTGTACCAACTTAACCGAATTTGAAAAGGTTTACATAAAAGTCTAATGGTTGGACTCTATTTAACAGGCCTTGGAAATCGAGATTCATTGAGTACGGAGGCTTGATTAAGTAGGGGGAAGGTGTTAGGAACCCCCCAACTTCTGTGAAAACACGGTTACCGCAACTTTTTAATTTCTTTAATCATCTGCATGTGTGTGTGTGTTTATTGGGCCTATGTGAAATTATCTGGAAGTAGTGTTATGCCTCGTTTGCACCTATATACAAAGGGTTTGATTTGTATAAAAGTTCAATTTGAATAAGATATAGCAGTGATATTTTGAAAAACAGGTTTTCAAACCCTTATGCTCAATAGTAATTAAGGCCATTGATACTTCCATTTTATTCTGTATATGGGCTTGATTAATTTTTTTGAGATGCAAAGCATCTTTGAGAAAATAAGATACATAGAAGTGTTAGGCTCCTTATGGGCATGAAAGCCATCCAACGATTTCCTGATACCGTAGATAATTTACAAGCTGGCTGCAGCTCAAAAGTGTCCATCGTGGGAACCGAATCTAGATGCACAGGCTGAATCTTCGATCTCATGGCTCCTAGGAACACATTATAGATTAATATGTAGAAAAGCTAGAAAGAAAACTAGATTTAAATAAATCTAAGTCATTCAAGCTTCAACGGTTCCAATTTAGTTACTTTTGAACTGTTTAAAGTTAGAGATAATCTACTCTACGGGCTGAAAAATTAAATATTTACATTGCAAAAGCTGTTAAAGTAGATATATATAAAAGTAGTAAATATATATAGTTATAAATATATAAAGACAATCAACTGCCACGAATTGGAAATCCAGGAAGGACTTTGGAATGGAAAGAACTGGGAAGCAAGAAACTCGACAAATGGTAGTCAAATGGAAATAAAATAGAAATTGCCTAATGTCCACATTTGTCAGGATAAAATGTGTTTTAAAACATCTTTTGTTTTAATCCGCAATATGACTGATAAAATTATTTTGGGATTACCATTTATCTATTTGTTGTACCATTTCACTACTAGTACAGAAGGATTAAGTAGTAATCATCTAGGTCAAAAGGTAACTTTCAATTTTTTTTAAACTTAAAGAAAGAGATTTAAAATCTATTCAAGAAAACCCTATTACTAAAAATGTGAATATATTAAAGAGTAAAACCTCTCAATTAAAGTTCTTGAAAGAATAGATTAAATATAAACAAGTTGAAAAATAGTTAACAGAAAAAAGAGTTTAAGATAAAATTCAAGATTTAAAAAATTATATGAATCATAATTTTTGCTCGGATTTCCCTAATGCATTTTGGCATAGGAAGAAGCATATTGTAAGGTTACCTTTTGTTATTCTAGAATTGATTAGGTACCCTCTGCCTAATAAAGAAGATTTGCTTATTAGATTATGTAATGCCACTGTCTTTAGTAAATTTGATTTAAAATCTGGGTTTTGGCAAATTCTGCTTCATGAGATTGATAAATATAAGACTGCATTTACCACTCCTTTTGGTTATTACGAATGGAACGTTATGCCATTCAGTCTTAAAAATTCCCCTAGTGAATTTCAAAACATTCTTAATGATATTCTTAACCCATTTAGCCATTTCATCATTGTATACATTGATGATATTCTTATTTTCTTTAAATTCATTGAGCTTCTGTAAAGCCATTAAATATTAATGGTGACTATGAAAAGTAAATTATTACATTTGACTATGAATATTGACTTTTTTTACTATTTAGCACCAAAAGGCAGACAATACTTTGAAAAATCCAGACGAATCTTTACTTTTGGCAGATAAGTAGACGCGCATTCTGATAATCAAGAACTTTAACTTTAGTTGACTGAAGATGCGCATTCTGATAATCACGAGCTTTAACTTTAGCTGACTGAATATTACTTTCGGTGTGAAAGATCAAGACATTTTACTATGTTAATGGGTCCTGAACATCTTGAAGGTCGATGTTTCCATAGGGGTCGTCATTAAGTTCTTTACTGGCAGAAGACTTCTTGGAGAGGAAGATGAACTTTCTACTTCAACTTCTTCACGAAAAGCGTTTACTCGATCGCTAATGGCACGAGCCAAAAACTGGAGCTCTGAACTAGAAAAATTCTTGATATTTGCAATATCAAAAGAAATAGGATTAGTGTTTGACTGTTTATCTTTGGATTTACTAGAGGAACCTTGTTCAGGAATAGATTTAATAGGAATAGCCGGAACGATGACCAGAAATTATTTTTGAACTTGAAGAACGATTCTATTGACACTAAACTTATCCCACCATTTAATGAAGAAGATATAAGTAACCATGATAACTTGACTGACATGGGTAACTAAAGAATAATGACTCTGATTAGGAAACAAAGACACTGACTCGATGACTGGTGTTTGAAGGTTATACTACCATTTAAGAATCCAAGGGATCTTATATTTACTAACAAATTTGAGCAGTAGAGGGATACCATCAAACTTTGGATTGTAACTGGAATGATTGCTAAAATGATTAACTTGAGACTGAAGTAATTTTGGAAAAATATCAATAGAAGGTCCATATCTTGACTGCCATAAATTAAACCAGAAGAGGATTTTACTGTTAAATTTGTGGTCAAATTATAAAAACCATGAATGACTGAAAGACTAATTTTGGTATAAGAAAATCTTATGCCAGGCTTCAATATAATTATAGTAACAAAAATGATTACTTTGATTGATTAAAGAACGAAGATCAGAAGGATGATTACCCCAAGAAGTCATGGAGATAATATGTTTAATATAAAGTGAATGGAAGATGACTTTGGATTCATCATTCCTATCATAAATAGGTTTGATGACAAATGACTCAGTTTGGAAAAGTATATGCTTATAAAACGTAAAGGATTTATAAAGAGCAAGAGGGATGAAACGCCAACCAGTAGGGAAGAACTAGGAAGCAAACTTAACTGGATCATCTTTGGGTTTCATAGATGATTCAACATGGAAAAGGTTGACTTCATAATTTAGGATATACTGAGAATTTTGACTAGGCTGTGGAGTGCCCTACTGAGGATAAGAAAATGGATCAACATGTTTAGGTTTACGGGCCAAAACCGTATTATTTGGTTTTGAGATAGATGCAAGAATTTGGTATCTGTTTACTAGGTCCACGGAAGGGACTGGATTAACTGGGTGAGGAATCAAGGTTCCTCTGGGCTGATTACTTGGGCCTGGGGGTCGACCTGAACCACAAAAACCACCTTTGGTACTCATTTCTTAGTCCCTGAATTAATGAATTCTCGGGTGAGAAAGTCGAGAATTGAATTATCACTTCATTTAATATACTCAATATAAAAATCAAAAATACTTAATAAAGATTGCCATCTAGCAAAAGTTTGCTTAGAGGCTATATTTTCAACATCCTTTTCAAGGATATATTTAGCTGATTTACAGTCTATCCTTACTAGGAACTTTAGATTTAATAAATCACTTTGAAATTTATTAATGCATAAAACTAAAGATAAAATTTCTTTTTAATATTATAATAATTACGTTGCACATCATTCCAGATGCCATAATGAAAATAAACAATTTGTTTAGTAGGAGAAGGGGTTAACTTTTGTTTGAGAATACCTCCGAAACCAATTTTTGAAGCATCTGTTTCAATAATTTTGAATGCTGAATCATTAGAAATGCCAAGGCAAGGTAAATTCTTGACATATTTTTTGATTTGTTTGACAACTGAAGTATGAATAGTTGTCCATGGAGGGGGATTTTCTTATAAACGCTAAAAAATTGGTTTACAGATTCTTCTAAGATTTTCATAAAATTTCCCAACGTAATTAAGGGAGTCTAAAAATCTTTGAAGCTGAGTTTTATTAGTGATCTTATTAGGAATTTTGTCAGAAAATTGAATAGCACGATCAATGGGTTTAATTAGACCTTGATAGATATTATGACCAAGAAATCTAACTTTAGTTTGGAATAGACTACACTTGGTAGGTGATAGAAATTAACTATTGTTTTTGACTGTTTTGAAGAATGAATTCAAGTGTTTATGGTGTTCTTCAATGAATTTAGCGAAAATAAGAATATCATCAATGTAAACAATGATGAAATGGTTGAATGGGTTAAGAATATCATTAAGAATATTTTGAAATTCACTAAGGGCATTTTTAAGACCGAATGGCATAACGTTCCATTCGTAATAACCAAAAGGAGTGGTAAATGCAGTCTTATATTTATCAGTCTCAAGAAGCTGAATTTGCCAAAACCCAGATTTAAAATCAAATTTACTAAAGACAGTGACATTACTTAATCTATTAAGTAAATCTTCTTTATTAGGAAGAGGGTACCTAATTCATTCTAGAACTTTGTTTAATGGTTTATAATTAATGAGTAGACGAGGGGCACCTCTTTCTTTTTCTGCTTCATTATTAACATAAAAGGCAAGGCAAGACCAAGGGGATTTACTATGTCATATTAAAGTTTTACTGAGTAATTCGTTTATTTCATTTTTATATAACTCCATTTGTTTTGTGATTCATTTGTATAGGTCTAGCCTTAGTAGGAATAAGATGTTCCTTGAATTCCGTAGCATAAGGTAACCTTACAATATGCTTCTTCTTATGCCAAAATGCATTAGGGAAATCTGAGCAAAGATTATGATTCATATAATTTTTTAAATCTTGAATTTTATCTTAAACTTTTTTTCAGTTAACTGTTTTTCAACTTGTTTATATTTAATCTCTTCTTTCAAGAACTTTAAATGAGAGGTTTTGCTATTTAGTATATTCACCTTTTTAGTGATAGTGTTTTCTTGAATAGGCTTTAAATCTCTTTCTTTAGGTTTAAAAACAAAATTAAAAGTTACCTCTTGACCTAGATGATTACTACTTAATCCTTCTGTACTAGTAGTGAAAGGGTATAACAAATAGATAAATGGCAATCGCAAAATAATTTTATCAGTCATATTATGGATTAAAACAAAAGATGTTTTAAAAATTTTTTTATCCTGACAAATGTGGACATTGGGCAATTTATATGTTATCTCCATTTGACTACTGTTTACCGAGTTTAATCTTTCACTAGTTTTGTGTAAAATTTTGTAGGAATGAGACCTTCTTAAATAAAATTAAAGTCTGCACTTGTATCAACTAGGGCAGGAAGCTTAAGAGTAAAGGTTTTATTAATAACTAGAGTGATAGAAATATACCACTTCTGAATCGTGATTTTTTTAATCTTCGTAGGACATTTCCTTGTAACTCGATAATTTTTAACTCATCTTTACTGTTTGAAGACTCCGGTTCTTCTTTAGCTGGTTCTTCAATTGAAGAATCATCGACTTGAAGATCTTTATCTTTATCTTTGTTTTGTAAATTAAGGACATCGTTTCGTAATTTAGGAATTTCTATTTTAAGGTTAGAAATTTCATTTTTTAATTTGTTAACTTCCATGTTTAACTCTGGTAAGGTTATTTCTTTGATAGGTGTTTTGAACCTATCAAGCGTTTTATTAAGACTAAATATCGATTTTTCTTTATCTTTTAAAAAGTTTATTAGTTTTATCTTTGGTTAATAAATCTTTCAATTGTTTCATACACGGAGTTTTTAGTTGAGGGTCATTGATTTTACTAATTAGATTAATTAACAAAGATTGCTCTTCATCATATTTGTTAAGAACACTTACTCTTTTTGCACAACACTTATTAACACAATTATTCGTATAGATAGTGACTTCTTCAGTGTCAGTATCTGAACAATTACTAGTAATATTATCAGAAGCAGAAGGAATATCGGAACATTCATCAGAACATTCAATGTTATTATTCTCAACTCTGATAAGTTCTAGAATATGTTCAATGTCTTCAGATGAAACATTTAGATGGTTTAATTTTTTTTTATTTTACATTCATTTTTATAATGTCCGTTTTGCCCACAATTATGGCAAACAATTTTTCTTTTATCAAAATTTTTAGATTTATTAGTAGTTTTTGGTTTACTATAATAATCATCTTGATCTTTATGAGTTTTTCTTTTATGTTTTTTACGATCTTTATTATTTTTTGTTTTTCAACATGTTTATGCCCGTGTTTCCTTTGAGAGGGAGCAACATGAGGTAAATCGTATTGTTCACAAAGGGTTCCTAACTCATATTTGGCTTTCTTTTTATCTTTATTAACTTGTTTACTGATTTCAAAATCAATGCACATTTTAAGACCAATTTTTTGAATTTGACTTATGATATCACCATAAGTGAGATTATCATAATCAATGTGACCTAAGTCTTTACTTAATTCTTCTCTGACTTTGTGAGCAAATAAAGTAGGTAAACCATTAATGAATTTTTCTTTGCAAAATGGTTTGTTACTATTATTACGCATCATAACTCGAGAAGTAAAAACATCCTTGTACCATCTAAAATCACTTAAAGTGGGACAAGTGAGATTACTTAACTGATCATGAATTCTTTCCGTAATATTACTAGGTGTTCCAATAAAATGCTTTATTATGGTAAATATTAAAGTATTTACATCATCTGGTGGTCCAACCCCAACATCTTCATCAAAGATGGGGTTTCCATCATCATCCATTTGGACAGCATGAATTACTTGGAACCTAGTATCATTAGTGAGATGTTTTCCCACAAAGATCCGAGGATACAGTGAATCCACTAGCTAGTAATTTAACAATATCAAATTGAGCTAAATTGTTGAAAGTTGTAATATAGCTATTTGCTACCATGGACATGTAATTTAATTTATTTAGTATTTCTTGTTCACTGAAACCATCAATATTCCATTCATAAATTTTATTAGAAGAAACAGAAAACTGATTATCTAGATTTCTTTATTCGAACTGTAAGTTCGGAGGAGTAGGTCTAGTATACCAATTTCTTGTTGTACTCATATGGTGAGCAGTTTTAAAAGTTAATTTGTTTAATTGTTCTTCAATTTCTGCAATATTAGTGTTAGAATCACTTTTATTATCAGAGTTACTCTCATTATCAGAGTTTTCAACTCGATCAATGGCAGAAACAATTTTAGAACTACCAGGTTCAGTAGGATTCAACATCTTAAAAAGTTTATCTAGAACAACAGTGAGCTCTTTGTCTTTGCTTGGTAAACCTAATCCTTTTCTACTTTCAGGAAGGTTTATCAAGGGTTGTTCAATTTTACTATTAGGAGTTTAAATAATGTTAGCATCAAATTTTTCTTCAATTTTATCTAACTGTTTACCTAAAGTTGATAGGTATTGATTAATGAAGTTATTTTGTTCAATAATCTTTTTTTCATCTTTATTACCGTTAGAAATTTTAAAATGACAGGCAGTAACGGAAGTGTTTTTAACAGACAAATTAATAGTTTCAAGAGGAGTTTGACTAGACGAAACACTTGTTTTATCTTCTTTAATCCATTTAGCTTTAGACAAAACATTACATTTACCTTTTTAATGACTCTTAATTGAGGATGAGTTTCAAAATCTGACTGAGTTGGAGACAAAACTTGTTCTTCCTCTTCAGATTCATTAGTGGTGTAACAAGGATGACTAGTTTGACCACTATTTAAAACTCCTTTTAATTTAATATCTTGTAGAGTGATATTGCATAGTAGTTCAGTATCCTTTATAGAATGGGCTGAAGAATTACCTAGACCTTTTACAATTAGAGGTCTTCTGGTACGCTCAAAACTTATTTTGACAGTACCATCAGAAAATTGTCTTACATTTTCAACGTTTAATATATTATTACTAATAGGTCTTTGAGGATTTTTGTTTTGCAAAGTCTATTGACTAGGTAATGTAATGTCCTTCCAAAGAATAGTACTTGGAATTTGAACATTCGCATCACTTGTACTACTTTGAATCAAAATAATAAAATCCTTAGGACTCTTGTTAATGGCTTTAACATTTAAATTAGTTTTCATAGTTTTATAATATATTCTATAAATCAAAGTTAATGCTTGAGATCCGTCAATCATTTGAGTGATTTCTCCAGCAGTTTTAATATTTAAAGTTAATGCCTTTAACAAATTGGGGTCACTTAGACTTAAAGTGAAATCAGGAAAGCAATTAAAATGGATAGGTCCATTATGCAAACTTGATTCCATAATACCAATAATACTAGGAAAGTAATTAAGAAATCTAGCATCACGAAGACACAAATAGATACTTGACAGTACCTTCAGAAAATTGTCTTACATTTTCAACGTTTAATATATTATTACTAATAAGTCTTTGATAAGATCACTGATAAAACTCAGCTTCAAATATTTTTAGGCTCCTTTAATTACGTTGCAAAACGAAAATCCTCAAAGACCTGTTAGTAATAATATATTAAACGTTGAAAATGTAAGACAATTTTCTGATGGTACTTTTAAAATAAGTTTTGAGCATACCAGAAGACCTCTAATTGTAGAAGATCTGAGTAGTTCTTCAGCCCCTTCTAGAAAGGATACTAAACTACTAAGAAATATCACTCTACAAGATATTAAATTAAAAGGAGTTTTAAATAGTGGTCAAACTAGTTATCCTCGTTATACCACTAATGAATCTGAAGAGGAAGAAAAAGTTTTGTCTTCAATTAAGTCAGATTTTGGAACTCATCCTTAATTAAGAGTCATTAAAAAGAATTTAAACTAGATTGTAACTTTCTTGCTGATGATTTTGATTCAAAAGAAAACAAAAGTAATCGTCACTCTTTACGTACTAATCATCTGGAGAAAGAACGTAATAAAATCATAAATAGATGGAAACAATTTATTAAGGCAGAAAAGATAAATATTACATTTTTTACATGGTAAGAAAACTACTATAATAAAGGTAAATGTAATGTTTTGTTTAAAACAAAATGGATTAAAGAAGATAAAACAAGTGTTTCATCTAGTCACCCTCTTCTTGAAACTATTAATTTGTCTGTTAAAAACACTTATGTTACTGCCAGTCCTTTTAACTGGGAAACAAGCTTAACTGGATCATCTTTGGGTTTCATAGATTATTCAACACGAAAAAGGTTGATTTCATAATTTGGGATATACTGAGAATTTTGATTAGGATGTGGAGTGCCCCGCTGAGGACAAGAAAATGGATCAACAGGTTTAGGTTTACTGGCCAAACCGTATTGTATGGTTTTGGGATAGATCCAAGAATTTGGTATCTATTTACTAGGTCCACAGAAGGGACTGGATTAACTGGGTGAGGATCAAGGTTCTTCTCGGTTGATTACTTGGGCTCGGGGGTCGACCTGAACCACGAAAACCACATTTGGTACTTAGTACCTAAATTAATAAATTCTCGGGTGAGAAAGTCGGGAATTGAATTATCACTTCCTTTAATATACTCAATATCAAAATCAAAAATACTTAATAAAGATTTCCATCTAGAAAAAGTTTGCGTAGAGGTTATATTTTCAACATCCTTTTCAAGGATATATTTACCTGATTTACAGTCTATCCTTACTAAGAACTTTTGATTTAATAAATCACTTTGAAATTTATTAATGCATAAAACTAAAGATAAAATTTCTTTTTAATAGTACTGTAATTGCGTTGTACATCATTCCAGGAACCAGAAGTAAAACAAACAATTTGTTCAGTAGAAGAAGGGGTTAACTTTTGTTTGAGAATACCTCCGAAACTAATTTCATAAGCATCTGTTTCAGTGATTTTGAAAGTTGAATCATTAGAAATGCCAAGGCAAAGTAAATTCTTGACATATTTTTTGACTTGTTTGATAACTAAAGTATGAATAGTTGTCCATGGAGGGGGATTTTCTTATAAACTACTGAAAAAGTGGTTTATAGATTGTTCTAAGATTTTTATAAAATTTCCCAACGTAATTAAGAGAGCATAAAAATCTTTGAAGTTGAGTTTTGTTAGTGTTTTCTCTAAATCCATTGAAGAACACCATAACCACTTGAATTCGTTATTCAAAACAGTCAAAAACAACAGTTTAGTTCTGTCACCTACCAAGTGTAGTCTATTCCAAACTAAAGTCAGATTTCTTGGTCATAATATCTATCAAGGTCTAATTAAACCTATTAATCGTGCTATTCAATTTGAAGAATATATATATATATATATATATATATATATATATCAAAGCAGTAGAAAGCTTAAAAATCTAAAAATCTTATAGTGGGTTGCCAAGAAGACGATCGCTTTTGGAGCTTGAAAACTCAATTTCCACCAGTTAAGGGCTGAAATGGAAAGAGTTTTCTCTCTTTTCTTCTTTTCTTTTTTTAAATGGCTGATGGAGGGGTCTATTTATAAACCAAATGTGTCGCCAGTCAACCCACAGTAGCTACGGGTCTACATGCGGCTGCACGGGCTGCCCCGAGCTTTACGGGTATTGTCATCTCGAAGTACGTGCACTCAAACAACGCGCTGTCTGCTCGAACCTTCATAACATTCAATCCGGGCATCCGATGAAGGCGTGTTGTACCTTTTTAGAAAGCCGTTGACGAGAGTAACATAATGACATGGGATTAGACATTGTCCAAATCCGGGAAGATGGGTCCATGACCAGATCTCCAAGTCTCCGCAGTCTATCCGTTGAGCAGCTGTTTGGGCAGTTTTAACTCAAGATTTAAGCTATGGTTCTTGTGGGACATCTTTTGATGTAGTTTGAGTTGATATGAGTTGAAATGATGTTGAGGTGGCAAAATGACCATTTTGCACCTCCCAGGGTTGTCTCCGGCTTTGATGCAGTTATAGAAATCCTTTCTTAGGGTTATCTCCGAGATTGGTCTGTTATTGACTTTAACAGTCCTCAGGGTTTTCTCTAAGGTTGACTTGACCTCCCGAGGTTGACTCCGGGCTTTGAACTTGATCCCCCAGGGTTATCTACGGGGTTAGAAACTAATTTCTCTAGGTTATCTCCGCGGTTGGAACTGATATCCCAGGGTTATCTCTGGAACTAGAAACTAGGTCTCCCGGGGTTATCTCCGGGATTGGAAACTGGATTTCCCGGTGTTATCTCTGGATCGAATCGGATCTCCGGGGTTATCTCCGGGTTGAAATCAATCTCCGGGGTTATCTCCGGATCGAAACCGGATCTCTGAGGTTATCTCCGGATCGGAAATCGGATCTTACGGGGTTATCTCTGGGGTTGGAAACTACATCTCCCGGGGTTATCTCCGGTGCTGGATTGGATCTCCTAGGGTTATCCCCGAGACTGGAACTGGATCTCCCGGGGTTATTTTTGGGACTTAGACTGGATCTCTCGGGGTTATCTCTGGGGTTCACACTGAATCTCCCGGGGTTATCTACGGGATTGGAACTGAATCTCCTAGGATTATCTCCGGGACTTGGATTGAATCTCTCGGGGTTATCTCTGGGGTTGGACTTGATCTCACTTCCATGGTTGTCTTTGGAAGATGATTATGTCCTCCTACATGGTTAGTAACAGGAATGCAAAATTTTGAGTGTCTACATTGAGCATTCTAAGGCCCGTAGTTCAAGCAAATAACTTCAAAATCAAGTCAGGTACAATTCTATTGATACAAAACAATGTTCAATTCAGAGGGTTGCCGATTGATGACCCGAACGATAATTTGATAAACTTCTTAGAAATCTGTAATACTTTCAAATACAACGGAGTATCCACGAGTTGGTTGCATTCACTTCCTCCAGGCTCCATTACCACATGAGCTGACTTGGCTTAGAAATTCATGGCGAGTTCTTTCTACCCGCTAAAATAGCAAGGCACGGATATGATATCACATCCTTCATACAGTTTAATTTTTAATCTCTTTACGACTCGTGGGAGCGATTTATTGAGACAATTTCCACATAATGGATTGCCCGAATGGCTTCCAATTTAGACCTTCTATAACAAATTATTTGGTTCTACTCGTTCGAGTATTGATGTCGCGTCTAGTCAGGCCTTTATGTCAAAGCACCATACTGAGGGGTATGAGTTGGTGGAGACCATGGCTGTGAACAATTATCAGTGGCTTAACAATAGGCAAGCACCATGGAAAGTGGCAGGGGTGTGCGAGGTTGATACAGTTACAACATTGTCTACTCAAGTTATTGCTCTTACTAAAAGACTTGACACTATAGGGGTATAAACAGTGTAAAGTGTAGCGTCGCCATGTCATTTGTGTGTGAGGAGCCACCCTATTGATCAGTGCACCATTAGCCCTGCCATCATAGACTGAGAAATCACCCAAAATTCTCATGGAGCAACAATAACAACAACCAAGCCCAAACCTCTACCGCCAGACCAACATATTCAAATCCTCCAAGTTTTCAATATCAGAATAAACACAAGCATCATCTACAAGGCTCTTACCAACCCCCTCCTCCATAGGACAGGAAGCCTAGTTTGGAAGATCTTCTCTCAAGATACATTGCTCAGAATGAAACAAGGAGCAATAGTTAAGAGGCATCCATCCATAATTTGGAAGTCCAAATAGGACAAATGACAACTACTTTGAATAGCCATCCTCCAAGAACCTTGCCAAGTGACACAAATGTTAACCCAAAACAGGAGGGCAATCAGCAGTGCAAGGCAGTCACTCTCCAGAGTGGCAAGACAGTGAATGAAACTGGAAGAGAGACCTCAACAGTGTAATAGGAAGTTATTGTAGAGGAAAGCAATGTTGAGCTAATTTGTGACATGTCTGGGGAGAAGAGAATGTGCAGTAGGAAACCACAATACCAACCCCGACTGTTAGCAAGCCTAGTCCTATAGTCCAACAGTTACCATTTCCCCAACGCCTTTAGAAACAAAAGCTTGATAAATAATTCTCAAAGTTCTTAGAAGTTTTTCAAGAAACTTCACATTAATTTCCCATTTGCGGAGGCGCTGGAATAAATGCCCAGCTATGTGAAGTTAATGAAGGACATCTTTTCGAAAAAGAGGAAATGGGGGACTATGAGACAGTGACACTTACTGAGGAATGTAGTGCAATTCTATAGAAAAAGCTTCCACCTAAGTTGAAAGACCTTGGTATCTTCACTATACCATGCACTATTGGGGATCAGTTCATCGGAAAAGCCCTATGCGACTTAGGAGCTAGCATCAATTTAATGACCATATCTATTTACAAGAAGTTGGGGTTGAATGAGGCCAAGCCTACCAGTGTGACTCTGCAGCTGGCCGATAGATCCCTCACATATCCGAAGGGGATTGTGGAAGACGTGCTTATCAAGGTGGACAAGTTCATCTTCCCCACTGATTTTATTGTTCTAGACTTTGAGGAGGATAGGGAGGTCCCTATTATCTTGGGCAGACCATTTCTAGCAATAGGCAAGACATTGATAGATGTGGCAGAAGTGGCAACTCACAATGAGAGTACAAGACCAGGAAGTAACTTTTAATGTCTTCAGGTCTATGAAGTACTCTAGTGCCTTTGAAGACTACTTATGAGTCAATGTGATTGACAAAGCTATGCGAGATGTATTCTATGAAAACTGCCTTTCTGACTTACTTGAGGCCACTTTGACTGGTGCAAGTAATGTGGAAGAGCCTCATCTCAAGTATGTTTAGTGGTTGGATGCACCCCTCAGATTCGAATCTTTGAATGAACAAGGAACATCTACCTCCCAATCACAATCCTCAATTATAGAACCACACGTGCTTGATCTTAAGCCGTTATCGAGCCATTTGCAGTATGCCTATCTAGGTGAATCATCCACCTTGGCAATTATAGTTTTTGCATTATTAGATGAGGCACATGAAGAGAAGCTCCTTCAAGTTCTCAAGAGGTACAAAACATCTTTGGAGTGGTCTATCTTAGATATAAAGGGCATCAGTCCCTCTTTTTGCATGCACAAAATCCTCCTCGATGAGGGGTCTAAGCCTTCTATTGAGTATTAGAGGTGGTTGAACCCCATCATGAAGGAGGTGGTTAGAAAGAAAATAATCAAGTTGCTTGATGTGGGCATTATCTACCCGATCTCTGACAATCCATGGGTTAGTCCAATATAATGCGTGCCAAAGAAGGGCATCATGACAGTGGTGCCTAACAAGAACAATGAGCTTATTCCCACATGGGCGGTGACTGGATGGAGGGTATGTATGGACTTTAGGAAACTAAACAAGTCCACTTGCAAGGATCACTTCCCTCTGCCCTTCATTGACTAAATGCTTGATAGACTCGCCGGTCATGAATTCTATTATCTTCTGGATGGGTAGTCGGGTTATAATCAAATTGCATTAGCACCTAAAGACCAGAAGAAAACAACATTTACATGTTCATATGGGACCTTTGCCTTCTAGAAAATGTATTTCGGGCTATGAAATGCTCCTACAACATTTTAGCATTGTATGATGTCCACCTTTTCTGATGTGGTGGAATAAATGCTCAAGGTGTTTATGGATGACTTCTTTGTTTTCAGAAGTTCTTTTGAGGCCTGTCTACAAAATTTGATTGCAGTTCTAAAAAGATGTATAGAGACTAACCTGGTTTTGAATTTGGAGAAATGCCACTTCATGGTGAGAGGGGGATTATTCTGGAGCATAGAGTGTCTGCTAGTGGGATTAAAGTAGACATAGCAAAATTGATGTTATTGATAATCTTCCACCGCTATTATCAGTGAAAGGAGTAAGGAGTTTTTTGGGGCACGCAGGGTTTTATAGGCAGTTCATTAAAGAATTCTCTAAAATTACAAAGCCGCTCTGTATCTTATTGGAAAAAGACGTGCCTTTCAAGATTGACGAGATCTGCCTATAAGTTGTTAAAGGAGAGACTCGTCTTAGCTCCTATTATAGTGGCCCCTAACTGGACATTTCCTTTTTAACTCATGTGCAACACCAGCTATTATGCTATTGGGGCTGTGTTAGGACAACAGAGGAATAAGGTTTTTCACACTATATACTACGCCAGTAAAACCTTGATAGATGCTCAACTTAATTACACAACTACTGAGAAAGAGCTTCTGGCAGTAGTATATGACTTTGATAAGTTCCACTCATATCTCATCGAAATAAAAAGTCATTGTGTATACTGACCATTCAACGATTAAGTATCTAATCTCTAAGAAAGATGCAAAACCGAGGTTGATTAGATGGGTCCTTCTCCTCCAAGAATTCAATTTAGAGATTCGCGATAGAAAAGGAACTACAAACTAAGTTGTAGATCACCTATCGAGATTAGAGAACCCAACTCACTGGGGGAAAATGAGACAAATATCAACGAATTCTTTTTGGATGAGTAGTTGTATGTGGTTTACAGTGTAGCATCGTGGTATGTAGACTTTGCTAATTATCTCACTTGTAATGTGATACCTCCTAACATGGACTATCAGTAGAGGAAGATATTCTTGAATGATGCGAAGCATTATCTCTTGGATGAGCCATTCATGTTCATACAATGTGTAGACCAAATCTTGTGATGATGTTTGCCTGAGGGAGAAATCGAGGGTGTTCTCCATCATTTCCATTCGTCTAACTATGGAGGGCATTTTGGTGGGAAAAGAACAGCAACGAAAGAGCTCAAATCAGGTTTTACTGGCCAACTTTGTTTAAGGAGGCTTATCTATATGTATCGTGATGCGATAATTGCCAAAGAGTAGGAACCATTTCAAAAAGTTATGAAATTCCTCTGAAGAGTATTCTTGAGGTAAAGATGTTTAATGTCTAGGGCATAGACTTCATGGGACCGTTTCCATCCTCTTAGAACAATCTGTATATACTAGTTGTTGTGGACTATGTATCCAAATGGGTGGAAGCCATAGCTTTGCCTACTAACGATGCCAAGGTCGTGCTTAATTTCTTGAGAAAGAATATTTTTACCCAGTTTGGCACACCTCAGGCAATTATTAGTGATGAGGGCTCACATTTTTACAACAAGTACTTTGAAGCCTTTCTTGCTAAATATGGTGTTTCCCATAAAATTTTAACTGCATATCATTCACAAACTAGTGGACAAGCAGAGGTATCGAATAGGGAAGTCAAGTAGATTTTAGAAAAGACTATGAACCTTAACCGTAAGGACTAGTCTAAGAAGTTGGATGACGCATTATGGGCATATCGCACTACCTACAAAATGCCTATCGAAATGTCTTCGTATAGGCTTGTTTATGGTAAGGCGTGCCATCTCCCCATCGAGTTGGAGCATAGTGCATATTGGGCAGTTCAAAAGCTCAACTTTTATTTGGATGCAGCGGGTGAGAAAAGGCTATTATAACTTAACGAATCAGACGAGTTATGACTCCAAGCGTATAAAAATGCAAAGTTGTACAAGGAGAAAATGAAGCAGTGGCATGAAAAGAAGATAGTTGAAAGAGAGTTTGAACCAGGGCAGAAAGTGTTTCTCTTCAACTCCCGACTGAAAGTTTTTCCCAGGAAATTGAAGTCCCGATGGTCGAGGCCTTTCAAAATAGTGAAGGTATATCCATATGGTGCGATTGAGGTTGAAGACCAAAACTCTAACAAAACTTTCAAAGTAGATGGTCAACACCTTATGCATTACTGGGGCAGAGACGTCGACAATCAAATGACTTCCATTACACTTGGTGACCCGGTATGAGCTAGGGGAATAGTCAAGTCAACAACTTTAAAACAAGGGCTCAGTGGGGAGGCAACCCCATCCTAGTATCATTTTTCTACTCTTTTTGTTTTTCTATCTAATGTTAATAGTATATTTTGCCTATGAATGATCGTTTAGTAGCGTTAGTAGATTTTGTTGGCATTTTTAACATTAGCCTTTGTTTTGTTGCTTATATAGTTCATTTTGGGTATAACGTACATTTTTGACCAAAGTGTTAGTTTTGATATAGTACAATGCTAGCAATTAGGGTATAACTTTTGTTAAATGCTTTGGTATAGTATAAATGATTTAGTGTTAGTTTTGATAAATGTTTTGCTTATAGTATAGCTTATAAAGTTTTGGTATATATGTTTAGTATGATTAGTTTAGTAAAATTTTTTGGTATATATGTTTTGTCTTAGTTTCTTAGTTTTGTAAATAGAGTATAGCCTCAGAGCATTCACAACAGTTTCCTTATATTTATTCTTACTCTGTAGTGTTATTGGGTCATTCTACAAAATAAGGATTCAATTTTTTTATTATGTACCCAACATGTTCCTTATATTGTTTCCTTAAATAATAAAATTTAAAAGTTCCAACAGTCAAAACATCAAATTAATAATAATCTTATAATTTAAAAAGAGAGTATAATTTATCAATTATATTCTACTTTAAAATAATTTTATTTTATTTTAAATTTTAAGTAATTTATGGAGTGAATATTGAATGGATTGTAAGTTACAAATGTATCAATATTAACTTTTAAAGAGTTAATTTGTGATATTTTTAAATTTAAATTTAATATGATACATTTAAATTTTGAAAATAATAAATTTTATAATTAATAGTACTTTTATAATATTTATAATTAGATTGACATAAATTAAATAAATTTATATCAATTTTAAATTTGAATACGTTTGAAATTAATTTTTAAAAAATAAGTCAATATTAAGTTTATAATTTGAAAATAAAGTAGTAAAAAAAATGTCAAGATGTATATGATTGATGAGTTGTCCACTTAAATGAGGGTTTGAAATGTCATTTTGTATATATAGAGAATGGTCTTTTGACTCCCTCGCACTGGGGAGTAAAATACTATTTAGGGATTAAAATAGAGAGTCAAATAAGGATACGAAAACTGTTGGATAATAATTTGTTGATGTATTCTTCAAAATTGGGGATAGAGAGTTGACTAGGGAAATTGTTATTAATGCTCTCATAAAGTTTTCTTAGTGCATGTATATACATTTTGGAGACAATTTGGTTGGGCTAAGTTTTGGCTAAGTGATTTTATCTGGTCTGCTGAAAGATTTAAAAATTTTTACCTGGTGCAGGGCCGGCGCCGCGGCGCCACCATTTTGTACTTAAAGTCGCGCCGTAACGCCTGCATCAAAGCCCAGATTTAAGGTCCCGCACTGCAATGCCTCAAAAGGCATATCATCTCCCGCCGCAGCGCCTAACGCTCCCCAATCTACTGCTAATATCCGCCGCGGAGCCTCAATTTTGTTCCTGGTCTCTGTCCACAGAGCCTATGCCAATTCTAGTTTAAATGCCAGGCGCCGCAATGCCTAACAAAAAAGGAATAGCCGCACCGGGGCGCCACTAGCGAAATTTTGTTTTTTTAAAACATCCAAACCTCGGTAGTTTTGGCCATTTCTCCTTCTATCTCGACAGCAGCAACAACCCTTTTGACCCAAAGTCCCCTAAAACCCACAGCTTCAACCGAAACACAAATTTAACAAAATCAAGGCCTCTTTTAAATTGCTCAATCCAAAGATTTCATTTTAAGTTCCTTAAATCGAAGGTATGCAACCAATACTTCAGGTAATTTGGAATTTTCTCTCTCTAAGGCAATTGATTCCTAATTGGTTAGATTGTTAGTATTTGTGTTAGCTTTCATCTGGCTTTGCAATATCTCTTATAAATTGGTTGATTTCCACTAAGGGAAATCGGGTTAAAGAATTTTCAAACAAAGGTTGACAAAGTAGGGTTAGGACAGTGCACGCCAGGTGCTTGACAAATTGCCTCAGTGACCGTTAGCTTCAATTTTGGCTCTCGTTGGCTCAGTTTGGCTTGAATTTTTCTTGGGATTATATTGGCAACCTCTTTGGCTCAAATTGACATAACATTTGCTTGGCATTAGTGGGAAAAGCATGGTTTTCATCTTGGGCATACATATTGGCATCAAATTGATAATTAGGCTATAGTTTGGTTTGGCATTCATTGGGCATTCGCTTTGGCACTGGTTTGGGGTTGCACTCGGCATTGAATTGGTAATCAGTTGAGATTGGTTTCTAGCCTGCTCTAAAGAAAAACTCTAACATGGCCTCTAAACGCCAACTAACTGAGGATAGTTCATCCCAAGCGGCCACGAAATGGGACAAAACAAGGTTTTTTACTGAAGAGGCCTAGGGTAAATACAATTAGATCATTCTTAACAAGAGTACGGTACCTAAGAGAGGCCTATGTCCACACCAAACAACGACGGTGAAATGTGGGCTATGATGGAGAAGAAATGGGTTTGTTTCATGATGCAGCCAGAGAGCGCCATCATGGCATTGGTCCGTGAATTCTACTACAATGCTAATGATGAGGGTCCCGCTGGTATGAAAGTTCGAGGTCAGCCAGTGGCCTACGTCAGTGCGGCGATCAATGCCTTTTTCCAAGTGTCGGGCCACGATAAGGACTATTTAGAAAATGGGATTTCGAGCTATAGTATAGACAACATCGTCAAGTGCAAGTGAAATCCTGGGACAAATTGGAAAACAAACCAATACACGGGGGAGATGACAAGTTTCCCTCAAATAGTGCTCAGCAAGTATGGCAAGGCTTGGTACAACTTCATATGTGCCAACATCGTGCCCATCCGCTACCTCAGTGATGTCACCAAAGAATGGGCCATACTTCTCTTTGCTATCATCATGGGGTTGAAAGTGGATATTAACGTCGCCATCTAAGACTCCATACTGAAGGCCATTAAAGTTAGTTCGTCAGGAGGTCTCCCACATCCTTCTCTGATCACCCAACTTTGCAAACAGGAAAAGGTTCAGTGGCATCCTGATGACCTAATTGACTTACCCATGGCGATCATTGATCACACCCTAATCAAGCACTATGGTGTCTGGGAAGAAGCTGATTCTCACCCCCGCAATGAGGGCTACTTGCCTGCTACTCGGCCCCCAACTTTAGCAAAGGCTGGGACTTTGACACAACAATCATAGCTCGGTTCTTGATCTTTAACACTGGCAGACGTCATGGCTTCATTGAACCTTCTGCGCCAAAAAGTGGTCAGCCAGCATAAGAGGGTCAATAGAAGGCTCGACAGTCAGTTCAGGAGGATAGATATAGTTGCTCAGCAGTAAGATCTCTTCACTCAGTATCACGCTGAGTTTGCCACCACAGTGGTAAATATTTATACACAATTTGCAGAAGATGAGGCTGAGTTGGTGTCGTACCAGTTTCCCCCACATCCACTATACCCACTGTCGACGTCGGGATTTTTTATTTGTCCCTTTCTATTCTTGTCTTTTGGTGTTCTCATGTTAGGTGAGATTTGTTTTAAAAAAATAAGTTTTAAAAGGTCCGACATGTATATGTCGATGATTTGACTGTAAGAGTCGCCAGTTGGTATTTTTAAATGGTTGAACCAACTCAACCGAGAAATGGTTTACACATAGACCTAGTGATGTGACACTCTTTAACATGTCTGTAAAACCAAAATTTGTTAGGGTCGGGGGCTTGATTATGCGGAGGGAAGGTGTTAGGCACCCCCCGACATGTGTGATAACACGGTTACCACCACTTTTCAATTTAAACTTTTATCTGAATATGTGTGTGTGTGGGTCTATGTGTAGTTGTCTGGAAGTAGTGTTATGCCTCGTTTGCACCTATATACAAAGGGTCTGAATTTTGTATAAAAGTTCAATTTTAACGAGATATGGCAATGATATTTTTTAAAACAGGTTTTTTAAACCCTTATGCACAATAGTAATTGAGGCCTTTGATACTTCCATTTTATTAAGTGTTCGACTGGATTGCTTTTATTATTTTAAAGATGTGAAGCATCTTCGAGAAAATAAGATACAAAGTAGTGCCAAATTCCTTTTGGGCATGAGATCCATCTAAGGAAATTCAGACACCGTGAATAATTTACAAGTTGGCTGCAGCTAAAAATGTCCATCACGGGAACCGAATCTAGATTCAGGAACTGAATATGTGATCACATGATTCCTAGGCTCACATGATAAAGTAATTGGATACAGCTAGAAAATGAACTAGATTTGAGTAAATCTGAGCTTTCTAGCTTCGATGGTTCCAGTTTAGTTACCATGAACCTGTTAAAGTGAGAAATAGCCAGATTTAGGCAAATCTAACCCGCAGGCTGATAAACAATTATATATATATATATATATATATAAATTGTAAATGGTTAGGAAGTGATCTCCAGGCCGGACTAGAAAGTATATATATATATATAAGCTATAAATGCATCGGATATCACACTCATGCTCAATCGATCAGAATTTGATAACACTATATATATATATATATATATATATATATATATATATATATATATATATGCATCGGATATCACACTCAGGCTCAATCGATCAGAATTTGATAACACTATATATATATATATATATATAAGCGATAAACAAACCAAATATAAATCTGTGTTCAATCAAATGTAGTTTGATGACAATGAGTATATATATATAAGTATTTATATATATAAAAGTAATAAACGCCTTTCGGATGTATATCCAAGCTCAATCAAACAGAGTGTGATACAGTGTGATGGATATATATATATATATATATATATATATATATATATATATATATATATATATATAAAAGTAGTAAATGCTCAATAATATATATTCGCTCAATCGAAGATAGTCCAATAATAATATATAAAAGCAATAAAAGCCACGGATCGACGATCCAGGCATACACACACACAACATGACTCTGAACGTGAATATATAGTTGTGGATGGAAGTGAGAAAAAGCTTAAAAATCTGAGATGTCTTACAGTGGGCTGCCAAGAAGACTTCAGATAGCTTCTGATGAATGAATACTCAGTTTCCACCGGTTAAATTTCAATATGTAGCAAAACACAAGCTCACAAGTGTTTGGAAAAAGAAATCGCTCAGTTTAAAGTGTGTACAGAGTAAAATGGACAGGGCTTCCTTACTTTTTCTTTTAAAATGGCCACCCCAAGCATTCTATTTATAGAGGGGAGCCAGTAGTCCACTACATGGCGACCCACACGGTCCCACTCACTTGTTGCCCCAGGTGTCCCGAGCTTTGTTGGTCCCATTGTCTCGAAGTACGTACACTCGTGCAATGCGTTGTCTTCTTGAACCTTCATAACTTTCAATCCGTGCATCCGATTGAGGTGTGTTATACCTTTCCAGAATACTGTTGTCGAGAGCTACACAATGACATAGGATAACAGGTTGTACGAAGTCAGGAAGATGGGTCCATGGCCAGATCTTCAGGTCTTCAAATTATATTCGGTGTGCTGTCTTGTGTAGTAGTCACTCGGGATTTTGAGTTATGGTTCTTGTGGGACACTTCTATGTGAAATGTGGGACAAAATGTTCTTAAGATGGCGTGAATATGGCATCGAGGTGGCAGAATGACAATTTTATCCCTCACCGGGGTTATCTCCAGTTCTAGGCTAATGTAGTAGTTGTTACTCAGGGTTATCTTTGAGATTTGGCTGCTGTAAGTGTTGAATGTCCTCAGGGTTGTCTCTAAGGTGCCTCGGGGTTATCTCTGAGGTTGAAACTAACTTTTCTGGGGTTATCTCTAGAACTGGAACTACTTCCCTCGGGGTTTTCTCCGAGGTTGAAACTGAATCTCTCGGGGTTATCTCTGAGATTGAAACTGAGTATCTCGGGGTTGTGTCTGAGATTAAAAACTGAATATCCTGGGGTTATCTCTGGGACTGAGTTGATTTAACTTCTAGGGTTATCTCCGTAAGACGATTCTGCCCTCCTATAAGGTTAGTAACAGGAATGGAAAATTTTGAGTGTCTACAGATGCCCATCTTTATCATATCCATACAATGTAATGGCATGGATAGGATAAAGAATACTAGACACTTGAAATGTGACAAGATAATCATAATGCAATGTAATGCAACATGATGCAAATATACGATGAATGTGGTTTGTTGGATCATTTTCCAATGGGATGTGACAACTGTCTGCTCCCACGACTTATGCTGGGGACTAGAATTATCACTAATGACCCTGATGAACTACTTGGGTGTCTACTCCAAAGCTCAAAGGAACCTCCAGGATGTTAACATTGGGGTTATCACCAAAGTCCTTAATCGTGGGTACAAACTTCCCAATGAGGATGTACTTCTCATGTATGAGATACTCTTGGGGAATTGTGCTTTGTCTGATGAAAAATTGTATAACAGATTCCATCATCGGTCCTTCCCGATGAGGATGGTTTTCCCTAGTTTGTATTGCCAGGTCCTTCCAATGTTCTGCTGGAGTTACTGCCAACAGTTAGTGTTGTCAGGGCTGCCTGACCTTCATTGAAATGTCCTTCAATGGATAATATCATCAGGCCACCTCCAATGCTTCACAGTGTTTACTTGCCTGCGGCTGAATAATGTCAAAGTTGGTTGACTTTCGCTAAAATGTACTTCAACGGTGAACATCATCAGACCTCCTCCAATGCTTCGCTGGATTTACTTGTCAATGATTGAATAACGTCAAGGTTATTTGTCCTTCGCTGAAATGTGCTTCAATGGTTGAAATCATCGGACCTCTTCTGATGCTTCACTGGATTTACTTTCCAATGGTTGAATAACGTCAAGGTTACTTGACCTTCGCTGAAATGTGCTTCAACGGCTAAAATCATCGGACCTCTTTTGATGCTTCGTTGGATTTACTTGCCAATGGCTAAATAACGTCAAGGTTACTTAACCTTCGCTGAAATGAGCTTCAACAACTGAAATCATCAGACCTCTTCCGATGCTTCGTTAGATTTACTTGCCAACGGCTGAATAATGTCAAGGTTGATTAGCCTTCACTGAAATGTGCTTTAACGGTAAAATCATCGGACCTCTTCTGATGCTTCACTGGATTTACTTGTCAACGGCTAAATAACATCAAGGTTGCTTGACCTTCACTGGAATGTGCTTCAATGGATGAAATTATATGAAGTCTCCGCTTGAGAGAGGTTTTTGATGAAAGGTGTGGTTGTAATTGGAATCACAACCCCAAGTTGATGGCATCAGACCTTTGTGAGGTATTGCTAAATGTAGTTTGCAATAGCTGTGATCATCGGCTTTGTGAACCCTGTGTCTGGGTGAATACCAATGAGTGATATGTAGAACCGTAGTTTAGTCCCTGAAAATCAGGATTTCAGGCTTTTCCGCTCAATCGCGTAGCGTCTTTTTTCCTGATTTGACTTTTTAGCTTGTGGGACCTCCTTTGCAACTCAAATTGGATATAGCAGGAGGGGGTGGGACCCACCTAGGACAATCATAGGTAGACCTATGGTAGCTGCAGATACACCTGCAGCCATCCGTAGGTGTATTTGAGCTGGCCTTTCCCTTTCACAAGTCATTTTCAAGTTGCACCACACAGAGAATCTGAGAGTTCTTCTTCAGATCTATTGAGTTCGGGCTATTTTCTCCAAAATCCGTCACTATACAAGTGTTCTTCACAATCCTGGTAACGTATACAGGTCTTCTTTTCCAGTTTTATCCGTTGGAAAATGAGTTATCACATTAAATGCTTCTAAACACATAGTAATGATTATTCATGCTCATATAACTTGATAAACAAATATTCAACATAGTAAATGTTAGTATTTAACCGTGCTGAACATAATGATGAGAAAAAATTTGAATTTTGAAATTGTCAAATTGGCACATTTTTTCTGCTATTTCTTATCCTATTTGAGGACAAATGAGTAAAGGTTGTAAAACAAAGTAGTCCTGGTAATTAGACTACCCTTATAGATTATGACTTTGATATTTTTATGCATACAGGATGTTTTTGACTTTGGGTTGGTGTGCTCCTGAATGGCCACCTAGTCATGCCAACGTACATGTGAATAGTCCTTTTTACAAAAGAGACTATGGAAAAAATTTTCCATGAGCCTAGGCATTAAATAGACATGCATTTTTAACTCTACTGTAGTCGTATGTTAAAGTAATATATGCATGCATATAGGCATAAAATTCATTTAAAAAGCTCTAGGTTAGAATTTACCACACCCCTTCTGAGGTGATTTGGAGACTTTTGTCCAGATACATGGATCCAGACCAACCAAACAGCTTCTGTAGGACCTCTTCAGGTGTGAGGAGGAGAGCTTCTGATGTACCTCAGCCTCGTCTAGCCTAACAGCCTCGTCGATTAACGGAGTCAGTGATTCGTCCTTTTCGGGTTGAGGTACCGGATGTTGAGGACAAGAAGGAGGATGTACCGATTTCGGCTACTACTCCTGCAGTTTTTATTCCCTGTAGAGAATTGCCAGCCATAAATGTGACGAATCTAGAGCTGCTGTATGATTTGAGTTGCCACCCCTCGATCTATTTGCATGCGAACGAGGTAAAAGCTGTGTTTGATCTTCCTTTTTCCTATTGAATGAGGAGCAAGGGTTTTGATTTTGATTTGCATTTATGATGTAGGTTCCCAGCTTTACGTAGACTCGAGGGAATTGGTTCAGTATACACTCTCTGTACCAGACTCTTCACCCATAGTACTGAGAGATTGTGCATGCTTGGGGTTTCGAGGAATTCTTTTCCATCCTTCCCGCCATTGTCCCTGGGGTTACCTCAGGGTGTTGTCTGAGCGATGGTTTCACCAGACTCAATCTCTTTATTTGCTAGATTGCGAGGTGACGATGACACTGATGGATTGGCGCTTATCACCCAGATGGAGTTTGGGGGCGCCGAAGGTGCCTTATGTATCGACATTTCATCGCCATCGATCCTTGCTAGGAGTTCAGGCTGAAGCATTCAAAGGTAGGATAGTCTATGCCGGTCCTTTGAGTATAGACACCACGAGTGGGGCGTTGAGTGAGCCATTGCCCGATGACAGAAGAGTCAGGGATCGCATTCTTCAGTGATTTTTTCTGGTCATCATCTGGGTTTTCTTTATAGAGGATAACTCTTCCATGACGTCGTTCGCTTTAGTCAGTGCCACACATGAGGTGGACCGTATTGGAGAGTATGATTGGGGCTCCTATACCTTTGCCTATTTCCTCAAGGGAATGCACATACGTTCGTAGTGATTGACAGAGGCATGACTAAGATTTTACCCATTTCTGCTAGTGAGTATTTCTCTTTTGATTTCTGTTTGGATAAAATCTAATTACGCACAACACGCAAGTATACATGGTCAACAAGTAATAAAGTGATAAGTTGAGTATCGTTCCCACAGAGACTAACTAGCAATAACCTTAACTTATAATTACCAATTTCCTATTAACCCTAATTTTATTAAACAAATCAACTCAATCATTAAAATTAAAGAATCTAAATTAAAGAATAATTAAACTACCACAAAAATCACAATTATCAAAATCTGGAATTTCAAACAATTAATGGATAATTAGACTTATGATTTCACCCCAAGCTTCACTTTGATTTTAACACCTTTATTCCAATTCAATGCACTATCCCGGTTTATTAATCAAGAACACGAAAGTAGTATTAACCACCTCTCGATGCACTAATACCGTATTAACGTCAATCCACAATTAAGATAGAAATCCGTTAAACACCTTAAATAACTAACCCACTATATCTCTATGTGAATTACAATTGAAGAAGGTTTAAGAATAAATTCTCTATCCGATTACATGCGATGTCAAGCATATCTCTACCTTAACATTCATCAAGATTAAGCTATTCACAAAATCATGAACATATGCTATATTAATTAGGTCTAGATTTGAATATCCTCTCTCGATTCCATCCAATTCCACAAAGAATTGTTGATCAGGCAATTCATAGATTCAAGCTCAAATCAATATAGATAAACTGGAAATAGATTATTAAATTGGAAATTAAAGTCTACAGAATCATCGATTCACTCAAAGATCCATCATAAGCCTAAAAAATGAATTAGTTCATGTCAAACAAAATAAACACTGAATGTATACACCAAATAGTTCCAAATATACATTGAATGCTACAACCACCATTCTACACATGAAATAACATAAAACAAGTAAAAATGAACATGACCACAAGAATTTAGCAACAAATAAGCATGAAATGGATATTGAATTGCGTATATAAAATCCACTTATCAAAATCCACCAAACTTAAACCGTGATAGTCCTCGAGCACAAAATAACTACATGCAATGCAATGCAATGGAATGAAATGAGCACTACCTAACTTATATGCTTTCGAATCCAACAATATCACAGAATCAAAATTATCTTAACGGCCTCAACGAAAATAAGCAACTATACAATATCAACCATCAAAAACCAATCTACAATTCCGTTTTAATCCTCAAATCTCAAGCCATCATCACTGGTATAGTGTGTGTGTGCAACATCCATGATAACCGATACTAACTCAAATTTAATTACATAACCAATCTCTTAGAAGGAATCACGCAGCGTAAACTTAAAATATCAAAAATAGATACTTCCAACTAATATTAAGCAATCACTAATATGGGTCAGAATTACGGAGATGAGCATACTGGCAATGGAGAGGCACCCTCAGTTGGTAGTAGGTGTTAATGGCGTCGGCACTGAATGGAACCAACCATCCTCGCACAAATGCATGGAATGGTTCTTTGTCCTCAGCATTTGTGTAGAATTCTTTGACAATGTTAACAATGGCTGGTTCCGACTCCTCCGTGAATTTGGTCCATCCCTTTTGGTAAATTTGCGGCATAAGCTCCCCATCGTTAGGATCCGGTGCCAACCCCCTCTCCGGTGTAAGGGCTTTGGTGAACATGTAGTCATACTGGTCAGCAACGACGACACTTGCAAATTTTTGGCGATCGAAGGTGCGTGTTAGTTGAGATGACCGTGAGCTTTCTCCCCTTTGTCTTTAGAAGATGATGGTGAAGCCATGATCTCGCTCTAGTGCGTGACTTGCTTTAACTTTCCCCCAAACTTTGCAATTTGTTCCTCTCTAACTCTCAAGTATTCTTATGAATTTGCTATGTCAATTGGTGTGAGTGATTTGATATGAGGGTAGTAATATTTATAGAGGGAGAAGGATGGCTACCATTGGTGGATTGAAGAGGTTGAGAGGAGTAATGGAGTATTGGGAATAGTGGGGTAGAAGTAATGGTAGTGGGTGGTGGTTATGAAGTTATGAAGTAGTGGGGAAGTGGTAAGTTATTGGGAAGTGAAGAAGTTTGTAACTTCCCAAAGTCTGTTGAATTCCATGACCCCCGCCCCGGCGGGGGGTATTGCACTAGGAAGGCCCGCCCCGGTGGGCATCAATTCTGTCGTCTGGATTTGGGGACCCCACTTCCTACGGTATTATATAGTGTTAAAATGGCACCTTTACGTGGCGGTATTGTGTTCTGTCTAACATGTTTGGTGACCCCATTCCCACGGGGTTATAGTATAAAAATGGCCCGCCTCAGCGAACATGATGACCGTCGTTTCTATCTTTTGCTTCACTGTAGTTCATTTGTGCTTCAATTTTGCTCACTTAATGCTCCATTTTCAAACCTACATGACATAAAGCAAGAAGATTAGTGAGTTGTTTATAACATGATGTATTGTGGAGAGATTAATGAGATATTTCTTTTATTCGTCTACCTAATAATGAAATGAAAACTATGATTAAGCAATTATGAATATAAAATATGATAAAGAATTAAAAAATGGGTTGCCTCCCAATTAGCACTTGATTTTAAGTCGTTCAGCCTGACTAATTCCTGTTTATGTTGTGTCAGTCAATGTGATGGCGATCACGTCGGTGTTAGCTTCTCCACCCCAATAATGCTTTAGACGGTGTCCGTTGACTTTGAATGTTTCGAGTGGATTGCGACTGTAGATTTTGACTGCACCATGAGAGAATACCCGCTTGACCGTGAATGCTCCCGACCATCTCGACTTAAACTTTTCGGGGAACAATCGCAGCCGTGAGTTGAACAAGAGTACTAATTGGCCTGGCTCGAATGTTCGATGCATAATTTTTTGGTCGTGCCATCTTTTGACCTTTTCTTTGTATAATTTGGCATTCTCATAGGCTTGAAGGAGAAATTCGTCGAGTTCATTCAATTGAAGTAGTCTCTTCTCACCTACAGCTGTTTAATCAAAATTGAGTTTTTGCACAGCCCAATATGCCTTATGTTGTAGCTCAACCGGTAAATGACATACCTTCCCGTACAGTAATTGGTATGGTGACATCCCGATTGGCGTCTTGTATGCAGTCCGGTAGGCCCATAATGCATCATCCAATCTAAGCGACCAATCTTTCCTGGTGGGATTCACCACTTTCTCTAGTATCTTCTTAACTTCTCTATTAGACACCTCAGCCTGTCCACTAGTTTGAGGGTAATACGATGTAGTTACCTTGTGATTGACCCCATACTTGGACAAAAGAGCAGAAAAGGATTTATTACAGAAGTGACTATCTTCGTCACTGATTATTGCTCTTGGTGTGCCAAATCTCATGAAGATGTACTTTTGTAGGAACTTGAGGACCACCTTGGCATCGTTTGATGGTAATGCTGCAGCTTCAACCCACTTTAACATGTAGTCCACTGCGAGTAGAATGTATTGATTATTCAAAGACGAGTGGAATGGCCCCATGAAATCAATACCCCATACATCAAAAATTTCCACTTCAAGAATTGTTTGCAGAGGCATCTCATTCCGTTTCGTTATGTTTCCCACCCTTTGACACCTATCGCATTGCTTAACAAAATGGTGGGCATCTTTGAATAACGTAGGCCAATAAAAACCTACTTGTAACACCTTCGCTGATGTCCTCTCACTACCATAGTGTCTGCCATATACCGATGAGTGACACTCGTGCAGAATGTTCTTTACTTCACTATAGGGAACACACCATCGAATCATTTTCTCGGTGCACTGCTTGAACAAATATGGTTCGTCCCACATGTACCATTTTACATCATGAAGAAATTTCCTTTTTGGTTGTCTTGTGAGGTCAGGTGGTAGAATGTTGCTCACAATGAAATTTGCATAATCCACATACCATGGAATTTCTGCTGAAATCCCAAACAGTTGCTCGTCTGGGAATAACTCATTAATCTCACATTTGTCGTCTTTCACTTTCCCTTGGTTTTCTAACCTGGACAAGTGATCGTCTACTTGGTTCTCCGTCCCCTTTCTATCCTTTATTTCTAAGTCAAACTCTTGAAGTAGGAGAATCCACCGGATAAGGCGTGGTTTAGCATCCTTTTTCGCTATCAAGTATCGAATCGCTGCATGGTCTGTGTAAACTACCACCTTAGTCCTGATCAGGTAAGCCCGAAATTTGTCAAACGCATACACCACTGCAAGCAATTCCTTTTCTGTGGTTGTGCAATTCATTTGAGTTTCTGTAAGTGTTTTGCTTGCGTAGTATATGGCGTGAAACACCTTGTCTCGACGTTGGCCCAAAACAGCCCCAACCACGAAGTCGCTTGCATCACACATGAGCTCGAATGGCATACTCCAATCCGGTGCGACTATAACGGGGGCTGTAGTCAATTTTCTCTTTAATAACTCAAAAGCTGTCTTGTATTCTTCATTAAAGCTGAACGTTGCATCCTTCTCTAACAAACTGCATAGAGGTTTTGCAATTTTAGAGAAGTCTTTTATGAACCTCCGGTAGAACCCAGCGTGACCTAAGAAACTCCTAATACCCTTTACTGAGTTTGGTGGAGGCAATTTTTTAATAGTTTCCAGCTTTTCTTTGTCAACTTCCAATCCTTGAGCCGATACCTTATGGCCCAAAATTATGCCCTCTTCAACCATGAAGTTGCATTTTTCCCAATTTAGTACGAGATTCGTGTTCTTACATCTTTGCAACACCATGACCAGATTCTGTAAGCAAGTATCGAAGCTGTCCCCATAGACCAAAAAGTCATCCACGAAGACCTCAACATTTTTCTCCACCATATCTGAAAAAATGGCCATCATACACCGTTGAAAAGTTGTCGGTGCATTGCATAGCCTAAACGACATCCTCCTGAATGCAAATGTGTTGTAAGGGCATGTGAATGTGGTCTTCTCTTGATCCTCCGGAGCGATGACTATTTGGTTGTAGCCCGAGTACCCATCCAACAAACAGTAATATTGGTATCCTGCCAATCTATCTAACATTTGATCAATAAAGGGCAGCGGGAAATGGTCTTTTCGGGTTGCCTTGTTCAATTTTCTGTAATCCATGCAAACCCGCCAACCTGTCACTGTTCTAGTTGGTATTAACTCGTTATCCTCATTCTGCACCACCGTCATTCCACCCTTTTTTGGTACACACTGAACTGGACTAACCCATTTACTGACGAAAATCGGGTAGATGATACCGGCATCTAACCACTTCACAATTTCCTTTTTCACAACTTTCTTCATAATCGGGTTAAGTCATCGATGTTGCTCCACTGTTGGTTTTGCCTCATCTTCCATTAAGATCTTGCCCATGCAAAATGAAGGGCTGATTCCCTTTATGTCTACGATTGTCCATCCAATAGCTGATTTGTGTTCCCGAAGCACCCTCAACAACTTTTCTTCCTGCATTTCGTTAAGTGCAACAGAAATAATATGTAAAGAATTTGAATTACCTAAATACGCATACCTGAGGTGTTTAGGGAGTGGCTTAAGTTCCAGCTTTGGTGGCTCTTCCAATGATGGTTTTATTTTTTCGGCAGCTACTTCCTCTGTGTTCAATGGTTTAAACGGTGTTCTGAATCTGGAAACTCGTGGCAATGAGTCTAGCGTTTGTAGGTAATCCACCAATTCTGGATTGTCGACCTTTTCATCCCCCAATAACGTTGTTTCTAACAGATCATTTACCAAACTCTTGCTCATATCATCACTGATGATTTGCTCAATTAAATCCATTCGAAAACATTCGTCCTCATTCGTAGGGAATTTCATGGCCTTAAACACATTGAATTTTACTTCTTGATCTTGGACCCTCATAGTGAGTTCTCCTTTTTGTACATCTATGAGTGTCCTACCCGTGGCCAAAAATGGTCTCCCTAGGATAATTGGGATGTTCTTGTCCTCCTCAAAGTCCAGAATGATAAAGTCCGCGGGGAATATAAACTTATCCACTTTCACCAAGATGTCCTCTACTATGCCTCTCGGATATGTGACTAACCTATCCGCCAACTGTAATGTAATGTTCGTAGGCCTAGGCGCGGGCAAACCCAACTCTAAGTATACTGACAATGGCATAAGGTTTACACTTGCCCCCAAATCACATAAACACTTGCTGAAATGCATATTCCGATCGTGCATGGAATAGTGAAGCTCCCCGGGTCCTTGAGTTTTGGTGGTAATTTCTGCTATAATACCGCACTACACTCCTCGGTTAGTGCAACTGTCTCGAAATCTTCCCATTTCTTCTTCCTTGACAGAATCCCTTTCATGAATTTTGTATAACTCATCATTTGTACTAGGGCCTCTGCAAATGGTATGTTGATTTGAAGTTTCTTGAAAACTTCCAAAAATTTTGCAAATTGCTTGTCTAATTTTTGTTTTTGAACTCTTTGCTGGAATAATGGGGGAGGATAGACAACTGGTTCACTAACCGGTTTGTTCTTTTTCATTTGTTTTTCATTCCCCTGCTTTACCTCACCCTCTGTATTTTCTTTCTTTATTTCAACCTCCTTTGTAACCGAAATTTCTGTCTCTTAACCATCAAGCTGTTTTCCACTTCTCAACATAATAGCTTGACACTGCTCGTGATTACCCTTAGGATTTCTCTCGGTATCACTTGGTAACGTCCCTTGTGGTCTATTATTCAATGCCAACGCAATTTGTCATATCTAATTCTTTAGATTCTTGATTGCCATCTCTTGTGATTTCATAGCCATCTCTTGATTTTTCATAGCCATTGCTTGATTTTTCATAGCCACCTCATTGCTAGTTATGTATTTTGTCACCAACTCCTCTAAATCTGATTTCCTTTCTTGATGTTGGGCTGGTTGTTGATGGTTCTGAAATCCTGGTGGATATGATGATCTTGGAGCTTGTTGCAGCTGGTTATTGCTCCATGAAAAATTTGGCTGAATATTCCTATTTCCTTGATTGTATGTGTTCTGGTATGTGTTCTGCAGAATTCTGTTATAATTGCCCACAAACTGCACAGATGCTGGATTTATAACGCATTGATCTGTTGGGTGCTCTCCCACGTACAACTCACATATAACTTCCACTTGTTGTATTTGTTGTGCTTGTGCTTGTGCAGCTGTCACCGCATCCAACTTCTTCGAAAGTGCTGCAATCTGTGATTGTATAGCTTTCACACCATCCACTTCTAAAACCCCAGCTGCCTTTGCCTATGTCATTCTCACTGTGGGCCACTGGTAGTTGTTAGCCGCCATGGTTTCAATTAAGTCATATGCTTCCTCGTAACTCTTGGCCATAAATGCTCCGCCCGACGCTGCATCAATACTAGTTCTGAAATTCCCATGTAGTCCGTTGTAAAATGTGTTCATTTGCAGCCACTTGGGTAATCCATGATGTGGGCACTTTCTGAGCAATTCTTTATATCTCTCCCATGCCTCATCTAGCGACTCCCCATGTTTCTGTTCAAACATCGTTATCTCGTTCCTCATCTTTGCAGTCTTCGCCGGTGGAAAAAATTTGGCTAGGAATTTCTGCGCTAAATCCTCCCATGTAGTGATTGATCCAGGTGGTAGAGAATGCAACCAACTCTTCGCCTTGTCCCGTAGAGTGAATGGGAACAAGCGAAGTGTCATCGCATCATCCGACACCCCATTGTACCTAAAGGTGTCGCAAATCTCTAGAAAACTGACTAGATGCTCGTTCGAATCATCATTTGCCAATCCCCCAAACTGAACTGAATTCTGAATCATTTGAATCGTCCCAGGCTTGATTTCAAATGTGTTAGCAGCTATTGCGGGCCTGGTGATGCTTGACTGCAATTCAGTCACCTTGGGTGTGGCGAAGTCCCTTAACGCTTTCTGATCTTCAACTGCCATTACCTCTTCCTTTTCAGATGTTTCGAATTCTTGCCTCGTTTCCTTGATCCACTTACTCAACCTCTGAAACCTTTTCTCAATGTCGTCCTCAAAAGGCAGCAAGTTTGGATTCTTGGACCGCGTTTGCATAAACTGCTTCCAACACCTGAAATAAGAAGCACAAAACAAAAATAAAAATGCCTAAGTAAAACTGGATTAATTAAACTGATATTGTAAAACTATTAAGATTTATACTAAATATTCCCCGGCAACGGCGCCATTAAAACCGTTCCCACAAAGACTAACTAGCAATAACCTTAACTTACAATTACCAATTTCCTATTAACCCTAATTTTATTAAACATAACAACTCAATCATTAAAATTAAAGAATCTAAATTAAAGAATAATTAAACTACCACAAAAATCACAATTATCAAAATCTGGAATTTTAAACAATTAATGGAGAATTAGACTTATGATTTCACCCCAAGCTTCACCCTGATTTTAACACCTTTATTCCAATTCAATGCACTATCCCGGTTTATTAATCAAGAACACGAAAGTAGTATTAACCACCTCTCGATGCACTAATACCGTATTAACGTCAATCCACAATTAAGATAGAAATCCGTTAAACACCTTAATCAACTAACCCACTATATCTCTATGTGAATTACAATTGAAGAAGGTTTAAGAATAAATTCTCTATCTAATTACATGCGATGTCAAGCATATCTCTACCTTAACATTCATCAAGATTAAGCTATTCACAAAATCATGAACATATGTTATATTAATTAGGTCTAGATTTGAATATCCTCTCTCGATTCCATCCAATTCCACAAAGAATTGTTGATCAGGCAATTCATAGATTCAAGCTCAAATCAATATAGATAAACTGGAAATAGATTATTAAATTGGAAATTAAAGTCTACAGAATCATCGATTCACTCAAAGATCCATCATAAGCCTAAAAATGAATTAGTTCATGTCAAACAAAATAAACATTGAATAAATCATAGAAATCATTCTTCTGATTACAAATAATAATCTAACATGAAGAATATTGAAAAACACCCTTCACGTAGACTAAAATCGCAATCGTCTTGAAAATCTCCTGAAAATACTCCTCCACGCTTGCTCCCAAAAACTCAGATTAGATCTTCATAATGTGTCCTGTTGTTATGTTGAAGTTGTTGTTGATAAAGTAATAGATGTCTAACATACAAGCTCCAGCCGCAATTTTCTTCAATTAGAGTTCCATTGTCATGCAAGTTGCTAGAAACCATGCCCAATAAGAAGTTTAATCAAAACAGGACATAGCCAGATTTTCCACCCCAGCCCGTGCCGTGACCCTTTCTGTCTAGCTCGATTGAAGTCTTCATTTGCCTAAGGTGTAGAGGCAGATGGTGCCCGCCCAAAGGGCTACCTTCATCATCAATTGATTATGAAGACCTTCTCCACGGGTGTATAATACAAATTGTCACCCGTGAGACTTGTCTTCTGCTGCTTGACATGATGAATTTCACAAGTTCTTCCAATTTTTGCTCCAATTGACTTCAAATTACACCAAATAGTTCCAAATGTACGTTGAATGCTACAACCACTATTCTACACATGAAATAACATAAAACAAGTAAAAATGAACATGACCACAAGAATTTAGCAACAAATAAGCATGAAATTGATATTGAATCGCGTATATAAAATCCACTTATCAATATCCCATGTACAGTTTAAAAGTGTTGACTGACCGCAGATGTTTGATCTTATATTGGCAGTTTTTGGCTTATGAGAGGCTTCCATGTCTGCGTCTCATTAGCTTGTTAGGTTTAGAAACCTATCCACGGGGATGACGATGGCATCACTCCACGCCGGTGGTGGTTCCTGTAGCTGAGGGTTTCGCCCATTCTCGCTTACAATTATAGTTATTGATAGCCGATGTCATTGTATGGGTTCCCTATTCTAGTGACCATTTGACAGTTGGCTTTGAGGATGGTTTCCCGACTGGTGTCGAGCATGTGATGTCCACCCATTGGATTCCTCTCTTCACAGATGGAGGATGGGAGCTCTATTTAGGAGAGCGTGCTATCAGGAGCATCACAGGAGAGATCCGTATACTAACATGTCCTCCTGTCAGGAGTTATTGGCCTGTGTCGCTGCCCCCGATCAGATATATCCCGTTGGTGGGAGTTGATGGCTTTGATTTGTCAAAGGGACCGTTCACTCAGGAGGCATTCTACCGCTGGTGGTCTCCTCGTACCATCGGAGCCCAAACTCGCACCACTTAGTTCATGGGGGATATGGTTCCTGGATCCATGATGATGACATATTAAATTGCCTGCGTCCCAAAGCCTACTCATTTGATGTAGATTGATAGCTTGACCCAGCATATGGACCGGGCACATTTTTTCATCCGGCACTTGGGCAGAAATCCTTCAGAGGCAATTACTTTTGATCCTTCCAGCTCAGTGGTTATGTGACGCCTCTAAAATAGGCATACATCACCCATTTTAAGTCACCAAATACTTGGTACATAAATCAAATACAAACTTCTTTTATACAATATGACAAAAGCGTAGCTGAGAGTTTTTACACGAATATTGTCTTTTAGACAATATCCAAACTCAAATGGAGTCCTCATTACCTTTATTATCACACTATTTCATAGAATAGTGAGGACTACTATAGCCACCATCTCGGACCATCACTCCGTTCCCCGACTAGTCCCGGCTACGTTCTCATTTCCTGAAGAGAACAATGAAAACAAAAGGGTGAGCTCAACTAGCCCAGTAAGAAATATTATGACTAAGATAATGCAGAATAAATTATCATTAGCCTTCAACAGTGTTCAACTAATAAATAACAAGTTTAACTGCTGCGGAACAAGCAATCCATTAGAAATGTCAAGTAGAGCATGATATCTACTATCTTCTATGATTTAAAAAGTTTTTCATCAACTTTATCACTGAGACTTAGCTTAATAAATAAACCACATCATCGAATCATTCCTCCACTACGGGCCAAAGATATTCATGTAATCATCAATGGACATGATCATACCAATAACTGTCCATCAATGCACTACGGGCCAATGAGGATTTTTACCACATCATTTGTAACATTACAGGTCATGATTATACCAAATGATCCTTGGTTATAATCATACCAATCAACAGTCCATCTATACACGTAAGCCAAAGATGACTTTCATCACAATATAAGCATGAGGATGATGACAATGATATAAGAATTCAATTAAAAGAAAACAAAGGATAAATTTTTAAAGATGTATAAGTTAATTTATCCAGAATACAATAATGTCCAAATTGTCTACATGATACTGCTTTATGGAGTAAAATTCAAGAATAATATTGTAACAAAAATGATTTAAACAGAAAAGAAATCAATTTTTGTTATGAATAGTACCCCAGGTGAATAGTACTTCATGAATAGTACCTATGAATAGTACTTTATGAATAGTACCCATAAATAGTACTTTGTGAATAGTACCCCATGAATAGTACTTTGTGAATAGTATTTTGTGAATAGTACTCCGACATGAAAAGCTTAAAATTTAACAAGAATGTTCAAAAAAATATCCTTGTGAAACGATACTAGTTGAAGCGCAAATTTCAAGGATATTCTACTAATTTCACGGAGTATAGAAGCAATACTTTAATGGAATAAGTGTAGAATTAGGAATACGAAATGAAATAATATTACTCACATATTACAGAGTATGGAAGAAAATATTATTTCTTACGAATACTAAAAAAAAAAATTCCTTACCTTAGAAGAAGACTGGATACTAGAATAGTGAAGTAGCAAAATACTCTTCTTTTTTCTCACTATAGCTTCTCTCTGTATAGCTTCTCTCTCTATAATTGCTCTTGTGAGTCTTAATGAATTGGTGAGAATGAAAGAAGATTTAGCTTCTATTTATAGGAAAATATAGTTTCGATAATTGCACGTTTTGGGGCTCAAAATATTACAGTATCATACCTTCATCTTTTCCTTCATTTTTAATTTAGTCCTGCAAGTATTGTCAAACTTGCACCACTTCCCCTAATAGTACATGCATGTGAATCAATAGTACATTCATGTGAATCAATAGTTCTATACATGTAAAAAAATAGTTATAGTATAGTACCTTCATCTATACCTCTATTTTTAATTTAGTCATCCAAGTATTATCTATCTTGTAACACCTCCCCTAATAGTACATGCAAGTGAACAAATAGTTATAAGCATGTGAATTAATAGCAATCAATTGCTCATTTATTCGATTAATTACTTGATTGGTCACTTTAATCTCCAGAAATCAATTATTATCGAAATAAATGTCGATTTACATTAACACTAATAATCCCAACACAATGGAAATATTAATTTCATCTTTAATCAACACAAATTTATTCATCATTAATATTATAACTCATAATATTTAACAACCAGATCATTCCTAGGAAAGAGGGGACTTTCGGATAAGGATTTCTCTCTATTGGCGCGCAATTAGGTGACCAAACCTCTCCTCGATAGAACTTTCTAGACATTGTCAATATTACAAATAATAATATGAATAACTTTGTCGTCTCAATTATTTATTTAATAATATAAAATATTATACAGATGATACTGTGACAATAATTGAATCAGTAATATGAGAGATATTATGCAGCAATTACTGTAGCAATAATTGAGTATACTTGAGTGACTTCCCACACAAGCATCAATAATCAAAGATACTATACAATACCGTGTGCTACTATGCAACCACGCGTATTATTGTACTTTTACTACCGGGTAGTTCAACAGTTTAACGGTAAAACTTTCGCCGTTATTTTTATAAAAGATATTTCTGTCGTTTTCTAACTCCGACAATACTTCCGTTGTGGGGTCCACTAATGATTGTGCCGTCATACAAATATTCCTTGTTAAAACGAATATTCCCTAACCAATCAAATATTTTATAACCACTTGCTTACTCTGAAAATTTTGTAAATATTACCCACAACTATAACAATATATCAAATCCACACCATAATATTCAAAAATATATTTCGAGAAAAATTAATCTTTATTCATAAAAGTTGGGGTCTTACAAGCTCCACTTCTTATGAAATTTCGTCCTCGAAATTAGGGTACGTACCTAGTATGTTGAAGAGGTGAGGATACCTTGACTTCATTTCAGATTCTAACTCCCATGTCATTTCCTCAACATCATGGTTTCTCCACAAAACTTTGACTTGAGTTATAACCTTGGAGCGTAGAATATGATCCTTCTTATTCAAGATTTTAACAGTTACCTCTTCATATGTTAAATCTTCTGCTATCTCGTTCTGTTCTAATTTAATAATGTGGTTCGGGTCTTTCACATATTTACGTAACATAGATATGTGAAAAACGTTATGAACACGAGACATACTTGGCGGTAAGACGAGTATATAGGCCACAGTTCCTACTTGATCGAGGATTTCGAATGGCCCAAAAAATCGAGGATTGAGCTTTCCTCTCTTTCCAAATCTTGCAACTCCTTTCCATGGAGCAACACGTAACAACACATAATCTGCAACATTGAATTCTACGTCCTTTCGATGAAGATCAACATATCTCTTTTGTCGATCTTGTGAAGTTTTTATACGTTGTCGGATCATCTGAATCTTTTCTGTAGTCATGCGTACCAATTCTGGTCCCAACAATGTTGCTTCACCCACCTCATCCCAGTATACTGGAGAACGACACTTGTGTCCATACAACGCCTCAAATGGAGCCATGCCAATACTTGCTTGATAACTGTTGTTGTAGGAGAATTTCACAAATGGTAAGAACTTGTCCCAACTTCGTTTGAAGTCAAGGATATAGAGTCTTAATAAATCTTTAAGAGTTTGAATAGTCCTCTTTGATTGCCCATCCGTTTGAGGATGATATGGAGAACTAAATTGTAAATCCGTGCCCATAGCTTTTTGCAAACTAACCCAAAATTATGAAGTGAATCTTGGGTCTCGATCAGAAACTATGGATACTGGCATACCATGTAGTCTTACAATCTCATTTATGTATATACGAGTAAGACATTCAAGTGAATAAGTTTATCGTATAGGTAAGAAATTAGCAGACTTGGTCAATCTATCAATAATGACCCAAATCACATTTATGCCTTGAGAAACCATGGGAAGACCAGTAACGAAGTCAATGGTAATGTGCTCCCACTTCAATTCTGGAATTTCAAGTGGTTGCAATGGACCTTTTGGCATTTGATGCTCCGCCTTGACTCGTTGACATGTTAAACACCTTGAGATAAACTCCACGATCTCTCTTTTCATATTTCTTCACCAAAATGTATGTCGAAGATCACGATACATTTTGGTACTGCCAGGATGGATTGCAAACAGTGTGTTGTGAGCTTCCATCCTGATCTTATACTTTAAATTAAGGTCGTTAGGAAAACAAAGTCCGAAGTTAACTCGAAGTATTCCTTCTTAATCAATTCTTGATTACGGGATAATACCTTCTTGTACTTTCTTCCTCATACGCTTCAGCTTTGGGTCTACAGCTTGAGCAGCTTTAACTTTATCGATTAAAGTCGGTTATACTCATATATTTGCCATCATCACGTGGGTCCCTTGAGTCTTTAACTCTATCTTTATCATTTGTAAGTCATACAAAATGGGCCTTTGCGTTGAAAATATCACACGCGTACCCGCACATGATCTTTTACTTAATGCGTCAGCTACTACGTTCGCTTTTCCAGGATGGTATTGAATTGTATGATTGTAATTTTTCAATAGCTCAAGCCAAAGTCATTGTCGCATGTTGAGCTCCTTTTGGGTGAAGAAATATTTGAGGCTTTTATGATCTGTATAGATCTCCACTTTCTCCCCATACAGGTAATGCCTGTAGATTTTAAGTACAAAAATGACAGCTGCTAACTCTAGATCATGAGTAGGATAATTCCTCTCATATTCTTTGAGTTATCGTGAGGCATATGCTTTGAATTTCCCATGTTGCATGAGAAAACATCCTAACCCTCTACCTGAAGCATCACTATAGATGAAAAATCCCTCCAAACTAGATGGTATTGTCAGAACAGGTGCTGAAATGACCCTCCTCTTGAGTTCTTAAAAACTCTTCTCACATTCCTCACTCCAACCGAATTTTGTATCTTTTTGAGTCAGCTGAGTTAATGGAGTAGCAATTCGAGAAAATCCTTCCACGAATCTCTGATAATAACCAACTAAGCCCAAAAAGCTACGTACGTTGGTCACTGACTTAGGTTGCTCCCAACTTTGTATTGCTTCAATCTTTACTAGGTCAACAGATATTCTGTGATTTGATATCACGTGCCCAAGAAATGCTACTTCCTCAAGCCAGAACTCGCATTTCTTCAACTTGGCATATAACTTATTTTCAAGAAGCTTTTGGAGTATCAGCCTTAAGTGTTACTCATGATCTTCACGGCTTTTGGAGCTTATGAGGATGTCATCAATAAAGACGACCACAAAATGATCCAAATATTCCTTGAATACTCGGTTCATCATATCCATGAAGGTAGAAGAAGCATTAGTCAATCCAAAAGACATGACTAGGAATTCGTACTACTCGTACCAAGTTCTAAAAGTAGTCTTTGGAATGTCATCAATTTTAATCCTTAATTGATGATATCCAGAACGAAGATTGATCTTTGAAAAGAATTTGGCGCCTTGCAACTGGTCAAAAAGGTCATCAATGCGAGCCAACAGGTACCTATTTTTGATGGTGACATGATTCAACTCCCGATAGTCAATACAAAGTCACATACTTCCATCTTTCTTCTTCACAAATAGAACAGGAGCACCCTAAGGGGACGTACTGGAATGAATGAAACTGATATCTAACAATTCCTGTAGTTGGGTTTTTATCTCCTGAAGTTCAATAGGAGCCATTCGATATGGGGCTTTGGAAATGGGTATTGAACCGGGTTCAAGGTCAATACCAAACTTGTAAGATCCCAAATAATTAATAAATGAAATTTAATTTCCTCTAATTATTATTTTGAAATAGTAAGGGTTGATGTGATTAATGTGGATAGTTACGGGTAAAATACGCAAATATTTCAAAATATGCAAGTGGTTATAAAATATTCATTGTTGTTTGGGAATATTCGTTTGGTCGTGGAATATTCAGATCGTCGGAATATTCGCATGCGACGGTAGCGACCGTGTGGGCCCCCATAACGAAAAAGCGATTGGAGGAAGAAAATGACAAATATAAGTTGTTTAAAAATAACGGCGTAGTTATTCTGGTTTACCTCGTTGGAATACCCGTTGGTTAAAACACGATGTCTACGCGTTGTTGAGAGTAGCACTGCGGTATTGCACCAATTATTGACTCTTACGTAAGAAGGCACTACTCAATAATGGTTACGATAATTCTTGTTCGAGGTTTTATTTTATTGATTCAATAATTGTCGTTGATATTTTATATTCATTGTTGTTTTAATAACTCGTCATTACACGAAGATTTTTCATTGTCGAAACAATAATTCATATTATCTCGAATAATATTATTAGATAACATTATTGGCAATGTCTAGAAAGTTCTGTCTAAGGAGAGGTTTGGTCACCTAATTGCGCGCGCCAAGAAGGAGAAATTCTTATTGAAAGCCCCTCTTCCAGGAACTGCTGGTTGTCAATATTGTGATTACATAATATTATTTGTGAATAATTAATTATTGATTCATATGATGAGGAAAATATTGATTTTATGTGGATATAGATGGAGAAAATTTTAATGTGACAATTGTTAAAAATTGAAATTTTATCTTTTTCGATAAAATAATTCATTTAAATATATATTATTATATTTTAATAATATAATAATGGTGATATTTTTACAACGAATGTGGGATATATGAGTATACGAGGAGGAAGAGTATTTTTGTTGCAATAAATGTTTAAAACATGTTAAACATGTCTGTTGGACCCCATTTATTGGTTGAAATTTGATTATAGCCTCTAAAATCACCCGCTTATGGATTTCGGTCAATTTTCTGTTGGGAATTTAGAAAAACTTTCTTCTTCAAAGTTGTAGAGAATTGGGTTTCCTATAAAAACTCATGAGATTCGAATTTTCTGATAAAAGGGCTATTTATTGTGAATTATTGAAGTTCAAGTTCAAAATAATTAATTTTAGGAAGTTTAAATTATTTTAAATTAGAAAAACGTTTTTTTATTTTCTTCTAGAAGGTTGGCATGTGTGAATTGCTGAGATTCAGATTTCAAAGAATACGATATAATATTTTTATAAATATTAATATTTTATTAAATTTTCTACTGCTTTGGTGTTCTAAGCAATTTCCTATAAATAGGTGCTTAGGTTAGAATTGAAAATCACACCGAAATCAAGTTTTCTCTCTATATTATCGAAATTATTCTTGTGAGTATTTTGAGTATACTTTGAGTATTGCTATACTGGTGAAAGTTCAAGATATAGTCTATATCCAGTATTCCAGTTAGAAGTACTGATCTTTCGAGGTAAGGGATGTTATTTTATTCGAAAAATGATATTATTTCTTCAATATCATTATGCCGAAATATTGGTTGAAACTTTTTATCAAATTTAGAACTTTTTCATGTCGGGGTTACTATTCATGAGTTACTATTCACGAGTTACTATTCATGAGTTACTATTCACGAGTTACTATTCACGAGTACTATTCATGAAGCGTGATGATGTTTTTGTGAAATTTCTATCTTTTGGTGTCAGAATTACTATTCACGTATACAGCACTATTCACGTATACGGCACTATTCACGAATACGACACTATTCATCAAAAAATGAAATTTTTCCTTTCGTCTAAATATCTATTCGGATACTAGCTTTAATTGTATCCATGTTTTGATCATTCTTGAATTTTACACCACTATGATTATTTTTGAGGTATTTTTGGACGTGGATAAAACAAAGTACGAATCCTTAATCCTTAATCCTTGTCATTTTGTTTCACTGGATTCGTTTCTTTAAAAAAATATTTTTCATCATCCTCAGTCTTAAATGATGATATTATTGAATATCTTTGGCACGTAGTGTGCAAAGATGAATGATTTATGATGAATATCTTTGGCCCGTAGTGCAAAGATGAATGATTTCGATGAATATCTTTGGCACAGTAGTGCAAAGATGAATGATTTCGATGAATATCTTTGGCCCAGTAGTGCAAAGATGAGCAGTGTTTAGATGAACATGACCCAATCGGTGAATGTCCTTGGCACAGTAGTGCAAGGATGAATATTTGATCTCGGATATATATTGATTGATGTTACGAGGGATAAAATAGACGATGAACTTTAAAATTCATACATAGAAGATAGTAGTTTGCATTCTCTACTTAACTCTTTTAATGAATTATTATTTCATTGCGAATATTGATTTAAAACTTGTTGTCTATTGTATTCTATTATATTTTTCCTGTTGAGACTAACGATAATTTTGTTGTATATTATCTTAGTCATAATATTCTTTACTGGGCTAGTCGAGCTCACCCTTTTCCTTTTTGTTCCATTTTTCTTCTCAGGAGGCGAGAATATAGCAAGTACGAGTCGGGGTATGGAATGAAAGTTGGAGAGTTGTTTAGTAGTCCTCACCATTGTTGTAAAATAATGTACCAATAATTATGATGAGGATTTATTTGTATGTGGATATTGTCTAGATGGCAATATCTGTATTTAAACTCACAGTTTTACTATTGTAATAATAAAGTTGTAGTTGTTTCACATCTGCATATTGACAACTCGTAATGGGGGATGTAGACCTATTTTGGGGTGTCACAGGTGGTATCGTAGCTTAGGGATATGATCTCTGGCGAGATCGGGAATTGAACTAGGAGGGAGAGACGAGTAAATCCTTCGCTAGTGTGTCCTACCTAAGCTTATTTGATAGTTGGTTAGTATATAGGGATATTATGTGATATATTGATTTCCTTAATTAACCCTTGTTTTATGACAGTATTTGAGAATGTCGATGAGAATATTAACAATGGAAATGAGACCGTGGAGACGCCAGTACTCACCAACGAGGAGAACGTGCAACAGTCGACAATGTTCCTCATGTGAACAACACCACCGGCGAGATGATGAACGAGGGATATTTAGAAGCTTTTTGCGCTTCATGCAAAATCGACGCGAGGAGACTCGTGTTCAAAACATAGGAGGAAATGATAGCAATTCACGGGTTGTCACAACAAGCGGTTCAAAGAGTTGGGACCACCGAATTTAAGGGAAAGCCGGATCCGATCATGGCGTAAACATGGGTCAAGCAAATTACCAAGATATTCGATGTCTTGGGATGCACAGAGAAACGAAGGTTCCATTCGCCACCTTTATGTTCCGTGGCGAGGCGAATCTCTTGGTGGGAGTCTCGTGAAGCGTACCCATCCAAATTGCTTTTCAAAGATGTCTTGGGGAGACATTTCAGAAACTATTTAATGACAAATACTTTCACGAAAGTGTTCGTCATATGAAGGAAGTGGAGTTTATTAGATCGAGCGAGAACAACATGACGGTGTCTCTCAAAGACGAGGCGAAGTTTGCAGAGTTATCCAGGTTTGCACCTCATTTGGTGGAGAATGAGGAACGTATGACGCGGATGTTTCTGAGAGGTTTAAAACCCGGCATACGTCAGTATCTCATCTCTCATAAATTTTCTCTCTATTCAGATGTTGTTAATAGGGCTCAATTGTTAGAGCGAGATAACGAGTACGGTCAACCGAGGTACCACAATCGAGGATCATCTGGGAGATAGCGAAATAACAAAACAACAATAATCGAGTGGAGAAAGAAAAGGCGGACAAAATGGTAACCACTCGGGTGGTAATCATGGCCATGAAAATAGAAGAAACGAGTCGGGAGGAGATTTTAAAAGAGGAGATTCAACAACAACCATGTGAAGACAACGGTGCAAGAAGAATCGGTTCCAAGGGAGGAGAAACGACCACCGGTATATGCTATAAATGCGAAAAGAGGGACATATCACCAAAATTGCCCACAATGTCGAGCCCAGGTATGCTATAATTGTGGAAAGGAAGGACATATCGCTCGAGATTGCACGGTAGCGAAACCTAGTTCAGCGGGGACGGTGACTCAAAAGACTGTCCCAGAAAAGTCAAAGTCAACGATTCCTGGAAGAGCGTTTGTTGTGACTGGTCAAAATGTGAGGAACCCAAACGAGGTGATCACGGGTAAGCTATTTATAAATTCTTGTGAAGTTTATACTTTACTAGATACCGGTGCTACCCATTCATTTATCTCTCCTGCTTGTGCTCAACGTTTAAACTTGACTCCAGAGAAATTAGACTTTGACCTATCTGTGGAAACTCCGTTAGGAGAAACTTTCATCACATCCACTGTTTATAAATCTTGTCTAATCCATGTTGGCACCCTTATCTTACCTGTTGACCTTATCTCTTTAAAGATACTTGTTTTTGATGTGATTTTAGGGATTGATTGGTTAACTACTCATCATGCCAAAATTGATTGTTTTCGTAAGGTTGTTAGCTTTCATATTCCTAAACAACTTTGTTGTTCAATTCAAGCAACTAAACCATTAAAATCAATCACTATCATATCTAATCATAAAGCTATTCGCTTATTATTAAAAAGCGGATGTCAAGCTTTCTTAGCCCATGTTATGGATTTGAATAAAGACACGTCCAAAATTGAATAATATTCTGTTGTTATTAACTTTCTGACGTATTCCACGAAGAACTTCCCTGCCCACCCCGTAACGTGAAGTTGAATTCTTTATTGACCTTGAACTCCGTACAAAGCCCATTTCTAAAACCCCATATTGAATGGCTCCTATTGAACTTCAGGAGTTAAAGGTCCAACTACGGGAGTTGTTGGACATTGGTTTCATTCGATCTAGTACATCTCCTTGGGGTGCTCTGCTTTTATTTGTAAAGAAGAAAAAGCGGGAGTATGCGACTTTGTATTGACTATCGGGATTGAACCATGTCACTATCAAGAATAGGTATCCTCTACCTCGTATTGATGACTTGTTTGACCAATTGCAAGGAGCACAATTCTTTTCAAAAATCGATCTTCGCTTCCGGATATCATCACCAAGATTAGAATCGAGGATATTCAAAGACCGCTTTAGAACTGCATGCGGGCATTATGAATTCTTAGTTATGTCTTTCGGATTGACTAATGCTCCTGCGGCTTTCATGGATATGATGAACCGAGTATTCAAAGAGTATTTGGATCGGTTCGTTGTTGTCTTTATTGATGACATCCTCATATATTCCAAAAGCCGTGAAGATCATGAGCACCATTTGAAGTCGGTACTCCAAAGGCTTCGTGAAAACAAGCTTTATGCCAAGTTAAAGAAATGCGAGTTCGGCTTGAGGAAGTAGCATTTCTTGGGCATGTGTGTCAAAACATGGAGTATCTGTTGACCCGCCAAGATTGAAGCAATACAAAGTTGGAGCAACCAAGCTCGGTGATCAAGTCACGTAGCTTTTGGGCTTAATTGGTTATTATCGGAGATTCGTGGAAGGGTTTTCTCGAATCGCTACTCTGCTAACTCATCTAACTCGGAAGGATACAAAATTCGTTTGGAGCGAAGAGTGCGAGAAGAGTTTCCAAGAGCTTAAAGGAGACTTATTTCAAAGACTGTTCTAACAATACCATCTGGTTCGGATGGATTTGTTATCTCTGACGATGCTTGAGCAAAGGGTTAGGATGTGTTCTCATGCAACGTGGGAAAGTCATAGCCTATGCCTCATGCGACAACTTAAAGAATATGAGAGGAATTATCCTACTCATGATCTAGAGTTAGCGGCAGATCGTTTTTGCGCTTAAAGATCCGGGAGGCACTATCTATATGGAGAGAAAGTGGAGATATATTCGGACCATAAAAGCCTTAAATATTTCTTCACTCAAAAAGAACTTAACATGCGGCGGCGTGACGTTGCTCGAGCTATTGAAAGACTACGACCACACTATTCAATACCATCCCGGAAAAGCGAACGTGGTAGGTGATGTGTTGAGTAGAAGATCATATGCGAGGAATGAGTGCGATGATGTCAAATATACGCATAGAGCCAACTTTAATAGAAAAGTTAAAGGTTGCTCAAGCCACCGAATCGGGTGATGCATATGAAGAAGAAAGTACAAGAAGGAGCTATTAGGGCGAGAATTGATGAAGAAGGAATACTTGAGTCCACTCCGGACTTTGTGTTCCTAACGATTACGATTTGAAGTACATGATTATGATGGAGGCACACAATACACCATTTGCAATCCATCCGGAAGTACTAAAATGTATCGTGATCTTGACATACATTTTGGTGGAACAATATGAAGAGAGAGATTGCAAAGTTTATCTCAACATGTTTAACTTGTCAACGTGTAAAGGCGGAGCATCAAGTGCCTAAGGGACCATTGCAACCACTTGAGATTCCGAAATGGAAGTGGGAACACATTACCATGGATTTCGTTCACGGGACTTCCCACGGTTTCTCAAGGCATAAATGCTATTTGGGTTATTATTGATAGATTAACCAAGTCTCGCTCATTTCTTGCCGAAATCGAGAGACTTATTCCCTTGAACGTCTTGCTCAAATGTACGTAAATGAGATTGTGAGATTGCATGGCATGCCAAGATCCATAGTTTTGATCGTGACCCAAGATTCACTTCAAGATTTTGGGTTAGCTTGCAAAAAGCTATGGGTACGGATTTAAGATTCGATTAAGCATACCATCCTCAAACAGACGGACAATCGAGAGGACTATTCAAACTCTTGAAGATTTATTAAGACTCGTGTCCTAGACTTCAAGGGCGGTTGGGATAAGTATTTACCATTGGTGGAATTCTCCTACAACAACAGCTTATCGAGCAAGTATAGGTGTGGCCCCATTCAAGCATTATATGGACGAAAGTGTCGCTCTCAATATGTTGGGATGAGGTGGGTGAAGCAACATTGTTGGGACCCGAAAGTTAAGACGTATGACTCACCGAAAAGATCCAAATGATTCGATAACGATATACAAAACGGCACAAGATCGACAAAAGAGTTATGCGGATCTTCATCGAAAGGATGTGGAATTTAGTATAGGGGATCATGTATTGTTGCGTGTTGCCCCACGGAAGGGAGTTACAAGATTCGGGAAGAGAGAAAAGCTCAATCCACGATTTATTGGTCCATTTCAAATTCTTGACCGAGTAGGAAATGTAGCCTATAGACTCGCGTTACCTCCAAGTATGTCTCGTGTTCATAATGTGTTTCACATATCCGTATTTCCGTAAATATGTGAAAGACCCGAATCACGTTATTGAGTTAGAACCGGACGAGATAGCCAAGACTTAACGTATGAGGAAGTACTGTCAAAGATCTTGGATAGGAAGGAGCATGTCCCTACGACGAAGGTCATACCACAAGTTAAAGTCTTGTGGAGAAACCATGCTATAGAGGAAATGACACGGGAGTTGGAAAGCGGAAATGAAAGCGAGGTATCCTCATCTTTTCGAAACACACAGTATCGTCATCGTCAATTTCGAGGACGAAATTTCATAAGGAGGGAGGTTGTAAGATCCCAAATAATTAATAAATGAAATTTAATTTCCTCTAATTATTATTTTGAAATAGTAAGGGTTGATGTGATTAATGTGGATAATTCACGGGTAAAATACGCAAATATTTCAAAATATGCAAGTGGTTATAAAATATTCATTGTTGTTTGGAATATTCGTTTGGTCGTGGAATATTCAATGCTTCGGGAATATTCGTATGCGACGCAGTAATGTACCATGTGTGGCCCCATAACGAAAAAGCGATTGGAGGAAGAAAATGACAAATATAAGTTGTTTAAAAATAACACAGAGTAGTTGTTACTGGTTTACATTTGTTGGAATACCCGTTGGTTAAAACACGATGTCTGGCGTTGTTGAATCGGTAGCACACGGTATTGCACCAATTATTGACTCTTACGTGAAAGGCACTACTCAATAATGGTTACGATAATTCTTCGTTCGGTGTTTTATTTTATTGATTCAATAATTCTTTGCGTTGATATTTTATATTCTTCATTGTTTTAATAACTGTCATTACACAAGATTTTTCATTGTCGAAACAATAATTCATATTATCCTAATAATATTATTAGATAACATTATTGGCAATGTCTAGAAAGTTACATCTAAGGAGAGGTTTGGTCACCTAATTGCATGCCACCAAGAAGGAGAAATTCTTATTGAAAGCCCTCTTCTCTGGAACCGCCTCGTTGTCAATATTGTGATTACAGTAATATTATTTGTGAATAATTAATTATTGATTCATATGATGAGGAAAATATTGATTTTATGTGGATATAGATGGAGAAAATTTTAATGTGACAATTGTTAAAAATTGAAATTTTATCTTTTTCGATAAAATAATTCATTTAAATATATATTATTATATTTTAATAATATAATAATGGTGATATTTTTACAACGAATGTGGGATATATGAGTATACGAGGAGGAAGAGTATTTTTGTTGCAATAAATGTTTAAAACATGTTAAACATGTCGGTGGACCCCATTTATTGACTGAAATTTGATTATAAATTCTAAAATCACCCGCTTATGGATTTCGGTCAATTTCTGTTGGAATTTAGAAAAACTTTCTTCTGCAAAGTTGTAGAGAATTGGATTTCCTATAAAAACTCATGAGATTCGAATTTTCTGATAAAAGGGCTATTTATTGTGAATTATTGAAGTTCAAGCTCAAAATAATTAATTTTGGAAGTTTAAATTATTTTAAATTAGAAAAACGTTTTTTTTATTTTCTTCTAGAAGGTTGGCATGTGTGAATTGCTTGAGATTCAGATTTCAAAGAATACGTATAATATTTTTATAAATATTAATATTTTATTAAATTTTCTCGCTTTTGGTGTTCTAAGCAATTTCCTATAAATAGGTGCTTAGGTTAGAATTGAAAATCACACCCGCTGAAACTCAAGTTTTCTCTCTATATTATCGAGCGTATTCTTGTGAGTATTTTGAGTATACTTTGAGTATTGCTATACGGTGAAAGTTCAAGATATAGTCTATATCCAAAGATTCCAGCTTAAGACTTGATCTTTCGAGGTAAGGGATGTTATTTTATTCTAAAATGATATTATTTCTTCAATATCATTATGCCAAATATTGGTTGAAACTTTTATCAAATTTAGAACTTTTCATGCTCGGGGTTACTATTCATGAGTTACTTATTCACGAGTTACTATTCACGAGTTACTATTCATGAGTTACTATTCACGAGTTACTATTCACGAAATCACTATTCATGAAGCGTGATGATGTTTTTTTGTGAAATTTCTATCTTTTGGTGTCGAATTACTATTCACGTATACAACACTATTCACGATACTCGGACTATTCACTAATCGACACTATTCATCAAAAAATGAAATTTTTCCTTTTCGTCAAAATATCTATTACGGATACTAGCTTTAATTGTATCCATGTTTTGATCATTCTTGAATTTTACACCACTATGATTATTTTTGAGGTATTTTTGACGTGGATAAAACAAAGTACTTAATCCTTAATCCTTAATCCTTGTCATTTTGTTTCACCGGATTCGTTTCTTTAAAAAATATTTTTCATCATCCTCGGTCTTAAATGATGATATTATTGAATATCTTTGGCACGTAGTGCAAAGATGAATGATTTATGATGAATATCTTTGGCCCGTAGTGCAAAGATGAATGATTTCGATGAATATCTTTGGCTGTAGTGCAAAGATGAATGATTTCGATGAATATCTTTGGCCGTAGTGCAAAGATGAACAGTGTTTAGATGAACATGACCAATCGGTGAATGTCCTTGGCCTCAGAATAGTGCAAGGATGAATATTTGATCTCGAGATATATATTGATTGATGTTACGAGGATAAAATAGATTTATGAACTTTAAAATTCATACATAGAAGATAGTAGTTTGCATTCTCTACTTAACTCTTTTAATGAATTATTATTTCATTGCGAATATTGATTTAAAACTTGTTGTCTATTGTATTCTATTATATTTTTCCTCGTTGAAGACTAACGATAATTTTGTTGTATATTATCTTAGTCATAATATTCTTTATTGGGCTAGTCGAGCTCACCCTTTTCCTTTTGTTCCATTTTTCTTCTCGTGAGGCGAGAATATAAGCGAGTACAGTCTGGGTATGGAATGAAAGTTCTAGGGAGAGTTGTTTAGTAGTCCTCACCATTGTTGTAAAATAATGTACCAATAATTATGATGAGGATTTATTTGTATGTGGATATTGTCTAGATGGCAATATCTGTATTTAAACTCATAGTTTTACTATTGTAATAATAAAGTTGTAGTTGTTTCTGTACCGTGTATTGACAACTCAGAATGGGGGATGTAGACCTATTTTGGGGGTGTCACAAAACTCGATTTCACGCTCTGGGGGAAGGCCAGGAAGTTCTTCAAGGAATACGTCAGGAAATTTATTAACAATAGAAATATCATTCAAATTTGACGTATTTTTGTTTAAATCTGTGACATGGGCTAAGAAATCTTGACATCCATTTTTTAATAAATGAATAGCTTTATGGCTTGATATGACAGTGATTGACTTTAGTGATTTGGTTGCTTAAATTCGCATAATAGGTTGGTTAGAAATATGAAAACTAACAACCTTACGAAAACAATTAATTTTAGCATGATGAGTGGTCAACCAATCAATCCCTGAAATCACATCAAATGCAAGTATTTTCATAGAGATAAGATCGACAGGTAACGTGCGGTTGCTGATTTGAATCAAACAAGACTTAAAAATAGTGGATGTAATGAAGGTTTCTCCCAACGGAGTTTCAACAGATAAGTCAAAGTCTAATTTATCCGGAGTTAAATTTAAACGTTGAGCGCAAGTAGGAGAAATAAAATAATGGGTAGAACCGGTATCAAATAAGGTATAAACTTCGCTAGAGTATATGATTAGCTTACCCGTGATCACCTCGTTTGGATTCCTCACTTTTTGGGAGGTTACAACAAATGCTCTCCTTTGAACTATCGATTTTGTCTTATTTGGGTCGGCCTTTGATGCCTCCATCCCAGCTGGACTTGACTTCAGTGCATGACAAAATCGAGCTAGGTGACCTTGTCTTCCACAATTATAACATGCTTTGGACTACTGCGTACAGTTTGGACTGATGTGTCCCTCCCCTCCTTCCTTAACAACATGTGTTGATGCTGACGTGTTTCCATCATTGTTAAACCTTTTCTTCTTCAAATTTCAACTTCTATTGTCTTGGCCATGATTACCACCGAAGTAGTTACCATTTCTGGCATATTGATTCCTTCCACGTTTGTTGTCATCGCTTCGATGACTGCTACCACTGGTATTATCACTTTCCCGGCTGCTCTCTCTTGGTTAGGTTAACTCATTATTACGCTCCAATAACTAAGTCATATTCACAACATCTAAATACAAGCAAAGTTTGTGAGAAATGAGATTTTGACGTATCTCGGGTTTCAAACCTCTTAGAAATATCCGCGTCATTCTCTCCTCATTATCAACCAAGTGGGACATAAATCGGGACAACTCGGCTAACTTAGCTTCGTACTGCAATACAATTATATTGTTTTGCTCCAGCTTGATGAACTCTACCTCTTTCATGTGATGAATACTTTCGGGAAAGTACTTATCGTTGAACAGTTCTTGGAACTTCTCCCAAGACATCTCGAGTGCGGCAGGCTGAGTATGTTTCTTGATTCCCACCAATGAATCACCTCTCTCTCTCAACATGAAGGTGGCAAGGAACCTTTTGCTCCTCGGAGCATCCCAAGATATCAAATATCTTGGTGATCTGCTTTATCCACATCTCCGCCTTAAGTGGTGTTGACTCTCCCAAAAACTCTGGTGGTCCCAGCTCCTTGAGCTTCTTAGTAGTGACCATCCAAGAGTTGCCAGTGTTTCCACCTGCATTTTGAACAAGAGTCTCTCTCGCCTGATGTTGCATGAATTGCATAAAGCCTCTGAACATCCCATCATTCATCATCTGGTCGGTGTTGTTGTTTTCCTGAGGATTATTGCCTTCCTGATGCACATTATCCTGGGTATTGATCATTGGTGACTCAACGGTCTCATGTGCTTCATTTCTTATCTTGACATTTTCAGATGCCATTTTCAAACACTGCCACAAAACAAGGGTTAATTAACATGCCACATATTATCCCTATACTCTGACCGACCAATTAAAAAATAAATAAGCTTAGGTAGGACATACTAGCGAAGGAATTACCCGTCTCTCCCCTCCTAGTTCTGGTCTCACATCTCAGCCAGGGATCATATCCCTAAGCTTTGATACCAACTGTGATACCCCCAAAATAGGTATACATCACCCATTCTGAGTCGCCAAATACTTGGTACATAAATCAAATACAAACTTCTTTTATACAACACGACAAAAGCGTAGCTGAGAGTTTTTACACGAATATTATCTTCTAGACAATATCCAAACTCAAATGGAGTCCTTATTACATTTATTATCACACTATTTCATACAATAGTGAGGACTACTATAGCCACCATCTCGGACCATCACTCCGTTCCCCGACTAGTCCCAGCTACGTTCTCATTTCTTGAAGAGAATAATGAAAGCAAAAGGGTGAGCTCAACTAGCCCAGTAAGAAATATTATGACTAAGATAATGCAGAATAAATTATCATTAGCCTTCAACAGTGTTAAACTAATAAACAACAAGTTTAATTGCAGCAGAACAAGCAATCCATTAGAAGAGTCAAGTAGAGCATGATATCTACTATCTTCTATGATTTAAAAAGTTTTTCATCAACTTTATCGCTGAGACTCGGCTTAATAAATAAACCACATCATCGAATCATCCCTGCACTACGGGCCAAGGATATTCATGTAATCATCAATGGTCATGAACATACCAACAATTGTCCATCAATGCACTACGGGCCAATGAGGACTTTTACCACATCATTTGTAACATTACAGGTCATGATTATACCAAATGATCCTTGGTCATAATCATACCAATCAACTTTCCATCTATTCACGTAAGCCAAAATTACTTTCATCACAATATAAGCATGAGAATGATGACAATGATATAAGAATTCAATTAAAAGAAAAAAAGGATAAATTTTTAAATATAAATTAATTTATCCAGAATTCAATAATGTCCAAATTATCAACATGATACTGTTTTGTGGAGTAAAATTCAAGAATAATATTGTAACAAAAATGATTTGAACAGAAAAGAAATTAATTTTTATCATGAATAGTACCCCGGGTGAATAGTACTTTGTGAATAGTACCCCATGAATAGTACTTCATGAATAGTACCCATGAATAGTACTCTATGAATAGTACTTTGTGAATAGTACATGTGAATGGTATTTCGTGAATAGTACCCCATGAATAGTACTTTGTGAATAGTATTTCGTGAACAGTACTCCGACATGAAAAGCTTAAAATTTAACAAGAATGTTCAGAAAAATATCCTTGTGAAATGATATTAGATGAAGCGCAAATTTCACGGATATTCTACTAATTTCACGGAGTATATAAGCAATACTTTAACAGAATGAGTGTAGAATTAGGAATACGAAACGAAATAATATTACTCACATACTACAAAGTATGGAAGAAAATATTATTTCTTACGAATACAAAAAAAAATAATATCCCTTACCTTAGAAGAAGACTGGATACTAGAATAGTGAAGTAGCAAAATACTCTTCTTCTTTCTCACTATAGCTTCTCCTTCTATAGCTTCTCTCTCTATAATTTCTCTTGTGAGTCTTAGTGAATTGGTGAGAATAAAAGAAAAATGAGCTTCTATTTATAGGAATATATAGTTTCAATAATTGCATGTTTTAGGGCTCGAAATATTACAGTATATTACCTTCATCTTTTCCTTCATTTTTAATTTAGTCCTGCAAGTATTATCAAACTTGCACCACCTCCCCTAATAGTACATGCATGTGAATCAATAGTACATTCATGTGAATCAATAGTTTTATACATGTGAAAAAAATAGTTACAGTATAGTACCTTCATCTATACCTCTATTTTTAATTTAGTCATGCAAGTATTATCAATCATGCACCACCTCCCCTAATAGTACATGCATGTGAACAAATAGTTACAAGCATGTGAATTAATAGTAATTAATTTCTCATTTATCCGATTAATTACCCAATCAGTCACTTTAACCTCCAGAAATCAATTATTATCGAAATAAATGTTGATTTCCATTAACAATAATAATCCCAACACAATGGAAATATCAATTTCATCTTTAATTAACACGAACTTATTCACCATTAATATTATAACTCACAATATTTAATAACCAGGTCATTCCCAGGAAAGAGGGGGCTTTACGATAAGGATTTCTCCCTATTGGCGCGTAATTAGGTGACCAAACCTCTCCTCGACAGAACTTTCTAGACATCATCAATATTGTAAATAATAATATGAATAACTTAGTCGTCTCAATTATTGATTTAATAATATAAAATATTATGTAGATGATACTGTGACAATAATTGAATCAATAATATAAGAGATATTATACAGTAATTATTGTAGCAATAATTGAGTATACCTGAGTGACTTCACACGTAAGCATCAATAATCAAAGATACTGTATAATACCATGTGCTACTATGTAACCACGCGTATTACTGTACTTTTACTACCGGGTAGTTCAACAGTTTAACGGTAAAACTTTCGCCATTATTTTTATAAAAGATATTTCTGTCGTTTTCTAACTCCGACAATACTTCCGTTGTGGGGTCAACCAATGATTGTGTCGTCGTACGAATATTCCTTGTTAAAACGAATATTCCCCGACCAATCGAATATTTTATAACTACTTGCTTACTTTGCAAAATTTATAAATATTACCCACAACTATAACATTATATAAAATCCACACCATAATATTCAAAAATATATTTCAAGAAAAATTAATCTTTATTCATAAAAGTTGGGGTCTTAAATGTTAGCCCTTCAGGTGGCCCATATGGTTTTTCCGATGTATCGGCCTGATATCCCTCTTGGCGGAGATTCAGTGACTCAGGAGGAGTTACATCAGATGGATAGGTTGGATGACGTAGATCTCAACACTATTGACTTCTTTGATGTATTTTCTCGCTATATCTTTTGATAGGCCTCTGTTAGATACTGGGTGGCTATGTCCCATTCTTGTTATATCTTTTGATAGGCCTCTCTTAGTTGTTGGGCGGTTGTGCCCCATTTCCCTGTATTTTCTAGCTGTATATAGAGATGATGTATTAGACGATGATGCTCTTAAGAATATATATATATACTATTTTCCATTCCCTACATCATATTGCCATATATTATTTATCATGCATGCATTATGCTATGCATATGTATATCCAGAGATGTTCAACATTGAGCCTTGGATGGTCTTATGATACGGCCCACACAGATGTCTTCCTCGACAATTAGCCGCATTGATCACACCCCACCAGTATTGGTAGCCTCATGCTTGAGATCGTGGTATGATAGCTTATCACCCTCAGATCGGGTGACTGTAAATCAGTTATTGCGGCACTCTGTGACCCTCTTGATGTTCCAGATTCCATTGGGCTTTGTAGGGGGCATGTTGGAGCACTGAGTACCGGATAGGCAGGTGTTCTAGTTGGAAACCCAGGAGTTGACCCCTACTTTTGAGGAGTATGAGCGACTGACAGGTTTGCCACTTGACAGGCCCTTTGCTCGTATGGCTGTAGGAGACATGAGCTGATAGTTTATGACCTTTACTGGCTTGAGGCGTAGAGTAGCCCAGGATGAGATCACCTCTGGGCATGTAGTGTCCATGCATTTTCTGATAGACAGATTTGGCTCCTTTGATAGTTATGCACAGCACTCTGGGGATTTCACCATGTCGGAGGATGAATGGCGTATTTCCAGAATAGATGTACTCTTGATGTGTGTAGTGGCTTATCTATACATGCCACTGTACATTGATCATTTAGACATCGGTGTAGTTATGGCAGTGCGGGCTCTCCGGGAGGGACGCATCATTGTTCCGATAATTATGGAAGAGACCTTGAGGTCGGCCACATATTGCCACACCCATCCTACAGTGGTATTTACAGGTAGCTCGGTCTTACTGTATGTGTGGTTCATGTCACACCTGAGACCGATTGGCACATTTCGATGCCATGGGTACTGCTTTTCCCATGAGATAGCCATGTCTTACTCCTTTCAGCCGGTGGAGTGTACAGATGCTGCTTCTTGGTTGATTTTCTTGGCAGGGATCAAGGATCCATTTGACATTTTGCCGTGTTCAAGGATTAGTTCTCCCTACAGCTTCATTACTCATGCATCTGGCATGGATTACGTCCATTTGGCTGGTTTGAGGGGTATAACCACATATCACCCGCTGGCTATGATGGCACAGTTCGACCAATTTTAAGATGTTCATCCTTTTGAGGGGGCATTGGGTTAGCGTTTAGCTTCTCGACTTTTATCAACAGAGGATAGATTCAGGGTTTATGCCTGTTGGGCCTAATATGAGAGGGCTAAGTTTACTATTAGCCATCCAGGCCATTTTACAGAGTATTCTGCATGGATTGAAGAAGAGATTACATCGGCTGGGGTTGTATCCACAGAGCCGGGTGTTGATTCTAACAGTGGGGAGCCCACGGAGGATACCGATTCTCCCACTGAGGATGAGCTATTCGCTGGGTTGACAGTAACTCTGATTGATTCTCCCAGTGTTACTACTATGACTCCGTATTTGGCAGAGTATTTAGAGCAGAGTCTGCATCTGATGACATATGAGAGGGATCAGGCTAGGGCCTTGATGTTGACAGCTCTTTCTGGGAGAGATGCCGCTCTAGTTGAGAGTGATGATGCTTTAGCTCATACAGATACCGCTGTTGTTGAGAGGGATGAGGCCAGATCATCTAGAGATGCAGTTGTTACTGAGAAGGATGGCACTATATCTACCAGAGATGCCGCTATTGTAGATAACACTGCATTGAGGACTCATACTACTTATATCATCGCAGGGATGAGCACGTTCATTGATGAGCATAGTGTTACTATGCAGATGGTTGTGGATCTCTTGGCTCAATTTGATACCATAGGGTAGGAGCTCATAGAGTTACCCCCTTCTTCTGAGAGGGATGCCATGTTGGATTTGATAGCACGCATATACACTGATTTATAGATGGGTTTGGATTTTCCTGCACAGACTAGCTTAGCCATTTTTGTCATGTGTTGTACATACTGTATATATCAAACAATATTATATAGGGTAGGGAAATATATTTTGATTCACTTCCGTTTTAGTTATGGCTTGTTACTTAATTGATATTTGTCTGTTTCTCCATGGCTTGTGATCTTGAGGTATTCTGAACTCCCCCTTGATGGATGGACATTAAGATGTCTCAGGATCTTTCAGAATGGATCGTTGATCTGTGTATTCCCTACCCTTTGAAGTCTTGGGACTAGTTTCTGTATGTGGTTATGGAGAGGATTGTGGCTTTCCTCTCTAAGATTGACCGCCCCACAGATGGTCGTCAGTACTCCTTTGTATTGGGGAGCCCAGGTAGTTCCACCTCTTATGGATTGGTGTTTCTCTTTGAGGACTCAACCGTAGCTTAGATGGTCATCGGTTCTCCCAATTGTGTGGGAAGACTAGGTAGTTCCATTCCTTTGGTCTAAGCTAATGAAGTATAGTTTGAAGATTGATTCCAGTACCATTTGATAAGTTTTTATGTTTTGGTAGGGGAGAGACCAAACCAGGAATGGCTGCCTATGTACTCCCATTGAGAAGGGGAGATCAGGTCTGCATAGTTTGAACCTAGCGTGAATAGGTTCAAAGTTGTATGTGGTGAAAAGGGTGTAGAGATTTTTTTTTCTATAGTTAGACCGGACCATAGAAATGGCTGCATATGAACTCCTGTGTATTGGGGAGATCAGGTCTGTGTAGTTCACCCCATGTACAAGACAGACTATAGATGTGAAAAGTTTGATCCCTGGTTGGACAAATTGAAGTTGTGAAAGGTTTAATCCCTGGTGGGACAAACTTAAAGTGTGAAAGGTTTAATCCGTAAGTTGAGTGATGGATCTGATGATCCAAAACCAGGCTGCTGGTTGGAAAGTGTGTTTATCCCTGATGGGGCAAACTAATGCGAAGAAAGGTTGTATGTAGTGAAGGGTTTTGAAAACCTGAATTGACTGGGGATCTGGTGATCCAAAACCAAGATGCTGGTTTGCAGGTGACTTCAGACATAGTACCGTTTCACAGTGTCCAAGTTAATGAGTTGTGGAAATTCATCGCCATACATTTCTTGTAATCTGAGGGCTCCTACTGTCAATATCCCCTTGACAACAAATGGGCCTTCCCAGGTTGGGGTGAATTTTCTTTTGGATTGATCTTGGTTGTCAAAAACCTTCTTTAAGACCAAGTTATGTTCTTTGAATTGCCATAGCCAGATATTTTTATTGTAGGATCTAGCAATCCTTTGTTGGTATAATTGACCATGGAATATGGCAGCAGCTCACTTTTCATCTATTAGAGATAATTGGTGGTACCTATCTTGTAACCATTGGTCTTCATCCAGCTGAGCGTCTATTAACACTCTGAGAGATTCCATGTCCACTTCTATGGGGAGCACTGCTTCGATTCCATAGGTTAATAAGTGGGGGGTTGCCCCAGTCGAAGTGCACATTGATGTTCTGTAGGCTAATAGAGTCAGAGGCAACATGTCAGGCCATTATTTATGATTGGCGGACATCTTTTGCATGATCTTTTTGATATTCTTATTAGCCGCTTCAACAACACCATTTATCTTTGGACGATAGATGACGGAGTTGAGATGTTTGATGTGAAATTTACTGCATAACTCCTCCATTATTTGATTGTTGAGATTTTTGGCATTGTCTGACACAATCACCTCTGGTTGTCCATATCAATAAATGACATTATTTCTGATGAAACCAATGATAACTTCTGTAGTAACCTTGGGGGAAGAGGCTGCTTATACCCACTTGGTGAAGTGGTCAATCATGGTGAAGATAAACTGATGCCCATTACTGGCTTTTGGCTCGATGGGCCCGATTATGTCCATTCCCCACATTGAGAAGGACCAGAGAAAACTCATATTATGGAGCTCCCTTGGAGGGGCGTGGAAAGCATTCCCATGAAGTTGGCATTGTTAACATCTCTTGACGTGATTATAACAGTTAGCCTTGAGAGAGAGCCAGTAATGCCTTGTTCTTAGGATTTTTTTGACAAGTAGAGGGCCGCTCATGTGTGGACCTCACACTCCACCATGGATTTCATCCATGAGCCTCTGAGCTTGGTCTTGGTCTAGACATCTGAGGAGACCTAGTCCTGTATCTCTTTTGTAGAGTGCGTCTCCACTTAGGTAGAATTTCATGGCCATTCGATGGATCCACTTTCTTTCAACTTGACAAACCTCAGCGGGTGTAGATCCATCTCGTAGATACTCCTTGATAACCTGATACCAAGGGTGTTGGATGGGAGGAAGTTCATTCGATACTTCTCCAATGTAGTTCCCATAGACTAGAGCCTTTTGCAGGGTAAATGTGATATTTGGCATGTCTTCCTTATCAAGTATATTGATCAAGGAGACCAAAGTTACTAGTGCATCCATAAAGTCATTCCTATTCCGAGGAATGTGGAGGAAGGATACTTCTTCAAACTCTGAAGCCATCTGTATAACCTGTCAATGGTAAGGTAATAACTGTAGATCTTTGGTGTGATAGATCCCATTGGTTTGCCTGATTATAAATTTGGAATCTCCAAAGATAGTTAACCGTCTGACGCCCATGGATTGGGCTAGTTTCAACCCCATGATACAGCCTTTATACTCAACTGTGTTGTTGGTGTTGGCAAACTGCAATTTGACGGCGATGAGATACTGCTCCCCCGTAATGGATACTAGAACTGCTCCAGCCCTAGAACCTTCCATGTTTATAGCTCCATCAAAATACATTTTACATGATTGATGTGTATCGTCCTGATGGTGTTGCTGAACTGTCATTACGCCTTCATTTGGGAAGTATGTTTCCAAGGGTTTGAAATCCCCTGAAGGTGCGGAGGCCAGTTGATCCGCAATTCCTTGACCTTAGATAGACTTTTGAGTCACATAGACTATATCAAATTGCTGTAGGATCAACTTCCATTTGGACAGTCTACAATTCAACATGGGTTTGCTCAACACGTACTTGAGAGGATCCACACGGGATATGAGGTGGGTTGTGTGACCATGAAGGTAATGCTATAACCTCATGGAAGCCCATGCTAAAGCACAACAAGATTTCTCAATCAGAGTGTACTTGTGTTCACTGCTGCTGAATCTTTTGCTGAGTTAATAGATAGCTTTTTCTTGGCCTGTATCATCTTTCTGTCCCGGCATGCAGCCCATAGTATTTTCATTGATTGATAGGTACATGAACAGGGGGCCACTATCCCTAGGACATACCAAAATAGGAGCTTGGATCAGCTGCTATTTGATTGTAAGGAAGGCTTTCTAAAAATCATCATTCCATTTCATGGAGGATTTCTTCCTTAGCAACTTGAAGATAGGCTCACAGGTTGTTGTGAGTTGGGAGATGAATCGGCTGATGAAGTTGATTCTTCCCAAAAATTCCTGTATTTCCTTCTCTATCTGAGGTATGGGCATTTTCGTGATGGCCTGGATTTTTGTAGGATCCAGCTCAATCCCTTTGTGGCTGACTAGGAATCCTAGCAACTTGCCTGATTTAACTCCAAAGGTGCACTTGGCTGGGTTCAGCTTCAAGTTATACTTACGCAACCTGCTGAAGAGCTTTTTGAGATGATCTAGGTGGTCTTCCTCCCTTCGAGACTTGACAATGATGTCATCCACATAGACTTCTATCTCTTTGTGCATTAGATCATGGAAAAGAGCCATCATGGCTCGCTGATAGGTAGCTCCGGCATTGATGAGGCCAAATAACAACCGTCTGTAGCAAAAGGTTCCCCAAGGAGTGATGAATATAGTTTTCTCATGATCCTCTTCAACAACCATAATTTGTTGGTACCTAGCAAAGCAGTCAGCAAAGGAGTACATGTCATATTGAGCTGTATTGTCAATGAGTATATGGATAAATGGCATGAGAAAGCTATCTTTGAGACAAGCTTTATTCAGATCCTTGTAATCCACGCAAACTTGCACCTTTCCTCTAGGTTTAGGCACGAGGACTATGTTGGATATCCACTCAGGGTATGTTGACACTATGATGATGTCGGCTTAAAATTGTTTCACAATTTCTTCTTTAACTTTTAAACTCCACTCAGGTTTTAATCGCCTGATTTTTTGCTTGACTAACTTGAATCCCTCTTTGATAGGAAGGTGATGAATGACGATGCCAGTTGACAAAACGACTATGTCTTCATAAGACCATGCAAACACATCATGGAATTAGGTCAATAGAGTAACCATGTCATTCCTTTGGTTTGGAGTAAGGTCCGTACAAATCTGGATTTGTTTGGGGTTTTTTGAGGTTCCAAGGTTAAAAGAGGTTATTTGATCAAGATTTTGCTTGGGTTTATCTTCGACCAATTCTTTGATCTCCTAAGGTATCTCATAGTCCTCTTATTCAATCTCCATCAAGTCTGAGTCCAACTTTACATCAAAGTTACAGTCCTGATGAAGAATAGGCACCTCATCAACAATTTTAGGCACATCTAACTTTAGAGTCATGAAACAAAATGCTTTCACTTAATATATGAAACTATTCAATCATACAAAGTATTAGCATGGAATGACAAAAACAATTGCTAATACTGTACAGCAAATATAAGCAGTTATTGCTATCTACAAGGCAGAGGGAGTTTCTACCCTTTTTACCCTTGTCGACAAATGCAAGGAATGCCGCTTCAATTGCCAAGGGTGAAGTCCTAGTGGATAGCTATGATGAAGGGGCTGTTATCGTCCTCTTTCTCTTGAATTATGACCATGATGTCTGGACAATCATCATCTGGGATGTCTCTATTCATACCCTTCGTATGGACCAAGATGCGCATGTTTGACAGATGTCTCTCTATCTCTTGTTTACGCTTTCTATTCCTTTCCTCCTCCTCTGGGTCTGGAATCAGGACTTCTTCTCCTTTAGCCAGTATCAATTTAAGAAATAGCATGGCTACCACACGGGTAGAGACCTTTAATAAAGGCCATACAGGATTATCATCTGTAGGTTTAGGCAAACGCCGTGTGGATGAAGGAACCTGTTTATGCTTGTGAGGGTTCCTGTGACTGGACCCAGGAGAATAGCCTAGTCCGATTGTCCCTATCTGACTGGGAACTTGAATTAGGCACTTGATGCCTTGATGATCCTTTTCTAACCCCTGTCCAGGTTGAAAGCCCAAGGAGATCATATCTTGACTTACCGACATTACCTCAGTAGAAACTCTAGGTATCAGAGGTGGCGCCCCAATGGGTTGATAGTGAGTGTTTCTCACCTCAAGGGCTTGGAAGCTGATAGGCTCAACTTCTGTATTAAAAATTATAAGTGGCATATCACTTTGAACAGGACATTCTGGCTTAGCATTGACAGTGACCAAATTACTATTAATGATGTATTTGAGTTGTTGATGAAGAGTGGATGGGACTGCTCTAGCCATATGAATCCAAGGTCTTCCTAACAGCAAGTTGTATCCTGTAGTGATCTTAAGCACTTAGTAGGATATGTAGAATGTATGTGGAACGATTTCCACGGGCAATTCAATCTCTTTGACAACATTTCAATGAGATACATCAAAGTCTTTGATGATTGTATGGCTGTTTCGAATTCTGTTTAGATTAATGTTCATCTTTTCCAATGTGGCATAGGGACAGATGTTTAGGGATGATCCCCCCATCTATTAGCACTCCTCTGACCATATATCTGGAAGACATAACCGCTATGTTCAACGATTTGCAATGACCGTCCCTTCGGGAGGTATGTCATCATCGGTGAAGGATATCACATTTCTATTAAAGATATGATCAACCAAATGATGGAATTTTTCAACATCCACTGTCTTTGTCAAGTGGGCTTCTTCTAGTACTTTCAGTAAGACCTTTCGGTGATCTTTTGAAGAGAAAACCAAGTCCAGAATAGAAATCTATTATGGAGCTTCTCTCAAGCTTTGAACCACCTTGGCTTCATTGTGTCCCGTTTTATGGAGGAATTCTTCAATATTCTCCCTGGGCACTTTCCCCTTAGATTTGATGATAGGCTTCATCACCCGTTGAGGAAGATACAGTGGATTTTCTCTAGACACTTCAACAGTTATATTAGATGTAGATCCTTCTGCTTCTCCTTAATTCCATGGCACTTTCTAAAGGCTGAAGACAGGATACTGTAGCTTGAATGGCAGTATGATTGGCTTTGGTGCAGCCACTTTCCAAGGGTTTTCAACGTCTTTATGCTAAATTTGTTGAATTGTAAGTGGTGTGGCAGACAAATCTCCCTTAGTGGATATAACTGCTACGACTTCCTTCCATCTTGGAGGAAATGTGTTCCCATTGGCAGATGATACAGCGTTATTATATGCCATTTACAGGTCACCATTGTTAATCATATTTTGAATAAGATGGCAGAGTGCCCAACATTCCTCAGTGTTGTGACCGCGAGAGTAGGAGTGGTATTGACATACTCTATTAGCATCAAACCACTTTGAGTGTGGGTTGACTAGAGGTAGCAATGCTATGATTTTTCCTTCATTAATCAGCATCTGAAATATCTCTTCCATCGGCTGGTCTAAATAGGTGAATTCCCTTTTATTGGCGAAATCCCAATGGGCTTTAGCTTTTGCTTTTTTGGCAATTTTTTCCTCTAATGTTTCACTTTCCAGAATAAGCGATGGAGTACTGGTGATAAGATAAAGGAGGATAGCATGCTCCTGACTGAATAATTGACGTGTGACTTGGTGTTGATGAACCATCAGTTCTACCAATTGATTAACTTGTTCATGAAGAGACTTTAACTCTCATTCCATCGTGAACTGGAATTGTGAATAATCCTATTTGTCGGAACTATCCTTGTTGATTTGGGATGAACCACCAACATAGTTGGACCTCTACCCACTGTCCCAGTTAATCATGTTAACCTCCTCTTCCTTGTGTTGAGGGAGAGGGTTATTTTGAACATGTGGTTGGTCGGGCTTGGTCACCATGATCTCACCATTGTCAATTAAATCCTGGATCTTATGCTTAAGGGCCCAAAAATCTTGAGTATCATAGCCTGGAGCTCCAGCATGGTAAGCACACATCTTGTTTGCATTGAAACCCTTTCCACTCGGGTTGGCTGGTGGAAGGATATGAGTGATTTTCTTCTGATTTGTCAGAAGCTTGAGAATGTTTTTGAGTGAATCCCCAAAGGGTGTGAACACTCTTGTACGTCTGACTTCTCCACTTTTTGGAAAGTGAGGATTTGAATACTAAGCTTGAAAAGGGGATTAATTTCTCCTCTGAATAGGCAAATCAAGGAAACATCCTCCTCTTTTTTCTTATGGACCCCTCCGGGGTTTTTCCCATAACTTCCAGATTGGATGTGCTCAGCTACTGCTTTTAGTGCGGCGAGGTCTTGAATCTTTCCTGATTTCAATCCCATTTTAGCCATTTCTCCATGCTTAATCATTTCTAAGAATGACTTGCCTATTCCAGCTAAAACCCTCTCATAAAAGGGAGCTTCTTCAATGTCTATGAAGGTCATCACCATTTCAGACTCGGTCATAGACGGGATAACTTGAGTAGCCAGACGCCTCCATCTTTGGGCATACTCTCTGAATGACTCATTGACTTATTTCTTGACCTCAGTAATTTGGTACAGGTCTGGAGTCATCTGAGTTTGAAAGCTGTATTAACTGAGGAAAGCATGGGCTAACTCCTCCCAACTGTGAATTTTGGAGTTGTCCAATCTGGTGTACCATGCTCTGGCTTCTCTAGTCAGACTTTTCTGAACTAGCTACATTCTAAACTTTTCATTATTGGCATAGGATCCAAGCTCTCCAATGAATACCTTTAAATGGGTATAAGGATCTCCCAATCCATCATATTTCTCAAAATCGGGAGTTTTTAATTTTTCTGAATAATGAACACCGAGGAATATACAAAGGTCAGAATATAAAACACTCCCGTGTGTTCTAATCCCCTTGATGTACCGAATGGTCTCTTCCATTTGTAGAACTTTCTTCCTAATATCACTGGTGTCTTGATCTTCTTTAAGACAGGTGATTTCAGGGGTTTTGTTGGTCTTATCAGACTGAGACTTAGGTGTTGGAACATTTTTGCCCAGACCCTGGGTTCCTCCATGTGCAGAGGGTTCTGTGTGGATAGGTATTTGTGGACCCTGAGTTGACTTGTGTAATTCTTTGAGCAGAACAGCCAACTCTGTGATTTGATTCCTTAATCCTTTGAACTCCTCGTAAGAGACAGGAGTAAGATTAGACTGACCAGATGTAGCCATGTTTGGCTGTAGGCTTAGTGCCTTTTTGGACTTTGAACGGGTAATCGGACCAATTGCTTCCCTACAAAAAGACTTTTGTAGTTTAGTCTTAAGGAAATGTGGAAATGTTATATGCTATGTAATGTGTCCATTTTTAAGAGTGTTATCCTGCAAAATGGATGTCAACTGTTTTAATGACAGGATAGCATGACAGGTTTTGATATGAAAAGGGAATGCATGTTCACATATTCATTTATATTTTCCATTACATTGAGATTGAAATGGAAATGACATTAAAAGTAATTGAAATGGGAAGGTATGAAGAGACTTCCCTCCATGTTTTCTTTATCAGAGGTTGACCTATCTTAGACTACTCTCGCGGCTTTTTGGCATAAAGGTTCCCAGATCATCGCAATTTACTTAACGGGAAGTTAATCCGGTCTTTCAATTGGAGCGAATCTGGGTGGTGCATTTTCTGAGCCTCATTGGAATTAGTCTCCCTATGAGTCCAGTAATAAAACACCGATAGGATAGACTCCTGGTGGAGGGACCACACAACATACATTCACATACATTGCGTCTCACCGTATGGAAATGATGACATGTACGAAGCACTAATATCACAGGCAGATATGGTGTGAAGCACTAAGTGCAGTAAGTAAATGCATTAGTACACATTTTTTCAAATGTAAATGCAACATCCACACACAAGCAGATAAAAGTTTTGAAAAGCTTTGAATAGCGGCTTAAGCCCTCTTACTGGATGTCCCTAGCAGAGTCGCCACCTGTCGACGTTGGGATTTTTTATTTGTCCGTTTCTGTTCTTATATTTTGGTGTTCTAATGTTAGGTGAGATTTGTTTGAAAAAATAAGTTTGAAAAGGTCTGACATGTATATGTCGACGATTTGACTGTAAGAGTCGCCAGTTGGTATTTTTAAATGGTTGCACCAATTCAACCGAGAAATGGTTTGCACATAGACCTAGTGATGTGACATTGTTTAACAGGTCTGCAAAACCAAAATTCGTTAGGGTCCGAGGGCTTGATTATGCGAAGGGAAGGTGTTAGGCACCCCCCGACATCCATGATAACACGGTTACCATTTAAACTTTTATCTAAATGTGTGTGTGGGTGTGTGCGCAGTTGTTTGGAAGTAGTGTTATGCCTCGTTTGCACCTATATACAAAGGGTCAAAATTTTGTATAAAAGTTCAATTTTAACGAAATATGGCAATGATCTTTTGTAAAATAGGTTTTTCAAACCCTTATGCTCAATAGTAATTGAGGCCTTTGATACTTCCATTTTATTAAGTGTTCGGCTGGATTGCTTTTATTATTTTCGAGATGTAAACCATCTTCGAGAAAATAAGATACATAGCAGTGTCGAACTCCTTATGGGCATGAGAGCCATCTAAGGAAATTCAGACACCGTGAATAATTTATAAGTTGGTTGCAGCTTAAAATGTCCATCATGGGAACCGAATCTAAATTTAGGAACTGAATCTATGATCACATGATTCCTAGGCTCACATGATAAAGCAATATGTACAACAGCTAGAAAATGAACTAGATTTGAGTAAATCTGAGCTTTAAAGCTTCGACGGTTCCAGTTTAGTCACCATGAACCGGTTAAAGTGAGAAATAGCCAGATTTAGTCAAATCTAACCCGCAGGCTAATAAATAATTATATATATATATATATATTTAATATATATATATATATATATATATATATATATATATATATATAAACAATCAATTGCCACAAAGTGAACTCCAAGGGACTTGAAATATAAATATATATATATAAGCGAGAAATGGCCACGAAGTGATCTCCAGTTTGATCGAATGTAAATATATATATATATATATATATATATATATATATATATATATATGCAATAAAAGCCACGGATCAACGATCCGGCCATACACACACACAACACGACTCTCAATGGGAATATATATATGTGGATGGAAGTGAGAAAATGCTTAAAAATCTTAGATGTCTTACAGTGGGCTGCCAAGAAGACTTCAGATAGCTTCTGATGAATGAATACTCAGTTTTCACTGTTTAAATTTTAATATGTAGCAAAACACAAGCTCACAAGTATTTGGAAAAAGAAAGTACTCAGTTTAAAGTGTGTACAGAGTAAAATGGACAGGGTTTCCTGGCCTTTTCTTTTTAAAATGGCCACCCCAAGCCCTCTATTTATAAACGGGGAACCGCAGGTCCACCTGCGGCAGCCGTGGCTCCACCTGCAGTAGCCGTGGGTCCACTTGCGACTGGTCGGGGTGCCCTAGGCTCTGCGGATCCTGCCGTCTCGAAGTACGTGCACTCATGCAATGCGTTGTCCGCTTAAACATTCATAACTTTCAATCCGGGCATCCGATTGAGGCGTGTTATACCTTTCTGGAATGCTGTTGTCGAGAGCTACACAATGACATGGGATAAGAGGTTGTACGAAGTCGGGAAGATGGGTCCATGACCAGATCTTCGGGTCTTCAAATTCTATCAAGTGTGTTGTCTTGTGTAGTAGTCACTCGGGATTTTGAGCTATGGTTCTTGTGGGACAGTTCTGTGTGAAATATGGGATGAAATGTTGTTAAGAGTGTGTGAATGTGGTTTTGTGGTGGCAAAATGATGATTTTTTGCCTCACTGGTGTTATCTCCGGTTCTGCGCTGATGTAACATTCGTTGCTCAGGGTTATCTCTGAGATTGGGCTGCTGTAAGTAATGAATGTCCTCAGGGTTGTCTCTGAGGTGCTTTGACCTCCTAGGGTTTTTTTTGGGGTTGGAACTGAGTGCCTCGGGGTTATCTCCGAGGTTGAAATTAACTTTTTCGAGGTTATCTCTGGAACTGGATATGCTTCCGTCAGGGTTGTCTCTGAGGTTGGAACTGAATATCCCGGGGTTGTCTCCGAGATTGAAATTGAGTATCTCGGGGTTGTCTCCGAGATTAAAAATTGAATATCTCGGGTTTGTCTCCGGATCGAGTGGATTTGACTTCCGTGGTTATCTCCTAAGACAATTACGCCTCCCGTATAAGGTTAATGTAATGAGAATGCAAAATTTCAAGTGTCTACACCCACCATATCCACCACCATCTCTAGAGGACGAGGGTGAAAACGAGGGCAAAGGAAAAGGCCATATCGATGGTGGAGAGTGATCGTGCTCACAGCAAGGCCCTCTAATATTATTTTTCGCAGTACTGGCCAATAAGGGCATGGCCTGATTCATGTCTATGGGAGTCCTTCTTTATATTATTATATATGAGCTATTATGATCTAGGAATTGCTAGTATTACATCTTATGGGCGTTAGTAGCCTTGGATTTATTATGTATGGATTTATTATATTTTGGTTTGATTATGATGTATGGATGCTTGTTGTCGTCATTGTTTGGAGTATAGCCATTTTTTTGGCCTTTTGCATATTAGATTCTTTTCATGTTGGATTATGCTTGATGATGCCATGCTATGGCTTGATTGCCCTATTTTGAGTTGTTATTATTGCAAGGGTATATAGTTACCTTTTATCTTTTATGCCATTCTATAGCTTTTGATTAACCCTATCTTTAATTACCTATATGATTTGTATGGGTTTTATATAATTACTTTTTTTTTATTATGGCCAATGAAATGCTTATAGTATTGCTTTGTCAAAGGTGTCAAGCTGAGTTATTAGATTAATTTTTAGTTAAGACTACTATTGATCCTTGTTGACGTTAGGATTTTTATATGTCCCTTTCTATGCTTTTCTTTTGGTGTTCTCATTTTAGATGAGTTTTGTTTGAAAAAACAAGTTTGAAAAGGTCCGACATGTATATGTTGACGATTTGACTTTTAGAGTTGCCAGTTAGTAATTTTCAATGGTTGCACCAACTCAACCGATAAAAGGTTTGCACAAAGATCCAATGATTGGATACTAATTAACTGGTCTTGGAAACCGAGATTCGTTAGGGTTCGGGGGCTTGATTAAGCGAAGGAAAGGTGTTAGGCACCCCCCGACTTTCGTGAAAACACGGTTACCACCACTTTTCATTTAACTTTTATCTACGTGTGTGTGTGTGTGTGAGTTGGGCCTATGTGCAATTGTCTAGAAGTAGTGTTATGCCTCGTTTGCACCTATATACAAAGGGTTTGACTTTTGTATAAAAGTTTAATTTTAACAAGATATAGCAGTGAAATTTTGGAAAAAAAAATTTCAAACCCTTATGCTCAATAGTAATTGAGGCCTTTGATACTTCCATTTTATTATATGTTCGTCTTGATTGCTTTTATTTTTGAGATGCGAGGCATCTTTGAGAAAATAAGATACATAGCAGTGCCGAACTCTTTGTGGGCATGAAAGCCATCTAAGGATATCCAGACATCGTAGATAATTTATAAGCTTGCTGCAGTTAAGAAATGTCCATCTTGGGAACCGAATCTAGATTCAAAGGTTGAATCTGTGATCACATGATTCCAAGGCTCACATGAAAGAGTAATATGTACAAAAGCTAGAAAAAGAACAATATTTGAATAAATATAAACCATTCTAGCTTCTACAGTTCCAATTTAGTCACTTTTGAATCAGTCAAAGTTAGAAGTAGCCAGATTTAAGCAAATCTAGCCCGTAGGCTATAAGATTAAATATCTACATTATGAAAGCAGTTAAAGCAAATATTTATATAAATGCGGTAAATATATATATATATATATATATAGTGGAGTGAACACCCAATTTTATGTTCTTTCAAATTTTCTCTTTCTGTCCTGGCATTGGTTAAATGCAGCCTGTTATTGAAATGGCATATTGTCTTGCTTTTTCCAAAATGGGGGACTATAGGTTGGTCTCCTAGCTTGCCCATGTAAAACGAGTGATACATCTTCATTGCCTTTATCGGGTACCCTCTTGGGATCGCTCGCATACTTGTCAATCTATATATGCTCGGCGACTACTTCCAAGGTAGTGAAGTCTTTAATCTTGCCTGATTTCAGGCCCATCTCTGCTATTTCGTCGTGTTTGATCATTTCCGAGAATGGCTTTCCTATGCCTACTAGGATTCTCTCATAGTAAGGTGCATCTTGGATATCAATAAATGTAATTGCCATCTTAATTTTTGTCACTGATGGAATGATTTGTGCTGCCAGACGTCTCCACCTTTGAGCATATTCTCGGAAAGACTCAGTACTTTGCTTTTTTGACTTTAGTCTTTTGGTATCGATCCGGTACCATTTGTGACTGAAAATTGTACTAATATAGAAAAACGTGGGCTAATTCTTCCCTGTTGTGGATTTTGGCAAAGTCAAGTCAGGCATATCAAACTTTAGCCTCTCCAGTGAGACTCTTTTAGAAAAGCTACATTCTAAGGCTTTCATCTTCAGCATAAGACCCTAGCTCGCCAATGTATACTTTCAAATGCGTATAGGGATTGCCTGCCCCATTGTATTTTTTAAACTCTGGGACTTGGAATTTGTCAGGATATCGAGCCCCTGGGAATATACAGAGATCTAAATATGTGACACTTCCATAGTTTCCAGTCCATTTGATTGACCGGATGGTTTCCTCCATTTGTTGGACTTTCTTTCTTATATCCCCAGTTTCTCGATCATCCCTGAGTTTTATGATTTTAGGGTTTTTGTTGGTACCTTTATTGGAATGAGGTATAGCTATCTAGGTTTCCATCTTTCTGTTAATACCCTGATTACCACCTCGAGTGAATGACTTTGATTGAGTAGGCATTGTCTGGTCCCGAGTGTTTTTACTTTGTTCTTTTAGAAAGACAACCAATTCTGCTATCTGATTCCTTAATCCTTCTAACTCCTCTCGGGAAACATGAGTAGGATTAGGCTAGGCACTTGTAGCCATGTCTAACGGTGGGCTTAGTGCCTTTTTGGACTTTAAACGGGTAACATGACCAATCATTTTCCTACAAAATGACTACGTAGTTTAGTCTGGGAAAATGGGGAAATGTTGCATACTATGTAATTTGTTCATTTTTTTAGGAGTGTTTTAATGTTCTCCTACAAAACGGATGTCAGTTGTTTTTATGACAGGATAGCATGACAGGTCTTGATATGAAAAAGGAATGCATATTTACATATGTCATGATATGAAAAAGTACAGTAATACGCATGGTTGCATAGTAGCACACGGTATTGTACAATATCTTTGATTGTTGATGCTTACGTGAGAAGTCACTAAGTTTTATTCAATTATTGCCACAGTAATTGCTGCATAGTATCTCTGATATTATTGATTCAATTATTGTCACAGTATCATCTGCACAATATTTTATATTATTAAATTAATAATTGAGACAACAAAGTTATTCATATTATTATTTGCAGTATTGATGATGTCTAGAAAGTTCTGTCGAGGAAAGGGGTTTGGTCACCTAATTGCGCGCCATTAGGGAGAAATCCTTATCCGAAAGCCCCCTCTTTCCTGGGAATGATCTGGTTGTTAAATATTGTGAGTTATAATATTAATGATGAATAAGTTCGTGTTGATTAAAGATGTTTGTTCATTTAGTTTTCTTTAATTCTTTCGTGACCCAATTACCCTCAAAGGAGGTAATTCTGTGATTGGCTGGTTTTGTTATTATTAACCAAACGAGTAATTAATCAGATAAATAAGTAATTAATTGCTATTAGTTCACATGCAAATAATTATTTGTTCAGATGCATGGAACTATTGGTTCACATGCACGTACTATTAGGGGAGGTTGTGCAAGATTGATATTACTTGAAGGACTAAATTAAAAATAGAAGTAAAGATGAAGGTACTATACTGTAATAATTCGAGCACTTAAATTTGCAATTATCAAAACTATGTTTTCCTATAAATAGAAGCTCATTTCTTCTTTCATTCTCACCAATTCACTAAGACTCACAAAAGCAACTATAGAGAGAGAAACTATAGAGAGGAAGAAGAAGAAGAGTATTCTACTACTTCACTACTGCAGTATCCAGTTTTCTACTAAGGTAAGGGGTATTATTTTTGTTTAATATTCATATGAAATAATATTTTCTTCCATACTCTGTAGTATGTAAGTAATATTATTTCATTTCGTATTCCTAATTCTACACTCATTTTGTTAAAGTATTGCTTCTGTACTCCGTAAAATTAGTAGAATATCCTTGAAATTTGTGTTTCATCTAGTATCGTTTCACAAGGATATTTTTCTAAACATTCTTCTTAAATTTTAAGCTTTTCATGCCACAGTACTATTCACAGGGTACTATTCACAAAGTACTATTCACGGGATACTATTCACAAAGTACTATTCATGGGATACTATTCACAAAGTATTATTCACGGGATACTATTCACAAAATACTATTCCCGAAGTACTATTCACGAAGTACTATTCATGGGGTACTATTCACCCGGGGTACTATTCATGATAAAAATTAATTTCTTTTATGTCCAAATCATTTTTGATACAATATTATTCTTGAATTTTACTCCACAAAGCAGTATCATGTTGAAAATTTGGAAATTATTGAATTCTGGATAAATTAAATTATAAATATTTTAAAATTTATCCTTTGCTTTCTTTTACTTGAATTTATATATCATTGTCATCATCCTCATGCTTATATTATAATGAAAGTCATCTTTGGCCGTAGTATAGATGGATCGTTGATTGGTATGATTATGACCAGGATTATTCTAAGATAATCATGACATGTAATGTTACAAATGATGTGGTAAAAAGTCTTCATTGGTAGTAGTATTGATGGATGATGTTGGCATGATCATGACCATTGGTGATTACACAAATATCCATGGCCTGCATCGCATGGATAATTCATGGATTTGATATTATCGAATATCATTGCCCGCAAAGGCATGGATAATTCAGTGATGTGGATTATTTATTGAGTTGAGTCTCAGTTATAAAATTGATGATAAACTTTTTAAATCATAGGAAATAGTAGATATCATGCTCTACTTGACACTTCTAATGGATTGCTTATTCCACTACAGTTAAACTTGTTTATTGAATTCTATCAGTTTAACACTGTTGAAGGCTAATGATAATTTATTCTGCATTATCTTAGTCATAATTGAAAGTAGTATGCATACAAGCCAATCATGTATGATGATAAAGCATATACTTTATAATCAATCTTATTTATTTATTTATTAAAGGCATTTAATTATCTATATGGTGCTGTTTTAATAATATGTGATAAACCCATAGTTTTAAGCAATGCTTTTAGAATCATGATGAGTCCATGCTAATCAGATATAAATTCTTAGATAGCTTAAAACTAAAATGTTCCCAATTAGTGGATTACTAAAAAGAGGATTAGTGAATCCGGATAGATTGGTACGTACGTTGCTTGCTCATTGCATGTGGATGATTGATCTCATGATCATTTGTGTAGAGACACTAAAGCAAGTATGTAGGTGCTTATTAGAGAATAACTTCACTGAACGTGACTCGCTAAGGAATACGTAATGGAGTTTTACTTGTCTGTCAATAGGAATTCCTGTAGTGATAGTAGTACAAATGATTCTTAGACTTGAGATCATCATAGTATCTTATATATAATGAATTACACTTTGACTTATTCCTTAAGACTCTTAGAGTATATCAAAGGGTATGCTTGGGTGTAATAAGTTATTTATGGAGATAATGAAGGATCAATAAAGAATCTACCACTTCTAGTAAAAGAAGAGAAATGTCCTATGTGATTCCATAAATGACAACCCAGGAATCCTTGGCCAAGATGGAATGAAATTAGAAAGTAGTTTCTAAGTTGCATTCATTAGGAATTGTGCATTTAAGAATCGAAATAAATATAATTAAATAAAATAAGACTTGACAATAATTCCATGTCTTGTATTTAATTGGAATATTATATGGTGGAAGGATTGAATTATACGGTAACTATTTACGCAAAGGTTCTTTTATGATTAATGTTGAAATCTATATTATCTGGAAAGTCGTTGATCGTTAGGGAGGCTTATCCCTATTATAGAATAAATATTATTTGTTTAAATAAATTAATAGTTTAATTTATTTATTTAAATAAGATTAGAATTATTTTAATTGATTTATTCACAACCGATTTAATATGGAGAACATAAAGGGTCACACCGTAAAAGAAAGAATAATTATTTAAGAAGTTAATGGCATAATCATAATAATATGTTAACTATATTTTAATTTAATCTATAGTGATAAAATAAATTAAATAGCTTAATATTTATTATTTAATATTTTGAAAATATTAAATATAAATTAATAAGAGGAGTCTTATTAATATTATTACAATTATTATTTTAATTTCTACAAGAGTTTAGGAATTAATTTAATATAAGTACTCTCATTTATTCCTAATAGGATTAGGAGGAAAAATTAATTAAAGGAGTTTAATTAATTATCCCTAATAAGATTAGGGAGCCCAATTAATTAAAGGAGTTTAATTAAATAAATAATACCTTATTTTAATTAAATAGGGTTACCTTATATATTTATAAGAGGAGTCTTATATTAGATATCAGATATACATGATTTCAATTGTTGGAGAGTACGCTCCTTTTTCTATAAAGATAGAAAAAATTAGGGTTTGAGCCAATACACCCTTTCTTCTTGAAAATTCTTCTTCCTTGGTGGATCACCTCTAGAGGCCATACACTTAGGTGGCTAACATTTGTTAAAGGAAGGAATCTACCCGGAGATTCAAGGAGATCGAGGAGAAGTGGGAGTTGAACTCGTATCTGTGGAAGCTCGTATCTACAAGGGTATGATTCCATAACTTCTTGTTCTTCGTTTTAATTAATAATATGCATAAAGGATGATCTGGGTAATTGGTTTGTGAAAAATTTTAAAATCTGTTTTTTTTACTTTGCTTCCGCTATTTTTGCAATTTGATTACTACTTTGATCTTCACAAAACCTTGCAGTGGCATCAGAGCCAAACTTTATGCAAATTATTAATTGTTTTGATTCCATATATATATGAGTATTATTTAGAATAATTTATTGGACATAATTTATTGTATAAATTATTTTATTTAAAGAAAAAAAAAATTAATTCGCGAATCACGTTAATCTTTGCAAATAGATTTTGTTTTTTTTCGAAAAGCTGGTCCGGACTTAATATTATATACAGATCTGTATGATTACGATTAATATTATTATATATATAATACGTTACAGGACTTCTATGTATATATGATTTTATGATCCTTTTTCCTGTTACTTCACAAAAGGTTACATGGAGAATCTCCTACTTCAGTCTTCACAGAACTTTACATATGATTAGGATTAACGTATTATATATATCTATAATATTAACGTGTTTTTACAGAAGTAGCCACGCGGAAGAATATAGGATGATATATATTATACGAAAACAGGATCATATATATGATGATATATATATATATATATATATATATATATATATATATATATATATATATATATATATATATATATATACTGTAAATGATCAAATAAGGGATCCCTTTACTTTTTAAAATAAGGACTTTTTTTTTTTTTTTTTTTAAAGAACTAAAAAAAAGTTTAATATTTTATGGAACTCAAATTTTTCCATAATACAATGTTTTGGGCGTGTTTTGAATACCTATACTAAAGTGGTGGTACACCGCTTGCAGACTGTATATACATGTTTTGTTATACGCACTCAAATCACACCCAAAACACATCAGACATGATAAAATTTCAGCCCATAAATATTAAACTTTTTTTTTAGTTGTTTTAAAAAAAAGCAAAAAAAAAGTAAAAAAAAAAATCCCTCATTTTAAGAAAGTAAGGGATCCCTTACTTTCATACAATAAAGAGTTTATTTTAATTTTAAAATTGAATTTCATACAATTTAAAAATGTCCATTAAATGATATTTGTATATGTGACGCCCCCAAAATAAGTGTACATCACCCATCTTGAGTCGCATAATACATAGTACAAAATTCAAATACAACTTAATTATACAACAGTCGTGTAAAATACGACAAAACATAATCTAAGAGTTTTAATAAGAATATTGTCATCTAGACAATATCCACACTCAATGGAGTCCTCATTACATTTATTGTCACACTATTTAATGTAATAGTGAGGACTACTAATGCTATCATCTGAGACCACACCCGCTCCCCGACTAGTTCCTAAAATACGCTCTCATTTTCTCAAGAGAACAAAAGAAAGAAAGAGTGAGCTCAACTAGCCCAAAGAAGAAATATTATGACTAAGATAATGCGTAATAAATTACCATTAGGCTTCAAATAATGTTAAACCGATATAATAGACAATAAATTTAATCTGCGAATGAACAAGCAATCCATTAGAAGAGTCAAGTAGAGCATAAAATCTACTATCTTCTATGATTTAAAAGTTTTTCATCAACTTTATCATTTGAGACTCACTTTTAATAAATAAAATTGAATCATCCCTGCATCACGGCCAAAGATATTCATGTAATCATCAATGGTCATGACTATACTGAATAATCCCTAGTAATAATCATACCAACAACTGTCCATCAATGAACTACAGGCCAATGAGGACTTTTACCATATCATTCGTCATATTACGGTCATGATTATACCGAATAATCCATGGTCATAATCATACCAAGTCTATCTATGCACGTAAGTCAAAGATGACTTTCATCACAATATAAGCATGAGGATGATGATAATGACATAATAATTCAATAAAACAAGTTCAAGGATAAATTTTAAGGATTTATAATTTTAATTTATCCAGAAATCAATAACGTCCAAATTGTCAACATGATACTTCTTTGTGGAGTAAAATTCAAGAATGCTCGTAAGAATATTTCCATGAAAAGATATCGATGAAGCGCAAATATCAAGGATATTCCACTAATTTCATGGAGTATAGAAGCCAAAACTTTAACCAACTGAGTATAATAGAATATATGAAATCGCAAATGAATTTTTGCTCGCCATGCAGTAATCCACGTAGACAGATCATTTTAACAATTTAATAAGGAATGAATACGAAGGATCATTCACCATGCATGCGGTAATCAACATAGACATGTTATTCCAACAGAATAATAAAGAATGGAATAACAGAAGAATTCACCAGACGTGCGTAATCCGCACAGATAGGTTATTCCAATATAATAATAAAGAATAGAACCGAATTAGTCGCCAGAATCTCAATTGCAGATGATATATTCCAATGTAATAATAAAGAATGGAACCAGTCATGTAATCCGCATGCATAAGATAATCCAATAGAATAATAAAGAATGGAATAACAATAGAATTCACCAGGCATGCGATAGACCGCACAGACATGTTATTCCAACAGAATAATAAAGAACGGAATAATAGAAGAATTTCACCATGTATGCGCAGATTGCAGATGTATGCATTATTCCAATGTAATAATAAAGAATGGAATAACAACCCTTACGAGTATTGAAAGAAAATAACTCTCTTCATGAATACGAAAGAATAATACCCCTTACCTTAGAAGAAGACAAGATACTGGAATAGTGAGGTAGCAGACTTCTCTTCTTCTTTCTCTCTATAATTTCTCTCTATAATAATTGCTCTATAGCTTTAGTGATTTGGCGAGAAATGAAGGAAGAATGAGCTTCTATTTATAGAAAAATATAGTTTCGATAATTGCACGTTTTGGGGCTCAAAATATTACAGTATAATACCTTCATCTTTTTCTTCATTTTTAATTTAGTCCTGCAAGTATTATCAAACTTGCACCACCTCCCCTAATAGTAAATAATGTGAATCAATAGTTCAATCATGTGAATCAATAGTTATAATCATGTGAAAATACTAATTATAGTATAGTACCTTCAACTATAACTCTATTTTTAACTTAGTCATGCAAGTATTATCAATCTTGCACCACCTCCCCTAATAGTACAAGAATATGAATTAATAGTACACACATATGAACAAATAGTTATAATCATGTAAATTAATAGTAATTAATTGCTCATTTATCCGGTTAAATACCCAATTGGTCAATATAACCTCCAGACATCAATTATTATCGAAATAAATATCGATTTTCACTAACACTAATAATTTCAATACAATGGAACTATCAATTTCATCTTTAATCAACACGAACTTATTCATCATTAATATTATAATTCACAATTATTAACAACCAGGTCGTTCCCAGGAAAGAGGAGGCTTTCCGATAAGGATTTCTCCTTATTGGCGCGCAATTAGGTGACCAAACCTCTCCTTAATTGACAAAACTTCTAGACATTGTCAATATTGCAAATAATAATATGAATAACTTTGTCATCTCAATTATTGATTTAATAATATATATTACGTAGATGATACTGTCACAATAATATGAGAGATATGATGTAGCAATTACTGTAGCAATAATTGAATATAACTGAGTGACTTCTCACGTAAGCATCAATAATCAATACTGTGTGCTACTATGCAACCACGCGTATTACTGTACTTTTATTATCGGGTAGTTCAACAGTTTTAACGGTAACACTTTCACCATTATTTTTATAAAAAGATAATTTTGTCGTTTTCTAACTTCGAAAATACTTCTGTTGTGGGGTCCACTAATGATTGTGCCGTCGTACGAATATTCCCTATTAAAACGAATATTCCTCGACCAATCGAATATTATATAAGCACTTGCTTACTTTGCAAAATTTATAAATATTACCCACAACTATAACATTATATCAAATCCACACCAGAATATTCAAAAATATATTTCGAGAAAAATATTCTTTATTCATAAAAGTTGGGGTCTTACAACCTCCCCTTCTTATGAAATTCGTCCTCGAAATTAGGATACGTACTTGGTATACCAAGTCATTTCTTCCACATCGTGGTTTCTCCACAAAACTTTGACTTGAGGTATAACCTTGGAGCATAGAATATGATCATTCTTATCAAAGATTTTAACAGGTAACTCTTCATACGTTAAATCTTCCTCTATCTCATCTGGTTCTAATTCAATAATGTGGTTCGGGTCTTTCACATATTTACGTAACATAGATATGTGAAAATGTTATGAACATGAGACATACTTGGCGGTAAGAAGGCGAGTCTATAGGCCATGGCCTTCCATCGGATCGGGGATTAAAATGGGCCAAAGAATCGAGGATTGAGCTTTCCTCTCTTTCCAAATCTCGTAACTCCTTTCCATGGAGCAACACGTAACAACACATGATCTCCAATATTGAATTCCACGTCCTTTCGATGAAGATCAGCATAACTCTTTTGTCGATCTTGTGAGGTTTTTATACGTTGTTGGATCGTTTGAATCTTTTTCGTAGTCATACGTACCAAATCCGGTCCCAACAACGTGGCTTCACCCACCTCATCCCAGCATACTGGAGAACGACACTTTCTTCCATATAATGCCTCAAATAGTGCCATGCCAATACTTGTTTGATAACTATTGTTGTAGGAAAACTCCACCAATGGTAAGAACTTGTCCCAACTTCCCTTGAAGTTAAGGACACAGAGTCTTAAAATTTTTCAAGAGTTTGAATAGTCCTTTCCCACTGCCCGTCCGTTTGAGGATGATATGCCGAACTAAATCGTAAATCCGTGCCCATAGCTTTTTGCAAACTAACCCAAAACCTTGAAGTGAATCTTGGGTCTCGATCAGAAACTATGGATACTAGCATACCATGCAATCTTATAATCTCGTTTATATACATACTAACAAGACGTTCAAGTGTATAAGTTTCTCGTATCGATAAAAAATGAGCAGACTTGGTCAATCTATCAACAATGACCCAAATCGCATCTATGCCTTGAGAAACCTTGGGAAGACCAGTAATGAAATCCATGGTAATGTGCTCCCACTTCCATTCTAGAATTTTAAGTGGTTGCAATGGACCTTTTGGCACTTGATGCTCGGCCTTGACTCGTTGACAAGTTAGACACCTTGAAATAAACTTTACTATCTCTTTCTTCATATTGCTCCACCAAAATGTATGTCGAAGATCACGATACATTTTGGTACTCCTAGGATGGATTGCAAACGATGTGTTGTGTGCCTCCATCATTGATTTTATACTTCAAGTCAGAATCATTGGGAACACAAAGTCTGGAGTTGACTCGAAGTATTCCTTCTTCATCGATTCTTGCTTCCGGAATAGCACCTTCTTGTACTTTCTTCCTCATACGTATCAGCTCCAGGTCTGTAGCTTGAGCAACTTTAACTTTATCAATTAAAGTCGGTTCTACTCGTATATTCGCCATCATCATATGGGTCCTTAGAGTCGTTAACTCTATCTTCATCCTTTGTAAGTCATATAAAATGGGCCTTTGCGTTGACAATATCGCACTCATACCCGCATATGATCTTCTACTCAATGCGTCAGCTACCACATTCATTTTTCCAAGATGGTATTGGATAGTATGATTATAATCTTTCAATAGCTCAAGCCATCGTCGTTGTCGCATGTTGAGTTCCTTTTGAGTGAAGAAATATTTGAGGCTTTTATGATACGTGTAGATCTCCACCTTTTCTCCATACAGGTAATGCCTCCAAATTTTAAGGGCAAAAACGACTGTTGCCAACTCTAGATCATGAGTAGGATAATTCCTCTCGTATTCTTTGAGTTGTCGTGACGCATAGGCTATGACTTTCCCATATTGCATGAGAACACATCATAACCCTTTTCCCGAAGCATCACTGTAGATGACAAATCCCTCCAAGCCAGATGGTATTGTCAGAATAAGTGCTGAAATGAGTCTCCTCTTGAGTTCTTGAAAACTCTTCTCACATTCCTCGCTCCAACCAAATTTTATATCTTTTCGAGTCAGCTGAGTTAATGGAGTAGCGATTCAAGAAAATCCTTCCACGAATCTTCGATAATAACCAGCTAAGCCGTGAAAGCTACGTACTTCGGTCACTGACTTTGGTTGCTCCCAGCTTTGAATTGCTTCAATCTTTGCCGAGTCAACAGATATTCTATGATTTGATATCACGTGCCCAAGGAATGCAACTTCCTCAAGCCAGAACTCATATTTCTTCAACTTAGCATAAAGCTTATTTTCACAAAGCTTTTGAAGTATCAGCCTCAAGTGTTGCTCATGGTCTTCACGGGTTCATAATGCCCGTATCGAGTTCTAAAAGTAGTCTTTGGAATGTAATCAGTTTTAATCCTTAACTGATGATATCCAGAACGAAGATTGATCTTTGAAAAGAATTTGGCGACTTGCAACTGGTCAAAAATGTCATCAATGCGAGCCAACATGTACCTATTTTTGATGGTGACATGATTCAACTCCCGATAGTCAATACAAAGTCGCATACTTCCATCTTTCTTCTTCAAAAATAGAACATGAGCACCCCAAGGGGACGTACTGGAATGAATGAAACTGATATCTAATAATTCCTGTAGTTGGGTTTTTAACTCCTGAAGTTCAATAGGAGCCATTCGATATGGGGCTTTGGAAATGGGTATTGTACCGGGTTCAAGGTCAATACCAAACTCGATTTCACGCTCTGGGGAAGGCCAGTAAGTTCTTCAGGGAATACGTCAGGAAATTTATTAACAATAGAAATATCATTCAAATTTGATGTATTTTTGTTTAAATCTGTGACATGGGCTAAGAAATCTTGACATCCATTTTTTAATAAACGAATAGCTTTATGGCTTGATATGACAGTGATTGACTTTAGTGGTTTGGTTGCTTAAATTCATATAATAGGTTGGTTAGAGATACGAAAACTAACAACCTTACAAAAATAATTAATTTTAGCATGATGTGTGGTCAACCAATCAATCCCTAAAATCACATCAAATGCAAGTATTTTCAAAGAGATAAGATCGACAGGTAACGTGCGGTTGCTGATTTGAATCAAACAAGACTTAAAAATAGTGGATGTAATGAAGGTTTCTCCCAACGGAGTTTCAACAGATAAGTCAAAGTCTAATTTATCCAGAGTTAAATTTAAACGTTGAGCGCAAGTAGGAGAAATAAAATAATGGGTAGAACCGGTATCAAATAAGTTATAGACTTCGCTAGAGTATATGATTAGCTTACCCGTGATCACCTCGTTCGGATTCCTCGCTTTTTGGGAGGTTACAACAAACGCTCTCCCTTGAACTACCGGTTTTGTCTTGTTTGGGACACCCTTTGATGCCTCCATCCCAGCTGGACTTGACTTTGGTGCACAAAAAATCAGGCTAGGTGACCTTCTTTTCCACAATTATAACATGCTTTGGACTGCATCGCGCAGTTTAGACTGATGTGTCCTTCCCCTCCACATTTGTAACATAAAACCGGCGGTCGTTTTCCTTCCTTAACAACAGGTGCTAGTATTGACGTCTTTCTATCATTGTTGAATCTCCTCTTCTAGAAATCTCCACTCTTATTGTCATGGCCATGATTACCACCGAAGTGATTACCATTTCTGGCATGTTGATTCCCTCCATGCTTGTTGTCACCGCTTTGATGACTGTTACCACTGGTGTTATCGACTTGTCGACTGCTCTCTCTTGGTTGGGTTGACTCATTATCGTGCTCCAATAACTGACCCCTATTCACAACATCTGAATACAAACACAGTTTGTGAGAAATTAGGTATTGACGTATCTCGGGTTTAAAACCTCTTAGAAACATCCGCATCATACTCTCCTCATTATCAACTAAGTGGGACGCAAATCGAGAAAACTCAGCAAACTTAGCTTCTTACTGCGCCACGGTCATATTATTTTGTTCAAGCTTGATGAACTCTACCTCCTTCATGTGACGAATACTTTAAGGAAAATACTTGTCGTTGAATAGCTCTTGGAACTTCTCTCAAGACATTTTGAGTGCAGCAGGTTGAGTACGCTTTATAGAATCCCACCAAGAATCCGCTCTCGTCAGCAATACTGAAGGTGGCAAAGGAACCTTTTGCTCCTGGAGCATCCCAAGACATCAAATATCTTGTTGATCTGCTTTATCCACGCCTCCGCCTTTAAGTGGTTTTGCTCTCCAAAAACTCCGGGTGTCCCAGCCCTTGAATCGCTAATGCGGACTGTCCGAGAGTTGTCTCGATGTTGTATGAATTGCATAAAACCTCCGAACATCCCATTGTTCATTATTTGATTGTTGTTGTTTACCTGAGGATTATTGTCCTCCTGTTGCACATTATCCTGGGTATTTATCTGTGGTGACTCAACCGTCTCATGTGCTTCATTGCTTATCTCAATATTTTCGGATGCCATTTTCAAATACTGCCACAAAACAAGGGTTAATTAACATATCATATATTATCCCTATACTACCAACCGACCAATTAAATACCAAATTAACTTAGTAGGTCATACTAGCGAAGAAATTCCCGTCTCCTCCCTCCTAGTTCTTGTCTCACATCTCGATCAGGGATCATATCCTAAGCTTTGATACTAACTGTGACGCCCCCAAAATAGGTATACATCACCCATCTTGAGTCGCCAAATATATGGTACAAAATTCAAATACAACTTAATTATACAATAGTCGTGTAAAATACGACAAAACATAATCTAAGAGTTTTAATAAGAATATTATCATCTAGACAATATCCACACTCAATGGAGTCCTCATTACATTTATTGTCACACTATTTAACATAATAGTGAAGACTACTAATGCTATCATCTGGAACGTCACTCTATTCCCCAACTAGTCCCGGCTACGTTCTCATTTCCTGAAGAGAACAGTGAAAGAAAGGGTGAGCTCAACTAGCCCAGTAAGAAATATTATGACTAAAATAATGCAGAATAAATTATCATTAGCCTTTAACAATGTTAAACCGATATAATATAATAGACAAGTTTAATCTGCAATGAACAAGCAATCCATTAGAAGAGTCAAGTAGAGCATAAAATCTACTATCTTCTATGATTTAAAAAGTTTTTCATCAACTTTATTGCTGAGACTCAGCTTAATAAATAAAATCGAATCATCCCTACATCACGACCAAGGATATTCATGTAATCATCAATGGTCATGACTATACCGAATAATCCCTAGTAATAATCATACCAACAACTGTCCATCAATGAACTACAGGCCAATGAGGACTTTTACCATATCATTCGTCACATTATGGTCATGATTATACCGAATAATCCATGGTTATAATCATACCAAGTCCATCTATGCACGTAAGCCAAAGATGACTTTCATCACAATACAAGCATGAGGATGATGACAATGACATAATAATTCAATAAAACAAGTTCAAGGATAAATTTTAAAGATTTATAATTTTAATTTATCCAGAAATCAATAACGTCCAAATTGTCAACATGATACTTCTTTGTGGAGTAAAATTCAAGAATGCTCAGAAGAATATTTCCATGAAAAGATACTGGATGAAGCGCAAATATCAAGGATATTCCACTAATTTCATGGAGTATAGAAGCCAAAACTTTAACCAATTGAGTGTAATAGAATATATGAAACCGCAAATGGATTTTTGCCCGCCATACGGTAATCCACGTAGACAGATCATTTCCACAATTTAATAAGGAATGAATACGAAGGATCATTCACCATGCATGCGGTAATCCACATAGACAAGTTATTCCAACAGAATAATAAAGAATGGAATAACAAAAGAATACACTAGGCGTGCGTAATCCGCACAAATAGATTATTCCAAAAGAACAATAAAGAATGGAACCAGGTCATGCGTAACCAAATGCATGCATGTGTGATATTCCAAAAAAATAATAAAGAATGGAACCAGTCATGAATCAAGCAGACATGTGATATTCCAAAAGAATAATAAAGAATGGAACCAAAGTTATGGGTAATCCGCATGTATGTGATATTCCAATGTAATAATAAAGAATGGAATAACAACAGAATTCACCGTACATGCGATAGTATCGCATGCAAGTTATTCCAACAGAATAATAAAGAACTGAATAATAAAAGAATTTCACCATGTATGCGGTACTTTGCATAGACAAGTTATTCCAACAGAATAATAAAGAATGGAATAACAACCCTTACGAGTATTGAAAGAAAATAACTCTCTTCATGAATACGAAAGAATAAAACCCTTACCTTAGAAGAAGACTGGATACTGGAATAGTGAGGTAGCAGACTTCTCTTCTTCTTTCTCTCTATAATTTCTCTCTATAATAATTGCTCTATAGCTTTAGTGATTTGGTGAGAAATGAAGGAAGAATGAGCTTCTATTTATAGGAAAATAAAGTTTCGATAATTGCACGTTTTGGGGCTCAAAATATTACAGTATAATACCTTCATCTTTTTCCTCATGTTTAATTTAGTCCTGCAAGTATTATCAAACTTGCACCACCTCCCCTAATAGTAAATAGTGTGAATCAATAGTTCAATCATGTGAATCAATAGTTATAATCTTGTGAAAATATGAATTACAGTATAGTACCTTTAACTATACTTCCATTTTTAACTTAGTCATGCAAGTATTATTAATCTTGCACCACCTCCCCTAATAATACAAGAATATGAATCAATAGTACACACATGTGAACAAATAGTTATAATCATGTGAATTAATAGCAATTAATTGCTCATTTATCCGGTTAACTACCCGATTGGTCAATATAACCTCCAGACATCAATTATTATCGAAATAAATGTCGATTTTCACTAACACTAATAATTCTAACACAATGGAACTATAAATTTCATCTTTAATCAACACGAACTTATTCATCATTAATATTAAATTTCATAATATTTAACAATCGGGTCATTCCCTGGAAAGAGGGGGCTTTTCGATAAGGATTTCTCCTTATTGGCACGCAATTAGGTGACCAAACCTCTCCTTGACAGAACTTCTAGACATTGTCAATATTGCAAATAATAATATGAATAACTTTGCTGTCTCAATTATTGATTTAATAATATATATTACGCAGATGATATTGTGACAATAATTGAATCAATAATATGAGAGATATGATGCAACAATTACTGTAGCAATAATTGAGTATAACTGAGTGACTTCTCACGTAAACATCAATAATCAATACCGTGTGCTACTATGCAACCACACGTATTACTGTACTTTTACTACCGGGTAGTTCAACAGTTTTAACGGTAACACTTTCGCCTTTATTTTTATAAAAAGATAATTCTATCGTTTTCTAACTCCGACAATACTTACATTGTGGGGTCCAACAATGATTGTCTTGGTGCATTTAATATTCCCCCGTTAAAACGAATATTCCCCGACCAATCAAATATTATATAACCACTTGCTTACTTTGCAAAATTTATAAATATTACCCACAACTATAATATTATATCAAATCCACACCATAATATTCAAAAATATATTTCGAGAAAAATATTCTTTATTCATAAAAGTTGGGGTATTAAAGTATATATGAAATGGTTTTAATTCATAAGATGAATGTTTTATTTATTGATACATATGATGATATGTATGATAATAAATGAGATTGATTATGGACTATTGACCAATGTGATTGGATTTATTTTGGTTGGATGTTTGAATGAATGGGTTTTATTAAATGGGGTTTGCGTATATCGTCTTTTCTGGTTTTATTCTTAATGTAAATTATATCTCTCTCTTATGTACTTCCCCTTAACTGCTGATCAATGTTTTCTATTTAAATTAAATAGTTTAATATAATAGAATTAGTTAGATTTTTTTTTTCTTTTTGAAGAACCGGAGATCAAGGAGAAATGAGTGCTCGAAGACCCATTTGTAATGGATCTCGAGTTTAAATGTAATAGTTATATTTAAATGTTTATTCTTGTACCCTAGGATTTGACCTTTTGGTTCACTTGGTTGCTCTAGTGAACTAAACTAGAATAAAAGTCCATAATCAATCCGGGTAGAATATAAAATTCTATATGTGCATGCTAGTATTATATATATATATATATATATATATATATATATTACTAGGATCTTACTTATGCACCACTCTCATCTCTCTCAATCTTTCCTTCCGCCCCAAATGGTATCAGAGCCAGGTTGTTTTTGTTCTAGTCGCTAGTAAGATCTCAGTAATTTGATCATCTACTTACTATTTTCAAAATTTCTCTTTTACTCTTATATTCCGAAGTCAACTAACTTACTGTAGTCCACCTAGTTCGCGTCTAACCTGTGTAAGTCTCTTGGGTGAGCAGTGTCTTGTTAATTAACATAGGTATGAGTCTACTTAAGGTAAGAGGGTATGAATGGAAGAATATAGAGTAAAACTTTATTTTGAATTTAGTAAAGGATGAGTAGATTGTTCAGATCTAACTCCTCAGCTAGTAACCGGTCAACTTTACCCCCCGTCCCTGATATAGTTAACAAAGAAACACACAGTTATGAAAACATAAGTCAAGCTTTACACAATTGGAACATACCAAAGGTTTACCCTAAAGAAATTTATCAGTCAACCTTTTTTAGACAATTTCAAAACTGATTATAATATAAAAACTGTTGAAAAAGTTTATCCAATTAACAAAGAATACAAAAATTGTAGTCTTTTATCTCCAGATGTTATTAAAAACATAGAAAAAAGGATTATAATTTCATTCATATTGGTTTAGTTCAAGTTGCAGTTAAACCCCTGAATATTAAAGGAATTAATTCAAGTATCTATCTCTGTCTCAGAGATGCTAGATTCTTGAATTATTATCCAAGTATGATTGGAGCTATGGAATCAAGTTTGCACAATGGACCTATCCATTTCAATTGCTTTCCTGATTTCACTTTAAGTCTAAGTGATCAACATTTATTAAAAGTTTTGACATTAAATATTAAAATTGCTGGAGAAATTACTCATATGATTGAGGGTTCTCAGCCCATAGCTTTGATTTACAGGATTTATTATAAGACCATGAAAACGAACTTAAACATTCATGCTCTTAATAAAAGTCCTAAAGATCAAACTGTATTAATTCAAAGTTTAACTAGTGATGCTAATATTCAAATCCTGAGAACCATTCTCTGGAAAGATATTACGTTACCTAGTCAATGGACTTTACCCAGTGAAATACCTCAACAACCTGTAGTTAACAACTTGTTAAATATAGAAAATGTTAAACAATTTTCTAATGGAACAGTCAAGATAAGTTTTGAGCGTACTAGAAGGCCAGTTATTATAGTTTTTCAGCACCTTCAGTTCACACCCGAAGAGATACTGAAGTACTTAGTAACCCTTCTGTTAGGGATATTAAATTAAAGGGTATCCTTAATCAAGGTCAAGCTAGTCACCCTTGTTATACTCAAAAGGACCCTGTAGAAGAGAAATATTCTTATAGATGGAAACGATTCATTAATAATGAAAAAATAAACATTACCTTTTACGACTGGTATGATCAATATCAAGGTAAATGTAATGTTATAACTAAAACCTAATGGATTAAAGAAGATAAATCAAAGGTCTCTTCTAGTCATCCCCCACTAGAAACTGTCTTACTTCCAGTTAAAAATACATCTGTTGTTGCCAGTCCTTTTAAAATTTCGGATGGTAATAAAGATGATAAAAAAATTATTGAACAATTAAATTTCAGTAACCAATATCTAGCAACGGTAGGAAGACAACTAGATAGGATTGAAGAAAAATTCGAAGAAACCAACATTAAAAAACCGATTCAAAATTGAACATCCTTTATTAAAATTACGGAAAAGCAGTAAAATTAGGTTTACTTAATAAAGATGGTGAACTCACTCGAGCTATTGATAAGTTATTTAAAAAATTAAAAACTGAGCCTGAATCAAGTGGCACTATAGCAATCATTGATCAAGTTGAAACCAACATTGAAAGCAATAGCAAGTCAGATCATTTTGATACTTCTTCAGTCCCAGATTTTAATGATCAGTTAAATAAATTAACAGTTAAAAACACTAGTATAACCAAGAATTGGTATTCTAGACCTACTCCTCCGGATCTACAATTCGAAGAGAGAAATCTAGATAAACAATTCTCTATTTGATCTAATAAAATTTATGAATGGAACATAGATGGTTTCAGTGAACAAGAGATTTTAAACAAGTTAAATCACATGTCTATGGTAGAAAATAGCTATATAACCAAATTCAGCTATCTGACTCAGCCAGATATTGTTGAGTTAATAGCTAGTGGATTCACCACTGGTATTCTCAGATCTTGGTGTAAAAAAACATCTCACTGAAGATACTAGATTATCAATAATTCATGCTGTCCAGTTAGATGATGATAGCAACCCCATCTTTGATGAAGATGTTGGTGTTGGTCCGCCTTATGGAGTCAATACTTTAATATTTACCATAATTAAACATTTTATTGGCACTCTCAGTAATATTACTGAAAGAATTCATGATCAATTAAGTAATCTCACTTGTCCCACTCTAAGTGATTTTAGATGGTAGAAAAATGTTTTTACTTCCCGAGTTATGATGCGAAATGATAGCAATAAACCATTCAGTAAAGAAAAATTCGTCAATGGTTTACCTTCATTATTTGCACATAAAGTTCGTGAAGAGTTAAGTAAAAATTTAGGATATATTGATTATGATAACCTAACTTATAGTGACATAATCAGTTATATTCAAAAAATTGGATAAAAAATGTGTATTGATTTTAAATTAGCCAAGCAAGCTAGTAAAGTCAAGAAAAAAGCTAAGTATGAGTTAGGAACCTTCTGTGAACAATATGGTTTACCACCAGTTGCTCCCTCTAGAAGAAAGAAATTGCATAAACATATTGATCACCATAGAAGTCACAAGCATCGTAAACACAAACGCAGTCATAAAAAGAATAAAAATCAAGATGAATATTATAATAAACCCAAACCAACAAATAAAAAATAGAATAAAGGGTCTAAAAAATTTGATAAAAGTAAAATTATTTGCCATAATTGTGGGCAGAAAGGGCACTACAAAAATGAGTGCAAAATTAAAAAGAAATTATCTCAATTAAATATTTCAAGTGAAGATACTAAACAACTATTAGAATTAATGAGAATAGAGAACAACATCAATAATGATGAAGGTTCTGACATTCCTTATTCCTCTAATAGCAGTACTAGTAAACACAAAACAGGTAGTGATAATGACGAAGTCACTATTTGTACTAACAATTGCAACGAGAAGTGTTGTAATAAACAAGTTAATGTAAACACTAAAGATGAAGAAGAAAGTTCTTTGCTAATTGATTTAATTAGTAAGATTTCTGATCCCGAGTTAAAATCTCAATACACTAAACAATTAAAAGATTTATTAACCAAAGATAATAGAGTTAACGACAAAATTATTAAACACAGAAAAACTAATATTTAGTCTTAATAAAACTCTTGAAAGATTTAAAATCCAATTAAAGAAGTTACCCTTCCAGAGTTAAATCAAGAAGTTAATAAACTGAAAAGAGAAATTTCTAACTAAAAATTGGAAGTTTCTAATTTAAGAAAAGAGTTTGATGACAAAAAAATCTGATCTTCAAGTCCATGATTCATCCTCTAGTTATGAAGATCACGATGAGCCTGAATCATCAAAAACAAAAGAAGAGCTAGATCTCTTTCTCCAAGGTCTTTCTCTTAAACGAATTAAAGAGAAAGACCTTGGATAAATCAGATCTAGCTCTTTATGAAAAGGGCTCGATGATTGAGGCTTCATTCTTTGGTGAATCTTAATGATTATTAATGAATCGTTTCCATCTATTAACAATTTTATCGCGCTCTTTTTCTGTTGAATGATTAGACCTAAATAAATGACTTTTTTCTTTATTAGATGTGGAATTAAAATCTTTTACAAGATTGTCCCAATCTAACTTGAATTCTTTTTTAATAACTCTTAATTGATTGTTAATTGGAATCTCAAAATCTAACTGCGTTGGATACTTAGAAGGGGTAGGAAAAGAAGAATCTTCCTCTTCTACAGGGTCCTTTTGAGTATAACAAGGGTGACTAGCTTGACCTTAATTAAGGATACCCTTTAATTTAATATCCCTAACAGAAGGGTTACTAAGTACTTCAGTATCTCTTTGGGTGTGAACTGAAGGTGTTGAAGAACTAGTAAAATCTTCTATGATAACTGGCCTTCTAGTATGCTCAAAACTTATCTTGATTGTTCCATCAGAAAATTGTTTAACATTTTCTATATTTAATAAGTTGTTAACTACAGGTTGTTGAGGTATTTCACTGGGTAAAGTCCATTGACTAGGTAACGTAATATCTTTCCAGAGAATGGTTCTCGGGATTTGAATATTAACATCACTAGTTGAACTTTGAATTAATACAGTTTGATCTTTAGGACTTTTATTAAGAGCATGAACGTTTAAGTTCGTTTTCATGGTCTTATAATAAATCCTGTAAATCAAAGCTATGGGCTGAGAACCCTCAATCATATGAATAATTTCTCCAGCAGTTTTAATGTTTAATGTCAAAGCTTTTAATAAATGTTGATCACTTAGACTTAAAGTGAAATCAGGAAAGCAATTGAAATGGATAGGTCCATTGTGCAAACTTGATTCCATAGCTTCAATCATACTTGGATAATAATTCAATAATCTAGCATCTCTGAGACAAAGATAGATACTTGAATTAATTCCTTTAATATTCAGGGGTTTAACTGCAACTTGAACTAAACTAATATAAATTAAATTATAACCCTTTTTTCTATGTTTTTTAATAACACCAGGAGATAAAAGACTACAATTTTCGTATTCTTTGTTAATTGCATAAACTTTTTCAATAGTTTTTACATTATAATCAGTTTTGAAATTGTCTAAAAAGGTTGACTGATAAATTTCTTTAGGGGAAATCTTTGGTATGTTCCAATTATGTAAGGCTTGACTTATGTTTTCATAACTGTGTGTTTCTTGGTTAACTATGTCAGGGACGGGTGGAAAAGTTGACCGGTTACTAGCTGAGGAGTTAGATCTGAACAATCTACTCATCCTTTACAAAATTCAAAATAAAGTTTCACTCACTATTCTTCCATTCATACCCTCTTACCTTAAGTAGACTCATACCTATGTTCATTAACCAGACACTGCTCACCCAAGAGACTTACACAGGTTAGACGCGAACTAGGTGGACTACAGTAAGTTAGGTGACTTCGGAATATAAGAGTAAAAGAGAAATTTTGGAAAATAGTAAGTAGATGATCAAATTACTGAGATCTTACTGGAAACTAGAACAAAAACAACTTGGCTTTGATACCATTTGGGGCGGAAGGAAAGATTGAGAGAGATGAGAGTGGTGCATAAGTGATAACACAATTATATTACTAAACATAAACAATTTTATTGATAATTGAAAATATTTACAAAACTGAAAATTAAAATGACTTACAAATTTACTTAGAACATTGAGAAGAGTAGGAGAAGGCGTTAAGAGAGGTTAACAGCGGTAGAGGCTAAAGATTCGTTTGAGAAGGAGCTCAGAGTCTTTCAAAGTCTGCCTCACTAACTAAGTTCAACTTCGTTTTATAGAATAAGGAAAGAACTATTACAAATTCACTATTATATAAAGTAAATGATTACAGACAAGATTTACTATTGATGAACAGTAAAACAGTGCTGACTTTTTTACTATTCATGGACGCGTCTGACAACTTTTAACGAAGTGGCCAAAACTTTTGACTTGGAGTATGCTTTCGGTGGAAAAACAGGAACATACTCAAGTGGTAGAAGACTGCTTTCGGCTGAAGAGCATCTTTAGGCTGACTGGCTGCAGGAGCAGGTGCAAGTGGCTGGAATGTGACTAAGATGTCAGGCAAATGGGTCCTGAGAATCTTGCAAGTTGATGGTGCTATGTGGATCATCATCAACATAGTGACTGATAGAAGCATTCTTGGAAGAAGATGAAGACCCTGCAGAGTCTTCTTCATGTAATTCATCAATTCTTTTATTTAATGCTTGAGCAATTAATTTTAATTCTTTACTGGAACAGTTCTTGAAATCAGAAATATCACGAGAACAAGACGAACCAGTAGGAATGACTCTAGACTCTTTGGGTTTTGACTCTTTTGTTTGACTGGAAGGCTCTTTGGATGAAACTGAAAGAACCTTAAGAGGAATAGTGGGAAATTCTAACTGAACTTGACCAACAATCCTATTAACATCAAACTTATCCCACCATTTGATGAGGAATTGACGGGAGAGAAGGGGAAATGGATCAACTGTGGTACAAGCTACCACAAAATTGAATTCTTGACCATGAGGATCGGTTACTTTAGTTGGGGTTTTAATGTCATACTGCCATTTAAGAATCCAAGGAATCTTATATTTACTAACAAATTGAAGAATGATAGGTACGCCATCATACTTTGGATTATGTTTACTGTGGTTCCAAAAATGACTAAGTTGAACTTTCAAAGGTTCAGGAAGGAGGTCATAAGTGGAACCAAACCTTGTCCACCAATGAGAGAACCAATAAGGGAACTGGCTTTTGAACTTATGATCGAACTGAAAAAACCATGAATGACTGTTTGACTCATTTTGGAAAAGGAAAACTCTATAACAGGCTTCCATATAATCATAATAACAATAAGAGTTATTTTGATTAGAAAGCTGCATAAGATCAGAAGGATGTTTTCCCCAATCAGACATTAGAATGAACTGTTTAATATATAATGAATGATAAAGTACTTTGGTTTTATCATTATTAACATAAATGGGTTTAATAAAGATTAACTCGATTTCAACAAGGATATCCTTATAATACACAAGGGATTTATAAGAGCAAGTAATTTGAAATGCCATGCGAAGAAAAAGAAGCTCAAGGCTAATTTGACTGGGTCGTCTTTAGGTTTCATATGGGGTTCAATATGAAATAGGTGATTGGTCCATATGAGCATATATTCGGAAGGAGGATGACTGAGGTTTTAAACGGAAGCTTTTGACTGATTAGAAAAAGGGTCAACTAGGACTGGGTCACTAGCTAAAGCTGAATTGTATGGCTTGGGAATTGTTCCAAGAGTGGTAAATTTGTTAGTGGTTTGATAAATTGGATTAACTGGATGAGGAACCAAGGTTCCTTTTGATTGATTACTTGGGCCAGTAGGGCGACCCGAACCATGAGAGGAAGAAGTTCCTCGAATACTCATAGTGAATGAACGGTACCTGTATTGATAAATTCCCGAGTGAGAAAATCAGGAATGGAATTGTTAATACCTTTAATATACTCCATTTCAAAATCAAAATTGCTTAATAGGGCTTGCCATCTTGCAAAGGAATGTTTAGAGGCTATGTTCTCAACATCTTTTTCTAAAACATATTTTGCCGATTTGCAATCAATGCGAACTAAAAACTTTTGATTTAAAAAGTCACTTTGGAATTTATTAATACATAATACTAAAGAAAGTATTTCTTTTTAAATAGTACTATAATTTAACTGTGTATTATTTCATGCATCGAAATGAAAACGAACAGTTTGTTCAGGAGAATTGAGTGTTAATTTTTTCTTTAAAATACCTCCGAAGCCAATGTCAGAGGCATTAGTTTCAACGATTTTGAAAGCTGAATCATTGGAGATGCCAAGGCAAGGCAAGGCCTTAACATATCTTTTAACTTGTTGGACGACAGAAGTATGAATGTGAGTCCAAGGGGGAGGATTGTCCTGCAAACACTGAAAGAGAGGTTTGCAAATCTTCCTAATATTTTTGTAGAACTTGCTAATATAATTGAGCGAGCCTAAAAATCTCTGAAGTTGGGTTTTATTGGTAATCTTATTAGGGTATCTATCAGAAAATTGAATAGCTCTATCAATAGGCTGTATGAGTCCGAGATAAATATTTAAACCAAGAAACCAAACTTTATCTTGAAACAAGCTGCATTTGGAAGGTGAGAGGACAAGTCCATTATCTTTAACTGTTTTGAAAAATGATTTCAAATGTTTAATGTGTTCTTCAATGGAATTTGAAAAAATGAGAATATCATTAATGTAAACAACAACAAAATGACTAAAAGGATTCAAAATGTCATTGAGGATATTCTGAACTTCACTAGGAGCATTTTTTAGGCCAAATGCCTGAACATTCCATTCATAATGGCCAAATGGGGTAGTGAAGGCTATTTTGTATCATCACATCAAGGTGAATGGCAACTTGCGAAAACCGTTGAGATCAAATTCATCAAGATAGTGGCATTGCTTAAACGGTTAATGAGGTCATCCTTATTAGGTAAAGGGTACCTAATCCATTCTAAGACTTTAAAAGACTCTGAGCTCCTTCTCAGACGAATCTTTAGCCTCTACTGCTGTTAACCTCTCTTAACCCCTTCTCCTACTCTTCTCAATGTTCTAAGTAAATTTGTAAGTCATTTTAATTTTTCATATATATATATATATATATATATATTTGCATGCACGTTAAACAAGATGAGATTAATAATAACAAACCCCTCAATGAAATTATATTAAGTTGTAACGTTCAAAGATATTTGGAATATCGAGCATCGCCTTCTAGCATGATAAAAATAATAGAGCATTAAATATTTAATATGAGTTTGTTGTGCACACACAAGGCGAGTATTAAATATTTGAGATGTTGTTTTTATTACATTTGATGTTTATAAGGAATTGAGCATTACCACTTTATTGTGCACACACAAGGGTTGTAGTTTTCTCTTCACTTATATGGAAATGCTGGGTATGACTTAACTTTAATCATTTTAGTTCGGATGTGCACACACATAACCATTATGATTTAAGAGGAAAAATATAAGGAGTTACATGATGATGTAATTGACAAGAGTTGTCTACCTATTTATTTATATATAGTTTATTGTGCGCACACAAGCCTATATATATTTGAAATAGGATCTTTATTCTCACTAGCAAATCTTTAATTAGATATTGTTAAACTATATAATGAGGGTAATATAGTTTGCAGAAAATAGTATGAGATAACAATATAAAATAAGACCTAATTTATTTTGGTAAAATAAATTAATAAATGAATATTTGCTAAAATATTATCTTTTCACATGCAGAAATTTGAAAAATGTCACATTCACTAATTTTACTGCGTAGCATACTTGATGTTAACAAACTGACCGAACCGAATTACACGGACTGATTAAGGAATCTGGGAATTGTTCTTAATGCTGAAAAGATTTCTTATGTTCTAAATTCGTTTGTACCTGCAAAAGTTGCAGAGACAGTCTCCGAGGAAGAGATTGCTACTTTTAAACAGTGGAAAGATGATGCATCTGTGGCTCAATGCATCATGCTTGCATCCATGAGTAACAAGCTTTAGCGTCAGCATGAAACCATGGATGCTCCTACTATGCTATTGCACCGGAAGAGTCATATGGTGAGCAAAGTAGACCGCTAGATATGAAATATCTAAGGAGCTCTTCCGATCTCGGGATGACCGAGGGTACTACCGCTGAGACTCATGTCTTAAAGATGATCAACTCGATTGAATGTCTTGGACATGACTTTGGGCTCAAATCGTGGATGGGGAGTTAAGTAAAGATTTAGTCTTGCAGTCACTCCAGGACACCTCACAATTTATTGTGAATTTTCACATGAATAAGTTGGATGTCAGTTTGCTTGAGTTACTTAACATGTTGAAAACTGCTGAAGGTCACTTCCCATCCAAGAAGAACCATGTCTTACTGGTAGATGATTCTTCCAAGAAAAGGAAGAGGCCCAAGGTATCTTGTGAAAAGAAGAAATCCAAAAAGTCTAAGGGAAAGGCGAAAGTGAAGGATCAAAAGAAACCTGATCTAGCTAGCAAAGGAATTTGCTTCCATTGCAACAAGCCGGGTCACTAGAAGAGGAACTGCAAGGATTATCTTGCGGAACAAAAACAAAAGAAGCTTAGAGAAGTTTCGAATCCTAATCAAGGTTTGTTTATGATTGAAATTAATTTTTCTGAAAGTCAATCTTCTACTTGGGTATTGGATACCGACTATGGTTCTCACATATGTAATAATATGCAGGGACTGGTCAGAAGTAGAAAGTTAAGCAAGGATGAGGTCGTCCTACGAGTGAGAAATGGAGCAAAGGTTGCAACATTAGCTGTAGGGACTTATTGTTTAGCATTGCCTATGGGCAAGTTCATTTATTTAAATAATTATTATTTTGTTCTGTCACTTATTAGAAACATTATTTCAATATTTGTATTAGATATGGATGGTTTTGACATTATAATAAAGAACAATAGTTGTTCTATTTATAATAATAATGTTTTATATGGTATTGGTAATTTACGAAATGGACTTTACATTCTTGACTTGCATGAAAATATACTCCAAATTGAACAAACTAAGAAAAGGAAAAGAGATGATGTAAATTATACCTTCATGTGGCACTGTAGACTTGGTCATATTAATGAAACAAGATTATCCAAGTTGCATAAAGATGGGCTCCTAGAGCTATCGGATTATGAATCATATGCAACTTGTGAATCTTGTCTCATGGGAAAAATGACTAAATCTCCTTTTAGTAGAAAAAGAGAAAGAGTTACAGAGTTGTTAGCGTTGGTACACACAGATGTATGTGGACCTATGACAACGAATGCACAAGGAGGGTATTCTTATTTTATTACATTCACTGATGATCACTCAAGATTTGGATATTTGTAATTAATGAAATACAAATCTGCATCATTTGAAAAGTTCAAAGAGTTCAGAAGTGAAGTAGAGAAACAAACTGGAATAAGTATTAAGATTCTTCGATCAAATTGAGGTGGTGAATACTTAAGCGTTAAGTTTCTCAATTGACACAAAGAAAATGGTATAATCTCACAATGGACTCCACCAGAGATGCCACAGCTGAATGGTATATCTGAAAGGAGAAATCGAACACTGTTGGATATGGTTCGTTCCATGATTAGTTTTACCGATCTTCCGGTGTCATTCTGGGGATATGCCCTAGCAGCGGCTACATATCTACTAAATAAAGTTCCCTCAAAATCCATCCCTAAGACTCCATATGAGATGTGGACAGGGAGGAAGCCTAGTCTTAAGCATGTTAAGATTTGGGGATGTCTATCTTATATGAAAAGGTTTCAGAATGATAAGCTTGGAAAAAGATCTGATAAGTGCACATTTGTGGGATATCCTAAAGAAAGTTTAGGATACTATTTCTACAATCCTACTAAACAAAAGGTGTTTGTTGCCAAACATGCTGTCTTCTTAGAAAAGGAATTTATCCTTGAAGGGGCCAGTGGGAGGAAAATAGACCTTGAAGAAATTCAAGAACCACAAACCACTACAGATCAAATGGATGAACCTGTCCAAGTAGAGATTCCTTTTTTACCATAACCTATTCGTAAATCTAGAAGAGTACCAAAGATACATGATAGGTATGGACTTGTCATAGAAGATGATAATGAGGTACGCATCATAAATGATGATGATACATTGAATTACGAACATGCTATGAGTAATAAAGACTAAGAAAAGTGGCAAGAAGCCATAAAATCCAAGATGGACTCCATGTATGAAAACCAAGTATGGACTTTGGTTTCAGTACCTGAAGGCGTTAAGCCTATTGGGTGTAAATGGGTCTTTAAAAGAAAGACTAGAGCAGACGGCAAGGTAGAGACCTATAAGGCCTGACTGGTCGCAAAAGGTTTCAAACAAAGATAAGGAGTTGACTATGACAAAACCTTCTCACGTACCAATAGCGATGCTCAAGTCCATTTGGATTTTTCTTGCGATTGCAGCTTACCATGACTACGAAATCTGGCAGATGGACGTGAAAATGGCATTCATCAATGGGAAGCTTAAGGAGGATGTGTATATGGCACAGCTAGAGGGATTTGTTTCAAAGGTTGGAACAAATCAAGTCTGTAAGCTACAACGATCCATTTATGGATTCAAGCAAGCTTCTCGTAGGTGGAACATCCGTTTTGACAAGACAATCAAAGAGTTTGATTTTATCAAAAATGAGGATGAACCATGTGTGTATAAGAAGGTTAGTGGGAGCGCTATTTCATTTCTTGTATTATATGTTGATGATATATTACTGATAGGGAATGATATTTCTATGGTACAATCAATTAAAATATGGTTATCTAAACACTTCTCCATGAAGGACTTGGGAGAAATATCTTATATTTTGGGGATAAAGATCTATAGAGATAAATCTAAAAGGATGCTTGGCTTATCGCAAGGAACGTACATTGACTCAATGCTAAATAAGTTTAGCATGGAAGATTCCAAAAGAGGTCTCATGCCGATGAGCAATGGAATACATCTCTCTAAGAAACAGGCCCCAAAGACACCTGAAGAGAGAGGCCGTATTAGTAAGGTTCCTTATGCTTCAGTAATAGGATCTATTATGTATGGTATGATATGTACTAGACTTGATGTCGCTCATGCACTTAGTGTAACAAGCAGATATCAGTTGAATCCAGGAGAAGAACACTGGAATGTAGTGAAAATATCATAAAGTACTTAAGAAGAACTAGGGATGTATATCTTGTCTACGGTGGGTCTGAATTGAAACTAGAGAGCTTCACAGACTCAAGTTTTCAAATGGACCAAGATGACAGTAAATCCGTTTTGGGGTATGTGTTTACCTTAAACGATGGCGCAGTGAGTTGGAAGTGTTCCAAACAGTAAACATTTGCTGATTCAGTGATAGAGGCAGAGTACATAGATGCAAGTGAAGCTCTAAAGGAAGCTGTTTGGATGAAGAAGTTCATTACCAAACTTGGTGTGGTTCCTAGCATTACAGGACCAGTACCTTTATCCTGTGAAAACACCAGAGCTTTTGCGCTAGCTAAGGAACCCAGGTCTCATCAGAAATCTAAACACGTGTTGCGGCGATTTCATTTGATCAGAGAGATCATTGAAAGAGGAGACGTCACCCTGGAGTGTGTGGACTCTCAAGACAATATTGCAGATCCATTTACTAAAGCGTTAACATAACAACAGTTCGATCATCACTTAGAGAAAATGGGTATGAGATACCATGGCGATTAGCTTTAGTGCAAGTGGGAGATTGAAAGTAGTATTCATACAAGCCAATAATGTATAATGATAAAGCATATACTTTGTAATCAATCTTAATTATTTATTAATAAAAGAATTATTTATTAAAGGCATTTAATTATCTACATGGTTTTGTTTTAATAATATGTGATAAACCCATAGTTTTAAGCAATGCTTTTAGAATCATGAAGAGACCATGCTAATGAGATCTAAATTCTTAGATAGCTTAAAACTAAAATGTTCCCAATCAATGGATTACTAAAAAGTGGATTAATGAATCCAGATAGATTGGTACGTACGTTGCTTGCTCATTGGATGAGGATGATTGATCTCATGATCATTTGTGTGGAGACACTAAAACAAGTATGTAGGTGCTTATTAAAGAATAAGTTCAATGAACGTGACTCGCTAAGGAATACCTAATGGAGTTTTACATGCCTATCAATAAGAATTCCTATAGTGATAGTAGTACAAATGATCCTTAGACTTGAGATCATCGCCGTATTTTATATATAATGAATTACACTTTGACTTATTCATTAAGACTCTTAGAGTATATCAAAAGGTATGCTTGGGTGTAATAAGTTATATATGGAGATAATGAACGATCAATAAAGAATCTACCACTTCTAGTAAAAGAAGAGAAATGTCCTATGTGATTCCATAAATGACAACCCAGGAATCCTTGGCCAAGGTGGAATGAAATTAGAAAGTAGTTTCTAATTTGCATTCATTAGGAGTTTTGCATTTAGAAATTGAAATACATATAATTAAATAAAATTAGACTTGACAGTAATTCCATGTCTTATATTTAATTGGGATATTGTATGGTGGAAGGATTGAATTGTACGGTAACTATTTACTCAAAGGTTCTTTTATGATTAATGTTGAAATCTATATTATCTGGAAAGTCGTTGATCGCTAGGGAAGCTTATCCCTATTGTAAAATAAATATTATTTATTTATTTAAATTAATTAATTATTTAATTTATTTTTTTAAATAAGATTAGAATTGTTCTAATTGATTTATTCACAACTGGTTTAATATGGAAAACCTAAAGGGTCACACCATAAAAGGAAGAATAATTATTTAAGAAGTTAATGGCATAATCGTAATAATATGTTAAGTATATTTAATTTAATCTATGGTGATAGAATAAATTAAATAGTTTAATATTTATTATTTAATATTTTAAAAATATTAAATATAAATTAATAAGAGAAGTCTTATTAATATTATTATAATTATTATTATTTTAATTTCTAAAAGAGTTTAAGAATTAATTTAATATAAGTACTCTCATTTATTCCTAATAGGATTAGGAGGGAAAATTAGTTAAAGGAGTTTAATTAATTATCCATAATAAGATTAGGGAGTCTAATTAATTAAATGAGTTTAATTAAATAAATAATACCTTATTTTAATTAAATAGGGTTACCTGATATCTTTATAGGAGGAGTCTTATATCAGATATCAGATATACATGATTCCAATTGTTGGAGAGTACGCCCCTTTTTTCTATAGAGATAGGAAACACTAGTGTTTGAGCCAATACATCATTCTTCTTGAAAATTCTTCTTCCTTGGTGGATCACTTCTAGAGGCCATATAATTGGGTAACTAACATTAATCAAAGGAAGGAATCTACCCGGAGATTCAAGGAGATCGTGGAGAAGTATGAGTTGAACTCGTACCTATGGAAGCTCGTATCTACAAGGGTATGATTCCATAACTTCTTGTTCTTCGTTTTAATTAATAATATGCATAAAGGATGATCCGGGTAATTGTTTTGTGAAAAATTTTAAAATATGTTTTTTTACTTTGTTTTCGCTATTTTTGCAATTTGATTGCTACTTTGATCTTCACAAAACCTTACAATAATATTTCTTACTGGGCTAGTTGAGCTCACCCTTTTGCTTTCATTGTTCTCTTCAGAAAATGAGAATGTAGTCGGGACTATTCGGGGAACGGAGTGATGGTCCGAGTTAGTGGCTATAGTAGTCCTCACTATTCTATGAAATAGTGTGATAATAATTGTAATGAGGAATCCATTTGAGTTTGGATATTGTCTAGAAGACAATATCCTTATAAAAAAAACTCTCAGCTACGTTTTGTAGTATTACTTAAATGAAGTTTTTATTTAAGTTCTGTCCCATGTATTTGGTGACTCAGAAGGATGATGTATGTAAGACCCCGAATTTTATGAAATAAAAGTATTCAATTTTTCTATTTAGTAAATAGTTAAATTGATAAAAGTTTAAAGTTAAGGGTGATATATGTAAATTTTTCAAAATAAGCAAGTGGTTATAAAATATTCATTGTTGTCGGAGAATATTCGTAAGACGGCGCAACCATTTGTGGGCCCCATAATGGAAAACTGTCGGATGAAGAAAATGACACGAACGAGTTTTTTTAATAATAACGGCGTAACGGTTACCGTTAAAACTATTGGAATACCCGGTGGGTAAAGGAAAGTAATACGCGTTGTTGCACAGTAGAACACAATATTGCACAGTATTTTTTTATATTATTGTTAATTCAATAATTGTCACTGCACTGTATTTTCCATTATCATATCAATAATTCATATTATTTGAATAATATTACTAGATAGCATTATTGTCAATGTCTAAGAAAGTTTTGTCTAGGAAAGAGGTTTGGTCACCTAATTGCGCGCTAGTAAGCAGGAACCCTTATCGGAAAGCCCCCTCTTTCCTGGGAACGACCTGGTTGTCAATATTGTAGTTCTGTAATATTATTTATGAATAATTAATTATTGATTTATATGATAAAGAAATATTTATTTTATGTGGATATAAATGAAGGAATTAATGCCGAGGTGTTTTATCAGTATTTTGTCAGAATGTGAATTTCGGTCATTTTTCATTTAGAATTTGGAAAAACTTTCTTCTATAAAGTTATAGAGAATTAAATTTCCTATGAAATGGACATAAGATTCAAATTTTTCTGATAAAAGGGCTATTTATTATGAATTATTGAAGTTTTAAAATAATTAATTTTTAGGGTTATAAATATTTTTTTTTCAAAAAACATTTTTAATGTGGGTGGGACCCAATTGTGTGTGCTGATGAGAGTGATGTGGTGTGCGTAGGAATTTTTTTAAAAAATATTAATATTTTATTAAATTTTTTGCTTTGGTGTTCTAAGCATTTTCATATAAATAGGGTGCTTAGGTTAGATTTGAAAATCACACCAGAATTAAAAGTTTTTCTCTCTATAATATCGAGCATATTTTTGTGAGTATTTAAATATCTTGGGTGTTGCTATACAGTGCACATTTCCTTCAATATTATATCCGATACTCCAGTTAGAAGTACTATTATTTTGAGGTAAGGGATGTTATTTGGTTTTAAATGTTATTTCCTTTAATATCATTATACCGAAATATTGATATGAATTTTATTGTGACACTTTATCTTTTTCATGTTGAGGTTACTATTCACGTATACAGTACTATTCACGTATACGACACTATTTACGTATACAACACTATTTACTTATACGGTACTATTTAAGAATACGGGATACTATGCATGAGTTACTATTCACGGGATACTATTTATGACAAAATTGGTTTCTTTTTCTAACCAAATTATCGTTGATTTATTATCATATATAACATTTTTATAATCCAGGTGATGAAATTTCTCTTTGACTTGAGTGTAAAGATGAATTGTTGACTGGTATGATCATAACCATTGAATTTACAATTGATTATCTTTAGCTTAAGTGCAAAGGTGAATTGATCAACATGGTTATAATTATTGTTTATATAAATTCTGAAATGATTATATATTTCATTGAGATATTAATATCTTTGGCATGTAGTGTAAAGATGACCTGTTGTTGAATATCTTTGGTCTGTAGTGCAAAGATGACCTATTGTTGAATATGTTTGGCCTATAGTGCAAAGATGACCTGTTGTTGAATATCTTTGGCCCGTAGTGCGAAGATAACCTATTGTTGAATATCTTTGGCCTGTAGTGCAAAGACGAACTGTTGATGAATATTTTTGCCCCGTAGTGCAAAGATGAATTTATTAGTATGAGTATGAACAGGAATTATGATTATCTTTTTTCTGGGTGCAAAAAGGAATTTAGAACCACAATTATGATTATGAGTTATTCACATTATTCTGGACAGGAACTGTTGATTGATGTTACAGGGATAAAACATTATTGGTGGACTTTTAACATGGAGAAGATAATAGACTTTATGGTCTATTTGACTCTTCTAATGGATTGCTCGTTCCGCTACAACTATGGTTGAAAAGTTTTATCATCTACCACATATTCTAAATCTCTGATTTATTACTGACGAAGGCTATTGATAATTTAATTATCTTTAATCATGATATTCTTTATTGGGCTAGTTGTGTTCACCCTTTTGCTTCACAATTCCTTTCAGGTAATAAGAGTGTAGCTGGGTGGAGCGGAGGTAATAGGGGTATAAAACGGTGGTCTATAGCTGTTGAGGTTTCCCCTAAAATAATATGGAAATAATTTTATCGAGAATTTTAAATAAGTGCGTCGTATTTTATACGTCATTTAACTGTTGATTTTGGTGAACCGAATAGGGTGAGGTGAACTCAACTTTGGAAGGCTGTTTTGCCAATATCATATAAGATGTCTAATGACATACGACTTCGTGTTATCATAAGACAGGGTTGTGCACATCCACTTGCTGATTATATCTATGAGCACTACCTATATAATCTTGGAGTTTGGTTGAAATATAATTCTCAATTAGAGACAATGGAGATAATTATATGGCAAGAGAAGACTCACCATTGGAAAGAACATGATAGTAATCTTCTCATTTTTTTGGGTCTATTGGATCAACCAAGTATGATTCTCAAGTCATATGATATCTATTATAACTTAAATGCATGGCCACCCATGTACGAAGGTTTCCTTGAGCATTTTCAAAAGATTTTAATTTCTAAAACAGTTATTGATTGTACCTTTATGTAAGGTACCATTGTAAAGTGATGTGGTCGAGGCACCATGAGAGTTACATATCTTTGTATTAAAACTCATAGCACAGGTGTTGTCGTAATTTGCATTACAATTATATTAATGACGTTTGTATTTAGTTTTTGTACCATGTATTTGGCGACTCATAATGGGTTGTGTGGACCTATTTTAGGGGCGTCACAATGTATACCTATTTTGGGGGCGTCACAGTTGGTATCAAAGCTTAGGGATATGATCCCTGGCTGAGATGTGAGACTAGAACTAGGAGGGGAGAGACGGGTAATTCCTTCGCTAGTATGACCTACCAATGTTTATTTGTAATTTAATTGGTTGGTCAGAATATAGGGATAATATGTGGCATGTCAATTAACCCTTGTTTTATTGCAGTGTTTGAAAATGACATCTAAAAATGTTGAGATAAGCAATAGAGCACAAGAGACCGTTGAGTCACCACAGATCAATAACCAGGATAATGTGCATCAAGAAGGAAACAATCCTCATGTAAACAACAACACTGACCAAATGATGAACGATGGGATGTTCAGACACTTTATGCAATTCATACAACATCAGGTGAGAGAGACTCCTATTTAAAATACATGTGGAAACACTGGCAACTCTTAGATGGTTACTGCTAAGCAGTTCAAGGAGTTGGGACCACCGGAGTTTTTGATGTCTTGGGATGCTCCGAGGAGCAAAAGGTTCCCTTTGTCACCTTCATGTTGAGAGGAGAGGCATATTACTGATGGGAATCAGTAAAATGTACTCAGGTTGTCGCACTCAAAATGTCTTAGGAGAGGTTCCAAGAATTGTTCAATGACATGTAATTTCCCGAAAGTATTCGTCACGTGAAGGAGGTAGAGTTCATCAAGCTAAAGCAAAACAATATAACCATGTCGCGATATGAGGCTAAGTTTGTGGAGTTATCCCGATTTGTATTCCATTTGGTAGATGATGAGGAGAGAATGACGCAAATGTTTTTGCGAGGTTTGAAACCCAAAATACGTCAATACCTCATTTCTCATAAACTTTGCTTTTATTCAGATGTTGTGAATAGGGCTTAGTTATTGGAGCGCGATAATAAGTCAACCCAACCAAGAGAGAGCAACCGACAAAATGATAATACCAGTGGTAGCAGTCATCGAAGAAGTGACAACAAGCGTGGAGGGAATCAACATGCCAGAAATGGTAACCACTTCGGTGGTAATCATGGACAAGATAATAGAAGTGAAAATTTTAAGAAGAGAAGGTTCAGCAATGATGGAAAGACAGCAACACCAACACCCACTTTTAAAGAAGGAGAATGACCACCGATCATATGCTTCAAATGCGGAGGGGAGGGACACATCAGTCTAAACTACACGATGCAGTCCAAAGTGTGTTACAATTATGGAAGAGAAGGTCACCTAGCCCGATTTTGTTCTACAGCGAAGTAAAGTCCAGCTGGGATGGAGGCACCAAAGGCCATCCCAGATAAGACAAAATTGGTAGTTTAAGGGAGAGCATTTGTCGTGACCTCCCAAAAAGTGAGGAACCCGAACGAGGTTATCTCAGGTAAGCTAATTATAAACTCTTACGAAGTCTATACCTTATTTGATACCGGTTCTACCCATTCTTTTATTTCTCCTACTTGCGCTCAACGTTTAAATTTGACTCCGGAGAAATTAGACTTTGACTTATTTGTTGAACCTCCATTGGGGAAAACCTTCATTACACCCACTGTTTATAAATCTTATTTGATTCAAATCGGTAACCGCATATTACATGTCGTTCTTATCTCTTTGAAAATACTTGCATTTGATGTGATTTTAGGGATTGATTGGTTAACTACTCATCATGCTAAAATTGATTATTTTCGTAAGGTTGTTAGCTTTCATATTCCTAACCAACCTATTATACGAATTCAAGCAACCAAACCACTAAAGTCAATCACTGTCATATCAAGCCATAAATCTATTCGTTTACTGAAAAACATATATCAAGCTTTCTTAGCCCATGTCACTAATTTAAACAAAAATACGTCAAATTTGAATGATATTTCTATTGTTAATAAATATCCTGACATATTCCCTGAAGAACTTCCTGGCCTACCCCCAGAGCGTGAAATTGAATTTTGTATCGAACTTGAACCTGGTACAAAACCCTTTTCTAAAGCCCCATATCGAATGGCTCTTATTGAACTTCAGGAGTTAAAAGCCCAACTACACGAATTATTAGACATCGATTTCATTTGTCCTAGTACGTCTTCTTGGGGTGCTCCTGTTCTATTCGTAAAGAAGAAAGATGGAAGTATGCGACTTTGTATTGATTATCGGGAGTTGAATCATATCACCATACAAAATAGGTACCCGTTGCCTCGCATTGATGACATGTTTGACCAGTTGCAAGGCGCTAAATTCTTTTCAAAGATCGATCTTCATTCCGAATATCATCAATTAAAGATTAAAACTGATGACATTCCAAAGACTTCTTTTAGAACTCGGTACGAGCATTATGAATTTCTAGTCATGTCTTTTGGATTGACTAATGCTCATGCTGCCTTCATGGATATGATGAACCGAGTATTCAAGGAATATTTGGATCATTTTGTAGTCGTCTTTATTGATGACATCTTCATATAGTCCAAAAGCCATGAAAATCATGAGCAACACTTGAGGCTGATACTCCAAAAGCTTCGTGAAAATAAGCTATATGCCAAGTTGAAGAAATGCGAGTTCTGGCTTGAGGAAGTAGCATTCCTTGGGCACATGATATCAAATCATGGAATATCTGTTGACCCGACAAAGATTAAAGTAATTCAAAGCTGGAAGCAACCTAATTTAGTGATCGAAGTACGTAGCTTTCTTGGCTTAGCTGGTTATTATCGGAGATTCGTGGAAGGATTTGCTTGAACTGCTACTCCATTAACTCAGCTAACTCAAAAAGATAAAAAAATTTAGTTGGAGCGAGAAATGTGAGAAGAGTTTTCAAGAACTCGAGAGGAGACTCATTTCAGCACCTGTTCTGACAATACCATCTGGTTTGGAGGGATTTGTCATCTACAACGATGCTTCAGGCAAAGGTTTAGGATGTGTTCTCATGCAACATGGGAAAGTCATAGCCTATGCCTCACGATAACTCAAAGAATAGGAGAGAAATTATCCTACTTATGATCTAGAGTTGGCAGTTGTCGTTTTTGCACTTAAAATCTGGAGGCATTACCTTTATGGGGAGAAAATGGAGATTTATACGGATCATAAAAGCCTCAAATATTTCTGCACCCAAAAGGAGCTCAACATTCGGCAACGACGTTGGCATGAGCTGTTGAAAAATTACAATCATACTATTTAATACCATCCTGGAAAAGCGAACGTGGTAGCTGACGCATTGAGTAGAAGATCATATGCGGATACGAGTTCGATATTGTCAACGCAAAAGCCCATTTTGTATGAGTTGCAAAGGATGGAAATAGAGTTAAAGACTTCAGGAACCCACATGATGATAACAAATATATGAGTAAAACCGACTTTAATCGATAAAGTTAAAGTTGCTCAAACTACAGACTTGAAGCTGATGCGTATGAGGAAGAAAGTACAAGAAGGTAATATTCCAGAAGCAAGAATCGATGAAGAAGGAATACTTCGAGTCAACTCCAGACTTTGTGTTCCTAACGACTCTGACTTGAAGTATAAAATCATGATGGAGGCGCGCAACACACCGTTTGCAATCCATCTTGGGAGTACCAAAATGTATCATGATCTTTGACATACATTTTGGTGGAGCAATATGAAGAGAGAGATAGTAGATTTTATCTCAAGGTGTTTAACTTGTCAACATGTTAAGGCGAAGCATCAAGTGCCAAAGGTCCATTGCAACCACTGGAAATTCCAAAATGGAAGTGGGAGCACATTACCATGGATTTCGCTACTGGTCTTCCCAAGGTTTCTCAAGGAATAGATGCAATTTGGGTCATTGTCGATAGATTAACCAAATCTGCTCATTTTTTACCTATACGAGAAACTTATTCACTTGAACGTCTTGCTCGTATATACATAAATGAGACTGTAAGACTTAGTTTCTGATCGAGACCAAAGATTTACTTCACGATTTTGGGTTAGTTTATAAAAAGCTATGGGCACAAATTTACGATTTTGTTCAGCATACCATCCTCAAACGGACGAGCAGTCAGAGAGGACTAGTCAAACTCTTGAAGATCGATTAAGACTCTGTGTCCTTGACTTCAAAGGAAGTTGGGACAAGTACTTGCCATTGGTGGAATTCTTCTACAACAACAGTTATCAACCAATTATTGGCATGGATCCATTCGAGGTGTTGTATGGACGCAAGTGTCATTCTCCAGTATGCTGAGATGAGGTGGGTAAAACAACGTTATTGGGTCCAAAATTGGTACGCATGACAACATAAAAGATTCAAATGATCCGGCAACATATAAAAACCTCACAAAATTGACAAAAGAGTTATGTTGATCTTCATTGGAAGGACATGGAATTCAATGTTGGAGATCATGTGTTGTTACGTGTTGCTCCATGGAAAGGAGTTACAAGATTTGGAAAGAGAGGAAAGCTCAATCATTGATTCATTGGGTCATCCGAAATCCTCGATCGAGTAGGAACTGTGGCCTTTAAACTCGCCTTACCGCCAAGTATGTCTCGTGTTCATAACATTTTTCACATATCTATGTTATGTAAATATGTGGAAGACCCGAACCACATTATTGAATTAGAATCGGACGAGATAGCAGAAGATTTAATGTATGAAGAGCTACATGTTAAAATCTTGGATAAAAAGGAACATATTCTACGCTCCAAGGATATTCCTCAAGTCAAAGTTTCGTGGAGAAACCATGATGTTGAGGAAATGACCTGGGAGTTAGAATCTAAAATGAAGTCAAGGTATCCTCACCTCTTCGTACCCCAATTTTGAGAACAAAATTTCATAAGAAGGGGAGGTTGTAAGACCCCAACTTTTATAAATAAAGATTAATTTTTCTCAAAATATATTTTTGAATATTATGGTGTGGATTTGATATAATGTTATAGTTGTGGGTAATATTTATAAATTTTGTAAAGTAAGGAAGTTGTTATAAAATATTCGATTGGTCGGGGAATATTCGTTTTAACAAAGAATATTTGTACGACGACACAATCATTGGAGGACCCCATAACGGAAGTATTGTCGGAGTTAGAAAATGATAGAAATATCTTTTTATAAAAATAACGGCAAAAGTTTTACCGTTAAACTGTTGAAATACCATGTGGTAAAAGTACAGTAATACGCGTGGTTGCATAGTAGCACACGGTATTGTACAGTATCTTTGATTATTAATGCTTACGTGAGAAGTCACTTAGTTTTATTCAAATATTGCCACAATAATTGCTGCATATTATCTGTCATATTATTGATTCAATTATTGTCACAGTATCATTTGCATAATATTATTAAATCAATAATTGAGACGACAAAGTTATTCATATTATTATTTGCATTATTAACGATGTCTAGAAAGTTCTGTCGAGGAAAGGGGTTTGGTCACCTAATTGCGCGCCAATAGGGAGAAATCCTTATTGAAAAGCCCCCTCTTTCCTGGGAATGATATAGTTGTTAAATATTGTGAGTTATAATATTAATGATGAATAAGTTCGTGTTGATTAAAGATGTTTGTTCATTTAGTTTTCTATAATTCTTCCGTGACCCAATTACCCTCAAAGGAGGTAATTCTGTGATATGCTGGTTTTGTTATTATTGACCAAACGAGCAATTAATCGGATAAATGAGCAATTAATTGCTATTGCTTCACATGCAAATTACTGTTTATTCACATGGATGGAACTATTGATTCACATGCATGTACTATTAGGGGAGGTTGTGTAAGATTGATAATACTTGAAGGACTAAATTAAAAATGGAGGTAAAGATGAAGGTATTATACTGTAATAATTCGAGCCCCTAAACGTGCAATTATCAAAACTATATTTTCCTATAAATAGAAGCTCATTTCTTTTTTCATTCTCACCAATTCACTAAGACTCACAAGAGCAACTATAGAGAGAGACACTATAGAGAGGAAGAAGAAGAGTATTCTGCTACTTCACTATTGCAGTATCCAGTCTTCTACTAAGGTAAGGGATATTATTTTTGTTCAATATTCGTATGAAATAATATTTTCTTCCATACTCTATAGTATGTAAGTAATATTATTTTGTTTCGTATTTCTAATTCTACACTTATTTTGTTAAAGTATTGCTTCTATACTCCGTAAAATTAGTAGAATATCCTTAAAATTTATGCTTCATCTAGTATCGTTTCACAAGGATATTTTTCTGAATATTCTTGTTAAATTTTAAGCTTTTCATGCCAGAGTACTATTCACAAAGTACTATTTACGGGGTACCATTCATAAAGTACTATTCATGGGGTACTATTCATGAAGTACTATTTACGGGGTACTATTCACAAAGTACTATTTTCGAAGTACTATTCATGGGGTACTATTAACTTAGGTACTATTCACTCGGGGTACTATTCATGACAAAAATTGATTTCTTTTCTGTCCAAATCATTTTTGATAAAGCAGTATCATGTTGATAATTTGGACATTATTGAATTCTGGATAAATGAAATTATAAATCTTTAAAAATTTATCCTTTACTTTCTTTTAATTAAATTCATATATCATTGTCATCATCCTCACGCTTATATTATGATGAAATTCATCTTTGGCCCGTAGTCCATAGATAGACTGTTGATTGGTATAATTATAACCAGGGATTATTCGGTATAATCATGACCCGTATGTTACAAATGATGTGGTAAAAGTTCTCATTGGCCCGTACTGCATTGATGGACAATTTTTGCCATGATCATGACCATTGGTGATTACACGAATATCCTTGGCCCGTAGTGCATGGATAATTCAGTGATGTGGATTATTTATTGAGCTGAGTCTCGGTGATAAAATTGATGATAAACTTTTTAAATCATAGAAGATAGTAGATATCATGCTCTACTTGACTCTTTTAATGGGTTGCTTGTTCCGCTGCAGTTAAACTTGTTGTTTATTGTATTATATCAGTTTAACAATATTGAGGCTAACGATAATTTATTTTGCATTATCTTAGTCATAATATTTCTTACTGGACTAGTTGAGCTCACCCTTTTGCTTTCATTGTTCTCTTCAGGAAATGAGAACGTAGTCCGGACTAGTCGGGGTACGAATTGATGGTCCGAGCTGGTGGCTATAGTAGTCCTCACTATTCTATAAAATAGTGTGATAATAATTATAATGAGGACTCCATTTAAGTTTGGATATTGTCTAGAAGACAATATCCGTATAAAAAACTCTCAGCTACATTTTGTCGTATTGTATAAATGAAGTTTTTATTTAAGTTCTGTACCACGTATTTGGCGACTCAGAATGGGTGATGTATACCTATTTTGGGGGCATCGCAATAGGCTACTCTCGCGGATTTTTGGCATGAAGGTCCCCAGATCATCATAATTTACTAGATGGGAAGTTAATTTGATCTTTCAACTGGAGCGAATTTGGGCAGTGCCTTTTCTGAGCCTCGCAGAATTAGTCTCCCTTGAGTCCAGTAATCAAACAATGACGGGTTAGCCTCCTGATGGAGGAATCACACAACATACATTCACATACATCATGTCTCGCCGTATGGAAATGATGACATGTGCAAAGCACTAATATCATAGATAGATTTGGTGTGAAGCACTAAAGTGCAGTAAATAAAGCATTAGTACACATCCATTAAATGTAAATACAGTATTCAAACATAAGCAGATAAAAGATTTTGACAAGTTTGAATAGCGGCTTAAGCTCTCATACTGGAGTCCCCAGTAGAGTCGCCACCTGTCGACGTTGGAATTTTTATTTGTCCCTTTCTATGCTTGTCTTTTGGTGTTCTCATTTTAGATGAGTTTTGTTTGAAAAGGTCCGACATGTATATGTCGATGATTTGAATTTTAGAGTCTCCAGTTGGTAATTTTTAATGGTTGCACCAACTCAACCGATAAAAGGTTTGCACAAAGACCCAATGATTGGATACTGTTTAATTGGTCTTGGAAATCGAGATTCGTTAGGGTTCGGGGGCTTGATTAAGCGAAGGAAAGATGTTAGGCACCCCCCGACTGTTGCCTCCTTTTTAGTCTTTACAAAAGACTCTAACTCATGCAAGCATACATGGGTCAACAAGTAGTACAGAGTAAAAAAAGTATCGATCCACGGAGAAATGTTTTAAATCTAAATTATCATACACCAATCATATCACTATTTTGTATATGCTTAAACGAATAATTCACAATTGCAATTAATTCTAAAATTAATTAATAATTAAAAACACAATTCTAATTTAATAAAATCAAATTTGGAAAGAATGGGATTCTAACTTCATTTCATATTTCATCTAAATATTACTATCATGCGAGATTATATATTTATCATGGAAAATTAGCCAAGAGCACAAAAGAATACATAAACATTTTTCAATGAATTATGACCTGTTTACATAACCTCCACATGTGATAGAAATCATGTAATCGTCAATATTACCAAAAGCACTATATTTCTATGTGAAATTGTAGTAATAATGAATTGAAGCACATGCTCTTATATTACTACACACGGTGAAATTTTAGTGGTTTTAATTTATATGATTCCATTCATTTTTTGGTTCTGATTTCTTCTTCAGCTATAATCTATCAGTTTTTCTAGTCAAGATCGGCCAAAAAACTATTGTTTTGAAGTACGGTGAGCTTTCTCTTTTACGATTATTATTTGTTTATGTATTTCTATATTTATAATGCAAGAATGATTATTATTTATAGACAGGCTTATTGTGTAGCTTTTTCTAGAAATGATAGTGAATGGTATTGTTGAAGCTGAAGGAGTTAAAAGTGAAACTGCAATGGACCAAGAGGAATATAAAGAAAAAGGCGATTATCACATTCAAAGATTGCCTGTTATTTTTCATATTTATTCTTCTTTTCGGTAAAATTGTTTGATATGGGATTTTGAATTTGGTATTTTGAAACAATTGATGCAGAGAAAGGTGTGCCTGATTTCTTGCTCACCGCAATGAAAACTAATGAAATATTGGCCGAGGAGGTGCAATATTGATAATTCATAGACCTTAATACCTGTGATTTACTCTACTTATTTAAAAATGTTTTCCCCCTAGCTAGAACTGTTTATGATTGTTGTTTTTCTAGATCTCTGAGCGTGATGAGGAGGCTCTGAAGTATCTCAAGGATATCAAATGGTGCAGGATTGATAATCCCAACGGTTTTAAGCTAGAGTTCTTTTTTGATACAAATCTTTTTTTAAGAACTCAGTTTTGACAAAAACTTATCACATGATTGATGATGATGAACCTATTTTGGAGAAGGCCATCGGGTAACTCGCTATTTACCTTGTTTCATGTTGTAGTCCTCATGTGTGTTTTTTCTTTGTATCTCATGCATATTGGCAACTTTATACGACGGATATTGAATGGTATCCTGGGAAATGTTTTGAGTAATTAGAGTTTCTCAGGGGCTGTAGTTCCTGCAATTTCAATTCTCCTTAGGTTATGATGTCTTACCTGTTCACTTAATTTTCAACATGTTCACTACTTGTCGACCTATATGTTTGCTAATATGCAAAGAGCTATATGGATCAAGGACATTCTGAAAATGTCTTGCACTTATGTCTTTAAGGTGTGTCATATTAATTTGTTATGCCTTAACAAATTCAGATCTTGTTTGTTTTACTTTATATTATTTTGTTTGTTATGGTGAGGTGGTTTCCGCACTCACCTTACTTGTAGAAAATGGTTTTAGCATTTCAGAATTTCATTGTGCTTAATGTGCTAGATACATTTTCTCACTGGTTGATACCGCATGGTAAAACAACAGAGAGTCGGGTTTATTGTGTTAAATACACATACTGATTAAGTGTTGTTCCATGCAAACCTTTTATTGATGGTTTTGGGTCTAACAGTGAATATCTGTTGGAAGTTTCAGTGTGTAGTCATGTAAGAATGCAACATGGTCAAACTGCAAAATAGAAATAAGATGAGTGTGTAGTCATGTTTTTGGGTGATTCTGTGCAGGTTTGTATTTCAGTGGTCATGCTGTTGAGGATACTGATTCATGGACAATATTCGTTAGTAATGTAATGACCTATATTAATGACATGAAACTTGGCTACTAATATATTATTCTCCGTCCTGACATAGTTTCCTTTTTCTATAGGTTCATTTTGCTGCCACCAAGGATAGTCTTTATCGGCACTTTAACAAATTTGGAGACGTTCTAAAAGTGGTTATTTTGACGGATGCAAGGACAGGGGAACCAAAAGGGTGAGGTTTCCCATATGCAAGTTCTGATTTACTTTCTGAACCATGTCTGTCTTGGACTTTGTAGTCATGCTATACTAAGTTACTGTGCTTAAGCAGGTCAGCCTACATAGAATTCATGAGAAAAGATGTGGCAGAACATGCATTATCCCTTGATGGCACCTCCTTTATGTCACGCATTCTCAAGGTATGTAACAGTAGGATGGTGTTGCAATCTATGAATCTTGAGGATTTTGTTTCTAATCTTATGCGTAAAACTGCATTGTTTCTAATTTTGTTTTGGATACTGTATAATATCTATTGTTTTCAATTCCTGGTCCATCCATTTTGAACATCGAATTATGAGCAGACATTGTTGGCGAATAAGGTTTTATGTTGAGACGTTCTCAAATTTGAGTGGTCAGAATGGTTCAATGTAGCCGTGAATGAGCTATTATTGTGCATTAAGTAGTGAATTTGGTGTCCACCTGTATTTGAGTGCTTTCTTTGATTGCATAACGTTATTGCAACAAGTGATATGGGTCTTGACGCATGAGTGTTTTACAGGTTATTGTAGTACTTCTCAATGACTGGAATCCCTCTCATCAGCCAATGTGTTGTTATTGTACAAGGCCAATCCAAGACAACTGAGAAAAGTGAAATTTAACATTTGATAGCACCATGAACCACAGGTTTTAATTTCTACAATGAATTTATATTATTCTACATATGTTTCAGGAGTCCATTTTAGAAGCTCCATCTCTTGATGGCCAAGTATTTGAGGCTGTACAACAAGAGAATGGAGAGATGCATAGTATGATGAAGAACACACAGAAAGTTGTGGATGAATGTACGTATTTTGGGAGAACCTAGGGTTTTTTGCACATGCTTAGGTAGTAGTTTAATTTTATGGATAGTTTGGTTTATTTTGTGGATGTAATCAAATTCACAATTCAATATAGTAGTAATTTATATTGAAAAGTGAATTTGAGATGTATATATGGATAGTTTGGTATATATTTTGTGGATGTAGTAATTTGAAACTGTAAACGAATGATATTATTGGGATGTATTTTAAATGGTTGATACATTTTGGTTTTTTAGAAATTTTTTAGCTATATATCATGGCATTAGCAGATTGTAGGTGCACTGGTAATATAGGTGTACCACAATTTTTTTTTTTCAAGTCAATCTATAACATTTTTAAAACGTTGTGTAAATGTGCCTAAACGTTGTCTGATATACTAAACAACAACGTTTTTATCCAGAAAACGTTGTGGAATCATACCTTCTACAACGTTTTCAAGCATCTGCTAATTTATGGAAAACAAATCTACAACGTTTTTTTCTTAAAAAACGTTGTGTAATGTGCTTAACTACAACGTTTTAAAAATGTTGTGCAAGGGTGTCAAATAAATGACACCCTTAACCACGACGTTTTTCTGACTGAAACCACAACATTTTTCCGCGTTATCTATTTACAGTTTTGTAGTAGTGTCACTGTTCTTGTTGGAATCAACTCATTGTTCTCATTAGAAACCATAGTCATACCACCCTTTTTTGATACACATTGTACTGGGCTCACCAATGAACTATCTGAAATCAGATAAATAATGCATGCATCCAGTCATTTTAATAATTCCTTCTTGACCACTTCCTTCATGATTGGATTAAGTCTTCTTTGTTGTTCCATCGAAGGCTTGCTATCATCTTCCAGTAGGATCTTATGCATACAGAAAGATGGGCTGATCCCTTTTATATCTGCTATAGTCCATCCAATAGCTGACTTGAACACTTAGAGAACTCTTAGCAGTTTTTCTTCCTGAAAAGACGTTAGTGCAGAAGAAATAATCACAGTAATTTTGAATTTTCATTTAAAAACGCATACCTCAAATGATCTGGAAGTGGTTTTAACTCAAGTTCTGGAGGTATCTCAAGAGATGGCTTCAATTTCAGTGACGACTCTCGAGCTTTCTTTAATGGCTCAACAGGAGTTTTGAATTTTCTAAATTGTGGAGATGAATCAAGAAAATGCACAAGTTCTTCAGTCTCCTCATCATCTAATTCAGAATTTTCAGCAATAGCACTTCTTAATGGTTCATGATCCACCAAAGTCTGTACTTCATCATTTAGCACTTTTTCCACCAAATCAACCTTGAAGAATTCCTCTTCATCTGTTGGAAATTTCATTACCTTGAATACGTTGAAAGTTACTTCCTGATCATGAACTCGCATTGTGAGTTCCCCTTTTTGCACGTCTATCAAGGTTCTTCCTGTAGCTAGAAATGGTCTTCCAAGTATGATTGGTATACTCCAATCTTCTTCATAATCTAAAATGATGAAATCAGCCGGAAAGATGAATTTATCCACTTTTACCAAAACATCTTCAAGAATTCCCCGTGGATAAGTGATAGACCTGTCAGCTAGCTATAAAGAAATATTTGTCGGCTTCGGAGCCGGCAATCCCAACTGATTAAATACTGACAAGGGCATCAAATTGATACTCGCCCCAAGATCACACACACATTTACTGAAGCTCATCTTTCCAATTGTGCATGAAATTGTGAAACTTCTCGGGTCCTTCAGCTTTGGAGGTAATTTGTGTTGAAGCACTGCACTGCATTCCTTTGTTAAGGCCACTATCTCAAAATCTTCTAATCTCTTCTTCCTTGACAAGATACCCTTCATAAACTTTGCATAACTAGGCATCTGTTCCAATGCCTCAGTGAAGGGTATGTTAATCTGTAGCTTTTTAAATACCTCCAAGAACTTACTAAATTGCTTATCTTCCCCCTGCTTATGCAATCTCTGTGGATAAGGAACACGAAGGTGAACTATTGGTATTTTATTCACGGACTTCTCAAAAGAACCTTCTTTATTCTTCTCCTCTTGCTGCTGTTCTGAACCTTCATTATTTAATTTCTCATCAGAAGAAATTTCTTGACCGCGCGGCCGCGCGTCCTCCCTTTGCAAAAGTGGCGCGGGCACACCATGCTGATTTTCTGCAACTTATTTTCTAGACCTAAGTGTAATTGCTTGACATTGTTCCTTCCCTTCTCTTCTTGGATTGGCCTCTATGGTACTTGGCAATGAACCATGTGGTCTGTTGTTAAGCATCCTAGCCATCTGACCCATTTGAGTTTCCAGATTTTTGATAGCCACTGCTTGGCTTTTAATCATCACTTTCGTATTTGCCATGTACTTCATCATCATCTCCTCCATCTCTGACTTCTTTTCTTGCTGAGGTGCAGGTGGTATATAATGTTGTTGTTGTTGAGAAAATCCAGGAGGATAGTGTGGTCTTGGTGCAAACTGTTGCTGAGCTGACTGTGACCAACTAAAATTTGGATGGTTGCGGTTGATTGTTTTGGTTATTTGACCAACTAAAATTTGGATGGTTGCGGTTGTTGGAGTTGTATGTGTTCTGAAATTGACCTTGATTCTGATAGTTGCTCACATATTGTACAGACTCTGAACTGATATCACATTAGTCAGTTGAATGTGACCCTGCACATATCTCACACACAAAGGTAACTTTCTTTGCTTTGGTCTCTGTCAACGAATCAATCTTCTTTTCCATGGATGCCATCTGTGCCGACAATTGAGTGATAGCATCCACTTCTAACAAACCTACAACTTTGGGTTGTGACATCCTGGTTGTAGGATTTTTGAAATCATTAGCTGCCATCGTCTCAATGAGAATATAGGCCTCTTCATAACTATTCGCCCATAAAGCTCCTCCTACAGCTGCATCTACAATAGGCCTTAACTGACATCCCAATCCATTATAAAATGTGTTAATAACCATTCAATCCGGCATGCCATGGTGTGGACACTTCCTTAGCATTTCCTTATATCTCTTCCAGGCTTCATATAAAGATTCACCATGTTGCTGCTCAAACTGGGAAATTATTTTCCTCATCTTTGCAGTCTTAGCCATTGGGAAAAACTTGGCTAAGAATTTTTGTGCTAGGTCCTCCCATGTGGTGATAGATCCCGAAGGTAAAGAGTAAAGCTAACTTCTAGCTTTATCCCACAATGAAAATGGAAATAGCTTAAGTTTGATTGCATCCTCTGTCACCCCATTGTATCTGAAGGTATCACATATTTCAATGAAGCTCAATAGATGCTCATTAGGATCATCTATAGCAGCACCCCCAAAATGTACTGAATTCTATATCATTTGAATAGTGCCCGACTTTATCTCAAAGGTATTGGCTGCTATCGATGGCCTGACTATACTTGACTGCAATCCATTAATATTTGACATTGAATAATCTCTCAAAGCCTTGTGCTCCTCTCTTTTCTCTTCTGTCACCATATTAGATGTCGTGGTTTCTAAAGCTACTTGTAAATTTCTACACACTCTTGTTTTCCAACCTCTTCCGTTAATGTTATCTTGAACAGGTGTCAACTAGGAATTGGATGACCGCGTGTGCATAAAAATATATAGAAGTACCTGAAATACAAATGAAACAAAAATAGAAATGAAACAAGATTAGATTTGTCCAAGTCATACAATGTAGCTTAAAATTGATGATAATACTAATAAAATTAAACGCCTTTCCCCGGCAACGGCGCCAAAAACTTGTTGCCTCCTTTTTAGTCTTAACAAAAGGACTCTAACTCATGCAAGCATACATGAGTCAACAAGTACTACAGAGTAAGAAAAGTATCGATCCACGGAGAAAGGTTTTAAATCTAAATTATCATACACCAATCATATCACTATTTTTTATATGCTTAAACGAATAATTCACAATTACAATTAATTCTAAAATCAATTAATAGTTAAAAACACAATTCTAATTTAATAAAATCAAATTTGAAAAGAATGGGATTCTAACTTCATTTCATATTTCATCTAAATATTACTATTATGCAAGATTATACATTTATCATGGAAAATTTTCCAAGAGCACAAAAGTAGACATAAACATTTTTCAATGAATTGAAAAATAATGACTATATTTCTATGTGAAATTGCAACAATAATGAATTGAAGCACATGCTCTTATATTACTACACACGGTGTAACAGTATATTTCTATCTAGTTCACAAAATATAAAGCTAAACATTTCAGCCTCATAAACGCATGCTATCATGATTATAACCATACTCACACGTCATTTTTCAATTCCATATAAGTATACAAAATCAATGATGATCAAACATTCATGTAATATGATCAATCATGATAGATATTCCAATGATAAATGAACAATCAAACAATCAGGCAATTAATTATAGACTATATATCAAAATCCATTAAAATCCCATACTAGAGTTTAGTTCATTTCTGAACCGAAAACCATTATGGGATTATAATAACACATGGAAACTAAATATAACAATTGAGAGAAAATATAGAATTGATCAAACCAAATTGCAGAATTCGTTCCAAAGTGCTGTTCAAATCTCTAATAATTTTAAGCAAAATGAAATGATTAATTATTCAATGACTAAGTTCAAGAGAAGATGTAGAAAATCTTAAATCTATGCTCAAATCCTCTCTAAAACTAGTTCAAAGCTTAGAACCCTAATTACCTAATGAAAAACTGATAAAAACAAACATAATCCACGTCTAGTACCAACCAGAATAGATTAGATAAGCTCAAGCGCTTCAAATTTCAAATTTAAAATTAAGTCAACAAACAGCTTCAGAGGACTCGTGCGACCGCATGAGGTCCCAGTACAAAATGGGCGCGGGCGCGCGTGTATGCGATTTTAGCTTCTATAGGCTGATTGCGCGGGCGCGTGAAATCTAGCTTGTTAAGTCGCGCGACCGCGCGGCTTCTGTGTTCTGCATACTGATGTTCTGCTGCTGCTTGTTTGTTGTTCTGCTACTTGTTGTTGGTCCTTTAACAATGCTCAGCTCCTTGTCTACACACGTTCCACTCGCCATGCCTTTACTAGCTCATATCACCTTGCCAATGTCGAACTATGCCATTTCCTGCATTTCAATACCATAGGAGTTCTAATTACGAGTACTGAAAAATAAACATAAAATGCAACTAAAAACATACTAAAATCTACTTGAGATGAACATAATTCTCGTGAATTGATATCCAATAAGTAGGTATAAAACCTACTTATCACCGACTTCTGTGAAAACATGGTTACCGCCACTTTTCATTTAACTTTTATCTGCGTATGTGTGTGTGTGTGTGTGTGTTGGGCCTATGTGCAATTATCTGGAAGTAATGTTATGCCTCATTTACACCTATATACAAAGGGTTTGACTTTTGTATAAAAGTTCAATTTTAACAAGCTATAGCAGTGAAGTTTTGGAAAACAGGTTTTTCCAACCCTTATGCTCAATAGTAATTGAGGCCTTTGATACTTCCATTTTATTATGTGTTCGGCTTGATTACTTTTATTTTCAAGATGTGAGGCATCTTCGAGAAAATAAAATACATAGCAGTGTCGAACTACTTGTGGGTATGAGAGCCATCTAAGGATATCCAGACACCGTAGATAATTTACAAGCTGGCTGCAGCTGAGAAATGTCCATCTTGGGCACCGAATCTAGATTCAGAGGCTAAATCTGTGATCACATGATTCCTAGGCTCACATGAAAGAGTAATATATACAAAAGCTAGAAAAATAACTAGATTTAAATAAATTTAAACCATTCTAGCTTCAACAAATCTAGTTTAGTCACTTTTGAACCTGTCAAAGTTAGAAGTAGCTAGATTTAAGCAAATCTAGCCCGCAAGCTGTAAGATTAAATATCTACATTATGAAAGCAGTTAAAGCAGATATTTATATAAAAACGGTAAATATATATAAGTATATATATATATATATGGATGATCAACTGCCACGAAGTAAACTCCAAGCATGACTTTGAAATGTAAATATATATATATATATATATATATAAGCGGTAAATGGCCACGAAATAAACTCCAAGCCTGACAAAAATATAAATATATATATATATATATATGTTTATAGAGTCCGGATCTTAAGCTCATCGCTTATCCAACTCACCCGAGCTCACCCCCCTTTAGCGACGGACCCGGCGACGGTTCGGTCACACAACCGTCGTCTATACTTTTTTAGTGACGCTATATGTTGTCCGTCGCTAAAAGTATAGGCAACGATTATATAATAGAACCATACCATAGCCCGTCATTGCTAAAAGGGGTGAGCTGAAAGTTGGATAAAGGGTGAGCTTAAGATCCCACCATATGTCTATATATATATAAAAGTTGTAAACGCACTGGATATTCTATCCGGGCTTAATCGAATTTGAGTTTGATGATATATATATATATATATATATATATATATATATATATATATATATATATATATATATATATTAACGTTGAGAGTCGCGTTAAGTAGTAGAAAGCTTAAAAATCTAAAAAATCTTATAGTAGGCTGCCAAGAAGACTTTAGATAGCTTTTGATGCTTGAAAACATGGTTTCCACCGGTTAAACTTTAGTATGTTACAAAACACGAGCTTACAAGTGTTTAGAAAAAAGAATCACTCAATTTGGAGCACTCTAGAAGAGGTTACAAGCTGAAATGGATAGAGTTTTCTCTTTTTTCTTCCTTTTTTCTTACATTTTATGGCTGATGGGGGTCTATTTATAGACTAAAAGTGCCACGGGTCAACTCGCAGTAGCAACGGGTTTACCTTTGGCTGCCCAAGCTACCCTGGGCTTTGAGGGTCCTGACATCTCGAAGTACGTGCACTCGGACGATGCGTTGTCCGCTCGAACCTTCATAACTTTCAATCTGGGAGTCCGATGGAAGCGTGCCATACCATTCCGGAAAGCTCTTTTCGAGAGATATGCAATGACATAGGGATTGCCCTTTTCTGTCTCTGGGAAGATGGGTCCATGACCAAAATGGCATTTTCGGGTCTCCGCAGGTAGTTCATTGAGTTGTTTTGCATAGTTTGCGCTCGGAAGTTAAAATGTGGTTCTTGTGGGACTTCTATTGAAGTATATTAAGTTGAAATGAGTTGATTTGATTTAAATTGAAGTTGATTTGGCAAAATAACCATTTTCCCCCTCCCGGGGTTGTCTCTGGCTTTCGCGCAGTTGTAGCAGTCTTTTCCCAAGGTTATCTTTGAGATTGGTCTGCTGTTGACTCTAACTATCCTCAGGGTTATCTATGAGGTTGGATTGATCTCTTGGGGTTATCTCTAGGGTTGGAAACTTACTTTCTCGGGGTTATCTCTAGGGTTGAAAACTGATCTCCCGGGGTTATTTTCGGGGTTGGAAACTAGATCTCCCGGGGTTATCTCCGGGGTTGGAAACTGAATCTCTTGGGGTTATCTCCGGGGTTGGAACTGATATTGTGGTCTTCTAGGGTTATCTTTAGAGTGTGAAAAAGATGCTTTTGTCCTCCTGCATAGTTAGTATTAGGAAAACAAAATTTTGAGTGTCTACAATCCTTTATATTATATTAAGCACATGCCAATTGTTTTTGTTAGTCATACTTCCAATAGGCTTAATTGGTAATTTTTTATGGAAAATTTTTCTTTAGTTCTTATGAACTTAAGTGAGTCTATGATAGTAAGATTTAGATTCTTATGAAAGTTCGGATACATTCGTGGTCTAATAGCATACAAAAAATTGCATAAATTGATAACCTTGGTTGACTAAGTTGGATTACGTGGCCTTTGTTACTCGAGTTAATAGATCCTTAGGGGTGTTTTACATCTAGTTCCTTAAAGCCATCTGACTTGGGAGTCATTGATCAAAATCTCATTATTAGGGTAACTCTGAATAGCTTAATGTAATTAGACATTGCACGGTCATGCTTAAGGTTGTGTTAGTTAATTTATAATGAATAACACTTTAATTTGGCTTAAGTTCATTACGTGGCTAGTATTTCTTGAGTTAATAGATCCTTAAGGGTGTTTTACACTTAGTGCCCTAAAGCCATCTGGCTTAGGAGTAATTGATCAAAAGCTCGTTCAAGGGTAACTCAGCCTAAGGTAGCTGAGCTTTGCATAAGTCAAATTTAGTCGTCTCATGCTATTGCCTGGTGGTCTGTTCTTGCATTTGTTGTCTTGTTCTAAATGCTTGATGTAGCTTAAGCATATAGAGTTAACATTTTCTGTTTTGCAAATTCTTATGTGTATGAGCTATAATTAGTTAGTGTCGACGTCGAGAAAATTTGTGTCCCTTTCTGTTCTTGCCCTTTTGTGTTCTCATTTGGTTGAGTTTTGTCTAAAAAGGCGAGTTTGAAAAGGTCTAACATGTAAATGTCGACGATTTGAAAATTAGAGTTGCCAATTGGCAGATTTGAAATGGTTGTATTAACTCAACCGATTTTAAAAAAGGTTTACACAAAGGCCCAATGGTTGGACACTATTTAACTGGCCTAGGAAACCGAGATTCATTGAGTTTGGGGGCTCGACTAAAAATTTGGGGGGTTTCGCACTTCAACTTCAAAGTGAAAACATGATTACTGCAACTTTTCAATTACCCTAATTGTCTGCATGTGTGTGTGTGTGTGTGTGTTTATTGGGCCTATGTGCAATTATTTGGAAGTAGTGTTATGCCTCGTTTGCAGCTATATACAAAGGGTTGTACTTGTATATAAAAGTTTGATTTTAACAAGATATAACAGTGAGGTTTTGGAAAATAGGTTTTCAAACCCTTATGCTCAATAATAATTGAGGCCTTTGATACTTTCATTTTATTTTGTATTCGGCTTGATTAATTATATTTTCAAGATGTGAAGCATCTTCGAGAAAATAAGATACATAGCAGTGTCGAACCCCTTATGGTCATGAGAGCCATCCAAGCATATCCAGACACCGTAGCTAATTTACAAGTCGGGTCAGCAAATGAGAAATGTCCATCGTGGGAACCAGATCTAGATTCACAGGCTAAATCTTCGATCTCGTGGCTCCTAGGCTCACATGATAAATTAATATATACAAAAGCCAGAAAGAAAACTAGATTTAAATAAATCTAGGCCATTCTAGCTTCAATGGTTCCAGTTTAGTCACTTTTGAACTCAAGTAAAGTTAGAGATAGCTAAACTTAGATAAATCTAGTCCACAGGCTAGAAGATTAAATATCTACATTGCAAAAGTAGTTAAAGCATATATATATATATATATATATATATATATATATATATATATATATATATATATATATTTATACATATGTATAAAAGCAAGAAAAGGCCACGAAGTGAACTCCAAAATGAAATGTATATATATATATATATATATATATATATATATATATATATATATATATATATATATAAAAGCGTTAAATGGCCATGAAGTGTACTCTGCACTGCACAGAAAAGTAAATATATATATATATATATATACACACACACACACACACACACACAAAAGCGATAAAAGCCACGGATATTTGATCCAGGCTCAACAGTTCGAGTTCAAGTATATATATACAAAAACGGTAAAAGCCACGAGATATTCAATCCGAGGCTCTATTGTTCGAGTTCGAGTGTATATATATATATATATATATATATATATATATATATATACACACACACAAAAAGCAATAAAAGCCACCGATAAGCAAGGTAAAAAGCCATGGATCTAGGCTCAACTGTTCGAGTTCTAGTATATATATATATATATATATATATATATATATATATATATATATATATATATATATATATATATATATATATATATATATATATATATGAAGGAAAAAGCCATGGATCGAATGATTTGGGCTTAAACTACTTGATGAGATTCTCGATATCTATGTATATATATATATATATATATATATATATATATTAAAGCAATAGAAAGCTTAAAATTTTGAAAAAACTTATAGTGGGTTGCCAAGAAGACTTCAGATATCTTTTGAGGCCTGAAAATTTGGTTTCGATCGGTTAAATTTTAGTATGTTGTAGAACACGAGCTTACAAGTGTTTAGAAAGAAGAATCACAAAGTTTGAAGCACTCTAGAAGAGGTTAAGGGTTGAAATGGACAGAGTTTTCTCTCTTTTCTTCTTTTTTTTAAATGGCTGATGGAGGGGTCTATTTATAGACCAAATGTGTCGAGGGTAAACCCGCGGTAGCCGCTGGTCTACGTGTGGCTACCCTGGGCTTTGCGAGTCCCGTTATCTCAAAGTACGTGCAGTCAGGCAACGCGATGTCCGTTCATACCTTCACAACTTTCAATCCGGGCATCCGATGGAGGCATGATGTACCTTTTCAAAAAGCCAATGACAAGAGTTACACGGTGACATGGGATTAGACATTGTCTGAATCCAGGAAGAGCCATGACCAAATCTCTAAGTCTTCGCGGTCTATCCGTTGAGCTGTCTTGTGAAGTTGTCACTCGGAATTTTAATTATGGTTTTTGTGGGACATCTGTGACGCCCCAAAATTCAGACCACACTTGTCTCAAATTTGGTTGTCACGTACTAACTATAATAATAAATCAAAATCTCACGCAATGGAATAATAGAATAAATTACATTGTTATAACATAATTATTCTTGTACCAAAGTCTCGCAACCGTGACTAATACAATACAACTCAAACTAAATATAGCTTAATATAAATAAGTTCTTCTATAACCAAATAATATTACATTCCTAGCACTATAAAAATAACTACTCCAAAGCCTTCTCTTTACCCTTGTCCTTGCCAGAGGGTTCACCACGTTCTGCCTTAACTAAAAGTTTTAGGGAAAGCAAGGATGAGCAACAATTTTGCCCAACAATTAATATAGCAAAAGGGTAATCAATGTAGTTTTAAATTTCTCAAGGGTATAACAATAATGATAGTTTAAGATAGCAAGAAGTATCGATGATTATCAATAATAGTCACTATGGACAGAAAATATCAATAATATTCAATGATTAATCAATTCAAGATTTTAAAGTAATGAATTACTGAGTAGTAAATAAGGACTATGAACTTCTCCTACAATTAACAGTAAAAAACTGATAATTCTACAAACGAGTACAATAGGTGATCAGCCTAAAGTACCCTATGTCATGCATAACATTTAGTCTTTCTCATGTGCACACGTCGGTTCCCAGAAAACATATAATTCTCCTACCAAGAGGGTTGGTCATCTCAGTTATAAGAGTCCGCACCAAGTTAATTGGTTTAGATAGCTTTCGATCAAATATCAATAGTCTAGCCGAAGCAATGGCTTAGACAGTTTTCTTTACAGTATATATATGAACAATTTTTATTCGAATCAAGGTTTGTAAACCATTTCATTTCTAGATTACGAAGTATTATACTTTCAAAGTTCTAGTTGTACGATCAATAATAGCACAAGTTCAAGTAATTCTCAATAAAGAGTAAGGTTCGAGTACTTGCCTCAAGCGTAGTTTACCAAAATATAGCTTATCAACACTCTTTCGAATCCTAACATAATATAGTTACGTGTATAGGATATCTGTTAGTCACATATGCTCATACATGATATGTAAGTTTAAACTCACACACAAACGTCTAACTTAGTTGTACACTCAACACATACATCGTGCATGCTTATATTACAACATCAGTTTGTAAGACACCACAAAGTCAAACAATATAGTTTCAAAGCATTGCTTTATAGTTTGCAAATACCTTTTTGAACTTCAAATTTGAAAGTTATAATTATTCATTAAACATTCAACTCTATCACCTAGCATGATTCTTAACACATTGGATAGTATATTGGTCATATAATACCAGTTAAAGTAACCATATAAGCATGCCTTAAACTTGGGACCACGCATGAAATACGAAATTGATCACAGGGGATGGCGGCAAGTACATACACAGCTGGTTAAACTTCAGACAAGAATCTACTACCGCCCTCTAACTAACCCGGCCGAGTTGAGATTCTGCTCTCCTGATTTTAGTCCAAACTTTAACATACCTAGACACTTACACCTAACATGCATACATGCTAGAGGTCTTTACATAAGCATATGACCATTCTATGGTCACTTTTACATATCACGGTCTTAGTTAAAAATTTTCACAAAATTAAGGCCAAATATGGTCATATAATCATCATGCGTACTGATTATCCTTATGTTCACATAAGAAGGTCACATACTCTGTTAATACACATGCTCGTGTTTATTCATTACTAGCATCGTTTAGTACTTTCAAACATGCTTTAAACTTATGTTTGGTCTACTACCATTACATCAAACACAGAAAAACCTTGTTTAGAGACTTAATGAACGTAAACATGGTATCTTAGATTCTCAGAACTTAACTGATCATATTTAATGCAAATTAATTTGAAAACATATTCAAGTTTGCCTTTGAAATCATTTTAAACTTGAACAATGCAATTTAACACATACAAGACAACTTTAAAGCTCTTATCATATGTAGTTAAGTCATGTTAATATCTTCACAAGATCAGAATGCATATCGTATAGTATTCATGCATATTTACTTTGATATATCAAGCTTTTCTTTAAAAATTTCTCTAACACAAAGCCTAACAAGTTGGTCATGAATACAATAACTATAAATCATAACTCAGGCTCATTTATGTTTGAAATCAGTCATGTGTATAGACTACTAAGCTCAAAATTTGCAGACCATGAATTTCAACAATGTTTGTTTTCAAAACTTAAAGTTCTTGTTAAAATCTCCTACTAAATCATGTTGTACACGTCATAACTCATGAAGAAGCTTTGTACTACATGTTATACTTATTTTTAGACATGTTAAAGTCATATCAGTATACTAGAATCAAACAGATTGAAATCATCAATCAAATTCATATATTGGGTACAGCACAGCTGCGTTGCACCCTAGTATAAACTGGGCGCAGCTGCGCCCTACCTGGATCAATTCCAGTAACTTACTCTATTTTGCAGGCATCAACTAACTTCAATTTTTTTTGGTTTAAACATGTTCAAATCCATCATTAAAGGTTCCATATATGTACACATACTTCCTAAACACATGTTAGCATGCTAATTCATATTGATTGGTAGAGAATTTCAAGTAAATTCTAAGAATTTGACAAAACCCAACTAAGTACAAAAGTTAGGATTTTATACCTCTTGAAGTTTAGTTTGATTAATTTCTCCCTTCTGAGATTGTTAGACTCCTTTTTGAACCACAAACACCCAGACTCAATTTCTTAGGATTTCACAGATAAGTTACAGCAACATGAAACTGAGAAATGAAGCTGTTATTTATAGAGTAATGGTGGACTGTGTATTGGGTTTACATGGAAGATTGAAACCAAAGTGTGAAGGAAGAACACACTGGTTTACTAAGAGTTGCTCAACCACTAACCATCAGCCATTGCCATAGCCAATGATCACAACTTGGAAGTTACGTAAATAGGTGATAGGTTACTGTTCATGTATTGTTTGTTCAACTGAGCTTCTCAATTCTCAGCAACGTGATTAATTTGTTCAGCTTAGTTACTTTAATTTCCAAAAATGTAATTTTAATGTACAAGTGTTACTATATTAGGAAAGTAGGGATATTTACATACTCACATCATACAATCCATGTACATTAGGTATACATAATAAATAACGCAGTTAGGTATTATTGTTCGGGTATTTCCAATAGATATTTTTACTACTCACATAGCCACATAATAACATTATTCAATACTAAATGTCCATTATAAACATTTAATTCCTTTCCTACTTTTTGGAGTGTACAGTTACTTAATTATTTCTGTATTAAAATGTCACATATGACTTCATTGTACTACTTGGTACCTTATATCATTAGAATATTCTTATCATATAATTTTATTAATGTCACACATTACAATAATGTCCCATTTAATTTCTACAGTAATAACCAACTTTTCCCAGATCAAGCCCTTTGGCGTAATTGCTTGATTTATCTTCTTGGGGCAATGACTTCTAGGCCTCCTACCCATTATAAACTGGTTTAGCTCTAAGCCAGTTCCGACCTCTATCACCACACTAGTTTTACATAACATGAATTAACTTCCATATAGGAGATATTACTAATTAAAGAGTTTATTCATTCCTTATATGGAATCATATAACTACACATAATTAATCTTCCTCTTAATAAACTATTCCTCTTTTAATTCACTTAGTGAATTTCCTCATTCCTCATTATTCCACACAAGGCATTTCATAATTCTCATCATCAATTCCACCCTTCTCAATTCTTATATAAATTCAATTTACACTAATTAAACTACTCATCTTATAACACATTAATATTTATATTCAAATAAATACTTATTTTCTTATTATATTAAAATAATTATTTATTCATGAAATTCTCGATTGAGTTGAACTATGTTGAGACGAGGTTGAGGTGGCAAAATGACCATTTTGCCCCTCCTGGGGTTATCTCCGGCTTTGGTGTAATTGTAGCTGTCTTTTCTCAAGGTTATCTCTGAGATTGGCCTGTTGTTGACTCTGACTGTCTTCAAGGTTTTCTCTAGGTTTGATTTGACCTCCCTGGGTTGACTCTGGGCTTTGAACTTGATCCCCCAGGGTTATCTCCGGGGTTGTAATTGACTCTCTCGGGGTTATCTCCGAGGTTAGAAATTGGATCTCCCGAGGTTATCTCCGAGACTTAGACTAAATCTCCCAAGATTATCTCCGGGGTTAGAACTGGATCTCCCGAGGTTATCTCTAGGACTTGGACTTAATCTCCCTGGTTTATCTCCAGAAATGTTACTGACTCTCTCGGGGTTATCTCCGATGTTGGAACTAGATCTCCCAGGGTTATCTCTGGGACTGGAAGTGGATATCCTGGGGTTATCTATGGGACTGGAACTAGATCTCCCGGGGTTATCTCTGGGGTTCGAAATTGGATCTCCCGGGGTTATCTCCGGGGTTGGAAACTGTATCTCCCGGGGTTATCTTTAGAGCTAGAACTGGATCTCCCAGGGTTATCTCTGGGGTTAGAAATTGGATCTCCCAAGGTTATCTCTGGGGTTAGAACTGGATCTCCCGGGATTATCTCCGGGGTTTGAAACTGGATCTCTCGAGGTTATCTCCGGGGTTGGAAACTGAATCTCCCGGGGTTATCTCCGGGGTTGGAAACTAAATCTCCCGGGGTTATCTCCAAAAGACGATTCTGCCCTCCTACATGGTTAGTAATAGGAATGCAAAATTTTGAGTGTCTATAGATGCCCCTCTTTATCATGTTTATGCAATTTAATGGCATGGACAGGATAAAGACTATTAGACACTTGAAATATAACAAGATTAAGATGGTGCATTGCAATGCAGCATGATGAGATGTTATGCTAAATATTGTTGTTGTTGGAATGATTTCCAACGGAATGTGATAACTGCCTGCTCCCCCCGTTTCTATTGGGGGATGGAGTTATCAATTATGACTCCGTTGAACTGCTTTGATGTCTACTCAAAAGGTAGTATACAAAGCTTTGATCACCGGATCTACCAATGCAATGCTGGGGTTGTCGCAAGCAGTTTGAAATGTCCATTAATAATATCTGAGCTTGATTTGCTGACAAGTTGCAGAGATGTTTTCAAAATCCCTGCAGTGGAGGTTTTCCTATGGTTGAGACCATCGGATATTGACATTGGGGTTGTCACTAACATCCTTGATCCTTTTGAAGTGCTTTCCAACGAAGATGTTCTCCTCTTCTATGAGTGACTCTTAGGGATTGTTGATATTTTATCTGGATTATGGCTTGGCTGGGTTGCCACCATTGGATATTTATTGCCATTACGCTGTCATTATCACCATCATTCTGACATTCCACCAGGACGATGTCGATAGTTCCTTGGGGGATAGAGCTTAGAATGCTTGTTTTCAAAGCATCTTCACAATACTCACTCGAACGACAGTGTTGTCAAGGTTGACCATCACCGACTTTCCTCAGTGCCTACTTGCACAGTAGTTTACAACGGTCTAGAAATCACCGAGCTTTCGCGGTATCTTGGCTGAGGATCTGTGAAACAGATTTCATCATCGGTCCTCCCCGATGAAGATGGTTTTCCATAGTTTTTGTAAGGACCAAGAACTTTATATGATTATATATTTAAATTTTTACGAATAAATTTTTTTTAGTGAATATGTGTTATGAGATATAAATTAAACAAGATAGTTAATTTAGTTATTTCAAATTAACTAAGATCAATACTTAATCAAGTTGATTAAGGAAGAGTAAGATAAGTTATGTTGAAACATTAACATAGCTTGAGTGTTAGCCTTGAACGTTAAATAGAAATATTTATAATCTTTAAATGATTAATTAGTATGACTATTATATAGTGAATAAATATGTGAGGACTGTGTGGAAATGGGCATGTCTAAATAAATAACTATACTATAGTTATGGATATATACATTTATAGATTTCATTAAAAATAAAAGCTTCATAACCTAATTATACATTAGGTGAGATAATTAAATAACCTAAGGGTTATGGTAATAAGGAATAGTTAGTATTTAATATGTATACTAACTTAAGTGGGTAATTTTATTATTGCAAGTGATTAATAATGGTAAACCTAATTAGGTTACAAGTTAAAGAGATATGTGTATGTAATTAAATTCCATAAGATTGGAAATAGAAACCCTAAATAAACAATTAGGGTAATATAAATTAAAATTGTTAAACAATGTTTATCACATAGCCCAAAACAATTAAAGGAGAAGCCCAAAAGAAATAAAACGCAAACCAATACTTAGCCCAGTTGATTAAGGGTATTTTAGACTTTTGATTAATCAAATTTGTGCATTAAAATAAAAGCAAAATGGAGTGGATAATGGGCATGGGGGGATGCCCCTTTTAGGCCTTTTAAGGAAACAATTTTATGCTAATCAAGTTCCTTAAGTAGTAACTCTTACAACAAGTAAAATGTTGTCACCTTCCCATTGGTGGAAAATATATTTAGCATCCTTAATGACATGATTAGGCCTAATTGGAAGGGATAAGGCTAAGCCTTTTATCTAAGGGACAAAAAGAATATGTGGGATATTAGCTTAATCACCACATCCCATTTCATTTCACCACATTCATCTTCATTTCCATTTCATTTCTCCACCATTCTTCTTCTTCTATTTTCTCCCAACTAGCAAAATACAAAGAGAGGAAAAGAGAGGGAGAGATTCAGATATTTGGGGAGGGGGAAGAAGGAAGTTGGTCATGCATCCCAAGTTCATAAGCTACTTTGGAAAGAAAAGGAAGACATCCCACAAGACTAGGTAAGAAAAATCAAAACCTAATTTTATGTTTTATGTGTTTTATATAATCTTGTGATAGATTTATGGAAGTGAAAGTTCTAAAAGGCTAGTCTTATGAGAATGATAAATCTTGAGTATAATATGTTTAACTTGTTCATCTATAAAAGTTTGTGTTGGAAATTTGGGAAAAGGGAAGTTAAAGAACTTTTTTGGGAAAAATTTATTTAAAAAGGGTGATCTATGCTTTTCATTTTGAACTCTACAAAGGGTTTTTGTGATTTTGTTTCTTGGTTTGCTAGAACTATGATTTAAGAGCAAAACCTCTTTGGAAGCATGTAAAAATGTTAAAAAATGAGCAACATATGGATTTATTACCAAAACACTCCAACTATGAAATCATGTTGCATGAATAGCCACTTCTGGGCTGTTTTCTGGGACCAAAACAGATCCAAATTTTATGTTTGATAAATTAAAATTGTAGTTCAGGAAGATACGAATCCAACGGTACAAACTGAACCTAAATCGGAGTTGTATCTTTCATTTTATTCAAGTTTTAGTGAAGGACCCCAAATCTGGAAAAATCAGAAAATATTACAAACCCTACTGCCGGTTCACTGTTCAGCAAACTGACACAGATTTTTCGACGACCGGTTCGGCCCTTTTCTGGCCGTTTTCGGCGACGGTTCATGGACCCAAATTTTTCTAAAATTTTAAAGAATATTAAAGTATTTAATTCCAAATTTTTCTGAACAGTTATGTAATTATTAAGTAATTAGTGGTTTAAACTTATTTAAATCATTTAAAACTTACTAATTAATAATTATTAATGCCACTAAATGATTATTAAACTAATTACATGTAATTTAAATGTAATTAACTATTTAATTATTACATAAGTAATATTAAGTGATAATTAAGTAGAGATAGTGTTAATAAATTAACTATTGATTATTTAATTAAGATTAAATAATAAATAGAGTTACACCATTGATTAATTAATATTAAATAATGATTAAAGAATGTTTAAGTAAGATTATGTAATAATAATGTAATTACTTACTTACATTGACATAAAATTTATAAAATATTTTTTTATTATTTAGTTAATATTAAATAATAAATAAGAACAAATGATAATTAACTATTCTTAGATTAATAAGAAAGTATAATTAAAGACTTATGAAGTGAATTAATTATTTATTATTCAAGGATAAATAATTAATATTAAATAAGGACAATGTTAATTAATTGTTCATTTATTGATAGTAATGAATAATTAAAGACTAATGAAGAAAATAATTTATTTATTTATTATTCAAGGATAAATGATTAATTAATTATTACTTAGTTAATATTAAATAATAATTAAAGACAAATAATGTTAATAATGTAATTATTCATTGTTTAATTAACATCAAATAATAAGTAGATGTAATTAGCTATTATTTATTAAATAATAACTAAAGGTAATTAATTAATTACTATTTAACTAATATTAAATGGTAATTAAATGAAGATAAAGTTAATAAATAAAGATAAATTCATTAATTAAATAATTATAATAAATTTTTTAAGGATCTAATAAGTGTTTATTACTTAAGAAAACCTTATAAATTTATTAAATCATTAACCTAAGATTTATTAAATATCTTATAGGATTGGTGATGGTACATTATACTATGTGTACCTTGTGATTGAATTAATTGCTAGTCAATAGCAGAAATTAGCGTATAGATGCATAATTATACACAGTACTAATTAGTAAACCAACATTGTCAGTGCTAGGTCGTTCATAGAGTTTTAATTAAAGCTAGTTAGCCGGAGCTAGTCGAACAAGCAAGTTCTCTGACTCAAACTCGAGTTATTACTTTTCAAGCACGTTAGGGGATAATTGTTGTTGATTATTCCACATCTAATATTATTATTGAATATTCGCATTATGGCAAGTTCTCTAACTCAAGCTCGAGTTATTATTTTTCAAGCATGTTAGTGAATAATTGTTGTTGATTATTCCACATCTAATATTATTATTGAATATTCGCATTATGGCAAGTTCTCTAACTCAAACTCGAGTTATTATTTTTCAAGCATGTTGGTGGATAATTATTGTTGATTATTCCACATCTAATATTATTATTGAATATTCGCATTATTACAAGTTATTTGACTCAAACTCGAGTTATTATTTTTCAAGCATGTTAGTGGATAATTGTTGTTGATTATTACACATCTAATATTATTATTGAATATTCAGATTATGGCAAGCTCTCTAACTCAAACTCGAGTTATTATTTTTCAAGCATGTTAGTGGATAATTATTGTTGATTATTCCACATCTAATATTATTATTGAATATTCGCAGTATGACAAGTTTCCTAATTCCACTTGAGTTATTAATTTCAATTAAAGCATGATGAGTGAATAATTATTGTTGGTTATTCACATCCATAATGATTATTGTTATTCGCACCTCGTGCATCTGATTTCTTGATCTATTACTTGAACTGTGAAGTAATTTAAAGTTCTTTTATGCATGAACTATTTATGAGTTGTGCCTCAATTATTTGTTTTGGCGAAACTAATATTTGATAAAGCATGAAACGTTCTATTTATTATGAATTGATTTATTATTGGAAGATTTATGTCATTACTTCGGCTAGATCAACATTGGTATTATATGTTAAATTCATAGCACTTCCTTGAATTCAATCCAAACCATATTGTCATGGTATGGACTCATGATGTAAGACTAAGAAGAACAACCCTTATAAAAGGTGGAACTTTATTGTCGTAAAATAACATATGCGCAATGTTTGAGTATTATACATAATATAGGGTACAATGGAGCTGATCACTTCATGTACTTGCAGAAGAGTATAATTAGTTTTTTTAATAACTTATATTCTTGAGGTAATTCAGCTTTATTACTGATGATTCCTCGAGTAGTTCTTGATCCATTTGTGATCCCTCAGCGTAAAATATGGGAATATCCCACTTTATTGAATATTGTTGTAGTATTGATAATTCTTCTTAATTAATTGAATATTATTTAACCTTCTGTAGAATTTTACTCTTTCATCCTTGGAATGATATTCAGTATAAAACTTAAGAAAATCCTTGTTATTGAAAATGATTTATCATCCAGCTATTTCGAAGTCGTTCGAATATGGTTGAAATTATAGAAAGTTAAATTCTTCTATATCTTTTATTGTACACTTTAACTTGCGGAGCAAACTCGTTGTTCAGCCTTGCTGAAATAAAATATTTCAGCTAAAGTCGAGGTAGCAGAAGGTTCTAATAAGGACAAAGGCAAAGCGAAGGAGACCGAGTAGTATCAAGTTGTTCAATGATTATTATATTATAATTTTGTTTAAGTCTTTTGTATTAATAGACATGAAAGGTTAAGGTTAGTTAATTTGGGATAACGATGGTATAATTATGCTTTAATGTATGTTTTTATTAAGGTAATGTAATGAATGATGAAATTCATAATTGAATGGGTAGTTAGATGTGATATGTTTGATGGATCGTGAGCACCAAACTCGAGGTTAGGAAACCCAGATTTGGGGGCGTCACATTTTTGCATCATCACGCTTGTCTGACGCTTCACTAGAGTTATCTTCAACGGTTTGCAATGTAATAACCCGAGATTTCCTATATAAAATAAATAAAAAATTTTGCATATAAATTTTTATTATTATTTAATAATGAGAATAAATGTCTAGTAATGTGAGCGATAGATACAAATATATTTATTACTTGAAAATTAGAAATAATTTTGGAGTAATTAATTACCACAAATTATATTGTTATGGTAATTAATTCACCGTAGTTTAAATGTTTTTATTAATTATTTTCCATGAAAACATGATTGGAAATAATATATGAAGTGACAATTAGATTTATATAATAAATATTTTATTATATAAATTGTTCGAAATATTAAAGTTAATTATTTTAACTTGATTATTGATGTTGTGTAAGAAAGAAAGTCGATATGAGATCCAAACCACGAATTGGGATTGTTATCAAGAGATGAGAATAATAATATTATATTATTGTTATAATGATTTTACAATGACAATAATTATGTCTTTTGTGTATGTGTTGACGACATAATATTGAAAGCAATGACGGTCAATTAGGTCATAACACAAGATCTTGTGATGTGAAACCCTAATTATTAAACTTCGATTATGAGAAATGACCGAGTAGTATTTGTGTATATGAAGTTTCTTGTGTATAAGAATGTTTGGTAATTAGAAGGAACCCTAATTACTATTTTTAAATCGATAATTAGGACAAACCCTAATTATTATAACCTTAATCGGTTAAAGTTAGAAACCGTAACGACTGTGTTAGTAACACACACAGACAATTAGAGAACCCTAATGGTCAATTAAAAATCCTAATTGATGACGTTAAGAAACCCTAATTATAAAACTCTAAATTTTCAATCGAAAACTCTAATTTTAAATTACCGGGTTTAATTTTGATGTTAATGTATAAATGTTTTAATTTACCAAAGGATGAAAAGTAATTGGTAAATGATAAAATTACCATCTAGTGATTAAATACTACATTTAATTGCTATATACAAAAATGCCCATGAAATTATATGTGAAATTACCAAAATACCCTTTTAGTGTATTATTAGTTATATTATTTATGGAATTTTTAAAATCTAAAGTGTTAAACCCTAAGGGTTGTGGCCAATGTCTAAAATGCCCTTTATGGTACACATGAGAAGTATAAACTACCCTTGTGCATTATTAAAGGAAGAAACCAATTATTAGGGTGGAAATGACTATTTTACCCTTTTTGTCCATTTAGTGCATTATTGGTGAATTATTTGTGCATTATTGTGTTACCAATCACCACAAATTTGGCCATTCAATCTAGAAATCACCTATGGACTGTAGTATTACCATCAATCAACCATTACAATCATTTCATACATTATTTATATGGATTAAAGAGAGAGGGAATGCACATTTACACTAAAATTGCTCACAAACACTTAGCTATTTTCTCTCAACCCCAAACCTCCGAAATTATCTTGCCCATAACCTCATAATCAAAGCCCAGCCATTACAAACAACAAATCAGAAGCATCAAAGCCAAAAGAAATCAAAAATCAAGCTTGAAAAGGTAGGAAACCTTAAATTCTAGAAATCCTTCGATTCGATATTAATTGATGCAATTGATTGTTTAAAGATGTGTAATAGGGAGTCTATTAATGTTCTGAGTTGATAAATCATGAACCCATAACATCAAAGTGAACGAATTTGAAGATTTGAGCAAGTTGGAAAAACCGAATTCTGTGATTTTTCATCAAATGTCAGGGCTTATAACTCTTTTCTTGATCATGATATTTGTTGTTTAAAAGTTGTTAGGTGTAGCTTGTTATGTGGTCTTTAACCTCCAAAAGGAATCAGGTCTATATCTATTGTGGATCAAAAGTTATTTAAGGTCAAAGTGGGTTGACCGGCATTGACCGGCTGTTCTTTAAACCCAAAAAAATATTCTACGTGTCCAGAAAATATTTTTTTGGCAAATGTCAGGCCTTATATCTCGGTGATCGTTAATGAGTTTTGTGTTTTGAAAGTTGATATGTGTAGTATATTATGTGGAATTTAAGCTCCAAAACTAATCAGGTCCATATCTATTTTGGAGTAAACGTTATTGAAGGTCAAAGTCCATTGACCAGCATTGACCAGACAATTTCTGGGCAGCCAAGAATTTTCTAAGTGTTGTTTTTTTTGATAAGGTTTAACCATACTTTAGATGCTTGATTTATTGTTTTTAAGATGATTTTAAGTGTTAGAATTGTAGTCCTACATGTTTTCTACATACTGGAATTGATATATCACACAAAACATACATAGATTTCAAGTTATAAGGATCCAAAGTAGGCACCTCGACTGTTCATCGGTTGAAGAAACGGTCTTGTCGATTTTTGATGACTAATAACTCTTAGATCTGATGTTTTTTAGCCATGATGTTTGTTGGTAATTGTAGTCTTACATGAGTACTACAAGATCCAAGTATTAGATTTCCCAGAAACGTAATGGATTGAGAATTATTCATGGTCAAACTACGCACCTTGAAACTGTCTTGTAAGTGTTCTTGAGACTCAAGAACACCTAAGGCGATAGATTTCTGTCGCTAAAGCCTTTAGCGACGGATTCTATTTATTTTTAATTTACGTAATTTAAAAATGATTTAAAAATTAGAAAAATTAGATTTTAATTATTAAAAATACTTATTAAATTACGAAAAATTATTTTAAATTACGAAAAATAGTTTTAATTATTTTGAGTATATTTCATAAATATTTAATATTTTTGGAGTATAAAAAGTATTTATTTATTTAATTATAATATTAAATAAATTATTTAAAAATAGTTTTAATTCATGAAAAATTATATTATGGTATAAGAAAATATTTTAATTTATTTTCCATGACTTTTAATATTTTGTGATGAATTTTATTAATTAATTAATATTAATGATATTAAAGTTATTTATTGATTATATTTAAATAATTAGTTTAAAAATGATTTTAATATTTTAAAAATTATTTTAAATGAAAATAAAGTATTTAAAGATATTTTGAGTTATAAAATATATTTAGAAGATAATTTCATTAACAATTATATATTAATGATATTTAGTTAATGATTTGTGATATTAAGTTTATTTAATATTTATATTAAATAAATAGTTTAAAAATGGTTTTATTTATTTAAAAATCATTTAAAGAGGATATTAAGGATTTAAAAATATTTTAAGTTATAATTAATGACTTTTAATATTTGGATAAATAGTACATTAATATTTAAATATTAATGGTAATTATTTAAAAATGATTTTAATTATTTTAAAAATCATTTAAGGGTAATATAAATGTTTTAAAAATAGTTTGAGTTATTATAAATAACTTTTATATTTTGGCAATGGTTTCATTAATAATTTAATATTAATTAATTATTAATGATAATAGAATTGTTTGATGTTTAAATCATTTAATTATGATTCGACGTTTGAAAGTTATAAGCCGAAAAACTAGGTGACCTGAGAAACCGGTTATGAAGTTCTGAATTTAAAGAAGAACACATATAGTAACAGTTATATCACTATAGGCCCTTTAGTGACATATTTGAAAATTTTCAATTTCTGGAAATTTCGAAAATGATTAAAAATAAAATATTTGATATTTACAGATGTTGAGGTATAGAATAAGAGTCTTGAACTCGTTATTTGCAAATAAAAAGGCATCCGATGCAATAAACAAATGTCGACCTTATAAAAGAAAGAAAAGGCTCTTGTAAGAACATGGATGGGATATTTGAAAAATGTATAAAAATATTTCAAGTATAGAATATGAACTAAAAGTATGATCACTGCGATTATGTGATGACGTGATTAGACTATGTGCTGACTGTAATAGAGAGTACTATGTGTTATGATATATTGTTCTAATCGAATGAATGATCTGATTATTGATAGGTTATGATAAAGAGATAAAACCTAAGTTGAGATTTGTAATCAGCAAATCAGGCAAGTATCTTACCTTTGCATTTCTTTTATGCAATGGACATGAGTAAGAAGTTTCAGAATTATTCTATTCCTGTACAGATTATGTACGCTTTGATTATCAACATGTTAGCTCAAATATATATTCTATTAAGTTGATTTCTAAATGGTTATACAAGTGTCCCCACTTGGATAATCATGGCATTTATTCACATGTTGATATACCTTTGTCGATTACAGTATATATATATATATATATATATATATATATATATATATATATATATATATATATATATATATATATATATATTGAATTACATATTATTGTTGAGCAAGATTAAAACCTTGGGTTTGGAACCGGGCATGTATGAACATCCCTATATGGGAAAATTTTTTGCTTGGGGATATAGATAGAATAAAACGATGAATTTAGATTCGAGTTATATGTAGTAGTATCGATCAATCTGAGGTACAATGGGGGTTTTTGATGGATTTACGCTTAAACCTTTTGAAAATGAAAAGAATGTTCATAGTATGATTCTTAAACCCTATTCATGGGTGGGTAGAGCCAGAGCCAAATTTAAATAATTTGGAAGAGAGTTGTTATGTGAATTTTTATCGATCTGATTACTTCACAACTTTCGATTAGATTGTAGAAGTGTTATGTAAAGAGAATACTTATATTCTTTAAACTTATATATATAATTGCTTTATTTACTTACTTTGGGCACTCAAATGCTCATCCTTGCTTAAACTAAATGTTTTCGATTAAAATTGATCAACTTTGAAGGCTCGAGTACACGAACAAGGGAAAGGAAAGTTGTTCAAATGAGTTTATATTATGAGTTAATGGTTATAGTTAGTAAGACAATGGAATCTATTGTCAGGTATTGTAAGGAATGTATTTGAAGGTCACGTACCTTGGAAAGTAAACTTTGATGTATGTAAATTAAGTTCGAATGTATTATTATTTAGTATTATTTAGCTTAAAGAAATGGTATCGTGGAGAACCGAGTTCGGGTTTCAAGTATCCGGATTTGGGGTCGCCACATGCAACATCAGATACTCTGATCTTCGTTAAAGTAGTTTTCAACGGCTTTCATCACCGGATCTTTTTCGATACTTCGCTTGAGTTGTCGCCAATGGCTTGCAATGTTAGGGATGCCCGACCCTCGCTGAAGTAGCATTCAACAGCTTATATCACCGGATCTTTTTCGATCCTTCGCTGGAGTTATCGCCAACAGCTTGCAATGTCAGGGATGCCAGAGAGACAGTAGTGTTTTAATGACCTAAGTTACTTAATTGATAAAGGAGGAGATCTCTCAGCAGCCAAGACTTATTAGTTATTACAGAGAATAGAGAATAAAGAGTTATCTAGTTTAGCAAGAGAGAAAGTTGGATTTTCAAGTCTTCCTAGTTCATTGCTTCCTTCATTGCTCGGATTTTACACGGCGAAGAGAAGAGTTAGAGCCAGAAAACTTCAAACGAGGAGTTTTCTTTTTCTAAATATTTCATTCATTTGCGTATTTTGAGCATGTTGAATACTTTGATAATGTTTATTAGTTCTATAGTTATGAACTAATTATATTTTTAGGATTGCAATGTAAGCTAATGATTAGCTTAATTGAATTTCTCTCCTATTTATCATAATGAATCATGTTTGAATGGGTTGTTGTATTTCATGCTTATTTATTGAATGTTTGGCTAATGAATTGATATAGGTATTAATTGATATTGGAAAATAGAGTTTAATGCCTAACCATAAATACAATAACACTTGTTATGACCATGCATATGGGGATGAGAGCTTATATTGCATAATAGAATAGGAATATTTCTATTTGCCTTGTGTAACCATTGAGACTAAACTTAATGACCCTTAGTCTAGTTATTTTCACCATAGGAATATTATGATTTATCTAGCTAAGGGATTTGCATTTGACCATCAGAAGAGGCTTATGTGTACTTAATGTTCTTGGTTGTCCATTCTTGTGTTTTGTTAGTTAAATGGAGAGTTAGGAGATTAGATGAAGCATTAGGGGAGTTGTAATCCTAGCTTACCATTTTTGATACAACTCGATCTCATATTTTACTATTTTAATCATATAGTTTTAAACACACCATCTTTATTTAATTGTTTAGATAAGACCAGATTGATATAATTTTAGTATTTGAATAACGTTAGTACTTTGTCCTCGTGGGTTTGACACTCTACTCTTTATTATATTACTTGTGAGACCGCGTATACTTGCACGTGTTTTATCGGTTGCGAAATCAATCAACAAGTTTTTGGCGCCATTGCCGGGGACTTAGTATTATTTGACTTTCAATATTAAGAAAATCAAAACGATCTTAATTTAAACTGATTTATCTGTTTAATATGTTTCTCAGGTACTCTTGACTGTGTATGCCAACTCGCAGGAATCAGAATATAATACCTCTTGATCCTGAGGTAGACAGAACTTTTAGACGACTGAGAAGAGAAAGAGCTCGGGAAATACCTACTCCAATTATCATGGTCAAGGAAATCAAAAAATCTCTACAGGAGTATGTCATGCCCCACATCACAGATATTCAAGCAAGTGTCGACATCGAGAAAATTATACCCCTTTCTATTCTTGCCCTTTTGTGTTCCCTATTTGTTGAGTTTTGTCTGAAAAGGAGAGTTTAAAAAAGGTCTGACATGTAAAGTCGCCAGTTGGTAGATTTGAAATGGTTGTACCAACTCAACCGAATTTGAAAAGGTTTACACAAAGGCCTAATGGTTGGACTCTGTTTAATAGGTCTTCGAAATCGAGATTCATTAAGTTCGGGGGCTTGATTAAGTGGGGGGAAAGTAATAGGCACCCCCCGATTTTCAATTTCCTTAATTATCTGCATGTGTGTTTGTTTATTGGGCCTATGTCCAATTATCTGGAAGTAGTTGTATGCCTCGTTTGCACCTATATACAAAAGGGTTTGATTTGAATAAAAGTTCAATTTGAACAAGATATAACAATGATGTTTTAAAAAATAAGTTTTCAAAACCTTATGCTCAATAGTAATTAAGGCTTTTGATACTTCCATTTTATTCCGTATTTCGCTTGATTGATATTATTTTCGAGATACGAAACATCTTTGAGAAAATAAGATACATAGCAGTGTCGGGCTTCTTATGGGCATGAAAGCCATCCAAGGATGTCAAAACATTGTAGATAATTTACAAACTGGCTATAGCTGAAAAGTGTATATCATGGGAATCGGATCTAGATTCACAGGCTGAATCTTCGATCTCATGTCTCCTAGGCTCACATGATAGATTAATATGTACAAAAGCTAGAATGAAAACTAGATTTAAATAAATCTAAGCCATTCTAGCTTCAATGGTTCAAGTTTAGTCACTTTTGAACTAGTTAAAGTTAGAGATAACTAGATTTAGATAAATCTAATCCACAGGCTGGAAAATTAAATATCTACATTGCAAAAGTAGTTAAAGCAGATATATATAAAAGTAGTAAGTATATATATATATGTATATATATAAGCGGTAAAAGTCACGAAGTAAACTCCAGGCGAGACAGAAATATAAACATTTATACATATATATATTTATACATATATATACATATATATAAATATATATATTTATACATATATATATATATATATATCAAAGGAGTAGAAAGCTTAAAATCTAAAAAATCTTACAGTGGGCTTCCAAGAAGACTTTAGATCACTTTTAGAGCTTGAAAACTCGATTTTCACCGGTTAAATTTTAGTATATAGTAGAACACGAGCTTACAAGTGTTTAGAAAAAAGAATCACAAAGTTTGGAGCACTCTAGGATAGGTTAAGGGCTGAAATGTACAGAGTTTTCTCTCTTTTCTTCTTTTCTTTTTTTAAATGGCTTATAGAGGGGTCTATTTGGAGACCAAATGTGTCGCATATCAACCCGGACGACGAACTGAACGCGCTGTACGCTCGAACCATCATAACTTTTAATCCGGGAATTAGATAGAGGCTTGTCGTACTTTTTCAGAAAGCCATTGACGAGAGTTACACAATGAAAAAAGATTAGACATTGTCTGAATCCGGGAAGATGGGTCCATGATCAAATCTCCAAGTCTTTACAGTATATCCGTTGAGCTATCTTGTGAAGTTTCCATTCAGGATTTAAGCTATGGTTCTTATGGAACGTCTTTTGACGCAGTTTGAGTTAATATGAGTTAAATTGATTTTGAGGTGTCAAAATGACCATTTTTCCCCTTCTAGGGTTGTCTCTAACTTTAATGCAGTTGTAGCAGTCCTTTCTCAGAGTTATCTCCGAGATTGGCCTATTGTTGACTCTGATAATCTTCAGGGTTGTCTCTGAGGTTGATTTGACCTCCCGAGGTTGACTCTAGGCTTTGAAATTGATCCCCTGGGGTTATCTCTAGAGTTAGAAACTAATCTCCCGGGGTTATCTCCGGGGTTAGAATTGATCTCCTGTGGTTATCTCCGGGACTGGAAACTGAATCTCCTTGGGTTATCTCCGGGACTGGAACTGGATCTCTCGGGGTTATCTCCGGGATTGAAACTGAATCTCCCAGGGTTATCTTCGGGACTGGAAATTGGATCTCCTGGGGTTATCTCCAGGACTGGAAACTGGATCTCTCGGGGTTATCTCAATGGTTAGAACTGGATCTCCCAGGGTTGGAAATTGGATCTCTCGGGGTTATCTCCAGGTTTGGAACTTGATCTCCCGGGGTTATCTCCAGGGTTGGAACTTGTTTTCCCAGGATTATCTACGGGGCTAGAACTAGATCCCCCGAGGTTATCTAAGGGGTTGGATTGGATCTCCCTGGGTTTTCCCTGGGATTAGAATTGGATCTCTAGGGTTATCTATAGGATTGGAATTGAATCTCTCGGGGTTATCTCCGAGACTTGGACAAAATCTCCCGGGGTTATCTTCGGGGTAGGAACTGAATCTCCTGGGGTTATCTCCGGGGTTGGACTTGATTTCATTTCCAAGGTTGTCTCTTGAAGGCGATTTTGCCCTCTTGCATGGTTAGTAACAGGAATACACAATTTAGAGTGTTTATAGATGCCCCTCTTTATCATGTTTATGCAATGTAACGGCATGAATAGTGTAAGACCCAAACTTTTATGAATAAAGATTAATTTTTCTTAAAATATATTTTTGAATATTATGATGTGGATTTGATATAATGTTATAGTTGTGGGTAATATTTATAAATTTAGCAAAGTAAGCAATTTGTTATAAAATATTTAATTGGTCGGGGAATATTCATTTTAACAGGGAATATTCGTACGACGACACAATCATTGGTCGACCCCACAACAAAAGTATTGTCCGAGTTAGAAAATGACAAAAATATCTTTTTATAAAAATAACGGCGAAAGTTTTATCGTTAAACTGTTGAAATACCCGGTGGTAAAAGTATAGTAATACGCGTGGTTACATAGTAGCACATAGTATTGTACAGTATCTTTGATTATTGATGCTTACGTGAGAAGTCACTCAGTTTTATTCAATTATTGCCACAGTAATTGATGCATAGTATCTCTCATATTTTGATTTAATTATTGTCACAGTATCATCTACACAATATTTTATATTATTAAATCAATAATTGAGACAACAAATTTATTCATATTATTATTTGTATTGTTAATGATGTCTAAAAAGTTCTGTCGAGGAAAGGGGTTTGGTCACCTAATTGCGCGCTAATAGGGAGATATCCTTATCAGAAAGCCCCCTTTTTCCTGGAAAAGATCTGGTTGTTAAATATTGTGAGCTATAATATTAATTTCGTGTTGATTAAAGATGTTTGTTCATTTAGTTTTCTTTAATTCTTCCGTGACCCAATTACCCTCAAAGGATGTAATTATGTGATTTGCTGGTTTTGTTATTATTGACCAAACGAGCAATTAATCGGATAAATGAGCAATTAATTGCTATTAGTTCACATGCAAATTATAGTTGGTTCACATGCATGGAACTATTGGTTCATATGCATATACTATTAGGGGAGGTTGTGCAAGATTGATAATACTTGAAGAACTAAATTAAAAATAGAGGTAAAGATGAATGTACTATACTATAATAATTCGAGCCCTTAAACGTGCAATTATCAAAACTATGTTTTCCTATAAATATAAGCTCATTTCTTCTTTCATTCTCACCAATTCACTAAGACTCACAAGAGCAACTATAGAGAGAGAAACTATAGAGAGGAAGAAGAAGAGTATTCTGCTACTTCACTATTGTAGTATCCAGTCTTCTACTAAGGTAAGGGATATTATTTTTGTTTAATATTCATATGAAATAATAATTTTTTTCTATACTCTGTAGTATGTAAGTAATATTATTTTGTTTCGTATTCCTACTTCTACACTCATTTTGTTAGAGTATTGCTTCTGTATTCCGTGAAATTAGTAGAATATCCTTGAAATTTGTGCTTCATCTAGTATCGTTTCACAAGGATATTTTACTGAACATTCTTGTTAAATTTTAAGCTTTTCATGTAGGGGTACTATTCACGGAATACTATTCACAAAGTACTATTCACGAGGTACTATTTATAAAGTACTATTCACAGGGTACTATTTATGAAGTAATATTCACAGGGTACTATTCACCAAGTACTATTCTTGAAGTACTATTCACAAAGTACTATTCACGGTGTACTATTCACTCAGGTACTATTCCCCTGGGGTACTACTCATGACAAAAATTTATTTCTTTTCTGTCCAAATCATTTTTGATACAATATTATTCTTGAATTTTACTTCACAAAGCAGAATCATGTTGACAATTTGGACATTATTGAATTCTGGATAAATTAAATTATAAATCTTTAAAAATTTATCCTTTACTTTCTTTTAATTGAATTCTTATATCATTGTCATCATCTTTATGCTTATATTATGATGAAAGTCATCTTTGGCCCGTAGTGCATAAATGGACTGTTGATTGGTATGATTATGACTAGGGATTATTCGGTATAATCATGAACCGTAATGTTACAAATGATGTGGTAAAAGTCTTCATTGGTCTGTCGTGCATTGATGGACAGTTGTGTGCATGATAATGACAATTGGTGATGACACTTATATCCTTGGCCTGTAGTGCATGGATAATTCGTAGACGTGATACTAATGAATATCCCTTGCCCATAGTGCATGGATAATTTAGTGATGTGGATTATTTATTGAGCTGAGTCTGAGCGATAAAATTGATGATAAACTTTTTAAATCATATAAGATAGTAGATATCATGCTCTACTTGACTCTTCTAATGGATTGCTTGTTCCACTGCAGTTACACTTGTTGTTTATTATCAGTTTAACATTGTTGAAGGCTAACGATAATTTATTTTGCACTATCTGAGTCATAATATTTCTTACTGGGATAGTTGAGCTCACTCTTCTGCTTTCATTGTTCTCTTCAGGAAATGAGAACGTAGTTGGAACTAGTCAGGGAATGGAGTAATGGTCCGAGATGGTGGCTACAGTAGTCCTCACTATTCTATGAAATAGTGTGATAGTAATTGTAATAAGGACTCAATTTGAGTTTGGATATTGTCTAGAAGACAATATTCATTTAAAAACTCTCATCTACGCTTTTATCGTATTGTATAAAAGAAGTTTGTATTTAAATTCTGTACCATGTATTTGGCGACTCAGAATGGGTGATGTATACCTATTTTGGGGGTGTCACATTTGGTATCAAAGCTTAAGGATATGATCCCTGGCTGAGATGTGAGACTAAAACTAGGAGGGGAGAGACGGGTAAATCCTTCGCTAGTATGACCTACCTAAGCTTAATTGTTATTTAATTGTTCGATCAGAATATAGGGATAATATGCGGTATGTCAATTAACCCTTGTTTTGTGGCATTATTTGAAAATGGCATATGAAAATGTCAAGTTAACAATGGTGCACATGAGACTATTGAATCACCAACGATCAATAACCAAGATAACGTGCATCAGGAATAATCCTCAGGTAAACAATAACACCAAAAAAATCATGAACGATGGGATGTTCAAAGGCCTTCTACAATTCATGCAACATCAGGTGAGGGAGACTCATGTCCAAAATACAGGTGGAAACACTGGCAACTCACGGATGGTCACCGCTAAGCAGTTCAAGAAGTTGGGACCACCGGAGTTTTTGGGAAAGCCAGAACCACTTAAGGCGGAGACGTGGATAAAGCAAATCACCAAGATATTTCATGTCTTAGGATGCTCTGAGGAGCAAAAGGTTCCCTTTTGCACCTTCATGTTGTGAGGAGAGGCAGATTACTGGTGGGAATCTGTAAAGCGTACTCAACCTGTCGCACTAAAGATGTCTTGGGAGAAGTTCCAAGAACTGTTCAACGACAAGTACTTTCCCGAAAGTATTAATCACATGAAGGAGGTCAAGTTCATCAAGCTGGAGCAAAACAATATGACCGTGTCGCAGTACGAGGCTAAATTTGCGGAGTTATCCTGGTTTGCATCCCATTTGGTAGATATTGAGGAGAGAATGACGCGAATGTGTTTGCGAGGTTTGAAACCCGAAATATGTCAATATCTCATTTCTCACAAACATTTCTTGTATTCAAATGTTGTGAATAAGGCTCAGTTATTGGAGAGCGATAATGAGTCAATCCAACCAAAAGAGAGCAACCGGCAAAACGATAATACCAGTGGTAGCAGTCATCGAAGCGGTGAAATTCAGATAAGGCACACTTAGAAGGGGGGGGGTTGAATAAGTGTGGATACAAACTATGACCAATTTAAAACTTTAAACTAAATTATTGAATGTAGCCTACTATATTAATGAATGCAGCTTGCTGAATTAATATGGTCTACCAAATTGAATTTTTGTTTAAGGAAATATCTTGGTGTTTTTATAAGTTAAATGGAATATTTAATGTTAACAAAAATTCTCACGATGAAACAAATAATTAATTGTGTTTATATAGCAAATCAATTAACTTGGGTGATATTAAGTTAAAGCAAGTAATAAGAATAACACCAAGATTTTTTACGTGGTTCAGCTACCCTCTATAATAATAGCCTAGTCCACGTCCAATACCAACTAGTTTTGGAGACTCACTTTTATTTCTTTAAAGACTCTTGTTACAAATCAAATTCTATAAAATTAAATTACAATAATTCACTTAAGCACTCTTGCTCCTTGTGCACCAATGCACCCCTTAAACACCTATGCTTCCTTGAACAAATTTTGTTCTGTTAGAACCAACAGATTTAAAGAGATAAATAGCATTCCAATATTATTCATGTTTGAAAAATAATTACGTTGCCACAGAAATAACAAATTCAATTGACTTCGGATATTTAGAAAAAGCTGAACTCTATCAGTATTTTGCTAGAGACGGACCAAGTCACATAAATAACTCAATAGGCTTAATACTTATCCAATACCTCTAGTAATTTTGATTTCATAAAGTCTGCCGCCACTAATATAGAAACCGAAGCAAGGAATAACATTTAAAATAGGAGAGAGATATGAACCAAATATTCAAGATAATGATTATCTTACATTTCCAAGATATACATGTAACTCAACTTTTGAGAGTAATCATATCTTTGCCAACACACTCCAACAACTTTTAATCTTCCAAAATATCAGTACATAGAAAAAATAATTCGGACAATACTTTCTATGCATATATAAATACTAACCATGTAAAATCAATTCTCTTAAAAATGTTTAGCCCTGCACAAATTATTTAACCATAATCCGGACAATAAACTAATTTCCTTTTTATACATGCATATAAATACTAACAAACTTAGCAATGTAACATAATTTAGGCATGCCAAAAATATTTTATTTAATGCACAAATAATATGTCCTAGAGCCTTGTATTGAAAAATCAAATATTTGCAATGACCTTAAATATTTTTCTTAGGACTCAAAACATCTTCATTCTTCTTGAATAATCCATCAAACAATTCTTGAAACAATTTCCTGAAATTCACAATAAAAAATATAGTATCAATGAACAATTCATCATCAAAACATTAAGCTAGAACGTGACATAATCAACATTCTCCCCCTTTTTGATGATGACAACATAAATAAATGAAACTCCCCCTAAATTCATGCATATAACTTATTTCAAGAAAAATTTCGTAGAACCTGCATATGTTAGTATCATACTAAACCAAATGTAATTCTTAGATCATAATATTAACAAAATGAAAACATCAGTCTTATCATGCAGCAAAACAAAACCACCATCAGTCTTAACATCCAGGCAAACATGCCTACCAAAAACCAAGCGAAACCATAGTCTTTGAAAAATTAAAAACAGAATTAAACAGAATATGAATTTTCCCCCTTTGTCATCAGGCAAAAAGAAAAGATAGGATCAAAGTCAATTAATGTTCTCAAGATTAGCCCTTTGTTCAGCACGGGTAGTGAAGTAAAGAACGATGACGAAGGCGATGAAGACGTTCTTCCAAAGTATAATCATCAGCAAATCGAGGTGGGCGAGGTATAAAGGTTGCAGGAGGAAGTTCCATATCCAGAAAATCACCCTTGTATTCAGTCATCCAATTGTTTATCGGCCATTCTGGGATTGGAGAGTACATTGTTGGAACATGAAACCTTTGTCCCACATCATTGAACCTGGTCGCCATAAAATCTGTAAGCTCCCCGAGTTGATAACTAATAAACTTTACCTCTTGACTTAACTGACATGTGCTCCTATTAAATTTCCTTTGAAGTGCTTCAACCATAGCCATTGTTTGAATCTCAAAACCCACCTGAATATCAATAAATTCATCTTCAACACGATGATACAGTTTATTAATTTCTGGAGCATCCATCGGTAGTTTCCCTTTCTCAAGAATCACAAGTTGATTTCTTATTTCGACCAAATCAGCTTTCACAGAATTTTGATTTTGTAAAATCTCATTTAGAACATTCATAATGTCAGACCCATGAGAATTTGGCAAAGAGGATGAAGATGAGTCGGGAATAGGAGAAATAGAAGGAGGATCAGGGAGAAGACGAACAAACTCACCAGCATGACAAGTAATATGAGATTTTGTCAGATTAGCAGTATCAATAAGCTCATGATTTGTGACAGAAATTTCATCATCCAAAGATATTTTGAAATGTTGGAAGAGTTTTGTTAAAAACTTGCTATAAGGAAGACACTTCTTGGTTTGACGAATGCAACTTTGCATATGAGACAACATCATTTGAGAAAAATTGAAAGGTTTTCCCTTAAGAATCATAGCTACAACCACTAAATGTTGATAGGTAAAATCTGCTCCACCACCAAGTCGTGGAAACAAATTATACCTAACCAACTTATGTAATACATGAAAGCGATGAGGACACACATTCACAGTTTTTGGAAGAAACAGAGATGTAAGAGAATAATCATTCATAACAATATGAACCTGTTCCAATGGATGAAAAGGGATATTAACAGCACCTTTAAGAGTAAAAGGACAAGGTCTAGCAGAAGAAATACCAAGAATGCTACCAAAATCAATACTAGTGAAAAATAATGACTTACCCTTAACAAATGTTGTAAAACAATCCCCATTGCATTCAAGATTAGTGTAAAATTATTGGACTAACCGAGGACAAGCAATCAGTGAAAAGTTTTTCTAGAACAGAGTGTTTGAGATAAAATAGATCCAGAGATTTTTCATACACAAATTACTTTGTAGCAATTGAATTTTTAAAACGAGTTTCAAAACTAGACCCTCTGAAGAAATTTTCTTGCATATCAAAGGAAGATGAAAATGGATTTACCAGATTTGAAGGAGACTTTGGCTGTGAAAAAAATTGTTCTTCATCCACTGACTGCTTCAACTTGCCCCGATGAGATGGTTCTATTTCAGAAGCCTTTAAGAAAGAAAAACTAGAATCTAAGTCGTCGGATAATATTGTGGCATCAGACAACAAATGCACAAAAGAGTTCTTTTGCACTCGCTTTGATTTCATTTTTGTTCCAGTAACGTTCTTCAACGAAGATCCTTCGTCGTTTGATTTTCCAGACGATCGCTTGCTAGCTCTAGTTTTCATGGTGTTATAGATTTGTGAATGGAAAACGAAGGATTTTGGTAAATGAAGAAGGTGTATCTGATTTAAGAAGAAGGTTAAAGATAGAAGAAATAGAAATCAAGTAAAACTCTGTCACCGAAAGACGTGCGTCTTTTCAATTTCAAAAATCTATTCGGCTGTTGTTCCGAATCTCAAAGTATAAACCTTTACGTTTCCCAATTAAATGACATCCGGCGATATTAATGGAAACGTGTATCTAGAATATAGTTTGAACAGATAAGGAATGGTAAACAAATATATTTTATCAAATATCATGAAAAATAAATAAATAAATGATACATATATGTATAAAATATAATCTGCTTGTCATAAAATTTTAAGTACGTAAATCACAATTATACCATGCACATTCCAAGTTCTCTCCTTAGCATACAAAATCTTTCCTCACTCAAGGGTTTAGTAAAAATATCAGCTAATTGTTTTTCAGTAGGAATAAAAACAAATTTAACTAACCCTTTTGAAACATTATCCCTTAAAAATGATGTCTTACCTCTATATGTTTTGTACGTGAATGCAAAATAGGATTCTTTGATATGTCAATAGCACTAGAATTATCACAATATATAGGCACATTATTGCAGATTATATCAAAATCACGTAGAGTTTGTTTCATCTATAATATTTGAGAATAACAACTCCCTGCAGCTAAATATTCATCCTCAGTGGTTGATAAAGCAACTGAAGTTTGTTTTTTACTATGCCATGAAACAAGACTTTGTCCCAAAAATGTACAAGCACCACTTGTACTTTTTCTATCAATTTGAAACCCTGCATAGTCAGCATCTGAATAACACATTAGTTCAAAATGATTACTTATTGGATAAAATAATCATAAGTTTATAGTACCACGTAAATATTTAAAAATTCTTTTAACCGCTTGTAAGTGGGATTCTTTAGGTTTTGCTTGAAATCGAGCACAAAGATATACATTATACATTATATCAGGTCTAGATGAAGTTAAATACAATAAAGAGCCAATCATACCTCGATATTTGGTTAACTCTACATCTATACCTTTATCATCTAATGTGAGCTTTATTGATGTACTCATATGTGTAGCCTACCATTAAGTAATTTAGCTCTACCATTAAGCTCATATCAAATTCCTTATGCGTATACTTTGAAAACCACTCACAAAGAAAATCATTAGTAGCACCAAATATTATATCATCTACATATATTTGAACAATGATTATTTCTTGTTTTTCATGTTTAACAAATAAGGTAGAATCTATTTTACCTCTAGTAAAACCACTTGAAATAAGATACTTACTCAACCTCTCGTACCAAGCCCTTGGAGCTTGTTTGAGACCATAGAGAGCTTTTTTTAGCTTAAAAACATGATTTGGATATTTCTCATGTTCGAATCCAGGAGGCTGATTGACATAGACTTCTTCATTGATGTATCCATTAAGAAACGCACTCTTTACATCCATTTGATAAAGCTTGAATTTCTTGTAACAAGCAAATGCTAACAAGATTCGAATAGACTCTAGTCTTGCAACTGGAGCATAAGTTTCTTCATAGTCGATCCCTTCTTGTTGATTGTAACCTTGAGCCACTAGCCTTGCTTTGTTGCGAGTGATTGTCCCATGCTCATCAAGCTTATTTTTAAACACCCATTTTGTTCCAATGACGGTACTATCTTTAGGAGGAGGCATTTGTGGCACCCCCAAAATTTCAGACACCCATATCTCGAATTTTTGGTGCATCACGTGCTACTACGAATATCTTACAAAATCATTAACAACGGAAATAATAGAATAATTTACATTGATGTAATATAAATATTCACGTCCCAAGGTACCATAACCGTTACTACAACAATTCTGTGATTAGCTTAACATAGCTTAAACATTCTTGAATACATCATAATAATCATAACAATAATAATAATACTTCTAGTCTTAAGGACTAAGTTATTCTGTCGCCTTGCCCTTTCCCTTGTCCTTTCCTGAAGTACCGCCTTGCTCTGCCTTAACTGTAATGTTTTAGGAAGCAAGAATGAGCAACAAGTTTGCCCAGCAAGTAATATAGCCAGAAGAACAAGCAGTTATAACATTTAGATCTTTCAAGGGTATAATAATAATTGGTAGTTCAAGGATATCAAGAATACCAAGAGTATTCAATAGGTGTCGCTATGGACCGAAGGATATCAACAAAATTCAGGATTTACTCATTTGAGATTCAACATAATTGAGTACTGAGAAGTCACTAAGGACCAAGAACTCTTACTAGAATTAGCAGTATTACACTTTGTAATCCAACATCCACGAGTACATCGGTGATCGACTTAAAGTACCCTATGTTATGCATAACATTTAATCATACTCATGTCTTACGTCGGTTCCCCGATAATATATATATTTCCCCTTCTATGAGGGTTGTTCATCTCGATGAGATTTACGATAGTCCGCACCAAATCAATCGGTTTGGATAGCTCTTTAACTCATAATAATAGTCTAGCCGAATCAAGGGCTTAGACAGTTTTTTCATCATGCATTTAGGAATGATAAGTCCAATGCTTACAACAACATCAAGGTATACAAGTGATTTTCGAATAGAAGTAGATATTTGCTTGATAAAATATGATTGATATGACAACAATTCAACGTATAAAGTGTGTGAATTTAAGGAACTTGCAACACAATAATAATAGTGTTCGGATACTTGCTCAATGTAAATTTGAGTGAGGTTAGGGAACTTGCCCAACAATAACAATAAGTTAGGGATAGAGAACTTGCATGATATAAGTAACAAGTTTTTAGGGATAGGAACTTGCCTTTAGCGTTGATTACTACTAATAGCGAAAATCACCTCAACGAACTATGTCTGTCCTATTCATGTAAGTACATGTATTTATTATCCAAACACACTTGATATATATCAATAACATGTACACATAACACATTTTTCTTTCTATCTGCTGTACCCATCAAAACTCATAACGGTACACTAACATGCTCATACTATTTACCACTGCTAGCTTATTCATAATCTTTGTTCCTCGAAGTTCTAAGAGGTTCATTGCTTTAAGTAGACTATAACGTCTATTAATCCCACCGACCTTCTTCTACGCATGTTTGCAAGTATTAGATTTATTTTCCCGAAGTTGGTACAACTCTCCACTTAGAACTTATTCGTGTACTAATAGCTTACAATAGTATAGGAGTATTTATTAATCCATCCTTATATCAAGTTATGATGCTGTCTCTGAGTCCCAGGACATCTCGCCATGTCCGAAGATATTATGACTTGTTTGAAGATAACATGCTTCGTCCGAAGACATCGCGCTTCGTCCGAAGATATCACGCTTTGTCCGAAGACATTACTCTCTGTCCGAAGACATCACACTTTCTCCGAAGACATCACGCTTTGTCCGAAGACATTACGCTATGACCGAAGACATCACGCTTTGTCCGAAGACATCGTGCTTTGTCCGAAGACATTACGCTCTGTCTGAAGACATCACGCTTTGTCCGAAGCAGCTCCTTCAGAGACTTTGGTCCACACTACTTTGACAAAGTTTAAGTTCGTTGGGTTAATTTAAGACTTTACTATATGCATACATCCTAAGGGAATTTCTTAATGCATGGTCTAACATGACCGAACCCATCAGTTGGTTCCTAAAAGTACGCAGTCTTGTTGCACCCATGGATTCGAAGCAGTGAACATGCTCTGTTTTGTAGAGTAGTCACAACTTGATTCCAGACAATTTTTTTTTAACGTATTCATGCACGAAGATAAACTTTCTAAACACCTTTTAACATGCTAATTCATCATACTTGACCTAATAATCTGAGAATCGACAAGACTCAAGTTAAGAATGGAGTAGAAATTATACCTTCTCGAGCTTTAACCTTGATATCTCACACACTAATTTGGTAATGCTTAGCAACTAAGAATTCTTTACTCAAATTTCTCCAGCACTCTTATCACTAAAACAAACTACCCTAGTGGCTTGTATTTAAAGAGAAAACATGGACCAGACACTTGCTTTACCCAATGTTGGGATTCATGGTGCAATAGAAATGAACAATGGTTATTTAAGGAGTTGTTCAATCACTCCATACCAGCCACTTAGCTAGCCATACATGCCTAGGATTAGCAGCTTGAAAATTTGCATAAAGAGAGTTTAGGCTACTATTCTTTGTACTTGGTAACCCTAATTTGGGGACAAGAGAACAGATCTCAGACATAGACAAGGGGCTAGTCGGTCAGGCCCACTGCCCCACGCCACATTTTAAATTAACCAATAACTTGTACTCTCAGTTAACTCTTTTGTTGGATTCCGAATGGATTCTAAATATCCCAAGTTTATTAGGCTAACTTAATAGTCCATCAATTAACTTATTGGGCTAGACTCCCAATTTATTATTTGGACTTTAAACATGCAAATACTTAATCATCCTTCACTAAGTCCATCATTATGTCACACAAGACATTTCATGAACCTATCTTATCGATCATCAACAACTCAATTTTAATTCAATTGAGTTACTCTCCTCATGCCACGTAAGCATTTATAAAATAAATAATTCACCGGCTCTATTTAATAATAAAATTAAATCATAAAATTTACGGGTATTACATCCTCTCCCCCTTATAAAATTCCGTCCTCGGAATTGATACAAGGTTACACGAAAAGGTGGGGATAGTCTCTCCTCATCCTATCTTCTAATTTCCACGTGGCCTCTTCTACATCGTGGTTTCGCCAAACAACCTTAACAGAAGATATAGCTTTGTTTCTTAGCATTTGTTCTTTCTTATCTATTATCTGAACAGGAATTTCTTCATATGCCAGATTCTTCTCTACTTGAATGGGCTCATAGGAAATCACGTGCTTATAGTCGGAACTTATGCGGTCGTGAGATGCGGAAATGTGAAACACGTTGTGGATGTGTTCCGATTAATTGGCAAAGAAACTTTGTATTCCACTTCGCCCACTCGCTTCAATATCTCGAATGGCCCTATGAACCTCAGACTCAATTTTCCTTTCTTTCCGAATCTAATCTTTCCCTTCCAAAGAGATACCTTCAAAAACACAAAACTACTGAGCTTTAAAGTCTCGGTTACGACGATGCAAGTCGAACACTTCTTTAGCGATCTTGAGTTGCTACCAATTTGCCCCTTATTGTTGCTACCACGTCGGCGATTTCTTGGACTAATTACGGTCCCAAAAGTAAATGCGTTCTCCGACTTCATCCCAACATAATGGCGTCCTGCACCTTTTCCCGTAAAGAGCTTCATATGGCGGCATACCGATACTCGCATGATAGCTATTATTGTAAGCGAAATCTACTAATGGTAAATGGTCGTCCCAATTCCCCTTGAAGTCCATCAAGCAAGCTCTAAGCATGTCCTCCAACGTTTGTATGGTTCGTTCACTCTGCCCGTCAGTTTGAGGGTGATAGGCAGTACTCAATCTCAATTGAGTTCCCATTCGTTCCTGCAAACTTTTCTAGAATTTTGACGTGAAACGCGGATCTCGATTAGAGACAATCGACACCGACACTCCATGTCGCGATACGATTTCCTTTACATACAAGTTTGCTAATTGGTTCAAATTGAATCGAATCTTGATGGGTAGAAAATGAAATTTGTCTTTGTTAGTCGGTCCACAATGACCCAAATGGCATCGTAACTCTTACGTATGCGGAAGTCCAACCACGAAATCCATCGTAATGTGCTCCCATTTCCATTACGGTATTTCCGGTGATTAAAGTAGTCCACTTGGCCTCGGTGTTACGCTTTGACTCTTTGACAAGTAAGACATCCGCTAACACACTCTGCAACTTCTCTTTTCAAATTAGGCCACCAAAATGGTGTCAAGATCCGGTACATTTTTTTCGCCTCTGGATGAAACGAGAATACGAGGTATTGTGTGCTTCGTGTAGGATTTCCTCCTCTCGGTTTCGATTACACCGGCACCCATACTCGACCCTCGAATCTCAATATACCATCCTTATCTACTTTGAACCTTTCTTCCTTATCTTCTACTATTCTCTTCTTTATCTTCTCACATTCTTCATCTTTCTCTTGTGCTTCCTTTATTCTATCCAATAACGTCGGGTGAGCTCTCATCATGAGAAATCTTCCTTCCGCTTCTTTTGGTTCCTCCACCTCTATTTCCAATTTTTCTATTTCTCTTATCAATTCCTCTTGAGTGGTCAGTTTGAATAACTTCTCCCTTCCTTTTCTACTCAAAGCGTCGGCTACAACGTTTGCTTTTCCCGGGTGATAAAGAATTTCACAGTCATAATCCTTGATTAGTTCCAACCATCTTCTTTGTCGCATGTTCAACTCCTTCTGTGTTAAGATATATTTCAGACTCTTGTGATCCGTATATATCTCACATTTTTCTCCATACAAATAGTGCCTCCAAATCTTCAATGCAAAGACTACCGCCGCTAACTCCAAGTCATGGGTAGGGTATCATTTTTTGAAATCTTTCAACTGTCGTGAGGCATATGCAATGACCTTGCCATGTTTCATTAGAACATGTTGATCGATTTCGCAATCAATGAATATATGCAAGTATACACGGTCAACAAGTAATAAAGTGAAAGTAGAGTATCGTTCCCACGAGGAATTATTTAATAAAAATCACCAAGTACTAATTCTTAACCAAACTAATTTTATTTAAACAATCTCAAATCGTGTTTTTTCTAATTAAGAAAACTAAATTAACTAATTAAAACTAAGATTTTAACGAATGAATTCAAATAAATAAAGATTAAGACTTCAATATCCCCAATTATGAATTATAAATCAATTATCCAATTATCCCAATTATTATGCCCTCTTTGAATTGTTAACAGAGGAATTCTCAAATGCCAAAAGTCCTTTTCCAAGTGATCAATTGCCTTCTATTTAATCCAGATTAATCTTGCTATATTCCTATGCAAAACAATTGAATTAAACTCTTTCCAATCCCAATTCCTTACGTGTTACATACGTGAAACAGATATTTCCATTCGATTCACAAACCTAATTTTTCACCATGCAAATAACTAAGTCACATGATATCATGCCCGATTCTAACCCTAGAATTCCTCTTCCAATTCCTTCTAGAGTAACAAAGTAATTCTTGATCAAATAATTAAGCAATAAGCACAAGACAAGATAAACAACTCACTTTAACATAAATAATTAGAATATAATGAATAACTAATTCATAGCCATAAAAAGTTCAATTGAAATCTCAAAATAGTTAGTTCATAATTAATGAATTAAAACCAAGAATCCACAATTGAATAGACATCAAAAGATAAAAGTAAGATGAGAGAAGAGAATAGAATCATTGTCGACCAAAATCGATGCTCCCCTCTTGCTCTTGCTCTTGATCTTCAATGGTCTCCAAGTTGCTTCAATCTCCAAAACTAATAAGAACTAGGGTTATTTTCTAATCTAAAGGAGTGTTTAATCTAGGCTAAGCTATGTAATCTCCATTTATTTTATGCCTTACATCATGTATTTATAGGTTACAAGTCCAATTTTAGTTTAGGAACAAACCCAATCAATTTGGAGTCAAAAGGTGTTAAAATTACCCCAAAATGCGTCCAGAGCCATCACCAAGACCTTCCCGGCCCAAATACTGATATCAACATGCATTGAGTCGCTTCTAGCGCCGCCCCGTGGCTGAGCATAGGCCAAAAAATGGGCGCCCGGCAGCCCAAAATCGACATTTTCGCTCTGATGTCCTTTGGGAAAATGGCCATAACTTCTTCGTCCGAACTCCGATTTTGATGATTCAAGATGTTCCGGAAGAGGAGAAGTAGATCTACAACTTTCATTCTTGAAGTTTGTCGAAATAATGTCAGGAGATATAGTCAAATTGGCTCCGAAGTGGCTCTTTGTGTAAATGGCAAGTAGAAAACGCGAATCTAGCCACCCCAAACATCGATCCATGTAACTTTTGTCCCAATTCCTATAAAATAACATAAAACATGCATGAATAGACACAAACACATAAAAACATCCTAAAAGACTTAAGAACAACAATAAATTAAGCCCGAATGTATCCAATTCATGGGTATAAAACTCACTCATCAAATACCCCCAAACTTAAATCTTTGCTTGTCCTCAAGCAAAAACACAAAAATGTTATGCAATGCAATGTAATGTAATGAAACTAATCTATATGCCTACAAATCCAACAGTAATGACAGAAACAAGTTTATTCAACTGGCCTTAGAGAAATCAAGTAAACATGATAATACATCATATTAAAACAAATCAGTAATTTCTCAATCAATCATCAAATCTTAGACTGTTATCACTGATATAGTGCGTGTGTGCTCCACAACAATGTTAACTGATATAAAATCAAATTTAAGACATAATAGATATCTTTGAAGGCATCATACAGTGCAAATTCACAAAATTCAAGAACAAGCTATATCCAACTAAAGTCAAACATCCACCAAGTTCAAGAGTCCAATCTGGGATACTTATGCTTTACTTTTCATTACGGGGGCTTTTTGCTCTTTTCCCGTTTTATTGTTTTTTTTTAACCATAACTGTGCAATGTCTCATTCCATTAGGCTAACAGTGTCACCCCTTAGCGAGCTTTCGACCAACGACTCCCAGACCATATAAGACCTTAGGGCGCTAGGTTTTAAGATACCCCTTGGGCGTACTTTTTCAAGTAACAAAGGCCCCGAAACAAAACTAGCCACGGTAAATTTTTTTTTTTTAGATGGTTGGTGAGTCGTTTTACGCTCCATCTCACGCTTGTGTTTATAGGAGTGTTTCTCCTCAACCCACCACAAGACTCAACATGTTTTTTTTTTTTTTAAAGCTTATATACCCCAAAATTTCCCCCCAAACTTAAGTTTTATCAAAATTTAGCCATCTCCTTTATTCATGTCTTTCATTCCTTCACACTAGTATTATACTTAAGAAATCCATTATGTATCAATTTAAACTTAATCGATTAACATAGTTTTGTTATTAACGTCTTTAACCTTGATTATACCGATTTCAAACAGGGAAAGATTCAATTCATAACAAGAAATCACATCAAAGCCTTAATATTCAATACTATACTTATCTACTTAATTCCAGTCTCATCATTGGCCAAAATAGACTTTTACTATCTAATTTTCCTCCACGGCGGTAGGGGGCTAAAAGATCTACTACTTTAATTCCGGTTTCAAAAATAGATAATTTTGTATCTAACTGTATAAAGGCGGGCGCAGATCTATGAATAGGAGATGTTGTGCGAGTATCTATTTAGAATTCCTTTTCTTTAGTTCTTTAGAGAGAATCCTAGATTCAACTCTCTCCAGGACAACAGAGTCTTTGTTTAGGAGGGCGGCGATTCTACCATTTGAGAGAAATTGGCCATTGGGGAAAATGCTTTTGGCGTTGGAATCATGCAAATATAAACTAAACGCAACAAACACAGTAAACTAACTACTATTTTTGCGATTTTTAAAAATTTTTTTTTTTTGTTAAACAAAAAAAACTGAATGCAAAAACTAAATGTAAATAACCCGAAAACGTAACGAACTACAATGTAAATAACTAACTATATGCAATACGACACTAAAATGCCCCCAAACTTAAACTAGACATTGTCCTCAATAGCTACTGATAGAAAAAAATTAAAGCGGAGGACTTCCACGAAAATATAGCAATCTTCCTCCTTGTCCGCTAAGTTTGGAGAATAGGCTAAGCACATGGAACAAATTGGGCACCACACTTGAATTTGACTTGAATAACTTTTGTAAAACCATGATAGAAGCAATTTTATTAAATCCTAAATAAATGCAAATTCAAAACTACTAATATAAAACTTAATAAAAACTAAAATAAAAATTAAACTTGGGTTTGCCTCCCAATAAGCGCTTGTTTTATAGTCTCATTTGACTTCTTCAATTCTCTATCCAATTCCCCTACGAAAGTTGAGGAACCCTCCATCCATCGGAAATAATATAGCTTTTGGTAGGTTCCCATTTACGATAGCCATTGTATTAAAGTCACCTAGCATGCTTTCTTTAGATAAGATCACATTCAAGAACGTCCACATCTAGGTGGTTTCTCCATTGTGTCTGCGAATATTTTTTGGTATTGAAGCTTGTCAGACACAACAGGTTTCTTCTTCTATCTTCTCCAGCTCATCGCACCATGGTTTCGAAGGTGTACTTGCTTTTACATCACAGAGAGTATTACTTGAAGCGACATGACTACCAATCGGACAAGGTTTTGCAAATCTAACTGGGACTCTTGAACTATGGAGGAGAAGGCACTTGAGGCATAAATAACATTGGCTCATCATCATTGGTTCTCACAATTAGTTCTTCACCGACCTTGTTGTCATTATACCCACTTGTCTCCTCTTTTTCATCTCGTGGCTCATCCAGTTGTAGATTTGGCTCGGGCTCTCCATCAGTCTCGAAATCCATGTCATAGGTCCAGGTGTATTGAGGACGGTTGTTCAACGAATGTGCTATCTGTTCCACTTGATTTTTCAAATTCTTAATCAACGCCCCTTGGCTTTGCAAATTCAGCTCTACTTGATTCATTTTCTTGTCTTGTTCCTCATTCCTTTTTTCAGAAGCTTTAATTAATTTTTCCAAGGCTTCCTCCCAATTTGAATGTTCTTCTGTTGTAGTGGTGGTGTGACACAAGAAATCCTGTGGGTATGTTGGACTTGGAGCATAAAATTGATCTTGATTGTTACTCCATGAAAAATCCGGGTGATACTCCCAATCCTGATGATAGTTGTTGGGATAGACATAATTATTGGGGTAATCACCACTATCTTTGTCTTAACTCGGCCCGATGGTGCATTGATGACTCATCGATTTCCAAGACAATAATCACAAGTAACCACCATACTTTGGCGACAATTGAGCTTCAAAAGCTTGAAACATCCTCGAAAGTGTCTCAATCATCTTTGACAATGCGAAAGTTTCTCGAGTCTTTCAATCTCCACTCCCTTGGTTGAGTCATGTTAGTGTATGGCCATTGATACACAAAGTCATCCATGGTACACGAAAAGAGAGAAATATAGAAAGAAATTAAAAATAAAAATAAAATGTTTAAATTAAGACTAATTTGATTGAAATTAATATTGGTAAATAATTATTAAATTAATTCCCGACAAAGACGCCAAAAACTTGTTGATCGATTTTCGCAATCAATGAATACGTGCAAGTATACACGGTCAACAAGTAATAAAGTGAAAGTAGAGTATCGTTCCCACGAGAAATTATTTAATAAAAATCACCAAGTACTAATTCTTAACCAAACTAATTTTATTTAAACAATCTCAAATCGTGTTTTTTTCTAATTAAGAAAACTAAATTAACTAATTAAAACTAAGATTTTAACAAATGAATTCAAATAAATAAAGATTAAGACTTCAATATCCCCAATTATGAATTATAAATCAATTATCCAATTATCCCAATTATTATGCCTCTTGAATTGTTAACGAGAATTCTCAAATGCCAAAAGTCCTTTTCCAAGTGATCAATTGCCTTCTATTTAATCCAGTTAATCTTGCTATATTCCTATGCAAAACAATTGAATTAAACTCTTTCCAATCCCAATTCCTTACGTGTTACATGCGTGAATGAGATATTTCCATTCAATTCACAAACCTAATTTTTCACCATGCAAATAACTAAGTCACATGATATCATGCCCGATTTCTAACCTTAGAATTCCTCTTCCAATTCCTTCTAGAGTAACAAAGTAATTACTGATCAAATAATTAAGCAATAAACACAAGACAAGATAAACAACTCACTTTAACATAAATAATTAAAATATAATGAATAACTAATTCATAGCCATAAAAAGTTCAATTGAAATCTCAAAAATAGTTAGTTCATAATTAATGAATTAAAACCAAGAATCCACAACCGAATAGACATCAAAAGATAAAAGTAAGATGAGAGAAGAGAATAGAATCATTTGTCGAAATAAATCGATGCTCCCTCTTTTCTCTTGCTCTTGATCTTCAATGGTCTCCAAGTTGCTTCAATCTCCAAAACTAATAAGAACTAGGGTTATTTTCTAATCTAAAGGAGTGTTTAATCTAGGCTAAGCTATGTAATCTCCATTTATTTTATGTCTTACATCATGTATTTATAGGTTACAAGTCCAATTTTTAGTTTAGGAACAAACCCAATCCATTTGGAGTCAAAAAGGTGTTAAAATTAAGCCCAAAACGCGTCCGAGGCCATCACCAAGACCTTCCCGATTGCTTGTTGATTTGGGCAGCAATCTTGAGTCGCCCCCTAAGCGCCCATTTGCGCAAGCATAGGCAAAAATGGGCGCCCGCCGGCTGCCCAAAATCGACATTTTCTGCTCAAAGCGTCCTTTGGGAAAATGGCCATAACTTCTTCGTCCGAACTCCGATTTTGATGATTCAAGATGTTCCGGAAAGAGGAGAAGTAGATATACAACTTTCATTCTTGAAGTTTGTCGAAATAATGTCAAGAGATATAGTCAAATTGGCTCCGAAGTAGCTGCTGTGTAAATGACAAGCCGAAAACGCGAATCTAGCCACCCCAAACATCGATCTATGTAACTTTTGTCCCAATTCCTATAAAATACATAAAACATGCATGAATAGACACAAACACATAAAAACATCCTAAAAGACTTAAGAAGAACAATAAATTAAGCCCGAATGTATCCAATTCATGGGTATAAAACTCACTCATCAGCACACAACCAAGTCCTCTATGCGATACATCACTATACACAACAAATCCTCCCATATCATCTGGTAATGATAATACAGGCGCCTCACTCAACCTCCTCTTCAATTCTTGGAAACTCTCCTCGCATTTGTCCGTCCATACAAACTTCTCTGTCTTCTTCGTTAGATTGGTCGGTAGGTTTGCTATCTTAGAAAAATCTTGGATAAATCTTTGATAGTACCCATTAAAACCTAAGAAACTCTAACTTCATTGGCGTCTTGGTGTTCCCGATTATTTACTTCCACCTTTACAGGATCCACGAAAATTCCATTTTGATCTATCACGTGTCCTAGAAACTGGACCCTTTCCATCCAAAATTCACATTTTAAAAATTTAGCGTACATCTTTTCCCTTCTCAATGCTTCCAATACCATCTTCAGGTGTTCGGCGTGCTCTTCCTTCGTCTTTGAATAAATCAAAATGTCGTCGATAAATACTACTACGAACTTATCTAAGTATGGCCTGAAAAATCGGTTCATCAAGCCCATAAATGATGCCGGAGCATTGGTTAATCCAAATGACATCACTAAAAATTCGTAATGTCCGTAGCGAGTTCGAAACGCCATCTTTTGTACGTCCTCCTCTCGCACTTTCAACGATGATAACCGTTAAGTAAATCTATCTTGGAAAAACACTTCGCTCCCTTCAGTTGATCGAAAAGGTCGTCTATCCTTGGCAATGGATATTTATTCTTCAATGTCACTCGGTTCAACTCCCGATAATCGATATAGAGCCTCATCGATCCATCCTTTTTCTTTACAAACAACACTGGTGCTCCCCAAGGAGACACACTTGGCGAATGTAACCCTTATCTAGTAATTCTTGCAATTGAATCATCAATTCCTTTATTTCTCTTTGGCGCCATACGATATGGGGCTTTTCGAAATTAGTGCGGTTCCGGTGCTAAGTCTATTATGAATTGGTTTCTCTCATGCGGCGGAAGGCCGAGCGATTTGAAACTACGTCTTGGAAATCTTTTACCACTAATATATCTTTCATTTCTATTCTCTTTTGATGAATGTCCACTATATAGGCTAAATAACCTACACATCCTTTCTTTAACAATTTCTTGCTTTGCATCATCGTAAGGCAACACGATTGCTAGCGATGAGCTACCATAAAACACTACCTTAGGCGATTTAAGGTGCGAAGGTTCACACTCTTCTTCGACAATCGATTATCGCGGCGTGGCGGGATAACCAATCCATTCTTAATATCACATCGAACTCCCCCAGTTTAATCGGAATTAAGTCTACGTTTAGTTTGTGACCTCTAATGTTTGCACAACAGTTTCGGTAAAACAAACTCTATGGGTATTACTTCCTTATTCGCAATCTCTACGTTCAATGAGTTTTCTAAACGTTCAGGAGGTATGTTTAGTCGATTAGCAAATTCTTCAGACACAAAAGAATAGGTAGCACCCGAATCAAATAATACATAAGCATTTATATTATTGATTGGGAGAATACGACACCACGTCGTCCCTTTCATTCTCTGCGTCTCGGACAGTCATGTTAAAGGTTGAGCGATCGATTGGTTGGATTGCGTTGGTCCGCCGATCATCGACTTCTTGCCCCCCTCGGTTGGCCGCTTCTCCGTTGCTCCCTTTCTTTGGGCAATCCTTGATTTGATGCTCGGTTGAGCCACATCGAAACATCCTTGCTCCTTTTTTTGGATTAGGCGATTAGGTGAAATGTGCCCTTCTTGGCATGATTGTAGCGAATCTGCGCCCTTCCAACATTCCCTTGATGGTTTTTCCCACATTTCGAGCAAGCTTCGCTTCTTTTCTTAAATCCTCCTTGATAATTTTACGATGGTTGATGCTTGGTGGGTTGGTGTTGTTGTCGTTGTTGCGGTTATCCCATTTCCTCTTTCCTAAATAACTTCCACCACCTTTACTCCTCCACGAGTCTCTCCTCCAGCATTCTTGTTCTTCTTCTCCTTGTTGTATTGGCTCAATGCCTCGCTACCTCCTTCAGCAATTATCGCCTTCTCCAATAATGTGGCGAAAGAGTCGATTTGAAGGACCGACACCTTGTTGAACAACCAAGGTTTTAGTCCAAGTTCGAAGCATCGAGATTTCCTTTCTTCAGTGTCTACTTAATGTGTTGTGAATCGTGCGATTTCATTGAACTTGGCCACATACTGTGCCACTGTCATCTCTCCTTGTTTTAGTTCTAGAAACTTTACCTCCATCCTATTCTTCATGCTCTTCGGGAAGTAATTCTCGAAGAACAAAGTCTTAAACCTTTCCAGTTATAGTCCCTTCTCCGCTCTCTGTTGATTTGCTTCCCACCAGTGGTTTGCTTCACCCCTCATCATATATCGTGAACACGGTTTTCGGGTCTTCGCCCACACGAGCAATGGCGAAGGCTTTCTCCATTCCTTGATCCACGTTTAGCGCTACGATAGGATCGGTAGTACTATGAATTCGGAGGTCCTACACTCTTGAAGTCCTTGAAGTTTGCGGCCGAAGCTACTTGGGGAACCAGGTGGTACTTGTTCATTTCTTCCCTAAGAGCCTCCCCTAACAAATCTACAAGCCTCTGGATGGGATCTACTTGTCCTCTCTCATCATTAACAAACTCTTCAAAGAGTGCGGTTAATCTACGTCAAAATGGCATTTTCCTACATCGTAAAACTTCCATTTTATTATCTAATTATATTACTTAAACAATTCTCCATAAAATGAATAAGATTTCGGAATACATTTCAGAACAAGATCATTTATATTCATATGCCAAATTGTTACATTACATGATTATCTCCAGCATACTTCTATAAATGACACAACTTATCCCCTAATATCACAAAAGATGGGGACAACCATTAACATACTACCCCTCTAACATAACTCAAAAGTTTGGGGTTTACAACATCTCATATTCTACATAAAGATTACAATAATAGATAATGCACTACACAACGAACTATAACTAATAACTTTTAGCGCCTAGACTTAATCTATCATTCAGCGCTCCACAGTAGCTCTGGTACTCCCTACGAGAAATGTGCACCACCACATCTCGGCTTATGGTGTCTTGGATGCATCCTACTTTCTGTTGGGTAGTGATTTACCCCATCAATCAGTCCTCCATGGTCGTCGTGCGCAATGCATAGCTCATCCTATTCATCTTCCTCCTTTTGCACCTCACTTCATCTTCTAGATCGTTAGCCCTACCATTGGCCCCTTTCCACTTTTCTTGAAATGGATCCTATCCATTACTTCCATCCTTAATCGAGTCACGGATAGCTTCCTTCTCTGTCCCCTCGCTCATCTCCCTCTCGATCCATCTCTTCCAACTTCCCCGCCAGGTTCAACATTCCTAGCCACCCACCGCCCTTGTGAAACAAAGCCCCATCTGGATTCCCTCCTCCTTCGGTGGTGAGCAATCTCTACTTCCATCTTCTGCATCACTAACTTTCTCTGGTGGTCTTAGTCCTTGACTTTTGGAATTCGGACTCTCTGTCTTTGGCCTCGGCCTCTAACTTCTCAACTCGCACCCTAACTCTAAAATCACTCCTCATACTCCCCAACATCCTATCCTCAAAAGTAGCCTCGTCGGAGTCCCCATGGGCTCATCCACCATCGCTCCTTCTCTGGATCGGACTCTTGGGTATTGGCTCTATCTCCTCTTCCTCGTCATCATCATCGATAGGAACTATAGTTGATATAGGTTCTACTATCAATGGTGCCTCATTTACCACGTGTATATCACGCGACTCCTCTTCTACTACTCGGCTAGGTCCTCCCATGTCAGTCATCCTACAATCACCGATGCAAGACAAAACAACCAACAACTCCATTAGAATCATAAGTTCATTGTATAGAATGAAGTTATATTACAACTAACGCTAAGTCCATCTCTATGAAAACTCTATATGAGTTTAGTCCTTTCTATCTTACGAGTTCTCCTAAGTTATAATCTAAGGGCTCTCGCTCTAAGGTTTATAACTATGGCTTTGATACCAACCTATATGGCGCCTCAAAATTTGAGACACCCATATCTCGAATTTTTGGTGCATCACGTCTTCTTCTGAATATCTTACAAAATCATTAACAATGGAAATAATAGAATAATTTACATTGATGTAATATAAATATTCACGTCCCAAAGGTAATGTAATCAATTACTACAACAATTACGTGATTAGCTTAACATAGCTTAAACATTCTTGAATACATCATAATAATCATAACAATAATAATAATACTTCTAGTCTTAAGGACTAAGTTATTACATCAGCCTTGCCCTTTCCCTTGTCCTTTCTGAAGTACCGCCTTTACTCTTGCCTTAAGCGTAATGTTTTAGAAAGCAAGAATGAGCAACAAGTTTACCCAGCAAGTAATATAGCCAGAAGAACAAGCAGTTATAGCATTTAGGTCTTTCAAGGGTATAATAATAATTGGTAGTTCAAGGATATCAAGAATACCAAGAGTATTCAATAAGTGTCGCTATGGATGAAGGATATCAACAATATTCAGGATTTACTCATTTCGAGATTCAACATAATTGAGTACTGAGCAGTCACTAAGGACCAAGAACTCTTACTAGAATTAGCGATATTACTTTGTAATCCAACATCCACGAGTACATCGGTGATCACTTAAAGTACCCTATGTTATGCATAACATTTAATCATACTCATGTGTCTTGCGCGTCGGTTCCCAGATAATATATAATTTCCCTTCTATGAGGGTTGTTCATCTCGATGAGATTTACGATAACGCACCAAATCAATCGGTTTGGATAGCTCTTTAACTCATAATAATATTCTAGCCGAATCAAGGACTTAGACAGTTTTTTCATCATGCATTTAGGAATGATAAGTCCAATGCTTACAACAACGTCAAGGTATACAAGTGATTTTCGAATAGAAGCAGATATTTGCTTGATAAAATATGATTGATATGACAACAATTCAACGTATAAAGTGTGTGAATTTAAGGAACTTGCAACACAATAATAATAGTGTTCGGATACTTGCTCAATGTAAATTTGAGTGAGGTTAGGGAACTTGCCCAACAATAACAATAAGTTAGGGATAGAGAACTTGCATGATATAAGTAACAAGTTTTTAGGGATAGGAACTTACCTTTAGCGTTGATTACTACTAATAATGAAAATCACCTCAACGAACTATATACATCTATTCATGTAAGTACAATATTTATTATCCAAACACACTTGATATATATCAATAACATGTACACATAACACATTTTTTTTTATCTCTTCTGCCCATCAAAACTCATAACAATTACACTAACATGCTCATACTATTTACCAACGCTAGCTTATTCATAATCTTTGTTCCTCGAAGTTCTAAGAGGTTCATTGCTTTAAGTAGACTATAACGTCTATTAATCCCACCGACCTTCTTCTACGCATGTTTGCAAGTATTAGATTTATTTTCCCGAAGTTGGTACAACTCTCCACTTAGAACTTATTCGTGTACTAATAGCTTACAATAGTATAGGAGTATTTATTAATCCATCCTTATATCAAGTTATGATGTTGTCTCTGAGTCCCAGGACATCTCGCCATGTCCGAAGATATTATGACTTGTTCGAAGACAACATGCTTCATCCGAAGACATCGCGCTTCGTCCGAAGACATCACGCTTTGTCCGAAGACATTACTCTCTGTCCGAAGACATCACGCTTTCTCCGAAGACATCACGCTTTGTCCGAAGACATTACGCTCTGTCCAAAGACATCACGCTTTGTTCGAAGACATCGTGCTTTGTCCGAAGACATTACGCTCTGTCTGAAGACATCACGCTTTGTCTGAAGCATCTCCTTCAGAGACTTCGGTCCACACTACTTTGACAAAGTTTAAGTTCGTCGGGTTAATTTAAGACTTTACTATATGCATACATCCTAAGGGAATTTCTTAATGCATGGTCTAACATGGCCAAGAACCCATCGATTGGTTCCTAAATGCAGTGCGATTTGCACCCATGGATTCGAAGCAGTGAACATGCTCTGTTTTGCAGAGTAGTCACAACTTGATTCCAGATAATTTTTTTTTACTGTATTCATGCACGAAGATAAACTTTCTAAACACCTTTTAACATGCTAATTCATCATACTTGACCTAATAATCTGAGAATCGACAAGACTCAAGTTAAGAATGGAGTAGAAATTATACCTTCTCGAACTTTAACCTTGATATCTCACACACTAATTTGGTAATGCTTAGCAACTAAGAATTCTTTACTCAGATTTCTCCAACACTCTTATCACTAAAACAGACTACCCTAGTGGCTTGTATTTAAAGAGAAAACATGGACCAGACATTTGCTTTACCCAATGTTGGGATTCATGGTGCAATAGAAATGAACAATGGTTATTTAAGGAGTTGTTCAATCACTCCATACCAGCCACTTAGCTAGCCATGCATGCCTAGGATTAGCGACTTGAAAATTTAAAGTAAAGAGAGTTTAGGCTACTATTCTTTGTACTTGGTGACCCTAATTTGGGGACAAGAGAATGATCTCGAGACATAGACAAGGGCTAGGTCGATCGGGCCCAATTGCCCACGCCACATTTTAATTTAACCAATACCTTGTACTCTCGATTAACTCTTTTGTTGGATTCCGAATGGATTCTAAATATCCCAAGTTTATTGGGCTAACTTAACAGTCCATCAATTAACTTATTGGGCTAGACTCCCAATTTATTCTTTGGACTTTAAACATGCAAATACTTAATCATCCTTCACTAAGTCCATCATTGTGTCACACAAGACATTTCATGAACCTATCTTATCGATCATCAACAGCTCAATTTTAATTCGATTGAGTTACTCTCCTCATGCCACGTAAGCATTTATAAAATAAATAATTCACCGGCTCTATTTAATAATAAAATTAAATCATAAAATTTACGGGTATTACAGCATTGATTCCCAAACTTGACACCATTCAAATTTTTGAAGTTCCTCTTGCATTGCCATTAGCCAATTTTCATCAAGTATAGCTTCTTTAGCATTCTTTGGCTCAACTTGTGATAGAAATACAGAGAACGCGCATTGATTTTTTAGGCTTCTTCATGTAGTAACTCCTTTATTTATATCTCCAATGGTATTTTCTGGTGGATGATCCTTGAGATATTTTGCTGTCTTTGGCATTTGAACATCATGTATTACCTCTTCTTGTTGAGGAAAATTTTCTTCAAGATCTGGTGTTGCTTCTTGTTTATTTTCATGTGGACTATTCAATCCAGCCTGTTGAGTTTGTCCATTCAGTCTACTGAATGGTTCTCTTCGGTTTACTGAATTTGTGAAAATCTCCTAATTTCCTGCTTCCTCTTCTCTTTCTTTTGGAAGATCAATGTTAATCTCATTGAAAGATATATGAATTAATTCTTCAACACATAACTTGTGAATATTAAATACACGATATGCCTTGTTGTTATGTGAATAACCAATGAAAATACCTTCATAGGATTTAACATCAAATTTTCCCAAGTTATCACTAGTATTTAATATATAACATTTAGACCCAAATACTTTGAAATAACTTATATTAGGAATTTTATTATTCAGGAGCTCATAAGGTGTTTTCAAAATAATAGGACGAATAAGAACTCTATTTAACACATAACATGAAGTATTAACAGCTTCGGCCCAAAATTTCTTTGGAAGTTTGCTTTCTTGTAAAAGTGTTCTAGCTATTTCTTGAAGTGTTTTATTCTTTCTTTCCACTACTCCATTTTGTTGAGGAGTTCTAGGAGCTAAAAACTCATGGCTTATACCTTTTTGATCACAAAATATAATAAAGTCTTTTTGAAATTCGGTACCATGATCACTTTGAATTTTTATAAGTTTGAGACTATACTTAGTCTCTAAATTTCTTATCAATTTCTCACTCTTTAAATGCTTCATCTTTGGTTCTTAAAAATAATACCCATGTATATCTAGAAAAATCATCAAGTATTACAAATGCATAAAATTTACCATTAATACAAACATGCCTTTCTGGGCCAAATAAATCAAGATGAAGTAATTGTAAAGGTGAAGAAGTTGATACCATATTCTTTGCACTGAATGATGTTCTTACTTGTTTTCCAAGTTGGCAAGGAACATATACTCCTTTCTTTTTGAACTTTATCTTTGGAAATCCTTTGACGAGGTTTTTAGAGGACAATTTCTTGATTAAATCCATGTGAACCTGTCCCATCTTTTTGTGCCACAAATTGGACTCATCTTGTACAGATGCAAGACATAATTCTTCATCCTATTGCTCAAAATCAATAGTATATATATTTCCTTCTCTTTGTGCAACTAGAGTAACATTGTTAGTACCATGAGAAATAGTGCATTTTTCTTTATCAAAACTGACTCGGTGACCATTATCCATTAATTGACTGATACTAATAAGATTAAATTCAAATCCATTAACAAGATGTACATTATCAATATTTACCTTACCATTTCCTATTTTACCTTTTCCAACAATCTCACAGGTTCAATTATCTCCGAATGTGACCGTTCTATTTTTCTTCTTAATTTTTAGTTCTACGAACTTAGATATGTCACCAGTCATGTGACGAAAGCATCCACTATCAAGAATCCACTTTTGAGATGGAACCTTCGCCTTGAAGCATACCTGTCAAGAGAAATTAATTTATCCTTTTGGTACCCACATCTTTTTGGGTCCTTTAGTGTTTGTTGTAAGTAAATCAACCTTTTTAACCCATACCTTTTTAATCTTATTTTTCTTAAAGCAATTTATGTCCAAGTGACCTTTAATACCACAGTTTTTGCATGTTGTGAAAGGAGAACAGTAATTCAATTTGAAATGAGACTTGGATTTAAGCATATTCACACTACCGATTTTATGAGTGGGATTATAACCTATTCCTTGTCTATCAAAACTAGGTCTTTGTTTTCCTAACATGACAGATAGATTTTCTTCCCCTTGAACGAATTTAGCAAGAGATGATTTTGGTGATTCTATTTCTTTTTGAAGTTAATGATTAGGAAATGTTTTAATAGGTGATTTATCACTAAATTCATCAATACATACATCTCTTATTTTCAGTTCATTAGTTAATTTATGGACTTCATTATTCAAAAAATTTACCTTATTAAAAAGTATTTTGTTATAATTATCTAAATAATCAATTTTAGCAAGCAAAACCTTTTCTTCTTTACAAGTAGATTCCTTTTCAATATCTTTTTTTTCTTTTAATTTAGCATTTTCTTGTTTCAAGGAATTAAAATCAAAATCAGATACCTCGTTTGATTCACCTTCTATTCCCATGAAGCATACTTGAGCTATCTCATCCTTGGCATCGACCTCAACCTCAGATTCTTCTTCATCACTCCAAGTGACCAGTGCCTTGTTTCTCTTATTATCCTTGAAGCCTGTTTTTCCTTTATTCTTAAGTTGAAAACAGTCCTTCTTGAAGTGCCCTGGTCGTCCACATTCAAAACACGTCTCTTCAGTTTGCTTTCCTTTGCCTTTATTTGAGTTGAAGATATTCTTTCGTTTATTCTTCCTTTGTAGAAGTCCTTTGAGTCTCTTTGACATCATAGCTATCTCTTCGTCGGAATCATCATCAAGCTCTTCTTCATTTCTTGCATTAAGAGCTAGAACCTTTCTACGAGGAGTTTCCTCCTCATCATCATACCTCTTTAACTGATGTTCATATTCCTCAAGTTCACCAAAAAGGGTTAGTGTATCCATAGTAGATATAGTAGAGGAATCTTGACGAGTAGTAGTTTTAGATGCAAACCTCTTGGGCATAGCCTGAAGTAACTTACGATTAATCTCACTTTGTGGAATAGATTTGTCTAGTAGCTTTAAAGAGTTCAGAAGAACAAGGAACCTTGCTTGAGCCATCTTTATAGTTTCATCTTTCTCAAGTTTGAACATCTCATAGTCATGCATAAACATGCTTAGTTTAACTTCTCGAACTTTTGATGTTCCTTCATGACTCACCACTAGAGTATCCCAAATTTCCTTAGCTGTGTTGCATGAGGATACTTTGTCAATCTCGAACTGCACCATGCCACTTAATAGAGTATTCATTGCCCTTGAGTCATAGAAGACCATGAAGGTTTCAGTTGAATCCATTTCTAGCAAAGTCTTTGGAGTAGCGTCATCTTTCCTTGGAATAACTGGTCCATTCTCCATAACCCACCATTCCCAAGGATCTCTTTTAAGGTAGATCCTTATTCGGAATTTCCAGAAGTTGTAGTTTTCTGTTCCATGTAGCAGTGGAGGTCTATTGGTTGATTGACCTTTTTGATTGTTGTTTTAAAGCTGTGCCATGTCGAAATCTTTCCCTACAAGTCACCTTTAAGACCAAGTAAGTAGAGCCAAGCTCTGATACCAAATGAAAATCAGATAAGGCACACTTCGAAGGGGGGGGGGGTTGAATAAGTGTGGATACAAACTATGACCAATTTAAAACTTTAAACTAAATTATTGAATGTAGCCTACTATATTAATGAATGCAGCTTGCTAAATGAATATGGTCTACCAAATTGAATTTTTGTTTAAGAAAATATCTTGGTGTTTTTATAAGTTAAATGGAATATTTATTGTTAACAAAAATTCTCACGATGAAACAAATAATTAATTGTGTTTATTTAGCAAATCAATTAACTTGAGTGATATTAAGTTAAAGCAAGTAATAAGAATAACACCAAGATTTTTTACGTGGTTCAGCTATTACCCTCTATAATAATAGCCTAGTCCCCGTCCAATACCAACTAGTATTGGAGACTCACTTTTATTTCTTTAAAGACTCTTGTTACAAATCAGATTCTATAAAATTGAATTACAATAATTCACTTGAGCACTCTTGCTACTTGTGCACCAATGCACCCCTTAAGCACTTATGCTTCCTTGAACCTGTTTGAAAACAAACTTTAATGCACCTGGATTAAATTCCCTTAGACAACACTTTGTCTAAACAAAAATAAGATTACAATAATAGAGGTCTAATGATCAAAGAAAATAAACAATTTAATAATGCAAGGCTCAACTAATGAATGCAATGATCAAGTAGAAAGAGTAAAAGATATCACCAATCTTATGCCCACAAAAATTTCTGAAAATATCAATTTATCAGCAACTCAACATTTGAACCAAAAATAGAATAACTTCCAAAGTATGTGAGTGCAATAATTGATTCAAGTGATGTAAGTGTTGTATTTTCTACTGTAATCAATTATTCTTTTTATAGCCTAGAAAACAACCATTGTGAAATAACAAATATTTCCGTTGCCAATTTTGTTCCGTTAGAACCAACAGATTCAAAGAGATAAATAGCATTCCAATATTATTCCTGTTTGAAAAATAATTACGTTGCCATAGAAATAACAAATTCAATTGACTTCGGATATTTAGAAAAAGCTGAACTCTATCAGTATTTAGATAGAGAGAGACCAAGTCACATAAATAACTCAATAGGCTTAAGACTTATCTAATGCCTCTAGTAATTATGATTTCATAAACTCTGCCACCACTAATATAGCAACCGAAGCAAGGAATAACATTTAAAATAGGAGAGAGATATGAACCAAATATTCAAGATAATGATTATCTTATATTTCCAAGATATACATGTAACTCAACTTTTGAGAGTAATCATATCTTTGCCAACACACTCCAACAACTTTTAATCTTCAAAAATATCAGTTCATAGAAAAAATAATTCGGACAATACTTTCTATGCATATATAAATACTAACCATGTAAAATCAATTCTCTTAAAAATGTTTAGCCATGCACAAATTATTTAACCATAATCTGGACAATAAACTAATTTCCTTTTTATACATGCATATAAATACTAACCAACTTAGCAATGTAACATAATTTAGGCATGCCAAAAATATTTAATTTAATGCACAAATAATTTGTCCTAGAGCCTTGTATTGAAAAATCAAATATTTGCAATGACCTTACATATTTTTCTTAGGACTCAAAACGTCTTCATTCTTCTTGAATAATCCATCAAACAATTCTTGAAACAATTTCCTGAAATTCACAATAAAAAATTTAGTACCAATGAACAAGTCATCATCAAAACATTAGGCTAGAACGTGACATAATCAACAAGCGGTGACAACAAACGTGGAGGGAATCAACATGCCAGAAATGGTAACCACTTCGGTGGTCATGGCCAAGTTAATAGAAGTGGAAATTTCAAGAAGATAAGGTTCAACAATGATGGAAAGACAGAAGCACCAGCACCCATTTTTAAGGTAGGAGAACAACCACTGATCCTATACTTTAAACGCGGAAGGGAGGGACACATCAGTCCAAACTGCAAGATGCAGTCCAAAGCGTGTTACAATTGTGGAATAGAAGGTCACCTAGCCCAATTTTGTCGTGCAACGAAGTCAAGTCCAGCTGGGATGGAGGCACCAAAGGTCGTCCCAGACAAGACAAAACCGGTAGTTTAAGGAAGAGCGTTTGTCGTGACCTGCTTGCGCTCAACGTTTTAATTTAACTCCGGAGAAATTAGACTTTGACTTATCTGTTGAAACTCCGTTGGGAGAAACATTCATTACATCCACTGTTTATAAGTCTTGTTTGATTCAAATCGGCAACCACACGTTACCTGTCGATCTTATCTGTTTGAAAATACTTGTATTTGATGTGATTTTAGCGATTGATTGGTTAACTACTCATCATGCTAAAATTGATTATTTTTATAAGGTTGTTAGCTTTCATATTCCTAACAAACCTATTATGCAAATTCAAGCAACCAAACCACTAAAGTCAATCACTGTCATATCAAGCTATAAAGTTATTCGTTTATTGAAAAATGGATGTCAAGCTTTCTTAGCCCATGTCACGAATTTAAACAAAAATACGTCAAATTTGAATGATATTTCTATTGTTAATTAATTTCATGACGTATTCCCTGAAGAACTTCTTGGCCTACCCCCAGAGCGTGAAATCGAATTTTGTATTGACATTGAACCAGGTACAAAACCCATTTCTAAAGCCCCGTATCGAATGGCTCCTATTAAACTTCAGGAGTTCAAACCCCAACTGCAGGAATTGTTAGACATCGGTTTCATTCGTCCTAGTACGTCTCCTTGGGGTGCTCCTATTCTATTCATAAAGAAGAAAGATGGAAGTATGTGACTTTGTATTGATTATCTGGAGTTGAATCATGTCACCATCAAAAATAGGTACCCGTTGCCTCGCATTGATGACCTATTTGACCAGTTGCAAGAAGCTAAATTCTTTTCAAAGATCGATCTTCATTTTAGATATCACCAGTTAAAGATTAAAACTGATGACATTCCAAAGACTGCTTTCAGAACTCGGTATGAGCATTATGAATTCGTAGTCGTGTCTTTTGGATTGACTAATGCTCCTACTGCCTTCATGGATATGATGAACCGAGTATTCAAGGAATATTTGGATAATTTTGTGGTTGTCTTTATTGATGACATCCTCATATACTCCAAAAGTCGAGAAGATCATGAGCAACACTTGAGGTTGATACTCCAAAAGCTTCATGAAATAAGATATATGCCAAGTTGAAGAAATTCGAGTTCTGGCTTGAGGAAGTAGCATTCCTTGGGTAGTGATATCAAATCACGGAATATCTGTTGACCCAGTGAAGATTGAAGCAATTCAAAGCTGGGAGCAACCTAAGTTAGTAACCGAAGTACGTAGCTTTTTGGCCTTAGCTGGTTATTATCGAAGATTCGTGGAAGGATTTTCTCGAATCGCTACTCCGTTAACTCAGCTGACTTGAAAAGATACAAAATTCGGTTGGAGCGAGGAATGTGAGAAGAGTTTCTAAGAATTCAAGAGGAGACTCATTTCAGCACCTGTTCTGACAATACCATCTGGTTCGGAGGTATTTGTCGTATACAGCGATGCTTCAGGAAAAGGTTTAGGATGTGTTCTCATGCAACATGGGAAAGTCATAGCCTATGCCTCATGACAACTCAAAGAATATGAGAGGAATTATCCTACTTATGATCTAGAGTTGGCAGCTGTCATTTTCGCGTTTAAAATTTGGAGGCATTACCTATATGGGGAGAAAGTGGAGATCTATACGGATCATAAAAGTCTCAAATATTTCTTCACCTAAAAGGAACTCAACATGTGACAACGACATTGGCTCGAGCTATTGAAAGATTATGATCGTACCATTCAATACTATCCTGGAAAAGCGAACGTAGTAGCTAACGCGTTGTGTAGAAGATCATATGCTGGTACAAGTGCGATTTTGTCAACGCAAAGGCCCATTTTGTATGACTTAAAAAGGATAGAGATACAGATAAAGACTCCAGGGACCCACGTGATGATGACAAATATACGAGTAGAACCGACATTAATCGATAAAGTTAAAGTTGTTCAAGCTACAGACCTGGAGCTGATGCGTATGAGGAATAAAGTATAAGAAGGTGCTATTCCGGAAGCAAGAATCGATGAAGAAGGAATACTTTGAGTCAACTCCAGACTTTGTGTTCCTAAAGACTCTGACTTGAAGTATAAAATCATGATGGAGGCACACAACACATCGTTTGTAATCCATCTTGAGAGTACCAAAATGTATCGTGATCTTCGATATACATTTTGGTGCAGCAATATGAAGAGAGAGATAGCGGAGTTTATCTAAAGGTATTTAACTTGTCAACGTGTCAAGGAGAAGCATCAAGTGCCAAAATGTCCATTGCAACCACTTGAAATTCCATAATGGAAGAGGGAACACATTACCATGGACTTGGTTACTGGTCTTCCCAAGGTTTCTCAAGGAATAGATGCAATTTGGGTCATTGTCGATAGATTAACTAAGTCTGCTCATTTCTTACCTATACGAGAAACTTATTCACTTGAACATCTTACTCGTATATACATAAATGAGATTGTAAGACTGCATGGCAGGCCAGTATCCATAGTTTCAGATCGAGACCCAAGATTCACTTCACGATTTTGGGTTAGTTTGCAAAAAGCTATGGGCACGGAGATTCAGCTCAGCATACCATCCTCAAACAGATGGGCAGTCGAAGAGGACTATTCAAACCATTGAAAATCTATTAAGACTCTATGTCCTTGACTTCAAAGGAAGTTGGGATAAGTTCTTTCCATTGGTGGAATTCTCCTATAATAAAAGTTATCAAGCAAGTATTGACATAGCTCCATTCGAGGCGTTATATGGACGCAAGTGTCGTTCTCCAATATGCTGGGATGAGGTGGGTGAAGCAATGTTGTTGGGTCCGAAATTGGTACGTATGACAACAAAAAAGATTCAAATGATCCGATAATGTATAAAAACCTCACAATATCGACAAAAGAGATATGCTAATCTTCATCGAAAAAAATGTAAAATTTAATGTTGGAGATCATGTGTTGTTACGTGTTGCTCCATGGAAATGAGTTACAAGATTTGGAAAGAGACGAAAGCTCAATCCTCGATTCATTGGGCCATTCAAAATCCTTGATCGAGAAGGAACTGTGGCCTATAGACTCGCCTTTTTGCCAAGTATGTCTCATGTTCATAACGTTTTTCACATATCTATGTTACGTAAATACGTGGAAGACCCGAACCACATTATTGAATTAGAATCGGATGAGATAGCGGAAGATTTAATGTATGAAGAGGTACCTGTTAAAATCTTGGATAAGAAGGAACATATTCTACTCCAAGGTTATGCCTCAAGTCAAAATTTTGTGGAGAAACCACGATGTTGAGGAAATGACATGGGAGTTAGAATCTGAAATGGAGTCAAGGTATCCTCACCTCTTCGACATACTAGGTACGTACCCCAATTTCGAGGGAAAAATTTTATAAGGGGAGGTTGTAAGACCCCAACTTTAATGATTAAAGATTAATTTTTCTCAAAATATATTTTTGAATATTATGGTGTGGATTTGATATAATGTTATAGTTATGGGTAATATTTATAAATTTTGCAAAGTAAGAAAGTTGTTATAAAATATTCGATTGGTCAGGGAATATTCGTTTTAATAGGGAATATTTATACGATGCCACAATCATTGGTAGACCCAACAACGGAAGTATTTTTAGAGTTAGAAAACAACATAAATATCTTTTTTATAAAAATAACGGCGAAAGTTTTACCGTTAAACTGTTGAAATACCCGGTGGTAAAAGTATAATAATATGCATGGTTGTATAGTAGCACACGGTATTGTATAGTATCTTTGATTATTGATGCTTATGTGAGAAGTCACTCAGTTTTATTCAATTATTGCCACAGTAATTGCTGCATGTATCTGTCATATTATAGATTCAATTATTGCCACAGTATCATCTAACAAAATTTTATATTATTAAATCAATAATTGAGACGACAAAGTTATTCATATTATTATTTGTATTATTGATGATGTCTAGAAAGTTCTGTCGAGGAAAGGGGTTTGGTCACCTAATTGCGCGTCAATAGGGAGAAATCCTTATCGGAAAGCCCCCTTTTTTTGGGAATGATATGGTTGTTAAATATTGTGAGTTATAATATTAATGATGAATAAGTTCATGTTGATTAAAGATGTTTGTTCATTTAGTTTTTTTTAATTCTTCCGTGACCCAATTACCCTCAAAGGAGGTAATTATGTGATTTGTTGGTTTTGTTATTATTGTCCAAATGGGAAGTTAATCGAATAAATGAGCAATTAATTGCTATTGATTCACATTCAAATTATTGTTGGTCCACATGCATGGAACTATTGGTTCATATGCATATACTATTAGGGATGGTTGTGCAAGATTGATAATACTTGAAGAACTAAATTAAAAATGGAGGTAAAGATGAAGGTACTATATTGTAATAATTCGAGCCCCTAAACGTGCAATTATCGAAACTATGTTTTACTATAAATAGAAGCTCATTTCTTCTTTCATTCTCACCAATTCACTAAGACTCATAAGAGCAACTATATAGAGAGAAACTATAGAAAGGAAGAAGAAGAGTATTCTGCTACTTCACTATTGTAGTATCCAGTCTTCTACTAAGGTAAGGGATATTATTTTTGTTCAATATTCATATGAAATAATATTTTCTTCCATACTCTGTAGTATGTAAGTAATATTATTTCATTTTGTATTCCTAATTCTACACTCATTTTGTTAAAGTATTGGTTCTATACTCCGTGAAATTAGTAGAATATCCTTGAAATTTGAGCTTCCTCTAGTATCGTTTCACAAGGATATTTTTCTGAATATTCTTGTTAAATTTTAAGTTTTTCATATCGGAGTACTATTTACGGGATACTATTCACAAAGTATTATTTACGGGGTACTATTCATAAAGTACTATTCACATGGTACTATTCATAAAGTACTATTCATGGGATACTATTCACTCAAGTACTATTCACCCGGGGTATTATTCATGACAAATATTAATTTCTTTTCTGTCCAAATCATTTTTGATACAATATTATTCTTGAATTTTACTCCACAAAGCAGTATCATGTTGACAATTTGGACATTATTGAATTCTGGATAAATTAAATTACAAATCTTTAAAAATTTATCCTTTACTTTCTTTTAATTGAATTCTTATATTATTGTCATCATCCTCATGCTTATATTATGATGAAAGTCATCTTTGGCCCGTAGTGCCTAAATGGACTGTTGATTGGAATGATTATAACCAGGGATTATTCGGTATAATCATGAACCGTAATATTATAAATGATGTGGTAAAAGTCCTCATTGGCCCGTAGTGCATTGATGGACAGTTATTGGCATGATCATGACCATTGGTGATTACACTTATATCATTGGCTTGTAGTGCATGGATAATTCGTGGACGTGATACTAATGAATATCCTTGGCCCGTAGTGTATGGATAATTCAGTGATGTGGATTATTTATTGAGTTGAGTCTCAGCGATAAAATTGATGATAAACTTTTTAAATCATAGAAGATAGTAGATATCATGCTCTACTTGACTTTTCTAATGGATTGCTTGTTCCGCTGCAGTTAAACTTGTTGTTTATTATCAGTTTAACACTATTGAAGGCTAACAATAATTTATTCTGCATTATCTTAGTTTTAATATTTTTTACTGGGCTAGTTGAGCTCACCCTTTTGCTTTTATTGTTCTCTTCAGGAAATGAGAACGTAGCCTGGACTAGTTGAGGAACAGAGTGATGGTCCGAGATGGTGGTTATAGTAGTCCTCACTATTCTATGAAATAGTGTGATAGTAATTCTAATAATGACTCCATTTGAGTTTGGATATTGTCTAGAAGATAATATTCGTGTAAAAACTCTCAACTACGCTTTTGTGGTATTGTATAAAAGAAGTTTGTATTTAAATTCTGTACCATGTATTTGGCGACTTAGAATGGGTGATGTATACCTATTTTAGGGGCGTCACAGATAGGATAAAGACTACTAGACACTTGAAATACGATAAGATTAAGATGATGCAATGCAATGCATCATGACGTGATGTTATGCTGCATGTTGTTGTTGGAATAATTTCCAATGGGATGTGATAATTGTCTACTCTTGCCACTTCTGTTGGGATGGAGTTGTCAATGATAGCTTCTTTTGCAGCACTTTGATGTCTACTTGAACGATAGTCTACAAAGCTTTCGTCATCGAATTTCTCAATGTTACGCTCGGGTTGTTGCCAGCGGTTTGAAATATCCATCAGTACTATTTGAGCCTGATTTAACAACAAATCGCAAAGATGTTTTCAAGATCCTAGTTATGGAGGTTTTCCAATGGTTGAGACCACCGGATTTTGACATTAGGGTTGTCACCAACGTCCTTGTGCTTTTGGAAATGCTTTCCACCGAAGATGTTCCAACAGTTGTATTTGACGTTGATCCCTCAACCTCCATATAGTTCTATGGTACATTCTTCAGGCTGATGATTGGATACTGTGGCCTAAATGGCAATACCAGTGGTTCTGGTGTAGCCACCTTTAAAGAGTTTTCAACTCCTTTGAGCTTGATTCCTTGAATTATAAGGGGTGTTCCAGATAAGTCTCCTTCAGAGGATATGACTGCTATGACTTCCCTCCATCTCTACGTCGCTGGAGGAAATATCTTTTCATTATCAGGCAATACAGTGTCATTGTCTGCCATTTGTAGGTCACTTTTGTGACACCCCCAAATCTGGGTAATTCATTCCCCTAAGACTTGGTGTTAACTTTTTATACATTCATACTATCTACTCAAATAAAATAACATTTAAACCATAAATCATCCCTATAAAAGGGTTACATCATTAAATCTAAAATATCTCAGGTTGTCTAACCTTAACATCAATCAAGTGAGGAAATAAAATAATTACATCACATCATTAAATATAAAGTCTATTAACATAAAAGTCATTAAATTACAAGTCTTCATCACTTGTACATTTTTCCCTTTCCATTGGTAGTTGTAGGTTCATCGACCTTCTCAACTTTAGCTGCAATGAGTGTATATATGCAAGAGTGAGCAAACAAAGCTCACTTAAATAATAATGAATAAACATCATATCAACTGCCAAATGAATAGGCTCAATAGAAATGAATAAAGTACTTCATCAATAATAATTAGGAACAGAATCTGAAATATATAACTAAGGGTCAAAAGACCACGAACTATGTCCATAGTTATAAGTATTCTTTCAACTTAAACTTTAACAGTCATAAGACTATAAAGACTCCTCTTACTTAGGGGGACTCTTCGTACAATGTATTGTGCACAAACATTTTAACGCTATGCATAAGTTATCACCTATAATAGGGTTGTTCATCTCAGCATTTAGAATACGAGTCCGTACCAAAGTAAGTTTGGTTTGGATAAGTTTCAAGGTAATTTAGAGTTTATGAACATCAACTAAGGATTAGTTGAATAAAGTATAGTAACAATGTGCTATGGAATAAATCAAAAATGAATCGACATTATATATTAAGGTCATGCTTTAGGAGTAATCTAAGAGCATAAGTATTGAATAACGTAACATACCTTACTTGAACAATGTTAAGCTAAGGTTAAAACCTAATTTAGAGTTGAGTATTAAGCATGCATAACAAATAGTAAGTTAAACGATAAAACTTGCTCAACATTAGTGTATCAGAATGTAGAAATTTGCATGCTAAATAACAAGTTAAAGATTGGCTCAATATCAAGAGATAAGGTTTAGGAGCTTGCATGATATAATTAGGGGTAAGAAACTTGCATAAAGAAAGCTTAGAGTTAGAAAACTTGCTCAAAGAAAGTTTAAGCACTTGCACAATTATAAAAGTAGAGTTAGAGAACTTGCCTCGTGCGTAGGTTAAACAATCACTACTCATGTTCACCACAAGTCCTACACATACCATATGTATTGACAATACATATTAGTTACACTAATATTAGTTTCATATAGCTCACTAACAACATCACATCTTTTCATAAACATCAATATTTAGCTTTATTACAACTACTTAAGTGATTATGTCATTGCACCACATACACATTAACAACTTGATACAACATCCTATTACATGTCCAACATATTATCATTAGGTTATACTAATCCACAAAGGATTGCACTTGAATTCGCACATCCCAACGCCCTCCGATTGCCTCCAAATACACAACAGTCCTCAAGATGGCCATTTTGACCCTTCATAACGATTTTAAATTGAAAAGCTTAAAGAATAAAAGTTATAGGCCTATTCGACCTCGTTCTGAATCATCTTGAATCGCATCAATTGGATTTCGTATGAAAACATTATGCTCATTTTAGTAAACTATATATGGTCAGTTTTTTTTCCAAAATTTTGGCTTGGCAGAATACCCCCCGCCGGGACGAGGGTTTTTGTACTGGGGGGGCTTGCCGGGGTGGGGGTCCCTTCTGAGTTTTGCGATTTTATGCTTTAGAACACTACGGAAAGCCAAATTAGGCCTCAAAACTCCTTTCTAACAACCATACCAACCTACCCAAGGTGTAATAGGTTTACAGAAACACAATCTAAATCTAATGCATTTCTAGCCATATAAACAACATAAACATCCAAATTACAACCATTAATTTTCACTATTTTTGCTAAAACTTCACTTTTTGAAAGTTTCAGTGAAAATCATCACTGTGATTTTGTTTTACAACCAAAATAGTTAATTCAACATACTATGCTTATGTTTATTCATCCTCTTTCGAATTTAATAGTCAATATATATATTAAACAACTAATTAAACCTCAATTTTACTATAAACTAAGCCATAATCATATATATTTATACCAATTCACTGTAATATGGTTTTATTCACAAATAATTACTAACATGAATTAATTCATCTATAAACATATGAAAACAACTTGTTAACGACCAATTTATCATATAAAACTATATATAACAAATAATTCATCCTCTATAAAGATTTTAAAGAGGATTTTGGAAGAGAATAAAGCTATAACTTTAAAAAAAAAAAATGAGTAAGATGATACCTTAGTTTTAGAAGATGATGGCTTTCCCTTTTGATCAACAAGCTTTCTTTTCCCCCAATTCTTCTCTCAAACCCCTCTAGAATTCTCTCAAGTTCTCTCTCAATTTCAATTTTTTTTTCTTCTTCTGTGTTCTTCTTCTCTATTCTAACTTACGTACTAACATATAACGTATATGATATAATATATAATAATTGTATAATATAAATATATCTATTAACTGACATCAGTTTTTTTTAAAACTCAAAAGCCATAAGGCTTGTTTGGCTAACTAACTAAAAAATTAACCCATTAAATCTTACACCTTGTTTGGTAAAACAGATTTAAATTAAAGACTTAACATTCATTATGTGACGCGCCCAAAATAGGTCCACACGACCCATTCTGGGTCACCAGATATCACACTACAGAATTCAAATACAAACTTAATTTATACAACTGTTGAACTGTCGTGCACAATACGACAACACATAAGCTGTGAGTTTTAATATAATATTTTCTCGTAGACAGTATTCAAACTCAAATTATTACAATTCCATATAAAATACATCAGCAAATATTTTATGACCCCAAAGAAGAATGAGAAGATTACTATCCTGTTCATTCTAATGAGGTGCACTTTTGACGCTTTCAAAGTCGGGTTCTCATCACCCTATTGTTGTTCACCAAAATCAATTATTAAGTGACGTATAAAATATGACACACCCATCTTAGGTTTTCAATACAATTATATATTGTATGTCATGTCGTTTTATAATATATTGAGAAACTTCGACAGTCTCGGACCATCACACTATTCTCCTGTTATCCCCGCTCGACCTAGCTACACTCTTAATACCTGAAAGGAATTGTGAAGCAAAGGATGAGCATAAATAGCCCAGTAAAGAATATCATGACTAAGATAATTAATTTATCAATAGCCTTCATGAGTAATAAATCAGAGATTTAGAACATATGGTAGATGATAAAACTTTTCAACCATAGTTGCGGTAGACGAGCAGCAATCCATTAGAAGAGTCAAATAAACCATAAAGTCTATTATCTTCTCCATGTTAAAAGTCCACCAATAATGTTTTATCCTCGTAATATCAATCAACGCCTCATCCCACAATCATGTGAATAACTTATAATCATAATTGTGGTTCTAAATTCCTCTTCGCACTTGGGGCGAAGATAATTTTCATCACTGTCTTTACACAAACATCAAAGATCATGGTTATACCAAATCACAGTTCCTGCTCATAATCATACTAATAAATTCATCTTTTGCACTACGGGGCCAAAGATATTCATTAACAGCTTCATCTTTTGCACTACGGGCCAAAGACATGCAACCGTATTTTTAGAAGAGTCAGTAGAGCATGATATCTACTATCTTCTACAAATTAAAAGTTTATTATCAATATTTTATCAATTGAGACTCGACAATAAATAATCCACATCATCGAATCATCCTTGCACTTTACGGCTAAGGATATTAATTAAGATATCACGACCACGAATTATCCATGCACCACGAGCCAAGGATATTCGTGTTTTCACCAATAGGTCATGATTATACCGAATAATTCTCGGTCATAATCATACCAACAATCGCCCATCAATGCACTACGGACCAATGAGGACTTTTACCACATCATTTGTAACATTACGGGTCATAATTATACCGAATGATCCCTGGTCATAATCATACCAATCAACAGTCCGACTATGCACGTAAGCCAAAGATGACTTTCATCACAATATAAGCATGAGGATGATGACAATGTTATAAGCATTAATCAAACGAAATCAAGGATAATTATTAAAGACTTTAAATGTATCCAGAGTTTAAAAATATCCAAATTATCAACATGATACTGCTTTGTGGAGTAAAATTCAAGAATAATATCCATGTATCAAAAATAATTTGGACAAAAAAGAAATAAATTTTTCGCTGAATAGTACCTCATGAATAGTACCCTGTGAATAGTACTTCGAGAATAGTACCCCGGCATGAAAAGTGCCCCAAATACCCGAGTGAATAATATTAGAGTGAATAGTAATCGAGTAAATAGTAACTCGTGAATAGTACCCCGACATGAAAAGTGCCCCAAATACCCGAGTGAATAATATTATAGTGAATACTAACCAGGTGAATAGTAACCCATGAATAGTAACTCGTGAATAGTACCCCGGCATGAAAAGTGCCCCAAATACCTGAGTGAATAGTAATTGGGTGAATAGTAACCCATAAATAGTAACTCGTGAATAGTACCCCGGCATGAAAAGTACCCGGAATACCCAAGTGAATAATATTATGTTGAATAGTAACCGAGTGAATAGTAACCTATGAATAGTACCCCGGGTAAAAATATTGATATTTAATAAGAAAGTTTAAATCAATATTCTAATAAAATGATACTAGATGAAGCGTAAAACTCAAGGATATTCCACTAATTTCAAGGATTATAGAAGCAATACTTACCATAGTAAGTTTAGATTTAAGAATATGAAAAGAAATAACATACGAAACTACAAATGGATTTTCACCTGTCATACAGTACGTAATCTGTGTAGACAGGTTATTCCGACATATTAAAGGATGAATACGAAAAATAGTATTCCTTATGAATACGAAAGAAATAATACCCTTTATGAATACAACAAATAATATCCCTTACAAATATAAAAGAAATAGTGTCCCTTACGAATATAAAAGAAATAACGTCCCTTACCTTAGTAGAAGACCGGATACTGCAATAGTGAAGTAGTAAAATACTCTTCTTCTTTTTCTCTATAGTTTCTCTCTCTATAGCTTCTCTTGTGAATCTCAATGAATTGGTGAGAATGAAAGAAGAATTAAGCTTCTATTTATAGGAGAATGGACTAAATAGTAACTTATTCACGAACGGTCCAGATTGATTTACTTTTAAAACTACCACCGACGGTCCAGATTGATTACTTTTAAAACCACCATCAATGGTTCAGATTGATTTACTATTAAAACCACCACCGACAGTCAAGATTGATTTACTATTAAAACCACCACCGACGGTACAGATTGATTTACTATTAAAACCACTATCAATGGTCTAGATTGATTTACTATTAAAACCACCACCGACAGCCCAGATTGATTTACTATTAAAACCACCACCGACGGTATAGATTGATTTACTATTAAAACCACCATCAATGGTCTAGATTGATTTACTATTAAAACCACCACCAATGGTTCAGATTGATTTAACTTATTACACTTTGGTACCCCTAAAGTTTTCCAAGTTTGTATTATTCCCCTCTAACTTTTGTAATTCACTTATCTTCAATAAACACATTCTTAATACTTCAACAATTATACATCATTAATATTATAACTCATAATATTTAACAATCAGATCATTCCCAGGAAAGAGGGGGCTTTTCAATAAGGATTTCTCCCTATTGGCGCGCAATTAGGTGACCAAACCTCTCCTTGACAGAATTTTCTAGACATTGTCAATATTACAAATAATAATATGAATAACTTTGTTGTCTCAATTATTGATTTAATAATATAAAATATTATGCAGATGATACTGTGATAATAATTGAATCAAATAGCGTGAGATACTATGCAATAATTATTGTAGCAATAATTGATTAAACTGAGTGGATTCTTACGTAAGTATCAATAATCAATACCGTGTGCTACTATGCAATCACGCGTATTACTATATTTTTACCACCGGGTATTTCAACAGTTTAACGGTAAAACTTTCGCCATTATTTTTATAAAAAGATATTTATGTTATTTTTTAACTACGACAATACTTTCGTTGTGGGGTGCACCAATAATTGTACCGTCGTACGAATATTTTCTATTAAAACGAATATTCCCCGACCAATCGAATATTCCCCGACCCAACGAATATTTTATATTAACTTGTTTACTTTGCAAAATTTTTAAATATCACCCTTAACTTTAACCTTTAATCAATTTAACCATTTATTAAATAGAATAATAATTATAAAAAATTGGATACTTTTATTTCATAAAATTTGGGGTCTTACACATTAAGCCTGGTTTGGCAAAACTGAATTAACCTCCCTTAACTTATTTTAATAACTCCTTTATAATATAGTTTATGGTCATACTTAATTTAATTAATTATAATAACAATTTATAATTTACCACATAGATCAATACAACATAATTATAATTTTTTTATAGTTATAATTATGTTTAATCAACTAAATATTAAAATATTATCTCATGATGATCAATTTCCTTAACTCATTAATTATTTATTCAACTAATAAATAATCAAATCAAATCAAATTAAACAAATATTTACTCTACAATAACCACATTAATTAAATATTTATATAATTCCATAAATATTTAAAATTACAATTTAAATTTTCGAATTGTTACATCCTTCCCTCCTTACAAGGATTCTATCCCCAGAATCACAACTCAAACAAATTATTCGTCACATTCTTCCCTTCTTACAAAGATTTTGTCCTCAGAATCGACGACACGGATTAAACAAATAACTCAGGGTAATTCTTCATCATTTTATCTTCGAGTTCCCACGTAGCTTCTTCTGCATTGTGGTTCCTCCATATTACCTTCATAGAAGGTATCACCTTATTCCTGAACACTTGTTCTTTCCTATCGACTATCTGGATAGGAACCTCTTCATAAGACAAGTCTTTATCGAACTGTAAAGGTTCGTACTCTATCACATGCTTGTAATCGGGTTTATACGGTCATAAAACCGAAATATGAAAAACATTATGAACGTGTTCTAACTATGGAGGTAGAGCTACCTCATAAGCCACTTCTCCTACTCTTCGCAGCACTTCAAAGGGTCCAATAAACCTCGGGCTTAGCTTTTCCCATTTTACCAAAATGAATTTTCCCCTTCCAAGGAGAAACTATTAAGAACACAAAATTTCCTACATTGAATTCACGATCTTGTCTGTGTTGATCAGCATACTTCTTCTCTCTTGCTTTGAGCAAACTACTAATCTTGTCCTCGATGAGTTTAACAACCTCAAGCAGCTTTGTTGCACCAGCCTCGTCCTAACAATTGACGTTCACCGATTTCACTTCATCCCAAAGATAAAGGAGTTCTGCACTTTTTATCAGATAATGCTTCAGAAGGCGGCATGCCCATGCTTGCATGGTAACTGTTGTTGTAGGCAAATTCCACCAATGGTAAATGTTCATCCCAGCTCCCTTTGAAATCCATGATGCATGCTCTCAACATATCTTCCAACGTCTGGATTGTTCGTTCGCTTTGGTCATCTGTTTGCAGATGATATGCCGTACTCATTCTCAACTGTGTTCCCATGCATTCTTGTAGTTTCTTCCAGAAGTTTGATGTGAACCTCGAATCTCTATCTAACACAATTGACACTGGAACTCCATGTCTCAAAATGATTTCTTTAACGTACAACTTTGCTAACTGATCAAGATTGAATCGAATCTTTATTAGCAAAAAGTGTGCTGATTTCGTCAGTCTGTCCACTATCACCCAAATCGCATAGTATCCTCTCTGAGTAGTTGGAAGACCCACCACAAAATCCATTGTGATGTGTTCCCACTTCCATTCCGATATTTCCAACGGTTGAAGTAATTCGCTTGGTCGTTGATGCTCGACCTTGACTCTTTGACATGTCAAGCATTTCGCAACACATTCTGAAACATTTCTTTTCATATTTGGCCACCAAAAGTGTTATCGTAAATCTTGATACATCTTCATACTTCTCGGGTGTATCGAATATCTTGAGTTATGAGCTTCGATCAAGATTTCTTCTTTAATATCTGGTACCGCTGGAACCCAGATTCTTCCCTCGAATCTTAGTAACCCTTCGGTATCAATCTTGTATTTCACTTCACCACTCTCAACCACTTTCTCTTTGATCTTTCCACATTCTTCATCTTGTAGTTGAGCATTCTTCACCTTGTCCACCAAAGTTGAACAAACTTCCATCTAGAACAATCTTTCATCAGTTTCTTTTGGAAATTTGTTTTCCAACTCTAGTCTTACCATTACTAAAATGAGCTCCTCCTGGTTGGTTAACAACATCAACTTCTCCCGACCTTTCCTGCTTAAAGCACCTACAACCACATTCGCTTTGCCTGGATGATAAAAGATCTCACAATCGTAATCTTTTATCAATTCCATCCATCTCCTTTGACGCATGTTCAGGTCCTTCTGAGTGAAAATATACTTTAGACTCTTATGGTCTGTGTATATCTCACATTTTTCTCTATGGAGATAGTGCCTCCATATCTTTAGAGCAAATACCACTGCAGCCAACTCTAAATCATGAGTCAGATATCCTTTCTCATAGTCCTTCAATTGTCTTGATGCATAAGCAATAACTTTGCTGCTCTCGCATAAGAACACAACCTAATCCTTTGTGTGAGGCATCACTATACACCACAAAATTTCTGATTATCCGGTAATGACAACACACAAAGCTACACACTTAACTTCTTTTCAAGTCTTGAAAACTTCCTTCACACTTCTCCATCCAAACAAATTTTACAACCTTTCCTCTGTCAAATTTGTTAACGAGTGGCAATCTTGGAAAAATCTCGGATAAACCGCCTATAATAATAACCTTGATTACCCCAAGAAACTCCTCACATCTGAAGGTGTTCTTGGTTGTTCCTAATTGATTACAGCTTCAACTTTTGATGGATCCACTGAAATCCCATCTTTGTCAATCACATGCCCAAGAAATTGTACACGTTCTAGCAAAAACTTACACTTAGAGAATTTCGCGTACAATTTTTCCTTTCTTAGCGTCTCCAATGTCAAACGTAAATGTTCCATTTGTTTCTTCTTGATATTTTGAATACACCAAAATATCATCAATGAATACCACCACAAACTTATCTAGAATGGTTTAAACACCCCTGCTCATCAAATCCATGAACGCGTTGCAGGGCGTTAGTCAAACCAAAAGACATCACCAAAAATTCAGAATGTCCATACCGAGTTCTAATGTCGCTTCTAAGACATCCTCCTTCCTTTACTTTCAAATTGATGATACCCACTTCTCAAATCTATTTTTGAGAAATATCTAGCACCCTTCAATTGATCAAACAAGTCATCTATTCTTGGTAATGGATATTTATTCTTAATAGTGACTTTGTTTAATTCCTCATAATCAATGCAAAGACGATCGACCCATCCTTCTTCTTCATGAATAACACCGGTGCTCCCCACTATGACACACTCTCTATTGAATGTACTTCTTCTCTAATAGCTCTTGCAATTGTACCATTAGTTCCTTCATCTCTACCAGAGCCATTCTGTACGGGGCCTTCAATATTGGAGCAGTTCATGGAGCTAAGTCAATCACGAACTCAATCTCTCGGTTAGGCAGAAGTCCTGGAAAATCCTCCGGAAACACATCCACGAATTCCCTAACCACTGGTATCTCTTCTAGTTTCACCCCCTTCCTCTGAGTATCAACTATGTAAGCTAAATAACCCACACAACCCTGATTTAATAACTTCTTGGCCTGCATAACCGTTAGACATCTCGCATGTCTAGGTAACCTGCTACCAAAGAAAACTACCTTTGATGGAGTCATAAGGTTTACACACGTCTTTTGGCAATCAATTATCGCTCCATAATTGAACAACCAATCCATTCCCAAAATAACATCAAACTCTCCAAGTTTTATCAGAATTAAATCTACCATCATGACATTTCCCTTAATGTTTACCCTACAATTCTTGTATACGAACATAACAGGAATTACCTCCCTATTCGCAATTTCTATGTTTAAAGGGAAATTCAATTCTTCACTAGGCAATCCTAACCTCTTAGCAAATTCATCAGATATAAATGAGCAAGTAGCACCCGAATCAAATAATACATAAGCATCAATATCATTGATTGGGATAATACCTAACACCACATCTTTCGATTTAACAAGATCCCGCACATAATCATATCAAGGTTCTGGCTATGAGTCTGTTGATGACGTTGGTCCTGCAATGGCCAATGTGCCTCCACTGCTACCTCCCTTATTTCCCATAGTCTCTTCAGCTTTCTTCTTAGGGCACCCATGAGCAAAATGATCCTTTGACCCGCACGTGTAGCAAACATTCTTCTTGGGTTGACTGCAATTTGGGGCAATGTGACCTCCTAGCCACAGTTAAAGCATACACGTTACCCCCTTAAGCACACACCCACGTGAAACTTCCCGCACGTAGCACATGCTTCGAACTTCTTCTTCTCATTGACACCTTGCTAGTTTCTTCAACCCACATTTCCATTCCATTTCCTCTTCAAAGTTATTGCTACCATTTCCACCGCTACTACTACCACCATTCTTAACTTCGCCTCATTCTTCTTCTTTTTCTACTTCTTGGTTGTGCTTTGTTATATACTCGCCCTCTTCTCTCAAAGCGAGAATTGCCTTCTCAAGCACCGCTAAATGTCTTCATTGGAACAGGAGAGACCTACTATACAACCAGTGGTTTCAAATCCCTGCTCAAATCTCCTAGCCTCATGCGCTCATCCGTGTTGACTTGATACTGGCACGCAAACCCTCGCCAATTCGTTAAATTTTATGATACTCCGATACCGCTATTGTTCCTCGCTTCAGCCTAAACCGCACTCCATCTGATTCTTCAAACTCTCTAGGAAATAGGTCTCAAAGAATATCTCCTTAAACCTATCCCATGTCATCACTCCTTGTCCTCTAGTTTTATTGGCTCGCCACTAATAACTAGCCTCTGCTTTCAATATAAATGTTACAAAAGCTGTCTTCTGATTCTCACCTACTTTAGCTACATCAAATACTTTCTCTATTTCCATGATCTAGGTCTGTGCCTCAACTAGATTCATGGACCCACAGAATTCTGGTGGTCCAACCGCCTTGAAGTCCTTAAATGTCACAGCTTGATTCTATTGTTGATTCTGTAATGCACCCGCAAGAACGCCACTAGTCACTGAACTGGATTAGCCTCAAAGATTGTTGTTATTGGTAGATCCTCGTGGGTTCTTTGTCGGGTTTACGCCTTGGAGGCATTTTCTCGTTAAAATACACTCATTATACTATTACTCAATTTCTTTAACTATTTTCTACTTAATTTGCACACCATAAAAGATTATAACGTAACACATAACACTTTAAATAAAATAATAACTGTTATTCATTCATAATCTTTTAGAAAACATAAGAACAATAGCATCTCTGCTATTTACATTACTTTCCTGAACTACTAAAGTTCCAAGATAACATCATCATCATATCCCATAGGTTACATAATACTTGGGATTTACATTTTATTTATCATATCCTAAATCACATATCAAGTACATTCCCTACGATGTCCTACTAAGATACTACGTAGCCTTACGACGCTCTTCCTCCATAATTCGGAACATTGTTCGGCGATCTAATATGTACGATGCGGCGCTCTCGAATCAATCGGATAACCCATGACCCGATCTTGAGCTCGATTAATCACTTGTTGAAAAATACATTATTCATCTCTTCCATCTTGATCCTCTTTGCTTGTGCTCTCTCTCTCTATCCCCGGCTCGCTGATAAGCTTCTTCAGACGCTGCTTTCTGGCTCTTGCCCTCTTAGTAGATTCTTCCTTCACTTTTTTCTTCAATTCTGCGATTTCCTCTATCAGTTGTTCATTTTCTCCTTCGGTGTGGATCAACTTCTCTTCAACATTATTCAAGCGTTCATCTCAATCCTGGATCTCATTGTCCTTCTGCGCCATTATGAACTGCTATTTAGCTACTATCTCTTGTAACTCCTCGACGTTATCCTAAAGTTCCACATTGCGGTCAGATACTTCATCGCATATACTACGGCAAATGATCGAAGTTAAGTGGAAGCTCTTCTTCCTCGCCATCCTCATCCTCATTCGACGTGGTAGCTCCCGTGGTCTTCCTCGTCTGCCTCTATCTCATCATCATCCTCATCGTAACCTCTCCCGCTTCACCACCGTGACCAATGGAGTTGTTTCCGTGGGGCGTAGTTGTTCCCAAACCACCAAATATCTCGAGGCTCCTCCTCTCTAGGCATCCGGGATCCTTCCTCCCTAATTTCCGACCGGATTCTCCTATATTAGCCATCCTGACAAAAAAAATTTTAAGTTTTAATTACTAATCATTACTACTCGACACTCACGAGCACATAAATTGTAATCACATAAGCACATAAGTGTTTTATTACTTCTTCCTTAAAACTAGATAAGAGTTTATCATCACTATCTTTCCAAAGGTTACTTCCTAAGGCTTTTCCCCACCTAAGGTTCATAACCTAAGGCTTTGATACCAACTTATGACACCCCCAAATTTTGGTACTTCATTCCCCTAGGACGTGGTGTTCACTTTCCATACATTCATATTATCTACCCAAATAAAATACATATCTACCCAAATAAATAACATTTAAACCATAAATCCTCCCTATAAAAGGGTTACATCATTAAATCCAAAATATCCCAGGTTGTCTAACCTTAACATCAATCAAGTGCGAAAATAAAATAATTACATCACATCATTAAATATAAAGTCTATTAACATAAAAGTCATTAAATTACAAGTCTTCATCACTTGTACATTTTTTCCTTTCCTTTGCTAGTTGTAGGTTCATCGACCTTCTCAACTTTAGCTGCAATGAGTGTATATATGCAAGAGTGAGCAAACAAAGCTCACTTGAATAATAATGAATAAACATCATATCAACTCGCCAAATGAATAGGCTCAATAGAAATGAATAAAGTACTTCATCAATAATAATCGTGAATGTAATCTTGAAATATATAACCGAGGGTCAAAAGACCACTTAACTATGTCCATAGTTATAAGTATTCTTTCAACTTAAACTTTAACAATCATAAGACTATATAAGGACTCATCATTACTTAGGGGGATCACCTTTCAGATAATGTATTGTGCACAAACATTTTAACGCTTATGCGTAAGTTATCCCCTATAATAGGGTTGTTCATCTCAAAGATTTAGAATACGAGTCCGCACTCAAAGTAAGTTTGGTTTGGATAAGTTTCAAGGTAATTTAGAGTTTACTTAACATCAACTAAGGATTAGTTGAATAAAACCGTAATAACATTATGCTATGGAATAATTCATAAGTGAATCAACATTATATACTAAGGTCATGCTTTAGGAATAATCTAAGAGCATAAGTATTGAATAATGTAACATACCTTGCTTGAACAATGTTAAGCTAAGGTTAAAACCTTATTTAGAGTCAAGTCTTAAGCATGCATAACAAATAGTAAGTTGAATGATAAAACTTGCTCAACATTAGTGTATTAGAATGTAGAAATTTGCATGCTAAATAACAAGTTAAAGATTGGCTCAATATCAAGAGATAAGGTTTAGGAGCTTGCATTTATATAATTAGGGTTAAGAAACTTGCACAAAGAAAGCTTAGAGTTAGAAAAACTTGCTCAAAGAGAGTTTAGAACTCTTGCACAATTATAAAAGTAGAGTTAGAGAACTTGCCTCGTGCGTAGGTTAAACAATCACTACTCACGCTCACCACAAGTCCTACACATACCATATATTATTGATAATACACATTAGTTACACTAATATTAGCTTCATATAGCTCACTAACAACATCACATCTTTTCATGAACATCACTATTTAGCTTTATTACAACTACTTAAGTGATCATGTCATTGCACCACATACACATTAACAACTTGATACAACATCCTATTACATGTCCAACATGTTATCATTAGGTTATACTAATACACAAAGGATTGCACTTGCATTCGCAAGATCCCGACGCCTCCGATTGCCTCCAAATACACAACAAATTCTAAAAGATAGCCATTTTGACCTTTCATAACGATTTTAAATTGAAAAGCTTAAAGAATAAAAGTTATAGGCCTATTCGTCCTCGTTCTGAATCATCTTTAATCGCATCAATCGGAGTTCGTATGAAAATGTAAAGCTCATTTTAGTAAACTATATATGGTTAGTTTTTTTTTTCAAAATTTTGGTCAAGCATAATACCCCACCGGCAAGGGTGGGGTTTTTATACTGGGGGCCGGTGGGGGGTCCTTCTCACGATTTTGCATTTTATGCTTTGGAACACTACAGAAAGCCAAATTAGGCCTCAAAACTCCTTTCTAACAACCATACCAACCTACCCAAGGTGTAATAAGTTTTCAGAAACACAATCTAATGTTTTCTAATGCGTTTCTAACCATCTAAACAACATAAACATCCAAATTACAACCATTAATTTTCACTATTTTTGCTAAAACTTCACTTTTTGAAAGTTTCAATGAAAATTATCACTGTGAGTTTGTTTTTCAACCAAAAAAGTTAATTCAGCATACTATGCTTATGTTTATTCATCCTCTTTCGAATTCAAAAGTCAATATATATATTAAACATCTAATCAAACCTCAATTTTACTTTAAACTAAGCCATAATCATAGATATTCATACCAATTCACTGTAATATGGTTTTATTCATAAATAATTACATAACATGAATTAATTCATCTATAAACTTATGAAAACAACTTTTTAACCACCAATTTATCATATAAAACTATATATAACAAATAATTCAACCTCTACAAAGATTTTACAGAGGATTTTTGGAAGAGAATAAAACTATAACTTTTAAAAAAAAAAAGAGTAAGATGATACCTTAGTTTTAGAAGATGATGGCTATCCTTTTGATCAACAAGCTTTCTTTTCCCCAATTCTTCTCTCAAACTCTCTCTCTCCCAATTCTCTCAAGTTCTCTCTCAATTTCTCTTTTTTTTCTTCTTCTGTGTTCTTCTTCTCTATTCTAACTTACGTACTAACATATAACGTATATAATATAATATATAATAATTGTATAATATAAATATATCTATTAACTGACATCAATTTTTTTTTAAACTCAAAATCCATAAGGCTTGTTTGGTTAACTAACTAAAAAATTAACCCATTAAATCTTACACCTTGTTTGGTAAAACAGATTTAAATTAAAGACTTAACATTCATTAAGCCTTGTTTGGCAAAAACCTAATTAACCTCCCTTAACTTATTTTTTAATAACTCCTTTATAATATAGTTTATGGTCACACTTAATTTAATTAATTCTAATAACAATTTATTAAATAAATTTACCACATAGATCAATACAACATAATTATAATTTTCTTTATAATTATAATTATGTTTAATCAACTAAATATTAAAATATTATCTCATGATGATCAATTTCCTTAACTTTAATTATTTCTTAAATAAATCAAATCAAATAAATTAAACAAATTTATTCATAATAACAATTAATTAAATAATCAAATATTTAAAATCAATTGAAATTTTTGGAACAAATATTTAATCATATTTTGGAATATAACAAATGCCCAACAAATATTGCTATGAATAAATATATAATTTATAAATATTTGACGCGTGCATTGAAAATTATCAACATTTAAATTTTGGTCCAAATAAGTGATTGTTAGCAACAACCTGTTGTGTGACTTGGTGCTAATGTATCACCAGTTCTACTAGTTGATTGACCTATTCACTGATAGACTTCATTTCCCGTTCTATTATAAACTGGAACTCTGAATAATCCCACTTATCAGAATTATCTTTACTGGTTTGGGGAGAACCACCCACATATCTGAGGTAATTGGAACTTTCTCTACTCCCTATGTTGATCATGTTGACATCCTATTCCTTGTGTTGAGGAAGAGGGTTATCCTAAACATGTGGTTGTTCTAGCTTTGTCACCACGATCTCACCACTGTCTATTAAATCCTGGATCTTGTGCTTGAGGGCCCAACAATCTTGGGTGTCGTGACTCGGAGCTCCAGAATGGTAAGCACACTTCTTGCTTGTATTAAAATTCTTTCCACTTGGATTAGATGGTGGAAGGAGATGAACAATTTTCTTCTGTACTGTCAGAAGCTTGAATATATTTTCCAATTAGTCCCCTAAGAGTGTGAACACTCTTGGATGTCTAACTTCTCCACTTTTTAACAATGGAGGATTTGAGGATTGTGCTTGAAAAGGGGAATAGTTTCTCCTTTGAATGGGCAAGTTTTGATTGCCACTCTGAATTTGTCCTTGTAGCACCAAGGAGACATCCTCTTCTTTCTTCTTATGGACTTTTCGGGGGTTGTTCCCATAATTTCCATCTTGAATATGCTCAGCCATGACTTTCAAAGAAGCGAGGTCTTGAATCTTCCCATATTTTAACCCAATCACAGCTATCTCTCCATGTTTGATTATTTTTTAGAATGGTTTTCCTATGCCTGCTAGGACCCTCTCATAAAATAGAGCTTCTTGAATGTCTATGAAGGCCATCACCATTTCAGTCTTTGTCATGGATGGGATTACTTGAGCAGCCAGACGCCTCCACCTTTGGGTATACTCTTTGAATGACTCATTGTTTTGTTTTTTGACCTTGGTGATTTGATATCTATTTGGAGCCATTTGAGTTTAGAAAATGTATTGATTTAGAAACACATGGGCTAGTTCCTCCTAGCTATGGATTTTGGAGTTATCCAGTCTGGCATACCTGATAAGTTGGTTTTATACCTACTTATCCGGCATCTATTACTTGAATTATTTGCTTAATCTCGTGTTTCTTAGTTACTTTTCATGCATTTTGTTTCCATTTTGTAGATTATATGTTTGGAAGCGAATTGAGCGACTATTGGTATGAAATTGCAAGGACAAGAAATTTCGGATATCGTTCGGGCCTTCATGTTCATTTTATGTGTATTTCATGTTCGTGGCGTGGAACTCTGTCTTGGCTTTCCGGAACGTCTTGATTCATTCCAATTGGAAGTTCGGATGTGAGATTATTGCATATATATCAAAGCTAAGAGTTGTTATGTTGTCATTTACACAGCAGCTACTTCTAGTCCAATTTTGACCTTCATCTGTTCGTTATTTCTGGAAACTCAAAAAATTAAAGTTTTAGAGCTCGTCGATATCTTCGATTTGATAGGTGGCAAGCCCCGTAACTCCTCCCGGTTTAAACGTTATGGCAGTTTTAGTAGAGGACAAGTCAGTGAGATTTTCGTAAGCATAAGAAGTCGGGCTTGCCCTTTTGTGGTTTTAATAAAGAAGTCGGGCTTGGGTCCCGGGCATTTTAGCAGCTTGATAGCAAGTCGGGGCTTGCTATTACAAAGGGAAATAGCAAGCTGGGGCTTGGGTACTTGAATTTGAAGTCTCCTAGTTGGTTTCTAATGCTACAAACGTGGAGTTTTAGTGATGGTGATGACTTGGGATTCGTTTTGGCATGGAATTGTAATCAGAATACATATGGAAGTATATAATTAACAACGAATAATGAGATTAAATATACACGAGGCAAATTACGAAGATTAATCTCAGTTTTTCTAAGCAAGCGTTGGAGGAGTAATTCAAGGAGATTTTCGAGACGATTATGAGTTTAGGCTATGTGAAGGGTGTTTTTCAATATTCTTCGTCTTAAACTATTATTTGTAATTGAAAGAATGATTTTCATGATTTATTCAGTGTTTATTTCGTTAATTATGAACTAATTCACTTTTTAGGCTTATGATGGATCTTTGAGTGAATCTATGATTTTGTAAACTTTGATTTCCAATTTAATAAGCTATTTCCAGTTTATCTATATTGATTTGAGCTTGAATCTATGAATTGCCTGATCAACAATTCTTTGTGGATTTGTATGGAATCGAGAGAGGATATGCAAATCTAGACCTAGTTGATATAGCATGTGTTCATGATTTTGTGAATAGCTTAATTGTGATGAATGTTAAGGTAGAGATATGCTTGACATCGCATGTAATCGGATAGAGAACTTATTCTTCAGCCTTCTTCAATTGTAATTCATATAGAGATATAGTGGGTTAGTTGATTAAGGTGTTTAACGGATTTCTATCTTAATTGTGGATTGACGTTAATACGGTATTAGTGCATCGAGAGGTGGTTAATACTACGTTCGTGTTCTTGATTAATAAACTGGGATAGTGAATTGAATTGGAATAAAAGTGTTAAAATCAGAGTGAAGCTTAGGGTGAAATCATAAGTCTAATTCTCCATTAACTGTTTGAAATTTCCAGATTTTGATATTGGTAATTGGTTTGTGGTAGTTTATTTGTTTTTAATTTAGTTTCTATAATTTTTAATTATTGAATTGGATAGTTTAATAAAATTAGGATTATTAGGAAATTGATAATTGTGAAGTTAAGTTTCTTGCTAAATTGTCTCTGTGGGAACGATACTCTACTCATCACTTTATTACTTGTTGACCACGTATACTTACGTGTTGTACGTAACTAGAATTTACCCAACAAGTTTTTGGCGCCGTTGCCGGGGACTATTTAGTATAATTCTTAATAGTTTTACAATATCAGTTTAACTAATCCAGTTTTACTTAGACATTTTTATTTTTTTTTGTATTGTTGCTTCTATTTCAGGTGTGGAAGCAGTTTATGCAAACTCGGTCCAAAAATCCAGACTTGCTGCCTTTTGAGGATGACATTGAGAAAAGGTTTCAGAGGTTGAGTAAGTGGATCAAGGAAATGAGGCAAGAATTCGAAACATCTGAAAATGAAGAGGTAATAGTAATGGCAGCCGAAGATCGAAAAGCATTAAGGGATTTCGCAACACCCAAGGTAATCGAATCGCAATAAGCATCACTAGGCCAAAGAATAGCGAAAGAAATCGTTCAAATTAAGCTGGGATGATACAAATGATTCGAAATTGATTACATTTGGGGATTTGCAAATGACAATCCGAATGAGCATTTGGTCAGCTTTCTGGAAATGTGCGACACTTTTAGGTTTAATGGGGTTTCGGATGAGGCAGTGAGACTTCGATTGTTCCCATTCTCTTTACGGGCAAGGCGAAGAGTTGGTTGCATTCTCTACCATCCAGTTTGATAACTACATGGGAGGATTTAGCTCAGAAATTCCTCGCAAAATTCCTTCCACCGGCAAAAACTGCGAAGATGAGGAACGAGATTACGATGTTTGAATAAAGAACATGGGGAGTCATTATATGAGGCCCGGAAAGATACAAAGAATCGCTTTAAAAAATGCCCACATCATGGATTGCCCCAAAGGCTACAAATAAACACCTTTTATAATGGACTACATGGGAATCTCGGGACAAGTATTGATGCAACGTCGGTGGAACATTCATGGCTAAGAGTTACGAGGAAGCATACGAGTTGATTGAAACCATGGCGTCTAATAACTACCAGTGGCCCACAGCAAGAATGACATAAGCAAAGGCAGCTGGGGTGTTAGAAGTAGATAGTATGACAGCAATGCAAGCACAAATATCTGCACTTTCAAAGAAGTTGAGTTTCAGATATGCAAAGACACAAGCACAACAAACACAACAAGTACAGCAAGCGGCAATAATATGCGAGTTGTGCACAGGAGAGCACCCAACGGATCAATGCGCGATTAATCCAGCAGTTGTGCAGTTAATCGGCAATTACAATAGAATTCCGCAAAATACATATCAGAACACATACAATCAAGGAAATAGGAATCATCTGAATTTCTCATGGAGCAACAACCAGCAAAATCAAGCTTCACGACAAACATATCCACCAGGATTTTAGAACCAGCAACAACCAGCTCAATATCAAAAAAGGAAACCCGATCTGGAGGAAGTGTTGGCAAAATTCATGACTAGCACCGAGTTGGCTATAAAAAATCACGCCGTGGCTATAAAATCACAAGAGATGGCTATTAAGAATCTAGAGAATCAGATAGGTCAAATGGCGTTGGCATTGAATAATAGACCACAAGGGACATTACCAAGTGACACCGAGAGAAATCCTAAGGGTAATCACAAGCAGTGTCAAGCCATTATGTTCAGAAGTGGAAAACAGCTTGAGGGTCAAGAGCCAGAAATTTTTGTTACAAAGGAGGTTGAACCAGAAAAAGAAAATACAGTGGGTGAGGTAAAGTAAGGGAATGAAAAAACAAATGGAAAAGAACAAACCAGTTAACGAGCCAGCTGTTTATCCTCCCCCACCATTCTACTAAAGAGTTCAAAAACAAAAATTAGACAAGCAATTTTCAAAATTTTTGGAAGTTTTCAAGAAACTTCAAATCAACATACCATTTACAGAGGCCCTAGAACAAATGCCAAGCTACGCAAAATTTATGAAAGGGATTCTGTCAAGGAAGAAGAAATGGGAAGATTTCAAGACAGTTGCACTAACCGAGGAGTGTAGTGCGGTATTATAGCAGAAATTACCACCAAAACTCAAGGACCCGGGGAGCTTCACTAATCCATGCACGATCGGGAATATGCAGTTCAACAAGTGTTTATGTGATTTGGGAGCGAGTGTAAACTTTATGCCATTGTCAGTATACTTAGAATTAGGTTTGCCTGCACCAAGGCCTACGAACATTACATTATAATTGGCGAATAGGTCTGTCACATATCCGAGAGGCGTTGTAGAGGACATTCTAGTGAAAGTGGATAAGTTTATATTCCCCGCGGACTTTATCATTATGGATTTTGAAGAGGACAAGAACATCCCAATTATCCTAGGAAGACCATATTTGGCCACGGGTAGGACACTCATAGAATTACAAAAGGGAGAACTCACTATGAGTGTCTGAGATCAAGAAGTAAAATTTAATGTGTTTAAGGCCATGAAGTTCCCTACGGATGAGGAAGAATGTTTTCGAATGGATTTAATTGAGCAAATCATCAGTGATGATATGAGCAAGAGTTTGGTCAACGATCCGTTAGAAACAACGTTATTGGGGGATGAAGAGGTCGACGATCCAGAATTGGTGGAGTACTTACAAATGCTAGACTCATTGCCACGAGTTTCCAGATTTAGAACACCGTTTGAACCACTGTATACGGATGAGGTAAGCGCAGAAAGACCGAAACCATCATTGGAAGAGTCACCAAAGCTGGAACTTAAGCCACTCCCTAAACACCTCAAGTATGCGTATTTAGGCAATTTAAATTCTATACATGTTATTATATCTACTGCACTTAATGAATTGCAGGAAGAAAAGCTACTGAGGATGCTTAGGGAACACAAATCAGCGATCGGGTGGACAATTACAGATATAAAGGGAATCAGCCCTTCATTTTGAATGCACAAGATCTTAATGGAAGATGAGGCAAAACCGACGGTGGAGCAACAACGACGACTTAACCCGATTATGAAGGAAGATGTGCAGAAAGAAATCTTCAAGTGGTTAGATGCCGGCATCATCTATAGGAGATTCATAAAGGATTTTTCTAAAATGGCAAAACCCTTGTGCAGACTTCTAGAGAAGGATTCGGTATTCAACTTTGATGAGGAGTGTAAGTTGGCCTTCGAGTTGTTGTAGAAAAAAAATGACTACGACTTCGTGATCGCCGCTCCTGATTGAATATGCCATTTTAACTAATGTGTGATGCAAGTGATTATGCAGTTGGGGCTGTTTTGGGTCAACACCGAGACAAGATATTTCATGCTATCTATTATGCAAGTAAAACACTCACAGAGACTCAATTGAACTACACAACTACAGAAAAAGAATTACTTGCAGTAGTGTATGCATTTGATAAATTTTGGGACTATTTGATCGGAACAAAGGTGATAGTTTACACGGATCATGCGGCTATTCGGTATTTGATAGCGAAAAAGGATGCTAAGCCACACCTTATCTGGTGGATTCTCCTACTACAAGAGTTTGATCTAGAAATAAAAGATAGAAAGGAGAAGGAGAATCAGGTAGCCGATCACTTGTCTAGGTTGGAAAACCAAGGGAAATTAAAAGAGGACAAATGTGAAATCAATGAATCATTCCTGGCTGAACAACTGTTTGGAATAAATGCAGAATTTCCTTGGTATACGGATTATGCGAATTATCTTGTGAGCAACGTACTTCCACCTGATCTCACAAGACAACAGAAAAAGAAGTTTCTTCATGACGTGAAATGGTACATGTGGGATGAGCCTTACTTGTTCAAACAGTGCGCCGACAAGATGATTAGAAGGTGTGTGCCTTATGTTAGAGTTTATGCCCTAGAGGCCAATTATTTGATATAATTGCTTAACGTTTTGATATTATATTTAATTGAATAAATGAATGATTTTATTATGGTTTTATTTACTGCGTTATATAAATGTTAACATAATAAAATTCCTTAGAATAGTGATACAAGTTATATAGTTTCAAGTATGTGACTTGAACATGAGATTATATAATTACAATTAGTATCATTGTTCTTAAATATCCCTAGTCGAGTATCATTGTTGATGGGACAACAATGATGCATTGAGACTAGTATGTGGATTGACTGATGACCAAATCTCATTGGTCATAAATATATGAGATATTAAGTCAATGTATAGGTACATGTTAGAGAACAATGTACTGGACAGACCCACCATGAGAATTCTATGTGGAGCATTATGCGAAGTGTCATTAGAAATTCTCATAGTGACAATGATGTAATGGTCCTCCGACCTGAAATCACTATATTACTACACGGAAATTTATGTACTTTGATATCATCAAATGTCACCTTTAATAGGGTGGACTATAAAGGTAATTATTGGGTACATCATGAATCGTGTGAGGAATATGAGTGATCTAGATGGAATTTAACCCTCCTATTTATTAGGGGTGATATCCATAGGCCTCTTGATTGAGTAGGACTATGAAATGCATGGCCATGCTCAAATAGTGATTTGTTTCATATAGTCTACTAATTGATCAAGAAAACGCAGATTAAATTATGAAGAGTATGACACATTCCATGACTCGAGTTTAATCTAGGATATTAAGGTTAAAAGGATTAAATTACATTGAAACATTGGTCACAAAAAGGTTGCATCGAATCATCGATCTTATTATTACTTGGGTAGCAGTGATGCATTACTAGATGTCACTCACTGTTTATAATTTTATAATATGATTTTAAAATTATTGTCAACTTAATAATAACCTATAGGGTCACACACATAGAACGTTATTAAAAGGGAATTAATTTAAATTATAAGGATTTAAATATATTAATATTATTTAAATTACAAATTTAAATTAAAAGGATAATTTGTATATATGTATATATATGTATATTAATTAAGTAAGACTTAATTAAGATATATATATATATATATATATATATATATATATATATAATTCAGATTTTATGAAATTAGGTTTTGATTTGATTAATTCCTTTTAACTACTATATATATGATATATAGCAGCTACTTAGGGTATCATCATAATTGAAAAACCCTAGCCGCTCTTAGAGAGAGACTGGAGAGAAAATAGTTTCATCATTCCTTTGGTGGCTAGTACCGCAAGTCCCACTTATTGCAGAATCGTTCGACGGTTCGTGTGGCGTTCGTGTGGATACCGTAGAGGCGCGGCTCTAATTGGATTGCGTAAAGGATTCGAAGCTATTTCAGAATTTTTCCATAATTGGTATAATATCTAAACCACTGAATTAATTTTAGTTTTGCTTGGATCCTATTTTGGGTTTCGGAATTGCTTTGATTTATTTTCTATTTCCGCTGCATTTTTGTGTCGAAAACCCTACACCCTACAGTGAAGTGAAGAACATTCTGCATAAGTGTCACTTATCTGCATATGGCAGACATTATGGGAGTGAGAGGACAGCAGCGAAGGTGTTGCAATCTAGGTTTTATTGGCCAACACTATTCAAGGACGCCCACCAATTTGTGAAAACATGTGATAGATGTCAAAGGGTGGGCAACATTTCAAAACAGAATGAGATGCCTCTACAAACGATTCTTGAAGTTGAAATTTTTGATGTATGGGGCATTGATTTCATGGGGCTATTCCCTTCATCTCTGAACAATTAGTATATTATACTCGCAGTGGACTACGTATCAAAATGGGTTAAAGCTGCAGCATTACCAACAAACGATTCCAAGGTGGTCCTCAAATTCCTACAAAAGAACATTTTCACAAGGTTTGGCATGCCAAGGGCAATTATCAATGACGAAGGTAGTCACTTTTGCAACAAGTCATTCATAGCTCTATTGGCAAAGTATGGGGTCAACCATAAGGTCGCTACAGCATATCATCCCCAAACCAGTGGACAAGTTGAGGTCTCGAACAGGGAAGTAAAGAGAATCTTGGAAAAAGTGGTGAACCCAAATCAAAAGGATTGGTTGCTCAGGTTAGATGATGCATTATGGGCCTATCGGACTGCTTATAAAACACCGATCGGGATGTCACCATATCAACTACTGTATAGAAAGGCTTGTCACTTACCGGTCGAGTTACAACACAAGGCTTATTGGGCTATTCAAAAATTGAACTTCGATCAAGTAGAGGTAGGTGAAAAGAGACTACTTCAGCTAAATGAGCTTGACGAATTCCGACTGCAAGCCTACGAGAACTCAAAATTATACAAGGAAAAGATCAAGCGATGGCACGACGAGAAATTGATACAAAGAACGTTCGAAATGGGACAATAAGTCCTATTGTTCAACTCAAGATTGCGGTTGTTTCCAGGAAAGCTAAAGTGAAGGTGGTCGGGTCCATTTACCATAAAAACGTTTTCCCACATGGCGTCGTTGAACTATACAGTAGGAACCCATTAGAAACGTTCAAGGTCAACGGTCAAAGATTAAAGCACTATTGGGGTGGCGAGGCTAACACGGACATCATAGCTATCACACTTGCAGACGCACCATAAACAGGGAGTAGTCAGGTTGAACGACTTAAAATCAAGCGCTCACTGGGAGGCAACCCAATTTTTATTTATTTTTATGCTTTTTCTTCATTTTTCTTTTCTTAAGTAATTTTATCCATGCTAGTGAAATGGTAATTTAGAATAATATTTGGTCTAGAATATAGTCATATAGTATTTAAAGTATATTTGATATTTAAATAATCTTACCCTCCATGCTTGAAGTTGCTCAATATTTACTTATGAGTATGTTTTCATGTTGATCAGGTATTCAAGAATCTATGGGATGCACCTGAGCCAAGGAAGAGGAAAGCATAGTGCATTTGTAGCTTAAGGAGCAATAACAGTTTACTAGCAAGCCGGGGCTTGCCCATTAAAGCACAAAAGGCAAGCTGGGGCTGGATTCAATAGACAATGGCAGAAAACCCCCAAGCCGGGGCTTGCCCCTCATGCTGCCTTAACAGAAGACCCCCAAGCCGGGGCTTGCCTCTCCAAGAGTAAAGAAAAAGCCGGGGCTTGCCCTCATGCTGCCTTAACAGAAGACCCCCAAGTCGGGGCTTGCTCTCCCAAGCACAAATAGGCAAGCCGGGGCTTGGGTGTCCAGATTTTGCAAAGCAGTTCGGCAGTTAGAACATTTTAGCCATGCTATCCCACTTCCATTCTATTTTAACTTCCTACAATCCCACTCCTATATAACCTACACCCATGACCTTACATATTACTTTCCATCTCATCACAACAATCAAACACAATCCCACTCCTCCCACCAAGTCACCCACTACCCATCTACATAAACTCCTCTCTATAAAACAACCCTTCACCATACAATCTAACAACACCAATTTGGAAGTTTGAGGATAGAGTGCAAATCTCTATAACTTACATGGTAATACACTGAAAGGAGAAGTTTGTTTTCTAATTCCTCAATTTCTATCCCCATACTTCAACCAAATCACCAAGTTTGTGGGAATTTCAAGTCTCGCACACCAATTGTTCAAAAAATTGCTTAAGTAAAGTTTGGGGGACAAACTCTTCAATTCCAATCAATGGCACCAAAACCAGGATCAAAGAGGCAACGAGGAGAGAGTTCGGGGGCCACACAACCAACACGAACCTTTGATAGGAGAAAATTCATAAGTGTCGCCGCCGCCGACTGTTACGACTATATGGTGACAAAATCACTCACACCTGAGCGGGGGTTGGCACCTGAGCCTGTGGATGGCGAAATGATGCAACAAATATATCAAAAAAGTTGGAATAAATTCACAGCAAAGCTCAAGGTCGCAGTTGTAAGTGTGGTCAAATAATTCTACGCTAACGCTGAGGATAAGGCCCCCTTCAATGCTTTTGTATGGGGTAGATTAGTGCCTTTCAGTACCGACGTCATCAACACGTACTATCAGTTACGAGCACCGAGACATTTCCAGTACCAATACTTACGTGATAATGATCCAGATTATGAGGCTATTATGCCAGAGATGACAAAGTCAGGTACCTCTTGGACAAAATCTAATCATGGAGGCACTGTCTTTCGCAGTAAAAATCTCAGCTGGTATGGGAAGATATGGTACGCCTTTCTATGCGCTAAGTTACTTCCATCGACACACACGTCAGATGTACCTAAGGATAAGGCAGTGCTCTTGTATGCCATGGTCCAAGATTTCATCATCGACATAGGGGCTATAATTAATTTTTCAATCCGAAGATGCCTGCGAGGACCATACACTGGCGGATTGCCACACCCATCACTCATTTGTGGGTTGTGTATACAGGCAGGAGTTTGATGGTCAGATGATGAGATAACCCAGATGCCGCTGCAGACACTTGACTCGAGAATGATTGCAAGATATGATGTGTGGCCCGGAGGTGAGTCGCACCCGAGAGGAGTAGGATTTTTATTTCCCTCAGCCTCAGAGGATGAGGCTGACGCTAAGGACACCTCGGATGACGATAAGTTTCAAGGGACTGTGACAATGGGGGACCAAGATACAGAGATGTCACCACAACCCGGAATCATATCTAGCCCTTAGTTCCTAAACCTTCAACTACAGGTGGATGAGCACAACAAGGAAGCACGAAGAGAAATGCGGAGACTCGCAGCGAGGCTGGACCACATGTTTGAGGCCATGAATTTATCTTTTGCCTCATTGAACACTATGCTCCAGAGCTTCAATCCTCTCGCTTAATTCCTATACCAAAGACCATTGATTTCAATGCCAAGGTTCCCACCCAAATGATTCCGATGAAGAACAATGACCACCACCAACCCAGACTTAGGCGATTACAGGGAAGTCCTCTCTTATTTATTGCTTTATCTATACAATGAGGACATTGTAATTTTCAAGTTTGGGGGATTTAGTTGCATGTTGCATGTTGCATATTTAATTTCATTAGCTAGGTTTGCATATGTTAGTTCATTGTTTATATTTAGGATTACTAAATGTTGCATTCAGGTAATCATGTAGTTGCATAGTAGCTTAGGAATATAAATAGTTTTTATTTATCTTTGCAATCATGTTATGTTTACCACATATTTCCAGTTCCAGTTATCTAAAAAAAAAATCAAAAAATCAAAAATAATAGTTAGTTAATATGTTCATCTTGCATGAGTCCAGCTGTTTGATAATTACAGTCTATTTTGGCCAATGATGAGAATGGGATTGAGTAGACAAGTATAGTACTGATTATTAGAACTTTAATATGATTTCTTGTTGTGAATTAAATCTTTTCCTATTTGAAACTGGTATAATCAGGTTAGCACGTTAGAGACAACTTTGTTGACTGATTAAGTTTAAATTGATACATAATTGACTTCTTAAGGATAATATTAGTTTGAATAAATGAAAGACATGAACAGGCGGCGATGGCTAAATTTAGACAAAAACTTAAGTTTGGGGGAAAAATTTGGGATATATAAGCTTTAAAAAAAATAATAATAAAAATGATGAAAAAAAGAATATCGTGGCTAGCCTTGTTTCGGGGCCTTTGTTACTTGAGCAAGTACGCCCGAGGGGATTGTCTTTACACCTAGCGCCCTAAGGTCTTATATGGTCTGGGAGTCATTGGTTGAAAGCTCGCTAAGCGGTAGCGCTGTTAGCCTAATGGAATGAGACATTGCACAGCCATGACTTAAAAAAAAGAAATAGAAAAAAAAAATGAGAAAAGAGCAAAAAGCCCCGTAATGCAAAGTAAAGCATAAGTATCCCGGATTGGACTCTTGAATTTGGTGGAAGTTTGACTTTAGTTGGATTAGCCTGTTTGTGAATTTTGTGAGTTTGCACTGTATGATGCCTTTAAAGAGATCTATTATGTGTTGTATTTAGCATTATATTAGTTAGCATTGTTGTTGAGCACACACGCACTATATCAGTAATAACAGTTGAAGATTTGATGATTGATAGGAATTATTGATTAGTTTTGATATGAAGTATCATCATGTTTACTTGATTTCTCAGAGGTCGGGCGAAAAGACTTGTTTTTTCTCATTATTGCTGGATTTATAGGCATATAGATTAGTTGCATTCCATTGTATTGCATTGCATTGCATTTTTGTTTGTTTTTGCTTGAGGACAAGCAAAGGTTTAAGTTTGGGGGTATTTGATAAGTTGGTTTTATACCTACTTATCCGACATCTATTACTTGAATCATTTGCTTAATCTAGTGTTTCTTAGTTACTTTTCATGCATTTTGTTTCCGTTTTGTAGATTATATGTTTGGAAGCGGATTGAGCGACTATTGGTATGAAATTGCAAGGAAAAGCAATTCTGGATATCGTTCGGGCCTTTATGTTCATTTTATGTGTATTTCATGTTCGTGGCGTGGAACTTGGACTATGTTGTAGAACTCTATCTTGGCTTTCCGGAACGTCTTGATTTATTCCAATCGGAAGTTCGGATGTGAGATTATTGCATATATATCAAAGCTAAGAGTTGTTATGTTGTCATTTACACAACAGCTACTTCTAATCCAATTTTGACCTTTATCTGTTTGTTATTTCTGGAAACTCAAAAAATGAAAGTTGTAGAGCTCGTTGATATCTTCGATTTGATAGGAGGCAGGCCCCGTAACTCCTCTCGGTTTAAACGTTATGGAAGTTTTAGTAGAGGATAGTGCAGCAGATTTTCAGAAGCATAGCAAGCTGGGGCTTGCCCTTTTGTGCCTTAATAGCAAGTCGGGGCTTGGGTCCTGGGCATTTTAGCTGCTTGATAGCAAGTCGGGGCTTGCTATTACAAAGGGAAATAGCAAGCTGGGGCTTGGGTACTCAAATTTGAAGTCTCCTAGTTGGTTTCTAATGCTACAAACGTGGAGTTTTAGTGATGGTGATGACTTGGGATTCGTTTTGGCATGGAATTGTAATCAGAATACATGTGGAAGTATATAATTAACAACAAAAAATTAGATTAAATATACACTAGGCAAATTACGAAGATTAATCTCATTTTTTCTAAGCAAGCGTTGGAGGAGTAGTTCAAGGAGATTTTCGAGACGATTGCGAGTTTAGGCTACGTGAAGGGTGTTTTTCAATATTCTTCATCTTAAACTATTATTTGTAATTGAAAGAATGATTTCCATGATTTATTCAGTGTTTATTTCGTTAATTATGAACTAATTCACTTTTTAGGATTATGATGGATCTTTGAGTGAATCTATGATTTTGTAAACTTTGATTTCCAATTTAATAAGCTATTTCCAGTTTATCTATATTGATTTGAGCTTGAATCTATGAATTGCCTGATCAACAATTCTTTGTGGATTTGTATGGAATCGAGAAAGGATATGCAAATCTAGACCTAGTTGATATAGCATGTGTTCATGATTTTGTGAATAGCTTAATTGTGATGAATGTTAAGGTAGAGATATGCTTGACATCGCATGTAATCGGATAGAGAACTTATTCTTCAACCTTCTTCAATTGTAATTCACATAGAGATATAGTGGGTTAGTTGATTAAGGTGTTTAACGGATTTCTATCTTAATTGTGGATTAACGTTAATACGGTATTAGTGCATCGAGAGGTGGTTAATACTACGTTCGTGTTCTTGATTAATAAACTGGGACAGTGAATTGAATTGGAATAAAAGTGTTAAAATCAGAGTGAAGCTTAGGGTAAAATCATAAGTCTAATTCTCCATTAACTGTTTGAAATTTCCAGATTTTGATATTGGTAATTGGTTTGTGGTAGTTTATTTGTTTTTAATTTAGTTTCTATAATTTTTAATTATTGAATTGGATAGTTTAATAAAATTAGGATTAATAGGAAATTGATAATTGTGAAGTTAAGTTTCTTGTTAAATTGTCTATGTGGGAACGATACTCTACTCATCACTTTATTACTTGTTGACCACGTATATTTGCGTGTTTGTGCGTAACTAGAATTTACCCAACAATACCATGTTCTGGCTTCTCTAGTTAGATTCTTTTAAAATAACTGTATTATCAGTTTTTCATCCTCGGCGTAGGATCTGAGTTCTCCAATGAACACTTTTAAGTGAGTGTAAGGATCTCCTAATCCGTCATATTTCTTGAAATTAAGAGTCTTAAATTTGTCCGGATAATGAACCCATATGAAGATGCAATGGTCGTAAGTAACACTTCCGTGTGTTCCAGTCCCTTTGATTGACCGAATGGTTTCTTCAATTTGTTGGGTTTTCTTCCGAATATCACCCGTGTCTTGATCTTTTGTAAGATGCTTGATTTTACGGTTTTGTTGGACTTCTCAGTCTGAGACTCAGGTATCGGGACTTCTTTGTCCGCACCCTTGATTCATCCCTGTGCAAAGGATTCTATTTGAATGGGTATTTATGGACCCCGAGTTTTCTTGTTTAGTTCTTTTAGAAAGACATCCAATTTTGTTATATGATTCCTTTATTCTTCGAACTCCTCTAGGGAAACAGGAGTAGGATCAAGTTGGGCACTTGTAGCCATGTCTGAAGGTGGGCTTATTGGCTATTCAGACTTTGAATAGGTAACGGGACCAATCGTTTCCCTACAAAAAGACTATGTAGTTTAGTCTGGGTAAACATGAAGAGGTTGTTGTTGGCTAAAATCTATTTACGTTCTACACGCAAGTGCACGTGGTCAACAAGTAATATAATAGTAAGAAAAAGTATCATTCCTACAGAGACTACTATGAAAATTAAACCTAACAATTATCAGTTTTATATTAACTCAATTTTATTAAACTACTCAAATTAAGGATTATAATTAAGAAAAACTAAGAAACTAAAAATCCAAATCAATCAACACACTAAGTAACCGTAAATTCCACGCAAATAATGGAGAATTAGGATTACAACTTTACTTTAAGTTTTACTTTGATTATCACACCTTATTCCAGTTCAATTCACTATCTCAGTTTATTAATCAAGAACACTCAAATAGAATTAGCCATCTCTCGATTCACTAACATCGTATTAACTTAAATCCATAATTTTGATAGAATTAAGCCAAACACCCTAATTAAATAATTCACTATATCTCTATGTGAATTAAAATCAAATACAGTTTAAATCTCAAGTTCTTTATGCGATTACATGCGATGTTATGTATATCTCTATCCTAAACATTAATCAAGATTCCAATAAACACAGAATTCAAGAACACATGCTAAAGGGATTAGGTCTAGATTCATATATCATCTCTCAAGTCCATATAAATCCAAACATAATTGATGATCAAGCAATTCATAAATTAAAATGCAAATCACAATAGATAAACTGAATTGATAATTTTATTGAACAGAAATTAAGACATAACAATCATCGTTCAACAATAAAGACCCATTGCAAGCCTAAACAGTAATTTAGTTCATCCTAGATAAATTAAAAACTGAAATAAGTAGAGAATACATCATCCCAATTACAGAATTTGAAGTAATAAAATAGAATAGTTACAAAACCACCCTTTTTCGCCTTCAATTCTGTAATCTTCGCAATCCTGACCTTCCTTGCTTTCCTCCAATGATCTTCACTCAAAATTAGGGCTCAAAGTTCAATTAATTGATTCTTGAATTGATTTTTGTTGTTGTTGTGTTGTCTGATCATAAGTCATGTAATTAGTTCATAAACGACGCCCAACATAGTCTTAATCCATACCAAATTATTTCTTGTATGCAGCTGCAGAGTTCTAATTGTAGTAAAACACTTTCTCTCTCCTTGTACCCTGCCCGACGGGGTTTTTGTCTCAAGATAGGCACCTTACACGACGAAAAGCTACTCTGTTCATGACCATGTAACCCCACCCCGGCGGGGGGTTTTCTTCACATATATGCCCGCCCCGGTGGTGGGGGGTGTTTCTACAGTTCTGATTTTTCTCATATTTGCCACTTTCTCACCATAACGCCACCAGTATGCCACGAATGCTACGTGATGCAATCTAAACATAAAATAAAACAAAAAAAAGTAAAACTGTACAAAAATAGACAGGATTAACACCATTTAAGTCCAAGTTAGAACCTGATTTATAGGTTTAAAACCCACTCATCAGCTGTATACTATGCAATATGTCTATTTTTAGGAGTTTTTTAATGTTCTCCTGCAAAATAGATGTCAGTTGTTTTAATGACAAGATAGCATGACAGGTCTTGATAGGGAAATGAATACATATTTTTCCTTTATATTTTCCATTACATTAAGATTTACATGGAATTGAATTTACATGTAATTAAAAGGGGAAGGCATGAAGAGACTTCCCTTCGCGTTTAGTTTATCAAAGGTTGGCCTATCTTAGGCTACTCTCACAACTTTTCGGCATGAAGATCCCCAAATATACATAATTTACTGGATGGGAAGTTAATCCAATCTTTCAATTGGAGCAAATATGGGTGGTGCATTTCTGAGCCATGCGGGATTAGTCTCCTTTGAGTCCAGTAATCAAACACCGACGGGTTTGCCTCCTGGTGGAGGAATCACACAACATACATTCACAAACATCGCATCTCACCGTGTGAAAATGATGACATGTGCGAAGCACTATTATCACAGGCAGATATGGTGTGACGCACTAAAGTGCAGTAAATAAAGCATTAGTAAACATCCATTCAATGTAAATGTAGCATTCACACAAGCAAGAAAAAGGGTTTTTGAAAAGGTTGAACAATGGCTTAAGCCCTCTACTGGAGTCCCCATCAGAGTCGCCATCTGTCGACGTCGGGAAAATTTGTGTCCCTTTCTGTTCTTGCTCTTTTGTGTTCTCATTTGGTTGAGTTTTGTCTGAAAAGGCGAGTTTGAAAAGGTCCTACATGTAAAAGTCGACGATTCGAAAATTAGAGTCGCCAGTTGGTAGATTTGAAATAGTTGTACCAACTCAACTGATTTTAAAAAAGGTTTACACAAAGGCCCAATGGTTGGACACTGTTTAATTGGCCTAGGAAACCGAGATTCATTGAGTTTGGGGGTTTAATTAAGCGGGGGAAGGTGTTAGGCACCCCACGACTTCCGTGAATACATGGTTACCACAACCTTTCAATTACCTTAATTGTATGTATGTATGTGTTTGTGTGTTTATTAGGCCTGTGTGCAATTATTTAGAAGTAGTGTTATGCCTCGTTTGCACCTATATACAAAGGGTTTGACTATATATAAAAGTTCATATTTAACAAGATATAGCAGTGTAGTTTTGGAAAACAGGTTTGTTAGTTCCTAGAGACACAATAGTTATCTAGAAAGGGGGGTTGAATAGATATTTTAAAATTTTTCCTTTTCAAAATACTTGTCAGATTTGTTAATAAATTAACCACAGCGGAATATATGATTTGTTTATCCCCTTTTAAGATAAACCACTTTTATGGGTGACAAGCAGTTATGACAGATATAGCCGTTATAGTACGTATATAGAAGACACAGAGATTTTAAGTGGTTCAGAGCACTCAAGGCTCCTAGTCCACTCTTCTACTCCACGAGTAGGAAATCCACTAAGGATGTCTTTACAATCCTTGAATCACTTGGATTCCTTCAAGACCAGCAGTCTTGGAACTTCTTAGTTCACTTAGAACTCTTCAAGTCCAGCTGACTTGGAATAGACTTGATGAGAGTTGAGTTCTTAGGTTGTGCTACTCAGTTCCAATTAAGCATATGTTCGAAAGAATTGAGTAGCAGAGCAAGATTTTCTTTCTAGATCATAGAGGTTAAACCTTGAGTGTTCTTGAGCTTTTGTTATGTACTTGTTTGTCATTGCATTTATGTCTGATTTCCATATAAAGGAACCTTTTAAATGTGTCCATTGAAGGAATCTGTTATAGCATTAAATGCATCAGACATTTCTAAGCATCAATTTTAACTTCTTGGAAATCTGTTGTTCAGCCGTCTGACCCACTTACACAGCAAACTGCTATCTCACCTAACACTTGAAAAGGTGTTTTCAGCAGGCATGGAGTTATTTCCTTAGCTTCTTCTATACTCTTCTTCGATACATACTAAGGATGAGTGTTGGATAATTGGGATTCCCGAAATCTCGATGTCTATAAGTTATTCTTCATTTGTTATATTCCATCCTTCAGCAAATGGACGAGGCTCGGTGCTTCTGATGCTGACTGGAAAGAAACCACGATCGTTGTGTCTTGACATGTTCGTGCTTGATTTAGCCTTGATCAAAGAGAACACTACGATTTCTCTTAAGTTTTGATAGACTACGATCTTTACTTACTTGTTTTGTTGACTCCACGATTCCGAGAGCTGACTGTGATTCTTGACTTGGCTCGGCAGGCGCTCGGACCATCTCTACGATTCTGAGTGTGACTTCCAAGACAGACTATGATTCTGAAGCACCTTTTTTGATACTCCATGATTTTTCCTTGACTACTGCAATCTCTCGGCAGTCTTGACAGACTACAATTGTATTGAGACCTATCTATTACATTTCAAAATAGTTCATCCTAAAAGCTTTGATCTTTCTTCTATACATTCATTTACAGAATGATAAACATTAAGCATAGATCAACCTAATAATTTTGATCTACCATCTAAGTCCTTGTACATATGTTCTTTTAAGGACTTTACACATAAGCATATTTATTTACTTTCAACATCAAATTTTAATATGCAATTCCCAACAATCACGCCTTATTTGATTTTGACATAACCAAGGAAATTTGCATTAAAATATCAATTTTAAAATGTAGGATGCTAGAAAGTAAATATAACTTAATGCTTCAGTGAACAGCTAAAATCTCTAGAGAATAAGCATGAATTTATTGATGTTTGTGAGACAAATATTACAATCTAGTATAGTTACATCAATAAGAAACAAATTTCAACTTATCTCTATCTCCTCTGCCTTTTGCTCCTTGGTGGACTATCATGCTCTGCAGCTGTCCTTCTCCTGTTGGCTTTATCTCTCCATGCAATATCTTCCAGCTCACTTTGACTTAGCCTTTGTCCATGATCATGTTTGTTCATAAAGTCAGGATCTCTAATTGGCATGTTAAAGCCAGTAGAAGTTACTCTTTATGAGCTAAGAGATGGCCCTTGACTCCTTCAAGGTTGCGCTATGAGAATTGGTTGGCGCTATTGTTATTCAGATCGTGGAGTCTGGTAGCGAGGCTGTCTTGAGGGAGGACTCCTTGTGGTTTGAGAAATTTGTTTTCCTTTACCTATGCCTTTGCCTTTCTCTCCTTCATCTTTAATCTCCCCCTTTATGTCAGCATCCAGAGTTCGAATGTCTTCTGACAGCTGATTCATGCCTTGAACAAGTTCGTGGAGCTAATTCCTTGACTGCGCAATGTCTTCACTATTTTTTTGAACTAGAGAATCAGTTTGTGATTTGTGTTTTTGAAGAATAGCCAAGACAGTATCTGTTTGTTGCATCTGATTTATAGAGTATGCTTAGAATTCAATCATAGAAGATCGTAGGCTTGAGAGGCTGTCCATAAGGAGTTTGTTTTAAGCCTCATGATTCTTCTGAAGAAGGATGACTGCTTCCTTTTTCTTCCAGGTAGATTGGAAGGGAATTTGATCCCTTTCATTTATGATGTTGATCATTTCCTTGATGATCTCCTAGAGCTTCTTTGTGAGCTCAGAACTCAGGTTGCTAGGAAGAGTGTTGGTAGCATCGATCAAGTGGTTTGATCGTTCATGAACAAGCAGAGAGTGAGTTTCTAGATCTTCTTGAATTTCTGTGGTCACTTTATGTGATGCATGAGACAACTCAGATTTGGTGGGAAGAGCTGAGAGATGCTCAAGAATTTTCTAAATGTCCGTAGAAGAGGCTCTTGTATTTTGGTCTTACAGATTTGAGATCAAAAAATAGTTGTTTGATGAAGAAGGAATGTCTAAATGAGGTGCAGGAATAGAGGTTTGAGCTGTGGGAGAGGATGTTATTGAAGCTGGTAGAGCATGTTACTACGATTTGAGTAAAATCAAGGTTTGTGGAGTGAAAAGTGGTTGATTTGAGTAAAATCAAGGTTTATGGAGTGAAAAGTGGTAGAGCATTCTATAAATGAAGTTAGGTGTTTCTGGTTCATTAGTTATAGAATGCTGGGATTCTATAGCTGGAAATTGGTTTAGTGGGTGAAGAACCACTTCCAACCATCTTGGCAGTTCATAAAATTTATTGAAGTTTGATGGAGGGCAGTGGTTAACTATGAAAGAGATGGGAATAGATTGTACCTCTCGCTCAGTCTTTGAAGAAGAATGATTTGTGATCAGCTTCTAGGCAAAATTGAGGCTTCTTGGGAATCCATGAGCTACTACAAAAAATGTTGGATAAGCTTTATAAGTCCAGAACATGTGATCCTAGGAGTTGAGAATCAGAGCTCTGTGATAGGACATCATTGGTAAGTAGGGGAACAATTGATTGTAGTTGGGTCTCCTATATCCATTCCAGCATATTGTAATAATCTCAACTTTTTCATCCTCTTCTTCTTCCTTGTCTCCATCATCTTTATTTGAAATTTCCACCACATCAATCATTTCCTCATTTCTTCTTTGTTCTTCATCCCTCTCCATCTCCATAGCTTCATTAACTCTTTCTATTTCCATAACTTCAGAGACTACAATTTTTTGAGGGACTGAGGGGGTTACGTGATCATCTTCTTGCAGCTACCCCTCAGCTGTAGCATTTTCTGGCTCAGGGACTTTGAAAGGCTCCCCCTCAATATGATCATCTTTTTGATTGACATTTTGTTAATCCTCTTCAATGTTCACATATGCTCTCATTTCCTCCTCTTTAATCGTTAGCATAGCTTTTTTCAACTCAAGGTCAACCTTCTTGATTAACCTTCTCTTCGATCTTCTCGACTCTAGATTTATGTATTCTTCAGCACGTTGTTTGTTCTCAGCAATATTTACTTGTTCATGTTGAGTCGTAGTCTCAATGACTTCTTCACTTTAACTAGCAACCCTTGAATCTACAATGGACATCCTCGATTTCTCTACGATCGTGGTCAAGGATACTTTAGATAGACGCCTGCTGCGTTTTCCCTTCTTAAGCAGCTGAGAGGTGGTGGATCTATCTTTATCTTCTTCTTCAGTCTGCTGCTTCTTCTTTTTTATTTCCTTCAGAATTTCTTCTGGTCATTCAGTCACTTCTAGAGTGAGTTCCCTTTGTGTGAACAGACCTTGAATCTCTTTGCCCGAACCTTCTTGGGGCGCATCGGTGGTTGAGCCTTGAGGCTCTTCTGTTAATTAAATATTTAATTTCCTCTTACCCTTACTCTTTCTGACCAAAGCTATGGGTTCCTCTTGATTGACTTCTTCTTCCTCAGCTTCCTTCACAACTGACATATTTCCTGGCACACCTGATTTCTTCACTTCACCAGACCTTCTACTAGATTCAGACATCATCTTCACGTTTTCTCCAGTGTTTCTTTTCCAATTTTGAAACAACTACTGGGTCATCTTTCTGTTGGGGTTGATGGGTTCTCCTTCCTTGTCTCCGATTTTATTTCCTAGAGCAGTTTACAGAATTATGTTGATCAATCTCCCATAGAGCATTTTGCTAGTGCTTTTTGTCTTCTTTTAGCTGAGCATCCACTTCCCAATCCATTCTATAAACAAGGCTCCATAGTTGAGTTGAATTCTGAAGCAGATTACTGTCATGAGCTTCAGTTGGACCTCATTTACAGAGTCATGGCTAGAGCTTTTGCAACATATGCATTTTCCAATAATATCAGCCAAAAAATCACACTTCTGGGGAAATTCTTTCTTTTTGTAGCCCTTGACATTCTGAGACTTCTTGTGGTGCATCTTCTTCATACCTTCATTAAAGTCGATGACACTCATAAATGAGAGTCCCTTTGATTTAAAACCTAGGGCTAGGTTTATATCTTCAGCTTTGAGTCAAATCTGCTCCCCCTTGACCTTTGTAGTGATGATGTCATTTTCAAAGACTCCATTGCAGTAGAATTCTTTCACCAGCTTCGGGTAAATCCTTGTGCTGGTGTTCATAGCTTCTTCAAGATCGGCTTTCTTCAGAAGGGTCAGAACTTTGTGGAACTGAGGGTCAGCTATCTTGAATTCGTCGAAGCATAGTTGGTAACCAGATACAACATTGGAAGCAGCCATTGATTGCTATGACTTTTCAGAACTGAATAGAAATTTAGTTGAGCGTTCTGAAAGCTAGGATTTCTTTTGAGAGAGAAAGAATGAATGAGCTTTTGAATTTCAAAGGTGAACCGTCAAAGGTCATTTTTCAAAATGTATTTGCAACTTCCCTCGTCACGATCTGCAGAGTGGGACACATATCGAGTTTTGCAGGGCTCCATAGTTTTAAGTAATGTGAAAAATACTGATATGCCCTTAGCTCCCCCTGAGTTGGTGGATCCTTTAGGACGACTACGATCGTTGAGATTGCTCTACGATTGTTGAGTACACTACTAAACCTGCCCCACGATCATTGTCTCTCCGGGTTCTTGTGATGCAATCTAAATTAGCATCTCTTTTGGATTAAGGTAGCTCAGGAAGGGACAACCTCTTGGTCTAAGAATAAGGGTCAGGTTTGTCCCTGAGGCGCTCATCAGAAGGGCTGCTTAATCTTGATGGAAATGTTGTCATCACAGTGGGCTTTTCTGCCATGCCGAGACTGCTCCACGATCGTTGTTTCTATTAGTCATCTTTACGATTTTAACATAGTCTTTTTATTAGCATGGTTAGTACCAACTAGAGCATAGATTTTATGGTTGTAAAATTAGCATACCTAACTCACTTATCAATTTCTTAAATCTGGATTCATCTAAGGGTTTTGTAAAAACATCAACAAGTTGATTTTCAGTAGGGATGTATTGTAGAGATATAGTTCCATTTTGTGTATGATCCGCAATAAAATGATATCTTATTTCTATATGCTTAGTCCTCGAATGCATGACAGGATTATGTGTTATTGCTATGGCACTTGTGTTATCACAGTGAACAGGTATAGATTTGATGTCAAACCCATAATCTGCTAGTTGGTTCTTCATCCATAAGATTTGAGTACAGCAGCTGCCTGCAGAAAAGTATTCAGCTTTTGTTGTTGAGGTAGATACTAAATTTTGATTCTTGTTAAACCAGGACACAAGTCTATTTCCTAGCAATTGACAAGTGCCACTGGTACTTTTTTTTATCGATTTTGCAGCCTACAAAATCAGCATCTATATATCCTGTCAGTTCAAAGGAGGACTCCTTGGCATACCAAAGTCCCGAGAGAGGTGTGCCTTTGAGATACTTGAAAATTCTCTTTACAATAGTTAAGTGTAATTCCTTAGAATTAGTTTGAAATCTAGCACATATACATGTTGCAAACATTATGTCTGGTCTATTGGCAGTTAGATATAGAAGAGAACCTATGTGACACCCCAAAATCGGGGTTACTTTTTAAGTCTAGTTTGGTGCTCACGATAATAACTTAACCATTCATACTATCATAAACCTATCTTATATTACATAAATACCCTACTTAAATCCCAGGTTCTATATACCTTTACATAACTTAAATACCAAATAACATTACATCACATAGTATTAAAAGTATTTGTTGGGAGATTGCATATTTATAATTTGTAGTTGAAATTTAATTGTCATGATTATATGTAAAGTCCTTCAAAGGATGCATGTACAAGGACTTAGTGATAGATCAAACTTGTTAGGTTGATCTGGTCTTTAAATGTTTATCATTCTGTAAATGAATGTATAGAAGAAAAGATCAAAGCTGTTAGGTTGATCTATATCTTGAGATGTAATAGATAGGGTTCAACTAAATCATAGTCTATCGAGCTGATCAAAGAAATTGCAGGAGCCAAGGCAGACTCGTAGAGCATCAAGGATCGTAGTCTGTCAGCCTTGAAGGGCCTCTCCAGAAATCGTAGTGGTCCAAACGTTTGCCGAGCCAACCAATAGATCGTAGTGTGCGCTCGAAAATGTAGAGTCTGCAAGACAAGCAAGTGAAGATCGTAGTGTGCCAAGCCCTTAAGAGAAATTGTAGTGCTTTTGTTTGCTAAATAACGGATCAAGCATCAAGGTGGCAAGACACCACGATCAGAATCGTAGAGCGTCATATGTCTATGTCAGAAACATCAAACCTTGCACATTTGTTTGAAGATAAATCCCAACAAAAGTGGAAAAGGTTATAAACGTTGAAGTCCTCTCCATTCCCAATGACACATAAGATATCCTTAGTATACAACAAAGAAACATATTGAAGAAGCTAAGGAAAGTACCATGGGACAGAGTAAAACATCTTTTCAGATGTTAGGTGAGATGGCAGTTTACTGTGTCAGTGGGCCAAAATACTAATCAGAAGATGTGCAGAAAAGTCTCTATCAAAGTTCTGAAATGTCAAATGCATTAAATGCTTCAACGGATATCCTCAATGGATACATTTCAAGGATCATATATATGCAAAACATCTGCAGATAAAAGAAAAAGAAAGCATTGAACAAAACGTTGAAGAACTCTAAACTCTCAACTCTACGATCTGAAAAAGAGAAAGCTTTTTCAGCTACTCAGTTCTTTCGAACAAGAGCTTAACGACAACTGAGTAGCACCAATCAAGAACTTATCAACTACCAACCAAGTGAAGTAAAAAGTTACAAGTCAGAAGGACTTGAAGAGTTCTAAGTGAACTGTGAAGAACCAAGTCTGCTGGACTTGAAGAGTTCAAGAGTGAACTAAGAAGTGCCTAGACTGTTGGTCTAGAAGGAATCTGTGAGGTTTAGAAAGTGTAAAGATATCCTTAGTGGATTTCCTACTCAAGGAGTAGAAGAGTGGACTAGGAGCTTTAAGTGCTCTAAACCACTTAAAATTGTTGTGTCTATTACATTCTTGCTATAACTCCTATAACTGTCATAACTATCTCACTCTCATTAATTCACAACATCTAAGAGGGAGTTCAAACAAATATTAATTCCGCTGTGTTTAAATCATTAACAAAACTAACAAAGTATTTTGAAAATAATTTTAAAATATCTATTCAACCCCCCTTCTAGATAACTATTGTGCCTTCGGGAACTAACAATTTGTATCAAAACAGGTCCTATTAAACATCCTACAAAGCTTAAGTAGATCTAATGGCACATTTGATAAGCGAATCAAAGACTGGAGGAGGCAGCAAGCCACCTATGTGCAATAAAGACAAATTCGATGACTGGAAAGTTAGGATGCAAGCATACATGGATTCAATAAATGAAGATCTATTTGAAACTGTTCAGAATGGGCCCTACGTTCCTACAAAGCTTGCACCAACTCCAGACAACCCAAATAGAATAAAGATCAAGGTCAAAGAAGAATGGACAGACAACAAAAAGTGAGTTGTTCAACTAGACAAAAAGGCCAAGAACATTTTGTTCCAATCCTTAGAAGATGATCTGTTCGAGAATGTGGTCAACAGCAGAATAGCAAAAGAAGTTTGGGAAGCATTGCTCATCATGCATGAAGGAACAGAAGAAGTCGGAGAAAACAAGCAATCTCTCCTGACTCAGCAAAATGAAATGTTTGCACACGTTCAAGGAGAAAATGTCACTTCCACCTACGAAAGATTCAACGTAATGATCAACTCTCTATGAGCCTGTGGAAAGGTCTATCCAAATAAAGATCTAATCATAAAGTTCATGAGAGCCTTACCTAGCAACTGGGATGCCAAAACCACTGCTATCATAAAGTCAAAAAATCTCCATGAAATGACTGTTCAACAGTTATATGGCAATCTTCTTACATATGAACTAGAGCTGACTCAACGAGCAGAAACTCTATCTAAAGGAAGAAAGAAGGATAAAGGAGTTGCTCTCAAAGCAACTGATAACATCTCAAAGTCAACACTGAAAATGACTCTGACTATGATGAAGACTTTGCAATGTTGGTAAAAAGACTTAGAAGGTTCATGCGTCAAGGAAAAAGCCGCAAACCAAAGAAGTTCAACAACTTCAATAGCTAGGAAAAAATAAACGACTTATGCTACAACTACAAAAAGTCTAGCCACTTCATTGCAAACTGCAACAAGCCTCTCAGAGAAGAACTCAAGAAAAGATCACATCCAAAAAAGGAATTCAAAGGCAACAAAAGGCCTCAGAAGAAAGACAAAGGTCTTGTAGCTGGAGGATCATGGAGTGACTCAGACAATGACTCAACTCCCGAATCTGGAGATGATGAAGACCCTCAAATGGAAAATCTTTGCCTGATGGCCAAGCATGTAAAGGACAAAAAGAACTTCAACATTCATGAAGTAAGGATAGATGAGGTATTTGAATTTAACACTCCTGATGTAGACATTGATGATTTAAGAACTGCACTGCATAGCATAACATCTGATCTGCATCAGTACATGAAATGGTTCAGAGTTCTGTCCAAAGATTATTCACTTCTTCAAAAGGAGAAAGATAAAGTTCAGGAAGAACTGGAAATAGCCCTTCTAAGTACTGACTCTCTCTCCAAGCTTGAAGCTAAAAATAAGCTTTTAAAACAGACAAATGAGCTCAATGCACAAAGAGAGTCAAGACTAACCTCTAAAATTGAGGAACTAAAAAGGACAATCTCAACATGGAACAAATCCTCTTCATCCATAGACTCCCTGTTCTCTAGCCAGAGAAATGTCTCTGACAGAACAGGATTAGGCTTTGGGAAACCCATCTCAGAGCCATGTGTGGAAAAGGAAAAGGAAACTAGCACTAGTAATGCTTCAAGTTTTAGTAGAGGCATTATATTTGTGAAATCCTCACAGAAGGAAGAACCAGTTCAATCCTGCTCCTCTGAGTCAATCCATATTCCAAGGAATAAAGGATCTCATGCTGGCCTGGGTTTCAGGAAAGAGAAGAGTAACCCAACCACTATTTTCCAACCTTGAAGAATCGTAGAGTTGAGTAAAAACAACTCCACAAACTAACTGGGAAGCAATAATAGAGGAAAAACACACTCATCTCAAATCATGAAAACACAAAGACATATGGGAAAAGAAGAATCAGTTTAACAGAAGGATGACTAATAACCCATAAAAGTCCAAATGGAGGAAGAATCCTCATACACACACAAGCATGGATCATATTTGATGTTTTAGGTGCAATAAGGTTGGTCACAAGGCTGCAACGTGCTATTATAATCCTACTCATGAGAAACCCAAAATCAAGCAGATTTGAGTTCCTAAGGGTACTAACAAAGTAGGACCCATGCAAGTATGGGTGCCAAAATAAGAGTTTTATCTTACCACAGGAACCAAGCTCCACGATCATAACCTGGTATCTGGACAGTGGATGCTCAAGGCACATGACAGGGAACAAAGCCCTTCTGTCTAACTATATAGAGAATGAGGGTCCTGCAATCATCTTTGGGGATAATGGCTCTAGCAAGACAAGAGGATATGGCTCAGCTAGAAATGGTGCAGTGTCTTTCAGCAAATTGGCCTATGTGGAAGGACTACAACACAATCTTCTGAGCATAAGTTAACTCTACGACAAGGCTCATCAAGTAACATTCCTCAACAATCAATGTCAAGTCAGAGATCTGAAGACATCCGTCATAAAGCTGACCAGAACAAAAGAAGGAAATGTCTACACAGTAAATCTTGGTCAACTAAGATTAGACGAGACAATATTCTTTCTGGCTAAAGCATTTGAAGAAATGAGCTGGCTATGGCATAGAAGACTGTCTCATCTCAACTTCAAGAGCATGTCTAAACTGGCCTCAAAGGATCTAGTTACAGGCTTGCCTAAGTTTAGCTTCGTCAAAGAAAGGCCTTGTAATGCCTGTCAGCTTGGAAAGCAGACTAGAAGCTCATTTAAGAGCAAAACTGCAAACTCAATTGACAAACCCCTGCAGTTGCTTCACATGGATCTATTTGGGCCGATTCCAACAACAAGCCTTGGAGGGAAAAAGATACTCACTAGTCGTGGTGGATGATTATACCAGATTCACATGGGTGTTCTTTCTGACCTCGAAAGATGAAATAAGCTCCCAACTGATCAAGATGTTCAGACTATTAATGAACGAGAAAGAGGAGAAAATTAAGGCTATAAGGAGTGATCATGGTAAAGAATTCGACTTCTCTGAAATGGACCAGTTTTGCACAGACAATGGCATCAGTCACAACTTCTCAGCTCTATGAACTCCTCAACAAAATGGAGTAGCTGAAAGAAAGAACAGGATGCTAATAGAGGCTGGAAAAACTCTACTAGCAGCATCCCATCTGCCTAAGTACTTATGGATAGAAGTTGTCAACACTGCATGCTACACTCAGAATAGATCACTGATACACTCTACGATTAAAAAGACTCCCTACGAACTGTGGAAAGGAAGAAAGACAAATGTCAGCTACTTCGATGCATTCAGTTGTGCATGCTAGATTCTCAACAATGGAAAGAAGTATTTGACAAAGTTCCAACCCAAGTCAGACGAAGGAATCTTTCTTGGGTATGCCACAGACAGTAAGGCCTACAGAGCGTTCAACAAAAAGACACTGAGCGTTGAAGTCTCAACCCACATCATCTTCGATGAAACAGACTTGGACAAAACTATGTCTCAAGACACTATGAATGATAATTCAGACACTACAAACGAAGTTGTCGAGCCCAACACCACGATCGTAGTCCCAGAAAATGAGATCGTTGAGCAAGAAGAGGAGATCATAGAGAGAACTATGCAAGACAGCGAACCTCCACATCAAGAAGGCAATAGGACGGATGTTCCAACAGGAAATAGATGGGCAAGAGATCACACTTAAGAACTAATCATTGGAGACCCAAATAAAAGAGTCAAAACAAGAGCTACCACCCAAAATGAGTGTTTTTATTTGAGCTTTCTGTCACAGATGGAACCCAAGAAGATAGAAGATGCTATGGAAGACTCCAGCTGGATAGAAGCCATGCAGGAAGAACTAAATCAGTTTGAAAGAACCAAAGTATGGAGATTAGTTCCAAGACCAAAAAATCATCCTGTTATTGGCACCAAGTGGGTCTTCAGGAACAAGATGGATGAAGATGGAGTAATAACCAGGAATAAAGCAAGACTGGTGGCCAAAGGTTACTCTCAGGAAAAAGGCATTGACTACGATGAGACATTTGCACCTGTTGCCAGACTAGAAGCCATCAGAATATTCCTTGCCTTTGCTGCTCATATAAAGTTCAAAGTATTTCAGATGGATGTCAAAAGTGCATTCCTAAATGGTGAACTTCAAAAAGAAGTATATGTAGAGCAACCTCCAGGTTTCATCAATCCATCTCTTTCCAATTATGTCTATAGATTAGACAAAGCCTTATATGGTTTTAAACAAGCACCTAGAGCATGGTATGAAACATTAACTATCTTTTTTATTGAAAATGGGTTCACTAGAGGTAGAGTAGATACCACATTATTTCTTAGAAAGCATAAAGACAAAGTCTTATTAGTTCAAATATATGTTGATGACATTATTTTTGGATCTACTGATGAAAAGTTATGCAAGAGATTTTCCAAGCTTATGAAGAGCAAGTTTGAAATGAGCATGATGGGTGAGTTGAACTTCTTCCTTGGACTGCAAGTAAAACAGTCTGATGAAGGAATTTTTATAAACCAAGCCAAGTACATCAAAGATTTACTTAAAAAGTTTAACATGGAATCAGCCTCTCCCATGAAAACCCCAATTGCTCCAGCAACCAAGCTTGACAAAGATGAAAAAGGTAAAAGTATTGACATAACTCAATATAGAGGTATGATAGGCTCTCTTCTATATCTGACTGCCAGTAGACCAGACATAATGTTTGCAACATGCATATGTGCTAGATTTCAAGCTAATCCTAAGGAATCACACTTAACTGCTGTAAAAAGGATTTTCAGGTACCTCAAGAGCACACCTCACTTGGGGCTTTGGTATCCCAAGGAGTTCTCATTTGAACTAACAGGATATACAGATGCTGACTTTGCAGGTTGCAAAAATAGACATAAAAAGTATCAATGGCATCTGTCAGCTGCTAGGAAACAGACTTGTGTCCTGGTTTAGCAAGAAGCAAAACTCAGTATCTACTTCAACTGCAGAAGCTGAATACATTCTTTGGCAACATTCTTTGTACCTGATCCTCTCTAGATGAAAAATTAGCTAGCGGACTATGGGTTTAAATTCAAATCTATCTCGGTTCATTATGATAACACAAGTGCCATAGCAATAACACATAATCTTGTCATGCACTCTAGGACTAAGCATATAAAAATAAGGTATCATTTCATTAGGGATCATGTGCAAAATGGAACTATATCATTACAATATATTCCCACTGAAAATTAACTTGCTGATGTCTTTACAAAACCTCTAGATGAATCCATATTTAATAAACTAATAAGTGAACTAGGCATGCTAAATTTACAACCATAAAATCTATGCTCTAGTTTGTGCTAACCATGCAGATATAAAGGCTAAGTTCGAAATTGTAGACATGACCAAAGAAAGTCCACAATCGTAGAGTTGCAGTGATATGAAAGACCACGATCGTAGAGCTCTATTAACAGAACAAAGAAGCATCCTGTGATGATAAAGTTCCAACAAGTCAAAGCAATCTCTTTGTCAAGCGCCTCAAGGACAAACCTAACCCTTAATTCACTCTAAGAGGTTGGCCCTTCCTGAGCTACCTTAACTCGAGAGAAATGCTAAGTCAAAAGTTCAATCACAAGGACCAGGGCAGACAACATTCGCAGAGCAGATTCAGAAGTAAACTCAACGAATACAAAGCAAACTCGGTGATTGTAAAGTAGACTCGACAATCACAGTGCATACTCGACGATTATAAGAACTTCCTCAACGATCGTAGTCCTCCCAAAGGACACATCAGCTCAGGAGGAGCTAAGGGGCAAATCAGTATTTTCCCACATGTTAAAATTGTGGAGCCAAGCAGAACTTGACACATGTCTCTCTAATCAAATCGTGTGGAGGGAAGTTACAAGTATAGTTTAAAAACTCTTTTTGAAAACTCAGAAGTTCAAAAAGCTTATATACATCTCTCTCTCTCCAACAGCAGAAACCCTAGCTTTCAAAATTGCAAAATCATCCTCAGTACAAAGAAATCAATGCCAGCCTCAAATGTCATCTCTGGTTACAGACTCTATTTCAATGAGTTCAAGACAGTTGATCCTAAATTTCTCAAAACTCTGTCTCTAATAAAGAAAACTGGTCTTGAAGAGGCTCTGGGTACAAGCACATGGATCTACCCTAAGCTGATAAAGGAATTCTACAGAAATGGTGCGTTCAAAAATGACATCATCACTACGAGGGTCAGGGATGTAAAAATCAAGCTCAAGGTTGAGGACATAAATCTAGCCCTAGGTTTCAAATTAAAAGGGTTTCCATTCATAGATGGCATCGATTTCCATGAAGGACTTAAGAGAATGCACCATAAGAAGTTCCCCGCTATCAAAGGATACAAGAAGAAAGAGTTCCCTCAGAGGTATGAATTCTTGGCAGACATTGTTAGGAAATGCATATGCTGCAAGAGCTTTGACCATGATTCTATAAACGAAGTACAGCCTAAGCTCATGACAACAATAAGCTGTGGCATTCAACTCAACTATGGAGCTCTACTACTTGACTGGATTAGGAAATGGATCCAAAGCTCGAAGAAATCAAAGAGCTCTGGAAAGATGCTCTACGGGCGATTCATTAGCATCATACTACAGTCTGCTTTGGGAGATAAAATTGGTGATGATGAAGGCGAATCCATAAATCCAAACAGAAGAATGACTCAGCAGCTGTTTGAGAACTGGAAAAGGAATCCAGCACAGAATGTGAGAATGATGTCTGAGTCTAGTGGAAGGACCGGTGATGCAAAGGAATCAGGGATTCTAGGAAATATGTATGTCATCAAAGAGACTGAAGAAGAATAGGAAGAGATCAATAAAGAAGAACCTACTACTTTAGTCAGAAAAAGTAAGGGGAAAAGAAAGCTGAAGGCTCAAATGACAGTGGAACCCCAGGGATCAACCAAAGATGTACCTCAAGAATATTATGATATTGAAACTCTGAGGATTTTGAGAAGGAAAGAACAGCAGGCTGAGGCAGATGAAGACAGAGCTACCATCTCTTAGCTGTTGAAGAAAAGTAAACACAGTTAAAAATCCAAGAGGCCCTCTATCTCTTCAAAGAGTCCATACCGATCGTAGAGACCAGACTGGACACCACTCCTGAAGAAAATGCTGCAACAACTTCTAAGACCGATCAACCATTCAGAGCTGAAGCTGGAGGAAGTGCTGAGGATGTGGCTCAACCTAAAAAGTCAAGAAGAAAACTTGTAAAGAAATACATTCTTGTCAATGAAAAGGCCTTAATGGAGGAAGATAAAAGGATAGCTACAGAAAAGAGGCTATCCGAAGCAAGTCAAAAGAACATAGCTCAGATTGAGGGGGAGCTTTCTGAAATTCCTACTTTAGAGAATGCTCCAGCTGAGGGGGAGCTGTCTGAAATGCAAATGGATGATATAACTGAGGGGGAGCATCATGAAGTCCTCATGACAGAAGAAGCTGCTCCTGAGAAGGAACTGCCAAGAGATCATCAGGAATCTCCTTATGTTCCTCACAAAATTCTAGCTTCAGAAACTGCAGGATTGGAAAGAAGTGATACTATGGAGGGTGAGAAAGAAAGTGCAGTGGAGGTAATTGTTGAAGTGGAATCTTCACAAGAAGACATAGAAGAAGAAGAGGATGCTGAGGTTGAGATTATAGCTATGGGTTGTGATGGTTATAGGAAAGCTATCTATAATCATCTGTTCTCCTACCTTCCGATGATGCCTTTTCACAGAGCCTAAATTCTCAACTCCTGGGATCACATGTTCTGGACCTTCAAAGCCTATCCAGCAATCTCTGTGCTAGCTCATGGATTCCCAGACAACCTCAACTTTGAACGAAAGCTAATCATAAATGGTTCTTCTTCAGAAAATAGGCATGAGGTAAAAACTATCCACATCTCTTTCAAAATTAATGACTGTCCATCATCATGTTTCAAGAAATTCTATGAATTCCCAAGATGGTTGGAAGTGATTCTTCATCCACTCAATTAATTCCCAGTTACAAAATCTCAACATTTTGTAATTGATAAACCAAATGTGCCTAATTTTCTTTTGATACAATCTCCTATCATCTCTCACTCTACGATTACTGATCCAAGTCCAATCGTAGAGTCACATGATCCAGTCATATAATCACCTCATCCTGAAACTCAACCCCACACACCAACCCCTCCATCAGATGTCCCTTCCTCGTCCTCTAAGGAACATTTCAACCTTGATCTTGCTCTCTACACTATGCAAGATCAATACACAAGGACCCCTCCTCCAAATAATTCACAACTCATTGAACAAATATTAGAACTTCCCACCAAAACAGAGTTGTCTGAAGCATCCAAAAAGGTGACCAAGGACATATAAGAAGAACTTGAAGTTCACTCAGACCTTGTTCAACTAAGGCTGACTCATCTGATAGATGTTGCAAATACTCTCCCAAACACCCTAAGTTTTAAGCTCAAAAAGAAGCTTAGGGAGATCATAAAGGACATGATTCAGAGCATAAATGAAAGGGATCAAATCCACTTTCAACCCGCTAAGAAACATACGGATGTTGTTCTGATTTTATAGACCACTCAGGAGTCCCAGAATAACCTTATGATACAAAGTATCACAAATCTATAAACTGCAGTGAATGAATTTCAAGAATTCTCAATGGGTCAAATGAAACAGACGGAAAATGTCCTGACCATTCTTCAAAAGAGGGAAGATCATTCTGATTCTCTAATTAAAGAAAACTGTGAAGACATTACTCAATCCTAGCATCAGCTCAATGAGCTTGTCCAAGGCATGACTTGTCTATCTGAAGACATTCGAACTCTTGATGCTGACATAAAGGGGGAGAATAAAGGGAAAGGAGGTAAAGGTATAGGCACATTCATAGCTCAATCCTCAAGAAGCCCTCCTACAAGACAGCCTCAACATCAAACTCCACGATCTAAATAGCAGTAAATTTTAATGGCACAACCATTAAGGAGTCAAGGCCCTCTTTCTAGCTCACATGAAGTGACCACCATAGGCCTAAGAATGCTGATTGGAGATCCAGCATTCATGAATAGGCACGATCATAATGAAAGACTAAGTCAAAGCGAGCTGGAAGATATTGCACGGAGAGACAAAGTAAGTAGGAGAAGAAGTGCTGAGGAGTATGCAAATCCTCCGAGAAGCAAAAGGCAAAAGAAATAGAGATAAGTTAAAACTCAATACTTATTGATGTAACTAAGCTTAATTGTAATATCTATCTTTACAAACATCAATAAATTTATGCTTATTCTCTAGAAGTTTTAGCTGCTCACTGAAACACTAAGTCATATTTACTTTCTAGCAATTGCATCTAAAAATTGATAATCATGATACAAATCTCCTTGGTTATGTTAACATCAAATAGGGGGAGATTGCATATTTATAATTTGAAGTTGAAATTTAATTGTCATGATTATATGTAAAGTCCTTCAAAGGATGCATGTACAAGGACTTAGTGATAGATCAAACTTGTTAGGTTGATCTGGTCTTTAAATGTTTATCATTCTATAAATGAATGTATAAAAGAAAAGATCAAAGCTGTTAGGTTGATCTATATCTTGAGATGTAATAGATAGGGTTTAACTGAATCGTATTCTATCGAGCTGATCAAAGAAACTGCAGGAGCCAAGGCAAAATCGTAGAGCATCGAGAATCGTAGTCTGTCAGCCTTGAAGGGCCTCTCCAAAAATCATAGAGTGGTCCAAATGTTTGCCGAGCTAAATCAGAGATCGTAGTGTGCGCTCAAAAATGTAGAGTCTACAAGACAAGCAAGTGAAGATTGTAGTGTGCCAAGCCCTTAAGAGAAATTGTAGTGCTTTTGTTTGCTAAGTAACGAATCAAGAATCAAGGTGGCATGACACCACGATCATAATCGTAGAGAATCATATGTCTATGTCAGAAGCATCGAACCTTGCACATTTGTTTGAAGATAAATCCCAACAAATGTTGAAAAGGTTATAAATGTTGAAGTCTTCTCCGGTCCCAATGACACAGATGATATCCTTAGTTTACAACAAAGAAACTTATTGAAGAAGCTAAGGAAAGTACCATGGGACAGAGTAAAACATCTTTTCAGATGTTAGGTGAGATGGCAGTCTGCTGTGTTAGTGGGCCAGAATACTAATCAGAAGATGTGTAGAAAAGTCTCTATCAAAGTTCTGAAATGTCAAATGCATTAAATATTTCAACGGATATCTTCAACGGATACATTTCAAGGATCATATATATGTAAAACATCTACAGATAAAAGAAAAAGCAAGCATTAAACAAAACACTGAAGAACTCTAAACTCTCAACTCTACGATCTGAAAAAGAGAAAGCTTGCTCAGCTACTCAGTTCTTTCGAACAAGAGCTTAACGACAACTGAGTAGCACCAATACAGAACTTATCAACTACCAACCAAGTGAAGTAAGAAGTTCCAAGTCGGAAGGACTTGAAGAGTTCTAAGTGAACTGTGAAGAACCAAGTCTGCTGGACTTGAAGAGTTCAAGAGTGAACTAAGAAGTTCCTAGGCTACCGGTCTAGAAGGAATCATGAGGTTTAGAAAGTGTAAAGATATCCTTAGTGGATTTCTACTCAAGGAGTAGAAGAGTGGACTAGGAGCTTTAAGTGCTCTAAACCACTTAAAATTGTTGTGTCTATTACATTCTTGCTATAACTCCTATAACTGTCATAACTATCTCACTCTCATTAATTCACCACATCTAAGAGGGAGTTCAAACAAATATTAATTCCGCTGTGTTTAAATCATTAACAAAACTAACAAAGTATTCTGAAAAGAATTTTAAAATATCTATTTAACCCCCCCTTTTAGATAATTATTGTGCCTCCGGGAACTAACAATATTTCTTACATTCACTACTTAAGTTCAAATAAGCACAGGCGCTTAATAAAAGAATATTCAGCAACTTTGCCTTTTCCCTTATCTTTCCCGGACGTACAAGCGCCCTCGGTTTTAACTGAAAACATTATATTTAATGCAAGTGTGAGCAAAAGCTTGCTCAACAAGGAAATAAGCAGTTAAATATAATGTAACAAAAATATTTGTAGCAATGAGGATACAATTCAATAGATACCGAACAAGACAGTTCTTTAAAAGTTTTGAGTCTGAAAATCAGGCCTTAGCATGTTATAAGGTCAAATAACCAGTGAACTTTATACTAGAATTGACAGTACTAACACTGTAATCCATGGATACAAACAGTTACTGTAGTTGTTCTATATCCTAGACTTGTACTTTAGGGGATCAGCCTAAGTACCTTACATCGTGCACAACATAATCGTCTAATGACACTTTACATGTCCTTCGGAATCATATGTCCAGTACAATATGCCCTTATAAAAGGGTTGTTCATTCATAGCATTATATAAGAGTCCGCACCACAACAAAATGGTTTGGAAAACATTCAATGAGATTTTCATGAATAATATATCTCAATAGCTGTCTAGCCGAAATAATGGCATTGTCATTCTTTCAATATTATCAAAATAACTGAACTTGAAGCATTAAGGTACAAATAAGTTGAATAACTTGAAAAGACAGATTTTGAGTTAAATACTGTAATATAACTTATTTAAGAGAGAACAGTATGACATCCTAACTATTCTCTTGAAGCTGATTGGAATTAAAAGGTTATTCAACCTTGTATTATTCATAAATAATGAACGACAGTTCAGAATTTAGAGAACATGTCCATGTACGAATAATTTTAGAATACTTGTTCAATAAAGAGTAAGAGTTAGAAACTTGCCTTGTTTTTGGATTATTGGTACAGACTCAATTTAACGTGTGTGTTCTCACAGGTCCTACACAAGTATTGGCATTTACAAGCATATTAGCCACATAGCCAGGTCATATAGTTTGTATGTTCACACATCACATAATTCAGTGGTCAATATTATAGTTTAGATTCCTATATCTGAGTTATTTTATATATTTTTCAAATACCTCATCCATGTTTTCACATTAGTCATTTTTCTCTTTAATAGGGTTCGACTAACTTTCAGCTCATAACTCTTATATAGTTTAAGTTCATATTTCTCTTCTTCTTTATCAAGATATATTGCAACCTTCTTTATGATTTAGTTATTTCGGGGTGAATACATAAGGTATTTCATGAATTGAGTATGGTTGTGTATTATAAGAGTAAACTTTAGCTTCCCTTTTTGCTTTGTAAAATAAAATGTTAAACCATTCAGTTGAACTTACTATATTTCTTAATTGTGACCAAAACAGCTCTTCCAAGGCTTTATTAGACCTAATTTGGTTCAATAATCCCAACATAAGATACCCATTTGTGCTAGTTCTATTTCAGAGTTGGTTAATCCATTTATACAACATTTGAGAATCTTGCAGGTTCATCCATCTCAATTAGTCGGCTAGGGCTTAACATATTTTAAGACTATTCTCAAAACATTCCCTTTTTCTATTCTTTTTATTAAGTATACTAAATAGTCCCTTAATGTTTTTCTATGCTAGCAACCAAGCTTGGCTTGGCACCATAAGGTTTAGCTAAGTTTGGTGTGGCCACCTTTGGCCACACGGCCCCATTTAAACATGTCTTAGCTCCAACAGTCTCAACCCATAACACTTGCACTATCTTTGTAATATAATTACTAACTCCTTTACAAAAAATTGTATCTACATTGTTATGCTTATGTACAAGCTTACCTAGACAGTAAAATTACATTCTATGTCTTATTTCTTCAAGTTCTATTTTCAATACCAACTGGCTATCCAAACTGCCATAGCAGTTGCTTGCTATGAATTGCTATTGTCTAAAGGTAGCAGCTCTACCTTCTTTTCCAACCCATGTTCCTCTAAGTTTTACAATGAATCTATAATATTTTATGAGGCTAATAGTCATTTAGGTTTCACAATAAGGAAGTTAATGTAGCTTAAATTATTCTCAGCTTCAACTGAGTTTAGCAAGCTTAACACTGCATTAGTAGTTAGTTGAGGCTACATATTATTGCTAACTGCTAGCAGTCCCATGATTCCCTTTTTATCAAATTTTCACTCTCAAGTCATCTATCAGTTGGAATAATATACCTCACACATTTTCTCAATATTGGGATGTTAGAACAAAGTTATAGGAGATATTTAGTTGCCTACTGTTATTGGTAAAAGCTATTGTCCTTGGACAGTAGCTTGCTCTCTTGATCCTAAACTTTGCTACACTTTAAATTTTATCCCAACTCACTAACTGCAGCTAAAAGAGAGCCAAAAGAAACCAACTCAGTTGCTAAATTAGCACTACAGCTACCTACTTGTTATTGCCAAAGACAATAGCTACTTGATTTTGGTTGGTACTAATCTGCTATAGCTGCTACTCACTGCTACCTTTAGTAGCAGTCCTTGATTCTATTTGAGCTCTTAAGATCCCTACAGAATCTTGACATACTAAAGTGATGCAATAGTAGATCCCTGAAGCTATTTGCTATTATAATTAAGCAACAGATCCTGCTCCTTAACTCATGCCCAGCCATCCCTTAGCCTTACCCTTGCTAGATTTTGAATAGTAGGTATCTTGGTTACTTATCCTCTAGAGTTTTAAGGCTATTTAAGAGGTCTACCAAAAGTAGTATTAAACTCAAATCCATGGCTCAACCACTGCTCATCTTAGAGGGTTAAAAGACTTATTAGGCTAGAGTTTCCACTATTAGGCTTAACCAACAAAACTGCACTATACTAAAGTTTAACATACCAAAACATTTTATTCAACACATATGTTAAATAACTCTAGCCAATGCTCTACTTGTTCTAAAATTCAATTCTTTTGTTTTTCCTTATTTGACTAAGTGTGTCTAGTAGCTCTTACACTAGAAATTAACTGAGGTTACCTACTGCTACTACTTGACAACAATTATCCCCTTCTCAGCTCTCCCTTCATAATTTGTAGCCTTTGAAATAAAAGCTTAGTCAAACCCAAATTTAGATATAATATATCTAGCACATAGAAGTACTTTTAGAACTTAAGACACAATCAATTTGGTCTCTATAAACTGTCCCAAAATAGTGAGTAAAGGTGTTTGACATTCTAGTTTTTTTCTTTTTTAAACAATTGGTTTTCTTTGCCAAAATTTACTGCTCACTACCATTTAGTATGCTCAAACACTCTAAGTTATTGTTTCAATTCAAATATTCAACTATATTCCTTTTTTTAGATTTAACTAACATATAGCAATATTTGTAGAATTTGAAACACCACCACTTCAGTTTCAATTTGCTGCACAAACAACCCATTACAGTGGATTTATCTTCCTTTAGCTTTAATTCAAAATTTCTTAGTATTTAGGTTCCTTAACTCCCATTCCTTTGTATATTTCCTTTTTTTATGGACATCCTAACAGGTTAGAGAAGGATTATTGGCCACCTAAATATCAACCCCACTTTAACTGCATAGATAGGATCTTTAGGTAACTTAATATACCCAGTTTCAGTTCTGTTTTTATTTTAATAAGGAGTTAGATTCTTGATCTCACTTCACACATTCCAACACTCCATTTAACACCTCATGTAATAATTAAATCAATACCATGCTTAACTGTGGTCTAATGGTTAATTTTTGTTAAAATAGTCCACTTGGGACTTTTGTCAAACAGGTGGTGTGCATAGTTTTGTGCTACCAAATTCACTGCCATTCGTTTACATCAACAACCCATAATAACCTCCTTATTACTCCACGGCCCAACCTATCTCCTTGTGCCTAATTTCCATACATAACAGTAGCATACCAATGAATTAAATACTTCAGCAGTAACATAGCAACTAAAAAGGAAAACAGTCCTTCAAGTCCATGCCCAGCCATTCGGCCATGACAGTCTAGTTTCTCAATAAGGATGGAATGAAAAAGGAATGGAAAAGGATTTGAAAATTTACCTCAATAGCTCAGAGATTGCAAATGGATGTTGCTCAATTTCTTTTCCTTCTCGGTCAGACTCCCTTCTCTCCTCTCTATGTGTTTGATAGTTTTGAAGCTCAGTTAGTAGTACATCAACTGAGTTTGAGATACTTTGTATGGTTATAAGTAGCTCAGAAGGAAAGGCTAGCCATCATAGCTCTACTTAGCTGCTACCACCTTACTCTGACAGCTTAAGTTAGTTGCCCCAATTTGCTCAGCTGATACACTCACCCTTGGCTCTTATCCAGCTCCTTATCTGGCCCCTATACAGCAACCTAGATTGGCCTCTATAAGACTCTTGGTAGGCTACCTTTGCTCGCAGCTATCTTGACCACTATTGTTGCCTGACATACTGGCTCATACAGTGATTAGCCTCTCAACAGTTAGCTTAGGTATTCTAGAGGCCAACCAACCTGCTAACTAACTGTCAAATTGGGTTAGCTACTAATTGAGCCAACTAACTGATCTGTAAAACTTGAACTAATTAGCCCCCTTTTTCTTCACTATGGTTTGCCGGATTGGGCTTAGAGTAAGGCAGTGACTAGTTTTAAATTTGGGCTTAATCTACTTAGCTTATACTCTAGCAAAATAACTAAGGCTTAATAATATACATGGAAAAATTATTATGGCATAGTCCTGAATTGTATTTATTACTTCTACTTTTGCTAACAAACATACTTAGCACATACATTAAATAAAAAAATGATGCTTTCATAAATTCTAAATAATTCATGATCGTACCCCATTTCTTTTTTGTTATTAAATAACACTTTTAATTATATCTTAATATAAATACCTTTTCCTCAAGAATCTCTCTCAACTAAGCCATGTTGGCTTTCCTTTTAATTTATTCTTGATATTTATTTAACATTATCTTAGGGTATATCATCATCTCTTTCTTTATCATTCATAAACCAAGACATTAAGTAATAAATAATTATAATGTCATAATAAAATAATAATTATACATGCAAAAATTGACATTATAATAACTGAATATTATATAGAATTTTACGAGTCATTACATTCTCCCCCGTTATTAGGATTTTGTCCTCGAAATCACAAGTACAAGGTTACTCAAAAAGATGGGGGTAACTTTTCTTCATCTTTTCTTCGAGTTCCCATGTAGCTTCATCAGCACTGTGGTTCCTCTATATCACTTTTACAGAAGATATTTTTTTATTTCTCAAAACTTGTTCTTTCCTATCGATTATTTGAACAGGAAATTCTTCATAGGTTAGAACTTTTTCAACCTGAATAGGTTCATAGTGAATTACATACTTGTGATCTTGTTTATAAGGTCATAGAACCGATACGTGAAATATATTATGAATGTGCCCTAATTTTGGAGGTAAAGCTACTTCATAAGCCACCTCACCTATTCGCTTCAGTAATTCAAAAGGTCCTATGAATCTTGGACTCAGTTTTCCCTTCTTTCCAAATCTGATTTTTCTTTTCCAGGGAGATAATTTTAAAAACAGAAACCACCCTATTTCAAAATCTCTCTTTTTACGGTGCAAATCTCTATACTTCTTTTGCCTGTCTTGGGCTGCTACCAATCTTTCTCGTATTACTCGGACAATTTTCGCAGTTTGTTAAACTATTTCTGGTACCAAAAGTTTACATTCTCCAACCTCGTCCCAATAGAGTGGGGTTCTACATTTTCTTTCGTATAACACCTCGTAAGGCAGCATTCCTATACTTGTGTGATAACTATTATTATACGCAAACTCGACCAAAGGTAGGTGGTCATCTCAATTTCCCTCGAAATCCATGACGCATTCTCTTAGCATATCTTCCAATGTCTGAATTGTTCTTTCACTTTGGCCGTCAGTTTGAGGATGATACAGTGTACTCAATCTCAACTGTGTCCCCATACGTTCTTGTAGACTTCTCCAGAAATTAGATGTGAATCGCGGATCTCGATCGGATACGATTGATAATGGAACGCAATGTCTGGATACAATCTCCTTAACATATAGCTTAGCTAATTGATCTAGATTAAATCTGATCTTAATTGGTAAGAAATGCATTGACATTGTCAACCGATCCACAATGACCCATATAGTGTCAAAACCTTTCTGCGTAGTTAGAAGTCCCACAACGAAATTGTGTCGCCCCCAAAATAGGTATACATCACCCATTCTGAGTCGCCAAATACTTGGTACATAAATCAAATACAAACTTCTTTTATACAATACAACAAAAGTGTAGCTGAGAGTTTTTACAAGAATATTGTCTTCTAGATAATATCAAAACTCAAATAGAGTTCTCATTACATTTATTATCACACTATTTCATAGAATAGTGAGGACTATTATAGCCACCATCTTGGACCATCACTCCATTCCCCGACTAGTCCCGGCTACGTTCTCATTTCCTGAAGAGAACAATGAAAACAAAAGGGTGAGCTCAACTAGCCCAATAAGAAATATTATGACTAAAATAATGCAGAATAAATTATCATTAGCCTTCAACATTGTTAAACTAATAAACAACAAGTTTACTGCAACGGAACAAGCAATCCATTAGAAGAGTCAAGTAGAGCATGATATCTACTATCTTCTATGATTTAATAAGTTTTTCATCAACTTTATCACTGAGACTCAGCTTAATAAATAAACCACATCATCGAATCATCCCTGCACTACGGGCCAAGGATATTCATGTAATCATCAATGGTCATGATCATACCAACAACTATCCATCAATGCAGTACGGGCCAATGAGGACTTTTACCACATCATTTGTAACATTACAGGTCATGATTATACTAAATGATCCCTGGTCATAATCATACCAATCGACAGTCCATCTATGCACGTAAGCCAAAGATGACTTTCATCACAATATAAGCATGAGGATGATGATAATGATATAAGAATTCAATTAAAAGAAAACAAAGGATAAACTTTTAAAGATTTATAAATTAATTTATCCAGAATTCAATAATGTCTAAATTGTCAACATGATACTGCTTTGTGGAGTAAAATTCAAGAATAAAATTGTAACAAAAATGATTTAAACAGAAAAGAAATTAATTTTTGTCATGAATAGTACCCCGGATGAATAGTACTTTATGAATAGTACTCCGTGAATAGTACTTCGTGAATAGTACCTGTGAATAGTACCCATAAATAGTACTTTATGAATAGTACCCATGAATAGTACTTTGTGAATAGTATTTCGTGAACATTACTCCGGTATAAAAAGCTTAAAATTTGACAAGAATGTTCAGAAAATATCCTTGTGAAACGATACTAGATGAAGCGCAAATTTCAAGGATATTCTACTAATTTCATGGAGTATAAAAGAAATACTTTAACAGAATGAGTGTAAAATTAGGAATACGAAACGAAATAATATTAATCACATACTACAGAGTATGGAAGAAAATATTATTTCTTATTAATACTAAAAAAATAATATCCCTTACCTTAAAAGAAGACTAGATACTGGAATAGTGAAGTAGCAGAATACTCTTCTTCTTTCTCATTATAGTTTCTCTCTTTATAGCTGCTCTTGTGAGTCTTAGTCAATTGGTGAGAATGATAGAAAAATGAGCTTCTATTTATAGAAAAATATAGTTTCGATAATTGCACGTTTTGGGGCTCGAAATATTACAGTATAATACCTTCATCTTTTCCTTCATTTTTAATTTAGTCCCGCAAGTATTATCAAACATTACACCACCTCCCCTAATAGTACATGCATGTGAATCAATAGTACATTCATGTGAATCAATAGTTCTATACATGTGAAAAAAATAGTTACAATATAGTACCTTCTTCAATACCTCTATTTTTAATTTAGTCATGCAAGTATTATCAATCTTGCATCAACTCCCCTAATAGTACATGCATGTGAACAAATAGTTATAAGTATGTGAATTAATAGCAATTAATAGCTCATTTATCCGATTAATTACCCGATTAGTCACTTTAACCTCCAGAAATCAATTATTATCGAAATAAATGTCAATTTTCATTAACACTAATAATTTCAACACAATGGAAATATCAATTTCATCTTTAATCAACACGAACTTATTCATCATTAATATTATAACTCACAATATTTAACAACCAGATCATTTCCAGAAAGAAGTGGCTTTCTGATAAGGATTTCTCCCTATTGACGCACAATTAGGTGACCAAACCTCTCCTCGACAAAACTTCTAGACATCGTCAATATTGTAAATAATAATATGAATAACTTTGTCATCTCAATTATTGATTTAATAATATAAAATATTATGCAGATGATACTGTGACAATAATTGAATCAATAATATGAGAGATATTATGCAGCAATTATTGTAGTAATAATTTAGTATAACTGAGTGACTTCTCACGTAAGAATCAATAATCAAAGATACTATATAATACTGTGTGCTACTATGCAATCACGCGTATTATTGTACTTTTACTACCAGGCAGTTCAACAGTTTAACGGTAAAACTTTCGCCGTTATTTTTATAAAAGATATTTATGTTGTTTTCTAACACCGACAATCCTTCCTTTGTGGGATCCACCAATGATTGTGTCATCGTACGAATATTCCTTGTTAAAATGAATACTCCCCGACCAATCGAATATTTTATAACCACTTGCTTACTTTGCAAAATTTGTAAATATTACCCACAACTATAACATTATATCAAATCCACACCATAATATTCAAAAATATATTTCGAGAAAAATTAATCTTTATTCATAAAAGTTGGGGTCTTACAACCTCCCCTTCTTATGAAATTTTGTCCTCGAAATTAGGGTACATACCTGGTATATCGAAGAGGTGAGGATACATTGACTTCATTTCAGATTCTAACTCCCAGGTCATTTTCTCAACATCATGGTTTCTCCACAAAACTTTGACTTGAGGTATAACCTTGGAGCGTGGAATATGATCCTTTTTATCCAAGATTTTAACAGGTACCTCTTCATATGTTAAATCTTCCGCTATCTCGTCCGGTTCTTATTCAATAATGTGGTTCGGGTCTTTCACATATTTACGTAACCTAGATATGTGAAAAATGTTATGAACACGAGACATACTTGGCGGTAAGGCGAGTCTATAGGCCACAATTCCTACTCGATCGAGGATTTTGAATGGCCTAATAATCGAGGATTGAGCTTTTCTCTCTTTCCAAATCATGCAACTCCTTTCCATGGAACAACACATAACAACACATGATCTCCAACATTGAATTTCACGTCCTTTCGATGAAGATGAGCATAACTCTTTTATCGATCTTGTGAGATTTTTATATATTGTCAGATCATTTGAATCTTTTTCGTAGTCATGCGTACCAATTCCAATCCCAACAACGTTGCTTCACCCACCTTATCCCAGCATATTGGAGAACGACACTTGCGTCCATACAACACCACGAATGGAGCCATGCCAATACTTGCTTGATAACTGTTGTTATAGGAGAATTCCACCAATGGTAAGAACTTGTCCCAACTTCCTTTGAAGTCAAGGACACAGAGTCTTAATAAATCTTCAAGAGTTTGAATAGTCCTCTCCGACTGCCCATTCGTTTGAGGATGATATGCCAAACTGAATCGTAAATCTGTGCCCATAGCTTTTTTCAAACTAACCCAAAATCATGAAGTGGATCTTGGGTCTTGATCAGAAACTATGGATAATGGCATACCATGAAGTCTTACAATCTCATTTATGTATATACGAGCAAGACGTTCAAGTGAATAAGTTTCTCGTATATGTAAGAAATGAGCAGACTTGGTTAATCTATCAACAATGACCTAAATCGCATTTATGCCTTGAGAAACCTTAGGAAGACCAGTAACGAAGTCCATGGTAATGTGCTCCCACTTCCATTCTAGAATTTTAAGAGGTTGCAATGGACCTTTTGGCACTTGATGCTCCGCCTTGACACGTTAACAAGTTAAACACCTTGAGATAAACTCCGCTATCTTTCTCTTCATATTGCTCCACCAAAATGTATGTCAAAGATCACGATACATTTTGGTACTCCCAGGATGGATTATAAATGGTGTGTTGTGCGCTTCCATCATGATCTTATACTTTAAATCAGGGTCGTTAGGAACACAAAGTTTGGAGTTGACTCGAAGTATTCCTTCTTCATTGATTCTTTCTTCCGGATAGTACCTTCTTATACTTTCTTCCTCATATGCATCAGCTCCGAGTCTACAGCTTGAGTAGCTTTAACTTTATCGATTAAAGTCGGTTCTACTCATATATTTGTCATCATCACGTGAGTCCCTAGAGTCTTTAACTTTATCTCCATCATTTGTAACTCATACAAAATGGGCCTTTGCATTGACAATGTCGCACTTGTACCCACATATTATCTTCTACTCAATGCGTTAGCTACTATGTTCGCTTTTCCAAGATGGTATTGAATTGTATGATCGTAATCTTTCAACAGCTCAAGCCAACATCGTTGCTGCATGTTGAGCTCATTTTGGGTGAATAAATATTTGAGGCTTTTATGATCTGTATAGATCTCCACTTTCTCCCCATGCCAGTAATGCCTCCAGATTTGAAGTCCAAAAATGACATCTGCCAACTCTAGATCATGAGTAAGATAATTCCTCTCATATTCTTGGAGTTATCGTGAGGCATAGGCTATGACTTTCCTATGTTGCATGGGAACACATCCTAACCCTCTGCCTGAAGCATCACTGTAGATGACAAATCCCTCCGAACCAGATGGTATTGTCAGAACATGTGCTAAAATGAGCCTCCTCTTGAGTTCTTGAACACTCTTCTCACATTCCTCACTCCAATCAAATTTTGTATCTTTTCGAGTCAGCTGAGTTATTGGAGTAGCAATTCAAGAAAATCCTTCCACGAATCTCCGATAATAACCAGCTAAGCCCAAAAAGCTACGTACTTCGGTCACTGACTTAGGTTGCTCCCAGCTTTGTATTGCTTCAATCTTTGCTGGGTCAACAGATATTCTGTGATTTTATATCACGCGCCCAAGGAATGCTACTTCCTCAAGCCAGAACTTGCATTTCTTTAACTTGGCATATAGCTTGTTTTCACGAAGCTTTTGGAGTATCAGCCTCAAGTGCTGCTCATGATCTTCATGGCTTTTGGACTATATAAAGATGTCATCAATAAAGACGACTACCAAATGATCTGAATATTCCTTGAATACTCGGTTCATCATATCCATGAAGGCAACAGGAGCATTAGTCAATCCAAAAGACATGACTAGGAATTCATAATGCACATACCGAGTTCTGAAAGCAGTCTTTAGAATGTCATCGATATTAATCTTTAACTGATGATATCCGGAACGAAGATCGATCTTTGAAAAGAATTTGGCGCCTTGAAACTGGTCAAAAAGGTCATCAATGCGAGGCAATGTGTACCTATTTTTGATGGTGACATGATTCAACTCCCGATAGTCAATACAAAGTTGCATACTTCCATCTTTCTTCTACACAAATAAAATAGGAGAACCCCAAGGGGACGTACTGGGATGAATGAAACTGATATCTAATAATTCCTGTAGTTGGGTTTTTAACTCCTGAAGTTCAATATGAGCCATTCAATGTGGGGCTTTGGAAATGGGTTTTGTATCAGGTTTAAGGTCAATACCAAACTCGATTTCACGCTCCAATGGAAGGCCAGGAAGTTCTTCAGGGAATACGTCAGAAAATTTATTAACAATAGAAATATCATTTAAATCTGACGTATTTTTGTTTAAATCTGTGACATGGGCTAAGAAAGCTTGACATTCGTTTTTTAATAAACGAATAGTTTTATAGCTTGATATAACAGTGATTGACTTTAGTTGTTTGGTTGCTTGAATTTGCATAATAGGTTGGTTAGGAATATGAAAACTAACAACCTTACAAAAATAATCAATTTTAGCATGATGAGTGGTCAACCAATCAATCCCTAAAATAACATCAAATACAAGTATTTTCAAAGAGATAAGATCGACAGGTAACGTGCGATTGCCGATTTGAATCAAACAAGACTTATAAACAATGGATGTAATGAAGGTTTCTTCTAACGGAGTTTCAACAGATAAGTCAAAGTCCAATTTCTCTGGAGTTAAATTTAAACGTTAAGCTCAAGTAGGAGAAATAAAAAAATGGGTAGAACCGGTATCAAATAAGGTATAGACTTCGCTAGAGTTTATGATTAGCTTATCCGTGATCACCTCGTTTGGATTCCTCGCTTTTTGGAAGGTTACAACAAATGCTCTCCCTTGAACTACTGGTTTTGTCTTATCCGAGATGGCCTTTGATGCCTCGATCTCAGCTGGACTTGACTTCAATGCATGATAAAATCGAGCTAGGTGACCTTCTCTTCCATAATTATAACATGCTTTGGACTGCTATGTACAGTTTGGACTGATGTGTCCCTCCCCTCCGCATTTGTAACATACAACTGGCGGTCGTTCTCCTTCCTTAACAATAGGTGCTGGTGCTGATGTCTTTCCATCATTGTTGAACATTCTCTTCTTAAAATTTCAACTTCTATTGTCTTGGCCATAATTACCAATGAAGTGGTTACCATTTCTGGTATGTTGATTCCCTCCACGTTTGTTATCACCGCTTCGCTGACTGCTACCACTGGTATTACGACTTATCAGCTGCTCTCTCTTGGTTGGGTTGACTCATTATCGTGCTCCAATAATTGAGCCCTATTCACAACATCTGAATACAAGCAAAGTTTATGAGAAATGAGATATTGACGTATCTTGGGTTTCAAACCTCTTAGAAACATCCGCGTCATTCTCTTCTCGTTATCAACCAAGAAGTACGCAAACCGGGACAACTCGGTAAACTTAGCTTCGTACTATGACAAGGTCATATTGTTTTGCTCCAGCTTGATGAACTCTACCTCCTTCATGTAACGAATACTTTCAGGAAAGTACTTGTCATTGAACAGTTCTTAGAACTTCTCCCAAGACATCTTGAGCGTGGTAGGTTGAGTACATTTTACTGATTCCCACCATTAATCTGCCTCTCCTCTCAACATGAAGGTGGCAAAGGGAACCTTTTGCTCCTCGGAACATCCCAAGACATCAAATATCTTGGTGATCTACTTTATCCATATCTTCGCCTTAATTAGTTTTGGCTCTCCCAAAAACTCTGGTGGTCCCAGCTCCTTGAACTACTTAGCAGTGACCATCCGAGAGTTGCCAGTGTTTCCACCTGCATTTTGAACAGAATGTGAACGTGGTTTTCTCCTGATCTTCGGGAGTTATAGAAATTTGATTATAGCCAGAATAACCATCGAGTAGACAATAGAATTCATGCCCCACGAGTCTATCAAGCATCTGATCAATAAAGGATAGAGGGAAATGATCCTTACAGGTGGACTTGTTCAACTTTTTATAGTGCATACATACCCTCTATCCAGTAATAGTTCTGGTGGGAATCAACTCGTTATTCTCATTGGACACTACCGTCATGCCGCCCTTTTTTGTCACACACTAAATGGGACTGACCCAAGGACTGTCTGACATGGGGTAGATGATGCCCGCATCTAGCAACATGATAATTTCTTTCTGGACCACCTCTTTCATTATGGGGTTCAACCGCCTTTGATGTTCAATGGTCGTCTTAGCTCCTTCCTCTAGTAAGATTTTGTGCATGCATAGGGATGGACTAATCCCTTTAATATCTACAATCGAACACCCCAGGGCCATTTTATACTATTTGAGCACTAGTAGTAGCTTCTCTTCCTGGCACTCATCTAAAGATGCAGAAATGATAACAAGCAAGGTGGATGACTCCCCTAAATATGCATACCTCAAACGATTAGGCAAGGGCTTGAGGTCGAGGACCGGTGGTTCTATAATTGATGGCTGGGCCTTGGAAGTGGATGCTTCTTGATTATTCAGAGACTCAAACTGTCGTTGAAACTATTTAGATCTCTGGGGTGCATCTAACCACTTCGCATATTCAATATGAGTGGCCTCTTCCGTAGTACTAGCACCTGTCAATGCAGCCTGAAGCGGGTTTGTCATACAGGTTTCAAAAAATACTTCCCTCACCGAATTATCACTCACTTTAATCTAAAAATAGTCTTCAGGGGTATTTGGATATTTTATTGATCTAAACACATTGAAGGTTATCTCCTGATCCTGTACTCTCATCATCAACTCCCCTTTTTGCACACCTATAAGGGTCCTCCCAGTTTCCAAGAATGGTCTGCCTAGTATAATTGGGACCTACCTGTCTTCCTCGAAATCCAAGATGATAAAATCTACTGGGAAGATGAACTTGTCCACCTTGACTAGAACATCCTCTATTATCCCCTTTGGGTAACGCTTGTGGGTTTAGCTTCATTCAGTCCCAACTTCTTATATATTGATAAAGGCATAAGATTTATACTAACCCCCAAATCACACAAGGCCTTGCCAATAAATTGATCCCCTATAGTGCAAGGAATCGTGAAACTTCCAGGGTCTTTCAGTTTCGGCGAGAGCTTGTTCTGTAAGATGGCACTGCATTCCTCTGTTAAAGCCATTGTCTCATAATCTCACATCTTCCTCGTTTTAGACAGAATGTCTTTCATGAATTTGGTGTAGCTCGGGATTTGCTCCAACGCCTCTGCAAAAGGAATGTTTATATGAAGCTTTTTAAACACCTATAAAAACTTAGAGAATTGTTTATCAAGCTTTTGTTTCTATAGGCACTGGGGGAATGGTAATGCTGGGATAGGAGGACTAGCTTTGTTCACTGTAGGGGTTGGTGTTGTAGGTTCTGTTAGGTTTGTAATATTCATGAGCGCAATCAAATTACACAAAATAAGCGGAAGCATGGAAAATCAGAGTTTTAAAAATTTTACAAACCATATACCCGGATCACCCTTTATGCATAATTATTAATTAAACAAAAAGATAAAGAATAAGAATCATACCCTTGAAGATTCGAGCTTTCTCAAGTACAAGTTCACCTCCAAATCCTTTCGCGTTCAACTTGAATCCACCGGGTTTGGTTCCTTCCTTTGATCAATGTTAGCCACCCAAATGTTTGGCCTCTAGAGGTGATCCACCAAGGAAGAAGAAAGATTCAAGAAGATGGGTGATTGGCTAAACCCTAATTTTTCTATCTATCATAGAAAAAGAGTGTACTCTCCAACATTGGAATCACGTATCTTTTGATATCTGATATAAGACTCCTCTTATAACGATATCAGTTAACCCTTCTAATCTAATTAGAAAATAGGGTATTATTTAATTAATTAAATTCCTTTAATTAATTAAGCTCCCTAATCTTATTAGGGATAATTAATTAAACTCTTTTAATTAATTTAACCACCTAATTTTATTAGGATTATATGAGAGTACTTTTATTAATTAATTCCCAAACTCCTTTAGGAATTAAATAATAATAATAGTAATAATAATAAGACTCCTCTTATTAATTTATATTTAAATATTCTAAAATATTAAATAATAAATATTAAGTTATTTAATTTATTCTATCACCATACATTAAATTAAATATATTTAACTTATTATTACGATTATGCCATTAACTTCTTAAATAATTATTCTTCCTTTTATGGTGTGACCCTTTAGGTTCTCCATATTAAACCGGTTGTGAATAAATCAATTAGAACAATTCTAATCTTATTTAAATAAATAAATTAAACTATCAATTTATTTAAATAAATAATATTTATTCTACAATAAGGATAAGCCTCCCTAGCGATTAACGACTTTCCAGATAATATAGATTTCAACATTAATCATAAAAGAACCTTTGAGTAAATAGCTACCGTACAATTCAATCCTTTCACCATACAATGTCCCAATTAAATATAAGACATGGAATTACTGTCAAGTCTTATTTTATTTAATTATATGTATTTCGACTCTTAAATGCACAACTCCAAATAATGAAAATTAGAAACTCCTTTCTAATTTCATTCTGCCTTGGCCAAGGACTTCTGGGTTGTCATTTATCGAATCACATAGGACATTTCTCTTCTTTTACTAGAAGTTAGATTCTTTATTGATCATACATTATCTCCATGTACAACTTATTATACCCAAGCATACCCTTTGATATACCCTAAGGGTCTTAAGGAATAAGTCAAAGTATAATTTATTATACACAAGATACTATGATGATCTCAAGTCCAAGGATCACTTATACTACTATCACTACGGGAATTCCTATTGACATGCAAGTAAAACTCCATTAGGTATTCCTTAGCGAGCCACGTTCAGTGAACTTATTCTCTAATAAGCACCTACATACTTGCTTTAGTGTCTCCACACAAATGATCATGACATCAATCATCCTCATCCAATGAGCAAGAAACGTATGTACCAATCTATCCAAATTCACTAATCCCCAATTTAGTAATCCAATGATTGGGAACTATTTTAGTTTTAAGCTTTCTAAGAATTTAGGTCTCATTAGAATGATCATCATCATTATTCTAAAAGCATTGCTTAAAACTATGGGTTTATCACATATTATAAAACAGCATCATGTAGATAATTAAAAGCCTTTAATAAATTAATACTTGTTATTAATAAATGAATAAGATTTTTACAAAGTATATGCTTTATCATCAAACATGATTGACTTGTGTGCATACTACTTTCAATCTCCCACTTGCACTAAAGTCAATCGCCATGGTATCTCATACCCTTCTTCTCTAAGTGACGATTATCCTGTTGTTAGATAAGCTTTAGTTAATGGATATGTAATGTTGTTCTTGAGAGTTCACTATCTCTATAGTGATTTCCCATCTTTCAATGATTCCTATAATCAAATGAAAGTGCCACAACACATGTTTAGATCCAAGATGAGACTTAGGAACTATTCCTAGTTCTATAATGAACTTTTATCCAAACAATCAACTTCCAGCTTCATTTATAGCTACATACTTTGTTTTTATCACTAAACCGGCAACTCTTTGCTGTTTGGAACCTTTCCAATTCACTGCATCACCGTTCAAGGTAACGCTTTTCCTTAAAGTGGATTTTCTGTGTCGTCTTGAGTGCATGTAAAAAAAACTTGAGTTTGTTAAGCCCTCTAGTTTTAATTTAGACCCACCATGAATATGATCACATCATTAGTGCTTGGGTTAAGTACTTTAAGATGTTTTCAGCGACTCATAGTGAACTTCTCCGAATATGACCGATCAATATCGTGTCTCATACATTTCATTGCATACATGACAAGATTCTTTCGTGCAATCTCTCTTATATGAGTCTATGGGGACTATTAAGAGAGATACACTCCAAGGCTCATCAACATGAGACATCCCATGGAGTTTTCCATGCTAAACGACTTTAGCATCAAATGAATATTCATTTCTTTAAGTCGAGCATCCTCTTAAATCTATCTATATAGATTTTATCCTCAATTACAATACTCTTCTCAAATCATTCGTGGAGGAATGTTTAGACAACTTTATCTTTACTAATTGTAGCATTGGTATGTCATTCCTTATCCGTAGTATATCAACATATAATACTAGGAATGTCACGACGCTCCCACTGACCCTTTTGTACACACTAGGTTCATTCTTATTTTTGATAAAATCAAATTCTTTTGATTATTTCATCAAAATGAATGTTCCATTTTTGAGAAACTTATTTCAATCCATTTCTCTGAGTGTCTACAACTCTTACCTCGTCGTATGTAACTGGATCATCATCTTCTATGATACATACCTCATCATCATCATCCATGATAAATCCATACCTCCCAAGTATCTTCGTTATTATTCCAGATTTATGATTTGGTTGTAGTACAATAGGTTTATCTACAAGTTCCTCTTATTTGACTTATAGTGTTTTGTGGTTCTTGAACTCTTCAAGATTCTATTATCCTCCCACTAGCCCTTTCAATGATAAACACCTTTATCTTAGAAGGTAGCGTATTTTGCAACAAATACCTTTTGCTAAATAGGATTATAGAACATATACCCTAAACTTACTTTAGGATGTCCCACAAATATGTACTTGTCAAATCTTATCCCAAGCTTATCCTTTGAAACCTTTTTCACATAAGTTGGACAACCCTTTATCTTAACATACTTAAGATTAGGAATCCTCCCTGTCCATAACTCTTATAGAGTCTTAGGGTCGAATTTTGAGGTTACCTTTTCGTAGATATGCAGCCATTTCTAAGGCATGACCCCATAGGGATACTGGAATGTTGATAAAATCATTATGGACCGCACCATGTCCAACAAGGTACAATTTTTCTTTTCAGATACATCAATCTATTATTGTGTATCAGGAGGCGTCCATTGTGACAATCGTGATTTTGTAATTTAATTTTAATATTTATTTAATTGAATAAATATTTTTCGATGAATTAATCATTAGATTAATTAATTAATTGAGGAAGTTGTGATAGATCAATTTAATTATATGTGTTATATTTATTAAATTGATGTGGAGAATTTTATTATTCGATGTACATATTTATGTGAGCTTATTGAATTAAAAGAAATATTTAATAAGCCTTTGTTATTTTAATTAATTTAATTATTAATTAGAGATGTAATAATTGATATTAGTATTAAATGAGAAAATTTAATTATGTGACTATGTGCATTATTGAGAAATTATTATATTTTATTTAAAATAAATTAAATAAGATATTAGATTTATTTTATAAGGAGTGTGACATTATTTAAACTATATGATAATGTTTTATTGAATTAAATGGTTTTTAAATTATTTTCTTGCTAGCCAAACATGGCACTAAGGAGGTTATGGGCGATTAACCCACGTATCGTGTAATCGACCACCAATCGTCGATTCCTTTTCTATTTATCATCGTCTTCTTCTTTTCTATTATTCTTCTAAGTCTGATAAAAACATCACAGAGAGAGAGTTTGAGAGAATTGTTGAGAGAGATTGCTTGGTGTTTGAGAATTATTGAGGAAGGCTTTAATTCATCTCCTATTATTTTATCTACGCTTGGGTAATCTCTTCAACCCAATTATTATTTTTACATCTTTTAAGTTTTCATAAAAAATGGCTTTCATACTTCTGTGAGTCTCTATATTTGGGAAATTCTGTTGTTATGAGAATATATGTAATAATTCGAGTTGTATGGCATGTTTTATATATTTATTGTGTGTTTCCATATCATCAATTTCATAAGATTACAACGTATGATTATGGCTTGTTAGTTCAAAAATTTACAGAGTATGTGATATGGCCATATGGCCTTATACGTGATTTTTTATATGCCAAACATAAATTATTTTGCAAAATTTACACATTGATATGATTATGCATGTTAAAACGAACAAAACGAAACTTGAATGGTTGGATTTGGCTTTATAACGAATCCGTAGCATTAAAATCCATGTTTTTGTTCAAGAACATCAAGAATAATCCAATTTGTATGCTTTAATTCTGTGATTATGTGTTTTAATGGGTGAAAAACACTCCATAGATGTTAAGTATTGATTATGTACGAATTATAACATATGGGTATGTGTAATTTGGTGAAATTAGTGTTAGAAGTGTTGATTTATTTGAATTCGTGTTCTTCGTGATGTCGAAAATTCAGAGTCTGGGGTTTCAGCGTCAATTGGCGCCAATTCCCGATTCATTTCTCGCCCATGCAAATACTAAGTATCAGTCATGAATACTAAGACTTCAAAGACAAAAAAGTGGCGCACAGGCTACTTAGCAGAATAATTTAAAATGAGTTTTTTAAAAGTGTACAAGTATGGAAATGTGATAGCAACTTAGTCTAATGATTATAAAGACTTGTTAGACCTATAATGAGATGTTAAAATAAATTCTGAACATGTCCATAACACAATTACATGTGGATTGAATGATCGAATGCATAATTAGTTTATTTTTTTCGTGAAGTCTTAATTTTACACTTAAGTGTAATAATTGACTAAGTATAGTCATGAATTCGAGTTAAACAAAGAGTAAAGTTATGATGTTAGTACGTTTTTATTGACTGGTATTGTGAACGTAATTGGTATGTAAGATTTAATTCAAAGAACGAGTTTGTTTAAGTGTAATCTACACACGAGGCAAGTTTCTAAATCTTATCTTGTTACATTGAGCAAGTTTTCCAACTCTACATTTACGTTGAGCAAGTTTCTTACCCTAAACTTTCGTTGAGCAAGTTTCCTAATCCTACTTGTTATTGTTATATAAGTTGATTAATTCATCTTTCGATATTGAGCAAGTTCTCATTATTATTGATCAAGCCTGTCTTATATATTAAAGCTTATTAATCTTCAAGCATGATGTTGTTATACAATAATTATTCTATTGTATACCTTTTTAGATGTTATTCAAGTTAAATATTCATTCACTGTTAAACCTTGTTAGAATAGCGAACCCTTATTGATTCGACTAGTCCATAGTTGATGAGCGTTCTAAATTTCAGAACCCCTTGATGAATTATCCAAACCAAACTTCCTTTGGTGCGGACTCGAATGTCAAAACTGAGATGAACAACCCTGTATAGGGGATTATTTACGCTTTAGCGTTAAGATATTATTGCCGCATGATGGGTACTATGGGTTGATCCCCTAAGTACGAGAAGAAGAGTCCATAGTCTTATGACTGTTAAAGGTTTCAAGTAAAAACACTTGACAACCTAGGACATAGTTTAAGGTCTTATGACCCTCAGAAGTTCTTTTGATTCTTGTTATTCATTCTTGATTCAAAAGTTGATTTTTATTTCAGAAGTTGTTAATTCATTCGCATGTTATTATTAGTCATTTGTTATATCGTTATACTTGTGGGCAATTATGCTCACTCTTGCGTAATAATAACATTGCAGTTAAGAACGAAAGAGCAGACGAACCTTCCACTAGTAAGGGCAAGGGCAAGCTTAGCAAGTAATGAAGACTATTTATTTATGTGATTATGTAATGATAGTTAGACTTGATGTTACTTAAGACTTATTTGTTTATGTTTTCCGCACAGATGATTTAAGGTTAGAGTAACCTAGGATTTATTTATTATTCAATTGATGTAACCCCATAAGGGGAGAGAATTTTTATTATTATTTATTTCTATTGCATGGTTTGCATTTATTTATGGGTAGATAAATAGATGATGCTTGTACAGTGAACACCAAATCCTGTGGAAATAGAAGTACCGAATTTGGGGGTGTCACATCCATTATAAAACCATTTGAGATGATCTAGAAATTTATTGCACAAGTATTTATTCCTTGATCTAATCAAAGAATCTTAATACTTTGTCAATGTTTCATTTCAAAAAAGTGACCCCAATTGGCGGGCTTTCCTTCACAAAATGCCACTAGGCGAGCATACCATTTGAAATCAGAACCATAGCACGGGCGAAACCCTTTATAAAACTAAACCCCGTAGGAAGTAGAATGCAGCGTAAAAAAGCAAATTTTGTCTAAATTTGAGTCCAAGAAGGATTTTTTCTATCCGATTGACTCAAGGACTTCCAAGAGGACTTAAAGACATGTAAAGAGGCATATAAAAGGAGGAGAAACACAAGGATTAAAGGAGAGAAAGAGGATTCCATTAGATTAGATTAGAGTAGAATAGGAGAAAATACTAGTTTTTATGAGATTTGGAGATTGAAGCGACTTGGAGACCATTGAAGATTCAAAGTAAGAGCAAGGAGAGAGCATCAAATCTACAGACAATAGATTCTATCTTCTCATCTTCTTTTATTCTTATCTTTTAATGTGTATTCAAGTGTGGATTCTTAGTTTTAATTCAATGAACTAATTCTTTGTTTGAGATTACAATGGATCTTATTGTGTAGTTTATTTTAATATGCTTCGCTATCAATTATTATATTCTATTGTGAGGATTGTTTATTGTGATTTGGACTTAATTATTTAATTGATTGGCCATCAATTACCGTGATAATCTATATGAACTCGAGAGATGAAGTTTAGATTTAGATCTGATCATGATAGCATGTGTTTGTGATTTCTACATAGATGGAATTCATGATTCGTGTTTAGGATAGAGATATGCCTTTACGCCATATGTAATCTTATAGAGAACTTGTGTTTTAAATCCTTTTTAATTGTAATTCACATAGAGATATAGTGGATTAGTTAATTAGGGTGTCTTGCTTAATTCTATCATCTGTGGATTTAAGTGAGTATGGGTCTTCTGCATTGAGAGGTGGTTTTATCTGCTTTAGTGTTCTTGATTAACAATTCAGGATAGAAAATAATTGATGAGGAGTGTGTTAACTTAAATAAAGCAATAAGTGAAGTTATGATCTTAAATCTCCGTAATCTTAATTTAAATAGTTGAATTTAATAGTAGTTAAATTATATAATTTGAAATTCATTTGTTTAAATAAGATTGAGTTGGTTACGGGTTAGTACTTGGTGATTTTTATTAAATAATTCCTTGTGGAAACGATACTCTACTTTCACTTTATTACTTGTTGACCATGTATACTTGCGTGTTGTGCGTAATTAGATTTTACCCAACACCACAGTCTTCCCAAAAGCAGGTTGTATCCTATGGCGATTTTGAGCACATGAGAGGATACACTGAATGTATGTGGACCAATCTCCACAGGTAGCTCTATTTCCCCAACAGCATTTTGTCAGGATCCATCAAAAGCTTTAATAACCGTATGGCTGCTTTTGATCCTCTTGGGGTAAATATTCATCTTCTCCAAGGTGGCATAAGGGCAGATATTCAAAGATGACCCACCATCTATCAGAACTCCTCCTACCATGTATTCGGAGGACAGTACCGCTATGTGTAACAGCTTGCAATGACCAGTCCCTTCGGGAGGTATGTCGTCATCAGTGAAAGATATCACATTATTATTAAAAATATGATCAACCAGATGTTAGAATTTTTCAACATCCACTGATTTCGGCAAATGGGCTTCTTCCAAGACTCTTAGCAAGATCTTCATGTGATCTTCGGAAAAGAAAACCAAGCCTAGTATGGAAATTTGTTGTGGAGCTTCTCTCAAGCTTAAGACCACATTGGCTTTATTATGGCCCATAGTATGGAAGAACTCTTCAATTTTCTCCATAGGAACTTTCCCCTTTGATTTGATGGTAGGCTTCATCACCCAGTGGGGAAGATACAGTGGATTCTCCTTCGATACTACAACAGTTGTGTGTGATGTAGATCCTTCAGCTTTTCCATAATTCCATGGAACTTTTTTCAGGCTGACAATAGGATACTGTGGCCAAGATGGCAATGTAATTGGCTTTGATGCAGCCACTTTTAAAGGATTGTCAACACCCTTGATTTGAATTGATTATATTATGGGTGGTCTGGCAATCAAATCATCTTCAGCGGATATAACTGCTACGACCTCCTTCCATTTTGTAGGACATGTGTTCCCACTCTCGAGTAACAATGTGTCGTTATCTGTCATCTGCAGGACACCACTATCAATTAAATTCTGAATGAGGTGACGGAGTGCCTAGCATTCTTTTGTGATGTGACCGCGAGAATGGGAGTGATACTGCATACTCCATTAGAATTAAACTGTCTTGAACAGGGATTTATTGGATGTAGAAGGGATGTAATTCTTCCTTTATTGATCAACATCTGAAATATCTCCTCCATAGGTTGGCACAGGTATGTAAATTCCCTCTTATTGGCAAAATCCCGACGGGCTTTGGCACTTTCTCTTTTTAAAACTTTATCCTCCAGTGTTTCACTTTCTGAAGGCGATGATGGAGTATTCATAACAAAAGTAAGAAGACTAGCATGTTCTTGAGTGACTAATTGGCGTGTGACTTGGTGCTGATAGATCACTAGTTCTGCCAATTAGTCTACTTGCTTACAAAGAGCTTTCATCTTTTGTTCCATCACAAACTAGAACTATGCATAATCCCATTTGTCAGCACCGTCCTTGATGATTTGGGAAGATTCAACAATGTAATTGAAACTCTATCCACTGCTCCAATTAATCATATTAACCTCTTCCTCTTTGTGATGAAGAAGAGGGTTGTCTTGCACATAAGGTTGGTCGGGTTTAGTCACCACAATCTCCCTGATGTCAATTAAATCTTGGATGTTGTGTTTCAAGGCCCAACAATCCTAAGTATCATGTCCTGGTGCTCCAGCATGATAGGCACACTTCCATGTAGCATTAAAACCCTTTCCATTCGGGTTGGCTGGTGAAAGAAGATGGGAAATTTTCTTCTGAGTTGTTAGAAGATTGAGAACATTCTTAAGTGAATCCCCTAGGGGTGTGAACACTCGGTTGCGTCGAACTTCTCCACCCTTTGGCAATGTAGGGTTGGAAGACTGTGCTTGAAAAGGTGAGTAGTTGCTCCTCTGGATAGGCATATTCTGACTGCCTTTCTAACCTTGTAGTATCAAGGAAACATCCTCCTCTTTCTTCTTATGGACCCTTCGGGGGTTGTTTCCATAAGTTCCGGACTGGATGTACTCAGCAACAGCTTTTAGAGTGGCTAGGTCTTGGATCTTTCCTGACTTCAATCCCATCTCAGCCATCTGTCCATGTTTGATCATTTCAGAAAATGGCTTGCCAATGCCAGCTAAGACTCTCTCATAGAGGGAATAACTTGAGCATCAAGGCGCCTCCACCTTTGAGCATACTCTCTGAAAGACTTATTAGACTGTTTCTTGACCTTGGTAATTTGGTACCGATCAGGAGCCATCTGAGACAGGAAATTGTACTGACTGAGGAAGGCATGAGCTAGCTCTTCCCAGCTATGGATCTTAGAATTGTCTAATCTGGTATACCATGAGCGAGCTTCTCCAGTTAGACTCCTTTGAAACAGCTGCATTCTAAGCTTCTCATCCTTGGCATAAGATATGAGTTCTCCAATGAATACCTTCAAATGTGTGTAAGGATCTCCCAACCTATCATACTTTTCAAAGTCAGGAGTTTTAAACTTCTCTGGATAATGGACACCAGGGAATATACAAAGGTCGGCATATGATACACTCTCGTGTGCTCCAATCCCTTTTATAGACCGAATGGTCTCTTCTATTTGAAGAACTTTTTTCCTTATATCACCGGTGTCTGGATCTTCTTTGATATGGGTGTTTTCAGGAATTTTGTTGGACTTATCCAACTGAAAATTAGGTATTGGATTTGCTTGATCCGCACCTTGTGTTCCTCCATGTGCAGAGGATTTTGTATGTATGGGCATTTGTGGACCCTGAGTAGACTAGTGTAGTCCTTTAAGCAAAACAGCCAAATCTGTAATTTGTTTGCTTAATCCGTCAAACTCTTCACGAGAGACAAGAGCATGATTAGTTTGATCAGATGAAGACATAATTGGCTGTAGGCTCGTGGCCTTTTTGGACTTTGAACGGGTAACAGGCCCAATTATTTCCCTACAAAAAACTTATGTAGTTTAGTTTTAGGGAATGTATAAATGTTTACATGCTATCATAATGTGTCCGTTTTTAGGAGTATTATCCTGCAAAACGGATGTCAGTTGTTTGTAATACATGATAGCACGCCAGGCTTTAATATGCATGTACACATATTCTTCATATTTTCCATTACATAAAGATTGACATGGAATGAAATTACAAGTAATTGTCTTCACAAGTAATTGAAAATGGAAAGCATGAAGAGACTTTCCTCCGCGTTTGGTTTACCAGAGGCTGACCTATCTTAGGTTACTCTTGCGTCTTTTTGGCATGAAGGTTCCCAGATCATCGCAATTTACTTGACGGGAAGTTAATCCGGTCTTTCAATTAGAGCGAATCTGCGTGGTGCCTTTCTTGAGCCTCGTTGGAATTAGTCTCCCTACGAGTCCAGAAATCAAACACCGACAGGATAGCCTCCTGGTGGAGGAACCACACAACATACATTCACATGCAACGTGTCTCACCGTTATGGGAATGATTACATGTGTGAAGCACTAATATCGTATGTAGATATAGTGTAAAGCATTAAGTGCAATAACTAAATGCATTCGTACACATTCATCAAAAATGTAAATACAACATCAACACATAAGCATATAACAGAATTGAAAAGGTTTGTAGTAGCGGCTTAAGTTCTCTTACTGGGGTCCCGAGCAGAGTCGCCACATGTCAACGTCGGGATTTTTATTGTCCCTTTTCTGTTCTTGTCTTTTGGTGTTCTCATGTTAGGTGAGATTTGTTTGAAAAAATAAGTTGTCAAAAGGTCCGACATTTATTTGTCGATGATTGGACTGTAAGAGTTGCCAGTTGGTATTTTTAAATGGTTGCACCAACTCAACCGAGAAAAGGTTTGCACATTAACCACGTGATGTAACACTGTTAAACTAGTTTGTGAAACCGAGATTCATTAGGGTCCGGGGACTTGCTTATGCGGAGGGAAGGTGTTAGGCACCCCCCAACATCCGTGTTACCACGGTGACCGCCACTTTTTAATTAAACTGTTATATAAATGTGTGTGTGTGTGAGTCAATGTGCAATTGTTTGGAAGTAGTGCTATGCCTCATTCGCACCTATATACAAAGGGTTTGAATTTGTGTAAAAATTCAGTTTTAACAAGATATAGCAGTGATGTTTTGTAAAAGAGGTTTTTTCAAACCCTTATGCTCAATAGTAATTGAGGCCTTTGATACTTCCATTTTATTAAATGTTCGACTTGATTGCTTTTATTTTCGAGATGCGAAGCATCTTCAAGAAAATAAGATATATAGCAGTGCCGAACTCCTTGTGGGCATGAGAGTCATCTAAGGAAATTCAGACACCGTGAATAATGTACAAGTTGTTTATAGCCAAAAATGTTCATCACGGGAACCGAATCTAGATTCAGGAGACTGAATCTGTGATCACATGATTCCTAGGCTCACATGATATAGCAATTTATATGAATACTGTAAGCAGTTATATATATAAAAGCTGTGAATATATATATACAGACTGTCAACCACCACAAAGCGAACTTCATGGGTGACTGAAAAGGTAAATATATAAAAGCGATAAATATATATATATATATAGACACGATCAACCACCATGAAGCACCTCCATTGGGGATCGGAAATGTAAATAAAGCAGAAAAGACAATTAACCGCCACGAAGTAAACTCTAGGCGAGACGAAATGTAAATAAAGCAGTAAAAGGCCATGAAGTAAACTCCGAGGCTGTGGCCCCCAAATCTGGGTATCTTCCAACTTAGATATATGGTGTTACAACGTTACAGATTCACACAAACATTCAATTGAAAAAGCCTCAATGAGAATGAATATATCTTATATATATATATATATATATATATATATATATATATATATATATATATATATATATATATATATATATATATATATATATTCATTCCAAACAATATTCCCTTCCAGTTTCTTTATAACCAATACATAAGTTCTTTGTCATAATATCAAATACATTACAACATTAAACCTATACTATTACATAGATAGCAGATTCAGCAGTGCATTTTAGCCTTCCCTTTATCTTTACCGGATCCTTCGGTTCATTCGATCTTAGCTGCATTCATATGGTTCAAGCAAGAGTGAGCATAACTAGCTCATAAAGTATGACAATTCCATTTAAACGACATGCTTGAAACATACAAATCATATATCTTCAATAACTGAACAATAGTTATGAAGTACTATCGATAATTCAAAATAGCACTTCTCTTTTCTTAAAACGTTTTACAATGAACAATATTCAGTAAAACATCAATTCTGGTCCAAGACCTTGAACATTTCATACTTTCTTAGAAAAGGACAACCCGACACTAAGTCCGTAAGTCCGGCATTACTTACGAGCACGTCTAGGTGATTAGCCTATAGTACTCTATGTTGATCAACACTACATTCCTTAAACGTATGTACGTTTAAGTTGTGGCAACCTCACGTGCCTGTTGTTTGACGACAAAACATTTGTTTAGCATATTTAGTCTTCATTTGAAAACTACACCAAAATAGTTTGGTAAAACATTGACAATACTTCGATAGATTATAAGAAATCCAACATATCGTAAGTCTAGCCGAAAGAATTGGCGTTGACTTCATCATACATCAATTCATGTGTAAGAATACATGAATCACAAAACCTATCCAGATTGAACATAGACAAGGGTTAGAACACTTGCCTTCACCGTCTGCTATTGTTATTACACGTTCACTTTAAGTCTTTAAGGTCTCTACAATATATGATCACATAACGTAACACATTGGATCATATATAATCAAGTAAGGTTACTACTATATCTTACCCTTATTCTAAATCTAATCATGTTTTAGATTGTTATTATTGGTTCCGGCTTATCACATTACATTGTTCTGACATTCAATTAATCTTTCGTCGACCTTTAGTGGTAATACTTAAGGTCTTTAACATCATTTAAGGATGTACTTTAAGTTAATTAAGGTAAGTTAATTTGAAGTAATCACTTTACCTTCATTCTATACTTATAAATTCATCACTATCTTTGGTTTAGTGCTGGCGCTGCGGCGCCAGCTTCCTCTCTCTAAGCTACGTTGTGGCGCCACTTTCCAGTGGCTGAGGTATCGACCCGTACATGCGCGACGCCATTCTCGATTATATTGGTCGTACGTGGTGTGAAAGTCACGATGAAGTCGTCTTCGAGCCTTTTGCGCCGCCATTCTGATGCCACATTTTGGCCTTGAAATTTGGCCGCATGACTCCATTTCTGTGCACCAGATAGTTGACAGTTTTGTTTTACACAACGAACTTCTCGGACTCCAAATTTGATCATTTTAAGTCTGAATTGGCTCGTTTAAAAGCCATTAGCTCACAAATCACATACTCTACGTGTTCATGCAAGAATTTTACATTTTCAACGTCGTTAACTCAAAATTCACCTATTAGTCTATTTTAACGAAAACGATAAACGTTCGTGAACATTCAACGCTCGTTTCTTCGTTCTAAGTCGGAATTTGGTCATTTTCAAGTCCGCAACTCTATAATGCCAAATATGACTTATTCCCATCGAAAACCAACGTTTTCGAGCTAAATGTCAAAATTTGACTTCCATTCCGAGAATTTCACGAATTCGACGATTATTGTCCGAACTCGTGAATTTCGCCATAACTTCATTACTTATGATTTGTTCATCGTTTCAAATGGATTCTATCCATCATACTAACATCTTAACATACACATTTCATTAACTTATTTACATGATAAATTATTACTTGTTCTTCATGAGTTTATAACTTATAAAAATATAAATTATTTATGATTTCATTTCACATGACTTATTATAGTTGAAGTCTTCTAACCATCATCATTACATCTTCTTATCATATAAACTTCATTAATGTAAACATATTACAAGTTCTTCCTTAGTTCATAACTTATCTATAAACAAATTGCTTATTCAAAGCTTATTAAGACCTAAGTCCTTTGACTATCCTTTTTCTTTACTTCGTAGCATACATGTCTATCAATCAACACTTCTCTTATCAACCTACAACTGTAGAGATGGAAGATTAATGACATAGTGTGACGCCCCCAAAATAGGTATACACCACACCCATTTTGAGTCGCCAAATACATGGTACAGAAAGCAAACTACAACTTCAATAATACAATTGTCATGCAAAATACAACAACACATACTGTGAGTTTAAATACAAATATTGTCTTCTAGACAATATCAACACTCAAATAAGTCCTCATTATAATTATTCATACACTATTTTACGAAAATAGTGAGGGGCCAGCTAAACATCTTTCTAGAACCATCACTCCATACCCCGACTCGATCCTGCTATGTTCTCACCTCCTGAGAAGAAAAATGGAACAAAAAGGAAAGGGTGAGCTCAACTAGCCCAGTAAAGAATATTATGACTAAGATAATATACAACAAATTATCATTAGTCTTCAACAGAAAAAAATCGATAAAATATAATAGACAACAAGTTTTAGATCAACAACTGCAATGAGAAGCTTGACAATCCATTAGAAGAGTCACGTAGAGAATGAATTCTACTATCTTCTAAGATTTAAAAGTTCATCATCAATATTTTATCCTGTAACAACAATCAATATACATCTTTAATCAAATATTCATCTTTTACTACTACGAGCCAAAGATATTCATTTGTATCACCATTGGTCATGTTCATCTTAACACTGTTCATCTTTGTACTACGGGCCAAAGATATTCATCAGTTAATCATTCATCTTTGCACTACCGACCAAAGATATTCAGTAATATCATCATTTAGGACTGAGGATGATGAAAAATATTTTAAAGAAAACGAATCCAGTGAGAGAGAAGGACAAATATTAGGGATTCGTATTACAATTTATCCATGATCAATAATAGTCCATAATAACCAAATTTTGAAGCAGAATTCAAAAATAACGATCAAAACATGGATACAACCAAAGATAGTAACCATAATAGACATCTTGGACAAAAAAGAAAATTTTCATTTTTCTATTGAATAATGTATGCAGTATACGTGAATAAAGGTCGTATCGTGAATAGTAACCCGAGACACAAAAAGTTCCAAATTTGATTAAAAGTTCAAATCAATACTTCGGCATAATGATATTGAAAGAAATAATATCATATATGAAGAAAATAACATCCCTTACCTCAAAATAACGGTACTTGATCGAATATCGAATAGAAAGCCGAAGGAAACTTATCTTAGAACAACAACTCTCAAAGTATCAAAATACTCACAAAAATACGCTCGAGAATCTAGAGAGAAAAAAAACTTGTTTCTGGTGTGATTTTCAATTCTAACCTAAGCGTCTATTTATAGGAAAATGCTAGAACGCCATAGGATACTAAAATAATAAAATATTATTATCTTTATATTCCTTCCACGCATGCCCACTTTGTTGAAAGCCTAGCATGCCAATTCTAAATTTTTTTCCAGCAGCTCACATGTTATTAACACCAACCAAAGTGGGTCCCACCCCATAATTTAATAAAAATTATTTTATTTTTTGAAACTTCAATAATTCATAGAAAATAGCCCGTTTATCAGAAAAATACAAATTTTATGTCCATTCTGCCTAAAATCGAATTCTCTACAACTTTGTAGCTTTGAGTTTTTCCAAATTCCAAACAGAAAATATCCGAAATCCACAAACGGGTGATTTTTAATACCTCCATTCCGACAAAATACTGATAAAACACCTCAGCATTAATTCCTTCATTAATAACCACATAAAATAAATAAATCCATCATTTGTATCAAATAAATATTTCATTATCATATAAATCAATAATTAATTATTCACAAATAATATTACGTAATCACAATTATGACAACCAAGTTCCCTGAAAGAGGAGGCTTTCCAATAAGGATTTCTCCTTCTTGGCGTGTAATTAGGTGACCAAACCTCTCCTTGGCAGAACTTTCTAGACATTGCCAATAATGTTATCTAATAATATTATTCAAATAATATAAATTATTGATCCGATAATGGAAAATATTGTGCGATGACAATTATTAAAACAATAATAATATAAACTAACAACGCAGAATTATTGAATCAATAAAATAAAATATTGAATAAAGTAATTCATCGTAACAATTATTGAGTAGTGCCTTCTTACGTCTTTAATCAATAATTCAACAATCTTATAATACATGTATGCTACTTGCGTGCAAACCACGCGTATTATCAGTATTTTAACCACCGGTAACCCAACAAAGTTAATTGGTAACAATTACGTTGTTATTCATAAAAACTCATACTTTGTCATTTTCTTCCTCCGACAGTTATTCCGTTATGGGGCCCACAATTGACTGCGCTGTCGTACGGATATTCCCGACAAAAAGAATATTCTACGACCAACCAAATATTCCCCGACAGAAATGAATATTTTATAACCACTTGCTTATTTTGCAAAATTTGCACATTTCACCCATAATCAAAGCATTATATCAAATTAACACCTTATTAATTTAGAATAATGAATAGAGGAAAATTCAATTTTATTTATAATAAGTTGGGGTCTTACACATAGGATCATTACCTTTAAAGTTCACTTGGTTAATCCTTCTCTTTCCTTCTTGTTCTAACAAACTAGCTTATAGTTTTCTTGCTTTTTCTCTCTACTCAATAAGTTATAAGTTGTTGGTAGAAATCTAACATGTAAGAAATGAATTTCCAAAGCTCTCTATTTATAGGATTGCTAAGGTTAGGGTATATTAGTCAATAAACATCTCACCTCCTTAACAAACCTCCTTACTATTCAATGCTTAAGCACTAAGTTAACTTGGTCATCACACTCTTTGCTTGTCATCACATTATTTACTTGGCCACCAATCTCACCCATGTGATCATGGGGCCCACATGGGTTGCCCCATGGATCTCCTTCACCAATTGGATCTTAATTTGGGCTTTAATTCAATTAACTTAACTTATGCTTTTGGGCTTGTATTAATTCACTTTGGACTTTACATTAACCTACACTTGGGCTTTAACAATAGTTTACATTGGGCTTAATCACAATCCCACTTAGACTTTACATTTCCTACACAATCTCACAAGTCCAATTACATATGGCTTAAAGCCTTTAAACGTATTCTCTATGTATTAATCTCGTATTCTAACTCGTATACTTATTCAACATATACAACATACCATCATTCATACTTACTCGTATTCATTATCTCGTATAATACCTACATATTATACGATCATCTCTTTAACTAGTTAACGCTTTACTTTTCCTAACGTTTTGAAATTAAGTCCACATGCGAAAAACTACATTTTCCATACTTGAATTATTATTACATAATCCATCTCACCTCGATATTATATTGTTACGTATTTTTCGGAAGTTCAAAAATAATTCCCGAGCAGAAATTGATGAATAGTGTTTTTTGAAAAAAAATTCGAAAAACTTTTATTTTCGTCTTGGAAATTCAAACACTTTAATTCCTTCATGTAGTCGAAATACTACGACATTCCGACGTTTCTAGGTTATAGAACGACATTCATCTTACTAACACATAATAATAACAAATGATATAATTTTATTCATTATTTAATTAAATAATATTATTTTACAATAGATCCGAATTTCTCGGTCGTTACAACAGGTGTACCTGCGGCAGCCGCAGATGCACCTGCGACTACCCGGGGTGCCCCGGGCTCCGTGAGTCCCGTCGTCTTGAAGTACGTGCACGTGTGCAACGTGATGTCCGCTCGAACTTTCAGAACTTCAATTCGAGCATCCGATCAAGGTGTATAAGACCTGTTTCGGAGTGTTGTTGTCGAGTGCTACACAAATGACATGGGATTAGAGGTTTTAAGAAGTCAGGAAGATGGGACCATGCCCTTGGTCTTCAAATTCCATCCGGTGTGCTGTCTTGTGTAGTAGTCACTCGGGATTGCAGTTATTTGGTTCTTGTAGGGTACTGCTGTGTAGAATATCTGTTGAAATGTGTTGAGACGGCGCACATGTGGGATCGAGGTAGCAAAATAACGATTTTGCCCCTCACCGGGGTTATCTCCGGTTTGGGCTGATAAAGCAGTCGTTGCTTAGGGTTATCTTTGAGAGTGAGTCGTTGCAAGTACTGAATGTCCTCAGGGTTGTCTTTGAGGTGTGCCTGACCTCCCGGGGTTATCTCCGAGTTTTGGGACTGAGTGCCTCGAGGTTATCTCCGATGTTGAAGCTAATTGCAAATGTTGAAAAAAGCATCTCCGGGGTTATCTCCAGAACTGCAACTGCACTCCTCAGTGTTGTTTCCGAGGTTGAGACTGAAACTCCCAGTGTTGTTTCCGGGATTGAATATCTCGGGGTTATCTCCGAGATGGAAAAGGCTTCTCCGGTGGGATTTCTGGAACTGGAACTGTTTTGTCCTCCAGGGTTATCTCTGAAAGACAATTTTACTCTCTTGCAATGTTAGTAACAGGAATGCAAAATTTCGAATATCTACACTCACCCCTAATATTTAGGCCTCAGTTAATTAATACAAATATGTAAGGCTATTATCTATAATCATTACCAAGATTTGAATTGACAAAATAAAAAATATACTATTAATATAATGTGTTGTTAAAATAATTATAAAAGTATTCCTAAATATATATGTATTCTGAAAATATATATTATTTTTATCCTTACGATCTCAGCAATCGAATTTAAAGAGCTCTTCTAGGTGGACATGAAAATAGAATATGAATGTATTTGAATTTTATTTATTTATATTTTTATTCATCATTGAGTGTCTAAATACAAATAAATAAAATTTCAATACACTTATATCTAATTTTTAAGTTTAAGTTAGACAACCGTTACAAGCTTAAAATATGAAACTCTCAACATCTTTAATTTAAGTTTTAATGACATAATATTAATAGAGCTTTAAATTAAACCCGATGAAAACGGTCCAAGAATTATGACTGACATAGGACATTAATTTGAATAGTAAAGTTTAGTAGTAATACTCATAATCAATAATTAAAATAAAATATTTAGTATTGGAAACCGTGTGACAATATTCTTTTTTTCTCTTTTACGCTTTATAAATTTAATTATATTATTAATTTATTTTTTATATTAATTTTTTATCTTTTATTTAATCTTCTAAATTTTATAAAATTATTATTTTATCTCGAATAATTTGCACATACACCATGTGATTTAAAAGGAAAAGCTATATAATTTCACCATTTTTTTAAAGTATACCTCTTAAAAAACATACATTTATTAAAATTACGTTATTTTTGAGATTATTTTAAAAAATAAATGGGGTCGTGCGTGATATTTTTGTAAATAAAAAGAAAGTAAGTAGGACCACTCTCTTTTAATATTATTTTATTTTTAAAAAAAATCTCCAAAACGACGTAATTTTAATAAAAAAATATTATTTAAAAAATAAATATTATTTAAGAGATATGTTTTAGATCCGTTCTGTTCATATAAAATTCAAGAAAAATATAACTAAAATAAGTGACAAAGTAAAAATATTAAAAAAAATTTTGGCTGAATGCTGATTTATTGCTGAATAATATAAAATAATTATTAGTTATTCCCTTCTATTCAAAATTCAAGAAACATTTTTTTTTTAAATTGAGGAAAATGATATATATCTTGTAACTTTTATGTATTAATTTTTTCATCATCAATTATGTGGATAAATATAAATGACAACTCTTTTAAATAAAAATATAATATCGCGAGTCATTTTTTGAATCTCATAACTCTCATGTATTAAAGTTTTTCACAATTTTAATCTGGCACGAAACTTTGGTAAAGTAATAAACTTTTTCTTCTACATGTATTTTCATATAATCTATTTTATTTTACATAAAAGTAAGACACATATTACTCTTAAATAAAAGAATTATATAAAAATATTAAAAATATGGATGAAAATAATATTTTCTTATAATTTTAATAATTCATTTCAGAATTAGAAAATAATTTTACTATAAAATTATGAAAATAAATGAAATTCGTAATTTTTTTTATTACCTTTTAGTGTAGTTTGAAATCACATCATTATTATATAATTATAATTCTTAATATTAGGAATAAATTTGAAAATATAAAATTATTCTTAAAATAATAATTTAAAATTATTCCTAAAAGTGATTATTTTAAAATTTTAACATTTTCAAAAAATCTCAAGCAAGATGTTAAATCTCACAGGATGTTTAAACGTAAATCTTATTTAGGAAGTATTCATATATAAAAAGAATCCGGTAAAACTATTAAATTTATTTATGAAAATATTTAATTTCCTAAGTTGGAAAGAGTAATTAATAAAAATCCAGAAGGCAGATTATCAATCTTATTATTTTCCATTCCTCCAAAACAAAAGGAAGAAATAGAAACAAAGAATTTTCCGATTACCTGACCTATATACGATGTTGAACACCACATCAATTGTATATAAAAAAAGGAGGAGAGATAGGCCTGAGAAATCTGTAAAAATGGCTTCCAATTCGTCGAAAAACAATTCGCTATTACCAGTTTCGGATCCTCCTTCTCCTTCAAGAAAGGATGAGAAATTGCGCAAAGGATCGGGAATGAGTAGGCGTGGAATTTACGCTGCAATTTCTTACATGGCTTGCGCTGGTATGATTATGTTCATATATACCATCAATTTCCCCAATTTTACGGATTTTAAGCAAAATATGTATGCAGTTTGTATGATATATGTGTATAATTTGTGAATTTTTTTACCTAGAAATAGTACAGATATGGTTCTTTTGAAGTTACAGTTAGTACAGCTAAAATTAGGTGAAAAATGAGACGAGGTATAATTTATTTTTGGATGTAATCTGACTGGTTTTATACATATGTTGTGGTTATGATGTATGTTGAAGAAGACAATTTGTATAAAGAGGAAAGTATTTTGAATTGCTGAAATCATTTTATTGAAATACTTCCTTCGTTCCAAAACTAGAGATAACATCTTGAATGATTTTATGCTCTTCAATGTATCGGTAATACTAAAATATTAAGAACTTAGTAGTGGTGGTGTAATGCTAGAAAGGATAAGAAAAAAAAGTAATGACAAATTTGGAATATCTTGTCAATTTGTAGTCCTAAAATAAAAATGTATCTGTAATTTTGGGACTGGCTGATAAAGGAAAATGTATTTTTTAATTTTAGAACGGATGGAGCATCGGTTATTATAACTCAAATTCGTAAATTACAGACAGATTATTCTTTAGAAAGTAATTATGATGTGGAATTCCCATTTCAAAGTGGAGTATATCAATATTATATGTATATCATGTTTGTGAGATACTATGTGCCCGTTATGCGGAGCGGTGAGATAAAGCACTTTTAAATATTGAGTGTTTTCATAAGAAAGGTAAAATAATGTGTATTATATGTATTTATTATTTACGGATAAACATGGAAAAGTTAAGGCAGTCAGGGAGGTGATTGTTAGTCATTTGTAAACTAGGAAGTAAACTTTCTATTTGTCACCAGGAAAATCAGTGGTATTCTATTTATTTGGAAGTCTTTTCCCCTTTACCTTATATTTCCTGTTCAGACATACTTTAGGTCCCTTCTGTGACATATGGGGAAATTAGAATGAATTAGAAAAGATTATGATGGTCCTTGAGCAAGGATGGCATGCACAAATTGGTTCCAAATCATTTATTAAACAACTATATGCTCGAATCTTCATGTTTATCTTCCTCCACCCACCCCATTGTATTACGTTTCTAATAGTTTCTGCCCTTATATGTTATAGAACTCAATTATTATGGTATTGACTTCCATTCTGCAGTGCTTCTGGTATTGTTCAATAAAGCAGCTCTTTCTTCTTATAGCTTCCCAAGTGCAAATGTCATTACTCTCTTGCAGGTATAACGTTACCAACTTAATTAGTATCTGTTGCTCTGTGTTATATTTTTATACAGCTTTTCAATGCGATAGGTGTAATCAAGATTTAATTCCAGACTTCAATCAATGGTGGATTTGTAATTTATGGCTAACAGCCTCTGTGGGACCACTATTATGGATGTGTAATATCCCAATCCTACATCAAAACATTTTGGATGGAGGAGACTACATATAAGGTGTTCACTCTAATACTAAGACTCTAAGAGTACCAATAACTTGTCATGACTTTTGGGTAGGTTTGTGATTGTTCAAAATAACCAAGCTGCTCTTTGGATAGTAGACAAAGCATTGGTTTGGGCTCAAGTTTTTACAAATGGTACCAGAGATGACCCAACAGTCCAACTTTGTAGTATTGTACTCGATGTTATCCATTCAGGGAAATGTAGCACTGAAGCGTGTTGGATCCAATAGGGAGGTAAGCAGTAGAAGAAGCTGATCTGTTGTGAGGGTAGACTGGGCCTAGTTGGTCTGACAAGGATGTCATGAATTTAAGTGGGGAGGGGAGGGGAGGGGAGGGGAGGGGAGGGGGGGATTGTAATACCCAAATCCCAAATCAAAACATGTCAGTTATGCTCAGATCGTTACAGGATGGACTCTTGGGCAAAGAAGTGAACACCGGAATACCTCAAGATAAAAAAATCGAAACACCTTACTTAAAGACGTGCATGGAGATCTGCTAACTTAAAACAACCCAAAGAGAGGCCCTTAGACCACCAGTATTATCCAATCAAAGCAGCCTGTTGGTTTTTAAAACATAAATACACTAAGATATAACATAAAGTTAACATGGGCCAGATCATATGCAAATGCCAATTCAAGGCTAAGGCCTGAAGCATATCTTCGACTGCATTTAATTTCTTTCTGGTACAGCTACTAAAATGATACATTCTTACTCGTTAACCCTTTTTGTGAATTCTACTTAATTTCCCCCCTTCAGACACTCTTGATCCATTCAATAGCTTTCAACCTTCTATAAAGCACAAGAATGTGTAGAGAAATTCTAATTCTCCTTGGCAACTCATAGCTTCTGCAGACTAGATGATGTAACCTTGGGTTCCATCAGTACTTAAGCGCCCTTCAACCTTTTTATATTTACAACATAATTCTTTTGTGAGATTTTATTTCACTATATTCTTTAGTATATCTGGTATTCATAGTGGTTCAGCATTATACAATTTAGTTATTAGTAAATGTTGATTTGATGTAGAAAACTTTTACTTGATAAATTATCGTGTTTCTGCTGCAGATGATAAGTTCATCTTCTTTTCTTTATGCATTACGCCGCTGGAGACTTATGTCTTTTCATGCGGGTGAATCATTGACCAGTAGTGATAATTCCTCAACATTGGTACCAATAAAGACGTTGATTCAAACACTACCTCTTGCGCTGACCTATTTGCTTTACATGGTAGGTGTTATTGTCTGATGTAGAGATTGTTGTTTTCCTTGAAAATTATAGTCGTTATTTCCACTTATAAACAATATCTTCCTCTGTTTCTGCTTCAAAGATAGTTAGCATGGAGTCTGTACGGGGGGTAAATGTACCCATGTATACAACCCTTAGGAGGACAACAGTGGTATTTACAATGCTTGTGGAGTATATTCTTGCAGGTGAAAAATATACATCTTCTATTATTGCAAGGTAAGTCGCTGTTTCTTGTTAATACTTTCTTAGAGCTTGCATGCTTTAGTAAGAGGTACTGAAATGTATTACTGGTGTCTAATGTCAAATATCTTCAAATTCTAGTCTGTGTTGCAGTTAGTGGATGAATATGAACTATTTACATTCATGAATTTACTCAGTTTATGTTTTGAGAAGAGGGAGAAAACTGCTTAATAAGTTTTCTTATGACAGCTGTTGACAGTCATTACTTTATCAAAGTCACATTGTTTTGAATTTCTTAAACTTCATGACTGTGCCCAATCTATTATTCTCAACTTGGTTGGAGTATTGAGGTATATTTAAAGCTATGATCTCCGTAGCATGACAAAGTTCTAAGTTTAATTGTCTGTGAAATGCCTTTGTTGTTGTGTTGTTTTTGTTACTTGTTTTAGCGTGCATTGTACACATGTTAATCTGTATGCTCTCGACAACCAACTTCATCTTATTTTAAGGTAATTTGGTAAAATTTCTTAGTAGTGAGAAATATAACCTTATTCCGCCCATTGATGGAAGGGGATAATTTGTTCACACTTAGGTGACCTAATGTGACTTAACCTGGCCACTTTATGTTGTTTAATTTGTAATCAGTACTCTGATACCCTCTCTTTTCTTTCAACACACGCACATTTACCTAGAGACACATATATTGTATAAAAATCCAAGTTTACTGTCCTTTTTCTTTGTACAAATAGACATTTTAAAACTGATACTGTTACTCATGCTGAAAGAAGTTAATATTGGTCCGTTGCACACACTAAAGTCTATTGTCTTAGATTATGTGGTTTAATGCAAGAGTTACAATATCTCATTGAAATAACAAAAATCATATGGCTAATTTTACCAAAGTTTGGGTGCATCTGTGGTGGTCCACCATGCTGATGCGAGCCGTTTTCAGGTTTTAAGCCTTGGTATCCTCTCTGGCTCTCTCTCTACTCCCTGACATATGACTAATTTGTTAGAAAATTTATTGCTCCAAGATATATGTAAATTTCATTTAACAGATGCCTTTGGCATTAAGATTTTTATTGTATTAACGTAAATTATTAGAAGCCCTCATGTACTACTCATTAAATGATTTTTCTTTCTTGATTTTCTTTCTTCCTGTTCAATGTGTAAATATGTATATACGAAGAATCTGTTGTTTCTTACAAGATGCAATAACATAAATATAACCTGTTCATTACACAATACACAATTTAATGACTACAATTGGACCAGTTGAATAATGTTCTTGAAATTGGATCCATTAGTATTAAATAAATAGGCTAAATCCTGTATAGGCCTCATCGTTACAAGTTCTTGGATTGCATTTGATCTCATTTTAATGCAATCCATCTCACTTGAATTGTTTTCCTTGATTAGGCCAGGATGCAATAACATTTCTAGAAGGTGAACTCGATCATGCTTCAAACAGTCTTGGATTATCTGTTATTCATGTTTAAAACTTCTTCAAGTTGTCCTTACTTTATAGTTTAAGTAATTTATTTTGTAGATATAACTGCAATAGCTTGAATGCTTGCTATATTGAGTTTGAAAAGTTCTTGGATAGATATCTCTTTCCTTCAATATTCACAAATTCCCTCTCCTTCCCCAACCCACCCCCTGTGGGAGACAACTGTTCGATTGGAAGAGGGTAACCATTTGTTAGGGTATAAACTTGTTTTTTTTAAGGGAAATATTTATCAGGAAAAACATACATATCATATCATATGTCAAAACATACATCCTTGCCATTTCTTTGTTACAGAGTGTGGTTGATTATTGATTATAATGACTCATAATCGAAAAAATGTTCTTGTCATTAGATTAGTTTTATTTTAGACATATTGACATTTCTCATGTTTGTGTCTTCACTCTTTTGGATTTTTCTGGTCAATATCATATCATAACCTTATCCTCTTGTCCATGTGATGCTTCATAAGTTATTTATATCGATCAATCATGCAGCCTCACAACTTGAGAGTTTGGAAAAGCTAAAATTTAATACATTATCATTTAAAAGAAATTACTTTCAATTTGTTTTTCTAATTTATCCTTCTAACTTAGAAATCCTTAAGGTTTTATCAGTGTATCAATGATCGTGCTTGGTGCATTCATTGCGGGAGCTCGGGACTTGTCATTTGACTCCTATGGCTATGCTGTTGTGTTCATGGCAAATATCAGTACAGCAATATATCTTGCAACCATTTCCCGTCTTGGTAGTACTTCTTCTATTAGTCTACTTTCAGCACAATGATGCCTTTCTTTTTCTTTTTCTTCTTCCTGGCTAATATTTTCATTTCTCAGGGAAATCCAGTGGTCTCAATAGCTTTGGCCTTATGTGGTGCAACGGTGAGCAACTGAGCTCATATCAAATGTCCTGCAAATTTGTTACTTTGTTGAAAGATATCTAACTGTAATTCGCTAGATTTTCAAAACATGTTGGTTATGAATTTTACTTTTCTGATATAGGAATTATATGTGGACCAATCTTATTCTTTTGGACGTTTTTTCGGGGCGACTTGGAGTTGACGATGAATTTTCCATATATTCTTTCACCTGGATTTCTGGTAAGTTTATTCAGTAACAGAAGTTTCTTAATATTTGGTTAAATTCAACTAATGCTTGTTTATGAACTAACTTGGTTTGGACACTCTTTGAGTGTTGCTGTGTGAAAAAGGGACTAGAATGTCACCTTTTTCCTGTTCCTTCCATTACGTACAAGAGTTCATTAAATTATGACCTTTAAACTGGTTTTGTCTATAAGTTCACCATAATTATTATACTCAATCCTTAATTTCGTCCTTTCTACAAAATCCTTGCCTTTCTTTTCCTAATCTCCTTGAAAGAGGTTTGAATTGCATATTGATGTCCATTGTCAAATTACTTTGTGAATTACTTCTGTAAGAAATTTTTTCATCTTCTTACAGATTCTTTTAGTTTGTACCTTTTGAAGCATGAGAGTTGCCTTCTGTCATCTTTGACTTTCAAATCTTCTCTTTTTTCTTTCTTTCTTTTTTAATTGTGTTTGGTGGTTTTATTTTAATCGAATTTGTTAAACTTGTATATCTTGGCGATAGGTTTCATGGCGGGACATTAATGGCCAAATACATACTCAGCCCATCGTCTAGTGGTAGGTTTAGGATCAAATTTTGTGTTATCATTCTGGGGATTAGATTGATTGAATAGATTTTTCATTTGATGCTGTTAAGCCGGTAGGATTAATTGCAAGCATTTAATCCTTGGAATTTGTATGCTAGTGTTGTATATGAATATAGTAATGATGCGGATTATACATCATCTGACTATATTCTGTTTCCAAGTTATGGAATGCCGTATAACATGCCTGTGTTACTGGGTAAGTTTTTGTAGTTATGTTGTTTTAGAGTAGTTATCAAGTAATCAGTGGCTTCTAATACTATTGCTTTTATTAATTTTTTGCATCTCTCAACTGGGCAGCTTGTGTTGCTTCTCTCCTGCGTACTGGCTTTCTTCTTGAATTACTCTATCTTCCTGAATACAACTCTAAATTCAGCAGTCACACAAACAATCTGTGGTAATTTGAAGGTTCGCAATTTCAATTTTTTTTCTCTTTTTTTTTTTGACGTAAATTCATTTATATTTATCTTTCATTTAAAAAGTTAAAAAAATGACAAAATGGTTGGCATGTTTGTTGTTTGACATGTTACAACACTTTGACCAAAGGAGACTTGGTCGAAATAATGGAACTGTCTAATAATATGACTTTTTTAGTATGTCTTTCTCTCGTAGCTGCTAGGCAATTATTTTTCTCAATAATTCTCTTTAACTAACAACTGATAGTAATCCCCTCATGTTTGGACCATATTCATATATGGTACTTGTCTTTTTTGGGGTAATGTGGTAACAAACTAACAAATAAAACATTTTTATCGTCTTGGCTAAAATACCAGTCTATACTGGTTGTACCTGCCGGTTTTGACCGAAATACTTGTACCAACCTGTATTGGCCGAGATACGTGTACCGGTCAATATTGGTTGTTACTTTTTTATCTTTTTTTTTGGTGCGATTTACTGACTAGAGATGAAATAATGGCCAATACTCTCGCCATTCAAGTACTTAATAAAAGTATTTTTGTTAAGAAAAAAATAAATAGAGATATATAGTATGTATAGAATATACTCCCTCCATTCCAAAATATAAGCAGCTTACTAAGAAATGTAGAAATTAAGGATTAGCTTAGCTTAGCTTATCTTTTTGAGAAATGAAACACTCACTTGTGTATCTATACCTCCAAAGTCATTTTCATTATTTATTTTAGAACAAAACTAAAACTCATTTTAATCTTATATTTTGGAGTGGAGGGAGTAGCATTTACTCACTGTTACGAACTTCCCCATTTGGGGACGAGTTTGTTAACTTATATCACTCATTTAATTTGGTGTTAATGGTCTTTACATTTGTAAGTCCAACCGTTCCAAAAACATACAACCCTTCACAAGTTTATAAATTTTTATGGTCATCATGCTTTTGCAGGATCTTTTCACCATCACACTTGGCTGGATATTTTTTGGTGGGCTTCCATTTGATCTTGTGAGTAAACATCTATCTTGCAGTCTTCCATGTGATTACACAAGAACTATACGTCTTTCCTTCATCTTACTGCTCCTAACAAACCGTCTCATGTGGTTGCAGTTAAATATTATTGGGCAACTTCTCGGTTTTCTTGGATCTGGTTTATATGCCTACTACAAACTCACAGGCAATTGATGGATCAGGCATCTCAAAGTCTATTTTTTGCAGTGGAGGTAACCAGTTGCTGCCTTCAATAACCCCATGTTTTAATTTATGGAATCGGGCTTGATAGATACAATGATTGTCAGCAGTGGTATGAACTACTTGATCCAACTTTCTTGAAGTAACTACACATGCTGCTTGAGCATACTCAAAGCGTAGATTAGTTTTATAACTAGAATAGGCATTGAAGCATATCACACCATAATCTGTGGAAACAGTTCGCTTGGATCCATGCAATTTTATATGGTGATGTCGTTACTTTGCTATGATTTTATCTTCAACTATGAGGAATATTTTACAAATGATACATGATTGAAAATCTAACTACAATATTGCACAAATTTTATGAAAATACCCAGTTTAGTGCTTACAGGTTCCATTTATTTTATATCCAAGTGTTTTACTTTGTGGATGTGCTTTCAATTGTTAATTGGATCATATGGGGTATCATGAAACTCCCGCATATCGGCATATGGTGTCCCCCTATAAACTATGATTCTCTTACCCATCCCCACTCTTTTTCTTCTTCTGCTAGTGGGGATATAAAGGAGCATTTGTTGTATTTTCATTTGTTCTGCTTTGTTTTTTGTTTTTATTATTATTATTATCTCTGTAAATAGATGTACGATTCTTGACCCTTGTTCTTTTTCTTTTTTTGTCATTTTATTTTATTTTATTGGTGTCGTGAAAACTTGAACCTATCAAAGTAAGAATAACTTTATTTCACAGCTCAAGTGACTCTTCTCAATCTTAGATGGCCCAAGTCAAGGTTACCAAACATATATCCGCAAACTTGGGGATAATTGACTTTTTGGTTACTGTATTAGGGCTCGATTTTCATTATGGTTATCGAAAATTTTTTTGTTACAATCGAATAATTGTACTCTTAAAAATTACAAAATGGTTATTCCTTACGATTTTTGTCCAAAAAACGGACGGAAGTGTTGAGTTGGCAAACAGAAGTGTTGAGTTGGCGATTTGACTCTGTTTTTTTTGCTGATGTGTATATGGTTTTGTCATGTGTATCATTATGTGTCAAGCACATGCTCATAGATATTAAGAATAATTGTATCTTAATAATAATTTTAAAATAATAATAATAAAAATAAAATTATTAAGAATAAAAAAAATAATAATAGTATTAAGAATAATAATAATAATTTTAAAATAATAATAATAATAATTTTTAAATAATAATAATAATAATTTCAAAATAATAATAATAATAATAACAATAATAATAATTTTAAAATAATAATAATAAAAATAATATTATTAAGAATAATAAAAATAATATAGTTAATATATAATTTATAGAATTAATAAAAATACCTTTAAATTTTTGAAATTTAATAAAACATAATACAAATAATTTTTTTAAAAACTATTTTAGAAATTGCGTATAATAGTTGGTCCTAGGTAGTGTTCCCCTTATTCGAACCGCAAAACAGTTGATCGAACTCAAATTCAAAAACCCTAATGACTGAATCGATTGAAATCGAAGGAGAAGTAGGGATCTCGCAATGCGCTCAGGAATCCAATTCGGGAAAGGGGAGCGGGAGCCGGAAGGCGGCGAAGAAGGAGAAGAGGAAGCAGTTGAGGAAAGAGTTGGCGGAAAAGGCGCGCGAAGAGGAGGAGGTTAGGAAATAAGTTGAGGAGGAAGAAGATCACCTTGCCAAGCTAAAGTGGCGCCTATCCGTCTCGAACCGTCTGCCCAAGCCTCTGGTAGCAAGAATGAAACCTCTCTCTCTCTCTCTCCACCACCAACGGGTGAGGCGATTCTGATTCGTCTTTAGAGAACAAAGGGTGGAGTCAGAGGGTGGGGGCGTCAGTCAGTGAGGAGGGAGAGAGAGATCTCAGATGTTTTGATGGTGGATTTGGATCTGGGTTTTGATGATGTAGGCAGTGGCTTGTCAGAAGAAATTATCAGAGGTCATCTAAAATCAAAAACATTTGTTCTGTCCACATCTTGTTCTAATATGGAAGACACATCAGCATCTGTGGATTAGGAACTTATTTTCTGCGACATAGGCCGGGTATACTACAGATATATATTTCACTGATTGAATTATGTGATGTTGTATACTTATTTCTGAGAGTTTCGTTGGTTTATCCTCATCCATTACAAGTTAACCTTAATCTATACTATGTTGTTGTTTAATTATTGATGGCATTTTTTTTCTCTTTGAATATAAGGATCAAGAGATGATGGGAGTTGTTGATTGCGGGCACGATTATCATTTAGAATGCATAAAGAAATGGCTGCTTGTGAAGAATAGTTGTCCCATCTGCAAATCTGCGGCATTGACCACAGAAAGCAAGGAGTCGTCCTCATGAGAATGAGGGTTGGGGGAGATCTGGGTTTGGTTGGGGGAGATCAAACAAATTTGGGTGATGGTGTTGTTATTTGAGGTTTCATGTAGGAGTGTTGTGACGCCCCCAAAATAGGTCCATTCCATCCAACCCTTCTGAGTCGCCAAATACATGGTACAGAAATAACTACAACTTTATTAATACATTTGTCGTGCAAAATACGACAACATATATACTGTGAGTTTAAATACAAATATTGTCATCTAGACAATATACATACCCAAATAAATCCTCATCACAATTATTTATACATTATTTTACAAAATGGTGAGGACTACTAAACAACTCTCTCTATAACCATCATTCCATACCCCACTAAATACTCGCTTACATTCTCACCTCCCGAGAAGAAAAATGGAACAAAAGGAAAAGGGTGAGCTCAACTAGCCCAATAAAAATAATATTATGACTAAGATAATATACAACAAATTATCGTTAGTCTCCAACGGGGAAAAAATCTAATAGAATACAATAGACAACCGTTTTAAATCAATCTTCGCGAATGAAATAATAATTCATTAGAAGAGTTAAGTAGAGAATGCAAACTACAATCTTACATATATGAATTTAAAAGTTCATCGTCGATATTTTATCCTCATAACATCAATCAATATATATCCGGAATCAAATATTCATCTTTTTGCTACTGAGGCCAAAGATATTCATCGATTAGTCATGTTCATCTAAACACATGTTCATCTTTGCACTACTGGTCAAAGATATTAATCGATGAGGTCATGTTCATCTCAACACTGCTCATCTTTTACTTTCTACGGGCCAAAGATATTCATCAAGAAATTATTCATCTTTGCACTACAGCCAAAGATATTCGATAATATCATCATTTAGGACCGAGGATGATGAAAAATATTTTAAAGGAAAACGAATCCAAAGTGAAACAAAAGAACAAATATTAAGGATTAAGTATTTTAAACAATCTAAGTTCAAAAATACTTCATAAGTAATCGTCAGTGGAGTAAAATTCAAGAATGATTAAAACATGGATACAATCAAAGCTAGTATCCATAATAGATATTTTGGACAAAAAGAAGAAATTTCATTTTTCATTGAATAGTCTTGAGTATTAAATGAAGTGTCAGATATCGTGAATAGTCTTGCCGTATCGTGAATAGTAACTCCGACACCAAAAGATAGAAATTTTACAAAAAAAAACATCTTCACGCTTCGTGAATAGTACTCGTGAATAGTAACTCGTGAATAGTAACTCATAAATAGTAACTCGTGAATAGTAACTCATGAATAGTAACCCCGACATGAAAAAGTTCTAAATTTGATAAAAATTTCCAACCAATATTTCGGCATAATGATATTGAAGAAATAATATCATTTTCGAATAAAATAACATCCCTTACCTCGAAAGCGGTACTTAGTTGAAACAGGATATAAAGCTATGATTTGAACTTGCAGACCAGATAGCAATACTCAAAGTATACTCAAAATACTCACAAGAATACGCTCGATAATATAGAGAGAAAACTTGATTTTAAATTGTGATTTTCAATTCTAACCTAAGCACCCTATTTATAGAAAAATGCTTAGAACACCAAAAGTAGAAAATTTAATATAATAATATTATATATATTACAAATTCTCTACGCATATTTTGACAACTGATTTCAAATTTATCTTGCACATGCTAGGTACGCCCACAAAACAAAAAAAAAAAAACGTTTTTCCTATTTTAAATATTTTAAACTTCCAAAAATTAATTATTTCGGAGCTTCAAAACTTCAATAATTCATAATAAATAGCCCTTTTATCAAAAAATTCAAATCTCGCGAATTTTTATAGGAAATTTAATTCTCTACAACTTTACGGAAGAAAGTTTTCCAAATTTCAAATGAAATTGACCAAATCCATAAGCCAAGCGATTTTACAAATTTATAATCAAATTTCAATCAATAATTGTGTCCACCAACACATAAAATATGTGTTAAACATTTAATGTCACAAAAATACTCTTCCTCCTCATATACTCATATATCCCATATTCATTATAAAAATATCACCGTTAATATATTATTAAAATAATATATTTAAATGAATTATTTTATCAGAAAAAGATAAAATATTAATTTTCAACAATTGTCACATTAAAAATTTTCTCCATCTATATCAACATAAAATCAATATTTTCCTCATCATATAAATCAATAATTAATTATTCACAAATAATATTACAGAATCACAATCTTCGTGACCCGTGTAGTTTCCGGAAAGAGAGCTTTCCAATAAGGATCTCTCCTTACTGGCGCGCAATTAGGTGACCAAACCTCTCCTTAGATAGAACTTTCTAGACATTGCCAATAATGTTATCCAATAATATTATTCAGATAATATGAATTATTGCTCCGATAATGGAAAATACTGTGTAATGATAATTTATTGAAACAACGATAATATAAAATATCAATGCGTGAATTATTGAATCAATAAAATAAAATCTTTGAACAATAATTACTATAACAATTATTGAGTAGTGCCTTCTTACGTAAGAATCAATAATTGGTGCAATCACGTAATCTTCTTTATTCAACAACGCGTATTAGTGTGTTTTTAACCATACGGGTATTCCAACAATGATAATTGGTAACAACTACGCCAGCATTATTTATAAACAACTTATATTTGTCGTTTTCTTCATCCAATCGCTTTTCAGTTATGGGGCCCACAAAAAGAATGCGCTGGTCGTCATAATATTCCCAAACGAAGATTGAATATTCCACGACCAAACGAATATTCCCAAACAATAATGAATATTTTATAACCACTTGCTTATTCAAATATTTGCGTATTTTACCCATAACTATCCACATTAATCAAATCAACCCTTACTATTTCAAAATAATAAATAGAGGAAAATAAATTTCATTTACTAATAATTTGGGGTCTTACAACCTCCCTCCTTATGAAATTTAGTCCTCGAAATTGACGTCGATACTGTGTTTGAAAAGATGAGAATACCTCGCTTTCATTTTCGTTTCCAACTCCTGGTCATTTCCTCAATAGCATGGTTTCTCCACAAAACTTTAACTTGTGGTATAACCTCGATGACATAGGACATGTTCTTTCTATCCAAGATCTTGACAGGTACCTCCTCGTGCGTTAAGTCTTGGCTATCTCGTCCGGTTCTAACTCAATGACGTGGTTCGAATTAGTCCACATATTTACGTAACATCGATCGTGAAAAACGTTATGAACACGCCGACATACTTGGCGGTAAAAGCGAGTCTATAGGCCATTTCCTATTCGATCGAGAATTTCAAATGGATTAATAAATCGAAGGTTTGAGCTTTCCTCACCTCACCGATTCTCGCTTTTGAAATAACGACTTCTTGCATCTTCTTCTTCATATTCATCAACTCCAAGTCTGTAGCTTGAACAACTTTAACTTTATCGATTAAAGTCGATTATACTTGTATATCATCGGTGGGTACCTGAGAGTTTTCATCTCCATCTCTATTATTTGTAAATTATACTGAAATGAGTCTTTGACAATATCGTACTTTCGTGCTTGTATCGATCTTATACTCAACACGTCCGGCTACCACATTCGCTTTTCGAGGATGGCATGGTGAAACATGTCTTTGAAATGAGTCTTCTCTTGAGTTCTTGAAGCTCTTCCCACATTCCTTGCTCCATTCGAATTTTGTATCTCTACTGAGTCAATTTGCGTTAATGGAATAGCGATTCGAGAATATTCTTCAACAAATCTCCGATAATAACCAACTAAGCCTAGAAAGCTACGTATTTCGATTACCGACTTAGGTTGTTCTCAACTGTGACTCATATCCCAACCTTGGATAGCACGTTACAATGACACCTATCAGTTTACTATCGCACAAATATGGTGTCTCCTACGGAGAGTCTGGCTTCGGTGCATTCCACACAGGAAGTCACCAGATAAAGGCTCAGGTACCAAATTCTATAGTTGAATTTTTAACTCCTGAAGTTCAATAGGAGCTATTCGATATGAGATTTTAGAAATGAGTTTTGTCTGGGGTTCAAAGTCGATACAAAATTTAATATCACACTTTGGGAGTAAGCCAAGAAATTCTTCAGGAAATACGTCAGGAAAAATCAATAACAACAGGAATATTATTCAAATCTGACGTGTCTTTATTCAAATCCATAACATGGACTAAGAAAACTTGACATCCGTAATAAACGAATGACTTCATGGCTTGATATGAAAATGTTTGACTACAATGGTTTGATTGCTTGAATTCGAATAACAGGTTGCTTAGGAATATGAAAACTAACAACCTTACGAAAGTAATCAATTTCGGCATGATGAGTAGTTAACCTTAAAATCACATCAAAAGCAAATATCTCTATAGAAATAAGGTTAACAGGTAATGTGATAGTGCCAACCTGAATCAAGCAAGATTTCTAAACAACGGATGTAATGAAAGTTTCTCCTAACGGAGTCTCCATAAATAGGTCAAAGTCTAATTTCTCCGTAGTCAAGTTCAAACGTTGAGCGCAAGCAAGAGAGATAAAAGAATGGGTAGAACCAGATTCTAGTAAGGTATAAACTTGCAAGAATTTATAATTAACTAACCTGTAACTAACCGTTCGGGTTCTCGCATTTTGACCAAGTCACGACAAACGCTCTTCCGAGGCAACCGCTGACTTTGACTTTTACGGGACATCCTTTTGAGTCACCATTCCACCGGATGGGTTTCGATCTGCCGCATAATCTCGGCGATATGTCCTTCTTTTCCACAATTATAGCATACCTTAAACTGTTGTGGGCGGTTTGATATATGTCCCTCTTTCCGCATTTTGTAACATCTGACCGGTGGTCTTTCTCCTCCTTGGAACCAATTACTCTTCGTCTTGGACGTCTTCACATGGTCGTTGTTGAATCTCCTCTTTTTAAAATCTCCTCCCCGACTCGCTTCTTCTATTTTCATGGCCACGATTACCACGGAGTAGTTCTAGCCTTTGTCCGTATTCTTCTTTCTCCATTTGGTTATCGTTATTACGATGATTGCTATCTTGATATGATCCTGGTTATGGTCCCTCGGTTGAACGTATTTCGTTATCTCGCTCTAACAACTGAGCCACATTGACAACATCTGAATAGAGAAAATTTTATGAGAAATGAGATCTTGGCGTATCTTGGGTTTTCAAACCTCTCGAAACATCCACGTCATCGTTCCTCATTCTCCACCAAATGAGGTCTGAAAACTGGATAACTCCGCGAACTTAAGCCTCGTCTTTGGGACAAATCATGTTATTCTCTCCCCATCTAATAAACTCCACTTCCTTCATATGACAAATACTTTCGAGGGAAGTACTTGTCATTGAACTGCTTCAAACGTCTCCTACATGACATCTTGAGTGCGGTGGATGGAATACGCTTCACGCATTTCCACCAATGTCTGCCTCGTTCTGGAACATAAAAAGTAGCGAATGGAACTTTCTGTTCCTCCGTGCATCCCAAGACATCGAATATCTTGGTAATTTGTTTGACCCACGTCTCGCTTTAATCGGATCCGGCTTTTCCCGAGTTACGTGGTCCCAACTCTTTGAATCGCTTGTTTGTGACCACCGTGAATTGCTATCATTTCCTCCTGTATTTTGAACACGAGTCTCCTCGTCGATTTTGCATGAATCGCAAAAAGCTTACTAAACATCCCTCGCTCATCATCTGCTTTCGGTGGTGTTGTTCATGGAGGTACATTGCCAACTGTTGCGTTCTCCTCATTGGTAAAATACATGCATCTCCACGGTCTCATTTACTCCACTTTATTAATATTCTCGGTCGACATTCTCAAATACTGTCATAAAACAAGGGTTAATTAAGGAAATCAATATATCACATAATATCCCTATATACTAACCAACTACAAATAAGCTTAGGTAGGACACACTAGCGAAGGATTTACTTATCTCTCCCCTCCTAGTTCTATTCCCCATCTCCGCCAGAGATCATAACCCTAAGCTCGATACATTGTGTGGCGACTCCCAAAATAGGTCCATTCCATCCAACCCATTCGAGTCGCCAAATACATGGTACGTAAATAACTACAACTTTATTAATACATTTGTCGTGCAAAATACGACAACATATATATATTGTGAGTTTAAATACAAATATTGTCATCTGAGACAATATACATACCCAAATAAATCCTCATCACAATTATTTATACATTATTTTACAAAAATGGTGAGGACTACTAAACAACTCTCTCTATAACCATCATTCCATACCCCCCAGGCTAAGTATTATTCGCTTACATTCTCGCCTCCCGAGAAGAAAAATGGAACAAAAAGGAAAAGGGTGAGCTCAACTAGCCCAAGAAAGAATATTATGACTAAGATAATATACAACAAATTATCGTTAGTCTCCAACGAGGAAAAAATCTAATAGAATACAATAGACAACCGGTTTTAATTCAATCTTCGCAATGAAATAATAATTCATTAGAAGAGTTAAGTAGAGAATGCAAACTACTATCTTATATATGAATTTAAAAGTTCATCATCGATATTTTATCCTGTAACATCAATCAATATATATCCGAATCAAATATTCATCTTTACACTACTGAGCCAAAGATATTCATCACTTGGTCATGTTCATCTAAACACTGCTCATCTTTTGCACTACGGGCCAAAGATATTAAACGATAGAGTCATGTTCATCTCAACACTGCTTCATCTTTGCACTACTACAAAAGATATTCATCAAGAAATCATTCATCTTTGGACTACAGGACAAAGATATTCAAGAATATCATCATTTAGGACCGAGGATGATGAAAAGTATTTTAAAGGAAGCGAATCCGAAGAAACAAAAGAACAAATATTAAGGATTCGTATTTTAAACAATCCAAGTTCAAAAATACTTCATAAGTAATCGAGTGGAGTAAAATTCAAGAATGATCAAAACATGGATACAATCAAAGCTAGTACCCATAATAGATATTTTGGACAAAAGAAAAAATTTTATTTTTAAATTGAATAGTCAGATATTTGTGAATAGTCTTTCAGTATCGTGAATAGTCTTGAGATATCGTGAATAGTAACCGACACCAAAAGATAGAAATTTCACAAAAAAAACATCTTCACGCTTCGTGAATAAGACTTTGAATAAGTAACTCGTGAATAGTAACTCATGAATAAGTAACTCATGAATAGTAACCCCACATGAAAAAGTTCCAAATTTGATAAAATTTCCAACTAATATTTCAAATAATGATATTGAAGAAATAATATCATTTTCGAATAAAATAACATCCCTTACCTCGAACAACAATATTTTTAGTTGAAACACCGGATATAGGTTATGACTTGAACTTGCACCGTATAGCAATACTAAAAGTATACTCAAAATACTCACAAGAATACGCTCGATAATATAGAGAGAGAAAACTTCAGTTTCTGGTGTGATTTTCAATTCTAACCTAAGCACCCTATTTATAGGAAATTGCTTAGAACACCAAAGTAGAAAATTTAATATAATAATATTATATATATTACAAATTCTCTACGCACATTTTTGACAATGATTTCAACTTATCTTGCACATGTTAGGGCTGCCCACAAAACAAAAAAACGTTTTTCCTATTTTAAATATTTTAAACTTCCAAAAATCAATTATTTCGGAGCTTCGGAACTTCAATAATTCATAATAATTAGCCTTTTTATCGGAAAATTGAATCTCGCAATTTTTATAGGAAATTCAATTCTCTACAACTTCTGAGAAGAAAGTTTTTCCAAATTCCAAACAAAATTGGCCAAATCCATAAGCGGAGGCGATTTTACAGTATAATCAAATTTCGATCAATAATTGTGTCCACCAACACACAAAATATGTGTTAAACATTTAATGCCACAAAAATTCTTTTCCTTCTCATATACTCATATATCCCACATTCATTATAAAAATATCACCGTTAATATATTATTAAAATAATATATTTAAATAAATTATTTTATCAAAAAAAGATAAAATATTAATTTTCAACAATTGTCACATTAAAATTTTCTCCATCTATATCCACATAAAATCAATATTTTCCTCATCATATAAATCAATAATTAATTATTCACAAATAATATTACAGAATCACAAGATCTTGTGGCAACCGGTAGTTTTTCGGAAAGAGGGGCTTTCTAATAAGGATCTCTCCTTTACTTGCATGATTAGGTGACCAAACCTCTCCTTGATAGAGTAACTTTCTAGACATTGCCAATAATGTTATCCAATAATATTATTCAGATAATATGAATTATTGTCTCAGATAATGGAAAATCTTGTGTAATGACAATTTATTGAAACAACGATTATAAAATATCACAATTATTGAATCAATAAAATAAAATACCGAAGCGATAATTACTTTATGTAATTATTATTGAGTAGTGCCTTCTTACGTAAGAATCAATAATTGGTGCAATACTGCATGCTTCTTCGTTCAACAACGCGTGATTAGTGTGTTTTAACCAATAGTATTCCAACAAGATAATTGTGAATAACTACGCCAGTATTTATAAACAACTTATATTTATCGTTTTCTTCATCCAATCGCTTTTCAGTTATGGGGCCCACAAAAAGATCTGCCGTCGTCATATTGCGAATATTCCTGACGATTTAATATTCCACGACCAAACGAATATTCCCAAGCAATAATGAATATTTTATAACTACTTGTTTATTCAAAATATTTATGTATTTTATCCATAACTATCCACATTAATCAAATCAACCCTTACTATTTCAAAATAATAAATAGAGGAAAATAAATTTCATTTATTAATAATTTGGGATCTTCTGGTGTTCAATCCGATTTTTATCGAATAGAATCGACCCGGAATCAAACAAATCGAATCAAAGTTGAAATAGGTCAAATCTTGATATCAATTCCATGGTATTTACCGATTCGATCTTGCCACTAAAAATTAATTTAATTATTATTTTATTATTTTTATTATTATTTTTATTATTATAATCATTATTTTTATTTTTATTATTATTATTATTTTTATTATTATAATCATTATTTTATTATTATTATTATTATTAATTATTTATTAATAATAATAAAAATTAAAAAACCAAGACGAATCCTAGGTCCCATCCGATTTATCCGAACCAAGAAAACAAGAAATCGAAACTGAATGCGTCTGGATTTTTTTTTGTACTGAAACCAAATCGCTGATATTTATCTCAACCGCAAGCCGGTTTGAATGGGTCCGGTTCATCCAAAAATCGAAAAAATCGAAAAAAAATGCACACCCCTAGTTTCATGTGGCCCTGGAGCTGGAGTTTTAACCGGAACCATGGTCCGGTGGTAGTTTCGTTGGAGCTGAGGGGTTGACATTAATAATAATAATAATAATAATAATAATAATAATAATAATAATAATTTTTATAAATGTATTTATATAACATTAATGAATTTATATTATTTTTTAATAATAATAATTTTTAAATAATAATAATAATAATTACAAAATAATAATAATAATTTTTAGAAATATATTTATATAAAATTAATGAATTTATATTATTATTTAAAAATTATTATTATTAATACACATGGCAAAGCATATATGTACACATCAGCATTTCAAAATCACGTGTTCGCCAACTCAGTATTTTCGTCCGTTTTTTGGACGGAAATCGTAAGGAATGACTATTTTTGTAATTTTTGAGAATACAGTTATTCGATTATAACAAAAAAAAATTCGATAATCACAATAAAAATCGGATCCTAATACAGTGACTAAAAAGTCAATTATCCCCGCAAACTTGCTAGTTGCTATAGAATCTTTTTCATCTCCATGACCAAAAGTCAAAAGCCAAAAGCCAAAAGCCAAAAGCCGAAAGTTAATTCTCTAATTGCTCAATTATTTCTTGATTATCTTTCATCCTTGAAGTTGGATTAGCTTTTGTGAGATGACTTGACAAAATCTTCGAATTGATAGCTTTCAATTAATGGATTGATTTGATATTTTTTAAAAATTGACTTGAACAAAGGGTAAATATTAAGGATCCCAAATAGTCTCGAATATCTTATAATTGATTATGTTATAAAATATTATTTATCTTGTTCAACCCCGTTGCATTTCGCAACTCAATGGAACCAATAGAGCCTTGTTTTTTATGAATTAAATTCATAAAAGTTTAAAGAAAAAGTTATTCCGGCACGAGTGTCCCACTGCAATTGAGAAACCTCATATTATCAAAATAAAAATAAAAATTAATGCATGAGCGTATTAAATTATAACACATTAATAGTATTAAGATTATAAGATATTAATAGTAGGAAATTGATATTTTCACATTAAAATGATATTTTCACATAAGTTACTCACATAGAGGTGAAACTCATTCACTATTCATGTCATATAAAAATATTAATTTTTTATATAAAAATATCAATTTTCTAATATTATTATGATTATAACACATTAATAAAGTGGTATACACTGTTTTCCACACAATAAACTGCAATTTGAAACATTTGAATTTTTGTTTTGTTACATTAAAAGAAAGTGGACAAAAAAGTGTCCCCCGTTCTATCTTCATTTTCCCGTTCAATCTCCCCTCAACAAGTCCGTTTGCTTTCACGTTTTTTTTTGTTCTTTTTTTGCAATTTGTGATTATTGTTTATTAAAAAAGATACATGTAAAAATGTTTTTGAGACCGTTTAAGAGACAATTCCTCCACCCAACTTTACATAATAGATTAATAGCTAAAAGACAGCCCATTGTTTTATTGTAAAATATTTTTCGCTCCTCCACCGCGACCGCCACCGAACTTTATACACTTTCTCCGTCTCATAATAAATATATTAATTTAATTTTTATAATTAAAATAATTATTTTTAAAATTAATAAGATTACGATCATAATAAACTACGAAAAATTTACTACTAATGTTTAAGTTTTGTGATTTAAAATTTTATATAAATATTTTTAATTATTTATTTTCAAAATAATCAATTTGATTACTAAAATCAGACTTTTATTATGGGATAGAGAAAGTATTAGATTAATAGCTAAAATGCAGTCAAAAGGCAGTCATTTTTTTCCTTTTTTTGTTATCAATAAAACTGAAAGAATACATTAGACATTTGTTTTTTTGTTAATTACATTAGTCATTTTCTTTATGTGATCTTTTGAGGAAATAAAAACGCAACAGGCTCTAACAAAAAATAAAAATAAAATAACAATGTTGTCCAGACAGATGTGTCCCATTGATATGGGAGAAATGTCAGCCTTATATACTTTTTAATAATAAAATTTACATTTTAAAATTTAATATTAAAAAAAACCGTAACGGTGTCCTGCACAAACTTCATCATTTTAAATAAATAAAAGAAGGGGAGAATCTAAAAATAAATAAATTAGAAGTCCATATTTTATTTTATTTTTTTTAAAAATACCACTTCTCCATAAGGAGAATATTTTAACAAAACATTCTTTTTTGTTAAAGAAAGTAAAGAAATTATCGATCACACAAACACAATCTCATTAGTAAACAATTTTAAATAGTAAGAATATATTTTTATTTCATACAAATTAATAATTTACAAGTTTAGTAATGATAATACGAATAATTTGAGTCGTTTGATACTGTTAGTTCATAATTGGTTAATGATTGATGATGTGAATTGTGCTTAACTGCTAATTAAAATTATGCTATGTGATTAACAAATTAATAACTAATTAATTAACTTAATTAAAATTTGACAATAGTCTATTCACTCCCCTCTAGACATATCTTAGAGTTTTGATTAGTACTGAATGACTGAATTAGTCAGTTATTCAGTACGTTTATTTTGAAAAAAAAATCGTTTGAATAGTTGACTCCACCAACCATTCGATTTATTGTAATAATATGGTTTAGTATTATTTTTAATTTGAATGGGTTCTTTGAATGAAGTATTTTTTTTTACAATATTAACTATTATATTAAGTAATATTAAATAAATTTCCAATAATTTTAAATTTTTTCAGAGGGATAAAATAATAAAAATATGTTATTCTGTTTCAAACATGTCAATTATCAAACAACTTTTTTTATTCAATATTCAGTTTTATTCAGTTCATTCAGATTCAGAACCATTTTATTCAATTTCATTCAATTTTTATCAAACCACCCTTAGCCACTTTGGCACCTATAAGACACTATTATTAACTATAAATTTTTTGTTTTTGTGAAAAAAAAAGGTATAAATAAGATTTTTATTTATTTTGGGAACAAAGGAAGTATATGTTATATCGTTCTTAAATTTTTTTAGTAGATTCCCACAAATGAACGGCCATGATCTTTGCAGATAATATTTCACGCAACTGAGGCAGGCGCGTGGCTTAGACCGTTAAACAATTTTTTTTTAAAAAAATAATAAAAATATAACAACTAACTGTCATCCCTCCTCTTAGAAAAAAAACCCCAAACAGCTGAGCGAGAGAGAAGAGAAGCATTTCGATTTTCTTCTCCCTCTTTCTCTCTCCCTTTCTCTTTCTGCAATTTCCCTTGAAAAAAGCGAAACCCTAACCCTAATTTTCATCAACAAATCTCTTCAATCCAATTATAAATACATCTATATATACGTTCGCATTACTAGGAGAACTCAGATCTCTCCCTCTATTTGTTCAATGGTTAATCAAATTCTATAGGTATGCAAAATTTGGAGCAGAAGAGCGATTTCTCCTCTAGGGTTTCGTTCGGACGGAAAGGATCATTCTCTTGTGCCTTTCCGTTTTCTCCTTTCCTGATCATCGATAGCTTCGTTCGGAAGAGTTTTTCGTACGATAAGCTCCCTCAGGAGCCCCTCAAGCTCACCATTCTCAAATTGGATGGCTCTTCATTCAGTAATTTTATGAAAACCTTAGCTCTCTCTGTTTAGATCTTTAAATTAATGTAGAATTTTTTGTTTTATAAGCATTTGATAATCTCTGTTATATGATATGGCATTTGATTTTTTTTGGATCGGTTTTGCAGAAATTGATGTTGTGAAAACGGCTACGGTTGCTGAGCTGAAGAATGCGGTGGAAAATGCATTCAGCCATTTGCCAAAAGATGGACCTGGAAAGGTTTCATGGTATGATTTTTATTGATAATTAGTGAGAAATTTTTATTGATAATTAGTGGAAATTTTGGTCAAATGTTGCTATTATAAATTAAGGATTCTGCTAGATCATCGAATTTCAAAGCTCATTAGTTTTGATTATAGGTCCTGTTATATTAGTTGGCGATCTCCTATAGCTAATTTTAAAAGTATCTAATTGCATAATTAGTGACAAATTAGTTATGCACATGGAAATTTTGTCCCCAATGAGTTCTGGGATTGAAATATTCAAAAATTTTTGTCAAAATAAATGTGGGTATTATAAATTAATGATAGTGGTAAATCATCGAATTTCAAAGCTCACTAGTTCTGATTAAAGGTTTGTTATTGGTCGGCCGTCTACTTCTAGAATACCTAACGTGTACCTTAGAAGTCTAAGCAAACTGTGCTTACATTTGCAAATCTGTTTCAGTATTCTATGTTCAATTAATTCGGAATATATTATCGTAATATGTCATTTCAAGTGATTGCGGTGGTGTGATGCCAAAGTTCATATAACCGAGTATATGGAGAGTTTATACTAGCATTGGTTTGATTCATATACATGATGCTTCTCGATTGTTTTTTATACATTCTATTACATTGTTATAGATTTGCATTTTGAATTTTTGGATGTTCATGTAGGTCTCATGTATGGGGCCACTTTTGCTTATGCTATGATGGTCAGAAGCTCCTTACTGACAGTGATTATATTGGAGATTATGAGATCAGGGATGGTGATCGGGTTAGCATTGTCCTTTCTAAATACGTTTATGTATTTTATCTTCCTATGTAACTCGGCTGTGTATGAATCCATGTCTACTTGGGGACTCATTCTACACATTGTAGATGCATGCTCCATAGGCGCTCATATTGGTTAAGGCTGAAACCATCAATATGGATAAATTTATTTATTTCACTGCTTATACTGAACCTTTTTCAGTTCGCCTATTTTAGTCTTGCATTGAATTCATCTTTGGTCCCGTTGAGTTTGACTCCTTAGATCTGGGTCTACTCATGAGTTATGCATCTGATTGTTTAACTGCTGTAATTCTAATTAGAAGCTTTCTTAGCTGTTTATGCCATTTCTAATTTGTGCTTGATTCATGACTTCAATCAGAAACAGTTGAGTTTAACTCTTTCCATTTTGTTCAGTTATAATTATTAGCTTGCTTGATTGTATTAGAACCTGCTGTATCTTTCTTAACTAGGACATAATAGGCTTTTTAGCCAATGTGATAAAGATCACCACCTATTTTGAAGTTTCTTTATTTGAAAAGAAACTGAAAAGAGACTTAAGATTATGTTCAAATTTTGATCATATATCCATTAAAGCCTCCTGCATTTAATGTACTTTGTGCTGCTCCAAGTAGATATATTCCTAAAGGTATCTACATTGGATATAATTTCAAAATGAAAATGACCAGTAAGACAGCGTTGATAATAGCTATAATTATTGTGAACAAATGAAGTAAGTAAAGGAATAATAGTAAGAAAAGGAATAATATTATGCAGCTTTTGAGGCTGATAAATGTTGGTCGTTTTACCGATCAATATAAGCGTGCAAGTATACACGGTCAACAAGTAATAAAGAGTAAGTAAAGTATCGTTCCCACGGAGAATTAACTAATAAATTTCACCAAGCATTAGCCCATAACCATTTCAGTCTTATTTAAACAATCCTATAGCAATCAATAAGGCTAACAATGGAACATATCAGAAATAACTAATCCATAGAATCCATTACAATCTCAGAATAGAGTTTAAATCATAACTGAATTAATGCTATTATCCACACATTGAATAAACATCATAAGATACAATTAGGAATCAAAGAGAGAGTAAGAATAGAGAATGGTAGTGCAAATCTGTTCTCTTGCTCCAAGGTTGAATCTCCAATGCTTTCCAATCGCTTCAAGTCTTCAATCTAATCAACTCTAGAAATCACTACTCTAATCTGCTCTAATCTAATTATTCCAAGTTGAAGAAAGAAAATAGCAGTAGTTTTAGCCCCCAAGGGGTGGAATATGTTTTACATAATGAAAATACGTCTAATATATAAGCCCTAATTGAATCCCCCACTCAATTGCGCTTCAATTAATGAAAAGTCAGCTTTGGTCAACATCAGACGTCGCGCGGCCGCGCAGGAATTGGCTAGAAGTTGGGCGCGGCCGCGCTCAAGCAAAAAATCTCGTTTTTTGGCTCCAGGGTCGCGCGGCTGCCCGGGAAATGCACTACAAATTCCCGCGCCCGCGCGGTCCATTTTCTGCTGCAGTGTCCTCTGGTAAAATTGCCATAACTTTTGATCCGGGAAGAGTTACGGGGCCTGCCACCTATCAAATCGAATATATCGACGAGCTCTACAACTTTCATTCTTTGATGATTGAGAAATTCTGGCCGGAAGAAGGTTGAAATTGGGATGGAAGGGACTGCTATGAAAATGGCTAACCAAAACAACAAAGTTTGACGTCCGTTGGTACAAAGATCATAACTCTTGCATCCGAACTCCGATTAGAACGATTCAAGATGTTCCGGAAAGCTACGAAGACGCTCTACAATGTAAGCTAAGTTCCAAACCAAGAACATGAAGTAAACATGAAAGCCCAAATGATGTCCGGATTGCTTTTCTTTGCATTTTCCTTGCTTTTCCTTACCAATAGTCGCTCATACCGCTCCCAAACATAAGATCTACAAAATAAACACAAAATGCATAAAAAGTAACTAAGAAACATGAATATAAGCAACTAATTCAAGTAAAAGATACCGGATAAGTAGGTATAAAACCAACTTATCAATAAATAATGTGGACAGGTCCTTAGCGAAAGCTAGAGAGGACAATTTGGATGCAAGACCTTACTGAGATCCAGGTTAGGATTGATGTAGGGCATAAAATGATTAAATTGTTGGGTATTTCTGGATGAAATCCAATTCAATATACATAACTCCCCAATGATTTTCATATGTTGCGAGTACCATTGCTTTGTAGCGTAGAAGGCTTTGGCTCTGCTAATATGTAATAACCATATTTGGTCTCTTTTGACACAAGACTTATTGAACAAGTGAATTTGCAAAACATACTTAGTAGTTCTACATTTCCTTGCGGAATGGTGTTTTTCCTAGCAAACTGATGGAGTTACCTTTTCTGCTTGATGCTCGTTCTTGGGTTTTAGAGGCCAGAATTGCCTGTTGTGGACATAGTCCCTAACCCAATGTTCGAAAAAGCTAAAATCGGTACGAGGCGTTTTTCTCTGGGCTATGCGAGGCGTAAGCCTCAAGGCGGAGCGAGACGGAAGCCTTGATTTAAAGACCTAAAAGTCCCCAAAACAATTTATATATGCGATAATAGGAATTATAAACAATTTACATAAATATGTAAACAATTTAATTAAATTGTTTATATAAATATGTATAAATATATAAATAATTTAATTTATATAAACAATTTAAATATGTAAACAATTTAATATATATAAATATTTACATATTTATATAAACAATTTAAATATGTAAACAATTTACATATTTAATTTAATTTACATAAATATTTAAACAATTTAATTTATATAAACAATTTACATATTAAATTAAATTGTAAATTATTAATATGTATAAATATTTACATATTTATATAAACAATTTACATATTTAATTTAATTTACATAAATATGTAAATAATTTAATTTATATAAACAATTTACATATTAAATAACAATTCAATTGTAGTAAAATTTTTTTTGCCTAAGATCATTAATTGAAATTTAAAAACATATTCACAAAGAATGTTATTACTTACTAGTTATTACTCGATTTATCAGATATACATTAATACATATGATTGTTATATATATATAATTAATAATTGTAATAAAAAAAATTGTTATTACCAGCAGAAGACTAAGGAGACAATAAAAAAAAACCGTGACAGAGAAGACGAGAGAGAACGAGAGGGAGAGAAGAAGAAGACGCAGCAGCAGCAACCAGAAGAAGAAGAAGACGACGCAGCCAGCAGAAGAAGACGACGAAGAAGAAACAAACCAGTCGCTAGTCGATCGGATGTTGGATGTTGGATGTCGGAAGTCGCAGTTCTGAAGAAGAGGAAGTCGAAGTTGCAAGTCGCAGCTGTCAAAGAACAAGTTTTAGGGCTTTTTTTAAAATCAAATCAAGGCGCAAGCCTTGACCCGCCTCGAGGCGCAACGCACTGAGGCGTAAGCCTCGGCCAAATAAGGCGCAAGCTTCTGCTTTTGTATCTGATGCGGTAGCCTCGCCACAGCTTCCTCCCGCCTCGCTACGAGGCGCGCCTCAAGGCGTACGCCTCAAACGCCTTTTCGAACATTGCCCTAACCTTCTCCTTCATTTGTGGATATGTGACTATTCTTAGCTGTATTCATTTGTTTCTTGTGAATCCATTTAAAGTTTGAGGAAGAGATTGCTGTGGCACATTCCTCCTTCTGTAATAATATATCATGTAATTGCATGTGCAGCTTCTTTTTGTCCGGCATCTATCCATTAACTACAATTTGAAAAGGACCAGATCATCAGAACAGGTTGCTGATTTGGAACAACCCAGTATGTAAGTTCTCTATAATTAGTCCCCCCTCCCTCCCCCCACTAAATACTGACTAACATCTCTGCAGAAACACACAGTTGATCACAGGTTACACAGATAAACACTGGCCCTTCAAAGGAGAGTCTAATTAAATCATTACTGTCCCATAGATTAGGAGGGCCTCAAAGTCATTAGTAATTGTGTGAAATTTATCCTATGCCACAGAAGCTTCATAGGTACACTCCTCCCTCATCTCAGTCAAAAATAAAGAAACCTGAATTAACCAAACATCTTTTCTCTCCCCGGGGAATAGGGTAAGGAGAACAGGCTGATTTGTGAAAAGCACCATTATCTCGTAAAGTATAGTTAGTAACACAGTGAAAGACTAAATAAGCAATAAGAATTGCAGGAATTCAAATTGACAGACCATGCAATAACAAGAATTCACAAGTCAATGGATAAAGACTGCATAAGCAGCCGTAATATTCAATTTAAAAAATAGTTTATAATAATGAGATGATGAGAAAAAACAAAACGTAAACATTCTTTAAATACTACTATTTTCCACAAAAACAGTCCCATTGCCAAAAAGGAAAACTGTTCCAAAAAAACGAGTCCTCTTTTTATTGATATATTAGTATAAAATGATACAATGCCCTTAAGGTTGTCGCATAATTTCATTACCATGCCACCATTAGTTAACTAACAACTTACATTTTTAGGCTAACATAAAACAAAAATACATCCTTAATATTTGCAAAGTTCGCAAATGGACTCTTTTTGGGGGACAGAGGGAATACTAAAAATCCAGCAACCCTAGTTAGTTTTTAATTAGACAAGGAATAACAAAATTATGGAAAACCCAAGAAGTTCAATAGTAGTAGAACTTTAAAGCCCAAAATTATCTTCCCATGAGCTTTTGGGTTTGAAACTGAAGGCGATGAGCTTTGTAGATCTTTTGAAAGATTCAATTTGATATATCAAGGGCATCATAATTCCAAATGGATCAAAAGCTATAACCCAACAAGATTTCATGCCAAAACACCTTTGGACCATCTTGACTTGTGTGACTTTGAAGTAGAAATAATACCGAACTTCGATAGGGAAGAGAGTTATACTATCAATAGGTGCTACCAGAGGTTTTCGAAAAGATATTTTTCAAACTTTGTTCTACTTGCTCGACCATGATTCTCTTACTCGAGACATTATGCATGGTTATATGACCAATAGACACATGCATGGTTATATGACCAATAGACACGGACCCAATAAACCTTATATGTTCTCTTTCTATTAAATGGAATTGATTTCTTATCAAGGGAAAATTTCTTCCATCACAATCAAGTTTGGGTTTTCAAAGAGTATATTTTTATTTATTATCTTGAACATTGGTCATATTCTACATTGTCTAGCTCTAACTAATTGAAGCAGTTGGTTTGAGATGATAAAAAAATGACTTTGTGATCATCATGCAGATCGGATGTGTATGAAGTGGGAGAAGAAATTAATGGGGTTGATGAAAGTTGTGATGATCAAGAATACTCAACCCCTCTACAAGATGATGATGAGGATAACAATGCCATTATCACGCGTTGTGAATACAAGCTGGCTTCCATATTTAGAGGGTGGTTCTCATACCACAGATTGTCTTCAATCCCTGAGCCAAACTTAGAGCAGAAGAGTTTATTAAATGCATCAAAATCCTCCAATGGTTTATTGGGAAGTTTCAGAAATGTGTTACGGGCTTATAATAATAAATATAATCCTCAAGTAGAGACCTGGAAAGCAGAGTAATGTCAGCATCTTAGCACTACTGGGATCTGAGAGACACCCTGAACCGGTTGGTCAATCTCATTGTAGCCGCAAATAGTAATTTTCCAATGCTCTTGACAACCCTTGGAAGCCATGTACTAAATCCATTTTTCACATTTCAGAACTGAATAATGCTATGGTGAATTGGTGATTAACATAGATACAAAAAAGTGGATAAAAAATGATGTGTTAAGTTGTAATTGGTTGATGATTCACCATACTCGGGGAAGCCCAATGATTATAATCAACCACAATTATACACATCATTTTTTATACCATTTTAGTATCCTTCTTTAGTCACCAAAACATTATTGCTCAGGATTAGCTGACGAAAAGGATTCTGGTTCGGCTTCATTGATAGTCATTATTGAGAATTTCAAGACACCTATCGGCGTTGGTATAGCAAATTACATTTTGGTTACGATATCATCCAGGCTCTTTAGCTGAATAATGAACGTCTTTGATGAGATTTTGTTGATGAAGATGAACCATATCGTGCAGATCAGGATCCATTATGGTTAGGGGAGGGTTTCGCTAAAGGTGGAGTTCAGTTTGGGATAAGCGTGTTTAGATTAAGACATGTTTAAACAAGCAAATTGAGAGAAGTGTTTATTAGCTGACAAATGGTACCTAGTGAGCCTGACTCTGTTGACGTATTTCCTTTTTTGATATTATGCAATGAACTTCTTTGCTCTGTACAAACCTCTCCGGGTACAAAATAACATAAGAGAAATGATTTATTTGTCGACAAATTTATGATGAAAGATAATTGCAACTTGCGTGGAACTCTAAGTGATCAGATAAAATAAAAGGGGTCATTCTTAATTCTCACATATATCTCTACTTGCGTCGAAATTTAGGATCGATATATAAAAATTTTCGTCACGTAGGAGGACTCATAACATAATGAACAAATGTAGAGAAGGGAAAATAATTAAAATTCTTTCAAATTCTATGTTTGTGAGTTTTTTTTTTTAAAAAGGAAAGGAAAGGGAAGGGAAGGAAAGGGATTTGGAAGTAAAATTAATTTTATTTTTGGCTCAAAACTTTCCCCTCAAAAGTAGGAGAATTTGGAGGGATGAGAAAGGATGGCTGTAGACACTGAAAATTTCGTTTTCCTATTACTAACTATGCAGGAGGGCAAAATTTTCTTTTTCACATTTCGGAGATAACCCCGAGAAAGTCAGTTTTAACTTTGGAGATAACCCCGGGAGATCAAGTGCAATGCCCGGAGTCAACCCCGGGAGGTCAAGCCAACCTCAGAGATAACCCCAAGAACATTCAAAGTCAATAGCATGACAACCTCAGAGATAACCCTGAGAAAAGACTGCTACAACTGTGCGACAAATTTCTTCAAATCAAATGCTATTTCGGTCATTCATTTCAACTCAAATCAAATACATTCATTTCAACTCAAATTGCTTCAAAAGAAGTCCCACAAGAACATATCTTAACTTCTGAGAGCAAACTACGCAAAACAGCTCAACGGAGTGCCTGACGGAGACCCGAAAATGCTATTTCGGTCATGGACCCATCTTCCCGGAATCAAAAAAGGGCAAATCCTATGTCATTGCATAGCTCTCGTAAAGATCTTTCCGGAATAGTATGGCACGCTTCCATCAGACTCCCGGATTGAAAGTTATGAAGGTTTGAGCGAACATCGCGTTGTCTGAGTGCACATACTTCGAGACGGCGGGACCCACATGGCCCGGGGCACCCTGGGCAGCTGCAGGTACACCTTTTGCTGCCGCAAGTACACCTGCGACTCCCCTCTCTAGAAATAGAGGGCTTGGGGTGGCCATTTTAGCAAGAGAAAAGGCGAGGAAGCCCTATCCAATTTGCTCTGTACACACTATAAACTGAGTGCTTTCTCATTTCAAACACTTGTGAGCTTATATATTACTATATTTTATCGGTGGGAACTGAGAGTTCATCCATTTAAAGCTATTGAAGTCTTCTTTGGCAATCCACTGTAAGCCTTATTACATTTCTTAAAGCCTTTCTCCACTACTGTGCACACACCGTTCTTCACGTTGAAAGTCGTGTTGCGTGTGTATACCCAGACTTCGGTCTGTGGCTTTTTATTTTTTTTTGTATATATGGACTTACGTCTGGAGCGTTTATTGTTTTTATATATATACACTTATATATTAACTATTGTCGAACTCTGTTCGATGAGCCTTGATTCACATCTGGAGCGTTTATTGCTTTTATATATATATATATATATATATATATATATATATATAAACTGTTATCGAACTCTGTTCGATGAGCCTGGATTTTATATCCGAAACGTTTACTGCTTTTATATATATATATATAAAAGCGGTAAACGCACCGGATATTATATTCAGACTCAATCAAACAGAGTTTGATGGTATATATATATATATATATATATATACACATTTCTGTCAGGTCTGGAATTTACTTTGTGGCCTTTTACTGTTTTCTTTACAATTAGTCCCGCCTGGAGTTTGCTTCATGGCGGTTGATCGTTTTTACTGCTTTCTTTATATTTAGTCCCGCCTGGAGTTTATTTCGTGTCGGTTGATCGTTTTTACTGCTTTATTTACTTTTCCAATCCGCCATGGAGTTGCTTCGTGGTGGTCGATTGTCTCTATATATATATTTACCGCTTTTATATATTTATATTTCCAGTCCCCCGTGAAGTTCGCTTCATGGTGGTTGATCGTCTGTATATATATATATATATATATTTACAACTTTTTTATATATAACTATTTACATCTTTAATACAAACTGCTACATCATGTGAGCCTATGAATTATGTGATCACAGATTCAGTCTCCTGAATCTAGATTCGGTTCCCGTGATGGACATTTTCGACTGTAATCAACTTGTACATTATTTACGGTGTTCGAATTTCCATAGATGGCTCTTATGCCCACAAGGAGTTCAGCACTGCTATATACCTTATTTTCTCGAAGATGCCTCGCATCTCGAAAATAAAAACAATCAAGCCGAACATATAATAAAATGGAAGTATCAAAGGTCTCAATTACTATTGAGCATAAGGGTTTGAAAAACCTCTTTTACAAAACGTCACTGCTATATCTTGCTAAAACTGAAGTTTTATACAAAATTCAAACCCTTTGTATATAGGTGCAAACGAGGCATAACACTACTTCCAGATAATTGCACATTGATCCACACACACACACACATTCAGATAACAGTTTAATTGAAAAGTGACGGTCACCGTGGTAACATGGATGTCGGGGGGTGCCTAACACATTCCCTCCACAAAATAAAGCCCCCGGACCCTAACGAATCTCGGTTTCACAGACCTGTTAAACAGTGTCACATTAATGGGTTAATGTGCAAACCTTTTCTCGGTTGAGTTGGTGCAATTATTTAAAAATACCAACTGGTGACTCTTACAGTCCAATCGTCGACATACACATGTCAGACCTTTTCATAACTTATTTTTTCAAACAAATCTCACCTAACATGAGAACACCAAAAGACAACAACAGAAAAGGGACAGTAAAAATCCCGACGTCGACAGGTGGCGACTCTGCTGGGGACATCCAATAAGAGGGCTTAAGCCGCTACTACAAACTTTTCAAAATTGTTATCTGCTTGTGTGTGGATGTTGCATTTACATTTAAAAATGTGTACGAATGCATTTACTTACTGTACTTAGTGCTTCGCACTGTATCTACTTGTGATATTAGAGTGCTTCACACATGTCATCATTTCCATAACGGTGAGACACGTTGTATGTGAATGTATGTTGTGTGGTCCCTCCACTAGGAGGCTATCCTGTCAGTGTTTGATTACTGGACTCGTAGGGAGACTAATTCCAACGAGGCTCAAGAAAGGAACCACCCAGATTCGCTCCAGTTGAAAGACCGGATTAACTTTCCGTCAAGTAAATTACGATGATCTGGGGACCTTCATGCCAAAAAATCGTGAGAGTAGCCTAAGATAGGTCAGCCTCTGATAAACCAAACACGGAGGGAAGTCTCTTCATACTTTCCCATTTCGATTACTTGTAATTTCATTCCATGTCAATCTCATTGTAATGGAAAATATGAAGGCATATGTGTACACATATTCCCTTTTTGACATGCTATCTTACAAACAGCTAACATCCATTTTGCAGGATAATACTCCTAAAACAGACACATCACATAGCATGTAACATTTATACATTCCCTAAGACTAAACTACATAAGTTTTTTGTAGGGAAGCAATTGATCCCGTTGCCCGTTCAAAATCCAATAAGGAATTAAGTCCACTGTCAGACATGGCTACAAGTGCCCAGCCTGATCCTACTCCTGTTTCCCGTAAGGAGTTTGAAGGATTAAGGAGTCAAATAGCAGAATTGGCTGTCTTTCTAAAAGAACAAAATAAAAACACTCAGGCCCAGACAATGCCTACTCAATCAAAGTTATTCACTCAAGGGGGCAGTCAGGATATTAACAGAAAGATGGAAACCTAGATACCTAAACCTTATTCCAATAAAGGAACCAACAAAACCCCTGAAATCATAAAACTCAAGGATGATCTAGAAACTGGGGATATAAGAAAGAAAGTCAAACAAATGGAGGAAACCATCCGAGCAATCAAAGGGACTGAAAACTATGGAAGTGTCACCTATTCAAATCTCTGCTTATTTCTAGGGGCTCGATATCTTGACAAATTCAAAATCCCAAAGTTTGAAAAGTACAATGGGGCAGGCGATCCCTATACGCACCTAAAAGTGTAAATTGGCGAACTGGGGTCTTATGCTGAAGATGAAAGCCTCAGAATGTAACTTTTTCAAAAGAGTCTCACTGGAGAGGCTAAAGCCTGGTATGCCCGACTTGACAATTCTAAAATCCACAACTAGGAAGAATTGGCCCACACTTTTCTAAATTAATACAGTTTTCAGTCACAAATGGCACCGAATCGATACCAAGTGACAAAAGTCAAAAAGCAAAGTAATGAGTCTTTTTGAGAATATGCCCAAAGGTGGAGACGTTTGGCAGCGCAAGTGATTCCATCAATGACATAAAATGAAATGGTGATGACTTTCATAGACATTCAAGAGGCGCCTTACTATGAAAGAATCCTAGCAGGTATAGGAAATCCATTCTCAGAAATGATCAAACACGGCGAGATGGCAGAGATGGGCCTGAAGGCAGGCAAGATTAACGACTTCACTTCCTTGGAAGCAGTCGCCGAGCATATACAGACTAGCAAGTATGAAAGCGATCCCAAGAGGGTACTCGATAAAGGCAATAACGATGTATCCCTTGTTTCACAAGGGCAAGCTAGGAGACCAACCTACAGTCCCTCCATTTGGAAAAAACAAGACAATTTGCCATTTCAACAATAGGCTGCCTTCAACCAATGCCATGACAGAAAAAGAAAATTTGAAAGAATGGAAAATCGGGTGTTCACTCCACTAGGCGATTCCCTTGAAAATGTATTAGCGATATTAATGGATCACAAGAAAATTACTGAACTGGCTCCACCTCTGGAACCAGGGAGCAAAAGATACAATCCAAGCCAGAGATGTGCTTACCATTTAGGGTCTCCAGTACACGATACATAAGATTGTTAGTCTTTAAAGCATAAGATTCAAAATCTGATCGAAAGTGGCAGTATTGTGGTCCAACAACCTAATCAACAAAATGTCAACACCAACCTTCCGTTGCAGCATGATACGGAGGAAGTAAACATGATAGGGTCAGGAAGCGCTGAAATGTATCCAAATCATAAGTACATACGAAGGATGAAGGAATACCCCCAATGGCACAAAACAAATGTCCTAGAGTGGGAAAAATCGAAGGAGGGTATGATAGTAAAGCAAAAATTAGAGACGATCTAGAATCAAGTAAATCTGCTAGCTAAGTTGATAATGCGCCAACATCGGGAAACAAGACAGTTTTTCACTCAACTATCAGAAAGCCAAGAGAAAAAAGAGGTTAACCCTAATGCAAGCCCATATCTCTCCAGGATGAGCCAGCTAAATGAAGAAGATCAAAGTAGGCTGAAAGGGCAAGAAAAGGGGATTGGTAAAATTGTTAGAAGATCTCGCCAATGAAAAAATCGCTCGGGGGAATGCGAATTCTCAAAGAAGAAAGATCAAACAACCTCCATAAGAGCCCGAAAATTCACCCCTCTGAACAAATCAAATGAAGAAATGATACACTTTCTGATAAGCGAAGGAAGGATTACTGAGTTACCGCCTCCTATAAATTCCAAGATAAAGAGTTATGATTCCACCAAGATGTTTCTCTACCATTCTAATCATATGGACATGCGACTGAGGAATATTGGTCTTTGCGACATAAAATCCAGGATCTTATTGAAAATGGAGAGCTGAAGATAGAATTCCTCATGACTAGAAAAGACAAAAAAGGAAATAAAAAGCTCAATATGTCCACTCGAGACAGGCAATTCAGAGGAGGTGAAGGCTATGAGCACCAATTCTTGCAGAACACAAGGTGGACTGATCCTAATGCAAGGAATGACAAAGGATACACGGGAATCCTCAAAGGAGATTCCTCCACCAACATCAAACATCTTGAGGTCCAAAGATAGCAACCACGTTCTTGATTTTATCATCCTGGAAGATGAGGAGGAAATATGATCATTTCCAAGGAAGAAGAAGCCAAAAAGGAAAGTTCCTTATAAGAAATGCAACAACAGTTTGATGGAGATTTCATGGTCGAATCCTCTTTAACCCAGGAAAAAGGTGAAGGAACAAATGAAGGGAAATGTGGTGAGGTTGTCAGGGAAGCCAACCCATTGAAGAATCAAGAGTTCATCCCTTTTTGCGATGGGTCCAGTATGAGCATCCCCAAGGGAAGTGCTGAATCAGGAAGCGATCAAGTTATGGCCATAAGTGAAGATATTCAGAATCAAGAGGTAACCTCTATCGCGAGCCTTGAAAGCAACATAACCACTGACTGCTGGACTATCAGGCCTCAGCTAGCCAAGAAGATGTAGATCCAGAGGATACAATGGGGAGTTGCAGGAGATATTGGGACGGTATCACTTTCTTCACAATATGCCTTTTATTTTCCCTGCATGTAAAAATATTGAAAAAAAAACAAAAAAATAAATAAAACAAAAAAAAACAAAATAAAAAAACAAAAAAAACAAAAAAACAAAAAAACAAAAAAACAAAAAAAACAAAAAATAAAAAACAAAAAAGCAACATCTTTACACCCTCTTTGCCACATACAACTCTGAACCTTTCCACGCCAAGCCTGAACTACGAAAGACCTGATCTCCCCTCATCAATGGGAGTACGTAGGCAACCATTTATGGTGTGGTCAAACTAAACAAAAATCCAAAAACCCCAAATAAACACTTCTCAAACCCTTCAGTTCATCAAGCAGAAACTACGCAGACCTGATTTCCCGCATACAATGGGAGTACGTATGCAACCATTAATGGTGCGTTCTAACCCTCAAAAGAAACATCCAAACCTAAACATCAATCCCAAGACACCAAAGAACAACCCTTCAAGTCAGCGACCCATGTTAAGAAGACCCAACAACACTTCAATGTCATTCCATCAAATCTGGCACAAATCCCAGAAAGGAAGAAATGACGATACACTAAGATAACCTGCAGCGAGGACCTTCAAAGAGCCAACACCCTCAATCACAAGTCTTCATCAAATTAGAAGAAAACCATCAAAGTCGATTGCGCGAACAAGTCAGGAACAATGATTAAGGGCATCAAAGCCCAAATCCACTACCTGTTCACCATCTAGTACAGAGGTAAAAGCCTCTTGCGATCTCAGCATCTTATCATCCCATCTATCAAAGCAACTATCCCTGACAACAAGCAAGGCTGGAGCAATTTCAAAATTAGCAACAACCCGATATTGGGACCCTTACAACAAGACTGGGACAATCTCGAAAACATCGACAACTCAACACTGGGGAATTTATTATCAACCATCCTAAAGAGGAAAATGCACCAGTCAGCACCAGTTAGCATCATCAGCATGGTACATCATCATCAGAGCTTCCCTCACATCATCTCACTGGCAATTCGGTATGATCATTTTGTCTTCTCCAATCATACTATTCTCAAAATGAATAATCCACATGTGAGGATATAATTCACTTGCGACTTCGTTAACAAAGAGAGTTTCTCATATGAATCCCCGATAATAACATGCGAAAGGACTGGTGCATTTTTTTGATTCCAGGAAAGGGAAGGAGTTTAAGGCGGGATCAAGCCTATCATCAAAAGAAAGGGGAGAACTCATTAAATAAATCATGGTGACATAAGTGTGCCCCTACGAAAGAAGGGGAAAAATTCTCAAAAAAGTTCTTAACTCAGAAGCAGAAGTCCAATGACGAAAGGTCTAGCGAATGAAATCTACACCATCAAACATGTTAACCTGCGTCAAGTCCTCACAAGTTGAGGCCTCTACACCAAAGTTCAAATCTGTGCAGCGAAAGAATGAGCTACCCCCTCCAGGGATGTCAACGACATTTAGGTCATCAGTTCAGCTGGGTTGCGAATCAAACGCTCAAGGAAATGGGGAACAAGCATCCAACAGCGAAAGGAAACTCCAAATCACCTCAAAAAGGGTAAGGTAAAATTATACTCCAGACAATTTATAATATGCATCAACCTAGGACAATAGACTCCTAAGGATAAATCTAGACCATCACATCATGCATGATTTGCACATGTACAAATGCGCTACATCAACGTACATCTCTATCAAGGTTTAACATGCATCTCCAGTAAATTTACATATGTGTGCAAGTTAATTGCCTAGATTAGAGAAAAATTTCATTGTAGACATCTGGTGGTTGTCATCAATCCAGCGTACCATCAGGCGGTGTCTGGTGAATTAAGCTATTGAATATTACTTCAGCAAAGGTATCAGAAGATCCGATATTCTAAACCATTGGCATCAATTTAGCGTAACATCAAGACAGTTTAGCGAGGAAAGCTTTGTATACCACCGTTCGAGTGGGGATCAAAATAGTTGGGTGGTGTCAGCTACCCGCAAGGTAGGATCTGTTGCCAAACTACCATCAGGGTATGCACTATTGTAAACTACCAGGGTATACATCGGGAAGGTCCGGTGATTTCAGAGCGTCATTCCCCGCAGAGATATAGAAAACATATTAATTTCTCTTCATAAACAGGCATTGACAAAAAGCCAAATCGTTGTAATTAATACCAGCATAGGCATCAATAATAATCGGTAAAGGTAAAGTGATTTGTGATATGCGATTTTCAATATGTGAAATGCGATGTGCGAGTTGTGAAGTGTGATTGGCCAAATGCGAAAAGCGAAGTACGAAGTGCGAAGTGCAAAATGCGATGTACGATTTGTGAACTGTGATTTGCGAAAACATTTTAACATTCATCATAACATTCATTACATTGCGATTTGCATCATTAAAAATACCTTGTCATATTTCAAGTGTCTAGTAATCTTTATCATGTCCATTCCATGGCATTGCATGAACATGATAAAGAGGGGCATTTGTAGACACTCGAAATTTCGTTTTCCTGTTACTAACTATGCAGGAGGGCAAAAGTGTCTTTTTTACACTCCGTAGATAACCCCAGGAAAGTCAGTTATAACCTCGGGAGATCAAGTGTAATGCTCAGAGTCAACCCCGGGAGGTCAAGCCAATCTCAGAGATAACCCTGAGAACATTCAGAGTCAATAGCATGACAACCTCAGAGATAACCCTGAGAAAAGACTGCTATAACTGTACGAAAACCGGAGATAACCCTGTGAGGGGCAAAATGGTCATTTTTCCAACTTAACTTCAACTCAAATCAAATACACTCATTTCAACTCAAATTGCTTAAAAAGAAGTCCCACAAGAACATATCTTAACTTCCGAGCGCAAACTACGCAAAACAGCTTAACGGACTACCTAACAGAGACCTAGAAATGCTATTTTGGTCATGGACCCATCTTTCTAGAATCAAAAAAGGGCAAATCCTATGTCATTGCATAGCTCTTAGAAAGAGCTTCCAGAATGGTATAGCACACTTCCATCGGACTCTCGGATTGAAAGTTATGAAGGTTCGAGCGAACAACGCGTTGTCTGAGTGCATGTACTTCAAGACAATGGGACCCACATGGCTCGGGGCACCCCGGGCAGCCGCAGGTACACCTTTTGTTGCCGTAGGTACACCTGCGGCTCCCCCTCTATAAATAGAGGGCTTGGGGTGACCATTTTAGCAAGAGAAAAGGCGAGGAAGCCCTATCCAATTTGCTCTATACACACTATAAACTGAGTGTTTTCTCATTTCAAACACTTGTGAGCTTATATATTGCTATATTTTACCGGTGGAAACCTAGTGTTCATCCATTTAAAGCTATTAAAGTCTTCTTTGGCAGTCCACTGTAAGCTTTCTTACATTTCTTAAAGCTTTTCTCCACTACTGTGCATACACTGTTTATACTTATATATAAACTATTGTTGAACTCTGTTCGATGAGCCTGGATTCACATCCAGAGAGTTTATTACTTTTATATATATATATATATACATATATATATATAAACTATTGTCGAACTCTGTTCGATGAGCCTGGATTTTATATCCGGAGCGTTTACTGCTTTTATATATATATATATATAAATACTTATATATATATATATATTATTACCATCAAACTCTGTTTTATTGAGCCTGGAAATAATATCCGGTGCGTTTACCGCTTTTATAAATATATATATATATATATATATATATATATATATTTACATTTCTGTTAGGCCTAGAGTTTACTTTGTGGCCTTTTACTGCTTTCTTTACATTTAGTCCCGCCTGAAGTTTGTTTCGTGGCGGTTGATCATTTTTATTGCTTTCTTTATATTTAGTCCCGCCTAGAGTTTACTTCATGGCGGTTGATCATTCTAACTGCTTTATTTACTTTTCCAATCCCCCATGGAGTTGCTTCGTGGTGGTCGATTGTCTATATATATATATTTACCGCTCTTATATATTTACATTTCCAGTCCCCCATGAAGTTCGCTTCGTGGTCGTTGATCGTCTATATATATATATATTTACAGCTTTTATATATATATAACTGTTTACAACTTTAATACAAACTGCTACATCATGTGAGCCTATGAATCATGTACTCATAGATTCAGTCTCCTGAATCTAGATTCAGTTCCCGTGATGGAAATTTTCGGCTGTAATCAGCTTGTACATTATTTATGGTGTTCGAATTTTCTTATATGGCTCTCATGCCCACAAGGAGTTCGGCACTACTATATACCTTATTTTCTCGAAGATGCCTCGCATCTTGAAAATAAAAGCAATCAAGCCGAATATATAATAAAATGGAAGTATTAAAGGCCTCAATTACTATTGAGCATAAGGGTCTGAAAAACCTCTTTTACAAAACGTCACTGCTATATCTTGCTAAAACTGAACTTTTATACAAAATTCAAACCCTTTGTATATAGGTGCAAACGAGGCATATCACTACTTCAAGATAATTGCACATTGATCCACACACACGCATTCAGATAATAGTTTAATTAAAAAGTGGCGGTCACCGTGGTAACACGGATATCGAGGGGTGCCTAACACCTTCCCTCCTCATAATCAAGCCCCCGGACCCTAACGAATCTCGGTTTCACAGACCTGTTAAACAGTGTCACATCACTTGGTCAATGTACAAACCTTTTCTTGGTTGAATTGGTGCAACCATTTAAAAATACCAATTGGCGACTCTTACAGTCCAATTATCGACATATATATGTCGGACCTTTTCACAACTAATTTTTTCAAACAAATCTCACCTAATATGATAACACCAAAAGACAAGAACAGAAAAGGGACAGTAAAAATCCCGACGTCAACAATGGCAAAATAAAATATTTTACATTACCAAAAATAACTTTTCAAAATAAATAATATGACAATCTTGTCCCTAATATTATAACTCTCAATTTTTGAAAATATAATTTTTATCTTTTTCCAAACGCCCCCACCCCTCCCCTTCCCTTCCCGCCACCCCCACCCACCCCCACCCCCACCCCACCCCCACCCCCACTGTAAGACCCTAACTTTTATGAATAAAGATTAATTTTTCTCTAAATGTTATTTTGAATAATAAGGTTTGGATTTGATATAATATTTTAGTTGTGGGTAATATTTACAAAGTAAGTAAGTTGTCATAAAATATTCGTTTGGTCGGGGAATATTCGTACGACGACACAATCATTGGTGGACCCCACAACAGAATTACTGTCGGAGTGAGAAAACAACAGAAATAACTTTTTATAAATATAACGGCAAAAATTTTACCATTAACTGTTGAAATACCCGATGATAAAAGTATAGTAATACACGTGGTTGCATAGTAACACACGGTATTGTACAGTATCTTTGATTATTGATGCTTACGTGAGAAGTCACTCAGTTTTAATTTAATTATTGCCATAGTAATTGCTACATAGTATCTCACATTATTGATTCAATTATTGTCACAATATTTTATATTATTAAATCAATAATTGAGATGAAAAAGTTATTCATATTATTATCTGTATTATTGACAATGTCTTGAAAGTTCTGTCGAGAAAAGGGGTTTAGTCACCTAATTGCGCCAATAAGGAGAAATCCTTATCGAAAAGTCTCATCTTTCCTGCGAATGATCTGGTTGTTAATATTGGGAGTTATAATATTAATGATGAATAAATATTATTAAAAATGTGTTTAGTGAAGCCAAGTGAATTGAGCTAATTAGAATGGTTTTTATTAAAGTATTTGTTGTAAATTTGACTTATTATATGGACCCCCACTTACTCATTTTAATTTCAAAATAGTCGGTAGAAAGTTTTTTATATACATATATATATATATATATATATATATATATATATATGTGTGTGTGTGTGTGTGTGTGTGTGTGTGTGTGTGTGTGTGTGTGTGTGTGTGTGTAAGGTGTGTGTGTGTGTGGGTGACTGATGTGTGTGGTGATGGTGGAAGATATATATATATATATATTATATAAGTTTTGTTTTATTAGATTATAAATAGAATATATTATATTTTATTTAAAGTTTTCATTTTATTAGAATATTTTATTTCATAGTGCTGCATAGTAAATCAAAATTTTCAGCCGAAGAAGCGCCCGTGAATTTTAATTACTGTGCATCCGTGGTTTTTCTTTTCAAATAGTACTCTGGCATTCTCCTATAAATAGGATACTTAGTTTAGAAATGAAAATCACACCAGAATCAGAGAATTCTTCTTCTATAATATCAAGCATATTTCTTTAGAGTTTAAGAAAGTTTTGAGTGTAGAAAGCAGTGCAAGTTTTCTTCAAGAATATCCCTGCCCTACCAGTCAGAAATACTCTCCTTTTAAGGTAAGTGATATTATTTTTGTTCAATATTCGTAAGAAATAATATTTTCTTCCATACTCTGTAGTATGTAAGTAATATTATTTCATTTTAGATTCTGAATTCTACACTTATTTTGTTAAATATTGCTTCTATACTCCTTGAATTAGTAGAATATCCTTGAAATTTGCGTTTCATCTAGTATCTTTTCACGAAAATACTTTTCTGAACATTCTTGTGAAATTTTAATCTTTTAATGTCGGGGTACTATTCACGGGTTACTATTCTTGAAGTACTATTCATGAGGTACTATTTACTCGGGTACTATTTACTTGGGTACTATTCACCTAGGGTACTTTTAATGATAAAAATTAATTTCTTTTCTGTCCAAATTATTTTTGATATATGAATATTATTCTTGAATTTTTCTCCACAAAGTAGTATCATGTTGACAATTTGGACATTCTTGAACTCTGGATAAATTGATTTATAAATCTTTAAAATTTATCCTTGCTTTCACTTAATTGAATTCTTATATCATTGTCATCATCCTTATGCTTATATTGTGATGAAAATCATTTTTGACCCGTAGTGCATAGATGGACTGTTGATTGGTATGATTATGACCAGGAATTATGTATCGATATAATCATGACCTGTAATGTTACAAATAATGTGGTAAAAGTCCTCATTAGCCCGTAGTGCATTGATGGACAATCATTGGCATGATCATGACCATTGGTGATACTAACGAATATCATTGGCCCGTAGTGCATGGGTAATTCGTGGATGTGATACTAATGAATATTCTTGGCTCGTAGTGCATGGATAATTCAGTGACGTGGATTATTTATTGAGCTGTGTTACATCAATAAAATATTGATGATAAACTTTTAAATCATGGAAGATAGTAAATATCATTCTCTACTTGACTCTTCTAATGGATTATTTGTTCCGCTGCAGTTAAACTTGTTGTCTATTGTATTCTATTAGTTTAACTCTATTAAAGGCTAACGATAATTTATTCTGCATTATCTTAGTCATAATATTCTTTACTGGGCTAGTTGAGCTCACCCTTTGCTTTCATTGTTCTCTTCAAAAAATGAGAATATAGTTGGGACTAGTCGAGGAACGGAGTGATGGTCCGAGATGGTGGCTATAGTAGTCCTCACTATTTTATAAAATAGTGTGATAATAATTATAATGAGGACTCTATTTGAGTTTGGATATTGTCTACGAGATAATATTCGTGTTAAAACTCTCAGCTTATGTTTGTCGTATTGTATTAATGAAGTTTGTATTTGAATTTTGTACCATGTATTTGGCGACTTAGAATGGGTTGTTTATACCTATTTTGGAGGCGTCACAGTTGGTATCAAAGCTTAGGGATATGATCCCTGGCTGAGAATTAAGGCTAGAACTAGGAGGGGAGAGACGAGTAAATCCTTCGCTAGTACGACCTACCTAAGCTTATTTGTTATTTAATTGGTCGGTCAGAATATAGGGATATTATGTGGCATGTCAATTAACCCTTGTTTTGTGGCAGTGTTTGAAAATGACATCTGAAAATGTTGAGTTAAGCAATGGAGCACATGAGGCCGTTAAGTCACCGCTGATCAATAACTAGGATAATGTGCATTAGGAAGGCAATAATACTCTTGTAAACAACAACACCGACCAAATGATGAACGATGAGATGTTTAGAAGCTTTCTGTAATTTATGCAACATTAGGAAAGAGAGACTCATGTTCAAAATACAGGTGGAAACACTGGTAACTCACAAATGGTCACCGCTAAGCAATTCAAGGAGCTAGGACCACCAGAGTTTTTGGGAAAGCCAAAACCACTTAAGGCAGAGATATGGATAAAGTAAATCACCAAGATATTTGATGTCTTGGGATGCTCCGAGGAGCAAAAGGTTCCCTTTTCCACCTTCATGTTGCGAGGAGAGGCAAATTACTGGTGGGAATCTGTAAAACGTACTCAACCTACCGTACTAAAGATGTCTTGGGAGAAGTTCCAAAAATTGTTCAAGGACAAGTACTTTCCCAAAAGTATTCGTCACATGAAGGAGGTAGAATTCATCAAGCTGGAACAAAACAATATAACCGTGTCGTAGTACGAGGCTAAGTTTGCGGAGTTATCCTGGTTTACATCCCATTTGGTAGATAATGAGGAGCGTATACCGCGAATGTTTCTGCGAGGTTTGAAACCCGAAATACGTCAATACCTCATTTCTCACAAACTTTGCTTGTATTCAAATGTTGTGAATAGGGCTCAGTTATTGGAGCACGATAATGAGTCAACCCAACCAAGAGATAGCAGCCAACAAAACGATAATACCAGTGGTAGTAGTCATCGAAGTGGTGGCAAAAAATGTGGAGGAAATCAACATGCCAGAAATGGTAACCACTTCGATGGTAATCCTGGCCAAGATAAAAGAAGTGGAAATTTCAAGAAGAGGAGATTCAATAATGATGAAAAGACGTTAACACTAGCACCTGTTGTTAAGGAAGGAGAATGACCACCGGTCGTATGCTACAAATACAGAGGGGAGGGACACATCAGTCCAAACTGCATGCAGCAACCCAAAGTGTGTTATAATTGTGGAAGAGAAGGTCACCTAGCCCAATTTTGTCATGTAGTGAAGTCAAGTCTAGCTGGGATAGAGACACCAAAGGCTATCCTAGACAACTCAAAGCCAGTAGTTTAAGGGAGAGCGTTTGTCGTGACCTCCCAAAAAGCAAGGAACCCAAACGAAGTTATCACGGGTAAGCGAATCATAAACACTTGTGAAGTCTATACCTTATTTGATATCGGTTCTACTCATTCTTTTATTTCACCTACTTGTGCTCAATGTTTAAATTTGACTCCAGAGAGATTAGACTTTGACTTATCTGTTGAAACTCCGTTAGGAGAAACCTTCATTATATCTACTGTTTATAAATCTTGTTTGATTCAAATCGGTACCCTCACATTACCTGTTGATCTTATCTCGTTGAAAATACTTGCATTTGATGTGATTTTAGGGATTGATTGGTTAACTACTCATCATGCTAAAATTGATTATTTTCGTAAGGTTGTTATCTTTCATATTCCTAACCAACCTATTATACGAATTCAAGCAACCAAACCACTAAAGTCAATCACTGTCATATCAAGCCATAAAGCCATTCGTTTATTGAAAAATGGATGTCAATCTTTCTTAGCCCATGTCACTTGATTTAAACAAAATACGCCGATTTGAATGATATTTTTATTTTTAATAAATTTCCGACGATTCCCCTCAAGAACTTCCCCGGTCTACCCCGGAGCGTGAAATCGAGTTTTGTATTGACCTTGAACCCGGTACAAAACCCATTTCCAAAACCCCATATTGAATGGCTCCTGTTGAACTTCAGGAGTTAAAAGCCCAACTGCAGGAATTATTAGACATCGGTTTCATTCATCCTAGTACTTCTCCTTGGGGTGCTCCTGTTCTATTTGTAAAGAAGAAAGATGGGAGTATGCGACTTTGAATTGATTATCAGGAGTTGAATCATGTTATCGTTAAAAATAAGTGCCCGTTGCCTCGCATTGATGACCTGTTTGACTAGTGTAAGGTGCCAAATTCTTTTCAAAGATCGATCTTCGTTCCGGATATCATCAGTTGAAGATTAAAACTGATGATATTCTAAAGACTGCTTTCAGAACTCGGTACGGGCATTACAAATTCCTAATCATGTCTTTTGGAATGACCAATGCTCCTGCTGCCTTTATAAATATAATGAACCGAGTATTCAAAGAATATTTGGATCATTTTGTGGTTGTCTTTATTGATGACATCCTCATATACTCCAAAAGCTGTGAAGATCATGAGCAACACTTGAGGCTGATACTTCAAAAGCTTCGTGAAAACAAACTATATTCCAAGTTGAATAAATGCGAGTTCTGGCTTGAGGAAGTAGCATTCCTTGGGCACGTGATATCAAATCACAGAATATCTATTGACCTAGCGAAGATTGAAACAATAAAAGGTAGGAGCAACCTAAGTCAGTGACCGAAGTACGTAGCTTTCTGGGCTTAGCTGGGTATTATCGGAGATTTGTGGAAGGGTTTTCTCGAATTGCCACTCCGTTAAATCAGCTGACTCGAAAAGATACAAAATTCGATTGGAGCAAAGAATGTGAGAAGATTTTTTAAGAACTCAAGAGGATACTCATTTCAGCACATGTTCTGACAATACCATCTGGTTCGGAGGGATTTGTCATCTACAGTGATGCTTTAGGCAGAGGTTTGGGATATGTTCTCATGTAAAATAAGAAAGTCATAGCCTATGCCTCACGACAACTCAAAGAATATGAGAGGAATTATCCTACTCATGATCTAGAGTTGACAGCTGTCGTTTTCGCACTTAAAATCTGGAGGCATTACCTGTATGGGGAGAAAGTGGAGATCTATACAAATCATAAAAGCCTTAAATATTTCTTCACCCAAAAGGAGCTCAACATGCGACAACGATGTTGTCTCGAGCTGTTGAAAGATTACGATCATATCATTCAATACCATCCTGGAAAAGCGAACGTAGTAGCTGACGCGTTGAGTAAAAGATCATATGCGGGTACGAGTGCAAAATTGTTAACGCAAAGGCCCATTTGGTATGACTTACAAAGGATGGAGATAAATTTCAAGACTCTAGGGACCCACGTGATGATGTTAAATATATGAGTAAAACCGAATTTAATTGATAAAGTTAAAGCTGCTAAAGCTATAGACCTGGAGCTGATGCGTATGAAGAAGAAAGTGCAAGAAGATGCTATTCTGGAAGCAAGAATCAATGAAGAAGGAATTCTTCGAGTCAACTCTAGACTTTGTGTTCCTAACAACCCTGATTTGAAGTATAAAATCATGATGGAGGCACATAACACACCGTTTGCAATCCATCCTGGGAGTACCAAAATGTATCGTGATCTTTGACATACATTTTGGTGGAGTAATATGAAGAGAGAGATAATGGAAATTATCTCAAGGTGTTTAACTTGTCAACGTGTCAAGGCAGAGCTTCAAGTACCAAAAGGTCCATTGCAACCACTTGAAATTCTAGAATGGAAGTAGGAGCACATTACCATGGATTTCGTTACTGGTCTTCCCAAGGTTTGGGTCATTATTGATAAATTAACCATGTCTGCTCATTTCTTACCTATACGAGAAACTTATTCACTTGAACGTCTTGCTCGTATATACATAAATAAGATTGTAAGACTGCATGGTATGCTAGTATCCATAGTTTTTGATCGAGACCCAAGATTCACTTCACGATTTTGGATTAGTTTGCAGAAAGCTATGTGTTGGAAGAATGCATATTTTGATTTGATGTTTAAAGTAAATACTCATGATTATATGTAAAGCCCTTCAAGGAATATATGTACAAGGGCTTAGTGATAGATCAAATTTGTTAGGTTGATCTTTGCTTTGAATGTTCATCATTCCATAAATGAATGTATAGATAAAGAGATCAAAGATGTTAGGTTGATCCATGACTTGAAGAGTATAGATAGGCTTCATCAAGAATCGTAGTCTATTAAACTGATCAACAAATTGCAGAAGCTAAGGCAGGATCATAGAGCTTAACAGATCGTAGTGTATCTACCTTGAAGGACCTCTTCAGAAATCGTAGAGTGGTCCAAACATTTGCCGAAGCTAACTCAGAGATCGTAGTGTGCTCTAGGAAACGTAGAGTCTGCAAGACGAGCAAGCAAAGAACATAGTATTCAAAGATCATAGTGTGCAAATTCTTGAAAAGAATCGTAGTGTTCAGACCAAGCACAAATATGACAAGACACCACGACATGGATCGTAGAGTCTCATCTCTCTTGTGTCAGAAGCATGGAGCTCTATCTTCTGTTTGGAGATAAATTCAAACAAATGAGGAATGAGTTTCAAACGTTGAAGCGCCACCAACAGAATCGGCATACAAAAAGATATCTTTAGTATTCATCAAAAGGAACATGTTCAAGAAGATAAGAAAAGGACCATTGGGCAGAGGAAAATACCTTTTCAGGTGTTAGGTGAGAAAGCAGTCTGCCGTGTCAGTGGGCCAGAATGCAATTCAGAAGATGTGAAGAAATGTCTCCATCAAAGCTCAGAAATGTCAAACACATTTAATGCTTCATCAGATGACTTCAACGGATTGATTTCAAAGATCACATATATACGGAATACAGACATATGAGAGAAGTAAGCAAGCACTGAACAAAAAAACGCACAAGAACACCCAACGCTCAACTTTACGATCTGAGAAAAAGAGGAAGCTTGCTCAGCTACTCAGTTCTTTCGAACAAGTGCTTAATTGCAACTGAGTAGCCTCAATCACAACTCAACAACTATCAATCTAATGAAGTAAGAAGTTCCAAGTCAGAAGGACTTGAAGAGTTCTAAGTGAACTGTGAAGAGCCAAGTCTGCTGGACTTGAAGAGTTCAAGAGTGAACTTAGAAGTGCCTAGATTGCTGGTCTAGAAGGAATCTGTGAGATTCAGAAAGTGTAAAAGACATCCTTAGTGGATTTCCTACTCAAGCAGTAGAAGAGTGTACTAGGAGCTTTGAGTGCTCTGAACCACTTAAAAACAACTGTCTATTTATAGCTGCTATAACTGCTATAACTGCCTTTCTCCCTTTAACTTGCTATCTAAAAGGGATTTCAAAGAAACAATAATTCCGTTGTGCTTAAAATCTTTATCAAAATAGTCTTTAAACAAAGAAAAGTTTTTAATATCTATTCAACCCCCCCCCCCCTTCTAGATAACTATTGTGCCTCCGGGAACTAACAATTGGTATCAGAGCAGGTTCTATAATATAACCTACAAAGCTTGAGTAGATCCAATAGCACACTTACCAAGCGAATCAAAGATTGGAGGAGGCAGCAAGCCACCTATGTGCAACAAAGATAAATTTGCTAACTGGAAGGTTAGGATGCAAGCTTACATGGATTCAATAGATGAAGATCTATTTAAAACTGTTCAGAATGGGCCCTATGTTCCAACAAAGCTTGCACCAACTACAGATGACCCAAATAGAGTACAGATTAAGGTCAAAGGAGAATGGATAGAGAACGAGAAGAGAGTTGTCCAACTCGATAAAAAGGCCAAAAATATTTTATTCCAATCCTTAGAAGATGATCTGTTTGAAAACGTGGTCAACAACAAAACAGTAAAGGAGGTTTGGGAAGCACTACTCATTATGCATGAAGGAACAGAAGAAGTCAGAGAAAGCAAACAATCTCTCCTGACTCAACAATATGAGATGTTTGCTCACGTTCAAGGAGAGAACGTCACTGCCATATTCGAGAGATTCAATATTTTGCTCAACTCTCTACGAGCCTATGGAAAGATCTATCCAAACAAAGATCTGATCATAAAGTTCATGAGAGCCTTACCAAGCAAGTGGGATGCCAAAACCACTTCCATAAGAGAATCAAAGAATCTACATGAAATGACTGTTCAATAGTTATATGGCAACCTCCTCACGTATGAACTGGAGCTGACACAACGTGCAGAAACGTTGTCTGAAGGAAGAAAGAAGGATAAAGGTGTTGCTCTCAAAGTAACCGAAAACATCTCCAAAGTCAACACTGATGTTGATTCTGACTATGATGAAGATGATGATGAGGACTTTGCAATGCTGGTTAAAAGACTACGAAGATTCATGCGACATGGCAAAACCAGCAAGCCAAAGAAAGTTAGCAACTACAACAACCAGGAGCAAATGAATGACTTATGCTACAACTACAAGAAACCTGGTCACTTCATTGCCAACTGCAACAAACCTCTCAGAGAAGAACTCAAGAAAAAATCACATGCAAAGAAGGAATACAAAGGCAACAAAAGGCCACAGAAGAAAGATAAAGGCCTTGTAGCTGGAAGATCGTGGAGTGACTCTGAAAATGACTCAACTCCAGAATCTGGAGACGATGAAGATCCTCAAATGGATAATCTCTGCCTGATGGCCAAAAATGCAAGGGACAAACAAAACTCCAACATACATGATGTAAGTATCGATGAGGTATTTGACTTCAACTCTCCTGATGTAGATATTGATGACCTTAGAACTGCATTACACGGCATAACATCTGATCTGCATCAATACATGAAGTGGTTTAGAGTTCTGTCTAAAGACTATTCACTTCTTCAAAAGGAGAAAGAAAAAGTTCAAGAGGAACTGAAAATGCCTTCTCGCATCGACTCTCTCTCCAAGTTTGAAGCTGAGAATAAGCTCTTGAGACAAGCAAATGAGCTCAGTGCACAACGAGAGTCTGGTCTAACCTCTAAAATTGAGGATCTAGAAAAGACTGTTTCTACATGGAATAAATCCTCTTCATCCATGGACTCCTTAATCTCTAACCAGAGAAATGTCTCTGATAGAACAGGGTTAGGATTTGGGGAATCTACCTCAGAGTCATGTGTGGAAAAAGCAAAGGAAACTAGAACTGGTAATGCTTCAAGTTTCAGTAGGGGCATTATATTTGTGAAATCCTCACAAAAAGATGAGCCTGTCAAACCCTGCCCAGCTGATTCAATTCATATTCCCAGAAGTAAGGGATCTCATGCTGGTCTAGGTTTCAGAAAAGAGAAGAGTAATCTAGCTACTACTCATCAACCTCGAAGGATCGTAGAGTCCAATAAAATCAACTCTACAAACCAACCAGGAAGTTACAATAAAAGTAAGATAGACTCCTCACAAATAATGAAACAAGAGAACACATGGAAAAGGGAATATCAGCCTAGCAGGAGGATGACCAATAACCCACAAAAGTCTAAATGGAGGAAGAACTTTCACACACACACACACACATGCTTCATATCAAATGTTTTGTATTCTATAGAGTTGGCCATAAGGCTACAAAGTGTTATTATAATAATTCCATGCATATGAGACCCAAAATCAAGCAGATTTGGGTCCCCAAGGGTACTAACATAGTAGGACCCATGCAAGTATGGGTACCAAAATGAAGGTTTAATGTTGCCTCAGGAAAAGAGCTCCACAAACTCAACTTGGTATCTGGATAGTGGATGTTCAAGACACATGACTGGGAACAAAGCCCTTCTATCTAACTACATAGAGAAGGAGGGTCCCTCGGTCATCTTTGGAGATAATGGCTCTGGCAAGACAAGAGGCTATGGCTCAGCTGGAAATGGTGCAGTATCCTTTAGCAAAGTGGCCTATGTGGAAGGACTACAACACAACCTTCTAAGCATTAGCCAACTCTGTGACAAGGGTCATCAAGTAACATTCCTCAATAATCAATGTCAAGTCCGAGACCTGAAGACATCTGTAGTAATGCTAACCAGAACAAGAGAAGGAAATGTCTACACAGTAAATCTTGGAAAACTAAGCTCAGACGAGACAATATGCTTTTTTGGCTAAAGCATCCAAGAAATGAGTCAAGCTATGGCAATCAAGATTATCTCATCTCAACTTCAAGAGCATGTCCAAATTAGCTTCAAAAGATCTAGTTGCAAGCCTACCCAAATTCAACTTCATTAAAGAAAGGCCCTGCAATGCCTGTCAACTTGGGAAATGCACTGTAAGCTCATTCAAGAGCAAAACCATCAACTCAATTGACAAGCCTCTCGCAATTACTACATATGGATCTTTTGGACCAATTCCAACGATGAGCCTTGGGGAAAGAGATACTCATCGGTCGTAGTCGATTTATCTACACCAGATTTATATGGGTATTCTTTCTGACCTCAAAAGATGAAACAAGCTCCCAACTGATCAAGATGTTCAAGCTGGTGATGAAAGAGAAAGGAGAAAAAATCAAGGCCATAAGAAGTGATCATGGCATAGAATTCGATTTCTCAGAAATGGATCAGTTCTGCACAGACAATGGGATTAGTCACAACTTCTTAGCTCCATGAACTCCCCAACAAAATGGACTTGCTGAAAGAAAGAACAGGACATTAATAGAGGTTTGGAAGGACTCTACTAGTCATAAATTTCATTTATCAAGTACTTTTGGGCGTAAGTGGTCAACACTCGCATGCTATACTCGTAATGATCACCATATACACTCTACGATTAAGAAGACTCCTTATGAACTTTGGAAAGGAAGAAAGCTAGTGTCGCCTACTTTCATGTGTTCGGCTGTGCATGCTACATACTTAACAATGGAAAGCAGTACTTAACAAAGTTTCAACCAAAATTAGATGAAGGAATCTTTCTTGGATATGCCACAGACAGTAAGGCCTACAGAGTGTTCAACAAGAAGACATTGAGTGTTGAAGTCTCGATTTACATCATCTTTGATGAAACAGACTTAGACAAAATAACGCCTCAAGACACTACGACTAATAGTTCAGACACTACGAACGAGGTCGTCGAGCTTAATACTACGATCGTAGTACCAGACAGCGAAATTATTGAGCAAGGGAATGAAATCGTAGAGAGGCCTATGCCAGATAACGAGCCTCCACATCAAGAAGAAGAAATAGATCTTGAAGATCTACAACAATAAGGCATAAGAACGGATGTTCCAATAGGAAGCAGATGGACAAGAGATCACACTCAAGATCTAATCATTGGAGATCCGAATGCAAGAGTCAAAACAAGAGCTGCTACTCAAAATGAATGCTTCTATCTAAGCTTCCTATCTCAAATAGAACCGAAGAAGATAGAGGATGCTATGGAAGACTACAGCTGGATAGAGGCCATGCAGGAAGAACTTAATCAGTTCGAGAGAAGCAAAGTATGGAGATTGGTTCCAAGACCAAAGAATCATCCTGTAATTAGAACCAAATGGGTCTTCAGAAATAAGATGGATGAAGATGGGGGTGATAACCAGGAATAAGGCTAGACTAGTGGCCAAGGGCTACTCTCAAGAAGAAGGCATTGACTATGATGAGACATTTGCACCTGTTTCCAGACTAGAAGCCATCAGAATATTCCTTGCCTTTGTTGCTCACATGAAGTTCAAAGTCTTCCAGATGGATGTCAAAAGTGCATTCTTGAATGGTGAACTTCAAGAAGAAGTCTATGTAGAGCAGCCTCCAAGTTTCATCAATCCATCTCTTTCTAATTATGTCTTTAGATTAGACAAAGCCTTATATGGTCTTAAACAAGCACCTAAAGCATGGTATAAAACACTCACTAACTTTCTTATTGAAAATGAATTCACTAGAGGTAGAGTAGATACCACACTGTTTCTTAGAAAACATAAAGATAAGGTCCTATTAGTTCAAATCTATGTTGATGATGTAAGACCCCAAATAATTAATAAATGAAATTTAATTTCCTCTAATTGTTATTTTAAAATAGTAAGGGTTGATTTGATTAATGTGGATAGTTATGGGTAAAATACGTAAATATTTCGAAATAAGCAAGTGGTTATAAAATATTCATTGTTGTCGGGGAATATTCGTTTGGTCGTGAAATATTCGTATTGTCGGGAAATATTCGTACAACGGCGCAGCCATGTGTGGGCCCCATAACGGAAAGCGATTGGAGGAAGAAAACGACAAATATAAGTTGTTTAAAAATAACTACAGAGTTATTACCGTTTACACTGTTGGAATACCCGGTGGTTAAAACACAGTAATACGCGTTGTTGCACAGTAGCACACGGTATTGCACCAATTATTGACTCTTACATAAGAAGGCACTACTCAATAATGGTTACAGTAATTACTGTTCAGTATTTTATTTTATTGGTTCAATAATTGTTGCGTTGATATTTTATACTGTTGTTGTTTCAATAATTGTCATTACACAGTATTTTTCATTATCGAAGCAATAATTCATATTATCTGAATAATATTATTAGATAACATTATTGGCAATGTCTAGAAAGTTCTGTCTAAGGAGAGGTTTCGTCACCTAATTGCACGTCGATGAGGAGAAATTCTTATTGAAAAGCCCCTCTTTCCCTGAACCGCCTCGTCATTAATATTATTGTGATTCTCATAATATTATTTGTGAATAATTAATTATTGATTCATATGATGAGAAAAATATTGATTTTATGTGGATATAGATGGAGAAAATTTTTAATGTGACAATTGTTGAAAATTGAAATTTTATCTTTTTCTGATAAAATAATTCATTTAAATATATATATTATTATATTTTAATAATATAATAATGGTGATATTTTTACAACGAATGTGGGATATATGAGTATACGAGGAGGAAGAGTATTTTGTTGCAATAAATGTTTAAAACATGTTAAACATGTCTGCGGACCCCATTTATTGATCGAAATTTGATTATAGCCTCTAAAATTGCTGTTTGTAGATTTCGGTCAATTTCTGTTTGGAATTTGGAAAAACTTTCTTCTGCAAAGTTGTAGAGAATTGAATTTCCTATAAAAACTCACGAGATTCGTATTTTCTGATAAAAGGGCTATTTATTATGAATTATTGAAGTTTCAAAGCTCCGAAATAATTAATTTTTGGAAGTTTAAAATAATTTTAATTACAAAAACGTTTTTTTCATTGTTGGGACTCATTTAACATGTGTTAGGATGGCTGAATTCAGATTTCTAGTATGCGTAGGAAGATGTGGAAAATTAATATTATTAATTTATTAAATTTTCTATTTTGGTGTTCTAAGCATTTTCCTATAAATAGGGTGCTTAGGTTAGAATTGAAAATCACACCAGAAATTGAAGTTTTCTCTCTATATTATCGGCGTATTCTTGTGAGTATTTTGAGTATACTTTGAGTATTGCTATACTATGAAAGTTCAAGTTATAGCCTATATCCAAAGATTCCAGCTTAAATCTTGTCTTTCCGAGGTAAGGAATATTATTTTTTCCGTAATGATATCATTTCTTCAATATCATTATCTTTGAAATATTGATCTGAAGTTTTATCAAATTTGGAACTTCGTGTCTGAGTTACTATTCACGTGTACGACACTATTCACGATACTGATCTATTCACGAATCATTGCAGACTATTCATCGAAAAATGAAAAATTTTTCTTTTCGTCCAAAATATCTATTGTGGATACTAGCTTTGATTGTATCCATGTTTTAATCATTCTTGAATTTTACACCACTATGATTATTTTTGAGGTATTTTTGGACGTGGATAAAACAAAGTACGAATCCTTAATCCTTAATCCTTGTCATTTTGTTTCACTGGATTCGTTTCTTTAAAACTATTTTTCATCATCCTCAGTCTTAAATTTTTATCAAATTTAGAACTTTTTCATGTCGGGGTTACTATTCATGAGTTACTATTCACGAGTTACTATTCATGAGTTACTATTCATGAGTTACTATTCACGAGTACTATTCACGAAGCGTGAAGATGTTTTTTTTTTGTAAAATTTCTATCTTTTGGTGTCGGAGTTACTTATTCACGATACTTGACTATTCACGATATCTGACACTTCACGAATACTGCACTATTCAATAGAAAAATGAAATTTCTTCTTTTTGTCCAAAATATCTATTATGGATACTAGCTTTGATTGTATCCATGTTTTAATCATTCTTGAATTTTACTCCACTCTGATTACTTATGAAGTATTTTTGAACTTGGATTGTTTAAAATACTAATCCTTAATATTTGTTCTTTTGTTTCACTTTGGATTCGCTTCTTTTAAAATATTTTCATCATCCTCGGTCCTAAATGATGATATTACAAATATCTTTGGCACATGGTGCAAAGATGAATGATTTCTCGATGAATATCTTTGGCCGTAGTGCAAAGATGAACAGTGTTTAGATGAACATGACCAATCGATGAATATCCTTGGCACAGAAAAGTGCAAGGATGAATATATGATTCGGATATATATTAATTGATGTTACTGAGGGATAAAATATTGATGATGGATCGTTAAATTCATAGATATTAGTAGATTTCATCCTCTACGTAACTCTTCTATGAATTAATATTTTCCATCATGCAGTATTGATTTAAAACTTGTTGTCTATTGTATTCTATTAAATTTTTCCTGTTGAAGACTAACGATAATTTGTTCAGTATTATCTTAGTCATAATATTCTTCTTTAGGCTAGTTGAGCTCACCCTTTTCCTTTTTGTTCCATTTTTTTCTCTCGGGAGGCAAGAATGTAGCGAGTACAAGCTCGGGGTATGGAATGATGGTTTTAGAGAGTTGTTTAGTAGTCCTCACCATTTTGTAAAATAATGTATCAATAATTATGATGAGGATTTATTTGTATGTGGATATTGTTTAGATGGCAATATCTCGTATTTAAACTCACGCTTTCTTGTTGTAATAATAAAGTTGTAGTTGTTTACGCACTGTATTGACAACTCAGAATGGGTGATGTATACCTATTTTGGGGGTGTCACAGATGATATTATCTTTGGTTCTACTGATGAAAAGTTATGCAAGAGATTCTCCAAGCTTATGCAGAGCAAATTCGAAATGAGCATGATGGGTGAGCTGAACTTCTTTCTTGGACTGCAAGTAAAGCAGACTAATTAAGGAATTTTCATAAACCAAGCCAAGTACATTAAAGACTTACTCAAAAAGTATGGCATGGAATCAGCCTCTCCCATGAAAACCTCAATTGCTCCTGCAACCAAGCTTGACAAAGATGAAAAAGGTAAAAGTATTGATATAACTCAATACAGAGGTATGATAGGCTCTCTTTTATATCTTACTGCCAGTAGACCAGATATAATGTTTGCAACATGCATTTGTCCTAGATTTCAGGCTTTTCCTAAAGAATCTCATTTAACTGCTGTAAAAAGGATTTTCAGGTACCTCAAGGGTACACCCCACTTGGGGCTTTGGTATCCCAAGGAATCCTCATTTGAGCTAACAGGATATATGATCTGCTCGATTTTGAAGGTCGCAAAATAGATAGAAAAAGTACCAAATGGCACTTGTCAACTACTAGGTAACAGACTTGTGTCCCGGGTTTAGCAAGAAGCAAAACTCAAGATTCTACCTCAACTGCGGAAGGTTTAATACATTCTTCTTTGGCGATTCTTTGTGCTCGAGATCCTATGGATGAAAAATTAGCTAGCAGATTATGGGTTTGAATTCAAATCCATACCTATTCATTGTGATAACACAAGTGCAATTGTTATAACTCATAATCCTATCATGCATTCTAGGACTGAGCATATAGAAATAAGGTATCACTTCATTATGGATCATGTACAAAATGGAACTATATCTTTACAATATATCCCTACTGAAAATCAACTTGCTGATGTTTTTACAAAGCCACTAGATGAATCCAGATTTAACAAATTGATAAGTGAGCTAGGCATGCTTAACTTGCAAACATGAAAAATTGTGCTTTAGTTTATGCTAACCATATAGATTTAAGGGCTATGTTCGAAATCAAAGACATGATCAAAGGAAGTCCACGATCGTAGAGCCAAAGTGTCATAAAACTCAACGACCGATGAACAGACTCAATGAACGCTGAACAGAATCAACGATCATAGTGCAGACTCAACGATAGCAGAGCTACATCAACAAAGCCAAAGGAGCACCCTATGATGATCAAGCATAAATCAAAGCAATCTCTCTAATAAGCACCCCAAGGACAAACCTGACCCTTAATCCAATCAATGAGGTTGGCCCTTCCTGAGCTACCTTAATCTAAGAAGAATGCTAAGTCAAAAAGTTCATCACAAGGACTTGATCAGACTCTACGATTGCTAGCCAGACTCAATGATCGCAGTTCAGACTCTACGTTTACAGTTTAGGCACGACGAATGCTACATAGACTCAATGATGGTAAAATAGACTCGACGATTCCAAGGACCATCTCAATGATCGTAGTCCCACTGAAGAATACATTAGCTCAGAAGGAGTTAAGGGCAATTCAGTACAATCCTTCTCTGTCAAAATTCGTAGAGCCAAGAAAAATTCGACACCTGTCCCACTAAGCAAAATAGGGAGAGGGAAATTACAAGTACAAATTAAAATCGTCTTTTTGAAATCTGAAGTTTAAAAGATCATCTCTCTCTTCCTCTCTCAAGCAGAAACCCTAAATCAAGAGTGCTTAGTCGGTCTCACTTCTGCCGAAGAAATCAATGGCGCCTTCCATGTTATCTCCTGACTCTGACTACTCTGTTTTGACGAGTTTAAATCAGCTGAACCTCAATTTCACAAGACGTTGTCGCTACTAAAGAAGGCAGACCTTGAAGAAGCCCTGGGTACAGACACATTTATCTACCCAAAGCTGGTAAAAGAATTCTACAACGGAGTATTTGAAAACAACACCATCACTGCAAAAAGTCAGGAATGTCCAAATCAAACTAAAGGCTGAGGACATCAATTTAGCCCTAGGCCTCAAATTTGAAGGGTATCCGTCCTTAGATGGCATAGACTTCCATAAAGGTCTCAAGAAGATGCATCATAAGAAATCACCCTCTGTCAAAGGATACAAAAAGAAGGAGTTTCCATAGAGGTATGAGTTTTTAGCTGATATTGTTGGAAAATGTATATATTGTAAGAGCTCAGGTCATGACTCTGTGAATGAGGTACAACTCAAACTCATGACTACCATATGTTATAAAATACAACTTAACTATGGGGCTCTATTACTTGAATGGATTGGGAAGTGGTTGATCAGCCCAAAGAAAACAAAGAGCTCATAGAAGATGCTCTACGGATGATTTATAAGCATTATCCTATAGGCTGCTCTTGGTGACTTAATCGAGGATGATGAAGGAGAAGCCATCAATCCAAATCGATGAATGACCGAGAAATTATTTGAAAACTGGAAAATGAATCTAGCTGAAAATGTGAAGATGATGTCTGAATCCAGTGGAAGAACTGGTGAAATAAAGGAATCAGGAGTGCCAGGGAACACGTCAGTTGTCAAAGAAACTGAAGAAGAAGAAGAAGAAGAAGAAAAAGAAGCTAACCAGGAAGAACCCATTGCTTTAATCAGAAAAAGCAAAGGGAAAAGGAAGCTGAAAACCAGAACTACAGAAGAATCTCAAGGATCCACTAGCAATAAGCCCATAGAGTCCTCAGACATTGAGACTCTACCGATCCTAAGAAGGAAACAACAGCAGGCTGAGGCAGAAGAAGATAGAACAACCATATCTCAGCTGCTGAAAAAGAATAAAATCAATCACAAGACCAAAGGCCATCAATCTCTTCGATCGTAGAGTCTCTGCCGATCGTAGAGACCAGACCAAACAAAGAAGTAGCTGTAACAAACATTTTAGCTGATAAGAAGTATAAAACTGAAGAAAGTCCTAAGGCTGTAGCTCAGCCTAAAAAGCCAAGAAGAAAACTGGTCAACAAATATACTCCTGTCAATGAGAAAGCACTAAAGAAGGAAGAAAAGGAATTGCCTGCTGAAAAGGAACCAACAAATGAAAGCCAAACAGTCAAAGCTCCAACTGAGGGGGAGATACCTGAGGATCTGATGATAGAAGATACACCTATTGAGGGGGAGATGATAGAAAGTGCTCCAACTAAGGAGGAGCTGCTAATCGACCAAGTGGATGATCACACTGAGGGGAAGGCTCATAATATCCCCATGACAGAAGAAGAGGTTCCTGTAGGAGATGATGAAGAACCAGTGCCAGAACATCATGAGGCCATTGACATAATGGAATCCTCTAGTGAAAACAGAGAAGAAGATGATGAGGTCGAGATCATAGCTGTAGGCATTGATGGGCACAGAAGAGCTAACTATGAGCAATTATTTGCATATCTCCCTATGATGCCTTTCCACCGAGCTCAAATTCTGAACTCTTGGGATCACATGTTCTAGAGTTTTAAAGAGTATCCGGCTATCTCAGTACTAGCCAATGGATTCCCAAGGAGATTCAATTTTGCCAAAAAGCTTCTCACCAACAATTCTTCCTCAAAGAACAAACTTGAGGTACTATATATCCCAACTCTCTTCAGAGTTAATCACTTGCCATCATCCTCATTTAATCAATTTTATGAATTCCCACAATGGTTGGAATTGATTCTTCATCCATTAAATCAATTTCCAATTGCAGAATCCCAAAATTCTGTAACTGAGGAACCAAATAAGATCGACTCCCTAATGCTCCCACAGCCTACCAACTCTACGATCACTGACTTTAGCCCCTCGGTAGAGTATCCACCTCAAATCGTAGAGTCACCAAGCTTCAACATCCAAACCCAAGCCCCTCCATCACATATTCCCTCTTCCTCTAGAAATGAATGTTTCAATCTTGATCTTGCCCTCTCCTCATTGCAAGATAAATTCAAAAGCAAACCTCCTCCCTTCTCAAAATTTTCCACACTAGACAAAATTCTGTCAGAGCTGCCCACCAAAACTGATTTATCAGAAATATCTAAGAAAGTGGTCAAGGAACTTGATGAAAGTCTTGAGGATCACACTGCACTCATTCAGCTGAGATTAGCATCCATGATCAATGCTGCAAACAATTTCCCAAGCTCTCTAAGCTCTGAGCTCTCTAAAACACTCAAAGAGATCCTTAAAGAAATGCTTCAGAGCATAAAAGATAGGGATGATGTTCACTTTCAGGCTGCCAAGAACCACAAAGAAGCTATCCTAATCCTACAGGCCAACCAAGAGACTCAAAATCAACGCATGATTGAAAGCTTCCTCAATCTATAGACTGCTGTCAAAGAATTTCAACAATTCTATGTCAACAATGGGCAGCAAACAAATAACATTTTATCCATCCTTCAGCAACGGGAAGCTAGGTCTGAAGCTCTGGTCGAAGAAAATAGAGAGGACATTGCTCAGACCAAGAGTCAGCTCAACGAGCTTGTTCAAGGACTGAATCATCTTTCAGATGACATTCGAACCCTTGATGCTGACATAAAGGGGAAAATAAAGGTAAAGGAGGAGATCAGGGAGGCAAAGGCAAAGGCAGAGGTCAATTCCAACCTCAATCCTCAAGGAATCCTCCTACAAGGCAAATCCACCAGCAGACTCCATGATTCAGCCATCAGACTCAACGATCTGATCAGCAGGAAGTTTTAATGGCTAAACCTTTAAGGAGTCTAGGACAAGCCACCAGCTCTCATACAGTGACAACAACAGGCCTAAGAATGCCAATTAGAGATCCTGCATTCATGAATAGGCATGATCACAATCCAAGGCTAAGCCCAAGTGAGCTGGAAGATCTAGCCAGTAGAGACGAAGCAAGCAGGAAAAGGAGAGTTGAGGAATATGCAAATCCTCCAAGGAGCAAAAGGCCGAAGAAATAGAGATAAGTTGAATTTCAATTCTTATTGATGTAGTCAAACTTAAATGTAATATCTATCCTCATACATCAATAAATTCATGCTTATTCTCTAAGAAATTTTAGCTGCTCACTGAAATACTAAGTCATATTTACTTTGCTGCAACTGCATATAGGATTTGATAATAATGACAATAAATCTCCTTGGTTATGTCAATATCAAATAGGGGGAGATTGTTGGAAGAATGCATATTTTGATTTGATGTTTAAAGTAAATACTCATGATTATATGTAAAGCCCTTCAAGGAATATATGTACAAGGGCTTAGTGATAGATCAAATTTGTTAGGTTGATCTTTGCTTTGAATGTTCATCATTCCATAAATGAATGTATAGATAAAGAGATCAAAGATGTTAGTTTGATCCATGACTTGAAGAGTATAGATAGGCTTCATCAAGAATCGTAGTCTATCAAACTGATCAACAAATTGCAGAAGCTAAGGCAGGATCGTAGAGCTTAATAGATCGTAGTTTATCTGCCTTGAAGGACCTCTTCAGAAATCGTAGAGTGGTCCAGACGTTTGTCGAAGCTAACTCAGAGATCATAGTGTGCTCTCGAAAACGTGGAGTCTGCAAGACGAGCAAGCAAAAAACGTAGTATTCAAAGATCATAGTGTGCAAATTCTTGAAAGGAATCGTAGTGTTTAGACCAAGCACAAATATGACAAGACACCACAACATGGATCGTAGAGTCTCATCTCTCTTGTGTTAGAAGCATCGAGCTCTATCTTCTGTTTAGAGATAAATTCAAACAAATGAGGAATGAGTTTCAAACATTGAAGCGCTCACCAGTCCCAACGGTACAAAAGATATCCTTAGTATTCATCAAAAGGAACGTGTTCAAGAAGATAAGAAAAGGACCATTGGGCAGAGGAAAACACCTTTTCAGGTGTTAGGTGAGAAAGTAGTCTGCCGTGTCAGTGGGCCAGAATGTAATTCAGAAGATTTGCATAAATGTCTCCATCAAAGCTTAGAAATGTCAAACGCATTTAATGCTTCATCAGATGACTTCAACGGATAGATTTCAAAGATCACATATATACGAAATACAGACATATGAGAGAAGTAAGCAAGCACTGAACAAAAAAACGCACAAGAACACTCAACGCTCAACTTTACGATCTGAGAAAAAGAGGAAGCTTGCTCAGCTACTCAGTTCTTTCGAACAAGTGCTTAACTGCAACTGAGTAGCCTCAATCACATCTCAACAACTATCAATCTACTCAAGTAAGAAGTTCCAAGTCGAAGGACTTGAAGAGTTCTAAGTGAATCAGAAGAGCCAAGTCTGCTGGACTTGAAGAGTTCAAGAGTGAACTTAGAAGTGCCTAGACTGCTGGTCTAGAAGGAATCTGTGAGATTCAGAAAGTGTAAAAGACATCCTTAGTGGATTTCCTACTCAAGGAGTAGAAGAGTGGACTAGGAGCTTTGAGTGCTCTGAACCACTTAAAAACAACTGTGTCTATTTATAACTGCTATAGCTGCCTTTCTCTCTTTATCTTGCTATCTAAAAGGGATTTCAAAGAAACAATAATTTCGTTGTGCTTAAAAGCTTTATCAAAACAGTCTTTAAACAAAGAAAAGTTTTTAATATCTATTCAACCCCCCCCCCCCCCTTCTAGATAACTATTGTGCCTCCGGGAACTAACACTATGGGCACGGATTTACGATTCAGTTCGGCATATCATCTTCAGACGGACGGGCAGTCGGAGAGAACTATTCAAACTCTTGAAGATATATTAGGACTCTGTGTCCTAGACTTCAAAGGATGTTGGGACAAGTTCTTGCCATTAGTAGAATTCTCCTACAACAACAGTTATCAAGCAAGTATAAGCATGTGTTGCCTCTGTTTTGGTTTAACAAAATAGACTCTAACTCATGCAAGTATACATGGGTCAACAAGTAGTATAGAGTAAGAAAGTATCGTTCCCATGGAGAAAGGTGAATAAATCTACACTAGCATGCAACAACCTTATCACTATTTCTATTTGCTTAAACGATTAATTAACAAGTAAATTGAGACCTAAATTAATTATCAACACAAAAATACTAATTACTAAATTTAGGGAATCAAAGTGGAGAGAAATGAGATCCTAATGTCATTTAATGCTTTATCCAAAATGCACGCCTTTTGTTATGCCTAATTAATTAATATGGGCAGCTAGTCGAGAGCACAAAAGTGAAACATGGCCATCTTTCGATGTACCATGTCTAAATCACACAAAATCCACAAAATGATAGAATTCATGTGAGCATCAAAATTACCTAACCCACTATATGTCTATGTGAATTACAAGCAATAATGATTTAAGCACAATCTCTCTCAACGACTACACATGGTGAACCGGTATATGCCTATCCTGGTCATGAATCACAAAACCTAACACATGTAAGTCTCATGAACATATGCCAACATGATTAAATCTGTACTTATATTTCCTTTTTCAATTCCATATAAGTAATTAGAGTGAATGGTGATCAAGCATTCAAACATTTAGGTGCAACCAAGTTAGGCAATCCAATATTAAACATACAAGCATCACAAATAGGCATAAAAGTATGGACTACACATTAAACTTCATTAGAATCCCATAATGGAAGTTAGTTCTTTGTTGAATCAACAACCATTATGGGATTTAAACCAAGCATTGAAATAACCAATGAAAACAAATAGAATTAAGGGAAATGAGGAATTAAATCTGATAAAACCCTACTTCAAAGTCTGATTCCAAGCTAGTTCAGGTCCACATTCATTAACAAAATTAAAACCCAGTATTTACAATCAAACAATCTAGAGAGAGAAGCTTAAAGAAATAGAGAAATGCTATAAATTCTCTCTAGACTATGAAACCCTAATAATAGTAATAATAACTGATAATCATCATCTTTTTAAACCAGCAAATATGCCTAAATATAGCAAACACGCTCCAACAATACAAAATGGAAATTTAGCTTTTTAATTTAAGCTTGACTGGCGTGGCCGCGTGGTGATACAAGAGGATTTGGGCGCGGGCATGCTGAGTGTTCTTCTGCCAAGTTCCTGGCCCGGGCGCGCCATGTCTTTGTGTATAATGGGCACGGGCGCGCCATGCCTTGTCTGTGTTTAGCATCCCTCTGGCGCGGGCGCGCCATGTCTGTTCTTCTTTAATTTATTAGCCCTTACTTTTTTGTTTTGTGCACGAATCACTCTTTGTGATGCCCCCAAAATAGGTATACATCACCCATTTTGAGTCGTCAATAACATGGTACAGAAACAACTACAACATTATTAATACAACATAAAAACTGTGAGTTTAAATACAAATATTGCCATCTAGACAATATTCACACCCAAATAAGTTCTCATTACAATTATTGGTACATTATTTTACAAAAATGGTGAGGACTACTAAAAAACTTTCTAAAACCATCATTCCATACCCCGACTAGAACTCGCTACATTCTCGCCTCCTGAGAAGAAAAATGGAACAAAAAGGAAAAGGGTGAGCTCAACTAGCCCAGTAAAGAATATTATGACTAAGATAAAATAGAACAAATTATCGTTAGTCTTCAACAGGGAAAAATCTAATAAAATACAATAGACAACAAGTTTCGGATCAATATTCATAATGAAATAATAATTCATAGATGAGTTACGTGAGAATGAAATCTACTATAATCTATGAATTTAAAAGTCCATCATCAATATTTTATCCTCAGTAACATCATTCAATATTCATCTTGAATCAAATATTTATCTTTTGCACTCTGAGCCAAAGATATTCATCAGTTGGTCATGTTCATCTCAACACATGTTCATCTTTGCACTACGGGCCAAAGATATTCATCAAAAAATCATTAATCTTTGCACTACAGGCCAAAGATATTCTGTAATGTCATCACTTAGGACTGAGGATGATGAAAAATATTTTAAAGAAAACGAATCCAGTGAAACAAAAGAACAAATATTAAGGATTCGTACTTTAAACAATCCGAGTTCGAAAATACTTCATAAATAATCATAGTGAAGTAAAATTCAAGAATGATCAAAACATGGATACAATCAAAGCTAGTATCCATAATCGATATTTTAGAAAAAAAACAAAAAATTTAATTTTTCTGTGAATAATGTCGTATTCGTGAATAGTGTTGTATACGTGAATAGTAACCCCGACACTAAAAGAAAAGAATTTCACAAGAAAAATCTTACCAATAATCCGGCATAATGATATTAGAAGAAATAATATCATTTTTAAAAAAAAATAACATCCCTTACCTCGAAAAGAATAATACTTTTGGCTGGAATATCAGATATAATGCTGAAGGAACTTGCACCGTATAGCAACACTCAAAGTATCAAAATACTCACAAGAATACGCTCAATAATATAGAGAGAGAAAACTTCAGTTTCTGGTGTGATTTTGTGACACCCCCAAATCTGGGTTACCTGACTCCCGAGTTTGGTGTTCACGATCCACAATATAAATAACATTTAACTACCCATAATCTATATAGATAGTATCTTACATAAGTTTTTATCAGAGTTTAATAATACATTACCCAGGTTCTCTAACCTTAACATTACAAACATACCCTTTAGATATACAAAAAGGGTTTACAAATACAACATAATAAATATGTTAATCATAACTAGTTTATTACAACGCTTTGCCTTTATTCTTCGCAAAAGACCTCCTCGCCACTTCGTCCCTAAATTTAAATGTTTTATTTAGCAAGGGTGAGCAACAAATTTGCCCCTCATGAAGTTAATACATACAATAAATGTATAAGTATTCAAATCACCGGATTATCTATTTTGATAGAATGAAACCAAAGTTCGGAGAACTTTGAAATAAATTGAACAAATCGTTATTCAATAACAAGTCTTCTCGTATTCTATACAACATAATAATTCAATAATGAAAGAGTACAACGCTTTCAAAGTTTCTACGATATTCTAATGAATAATCAAAAATCAATTCTACGAAATATCAAAGTGGAATGTCTTCCAGATTATACTGAGCGATCCATCGGATCTTGAACTTCTCTTCTCGAGTAACTATCAAAGTTATACTTTGATATACCCAGTGTATCGAGAAATAGTAAAGATTAAATCATACCCTCTCTGCAGTATAACAAGTGATCGACTTTATTATACCCTATATTATGCATAATACTTAAGTCGCAATGATCGAATATACGATTTAATGATATTCCCTTTTTAAAAAAGGTTGTTCTTCTCAGTCTCAGAATCAAGATTTTGATTTAACAACGAAATACTGTGATTTCAAATTCTATTTACTTCTCGATCTTAGCCGAAATAATTGGCATCGATCTATCAATAATAATTGAATTCTCTTCTCGAACTTATCAAGTTCTAACTAATATTCGCTCAGCCGAATAATTAGCTAAGACATTTCTCAAAGATAATTTGACAATAAACATGAATTATCTCAGTATTGTCAATTCTAACTTCTATGAGATATGAATATCCAACAACAGCTTATTCTACAAATATATATTTCAATCAATAATTCAATTTGAATTATTAAACATGCACTAACCTGTAATAATCAACAATAAATTCTCGGATGTGGTGTAATTAGCAATAATTAACCACTATAATAATTGAATAAATTTAACTCAAGGTTGAGTTAGGAAACTTGCCTCTTCCGCTGATTACAGCTACACAAAATACTTATCTGCTTTTGAAAGACCTATAACCAATAATATCGGTCTTACAATTAACACAATTATTCATAACACGTAACACGTAGTTTCACAGTCAAACTTCTCCTAGGCACATTACCACATAGCCACATCAGTGTTTATAACCTATATAAACACATAACAAGTCTAACTATATCAGTCTGGTTGGACTTCGGTCCATTCTCGGTGTTCTGGTCACCCTATCCAACAATTAACACATTGATTGTCCATTAAACTTGGTCTCTAAGCTTCAATATTAATTTAGATAAGTCAATTATCAATTATAATATTTTTCGGAAGCTTTTAATAATTATCAAGCAATTATTATAATTTATAATAATTTTTCAAACATCGGAATCATTTTTAAATGATTTAATTATCAAATAATCTTATCATTATTAATATTAAAATATTAATAACATACTTGTCAAAATATTAAAGTTATTATCAATAACTTAAAATATTTTTAAATCAACAATATTCCACTTAAATGATTTTTAAAGTAATTAAAATCATTTTAAATCACCACCATTAATATATAAATATTAATGAAATTATCATCTAAATATTAAAAGTCATTAATTATAACTTAAAATATTTTTAAACTATTTTTCTCGTTGTTAAATGATTTTTAAATCAATAAAATCATTTTTAATTCATTTATTTAATATCATAATTAAATAAATCAAATATCATTAATATTAATTTATTAATGAAAATTCTCCAAAATATTGAAAATTATATTTTATAATTTAAAATATTTTCTAACACTTTATTCTCAATTAAAACGATTTTTAAATCATTTAAATCATTTTTATCTTATTTATTTAATTTAATAATCAAATAAATCTAATATCATTAATATTAAATTATTAATGAAAATTCTCCAAGAATATCAAAAGTTATTTTATAACTCAAAATATTTTTAAATACAATAATCTTATTTAAAATGATTTTTCATAATATTAAATTATTTTTCTCTAATTTATTTAATACACTAATTAAATAAATTAAATACCTTTAATATTTAAATAATTATAAATATTAAAGAAAAATATTCCAATTGGTCAGAAATTATTTTTCATAATTTAAAATAATTTTTAAAACCATTTTTGGTAATTTTTAGAATTTATTTCTAATTTTTATTAATTTCCGAAATATTCAGAAAATAAAAATTAAATAAACTGTCGCTAATAGCCTATAGCGACACAAAGCGTCGCTGTTGGTGTTCTTGGCTCAAGAACACACCGATGTACCGGCGATTCAAGGTCAATCGTTTGTGCCAATTGCCATTCTCGATCCAAACAGTTCGGGAAATATTTAAAGCTTTGGATCTTGTAGGGTTTATGTAACACTACAAGAATAAACCAACAACTTGTTCAAACAATATCACAATAAGGAGATCTAGAGCTTCAAAAGTTGTCGCCCGATTCATTCGGGTTTTTCGGCCCCCGAACAGTTTCGAGTTGCCACTTTCAAGCTTAATTATTTCTGCTTTCTGTTCATTGTTTATGTGATATAAAATTTGAACATGAAGCCCATGTGTCAGTGAACAATACTAAAGCAACAAATGTGTTTATCAACAACCGAATCAACATGAAACATATGGTCAAAGTATGTCAGAACAGTTGTTCTAACTGTTTCTGGGTTTTCCAGAAAGTTAAAGAACAGATCGGGTGGTCTACTTTGACCACCTTTCACGATTGATCTGTTGACGTTATAAAAGATATAAGGACCCGGATCTGTAGTACACATAACCAGCTACAGGATGTACTAATCAACAACATCAAACACTAAACATACTGACAGATCCGGTCATTACAAAAGCTTGTCAGACATTGATTTCAACATTCGGGTCAGCCAGAAAGTCACTTCCTATCAATCCCTGGCCAACGGAGTTTCAATTGTTAATAACTCCCGAAATCCGCTATCATTTAGAAGTAATACCAACTACAGATTAAAGACCTCCTACCAGGATACCAATAAAAAACATAAAACAAGCAAAATCAAAAACAGACACGGATCTATGGTACCTGACATTAGCTTGTCGCACCACGATATAGTGTTCTTGGCGCTTTTGAAAAACACCATTTTAAAGCCATTTGATGTTATGGATCCGTGTTATATCAACATAGATCAACTAAAACATCTTCTAGCAATATCTTAAACACATAAACATAAAAATTTCTCAAAGCAACAAAGATCAAAAATAAAAATAGGATTATACCTTTCTAGCTTCGATTCTTGATCTTAATCCTCAAATCATGTTATTGGTTGATCTATGGACCTAATTTAGGACCCATATACTTCTAATTTTCGGAGGTCTTGTATGGGAAAGAGTTGGTGAGAGCTAAGTTTACAAAATGTCTAAATTATGGACTTTTTCTCTCTCTAAACTTATATATAATGCTTGATGTTGCTTTGGTTTCATCATTTGACGATTTTGGGCTGGCGATAATTTGAGATTTTATGTTGCAAAGTCAAGAGAGTTGGTGACCTAATAAAGTTGTTGGACAATTTTGCAAGTTATCTTAAAAAAATCCCATAAAGGGCATTTTTGACATTTGTAAATTAATTCTAATGGCAAACATGGAATTTGTACAAATCCTTAGGGTTTGGAACTTGGATTAGGGTTTAGAAATTGAACCCTTTAGGTTTTAAAATTTCTAGCTCCCACAATTTTCAAATTTAGGGTTTAGGAATTAGAAAATAAAATTCCTAAAATGCAATTAAGTTTTCTAAATAGAAAATTAATATACAAAAATATAATTAGAGCTTTCTAATCATATTTAAGTTTAACAAACACTTTAGGCATGCTAATAAAAATTAGGGTTGCCTAATTAGGGTTTACAATTCCCTGCTTTTGAAATTAGGTCTTGTAACGATAATTAGGGTTTTTAATTGTACATTTTATTTTCTAAATTTAAGATTAGGGTTTTAAATCCCTTATTAAGGTTTATTAATATTAAACCTTATCCAGTCAACCATTGATCAACATTTCTATACAGTCCAAACACATAATCAACAATACAATTATTTTAATTGTATTTTCTACCGAATCCCTATCCGAAAATTAGGGTTAGGGTTTCTAAAGTTGTTAAGCACAACTCTACTCTATTTTCTCAGTCAAAACACATATTGACTGATTCTCGAGACTCGTCTCACTAATTCTCAGTACACTATTAACAGTCAATGTCAATAAAATTAAAAAAAAAATTATTCGTAAAATTTTAATTATTCAAAATCTCGGGATATCACATTCACCCCTCCTTAAAAGGATTCCGTCCTCTGAATCACCGCTTTCTTATTATCTACAATCTTTTAAAGTTGTATCATCAATTCATTTTTATCAACACAATATTCATTTGTGTCTTACATTCTAACCCGTGAGTTTAATCTGTAAAAGAAAACAATTCACAACAATATTTATCCAATATTAATCGCGTAATTTAAATATTAAGCAAAATCACATTTCGCTGCTACCTCCTGAGTAGCCATCGCCTCCTCAATGGCCGGCCATGTTAAATGTACGGGCGGTTGATCTTCCCGTCAAGTGTCCTCCTCGAATCGCTAAGGTTCCACCACCGGGTCCCTTTGTTAGCGCTTTCCTTCTCAAAGATTTCTTTTCGGACAATTTAAATACTAAATGATCATTGATCGATCCGCATCCAAAGCAACCTTGAATTTTCTTCGGACTGGGACAATTTGGCGACATATGCCCCTCTTGTCCGCAGTTGTAACAAACTCCCTTCTTCTTTAGACAAACTCCAGCATGGTTCTTCCCACAATTCGCACAAGGCTCTACTCCTTTCCTATTCCCTTCAATTTTACTACTCGATTGGGTATTCTCGCTCCACTTCCTCTTGTTTGGGTTACTGCCACCGCTGCTTCCACCCTCATTGGTCTTCTTCTTCTTCTCCTGATAAAAACGAGATGTAGCCTCGCTTCCTTCAAAGAATTAACGCTTTCTCCAAAGAGAGCCGCAAACGTGTTGATCCGCAATACCGCTACCTTGTTGAATATTCCTGGTTTTAGTCCGTTCTCGAATCTTCTTGCTTTCTCGCTTCAGATCCACCGATGAGGTGCAAATCGCGCCAATTCGTTGAATTTAGCAAGATACTCCAAATGCATAAAATTCTCCTGCTTAAGTTCCAAGAACTTAACTTCCATCCGAAGCTTGATACTTTGGTGAGAAGTAGTTCTCAAAGAACAACTCCTTGAATCTTGTCCACAATACCACCTCTCGTATCAGCTCTTGCTTGATTGTTTCCCCACCAATAATTGGCTTCTCCTTCATTAAGATATGTTGCAAAAGCCGCTTTTGCTCTTCCGCCACCACGCCAAGAATCACGAACGCTTTCTCCATTTCTTTCACCCAAGTTTGGGCTTCGATCGGATCCAGAGTCCCTTTGAATTCAAAGGTCCCACCGCTTTAAAATCCTTTTGAAATTAACCAATCTGGCTTTACCGGCCGATTCTTTACTCTTCCCTAGCCGAGCCCTATTTTCCATAGCTTGGGCCAAGATATCCACGAAATTTTGCATCGGTCCGCTTGACCTCCTTCATTATTCACCGATTGTTCTTCTCTTTGATTTCGATTCGTCTGCTTAAAGCGTGCATGATCCGATTTTTAAATGAAAATCTTATATTTATATTCTTTCTCTATACAAATTCTTAACACAATAAGAATTCAACACATAGTTCTCATTTAATCGCATATTTATTCAAATAAAGACATAGTACTTATAAGACTTAAACACATTTTACTATCCTCGTTAAAATATTTTAGGATTAACGTTCACAACTTTACAAAAGTTGCAATTCTCCAACTTTACACAAAAAAGTAACATTCTCCATTTTCAAATTACCATTTCCAGTTCATCAAACTTACCACACTTATGAGTTCATTAACTTGCCACAATTATATTAGTGTGTACGAACTTATCCTAGTCGGACCTTTCAAGGCCCATTCACGAGGGGGTTCAAAACATTTCATATAATTATGAGTCATTAATTTATCATAAGTATGAGTTTTAAGAACTCACAAATTTATCTTAATCTTATATTCATATAGAAAATAAAGATTTTATTCATAAAACATATATTTACATATGTTTACTCATTGTTCTCCGATATTACAACGCTTAATATCAAAAGCTTCTACCAAAAGATACTACACTTATATCTTTAATTATCTATCGACCAACGCTTTCTCCAGTTTTTCTTCGCTAGGACACTTATGGAATCCGCGTCCCCGCTTGCCCACATGAAAAACATTTCCTCAAATTTGGCTTAGACAATGCAGAGAATATGTCCTTCCCCGCTATAGCTTAAAGCATACATTCTTCCACATCATGCATTCTCCAAATATGTGAGTCTTTCCACACTTGATACAAGCTTGCTTCTTCTTCTTAGTTTGAATTTCCGTAGTTGTCACCGCCTTTGTTTCTCTTCCTTTTCTTCTTGTCTTTCTTGCCGGTTCCTTCGCATTTATCCTCCACCTTCGCCTTCATCCTTTCAACTCGCGCTCGAGCTCATTCCGCTTCTTCACCATTTCACGCAATGCCCGCTCCGCCTTCCACAACTCCTCCAATGAAATACTTTGCTTTTGAGTTCTTGGACTTCTACCGATAATGATCTTGTTCACCAACCTTGACCTTATTCTTTAGTTCCACCTTAGCTTCTTCTTCATCCTCCTCATCACCACTTAGATACATCTCAGATAATCGCCATGATCACTCCCAAGATTGATCATTAGTTCATCTTTCCCCACTTCTTCAACAGATTCGCTCTCAGGCTTTGCACCTCTACCATCGCATCGGTGCAACAAATTACACGCATCTCCGTACTCCATTTCGCCTTTTCCGACATCCTACAATCGCTTTAAACAACTTGATTAGTACTTCACCAAGACAAACTTCTCACACTATGTGTCCACTTTTCTCATTATCGTTGCACTTTGGCAATCTCTCACTTAGTACTCTATTTGAGTATTCTCTATCTCACTTTTGGTTATAATCCTGTGGTTTTTCCCACCCCATTTAAGGTTTATAACCTATGACTCCACTACTAACCTGGTGACACCTTGGTCACTACTGACTCGATACCAACTGTGACACCCCCCAAATCCGGGTTACCCGACTCCCGAGTTTGGTGTTCACGATCCATAATATAAATAACATTTAACTACCCATAATCTATATAGATAGTATCTTACATAAGTTTTTATCAGAGTTTAATAATACATTACCCAGGTTCTCTAACCTTAACATTACAAACATACCCTTTAGATATACAAAAGGGTTTACAAATACAACATAATAAATATGTTAATCATAACTAGTTTATTACAACGCTTTTTGCCTTTATTCTTCACAAAGACTCTCTCGCCACTTCGCCCCCTAAATGAAAATGTTTTATTTAGCAAGGGTGAGCAACAAATTTGCCCCGCAAGTTAATACATACAATAAATGTATAAGTATTCAAATCACCAGATTATCTATTTTGATAGAATGAAACCAAAGTTCGGAGAACTTTGAAATAGCTGAACAAATCGTTATTCAATAACAAGTCTTCTCGTATTCTATACAACATAATAATTCAATAATGAAAGAGTACAACGCTTTCAAAGTTTCTACGATATTCTAATGAATAATCAAAAATCAATTCTACGAAATATCAAAGTGGAATGTCTTCCAGATTATAATTGAAGCGATCCATCGATCTTGAACTTCTCTTCTCGAGTAACTATCAAAGTTATACTTTGATATACCCAAAGTATCGATAACCGTAAAGATTAAATCATACCCTCTCTGCAAGTATAACAAGTGATCAAATTTTTATTATACCCTATATTATGCATAATACTTAAGTCACAAGAATGATCGAATAATATACGATTTAATGATATTCCCTTTTAAAAAGGTTGTTCTTCTCAGGCCTCGTAATCAAGATTTTGATTTAACAACGAAATACTTGGATTTCAAATTTATTTACTTCTCGATCTTAGCCAAATAATTGGCATCGATCTATCAATAATAATTGAATTCTCTTCTAACTTATCAAGTTCTAACTAATATTCGCTCAGCCGTAATAATTAGCTAAGACATTTCTCAAAGATAATTTGACAATAAACATGAATTATCTCAGATTGTCAATTCTAACTTCTACGAGATATGAATATCCAACAACAAAGCTATTCTACAAATATATATTTCAAATCAATAATTCAATTTGAATTATTAAACATGCACTAACTGCGAATAATCAACAATAATTCCTCGGATGTGGTGTAATTAGCAATAATTAACCACTATAATAATTGAATAAATTTAACTCAAGGTTGAGTTAGAAACTTGCCTCTTCCAACCGACATATACCTACACAAAATACTTATCGCTTTGAAAGACCTATAACCAATAATATCTGGCCTTACAATTAGCACAATTATTCATAACACGTAACAATCGTAGTTCACAACCAAACTTCTCCTAGGCACATTACCACATAGCCACATCGTGTTTATAACCTATATAAACACATAACAAGTCTAACTATATCACCGGTTGGACTTCTATCCATTCTCTGTTTCCTCGTCACCCTATCCAACAATTAACACATTGATTGTCCATTAAACTTGGTCTCTAAGCTTCAATATTAATTTAGATAAGTCAATTATCAATTATAATATTTTTCTAAGCTTTTAATAATTATCAAGCAATTATTATAATTTATAATAATTTTTTAAACATCGAATCATTTTTAAATGATTTAATTATCAAATAATCTTATCATTATTAATATTAAAATATTAAAAATTAATAATATACTTGTCAAAATATTAAAGTTATTATCAATAACTTAAAATATTTTTAAATCAACAATATTCCACTTAAATGATTTTTAAAGTAATTAAAATCATTTTTAAATCACCACCATTAATATATAAATATTAATGAAATTATCATCTAAATATTAAAAGTCATTAATTATAACTTAAAATATTTTTTAAACTATTTTTCTCGTTGTTAAATGATTTTTAAATCAATAAAATCATTTTTAATTCATTTATTTAATATCATAATTAAATAAATCAAATATCATTAATATTAATTTATTAATGAAAATTCTCCAAAAATATTGAAAATTATATTTTATAATTTAAAATATTTTCTAACACTTTATTCTCAATTAAAACGATTTTTAAATCATTTAAATCATTTTTATCTTATTTATTTAATTTAATAATCAAATAAATCTAATATCATTAATATTAAATTATTAATGAAAATTCTCCAAAAATATCAAAAGTTATATTTTATAACTCAAAATATTTTTAAATACAATAATCTTATTTAAAATGATTTTTCATAATATTAAATCATTTTTCTCTAATTTATTTAATACACTAATTAAATAAATTAAATACCTTTAATATTTAAATAATTATAAATATTAAAGAAAAATATTCCAATTGGTCAGAAATTATTTTTCATAATTTAAAATAATTTTGAAAACCATTTTTGGTAATTTTTAGAATTTATTTCTAATTTTTATTAATTTCCTAAATATTCTTAAAATAAAATTAAATAAACCGTCATTAATAGCCTATAATTACACAAAGCGTCATTGTTGGTGTTCTTGAGCTCAAGAACACCGACAATGACACGGCAGCTTCAAGGGTCATCGTTTGACCGCTAATAATTCTCAATCATCAAAGGCTTTCGGGAAATATTTAAGCACGATCTTGTAGGGTTTATGTAACACTACAAGAATAAACCAACAACTTGTTCAAAACAATAACACAACAAGGAGATCTAGAGCTTCCAAAGAAGTCGCCGGACCCATTCTGGTTTTTCCGGCCCAAAGTATTCGAGTCGCCACTTTCAAGCTTAATTATTTCGCTTCGCTCATTGTTTTATGTGATATAAAATTTGAACATGTAGCCCATGTGTCGTTGAACAATACTAAAGCAACAAATGTGTTTATCAACAACCAATCAACATGAAACATATGGTCAAAGTATGTCGTAATACTTGTTTCTAACTCATTTCGGGTTTTCCAGAAAGTTAAAAATCGAGATCGGTGGTCTACTTTGACCACCTTTCACGATTGATCCATTGACGTTATAAAAGATATAAGGACCCGGATCTAGTACACACATAACCAAACCACAAGATGTACTAATCAACAACATCAAACACTAAACATACTGACAGATCCGGTCATTACAAAAGCTTGTCAGACATTGATTTCAACATTCTGGGCTGCCCAGAAAGTCACTCGGTCAATCCCGGTCAACGGATTTTGACCGTTAATAACTCCCGATCCAGACATCATTTAGAAGTAATACCAACTACAGATTAAAGACCTCCTACCAGGATACCAATAAAAAACATAAAACAAGCAAAATCAAAAACAGACACGGATCTATGGTACCTGACATTAGCTTGTCAGACCACAGATAGTGTTCTTGACAGTTTTTGAAAAACACCATTTTAAAGCCATTTGATGTTATGGATCCGTGTTATATCAACATAGATCAACTAAAAACATCTTCTAGCAATATCTTAAACACATAAACATAAAATTTCTCAAAGCAACAAAGATCAAAAATAAAAATAGGATTATACCTTTCTAGCTTCGATTCTTGATCTTAATCCTCAAATCATATCGGTTGATCTATGGACTGAATTTAGGACTGATATACTTCTAATTTTCGGAGGTCTTGTATGGGAAAGAGTTGGTGAGAGCTAAGTTTACAAAATGTCTAAATTATGGACTTTTTCTCTCTCTAAACTTATATATAATGCTTGATGTTGCTTTGGTTTGATCATTTGACGATTTTTGGTCACGATAATGCTTTAGATTTTATGTCAATAAGTCAAGAGAGTTGGTGACCTAATAAAGTTGTTGGACAATTTTGCAAGTTATCTTAAAAAATCCCATAAAGGGCATTTTTGACATTTGTAAATTAATTCTAATGGCAAACATGGAATTTGTACAAATCCTTAGGGTTTGGAACTTGGATTAGGGTTTAGAAATTGAACCCTTTAGGTTTTAAAATTTCTAGCTCCCACAATTTTCAAATTTAGGGTTTAGGAATTAGAAAATAAAATTCCTAAAATGCAATTAAGTTTTCTAAGTAGAAAATTAATATACAAAAATATAATTAGAGCTTTCTAATCATATTTAAGTTTAACAAACACTTTAGGCATGCTAATAAAAATTAGGGTTGCCTAATTAGGGTTTACAATTCCCGGTTTTGAAATTAGGGTTGCTTAACGTACAATTAGGGTTTTTAACTGTACATTTTATTTTCTAAATTTAAGATTAGGGTTTTAAATCTCTTATTAAGGTTTATTAATATTAAACCTTATCCAGTCAACCATTGATCAACATTTCTATACAGATACAGTCCAAACACATAATCAACTATACAATTATTTTAATTGTATTTTCTACCGAATCCCTATCCGAAAATTAGGGTTAGGGTTTCTAAAGTTGTTAAGCACAGCTCTACTCTATTTTCTCAGTCAAAACACATATTGACTGATTCTCGAGACTCGTCTCACTAATTCTCAGTACACTATTAACAGTCAACGTCAATAAAATTAAAAAAAAAATTATTCGTAAAATTTTAATTATTCGAAATCTCGGGTTATCACAGATTTTCAATTCTAACCTAAGCACCCTATTTATAGAAAAATGCTTAGAACACCAAAGCAGAAAATTTAATAAAATAATATTATTTATTAAATTTTTCCTACACCCACTTTTGAAGATCTGAATTCAGCCATTAACATGTGCAAGTGGGGCCCACAAACATAAAAAACAAGTTTTAAATATTTATTGCAACAAAAATACTCTTCCTCTTCATTGATTCATATATCCCACATTTATTGTAAAAATATCACCATTATTATATTATTAAAATATAATAATATATTTAAATGAATTATTTTATCAAAAAAGATAAAATATCAATTTTCAACAATTGTCACATTAAAAATTTTCTCCATCTATATCCATATAAAATGAATATTTTTCTTATCATATAAATCAATAATTAATTATTCAGAAATAATATTACAGAATCACAATCATCGGGAACCAGTCATTTCCTGGAAAGAGGGGCTTTCCAATAAGGATTTTTTTCTTCTTCACGCGCAATTAGGTGACCAAACCTCTCCTTAGACAGAACTTTCTAGACATTGTCAATAATGTTATCTAATAATATTATTCAAATAATATGAATTATTGATCTGATAATGAAAATACTGTGTAGTGACAATTATTGAAACAACAATAATATAAAATATCCACGTAGCCATTATTGAATCAATAAAATAAAATATTGAACAGTAACTACTGTAACAATTATTAAGTAGTGCCTTCTTACGTAAAAATCAATAATTAGTGCAATACCGTGTGCTACTGTGTTTTTAACCACCGAGTATTTCAACAGTATTAACGGTAACAACTACGCTGTTATTTAAAAACAACTTATACTTGTCGTTTTCTCAATTCAATCGCTTTCCGTTATGGGGCCCACACAAGGTTGCGCCGTCGTACGAATATTCTCCGACAGTAAGAATATTCCATGACCAAACGAATATTCCCCGACAACAATGAATATTTTATAACCACTTGCTTATTTGAAATATTTGCGCATTTTACCCATAACTAACCACATTAATCAAATCAACCCTTACTATAATAAATAGAGGAAATTCAATTTCATTTAATAATAAGTTGGGGTCTTACAACCTCCCCTCCTTATGAAATTTTGTCCTCGAAATTGACGTAAGTATCTGGTGTTTCGAAAAGGTGAGGATACCTCGCTTTCATTTCCGTTTCCAACTCCCAGGTCATTTCCTCTATAGCATGGTTCCTCCACAAAACTTTGACTTGTGGTATAACCTTTGTACGTAAGACATGCTCCTTCCTATCCAAGATCTTGACAGGTACCTCCTCGTACGTTAAGTCTTCGGCTATCTCGTCTGGTTCTAACTGAATAACGTGGTTCGGGTCTTTCACATATTTACAAAGCACAGATATGTGAAAAATATTATGAACACGAGACATACTTGGAGGTAACGCGAGTCTATAGGCCACATTTTCTACTCGGTTAAGAATCTGAAATGGACCAATAAATCATGGATTGAGCTTTCCTCTTTTCCCAAATCTTGTAACTCCCTTCCATGGAGCAACACGCAACAATACATGATCCCCAATACTAAATTCCACGTCCTTTCGATGAAGATCCGCATAACTCTTTTGTCGATCCTATGCTGTTTGTATAAGTTGTCGAATCATTTGGATCTTTTCCGTAGTCATACGTACCAACTCTAGTCCCAATAATGTTGCTTCACCCACCTCATCCCAACATACTAGAGAGCGACGCTTTCTTCCATACAATGCTTCGAATGGAGCTACCCCTATACTTGCTTGATAACTATTATTGTAGTAGAATTCCACCAATAGTAAATACTTATCCCAACTCCCTTTGAATTTTAAGACACAGAGTCTTAATAGTACTTCAAGAGTTTGAATAGTCCTCTCTGATTGTCCGTCTGTTTGAGGATGGTATGCCGAACTGAATCATAAATCCGTGCCCATAGCTTTTTGCAAGCTAACCCAAAATTGTGAAGTGAATCTTGGGTCACGATCCAAAATTATGGATACTGGCATGCCATGCAATCTCACAATCTCATTTACATACATATGAGCAAGACGTTCAAGGGAATAAGTCTCCCGTATCGGCAAGAAATGAGAAGACTTGGTTAATATATCAACAATAACCCAAATAACATTTATGCCTTGAGAAACCGTAGGAAGACCCGTAACGAAATCCATGTTAATGTGTTCCCACTTCCATTTCAGAATCTCAAGTGGTTGCAACAGACCCTTAGGTACTTGATACTCCGCCTTTACACGTTGACAAGTTAAACACTTTGAGATAAACTTTGCAATCTCTCTCTTCATATTGTTCCACCAAAATGTATGTCGAAGATCACGATACATTTTGGTACTTCCAAGATGGATTGCAAACGGTGTATTATGTGCCTCCGTCATGATCTTATATTTCAAATCAGAGTCGTTAGGAACACAAAGTCTGGAGTGGACTCGAAGTATTCCTTCTTCATTGATTCTCGCTTCCGAAATAGCACCTTTTTGTACTTTCTTCTTCATACGCATCGACTTGAATTGGGTGGCTTAAGCAACTTTAACTTTATCGATTAAAGTTGGTTCTATCGTATATACTTGACATCATCACACTCGTTCTCGCATATGATCTTCTACTTCAACGCCAGCGTCACCACCACGCTTTGCTTTTCCGGATGGTATTGAATGGTGTGGTCATAATCTTTTAAAAACTCGAGCCAACGTCGTTGCCGCATGTTGAGTTCCTTTTGGGTGAAGAAATATTTGAGGCTTTTATGGTATGAATATAACTCCACTTTCTCCCCATATAGATAGTGCCTCCAGATCTTTAGCGCGAAAACGACTGCTGCCAACTCTAGATCATGAGTAGGATAATTCCTCTCATACTCTTTAAGTTGTCGTGAGGCATAGGCTATGACTTTCCCACGTTGCATGAGAACACATCCTAACCCTTTTCACAAGCATCATTTGTAGATAACAAATCCATCCGAACCAGGATGGTATTGTCGAACAGTCTTAAAATGAGTCTTCTCTTAAGCTCTTGGAAACTCTTCTCGCATTCCTTGCTCCATACGAATTTTATATCTTTCCGAGTCAGCTGAGTTAATGGAGTATTGATTCAAGAAAATCCTTCCACGAATCTCCGATAATAACCAGCTAAGCCAAGAAAGATACGTACTTTGGTCACCGACTTCGGTTGCTCCCAACTTTGTATGCTTCAATCTTCGCCGGGTCAACAGATACTCCATGTTTTGACTCCACGTGCCCAAGGAATGCTACTTCCTCAAGCCAGAACTCGCATTTCTTCAACTTAGCATATAGCTTGTTTTCACGAAGCCTTTAGAGTACCAGCTTCAAATGGTGCTCATGATCTTCACGGCTTTTGGAATATATAAGGATGTCATCAATAAAGACAACAACGAATTGATCTAAATATTCCTTGAATACTCGGTTCAACATATCCATGAAAGCCGCAAGAGCATTAGTCAATCCAAAAGACATGACTAAGAATTCATAATGCCCGTCATCGAGAGTTACGAGGCGCCTTTGGAATATCCTCGCCTAATCTTCACCGATGATATCCGAATCGAAGATCGATCTTTGAAAAGAATTGTGGTCCTTGCAAGCTGGTCAAACAGTCATCAATACGAGGTAGCGGATACCTATTCTTGATAGTGACATGGTTCAATTCCCCAGAGTCAATACAAAAGTCGCATACTCCGCGCTTTCTTCTTTACTTAATAAAACAGAGCACCCGAGGAGATGTACTAGACAATGAAACCAGATGTCCAACAACTCCTCGTAGTTGGACCTTTAACTCCACGAAGTTCAATAGAGCCATTCAATATGGGGTTTTAGAAATGGGCTTTGTACTGTGTTCAAGATCAATAAAGAATTCAACTTCACATTCTGGGGTGGGCAATTCGTAAGTTCTTCAGAAATACGTCGAAATTTACTAACAACATGAATATTATTCAAATCTGATGTGTCTTTATTCAAATCCATAACATGGGCTAAGAAAGCTTGGCATCCGTTTTTTAATAAACGAATAACTTTTACGATTAGATATGACGGTGATTGATTTTAATGGTTTAGTTGTTTGAATTAAATAAACGGGTTGGTTAGGAATATGAAAACTAACAACCTTACGAAAACAATCAATTTTGGCATGATGAGTAGTTAACTAATCAATCCCTAAAATCACATCAAAAGCAAGTATCTTTAAAGAGATAAGGTCAACAGGTAATGTGATGGTGCCAACGGTGCCAACTTGGATCAAACAAGATTTATAAACAGTGGATGTGATGAAAGTTTCTCCTAATGGAGTCTCCACAGATAGGTCAAAGTCTAATTTCTCTGGAGTTAAGTTTAAACGTTGAGCACAACCAGGAGAGATAAATGAATGGGTAGCACCGGTATCTAGTAAGGTATAAACTTCGCAAGAATTTATGATTAGCTTACCCTTGATCACCTCGTTTGGGTTCCTCACATTTTGACCAGTCACGACAAACGCTCTTCCAGGAACCGTTGACTTTGACTTTTCTAGATGACCTTTTGAGTCATCATCCCATTGGACTTGGTTTCACCATTGTATAATCTCGGCGATATGTCCTTCCTTTCCACAATTATAGCATACCTTGAACTGTTGTGGACGGTTTAATGATATGTCCTCTTTTCTGCATTTATAGCATACGACCGGTGGTCGTTCTCCTCCCTTAGAACCAGTTGCTGCTGGCATTGACGTCTTCACATGGTTGTTGTTGAATCTCCTCTTTTTAAAATCTCCTCCTGACTCGCTTCTTTTATTCTCATGGCCATGATTACCACCAGAGTGGTTGCTATTTTTGTCCATATTTTTCTTTCTCCGTTGGTTATCGTTGTTACTTTGAGTATTGCTATACGGTGCAAGTTCAAGTTATAGCCTACATCCAAAGATTCCAAAGGAGAAATCGATCTTTCGAGGTAAGGGATATTATTTTTTTCGTAATGATATTATTTCTTCAATATCATTATCTTTGAAATATTGATCTGAAGTTTTATCTTTTGGTGTCTGAGTTACTATTCACGATATCAAGACCGTTGTTCACGATATCTGATATTATTCACTTAATACGGCCTTATTCATCGAAAAATGAAAATTTTTCTTTTCGTCTAAAATATCTATCTGTGGATACTAGTTTTGATTGTATCCATGTTTTGATCATTCTTGAATTTTACACCACTATGATTATTTTTGAGGTATTTTTGGGCGTGGATAAAACAAAGTACTAATCCTTAATCCTTAATCCTTGTCATTTTGTTTCAATGGATTCGCTTTTTTAAAAATATTTTTCATCATCCTCGGTCTTAAATGATGATATTATTGAATATCTTTGGCACAGTAGTGCAAAGATGAATGATTTCGATGAATATCTTTGACTTTTGAAAGTGCAAAGATGAATGATTTCGATGAATATCTTTGGCCCGTAGTGCAAAGATGAACAGTGTTTAGATGAACATGACCAATCGGGTGAATGTCCTTGGCCCGTAGTGTGCAAGGATGAATATATGATTCGGATATATATTGATTGATGTTACAGGATAAAAAAAATAGACGATGAACTTTAAAATTCATACATAGAAGATAGTAGTTTGCATTCTCTACTTAACTCTTCTAATGAATTATTATTTCATTGCGAATATTGATTTAAAACTTGTTGTCTATTGTATTCTATTATATTTTCCTTGTTGAAGACTAACGATAATTTTGTTGTATATTATCTTAGTCATAATATTCTTTATTGAGCTAGTCGAGCTCACCCTTTTCCTTTTTGTTCCATTTTTCTTCTCGGGAGGCGAGAATATAAGAGTACGAGTAGCCGGGGGTATGGAATGAAGGTTCTAGGGAGAGTTGTTTAGTAGTTCTCACCATTGTTGTAAAATAATGTATCAATAATTATGATGAGGATTTATTTGTATGTGGATATTGTCTAGATGGCAATATCTCGTATTTAAACTCACGCTTTACTATTGTAATAATAAAGTTGTAGTTGTTTCTCATGCATGTGTATTGATAACTCGTAATGGGTGATGTATACCTATTTTGGGGGTGTCACAGGTTGGTATCGAGTTTAGGATATGATCTCTGGCGAGATCGGGGAATAGAACTAGGAGGGGAGAGACGAGTAAATCCTTCGCTAGTGTGTCCTACCTAAGCTTATTTGTTAGTTGGTCAGTATATAGGGATATTATGTGATATATTGATTTTCTTAATTAACCCTTGTTTTATGACAGTATTTGAGAATGTCGACTGAGAATATTAACAAAGGGAAATGAGGCCAGTGGAGACGCTCAGACTCACCAACGAGGAGAACGTGCAACAGGCTGGTAATGTTCCTCCTGTGAACAACACCACTGATCAGACGATGAACGACGCAATGTTTAGAAGCTTTTTGCAGTTCATGCAAAATCAGACGAGGGAGACTCGTGTTCAAAACATAGGAGGAAATGATAGCAATTCACGGGTTGTCACAGCAAGCAAGCCAAAGAGTTGGGACCACCAGAATTTAAGGGAAAGCCAGATCCGATCATGGCAGAAACATGGGTCAAGCAAATTACCAAGATATTCGATGTCTTGGGATGCACAGAGGAACAGAAGGTTCCATTCGCCACCTTTATGTTCCGTGGCGAGGCAGACTACTGGTGGGAGTCTGTGAAGCGTACCCATCCAGCCGCACTCAGCATGTCTTGGGAGACGTTTCAGAAACTATTTAATGATAAATACTTTCCTGAAAGTGTTCTTCATATGAAGGAAGTGGAGTTTATTAGACCGGAGCGAAACAACATGGCGGTGTCTCAAAGACGAGGTGAAGTTTGCGAGTTATCCGTGTTTGCACCTCATTTGGTGGAGAATGAGGAACGTGATGACGCGGATGTTTACGAGAGGTTTGAAACCCAAGACGCGCGTCGATCTCATCTCTCATAAATTTTTTTCTTTATTCGGATGTTGTTAATAAGGCTCAATTGTTAGAAAGCGAGATAACGATTACGGTCAACCGAGGTACCACAATTAGGATCATACCGGAGATAGCGATCAACAAAACAACAATAACCAAAGGAGAAAGAAAAAGATTTGACAAAAATGGTAACCACTCTCTAGTGGTAATCATGGCCATGAAAATAGAAGAAGCGAGTCGAGGAGATTTTAAAAAGAGGAGATTCAACAACGACCATGTGAAGACGATTCCAATGCCAGCAGCAACTGGTTCCAAGGGAGGAGAACGACCACCGGTCATATGCTATAAATGCGGAAAAGAGGGACATATCACCAAACTGCCCACAGCAGTTCCAGGTATGCTATAATTGTGGAAAGGAAGGACATATCGCCGAGATTGCATTTGTATCGAAACCTAGTTCAGCGGGGACGGTGACTCAAAAGACTGTCCCAGAAAAAGTCAAAGTCAACGGTTCTGGAAGAGCGTTTGTTGTGACTGGTCAAAATGCGAGGAACCCAAACGAGGTGATCATGGGTAAGCTATTTATAAATTCTTGTGAAGTTTATACTTTACTAGATACCAAATGCTACCCATTCATTTATCTCTCTACTTGTGCTCAACGCTTAAACTTGACTCGGGAGAAATTAGACTTTGACCTATCTCTGTGGAAACTCCGTTAGGAGAAACTTTCATCACATCCACTTTTTATAAATCTTGTTTGATTCAAGTTGGCACCATCACCTTACCTGTTGACCTTATCTCTTTAAAGATACTTGTTTTGATGTGATTTTAGGGATTGATTGGTTAACTACTCATCATGCCAAAATTGATTGTTTTCATAAGGTTGTTAGCTTTCATATTCCTAAACAACCTCGTCAGTATGCAATTCAAGCAACTAAACCATTAAAATCAATCACTGTCATATCTAATCATAAAGCTATTCGTTTATTAAAAATGGATGTCAAGCTTTCTTAGCCCATGTTATGGATTTGAATAAAGACACGTCAAATTTGAATAATATTCCTGTTGTTATTGACTTTCCTGACGTATTTCCTGAAGAACTTCCCGGTCTACCCCCAGAACGTGAAGTTGAATTCTTTATTGACCTTGAACCTGGTACAAAGCCCATTTCTAAAACCCCATATCGAATGGCTCCTATTAAACTTCAGGAGTTAAAGGTCCAACTACAGGAGTTGTTGGACATCGGTTTCATTCGTCCTAGTACATCTCCTTGGGGTGCTCCTGTTTTATTCGTAAAGAAGAAAGACGGGAGTATGCGACTTTGTATTGACTATCGGGAATTGAACCATGTCACCATCAAGAATAGGTATCCTCTACCTCGTATTGATGACTTGTTTGACCAGTTGCAAGGAGCACAATTCTTTTCAAAATCGATCTTAGATTCGGATATCATCAAATTGAAGATTAGAACTGAGGATATTCCAAAGACTGCCTTTAGAACTCGGTTCCGGGCATTATGAATTCTAGTCATGTCTTTTGGATTGACTAATGCTCCTGCGGCTTTCATGGATATGATGAACCGAGTATTCAAGGAATATTTGGATCAGTTCGTTGTTGTCTTTATTGATGACATCCTCATATATTCCAAAGGTCGTGAAGATCATGAGCACCATTTGAAGCTAGTACTACAAAGGCTTCGTGAAAACAAGCTTTATGCCAAGTTAAAGAAATGCGAGTTCTGGCTTGAGGAAGTAGCATTTCTTGGGCATGTGGTGTCAAAACATGGAGTATCTGTTGACCCGGCGAAGATTGAAGCAATACAAAGTTGGGAGCAACCGAAGTCGGTGACTGAAGTACGTAGCTTTTTAGGTTTAGCTGGTTATTATCGGAGATTCGTGGAAGGGTTTTCTCCAATCGCTACTCCGTTAACTCATCTGACTCGAAAGGATACAAAATTCATATGGAGCGAGGAATGCGAGAAGAGTTTCCAAGAGCTTAAGAGGAGACTCATTTCGGCACCTGTTCTAACAATACCATCTGGTACGGATGGATTTGTTATCTACAGCGATGCTTCAGGCAAAGGGCTAGGATGTGTTCTCATGCAACATGGGAAAGTTATAGCCTATGCCTCACGACAACTTAAAGAATATGAGAGGAATTATCCTACTCATGATCTAGAGTTGGCAGCAGTCGTTTTCGCACTAAAGATCTGGAGGCACTATCTTTATGGGGAGAAAGTGGAGATATATTCAGACCATAAAAGCCTTAAATATTTCTTCACTCAAAAAGAACTTAACATGCGCGGCAATGACGTTGGCTCGAGCTATTGAAAGACTACGACCACACTATTCAATACCATCCCGGAAAAGCGAACGTGGTAATTGGCGTTGAGTAGAAGATCATATGTAGGAACGAGTGCGATGATGTCAAGTATACGCACAGAGCCAACTTTAATAGAAAAAGTTAAGGTTGCTCAAGCCACCGCCCGGAGTCGATGCGTATGAAGAAGAAAGTACAAGAAGGTGCTATTCCTAAGGCGAGAATTGATGAAGAAGGAATACTTGAGTCCACTCTGCACTTTGTGTTCTTAACGATTACGATTTGAAGTACAAGATCATGATGGAGGCACACAATACACCATTTGCAATTCATCTCGAAGTACCAAAATGTATCGTGATCTTCTACATACATTTTGGTGGAACAATATGAAGAGAGAGATTGCAAAGTTTATCTCAACATGTTTAACTTGTCAACGTGTAAAGGCGAGCATCAAGTGCCTAAGGGACCATTGCAACCACTTGAGATTCCGAAATGGAAGTGGGAACACATTACCATGGATTTCGTTCATGTGTCTTCCCACGGTTTCTCAAGGCATAAATGTTATTTGGGTTATTGTTGATAGATTAACCAAGTCTGCACATTTCTTGCCGACACGGAGACTTATTCTCTTGAACGCCTTGCTAGTATGTATGTAAATGAGATTGTGAGGTTGCATGGCATGCCAAGATCCATAGTTTCAGATCGTGACCCAAGATTCACTTCAAGATTTTGGGTTAGCTTGCAAAAAACTATGGGTATGCATTTACAATTCGATTCGGATACCATCCTCAAACAGACGGACAATCGAGAGAGGACTATTCAAACTCTTGAAGATTTATTAAGACTCGTGTCCTAGACTTCAAGGGTAGTTGGGATAAGTATTTACCATTGGTGGAATTCTCCTACAACAACAGCTTATCGATCAAGTATAGGTGTGGCTCCATATGAAGCATTATATGGACGAAAAGTGTCGCTTCCAATATGTTGGGATGAGGTGGGTGAAGCAACATTGTTGGGACCCGAAAGTTAAGACGTATGACTACCGAAAAGATCCAACCGATTCGACAACGTATACAAATGGCACAGGATCGACAAAAGAGTTATGCGGATCTTCATCGAAAGGACGTGGAATTTAGTATAGGGGATCATGTATTGTTGCGAGTTGCTCCATGGAAGGGAGTTATAAGATTTGGGAAGAGAGGAAAGCTCAATCCATGATTTATTGGTCCATTTCAAATTCTTGACCGAGTAGGAAATGTAGCCTATAGACTCGCGTTACCTCCAAGTATGTCTCGTGTTCATAATGTGTTTCACATATCTGTACTTCGTAAATATGTGAAAGACCCGAACCACGTTATTGAGTTAGAACCATACGAGATAGCCGAAGACTTAACGTATGAGGAGGTACCTGTCAAGATCTTGGATAGGAAGGAGCATGTCCTACGCACGAAGGTCATACCACAAGTTAAAGTTTTGTGGAGGAACCATGCTATAGAAGAAATGACCTGGGAATTGGAAACGGAAATGAAAGCGAGGTATCCTCACCTTTTCAAAACACCAGGTACGTATGTCAATTTCGAGGACGAAATTTCATAAGGAGGGGAGGTTGTAAGACCCCAAATAATTAATAAATGAAATTTAATTTCCTCTAATTATTATTTTGAAATAGTAAGGGTTGATGTGATTAATGTGGATAGTTATGGGTAAAATACGCAAATATTTCAAAATAAACAAGTGGTTATAAAATATTCGTTTGGTCGTGGAATATTTGTACTGTCGGGGAATATTCGTACGACGGCGTAGCCATGTGTGGGCCCCATAACGGAAAGCGATTGGAGGAAGAAAACGACAAATATAAGTTGTTTAAAAATAACGGCGTAGTTGTTACTGCTTTACATCGTTGGAATACCCGGTGGTTAAAAACACGATGTCTGGCGTTGTTGCACAAGAAGCACCAGTATTGCACCAATTATTAACTCTTACGTGAAGGCACTACTCAATAATGGTTACGATAATTCTTGTTCGATTATTTTATTTTATTGATTCAATAATTGCTTTGCGTTGATATTTTATATTCTTTGTTGTTTCAATAATTGTCATTACACGGTATTTTTCATTATCGAAACAATAATTCATATTATCTGAATAATATTATTAGATAACATTATTGGCAATGTCTAGAAAGTTACTGCTCTAAGGAGAAGTTTGGTCACCTAATTGCGGCGCAAGATGAGAGAAATTCTTATTGAAAGCCCCTTCCTGAACCGCTGGCAGTTGTCGATATTGTGATTACGTAATATTATTTGTGAATAATTAATTACCGATTCATATGATGAGAAAAATATTGATTTTATATGGATATAAATGGAGAAAATTTTTAATGTGACAATTATTGAAAATTAAAATTTTATCTTTTTCGATAAAATAATTCATTTAAAAATATTATTATATTTTTAATAATATAATAATGGTGATATTTTTTACAATGAATGTGTGATATACTGAGTATCTGAGGAGAAAGAGTATTTTTGTTGCAATAAATGTTTAAAACATGTTAAACATGTCTCAGGACCCATTCTATGATTGAAATTTGATTATAACTTTGAAAAAATCGCTTCGCTTTATGGATTTGGGCCATTTTTTTGGGAATTTGGAAAAACTTTCTTCCGCAAAATTGTAAAGAATTGAATTTCCTATAAAAACTCACGAGATTCGATTTTTCTGACAAAAGAACTATTTATTATGAATTATTGAAGTTCAGAAGAACCAAAATAATTGATTTTGGAAGTTTAAAATATTTAAAATAGGAAAACGCTTTTTGTGTTGATTAGCCTCATGAAACACATGCTAGTGGTCAATTCAGATGATTCAAAGTGTGCGTAGGAAATTGTAATATATATAATATTATTATATTAAATTTTACGCTTTGAATTATTCTAAGCATTTTCTATAAATAGGGTGTGCTTAGGTTAGAATTGAAAATTACACCAGAATCGAAGTTTTCTCTCTCTATATTATCGGCGTATTCTTGTGAGTATTTTGAGTATACTTTGAGTATTGCTATACGGTTGCAAGTTCAAGTTATAGCTTTATATCCAAAGATTCCAAATGGAGAATCTTGATCTTTCGAGGTAAGAGATATTATTTTTTTCGTAATGATATTATTTCTTCAATATCATTATCTTTGAAATATTGATCTCGAAGTTTTTATCTTTTGGTGTCGAGTTCTTATTCACGTATACTGCACTATTCACGATATCTGATCTTTATTCACGAATCACGCACTATTCATCGAAAAATGAAAATTTTTCTTTTCGTCCAAAATATCTATTGTGGATACTAGCTTTGATTGTATCCATGTTTTGATCATTCTTGAATTTTACACCACTATGATTATTTTTGAGGTATTTTTTGACGTGGATAAAACAAAGTACGAATCCTTAATCCTTAATCCTTGTCATTTTGTTTCACTGGATTCGTTTCTTTAAAAATATTTTTCATCATCCTCAGTCTTAAATGATGATATTATTGAATATCTTTGGCTTGTAGTGCAAAGATGAATGATTTCTGATGAATATCTTTGGCCTGTAGTACAAAAATGAATGATTTCTGATGAATATCTTTGGCCCATAGTGCAAAGATGAACAAGTGTTTAGATGAACATGACCAACTGGTGAATGTCCTTGGCACCAGCGTGCAAGGATGAATATATGATTCGAGATATATATTGATTGATGTTACGAGGATAAAAAAAATAGACGCGATGAACTTTAAAATTCATACATAGAAGATAGTAGTTTGCATTCTCTACTTAACTCTTCTAATGAATTATTATTTCATTGCGAATATTGATTTAAAACTTGTTGTCTATTGTATTACATTATATTTTTCCTGTTGAAGACTAACGATAATTTTGTTGTATATTATCTTAGTCATAATATTCTTCTTGAGCTAGTCGAGCTCACCTTTTCCTTTTTGTTCCATTTTCTTCTCGGGAGGCGAGAATATAGCTGCAGTCGGGTATGGAATGAAGGTTCTAGGGAGAGTTGTTTAGTAGTCCTCACCATTGTTGTAAAATAATGTATCAATAATTATGATGAGGATTTATTTGTATGTGGATATTATCTAGATGGCAATATCGTATTTAAACTCACAGCTTTTACTATTGTAATAATAAAGTTGTAGTTGTTTTACATGCATCGTATTGACAACTCGTAATGGGTGATGTATACCTATTTTGGGGTGTCACACCTAAGCTCGATATTAATCATGACGCCCCAAAATAGGTATACATCACCCATTTTGAGTCGTCGATAACATATGTAAACATCTACAACTTTATTAATACAACATAAAAACTATGAGTTTAAATACAAATATTGCCATCTGTACAATATTCACACCCAAATAAGTCCTCATTACAGTTATTGGTACATTATTTTACAAAAATGGTGAGGACTACTAAACAACTTTCTAGAACCATCATTCCACACTCCGACTAGAACTCGCTACATTGTCGCCTCCTGAGAAGAAAAATGGAACAAAAAGGAAAAGGGTGAGCTCAACTAGCCCAGTAAAGAATATTATGACTAAGATAAAATAGAACAAATTATCGTTAGTCTTCAACAGAGAAAAATCTAATAAAATACAATAGACAACAAGTTTCAGATCAATATTCGCAGCGGAAATAATAATTCATAGATGAGTTACGTAGAGAATGAAATCTACTATAATCTATGAATTTAAAAGTCCATCATCAATATTTTATCCTCAGAACATCATTCAATATTCATTTTGAATCAAATATTTATCTTTGCATTACGAAAAATATATTCATCACCGTCATGTTCATCTCAACACATGTTCATCTTTGCACTACGCCAAAGATATTCATCAAAAAAAATCATTAATCTTTGCACTACAAAGCCAAAGATATTCTCAGAATGTCATCACTTAGGGTCGAGGATGATGAAAAATATTTTAAAGAAAACGAATCCAAAGGAAACAAAAGAACAAATATTAAGGATTCGTACTTTAAACAATCCGAGTTCGAAAATACTTCATAAATAATCATAGTGAAGTAAAATTCAAGAATGATCAAAACATGGATACAATCAAAGCTAGTATCCATAATCGATATTTTAGAAAAAAATGAAATTTTAATTTTTTTTGTAAATAGTGCCGTATACGTGAATAGTAACCCCGACACTAAAAGACAAGAATTTCACAAGAAAAATCTTACCAATAATTCTAAGATAATGATATTAGAAGAAATAATATCATTTTTAAAAAAATAACATCCCTTACCTCGAAAAGAATAAGATTACATTTGAATATCGATATATAACGTGAAGGAACTTGCACCGAGATATAGCAACACTCAAAGTATCAAAATACTCACAAGAAAATGCTCGATAATATAGAGAGAAAACTTCGATTTTTGGTGTGATTTTCAATTCTAACCTAAGCACCTTATTTATAGAAAATGCTTAGAACATTAAAGCGTAAAAATTTAATAAAATAATATTATTTATTAAATTTTCCTACGCCCACTTTTGAAGATTTGAATTCAGCCATTAACATGTGGAAGTGGAGCCCACAAAAGTGTAAAAAACGTTTTTATTAAAAAAATATTTAAAACTTCAAAAATCAATTATTCTGGAACTCCGGAACTTCAATAATTCATAATAAATAGCCCTTTTATCAGAAAAATTCGAACCTCATATCCTTTTCATAGGAAATTTCATTCTCTACAACTTTACAGAAGGAAGTTTTACCTAATTCCAAACAAAAATTGACCGAAATCCACAAACGGGCGATTTTACAGGCTATAGTCAAAATTTCAGTCAAGAAATGGGGTCCACAAACATGAAAAACATGTTTTAAATATTTATTGCAACAAAAATACTCTTCCTCCTCATTTATTCATATATCCCACATTCATTGTAAAAATATCATCATTATTATATTATTAAAATATAATAATATATTTAAATGAATTATTTTATCGAAAAAGATAAAATATCAATTTTCAACAATTGTCACATTAAAATTTTTCTCCATCTATATCCACATAAAATGAATATTTTCCTTATCATATAAATCAATAATTAATTATTCGTAAATAATATTACAGAATCACAATATCGGCAACCAGTGTCATTCTCCCAGAAAGAGGGGCTTTCAATAAGGATTTCTCCTTATCGCACGCAATTAGGTGACCAAACCTCTCCTTAGATGTAATTTTCTAGACATTGCCAATAATGTTATCTAATAATATTATTCAAATAATATGAATTATTGATCTGATAATGAAAATATTGTGTAGTGACAATTATTGAAACAACAATAATATAAAATATCAACGTAGCCATTATTGAATCAATAAAATAAAATATTGAATAAAGAATTCCGTAACAATTATTAAGTAGTGCCTTCTTACGTAAGAATCAATAATTGGTGCAATACCGTGTGCTACTGTGTTTTTAACCACCGAGTATTTCAATAGTATTAACGGTAACAACTACGCCGTTATTTAAAAACAACTTATACTTGTCGTTTTCTCCATTCAATCGCTTTCCGTTATGAGGCCCACACAAGGCTGCGCCGTCGTACGAATATTTTCCGACAGTAAGAATATTCCACGACCAAACGAATATTCCCCGACAACAATGAATATTTTATAACCACTTGCTTATTTGAAATATTTGCGCATTTTACCCATAACTAACCACATTAATCAAATCAACCCTTACTATAATAAATAGAGAAAATTCGATTTCATTTAATAATAAGTTGGGGTCTTACACTCTTATTCTATTTGATGGTTTTTTCTTGAAAGTAGCCTCTGTTTTACAGTTTTAGTAACCATGTCAGTATACTCTGATATTTGTTCAAATAGTTGTGCAAATATGATTCTGTCTAAGGGAAAATAGTAGTTGTTTGTAATGGTCAGCATGATCTGATACATGTGTTCAAGAAGAAAACACAAAGTAAATAGAGCATGCCAAAACTGTGATGCCCCCAAATTGAGACCACACTTGTCTCAAATTTGATTCACGTACTAACTCTAATAATAAATCAAAATCTCACACAATGAAATAATAGAATAAATTACATTGTTATAACATAATTATTCTTGTCCCAAAGTCTCGCAACCGTTACTAATACAATACAACTTAAATTAAACATAGCTTAATATAATTAAGTTCGTCTATAACAGAATAATAGTACATCCATAGTACTATAAAACTATCTACTCCGAAGCTTTCTCTTTACCCTTATCCTTGTCAGAGGTTTCACCACGTTTTGCCTTAACTGAAAGTTTTAAGGAAAGCAAGGATGAGCAACAATTTTGCCCAGCAAGTAATATAGCAAAAGGGTAATCATTGTAGTTTTAAATTTCTCAAGGATACAACAATAAAGATAGTTCAAAGATAGCAAGAAGTATCAATTATTATCAACAATAGTCGCTATGGACAGAAAATATCAATAATATTCAACTATTAATCAATTCAAGATTTCAAAGTAATGAATACTGAGCAGATACTCCTTGATAGACTGATACCAAGGGTATTGGATGAGAGGCAGTTCATTCGATACTTCTCTGATGTAATTTTCATAGACTGGGGCCTTTTGCCTAAAAAAAGGTGATGTTTAGCATGTCTTCCTTGTCAGATATGTTGATCAGGGAGGCCAAAGTTGCTAGTGCATAAAAAAAGTCAGTCCTGTTTCGAGGAATGTGGAGGAAGGATATTTCTTCAAACTCCGAAGCCATCTGGATAACTTGCCGATGGTAAGGCAGCAAATGTAATTCCTTGATGTGATAGATCCCTGTGGTTTATTTGATTATCAGTTCGGAATCTCCAAAGACAGTTAACCGTTTGACTCCCATGGATTGGGCTAATTTTAACCTCATGATACAGCCTTCATATTCAGCTGTGTTGTTGGTGTAAACAAACTGCAATTTGATGGCAACGGGATACTGCTCTCCCGAGATAGATACTAGAACTGCTCCAATTCTGGCACCTTCCATGTTCACAGCTCCATCAAAATACATCCTCTATAATTGGGTTGTATTGTCCAGATGGTGTTGCTGAATTGTCATTACCCCTTCATCGGAAAATATGTTTCCAAGGGTTTGAAGTCCCCGAAAGGTGCAGCAACCAGTTGATCCGCAATTCCTTGACCTTTGATAGACTTTTGAGTCACGTAGATAATGTCAAATTGTTGTAGGATCAACTGTCATTTGGATAGTCGATAATTCAACATGGGTTTGCTGAATACGTACTTGAGAGGATCCATGAGGGATATGAGATGGGTTGTGTGACCATTGAGATAATGTTGTAATCTCATGGGATGCGGTAGCATTTTTGTAAATACGCGGTGGCATTGTATTTACAAAAATGTCACCGCGTCCTTCCAAAACTACGTCGTTTTAATAAAAGAGTGCTATTTAAGGAGAGTGCTCTTGATCCTCTTCGATGTATTTAATCACTACTATGATTATTTTTAAGAATCTTTGTGTTGTTTATATATCATCAGCCAAGTCATTGTTTTCTGCATTCTGCCCAAAAGATTCTCTGTTCCTGTCTCTGCCATTAGTTCAATTTTATATTTACATCAAAATTCAAGCGAAATTTGCAAAGTGGTTAAAATGACTTCAGATTTTTCAACCAATTGGGACAGCTTTGATGAAAACTATTTCAAGTTTCATCTTTATGTATCATTTTGAGAGGAAGAGCGTGAACACATGCAAAAAATCATTCTCATCATATTTAATTATATACAGTAATGTGGTTCTCAAAAAATTTGAACATTGTATAAAAATCACTGCAAGATCTTTCTGTTGTTCAATATAAACAGTTATAACAAAACTTCTATATTAATTGAAATAACAGTGTCTGCATGTCATTCAGCCACGACCTAAATAAATTTTCCTTCAACTTCCAGCCTACGACAGGTCTCAAAGCATCTTTAAGTGGTTAGGACACATCTTGACGGATCTGCTGTAGTTTCTCCATATCTAACATCTTCATTACAGTATTGGAGAACTGTTATATGTATCCAGTTCATAATATAAGACGCCTCTGCCATCCTCGGATTCTTCAAACTCATCACCATACTCCAATCGATCAACTTCCTCAGGCAATTACTGTATGTGATTTCTGTATCTCTGACTCATTCTCAGTGATACATCCTTTGTTGAGAGCGATGGTACAAGTGCTCTGACTCTAAGTAAGTCTGCAGCTCTTACCTTATCCAGAACATCATTTTCTCCATTAAGTGTACAACACATTACTTGTGAGGTACATTAAAAGAACCAAGTGTAGCATATAATTCTAGAAAAGATGTAGCATCGAGAAGAAAAGCATAATACCTCTATTGCATAAACATATTAACCTCTGTCCTTACATGACATAATAGGCGGCATTGACAATATGAAATAAAAGGAAGAAGAAATAAGTATTTTGCATTAGATCAGAGAAGTCTGACCCACATAACCAAAGGTACTACCTTTTATTTCAATTTCAAAACAATCCTTTCTTCTCTTTTTTGCTGATAACATAAAATAAAATTCTAATTACAAGAAAAGATTTAATTTGTCGGGGTGAACTTCAATGAAAAACTATTGACACAATGGCGTTAATCGGTAGGCGTTGGGAATCCTTCGCCTTTGAACACATGACCTAGATGCCCACCACAAGTTGCACACGTAATTTCAATTCTCCTTCCATTTGGGTCTTGCTGAGACCAAGAGAAAGGCATTGGTAATTGTAAGTGTAAAATTTTATAAAAACCAACTTTTTTTGAGGGAGACAAGGAATAGAAATGGATGCAACTGAAAGGAAAAAGAAAGCTCACATTGCGATTTATGGCTCCAGGGAGGCCCTCAAAGAAAGCTGGCCAACCACATCCAGAGTTAAACATAGTTGTGGACTTGTAGAGAGGAGTTCCACATCCTGTACATGAGTAGATTCCCTCATCAAAGAACTTGTCATATTCCCCAGTGCCTGGGTACCTGTACATAACCCAACTGTGTCAAAGGATTTATAGTATTACATAAAAAAGAGAGAAGAATTCAGCTACTAGTCTAGTATTGATTCAAGAAATCAAGCTGGAAATTATAGAAATATTGGCTTTCACTGCCAGCCTCCACAAGATTTATATTTTTAATAGTCTTCATTTAGTTCTCAGGAGATATCACAGTTACACTGCCTTGTAGGAAAGACAAGGATTGATTAAACTTCTAATCGTGAGACCCTAAAAGAAAAGAGCGGTAATCAGTTCCTATCTTACCTATAGAAAGCTTCCACACTTTTTACAGGACATTTTTGGGTGTTTTTCACTGCATATTAAATTTGTTGAAAAACCAAAAATTCCCGCACCAACAAAAATATATATAATCACTAATGAAATTGATTTTAAAAAGCCTCCCCATCTTACAAACGCAACTCACACACATATCTCTATATAATATTCCAGTGAACTGACCCCCATCAAATTCAATATTAAGAACTAACAGCAAATGGGTTCCACAAAATTTGGCGCGAATCAGATTGTTGCAACTGATTCTGTTCAACCATAGACAGTCACAATACCAAACAAATGACTGCACAAAACCTAGTATAATAAAGAATGCCTATTAATTTCATAAAGTAAACCAAATCACGGCCCATTTGTGTTGTGCAAGTATTATTCTGTCTAAGGGAAAATAGTAGTTTTATTTCTTTCTTACATCTCCCATTTGTGTTTTGGATTGCCTAAGAAATAAAGATTCTATTGACAATTTCTTATTAAAGAACTCACTCCATGACCATTCGTGTTGGTGGTTCTCTCAGCTGACATTCACTTTAAATAATTTTGTAACTGTTGTCTAGACTACCACTCAATCCTACTACCACATTTCCGCAAGCCTAGTTCCCTTGCAGTTGACATCCTGCTCATCTGTTGTCATCACAATTTTAGTTGTAATTAGCAAGTTCTTTACTGATATAGATTGCAAGTCACTACAATTATTTAAGATTTTGAAATATTTACTCCTTCCTGAAGTGAACCTCCTATATTCTTTATTTGTGCATCCCCAAGTGAGAGCCCCTTTATAAATAGACTAAAAAGTGATTTAAAAAACTTGTCTTTAAAGCACTTGAACATCTTTGAGACAATTTATCAAACACCACAAGTGCACAACTTAATGTGAGGAATGTAGAGAGAGAGTGTTATGCAAAGTGAGTTTGTGAAAATCTGAAAATCACGCCTCATCTAGTTTCATAACAAAAGTTACACCCAAAATAAGAATTTACACAAATTTACAAGCGTAAAAAATCTATCACACCCAGATTTTCTAAATCTAATTTTATTAGGGTTTTGAAAATTTGGTATTCTAAATCTAGGGCGACAGAATAAATCTAAGAGAGTAATAGTATGCATACCTTGAAGGCTGCTAGAAGAGAGAAGGAAGGGAGCAACAGTGGAGCAGCGGCAGAAAAGGAGAGTTTGGTAAAGAGAGAGGAGAGAGAGAGAGAGAGAGAGAGAGAGAGGGAAGTGTTTGGCAAAGAGAGGAGTGATATGGCATCAGGACTTAGTTTTTTTTTAATCATATATCAATAGCTGATGTGGCCGTGCCACGTCAGCCGGTCGCCAAAACTGTCACCAAAATTCGGTTGCCGTAATGTGACACTCGTTTTTATTAGAGTCCTTCTAAGCCGAACGGCCTTTTCCGATCGGGGTAGTTACCGGCCGGATTTATTTTTTTTTTTTTTTTTTTTTGTTTTTTAAATAATTAATGTAATTTATTAGAATTAAAATTTTTATAAATACGATGATTTAGGTGTCTTTTTTGGTTACACGTAACAAACGAGGTTATCTACGATCATATATAACGCCGCTTTTTTACGCCAGTATCCAAACGACACCTTTCATCGATTTTTATAAAATTTCGGCCCAATAAATCACATTAATTATTTTATAGTCAAAAGCAAAAAAAAAAAAAATATTCCTACGGCCACACTACCTTGATCGGAAAACGCCATCACTTAGAATTTTTCTTTTTATTAACAAAATAGAGTCCTTCTACTACGTATGGCGTTTTAAAGCCGGGGTGGTAATGGCCTAACTAGAATTTTTATTTTATTTTATTTTTTTTTTTTTGCTACAAAATAATTAATGTAATTTATTAAATGGAATTTTATAAAATACGGTGATTTAGGTGTCTTTTGATTACACGTAACAAATGGGTTATACGATTCATATAACATTTTTTTTCGTGTATTCAAATGACACCTAAATTACCGTGCATTTTGTAAAAATTTCGCCCAATAAATCACATTAATTATTTTGTAATCAAAAAAAAAAAAAAAATATTCCTACTTCTCATTACTACCTTGGTTAAAACGCCATCTCTTAAATTTTTCAACAAAATAAGGAAAAGTCTTGGTATCGGTCCCAATTTTTTTTTAAATATCTCTAAATAATTTATAAGATTTATTGTAATCTGGAATTTTTTTTATAGAATAAAGTGTTTTTGGATGTCATTTGGAAATATGTAAAAATATATCCGCATGCATGCGCATGGCATATTTTTACATGTGTCCAAATGACATCCAAAACACTTTATTCTGTAAAAATTTCAGTTCCAATAAATCTTATAAATTATTTAGGAGATATTTAAAAAAAAAAAATTGGGACCGATCATAGAAAAATCGATCGCCTGCACTGATCAAATAGAGAACTCGGAAAATACGTGAAGAAATCGAGAGAATGACAATCTTATCGCCCATCCACTCTAGAAACTAAAATTGAAATACCCCCACACCCCGACACCCCCACCCCGACACCCCACCCCCACCCACCACCCACGCCCACCCCCCCCACCCCCACCCCCCACCCTCCACCACCCACCCCACTTTATTTATATAAAAAACAATGAATAAAATAATTCAATAATTAGACATAGTTAAATCATACATTTATTATATTTATATATAAGGGTAATATAGTAATAGTGCAGTTTAAAAATAAAATTATTTTTCCTTCCATTCTCTCCTTCTAAACTCACAAACAAGAAAAATATAATAAAAATCTCATTATTCCCCTTCTTTTCTAAAACTCAGACGACTAGGGGTACTCAAAAAATTTAGTTTTTTCAATTTTTTACCGAACCGGTTGAAACCGGTACCGACGGTACCGATTTTTTTCGGTTTCTATTTTTCGGTACCGGTTTTTCGATTTTTTTATACTTTTCGGTACTGATAGCGGTAATGAAAAATTTGAATTCGATAAATACCGAAAAATCGAAAAAAATCAAAAAATTGAAAAAAAAGCTAAAAGTTGAATCAAGTGTGTAAAGTACTGATTGAAAGGAAGCTCATAGTTTAAAAATTTTTGGCTCAATTTATAAACTATAACGTTAAATTAAGACTTTATTATTTCCTCTCCATCCCTATCAGAATGAGAGTTTTAGTTTTTCTTTTAACATTCCAAATGAATCACTTTTAGAAAATAGATTAATTTGAGCTTAAAGAAAAATAGTTAAAGCTTATATTAGAACTTTAAATAATTTTTTTAAGCGTTTGACAAGTCTTCTTAATAATCATAAACTTACTATGCACAAAACATATCCTATGCACAAAGCTCTCTAGCACCACGGATTGCTCATAAAAAATTCCGTTGTTTTGAACTTACTCATCAAAAGTTCCGTTTTGAACTTTAAATAATTTTTTAAAGTTCCGTTGTTTTGCTCTTAATCTACTACAAGTCTACAATTATGATAGTTAAATACTCTTAGACTAACAATTATAATTAATATTTATAAGAATGTAATTTACTAGTCTCATTTCTTAGTTTTAAAAAATTTGTTAATATAAAATTTTTCTATTTAATTATTACGGTATAACCGAAAACCGAACCAAAAAAACCGGTACTGACTTTGTACCGAACCGATTATTCGGTACCGGTTCTTGATTTTTTGAATTTTTCGATTCGGTACCGGTTCGATTTTTTCGATAACGGTACAGTTTTTTTATCGATGAGCACCCCTACAGACGACTAGCAAACTATGGGCGGATCTACCTTAGGGCAGTGGGGTCAATTGACCCTACTAAATTTTTGAGAGTTAATTTTTAATTTGATTTTGATTTTGATTTTATAAAGTGTTTAGTGAAAATAAAAAATTCAAACTAAAAGACTGTTAAATATCTCAAATTTTTACTAATACCAACACTCCACTCTTTTATATTTTTTAGTAACTTACATTGAACATGATATTTTTGTCGCTATTGAAATGAGACTATCATCACGATAGTTTCAAACAATGAAATCTCTAAAAATGTTATTATAAATAATATTTTAACAATATTATTTAGTTTTGTAATTTATTTTAGAGGACACGAGAAGTGTCTCTTATAATAACAGTGTTTTAAAAAATTATAAAATATCATTTTATATATAACATAAGATCGAGAAAGTGTATTAAACTACATAAAATAATATCAATTTTATATGATAGTTCACACAATTATTTGTAATATTCCTCCCATTCTGCCTTTATTTTATTATTTTTTATTTTTTTATAAATTTTTATTTAAAAAAAATTGTCCCTAACGGGCTGGATCCGCCTCTGTAGCAAATGCAGTGTAAATCCCAAGCTTAATTTGTTATAACTTATAAGGATATTCTATGGAATGCCCACCACTACACATTCCTTCTGTTTGAGACTTTAAATTTGGGGTTGATATTTTTAGAGAAATAATATTTTCAGCTCAATTTTTACCCCTCATTTTCAAGACAAATATACAACTGTTAATTTTGCACTATAAAGGGAAAATTGCGTTAAAATTATCCGGTCCTATTTTTAGTGCAAAGTTTGTCAATCCAACGTGAATAATACAAAAAACAATTGTACTGATATAAAGTGATTCCTGTTATTAGAAGTTAAAGGAAATTATATATATATATTTATATGAACTTATCTCATAGAAAATAATCTGTCAAGGCTAGTATTTGGAACTATGTCCTTAAGACAATTATCTTTCTTCGTATAGTCTTTCGAGTTGATAAAGACTTATAGGCGATACAATGACTTCATATACCTTAGCAGAACTACAAAAGATATACACAACGAACCAAAAGAAATGCTCTAACTCTCTCTCAATTACTAAGGAAACTGATGAAGAAACTATATGCTAGAATGCTTTAAAAGACTAGAATGCTTGAGAAATGGATGATCGAAATGGCTGACCCCTCCTATCTATTTATAGGAGGGGTTGGTGACTCTTAGGGTGGGCACATCTGTAACGCCCCCAAAATCGGGACAATTTCTCTCCCCGATCTTGTGCGTTAATATTAACCTGTTCTAGCTTTAAAACATTATTTATGATAAAATAGCTAAAAATGCGGAATAGTTTTTTTTTTCCATTCATTCATTCCCTGAATCGCAACATTTACCATTCTTCTTTATACTACAATCATATTTATTATACGACTTATTTAGCTTGAGTAGATATGAATATATATATACAATTCACTCTTTCAAGCATATCCCCTTTTTAGAACAAATAATCTTCATCTATCGAATAATTCAAAAATTTACACATTTGTGATTTACACATGAAAATACCATCAAATGATTCGACACAATCACAATTAAATCACTAATCTTCTTTTCATGCGCTCCTAATCACGATAGATCACATCATAGCTTTAACCTGCAAATTAAGCAAGATTGAGCACGACGGCCCAGCAAGTCTAACAGTCTATCATGCATCACGTAGCACATAGGTTTCACATTCAGTTCATGCATTTATATTCTTGGTGTTCAAGCAGATTACAAATGCATTATCACATTTATGTCTCGATGGTAACAACATACGTACTATATCATATACTACACATGTCCTGTACATGTCATTCATTGCACATATATATTGAGTTCCCCGACTCAATTCAATAATTAGTCATAATTTGACATTCATCATTTACAAAACAAATAATGCAGTTCATAGGTATTACATACTTATAAACATAAATCATGCTAACGGTTATCTATAGCAATTATAAGTCCACATAAATAAACTGAGAAACTTGCCTTGAGTGCTGTTTAATGTTATAACTTATCTGCTCGGTGAGGATCCTACACAAATTGAGTATATATTCATACACACATTAGTTTCACATACTAAATTCACATACTTAATGTAAGCTAATTTTTATTTTAAATTAAGTATAATCTTTTGTTCTTGTCTTAAACCGTTTCACATTTCTTTAGAAACTTTTGTCTGTTATAACCCTTTTTATGCACAAAAAGGTTCTCTCATAGTTTTAGTATATAAATATTTTACATCTTAAAGTATAGACCATTTACATACCATTTTAAGAATATCTTTCATCTTTATTCCTTCGTGTGTTATGTATGTTAGATCATTCAACAAATTTAGATACTTATTATTATGCAGTATTAGTAAAAATATACTTGCATTTCATAATAGTTGTTATAACATAATTCTTCTTATGCTTGAGTTTTACATTTTTGGTTAGTTACTTCTCAATTTGTATTCTCAAAACGCTGTGTAGAAATTTCATATTTGTCCTACAATATGACTGATATTGCTTTGAGTGAGCATTCCTCTGCTCCCCATTCCCTGGGCAAAAATGAGAAAAAAAAATATTTTATAACAAAAATATAAAATCGATTTATTATAACAAGCCTCGGTTTCAGAAAACCTCAATCTGTGTGAATGGAATTCTAAAGAGTCATTTTATGAATATTTTTCAATTTATATTTTAATGTTCCTTATCAGCACAATTTTTTTTTCTCTCATCATGCACAAGTAATCCATATAAAAGAAGAACAGTTACAACAGTTTAGCCTAGTGTAAAATATTCCCGAACACATGGTATAGATTGTTGTAGATCAAGTTCAACATGCATAGTAACAATTCTGTAGTTTACAACACCATATTTATTAAACATCTTAGCCAATCTAGCTATTCAAATACATTAATTAAAATTCACCACTTATAATCGGACTATGCTTTATGTTAAAGTAACAAAAAGTCTAAGATGTTATCATATCATATAGTGATATACATGAAACATTGTTGCTGGATGTTTCTAACATGTTTTACTAAAGCCTTTACTATAAATTCGTTTTAGCTCCTTTTTGATTCATTCCAATTGGATTATTTCCAAAACTCATAGGAGCACAACCCACCATTACAAAACTTAATTTTTCAGTTTCAGAGCACAACACAAATTGGTCCAAAACAGTCCATTAGTTGTCCAATTTGAACTTATTAGTCTCTAAGAGACCTTAAATCAACCACCTCATATGCAATTCATATAAAAATAGAGTTTATATATATTTTTATACAAGTTTAGCCCAAAATCTCCTCCCTTATTGGTCTTCATAACCACAACTAGTCTCCCTACCAAATCCCAGCAACTTCAATTCAATTTATTGCATTCGTGTTCAAAACATTTCAAAGGACTAAAACAAAAGCAGGCAAAATTAAAGCAGAAATGCAAACCATATTGCTCTCTCGCCTCCTTTTCCATTTTTTAGTTTGCAAATCACAAGTCCAATGGAAACCAAATTTAGCATGTTATAAAGGGTATATCATAGTATTTTTAAAAAATATAAATCTTCTAATTTGGGCATCCTAGACAGGTTAAACAGAGGGCTAAAACTGTCATATCGAAATAGTTTTTAATTTTTTTCCAACTGTACCCTCTCTTGCTCAAACAGTCATAACTTTTTTGTTTCAAAACATTTTTGAGCGATTCTTGAGCCCACGCGAAGCTAACTTCCGAGGCTAAAACTTTCATTCTTTGACCATTTCCAAATTCAAAACACAGAATTCCAGAAAATTCGTGCAAGGGGATCTTTCTGAATTTGTTAGATGATTTAACGCCACTACTTTGAGCGGCATAACTCGTTGCTCAAGTCGAATTAGTCCGTTCGAGTCTATGGAAATCTTATTCAAAGTACTATAACATACCAAAAGCCCGAATTTTCTCGAACATCCTAGCTAACCCCTTTAATTTTCATTTTAGGGTCAAATAGTTCACAATTTTTCTGGTTTCTAACATGTTTATTTCACGACCTTATTACTTCTAGCTCATATACCAAATTAGAACAAATTTTAAATATGTTTTACATAGTATATGAGACTGCATTTAAAAGTTATAACCTTTCCATTTCAGCTTCAATAGGCTGCTCAAAACAGCACTTAAAGTAGCATTGACATTCTACTTTTTAATTTTTCACATTGGCTTGTAGTTGAGTTTCGTTCCAATCTTATACGCTTAGTCACTCTAATTATCAATTTATCATCTCATATAACATACTAATCTGTCCCAAGCCTTGATTCCATCTAATATTCGATTTTTAGCCAAAACAGTCTACTTAAGACTTTTATCGAGCAAGTTGTGTGCACATTTTTTGACACCCTTTTCATAGCTATTAGTTTGTATTATAAACCTATTTTATCCTCCTTATGAGTCCACACAACCATCCTATCTCCTTTACTCTACTTCAGCCCCATAATAATAGAATACACAGCTAAATCAGTTATACACTTGGTTTATAAACTAACAAGTTCACCACTTTCCTTATTCCTTTCAAAGTTTCTTTTATTGTTGATTCCCATATACCAATTATCATAGATAAGCATATCCAGTGATACTCTGTGTTACACAATCACTACACACAAACTAATAAATTTACCATTAACCACACATATGAACCAATTTTGACAAAACCTTGCATTCCATAATAAAAATATAATTAAGATAAGCTATAATACCTTTCACTTGCTTGTTTATGAGATCTTTCTATCCTTAAATTCAAAGTCCAGCTTCACCACACAAATCATGAAGCTTCACCTCTTCCTAGCTCTAACCGAAATGAAACATTGAAATTTATTTGAGAGAGGGGATGGCGGGTGGAAACAGAAAATAAATGGAAGCTTTAGAATGTGCTTTGGGTTCTATAGAACCTCTGTTCTTGCTTATCCTTGAATAGACTGGACTGGGTTAGCAAGGGAGATCAGTTGGCCTTGGGATGGGGGTGCTCGGCAGTGTGGGAGAGGGAAGCAGAGGTGTGGCCAGAGAGGGTCATGGCTTTATAGCTTTGACTTCCTTACTCTCTTCTTCTATTCTTTGCCTGGCCCTTACTCTCTAATACTTGACTCCTACGACTTGTTATGTTTCAGCATGTAATACATGGGTAATAATATAAGTATATACATATAATACTTTACTTTTATTGCCTATATACACAATATTTACATTATACATATATTATATTACATAATATTTCCCATTTATATTATCTTAGTTACAACTAAAATAAGATAATATATAAAACATCATCATTTTCTTTTATTAAAATAATTTAGCTTTATAAAAATTACTTTCAATTTCTTATAAGTTGGTCACCCAACTTAAGTCTTCTCTAGTCTTCCCCCTCGTCTTTAAAAGCTTGCAAATCACCCCCACATATTCTTAAAGATATTCTCGAATATTCTATATTCCTTAAATTTATTCCTTAAGATATTTTCTTAAGTTTTAAATATTAAATTTTTAACCCTAAGGTTTTCTTAACTCGTACAATTCCCCCTAAATTTTCATAATTCACTTTCATACTTTATTAAGTTATTTAATTACCCAATCTTAGTAACTTAATTTAATTAAATAAGTTACTACATAAATTTTCTTAATTTATTTTACCTCTTGGAATTATATAATCTACATAACCCATCTTTGTTATATATAAATTATATAAAATATAACATAACATAACATCAAATTACATATTTATTTTATAATTGTAAAATAAATATGCTACACATAATTTTTATGTAAATACAATTATTTACATACCAAAGATATTATAATATAATATTCTTACTTACGTTATCATAAATTCAATTAAGAATTTATTTACTTTCTTAAGATATTAAGATAAAATAATATCTTTTCTTTATTAAAATAATTCAACTCTAGAATTTATTTTAATATCATTTATTTAAAGTATACAATAATTCTTGTATACTAATTACTTCCTTTTCCTTCTAAAAATTGTTTTCAATAATTTAACGGTAATAAATATAATAATATACTTACTACATTAAAAACATACATGCATTACATCCAATAATGTAATGCATGATTTCTTCAATAAATTAAAGGGTGGTTATACATTAAGTATATATTTAATGCCACCAATTCAACATTAAAATAATTTAATATTATAGATTATTTTAATTCTACCCATCTCATTTCCTTTAATAAATTGCCCCTACAATTTATTTACATATAATAAATATATAATACCAATATATTTATTAAGCACAAGCATCACATATTGCTTAGTTCATACCCACTTATGCAATATAATATCATACAACATATTATCTAATAAGAATTTTATTTATTTAATTCTTATTTTAATATTACCTAAAAATTTGGGTTATCACATTCTTTCCCCCTTATAAGGATTCTGTCCCTGGAATCACAATACCGAATCATTCTGAATCGGTTTAGATCTTATTCTTTCTCGTAACCTTATCGTTGAATCATTTTAACGTACCATTTCCTTAGATTTTTTTTAAAAAATTTTAAATAAATCATCTATTTTCACTTTAGGTTTTTAAACTTTAATCTTTAATTTAATCATTCAAGATCTACTAAATTTTTGGGTTGTCACATTCACCCCTTTTTCTAAGAATTTCGTCCCCGAAATTATAGTCTAGTAATCTTTACTTCTTCTATTCACCAAAAATAGGTTTTCAATTTAACCTTTACATTTTCCTCCTCTGAGGCTTTCTCTTCTATCATCTCATTCAACCATTTCTACCCCTTTTTAAGAAGTTAAAAACTTTTTATATTATGCTGAGGGGTCATATAGACCATGAACTCTCAGGTTTTAACGGTATTCACCGCAACCAATTCTTTAAACATGTTGTACTAGGTGATCAGCCTAGTACAGATACGAGTACATTAGGTGATCAACCTACCGTACCTTACGTCGTGCACAACGTATCAATCTTGTTTAGCGACTATTTGCGCTACGAGATTGGATTATTCTATCCAATCGAGGTTGTTCACCTCAAACTTAGCATAAGATTCCGCACCAAAATAATTTGGTTTGGGATAAATTCTCAAAGAAATACTTGAATTTTCATAAACATTTGCCTAGCTGAATCAAATAGCTTAGGCGCATATCAATGATTCGAACATCAATCGAAACATTTGTCCAACCACTTTAATTGGCATTGACTTTTCTTTAACTGGTTTAAAATTCTGAAAATCATTTTATGACGTCATAATACCGCACTGTATTTACAGTCCGTTTGAGGATTCCGTCATTTGGTGATTTTATCATACTACATCATACTATAGTGGGCTGACGATGCTTAAATTACATCCAACACTAAGTAATACTGCATTGATGACTCCATCGTTTTTATCATCTCTGCACCAAGTTCCATGATGCATTGATGATATATAAAATACATTTTGATATATTTCAAATCATTTTTGTCTAGCCGAAGCAATTAGCATAGACTCTTCTTTAAATGGTTCAAAACAATTGAAAATCAATTTTAGTGTTATCATGCCGTAACAGATAACGAGATGTTAATGGTTCACAGTCCACATACACCCCTTTGTTACCGTATGTTACTGATAACAAAATTCATTTTTAAAGGCACCATAGTGCGAATTTAGCTTGATGTCAAAAATTCTTATTTTAATATTACCTAAAAATTTAGGTTATCACATTCTTTCCCCCTTATAAGGATTCTGTCCCTGGAATCACAATACCGAATCATTCATAATCGGTTTAGATCTTATTCTTTCTCGTAACCTTATCGTTGAATCATTTTAACGTACCATTTTCTTAGATTTTTTTTAAAATTTTTAAATAAATCATCTATTTTCACTCTAGGTTTTTAAACTTTAATCTTTAATTTAATCATTCAAGATCTACTAAATTTTCGGGTTGTCACAACATCACCCCTGAAAAGGCATGGGGTGCCTTCTGAAGAGGTATTAATTGTATCTCTTGGTCAAAACGACGTAGTTTTGACCATTTGCAGAATAGGCGCATCTGTTCAGTCTATTAAAACGACGTAGTTTAAGTGTTCACAGAACCAAAAGTACGTAGTTTTAGGCTTAGAAGAAAAGGCGCGACAAAACGACATAGTTTTGGGTCGCCTGTTCAAATTTACAGATACCGCTTCCTAAAAACGACACAATTTTGATAATACCGCTTTCCCAAAACGACACAGATAGAATTAAATAAATAAATTTTAATTAAAAAATTTAAATAAATTTTGTCTAAAAAATTATATCTGGGACCCAGACCCACGAGCCCGAAGCAGGGCAGGTAGCCAGCCGGACGACGGCCATGCATGGCCAGGCGTCAGCGTGTGGGTTCGAACCTAACCTTGGCTAGGTCCTCTCCCTTCCACAAAAGTGGGGTACCCTTTGGGGCCCAAACCCAAGAGCAGTTTCCTTGTATATAAACATATAAAATATTTAATTCCTAACTTATGTGGGACTTAGTTTTTCCCACATGTATTTATTATCTTTTATCATGATCTTTGGGAGTTAATATCTCATTCATTACTCCATGGATTTGAGCTTCCAAATACTTAATTTAATCTACTCATGGATTAGAACACATTAATATGTGGAATCATTAAAAATAATTAATGACACCTATATTAATTTAAGCTCAAACTCCAACAATCCCCCACATGAATGATATTGACTGCCAGCCTTATGCAAATGTTATGCAGACTCGAGAGAGAGACGAAATAGAAATCATCTCAGACGAGAGAGGTAACTTTTTCAGCTTTGAACCTTCCCTCAGTGAAAACTATCGGGTTTCTTCAGTTGTCCGATGAACGTGATGTCTTGAACTGTTCAATCGTTTGTGTAAATCGAGACAATAGTAATTCACACAGAATCTTTCTAGACATTATTTGGTTCTCATAATTTTGTTCATTTTGGCCCCGAACAATCCCGGATTCATGAGTGCTTTAGAGAAGTATAGCCTTATCATTCTCATAGAATTGGCCCAGTTCACACTCACATAGGTGATTCTTAATAAGAGTATCCTGCCATACTCCACATGTTTATCAAGATTTAAGAATCATTAAAAGCAAAGCTTATCCTGTAACCGCTGCAGGTATCACTATCTCGTATCATAGGAATGAGCAGAAGAAATTAATTTCTTCATAGTGATTTGGTTGAATCATTCACAATTTAGTTTTCCCTTTGAACCTAGATCTTGGGATCTCCAGTCAACTAGGTTGGGTTTCCATCATGACGATCCTTGTTTATAGGCTTTAAACCCATTCCCCTCGAAGTTATTTTTACTTGCTCTCTAGTCAAACCTTTAGTCAATGGATCCGCTATATTTTCTTTCGACTTTATGTACTCAATAGACATAATGCAGTTAGAGAGCAATTATTTTATGGTATTGTGTCTACGACGAATATGTCTAGACTTACCATTATACATGTGACTCTGTGCCCTTCCGATTGCTGATTGACTATCACAATGAATACAAATAGGCGGCACAGGTTTAGGCCACATAGGAATATCTTCTAAAAAGTTACGAAGCCATTCAGCTTCTTCTCCAGCCTTATCCAATGCATTAAATTCAGATTCTATCGTTGATCGAGCAATGCATGTCTGTTTAGAAGATTTCCATGATACTTCTCCTCCACCTAGTGTAAACATAAAACCACTTGTGGATTTAGAGTCTTTTGTATCCGATATCCAATTCGCATCACAATATCCTTCAAGTACTGCTGGATATCTTGAGTAATGCAATCCAAAATTTTGAGTGTATTTTAAATACCTTAAAACTCTTATAATCGCTTTCTAGTTATTTTGTCCTGGATTGCTTGTAAATCTACTCAATTTATTGATAGCTTGTGCTATGTCAGGACGTGTACAATTCATTAAGTACATAAGGCTTCCAATTATTTGTGCATACTCAGGTTGTGATATGCTCTCTCCTTTATTTTTAGACAAGTGTAGATTTATATCTACCGGTGTTCCCACAGGATTGCAATCATATTGATTGAATTTCCTGAGTATTTTCTCAATATAGTGTGATTGTGATAACACTAATCCATTAGATGTTTTAAAAATTTTAATTTATAATATTACATCGGCAACACCCATGTCTTTCATGTCACACATATTATTTAACATTCTTTTAGTAGTTTTAATGATATCATTATTACTACCCATAATGAGCATATCATCTACATAAAGACAAATAATAACATACCCATTCTTAGTGTCCTTGACATACACACATTTGTCACACTCATTTATCTTGAAACCATTTGATAACATTGCATTATCAAATTTTTCATGCCATTGTTTTAGGTGCTTGTTTTAATCCATAAAGAGATTTTACAAGTCGAATAAACTTTCTTTTTCTTGTCTGGAACAATAAATCCTTCTGGTTGCTCCATGTAGATTTCTTCTTCTAAATCTTCATTTAAGAAAGTAGTTTTTACATCCGTTTGATGTATTTCTAAATTATATATAGCTGCAATGGCTATTAACATCCTAATTGAGGATATTCTTGTCACAGGAGAATAAGTATCAAAATAATCCAAACCCTCCTTTTGCCTGTATCCTTTGATTACAAGTCTTGCTTTATATTTGTCTATAGATCCATCTGCCTTCATTTTCTTCTTGAATATCCACTTATATCCTAGAGCCTGGTGGAAGATCTACTAATTCCCACGTATGATTATGCAAAATGGATTCTACTTCGCTATTTATAGCCTCTTTCCAATATGGAGCTTCAGGACTCGATATTGCTTCTTTATATGTTTGAGGCTCATTTTCTAACAAATAGGTTAGAAAATCCGGACCAAAAGATTTTGATGTTCTAGCACGTTTACTACGTCTAGGTTCATCAATATCTTCTAAACCATGATTACTGTCATTAACAACATCATAAGTTCTTTTATTTGAACTTGTTCCTTGTTCGTTAGAACTTGGCTCTTGTTCCTTTTTATTAGGAAATACTGTTTCAAAGAATTCAACATCTTTTGACTCAATAATCATATTTTCATGTATTTCCTCTATTTTTGATTTATTAACCAAAAATCTATAAGCACTGCTATTATTAGCATAACCTATGAATATACAATCTATTGTTTTTGGTCCTATTTTCACCTTTTTGGGTGGAGGAACCATTACTTTTGCTAAACTCCCCACACTTTTAAGTGTTTATAAGATGACTTACGTCCTTTCCATAATTCATAGGGTGTAACATTAGACTTCTTTTGAGGTATTCGGTTGAGAATATAATTTGCTGAAAGAATTGCTTCCCCCCACAAATTCTGAGGTAGCCCAGAACTTAAATAACAATGCATTCATCATTTCTTTTAAAGTTCTATTCTTTCTTTCTGCAACACCATTTTGTTGTGGTAAATAAGGTGCAGTTGTTTGGTGTATCATACCATGTTGTGAACAAATTTCAACAAAAGGAAATTCATATTCCCCACCTCTATCACTTCTAACTATCTTGATCTTTTTATCAAGTTGATTCTCAACCTCATTTTTGTAATGTTTAAACATTTCCAAAGCCTCATCTTTACTTCTCAATAAGTAAACATAACAATATCTTGTACAATCATCTATAAAAGTGATAAAGTATTTCTTACCTCCTCTCATTCTGAGATATACTTTAAATCACAAATATCAGTATGTATTAATTCAAGAGGTTCTGTACTTCTTTCAATTGATTTAAAAGAAGATTTTCTAAGTTTTTTCTCAACGCAAATTTCACATTTATGATTAGAGTTAATCTCATATTTTGGCAAACATTCCATATTAATTAATTTACGTATAGTATTATAATTAACATATCCTAATCTACCATGCCATAAATTAGATGACTCAATCATATAAGCAGAAGATGTAATTTTATTAATATTGGAAGGTACAACAGTCATTACATTCATTTTGAAGAGCTCATTGCTCATATAACCCTTCCCCACATACATCCCATTTTTATTTAATACAAATTTTTCTGATACAAAGACTAGTTTAAATCCCTTTTGACTAAGAAGGGATCCTGACACTAAATTTTTCCTAATATCAGGCACATGGAGCACGTTGTTGAGAGTGAGTTCCTTGCCAGATGTCATCTTCGTAATCACCTTTCCTTGTCCAAATTATCTTTGATGAAGAAGAATTTCCTATGTATAGATGTTCTCCATTCTCAATTTCTTGATATGTGGAGAACATCTTCCTGTCGGAACACACGTGGTGGGTTGCTGCAGTATCCACCCACCATTATCTTGTATTCTCAACCATATTTATTTCTGAAACAACCGCTAAAAGGTTCATTTCAGAAACATCTTGAAGAAGACTATCCACTTCCGTTACATTGGCTTGTGCAGACTTCTTGTTCTGGTCTTTGCATTTTCGACAATCTTTTACCCTATGTCCGGTCTTATCACAGATGTAGCATTTGCCTTGGAACTTTTTATTTGTTCCTTGTTGAGGCCCATTACCAGAGAATTTTCTCTTTTTGGACTTCGGACCTTGTTCCACTACGTTGGCTTTATACTCCACAAAGGTCCTTCCTATTTTCTTTTCAGAGGCACGGTTGTCCTCTTCTATCCTTAATCTTACGATTAAGTCTTCAAGTTTCATCTCTTTGCATTTATGCTTAAGATAACTTTTAAAATCTTTTCACATAGGTGGTAATTTTTCTATAATAGCAGCAACTTGGAAAGATTCACTTATAGACATACCTTCTGCATGTATTTCATGCAGGATTACCTGTAATTCTTGGACTTGGTTGATGACTGCCTTGGAATCCACTATCTTGTAGTCCAAAAACCTGCCAACTACGAATTTCTTCGTGCCAGCATCTTCTGTTTTATACTTTTTATCCAAGGAATCCCATAATTCTCTTGTTGTTTTGAGAGAACTATACACATTGTATAATGTGTTATCCAATCCATTAAGGATATAATTTCGGCACAAAAAATCTGTATGTTTTCATGCATCTATTGCGGTAACAACTTGCCGGTCTGTTTCATCTTCTTTGAGCACAGGGGGATCTTCGTGAAGAAACCTCGCCAAGTTCAAAGTTGTGAGATAAAACAACATCTTTTGTTGCCATCTTTTAAATTCCGTTCCATTGAACTTTTCTGGTTTTTCACCATGGTTCATAGGAACATTTGGTATAGAAGAAGAACCAATTATAGTAACAGAATTGGTATCCATATTTCTTGCAAATATATATATATATATATATATATATATATATATATATATAAGTAATTGTCTTAAGATTGTTATTAGAACTTAAAGGAAATTATATATATATTTATATGAACTTATCTTATAGAAAATAATCTGTCGAAGGCTAGTACTTGGTACTATGTCCTTAAGACAATTATGCCCTCAAATATGGTGCTTTCGAGTTGATAGCACTTGTCTCCCGGATACTGATGACTTCAGTATACCTTAGCAACACTACAAAAGGTATACACAACGAACCAAAAGAAATGCTCTAACTCTCTCTTAATTATACTAAGGAAACTGATGAAGAAACTATATGCTAGAATGCTTTAGAAGACTAGAATGCTTGAGAAATGGATGATCGAAATGGCTGGCCCCTCCTATCTATTTATAGGAGGGGTTGGTGACCCTTCGGGTGGGCACATCATCCATGAAAAGGCATGGGGTGCCTTCTGAAGAGGTATTAATTGTATCTCTTGGTCAAAACGACGTAGTTTTGATCATTTACAGAATAGGTGCATCTGTTCGGTCTATTAAAACGACGTAGTTTAAGTGTTCGCAGAACCCAAACTACGTAGTTTTAAGCTTAGAAGAAAAGGCGCGACAAAAACGAGCGTAGTTTTGGTAGCTTTGTTCAAATTCTACATCTACCGCTTCTCAAAACGACCACGCTTTTGATAATACCACTTTCCCAAAATGACACAATTTCGATAATATAAATACAGCTTCTCAAAATGACACAGTTTTGATAATAAAATTAAATAAATAAAATTTTAAAAATTTTAATCAAAAAATTTAAATAAATTTTGTCTAAAAAATTATATATAGGACTGAGACCCATGACCCACGTGCAGAGCCGGGGCCAGCCTAATTGGATTTAATCTGCAAGCACATGCATGCATACACACATAGGGTTCGAACTCAGCCTTGGCTAGGTCCTCTCCCTTCCACAAAAGTGGGGTGCCCTTGGGGCCCAAACCCAAGAAACACTTCCTTGTATATAAACATATAAAATATTTAATTCCTAACCTATGTGGGACTTGGTTTTTCCCACATGTATTTATTATCTTTTATCATGATCTTTGGGAGTTAATATCTCATTCATTACTCCATGGATTTGAGCTTCCAAATACTTAATTTAATCTACTCATGGAGTAGAACACATTAATATATGGAATCATTAAAAATAATTAATGACACCTATATTAATTTAGGCTCAAACTCCAACAATTCCCTCCTTTGAGGGTTATCACCCGTAACCTTCCTTCCCACTTCTCTTCCCGTGCTCCCTCCCCTTTCTCTTCTTCTCCTCCTCTTTTGCTTGCCTATATAAGGTAAGCTGCTGAATGAAAATTAATAAAAAATTCTCTGAAGAATTTATCTCTCTTTTCTCTTGCTTATTCTCTCTAAATTTATGCAACAATTATAAGAGTATCTTTATACACTTTTGCTAAAGTTTTATAACACGTTATCAAGTCACGAAGCTCTAACCAATTGAGATGGTAAAATTAAATTCTTGCAATTGGTCTGGCTTTGCTGCCTATTATATTCTTTAACTGTCAAGTTATATTTATGTTTTATTATCCATTTTAAATTATATTATTTACAATGGTACCATCTATCCTTGTTGATCTTACAAGACTTGGTGGGAACCTTTTTACCGCTTATTAATTTGTGGAATAACATGTATATACTCTGACTACTGTACACCGTGAATATCCTTTGTATTAATTTCTTATTAAATTGTGGAAAACACACAGTATATGCGAATATCGCATACCGTGAAATTCTTACATTATTCCATTCTTTATTATTCATTTGGAATATCCTCATGCTGCAAGGATTACACATGACCTGGTTCCATTCTTTATTATTCTCATTGAATATCACATGCAGGCGGATTATGCATGACATGGTTCCGCTCTTTATTATTCTGTTGGAATAACCTATCTGTGTGGACTACCACATGCCAGGTGAAGATCCATTTGCAGCTTTTTTTTATATATATATATATATATATATATATATATATATATATATTCTGTAATTGTATATATACATTAACGATTGCATATTCTTTTTACTAAGATAATATGCTAATAACATAAATATAAGAATATTTATATTATTTATATTTGCACTTTATCACCACTTGAAGTCGTGATTTAGTTTATTTTTTATATATATCATACATGCAATTATTTATTATTTTAATAAATAATAATTGTATTTTAACCCAGAATAGATGGCAAACTTGGCAAAAATAAATTTTTCTATTTTGAAAATCTCTGGAGACAACTATTTGGCTTGGGCACTTGATGCAGAATTGCACCTAAGTGCAAATGAGTTAGAAAAGACCATTGAATCAGGAAATACAACAACTTCGGCACAAAATACAAAAGTCATAATTTTTCTTCGTCACCATATTGATGAAGGATTAAAGACTGAGTATTTAACAGTCAAAGATCCTTTGTCTTTATGGACACAATTGAAAGAAAGATTTGACCACCAAAAATTAGTTTTTCTCCCTAATGCCAAATTTGAGTGGCTTAATTTAAGGCTACAAGATTACAAATCAATTACGGAATATAGTTCTAATGTTTATAGAATAACCTCTACTTTGGCTTTGTGCGGAGATCCAGTTTCTAAAACCCAAATATTAGAGAAAACGCTCTCAACTTTTCATCCCACCAACATGATTATGTCACAACAATATAGACAGAGTAAGTTCACAAAATTTAGTGACTTGTTGTCTATCCCTTGTTGCAGAAAAGAATAATGAATTGTTGTTGAAAAGCCATCAAGTACTGCAACCAGCAAAAGCACCCCATTGCCGATATTAACAAAGACGTCATTCCAGCGGAATAAACGTGATAAGAGATGGTCATATAATAAGAAGTCTTGGGGACGAAAGAATAAAGGAGGCCATCATAACAACAAATTCCAGAACCGCGACAATTCAACCCACCAGAAGTGGCAAGTGTCAGGGTCGGGTAAAAATAAAGAAAATGCAACACAGATAAAGAACAAACCAGATGTTTGTTTTAGGTGTGGGATGAATGGGCATTGATCGCGTACCTGTCGTAATGGAGGCAGAAACAAACTTTGTTAATCATCAATTGAATATTGTTGATGTTCCACCAATGACCAACATTGAGGAAAAGGTTGTTGATATTACTGAACCTTTTGAAAGTATCTTTTGGGATATCGTTTAATTTCTTGTTTTAATTAAACACCCTGCATGTATAATATTATTAGTTTTCATTCTATATGTGGTATGTGTTTCTTATGAATAAAATTATATTTGAAATGTAACTTTTCTTATTTATGTTTTTATATGTGTCAGACCATTTTTAATGGATATGGAGGATATATGTTTAGCAGACAGTGCAACAACTCATACAATCCTTCGAAATGAGAAATATTTTTCACAACTGATTAAAGCTAAGGGAAATGTAGGAACTATCTCTCGCACATCAAATTTAATCGAGGGATTTGGAAAAGCTAGTTTCTTGCTACCAAATGAGACAAGTGTTTATCAAAGATGCTCTATATTCTAGTAAATCAAGAAGAAATTTGCTTAGTTTTAAAGATATTCGACTGAATGGTTTTCATATTGAAACAACTAATGAAAATGATAATGAATATCTTCTCATCACTTCTACATTTTTTGGAAAAAAGAATATCCTAGAAAAACTTCATTTAAATTCTTCTGGATTATATACTATGAAAATTAGAGCAATTGAGTCTCATAATGTTATGATTCCAAAAATTATAGATCCCAAATCCTTTATGCTTCGGCATGAAAGACTCGATCATCCAGGTACTTCTATGATGCGTCGTATTATTGAAAATTCTACTGGTTATCCTCTCAAAGATAAGAAGGTTTTTCCTAGTAATGAATTTCCTTGTGCTGCGTGTTCTTGAGGAAAATTAATTGTTCGACCATCACCATTAAAATTTTATAAAGAAGCCCCAAAATTCCTAAAGAGAATTCAAGGAGACATTTGTGGACCTATTCAACCATTGTCTGGCCCATTTCGATATTTCATGGTTTTAATAGATGCTTCAACTAGATGGTCTCATGTTTGTCTTCTCTCTTCTCGAAATTTTGCCTTCTCAAAACTTCTTGCTCAAATAATCAAGTTACTGCCCTCGGTTCGGATCATCCAATCAAGTCAATTCGACTTGATAACGCAAATTAAATTTTCATCAATGACTTTTAATGATTTTTGTATGACTATTGAAATTTCTATTGAGCATTACTGTTCCTTATATTCATACATAAAAAATGGTTTAGCTAAATCTTTAAAAAAAGACTTCAACTAATTGCATCGCACCATTAATGTTAAGGGCTAACTTACCTACCTCGGTTGGGGTTATGCAATTCTTCATGTCACAACCCATCATTCGAGTAAGACCAACGACTTCATAAATTCTCTTCTCTCTGATTAGTTCTTGGACGGATACCCAACATATCACACTTTTGAGTTTTTGGAAGTGCAATATATGTTCCAATTGCACCTCCACAAAGAAACTAAGATGGGAGCCCAATGAAGAATAGGTATTTATGTTGGTTTTGATTCTCCTTCATTATCGACATATCTTGAACCTTTAATCGGAGATGTTTTTACTACACGTTATGTAGATTGTCATTTTGATGAATCAGATTTCCAACATTAGGAGGAGGAAAGTTTTAAATAAAAACCTCTCTAAATATCATGGAATTCATCGATTTAAATTCACTTGATCCTTGTACAGGACAATGTGAAATTGAAGTTCAAAGAATTATTCATTTACAAAATATTACAAATCAAATGCCAGATGCATTTAATGATGCTAAAAAAGTGATAAAGTCACATACACCTGCAGTGAATACTCCAGCAAGGATAGAAATACCTATTGAAAAATCAATTCCTGGAGAATTGACGAATAAGGTAATAGAAGAATCTAAACCACGCCAGAAGCGTGGAAGACCGATTGGTGAAAAAGACACTGTACCACGAAAATCAAAAGCAAATAAGGAAATCCCAGAAGGAATACCCGCTCCAGAAGTAGCACTTATTCCAAGAGTGGGAATAGCCCCAGAAGAGTTTCAAAATCTCAGTGAAGGGATAAGAGATGAACACCAAGAGATCTCAATAAATTATGTACATGATGAGAAAATATGGGATCGAAGCAAAGTCATGATTGATGACATATTTGCTTTCTCTATAGCATCAGATATTACTTTGATTCCTGACACGGATTCTGAACCACAAAACATGGAAGAATGTCGGAAAAGAAAAGATTGGCCAAAATGGAAAGATGCTATTCAAACTGAGTTACAATCTCTATTGAAAAGAGAAGTATTTGGAACAGTAGTCCAAACATCGTTGGGTTTAATCCCGGTTGGAAACAAATGGGTATTTGTACGAAAGCGAAATGAGAAAAATGAAATTGTGAGATACAAAGCCCGACTTGTAGCTCAAGGGTTTTCACAAAAACCTGGTATTGATTATCAGGATACATACTCTCCAGTAATGGATGGAGTCACTTTTCGCTTTCTGATAGGTATGACAACCATGGAAGGTTTGGAAACACGTCTGATGGATGTTGTAACAGCATACCTATATGGCTTACTTGATAATGAGATTTACATGAGAATCCCTGAAGGATTGAAAATGGCTGAATCACAAAGGCCACGTCACATATATTCAATCAAGTTACAACGCTCATTGTATGGGTTGAAATAGTGATGCAGTCAGATGTGGTATAATCGACTTAGTGATTATTTAATAAAAGATGGATATATAAATGATCAAGTATGTCCATGTGTTTTTATTAAGAAATCACAAAGTGGATTTTCCATCATTGCTGTATATGTGGATGATTTGAATCTTGTAGGTACTCCTGAAGAACTCACAAGAACGGCTACTTATTTAAAGGATGAATTTGAAATAAAAGATCTTGGAAAGACAAAATTCTGTTTGGGAATACAAGTGGAGCATTTAGCATCTGAAATTTTTGTTCATCAATCCACATATGTTGAAAAGATTCTCAGTCGTTTTCATATGGATAAAGCTCATCCTTTAACTACCCCGATGGTTGTTCGATCTTTAGAAGTCGATAAAGATCCATTTCACCTCTGTAAAAGTGGGGAAGAAGTTCTTGGACCGAAGTTCCATATCTAAGTGCAATAGGTGCTCTTATGTATCTTGCAAACCGTATACGACACGATATTACTTTTCTTTGTCAATTTGTTAGCAGATATAGTTCTTCTCCATTAAGAGACATTGGGATGAGATCAAACAAATTTTGAGATACCTCCGGTGGAAGTATAGATCTTGGGTTATTTTATCCAAGAAATTCAACGTCACAATTGGTTGGATATCTTGATGCGAGATATTTATCGATCCACATAATGGAAGATCACAAACAAGTTATGTATTTACATATTGTGACACGGCTATATCCTGGAAATTCACTAAGCAAACCATGACAGCTACATCTTTAAATCACTCAGAGATTCTCGCTATACATCAAGCAAGTAGAGAGTGTGTTTGGTTGAGATCAATTATTCAGCATATTCAAAAGTCATGTGGATTACCATCAATCAAAGACATTCCTACAATTACAGTATGAGGATAACGCTGCATGCATTGCTTCAACTTAGAGGAGGGTACATCAAGGAGATAGAATGAAAGCACATTTCACCTAAATTCTTCTTCACACATGAGTTACAAAAGAAGGATGCTATAGATGTGCATCAAATTCGATCATGTGATAATCTAGCCGACTTATTCACAAAGTCGCTACCAAATGCAACGTTTGAAAAACTTCGGAAAATGATTGGAATGTGTCGACTGAAAGACTTATGACAACATTTCATCAAGGATTAATGAATTCCTTTTGAGGGGAAGACTGTACTCTTTTTCTTTAGTCAAGGTTTTTATCCCAATAGGTTTTTTCTGACAAGATTTTAACGAGGTAGTCAATTAAAGGATATTTTTGTAAAAGATATGTACTCTTTTATCCTTCGTTAAGTTTTTTTCACTGGATTTTCTTAATAAGGTTTTTAATGAGACATAATCTTCTATCGTAGGAAATCAGGGAAGTGATATAAAGTGATTCCCTCCTCTGAGGGTTATCACTCGTGACCTTCCTTCCTTCCCACTTCTCTTCCCGTGCTCCCTCCCCTCTCTTCTTCTCCTCTTCTTCTGCTTGCCTATATAAGGTAAGCTGCTGAATGAAAATTAATAGAAACTTCTCTGAAGAATTTCTCTCTCTTTTCTCTTGCTTATTCTCTCTAAATTTATGCAGCAATTATAAGAGTATTTTTATACACTTTTGCTAAAGTTTTATAACATGTACAACGTGAATAATACAAAAAACAATTGTACAATACGCAAGAAAAGTTGTACATTTTTGTAATGAATATAAAATTAGAGTTAAAACACCAATTTTCTAAATTTGCTTTAAATGTTTAAAGGAAGTTGCCAAACATATTTATGTAAAAATAAATATTAATTTGTTCTATTATTATCGTTTATGATAATAGTGTTTGGTTTATTTGGACTACAATATTTTCATTGCATTGCCTGTATTTTTGAATTACATAACTTTTATTTAAAATAATCTGCTTATCGGCAAATAATTTATTTTAATATATTTAAACTTTTTGAACACTTTTAAATGTTTAACCAAACATTCACTTAAAAAACTGATCCTATAGTTAAAATTTTGTAATTATTTTTGACTTGGATATTATTTCATCCTCATTTCAAAAAATCACTCCAAAAATAATATAAAAATAATATAGCCCTTAGGTTGCTTTGTTATCCCAACCTCCCCAGTTTGTTTGTGTGGTACAGAATAAGATAGCTGATAGCCTTAACTCAAATTTCCTTTACCTCTCTCTCCTTCTCTCATCCCAAAATCCACACTAATAACCAAATAAACACAACACCAAACAGAGAAATCATCGATCACAGTTTGTTTCACAGACTAAAATCCGCCATGGCCAACATGATAATGGCCTCCTCCAAAACCTTAATCACCTCTTCATCCCTCCCCAAACTCCCCAAAATCCCAAAACTCCCAAAACTCCCCAACCCCACCAAACTCCTCTCCCTCTCCTCCACCGCCGCAACCTCCCTCGCCGCCATCGCCGCCGCTTCTCTCTCCTCTCCGCCCCCACTCCTCGCCGAGGAATTCGAAAAAGCCCAACTATTCGACTTCGATCTCACCCTTCCAATCATGATGGCCGAGTTTTTGTTCCTCATGTTCGCCCTAGACAAGGTGTATTACTCTCCACTAGGCAAATTCATGGACGATCGGGATACCGAGATCAAGCAGAAGCTCGGCAGCGTGAAGGACACCTCGGCGGAGGTGAAGCAGCTGGAGGAGCAAGCGGCGGCGGTGATGAGGGCGGCCAGGGCGGAGATATCAGCGGCGCTGAACCAAATGAAGAAGCAGACGCAGGCGGAGGTGGAGCAGAAGCTGGCGGAGGGGAGGAAGAAAGTGGAGGCGGAGCTGCAGGAGGCGCTGAGTAATTTGGAGAAGCAAAAGGAAGAGACAATTAAGTCACTTGACTCTCAAATTGCTGCTCTTAGTGACGAAATTGTCAAAAAGGTCCTTCCTGCCTAATAATGGTTGGTGTTATTGTTGAGAGTAAAAATTATTAATAAAAGAGTTATAATTGTATTGTGCCATTTTGGTGAAGATAAACATATTTCAATATTCAAAACAATTTAATGGGGATTATTGGGGAATGACTTATTTTAAAATAACTTGTAAGTTAATATATAAGTTGATTTATAAGTTATTTTAAGTTTTGACTTATAAGTAAAAGCGTTTGACATCAATTTAATTTACAAGTCAAAATAAGTTATGAAGGTGTTTGACTCATAATGACTTGTAAGTTAAAATAAATGTAAAGATTATTAAAAAAGACATTAATAAAAAAAGGATAAATAAAAGAGGATTAAAATAAATATTATATTTGATCAAATTAATTTATTTTAAAATGATTTATAAGTCAGTTTTAAATAAGTTATAATTAATTATTTATTTATTTGACTTAAAACTCAATTTATAAATTAAAAAATAAATAATTATTAAATATCTTAATAGTAAAATCAACTTATAAAAACTTATAAGTTTTTTCCGGATAAGGGCCTCAGAATGTTAGTTTACATTAGTCACAGAAATAAAATTTATCGTCATAAAAATTACTTTTTTATTATTGAAGGCTGAGGACCTTGTTAATTTAAATTTGATCTCAAAAGATGCTATTGCTATATTTATTAATTATATTATTTTGATTTGATTTGCTATTTGATAAAGTCATTAAAAAATATCTGAAACATCAAACTTCAGTTTGAAATATTAAATTTGAGATCCTTTATAGATAATATGCCAATTCGAGAAATCGGATAGATTTATAAATTAAGTTTTAAAAAATATTAATCAATAAAATAAATCTTTATTAATAATATTTTGTGTTATGTATTTATTAGTCGTTCTATGATATAAGATGATTATAAAACGTTAGAATTTTGGTTATGTGCAAGATTTAATGCGTAAGAATTTTGAAGACGAAAATAAAATTTTTTTGAATAAAAGACGAAATAAACCTAAGGGTTAAATTTTAAGGGTTTAAATAACATAAGCTTTTTAGAGAGATTGATATGTTCTAATGACATTCTATTTCAAGATTTGCCGATAATATGTCGTGAAAAGTTGTATTAGCAAATAAAATTTTTTCTCAAAAAACGTACAGAAATCGGACGAAATAAAAATGACAAAAAATATTTTTATAGATTTTTCGATCGTTTAACTATGTTTTGAAAAAAGTCGTCGAAAACACTATTCAGTGAAAAATAATTTTCAGTTTTTGGATTTTTTGAAGAGCACGCTAAATGCTAATGTTAGAATGATGAGGTAAGACGAAATATCAAATAAAATTTGAGAAACGATAAATACAGTTTTTAAACTGTGTAATGAATTTTAAAGGATTACAGAAAAGAATATTAATATGATATTAATTATTATACAAGTATAATATTAAGGATGATATTAGTATAATACGAATTCTTATACGAGAAGAATACGAGTATAATACGAATTATTATACAAGTATAATATGAAAATAATACATAGTATAATATGCGTATAATAAGAAAATTATACGGTATAAATACAAAAAATCAAAGTCAAAAAGTCTTAGTCAACAAAAATGGCTAGCTTTTCACTTTCCCACCAATTAACCATGGGTGACTTAACATTTAACCATGATTAAGTTAGTTGTGGTTATGTTAAGAATGTGTGGCCAAAATGAGGAGGTGTGAATAGTAAGTGATGACTCAAAAGTTGAGTTTGTGGTGGATGATGAGGGGATAGTTTGTAAGTTATGCAAACCTAAGAGGTTGGTTAATCAAGACTCTAAGTTAAGTGACCAATTTGTAAGGAAAACAAAGTTAATTTAATGACCATAATGCCTTAACTCTTGCTTTTTTTATAAATAGCAAGCCATTTGCTCGAATGTGTTAAGTTATTCAACCAACGCATTCAAGAGCAAAGACATAATATTGAAAAGGAAAGAGTGATTTTCGGATGGAAGGAGAAGAGAAAGAAGATGAAGAGCTAGCAATCTTGCAAGCTTTATCAATAAGGAAGAATTAGTGAATTTAAAACACTAATATGCATGAAAATGTGAAATCGTAATCAAAATATCGATTAAAAATGAAGAACACAAAAAATGAACAAAGAGCAAGTTGTTGATGGACAAATTTAAAACCAACCTAATTAGAGCTTGTTGTTGATGGACAAGTTTAAAACCATAGTGTATAGACTAGTTTCTACATGCTTGGTTAGGAAATTTTAGACTTGAGAAAGTTGTGTAAATGTTCCCTTTGAAACGGATTAAGAATAGCCAATAACGAAGTTATGGTAAATTTTTTAATAAAAGACGTTAACCGGTGAAATCGTAGTTTACTATGATTTTCGGATGAATTTAGAAAGTAACTTAACGAACCCGGATAGTTAGGGTTTCATAAGAATGTAAGAAAACATAAAAAACGTGAGTCGTGGACTCAAGAACGAACTCATTCGGAGTTTGGATGAGTAAGTTACAGACGAACGAATGAAAAACATTAAGAACGTAAAATGAATGAACGATGAATTTCGAGCCAATTGAAAGGCTTGTTAACGGATTCAGAAAAATATTCTGTCCGGGGGAAAACGTAGTTTGTAATGAAAGTAAGAAAATGAATTTAGAACGAATTCGTTCCGAATTATAACGATGAAGCTACGAATTAACAAAATAGGCGATTCGTACATGTAAGAACACTTAGAAAAAAATTGCAAAATTTTTCAATGGAACAGGCCCGGCGCCATCTACGGACTGAGCTACTGTTAATTGGCATCGCAACGCTTGTTTAACAAAGAAACTGGGCGCCACAACGCCAGTGCATGGTAAGGTCCAGTGATGAGCTTTTAACTTGTAACACCCCCTTCCCGAAAAGGAAAGGGAGGTCACGTGCAAAACACAACAAACCTCAAAATAAGTAAATAGAGTACTAATAACTTCAAACTATTAATAGAGATATCCATCAATGAAGTACTAAATACAATTCTCCAACTAGAGTCAAAATAATCAAAACTTAAAATTCGAAACAACCTAGATGGTCAAAGGCAACTCTCTCGTCACACTAGCCCCGAATCACCCTCTGAAAACTCACGGGAAGAAAAAACAAGATGAGCCAATTGCCCAAAGACGGATATAGATATACAAAAGATATACAATCGATATAACAACAACAATCGAGACAAAATAATTGAACAAGCCTCAAGTGTAAATCTTGGCGAAAAAATATAATCTCCAAAGATCTCGAATGAAATATATCTCTGAATCAACAGAATTATTGAAACCAATAGGCGAATAAAGAAATAACGAATCAAGTAACTAACTCAAATGAATTGAACTGAATGAAACAAACAAAACTAATACAATAAAATAATAGGTCAAGCAAATGGTCAGGGGTTATTTCACACCGATTTGAGCTCAAAAATATATCTTGCCACACAAAAAAGTCAAACTAATGCCACACGTAAAATAAAATGATGCCACACAGGCAACCAAAGTAATGCCACACAGGCAAATCACACATTGGACCGCGAATCCAAATGTATACAAATCGGATAGTGTGTTTGGCACAACATCACCAATCCGCACAACAGAAAACTAGGTTTAACGCCTCCCACAACAAAACACCAAATGGCCCACTTCCTCCGGTGCCCAAAACGGAGACGCCGTGGACTAATCACACCGCCACGGAAAGTGTCATGCCTCTCGTGCCAAGACGACGTGCCTGTGGTACCCCCACAGGTGGTTATAGCTCAGGTATACCCTACGGTATATTCTAACAAAAATATCATGTCACAACACATGCAACATAATACCAACAAAAGGGTTCTATATGTACATGTTGAACCAAATCAAATTATAGTCATAAGGTTTCAAAAAGAAGGTAGCAACATGTACCGCTCTACAATTATCAAATAAGTACTAGACATGATAACCTGATTCAAAGAGTACAAGAACGAGTCCAATGTGTCAACTCCAAAATGAACGATAAACTATTCAAATATATTCGGGCATGCTAAACAACAAGTTAAATACAAGAATAACTTGTTCAATATCAAAAACAAAGTTTAGAAACCTTGCATTATTATATTGGAAACCATAATTAGTTCAAGCAAGATAAAGGATTAGAAAACTTGCCTTGCTCGTTGGCTAAACTGAATCAATTCGGATCACAATACCCTATATGTACATATATATATATATATATATATATATATATATATATATATGTCATCATGACATAGTTAGTCACTACTACTTTACAAATTTAACTAACTACATATGTGACACCCCCAAAATAGGTATACATCACCCATTCTCGAGTTGTCAATACACTAAGATGTAAACAACTACAACTTTATTATTACAACAAAGAAAAATGTGAGTTTAAATACGAGATATTGCCATCTAAACAATATCCACATACAAATAAGTCCTCATCATAATTATTTATACATTATTTTATAAAAATGGTGAGGACTACTAAACAACTCTCTAAAACCATCATTCCATACCCCGACTGCACTTTCATTACATTCTCGCCTCCCGAGAAGAAAAATGGAACAAAAAGGAAAAGGGTGAGCTCAACTAGCCCAAGAAAGAATATTATGACTAAGATAATACGTAACAAATTATCGTTAGTCTTCAACAGAAAAATTTAATAGAATACAATAGACAACAAGTTTTAAATCAATACTCAATGAAAAAATATTAATTCATAGAAGAGTTACGTAGAGGATGAAATCTACTAATATCTATGAATTTAACAGTCCATCATCAATATTTTTATCCCTGTAACATCAATCAATATATATCTGGAATCATATATTCATCCTTGCACTACAAGCCAAGGATATTCATCGATTAATTCATGTTCATCTAAACACCTGTTCATCTTTGCACTACGGGCCAAAGATATTCATCAAAAATCATTTATCTTTGCACTACAGGCCAAAGATATTCATCATTTAAGACTGAGGATGATGAAAAATATTTTTAAAGAAACGAATCCAGTGAAATAAAATGATAAGGATTAAGGATTAAGGATTCGTACTTTGTTTTATCCACGTCCAAAAATACCTCAAAATAATCATAGTGGTGTAAAATTCAAGAATGATCATAACATGGATACAATCAAAGCTAGTATCCGAATAGATATTTTGACGAAAAAGAAAAATTTTCATTTTTCGATGAATAGTTCCAGATTAAGTGAATAATCTTAGTATACGTGAATAGTCCGAGTATCGTGAATAGTAATTCAGACACCGAAGTTCCAAATTTGATAAAACTTCAGATCAATATTTCAAAGATAATGATATTGAAGAAATGATATCATTACGAAAAAATAATAATATCCCTTACCTCGGAAAAGACAAAGATTTAACCTGGAATCTTCGGATATAGGCTATAACTTGAACTTTCACCGTATAGCAATACTCAAAGTATAATCAAAATAATCACAAGAATACGCTCGATAATATAGAGAGAGAAAACTTCAATTTCTGGTGTGATTTTCAATTCTAACCTAAGCACCCTATTTATAGGAAAATGCTTAGAACACCAAAGCAGAAAATTTAATAAATTAATAATATTAATTTTCCACATCTTCCTACGCATACTAGAAATCTGAATTCAGCCATCCTAACACATGTTAAATGAGTCCCAACAATGAAAAAAACGTTTTTGTAATTAAAATTATATTAAACTTCCAAAATTAATTATTTTTTAGAGCTTGAAACTTCAATAATTCATAATAAATAGCCCTTTATCGAAAATTCGAATCTCTTAAGTTTTTATAGGAAATTCAATTCTCTACAACTTTGCGTAAGAAAGTTTTTTCAAATTCCAAACAAAATTGACCAAAAATCTACAAACCAAGCGATTTTAGAGGCTATAATCAAATTTCACGATAAATGGGGTCCACAGACATGTTTAACATGTTTTAAACATTTATTGCAACAAAAATACTCTTCCTCCTCGTATACTCATATATCCCACATTCATTGTAAAAAAATATCACCATTATTATATTATTAAAATATAATAATATATATATTTAAATGAATTATTTTATCGTAAAAAAAGATAAAATTTCAATTTTCAACAATTGTCACATTTAAATTTTTTCCATCTATATCCACATAAAATCAATATTTTCTCATCATATGAATCAATAATTAATTATTCACAAATAATATTACGTAATCACAATATTGACAACCAGGCGGGTTCCTGGAAAGAGGGCTTTCAATAAGAATTTCTCCTTCTTGGCGCGCAATTAGGTGACCAACCTCTCCTTAGATGTAACTTTCTAGACATTGCCAATAATGTTATCTAATAATATTATTCAGATAATATGAATTATTAGCTTCGATAATGAAAAATACTTGTGTAATGACAATTATTGAAACAACAAAGATATAAAATATCAACGCAACAATTATTGAACCAATAAAATAAAATAATCGAGCGAAGAATTATCAGTAACCATTATTGAGTAGTGCCTTCTTATGTAAGAGTCAATAATTGGTGCAATACTGCAAAGCTCTTCTTGTCTGACAACGCATTACATCGTGTTTTTAACCAATAAAGTATTCCAACGATCTAAAATTCAGAATAACTACACCGCTATTTTTTAAACAACTTATATTTGTCGCTTTCTTCCTCCAATCGCTTTTCAGTTATGGGGCCCACACATCGTCATTTTGCCAGGTTATACGAATATTCTCAAACAATCTGAATATTCCATGACCAAACGAATATTCCCCGACAACAATGAATATTTTATAACCACTTGCTTATTTCAAATATTTACGTATTTTACCCATAACTATCCACATTAATCAAATCAACCCTTACTATTTCAAAATAATAATTAGAGGAAATTAAATTTCATTTATTAATTATTTGGGGTCTTCTGACATACATCATATAGGTTTGATTATTTAATCATATAATCAAGTTATAACACAAGTTAATTGTTAATAACATATTTATTCATAGTATAGAAATACTAACATCAACATTTTACAATCCTACTATCATCACATAAAAATTTCTTAATATTTGAGTATAAAAAGTACACATCGTCGCATTATTCTTTAACTTTCATGTATGGCTTAAAGTTTATATTGTTGTGCGGTATTGTATGCCATGACAAGATAAAGCTGACGAGGCATTTGCCTGCACAAGCGTGGCGATAACATCACTAAGACGAGATTTATCTCGCTAAGTTATACAAGGGCGCTGCTGCTTCAGATTCTCACTTGACGACTATGAAAATCATATGCACAAAGCCAATTTTGGCCTCTGAGTTCGCTTTCTAACGATTAAATTCACATATAATTCATACAAAGACTTCATGTAAACATAATTCAAGAACTCCTAACATGATTCTACCCAATACAACAACATAAACAACTAATTTAAAACATCCAATTTCACTATTTTTGATAAAATTCACTTTTTGATATTTTTGATGAAAATCAATACTGTGATTTTGTTTTTCAACCCAAACAGTTAATTTAAAATATTTTATCAAAGTATATACATACTCTAACAAATTGAATAGCCAATTTATCAAAAAAACAACTAAACAACCCATAATTTCTATTTTAAATTAACCCATATTCATTCACATAAAGTCCCTGTAAAAAGGTTTTCTTCACAAACTACATACATAACAACAATTCATTGATTATAATCATATAAAACTTATGAAAATAACTTTACAACACTAGTTAATCATATGAATACCCATAAAATCAATAATTTACCCTATCACAAGAATTTTATATAGAAATAGGAGAAGAGAAAACTAGAACTTTAAAACTTAAAAAAAAGAGAGTAGTAGAATACCTTGATTGTAGAAGATGATTGCTATCCCTTTTGATTATCAAACTTCTTTTCCCCAATTCTTTTCTCAAATTCTCTAGTCTTTCTTCCTCTCTTCTTCTTCTTCCTCTGAGTCTTTCTTTTCTTCCCAACTCTATCTAGCGTACTAGATATCTAACGTATGATAATAATAATAATAATAATAATAATAATAATAATAATAATAATAATAATAATAATAATAATAATAATAATAATAATAATAATATTAAATATATAATATAATACTAACTTAACTGACATCAGTTATGTTTATTTGAAAATCAAAAGCCATAAGGCTTGTTTGGCTAACCACTAAAAAATAATCAATTAACCCTTATGCCTTGTTTGGTAAAACACAATTAGAATAAAGACTTAATAAGCAATAGGCCTTGTTTGGCAAAACTGAATTAAAACTCCTTTAAGTTATTTTAATAACTCCTTTGTAAAAGGTTATTTGCCACCTTTTATTAAATTATTACAACACATAAATCAATACCACAAAATTAGAATTACAAATTCAAATAAAAGGATAATAATTCAATTAATCAAAACTTTTCAACTTAATAATTAAATTAAATTAGAATAAAATAATTAATTTCCTTAATTATTTATTTAACAAATAATTAACCAAATCGAATCAAATTTGAACAATTACAAATTTAATCATAAACACATCCATTAAATACTTAAATAATTCAATAAATATTTAATATAACAATTAAAATTCTGGAATGTTACATCATTCCCTCCTTACAAGGATTCTGTCCCCAGAATCACAACTCAAACAATTCATTCGTCACATTCTCCCCTACTTACAAAGATTTTGTCCCCAGAATCGAAGACACAGATTAAACAAATAACTCAGGGTAATTTTTCATTATTTCAGCTTCGAGTTCCCATGTAGCCTCTTCGACATTGTGGTTTCTCCATATTACCTTCACAGAAGGTATCACTTTATTTCTGAGCACTTGTTCTTTCCTGTCAACAATATGAATAGGAATCTCTTCATAGGACAAGTCTTTCTTAAATTGCAATGGTTCGTACTCGATCACGTGCTTGTAATCAGACTTATATGGTCGTAACACCGAAACATGAAAAATATTATGAATGTTTTGCAATTCTGGAGGTAGAGCTACCTCGTAAGCCACCTCCCTAACTTTTCATAGCACTTCGAAGGGTCCAATAAACCTCGGGCTTAGTTTTCCCCTTTTACCAAATCGAATTTTTCCCTTCCAAGGTGAAACTTTTAGGAAAACGTAACTTCCTACGTCGAATTCACGATCTTGTCCGTGTTGATCAAAGATATTTCTTTTATGCATCTTGAGCCGCTATCAATCTTGTTCTGATAAGTTTGACAACCTCAATAGTTTGTTGTACCAGTTCTGGTCCTAACAATTGACGTTCACCGACTTCATCCCAAAGATTGTGGAGTTCTCGCACTTCTTGCCGCATAATGCTTCGTGGCGGCATCTTGCCGATATTTGTGGTAATGTTATTGAAGGCAAATTCCACCAACGGTAATTGTTCATCCCAACTTCCTTTGAAATCCTTGACACATGCTCTCAACATATCTTCCAATGTTTGGATCGTTCGTTCGCTTTGGCCATCTGTTTGCGGATGATATGTCGTACTCAATCGCAACTGTGTTCCCATACATTCTCATAGTCTCTTCTAGAAGTTTGATGTGAACCTCGGATCTCTATCTGACACAATTGACACTGGAACTCCATGTCTTGCAACGATCTCTTTAACATATAACCTTGCCAGCTGATCAAGATTAAATCTAATCTTTATTGGCAAAAAGTGTGCAGATTTTGTCAATCTGTCCACTATCACCCAAATTGCATCGTATCCTTTCTGAGTCGTTGGGAGACCTAACACAAAATCCATTGTGATATGTTCCCATTTCCATTCCGGTATCTCTAACGGTTGAAGTAACTCGCTTGGTCTTTGATGCTCTACCTTGACTCTCCGACATGTCAAGAACTTTGCAACACATTCTCGCGTCTCTCTCTTCATATTTGGCCACCAAAAATGTCGTCACAAATCTTAATACATCTTCGTACTTCCCAGATGAATCGAATATCTTGAGTTATGAGCTTCTATCAAGATGTCCTCTTTAATACACAATGCTCACTGAACCCAGATTCGTCCCTCGAATCTCAAAGATTCCATCGATATCAACCTTGTATTTTACTTCTTTTCCTACCACACTTTCTCTTATTTTTCTCGCATTCCTCATCTTGCAGTTGAGCGTTCTTCACTTTGTCCACCAAAGTTAGACTGACTTCCATCTGGTATAATTTTCCATAGGATTCTTTTGGAAATTTGATTTCCAACTCTATCCTTGATATTGCTGTAATAAGCTCCTCCTTATCAGTTAACAACATCAACTTTTCTCTGCCGTTCCTACTCAAGGCATCTGTAACCACATTTGCCTTGCCTGGATGATAAAAGATCTCACAATTGTAATCCTTTATCAATTCCATCCATCTCATTTGACGATGTTCGTGTCCTTCGAGTGAAAATGTACTTCAGACTTTTATGGTCCGCATGTAGATCTCACATTTTCTCCATAGAGATAGTGTCTCCATATTTTTAAAGCAAACACAACCACGCCGCCAACTCTAAATCATGAGTCGACATACCCTTTTTTTAGTAGTCTTTCAATTGCCTTGATGCATACGCGATAACTTTTCCGCTTCTGCATAAGGACACATCCTAATCCTCAGTGTGAAGCATCATTGTACACCACAAAATTTCACATACTATCTGGTAATGACAACACAAAGTGCCATACTTAGCTTCTTTTTCAATTCCTCGAAAACTTCCTTCACATTTCTCCGTCCAAACAAATTTTACTGATTTCGCCAAATTTGTCAACGAGTGGCAATCTTGGAGAAATCTCGGATAAACCTTCCAGAATACCCCTTGATCCCAAGAAACTTCTTACTTCTAACGGTGTTCTTGGTTGTTCCCAATTTATCACAGCTTCGACCTTTGATGGATCCACTGAGATTCCATCCTTGTCAATTACGTGCCTAAGAAATTGTACACGTTCTAACCAGAATTCACATTTAGAGAATTTTGCGACACTTTTCCTTTCTTATCGTCTCCAGCGTTAGACATAAGTGTTCCACGTGTTCTTCTTGAGTTCTAGAATAACCAGAATATCGTCGATAAATACCACCACAAACTTGTCTAAAAATGGTTTAAACACCCTGTTTATCAAATCTATGAACGCTGCAGGGGCATTTGTCAAACCAAAAGACATCACCAAAAATTTGTAATGTCTATACCGAGTTCGGAATGCCTTCTTCGGTACATCTTCCTTCCTTAATTTTAGTTGGTGATACCCACTCCTCAAATCTATTTTCGAGAAATATCTAGCACCCTTCAACTGGTCAAATAAATCATCTATTCTCGGCAATGGATATTTATTCTTAATAGTGACTTTGTTTAACTCCCTATAATTAATGCAAAGACGCATTGAACCATCTTTCTTCTTTACGAATAACACCGGTGCTCCCCACGGTGACACACTCGGCTGAATGTGTTTCTTGTCTAACAGCTCCTGTAGTTGTACCATCAGTTCCTTCATCTCTACCGGAGCCATTCTCATGCGGGGCTTTTCGATATCGGAGCGTTCCTCAAGCGCTAAGTCGATCACGAACTCGATTTCTCTGTCAGGCGAAAGTCCTGGCAAATCCTCTGGAAACACGTCCACAAATTCCCTAACCACTGGTATTTCTTCCAGTTTCGCACCCTTCTTCTGAGTATCGACTATGTAAGCTAAATAACCCACACAGCCTTGACTCAATAACTTCTTGGCCTGCATAATTGTCAGACATCTCATTTGTCTAGGAGATTTGCTACCATTGAAAACTTCCTTTGACGGAGTCATAAGGTTTACACATTTCTTTTGGCAGTCAATTATTGCTCCACAATTGAACAACCAATCCATTCCCAAAATAACATCAAACTCTCCAAGCCTAATCAGAATTAAATCTACCATCAAGATATTTCCTTAATGTTCACCCTACGCTTCTTGTATACGAACCTAACAGGAATTACTTCCTTATTCACAATTTCTATGTTTAAAGGGAAATTCAATTCTTCACTAGGTAATCCTAATCTCATAGCAAATTCATCAGATATAAATGAGCAAGTAGCACCCGAATCAAATAATACATAAGCATTAATATCATTGATTGGGATAATACCTGACACTACATCCTTTGATTGCACAACATCTTGCACAGTCATATTGAAGGTTCTGGCTGTGGGTTTGTTTGATGTCGTTGGCCCAGTAATGGCCCAAGTACCTCCACTACTACCTCTCTTGCTTCCTGTTATTTCTCCAGCTTTCTTCTTGGGGCACTCACGAGCAAAGTGATCTTTGGACTCGCAAGTGTAGCAAACATTCTTCTTGGGTTGATTGCAATTTGGGGCAATGTGACCCTCCTAGCCACAGTTAAAGCATACACGCTTCCCCATCAAGCATACACCCTTGTGAAACTTCCCGCATGTAGCACATGCTTCAAACTTCTTATTCTGCTGGCTACCTTATTGATTCCCAGCACCCACATTTCCATTTTACTTTCTTTTCAGGTTATTATTACCATTTCCACTACCACCACCTCCATTCTTCACCTCCACTTCATTCTTCTTCTTTTTCTGTTCCTAATTGAACTTGGTTACCGCCTCGCCTCCACCTTCAGCGAGAATGGCCTTTTTCATTACAGCTGTAAAAGTCTTCAACTGGAATAAGGAAACCCTACTAAACAACCAGGGTTTCAGTCCCTGTTCAAATCTCTTTGCCTTACGTTCATCTGTACTGACTTGATATGGCGCAAACCTCGCCAACTCGTTGAATTTCACGGCATACTCCGACATCGTCATCGTTCCTTGCTTTAGTTCTAAAAACTGTACTTCTAACTGGTTTTTCGAACTCTCTGGGAAATAGGTCTCGAAGAAAATCTCCTTAAACCTTTCCTAAGTCATAATTCCTGGCCCCTCCCGAGTTTTATTGGCCTGCCACTAATAACTAGCCTCTGATTTCAACATGAATGTTGTAAAAGCAGTCTTCTGGTTATCCTCTACCCTAGCCACATCAAAAACCTTCTCAATTTCCATGATCCAGGTCTGTGCTTCAACTGGATTCATGGACCCACGGAATTCTAGTGGTCCAACCGCCTTGAAGTCCTTAAACGTAGCACCTTGGTTCTGAGGTTGATTCTGTGGTTGATTTTGCAGTCCACCTGTCAGTAACGTCACTAGCTGCTGAACGGAGTTAGCTTCAGTATTATCGTTGTTGGTTCCTTCAGTGGTTCTCTGTCGGGGTGGTTGACGTCTTGGAGGCATTTTCTGTTAAAAAAATACACTCATTAGATTATTACTCAACTCTTTCAAGTAACTTCTAATTAACTTGCCCCCAAAATAATCACCACATAACACATAACACTTTGGATAAAAGAAGATAATAACTTTTATTCATTCTTAATTCTTTGAAAACATCATAACAATAGCATCACTGCTATTTACATTATTTTCCTGAACTACTAAAGTTTCAGGACATCATCATCATATCCCATAAGTTGCATAACACTAGGGATTTACATAATACTTATCATAACATAAATCATAAATCAAGTACACTTCCTAAGTTGTTCTATTAAGATACTGCAAAGCCTTACGACGCTCTTCTTCCATAATTCAGAACATGGTTCGACGATCTAGTATGTATTTACGGGGTAATATATCTCGAATTGAATTGGGTAACCCATGACCCGATCCTGAGCTTGATTGATCGCGATGTTGAATACGTTATCCATTTCCTACATCTTCATTCTCTTTGCTTGTGCGTCTCCCTCTGCTATTTCGGCCCGTTGATCAACTTCCTAGTACGCGTTTTCGGCTCTTGCCCTTTTTGCAGAATCTTCTCTCAACTTACTCTTCAACTCTGCAATCTCTGCTCTCATTTGGTCGTTCTCTTCTTCAGTGTGAACCAACTTCTCTTCAACATTGTTCAATCGTTCTTCTCGATCCTGGATCTCATCGTCCTTCTGTGCCATCGAGGTTTGTTGTTCAGCTACTATCTCTTGCAATTCCTCGACAGTATCTTGAAGTTCCATGTTACGGTCATGCACCTTATCGTATATACGACCAGCCATCGAAGTTAAGTGGAATCCTTTCCTCCTCGTCCTCTTCATCCGCTGCATGGCAAGCGACTCCACGGATCTTCCTCATCCGCCTCTATCTCATCATCCTCATCAGTACTCTCTCCCGCTTCAACTCTCGTGACCAACGGAATCGCTTCCCGTGGCAAGATAATTGTTCCCAACTACTACGAATATCTCGAGGCTCCTCTCCTCTAGCTTGACCGGATCCTCCTATATTAGACATCCTGTCAACCAAAGTTTAACTTTTAATTACTAATCATTACTACTCGACTCTCACGAGCACATAAGTTATAAACACATAAGCACATAAGTGTTTTATTACTTCTTCCTTAAAACTCGATAAGAGTTTATCATCACCATCTTTTCGAAGGTTACTTCCTAAGGCTTTTCCCCACCTAAGGTTCATAACCTAAGGCTTTGATACCAACTTGTGACACCCCCAAACCCAGGTACTTCATTCCCATAGGATTTGGTGTTCACTTAATCAAACATTCATATCTAACTACCCAATCACAATAAAACTGGATAAATAAAATCTTTCCCATTAAAGGGTTACATAATAAAATCTCCCAGGTTGTCTAACCTTTAAATACAATCATTCAAATGCGGAATTAAAATTATTACATAACATCATTATTAAGAAGTCTAAGATCATCATAATAAATAAAAGTACAAATCAGCATCACTTGTACAATTTTCCCTTTCCTTTGCTAGTTGAAGGTTCATCTACCTTCTCCACTTTAGCTACAATAAGTTTATAAATATGCAAGAGTGAGCAAAACAATTGCTCATTGGATAAAATAATGAATCACAGAAGAATAACAATAATAACTGCCAATGAGTAGGCTCATCAAAACGAGATAGTATTCTAACAATGATAATCAGGAACTGAAATCCAAAGTATGGAATAAACATTAACGAGGGTCATAAGACCATGAACTATGTCCACAATTCTTGGAGTAATCTTTCAACTCCAACTTTAACAAATAAAGACTATAAGGACTCCTCATACTTAGGGGGATCAACCCTTCGTACCATATATTGTGCACAAACATTTAACGCCACGCGTAAGTTATCCCCTAATAATAAGGTTGTTCATCTCAGTATTTAGAGTACAAGTCCGCACCAAAGAGAGTTTGGTTTGGATAAGCTTTCAAGGGTAATTTGAAGTTCAACGATCATCAACTAGAGGACTAGTTGAATTAATACCAATAACATCATACTATAGAATACTCGTAATTGAATCGTCATGGTAAATTAAAATCATGCTTTAGGAATAATCTAATAGTATACAACTTGAATAACTATAACACACCTTTCTTGAACAATATTAAGCCAAGGTTATTTAGAATTGAATACTAAGCATGCATGGCAATATGAACAATAAACTATTCAAATATATTCGGGCATGCTAAACAACAAGTTAAATACAAGAATAACTTGTTCAATATCAAAAACAAAGTTTAGAAACCTTGCATTATTATATTGGAAACCATAATTAGTTCAAGCAAGATAAAGGATTAGAAAACTTGCCTTGCTCGTAGGCTAAACCAAATCAATTCGGATCATAATACCCTATATGTACATATATATATATATATATATATATATATATATATATATATCATCATACATAGTAGTTACTACTACTTTTATAAATTTAACTAACTACATACATCATATAGGTTTGATTATTTAATTATATAATCAAGTTATAACACAAGTTAATTGTTAATAACATACTTATTCGTAGTATAGAAATACTAACATCAACATTTTACAATCTTACTATCATCACATAACAATTTCTTAATATTTGAGTACAAAAAGTACACTGTCAGATCATTTTGCTAACTCACATGATGCGACATACGCTTTATCACATTGCATGACTATAAGACAGGTCATAAGCGATGGTGGTTTATGAGACGAGATTTATATCGCTAAATCACACATGCATACCATTCTCACAACTTCTACAGACAAATACTCAAAAAATCATATGCACAAAGCCAATTTTGGCCTACAAGTTTGTTTCTAACAGTCTAATTCACATATAATTCATACAAAGACTTCATGTAAACATAATTCAAGAACTCCTACATGATTCTACCCATACAACAACATAAACAACTAATTTAAAACTTCCAATTTCACTATTTTTGATAAAAATTCACTTTTTGATATTTTTGATGAAAATCAATACTGTGATTTTGTTTTTCAGCCCAAATAGTTAATTTAAAACATTTTATCAAAGTATATACATACTCTAACAAATTGAATAGCTAATTTATCAAAAAAACAACTAAACAACCCATAATTTCTATTTTAAATTAACCCATATTTATTCACATAAACTCCTTGTAAAAAGGTTTTCTTCACAAACTACATACATAACAACAATTCATTGATTATAATCATATAAAACTTATGAAATTAACTTTACAACACTAGTTAATCATATGAATACCCATAAAATCAACAATTTACCCTATCACAAGAATTTTACAGAGAAATAGGAGAAGAGAAAACTAGAACTTTAAAACTTAAAAAAAAAGAAGTAGTAGAATACCTTGATTGTAGAAGATGATGGCTATCCATTTTGATTATCAAACTTCTTTTTCCCAATTCTTTTCTCAAATTCTCTAGTCTTTCTTCCTCTCTTCTTCTTCTTCTTCTTCTTCTTCTTCTTTCTTTTCTTCTTCCTAACTCTATCTAGCGTATTAGATATCTAACGTATGATGATAATAATAATAATATAAATATATAATATAATACTAACTTAACTAACATCAGTTATGTTTATTTGAAAATCAAAAGCCATAAGGCTTGTTTGGCTAACCACTAAAAAATAATCAATTAACCCTTATGCCTTGTTTGGTAAAACACAATTAGAATAAAGACTTAATAAGAAATAGGCCTTGTTTGGCAAAACTGAATTAAAACTCCTTTAAGTTATTTTAAAACTACTTTGTAAAAGGTTATTTGCCACCTTTTTATTAAATTATTACAACACATAAATCAATACCACAAAATTAGAATTACAAATTCAAATAAAAGGATAATAATTCAATTAATCAAAACTTTTCAACTTAATAATTAAATTAAATTAGAATAAAATAATTAATTTCCTTAATTATTTATTTAACAAATAATTAACCAAATCGAATCAAATTTGAACAATTACAAATTCAACCATAAACACATCCATTAAATACTTAAATAATTCAATAAATATTTAATATAACAATTAAAATTACGAATGTTACATCATTCCCTCCTTACAAGGATTCTCATCCCCGTAATCACAACTCAAACAATTCATTCATCACATTCTCCCCTACTTACAAAGATTCTACGTCCCCGTAATCAAAGACACAGATTAAACAAATAACTCAGGGTAATTCTTCATCATTTCAGCTTCGAGTTCCCACGTAGCCTCTTCGACATTGTGGTTCCTCCATATTACCTTCACAGAAGGTATCACTTTATTTCTGAGCACTTGTTCTTTCCTGTCAACAATATGAATAGGAATCTCTTCATAGGACAAGTCTTTCTCAAACTACAATGGTTCGTACTCGATCACGTGCTTGTAATTAGACTTATATGGTCGTAACACTGAAACATGAAAAACATTATGAATGTTTTACAATTCTGGAAGTAGAGCTACCTCGTAAGCCACCTCCCCAACTTTTCGCAGCACTTCGAAGGGTCCAATAAACCTCGGTCTTAGTTTTCCCTTTTTACCAAATCGAATTTTTCCCTTCCAAGGTGAAACTTTTAGGAAAACGTAACTTCCTACGTCGAATTCATGAGTGAGTATGAAATAACCGCAGCCATTTGCTTCAGCCTATTATTTTATTGTATTAGTTTTGTTTGTTTCTGTTCAGTTCAATTCATTGAGTTAGTTACTTCGGTTCGTTATTTCTTTATTCGTCTATTGGTTTCGTCAATTCTGTTGATTCAGATATATTTCATTCAGATCTTTGGAGATTATATTTTCGTCAGTATTTACACTTGAGGCTTGTTCAGTATTTTGTCTCAGTTGTTGTCGTATATCAGTTGTATATCTTTTGTATATCTATATCCGTACTGGGCAATTGGCTCATGCTGTGTTTTTCTTCCGGCAGGTTTGCAGGGGTGATTCAGGGCTAGTGTGATGAGAGAGTTGCCTTTGACCATCTAGGTTGTTTCGAATTTTAAGTTTTGATTATTTTGACTCTAGTTGGAGAATTGTATTTAGTACTTCATTGATGGATATTTCTATTAATAGTTTGAAGTTATTAGTACTCTATTTACTTATTTTGAGGTTTGTTGTGTTTTGCACGTGACCTCCCTTTCCTTTTCGGGAAGGGGGTGTTACAGAGATGGTATCAAAGCTTAGGTTCTTTCTTGTAGAAAACCTATTTAGGTTTGACCTGTGAGTTGTGGGTAAATCACTGGGTAGACGTAGGAGTTTGATTTGATGTTGTTCTCTATTTGGTGTGTCTTAATTTTGACTAAGTGTCATCCTCTCTTCGAGTTGTAGTTGATTTGAGAAGTTGAGATAATTTGTTAAGATTATTAGTGTTATGCATTGGAGCAATAATATTAGTTAAGGATTATGATTGGATATCATTAAAGAGAATAAATATGTGATTGTGGTTGGATATTTTGTACAGTTAGGAAATGATTATATGATTATGATGTGAGTATTTGTATAAGTGAGTTTTTAATTTTGGAAAATTATTTGTTAGAGTTGTTTGTGGTGACAATTTATTATGATCTTAGAATTGAGGATTTGATTTTGATGATGATTTTGTTTATGTTAAGCTTGTGGATAATTTGAGGTATGTGTATTGATGGGATACTATAATAAGGTGAAAACTATTAAGTATAGAAGATCTCTTGTAATTTTTTTTAGTTGTTGATATTCGAGGTAATTAGGTGAATTATTTGGAGTTAATGATCAATTTTGTGACTATTTCTAGTAGGATATTGAAGTCATGTTCTATGAAGTTTATTTGTGATAGTATGGGGAGCATTGAAATTTATTGGATTAAGGTTTACAATAAGGGATGATTGATTTATTATGTAATTAGATAGTAAGTGATAAAATTCAATTGATTTTGAGAGATCTTGAATATTTATATTTTGCTTATGCAGATAGTAGAATATTCTTTAGTGTAATAATATTTAAGAACTAGCTAGCTCAAATTGAGGTTTGAATATTTTGAAGCTCTTGAAGATTTAGGAAAAAGTTGATATAATTTGTTGAGTTGTTTGGTATGCAAATTTCTCAACATTTTGTTTCGGCTTACCTTAAAATTTTGGAACCAACATTTTATCCAGAGTGGTGGCTGAGAAATCTAATTGGGTGAAACAGAGATTGAACAGAAGACCTGAATCGAATCATAAACATATATGGGAGAAAAATGAATAATAAATATTATATATATGTGTGAGATTCGACAGCTCACAGCCTCACATAGAAGAAGAGAGGAGAGGAGAGGACCCTATGATTGATTGTGTGTTTGTGTAGAAGGATATTTCTATCTCACCTCGTCTATTTCATCTGCGGCCTGCGGGATTCTCACTCTCACTCTTTCTGTTCAAACAAGGAAAATGCTACACGTAATAATATAGAGTATTATTCATTATTAAAAATGTAATAAAATAGTTCACTTAAAAAAATTTCTAATTCGGTTATTTGGTTAACCGAAATTTTAAAAATTGAAAATCGAACCCAGACCCGAAAATAGAATATAAAATCAGATATAACAGAATTACAAAAAATACCAGAATAACCAAAAAAATCGGTTAAAAAATTTCGATTTGGTTCGGTTGTTCGATTTTATCCGTTTTTTACTCAGTTCTAGTCTCAACTGACCTTTGTAAGACTCTGATCATGGTCGAAGAATTTCTCGCTTTTCTTTCATGTACATAAAATATAACAATCTGGAATTTTAAATTATAATTATAATTATATAAATATTTAATGGAAGTGTTTATTGTTGAATAAATATTTGTTTAATTTGATTTGATTAATTATTTGTTAAATAAATAATTAATGAGTGAATGAAATTTATTATTATGAGATAATATTCTAATTTAATTTAATAATTAAATTAGAGAGTTGATATGGATTATTATAATGTTTTTAATTTAATTTGGTAATAAAAGTGTGACAAATAACTATGCTATAAATGGGTTATTAAAATAAATTAAAGGAGTTTAATTTAGTTTTGCCAAACAAGGCTTAAAGTTATTAAGTCTTTCATTTTTAAAGAGTTTTTCCAAACAGAGCCTTATGGCTTTTGGATTTTTAAATTTTAATAAATAAAATAAAATAAATAAAATATATTTATAACCTATACGTTTAAATTTTTGTAACTGATATTATTTAGTGTGCGTATTATGGCCATATCAGTTTCTTTTATTTTATCCATACTTGGTTATCGATTTTGGAGTTCGCATTTTAGTTATTTCTTAAGCTTTCAAGAAGAAAGCGAGTTTGAGAGAGACTTGAGAGAGTTGGAGAGCGACTTGTGAGAGATTTCAGTGGTAATCAAGGATTTTCAAGTAAAAGAAGGTATGATCATAACTTTATTATATATATATATATATATATATATATATATATATATATATATATATGTTTTACTGGCATGAATTTTCAAGCTCTGTGAATCAAGTTTTCTAGAATTGTTGATATACAACTTGTTTTGATGATTATATTTGTTTGTGATGTTAGGACTAACATCTAGATAAGGATTTAGTGTACTAAATTGCTTTCTTTACGTTCAAAAATAAGAAAATGGTTTTACAGTGAACATATGTATGAACATGACTTTTAAGAGTACCAAAATTGATATTTGATTGTGAGTGAATAGATAATTTAAAACTTGAATATGTTAAGATGTTAAGAAATGGAGAAAACGTAGTTCGAATGAATAAATTTGGTGTATAATTGTGGTTACAGTGTTAATTTTGTCAAACAATGTCAAAAATGGATTTTTGGTTTAAAACATGGTATTCAAGGATTTAATTTTCTGAAATTGTGATTTAGTTGTTTTGAAATTAGTATATATATGATGGGTAATGTTTATGTATAATCTATGTAAGTTATATGTGTTAATTTAGGTGCTAGCAGTTGTTAAACAATCAAAAAAAATTCGGTTTGTTACATTTTCTTCGTGTTTCTGCTACAGAATTCGGCGCCTCAACACAAAAGTTAGAGCCATTGAGAATCGATCCAGTATACCGCTGCTTTACTTTAGCCTAGGCATCGCATCGTAGCGCCAGCATCATGCCACAAATTGATCCTCGGCATGATGTGCCTAGCGCTAAGTGCATTGAAGCTGAAACCAAGCCACGGCCTTGACCTCAAAGGTAAATTGTGGCCATGCAGCGATCGGTTTAGAGAATGAGCCAGAAAATTATTTTCTGTTACACAGAGTCTGTAATTGTTGATATGATGCAATATCATGACTCTGAAAAATGTAATTTTGTTATTGTGTATTATATTGCTAAGAATGAGCATATAATTAACACTTAACGAGTTTTGTTAGTAATGTAACTTGACCATGTGGTTAAAAATCAGGCCATACATGAAATATGTACTTATTTGTATATAGAGTATCTGTAGTGACTAATTGTGTCCTAATGACATGTGATTAGGATATTGAGAATTAAACCGTTACGGTTTAACTTACACGCAAGGCAAGTTTTCTAACCCTAAACTTTCTTTGTGCAAGTTTCTTAACCCTAGTTATATCGTGCAAGCTCCTAAATCTTACCTTTTGATATTGAGCTAGTTGTTTTTTCTAATATTTAACTTGTTATTTAGCATACAAGTCTCTAAATTCTGATACACTAATGTTGAACAAGTTTATCGTTCAATTTACTATTTGTTATGCATGCTCAATACTCAATTCTAAATAAGATTTTAACCATAGCTTAATATCGTTCAAGCAAGGTATGTTATGTTATTCAATGCTTATGCTTTTAGTTTATTCCTAAAGCATGACCTTACTATGCAATGTTGATTCATTTATGACTTATTACATAGCGCATTGTTACTACATTTTATTCAACTAATCCTTAGCTGATGTTCGTTAAACTCTAAATTACCTTAAAACTTATCCAAACCAAACTTACTTTGGTGCAGACTTGTATTCTAAATACTGAGATGAACAACCCTACTACATGGGATAATTTACGCATAGCGTTGAAATGTTTGTGCACAATACATTGTACGAAGGGCTGATCTCCCTAAGTACGAGGAGTCAATATAGTCTTATGACTTTTAAAGTTTAAGTTGAAAGAATACTTATAACTATGAACATAGTTCGTGGTCTTTTGACCCTCAGTTATACATTTCGAATTTTGTTCCTGATTATTATTGATGAAGTACCTTATTCATTTCTATTGAGCCTATTCATTTGGCAGTTGATATGATGTTTATTCATTATCACTTCAAGTGAGAATTGTTTGCTCACTCTTGCTTATATAAACATTTCAGCTAAAGTTGAGAAGGTTGAAGAACCTAAAACCAGTAAAGGGAAAAGGGAAGATAAACAAGTATTGAAGACTTGTAAATCTGTTGATTTTTATATTGTTAGACTTTATTTTATATCTTGTCATGTAATTATTTAATTTTCCGCATATGACGTTTGTATTAAAGGTTAGATAACCTAGGAGATTTTGTTGAACTTATTGATGTAACCCTTTAATGGGAAGGTTTATTATTAAACTTTATTATGTTTGGGTAGTTAGATATGAATGTTTTATCAAGTGAACACCAAATTTGGTGGAAATGAAATACCCGGATTTGGGGGTGTCACAAGTTGGTATAAAAGCTTTAGGTTATGAACCTTAGGTGGGGGAAAAGCCTTAGTAAGTAACCTTTGAAAAGATAGTGGTGATAAACTCTTATCGAGTTTTAAGGAAGAAGTAATAAAACACTTATGTGCTTATGTGATTACAACTTATGTGCTCGTGAATGTCGAGTAGTAATGATTAGTAATTAAAACTTAAAATGTTGTTGTCAGGATGGCTAATGTAGGAGAATCCACTCAGGCTAGGGAAGAAGGATCCCAGATGCCTAGAGAGGAGGAGCCTCGAGATATTCAGGTGGTTTGGGAACAACTACTGCCACGAGAAACATCTCTGTTGGTCACAGTAGTTGAGCATGAGGGGTTACTTGATGAGGATGATGAGATAGAGACGGACGAGGAGGACCTTGAGGAGCTGTCATAGTCGAATGAGCATGAGGAGGACAAGGAGGAAGAGATTCCACTTAACTCGATCGTTACTCGTATGTATGATGAAGTATACGACCGAAATTTGGAACTTCAGGATAGCGTTAAGGAGTTGAGAGAGATAGTAGCTGAACAACAGACCTCAATGGCACAAAAGGACAACGAGATCTAGGATCTAGAGGAACATCTGAGTAATGTTGAAGGGAAGTTAGTCCACACTGAAGGAGGAAATGAGCAACTGACAGAGGAGATCGCAGAACTGGAGAACAAGCTGAAAGAAGAATCTACTAAGAAGGCAAGAGCCGAAGACGCATACGAAGAAGCTTCTAAACTAGCTATAGTAGCAGAGAGAGATGTACAAGTGAAGAAGATCAAGATGGAAGAGATGAATAGTGTTTACAACATCGTGATCAATTGAGCTCAAGATCGGGTCATGGGTTATCCGATTCAGTTCGAGACGCTGCCATCGTATATATTAGATCACCGAACAATGTTCCTTATTATGGAAGAAGAGCATCGTAAGGCTATGCAGTATTTTAGTAGGTCGTCATAAATGTACTTGATATGTGATTAACGATATGATAAATAAGATGTAAATCCAAAGTGTTATGTAACCTATGGGATATGATGATGATGTTATCTTGGAACTTTAATAGTTCAGGAAAGTAATGTAAATAGCAGTGATGCTATTGTTCTTATGTTTTCTAAAAGATTATGAATGAATAAAAGTTATTATTTTATTCAAAGTGTTATGTGTTATGTGATGATCTTTTATGGTGTGCAAATTAAGTAGAAAATACTTAAAGGAATTGAGTAATAATCTAATGAGTGTATTTTAATAGAAAATACCTTCAAGAAGATGTTAGGCTCGACAAAGAACCCCTGAGGGATCTACCAACAATAACAACGTCGAAGCTAACCCCGTTTAGCAGTTAGTGACGTTATTAATCTGGGTGCATTACTGTAATCAACCGCAGAATCAAGCTGTGATATTTAAGGACTTCAAGGCGGTGGGACCACCAGAATTTTATGGGTCCATGAATCCGGTTGAGGCACATACTTGGATTATAGAGATAGAGAAAGTGTTTGATGTAGCTAGAGTAGATGAGAATCAGAAGACTACTTTTGCAACATTCATGTTGAAAGTAGAGTCTGGTTATTGGTGGCAAGCCAATAAAACTCGAGGAGGACAAGGGGTGACGACTTGGGATAGGTTTAAGGAGATATTCTTCGAGACCTATTTCCCAGAGAGTTTGAAGAATCAGATGGAGGTACAGTTTCTGGAACTGAAGCAGGGATCAATGACGGTATCGGAGTATGCCAAAAAATTTAACGAATTGGCGAGGTTTGCGCCATATAAAGTCAACACGGATGAGCGCAAAGCACGAAGATTTGAACAGGGACTGAAACCTTGGTTGTACAATAGGGTCTCCCTGTTCCAGCTGAAGACATTTGCAGCGGTGCTTGAGAAAGAAGAACAGAGAAAGAACAGAGAAAGAAGAAGAATGAGGGTGAAGGTAAGAATGGTGGTGGGAGTAGTGGAAATCATAACAATAACCTGAAGAGAAAATGGAATGGAAATATGGGTGCTAGAAGCCAGTAGGGTAACCACCAGAAGAAGAAGTTCAAAGCATGTGCTACATGCGGGAAGTTTCACGCGAGTGTGTTCTTAAGGGGGAAGAGTGTATGCTTTAACTATGGCCAAGAGGGTCACATTACCCCAAATTGCAGCCAACCCAAGAAGAATGTTTGCTACACGTGCGGGTCGAAGGATCATTTTGCTCGTGAGTGCCTTAAGAAGAAATCTGAAGAGACAACGGGGAACAAGGGAGGTAGCAGTGGAGGCACATTAACCATTGCGGGACCAACGTCATCAAACAGACCCACAACCAGAACCTTTAACATGACTGTGCAGGATGCAGTGCAATCAAAAGATGTTGTGTCAGGTATTATCCTAATCAATGATATTGATACTTATATATTATTTGATTCAGGTGCTACTTGCTCATTTATATCTGATGAATTTGCTAAGAGGTTAGGATTGCCTAGTGAAGAGTTGAATTTCCCTTTAAATATAGAAATTGCGAATAGGGAAGTGATTCTTGGTAGGTTCGTATACAAGAATTGTAGGGTCAACATTAAGGAAAATGTCAAGATGGTAGATTTAATTCCAATAAAACTTGGAGAGTTTGATGTTATTTTGGGAATGGATTGGCTGTTCAATTATGGAGCGATAATTGATTGCCAAAAGAAATGTGTAAACCTTTTGACTCCGTCAAAGGTAGTTTTCTATGGTAGTAGATTGCCAAGACATGCGAGATGTCTGACGATTATGCAGACCAAGAAGTTTTTGAGTTAAGGCTGTGTGGGTTATTTAGCTTACATAGTCGATACTCAGAGGAATGGGGTGAAACTGGAAGATATACCACTGGTTAGGGAATTTGTAGATGTGTTTACGGAGAATTTGCCAGGACTTCCGTCCGACCGAGAGATTGAGTTCGTGATCGACTTAGCGCCAGGAACCGCTCCAATATTGAAGGCCCCGTATAGGATGGCTCCGGTAGAAATGAAGGAACTAATGGTACAATTGCAAGAGCTATTAGACAAGAAGTACATTCAACCGAGTGTGTCACCATAGGGAGCACCGGTGTTATTCGTGTAGAAGAAGGATGGGTCAATGCGTCTTTGCATTGATTATAGGGAGTTAAACAAAGTCACTATTAAGAATAAATATCTATTGCCAAGAATAGATGACTTGTTTGATCAATTGAAGGGTGGTAGATATTTCTCAAAAATAGATTTGAGAAATGGGTATCACCAATTAAAAGTAAAGGAACAGGATGTACCTAGGGGTGTTTGCCGAGTAGAGTAGCTCGATACTCGACTAGAGATCGGTTCGAAAATATGATCCAAAGCTCGAATTCGAAGTTGATTCGAGTCGAATATGATCCATACTCGTTTTTTGTTTAATGATACACGAGTCAAATTCGAGTATACCAGTATTCGCTCAGATTTGGGTTCGAGTATTTCATTTTTTCTTGAACCATACTCGATACCTGTCCAATGGATTATATTCGAATACTGGTCTGATACATACCAATAAGCTAAATATGTGATATTTGTATCAATCTTTATAATTTATAAAGTATAGTATTAAATTGTGTAAGCTTGTACTTGAATAAATCTGTGAATTAATTGTCAATTCGTATTACATTATTTGTAATTTCTTTACATAAATAAAAGTAAAAGACTTTTATTTATAAAATATTAGTTCAATAATCAATTTAGTATGTAGTGGTTCAGTATTAAACGAAATGGTTCATATTCGAAACTCGATTTGAAGGCTCGTGAGTAACTAGTTTTGTAAACGAGTCGAGTACTTACGAACCGAGTAGGTCCGAGTAATGATCCGAGTCGAATCTGGCGCAAAATTAGAAATTCCTTATCGAATTCGAGACGAATCCAAGCTCATTTTTTCGAGTCGAGCCGAATCCGAGCATTAGAGTGTTCGATGAGGTTCGACTCGTTTTCACCCCTAGATGTACCAAAGACGACATTCAGAACTCAGTATGGATATTACGAGTTTCTGGTGATGTCTTTCGGATTGACCAATGCCCCTGCTGCATTCATGGATTTGATGAACAGGGTTTTTAAACCATTCTTAGATAAGTTTGTGGTGGTATTCATTGATGACATTCTGGTGTATTCCAAATCTCAAGAAGAACACGTGGAACATTTATGTTTGATGTTGGAGACACTAAGAAAGGAAAAATTGTACGCGAAATTCTCTAAGTGTGAATTCTGGCTAGAACGTGTACAATTTCTTGGGCATGTGATTGACAAGGATGGAATTTCAGTGGATCTATCAAAAGTTGAAGCCGTAATCAATTGGGAACAACCAAGAACACCTTCGGAGGTGAGGAGTTTCTTGGGACTGGCCGGCTATTATAGACGGTTTATTCAGATTTTCTAAGATTGCCACCTGCTAACAAATTTGACAAGGAAAGTCAGAAAATTTGTTTGACGAAGAAGTGTGAAGAGAGTTTTCAAGAATTGAAAAAGAAGTTAAGTGTGGAACCTGTGTTGTCATTACCAGATAATATAGGAAACTTTGTCGTGTATAGTGATGCCTCACATAAAGGATTAGGTTGTGTTCTTATATAGAACGACAAAGTTATTGCATATGCATAAAGACAACTGAAGGATTATGAGAAAGGATATCCGACTCATGATTTAGAGTTGGCTGCGGTGGTATTTGCTTTGAAAATATGGAGACACTATCTCTATGGAGAGAAATGTGAGATCTACACAGACCATAAGAGTCTAAAGTATATTTTTACTCAGAAGAACCTGAACATGCGTCGAAGGAGATGGATGGAATTGATAAAAGATTACGATTGTGAGATCTTTTATCATCCAGGCAAAGCGAATGTGGTTGCAGATGCTTTAAGTAGGAAAGGTCGGGAAAAGTTGATGTTGATAACCACTCAGGAGGAGCTTATTTCATCAATGACAAAGCTAGAGTTGGAAATAAAATTTCCAAAAGAATCCAATGAACGACTATTCCAAATAGAAGCTACTCCAACTTTGGTGGACTAGGTAAGGAATGCTCAACTACAAGATGAAGAATGTGGAAAGATCAAAGAGAAAGTGGTTGAGAGTGGTGAAGTGAAATACAAGATTGATACTGAAGGGTTACTAAGATTCGAGGGAAGAATTTGGGTTCCAGCAGTACCAGATATTAAAGAAGAAATCTTGACCGAAGCTCATAACTCAAGATATTCAATTCACCTGGGAAGTACGAAGATGTATCAAGATTTACGACGACACTTTTGGTGGCCAAACATGAAAAGAGATGTCGCAGAATATGTTGCGAAATGCTTGACATGTCAAAGAGTAAAGGTAGAACACCAGAGGCCAAGCAGATTACTTCAATCGTTGGACATACCAGAATAGAAGTGAGAACATATCACAATGGATTTTGTGGTAGGTCTTCCAACTACTCAAAAAGGATACGGTGCGATTTGGGTGATAGTGGACAGACTAACAAAATCAACACACTTTTTGCCAATAAAGATTAGATTCAATCTTGATTAGTTGGCAACGTTGTACGTTAAAGAAATTGTTTTGAGACATGGAGTTCTAGTATAAATTATGTCAGATAGAGATCCGCGATTCATGTCAAACTTTTGAAAGAGACTACAAGAATGCTTGGGAACACAATTGAGTACGTCATACCATCCGCAAATAGATGGCCAAAACGAACGAACAATCCAAACGTTGGAAGATATGCTTAGAGAATGCATTATGGATTTCAAAGGGAGCTGGGATGAACATTTACCATTGGTGGAGTTTGCCTACAACAAAAGTTACCACACAAGCATCAGCATGCTGCCTTACGAAGCATTATACGGTAGGAAGTGAAGAACTCCACTGTGCTGGGATGAAGTCGGTGAACGCCAACTGTTAGGACCGAAACTGGTATAACAAACTGATGAGGTTTTTAAACTCATCAGGACAAGATTGGTAGTTACTCAAGACAGACAGAAGAAGTATGCTGATCAACATAAACAAGATCGTGAATTCGACGTAGGAAATTTTGTGTTCTTAAAAGTTTCTCCTTGGAAAGGGAAAATTCATTTTGGTAAAAAGGGAAAGCTAAGCCCGAGGTTTATTAGACCCTTTGAAGTGCTGCGAAGAGTAGGAGAAGTGGCTTATGAGGTAGCTCTACCTCCAGAGTTGGAACACGTTCATAATATTTTTCATGTTTTGGTGTTACGACCGTATAAACCCGATTATAAGCATATGATAGACTACGAACCATTACAGTTCGATCAAGACTTGTCTTATGAAGAGGTTCATATCTAGATAGTCGACAGGAAAGAACAAGTACTCAGGAATAAGGTGATACCTTCCGTGAAGGTAATATGGAGGAACCACAATATCGAAGAAGCTACGTGAGAACTCGAAGCTGAAATGATGAAGAATTACCCTAAGATATTTGTTAGATCTATGTCTTCGATTCTGGGGACAAAATCTTTGTAAGGAGGGAAAAATGTGACGAATGATTTGTTTGAGTTGTGATTCCGGGGACAGAATCCTTGTAAGGAGGGAAAGATGTAATAATCCGGAATTTTAAATTATAATTTTAATTATATAAATATTTAATGGAAGTGTTTATTGTTGAATAAATATTTGTTTAATTTGATTTGATTTGATTAATTATTTGTTAAATAAATAATTAATGAGTTAAGAAAATTAATTATTATGAGATAATATTCTAATTTAATTTAATAATTAAATTAGAGAGTTGATAGGGATTAAATGGATTATTATAATATTTTTAATTTAATTTGGTAATAAAAGTGTGACAAATAACTATGCTATAAATGGGTTATTAAAATAAATTAAAGGAGTTTAATTTAGTTTTGCCAAACAAGCCTTCAAGATATTAAGTCTTTAATTTTTAAAGAGTTTTGCCAAACGGAGCCTTATGGCTTTTGGATTTTTAAATTTTGAATTTTAAATTTTAATAAATAAAATAAAATAAATAATAAATAAAATATATTTACAACCTATACGTTTAAATTTTTGTAACTGATATTATTTAGTGTGCGTATTATGGCCATATCAGTTTCTTTTATTTTATGCATACTTGGTTATCAGTTTTGGGTTACGCATTTTAGTTATTTGCTAAGCCTAAGAAAAAAAGCAGAGTTTGAGAGAGACTTGAGAGAGTTGGAGAGCGACTTGTGAGAGATTTCAGTTGTAATCAAGGATTTTCAAGTAAAAGAAGGTATGATCATAACTTTATTATATATATATATATATATATATATGTTTTACGACATGAATTTTCAAGTTTTGTGAATCAAGTTTTGTAGAATTGTTGATATACAACTTGATTTGATGATTATATTTGTTTGTGATGTTAGGACTAACATCTAGATAAGGATTTAGTGTACTAAATTGCTTTCTTTACATTCAAAAATAAGAAAATGGTTTTACAGTGAACATATGTATGAACATGACTTTTAAGAGTACCAAAATTGATATTTGATTATGAGTGAATAGATAATTTGAAACTTGAATATGTTAAGATGTTAAGAAATGGAGAAAACGTAGTTCGAATGAATCAATTTGGTGTATAATTGTGGTTACAGTGTTAATTTTGTCAAACAATGTCAAAAATGGAGTTTTGGTTTAAAACATGGTATTCAAGGATTTAATTTTCTGAAATTATGATTTAGTTGTTTTGAAATTAGTATATATATGATGGGTAATATTTATGTATAATCTATGTAAGTTATATGTGTTAATTTAGGTGCTAGCAGTTGTTAAACAATCAAAAAAAATTAGGTTTGTTTCATTCTTCGTTTCTGCTTAATTCTAATTGGTACCAACATTCAAAGTCGAGTCATGAAGACCGATTCCGCATGCCATGACGTGTTGGGTAAAATCTAATTACGCACAACAAGCAAGTATACGTGGTCAACAAGTAATAAAGTGATAAGTTGAGTATCGTTCCCACAAAGAATTATTTAATAAGAATTACTAATTACTAACCTATGACCAATTTAATCTTATTTAAACAAATGATTTAATAATTTAATTTAAAATAATTAAATAAACTATTACTAACTATCCCTAGAATGAAACAAGATATTGAAGACATGAGATTACAATTTCACTTATTGTTTCATTTAAATCAACACACTTCCTGTTAAGCCAAATTATTTATACTGGATTGTTAATTAATAACACGAAAGTAAAATATGGCCATCTCTCAATGCACCATACTCATATCAAATCAAATCCACAGATGATAAAATCAATTTGAACACCCTAATTAACTAACCCACTATATCTCTATGTGAATTACAATTAAAAAGGGTTTAAGTTCACGTTCTTATTAGACTACATATGGCGTAAAGGTATATCTCTATCCTAAACACGAATCATGAATTCCATCTATGCAGAAATCACAAACACATGCTATCATGATCAGATCTAAATCTATACTTCATCTCTTGAGTTCATATAGATTATCACGGTAATTGTTAGCTAGGCAATTAAACAGTTAAAAACAAATCATAATAGACAATCCAAATATAGCTAATAAGACTAACAAAGTAAATTACACAATAAGATCCATAGTAATCTCAAAATAGAGTTTAATTCATAATTGAACTAGAATCCATCATCCATAATTGATTAAGCATTAAAAAGATACAATTAGATAAGAAATGAAATTAGAATTGAGATAAACAAATCTGCATTCTCTTGCTTCCAATTTGATTCTCCAATGATAATCAATAGCTTTAATCTTCAATTCTAATCTAATCTAGGGTTCCTAATCTAAGAAATAAAGTAAAGAATAAGTTAATAGAAATCTATCCCAAGAGGGATTTTTATGGAGTCTTAGAACTAGCCTCCCAATCGAAGTTAAACTCAAGTATTTATAGTTCTAATGGACACCCTAACAAGTTAGGCAACTAAGAATCCTATTCTAGCTCAAATTGGACATCAAATAACCCAAATCAGCTGTGTCCCTACCGACTAGCGCGCCCTGCGCTGTTCCTAGGCAATTTTGGGTGCATCCCACGCTAATGTAGCAGAGTTTCTGGTGGCTCAGCGCGCCCTAGTGCGGTCCGCGCTACTCTATTTTCTACTGCGACGTCCTTTGGTAAAACGGGCATAACTTTTGATCCGTTTAGCGTTAGGGGGCTTGCCACCAATCAAATTGAAGATATCGATGAGATCTACAACTTTCATTCTTTGAAAATTGACAGATTCGGATTTGATCAAGGCGGAAATCGGGCTTGAAGTAGATGCTATGTAAATGGCAAACATGACAACTCTTAGCTTTGATCTTCGTTGATAAAAAGGCCATAACACACACATCGGAACTCCGATTGGGATGATTCAAGATGTTTCGGAAAGCTGAGAAGTAGATCTACAATAAATTCCAAGTTCCAAGCCAAGAACATGCATCCAAATTGGTGTTAAAAGTCCTTCAATATTCCCTTCTTATATTTGCTTGCGTATTTTAGTCCAAAAGATGTCCGAATTGCTTTCCCTTGCTTCTTCATGCCAATGTCATGTCATCGCCTACAAAATAACCTAAAATGTATGAAAAGTAACTAAGAAACATGAATATTAGCAACTAATTCAAGTAACAGATACCGGATAAGTAGGTATAAAACCTACTTATCACAAATACCTTAACGCTCGCCTATGCATCGTCGTCATTGCCAAATTGTCAAGCGCCTTAACACTGATCCTCGGCATGTGCCTCGTCGTAATGTCGGAACCCGAGCCATGGCATTAACCTCAATTACTAAACCGTATAGCAACATCACGCTTCATGGGATTAGCGAATGGGCGAAAATTATTTTCTGTTATACATAGTCTGTAATTGTTGATATGATGCAATATTATGACTCTTAAAAATGTAATTTTGTTATTATGATATTATAGTGCTAAGAATGAGCATATAATTAACAATTAACGAGTTTTGTTACTAATGTAACTTGATTATGTGGTTAAAAATTAGTCCATACATGAAATATGTACTTATTTGTATATAGAGTATCTGTAGTGACTAATTGTGTCCTAATGACATGTGATTAGGATATTGAGAATCAAACCGTTACGGTTTAACTTACACGCAAGGCAAGTTTTCTAACCCTAAACTTTCTTTGTGCAAGTTTCTTAACCCTAGTTATATCGTGCAAGCTCCTAAATCTTACCTTTTGATATTGAGCTAGTTGTTTTTTCTAATAATTAACTTGTTATTTAGCATACAAGTATCTAAATTCTAATACACTAATGTTGAAAAAGTTTATCGTTCAATTTACTATTTGTTATGTATGCTCAATACTCAATTCTAAATAAGATTTTAACCTTAGCTTAATATTTTTCAAGCAAGGTATGTTATGTTATTCAATGCTTATGCTTTTAGTTTATTCCTAAAGCATGACCTTACTATGCAATGTTGATTCATTTATAACTTATTACATAGCGCATTGTTACTACATTTTATTCAACTAATCCTTAGCTGATGTTCGTTAAACTCTAAATTACCTTGAAACTTATCCAAACCAAACTTACTTTGGTTTAGACTTGTATTCTAAATACTAAGATGAACAACCCTACTACATGGGATAATTTACGCATAGCGTTGAAATGTTTGTGCACAATACATTGTACGAAGGGCTGATCTCCCTAAGTACGAGGAGTTAATATAGTCTTATGACTGTTAAAGTTTAAGTTGAAAGAATACTTATAACTATGAACATAGTTCGTGGTCTTTTGACCCTCAGTTATACATTTTGAATTTTGTTCCTGATTATTATTGATGAAGTACCTTATTTATTTCTATTGAGCCTATTCATTTGGCAGTTGATATGATGTTTATTCATTCTCATTTCAAGTGAGCATTGTTTGCTCACTCTTGCTTATATAAACATTTCAGCTAAAGTTGAGAAGGTCGATGAACCTACAACCAGTAAAGGGAAAAGGGAAGATAAGCAAGTATTGAAGACTTGTAAATCTGTTGATTTTTATATTGTTAGACTTTATTTTATATCTTGTCATGTAATTATTTAATTTTTCGCATATGATGTTTGTATTAAAGGTTAGATAACAGAGGAGATTTTGTTGAACTTATTGATGTAACCCTTTAATGGGAAGGTTTATTATTAAACTTTATTATGTTTGGGTAGTTAGATATGAATGTTTTATCAAGTGAACACCAAATTTGGTGGAAATGAAGTACCCGGATTTGGGGGTGTCACAAGTTGGTATAAAAGCTTTAGGTTATGAACCTTATGTGGGGGAAAAGCCTTAGTAAGTAACCTTTGAAAAGATAGTGGTGATAAACTCTTATCGAGTTTTAAGGAAGAAGTAATAAAACACTTATGTGCTTATGTGATTACAACTTATGTGCTCGTGAGTGTCGAGTAGTAATGATTAGTAATTAAAACTTAAAATGTTGTTGTCAGGATGGCTAATGTAGGAGAATCCACTCAGGCTAGGGAAGAAGGATCCCAGATGCCTAGAGAGGAGGAGCCTCGAGATATTCAAATACCTATGACATATGATAATGATGTTATCCTGGAACTTTAGTAGTTCAGGAAAGTAATGTAAATAGCAGTGATGCTATTGTTCTTATGTTTTCTAAAAGATTATGAATGAATAAAAGTTATTATTTTATTCAAAGTGTTATGTGTTATGTGATGATCTTTTATGGTGTGTAAATTAAGTAGAAAATACTTAAAGGAATTGAGTAATAATCTAATGAGTGTATTTTAATAGAAAATACCTTCAAGAAGATGTTAGGCTCGACAAAGAACCCCTGAGGGATCTACCAACAATAACAACGTCGAAGCTAACCCCGTTTAGCAGTTAGTGATGTTATTAACGGGTGAATTACAGAATCAACTGCAGAATCAAGATGTGATATTTAAGGACTTCAAGGCGGTGGGACCACCAGAATTTTGTGGGTCCATGAATCCGGTTGAGGCACATACTTGGATTATAGAGATAGAGAAAGTGTTTGATGTAGCTAGAGTAGGTGAGAATCAGAAGACTACTTTTGCAACATTCATGTTGAAAGTAGAGGCTGGTTATTGGTGGCAAGCCAATAAAACTCGAGGAGGACAAGGGGTGATGACTTGAGAATCAGAAGACTACTTTTGCAACATTCACGTTCTTATTAGACTACATATGGCGTAAAGGTATATATCTATCCTAAACACGAATCATGAATTTCATCTATGCAGAAATCACAAACACATGCTATCATGATCAGATCTAAATCTATACTTCATATCTTGAGTTCATATAGATTATCACGATAATTGTTAGCTAGGCAATTAAGCAGTTAAAAGCAAATCATAATAGACAATCCAATATAGCTAATAAGACTAAAAAAAGAAGCATATCAAAGTAAACTACACAATAAGATCCATAGTAATCTCAAAATAGAGTTTAATTCATAATTGAACTAGAATCCATCATCCACAATTGATTAAGCATTAAAAAGATACAAATAGATAAGAAAAGAAATTAGAATTGAGATAAACAAATCTTCATCTCTTGCTTCCAATTTGATTCTCCAATGATAATCAATAGCTTTAATCTTCAATTCTAATCTAATCTAGGATTCCTAATCTAAGAAATAAAGTAAAGAATAAGTTAATAGAAATCTACCCCAAGAGGGATTTTTATGGAGTCTTTGAACTAGCCTCCCAATTGAAGTTAAACTCAAGTATTTATAGTTCTAATGGACACCTTAACAAGTTAGGCAACTAAGAATCCTATTCTAGCTCAAATTGGACATCAAATAACCCAAATCAGCTGTGTCCCCGCCGACTAGAGCCCCCTGCGCTATTCCTAGGCCATTTTGGGCTCGTCCCACGCTACTGTAGCAGAGATTCTGGTGGCTCGGCGCGCCCGAGCGCGGTCCGCGCTACTCTATTTTCTACTGCGATGTCTTTGGTAAAACGGGCATAACCTTTGATCCGCTTGGAGTTACGGGGCCTGCCACCTATCAAATCGAAGATATCGACGAGATCTACAACTTTTATTCTTTGAAAATTGACATATTCGGATTTGATCAAGGCAGAAATCGGGCTTGAAGTAGATGCTATGTAAATGGCAAACATGACAACTCTTAGCTTTGATCTTCGTTGATAAAAAGGCCATAACACACACATCGGAACTCCGATTGGGATGATTCAAGATGTTTCGAAAAGCTAAGAAGTAGATCTACAATAAATTCCAAGTTCCAAGCCAAGAACATGCATCCAACTTGGTGCTAAAAGTCCTTCAATATTCCCTTCTTGCATTTGCTTGCGTATTTTAGTCCAAAAGATGTTCGAATTGCTTTCCCTTGCTTCTTCATGCCAATGTCATGTCATCGCCTACAAAATAACATAAAATATATGAAAAGTAACTAAGAAACATGAATATTAACAACTAATTCAAGTAACAGATACCGGATAAGTAGGTATAAAACCTACTTATCAAATACCCCCAAACTTAAACCTTTGCTTGTCCTCAAGCAAAAACACAAAACAACAATGTTATGCAATGCAACTAATCTACATGCTTATGAATCCAGCAGTATTGACAGAAACAAATCTAATCAACCGGCCTTAGAAAAATCAAGTAAACATGATAATACGTCATATCAAAACCAATGAATCATCAAATCTTAGACCGTTATCACTAATATAGTGCGTGTGTGCTCCACAACAATGTTAACTGATATAAAATCAAATTTAACACATAATAAGTCTCTTCGAAGGCATCATACAGTGTAAACTCAAGAAATCTAAAAATAAGCTAGATCCAACTAAAATTAAACAATTACTAATATCGAGGGTCAACATGGGATATTTATGCTTCATTTTTCATCTACGGGGGCCTTTTTTTGCTCTTATTTCTCATTTTATTCATTTTTTCTTTTGGTTTATATACACATAGCTATGCAATGTCTTATTCCCTTAGGCTTTTCAATGCTACCTTAACAAGCTTTCGACAAACGACTCCCAGACCATTAAAACCTTAGGGCGCTAGGTGTAAAGACAATACCTCCGGGCTTAGTTACTCAAGTAATAAAGGCCACAAAACTAGACAAGCACGTCACGGTGTTTATTCATACTTTTTTTTTCTTTTTTTATAGCTTATATACCCCAAATATTCCCCTAAACTTATGTTCGTGTCTAACTTTAGTCATCACTACTTATTCTTGTCATTCTTTCTTTAAAACTAGCATTATCCTTTAGAGTCCCATTATGTATCAATTTAAACTCAATCAATCAACAAGTTATTTTTACTGTGCTATCCTTATTATACTAGTTTCAAACAGAAAAAGACTCAATTCATAACAAGAAATCACATCAACGCTCTAATAATCAGTATTATACTTGTCTACCCAATTCCAATCTCATCATTGGCCAAAACAAACTGTAAATATCAAACAGCTGGACTCATGTAAGATGTACTAAATGCAATATAAACATAGTAAATTTTTTTTTCAAAAAAACTGAATGCAAAAACTAAATGTAACTATATGAATTACAATGTAAATAACTAACTATATGTAATACGACACTAAAATGTCCGCCAAACTTAAAATAGACATTGTCCTCAATGGATAAGATAGGAAAAATTAAAAGAGAGGACTTCCCTGAAAATACAGTAGGTTCCTCCTTGTATGCTAAGTTTGAAGAATAGGCCAGACACATTGGAATAAATCGGGAACCACACTTGAGTTGGACTTGACTAACATTGCAATTAAACCACTTTTAACGCTTTGGGATTTTCGGTAGCGCGCACCGCCGTAAGATATGTATGCACGATATGGCGAGCCCATGCGCTTATGGGGTCGATGGGTTCTAGAGTAGTAGCGTGCCACGTGCTGTGTCTATGTGTTAGGTGGTGCGGCCCGCACTATGGGGCCAGTAGTTTGGTGACTCTCTTTTTCTTGCCTTACCTGTGAGCATACCATTTTGGAGTCATTATTCGTTGAAAACTAAATATTTGAGCTAGACTATAAACTAAATGTCGACGTCGGGATTTTTTAGTGTCCCTTTTCCTTACTTGTTCTTTGGTGTTCTCATGTTAATGTGAGATTTGTTTGAAAAAACAAGTGAAAAATGTCCGACATGTATAATATCGACGATTTAACTTTAAGAGTCGCCAGTTGGTGAATTTAATCGGTTGCACTAACATTAAACGCGGAAAAAGGTTTGCACATTGACCCGGTGATATGACAACGCTAAACGTCTCACGTGAAACCGAGATTCATTTAGGTCCTGGGGCTTGATTATGCAGAGGGAAGGTGTTAGGCACCCCCCGACATCCGTGTTGCCACGGTGACCGCCACTTTTCAAAGAAACTGTTATATGAATGTGTGTGTGTGTGTGTGTGGATCAATGCACAATTATTTGGAAGTAGTGCTGAACCTCGTTTGTACCTATATACATAGGGTTTGAATTTATAGAAAAATTCAGTTTTAAATAAGATATAGCAATGAAGTTTTGTAAAAAGAGGTTTTTTCAAACCTTGTGCTCAATAGTAATTGAGGCCTTTGATACTTCCATCTTATTATTAAATGTTCGGTTTGTTTGCTTTTATTTTCGAGATGCGAAGCATCTTCGAGAAAATAATATACAGCAGTGCTGAACTCCTCATGGGCATGACATCCATCCAAGGAATCAGACACTGTAAATAATGTACAAGCTGCTCACAGCTAAAAAATGTCCATCATGGGAACCGAATCTAGATTCAGCAGACTGAATCTGTGATCACATGATTCCTAGGCTCACATGATACTGCAGCTTATATGGAAAGCGATAAGTAGTTATATATATATATATATATATAAGTTTATATATATATATATATATATATATATATATATATATATATATATATATATATATATATATGATCGACCACCACGAAGCAACTCCATGGTGGATCGAAAAAGTAAATAAAGTCATAAAGCGATCAACCGCCATGAAATAAACTCAAAGTGAATGAAATGTAAATAAAGCTATAAAGCGATCAACCACCACGAAGTAAACTCAAAGTGACGAAATGTAAATAAATCGTAAAAGGCCACGTAAGTAAACTCCGTTCTGACAAATATATATATATATATATATATATATATATATATATATATATATATATATATATATATATATATATAAAAGCAAACGCCTCAGGATGTAAAATTAGGGCTCATCGATAAAGTCGACAATGAGTTCATATATATAAGTATATATATAGAAAAGCAAGTAAACGCTCCAGACATAAGTCTAGGCGGGACGAAGTAAAAGCGATCAACCACCACGAAGTAAACTCCAGGCGGGACAAAATGTAAATAAAGCTATAAAAGGCCACGAAGTAAACTCCAGGCCTGAAAAAATGTATATACACACACACACACACACACACATATATATATATATATATAAGCAATAAATGCTCCGGATGTAAAATTAAGGCTCATCAGACAAAGTCTCGACAATAGATTCATATATATAAGTATATATATAAAAAGCAATAAACGCCCAGGACATAAGTCTGCAAGCGCAATCGAGGCATAACTTCGATAATGTTAGTCCGTATAAAAATATATACATATATATAAGTATATAGATACAGACAAAAATGAAAGCCATGGACCGAAGTTCGGGCATACGCACACAACACGACTCTCAATATGTAGAATAGTGTGTGCCAATATGAAGAGAGAGGCTTTATAGAGCGTAAGAAGGCTTATAGTGGGCTGCCAATGCAGACTTCTATGACTCTAAATGGATAAACACTCAGCTCCCGTCGGTAAATATATGACTGTATATGGGCTAACTGGTGTTTAAAAAGAGCAATCACTCAATATAGGGTGTGTATAAAGCCAATTGGATAGGGCTTCCTCGCCTTTTTTCTCCCTAAAATGGCTAGCCCAAGCCCCATATATATAGAATTGATCACCGCATGTGTACCTGCGGCAGCCTTTGATACACTTGTGGCTGGTCGTGGTGCATCCAGGCCTCGCGGGTCCCGTCGACTCAAAGTACGTGCACTTGTGCAATGTAATATCCGCTCGAACTTGCATAACTTTAATACGAGCATTCGAACGAGGTGTACAAGACCATCTTCGGACTGCTTTTGTCGAGAGTTTCGAAATGACATGGGATTTGCCCTTTTTGATTCCAAGAAGATGGGTCCATGACCGAAATAGTATTCCCGGGTTCCCGTCAGGCAATCCGGTGAGCTGTTTCGCGTAGTTTTCGCTTTGAAGTTAAGATATGAGTCTTGTGGGACTAATTTGGAATCAATTTGAGTTGACATGAGTGTATTTGATTTAAAGTGAAGTTAAGTTGGTAAAATAACCATTTTACCCCTCCCAGGGTTATCTCTAGTTTTTGCACAGTTGTAATAGGTTTTTCCCAGGGTTATCTCTAAGATAGTCATGATGTTGACTCTGAATGTACTTAGGGTTATCTCTGAGGTTGGAATTGATGTTGTGGTCCTCCAGGATTACCTCTAGAGTGTGGAAAAGACGTTTTTTCCCTCCTGTACAGTTAGTAACAGGAAAAGAAAATTTCGAGTGTCTATAGATGCCCCTCTTTATCATGTTCATGCAATGCAATGGAATGTACATGATAAAGATTAGTAGACACTTAAAACATGACAATGTATTTTCAATTATGCAGATCACAATGTAGTGAATGTGATGATGAATGTTTAAACTGTTTTCGCAAATCGCAGTTCGCACATCGCATTTCGCACTTTGCATTTCGCTTTTGACCAATCGCACTTTGCAACTCGCACATCACATTTTGCATATTGCAAATTTCAAATCGCAAATGGTAATGTAATGAATGTTATGATGTATGTTTAAAATATTTTCGTAAATCACTTTACCTTTACTGGGGATTGCTGATGCCTATGCTGGTGTTGACTATAACGTCTTGGCTTTTTATTGGCCTCACTAATGCCTGTTTGATGAAGAGAAATTGAGATATCGCCGATACATACGCTGGTAGTTTATAATGGTGCCTACCCTGATGGTAGTTTGATAACAGATCCTACCCTGCTGGTAGTTGACATCGCCCAACTATTTTGGTTCCCACTCGAACGGTAGTATACAAAGCTTTCATTGCTGGACTGTCTTGATGTTGCACTAAATTGATACCAATGGTTTTGAATACCGGATCTCCCGATACCTTCGCTAAAGTAATATTCAAAGGTTTGTTTCGCTAGATTCTGCCTGATGTAACGCTGGATAGAGATGTACGTTGATGTAGCGCCTCACCCTTTTTGAAGTGATTTGTAGTTTCCTTTCGCTGTTGAGTGTTTGTGCCCTATTTCCTTGAACATTTGATTCGTAACCCGGTTAAACTGATGATCTGAATGCCGCTGATATCCCTGGGGGGTGCAGTTTGTACTTCCACTGCCGAACTTTAAACTTTAGTGTAGAGGCCTCAACTTCTGAGGATTTGGCGCAAATTAACATGTTTGATGGTGTAGATTTCATTCGCCAAATCCTTTGTTATTGGGCTTCTGCTCTTAAGTTAAGAACTTTGTTGAGAATTTTCCCCTTCGTTTTGTAGGGGCAAGATAATGTAGCCATGATTCTTTTCAGGAGTTTTCCTTCTTTAGATGAGAGGCCTGATCCCGCCTTAAAATCCTTCACTTTCCTAGAATCAGAAAATGCCCCAGTCTTTTCGCATACTGATGTCGGGGATTCATATAAAAAACTCTCTTTGTTGATGAAGTCGCAAGTGAGTAATATCCAAATCGCTAGTGAGCTGATGTGAGGGAAGCTTTGATGATGATGGACCATGCTGATGGTGTTGACTGGGGCATTTTCCTCTTTAAGATGTTTGATAAATGCCCCAGTATTGAGTTGTCACTATTTCCGAGATTGCCCAAGTCTTGTTGTAGTGGTCGCAATATCAGGTTGTCGTCGATTTTGAAATTGCCCCAGCCTTGCTTGTTGTCTGGGATAGTCGCTTTGACAGATGGGCTAATAAGATGCTGAGATCGCAAGAGACTTTTTCCTCTGTACCAGATGGTGAACAAGTATAGGACCTAGGTTTTGATGCCTTTAATCATTATTCCTGACTTGTTATTGTAATTGGTCTTGATTTTCTTTTGATTTGATGAAGACTCGTTATTAAGGGTGTCGAATATTTGAAGGTCCTTGCTGCTGGTGGTCTTGGCATATCGCTGTTTCTTCATTTCTGGGATTTGTGCCAGATTTGATGGAATGACATTACAATGTTGTTGGGTCTTCTCCACATAGGTCGCTGACTTAGAGGGCTGTCTTTGGGCGTAGACTTGAGATTAATTTTTTTGGGTTTGTATGTTTCTTTTGAGGATCAGACCGCACCACTGATGGTTGCCTACGTACTCCTAGGTATCAGGGAGATCAGGTCGATGTAGTTCGACTTGATAAGATAAACGGGTTGACAAGTGTTTGTTTGAGAAGTGTTTGGTTTGGGAGTGTTTGTCTGGGAAGTGTTTGGTTTGAGAAAGTGTTTGGTTTGGAAGTGTTTGTTTGGGAAGTGTTTAGTTTGACCGCACCATAAATGGCTGCCTACGTACTCCCATTGATGAGGGGAGATCAGGTATTTTGTAGTTCAGGCTTGTTGAGTTGAAACCTGAATGACTTGATTTTTGATTTTTTTTTCTTTTTTCTTTTTCTTTTTCTCTTTTTTCTCTTTTTTTATACATGCATGGAAAATAAAAGCATACTGCGAAGGAAGTGATACCATCCCAACATCTTCTGGAACTTGCAGCTTTATCCCCTGGATCTACATCTTTTTGGCTAATTGAGGTCTGATAGTCCAGTTGTCAGTGGTTGTGTTGCCTTCAAGGCTCGCGACAGAGGTTACTTCTTGGTTTTGAATGTCTTCACTTATGGCCATAACTTGATCACTTCCTGGTTCAGTACATTCCTCAGGGATGCTTGAGCTGGACCCATCACAAAAAGGTATGAAATCTTGATTCTTTAATGGGTTGGTTTCCCCGACAACCTCACCACCTTTTCCTTCATCTGTTCCTTCACGCTTTTCCTGGGCTTTAGAGGATTCGACCATGAAATCTCCCTCGAACTGTTGTCGCATTTCTTGTAAGAAACTTTCCTTTTTTGCTTTTTCCTCCTTGAAAAGGACCAGTATTTCCTCTGCATCATCCAAGGTTATAAGATCTGGAATGTGGTTGTCATCTTTGGACCATAAGATGTCGGATGTTGGCGGAAGAATCTCCTTTGTCATTTCATGTATTAGGATCACTCTATCTTGTGTTCTGCCAGGATTATCGCTTATAGCCTTCACCTCATTTGCAATGCTTGTCTCGAGTGGACATCTTAAGTCTTTTATTGCCTTTTCGCCTTTTTTGGTCATGGGAATTTCTATCTTCAGCTCTCTATTTTCAATGAGATCCTGGATTTTATGTCGCAAAGCCCAACATTCCTTAGTCGTATGTCTAAGTGAGTTAGAATGGTAGAGACATATTTTGGTGGAATCATAGCTCTTTATCTTGGGATTTATAGGAGGCAGCAACTCAGTAATCCTTCCTTCACTTATCAGAAAGTGTAGCATTTCTTCATTAGATTTGCTTAGAGGGGTGTATTTTCGGACTCTTGTGGAGGTTGTTTGATCTTTCTTCTTTGAGAGTTCGCATTCCCCAAGCAATTTTTCTGTTGGCGAGGTCTGCTAGCAATTTTATCATCACCCTTTTCTTGGCCTTCTGATAGTTGAGTGAAGAAATGCCTCGTATCCTGATGTTGGCGCACTATCAGCTTAGCTAGCAAATTGACTTGATTCTGGATTGTCTCCAACTTTTGCATTACTATCATACCCTCCTCCGAGTTTTCCCATTTTAGGACATCTGCTCTGTGCCTTTGGGGGTAGTCCTCTATCCTTCGTATGCACTTACGAATTGGATATATTTCAACGTTTCCCGACCCGATCATGTTTACTTCCCTCGTATCTTGCTGCAACGGAAGGTTGTTGTTGACATTTTGTTGATCAGGCTGTTGGACTACAATACTGCCACTTTCGATCAGATTTTGAATTTTATGCTTTAAAGACCAACAATCTTGTGTATCGTGTCCTGGAGACCCCGAGTGGTAAGCACATTTTGGCTTGGATTGTATCTTTTTCTCCCTGGTTTTAGAGGTGGAGCAAGTTCGATAATTTTCTTGTAATCCATTAATATTGCCAATACATTTTCAAGGGAATCGCCTAGTGGAGTGAACACCCGATTTTTCGTTCTTTCAAATTTTCTTTTCCTATCTGGGTATTAGTTGAACGCAGCCTGTTGTTGACATGGCATATTGTCTTGTATTTTTTGAATGGGGGGACTGTAGGTTGGTCTCCTAACTTGCCCCTGTACAACAAGGGATACATCTTCATTGCCTTTATCAGGTACACCCTTGGGATCGCTCGCATACTTGCAAGTCTGTATATGCTTGGAGACTGCTTCCAAGGCAGTGAAGTCTTTAATATTGCCTGCCTTCAGGCCCATCTCTGCCATTTCGCCGTGTTTGATCATTTCTGAGAATGGGTTTCCTATGCCTGCTAGGATCCTCTCATAGTAAGGCGCCTCTTGAATGTCAATAAATGTCATTACCATCTCAGTTTTCGTCATTGATGGAATGACTTGCGCTGCGAGATATCTCCACATTTGGGCATATTCTTGGAAAGATTCAGTACTTTGCTTTTTGATTTTAGTCACTTGGTATCGATCAGGTGCCATTTGTGACTTAAAATTGTACTGACTTAGAAAGGCGTGGGCCAATTCTTCCCAGTTGTGGATTTTGGCATTGTCAAGTCGGGCATACCATGCCTTAGCCTCTCCAGTGAGACTCTTTTGAAAAAGCTGCATTCTGAGGCTTTCATCTTCAGCATAAGATCCCAGTTCGCCAATGTACACTTTCAAGTGCGTATATGGATCGCCTTCCCCATTGTACTTTTCAAACTCTGGAACTTTGAATTTGGTAGGATATCGACCCCCGGGAATATGCAGAGATCTGAATAAGTGACACTCCCATAATTTCCAGTCCCTTTGATTGACCAGATGGTCTCCTCCATTTGTTGGACTTTCTTTCTTAGATCCCCAGTTTCTCGATCATCCCTGAGATTTGTGATTTCTTTATTGGAATGAGGTTTAGGTATCTGGGTTTTCATCTTTTTGCCAATACCCTGACTGCCCCCTGGTGTGGATGACTCTGGTTGAGTAGGCATTATTTGGCCCTGGATTCCTCCATGTGCCGAGGATTCTAGGTGGATGGGTATTTGGGTACCCTGAGTGGATTGGTGTAGTTCTTTGAGCATAACAACCAACTCTGTAATTTGATAGCTTAATCTTTCGAACTCCTCGCAAGAAATAGGATTCGACTGGGCAGATGAAGACATAATTGGCTATAGGCTCGTGGCCTTTTTGGATTTTGAGCGGGTAACAGGCCCAATTGCTTCCCTACAAAAGACTTATGTAGTTTAGTCTTAAGGTAATGTAAATGTTATCATAACATGTCTGTTTTAGGAATATTGTCCTGCAAAACCGGGTGTTAATTGATAACATGCATGCACAAATAATATTCATATTTTCCATTACATAAAGATGAACATGGAATAAAATTACAAGTAAATGTTTTTACAAGTAATTGAAAATGGAAAGCATGAAGAGACTTTCCTTGGTTTATCAGAGGTTGACCTATCTTAGGGTTTCTCTCGCGGCTTTTTGGCATGAAGGTTCCCATATCATCGTAATCTACTTGACGGTAGGTTAATCCGGTCTTTCAACTGGAGCGAATCTGGGTGGTGCCTTTCTTGAGCTCCGTTGGAATTATTCTTCCTACGAGTCCAGTAATCAAACACCGATATGATAGCCTCCTGATGGAAGAACCACATAACATACATTCACATACAACGTGTCTCATCGTTTATGAAAATGATGACATGTACGAAGCACTAATATCACAAATAGATATAGTATAGTGCAGTAAGTAAAAATGCATTCGTACACATTCATCATAAATGTAAATGCAACATTCACATACAAGCATATAACAATTTTGAAAAGCTTGTACTAGCGGCTTAAGCCCTCTTACTGGAGTCCCCGGCAGAGTCGCCACCTGTCGATGTCGGGATTTTTTAGTGTCCCTTTTTCGTTACTTGGTCTTTGGTGTTCTCATGTTAATGTGAGATTTGTTTGAAAAAATAAGTGAAAAAGGTCCGACATGTATAATGTCGACGATTTGACTTTAAGAGGCGCCAGTTGGTGTATTTAACTGGTTGCACCAACGCAACCGAAAAGGTTTGCACATTGACCCAGTGATATGACACTGCTAAACGGGTCTGTAAAACCGAGATTCATTTAGGTCCGGGGGGCTTGATTATGCGGAGGGAAGGTGTTAGGCACCCCCCGTCATCCGTGTTGCCACGGTGACCGCCACTTCTCAAAGAAACTGTTATATGAATATGTGTGTGTGTGTGTGTGTGTGTGCATATGTGTGGATCAATGTGCAATTATTTGGAAGTCGTGTTGTACCTCGTTCGCACCAATATACATAGGGTTTGAATTTATAGAAAAATTCAGTTTTAAACAAGATATAGCAATGAAGTTTTGTAAAAAGAGGTTTTTTCAAACCCTGTGCTCAATTGTAATTGAGGCCTTTGATACTTCCATCTTATTATTAAATATTCGGCTTGTTTGCTTTTTTTTTCGAGATGCGAAGCATCTTCGAGAAAATAATATCTGTGATGTCGAACTCCTCATGGGCATGACATGACCATCCAAGGAAATTCGAACAATCAGAATAATGTACAAAATTTCACAAATTGAAAAATGTCCATCATGGGAACCGAATCTAGATTCAGTAGACTAAATCTGTGATCACATGATTCCTAGGCTCACATGATATTGCAGTTTATATGAAAAGCGATTAATATTATATATATATATATATATATATATATATATATATATATATAAAAAATCAGTAAATATATATATATATATATATATATATATATATGCATGATCAACCACCACGAAAGCAACTCCATGGGGATCGGAAAAGTAATATATAAAAGTTGTAAATATATATATATATATATATATATATATATATATATGTGTGTGTGTGTGTGTGTGTGTGTATGTGCGTGATCACCACCACGAAGTAACTCCATGGGGGATTAGAAAAGTAAATAAAGCTGTAAAAGTGATCAACCGCCACGAAGTAAACTCCAGGCGGGACGAAATGTAAATAAAGCTGTAAAAGGCCATGAAGTAAACTCCAGGCCTGACAAAATGTATACACACACACACACACACACATACACACACATATATATATATATATATATATATATATATATATATATATATAAAAGCAATAAACGCTCCGGATGTAAAATTAGGGCTCATCGAGACAAAGTCGACAACAGTTCATATATATAAAGTATATATATAAAAAGCAAGTAAACGCTCCGCATATAAGTCAGGCTCAATCGAGGCATAACTCGATAATGTTAGTCCATATAAAATATATACATATATATAAGTATATAGATCTGAAGACAAAAATGAAAGCCACAGACCGAAGTCCGGGCATACGCACTCAACACGACTCTCAATGTGTAGAATAGTGTGTGCCAATATGAAGAGAGAGGCTTTATAGAATGTAAGAAGGCTTATAGTGGGCTGCCAATGCAGACTTCTATGACTCTAAATGGATAAACACTCAGCTCCCACCGATAAATATATGACTGTATATGGGCTAACAGGTGTTTAAAAAGAGCAAGCACTCAATATAGGGTGTGTATAAAGCCAATTAGACAGGGCTTCCTCGCCTTTTCTCTCCCTGAAATGGCTAGCCCAAGCCCCATATATATAGAACTGATGGCCGCAGGTGTACCTGCGGCAGCCTCTGATACACTTGCGGCTGGTCGTGGTGCATCCGGGCCTCGCGGGTCTCGTCGTCTCAAAGTACGTGCACTCGTGCAATGTAATGTCCGCTCGAACTTGCAGAACTTCAATCCGAGTATCCGAACGAGGTGTACAAGACCATCTTCGGATTGCTTTTGTTGAGAGTTACTCAATGACATGGGATTTGCCCTTTTTGATTCCAAGAAGATGGGTCCATAACCAAAATAGCATTCCCGGGTTCCTGTTAGGCAATCTGGTGAGCTGTTTCGCGTAGTTTTCGCTTCGAAGTTAAGATATGAGTCTTGTGGGACTAATTTTGAATCAATTTGAGTTGACATGAGTGTATTTGATTTGAAGTGAAGTTAAGTTGGCAAAATGACCATTTTGCCCCTCCCGGGGTTATCTCCAGTTTTCGCACAGTTGTAACAGGTCTTTCCCAGGGTTATCTCTGAGATGGTCATGATGTTGACTCTGAATGTACTCAGGGTTATCTCTGAGGTTGGAATTGATGTTGTGGTCCTCCAACATCATGACCATCTCAGAGATAAAGTGATAAGTACAGTTGTAACAGGTTTTTCAAAAACTTGTTGGGTAAAATCTAATTACACACAACACGCAAGTATACATGGTCAACAAGTAATAAAGTGATAAGTTGAGTATCGTTCCCATAGAGAATTATTTAATAAGAATTACCAATTACTAACCTATGACCAATTTAATCTTATTTAAACAAATGATTTAATAATTTAATTTAAAATAATTAAATAAACTATTACTAACTATCCCTAGAATGAAACAAGATATTGAAGACATGAGATTACAATTTCACTTATTGTTTCATTTAAATCAACACACTTCCTGTTAAGCCAAATTATTTATACTGGATTGTTAATTAATAACACGAAAGTAAAATATGGCCATCTCTCAATGCACCATACTCATATCAAATCAAATCCACAGATGATAAAATCAATTTGAACACCCTAATTAACTAACCCACTATATCTCTATGTGAATTACAATTAAAAAGGGTTTAAGTTCACGTTCTTATTAGACTACATATGGCGTAAAGGTATATCTCTATCCTAAACACGAATCATGAATTCCATCTATGCAGAAATCACAAACACATGCTATCATGATCAGATCTAAATCTATACTTCATCTCTTGAGTTCATATAGATTATCACGGTAATTGTTAGCTAGGCAATTAAGCAGTTAAAAACAAATCATAATAGACAATCCAAATATAGTTAATAAGACTAACAAAGTAAATTACACAATAAGATCCATAGTAATCTCAAAATAGAGTTTAATTCATAATTGAACTAGAATCCATCATCCATAATTGATTAAGCATTAAAAAGATACAATTAGATAAGAAATGAAATTAGAATTGAGATAAACAAATCAAGCATTCTCTTGCTTCCAATTTGATTCTCCAATGATAATCAATAGCTTTAATCTTCAATTCTAATCTAATCTAGGGTTCCTAATCTAAGAAATAAAGTAAAGAATAAGTTAATAGAAATCTATCCCAAGAGGGATTTTTATGGAGTCTTAGAACTAGCCTCCCAATCGAAGTTAAACTCAAGTATTTATAGTTCTAATGGACACCCTAACAAGTTAGGCAACTAAGAATCCTATTCTAGCTCAAATTGGACATCAAATAACCCAAATCAGCTGTGTCCCTACCGACTAGCGCGCCCTGCGCTGTTCCTAGGCAATTTTGGGTGCATCCCACGCTAATGTAGCAGAGTTTCTGGTGGCTCAGCGCGCCCTAGCGCGGTCCGCGCTACTCTGTTTTCTACTGCGACGTCCTTTGGTAAAACGGGCATAACTTTTGATCCGTTTAGAGTTAGGGGGCTTGCCACCAATCAAATTGAAGATATCGATGAGATCTACAACTTTCATTCTTTGAAAATTGACAGATTCGGATTTGATCAAGGCGGAAATCGGGCTTGAAGTAGATGCTATGTAAATGGCAAACATGACAACTCTTAGCTTTGATCTTCGTTGATAAAAAGGCCATAACACACACATCGGAACTCCGATTGGGATGATTCAAGATGTTTCGAAAAGCTAAGAAGTAGATCTACAATAAATTCCAAGTTCCAAGCCAAGAACATGCATCCAAATTGGTGTTAAAAGTCCTTCAATATTCCCTTCTTATATTTGCTTGCGTATTTTAGTCCAAAAGATGTCCGAATTGCTTTCCCTTGCTTCTTCATGCCAATGTCATGTCATCGCCTACAAAATAACATAAAATGTATGAAAAGTAACTAAGAAACATGAATATTAACAACTAATTCAAATATGAGATAATCTGATATAAGTAGGTATAAAACCTCTTTATCACAGTATACCATACTGGCCTATGCATCGCGTCATTGCCAAATGTCGCGCCACAACACACCGATCCTCGGCATGTGCCTCGCGTCGTCATAATGTCGGAACCGAGCATGGCCTTGACCTCAATTGGTAAATCGTGACGCCGCGATCATGCGGGTTAGCGAGAATGGGCGAAAAAAATTATTTTACATTATCTGAGTCTGTAATTGTTGATATGATGCAATATTATGACTCTTAAAAATGTAATTTTGTTATTGTGATATTATAGGGCTAAGAATGAGCATATAATTAACAATTAACGAGTTTTGTTACTAATGTAACTTGATTATGTGGTTAAAAATTAGTCCATACATGAAATATGTACTTATTTGTATATAGAGTATCCAGTAGTGACTAATTGTGTCCTAATGACATGTGATTAGGATATTGAGAATCAAACCACACGGTTTAACTTACACGCAAGGCAAGTTTTCTAACCCTAAACTTTCTTTGTGCAAGTTTCTTAACCCTAGTTATATCGTGCAAGCTCCTAAATCTTACCTTTTGATATTGAGCTAGTTGTTTTTTCTAATAATTAACTTGTTATTTAGCATACAAGTATCTAAATTCTAATACACTAATGTTGAAAAAGTTTATCGTTCAATTTACTATTTGTTATGTATGCTCAATACTCAATTCTAAATAAGATTTTAACCTTAGCTTAATATTGTTCAAGCAAGGTATGTTATGTTATTCAATGCTTATGCTTTTAGTTTATTCCTAAAGCATGACCTTACTATGCAATGTTGATTCATTTATAACTTATTACATAGCGCATTGTTACTACATTTTATTCAACTAATCCTTAGTGATGTTAGTTAAACTCTAAATTACCTTGAAACTTATCCAAACCAAACTTACTTTGGTTTAGACTTGTATTCTAAATCTTTGAGATGAACAACCCTACTACATGGGATAATTTACGCGTAAGCGTTGAAATGTTTAAGGCACAATACATTGTATGAAGAAGGGTGATCTCCCTAAGTACGAGGAGTTAATATAGTCTTATGACTGTTAAAGTTTAAGTTGAAAGAATACTTATAACTATGAACATAGTTCGTGGTCTTTTGACCCTCAGTTATACATTTTGAATTTTGTTCCTGATTATTATTGATGAAGTACCTTATTTATTTCTATTGAGCCTATTCATTTGGCAGTTGATATGATGTTTATTCATTCTCATTTCAAGTGAGCATTGTTTGCTCACTCTTGCTTATATAAACATTTCAGCTAAAGTTGAGAAGGTCGATGAACCTACAACCAGTAAAGGGAAAAGGGAAGATAAGCAAGTATTGAAGACTTGTAAATCTGTTGATTTTTATATTGTTAGACTTTATTTTATATCTTGTCATGTAATTATTTAATTTTTCGCATATGATGTTTGTATTAAAGGTTAGATAACAGAGGAGATTTTGTTGAACTTATTGATGTAACCCTTTAATGGGAAGGTTTATTATTAAACTTTATTATGTTTGGGTAGTTAGATATGAATGTTTTATCAAGTGAACACCAAATTTGGTGGAAATGAAGTACCGGATTTGGGGTGTCACAAGTTGGTATAAAAGCTTTAGGTTATGAACCTTAGGTGGGGAAAAGCCTTAGTAAGTAACCTTTGAAAAGATAGTGGTGATAAACTCTTATCGAGTTTTAAGGAAGAAGTAATAAAACACTTATGTATGCATGTGATTACAACTTATGTGCTCGTGAGTGTCGAGTAGTAATGATTAGTAATTAAAACTTAAAATGTTGTTGTCAGGATGGCTAATGTAGGAGAATCCACTCAGGCTAGGGAAGAAGGATCCCAGATGCCTAGAGAGGAGGAGCCTCGAGATATTCAAATACCTATGGCATATGATAATGATGTTATCCTGGAACTTTAGTAGTTCAGGAAAGTAATGTAAATAGCAGTGATGCTATTGTTCTTATGTTTTCTAAAAGATTATGAATGAATAAAAGTTATTATTTTATTCAAAGTGTTATGTGTTATGTGATGATCTTTTATGGTGTGCAAATTAAGTAGAAAATACTTAAAGGAATTGAGTAATAATCTAATGAGTGTATTTTAATAGAAAATACCTTCAAGAAGACGTTAGGCTCGACAAAGAACCCCTGAGGGATCTACCAACAATAACAACGTCGAAGCTAACCCCGTTTAGTAGTTAGTGACGTTATTAACGGGTGAATTACAGAATCAACCGCAGAATCAAGCTGTGATATTTAAGGACTTCAAGGCGGTGGGACCACCAGAATTTTGTGGGTCCATGAATCCGGTTGAGGCACATACTTGGATTATAGAGATAGAGAAAGTGTTTGATGTAGCTAGAGTAGGTGAGAATCAGAAGACTACTTTTGCAACATTCATGTTGAAAGTAGAGGCTGGTTATTGGTGGCAAGCCAATAAAACTCGAGGAGGACAAGGGGTGATGACTTGGGATAGGTTTAAGGAGATATTCTTCGAGACCTATTTCCCAGAGAGTTTGAAGAATCAGATGGAGGTACAGTTTCTGGAACTGAAGCAGGGATCAATGACGGTATCGGAGTATGCCACAAAATTTAACGAATTGGCGAGGTTTGCGCCATATCAAGTCAACACGGATGCGCGCAAAGCACGAAGATTTGAACAGGGACTGAAACCTTGGTTGTACAGTAGGGTCTCCCTGTTCCAGCTGAAGACATTTGCAGCGGTGCTTGAGAAAGAAGAACATAGAAAGAACAGAGAAAGAAGAAGAATGAGGGTGAAGGTAAGAATGGTGGTGGGAGTAGTGGAAATCATAACAATAACCTGAAGAGAAAATGGAATGTAAATGTGGGTGCTGGAAGCCAGCAGGGTAACCAGCAGAAGAAGTTCAAAGCATGTGCTACATGCGGGAAGTTTCACGCGAGTGTGTTCTTAAGGGGGAAGGGTGTATGCTTTAACTGTGGCCAGGAGGGTAACATTGCCCCGAGTGAATAGTACCCCATGAATAGTACTTTATGAATAGTACCTGAGTGAATAGTACCCCATGAATAGTACTTCATGAATAGTACCCCGTAAATAGTACCCCGATATGAAAAGAAAAAAAAATTAATAAGGATGTTCAGAAGAATATTTTCGTGAAAAGATACTAGATGAAATGCAAATTTCAAGGATATTCTTTGAATTTCAAGGAGTATAGAAGCATTACTTATCAACATGGGTGTAGAATTAGGAATATAAAATAAAATAATATTACTTACATACTACAGAGTATGGAATAAAATATTATTTATTACGAATATTGAACAAAATAATATCCCTTACCTTAGTAGGAGAGTAATTCTGACTGGTATAGCAGAGATATTCTTGAAGAAAACTTGTACTATTTTCTACACTCAAAGCTTCCTTAAACTCAAAAGAAATACGCTTAATATTATAGAAGAAGAATTCTCTGATTCTGGTGTGATTTTCATTTCTAAACTAAGCATCCTATTTATAGGAGAATGGTTGGGCACTATTTGAATATGAAAATCACGGACAAACAGTAGAAGTTCACGGGCGCTGCAATCGGCTAAAACTTTTGATATTTTTGATTTTACTATGCTGCACTATGCAGTACTATGCAATATAATAAAATATAATATATTCTATTTTATATAAAAAGTTTTCTATTTTATTACTATTATAATAATAATAAAAAACAAAACTTATAATATATATATATAACACACACACGGCACACACACACACACACACATATATATATATATATAAGTAATAAAACAAAATTGAGATAACTTTCTACCGACGATTTTGTAAAATGAGTAAGTGGGGGTCCATGTAATAAGCCAAATTTACAACAAATACTTCATAAAAAAACCCTCTATTTATCTCAATTCACTTGGCTTTACTAAACACATTTTTAATAATATTTATTCATCATTAATATTATAACTCGCAATATTAACAACCAGATCATTCCCAGGAAAGAGGGGGCTTTTCGATAAGGAATTCTCCTTATTGGCGCGCAATTAGATGACCAAACCACTTTGCTCGACAGAACTTTCTAGACATTGTCAATAATGCAAATAATAATATGAATAACTGTGTCGTCTCATTAATTAATTTAATAACATAAAATATTGTGCAGATGATACTGTGACAATAATTGAATCAATAATATGAGATACTATGCATCAACTATTGTTGCAATAACTGAATAAAACTGAGTGACTTTTCACGTAAGCATCAATAATCAAAGATAATGTACAATACCGTGTGCTACTATGCAACCACACATATTACTGTACTTTTATCACCGGGTATTTCAACGGTTAACGGTAAAAGTTTTGTCGTTATTTTTATAAAAGGTTATTTCTGTCGCTTTCTAAATTCGACAGTAATTCCGTTGTCGGATCCACCAATGATTGTGCCGTCATACAGATATTCCCTGATAAAATGAATATTTTCCGACCAAACGAATATTTTATGAAAACTTGCTTACTTTGCAAAATTTGTAAATATTATCCACAACTATAACATTATATCAAATCCACACCTTATTATTCAAATAAAATTTAGAGAATGTTAAATCTTTATTCATAAAAGTTGGGGTCTTACAACCTCCCCTTCTTATGAAATTTCGTCCTTAAAATTGGTGTACGTACCTGGTATGTCGAAGAGGTGAGGATACCTTTTTTTTATTTCAGATTCTAATTCCCAGGTCATTTCCTCAATATCATTGTCGGATTATTTGAATCTTTTCCGTAGTCATACGTACCGATTCTGGTCTCAACAATGTTGCTTCACCCACCTCGTCCCAACATACTGGAGAACGACACTTGCGTCCATACAATGTCTCGAATGGAGCTATGCCTATACTTGCTTGATAACTGTTGTTGTAGGAAAATTTCACTAATAGCAAGAACTTGTCCTAACTTCCTTTTAAGTCTAGGACACAAAGTCTTAATAGATCTTCAAGAGTTTGAATAGTCCTCTTCGACTGCCCGTCCATCTGAGGATGATATGCCGAACTGAATCGTAAATCCGTGCCCATAGCTTTCTACAAACTAACCCAAAATCGTGAAGTGAATCTTGGGTCTCGATCAGAAACTATGGATACTGGCATAACATGCAGTCTTACAATCTCATTTATGTATATACGAGCAAGACGTTCAAGTGAATAAGTTTTTCGTATAGGTAAGAAATGCGCAGACTTGGTTAATCTATCAATAATGACCCAAATTGCATCTATGCCTTGAGAAACCTTGGGAATACCAGTAACGAAATCCATGTTAATGTGCTCCCACTTCCATTCTGGAATTTCAAGTGGTTGTAATGGACCTTTTGGCACTTGATGCTCCGCCTTAACACGTTGACAAGTTAAACACCTTGAGATAAACTCTGCTATCTCTCTCTTCCTATTGCTCCACCAAAATGTATGTCGAAGATCACGATACATTTTGGTACTCCCAGGATGGATTGCAAACTATGTGTTGTGTGCCTCCATCATGATTTTATACTTCAAATCACAGTTGTTAGGAACAAAACGTATGGAGTTGACTCTAAGTATTCCTTCTTCATCGATTCTTGCTTTCGGAATAACACCTTCTTGTACTTTCTTCCTCATACGCATCAGCTCCAGGTCTGTAGCTTGAGTAGCTTTAACTTTATCAATTAAAGTTAGTTCTACCCGTATATTTGACATCATCACGTGGGTCCCTGAAGTCTTTAACTCTATTTCCATCCTTTGCAAGTCATATTAAATTGGCCTTTGCATTGACAATATCGCACTCGTACCCGTATATGATCTTCTACTCAACGCGTCAGCCACCATGTTCGCTTTTCTAGGATGGTATTGAATGGTATGATCATAATCTTTCAACAGCTCAAGCCATCATTGTTGCCGCATGTTGAGTTCCTTTTGGGTGAAGAAATATTTGAGGCTTTTATGATCTATATAGATCTCCACCTTCTCCCCATACATGTAATGTCTCTAGATCTTTAGCGCAAAAACAACTGCTGCCAACTCTAGATCATGAGTAGGATAATTCCTCTCATATTCTTTGATTTGTCATGAGGCATAGGCTATGACTTTCCCATGTTGTATGAGAACACATCCTAACCCTCTGCCTGAAGCATCACTGTAGATGAAAAATTCCTCTGAACCTGATGGTATTGTTAGAACAAGTGCTGAAATGAGTGTCCACTTGAGTTCTTGAAAACTCTTCTCACATTCCTCGTTCCAACTGAATTTTGTATCTTTTCGAGTCAGCTGAGTTAATGGACTAGCGATTCGAGAAAATCCTTGCACGAATCTCCAAAAATAACTAGCTAAGCCTAGAAAGCTACGTACTTCGGTCACTGACTTAGGTTGTTCCCAGCTTTGTATTTCTTCAATCTTCGCTGGGTCAATAGATATTCATTGATTTGATATCACGTGCCCAAGGAATGCTACTTCCTTAAGCTAGAACTCTCATTTCTTTGACTTGTCTTATAGCTTGTTTTCACGCAACTTTTGGAGTATATGAGGATTTCACGTGCTCATGATCTTCACGGCTTTTGGAGTATATGAAGATTTCATCAATAAAGACAACCAAAAAATGATCCAAATATTCGTTGAATACTCAGTTCATCATATCCATGAAGGCAGCAAGAGCATTGGTCAATCCAAAAGACATGACTAGGAATTCGTAATGCCCGTACCGAGTTCTGAAAGTAGTCTTTGAAATGTCATCAGTTTTAATCTTTAACTAATGATATCCGGAACGAAGATCGATCTTTTAAAAGAATTTGGCACCTTGCAACTGGTCAAACAGGTCATCAATGCGAGGAAACAGGTACCTATTTTTGATGGTGACATGATTCAACTCCCGATAGTCAATGCAAAGTCGCATACTCCCATCTTTCTTCTTTACGAATAGAATAGGAACACGTCAAGGAGACGTACTAGGACAAATGAAACCGATGTCTAACAATTCCTGCATTTACGTTTTTAACTCCTGAAGTTCAATAGGAGCCATTCCATATGGGGTTTTAGAAATGGGTTTTGTACCGGGTTCAAGGTCAATACAAAACTCGATTTCACGCTCTGGGGGTAGAATAGGAAGTTCTTCAGGGAATACGTCAGGAAATTTATTAACAATAGAAACATCATTCAAATCTGACGTATTTTTGTTTAAATCCTTGATATGGGCTAAGAAAGCTTGACATCCATTTTTTAATAAACGAATGACTTTATGGCTTGATATGACAGTGATTGACTTTAGTAGTTTGGTTGCTTGAATTCGCATAATAGGTTGGTTAGGAATATGAAAGCTAATAACCTTACGAAAATAATCAATTTTAACATGATGATTAGTTAACCAATCAATCCCTAAAATCACATTAAATGTAAGTATTTTCAAAGAGATAGATCGACAGGTAACGTGACGGTGCCGATTTGAATCTAACAAGATTTATAAATAGTGGATGTAATGAAGGTTTCTCCCAACGGAGTTCCAACAGATAAGTCAAAGTCTAATTTCTCTGGAGTCAAATTTAAATGTTGAGCGCAAGTAGGTGAAATAAAAGAATGGGTAGAACCGATATCAAATAAGGCATAGACTTCGCAAGAGTTCATGATTAGCTTACCCGTGATAACTTCGTTTGGGTTCCTCACTTTTTGGGAGGTCACGACAAACGCTCTCCCTTGAACTACCAACTTTGACTTGTCTGGGATAACCTTTGGTACGTCACCATCCCAGCTGGACTTGACTTCGCTGCATGACAAAATCGAGCTAAATGACCTTCCTTTCCGTAATTGTAACACACTTTGGGTTGCTGCGTATAGTTTCGACTGATGTGTCCTTCCCCGTCAATCAAGCATTTGTGTAAACGAATCGATGGTCGCTCTCCTTCCTTGAAAACAAAATTGGTCTTTCTTCTGCTCCATCGCATCTTTGTAACGATCGAGAACTTTGTAATTGATTTTAAATATTTATTGAATTAAATAAATATTTTAATTAATTTATTTATGGAGATAAATAAATAATTGATGAAATTGTGGTGTAATAATTTAGTTAAGTACGTATGTTAACTAAATTAATTAATGATAATTTTATTATTTGAAGATTTAATTTAATAAAATAATTAAATTAAATGAATTGTTTAATATTTAAGGAAATAATTAAATTTAAATAAAATAATGCTCTAGTTTAATTTAATAATTAAATTAGATATATAATAATTTGTTAAGCATAAGTACATTTATAATAAAAATTATAATTATTATAGTTGTAATTGTAAGTTATTAAAATTAATTAAATAAAAGTGTGACACATGGAACTATATAATATAAGTATTATAAAAATAAATCAGAATGGGGATTTTGTGTAGCCAAACATGGCCTTGTGGCCTTTGGCATAATCTAACTGACGTAGCTTTTGGGCTCTTACCTGAAGAGTACGTGGGAGAGAGACCTAGACCTATATCAGTTTATATCTTATGCGTATTATTTTTCCTAAGGCTAAGTAAGAAAACACAGAGTGTTAGAGGAAATTGAGAGAGAAGAAGAACAAGAGAGATGTCGACGTCGGGATTTTTATTTGTCCCTTTCTGTTCTTGTCTTTTGGTGATCTCATGTTAGGTGAGATTTGTTTGAAAAAATAAGTTTGAAAATGTCCGACATGTATATGTCGACGATTGGATTGTAAGAGTCGTCAGTTGGTATTTTTAAATGGTTTCACTAACTCAATCGAGAAAAGGTTTGCACATTGACCTAGTGATGTAACACTGCTTAACTGGTCTATGAAACTAAGATTCATTAGGGTCTGGGGGCTTGATTAAGCAGAGGGAAGGTGTTAGGCACCCCCCGACTTCCGTGGTGACCGCTACTTTTCAATTTAAACTTTTATCTGAATGTGTGTGTGTGTGTGTAGGTCAATGTGCGATTATCTGGAAGTAGTGCTATGCCTCGTTTGCACCTATATACAAAGGGTTTGAATTTTGTATAAAAGTTCAATTTTAACGAGATATGGAAGTTATATTTTGTAAAATAGGTTTTTCAAACCCTTGTGCTTAATATTAATTGAGACCTTTGAAACTTCCATTTTATTATATGTCCGGCTTGGTTGCTTTTATTATTTTCGAGATGCGAAGCATCTTTGAAAAAATAAAATAGATAGCAGTGTTGAACTCCTTGTGGGCATGAGAGCCATCTAAGGAAATTCAAACACCGTGAATAATTTACAAAGTGGTTTTAGTTTAAAAATGTCCATCACGGACCTCAATCTAGATTCAAGAGATCAATCATGATCACATGATTCTGTGGCTCACATGATGATGCAATATGTAAGAAAAGTCAGAATAAATAATATATATATAAAAGTCAGAAATATATATATATATATATATATATATATATATATATATATATATGACTTTTATATATATATTATCATATATATATATATATATATATTTACACTTTTATATATATATTACTTTATGACTTTTCTTACATATATATATATATATATATATATATATAATATATATATATATATATATATATATATATATATATATATATTATATATATATATATATATATATATATATGATCAATCTACACAAAGTAAACTCAGTGCAGACAAAAATGTAAATATATATATATATATATATATATATATGATCTAGTCTCAATCGATAATTGAGAGTATATATATATATATATATATATATATATATATATATATATATATATATATATATATATATATATGCGATAAAAGCTACTGAATCAATTTGTTCGGGAATATGCACACAACACGACTATCAATGTGAATAACTGTGAGTGAACGAAAGTGGAGAAAGACTTTAAGAAATGTGAGAGATCTTACAGTGGGCTACCAAGAAGACTTCAAATAGCTTTAAATGAATGAATACTCGGTTTCCACCGATAAAATATAGCAAAGAACAAGCTCACAAGTGTTTGGAAAGAGAAAACACTCAATTTAAAGTGTGTACAAAGCAAAATGGACAGGGCTTCGTCGCCTTTTCTCTCTTGAAAATGGCCACCCCAAGCCCTCTATTTATAGAAAGAGGAGTCGCAGTGTACTGCGGACAGTATGCAGTCCACTGCAAGGCTACCCGGGGTTCCCCGAGCTCAAGTGGGCCTCAATAGTCTCGGCAATGCGTGCATGCATACAATGTGTTATCCACTCGAACCTTCATAACTTTCAATCTGGGCATCCGATTGAGGCGTATAATACCTTTCCGGAATGCTGTTGTTGAGAGCTACACAATGACATGGGATAAGAGGTTGTACGAAGTTGGGAAGATGGGTCTATGCCCAAATCTTCAGGTCTTCAAATTTTATCTGGTGTGCTGTCTTGTGCAGTAGTAACTTAGGATTTGAGCTATGGTTCTTGTAGGACACTTCTGTGTAGAATGTGGTATTAAATGTTGTTGAGACGGTGTGAATGTGGGATTGAGGTGGCAAAATGATGATTTTGCCCTTCACCGGGGTTATCTCCGATTTTGGGCTGATATAGCAGTCGTTGCTCAGGGTTATCTCTGAGATTGGGCTACTGTAAATGCTGGATGTCCTCAGGGTTGTCTCTGAGGTGTGCCTGACCTATCAAGGTTATCTCTGAGGTTGGAACTGAGTGCCTCGGGGTTATCACCGAGGTTGAAGCTTACTTCTGGGGGTTAAAACAAGCTTTTTCGAGGTCATCTCCTAAACTGCAACTGTATTTCTCGGGGTTATCTCTGAGGTCAGAACTGAATCTCCCGGGGTTGTCTCTGGGACTGGAACTGAGCATCTTGGGGTTGTCTCTAAGATGGAAATGACTGAGTATCCCGGGGTTGTCTCCGGGATTGATCTATTTTGACCTCCAGGGTTATCTCTAGAAAATAATTCTGCCCTTCTGCAAGGTTAGTAACAGGAATACAAAAATTTTGAGTGTCTACAGATGCCCCTCTTTATCATATTCATGCAGTGTAATGGCATGGATATGATAAAGAATACTAGACACTTGAAATGTGACAGGATAATCATGATGCAATGTACTACAGCATGATGCAAATGTATGATGAATGTGGTTTATTGGTCCATTTTCCAACGGGACGTGGTGACTGTTTGCTCCCACGACTTATGATGGGGACTGTAGTTATCACTGATGACTCTGATGAACTGCTTGGATGTGTGATCCAAAGCTCTCAGGAACTTCTAGGATGTTAACGTTGGGGTTATCACCAAAGTCCTTAATCCTTGGTACAGACTTCCCACTAAGGATGTCCCTCTCATGTACGAGAGACTCGTGGGCATATGTGCTCTGTCTGATGAAGATTTTTATAACAGATTCCATCATCGGTCCTCCCCGATGAGGATGGTTTTCCCTGGTTTGTAGCGCTAGGTCCTTCCAGTGTTCTGTTGGAGTTACTGCCAACAGTTGGGGTTGTCAGGGTTGCATGACCTTCATTGAAATGTACTTCAACGGATACCATCACCGGATCATCTCCGATGCTTTGCTGGGTTTATTTGCCAATAACTGATGATGTCAAGGCTGCTTGACCTTCGTTGAAATGTGTTTCAACGGTTGAGATCATCAGATGGCTTCTGATGCTTTACTGGATTTACTTGCCAACGGCTGAAATAATGTCAAGGTTACTTGACTCTCATTGAAATGTACTTCAACGGCTGAAATCATCGGATGGCTTTCGATGTTTTGCTGGATTTACTTGCCAACGGTTGAAATAACGTCAAGGTTGCTTGACCTTCGTTGAAATTTACTTTAACGACTGATGTTTGTATGAAGTTTCCGCTGGGGAGAGGTTTTTGGAGTAACGACCCTGAACTAACGGCATAGGACCTTTGTGAGGTATTGCCGAATGTAGTTTGCAACAGCTGTGATCATTAGTGTTGTGAAACCTGTGTCTGGGTGAATACCAATGAGTGATATGTAGACCCGCAGTTTGGTCTTTGAAAACCAGGATTTTAGGCTTTTTCGCGCAATCGCGTAGCGTCTTTTTTCTTGATTTGACTTTTTCAGCTTATGAGACCTCCTTTGCAACTCAAATTAGACTGAGCCGGAGGGGTGGGACCCACTTACGATAGCCGAAGGTACATATTCGGCCATCCGTGGGTGTACTTATAGGTTGTTTTCCTTTTATAACTCATTTTCAAGTTGCGCCACACAGAGAATCCAAGAGTTCTTCTTCAGATTTGCTGAGTTCGGGTGGCTTAAAGCAAAATCTCTCACCGTACAAGTGTTCTACACTATCCTGGTAACGTATGCATGTCTTATTTTCTAGTTTTTTTCCGTTAAAAAATGAGTTATCATATGAAATGCGTCTAAACACATAGTAATGAATATGCATGCTCATATGACTTGATAAAAAATATTCAACATAGTAAATTTTAACCATGCTGAACATAATGATGTGAAAAAAATTTGACTTTTACATTTTTCTGCTATTTCTTATCCTATTTGAAGACAAATGAGCAAAGGTTGTAAAGCAAAGTAATCCTAGTAATTAGGCTACCTTATGGATTGTGACTTTGACATTTTTATGCATATATGATGTTTATGACTGTGGGTTGGTGTGCTACTGAATGACCACCTAGTCATGCCTACGTGCATGTGGATGGTCCTATTTACAAAGGAGACTGGCAAAAAATTTCCATGAGCCTAGGCATTGGGTAGACATGCATTTTTAATTCTACTGTAGGCGTATGTTAAAGTAATGCATGCATGCATATAGTCATAAAATGCATTTAAAAAGCTCTAGGTTAGAATTTACCACACCCTTTTTGAGGTGATTTGGAGACTTGTGTCCAGATATATGGATCCAGATCAGCCGAGTAGTTCCTGTAGGACCACTTCAAGTGTGCGGAGGAGGGCTTTTAATGTGCCTCGACCTCGTTCAGTCAGACAGCCTTGTCGGTTGGTGGAGGCGGTTATTCGTTCTATCCGGGTTGATGTACCGGAGGTTGAGGACGAGGAGGAGGATGTACCAGTTGTGGCTCCCGCTCCTGCTGCTTATGTTTCCCGTAGGGATCTTTTCAGGCATTAATGTGACGATCCTAGAGCTTCTGAGTGATAAAAATCAAATACATATAAACTTTAATATATCAATTTTTAACCGGTAAAAATTGAGCTTTTAGGCGCCTAAAGTCATTCGTGTGCTGTTATCATGCCATATTATAAGATCTCTTCAAATCTGACCTTATCTACTGATTTAATTTGTATATAAATGCTAAATATACATAGATCTTGCTTTACTATGGTTAAATTTAGTTTTTAACCATTAAATTTGTTGTAAATAGTTAATATTTGACATGTATTCTCTAGATCTATCCTAGATCTAGCTTTTAATCGGTTCAAAAGCAGAAAAACTTGAAACGTTGAGCTAGAATGGCTAAGATATGGATGGATCTAATTTTCTTTCTAGTTTTTCTAAATAATAGCAACCACGTTACCCTAGATCTGTATCTAGAGGAAGCGGGAAGTTTATTTCACTCTCATACAAGGATTTAATCAATAAATAAAGAATAAGAATACCTGAGTAAGCGGGGACGAAAAGCCTCCTCCAAGAAGGTAATCACCATCCGGAGCATCTTGCCACGAAAGCGTCAATCGCTCCATGATGTAATCCCGCATTTTTCATGGATGCCCTGTTATAATATTCTGAGCAACTTGGTGAAGATGAGAAATGTTAGGCAACAGCTGACGTCGAAAGATCGGATCGGTACGGAACCTATCCGACACGGCCCCTATCAGCCTCTAGAAGATCTCGTCTTCCAAACTAGTGCCTGCATGAGATGGTCCGATATGTGCTCTCGGACGCTGGCCGGAGCCTGCCAAAAGATATAAATTTGATTACTAATAATAATTTATCTAATGTGATAAATTCTGATAATTTCGTGAAACATAAAAAATATTACCTCCAGGAAGTGTATATGCGGGTATCCTCGGCAGACACAACACTCGATATCTGTCGGTACTGCTAATAGGGGGATCTTGAGATGCGGCCCATAGTCTTAGATCCTAATCTTGATCTAATACAATATCGGGAAGGGGTTGAAGAATCTAACGGCATAGAACCCCTCTTAATAGCCTCCAGCTCAGCTATACGCTGGTCCCGAAGCCTCTAAAATTGGTCTTGTAATTTATTTTGTATACCCCGTGAGATCAAGACAAACCCCGATGCCAACCCAGGGAGATCAAATCAAATCTCGACGAAAATCCTAGGAAATCATCAAATCAACTTCAGAGATAACCCTGAAGACAGACAAGAGTCGATAACAGTCAAATAAACCTCGGAGATAACCCTGAGGAAAGATAGCTGCAGCACGTCAAGCCCGTAACAAATCGGGAGGGAAAAAGAGTAATTTTGCCAACTTAAAATCAAATCAAGTCAAATAACTGCCATGAAGGTCATGAAGAACCATAACATCAATCCCGAGTGAAAACATCGCAAGACAGCTCATCAGACGGACTACGAAGACTCGAAGATCTGTTCATGGAACCGTTTTCCCAGATTCGGAAAAGGTCAAATCCCATGTCATTATGTAGCTTTCGGAAAGGGTTTTCCAAAAAGGTATAGCACGCCTCCATCGGATTCCCGAATTGAAAGTTATGAAGGTTCAAGCAGCAGCGCGTTAATCAGAGTGCACATACTTCGAGACAAATAGACCCACGGGGGCAGGGACCACCCGGGTTAGCGGCATGTAGACCCGCAACTATTTTGTTCTACAAATAAACCCCCCATTAGCTATTAAAAATAAGAGAAAAAGGAAAAAAAGAGGAAATTCCACCCATTTCAGCTCTTAACCCTTCCAACAGTGTTTCAAATTTCAATATTCTTCTTTGTAAACACTTTTATACATATATATTACAACATATCAAGTTTTAACCGATAGAAACTGAGTTTTAAGCTTCAAAAGCAGTTTAAAGCCTTCCTCGCTACACCTTAATCGTAAATCTTTTCGGATCCAAAACTTTATATATACATTTGTATATATATATATATATATATATATATATATATATATATATATATAGGAAATGCTATGGATGAAAATTGGGCAAATAGCATCATAATCGTCCATTACATAAATTAAGGGCCGGGATTAAAAAAGGCAAACACGCCATCCGCTAATTCAACTAGCGGACGCATAAAACAATAATTTTGGACCAAATTACCCTAAGTCTCATTATCTTTTCAGTCCGCTAGCGTACGAGCACCCTCAATTCCTAAACCAAACCCTCCCTCCTGCGATTTAAAAATCAAACCCTCCCTCCTGCAACCATCCCTCCTGCTGCGATTTCGCTCTTGCAACCCTCCCTCTTGCTACGATTTCAAGTCCCTAAACCAAACCCTCCCTCCTGCTGCGATTTCGAAAATCAAACTGCGATTTCGAGTTCAACCCTCCCTCCTATTGCGATGGACCAGATATTTTTGCTTCTTATTCAGTGCTCATTACTTTGATCTGCATTATATTTTGGAACAAACTCTCTAGGTCTATCCTCTTCTGAACCAAATCTCGAGTCCTGCTGCGATTTCGCGAGATTTTGATTCGTGTGATTAGCCATGTCTCTTCTGACAAACCCCTTATTTAAACATGATTTGGCACCAGGGGACACTTACATCAGTGCTATTTTTACTTCTGAATTGCAGGTTGCATGATAAGTTTAGTTTGGTAACTTTTTAGCAGTTGTTCTTTTGGTTCAATCTTGGCATGAAAGATTCATGGGGACCTTTGAAGGCTTTGGCAGTCGCCAGTGCTATAAATGGGATTGGTGATGTGGTCCTATGTACATTCTGAGGCTATGGTATCGCTGGAGCAGCATGGGCAACAATGGCATCACAAGTACTTTTATTCATAAAAATCTTTTTATATGTGAGATAAATGTTTTGTATTTGCTAAATTATGTTTGCCTCAAGTCTGTGTTTTCTGAAACGAGCTAGGACCATATATTTTTTTGTTTTTAGTTTACAAGGAGGGCCATTTATTTACTGTAGTAACCTTTATATGCTTTTATGTAAATATATGACTTCATGGTAAAACAGTCCAACGCGGAATTGGGATAATAAACCTTTAAAAAGTTGTTCTCAGGCTTCCCTTTTATGACACTGACAAGTGTTTTAAGGAAATCAGGTCCTTTATTGTTACATTTTTCTTTATTAGTAGTAGTTTTTTTAGTACTACATTATTTAAGGACTAAAAGTAAAACCCCCTTTTTTGAATTAGCATGAACCTAGAAGATTACAAAATATATTGTTTATAGCATTATTAATTGCTTCACCAAAAAAATTAATTATTGTGACCCGTTTTGGTTAAGTTCTCAAGAATGGAAATGGAAGTAGCCTTCAATTAACTACACAAGGCTTCCTGATCCCACTTGTAGTGGGACTTTTATTCAGCTATGACCTACTTGGAGTGATTTTATCAAGTTAAGGTAGTGTATGTTAACATGTTCCTGTCTTTTTCAGGGTGCCATCGTGTTCTCTGACATTGTAACAACAATATCACCAACCTATGCACAAGAGGTGCAGACTGCGGAGGTATGGATACTATAGTGACTCGCTCTTTGATGCCATTTTTTTTTATTAAAAGGAAAGAGCCAAATGATGCCATGTAAATTGTTGTAATATGTTTAGGGACAGGTCGCTGGACTGGGGAAAACAAACTGTGATATATGTATGTGTGTGTGTTACATTTTTGACTCATTTCATGCACTTAAGACTCCCTAAGAAACTACCAAGTATAGTTCCTAGATGCCTTGTATAGGTAATTCTGCAAGTTATTTTTCCTCATGTTATAGTTCTAATGGCACAACAGCCTGATTTATGTTCCCATGTGCTGTTCTCGGTGAGCACTTGCTATTTGTAAAATCAGCCTTAATTTAGATTTGGGAAGCTTCATTATATGCAGGGTGGTGGAGTATATACTGGATGTGGGATCTCACATGTGGAGTATGAGAAGAAGTAAAGCCAATTTCTTCAGAATTATGGGAGTTTTGGGTGGGTTAATTGCTGTAGGAAAATGGTTTGATCAGATTTGCAATTGGAAGAACCCCATTACCACTGTTCTAATTGTGGTTGGTGACTGGGCAACTCAGGGGGAGAGGCTACAGTCATTGCTATGCTGGAGAGATCCTAGAGCTACAGCGCTGTTTGTGATTTTCTGTTCAGTTGCTGCTATCATGCTCTATGTCACTCCTTTCCAAGTTGTGGCTCTGCTCGCTGGATTTTATGTGTTAAGACATCCAAGGTTCCGTCACAAACTTCCTTCGGTGCCGCTCAATTTCTTCAGGAGATTGCCAGCAAGAACAGGCTGCATGTTATGAGCACAACCTGATCATGTGGGTCAAGGCTGCATTGGGTCATGTAGAAGCAAACCTGTATCATCTTCCTTGTAATAAATCGTAAATCTTACATTTTAAATGGCACAAATATTTAAATGATACAGTTAATTGCTAACCAGTGTTGGAATACAATTATATATTCAACACGTCTTCCCTGTAATGTAATCATATAGGTTTATTTATTGCTTTATGGTTTTTAGGGATTAAAATGATCATGTAGATTGGAATTGGTGCTTTTTCTGAAGCAATTTACATGCTGGCTGATGGACCCGATGTTGGATGTGCACTTATTAATTGCATTTTCTTCTTTTTTTTTTCTAATTGTTTCTCTAGCAGTCCTTACAAGATGACCATAACATCGGACTTCTAATGTTTTCTTAATTTTGGTTTTGGCTCGAGTTTTTTTTATTTGGTTAAAGTGATTGTAGACAGATATTGAACTTTTTTTACCGCAAGGACATTGTTGGTATAGATCTTTGATATATCCTCAGGACTCTCCAGTGGTTGAGCTCTGAAATATGTTATGAACTTCATAGATACCACAAATTTACAAATGAAATCAGTTACAAACTTTCAATATCAAAAAACAACCGTTTTTCCAGTCTCTGCCTTCTAAATGGTAGAATTTTATAAGGAATATCAGTGCATGCTGCTTTATACTTGAAACATAAAATCTCTTCTTAATGCAGCAGTAAGCAATAATCACACTTGTGTCTTCCTCCTCCTAATTTTCATTTTTGGCTCACTATTGTGATTCTTTAGGTGGGATATACTTCAATAGATTACTCATATTGACTGCCTAAATCAAAAGATCTTTGAACTCTCACATCTTGGCCAGCAAACCAAACATTCATATTATCCCTCAAGTTGTTACGGTAAAGCAAAAAACATAGTAAGAACAAATGTTGCCCTCTCTGCTAATAGGCAGAGTTGACTCAGAAAACTTGCATAATCTGCAAATAGATAAATTGGAGTGTTTTACTTGTCATGTTTTAAAATGATTGGACAACTTCAAAGGCAGTTAACAAAGACAGAGGAAACCATACATTACTCATTAAAGCTGCCAACTACTGAAAGAATTGAGAACCAATTCACAGGATAACAAAGCAATCTGAAAAGCCAATGACTATGGCATGATGAAAATAAAGATAATTCATCACTTTGAACACATACATTTTATGATCCCAAAAAAGGTTATTAAACTACAAGATGTCCTCCTGACTGATGCTAAACAAAAGAGGTCATCCTTTAACAAAACCCAATTATTTTATGTAAGCGACTACTCATTTTGAGAAAAGAAAATACGAGTAATCGTCAAGGCCCATCATGTGTCTTCAAATGGCCATGAGATCACCATAATTCCCCATCAAAACAATGGAGCCAGCAAACAGACCAACAACACGAATCAATTTCTGCACGAAAAGACAAAGAATGAAAGAAGTAATTGGAATGGAGAAGCAAAAAACCAGTTACTATCACTGCTTAACAGAATAGCTTAGTCATAAAGAGCAAGTCCTGAAAAGAATTGAAACCAAGAAAAACACAGAAATACTAGCAACTAGAAAAATAGAAGCACTCAATAGCACACTCGTACAGTTGTTTAATGTTCAGAAGTGCTCTCAAGTCTCAACCAAGATGAAGGCTCTGAACGAATGAAGTAGCACTAAATATAAAATGACATGAATATCTCAAAAAACACATACAGGAGTTTCCTACTTCTATGGTTGCGCAGGATCTCCCAAGTTTCATGAAGCTGAACATCATGAAATTGTTTCAATGCAGAAGATAACAAAAGTATCCAAAAAAAAAGAACATTAACAGACCATATATTATACACTTCAAGGATTATGTACAATCAAGACATTCTTAGGAGCTTGCTCTTCCTAAGACTAACTATCTACTCGACTTTAATAATTTTGGACCATTGAAAAGATACAAGAGGGTTTAGTGAGTCAATGATTCTGTCTAGGTGCCTCTGTACTAGAACTTCTGCTAGTGTTTTTATCATGTAATTAAATTAGAAATAACAGCTTTACCACAGATTACAAGCAATAAAGTATGTTGCATGACCTCAATTAAAAACTAAAAGATATCACTCCTTGGCTTCTGATCATCATTTCATGCTCCTCTACTTTTAAAAGTATCATGTAAGCATCATTAATAGAACTGCACATCAAAGGTGAAAGGTAGAAAATACAAAGAAAGAAATAGAACTGCTCACCTTGAGCATGCCAAACACTGTTTCACTCCAACTGATTAACAGCTTTCCCTGAATTAACACTGCTCACCTTTTCCCTGAATTAACAGCTTTCCTGAAAAGATAAGGACATCTTTGTCTAATTTTGCAATTTCGGAAATAAATGATACTTTAGTACATTGGTCTAATTTTGCAATTCAGTAAAACCCATTGATTGAACAATTCTAAATTTATTGATTTACTTTAAATGTGATGGGAACAACTTTATTCTGCTATGTTTCTTAGCTAATTCTTCTTGTATATAGCATATTATTTATTTAATTATTCTTTTTTATTAAATTCCAAGTACATCCTTCACTTCACTTCTTCCAGGTGATAGCTTTGTTCTGAATATATCAGACAAGACTTTGGTTGGTCAAACACTTAAGCGTCCTTTGGTGACGAGCCACACTGCTAAAAAACAGAATCTAGGAAGAAAGGAAGATTTATGTTATGACTCGAGATTTGGTTAAGAAGAGGATAGACCAAGAGAGTTTGTTCCAAAATATAATGTAGATCAAAGTAATGAGCACTGAATAAGAAGAAAAAAATACCTGGTCAATCGCAGCAGGAGGGAGGGTTTGGTTTTCGAAATCGCAGCAGGAGGGAGGGTTAAACTCGAAATCGCATTTTGGTTTTCGAAATCACAGCAGGAGGGAGGGTTTGGTTTAGGGACTCGAAATCGTAGCAGGAGGGAGGGCTGCAGGAGGGATGGTTTCAGGAGGGAGGGTTTGGTTTTCGAAATCGCAGCAGGAGGGAGGGTTTGGTTTAGGAATTGAGGGTGCTCGTACGCTAGCGGACTTGAAAAGATAATGAGACTTGGGGTAATTTGGTCCGAAATTATTGTTTTATGCGTCCGCTAGTTGAACTAGCGGATGGCGTGTTTGCCTTTTTTAATCCCAACTCTTAATTTATGTAATGAACGGTTATAATGCTATTTGCCCAATTTTCATCCATAGCAAATACTTGTTAAGGATCATTTTCCATATATATATATATATATATATGTTAATTGTTTAATGTGATTAAATATCAATTTTAACTGCTTATTCAATGTAAAGCTTTAATATTTAGAATTTATGGACTAAATTTATCTAAATCTAGCCATATCTAACTTTTAGTTGGTTCAAAAGTCGTAAAACTGGAACCGTTGAGCTAGAATGGCTAAAATTTATTTAAATCTAGTTTTCTTTCTTGTTTGTAAATATCTAGCAACCTCGTGGCCCTAAATCTGTATCTAGAAGAAGCTGGAAGCTTTGGTTACGTGCATACAAGGATTTAACTGATGGATCTTTGCTTTGTGAAGTTTAGTGCAAATATATCTATTTTCTTTCAGTATATTTGCTATGCAGGCTATTTATGTAATATCATGTGAGCCTAGGAGCCACGTGGTCTAGGATCCAGCTGATGGATCTAGATCTGGTTCCCATGATGGACACTTTTCAGTTGTACAACTAGCTGTCAAATTTTTGTAATTGTAAATATGGGACCTTCAAACGGTTATCCGGATTTAAGGTCCTCGTAATAGTGAAAACCCTATGTGTGGTGCTTGGACATACTTTTATGGTTTTCATGCCCATAAGGAGCCCGACACTAATATATACATATTATTTTGTAGAAGATGCCTTGCATCTCGAGAATATAATAAAAATAAGCCAAATACGGAATAAAATGGAAGTATCAAAGGCCTTAATTACTATGTGAGCAAAAGGGTTTGAAAACTTGTTTTCAAAATATCATTTCTATATATTTTGCATAAAATTGAAATTTCAAACAAGTCAAGCCCTTTGTATATAGGTGCAAAAGAGGCATAACACTACTTCCACATAAAGCACTTAGGCCCAATTAAATACACACACATACTTACAATAATTAGAGAATTGAAAAGATGCGGTAACCGTATTTTCACAAAATTCAGGGGGTGCCTAACACCTCCCCCCCTCTTAATCAAGCCCCCGAACTCTATGAATCTTGGTTTCTAAGGCCTGTTAAATAGAGTCTAATAATTGAGCCTTTTTACAAAATCTTTCATAAATTGGTTGAGTTGGTACAACCATTTCAATCCTACTAACCGACGACTTTGTAAAATCAATATTTTCAAATCGTCGCCATTTTATGTCGGACTCTTTTGTCCATTTCTGTGACGCCCGCAAAATAGGTATACATAACCCATTCTGAGTCGCCAAATACATGGTACATAATCTAAATACAAATTTAATTTATACAACTGTCGTGCAAAATACGACAACACAATAGCTGAGTTTCAATACAAATATTATCTCATAGACAATATCCAAACTCAAATAAAGTCCTCATTACAATTATTTTCAGACTATTTTATAGAATAGTGAGGACTGCTATCGCCACCATCTTGGACTATCACTCCATTCCCCGACTAGTCCTACCTATATTCTCATTTCCTGAAGAGAACAATGAAAGAAAACGGTGAGCTCAACTAGCTCAGTAAAGAATATTATAACTAAGATAATGTAGAATAAATTATCCTTAGCCTTCAACAGTGTAAAAACTGATAGAATACAATAGACAACAAGTTTAACTGCAGCGAAACAAGCAATCTATTAGAAGAGCCAAGTAGAGCACGATGTCTACTATCTTCTATGATTTAAAAGTTCATCATCAATATTTTATATCTATAACACATCTCAATAAATAATCCACATCACCGAATTATCCATGCACTACGGGCTAAGAATATTCGTTAGTATCACATCCACGAATCATCCATGCACTACGGGCCAAGGATAATCGTTATTATCACCAGTGATCATGATCATGTCAAACAACTGTCCATCAATGCACTACGGGCCAATGGTGAATTTTACCACATCATTTGTAACGTTACAGGTCATGATTATACCGATACATAATTCCTGGTCATAATCATACCAATCAATAGTCCATCTATGCACTACGGGCCAAAGATGACTTTCACCACAATATAAGCACGAGGATGATGACAATGATATAAGAATTCAATCAAGTAAGATCAAGGATAAATACTAAGGATTTATAATTTAATTTATCCAGAGTTTAAGAATGTCCAAATTGTCAACATGATAACTACTTTGTGGAGTAAAATTCAAGAATAATATTCATGTATCAAAAATAATTTGGACAGAAAAGAAATTAATTTTTTTGTTGTGAATAGTACCCCGGGTGAATAGTATCTGAGTGAATAGTACCCCGTGAATAGTATTTCGTGAATAGTAAGTATCTTGTGAATAGTATCGTATATATGAATATTATCGTATGAATAGTACCGTATGTATAAATAGTGTCATATATATGAATAGTACTGTATATATGAATAGTATCCATGAATAGTACTCCGACATGAAAAGCTTAAAATTTAACAAAAAAGTTCAGAAAAATATTTTTCGTGAAACGATACTAGTTGAAGCGCAAAATTCAAGGATATTCTTCTAATTTCAAGGAGTATAGAAACAATACTTATCAAAATAAGTGTAGCTTTAGGAATATGAAACAAAATAATATTACTTACATATTATAGAGTATGGAAGAAAATAATATTTCTTACAAATATTGAAAGAAAAGAATATCCCTTACGAATATTGAATAAAAATAATATTCCTTACGAATATTGAACGAAGACAATATCCCTTGCAAATATTGAACAAAAATAATATTCCTTAAGAATATTAAACAAAAATAATATTCCATACAAATGCGAAAAATAATCTCTTACGAATATGAAATAAATATTACCCCTTACCCTAAAAGGAGAGTAATTCTGACTGGTATAGCGGGGATATTCTAGAAAAAAACTTGCACTATTTGCTACACTCAAAATTTTCTTAAACTCAAAAGAAATACGCTCAATATTATAAAAGAAGAATTATCTGATTCTGGTGTGATTTTTATTTCTAAACTAAGCATCCTATTTATAGGAGAATGGCAGGGAACTATTTAAAAAGAAAATCACGTGTGAACAATAACATTTTCATGGGCGCAGTCACGAAAAATTTTGACAAAAATTTTGATTTTACTATGCAGCACTATGCAACACTTTGCAACACTATGCAACACTATGTAGTACTATGTAACACTATACAGTACTATGCAATATAAAACAAAACCCTCTATTTATAACAAATCACTTGACTAAACTCATTTTTAATCTTTCAACATTTATTCATCATTAATATTATAACTCGCAATATTAACAACCAGATCATTCCCAGGAAAGAGGGGACTTTCCGATAAGGACTTCTCCTTATTGGCGCGCAATTAGATGACCTAACCCCTTTCCTTGATAGAACTTTTTAGACATTGTCAATAGTGCAAATAATAATATGAATAACTGTGTCATCTCAATTATTAATTTAATAATATAAAATATTATGTAGATGATACTTTTACAATAATTGAATCAATAATATGAGATACTATCCAACAACTACTGTTGCAATAATTGAACAAAACTAAGTGACTTTTTAAGCAAGCATCAATAATCAAAGATATCAGATAATACCGCAAAGTTTCATCGCGGCAACCACGCACGCGACATCGCATTTTTTATCACCGGGTATTTTAACAATTAACGGTAAAAGTTTTGCTGTTATTTTTATAAAAAGGTTATTTCTGTCGCTTTCTATATCCAAAAATAATTCTATTGTGGGGTCCACCAATGATTGTGTCTTCGTACGAATATTCCCTGATAAAATGAATATTCCCCGACCAAACGAATATTTTATGACAACTTGCTTACTTTGCAAAATTTGTAAATATTACCCACAACTATAACATTATATCAAATCCACACCTTATTATTTAAAATAACATTTAGAGAAAATTAAATCTTTATTCATAAAAGTTGGGGTCTTACAACCTCCCCTTCTTATGAAATTTTGTCCTCGAAATTGGTGTACGTACCTGGTAAGTCGAAGAGGTGAGGATACCTTGTTTTCATTTCAGATTCTAACTCTTGAGGTATAACATTTGAGTGTAGAATATGTTTATTCTTATCCAAGATTTTAACAAGTACCTCTTCATACGTTAAATCTTCTGCTATCTCGTCTGGTTCTAATTCAATAATGTGGTTCTGGTCGTTCACATATTTACGTAACATAGATATGTGAAAAATGTTATGAACATGAGACATACTTGGCGGTAAGGCGAGTCTATAGGCCACAGTTCCTACTCGATCGAGGATTTTAAATAGACCAATAAATCGAGGGTTGAGATTTCCTCTCTTCATCGACTCTTACTTCTAGAATAACACATTCTTGTACTTTCTTCTTCATATTCATCAGCTCCGGGTGTGTAGCTTGAGTGGCTTTAACTTTATCGATTAAAGTCAGTTCTACTCGTATATTTGACATCATCACGTGGGTCCTTGAAGTCTTTAACTCTATCTCCATCATTTATAAGTCATACGAAATGGGTCTTTGTGTTAACTACGTCGCACTCGTAACCGCATACGATCTTCTACTCAATGTGTTAGCTACCACGTTCGCTTTTCCAGGATGGTATTGAATGGTATGATCGTAATCTTTCAACAGCTCGAGCCAACGTCTTTGGCGCATGTTATGTTCGTTCTGGGTGAAGAAATATTTGAGGGTTTTGTACCAAGTTCAAGGTCTATACAAAATTCGATTTCATGCTCTAGGGGTAAGCCAGGAAGTCTTTAGAGAATACGTCAGGAAATTTATTAATAACAGAAATATCATTCAAATATGACTTATTTTTGTTTAAATCGGTGACATGGGCTAAGAAAGCTTGTCATTCATTTTTCAATAAACGAATGATTGACTTTAGTTGTTTGGTTGCTTGAATTCGTATGATAGGTTGGTTAGGAATATGAAAACTAAAAACCTTACGAAAATAATCAATTTTAGTATAATGAGTAGTTAACCAATCAATCCCTAAAATCTTATCAAATGCAAGTATTTTCAAAGAGATGAGATCAACAGGTGATGGGAGGGTGCCGATTTGAATCAAACATGATTTATAAACAGTGGATGTAATAACGGTTTCTCCTAATGAAGTTTCAACAAATAAGTCAAACTCTAATTTCTCAGGGAGTCAAGTTCAAATGTTGAGCACAAGCAGGTGAAATAAGAGAATGGGTAGAACCGGTATCGAATAAGGTATAGACTTCACAAGAATTTATGATTAGCTTACTCATGATAACTTCGTTCGGGTTCCTAGCTTTTTAGAAAGTCATGACAAACGCTCTTCCTTAAACCATCGACTTTGAACTGTCCGAGACAACTTTTGGTGTTACCATTTTAGCTGGACTTAACTTCGCTATAGGGCACATTCCACCCTCAACTGCTTCGCCGTACTACTGATCCATGATCTGAATCATTAATCTTTGATCCATATCGAATTGGGGTTGACCGCTCTGTACATGATAATTCTAAACTCGAAGTTGGGTTCTCCTAATTGCTGTCCAAAAAGCGAGATCCATATAATCTATTTTGGCCTTTTTGGATCGGATGTCTCTTTCTACAATATCAACGCGTTGTGCGGCTTTTACACATGTATCCTCCATTTTCACTCGTTCAGTTGTTTCTTCTTTCAGCTGATCCTTGACATTTGAATTCTCAGATTCTAGCTTTATTATCTTATACTCTGCCAAAGAGAGCTTCTATTCAAGCATCACATATCGAGTAGCAAAATCTTGAATTGTTGTATCCCTTTGTTCCACGACCGCCTATCGTTCTTCAGCCTGCTCTTCTAACTCACGAATACGACCTTGTTGTTCTACATTTCGATCAAAAAATTCTCATAATAAATCTTCCTCAGGGTGCTCTTCTTCCTCACTCTCACCTACCTCTCTGCGACTATTTTCTAAAAGTAAACTATTAATTCTTCACTCACCACATGGATATCTCTAATTTCTTCTTCTCATGACATCCTACAATCAATTTCAATAACTTAATTAGTACTCCCTAATAAACATCTTTGTTATAACAAGATATTATACTCTAATATTTATTCTTTAAATAAATCTCCTCAATTTATCACTTAAAACTCTATATGAGTTCATCTCTTGATCTTCAAATGTCATTCTCAAACACTGGCACATGCAAAACAAGGGTTAATTGACATGCCACATATTATTCCTATATTCTGACCGACCAATTAAATAATAAATAAACTTAGGTAGGACACACTAGCGAAGGATTTATTCGTCTATCCCCTCCTAGTTCTAGCCTTAGATATCAGCCAAAGATCATATCCCTAAGCTTTGATACCAATTGTGATGCCCCCAAAATAGGTATACACAACCCATTCTGAGTCACCAAATACATGGTACATAATTTAAATACAAACTTAATTTATACAACTATTGTGAAAAATACGACAACACAATAGCTGAGTTTCAATACAAATATTGTCCCGTAGACAATATCCAAACTCAAATAAAGTTCTCATTACAATTATTTTACACTATTTTATAGAATACTGAGGACTACTATAGCCACCATCTTGGACCATCATTCCATTCCTCGACTAGTCCCAGCTATATTCTCATTTTTTGAAGAGAACAATGAAAGAAAAGGTTGAGCTCAACTAGCCCAGTAAAGAATATTATGACTAAGATAATGTATAATAAATTATCCTTAGCCTTCAACAGTGTAAAAACTGATAGAATACAATAGACAACAAGTTTAACTGCAACGGAACACACAATCCATAAGAAGAGTCAAGTAGAGCATGATGTCTACTATCTTCTATGATTTAAAAGTTCATCATCAATATTTTATCTCTGTAACACATCTCAATAAATAATCCACATCACCGAATTATCCATGCAATACGGGCCAAGGATATTCGTTAGTATCACATCTACGAATCATCTATGCACTACGTGCCAAGGATATTCGTTATTATCACTAGTGGTCATGATCATACCAAACAACTATCATCAATGCACTACGGGCCAATGAGGACTTTTACCACATCATTTGTAACATTACATGTCATGATTATACCGATACATAATTCCTAGTCATAATCATAATAATCAATAGTCCATCTATGCACTACGAGCCAAAGATAACTTTCACCACAATATAAGTATGAGGATGATGACAATGATATAAGAATTCAATCAAGTAAGATCAATGATAAATATTAAAGATTTATAATTTAATTTATCTAGATTTTAAGAATGTCCAAAATGTCAACATGATAACTACTTTGTAGAGTAAAATTCAAGAAAAATATTCATGTATCAAAAATAATTTGGACAGAAAAGAAATCAATTTTTTTGTTGTGAATAGTATTTGAGTGAATAGTACCCCGTGTATAGTATTTCGTGAACAGTACCCCGTAAATAGTAACATATGTATGAATAGTACCGTATGAATAATAACGCATATATGAATATTACCGTATAAATAGTAACGTATGTATAAATAGTGCCGTATGTATGAATAGTACTCATGAATAGTACTTCGGCATGAAAAGCTTAAAATTGAATAAGAAAGTTCAGAAAAATATTTTCGTGATACGATACTAGATGAATCACAAAATTCAAGAATATTCTACTAATTTCAAGGAGTATAGAAGCAATACTTATCAAAATAAGTGTAGATTTAGGAATATGAAACGAAATAATATTACTTACATACTATAGAGTATTGAAGAAAATAATATTTCTTACGAATATTGAATGAAAAGAATATCCCTTACGAATATTGAATGAAAATAATATTCCTTACGAATATTGAACGAAGACAATATCCCTTGTGAATATTGAACGAAAATAATATCCCTTGCGAATATTGAACGAAAATAATATCCCTTGCGAATATTGAACGAAAATAATATTCCTTACGAATATTGAACGAAAATAATATTCAATACGAATGAGAAAAATAATCTCTTATGAATATGAAATAAATAATACCCCTTACCTTAAAAGGAGAATAATTCTGACTGGTATAGTGGGGATATTTTTGAAGAAAACTTGCACTATTTGCTACAATCAAAGTTTCCTTAAACTCAAAAGAAATACGCTCAATATTATAGAAGAAGAATTATCTGATTCTGGTGTGATTTTCATTTCTAAACTAAGCATCCTATGCGATGCCCCCAAATTCGGGTATCTTTCAACCTGACATATGGTGCTACACGGTGCTACAGTTCACACATACATTCAATTGAAATGCCTCAAAAGAACGAATATGTCTTACATATATTCCAAATAATATTACCATTCCCCAGGTTCTTAATAACCATTACATTCGTTCTTGTCATAATATCAAATAATATTAACATTCAACTTATACTATTACAAAAGCAAGCTATAGGTTCGCCTTAGCCTTCCCTTTATCTTTTTCGGATCCTTCGGTCCGTTCGATCTTAACTGCATTCATATGGTTCAAGCAAGAGTGAGCATAACTAACTCAACAAGTATGACATATTCATTTAAACAACATGCTTGAATCATACAAATCATATATCTTTAATAACTGAACAATAGCTATAAAGTACTATCGATAATTCAAAATAGCACTTCTCTTTTCTTTAAAACGTTTTACAATGAACAATATTCAGTAAAACAACAATTCCGGTCCAAGACCTTGAGCATTTCATACTTTCTTTGAAAAGGACAACCCGACACTAAGTTCGTAAGTCCGACATTACTTACGAGCACGTCTAGGTGATCAGTCTATAGTACTCTATGCTGTACAACACTACTTTCTTTAAACGTATGTACGTTTAATTTATGGCAACCTCATGTGTCTGTCGTTTGACGACAAAACATTTGTTTAGAATACTTAGTCTTCATTTGAAAATCATACCAAAATAGTTTGGCAAAACATTGACAATACTTTGATAGATTATAAGAAATCCAAAACATCTTAAGTCTAGCCGAAAGAATTGGCTTTGACTTCATCATAAATCAATTCATGCGTAAGAATACATGAATCACAAAACTTGTCTAGATTGAACATAGAAAAGGGTTAGAACACTTGCCTTTAACGTCCGCTACGGTTATTACACTTCCCCTTTAAGTCTTTAGAGTCTCTACAATACATAACCACATAACATACCACATTAGGTCATAATCAGATATGTATGGTACCTAACGTATCTTACCCTTCTTCTCAATCTAATCATTTATTAGATTTATTATTATTGGTTCCGGCTTTCCGTTAAGTTTTACATCGTTCTTACGTTCACGTTCGAGTGAATTATCTTTAACCTTTAGTTATCATACTTAAGGTTTAAAACAGCTTAAGCAATATTACATTAAGTTAATTATTGTTGTACTTCATCATTAACCAACTGCCTTTCTTTTTATCTTCATAAGCTTTCTTTACTATGCAAAACCCTAGTCTTTCATCGCCATGCTTCCAGCTATCCTTCTCTCTGACATGACATGCTGCCATCCACTCTCCATGGCGAGGGTTCGGACTTCATTATTGTGGCAGAGTCTTCTTGTTATTTGTAACGCCGCAGCGTGACTCTGCAGTAGGTACTGGGCATGGCTCGGCACTTCAGCGAACTGTTTAGCCTTGGGCTACCATGCATGGCCACTCATGCACAGATACTTTTGATGCTTTTTTCTACTTTATAACTCCCCAAACTCCAAATTTGGTCATTTTAAATTCGAATTGGCTCGTTCAAAAGCCATTAGCTCACAAATCACATACTCTACATGTTCATGAAAGAATTTTCCATTTTCAAATCCGTTAACTCAAAATTCACCTATTATTTCATTTTAATGAAAACGATAAACGTTTGTGAACGTTCAACGCTCGTTTCTTCGTTCTAAGTCAGAATTCGGTCATTTTTGAGTCAGCAACTCTATAATGCCAAATAAGACTTATCCCCATTGAAAACTGACATTTTTGAGCTCAATGTCAAAATTTGACTTCTATTCCGAGAATTTCACGATTTCGACAATTATCGTCCAAACTCGTGAATTCCGCTATAACTTCGTTACTTAAGATTTGTTCATCACTTTAAATGGATTCTTTCCATCATACTAACATCTTAAAATACATATTTCATTAACTTATATACATGATAAGTTATTACTTGTTCTTCATGAGTTTATAACTTATAAAAGTATAAACTACTTATTCATGACTTATTATAGCTTAAGTCCATTGTTTAGTCATTCCTACTTCTTCTTAGCATACAAGTTCTACCACTACTCACTTCTCTAACAATTGAAGAGAGGGAGAATCATGGTATAAGATCATTACCTTTAAAGATCAAGCTTTGTTCTTCTTCTTTTGTACTATGAAAGACTAACTTTTCTTACTTTTTCTCTCTAACAAATAAGTTGTAAGTTGTTGGATGAAAGTTAACAAGTGAGAAATGATCTAGCAAGTCTTTTGTTTATAGGAAAACCAAAGTTAGGGTAGTTTAGTCATTAAACCCATCCCACCTCCTTAATCAAACCTCCTTACTATTCATTAATTGATCACCAAGTTTACTTGGTCATCACAACATTTATCCCTTGTTTTCTCACCAAGATCACCCATGTGATCATGGGCCCACATGGGTCTCCCCATGGATCATCCTTACCCATTGGATTCTTAGTTTGGGCTTTAAGTTCAATTTTCTTAACTTGTACTTTGGGCTTGCATTAAACCAACATTGGCTTGTTCATTAATTCATATTGAACTTAACCATTCCTACCATTGGGCTTGCATAATTCCAATTGGACTTTACAACTTCCTACACAATCCTACAAGTCTATTACATATGGCTTTAAGCCTTAGAACGTATTATCTACGTATTAATCTCGTATTCTAGGTCGTATACTTATTCAACATATACGACATACAATCATTCATACATACTCATATAATACTTCATATCATACTCGTATTCATTACCTCGTACAATACCTACGTATTATACGAACATTGCTTTAACTAGTTAACACTTTACTTTTCCCAACGTTCTCGAATTAAGTTCGCAGGCGAAAAAATGTGTTTGCCATACGTGAATTATTATTACATAATCCATCTCACCTCGATATTCTATCGTTACGTATTTCGCGGAAGTTCAAAAATAATTCCCGAGTAGAAATTAGTGAATAGTGTTTTTCAGAAATTTTTTAGGAAAACTTTTATTTTCGTCTTGAAAATTCAAACACTTTAATTCCTTCACGTAGTCAAAATACTACGACCTTCCGACCTTTCTAGGTTATAGAATGACATTCATCTTACTAACACATAATAATAACAAATAATATAATTTTATTCATTATTTAATTAAATAAAATTATTTTACAATAAATTCGAATTTCTCGGTCATTACATTTCCCCCCCCTTATAAAGATTCTGTCCCCAGACTCGGATATTTGGGGCACTTTTCATCTTGAGTTACTATTCACGGGGTACTATTCCCGAAGTACTTTTCACAGGGTACTATTCACGGGTGACTATTCACTGAAAAATTTATTTCTTTTCTGTCCAAATTATTTTTGATACATGGATATTATTCTTGAATTTTACTCTACAAAACAGTATCATGTTGACAATTTGGACATTATTGAATTTTGGATAAATTAAGTTATAAATCTTTAAAAATTTATCCTTTGCTTTCTTTTAATTGAATTCTTATATCATTGTCATCATCCTCATGCTTATATTGTGATGAAAGTCATCTTTGGCTTTCGTGCATAGATGGACTGTTAATTGGTATGATTATAACCAGGGATAATTCGGTATGATAATGAACATTGATGATTACAGAAATATTATTGGCCCGCAGTGCAAGAATAATTTGTGGACGTGATATTAATGAATATCCTTGGCCCGTAGTGCATGGATGATTCGATGATGTGATCTATTTATTAAGCTGAGTCCCAGTAATAAAGTGAATGATAAACTTTTTAAATCATAGAAGATAGTAGATATCATGTTCTACTTGACTCTTCTAATGGATTGCTTGTTCCACTGCAGTTAAACTTGTTGTCTATTATATTCTATCAGTTTAACATTGTTGAAGGCTAATGATAACTTATTCTGCATTATCTTAGTCATAATATTTCTTACTAGGCTAGTTGAGCTCACCCTTTTACATCCATTGTTCTCTTCAGGAAATGAGAACGTAGCTGAAACTAGTCGGGGAATAGAGTGATGGCCCGAGATGGTGTTATAGTAGTCCTCACTATTCTATAAAATAGTGTGCCAATAAATGTAATGAGGACTCTATTTGAGTTTGGATATTGGCTAGATGACAATATTCGTGTAAAAACTCTCAGCTCATGTTGTATAATTAAGTTTATATTTGTATTCAGTACCATGTATTTGGCGACCCAAGATGGGTGATGTATACCTATTTTGGGGGCATCATAGTTGGTATCAGAGCTTAGGAATATGATCCCTGGCTGAGATGTGAGACAAGAACTAGGAGAGAAGAGACGGGGAATTCCTTCGCTAGTATGACCTACCTAAGTTTATTTGGTATTTAATTGGTAGGTCAGAGTATAGGGATAATATGTGGCATGTCAATTAACCCTTGTTTTGTGGCAGTATTTGAAAATGGCATCTGAAAATGTCGAGATAAGCAATGAAGCACATGAGACCGTTGAGTCACCAACGATCAATACCCATGATAATGTGCAACAGGAAGACAATAATCCTCAGGTAAACAACAACACCGATCAAATGATGAACGATGAGATGTTTAGAGGCTTTATGCAATTCATGCAACATCAGGCGAGAGCGGCTCCTGTTCAAAATGCAGATGGACACACTGGAAACTCACAGATGGTTACCGCTAAACAATTCAAGGAGCTAGTACCATCGGAGTTTTGGGGAGAGCCAAAACCACTTAAGGTGGAGACGTGGATAAAGCAAATCTCCAAGATATTTGATGTCTTGGGATGCTCCAAGGAGAAAAAGGTTCCCTTTGCCACCTTCATGTTGAGAGGAGAAGCAGATTACTGGTGGGAATCAGTAAAACATACCCAGCCTGCTGCACTCAAGATGTCTTAGGAGAAGTTCCAAGATCTGTTCAATGACAAGTACTTTCTCGAAAGTATTCGTCACATGAAGGAGGTGGAGTTTATCAAGTTGGAGCAAAACAATATGACCATGTCGCAGTACGAGGCTAAGTTAGTCGAGTTGTCCCGGTTCGCATCCCATTTGGTTGATAATGAGGAGAGAATGACGCAAATGTTTCTATGAGGTTTGAGACCCGAAATACATCAATACCTCATTTCTCATAAACTGTGTTTATATTCTGATGTTGTAAATAGGGCTCAGTTATTAGAGTGCAATAATGAGTCAACCCAACTAAGAGAGAGCAGCCAGCAAGTCGATAATACAAGTGGTAGCAGTCATCAAAGCGGTGACAACAAACTTGGAGGGAATCAACATACAAGAAATGGTAACCACTCCGGTGGTAATCATGGCCAAGATAATAGAAGTGGAAATTTCAAGAAGAGGAGATTCAATAATGATGGAAAGATGTCAGCACCAGCACCTATTGTTAAAGAAGGAGAACGATCGCCGGTCGTATGTTACAAATGCGGTGGAGAGGGACACATCAGTCCAAACTGTATGCACCAGTCCAAAGCATGTTACAATTGTGGTAGAGAAGGTCACCTAGCCTGATTTTATTGTGCACCAAAGTTAAGTCCAGCTGGGATGGAGGCATCAAAGGCCGTCCCAGATAAGACAAAACCAGTAGTTCAAGGGAGAGCGTTTGTCGTAACCTCCCAAAAAGCAAGGAATTCGAATGAGGTGATCACGGGTAAGCTAATCATAAACTCTTGCGAAGCTTATACCTTATTTGATACCTGTTCTATCCATTCCTTTATTTCTCCTACTTGCGATCAACATTTAAATTTGACTCCGGAGAAATTAGACTTTGATTTATTGGTTGAAACTCCGTTGGGAGAAACCTTCATAACATCCACTGTTTATAAGTCTTGTTTGGTTCAAATCGGTAACCGCACATTACCTGTCGATCTTATTTCTTTAAAAACACTTACATTCGATGTGATTTTAGGAATTGATTGGTTGACTACTCATCATACTAAAATTGATTATTTTCGTAAGGTTGTTAGCTTTCATATTCCTAACCAACCTATTATGTGAATTCAAACAACCAAACCATTAAAGTCAATTACTATCATCTCAAGTCATAAAGCTATTCGTTTATTAAAAAATGAATGTCAAGCTTTCTTAGCCCATGTCACAGATTTAAACAAAAATACGTCAGATTTGAATGATATTTGCATTGTTAATAAATTTCCTGACGTATTCCCTGAAGAACTTCCTGGCCTACCCCCAGAGTGTGAAATTAAATTTTGTATCGACCTTGAACCCGGTACAAAACCCATTTCCAAAGCCCCATATCGAATGGCTTCTGTTGAACTTCAGGAGTTAAAGACTCAACTGCAGGAATTGTTAGACATCGATTTTATCCGTCCTAGTACATCTCCTTGGGGTGCTCCTGTTCTCTTCGTAAAGAAGAAAGATGGAAGTATGCAAATTTGTATTGATTATCGGGAGTTGAATCATGTCACCATCAAAAATAGGTACCCGTTGCCACGCATTGATGACCTGTCTGACCAGTTGCAAGGTGCCAAATTCTTTTCAAAGATCGATCTTCGTTATGGATATCATCTGTTAGAAATTAAAACCGATGACATTCCAAAGACTGCTTTCAGAACTCGGTATGTGCATTATGAATTCCTAGTCATATCTTTTGGATTGACTAATGCTCCTGCTGCCTTCATGGATATTGTTGGGTCGTGATATTTCCTATTTTTGGGCCGGGTACATTGGGCCTACTCACATGAAGAATCCATTGGGCCTTTATTTTTAATCCGTTAAAGCCACTGGGCCCAGTCACCATATTGTATCCGTTTTAATCTTTAAAGCCGGGTCGGTCCAGTGGATCGACCCATTAGACATTTTAATATCTGTTACTTTGACTTGTGATGATGAAAAAGCATGACGGTTGACCAAGGCTCCTGCCATGCATTAATGTGGATGGGATCATAGCCGGCCGGCGGTAGAAAACAGTGGCCAAAAGCAGTGGATAAACCTTATACAGTCGGCAGAGCCCATCAGGTCAGAGGGGGTGTCAGGTAGTAGTGGGTGGCACAGTAATCCAGGCAACGATAGTATAACCTAACAAGGAAGCCATCAGCTAGAGGTACGTTCTCACATATATTGATTATTCATATTCTCCCATACACACACAACTGAGAATTATTATCTCTCTCAATACACTAGACCATACATTCCTCCATTGTTAACCTTGTGAACATATACTAATTCTCACGCCTGAGTTATCCCCCGACGGAACCGTCGTCAAGCTTTCGGTGTTGACTGTGTTTACTGTGCAGGATCAGGACATCTTACGTGATTGGGACGTGGATAAAGATCCTGGCGTTAACATTGGTGCTAGAAGGAGGGGTTTTGAGTTCTAGTGTCATTAAAATTTTCAATCACAATCGTTTAACCTACTTCGGAAGATGATGAGGAGCAGGGATGGTACGCCAGAAGGGCAGGCGATGGCTGTTAGCTCGTCACTGCCTCGTGTATCGGTGAAAGATCGTCTGGGTCCTTCCAAAAGTGCTCACGAGAGCACGGCTTCTAAGCATAATTCAGGGGATCTCCGTCCGAAGATTCTGGCGGGGCCGATTTAAGATTGGTTTTCGGTGCGAATGAGGAGCGAGATCATGGTCGAGGACAGGTGGAAGGCTTACCAACCAAGATTTATCATAGAAGTAGTTAGGAGGATAGAGCTGCCAAGTTGGCAAAGATGGCGGACGAAGCAGATAGAGCCATGACGGTCCTGTTAAAGCAAAGAGAAGATATAGCCGAACAGATGCTTCGGGTGGCGGAATTGCAGGACGAAGCATCTAGCCATGATCAGTACGAGGGACGAAGTGGGCATAAGGAGGAGACGCGACGAAAGGGTAAGGAGCCGAAGCGTTCCATGCGTGTTTCTAGGGATCATTCTCGAAGTAGGAGGATATCGAGAAGCAGAACTCCCGTGGCCTCGAAGAAGGCGATAATGACCATTACCTCTCGAAGATCGAGATGATTATCAACAAAGGAGCAGTCGAAGGAGGTCGTGCAGAAGTCGTGGTAATGGACTATCGGTGTGATCATTCTCACCACAAGGAAAGAGTTGTGTACCAAGCGGATCAAGAAGTCCTCTAGGGCAGTAGGATCGGCAGGAGGAGGTCGATCCTCTCAGAGACATAATATTGTTCACCAGAAAGAGGTTTCCCCACAGCCTGAAGGCTTTGATTTTCTAGTAAAGGAGCTTAAAGAGCTCGAGCTTAAATCGGTGAGGTCCGGTGTGAAGGACGCCCGAAAAAGAAAGCATCCCCTTTTTCCTCAGATATTCTTAAGGAAAAGGCGGATATCACTAAAAAATTGCCTCGCATAGAAAGTTACGATGGAACCGGGGATCCTTATGACCATAGCCAGGCATTCGACCGGCTAATGGACTATTACGACTTCACTGACGCTGCCAAGTGCCACACCTTTGTTACGACGCTAAGAAAAGATGCGAGACAGTGGTTGGGAACTTTGCCTTCAGATTCAATATCCTCTTGGACCAAACTTTGTGATAAGTTCCATGCCCGTTTCGGGAGCAACAAAAGAAGAGGAAAGCCTACGGGTTCTCTGGCACAGATCCGGCAATTTACCAGCGAATCTTTGGGCCAATATGTAAAAAGGTTCAGAGAAGCAGTCGGTCAGGTGTCCGATCTTAATGATCTCCAGGCTGTAGGTTTGTTCCAAAATGGATTGGATCTGGTAAAGTCCGAAAAGTTGGTGAAAAAGTTGATGTTCAACCATCCAAAGAGCTTGGCCGAAGCCTTTGACAAGGCAGAAGGCTATATCGTTGTGGAAGAAGCTATGAACAGCCTGAAGCATCCTCCTTCGGGTCAGGGGAAAGAGTCAGTAGCTCCTAAGCCCGAAGTTGAACAGAGGAGAATGGGGGGGTATAATGATCTGACGGAGGCGCTCAAAAAATATAATAATTCTGGCGGCAGGAAGCGGTCATCCCTCCGCTCCCTACCAAGGTGAATAAGGTCTACACCAAACTAAACAATCGATAGATCGATAATTACGGATCAAATCGAAATCAACCTTTCTTTGAGCCACTCCGTGATAATTACCGAACCGGGCAGGGTAACTCTCGTAAGTATTGTGGCTATCATCAGGCCGCTGGCCACGACACTAACGAGTGTTGCAATTTGAAAGACTTTGTGGAGAGGAAGATTAAAGATGGCTTGTTGGTGCAGTATGTGGCCGTCAATAATTAGCAGAACATTAACCGTGCTGTTCAGACGATTCAAAGGGCTCCAGTACTGCCGCCAAGGCATGTTATCGATGTGATAACCGGTGGGTCCATAGGGAAGTTGATAGGGAGGAAGAGAAGGGCTTACCTGGATTCGGTCATGACTGTGACAGATGCTCCCCTGAAAGTGGATAGATCATTCCCCGGGACTGTCATATCATTTACCGACGCTGACTATCCTTCGGAACCCATTGAGCCACATGAGGGGGCCTTGGTGATCACAGCGCAAGTGGGCACGGTGGACATGAAGCGCATGATGATAGATAATGGATCTTCAGTGGATATCCTGTATGCCCATGCCTATCAGAGGATGCACCTTGATGGGCAGAAGATGGAGGTCGGGCAGGAAGCTCCTTTATACGGCTTCAACAATGATCCTGTCAAAGTTGCAGGTACTATTGAACTCCCGGTTATCTTCGGCACAACACCCCAGCAGGTTGAAATAGTATGCAAATTCTATGTTGTGCACGTTGATTCAGCTTATAACGCTATACTGGGAAGACCTACTTTAACTGCTCTCCAAGCTGTGACCTCCATCCCTCATTTCAAAATCAAGTTCCCCACGGCTCATGGGGTAGGAGAGGTGGCGGGGGACTTAGATCTAGCCCGACGATGCTCTACCTAATCTTCATTTCTCTCGGAGTGGGGTTCAAGAAAACAAAAGCAAAGTATAACAATTGAGATCGAGCCTTTTACCGAAAGTAGTTACGAACCAATGGTGATTCTGCACGGAGGAACTAAGAGGTCGAATTGATCCTTGAAAGCCGGACAAGATCAGTGAAGATCGGTTCAGTCTACCGAACCTCTTCTGACAAATCTCATAGAACTCTTACGCTGCTATGCGGATATTTTTGCATGGGAACCAAGGGACATGCCTGGAGTTAGTCGGAAGATAGTCGAGCATAGCCTGAATATAGATCCCTCGAAAAAGCTTGTTCGTGAAAAAGATCGATCTTTACCGAAATGGCGAAATATCATTGATGAGGAAATAACAAAGCTGTTGGCTGCCGACTTCATATATGAAATTGATTATCCCGAATGGATGGCTAATGTGGTGTTGGTGCAAAAACAGAATGGAAAATGGCGGGTTTGCATCGACTACACCGACCTCAATAAAGCTTGTCCGAAGGACTTTTATCCTCTGCCCCATATTGATCAGCTTATCGATGCCACTTCGGGTATGCATTACTAAGCTTTATGATTGCTTTTTCGGTTTATTACCGATATCCATGCGTAAAGAGGACATCCCAAAGACCATGTTTATTACACAATTGTTCGGTATCGCCTACAAGAAGATGACTTTTGGCCTTATAAATGCTGGAGCCACTTACCAGAGAATGATGAACTTCATCTTCGATAGGCAGCTGGGAAGGAACATGGAGGTATACGTCGATGACATGATCGTGAAAAGCATGCAGGTTCAGAATCATTTGGACGATCTAGAGGAATGCTTTCAGACTGTCCGTCATCGTCAACTGAGACTTAATCCGGCCAAGTGCACTTTTGGCCTCGGTGCATGGAAGTTTCTAGGTTATCTTGTTAGTCAAAGGGGTATCGAGGCCAATCCGGAGAAGATTCAGGCCATTCTTGACATGAAGACTCCTCAGTCGTTCAAAGACGTCCAACGTCTGGACGGCGAGATTGCAAACATTAAGGAGGTTCGTCGCCAAATCTGCAGAGAGGTGCCTTCCTTTCTTTGATACATTGAAAGGGCCGAAGAATGCGAAGACGTTCCAGTGGACTTCAGAGTGTGAGGACGCCTTCCAGAGCATAAAGGCGTATCTTTCTTCGGCTCCTTTATTGGTACAACCCATTCCAGCAGAGACCTTATATCTGTATCTGGCGGCAAGTTCGTTAGCGGTTGGAGCAGTGCTGGTTCGGGAGATCAGTGGAAGACAACACTCGGTCTATTATGTCAGTCACGTCCTGCGAGATGCTGAAACCAGGTATCCGAATATTGAGAAATTTGCCTTTGCCTTGATAATTGCTAGTAGAAAACTTCGGTAGTATTTTCAAGGTCGGCTCCTGGTCGTCTACACGGATCAGCCATTGAAGAAGGTGATGGGCAAGCCAGAAGTTTCAGGAAGATTAGCGGCGTGGACAATGGAGTTGTCACAGTTTTTCATCGAATACCATCCACGAACCGCTATCAAAGGCCAAGCTTTGGCCGATTTCATAGTAGAATGTTCGTTCACCGGCGAGATGCCGAAGTTACCGGAAGTCTAATCGTCCGTCGAAAGCGATTCTTGCGCTTCTTGACGAGAGCGAAATGTTTGGACTCTATATGTAGATGGTTCCTCTACCCTAACTGTTAGTGGGGCAGGAATTATCTTGACAAGTCCGGACGGGTTCAAAGTTCAACAGGCCATCAGATTCGGATTTAAAGCGACAAACAATGAAGCCGAGTATGAAGCAGTGCTAGCGGGTGTTCGATTGACAAAGAGTCTAGAGGTCCAGAACCTTATCATCTACAATGACTCTCAGTTGGTTGTCAAGCAGCTATCCGGGGATTATGAAGCTCGTGGAAATCGGATGATCAAGTATTTGGCGGAGTTAAAGGACCGACTTCAGTATTTCGCTTCATACGAATTTCAGGGCATAGAGCGTAATGACAATTCCATAGCCGATGCATTGTCGAAGTTGGCTACCACGGATGCAGATGTTTTTAATGGATCTGTTTACTTGGAAGTTCTACAATGTACCGAGTGTTCAACATGAAGCGTTGATGTGTATCGAAGCGATCTAACTACCGATGACCCCTACATCGAGTATTTAGCGATGGCGTCCTTCCTTCGGATCGATGTTGGCAAAAAGATCAAATACAAGAGCGCCAACTTTGTTCTTATTGATGGGGACCTTTATCGATTAGCCTTTTCTTCACCATTATTAAAGTGCCTGGTCCCATCCGAGGCGGAATATGCTCTTCGGGAGGTTCACGAGGGAATTTGTGGTGATCATATGGCTGCTAAGTCTTTGGCTTACAAAGTACTTCGGCAAGGATACTATTGGCCTACAATTTTCAAAGAGGCTACAGAGTATGTCAAGAAATGTGAAAAGTGCCAACTCAACAATTCGATCTCACATTATCGCCCACCTAAGAGCTATACTCGATTTTATCTCCTATACCCTTCATTTCTGGGGGTAGATATATTGGGTCCATTGCCTAAAGCTAAAGGTCAGGTTAGCTTTGTCATAGTTGCTATTGATTACATGACTAAGTGGGTAGAGGCGAAGCCACTTCGGTTAATTACGGAGCAAGAATGTTTGAAGTTCATAAAAGAGTCCGTAGTGTTTCGCTTCGGGATCCCTAGAGTATTAATATCGGATAATCTGGACGCCATTAATTCGGGATCAAAATTTGAAGCATTTTTAAAGGAGTTGGGGATTCAGCATAAGAAGACTTCAGTGGCTCATCCACAGTCAAATGGCCAAGTTGAGGTGACCAACAGGACGCTGTTGAACGGGATCAAGCGCAGACTGGATGAAGCTAAAGGAAGATGGCCAGAGGAGCTGCTCAGCGTGTTGTGGGCTTATCGGACTACACCAAGGACTACCACTGGGGATTCACCTTTTCGACTGGCCTATGGTACTGATGCCTTAGTCCCTATCGAAATCGGATCTCCAAGTCTTCGGGTCAGTCAATACAAAGAAATATACAATGACGAAGGACTGAAGGCCAATTTGGATCTGCTAGAAGAAGTCAGAGAGGTTGCTCTACTTAAATTGGCTGCTTATCAACGAAGAGTAGCTAAGCATTATAACAAAGGAGTCAAGCTTCGCAGATTCGAAGTAGGAGACTTCGTCCTCAGAGAAGCCGAAGCTTCTACACCTCAAAACACGGGAAAGTTAATGCCAAACTGGGAAGGGCCATATGAAGTGATCGAAGTATCCAAACCGGGCACTTATCGGTTAAGGGCATTAGATGGTTCCGAAATCAAAAACACTTGGCACGTCATTGGCAGGGCTTGAAATACTTTCAATAAAGATCAAGTTAATTCATCGGAAGTCTGTATATTATTGTTCATTATCAATAAAAAGACACTTTTTCACTATTGGTCTTGGTCCTATTTTGTCCTATGGTCACTATGGTGTAAGGAGGAATGGTAGGACTTGCTGGCCATTCGATGGCAGCCCATTTGTCGTTCTACCCCGAGTGGTAGACGAAGGATCCTATATTGATTTTACCAGGGTGGTAAATCAATGGTCACTATTGGTCCTGGTCCTATTTTGTCCTATGGTCACTATGGTGTAAGGAGGAATGGTAGGACTTCTTTGCCCATTCGATGGCAAATTTCATTTGTCGTTTCTACCCCGTGGTGAGCGAAGGATCCTATATTGATTTTACCAGGGTGGTAAATCAATGGTCACTATTGGTCCTGGTCCTATTTTGTCCTATGGTCACTATGGTGTAAGGAGGTGTGGTAGGACTTGCTGGCCATTCGATGGCAGCCCATTTGTCGTTCTACCCCGAGTGGTAGACGAAGGATCCTATATTGATTTTACCAGGGTGGTAAATCAATGGTCACAATTGGTCCTTATATCTTGGTCCTCATATCTTGATCCTTATATCTTGGTTTTCATATAATTGTTTCACCCCGAGTGGTAAACAAATGACCGATCTCACACTTCGGAACCGGTGAGTATGTGGTACTTTATTTTATTTAAGTGTTGAGTTCTAATGCCTCGCTCTTTAACATCACTTTATCTCATTATATGACATGCTTAATTGTTAATTAACAATTTGAGTTAAATCCTCAAGTGTTTGAGTTCAGGTCCTTTCTGCTCAGCTTAAGTTAAATCTCGGCCCATGAAATTCAATTCCTTCGCCTCATACATTAACTATTATATATCTTAACCGATTCACTATTTAGGTTCATTTCTTCGATATTGAACTATTGACAAGAAGCTAACCAAGAACATAGTTCACAATTAAGGAAATTGCAGATTCATCAGGAAAACTAAAACATTCATTCGACCTATTCATTCATGAACAAAAATACACTAATATAAAAACGTAAAATGTTTAACAGATAAATTTTTACATAAGTCAGAATGAAAGCAGGAAGAACACCTAGGCACCACCTTCGTCTTCGGAGTTGAGTAAAGTTGGGTCCAGTTGAGCAGCAGACAGTTTTTCTTTGCCTCTCTCTCGGTAGTCTTAATAGCCTTCTGAGTAGACTTTCATGATCTCGACGTTAAGCTCGTCCGAGTCCCTATATTCTGCCTGTATCTGCTTTCTGAGCTCTTCGGTCAGAAGAGGACCCCTTCCCTCAAGATCCTTTATTTTAAGACGAAGCTTGTGGCGTTTGTTCTTGTGTCTCCGTCCTTCATCCTGGGCCTTTGATTGAGCCTCGCCAAGTTGAATAGCCAGGCTTCGGTTGGCCGAAGAAAACTCCTCATTTTTTGCCCTCAGAAGTAGGTTTTCTTCGACCAAGCCGGCGTTCAGATCGGTTAAAGTTTGTTGGCTAGCTTCAGAGGCGGCCAGCCTATCTCTTGTGGCCCTTACTTCATCATCAGATGTCCTCAAGTCCATCTTAGCTCAATCCAAGTCTCGTTGGAGGCCGTCGATGACATGAAGAGAGTCTTCTCGATCGGCCCTTTCTCGAGCCAAGGTCGATCTCAGCATATTGATCTCTTGTCGCATGAAATCTTCCTCGGCTTCCCCATTTATGTGTCTTGGACGCAAACGTCCAAAGACAAAGATTAGCTTCATATATGTCCGCATAAAGTGCTCAATCCAGTACCCAGATATACAATTAAGAACAGAAAGACAGAAAAATAAAGAAATGATTATTTACCTTAGCCAGATAGCTCATCCCTTCATCGAGCAAATTCCCATTCGTGTGATCACTAAACCGATGATCGTCAGCGTTCCTTACGAAGGCCCCGAATAGGTCGAACGGAAAGTTGGCATTGAATCTAGGCCACAGAGTCGGAGATCCCACTTTCTCGGCATGATAACCCCGACCAAGGACCCATCGTTCGGTAGGTCTCTGACCTTCGGGAAGGAGCCGTTGTTCGGGAGGAGTAGGTTCAGGTTCAGCGTACACAGTCTCGGGGGAGGGAGATTTGTTTGGACTGGGTTCTTGTAGAGGAGTGACCAATGCAGAGCTTGGGTGGTATTGCAAAAAGCGTTCTCTTCCCGGACAGGTTTGGGCAACTTTCATCCTGATCACCTTCTTCGGCAATCTATATTTCTACAGGCGGTACGAAGGGGGGTATGATCGAAGATTGGGGCACCCTAAGCTCTTTGGCGGTCAGAGGCTTTATCTTACTTCTTAGATTTTTGGTGCGGAGGATGCTTCTTCGATCAGGACGATCGAGTAGGCCTCCTCGTCGAGGAGCGGATGTGGTGGTTGGCTCGATTTTTGGGGTAGCTTCGGAAGGAGTTGGGAAGGGTGTTGTTCTGGGTTTTCTGATTGCCCTCCTCTTCTGGCGAGGACGGAGGGTCTCTTTCGAAACAGGAACCTCTTCGGCTTCTGGTTTGTCAGTTTGGAATTCGTCAGATATATGTTCCTGGATTGGTTCTTGGCCGAGAGCCGCTTCACCTGCTCTGAGTTTCGCTGACTTAGAAGGTTTCCCAGATAAAAAATCTTCAAGCTCTTTTATCTCTAAAGAGCTCGGTTTGATCAAAGATAATGCATAACCAATACAACTCTGTGTTAGAATCCACATCATAAAAGCATTTTCAAAAAATTCGTATACATATAAAATAAACCGATACTTACATTTATGGTAATATAACCATGCTTGCTTCGAGAGGAGTCCGTACTTCCACTCCTCCTTGGGGAAATTGTCAAAAAGTTCCATCATTTCCATTTCTCTTTCTTCAGAAATATCTCCAAAGTCAGCAGAGATATTCTCGTCAATGGCCCAGTTCGGTAGAGAAGAGATTTCGGGGCCCTTGACGTAGAACCACTTTTCGTGCCATCCCCTGTTGCTCGAAGGCGTGTTCACCAGCGAACGCCTCTCGAACTTCTCTCCTGACTTCGGAGAATGCTTGCTAATGGCCTTGAACCCCTTCTCCCTAGATTTTACTATTTTGTATATCGTGAAGAAGGAGTCCAGGGAGGGCTCCACGCCCAATTCATGGCAGAGGGCCACGAAGGCCAAGATGTGAATGTACGAGTTCGGTACTAGTTGAGCGAACCCCACCCCCAGAAATCCCAGCAGGGTTACTATGAAGATATGCAAAGGGAAACGAACCCCCTTCTCCAATAGAGTCACGGGAACGGCCGTCCAACCTTCTGGCCGTTGGTACATCTTCTCACCGGATCTAGGAACCCTAGCTGCGTGGGTATCCGGGATGTGGTATCGAGACCGAATCCTCTTCAGTTCAGCCTCTGTGACGATCGAGGGAGTGTTGGCGTGTGAGAATCGCTCAGTGTTCCTGTAGTATTCGGAGGGGGTTTTGGGATTTATGGGGAGAGGGTTCTTATCAGATTTCGACACCTTTGGGTTCAGTGTCGAGGCTCCTTCGCGAGCAGCGGTGGTAGGGTTTGGTGGAACAGCTGTGAGTGGGGTTACCAGTATAGGGGAGCCTTGTGCAGAATCCTGGGAAGCCATTGTTGATTAGTTGCGAAGGAAAGGAGAAAGTTCAGAAAGTCAGAAAGTTCAGAAGGCGCTCAAAATTCAAATGAGCAGGTAAAACTGTCAAAGTTGATAAAGTCACCTTTTATACTGACGGTTACACGGTGTTCAAGGCCGGCTCATTAAATGTTAGTAATGACTTGGAATTTGAATGGGAAGGGTCCGGTTCCGGGTCCGTGTATCTATTAAATAGGTGTTTTCTAATTTGGGCCTCCATTCTCTTCCCCTTTCATTTCGTGAACAGCGATTGGGTACACTTCAATTACCTCTCACTATGGACCTTTATTAAATTATCTTGGGCCATTCATAGTTTTCTATTAAACATTCTGTTTAACAAAAAAACTAGGGGGCACTGTTGGGTCGTGATATTTCCTATTTTTGGGCTGGGTACATTGGGCCTACTCACATGAAGAATCCATTGGGCCTTTATTTTTAATCCGTTAAAGCCATTGGGCCCAGTCACCATATTGTATCCGTTTTAATCTTTAAAGCCGGGTCGGTCCAGTGGATCGACCCATTAGACATTTTAATATCTGTTACTTTGACTTGTGATGATGAAAAAGCATGACGGTTGACCAAGGCTCCTGCCATGAATTAATGTGGATGGGATCATAGCCGTAAGCGGATGAAAAAACAATGGCCAAAAGCAAAGGATAAACCTTATACAATCGTGCGAGAGCCCATCAGTCGAGGAGGGTGTCGTAGTAGTGGGTGGCACAGTAATCCAGGCAACGATAGTATAACCTAACAAGGAAGCCATCAGCTAGAGGTACGTTCTCACATATATTGATTATTCATATTCTCCCATACACACACAACTGAGAATTATTATCTCTCTCAATACACTAGACCATACATTCCTCCATTGTTAACCTTGTGAATATATACTAATTCTCACGCCTGAGCTATCCCCGAGCGAACCGTAAAGCAAGCTTTGGTGTTGGTGTGTTTATTGTAAGGCGGGATCGGGGCGTCTTACGTGATTGGGACGTGGATAAAGATCCTGGCGTTAACAGATATGATGAACCAAGTATTCAAGGAATATTTGGATCACTTTGTGGTCGTCTTTATTGATGATATCATCATATATTCCAAAAGCCGTGAAGATCATGAGCAACATTTGAGGCTGATACTCCAAAAGCTTTGTGAAAACAAGATTTATGCCAAGTTAAAGAAGTGTGAGTTTTGGCTTGAGGAAGTAGCATTCCTTGGGCACGTGATATCAAATCATAAAATATCTGTTGACCCAGCAAAGATTGAAGCAATTCAAAGCGGGGAGCAACCCAAGTCAGTGACCGAAATACGTAGCTTTCTCGGCTTAGCTGGTTATTATCGGAGATTCGTAGAAGGGTTTTCTCGAATCGCTACTCCATTAACTCAGCTGACTCAAAAAGATATAAAATTCGGTTGGAGCGAGGAATGTGAGAAGAGTTTTCAAGAACTCAAGAGGAGACTCATTTCAGCACCTGTTCTGACAATACCATCCGGTTCGGAGGGATTTGTCATCTATAGTGATGCTTCAGGAAAAGGTTTAGGATGTGTTCTCATGCAACATGGGAAAGTCATAGCCTATACTTCACGACAACTCAAAGAATATGAGAGAAATTATCCTACTCATGATTTAGAGTTGGCAAATTTTGTGCTTTTTAAACTTAAGATTTGGAGGCATTACCTGTATGAAGAGAAGGTGGAGATTTATACGGATCATAAAAGCCTCAAATATTTCTTCACTCAAAAGGAACTCAACATGCGGCAAAGACGATGGCTTGAGCTGTTGAAAGATTATGATCATACCATTCAATACCATCCTGGAAAAATGAACGTAGTAGCTGATGCATTAAGTAAAAGATTATATGCGGGTACGAGTGCGATATTGTCAATGCAAAGGCCCATTTTGCATGACTTACAAAGGATGGAGATAGAGTTAAAGACTCCAGGGTCCCATGTGATGATGGCGAATATACGAGTAGAACCGACTTTAATCGATAAAGTTAAAGCTGCTCAAGCTACAGACCTGGAGCTAATGCGTATGAAGAAGAAAGTGCAAGAAGGTGCTATTCTGGAAGCAAGAATCGATGAAGAAGGAATATTTTGAGTCAACTCCAGACTTTGTGTTCCTAACGATTCTGACTTGAAGTATAAGATCATGATGGAGGCGCACAACACACCGTTTGCAATCCATCCTGGGAGTACCAAAATGTATCATGATCTTTGACATACATTTTAGTGGAGCAATATGAAGAGAGAGATAGCGAGGTTTATCTTAAGGTGTCTTACTTGTCAACAAGTCAAGGCGGAGCATAAAGTGCCAAAAGGTCCATTACAACCACTTGAAATTCCAGAATGGAAGTGGTAGCACATTACCATGGATTTCGTTACTAGTCTTCCCAAGGTTTCTCAAGGCATAGATGCGATTTGGGTCATTATTAATAGATTGACCAAGTCTGCTCATTTCTTACTGATACGAGAAACTTATACACTTGAACGTCTTGCTCGTATGTACATAAACCAGATTGTAAGATTGCATCGTATGCCAGTATCCATAGTTTCTGATCGAGATGCAAGATTACCTTTAATATTTTGGGTTAGTTTGCAAAAACCTATGGTCATGGATTTACGATTTAGTTCGGCGTATCATCCTTAAACGGATGGACAATCAGAGAGGACTATTCAAACTCTTGAGGATTTATTAAGACTCTATGTCCTTGACTTCAAAGGAAGTTGGGACAAGTTCTTACCATTGGTGGAGTTTTCCTACAACAACAGTTATCAAACAAGTATTGGCATGGCTCCATTTGAGGCGTTGTATGAAAGAAAGTGTCATTCTCCAGTATGCTAGGATGAGGTAGGTGAAGCAACATTGTTGGGACCGGAGTTGGTACGTATGACTATAGAAAATATTCAAACGATCCGACAACGTATAAAAACCTCACAAGATCAACAAAAGAGTTATGCTGATCTTCATCGAAAGGACGCAGAATTCAATATTGGAGATCATGTGTTGTTACGTGTTGCTCCATGGAAAGGAGTTACGAGATTTGGAAAGAGAAGAAAGCTCAATCCTCGATTCATTGGCCCATTTGTAATCCTTGATCGAGTAGGAACTGTGGCCTATAGACTCTCCTTACCGCCAAGTATGTCTCGTGTTCATAACATTTTTCACATATCTATGTTACGTAAATATGTGAAAGACCCAAACCAAATTATTGAATTATAACCGGACGAGATAGCAGAAGATTTGGCGTATGAAGAGGTAGCTGTTAAAATCTTGGATAAGAAGGATCATATTCTACGCTCCAAGGTTATACCTCAAGTCAAAGTTTTGTGGAGAAACCACGATGTGGAAGAAATGACCTGGGAGTTAGAATCTGAAATAAAATCAAGGTATCCTCACCTCTTCGACATATCAGGTACGTACCCTAATTTCGAGGATGAAATTTCATAAGAAGAGGAGGTTGTAAGACCCCAACTTTTTTTGAATAAAGAATAATTTTTCTCAAAATATATTTTTGAATATTATGGTGTGGATATGATATAATGTTATAGTTGTGGGTAATATTTGGAAAATTTTGCAAAGTAAGCAATTTGATATAAAATATTCGTTGTGTCAATGAATATTCGATTGGTCGGGGAATATTCGTTTTAGCAAGGAATATTCGTACGACGGCACAATTATTGGTGGACCCCGCAATGGAAGTATTATCGTAGTTAGAAAACGACATAAATATCTTTTTATAAAAATAACAGCGGAAGTTTTACCGTTAAACTGTTGAACTACCCGGTGGTAAAAGTACAGTAATATGCATGGTTGTATAGTAGCACACGATATTGATTATTGATGCTTACGTGAGAAGTCACTTAGTTATACTCAATTATTGAAACAGTAATTATTGCATAGTATCTCACGTTATTTGATTCAATTATTGTCACATTATCATCTGCATAATATTTTATATTATTAAATCAATAAATTGAGACAACAAAGTTATTCATATTATTATTTGCAATATTGACAATGTCTAGAAAGTTTTGTTGAGGAGAGGTTTGGTCACCTAATTGCTCGCCAATAGGGAGAAATTCTTATTGGCAAGCCCCCTCTTTCCTGGGAATGATCTGGTTGTTAAATATTGTGAGTTATAATATTAATGATGAATAATTGTTGAAGTATTAAGAATGTGTTTATTAAAGATAAGTGAATTACAAAAGTTAGAGGGGAATAATGCAAACTTGGAAAACTTTAGGGGTACTAAAGTGTAATAATAAGTTGAATCAATATGGACCATTGATGGTGGTTTTAATAGTAAATCAATCTGGACCATTGATGGTGGTTTTAATAGTAAATTAATGTGGACCATTGATGGTGGTTTTAAAAGTAAATCAATCTGGACCGTCGGTGGTGGTTTTAAAAGTAAATCAATCTGGACCATCGGTGGTGGTTTTAAAAGTAAATCAATTTGGACCGTCGGTTGTGGTTTTAATAGTAATCAATATGGACCGTCCGTTCTAATAGTGAATTAATCTAGACCGTTCGTGAATTAGTTACTATTTAGTCCATGTCGACGTCGGGATTTTTGAGTGTCCCTTTTCGTTACTTGTTCTTTGGTGTTCTAATGTTAATGTGAGATTTGTTTGAAAAAACAAGTGAAAAAGGTCTGACATGTATAATGTCGACGATTTGACTTTAAGAGTCGCCAGTTGGTGTATTTAACTAGTTGCACCAACACAACCGAAAAGGTTTGCTCATTGACCTAGTGTTTTGACACTGCTAGACGGGTTTGTGAAATCGAGATTCATTTTGGGCCCGGGGGCTTGATTATGCGGAGGGAAGGCGTTAGGCACTTCCGACATCCGTGTTACCACTATGACCGCCACTTTTCAAAGAAATTGTTATATGAATGTGTGTGTTTGTGTGTGTGTGATCAATATGAAATTATTTAAAAGTAGTGCGAGGCCTCATTCGCACTTATATACACAAGGTTTGAATTTTATAGAAAATTTAGTTTTAACCAAGAGATATCAATGAAGTTTTGTAAAAGAGGTTTTTAAACCTCAGGCTGCTCAATAGGAATTAAGACCATTTCATACTTCCATTTTATTATTAAATGTTCTATTTGTTTGCTTTTATTTTTGAGATGCAAGCATTCTCGAAAAATAATATCTGTGACGTAAACTCCTCATGGGCATGACACCATCCAAGGAAATTCGACACTATAAAATAATGTATAAGTCACTACAATTTGAAAAATATGTCCATCATGGGAACCAAATCTAGATTCAAGAGATCAATCTGTGATCACATGATTCCTAGGCTCACATGATCTTCGCAATTTGTATGGAAAGCGATAGCGCTTATATATATAAAACTCAGAAATATATATATATATATATAGATCATGATCAACCACCACAAAGCAACTCCATGGGGATCGAAATGTAAATATATAAAAGTATATAATATATATATATATATATATATATATATATATATATATATATATATATATATATATATATATATATATATATATATATGGACATGATCAACCACCACGTAAGTAAACTCCAAGTGGGACGAATGTAAATAAAGTCAGAAGCGATCAACCGCCACGTAAGTAAACTCCAGGCAGACTTAAATATAAATAAAAGTCAGTAAAAGGCCATGAAGTAAACTCCTGACTGATGTAAATATAAATATATATATATATATATATATATATATATGTACAAATATATATATAAAAGCAAAGAACACACATGATGTGAATCCAGGCTCATCGGATATGTCTGACAACAATTATATATATAAGTATATATATATATATATATAAAAGCGAGTAAATGCTTCGGATGTAAAATCCAGGCTCATCAGATATGTCTGACAACAATTATATATATATATATATATATATATATAAGCCAATAAACGCTCGCATCAAGTTCAGGCTCAATCGAGGCATAACTCGATAATGTTAGTCCGTATAAAATATATATATATATATAAGTATATATATATAGACAGAAATGAAAACCACGGACCGAAGTCCGGGCAAACACACTCACACGACTCTCAACGTGTACAACAGTGTGTGATAATATGAGAAGAAAGCTTTATAGAATGTAAGAAGGCTTACAGTGGGCTGCCAAAGTAGACTTCTATGACTCTATGTGGACAAACACTCAGCTCTCGTGGGTAAATATATAACTGTATGTGGGCTAACAGGTGTTTAAAAAGAGCAAACACTCAATATGGGGGTGTACAAAGCCAATTGGACAGGGTTCCCTCGCTATTTCTCTTGCAAATATGGTTGGCCCAAGCCCCATATATATAGAACTGATGGCCGCAGGTGTACCTGTGGCAGCCTCTGATACACCTGTTGCTGGTCTTGGTGCATTCGGGCCTCACGGGTCCCGTCATCTCGAAGTACGTGTACTCGTGCAATGTAATGTCCGCTCAAACTTGCAGAACTTGAATTCGAGCATCCGAATGAGGTGTACAAGACCATCTTCGGACTGCTTTAGTCGAGAGTTATGCAATGACATGGTATTTGCCCATTTTGATTCCAGGAAGATGGGTCCATGACCGAAATAGCATTCCCGGGTTCCCGCCAGGCAATCCGGTGAGCTGTTTCGCGTAGTTTTCTCCGAAGTTAAGATATGAGTCTTGTGGGCCAATTTTGAATCAATTTGAGTTGACATGAGTATATTTGATTTGAAGTGAAGTTGAGTTTGAAAAATGACCATTTTGCCCCTCCCGAGGTTATCTCCAGTTTTCGCACAGTTGTAGCGGGTTTTTCCTAGGGTTATCTCTGAGATGGTCATGTTGTTAACTTTGAATGTACTCAGGGTTATCTCTGAGGTTGGCTTGACCTCTCGGGTTAACTCCGGGGTCAGGAAATGATGTTATAGTCCTCCAGGGTTGCCTCTAGAGTGTAAAAAAGATGCTTTTGCCCTCCTGCACAGTTAGTAACAGGAAAGAAAATTTTGAGTGTCTACAGTCCATTCCCCTATAAATAGAAGCTTAATTCTTCTTTCATTCTCACCAATTCACTGAGATTCACAAGAAACACTATAAAGAGAGAAACTATAGAGTGCAAGAAGAAGAGTCTTCTGCTACTTTCTTTTGCAGTATCCAGCTTTCTACTAAGGTAAGGGATATTATTTGTTGTATTTGTAAGGGGTATTATTTCTTTCATATTCATAAGAAATACTATTTTTCGTATTCATCCTTTGATATGCTCTAATAACTTTATCACGCTGGATTACGTCTTCGTATAATGAGTGAAAATCCATTCAGATTTCAGATGTTATTTCTTTTCATATTCTTAAATCTAAACTTACTATGGTAAGTATTGCTTCTATAATCTTTGAAATTAGTGGAATATCCGTGAGTTTTGCGCTTCATCCAATATCATTTTATTGGAATATTGATATAAACTTTCTTATTAAATATCAATATTTTCACCCCAAATACTATTCATGAGTTACTATTCACGGGTTACTATTCACCCAGTTACTATTCACTATAATATTATTCACTCGAGTATTCGGGGCACTTTTCATGTCGGAGTACTATTCACGAGTTACTATTCATGGGTTACTATTCACCCAGTTAATATTTACTCAAATATTGTTCACTCGGGTATTTGAGGCACTTTTCATGTTGGGGTACTATTCACGAGTTACTATTCATGGGATTACTATTCACCCGATTACTATTCACTCAAATATTGTTCACTCGGGTATTTGGGGCACTTTTTATGTCGGGTTACTATTCACGGGGTACTATTCTTGAAGTACTATTCATAGGGTACTATTCACCAAAAAATTTATTTTTTTCTGTCCACATTATTTTTGATACATGAATATTATTCTTGAATTTTACTCCACAAAGCAGTATCATGTTGACAATTTGGACATTATTGAATTTTGGATAAATTAAGTTATAAATCTTTAAAAATTTATCCTTTGCTTTCTTTTAATTGAATTCTTATATCATTGATATCATCCTCATGCTTATATTGTGATGAAAGTCATCTTTGGCTTACGTGCATAGATGGACTATTAATTGGTATGATTATGACCAGGGATAATTCGGTATGATCATGATCATTGATGATTACAAAAATATTCTTGGCCCGTAGTGCAAGAATAATTTGTGGACGTGATACTAATGAATATCCTTGGCCCGTAGTGCAGCGATGATTCGATGATGTGATTTATTTATTAAGCTGAGTCCCAACGATAAAGTTAATGATAAACTTTTTAAATCATAGAAGATAATAGATATCATGCTCTACTTGATTCTTCTAATGGATTGCTTGTTCCGCTGCAGTTAAACTTGTTGTCTATTATATTCTATCAGTTTAACATTGTTGAAGGCTAATGATAACTTATTTTGCATTATCTTAGTCATAATATTTCTTACTGGGCTAGTTGAGCTCATCCTTTTACTTCCATTGTTCTCTTTAGGAAATGAGAACGTAGCCGGAACTAGTCGGGGAACGAAGTGATGGCCCGAGATGGTGTTATAGTAGTCCTCACTATTCTATAAAATAGTGTGTCAATAAATGTAATGAGGGCTCTATTTGAGTTTGGATATTGGCTAGATGAAAATATTCGTGTAAAAACTCTCAGCTCATGTTGTATAATTAAGTTTGTATTTGTATTCAGTACCATGTATTTGGCGACCCAAGATGGGTGATGTATATCTATTTTGGGGGCGTCACTGATGGGGTCTATAACAGAGACACTGGCCAACCTATACAGAATGGACATAAAAGATTAAACATGGGTCAGAACATTTATGATATGTGAACGTGAGATCACAAGGAAAAAGAGACTGATCATGAATAAACCTGATAAATCTTGAAGTTAAGGAAGGGCTAGAGTAGTCACACAAGTTGTCAGTACCTAATGTAAGTCAAGGCAAGCAGAAGTGATGAAGCACTGCACGAGTGGAGTAAGAGAGGTTCTACATTGCAAATCCAAAGAACACTCTCAGAATCGTTGTGTTGTCTCAATCAGTCAACGAGCAATATTCGACAGACTAACTATGATCAAGTTCAAGGTCATCTACATTAGAATAGTAGAGTTCAGTCATTTGAGTTTTGAAGACGTGACAACATCTCAATGAAAAGACTAACATTCAAACGTTGGATATTGAAAGCATCGATGCAGAAGGACAACTCCTAATGCTCTAATCAAGGAATCAGAAAGAAGAAATAAAGGTGACTACCTGCCTGACACACTAAAGTGACATTTCTGATGGGGTAGGTGTAAGACCCCAACTTTTTTTTAATAAAGATGATTTTTCTATAAATATCATTTTTAAATATTATGGAATGAATTTATGTTATAGTTGTGGGTAATATTTATAAATTTTGCAAAGTACACAAGTTGTTATATAATATTTGATTGGTCAGCGAATATTCATTTTAACAGGGAATATTCGTATGACGGCACAATCATTGGTGGACCCCACAACAGAATTATTATCGGATTGAGAAAACGAAAAAAATATTTTATGAAAATAACGGCGGAAGTTTTACCGTTAACTGTTGAAACACCCGGTGTTAAAAGTATAGGAATATGCGTGGTTGCATAGTAGCACACGATATTGATTATTGATACTTACGTGAGAAGTCACTCAATTTTGTTTAATTATTACTTTAGTAATTGTTGCATAGTATCTCACGTTATTTGATTCAATTATTGTCGATATTTTATATATTATTAAATCAATAATTGAGACGACAAAGTTATTAGTATTATTATTTGCAATATTAACGATGTCTAGAAGTTCTGTCAAGGAGTGGTTTGGTCACCTAATTGTGTGCCAATAGGGAGAAATCCTTATTGGAAAGCCCCTCTTTTCTGTGAACGACCTGGTCGATTAATATTGTGAATTATAATAATGATGATAAATGTTGTTAAAAATATTGAGGATATTTTTATGAAGTATTTGTTATAAATTGGCTTATTATTTGGATCCCCATTTATCCATTTTTCAAAACTGCCGGTAGAAAGTTATCTCAATTTTGTTTTATTACTTATATTTATATATATAAGTTATGATATATATTTATATAAATGTCAGTATATATATATATATATATATATATATATATATATATATTTATATATGTGTGTGTGTGTGTGTTTATATATATATATATATATATATATATAATTGTGAGTGGGGTGGGTGGTGTAGGCTTTGGTGTAGGTTTTGATTTTGGTAGGTGTAAGAAGGTGCCGTATAAGGCATGTAATGAATTTTGTTTTAGTTTTGTTTTACTTGAAGAGTAGTCATCCGTGAAATGAATGCTTTCAGCCCGTGAATGTTTGAATGTTGTGTCCGTGATAAATTCTTAACAATACGCCTTCAATTCTCCTATAAATAGGATGCTTAGTTAGAATTAAAAATACACCAGAAATTCAGAGAATTCTTCTTCTATAATCTTGAGCATATTTTCTTTAGAGTTTTAAGAAGCTTTGAGCATAGTGCAAGTTTTCTTCAAGAATATCATCGCCCTACCAGTCGAAATACTCTTCTTTTTACGTGTAAATTATTATTTCTTTCAGATTAATGAAGAGAACTTACATTATTCCATTCTTTATTATTCTGTTGGAATAACTTTGATATCGCGGACTACCCTATACTTGGTGAAATTCTTACATTATTCCATTCTTTATTATTATGTTGGAATAACTTTGCCTATGCTCTGCACTGCGCATACATGGTGAAATTCTTCATTATTCCATTCTTTATTATTCTGTTGGAACATCACATCTCATGCGTTTCGCACGCATGACCGTTCCGTTATTTATTATTATGTTGAAACATCCAGCTTGGTCGCGAATTTACTTTGACACAGTTCCGTTATTTATTATTACATTGGAATATCCTGTTTGTGCATTTACGCACGACCTAGTTACATTATTTATTATTCTCTTGGAATAACTCGTCTGCATGCGGTCCATCGCATGCCCGGTGATTTCTTTTGTTATTCCATTCTTTATTATACTCAGGTTGATTAAAGTTTTGACTTTTATACTCCATGAAATTAGTGGAATATCCTTGATATTTGCGCTTCATCCAAAGATCTTTTCATGGAAATATTCTTCGAGCATTCTTGAATTTTACTCCACAAAGCGATGATCGAGTTGACAATTTGGGCGTTATTGGTTCCGGATAAATTAATTCTTGAACTTGTTTTATTGAATTCTTATATCATTGTCATCATCCTCATGTTTATATTTTGTTGAAAGTCATTTGTGGCCTGTAGTGCATAGATGGACTTGGTATGATTATGACTAGGGATTATTCGGTGTAATCATGACCGTAATGTTACAAATGATGTGCTAAAAGTCCTCATTGGCCCGTAGTGCATTGATGGACAGTTGTTGGCATGATCATGACCATTGATGAATACACGAATATCATTGGCCCGTAGTACATTGATAATTTGTTGTTGTGATACTAATGAATATCCTTGGCCGTAGTGCAAGGATGATGTGGATTATTTATTAAGCTGAGTCTCAGCGATAAAAGTGATGAAAAACCTTTTTAAATCATAAAAGATAGTAGATTTTATTCTCCACTTGACTCTTTTAATGGATTGCTTGTTCCGCTGCAGTTAAACTTGATGTTTGTTATATTTTATCAGTTTAACACTGTTGAAGGCTAACGATAATTTATTCTACATTATCTTAGTCATAATATTTCTTACTGGGCTAGATGAGCTCACCCTTTTGCTTTCATTGTTCTCTTCAGGAAATGAGAACGTAGCAGGGACTAGTCGGGGAACTGAGTGACGGTCCAGATGATAGCATTAGTAGTCCTCACTATTCTATAAAATAGTGTGATAATAATTGTAATGAGGACTTATTCTGAGAGTGGATATTGTCTAGAAGATAATATTTGTATTAAAACTCACAGCTCTTGTTGTATATTTAAGATTGTATTTGTATTATGTACCATGTATTTGGCGACTTAGAATAGATGATGTATACCTATTTTGGGGGCGTCACAGTAGGTGAAATAGTAGACTGCAGTGTCAGAAAAGTGAAAAAGGGGATGTCATGTCACATCTGCAATCTGCACCAAATAAGTCAAAATATGCGAATTAATTTGAATAACTTCCAACGGCTATAATCCAACGGAAACCTTATGAAAGGTTATTTAACAGCAGAAGCTCGAACAAAAGAAAAGTTGGTTGGTTGACAAGTTGTTGACTCTACGAGTTCTATAGAGCAAAAACACAATATGTCTCAATGGCAGTGAGACTACGAAAGTAGAAGTAAAGCACGTTAAGAGAAGAGCTTTAATAGAAAAAGGCTTCACTCAACAACAATGAGAATACCATTAAGATTGTCAGCTAAGCTAATAGCCGAGAAGGCCAAGATAATAGCATTTAAGAGATTGGCAGATAAGAAAGAAGATTCAAAGAGCCAGTCAACGAATCACCACGAACCACCAAGAGCTAAAGAAGAACAGATACAGAACCAAATCTATACACAAGGAAACCAAGGTTCAGAGGATGCTAAGTGCCAGATAAAGTCTACCAAAGATACAAAGACTTATCTAACCTCAGGTGGTGAAGAAGTGCAAGCTGAGCTCAGAAAAGGACCAACCACAAGATCAGCTGCACCAAGGAAGAAGTGACAAAATGCTAAGTACTCAAAGAGATTGAGCTTCATGAATAACTTAGCAGTATGTCCAATGGTGATCCAGTCTCGATGCAGAATCCAAAGAAGATCAAAATAAGCTACCAAGAATCAAGGATTAATAAGCTTAAAGTCATCTTGGCATCTTAGCACCACCACCAGCAACAACAAAAGCTAAGCCCAGAAGGGTCCTTGTCCAAGGGACTAAACTGAGTTACAAGGCTTCAGGCCTTGAAGAGTTCTTAAAGAACTGAACTTCCAAGTCTGCTGGACTTGAAGAGTTCTTAGTGAACTAAAGTTCCAAGGCTGCTGGCCTTGAAGGAATCTTAGTGATTCAGTGATATAAAGACTTCCTTAGTGGAATCCCTGCTCGTTGAAGCAGAAGAGTGGATTAGGAGCTTGAGTCTCCGAACCACTTAAAATCTCTTGTGTCTTTTACATTCTGTCATTTACATCACAACTGCTATGATTGCTATCAACATGATAACTACTTAAATCTAAACTAACTCTAGACAAATGGTTAGTATAACATCTATGAAGGGGAACCTTAACTTATTCCGCTGTGTTTAAAATAATTCCTAAGTTGGTCATCTGCTATTTACTCAGCAATGCAAACTAAAATAGAAAAGATTTTTGAAAATAAAAATGATCTATTCAACCCTCCCTTCTAGATCTATTGTGTGCCCTCTTGGAACTAACAAAACTTATTATTACAGAATGAATCTTATTATTCACATAAAAAAATATTAAAAACTATATTAATTATTTTTTTCAAATATTAAACTAAACATAAGTTACACTTAGGCATAATTATTTACAGTAAAAATAACAAATGTTGTTACTCAAAAAAAAGAAAAATATATTGAAAGAAAAATATTTTTACAAGATAAAGGTAGTAATAAATATTATTATATTTTCTTTTATTCAACATTACATAAAACACAACACTAATCAGATAATAAAAAATATAATCAAAATTATAAACATCCCAAATTTTGACATATACTCAAGAAAATTTAACATATAAAAATCATAATATGAAATTAAGAATTCAAATAATAATTTTGTTATTAAACACCAAAAATCAAACTATCAACATACTCAATCACTCTAATTAGAACAACCCAATTTATATTTAATTTAAAATTCTGAATATTTGTATCACTTATCAAAAAATGTGTTAATTAAACAAAATTAGTTTTTTTTATAAGTTACCAATAATTTGAATGAGATAGTCTTAATTACAAATAAAATTATAATTAATATGAATTATATTAAAAAAGGATAATTAAACACACACACACACACACATATATATATATATATATATATATATATATATATTATTCAAAAATTAAAATTTGATACTAACTGTTACTTAAAAAATTAGATGAGAGTATGGTGAATATTATTATTATAGTTATCTAAAGGTTGTTAATTTCGTTCGTACCGAGTTAATTTACCGAGTTTAGTCTTCCCTCTTCGGTTTTCTTATCAGTGCTTCCTCTTTGGTTTCCTTTTCTTTAAATGCAATCGGCTCTTCTTCTGTTCTCATTGTTATTCAATCGCAAAGAAAAAAAAACATGCTGCCTTTAGGTGTTGCTGGAAACCACACAGACCTTTCGTCGGTGATATATTTGGTGGATGGGGGAGATTCATGTCGTTGATTAGATGATCCACCCTCTTAACAATCATTAAATTCGAATCAATTAATTTATCATGTAACGGTGAACCTCTTCCATACAATCAAAAACCACATGGGCGGGCGTCTCCACTCTGTCCATCTTGGATCGTCAGAACATAGGCAAGTAACTTCTTACCTTCTTTTTTCTTAATTAACTTAATGGGTGTTTGGTTCCTATGAAAAATAATAGAATTCGAGTAATTTGAAAATACTCATTTACCAATTAGGCTAATCATGTTAATAAATTTAAATCAATTGGTTGCGTTCCTATATTAATAATAACCTTTTGAATTTCTAGAGAATCTAATTTTAATAATTTTCCAAGTATAGTCATGAAGTTTATTTTATGCCCTCTAATAAGGAGGAGAAATATTATTGGATCAGGGAAGAAGGAGAAAAAGAAAAGATTAAACTTTAATAAAGAAGAATAATATATGTAACTAACCAACCATATAATCTTTTCTCTAACGATTTTGTAAACTTGTACGTGCAAGAACATGTTCAAACTAATTTTTGAACAAATTAATTAACTTTTTTTATTAATGTACTTTATCTCTCTCTCTCTCTCTCTCTCTCTATATATATATATATATATATATATATATATATATATATATATATATATATATATATATAAAACTTCTCCCAATGAATCTGAACGAACCAGTTATAACGACGCTTTTTTCTCGCCATATAGCATAGAAAGCCGATTTTTTATGCTATAGCGGCAAATTCTAGCTTGGCTCGCTTTAGTTCATTCCTCCAGTCATTTGGAGAGAAGCGAGGCTTTATATATATATGTTGAAGCTGGGAAAAATTCTCAATTCCTATGCGTTTGATTCTTATCATTTATGTTTTCTATGTGGTTTAATTTTATCTTGCTTGGGTGAGATTTTAGAAAGAGACCAACATACAATGTCGATGATTTAAAAAGTTTGATTTTAATTGATTGAGCCAAATTAGATAGAGCCTGATAAGTGATTTTTATACCTACTTATTGGATATCAATTCACGCGAACTATGTCCATCTCAAATACATTTTAGTGTGTTTTTTGTTGCATTTCATGTTATTTTGCATTGCATGTACTGAGAACTCTTTTGATTGGAAAAGTGCAGGATATGGCATAAGTTGCCGATAGTAGATGGCATATGATTAATGAAGGCATAACATGAGATCGAGTGGAGCAAAGAAATCAAACATTGGTGGACAAAAGGATGAAACGACATGAGCAGAGTCGAAGCGGAGAACCGTAATCAACACTTGCGCAGGTTGCCGCCAGATTAGGCTTACACGCGTGCCCGCTGATCACTCAATTTGGACCAGAATTTACACTCGCGCGCCTGCGCGAGGAATACAAAGGATGAGAGCGTGCCCACGCGCGACAACTGAAGCTGCTGATCTGTTTTATTTTAATTTTTAATTTTAAGAGTTTGTAATTGGTTAAAACAATTTTGACTGGTGTCAGACGTATCATTCAGTAGTTTTACGTGTTTTTCATATTGGAACTAGGGTTTTACACTTTCAGAGATTTCCAACGTAGAACTAAGATTAAACTTCATATTTTCTACTTCTTCTTTGGATTTTCAATCATTGTGGATAAACAATTGTTCTTTTGCAGGATTTTAATGAGGTTTTGAACGTTACTATTGGATTGTAATCAGCAATTGGGTTTGATCGATTCTATCCTTTCTCTTTCAATTGTTTGTTTATTATCCATGTTTTGCTTTGATCCCATAATAGCTTTTGATTCAGTCATGAACTAAACTTTATTATGGGATTCTAACGAATTTTAATATGTAGTTTAATTGCATGCTTGACTGCTGGACTATTTTATATATCATAAGGGATTTCTATCATGGTTGATTTGCATGCATGAATGATTGATCACCATTCGTTTTAGGTACTTGTATGGAATTGAAAATAACATGCGAGTATGGATTGTAATCATGATAGCATGCGTATATGGGGCTGTTTTGTGCAGCTTTGTATTTCGTGAATCAGATAGACATATACTGTTTCACCGTATGAGTTAAATAAGGGCTTGTGCTTAAATTCAATATGGTTGCAATTTCACATAGACATATAGTGATTTTGGTTATATTGATGATTACATGGTGTCTATTGCATGTGGATTCTATGTAAGTAGGTCATAATGCATTGAAAAATGGTTATGTCTACATTAGTGCTCTTGGCTACTTTCCTGTGATATGTGAACAATCTTGCATGATGGTGGTGATTAGATGAAGTATTAAATGAAGTTAGGATCCCATTATTTTCAGACTTGATTTATTACATTATTATTCTTATTTTAGTTATTATTTGCATTTAGAGTAATTCACAATTATAAGCATTAATTTAAGCATATAAAAATAGTTATAAAGTTGATGCATAATAATTTGATTTAGCAACTTTCTCCGTGGATCGATACTCGACTTACTCTGTATTGCTTGTTGACACATGTATACTTGCATGAGTTAGAGCTCTTTTGTTAGAACTAAAAAAGAGGCAACCAGTTTTTGGCGCCGTTTCCGGGGAAAGACGTTTAAATTTAAATAATTATCATCAGTTTTAAGCTATATTGTATGACTTAGACAGATCTAATCTTATCTCATTTCTATTTTTTGCTTTTGTTTTTGGTTTCAGGTACTTGTAGATTTTTATGCACACGCGATCATCTAATTTCGAATTGACACCAGGTCAGGGTAATATTAACGGAAGAGGTTGGAAAACGAGTGTGCAGAGAAATTTGCAAGCACAGTTAGAGGGTACTACATCTAGTATGGTAGAAGAACAAAGAATCGAGCAACGAGAAGAGCACCGAGCTCTAAGGGATTATTGCATGCCAAATATTAATGGACTTTAGTCTAGCCTAGTCAGGACCGGCGATAGCAGTAAACACTTTCGAGATTAAACCGGGCACTATTCAGATGGTGTAGAATTCAGTACAGTTTGGGGGTGCTGCTACGGATGATCCGAATGAACACATGTTGAGTTTTATTGAGATTTGTGATACATTCAGATACAACGGTGTGACGGAGGATGCTATCAGACTTAGGCTGTTCCCATTCTCATTGAGGGATAAGGCGAGAAGTTGGCTGCATTCTTTGCCGTTAGGGTCAATCACTACGTGGGAGGACTTAGCACAGAAGTTCTTAGCCAAGTTTTTCCAATGGCTAATACTGCGAAGATGAGGACAACTATCTCTCAGTTTGAGCAACAACAGGGTGAGTCCTTATATGAAGCATGGGAGAGATATAAAGAGATGTTAAGGAAGTGTCCACATCACGGTATGCCAGATTGGATGGTGATCAATACGTTTTACAACGGATTGGAATGGCAGTCGAGACCTGTTGTAGATACAGCTGCAGGAGGGGAATTATGGGCAAAGAGTTATGAAGAGGCCTATAACCTTATCGAGACTATGGCAGCAAATGACTTTCAGAATCCTACATCTCGGATGCCACAGCCCAAGGTTGCAGGTTTGTTGGAGGTGGATGCTATTACTCAGTTGTCAGCACAGATGGTAGCTATGGCAAAGAAAATAGATACATGGGCAGAGAGCAAAAGGAAAACAATTTCCTTCGTATATGAGATTTATGCGGGGTCGCACTAGACAAATCAATGTGTTATCAGCTCAGAGTCGGTACAGTATGTGAGTAATTACAAGAAAGACCAAGGACAGTTTCAGAACACATACAACCCCAATAACCGCAATCATCAAAACTTCAGTTGGTCTAATAACCAAGGGAATCAATGAGAATCGATTTCAATTAGAATCCACAATTTCGATCTCACCAACATGAACAACAGTTTACACCAAAACCACTGTTTCCACTGGGATTTTCTCAACAACAACATCATACTCCATCTGCACCTTCGCAAGAAAAGAAATCAGAAATGGAGGAGATGATGTTGAAGTATATGGCAAATATGGAGGTGATGATCAAAAGCCAAGCAGTGGCTATTAAAAATTTGGAAACTCAGATGGGGAAAATGGCAAGCATGCTTAATAACAGGCCCTAGGGTTCATTGCCAAGTAATACGAAAGCAAATCCACGAAGAGACGGGAAGGAATAGTGTTAAGCGATCACATTGAGGTCTAGGAAAAGCATTACAGGAACTAAGAGTCGCGCGCCCGCGCCTTGTTATACTAAGGAGGTCATGGCGCGTGAAGCGAAAGCGATTGGTGATGAGAAAGAAAATGGAAAAATTACGAGGTAAAGCATGAAGAGAAAGATAAAGCAGGTTCAGTTGAGAAGCCTATGAGTTCAGTACCACCAGTTCATTCTCCGGTTCCGTATCCACGGAGATTGAATAAACAGAGGGAAGATAAACAGTTCAACAAGTTCTTGGAGGTTTTTAAAAAGCTGCAGATCAACATACCTTTCGCTGAGGCATTGGAACAGATGCCTAGTTATGAAAAGTTTATGAAGGGTATATTGTCAAGGAAGAGGAGATTAGACGAATTTGAGACAGTGGCCTTGACAGAGGAATACAGTGCAGTGCTTCAGCAGAAATTACCTCCAAAGCTGAAGGATCCGGGCAATTTCACAATTCCATGCACGATCAAAAAGATGAATTTCGATAAATGTTTGTGTGATCTTGGGGCAAGTATCAATTTGATGCCCTTGTCGTTGTTTAATCAGTTGGGATTGCCGGCTCCAAGGCCGACAAACATTTCTTTGCAGCTAGCTGACAGATCCATCATGTATCCACGGGGAATTATTGCAGATGTACTGGTAAAGGTGGACAAATTTATCTTTCCGGCTGACTTCATCATCTTAGATTATGAGGAAGACAAGAGTATACCGATCATACTGGGAAGACCATTCTTAGCCATAGGAAGGACTTTGATCGACGTGCAGAAAGGGGAACTCACTATGCGTGTACATGATCAGGAGGTTACTTTTAACGTCTTCAAGGCAATGAAGTTCCCCATGGATGAAGAGGAATGTTTCAGAGTTGATTTGGTGGACCGGGTATTAAATGATGAAGTTGAGAGTCTAGTGAACTATGAATCGTTGAGAAGTGTAATTGCTGAAAATTCAGATTTAGAGGATAAGGAACTTGATGTCATGCAATATCTGGATACCACTCCACAATTTAGAAAATTCAGAAAACCTGTCGAGCCATTAACGAAAGCTGGAGAGTCATCGGTAAAATTAAAGTCATCTCTTGAGACACCTCCAGAACTTGAGTTAAAACCACTTCCAGAACATCTCAGGTATGCATTTTTAAATAAAGATTCAAAGTTACCTGTGATTATTTCTTCTGCACTAACATCTTTTCAGGAAGATAAACTGCTACGAGTGCTTAGAGAGTTCAAATCAGCTATTGGGTGGACCATAACAGATATCAAAGGGATCAGCCCTTCATTTTGTATGCATAAGATCCTGATGGAAGATGGGAGTAAGCCGTCAGTTGAGCAGCAAAGGAGACTTAATCCGATAATGAAAGAAGTGGTCAAGAAAGAGGTACTGAAATGGCTGGATGCAGGCATAATCTATCCGATCTCAGACAGCTCATGGGTGAGCCCAGTGCAGTGTGTACCGAAAAAGGGTGGCATGATCGTTGTGACTAATGAGAATAATGAGTTAATTCCAACACGAATAGTGATGGGGTGGAGAGTCTGCATGGACTACCGCAGGCTCAATAAAACGATAAGGAAAGATCATTTCCCACTACCATTCATTGATCAGATGTTGGACAAATTAGCAGGTCATGAGTAATATTGCCTTCTGGATGGGTATTCGAGCTACAATCAAATTATGATAGCTCCAGAAGACCAGGAAAAGACTACCTTCACATGTCCATACGACACTTTTACTTTCAGAAGGATGTCTTTCGGGTTGTACAATGCTCCAGCCACCTTCCAGAGATGCATGATGGCTATATTTTCAGACATGGTGGAACAGAATGTGGAGGTATTTATGGATGACTTTTCAGTCTTCGGGGACTCGTTTGATTTATGCCTTGAGAATTTGGTTATGGTTTTGAAGAGATGTGTTGAGACGAACTTAGTTCTGAATTGGGAAAAGTTCCCTTTCATGGTACAAGAAGGAATCATACTGGGACATAAGGTTTCGAAGAAGGGACTTGAGGTGGATAGAGCGAAGCTGGAAACGATTGAGAACTTGCCACCACCTACTTCAGTAAAAGGTGTTCGCAGTTTTCTGGGATATGCAGGTTTCTACCGAAGATTCATCAAGGATTTCTCCAAGATAACTAAACCAATATGCAGTTTATCGGAGAAGGATGCACAGTTTAATTTTAATGAGGCTTATGTGTCTGCATTTGAGCACTTAAAGAGGAAACTAACTTCAGCGCCAGTGATTACCGCACCAGATTGGGATTTACCATTTGAGCTGATGTGTGATGCCAATGATTATATCGTAGGGGCTGTTTTGGGGCAGAGGAAAGAGAAGATTTTTCATGTGATTTATTATGCCAGCAAGACCCTTACAGATGCACAGTTGAACTACACCACCACAGAGAAAGAGTTATTGGTAGTGGTGTACGCCTTTGATAACTTTCAAGCATATCTGATTGACACAAAGTTAATAGTGTATGCGGATCACGCGGCAATTCGATATTTAGTGGCAAAGAAGGATGCAAAACCCTGGTTGATCAGGTGGATTTTATTACTGCAGGAATTTGATTTGGAGATCAAGGACAGAAAGGGCACCGAAAATCAAGTGGCGGACCACTTATCGCGACTAGAGAATCCGGAAAGGAAGGCAGGCGATAATGTTATGATTAATGAATCCTTTCCAGATGAACAGTTGTTTATGGTGAAAGGGGAAGTGCCATGGTTCACAGATGACGCGAACTATTTGGTGAGCAAGATGGTACTTTCTGACTTGGTGGGTTATCAAAAGAAGAAATTTCTGCATGATGTCAAATGGTATATATGGGATGAGCGTTATTTGTTTAAATAGTGTGCGGATCAATGATAAGAAGGTGTATCCCGTATAGCGAGACCGAGGGGATTTTACAGGATTGTCATTCCTCGGTGTATGGAGGTCACAATGGGGGAGAGCGAATACGAATGACTAGAAATACTAAGCGAGATTCTCTTGGCCGACAATTTTCAAGGATGCCTACAGTTTCGTCCAGCGGTGTGATAGATGTCAGAGAGTGGGAAACATCTCAAAAAGAAATGAAATGCCATTGAACACTATCCTCAAAGTAGAAATTTTTGATGTGTGGGGGATTGATTTCATGGGACCTTTTGTTTCTTCCTGTAGTAATCTCTACATCTTGCTCGCAGTGGATTATGTGTCAAAATGGGTAGAAGCGATAGCTCTTCCGACAAATGATGCCAAGGTAGTTCTCAAGTTCTTACATAGAAGTATATTCACGAGATTTGGGACTCCAAGGGCCATCATCGGTGACGAGGACAGTCATTTCTACAACAAGCAGTTTACAGCTTTGTTGGCTAAGTATGGGGTGAACCATTATATTGCTACAGCTTATCACCCACAAACGAATGGCCAAGCTGAAGTGTCGAATCGAGAAGTCAAAAGAATCCTTGAAAAAGTTGTGAATCCCACGAGGAAGGACTGGTCGTTAAAGTTAGATGATGCAGTATGGGCCTATATGACTGCATACAAAACTCCGTTGGGTATGTCACCTTTTCAGCTTGTGTATGGAAAAGCCTGTCACCTTCCTATGGAGCTAGATCATAAGGCATATTGGGCAATACGAAAGCTCAATTTTGATTTAAAAGTTGCAGGGGAGAAACGCCTACTATAACTAAATGAGTTGGATGAATTCAGATTATAGGCATATGAGAATTCGAAGCTGTACAAGGAAAATATGAAGAAATGGCATGACCGAAAGATCATTGAGAGGACCTTTGAACTGGGACAAAGGGTTTTGATTTATAACTCCAGACTTAAACTTTTTCTCGGAAAGCTGAAATCGAGATGGTCAGGGCCATTTACAGTGAAGACTGTCTTTCCGCATGGTGCAATTGAAGTATATGATAAGTTTCCGGACAAGCATTTTAAGGTGAATGGACTGCGATTGAAGCATTACTTTGGTGGTGAGGTGGATAGACAGAAATTCAGCTCAATTCTTTCTTTGACGTGAGATTCAAAGACAGTCAAGCTAATTAACTATAACTTAGCGCTTGATGGGAGGCAACCCATTATTTCTATCCTATTTTCTATTTATTTATTTAGTTTAGGTTGCTTTAGTTAGTTCATCTTTATTTCATTTTTGATAGTTTGTATGTTTCGCATACTTGAGTGTGTAGCTGAATTTGCATTGAGGGGTGTTTGAAGTAGGATATAGTTTATTTGGTCATTCATGATTGCTCATTAATTCATGCCTTAATAGTGTGCATTAATATCTATGTAGGTATCTTAAACTGAAGTCATCACTGATATGCAGATTGGGAGTTAAAAATTGGCAGTACAGGGACTAGAGACGCGCGGCCGCGCCTAAAATAGCTTGAGAAATCGCGCATACCGCTACCGAAGTTAATGTGAACTTGTTTCAATCGCTTAGGCGGTCCAACTAAGCGCCTCAACGCTCCTTATTCGCGCTCCCGCGCACGAACCCTAGTGAAAACTCGCGCGGCCGTGCGCGACACCAGACACAAATTTTTTTTTAAAGTTTAAAACGAGTTGGGGACTATTTGGGCTCTCATTTGAAATCATAACAGAAGCATAATCACTTTCTCTACCACAAACGCATGTCTCTTCATCTTACTCTCTATCAGTTAAACAAATTATAGTCGTGCACTTCTCCTCGATTACCCACGATTCTCTCCACGTTCAAAGCTCAGACCCAAGATTGATTGCGATAGTATAAAACCTAGGGTTTCCGGTTGAGTTGAGCGAAATCAGTGTAGGGATAATCATCTATTCGGCTCGGACTCATATCAAGAAAACCTTCATTTTCTCTATCAACTGCAGATGGGTCCAAAAAGAGCACGTTCTTCTTCTTCTTCATCATCATCTTGCTCTGGCAGTCAAGGGGAGGATATTGTCGACCATACCAAGTTTCTGGATTTGGCAGCCCAGCAAGAGTATTACAGAATTGCAGTGAAGATATTTGTCAAAGAGCGGGGTTTCAAACCTGAGGAGCAAGATGGTCAGCTATGTGCTATGATTCGCAAACGAGGATGGACTGGCTTGACGACGACTCCTATGCCGATTTCGATGAGCATAGTTCGGGAATTCTATGCTAATGCTAAAGTCACCATGAGCGGTATATCTATGGTTCGCAGTTTTGAGATAGATTACAGACCACCCGCCATCAGAGCCATTTTCAGAATTACTGATACACCACCGACTGGGTCTGCCAATTGGGTAACAGGTGCACATATGGAAACGGACTTGGAATTGGTTATTGCTAAATTATGCATGTCGGGCACGAAGTGGACATATAAAGCCGGCACGAATTAGCCTCGTATATTCCCCGTCACAGCTTTGAATCGATATGCAAAGGCGTGGAATTTGTTCATATGTGCCAAGCTAGTGCCTTCGTCTCATCAGCATGAGATCACAACGGAAAGGGCAATCATTCTATGGGGTATAATCACCGGAAAATATATTGATGTGGGCCATCTCATCCATCAGAATATGCTGCGATATCTGCGGGGAAGCACTACTGGGAGCATTCCATATGCCTCAGTTGTAGCTATGTTATGTGCTCATCAGGGATACCAGTGGGGCAATGAACAAATGCAAAACCCGAGCCAGGACATCACTCACGCAACCATTGAAAAATTTGAGGATTGGACAGGAGGTGTACCACACCCATGAGGACGAGGATTTATTCTCCAGCCTACATTCCCAGAGCCACCACAGCAGCCCTCTCAGACAGATGAAGCGGGCCCGTCAACCCAAGTTCCCATTGCTACTGGGGATCGACAACTCCGAAGGTTGGAGCGTAAGGTCGATGCCATGTACGATAATTTTTTAGCGTTTACAATGGGTTTGACGAGGTCCTTAGCGGAGGCTTTTGCACAGTAGGGGATGATTCTAGAGTGGCCTCAGTTCGAGACAGCTGTGCCATATCCACCACCAGATTCACCACCCGAAGAGGGTGGTGCGGCTGATCATTAGGGGAGTTTTCTGTAACCCTTTTACCTTCATTCACTGGGACATTGAATATTATAAGTTTGGGGGTATTGGGGTAATAGTGTAGTTGCATATAGTTTTTTGCATGATTAGTTAAGTTGCATATAGTTTCTGCATGTTTAGTTTAAAGTTTCATGTTTAGTTTAAAAGTTCGCATGTTTTTGTGTTAGATAAAATTTGTGGAATTTTTTTTTTAGTTTTTAGTCATTTTTACTTGTGTTAGTATATTTTTAGTTTGCATGTCTCACAGTTCTAACTTTATGGAAATTTTGTCTAGCCGATGGTGATAGTGAATTTTGAAGGATTTTTGAGTATTTTGGATAACATGAACTGAGATATAATGTTTTACACAATGCAATTCATAATGCTGTTTAAATGCTTTCGGTTTGCACGGCCGTGTTCACAATCACTTGTAGGTATAAGAATTATGTGTTGCATTGCTCGATAGAAAATGTAGTTTTAAAAAGAGAAATATGTGAAAAGTGAACTTAGACTGTATAAAACATTGATATTCAAACTTTGAGAAAACATGGGTATGCTATGTATAAAAAAAACAAATAGCAATAACGTGGCTAGTCTTATTTCGGGGCCCTGGCTACTTTTGTAAGTACGCCCATGGGGGTGTCTTAACACCTAGCGCCCTAAGGTCTTTCATGGTCTGGGAGTCGTTGGTTGAAAGCTCGCTAAGGGGTAGCAGTGTTGCCTATTGGAATGAGGCATTGCACAGTCATGTGGAAAAAAAGAGAAGAAAAAGTAAAGAAAAAAAAATAGCAATAAACACCGCGGGAAAGAGCGAAAATCACCCTTGTGAGTAGTAATAAAGAAGTTAAGCCCAATATTGAACCTTAGTTTGTGTTGATATGTTGAAATAGTCTTCGTTGCATAAGTATACATGAGTCTTGATTTAGACTATAATTTTCTATTTTGAGTAGTTTAACATGTGTATTCGTTGCTTAAATCAGGTTTTGGTGAACACAACACACACACACAACATCTTTATAACATTTATGAATTATTTGAGTGTATGATATTATGCCTATAGTTCGGTTTGAATTTGTATTCATGAATCTGGATAATTCGCTGAGGCATTTTTGGACTGAATTTCAATTATGGCTGGAACAAAGTGAGACTTGTTTGCATCATGATTTAGTAGTATAACATGTAGTTGCATTTTTAGTGTTTTAGGTTGTATATATTGCTTGAGGGCAAGCAATAGTTCAAGTTTGGGGGTATTTAATAAGTGGGTTTTATACCTACTTATTGGATATCAATTCACGTGAACTATGCCCATCTCAAGTACATTTTAGTGTGTTTTTAGTTGCATTTCATGTTATTTTGCATTGCATGTACTGAGAACTCCTTTGATGTAAAAGTGTAGGATATGGCACAAGTTGGCGATAGTAGATGGCATATGATTAATGAAGGCATAGCATGAGATCGAGTGGAGCAAAGAAACCAAGCATTGGTGGACAAAAGGATGAACAACATGGCAGTCGAAGCGGCGAGCAGAATCGGAATCAACATCTTTGCCAAAAGCCAGCAGCGGCCAGCGTGGTTTGATTAGGCTTACTGAGCCTTGCCATGCGATCACTCAGCCGGACGAAATTTATACTTGCGTCTTGCGTCGCGAGGAATACAAAGGATAAGCGCACAAGACCGCGTGAGAAGCTAATTGCTAATCTATTTTATTTTAATTTTTAATTTTAAGAGTTTGTAATTGGTTAAAACAATTCTGACTGGTGTCAGACGTATCATTCAGTAGTTTTATGTGTTTTTCATATTGGAACTAGGGTTTTACACTTTGAGAGATTTCCAACGTAGAACTAAGCCTAAACTTCATATTTTCTACTTCTTCTTTGGATTTTCAATCATTATGGATAAACAACTGTTCTTTTGCTGGATTTTAATGAGGTTTTGAACATTACTATTGGATTTTCATCAGCAATTGTGTGACACCCCCAAACCCCGGTACTTCATTCCCACAGGATTTGGTGTTCACTTAATCAAACATTCATATCTAACTACCCAATCACAATAAAACTGGATAAATAAAATCTTTCCCATTAAAGGGTTACATAATAAAATCTCTCAGGTTATCTAACCTTTAAATATAATCATTCAAATGTGGAATTAAAATTATTACATAACATCATTATAAAGAAGTCTAAGATCATCACAATAAATAAAAGTACAAATCAGCATCACTTGTACAATTTTCCCTTTCCTTTGCTAGTTGAAGGTTCATCTACCTTCTCCACTTAGCTGCAATGAGTTTATAAATATGCAAGAGTGAGCAAAACAATTGCTCACTAGATAAAATAATGAATCATAGAAGAATAACAATAATAACTGCCAATGAGTAGGCTCATCAAAACGAGATAGTATTCTAACAATGATAATTAGGAACTGAAATCCAAAGTATGGAATAAACATTACCGAGGGTCATAAGACCATGAACTATGTCCACAGTTGCGAGTAATCTTTCAACTCCAACTTTAACCCCAAAATAGGTATACATCACCCATTTTAGGTCGTCGATAACATGAAACCTGCGAAAAAACAACTTTTACAACTTTATTAATACATCATAAAAAGCTGTGAGTTTAAATACAAATATTGTCTTCTAGACAATATCCATACCCAAATAAATCCTCATCACAATTATTGATACATTATTTTACAAAAATGGTGAGGACTACTAAACAACTTCTAGAATCATCATTCCATACCCCCCAGCTAGTACTCGCTACATTCTAGCCTCACGAAGAAAAATGGAACAAAAAGGAAAAGGGTGAGCTCAACTAGCCCGATAAAAAAGAATATTATGACTAAGATAATATAGAACAAATTATCGTTAGTCTTCACGAGGAAAAAAATCGATAAAATACAATAGACAACAAGTTTGAGATCAATATTACATGACGAAATAATAATTCATAGAAGAGTTTCGTAGAGAATGAAATCTACTATTATCTATGAATTTAAAAGTCCATCATCAATATTTTATCCTGTAACATCAATCAATATTCATCTTGAATCAAATTTTCATCTTTTTATTCTGAGGCGAAGATATTCATCGATCGGTCGTATTCATCTCAACACATGTTCATCTTTTTTTGCTACGGGCCAAAGATATTCATTATAAAATCATTTATCTTTTTTTTTCTACTGGCCAAAGATATTCAATAATATCATCATTTAGGAATGAGGATGATGAAAAAATATTTTAAAGAAAGCGAATCCGATGAAACAAAAGAATAAATATCAAGGATTAATATTTTAAACTATTTCATGTCCAAAAATACCTCATAAATAATCATAGTGAAGTAAAATTCAAGAATGATCAAAACATGGATACAATCAAAGCTAGTATCCATAATAGATATTTTGAGACGAAAAGGAAAAAATTTCATTTTTAGATGAATAGTCTTGAGTGATAAATGAATAGTCTTAGTATCGTGAATAGTAACCCCGTGAATAGTAACCCCAACACAAAAAAGTTCCAAATTTGATTAAAAGTTCAAACCAATATTTGGCATAATGATATTGAAGAAAATAATATCATTTAAAAAAAAATAACATCCACTTACCTCGAAAAGATAGTACTTACAGTTGAAACAGGATATAGGCTATGACTTGAACTTGCATAGTATAGCAACACTCAAAGTATTAAAATACTCACAAGAATAAACTCGATATATCGAGAGAGAAAGAGAGAAGATTTGAGTTTACGGTGTGATTTTCAATTCTAACCTAAGCACCTATTTATAGGAAAATGCTTAGAACACCAAAGCGAAAAATTTAATATAATATTATTATATTTACAAAATTATCAAGCCCACCTCTTGAATCTGAATTGACCCACCTTGCACATGTTTAATGCACGACCCACTAAAAAAAAAAAACATTTTTGTAATTAAAAATAATTAAAACTTTCAAAAATCAATTATTTTGGAACTACGAAACTTCAATAATTCATAACAAATAGCTCTTTAATCAGAAAAATTTGAACCACATGTCCTTTCCATAGAAAATTTCATTCTCTACAACTTTACGAAAGAAAGTTTTTCCAAATTCCAAGCAAAAATTGGCCAAAAATCCTGAGCGAGGCGATTTTACACAATATATAATCAAATTTCGGTCAAGAATTGGGGTCTCTGAGCACACAAAACATGTGTTAATCATTTAATGCCACAAAAATACTCTTCCTCCTCATATACTCATATATCCCACATTCATTGTAAAAATATCACCATTAATATATTATTAAAATAATATATTTAAATGAATTATTTTATCAAAAAAAGATAAAATATTAATTTTCAACAATTGTCACATTAAAAATTTTCTCCATCTATATCCACATAAAATCAATATTTTCCTCATCATATAAATCAATAATTAATTATTCACAAATAATATTATAGAATCACATTACTGACAACCAGGCCGGTTCCAAGGAAAGAGGGGCTTTCCAATAAGGATCTCTCCTTACTGGCGCGCAATTAGATGACCAAACCTCTCCTTAGACAGAACTTTCTAGACATTGCCAATAATGTTATCTAATAATATTATTAGGATAATATGAATTATTGCTCAGATAATAGAAAATATTGTGCGATGACAATTATTAAAACAACGATAATATAAAATATCAACGCGACAATTATTGAATCAATAAAATAAAATCTTTGAGCGATAATTCTTATAACAATTATTGAGTAGTGCCTTCTTACGTAAGAATCAATAATTGGTGTAATCTGTGTGTCTTCTTGTGTTTTAACCATAGGGTATTCCAACGATATTAATAGGTAACAACTACTGTGATTATTTATAACCAACTTATTCTTGTCGTTTTCTTCATCCAATATCGCTTTTTAGTTATGGGGCCCACAAGGTTTTTGCCATAAATAAATCTGAATATTCCCAAGCGGTAAAAATATTCCACGACCAAGCGAATATTCCCGTCGACAATGAATATTTTAAAACCACTTGCTTGTTTTTGAAATAATTGCGCATTTTACCCATAACTTACCACATTAATCAAATCAACCCTTACTATTTCAAGATAATAAATAGAAAATTTAATTTCATTAAATAATAAGTTGAGGTCTTCTGACTCCCTCCTTATGAAATTTCATCCTCGAAATTGATGTCGTGCACAGTGTTTTGAAAAGGTGAGGATACCTCGCTTTCATTTCCGTTTCCAACTCCCGGTCATTTCCTCTATAGCATGGTTCCTCCACAAAACTTTAACTTGTGGTATGACCTTTGTCGTGTGGACATGCTCCTTCTATCCAAGATCTTGGCAGTACCTCTTAAATGCGTTAAGTCTTGACTATCTCGTCTGGTTCTAACTTCGATAACGTGGTTGGGGTCTTTCACATATTTACGAAGTACGGATATGTGAAACACATTATGAACACGAGACATACTCGGAGGTAGCAGCGAGTCTATAGGCTACATTACCTACTCGGTCGAGAATTTGAAATGGACCAATAAATGCGTGGATTGAGCTTTCCTCTCTTCCGAATCTTGTAACTCCCTTCCATGGGGCAACACATGACAATACATGATCCCCGATACTAAATTCCACGTCCTTTCGATGAAGATCCAGCATAACTCTTTTGTCGATCTTGTGCCGTTTGTATCGTTGTCGAATCATTTGGATCTTTTTAAATAGTCATACGTACCAACTTCGGGTCCCAACAATGTTGCTTCACCCACCTCGTCCCAACATCTTTGGAAGCGACACTTTCGTCCATCTGATGCTTTGATGGGGCCACACACAATGCTTGTCGATAAGCTGTTGTTGTAGGAGAATTCCACCATGGTAAATACTTATCCCAACTCCTTTGAAGTCTAGGACACAGAGTCTTAATAAATCTTCAAGAGTTTGAATAGTCCTCTCTGATTGTCCATCCGTTTGAGGATGGTATGCCAAACTGAATCGTAAATCCGTGCCCATAGCTTTTTGCAAGCTAACCCAAAATCTTGAAGTAAATCTTGGGTCACGATCCAAAACTATGGATACTGGCATGCCATGCAATCTCACAATCTCATTTACATACATATGAGCAAGGCGTTCAAGGGAATAAGTCTCCGTATCGGTAAAAATGAGCGGACTTGGTTAATCTATCAACAATAACCCAAATAGCATCGATGCCTTGAAAGCCGTAGGAAGACCCGTAACAAAATCCATGGTAATGTGTTCCCACTTCCATTTGAATCTCAAGTGGTTGCAATGGACCCTTAGGTACTTGATGCTCGCTTTTACCGTTGACAAGTTAAACACGTCGAGATAAACTTTGCAATCTCTCTCTTCATATTGTTCCACCAAAATGTATGTCGAAGATCACGATACATTTGGTACTTCGAGATGGATCATGAAATGGTGTATTGTGTGCCTCCATCATAATCTTGTACTTCAAATCGAGTCGTTAGGAACACAAAATGCAGGTGGACTCAAGTATTCCTTCTTCATCGATTCTCGCTTAGGAATAGCACCTTCTTGTACTTTCTTCTTCATACGCATCGACTCAAGATTGGTGGCTTGAGCAACCTTAACTTTTCTATTAAAGTTGGCTCTATGTATATACTTGACATCATCACTTTTCGTTCACGCATATGATCTTCTACTCAATGCGTCGGCTACCACGTTAAACTTTTCGAGGATGGTATTGAATAGTGTGGTGTGGTAATCTTTCAACAACTCGAGCCAGCGTCGTTCTTGCGTGTTGAGTTCCTTTTGAGTGAAGAAATATTTGAGGCTTTTATGGTGCGAATATATCTCCACTTTCTCCCCATATAGATAGTGCCTCCGGATCTTTAAGCGCGAAGGCATTGCTGCCACTCTAGATCATGAGTAGGATAATTCCTCTCATATTCTTTAAGTTATCGCGAGGCATAGGCTATGACTTTCCCGTTGCATGAGAACACATCCTAACCCTTTGCACGAAAAGCATCGTTTGTAGATAACAAATCCATCCGAACGGATGGTATTGTTAGAAACAGTCTTAGAAATAAGTCTCCTCTTAAGTTCTTGGAAACTCTTCTCGCATTCCTCGCTCCAAGCAAATTTTGTATCCTTAGGAGTTAGGTTTGAGTTAATGGAGTAGCGATTAGAAAACCCTTCCACGAATCTCAGATAATAACCATTAGGCCCGAAAAAAGCTACGTGCTTGATCACCAACTTGGTTGCTCCCAACTTTGTATTGCTTCAATCTTGGCCGGTCGCGAGATACTCCATGTTTAGACACCACGTGCCCAAGAATGCTACTTCCTCGAAGCGAACTTCGCATTTCTTCAACTTGGCATATAGCTTGTTTTCACGAAGCCTTTGGAGTACCGACTTCAAATGGTGCTCATGATCTTCACGACTTTTGGAATATATGAGAATGTCATCAATAAAGACAACAACGAACCGATCTAAATAGTCCTTGAATACTCGGTTCATCATATCCATGAAAAGCCGCGGGAGCATTAGTCGATCAAAAGACATGACTAAAAATTCATAATGCCGTCTGGGGAGTTACGAAGGCGGTCTTTGGAATATCCTCGATTCTAATCTTGATGATGATGATATCGAGCGAAGATCGATCTTTGAAAAGAATTGTGCTCCTTGCAAGCTGGTCAAACGGGTCATCAATACGAGGTAGCGGATACTATTCTTGATGGTGACATGGTTCGATTCCGATAGTCGATACAAAATCGCATACTCCGTCTTTCTTCTTTACAAATAAAGCAGGGAGCACCCCAGGGAGATGTCTTAGGGCCGAATGAAACCGATGTCCAACAACTCCACGTAGTTGGACCTTTAACTCCTGAAGTTCAATAGGAGCCATTCGATATGGGGTTTTAGAAATGGGCTTTGTGCGGGTTCAAGATCAATAAAGAATTCAACTTCACGTTACGGGGTGTAGGCAGGGAAGTTCTTGAAAATCGTCGGAAAATCAATAACAACAGAATATTATTCAAATCGGCGTGTCTTTATTCAAATCCATAACATGGGCTAAGAAAGCTTGACATCCAGTTTTTCAATAAGCGAATAGCTTTATGACTTGATATGACGATGATTGATTTTAGTGGCTTAGTTGCTTGAATTATACAACGGTTGGTTAGGAATATGAAAACTAACAACCTTACGAAAATAATCAATTTTGGCATGATGAGTAGTTAACCAATCAATCCCTAAAATCACATCAAAAGCAAGTATCTTTAAAGAGATAAAATCAGCGGTAAGGTGATGGTGCCAACTTGAATCAAACAAGATTTATAAGCGATGGATGTGATGAAAGTTTCTCTAACGGAGTCTCCACGATAAATCAAAGTCTAATTTCTCGGTCAAGTTTAAGCGTTGAGCACAAGCGGGAGAGATAAATGAATGGGTAGCACCGGTATCAAGTAAGGTATAAACTTACATGAAATTAATGATTAGCTTACCGTGATCACCTCGTTTGGGTTCCTCGCATTTTGACCGATCGCGACAAAGCGCTCTTCCGAGGAACCGTTGACTTTGACTTTTACGGGATGACCTTTTGAGTCACCATCCCCCACGGACTTGGTTTCCTATCGTACAATCTCGGCGATATGTCCTTCCTTTCCACAATTATAACATACCTTGAAGCTGTTGTGGGCGGTTTGGTGATATATCCTTCTTTCCATTGCATTTATAGCATATAATGGGTGGTGGTTCTCCTCCACTTAGAACCGATTCTTTTTGGTGTTGGCGTCTTCACATGGTCATTGTTAAATCTCCTCTTTTAAAATCTCCTCCCAGGCTAAACTTCTTCTTCTCTCATGGCCATGACTACCACCAGAGTGGTTACCATTTTGTCCGTCTTTTTCTTTCTCCATTTGGTTATCGTTATTACATTGTTATTATCTATCTCGGTATGATCCACGGTTATGGTCCCTCGGTTGAGCGTACTCGTTATCTCGCTCTAATAATTGAGCCACATTGACAACATCTCCCGAATAGAGAAAATTTATGAGAAATGAGATCTTGGCGTATGTCGGGTTTCAAACCTCTCGAAACATCCGCGTCATCGTTCCTCATTCTCCACCAAATGAGGTGCAAACACAGGATAACTCTGCAAACTTTGCCTCGTCTTTGGGACAAATCATGTTATTTTGTTCGATCTAATAAACTCCACTTCCTTCATATAGCGAATACTTTCGGGAAAGTACTTGTCATTGAAACGATTTCTGAAAGCGTCTCCCAAGACATCTTTGAGTCTTGGTTGGATGGAGTGCAACTTCCTGATTCCCACCGATGTCTGCCTCATTCTGGAACATAAAAGTAGCGAATGGAACCTTACATTCTTCCGTGCATCCCAAGACATCGAATATCTTGGTAATTTGTTTTGACCCACGTCTCGCCTTAATCGGATCCGGCTTTCCCGAATTGCAGTGGTCCCAACTCTTTGAAGCTTTGCTTGGTGTGACAAATCGTGCGTTGTTATCATTTCCACATATTTTGTGCACGAGTCTCCTAAATGCGATTTTGCATGAGCTGCAAAAAACTTCTAAACATCCGTCGTTCATCATCATACTTTCGATTGGCGTTGTTCACGGGAGGAACATTGCCGACTTTCTTTGCTGCGTTCTCCTCATTGGTGAGTCTGAGCGTCTCCATGGTCTCATTTACTCCTTTGTTAACATTCTCGATCGACATTCTCAAATCTTGCCATAAAACAAGGGTTAATTAAAGAAATCAACATATCACATAATATCCTATATATTGACCAACTAACAAATAAGCTTAGGTAGGACACCTTTAGCGAAGGATTTACTCGTCTCTCCCTCTGGATTACATTCCCGATCTCATTGAGAGATCATATCCTAAGCTACGATACCAAGCTGTGGCGCCCCCAAAATAGGTATACATCACCCATTTTAGGTCGTCGATAACATGTATGCGAAACAACTACAACTTTATTAATACATCATAAAAAAGCTGTGAGTTTAAATACAAATATTGTCTTCTAGACAATATCCATACCAAAATAAATCCTCATCACAATTATTGATACATTATTTTACAAAAATGGTGAGGACTACTAAACAACTTCTAGAATCATCATTCCATACCCCAGGCTAGTACTCGCTTACATTCTAGCCTCTCGAGAAGAAAAATGGAACAAAAAGGAAAAGGGTGAGCTCAACTAGCCCGGTAAAAGAATATTATGACTAAGATAATATAGAACAAATTATCGTTAGTCTTCACGAGGAAAAAAATCGATAAAATACAATAGACAACAAGTTTGGATCAATATTAGCGGTGAAATAATAATTCATAGAAGAGTTACGTGAGAGAATGAAATCTACTATTATCTATGAATTTAAAGTCCATCATCAATATTTTATCCACAACAACATCAATCGATATTCATCTTGAATCAAATATTCATCTTTGCCTTCTGAGCGAAGATATTCATCGATCGGTCATGTTCATCTCAACACTGTTCATCTCATCTTTTTTTTGGGGCCAAAAGATATTCATTATAAAATCATTTATCTTTTTACTTTACGGGCCAAAGATATTCAATAATATCATCATTTAGGGTGAGGATGATGAAAAATATTTTAAAGAAAAGCGAATCGATTGAAACAAAGAATAAATATCAAGGATTAAGTATTTGATTATTTCATGTCCAAAAATACCTCATAAATAATCATAGTGAAGTAAAATTCAAGAATGATCAAAACATGGATACAATCAAAGCTAGTATCCATAATAGATATTTTGGACGAAAAGGAAAAAATTTCATTTTTGATGAATAGTCTTGATTATTAAGTGAATAGTCTAAGTATATCGTGAATAGTAATCGTGAATAGTAACCCAGACACAAAAAGTTCCAAATTTGATTAAAAGTTCAAACCAATATTTGGCATAATGATATTGAAGAAAATAATATCATTTAAAAAAAAATAACATCCACTTACCTCGAAAAGATAGTACTTAGTTGAAACAGGATATAGGCTATGACTTGAACTTGCATAGTATAGCAACACTCAAAGTATTAAAATACTCACAAGAATACGCTCGATATATCGAGAGAAGAGAGAGAAGATTTGAGTTTACGGTGTGATTTTCAATTCTAACCTAAGCACCTATTTATAGGAAAATGCTTAGAACACCAAAGCGAAAAAATTTAATATAATATTATTATATTTACAAAATTATCAAGCCCACCTCTTGAATAATTGAATTCACCATTTTGCACATGTTTAATGCAGCCCACTTTAAAAAAAAAAAAAACGTTTTGTAATTAAAAATAATTAAAACTTTCAAAAATCAATTATTTGAACTCTCTGAACTTCAATAATTCATAATAAATAGCTCTTTTATCGGAAAAATTCAAACCACATGTCCTTTCCATAGGAAATTTCATTCTCTACAACTTTGCGAAGAAAAAGTTTTCCAAATTCCAAGCAAAAATTGGCCAAAAATCACAAGCAGGCGATTTTACATATAATCAAATTTGATTCAAGAATTGGGGTCTCTGAGCACACAAAACATGTGTTAATCATTTAATGCCACAAAAAAATACTCTTCCTCCTCATATACTCATATATCCCACATTCATTGTAAAAATATCACCATTAATATATTATTAAAATAATATATTTAAATGAATTATTTTATCGAGAAAAAGATAAAATATTAATTTTCAACAATTGTCACATTAAAAATTTTCTCCATCTATATCCACATAAAATCAATATTTTCCTCATCATATAAATCAATAATTAATTATTCACAAATAATATTACGAGAATCACATTCTTGTGACGAGCGGTTCCCGGGAAAGAGGGGCTTTCGATAAGGATCTCTCACTTCTTGGCGCGCGATTAGATGACCAAACCTCTCCTTAGAGCGAAACTTTCTAGACATTGCCAATAATGTTATCTAATAATATTATTAGGATAATATGAATTATTGCTCAGATAATAGAAAATCTTTGTGCGATGACAATTATTAAAACAACGATAATATAAAATATCAACGCGACAATTATTGAATCGATAAAATAAAATCTTTGAGCGATAATTCTTTGTAACAATTATTGAGTAGTGCCTTCTTACGTAAGAATCAATAATTGGTGTAATCTGGTAATCTCTCTTTGTTTTTTAACCACCAAGGTATTCAACGATATTAACTTAACAACTTCTGTAGTTATTTATAACCAACTGACTTATTCTTGTCGTTTTCTTCATCCAATCGCTTTTAGTTATGGGGCCCACACAAAATTGCGCGTCGTCTGATATTCCCAAACGGTAGTAATATTCCACGACGAACGAATATTCCGATTATGAATATTTTAAAACCACTTGCTTGTTTGAAATAATTGCATTTTTACCCGTAACTTACCATTAATTAATCAAATCAACCCTTACTTTTCAAGATAATAAATAGAAAATTTAATTTCATTAAATAATAAGTTGGGGTCTTACTAGTTAATCATATGAATACCCATAAAATCAACAATTTACCCAATCACAAGAATTTTACAGAGAAATAGGAGAAGAAAACTAGAACTTTAAAACTTAAAAAAAAGTGGTAGAATACCTTGATTGTAGAAGATGATGGCTATCCCTTTTGATTATCAAACTTCTTTTCCCCAATTCTTTTCTCAAATTCTCTAGTCTTTCTTCCTCTCTTCTTCTTCTTCCTCTGAGTCTTTCTTTTCTTCCTAATTCTATCTAGCGTACTAGATATCTAACGTATGCTAATAATAATAATATTAAATATATAATATAATACTAACTTAACTGACATCAGTTATGTTTATTTGAAAATCAAAAGCCATAAGGCTTGTTTGGCTAACCACTAAAAAATAATCAATTAACCCTTATGCCTTGTTTGGTAAAACACAATTAGAATAAAGACTTAATAAGCAATAGGCCTTGTTTATAAAAGGTTATTAGCCACATTTTTATTAAATTATTACAACATATAAATCAATACCACAAAATTAGAATTATAAATTTAAATAAAAGGATAATAATTCAATTAATCAAAACCTTCCAACTTAATAATTAAATTAAATTAGAATAAAATAATTAATTTCCTTAATTATTTATTTAACAAATAATTAACCAAATCGAATCAAATTTGAACAATTACAAATTCAACCATAAACACATCCATTAAATACTTAAATAATTCAATAAATATTTAATATAACAATTAAAATTACGGAATGTTACATCATTCCCTCCTTACAAGGATTACATCCCCCGAATCACAACTCAAACAATTCATTCGTCACATTCTCCCTCTTTACAAAGATTACATCCCCGAAATCGAAGACACAAAAATTAAATAAATAACTCAGGGATAATTCTTCATCATTTCAGCTTCGAGTTCCAACGTAGCCTCTTTGACATTGTGGTTCCTCCATATTACCTTCATAGAAGGTATCACTTTATTTCTGAGCACTTGTTCTTTCCTGTCAATAATCTGAATAGGAATCTCTTCATAGGACAAGTCTTTCTCAAACTGTAATGGTTCGTACTCGATCACGTGCTTGTAATCAGACTTATATGGTCGTAACACCGAAACATAAAAAATATTATGAATATTTTGCAATTCTGGAGATAGAGCTACCTCGTAAGCCACCTCCCCAACTTTTCGCAGCATTTCGAAGGGTCCAATAAACCTCGGGCTTAGTTTTCCCTTTTTACCAAATTGAATTTTTCCCTTCCAAGGTGAAACTTTTAGGAAAACGTAACTTCCTACGTCGAATTCACGATCTTGTCTGTGTTGATCGGCATATTTCTTTTGTCTATCTTGAGCCGCTATCAATCTTGTTCTGATAAGTTTGACAACCTCAGCAGTTTATTGTACCAGTTCTGGTCCTAACAATTGACGTTCACCGACTTTATCCCAAAGACAAAGGAGTTACGCACCTCACAGTCATATACAATGCTTCGTGGTGCGGCATCTGCGATGCTTGCGTGGTAACTGTTATTGTAGGAAAATTCCACCAATGGTAATTGGTCATCCCAACTTCCTTTGGAATCCATGACGCATGCTCTCAACATATCTTCCAATGTCTGAATCGTTCGTTTGCTTTGGCCATCTGTTTGCGGATGATATGTCGTACTCATTCGCAAATGTGTTCCCATACATTCCTGTAGTCTCTTCCAGAAGTTTGATGTGAACCTCAGATCTCTATCTGACACAATTGACCTTTGGAACTCCATGTCTTCAACGATCTCTTTAACATATAACCTTGCCACCCATCAAGATTGAATCTAATCTTTATTGGCAAAAAAGTGTCTGATTTTGTCAATCATCCCACTATCACCCAAATTGCATCGTATCCTTTACGAGTCGTTGGAGACCTACCACAAAATCCATTGTGATATGTTCCCATTTCCATTCCTAGTATCTCTAACGGTTGAAGTAACCCACTTTGTCTTTGATGCTTTCGGCCTTGACTCTCTGACATGTCAAGCACTTTGCAACGCATTCTGCAACATCTCTCTTCATATTTGGCCACCAAAAATGTCACATAAAATCTTGATACATCTTCGTACTTCCCGGATGAATCGAATATCTTGAGTTATGAGCTTACATCAAGATGTCTGTTTAATATCTCGATGCTACTTGGAACCCAGATTCGTCCCTCGAATCTCGACATTCCATCAAGATCAACCTTGTATTTTACTTCTTTTCCTACCACACTTTCTCTTATTTTTACGCATTCCTCATCTTGCGGTTGAAGCGTTCTTCACTTTGTCCACCAAAGTTAGGCGGCTTCCATCTGGTATAATTTTCCATCCAGTTCTTTTGTAAATTTGATTTCCAACTCTATCCTTGACATTCTTTGTAATAAGCTCCTCCTTATCGATTAATAGCATCAACTTTTCTGCCTTTCCTACTCAAGGCATCTGCAAACCACATTTGCCTTGCACGGATGATAAAAGATCTCACAATCGTAATCCTTTATCAATTCCATCCATCTTCTTTGGCGCATGTTCGAGTCCTTCGAGTGAAAATGTACTTGGACTTTTATGGTGCATGTAGATCTCACATTTTTCTCCATAAAGATAGTGTCTCCATATTTTTAAAGCAAAACACAACCGTCGCCAACTCTAAATCATGAGTCGGATACCCTTTTTCGTAGTCTTTTAATTGCCTTGATACATACGCAATAACTTTTCCGTTCTGCATAAGGACACATCCTAATCCCTTGTGTGAAGCATCACTGTACACCACAAAATTTCCTGTACTATCTGGTAATGACAACACAGGTGCCATACTTAGCTTCTTTTTCAATTCCTGAAAACTTCCTTCACATTTCTCCGTCCAAACAAATTTTATAGATTTCCTCGTCAAATTTGTCAACGAGTGACAATCTTGGAGAAATCTGGATAAACCTTACAGAATACCACCTTGATCCCAAGAAACTTCTTACTTACGGCGGAGTTCTTGGTTGTTCCCAATTTATCACGACTTTCTACCTTTGATGGATCCACTAAGATTCCATCCTTGTCAATTACGTGCCCAAGAAATTGTACACGTTCTAACCAGAATTCACATTTAGAGAATTTCGCGTACAACTTTTCCTTTCTTAGCGTCTCCAGCGTTAGACGTAAGTGTTCCACGTGTTCTTCTTGAGTTCTAGAATACACCAGAATATCATCGATAAACACCACCACAAACTTGTCTAAAAATGGTTTAAACACCCTGTTCATCAAATCCATGAACGCTGCAGGGGAGTTTGTCAAACCAAAAGACATCACCAAAAATTCGTAATGTCCATACCGAGTTCGGAATGCCGTCTTCGGTACATCCTCCTTCCTTACTTTCAGTTGGTGATACCCACTCCTCAAATCTATTTTCGAGAAATATCTAGCACCCTTCAACTGGTCAAATAAATCATCTATTCTTGGCAATGGATATTTATTCTTAATAGTGACTTTGTTTAACTCCCTATAATCAATGCAAAGATGCATTGACCCATCCTTCTTCTTTACGAATAACACCGGTGCTCCCCACGGTGACATACTCGGTTGAATGTATTTCTTGTCCAACAGCTCCTGTAGTTGTACCATCAGTTCCTTCATCTCTCTAGGAGCCATTACATGCGGGGCTTTTCGATATCGGAGGCGGTTCACGGGCGCTAAGTCGATCACGAACTCGATTTCTCTATCGGTGAAGTCTGGAAAATCCTCTGGAAACATGTCCACAAATTCCCTAACCACTGGTATTTCTTCCAGTTTCGCACCCTTCTTCTGAGTATCGACTATGTAAGCTAAATAACCCACACAGCCTTGACTCAATAACTTCTTGGCCTGCATAATCGTCAGACATCTCATTTGTCTATGCGATTTGCTACCATTGAAAACTACATTTGACGGAGTCATAAGGTTTACACATTTCTTTTGGCAGTCAATTATTGCTCCACAGTTGAACAACCAATCCATTCCCAAAATAACATCAAACTCTCCAAGCCTAATCGGAATTAAATCTACCATCAAGATATTTCCCTTAATGTTCACCCTACAGTTCTTGTATACTAACCTAACAGGAATTACTTCCTTATTTGCAATTTCTATGTTTAAAGGGAAATTCAATTCTTCACTAGGCAATCCTAATCTCATAGCAATTTCATCAGATATAAATGAGCAAGTAGCACCTGAATCAAATAATACATAAGCATCAATATCGTTGATTGGGATAATACTTGACACCACATCCTTTGATTGCACAGCATCTTGCACAGTCATGTTGAAGGTTTTGGCTGTGGGTTTGTTTGATGCCGTTGGCCCAATAATGGCCCAAGTACCTCCACTGCTACCTCCCTTGCTTCCTGTTGTTTTTCCAACTTTCTTCTTGGGGCAGTCACGAGCAAAGTGATCCTTGGACCCGCAAGTGTAGCAAACATTCTTCTTGGGTTAATTGCAATTTGGGGCAATGTGACCCTCCTGACCATAGTTAAAGCATACACGCTTCCCCATCAAGCATACACCCTTGTGAAACTTCCCGCATGTAGCACATGCTTCAAACTTCTTATTCTGCTGGCTACCTTGTTGATTCCCAGCACCCACATTTCCATTCCACTTTCTTTTCAGGTTATTATTACCATTTCCACTACCACCACCTCCATTCTTTACCTCCACTTCATTCTTCTTCTTTTTCTGTTCCTGATTGAACTTGGTTACCACCTCGCCTCCACCTTTAGCGAGAATGGCCTTTTCCATTATGGATGCAAAAGTCTTCAACTGGAATAAGGAATCCCTACTAAACAACCAGGGTTTCAGTCCCTGTTCAAATCTCTTTGCCTTACATTCATCTGTGCTGACTTGATATGGCGCAAACCTCGCCAACTCGTTGAATTTCGCGGCATACTCCGACACCGTCATCGTTCCCTGCTTCAGTTCTAAAAACTGTACTTCTAACTGGCTTTTTGAACTCTCTGGAAAATAGGTCTCGAAGAAAATCTCCTTAAACCTTTCCCAAGTCATAATTCATGGTCCCTCCTAAGTTTTATTGGCCTGCCACCAATAATTAGCCTCTGCTTTCAACATGAATGTTGCAAAAGCGATCTTACAGTTATCCTCTACCCTATCCACATCAAAAACCTTCTCAATTTCCATGATCTAGATCTCGTAGCTTCAATCGGATTCATGGACCCACGAATACGGTGGTCCAACCTTGAAGTCCTTAAACGTAGCACCTTGGTTTTGAGGTTGATTACGTGGTTAATTTTGCGATTACACACGATGCGTCACCAGCCTACTTAACGGAGTTAGCTTCACGTTATCGTTATTGGTTTCTTCGTGGGTTCTCTGCAGGGGTGGTTGGCGTCTTGGAGGCATTTTACATTAAAAAATACACTCATTAGATTATTACTCAACTCTTTCAAGTAACTTCTAATTAACTTGCCCCCAAAATAATCACCACATAACACATAACACTTTGGATAAAAGAAGATAATAACTTTTATTCATTCTTAATTCTTTGAAAACATCATAACAATAACATCATTTGCTATTTACATTATTTTCTGAACTACTAAAGTTTCAGGACATCATCATCATATCCTATAAGTTTCATAACACTAGGGATTTACATAATACTTATCATAACATAAATCATAAATCAAGTACACTTCCTAAGTTGTTCTATTAAGATCTTTGCAAAGCCTTACGACGCTCTTTTCTTCCATAATTGAACATGGTTCGACGATCTAAGATGTATGTACAAGGTAGCGTCTCGAATCGAATTGGGTAACCCATGACCCGATCCTGAGCTTGATTGATCGCGATGTTGAATACGTTATCCATTTCCTGCATCTTCATTCTCTTTGCTTGTGCGTCTCCCTCTGCTATTTCGGCCCGTTGATCAGCTTCCTCGTACGCATTTTCGGCTCTTGCCCTTTTTGCAGACTCTTCTCTCAACTTGCTCTTCAACTCTGCAATCTCTTCTCTCATTTGGTCGTTCTCTTCTTCAGTGTGAACCAACTTCTCTTCAACATTGTTCAATCTTTCTTCTCGATCCTGGATCTCATCGTCCTTCTGTGCCATCGAGGTTTGTTGTTCAGCTACTATCTCTTGCAATTCCTCGACAGTATCATGAAGTTCCACGTTACGGTCATGCACCTCATCGTATATACGGCCAACTATCGAGTTAAGTGGACTCCTTTCCTCCTCATCCTCTTCATCCATCTGTGGCAGCTCCATGGGATCCTCCTCATCTGTCTCTATCTCATCATCCTCATCAGGTACTCTCTCCTACTCAACTACTCGTGACCAGCTGGCTGCTTTCACAATATGCGATAATTGTTCCCAAACTACCTGAATATCTCGAGGCTCCTCCTCCCTAGCTTGGCTGGATCCTCCTATATTAGACATCCTGTCAACCAAAGTTTAAGTTTTAATTACTAATCATTACTACTCGACTCTCACGAGCACATAAGTTATAAACACATAAGCACATAAGTGTTTTATTACTTCTTCCTTAAAACTCGATAAGAGTTTATCATCACCATCTTTTCGAAGGTTACTTCCTAAGGCTTTTCCCCACCTAAGGTTCATAACCTAAGGCTCTGATACCAACTTGTGACACTCCCAAACCCCGGTACTTCATTCCCACAGGATTTGGTGTTCACTTAATCAAACATTCATATCTAACTACCCAATCACAATAAAACTGGATAAATAAAATCATTCCCATTAAAGGGTTACATAATAAAATTTCCCAGGTTGTCTAACCTTTAAATACAATCATTCAAATGTGGAATTAAAATTATTACATAACATCATTATTAAGAAGTCTAAGATTATCACAATAAATAAAAGTACAAATCAGCATCACTTGTACAATTTTCCGTTTCCTTTGCTAGTTGAAGGTTCATCTACCTTCTCCACTTTAGCTGCAATGAGTTTATAAATATACAAGAGTGAGCAAAACAATTGTTCACTGGATAAAATAATGAATCACAGAAGAATAACAATAATAACTGCCAATGAATAGGCTCATCAAAACGAGATAGTATTCTAACAATGATAATTAGGAACTGAAATCCAAAGTATGGAATAAACATTACCGAGGGTCATAAGAGCATGAACTATGTCCACAGTTGCGAGTAATCTTTCAACTCCAACTTTAACAGTCATAAGACTATAAGGACTCCTCGTACTTAGGGGAATCAATCCTTCGTACCATGTATTGTGCACAAACATTTAACGCTACGTGTAAGTTATGCCCTAATAATAGGGTTGTTCATCTCAGTATTTAGAGTACAAGTCCGCACCAAAGAGAGTTTGGTTTGGATAAGCTTTCAAGGGTAATTTGAAGTTCAATGATCATCAACTAGAGGACTAGTTGAATTAATACCAATAACATCATACTATAGAATACTCGTAATTGAATCGTCATGGTAAATTAAAATCATGCTTTAGGAATAATCTAATAGCATACAACTTGAATAACTATAACACACCTTGCTTGAACAATATTAAGCCAAGGTTATTTAAAATTGAATACTAAGCATGCATGGCAATATGAACGATAAACTATTCAAATATATTCGGGCATGCTAAACAACAAGTTAAACACAAGAATAATTTGTTCAATATCAAAAACAAAGTTTAGAAACCTTGCATTATTATATTGGAAACCATAATTAGTTCAAGCAAGATAAAGGATTAGAAAACTTGTCTTGCTCGTAGGCTAAACCGAATCAATTCAGATCACAATACCCTATATGTACATATATATATATATGTCATCATGACATAGTTAGTCACTACTACTTTACAAATTTAACTAACTACATACATTATATAGGTTTGATTATTTAATCATATAATCAAGTTATAACACAAGTTAATTGTTAATAACATACTTATTCATAGTATAGAAATACTAACATCAACATTTTACAGTCCTATTATCATCACATAACAATTTCTTAATATTTGAGTATAAAAAGTACAATTTGTCGAGACCATTACGCTTAACTTCATGACATGTACATGAGATGATGCTGTGGCGAGAGAAATAAGCTACGAGGCGTATTGTGCATAGGCGTAGCGATATAAGGCTATATGGGATTTATCTTGACAATGCATTGCCACATCATTCTCATGAACTTCACAGAGACATTCACGAAAAATTATATGTACAAAGCCAATTTTGGCGTACAAGTTCATTTCTAACAGTCTAATTCACATATAATTCATACAAAGACTTCATGTAAACATAATTCAAGAACTCCTAACATGATTCTACCCATACAACAACATAAACAACTAATTTAAAACATCCAATTTCACTATTTTTGATAAAAATTCACTTTTTGATATTTTTGATGAAAATCAATACTGTGATTTTATTTTTCAACCCAAACAGTTAATTTAAAACATTTTATCAAAGTATATACATACTCTAACAAATTGAATAGCCAATTTATCAAAAAAAACAACTAAACAACCCATAATTTCTATTTTAAATTAACCCATATTCATTCACATAAAGTCCCTGTAAAAAGGTTTTCTTCACAAACTACATACATAACAACAATTCATTGATTATAATCATATAAAACTTATGAAAAAACTTTACAACACTAGTTAATCATATGAATACCCATAAAATCAATAATTTACCCTATCACAAGAATTTTATATAGAAATAGGAGAAGAGAAAACTAGAACTTTAAAACTTAAAAAAAAGAGAGTAATAGATATCTAGCGTACTAGATATCTAACGTATGCTAATAATAATAATATTAATAATATAATACTAACTTAACTGACATCAGTTATGTTTATTTGAAAATCAAAAGCCATAAGGCTTGTTTGGCTAACCGCTAAAAAATAATCAATTAACCCTTATGCCTTGTTTGGTAATACACAATTAGAATAAAGACTTAATAAGAAATAGGCCTTGTTTGGCAAAACTGAATTTAAACTCCTTTAAGTTATTTTAATAACTCCTTTGTAAAAAGTTATTTGCCACCTTTTTATTAAATTATTACAACACATAAATCAATACCACAAAATTAGAATTACAAATTCAAATAAAAGGATAATAATTCAATTAATCAAAACCTTCCAACTTAATAATTAAATTAAATTAGAATAAAATAATTAATTTCCTTAATTATTTATTTAACAAATAATTAACCAAATCGAATCAAAATTGAACAATTACAAATTTAACCATAAACACATCCATTAAATACTTAAATAATTCAATAAATATTTAATATAACAATTAAAATTCTGGAATGTTACAAATTGGGTTTGATCGATTCTATCTTTTCTCTTTCAATTGTTTGTTTATTATCCATGTTCTGCTTTGATCCCATAATGGCTTTTGGTTCAGTCATGAACTAAACTTCATTATGGGATTCTAACGGATTTTAATATGTAGTTTAATTGCATGCTTGACTGCTGGACTATTTTACATATCATAAGGGATTTTTATCATGGTTGATTTGCATGCATGAATGATTGATCACCATTCATTTTAGGTACTTGTATGGAATTGAAAAATAACATGTGAGTATGGATTGTAATCATGATAGCATGCGTATATGGGGATGTTTTGTGCAGCTTTGTATTTCGTGAATCAGATAGACATATACTGTTTCACCGTATGAGTTAAATAAGGGCTTGTGCTTAAATTCAATATGGTTGCAATTTCACATAGACATATAGTGATTTTGGTTATATTTATGATTACATGGTGTCTATTGCATGTGGATGCTATGTAAGTAGGTCATAATGCATTGAAAAATGGTCATGTCTACATTAGTGCTCTTGGCTACTTTCCTGTGATATGTGAACAATCTTGCATGATGGTGGTGATTAGATGAAGTATTAAATGAAGTTAGGATCCCATTATTTCTAGACTTGATTTATTACATTATTATTCTTATTTTAGTTATTATTTGCATTTAGAGTAATTCACAATTATAAGCATTAGTTTAAGCATATAAAAATAATGATAGAGTTGATGCATAATAATTTGATTTAACAAGTGGATCGATACTCGACTTACTCTGTATTGCTTGTTGACACATGTATACTTGCATGAGTTAGAGATCTTTTATTAGAACTAAAAAAGAGGCAACAGAGCCGCCAGTTGGTATCAGTTAAATGGTTGTACCAACTCAATCGAATTTTTAAAGGTTTTACAATATGACCCAATATGTGACTCCGTTCAATTGGTCTTGGAAACCAAAATTCATAGAGTTTGGGGGTTTACTTAAGCGAGGGGAAGGTTTTAGGCACCCCTGACTTCCGTGAAACACGGTTACCGCATCTTTTCAATTCCTTAAACATGTGAAGTGTGTGTGTGATGCTGATAAATGTACTCGAAGTGAGTTATTTAAAAGTAGTGCTATGCCTTTTTTGAACCTATATACAAAGATTTTAACTTATTGAAAAGTTCAATTTTAAGCAACGAATATAAAAGTGATGTTTTGAAAATAGGTTTTCAAATCCTTACGCTCAAATAGGAATTGAGGCTTTTGATACTTTCATTTTATTTCGTATTCGGCTTGATTTGATTTTATTCAAGATGCAAAGCATCTTTGAATATATATATATATATATATATATATATATATATATATATATCTTTATTTATGTGTGTGTCGAACTTCTTATGGGCATGAAAGCCATCAAAGTAAGCCCGAACATCACATGCATGATTTTCACTATTTCGAGGCCTTAAACCCGTATAACCGTTTTAAGGCTCTGGATTTACAAGTACAAAAAATTGGCAAGCTAGTTGTACAACTGAAAAATGTCCATCGTGGGAACCAGATCTAGATCCATTAGTGGGATCATAGATCATGTAGCTCCTAGGCTCACGTAATATCACATAAATAGCCTACAGCATGAATATGATGCAATGAAACAAATATTTACTTCTAAACATCGCAAAACAAAGGATTCATCAGTTAAATCCTTGCATGCGCGTATCCAAAACTTCTAACGTCCTCTAGATATAGATCTAGGGCCACGTGGTTGCTAAATACTTGCAAAAGCTAGAAAGAAAACTATATTTGTACAGATCTTAGTCGTTCTAGCTTCAAGGTTCAAGTTTCACAACTTTTGAACCGGTTAAAAGCTAGATCTGACTAGATCCAGTACAGATCTACTCAATAAAACTTAAATATTGACTATTTTCAATAAATGAACGACTAAAACTTTAGATCTGACGAATATAAGTTACTAACTATATATATATATAACACTTATATATATACTAGAGTAAGCAAATGTAGCAGATCTGGCGAAATCTTATAGTATTACGCTAGAATGACTATCGAACAACTTCTGGCGCCTCAAAACTCATTTTCTACTGGTTAAAATTTGATATGTTGTAGTATATGTGTATATGAGTGTTTACAAAGAATTTTTACAGAAATTGGAGTAAGAAAAAATATCCGTTTAGCTCTCCTAGCCTCTTTTTCTCTTGCCTGGGCCCTCTTCTTCTCTATTTCTTTTTTTAAATGAGCTGGGAGGACGGGGTATTTATAGACCTAATCTGCCGCGGGTCTACCTATAGCTGGGCCTTGTGTTCCCCATTGTCTCGAAGTACGTGCACTTTGACCAACGCGCAGTCTGCTTGAACCATCATAACTTACAATCTGGGAATCCGATGGGGGCATGCCATACCTTTCCGGAAAGCTCTTTCCAAGAGCTACACAATGACATGAGGCTTGACCTTTTCTGAATTCGAGAAGATGAGTCCATGACCAGATCTTCAAATTTTCACAGTCAGTCCTTTGAGCTGTCTAGCTTAGTTTCCACTCGGGATTACTCTAATTTTTTTGTATGTCATTATTCACAGTAGTTTGATCAATTTTGATGTTGAATTGGAAAAATTACCCTTTTTCCCTTTCGGGTTGGTTTCTAGGAATGATGTACTACAGCTGTCTTCCCTCAGGGTTATCTCCGGGGTTTGACTGCTATTGACTTATGTATGTCCTCAGGGTTGTCTCTGAGGTTGATTTGATGTTTTTCCAAGGCTATATCTGGGGTTTGGTTTGATGATTTCCCGGGGCTGTTTCTCGGAGTCTGGTTGGATGATTTCTTGGGGCTGTCTCCGGGGGTCTGATTTGATGTTGTAGACTTCCAGGATTATCTTCGGAAGATAAAAAATGATTTTACCCTCCTACATGGTTAGTATTAGGAATGAGAAATTTTGAATGTCTACAATATATATATGTACACATATATATATATATATATATATATATATGAAAATGATATAAAAGGGTTAAATTGATGGGCACGTCGTGGCAAATTATATTTTTCCTATTGTTCTACCTTTATAATTAAAACCCTGCCACTCATTACCAATATCAATTTGCTCTTCTTGTAATCATGGTTTCCACCGGACACCGTCTCCGCTAGGGTGGGCATTTTTTTTTGGTATTTTTGGCATTTGAAGAAATCATTCTGAGTCGAACCGGGAGGTTCGGGACAAAGATCACTGGTCCGGTATCGATATGTATAACTGGTATATAGCGTATATTTAGGACTGGTATTGGGAAGTTATTTTGAATGTTGGGTACATATCGTATCGAACTGATTGTACCGGTTGAATTGAATAATGCCTTTATTCCTTAATTGTAAGCCTTTATCCATTTATTCCCAAATCAAAACTCGGCATCTTTAGCTACTCTCTCCACTCTCTAGTGCTCATCGACTCACTACATCTCCAATTCTCTATTGTTTCTCTGCTCCTCAACTCTCCAATTGCCATTATCTTTCTCTCTCCAATCTCCATCTCCATCTTCTTTCTCGGTCTCCATCGTCTCTAAATCATCGGTTTCCATCTTCATCTTCTTTCACAAATGGGAATCAATCTCTGGTATGTATGACACTCCCAAATTCGGGTACTTCATTTTCAAAGGATTTGGTGTCCACTGTCCAAATAAATCACATCTAACTACCCATAAATAAGGATATACATAAAACTCATAACTAAAATAGAAATCCTCCCATAAAAGGGTTACACCATTTTAATAAATCAATCCCAGGTAATCTAACCTTAAATAAAACATCAATGCAGAAACATAACATAAATACCATAAGTCTTATATATAAACATTATTCAAATAATTCAACAAGTCTTCATCACTTATTCGCCTTGCCCTTGCCCTTGCCCTTACTAGTGGACGACTCAATTCTTTCAACCTTAGCTGCAATGTTATTATGCAAGAGTGAGCAACGATTGTCCACAAGTATAATAATAACAATAATAATAACATATGAGAAATTAATGGATACTGAACAATAGAAAACTTTACTTTTGAATCAAGATTAGAAAATAAGAATCAAAAGTACATTTGTGGGTCACAAGACCATAAACTATGTCATAGGTTATAAAGCATTTCTACTTTAAACCTTTAACAGTCGTAAGACTATATGGACCTTACTTCTCATACTTAACTGGATCAGCCCTTCTTACCATGTATTGTGCACAAACATCTTAACGATATCGAGTAATATAATCCCCTATAATAGGGTTGTTCATCTCAATTTTAATATAAGAGTCTGCTCAATAATAGTTTGGATAAGCTTCAATAATAGTTCTAGAATTTAGAACGCTTATCAACTATGGACTAGTCGAATCAATAAGGGTTCGCTAGTCATTCAAGGGTTCAATACAATAATATAATTCAAGTCAAATATTGAATCTTAAATGTATATAATTGAATAAACATTATATAACCAAAGTTCTATTCTAAAAGAATTAGAACATCTCATTTGGAATCATGAACTCGAATAAACAAGAATAGAAACTCGCTCAATTTAAGAATAGGATTTATGATCTTGCTCAATGAAAGTGTATAGTTATAGAACTTGCGTAATTGTAATAAGTTTAGGATTAGAAAACTTGCCTCGTGCATAAGCTATAAAATTATGATTCATGTTATCCAATTATCCTACATATATGTCATTTAGAATCAAAATCTTAATTAGCCACAATGCGACAAAATTACTTAGTTAAACATCCATCTTACATTATTTACTTTAGGTTTAATCATACTAACCACATAGCACAATTGAAATCTTTACTAGCACGTAACATGAGGTTGTATCATTTAAATCACATTTCTAATTCTTATCAACATTAAACCTCAATTTATTAAAAATTAGTTAAGTCACAACCTTACAGTCATCAAACTTGACTTACCATGTGATGGAGGATAGATGGAGTATCTCTAGAGGGAAGTAGCAGAGGAAATAATTTTAACAAAAGAAAGTGGAATAATAAGGGCAATAAATGGAGCAGTAGGCAAGGTGAGCCGAGAAGGAAGATAGACGCATGTAAAAAGTGTGGGAAAAATCATCTGGGAGTTTGTATGAAGGGGAAAACGGTCTGTTACGAATGTGGGCAGGAGGGACACATCTCTCCTAACTGTCCCAACCCAAAGAAAACTCAAGGATGTATTGCATATGGAGCAGCGGATCACTAGATCAAGAACTGTCCAAAAAAAGGAACTGATGGAGGACGTGGTTATAGAGGAAGCAACAGTGGGAAGCTGACCATCGGGGGACTAACCCCATCCAACCGACCAACTGCCAGGACGTTCAACATGATAGTGCATGATGCAGTGGCATCAAAGGATGTGGTGTCAGGTATTATCCCAGTCAATAACGTTAATACCTTTATACTATTTGATTTGGGTGCTACATGTTCTTTTATATATGAGGAATTTGCCTAATGGTTAAAATTAACCCACGAAAGACTAGATCGTCCTTTGAACATAGAGGTCGCAAATAAGAAAATCATTCCCGTAACTCATGTTCATAAAAATTATAATATGGTTATAAGGGATCACGAGTTTTTGGTGGATTTAATTCCTACTCGATTAGGTGAATTTGACGTAATATTATGAATGGATTGGTTGTATAGCCATGGGGCAGTGATTGATTGCCAAAAGAAATGTATAAGCCTTCAGACTCCTAGTAAGTCTAAAATTATGTTTTGTGGTAACAAATCACCGAGACAGTCATGTTGTCTGAAGATGATGCAGGCCGAGAAGTCGTTAAAAAAAGGGTATCTTGGTTATTTAGTCCATGTAGTTGACACCCAAATAACGAGAACAAAAATAGAACAAATACCAACAATAAGGGAATTCGCGGATGTATTTCCAGATGAGTTGCCAGGACTACCACTGGATCGGGAGATCGAATTCGTGATAGACTTAGTGTCCGGTACAACACTGATTTCAAAAGCTCCGTACCGAATGGCTCTGGTAGAGATGGAAGAACTAATGATTTAATTACAGGAATTGTTAGACAAAAAGTACATCCAATGAGTGTGTGTCTCCCAGGGAGCACACTTTTTATACGCCTTGGAAAAAATCGATTTTTGAGAATTAAATTTTTATTTGATTATGTGGATTAAATGAATTCAATTAATTAATTATGGGAGTAACCTATTTGAAGGTCGTTCTATGACCTAGACATGTTGGAATGTTATAGTATTTTGGCTACGTGGTAGAATTAAAGTGTTTGAATTTCCAAGACGAAAACAAAAGTTTTTCGAGAAATTTTCCGAAAAACACTATTCACGCATTTCTGCTCGGGAATTATTTTTGAATTTCTGAGAAATACTAATGATAGAAGATCAAGGTGAGATAGAATATCCAATAATATTTCAGTTATGGCAAACACAGTTTTTCACCTGCGGACTTAAAACCTAATGGTTAGGGAAAGTGAGTTCCGAGAAGGAATTTAAATACGTATAATGAATTAAAGCAATGATTGTATAATACGTAAGTATTGTATGAGGTAATGAATACGAGTATGATACAAGGTATTATACGAGTTTGTATGAATAATGGTATGTCGTATATGAATAAGTATACGAGTAAGAATACGAGATGAATACGTAGATTATACGTTATAAGACTTTAAGCCAAATGTATTGAATTTGTAGAAATGTGTAGGAGATTGTAATATCCAATTGGGACAATAAAGCCCAATACGAATTAATGTTAAAGTCCAAATGTAGGAATGGTTAATTCCAATGTAATTTAATGAACAAGCCCAAGTGTTTGTTTAATTGCAAGCCCGATGTATAAGATAAGTTAATTAAGCTAATTGATTGTAAAGCTCAAGATAAGATCCAATGGTTAAAGCTTGATCCATGGGGCAACTCATGGGTGAATTGGTGACCAAGAATTAAATGTGATGAGAAAGTAGACTTAAGGGTTAAGCAAAAAATAAGTTAAGTATACTTAAGAGCTAAGTAAGTGTGGTGGCCAAGTTTACTTAATAGCTAGGTAATGAATAGTAAGGAGGTGATTAAGGAGGTGGAGTGGCTTTATGACCATTATACCCTAACTTAGACTTTCCTATAAATAGCAAGCTTAGTATTCATTTTGTTGGTTGTTCATTTTCCTTCAACAAGTTGAGAGCTTATTTGTTAGAGAGAATAAGTGAGAATAAGCTAGAAAAGCTAGAAAGCTAGTCTTTCATAGTTCAAGAAACAAGAAGAAGAACAAGGATTAAGCAAGTGATCTTCATAGGTAAGAACTTAAACCATAATTCTCTTTCTCTTCAATTTTTAGAGAAGGGGGTAGTGGTAGAACATGTATGCTAAGGAATGATAATAATGATTAATCAATGGACTTAAGCCGTATAAAGACATGAATAAGTAATTCAAACTTAATTAAGTTATGAACTTATGGAGAGCTTATATGAACTACTCATATATTTACTTTAATAAGATTGTATGATAATAAGAAGCAAGAATGGTGGTTAAAAGACTTAATCTATAATAAGTCATGAGAAAGGAAGTTATAAGTAGTTTATACTTTTATAAGTTATAAACTCACAAAGAACAAGTAATAACTTATCATGTTTATAAGTTAATGAAGTATGTATGTCAAGATGATAGTATGATGGATTGAATCCATTTGAAACGATGAACAAATCATAAGAAATGAAGTTAAGGCAAAATTTACGAGCTTGGACGATAATCGTCGAATTCATGAAATTCTCGGAATGGAAGTCGAATTTTGATATTTAGCTTGGAAACATTGGTTTTCAATTGAGACAAGTCTTATTTGGCATTATAGAGTTGTGGACTTAAAAATGACGGATTCCGACTTAGAACGAAGAAACGAGCGTTGAACGTTCACGAACGTTTATCATTTTCGTTAAAATGGACTAATAGGTGAATTTTTAGCAAACGAAGTCAAATAGATAAAATTCTTGAATGAACGCGTAGAATATGTAATTTGTGAACCGTAGGCTTTTGAACTAGCCAATTCGGACTTATAACGAAGAAGTTATGCGTCCGGGAATTTTGCAAAATTAAAAGTCTGTAAAAATTTTCTAAGGCACAGAGTTGGTACCACGGCGCCAACCCAAGGCCAATTGGTGGTGCTGCAGCGCCAATCACAGTGTCACGACCTACTAAATTTTTTGCCTTTGCGTGCAACATAATCTTGAAGGACTCGCGCCACGGTAGCAGTCCGGAACCTTGACCATCGATGATTTTCATGCTTGCAACGCAACAGAGAAAAACAACTTTGCCGTAGCCATGGTCCCTAAACTAAAGATAGTCATGAAAGCTTATAGGTATAAAATGAATGTAAAGTGATTAATTCAAGTTAATTTTCTTTAAAGAAATTGAAGAAACATCCTTACAAGATGTTAAAGACCTTAAGTATTATCATTGAAGGTCGACGAAAGATTAATTGGAGGTAAGAACAACGTAATGTGTTAAGTCGGCTATAGAAATTTGTTGACCAAGTTGATTATGAATCCAATGGTTTGCAATACAAGTATGGGTCATGTAATTACTTAATGAACATGATAAGACCTTTCCTAAGTCACTGTTATAGTAATGACTTTAGGAATTTAATGTTGTTTAATGAGTAGTTAAACGACAAACGTAAAGTATAAAGACCGTGAACCATATTCAATAATGATAAGGCCTATAACGTTAAGAGTTACAACTAAAAGTTGTTAAGTAATACGTGAACATAAACGGTATGCAATAAAGTGTACTTAACAAATGACGATCGAGTTTCGAATAATAACGTAAGGATGTTAGTAAGCAGTGAGGAAGGATGATTAACTTGAAACGAGTTGGATTAATGAAGTAAATCTACGTAAGACATAGAAGAGAAAGAAGTTGGTAAAAATAATGTAAAATATAATGACAAGCTGGAACCAATAGTAACAAATCTAATATATGATTAGATTGAGAAGAAGGGTAAGATTCATTAGGAACCATGTATGTTCATTCATGACCTAATGTGGTATGTTATGTGGTTATGTATTGTAGAGACCAGAAAGACCGAAAGGAAAGTTATTTTCTTTATGTAATGAATATTTGAAGGCAAGTTTTTCTTAAATGCTTGTCTAACCTTCGTGTTAGCCAAGTTTTACGTGATTCATGTTATGAGATGCATGAAGTGTTTTACTAAAGGGTCGATGATGATTTTTATCTCTTGCTAGACTAATCTTGAAGAGTTGATTGATTTATTTACAAGTCTTTCAATATAGAATTGTTAACGCTATCCTACGCCAATTGTTTGGTACGAATTCAAGGTAAGCCTGAGTATGAATAAACAAATGTATTTTTCATCGATTATTCGATGGGCACGCGAGGTTGCCAAAACTTAAACGTACATACGTTTAACAGGATGTAGTGTTAATCACCATAGAGTATTATGGGCTGATCACCCAAAAGTGCTCGTAAGATATGCTGGACTTACGGACTTAGTGCTGGGTTGTCCTTTTCAAAGAAATTATGAAATGCTCATGGTCTTGAGCCAGAATTGATGTTTTACAGAATATTGTTATTGTAAAACGTTTTGAAGGAAAAGAAATTCTATTTTGAATTATTGATAGTACTTTATAACTATTGTCCAGTTATTGAAGATATATGATTCCTATGGTTCAAACATGTTGTTTAAAAGAAATTATTGTACTTGCTGAGCTTGTTATGCTCACTCTTTCTTAAACCATATGAATGTAGCTAAGACTGAACGGACCGAGGAATTTGACAAGGATAAAGGCAAGACGAAGAGGAACTATTAGTTTACCTTGTAATAAACTAGTAAGTTGTATATATTATAGTATGATGAACAAAGAATGTAATGGTTATAGAACCTGGGAATCGGGATGTAATATTATTAATGTAATAAGAATGTCGTTGATACACACATTTTGATATTGTTTCAATAGAATGAATGTACAGTTATGAGTACCGTGTAGCACCATCTGTCGGGTTGGAAGATACCCGGATTTGGGGGCGTCACATATTTTATTTGTTAAAAAGAATAATGGATTTTTACGACTGAGTATCGACTATAGAGAATTGAATAAAGTCACGATAAAAAAAGAGTATCCATTACCAAGAATCGATGATCTTTTTGATCAACTGAAGGGAGCTCGCTATTTTTCCAAGATTAATTTGCGAACGGGTTATCACCAATTGAAAGTGAGGAATGAAGACGTCTTAATGTCCATATTTATGTCTCGTTACTAGAGTTCTTAGTGATGTCATTCGGATTGACTAATGCACCGATAACATTCATGGATTTAATGAACCAGATATTCAAACCTTACTTAGATAAATTTGTGGTGGTATTCATCGACGATATTTTGATCTATTCGAAGACTCGAGAGGATCATGCGGAAGATGGTATTGGAGATCTTAAGAAGAGAAAAGCTATATGCAAAATTTTCAAAATGCCAATTCTAGTTGCAAAGAGTGAAATTTTTAGGACACGTGATCGACTACGAAGGGATATCAGTAGATCCGACGAAAGTGGAGGCGGTAATTAACTGGGAACGACCAAAGACACCAACAGTAATACGAAGTTTCTTAGGTCTAACAGGTTATTACAGTAGATTTATCAAGGATTTTTCAAAATTGTCAGTACCTTTGATAAATTTAACCAGAAAAGTAGTTAAGAGAGTTACCAAGAACTAAAGAGAAGATTGAGCAGAGCACCAGTGTTATCTTTGCCTAACTATATGGGTGGTTTCGTAGTTTACAGTGATACGTCACACAAAGGACCTTGTTGTGTTTTGATGCATCACGATAAGGTCATAGCATACGAATCACGCCAGTTGAAGGATTACGAGAAAGGGTATCCTACGCACGACTTGGAGCTGGCAGCAGTAGTATTTGCTTTAAAAATTTAGAAATATTACTTGTATGGTGAGAAATGTGAGATATACACAGACCATAAAAATCAGGAGTATATCTTCACACATAAGGAATTGAATATGAGGCAAAGAAGGTGGTTAGAACTAATCAAAGATTACGATTGTGAAATTTTGTATCATCCTGGAAAAGATAACGTAGTCGCCGATGCTGTAAGCCGAAAGGGAAAAGAAAGATTATAGATGCTAACAGCTCAGGAGGAGCTCATTAAAGAAATTGAGAAAATGGAGATTGAAGTGAAATATCTGAGGGAATCGGAGAAAAATTATTTAACACGGAGACTCGTCCAGTTTTATTGGACAGATTAAAGGAAGCCCAGGATCAAGATGAAGAATGCTACAAGGAAAAGAAACAATTAGAGGAAGGAGAGGTCACTAAGTTCAAAATAGATAAAGAAGGGTTATTAAGATTCGAAGGAAAAGTGTGGGTACCAATAGTACCTGGCCTAAAAGAAGAAATCTTACAAGAAGCACATAGTTCAAATTTCTCAATTCATCCGGGCAGTACAAAGATGTATCAAGATCTTTGACAACACTTTTAGTGGCCTAACTTGAAAAGAGAGGTGGTAGAATACGTCAGTAGATGCCTAACTTGTCAAAGAGTGAAAGTGGAGCATTAGAGACCAAGTGGATTGCTACAACCGCTAGAAATTCTAAAATAGAAATGGGAACACATAACTATGGATTTGGTTGCAGGACTTCCAACTACACAGAAAAGATATGACGCTATATGGATCATCATAGATCGTTTGATGAAATCAGTGCCTTTCTTACCGATTAAGATCAGATTCAATCTGGATTAATTGACTAAATTATACGTTAAAAAGATTGTATCAAGACATGGCGTTCCATTATCAATCATTTCTGATCAAGATCTGCGATTCACATCTAATTTTTGGAGAAGTTTACAAACGTATGAGGACACAATTTAGGTTGAGTACATCATATCACCCTCAAAATGACAGTCAAAATGAAAGAACAATTCAAACATTGGAAGATATGCTAAGAGCACGCGTCATGGATTTTAAGGGAAATTGGGATGATAATCTACCTTCGGTTGAGTTTAACGTATAATAATAGTTATCACGTAAGTATAGGAATGCCGCCTTATGAGGCATTATACGGAAGGAAATGTAGAACACCACTGTGTTGGGACTATAAACACTCAAAATTTTCTGCATACCTGTTACTAACATTGTAGGAGGGCAGAATCATCTTTTAGAGATAACCCTGGAGGACATCTCAGCTCAATCCCAGAAATAACACCACGAGTTTCAGTTTCAAACTCGGAGATGACCCCAAGGAATGCATTTCAAATATAGAAAATCATACTAGAGAAGGTCGTTTCATCTCAAAGATAGCCTTGAGATACTCAGTCTCAGTCTCGGAAATAACACCGGGAAAGACAATGTCAACCTCGGAGGTAACCCCGAGGAATGCATTTGTAATTCTGGAGATAATCCCAGAGATGCTCGTTTCAACCTATGTAGTCAGCTTTAACCTCAGAAACCACACCGAGGCACTCAGCTCCAGTCCCGGAGATAACCCCGGGAGGTTAGGCACACCTCAGAGATAACCCTGAGGACATCCAGTACTTAAAGCAGCCCAATCTCAGAGATAACCTTGAGCAACGACTGCTTTATCAACCCAAACCAGAGATAACCCCGGTGAGGGGAAAAATTGTCATTTTTCCACCTCAATCCCACATTGTGCCATCTCAATGCATTTCAACATACATTATACACAGCAATGTCCCACAAGAACTAAGGAGTTCTAATCCTGAGTGACTACTACGCAAGGTAGCACACCGGATAAAATTTGAAGCCTGAAGACCAAGGGCGTGGTCCCATCTTCCTGACTTCATACAACCTCTAATCCCATGTCATTGCGTAGCTCTCGATAACAGCACTCCATAAAAGGTCTTATACACCTCAATTAGAGGCCCAAATTGAAGTTTTGAAAGTTCGAGTGGACATCACGTTGCAGTGCGCACGTGCTTTTGAGACAAAGAGGACCATGGAGCCTGTGGCACCCCTGGCAAAGTAGTACATACATCTCAAGAATCGCCGTGAGGGTGTACTGCAGAGCCCTCCTCTATAAATAGAGGGCTTGGGGTGGCCATTTTGTAAGAGAAAATGGCGAGGAAGCCCTGTCCAATTTGCTCTATACACACCCTAAACTGAGTACTTTCTCATTTTAAACACTTGTGAGCTTATATTCAGTCATATTTTTACCGGAGGGAGCCGAGTGTTCATCCATTTTAAGCTATAAAAGTCTTCTTTGGCAGTCCACTGTAAGCCTTCTTACACCTTTTAAAGCCTTTCTCTTCTACTGTGCACACACCGTTCTTCACATTGAGAGTTGTGTTGCGTTTGTATGCCCGAACTTCGCTCCGTGGCTTTTATTTCCTTTTGTATATATATATATATATGGACTAACATTATCGAGTTATGCCTCGATTGAGCCTGGAATCACGTCTGGAGCATTTATTTGATTTTGTATATATATATATATATATATACTTATATATATAAATTATTTTCGGACTCTGTTCGATGAGCTTGAATTTTACACCCGGAGCATTTATTGCTTATATATATATATATATAAACTATTGTCGGACTCTGTCCGATGAGCCTGAATTTTACATTCATTGTGTTTATTGCTTTTATATATATATAGATAAATCACTGAAATGATAAACCGAGCCGGGATCGATATATATCCTGTGTGTTTACCGCTTATATATATTGTTAGAGTTTATGCCCTAGAGGCCAATTATTTGATATAATTGCTTAACGTTTTGATATTATATTTGATTGAATAAATATATGATTTTATTATGGTTTTATTTACTGCGTAATATAATTGTTAACATAATAAAATTCCTTAGAATAGTGATACAAATTATATAGTTTCAAGTATGTGACTTGATCATGAGATTATATATTACCATTAGTATCAGTGTTCTTAAATGTCCCTAGTCGAGTATCATTGTTGATGGGACAACAATGATGCATTGAGACTAGTATGTGGATCGATTGATGACCAAATCTCATTGGTCATAAATATATGAGATATTAAGTCAATGCATAGGTACATGTTAGAGAACGATGTCTTTGATGCGGACCCACCATGAGAATTCTATATGGAGCATTATGCGAAGTGTCATTAGCAATTCTCATAGTGACAATGATGTAATGGTCCTCCGACCTGAAATCGTTATATTACTACACGAGAATTTATGTACTTTGATATCATCAAATGTCACCTTTAATAGGGTGGACTATAAAGGTGATTATTGGGTTCATTATTAATCGTGTGAGAGATATGAGTGATCTAGATGGAATTTAACCATCCTATATATTATGGGTGATATCCATAGGCCTCTTGATTGAGTAGGACTATGAAATGCATGGCCATGCTCAAATAGTGATTTGTTTCATATAGTCTACTCATTGATCAAGAAAACTTCGAGATTGAAGAGTATGACACATTCCATGACTTTCGAGTTTAATCTAGGATATTAAGGTTAAAAAGGATTAAATTACATTGAAACATTGGTCACGAAAAAAGGTTGCATCGAATCATCGATGTTATTATTACTGGGTAGCATGATGCATTACTAGATGCCGCTCAATTTGTTTATAATTTTATAATATGATTTTAAAATTATTGCCAACGTAATAATAACCTATAAGGTCACACACATAGAAAGTTATTTAAAGGGAATTAATTTAAATTTTAAGGATTTAAATATATTAATATGATTAATAGTATTTAAATCACAATTTAAATTAAAAGGATAATTGTATATATATGTATATTAATTAAGTAAGACTTAATTAAGAGATATATATATATATATATATAAATTCGGATTTTATAAAATTAGGTTTTGATTTGATTAATTCCTTTTAACTACTATATATATGATATATATAGCGACTACTTAGGTAAGATATCATAATTGAAAAACCCTAGCCGCTTCTTAGAGAGAGACTAGAGAGAAAACAGTTTCAAAATCCATTCCTTTTGGTGGCTAGTACATGCAAGTCCTTCTTATTGTAGAATCGTTCGACGGTTAAATGCGGCGTTCGTGTGGATCTGGTAGAGGCGCAATCGGTTTGTATTGCGTTGGAGATTCGAGGCGCATCGGTTTGATTCTCGCTTTTGTTTATATCTGGTATAATCTCTAAACCTCCTGAATTAATTGATTTTCGCATGGATCCTGTTTTAGGGTTTTAAATTGCTTTAAAATTTTAATTTCATTTGTGGGTTTTCTATGTCAAGCCCAATATATATATATATATATATATATATATATATATATATATATATATATATATATTGTTTACAGTTCTGGAGTTTACTTCGTGGCCTTTTACTACTATTTACATTTAGTCCCTTGGGAGTTTACTTACACTTCATGGCGGTTGATCGCTTTTACTTTTATTTACATTTAGTCCTTACCGAGTTTACTTCATGGAGGTTGATCGTCTTTACTGCTTTATTTACATTTCTGATCCCCCATGGAAGTACTTCGTGGTGGTTGATCATGTCTCTATATATATATTTACCGCTTTTATATATTTACATTTCTGATCCCCCATGGAGGTACTTCGTGGTGGTTGATCATGTCTCTATATATATATTTACCGCTTTTATATATTTACATTTCCGATCCCCCATGGAGGTGCTTCATGGTGGTTGATCATGTCTGTATATATATATTTACAACTTATATATATATATATAACTGCTTTCTGCTTTCCATATAAATTGCAGTATCATGTGAGCCTAGGAATCATGTGATCACAGGTTCAGTTTACTGAATCTAGATTCGGTTCCCATGATGGACATTTTTTCAGCTGTAAGCAGCCTGTATATTATTTTACAGTGTCTGAATTTCCTTGGATGGCTGTCATGCCCATGAGGAGTTCGACACTGTTGTATATTATTTTCTCGAGAATGCTTCGCATCTCAAAAATAAAAGCAAACAAGCCAAACATTTAATAATAAAATGGAAGTATGAAAAGGGCTCTATATATATATTTACCGCTTTTATATATTTACATTTCCGATCCCCCATCGAGGTGCTTCGTGGTGGTTGATCATGTCTGTATATATATATTTACAGCTTATACGTATATAACTGCTTACTGCTTTCATATAAATTACGGCATCATGTGAGCCTAGGAATCATGTGATCACAGATTCAGTCTACTAATCTAGATTCGGTTTCCGTGATGGACATTTTCAACTGTAAGCAGCTTGTAAATTATTCACGGTGTTTGAATTTTCTTAGATGGCTTTCATGCCCATGAGGAGTTCGACGCTGATTTGTACATTATTTTCTTGAAGATGCTTCGCATTTCGAAAATAAAAGCAATCAAGCCGAACATTTAATAAAATGGAAGTATCAAAGGCCGGCCTCAATTACTATTGAGCACAGAGTTTGAAAAACCTCGTTTATTAAACCTCATTGCTATATCTTGTTTAAAACTGAATTTTTATACAAATTCAAACCTTGTGTATATAGGTGCGAACGAGGCATAGCACTACTTCCAAATAATTGCACATTGACCCCCCCACACACACACACATTCATATAACAGTTTAATTGAAAAGTGGCGGTCACCATGGTAACACAGATGTCGGGGGGTGCCTAACACATTCCCTCTGCATAAGCAAGTCCCCTGACCTTAATGAATCTCGGTTTCACAGACCTGTTTAGCAGTGTCACATCACTGGGTCAATGTGCAAACCTTTTCTAGGTTGCGTTGGTGCAACCATTTAAAAACACCAACTGGCAACTCTTACAGTCAAATCGTTGACATATAAATGTCGGACCTTTTCACAACTTGTTTTTTCAAACAAATCTCACCTAACATGAGAACACCAAAAGACAAGAACAGAAGAGGGACAATAAAAATCCTGACATCGACAGGTGGCGACTCTGCTGGGGACTCCAGTAAGAGGACTTAAGCCGCTACTACAAGCTTTTTAAAACTGTTATATGCTTGTGTGTGGATGTTGCATTTACATTTTTGATGAATGTGTATGAATGCATTTTACTTACTACACTGCAATATATCTATCTGTGATATTAGTGCTTCACACATGTCATCATTCCCATAACGATGAGACACATTACATGAGAATGTATGATGTGTGGTTCCTCTACCAGGAGGCTATCCTGTCGGTGTTTGATTACTGTACTCTTAGGGAGACTAATTCCAATGAGGCTCAGGAAAGGCACCACCCAGATTCGCTCCAGTTGAAAGACCAGATTAACTTCTCGTCAAGTAAATTGCGATGATCTGGGAACCTTCATCATGCAAAAAATCATGAGAGTAACCTAAGATAGGTCGACCGATAAACCAAACGCGAGGAAAGTCTCTTCATGCTTTTCATTTTCAATTACTTGTAAAGATAATTACTTGTAATTTCATCCATGTTAATCTTTATGTAATGGAAAATATGAAGAAATATGTGTACATGCATGTTAAGGCTTGACATGCTATCAAATGACACCCGTTTTACAGGATAATATTCCAAAAATGGACACATTATGATAGCATGTAAACATTTATACATTCTCTTAGACTAAACTACATAAGTTTTTATAGGGAAACAATTGGGCCTACAACACATTCAAAGTCCAAGAAGGCCACGAGCCTACAGCCAATTATGTCTTCATCTGACCAGTCTAATCTTGCTCCTGTCACTCGTGAAGAGTTTGACGGATTAAGTAATCAAATTACAGATTTGGCTGTTCTTCTTAAAAAAATACACTAGTGTGACGCCCCCAAAATAGGTATACATCACCCATCTTGAGTAGCCAAATACATGGTAAAAAATTCAAATACAACTTAATTATACAACAGTCGTGTAAAATACGACAAAACATAATCTGAGAATTTTAATAAGAATATTGTCATCTAGACAATATCCACACTCAATGGAGTCCTCATTACATTTATTGTCACATTATTTAACAGAATAGTGAGGACTACTAATGCTATCATCTGGACCGTCACTCAGTTCCCCGACTAGTCTTGGCTACGTTCTCATTTCCTGAAGAGAACAATGAAAGAAAGGGTGAGCTCAACTAGCCCAGTAAGAAATATTATGACTAAGATAATGCAGAATAAATTATCATTAGTCTTCAACAATGTTAAACTGATAGAATACAATAGACATCAAGTTTAACTACAGCGGAATAAGCAATCCATTAGAAGAGTCAAGTAGAGCATGATATCTACTATCTTCTATGATTTAAAATGTTTTCATCAATATTTTTTCTTTATTTTATCGCTGAGACTCAGCTTAATAAATAAACCACATCATTGAATCATCCCTGCACTACGGGCCAAGGATATTCATTAAATCATCAATGGTCATGACTATACCGAATAATCTCTGGTCATAATCATACCAAAAAATCGTCCATCAATGCACTTCACAAAGCTCACGAGGACTTTTACCACATCATTTATAACATTACAGGTTATGATTATATCAAATAATCCCTGGTCATAATCATACCAAGTCCATCTATGCACGTAAGCCAAAGATGACTTTCATCACAATATAAGCATGAGGATGATGACAATGACATAATAATTCAATAAAACAAGTTCAAGAATAAATTTTAAAGATTTATAAGGTAATTTATCTTGAAATCAATTACGTCCAAATTGTTAACATGATACTTCTTTGTGGAGTAAAATTAAAGAATGCTCAGAAGAATATTTCCATGAAAAGATACCGGATGAAGCGCAAATATCTAGGATATTCTACTAATTTCATGGAGTATAGAAGCCAAAACTTTAACCAAATGAGTATCATAGAATATATGAAACTACAAATGGATTTTCACCCGCCATGCAGTAATCCATGTAGACAGAACATTTCCACAATTTAATAAGGAATGAATAGGAAGGATCATTCACCATGCATGTGATAATCCACATGGCGAGTTATTCCAATGAATAATAAAGAATGGAACTGTGTCATGCGTAATCCGCATAGACAGGATATTCCAACAGAATAATAAAGAATAGAATAACAAAGAATTCACCATGCATGCGATAGACCGCACAAACAGGTTATTCCTACAAAATAATAAAGAATGGAACCAGGTCTAGCGTAATCATGCGCATGTAATATTCCAATGTAATAATAAAGAATGGAACCAGTCATGCGTAATCCACACGCATGAGATATTCCAACAAAATAATAAAGAATGGAATAATAAAGAATTCACCATGCATGCGATAGACCGCACAGACAGGTTATTCCAATAGAATAATAAAGAATGGAACCAGGTCTAGCGTAATCCGCACAGACAGAATATTCTAATAGAATAATAAAGAATGGAATAACAGAAGAATTTCACCATGTATGCGGTACTTCACATAGATAGGTTATTCCAACATAATAATAAAGAATGAAATAACAGAAGCTCTCTTCATGAATACGAAAGAAATAATACCCCTTACCTTAGAAAGAAACTAGATACTGGAGTAGAGAGGTAGCAAACTTCTCTTCTTCTTTCTCTCTATAATTTCTCTCTATAATAATTGCTCTATAGCTTTAGTGAATTGGTGAGAAATGAAGGAAGAATGAGCTTCTATTTATAGGAAAATATAGTTTTGATAATTGCACATTTTGGGGCTCGAAATATTACAGTACAATACCTTCAACTTTTCTTTCATTTTTAATTTAGTCCTGCAAGTATTATCAAACTTGCACCACCTCCCCTAATAGTAAATAATGTGAATCAATAGTTCAATCATGTGAATCAATAGTTATAATCATGTGCAAAATACGAATTACAGTATAGTACATCCATCTATACCTCCATTTTTAACTTAGTCATGCAAGTATTAACAATCTTGCACCAACTCCCCTGATAGTACAAGAATGTTAATCAATAGTACACACATGTTAACAAATAGTTATAATCATGTGAATTAATAGCAATTAATTTCTCATTTATCCGATTAATTACATGACCGTCAAGAAAAAACTTCCAGGACATCAATTAATATCGTAATAAATGTCGATTTTCACTAACACTAATAATTCCAACACAATGGAACTATCAATTTCATCTTTAATCAACACGAACTTATTCATCATTAATATTATAACTCACAATATTTAACAACCGTGTCGTTCCCGTGAAAGAGGGGCTTTTCGATAAGGATTTCTCCTTATTGGCGCGTAATTAGGTGACCAAACCTCTCCTCGATGTAACTTCTAGACATTGTAAATATTGTAATTTAATAATATGAATAACTTTGTTGTCTCAATTATTGATTTAATAATATATCATATTATGCAGATAATACTGTGACAATAATCGAATCAATAATATGAGAGATATGATGCAGCAATTACTATAGCAATAATTGAGTATAACTGAGTGACTTCTCACGTAAGCATCAATAATCAATACCGTGAGCTACTATGCAACCACGCGTATTACTGTACTTTTACTATCAAATCCACACCATAATATTCAAAAATATATTTCGAGAAAATTATTATTTATTCATAAAAGTTGGGGTCTTACAACCTCCCCTTCTTATGAAATTTCATCCTTGAAATTATGGTGCGTACCTAGTATGTCGAAGAGGTGAAGATACCTTGATTTCATCTCAGATTCTAACTCCCAGGTCATTTCCTCCACATCGTGGTTTCTCCACAAAACTTTGACTTGATGTATAACTTTAGAGCGTAGAATATATTCCTTCTTATCCAAAATTTTAACAGGTAACTCTTCATACGTTAAATCTTCCTCTATCTCGTCTGGTTCTAATTCAATAATATGGTTCGGGTCTTTCACATATTTACGTAACATAGATATGTGAAAAATGTTATGAACACGAGACATACTTAAGCGGTAAGGCGCGAGTCTATAGGCCACGCTTCCTACTCGATCAAGGATTAAAAATGGGCCAATGAATCGAGGATTGAGCTTTCCTCTCTTTCCAAATCTTGTAACTCCTTTCCATGGAGCAACACGTAACAACACATGATCTCCAATATTGAATTCCACGTCTTTTCGATGAAGATCAGCATAACTCTTTTGTCAATCTTGTGAGGTTTTTATACGTTGTCGGATCGTTTGAATCTTTTCCGTAGTCATACGTACCAAATCCGGTCCCAACAACGTTGCTTCACCCACCTCATCCCAACATACTAGAGAACGACACTTTCTTCCATACAACGCCTCAAATGGAGCCATGCCAATACTTGCTTGATAACTGTTATTGTAGGAAAACTCCACCAATGGTAAAAACTTGTCCCAACTTCCCTTGAAGTCAAGGACACAGAGTCTTAATAAATCTTCAAAAGTTTGAGTAGTCCTTTCTGACTGCCAATCCGTTTGAGGATGATATATAAGACCCCGAATTTTATGAAATGAAAGTATTCAATTTTCTTATAATTATTATTTTATTTCGTAAATGGTTAAATTGATAAAGGGTTAAAGTTAAGGGTGATATGTGAAAATATTTTGCAAAGTATGCAAGTTGTTATAAAATATTCTTTTTATCGGGGAATATCCGTACGACGGCACAATCATTGGTGGACCGCAAAATGGAAGTATTATCGTAGTAAGAAAATGACATAATTATCTTCTTATAAAAATAACGGCGAAAGTGTTACCGTTAAAACTGTTGAACTACCCTTAGTAAAAGTAAATGAATATGTCTGGCGTGGTTGCATAGTAGCACACGGTATTGATTATTGATGCTTACGTAAGAAGTCACTAAGTTATACTCAATTATTACTACAGTAATTGCTGCATCATATCTCATATATTATTGATTCAATTATTGTCACAATATAATCTGCATAATATGTTATATTATTAAATTAATAATTGAGACGACAAAGTTATTCATATTATTATTTGCAATATTGACAATTTCTAGAATTAACTTATAAATCTTTAAAATTTATTCTTGAACTTATTTTTATTGAATTATTATGTCATTGTCATCATCCTCATGCTTATATTGTGATGAAAGTCATCGTTAGCTTACGTGCATAGATGGACTTGGTATGATTATGACCATGGATTATTCGGTATAATCATGACCTGTAATGTTATAAATGATGTGGTAAAAGTCCTTAGTAGCCTGTAGTGTATTGATGGGCAATTTTTGGTATGATTATGACCAGGGATTATTCGGTATAGTCATGACCATTGATGATTTAATGAATATCCTTGGCCCGTAGTGCAGGGATGATTCGATGATGTGGTTTATTTATTAAGCTGAGTCTCAGCGATAAAATAAAGAAAAAATATTGATGAAAACATTTTAAATCATAGAAGATACTAGATATCATGCTCTACTTGACTCTTCTAATGGATTGCTTATTCCGCTGCAGTTAAACTTGATGTCTATTGTATTTCATCAGTTTAACACTGTTGAAGACTAATGATAATTTATTTTGCATTATCTTAGTCATAATATTTCTTACTGGGCTAGTTGAGCTCACCCTTTCTTTCACTGTTCTCTTCAGGAAATGAGAATATAGCTGGGACGAGTCGAGGAACGGAGTGACGGTCTAGATTATAGCATTTGTAGTCCTCACTATTCTATTAAATAGTGTGATAATAAATGTAATGAGGACTCCATTGAGTGTGGATATTGTCTAGATGACAATATTTGTATTAAAACTCATAGCATATGTTTTGTCGTATTTTACACGACAGTTGTATAATTAAGTTTTTATTTGCATTTTGTACCATGTAGTTGGCGACTTAAGATGGGTGATGTATACCTATTTTGGGGGCATCACAGTTGGTATCAAAGCTTAGGGATATGATCCTTGGCTGAGATGTGAGACAAGAACTAGGAAGGGAGAGACAGGGAATTCCTTCGCTAGTATGACCTACCTAAGTTTATTTGGTATTTAATTGGTCGGTTAGAGTATAGGGATAATATGTTAATTGGTTTAATTAACCCCTATTTTATGGCAGTTTTTAAGAATGGAAGCTGAGAACGTTAACAATGGAGTGAATGAGATCGTGGAGACACCTCTAATCACCAACCAGGATAATGTGTTGTCAAACGAAGAAGGAATTAGAGATATCCATACGGTGAGTGAAGAATTGATAGTTGCACCCGAGATAGTCGTAGAGATAGCAGCTGAGAGTGAGGAAGAAGAGGAACCTGAGGAGAATTTATTAGAAGAATTTTATGATCAAAATTTAGAATTGCAAAATCGTATTCATGAGTTAGAAGAACTGGCTGAAGAACGGCAGGCGGTCGTGGAGCGAAAGGATGAAGCACTCTTTGGCAGAGTATAAGATGATAAAGCTGGAATCTGAGTTGAAAGAAGAAACAACTGAACGAGTGAGAATGAGTGATGCATGGGTAAAAGCTGCATGACGCGTTGATATTGTGGAAAGAGATGTCCGATCTAAGAAGGCTAAAATAGATGATATGTATTTCTCTTTTTGAACAGCAATTGAGAGAACCCAACATCGAGTCTTGAATTATCCTATACATTGTGGTCAACCCCAATTCGATATGGATCGAAGATTAATGATTCAGATCATGAAATAGGAGTACGTTAAAGCAATTGAGGGTGGAATATGCCCTATAGAAAAGTCAATTTCAATGGAAGTGATGACACCAAATGCTACCCCAGACAAGTCAAAGTTAGGTAGTTCAAGGGAGAGCGGTTGTAATGACTTCCCAACAAGTTAGGAACCCAAATAAAGTTATCACGGGTTAGTTAATCATAAATTTTTGCGAAGTTTATACCTTGTTAGTTACCGGTTCTACCCATTCTTTTATTTCTCTTGCTTGTGCTCAACGTTTAAACTTGACTCCGGAGAAATTAGACTTTGACTTATCTGTGGAGACTCCGTTAGGAGAAACTTTTATCATATCCATTGTTTATAAATATTGTTTGATCCAAGTGGGCACAATCACGTTACCTGTCGATCTTATCTCTTTGAAAATACTTGTCTTTGATGCGATTTTAGGAATCGATTGGTTAACTACTCATCATGCTTTTCGTAAGGTTGTTAGCTTTCATATTCCTAACCAACTTGTTATGCAAATTCAAGCAACCAAACCACTAAAGTCAATCACTATCATATCAAACCATAAGTAAAGAGCCCCGAGCCTTTCGCTGGTGACTTCCAAGTCTTGGAATACACCGAAGCCAGAATATCCGTAGGGGACGTCGTGAATAGCGGTGGCAAGTTGATAGGTATCAATGTGACGTGTTATCCAAGTCTTGGATGAGAGTCGCAATTTTTAAATGATATTTCTATCGTTAAAAAATTTCCTGACGTATTCTCGAGGAACTTCCTGGCTTACCCCAGAGTGTGAAATCAAATTTTATCGACGACCCGATAAAACCCATTTCTTCAACCCTTAAATATTTCTGCAACTAAAATGAACGTGTAATGCGCCAAAGATGTTGGCTCGAGCTGTTGAAGATTACAACCATACTATTCAATATTATCGTGGAAAAAAGCGAACGTGGTAGTGATGCATTGAGTAGAAAGATCGTATCGCGTTCTGAGTCTTGACGTTATTAACACAAAGACCCATTTTATATAACTTACAAATGATGAATATAGAGTTAAAGACTCTAGGGACCCACGGGAAGATAACGAATATACGAGTAGAATCGACTTTAATTGATAAAGTTAAAGTCGCTCAAACTACACACCTGAAGCTGATGAATATGAAGAAGAAGGTTCAAGAAGGCGTTATTCTAAAAGTAAGAGTCGATGAATAGAGGAAATCTCAACGCTTGATTTTATTAGTCTATTTAAAATCCTTGATCGAGTAGGAACTGTGGCCTATATACTCGTTTTACCGCCAAGTATGTCGCGTGTTCATAACATTTTTTTTACGTATCGATGTTACGTAAATATGTGGATGACCCGAACCACGTTATTAAATTAGAACTAGACGAGATAGCAGAAGATTTAACGTATGAGGAGATACATGTTAAAATCTTGGATAAGAAGGATCATATTCAATACTCAAAGGTTATACCTCAAGAGTTAGAATCTGAAATGAAGTCAAGGTATCCTCATCATACCAGGTACGTACGTAAATTTCAAGGGCGAAATTTCATAAGGAGGGGAGATTGTAAGACCCCAAATTTTATGAAATGATAGTATTCAATTTTCTTATAATTATTATTTTATTTCGTAAATGGTTAAATTGATAAAGGGTTAAAGTTAAGGGTGATATGTGAATTTTTTTTGCAAAGTATGCAAGTTGTTATAAAATATTCTTTTTGTCGGGGAATATCCGTATGACGGCACAATCATTGGTGGACCCCATAACAGAAGTATTGTCGTAGTAAAAAAACGACAGAATTATCTTTTTATAAAAATAACGGCGAAAGTGTTACCGTTAAAACTATTGAACTACTCGGTAGTAAAAGTATAGTAATCTGGCGTGGTTTCATAGTAGCACACAATGTATTGATTATTGATGCTTACGTAAGAAGTCACTCGGTTATACTCAATTATTACTCACAATAATTCTTTGCATCATATCTCTTATATTATTGATTCAATTATTGTCACAGTATCATCTGCATAATATGTTATATTATTAAATCAAATAATTGAGACGGCAAAGTTATTCATATTATTATTTGCAATATTGACAATGTCTAGATGTAACAACCCGATATTTTCTATACAAATAAATTAAAAATTTTGCGTATAAATTTTTTTATTTATTTTAAATATGGGGATTATGTGCCAAGATACTGTTTGTATATATTTATGTGATATATTTATTACATGAATGATTTTAAATAATTTTATTTTAGAATTATTGATTGTTATAAACTTTATTATTATAATAATTAATTTTATAGTAAAAATGTTTTTATTAATTATTTTCCATGAAAGTATAATTATATATTATTTATATAATATATGAAATGATTTTTAGAATTATTATAATAATTATTTTATTATATGAATTTTGTTGATTATTAAGTTAATTATTTTTGACTTAATTAATAATGATAAGTATGATAGATAAATCGATATGGAATCCAAACCCTAATTTTTGGATTTTGATCAAGGCATGAGAATAATAATATAATATTAATTATATTTTGATTGTTCGATCTTATAAATATGTCTTGTGTATGTGGATGAGATAAGGGTTGGTCAATTATGGTGTTATGTGACAAACCCTTGTATTCTTGTGAAACCCTAATTATAAATTTTAGAAATTAATTTTATTTTATTTTAAACCTTAAATGAAAGCTTCGTAATCTAATTATACGTTAGGTGAGACAATTAAATAACTTAAGGGTTATGGTAATAAGGAAGGGTTAGTATTTAATATGTATACTAACTTAAGTGGATAATCTTGTTATTTCAAGTGACTAATAATTTTAAACCTATTTCTAGTAAACCTAATTAGCTTATAAGCTAAAGTCACATGTATAAGTAATTAATTTCATAAAATTGGAAATGGAAACCCTAAATAAACAATTTGGGTAGCATATATTAAAATTGTTAGACTATGTTCATTACATGGCCCAAAACAATTAAAGGAGAAGCCCAAAAGAAATAAAATGTAAACCAATACTTAGCCCACTTGATTAAGGGTATTTTAGACTTTTGGTTAATCAAATTTGTGCATTAAAATAAAAGAAAAATGGAGTAGATATTGGAACAAGGGGGACCGGCCACATTAGGCCATTTTAGGCAACAAATTATGCTAATCAATGTCCATAAGTAGAAGTCTTACACACAAGTACATGTGTGTCAATCTCCCATTGGTTGCAAATCTATTAATCACCTTTAATCACATGATTAGGCTTAATTGGAAGAGATAAGGTGAAGCCTTTTATCCTTGGGACAATAAAAGCATGGGGGATAATAGTTAATCACCCATTCATTTGCTAGATCATTTTCATTTATCTTATTCTCCTTCTTCTTCTTTTTCTCCCAAGCTAGCAACATATAAGAGAGAAAAGAGAGAGAGAGGGTTCAGTTTTAGTGAGAGAGAGAGAGAGAGAGGTGTGCTAGTTTGTTTTATGCACCCTAAGATCATATACTACTTTGGTAAATTAAGGAAGGTTGCCACTAAATCAAGGTATAACCTAATTTTCATCTTCATCTTTTACTTTGTATTATGGCTTGAGTTTTGTTGGAGTTATGAACTAATACTCAAGATACCCTAGTTCTACATATCATCATGTATGGAACTAAGTATCTTGAGTGTTAGATCAAAGGCTTAGAGGAAAAAAATGAGCATAAGTTCTCCAAGGAGTGAAACCCTTATTTTTCTTCCACTAAATCTTGTATAACTCAAGTTTTACAACTTGGATTTGTGATCCGTCAAAGGGGGGGAGGGTGCTAGATACGTGAGTTATCTAGTAAACCCAAGTGGTAGAACACAAATTTAGCAAGTATTGAAGCCTTGGGGATAGTTTTCCCCAAAACAGTCCACATAGTATATTGAGGTTTTGAAACCCTAAAATAGCTACTGTTCCCATTTTTCTTGAGGCTGTTTCGGTCAGTTGTAAGTCTTTTAAAAATCTGGGAAAACTCACAGAGGTACCTTAAGAAGTTATCTACGTGTAGGAAAAAGAACGGACGCGTTTCAATTTATAGGTTGTGCGCAATGGCTATTTCCGTAAAGGACTCCTAAATATTAACACTCAAATTTCTCACTGAGTATACACTGGAAAATTCCGAAATATTTATAATAGGTTCATATATTTTATGAGAGTATACCCTGAAAATTTCAGATTTTTTTGAGCAAAACTCGATTTATGAAAAATGAAGCAAGATCCGAGTGTTTTGGGCACTTTAAAAATAGTAAATCATTTTCTAAAATTCCAGAAAATTTTGAGAATCATGGTTGGGACATATACTGTCCAAATCCAGAAAATGAGAATTTTTGGAATTAGTTTGCTATTTTTCCTAAAAATGATTAAGTTATGAATAAAAGAAAATAAATAGTTAAATGATGTTTTAAATAAGAAAAATATAATTTTAATGCTTGAATACTCCTAATATATAATATTATGACTATTTTAGGGTATTTTGGTAATTTATAATAAGAAATATTATTTATGACTTTTATGGATATTAAATAAGTAGTTTTGTAAAGGGTGAACAATTAGAAATAAATTGTTTATTGATCTAAAATATTATTAAAATGTTATTATGATATTAATAATATTAGAATATGATATTGTTAAGTAAATAAAAATATTAAGATTAAAACTTCATTAAAATATTATTAAATGGTTAATCATATTTGATTTAAAATATTAATAAATGATTAAAGTATTATTAAATGTTTAATAATATTGGATTAAAATATTAATCTTAGATTAAACTATTATTAAAAGATTAATAATATTAAATTAAAGTATTATTAAATGATTAAAATATTATTAAGTAAATAATAATATTCGAGATTAAATAAAATATTATTAATATAATAACATTAGTAAAGGAATAAAATATTATTAAATGATTAATAATATTAGTAAATAAATAAAATATTAATACGATTGGTAAATGACTAAAAGTATTATTAATTGATTAATGATACTAAAGCACAAGTAAGATATTATTAAAGTAATAATATTAATGCATGATTAAAATATTATTAAGAGGATTAATAATATTAGTAAAGTATTAAAATATTATTAATATGTTAATAATATTAGTAAGCAAATAAAAGTGTTATTAGTGAACTAGTAATACTAAGAGGGGAATTAAATATTATCAAGATTAATAATATTAAGCGAATTAAATATTTTAAGTTATACTTAATGACGTTTAATATTTTAAGAAATAGTACATTAATATTTTAATATTAATGGTAATTGTTTAAAATGATTTTAAATGTTTTAAAAATCATTTAAGGGTAATATAAATGTTTTAAAATATATTTTGAGTTATTATAAATAACTTTAATCTTTTTGCAATGGTTTCATTAATAGTTTAATAATAATTATATGATAATAGAATTATTTGATATTGAATCATTTAATAATGATTTCGGTGTTTGAAAATTCATGATAACTTAATAAATGTTTATTAAGTTCTTTAAAATAATATGACCGATATTTGAGGATATTGAGTTCTGTAATAGAGTTTTAGACTCGATAATTACCCGATAAAGTCATCGGTTACAATCGACATATTTCAGAATTGATCAGGACTTAGATATTTTGACTGTATTAATGTTTGTTTGTGATGCACTAACTGTTGAACATGTGTGATAATGTGATTAGGTTATGTGCTAACTGCGAAATGCAGTACTATATGTTATAGTATATTGTTCTAATAGAGCGAATGATCTTATTAATGATAGGTCGTGATATAAAAGATAAAACTAAGTTGCGTATTGTAAGCAGTGCATCAGGCAAGTATCCTACCTTTGCATTTTCTTTATGCAATGGACATGAGTAAGAATGTTTCAGAATAATATTATTACTGTACAGATTATTAACCCTATATTATATACGCTCAATGATTATCAACATGTTAGTATATGGTAATTCAGATATATATTCTGTTCGTTAATTTCTATAAATGGTTATACAAGTGTCCCCACTTGGGTAATCATTGTGCTTAATCACATGTTGATACACCTTTGTTAATTACCCGTATATATATATATATATATATTGAATTATAGATTATTGTTGAACAAGATAAAACCTACTTATTATCCAACCGAATTACTTTGGTTTGGAACCCTGACAAGTATGAACATCCCATTCATGGGAAAATTTTTATGTGCCCAAGGCAGCCAGAGTGAACGATAATATCGTTCTAGTAATGTAGTATTGATCAATACAGGGTACAACGGGCTAATCACCCTCCGTGCCCGTAAGTTATGACGGTTTGCGGATGAAGTTCTGCTAAACCTATTCGAAAATGAAAATAATGTTCATAGTATGTCCCCTTAATCCTATATATAGTCAGTACGTAGTTTTAAAATTTGAAATAGGGTTGTTATGTTAATATTATCGGTTCAGATTACTTCACAACTATTGATTTGTTGTAGAAGGATAGTATAAAGAAAACATTTAAATTCTTTCAGCTTATATATATATATATATAATTTCTATTACTTGCTGGGCATTCAAATGCTCATCCTTGCTTAATTTAAATGTTTTCAGCTAAGTGTGAACAAGTAGAAGGCTCAGCTAAGAATAAAGGGAAAGGAAAGGTTGCAGAATGAATTCAATGCCATTTTATGTAATAGTTATCTTTATTAAGACAAGTATGATATATCTTACTTATCACGTATTGTGAGGAATGTATTAAAGGTTGCGTACTTGGGATTTAGACTTTCATAAATATGTAAATTAAGTTGGTATCTATATTATTGTTATTATTATTAGTATTATCCCACTCATAGAAATGATATCGTAAAGCACCGAGTTCGGGTTTTAAGTACCTGGATTTGGGGGCTTTATACTAGAAGTTCTGTCAAGGAGATGTTTGGTCACCTAATTGCGCGCCAATAAGGAGAAATCCTTATCGAAAAGCCCCCTCTTTCCTAGGAATGACCTGGTTGTTAAATATTATGAGTTATAATATTAATGATGAATAAGTTCGTGTTGATTAAAGATGAAATTGATAGTTCCATTGTGTTGGAATTATTAGTGTTAGTGGAAATCGACATTTATTTCGATATTAATTGATGTCTAGAAGTTATATTGGCCAGTCGGGTAATTAACCGGATAAATGAGCAATTAATTGCTATTAATTCACATGATTATAACTATTTGTTCACATGTGTGTACTATTGATTCACATTCTTGTACTATTAGGGGAGTTGGTGCAAGATTGATAATACTTGCATTACTAAGTTAAAATGGAGGTATAGATGGAGGTACTATACTGTAATTCATATTTTGCACATGATTATAACTATTGATTCACATGATTTACTATTGATTCACATTATTTACTATTAGGGGAGGTGGTGCAAGTTTAATAATACTTGCAGGACTAAATTAAAAATGAAGAAAAAGAGGATGATATTATACTGTAATATTTTGAGCCCCAAAACGTGTACTTATCGAAACTATATTTTCCTATAAATAGAAGCTCATTCTTCTTTCATTTCTCACCAATTCACTAAAGCTTTAGAGCAATTATTATAGAGAGAAAGAAGAAGAGAAGTCCGCTATCTCACTATTTTAGTATCCAGTTTTTTCTAAGGTAAGGGGTATTATTTCTTTCGTATTTATGAAGAGAGCTTCTGTTATTCCATTCTTTATTATTATGTTGAATAACTTTATACATCTGATCACCGCATATATGGTGAAATTCTTACATTATTCCATTCTTTATTATTACATTGGAATATCCCATGCATGCGGATTACGTTAGACTGGTTCCATTCTTTATTATTACATTGGAATAACTTTTATCGTGTAGTATATCGCATGCATGGTGAATTCTTTGTTATTCCATTCTTTATTATTACATTTGGAATATCACATGCATGCGGATTACGCTGAACTCGGTTCAATTCTTTATTATTACATTGGAATAACACATGCTGCGTGCGGTCTATCGCATGCATGGTGAATTCTTCATTATTCCATTCTTTATTATTACATTAGAATATCCCATGCATGCACGGATTACGCATGACCTTGGTTCCATTCTTTATTATTCATTGGAATAACTTTGCCTGCATGCGGTCTATTGCATGCATGGTGAATTCTTCCATTATTCCATTCTTTATTATTACGTTAGAATATCCTCATCATGCATTTGATTCGCATGACTGGTTCCATTCTTTATTATTACATTGGAATAACTTTTGTCATGTGGATTATCACATGCATGGTGAATGATCCTTCGTATTCATTCCTTATTAAATTGTGGAAATGATCTGTCTACGTGGATTACCGCATGGCGGGTGAAAATCCATTTGCAGATTCATATATTCTATGATACTCATTTGGTTAAAGTTATGGCTTCTATACTCCATGAAATTAGTAAAATACCCTGAATATGTGCGCTTCTTTCGGTATCTTTTCATGGAAATATTCTTCTTAGCATTCTTGAATTTTACTCCACAAAGTAGTATCATGTTGACAATTTGGACGTAATTGATTTCAAGATAAATTAACTTATAAATCTTTAAAATTTATTCTTGAACTTGTTTTATTGAATTATTATGTCATTGTCATCATCCTCATGCTTATATTGTGATGAAAGTCATCTTTGGCTTACGTGCATAGATGGACTTGGTATGATTATGACCAGGGATTATTCGGTATAATCATGACTGTAATGTTATAAATGATGTGGTAAAAGTCCTCGATGAGCACTGTAGAGGCATTGATGGGCAGCTTTGGTATGATTATGACCGAGGATTATTCGGTATAGTCATGACCATTGATGATTTAATGAATATCCTTGGCCCGTAGTGCAGGGATGATTCAATGATGTGGTTTATTTTTTAAGCTGAGTCTCAGAGATAATATAAAGAAAAAAAATTAATGAAAACATTTTAAATCATAGAAGATACTAGATATCATGCTCTACTTGACTCTTCTAATGGATTGCTTATTCCGATGCAGTTAAACTTGATGTCTGTTGTATTTTATCAGTTTAACATTGTTGAAGACTAATGATAATTTATTTTGCATTATCTTAGTCATAATATTTCTTACTAGGCTAGTTGAGCTCACCCTATCTTTCATTGTTCTCTTCAAGAAATGAGAATATAGTTGGGACGAGTCGGGGAACGGAGTGACGGTCCAGATGATAGCATTAGTAGTCCTCACTATTCTGTTAAATAGTGTGATAATAAATGTAATGAGGACTCCATTGAGTGTGAATATTGTCTAGATGACAATATTTGTATTAAAACTCATAGCATATGTTTTGTCATATTTTACACGACAGTTGTATAATTAAGTTTTTATTTGTATTTTGTACCATGTAGTTGGCGACTCAAGATGGGTGATGTATACCTATTTTGGGGGCATGACATGATATGCCGAACTAAATCGTAAATCCGTGCCCATAGCTTTTTGAAAACTAACCCAAAATCTTGAAGTGAATCCTCGGTCTCGATCAGAAACTATGGATACTGGCATACCATGCAATCTTACGATCTCGTTTATGTACATACTAGCAAGACGTTCAAGTGTAAAAGTTTCTCGTATCGGTAAGAAATGAGCAGACTTGGTCAATCTATCAACAATGACCCAAATCACATTTATGCCTTGAGAAACCTTGGGAAGACCAGTAACGAAATCCATGGTAATGTGCTCCTACTTCCATTCTGGAATTTCAAGTGGTTGCAATGGACCTTTTGGCACTTGATGCTCCACCTTGACTAGTTGACAAGTTAGACACCTTGAGATAAACCCCGCTATCTCTCTCTTCATATTGCTCCACCAAAATGTATGTCGAAGATCACTATACATTTTGGTACTCCCAGGATGGATTGCAAATGGTGTGTTGTGATCCTCCATCATGATTTTATACTTCAAGTTAGAATCGTTAGGAATACAAAGTCTGGAGTTAACTCGAAGTATTCCTTCTTCATCGATTCTTGCTTCCGGAATAGCACCTTCTTGCACTTTCTTCTTCATACGCATCAGCTCCAGGTCTGTAGTGAGACACCCCCAAATCTAGGTACTTTATTCCCACAAGATTTGGTGCTCACTATCCAAACATTCATACTATCTACCCAACTAAAATAATATTTAAACCATAACTCTCCCTTTAAATAGGGTTACATCATTAAGTTCAAAAACATCCCAGGTTATCTAACCTTAAAACATCATTCAAGTGCGGAATTAAAACTTATTACATCACATCATTATTAAGAAGTCTAAGATTTTCATAATAAATAAAAGTGCAAATCAGCATCACTTGTACAATTTTCCCCTTCCTTTGTTAGTTGAAGGTTCATCTACCTTCTCCACTTTAGCTGCAATGAGTTTATAAATATGCAAGAGTGAGAAAAACAATTGCTCACTGAATATAACAATAAATTAACATGAGAATAACAATAATAACTGCCAACGAATAGGCTCATCAAAACTGGATAGTACTCTAACAATGATAATCAGGAACTAAAATCCAAAATATGGAATATACATAACTGAGGGTCATAAGACCATGAACTATGTCCATAGTTATGAGTAATCTTTCAACTCCAATTTTAACAGTCATAAGACTATAAGGACTCCTCGTACTTAGGGGGATCAGCCCTTCGTACCATGTATTGTGCACAAACATTTAACGCTACGCGTAAGTTATCCCCTAATAATAATAGGGTTGTTCATCTCAGTATTTAGAGTTCAAGTCCGCACCAAAGAAAGTTTGGTTTGGATAAGCTTTCAAGGGTAATTTGAAGTTTAACGAACATCAACTAGAGGACTAGTTGAATCAATAGTGTTTGATAATCACAACAGATGTTTTAATACAACATAGAACAATTGAGAAACATAAATGAACTGATTATACATATTAAACTCATGCTTGAAATAACAACTATAGAGCATTAGTATTCAACAAAATGAGTAAAATGGTAAACCTTTGCTTGAATAAATAAATAAGCTAAGGTTAGAGTTTTATAATATTAGAAATGAAATTATTGAACGTACATTAACTGATAGCAAGCTGAAAACTAGAACTTGCCCAACAAGGTATTAACTCATACAAAGAATTAAAATAATTCAATAATAAGGACGAGAATTCAAAACTACATTCACTATACAAGAATAGAACTTAAGAAACTTGCTTAACTATAAACAAGTTAGAATGAATCAATCAAATGAGAATTTTAAATAACATTAGAGTTAAAGTTTGCTCGAATGAATTTTAGGAACAATTGACTTATTCAATAACATATAAGATAACAAAACTCACTCAATCAAAAGAATAAAGTTACACAATGTAATAATAGAACTAACTTAACGAAAGAGTAGAGTTAGAAAGCTTTCTCAATGTAAAAAGATAGGGTTTAGAAACTTGCCTTGAGCGTAAGCTATAAAATTAAACTCACGATCACCTACACATAATTTTAGAACCACAATACCTATTAGATATGTTAACATACCATAACATGTTCATTTCTAGCTAAATTTATCATTGAAGCACAAGTCCTTCATTAACATTTACATTTCAGAAAATCCAAGTGTTTTACTTCGCAACACTTATCTAACACTTATTATGTATACTAAATTGCCACATAACGCGTTCTCGATATACTAACCATTTTTACAACTTTGAACTTACTAACCCCAATTCACTATGCTATGGAAACCTTAACATTACACATTTAACATGCTAACATAATTTCAGACCATATTATGACGCTTAACTCCAAGACTGCAAAGAAGACAGAAAACATCAAAATCTCAAACAAAGTATGTATGGCAATTGCACATGCCATACAAAACTTAGATCAATGCAATTGCTTTTTGCCGTTTTTTAACCTTAACGCCACTTGCAATTTGTTCAAACAACACAGACAAGAAGGCTAATGAATAATGGCTTTAACTTTAGCCCAACAAACACAATTTTCACCCACCAAACAGTGATAATAACACGAAAAATAAATATACAACTAACATAAACATGATTGCTAACGTATTCAGTCACTTAACACAATTTAACAACAACTAAAACTATTTTAATTTCTCAATTTTTATGTTTTTCATATAAAACTCCATTTTTTGATATTCATCCCAAAAATTATCACTGTGAATTCATTACATGCTCAAATCATCTCATTCAAATTACATTATGTTCGTATCTCAATGAACTAACATATATAAACTTCAATTTATAATTTCACATACGAATTGGCCAATAAAATTGATACTTACTCAGACTATATGAAGAACATAAACACTGACATCATATTTTTCCTACTATCGAGCAATTTAGCATGCAATTTCCTTGTCTGAACATTACTCCAGCATTACAAACATGTATAACCACAATATCAACTATATATGTCCATAATTTAACAATTGATTTTACAGAACATAAGAAAATTCTTGCCGTGAAACATGTATATACACATATATATTATCACAGTTATGAACATACCTTTTGTTGCTTTACAGAAATTCTTGCTAAACACACTGATGATCGCTACGAAATCCTCAAGTTTCCTCTCAACTCTCTCTAAGTTTCACTGTCCAGTTCTATCAACTCTCTGAACTCTCCTCTCAATATTGCCAAATACCAAGTCACGTAGCACTTGAGCGTAAAGAAAAAAAACTGATGACCTAATTATTAACATCAGTTAAAAGAAACGTATCTATTATAAATATATTATATTATTTAATTTATTTTATTTATATTATTTATTTTATTTGATTTTCAAAAACTAGAAATTCCAAAAGCCATAAGGCTTGTTTGGCAAACCATTTAATTTTTAAAGAATTAATCTAATAAGCCTTGTTTGACAAAAACTAATTTAAATCCTTTTTAATTTATTTTAATAAACACTTTAGTTTATAATTATAATCACATACTATTTATTTGGATTTTTATATCCAATATTAACCCATTAAATTAATCACATACTATATTTTAATTAAATAGTCTTTTATCAAATATCACCAAATTATAATTTTCATTATCACTTTATTTAAAAATTTAATATATCATTTAAATCACTAGCCACAATATAACATCTCATGTTATAATACAAATCTCTAAATTATAAATTAATTAAATTTAGAATTTATCTAATAAATTTAGATTTACAAATATTTATTAATGACCATCACATAAATAATTATTTATTCCATCGGTTCAATAATAGACACATCCAATAAATATTTATATTATTCAATAAATATTTAATATTACAACTTGAAATTTCGGATCATTACATGTAGTTTGAGCAGCTTTAACTTTATCGATTAAAGTCAGTTCCACTCGTATATTCGCCGTCATCACATGGGTCCCTGGAGTCTTTAACTCTATTTCCATCCTTCGTAAGTCATACAAAATGGGTCTTTGCGTTGACAATATTGCACTCGTACCCGCATATGATCTTCTACTCAATGCGTCAGCTACTACGTTCGCTTTTCCAGGATGGTATTGGATGGTATGATCATAATCTTTCAACAACTCAAGCCATCGTCGTTGCCGCAGGTTGAGTTCCTTTTGAGTGAAGAAATATTTGAGGCTTTTATGATCCATATAGATCTCCACCTTCTCTCCATACAAGTAATGCCTCCAAATCTTAATCGCAAAAACGACTGTTGCCAACTCTAGATCATGAGTTGGATAATTCCTCTCATATTCTTTGACTTGTCGAGAGGCATATGCTATGACTTTCCCATGTTGCATGAGAACACATCCTAACCCTTTGCCTGAAGCAACACTGTAGATGACAAATCCCTCCGAGCCAGATGGTATTGTCAGAACAGGTGCTGAAATGAGTCTCCTCTTGAGTTCTTGAAAACTCTTTTCACATTCCTCACTCCAACCGAATTTTGTATCTTTTCGAGTCAGCTGAGTTAATGGAGTAGCGATTCGAGAAAATCCATCCACGAATCTCCGATAATAACCAGCTAAGCCGAGAAAGCTATGTACTTCGATCACTGACTTAGGTTGCTCCCAGCTTTGAATTGCTTCAATCTTTGCCGGGTCAACAGATATTCCATGATTTGATATCACATGCCCAAGGAATGCAACTTCCTCAAGCAAGAACTCGCATTTCTTCAACCTGGCATAAAGCTTGTTTTCACGAAGCTTTTGGAGTATCAGCCTCAAGTGTTGCTCATGGTCTTCGCGGGTTTTAGAGTATATGAGGATGTCATCAATAAAACGACCACAAAGTGATCCAAATATTCCATGAATACTCAGTTCATCATATCCATGAAGGCAACATGATCATTAGTCAATCCAAAAGACATGATTAGGAATTCATAATGCCCGTACCGAGTTCTGAAAGAAGTCTTTGGAATGTCATCAGTTTTAATCTTCAACTGATGATATCCGGAACGAAGATCAATCTTTGAAAAGAATTTGTCTCTTTGCAACTGGTCAAACAGGTCATCAATACGAGGCAATGGGTACCTATTTTTGATGGTGACATGATTCAACTCCCGATAATCAATTCAAAGTCGCATACTTCCATCTTTCTTCTCTACGAATAGAACAAGAGCACTCCAAGGAGACGTACTAGGACGAATGAAACTGATGTCTAATAATTCATGTAGTTGGATTTTTAACTCCTGAAGTTTAATAGGAGCCATTCGATATAGGGCTTTGGAAATGGGTTTTGTACCGGATTCAAGGTCGATACAAAATCCAATTTCACGCTCTGGGGGTAGGCCAGGAAGTTCTTCAGGGAATACGTCAGGAAATTTATTAACAATAGAAATATCATTCAAATCTGACGTATCTTTATTTAAATCCGTGACATGGGCTAATAAAGCTTGACATTTGTTTTTCAATAAACGAATAGTTTTATGACTTGATATGACAGTGATTGATTTTAGTGGTTTGGTTGCTTGAATTCGCATAATAGGTTGGTTAAGAATATGAAAGCTAACAACCTTACGAAAACAATCGATTTTAGAATGATGAGTAGTTAACCAATCAACCCCTAAAATCACATCAAATGCAAGTATTTTCAAGGAAATAAGATCGACAGGTAATGTGCAGTTACCGATTTGAACCAAACAAGACTTATAAACCGTGGATGTAATGAAGGTTTCTCCCAACGGAGTTTCAACAGATAAGTCAAAGTCTAATTTCTATGAAGTCAAATTTAAACGTTGAACGCAAGTAGGAGAAATAAAGGAATGGGTAGAACCAGTATCAAATAAAGTATAAACTTCGCTAGAGTTTATAATTAGCTTACCCGTGATCACCTCATTTGGATTCCTCGCTTTTTGGGAGGTTACCACAAACGCTCTCCTTTGAACTACCGGTTTTGTCTTGTCTAGGACACCCTTTGATGCCTCCATCCCAGCTGGACTTGACTTAGGTGCACGACAAAATCGGGCTAGGTGACCTTCTTTTCCACAATTATAACACGCTTTGGACTGCATCGTGCAGTTTGGACTTATGTGTCCTTCCCCTCCATATTTGAAACATACGACCGGTGGTCGTTCTCCTTCCTTAACAACAGGTGTTGGTGCTGACGTCTTTCCATCCTTGTTGAATCTCCTCTTCTTGAAATGTACACTCTTATTGTCATGGCCATGATTACCACCGAAGTGATTATCATTTCTGGCATGTTGATTCCCTCCACGTTTGTTGTCACCGCTTTGATGACTGCTACCACTGGTATTATCGACTTGTCGGTTGCTCTCTCTTGGTTGGGTTGACTCATTATCGCGCTTCAATAACTGAGCCCTATTCATAACATCTGAATACAAACACAGTTTGTGAGAAATTAGGTATTGACGTATCTCGGGTTTCAAACCTCTTAGAAACATCCGCGCCATTCTCTCCTCATTATCAACCAAGTGGGACGTAAACCGAGACAACTCAGCAAACTTAGCTTCGTACTACGCCACGGTCATATTATTTTGCTCAAGCTTGATGAACTCTACCTCCTTCATGTGACGAATACTTTCAGGAAAGTACTTGTCATTGAACAGCTCTTAGAACTTCTCCCAAGACATTTTGAGTTCGGCAGGTTGAGTACGCCTTACAGATTCCCACCAGTAATCTGCCTCTGCTCGCAACATGATGGTGGCAAAGAGATCCTTTTACTCCTCTGAACATCCCAAGACATCAAATATCTTGTTGATCTGCTTTATCCACGTCTCCGCCTTAAGTGGTTTTGGCTCTCCAAAAAACTCCGGTGGTCCCAGCTCCTTGAACTTCTTAGCGATGACCGTCTGAGAGTTGTCAGTGTTTCCACCTGTATTTTGGATAGGAGCTGCTTTCGCCTGATGTTGCATGAATTGTATAAAGCCTCTGAACATCCCATCGTTCACCATTTCATCGGTGTTATTGTTTACATGAGGACTATTGTCTTCCTATTGCACATTATCCTGGGCATTAATCTTTGGTGACTCAACAGTCTCATGTGCTTCATTTTTTATCTCAACATTTTTGGATGCCATTTTCAAATACTACCACAAAACGAGGGTTAATTAACATATCACATATTATCCCTATACTCTGACCGACCAATTAAATACCAAATAAACTTAGGTAGGTCATACTAGCGAAGGAATTCCCCGTCTCTCCCCTCCTAGTTCTTGTCTCACATCTCAGCCAGGGATCATATCCCTAAGCTTTGATACCAACTGTGACGCCCCAAAAATAGGTATACATCACCCATCTTGAGTCGCCAAATATATGGTACAAAATTCAAATACAACTTAATTATACAACAGTCGTGTAAAATGCGACAAAACATATGCTATGAGTTTTAATAAGAATATTGTCATCTAGACAATATCCACACTCAATGGAGTCCTCATTACATTTATTGTCACACTATTTAACAGAATAGTGAGGACTACTAATGTTATCATCTGACCGAATCACTCAGCTCCCCGACTAGTCTCTTTTACGTTCTCATTTCACAAGAGAACAAAGAAAGAAAAAAGTGAGCTCAACTAGCCTAGTAAGAAATATTATGACTAAGATAATGCAGAATAAATTATCATTAAGCTTCAACAATGTTAAACTGATAAAATATAATAGACATCAAGTTTAATTGCAGCAGAATAAGCAATCCATTAGAAGAGTCAAGTAGAGCATGATATCTACTATCTTCTATGATTTAAAATGTTTTCATTAATTTTTTTTCTTTATATTATCTCTGAGACTCAGCTTAAAAAATAAACCACATCATTGAATCATCCCTGCACTACGGGCCAAGGATATTCATTAAATCATCAATGGTTATGACTATACCAAATAATCTATGGTAATAATCATACCAAAAACTGTCCATCAATGCGTTACAACCTACTGAGGACTTTTACCACATCATTTATAACATTACAGGTCATGATTATACCGAATAATCCCTGGTCATAATCATACCAAGTCCATCTATGCACGTAAGCCAAAGATGACTTTCATCACAATATAAGCATGAGGATGATGACAATGACATAATAATTCAATAAAACAAGTTCAAGAATAAATTTTAAAGATTTATAAGTTAATTTATCTTGAAATCAATTACGTCCAAATTGTCAACATGATACTGCTTTATGGAGTAAAATTCAAGAATGCTCAGAAGAATATTTCCATGAAAAGATACCGGATGAAGTGCAAATATCCAGGATATTCTACTAATTTCATGGAGTATAGAAGCCAAAACTTTAACCAAATGAGTATCATAGAATATATGAAACTGCAAATGGATTTTCACCCGCCATGCGGTAATCGACGTAGACAGATCATTTCCATAATTTAATAAGGAATGAATATGAAGGATCATTCACCATGCATGTTATAATCCACATAGACAAATTATTCCAACAGAATAATAAAGAATAGAACCAGGTTATGCGTAATCCGCACAAACAAGATATTCCAACAGAATAATAAAGAATGGAATAACAAAGAATTCACCATGCATGCGATAGACCGCATAGACAGGTTATTCCAACAGAATAATAAAGAATGGAACCAGGTCTAGCGTAATTCGTACAGATAGGATATTCTAACAAAATAATAAAGAATAGAACCAGGTCATGCATAATCCGCACAAACAGGATATTCCAACAAAATAATAAAGAATGGAATAGCAAAGAATTCACCATGCATGCGATAGACTGCACAGACAGGTTATTCCAACAGAATAATAAAGAATGGAACCAAGTCTAGCGTAATCATTGCATGACACGTGGATATTCCAAATGAATAATAAGGAATGCGAATAATGTAAGAATTTCACCATGTATGCGGTACTTCGCATAGACAGGTTATTCCAACATAATAATAAAGAATAGAATAATAGAAGCTCTCTTCATTAATACGAAAGAAATAATGCCCCTTACCTTAGAAAGAAACTGGACACTGGAGTAGAGGGGTAGCAGACTTCTCTTCTTCTTTCTCTCTATAATTTCTCTCTATAATAATTGCTCTATAGCTTTAGTGAATTGGTGAGAAATGAAGGAAGAATAAGCTTCTATTTATAGGAAAATATAGTTTCGATAATTGCACATTTTGGGGCTCCAAATATTACAGTACAATACCTTCAACTTTTCTTTCATTTTTAATTTAGTCCTACAAGTATTATCAAACTTGCACCACCTCCCCTATAATAAATAATGTGAATCAATAGTTCAATCATATGAATCAATAGTTATAATCATGTGAAAATACGAATTGCAGTATAGTACCTCCATCTATACCTCTATTTTTAACTTAGTCATGCAAGTATTAACAATCTTGCACCAACTCCCCTAATAGTACAAGAATGTGAATCAATAGTACACACATGTGAACAAACAGTTATAATCATGTGAATTAATAGCAATTAATTGCTCATTTATCCGGTTAATTACCCAACTGGTCAGTATAACTTTCAGACATCAATTAATATCAGAATAAATGTCGATTTCCACTAACACTAATAATTCCAACACAATGGAACTATCAATTTCATCTTTAATCTACACGAACTTATTCATCATTAATATTATAACTCACAATATTTAACAACCAGGTCGTTCCCAGGAAAGAGGGGGCTTTCCGATAAGGATTTCTCCTTATTGGCACACAATTAGGTGACCAAACCTCTCTTTGACAGAACTTCTAGACATTGTAAATATTGAAATTTAATAATATGAATAATTAACTTTCTCATCTCAATTATTGATTTAATAATATATCATATTATGCAGATGATACTGTGACAATAATCGAATCAATAATATGAGAGATATGATGCAACAATTACTGTAGCAACATATTCATCCCATTCAAATTACATTATGTTCGTATCTCAATGAACTAACATATATAAACTTCAATTTATAATTTCACATACGAATTGGCCAATAAAATTGATACTTACTCAGACTATATGAAGAACATAAACACTGACATCATATTTTTCCTACTGTCGAGCAATTTAGCATGCAATTTCCTTGTTTGAACATTACTCCAGCATTACAAACATGTATAACCACAATATCAACTATATATGTCCATAATTCAACAATTGATTTTACAGAACATAAGAAAATTCTTGCTGTGAAACATGTATATACACATATATATTATCACAATTATGAACCTACCTTTTGTTGCTTGACAAAAATTCTTGCTAAACACACTGATGATCGCTACGAAATCCTCATGTTTCCTCCCAACTCTCTCTAAGTTTCACTATCAAGTTCTATCAACTCTCTGAACTCTCTTCTCAATATTGCCAAATACCAAGTCATGTAGCACTTAAGCGCAAAGAAAAAAAACTGATGACCTTAATAATCCTAATTATTAACATCAGTTAAAAGAAACGTATCAATTATAAATATATTATATTATTTTATTTATTTTATTTATATTATTTATTTTATTTGATTTTCAAAAACTAGAAATCCCAAAAGCCATAAGGCTTGTTTGGCAAACCATTTAATTTTTAAAGAATTAATCTAATAAGCCTTGTTTGACAAAAATTAATCTAAATCCTTTTTAATTTATTTTAATAAACACTTTAGTTTATAATTATAATCACATACTATTTATTTGGATTTTCATATCCAACATTAACCCATTAAATTAATCACATACTATATTTTAATTAAATATAGTCTTTTAGCAAATATCACCAAATTATAATTTTCATTATCACTTTATTTAAAAATTTAATATATCATTTAAATCACTAGCCACAATATAACATCTCATGTTATAATACAAATCTCTAAATTATAAATTAATTAAATTTAGAATTTATCTAATAAATTTAGATTTACAAATATTTATTAATGACCATCACATCAATAATTATTTATTCCATCAGTTCAATAATAGACACATCTAATAAATATTTATATTATTTAATAAATATTTAATATTACAACTTAAAATTTCAGATCGTTACATCCTTCCCTCCTTACAAGGATTCTGTCCCCAGAATCACAATTCAAACAATCAAATCGTCACATTCTCCCCTACTTACAAAGATTTTGTTCCCAGAATCGAAAACACAGACTAAACAAATAACTCAGGATAATTCTTCATCATATCAGCTTCGAGTTCCCACGTAGCCTCTTCGATGTTGTGGTTTCTCCATATCACCTTCACAGAAGGTATCACTTTATTCCTGAGCACTTGTTCCTTCCTGTCGACTATCTGGATAGGAATCTCTTCGTAAGACAAATCTTTACTGAACTGCAATGGTTCATACTCAATTACATGTTTGTAATCGGGTTTATACGGTCGCAACACCGACACATGAAAAATATTATGCACATGCTCTAATTCTGGAGGTAAAGCCACCTCATAAGCTACCTCTCCCACTCTTCGTAAAATTTTGAAAGGTCCAATAAACCTCGGGCTGAGCTTTCCTTTCTTGCCAAAATGAATTTTCCCCTTCCAAGGACAAACTTTCAGGAATACGAAATTTCCTGTTTCAAATTCACGACTCTGTCGGTGTTGATCAGCATACTTTTTCTGTCGATCTTGAGCAGCTACCAATCTTGCTCTGATGAGTTTGACAATTTTAGCGGTCTACTAAACCAGTTCTGGGCCTAACAATTGACGTTCTCCAACTTCGTCCCAGCATAGTGGAGTTCTGCATTTCCTGCCGTATAACGCCTCGTATGGCGACATACCAATGCTTGCATGGTAACTGTTGTTGTATGCAAATTCCACCAACGGTAGATGATCATCCCAATTTCCTTTGAAATCCATGATGCACGCTCTAAGCATATCTTCCAGCGTCTGGATCGTTCTTTCGCTTTGCCCATCGATTTGTGGATGATACGCTGTGCTCATCTTCAATTGCGTTCCCATGCATTCTTGTAGTCTCTTCCAAAAATTTGATGTAAACCTCGGATCTCTGTCTGATACAATTGACACTGGAACTCCATGTCTTGAGACGATCTCTTTAACGTATAGTTTTGCCAGCTGATCAAGATTAAATCTAATCTTTATTGGCAAAAAGTTTGCAGATTTTGTCAATCTGTCCACTATCACCCATATCGCATCGTATCCTTTCTGAGTCGTTGGAAGACCTACCACAAAATCCATTGTGATATGCTCCCACTTCCATTCCGGTATCTCCAACGGTTGAAGTAATCCGCTTGGTCATTGATGCTCGGCCTTCACTTTCTGACATGTCAAGCACTTTGCAATGCATTCTGCAACATCTCTTTTCATGTTCGGCCACCAAAAATGACGCCGCAAATCTTGATACATTTTCGTACTTCCCGGATGAATTGAATATATTGTGCTATGAGCTTCCGTCAATATGTCTTCTTTAATATCCTGTACTACTGGAACCCAAATTCGTCCCTCGAATCTTAGCATTCCCACAGTATCAACCTGGTACTTCGTTTCTTTGCCCTCAACTATACTTTGCTTTTTTTTCTTGCATTCTTCATCCTGTAGTTGTGCATTATTCACTTTGTCCACTAAAGTTGGACTAGCTTCTATCTGGAACAATTTTTCATTGGATTCTTCTGGAAATTTTATTTCTAGCTCTAGCCTTGCCATTACTGAAATAAGATCCTCCTTATCAGTTAAGAACATCAACTTTTCTCTGCCTTTCTTACTCAAGGCATCTGCCACCACATTAGCTTTACCTGGATGATAAAAGATCTCGCAATCATAATCCTTTATCAATTCCATCCATCTCATTTGTCGCATGTTCAGGTCATTCTATGTGAAAATATACTTCAGACTTTTATGGTCTGTGTAGATCTCATATTTTTCTCCGTAGAGATAGTGTATCCATATCTTCAATGCGATCACAACCGCTGCCAACTCTAAATCATGAGTTGGATATCCTTTTTCGTAGTCTTTCAATTGCCTTGATGCATACGCAATAACCTTGTCGATTACTCATAAGGACACATTGAATCCTTTGTGTGAAGCATCACTATACACCACAAAGTTTCCTGTATTATCTGGTAACGACAACACAGGTGCCACACTTAACTTCTTCTTCAGATCTTGAAAACTTTCCTCACACTTTTTCGTTCAAACAAATTTTACAGATTTCCTTGTCAAATTTGTCAACGGAGTAGCAATCTTGGAAAAATCTTGAATAAATCATTTATAATATCCTGCCAACCCCAAGAAACTTCTTACTTCTGATGGAGTTCTTGGTTGTTCCCAATTTATCACAGCTTTGACTTTTGATGGATCCACAGAAATCTCATCTTTATCGATTACATGTCCAAGAAATTGCACACATTCCAGCCAAAATTCACATTTAAAAAATTTTGGGTACAACTTTTCCTTTCTTAACGTCTCCAACGTCAAACATAAATGTTCCACGTGTTCCTCTTAGGTTTTAGAGTACACCAATATATCATCGATAAACACCACCACAAATTTGTCCAAAAATGGTTTAAACACCCTGTTCATCAAATCCATGAACGTTGCAGGGGCATTTGTCAAACCAAAAGACATTACTAAAAATTCGTAATGTCCATACCAAGTTCGAAATGCCGTCTTCGGTACATCCTCCTTCCTCACTTTCAACTGGTGATATCCACTTCTCAAATCTATTTTCGAGAAATATCTAGCACCCTTCAATTGATCAAACAAGTCATCTATTCTAGGCAATGGATATTTGTTCTTAATAGTGACCTTGTTCAATTCTCTGTAATCAATGCAAAGACGCATTAACCAATCCTTCTTCTTCACGAATAACACTGGTGCTCCCCACGATGATACGCTTGGCTGAATATACTTTTTATCCAGCAGTTCTTGCAGTTGCACCATTAGTTCCTTCATTTCCACCGGAGCCATTCTGTACGGGGCCTTCGATATCAGAGCGGTTCCTGGCGCTAAGTCGATCACGAACTCGATTTCTCGGTCAGGTGGAAGTCCTGGCAAATCCTCCAGAAACACGTCCACGAACTCCCTAACCACCGGTATTTCCTCCAATTTCACACCCTTCTCCTTTTCAGTATCGACTATGTAAGCTAAATACCCTACACAACCCTGAATCAATAACTTTTTGGCCTGCATCATCGTCAGACATTTCATTTGTCTAGGTGATTTGCTAACATGAAAAACTACCTTTGACCGAGTCATAAGGTTTACACACTTCTTTAGGCAGTCAATTATCGCTCCATAATTGAACAGCCAATCCATTCCCAAAATAACATCAAGCTCTCTGAGTTTTATCGGGATTAAATCTACTTTCATAACATTCCCCTTAATGTTCACCCTATAGTTCTTGTATACGAACCTAACAAGAATCACTTCCATATTCGCAATTTCTATGTTTAAAGGGATTTACAACTCATCACAAGATATTTCTAACCTCTTAGAAAATTCATCAGATATAAACAAACAAGTAGCACCCGAATCAAATAATACATATGCATCTATATTGTTGATTGGGATAATACCTGACACGACATCTTTTGATTGCACCGCGTCCTGCACAGTCATGTTGAAGGTTCTGGCTGTGGGCTTGTTTGTTGATGTTGGTCCAGCAATAGCCAATGCTCCTCCACTAGCATTTCATTTGCTCCCAATTGACTTACCAGATCTCTTTTTAGGGCATTCACGAGCTAAGTGATCCTTGGATCAGCATGTGAAGCACACATTCTTCTTAGCTTGAGTGAAATTTGAGGCGATGTGACCCTCCTGACCACAATTGAAGCATACTCGCTTCCCAAGCAAACACACACCCTTGTGAAACTTTCCACACATAGCGCATGGTTCGAACTTCTTATTTTGCTGGTTTCTTTGCTGATTTCTAGCTCCGCCATTCCCATTCCACTTCCTCTTCAAATTGTTGTTTCCATTTCCACCATTACTACCACCACTCTAAGCTTCACCTTCACCTTTCTTCTTCCTCTACTTTTGATTATGTTTTGTTACTGCCTCGCCTGCACTTTCAGCGAGAATCGCTTTCTCCATCACTACTGCAAATGTCTTCAATTGGAACAGGGAGACCCTACTGTACAACTAGGGTTTCAGTCCCTGCTCGAACCTCTTCGCCTTGCGCTCGTCTGTGCTGACTTAATATGGCACAAACCTCGCCAACTCGTTGAATTTTGCGGCATACTCAGACACCGACATCGTTCCCTGCTTTAGTTCCAAAAACTGCACTTCTAACTAACTCTTCGAGCTTTCTAGAAAATAGGTCTCGAAAAACAGCTCCTTAATCCTATCCTAAGTGATCACTCCTGGTCCTTCCCGAGTTTTGTTGGCCTACCACCAATAACTAGCCTCTGCTTTCAACATAAACGTTGCAAAAGCAGTCTTCTAGTTATCCTCTACCCTAGCAACATCAAAAACCTTCTCGATCTCCATAATCCAGGTCTGTGCCTCGACTGGATTCATGGACCCACGAAATTCAGGTGGTCCAACCGCCTTGAAATCCTTAAACATAGTACCTTGATTATGAGGTTGATTCTGCAAAGCACCCATCAGTAACGTCACTAGCTACTGAATAGGGTTTTCTTCCACATTGTTGTTGTTTTCCTCAGTGGTTCTCCATCGTAGTGGTTAACGTCTTGAAGCCATTTTCTGTTAAAATACATCCATTAGCTTTTATTCAACCTTTTTAAGTATTATATACTTAGGTTGCACATCATAAAAAGTTTATCACATAACACTTTGAATAAAATAATAACTTTTATTCATTCATCATCTTTTAAAAAAAAACATCAAAACAATAGCATCGCTGCTATTTAGATTACTTTTACTAAACTATAATAGTTACATGACAACATCATCATCATCATCTATCCCATTGGTTATATCATACCCGGGATTTACATTTCGTTTATTATCAAACCACCTATCAATTACATTTTCTACAATGTTCTACTAAGATACTGCGTAACCTTACGACGCTCTTCCTCCATGATTCGGAACATTATTCGGCGATCCAATATGTATGATGGTAGCTTCTCGAATTGAATCATATAACCTATGACTCGATCTTGAGCTCGATTAATCACGATGTTAAATACGTTGTTCATTTCTTCCATCTTCCTCCTCTTTGCTTGTGCGTCTCTCTCTGCCATTCTGGCTCGTTGATAAGCTTCATTGTACGCATCTTCAGCTCTTGCCCTTTTTGTAGATTCTTCTTTCAGCTTATTCTCCAGTTCTGCAATCTTCTCCATCATTCGCTCATTCTCTCCTTCAGTGTGGACCAGCTTCTCTTCAACGTTGTTCAGTCGTTCTTCTCGATCCTGGATCTCATCTTCTTTCTGTGTCATCGAGGTCTGTTGTTCAGCTACTATCTCCTGTAACTCCTCGATGGTGTCTTGAAGTTCCATATTTCGATTATACACCTCGTCATACATACGGGCAGCTATCGAACTAAGTGGAAGCTCTTCCTCCTCTTCCTCCTCATCCCCCGACTGTGGCAGCTCCACGGGATTCTTCTCGTCCGTCTCTATCTCATCCTCCTAATTAGGTACTCTCTCCTGCTCAACTACTGTGACCAACGAAACTGTTTCCCGTGGCAGTTGCTGTTCCCAAATCACGTGAATATCTCGAGGCTCCTCCTCTCTAGCCTAACTAGATCCTCCTACATTAGCCATCCTGTCAACCAAATTTTAAGTTTTAATTACTAATCATTACTACACGACACTCATGAGCACATAAATCATTATCACATAAGCACATAAGTGTTTTATTACTTTCTCTTTTCTAAAACTCGATAAGAGTTTATCATCACTATCTTTTCAAAGGTTACTTCCTAAGGCTTTTCCCCCACCTAAGGTTCATAACCTAAGGCTTTGATACCAACCTGTGACTCCCCTAAATCTAGGTACTTTATTCCCACAAGATTTGGTGCTCACTATCCAAACATTCATACTATCTACCCAACTAATATAATATTTAAACCATAACTCTCCCTTTAAATAGGGTTACATCATTAAGTTCAAAAACATCCCAGGTTATCTACTCTTAAAACATCATTCAAGTGCGGAATTAAAACTTATTACATCACATCATTATTAAGAAGTCTAAGATTCTCATAATAAATAAAAGTACAAATCAGCATCACTTGTACAATTTTCCCTTTCCTTTGCTAGTTGAAGGTTCATCTACCTTCTCCACTTTAGCTGCAATGAGTTTATAAATATGCAAGAGTGAGAAAAACAATTGCTCACTGAATATAACAATGAATCAACATGAGAATAACAATAATAACTGCTAACGAATAGGCTCATCAAAACTGGATAGTACTCTAACAATGATAATCAGGAACTAAAATCCAAAATATGGAATATACATAACTGAGGGTCATAAACTTTGTCCACAGTTGTGTGTAATCTTTCAACTCCAACTTTAACAGTCATAAGACTATAAGGACTCGTCGTACTTAGGGGGATCAGCCCTTCGTACCATGTATTGTGCACAAACATTTAACGCTACGCGTAAGTTATCCCCTAATAATAATAGGGTTGTTCATCTCAGTATTTAGAGTACAAGTCCGCACCAAAGAAAGTTTGGTTTGGATAAGCTTTCAAGGGTAATTTGAAGTTTAACGAACATCAACTAGAGGACTAGTTGAATCAATAGTGTTTGATAATCACAACAGATGTTTTAATACAACATAGAACAATTGAGAAACAAAAATGAACTGATTATGCATATTAAACTCATGCTTGAAATAACTATAGAGCATAAGTATTCAACAAAATGAGTAAAATGGTAAACCTTTGCTTGAATAAATAAATAAGCAAAGGTTAGAGTTTTATAATATTAGAAATGAAATTATTGAACGTACATTAACTGATAGCAAGCTGAAAACTAGAACTTGCCCAACAAGGTATTAACTCATGCAAAGAATTAAAATAGTTCAATAATAAGGACGAGAATTCAAAACTACATTCATTATATAAGAATAGAACTTAAGAAACTTGCTTAACTATAAACAAGTTAGAATGAATCAATCAAATAAGAATTTAAAATAACATTAGAGTTAAAGTTTGGTCGAATGAATTTTAGGAACAATTGACTTATTCAATAACAGATAAGATAACAAAACTCGCTCAGTTAAAAGAATAAAGTTACACAATGTAATAATAGAACTAACTCAACGAAAGAGTAGAGTTAGAAAGCTTTCTCAATGTAAAAAGATAGGGTTTAGAAACTTGCCTTGAGCGTAAGCTATAAAATTAAACTCACGATCACCTACACATAATTTTAGAACCACAATACATATTAGATATGCTAACATACCATAAAAGAATTTGGCTCTTTGCAACTGGTCAAACAGGTCATCAATGCGAGGCAACGGGTACATATTTTTGATGGTGACATGATTCAACTCCCGATAATCAATACAAAGTCGCATACTTCCATCTTTCTTCTTTACTGAATAGAATGTGAGCACCCCAAGGAGACGTACTAGGACCTAGATGAAACCGATGTCTAACAATTCACAGTAGTTGGGTTTTAACTCACGAAGTTCAATAGGAGCCATTCGATATGGGGATTTGGAAATGGGTTTTGTACCAGATTCAAGGTCGATACAAAATTCAATTTCACGCTCTGGGGGTAGGCCAGGAAGTTCTTCAGGGAATACGTCACGAAATTTATTAACAATAGAAATATCATTAAAATCTAACATATCTTTATTTAAATCCGTGACATGGGCTAAGAAAGCTTGACATCCGTTTTAGTGGTTTGGTTGCTTGAATTCGCATAATAGGTTGGTTAGGAATATGAAAGCTAACAACCTTACGAAAATAATTGATTTTAGAATGATGAGTAGTTAACCAATCAACCCCTAAAATCACATCAAATGCAAGTATTTTCGAGAAAATAAGATCGACAGGTAATGTGCAGTTACCGATTTGAATCAAACAAGACTTATAAATCATGGATGTAATGAAGGTTTCTCCCAACGGAGTTTCAACAGATAAGTCAAAGTCTAATTTCTCCAAAGTTAAATTTAAACGTTGAGCGCAAGTAGGAGAAATAAAGAAATGGGTAGAACCGGTATCAAATAAAGTATAAACTTCGCTAGAGTTTATGATTAGCTTACCCGTGATCACCTCGTTCGGATTCCTCGCTTTTCGGGAGGTTGCCACTAACGCTCTCCTTTGAACTACCGGTTTTGTCTTGTCTAGGACACCCTTTGATGCCTCCATCCCAGATGGACTTGACTTAGGTGCACGACAAAATCGGGCTAGGTGACCTTCTTTTCCACAATTATAACACGCTTTGGACTGCATCGTGCAGTTTGGACTTATGTGTCCTTCCCCTCCACATTTGAAACATACGACCGGTGGTCGTTCTCCTTCCTTAACAACAGGTGTTGGTGCTGACGTCTTTCCATCCTTGTTGAATCTCCTCTTCTTGAAATGTACACTCTTATTGTCATGGCCATGATTACCACCGAAGTGATTATCATTTCTGGCATGTTGATTCCCTCCACGTTTGTTGTCACCGCTTTGATGACTGCTACCACTGGTATTATCAACTTGTCGATTGCTCTCTCTTGGTTGGGTTGACTCATTATCGCGCTCCAATAACTGAGCCCTATTCACAACATCTGAATACAAACACAGTTTGTGAGAAATTAGGTATTGACGTATCTCGGGTTTCAAACCTCTTAGAAACACCCGCGCCATTCTCTCCTCATTATCAACCAAGTGGGATGTAAACCGAGACAACTCAGCAAACTTAGCTTCGTACTATGCCACGGTCATATTATTTTGCTCAAGCTTGATGAACTCTACCTCCTTCATGTGACGAATACTTTCAGGAAAGTACTTGTCATTGAACAGCTCTTGGAACTTCTCCCAAGACATTTAAAGTGCGGCAGGTTGAGTACGCCTTACAGATTCCCACCAGTAATCTACTTCTGCTCACAACATGATGGTGGCAAAGGGAACCTTTTGCTCCTCGGAGCATCCCAAGACATCAAATATCTTGTTGATCTGCTTTATCCACATCTCCGCCTTAAGTGGTTTTGGCTCTCCAAAAAACTCTGGTGGTCCCAGCTCCTTGAACTTCTTAGCGGTAACCGTCTGAGAGTTGTCAGTGTTTCCACCTGCATTTTGGACAGGAGCCGCTTTCGCCTGATGTTGCATGAATTGCATAAAGCCTCTGAACATCCCATCGTTCACTATGTCATCGGTGTTATTATTTACATGAGGATTATTGTCTTCCTGTTGCACATTGTCCTGGGCATTAATCTGTGGTGACTCAACAGTCTCATGTGCTTCATTGTTTATCTCAACATTTTCGGATGCCATTTTCAAATACTACCACAAAAAAGGGTTAATTAACATATCACATAGTATCCCTATACTCTGACCGACCAATTAAATACCAAATAAACTTAGGTAGGTCATACTAGTGAAGGAATTCCCCGTCTATCCCCTCCTAGTTCTTGTCTCACATCTCAGCCAGGGATCATATCCCTAAGCTTTGATACCAACTGTGACGCCCCCAAAATGGTATACATCACCCATCTTGAGTCACCAAATATATGGTACAAAATTCAAATACAACTTAATTATACAACAGTCGTGTAAAATGCGACAAAACATATGTTATGAGTTTTAATAAGAATATTGTCATCTAGATAATATCCACACTCAATGGAGTCCTCATTACATTTATTGTCACACTATTTAACAGAATAGTAAGGACTACTAATGCTATCATCTGGACCGTCACTCCGTTCCCTGACTAGTCTCGACTACGTTCTCATTTCCTGAAGAGAATAGTGAAAGAAAGGGTGAGCTCAACTAGCCTAGTAAGAAATATTATGACTAAGATAATGCAGAATAAATTATCATTAGTCTTCAACAATGTTAAATTGATAAAATACAATAGACATCAGTTTAACTGCAGCAGAATAAGCAATCCATTAGAAGAGTCAAGTAGAGCATGATATCTACTATCTTCTATGATTTAAAATATTTTCATCAATTTTTATCGCTGAGACTCAACTTTTAATAAATAAACCACATCATCGAGTCATCCATGCACTACAGGCCAAGGATATTCATTAAATCATCAATGGTCATAACTATACCAAATAATCCCTGGTCATAATCATACCAAAAACTGTCCATCAATGCACTACAACCTACTGAGGACTTTTACCACATCATTTATAACATTATAGGTCATGATTATACCGAATAATCCTTGGTCATAATCATACCAAGTCCATCTATGCATGTAAGCCAAAGATGACTTTCATCACAATATAAGCATGAGGATGATGACAATGACATAATAATTCAATAAAACAAGTTCAAGAATAAATTTTAAAGATTTATAAGTTAATTTATCTTGAAATCAATTACGTCCAAATTGTCAACATGATACTTCTTTGTGGAGTAAAATTCAAGAATGCTCAAAAGAATATTTCCGTGAAAAGATACCAGATGAAGTGAAAATATCCAGGATATTCTACTAATTTCATGGAGTATAAGAAGCCAAAACTTTAACCAAATGAGTATCATAGAAACTGCAAATGGATTTTCACCCGCTATGCGAAGGAATGAATAAGGAATGAATACGAAGGATCATTCACCATTCATGTGATAATCCACATAAACAAGTTATTCCAACAGAATAATAAAGAATGGAACCAGGTCATGCGTAATCCACACAGACAGGATATTCCAACAGAATAATAAAGAATGGAATAACAAAGAATTCACCATGCATGCGATAGACAGCATAGTCAGGTTATTCCAATAGAATAATAAAGAATGGAACCAGGTCTAGCGTAATTCGCACAGACAGGATATTCCAACAAAATAATAAAGAATAGAACCAGGTCATGCATAATCCGCACAACAGGATATTCCAACAAAATAATAAAGAATGGAATAACAAAGAATTCACCATGCATGCGATAGATCGCATGCATGTGTTATTCCAATGTAATAATAAAGAATGGAACCAAGTCTAGCGTAATCCGCATAGACAGGATATTCCAACAGAATAATAAGGAACGGAATAACAGAAGAATTTCACCATGTATGCGGTACTTCGCATAGACATGTTATTCCAACATAATAATAAAGAATGGAATAATAGAAGCTCTCTTCATGAATACGAAAGAAATAATACCCCTTACCTTAGAAAGAAACTGGACACTAGAGTAGAGGGGTAGCAGACTTCTCTTCTTCTTTCTCTCTATAATTTCTCTCTATAATAATTGCTCTATAGCTTTAGTGAATTGATGAGAAATGAAGGAAGAATGAGCTTCTATTTATAGGAAAATATAGTTTTGATAATTGCACGTTTTGGGGCTCCAAATATTACAGTACAATACCTTCAACTTTTCTTTCATTTTTAATTTAGTCCTGCAAGTATTATCAAACTTGCACCACCTCCCCTAATAATAAATAATGTGAATCAATAGTTCAATCATATGAATCAATAGTTATAATCATGTGAAAATACGAATTACAATATAGTACCTCCATCTATACCTCTATTTTTAACTTAGTCATGCAAGTATTAACAATCTTGCACCAACTCCCCTAATAGTACAAGAATGTGAATCAATAGTACACACATGTGAACAAATAGTTATAATCATGTGAATTAATAGTAATTAATTGCTCATTTATCCGGTTAATTACCCTACTGGTTAGTATAACTTCCAGACATCAATTAATATCGGAATAAATGTCGATTTCCACTAACACTAATAATTCCAACACAATGGAACTATCAATTTTATCTTTAATCCACACGAACTTATTCATCATTAATATTATAACTCACAATATTTAACAACCAGGTCGTTCCCAGGAAAGAGGGGACTTTTCGATAAGGATTTCTCCTTATTGGCGCGTAATTAGGTGACCAAACCTCTCCTTGACAGAACTTCTAGACATTGTAAATATTAAAATTTAATAATATGAATAATTAACTTTGTCATCTCAATTATTGATTTAATAATATATCATATTATGCAGATGATACTGTGACAATAATCGAATCAATAATATGAGAGATATGATGCAATAATTACTGTAGCAATACTTGAGTATAACTGAGTGACTTTTCACGTAAACATCAATAATCAATACAGTGTGATACTATGCAACCATGCATATTACTGTACTTTTACTACCGGGTAGTTCAGCAGTTTAACGGTAAAACTTCCGCCATTATTTTTATAAAAAGATAATTATGTCATTTTCTAACTACGACAATACTTTCGTTGTGGGGTCCACCAATGATTGTGCCGTCGTACGAATATTCCATGTTAAAATGAATATTCCTCGACCAATATAACCACTTGCTTACTTTGCAAAATTTGTAAATATTATCCACAACTATAACATTATATAAAGTCCACACCATAATATTCAAAAATATATTTCGAGAAAATTATTCTTTATTCATAAAAGTTGGGGTCTTACAACTAGTCTACTCAAGGTTCACGAATACCCGTACATACAGAATCCTCTACACATGGAGGAACACAAGGTTTGGATAAAACAATTCCAGAGCTTCAGTTGGATACATCCAACAAAATTCCTGAAAACACCCATCTCAAAGAAGATTCAAACACCGGTGATATCAGGAAAAAGGCCCTTTAGATGGAAGAGACCATTCGGTCTATAAAAGGGATTGGATGTAACTACCCGGAAATTTGGATCATCTAGAATTTAAGTTTAAAGAATTAGTTATTAATAAAATGAATTGTTATTAATAATATTATGTGATATGTGTTTATTAATCGTTCTAGAACCTAGGATGATTATAAGTCGGGAGGATTATGGCTACGAGCTAGACTGAACGAGTAATAATTTTTAAGACGAAAATAAAATTTTTCCGGGAACAAAAATATTTTTGGGGAAAAAGACGAAATAAACACTATTTACCCGACGAAACCTAAGGGTTAGGGTTTGAATAACCTAAGCCTTTCCGAGAGTTCGGTATGTCAAAATGACATTCCGTCAAAAGATTTGACGATAAAATGTCATGAAAAGTTAAATAAAGCCGATAAAAGTTTTTCTCAAAAAACGTGCAAAAATTGGACGAAATAAAAACGACGAAAAGTACTGCTATGTACTTTTCATTCGTTTAGCTACGTTAGGGGAAAACGTGAAGAAAAATGCTTAACACCAAAAAGTGTTTTTCAGTTTTTTAGAAATCCGAAGAATACGTAAAAGTTAATCGGTAAAGAAAAGACGAAATATCCAAAAATATTTGGATTCCAAGAATTGCAGTTTTTAAAACTGTCGGATGAAAACCCTAAAGATGGAACCACGAAACTTAAAGTCTAAGTAGACTTAAGGCCTAAGTTAATTTAACACTTAAGTCATGAATAGTAAGGAGGTGTGAATAGTAAGGAGGTTGGGGGTGAAATGACTAAAATACCCTTAGCTTGGATTTTTTATAAATAGGAAGCTAACTTTCATTTAAATGGGATTTTGAAAATCCTATATCTTGAGAGAGAGAGAGAGAGGGTTCAGATGAAGAGGGAGAAGGGAGAGCATGAGCTTGAATGATCGGATCAAAAGTGTTCGTGAAATATAAAAGCTTGTGAATCGCCGATTTTGTCTAGCGGAAGGAAGGTTTTAAAATCTAACTTCTAGGTTAGATTTTATTTAAGTTTTATATGTTGGAAACAAAGATTAATAAGAATAAGAAGTAAATGATGTTAGGAATGATTTCATATGGTTGAAATCATAAGAAAATGAAGAAATAAGAATTAAAAGTTTAGTTTATAAATTTCTTAAGGAAGTATAAGATTCGTAATGAATTAGAATGATCCGAGTGGATTATATAAATAAGTAAGGAATGATGTTCTATAACATCAATTTCCAATAAAAATTGAAATCGTAATTCAAAATATCGATTAAAATGAAGAACAAACGAAGAACACGAAGAACATGCGAAGAACACGAAGAACGTTGTTGATGGACAAATTTAAAACCATCGTAGGATATTTGTTGTTGATGGAAAAGTTTAAAACCATCGCGTATAAGTTAGATGCATATTGCTTGGTTAGGAACGGTAGAAACGTTCATGAAAAATGGATTAAAACTTAGCTATAACGAAGTTATGGAGAAAATTTCGTAAAAGATAAACGAGAATTAGAAAGTTAGTAAATGAACCCGAATGTGTAGGGTATCATAAGAATGTAAGAGAACATAGAAAACGTGAGTTGTGGACTTAAGAACGAATGAATTCCAAGTTCTGATAACCGAATTACGAAAGAACGAACGAAGAGCGTTAAAAACGTAAAACGAATGAAGGGTGCAGTGCCAGACCAGGAAGCCGGGTACTGCAAACTCGCACCGCGGTGCAAGAGATAAAGAAGAGAGTGGCGCCGCAACGCTAGTGTAGGAAAAAGCCAGAAAAGAGCTTTTAACTGCTCAATGCTTTGGGGGAAACGTATGGGAAGATAAAGAACATAATGTTCAACTAATGTAGCACTTAAACAAGTGAATTAGACCTTTAGTACAGGTTGAGCAAAATGATCGAAAGAGATTAAAATATTAAGAAGGGAATAAACGTAAGCGTTAGCGTTTTAAAGCGATCTTAGCATCTGAACGAAACAAAGATGGCTTCGACATTAAGAAAGAGTAATGAACATGGGGTTCAGTAATGATTAACGAAAGTATTAAGTAAAATAAAAATGGTAACAAGAAAGCTGTAACGAACGGTAATAAGATTAATGAAAGTCGATCGTGATTCGGATAGAAAATGATAGAATGAATTGTAAGTATGGAACATTTTAACCAGTGTGAAAGTTGAGTGTATGCGAATATTAAGTGGATAGAACCTACACCCTGTGTATGGTTTGACCGTAAGATAATGAAGATCAATGATTAAACCATGAATGGTAAAAGACTGAATTAAAGACAATGATGTTAGCGTAACAAAGCTGAGTAATGATTAACTTAAATGATCGCTCTGAGTATACAAAAGACTGTATGACTTAGACGATAAAGAGTGAATACTGAGGTGTGGCATTTAGTTGCCAGGAAGCCATAAGGAATGAGAAATTAACTTAACGAAGATTATAGTTTAATAGTTAGGATAAGTTAAGATAAGTTAGGTTGTGGTGCAATCGTAACCTTTGATGGTTGGCTATGGGAGCTGGGCTAAACAATTCCTTCAGAGAGCGAAGGTATATACAAAACTGGCAACCGATCTAACTCATTGTGATGGCAGTGTAGACGAGATGGGAACTTGTTTATTGGTTGTTTGTGGGAAACCACTCAGAGTACCATATGGACTACTAGCAGAGAAGCGATGTGTGTTAAGTCCTAGAGAAGTTATAAGAAGAAGATAGGAATGTAAAACATCAAAGATAATAAACGTTAAAGTAAGACATCTCCGTATGTCATGAAGCCGTAGAATGGTAATGAAAGTGGTCGCATAAACTTAGGTTATAAGAACGCGAACCCTAAGAAGTAAAGTTAAGAAAACTAATGCATAAGTTAAATATACATGACTAATTAGTGTATGTGTTGTTTTCTTATGTGCTACATAGGAACTGGAATGGCGATTCGGTAGTAAGTCATGGTTATGTAAAAGGCAAGTTTCCTAACTTCATTCATATCTCAAATGAATGCTAGTTTCTTAAACTTCTTAGATTTTGAAATTGAGAAGTTCTGTCTATGTGCGAATGTGTGATATTTGTGCAAGGTGGTAGAACATATGAGGCCTTGTGCCATAATGTGAACACTTTGGTGTTTCTATGAGATGAACTGTTCTGTGATTTAACTGTTTAATAAGAGAATGCTCTGTTTATACATGATCCGTTATTGTTAAGTTTGTGCTAATGATTCTAGCCAGACAGAATGTGTATGAAAAAGGTAGAAGAATGAAAATATTTTAAAATGAAAGTGAATATTGTTTTAAAATGATAGGAATCGAGATTATTCCTATTATTCAAGCTGCTTCATAACCTTTGTTCGGTTATTGAAGTCTTAAAAGAATGTTTGAAATCTTGAAGATGTTTGTTCAACTACTATGACTTGCTGAGCAATTGAATGCTCACACTTGCTTAAAATGAAAAACATTTTTAGCGAACGATGTTAGAAGAACTTAAGGATTCCGTAAAGATCAAGCTGACGGTATCCACATGAAGTGCCATTCAGAATGTGGATGAGCGAGAAGATCGAGCGAAGACTTGAAATATAAAATAAGTTAAATGAACTTTAGATTACTTTAATGAATTGTTATGTATCCTTAGTGGCAGATGAAAGTCACTCGTGTAAGATGTAAAAGATAATATAATTATCGTTATTTGTAATGAAAGGAGTTATAAGGTTTTAGAACCTGGGAATTTAGAATATATGTTATTATATTTTAGTATATAATGATGTATGTTTAGAAGAAGATGGGATCGTGACATACGGAATTCGGGTGTGAAGATAGACCGGATTTCGGGGCGTTACAGATTGGTATCAGAGCAGATAGGTTATAAATCTTAGGTAAGAGTATCTAAGACTATAATCGTAGAGAGAGGGATAAGAAGATCACCACGTGATCATTGTGAATCGTAGTAACAGATGAGCTGTTAAACGATGAATGATTTATAGTACTACGAAGTAGTACGGGAAGAAGAGCTCAGATTGAGTTATGGATGATAGTATATGAATTAAAGAAAATTCGTATTTAGTAAATAGAGATTTAGAAGTTGTAAAATTTCAATTGAGGACTCATGTGATAACTGAGTTGTATGAACCTTTGTTATGGACAGAGGTTTGTGCTTGGTATAACAATTGCTTAGCTTATTACAGTGATAATCATTGGAATTGGTCATTACATGTCAAGATGTATATAGCGAGAAGGTGAATCTTTTCTCATGTATATACTTGGTAGGTAGAGAACGATAAGGTAGGTGCGAGTTCTTGAAACTCATACTTATGGTACGTTCGTGACTCATAATGATATGGTAAATTTTTGAACTTCTCAGCGAATGGACACTTATGGTTTATCTAAGATAGTTCTTAAACTCATATTATTGTGGAAAGTTCCTGAACTCATAAGGTATGGTAAGTTGATGGACTGTACTAAGGTAGAGGAATGTTTAGACTGAAAATAAGTTATTTTCAGTAGGCTTAGTATTGAATGTGCTAGAGAAGATTAAGTATTGTCGCAGTAAGACAATGAAGGAAGATGGAGAATAGGATATTCCAAGTCATCTAGCTATGTTAGATTTTGAAGTTTATTGAAATCGTGCTTATGTGTTCGTATTTTGAAAATAAAAGAATTGGTTCAACTTTTGGAATCAATAGATTTTTAAAAGAACTATTCTTGGTATGTCTATGCTAATTGTTTCGGCTAGATAGAAGTTAATTTGAAATATCAAAATGAATTTTATATCATCGGTGCATTTGATGCAAGGATGGTAAAAGGATGGAGTTATTAATGCAATTGAACCTAGTGTTGGATGTGATCTTAGGATCAACAACCCTCTATAGTATGATGTATAATGACGAAGTCACAAACTGACAAAGTCCTCAACGTACTGTGAAAAGTACGGTATCATGACTTCATAAAACGTTTTGATGTATTGCGAAAAGAATTTATAGAAGTATTTAATGTCAATTGAGTTGACTAGACGAATGTTTCTCATTAATTACCAATTTATTGGTATGGTCTAAACTACTTGATTCGGCTAGACAAATGGTATGTCATGTTTAAAAGAAAATCGAGCTTTCTTTGAAGAAGTTGTGCCAAACCAAATTGTTTTGGTGCGGAATCTAATGATTAAGTCTGAGGTGAACATATCCCGAAATGGGGTATACGATGGGTAAGAGGTAGTTTGATTTCTTTGTGATTGTAAACTGACCGTGGAAGAAAGGTTACGGTGTTATGCTAATAAACCTTGTAAGAGTTCTTGGTCGATTTGATCCCTCAAGAAAAGTATGAAATGTTTTAAAAGGAAATTTTATATTCCTTGTTATTCTTTCCACTTCATGATTCTTGATAGGTTATGGAGGTTCCATCAGGACTTTGCCCTTAACAATTGGAGTAACACTCCATGCATTGGTCAACGAGGGCAAAATGGGCAGAAAAATCCCTCTGCCCTGTAGATAACTTTAATTGCTTGCTTTCCTTTACAGTAGTAGCAGTTATTTTATCAAGTACATGCTAACACTTTTGTATGATTGAACAATTGCATATATTAAGTGAAAGCATATTTTGTTTCAGGACTCTGAATTTAGATGTGCATGTACTTGCTGATGAGATGCCTTATCTCCACAAGGGCTGTAACTTTGATGCAAAGTTGGACTCAAATTTGATGGACATCCAAGAGGACATTGAGACACCTCAGGAGATTAAGGAATGGGTCGTAGACAAACCCAAACCCAATCTTGATCAAACCACTTCTTTCAATCTTGGAACCTTAGACAACCCTTAGCTTATCCAAATTAGTTCAGACCTTACCACAAATCAATAGAATGATATGGTTGCACTATTAACCCAATTCCAGGATATGTTTGCATGGTCTCATGAAGACATGGCGGGTTTGTCCACTGACATTGTTCTTCATCGCCTTCCCATTAACGAAGGATTCAAGCCAGTTAGGCAAAAACTCAAAGCGATTGAAACCTCGAGTGGAGTTTAAAGTTAAAGAAGAAATTGTGAAACAATTTCAAGTCGACATCATCATGGTGTCTACATATCCTGAGTGGATATCCAACATTGTTCCGTGCACCTAAACCCGGGAGGAAAGGTCCGAAGTCTGCATGGATTACTTGGGATTTGAACAAAGCTTGCCTTAAAGATAGCTTTCCGTGCCATTTATCCACATTCTTATTGACAATCTTCGCTTCAATACGGCATGTACTCCTTTGTTTGATTGCTTTATGGGTACCATCAAATTATAGTTCTTTGAGGAGGACCGTGAGAAAACTTCTTTCATCGCGCCTTAGGGAACCTTTTGCTACTGATTTGTTGTCATTCGGCCTCATCAATGTCGGGGCAACCTATCAGCGAGCTATGATGGCTCTTTTCCACGATTTAATTCAGAAAGAGATAGAGATCTACATGGATGACATCATTGTCAAATCCTGAAAGGAGGATGACCACTTAGACCATCTCAGAAAACTTTTCAACAGGTTGCGTAAGTACAACTTGAAGTTGAATCCAGCCAAGTGCGCCTTTGGTGTTAAGTCAGGCAAGTTACTAGGTTTCCTAATCAGCCACAAAGGGATTGAACTGAATCCTACCAAAATCCAGGCCATCAAAGAAATGCCCATTCCTCAGACAGAGAAGGAAATACGGGGATTTTTGGGAAGAATCAACTTCATTAGCAGGTTCATTTCTCAACTCACAGCAACCTGTGAGTCAATCTTCAAGTTGTTAAGGAAGAACTCCTCCATGAAATGGAACGATGAGTGTCAGAAAGCCTTCCTTACCATTAAAGAACAGCTAATTAACGCTCCAATTTTGGTACCTCCTAGGGATGATGTTCCCCTGTTCATGTACCTGTCCATTAATGACAATGCCATGGGCTGTATGCTGGGGCAAAAAGACGATAGAGGCCAAGAATGAGCTATCTATTATCTCAGCAAAAGATTCAGCATCAGTGAACACAAGTACACTCTGATTGAGAAGACTTGTTGTGCTTTAGCATGGGCTTCCACGAGGTTACAACATTACCTCCATGGTCACACAACCCATCTCGTATCCCGCATGGATCCTCTTAAGTATGTGTTCAGTAAGCCCATACTGAATTGTCGACTGTCTAGATGGCAGTTGATCCTATAGCAATTTGACATCGTCTACATGACGCAAAAGTCTGTCAAAGGTCAAAGAATTGTGGATCAACTGGCCGCCGTACCTGCAGGGGACTACAAACCCTTGGAAACATACTTCCCTGATGAAGGGGTAGTGATAATTCAGCAACAACATCAGTACGATACATGTCGTACATGGAAAATGTATTTTGATGGAGTCATAAAGCGTAAGGTTACGGAGCTGAGCAGCGGTTCTAGTATGCGACGTGGGAGTAGTATCCGTCACCGTTAAATTGCGCTTTGTCAAGACCAACAACACAAATTTGAGTATAAATGTCAGATTATCATGGGCAAGAACTTGCTCGCTCAATGGGCATCAAAGTGTTAATCGCCTTTGGGGATTCTCGAATTGGTAATCAGACAATCCACAGGAATTTATCAAACCAAAGAATTACATTTATTGCCTTACCATCGGCAAGTTCTACAGATGGCTTTGGAGTTCGAAGAAATCTCCTTTCTACACACTCCTCGTAATTAGAATGATTTTACGGATGCATTAGCAACGTTGGCCTCCTTGGTTCATATATCTGATAAGGAAAACATGTCAAGCATCACGTTTGCTCTGCAAAAAGCCCTAGTCTATGGGAATTATGTTGGAGAAGTATCGGATGAACTACCTCCCATCCACAACCCTTGGTATCAACACATTAAGGAGTATCTGCGAGATGGATCTACACCCGCTGAGGCGAGCCTAACTAAGAAGAGGCAGATTCGTCGACTGGCTATAAAATTCTACTTGAGCGGAGATTCACTCTACAAAAGAGATACAGGATTAGGTCTCCTCAGATGTTTGGATAAAGACCAAGCTCAAAGACTCATGGATGAGATCCATAGTGGAGTATGTGGCCCTCACATGAGCAGACCCCTACTTGTCAAGAAGATCCTCAGAACAGGGCATTATTGTCTTACACTCAAAGATGACTGTGATGATCACGCCAAGAGGTGCTATCAATGCCAGATTTATGGAAATTCCATCCATGCCCCTCCAAGGGAACTCCACAATATGAGTTCGCCATGGCCCTTCTCAATGTGGGGAATGGACGTGATCGGGCCCATCGAGCCCAAAGCTAGTAATGGACATCGATTCATATTCACCATGATTGACTACTTCACCAAATGGGTAGAAGTAGCATCTTTCCCCAGGGTTACTAAAGAAGTCATCATTGCTTTCATCAGAAACAATGTCGTCTGTCGATATGGACAACCGGAGGTCATTATGTTAGACAATGCTAAGAACCTCAACAACAAAATGATGGAGGAGTTATGCAGAAAATTCCACATCAAACACCTTAACTCCATCATCTACCATCCAAAGATGAATGGTGTTGTTGAATCGGCTAATAAAAACATCAAAAAGATCATGCAGAAAATGTTCGCCGATCACAAAGGATGGCCTGACCTATTTCCTCTTACTTTATTAACCTACAGAACTTCTATGAGTACTTCTACTGGGGCAACCCCCTACTCCTTAGCTTATGGGATGGAAGTAGTGCTCCCCATAGAGGCGGAAATGGAATCCCTCCGAGTGTTGATGGATGCTCAGTTGGATGAAGACCAATGGGTACAAGACAGGTATCACCAATTGTCTCTAATAGACGAAAGGCAAACCAAGGCTATCTTCCATGGTCAGTTATATTAGCAAAGGATCGCACGATCCTACAACAAAAAAGTCTGACTACGGTAGTTCAAACAACATGACTTGGTTTTGAAGAAGATCATTGACAACCAAGATCATTCTAAGGGAAAATTCGCTCCTAACTGGGAAGGCTCATTTGTTGTCAAGGAGGTATTGATAGGAGGTGCTCTCAGATTGCGGAAATGGATGGCGATGAATTTCCACGACTTATCAACTCGCATAATCGTGAAATGGTACTATGTCCGAGGTTACCATCAAACAAACATCCCGGTGTTGATCATCAAATCACCGCCTTTCCGGTTTTGAACCCTTTCCTTTCTACATACTCTTCGCCCTCGTGGAAACATACACTTCAAACCAAAGAAATTGGTTTCACTTTATTTCAAACCTTTCATAAAATTTCTTATCCCAAGACGGATTGAACCTTTCACACTTGCGCTTTATCCTCAAGACGGATTAAACTTTTCTATGCTTGCGCTTTGTCCTGAAGACGGGATCAAACTTTTTCCACACATGCAGTTTATCCCCATTATGGGATCAAACTTTCTTTTTCCCGCAGTATAGCCTGCACATGGGATTTACACTTCTCTTTGGTTGCGATTCGTCCTGAGGAGCGAACTACGTCGACCTGATCTCCTTGATACCCGGGTGTACGTAGACAACCATATTCTATATGGCCCGGTCGCAATAAACAACAAAAACAACCAAAACATTTCTACCCTTTCTTCACAAAAAAAAAACATTTCTACACCTATCTGCCTTTCGCATTCAGCGTTGAACCTCTTACACCAGGTTCGAACTACGCAGACTTGATCTCCTCTTCAATAGGAGTACGTAGATAGCCATTCATGGTTCAGTCTAACCCCTACCAGAACAAAAATACTTGTCACATCTTGCATCGATCAACCTTCAATTCACCACATTTCACCTGCTTTGAGATCAAAGGGATGGAATTACCCAACCTCTTCTGACAAATAGAAGATTCGGTGACCATCTAAGCTGCAATCGTGCCTCAAAGAGCAATACCAACCCATAAGAGATGGAATTAACTAGGCTTCTCACAAATAGAAGTATTGACGACCATCTGTGGTACGGTAAATCTCAGAGAGAAAAAACCACCCTCCTCTTCACTTTTCCATAAAGATACCAGTCCCTAGACACCAAAGATGGTAGGGAGATCAATGATCCATTCTGAGAGATCTTGCGACGTCTCAATGTCCACCTATCAAGGATAAGTTCAGAATGCATCAAGATCACAAGGCCTTGAAGAAACAGGCAAATATCAAGCAAGTATCAAGGCATAACTAAAAGGGAAGTGAATCAAAATATATTTCTCTGCCATATATCATACTGTTTGATATATACATATGTGCTGTACATGACAAAATGGCTAAGCTAGTCTGTACAGGAAAATACAAAGCTATCTACAGATCTGTGTGTATGCAGACTATCAGATCTAACATGGCATCCCTCTCTGAAGATGGAGGTAGCACTGCAAGCTCCTGCCCAAGGGTATCTACACGAGCTAGCAGATCAGAGGCTAACTGCATGGTGGCATAATGCTCATTAATGTAAGCACTCATATCGGCAAGACTAACAGTCATCTGGGATCTCACTGAAGTACTATCTGCAATGGCCACATCCCTAGCAGATAATGCGACATCCCACTCCGCAATCAATGCATCCTTAGCTGATCTAGCCTCATCCCTCTCTAACAGAGCGGCGTCTTTCTCATCAAGAGTTGTCAGCATCGCGGCCCTAGCCTGATCTCTATCATAGGTCATCAGATGTAAGCTCTGCTCCAAATGTCAGTCTTAATCTTTGGGTAACAAATGGCAATTGGGGTGGGAGAATCCATCACATATCGGCGGCCAATTTCAGATTAGATTAAGTCATCGATGGGAATGTCGGCCTCTCTATAGGCTTCTCATCGCCGTAATCGATCCTCGCATGTGGATACTACCGCAATGATGCGATCTCTGTCTCCATCCATGCGAATACTCGCAGAAACAACCCGATGATCGATGAAAAATCCAATAGCTCTCATCGATCCCAACAGCATACAACCCGGATCTGTCTCACCGATAAAAGGTGTGAAGCGAAATTACGACTCACCGCCATATAAGGGTGAAAATCTCGAAAAGCTCGTCAACTGACACATCACGGTCAGTGGATGGTAAGTAATCATGCCCCTCAATCCAGCCAGAGGGAGATAATCCATGACCGGAGCATGAGTAATGAAGATGTAGGGTGAACTATGTAACGCCCGAGAAAATCAGATTTTTATGACCATTAAATTTTTATTTGATTATGCGAATTAAATGAATTTAATTGATTTATTTTGCGAGTAAGCTATGTGAAGGTCGTTCTATGACCTAGAATGTGTTTATGTGGTTAGTAATCTGGCTACGTGCTAGAATTAATTGTTTAGAATTTTCAAGACGAAAATAATTGTTTTTCGAGAAATTTCTGTAAAAACACTATTCATTCATTTCTGCTCGGGAATTTATTTTGAAATTTCGAGAAACACGTAATGATAGAATATCGAGATTAGATGAAATATCTAATAATATTTCATTTATGGCAAACGAAGTTTTCGCCTGCGGACTTAAAACCTAAGGGTTGAGTAGAATGATTTCCGAGAAGGAAATGAAATGCGTAGAAGGAATTTTGTTATTGTTAATATGTGTGTTATACTAGGATGATACTATTTAGTATTTATGTATAATACGATGAGTTAATACGGAATATAATATGATTATCATACGAGTATTATACGGAGAGAATACGTGAATTATACGTATGGAATACGATTAGTATTATGAAATTAAGTTAAGACTTAATGATAATTCATTTGAGTTGGATTATGTTTAGTCCAATCAATTGTATAGGCAAGCCTAATGAAATAATGTGTTAAGCCCAAGTCAAGGCCCAATATTAGATTGGTTAAGCCCAATGCAAGAAAATCAAACCGTGGATTGAACCGGTGGGTCACCGAATGGGTAAAACCCATGGGGCAACCCATGAAGATGACCAATGGGCATGGTGGGCTGGCCCTTGGTGTGTAAGGCAAGCATAACACTTGGTCACCAAGTATTTTACTTGGTGACAAAGTGTTGAATAGTAAGGAAGTTGTGGTGTATTGTCCAATTTGCCCTCCATTTCATTTTCTATAAATAGAAAGCTAGGATTGGTCTTTTGTGAGTTTTCTAAATTGCCAACCTAGATTATTGAGAGAGAGAGAGAAAGAGCTAGACTCAACCAAATCTTACACTTTGAAGCTTTGCTTAAGAGTTTTCAAGATTTTCTAAGAATTCTTAAGGTAATATTCCTTAATTCTAATTCCATCTCTTTTGGTTTTCTTTTAGTATGGAGAATCATAAATGGGTGATGTATGTCTAGTATGGTGGAATAAGGATGACTTGTTATAGATTTAATCTCTATAAGTCATGAAATCATAGAAATCATAAGGTTTGATATAACTTAAAATCATGAAAATATTGATTGTTGAGATTGATTGTTGTTAAACAATTGAACTCCGTCAATACGTAAATATGTGCATCTTGCTTGGTTAGGATGTAGATATGAAATCCATGGAGTATTCCATGTGATTTGTCTTAGAGAACATTAGTAACAAAGTTGTGGCGAATTTCACGGAAATAGGCGTTAAACGTCGAAAACGTTGAAATTTCGGATTGATATTCAAAAGTTGTCGTGAGACTTGGGAATGTTGTTTTTTAATGTCAACACGTGAGATAGGATATTTAAGAGTTGTGGGTTCAATAATCGTCGGATTACGACTTAAAACGAAGTAAACTGCATTGAACGCTCATTAACGTTTACGAACGTTTAGAAAATGAACTCAATATTGAATTTTGAGTTAACAGATTCGAAAGTGTCAAATTCTTATATGAACGTGTAGAGTATGTCATTTATGACGTGTAAGCTTTTGAACAGACCAAATCGGACTTATAACGAAGAAGCTATGGCTCCGAGAATCTCACTAAAATTTTTATCTGTAAAAAATTTACGTGCTTTGAGGTCTCATGTTGCGGTGCAGACATAGTGGTTTTTACTGATCAAATGCCGCAATGCCAATACGATGTTAGGGGCTATTGGAAAGTGACACCGCAGCACCACTGATAGAATGAAGTCTCATCAGCATGCAATTAGAGACGAGACCTGGTACATCATGCTTAATCGCTACCAAGAAAGACCACCAGGTCTTATACTAAGATGTCACGTTGCGCACTTGCAGTGCGGTGGTAATTGTTGAATGACTTAGGTTTGAACTGCATTTGTTCAGAGACCTAGAAGAGTAAAGTTTATGCCCTTCATAAGTGTATTAAAACTATTCCTATACTACCTATACTAAGGTATATGGTATTGAAACTTAGGAATTGAATGCATGTTAGTAAGTTATGAATGAAGAACACAGAGTGTTATCAATGAACCCTAGTTGGGAAATAACGTTGGTACTTTGCCAATGATGATAGAGTCCAGTTAATAATGTAAGTTGGTTAATAAGCTGGGACAAAGGGTAATAAATCAAGTTGACTTTATTGATGATATTAAGTTAACAAAGACATAGAAGAGAAAGAAGTTGCTATGAACAATGTGAGTAATTGTTTGATAGCTAATTATATTGTGCTATGTGAATATATTATATAGATTCTGTAAAGGCTGTGGTCAGTCGATTAAGTTATTTGAAGACGCTGAAAGGCAAGTTTTCTTAATGCTTGTCTAACCATCAAGTTAGTCAAGTTTTATGTGATTCATTGTACTGAATTGCATGACTGGTTTTAAAGAAAGGGTCAATGCCATATTTAACTCGGCTAGACTACTCGTAAGATATAGATTGATTTGTATACATATCTTTCTATATAGAAATGTTAACGCTATCCTATGCCAAGTAATTGGTACGAATGTGAAGGTAAGGTTTGTCTATGAACAAACAAAAGTATTTTTCATCGATTATTCGATGGGCACGCGAGTTTGCCAAATGTTAAACATAAATACGTTTAACGAATGAGTGTTGATCAACATAGAGTACTATAGGCTGATCACCTAGAAGTGCTCGTAAGTAATGCAAATGTACAGCCTTAGTGCTGTGATATCCTTTTCAAATATGAAAACAGAAAGCTACTGTTCATGGTCTATTGACCGGTTCTGAATTCCTAATCTATTCTATACTTTGGGAATTGATGATATGAATTATTAAAGTATTACTGTTTCATAATACTTCATAACTATTTGTTCAGTTATGTATGAATTGTCATATAATTCACGAATGTGGTATTGATGTTATCCTTTGTTAAACTTGCAGAGCTTGTTATGCTCACTTCTTGCGTGAATTATATGATTGCAGTTAAGGATGAACGTACTGAGAATGCTAAGAGAGATAAGGGCAAAGCTAAGATGGATACTTAACCGTCGTGTAATAGATTAGTATGTTTGTATGTATTATACATTACGAACAACAAACGATGTAATCGATTTATGAACCTAGAAGGATTATACTTTGATCGTAATAAGAAGATAGTAATTACATTCATTATGTTGTATTTCAATGGAATGATTGTATAGTTATGAGTACCGTGTAGCACCATATATCGGGTTGGAAGATACCCGAATTTGGGGGCATCACAGGTTGGTATCAAAGCATTAGGTTATAAAACTTAAGGGGGGAAGAACCTTAGGCTAATAACCTCGTAAGGAAGGTAAAGTCCGAAGAAAGAAATTCGAGTCGAATGAATTATTAAAGTATTGAGAAAACTCAATACTGAAAGATTTAAAAGATGAAAAGAAACCTTAAATAAATTAAATGTGATCTGTGCTTATACTATTGTGTATTATGTACTAACCAACTTGTTATGTGATATTATAGATGTCGAGCGATAGCATGATGTATAGAGACATTCACGTTATGAGTGAAGAGTCAGTGAACCAAGTGGAGGTAGTACCTATGCCAGTGGCGGAGGTACCAATAGAGGTTCTAGAAGATTCTGATCTAGAAGAGTACATGTTTGGGGAAGATTACTCTGAGGATGATGGGAATAACATCATATCTAAATATGATGATAGATGTGGAGGAGGAGATGGAGGTAACATCGATTAATATGATGGTACCTACTCAGGAGCCAACACCTCTAGAGGCAATGAGATCATTGTATCTGGCAGTGTTGGATAGGAATGTGCATCTGTGCACTGTGGTACAAACGCAGAATGAGGAGATAACCGCCCTATATGAGGCGAAAGAATCTGCAGAGGCAGATTTTGAGTCAGAGCACGATGAGAAAGTGCTTATGATGGATAAGGCACGGGACTATAAGGAAGAGGCCGTAGAGCTTCGAAAGAAACTGGTTGAAAAAGACCAGAAGATAGCTAGGATGTCATACATCCACGAATGCGCTCATGAGGATTTCAAGCTAAAAATTGCTTGTTATTCTATTGAGTCAGGGCAGACTCGACATACCATTAGTCGAGATATTGTTTCGATTTTAGCAAATCAGAAATATGAGAATGTTGTACGACAGTGTTAATAGATCGTTAGATCTTTTTGTATATATATAGTGACGTAAAACCCTCTTTTGTATAATTAAAGGGTAGTCTTTTTGTAAATCCCAATTTTTGTAGAAATCAATCGCGGGATAGTAATGGAATAGCTTTTTGGCTAAGGAAACAAGATGTAAATAGTTTTGACTATAAAAGCATATTAATATAATTAAGTTTTATTTAATGTGCTTGTTGTGGTATGAGTTGTTATTTGAGAATGATAACCAAGCAGTTAAATAGATAATAACGAAACTTTATTTATTTAATCAGAATTATGTCGCCAAGAAGGAGACAACGTAACCAAGAGGCCAAGTCTCATAATGAAAATCAGGGGGGTCCTAATAACCCTATGTAAGAGTTCATTAATTTATTAACGGCAACATTTAACCAAGTTGGGGGAGGGATTCCTGTAGCTCCTGGGGTAGTAAGAACAACTACCTTCAAGGAATTTAAGAGTGTGGGTCCTCCGGAGTTCCGAGGAACGACGGACCCTTTAGAGGCCCAGACATGAGTGAAAGAGATTGAGAAGGCGTTTATAATTACAAACGTAGGTGAGGCACAAAAGACTTCTTTTGCGACTTACATGATGAAGGGGGAAGCCAACTTCTGGTGAGAGGCACACCAGGGTGGGGCTAGGACAGAAGCAGTTACGTGGGAACAGTTTAAGAAGGTGTTCTTCGAGAACTACTTCCCTACTAGCATGCAAGGTAGGATGGAGATTAAGTTCTTAGAACTTAAGCAAGGGGATATGACAGTTCCCCAGTATGCCGCCAAATTCAATGAATTGGCAAGGTTTGCTCCACATCAGGTGGACACGAAAGAGAGGAAGGCACGCAGGTTTGAGCAAGGCTTAAAACCCTGGCTCTACAATAAAATATTAGTTTTTCAGATTGCTTCCTACGGGACCATTCTGGAGAAGGCGATAATAGCTGAAGGTGGTGGTGAGGCATTGTCTTAGTACCACAAAGAGCTGAAGAACAAGATTACGGTTGAGGGAGGTAATAAGGCTGAAGTTTCCAGCGGAAGCGGCAACTTGCCTAAGAGGAAGAGTTTCAACCCTAGGAATACTAGGGTAAAGTAGGGAGATCCAAAGCGTAGGATGGAAGCATGCAAGACATGCGGAAAGGCTCACATGGGAGTTTGCTTAAAGGGGAAATTAGTCTGCTACAACTGTGGGCAGGAGGGGTATTTTTCACCCAACTGTCCTAACCCTAAGAAGAACCAGAGGTGTTTTGTCTGTTGGTCATTGGACCACATGGCAAGAAATTGCCCGAAGAAGGGTTTAGAGGGAAATAAGGGTTCTGATAGTGGTAAATTAGCCATTACTGGACCAACACCATCGGTGGTTAGACCCTCTGCTCGTACGTTTAATATGACTATCCAAGTGCATCAACAGATGTGGTAGCAGGTATCATTTCGGTCAATGAGATAAATGCTTATATGCTATTTGACTCGGGTGATACTTGTTCTTTTATAGCATGCGAATTTGCTAAGCAATTAGGTTTAATCCCTGAAAAGTTATCAATACCTTTAGACGTTAAGGTGGCAAACAAAGAAATAATCCCCATTGAACATATTCATAAGTATTGTTGCGTAGATATTAGAGGGAATAAGTTATCGGTAGATTTGGTACCTATAAGGTTAAAAGAATTTGATGTAATTTTTGGTATGGATTGGTTGGTTAACCATAAGGCGATAATAGATTGTCATAGGAAAAGTGTAAATCTTCGGCTTTCTAAGAAAACTAAGGTAGTGTTCTTCGGTAGTAAATCACCGAGATGCTCTTATTGTCTATCGATGACACAAGCTATGAAGATGTTGAGAAAAGGGTGTGTAGGTTATCTGTGCCATGTTGTGGATACCCAAAGAGTGGGAACATCCTTGGACCAGATACCTATAGTTCAAGAGTTCACGAATGTATTTCCAGAGGAGTTACTAGGTATGCCACCGGACAGGGAGGTTGAGTTTGTAATTGATCTGTTACCGGGTACGACACCAATTTCAAGTGCACCATATCGGATGGCGCAAGTTGAGATGAAGGAGTTAATGGTTTAATTACAGGAACTATTAGACAAAAAGTACATTCAACCGAGTGTGTCTCCTTGGGGAGCACTGGTATTGTTTGTAAAGAAGAAGGATGGGTCGTTAAGACTTTGTATCGACTATCGAGAGTTGAACAAGTTAACGATTAAGAATAAATACCCGTTGCCTAGGATCGATGATCTATTTGATCAGTTGAAAGGGGAAAAGTATTTTTTTAAGATAGATTTACGCACGAGGTATCATCAGTTAAAGGTAAGAAAGGAGGATATACCTAAGACGGCGTTCAGAACTGGTTATGGTCATTACAAGTTTCTGGTGATGTCGTTTAGGTTGACTAATGCGCCAGTCGCATTTATGGATATGATGAATAGAGTGTTCAAACAGTATTTGGACAAGTTCTTCGTAGTGTTCATTGATGATATTCTAGTCTATTCAAAGACGTCAGAAGATCATGCCGAACATTTAAGGATAGTGTTGGAAACACTAAAGAAGGAAAGGTTGTATGTGAAATTCACGAAGTGTGAATTTTGGCTTGAATGAGTGCAGTTTCTAGGACATGTTATTGATAAAGATGGCATTTCCGTAGATCCAGCAAAAGTAGAAGCCGTTAATAAGTGGAAACAACCGAAAATTCCAACTAAAGTTCGGAGTTTTCTGGGGTTAGCGGGATACTATAGAAGGTTCATTCCAGACTTTTCTAAAATAGCTACTCCATTGACAAATCTGACAAGAAAGTCGGTGAAGTATGTGTGGACTAAAAAATGTGAGAACGATTTTCAGGAGTTGAAGAAGAGGTTAAGTGGGTCACCTGTATTGTCTTTACCAGACGATACAGGGAACTTTTTAGTGTATAGCGATGCTTCGCATAAAGGACTGGGTTACGTGCTCATGCAGCATGGCAAAGTCATTGTGTATGCATCACGTCAATTAAAGGATTATGAGAAGGCCTATCCTACTCATAATCTGGAATTGGCAGCTATAGTTTTTGCCTTGAAGATATGGAGGCATTATCTATATGGTGAGAAATGTGAGATATATATGGACCACAAAAGTCTGAAATATATCTTCACACAGAAATAGTTGAACATGAGACAAAGAAGGTGGTTAGAGTTAATAAAAGATTATGACTGTGATATTTTATATAATCTGGGGAAAGCAAATGTAGTAGCAGATGCGCTAAGTAAGAAGGGTAGAGAGAAACTGTCAATGTTAACAACTCAGAATGAGTTGATAACAGCGATGACAAGAATGCAGCTGGAAGTTAAGTTACCGGAGGAAGCGATGGAAATATTATTTTCCATGGAAACCCAACCGACCATAGTGGAATGGGTTAGGGGAGTACAATTGAGCAACGAGGAATGCAAGCAGATGAAGAAGAGGATAGAAGATGAAGAGAAGACTAAGTATAACCTCGATAAGGAGGGATTACTTAATTTTGAAGGAAGAATTTGGGTTCCAAAGGATTTTGAAATAAAGGAAGAAATAATGATAGAGGCCCATAGTTCGAGGTACTCGATACATCCCGATAGTATGAAGATGTATCAAGACCTTCATTAGAACTTTTGGTGGACGAACATGAAAAGGGAGATAGCAGAATATGTTAGTAGGTGCTTAACTTGTCAAAAATTTAAGGCTGAACACCAACGACCTAGCGAGTTATTGCAACCGTTAGAAATTCCAGAGTGGAAATGGGAGCACATCACAATGGATTTTGTGGTGGGACTTCCAACAACAAGGAAAGGATACGATGCTATTTGGGTTATAGTGGATCGATTGACGAAATTGGCTCATTTTCTACCAATAGGAGTTAGGTATAACCTAGATCAATTAGCTAAGTTGTATGTCAAGGAAATTATTTTCAAACATGGAGTACCTATTTCGATTGTGTCAGATCGTGATCCACGATTCACATTGAACTTTTGGAGGAGTTTGCAAGAGCAAATGGGAACACAGTTAAGATTGAGTACGGCATATCATCCTCAGACGGATGGTCAGAGTGAACGGATAATTCAAACGCTTGAACATATGTTAAGATCTTGCGTTATGGATTTCAAAGGGAGTTGAGACGAATATCTACCGTTGGTGGAATTTTCATACAACAATAATTTTCACGCTAGTATAGGCATGCCACCTTACTAAGCGTTGTATGGAAGGATGTGCCGAACTCCATTGTGTTGGGATGAGGTGGGTGAACGTCAGATATTGGGACCTGAGATGGTACAGCAAACGCAGACATGGTGAAGGTAATATGTGCTCGATTAGTTGCGGCCCAAGATAGGCAGAAGAAGTATGCAGATCCTCACAGAGAAAAGAGAGAATTCAATGTAAGATCTTTTATCTTTCTGAAAGTATCGCCTTGGAAGGGGAAGATACATTTTGAGAAGAAAGGGAAGTTAAGTCCAAGGTTTGTAGGACCTTTTGAGATTTTAAGAAGGGTAGCAGAGGTAGCTTATGAAGTAGCCTTACCTCCAAGGATGGAACGCATTCATAATGTGTTTCATGTGTTTGTGTTGCGTCCTTATAAATCGGACTACAAACACATAATAGAGTATGAATCTATCCAGATAGAGAAAGATTTATCATATGAGGAACTTCCGATTCAAATTATTGATAGGAAGGAACAAGTATTAAGAAATAAGGTCATACCTTCAGTGAAGGTGTTATGGAGAAACCACAATGCTGAAGAAGCAACGTGGGAACTCGAGAGTAAAATAAAGGAAGATTTTCTTCACTTGTTCATGTAATTATAAGCTAGATTCTGGGGACAGAATCCTTATAAGGGGGAGAGAATGTAACGTTCGAGAAAATCGGATTTTTATGACAATTAAATTTTTATTTGATTATGTGAATTAAATGAATTTAATTGATTTATTTTGTGAGTAAGCTATGTGAAGGTCATTCTATGACCTAGAATGTGTTTATGTGGTTAGTAATCTGGTTACGTGCTAGAATTAATTGTTTAGAATTTCCAAGACGAAAATAAATGTTTTTCGAGAAATTTCCGTAAAAACACTATTTATTCGTTTCTGCTCGGGAATTTGTTTAGAAATTCCGAGAAACGCGTAATGATAGAATATCGAGATTAGATGAAATATCTAATAATATTTCATTTATGGCAAATGAAGTTTTTCGTCTGCGGACTTAAAACCTAAGGGTTGAGTAGAATGATTTCCGAGAAGGAAATGAAATGCGTAGAAGGAATTTCGTTATTGTTAATGTGTGTGTTATACTAGGATGATACTATTTAGTATCTATGTATAATACGATGAGTTAATATGGAGTACAATATGATTATCGTACGAGTATTATACGGAGAGAATACGTGAATTATACGTATGGAATACGATTAGTATTATGAAATTAAGTTAAGACTTAATGATAATTCATTTGAGTTGGATTATGTTTAGTCCAATCAATTGTATAGGCAAGCCCAATGAAATAATGTGTTAAGCCCAAGTCAAGGCCCAATATTAGATTGGTTAAGCCCAATGCAAGAAAACCGAACCAAGTGGATCGAACCCCAAGTGGGTCACCGAATGGATAAAACCCATGGGGGCAACCCATGGGGATGACCCATGGCATGGTGGTAGCCCCTTGGTATATGCAGCAAGCATAACACTTGGTCACCAAGTATTTTACTTGGTGACAAAGTGTTGAATAGTAAGGAGGTGGTGGTGTATTGTCCAATTTGCCCTCCATTTCATTTTCTATAAATAGAAAGCTAGGATTGGTCTTTTGTGAGTTTTCTAAATTGCCAACCTAGATTATTGAGAGAGAGAGAGAGAGAGAGAGAGCTAGACTCAACCAAATCTTACACTTTGAAGCTTTGCTTAAGAGTTTTCAAGATTTTCTAAGAATTCTTAAGGTAATATTCCTTAATTCTAATTCCATCTCTTTTGGTTTTCTTTTAGTATGGAGAATCATAAATGGGTGGTGTATGTCTAGTATGGTGGAATAAGGATGACTTGTTATAGATTCAATCTCTATAAGTCATGAAATCATAGAAATCATAAGGTTTGATATAGCTTAAAATCATGAAAATATTGATTGTTGAGATTGATTGTTGTTAAACAATTGAACTCCATCAATACGTAAATATGTGCATCTTGCTTGGTTAGGATGTAGATATGAAATCCATGGAGTATTCCATGTGATTTGGCTTAGAGAACGTTAGTAACGAAGTTATGGCAAATTTCACGAAAATAGACGTTAAACATCGAAAACGTTGAAATTCTGGATTGATAGTCAAAAGTTGCCATGAGACTTGAGAATGTTGTTTTTCAATGTCAACACGTGAGATAGGGTATTTAAGAGTTGTGGGTTTGAGAATCATCAGATTCCAATGCAAAACGAAGAAAACGAGCATTGAACGCTCATTAACGTTTACGAACATTTAAAAAATGAACTCAATAGTGAATTTTGAGTTAACGGATTCGAAAGTGTCGAATTCTTAAATGAATGTGTAGAGTATGTCATTTATGACGTGTAGGCTTTTGAACGGACCAAATCAGACTTGTAACGAAGAAGTTATGGCTCCGAGAATCTCACTAAAATTTTTATCTGTAAAAAAATTACGTGTTTGGTCCAGGTCATGCGCAGCATGTTGCTTTAAAGTGTCATGCAGTGCCAAGCATGTTGTGTTAGGGTTACTAAAAAGTGGCACCACAGTATACCATCGATAGAATGAAGTCTCAAATGCATTGTGCCGGGCCGAGACCGAGACCTGGGTATCGCTAATCAGCCGCACCATGCCTTGTACTAAGATGTCATGCTTTGAACGCTAAGTGCAGGTAATTGTTGAATGACTTAGGTTTGAACTACATTTGTTAAGAGACCTAGAAGAGTAAAGTTTATGCCCTTCATAAGTGTATTAAAACTATTCCTATACTACCTATACTAAGGTATAGGGTATTGAAACTTAGGAATTGAATGCATGTTAGTAAGTTATGAATGAAAAATACAGAGTGTTATCAATGAACCCTAGTTGGGAAATAACGTTGCCAATGATGATAGAGTCCGGTTAATAACGTAAGTTGGTTAATAAGTCGGGACGAAGGGTAATAAATCAAGTTGACTTTATTGATGATATTAAGTTAACAAAGACATAGAAGAGAAAGAAGTTGGTAGGAACAATGTGAGTAATTTTTTGATAGCTAATTATAGTGTGCTATGTGAATATATCATGTAGATTTTGTAAAGGCTATGGTCAGTCGATTAAGTTATTTGAAGATGCTGAAAAGCAAGTTTTCTTAACACTTGTCTAACCTTCAAGTTAGTCAAGCTTTATGTGATTCATTGTACTGAATTGCATGACTGGTTTTAAAGAAAGGGTCAATGTCAGATTTAACTCGGTTAGACTACTCGTAAGATATAGATTGATTTGTATACATATCTTTCTATATAGAAATGTTAACGTTATCCTATGCCAAGTAATTGGTACAGATGTGAAGGTAAGGTTTGTCTATGAACAAACAAAAGTATTTTTCATTGATTATTCAATGGGCACGCGAGTTTGCCAAATGTTAAACATAAATACGTTTGACGAATGAGTGTTGATCAACATAGAGTACTATAGGCTGATCACCTAGAAGTGCTCGTAAGTAATGCGGATGTACAAATTTTAGTCTTTGTGATATCCTTTTCAAGTATGAAAATGAAGTTATCGCTCATGGTCTATCGACGGTTGTAATTCCTAATCTATTCTTTACTTTGGGAATTGATGATATGAATTGTTAAAGTATTACTATTTTATAATACTTCATAACTATTTGTTCAGTTATGTATGAATTGTCATATAATTAACGAATGTGGTATTGATGTTATCCTTTGTTAAACTTGCAGAGCTTGTTATGCTCACTTCGTGCGTGAATTAAATGATTGCAGTTAAGGATGAACGTACTGAGAATGCTAAGAGAGATAAGGGTAAAGCTAAGATGGATACTTAACCATCGTGTAATAGATTAGTATGTTTGCATATAATATACATTACGAACAACAAACGATGTAATCGATTTATGAACCTGGGAAGGATTATACTTTGATTGTAATAAGAAGATAGTAATTACATTCATTATGTTGTATTTCAATGGAATGATTATATAGTTATGAGTACCATCTAGCACCATATGTCAGGTTGGAAGATACCCGAATTTGGGGGCGTCACAAACTATGCCCTGAACATGGTAATATGGCAAACGGATCCCTAATCCCTACTAGGAAAGCTGACCACGATGCAGCATTTGTACACTCCACAGGCTGAAAGGAGTACGACATGGCTATATCATGGGTGAAACAAAACCCCTGCCATCTATGTGTGCCAATCAGTCTCAAGTGTGACATAAACCACAACAGCATGACCGAGCTACCTGTAAACACTCCTGCCGGATAAGTGCAGCAGTATGTAGCTGACCTTAGAGTCTCTGCAATGGTCATTGGTACAATGGTATGACCCTTCCTGAGAGCTCTCACTGCCATAATGACACCGATATCCAGCTCATCCATGTACCGTGGCATGAAGACGTATGACAATACGCACAAAAGCAATACATCCACCCTGGCTGAACGCCAATGATCCTCTGTTGTGGTGAAATCCCCGGAATGTCGTGCATAACTATCCTCAGAGCCAAATCTGTCAAACAGAAAATGTTGGGATATCATGTGGCCGGATGTAATCTCATCCTGTAGCACTCTACGCCTCAATCCGGTGAGGGTCATGAACTTCCTGCTCATGTCTCCGATAGCCATATGCACGCAAAGTCTGTCCAGCGACAGCATCATCAACCGTGCATACTCCTCCAAAGTAGGAGTCAACTCCTGGGTCCCAAATCGAAAAACCTGCCTCTCCGATACCCAATGCTCTAGCATACCCTCTACAAATCCTGTGGGAACCTGAAACATCAATAGGGTCATAGTATGCTACAGCAAATTATCTACGATCACTATGTCTGATGGTGATATACTATCATACCATGAGCGCATACCAGATACCACCAAAAATGGTGGGGTATGATCAATACGGCTAACTGTCGAAGAAGACATCTATACAGGTCGTGTCATAAGACCATCCAGGGGTCAATGTTGAATATCTCTGGACATACATACATATGCATAATACAATAACATGCATGATACAATAGATGGCAATATGATATAGGAAATGGAAAATTGGGCATACATTCCTAAGTATATCATCATCTAATACATCTCTATACAACTAAAATACAGGGAAATGGGGCAAAGCTACCCAACATCCAACAGAGGCCTATCAAGAGATATAGTGAGAATGGGGCGAAGCTACCTAGTAGCTAACAGAGGCCTATCAAAAGAGATAACGAGAAATACATCAAAAAAAGTCAATGGTGTCGATGTCTACATCATCGATCATGTCCACCTGATGTAACTCCTCCTGAGTCACTGGATCTCTATCTATAGGGATGTCAGGCCTATATAAGGGAGGATCTGCCCCGGCAAAGCCATATAGGTCACCTGAGGGGCCAGCGCTAGAGCTGGAAGGATCAAAAGTATCTACCTCTGAAGGATCTCTGCCCAAATGCCAAATGAAAAGATGTGTCCGGTCCAGCTGCCGGGTCAATCTGTCAATCTGTGTCACATTAGTCGGATCTCTGACACAGGCTAGCCAATCCGTCATCATCGCGGATCCTGGAACCATATCCCCCATAAACTGTGTGGTGCGGGTCTGAGCTCCAATAGTACGAGGGATCCACCAATGCTGGAACATCTCCTAAGACCAGGGGCCCTCTGACAATGTAAAACCGTCAATCCCCATCAATGGAATGTCAATGACGGGTGATTACGAAACATGCCAATAACGCCTAGCAGGAGGCAAGATCAGCATGCGAATCTCTCATGTAGTTGTGACGCCCCCAAATTCGGGTATCTTCCAACCCGGCATATGGTGCTACACTATACTCATAACTATACAATCATTCCACTGAAATACAACATAATGAATGTCATTACTATCTTCTTATTACAATCAAAGTATAATCCTTCCCAGGTTCATAAACCGATTACATCGTTTGTTGTTAATAATGTATAATACATACAAACATACTAGTCTATTACACGATGGCTAAGTATCCATCTTAGCTTTGCCCTTATCTCTCTTAGCATTCTCAATACGTTCATCCTTAACTGCAATCATATAATTCATGCAAGAAGTGAGCATAACAAGCTCAGCAAGTTTTAACAAAGGATAATAGTAACACCACATTCGTGAATTATATAACAATTCATACATAACTGAACAAATAGTTATGAAGTATTATGAAACAATAATACTTTAACATTTCATAACATCAATTCCCAAAGTATAGAGTATATTAGGAATTCTGAACCGACCGATAGACCATGAACAGTAGCTTTCTGTTTTCATACTTGAAAAGGATATCACAGCACTAAGGATCTACATCTGCATTACTTACGAGCACTTCTAGGTGATCAGCCTATAGTACTCTATGTTGATCAACACTCATTCGTTAAACGTATTTACATTTAACATTTGGCAAACTCGCGTGCCCATCAAATAATCGATGAAAAATACTTTTCTTTATTCATAGACAAACCTTACCTTCACATCTGTACCAATTACTTGCCATAGGATAGCGTTAACATTTCTATATAGAAAGATATGAATATCAATCAATCTATATCTTACGAGTAGTCTCGCCGAGTTAAATCTGGCATCGACCCTTTTTTTTAAAACCAGTCGTGCAATTCAGTACAATTAATCACATAAAACTTGGCTAACTTGAAAGTCGGATGTTGCTAAGAAAAAACTTGACTTTCAAATATCTTCAAATAACTTAATCGACTGATCACAGCCTTTACAGAATCTACATGATATATTTACATAGCACACCGTAATTAGCTATCAAACAATTATTCACATTGTTCCTACAAACTTCTTTCTCTTCTATGTCTTTGTTAACTTAATATCATTAATAAAGTAAACTCGAGTTATTACCCTTCGTCCCGGCTTATTAACCAACTTACGTTATTAACCGGATTCTATCATCATTGGCAAAGTACCAACATTATTTCCTGACTAGGGTTCATTGATAATACTTTGTGTTCTTCATTCATAACTTACTAACATGCATTAAATTCCTAAATTTCAATAGCATTAACCTTAGTATAGGTAGTATAGGAAAAAATTTAGTACACTTATAAAGTGCATAAACTTTACTCTTCTAGGTCTCTGAACAATTGCAGTTCAAACCTAAGTCATTCAACAATTACTCCACTTTACCACCATGCATGACATCTTAGTACAAAGACCCTGACTGCTGCTACCTGCCATTCGCGATACCAGTCCGTGTCTCTCAACATTTGCGGTAGGAGACTTCCCTATACAAGTGGAAATGCAATACCACTTTTCAATAACTAACTACACTATATCGATGCTCGGTATGCAAGACGTTAAAAGCATTGTCTGCCGCGCCACAGTGCTGCACTCTCAACCTGAGATAATTTTCACAGATAAAAATTTTGGTGAGATTCTCAGAGCCATAACTTCTTCGTTATAAGTCCAATTTGGTCCGTTCAAAAGCCTACACGTCATAAATGACATACTCTACGCGTTCATATAAGAATTCGACATTTTTAAATCTGTTAACTCAAAATTCACTATTAAGTTCATTTTTTAAGCGTTCGTAAACGTTAATGAGCGTTTAATGCTTGTTTTCTTTGTTTTAAGTCAGAATCCAACGATTCTTGATTCCACGACTCTTAAATACGCTATCTCACATGTTGACATTGAAAAACAATATTTCCAAGTCTCACGGCAACTTTTGACTACCAATCCAGAATTTCAACGTTTTCGACGTTTAACGTCTATTTCCGTGAAATTCGCCATAACTTCGTTACTAATGTTCTCTAAGCCAAATCACATGGAATACTCCATGGACTTCATATCTACATCCTAACCAAGCAAGATGCACATATTTACGTATTGATGGAGTTCAATTGTTTATCAACAATCAATCTCTACAATCAATATTTCCATAATTTTAAGTTATGTCAAACCTTATGATTTCTATGATTTCATGACTTATAGAGATTGAATCTATAGTAAGTCATCCCTATTCCACCATACTAGACATACACCACCCATTTATGATTCTCCATACTAAAAAAAAACCAAAAGAGATGGAATTAGAATTAAGGAGTATTACCTTAACGATCTTTGTGATCTTGATAAACTTCTAAGGAAAAAGCTTCAAGGTAGAAGAATGGTTTAAGTCTAGCTCTTTTTCTCTCTCAAATATGTTGGTTGAGTCTTGGAAAAATATCAAATAGCCAACATAGACTACCTATTTATAGGAAAACAAGAGGAAGGGCTTTTTGGTCAAATGTCCCACCTCCTTACTATTCAACACTTTGTCACCAAGTAAAATACTTGGTGACCAAGTGATTATCTTTCCTTGCACACCAAGTGGCCAGCACACCTTGCCCATGGGTCATCCCCATGGGTTTTACCCATTCAGTGACCCACCAGATCGATCCACGGTTCGGTTTTTCTTGCATTAGGCTTAACCAATCTAATATTGGGCCTTGACTTGGGCTTAACACAATAATCCCTTGGGCTTGCTCATTCAATTGATTGGACTAAACATAATTCAACCCAAATGAATTAACATTAAGTCTTAACTTAATTCCATAATACGAATCGTATTCTATGCATACAATTCACGTATTCTCTCCGTATAATACTAGTATGATAATCGTATTGTACTTTGTATTAACTCATCGTATTATACATAGATACTAGATAGTATCATATTTGTATAACACGCTTTAACCATAACGCAATTACTTCTACATGTTTCATTTCATTCTCGGAATTTAATATACTCAACCCTTAGGTTTTAAGTCCGCAGGCGAAAATTTCGTTTTCCATAAATGAAATATTATTAGATATTTCATCTCATCTCGATATTCTATCATTACGCGTTCCTTGAAATTTCAAAATAACTCCCCGAGCAAAAATAGATGAATAGTATTTTTACGGGAATTTCTTGGAAAAAGTTTATTTTCGTCTCGAAAATTCTAAACAATTAATTCTAGCACGTAGCCAGATTACTAACCACATTAGCACATTCAAGGTCATAGAACGACCTTCACATAGCTTACTCACAAAATAAATCAATTAAATTCATTTAATTCACATAATCAAATAAAAATTTAATTGTCATAAAAATCCGATTTTCTCGGGCGTTATAGTAGTGCTCCTGATAGCACGTTCTCCTAAATAGAGCTCCCATCCTCCATCTGTAAAAAGAGGAATCCTGCGGGTAGAAATAACATACTCTACTCCAGTCGAGTACCCATCCTCAAATCCAACTCCCAAATGCTCTCCAGAGTAGGGAATCCATGTGATGACATCCGCTGTCAACAACTCCAGCTGTAGGCAACAATGAGTGAAACCCTCAGCAACTGGGACCTCTGCCAGTATGGAATGATGCCATCTCCATCCTCGTGGATAGGTATCTAAGCCTAGCACTCTCACTGGATGCAAACATGGAAGCCTCTCATAGGCCCAAAACTGCCAACACAAAGGCAACATCTACTGTCAGTCAACACTCTTAACCTATACATGGGAAAGGACAAGAGAAACACTCACCAGCAGAAATGGGTAGAATCCTAACCACGCCTCGGTCAAGCCCTGTGATCGCATGCGCATTCCCCTGATGAAGTAGGCAAAGGTGTAGGAACCCCAATCATACTCTCCTATACGGTCCACGTGTCGAGTGGCGCTGATCAAAGCGAAGGACACCGTAGAGGAATTATCTGCTATGAAGCAGCCCCTAATGATCATCAGGAACAATCGCCGAAGAATGCGATCCCTGACTCTCACATCATTGGGTATGGGCTCACTCAACAGCTCGCTCATAGCATCTATGCTCAAAGGACCCGTACGAACAGTCCTGCCCTTGAGCGCCTCCGCCGGAACTCCCAACAAGGATCTGACGGCAGTAGGGGTAATATCCGCCGTGTAACGCACTGGATCCCCTCCAAACTCCATACCTGTGATAAACCACCAATCCATCGCGTCATCATCACCTCACAGTCCAGCAAATGGAGTGACTGAGTTTGGTGAAACTATCGCTCATACAATGCCCTGAGGTAACCCCAGGGACAGTAATGGGGAAGAATGGAGAAGAACATCCCAAATCCCCAGCCATGTATAATCTCTCTATAGTTATCATGCAAAGCCTGGTACATAGAGTTGATGATAAACCAGTTCCCTCGAGGCTGTGTGAAGTCGGGAACCTACATCAAATGCAGATCAACATCAGAATCCTTGACTCCTCATCAATAGGAAATAAGGAAGATTAAAGATCTAACTTCATACCTCGTTTGCGTGTAGGTATACTGAAGGATGCCTACCCAAGTCACCCAGAAGATTTGGGTTCGCCACTTGAACACCTGGAAATTCCCTACGGGGAACATGTATAGCAGGAGCGGGAACCTTGATCGGTACATCCTCCTCCTCGTCCTCAACATTCGGCACTTCAACCCGAATAAGACGTATCACTGCCTCCACTAAACGACGAGGCTATCTGACAGACCGGTGTTGAGGCTCTTCAGAAGCCCTCCTCCATACACTAGAAGTAGTCCTACGGGAATTGTGACGACCCCAAATCCAGGTACTTGAAACCCAAACTCGGTTCTCCACGATACCATTTCTTTAAGCTGAATAATACTAAAATAATAATATATTCGAACTTAATTTACATACATCAAAGTTTACTTCCCCAGGTACGTGACCTTCAAATACATTCCTTATAATACTTGAATAGATACCAATACAACTATAACTATTAACTCATGATACACACTTATTCGATCAGCTTTCCTTTTCCTTTGTTCGTGTTCGAGCCTTGTGTTGCTCATACATAACTCGAAAACATTTAATTTAAGCAAGGATGAGCATTTGAGTGCCCAAAGAAGTAATAGCAATTATATATATAAGTTTGAAAGAATATAAGTATTCTCTTTACATAACACTTCTACAAATCGAATCGAAAGTTGTGAAGTAATCAGACTTGATAAAAAATTCACATAACAAATCTCTTCCAAATTATTTAAATTTGGCTCGCTCTACCCATGAATAGGGTTTAAGAATCATACTATGAACATTCTTTTCATTTTCGAAAGGTTTGGCGAAATCCATCCGCAAACCGCTTTCTAGCTTACTTAGCACGGAGGGTGATCACCCATTTACCCTTCCTCAGATTGATCAATACTACATAACTTGAACGAAATTCATCGCTCACTCTATCCGCCTTGGGCGCAAAAATCTTCCCATATAGAGATGTTCATACATGCCTGGTTCCAAACCCGAAGGTTTTTAATCTTGCTCAACAATAATATGTAATTCAACATATATGTATACGGGTAATTGACAGAGGTATATCAACATGTGAATAAATGCCATGGTTATCCAAGTGGGGACACTTGTATAACCATTTAGAAATCAACGAATGTAATATATATCCGAGCTAGCATGTTGATAATCAAAGAGTACATAATCATGCAGAATAGAATAATTCAGAAACTTCTTACTCATGTCCATTGCATAAAGGAAATGCAAAGGTAGGATACTTGCCTGATTCGCTGATTACAAATCTCAACTTAGGTTTTATCTCTTTATCACAACCTATCAATAATCAGATCATTAGCTTCGATTAGAACAATATATCTTAACACATAGTATCGCTTTATTATTACGATTGAGACATAGTCTAATCACATAATCACAAAGATCATACTTTTAGTTCCTATTCTATACTTGAAATATTTTTATACATTTTCAAATATCTCATCCATGCTCTTACAAAGAGCCTTTTCTTTCTATTATAGAATTCGACATTTGCTTTGCACAGTCTCGACAACTTTATCGGGTAAAAATACCGAGTCTAAGACTCTTATTTTATACCTCAACATCTCAGAAATATCGACATCTTAATTTTTAATCATTTTTGAAATTTTCAAAATTGAAAAATTTAAAATAATTCAAATCATCACTAAAGGGCCTATAGTGATATAATCTTTATTATTATAGGTGTTCTTCTTCAAATTTAGAACTTCATAATCGGTTCTCAAGTCACCTAGTTTGGTAAATTATAACTTTCAATTATCGTAATCATAATTAAATGATTTAAACATTAAACAATTCCATTATCATTAATAGTTTAATTAATACTAAACTATTAATGAAACCATTACTAAAATATAAAAGTTATTTATAATAACTCAAACTATTTTTAAAACATTTATATTACCTTTAAATGATTTTTAAAACAATAAAAATCATTTTAAATAATTACCATTAATATTTAAATATTAATGTACTATTTATCCAAATATTAAAAGTCATTAATTATAACTTAAAATATTTTTAAATCCTTAATATCCTCTTTAAATGGTTTTTAAATAAGTAAAACCATTTTTAAACTATTTATTTAATAATAATTATTAAATAAACTAAATATCATTAATATTATCTTAATATCATTAATATTTAATTATTAATAAAATTATCATTTAAATATTAAAAGTTATATTTTATAACTTAAAATATTTTTAAATACCTTATTTTCATTTAAAATGATTTTTATAATATTAAAATCATTTTTAAACTAAATTATTTAATATAATCATTAAATAACTTTAATATCATTAATAATAATTAATTAATGAAATTCATCACAAATATTAAAAGTCATCACAAATAACTCATTTACATAACCAATTCTAAGCCAAAATAAACATAGTAAACTAACTAGTTTATTAACAACACTAACTAAACTTCAAAAATTCAAACTTTAACTAACAATTAAAAATAATAACATTACAAAAATTAAATAAGAAACATACCCTAAATACTGAATTCCACGCAATCGAATACGCACTTCCACGCCAAAATTTAACTAAGGAGATCTTTATAAAAAGTTCTCCCACAACAAAGCCTTTCTCAAAAAAATTGGAGGCCTTATTGTTGGTGAATGAAACAAAGGCCAAGCCCTTCTATTTATAGGTTTAGAAAATGGTGAAGTTCTCAACTTAGTCGATGTGGGACTTGGTTTATACTAATTTTTCAATAGCTCACTTTGCGATTTTCTAACGCATTGCTCATAACTCCGATTAATCTGATTTTTGGATATGTTATACATGGTATGTAAGACTATTTTTAAAAAATACGAATTACCCAATTCGGGTTCATTAGGTAGCCCAAATAGTGCGTCAAAAGTGGACGTTCATAACAGTTTTCAATCTCGCTTTCACTTTTACCTCTTCTTCTAAAAAAGCACCATAACTCTTTCATTTTAAAACATTTTTGAGCGATTATTGAGCCCACGCGAAGCTAACTTCTGGGGCTACAACTTTTATTCTTGAGTGTCCCCCGGCAAATGATTGTGTATCCCCCGGCGGGGGTCACAACGTACATCTTTCAAGCATCCAAGTATCCCCGGCGGGGGTCACAACGCACATCTTTCAAGCATCCAAGTATCCCCAACGGGGGTCACAACGCATATCTTTCAATTATCCAAGTATCCCCGGCGGGGATTACAACGCAATGCAACCATTGATACACACATCAATGAAGGTTAAGCAACCTTAATGTCATATCAGCCGATGGCAAGTAAACCCATCGAAGCAACTTATACAAGTATCCTCGGTGGGGGTTACAACGCAATGCAACCATTGATACACATATCAATGAAGGTCAAGCAACCTTGACGTCATGTCAACCGATGGCAAGTAAACCCATCGAAGCAGTTCATCCAAGTATCCCCGTTGGGGGTTACAACGCAATGTGACCATTGACACATATATCAATGAAGGTCAATCAACATTGACAATGCACCCAGCAGGGATCTATCCGATGATACACACATCAACGAAGGTCAAGCAACCCTGACAACAATAGACTGTTGGCAGTAACTCCGACAAAATGAGGAAATATGTTATACACATCCTCAAATAGACAAAGCTTTATCCCCACAGATCTTTTATACACAAGAGGCACCTCTATGAAATATAAGCCAATATCTAGGATTCAAGACTTTGGTGATAGCCCCAACGTCAACATCTTTGAAGACTTGGATCGCATATCCAAGCTATCACTGATTGTCATCCCAACAGGATTACTTGACAATCATGCATCATACATTTGCATCATGTTGCTGCATATAGCATCATGTTTACCTTACTTGCATTTCAAGTGTCTAGGATTCTTTATCCTATCTATGGCTTGCATTGCATGAATATGATAAAGAGGGGCATCTATAGACATTCAAATTTTTTTGCACGCCTGTTACTGACATTGCAGGAGGGCAGATCAGTCTTTCGGAGATAACCCTGGAAGATAGATTACATCCATTCCGGATACTACCAGAAGTTCAAGCTCAAAACTTGAAACACACACTGGAAGGAACATTTCCAACCTCAGAGATAACTTCGAGTTTCGTCCTTGGAAATAACCCCAAGGAGTACTATTGCAGTTCCGGCGATAACTCCAGAAATGCTTATTTCAAATGCATGATATCAGCTTCAAGCTCAGACATCCTACCGAGGCACTCATACTTCAGACACGGAGCTAACACCGGGAAGACAGATTCTCCAACAGATGAGATTGTGGCATACAAACAAGTAGTCCAATTTCAGATGTAACCTTAAGCAACGTCTTCTTTCAGCTCAAACCGGCGATAACCCCGGTGAGGAGTCAAACGTCATCTTACCGCCTCAACATTCTCTCTCACAAGATGATATCGCAGCATACCAATAAGTAGTCCAATCTCAGATGTAATCCTAAGCAACGTTTGCTTTCAACTTAAACCGGCGATAACCCCGGCAAAGAGTCAAACGTCATCTTACCCCCTTCAACACATGCGTGTCGTCTCAACACTTCATACATACATACATCCAACAATGTCCCACAAGAACCGAGGAGTTATAATCCTGAGTGACTATTACGCATGACAGTACCTTGGATAGAATTTGAAGCTTGAAGACCATGGGCATAGACCCCTCTTCCTGACTTCGTACAACCTCTAATCCAAGTCATTGTGTAACTCTCGACACAAGCGGTCCGAAGAAGGTCACATATACCTCGTTCGGATGCTCGGATTGAAGTTCTGCAAGTTCAAGCAGACATTACAGTGAACGAGTGCACGTACTTCAAGATGATGGGACCATGAGGCCTAGATGCACACCACGACCACCACGGTGTATATAATCATGGCTGCCAAGTAGTGTACTTACTACCATTAGTCTATAAATATAGACCTTGGGGTAAGCCATTTAAGAAGAGGAAGAAGAGAGAAAAGGCGAGAAAGCCCTGTCCAATTTACTCTGTATACACCCATATTGAGTGTTTCCTCAGTTTAAACACCTGTTAGCTCACATATAGCTACACTTTTATCCAGCGAGAGCTGAGTGTTTATCCACATAGAGTCATAGAAGTCTACTTTGGCAGCCCACTATAAGCCTTCTTACATTCTATAAAGCCTTCTTTCCATATTAGCACACACTGTTATACACATTGAGAGTCGTGTAGTGTGTGTTTGCCCGAACTTCGGTCCATGGTTTTCATTTCTGTCTATATATATATATATTTATATGTGTATATATTTTATATATGGACTAACATTATCGAGTTATGCCTCAATTGAGCCTAGACTTATGTCTGGAGCGTTTATTTGCTTTTATATATATATATATATATATATATATATAACTGTTGTCAGATATATCTGATGAGCCTGGATTTTACATCCGGAGCATTTACCTGCTTATATATATATATACATATATATATATATTTACATTACTGTCAGGCCTGGAGTTTACTTCGTGGCCTTTTATAGCTTTATTTATGTTTCATTCCCGCCTCGAGTTTACTTATGGGCGCTTGATACGCTTTTATGCCTTTATTTACATTTCGTCCCACCGGAGTTTACTTAAGTGGTGGTTGATCATGTCCATATATATATATATATATATATATATATATATATATATATATATATATATATATATATATTTTTACCGCTTTTATATATTTACATTTCGATCCCCCATGGAGTTGCTTTGTGGTGGTTGATCATGTCTATATATATATATATTTTGAGTTTTATATATATAAATCGCTATCGCTTTCCATACAAATTGCGTGATTATGTGAGCCTAGAATCATGTGATCACAGATTCATCTCCATCAATCTAGATTCTGTTCCCATGATGGACATATTTTTCAAATTGTAAGCAAACTTATACATTATTTTATAGTGTCTCGAATTTCCTTGGATGGTCATTCATGCCCATGAGGAGTTCTTGTGCTTTATATTATTTTTTTTAGAATGCTTCGCATCTCAAAAATAAAAGCAAACAAGCCGAACATTTAATAATAAAATGGAAGTATGAAAAGGTCTCAATTCCTATTGAGCACAGGGTTTGAAAAACCTCTTTTACAAAACTTCATTGATATCTCTTGGTTAAAACTAAATTTTTCTATAAAATTCAAACCTTGTGTATATAGGTGCGAATGAGGCCTCGCACTACTTTTAAATAATTTCATATTGATCCACACACACACAAACACACACATTCATATAACAATTTCTTTGAAAAGTGGCGGTCACCGTGGTAACACGGATGTCGGGGGGTGCCTAACGCCTTCCCTCCGCATAATCAAGCCCCCGGGCCCAAAATGAATCTCGGTTTCACAAACCCGTCTAGCAGTGTCAAAACAATAGGTCAATGAGCAAACCTTTTCGGTTGTGTTGGTGCAACTAGTTAAATACACCAACTGGCGACTCTTAAAGTCAAATCGTCGACATTATACATGTCAGACCTTTTTCACTTGTTTTTTCAAACAAATCTCACATTAACATTAGAACACCAAAGAACAAGTAACGGAAAAGGGACACTCAAAAATCCCGACGTCGACATTTTCGATCCCCCGTGGAGTTGCTTTATGGTGGTTGATCAAGTCTGTATATATATATTTACAACTTTTATATATATAATCGCTATCGCTTTCCATACAAACCGCAAAGATCATGTGAGCCTAGGAATCATGTGATCACAGATTTAGTCTACTAAATCTAGATTCAGTTCCCATTATGGACATTTTTCACCGCGAAGCGACTTGTACATTATTTCCAATTAATCAATTTCCTTGGATGGTCATCATGCCCATGAGGAGTTCTAAGATCACAGATATTATTTTTCTCAAGATGCTTCGCATCTCGAAAATAAAAGCAAACAAGCCGAACATTTAATAATAAAATGGAAGTATCAAAGGCCTCAATTACTATTGAGCAAAGGGTTTGAAAAACCTCTTTTTAAAAAATTTCATTGCTATATCATGTTTAAAACTAAATTTTTATTAATTCAAACCCTATGTATATAGGTGCGAACGAGGTACATCACTACTTCCAAATAATTGCACATTGATCCATACACACACACACACACATATTCATATAACAGTTTCTTTGAAAAGTGGCGGTCACCGTGGTAACACGGATGTCGGGGGGCGCCTAACACCTTCCCTCCGCATAATCAAGCCCTCGAACCTAAATGAATCTCGGTTTCACAGACCCATTTAGCAGTGTCACATCACTGGGTCAATGTGCATACCTTTTCGGTTGCGTTGGTACAACCAGTTAAATACACCAACTAGCGACTCTTAAAGTCAAATCGTCGACATTATACATGTCGGACCTTTTTCACTTGTTTTTTTAAACAAATCTCGCATTAACATGAGAACACCAAAGAACAAGTAACGAAAAGGGACACTAAAAATCTCGACGTCGACACTTAATAACTTAAAATCCTTATGCCTTGTTTGGTAAAACCTATTTAAATTAAAGACTTAACATTCATTAAGCCTTGTTTGGCAAAACTGAATTAAACTCCTTTAATTTATTTTAATAACTCATTTATAGCCTAGATTATTGTCACACTTTTATTACCAAATTAAATTAAGAACATTATAATAATCCATTTAATCCATATCAACTCTTTAACTTAATTATTAAATTAAATTAGAATATTATCTCATAATAATTAATTTTCTTAACTTATTAATTATTTATTTAACAAATAAATAATCAAATCAAATCAAATTAAACAAATATTTATTCTATAATAAATACATCAATTAAATTATTTATATAATTCAATAAATATTTGAAATTATAATTTAAAATTCTGGATTGTTACATCCTTCCCTCCTTACAAGGATTATGTCCCTGTCGACGTCGGGATTTTTATTTGTCCCTTTTCTGTTCTTGTTCTTTGGTGTTCTCATGTTATGTGAGATTTGTTTGAAAAAATAAGTGAAAAAGGTCCGACATGTATCATGTCGACGATTTGACTGTAAGAGTCGCCAGTTGGTGTTTTTAACTGGTTGCACCAACGCAACCGATAAAATGTTTGCACATTGACCTAGTGATGTGACAATGCTAAATGGGTCTGTGAAACTAAGATTCATTTGGGTTCGGGGGCTTGATTATGTGGAGGGGAGGTGTTAGGCACCCCCATGACATCCGTGTTGCCATGGTGACCGCCACTTTTCAAGAAACTGTTATATGAATGTGTGTGTGTGTGTGTGGATCAATGTGTAATTTATTTGGAAGTAGTACGAGGCCTCGTTCGCACCTATATACAAAGGGTTTGAATTTATATGAAAAATTCAGTTTTAAACATGATATAGTAGTGAATGTGACGATTTGATTGTTTTAATTGTGATTATGTGGACAGAATCCTTGTAAGGAGAGAAGGATGTAACAATACGAAATTTTAAATTATAATATTACATATTTATTGAGTTATATAAATATTTAATGGATGTATTTATTATCGAATAAATATTTGTTTAATTGATTTAATTTATTTGGTTAATTATTTGTTAAATAAATAATTAATGAGTCAAGGAAATTATTATTATGATGATATTTCAATTTGATGGTTAATTATTTATGTTGAGTTGTGTGATTAAATGATTTATAACAATTTGAAATTTCAAATTATAATATTACATATTTATTGAGTTATATAAATATTTAATGAATGTATTTATCATCGAATAAATATTTGTTTAATTTATTTGATTTAATTTGGTTAATTATTTGTTAAATAAATAATTAATGAGTCAAGAAAATTATTATTATGATGATATTTTAATTTGATGGTTAATTGTTTGTGTTGAGTTGTGTGATTAAATGATTTATTTAATTAATTGTTCTTTGAATTAATTAAATTAAATATGAAAGCTTGATTAAGTAAAGTGTGACAAATAACTATAGTATAAGGAGTTATTAAAAATAAATTGAAGTAGTGTTAATCTAGTTTTACCCAAACAATGCTTAAGGGTATAAACTCTTTAATTTTTAAATGGTTTGCCAAACAAGCCTTATGGCTTTTGGGATTTCTAATTTTTGAAAATAAAATAAAATAAATAATATGAATAAAATAAAATAAATTAATTAAATAATATAATATATTTATAATAGATACATTTCTTTTAACTGATGTTAATAATTAGGATTATTAAGGTCATCGTTTTTTTTTTCTTGGTGCTTAAGTGCTACATGACTTGGTATTTGGAAATATTGAGAAGAGAGTTTAGAGAGTTGATAGAACTTGGCAGTGAAACTTAGAGAGAGTTGAGAGGAAACTTGAGGATTTCGTAGCGATCATCAGTGTGTTTAGCAAGAATTTCTGTCAAGCAACAAAATGTATGTTCATAACTGTGATAATATATATGTGTATATACATGTTTCACGGCAAGAATTTTCTTATATTCTATAAAATCAATTGTGGAATTATGGACATATGTAGTTGATAATTGTGGTCATACATGTTTGTAATGCTGGAGTAATGTTCAAACAACGAAATTGCATGCTAAATTGTTCGACAATAGGAAAAATATGATGTCAGTGTTTATGTTCTTCATATAGTCTGAGTAAGTATCAATTTTATTGGCCAATTTGTATGTGAAATTATAAATTGAAGTTTATATGTGTTAGTTCATTGAGATACGAACATAATGTAATTTGAATGAGATGATTTGAGCATGTAATGAAATCAGTGTTAATTTTTGGATGAATATCAAAAATATTGAGTTTTTTATGAAAAACATGAAATTTGATAAATTACAGTAGTATAATTGTTGTTAAGTTGTTCTATATTGATATATAAGTGAGGAAACAAGTTGTAATGGTGTTGTACCATTTGTATGTGTTAATTTCACTGTTTGATGAGTAAAATTCGTTGGTTGGCTTTATGAAAAGTGTCGTTGGCATTGGTTTATGAAAAGTGTCATGCGCTTCCATATAAAACTCATGTCGCGCGTACATGAGTACCCATTTTCGACACATATATTATTCGCAGACTCGGTTGTTCTTAAGGTTATGGAATGTGAGAATCATGTAACAACAAGGTTAAATAGAGTCATGTTATGATTATGAATTAAAATATTTAAAAGTGATTAATAATGTATGTGATAATGTGGTTCTAAAATTATGTGAGTTTTCCGAAATGTAAATGGGATGATCGTGAGTTTAATTTCTATAGCTTGAGTTTAATTTTATAGCTTACGCTCAAGGCAAGTTTTCTAACTCTACATTTACGTTGAGTAAGTTTCTAAACCTTATTTTTTTACATTGTGCAAGTTTATTCTTATGGTTGAGCAAGTTCTTGTATCTAGTTTGTTTATGATTTCTAAATTTAGATTATTTTTTTTTGATATTGAACAAGTTATTCTTGTCTTTAACTTGTTATCTAGCATGCAAATTTACATACTCTAATATACTCATGTTGAACAAGTTATATCGTTTAAAGTACTATTTTTGGTGCATGCTTAGTACTCATTTCCAAACAACCTTGGCTTATCATTGTTCAAGCAAGGCATATTATAATTATTCAATGTTTATGCTGTTAGCAAATTTACATACTCTAATATACTCAAGTTGAACAAGTTATATTGTTTAAAGTACTATTCGTGGTGTATGCTTAGTACTCAGTTCCAAACAACCTTGTCTTATCATTGTTCAAGCAAGGCATATTATAATTATTCAATGTTTATGTTGTTTGTTTATTCCTAAAGCATGATCTTAATTTTCAATGTCGATTTAGTTATGATTACTCCATAGCATAATGTTGTCAATATTGTATTCAACTAATCCTTAGTTGATGACCTTTGAATTCTAAATTACCCTTGAAATGTATCCAAACCAAACTTACTTTGGTGCGGACTTGTACTCTAAATACTGAGATGAACAACCCTATTATTATTAGGGGATAACTTACGCGTAGCGTTAAATGTTTGTGCACAATACATGGTACGGGCGGGTGATCCCCCAAGTACGAGGAGTCCTTATAGTCTTATGACTGTTAAAGTTGGAGTTGAAAGATTACTCACAACTGTGGACAGAGTTCATGGTCTTATGACCCTCAGTTAGATATATTCCATATTTTGGATTCCTATTTTTGATTGTCATCGTTAGAGTACTATTCAATTTTGATGAGCCTTTTGTTGGCAATTATTATTATTATTATTATTCTCTTGTTGATTCATTGTTATATCTAGTGAGCAATTGTTTTGCTCACTCTTGCATATTTATAAACTCATTGCAGCTAAAGTGGAGAAGGTAGATGAACCTTCAACTAGCAAAGGAAAGGGAAAATTGTACAAGTGATGCTGATTTGTACTTTTATTTATTATGATGATCTTAGACTTTATTTTAATGATATTATGTAATAATTTATTTCAGCATTTGAATGACGTTTAAAGGTTAGATAACCTGGGATGTTTTGAGTTTAATTATGTAACCCTATTTAAAGGGAGGATTTTATGGTTTAAATATTATTTTATTTGGGTAGATAGTATGAATGTTTGAATAGTGAGCACCAAATCTTGTGGGAATGAAGTACCTAGATTTGGGGGTGTCACAGGTTGGTATCAAAGCTTTAGGTTATGAACCTTAGGTGGGGAAAAGCCTTAGGAAGTAACCTTTGAAAAGATAGTGATGATAAACTCTTATCGAGTTTTAGGAAAGAGAAAGTAATAAAACACTTATGTGCTTATGTGATTATGATTTATGTGCTCGTGAGTGTAGAGTAGTAATGATTAGTAATTAAAACTTAAAATTTGGTTGACAGGATGGCTAATGTAGGAGGATCCAGTCAGGCCAAAGAGGAGGAGCCTCGAGATATTCAGGTGATTTGGGAACAACTACTACCACGAGAAACAGTTTCGTCGGTCACAGTAGTTGAGCAGGAGAGAGTACCTGATGAGGAGGATGAGATAGAGACGGACGAGGAGGATCCCGTGGAGCTGCCATAGTCGGGGGATGAGGAGGAAGAGGAGGAAGATCTTCCACTTAGTTCGATAGCTGCCCGTATGTACGACGAGGTGTATGACCGCAATGTGAAACTTCAAGACACCGTCGAGAAGTTACAGGAGATAGTAGCTGAACAACAGACCTCGATGGCACAGAAAGATGATGAGATCCAGGATCGAGAAGAACGACTGAACAACGTTTAAGAGAAGTTGGTCCACACCGAAGGAGAGAATGAGCGAATGATAGAGAAGATTGTAGAACTGGAGAATAAGCTGAAAGAAGAATCTACAAAAAGGGCAAGAGCTGAAGATGCGTACAATGAAGCTTATCAACGAGCCGGAATGACAGAGAGAGACGCGCAAGCAAAGAGGAGGAAGATGGATGAGATGAATAACGTATTCAACATCGTGATTAATCGAGATCAAGATCGAGTCATGGGTTATCTGATTCAGTTCGAGACGCTACCATCATACGTATTGGATCGCCGAACAATGTTCCGAATCATGGAGGAAGAGCGTCATAAGGCTACGCAGTATCTTAGTAGAACATTGTAGAAAATGTAATTGATAGGTGGTTAGATAATAAATAAATATAAATCTAAATCTATGATATATAACCAATGGGATAGATGATGATGATGTTATCCTACCTGACTCATTATAGTTCAGAAAAGTAAATGTAAATAGCAATGATGCTATTGTTTTGATGTTTTCTTTAAAGATGATGAATGAATAAAAGTTATTGTTTTATTCAAAGTGTTAAGTGTGTGACAAACTTTTATGATGTGCAACTTAAGTATATAATACTTAAAAGATTGAATAGAATCGATGAGTGTATTTTTTTGTAAAATGGCTTCAAGACGCCAACCACCACGACGAGAAGAACCACCGAGGAAAATAATAATAATAATGTGGAAGGAAACCCGGTTCGGCAGCTAGTGACGTTACTGACGGGTGCTTTACATAATCAACCTCAAAATCAAGGTACAACGTTTAAGGACTTTAAGGCGGTTGGACCACCAGAATTCCGAGGGTCCATGAATCCAGTTGAGGCTCAGACCTGGATTATGGAGATCGAGAAGGTTTTTGATGTTGCTAGGGTAGAAGATAATAAGAAGACTACTTTTGCAACTTTCATGTTGAAAGCAGAGGCTAGTTATTGGTGGCAGGCTAATAAAACTCAAGAAGGACCAGGGGTGATGGCCTGGGATAGGTTTAAGGAGCTGTTCTTCGAGACCTATTTCCCAGAGAGTTCGAAGAGTCAGCTAGAGGTGCAGTTTTTGGAGCTAAAACAAGGATCAATGTCAGTGTCTGAGTATGCCGCAAAATTTAACGAGTTGGTGAGGTTTGTGCCATATCAAGTCAGCATAGACGAGTGCAAGGCGAAGAGGTTCGAGCAGGGACTGAAACCCTAGTTGTACAATAGGGTCTCCCTGTTCCAATTGAAGACGTTTGCAGCAGTGATGGAGAAGGAGATTCTTACTGAAAGTGGAGGTGAAGCAGTAACAAAACATAATCAAAAGCAGAGGAAGAAGAAAGGTGAAGGTGAAGCTAAGAGTGGTGGTAGTAACGGCGGAAATGGTAACAATTTGAAAAGGAAGTGGAATGCGAATGGGGAAGCTGGAAATCAACAAAGAAACCAGCAAAATAAGAAGTTCAAAGCATGCGCTACGTGTGGAAAGTTTCACAAGGGTGCATGCTTGATGGGGAAACGGGTATGCTTCAATTGTGGCCAGGAGGGTCACATCGCCCCAAATTGCACTCAAACTAAGAAGAATGTGTGCTTCACATGCGGATCCAAGGATCACTTTGCTCGTGAATGCCCTAAGAAGAGATCTGGTGAGTCAATTGGGAGCAAAGGAAATGCTAGTGGAGGAGCATTGGCTATTGCTGGACCCACATCAACAAACAAGCCCACAGCCAGAACCTTCAACATGACGGTTTAGGACGCAGTGCAATCAAAAGATGTCGTGTCAGGTATTATCCTAATCAATGATATAGATGCATATGTATTATTTGATTCGGGTGCTACTTGTTTGTTTATATCTGATGATTTTGCAAAGAAGTTAGAAATACCTTGTGATGAGTTGAAATTCCCTTTAAACATAGAAATTGTAAATAGGGAAGTGATTCCTGTTAGGTTCATGTACAAGATCTGTAGGGTGAACATTAAGGGGAATGTTATGAAAGTAGATTTAATCCCGATAAAACTCGGAGAGTTTGATGTTATTTTGGGAATGGATTGGCTATTCAATTATGGAGCGGTAATTGACTTCCAAAAGAAGTGTGTAAACCTTATAACTCCGTCAAAGGTTGTTTTTCATGGTAGCAAATCGCCTAGACAAATGAAATGTCTGATGATGATGCAAGCCAAAAAGTTATTGAGTCGTAATGTGTAGGGTATTTAGCTTACATAGTCGATACTCAAAAGGAGAAGGGTGTGAAATTGAGAGGAAATATAAGTGGTTGTGGGGAGTTCGTGGACGTGTTTTTTGGAGGATTTTCCAGACTTTCACCGACCGAGAAATCGAGTTCGTGATCGACTTAGCGCCAGAACCGCCCCGATATCGAAGGCCCCGCATGAATGGCCCCGTGGGAAATGAAGGAACTAATGGTGCAACCGCAAGAGTCATAGACAAGAAGTATATTCAATCAAGAGTGTATCACCGTGGGGAGCACCGGTGTTATTTATGAAGAAGAAGGATGGATCAATGCGCTTTGCATTGATTATAGAGAATTGAACAAAGTCACTATTAAGAACAAATATCCATTACCAAGAATAGATGACTTGTTTGATCAATTGAAGGATGCTAGATATTTTTCAAAATAGATTTGAGAAGTGGGTATCATCAATTGAAAGTGAGGAAGGAGGATGTACCAAGACAAATATTCGAAACTCGGTATGGACATTATGAATTTTTAGTAATGTCATTTGGTTTGACAAATGCCCTCGCAAAGCTGTTCATGGATTTGATGAACAGGGTGTTTAAACCATTTTTAGACAAATTTGTGGTGGTATTTATCGATGATATTTTGTTGTACTCTAAAACTCAAGAGGAACATGTGGAACACTTACGCCCCGATGTTGGAGACGTTAAGAAAGGAAAAGTTATACGCGAAATTCTCTAAATGTGAATTTTGGGCCGGAATGTGTACAATTTCTTGGGCATGTAATCGATAAAGATGGGATTTCATGATCCATCAAAAGTTAAAGTCTATGATAATTTGGGAACAACCAAGAACTCCATCGTAAGTAAGAAGTTTCTTGGGGTTGGTAGGATATTATAGATTTATTTATTCAAGATTTTTCCAAGATTGTAACTCGCTGACAAATTTGACAAGAAAATCAGAAAATTTGTTTGACGAGAGAAATGTGAAGAAAGTTTTCAAGAATTAAAGAAGAAGCTCGATTGTGGCACCTGTGTTGTCATTACTAGATAATACAGAAATTTTGTGGTGTATAGTGATGCTTCACAAAGGGATTGAGTTGTGTCCTTATGCGAATCGACAAGGTTATTGCGTATGCATCAAGGCAACCGAAAGACTACGAAAAAGGGTATCCGACTCATGATTTAGAGTTCATAGCGCGTTTGTGTTCACACCAAGATATGGAGACACTATCTCTACGGAGAAAAATGTGAGATCTACACACACCATAAAAGTCCAAGTATATTTTCACACGTAAAGACCTCAACATGCGAAAAAGAGATGGATGGAATTGATAAAGGATTATGATTTGAGAGATCTTTTATCATCCGCAAAGCTAATGTGGTTGCGATGCCTTAAGTAGGAAAGGCGAGAGAAAAGTTGATGTTGTTAATAGATAAGGAGGAGCTTATTGCAAAGAATGGCAAGGCTAGAGTCGGAAATCAAATTTCTAGAAGAATCCAATAAAAAATTGTTCCAGATAGAAGCTAGTCCAACTTTGGTGGACAAAGTGAATAACGCACAACAACTACAGATGAAGAATGCAAGAAAATAAAGCAAAGTGTAGTCGAGGGCAAAAAAAAAGAAGTACTAGTCGACATCATGGGAATGCTAAGATTCGAGGGACGAATTTGGGTTCCAAAGAAGACAGATATTAAAGAAGACATCTTGATGGAAGCTCATAGCTCAAGATATTCAATTCATCCAGAAGTACGAAAATGTATCAGATTTGCGGGCCATTTTTGGTGGCCGAACATGAAAAGAGATGTTGCGAATGCGTTGCAAAGTGCTTGACATGTCGAGAAAGTGAAGGCCGAGCATCAACGATCAAGCGGATTACTTCAACCGCTGGAGATACCGGAATGGAAGTGGGAGCATATCACAATGGATTTTGTGGTAGGTCTTCCAACGACTCGTAAAAGGATACGACGCGAATATGGGTGATAGTGATGATTGACAAAATCACACACTTTTGCCAATAAAGATTAGATTTAATCTTGATCACCGGCAAAACTATACGTTAAAGAGATCGCCTCAAGACATGGAGTTCCAGTGTCAATTGTATCGCATGTAGATCCGAGGTTCACATCAAATTTTTGAAGAGACTACAAGAATGCATGGGAACGCAATCAAGATGAGCACAAACAGATCATCCGCAAACCGATGGGCAAAGCGAAAAGAACGATCCAGACGCTGGAAGATATGCTTAGAGCGTGCATCATGGATTTCAAAGAAAATTGGGATGATCATCTACCGTTGGTGGAATTTGCATACAACAACAGTTACCATGCAAGCATTGGTATGCCGCAATACGAGGCGTTATACGGCAGAAAGTGCTAAACTCCACTATGCTGGGATGAAGTTGGAGAACGGTAATTTTAGGCCCAGAAATCGGTTCAAAGAGATCATCGAAGTTGTCAAACTCATCAGAGCAAGATTGGTAGTTGCTCAAGATCGACAAAAAAGTATGCTGATAAACACAGACAGAATCGTGAATTTGAAGCGAGAAGTTTCGTGTTCCTGAAAGTCTCTCCTTGGAAGGGGAAAATTTGTTTTGGTAAGAAAGGAAAACTCAGCCCAAGGTTTATTGGACCTTTTGAAATTCTACGTAGAGTGGGAGAGGTGGCTTACGAAGTAGCTTTACCTCCACAATTAGAACATGTGCACAATGTTTTTCATGTGTCGGTGTTGTGACCGTATAAACCCGATTACAAGCATGTGATTGAGTATGAACCATTGCAGTTCAGTAAAGATTTGTCTTACGAAGAGATTCCTATCCAGATAGTCGACAGGAAAGAGCAAGTGCTCAGGAATAAGTGATACCTTCTGTGAAGGTGATACGGAGGAACGACAACGTCGAAGAGGCTACGTGGGAACTCAAAGCAGAAATGATGAAGAATTACCCTGAGTTATTTTCTTAATCTGTGTCTTCGATTCTGGGGACAGAATCTTTATAAGTAGGGGAGAATGTGACTATTTGATTGTTTGAATTGTGATTCTGGGGACAGAATCCTTGTAAGGAGGAAAGGATGTAACAATCTGAAATTTCAAATTATAATATAACATATTTATTGAGTTATATAAATCTTGAATGGATGTATTTATCATCGAATAAATATTTGTTTAATCGATTTGATTTTATTTGGTTAATTATTTGTTAAATAAATAATTAATGAGTCAAGGAAAATTATTATTATGATGATATTTCAATTTGATGGTTAATTGTTTGTGTTGAGTTGTGTGATTAAATGATTTATTTAATTAATTGTTATTTGAATTAATTAAATTAAATATGAAAGCTTGATTAAGTAAAGTGTGACAAATAACTATAGTATAAGGAGTTATTAAAAATAAATTAAAGTAGTTTTAATCTAGTTTTACCCAAATAATGCTTAAGGGTATAAACTCTTTAATTTTTAAATGGTTTGCCAAACAAGCCTTATGGCTTTTGGGATTTCTAGTTTTGAAAATCAAATAAAATAAATAATATGAATAAAATAAATTAAATAAATTAAATAATATAATATATTTATAATAGATATTTCTTTTTAACCGATGTTAATAATTAGGATTATTAAGGTCATCAGTTTTTTTTTTTCTTGCTAAGCTTAAGCTATACATGACTTAGTATTTGGCAATATTGAGAAGAGAGAGTTCAGAGAGTTGATAGAACTTGGCAAAGTGAAACTTAGAAAGAGTTGAGAGAAAACTTGAGGATTTCGTAGCGATCATCATTGTGTTTAGCAAGAATTTCTGTCAAGCAACAAAAGGTATGTTCATAACTGTGATAATATATGTGTATATACATGTTTCACGGAAAGACTTTTCTTATATTCTGTAAAATCAATTGTTGAATTATGGACATATATAGTTGATAATTGTGGTCAGACATGTTTGTAATGCTGGAGTAATGTTCAAACAAGGAAATTGCATGCTAAATTGTTCGACAGTAGGAAAAATATGATGTAAGTGTCTATGTTCTTCATATAGTCTGAGTAAGTATCAATTTTATTGGCCAATTCATATGTGAAATTATAAATTGAAGTTTATATTTGTTAGTTCATTGAGATACGAACATAATGTAATTTGAATGAGATGATTTGAGCATGTAATGAAATCACAGTGTTAATTTTTGGATGAATATCAAAAATATTGAGTTTTATATGAAAAACATGAAATTTGAGAAATTACAGTAGTATAATTGTTGTTAAGTTGTTCTATATTGATATATAAGTGAGGAAACAAGTTGTAATGGTGTTGTACCATTTGTATGTGTTAATTTCACTGTTTGATGAGTAAAATTCGTGTTGGTTGGCTTATGAAAAGTGTCATGGCTCTGTTCTGTATATCTGGGTTCTGCAAGTCGTCGTGCGTGTAGAAATTTCTTCTTAGCAGCGAGCACCGCGTCATTGACTTCCCTATATAAAACTTCTATAAAACTCTGGCAATGCTGAAAGTACCCATTTTCGTATTAATCAAGTCTGTTTATTCTGCAGACTCTGGTTGTTCGTTGTAACTTAGCTTAAGGTTATGGAATGTGAGAATCATGTAACAAGAAGGTTAAATAGAGTCATGTTATGTGGATTATGAATTAAAAATTTTCAAAGTGATTGGAAAATCGAGAATGCTTTATGTTATAATGTGGTATACATAATGAACGTTAGGCAAGTATTGCGAAGTAAAACACTTAGAGTTTCTGAAATGTAAATGGTAATGATCGTGTTATGATATGTTAGCATATCTAATAGGTATTGTGGTTCTAAAATTATGTGTAGGTGATCATGAGTTTAATTTTATAGCTTATGCTCAAGGCAAGTTTTCTAACTCTACATTTACGTTGAGAAAGTTTCTAAACCTTATTTTTTTTACATTGTGCAAGTTTATTTTTATGGTTGAGCAATTTCTTGTATCTAGTTTGTTTATTATTTCTAAATTTAGATTATTTTCTGATATTGAACAAGTTATTCTTATCTTTAACTTGTTATCTAGCATGCAAATTTACATACTCTAATAAACTCATGTTGAACAAGTAATATCGTTTAAAGTACTATTTGTGGTGCATGCTTAGTACTCAGTTGGCTTATCATTGTTCAAGCAAGGCATATTATAATTATTCAATGTTTATGCTGTTAGGAAATTTACATACTCTAATATACTCATGTTGAACAAGTTATATCGTTTAAAGTACTATTTGTGTTGCATGCTTAGTACTCAGTTCCAAACAACCTTGGCTTATCAATGTTCAAGCAAGGCATATTATAATTATTCAATGTTTATGCTGTTAGGTTATTCCTAAAGCATGATCTTAATTTTCAATGTCGATTTAGTTATGTTTATTCCATAGCATAATGTTGTCAATATTGTATTCAACTAATCCTTAGTTGATGACCGTTGAATTCTAAATTACCCTTGAAATGTATTCAAACCAAACTTACTTTGGTGCGGACTTGTACTCTAAATACTGAGATGAACAACCCTATTATTATTAGGGGATAACTTACGCGTAGCGTTAAATGTTTGTGCAAAATACATGGTACGAATGGCTGATCCCCCTAAGTACGAAGAGTCCTTATAGTCTTATGACTGTTAAAGTTGGAGTTGAAAGATTACTCACAACTTTGGACATAGTTCATGGTCTTATGACCCTCAGTTAGATATATTCCATATTTTGGATTCCAATTTTTGATTGTCATCGTTAGAGTACTATTCAATTTTGATGAGTCTTTTGTTGGAAATTATTATTATTATTATTATTATTATTATTATTATTATTATTATTATTATTATTATTATTATTATTATTATTATTATTATTCTCTTGTTGATTCATTATTATATCCAGTGAGCAATTGTTTTGCTCACTCTTGTATATTTATAAACTCATTGCAGCTAAAGTGGCGAAGGTAGATGAACCTTCAACTAGCAAAGGAATGGAAAATTGTACAAGTGATGCTGATTTGTACTTTTATTTATTATGATGATCTTAGACTTTATTTTAATGATGTTATATAATAATTTATTTCCGCATTTGAATGACGTTTAAAGGTTAGATAACCTGGGATGTTTTGAGTTTAATTATGTAACCCTATTTAGAGGGAGGATTTTATGGTTTAAATATTATTTTATTTAGGTAGATAGTATGAATGTTTGAATACTGAGCACTAAATCTTGTGGGAATGAAGTACCTAGATTTGGGGGATCGGAAATGTAAATAAAGAAATAAATGCGACAACTGCCACGAAGTAAACTCCAGGCGGGACGAAATGTAAATAAAACAGTAAAAGGCCACGAAGAAAACTCAAGGCCTGACAAAAATGTAAATATATATATATATAAGAGATAAATGTAGAAGATGTTTCTCAATCTCGGCTCGGTTTATCATTTCAGCGATTTGTCGCTATATATATATATATAAGCAAATAAACGGTCCAGACATAAGTCTAGGTTAAATCGAGGCATAACTCGATAATGTTAGTCCATATACATAAATATATACATATATATAAGTATATATATACGAATGAAATGAAAATCACGAATCAAGTCCTGCACAACACGACTCTCAATGTGAAGAATAGTGTGTGCAAAAGATGAAGAGAAAGGCTTTATAATGTGTAAGAAGGCTTACAGTAATGCCAAAGAAGACTTCTAGGACTATAAATAGATGAACACTCAGCTCCCGCCGGTAAAAATATAGCTATATGTGAGCTAACAAGTGTTTAAAATGAGAACGCACTCAATATGGGGTGTGTACAGAGCAAATTTGACAAGGCTTTCTCGCCTTTTTTCTCTTATAAATGGCCACCCCAAGCTCTATATTTATAGAGTGGTGGTCACAGGTACTATAAGCATACTGTAGATGATCTCTGCTGCAGTGAAGATGAGATCATCTACTACCGCCTGGGGTGCCCCGGACTCCGCTGGTCCCACTGTCTCTCGTGGCGCCCCAAAATAGATATACATCACCCATTTTAGGTCGTCAATAACATGGCATGTAAAACAACTATAACTTTATTAATACATCATAAAAAAGCTGTGAGTTTAAATACAAATATTGTCTTCTGACAATATCCATACCCAAATAAATTCTCATCACAATTATTGATACATTATTTTACAAAAATGGTGAGGACTACTAAACAACTTCTAGAATCATCATTCCATACCCCCGACTAGTACTCGCTACATTCTCGCCTCCGGAGAAGAAAAATAGAACAAAAGGGAAAGGGGTGAGCTCAACTAGCCAGTAAAGAATATTATGACTAAGATAATATAGAACAAATTATCGTTAGTCTTCAACAGAAAAAAAAATCTGATAAAATACAATAGACAACAAGTTTCAGATCAATATTCGCAGCGGAAATAATAATTCATAGAAGAGTTACGTAGAGAATGAAATCTACTATTATCTATGAATTTAAAAGTCCATCGTCAATATTTTATCCTCAGAACATCAATCAATATTCATCTTGAATCAAATTTTCATCTTTGCACTACAGCCAAAAGATATTCATCACCATCATGTTCATCTCAACACTGCTCATCTTTGCACTACTGGCCAAAGATATTCATTATAAAATCATTTATCTTTGCACTACAGGCCAATGATATTCAATAATATCATCATTTAGGACTGAGGATGATAAAAAAATATTTTAAAGGAAACGAATCCAGTAAAACAAAAGAATAAATATCAAGAATTCTTATTTCAGCTATTTCATGTCCAAAAATACCTCATAAATAATCATAGTGAAGTAAAATTCAAGAATGATCAAAACATGGATACAATCAAAGCTAGTATCCATAATAGATATTTTGGACGAAAAGGAAAAAAATTCATTTTTCGATGAATAAAGTCAAATTCGTGAATAGTGTCAGATAAGTGAATAATTAATGTATACGTGAATAGTAACCCAGACACAAAAAGTTCCAAATTTGATTAAAAGTTCAAACCAATATTTCGGCATAATGATATTGAAGAAAATAATATCATTTAAAAAGAAAATAACATCCTTTACCTCGAAAAGATAGTACTTCTAGTTGAAACACCGGATATAGGCTATGACTTGAACTTGCACCGTATAGCAACACTCAAAGTATTAAAATACTCACAAGAATACGCTCAATATATCGAGAGAGAAAGAGAGAGAAGATTTCAGTTTCTGGTGTGGTTTTCAATTCTAACCTAAGCACCCTATTTATAGGAAAATGCTTAGAACACCAAAGCAGGAAATTTAATATAATATTATTATATTTATAAAATTATCAAGCCCACCTCTTGAATCTGAATTCAGCCACCTTGCACATGTTTAATGCAGCCCACCAAGCAAAAAAAACATTTTTGTAATTAAAAATAATTAAAACTTTCAAAAATCAATTATTTCGGAACTACGGAACTTTAATAATTCATAATAAATAGCTCTTTTATCAGAAAAATTCGAACTACATGTTCTTTCCATAGGAAATTTCATTCTCTACAACTTTGCAGAAGAAAGTTTTTCCAAATTTCAAACAGAAATTGACCGAAATCCACAAACGAGCGATTTTACAGGCTATAATCAAATTTCGGTCAAGAATTGGGGTCTACCGACACACAAAACATGTGTTAATCATTTAATGCCACAAAAATACTCTTCATCCTCATATACTCATATATCCCACATTTATTATAAAAATATCACCATTAATATATTATTAAAATAATATATTTAAATGAATTATTTTATCAGAAAAAGATAAAATATTAATTTTCAACAATTGTCACATTAAAAAAATTTCTCCATCTATATCCACATAAAATCAATATTTTCATCATCATATAAATCAATAATTAATTATTCACAAATAATATTACAAAATCACATTACTGTCAACCAGGCAGTTCCCAGGAAAAAGGGGGCTTTCCAATAAGGATCTCTCCTTACTGGTGCGCAATTAGATGACCAAACCTCTCCTTAGACAGAACTTTCTAGACATTGCCAATAATGTTATCTAATAATATTATTTAGATAATATGAATTATTGCTCCGATAATAGAAAATACTGTGTAATGACAATTATTAAAACAACAGTAATATAAAATATCAATGCAGCAATTATTGAATCAATAAAATAAAATACTAAATAGTAATTACTATAACAATTATTGAGTAGTGCCTTCTTACGTAAGAATCAATAATTGGTGTAATACCGTGTGCTACTGTGTTTTAACCACCGGGTATTCCAACAAGATTAATCTGTAATAACTACGCCTGTTATTTATAACCAACTTATTCTTGTGCTGCTTTCTTCATCCAATCGCTTTACATTATGGGGCCCACACAAGGTCGCACCGTCGCATTTAATATTCCCCGACAATGAAAATATTCCACGACCAAACGAATATTCCCCGTCAACAATGAATATTTTAAAACCACTTGCTTGTTTGAAATAATTGCGCATTTTACCCATAACTTACTACATTAATCAAATCAACCCTTACTATTTCAAGATAATAAATAAACGAAATTTAATTTCATTAAATAATAAGTTGGGGTCTTACAGTCTTAAAGTATGTGCACTCGTGCACTGTGATGTCCTCTCGAACTTATAGAACTTAAATCCGAGCATCCGAATGAGGTGTACAAGACCTTCTCCGGACTGCTTTTGTCGAGAGTTACACAATGACATGGGATTAGAGGTTGTACGAAGTCAGGAAGAGGGGACCATGCCCATGGTCTTCAAGATTCAAATTCTATCCGGTGTGCTTCCCTGCGTAATAGTCACTCGGGATTGGAACTCCTTGGCTCTTGTGGGACATTGCTGTGTAGAAATGTATGTATGAGATGTTGAGATGGCTCACTGGGGGTTGAGGTGGCAAGATGGCAATTTTGCCCCTCACCGGGGTTATCTCCGGTTTGGGCTGATAGCAGACGTTGCTTAGGGTTATCTCTGAGATTGGACTGCTACAAGTGTTTAAATTCTGCAGGGTCATATTTAAGTGTGCTTGTCTTCCCGGTGTTATCTTCGGGTCTTTGGAATGAGTGCATCGGCGGGAGTTCTGAGGTTGAAGCTGATTGCATGTATTTTAAACAAGCATTTTCGGAGTTATCACCGGAACTGCAACGTCATTCCTTAGGGTTATCTTCCAAGGACGAAACTCAGGGTTATCTCTGAGGTTGGAATTGATACTCCTGGTGTGTGTTCCAAGGTTGAGATTGAACTTCCGGTGGTATCCGGAATGGATGTGAGTTGTCTTCCAGGGTTATCTCCGAAGACTTAATCTCGCCTCCCGCAATGTTAAGAACAATGTGTGCAGAATCTTTTGAGTGTCTACAGATGCCCCTCTTTATCATATTCATGCAATGCAAGGCATAGATAAGATAAAGAATCCTAGACACTTGAAATGCAAACAAGATAAACATGATGCCATGTGCAGCAACATGATGCATGTGTTTTATTGGATTATTTTCCAAAATGATGGAATGATTGCCGATTCCCTGTTAATCCTGCCAAGGATGACAATTAGGGATGTCTTGGACATACGATCCAAGTCTTCCAGGATGTTGACGTTTGGGGTTATCACCAAAGTCCTAAATCCTTGATACAGACTTTACTCTGCAGATGTGCCTCTCGGGTGCAAGAGATCTGTGGGGATAAAGCTTTGTCTGTTTGAGGATGTGTATAACATATTCCATCATCGGTCATCTCCGATGAGGATGGTCTTCTCTAGTTTGTGTCACCAGCATATACCATGGTCTCGTTGGAGTTATCGCTAACAAGTATGTATTGTCGTATTTTCGACCTTCACCGATGTGTGTATCACCGGATAGATCCCTGTTGGGTGAACTGTCAAGGTTGTTTGACCTTCATTGATATGTGTATCAATGGTTGCATTGCGGTGTGACCCCCACCGGGGAACATGTCAAGGCTGTTTGACCTTCATTGACGCGTATATCAATGGTTGCATTGCGTTTTGACCCCCACCGGGGAACATGTCAAGGCTGCTTGACCTTCATTGACGCGTATATCAATGGTTGCATTGCATTGTGACCCCCGCTGGGGAACATGTCAAGGCTGTTTGACCTTCATTGACGCGTATATAAATGGTTACATTACGTTGTGACCCCCGCTGGGGAAGGTTGTGGATAAGTGCATTGATGGATGAGATCATCGAATGGCTTCCGATACTTCGATGGGTTTACTTGCCATCAGTTGAAATGATGTCAAGGCTACTTGACCTTTATTGACACGTACATCAATGGTTGCACTGCGTTGTGACCCCCGCCGGGGATCATGTCAATGGATGATAATGCTTTGTAACCCCCGCCGGGGATACTTTTAGGGTTACGGCCCTGTATTTGGCAGCATCGGACCTGTGTGAGGCATTGCCGAGTATGATTCGCAAAAGCTGAGATCATTGGTATAGTGTACCTTGCATTTAGTCGAATACCAATGAGTGGCATGTGAAGCCATAATTTGACTTGTGACAACTAGGATTTCAAGCTATTCCGCTCAATCGCGTAGCGTTTTTATCCTGATGTGGCCTTTTCAGCTTGTGAGACCTCCTTTGCAACTCAAACTGAACTGAGCCGGAGGGGTGGGCCCCATTCTCGCTATATCTTTTGATAGGCCTCTATTATTAGTTGGGCGATTGTGCCCCATTTTCTTATATTTTTAGCTATACAAAGATGTATTAGATGATGATGTACTTAGGAATGTATTTACCGTTATTCCCTACACCATATTGCCATCTATTGTTTATCATTCATGTATAATGTTATGCATATGTATGTATGTCCAGAGATATTCAGCATTGACCCCTGGATGGTCTTATGAAAAGGCCCGTACAGATGTCTTCTTCGATATTTAGCCGTATTGATCATACCCCACCATTATTGGTGGCATCTGGTATGCGATCGTGGTATGATAGTATGTCACCATCAGATAGGGTGACCGTAGATAAGCTGTTGCAGCATACTATGACCTTGTTGATGTTTTAGGTTCCTATAGGATTCGTAAAGGGCATGCTGGAGCACTAGGTACCGGCGAGGCAGGTTTTTCGATTTGGGACCTAGGAGTTGACTCCTACTCTAGAGGAGTATGCACGTTTGACGATGCCACCACTGGACAGACCTTGCGTATATATGGCGATTGGAGACATGAGTAGACAGTTCATGACCCTCACTAGATTGAAGCGTAGGGTGGTACAGGTTGAGCTCACATCTGGCCACGTTATATCCCAACATTTTATGTTTGACAGATTTGGCTATGAGGATAGTTATACACGACATTCTGTGGATTTCACCACACTGGAGGATCATTGACGTTTGGCCAGAGTGGATGTACTGCTATTGTGCATACTATCGTATGTCTATATGCCACGGTACATGGATGAGTTGGACATAGGAGTCATCATGGCAGTGAGAGCTCTTAGGGAGGGTAACACCATCCTACCGATGATTATAGCAGAGACTCTGAGGTCAGCCACATACAGCTGCACTTATCCGATGGGAGTGTTTACAGGCAGCTCGGTCATGCTGTACATGTGGTTTATGTCACACTTGAGACCGATTGGCACTTTCAGATGGCATGGGTATTGTTTAACCCATGATATAGCCATGTCATACTCCTTTCAGCCTGTGGAGTGTATAGATGCTACATCTTGGTCAGCTTTCCTAGCAGGGATCGAAGATCCGTTTGCTATATTACCATGTTCAGGGCTTAGCTCACCCTATAGCTTCATCACTCATGCTCCGGGCATGAATTATCTTCCTCTAGCTGGCTTGAGAGGCATGATCACTTACCACCCACTGGCCGTGATGTGTCAGTTTGACCAGTTTCAGGACTTCTATTGTGACTCCCCCAAAATAGGTATACATCAGCCATCTTGAGTCGCCAAATACATGGTACAAAATTCAAATACAACTTAATAATACAGTTCTCATGTAAAAAACGAAAAAACATAAACTGAGAGTTTTAATAAGAATATTGTCATCTAGACAATATCCACACTCAAAGGAGTCCTCAATACATTTATTGTCACACTATTTAATGTAATAATGAGGACTACTAATACTATCATCTCGACCGCCACTCCGCTCCCCGACTAGTCCCTTGCCACGTTCTCATTTCCTCAAGAGAACAAAGAAAGAAAGGGTGAGCTCAACTAGCCCAAAGAAGAAATATTATGACTAAGATAATGCAGAATAAATTATCGTTAGCCTTCAACAGTGTTAAACTGATAAAATATAACAAACATCAAGTTTAACTGTAGCAGAACAAGCAATCCATTAAAAGAGTTAGTAGAGAATAAAATCTACTATCTTTTATGATTTAAAAGGTTTTTCATCACTTTTATCGCTAGGACTCAGCTTAATAAATAATCCACATCATCCCTGCACTATGGCCAAGGATATTCATTAGTATCACAACCATAAATTATCCATGCACTACGGGCCAAGGATATTCGTGTATTCATCAATGGTCATGATCATGCCAACAACTGTCCATCAATGCACTACGGGCCAATGAGGACTTTTACCACATCATTTGTAACATTACGGTCATGATTATATCGATAAATCCCTGGTCATAATCATACCAAGTCCATCTATGCAATACAGGCCACAGATAACTTTCAACATAATTTAAACATGAGGATGATGACAATGATATAAGAATTCAATAAAAACAAGTTCAAGAATTAATTTATCCAGGAACTAATAACGTCCAAATTGTCAACATGATACTTCTTTGTAGAGTAAAATTCAAGAAAGCTCAGAAGAATATTTCCATAAAAAGATACTGGATGAAGCGCAAATATCAAGGATATTCCACTAATTTCATGGAGTATAGAAGTCAAAACTTTAACCAACTGAGTATAATAAAGAATGGAATAACAAAAGAAATCATCAGGCATGCGATAGACCGCATTGACAGGTTATTCCAACAGAATAATAAACAACAGAACCAGGTCATGCATAAACGCACAAACAGTATATTCCAACAGAATAATAAATAACGGAACCGTGTCAAAGTAAATTCGCACCGACGCGGATGTTCCAATGTAATAATAAAGAATGGAATAATGTAAGAATTTCACCATGTATGCGGTACTTCTCATGATGTGTTATTCCAATGTAATAATAAAGGATGGAATAATGTAAGAATTTCACCATGTATGCGGTACTTGACATGAGGCAAAGTTATTCCAACATAATGATAAAGAATGGAATAACAGAAGTTCCTATTCATGAATACGAAAGAAATAATACCCCTTACCTTAGAAGAAACTAGATATAGAAGTGGTGAAGTAGCAAAACACTTTTCTTCTTTCTCTCTATAGTTTCTCTCTCTAGAGTTTCAGTGAATTCATAAGTAATAATGAAGGAATGAGCTTCTATTTATAGAAGAATGGACTGAATAGTAACTAATTTCTGAACGGTCCAGATTGATTTACTTTTAAACGGACGGTCCAGATTGGTTTACAGTAAAATATAATATATTCTATTTATAATCTAATAAAACGAATAACTTTATAAAAGTATTCTATTTTATATAAAAAGATTTTACTATGCAAATACTATGCAATCACTATCTAACACTATGCATAATAAAATATAATATATTCTAATTATTGTCTAATAAAACAGTATAACTTTATAAAAGTATTATGTTTTATATAAAAAACTTTTCTGTTTTATTACATTAATAATACAAATAAAAAAAAACTTCATCATCATTATTATAATTCACACTATTAATCGACCAGGTCGTTCCCATGAAAGAGGGGGCTTTCCAATAAGGATTTTTCCTATCATTATGCCGCAATTAGGTGACCAAACCTCTCATCAAGTGTAACTTCTGACACATCGTTAATATTGTAAATAATAATATTAATAACTTCGCTGTCTCAATTATTGATTTAATAATATATAAAATATCGACAATAATTGAATCAATTAACGTGAGATACTATGCAACAATTACTGAAGAAATAATTGAACAAAACTGAGTGACTTCTCACGTAAGTATCAATAATCAATACCGGGTGCTACTATGCAACCACGCGTATTACTGTACTTTTAACAATGGGTGTTTCAACAGTTAACGGTAAAACTTTCGCCATTTATTTTCATAGAAATATTTTTGTCGTTTTCTTAATCCGACAATAATTTTGTTGTGGGGTCCACCAATGATTGGGCCGTCGTATGAATATTCTCTGTTAAAACGAATATTCCCCGACCATTCGAATATTATATAATAACTTTCATACTTTGCAAAATTTATAAATATTACCCACAACTATAACATTATCTCAAATTCACACCATAATATTCAAAAAAATATTTCGAGAAAATTAAATCTTTATTCGTAAAATTTGGGGTCTCACAATCTCCCCTTCTTATTAAATTTTGCCCTCAAAATTTATGTATGTACCTGGTATGCCGAAGAGGTGAGGATACCTTGAATACCTTTATCATTGAAAACATCACACGTTGCATACGTGCATGCCGAATGTCCTCTGATTGCGACTAAATGCACATTAGTCCCTAAAATAGCCATTTTAGGACTTGATACCGACCTCAAATCTCAACACATAAAGAATGAAAGTTGTAGGTCTACTCGTTATCTTTCCGAATCATCCTTAATCATCTCAATCAGAGTTCGTATGAAAAAAGTTATTCCCAAATTACTAAAGGACGTCCGGACAGATTTTGGCTTAACACTTGACCAGCGCCTAGGCGCCCAAATTTGGCCTTGGGCAAGCGCCTAGGCACCCAAGAACAGAATCTTTGCGCCAAGCCTAGCGCCTAGGTGCTCGACTCTTGACACTTAACTCTAATTTTCTAGATTTTGCAACTTTTGACGCACATACTTTAAATCTTCATAACTTCTTCATCCGTTATCGGAATTAGTCCATTTTCGAGGCTATGGAAAGCTTGTAACATGCTCTACAAAATGCCCATGATTTCATAATTTTTCAGATTCATTAATTATTCCAAAATTTGGCTCCAAAGTCCCCCAAGACTAAGTTTTTACTAACAAAGATACGTGAAAACCGTTATGAACACGCGACATACTTGGCGGTAAAATGAGTCTATAGGCCACAGTTCCTACTCGATCGAGGATTTCAAATAGGCCAATTAAATTGAGGGTTGAGATTTCCTCTCTTCATCGATTCTTGCTTCTAGAATAACGCCCTCTTGAACCTTCTTCTTCACATTCATTGATGTTTCGGGTGTGTAGTTTGAGCGGCTTTAACTTTATCGATTAAAGTCGATTCTACTCGTATATTCGTTATCATCACATGGGTCCCTAGAGTCTTTAACTCTATCTTTATCATTTGTAAGTTATACGAAATGGATTTTTGTGTTAACAACATCGCACTCGTAAACGCATACGATCTTCTACTCAACGCGTCAGCTACCACATTCACTCTTCCACAATGATATTGAATGGTATGGTCATAATCTTCAACAGCTCGAGCCAACGTCTTTGGCGCATTATACATTCGTTTTGGTTGAATAAATATTTAAGGGTTTTAGAAATGGGCTTTGTACTGAGGTCAATACAAAATTCGATTTCATGCTCTAGGGGTAGGCTAGGAAGTCTTCAAAAATATGTCAAGAAATTTATTAACGATAGAAATATCATTCAAAACTGTGACCCTCATCCAAGACTTGGATAGCACGTCACATTGATACCTAACAACTTGCCACCGTTATTCACGACGTCCCCTACAGAAAGTCTGGCTTTGGTGCATTCCACACAAGGAAGTCAACAACGAAAGGATCGGGGCTCTTTACTTATAGCTTGATATAACAATGATTAACTTTAGTGGTTTGGTTGCTTGAATTCGCATAACAGGTTGGTTAGGAATATGAAAGATAACAACCTTACGAAAAGCATGATGAGTAATTAACCAATCGATTTCTAAAAAAAATCATATCAAAGGCAAGTATTTTCAAAGAGATAAGATCGACAGGTAACATGAAAGTATCGATTTGAATCAAAAAAGATTTATAAATAATGGATGTAACGAAGGTTTCTCCTAACAGAGTTTTAATAGATAAGTCAAAGTCTAATTTCTCAGGAGTCAAATTTAAACGTTGAGCGCAAGCAAGAGAGATAAAATAATGGGTAGAACCGGTATCTAATAAGGTATAGATTTTGTAAGAATTTATAATTAACTTACCCATAATAACCTTGTTCGGGTTCCTCAATAAACGCTCTCACTTAAACTACCGGCTTTGTCTTGTCTGGGACGACCTTAGATGCCTCCATCCCAGCTGGACTTGACTTTGGTGCACGAAAAAATTGGGCTAGGTGACCTTCTCTTCCACAATTGTAGTATGCTTTGGATGGCATCGCGCAGTTTGGACTGATGTGTCCCTCCCCTCCACATTTGAAGCATATGATAGGTTATCGTTCTCCTTCCTTAACAACGGGTGCTGATGCTGACGTCTTTCCATCATTATTGAACCTTCTCTTCTTGAAATTTCCACTTCTATTATCTTGGCCATGATTACCACCGAAGTGGTTACCATTCTTGGCATGATAATTTCCCCCACGATGGTTATCATTGTTCCGATGGCCGTTGCCACCGGTATAATTATTATCGTGTTGTTGGTTGTTGCATTTTGGTTGTGCTGACTCATTATTGCGCTCCAATAACTGAGCCATATTCACAACATCTGAATATAAAAAAGTTTGTGAGAAATGAGGTATTGACGTATATCGGGTTTCAAATCTCGCAGAAACATTTGCGTCATTCGTTCCTCATTATCAACCAAATGGGATGCAAGCCGGGATAATTCTACAAACTTAGCCTCGTACTGCGACACGGTCATATTGTTTTGCTCCAGCTTTATAAATTCCACCTCCTTCATGTGATGAATACTTTCAGGAAAGTACTTGTCATTGAACAATTCTTGAAATTTCTCCCAAGATATCTTGAAAAGTGCGTCAGTCGATACGCTTTTACAGATTCCCACCAATGATCTACTTCTTCACGCAACATAAAGGTGGCGAATGGAACTTTTGCTCCTCTCGAGCATTCCAAGACATAAAATATCTTGGTGATCTCGCTTATCCACGCCTCTCTTGCCTTAAGTGGGTCCGCTTTCCCAAAAACTCGTGGTCCCAAATCCTTGAATCGATTAGCGGTGACCAACCGTAGGTTGCCATTGTTTCCACTGCATTATGAATGAGTCTCTCTCGTTTGGTGATGCATGAATTCTAAAAACTCCTAAACGTCATCGTCGTTATTCATTTGATCGGTGTTGTTGTTTTTACGGAGGATTATCGCCTTCCTGTTGCACATTATTCTGGCTATTGATCAGCGGTGACTCAACGGTCTCATATGCTCCATTGCTTACCTCGACATTTCCAGATGCCATTTTCAAATACTGCTACAAAACAAGGGTTAATTAACAAATCACATATTATCCCTATACTCTGACCGACCAATTAAATACCAAATAAACTTAGGTAGGTCATACTAGCAAAGGAATTCCCCGTCTCTCCGCTCCTAGTTCTTGTCTCACATCTCAGCCAGGGATCATATCCATAAGCTTTGATACCAACTGTGACGCCCCCAAAATAGGTATACATCACCCATTTTGAGTCTCCAAATACATGGTATAAAATTCAAATACAACTTAATAATATAGCTGTCGTGTAAAATACGACAAAACATAAACTTAGAGTTTTAATAAGAATATTGTCATCTAGACAATATCCACACTCAAAGGAGTCATCAATACATTTATTGTCACACTATTTAACAAAATAGTGATGACTACTGATACTATCATCTGGACCGTCACTCCGTTCCCCGACTAGTCCCGCCACGTTCTCATTTTCTCAAGAGAACAAAAGAAAGAAAGGGTGAGCTCAACTAGCCCAATGAAATATTATGACTAAGATAATGCAGAATAAATTATTGTTAGCCTTCAACAGTGTTAAACTGATAAAATATAACAAATATCAACTTTAACTACAACAGAACAAGCAATCCATTAAAAGAGTCAAGTAGAGAATAAAATCTACTATCTTTTATAATTTAAAAGGTTTTTCTTCACTTTTATCATTGGGACTCAGCTTAATAAATAATCCACATCATCCCTGCACTACGGCCAAGGATATTCATTAGTATCACAACCATAAATTATTCATGCACTATGGGCCAAGGATATTCGTGTATTCATCAATGGTCATGATCATGCCAACAACAGTCCATCAATGCACTACGGGCCAATGAGGACTTTTACCATATCATTTGTAACATTACAGTTATAATTATACCGATAAATCCCTGGTCATTCCACCCTTGGGGTATCATAACATATTACATATGCTCTTTTCTTCTCTTTCTTGGTTAGATTAGATTAGAACCCTAGATTATATTAGAGTTGAAGATTGAAGCAATTGGAGAGCATAGGAAATTCAGAATTAGAGCAAGAGAGATCAGATTTGCATTCCTAATTTCTTAACTTCTCTTTACTTCTATCTTTATTTCTCAATGAGTAATCTATTGTGGATTATGGATTTTGATTCTATGGTGAGCTAAACTCTATTTTGAGATTACAATGGAATCTATTGCTTAGTTTATTTTGACATACTTCATTGTTAGTCTTACTGATTGCTATGGGATTTTCTATTAAGATTCATGCTTATTTGTTTAGTTGATTGACCATCAATTACTGTAATAACCCATATGAACTTGAAAGACGAAGTATGGGTTTAGATTTGATCTTGATAGCTTTTGATTGTATGTGCTACATTATGATGGGATGTATGATTTGTGCTTAGGATAGACATATACCGAAGCACCACTCGTAGTCAATTGAGAATTTGGGCTTAAACCCTAATTATTTGTAAATCACATAGACATATAGTGGTTTAGGTAATGTGGGTATTCATGTGTATTCTATCAATTGTGGATTATATGTGATATGAGTATGGTACATTGAGATATGGCTGTACTTTACTTTCGTGTTCTCGACTAACAATCCGGTACAAGTAATTTGGCTTAACATGAAGTGTGTGGATTTGAATGATTCAATAGGGGAAATTGTAATCTCAAGTCTTCATTATCTAGTCTCATTCTAGGGATAGTTAGTATTATTTAATTTCATAGTTTTCATCACTATATTGTATCATTTGTTTAAATAAGATGGAAATGGTTATGGGTTAGTGCTTGGTAAACTTTATTAGTTAATTCTCCGTGAGAACGATACTTTACTTACTCTTTATTACTTGTTGATCGTGTATACTTGTACGCATATATTGATCGGTAAAACGACCAACAAGGACCTTCTTCCTGATATCACCAGTGTCTGGATCTCCTTTGAGATGGGTATTTTCAGGGTCTTTATTAGTTGTATCCAACTAAGGTTCTGGATTTGTTTTCTCCAAACCTTGAGTTTCTCCTTGTGTAGAGGACTCTGTATGTAGAGGCATCTTTGAGCCCTGAGTAGACTGATGTAATTCTTTAAGCAGGACAACCAAATCTGTAATTTGTTTACTTAATCCATCAAATTCTCCTCAAGAAACAGGATTAGACTGGTCAGAAGAAGACATGATTGGCTGCAGACTCGTGGCCTTTTTGGATTTTGAGCGGGTAACAGGCCCAATTGCTTCCCTATAAAAAATTATGTAGTTTAGTCTTAGGGATAATGTAAATGTTTATATGCAATCATAATGTGTCCATTTTAGGAATATTATCCTACAAAAACGGGTGTCATTTGATAGCATGTCATGTATGTGCAAATATTCTTCATATTTTCCATTACATAAAGATGAACATGGAATAAAATTACAAGTAAATGTTTTTACAAGTAATAGAAAATGGAAAGCATGAAGAGACTTTCCTCCGCGTTTAATTTATCAGAGGCTGACCTATCTTAGGGTTATTCTCGCGACTTTTTGGCATGAAGGTTCCCAGATCATCGCAATCTACTTGACGGGAAGTTAATCCGGTCTTTCAACTGGAGAGAATCTGGGTGGTACCTTTCCTGAGCCTCGTTTGAATTAGTCTCCCAACGAGTCCAGTAATCAAACACCGACAGAATAGCCTCCTGGTGGAGGAACCACACAACATACATGATGACATGTGCGAAGCACTAATATCACAGATAGATATTTTGCAGTGCAGTAAGTAAATGCATTCGTACACATTCATCATAAATGTAAATGCAACATTCACACAAGCATATAACAGTTTTGAAAAGCTTGTAGTAGCGGCTTAAGCCCTCTTACTGGTGTCCCCAGTAGAGTCGCCACCTGTCGATGTCGGGATTTTTATTTGTCCCTTTTCTGTTCTTGTTCTTTGGTGTTCTCATGTTATGTGAGATTTGTTTGAAAAAACAAGTGAAAAAGGTCTAACATGTATCATGTCAACGATTTGACTGTAAGAGTGGCCAATTGGTGTTTTTAACTGGTTGCACCAACGTAACCGAGAAAAGGTTTGCACATTGACCTTGATGTGACATTTAAAAGTGTCCGTGGAAACCGAGATTCATTTAGGTTCGGGGCTTGATTATGCGGAGGGAAGGTGTTAGGCACCCCCCGACAACCGTGTTGCCACGGTGAACGCCACTTTTCAAGAAACTGTTATATGAATGTGTGTGTGTGTGTGTGTGTGTGGATAAATGTGCAATTTATTTGGAGGTAGTGCGAGGCCTCGTTCGCACCTGTATACAAAGGGTTTGAATTTATATGAAAAATTCAGTTTTAAACATGATATAGCAGTGAAGTTTTGTAAAAGAGGTTTTTCAAACCCTGTGCTCAATAGTAATTGAGACCTTTTCATACTTCCATTTTATTATTAAATGTTCGGATTGTTTGCTTTTATTTTTGAGATGTGAAGCATCTTCAAGAAAATAATATATATAGCGATGCCGAACTCCTCATGGGCATGAAAGTCATCTAAGGAAATTCAAACACCATGCATAATTTACAAGTTGCTTACAGCTGAAAATGTCCATCACGGGAACCGAATCTAGATTCAGTAGCCTGAATTTGTAATCACATGATTCCTAGGCTCACATGATGGCGTAGTTTATATGAAAAGCAGTAAGCAATTATATATATATAAGCTATATATATATATATATATACATACAGACATGATCAACCACCACGAAGCACTTCCATGGGGGATCGAAAATATAAATATATAAAAGTGATAAATATATATATATATATAGACATGATCAACCACCACGAAACACCTCCATGGGGGATCAGAAATGTAAATAAAGCAATAATGCGATCAACCGCCACGTAAGTAAACTCCAAAGGGACTAAATGTAAAGAAAGCAAGAAGATTTATCAACCGCCATACAAGTAAACTCCAAGCGGGACGAAATGTAAATAAAGCAGTAAAAGGCCACGAAGTAAACTCTAGGGCTGACAGAAATGTAAATATATATACGTATAAGCGGTAAACGCACAGGATGTTTCTCAATCCCGGCTTGGTTTATCATTTCAGCGATTTGTCGCTATATATATATAATAGCAGTAAACGCACCGGATATAAAATCCAGGCTCATCGGACAGAGTCCAACAACAGTTCATATATATATATATATATATATAAGCAGTAAATGCTTCGGATATAAAATCCAGGCTCATCGGATATAATCCGACAACAATATATATAAATATATATATATATATATATATATATATATATATATATAAGCAAAGAAACGCTCCGCACATAAGTCTAGGTCAATCGAGGCATAACTCAATAATGTTAGTCCATATACATAAATATATATATATAAGTATATATATACGCATGTAAATGAAAATCACTTGATCAAGTCTGCGGCATACATACACAACACGACTCTCAATGTGAAGAATAATGTGTGCAGAGATGAAGAGAAAAGCTTTATAATGTGTAAGAAGGCTTATAGTGGGCTGCCAAAGAAGACTTCTAGGACTATAAATGGATGACCACTCAGCTCCCGTCGGTAAAAATATAGCTATATATGAGCTAACAGGTGTTTAAAATGAGAAAGAACTCAATATGGGGTGTGTACAAAGCAAATTTGATAGGGCTTCCTCGCCTTTTTTTCTCTTACAAATGGCCACCCTAAGCTCTATATTTATAGAGCTAATGGCCATAGTGTACCTTCGCCGCACCAGTAGATGAACCTGTATACCCGGGTGCCCTGACTCATGAGTCCTGTCGTCTCAAGCACGCGTGCACTCGCAACCGTGATATCCGCTCGAACTTGCAGAACTTCAATCCGAGCATCCGAACGAGGTGTACAAGACCTTCTTCGGGCTGCTTTTGTCGAGAGTTACGCAATGACATGGGATTAGAAGTTGTACGAAGTCAGGAACAGGGGACCATGCCCTTGGTCTTTAAGCTTTAAATTCTATCCGGTGTGCTTCCCTACGTAATAGTCACTCGGGATTGGAACTACTTGGCTCTTGTGGGACATTGCTGTGTAGAAATGTATGTATGAGATGTTTAGACGGCGCGCTGGGGGTTGAGGTGGTAAGATGATGATTTTGCCCCTCACTGGGGTTATCTCCAGTTTGGGATGATAGCAGACGTTGCTCAGGGTTATCTCTGAGATTGGACTGCTACAAGTGTTTAAATTTCGCAGGGTCATCTTAAGTGTGTCTGTCTTCCCGGTGTTATCTCTGGGTCTTTGGAATGAGTGCCTCGGCGGGAGTTCTGAGGTCAAAACTGATTGCATGTATTTAAAACAAGCATTTCCAGAGTTATCGCCAGAACTGCAACGACATTCTTTGGGGTTATCTTCCAATGATGAAACTCGGGGTTATCTCCAAGGTTGGAATTGATACTCCCGATGTGTGTTCCGGGGTTGAGACTGAACTTTCGGTGGTTTCCGAAATGGATGTGAGTTGTCTTGCAGGGTTATCTCCAAACGAAGAATCTGCCCTCCTGCAATGTTAGTAACAGGTGTGCAAAAAATTTTGAGTGTCTACAGTCCCCAGAATCACTACTCAAACCATTCATTCAAATAAATCATTCATCACATTCTTCCCTTCTTACAAGGATTATGTCCCCAGAATCGAAGACACAATTAAACAAATAATTCAGGATAATCTTTCAACATTTTATCTTCGAGTTCCCACGTAGCTTCTTCAGCATTTTGGTTCCTCCATATCACCTTCACGGAAGGTATTACTTTATTCCTGAGCACTTGTTTTTTCCTATCAACTATCTGGATAGGAATTTCCTCACACGACAAGTCCTTATCGAATTGTAATGGTTCGTACTCGATCACATGCTTGTAATCAGGTTTATACGGTCATAACACCGAAACATGAAAAACATTGTAAACGTGTTCCAACCTTGGAGGTAGAGCTACCTCGTAAGCCACTTCTCCTACTCTTCGCAGCACTTCAAAGGGTCCAATAAACCTCGGGTTTAGCTTTCCCTTTTTACCAAAATGAATTTTCCCCTTCCAAGGAGAAACTTTTAAGAACACGAAATTTCCTACATCGAACTCACAATTTTGTCTATTTTGATCAACATACTTCTTCTATCTGTCTTGATAACCTACCAATCTTGTCCTGATGAGTTTAACAACCTCAGCAGTTTGCTGTATTAGTTTTGGTCCTAATAGTTGACGTTCACCGACTTCATCCCAGCACAGTGGAGTTCTGTACTTTCTGCCGTACAATGCTTCGTAAGGCGGCATGCCGATGCTTGCGTGGCAACTTTGGTTGTAGGTGAATTATGCCAATGGTAAATGTTCATCCCAGCTCCCTTTGAAATCCATGATGCATGCTCTGAGTATATCTTCCAAAGTCTGGATTGTTCGTTCGCTTTGGCCATCTGTTTGAGGATGGTACACCATACTCAGTCTCAATTGTGTTCCCATGCATTCTTGTAGTCTCTTCCAGAAATTTGACGTGAATCGCGGATCTCTATCTGACACAATTGACACTGGAACTCCATGCTTCGAAATGATCTCTTTAACGTACAACTTTGCCAACTGATCAAGACTTAATCTAATCTTTATTAACAAAAAGTGTGCTGATTTTTTCAGCCTGTCTACTATCACCCAAATCGCATCGTATCCTCTCTGAGTAGTTGGAAGACCTACCACAAAATCCATTGTGATGTGTTCCTATTTCCATTCTGGTATTTCCAACGGTTGAAGTAATCCGCTGGGTCTCTGATGCTCGACCTTGACTCTTTGATATGTCAAACATTTTGTGACACATTCTGTAACATCTCTTTTCATGTTTGGTCACCAAAAGTGCCGTCATAAATCTTGATACATCTTCGTAGTTCCCGAGTGAATTGAATATCTTGAGTTATGAGCTTCGGTCAAGATTTCATCTTCAATATCCGGTACTGCTAGAACCCAAATTCGTCCCTCGAATCTTAGCACTCCTTCGGTATCAACCTTGTACTTTACCTCATTATCCTCAACCATACTTTCCTTTATTTTTCTGCATTCTTCATCTCACATTTCTCTCAATAGAGATAGTGTCTCCATATCTTCAGACCAAATACCACCGCAGCCAACTCTAAATCATTAGTCAGATATCCTTTCTCATATTCCTTCAGTTGCCTTGATGCATACGCAATGACTTTGCCATTTTGCATAAGCACACACCCTAGTCCTTTATGTGATGCATCATTATACACCACAAAGTTTCCTATACAATCTGGTAATAACAACACAGGTGCCACACTTAACTTCTTTTTCCAGGCTTGAAAGCTCTCTTCACACTTCTCCGTCCAAACAAATTTTATAGCTTTCCTTGTCAAATTTGTTAACAGGGTGGCAATCTTGGAAAAGTTTTGAATGAATCGTTTATAGTAGCCTGCCAGTCCCAAGAAACTTCTGACCTCCGATGGTGTCCTTGGTTGTTCCCAATTGTTTACGGCCTCGACTTTTGATGGATCCACTGAGATCCCGTCTTTGTCAATCACATGTCTAGGAAATTGTACACGTTATAGCCAGAATTCACACTTCGAGAATTTCGCGTACAGTTTTTTCTTTCTTATGGTCTCCAATGTCAAACGTAAATGTTCTACATGTTCTTCTTGAGATTTGGAGTACACCAGAATATCATCAATGAATACCACCATAAACTTATCTAAGAATGGTTTAAACACCATGTTCATCAAATCCATGAATGCTGCAGGGGAATTTATCAATCCAAAAGACATCACCAGAAACTCGTAATGTCCATACCGAGTTCTGAATGCCGTCTTTGGTACATCCTCCTTCCTTACTTTCAATTGGTGATACCCACTTCTCAAATCTATTTTTGAGAAGTATCTAACACCCTTCAACTGATCAAACAAGTCATTTATTCTTGGCAATGGATATTTATTCTTAATAGTGACTTTGTTTAATTCCCTATCATCAATGCAAAGATGTATTGACCCATCCTTTTTCTTCACGAAAAACACTGGTGCTCCCCACGGTGATACACTCGGCTGAATGCATTTCTTGTCTAGCAACTCTTGCAATTGTACCATCAGTTCCTTCATCTCTATCGGAGCCATCCTGTACGGGGACTTCGATATCGGAGCAGTTCCTGGCGCTAAGTCGATCACGAACTCAATCTCTCTATCAAACAAAAGTCCAGGCAAATCCTCCGAAAACACAACTATAAATTCCCTAACCACTGGTATGTGACGCCCCCAAAATAGGTATACATCACCTATCTTGAGTCGCCAAATACATGGTACAAAATTCAAATACAACTTAATTATACAACAGTCGTGTAAAATACGACAAAATATATGCTGTGAATTTTAATACAAATATTATCATCTAGATAATATCCACACTCCATTGAGTCCTCATTACATTTATTATCACACTATTTAACAGAATAGTGAGGACTACTAATGCTATTATCTGGACCGTCACTCCGTTCTCCGACTAGTCCCTGCTACGATCTCATTTCCTGAAGAGAACAATGAAAGTAAAAGGGTGAACTCAACTAGCCCAGTAAAAAATATTATGACTAAGATAATACATAATAAATTAGCGTTAGCCTTCAACAGTGTTAAACTGATACAATATAACAAACATCAAGTTTAACTGCAGCGGAACAAGTAATCCATTAAAAGAGTCAAGTAGAGAATAAATCTATAATCTTTTATGATTTAAAAGGTTTTTCATCACTTTTATCGTTGGGACTCAGCTTAATAAATAATCCACATCATCCCTGCACTACGGCCAAGGATATTCATTAGTATCACAACCACAAATTATCCATGCACTATGGGCCAAGGATATTCGTGTATTCATCAATGGTCATGATCATGCCAACAACTATCCATCAATGCACTACGGGCCAATGAGGACTTTTACCACATCATTTGTAACATTACGGTCATGATTATACCGATTAATCCCTAGTCATAATCATACCAAGTCCATCTATGCACTACAGGCCACATATGACTTTCAACATAATATAAACATGAGGATGATGACAATGATATAAGAATTCAATAAAACAAGTTCAAGAATTAATTTATCCAGAAACTAATAACGTCCAAATTGTCAACATGATACTTCTTTGTAGAGTAAAATTCAAGAATGCTCAGAAGAATATTTCCATGAAAAGATACTGGATGAAGCGCAAATATTAAGGATATTCCACTAATTTCATGGAGTTTAGAAGTCAAAACTTTAACCAACTGAGTATAATAAAGAATGAAATAACAAAAGAAATCACCAAGCATGCGATAGATCGCAGATGACAAAGTTATTCCAATGTAATAATAAATAACGGAACCGTGTCAAAGTAAATTCACACCGGCGGATGTTCCAATAGAATAATAAATAACGGAACCCAGTCATGCGAAACGCATGCATGTGATGTTCCAAATGTAATAATAAAGAATAGAATAATGTAAGAATTTCACCATGTATGCGGTATTTGGCATGACATATTATTCCAACATAATGATAAAGAATGGAATAATGTAAGAATTTCACCAAGTATAGGGTAGATCAGCATATCAAAAGTTATTCCAATGTAATAATAAAGAAAGAAAGGAATAACGAGTAAGTTCTCTTCATGAATACAAAAGAAATAATACCCTTACGAGTACAACAAATAATATCCCTTACCTTAGAACAACCGGATATAGGAGTAGTGAAGTAGCGAGAATACTTTTTCTTTCTCTCTATAGTTTCTCTCTAGAGTTTCAAAGAAATCGTAAGAAATAATGAAGGAATGAGCTTCTATTTATAGGAGAATGGACCTGAATAGTAACTAATTCTGAAACGGTCCGTATTGATTTACTTTTAAACGAATCAGTTCATATTGGTTTACTATAAAATATTCTAATAAAACAAAATCTTTTAAATAAAATATAATATATTCTATTTATAATCTAATAAAACGAATAACTTTATAAAAGTATTTTGTTTTATATAAAAAGATTTTACTATACAAAACACTATCGCAGTACTATGCAAATACTATGCATAATAAAATATAATATATTCTATTTATAGTCTAATAAAATGAATAACTTTATAAAGTATTCTATTTTATATAAAAGATTTTACTATGCAAAATACTATTAATAATAGAATATAATATATTCTATTTATAGTCTAATAAAACGAATAACTTTATAAAAGTATTCTGTTTTATATAAAAAGCTTTTCTGTTTTATTACATTAATAATACTAATAAAACAAAACTTCATCATCATTATTATAATTCACACTATTAATCGACCATGTCATTCCCAGGAAAGAGGGGGCTTTCTAATAAGGAATTCTCCCTATTGGCGTGCAATTAGGTGACCAAACCTCTCCTTGGCAGAACTTCTAGACATCATTAATATTACAAATAATAATATTAATAACTTCGTCATCTCGATTATTGATTTAATAATATATAAAATATCGATAGTAATTGAATCAATTAACGTGGGATACTATGCAACAATTACTGAAGCAATAATTTAACAAAACTGAGTGACTTCTCACGTAAGCATCAATAATCAATACCGTTGCTACTATTGAAACCATGCGTATTCCTTGTACTTTTAACATCGGTGTTTCAACAGTTAACGATAAAACTTCCACCGTTATTTTCATAAAATACTTTTGTCGCTTTCTCAATCCGACAATAATTCCGTTGTAGGGGTCCACCAATGATTGTCTGTGCCGATTTAATATTCTCTCTGTTAAAACGAATATTCCCCGACCAATCGAATATTATATAACAACTTGTGTACTTTGCCAAATTTATAACTATTACCCACAACTATAACATTATATCAAATTCATTCCATAATATTCAAAAAATGATAATTATAGAAAATTCATCTTTATTCATAAAAGTTGGGGTCTTACAATCTCCCCTTCTTATGAAATTTCACCCTCGAAATTAGGGTACGTACCTGGTATGTCGAAGAGGTAAGGATACCTTGATTTTATTTTAGATTCTAACTCCCAGGTCATTTCCTCAACATCGTGGTTCCTCCATAAAACTTTGACTTGAGGTATAACCTTGGAGCGTAGAATATGTTCCTTCTTATCCAAGATTTGAACAGGAACTTCTTCATACGTTAAATCTTCCGCTATTTCAACCGGTTCTAACTCAATAATGTGGTTCGGGTCTTTCACATATTTACGTAACATGGATATATGAAAAACGTTATGAACACGAGACATACTCAGCGGTAAAGCGAGTCTATAGGCTACAGTCCCTACTCGATCGAGGATTAAAAATGGGGCAATGAATCGAGGATTGATAAATCTTCAAGAGTTTGAATAGTCCTCTCTGATTGTCCATTTGTCTGAGGATGATATGCCGAACTAAATCGTAAATCCGTGCCCATAGCTTTTTATAAACTAACCCAAAATCGTGAAGTGAATCTTGGGTCTCGATCAGAAACTATGGATACTGGCATACCATGCAGTCTTACAATCTCGTTTATGTATATACGAGAAAGACGTTAAAGTGTATAAGTTTCTCGTATTGGTAAGAAATAAGCAGACTTGGTCAATCTATCAACAATGACCCAAATTGCATCTATGCCTTGAGAAACCTTGGGAAGACCAGTAACGAAATCCATGGTAATGTGCTCCCACTTCCATTCTGGAATTTCAAGTGGTTGCAATGGACCTTTTGGTACTTAATGCTCTGCCTTGACTCGTTGGCAAGTTAAACACCTTGAGATAAACAGCATTATCTCTCTCTTCATATTGACCCACCAAAATGTATCATACCAAAATGTATGTCGAAGATCATGATACATTTTGGTACTCCTAGGATGGATTGCAAATGGTGTGTTGTGCGCCTCCATCATGATTTAATACTTTAACTCAGGATCGTTAGGAACACAAAGTCTGGAGTTAACTCGAAGTATTCCTTCTTCATCGATTCTTGCTTCCGGCATAGCACCTTCTTGTACTTTCTTCCTCATATGCATCAGCTCCAGGTCTGTAGCTTGAGCAGCTTTAACTTTATCGATTAAAGTCAGTTTTACTCATGTAGTCGCCATCATCACGTGGATCCCTGGAGTCTTTATCTCTATCTCCATCCTTTGCAAGTCATACAAAATGGGCCTCTGCGTTGACAATATCGCTTTTCATTCAAGCATATGATCTTTTTACTCAATGCGCAACCTACCACGTTTGCTTTTCCAAGATGGTATTGGATGGTATGATCATAATCGTTCAATAGTTTAAGCCAATGTCGCTGTCGCATGTTGAGTTCCTTTTGAGTGAAGAAATATTTGAGGCTTTAATGATCCGTAAAGATCTCCACTTTCTCCCCATACAAGTAATGCCTCCAAATCTTTAGTGCAAAAACAATAACTGCCAACTCTAGATCATGAGTAGGATAATTCCTCTCATATTCTTTGAGTTGCCGAGAGGCATAGGCTATGACTTTCCCATGTTGCATAAGAACACATCCTAACCCTTTGCACTCAAGCATCATCAGATGATGAAAATCCCTCCGAGCCGATGGTATTGTCGAGCAGTCTTTGAAATGAGTCTCCTCTTGAGTTCTTGAAAACTCTTCTCACATTCCTCATTCCAACCAAATTTTGTATCTTTCCGATTCAGCTGAGTTAAGGGAGTAGTGATTCGAGAAAACCCTTCTACGAATCTCCGATAATAACCAGTTAAGCCGAGAAAGCTACGTACTTCGGTCACTGATTTAGGTTGCTCCCAGCTTTGAATAGCTTCAATCTTTGATGGGTCAACAGATATTCCATGACTTGATACCACATGTTCAAGGAATGCTACTTCCTCAAGCCAGAACTCGCATTTCTTCAACTTGGCATAAAGCTTATATTCACGAAGCTTTTGAAGTATCAGCCTCAAGTGTTGTTCATGATCTTCACGGCTTTTGGAATAAATAAGGATTCCATCAATAAAGACGACCACAAAGTGATCCAAATATTTCTTGAATACTCGGTTCATCATATCCATGAAGGCAGCAGGAGCATTAATTAATCCAAAAGACATGACTAGGAATTCATAATGCCCGTACCGAGTTCTGAAAGTCCACTTTGGAATGTCATCGGTTCTAATCTTCAATTGGTGATATCCAGAACGAAGATCAATCTTTGAAAAGAATTTGGCGCCTTGCAACTGGTCAAATAGGTCATCAATACGTGGCAATGGGTACATATTTTTGATGGTGACATGATTCAACTCCCGATAATCAATACAAAGTCGCATACTACCGTCTTTCTTTTTCATGAATAGAACAGGAGCACGCCAAGGAGACGTACTAGGACGAATGAAACCGATGTCTAACAATTCCTGTAGTTGGGTCTTTAACTCCTGAAGTTCAATAGGAGCCATTCGATATGGGGCTTTGGAAATAGGTTTTGTACCGGGTTCAAGGTCGATACAAAATTTAATTTCATGCTCTGGGGGTAGGCCAGGAAGTTCTTCAAGGAATACGTCAGGAAATTCATTAACAATAGAAATATCATTCAAAACTAACGTATTTTTGTTTAGATCCGTGACATGAGCTAAGAAAGCTTGGCATCCGTTTTTCAATAAACGAATAGCTTTATGGCTTGAGATGACAGTGATTGATTTTAATGGTTTGGTTGCTTGAATTCGCATAATAGGTTGGTTAGGAATATGAAAGCTAACAACCTTACGAAAATAATCAATTTTTGCATGATGAGTAGTTAACCAATCAATCCCTAGAATTACGTCAAATGCAAGTATTTTCAATGAAATAAGATCGACAGGTAATGTGAGGGTACCTATTTGAACCAAACAAGACTTATAAACAGTGGATGTAATGAAGGTTTCTCCTAACAGAGTTTCAACAGATAAGTCAAAGTCTAATTTCTCCGGAGTCAAATTTAAACGTTGAGCGCAAGTAGGAGAAATAAAAGAATGGGTAGAACCGGTATCAAATAAGGTATATACTTCGCTATAGTTTATGATAAGCTTACCCGTGATGACCTCGTTCGGGTTCCTTGCTTTCTGGGAGGTCACGACAAACGCTCTCCCTTGCACTATTGGCTTTGACTTTTCTGGGACGTCCTTTGGTGCCTCCATCCTAGCTGAACTTATCTTCGGTGAACGAAAAAATTGGGCTAGGTGACCTTCTCTTCCACCATTATAACATGCTTTTGACGGCATCGCGCAGTTTGGACTGATGTGTCCCTCCCCTCCGCATTTGAAGCATATGATAGTGGTTGTTTTCCTTCCTTAACAACGGGTGCTGGTTCTGACGTCTTTCCATCATTATTGAATCTCCTCTTCTTGAAATGTCCATTCTTATTATTTTGGCCATGATTACCACCGAAGTGGTTACCATTTCTGGCATGTTGATTCCATCCACGCTTATTGTCACCGTTTCGATGACTGTTATCACTAGTATTATCATTTTGTCGGCTGCTCTCTTTTGGTTGGGTTGACTCATTATCGCGCTCCAATAACTGAGCCCTATTAACAACATCTGAATACAAACACAGTTTATAAGAGATATGATATTGACGTATCTCGGGTATCAAACCTCTTAGAAACATTCGCGTCATTCTCTCCTCATTATCAACCAAATGGGACGAAACCGGAAAAACTCCGCAAAAACTTGGCTTCGTCTTCGCGACACGGGCCATGTTGTTTTGCTCCGCCGCTGATGAACTCTACCTCTTTCATGTGATTTAATACTTTTGGGAAAGTACTTGTCGTTGAACAATTCTTGGAACTTCTCCCAAATCATCTTCAGTGCGGCAGGTTGAGTACGTTTTACAAATTCCCACCAGTAATCTACCTTTGCACGCAACATGAAGGTGGCAAAGGGAACCTTTTGCTCCTCGGAGCATTCCAGGACATCAAATATCTTACAGATCTACTTTATCCACGTCTTCGCCTTAAGTGGTTTTGGCTCTCCAAAAAACTCTGGTGGTCCCAGTTCCATGAACTGCTTAGCGGTGACTGTCCGAGAGTTCTAGTGTTTCCACCTGCACTTTGTACTGGAGCCGTTCTTGCCTGATGTTTCATGAATTGCATAAAGCCTCTGAACATTCCATCGTTCATCATCTGGTCAGTGTTGTTGTTTGCACGAGGATTGTTGCCTTCGATACACATTATCCTCGATTATTGATCTGTGGAGACTCAACGGTCTCTCATGCTCCATTGATATTCTCAACATTATCGGATGTCATTTTCAAATCTCGCCACAAAACAAGGGTTAATTAACATATCACATACTATCCCTATACTCGTGACCAATTAAATACCAAATAAACTTAGGTAGGTCATACTAGTGAAGGAATTCCCCGTCTCTCCCCTCCTAGTTCTTGTCTCACATCTTAGCCAGGGATCATATCCCTAAGCTTTGATACCAACTGTGATGCCCCCAAAATAGGTATACATCACCTATCTTGAGTCGCCAAATACATGGTACAAAATTCAAATACAACTTAATTATACAACAGTCGTGTAAAATACGACAAAACATATGCTGTGAATTTTAATACAAATATTGTCATCTAGAAAATATTCACACTCAATTGAGTCCTCATTACATTTATTATCACACTATTTAACAGAATAGTGAGGACTACTAATGCTATTATCTGGACCGTCACTCCGTTCCCCGACTAGTCCCTGCTATGTTCTCATTTCTTGAAGAGAACAATGAAAGTAAAAGGGTGAGCTCAACTAGCCCAGTAAGAAATATTATGACTAAGATAATACAGAATAAATTATCGTTAGCCTTCAATAGTGTTAAACTGATACAATATAACAAACATCAAGTTTAACTGCAGCGGAACAAGCAATCCATTAAAAGAGTCAAGTAGAGAATAAAATCTACAATCTTTTATGATTTAAAAGGTTTTTCATCACTTTTATCGCTGGGACTCAGCTTAATAAATAATCCACATCATCCCTGCACTACGGCCAAGGATATTCATTAGTATCACAATCACAAATTATCCATGCACTACGGGCCAAGGATATTCATGTATTCATCAATGGTCAAGATCATGCCAACAACTGTCCATCAATGCACTACGGGCCAATGAGGACTTTTACCATATCATTTGTAACATTACAGTCATGATTATACCGATTAATCCCTGGTCATAATCATACCAAGTCCATCTATGCACTACAGGCCATAGATGACTTTCAATATAATATAAACATGAGGATGATGACAATGATATAAGAATTCAATAAAACAAGTTCAAGAATTAATTTTTCCAGGAACTAATAACGTCCAAATTGTCAACATGATACTTCTTTGTAGAGTAAAATTTAAGAATGCTCAGAAGAAAATTTCCATGAAAAGATACTGGATGAAGCGCAAATATTAAGGATATCCCACTAATTTCATGGAGTATAGAAGTCAAAACTTTAACCAACTTAGTATAATAAAGAATTGAATAACAAAAGAAATCACCAGGCATGCGATAGACCACACAGATAGGTTATTCTAACAGAATAATAAATAATGGAACCAGTCATGCGTAACGCACGCACGTGATATTCAAATGTAATAATAAATAACGGAACCAAAGTCGTGCAAAATTCACAATCGGCAGCGGATGTTCCAATGAGAATAATAAATAACGGAACCAAGTCATGCGTAAACGCACGCATGTGATGTTCCAAATGTAATAATAAAGAATGGAATAATGTAAGAATTTCACCATGTATGCGATATTGCGATAGACAAAGTTATTCCAATATAATGATAAAGAATGGAATAATGTAAGAATTTCACCAAGTATAGGGTAGACCAGTGTATACAGTGTTATTCTAATGTAATAATAAAGAATGGAATAATGTAAGTTCTCTTCATGAATACAAAAGAAATAATACCCCTTACGAGTACAACAAATAATATCCCTTACCTTAGAACAACTGGATATAGGAGTAGTGAAGTAGCAGAATACTTTTCTTCTTTCTCTCTATAGTTTCTCTCTCTAGAGTTTCAGTGAAATCGTAAGAAATAATGATGGAATGAGCTTCTATTTATAGGAGAATGGACTGAATAGTAACTAATTCCTGAACGGTCCAGATTGATTTACTTTTAAACGGACGGTCCATATTGGTTTACTATAAAATATTCTAATAAAACAAAATCTTTTAAATAAAATATAATATATTCTATTTATAATCTAATAAAACGAATAACTTTATAAAAGTATTTTGTTTTATATAAAAAGATTTTACTATGCAAAATATTATGCAGGCACTATACAAACACTATGCATAATAAAATATAATATATTCTATTTATAGTCTAATAAAATGAATAACTTTATAAAAGTAGTCTGTTTTATATAAAAAGATTTTACTATGCAAAACACTATGCATAATAAAATATAATATATTCTATTTATAGTCTAATAAAACGAATAACTTTATAAAAGTATTCTGTTTTATATAAAAAGCTTTTCTGTTTTATTACATTAATAATACTAATAAAACAAAACTTCATCATCATTATTATAATTCACACTATTAATCGACCATGTCATTCCCAGGAAAGAGGGGGCTTTCTAATAAGGAATTATCCCTATTGGCGCGCAATTAGGTGACCAAACTTCTCCTTGGCAGAACTTCTAGACATCATTAATATTACAAATAATAATATTAATAACTTCGTCATCTCGATTATTGATTTAATAATATATAAAATATCGATAGTAATTGAATCAATTAACGTGAGATACTATGCAACAATTACTGAAGCAATAATTGAACAAAACTGAGTGACTTCTCACGTAAGCATCAATAATCAATACCGTGTGCTACTATGAAACCATGCGTATTCCTGTACTTTTAACATCGGGTGTTTCAATAGTTAACGATAAAACTTCCGCCGTTATTTTCATAAAATATTTTTGTCGTTTTCTCAATCCGACAATAATTCCGCTAGTAGGGTCCACTAATGATTGTCTTGAGTAAATTTAATATTCTCTCTGTTAAAACGAATATTCCCCGACCAATCGAATATTATATAACAACTTGTGTACTTTGCAAAATTTATAACTATTACCCACAACTATAACATTATATTAAATTCATTCCATAATATTCAAAAAATGATAATTATAGAAAATTCATCTTTATTCATAAAAGTTGGGGTCTTAGATGGTATCTCCTCCAGTTTCACACCCTTCTTCTACTAAGTATCGACTATATAAGCTAAGTACCCTACACAGCCTTGACTCAATAACTTCTTGGCCTGCATAATCGTTAGACATCTCGCTTGTCTAGGTGATTTGCTACCATAAAAAACTACATTTGACGGAGTCATAAGATTTACACATTTCTTTTGGCAATTAATTATCGCTCCATAATTGAATAGCCAATCCATTCCCAATATAACATCAAACTCTCCAAGTTTTATTGGAATTAAATCTACTATCATGACATTCCCCTTAATATTCACCCTATAATTCTTGTATACGAACCTAACAGGAATCACCTCCATATTCGCAATTTCTATGTTTAAAGGAAAATTCAATTCTTCACTAGGCAATTCTAACTTCTTAGCAAATTCATCAGATATAAATGAGCAAGTAGCACCCGAATCAAATAATACATAAGCATCTATATCATTGATTGGGATAATATCTGACACAACATCTTTTAATTGTACAGTATCCTGCACAGTCATGTTGAAGGTTCTGGCTGTGGGTCTATTTGATGAGGTTGGTCCATCAATGGTTAATGTACCTCCACTGCTACCTCCCTTATTTCCCGTTGTCTCTCCAACTTTCTTCTTAGGGCACTCGCGAGCAAAATAATCCTTTAACCTACATGTGTAGCAAACATTCTTCTTTGGTTGATGGCAATTTGGGCCAATGTGACCCTCTTAGCCACAGTTGAAGCATACTCGCTTACCCCTTAAGCACATGCCAATGTGATTCTTTCCGCATGTAGCACATGCTTCAAACTTCTTTTTCTACTGGCTACCTTGTTGGCTTCTAGCACCAACACTCGCATTCCACTTCCTTTTCAAGTTACTACTACCATTTCCACCACTACTACCACCATTCTTACCTTCAACCTCATTTTTCTTCTTTCTTTGTTCTTGATTGTACTTTGTCACAGCCTCGCCTCCACCCTCAGCGAGAATTGCCTTCTCAAGCACCGCTATAAATGTCTTTAACTGGAACAGGGAGACTCTCCTGTACAACCAGGGCTTCAGTCCCTGTTCAAACCTCTTCGCCTTGGGCTCATCTGTGTTCACTTGATATGGTGTAAACCTTGCCAACTAATTGAACCTTGCTGCATACTCTGACACTGCCATTGTGCCCTGTTTTAGCTCTAGAAACTGCACTTCCATCTGATTCTTTGAACTCTCTGGGAAATAGGTCTCGAAGAATATTTCCTTGAACCTTTCCCAAGTCATCACTCCCTGACCTCCTCTAGTTTTATTAGCTTGCCACCAGTAACTGGCATCTGCTTTCAACATGAATGTTGCAAAATCAGTCTTCTGGTTCTCACCGACCCAAGCAACATCAAATACCTTCTCTATTTCCATGATCTAAGTCTGTGCGTCAACCAGATTCATGGTTCAACGGAATTTTGGTGGTCCAACCGCTTTGAAATCCTTAAAAGTTGCAGCTTGATTCCACGGTTGATTCTGCAGTGCTCCTATCAGAAGTGTCACCAACTACTGAACTAGTTTAGCTTCAGCATTGTTATTGTTGGTAGATCCCTCAGGGGTTTGTTGTCGTGGTTGACGTCATCTTGGAGGCATTTTCTGATTAAAATACACTTATTAGATTATTACTCAATTTCTTTTAAGTATTTTCTACTTAATTTTCACATCGTAAAATATCATCACATAACACATAACATCTTGAATAAAAATTAACATTTTATTCATTTATCATCTTTAGAAAATATAAGAACAATTGCATCACTGCTATTTACATTACTTTACTGAACTACTGAAGTTTTAGGATAACATTATCATCATATCCCATAGTTTACATAACACTTGGGATTTACATCTTATTTATCATATCATTAATCACATATCAAGTACATTTATGATGACCTACTAAAATACTACATAGCCTTACAACACTCTTCTTCCATAATAAGGAACATTGTTCGGCGATCTAACATGTACGATGGCAGCATCTCAAACTGAATTGGATAACACATGACTCGATCTTGAGCTCGATTGATCACAGTGTTTAAAACACTATTCATCTCTTCCATCTTAATCTTCTTCACTTGTACATCTCTCTCTGCTACCCCGACTCATTTAGAAGCTTCTTCGTACGTGTATTCGGCTCTTCTTGCCCTGTTAGTAGACTCTTCTTTCAACTTGTTCTTCAGTTCCGTAATCTCCTCTGTCATTTGCTCATTCGCTCCTTCAGTGTGGATCAGCTTCCCTTCGACATTACTCAGATGTTCATCTAGATCCTGGATCTCGTTGTCCTTCTGCGCCATTGAGGTCTGTTGTTTAGCTACTATCTCTCTCAACTCCTCGACGCTATCCTGAATTTCCACATTGCGGTTGTATACTTCATCGTACATATGGGCAGCAATCAAGTTTAGTGGAAACTCTTCTTCCTCGTTATCCTCATCCCCATCCGACTGTGGCAGCTCAATGGGGTCCTCCTCGTCCGTCTCTACCTCATCATCCTCATCAGGTAACCCCTCTTGCTCAACCAATGTGACCAACAGAGATGATTCCCGTGGCAGTAGTTGTTACCAAACCACCTGAATATCTCGAGGCTCCTCCTCTCTAGGCATCTGGGATCCTTCCTCTCTAGCCTGACTGGATTCTCCTACATTAGCCATCCTGACAAAAAAAAATTAAAATTTTTATTACTAATCATTATTACTCAACACTCACGAGCACATATGTTGCAATCACATAAGCACATAAGTGTCTTATTACTTCTTCCTTAAAACTCGATAAGAGTTTATCACCACTATCTTTTCAAAGGTTAGTTCCCAAGGCTTTTCCCACAACTAAGGTTCATAACCTAAGGCTTTGATACCAACTTGTGACACCCTCAAATCTGGGTACTTCATTCCCACAAGATTTGGTGTTCACTGTCTAAACATTCAGTTTTAACTACCCAAATATAATAAAGTTTAAAAATAAACTTTCCCATTAAAGGATTACATCAACAAGTTCAATAAAATCTCCCAGGTTATCTAACCGTTAAATACAAACATCAAGTACAAAAAATAAAATAATTACATCTCAACGATTAAAAGAAAGTCTGACAATATAAAAATCAACAAATTTACAAGTCTTCAACACTTTTTCATCTTTCCTTTTCCTTTACTGGTGGTAGGTTCATCGACTTTCTCAACTTTAGCTGTAATGGTTATATAAGCAAGAGTGAGCAAACAAATGCTCACTGGAAGTGACAACGAATAACAATATCATAACAACTACCAAATGAATAGGCTCAATAGAACTGAATAATATTCTCTATCAATGATAATCAGGAACATAATTTGAAATATATGTATCTGAGGCTCACAAGACCATGAACTATGTCCAAAGTTATAAGTATTCTTTCAACTTAAACCTAAATAGTCATAAGACTGTAGGGACTTCTCGTACTTAGGGGGATCAGCCCTTCGTACAATGTATTGTTCACAAACATCTAAACGCTTACGCATAAATAATCCCCTGTAATAAGGTTGTTCATCTCAGTTTTAATATACGAGTCCGCACCAAAGGAAGTTTGGTTTGGATAAGTTTCAAGGTAATTTAGAGTTCAACGAACATCAACTAAAGATTAGTTGAATCAATATAGTTTAATATCACTTCAAGTGCTCGATAGCAATATGATATGAAATAGTCATGAATTATAAGTGAATCAACATTATACATCGAAATCATGGTTTAGAAATGAGCTAGGAAGCATAAGCATTTGAATATTATAACAAACTTTGCTTGGACAATAATAAGCTAAGGCTATTAATCTTAATCAATAAAAGAACTGAGTTAATAAACGTGCATGATTAATAACAAGTTGAGGAATAAAACTTGCTCAACATGAGAATAACAGAATTTACGAACTTGTGTAATAAGAAACAAAATTAAAGATAGGAACCCTTCTCAAAGTAAGAGTTAGGTTAAAGAGTTTGCATGAACATAATCAAGTTAGAACAGATATATAAGTAGGTTTAGGAACTTGCTCAATGCATCAATAAGGTTTAAACACTTGCACAATCGTAAAAGTAGAGTTAGAGAACTTGCCTCGTGTGTAGGTTAAACAATCACTATTCACGTTCACCACAAGTCCTACACATACCATATATATTGACAATACACATTAGTTACAATAATATTAGCTTCATGAGTTTCTTTTCCACTTTTAGTATAGCTCACTAACTAAGTTTAAGTTTAAACAACATCACATCTTTTCATGAATATCACATTTTAGCTCTATTATAATCAATTAAATTAACATGCCATTGCACCATATACACATAACAACTTAATACAACATCCTATTACATGTCCAACATGTTATCATTCTCTTTAGATGAAGTTATACTAATACACAAAGGATTGCACTTGTATTCGCGCATCCCGACGCCCTCCGATTGCCTCCAAATGCACAATATTCCTAAATATGGCCATTTTGACCCCTCATAACGACATCAAATTGAAAAACTTAAAGAATAAAAGTTATAGGCATATTCATCCTCGTTTCGAATCATCTTGAATGACATCGATCGGAATTCGTATGAAAAAATTATGCTCATTTTAGTAAAACATGTCCGGTTAATTTTTTTTCAAAACTTGGCTAAACAGACTACCCCCCCCCCCCCGTCAGGGCTAGGGTTTTTACTCTAGGATAGCCCGCCGAGGCGGGGGTCCCTTCTGCGAACTCGGGAATTATCATCTCGAACACTATAGAAAGCCAAATTAGGCCTACAAACTCCTTTTTAAGATCCATACCAACCTACCCAAGGTGCAATATATTTACAGAAACATAAACTAATGTTTCTAACACGTTTCTAACCACATAAACATCAAGATTACAACCTTTAATTTCACTATTTCTCTTATTTCCTCTTCTTTTGACATTCATAGCGAAATTCTTCACTGTGAATTCGTTTTACAACCAAACCAGTTAGTTTCAATTACTTTGTTTTCGTTTCATCATATATTTTCACAATCAATAAACAATTTACACTTATACTATGAATTGAGTACCAATTTTAATTCTAATTTAAGCCATATTCAACATATATCAATGTAAACTCACTGTAATATGATTTCCTCCATAATAAAATATATTACATGAATCAATTTACTCTAAATCATCTATAAATCATATGAACACAACTTATATCAACAATTATCATATAAAATCACATAATAAACAATTAATCCTTTACACCAATTTTACAGAGAACTTTTGAATAGGATAAAACTAAAACTTTGAAAAGTAGAAAGCTAGGGTTATACCTTTGCTAGAAGATAATTACAACAACTTCTTCTTCTAAATTCTCAATTCACGGAGAATTTTCTCTTCTCCCTTCTCTCTTTTCTTTCTTTATTTTCTCTTCTTTTTCTTCTTCTCTGTTCTTTCTCTCTTCTCTAACTTACATACTTAGAAACATATAACGTATAATATAATAGATATTATATAATATAAATATATATGTAACTGATATCAGTTACATCTTTTTGAAAATCAAAAGCCATAAGCCTTGTTTGGCTAAACAATTTTAAAACTTAATAACTTAAAATCCTTATGCCTTATTTGGTAAAACCTATTTAAATTAAAGACTTAACATTCATTAAGCATTGTTTAGAAAAACTAAATTAAACTCCTTTAATTTATTTTAATAACTCATTTATAGCATAGTTTATTGTCACACTTTTATTACCAAATTAAATTAAGAACATTATAATAATCCATTTAATCCCTATCAACTCTCTAACTTAATTATTAAATTAAATTAGAATATTATCCCATAATAATTAATTTTCTTAACTCATTAATAATTTATTTAACAAATAAATAATCAAATCAAATTAAACAAATATTAATTCTACAATAAACACATCAATTAACATATTTATATAATTCAATAAATATTTGAAATTACAATTTAAAATTCTAGATTGCTACATCCTTCCCTCCTTACAAGGATTCTGTCCCCAGAATCACTACTCAAACCATTCATTCAAATAAATCATTCGTCACAATAACAGTTGAACAAACAACTTTAAGAATTCAAACATTCCTGTATAACTTCGATAACCGAACAAAGGTTATGAAGCAGCTTAAATAATAGGAATAATCTCGATTCCTATCATTTTAAAACATTAGTCACATTCACTTTGAGATACTTTCATTCTTCTACCTTTTTCATACACATTTTGTCTGGCTAGAATCATTAGCACAGAATTAACAATAACGGATCATATATAAACAGAACATTCTCTTATTGAACAATTCAATCACAGAACAGTTCATCTCACAGAACAGTTCATCTCACAGAAACACCGAAGTGTTCACATTGTGGCATAAGGCCTCATATGTTCTACCACCTTGTACAAATATCACACATTTGCACATATACAAAACTTCTCAAGTTCAACATCTGAGAAGTTTTAGAAACTAGAAATCATTTAGAATATGAATGGAGTTAGGAAACTTGCCTTCGAGTGTCTTCCAATAAAAATTCAACAATTTTTGTTCTTTACAGTCTCTACAATACATAACCACATAACATACCGCATTAGGTCATAATCAGATATGTATGGTACCTAACGTATCTTAGTCTTCTTCTCAATTTAATTGTTCATTGGATTTGTTACGGTTATCGCATTACATTGTTCTTACGTTCATGTTCACATAATCATTAACAACTTTTAGTTGTAATCCTCAAAATTATAGTCATCATCGAAGATGCTACTTTAAGTTAATTAATTCATCATCAATCAACTATTTTCATTTCATATACTTAATCGTACTTATTTCATTAACAAAACTCGTTTCAAGTATTTATCTTCCCTTACGACTTATTATCGTTCATCGTTTCATTATTAATAACTTACGTTCCATTAATCTTTCTTTCAACCTTTAGTCGTTAACTTAAGGTTTTCAACATCTTAATTGATGTTTCTTTAGGTTTAGTATTGATATGACTTACCATTATTAATTTACTTTCCCTTTACATTCATAATCTTTTCTCTCTATGCTTCACCTAATTCTAGCGTCTGCGAGACCAAATTTTTCTTCTTGGACTCATATTTAGGCAGCAGAGTTTCGATTACTAGGACCTTTATGGTATACTGTGGCACCATCTCCTTCTCTATTAGCCACGCTGCGACACCACTCTTTAGTGGCTAATGGACATTCTCGGCGTTGTGGCGTCACTTACTGTGCTTTGGCTGGCGTTCCAGCTCCAGACCTCATCATCAGACAATTTTGACAGACTTCTTAGTTTAATGAACTTTCCGGACTCCAAATTTGATCCTTTTAAGTCTGAATTGGCTCGTTCAAAAGCCATTAGCTCACAAATCACATACTCTAAGTGTTCTTGTAAGAATTTTTCATTTTCTAAATCGTTAACTCAAAATTCACCTATTAGTTCATTTTAACGAAAACGATAAACGTTCATGAACGTTCAACGCTCGTTACTTCGTGCTAAGTCAGAATTCGATCATTTTTGAGTCCGTAACTCTAGAATGCCAAATGAGACTATTCTCCATCGAAAACTAATGTTTTCGAGCTCAATGTCAAAATTTGACTTCCATTCCGAGAATTTCACGATTTCGACGATTATCGTCCAAACTCATGAATTCCGCCATAACTTCGTTATTTATGATTTGTTCACCATTTCAAATGGATTCATTCCATCATACTAACATCTTAACCAACATATTTCATTACATCATATACATGATAAGTTATTACTTGTTCTTCATAAGTTTATAACTTATAAAAGTATAAACTACTTATTCATGACTTATTAAAGCTTAAGTCCATTGATTAGTCATTCTTACTTCTTCTTAGCATACAAGTTCTACCACTACTCACTTCTCTAACAATTTAAGAGAGGGAGAATCATGGTTTAGGATCTTACCCTTAAAGATTACTTAATTAATCTTTGTTCTTCTTCTTGCTCCTTGAACTAACAAAGTCTAGCTTTTCTAGCTTTTTCTCTATAACCAATAAGCACTTATGTTCTTGGATAAAATTTTAACAACCAACAAAAGAACTAGCTTTCCTTCTATTTATAGGAAATCCTAGATTAGGGTAGTTTAGTCTTTAAACCATCCCACCTCCTTAATCACCTCCTTACTATTCCTTTACTTAGCCACCAAGTATAAGCACTTTACTTAGCCACCAAGTATACTTGCTCATCACATAGCTTATCCTTTGATTAACCACTAAGTAATTGCACTTTACTTGGCCACCACTTTGGGTCACCCATGGGTCGCCCCATGGGTTTTAACCATCCGATAACCCATCGGTTCGATCCGCGGTTTAGTTTCTTATTTTGGGCCTTAGCATTAATTCTCATTAGACCTATCTTGGGCTTGTCTTAACATAACTTTGGGCTTGACTCTACTTAACATTGGGCTTGGCATAATCCAAGTGAAATTGGATAATGACAAAGTCCACTTACTAAAGTCTATTAAGAACTATTCGTATTTTACTCGTACAATTCTCGTATTCTCTTTGTATAGTATTCGTACGATATTCGTATTATACGTTACATTAATCTTCGTACTATACTCGTATACTAATTTGTATCATACACGTATAATAACCCTAATCCTTATACGCATTTCATTTCCTTCTCGGAAATCACTTTCCCTAACCCTTAGGTTTTAAGTTCGCAGGCGAAAACTTCGTTTGCCATAACTAAAATATTATTGAATATTCCATCTCGTCTTAGAATTCTATCATTACGCGTTTCTCGGAATTTCAAAAATAATTCTAGAGCAGAAATCACTGAATAGTGTTTTTACGGAAATTTCTCGGAAAACTTTTATTTTCATTTTGGAAATTCAAACACTTTAATTCTACCACATAGCCAGAATTCTAACCACATCCGCTCATTCTAGGTCATAGAATGACCTTCACATAGCTTACTCACATAAATAATCAATTAAATTCATTTAATCTACATAATCAAATAAAAATTTAATTCTCATAAAAATCCAATTTTCTCGGGTGTTACATGTCCAGTCTAGCTCGTAGCTAGAATCCTCCCGATTAATAATCATCCTAGGTTCTAGAACGATTAATAAACATATAACACAGAATAGTATTAATAAAAATTCATTTTATTAATAACTAATTCTTTAAATCTTAAATTCTGAACAATCCGGATTCTCTGGGTTGTTACAGTCTTCCAACCCCACATTGCCAAAGGGTGGAGAAGTCTGATGCAATCGAGTGTTCACACCCCTAGGGGATTTTCTCGAGAATGTTCTCAATCTTCTGACTACTCAGAAGAAAATTACACATCTTCTTCCACCAACGAACCCGAATGGGAAGGGTTACAGTGCTAAACAGAAATGTGCTTATCATGTCGGGGCACCGGGACATGATACTTAGGATTGCTGGGCCTTGAAACACAAGATCCAGGATTTGATTGACAACGGAGAGATTGTGGTGACTAAACCCGACCAACCTCATGTGCAAGATAACCCTCTTCCTCAACACAAAGAAGAAGAGGTTAATATAATTAATTGGAGCAGTGGATAGAGTTCCAATTATGTTGTTGAATCTTCCCAAACCAGCAAGGACGGTGCTGACAAATGGGATTATGCACAGTTTCAGTTTATGATGGAACAAAAGATGAAAGCTCTTTGTAACAAGTAGACCAATTGGCAGAACTGGTGATCCATCAACACCAAGTCACACGCTAATTAGTCAGTCAGGAGCATGCTAGTCTCCTTCCTTTTGTTATGAATACTCCATCATCGCCTGCTGAAAGTGATACATTGGAGAATAAAATTGCAAAAAGAGCAAGTGCTAAAGCCCGTCGGGATTTTTCCAACAAAAGGGAATTTACATACCTTGGCCAACCTATGGAGGAGATATTTTAGATGCTGATCAATGAAGGAAGAATTACATCCCTTCTACCTCCAATCAATCCCCGTTCAAGATGGTTCAATTCTAATAGAGTATACCAGTACCACTCCCATTCTCGTGGTCACATCATAGAAGAATGTTGGGCACTCCGCCACCTCATTCAGAATTTAATTGATAGCGGTGTCCTGCAAATAGCAGATGACGACACTTTGTTACTCGAGTGTGAGAATACATGTCCTACAAAATGGAAGAATGGCGTAGCAGTTATATCCACTGAGGATGATTTGGCTGCCAGACCACTCACAATACAAGCAATTCAACTCAAAGGTGTTAACAATCCTTTGAAAGTGGCTGCACCAGAGCCAATTATTTTGCCATCCAGGCCATAGTATCCTGTTGTTAGCTTGAAAAAAGTCCCATGGAATTATGGGCAGGCTGAAGGATCTACATCACATACAACTGTTGTAGTGTCGAAGGAAAATCCACTGTATCTTCCCCATCGGGTGATGAAGCCTACCATCAAATCAAAGGGGAAAGTTCCCATAGAGAAAATTGAAGAGTTCCTCCGTGCCATGGGCCATAACGAAGCCAAGGTGGTTCTAAGAATTTCCATACTTGACTTGGTTTTCTCTTCCGAAGATCACATGAAGATCTTGTTAAGGGTCTGGGAAGAAGCCCATTTACCGAAATCAGTGGATGTCAAAAAATTCCAACATCTAGTTGATCACATTTTTAACAACTATGTGATATCTTTCACTGATGACAACATACCCGCTGAAGGGACTGGTCATTGCAAGCCGTTGCACATAGCGGTTCTGTCCTCTGGATACATGGTGATAGGAGTTTTGATAGATGGAGGTTCATCTCTGAATATATGTCCTTATGCTACCTTGGAGAAGATGAATATCAACCCCAAGAGGATCAAAAGCAGCCATACGGTTGTCAAAGCTTTTGATGGGTCCCGACAAAACGCCGTTGGAGAAATTGAACTACCAGTGGAGATTGGTCCACATACATTCAGTGTATCCTTTCACTTTCTCAGAATAGCCACAGGATACAACCTGCTTTTGGGAAGAACGTGGATTCATATGGCTGGAGCCATCCCTTCCACCCTTCACTAGTAACTCAAGTACATTATCAATAATAGCCTAATCACTGTTAATGTTGAACCAGAATGTCCTGAACAAGGTGATATACCACTCATCAGCTTCAACTCATAAGTTGAGCCGGTCAGTTTCCATGCCCTGGAAGTGAGCAACTCATTACCATCCCATTAGGGCGCCACCTCTCACACCCAAGATTTCTGCCAAGGTAATGTCGGCCACTCAAGAGATGATGTCATTGGGTTATCAACTTGGACAAGGGTGGGCAAAGATCATCAGGGCATTAAGTACCCGATTCAAGTTCCTAGTCAAAAAGGGACAGCTGGATTAGGCTATTCTGCTAGCTCCAGTCATAGGAATCCTCACAAGCATAAACAGATTCCTTCATCTTCAGTCACACGACGATTATCTCCACCTACAGATCCTGAGCCTATACAGTCTCTGATAAGTGTTTTAGCCCATGTTATGGCTATGATATTTCCCAAACCAATACCGGTTAGAGCAAAAAAGGTCCTGATTCCTAATCCTGAAGTGGAGGAAAAGGAACATAAATGTAAACAAGACATCCCAAGGAGTTTGTCTCATCTACGCATCCTTTTACATAATGAGCACACAAATATATACACTCCAGACGATGATTGTCCCAACATTATGGTCATTATTCGGGAGAAGGATGAGGATGACAACCACTTCATCACTGTCGTCCATCAGGACTTCACCCTCGACAATTGGAGTTGCACTCCTTGCATTCGTTGCCAAGGGTAAAAAGGGCAGAAACCCCTCTGCCCTGTAGATAGCTTTAACTGCTTACTTTTTTTGTATAGTATTAACAGTTGTTTTGTGATTACATGCTAACACTTTATATGATTAAACAGTTTCATATATTAAGTGAAAGCATATTTTGTTTCAGGACTCTAAATTTAGATGTGCCTGTACTTGCTGATGAGGTACCTTTTCTCCACAAGGACTGTAACTCTAATGAAAAGTTAGACTCAGACTTGATGGAAATACAAGAGGACATTGAGATACCTCAGGAGATCAAGGAATGGGTTGAAGACAAACCCAAACCAAATCTTAATCAAACCACCTCCTTTAATCTCGAAACCTTAGAAAGCCCTAGGTTGATCTAGATTGGTACAGACCTCTCTCCAAACCAAAGGAATGAAATGGTTGCGCTATTAACCCAATTCTAGGATGTGTTTGCATAGTCTCACGAGGACATGGTGGGTTTGTCCATGGACATCATCATCCATCGCCTTCCCATTAAAGAGGGATTCAAACCAGTCAGGCAAAAGCTCAGGCGATTAAAACTTGAGTGGAGTTTAAAGGTTAAAGAAGAAATTATGAAACAATTTCAAGCTGACATCATCATGGTGTCCACATATCCTGAATGGATATCCAACATAGTCCCCATGCCTAAATCAGGAGGAAAGGTGCGAGTTTGAGTGGATTACTGGGATCTGAATAAAGCTTGCCTTAAAGATAGCTTTCCCGTGCCATTTATCCACATTCTCATTGACAATACTACTCAATATGACATGTAGTCCTTTGTCGACTGCTTTGCGGGTTACCATCAAATTATGGTTGCATAGGTGGATCATGAGAAAACTGTATTCATCACGCCTTGGGGAACCTTTTGCTATAGACGGTTGTCATTTGACCTCATTAATGCCAGAACAACCTATCAGCAAGCTATGATGGCTCTTTTTCATGACTTAATGCACAAAGAGATAGAGATCTACGTGGATGACATCATTGTCAAATCCCGAAGGGAAGAAGACCACTTAGACCATCTTAAAAAGCTTTTCAACAGGTTGCGTAAGTACAACTTGAAGTTGAATCCAGCCAAGTGCGCCTTTTGCGTTAAATCAGGTAAGTTTCTAGGTTTCCTAGTAAGCCACAAAGGGATTGAGCTGGATCCCACCAAAATCCAGGCCATCAGGGAAATGCCCATTCCTCAGACAGAGAAGGAAATACGGGGATTTTTGGGAAGAATCAACTTCATTAGCAGGTTCATTTCTCAACTCACAGCAACCTCTGAGCCTATCTTCAAATTGTTAAGGAAGAACTCCTCCATGAAATGGAACGATGAGTGTCAAAAAGCCTTCCTTACAATCAAAGAGCAGCTGGTTAACGCTCCTGTTTTGGTACCACCCAGGGATGATGTTTCCCTATTCATGTACCTTTCCATTAATGACAATGTCATGGGCTACATGCTGGGATAAAAAGATGATAGAGGCCAAAAGCGAGCTATCTACTACCTCAGCAAAAGATTCAGCAGTTGTGAACATAAGTACACTCTGATTAAGAAGAATTGTTGTGCTTTAGCATGGGCTTCCATTAGGTTACAACATTATCTCCATTGTCACACAACCCATCTCATATCCTGCGTGGATCCTCTCAAATACGTGTTCAGTAAACCCATATTGAATTGCCAGCTGTCCAGATGGTAGTTGATCCTATAAACAATTTGACATCGTCTACGTGACGCAAAAGTCCATTAAAGGTCAAGGAATTGTAGATCAACTGGCCACCGCACCTGCAGGGGATTTCAAACCCTTAGAAACATACTTCCCCGATGAAGGGGTAATGACAGTGCAGAAACACCATCAGTACAATGCATGTCGTACGTGGAAAATGTATTTTGATGGAGCTATTAACATGGAAGGTTCTGGAGCTGGAGAAGTTCTAGCATCCGTCCGATGCAGGGGAGCGAGATCCGTCATTGCCATCAAATTGTAGTTTGTCAGCACCAACAACACAGCTAAGTATGAAGGTTGTATCATGGGACTCAAACTTGCCCAATCAATGGGTATCAGGCAGTTAACTGTCTTTGGGGATTCAGAATTGGTAATCAGACAGACCACATAAATCTATTATACCAAAGAGTTACATTTGTTGCCTTACCATCGGCAAGTTTTACAGATGGCTTCGGAGTTCGAAGAAATAAACTTCCTCTACATTCCTCGGAATAGGAATGATTTTGCGGATGCGCTAGCAACTTTGGCCTCCTTGATCAACATGCATGACAAGGAAAACATGCCAAGCATCCCCTTTGCCCTATAAAAGGCTCCAGCCTATGGGAATTATATTGGAGAAGTATCGGATGCGCTACCTCCCATCCAACACCCTTGGTATCAGCACATCAAGGAGTACTTACGAGATGGATCTACACCCGCTGAGGCAAGCCCGACTGAAAGAAGGCGAATCCATCGAATGGCTATGAAATTCTACCTGAGCGAAGATACACTCTACAAAAGAGATGCAGGAATAGGTCTCCTCGGATGTCTGGACAAGGACCAAGCTCAGAGGCTCATGGATGAAATCCATGGTGGAGAATGTGGCCCACACATGAGCGGCCCCTTACTTGTTAAAAAGATCCTCAGAACAGGGCACTACTGGCTCTCTCTTAAAGCTGACTATGATGATCACGTCACGAGGTGCTATCAATGCCAAATTCATGGGAATGCTATCCATGCCCCTCCGAGGGAACTCCACAATAAAAGTTCACCTTGGCTCTTCTCAATGTGGGGAATGGACGTGATCGGGCCCATTGAGCCCAAAGCCAGTAATGGGCATCGGTTTATCTTCACCATGATCGACTACTTCACCAAGTGGGTAGAAGTAGCCTCCTTCCCTAGGGTTACCAAAGAAGTCATCATTGCTTTCATCAGAAACAATGTCATTTGTCGATATGGACAACCAGAGGTGATTGTGTCAGACAATGCTAAAAACCTCAATAACAAAATGATGGAGGAGTTGTGCAGTAAATTCCACATCAAACACCTTAACTTCATCATCTACCGTCCAAAGATGAATGGTGTTGTTGAAGCGGCTAATAAGAACATCCAGAAGATCATGAAAAAGATGTCCGCCAATCATAAAGGATGGCCTGACCTCTTGCCTCTGACTCTGTTAGCCTATAGAACTTCAATGCGTACTTCCACTGGGGCAACCCCCTACTCATTGACCTATGGGATGGAAGCAGTACTCCCCATAGAGGTGCAAATGGAATCCCTCAGAGTGTTAATTAACGCTCAGCTGGATGAAGACCAATGGTTACAAGACAGATATCACCAATTGTCTCTAATAGATGAAAGGCGAAGTGATGCTATCTTCCATGGTCAGTTATACCAACAAAGGATCGCCAGATCCTAAAACAAAAAAGTCCGGCTACGGCAGTTTAAACAACATGACTTTGTTTTGAAGAACATTATTGACAACCAAGATCAATCAAAGGGAAAATTAGCTCCAAACTGGGAAGGCAAGTTTATTGTCAAGGAGGTATTGACAGGAGGTGCTCTCAGATTACAGGAAATGGATGGTGACAAATTTCCACAGCTCACCAACTCAGACACCGTGAAACGATACTATGTTTGAAGTTACCATCAAGCAAACATCTTGGTTTTGGATTACCAGATCCCCAGTCATTTCAGGTTTTCTAACCCTTACTACACACAACCCTTTCTTCATACCCATTTGCCCCATCAGGGAAATACACTCTTTAAGCCAACAGCCTGGTTTTCAGATCCTCAGATCTTTCACACCTCATATAATTTGGGTTATCCCACCAGGGATTAAACCTTTCACACCCGCAGTTTTGTCCAACTACGGATAAGAATTTTCACACCTGCAGTTTGTCCTAAACATGGGATCAAACTTTTCCCCCGCAGTTTGTCCTAAACATGGGATTAAACTTTTTTGGCTGCAAATCGTCCTGAACATGGGGCGAACTACGTCGACCTAATCTCCCCGATACCTGGGAGTACATAGACAACCATTTTATATGGCCCGGTCGCAATAAAACAAAAATAACAAAAATATTCCTACACCCTTACTACACCTTACACCATTCAGCGTTGAACCTCTTACACCAGGTTCGAACTACGTAGACCTGATCTCCTCTTCAATAGTAGTACGTAGGAAGCCATTTTTGGTTCGGTCTTACCCCTACCAAAACAAATACTTGTCAATGGTACTGGGATCAAACTTCAATCCACCACATTTCAATTCGGCTTGCATGTAAGGGATGGAACTTGGCCTCCCCATAAATGGGAGAGTTGGCGACCATCTAAGTCATTGCCATTCCTTCCTCAAGGGCAACACCAATCCATAAGAGATGGAACTAACTGGGCTCCTCTTAAATAGGAGTACTGGCGACCATTTATGGTGCAATCAATCTCCGAGAGGAAAATCCACTGTGACAACCCGGAAAATCAGATTGTCCAGAATTTAAGATTTAAAGAATTAGTTATTAATAAAAGGAATTTTTATTAATAATATTCTATGATATGTGTTTATTAATCATTATAGAACCTAGGATGATTATAATATGGGAGGATTCTGGCTATGAGCTAGACTGAACGAATAAGAATTTTCAAGACGAAAATAAAAAAAAATTGGGAACAAAATGTTTTCGAGGAAAAAGACAAAATATGCACTATTCACCTGACAAAACCCTAAGGGTTAGGGTTTGAATAACCTAAGCCTTTTCGAAAGTTCGGTATATCGAAATGACATTCCGTCGAAAGATTTGATGATAATATATCGTGAAAAGTTAAGTAAGCCGATAAAAGTTTTTCTCGAAAAACGTGCAGAAATTGGAAAAAATAAAAACGACGAAAAGTACTGCTATGTACTTTTCATTCGTTTAACTACGTTAGGGGAAAACGTGAAGGAAAATGCTTATCATCAAAAAGTGTTTTTCAATTTTTTGGAGATCCGAAGAATACATAAAAGTGAATCGGTAAAGAAAAGAGGAAATATCCAAAAATATTTGGATTTCGAGAATCGCAGTTTTTAAAACTATCTAATGAATCCCGAAAGACGAAACCACAAAACTTCCAAGGGAAGTTTTGTGAATAGTAAGGAGGTGGAGTAAGGAGGTGGGACTAGTGATTTAGGGGCAAAATGATTATTTTGCCCCTAGCTTGGAAAATCTATAAAAGGAGAGCTAGATTTTATTTATTTGAAATTTTGAAAATTCTCCAACATTGGAGAGAGAGAGAGATTTCAGATGAGGAAGAAGAGGAAAAGTTGGCTCGTGAGCAAACTTTGTCCAACAGAAGGAGATTAAAGAAGAAAGGTATCAAAAACCTAACTTCTGAATTAATTTTCTTTATGTTTTATATGTTTAAAACATAACTTAATGAGAATAAGAAGTAAAAGATGTTAGGAATGATTTCATATGGTTGAAATCATGAGAAAATGAAGAAATAAGAATTAGAAGTTTATTTTATAAATTTCTTAAGGAAGTATAAGATTCGAAATGAATTTAAGCGATCCGAATTAATCATATGAACAATTTGGTGAAATAAGTAAGGAATGGTGTTTTGTAACATCAAATTCCAAGAAAAAGTGAAATCATAATTAAAATATCGATTAAAAATGAAGAACTAACGAAGAACGCGAAGAACGTTATTGATGGACAAATTTAAAACCATCATAGTATAATTGTTATTGATGAACAAGTTTAAAACGATCGCGTATAAGTTAGATGCTTATTGCTTGGTTAGGAACGGTAGAAACGTTCATGAAGAACGGATTAAACTTAGCTATAACGAAGTTATAGCAAAAATTACGTAAAAGACGAACAAGAATTAGAAAGTTAGTAAATGAACCTGAACGTGTAGGGTTTCATAAGAATGTAAGAGAACGTAGAAAATGTGAGTCGTGGACTCAAGAACAAATGAGTTCTGAGTTTGGATGACCGAATTACAGACGAACAAACGAAGAACATTAATAACGTAAAATGAACGAAGGACGAAGATTAAGCCAATCGAATGGCATGTTAACGGATTCAGAATGAAGTTCTATCTGAGGGGGATTGAAGTACATAAGATAAGGAAGAAAATGGCTTTGGAACGACCTCGTTCAGAGTTATAACGAATAAGTTATGAGATTGGGAAGTAAGCGTCTCAGAACGATCAAACACTTAGAAAAAAAATTTCAAGAATTAGGGCTTGGCGCCGCAGCGCCAGCCATGCTTTGTAAGGTGGCGCTACAGCACCAGACCAGGGAGCTGAGTACTGCAAACTTGTACCGCAGTGCGAGTAATAGTAAAGAGGGTGGCGCCATGGTGCCAGTGGCGCTGCAGCGCGAGAAGTGTAAAGGGAACCGACGCCGCAACACCGGTGCAGGGCAAAGCCCAATGATGAGCTTTTAACTGCTCAAATCCTGGGGGAAGTGTAACGAAAGCTAATGAACGTGTAGTTCATGAAAAGTAACACTTAAACAAGTGAATTAAACCTTTAGTAATGGTTAAACAGAAAGATTAAACGAGATTAAAAGACAAAGAACGCAAACGCAATGTTGTTGCGATGAACGATCGGTTTTAGCATATAATGAACCGTATGTCTTCGACATTAAGAAAGAATAAGTAATGGTGTCAAGAAAGCCGTAGCGAATGATAATAAGATTAATGAAAGCCGAATGTGAGTTGGATAGAGAATGAAATGTAAGCGTTAAACACTTTAACCGACATGAAGGTTGAGTGTACGTAAATACTAAACGGATAGAACCTACACCCCGTGTATGGTTTGACCGTAAGATAATGAAGACCAATAATTAAACCATGAATGGTGAAGAAATGAATTAATGACAATGACGTTTAACGTAAAGAAACCGAGTTAATGAAAAACTTGAACGATCGTTCCGAGTATACAAAAGACTGTATGACTTAGACGATAAAGAATAAATCCTGAGGTATGGCATTTAGTTGCCAGAAAGCCATAAGGAATATGAAATTGACTTAACGAACATTATAGTTTAATAGTTTGAATAAGTTAAGATAAGTTTAGGTTGTGGTACAATCGTAACCTTTGATGGTTGACATATGGGAGTTGGGCTAAATAATTCCTTCAGAGAGCAAAGGTATATACGAAATTGGAAACTGATCTAACTCATTGTGATGGTAGTGTAGACGAGACGGGAACTTGTTTGTTGGTGTTTGTGGGAAACCACTCAGAGTACCATATGAACTACCAGCAGAGAAGCGATGTGTGCTGAGTCCTAGAGAAGTTATAAGAAGAAGATAAGAATGCAAATCATCAAAGATGATGAATGTATTGAGTAAAACATCTCCGTATGTCATGAAGCCATAAACCAATAAAGGAAGTTGTCGCGTAACATAGATTGAAAGAACGCGAACCCTAAGAAGTAAAGTTAAGCTTAAACCAATGCGTAAGTCAAGTATATGACTAATTGGGGTATGTGTTATTTCCTTATGTGTTTTATAGGGATTGGAATGAGCAGATCAGCGTAAGCTGTAGCTGTGCGTAAGGCAAGTTTCCTAACTTCATTCATATTCTAAATGAATGATAGTTTCTAAAACTTCTTAGATGTTAAACTTGAGAAGTTCTGTCTTTGTGCGAATGTGCGATATTTGTACAAGGTGGTAGAACGTACGAGGCCTTATGCCACAATTTGAACACTTCGGTGTTTCTATGAGATGAACTGTTCTGTGATTGAACTGTTCAATAAGAGAATGTTATGTTTATATATGAAGCGTTATTATTAAGTCTTTGCTATGATTCTAGCCAGACAAAATGTGTATGAAAGAGAGTAGAGAATGGAAGTATTTCAAAATGACTGTGATTAATGTTTTAAAATGATAGGAATCGAGATTATTCCTATTATTCAAGCTGCTTCATAACCTTTATTCGGTTATCGAACTTCTAAAGGAATGTTTAAACTCTTGAAGTTGTTTGTTCAACTATTATGACTTGTTGGGCAATTGAATGCTCACATTTGCTTTTAATGAAAAACATTTTCAGCGTACGAGTAGAAGAACTTAAGGATCCCGTAAAGATCAAGTTGATCGGTATCCAGAAGAAGTCTCATTCATTAGATGAATGAGTGTGAAGATCAAGTGAAGACTTGTAATGTAGAAAGATGAAATTGAACTATAGATTAGTTTAATGAATTATTATGTATCCTTGGTGGCGGATAAAAGTCACTCATGTAAGATGTAAAGAATAATGTAATTATCCTTATTTATAATGAAAGAGGTTATAAGATATTAGAACCTGAGAATTGAGAATGTATGTTGTTATATTTCAGTATATAATGATGTATGTTTGGAAAGAGGTGGGATTGTGATGTATGAAATCCAGATATGAAGATAGACCGAATTTCAGGGCGTTACAGCCACACTCCTCTCCACATCTACATATAGAAACCAGTCCCAAGACAGAAAAGAGGGTAGTGTGATGCCCCCAAAATAGGTATGCATCACCCATCTTGAGTCACCAAATACATGGTACAGAAATCAAATACAAACTTCTTTAATACAACTGTCGTGTAAAAATACGACAAAACATAGCTGAGTTTTTACATGAATATTGTCTCATAAATAATATCCAAACTCAAATTCAATCCTCATTACACTTATTATCACACTTAGTAGTGAGGACTACTAAAATAAACATCTCGGACTGTTACTCCATCCCCCGACTAGTCCCGGCTACGTTCTCATTTCCTGAAGAAAACAATGAAAACAAAAGGGGGAGCTTAACTAGCCCAATAAGAAATATTATGACTAAGATAATGCAGAATAAATTATCATTAGCCTTCAACGGTGTTGAACTAATAAAATACAATAAATATCAAGTTTAACTGCAGCGGAACAAGAAGTCCATTAGAAGAGTCAAGTAGAGCATGGGGACTTTTACCACATCATTTGTAACATTACGGATCATGATTATACCGAATGATTCTTGGTCATAATCATACCAATCAATAGTCCATCTATGCATATAAGCCAAAGATGACTTTCATCACAATATAAGCATGAGAATGATGACAATGACATAAGCATTAATCAAACGAAATCAAGGATAAATATTAAAGATTGTAAAATTATTTAGAGTTTAAAAATATCCACATTGTCAACATGATACTGCTTTGTGGAGTAAAATTCAAGAATAATATTCATGTATCAAAAATAATTTGGACAAAAAAAAATATATTTTTTGGGTGAATAGTACCCTATGAATAGTACTTCAGGAATAGTACCTCATGAATAGTACCCCGGCATGAAAAGTGCTCCAAATATCCGAGTGAATAATATTTAAGTGAATAGTAATTGGATAAATAGTAACCCGTGAATAGTAATTCGCGAATAGTACTCCGGCATGAAAAGTGCCCCAAATACCCGAGTGAATAGTAACTGGGTGAATAGTAACCCGTAAATAATTACTCGTTAATAGTATTTCGGTATGAAAAGATCAATAATTATCAAGTAAGCTCAGAATAATATTTCCATGAAAAGATACTAGAGAAAGCGCAAATATCAAGGATATTGTACTAATTTTACAGAGTATAGAAGCAATACTTTAATAGAATGAGTGTAGAATTAGGAATACAAAACGAAATAATATTACTCACATACTACAGAGTATGGAAGAAAATATTATTTCTACGAATACTGAAAAAAATAATATCCCTTACCTTAGAAGAAGATTGGATACTGGAATAGTGAAGTAGCAGACTTCTCTTCTTCTTTCTCTCTATAGTTTCTCTCTATAATTGTTCTTGTGAGTCTTAGTGAATTGGTGAGAATGAAAGAAGAATGAGCTTCTATTTATAGAAAAATATAGTTTTGATAATTGCACTTTTTGGGGCTCAAAATATTATAGTATAATACCTTCATCTTTTCCTTTATTTTTAATTTAGTCCTGCAAGTATTATCAAACTTGCACCACCTCCCCTAATAGTACATCATGTGAATCAATAGTTCTATACATGTGAAAAAAATAGTTATAGTATAGTACCTTCATCTATACCTCTATTTTTAATTTAGTCATGCAAGTATTATCAATCTTGCACCACCTCCCCTAATAGTACATGCATGTGAATCAATAGTACATACATATGAATAAATAATTATATGCATGTGAACTAATAGCAATCAATTGCTTATTTATCTGATTAATTACCCAATTGGTCAATTTAACCTCTAGAAATTAATTATTATCGAAATAATTGTCGATTTCCACCAACACTAATAATCCCAACACAATGAAAATATCAAATTCATCTTTAATCAACACAAACTTATTCATCATTAATATTATAACTCATAATATTTAACAACCAGATCATTCCCAGGAAAGAATGGGCTTTTCGATAAGGATTTCTCCCTATTGGCGCACAATTAGGTGACCAAACCTCTCCTCGACAGAACATTCTAGACATCGTCAATATTGCAAATAATAATTTGAATAACTTTGTCATCTCAATTATTGATTTAATAATATAAAATATTATGCAGATGATACTGTGACAATAATTAAATCAATAATATGAGAGATATTATGCAGCAATTACTGTAGCAATAATTGAGTATAACTGAGTGACTTCTCACGTAAACATCAATAATCAATACCGTGTGCTACTATGCAACCACGCGTATTACTGTACTTTTATCACCGGGTATTTAAACAGTTTTAACGGTAAAACTTTCGTCGTTATTTTTATAAAAAGACATTTATGTAATTTTCTAACTCCGACAATACTTCCGTTGTGGGGTCAACCAATAATTGTGCCGTCATACGAATATTCCCTATTAAACGAATATTCCTCGACCAATCGAATATTTTATAACCACTTGCTTACTTTGTAAAATTTATAATTATTACCCACAACTATAACATTATATCAAATCCACACCATAATATTCAAAAATATATTTTGAGAAAAATTAATCTTTATTCATAAAAGTTGGGGTCTTACAACCTCCCCTTCTTATGAAATTTCGTCCTCGAAATTAGGGTACATACCTATTATGTCGAAGAGGTGGGGATACCTTGACTTCATTTCAGATTCTAACTCTCAGGTCATTTCCTCAACATCGTGGTTTCTCCACAAAAATTTAACTTGAGGTATAACCTTGGAGCGTAGAATATGATCCTTCTTATCCAAGATTTTAACAGGTACCTCTTCATATGTTAAATCTTCCGCTATCTTGTCCGGTTCTTATTCCATAATGTGGTTCGGGTCTTTCACATATTTACGTAACATAGATATGTGAAAAATGTTATGAACACGAGACAAACTTGGCGGTAAGGCGAGTCTATAGGCCACAGTTCCTACTCGATCGAGGATTTCGAATGGCCCGATGAATCGAGGATTGAGCTTTCCTCTCTTTCCAAATCTTATAATTCCTTTCTATGGAGCAACACGTAACAACACATGCTCTCCAACATTGAATTCCATGTCTCTTCGATGAAGATCAACATAACTCTTTTGTCGATCTTGTGAGGTTTTTATATGTTGTCGGATCATTTAAATCTTTTCCGTTGTCATGCGTACTGTTAGGTAAAATCTAATTACGCACAACACGCAAGTATACATGGTCAATGATAAGTGGATTTTATATACGCGATTCAATATCCATTTCATGTTTATTTGTTGCTAAATCTTTCTGATCATGTTCATTTTTACTTGTTTTATGTTATTTCATGTGTAGAACGGTGGTTGTCGCATTCAATGTACACTTGGAGCTATTCAATGTGAATTGAAGTCAATTAGAGCATAATTGGAAAAAAAATGGAGTACAGTTTAAAAGTCAGCAAAGGCATTTGATGAGAAAACTGACCGTAAAGGCTTATATATAATATATGAACCCCGTAAGGCGGGGGTGTTGTTTCTGAAGTGTCCTGTTATGTTTGTAATTCTTTTTGGGCACGAATTTTAGCTATTTGCATGGTATTGTAACTCTAATTGAAGGGAATTTCGGCTGAGACTTGTGTGTTGGACATGATATACTCGAGGAATAACAACTTCAATGAAAAAAAAAACACAAGACATATTACAGAGATCTAAGTTCAGTTTTTGATAGCAAGCGTGGAGGAGTATTTCGAAGGGATTTTCGAGACGATTACAATTCTAGGCTACGTGAAGGGTGTTTTTCAATACTCTTCGTCTTAGACTAATAGTTGTAATTTAAGAATGATTTCTATGATTTATTCAGTGTTTATTTCGTTGGATATGAACTAATTCATTTTTTAGGCTTATGATGGATCTTTGAGTGAATCGATGATTTTGTAAACTTTGATTTCTAATTTAATAATCTATCTCCAGTTTATCTATATTGATTTGTGCTTGAATCTATGAATTGCCTGATCAACAATTCTTTGTGGAATTGGATGGAATCGAGAGAGGATATTCAAATCTAGACCTAGTTGATATAGCATGTGTTCATGATTTTGTGAATAACTTAATCATGATGAATGTTAAGGTAGAGATATGCTTGACATCGCATGTAATCGGATAGAGAACTTATTCTTAAACCTTCTTCAATTGTAATTCACATAGAGATATAGTGGGTTAGTTGATTAAGGTGTTTAATGGATTTCTATCTTAATAGTGGATTAACGTTAATACAGTATTAGTGCATCGAGAGGTGGTTAATACTACGTTCGTGTTCTTGATTAATAAACTGGGATAGTGCTTTGAATTGGAATAAAGGTGTTAGAATCAGAGTGAAGCTTAGGGTGAAATCATAAGTCTAATTCTCCATTAATTGTTTGAAATTCTAGATTTTGATATTTGTGATTATTCTGTGTTAGTTTAATTATTCTTTAATTTAGATTCTTTAATTACAATTATTGAGTTGATTTGTTTAATAAAATTAGGGTTAATAGGAAATTGATAATTGTAAGTTAAGGATATTGCTAGTTAGTCTTTGTGGGAATGATACTCTACTCATCACTCTATTACTTGTTGACCACGTATACTTGCGTGTTGTGCATATATAGATTTTACCCAACAAGTTTTTGGCGTCGTTGCCGGGACTATTTAGTATAATTCTTAATATTTTTTATAATATCAGTTTAATTAATCCAGTTTTACTTAGACAATTTTTTTTGTGTGTTTTGATTCTTCTATTTCAGGTGTTGAAAGTAGTTTATGCAAACTCAGTCCAAAAATCCAGACTTGCTTCCTTTAGAGGACGACATTGAGAAAAGGTTTCAGAGGTTGAGTAAGTGGATCAAGGAAACGAGACAAGAATTTGAAATACCTGAGAAAGAAGAGGAAATGGCAGCCGAAGATCGGAAAGCATTAAGGGACTTTGCCACACCCAAGGTGACTGAACTACAATCAAGCATCACCATGCCAGCAATAGCAGCGAATACATTTGAAATTAAGCCAGGGATGATACAAATGATTCAAAATTCAGTTCAGTTTGGGGGATTTGCAAATGACGATCTGAACGAGCATCTAGTCAGTTTTTTGGAAATGTGCGACACTTTTAGGTTCAATGGGGTTTCGGATGAGGCAGTGAGACTTCGATTATTCCCATTCTCTTTATGGGACAAGGCAAAGAGTTGGTTTCATTCTCTACCATCCAGTTCGATAACTACATGGGAGGATTTAGCTCAGAAATTCCTCGCAAAATTCTTTCCACCGGTGAAACCTGTGAAGATGAGGAATGAGATAACGATGTTTGAACAGCAACATGGGTTGTTATTATATTAGGCTTAGGAAAGATACAAAGAATTGCTCAAAAAATGCCCACATCATGGATTGCCCAAGTGGCTACAAATGAACACCTTTTACAACGGACTACATGGGAATCTTAGGACAAGTATTGATGCAGCGTCGGGCGGAGCATTCATGGCTAAGAGTTACGAGGAAGCCTACGAGTTGATTGAAACCATGGCGACTAATAACTATCAGTGGCCCACATCGAGAATGACACAGGCGAAGGCAGTTGGAGTGTTAGAAGTAGATGGTATAACAGCTATGCAAGCACAGATTTCTGCGCTTTCAAAGAAGTTGGATTCGGTGACAGCTGCGCAAGCACAAGCACAACAAGTGGCAATAATATGCGAGTTGTGCGCAGGAGAGCACCCAACGGATCAATGCACGATTAATCCAGCATCTGTGCAGTTCATCGGCAATTACAACAGAATTCCGCAGAACACATACCAGAACACATACAATCAAGGAAATAGGAATCATCCAAATTTCTCATGGAGCAACAACCAGCAAAATCAAGCTCCATGACAATCATATCCCCTAGGTTTTCAGAACCAGCAACAACCAGCTCAATACCAAGAAAGGAAATCAGATCTAGAGGAGTTGGTGACAAAATACATGACTAGCAATGATGTGGCTATGAAAATTCAAGCAATGGCTATGAAATCATATGAGATGGCTATGAAATCACAAGAGATGGCAATCAAGAATCTAGAGAATCAGATAGGACAAATTGTGTTGGCATTGAATAATAGACCACAAAGGACATTACCAAGTGATACAGAGAGAAATCCAAAGGGTAACCATGAACAGTGTCAAGCAATTACATTGCGGAGTGGAAAACACCTCGAAGGTACTAATGTAGAAAATTCAGCAACTCCGAATGAAAAAGTTGATAATAGGGACGTGAGTGTAGAAAGCAAAGGTGAGGATAAGCAAGGTAAGGAAACAAAGCTAAACAATAAGCCAATTGTTTATCCGCCTCCACCATTTGAGCAGAGGGTCCAAAAACAGAAATTAGACAAGCAATTTGCCAAGTTTTTGGAAATTTTCAAGAAACTTCAAATCAACATACCATTTGCAGAGGCCCTAGAACAAATGTCAAGCTACGCAAAATTTATGAAAGGGATTCTGTCAAGAAAGAAGAAATGGGAAGATTTCAGACAACAGCACTAACCGAGGAGTGTAAAAGCGGTATTACAGCCAGAAATTACCACCAAAACTCAAGGACCCGGGAGCTTCACTATTCCATGCACGATCGGGAATATGCATTTCAGCAAGTGTGTATGTGATTTGGGGGCGAGTGTAAACCTTATGTCATTGTCAGTATACTTAGAATTAGGTTTGCCAGCACCAAGGCCTACGAACATTACATTACAGTTGGTGAATAGGTCAGTCACATATCCGAGAGGCATAGTAGAGGACATTTTAACGAAAGTGGATAAATTTATATTCCCCGCGGACTTTATCATTCTGGATTTTGAGGAGGACAAGAACATCCCAATTATTCTAGGGAGACCATTTTTGGCCACGGGTAGGACACTTATAGATGTACAAAAAGGAGAACTCACTATGAGGGTCCAAGATCAAGAAGTAAAATTCAATGTGTTTAAGACCATGAAATTCCCTACGGATGAGGAAGAATGTTTTCGAATGGATTTAATTGAGAAAATCATCAGTGATGACATGAGCAAGAGTTTGGTAAACGATCCATTAGAAACAACGTTATTAGGGGATGAAGAGGTCGACGATCCAGAATTGGTGGATTACCTACAAATGCTAGACTCATTGCCATGAGTTTCCAGATTTAGAACACCGTTTGAACCACTGCACACAGAGGAGGTAACCGCAGAAAAACTGAAACCATCATTGGAAGAACCACCAAAGCTGGAACTTAAGCCACTCCCTAAACACCTCAGGTATGGGTATTTAGGCAATTCAAATTCTTTACCTGTTATTATTTCAGCTGCACTTAACGAATTACAGGAAGAAAAGTTGCTAAGGGTGTTTAGGGAACACAAGTCAGCGATCGGGTGGACAATCGCAGATATAAAGGGAATCAGCCCTTCATTTTGCACGCACAAGATCTTAATGGAAGATGAGGCAAAACCAATGGTGGAGCAACAGCGGCGACTCAATCCAATTATAAAGGAAGTTGTGAAGAAGGAAATTTTGAAGTGATTAGACGCCGGCATCATCTACCCAATTTCTGACAGTAAATGGGTTAGTCCAGTTCAGTGCGTACCGAAAAAAGGAGGAATGACGATGGTGCAGAATCACGACAACGAGTTAATACCAACAAGAACAGTGACAGTTTGGAGGGTTTGCATGGATTAGAGAAAGTTGAACAAGGCAACCCGAAAAGACCATTTCCCGCTACCTTTTATTGAACAAATGTTAGATATATTGGCAGGACACCAATATTACTGTTTGATGGATGGGTACTTGGGCTTCAACCAAATAGTCATCGCCCCGGAGGATCAAGAGAAGACCACATTCATGTGCCCTTACGACACATTTGCATTCAAGATGATGTCATTCGGGCTATGCAATGCACCTGCAACTTTCCAACAGTGTATAATGGCCATTTTTTCAGATATGGTGGAGAAAAATGTTGAGGTCTTCATGGATGACTTTTTTGGTTTATGGGGACAGCTTCGATATTTGCTTACAGAATCTGGTCATGGTGTTGTAAAGATGTAAGGATACGAATCTCGTACTAAATTGGGAAAAATGCCACTTCATAGTGGAAGAAGGCATAATTTTGGGCCATAAGGTATCGGCTCAAGGACTGAAAGTTGACAAAGCAAAGCTGGAAACTATTGAAAAACTGCCTCCACCGAGCTCGGTTAAGGGTATTAGGAGTTTCTTAGGACATGCTGGGTTCTACAAGAGGTTTATAAAAGACTTCTCTAAAATTGTGAAACCACTATGCAGTCTTTTAGAGAAGGATGCGACGTTCAACTTTGATGAAGAATGCAAGACAGCCTTTGAATTATTAAAGAGAAAATTGACTACAGCCCTCGTTATAGTTGCACCGGATTGGAGCATGCCATTCAAGCTTATGTGTGATGCAAGCGACTTCGCGGTTGAAATTTATTTTTGGGCCAATAACGTAGAGAGACATGGTGTTTCACGCCATATACTACGCAAACAAAACACTTACAGAAACTCAAATGAACTACACAACCACAGAAAAGGAATTGCTTGCAGTGGTGTATGCGTTTGACAAATTTCGGGCATACTTGATCGGGACTAAGGTGATAGTCTATACAGACCATGCAGCGATTCGGTACTTGATAGCGAAAAAGGATGCTAAACCACGTCTTATCCGGTGGATTCTCCTACTTCAAGAGCTCGACTTAGAAATAAAGGATAGAAAGGGGGTGGAGAACCAAGTAGTCGATCACCTGTCTAGGTTGGAAAACCACGAGAAAGCAAAAGACGACAGATGTGAGATTAATGAGTCATTCCCAGATGAGCAACTGTTTGGGATTTCAGCAGAGATTTCGTGGTATGGCAATTATGCAAATTTCGTTGTGAGAAACATTCTACCACCTGACCTCACAAGACAACAGAAAAGGAAATTTCTTCACGACGTGAAATGATACATATGGGATGAACCATATTTATTCAAGCAGTGCGCCGACAAGATGATTCGACGGTGTGTCCCATATAGTGAAGTGAAGAATATTCTGCATGAGTGTCATTCATCGGCGTATGGCGGGCATTATGGGAGTGAGAGGACAGCAACGAAGGTGTTGTAATGTGGTTTTTATTAGCCCACATTATTCAAAGATGTCCACCAGTTTGTCAAACAATGCGATAGGTGTCAAAGGGTGGGCAACATTTCGAAACGTAATGAGATGCCCTTACAAACAATTTTTGAAGTGGAAATTTTTGACGTATGGGGTATCGATTTCATGGGACCATTCCCCTCGTCATTGAACAATCAATACATTTTACTCGCAGTGGACTACGTGTCAAAGTGGGTTAAAGTTGTAGCTTTACCATCAAACGATGCCAAAGTGGTCCTCAAATTCCTTCAAAAGAACATCTTCACGAGGTTTGGCACGCCAAGAGCAATTATCAGTGACGAAGATAGTCACTTCTGCAATAAGTCATTTACTGCTCTTTTGGCCAAATATGGGGTCAACCACAGAGCAGCTACAACAGATCACCCTCAAACCAAAGGGATGTGTTGAAGTGTCTAACAGAGAAGTTAAGAAGATACTAGAGAAAGTGGTGAATTCGAGTCGAAAAGATTGGTCACTTCGATTGGACGATGCTTTATGGGACTACCGGAATGCATACTAGACGCCAATCGGGATGTCACCATATCAACTACTGTACGGGAAGGCATGTCACTTATCGGTCGAGCTACAGCATAAGGCATATTGGGTTGTGCAAAAACTCAATTTTGATCAAACAGCTGTAGGTGAAAAGAGACTACTTCAATTGAATGAACTTGATGAATTTCGCCTTCACGCCTATGAGAATGCCAAAATATACAAAGAAAAAGTCAAAAGATGGCACGACCAGAAAATTTTATGTCGAACATTCGAGCCAGCCAATCAAGTACTTTATTCAACTCAAGGTCACGATTGTTCCCGGAAAGCTTAAATCGAGATGGTCGGGACCATTCACGGTCAGCGGTATTCCTCACGGTGCGATCGAAATCTACAATGCAATCCACACTGAAACATTTAAAGTCAATGACACCGTCTAAAGCATTATTAAGCGTGGAGAAGCCAACACCGACGTGATCGCCATCACATCGATTGGCACAACATAAACAGAAGAAGTAGTCGAGTCGAAAACGACTTAAAATCAAGCGCTAATTGGGAGGCAACCCAATCTTTAGTTCTTTATCACATTTTATATTCATAATTGCTTTATCATAGTTTTAATTTCATTATTAGGTAGACTAATAAAAGAAAAATCTTGTTAATCTCTTTGCAATACAGCACGTGATAAACAACTCACTAATATTCATGCTCTGTGTCATGTAGGATTGAAAATGGAGCATTAAGTGAGCAAAACTGAAGCACATGTGCACTATAGTGAAGCAAAAGATAGAGCCGACGATTAAGAAAGTCACGTAAGGGCGGCCATTTTAGTATTATAACCCCAAGGCGAGGGGTCATCAAACTTTTTAGACAGAACACATGCCACTTGTAGCGTGCCATTCATAACACTATAACCCCGTCGGTGGGGTCCCCGAATCCAGTTGATGAGATTGATGCCACGGCCAGGCGGGCCTTCCTAATATAATACCCCGTAGGCGTAAGTCCCAAGCAAAACAACGGATGTTGGCAGCTACATAAACTTCTCCACTTCCCCATAACACACACCACTAACTCACTTTCTCCACTTCCCCATATCAGCTATTAAGTTCCATAACCACCACCTACTACCCACTACTACCACTCCCATTAATTCCTTAACTCCATCACTCATGTCCACCTCTTCACTACACCAATGATAGCCATCCCTCTACCTCTATATATATCACTACCCTCATATCAAATCTCTCACACCAATTGACATAGAAAATTCACAGAGTATACTTGTGAGCTAGAGAGATAAAATTGAAAAGTTTGGGGGAGAGTTAGGGCAAAATCAGCAATTGGGAGAGACATGGCTTCACAATCATCCTCTTAACGCCAAAGGGGAGAAATTTCACGGCCAGCTCAACCAACCCGTACCTTCAATCGTCGAAAATTTGCAAGTGCCGCCGCCGCCGACCGGTATGACTACATGCTCACCAAAGCCCTTACACCAGAGCGGGGGTTAGCACCGGATCCGAATGATGAGGAGCTTATGCCGCAAATTTACCAAAAGGGATGGACCAGATTCACGGAGCAACCGGAACCAGCCGTTGTTAACATTGTCAAAGAATTCTACGCAAATGCTGAGGACAAAGAACCATTCCGTGCATTTCTGTGAGGACGGTTGGTTCCATTCAGTGCTGATGCAATCAACACTTATTACCAACTGAGGGTACCTCGTCATTGCCAGTATGCTCACCTAAGAAATTCTGATCCGGATTTTGATGCTATAATTATGGAGAAGACAAAGCCGGGAACGTCATGGATGAAAGGTCGGAAGGGAGGCACCGTGTTCCACAGCAAGGACCTTTGCCAGTATGGCAAAATCTGGTATGCCTTCCTATGCGCTAAGTTGCTTCTGTCCCAGCACACTTTGGACGTCACCAAAGAGAAGGCATTACTATTATATGCCATAGTCCAAGATTTTATTATTGATGTTGGGGCCATTATTTGCTCATCCATCCGCCGGTGCCTACGTGGAAATTTTTCTGGAGGCTTACCACACCCATCACTCATATATGGGTTGTGTCGTCAAGCAGGGGTGAGATGGTCCGATGACGAGCCCACACAAATGCCGCTCGTGTTGTTTGATTCGAGAATGATAGCGCAGTATTCTGTATGGGCAGGGGGCGAGTCACATCCGCGTGGTGTGGGATTCATTTTTTCGTCATCGTCGGAAGACGACGTGAATGCTACAGAGGCATCGGGGGACGATGATGAAGCAATGGGCGATGAAGGGGATGAGCAGGTACCGCAGGCCGAGGCCATATCCAGTTCTCAGTTCCTTGAATTCCAAAATCAAATGAATGCACACACCAAGGCAACTCGTCGGGAAATACGCTGATTGGCAATGAGGCAAGAGCATATGTTCAATGTTATGCACACATCTTTCGCCTCTTTGAACACAACTCTTCAAAGCTTCAACCCGGTGGCACAATTTCCGTACCAACAGCCCGGACCAATGCCAAGGTTTCCACCGAGTGATTCCGATGAAGAAGAACAACAACCACCTCCTCAGACTTAAACGAACGCAGGGAAGTCCTCAAGTACTTAATTCGATTATTCTACCAATGAGGACATTGTATTACTTAAGTTTGGGGGATTTAAATACATGTTTGCATGCATTTAGCTCATTTAGGTTTGAATTTGCATTTTGTCATTTAAATTTCAGTATTGCATGATAGCTTAGGTGCATACATACTAGCTTAGGTTAATGTTTGTCATTGCATAATAGAAAATCTTGTAATGCATATTGTTATCCTTATATAAAAAAAATAGTTAGTGAATATTGTGTTTACGTAAGTCCATCAATGTTGTAGTTTATATTATTTGTGGGCCTATGATGTGATTGACAATAAGTTAACAAATACAGTATTGAGTATTAGAACTATGATACAATTTTGGCTATGAATCGAATCTTGAGCTTGTTTGAAACTTGTATAAAAGGATAGCACGATTAACAAACATCTGTGTTGATTGGTCAGTTCAAATTGTTACCTAAATGGTCTCTAAAGGATAATGCTAGAGTGAATGATAAAATGACAAGGATAGACAGTAAAGGCTAAAGTTAGGCAAGAACCTAAGTTTGGGGGATGTTATGTGAGGTATATAAGCTTTATTTATCTAAAAAAATAATAATAATAAACATCGTGGTGTGCTTGTCTAGTTTTGTGGCCTTTGTTACTTGAGTAAGTAAGCCCAAGGGGATTGTCTTTACATCTAGCGCCCAAAGGTCTTAATGGTCTGGGAGTCGTTGGTCGAAAGCTCATTAAGGTGGCATTGAAAAGCCTAAGGGAATAAGACATTGCATAGCTATGTGTATAATAAAAAATAATAATAAAACGAGAAATAAGAGCAAAAAGCCCCCATATATATATATATATATATATATATATATATATAATAAAAAGTATAAGTACCACGCTTGAACCCCCGAGTTAGTGATTGTTTGATTTTAGTTGAAGTTGTCTATTTTTGAAATCTTTAAGTTTATGTTGCATGATTCCTTCTAAGAGATTGGTTATGTATTGAAATTTGAGTCAGTATCGGTGATCATGGATGTTGCACACACACTATACCAGTGATGATGGATTGAGATTCGTGGATTTAAATGGAATTGTAGATTGGTGTTTGGTAATTGGTATTGTATAGTTGCTTGTTTTCGCTGAGGCTGTGCGATATTGTTGGATTTGAAAGCATATAAGTTAAGTCGTATTCATTTCATTTCATTTCATTGCATTGCATGTAGTTGTTTTGTGCTCGAGGACTAGCACGGTTTAAGTTTGGGGGATTTTAAAAACTTGTTGGGTAAAATCTATATACGCACAACACGCAAGTATACATGGTCAACAAGTAATAGAGTGATGAGTAGAGTATCATTCCCACAGAGACTAACTAGCAATATCCTTAACTTACAATTATCAATTTCCTATTAACCCTAATTTTATTAAACAAATCAACTCAATAATTGTAATTAAAGAATCTAAATTAAAGAATAATTAAACTAACACAGAATAATCACAAATATCAAAATCTGGAATTTCAAACAATTAATGGAGAATTAGATTTATGATTTCACCATAAGCTTCACTCTGATTCTAACACCTTTATTCCAATTCAATGCACTATCCCAATTTATTAATCAAGAACACGAACGTAGTATTAACCACCTCTTGATGCACTAATACCGTATTAATGTCAATCCACAATTAAGATAGAAATTCGTTAAACACCTTAATCAACTAACCCACTATATCTCTATGTGAATTACAATTGAAGAAGGTTTGAGAATAAGTTCTCTATCCGATTACATGCGATGTCAAGTATATCTCTACCTTAACATTCATTATGATTAAGCTATTCACAAAATCATGAACACATGCTATATCAACTAGGTCTAGATTTGAATATCCTTTCTCGATTCCATCCAATTCCACAAAGAATTGTTGATCAGGCAATTCATAGATTCAAGCACAAATCAATATAGATAAACTGGAGATAGATTATTAAATTAGAAATCAAAGTTTACAAAAAATCATCAATTCACTCAAAGATCCATCATAAGCCTAAAAAATGAATTAGTTCATATCCAACGAAATAAACACAGAATAAATCATAGAAATTATTCTTAAATTACAACTATTAGTCTAAGACGAAGAGTATTGAAAAACACCCTTCACGTAGCCTAGAATTGCAATCAAAAACTGAACTTAGATCTCTATAATATGTCTTGTGTTTTTTTTTTCATTGAAGTTGTTATTCCTCGAGTATATCATGTCCAACACACAAGTCTCAGCCGAAATTCCCTTCAATTAGAGTTACAATACCATGCAAATAGCTAAAATTTGTGCCCAAAAAGAATTACAAACACAACAGGACACTTCAGAATAACACCTTTAGCCCTACGGGGTTCATATATTATATAAGCCCGCCTGACCAGCTCCTTTCTGTCTAGCTCGCATGAAGACCCCACGCCCCGACGGGGGTATATAGTGTATTTTGGCCTTCAGGCAATTACTTTCTATAATCGAGATTGAGACCCATCAGCGAAGGTGTATATACTAATGATGCCTTTTATGATCATTTTCATCAAATGCCTTTGCTAACTTTTAAGTTGTACTCCATTTTTTTCCAATTATGCTCCAATTGACTTCAATTCACACCGAATAGCTCCAAGTGTACATTGAATGCGACAACCACCATTCTACACATGAAATAACATAAAACAAGTAAAAATGAACATGATCACAAAGATTTAGCAACAAATAAGCATGAAATGGATATTGAATCGCGTATATAAAATCCACTTATCAGTCAACAAGTAATAAAGTGAAAGTAGAGTATCATTCCCACGAGGAAGTGTTTAATAAAAATCACCAAGTACTAACCCGTAACCAAATCAATCTTATTTAAACGAATGAATTTCAAATTATATAATTAAACTACTATTAAATTCCACTAGTTAAATTAAGATTACGTAGATTTAAAATCACAACTTCACTTATTGCTTCATTTAAGTTAACACACTTCTCATCAATTATTCTCTATTCTGAATTGTTAATCAAGAACACTAAAGCAGATAAAATCACCTCTCGATGCATAATACCCATACTCACTTAAATCCACAGATGATAGAATTAAGCAAGACACCCTAATTAACTAATCCACTATATCTCTATGTGAATTACAATTAAAAAGGATTTAAAGCACAAGTTCTCTATAAGATTACATATTTCGTAAAGGCATATCTCTATCCTAAACAAGAATCATGAATTCCATCTATGCAGAAATCACAAACACATGCTATTATGATCAGATCTAAATCTAAACTTCATCTCTCGACTTTATATAGATTATCACGGTAATTGATGGCCAATCAATTAAACAATTAAGTCCAAATCACAATACACAATCCTCGCAATAGAACATAATAATTGATAGCGAATCATATTAAAATAAACTACACAATAAGATCCATTGTAATCTCAAACAAAGAATTAGTTCATTGAATTAAAACTAAGAATCCACACTTGAATACACATTAAAAGATAAGAATAAGATTAAGGAAAAGAAGTGAATCTGTTGTCGACAAATTCGTCCTCCGTCTCGCTCTTGATCTTGATCTCCAATGGCTTCCAAGTGCTTCAATCCACTACAAAAAAAATGGGGCTTCAGCAACAACCAATTTTCGTTGTTAAAGGTGCCAAATTTCGTTGCAAAAGGATTTTGGCAACGACTTTAATGTCATTGCGTCTTTCGTTGCGCAATGAGCGTTGCTAATTGTTCCGCAACGAACATTTTTTTTCGTTGCACATTTTGCAACGAAATTTGACTTTCGTACAGAGACATCGATCCTTTAGCAACAAAATGTATAGTTGCAGAATAATTAAAATTTCGTTGCTAAAAACCCCATTTCGTTGCAAAAGCTGCTAATTGGCAACGAAATGAACTCTTTTTTTTTTGCAACGGCCATGCATTTTCGTTGCAATTGACATCATTTTGCAATGATATTTTTCGTTACAGTAAATTATGAAAATTATTGCCTAAACTTGCTTTTGTTGCGGAATGTAAACTTTTTAGCAACGATTTTCGTTCTTGATTATATTATTTGGTAACAACATTATGTTTTTCGACAACGAAAATGTTTGTTCTTTGGTTATTTTTCAATAAAGCAACGAAAGTCGTCGATTAGATTAACGACATTATATGTTGTCGCTTTCTTTATATGTGCAACAAAAGTTGATATGATTTGCAACGATTAAAAATATTGCCTTTTATGTTAGTATTAGCAACAATATCCTCTCCGTTATTAGATTAATTTTTCGTTGCCAAATGTTATATTTTTAATGTCATTAGCAATGAAAATTTGTTACTAAATGTATAAAAAATTGTTGCTATATTAAAACTTGTTCAATGCTTTGATAACGAATTATATTGTTGTCAAATCAAAATTTGACATTCTTTTTGTGTACCTAACTGGCTCAATGTCCTCATAGCAAATAATGGCAAAAGTACAAAAAACTAAAATATTATTAACTTAATAAAATCATCCACTACATAATCATTCATTATCTTTACAATTAACCATCTAAAACTACCATAGTTCTTCAATCAAAGTATATATCTACATATATATAGAGAGCACTCATTGTTGTTTAAAATCAGAGGTAAACGCAACAAACTCGTATCAAAATGAACCATGCAATTCTTAATCATAATATTAAACAATAACATTCGAGAACAAAAAGAAGCCCCTCAATGGCCCAAATCAAAAACATCAGTTGGTAACATAGTTAGACAATTTTGCATAAGCTGCAAAACTCAAGTAGTTTCGAGCTTAAGAGAGTATTTCCTTCTAAAAATGATACGGAAAGAAAATCTCATGCACTTATTTCCCTGTTTTAATCTTGCAAGCCTTTGTCACAATGGTGTTGCAAGTCCTATAGCAGCAAGTAGAAGAACTAGTCAGAATTCACATATGATAAGGAGCAAGAGTACTCCACAATTACCTATTAGTCCTTATGATATTATAAACACTCCAAGACATTTACCATGTTCAACATTTCTAATGCTAAATACTTTTTGTCACATTATCTTTCCCTAGGTCCCATTATCGCATTTAATTTACTTGTAACAAAATGCAGCTTGAAATATTGCAGCTAAATTTAAAATTAACTTATTCATTGAGTTTAAAATCAAGTAATATTACTAAGAAATCCGTTGAGATTTGAAACTACCTTGAGAAAGCCAACTCCAGCAGGTAGAATCAACAGCAATACTGGACTTGAGACGAGCAGATGCAATGGCACTGTGAAATGGCATCATGGACTCCACGCAAGCTTCTCATCATCACTTTGAGCATAAATTGATTGCAGGGTGAAACGTGTAACTGGAATTCCATCTGAACGCTGATGATCATCCATAATAATCTGATATAAAATATTATTGAATAGTATGAGAAATGCCATCATGAAAAATATCTTAGATTTGTCAGCCAGGTTCTATCCAAATGAATTTGCTAACATGCATAAGAATGTTCTCATAAAATATGTCTATATCAATGAAAATGGGAAACTTTATGATGCTCCTCTTCCATTTTTATGTTAACCAAACATCTCTCTTTAATAGGCACAACAAAAAATAACCCCCACCTTTTCCCTTGTAGTAGGATCTAGCATCTGGAGGATTTAAGATGAGGAGAATTAAAGAAGCTTATGAAATGAAACTACAATAAAGAGGGTTACAGTTGGAGTAAAGTCCAAGACCAACTCTGTCATCCATAGTTGGGCCATGTTTCTCAACTCACATGTTTTAGGCTCAAAATTATTGAAGCCAAATGGAGTCTAACGGGACACTGGTCTCCTTAGGTTTTAGCTCAGTGAGGCTCATAATTTGATAAAATAATTTCAACCTAGAATTACACTAATAATGCCTCTATAGTTTGCACAACATTGTCTTAACTAAGTAAAACGCTAAATGTGTACTTGATACTGGCATACTGCATTCAGTGTTGTGAAAACATTCATACTAGTGTCACTATTTAAAGTAGAAAGCACTCTCATAGGTTTCTGCATGAATATCAGAAGGAAGCAGTGAAATCCTGTGTGTCATATATTGGAGTCTGTCCCAAAATCCATATTTTTACAGTATTTCAAATGGAATAGGTATCTGTAGGCATTTATTATATATCTGTGTTTCTGTACAAAAGAAAATCTTTTCTATTATATTACATAACTATGTTTCCACCTGAATAAGTTCCATTGGGTTTACCAACATTTGTATTTCTAGAAATGCAGTCGGACCAATATCAGTGGGTAAAAATGTGCATTTGATTATAATCAGGGTCACTGGTGACAAACCAAAACAACTGCATAGAATTTAATACCTTGTAACCAAATAGTTCACAACATGCCCTTCTGAAAAATGAGATTCTAACATCCAATAAAGCAGGTTTAAAAAAGGAATTCAAAGATGAAATTCATTAAAAACTAAATTGACAATCTATTCCTCTCTGTCCAATTTTGTAATTCACCAACAGCACAATACACCAGGATTAGGTAAGAAGAACATAACACAACCACAAGTTGTTTTTGCAAAGAGGCCAAAAGACGGGTAAAATGAAAATGAAAGAAACTAAATTATACATATAGGCAAATTCAGTAGGACTATGAGACTAACCATTTTAGTTTAGGGTCAATGAAAACAGGACCCTTCTTCATGCATCCAAGGTATGTTTGAGTGTGAGAGAGTTCTTTAGCCAAAAGAAGTGAAAGCTGATCTAACAATGATTCAGTCCTCGTGAATAAGGATGTGGAAATGTAAAAACTCCTGAATTTAATCACCTGGCCTCAAGTAAATGTCATCATCAGCTTTAACATAAAAATCAGAATCATAAACTGCATAGGCAGCTCTGAAGAAGGCTAACCTGAAATGAATATGCAAGTACACATGAGTATCAGACTATGTACCAACTGATTGATATAGTACTACCACCAACACTAACGTTTTCGCGAGTAACTTGGACTTCGTTTTGCACAAATAGTACTATCACATAACATTACTTTTCCCCATTTCAGGTATACATGAGGTGTATATATATGCTTTTGTATATACGCCTTGCCTGTAATGAAAAATCATGTCTTGTTCTCTTAGCTTGTAAATAAACATATACTATTTGTATATCTTATATTCATGCATAACTTATTTATGCCAACCAATTGAGTTTTGAATAAAATATAGGTTGCATGCCCACCCATTTTGGAAAAAAAAAAACTAACCAACATTTTGAATAATTTAAATGTGTCAACTGAAACTGAGAGCTCAAAGGAGCCTTTAACCACTGCCACTGCAGTGCGTTGCTGTTGCACGCTGCTGCCATGGGCAGCAGCCCTCTTCGCGACGAGGCCACTTTGCGATTTTGTAGTTTTTAATTCGTAAGTTAGTTTTTCCCCAATTTTGGATATGCTATAAACACCATAAGAGATTATATTTAGAAAATATAAACCACCCATTTTAGACATCATAGGCAGCCCAAGACAGAACTTAAAAATGCCCAATCATAACTGTTTTTAATTTTTTTCTTAGCTTTACCCTCTCTCGCTAAAGCAGTCATAACTAATTCGTTTTAAAACATTTTTGAGTGATTCTAGCGCCCACGCGAAGCTAACTTCCGGGGCTACAACTCTTATTCAATAACCTTTTCCAAATTCTGCACCCATAATTCCAGAAAATCTGCGCAAGGGGCTGGTCAGAATATAATTTTCAGATTTTGGACAGATTTGCCACAGCCACTTTAGAATGCCATAACTCCCTCCTCCGAAGTCGAAATTAGTCCGTTTCGGGTGGCGACTTTAGAATGCCATAACTCCCTCCTCCGAAGTCGAAATTAGTCCGTTCCGGAGGCTACGAATAGCTGGGACAGCACACTACAAGACCCCAGAAAATTATAATTTTCCAGAAAGTCTAACTAGCCGAAACCGTTAGCCCAAAAGTGGCTTTTTGATTTCTCGTTTTGGCTTTACATTTTCTAAACTCCCATTTTGACCCCTTATTATTATGTTCTGAGAGTTATACATGTGCTATCTTCAGCTATTATCAAAACACACTAGCTGGGCATTCTTTGAAAATTCAAGTGTACAAATCAAAAGCTTGAAAGAAGCCCTCAACCAATGTTGTTTCAACAGCAGTTCGCTACTGCTCACTGCTGCCTTTAGGCAGCAGTTCCTTTTCCCTTCTCACTTTACTTGAATTATTTCATAAATCAGGTATAAGGAATTCTTACTTATTACTTCCTTTAAATTGCTCGTTTTGAGCTTAACAATCTCTAATAGACAATTAATCAAACATTTTATGCGTGTTAGTTTTAAGGACAGGATTCATACATGTTGGAGCATAGTCAAGCCCAAATTTTTCCATCCTTATTACTCCATAGAGCATACACTCCCATCATCATATAATTCCGCAACCGAGCAAAGCAATGCACAATAAAATTTTACTCTAATTCCCACGAATTGACAAATTGAAATTGATTTACCTCTTGTTTGATGTTCTTATTCGGATTCTTGCTTGCTTGATAATTTTAGTTCAGCTTCTTCCTGCTGTTGCGTTTCATTTCTCCTCAAATTAGCTTGAAATTTCAATTTCCTAATGCTTGTATTGGTTCCAACTGAAACTACGAGATTGGTGAAGATTTGGGAGTTAACAAAATTTTCCTTCACCTTTCCTTCTTTTTGAACAGATAGATATGGAATGGATAAGGCTGGTCTATTTTTTTTCTTTCTTACCTTCAAACGAAATGTGAGGGGCAGAGAGTGATAAGTTTTCATATTCTTCCTATATTGCTTGGTGTCCTGTACTAATCTATTAAGTAACTAGCTCACGCTTTATTTAATTCTTATTTTAATATTTACCAAAAATCTGGGTTATCACACAAGCTGCCAATCAATTCGAAGAGAATGATCAACCAAAAAACAACAGCGCAAAATTGCATAAGGCATACTGAAATATAGGTTATTTCACCAGTACTTGAACAACTAAGCTTTTCACCCTCTCATTTCTCATCTTACATTACTTCTACTAATTCTGTGTCTGCAGTCTGCACCTAAAAGACAGTGTTCCATAACCTTTTTTTTAGCCATATAATAGACATCCATAATTATTTAACTTTATATATGTACACATTCAGAAATAAGATCTTCCATGGGTATGAAATCAACAAGCAATCAATCCTTTAAGTCGAGCAAATTATTCACCTTGATAGGCAAATTCACATTATCATGCTCAACAACAAACTCACAACCTCCAACATAGCTCTCATCAATAGCGCACATCTCCCCCTTCCCGTAGACATGCCGATGAAACATTCTTTTTACATTTTAATTTACAAAAAAAGTAAGATAAAAAAACATACTTTAGCATTTAATGGCATGAAATACTTTCTCTATAAATGAAAGGATAAAATTCTTGATTATATTTTTAAATATATCCAGGCTAGATAAACATATCTTTGCTAATTGTTCCAAAATCTCCAAACAGGTAGCAACAGTTCTAATAATTCCAAACAAATAAAAGAAAATTAATCAATGCTAACATCAAAACCCAAGATTAAACCAATGTTTGCCATAAATAAACCACCGCACAACAATGTCAACAAAATAACCAAAAAAAGACCCTTAATTTATAACCACTCCTTAGAACCACATTTCGAGAGGAACAAAAGAAAAGTGTGGACTGGAGTGAGAGAGTTGTTACAAAAGATCAAATAATTCGATTTGTAACCTATGCACAAAAAGCCTTCTAAATCTTTAACAATGAAACCCTTGTTGAGCATTTGGCCACAATTTCCCCCAATTTTCCCCTCATCCAAAAAAAAGAAGGAAAAATTGATGTCTAGAGAAAGAAATAGGGAATACCCGGCGATGAGACGGTAGCCGTCCTCATAGCGCTGCTGATGACGACCAGTGCGGGCCACCAATTCAGACATCTCCGTCTGGTTTCTTCAGGAACCGATTGACATTCAAAACCTAAATACCAAATAAAAAAAATAATCAATTAATAAACTAATTAATTACTCACATCACACCATCAAATAAAGCAGAAGAATTGGGGGAAAAAACTAGGGTTTTAGCGATTGGATGTACCTGGACTTGAGCGGTGGGAGCGGGAGAATTGAGATTCTCGGTGAAAGAAGCAATGGTGCACGTAAAAACCTTTTTCACCGCCACTTTCTCCCTCCTCCTTCTCGTTCTCCTCCGTTCGCCGCTCCATTAATTGTAGGGAATCAAAGGAACTGATTTTGAATCAATCACTAAAACCTTCTTCAATTTTAGGTTTTTAAAGTCAGATCCCCAAATTTTTTCTCTGGACTTCAAAAAAAAATGTTAAAAGCTTACGGCACATATTCAGATCTAAATTAATTAATTTAAGAACAATTTTTATAAATAGAAAAATTTTATTTTTTTTGAAAAAAAAGCTTTAATTTTTTTAAATTTTTTTTTATTTTTAAACGAATATTTTTTAAAAAAATAAAAATTTCAACGACGACTGTTGGAAATAAAGGCTCTCATATCTAAACGCCATTTGAAATGGCGTTGAATTTTTGAATATTTTTTTTGGCTAAAAATCAAAAAGACAACCAACACCATTTTAAAAAAAAAAAAAATTTAAAAATGAATTTAAAAAAAATTATCTTAATCTTTTTAAAACGATTTTATTTTTTAAAGAAATTTTTAAAAAAATAATGTGATCCAATGCCAAACTAACCGGCATTGTAACTTTTTTAAATTTTTTTTTATAAAGAAAATTTATAAAAAAGAAGAATAAGATGTAACATCACTTTAACTGACGTTGAAATCTCTCTTTTTTTAAAATTTCTTTGATCTCTTGTACTTGTCTACAAACATCAATATTTTTTTATGTTTATTCTCTGTCATCGACGTTGGAAATGAAGGAGTATATATGACTTCAGCTATAAAAAAATAAAAATAAAAATTCTAACGCCAATTAAAGTGACGTTGCATCTTACTCTTCTTTTTTATAAAATAATTTTTTTTTTAAAAATAAATAAAATAAGGATAAAATTGATATTATATTAATATGGGTCAAACTAACTTATTAGAAATGACTTATAAGTCATTTTTAAATAACTTTATTCTGGTTTAGTTCATAAAACATAATAAATTTTTCTTCATTTTTTATGTTTTCTCTTATAATTGATAGTATTATAATTTAATTTTATAATATATTTGGTAAAAAGGTAAAAGGAGAACTATGAATAGCTAGGGGTATCCGTATACCATTACTATTCTTCTTTTTATATTTTATTTTTGGACTTAAAAATATGTTCATGATTGAAGTTACTCCTCGCTCTACAGAATAAAAGTTCTTATTATTTTATGTAATCTCAAGTTAAATATTTACTTATATTAAATAATCTATTTTTTTATAATAATTTGTGCGTAATATCCTTAGTATTAAATGTCATATTTTTATTATTTTTAAATATTTATATAATATCACTAATCATGTGTAGAAAATATGCAATTAGATGAGAATTTAAATATGAATAATTTTATCATTTGACATTTTTTTTTAAATTCGCATAAAATCAATCATCACTTTCATTTTTGGAGTAAGTGAGTACTTGTAAGTATATCATACTTCTATCTAGAAATAGAAAACATTGGGAAGCATAGATATAATAATCAGGTTTGATGTGGTTGGGTTTATTTGGGTCGGAGGCCCGGAACTAACATGCTTGGCAATCGGTTGTCACGAGTACTATTTCAACAACCATATCGCAACATTGGATGGCATAAATTGAAATGAATTTTCCCCTGCCGCTACAGGCTTTAGCGACATGAGAAATTACTCATTTGCCCCTCATTTGCTCATACTCTACACTGTCTACCACTACAAGTTATGCCGGTAGTTTAGTTAACTAATAAATTAGAATGAACCCATAGGTCTTAGGTTTGAAACCTAGCTGTGATATTTTTGCTTCTTATGTTATATTTTTTGTGTATTAGATGTGATATTTTTGCTTCTTATGTTATATTTTTTGTGTATTAGATAAATTCTATTACCATCTATATATATATATACACATCTTAAATCTCCACATTAAACTAAATATATATAAAATAACTATAAATATTTATATAACGTAACTATGAATATTTTAATATATATATATATAATTATCTCTAAATATTCATATAAATATTTATAAACAAATATTCATATAAATTTATCTTTAAAATTTATAAACAAATATTTATTTATAAATTTATAAATATTTCATCTAAAATTTATAAAATTTAGATATGAATATTTTTATAAATATTTATATGAATATTTAGAGATAAATTTATAAATATTTATATGAATATTTGTTATTATTATTATTAATATTACTATTATAATACTATTATAATAATTATTATTAATTATTATTAGTAGTAGTAGTAGTAGTAGTAGTAGTAGTAGTAGTAGTAGTATTATTAGTATTATTATTATTATTATTATTACTATTATTATTATTATTATTATTATTATTATTATTATTATTATTATTATTATTATTATTATTATTATTATTATTATTATTATTATTATTATTATTATTATTATTATTATTATTATTATTATTATTATTGTTATTATTGTTGTTGTTGTTGTTATTATTATTATTATTATTATTATTATTATTATTATTATTATTATTATTATATTATTATTATTATTATTATTATTATTATTATTATTATATTATTAATATTACTATTATTATTATTATTATTATTATTATTATTATTATTATTATTATTATTATTATTATTATTATTATTATTATTATTATTCTTATTATTATTATTATTATTATTATTATTATTATTATTATTATTATTATTATTATTATTATTATTACTATTATTATTATTATTACTACTACTACTACTACTACTACTACTACTACTACTACTACTATTATTATTATTATTATCATCTTAATTTAAGGCAACATTCTAATAGTCGTTGCAAAAAGTTGTATAAAATATGCAACGAAAATAAAATTTGTTGCCAATGAATGTGATCCATATTAGGCAACGAAATATAGCAACAAAAAACTTTCGTTGCCCACGATGAGGAGAAATCAAGTGGTTAGAAATTTTGCAACGAATTTCTAATGAATTTTATTTCCAAATTTTGCAATTACTTATGAATTTCGTTGCAAAAAGTGAAAGCTTGACACAATCTGCAACGAAGGACAAGTTTTGTTGCTAAACATAAACTTTTAGAGTCGTTGCCTGAAAAATCGTTGCTAAATCCCCATTTTTAGCAACAAAAAAACTTTCGTTGCCCACGATGACGGGAAATCAAGTGTCCAAAAATTTTACAACGAATTTCTAACGAAATTTTTTCCTGCCAATGAATTAGCAACGAAATTTTGCAACGACTTATGAATTTCGTTGCAAAAAGTGAAAGTCTGACACAATCTGTAACGAAAGACAAATTTCGTTGCTAAACATATACTTTTAGCAACGACTTATAAAGTCGTTGCCCAAAAAATCGTTGCTAAAGGCCCATTTTACTCTCATAAGAACTAGTGTTTTCTCCTATTCTACTCTAATCAAATCTAATGGAATCCTCTCTTTCCTAATCCTTGTGATTCTATGTCTCTTTATATGTCTTTAAGTCCTCTTGGAAGTCCTTGAGTCAATCGGATCGAACCAATCCTTCTTGAACTCAAATTGGGACAAAAAATAACTTTTCTGCGCATACCCCCGCCCCGACGAGGGGTATAAGGCTTAAAGGGCCCGCCCCGGCTGGCATACCCATTGTTTTGCAGCTTGTACTTCCGCTCCATCGGGGGTTTTGTATAGTAAAAGCCAATGTATCCATCCTTTTCTATTGCAGGTGTCCTCTGGTAAAACGGTCATAACGTTTGTTCCGGGTAGAGTTACGAGGCCCGTCACCTATCAAATCGAAGATATCGACGAGCTCTACAACTTTCATTCTTTAAGAATTGAGAAATAACAGACGAATGAAGGTCAAAATTGGGCTGGAGGTGACTGCTATGCAAATGGTCACCCAAAACAGTGAAGTTCAACATCCGTTGGTACAAAGATCATAACTCTTGCATCCGAACTCCGATTGGAATTATTCAAGATGTTCCGGAAAGCTAAGAAGAAGCTCTAAAATATAATCCAAGTTCCAAGCCAAGAACATGAAATAAACATGAAAGCCCAAACGATGTCCGGATTGCTTTTCTTTACGATTACATACCAATTCTTTGCGATTTCATACCAATAGTCGCTCACACAGCACCCAAGCGTATAATCTACAAAATGAATACAAAATGCATGAAAAGTAACTAAGAAACATAAGTTTAAGCAACTAATTCAAGTAACAGATACCGGATAAGTAGGTATAAAAACTACTTATCAAATACCCCCAAACTTAAACCTTTGTTTGTCCTCAAGCAAAAACACAAAACAACAATGTCATGCAATGTAACTAATCTACATGCCTACAAATCCAGTAGTAATGACAAAAACAAGTCTATTCAACCGACCTCAGCGAAATAAAATAAACATGACAATACTTCATATCAAAACCAATCAACAATTTCCTAGTCAATCATCAAGTCTTAAACTGTTATTACTGGTATAATGTGTGTGTGTGCTCAACATCCATGCTAGCTGATATAATGCTAAATACAACACATAATAGATCTCTTTAAATGCATCATACAGTGCAAACTCATAAAATTCATGAATAAGCTAAATCCAACAAAATTCAAACATCCACCAAGTTCAAGAGTCCAATCCGGGATACTTATGCTTTACTTTTCATTATGGGGGCTTTTTGCTCTTTTCCTGTCTTATTATTTTTTTGTTTCTATTTTTTTTCTAACCATGACTGTGCAATTTCTCATTCCATTAGGCTAACAGTGCTACCCCTTAGCGAGCTTTCGACTAACGACTGCCAGACCATAAAGACCTTAGGGCGCTAGGTGTAAAGACACTCCCTCGGGCGTACTTGCTCAAGTAACAAAGGCCCCGAAACAAAACTAGCCACGATATTTTTTTCTTTTTTTTATGAAACTTATATATCCCAAATTTTTCCCCTAAACTTAAGTTTTTGTCTAAATTTAGCCATCTCCACCTGTTCATGTCTTTCATTCATCTAAACTAGTATTATCCTTAAGAAGTCCATTATGTATCAATTTAGACTAAATCAATCCACATAGTTGTTTTTATTGTGCTATCCTTATTATACCAGTTTCAAACAGAAAAAAGATCTAATTCATAACAGAAAATCACATCAAAGCTCTAATAATCAGTACCATACTAGTCTACTCAATTCCAGTCTCATCATTGGCCAAATTAGACTATAAATATCAAACAGCTGGAATCATGAAGATGAACATAGTAACTAACTAATACTTTGGTGAATTTTTTTTTTAAACAAAAAACTGAATGCAAAAACTAAATGTAAATAACCCGTAAACATAACGAACTACAATTTAAATAACTAATTATATGCAATATGACACTAAAATGCCCCCAAACTTAAACTAGACATTGTCCTCAATGGCTGAAATAGAAAAAAGTAAAGCAGATGACTTGCCTGAAAATATAGTAATCCTCCTCCTTGTCTGCTAAGTTTGGAGAATAGGTTAGACACATGGAACAAATTGGGCACCACAATTGAATTTGACTTGCATAACCTTTCCATAATCTTTTGCCTGTCCATAGAACCTCCAATACCTGCAATGAAGAGAGACAACATGGATTAGAATAACACTTTGGATTTATAAGAGAACTTAATAAGCAAATTAATTTCTATATACTAAATAAAATAGTAAAGCATATAAATATAAAAATTACTGGGTTGTCTCCCAGTCAGCGCTTGATTTATAGTCTTTCAACCTGACTTTGTCTGGTCAACGCTATCCAATTCCTCTTCGATAATTGAGGAACCCTACATCCATCAAAAATAATATAACTTTTGGTAGGTTTCCATTTGTGATGGCTATCAAATTAAAGTCACCTATCATGCTTTGTTTAAATAAGTGCCCAATTGAGAATGTTGAATAACTAGGTGCTTTTTCATCCGTTGAGCCTATGATTCGATTGGGGCTTTGAGACTTGGCAAGAACAACGAGCTCTTCTTCTATCTTCTCCTCCTCATCCCACTATGGCTTTACATTTGTACTAGCTCTCATGTCATAAAGAGCCTTGCCGACGACATGACTACCAAGCAGGCACGCTTTTGCAAATCTAACTAGACCCTCTATCTTTGGCGGAGAAGGAACTTGGGGCACTAATAACATCGGCCCATCCTCGTTAGTACTCATAGTTAGTTCTTCACCGACCTTATTTTCATTATCCCAACTTGTCTCCTTTTTTTCAACATCTCGTGTCTCATCCAGTTGTAGATTTGGTTCGGGAACTTCGTTAATCTCAGAATCCAAGTCATAACACTAATTATATTGAGGACAGTTGTTCAAGACTATGAACATTTGATCTATCTTATTCTGAAGATTTTGAATTGACCGCTCTTGATTAATCCCCCTCTCCTCATTTGATGCTACGAATTTGGACCACAATTCCACTACCCCTGAATTATCTGTCTTAGTATTGGAATCCATGTATTGAGGACCATGGGTTGAAGTGGTGATGAGTTGTTCCATCTGGTGCTAAAAATTGTGGCATGATATTTCTTGACTCATCATCCTTTCCTCTTGGTTTGCTATGATCTTTGACATGAATTCCTCCAAGTTTGACTTTTCTTCTTGTAATGGAAGTTGACATGAGAATTCTGAAGTGTATGTTGGATTTGGAGCAGAGTATTGATCTTTATAATTGAAACTCTATGAAGAATCCGGGTGATACCCCCAATCTTGATGATAGTTGTTGGGATAGACATAATTGTTGGGGTAATCACCACCACACTGTACCGGTTCAAAACTGATGGCGCATTGATGACTCAAATGATTTCCAGCATAATAATCATAAGTAACCGCCACACTTTGACGATATTGTACTGCAAAAGCGTCCTACTTCCTCGAAAGTGTCTCAATCTGTGTTGACAATACAAAAAATGCATTGAGTCCATCAATTCCTATGTCCCTTGGTGGAGTTATATTTGTGTATGGCCATTGATAATTGCATCCATCCATGGTACCTGAAAAGAACGAAAAATAGGGAGAGAATTAAATAAAAAGAAAAAAAAAGTTTAAATTAAGACTAATTTGTATGAAGCTAATATTGGCAAAAAAATATTAAACTAATTCCCCGGCAATGGCGCTAAAAACTTGTTGGGTAAAATCTAATTACGCACAACATGCAAGTATACATGGTCAATAAGTAATAAAGTGAAAGTAGAGTATCGTTCCCACGAGGAATTGTTTAATAAAAATCATCAAGTACTAACCCGTAACCAACTCCATTTTATTTAAATGAATGAATTTCAAATTATATAATTAAACTACTATTAAATTCCACTAGTTAAATTAAGATTACGGAGATTTAAAATCATAACTTCACTTATTGCTTCATTTAAGTTAACACACTTCTCAACAATTATTCTCTATTCTGAATTGTTAATCAAGAACACTAAAGCAGATAAAATCACCTCTCGGTGCATAATACCCATACTCACTTAAATTCACAGATGATAGAATTAAGCAAGACACCCTAATTAACTAATCCACGACATCTCTATGTGAATTACAATTAAAAAGGATTTAAAGCACAAGTTCTCTATAAGATTATATATGGCGTAAAGGTATATCTCTATTCTAAACACGAATCATGAATTCCATCTATGCAGAAATCACAAACACATGTTATTATGATCAGATCTAAATCTAAACTTTATCTCTCGAGTTCATATAGATTATCACGGCACTTGATGGCCAATCAATTAAACAATTAAGTCTAAATCACAATAGACAATCCTCATAATAGAACATAATAATTGATAGAGAATCATATTAAAATAAACTACACAATAATATCCATTGTAATCTCAAACAAAGAATTAGTTCATTGAATTAAAACTAAGAATCCACACTTGAATACACATTAAAAGATAAGAATAAGATTAAGGAAACGAAGTGAATCTGTTGTCGGCAAATTCGTCCTCCGTCTCGTTCTTGATCTTGATCTCCAATGGCTTCCAAGTGCTTCAATCTCCAAATCTCATAAGAACTAGTGTTTTCTCCTAGTCTACTCTAATTAAATCTAATGGAATCCTGTAATACCCGAGAATTTCCGCATATTATTAAATAAATATATTAATAAAAATGAATATTTATTTGAATATGAACAATTTCGTGTTATGAAATGAGATAACTCAATTATATTAAATAATTAAATAGTTGAGAATACGTGGAGTTTGTGGTAAACTCATTGAAAGCCTTGTGTGGCATGGTGATGGAAATACAAATATTAATGATAAGCGGCGAAGAAATTATGAGATGAGCAATTAAGTAATATTAATTGTTAAGTGTTGTTGTAGTTTTTTAATTGATATTAATAAGGTCGGTTAATATGTGATTATTAATTGTTATTTAATTGATAATGGTTGTGGTGGAATATTGAATTCATGGCAATTATTAATAATAGGTGATTATTATATAGATAAGTAATGATTATGGAAAACCCATAAATGGTTGAATTAATTAATATTAGTGTTAATTAATTAAGGAAGAGCATGGTTATTTATTTAACATAATTAAGTGAGTTATTAATATAATAATTTTATATTGATAGTTATGTGCATGTGACCAATAATACAAATATAACTATATAGTATGGTGTGACATTTATGTGATTATATATTAAGTCTTATAAAACTATATTGTAGGGACATTGTAATTATACATATTGAAACTATATGTTATAAATATATTATCTATGTGGCAATATGTATGTGGGCATGTATGGAAATGATATACCATGAGCATATTGTAAACTGGTATTTTAATAAGTGTACCAATGTGATAGAATGTACATGGATTATATGTATATTACATTCTCATATTTCATCTACTACATTGAAACCTTAATTATTAAGTGTGACATTTAGTTATAATATATGGTTAAGATGTGTATTAAAAATATAACATAAGAATAGGAGTTGTGCATAAGTATAGTCTAAGTGTTGCTAGAATGTTGAGCAATTAAGTTGTCCCAATATGAGTGTCCCATTTGTTTCAAACTTCAGTCACGTGTGATAGCAAAAAAGGCTAGCCTATGTTCTTCATTTTCTTCCAACTCTCTAGCTCATGATCATGGAGGAGTGGTGATCATGATGAGTTCCAACAACCAATCTAACAACTCCTTGTTAACCCTCATGCAATCCTTTAACACATGAGTTTGATTCAATGGAAAAATACAATGTCTGGATTTGTATTTCTCTATAAATAGCAGCTGTGTTTCTTCATTCTTGTTGCTGAGATTTGTCTGAGAATTTACTAAGTGAGAGTTGAGAGCATACAAGCATTCTTAGAGCTTAGAAGTTCAATTGGAGCAAGTTTCATTCATATTATAGAGGTATAATTCCATTACTAGCTTTCCATTTTCATTCTCTGTAAAAAAATGGTGTTTTAGTCTTGAAATTTCAAATTCTTAATTATGTGGAATTAGATGATGATGAGGTTGAGTAATGTTTAATTAGTTGTTATATGATCATATAAGCATGTTGTAATGGATTTATGAGTGTTTAGAATCCATTTGGTGAATAAATTTTGAAATTTGGCTGAGCAGGTTGTCAAAGCGGATTGTTTCTTGCTTTGAACCGAACCTGTGCAAGAATTGCTACCACATTTAGATTAGTAGCCAGAAGCTACTGTTTGGTTCTTTGATTTCAGTTGAGCGATTGCATTTTTCAAGTCTGATCCATATGAGCTAGTAGTTATGACTTAAGCTAGGATGTGAGCAGGTGTATGATGTATATATGGATATGTTAACCTAATGTGAGCATGTGTTCATAGACTTGCATGATTAATGGAGACATATGGTTTAAATGGAGATTTGAACCTTAAGTTTTAAAAACAAACTATGTAAAGATCATGTTCTATAAATTATGAACCTAGTAAGCTATACATGACTTATTTTGCACATAGATGAGCATGTTGTAGTGTACATAGTCCTTTGGACATGATCAAACTTGTTAAGCCTTATGTTAGAAATATTTTCAATAAGAAGCTTAGCCTAGTGAGCTAACATGCATGATTTCTATATGGTTTATATTCTGACTTTGAAAGCATGTTAGTGTGACTTAGACATGCATGAATAAACCTTTAGCTTATGTTTATGTGATTAGCAAAGAAACGTGAACAAGTTGGACTTACTAGTAAGTTTAAAATATGAATAGTGTCATGATATCTTGAAGACTAGAATCTGACTTTTGTGATCATATTTAATGACTCTCTTAGACTCACTCATGTAGCATAAACATATATATACCATGCTTGTGTAACACATTTCAAGAAAAGCATGAACAAAGCCTATTTTTCAAATTAAAAGCGGTGTTAGTTTCAATGCATGTGTTATGAATACACACAAGCATGCCTAATATGATTTTTATAACTATCTTATATGTTTAGAAAGCAAGCATGCTAGACTTTGTGGTTTCATGACCTTGAATGACTTTAAATTATTTAAATGATCAAACTTAGAACCATGTTATGCAAGAAGGGACCTAGATTGATCTAAGAAGCATGTGAAAGCCTTTAACATGTCAAAATACATTAGGTATGATTGTGCGTTCGAGGCCTAGACCGAGCGCACAAAGGCAAAGAAATGAGTCTTGGCGGTCGGGAACAACGCAATGCTAGTGGGTCCTAAACTTAGCCATGGCAGCAAATTGATCTGGAATCCCAGATAGTGAGTTCTGATCTTTTGGACAGTAACTTACATGATGCCTATGATGCTAAATGTGATCTTAAACCTACTGATGTACATATATATGTGTGATGCTTAGTTGATAAGTTGGTGTTGCATTGAATTGGAAAGTCCATGAGTAGAGGAAGTCCTAACCTTGAGCATTCTTGATTTGTTTATAAAATAACTAAGTGTTTGGTTCATGATTACATATAAACTGATTTTGTACCATATGTGTGTATACTTGAATCGTGTCAAGCTTGATTAAAGACTGTGTTAGCTAATTAACATCTTGAACGTAAAATGCGTTATAAATAGGATTCGAAAGTGTTGATTTATTAACGTGGATAAACTACGCTTAAGGCAAGTTTTCTCTAACCTTACTCAAATTTATGTTGTGCAAGTATCCTAAACCTTACATTATTATTTGACAAATACCGTAAGCTTATCCCTTTGAATACAAGTTACATTACTTTCTCGTTCAAATGAGCTAGTATGTTAAACCCTTGTGAAAGCTATCATTCATGTTGAAATTGGTATTGCCCTTGAATATTGTGAAAGAGTCGATGCCATTTGATTCGGCTAGACTATATGCATGTTTATAATAAAATTGTCCAAACCAATTGATTGGTGTGGAAATCTTGAAAACTGAGTTGGACAACCCTTTTGGTAAGGGGAGTGTATGTTGTTGGAAACCCAAACACATGAATAAATTATATTGTGGTGTTAGGCATAACGTATAGTATTGTAGATTGATCATCTATAATACTTGATATTTTTGGGTTATCAGTTTAATATTGGTAACTCTAGTGGAAGTTCAATAGTCCTTAGTGACTACTCAGTATAAATTGTTTATTCAGTTGGAAACCTTAATAGTCGTTGAATTCATATATATCTGTTGATTTATATTGAAGTATCCTTCTTATTCAAAGAATTATTGAGATTTCTTACCCATGATGTTATTCTGATACTTTGAACTATCCTAGAAATGACACTTCGATATTTCAAACCTTGTGATATATATCCTACATCCTTGTTGTATATTACTTGCTGGGCAATTTGTGCTCATCCTTGCTTATTTAAAACCTTTCAGTTAAGGAGGAACATGGAGGTGTCTCTGGAACAGACAAGGGCAAGGGCAAGGCTACCGACTAGATTGTCCTTTTTATGTTTAAAGTCTATTATGATGTATTAAGACTATTTCAGACTATATTTAAGCTTAAGTAAGATCATGTAATAAGTCTTTATTAGATATTATTATGTAATCTATTAAGCATTGTAGGTTGCGAGACTTTGGGAGAATAATTATAATAAATCATTGTATATTATTCTAAAGTAGATTTTCCGTTGTGTATGCGTTATTTTAGTTATTATAGTTTTATCATGAGAATGTGATGAACCGAATTCGAGTGACCAAGTGGAGGTCCGAATTTGGGGGCGTCACAAATCCTCTCTCTCTCCTAATCCTTGTGATTCTCCTCCTTTTGTATGTCTCTTTATATGTCTTTAAGTCCTCTTGGAAGTCCTTGAGTCAATCGGATCGAACCAATCCTTCTCGAACTCAAATTCGGACAAAAAATGACTTTTTTGGCATACCCCTTCCCAAATAGGTATAAAAGGTTAAAGGGTCCACCCCGACTGGCATACCCACTATTTTACAGCTTGTACCCCTTCGGGGGTTTTATATAATAAAAAGCCCTTTGCCGTGGTATCCTTTTCTCTTGTAGTGTCCTCTGGTAAAACGGCCATAACCTTTGATCCGGGAAGAGTTACAAGGCCCGTTACCTATCAAATTGAAGATATCGACAAGCTCTACAACTTTCATTCTTTACGAATTGAGAAATAATGGACGTATGAAGGTCTAAATTGGTCTGGAAGTGACTATTATGCAAATGGACACCAAAAATAGTGAAGTTCAACGTCCGTTGGTACAAAGATCATAACTCTTGCATCCGAACTCCGATTGGAATTATTCAAGATGTTCTGGAAAGCTAAGAAGAAGCTCTACAATATAATATAAGTTCCAAGCCAAGAACATGAAATAAACATGAAAGCCCAAATGATGTCTGGATTGCTTTTCTTTGCGATTTCATACCAATTCTTTGTGATTTCATACCAATAGTCGCTCACATAGCTCCCAAGCGTATAATCTACAAAATGAACACAAAATGCATGAAAAGTAACTAAGAAACATAAGTTTAAGCAACTAATTCAAGTAACAGATACCGGATAAGTAGGTATAAAAACTACTTATCACGTACCAATTCTGGTCCCAACAACGTTGCTTCACCTACCTCATCCCAACATACTGGAGAACAACACTTGCATCCATACAACGCCTCGAATGGAGCCATGCCAATACTTACTTGATAACTATTATTGTAGGAAAATTCCACTAATAGCAAGAACATGTCCCAACTTCCTTTGAAGTCAAGGACACAAAGTCTTAATAAATCCTCAAGAGTTTGAATAGTCCTCTCCGACTGCCCGTCCGTTTGAGGATGATATGCCGAACTAAATCGTAAATCCGTTCCCATAAATTTTTACAAACTAACCCAAAATCGTGAAGTGAATCTTGGGTCTCGATCAGAAACTATGGATACTTGCATACCATGTAGTCTTACAATCTCATTTATGTATATACGAGCAAGACGTTCAAGTGAATAAGTTTCTCATATAGGTAAGAAATGAGCAAACTTGGTTAATCTATCGACAATGACCCAAATCACATCTATGCCTTGAGAAACCTTGGGAAGGCCAATAACAAAATCCATGGTAATGTGCTCCCACTTCCATTCTGGAATTTCAAGTGGTTGCAATGGACCTTTTGGCACTTAATGCTCCGCCTTGACACGTTGACAAGTTAAACACCTTGAGATAAACTCCACGATCTCTCTCTTCATATTTCTCCACCAAAATGTATGTCAAAGATCATGATACATTTTGGTACTCCCAGGATGGATTACAAATGGTGTGTTGTGCGCCTCCATCATGATTTTATACTTTAAATCTGGGTCGTTAGGAACACAAAGTCTGGAGTTGACTCGAAGTATTCCTTCTTCATCGATTCTTGCTTCCAAAATAGCACCTTCTTGAACTTTCTTCTTCATACGGATCAGCTCCAGGTCTATCGCTTGAGCAACTTTAACTTTATCAATTAAAGTCGATTCTAATCGTATATTAGCTATCTTCGCGTAGGTTCTTGGAGTCTTTAACTCTATCTCCATATTTTGTAAGTCGTACGAAATGAGTCTTTGTGTTAATAACATCGTACTCGTAACCGCATACGATCTTCTACTCAACGCGTTAGCTACCACGTTCGCTTTTCTAGGATGGTATTGAATGGTATTATCGTAATCTTTCAATAGCTCGAGCCAACATCTCTGGCGCATGTTACGTTCGTTTTGGGTGAAGAAATATTTGAGGGTTTTAGAAATGGGTTTTGTACTAGGGTCAATACAAAATTCGATTTCACGCTCTGAGGTAGGCCAAGACTTGGATAACACGTCACATTGATACCTATCAACTTGCCACCGTTATTCACGACGTCCCCTACGGAAAGCTTCGGTGCATTCCAAGACTTGGAAGTCACCAGCGAAAGGATCGGGGCTCTTTACTTATGGCTTAATATGACAGTGATTGACTTTAATGGTTTGGTTGCTTGAATTCGCATAACAGGTTGGTTAGGAATATGAAAACTAACAACCTTATGAAAATAATCAATTTTAGCATGATGAATAGTTAACTAGTTGATTCCTAAAATCACACCAAAGGCAAGTATTTTCAAATAGATAAGATCGACAGGTAACACGCGGTTACTGATTTGAATCAAACAAGACTTATAAATAGTGGATGTAATGAAGGGTTCTCCCAACGGAGTTTCAACAGATAAATCAAAGTCTAATTTCTCCAGAGTTAAATTTAAACGTTGAACGCAAGTAGGAGAAATAAAAGAGTGGGTAGAACCGGTATCGAATAAGGTATAGACTTCATAAGAGTTTATGATTAACTTACCAATGATAACTTTATTCGGGTTCCTCACTTTTTGGGAAGTCACGAAAAGCGCTCTCACTTGAACCACCGACTTTGACTTTTCTAGGACAGCCTTTGGTGTTATCATTACAGCTGGAATTGACATTCGCTATAGGGCATATTCCACCCTCAACTGCTTCGTCGTACTCCTGATCCATGATCTGAATCATTAATCTTCAATCCATATCGAATTGGGGTTGACCGCAATGTACAGGGTAATTCAAAATTTGATGTTGGGTTCTCCCAATTGTTGTCCAAAAAGAGAAATACATATCATCTATTTTAGCCTTCTTGGACCGGACTTCTCTTTCCACAATATCAACGCGTCGTGCGGCTTTTACCCATGCATCCTTCATTTTCACTCGTTCAGTTATTTCTTCTTTTAGCTGATCCTTGACATTTGAATTCTCAAATTCCAGCTTTATCATCTTATACCCTACTAAAGAGTGCTTCTGTTCAAGCATCACATATTGGGTAACAAAAGCTTGAATTGTTGCATCCTTTTGCTCCACGATCGCCTGCCATTCTTCAGCCTGCTCTTCTAACTCATGAATACGATTTTGCAGTTCTACATTTCGATCATAAAGTTCTCCTAATAAATTCTCCTCAGGTCCCTCTTCTTCCTCACTCTCAACAGCTACCTCTGCGACTAGCTCGGGTGTAACTATTAATTCTTCACTCACCACATGGATATCTCTAATTTCTTCTTCGTCTGACATCCTACAATCAAGTTTAATAACTTAATTAGTACTCCCCGATAAAATCTTTGTTATAACAAAATATTATACTCCAATATTTATTCTTTAAATGAATCTCCTCGATTCATCACTTAAAACTCTATATGAGTTCATCTCTTGATTTCAGATGTCATTTTCAAACACTGCCACAAAAAAGGGTTAATTGGCATGTAACATAATATCCCTATACTCTAACCGACCAATTAAATACCAAATAAACTTAGGTAGATCATACTAGCGAAGGAATTCCCTGTCTCTCCCCTCCTAGTTCTTGTCTCACATCTCAGCTAGGGATCATATCCCTAAGCTTTGATACCAACTGTGACGCCCCCAAAATAGGTATACATCACCCATCTTGAGTCGCCAAATACATGGTACAGAAATCAAATACAAACTTCTTTAATACAACTATCATGTAAAAATACGACAAAACATAGCTGAGTTTTTACATGAATATTATCTCATAGACAATATCCAAACTTAAATTCAATCCTCATTACACTTATTATCACACTAAGTAGCGAGGACTAATAAAATAACCATCTTAGACCGTCACTCTATTCCCCGACTAGTCTCGGCTACGTTCTCATTTCTTGAAGAGAACAATGAAAGCAAAAGGGTGAGCTCAACTAGCCCAGTAAGAAATATTATGACTAAGATAATGCAGAATAAATTATCATTAGCCTTCAACAGTGTTAAACTTAAAATACAATAAACATCAAGTTTAACTGTAGCAGAATAAGCAATCCATTAGAAAAGTCTAGTAGAGCATGATATCTACTATCTTCTATAATTTAAAAAGTTTTTCATCCACTTTATCGTTGAGACTAAGTTTAATAAATAAACCACATCATCGAATCATCCTGCACTACGGGCCAAGGATATTCATGTAATCATCAATGGTCATGATTATACAAAATAATCCCTTGTCATAATCATACCAACAACTGTCCATCAATGCACTACGGGCCAATGAGAACTTTTACCACATCATTTGTAACATTACGGGTCATGATTATACCGAATGATCCCTGGTCATAATCATACCAATCAACATTCCATCTATGCACGTAAGCAAAGATGACTTTCATCATAATATAAGCATGAGGATGATGACAATGATATAAGCATTAATCAAACGAAATCAAGGATAAATATTAAAGACTGTAAATTTATCTAGAGTTTAAAAATATCCAAATTGTCAACATGATATTGCTTTGTGGAGTAAAATTCAAGAATAATATTCATGTATCAAAAATAATTTGGACAGAAAAGAAATATATTTTTCGGGTGAATAGTACCCCGTAAATATTACCCTGTGAATAGTACTTCAGGAATAGTACCTCGTGAATAGTACCCCAACATGAAAAGTGCCCCAAATACTCGAGTGAATAATATTCGAGTGAATAGTAACCAGGTAAATAGTAACCCATGAATAGTAACTAGTGAATAGTACTCCGGCATGAAAAGTGTCCCGAATACCTGAGCGAATAATATTCGAGTGAATAATAACCGGGTGAATAGTAACCCGTAAATAGTAACTCATGAATAGTATTCTAGTATGAAAAGATCAATAATTATCAAGAAAACTCAGAATAATATTTTCATGAAAAGATACTAGATGAAGCGCAAATATCAAGGACATTCTACTAATTTCACGGAGTATAGAAGCAATACTTTAACAGAATGAGTGTAGAATTAGGAATACGAAACAAAATAATATTACTCATATACTACAGAGTATGGAAGAAAATATTATTTCTACGAATACTGAAAAAAATAATATCCCTTACCTCAGAAGAAAACTGGATACTGGAATAGTGAAGTAGCTGACTTCTCTTCTTCTTTCTCTCTATAGCTTCTCTCTATAATTTCTCTTGTGAGTCTTAGTGAATTGGTGAGAATGAAACAAGAATGAGCTTCTATTTATAGAAAAATATAGTTTCAATAATTGCACGTTTTGGGGCTCGAATTATTACAGTATAATACCTTCATCTTTTTTTTTTATTTTTAATTTAGTCCTGCAAGTATTATCAAACTTGTACCACCTCCCCTAATTGTGAGACCCCAAATTTTATGAATAATTTTAAATTTCTAGAAATATATTTTTTTAATATTATGGTGTCGATTTGATATAATGTTATAGTTGTGGGTAATATTTATAAATTTTGCAAAGTACACAAGTTGTTGTATAATATTCGATTGGTTGGAGAATATTCTTTTTGTGGGAATATCCGTATGACTGATACAAATCATTGGTGGACCCTACAAATCGGAATTATTATTTGGATTGAGAAAACGACAAAACTATTTTATGAAAATAACGACGGAAGTTTTACTGTTAATCGTTGAAACACCCTTGTTAGAAATACGATGAATACGCATGATTGCATAGTAGCACTACCTGTATTGATTATTGATGCTTACGTGAGAAGTCACTCGCTTTTGTTCAATTATTGCTACAAAGAATTCTTCTTTGATAAGATCTCACGTTATTTGATTCAATTATTGTCAATATTTTATATATTATTAAATTAATAATTGAGACGACAAAGTTATTAATATTATTATTTGCAATATTAATGATGTATAGAAGTTCTGTCAAGGAGAGGTTTGGTCACCTAATTGCGCGCCAATAGGGAGAAATCCTTATTGAAAAGCCCCCTCTTTCCTGAGAATGATCTGGTCGATTAATAGTGTGAATTATAATAATGATGATGAATTTTGTTTTATTATTATTATAAATGTAATAAAATGAAAACTTTTTTATATAAAAATGTAATACTTTTTATAAAGTTTTGTTTTATTTGATTATAAATAGAATATAATATATTTTATTATGCATAGTGTCTACATAGTGTTTGCATAGTAAAATCTTTTTATATAAAATAGAATACTTTTATAAAGTTATTTGTTTTATTAGATTATAAATAGAATATATTATATTTTATTATGCATAGTGTTTGCATAATGCCTGCATAGTATTTATATAGTAAAATCTTTTTATATAAAACAGAATACTTTTATAAAGTTATTTGTTTTATTTGATTTTAAATAAAAAACAACACAATTTAATTACTAAACATAAATAATTTTATTTATAACTGAAAAACATTGACAAAACTGAAATTTAAAATTGACTTACAAATTTATTCAGAACATTAAGAAGAGAAGAAGAAGGGGTTGAGAGAGGCTAACAGTGGTGGAGGCTAAAGATTAATCTGAGATGGAACTCAGAGTCTTTTCAAGTCTGTCTCAATAACTAAGTTCAATTCCCTTTTATAGAATAAGGAAAGAACTATTACAAAGTTACTATTACAAAAGTAAATGATTACAAACAAGATTTACTATTGATGAACAGTGAAATAGTGTTGACTTTTTTACTATTCATGGACGCGTCTGGCAACTTTTGATGAAGTGGCCAAAACTTTTGACTTGAAGAATGCTTTTGGTGGAAAAGTAGGAACATACTCAAGTGGTAGAGGACTACTTTCGACTGAAGAGCATCTTTAAAGTCGACTAAACTAAGGAGCGGTGTGCGTGGATCGAAATGAGATGTCAGGCAAATGGGTCCTGAGCATCTTGTAAATCGATGGTGCCGTATGGGTCATCATAATCACCATATTGACTAGGAGAAGCATTCTTTGAAGAAGATGAAGAACCTGCAGAGGCTTCTTCATGCAATTCATCAATTCTTTTATTTAATGCTTGAGCAATTAATTTTAACTCTTTACCGGAATAATTCTTAAAATCAAAAATATCACGGGAACAGGATGAACCAGTAGGACTGACTTTGGACTCTTTTGGTTTTGACTCTTGACTGTAAGGCTCTTTAGTTGTAACTGGAAGAACCTTAAGAGGGACAGTGGGAAACTCTAACTGAACCTAACCAATAATTTTATTAACATCAAATTTATCCCACCATTTGATGAACCATTGACGGGAGACAAGGGGAAATGGATCAGCTGTGGGAGAAGCAAGGAAACTGAATTTTTCACCATGAGGATGGGTAACTTTAGTTGGAGTCTGAATGCCATATTGCCATTTAAGAATCCAAGGAATCTTATACTTACTCACAAATTGAGGAATGACAGGGACACCATTATTTTTTGGATTATTTTTACTGTGGTTACAAAAATGACTGAGTTGGACTTTCAAGGGATCAGGAATGAGGTCGTAAGTAGAACCAAACCTTTCCCACCAGTGAGAAAACCAATAAGGGAATTGACTTTTGAATTTATGATCGAACTGAAGAAACCATGAATGACTGTTTGACTCATTTTGATGAAGGAAAACTCTATACTAAAGCTTCCATGTAATCATAATAACGATGAAGAGTTATTTTGATTAGAAAGTCGCATAAGATCGGAGGGATGTTTTCCCCAATCGGACATCAGAATAAACTGTTTAATATATAATGAATGATAAAGAACTTTGGATTTATCGTTATTAGCATAAATAGGTTTTATAAAGATTGATTCGATTTCAAGGAGGATATCCTTATAATACACAAGGGATTTATAAGGAGCAAGGGGCATGAAGTGCCACCCAGAAGGAAAGAACTGGGAGGCCAGATTGACTGGGTCATCTTTAGGTTTCATATGAGGTTCAATATGAAATAGGTGATTAGTCCATCTAAGCATGTACTCAGAAGGAAGATGACTGGGGTTTGAAAGGGAAGCCTTAGACTGAAAAGGGTCGACTGGATTTGGGTTACTGGCTAAGGTTGAACTATAGGGCTTGGGCATTGTCCCAAGGACGGTAAATTTGTTAGTGGTTTGATACACTGGGTTTACTGGATGAGAAACCAAAGTTCCTTTTGGTTGATTACTTGGGCCAGTAGGGCGACCCGGACCACGAGAAGATGATGTTCCTCGAACACTCATAATGGATGCACGGTACCTGTGTTAATAAATTCCCAAGTGAGAAAATCAGGAATGGAATTGTTAATTCCTTTAATGTATTCAATCTCAAAATCAAAGATACTTAAAAGGGCTTTCCATCTAGCAAAGGAATGTTTAGAGGCTATGTTTTCAACATCTTTTTCTAAAACATATTTTGTTGATTTGCGATCAATCTGAACCAAAACTTTTTGATTTAATAAATCAATTTGAAATTTGTTAATACATAATACTAAGAGAAAGTATTTCTTTTTTAATAGTCTTTGTAATTTAACCGTGTATTATTCCATGCACGGAATGAAAATGAACAATTTATTCGGAGAATTGGTGTTAACTTTTGTTTGAGAATACCTCCGAATCCAATATCCGAGGCATCGGTTTCAACAATTTTAAATGCGAGAGTCGTTGGAAATACCAAGGCGAGGCAATGCCTTGACATATTTTTTTAACTTGTTGAACTACGTAAGTATGTGAACGTCGATCCAAGGGGGAGGATTGTCTTGCAAACGCTGAAAGAGAGGTTTGCAAATTTTCCTGAGGTTTTTATAGAACTTGCCAATATAATTGAGCGAGCCCAAAAACCTTTGTAGTTGGGTTTTATTGGTAATTTTATCTCGGGAATCATCGAAGAAATTGAATAGCTCTATCAATTGGTCAGTATGAGTCCATGATAAATATTTAAACCAAGAAATCGAACTTTAACTTGAAAACAAGCTACATTTGAAAGGGAAAGGACAAGTCCATTATCTTTAACTGCTTTTTGAAGAATGATTTCAAATGTTTTATGTGTTCTTCAATAGAATTGGAAAAAATGAGAATATCATCAATGTAAACAACAATAAAATGACTAAAAGGGTTCAAAATGTCATTGAGGATATTCTAGAATTCACTGGGGCATTTTTAGGCCAAATGCTTGAACATTCCATTCATAATGACCAAATGGGTGGTGAAAATTTGTTTTGTACCTATCATCATCCGGTGAATAACAACTTGCCGAAACCAGATTTGAGGTCAAATTTCTTCAAGATAGTGGCATTACTCAATCGGTTAATGAGGTCATCTTTATTAGGCAAGGGGTACCTAATCCATTCTAAGACCTTATTTAATGGTTTGTAATTGATAACTAAACGGGGAACACCTCTTTCCTTTTTTCGCCTTCATTGTTAACATAAAAAAGGGACATGACCATTGGGATTTACTAGGTTTAATTAATCCTTTATTAAGGAGATCATTGATTTCCTTTTACATAACTCCATTTGTTCATGATTCATTTGTATTGGCCTGGCCTTAGTAGGAATCAAATGTTCTTTGAATTCCTTAGCGTAAGGAAGCCTTACAACATGCTTCTTTCGATGCCAAAAGGCATTAGGAGAATCAGAACAAAGGTTGTCTTTTAAATAAGTTTTTAAATCTTCAATTTTCTCTTGAACTTCTTTATGTTGAAGTTGTTCTTCAATTCTTTTGTACTTAATTTCTTCCTTTAAGAAATTCAAATGGGTGGATTTACAATTTAATAAATTTAATGATTTGGAAATAGATTCTTCTTGAATAAATTTTAAATCTCTTTCTTTAGGTTTAATAAGGAATTTAAATGTTATTCTTTTTCCTAAATATTTACAACTTAAACCTTCATTACTGGTAGTAAAAGGGTATAATAAATATATAAATGGTAACCCTAAGATGATCTTATTAGTAAGATTGCAGATTAAAACAAATGATGTTTTAAAACACATATTATCTTGACAGATATGAACTTTAGGCACTTTATATTTTATTTCCATTTGACTACCATTAGCTGAATTTAACTTTTCATTAGTCTTTTTATAGTACTTTGTAGGGATCAAACCTTCTTGAATACAATTCAAATCCGCGCCCGTATCAACTAAGGCAGTAAGTTATATTGAAAGAGTTTTATCAATAACCAAGTTAATAGAAATATACCATTTCTGAATTGTAATATCTTTAATTCTTTTAAGAGAAAGACCTTGGACAAAAATATCTGCCTCTTCTTTAGTTCCTGAAGATTCTGGCTCATCGTGATCTTCATCACTAGAGGAGGAGTCATGAACCTAAAGATCAGATTTCTTGTCGTCAATTTCTTTTCTTAGATTAGAAACATCTAACTTTAAATTAGAAATTTCTTTTTTAAGTTTATTAACTTCTTGATTTAATTCTGGAAGGGTGACTTCCTTAACTGGGGTTTTAAATCTTTCGAGGGTTTTATTAAGGCTAAATATTGGTTTTTCTTTAGCTTTAATAATCTTGTCTTTAACTCTATTATCTTTAGTTAATAAATCTTTTAGTGCTTAGTATATTGAGCTTTAAGCTCAAGGTGGTCGAAATTTTACTAATTAATTCAATTAACAAAGAGCTTTCTTCATCTCTCTTTGGTAATCACATTTAATCTTTTAGTTGCAACACTTTTTTCGTTGCAATTATCGCACAAATAGTAACTTCTTCATTGTTACTATCTCTGACTCATTGTTATTAGTATCTTGCTATTAGAAGAATAAGGAATGTCGAACCTTCATTATTATCGGCGTTGTTCTCAATCCTCATTAATTCTAATAGTTGTTCAATATCTTCACTAGAAACATTTAATTGAGATAATTTTTGTTTTATTTTGCACTCATTTTGTAAGTGCCCTTTCTCGCCCACAATTGTGGCAAACAATTTTACTTTTATCAAATTTTTTGAATTTATTATATTTTTATTTGTCGGTTTGGGTTTAGTATAATAATCATTTTGATTGTTATCTTTTTTATAGATGTGTTTTGTGTTTATGGCGCTTATGACTTCTAGGATGATCAATATGTTTGTGCTTATGCTTCCTTCTAGAGGGAACAATTGGAAGCAAACCATATTGTTCACAAAAGGTTCCTAACTCATACTTAGCTTTTTTCTTATCTTTACTAGCTTGTTTAGCTAATTTAAAATCAATACATATTTTTAATCTTATTTTTTGAATATAACTGATTATGTCACCATAAGTTAGGTTATCATAATCAATATATCCCAAATTTTTACTCAACTCTTCTCTAACTTTGTGGGCGAATAATGAAGGTAAACCATTGACAAATTTTTCTTTCCAGAATGGTTTATTGCTATCATTTCGCAACTTAACTCTAGAGAGTAAAAACATCTTTGTACCATCTAAAATCACTTAGAGTAGGACAAGTGAGATTACTTGAGTTTATCGTGAATTCTTTACAGTAATGTTACTAGGAGTTCCAATAAAATGTTTTATTATGGTAAATATTAAAGTATTAACTCCATCGGTGGACCAATGCCAACATCTTCATCAAAGATGGGATTGCCGTCATCATCTAACCGACAACATGAATTATTGATAATCTAGTATCTTCAAAGAGATGTTTTTCCCACCAAGATCTCGAGAATACCGAAGGAATCCACTAGCTATTAACTCAACAATTTCTGGTTGAGACGCATTGTTGAATTTAGTTATATAGCTATTTGCTACCATAAACATGTGATTTAATTTGTTTAAAATCTCTTGTTCACTAAAACCATCAATGTTCCATTCATAAATTTTATTGGATGAAACAGAGAATTGTTTATCTAGATTTCTCTCTTCGAATTCTAGAATACCAATTCTTGGTTAAACTAGTGTTTTTAACTATTAATTTGTTTAACTGATCATTAAAATCCGGTACTAAAACAGTATCAGAATGATCTGATAGGCAACTGCTTTCAATATCAGTTTCAACTTGATCAATAATAGCGATAGTACCGTTTGAACTGGGTTCAGTTTTTAACTTTTTAAATAACTTATCAATAGATCGAACAAGATCGCCATCATTATTAGGTAAACCTAATTTACTTCTATTTTTTGGTAATTTTATCAAAGAATTTTCAATCTTTGAATATAGTTTTTTAATACTGGTTTCGTCAAATTTTTCTTCGATTCTATCTAGCTGTCTTCCAATGGTAGCTAGATATTGATTACTAAAATTTAATTGTTCTATAATTTTTTTGTCATCTTTATTACCATCTGAAATTTTAAAAGGACTGGCAATAACAGACGTATTTTTAACTGGGAGAAGGACAGTTTCTAGCGGAGGATAACTAGAAGAGACCTTTGATTTATCTTCTTTAATCCATTGTGTTTTACTTACAACATTACAAAATTTACCTTGATATTGATCATACCATTCGTAAAAGGTAATGTTTATCTTTTCATTAATAATAAATCGCTTCCATCTGTTAACAACTTTATCACGTTCTTTTTCAGACGGGTAATTGGAACGAAATAAATGTCTTTTTTCTTTATTAGATTTGGAATTAAAATCCTTTACAAGATTGTCCCAATCTAATATGAATTCTTTTTTAATGACTCTTAATTGATTGTTAATAGGAATTTCAAAATCAAATTGAGTAGGTAGCTCGGAAGGGTAGGAGAAGAAGAAGAGCTTTCTTCTTCTAAGGTCCTTGTGAGTATAACACGGGTGACTAGCTTGACCTTGATAAAGGACACCCTTTAATTTAATATCTCTAACTGAAGGGTTACTAATCACTTCAGTATCTCTTCGAGTATGAACTGAAGCTGCTGAAGAACTAGTAAAATCTTCTATAATGACTGGCCTTCTAATACGCTCAAAACTTATTTTGACCGTTCCATCAGAAAATTGCTTAATGTTTTCAAGATTTAACAAATTGCTAACTATATGTTGTTGAGGTATTTCACTAGGTAAAGTCCATTGACTAGGTAGCGTAATGTCCTTCCAGAGGATGGTTCTCGGGATCCGATATTAGCATCACTAGTTGAACTTTGAATTAATACATTTGATCTTTGGACTTTTATTAAGAGCATGAACATTTAAGTTTGTTTTCATGGTCTTATAATAAATCTCAGAAATCAAAGCTATGGGTTTGAGAACCCTCAATCATATGAGTAATTTCTCCAAATAGCTTTTAATGTTTAACGTCAAAGCTTTTAATAAATGTTGATCACTCAGGCTTAATTTGAAAGCAGGAAAGCAATTGAAATGGATAGGTCCATTGTGCAAACTTGATTCCATCGCACCAATCATACTTGGATAATAATTCAAGAATCTAGCATCTCTAAGGCAGAGGTAGATACTCTAATTTATTCCTTTAATGTTTAGGGGTTTAACTGCCACTTGAACTAAACCAATGTGAATGAAATTATAACTCTTTTTCCTATGTTTTTTAATAACATCTGGAGATAAAAGACTACAATTTTCGTATTCTTTGTTAATAGCATAGACTTTTTCAACTGTTTTTACATTATAATCAGTTTTGAAATTGTCTAAAAAGGTAGACTGATAAATTTCTTTAGGGGAAACCTTTGGTATGTTCCAATTGTGTAAAGCTTGACTTATGTTTTCATAACTGTGTGTTTCTTGGTTAACTATGTCAGGGACAGGAGGCAAAGTTGACCGGTTACTAGTGAGGAGATAGATCTAAATAATCTACTCATCTTTACCAAAATTAAAATAAAATTTTATTCATTATTCTTCCATTCATACCCTCTTACCTTAAGCAAACTCATACCTATGTTCTAAAACCGTAAACTTTCTCACCAAGAGACTTACAAAGGTTTGACACGAACAAGGTGGACTACAATGAAGTTAGGTGACTTTGGAACAAGAATAAAAGAGAAATTTTGAAAATAATATATATTTATAAATAGAATATATTATATTTTATTGCATAGTATCCTTTCCATTCTCTTATAAATAGGATGCTTAGTTAGATTTGAAAATCACACCAGAAGTTCAGAGAATTCTTCTTCTATAATCTTGAGCGTATTTCTTTAGAGTTTAAGAAAGCTTTGAGCGTAGAAAACAGTATAAGTTTTCTTCAAGAATATCCTTGCCCTACCAGTCGAAATATTCTTCTTTCTAAGGTAAGGGGTATTATTTCTTTCGTATTCATAAAGAGAATTATTTTCTTTCAATACTCGTAAGGGGTATTATTCTTTCGTATTTATGAAGAGAGTTATTTTCTTTCAATACTCGTAAGGGTTGTTATTCCATTCTTTATTATTATTGATGAGTGAGTTTTATACCCATGAATTGGATACATTCGGGCTTAATTTATTGTTGTTCTTAAGTCTTTTAGGATGTTTTTATGTGTTTGTGTCTATTCAAGCATGTTTTATATTGTTTTGTAGGATTTGGGACAAAAGTTACATGGATCGATGTTTGGGGTGGCTAGATTCGCGTTTTCGGCTTGCCATTTACACAGCAGTCACTTCAGAGCCAATTTGACTATAACTTCTGACATTATTTCGAAAAACTCAAAGAATGAAAGTTGTAGATCTACTTCTCTTCTTTCCGGAACATCTTGAATCATTGAAATCGGAGTTCGAACGAAGAAGTTATGGCCATTTTCCCAAAGGACGCTTGAGCGTAAAATGTCGATTTTGGGCCCAAATAGCGGGCGCCATTTTAACCTATGCCCAGTGGCCGGGCGCTAGGGGGAACTCAATGCTTGGTTGCCAAAGGTTTGAAGTATGGGGAAGGGTTTGTGCGGCTGGACGCCGCGTTTTGGGCGAATTTTGACACCTTTTTGACTCCAAATAGGATCGGGTTTGTTCCTAAACCGAAAATTAGACTTGTAACCTATAAATACATGATGTAAGGCATAAAATAAGGGGAGATTACATAGCTTAGCCTAGATTAAACACTCCTTTAGATCGTAAAATAACCCTAGTTCTTATTAGTTTTGGAGATTGAAGCAACTTGGAGACCATTGAAGATCGAGAGCAAGAGCAAGCGAGGGGAGCATCGATTTCTTGACAATGATTCTATTCTCTTCTCTCATCTTACTTTTATCTTTTGATGTCTATTCGGTTGTGGATTCTTGGTTTTAATTCATTAATTATGAACTAACTATTTTTGAGATTTCAATTGAACTTTTTATGGCTATGAATTAGTTATTCATTATATTCTAATTATTTATGTTAAAGTGAGTTATTTATCTTGTCTTGTGCTTATTGCTTAATTATTTGATCAGTAATTACTTTGTTACTCTATAAGGAATTGGAAAAGGAATTCTAGGGTTAGAACTGGGCATGATATCATGTGACTTAGTTATTTGTACAAAGGAATAATTAGGTTTGTGAATAGAATGGAAATATCTTTTCACATGCATGTAACACATAAGGAATTGGGATTGTAACGAGTTTAATTCAATTGTTTTGCATAGGAATATAGCAAGATTAATCTGGATTAAATAGAAGGCAATTGATTACTTGGAAAAGGACTTTTTGCATTTGAGAATTCTCATAACAATTCAAAGGCATAATAATTGGGATAATTGGATAATTGATTTATAATTCATAATTGGGGATATTGAAGTCTTAATCTTTATTTATTTGAATTCATTCGTTAAAATCTTAGTTTTAATTAGTTAATTTAGTTTCTTAATTAGAAAAACACGATTTGAGATTGTTTAAATAAAATTAGTTTGGTTAAGAATTAGTACTTGGTGATTTTTATTAAATAATTCCTCGTGGGAACGATACTCTACTTTCACTTTATTACTTGTTGACCGTGTGTATACTTGCACGTATTCATTGATTGCTAAATCGATCAACAATTATGTTGGAATAACTCGCTCTATTCAAGTACCGCATACATGGTGAAATTCTTCCATTATTCCATTTTTATTATTCTCGCTTGGAATAACTCGTCTGTATGCGTCTATCGCATGCCCAGTGAATTCTCGTTGTTATTCCATTCTTTATTATTCATTTGGAACATCCCGTCTGCATGCGGATTACACACGACCGGTTCCATTCTTTATTATTCTGCTGGAACATCATGCCTGCATGGATTACGCGTGACCGGTTCCATTCTTTATTATTATGTTGGAATATCACGTGCGTGCGGATTACGCATGACTGGTTCCATTCTTTATTATTACGTTAGAATAACTTTTGTCTGGCATGTGGATTACCGCATGCATGGTGAATGATCCTTTGTATTCATTCCTTATTAAATCGTGGAAATGATCTCAGCTACGTGGATTACCGCACGGCGCTAAAAATCCATTTGCGCTTTCATATATTTTATTATACTCGGTTGGTTAAAGTTTTGGCTTCTATACTCCATGAAATTAGTTGAATATCCCGGATATTTGCGCTTCATCCAAAGATCTTTTTCATGGAAATATTCTTCCGAGCATTCTTGAATTTTACTTCACAAAGCAAATCATGTTGACAATTTGGACATTATTGAGTTCGGGATAAATTAACTTATAAATCTTTAAAATTTATTCTTGAACTTGTTTTATTGAATTATTATGTCATTGTCATCATCCTCATGTTTATATTATGTTGAAAGTCATTTGTGGCCTGTAGTGCATAGATGGACTTTGTATGATTATGACCAGGGATTATTCGGTATAATCATGACCGTAAAGTTACAAATGATATGGTAAAAATCCTCACTGGCCCGTAGTGCATTGATGGACAGTTGTTGGCATTATCATGACCATTGATGAAAACACGAATATCATTGGCTCGTAGTGCATGGATAATTTATGGTCGTGATACTAATGAATATCCTCGGCGTCAGAAGTGCGTGGATGATGTGGAGTATTTATTAAGTCGAGTCTCAAATGATAAAAGTGATGAAAAACCTTTTAAATCATAGAAGATAATAGATTTTATTCTCTATTTGAATCTTCTAATGGATTGCTTGTTCCGCTGCAGTTAAACATGATGTTTGTTATATTTTATCAGTTTAACACTGTTGAAGACTAAAGATAAATTATTCGCATTATCTCGGTCATAATATTTCTTCTTGGGCTAGTTGAGCTCACCCTTTTGCTTTCATTGTTCTCTTGAGAAATGAGAACGTAGCAGGGACTAGTCGGGGAACAGAGTGACGGTCCAGATGATAATATTAGTAGTCCTCACTATTCTATGAAATAGTGTGATAATAAATGTATTGAGGACTCATTTTGAGTATGAATACTATCTAGAAGACAATATTTGTATTAAAACTCATAGCTCATGTTATATATTTAAGGTTGTATTTGTATTCTGTACCATGTATTTGGCGACTTAGAAAAGGTGTTGTATACCTATTTTGGGGGTGTCACAGTTGGTATCAGAGCTTAGGGATATGATCCCTGGCTGAGATGTGAGACAAGAACTAGGAGGGGAGAGATGAGGAATTCCTTCGCTAGTATAACATACCTAAGTTTATTTGGTATCTAATTGGTCGATCAGATTATAGGGATAATATGTGATATGTTAGTTAACCTTTGTTTTGTGGCAGTATTGGAAAATGGCAGCTGAAAATGTTAACAATGGAGTGAATGAGATCATGGAGACTCCTCTAATCACCAACCAGAATAATGTGATGTTAGGCAAAGAAGGAATTAGAGATATCCATGTGGTGAGTGAAGAATTGATAGTTGCACCCGAGATAGTCGAAGAGGTAGCAGCTTAGAGTGAGGAAGAAGAGGAACCTGAGGAGAATTTATTAGAAGAATTTTATGATCGAAATTTAGAATTGCAAAATCGTGTTCATGAGTTAGAAGAGCAGGCTGAAGAACGGCAGACGGTCGGGGAACAGGATGCAACAATTCAAGCTTGTGTTACCCGATATGTGATGCTTGAACAGAAGCACTCTTTGGTAGAGTATAAGATGATAAAGCTGGAATCTGAATTGAAAGAAGAAACAACTGAACGAGTGAGAATGAGTGATGCATGGGTAAAAAGTCGCATTTAACGCTGATATTAATGAAAGAGATGTCCGATCTAAGAAGGCTAAAATAGATGATATGTATTTCTCTTTTTGGACAACAATTGAGAGAACCCAACATCGAGTTTTGAATTACCCGATATATTGCGGTCAACCCCAATTTGATATGGTAAAGATTTATGATTTAGATCATGAAACAGGAGTACGATGAAACAGTTGAGGGTGGAATATGCACTATAAAAACATCAATTTCAACGGTAGTGATGACACCAAATGCTACCCCAGACAAGTCAAAGCCGGGTAGTTCAAGGGAGAGTGGTTGTCATGACTTCCCAACAACTGAGGAACCCAAATGAAGTTATCACGGGTTAGTTAATTATAAATTCTTGCGAAGTCTATACCTTATTAGATACCTATTCTACCCATTCTTTTATCTCTCTTGCATGCGCTCAACGTTTAAATTTGACCCCAGAGAAGTTAGACTTTGACTTATTGGTTGAAATTTCGTTAGTAGAAACCTTCTTTACCTCCACTGTTTATAAATCTTATTAATTCAAATCAGCACCCACACGTTACCTGTCGATCTTATTTCTTTGAAAATACTTGCATTTGATGTGATTTTAGGAATCGATTGGTTAACTACTCATCATGCTTTTCGTAAGGTTGTTAGCTTTCATATTCCTAACCAGCCTGTTATGCGAATTAAACAACCAAACCACTAAAGTTAATCATTGTCATATCAAGCCATAAATAAAGAACCCCAACCCTTTCGTTGTTGACTTCCTTGTATGGAATGCACCGAAGCCAGACTCTCTGTAGGCAACGTCGTGAATGACGATGGCAAGTTGATAGGTATCAATGTGACGTACTATCCAAGTCTTGGATGAGAGTCACAGTTTTAAATGATATTTCTATCGTTAATAAATTTCCTGATGTATTCTTGAAGACTTCTTGGCCTACCCCTAGAGCGTAAAATCGAATTTTGTATTGACCCCAGTACAAAACCCATTGCTTCAACGAACGTATAATGCGCCAAAGACGTTGGCTCGAGCTGTTGAAGATTACGATCATACCATTCAATATCATCATGGAAGAGCGAACGTGGTAGCTGACGCGTTGAGTAGAAGATCGTATGCATTTACGAGTGCGATGTTGTTAACGCAAAAACCCATTTCGTATAACTTACAAATGATGAAGATAGAGTTAAAGACTCTAGAGACCCACGTGAAGATAACGAATATACGAGTAGAATCGACTTTAATCGATAAAGTTAAAGTCGCTCAAGCTACACACCCGAATCTGATGAATGTGAAGAAGAAGGTTCAAGAGGGCGTTATTATAGAAGCAAGAATCGACGAAGAGAGGAAATCTCAACCCTCGATTTTATTGGCCCATTTGAAATCCTCGATCGAGTAGGAACTGTGGCCTATAGACTTGTTTTACCGCCAAGTATGTTGCGTGTTTATAACGTTTATCACGTATCGATGTTACGTAAATATGTGGACGACCTGAACCATATTATTGAATTAGAACTAGACGAGATAGCAGAAGATTTAACTTATGAGGAGATACGTGTTAAAATCTTGGATAAGAAGGATCATATTCAACACTCAAAGGTTATACCTAAAGAGTTAGAATCTGAAATGAAGTCAAGGTATCCTCATCTCTTCGGCATACCAAGTACGTACGTAAATTTCGAGGGTAAAATTTCATAAGGAGGGGAGATTGTGAGACCCCAAATTTTATGAATAAAGATTTAAATTTCTCGAAATATTTTTTTTGAATATTATGGTGTGGATTTGATATAATGTTATAGTTGTGGGTAATATTTATAAATTTTGCAAAGTACGCAAGTTTTTGTATAATATTCGATTGGTCGGGGAATATTCTTTTTGTCGGGGAATATCCGTATAACGGTACAGTCATTGGTGGACCCCACAATAGAATTATTGTCGGATTGAGAAAACGACAAAAATATTTTATGAAAATAACGGCGGACGTTTTACTTTTAACTGTTGAAACACCCGGTGTTAAAAGTACAGTAATACGCGTGGTTGCATAGTAGCACATGGTATTGATTATTGATGCTTACGTGAGAAGTCACTCAGTTTTGTTCAATTATTGCAACAGTAATTGCTGCATAGTATCTCACGTTATTTGATTCAATTATTGTCAATATTTTATATATTATTAAATCAATAATTGAGACGACAAAGTTATTAATATTATTATTTGCAATATTAACGATGTATAAAAGTTCTGTCAAGGAGAGGTTTGGTCACCTAATTACGCGCCAATAGGGAGAAATCCTTATTGGAAAGCCCCCTCTTTCCTGGGAACGACCTGGTCGATTAATAGTGTGAATTATAATAATGATGATGAATTTTGTTTTATTATTATTATAAATGTAATAAAATGCAAAAACTTTTATATAAAAAATGTAATACTTTTTATAAAGTTTTGTTTTATTTGATTATAAATAGAATATAATATATTTTATTATGCATAGTGTCTACATAGTGTTTGCATAGTAAAATCTTTTTATATAAAATAGAATACTTTTATAAAGTTATTTATTTTATTAGATTATTATGCATAGTGTTTGCATAGTGCCTGTGTGACACCCCTAAATCCAGGTACTTCATTCCTACACGATCTGGTGTTCACTTAATCAAACATTCATATCTAACTACCCAATCACAATAAAACTGGATAAATAAAATCTTTTCCATTAAAGGTTATATAATAAAATCTCCCAGGTTATCTAACCTTTAATCATCATTCAAATGCAGAAATTAAATAAACTTCATTAAAACCAAGTCTAAGATCATCATAATAAAAGTCTAACATCTTAATCAAAGTAAAAATTACAAGTCTTCATCACTTGCACATTTTTCCCTTTCCTTTGCTAGTCGAAGGTTCATCTACCTTCTCATCTTTAGCTGCAATGAGTTTATAAATATGCAAGAGTGAGCAAAACAATTGCTCACTGGATATAATAGAGAATCAACAGGAGTATAACAATAATAACTGCCAATAATAACTGCTAATAATAGGCTCATCAACAATGAATAGTACTCTATCAACAATAATCAGACACAGAAATCCCATGATATGGAAAATATACATCACTGAGGGTCATAAGACCATGAACTACGTCCACAGTTGCAAGTAATCTTTCAACTCCAACTTTAACAGTCATAAGACTATAAGGACCTTGTACTTAGGGGGATCAGCCCTTCGTACAATGTATTATGCACAAATATTTTAACGCTATGCGTAAGTTAACCCCTAATCATAACAATAGAGTTGTTCATCTCAGTATTTAGAGTACAAGTCCGCACCAAAGGAAGTTTGGTTTGGATAAGCTTTCAAGGTAATTTGGAATTCAACGAACATCAACTAAGGATTAGTTGAATAAAACTAATAACATTATACTATAGAATAATCATGATTGAATCAATCATAGTAAACTAAAGTCATGCTTTAGGAATAATCTAAGAGCATATAATTTGAATAACTATAACACCTTGCTTGAACAATACTAAGCCAAGGTTAATTAGAATTGAATACTAAGCATGCATAGCAAGTTGATCGATAAAAATGTTCAACATTAGAATATATAAATTTTGCATGCTAAACTACAAGTTAAATACAAGAATAACTTGCTCAAGAATAACTTACATCATTATATCATAATCGAATTGAAAACAGTAGTTTGATTAACAAGATAATAGATTAAAAAACTTGCTCAAAGAAAATTTAAGCGCTTGCACAATTATAATATTAGAGTTAGAGAACTTGCCTTGCTCGTAGGCTAAACCAAATCAATACGAATCACAATATCCTATAAACATATGTCATCATGACATAGTTAGCCATTACCATTTTACAACCATAACTAAGTACGTTCATCATTAAAAATTGGATTTTTAATCACATAATCAAGTTATAATACAAGTTATTACTTAATAACATAATTATTCATAGTATAGAAATACTAAAATCAATATTTTATAGTCCTATTATCATCACATAACTTTTCTTAAAATTTCTTGTACAAAAAAGTATACCGTCGAGACCATTTCTCGCTTAACTCAAGATCACGTCACAGCTTACATCGTGGTCGTACTACAGCAAAGAGCATGAAGCGTAATATACTGCTACTGAACAAAACTATAAACTCACGCACGTGTGGCGTGGCGCCAACGCGAAACTAACACAAATTGGGCTTGTGCATGTAATGGCTAGCTGATTTAATGTGACGAAACTTCAAGAAGGTCAGGAGAAAAAAGCCAATTTTGGCCTACAAGCTCGTTTCTAACAGACTAAATCACATACAATTCATACAAAAACTTCATGTAAACACAATTCAAGAATTCCTAACATGTTTCTACCCATACAACAACATAAACAACAAAATTAACACATCCAATTTCACTGTTTTTGGCTAAAAACTTACTTTTTTGATATTTCAATAAAAATCAACACTGTAAATTTTGTTTTTCAACCAAAACCATTAATTTAAAGCATTTTATCAAAGTATATACATACTCTATCAAATTAAATGGTCAATTTAACAACTAAACAACTAATTAACTCTCAATTTCTACTTTAAGCTAAAACAATATATATTCACAAAAAACTCTCAGAGTAAAAAATTTTCTTCACAACTACATACATAACCACAATACATTGATTATAATCATATATATCCTATGAAAATAACCTTACAACACTAGTTTATCACATGAACACACATAAAATCAACAATTATCTTATCACAAGAATTTTACAGAGAAATAGGAGAAAGCTAAAACTTTTAAAACTAAAAGAAATAGGAGAATACCTTGAAGAAGATGATATGGCTATTCCTTTCTATTCTCCAATCTCTAGACTTTCTTCCTCTCTTCTTTTCTTCTTTTCTTCTTCCTCTCTTCTTCTTCCTCTGAGTTTTCTTTCTTCTCTCTGACCTCTTTCCTCTATTCTTATGTCTTAACAAATAACGTATATAGATATAATATATATTAATTATATAATATAAATACAAACATAACTGATATCAGTTATTTGAGTTTTGAAATCAAAAGCCATAAGGCTTGTTTGGTTACTAACTAAAAAAAAAAATCAATTAATCCTTATGCCTTGTTTGGTAAAACACAAATAGATTAAAGACTTAATAGGCATTAGGCCTTGTTTGGCAAAACTAAATTAAAATTATTTTAAGTTATTTTAATAACTCCTTTATAAAAGGTTATTTGTCACACTTTACTAAATTAAATTAATCTTAATAACAATTTATTAAATTACTACCTCACATAAATCAATACCACAAAATTATAATTTTCTATATAATTATATCTTTATTTAACACATCCTTTTTAATTATAAATTCCAATAAAAAGAATAGTAATTCAATTAATCAAAACTCTCTAACTTAATACAAAACTCAGAACTTAATAATTAAATTAAATTAGCAAAAATAATTACTTTCCTTAATTATTTATTTAACACATAGTTAACCAAATTGAATCAAATTTGAACAATTATCCAATTAACAATAACCACATCCATTAAATACTTAAATAATTCAATAAATATTCAATATAACAATTTATAAAATTACGGAATGTTATAGCTCGCATAGTGTTTGTATAGTAAAATCTTTTTATATAAAACATAATACTTTTATAAAGTTATTTGTTTTATTAGATTTTAAATAATATATATATATATATATATATATATATATATATATATAAATAGAATATATTATATTTTATTGCATAGTATCCTTTCCATTCTCCTATAAACAGGATGCTTAGTTAGAATTGAAAATCACACCAGAAGTTTGGAGAATTCTTCTTCTATAATCTTGAGCGTATTTCTTTAGAGTTTAAGAAAGCTTTGAGCGAGAAAATAGTATAAGTTTTCTTCAAGAATATCCTCGCCTACCAAATTTAATACTCTTCTTTCTAAGGTAAGGGGTATTATTTCTTTCGTATTCATGAAGAGAATTATTTTCTTTCAATACTCGTAAGGGGTATTATTCTTTCGTATTCATGAAGAGAGTTATTTTCTTTCAATACTCGTAAGGGTTGTTATTCCATTCTTTATTATTATGTTGGAATAACTTTTGTCTGTCTGAAACCACCACATACATGGTGAAATTCTTCTATTATTCCATTTTTTATTATTCTATTGGAATAACTCGCATCTATGCGGCTATCGCATGCCCGGTAAATTCTGTTGTTATTCCATTCTTTATTATTCGTTGGAATATCCTCATGCATGCGGATTACGCATGACCTGGTTCCATTCATTATTATTCTGTTGGAATATCCTGTCTGTGCGGATTACGCATGACCTGGTTCCATTCTTTATTATTCTATTGGAATAACCTATCTATGTGGATTACCGCATGCATGGTGAATGATCCTTTGTATTCATTCCTTATTAAACTGTGGAAATGATCTGGCTACGTGGATTACCGCATGGCGGGCGAAAATCCATTTGCAGTTTCATATATTCTATTATACTCAGTTTGTTAATGTTTTGGCTTCTATACTCCATGAAATTAGTAGAATTTCCTGGATATTTGCGCTTCATGCAGTATGTTTTCATGGAAATATTCTTCTGAGCATTCTTGAATTTTACTCCACAAAGCAGTATCATGTTGACAATTTGGACATTGTTGAGTTCAGGATAAATTAAATTATAAATCTTTAAAATATATTCTTGAACTTGTTTTATTGAATTATTATGTCATTGTCATCATTCTCGTGTTTATATTATGTTGAAAGTCATCTATGGCCTGTAGTGCATAGATGGACTTGGTATGCTTATGACCAGGGATTATTCGGTATAATCATGACCGTAAAGTTACAAATGATGTGGTAAAAAATCCTCATTGGCCCGTAGTGCATTGATGGACAATTATTGGCATGATCATGACCATTGATGAAAACATGAATATCCTTGGCCCGTAGTGCATGGATAATTTGTGGTCGTGATATTAATGAATATCCTTGGCCATAGTGCAGGGATGATGTGGATTATTTATTAAGCTGAGTCTCAGTGATAAAAGTGATGAAAAACCTTTTAAATCATAGAAGATAGTAGATTTTATTCTCTACTTGACTCTTCTAATGGATTGCTTGTTCCGCTGCAGTTAAACTTGATGTTTGTTATATTTTATCAGTTTAACACTGTTGAAGACTAAAGAAAAATTATTCTACATTATCTTAGTCATAATATTTCTTACTGGCCTAGATGAGCTCACCCTTTTTGCTTTCATTGTTCTCTTCAGGAAATGAGAAAGTAGCAGGGAGTAGTCGTGGAACATAGTGACGGTCCAAATGATAGTATTAATAGTCCTCACTATTTTATGAAATAGTGTGATAATAAATATATTGAGGACTTATTTTGAGTTTGAATACTATCTAGAAGACAATATTTGTATTAAAACTCACAGCTCATGTTGTATATTTAAGGTTGTATTTGTATTCTGTACCATGTATTTGGCGACTCAGGATAGGTGTTGTATACCTATTTTGGGGGTGTCACACTAATAGTACATCATGTGAATCAATAGTTCAGTTATGTGAATCAATAGTTCTATACATATGAAACAAATAACTACAGTATAGTACCTTCATCTATACCTCTATTTTTAATTTAGTCATATAAGTATTATCAATCTTGCACCACCTACCCTAATAGTACATGCATGTGAATTAATAGTACATACATGTGAACAAATAGTTATATGCATGTGAACTAATAGAAATTAATTGCTCATTTATCCGATTAATTATCCGATTGGTCAATTTAACCTCCATAAATTAATTATTATCGAAATAATTGTGGATTTCCATCAACACTAATAATCCCCACACAATGGAAATATCAAATTCATCTTTAATCAACACGAACTTATTCATCATTAATATTATAACTCATAATATTTAACAACCAGATCATTCCCAGGAAAGAGGGGGCTTTCCGATAAGGATTTCTCCCTATTGGCGCACAATTAGGTGACCAAACCTCTCCTCGACCGAATATTTTGGACATCGTCAATATTGCAAATAATAATATGAATAACTTTGCCGCCTCAATTATTAATTTAATAATATAAAATATTATGCAGATGATATTATGACAATAATTGAATCAATAATATGAGAGATATTATGCAGCAATTACTGTAGCAATAATTGAGTATAACTGAGTGACTTCTCACGTAAACATCAATAATCAATACCGTGTGCTACTATGCAACCACACGTATTACTATAATTTTACCACCGGGTATTTAAATAGTTTTAACGGTAAAACTTTCGCCGTCATTTTTATAAAAAGACATTTCTGTCATTTTCTAACTCTGACAATACTTCTGTTGTGGGGTCCACCAATGATTATGTCGTCGTACGAATATTCCCTGTTAAACAAATATTCCCCGACCAATCTAATATGTTATAACCACTTGCTTACTTTGTTAAATTTGTAATTATTACCCACAACTATAACATTATATCAAATCCACACCATAATATTCAAAAATATATTTCGAGAAAAATTAATCTTTATTCATAAAAGTTGGGGTCTTATAGGTAGGGATACACACAGATCAATGATCCATTCTGAAAGATCCTTCGACATCTCAATGTTCATCCATCAAGGATGAGTTCAGAATACATCAAGATCACAAGCCCTGAAGAAGCAGACAAATATCAAGCAAGTATCAAGGCACAACTAAAAGGGAAATGAATCAAAAATATATTTCTCTGCCACATATAATGATGTTTGATATATACAATATGTGTTATACATGACAAAATGACTAAGCTAGTGTGTGCGGGAAAATACAAGTCTATCTACAGATCGGTATGTATGTGGGCTATCAGATCTAACATAGCATCTCTCTTCGATGAAGGGGGTAATGTTGTGGTCTCCTGCATCAACATATCTACATGTGCCAACAGATCTGAGGCCAACTGCATGGTGGCATGATGCTCATCAATATATGCACTCATATCTGCAAGCATGCCAATAGTAAGGGATCTCACTAAAGTACTATCTGTAATGGCTATGTCCCGGGCAGATAGGACAGCTTCTCGCTCAATAATTAATGCATCTCTGGATGATCTGGCTTCATCCCATTCCTCAATAGTGGTGTCTCTATGAGCTACAACCTCATCTCTCAGTAGTAGAGCGGTGTCTCTCCCATCAAGAGCTGTCAACATCAAGTTTCTAGCCTAATCTCTCTCAAAGGTCATCAGATGAAGACTATACTTTAAATACTGTGCTGAATGCTGAATCACTATAGCACTCGTACTGGGAGAATCTACAAGAGCTGCTGGCAACCCAGGGAATAGGTCCTCCTCGGTGGGATTATCAATGTCCTCTATGGACTCCCCATCATCAGAATCAATCCCCGACGATGTGGATACTACCACAGCCGATGTAGTCTCTATCTCCATCCATGCAGAATACTCTGCAGAATAGCCCAGATGGCTAACAGAAAATGTAGCTAGCTCACGCTGATCCCAACAGGCATACACCCTGGATCTATCCTCTGCTGACAATTGGCGAGAAGCCAAGCGTTGACTCAAAGCCCCCTCATAAGGATGGAAGTCCTGGAACTGGTCAAACTGTGATATCATGGCCAGTGGGTGGTAAGTGGTCATGCCCCTTAAACCAGCTAGAGGAAGATAATCCATGCCCGGAGCATGAGTGATGAAGTTGTAGGGTGAACTAAGCCCTGTACACGACAATATATCAAATGGATCTCCAATCCCTGCCAGGAAAATGGACCAAGATGCAGGATTTGTACACTCCGCAGGCTGAAAGGAGTACGCCATAGCTATCTCATGGGTAAAACAATACCCATGCCGTCTAAAAGTGCCAATCGGTCTCACATGTGACATGAACCACACGTATAACATGATCGCACTACCTGTGAATACCCCTGCAGGGTAGGAACTAAAATATGTAGCCGATCTCAACGTCTCTGCTACAATCATAGGCACAATGGTGTGACCTTCCCTGAGAGCTCTCACTGCCATAATGACGCCAATGTCAAACTCATCTATGTACCGTGGCATGTAGACATATGACAATACGCACAGCAGCAGTATGTCTACTCTGGCCAAATGTGAATGATCCTCTGGCATTCTAAAATCTCCGGAGTGCCGTGTATAACTATCCTCTGAGAAAAATTTGTCCATCAGAAAATGCTGGGATACCACGTGGCTAGATGTGATCTCATCCTGCACAACTCTACGCCTTAACCCAATGAGGGTCATAAATTGTCGGCTCATGTCGCCAATAGCCAACAGCGTGCAAGGTCTGTCCAATGGCAGCGCCGTCAACTGTGTGTACTCCTTCAAGGTAGGAGTCAACTCATGGATAACAAACCAGAAAACCTGCCTCTCCGGTATCCAATGCTCCAGCATACCCTCTACAAAGCCTGTGGGAACCTGAAACATCAGGAGAGTCATAGTATGCTGCAATAACTGATCTATAGTCACCCTGTCTGAAGGTGACATATTAGCATACAACAATCTCAGACGGGATGCCATTAATACTGGTGGGGTATGATCAATGCAGCTAACTGTCGAGGAAGACATTTGTGTGGGTCGTGTCATAAGACCATCCAGGGGTCAATGCTGAATATCTCTGGACATACATAAATATGCATAACATAATACATGCATGATGAACAATATATGGCAATATGATGTAGGGAATAATAGTATATACATTCCTAAGTACATCATCATCTAATACATCTCTGTACATCTAAAAATACAGGGAAATGGGGCACAACCGCCCAACAACTAATAGAGGCCTATCAAAAGATATAGCGAGAATGGGGCACAGCCACCCAGTATCTAACAGAGGCCTATTAAAAGATATAACGAGAATATACATCTGAAGAAGATAATGGTGTCAATGTCTACATCATCAATCCTGTCCACCTGATGTAACTCCTCCTGAGTCACTGAATCTCCATCAACGGGGATGTCAGGCCTATACAGTGGAGGATCTGCACCGACAAAGCCATATAGGTCATCTGAGGGGCCAACTTCTGAGCTGGAAGGATCAAATGTATCTACCTCTTTGGGATCTCGCCAAGTCTTGGGATAAAGAAATGTGCCCTATCTAAACTATCGGGTCAAATCATCAATCATGTCAAATGAGTCAGATCTTTGACACATGCCATCCAATCCATCATCATCACGGATCCAGGAACCATATCCCCCATAAACTGTATGGCGCGAGTCTGGGCTCCGATGGTACGAGGGGACCACCAATGTTGGAACGTATCCTGGGTATGTGGACCCTCTGACAGTGTAAAATCGTCAACACCCATCAAGGGGATATCAATGATGGGTGACTATGAAATAGACCAATAACACCTAGCAGGAGGCAAGATCGGTATACGAATATCTCTTGTGGTGCTCCTAATAGCACGCTCTCCTAAATAAAGCTCCCATCCTCCATTGTGAAGATAGAAATCCTATGGGTGGAAATCACGTACTCGACACCAATTGTGTATCCATCCTCAAAGCTAATGGCCAAGTGCTTCCCAGAATAGGGAATCCAAGTAATGGCATCAGCTGTAAACAACTCTAGCTGTAGGCGACAATGAGTGAAACCCTCAGTTACAGGGACATCTGCAAGTATGAAATGATGCCATCGTCGTCCTTGTGGATCGGTCTCCAAGCCTATCACACTCACAGGATGCAAACATGGGAGCCTCTCATAAGCCCAAAACTCCCAATACAAAGGCAAACATCTGCTATCAGTAAACACTCTTAACCTGTATATGGGAAATCAAAAGAGAAATACTCACCAGCAGAAATGGGTAAAATCCTAGCCAAGCCTCCGATAAGCCCTGCGAACGCATGCACATACCCCTGAGGAAATAGGTGAAGGTGTAGGAGCCCCAATCATACTATCTGATACGGTCCACATGTCGTGTGGCGCTCACCAAAGTGAATGACACCGTAGAAGAGTTATCAGCTATGAAGCAGCCCCTAATGATCATCAGGAACAATCGCCGAAGAATGCGATCCCTGACTATCACATCATCAGGTATAGGTTTACTCAATAGCCCGCTTATATCATCAACGCTCAATGGACCTGTATGAATGGTCATGCCCTTGATCGCCTCATTTGGAACTCCTAGCAAGGATCGAACGGCAGTCGGGGTAATATCCGCCGTACATGGCACTGGCACCCCTCCAAACTCCATACCTGTGATAAATCGCCAATCCATCGGCACCATCATCACCTCACAGTCCAACAAATGGAGAGTTTGAGTCTGGTGAAACCAGCGCTTAGATAATGTCCCGAGGTAACCCTAGGGACAACGATGGGGGAGGATGGAAAAGAACGCCCCAAAACCCCAGCCATGCATAATCGCTCGATAGTCAGGATGTAGAGCCTGATATGTGGAGTGAATGCTGAACCAGTTTCCTCTAGGTTGTGTAAAGCTAGGAACCTACATCACAAAGCAGATCAACATCAAAATCTTTTACTCCTCATCAAAAGGAAAAAAGGAAGATCAAAATCCATCTTTTACCTCGTTTACATGCAAGTAAACTGAGGGGTGTCGACTCAAATCACCCAGAAGCTCTGGGATCATTACCTGAATGCCTAGGAAATCCCTACGGGGAACATGTGCAGCAGGAGTAGGATCCGCAATCGGAACATCCTCCTCCTCATCCTCAACGTCCGTCATATCAACCCGGATAGGATGTATCATCGCCTTCGCCAAACGACGAGGCTGTCTAATAGAACGGGGTCAAGGCACTTCAGAAGCCCTCATCCGCACACCTGAAGTGGTCCTATAGGAACTACTCGGTTGATTCGGATCCATATATCTTGACAACAAGTCTCCAAATCACCTCAGAAAGGGTGTGGTAAATTCTAACCTGGAGCTTTTCAAAATACAGTTTTATAACTACATGCATGCATGCATTGTTTTAACATACGCCTACAGTAGAGTTAAAAATGCATGACTACCCAATGCCTACGTTTTGGAAATTTTTTGCCATAGTCTCCTTTGTAAATAGGACTATCCACATGCACATAGGCATGACTAGGTGGCCATTCAGTTGCACACCTACCCACAGTCATAAACATCCTACAAGAATTAATATATTAAAGTCACAATCCATAAGGGTATCCTAATTACCAGGATTACTTTGCTTTTTCACCTAGCTCATTTGTCCTCAAATAGGATAAGAAATAACAGAAAAAGGTGCCAATTTGACTGTTTCAAAAGTCAGATTTTTTCACATCATTATGTTCAGCGTGGTTTAATACTAACATTTGCTATGTTGAATATTTTTTATCACATCATATGAGCATGCATATTCACTACTATGTGTTTAGACGCATTATGACAACCGAGATTTTGTAATTTAATTTTTAATATTTATTGGATTGAATAAATATTTTTGATGAATTAATTATTAGATTAATTAATTAATTGATGAAGTTGTGATAGATTAATTTAATTATGTGTTATATTTATTAAATTGATGTGGAGAATTTTATTATTCGATGTATGTATTTATGTGAGCTTATTGAATTAAAAGAAATATTTAATAAGCCTTTCTTTTTTTAATTAATTTAATTATTAATTGGAGATTTAATAATTTGACATTATTATTAAAGGAGAAATTTAATTATGTGACTATGTGAATTAATGAGAATTTACTATATTTTATTTAAAATAAATTAAACTGGATATTTGATTTATTTTATAATGGGTGTGACATTTTTTTTAAACTATATGATAAGGTTTTATGAAAATAAAGGGTTTTGAAACCTAGTATGCTAGCCAAACGTGGCCTTAATGGGGGTTGAGGGAAGTTACCCATGACTAGGTAACTGACCATCATCATCGCGTCAGTTTAATTTTCTATTATATTAGACGTATTCTCTTTTCTTCCTTTTCATTTTTTTGCTAAGTCTGGCATAACAGAGAGAGAGATACAGTGAGATTTTGAGAAATTTGAGAGAGATTGTGAATATTGTGATTGTAGTAGAGAGAATTGTCATCCTTGTTCATCTACGCTTGGGTAATCCTCTTCAACCCAAATTTTTATTTTACGTCTTTTAAAGTTTTCATGAATATGACTTTCATTCATTCTGTAAGTCTCTATAATTGGAAAATGGTATTGTTGTAGGAATATATGTAGTAATTCGAGTAGCATAACATGTTTATTGTATATTATATGGGTTTCATATCTTCGCCCATGAAATTATACAAGAAAAGATTTTAGAGTAGGTAATATGGCCATATGGCCTTATACGTATTATTTTTAAAAATGTCAAACATAAATTGTTTTGCAAAATTCACACACTTATATGATTATGCATAATAAAATGAACAAAACGAAATTTGAATGGTTGGATTTGGTCTTATAACGAATCTATGGCGTTGAATTTTAGAATTTATGTTCAAAACTTCAAGAACAGTACAATTTGCATGCTTTAATTCTGTGATTATGTGTTTTAATGGGTGAGAATCACTCCATAGATGTTAAGTATTAATTATATATGAATTATCACATGTGGGTATGTGTAATTTGGTGAAATTAGTGTTTAAGAAGTGTTTATTTCGTGAACTAGAAATTCAGAGTCTGGGGTTTCGCGCCGCGACGCCAACTCCCAGTTCATTTCTCGTGCCATGCCGCCACCACCACTGTGAAAAAGAAAGTACCAAGTCAAGACCAGCCACCACCATACCACAGCTTCAAGACTCAAGATAAAAGTGGCTCAAATACCACTTAGCGTAATGTCCGTAAAATGTTTTTTTTAGTATTCAAGTATAAAAATGTGATAGCAACCTAATCTAATGAGCACAAAAACTTGTTAGACATATAATGAGGTGTTAAAATAAATTCTTAACAAATCCATAACACAATTACGTGTGAATTGAATGATCGAATGCATAATTAGCTTATTGTTCGTGAAGTCTTAATTTTACACTAAGTGTAATAATTGACTAAGTATAGTCATGAATTCGAGTTAAACAAAGAGTAAATTTATGATGTTAGTACGTTATTATTGACGGGTATTGTGAACGTAATTGGTATGTAGGATTTAATTCAAAGAACGAGTTTGTTTAAGTGTAATCTACGCACGAGGCATGTTTCCTAACCCTACTTGTTATCGTTATATAAGTTGATTAATTCACCTTTCTACATTGATCAAGTTCTCATTATTTTTGATCAAGCCTGTCTTGTATATTACAGTTTATTAATCTTTCAAACATGATGCTGTTATACAATACTTATTCTATTGTATACTTTTTAAGATTCTGTTCAAGTTAAGTTATCAATTATTGTTAAACCTTGTTAGACTAGCGAACCCTTATTGATTCGACTAGTCTATAGTTTATGAGCGTTCTAAATTTCAGAACCCTTGATGAATTATTCAAACCAAACTTCCTTTGGTGCGGACTCGAATGTCAAACTGAGATGAACAACCCTATATAGGGAATTATTTACGCTTTAGCGTTAAGATATTGTGCACAATATGGTACTAAGGGATGATCCCCCTAAGTACGAGAAGAAGAGTCCATAGTCTTATAACTGTTAAAGGTTTCAGGTATAAACACTTGACAACCTAGGACATAGTTCAAGATCTTATGACCCTCAGAATTTCTTTTGATTCTTGTTATTCGTTCTTGATTCAAAAGTTGAGCTTTTATATCCGAAGTTATTATTCCTCTCGCATGTTATTATTCATTTATTATATTGTTATATTTGTGGGCAATCGTGCTCACTCTTGCGTAATAATAACATTGCAGTTAAGAACGAAAGAGCAGACGAACCTTCCACTAGTAAAGGCAAGGGCAAGCTTAACAAGTAATGAAGACTGATTATTTATGTGGTTATGTAATGATATTTTGAATTGATGTTACTTAAGACTTATTTGTTTATGATTTCGCATAGATGTTTTAAGGTTAGAGTAACTCTCGATTTATTTATGATGCGCATTGATGTAACCCCATAAGGGGAGAGATTTATTATTTATTTCTATCTATTGCATGGTTTGCATTTATTTATGGGTAGATATATAGATGATGTTTGTATATAGAAGAACACCAAATCCTCGTGGAAATGGAAGTACCGGATTTGGGGGTGTCATGTGTTGGTATCAAAGTCAGAGGTTATGAACCTTAGGTGGGGAACAACCTTAGGTAGTAGCCTTTGTAGAGATCGAGAACATAGTGGTGATAAACTCTTATCGAGTTCTAAGAAATGAATTTCTAAATTCATTGAAGATAATAAAAGACTTTATGTGTTTATGTGTTAATCTATGTGTTCGCTAGCACGGATTAGTAACTTAAAATTTTGTTGTCAGGATGTCGGATGTTGGAGGAGCTAGTCGAGCTGGGGAGGAGGAACCCCGAGTACCTACAGAGGAGGAGGCCCGAGACATTCATGTCGTCAGGGAACAGCTGGTACAGAGAGAGCCATCTCCTTTGATCACTGTTGTTGGTCAAGAGCATGAGCCTGAGATTGATCAAGAGGAGGATCCTGAGGAAGAAGAGGAAGAAGAGGAGTTCCCACCGAACTCCATTGATGCTGAGATGTATGATGCACTTTATGATCATAACATAGAGTTGCAGGACACTTTCTGAGATCCGACCGAGCAAGCAAGTAGCAAAAATTACTATCGAAAGCGTAGGGATAGAGAGATTGTGACTCTTCAAACACGTTTGGGAAACGTGGAGTGGGATCGAGTTCACGAGAAGGGTCAAACCGAGGACAAGTCCGCAGAGATAGAAAAATTGAAGAAGGATCTGAAAGAGAGCTCAGAGAGGCTTGCCATAGCAGAGAGGAGGGTCAGGTACGAGAGTCACGCCAGGCCGATCTTGCGTAAGATGATCGTAGTGTGAAGGCTAAACTTGAGGAGACGACTTTCTACACTACAAAATGTAATGGATGCGGTCCAAGATCGAAGTTAGAAGTATCCAATCCAGCTTGAGGATCTACCATCATATATGCTAGATCGCAGAAACGATGTCTCACATCATGGAAGAGGAACGTAGTAAGGCTATTCAAATACTTTTAATGCATAAAGATATAGATTAGTTTAATTATGTGAAAATTATTTGGTAGTTAATGATGTAAATTCATGTGATTATAAACAAAGGAATATGTTGATGTTTTAAACTCAGAGATTCTTTATCTCGGATAGTGGATGTAAATAAAGTGACGCTATCTTATGATGTTAAAACTTTTGAATTAAATGAGAATGTTAGAGTTTATTTGAATTGATGTGTTAAGTGAGTTATGATTAAATGTTTTAGTTAAGTCTTAAATGTTTAAGAGATTGAATAAAGACCTATTAAGCGTATATTCTTAACAGAAATATGCCGCCTAGAAGAAGACAAAATCGTCAGCAAGCCCAGGAAGGGTCAACAAACAATAACAACGATGCCAATGCTAACCCCTGCTCAAAGAATCGGGTGAACCTTTAGCCGGGCAATTAATAATCAACCACAAGCTCCACCAAACACTTTGTTTAAGGACTTCAAGGTGGTGGGACCGCCAGAGTTTAAGGGTTCCATAAACCCAATCGAGGCTCAGACCTGGGTTATGGAGATGGATAAGGTGTTCGATGTTGCTAAAGTAAGGGAAGACCAGAAAACCGCGTTTGCAACGTTTATGCTGAAGTTCGAAGCCAGCTATTAGTGGTAGGCAAATAAAGTACGGGGAGGTGAAGGTGTAATAACCTGGGAGAGATTCAAAGAGATGTTCTTCGAGATGTATTTTCCTATTAGTTCACAAAATCGATGGAGGTTCGCTTTTTAGAGTTGAAACAAGGGAATATGTTAGTAGCTGATTATGCGGCAAGGTTCAATGAGTTGGCTAGGTTCGCCACGTACCAAGTACATACCGATGAGAGGAAGGTAAGATGATTTGAGTAGGGACTGAAGCCCTGGTAGTATAGCAAGGTGTCAATGTTTCAATTGAACACTTTTGCTTGAGTGTTAGAGAAGGCCATACTCGCTGAGGGTGGAAGCGATGCAATAATGAAGTATAATCGAGGCGTAAGAAGAAGAAGAGTGAGAATAAAAGGTAATAACAAGTCCGGTGGGAGTAGACCGGGGTAGCCATAATCGTAAGAGGAAGTGGACGGATAACTCATCACCGGAAGTCAACAAGGAGGCGTAAGAAGAAGATCAAGCGTGCCCAACTCGCGGAAAAAACTCATTTGGGAGTTTGCTTAAAAGGGAAATGAGTGTGCTACAATTGTGGTCGAAGGAAGGCATAACACCTAACTGCCCTAATCCAAAGAAGGGTGCCTGCTTCACTTGTGGTTCAAAGGATCATCTTGCTGTGGATTGTCCTAAGAAGGATCCGGGGAACGAGTTCAGAGGAAATAGAGGAATACCGGTGGAAGCACTTTAACTATCGCAAAGACCAACCGTAACCAACCGAATCGACTACCGTAACATTCAACATGACAAAGACAGACGCAAAGGCGCCTCGTGATGTGGTGTCGTATCATTCCGATCAATAAAGTTAATGCTTATGTGTTATTTGATTCGGGTGCTACTTGTTCATTTATATTTGATGACTTTGCTAAGAACTTAGAATTGCTTAAGGACGAGTTAGAGTACCCCATGAACATAGAAATTGCGAATAGAGAAATAATTCCCTCAAGTACGCACAAGAACCGTAGAGTGGATATTAAGGGTAATATCATGAACGTAGATCTTATCCCTATTCGACTTTGAGAATTTGATGTTATTTTGGGTATGGATTAGTTATCCAATTATGGGGCGGTAATTGACCGCCAAAAGAAGCGTATAACCTTATGACTCCGGCCAAAGGTTGTGTTTTATGGTAAAGAAGTTGCCTAGACAAGTTTAGTTATCTCGAAGATGATGCAGCGTGAGATTGTTAAGGCAAGGCACGTAGGATATCTAGCTTACATAGTCGATAGTCGAAAGAGAATCCAAAAATAGATGAGATTCCAAAGAATGAGAGATTTCAGCAGACGTATTTCCTGACGATTTAACGGGACTTCCTCCAATAGAAAGCTTGAATTCGTGATCGATTTGGCTCCAGAACTACCCAATATCGAAGGCACCATACCGAATGGCACCCCAGAGAGATGAAAGAACCGATGGTCCAACTACAAGAATTATCGATAAGAAGTATATACAACCCATCGATATCACCGGGGAGCACCGCTTTATTTGTGAAGAAGAAGAATGGGACAATGTGACTCAAGATAGACTATAGAGAACTCAATAAGGTCACGATCAAGAATAGATATCCATTACCGCTAATCGATGACTTGTTCGATCAACAAGGAGAGCAAGATATTTTTCAAAGATAGATTTGAGGAGTGGTTATCATCAATCAAGGTGAGACCAGAGGATGTACCAAGATAAATGTTTAGAACACGATATGGTCACTACTGTAATTTTTGATAATGTCATTTGGTCTAATGAATGCTCCTGCAAAGATTTATGGGCTTAATGAATGGAGTGTTCAAGCCGCTTTTGGACAAATTCAGTAGTGGTATTTATAGATGACATTTTGGTATATTCGAAACCAAGAAGAAAACGAAGATCATTTGAGGGTGACACTAGAGACATCGAGAAGAGAGAAGTTGTATGATAAGTTTTTGAAATGTGAATTTTGGATCGAAAGAGTACAATTTCTTGGATATGTGATTGATAGAGATGGAATTTCTGTGGATCCTCCAAAGTCGGGTTATGATTAATCGGGATCACCAAGACGCCGCGCGTAAGTAAGAAGTTTTCTTGATTGGTAGGTTATTACGTAAGATTCATTTAGATTTTTCCAAGATCGCAACTCCGCTGATTTAATTTGACTAGAAATCGGTGAAATTTGTTTGACGAGAAGTGTGAGGAAAGCTTTCAAGAATTAAAGAGGAGGTTGAGTTCAAACTTGTGTTATCTCTTCCAGATGACACAGAAATTTTATGGTATATAGCGATGCGTCGCATAAAGGACTTGTCTCTGTGCTTATGCAAAATCGAGCAGTCATTATAGACACGTGGCTACTATAACCGAAAAGATTATGAGAAGGGGTATCCACCCATGACTTGGAGTTAGCTGCAGTGGTTTTTGCTTTGAAAATCTGGAGGCACTATCTCTACGGGGAGAAGTGTGAAATATATACAGATCACAAGAGTCTGAAATATATTTTTACACAAAAAGTCTTGAACATGCGCCAAAGAAGGTGGTTGGAGTTAATTAAGGACTATGATTGTGAGATTATATACCATCCGGTAAGGAAAATGTGGTGTACGATGCCCCAAGTAGAAAAGGGCCTGGAGAAATTGATGATGTCGACCGCTCAGAGGAGCTAATTTTAGCAATGGAAAAGTCAAATTAGAAGTTAAGTATCCTATGGAGATCGACGAGAAGTCGCTCCAAATGCAAGTCGGTACAACTTTCTATCGGATAAAGTTAAGGAGGCTCAACTTCGTGACGAAGAATGTGAGAAAGTGAAGAAGAAGATATCCAAGGAACCGAACCGAGATTCAAAATAGACAAAGTTTAGGACTACTAAGATTTGAGAGCGTAATTTGGGTACCGCCAAGCACCGTAGATTAAAGAAGAAATTTTGAGCGAGGCTCACAACTCAAGATATTTGATTCACCCTGGTAGCACCAAGATGTATCAAGATCTTCGACAACATTTTTTGGTGGCCAAATTTGAAACGAGAGGTTGCAGAATGTGTTGCCAAGTGCCTGACATGTCAGAAAGTTAAAGCAGAAGATCAGAGGACGAGTGGGTTACTACAACCTTTAGAGATCCTAGAATAGAAATGGGAACATATTACAATGGATTTCGTGGTTGGCCTACTGACAACTCAGAAAGGCTACGACGCAGTATGGGTTATTGTTGACCAATTGACGAAATCCACACACTTCCTTCCGATCAAAATCAGATTCAACTTAGATCACCAAGCAAGGTTATATGTGAAAGAGATCGTTTCAAGACACGGAGTTCCAGTGTCAATTGTTTCTGATAGAGATCCGCATTTTATGTCAAATTTCTGGAAACGTCTACAGGAATGTATGGGTACACAATTGCTAATGAGCACAACATATCACCCTCAGATAGATGGACAGAGTGAAAGAACAATTCAGAACTTGGAAGATATGTTAAGAGCTTGTATAATGGACTTTAAAGGAAATTGGGACGATCATCTATCGCTCGTAGAGTTCGGCTACAACAATAGTTACCACGCTAGTATTGGCATGCCACCCTATGTAGCGCTATATGGCAGAAAGAGCAGAACTCCGCTTTACTGGGATGAAATTGGCGAAAGACAATTACTAGGCCCGGAATTGGTATAACAAACAACAAAAATAGTCAAAGTGATCCGAGCGAGATTGACAGCAGCTCAAGATAGATAGAAGAAATACGCCGATCCACACCGTAAGAATGTTGAGTTCGACCCGGGTAGTTATGTGTTTTTAAAGGTCTCTCCCTGGAAGGGAAAGATCAGATTCGAAAATAAAGGGAAATTAAGCCCAAGCTTCATTGGACCCTTTGAAGTTCTATGAAGGGTCGGAGAAGTTTCTTATGAGGTAGCCTTACCTCCAAATTTCTGAGAGAATGTCCACAACGCTTTCCATGTCTCAAATCCCACGAACCCTACTAACCCGATTACAAGCACGTGATCGAATATGAACCCTTACATTTCAACAAAGACTTATCTTACGAAGATATTCTTGTTCAAATTGTCGACCTCAAAGAACAAGTTTTGAGAAATAAAGTAATACCTTCTGTTAAGGTAATTTGGAGGAACCACAACGTCAAGAAGCTACGTGAAACTCAAGAGAATATGATGAAAAATTATCCTCATTTATTTACTTGGATTATTATAAGCTATTCGGGGACATAATCTTTGTAAGGGGGGAGAATGTAATGGGACAAATTGTTGAAGTTGTGATTCGAGGATGTAATCCTTTTAAGAGGGGAAAAGATGTGACAACCGAGATTTTGTAATTTAATTTTTAATATTTATTGATTGAATAAATATTTTCGATGAATTAATTATTAGATTAATTAATTAATTGATGAAGTTGTGATAGATTAATTTAATTATATGTGTTATATTTATTAAATTGATGTGGAGAATTTTATTATTCGATGTATGTATTTATGTGAGCTTATCAATTAAAAGAAATATTTAATAAGCCTAATGTTATTTTAATTAATTTAATTATTAATTAGAGATTTAATAATTTGACATTATTATTAAAGGAGAAATTTAATTATGTGACTATGTGAATTAATGAGAATTTACTATATTTTATTTAAAATAAATTAAACTGGATATTTGATTTATTTTATAATGGGTGTGACATTTTTTTTAAACTTTATGAAAAGGTTTTATGAAAATAAAGGGTTTTGAAACCTAGTATGCTAGCCAAACGTGGCCTTAATGGGGGTTGATGGAAGTTACCCATGACTGGGTAACTGACCATCATCGTGTCAGTTTAATTTTCTATTATATTAGACGTATTCTCTTTTCTTCCTTTTCATTTTTTTGCTATGTCTGGCATAACAGAGAGAGATACAATGAGAGTTTGAGAAATTTGAGAGAGATTGTGAGTATTGTGATTGCAGTAGAGAGAATTGTCATCCTTGTTCATCTACGCTTGGGTAATCCTCTTCAACCCAAATTTTTATTTTACGTCTTTTAAAGTTTTCATGAATATGGCTTTCATTCATTCTGTAAGTCTCTATAATTGGAAAATGGTATTGTTGTAGGAATATGTGTAGTAATTCGAGTAGCATAACATGTTTATTGTATATTATATGGGTTTCCATATCTTCAATTTCATGAAATTATACAGTAAAAGATTTTAGAGTAGAGTAATATGCCATACGGCCTTATACGTGATTTTTTTTTAATATGTCAAACATAAATTATTTTGCAAAATTCACACACTTATATGATTATGCATGATAAAATGAACAAAACGAAATTTGAATGGTTGGATTTGGTCTTATAACGAATCTATGGCGTTAAATTTTAGAATTTATGTTCAAAACTTCAAGAACATCAAGAATAGTATAATTTGCATGCTTTAATTATGTGATTATGTGTTTTAATGGGTGAGAATCACTCCATAGATGTTAAGTATTAATTATATATGAATTATCACATGTGGGTATGTGTAATTTGGTGAAATTAGTGTTTAAGAAGTGTTAATTTCGCTGAATTTTGTGTTCTACGCGAACTCGAAATTCAGAGTCTGGGGTTTCGCGTCGCTACCAACTCCCGCCATTTTCTCGCCAACTCCCCTCTCAAAGCAAGTTATGCATCAAATGCCATCAATTACTGCCATCAACGCCAAGACCTAAAGACAAAAGTGGCAGTAAACACCACTTAGCAGAATGTCCAGAAAATGTTTTTTTTAGTATTCAAGTATAGAAATGTGATAGCAACCTAATCTAATGAGCACAAAAACTTGTTAGACATATAATGAGGTGTTAAAATAAATTCTTAACAAATCCATAACACAATTACTTGTGAATTGAATGATCGAATGCATAATTAGCTTATTGTTCGTGAAGTCTTAATTTTACACTAAGTGTAATAATTGACTAAGTATAGTCATGAATTCGAGTTAAACAAAGAGTAAATTTATGATGTTAGTACGTTATTATTGACGGGTATTGTGAACGTAATTGGTATGTAGGATTTAATTCAAAGAACGAGTTTGTTTAAGTGTAATCTACGCACGAGGCAAGTTTCCTAACCCTACTTGTTATCGTTATATAAGTTGATTAATTCACCTTTCTACATTGAGCAAGTTCTCATTATTATTGATCAAGCCTGTCTTGTATATTACAGTTTATTAATCTTTCAAACATGATGCTGTTATACAATACTTATTCTATTGTATACTTTTTAAGATTCTGTTCAAGTTAAGTTATCAATTATTATTAAACCTTGTTAGACTAGCTAACCCTTATTGATTCGACTAGTCCATAGTTGATGAGCGCTCTAAATTTCGTAACCTTGATGAATTATCCAAACCAAACTTCCTTTGGTGCGACTCGAATGTCAAACCGAGATGAACAACCCCAGATATAGGAATTATTTACGCTTTAGCGTTAAGATATTGTGCACAAGATGGTACTAAGGGTCGATCCCCTAAGTACAAGAAAAAGAGTCCATAGTCTTATAGGATCATTAAAGGTTTCAGGTATAAACACTTGATAACCTAGGACATAGTTCAAGGTCTTATGACCCTCAGAATTTCTTTTGATTCTTGTTATTCGTTCTTGATTCAAAAGTTGAGCTTTTATATATGAAGTTATTATTCCTCTTGCATGTTATTATTCATTTATTATATTGTTATACTTGTGGGCAATCGTGTTTCACTCTTGCGTAATAATAACATTGCGCTTAAGAACGAAAAGCGCATTTAACCTTCCACTAGTAAAGGCAAGGGCAAGCTTAACAAGTAATGAAGACCGATTATTTTATGGGTTATGTAATGATATTTAGAATTGATGTTACTTAAGACTTATTTGTTTATGATTTCAAGATAGATGTTTTAAGGTTAGAGTAACCTCGATTTATTTTATGATGCAGCTTGATATAACCCCATAAGGGGAGAGATTTATTATTTATTTCTATTCTATGGTTTGCATTTATTTATGGTTATATAGATGATGCTTATTTGGAAATGGAAGTACCGAATTTGAGGGTGTCACACGCATTTCATATCATAAGTCATTTTCCAATGGGCAAAAACTAGAAAAGAAGACACCAAATAGTGTAGAACACCTTGTAGACAAATTTCTGGAAGATAAACTCAAAGAATTCAAGAAGAAGAGCTCTGTTTTCACAACGAAAAATGACTTGTGAAAGCAACCTATAGGTTTAAAGTACCCACGGTTGGCCGTGGGTGTACCTGCAGCTCCCCTGGGTGGGGCCCGTCCCTCCGGCTCGGTCCAGTTTGAGTTGCAAAGGAGTTCTCACAAGCTGAAATGGCCCAATCAGGAATAAAAACGTTACGCGATTGAGTATAATAGCCTAAAATCCTGGTTTTCACGGGTCAAGTTGTGGCTTTACATAACACTCATTGGAATTCGCCTAAACACAGGGTACACAATGTAAGACCCCAAATTTTATGAATAAAGATTTAATTTTCTCGATTTTTTTTTTTTTGAATATTATGGTGTGGATTTGAGATAATGTTATATATTTATAAATTTTGCAAAGTTTGCAAGTTGTTATAAAATATTCGATTGGTCGGGGAATATTCTTTTTATCGGGGAATATCAGCACAATCATTGGTGGACCCCATAACGAAATTACTGTCGGAGTTAGAAAATGACAAAAATAACTTTTTATGAAAATAACGGCGGAAGTTTTACCGTTAAACTGTTGAAATACCGGTGGTAAAAGTACAGTAATACGCATGGTTGCGTAGTAGCACATGGTATTGATTATTGATGCTTACGTGAGAAGTCACTCAGTTTTATTCAATTATTGCTACAGTAATTGCTGCATAGTATCTCAGGTTATTTGATTCAACTATTGTCAATATTTTTTATATTATTAAATCAATAATTGAGATGACAAAGTTATTCATATTATTATTTATAATATTGACGATGACTAGAAAGTTTTGTCGAGGAGAGGTTTGGTCACCTAATTGCGTGCCAATAAGGAGATATCCTTATCGAAAAACCTCCTCTTTCCAGAGAATGATCTGGTTGTTAAATATTGCAAATAATAATAGTGATGAAAAAATGTTGTTAAAAATATTGAGGAGATTTTATGAAGTATTTGTTGTAAATATTGGCGTATTATTTGGACCCCCATTGACCCATTTTTCAAAATAATTGGTAGAAATTTATTCTTTATAATAAAGGTGGGGGCCACACGTTAAATTATGTCTTGAAAGAAATGATTTTGGAAATTGGGGGGTGTATCGTAAAGGGGGGATATAAATATAAATGTATGTTATGTGTGTGGTGGATGGAATATATATATATATATATATATATATATATATATATATATATATATATATATATAAATGAGCGGTTTGGGCTCCTTGCCCGATTAGAACATTTTTGTCATAATAGTAATTATCATTCCAAATATGAGAAAATTCCAGTCTTCCTTATATTCTGTAGTAAATACAAAATCCCTTGGATTTTGAAATGGTAATATATAGTTACATCTACCCAAGAAGTCACCGTATTTCAGTCTTCGTCGTCCATAGGAATTAGGACTGCTCAGACTTACCTTTCTCCTATTTCTCAAGTCTCTCGCCGTTTTTCCATTAAATGGTGGGATAAATTCGGTGTTGATAGAATAGTTGGCCAAGTTCAAAAAGAATTTCCCACTTCTCCTCTATTGACTCCTCCAAGAACACCCCTTCGCATGCCACCTCTGCCACAGCATCTCCCAATAAAACGGTCATTAAAACAGTTGACAAGTCAAAAGAAAAACCAGTTGTTTCTCCTGTTACAGATGAAGTCACTAATGTTTCTAGCTACTCTAATTCAGAATTAAGGCGTCTTGCTGATGCTATTCATTTAAGGCTTGATCAGTTATGGGATGAGTCAGATAAAGCTTCTTATCAGTCCAGAGAAGAAAATTCTAGTCAAGAGCTTGAAGACGAAGGTGATTGTGATCCTTATGGTTCGATCAGCCTTCAGGATGCTCAAGATCCATTTTCTTGAGCGCCTCAGTAATCAATCAAAGTGAAGATGTGATTCTCCACCACGATCGATCACCAAAGACTCCTCGATCGGACCGACTGCTCAAGACAAACCTCAAGCATTCTCAACACCGCCTTGGCGTGAAAGATAATCAAGAAGATCTCCTGCTTTTCCACCAAAGCAGCGTTCAGTCAAGCATTTGGCCCCACGGTCGTATTAGTCAAAAGAAGACGTCTACTTTTCCACCGAAAGCAGTTTCTTTATTTTTACTTTAGTAAAATGTTTTTTACTTGTACTTTTGCTTTAGTAATATATTTCTTACTTTTACTTTACCCCAGTTATTGTAATAGTAATCTTGTAACAGTTCGTTTCCTTGTTCTATAAAAGGAAATCGAATTCATTTGGTTTAGGCAGACTTGGAAAGACTCAGAGTTCCTTCTCTGATAAATCTTTAGCCTCAACCGCTGAATTAGCCTACTTAACCCCCATTCATCTAATGTTCTTATTCTAGTAAACTTGTAAGTTCTTGTTCTTTGTATTTGAATCTAAGTATCATAAATAAAACTGTTTTATTTATTAATTTAATTATGTTTGTATGCGCTCTCTTGTTCTTCTTTCTTTATACCTTCTCCTTCCGCCCTCTTATGGTATCAGAGCCAAGTTGTTTGTGGTTAGTAACTGTTTAGTAAGATCTTTTTAATCAAACTTCTCTTTTCTCTTTCAAAATTATCTTCTTCATCAAAGTTCTGAAGTCACCTTACTTACCCGTAGTCCACCTAGTTCGTGGTCTAACCTTTGTAAGTCTCTGAGGTGTGAGCGATGTTTCAAGTTATAGAACATAGGTATGAGTCTACTTTGGGTAAGCAGGGTATGTATGAATGAACCTTGAGTGAGAATTTATTTTGAAACGGTCAAGATGAGTAGGTTATTCAGATCTAGCTCTTTAGTTAGTAACAGGTCAGCTTTGCCTCCTATTCTAGACATAGTGAACCAAGAAGAACATAATTATGAAAACATTAATCAAGTTTTAAACGATTAGAATATACCTAGGGTATCTCCAAAAGATATTTATCAGTCAACTTTTTCAGATAAATTTAAAACTAACTATAATGTCAAAACAGTTGAAAGAGTTTATGCAATCAACAAAGAATACGAAAATTGTAGTCTTTTATCACCAGAAGTTATTAAAAAGCATAGAAAGAAAGGTTACAATTTTATTCATATAGGTCTTGTTCAAGTTGCAGTTAAATCTCTTAATAGAAAAGGAATTAATTCATCAATCTACCTCTGTCTTAGAGATGCTAGATTTTTGAATTATTATCCCAGTATAATTGGTGCCATGGAGGCAAGTTTACATAATGGACCTATCCATTTCAATTGTTTTCCTGATTTCACCTTGAGTCTTAGTGATCAAAACTTATTTAAAGCTTTATTATTAAATATTAAAACTGATGGAGAGATTACTCAAATGATTGAAGGATCTCAACCCATTGCTTTGATTTACAGGATTTATTATAAGACAATGAAGTCAAATTTAAACGTTCATGCTCTTAATAAAACTAAAAGATCAAACAGTTTTAATTCAAAGTTCAACTAGTGATGCTAATATCCAAATCCTAAGAACAATTCTTTGGAAGGATATTAACTTACCTAATCAATGGACTTTACCAAATGAATTACCACAACAAATTTATAGTTAACAATTAGTTAAATATTGAAAACATCCAATGAGTTTTACGATGGAACCTTAAAAATCGATTTTGAACGTCTTAGAACACCGATTATTATTGAAGACATTTCAGCTTTTTCGGTCCTTGATTATCCACACTAGAAGAGATCTCAAGTCCTAAGTGATCTTCCACCTACGGATATCAAACTTAAAGGTATCCTTAATCAAGGACAAGTTAGTCATCCATGTTATACTCGAATGATACCGCCAAGATGAAGATTCTTCTTCTCCCAAGATCCTCTGCTTTTTACCCACATTATCTGATTTTAATGCCCCAATTCATAATCAATTAAGAGTCATTAAAAAGGATTTTGTGTTAAATTGGGATAACTTAGTTAAAGATTTTAATTCAAAATCTAATAAAGAAAAAAGACATCTATTCAGATCTAATCACCCAATTGAAAAGAAAAGAGATAAAATAGATAGATGGAAAAGATTTATTAAAAATGAAGAGATTAACATTACTTTTTATTATTGGTATGAACAATATCAAAGTAAATGTAATGTTATTAGTAAAACTCAATGGATTAAAGAAGACAGATCTAAGGTATCGTCTAGTCATCCTCCCTTAGAAACAGTTCTAATTCCAGTTAAAAACACTTCAGTTATAGCTAGTCCCTTCAAAATACCTGATGGAACTAATAACGATAAAAAAATAATTGAACAATTAAACTTTAGTAATCAATATCTAGCAACAGTAGGAAAACAGCTAGATAGAATTGAAGAAAGATTTGAAGAAGGTATTATTAAAAAACCTGATTCAAAGATTGAACAACCTTTAATAAATTTACGGAGAATGATATAATTTAAGTTTGCCTAATAAAGAAGACGAATTAGTCCAATCTATTGAAAAATTATTTAAAAAACTTAAAACAGAACCCGGTCCAAGTGGAACTATTAATTATTATCGATCGTGTAGAATCGGATGATAATAATGAAAGTTCTTCCGACCACTCATCTATTTGAAACCTTAATGACCAATTAAATAAATTAATCATTAATAATATAAGTATTACCGTAAATTGGTATTCGGACCAACTCCTCCTGATTTGCAATTCAAGAGAGAAATCTAGATAAACAATTTTACGTGTCCTCTAATAAAATTTATGAATGGAATATAGATGGATTTAGTGAACAAGAAATTCTTAATAAACTTAATCACATGTCTATGGTAGCCATAGCTATATTACCAAATTCAACACTTTATCTCAACCGGATATAGTTGAATTATTAGCTAGTGGTTTCTTTGGTATTCTTAGGTCTTGGTGGGAAAAACATCTCACGTAAGATGTTAGAATATCCATTGTTCATGCTATTCAAAGAGATAGCGAAGGCAATCCCATCTTTGATGAAGATCTTTGGTATTGGTCTTGCTGATGGAGTCAATACTTTAATATTTACAATAATTAAATATTTTGTTGGAACCCCTAGTAATATTACAGAAAGAATTCATTATCAATTAAGCAATCTTACTTGTCCCACTATAAGTGATTTTAGATGGTACAAAGATGTATTTACCTCTAGAGTTATGATGAGAAATGATAGTAATAAACCATTTTGGAAAGAAAAATTCCGTTAATGGTTTACCTTCGTTATTTGCTCACAAAGTAGAGAAGAATTAAGTAAAAATTTAGGATATATTGATTATGATAATTTAACCTATGGTGATATTATTAGTCATATTCAAAAAATTGGATTAAAAATGTGTATTGATTTTAAGTTAGCTAAACAAGCGGAAAAGACAAAAATAAAGCTAAATCTGAGAAGTTACGAACATTTTGTGAACAATATGGTTTTACTTGCTTGATTGCTCCCTACAGAAGAAAGCACGAGGCATAAAGATAAACATATTGAGTCACATAAAAGTCATAAACAGCAAGTAAGAAAAGGTATAATCACAATAAAAGTAATAATAAGAGTAATAATCAAGATACCTATTATAATAAACCAAAGTCATCTAAGAAAAAATCATATAAAAAATCAAAGACATTTGATAAAAGTAAAATTATGCCTTACAAATTGTGGGCGTAAAGGTCACTATAAAAAGTGAATGTAGAGTTAAACAAAAATGAGCTCAGGTTGAATATTTCAAATGTAAGATACAAGAACAATTATTAGAATTAATGAGAATTGATAATAACAGTAGTAGCAGTAATGAAGAAGCTTCGGATGTCCCAGAATCTTCTAGTAACAGCTCACCTAACAATGATTCTGATAGTGAAAATGAAGTCATCATATGTACTGAAAATTGTAATAAAAATTGTTGTAAAAGAGTTAATGTAATTACAAGAGATGAAGAAGAAAGCTCTTTATTAGTTGATTTAATCAGTAAAATTACAGATCCCGAATTAAAAACTCAGTATCTAGAACAACTAAAAGATTTATTGACTAAAGATAAGAAAGCCACAGACAAGGTTCTTAGAGCCAAAGAAAAACCTATTTTCAGTTTAAATAAGACTCTTGAAAGATTTAAATCTCCAGTAAAAGAAATTACCCTCCCTGAGTTAAATCAAGAAGTTAATAAACTTAAGAAAGAAATTTCTAATTTAAAATTAGACATTTCTAATTTAAGAAAAGAGATTGACGATAAAAAATCTGATCTTCAAGTACATGATTCCTCTTCTAGTGATGAAAATCACGATGAACCAGAATCATCGAATGCTAAAGATTCTGATCTCTTTATTCAAGGTCTCTCCCTTAAAAGAATTAAAGATATTACTATTCAAAAATGGTATATCTCTATTAATTTAGTTATTGATAAAACTTTTTCGGTACAACTCCCTGCTTTAGTTGATACTGGGGCAGATTTGAATTGTATTCAAGAAGGTATTATCCCCACTAGATATTATAAGAAAACTAGTGAAAAACTAAATTCAGCCAATGGTAGTCAAATGGAAATAAAATACAAATGACCTAATGTACATATTTGTCAAGACAGTATGTGTTTTAAAACCTCATTTGTCTTAGTTCACAATCTTACTGACAAAATTATTTTAGGTTTACCATTTATATATTTACTTTACCCATTTACCACTAGTAATAAAGGTCTAAGTTGTGAACATTTAGGAAAGAAAATTACATTTAAATTTTTAATTAAACCAAAAGAAAGAGATTTAAAATTTATTCAAGAAGAATCAATTTCTAAATCACTGAATCTGTTAAATTGTAAAATTACCCACTTAAATTTTCTTAAAGAAGAAGTTAGGTATCAACAAGTTGAAGAACATCTTAAAAGTAACAAAGTTCAAGAAAAGATAAAAGAATTAAATGATTATCTAATAAAAAACTTATGTTCTGATTCTCCCAATACTTTTTGGCATAGGAAGAAGCACACAGTTAGATTACCCTATGCTAAGGAATTTAAAGAACATTTAATTCCCACTAAAGCTAGGCCTATTCAAATGAGTCATGAACAGATGGAGTTATGTAAAAATGAAATTAATGATCTTCTCAGTAAGGGTTTAATTAGACATAGTAAGTCACCATGGTCTTGCCCAGCTTTCTATGTTAATAATGAAGCTGAGAAAGAGCAAGGAGTTCCTCGGTTAGTCATTAATTACAAGCCATTAAACAAAGTTCTTGAATGGATTAGGTACCCTTTACCCAACAAGGATGATCTCCTTTGTAGGTTAAGTGTCTCCACCATCTTTAGTAAATTTGACCTTAAGTCTGGATTCTGGCAAGTTGCTATTCATCCTGATGATAGGTACAAAACTGCATTCACCACTCCGTTCGGACATTACGAATGGAATGTTCAGTCATTCGGACTTAAAAATGCACCCAGTGAGTTTCAGAATATTCTTAATAATATTTTGAATCCCTTCAGTCACTTTATTATTGTATACATCGATGATATCCTTGTATTCTCCAGGACTATTAAAGAATATATCAAACATTTGAATTCATTCTTCAAAATAGTTAAAACCAATGGTCTTGTCCTTTCCCCTTCCAAGTGTAGTCTCTTCCTGACCAAAGTCAGATTTCTCGGGTTAATCCTCTATCATGGACTCACGCGGCCAATTGACAGAGCTATTCAATTTGCCAACCGGTTCCCAGATAAGATTACCGATAAAAATCAGCTACAGAGGTTTCTTGGCTCGCTCAATTATATTGGCCAGTTTTACAAGAACCTCAGGAAAATTTGTAAGCCTCTCTTTCAGCGCTTACAAAGTAATCCACCCCCTTGGACTGACATTCATACTTTTGTCGTCCAACAAGTTAAAAGGTATGTCAAGGTCTTGCCCTGCCTTGGTATTTCTAACGACTCAGCTTTCAAAATAATTGAAACCGATGCTTCTGACATTGGCTTCGGGGGCATACTCAAACAAAAGTTAACTCTTGTTTCCGATGAACAAATTGTTCGTTTCTATTCCGGCGCATGGAACCCTACACAGTTAAAATACAGTACTATTAAAAAAGAGATTTTATCATTAGTTTTATGTATTAAAAAATTCCAGAGAGATATATTAAACCAGAAATTCCTAGTTAGAATAGATTGTAAGTCAGCAAAATTTATTCTTGAAAAAGATGTTGAAAACGTCGCCTCTAAGCATTCGTTCGCTAGATGGAAAGCAATTTTAAGTATTTTTGATTTTGATATTGAATATATTAAAGGTAGTAACAACTCAGTTCCAGATTTTCTCACTCGTGAATTTATTAACACAGGAACAATCATAGCAACATGAGTTTGCGAGGAGGTCCATCTTCTCGTGGTCATGGGCGCTCTGCCGGTCCAGTTAATCAACCAAAAGGAACTGTTGTTCCTAACCCAGTCACACAAACACACAATAAATTCCAGGTGCTTGGGACAGCCCCCAAGCCCTACTCCTCGGTTCTTGCTAGTCATCCAAAACCATTTGATATTTTTGCTAGTCAAACCCCAGCTACCTCATCAAAACCTAGTCACACAGTGTCTGATTATCATCCGATTTTTGATCAACACTTATTCCATATTGAGTTACATATGAAACCCAAGAATGATCCAATTCAGTTAGCTGCCCAGTATTTTCCCTTAGGCTGGCATTTTCTTCCTTTAGCTCCCTACAAGTCACTTGTTTATTATAGAGATATTCTTATTGAAACAGAGTTAATTTTCATTAAACCAATCTATGCCAATGATAATAAATCAAAACTCCTTTATCATTCATTGTATATTAAACAAGTTCTCAATCTGTCCGATTGGGGTAGTCATCCATCAGATCTCAAGTCGCCCTCTAATCAAAATAGCTCCATTTGCTATTATGATTATATTGAGGCTTGGCACAAAATCATGCTTCATCAAAATGATGATCATAGTCATTCGTGGTTTTTTTCAGTTTGACCACAAGTTCAAAAGTTAGTTCCCCAAATGGTTCATCCTTTGGTGGACAAGGTACGATTTGTGCCATGATATTTTCCCCAAACCGCTCCTTGCCCCGTTAGAGCATTTTTGTCATAATAGTAATTATCATTCCAAGTATGAGGAAATTCCAGTCTTCCTTATATTCTATAGTAAATACAAAATCCCTTGGATTTTGAAATGGCAATATATAGTTACAACTACCCAAGAAGTCACCGTATATCAGTCTCCGTCGTCCATAAGAATTAGGACTGCTCAGACTTACCTTTCTCCTATTTCTCAAGTCTCTCGCCGTTTTTCCATTAAATGGTGGGATAAATTCGGTGTTGATAGAATAGTTGGCCAAGTTCAGAAAGAATTTCCGGCTTCTCCTCTATTGACTTCTCTAGTAAACACCCCTTCTGTCGCCAGGGCCTCTGCCGTTGCATCTCCCAGTAAAACGGTCATTAAAACAGTTGACAAGTCAAAAGAAAAACCAGTTGTTCCTCCTTTTACAGATGAAGTCACTAATGTTTCTAGCTACTCTAATTCAGAATTAAGGCATCTTGTTGATTCTATTCATTTAAGGCTTGATCAGTTACGGGATGAGTCAGACAAAGCTTCTTCTCAGTCCAGAGAAGAAAATTCTAGTCAAGAGCTTGAAGACGAAGGTGATTGTGATCCTTATGGTTCGATCAGCCTTCAGGATGCTCAAGATCCATTTTCTTGAGCGTCTCAGTAATCAATCAAAGTGAAGATGTGATTCTCCACCACGCGACCGAAAGACCATCTTTTGCTCCGAAGACCTCCAAGATTCTCGGTCACACGCCTTCTACAAACATAGTCGATAGATCTCTTGCTTTTCCACCAAAGCAGCGTTCAGTCAAGCATTTGGCCCCACGATCGCATTAGTCAAAAGAAGACGTCTACTTTTCCACCGAAAGCAGTTTCTTTACTTTTACTTTAGTAAAATGTTTTTTACTTGTACTTTTGCTTTAGTAAAATGTTTCTTACTTTTACTTTACCCCAGTTATTGTAATAGTAATCTTGTAACAGTTCGTTTCCTTGTTCTATAAAAGGAAATCAAATTCATTTGGTTTAGGCAGACTTGGAAAGACTCAGAGTTCCTTCTTTGATAAATCTTTAGCCTCAACCACTGAATTAGCCTACTTAACCCCCATTCATCTAATGTTCTTATTCTAGTAAACTTGTAAGTTCTTGTTCTTTGTATTTGAATCTAAGTATCATAAATAGAACTGTTTTATTTAATTGTGTTTGTATGCGCTCTCTTGTTCTTCTTTTTAAGGATAAGTTAGTCATCCCTATTATACTCAGAATGATACCGTTAAAGATGAAGATTCTTCTTTTCCGGCATCCTCTGTTTACCCCACAGAGTCAGACAAAGCTTCTTCTTAGTCCAGACAAGAAAATTCTAGTCAAGAGCTTGAAGACGAAGGTGATTGTGATCCTTATGGTTCGATCAGCCTTCAGGATGCTCAAGATCCATTTTCTTGAGCCCCTCAGTAATCAATCAAAGTGAAGATGTGATTCTCCACCACGATCGTCGGCAAAGACCTAAAGTCGGCCCATGACACCTCCCAAGCGTGACCTCCAAGATTCTCAAATCCACCTTGAAGCAACATAGGCATCTCCTGCTTTTCCACCAAAGCATCGTTCAGTCAAGCATTTGGCTCCACGGTCGCATTAGTCAAAATAAGACGTCTACTTTTCCATCGAAAGCAGTTTCTTTACTTTTACTTTAGTAAAATGTCTTTTACTTGTACTTTTGCTTTAGTAAAATGTTTCTTACTTTTACTTTACCCCAGTTATTGTAATAGTAATCTTGTAACAGTTCGTTTCCTTGTTCTATAAAAGGAAATCGAATTCATTTGGTTTAGGCAGACTTGGAAAGACTCAGAGTTCCTTCTTTGATAAATCTTTAGCCTCAACCGCTGAATTAGCCTACTTAACCCCCATTCATCTAATGTTCTTATTCTAGTAAACTTGTAAGTTCTTGTTCTTTGTATTTGAATCTAAGTATCATAAATAAAACTGTTTTATTTATTAATTGAATTGTGTTTGTATGCGCTCTCTTGTTCTTCTTTCTTTATACCTTCTCCTTCCGCCCTGCCGTGAAGATCTTGAATAACTGAAGTTTATTAATTTAATTATTTATTAATTTTCTTGTATTCTGAAAATCTTCAAGAAAAACTAAATTTAACCCCATTCATCTAATGTTCTTATTCTAGTAAACTTGTAAGTTCTTGTTCTTTGTATTTGAATCTAAGTATCATAAATAAAACTGTTTTATTTATTAATTTAATTGTGTTTGTATGCGCTCTCTTGTTCTTCTTTCTTTATACCTTTTCCTTCCGCCCTCTTATGGTATCAAAGCCAAGTTGTTTGTGGTTAGTAACTGTTTAGTAAGATCTTTTTAATCAAACTTCTCTTTTCTCTTTCAAAATTATCTTCTTCATCAAAGTTCTGAAGTCACCTTAGTTACCTGTAGTCCACCTAGTTCGTGTCTAACCTTTGTAAGTCTCCAGGGTGTGAGCAGTGTCGGGTTATTTCCTGGATAAAAATTTTTAGGTGGAAATGTATGGGGATGGTGACTCATCTGAGAAGATGATCAAAAGCACCTTCCGGCATCCACAGGAGACGGACCAGTCAACCAAGAAGACGCCAGAGGAGTCTTCAGTCAACCGACCGTGATGGCCCCAGCTATCATCAGCTTTTGCTTTCCGTAAAGCAAAAGTCTTTTACTTTAGTAAAAATGTAAAAGTAAAAGTAAAAGAATAAAACTTTTGCTTTTACTTAAGTTAAATGTTTTTAACTTAGTTAAATGTTTCTTACATTTACCCATGTAAAAGTAAATATAAAATGTTTCTTACGTTTTACTTTTACTTTAGTAAATTACTTTTACTTCAGTCAATGTAATAGTGATTCCTGCGTGAATCAATAGTAATTTACTTTTCAGTTTTTTATTTAAAGAAACTCAAGTGTTAGAGTCTCTTTAGGCTTAATTCAATGTAGCCTTAGAGCTTCTCTCTCTAGAAAGCTCTTCCGAGGTCCTCTCCCTTCTCTCTTAGTTAGCCGGAGATTTAAGCTTTCAAACGATCTTCTTAGTTAGAAGATGAAGACGAAGTCCTTAATACTTTGATCTTCCCTCTCAAACATTTAGATCTAGGATATACTGTAATCCCTTTCCTAAATATTTATAAATAAAAGAAAGAGATTACTTTACCGATTCACCGATCATCTTCTTAATCTTTTCTTTTTTCTGTTTAAGTTTTTCTTTTAAAAACTTAATCTCCGCTGTTATATGGTATCAGAGCCATTCTTTTGGTTCTTGATGCTATCGGTGGTTTCGATTAAAAACAGTTTGATTTGTTTACTTAAATGTTTTTTCAAACTTTCAGTTTTTCTTGCTCTATTTCTACAAGTCCCGACCTTCGCCGTAAAACACCCAAGATCGCCTTAAGTCCCGATTAGTGCCTGTTTGTAAGTCTCGAGGTGGGAAGCGTTGAATGGCCAAAGGAATCTTTAGATCTACTTGGTATGAGTTTAAGGCAAGTAAGGCTTTCTAAGTAGACCTTCAAGAAAAGAATTTTGTTTAAATAGTTAACAAAGAAGTCTTCTGTTTAGATCGATTTCACTGATAGATCAGGACCAATCGAGTGATCCTTTGTTTCAGATTTCAGTCTGATTTGTTTTTAAACAAAAATTTTTACAAAATCTTAGAAATTTTGAAGATTTTGACCAATTTTCGGTAGAAATTTTCTTTCCTCCTTCTTTATAAACCAAATTTATTGGGGGTGAAAGGGTTATTTCCTAGATAAAAATTTTGAGGTGGAAATGTATGGGGATGGTGACTCATCTGAGAAGATGATCAACAGCACCTTCCGGCAACCACAGGAGACGGACCAGTCAACCAAGAAGATGCCAGAGGAGTCTTGAATCATCGAAACGATGATGGCCCCAACCATCATCGACTTTTTGCTTTCAAGTAAAGCAAAAGTCTTTTACTTTAGTAAAAATATAAAAGTAAAAGTAAAAGAATAAAACTTTTGCTTTTACTTAAGTTAAATGTTTTTAACTTAGTTAAATGTTTCTTACATTTACCCATTTAAAAGTAAATGTAAAATGTTTCTTACGTTTTACTTTTACTTTAGTAAATTACTTTTACTCCAGTTAATGTAATAGAGACGGACCAGTCAACTAAGAAGATCTTTATACTTTAGTAACTGTTTAGTAAGATCTTTTTAATCAAACTTCTCTTTTCTCTTTCAAAATTATCTTCTTCATCAAAGTTCTGAAGTCACCTTACTTACCTGTAGTCCACCTAGTTCGTGTCTAACCTTTGTAAGTCTCCAGGGTGTGAGCAGTGTCGGGTTATAGAACATAGGTATGAGTCTACTTTGGGTAAACCAGGTATGTATGAATGAACCTTGAGTGAGAATTTATTTTGAAACGGTCAAGATGAGTAGGTTATTCAGATCTAGCTCTTCAGTTAGTAACAGGTCAGCTTTGACTCCTGTTCCAGACATAGTGAAGCAAGAAGAACATAATTATGAAAACATTAATCAAGTTTTAAACGATTGGAATATACCTAGGTATCTCCAAAAGATATTTATCGACGAACTTTTTCGGATAAATTTAAAAGCTGACTATAATGTCAAAAGTTGAAAAGAGTTTATGCAATCAACAAAGAATACGAAAATTGTAGTCTTTTATCACCAGAAGTTATTAAAAAACATAGAAAGAAAGGTTATAATTTTATTCATATAGGTCTTGTTCAAGTTGCAGTTAAACCTTTTAATATAAAAGGAATTAATTCATCAATCTACCTCTGTCTTAGAGATGCTAGATTTTTGAATTATTATCCCAGTATAATTGGTGCCATGGAAGCAAGTTTACATAATGGACCTATCCATTTCAATTGTTTTCCTGATTTCACCTTGAGTCTTAGTGATCAAAACTTATTTAAAGCTTTATCATTAAATATTAAAACTGATGGAGAGATTACTCAAATGATTGAAGGATCTCAACCCATTGCTTTGATTTACAGGATTTATTATAAGACAATGAAGTCAAATTTAAACGTTCATGCTCTTAATAAAACTAAAAGATCAAACAGTTTTAATTCAATGTTCAACTAGTGATGCTAATATCCAAATCCCAAGAACAATTCTTTGGAAGGATATTAACTTACCTAATCAATGGACTTTACCAAATGAATTACCACAACGACCCATAGTTAACAATTAGTTAAATATTGAAAACATCCAACAGCTTTTACGATGGAACTGTTAAAATCGGGCCAACGTCTTTAACAACACGATTATTATTGAAGACATTTCCAGTTCTTCAGTCCCTTCAGTTATCCACACTAGAAGAGATACTGAAGTCCTAAGTGATCTTCCACCTACGGATATCAAACTTAAAGGTATCCTTAATCAAGGACAAGTTAGTCATCCCTGTTATACTCAGAATGATACCGTTGAAGATGAAGATTCTTCCTCTCCGGCATCCTCTGTTTACCCCACACAATCTAATTTTAATGCCCCAATTCATAATCAATTAAGAGTCATTAAAAAGGATTTTGTGTTAAATTGGGATAACTTAGTTAAAGATTTTAATTCAAAATCTAATAAAGAAAAAAGACATCTATTCAGATCTAATCACCCAATTGAAAAGAAAAGAGATAAAATAGATAGATGGAAAAGATTTATTAAAAATGAAGAGATTAACATTACTTTTTATTATTGGTATGAACAATATCAAAGTAAATGTAATGTTATTAGTAAAACTCAATGGATTAAAGAAGATGATCTAAGGTATCGCCTAGTCATCCTCCCTTAGAAAGCAGATTCTAATTCCGATTAAAAACACTTGATTATAGCTAGTCCCTTCAAAATACCGATGGAACTAATAACGATAAAAAAATAATTGAACAATTAAACTTTAGTAATCAATATCTAGCAACAGTAGGAAAACAGCTAGATAGAATTGAAGAAAGATTTGAAGAAGGTATTATTAAAAAACCTGATTCAAAGATTGAACATCTGAATTAGCCTCAACCGCTGAATTAGCCTACGTAACCCCCATTCATCTAATGTTCTTATTCTAGTAAACTGTCTTCAAAATTTCTAAGATTTTGTAAAAATTTTTGTTTAAAAACAAATCAGACTGAAATCTGAAACAAAGGATCACTCGATTGGTCCTGATCTATCAGTGAAATCGATCTAAACAGAAGACTTCTTTGTTAACTGTTTAAACAAAAATTCTTTTTCTTGAAGGTCTACTTAGAAAGCCTTACTTGCGTTAAACTCATACCCGTAGATCTTAAGATTCCCTTTGGCCATTCACTGCTCCCCATTGAGACTTACAAACAGGCACTAATCGGGACTTAAGGCGATCTTGGGTGTTTTACGGCGAAGGTCGGGACTTGTAAAAGTAGAGCAAGAAAAATTGAAAGTTTGAAAAAACATTTAAGTAAACAAATCAAACTATTTTTAATCGAAACCACCGATAACATCAAGAACCAACCGTGTGGCTCTGATACCATATAACAGCGTGATAAGTTTTTAAAAGAAAAACTTTAACAGAAGAAATAAAAGATTAAGAAGATGACCGGTGAATCGGTAAAGCAATCTCTTTCTTTTATTTATAAACATTTAGGGAAGGGATTACAGTATATCCTAGATCTAAATGTTTGAGGGAAGAGAGAAGTATTGAAGACTTCTTCTTCATCTTTAACTAAGAAGATCGGTTTGAAAGCTTAAATCTTGACTAACTAAGAGAGAAGGAGAGGACCTCGGAAGAGCTTTCAGAGAGAGAAAGCTCTGGGCTACATTGAATTAAGCTTCAAAGAAACTCTAACACTTGAGTTTCTTTAAATAGAAAACCTAAAGTAAATTACTATTGATTCACGAGAATCACTATTACATTATTTGAAGTAAAAGTAATTTACTAAAGTAAAAGTAAAAGCGTAAGAAATATTTTACATTTACTTTTACATGGGTAAATGTAAGAAACATTTAACTAAGTTAAAATATTTAACTTAAGTAAAAGCAAAAGTTTTATTCTTTTACTTTTACTTTTACATTTTACTAAAGTAAAAGACTTTTGCTTTCTGAAAAAACAAAGTCGATGATGGTACAGGCCATCATTTGTTCGATTATTGAAGACTCCTCTGGCGTCTTCTTTGTTGGTCGGTCCGTCTCCTGTGGATCTTGGGAAGGTCTTGTTGATCATCTTCTCGGATGAGTCACCATCCCCATACATTTCCACCTCAAAATTTTTATCCGGAAATAACCCTTCACCCCAAAAATTTGATTTATAAAGAAGGAGGAAAAAAATTTCTCTCGAAAATTGGTCAAAATCTTCAAAATTTCTAAGATTTTGTAAAATTTTTGTTTAAAACAAATCGATGAAATCAAAACAACGGATCACTCGATTGGTCCCGATCTATCGATTGAAATCGATCTAAATGTAAAGACTTCTTTGTTAACTGTTTAAACAAAAATTCTTTTTCTTGAAGGTCTACTTAGAAAGCCTTACTTGCCTTAAACTCATCATACCAGTAGATCTAAAGATTCCTTTGGCCATTCAACGCTCCCCATTGAGACTTACAAACGAGCACTAATCGGGACTTAAGGCGATCTTGGGTGTTTTACTGGCGAAGGTCGGGACTTGTAGAAGTAGAGCAAGAAAAATTGAAAGTTTGAAAAAACATTTAAGTAAACAAATCAAACTATTTTTAATCGAAACCACCGATAGCATCAAGAACCAACCGTGTGGCTCTGATACCATATAACAGCGGGATAAGTTTTTAAAAGAAAAACTTTAACAGAAGAAAGAAAAGATTAAGAAGATGACCGGTGAATCGGTAAAGCAATCTCTTTCTTTTATTTATAAACATTTAGGGAAGGGATTACAGTATATCCTAGATGTAAATGTTTGAGGGAAGAGAGAAGTATTAAAGACTTCTTCTTCATCTTTAACTAAAAAGATCGAAGCTGAAAGCTTCGTCTTCGGCTAACTAAGAGAGAAGAGAGAGGACCTCGGAAGAGCTTTTTAGAGAGAGAAGCTCTGAGGCTACATTGAATTAAGCCTAAACAACTCTAAACACTTCGAGTTGTTTAAATAGAAAACTGAAAGTAAATTACTATTGATTCATGCAGGAATCACTATTACATTAACTGAAGTAAAAGTAATTTACTTAAGTAAAAGTAAAACGTAAGAAACATTTTACATTTACTTTTATATTAGTAAATGTTAAAAACATTTAACTTAAGTAAAAGAAAAAGTTATTCTTTTACTTTTACTTTTACATTTACTAAAGTAAAAGACTTTTGCTTTACGGAAAGCAAAAGCTGAGATGATGGCGTGGGCCATCACCTGTCATGATGTTGAAGAAGACTCCTCTGGCGTCTTCTTGGTTGACTGGTCCGTCTCCTGTGGATGCCGGAAGGTGCTGTTGATCATCTTCTCAGATGAGTCACCATCCCCATAAATACTATAAGAGGGTGGAATGAGAAGGTATAAAGAAAGAAGAACAAGAGAGCCATAAGAGGGCGAAAGGAGAAGGTATAAAGAAAGAAGAACAAGAGAGCGCATACAAACACAATTAAATTAATAAATAAAACAGTTTTATTTATGATACTTAGATTCAAATACAAAGAACAAGAACTTATTTAATATACAATGAATGATAAAGGAGTTTTGATTTATCATCATTGGCATAGATTGGTTTAATGAAAATTGACTCTGTTTCAATAAGAATATCTCTATAATAAACAAGTGACTTGTAGGGAGCTAAAGGAAGAAAATGCCAGCCTAAGGGAAAATACTGGGCAGCTAACTGAATTGGATCATTCTTGGGTGTAACTCAATACGGAATAAGTGTTGATCAAAAACCGGACGATAATCAAACACTGTGTGACTAGGTTTTGATGAGGTAGCTGGGGTTTGACTGGCAAAAATATCAAATGGTTTTGGTTGACTAGCAAGAACCGAGGAGTAGGGCTTGGGGGCTATCCTAAGCACTTGGAATTTATTGTGTGTTTGTGTGACTGGGTGAGGAACAACAGTTCCTTTTGGTTGATTAAGCGGACGTGAGAGCTAACCATGACCACGAAAGATGGACCTCCTCATGAACTCATGTTCTTTGTGATTGTTCCTGTGTTAATAAATTCACGAGTGAGAAAATCTGGAACTGAGTTGTTACTACCTTTAATATATTCAATATCAAAATCAAAAATACTTAAAATTGCTTGCCATCTAGCGAACGAATGCTTAGAGGCGACGTTTTCAACATCTTTTTCAAGAATAAATTTTGCTGACTTACAATCTATTCTAACTAGGAATTTCTGGTTTAATATATCTCTCTAGAATTTTTTAATACATAAAACTAATGATAAAATCTCTTTTTTAATAGTACTATATTTTAACTGTGTAGGGTTCCATGCGCCGGAATGGAAACGGACAATTTGTTCATCGGAAACAAGAGTTAACTTTTATTTGAGTATGCCCCCGAAGCCAATGTCAGAAGCATTGGTTTCAATTATTTTGAAAGCTGAGTCGTTAGAAATACCAAGGCAGGGCAAGACCTTGACATACCTTTTAACTTATTGGACGACAGAAGTATGGATGTCAGTCCAAGGGGGTGGATTACTTTATGGTTACCGAAAAGAGAGGCTTACAAATTTTCTTGAGGTTCTTGTAAAAGCGGCCAATATAATTGAAATGCGAGCGAAAACCTCTCAGAATGATTTTTATCGGTAATCTTATCTCGGGAACCGGTTGGCAAATTGAATAGCTCATCGATTGGCAGCGTGAGTCCATGATAGAGGATTAACTTAGAAATCGACTTTAATTAAAAGCAGACTACACTTGGAAGGGAAAGGACAAGACCATTGGTTTTAACTGTTTTGAAGAATGAATTCAAATGTTTGATATGTTCTTTAATAGTCTTGGAGAATACAAGGATATCATCAATGTATACAATAATAAAGTGACTGAAGGGATTCAAAATATTATTAAGAGTCAATTAAGAGTCATTAAAAAGGATTTTGTGTTAAATTGGGATAACTTAGTTAAAGATTTTAATTCAAAATCTAATAAAGAAAAAAGACATCTATTCAGATCTAATCACCCAATTGAAAAGGAAAGAGATAAAATAGTAAATAGATGGAAAAGATTTATTAAAAATGAAGAGATTAACATTACTTTTTATGATTGGTATGAACAATATCAAAGTAAATGTAATGTTATTAGTAAAACTCAATGGATTAAAGAAGAGCAGGATCTAAGGTATCGTTTAGTCATCCTCCCTTAGAAAGCAGATTCTAATTCCGATTAAAAACACTTGATTATAGCTAGTCCCTTCAAAATACACGATGGAACTAATAACGATAAAAAATAATTGAACAATTAAACTTTAGTAATCAATATCTAGCAACGATGGGAAAAGCAACTAGATAGAATTGAAGAAAGATTTGAAGAAGGTATTATTAAAAACTGATTCAAAGATTGAACAACCTTTAATAAATTTACCAGAGAACAGATATAATTTAAGTTTGCCTAATAAAGAAGACGAATTAGTCCAATCTATTGAAAAATTATTTAAAAAACTTAAAACAGAACCCGGTCCAAGTGGAACTATTATCACATTATCGATCGGTAGAATCGATGATAATAATAAAAGTTCTTACGACCACTCATCTATTTCAAACCTTAATGACCAATTAAATAAATTAAGCATTAATAATACAAGTATTACGGTAAATTGGTATTCAGGACCAACTCCTCCTGGATTTGCAATTCAAGAGAGAAATCTAGATAAACAATTTTCTGTGTCCTCTAATAAAATTTATGAATGGAATATAGATGGATTTAGTGAACAAGAAATTCTTAATAAACTTAATCACATGTCTATGGTAGCCAATAGGCATATTACCAAATTCAACACTTTATCTCAACCAGATATAGTTGAATTATTAGCTAGTGGTTTTACTGGTATTCTTAGGTCTTGGTGGGAAAAACATCTCACAGAAGATGTTAGAATATCCATTGTTCATGCTATTCAAAGAGATAGCGAAGGCAATCCCATCTTTGATGAAGATGCTGGTATTGGTCTTCCTGATGGAGTCAATACTTTAATATTTACAATAATTAAACATTTTGTTGGAACCCCTAGTAATATTACAGAAAGAATTCATGATCAATTAAGCAATCTTACTTGTCTCACTCTAAGTGATTTTAGATGGTACAAAGATGTATTTACCTCTAGAGTTATGATGAGAAATGATAGTAATAAACCATTTTGGAAAGAAAAATTAGTTAATGGTTTACCTTCGTTATTTGCTCACAAAGTTAGAGAAAATTAAGTAAAAATTTAGGATATATTGATTATGATAATTTAACCTATGGTGATATTATTAGTCATATTCAAAAATTGGATTAAAAATGTGTATTGATTTTAAGTTAGCTAAACAAGCCGGAAAAGACAAAAATAAAGCTAAATACGAGTTAGGAACATTTTGTGAACAAGTATGGTTTCTTGCCATTGCTCCCTCTGAAGAAAGCACAGCATAAAGATAAACATATTGAGTCACATAAAAGTCATAAACGCCTAGTAAGAAAAGGTATAATCACAATAAAAGTAATAATAAGAGTAATAATCAAGATACCTATTATAATAAACCAAAGTCATCTAAGAAAAAATCATATAAAAAATCAAAGACATTTGATAAAAGTAAAATTGTCTGCCACAATTGTGGGCAGAAAGGTCACTATAAAAGTGAATGTAGAGTTAAACAAAAATGAGCTCAATTGAATATTTCAACAGAAGATACAGAACAATTATTAGAATTAATGAGAATTGATAATAACAGTAGTAGCAGTAATGAAGAAGCTTCGGATGTCCCAGAATCTTCTAGTAATACTCACCCAAACAATGATTACGATAGTGAAAATGAAGTCACCATATGTCTTTGAAAATTGTAATAAAATTGTTGTAAAAAGAGTTAATGTAATTACAAGAGATGAAGAAGAAAGCTCTTTATTAGTTGATTTAATCAGTAAAATTACAGATCCCGAATTAAAAACTCAGTATCTAAAACAACTAAAAGATTTATTGACTAAAGATAAGAAAGTCACAGACAAAGGTTCTTAGAGCCAAAGAAAAACCTATTTTCAGTTTAAATAAGACTCTTGAAAGATTTAAATCTCCAGTAAAAGAAATTACCCTCCCTGAGTTAAATCAAGAAGTTAATAAACTTAAGAAAGAAATTTCTAATTTAAAATTAGACATTTCTAATTTAAGAAAAGAGATTGACGATAAAAATCGATCTTCAAGTTCATGATTCCTCTTACAGTGATGAAAATCACGATGAACCGTAATCATCGAATGCTAAAGATTACGATCTCTTTATTCAAGGTCTCTCCTTAAAAAGAATTAAAGATATTACTATTCAAAAATGGTATATCTCTATTAATTTAGTTATTGATAAAACTTTCTCGGTACAACTGCCTGCTTTAGTTGATACTGGGGCAGATTTGAATTGTATTCAAGAAGGTATTATCCCCACTAGATATTATAAGAAAACTATTGAAAAACTAAATTCTACCAAAGGTAGTAACAACTCAGTTCCAGATTTTCTCACTCGTGAATTTATTAACACAGGAACAATCACAGCAACATGAGTTTGCGAGGAGGTCCATCTTCTCGTGGTCATGGCCGCTCTGCCGGTCCAGTTAATCAACCAAAAGGAACTGTTGTTCCTCACCCAGTCACACAAACACACAATAAATTCCAGGTGCTTGGGACAGCCCCCAAGCCCTACTCCTCGGTTCTTGCTAGTCAACCAAAACCATTTGATATTTTTGCCAGTCAAACCCCAGCTACCTTATAAAAACCTAATCACACAGTGTCTGATTATCGTCCGGTTTTTAATCAACACTTATTCCATTTTGAGTTACATATGAAACCCAAGAATGATCCAATTCAGTTAGCTGCCCAGTATTTTCCCTTAGGCTGGCATTTTCTTCCTTTAGCTCCCTACAAGTCACTTGTTTATTATAGAGATATTCTTATTGAAACAGAGTCAATTTTCATTAAACCAATCTATGCCAATGATGATAAATCAAAACTCCTTTATAATTCATTGTATATTAAACAAGTTCTCAATCTGTCCGATTGGGGTAGTCATCCATCAGATCTCAAGTCGCTTTCTAATCAAAATAGCTCCTTTTGCTATTATGATTATATTGAGGCTTGGCACAAAATCATGCTTCATCAAAATGACGATCATAGTCATTCGTGGTTTTTTCAGTTTGACCACAAGTTCAAAAGTCAGTTCCCCAAATGGTTCATCCTTTGGTGGACAAGGTACGGTTTGTGCCATGATATTTTCCCCAAACCGCTCCTTGCCCAGTTAGAACATTTTTGTCATAATAGTAATTATCATTCCAAGTATGAGGAAATTCCAGTCTTCCTTATATTCTGTAGTAAATACAAAATCCCTTGGATTTTGAAATGGCAATATATAGTTGCAGCTACCCAAGAAGTCACCGTATTTCAGTCTCCGTCGTCCATAGGAATTAGGACTGCTCAGACTTACCTTTCTCCTATTTCTCAAGTCTCTCGCCGTTTTTCCATTAAATGGTGGGATAAATTCGGCGTTGATAGAATAGTTGGCCAAGTTCAAAAAGAATTTCTGACTTCTCCTCTATTGACTCCTCCAGTAAACACCCCTTCTATCGCCATGGCCTCTGCCGTTGCATCTCCCAGTAAAACGGTCATTAAAATAGTTGACAAGTCAAAAGAAAAACCAGTTGTTCCTCCTGTTACAGATGAAGTCACTAATGTTTCTAGCTACTCTAATTCAGAATTAAGGTGTCTTGCTGATGCTATTCATTTAAGGCTTGATCAGTTACGGGATGAGTCAGACAAAGCTTCTTCTCAGTCCAGAGAAGAAAATTCTAGTCAAGAGCTTGAAGACGAAGGTGATTGTGATCCTTATGGTTCGATCAGCCTTCAGGATGCTCAAGATCCATTTTCTTGAGCCCCTCAGTAATCAATCAAAGTGAAGATGTGATTCTCCACCACGATCGAACAACACCAAAGACCTTAGTCGACCAACATTTGCTTGCTCGTGACCTCCAAAGATTCTCAATCACCGCCCAACAACATAGTCAAGACATCTCCTTCTTTTCCACCAAAGCAGCGTTCAGTCAAGCATTTGGCCCCACGGTTGCATTAGTTAAAAGAAGACGTCTACTTTTCCACCGAAAATAGTTTCTTTACTTTTACTTTAGTAAAATGTTTCTTACTTTTACTTTACCCCAGTTATTGTAATAGTAATCTTGTAACAGTTCGTTTCCTTGTTCTATAAAAGGAAATCGAATTCATTTGGTTTAGGCAGACTTGGAAAGACTCAGAGTTCCTTCTCTAATAAATCTTTAGCCTCAACCGCTGAATTAGCCTACTTAACCCCCATTCATCTAATGTTCTTATTCTAGTAAACTTGTAAGTTCTTGTTCTTTGTATTTGAATCTAAGTATCATAAATAAAACTATTTTATTTATTAATTTAATTGTGTTTATATGCGCTCTCTTGTTCTTCTTTCTTTATACCTTCTCCTTCCGCCCTCTTATGGTATAATTAAGAGGTTTAACTGCAACTTAAACAAGACCTATATGAATAAATTGTAACCTTTCTTTTATCACTAGAAGTTATTAAAAAACATTAACTCTTGTTTTCGATGAACAAATTGTTCGTTTCCATTCCGGCGCATGGAACCCTACACAGTAAAATATAGTACTAATATATATATATATATATATATATATATATATATATATATATAAAATAGGTGTGTGTGTGTGTGTATGTGTGATAGTGAAAGGTGTAAGGTGTGTGTGTGATAGTGAAATGTGTAAGATGTGTGTGTGTGTGTGTGTGATAGTGAAATGGTAAGGGGTGTGTGTGTGTATGTGGGAAGAAAAATGAGAATGGGGTGGGGGGGAGAAACATGTAATGGAGGGAGTATTAGTATTATATATATTTATTGGGTGTGTGTGTTAATGTGTGTGTGTGTGTATATATAAATATATATATATATATATATATATATATATATATATATATCACGGTAGTGAATGTGTGTGTGTTATACTTATATATATTATATATATATAATAATAATAATATATATATATAATAATAATAATAAGTTTTGTTTTTTATGAAAAAAATAGAATATGTTATATTTTATTATGCATAGTGTTTGCATAATAAATCAGAAAATAAAATTTTCCTTCAGCCGGCGCCCGTGAGTTGGGCGACTGTGCGTCCGTGATTTCTAAAAATTCAAACAGTATCCTTTCCATTCTCCTATAAATAGGATGCTTAGTTATAATTGAAAATCACACCAGAATCAGAGAATTCTTCTTCTATAATATTGAGCGTATTTCTTTAGTGTTTTAAGAAGCTTTGAGCGTAGAAAACAGTGAAAGTTTTCTTCAAGAATATCCCCACCCTACCAGTCGGAATACTCATTTTTTTAAGGTAAGGGATATTATTTTTGTTCAATACTCGTATGAAATAATATTTTCTTCCATACTCTGTAGTATGTAAGTAATATTATTTCGTTTCAGATTTCGAATTCTACACTCATTTTATTAAAGTTTTGACTTCTATACTCTATGAAATTAGTAGAATATCCTTGATATTTGCGCTTCATCCAGTATCTTTTCATGAAAATATTATTCTGAGCATTCTTGATAAGTTTTAACTTTTTTATGCTGGAGTACTATTTATGGGGTTACTATTCCCGAAGTACTATTCACGGGATACTATTCACTCAGGTACTATTCACCCAGGGTACTATTTATGACAAAAATTAATTTCTTTTCTATCCAAATCATTTTTTATACAATATTATTCTTGAATTTTACTCCACAAAGTAGTATCATGTCGACAATTTGGACATTACTGAATTCTGGATAAATTAAATTATAAATCTTTAAAAATTTATCCTTTGCTTTCTTGTAATTGAATTCTTATATCATTGTCATTATCCTCATGTTTATATTATGACGAAAGTCATCTGTGGCCCGTAGTGCATAGATGGACTTGGTATGATTATGACCAGGGATTATTCGGTATAATTATGATCGTAATGTTACAAATGATGTGGTAAAAGTCCTCATTGGCCCGTAGTGCATTGATGGACATTGGTTGGCATGATCATGACCATTGATGAAAACACGAATATCCTTGGCCCGTAGTGCATGGATAATTTGTGGTCGTGATACTAATGAATATCCTTGGCCATAGTGAAGGGATGATTCGATGATGTGGATTATTTATTAAGCTGAGTCTCAGCGATAAAACTATTTATAAACTTTTTAAATCATAGAAGATAGTAGATATCATTCTCTACTTGACTCTTCTAATGGATTGCTTGTTCCGCTGCAGTTAAAATTGATATTTGTTATATTTTATCAGTTTAACACTGTTAAAGGCTAATGATAATTTATTCTACATTATCTTAGTCATAATATTTCTTACTGGGCTAGTTGAGCTCACCCTTTTGCTTTCATTGTTCTCTTCAGAAAATGAAAATGTAGCCGAGACTAATCAGGAAATGGAGTGATGGTCCGAGATGGTTATTTTAGCAGTCCTCACTATTTAGTGTGATAATAAATATAATGAGGATTGAATTTGAGTTTGGATATTGTCTAGAAGACAATATTCCTATTAAAATCTTCAACTATGTTATGTCGTATTTTACATGACGGTTGTATATTTAAGTTTATATTTGAATTCTATTCCATGTATTTGGTGACTTAGAATAGGTGATGTATACCTATTTTGGGGGTGTCACACACTATACCAATGATCTCAACTGTTGCGAACTACATTCGGGAATACCTCACGAAGGTCCGATGCCATCAATTCAGGGTCGTAACCCTGAAACCTTGTCCCGAGTGGTCTTCATACAATTCCTTCATTGATGCACACGTTAACGAAGGTCAAGCAGCCTTGACATTATCTCCTAGGAGGGATCTCATCCGTTGATGTACATATCAATGAAGGTCGTGTGACCACAACAACCGCATTGTTGGCGATAACTCCAACAGCGGCGTGAAAAGACACGGAGATACGAACCAGGGAAGAACATCCTCATCAGGGATGACCGATGATGGAATATGTTATACACATCCTCAACAGACAAAGCTCTATCCCCACAGAGTCTCTTGTACATGAGAGATGCATCTTCAATGTGAAATTTATTTCAAGGATTAAAGACTTTGGTGATAACCCCAACATCAATATCCTGGAAGCTCCTGAGAGCATTGGATTGCACGTCCAAGACAGTTTATCAGGGTTGTCAGTAATAACTGTCGATCCTGATAGAAGTCAAGGGGAGTCGGCAATCATCCCACCATATTGGAGAACAATCAAACAAACCACATACATTTGCATCATGTTGCTGTACATTGCATCATGATCATCTTGTTGCATTTCAAGTGTATAATAATCTTTATATTCATGCCATTTCATTGCATGAATATGATAAATAGGGGCATCTGTACACTCAAAATTTTTGCATACCTGTTACTAAAATTGCAGGAGGGCAGAATCGTCTTTCAGAGATAACCCTGGAGGACAGCTCAGCTCAATCCTGAAAATAACACCCGGAGTTTCAGTTTTAACCTCGAAGATGACCCCAATGAATGTAGTTCCAATACCGAAAATCATACCGAAGAAGGTCGTTTCATCTCAGAGATAGCCCCGAGATACTCAGTCTTGGTCCCAGAAATAACACCAGGAAAGAGAGCATCAACCTCAGAGGTAACCCCGAGGAATACAGTTGTAGTTCCAGAGATAACCCCAGAGATGCTCGTTTTAACCTATGCAGTCAACTTCAACCTCAAAAACCACATCGAGGCACTCAACTCCAGTCTCAGAGATAACCCCGGGAGGTCAGGCACACCTCAGAGATACCCTTGAGGACATCCAAGATTGCAGCAAAATTTCAATCTCGTAGATAACCTGACGAACGATCATGCTGTCATTAAACCGGAGATAACCCCGGTGAGGGGAAAAATCATCATTTTGCCACCTCTATCCCACATTGTGTCGTCTTAATGCATTTCAACATACATTCTATATAGCAATGTCCCACAAGAACCAAGGAGTTCCAATCCCGACTGACTACTACGCAAGGTAGCATAACAGATAGAATTTGAAGCCTGAAGACCAAGGGTATGGTCTTATCTTCCTGACTTTGTACAACCTCTAATCCCCTGTCATTGCATAGCTCTCAACAATAGCACTCCGTAAAAGGTCTTATACACCTCAATTGGAGGCCCGGATTGAAGTTCTGAAAGTTCGAGCGGACATCACATTGCACGAGTGCACGTACTTCGAGAAAGCGAGATCCGCAGAGCCCAGGGCACCCCGGGCAGCCACAGATACATTTACGGCTGCTACAGGTGTACCTGCGACTCCCCCATCTATAAATAGAGGGCTTGGGGTGGCCATTTTATAAGGGAAAATGACAAGGAAGCCCTATCCAATTTCCTCTGTACACACCCTGAACTGAGTGCTTTCTCATTTTAAACACTTGTGAACTTATATTCAGTCATATTTTTACCAGCGAGAGCCGAGTGTTCATCCATTTAAAGCTATATAAGTCTTCTTTGGCAGTCCACTGTAAGCCTTCTTACACCTTTTAAAGCCTTTCTCTTCTACTGTGCACATACTGTTCTTCACATTGAGAGTTGTGTTACGTGTGTATGTCCAGACTTTGGTCTATGGCTTTTATTTTCTTTTGTGTATATATATATATATATATGGACTAACATTATCGAGTTATACCTCGATTGAGCCTGGACTCACGTCCGGAGCATTTTTTTGCTTTTGTATATATATATATATATATATATATATATATATATATAAATGACAAATCATTTGAATGATAAACCGAAATGGGATCGATATATATCATGTGCATTTATCACTTATATATATATATATATATTTACATTTCACATCGAACTTCGGAGGTTACTTAAGTGGCGGTTGATCATTTTTACTGCTTTATTTATATTTAGTCCCGCCTAGAGTTTACTTCGTGGTGGTTGATCGTCTTTACTACTTTATTTACATTTCTGATCCCACATGGAGGTACTTCGTTGTGGTTGATCATGTCTCTATATATATATTTATCGCTTTTATATATTTATATTTCTGATGCCCCATAGAGGTACTTCGTGGTGGTTGTCATGTCTCTATATATATATTTACCGCTTTTATATATTTACATTTCTGATCCCCCATGGAGGTGCTTCGTGGTGGTTGATCATGTCTGTATATATATATATATATATATTTATAACTTTTATATATATAACTGCTTACTACTTTTATATAAATTACGGCATCATGTGAGACTAGGAATCATGTTATCACGGATTCAGTCTACTGAATCTAGATTCGGTTCCCGTGATGGACATTTTCAACTATAAGTAGCTTGTAAATTATTCACGGTGTTTGAATTTCATTATATGGCTTTCATGCCCATGAGGAGTTCGACACTGCTTTGTACATTATTTTCTCGAAGATGCTTCACATCTCGAAAATAAAAGCAATCAAGCCGAACATTTAATAAAATGGAAGTATCAAAGGCCTCAATTTTTATTAAGCACAGGGTTTGAAAAACCACTTCAGAAAACCTCATTGCATTATCTTGTTTAAAACTGAATTTTAATACAAATTCAAACCTTGTGTATATAGGTGCGAACGAGGTATAACACTACTTCTAAATAATTGCACATTGACCCACACACACACACATTCATATAACAGTTTAATTGAAAAGTGGCAGTCACCGTGGTAACATGGATGTAGGGGGTGCCTAACACCTTCCCTCCGCATAAGCAAGTCCCCGAACCTGAATGAATCTCGGTTTCACAGACCCGTTTAGCAGTGTCACATCACTGGGTCAATGTGGAAACCTTTTCTCGATTGTGTTGGTGCAACAATTTAAAAACACCAACTGGCGAATCTTACAGTCAAATTGTCGACATATAAATGTCGGACCTTTTCACAACTTATTTTTTCAAACAAATCTCACCTAACATAAGAACATCAAAAGACAAGAACAGAAGAGGGATAATAAAAATCCTGACATCGACAGGAACGAGGTAGGAGAATGTAAATTTTTAGGACCGAAAATGGTTCAACAGACAGTGAAAATTGTCCGAGGAATACGAGCAAGATTGATAACAGCTTAAGACAGGCAGAAAAAGTATGCAGATCTGCACCGCCAAAAGAGACATTTCGACATAGGGTCATTTGTGTTTTTGAAAGTATCTCCTTAGAAGGGAAAAATTAGGTTTGGAAAGAAGGAAAATTGAGTCCAAGATTCATAGGACCTTTTGAAGTGCTGAAGCAAATAGGCGAGGTAGCTTATGAAGTGACATTACCTCAAGAATTAGAACACATTCATAATGTATTTCACGTATCGGTGCTATGGCCTTATAAACAAGATCACAAGCATGTAATTCAATATGAGCTTATTCAAGTTGAAAAAGATCTAACCTGAAGAAGTTCCTATTCAAATAATTGACAGGAAAGAACAAGTTTTAAGAAATAAAATAATATCTTCTGTAAAAGTAATATGGAGGAACCACAGTGCTGATGAATCTACGTGGGAAATCAAAAAAAAGATGAAAAAAAGTCACCCCCATCTTTTTGAGTAACCTTGTACTTGTAATTCTGAGGATGAAATCCTTATACGGGGAGGAATGTAATGACTCAGAAATTCTATGCAATATTCAGTTATTATAATATCAAATTTTGAGTATAATTTTTTTTATTTATTGTTGTAGCTTTATAAATATTTACTACTTAATAATTGTTAAGTATCATAGATTATGAATGGTAAAGGAAGTAGGTTGAATTTACCTTAATATAATGATATTTAAATATCAAGAATGAAAAGAAAAGCCAACATAGCTTAATTAAGAAAGATTCTTGACATGAAGCTATATTTGCGTTCAAAGAACTAATTATATTAAGATATAATTAAAAGAGTATTTCATAACGACTAAAAGAATGGGGTACTAGCATGAATTATTTAAATCACACAGAACCATCATTTCTTTTTGCTATTTTGCTAGCTTAACCCTAATATGGTAGATCAAACTCATGAATATTTTTATTTATTGAAAGTCCATAATTTTTATTGGTTCATATTAATTCACTAGCCTCTCTATTATATTTTCATAAGTCAGTGTTTGTTTATATGAGAATCTATATTAAGTTAAGTGTTTGGACAATAATAATTTGTCATGTATGCTTGCAAGTCTCTTTCAATTACTTTTCAAGTGATATGGGTTTTTGTATTATGTCTAAAATAAAGTCAATTCCAGCCTATTTTTCCAGCCCAATTCGGCAACCACATTTGGTGTAAAGGGAGGGCTGTTTTAAGCCCAAATCAAAGCAATGCCCAGCCCATAGTGGAGAAAAGGGAGCTATTTAGTTCAAAGTTCATAGAGCAATTAGTTTAGTTAGGCCGAGTTAGATCAGTTCATAATTAGTTTTATTATGCTTCCAAGAGCCAGGGAGGGGGAAACTAAGAAGCAAGATCTGACATTTTTTATAGGGGTTGGGTAGCCTACTCTAAGGAAGGTGTAGCAGTCATCTTGTAAGAACTAGGTAGAGGTAATGATAGAGGGAAACTAGGGGCCAAGTAGTCTGACTGAAGATAAAAAAAACTCAGCCATATAACCCAACGTTTAGTGGCGAAGCTATGTAAAAAATGTGGGGTCAATTGACCCCACTCAATTTTTGACCCCACTTAATTTTTTTTTAATTTGATACTAGGCACCTAACCCTTAATTTCATTCACCAACTTAGAAACTCATCATCCCAAAAACAGAGAGAGAAGGGCACAGGGAGGCATGCGACACCAACAATGACAAAGTGCTTCTCTTCTCTTCCCCAATTTAGTAACTCACCATTCAGTCATTCACCAAGACACCAAGTGCTCCTCTTCTCTAATTATCCTCCAGTCCTCTGGGTATGCTTAAGAATAAGATATACGCTAAATTGCTAATCATCTGATTCATCTCGCTATTAATTGGGATTGCACTGTGATTTAGTTTCAATCCAGTTCTATATGTTACAGATTACAGAGAATAGACTTAATGATTTTTTGTTGTTGTAGTTTTATTAATTATATGTCATATGTGTAGCTTGATTCTATCTCATGGGCTTCTTTGAATCTCTTTCCAGAATCAAATTGGCACAACAGACCATCTTTCTTTTTTTTCAATCATAATTGATTTTAGGTGTGAACTAAGTTTTATTTATTCTTGTTGTAATTTCCCCCTTTTGTTAGTATTATTAAATTGGATGCATATGTCCCCTTTTCAACAAAATTTGAGTTCATGAAATTGGCAGTTTGGCATAACTTTATTTTTTGTTGTAATTAAATTCATAATATCTTTAATTCTTTAAACAGCCAATATGGACAAATTTGTATTCAGAAAAGCTTCTGCATTTGAAGAATCATGTTCTAAATAAAAATTAGAAAAAAGATGATGATAAAGTAGATTTGGGAAATCTTAAAGCAGACCCTGGGTTGCGAAAGAAAATATCAAAGTATCATCCTAATATTCAAGATGAAGTAAGAAGAGCATTCATGCTAAAGGGTCCCTGTCAGCCTCTCAAACATAACTTCCCATAAACTCAAATTGAGGGATACTTACGTAGATTTAATCCTTCTTGGTTTAAAGAATATGGAAATTGGTTGGAGTATAACATAGCTATTGATGCAGTATTTTGCTTATGTCGCTATTTATTTAGGCCGGACACTGGAAAACAAGTGGGTTGTGATTCTTTTAATACTAACGGCTTCACAACATGGAACAAGAAAGAGAGATTTGATATTTATGTTGGAGGGCCTAATAGTGCTCATTACCAAGCTTGGAGTAAATGTCAAGATTTGATGAAACCAAAGCAAAACATTTAGAATATTTTTATTAAACAATTTGAACAAACGAGACATGAATATCGAATTTGCTTAAATGCATCACTTGATTGTATAAGATTTCTTTTGCATCAAGGGTTATCCTTTCGTGGTCACGATGAAGATGAGGATTCAAGTAATAGAAGAAATTTCTTACAGCTTCTATAATTTCTTGCTAATCACAATGAAAGTATCAATAATGTTGTGTTGCAAAATGCTCTAAAAAATTTGAAATTGGTGTCAAGTGATATTCAGAAAGATATTATAAATTGTGTTGCAGTAGAAACTACCATTGCTATCATTAGTGATATTGGAGATGATGTGTTTGCAATAATAGTTGATGAGTCTAGTGAAATTTCATTTAAAGAACAGATGGCCATAGCTTTACGCTATGTAAATAGAAAGGGATGTGTTGTTGAATGTTTTGTTGGTATAGTTCATGTTACTAGTACCACTGCTTCATTGCTTAAAGAAGCAATTGAGACCTTTTTCTCAAGTCACAAACTAAGTTTATCAAGAATACGTGGTCAAGGGTATGATGGAGCCAGTAACATGCGAGGTGAATTTAATGGTCTCAAAACCATAATCATGAATGAGAATCCTTTTGCATTTTATGTCCATTGTTTTGCTCATCAACTCCAATTAACTATTGTAGCTGTTGCTAGTAAGCATAAACACATTGCTTGGTTTTTTAACTAGGTTTCTGATTTGTTAAATGTGGTTGGAGCATCATGCAAGCGTCGAGATAGTCTTCGAGATAAATAAGCTACTAGAGTCGGGAAAACATTGATGAATAATGAACTTCAAAGTGGTAAAGGCTTGCATCAAGAAACTAGTCTTAAACGGGCAGGTGAACTTGATTCTTATGTTCTCCTCAGTTATTGATGTACTTGAGGAGGTTTCAGATGATGGTTTGGTATACCAACAAAAAGGTATTGCTTTTGGTTTATTAGAGTCATTGCAATCATTTGTTTTTGCATTTGATCTAATATTGATGAGAGAGATATTGAGAATTACAAATGAATTATCACAAGCATTGCAAAGAAAGGATCAAGACATTGTAAATGCTATGGAATTAGTTAAAGTGTCTAAGCAACTATTAAGGTTATGAGAGATGAGGATGGGAGAAACTACTTGATGAAGTTTGTTTATTTTGCAACAAACACAAAATTGACATTATAGATATGAATGCTTTATTCCATGGGAGATCAAGTCGAAAATCTCAAGGTATTACAAATTTTCACCATTATTATGTTGAGATATTTTGTCTTTATTTTGGATTAGCAACTTCAAGAATTAAATGATCGTTTTTACGAAAACAATCTTGACTTGTTTTTATCGTTAACATGCTTAAATCCTAGTGATTATTTCGCTGGTTTTGATATGGACAAATTGATTCATCTCACTAGCATTTATTCAAATTACTTTTCTCCAATGGATCTTATGAAACTTGATAGTCAACTAGATAATTACATTTCTGATATGCAGACAAATCAAGAGTTTTTGGAAGTTCAAGGGATTAGTTGTCTTGCAAGAAAGCTCGTAGGTACTAAGAAATATATTATATTTCCTTTAGTATATCGACTTCTAAAGTTGGCATTAATCTTACCTGTTGCGACTGCTACTGTTGAAAGAGCTTTTTTTACGATGAAGATAATTAAGAGTAGGTTGCACAATTCCATGGCAGATTAACTGATGAATGATTGCTTGATTACATACATCGAGAAGGATGTATTTGATTGCATTGACAATGAAAGTATTATGCAACGATTTCAACGAATGAAAACATGCAAAGGAAAATTGCAATTATTATATTAGACTAGTTATTTTTTATGGATAAGTTTGATGGCTGCAACAATGACATATTATATTTTTGTGGTTATATATTTGAGTCATTTTTTGTTACTATAATTATCAATTTTAATTTATTGTCCGATACTCTAATTATTGACCCCACTACGAACCAATCCTAGCTTCGCCACTGCCAACGTTACACCCAAGTTTAGATGGTTACACCACTTAATTGTGCTCCAAAAGTCATAACTATAGCAGTCATATTTAGTGAAGAAAAGAAGGTGATTCCAGCTGGGGAGGGAGGAGATATTCAGCAACAAAGCCACCCCAATCACCAAGCTGTTAAGATAAGTTAATTTAGATCCTTTTCCACTTCAATTTTGATGAGAAGCTGGAATACTATGGCCGACTGGCCTGAAAATAAAATGATTGCGTGGTTGTAATTGTTATCATCGTGGCTGCGTTGGTATTTTGACTATTCTATAATTTATTATTATGTGGTTGTCTTGGTTGTTATTTTAAAGCCATAATGTTGGGGCCAAATAGCTAAGAAGGTATGTACTATATGCATATATGTAGACTACACACTACATGTTTGATAAAATGTTAAGACTAGGACTGTTATAGTGTCAAGGCAGGCTAGCTGGGAATGGACTCTAAAATCATGTCTAAGTTCTAATAAAAAGTGTTTTTATGCTTCAAATATACTATAGGCCTAAGTATAACATATATTGGTGTAACTTACATTGTAATGTATTGAATTTCCAGATCAATTTGAAAATAAAAATCTAAATAATGAATTTTTATTTTTTGATATTATTTATCTTGCATATGTATATTTGCAATGTGGTGTGAATATTGGTGGAAATTATGACGAATGAATTGTTTGAGTTGTGATTTTGGGGATAGAATCCTTGTAAGGAGGGAAGGATGTAATGATCCAGAATTTTATGTATAATTTCAAATATTTATTGAATTAAATAAATATTTTAGTTGATGTGTTTATTGTTAAATAAATATTTGTTTAATTTGATTATTTGTTTTGAGAATTAACTTAATTAAAGTAATATGTTAATTAAGTTGGTATTTGGTAATTTTGTATTTTGAAGTTAGTTAAATTAAAAGAGTGATGAATTAATTATTATATGATAATATTCTAATTTAATTTAATAATTAAATTAGAGAGTTGATAAAGATTAAATGAATTGTTATAATGTTATTTTGATTTAATTTAATAATTAAAAGTGATGTACTAATTTATTAAATAAAATTATAATGAAAATTATAATTTTGTGACAATTTGAGTATGTGGCATTTTGATTTAATAGGTTGTTGTTAGTATTAATTTAATTAAATTTGAATTTGGAAATTTAATTAAATAGGGTGTGACAATTAAACTATATAGCAAGTGAGTTATTAAAATAAATTAAAAGGAGTTTAAATTTGGTTTTACCAAATAAGGCTTAAGGCTTCTTAAATTCTTATTTTATTTTATTTTTCCAAACAAAGCAATATGGCTTTTGATTTTCAAAAGTTTTATAACTGATGATTTTATAACTAATGATATAATTATAAGTATAATAATTGTCAGTTTATGTTTTTTTACGTTAAGTATTTTCTAAGCCTAAGTGAAAGAACAAAGTTTGAGAGGGAGAGAGAGCCTTGGAGAGAAATTGAGAAGGGAAGAGAGTTTCTTTGTGAATTTGAGAAGGAAGTGACAATCAAAACCTCTCTAATCATCTTTGCTAAGGTTTAATCAAGAATCAAAGGTAAGAAATTTAGTTTTATTCTTGGTTTATGTTTTCTTGAGTTCTTCATAAAAGTTGGATTTTGGTTTGTTGAGATATAATGTTACATGTGTTACTAGATGTTTATAATCTATTAGTTGTTATCTAGAAATGATTTTCAGAAATCAAATTCATATGAAACTTGTTTTAAATGAATATTCGGGTTATATTCTTAGTTTATATGTTCTTGAGTTTTTTCCATAAAAACATTGATTTTGTTGTATAATTTGATGAGATATGGTCTATATATGTTAGTTGATGATTATAATATGTTATATATAGTTTACAAATGATTTTGGAGTATCAAATTCATGAGTAGTCATGTTTGAGAAGAAGGAATTGGTTTTGGATGAGTATTTCAATATAGCCTATTTTGAGTCAAAAATTGATGTTCAATTCATGTAGTAAACTATAAATTGATGATCATTTGTGTTAATACATTCAAAAACGAAAATAACGCAAGTTGAATGAATCAATTCTGTTAAGAAATGAATTAGTAGTGAATGAATTCGCTAAACATGTTAAAATGTGAAAATTTAGTATAAACATGAGTTTTAGGTCAAGATTTGGGTTAGTTAATTTTTTTTTAAATTGTTGATTCTTTGGTATGTTGTAGTTCTATGAATTACGAATACATAAAATCAAAAATAGACTAATTTGGATGTGTATAGCTTAAGTTATGAAGATTAGTAGGAGAAAAAGGGTCAAAAATCACAAGAACAGTAAACTGGTAATTCTAGTTCTGCTATTAGGCGCAGCTGCACTGTGCCCTAAGTCTCTTGGTGCACAAATTGTCTTTGTCCCAAAAGCTTATTTGGGTGCACTACAAGGCATGTATCTCGTTAGATGTAACAGTTTTGACATCCTTTGGTAAAATGGCCATAACGTTTTCATACGAACTCTGATTGAGGCAATTTAGGATGATTCGGAAAGATAACGAGTAGACCTACAACTTTCATTCTTTAAGTTTTTCTATTTGAGATTGGGAATAGGGGTAAACATGACCATCTTTTTGACTGATGTATATTCGGAGGCAATCGGAGGGCGTCAGGTGTGACGCCCCCAAAATAGGTATACATCACCCATCTTGAGTCGCCAAATACATGGTACAGAATACAAATACAAACTTAATTATACAAACGTCGTGTAATATACGACAAAACATAGCTGAGAGTTTAAACAGGAATATTGCCTTCTATACAATATCCACTCTCAAATAGAGTCCTCATTACATTTATTGTCACACTATTTTACAGAATAGTGAAGACTACTAATACACCATCTCGGACCATCACTCTGTTCCCCAATTAGTCCCGGCTACGTTCTCATTTTCTGAAGAGAACAATGAAAGCAAAAGGGTGAGCTCAACTAGCCCAATAAGAAATATTATGACTAAGATAATGCAAAATAAATTATCATTAGTCTTCAATAATGTTAAATTGATAAAATATAATAGACATCAAGTTTAACTGCAGCGGAATAAGCAATCCATTAGAAGAGTCAAGTAGAGCATGATATCTACTATCTTCTATGATTTAAAATGTTTTCATCAATTTTTATCGCCAGGACTCAGCTTAATAATAAACCACATCATCGAGTCATCCCTGCACTACGGGCCAAGGATAATCATTAATTCATCAATGGTCATGACTATACCGAATAATCCTTGGTCATAATCATACCAAAAACTGTCCATCAATGCACTACAGGCCACTGAGGACTTTTACCACATCATTTATAACATTACAGGTCATAATTATACCGAATAATCCCTGGTCATAATCATACAAAGTCCATCTATGCACGTAAGCCAAAGATGACTTTCATCACAATATAAGCATGAGGATGATGACAATGACATAATAATTCAATAAAACAAGTTCAAGGATAAATTTTAAAGATTTAAAATTTTAGTTTATCCAAAAATCAATAACGTCCACATTGTCAACATGATACTTCTTTGTGGAGTAAAATTCAAGAATGTTCAAAAGAATATTTCCATGAAAAGATACTGGATGAAGCGCAAATATCCAGGATAATAATAAAGAATGGAATAACAGAAGAATTCACAGCGCGCATGTAATCCGCACGCATGAGTTATTCCAAGAATAATAAAGAACGAAACTAGGTCAATGCGTAATACACACATCGAGATATTCCAATGAATAATAAAGAATGGAACTAGGTCATTCGTAATCCGCACAAAGAGGATATTCCAAATGTAATAATAAAAATGGAATAATAATAGAATTCACCGAGGGCATGCGATAGACCATACGCATAAAAGTTATTCCAATGAATAATAAAGAATAGAATAACGAAAGAATTTCACCATGTATGCGGTATTTGGCATGAATACACGTTATTCCAACATAATAATAAAGAATGGAATAACAAATTCTTACAGTATTGAAAGAAAATAATTCTCTTCATGAATACGAAAGAATAATACCCCTTACCTTAGATAGAAGAGTATTCCAACTGGTAGGGCAAGGATATTTTTGAAGAAAACTTATACTGTTTTCTATGCTCAAAGCTTTCTTAAACTCTAAAGAAATACGCTCAAGATTATAGAAGAAGAATTCTCTGAACTTCTAGTGTGATTTTCAATTCTAACTAAACATCTTATTTATAGGAGAATGGAAAGGATACTATGCAATAAAATATAATATATTCTATTTGTAATATATATATATATATATATATTATTTAAAATCTAATAAAACAAATAACTTTATAAAAGTATTTTGTTTTATATAAAAAGATTTTACTATGCAAATACTATGCAGGCACTTATGCAAATACTATGTATAATAATATAATATATTCTATTTATAATCTAATAAAATAAATAACTTTATAAAAATATTCATTTTATATAAAAAAATATTTTACTATGCAAACACTATGTAGGCACTATGCAAACACTATGCATAATAAAATATATTATATTCTGTTTATAATCAAATAAAACAAAACTTTATAAAAAGTATTTTGTTTTATATAAAAAGATTTCTGTTTTATTACATTTATAATAATAATAAAACAAAATTCATCATCATTACTATAATTCACACTATTAATCGCCCAGTCGCTCCCGAGAAAGAGGGGCTTTCCAATAAGAATTTCTCCTATTGGCCTTGAATTAGATGACGAAACCTCTCCTTGATGAACTTCTAGACATCATTAATATTGCAAATAATAATATTAACAACTTTGTTATCTCAATTATTGATTTAATAATATATAAAATATCGACAATAATTGAATCAAATAACGTGAGATACTATGCAACAATTACTGTAGCAATAATTGAACAAAAATGAGTGACTTCTCATGTAAGCATCAATAATCAATACCGTGTGATACTATTCAACCACACGTATTACTATACTTTTAACACCGGGTGTTTCAACAGTTAACGGTAAAACTTCCGCCGTTATTTTGATATAAAATATTTTTGTCATTTTCTCAATCCGAGAATAATTCTGTTGTGGGGTCCACCAATGATTGTGCCATCGTATGAATATTCCCTGACCAATCGAATATTATATAACAACTTGCATACTTTGTAAAATTTATAAATATTACCCACAACTATAACATTATATGAAATTCACTCCATAATATTAAAAAATAATTTTATAGAAAATTCATTTTTATTCAAAAAAGTTGGGGTCTTACAACCTCCCCTTCTTATGAAATTTTGCCCTCGAAATTAGGGTACGTATTTGGTATGTCAAAGAGGTAAGGATACCTTGATTTCATTTCAGATTCTAACTCCCAGATCATTTCCTCAACATCGTGGTTTTTCCATAAAACTTTGACTTGAGGTATAACCTTGGAGCGTAGAATATATTCCTTCTTATCCCAGATTTGAACAGGAACCTCTTCATACGTTAAATCTTCTGCTATTTCGTCCGGTTCTAACTCAATAATGTGGTTCGGGTCTTCCACATATTTAAGTAACATGGATATGTGAAAAACGTTATGAACACGAGACATACTTGGCGGTAAAACAAGTCTATAGGCCACAGTTCCTACTCGATCAAGGATTAAAAATGGGCCAATGAATCGAGGATTGAGATTTCCTCTCTTTCCAAATCTTGTAACTCCTTTCCATGGAGCAATACATAACAACACATGATCTCCAATATCGAATTCCACGTCCTTTCGATGAAGATCAGCATAACTCTTTTGTCGATCTTGTGAGGTTTTTATACGTTGCCGGATCGTTTGAATCTTTTCTGTAGTCATACGTACCAACTCTGGTCCCAACAACGTTGCTTCACCCACCTCATCCCAGCATACTGGAGAATAACATTTTCTTCCATACAACGCTTCGAATAGAGCCATGCCAATACTTGCTTGATAGCTGTTGTTGTAGGAAAACTCCACCAACGGTAAGAACTTGTCCCAACTTCCCTAGAAGTCAAGGACATAGAGTCTTAATAAATCTTCAAGAGTTTGAATAGTCCTCTCTAATTGTCCGTCCATTTGAGGATGATATGCCGAACTAAATCATAAATCTGTGCCCATAGCTTTTTGCAAACTAACCCAAAATCTTGAAGTGAATCTTGGGTCTCGATCAGAAACTATGGATACTGGCATACCATGCAATCTTACAACCTCGTTTATGTACATACGAGCAAGACGTTCAAGTGTATAAGTTTCTCGTATAGGTAAGAAGTGAGCAGACTTGGTCGATCTATCAACAATAACCCAAATTGCATCTATGCCTTGAGAAACCTTGGGAAGACTAGTAACGAAATCCATGGTAATGTGCTCCCACTTCCATTCTGGAATTTCAAGTGGTTGCAATGGACCCTTAGGTACTTGATGCTCCGCCTTGACTCGTTGACAAGTTAAACACCTTGAGATAAACAACGCTATCTCTCTCTTCATATTGCTCCACCAAAATATATGACAAAGATCACGATACATTTTGGTACTCCCAGGATGGATTGCAAACGGTGTGTTGTGCGCCTCCATCATGATTTTATACTTTAAATCAGGGTCGTTAGGAACACAGAGTCTGGAGTTGACTCAAAGTATTCCTTCTTCATCGTTTCTTGCTTCTGAAATAGCACCTTCTTGCACTTTCTTCCTCATACGCATCAGCTCCAGGTCTGTAGCTTGAGCAGCTTTAACTTTATCAATTAAAGTCAGTTCTACTCGTATATTCGCCATCATCACATGGGTCTCTGGAGTCTTTAACTCTATCTCCATCCTTTGCAAGTCACACAAAATGGGCCTTTGCATTGACAATATCGCACTCGTACCCGCATATGATCTTCTACTCAATGCATCAGCTACCACATTTGTTTTTCCATAATGGCATTAGATGGTATGATCATAATCTTTCAACAGTTCAAGACAACGTTATTGTCGAATGTTGAGTTCCTTTTGAGTGAAGAAATATTTGAGGCTTTTATGATCCGTAAAGATCTCCACTTTCTCCCCATACAAGTAATGCCTCCAAATTTTAAGTGCGAAGACAACAGCTACCAACTCTAGATCATGAGTAGGATAATTCCTCTCATATTCTTTGAGTAGCCGAGAGGCATAGGCTATGACTTTCCCATGTTACATGAGAACACATCCTAACCCTTTGCCCAAAACATCACTGTAGATGACAAATCCCTCCGAGCCAGATGGTATTGTTAGAACAGGTGCTGAAATGAGTGTCCTCTTGAGTTCTTGAAAACTCTTCTCACATTCCTCGCTCCAACTGAATTTTGTATCTTTTTGAGTCAGCTGAGTTAGTGGAGTAACGATTCGAGAAAATCCTTCCATGAATCTCTGATAATAACCAGCTAAACCGAGAAAGCTACGTACTTTGGTAACTGATTTAGGTTGCTCCCATCTTTGAATTGCTTCAATCTTTGTCGGGTCAATAGATATTCCATGACTTGATACTATGTGCCCAAGGAATGCTACTTCCTCAAGCCAGAACTCGCATTTCTTCAACTTGGCATAAAACTTGTTTTCACAAAGCTTTTGGAGTATCAGCCTCAAGTGTTGCTCATGATCTTCACGGCTTTTGGAATATATGAGGATGTCATCAATAAAGACGACCACAAAGTGATCCAAATATTCCTTGAATACTCGGTTCATTATATCCATGAAGGCAGCAGGATCATTAGTCAATCCAAAAGACATGACTAGGAATTCATAATGCCCGTACGAAGTTCTAAAAGTCGTCTTTGGAATGTCATCGGTTCTAATCTTCAATTGGTGATATCCGAAACGAAGATCAATCTTTGAAAAGAATTTGGCGCCTTGCAACTGGTCAAAAAGGTCATCAATACGTGGCAATGGGTACCTATTTTTGATGCTGACATGATTTAACTCCCAATAATCAATACAAAGTCGCATACTCCCATCTTTCTTCTTCACGAATAGAACAGGAGCACCCCAAGGAGAAGTACTAGAACGAAGGAAACCGATGTCTAACAATTCCTGTAGCTGGGTCTTTAACTCCTGAAGTTCAATTGGAGCCATTCGATATGGGGCTTTGGAAATGGGTTTTGTACCAGGTTCAAGGTCGATACAAAATTCAATTTCACGCTCTAGGGGTAGGCCATGAAGTTCTTCAGGGAATACGTCAGGATATTTATTAACAATAGAAATATCATTCAAAACTGAGGTATTTTTGTTTAGATCCATGACATGAGCTATGAAAGCTTGACATCCATTTTTCAATAAACGAATAACTTTATGGCTTGAGATGAAAGTGATTGATTTTAATGGTTTGGTTGCTTGAATTCGCATAATAGGTTGGTTAGGAATATGAAAGCTAACAACCTTACGAAAATAATCAATTTTTGCATGATGAGTAGTTAACCAATCAATCCCTAGAATCACATCAAATGCAAGTATTTTCAAAGAAATAAGATCGACAAGTAATGTGCGGTTACCGATTTGAATCAAATAAGACTTATAAACCGTGGATGTAATGAAGGTTTCTCCCAACGGAGTTTCAACATATAAGTCAAAGTCCAATTTCTCCAGAGTCAAATTTAAATGTTGAACGCAAGTAGGAGAAATAAAGGAATGGTAGAACCGGTATCAAATAAAGTATAAACTTCACTAGAGTTTATGATTAGCTTACCCGTGATCACCTCGTTCGGATTCCTCTCTTTTTGGGAGGTTACGACAAATGCTCTCCCTTGAACTACCGATTTTGTCTTGTTTGGGACACCCTTGGATGCCTCCATGCCAGCTAGACTTGACTTTGGTGCACGACAAAATCGGGCTAGGTGACCTTCTTTTCCACAATTGTAACATGCTTTGGACTGCATCGTGCAGTTTGGACTTATGTGTGCTTCCCCTCCACATTTGTAACATACGACCGGCGGTCGTTCTCCTTCCTTAACAATAGGTGCTGGTGCTGACGTCTTTCCATCATTATTGAATCTTCTCCTCTTGAAATGTCCACTCTTATTGTCATGGCCATGATTACCACTAAAGTGATTACCATTTCTGGCATGTTGATTCCCTCCACATTTGTTGTCACCGCTTCGATAACTGCTACCACTGGTATTATTGACTTGCCGGCTGCTCTTTCTTGGTTGGGTTGACTCATTATGGCGCTCTAATAACTGAGCCCTATTCACAACATTTGAATACAAACACAGTTTATGAGAGATAAGGTATTAACATATCTCGGGTTTCAAACCTCTTAGAAACATTTGCGTCATTCTCTCCTCATTATCAACCAAGTGGGACGCAAACCGAGACAACTCGACATACTTGGCTTCGTACTGCGCCACGGTCATATTGTTTTGCTCAAGCTTGATGAACTCTACCTCCTTCATGTGACGAATACTTTCAGGAAAGTACTTGTCGTTGAACAGCTCTTGGAACTTCTCCCAAGACATTTTGAGTGCGGTATGTTGAGTACACTTTACAGATTCCCACAAGTAATTTGCCTCTGCTCGCAACATGAAAGTGGCAAAGGGAACCTTTTGCTCCTCGGAGCATCCCAAGACATCAAATATCTTGTTGATCTGCTTTATCCACGTCTTCGCCTTAAGTGGTTTTGGCTCTCCAAAAAACTCCGGTGGTCCCAGCTCCTTGAATCGCTTAGCGGTGGACCATCAAGAGAGTTATTAATGTTCCACCTCGCATTTTGGACAGGAGCCACCTTCACCTGATGTTGCATGAATTGCATAAAACCTCTGAACATCTCATCGTTCATCATTTGATCGTTGTTGTTTACCTAAGGATTATTGTCTTCCGGTTGCACATTATCCTGGGTATTAATCTGTGGTGACTCAACGGTCTCATGTGCTTCATTGCTTATCTCAATATTTCCGGATGCCATTTTCAAATACTTCCACAAAACAAGGGTTAATTATCATATCACATATTATCCCTATACTCTGACCGACCAATTAAATACCAAATAAACTTAGGTAGGTCATACTAGCAAAGAAATTCCCCGTCTCTCCCCTCCTAGTTCTTATCTCACATCTCAGCCAGGGATCATATCCCTAAGCATTGATACCAACTGTGACGCCTCCAAAATAGGTATACATCACCCATCTTGAGTCGCCAAATACATGGTACAGAATAAAAATACAAACTTAATTATACAAACATTGTGTAATATACGATAAAACATAGCTGAGAGTTTAAACATGAATATTGCTTTCTAGACAATATCCACTCTCAAATAGAGTCCTCATTACATTTATTGTCACACTATTTTATAGAATAGTGAAGACTACTAATACACCATCTCAGACCATCACTCCATTCCCCGACTAGTCCCGACTACATTCTCATTTCCTGAATAGAACAATGAAAGCAAAAGGGTGAGCTCAACTAGCCTAGTAAGAAATATTATGACTAAGATAATGTATAATAAATTATCATTAGTCTTCAACAATGTTAAATTGATAAAATACAATAGACATCAAGTTTAACTGCAGTGGAATAAGAAATCCATTAGAAGAGTCAAGTAGAGCATGATATCTACTATCTTCTATGATTTAAAATGTTTTCATCAATTTTTATCGTCGAGACTCAGCTTAATAATAAACCACATCATCGAGTCATCCCTGCACTACGGGCCAAGGATAAGCATTAATTCATCAATGGTCATGACTATACCGAATAATCCCTAGTCATAATCATATCAAAAACTGTCCATCAATGCACTACAGGCCACTGAGGACTTTAAACACATCATTTATAACATTACATGTCATGATTATACCGAATAATCCCTGGTCATAATCATACAAAGTTCATCTATGCACGTAAGCCAAAGATGACTTTCATCACAATATAAGCATGAGGATGATGACAATGACATAATAATTCAATAAAACAAGTTCAAGGATAAGTTTTAAATATTTAAAATTTTAGTTTATCCAAAAATCAATAACGTCCACATTGTCAACATGATACTTCTTTGTGGAGTAAAATTCAAGAATGTTCAAAAGAATATTTCCATGAAAAGATACTGGATGAAACGCAAATATCCAGGATATTCTACTAATTTCATAGAGTATAGAAGCCAAAACTTTAACCAACTGAGTATAATAGAATATATGAAATTGCAAATGGATTTTCACCCGCCATGCGGTAATCCACGTAGACAGATCATTTCCACAATTTAATGAGGAATGAATACGAAGAATCATTCACCATGCATGCGGTAATCCACATAGACAGGTTATTCCAACAGAATAATAAAGAATGGAATAACAGAAGAATTCACCAGCGTATGTAATCCGCGTGACGCAGTTATTCCAACGAGAATAATAAAAAGAATGGAACCAGTCATGCGTAATCCACACAGACAGGTTATTCCAACAGAATAATAAAGAATGGAACCAGGTTATGCGTAATCCACACAAACAGTATATTCCAATAGAATAATAAAGAATGGAACTAGGTCATGCGTAATCCGTACAGACAGGTTATTCCAACAGAATAATAAAGAATGGAATAATAATAGAATTCACCAGGCATGCGATAGACCGCACAGACAGGTTATTCCAACAGAATAATAAAGAATAGAATAACAGAAGAATTTCACCATGTATGCGGTACTTCGCATAGACATGTTATTCCAACATAATAATAAAGAATGGAATAACAGCTCTTACGAGTATTGAAAGAAAATAATTCTCTTCATGAATACGAAAGAATAATACCCCTTACTTTAGATAGAAGAGTATTCCGACTGGTAGGGCGAGGATATTTTTGAAGAAAACTTATACTGTTTTCTACACTCAAAGCTTTCTTAAACTCTAAAAAAAATATGCTCAAGATTATAGAAGAAGAATTCTCTGAACTTCTGGTGTGATTTTCAATTCTAACTAAACATCCTATTTATAGGAGAATGGAAAGAAAATTATGCAATAAAATATAATATATTTTATTTATAATATATATATATATATATTATTTAAAATCTAATAAAACAAATAACTTTATAAAAGTATTCTGTTTTATATAAAAAGATTTTACTATGCAAACACTATCACGAGCCTTATGCAAACACTATGCATAATAAAATATAATATATTCTATTTATAATCTAATAAAATAAATAACTTTATAAAAGTATTCATTTTTATATAAAAAGATTTTACTATGCAAACACTATACATGCACTATGCAAACACTATGCGTATAAAAAATATATTATATTCTATTTATAATCAAATAAAACAAAACTTTATAAAAAGTATTCTATTTTATATAAAAAGTTTTCTATTTTATTACATTTATAATAATAATAAAACAAAATTCATCATCATTATTATAATTCACACTATTAATCGACTTAATTAGTCGCTCCTGTGAAAGAGGGGCTTTCCAATAAGAATTTTTCCCTATCAAGCGCGAATTAGGTGACCAAACCTCTCATTGACAAAACTTCTAGACATCGTTAATATTGCAAATAATAATATTAACAACTTTGTTATCTCAATTATTGATTTAATAATATATAAAATATCGACAATAATTGAATCAAATAACGTGAGAAACTATGTGTAATACCTGAGAAATTCCTCATATTATTAAATAAATATGCTAATGAAAGTAATATTTATATGAATAAAAGTGTTAACATTTTATTGAGATCAATTGATTTGTATTAGATCAATGTGCATTGAGAAGCTTAGTTTAAGCTTAGAAGATTATGCCTAGTGTGGCATTGAGATGTAAATAATTATTGCATATGATGATAAGCTTAACTTATACAAGTTATTATGTGAGTGGAATTATTAATTGAGGGATAACTTAATATTGGATCTAGGATTATCCGAGCCCAACCTTAGTATGTGGATTGGGAGTCTAGCCCAATAACTTAATTGATGAACTTTTGAGTTAGCCCAATAACTTGGAACATTTAAAGACCAATTCGGAACCCAACATAATAATTGGTACAAGGGTTGACTTTTAAAATATGGCGTAGGCAAAGGTGTGCCCCGACCACCACCCATGCTTATGTCTCAAATCGCTTCTCTTGTCTCAAGTTAGGGGTCACCAAGTACAAAGGACGATGAGCCTAAACTCTCTTTACGTAAACTTTCAAGTTGCTAATCCTAGTAATCATGGCTAGGTAGTGAGTGGTCATTTGGCATGAAGTGGTTAAACAACTCCTTAAGCAACCATTGTTCCTTTCTATTATTAGCACGGATCCCCACATTGTGTAAAGAAATGGTCTAGTCCATGCTTTCTCTATAAATACGAAATGCCTTTGCGATCCATTATATTATTAAGAGTATTGGAGACATCTGAGTGAAGAATTCTTAGTCGTTAAGCATTTAGAAGCCAAATCGATTAATGTGAGATATCAAGGTTGAGAAGGTAAAATTTCTACTTCGTTCTTAACTTGAGTCCGGTTTGATCCTTGGTTTTTCCTAATTAATAGGTCAAGTATGATGAACTAGCATGTTATAAGGCGTTAGGAAGTTCACTTTCGTGCATGAACACGTCAATGAAAAATTGTTAGAATTAAAACTTAGGACTTGATGCTTCTGACATAATTCAGATGACACTCTACTATCCAAATCATAGTGTCATGTCATATTGGTGCTGGTCTTTTGGAAAACACTATGATTGCTCACTTAAAATCTGCAAGTGTCTGGACTACTCTACGATTCCTGGGAAGGTCCACCATGTAGATGACTACGACCGTAGAGTAAGATTGTTGATCGTAGAGTGATAGCCAGCCTGACTACGATCGTAGAGTAAGATTGTTGATCGTAGAGTAATGGCTGATTGTCGACCGTAGAGTAATATTGTTGATCGTACAGTAACATAATAATCGAGTTTGGGCGTGTGAGGCCATGAAACAAGAAGTGTTGTCTTCAGACAAGAAGTATTGTCTTCGGACAAGAAGTGTTATCTTCGAACAAGAAGTATTGTCTTCGGACAAAAAGTATTGCCTTCGAACAAGAAGTGTTGTCTTCGGACAAGAAGTATTGTCTTCGGACAAGAAGTATTGTCTTCGGACAAGAAGTGTTTTCTTCGGACAAGAAGTATTGTCTTCGGACAAGAAGTATTGCCTTCGGACAAGAAATGTTGTCTTCGGACAAAACGTAATGTCCTCGGACGAGTCGTAATGTCTTCTTGACATGGCGGATGCCCTCGGAGATGACAGGATAACCCGGGTTCGGATAGGGCGAGATGTCTTGGGACTCGGAGACAAAGACCATAACTTGAAATAAGGATGAACGTATGTATATCCCTTACTGTTATAAACTGTTATCACCCGAACCAAAATATAAAAAGTTTTACTAGCTTCGGGAAAACAATTCTAATACCTGCAAGCATGCGTAGAAAAGGTCATTCGTCAGTAGGTATGATTAAAGAGATGTTAATGGATGCAATATTCATAGATAGAAGAATGTATAATGAGTACATGTTATTTATATATGTATATATCAAGTGTGTTTGGCTAATGAATACCTATACTTATGTAAATAGGACAACATAGTTCATTGAGGTGATTTTTGCTATAAGTGGTAATCAGCGCTAAAGGCAAGTTCCCTAACCTTACTCAATTTTCATTGAGCAAGTTTCTAAACCTTATCTTGTTACATTGAGCAAGTTCTTACCCTAAACCTCGTTGACCGAGTTTATTATCCCTACTTGTTATCGTTATATAAATTGATTGATTCATCTTTCTACATTGAGCAAGTTATCATTATTATAAATCTAGCTTATCTTGTTTATTAAAGTTTATTAATCCTTCAAGCAGGATGTTGTTATACAATAATTATTCTATTGTATACCTGTGAGATTTTATCCAAGTTGAATTATCTGTTATTGTTAAACATGGTTAGACTAGCGAACCCCTATTGATTCGTCTAGTCCATAGTTGATGAAGCGTTCTAAATTTTAGAACCCTTGATGAATTATCCAAACCAAACTTCCTTGAGTGCGGACGAACGTTAAACCGAGATGAACAACCCTCATGGGAGGAAATGATATGTTGTTTGCAACCAATAGCAAGCGTGCGCACTCAAGTATGATTAAATGTTATGCATAACATAGGGAGGGTACTTTAGGTGATCCCCGATGTACTCGTTTATTGTGGATTCTGATGTAATATCATTAATTCTAGTAAGAGTTCTTAGTCCTTAGTATTTGCTTTCGAGACTTATTCATGATGAACCTCGAAAGGAGTAAATCCTAAAATTGTGATATACTTGATCTATAACGACACCTATTGAATACTCTTGATGTTTCTTGATATTCGGAACTACTTATCATTTTGAAATCACGAGAATTTTAAATGCTATAACCGCTTGTCCCTCACTTGTTTGGGCAAATTTGTTGCGCATTCTTGCTTCCTAAAATATTACAGCTTAAAAGCGAGCGCAAGGCGGTACTTGAGGAAAGGACAAGGGAAAGGGCAAGGCGACAGAATAATTTAGCCCTTAAGACTAGAAGTATTATTATTATCGTTATTATGATGTATTCAAGAATGATTAAGCTATGTTAAGCTAATCACATAATTGTAATAGTAATGGTTCACGGTTGCATTTGGGGACGCGAATATTTATATTATATCAATGTAATTATTCTATTATTTCCGTTGTTAATGATTTAGCAAGATATTCGTAGTTGTACGTGATGCACCGAATTCGAGATATAGGTGTCTGAATTTTGGGGGCGTCACACTATGCAACAATTACTGTAACAATAATTGAACAAAACTGAGTGACTTCTCACGTAAGCATCAATAATCAATACCGCGTGCTACTATGCAACCACGTGTATTACTGTACTTTTAACACCGGGTGTTTCAACAGTTAACGGTAAAACTTCCGCCGTTATTTTCATAAAAAATTTTTTTGTCGTTTTCTCAATCCGAGAATAATCCCGTTGTGGGGTCCACCAATGATTGTGTCGTCGTATGAATATTCCTTGACCAATCGAATATTATATAACAACTTGCGTACTTTGTAAAATTTATAAATATTACCCACAACTATAATATTATATCAAATTCACTCCATAATATTAAAAAATGATATTTATAGAAAATTCATTTTTATTCATAAAAGTTGGGGTCTTACATCAGGCATGCACGTATGCAAGTGTAGTGCTTCTGATGATAAAAGATGTTGTTCTAAGTTATAAAACATTAATATTCTGATGATAAAACAAGTGTTAATGAACTTAAAAAGTGTTTTAATTAAAATGACATGAACATTATAAGATATGGATTGTGATTAATATAAAACCAATAAAGAGTCCTAGGAAGACTTAAACACTTGAATGAACTTCGAGTTTGACTAAGAAGAAATATAGTATTGATTAATAAGTTATATTAGGTTGAAACTCAACGTTGTAAGAGTTGAGAATGTGATTTGGATACTAAAAGTCTTATGGTATATGTTAGTGAGTTTTCAGATTCGTGTTATGTGGTTGATTAATATGGTTAAACCTTAAGCTAAAGGTTATAACTTAATTAAGATAAGAATTAAACCTATGAGGATAATGTGTGTAGACACTCGAAATTTTCTGCCTACCTATTACTAAACATTGCAGGACGTGCGGAATATTCTTTCATAGATAACCTTGGAAGACAGCTCAGCTTAATCCTGAAAAATACACCGGGAGTATCATTTCCCCATCTCGGAGATAACCCCGAGGATAGTGGTGAGATACCGGAAATTCCACCGGAGAAGGCCGATTCATCTTGGAGATAACCCTGAGATGTTCAGTCTCAGTCCAGAAAACAACACCGGGAAGGACAATATCAACCTTGGAGATAACCCTCAAGGAGTGCAGTTGCAGTTCTGGAGATAACCCCGGAGATGCTCGTTTCAACCCATGCAGCCAGCTTCAACCTTAGGATTCACACCGAGGCACTCAATTCACAAACCCAGAGATAACCCCGGGAGGACAGGCACACCTCAGAGACAACCCTGAGGGCATTCAACACTTGCAGCGGTCCAATCTCAGAGATAACCCTGAGCAACGTCTGCTTTATCGGCCAAAATCAGAGATAACCCCGGTGAAGGGTAAAGTCGTCAAATTGCCACCTCAACCCCACATGGCGTCATCTCAATAAACAAACATCTCAATATACATTCTACACAATAATGTCCCACAAGAACCAAGGAGTTGCAATCCCGAGTGACTACTACGCAAGGCAGAACACTAGATAGAATTTGAAGCTTGAAGAGATAAGACAAGGTTCCATCTTCCTGATTTCTTACAACCTCTAATCCCATGTCATTGCGTAGCTCTCGACAACGGTAGTCTAAAACAGGTCTTATACACCTCAATCGGATGCTCGGATTGAAGTTCTGCAAGTTCGAGCGGACATCAAGTTGCACGCGTGCACGTACTTCGAGTTGGCAGGACCCGCGGGGCCCGGGGCACCTCGGGCAGCCGCAAGTACACCTACAGCTCCCAGCTCTATAAATATGGGGCTTGGGGTGGCCATATTCAAGAGAAAAAAGGCGAGGAAGCCCTGTCAAATTTGCTCTATACACACCCTATATTGAGTGCTTTCTCATTTTAAACACTTGTGAGCTCACATATAGCTATATTTTTACCGGCGAGAGCCGAGTGTTCATCCACTTAAAGTCATAGAAGTCTTCTTTGGCAGCCCACTGTAAGCCTTCTTACACATTATAAAGCCTTTCTCTTCATTTTTGCACACATTCTTCTTCACATTGAGAGTCGTGTTGTGTGTGTGTATATGTCCCACTTTGATCCGTGGTTTTCATTTCTGTATGTATATATATATATATATATATATATATATATATATATATATATATATATATATATATATATATGGACTAATATTATCGATTTATGCCTCGATTGAGCACGGACTCACGTCCGAGCGTTTATTTGCTTTTATATATATATATATATATATATATGAATTGTTGTCGAACTTTATTCGATGAGCCCGGATTTTATATCCAGGCGTTTATTGCTTTTATATATATATATATATATATATATATATATATATATTTTACATTTCTGTCGGGCTGGAGTTTACTTATTGGCCTTTTATTACTTTATTTACATTTACGAATCCCCATGGAGGTGCTTCGTGGTGGTTGATCATGTCTATATATATATATATATATATATATATATATATATATATATATACCGCTTTTATATATTTACATTTTGATCCCCCATGGAGGTGGTTCGTGGTGGTTGATCATATACGTATATATATATTTTACAACTTTTATACATATAAGCGCTATCGCTTTTCATATAAAGCTATGACAACATGTGAGCCTAGGAATCATGTGATCATAGATTCATCTCATCGAATCTAGATTCGGTTCCCGTGATGGACATTTTTCAGCTATAAGCAACTTGTAAATTATTCACGGTGTTTGAATTTCCTTAGATGACTTTCATGCCCATAAGGAGTTCGGCACTTCTATATATTATTTTCTCGAAGATGTTTCACATCTCAAAAATAAAAGCAACCAAGTCGAACATTTAATAATAAAATGGAAGTATGAAAAGGTCTCAATTACTATTGAGCACAAGGTTTGAAAAACCTCTTTTATAAAACCTCACTACTATATCATGTTTAAAACTAAATTTTTCATACAAATTAAAACCCTTTGTATATAGGTGCGAATGAGGCCTCGCACTACTTCCAAATAATAGCACATTGACCCACACAGACACACATACACATTCATATAACAGCTTCTTGAAAAGTGGCAGTCATCGTGGTAACACGGATGTTGGGGGGTGCCTAACACCTTCCCTCCGCATAATCATGCCCCCGAACCCAAATAAATCTCAGTTTCACAGACCCGTTTAGCAGTGTCACTCGGTCAATGTGCAAACCTTTTCTCAGTTGCATTGGTGCAACTAGTTAAAAACACCTACTGGCGACTCTTACAGTCAAATCGTCGACATATACATGTCAGACCTTTTTCACTTGTTTTTTCAAACAAATCTCACATAACATGAGAACACCAAAGAATAAGAACAGAAAAAGGACAAATAAAAATCCCGACGTCGACAGGTGGTGACTCTGCTGGGGACACCAGTAAGAGGGCTTAAGCCGCTACTATAAGCTTTTCTAAACTGTTATATGCTTATGTGTGAATATTGCATTTACATTTTTTGATGAATGTGTCCGAATGCATTTTACTTACTGCACTTCAATATATCTATCTGTGATATTAGTGCTTCGCACATGTCATCATTTTCATAAACAGTGAGACACGTTGTATGTGAATGTATGTTATGTGGTTCATACACCAGGAGGCTATCCTGTCGGTGTTTGATTACTGGACTCGTAGGAAGACTAATTCTAACGAGGCTCAGGAAAGGGACCACCCATATTCGCTCCAGTTGAAAGACCGGATTAACTTCCCGTCGAGTAGATTGCGATGATCTGGGAACCTTCATGCCAAAAAGCCACGAGAGTAACCTAAGATAGGTCAGCTTCTGATAAACCAAACGCGGAGGAAAGTCTCTTCATGCTTTCCATTTTCAATTACTTGTAAAGATAATTACTTGTAATTTTATTCCATGTTCATCTATATGTAATAGAAAAAATGAAGAGATTTGCACATGCATATTAATACATGACATGCTATCAAATGACACCCGTTTTGCAGGATAATATTCCTAAAATGGACACATTATGATAGCATGTAAACATTTATACATTTCCTAAGACTAAACTACATAAGATTTTGTAGGGAAATAATTGGGCCTGCTACCCGCTCAAAATCTAAAAAGGCCACGAGCCTATAGCCAATCATCTCTTCATCTGACCAGTCTAATCCTGCTCCTGTCTCTCGAGAAGAGTTTGACGAATTAAGTAAGCAAATTACAGATTTGGTTGTTCTGCTTAAAGAACTACATCAGTCTACTCAGGGTTCGTGAATACCCATACATACAAAATCCTCTACACATGGAGGAGCACAAGGTTAAGATAAAAAAAATCCTGAACTTCAGTTGGATACGACCAACAAAATTCCTGAAAACACCCATCTTAAAGAAGATCCAGACACCGGTGATATCAGGAAGAAAGTCCTTCAAATGGAGGAAACTATCTATTCTATCAAAGGAATTGGAACGCACGGGAGTGTTTCATATGCTGACCTTTGTATATTCCCTGGTATTCATTATCCAGAGAAGTTAAAAACTCCTGACTTTGAAAAGTATGATGGGTTAGGGGATCCTTACACACATTTGAAGATATTTATAGGAGAACTTGGATCTTATGCAGAGGACGAGAAGCTCAGAATGCAGCTGTTCCAGAAGAGTCTGACTGGAGAAGCCCGAACATGGTATACCAGATTAGACAACTCAAAGATCCATAGCTGGGAGGAACTAGCTCATGCTTTCCTCACTCAGTACAACTTCCAATCTCAGATGGCTCCTAACCTGTATCAGATTATCAAAGTCAAGAAATAGTCTACTGAGTCTTTTAGAGAGTATGCTCAAAGGTGGAGGCACCTTGCTGCTTAAGTCATTCCTTTCATGACGGAATCAGAAATGGTCATGACCTTCATAGACATACAAGAAGCTCCTTTCTATAAAAGTGTCTTAGCTGACATTGGCAATCCATTTTCCGAAATGATCAAACACGGAGAGATGGGATTGAAGTCAGGAAAAATTCAAGACCCAGACACTCTTAAAGCAGTCGCTGAGCACATCTAGTCCGGAACTTATGGAAACAACCCCCGGAGGGCCCATAAAAAGAAAGAGAAAGATGTTTCCTTGATACTACAAAGTCAAAAAGGCAGTCAGAATATCCCTATTCAGAGGAAAAACTATTCCCCTTTACAAGCATAGTCTTTAAACCCTCCATTGCCTAAAGGTGGAGAAGTCAGACGCCCCCGAGTGTTCACACCCTTAGGGGACTCACTCGAGAATATCCTTACTCTTCTGACTACTCAAAAGAAAATTACACATCTTCCACCAGCCAACCCAAATGGGAAGGGTTTCAATGCTACTCGGAAGTGTGTTTATCATGCCAGGGCACCGGGACATGACACTCAGGATTGCTGGGCCTTGAAACACAAGATCCAGAACTTAATTGACAATGGGGAGATTGTCGTGACTAAACCCAACCAACCTCATGTGCAAGACAATCCTCTTCCTCAACACAAAGAATGAGAGGTCAATATGATTAATTGGAGCAGTGGACAGACTTCCAATTACATTGTTGAATCTTCCCAGACCAGCAAAGACGGTGCTGATAGATGGGATTATGCGCAGTTCCAGTTCATGATGGAGCAAAAGATTAAGGCTCTTTTGCAAACAAGTAGATCAGTTGGCAGAACTGGTGATTCGTCAACACCAAGTCACACACCAATTAATCAGTCAGGAGCATGCTAGTCTCCTTCCTTTTGTCATGAATATTCCATCCTTGCCTTCAGAAAGTGAAACACTGGAGAATAAAGTTGCGAAAGAGCAAGTGCCAAAGCCTGTCGGGAGTTTTCCAACAAACGGGAATTTACATATCTTGGCCAACCAATGTAGGAGATATTTTAAATGTTGATCAATGAAGGAAGAATCACATCCCTTCTACCTCCAATAAATCCCCATTCCAGATGGTTTAATTTTGAGGGAGTATGCCAATATCACTCCCATTCTGGCGGTCACAACACAAAAGAATGTTGGGCACTCCGCCACCTCATTCAGAATTTAATTGACAGCGGTGTCCTGCAAATGGCAGATGACGACACTTTGTTACTCGAGAGTGGGAACACATGTCCTACAAAATGGAAGGACGGCATAGCAGTTATATCTGCTGAGGATGATGTGGTTGCTAAACCACCCACAATACAAGCAATTAAACTCAAAGGAGCTGATAATTCTTTGAAAGTGGATGCACCAGAGCAAATTAACTTACCATTCAGACCACAGTATCCTGTTATCAGCCTACACAAAGTCCCATGAAATTATGGACAGGCTGAAGGATCTATATCACATACAACTGCTGCAGTGTCGAAGGAGAATCCACTGTATCTTCCCCATTGGGTGATGAAGCCCGCCATCAAATCAAATGGGAAAGTTCCCATGAAAAAGATTGAAGAATTTCTCCGTACCATGGGCCATAACGAAGCCAAAGTGGTTTTAAGCTTGAAAGAAGCTCCACAGAAAATTTACATACTAGACTTGGTTTTCTCTTCCGAAGATCACAGGAAAATATTGCTAAGAGTCTTGGAAGAAGCCCATTTACCAAAATCAGTGGATGTGGAAAAATTTCAACATTTGGTTGATCACATTTTCAACAACAATGTGATATCTTTCACTGATGACATACCCGCTGAAGGGACCAGTCATGTAACAATCCAGAATTTTAAATTGTAATTTTAAATATTTATTAGATTATATAAATATTTATTTGATGAGGTTATTGTTGAAATTGTTGAATAAATATTTTATTGATGTGATGGTTGTTAATAAATATTTATGAATCTAAATTTATTAGATAATATTCTAAATTAATTTAATTTATAATTTAGAGAGTTTTAATATAACATGAGGTGTTATATTGTTGATTAATAAGTTAAAGTGGTATATTAAATTATTAAATAAAATTATAATGAAAATTATAATTTTGTGATATTTGTTAAAATGGAATATTTATTTAAAATATAGTATGTGATTAATTTATTTGATTAGTGTGGATATGGGAAATCCAAATAAATAATATGTGATTATAAATTATAAACTAAATGGTTTATTAAAATAAAATTAGAATGGTTTAATTTAGTTTTGTCAAACAAGGCTTAAATATATTAAGTCTTTATTTTAAAGACTTTTTGCCAAACAAAGCCTTATGGCTTTTGGATTTTTAATTTTGAATTTGTAAATAGTATAAATAGAATAAATAAAATAAATTAAATACTAAATATAATATAATTATAACCTAAACGTTATTTTATAACTGATATTCTAATAAGTATGTGTATTAAGGTTATCAGTTTTATTTTTTTTACGCTTGATTATTAGTTGGGTTACGCATAACCTTAGTGCTAAGCCTAAGTAGTATACTGAGAGTTCAGAGAGAACTTGATAGAGCTTGACAGAGAACTTGAGAATTGAGAGAGATTGAGAGAATTATCTACAATTGCAAGGATTACCAAGCTATTTGAAGGTATTTCTCTAACACCTTGATATTATATATGTATATATATATATATGGCTTTTTACGACATGAAGGTAAGGTTCTGTGAATTCTATTTCTTTTAAAATGTTTTTTATACAACTGATTATGGTGATTATCTGTGTTAATGATGATTAGAGTTTGTATGTAGATAAGAAATTGTATGCGTATTACAGTTAAAAAGGAAGAAAATTATTACAGTGTATATATTTTGCATATGGCTTATGCAAGTACCAATTTTAGTGGTTAATTTATATGTTAAACTGTGAATTGAGTCTTGTATATGTTAGTCGGTAAGAAACGAAGAGAACGTAGTTTGAACGAAGTGATTTGGTGAAGAATTGAAATCACAATGTTGATTTTTGGGAAGGATGTCAAAAAAATTGAGTTTTATATGAAAATGTGAAATTTGAGAAATTAAACTAGTTTAATTGTTGTTAAATTGTTCTATGTTGAGGAATATGTTGGAAAACATGTTTAAGATAGTTTTATATCAATTGTTTGTGTTAATATTACTATTTAGTGGGTGAAATTTGTGTTTGTTGGGCTAAAGTCGGCTACTATTCATAGTCGTTTCTGCTCCTGTCTATGCATCGGTGTAGTTCTTGTACGGTGCGAGGCTAAAATGGCGTAGTCAAGCTTGATCTTAGGCTTGTGTATGGGCCATTCTTCTGCGCCATACCTAATCTGAAGATGATGAAGTCTGCTACTTCTGCAGACTTTGGATACCGTTGTAGCTTAGCTTTATGATATGTTAATGTGTCCAATGTGTAATAACACGGTTAAAACAGAATCGTGTTATGTGGTTAGTAGTTTCAAATGTTAGTAAGTGATGAACGTGGTATATTAGAACTTACTGAGCATGATGAATAGTAATCAGGTGTTGTGAAGGTTAACACTTGAAATTTCTGATATATGTATGGTAGCATAAGACTTGTGCTAAAATAATAAGTCTAACTAGAAATGCGTGTTATGTTGGAACGTGAATGTTAGTATATCTAATAGATGGTGGTTCTAAACCTATGTGTAGGTGAACGTGAGTTTAATATTATAGCTTACGCTCGAGGCAAGTTTCTAAACTTATCTTTTTACATTGAGTAAGCTCTCTAATTCTAATTTTACAATTGAGGAAGTTTTCTAACTATACACTTTCGTTGAGCTAGTTCATTTATTACATTGTGCAAGTTTATTCTTACGATTGAGCAAGTTCTTGTATCTACTTTGTTTATGATTTCTAAATCTTATTCTGATATTGAACAAGTTATTCTTGTCTTTAACTTGTTATCTAGCATGCAAGTTTACATATTCTGATATATTCATGTTGAACAAGTTTTATCGTTTAAATTACTATTGGTTATGCATGCTTAGTACTCAATTCTAAATAACCTTGGCTTAATATTGTTCAAGCAAGGTACGTTATGATTATTCGATGTTTATGTTATTAGTTTATTCCTAAAGCATGATCTTAATTTACAATGTCGATTCAGTTGTGATTATTCCATAGCATGACGTTATCAATATTGTATTCAACTAATCCTTAGTTGATGACCATTGAATTCTAAATTACCCTTGAAATGTATCAGAGCTTTAGGTTATGAACCTTAGGTGGGGAAAAGCCTTAGGAAGTAACCTTTGAATGATAGTGATGATAAACTCTTATCGAGTTGTTAAGAAAGAGGTAATAAAACACTTATGTGCTTATGTGATTACAACCTATGTGCTCGTAAGTGTCGATTAGTAATGATTAGTAATTAAAACTTAAAATTTGGTTGACAGGATGGCTAATATAGGAGGATCCAGTCAGGCTATGGAGGAAGGATTCCAGATGCCTAGAGAGGAGGAGCCTCGAGATATTCAGGTGATTTGGGAACAACTATTGCCACGGGAAACAACTCTGTTGGTCACAGTAGTTGAGCAGGAGAGAATACCTGATGAGGATGATGAGATAGAGACGGATGAGGAGGACCCCGTTGAGCTGCCACAGTCAGAGGATGAGGAGGACGAGGAGGAAGAGATTCCACTTAATTCGATTGCCGCCCGTATGTACGACGAGGTGTATGACCGCAATGTGGAGCTTCAAGATACCGTCAAGGAGTTACAAGAGATAGTAGCTGAACAACAGACCTCGATGGCACAGAAGGACGATGAGATCCGGATCGAGAGGAACGTCCCGAATAATGTTGAAGAGAAGTCGGTCCACACCAAGGATAGAAACGAAGCGAATGATAGTAGAGATTGCAGAGTTGAAGAACAAGTTGAAAGAGGAATCTACTAAGAGGGCAAGAGCTGAAGACGCGTACAATGAAGCTTATCAACGAGCCAAAATAGCAGAGAGAGACGCACAAGCAAAGAGGATGAAGATGGAAGAGATGAATAACGTATTCAACACCGTGATCAATCGAGCTCAGGATCGGGTCATGTGTTATCCAATTCAGTTCGAGACGCTGCCATCGTACATATTAGATCGTCGAACAATGTTTCGAATTATGGAAGAAGAACATCGTAAGGCTATGAAGCATTTTAATAGAACGTCATAAATGTAATTATTATGTGATTAGTGAGTAAATAAAATGTAAATCCCGGTTATGATATAACCAATGGGATAGGATGATGATGAAGTTCTCCTGAAACCTTTATAGTCTAAGAACGTAATTTAAATAGCAGTGATGTTATTGTTTTGATGTTTTTAAAAGATTACGAATGAATAAAAGTTATTGTTTTATTCAAAGTGTTATGTGTTATGTGATAATATTTTATGATGTGCAACTTAAGTACGTAATACCTAGAAGGTTGAATAGAATCTAATGGGTGTATTTTAACAAAAAATGCCTCCAAGATGTCAACCCCGATAAAGGAACCCTGATAATAACAACAATCTTTGAGGATAATCCGAGTTCGACAATTAAATAACGCCATCTTGATGGGAGCATTACGTAATCGACCCCACGAGAATCAAGCTACAACATTTAAGGATTTCAAGGTAGTTGGGCCACCAGAATTTCATGGGTCTATGAATCCGGTTGAGGCATAGACTTGGATCATGGAAATAGAGAAGGTTTTCGATGTTGCTAGGGTAGGGGAGAATCAGAAGACTGCTTTTGCAACATTCATGTTGAAAGTAGAGGCAAGTTATTGGTGGCAAGCCAATAAAACCCGAGGAGGCCAAGGGGTCATGTCTTAGGAAAGGTTCAAGGAAATATTCTTTGAGACCTATTTCCCAAAAAGTTCAAAGAATCAGATGGAGGTACAGTTTTTGGGCGAAGTAGAGACCTTTGTGGCGATTAATGGACTATCTCAAACAAAATTCAACGAGTTAGCGAGGTTTGCGCCATATCAAGTGAATACTGATGAGCGCAAAGCAAGAAGGTTTGAGCAGGGACTGAATCTCTGGTTGTACAGTAAGGTTTCCCTGTTCCAGTTGAAGACGTTTGCAGCGGTGCTTGAGAAAGCAATTCTCGCTGAAAGTGGAGGCGAGGCTGTAACAAAGCACAACCAAGAGCAGAAGAAGAAGAAGAAGAAGAAGAAGAAGAAGAAGAAGAAGAAGAAGAAGAAGAAGAAGAAGAAGAAGAAGAAGAATGAAGGTGAAGCTAAAAATGGTGGTGGTAGTAGCGGTGGAAATGGCAACAATAATTTGAAGAGAAAATGGAATGGAAATATGGGTTTAGGAAATCAGCAAGGTAACCAGCAAAGGAAGAAGATTGACGCATGTGCTACATGTGGGAAGTTTCACACAGGTATGTGCTTAAGGGGGAAGCGGGCATGCTTTAACCGTGGCCAGGAGGGTCACATTGCCCCAAATTGCACTCAACCCAAGAAGAATGCTTGCTACACCTGCGAGTCGAAGGATCATTTTGCTCGCGAGTGTCCAAAGAAGAAATTCGGTGAGATAAATGGAAGCAAGAGAAATGCTAATGGAGGTGCGCTGACTATTGCTGGACCAACGTCAACAAATAAGCCCACAACAAGAACCTTCAATATGATGGTGCAGGACGCGGTGCAATCAAAGGATGTCGTGTCAGGTATTATCCCAATCAATGATATAAATGCATATGTATTATTTGATTCGGGTGCTACTTGCTCGTTTATATCTGATGAATTTGCTAAGAAGTTAGAAATACTTAGTGAAGAGTTGAATTTCCATTTAAACATAGAAATTGCGAATAGGGAGGTAATTCCTATTAGATTCGTATACAAGAATTGTAGGGTGAACATTAAGGGGAATGTCATGAAAGTAGATTTAATCCCGATAAAACTTGGAGAGTTTGACGTTATATTGGGAATGGATTGGTTATTCAATTATAGAGTGATAATTGATTGCCAAAAGAAGTGTGTAAACCTTATGACTCCGTCAAAGGTAGTTTTTCATGGTAGCAAATCGCTTTATAAAATGAAATGTCCGACGATGATGCGGTGTCGAGAAGTTATTGAGTCGTAATGTAGGTGGTACTTAGCCTACATAGTCGATACTCAAAATAAAGAGGGTGTAAAATTAGAGGAAATACCAGTGGTTAGGGAATTTGTGGATGTGTTTTCGAAAGATTTGCCAGGACTTTCACCTGACCGAGAGATCGAATTCATGATGGACTTAGCGCCAGGAACTGCTCCAATATTGAAGGCCCCGTATAGAATGGCTCCGGTAGAGATGAAAGAACTAATGGTGCAACTGCAAGAACTGTTAGATAAGAAATACATTCAGCCAAGCGTATCACCGTGGGGAGCGCCGATGTTATTCGTGAAGAAGGATGGGTCAATGCGCCTTTGCATTAATTATAGGGAATTAAACAAAGTCACTATTAAAAATAAATATCCGTTGCCAAGAATAGATGACTTGTTTGATCAATTGAAAGGTGCTAGATATTTCTCGAAAATAGATTTGAGAAGTGGGTATCAATAACTGAAAGTAAGGAAGGAGGATGTACCAAAGATGGCATTCCGAACTCGGTATGGACATTATAACTTTTTAATGATGTCTTTTGGTTTGACAAACGCCCCTACAACGTTCATGGATTTGATGAACAGGGTGTTTAAACCATTTTTAGACAAGTTTGTGGTGGTATTTATCGATGATATTCTGGTGTACTCTAAATCTCAAGAAGAACACGTGGAACACTTACGTCTGACGCTGGAGACGCTGAGAAAAGAAAAGTTGTACGTGAAATTCTCTAAATGTGAATTTTTGCTGGAACGTATACAATTTCTTGGGCATGTAATTAATAAGGATGGAATTTCAGTGGATCCATCAAAAGTCGAAGCTGTGATAAATTGGGAACCACCAAGAACTCCATCAGAAGTGAGAAGTTTCTTGGGATTGGCAGGTTATTACAGACGATTTATTCAAGATTTTTCCAAGATTGCCACTCTATTGACAAATTTGACGAGAAAATCTGTAAAATTTATTTGGATGGAGAAGTGTGGTGAGAGTTTTAAAGAATTGAAGAAGAGGCTTAGTGTGGCACCTATGTTGTCATTACCAGATAATACAGGAAATTTTGTTGTGTATAATGATGCGTCACACAAAGGATTGGGTTGTGTCCTTATGCAAAATGGCAAGGTCATTGCGTATGCATCAAGGCAGTTGAAAGACTATGAAAAAGGGTATCCAACTCATGATTTAGAGTTGGCGGTGGTTGAGTTTTCTTTGAAAATATGGAGACATTATCTCTATGGGGAGAAATGTGAGATCTACACAAACCATAAGAGTCTGAAGTATATTTTCACACAGAAGGACCTGAACAAACATCAAAGGAGATGGATGTAATTGATAAAAGATTATGATTGCAAAATCTTTTATCACCCGGGCAAAGCTAATGTGGTTGTAGATGCCTTGAGTAGGAAAGGTAGAGAAAAGTTGATGCTATTAACCGATAAGGAGGAGCTCATTTCAGCAATGGAAAGGCTAGAGTTGGAAATCAAATTTCCAAAAGAATCCGATGAAAAATTGTACCAGATGGAAGCTAGTCCAACTTTGGTGGACAAAGTGAAGAATGCTCAACTACAAGATGAAGAATGCAGAAAAATAAAGGAAAATGTGGTCGAGGGTAAAGAAGTGAAGTACAACGTCGATACTGCGGGAATGCTAAGATTCGAGAGACGAATTTGGGTTCCAGCAGTACAGGATGTTAAAGAAGAAATCTTGACAGAGGCTCATAGTTCAAGATATTCAATTCATCCGGGAAGTACAAAGATGTATCAAGATTTGCGACAACATTTTTGGTGGCCAAATATGAAAAGAGACGTTGCAGAATGTGTTACAAAATGCTTGACATGTCAGAAAGTGAAGGCAGAACATCAAAGGCCGAGCGGATTACTCCAACTGTTAGAAATACCTGAATGGAAGTGGGAACATATCACAATGAATTTTGTGGTAGGTCTTCCAACGACTCAGAAAGGATATGATGCGATATGGGTGATAGTGGATAGACTGACAAAATCTGCTCACTTTTTGCCAATAAAGATTAGATTTATTCCTGATAAGCTGGCAAAACTATACGTTAAAGAGATCGTGACGAGACATGGAATTCCAATATCAATAGTGTTAGATCGAGACCCGAGGTTCACATCAAATTTCTGGAAGAGATTACAAGAATGCATGGGAACACAATTAAAGATGAGTACGGCATATCATCCACAAACCGATGGGCAAAGCGAACGAACAATCCACACGCTAGAAGATATGCTTAGAGCGTGCATCATGGATTTCAAAGGAAACTGGGATGATCATCTACTGTTGGTTAAATTTGCATACAATAACAGTTACCATGCAAGCATTGTCATGCCGCCATACGAGGCATTATACGACAGGAAATGCAGAACTCCACTATGTTGGGATGAAGTTGGTGAACGTCAACTGCTAGGACCAGAACTAGTACAGCAGACTGTTGAAATTATCAAACTCATCAATGTAAGACTGGTAGCTGCTCAAGATCGACAGAAGAAGTATGCTAATCAACATAGGCAGAATTATGAATTTGAAGCAAGAAATTTTGTGTTCTTAAAAGTTTCTCCTTGGAAGGGGAAAATTCATTTCGGCAAGAAGGGAAAGCTAAGCCCAAGGTTTATTGGACCTTTTGAAATACTACGCAGAGTGGGAGAAGTAGCTTACGAGGTAGCTTTACCTCCAGAATTAGAACACGTTTACAACATTTTTCATGTGTCAGTGTTGCGACCGTATAAATTCGATTACAATCATGTGATCGAGTATGAACCATTGCAGTTCAGTAAAGATTTATCTTATGAAGAGATTCCTATCCAGATAGTCGACAGGAAAGAACAAGTGCTCAGGAATAAAGTGATACCTTCTATGAATGTGATATTGAGGAACCACAATGTCGAAGAGCCTATGTGGGAACTCGAAGTGAAAATGATGAAGAATTATCCTGAGTTATTTGTTTAGTCTGTGTCTTCGATTCTGGGGACAGAATCTTTGTAAGGAGGGAAGAATCTGACGATTTGATTGTTTGAGTTGTGATTCTGGGGACAGAATCCTAGTAAGGAGGGAAGGATGTAACAATTCAGAATTTCAAATTTTAATTTTAAATATTTGTTGGATTATATAAATATTTATTGGATGAGGTTATTGTTGAAATTGTTGAATAAATATTTTATTGATGTGATGGTTGTTAATAAATATTTATGAATCTAAATTTATTAGATAATATTCTAAATTAAATTAATTTATAATTTAGAGACTTGAAATATAACATGAGGTGTTATATTGTTGATTAATAAGTTTAATTGGTATTTTAAATTATTAAATAAAATTATAATTTTGTGATATTTGTTAAAATGGAATATTTATTTAAAATATAGTATGTGATTAATTTATTTGATTAGTGTGGATATGGGAAATCCAAATAAATAATATGTGATTATAAATTATAAACTAAATGGTTTATTAAAATAAAATTAGAATGGTTTAATTTAGTTTTGCCAAACAAGGCTTAAATATATTAAGTATGACGCCCCCAAAATAGGTATACATCACCCATCCCGAGTCGTCAATAAATGGTACAGAAACAACTACAACTTTATTAATACAACATATAAACTGTGAGTTTAAATACAAATATTGTCATCTAGACAATATCTATACCCAACTATGTCCTCAATACAATTATTGATACATTATTTTACAAAAATGGTGAGAACTATTAAAACAACTTCTAGAACCATCATTCCACACCCCGACTCGTACTCGCTACATTTTCGCCTCCTGAGAAGAAAAATGGAACAACAAGGAAAAGGGTGAGCCCAACTAGCCCGGTAAAGAATATTATGACTAAGATAATATAGAATAAATTATCGTTAGTCTTCAACAGGGAAAAATCTGATAGAATATAATAGACAACAAGTTTCAGATCAATATTCGCAGCGGAAATAATAATTCATAAAAGAGTTACGTAGAGAATGAATTCTACTATTATCTATGAATTTAAAAGTCCATCATCAATATTTTATCCCTGTAACATCAATCAATATTCATCTTGAATAAAATATTCATCTTTGCACTATGCACGAAAGATATTCATCGATCATCATGTTCATCTCAACACTGTTCATCTTTTGCACTACGGCCAAAGATATTCATTATAAAATAATTTATCTTTGCACTACGCACAAAAGATATTCAATAATATCATCATTTAGGACTGAGGATGATGAAAAATATTTTAAAGGAAACGAATCCAGTGAAGCAAAAGAATAAATATCAAGGATTCGTATTTTCAGCTATTTCATGTCCAAAAAATACCTCATAAATAATCACAGTGAAGTAAAATTCAAGAATGATCAAAACATGGATACAATCAAAGCTAGTATCCATAATAGATATTTTGGACGAAAAGGAAAATTTTCATTTTTCGATGAATAGTGTCGTATTCGTGAATAGTGTCGTATACGTGAATAGTAAACCCGACACAAAAAGTTTCAAATTTGATTAAAAGTTCAAACCAATATTTCGGCATAATGATATTGAAAAAAATAATATCATTTAAAAAGAAAATAACATCCCTTACCTCGAAAAGATAGTACTTCTAGTTGAAACACCGGATATAGGCTATGACTTGAACTTGCACCGTATAGCAACACTCAAAGTATTAAAATACTCACAAGAATACGTTCAATATATCGAGAGAGAAAGAGAGAGAAGATTTCAGTTTCTGGTGTGATTTTCAATTCTATCCTAAGCACCCTATTTATAGGAAAATGCTTAGAACACCAAAGCAGAAAATTTAATATAATATTATTATATTTACAAAATTGTCAAGCCCACCTCATGAATCAATTCAAACCACCTTGCACATGTTTAATGCAGCCCACCAAGCAAAAAAAATGTGTTTTTGTAATTAAAATAATTAAAACTTTCAAAAATCAATTATTTCAGAACTACGGAACTTCAATAATTCATAATAAATAGCCCTTTTATCAGAAAAATTCAAACCACATGTCTTTTTCATATTCAAACCACATGTCTTTTTCATATTCAAACCACATGTCTTTTTCATAGTAAATTTCATTCTCTACAACTTTGCAGAAGAAAGTTTTTCCAAATTCCAAACAGAAATTGACCGAAATCCACAAACGGACGATTTTATAGGCTATAATCAAATTTCGGTCAAGAATTGGGGTCTACCGACACACAAAACATGTGTTAATCATTTAATGCCACAAAAATACTCTTCCTCCTCATATACTCATATATCCCACATTTATTGTAAAATATCACCATCAATATATTATTAAAATAATATATTTAAATGAATTATTTTATCAGAAAAAGATAAAATATTAATTTTCAACAATTATCATATTAAAAAATTTTCTCCATCTATATCCACATAAAATTAATATTTTCCTCATCATATAATCAATAATTAATTATTCACAAATAATATTATAGAATCACATTACTGACAACCAGGCAGTTCCCAGGAAAGAGGGGGCTTTCCAATAAGGATCTCTCCTTACTAGCGGCAATTAGATGACCAAACCTCTCCTTGAGCGTAACTTTCTAGACATTGCCAATAATGTTATCTAATAATATTATTCAAATAATATGAATTATTGCTCCGATAATAGAAAATACTGTGCAATGACAATTATTAAAACAACAGTAATATAAAATATCAACGCAGCAATTATTGAATCAATAAAATAAAATCTTGAACAATAATTACCGTAACAATTCTTAATGAGTAATGCCTTCTTACGTAAGAATCAATAATTGGTGTAATACCGCAATGCTACCGTGTTTTAACCCACCGGTATTCCAACGAAGATAATCTGTAACAACTTCTGTTTATTATTAATAAACAACTTATATTTGTCATTTTCCTTCATCCAATCGTTTTCCGTTATGGGGCACACACAAGGCTGCGCTGTCGTACGAATATTCCCCGACAGTAAGAATATTCCACGACCAAACGAATATTCTCCGATAAAAATGAATATTTTAAAACCACTTGCTTGTTTGAAATAATTGCGCATTTTACCCATAACTCACCACATTAATCAAATCAACCCTTACTATTTCAAGATAATAAATAGAGAAAATTTCAATTTCATTAATAATAAGTTGGGGTCTTACAACCTCCCTTCCTTATAAAATTTCGTCCTCGAAATTGACGTACGTACCTGGTGTTTCGAAAAGGTGAGGATACCTCGCTTTCATTTCCGTTTCTAACTCCCAGGTCATTTCCTCATTAGCATGGTTCCTCCACAAAACTTTAACTTGTGGTATGACCTTTGTGCGTAGGACATGCTCTTTCCTATCCAAGATCTTGACAGGTACCTCTTCGTACGTTAAGTCTTCGACTATATCGTCCGGTTCTAACTCAATAACGTGGTTCGGGTCTTTCACATATTTACGAAGCACAGATATGTGAAACACATTATGAACACGAGACATACTTGGAGGTAATGCGAGTCTATAGGCTACATTTACTACTCGGTCAAGAATCTGAAATGGACCAATAAATCGTGAATTGAGCTTTCCCCTCTTCCCGAATCGTGTAACTCCCTTCCATGGAGCTAAACGCAACAATACATGATCCCCAATACTAAATTCCACGTCCTTTCGATGAAGATCCGCTTAACTCTTTTGTCGATCCTTTGCCATTTGAATACGTTGTCGAATCATTTGGATCTTTTCCGTAGTCATACGTACCAACTCAGGTCCCAACAATGTTGCTTCACCCACCTCGTCCCAACATACTGGAGAGCGACACTTTCGTCCATATAATGCTTCAAATAGGGCCACACCAATGCTTGCCTGATAATTGTTGTTGTAGGAGAATTCCATCAAAGGTAAATACTTATCCTAACTCCCTTTGAAGTCTAGGATACAGAGTCTTAATAGATCTTCAAGAGTTTGGATAGTCCTCTCTGAGTGTCCATCCGTTTGAGGATTGTATGTCGAACTAAATCGTAAATCTGTGCCCATAGCTTTTTGCAAGCTAACCCAAAATCTTGAAGTGAATCTTGGGTCACGATCCGAAACTATGGATACTGGCATGCCATCCAATCTCACAATCTCATTTACATACATATGAGCAAGATGTTCAAGGGAATAAGTCTCCCGTATTGGCAAGAAATGAGCAGACTTGGTTAATCTATCAACAATAACCCAAATAGCATCGATGCCTTGAGAAACCGTAGGAAGACCCGTAACAAAATCCATGGTAATGTGTTCTCACTTCCATTTTGGAATCTCAAGTGGTTGCAATGGACCCTTAGGTATTTGATGCTCCGCCTTTACACGTTGACAAGTTAAACACGTCGAGATAAACTTTGCAATCTCTCTCTTCATATTGTTTCACCAAAATGTATGTCGAAGATCACGATACATTTTGGTACTTCCAGGATGGATCGAAAATGGTGTATTGTGTGCCTCCATCATAATCTTGTACTTCAATTCAGAGTCGTTAGGAACACAAAGTCTGGAGTGGACTCGAAGTATTCATTCTTCATCGATTCTCGCTTCCAGAATAGCACCTTCTTGTACTTTCTTCTTCATACGCATCAGCTCCGGGTCGGTGGCTTGAACAACCTTAACTTTTTCTATTAAAGTTGGCTCTATACATATACTTAACATCATCGCACTCATTCCTGCATATGATCTTCTACTCAACGCGTCAGCTACCACGTTCGCTTTTTCAAGATGGTATTGAATAGTGTGGTCGTAATCTTTCAACAACTCGAGCCAACGTCGTTGCCGCATCTTGAGTTCCTTTTGAGTGAAGAAATATTTGAGGCTTTTATGGTCTGAATATATCTCCACTTTCTCCCCATATAGATAGTGCCTCCAGATCTTTAGCGTGAAGACGACTGCTGCCAACTCTAGATCATGAGTAGGATAATTCCTCTCATATTCTTTAAGTTGTTGCGAGGCATAGGCTATGACTTTTCCACGTTTCATGAGAACACATCCTAACTCTTTGCCCAAAGCATCGCTGTAGATAACAAATCCATCCGAACCAGATGGTATTGTTAGAACAGGTGCCGAAATAAGTCTCCTCTTAAGTTCTTGGAAACTCTTCTCGCAATTCCTCGCTCCAAACGAATTTTGTATCCTTCCGAGTTAGCTGAGTTAATGGAGTAGCGATTCGAGAAAACCCTTCCACGAATCTCCGATAATAACCAGCTAGGCCCAGAAAGCTATGTACTTCGGTCACCGACTTCGGTTGCTCCCAACTTTGTATTGCTTCAATCTTCGCCGGGTCGACAGATACTCCATGTTTAGACACCACATGCCCAAGGAATGCTACTTCCTCAAGCTAGAACTCGCATTTCTTTAACTTGGCATATAGCTTATTTTCACGAAGCCTTTGGAGTACCAACTTCAAATAGTGCTCATGATCATCACAACTTTTGGAATATATGAGAATGTCATCAATAAAGACAAAAACGAACCTATCTAAATAGTCCTTGAATACTCGGTTCATCATATCCATGAAAGCCGCATGAGCATTAGTCAATCCAAAAGACATGACTAAGAATTCATAATGCCCAGTCGAGTTACAAGGCGCTTTGGAATATCCTCGCCTAATCTTGGTGATGATATCCGAATCGAAGATCGATCTTTGAAAAGAATTGTGCTCCTTGTAACTGGTCAAACAGGTCATCAATACGAGGTAGTGGATACCTATTCTTGATGGTGACATGGTTCAATTCCTGATAGTTAATACAAAGTCGCATACTCCCGTCTTTCTTCTTTATAAATAAAACAGGAGCACCCCAAGGAGATGTAATAGGAAGAATGAAACTGATGTCCAACAACACCCTGTAGTTGGACCTTTAACTCCTGAAGTTCAATAGGAGCCATTCGATATGGGGTTTTAGAAATGAGCTTTGTACCAGGTTCAAGATCAATAAAGAATTCAACTTCATATTCTGGGGGTAGACCGGGAAGTTCTTCAGGAAATACGTCAGGAAAATCAATAACAACAGGAATATTATTCAAATCTGACGTGTCTTTATTCAAATCCATAACATGGGCTAAGAAAGCTTGACATCCGTTTTTCAATAAACGAATAGCTTTATGACTTGATATGACAATTGATTTTAGTGGCTTAGTTGCTTGAATTAAATCTAACAGGTTGGTTAGGAATATGAAAACTAACAACCTTACGAAAATAATCAATTTTGGCATGATGAGTAGTTAACCAATCAATCCCTAAAATCACATCAAAAGCAAGTATCTTTAAAGAGATAAGGTCAATAGGTAAGGTGATGGTGCCAACTTGAATCAAACAAGATTTATAAACAAGTGGATGTGATGAAAGTTTCTCCTAACGGAGTCTCCACAGATAAATCAAAGTCTATTTCTCCGGAGTCAAGTTTAAACGTTGAGCACAAGCAGGAGAGATAAATGAATGGGTAATACTGGGTATCAAGTAAGGTATAAACTTCGCAAGAATTAATGATTAGCTTACCCGTGATCACCTCGTTTGGGTTCCTCGCATTTCGACCGATCCACGACAAACTCTCTTCCAGAACTGCAGATTGACTTTGACTTTTCCGGGAATGACCTTTTGAGTCACACCGCCCCCACGGACTTGGTTTCGCTATCGTAAAATCTCGAAGCGATATGTCCTTCCTTTCCATAATTATAACATACCTTGAACTGTTGTGCAGCGGTTTGGATATATATCCTTCTTTCCCGCACTTATAGCATATAATGAATTGGTGGTCGTTCTCCTCCCTTAGAACTAATTCTCTGCTTTGGTGTTGACGCGTCTTCACATGGTCATTGTTAAATCTCCTCTTTTTAAAATCTCCTCCCGACTCGCTTCTTCTATTCTCATGGCCATGATTACCACCATAGTGGTTACCATTTTTGTCCGTCTTTTTCTTTCTCCGCTGGTTATCGTTATTCTGTTGACTGCTATCTCCGGTATGATCCTGGTTATGGTCCCTCAGTTGAACGTACTCGTTATCTCGCTCTAATAATTGAGCCCTGTTGACAACATCTGAATAGAGAGAAAATTTATTAGAAATGAGATACTGACGTATGTCGGGTTTTAAACCTCTCAGAAACATCCGCGTCATACGTTCCTCATTCTCCACCAAATGAGGTGCAAACCTGGACAACTCTGCAAACGTTGCCTCGTACTAGGACACAGTCATGTTATTTTGTTCTAGTCTAATAAACTTCACTTCCTTCATATGACGAATACTTTCAGGAAAGTACTTGTCATTGAACAGCGATTCAAACGTCTCCCAAGATATCTTTGAGTCGCGGTTTGGATGGAGTGCGCTTCACGATTCCCACCGATGTCTGCCTCATTCGGAACATAAAAGTAGCGAATGGAACCTTCGTTCTTCCGTGCATCCCAAGACATCGAATATCTTCGTAATTTGTTTGACCCACGTCTCCGCCTTAATCGGATCCGGCTTTCCCCAGAATTCTGGTGGTCCCAACTCTTTGAATTGTTTGGCCGTGACAAACCGTGCGTTGCTTTCATTTCCACCTGTATTTTGAACACGAGTCTCCCTCGTCTGATTTTGCATTAACTGCAAAAAGCTTCCAAACATCCCGTCGTTCATCATCTGCTCAGTGGCGTTGTTCACAGGAGGAACATTGCCAGCCTGTTGCACGTTCTCCTCGTTAGTGGGAAAAGGTGTCTCCACGGTCTCATTTACTCCACTGTTAACATTCTCAGTCGACATTCTCAAATACTGCCATAAAACAAGGGTTAATTAAGGAAATCAACATATCACATAATATCCCTATATACTGACCAACTAACAAATAATCTTAGGTAGGACACACTAGCGAAGGATTTACTCGTCTCTCCCCTCCTAGTTTTATTCCCCGATCTCCGCCAGAGATCATATCCCTAAGCTCTGATACCAACTGTGACGCCCCCAAAATAGGTATACATTACTCATCATGAGTCGTCAATAACATGGTACAGAAACAACTACAACTTTATTAATACAACATATAAACTGTGAGTTTAAATACAAATATTGTCATCTAGACAATATCTATACCCAACTATGTCCTCAATACAATTATTGATACATTATTTTACAAAAATGGTGAGGACTACTAAAACAACTTCTAGAACCATCATCCACACCCCGACTCGTACTCGCTACATTCTCGCCTCCTGAGAAGAAAAATGGAACAACAAGGAAAAGGGTGAGCTCAACTAGCCCGGTAAAGAATATTTTGACTAATATAATATAGAACAAATTATCATTAGTCTTCAACAGGGAAAAATCTGATAGAATATAATAGACAACAAGTTTCAGATCAATATTCGCAGCGGAAATAATAATTCATAGAAGAGTTACGTAGAGAATGAATTCTACTATTATTGAATTTAAAAGTCCATCATCAATATTTTATCCCTCTAACATCAATCAATATTCATCTTGAATTAAATATTCATCTTTGCACTACAGGCCAAAGATATTTAATAATATCATCATTTAGGACTGAGGATGATGAAAAATATTTTAAAGGAAACGAATCCTGTAACATTCTAGAATTTTAATTGTTATATTAAATATTTATTGAATTATTTAAATATTTAATGGATGTGTTTATTGTTGAATAAATAATTATTCAAATTTGAATTGATGTGCTTAATTATTTGTAAAATAAATAATTAAGGAAAATTAATTATTTTGCTAATTTAATTTAATTATTAAGTTAGAGAATTTTGATTAATTGAATTACTATTCTTTTATTGGAATTTGTAAATTTAAAAGGATGTGTTAGTTGATTAAATAAAGTTATAATTGTATGAAAAATTATAATTTTGGTGGTATTGATTTACGTGATAAAGTGATTTAATAAATTGTTATTATGATTAATTTAATTAAATTAATGGTTGACAAATAACCTTTTATAAAGAAGTTATTAAAATAACTTAAAGGAGTTTTAATTCCGTTTTGCCAAACAAGGCCTAATGCCTATTAAGTCTTTAATATAATTGTGTTTTACTAAACAGGGTGTTAGGATTAATGGGTTATTTATTTAGTTAGTAACCAAACAAGCCTTATGGCTTTTGATTTCAAAATTCACATAACTGATATCAGTTATGTTTATAATTATATTATATAATTAATATATATAATATCTATATACGTTATTTGTTAAGACGTATGTTAGAGGAGAGAGGTTGGAGAGAAGAAAGAAAACTCAGTGGAAGAATAAGAAAAAGAAGAAGAAGAAGAAGAAGAAGAGAGAAAGAAAAAGTTAGAGGAAAAGCTTGAGAGGATTCTAGAAAATTGGAAGTGAAGCGGAGAAAGGCTTGACAAGTAAAGAGATAGCCATCATTATCTTCTTCAAGGTTTCATCCTACCCTTTTTCTTTTATGTTTCTAAAATTCTAGTTTTCTCTTCTCTAATTCTCTATAAATTCCTTGTGTACAGATAAATTGTCGTTGTTATATGGCTTTATATTGCATACTAGTGATGTTAAAACGATCTTCATAAGCTATAGTCAATAAATTGGTATTATGTATATGTTTGTGAAGAAAAATATTTTTACAAAGAGTGTTGTGTATATATATATATTATTTGGGTTTAAGGTAGAAATTAAGGGTTTAATTGTTGTTTAGTTGATAAATTATTTATTGAATTTGTTAGAGTATATATATACTTTGATAAAATGCTTTGAATTGGTGGTTTTGGTTGAAAAACAAAATTTACAGTGTTGATTTTCATTGAAATATCAAAAAGTGAGTTTTTATTAAAAACAGTGAAATTGAATGTGCTAAATTTGTTGTTTATGTTGTTGTATGGATAGAAACATGTTAGGAATTCTTGAATTTGTTACATAAAGTTTTTGTATGAATTATATGCTATTTAGTCTGTTAGAAATGAGCTTGTAGGCCAAAATTGGCTTTTTCTCAAGATTCTGTTTAAACTGTCGATCAAAATCTATGAGTTTCATTCATGCGACGCTACCCATGAGTGTTAGTTTTAGCCATTGTATACGGCGGCCATACCTGTGTCATACAGACTTTATACCTTTGTTCATGTATGTATTTTCATGTTTCCATTGTGTGTGACTCCACAAATGTAAATCGTAGCATGACATGAAGTTAACGAAATGGTCTGATAGTGTTGATTTTGTACTTGAAATTTTAAGGAATTGTTATGAGATGATAGTAGGACTGTAAAATGTTGATTTTAGTATTTTTATACTATGAATAAGTATGTTATTAACAATTAACTTGTGTTATAACTTGATTATGTGATTAAAAATCCAATTTTAAATGATGAACGTACTTAGTTATGTTTGTAATATGGTAATGACTAATTATGTCATATGGTCTGATAGTGTTGATTTGGTTTAGCCTACGAGCAAGGCAACTTTTCTAAACTTTCTTTTTACATTGAGCAAGTTCTTTAACTCTACTTTTGTAATTAGAATCAATTATTGTTCCTAATATAGTAATGCAAGTTCTTTAACTCTACTTTTAGAATTGTGCAATCGCTTAAATTTTCTTAAGCAAGTTATTCTTGTATTTAACTTATTGTTTAGCATGCAAATTTATATATTCTAATGTTGAACATTTTTATCGATCAAATTGTTATGCATGCTTAGTATTCAATTCTAATTAACCTTGGCTTAGTATTGTTCAAGCAAGGTGTTATAGTTATTCAAATTGTATGCTCTTAGATTATTCCTAAAGCATGACTTTAGTTTACTATGATTGATTCAATCACGATTATTCTATAGTGAAATGTTCTTAGTTTCATTCAACTAATCCTTAGTTGATGTTCGTTGAATTCAAATTACCACAAAGCTTATCCAAACCAAACTTCCTTTGGTAAGGACTTGTACTCTAAATCTTGAGATGAACAACCCTAATGTTATGATTAGGGGTTAACTTACGCGTAGCGTTAAATGTTTAATGCACACAATACATGGTATGCGAAGGGTGATTCCCCTAAGTACGAGGAGTCCTTATAGTCTTATGGTATTTGTAAAGTTGGAGTTGAAAGATTACTCGCAAGCTGTGGACATAGTTCATGGTCTTATGACCCTCAGTTATATTTATTCCACATTTTGGATTTCAGTTTCTGATTATTGATGATAGAGTACTATTCATTGTTGATGAGCCACTTATTGGCAATTATTATTGCTATACTCCTGTTGATTCTATATTACATCCAATGAGCAATTGTTTTGCTCCCTCTTGCATATTTTAAAACTCATTGCAGCTAAAGAAGAGAAGGTAGATGAACCTTCATCTAACAAAGGAAAGGGAAAAATGTGCAAGTAATGAAGACTTGTAATTTTACTTTGATTGAGATGTTAGATTTTTATTATGATGATCTTAGACTTGGTTTTAATGAAGTTTATTTAATTTCCGCATTTGAATGATTGTAATTAAAGGTTAGATAACCTGAGAGATTTTATTATGTAACCCTTTAATGGGAAAGGTTTTATTTATCCAGTTTTATTGTGATTGGGTAGTTAGATATAATGTTTGATTAAGTGAACACCAGATCCTGTGGGAATGAAGTACCTAGATTTGGGGGTGTCACAAATCCAGTGAAACAAAAGAATAAATATCAAGAATTCGTATTTCAGCTATTTCATGTCCAAAAATACCTCATAAATAATCATAGTGAAGTAAAATTCAAGAAAGATCAAAACATGGATACAATCAAAGCTAGTATCCATAATAGATATTTTGAGATGAAAAGGAAAAAATTTCATTTTTGATGAATAGTGTAATAAATGATTCGTGAATAATGTCGTATACATGAATAGTCAGTAGTATCGTGAAACAGTAATCCCACACAAAAAAGTTCCAAAATTGATTAAAAGTTCAAACCAATATTTCGATAATGATATTGAAGAAAATAATATCATTTAAAAAGAAAATAACATCCCTTACCTCGAAAAGATAGTACTTCTAGTTGAAACACCGGATATAGGCTATGACTTGAACTTGCACCGTATAGCAACACTCAAAGTATTAAAATACTCACAAGAATATGCTCAATATATCAAGAGAGAAAGAGAGAGAAGATTTCAGTTTCTGGTGTGATTTTCAATTCTAACCTAAGCACCCTATTTATAGGAAAATGCTTAGAACACCAAAGCAGAAAATTTAATATAATATTATTATATTTACAAAATTGTCAAGCCCACCTCTTGAATCTGAATTCAGCCACCTTGCACATGTTTAATGCACCCACCAAGCAAAAAAAACGTTTTGTAATTAAAATAATTAAAACTTTCAAAAATCAATTATTTCGGAACTACGGAACTTCAATAATTAATAATAAATAGCTCTTTATCAGAAAAATTCGAACCACATGTCCTTTCCATAGGAAATTTTATTCTCTACAACTTTACAGAAGAAAGTTTTTCCAAATTCCAAACAGAAATTGACCGAAATCCACATACGGGCAATTTTACAGGTTATAATCAAATTTCGGTCAAGAATTGGGGTCTATCGACACACAAAACATGTGTTAATCATTTAATGCCACAAAAATACTCTTCCTCATCATATATTCATATATCCCACATTCATTGTAAAAATATCACCATTAATATATTATTAAAATAATATATTTAAATAAATTATTTTATCAGAAAAAGATAAAATTTTTATTTTTAACAATTGTCACATTAAAAAAATTTCTCCATCTATATCCGCATAAAATCAATATTTTCCTCATCATATAAATCAATAATTAATTATTCACAAATAATATTATAGAATCACATTCTTGACAACCGAGCGGTTCGGAAAGAGGGGCTTTCCAATAAGGATCTCTCTCACTTGGTGCGAATTAGATGACCAAACCTCTCCTTGATGCAGAACTTTCTAGACATTGCCAATAATGTTATCTAATAATATTATTCAGATAATATGAATTATTGCTCTGATAATAGAAAATACGTGCAATGACAATTATTAAAACAACGATAATATAAAATATCAACGCAAAGAATTATTGAATCAATAAAATAAAATACTTTGAGCATAAATTACTGTAACAATTATTGAGTAGTGCCTTCTTACGTAAGAATCAATAATTGGTGTAATACTGGCGTCTTCTTGTGTTTTTAACCATCGGGTATTCCAACAATATTAATTGATAACAACTACGCCTGCTATTAATAACCAACTTATATTTGTCGTTTTCCTTTCATCCAATCGTTTTTTCGTTATGGGGCCCATACAAATTCTTCAAACATGTCATACGAATATTCTCAAGACGGTAGAATATTCCACGACCAAACGAATATTCTCCGATAAAATTGAATATTTTAAAACCACTTGCTTGTTTGAAATAATTGCGCATTTTACCCATAACTCACCACATTAATCAAATCAACCCTTACTATTTCAAGATAATAAATAGAGAAAATTTCAATTTCATTAATAATAAGTTGGGGTCTTACATTATGTCTTTATTTTAAAGACTTTTTGCCAAACAAAGCCTTATGGCTTTTGGATTTTGAATTTTGAATTTGTAAATAATATAAATAGAATAAATAAAATAAAATAAATAATTAATATAATATAATTATAACCTAAACATTATTTTATAACTGATATTCTAATAAGTATGCGTATTAAGGTTATCAGTTTTATTTTTTTTACGCTTGATTATTAGTTGGGTTACGCATAACCTTAGTGCTAAGCATAAGTAGTATACTAAGAGTTCAGAGAGAACTTGATAGAGCTTGACAGAGAACTTGGAAATTGAGAGAGATTGAGAGAATTGTCTGCAATTGCAAGGATTACCAAGCTATTTAAAGGTATTTCTCTAACACCTTGATATTATATATGTATATATGTATATATGGCTTTTTACGACATGAAGTTAAGGTTATGTGAATTCTATTTTTTTCAAAATGTTGCTATACAACTGATTATGGTGATTATCTGTGGTAATGATGGTTAGAGTTTGTATGTATATAAGAAATTGTATGCGTATTATAGTTAAACAGGAAGAAAATTATTACAGTGTATATATTTTGCATATGGCTTATGAAAGTACCAATTTTAGTGGTTAATTTGTATGCTAAACTGTGAATTGAGTCTTGTATATGTTAGTTCGATAACAAACGAAGAAAACGTAGTTTGAACGAAGTGATTTGGTGAAGAATTGAAATCGATTTTTGGGAAGGATGTCAAAAAAATTGAGTTTTATATGAAAATGTGAAATTTAAGAAATTAAACTAGTATAATTGTTGTTAAATTGTTCTATGTTGAGGAATATGTTGGCAAACATGTTTATGATAGTTTTATATCAATTGTTTGTGTTAATATTATTGTTTAGTGGCTAAAATTCGTGTTTGTTGGGCTAAAGTTGGCTACTGTTCATAGCCGTTTCTCTCAGATGTGTATTCTGCCAAGAATCGCTAGCATGCAAGTTAAAACTAAAAGCAGTAGCGACGCCATGATCTCGAGGCTTGTGTATGGCGTAGCTACGCCATACCCTGTCTTGAGACAGTGAAGTCTGCTACTTCTGTAGACCTTGGATACCATTATAGCTTAGCTTTATGATATGTTAATGTGTCTAATGTGTAATAACATGGTTAAAATAGAATCGTGCTATGTGGTTAGTAATTTCAAATTTTCAAATGGTTAGTACGTGATGAACGCGGTATATTAGAACTTAGTGAGCATGATGAATAGTAATCAGGTGTTGTGAAGGTTAACACTTGAAATTTCTGATATTTGTATGGTATGTGACGCCCCCAAAATAGGTATACATCACCCATTTTAGGTCGTCAATAACATGGTACAGAAACAACTACAACTTTATTAATACATCATAAAAACTGTGAGTTTAAATACAAATATTGTCTTATAGATAATATCCATACCCATATAAATCCTCATCACAATTATTGATACATAATTTTACAAAAATGGTGAGGACTACTAAATAACTTCTAGAATCATCATTCCATACCCCGACTAGTACTCGCTATATTCTCGCCTCCTGAGAAGAAAAATAGAACAAAAAAGGAAAAGGGTGAGCTCAACTAGCCCAGTAAAGAATATTATGACTAAGATAATATAGAACAAATTATCGTTAGTCTTCAACAGGGAGAAAAATCTAATAAAATACAATAGACAACAAGTTTCAGATCAATATTCACAGCGGAAATAATAATTCATAGAAGAGTTACGTAGAGAATGAAATCTACTATTATCTATGAATTTAAAAGTCCATCGTCAACATTTTATCCCTGTAACATCAATCAATATTCATCTTGAATCAAATTTTCATCTTTGCACTACAGGCCAAAGATATTCATCAGTCGGTCATGTTCATCTCAACACATGTTCATCTTTGCACTACGGGCCAAAGATATTCATTATAAAATCATTTATCTTTGCACTATAGACCAAAGATATTCAATAATATCATCATTTAGGACTGAGGATCATGAAAATATTTTAAAGGAAACGAATCCAGTGAAACAAAAGAATAAATATCAAGAATTCGTATTTTAGCTATTTCATGTCCAAAAATACCTCATAAATAATCATAGTGAAGTAAAATTCAAGAAAGATCAAAACATGGATACAATCAAAGCTAGTATCCATAATAGATATTTTGGACGAAAAGGAAAAAAATTTCATTTTTTGATGAATAGTGTCGTATTCGTGAATAATTATCGTATATCGTGAATAGTCTAAAGTATCGTGAACAAAGAATCCCACACAAAAAGTTCCAAAATTGATTAAAAGTTCAAACCAATATTTCGGCATAATGATATTGAAGAAAATAATATCATTTAAAAAGAAAATAACATCCCTTACCTCGAAAAGATAGTACTTCTAGTTGAAACACCGGATATAGGCTATAACTTGAACTTGCACCGTATAGCAACACTCAAAGTATTAAAATACTCACAAGAATATGCTCAATATATCGAGAGAGAAAGAGAGAGAAGATTTCAGTTTCTGGTGTGATTTTCAATTCTAACCTAAGCACCCTATTTATAGGAAAATTCTTAGAACACCAAAGCAGAAAATTTAATATAATATTATTATATTTACAAAATTGTCAAGCCCACCTCTTGAATCTGAATTCAGCCACCTTGCACATGTTTAATGCAGCCCACCAAGCAAAAAAACGTTTTTGTAATTAAAAATAATTAAAACTTTCAAAAATCAATTATTTCGGAACTACGGAACTTCAATAATTAATAATAAATAGCTCTTTATCAGAAAAATTTGAACCACATGTCCTTTCCATAGGAAATTTTATTCTCTACAACTTTACAGAAGAAAGTTTTTCCAAATTCCAAACAGAAATTGACTGAAATCCACATACGGGCAATTTTACAAGTTATAATCAAATTTCGGTCAAGAATTGGGGTCTATCGACACACAAAACATGTGTTAATCATTTAATGCCACAAAAATACTCTTCCTCATCATATATTCATATATCCCACATTCATTGTAAAAATATCACCATTAATATATTATTAAAATAATATATTTAAATGAATTATTTTATCAGAAAAAGATAAAATATTAATTTTCAACAATTGTCACATTAAAAAAATTTCTCCATCTATATCCGTATAAAATCAATATTTTCCTCATCATATAAATCAATAATTAATTATTCATAAATAATATTACAGAATCACATTACCGACAACGGGCGGTTCAGAAAGAGGGGCTTTCCAATAAGGATCTCTCATTCTTGGCGCATGAATTAGATGACCAAACCTCTCCTTAGATAGAACTTTCTAGACATTGCCAATAATGTTATCTAATAATATTATTCAGATAATATGAATTATTGCTCTAGATAATAGAAAATCTTTGTGTAATGACAATTATTAAAACAACGATAATATAAAATATCAACGCAAAGAATTATTGAATCAATAAAATAAAATATTGAGCAAAGAATTATCAGTAACAATTATTGAGTAAGAGGCCTTCTTACGTAAGAATCAATAATTGGTGTAATACTGAAGTGTCTTCGTGTGTTTAACCACCGGGTATTCCAACATTATTAATTCATAACAAGCTAACCGTTATTTATAACCAACTTATTCTTGTCGTTTCTTCATCATCCAATTAGTTATGGGGCCCACACAAACCTGTGAGTCATTTAATATTCCCCGACAAAGAAAAAATATTCCACGACCAAACGAATATTCCCCGTCAACAATGAATATTTTAAAACCACTTGCTTGTTTGAAATAATTGCGCATTTTACCCATAACTTACCACATTAATCAAATCAACCCTTACTATTTCAAGATAATAAATAGAGGAAATTTAATTTCATTAAATAATAAGTCGAGGTCTTACATGGTAGCATAAGACTTGTGCTAAAATAATAAGTCTAACTAGAAATGAGTGTTATGTTGGAACGTGAATGTTAGTATATCTAATAGATGGTGGTTCTAAACCTATGTGTAGGTGAACGTGAGTTTAATATTATAGCTTACGCTCGAGGCAAGTTTCTAAACTTATCTTTTTACATTGAGCAAGCTCTCTAATTCTAATTTATAATTAAGGAAGTTTTCTAACTCTACACTTTCGTTGAGCTAGTTCATTTATTACATTATGCAAGTTTATTCTTACGATGAGCAAGTTCTTGTATCTAGTTTGTTTCTGATTTCTAAATCTTATTCTGATATTGAACAAGTTATTCTTGTCTTTAACTTGTTATCTAGCATGCAAGTTTACATATTCCGATATATTCATGTTGAACAAGTTTTATCGTTTAAATTACTATTGGTTATGCATGCTTAGTACTCAATTCTAAATAACCTTGGCTTAATATTGTTCAAGCAAGGTACGTTATGATTATTCGATGTTTATGTTATTAGTTTATTCCTAAAGCATGATCTTAATTTACAATGTCGATTCAGTTGTGATTATTCCATAGCATGACGTTATCAATATTGTATTCAACTAATCCTTAGTTGATGACCGTTAAATTCTAAATTACCCTTGAAATGTATCCAAACCAAACTTACTTTGGTGCGGACTTGTACTCTAAATACTGAGATGAACAACCCTATTATTAGGGGATAATTTACTCTTAGCGTTGAAATGGTTGTGCACAATACATTGTACGAAGGGTTGATCCCCTAAGTACGAGGAGTCCTCATAGTCTTATATTTGTTAAAGTTGAAGTTGAAATATTACTTACAATGTGGACATAGTTCGTGGTCTTATGACCCTCAGATATATTTCATATTTCGATTCCAGTTTTTGGTTATCATTGATAGAGTACTATTTAGTTTTGATGAGCCTATTCATTGGCAGTTATTATATTCTTGTTTGGTTCATTGCTATATCTAGTGAGCATTTATTTTGCTCACTCTGTCATATATATACACTCATTGCAGCTAAAGTGTAGAAGTCGACAAACCTACGACTAACAAAAGAAAGGGAAAAATGTACAAGTGATGAAGACTTGTAATTTCATTTACTGTTATAATGATAGACTTTTAATTAATGATGTGATGTAATAATTTTATTTCCGCACTTGATTGATGTTTAAGGTTAGACAGCCTGAGAAAACTTTTGATTAAAGAAGTAACCCTATTTAAAGGGAGGATTTATGATTTAATTTTATTATATTTGGGTAGATAGTATAAATGAATGGAACATGAACACTAAGTCTTGTGGGAATGAAGTACCTAGATTTGGGGGTGTCACAGGTCATTGCAAGCCATTGCATATAACGGTGTTGTCCTCCGGATACATGGTTGAGGGAGTCTTGATAGATGGAGGTTCATCTTTGAATATCTGTCCTTATGCTACCTTGGAGAAGATGAACATCAACCCCAAGAGGATCAAAAGAAGCCATGCGGTTATCAAAGCTTTTGATGGGTCCCGACGAAATGTCGTTGGAGTAATTGAATTACCAGTGGAGATTGGTCCACATACATTCAATGTATCCTTTCACGTGCTCAAAATAGCCACAGGATACAACCTGTTGTTGGGAAGACCATGGATTCATATGGGTCGGGTAGTCCTTCCACCCTTCATCAGCAACTCAAGTACATTATCAACAATAGCCTAGTCATTGTTAATGTTGAGTCGGAATGTCCGGAACAAAGTGATATGCCACTAATCAGCTTCAATTCATAAATTGAGCCGGTCAGTTTCCATACCCTAGAGGTGAGCAACACTCATTACCATCCCATTGGGGCGCCACCTCTTACACCCAAGATTTCTGCCGAGGTTATGTCGACCACTCAAGAGATGATGTCGTTGGGTCATCAACCTGGACAAGGGTTGGGCAAAGATCATCAGGGTATTAAGAACCCAATTCAAGTTCCTAGTCAAACAGGGACAGCTAGATTAAGCTATTCTGCTAGCTCCAATCACAGGAATCCTCATAAGCACAAAAAGATTTCTTCAACTGCAGACCATATGGCGATTTTCTCTACCTACAACTCGGAGCCGATACAATCTTGATGAAAAGGTGTCACCCATATTATATAGCTATGATATTTCCCAAACCGATCTGGGTTAAAGCAAAAGAGGTCCCGATTCTTGATCCCAGAGTGGAAGAAGAGGAACGGAGACGTAAACAAGACATCGCAATGATGATGTCGGTATACGCATCATCATTCCATGATGAGTATACAAATAGATACACCCCAAACGATGATTACCCAGATATCATGGTCATCATTAGGAGAAGGAGGACGATGATAGCCCCTCCATCACTGTAGTCCATCAGAACTTTACCCTCGACAATTGGAACAACACTCCATGCATTGGTCGACGAGGGTAAAACGGGCAAAAATTCCATCTGCCCTGTAGATAACTTTAACTGCTTACACTTTTGTACAGTATTAGAAGTTATTTTATCAGTACATGTTAACAGTTTTGTATGATTAAACAGTTTCATATATTAAGTGAGAGCATATTTTATTTCAGGACTCTGAGTTTAGATGTGCCTGTACTTGCTGATGAGGTGCCTTTTCTCCACAAGGATTGTAACTTTGATGAAAAGTTGGACTCAGCCTTGATGGAAGTACAAGAGGACATTGAGATACCTCAGGAGATTAAGGAATGGGTCGAAGACAAACCTAAACTTAACCTTGATCAAACCACCTCATTCAATCTCGGAACCTTAGAAAACCCTAAGTTAATCTAGATTGGTTCAGACCTTACTCCAAACCAAAGGAATGACATGGTTATGCTACTAACCCAATTCCAGAATGTGTTTGCATGGTCTCACGAATACATGGTGGGTTTGTCCACTGACATTGTCCTTCATCGCCTTCCCATTAAAGAGGGATTCAAGCCATCAAAGTGTAAGCTCAAAGCGATTGAAACTCGAGTGGAGTTTAAAGGTTAAAGAAGAAATTGTGAAACAATTTCAAGCGGACATCATCATGGTGTCTACATACCTGAATGGTTATCAAACATAGTCCCGTGCCTAAACCAGGAGGAAAGGTGCGAGTTTGCATGGACTACTCAGATCTAAACAAAGCTTGCCTTAAGGATAGCTTTCCCATTCCATTTATCCACATTCTCATTGATAATCTTTCTTCAATCGGCATATACTCCTTTCATGCGGATTACTTGGCGGGGTATCATCGATTTATGGTTCTTGAGGAGGATCGTGAGAAAACCGCTTTCATCACACCTTGGGGAACCTTTTGTTATAGACGGTTGTCATTTGGCCTCATCAATGTCGGAGCAACCGATCAGCGAGCTATGATGGCTCTTTTCCATGACTTAATGCACAAAGAGATAGAGATATACGTGGAAGACATCATTGTCAAATCCCGAAGGGAGGAAGACCACTTAGACCATCTCAGAAAGCTTTTTAACAGGTTGCGTAAGTACAACTTGAAGTTGAATCTAGCCAAATGCGCCTTTGGTGTTAAATTAGGCAAGTTGTTAGGTTTCTTAGTCAGCCACAAAGGGATTGAGTTGGATCCCACCAAAATCCAGGCCATCAAGGAAATGCCCATTCCTCAAAGCAGAGAGGAAATCACGGGGATTTTTGGGAAGAATCAATTTCATTAGTCGATTCTTCTCTCAACTCACAGCAACCTGTGAGCCCATCTTCAAGTTGTTAAGGAAGAACTCCATGAAATGGAATGATGAGTGTCAGAGATCCTTCTTTACAATCAAGGAGCAGTTGGTTAATGCTCCTATTTTGGTACCACCCAGGGATGATGTTCCCCTGTTCATGTACCTGTCCATTAATGACAATGCTATGGGCTGCATGCTGGGACAGAAAGACGATAGAGGCCAAGAGCGAGCTATTTATTACCTCAATAAAAGATTCAGCAGCAATGAATACAAGTACACTCTGATTGAGAAGACTTGTTGTGCTTTAGCATGGGCTTCCATGAGGTTCTGACATTACCTCCATGGTCACACAACCCATCTTATATCCCGCGTGGATCCTCTTAAATCGTGTTCGATGGCCCATACTAAATTGTCGACTGTCCAGATGGCAGTTGATTCTGCAATAATTTGACATCGTCTACATGACACAAAAGTCCATTAAAGGATAAAGAATTACAGATCAACTAGCCGCCGTACCCGCAGGGGATTACAAACCCTTAGAAACATACTTCCCCGATGAAGGGGTCATGGCAATTCAGCAACACCATCAGTACGATGCATGCCATACGTGGAAAATATATTTTGATGGAGCTATTAACATGGAAGGTTCTGGAGCTAGAGCAGTTCTAGTGTCCAGTACGAGGGAGCAGTATCCCGTCGCAGCACCAACAACATAGCCGAGTATGAAGGCTATATCATGGGGCTAAAACTTGCTCACTCAATGCGCATCAGACGGTTAACTGTCTTTGGGGATTCAGAGTTGGTAATCAAACAAACCACGGGAATCTATCAAACCAAAGAGCTACATTTGCTGCCTTACCATCGGCAAGTTTTACAGATGACTTCGGAGTTCGAAGAAGTAAACTTCCTCCACATTCCTCGGAATAGGAATGACTTTGCGGATGTGCTAGCAACTTTGGCCTCCTTGATCAACATACATGACAAGGAAAACATGCCAAGCATCCCATTTGCCCTACAAAAGGCTCCAGCCTATGGGAATTACATTGAGAAGTATCGGATGAGCTACCTCCCATCCAACACCCTTGGATCGAAGATATCAAGGAGTATTTACGAGATGGATCTACACCGTACGAAAGCGAGCCCGATTGAAAAAAGGCGGATCCATCGAATGGCTATGAAATTCTACTTGAGCAAAGATGCACTCTACAAAAGAGATGCGAGGATTAGGACTCCTTAGATGTCCGGACAAAGACCAAGCTTTCGAGACATGAGCGGCCCACATGAGCGCCCCCCTACTTGTTAAGAAGATCCTCAGAAAAGGGCATTATTGACTTACTCTCAAGGCTGACTATGATGATCACGTTAAGAGGTGCTATCAATGCCAAATTCATGGAAATATTATCCACGCCCCTCCAAGGGAACTCCACAATATGAGTTCTCCCTGGCCCTTCTCAATGTGGAGAATGGACGTGATCGGACCCCATCGAGCCCCAAGCCGATGAATGGGCATCGGTTTATCTTAACCATGATCGACTACTTCACCAAGTGGGTAGAAGCAGGCTCTTTCCCCAGGGTTACCAAAGAAGTCATCATTATTTTCATCAGAAATAATGTCATTTGTCGATATAGACAACCAGAGGTAATTGTGTCATACAATGCTAAGAACCTCAACAACAAAATGATGGAGGAGTTATGCAGTAAATTCCACATCAAACACCTTAACTTCGTCATCTACCGTCCAAAGATGAATAGTGATGTTGAAGAGGCTAATAAAAACATCAAGAAGATTATGCAGAAGATATCCTCCAATCACAAAGGATGGCCTGACCTCTTGCCTTTGACTCTATTTGCCTACAGAACTTCAATGTGTACTTCCACTGGGTAACCCCCTACTCATTATCCTATGGGATGGAAGCAATACTCCCCATAGAGGTGGAAATGAAATCCCTCAGAGTGTTGATGGACGCTCAGTTGGATGAAGACCGATGGGTCTAAGATAGATATCACCAATTGTCTCTAATAGACGAAAGGCGAATCACGGCTATCTTCCATGGTCAGTTATATCAATAAAGGATTGCCAGATCCTACAACAGAAAAGTCCGGTTATGGCAGTTTAAACAACATGACTTGGTTTTGAAGAAGATCATTGACAACCAAGATCAATCTAAGGGAAAATTCGCTCAAAACTGGGAAGGCCAGTTTGTTGTCAAGGAGGTATTGACAGGAGGTGCTCTTAGACTACAGGAAATGGATGACGATGAATTTCCACAACTTATCAACTCAGACACCGTGAAACGGTACTATGTCTGAGGTTACCATCAAGCAAACATCCTGGTGTTGGATCATCAGATCACCAGTCATTCAGGTTGTCTAACCCTTTCTTACATAAAAATCTTTTGCATACTCTTCTGCCCCTCAGGGAAACATACTCTTAAAGCCAGCAGCCTGGTTTCACCTCATATCAAACCTTTCATACAATTTCGGTTATCCCACCACGGATTGAACCTTTCACACCTGCAGTTTATCTTGAACATAAGATCAAACTTTTTCACACTTGCAGTTTGTCCTGAACTTAGGATCAAACTTTTTCAAACCTGCAATTTGTCCCAAACATGGGATCAAACTTTCTTTCCCCCGCAGTTTAGCCTGCACATGGGATTAAAACTTCTCTTTGGCTACAAATCGTCCCGAGGGGCGAACTATGTCGACCTGATCTCCTTGATACCCGGGAGTACGTAGACAACCATATTTTATATGGCTTGGTCACAATAAAAAAAAACAAAAAACACAAAAACATTTCTTCCCTTTCTCTACAAAAACAAAAACAATAAAAACACTTCTACCCTTTCTCTACATAAACAAAAATAACAAACACATTCCTACACCCTTCTACACCATTCAGCGTTGAACCTCTTACACCAGGTTCGAACTACGCAGACCTGATCTCCTCTTCAATAGGAGTACATAGGCAGCCATTTATGGTTCGGTCTAACCCCCTACCAAAACACAAATACTTGTCACATGGTACTAGGATCAAACTTTAATCCACCATATTTCATCGAATTCAGACCAAAGGGATGGGACTACCTGACCTCTCCTCACAAATAGGAGATCCAGCGACCATCTAAGCTGCGGTTGTGACTCAAAGAGAAACACCAATCTATAAGAGATGGAATTAACTAAGCTCCTCTTAAATAGGAGTACTGGCAACCATCTTTGGTGCGGTCAATCTTAGAGAGGAAAAGCCACACCCCTCTCCACATTTCCATACAAAATCCAGTTCCAAGACACCAAAGAAGGTAGGGGTACACACAGATCAATGATCCATTCTGAAAGATCCTGCGACGTCTCAATGTCCACACATCAAGGATGAGTTCAGAATGCATCAAGATCACAAGCCCTGGAGAAACAAGCAAATATCAAGCAAGTATCAAGGCATAATTGAAAGGGAAGTGAACCAAAATATATTTCCCTACCATATATAATGATGTTTGATATATACAATATGTGTTGTACATGACAAAATGGCTAAGCTAGTTTGTGCAGGAAAATATAAGTCTATCTATGGATTTGTATATATGCGGACTATCAGATCTAACATAACATCCCTCTCCAAAGAAGGAGGTAACACTGCAAGCTCTTGCCCAATGGTATCTACACGAACTAGCAGATCCGAGGCTAACTGCATGGTGGCATAATGCTCATCAATGTATGCACTCATGTCAGCAAGGATTCCAGTCGTATGGGATCTCACTGAAGTACTATCTATGACGGCCACATCCCGGGCAGATAGGGCAGCATCCTGCTCTACAATCAATGCATCTCTGGCTGATCTAGCCTCGTCCCTCTCCAACAAAGCGGCGTCTCTCCCATCAAGAGCTGTCAACATCAAGGCCCTAGCCTGATCTCTCTCAAAGGTCATAAGATGTAGACTCTGCTCCAGATATTGTGCTGAATGCTGAATCACAGTAGCACTCACAGTGGGAGAATCCATCACAACTGCTGGCAACCCAGTAGATAAACGTGGGAATATAAGTCTCCTCTATAGGCTCCCCATCATCGGAATCAATCCCCTACACTGTGGATACTACCATAGTCAATGTCGTCTCTGTCTCCATCCATGCGAAATACTCTGCAGAACGACCCGGATGGCTAATAGAAAACTCAGCTAGCTTACGCTGATCCCAACAGGCATACAACCTGGATCTATCCTCTGCTGATAAGTGGCGAGAAGCTAAGCGCTGACTCAATGCCCCCTCAAAAGGATGGAAATCTTGGGCTGTCAAACCGACACATCATGGCCATGGGTGATAAGTAGTCATGCCCTTAAACCCATAGAGGGGAGATAATCCATGCGGAGCATGAGTGATGAAGTTGTAGGGTGAGCTGAGCCCTGAACACGATAATATGTCAAACGGATCTCCGATCCCTACCAGGAAAATGGACCAAGATGCAAGATCTGTACACTCCGCAGGCTGGAAGGAGTACGACATGGCTATGTCATGGGTGAAACAATATCCATGTCGCCTAAAAGTGCCAATCGGTCTCAAGTGTGACATAAACCACACGTCTGACATGATCGAGCTTCTTGTGAATACCCCTGCGGGTAAGTCTTTGCAATATATGGTTGACCTCGGCGTCTGCGATGATCATCCAGACAATGGTGTGACCTCCCTAAGAGCTCTCACTTTGCCATGATAACGCCGATATCTAGCTCATCCATGTACCGTGGCATGTATACATACAACAATACACACGATGGCAATACATCTACTACGGTAAGTGCCAATAATCCTCGAGCATGGTGAAATCCCCGGAGTGCCATGTATAACTATCCTCAGAGCAAAATTTGTCCATCAGAAAATGTTGGGATACAATGTGACCGGATGTGATCTAATCCTGCACAACTCTACGCCTCAGCCTGGTGAGAGTCATAAATTGTTGGCTCATGTCGCCGATAACCATCCGCGCGTAAGGTCTGTCTAAAGGCAGCGTCGTCAACCTCACATACTCCTCCAAAGTAAGAGTCAACTCATGGATGCCAAAATAGAATACCTATCTCTCTCGGTATTCAATGCTCCAGCATACCCTCTATGAAGCTTATCTGAACCTGAAACATCAGGAGAGTTATAGTATGCTACAATAACTGATCTACAGTCGCCCTGTCTGAAGGTGACATACTATCATACCATGATCTCAGATGGAATGCCACCAATAATGGTGGGGTATGATCAATACGGCTAACTGTCGAAGAAGACATGTGTACATGTCGTATCATAAGACCATCCAGGGGTCAATGATGAATATCTCTGGACATACATACATATCCATAACATGATACATGCATGATAAACAATAGATGGCAATATGATATAGGGAATGGAAAATTGTACGTACATTTCTAAGTATATCATCATCTAATACATCTCTATACAACTAGAAATATAGGGAAATGGGGCACAGATGCCCTACATCTAATAGAGGCCTATCAAAAGATATAACGAGAATGGGGAAAAGCCACCCAATGTTTAACAGAGGCCTATCAAAAGAGATAACGAGAATATTACATTAGAAGAAGGCAATGGTGTCAATGTCTACATCATCAATCCTGTCCACCTGATGTAACTCCTCCTAAGTCACTGGATCTCTATCAACAGGGATGTCAGGCCTATATAAAAGAGGATCTACACCGGCAAAGCCATATGGGTCACCTGAGAGGCCAGCGCCAGAGCTGAAAGGATCAAAAGTATCTGCCTTTGAAGGATCTCTGCCCAAGTGCCAGATAAAGAAATGTGCTCGATCCAACTTCTGGGTTAAACTGTCAATCTGTGTCAAATGAGTCGGATCTCAGACATAAGCTACCCAATCCGTCATCATCACGGATCCAGGAACCATATCCCCCATGAACTGAGTGGTGCAGATCTGGGCTCCAATGGTACGAGGGAACCACCAATGCTGGAATATCTCCCGAGTGAAGGGACCCTCTGATAATGTAAAACTATCAACACCCAACAATGGGATATCAATGACGGGTGACTGCGAAATAGGCCAATAACGCCTGGCAAAAGGTAATATCGGTATACTAATCTCTCCTGTGGTGCTCCTGATAGCACGCTCTCCTAAATAGAGCTCCCATCCTCCATCTATGAAGAGAGGAATCTTATAGATGGAAATCACTTACAAACACCACATGGTACCCATCCTCAAATCCAATGCTCAAATGCTCCCCTGAATAGGGAATCCATGTGATGACATCAGTTGTCAATAACTCCAATTGTAGGCAACAATGAGTGAAAGCCTCAGCTATAGGGACCTCCGCCAGTATGGAATGATGCCATCGCCATCCTCGTGGGTAGGTATCTAATCCTAACACACTCACCGGACGTAAGCATAGAAGCCTCTCATAGGCCCAGAATTTCCCACACAAAGGAAAACATCTGCTTTTAGTCAACACTCTTAACCTGTACATGGGAATTTACAAGAGAAATACTCACCAACAGAAATGGGTAAAATCCTAGCCAAGCCTCTATCAAGACCTGCGAACGCATATGCATTCCCCTGAGGAAATAGGCAAAGGTGTAGGAACCCCAATCATACTCTCCAATACGGTCCACATGTCGAGTGGCGCTGATCAAAGCGAAGGACACTGTAGAAGAGTTATCAACTATAAAGCAGCCCCTAATGATCATCAGGAACAATAGCCGAAGAATGCGATCCCTGAATCTCACATCAGTGGGTATGGGATCACTCAAAAGCCTGCTCATAGCATCTATGCTCAAAGGACCTGTACGAGCAGTCCTACCTTTGAGCGCCTCCGTCAGAACTCCTACCAAGGATCTGACAACAGTCGGGGTAATATCCGCCGTACAAGGCACTGGTGCCCCTCTAAACTCCATACCTGTGATAAACCGCCAATCCATTGGCGTAATCATCACCTCATAGTCCAACAAATGGAGTGACTGAGTTTGGTGAAACCAACGCTCAGACAATGTCCTGAGGTAACCCCAGGGACAACGGTGGGGAAGGATGGAAAAGAATGCCCCAAATCCCTAATCATGCACGATCGCTCTATAGTTAGGATGCAGAGCCTGGTATATGGCGTAAATGATGAACCAGTTCCCTCTAGGCTGTGTAAAGCCGAGAACCTACATCACAAAGAAGATCAACATCATAACCATTTACTCCTCATCAATAGGAAGAAAGGAAGATTAAAGTCTATATTTGTACCTCATTTGCATGCAAGTAAATCGAGGGATGTCTACTTAGATCACCTAGAAGCTCTGGGTTCACCACCTGAATACTGAGGAGGTCCCTATGGGGAACATGTGCAGCAGGAGCGGGAGCCTCAACCAGTACATCCTCCTCCTCATCCTCCTCATCCGGTACATCAACCCGAATAGGACGTATCACCGCCTCTGTCAAGCGACGAGGCTGTCTAACAAAACGAGGTCGAGGCACTTCAGAAGCCCTCCTCCACACACCAGAAGTGGTCCTGCGGGAACTACTCGGCTGATCTGGATCCATATATCTGGACAAAAAGTCTCCAAATCACCTCAGAAAGGGTGTGATAAATTCTTATCTGGAGCTTTTCAAAATGCAATTTTATGACTACATGCATGCATGCATTATTTTAACATACATCTATAGTAGAGTTAAAAATGCATGACTACCCAATGCCTACATTTTGAATTTTTTTTTGCCATAGTCCCCTTTGGAAATAGGATTATCCACATGCACATAGGCATGACAAGGTGGCCATTCAGTAGCACACCTACCCACAATCATATACATCCTACATGCATTAATACATCAAAGTAAAAAATCTGTAAGGGTAGCCTAATTACCAGGATTATTTTGCTCTTTCACCTTTGCTCATTTATCCTCAAATAGGATAAGAAATAGCGAGAAAAAGGTGTCAATTTGATTGCTTTCAAAGTTAAATTTTTTCACATCATTATGTTCAGCATGATTTAATACTAATATTTACTATGTTGAATATTTTTTATCAAGTCATTTCAGAATGCATAATCACTACTATGTATCTATACATTTCATATGATATTTCATTTTCCAACGGATAGAATGTGACACCCCCAAATTCGGTACTTCCATTTCCACAGGATTTGGTGTTCATTTGTCTAAAACATCATCTATCTATCTACCCATAAATAAATGCAAACCATGCATTAGATAGAAATAAATAATAAAATCTCTCCCCTTAGGGGGTTACATCAACTACATAATAAATAAATCCCAGGTTACTCTAACCTTAAATCATCTCTGCGGAAAATATAAACAAATAAGTCTTAAGTAACATCAATTCTATTCATCATTTCATAACCACAATAATAAAGCGCCTTCATTACTTGCTAATCTTGCCCTTGCCCTTACTAGTGGAAGGTTAAATGCGCTCTTTTCGTTCTTAATCGCAATGTTATTATTACGCAAGAGTGAGCACGATTGCCCACAAGTATAACAATATAACAATGAATAATAACATGCGAGAGAAATAATAACTTCTGATATAAAGCTCAACTTTTGAATCAAGAATGAATAACAAGAATCAAAAGAAATTCTGAGGGTCATAAGACCTTGAACTATGTCCGAGGTTATCAAGTGTTTTTACTTGAAACCTTTGACAGTCATAAGACTATGGACTCTTCTTCTCGTACTTAGGGGGATCAGCCCTTAGTACCATACTGTGCACAATATCTTAACGCTAAAGCGTAAATAATCTCCTATATAGGGTTGTTCATCTCAGTTTGACATTCGAGTCCGCGCCAAAGGAAGTTTGGTTTGAATAATTCATCAAGGGTTCTGGAATTTAAAACGCTCATCAACTATGGACTAGTCGAATCAATAAGGGTTCGCTAGTCTAACAAGGTTTAACAATAACAGATAATTTAACTTTGATAAAATCTCAAAAGTATACAATAGAATAATTATTGTATAACAACATCATGCTTGAAGATTTATAAACTTTAATATACAAGACAGGCTTGATCAATAATAATGAGAATTTGCTCAATATCGAAAGATGAATTAATCACTTATATAACAATAACAAGTAGGGTTAGGAAACTTGCTAAACGAAAGTTTAGGGTAAGAAACTTGCTCAACGTAAATGTAGAGTTGAAAAACTTGCTCAATGTAACAAGATAAGGTTTAGAAACTTGCCTCGTGCGTAGATTACACGTTAATAAAACTCGTTCTTTGATTTAAATCCTACATATCATTCATGTTCACAACACCAATCAATAATAACGTACGTTATGATTATTCGATGTTTATGTTATTAGTTTATTCCTAAAGCATGATCTTAATTTACAATGTCGATTCAGTTGTGATTATTCCATAGCATGACGTTATCAATATTGTATTCAACTAATCCTTAGTTGATGACCAATTAAATTCTAAATTACCCTTGAAATGTATCCAAACCAAACTTACTTTGGTGCGGACTTGTACTCTAAATACTTAGATGAACAACCCTATTATTAGGGGATAATTTACTCTTAGCGTTGAAATGGTTGTGCACAATACATTGTACGAAGGGTTGATCCCCCTAAGTACGAGGAGTCCTCATAGTCTTATGACTGTTAAAGTTGAAGTTGAAATATTACTTACAACTGTGGACATAGTTCGTGGTCTTATGACCCTCAGATATATTTCATATTTCGATTCCAGTTTTTGGTTATCATTGATAGAGTACTATTTAGTTTTGATGAGCCTATTCATTGGCAGTTATTATATTCTTGTTTGGTTCATTGCTATATCTAGTGAGCATTTATTTTGCTCACTCTGTCATATATATACACTCATTGCAGCTAAAGTGTAGAAGTCGACAAACCTACGACTAACAAAAGAAAGGGAAAAATGTACAAGTGATGAAGACTTGTAATTTCATTTACTGTTATAATGATAGACTTTTAATTAATGATGTGATGTAATAATTTTATTTCCGCACTTGATTGATGTTTAAGGTTAGACACTGACGAAAAAACTTTGATTAAAGAAGTAACCCTATTTAAAGGGAGGATTTATGATTTAATTTTATTATATTTGGGTAGATAGTATAAATGAATGGAACATGAACACTAAGTCTTGTGGGAATGAAGTACCTAGATTTGGGGTGTCACAGTCATCTAAAGCCATTGCATATAATTCTTGTTGTTGTCCTCCGGATACATGGTTTAGGGAGTCTTGATAGATGGAGGTTCATCTTTGAATATCTGTCCTTATGCTACCTTGGAGAAGATGAACATCAACCCCAAGAGGATCAAAAGAAGCCATGCGGTTATCAAAGCTTTTGATGGGTCCCGACGAAATGTCGTTGGAGTAATTGAATTACCAGTGGAGATTGGTCCACATACATTCAATGTATCCTTTCACGTGCTCAAAATAGCCACAGGATACAACCTGTTGTTGGGAAGACCATGGATTCATATGGCTGGAGCCGTCCCTTCCACCCTTCATCAGCAACTCAAGTACATTATCAACAATAGCCTAGTCATTGTTAATGTTGAGTCGGAATGTCCGGAACAAAGTGATATGCCACTAATCAGCTTCAATTCATAAATTGAGCCGGTCAGTTTCCATACCCTAGAGGTGAGCAACACTCATTACCATCCCATTGGGGCGCCACCTCTTACACCCAAGATTTCTGCCGAGGTTATGTCGACCACTCAAGAGATGATGTCGTTGGGTCATCAACCTGGACAAGGGTTGGGCAAAGATCATCAGGGTATTAAGAACCCAATTCAAGTTCCTAGTCAAACAGGGACAGCTAGATTAAGCTATTCTGCTAGCTCCAATCACAGGAATCCTCATAAGCACAAAAAGATTTCTTCAACTGCAGCCATATGGCGATTTTCTCTACCTACAACTCCAGAGCTGATACAATCTTCGGTAAAGGTGTCAGCCCATATTATGGCTATGATATTTCCCAAACCGATACCGGTTAAAGCAAAAGAGGTCCTGATTCTTGATCCCAGAGTGGAAGAAGAGGAACGGAGACGTAAACAAGACATCGCAATGATGATGTCAGGCATACGCATCATTGTCCATGATGAGTATACAAATAGATACACCCCAAACGATGATTACCCAGATATCATGGTCATCATTAAGAGAAGGAGGACGATGATAGCCCCTCCATCACTGTAGTCCATCAGGACTTTACCCTCGACAATTGGAACAACACTCCATGCATTGGTCGACGAGGGTAAAACGGGCAAAAATTCCATCTGCCCTGTAGATAACTTTAACTGCTTACACTTTTGTACAGTATTAGAAGTTATTTTATCAGTACATGTTAACAGTTTTGTATGATTAAACAGTTTCATATATTAAGTGAGAGCATATTTTATTTCAGGACTCTGAGTTTAGATGTGCCTGTACTTGCTGATGAGGTGCCTTTTCTCCACAAGGATTGTAACTTTGATGAAAAGTTGGACTCAGCCTTGATGGAAGTACAAGAGGACATTGAGATACCTCAGGAGATTAAGGAATGGGTCGAAGACAAACCTAAACCTAACCTTGATCAAACCACCTCATTCAATCTCGGAACCTTAGAAAACCCTAAGCTAATCTAGATTGGTTCAGACCTTACTCCAAACCAAAGGAATGACATGGTTATGCTACTAACCCAATTCCAGAATGTGTTTGCATGGTCTCACGAATACATGGTGGGTTTGTCCACTGACATTGTCCTTCATCGCCTTCCCATTAAAGAGGGATTCAAGCCAGTCAGGCAGAAGCTCAGGCGATTGAAACCTGAGTGGAGTTTAAAGGTTAAAGAAGAAATTGTGAAACAATTTCAAGCGGACATCATCATGGTGTCTACATACCCTGAATGGTTATCAAACATAGTCCCGTGCCTAAACCAGGAGGAAAGGTGCGAGTTTGCATGGACTACCGAGATCTAAACAAAGCTTGCCTTAAGGATAGCTTTCCCATTCCATTTATCCACATTCTCATTGATAATACTGCTCAATACGGCATATACTCCTTTGCGGATTACTTCGCGGGGTATCATCAGATTATGGTTGCTGAGGAGGATCGTGAGAAAACTGCTTTCATCACACCTTGGGGAACCTTTTGTTATAGACGGTTGTCATTTGGCCTCATCAATGTCGGAGCAACCGATCAGCGAGCTATGATGGCTCTTTTCCATGACTTAATGCACAAAGAGATAGAGATATACGTGGAAGACATCATTGTCAAATCCCGAAGGGAGGAAGACCACTTAGACCATCTCAGAAAGCTTTTTAACAGGTTGCGTAAGTACAACTTGAAGTTGAATCTAGCCAAATGCGCCTTTGGTGTTAAATTAGGCAAGTTGCTAGGTTTCCTAGTCAGCCACAAAGGGATTGAGTTGGATCCCACCAAAATCCAGGCCATCAAGGAAATGCCCATTCCTCAAACAGAGAAGGAAATACGGGGATTTTTGGGAAGAATCAATTTCATTAGTCGATTCTTCTCTCAACTCACAGCAACCTGTGAGCCCATCTTCAAGTTGTTAAGGAAGAACTCCATGAAATGGAATGATGAGTGTCAGAGATCCTTCTTTACAATCAAGGAGCAGTTGGTTAATGCTCCTATTTTGGTACCACCCAGGGATGATGTTCCCCTCATTCATGTACTGTCCCATTAATGACAATGCTATGGGCTGCATGCTGGGACAGAAAGACGATAGAGGCCAAGAGCGAGCTATTTATTACCTCAATAAAAGATTCAGCAGCAATGAATACAAGTACACTCTGATTGAGAAGACTTGTTGTGCTTTAGCATGGGCTTCCATGAGGTTACAGCATTACCTCCATGGTCACACAACCCATCTTATATCCCGCGTGGATCCTCTTAAATACGTGTTCAGTAAGCCCATACTAAATTGTCGACTGTCCAGATGGCAGTTGATTCTGCAATAATTTGACATCGTCTACATGACACAAAAGTCCATTAAAGGATAAAGAATTACAGATCAACTAGCCAGCCAGTACCATAGGGATTACAAACCCTTAGAAACATACTTCCCCGATGAAGGGGTCATGGCAATTCAGCAACACCATCAGTACGATGCATGCCATACGTGGAAAATATATTTTGATGGAGCTATTAACATGGAAGGTTCTGGAGCTAGAGCAGTTCTAGTGTCCAGTACGAGGGAGCAAGATCCCGTCGTCAAGAAGACACCAACAACATAGCAGTATGAAGGCTATATCATGGGGCTAAAACTTGCTCACTCAATGCGCATCAGACGGTTAACTGTCTTTGGGGATTCAGAGTTGGTAATCAAACAAACCACGGGAATCTATCAAACCAAAGAGCTACATTTGCTGCCTTACCATCGGCAAGTTTTACAGATGACTTCGGAGTTCGAAGAAGTAAACTTCCTCCACATTCCTCGGAATAGGAATGACTTTGCGGATGTGCTAGCAACTTTGGCCTCCTTGATCAACATACATGACAAGGAAAACATGCCAAGCATCCCATTTGCCCTACAAAAGGCTCCAGCCTATGGGAATTACATTGGAGAAGTATCGGATGAGCTACCTCCCATCCAACACCCTTGGATCAGCATATCAAGGAGTATTTGCGAGATGGATCTACACCCGCCGAGGCGAGCCCGACTGAAAAAAGGCGGATCCATCGAATGGCTATGAAATTCTACTTGAGCAAAGATGCACTCTACAAAAGAGATGCAGGATTAGGACTCCTTAGATGTCTGGACAAAGACCAAGCTCAGACATGAGCGGCCCACACATGAGCGGCCCCCTACTTGTTAAGAAGATCCTCAGAAAAGGGCATTATTGACTTACTCTCAAGGCTGACTATGATGATCACGTTAAGAGGTGCTATCAATGCCAAATTCATGGAAATATTATCCACGCCCCTCCAAGGGAACTCCACAATATGAGTTCTCCCTGGCCCTTCTCAATGTGGAGAATGGACGTGATCGGGCCCATCGAGCCCCAAGCCAGTAATGGGCATCGGTTTATCTTAACCATGATCGACTACTTCACCAAGTGGGTAGAAGCAGGCTCTTTCCCCAGGGTTACCAAAGAAGTCATCATTATTTTCATCAGAAATAATGTCATTTATCGATATAGACAACCAGAGGTAATTGTGTCATACAATGCTAAGAACCTCAACAACAAAATGATGGAGGAGTTATGCAGTAAATTCCACATCAAACACCTTAACTTCGTCATCTACCGTCCAAAGATGAATAGTGATGTTGAAGAGGCTAATAAAAACATTAAGAAGATTATGCAGAAGATGTCCTCCAATCACAAAGGATGGCCTGACCTCTTGCCTTTGACTCTATTTGCCTACAGAACTTCAATGTGTACTTCCACTGGGTAACCCCCTACTCATTATCCTATGGGATGGAAGCAGTACTCCCCATAGAGGTGGAAATGAAATCCCTCAGAGTGTTGATGGACGCTCAGTTGGATGAAGACCGATGGGTCTAAGATAGATATCACCAATTGTCTCTAATAGACGAAAGGCGAATCACGGCTATCTTCCATGGTCAGTTATATCAATAAAGGATTGCCAGATCCTACAAATGTAAAAGTCCTAAGTTATGGCGCTTTAAACAACATGACTTGGTTTTGAAGAAGATCATTGACAACCAAGATCAATCTAAGGGAAAATTCGCTCAAAACTGGGAAGGCCAGTTTGTTGTCAAGGAGGTATTGACAGGAGGTGCTCTTAGACTACAGGAAATGGATGACGATGAATTTCCACAACTTATCAACTCAGACACCGTGAAACGGTACTATGTCTGAGGTTACCATCAAGCAAACATCCTGGTGTTGGATCATCAGATCACCAGTCATTCAGGTTGTCTAACCCTTTCTTACATACAAAATCTTTTGCATACTCTTCTGCCCCTCAGGGAAACATACTCTTAAAGCCAGCAGCCTGGTTTCACCTCATATCAAACCTTTCATACAATTTCGGTTATCCCACCACGGATTGAACCTTTCACACACCGCAGCTTTATCTTGAACATAGGATCAAACTTTTTCACACTTGCAGTTTGTCCTGAACTTAGGATCAAACTTTTTCAAACCTGCAATTTGTCCCAAACATGGGATCAAACTTTCTTTCCCCCGCAGTTTAGCCTGCACATGGGATTAAAACTTCTCTTTGGCTACAAATCGTCCCGAGGGGCGAACTATGTCGACCTGATCTCCTTGATACCCGGGAGTACGTAGACAACCATATTTTATATGGCCTGGTCACAATAAAAAAAAACAAAAAACACAAAAACATTTCTTCCCTTTCTCTACAAAAACAAAAACAATAAAAACACTTCTACCCTTTCTCTACATAAACAAAAATAACAAACACATTCCTACACCCTTCTACACCATTCAGCGTTGAACCTCTTACACCAGGTTCGAACTACGCAGACCTGATCTCCTCTTCAATAGGAGTACATAGGCAGCCATTTATGGTTCTTGTCCTAACCCCTACCAAAACACAAATACTTGTCACATGGTACTAGGATCAAACTTTAATCCACCATATTTCATTGAATTCGCACCAAAGGGATGGGACTACCCGACCTCTCCTCACAAATAGAGATCCAACACCATCTAAGTCATGGTTTGTGACTCAAAGAGAAACACCAATCTATAAGAGATGGAATTAACTAAGCTCCTCTTAAATAGAGTATCATGGCGACCATCTTTGGTGCGGTCAATCTTAGAGAGGAAAAGCCACACCCCTCTCCACATTTCCATACAAAATCCAGTTCCAAGACACCAAAGAAGGTAGGGGTACACACAGATCAATGATCCATTCTGAAAGATCCTGCGACGTCTCAATGTCCACACATCAAGGATGAGTTCAGAATGCATCAAGATCACAAGCCCTGGAGAAACAAGCAAATATCAAGCAAGTATCAAGGCATAATTGAAAGGGAAGTGAACCAAAATATATTTCCCTACCATATATAATGATGTTTGATATATACAATATGTGTTGTACATGACAAAATGGCTAAGCTAGTTTGTGCAGGAAAATATAAGTCTATCTATGGATTTGTATATATGCGGACTATCAGATCTAACATAACATCCCTCTCCAAAGAAGGAGGTAACACTGCAAGCTCTTGCCCAATGGTATCTACACGAACTAGCAGATCCGAGGCTAACTGCATGGTGGCATAATGCTCATCAATGTATGCACTCATGTCAGCAAGGATTCCAGTCGTATGGGATCTCACTGAAGTACTATCTATGACGGCCACATCCCGGGCAGATAGGGCAGCATCCTGCTCTACAATCAATGCATCTCTGGCTGATCTAGCCTCGTCCCTCTCCAACAAAGCGGCGTCTCTCCCATCAAGAGCTGTCAACATCAAGGCCCTAGCCTGATCTCTCTCAAAGGTCATAAGATGTAGACTCTGCTCCAGATATTGTCTTTGAATGTCAAATCACAAGAGCACTCACAAAGGGGAGAATCCATCACAACTACTTTGCAACCCAAAGAGATAAACGTGGAATATAAGTCTCCTCTATAGGCTCCCCCATCATCTAATCAATCCCTACACTGTGGATACTACCATAGTCAATGTCGTCTCTGTCTCCATCCATGCGAAATACTCTGCAGAACGACCCGGATGGCTAATAGAAAACTCAGCTAGCTTACGCTGATCCCAACAGGCATACAACCTGGATCTATCCTCTGCTGATAAGTGGCGAGAAGCTAAGCGCTGACTCAATGCCCCCTCAAAAGGATGGAAATCTTGGAACTGGTCAAACTGACACATCACGGCCAGTGGGTGATAAGTAGTCATGCCCCTTAAACCAGCTAGAGGGAGATAATCCATGCCCGGAGCATGAGTGATGAAGTTGTAGGGTGAGCTGAGCCCTGAACACGATAATATGTCAAACGGATCTCCGATCCCTACCAGGAAAATGGACCAAGATGCAAGATCTGTACACTCCGCAGGCTGGAAGGAGTACGACATGGCTATGTCATGGGTGAAACAATATCCATGTCGTCTAAAAGTGCCAATCGGTCTCAAGTGTGACATAAACCACACGTACAACATGATCGAGCTTCTTGTGAATACCCCTGCAGGGTAAGTGCTGCAATATATGGTTGACCTCAGCGTCTCTGCGATGATCATCGGTACAATGGTGTGACCCTCCCTAAGAGCTCTCACTGCCATGATAACGCCGATATCTAGCTCATCCATGTACCGTGGCATGTATACATACAACAATACACACAGTAGCAGTACATCTACTCTGGCCGAGTGCCAATAATCCTCAAGCATGGTGAAATCCCCGGAGTGCCATGTATAACTATCCTCAGAGCAAAATTTGTCCATCAGAAAATGTTGGGATACAATGTGACCGGATGTGATCTAATCCTGCACAACTCTACGCCTCAGCCTGGTGAGAGTCATAAATTGTTGGCTCATGTCGCCGATAACCATCCGCGCGTAAGGTCTGTCTAAAGGCAGCGTCGTCAACCTCACATACTCCTCCAAAGTAAGAGTCAACTCATGGATGCCAAAATAGAATACCTATCTCTCCGGTATTCAATGCTCCAGCATACCCTCTATGAAGCTTATCGGAACCTGAAACATCAGGAGAGTTATAGTATGCTACAATAACTGATCTACAGTCGCCCTGTCTGAAGGTGACATACTATCATACCATGATCTCAGATGGAATGCCACCAATAATGGTGGGGTATGATCAATACGGCTAACTGTCGAAGAAGACATGTGTACATGTCGTATCATAAGACCATCCAGGGGTCAATGATGAATATCTCTGGACATACATACATATCCATAACATGATACATGCATGATAAACAATAGATGGCAATATGATATAGGGAATGGAAAATTGTACGTACATTTCTAAGTATATCATCATCTAATACATCTCTATACAACTAGAAATATAGGGAAATGGGGCACAGATGCCCTACATCTAATAGAGGCCTATCAAAAGATATAACGAGAATGGGGAAAAGCCACCCAATGTTTAACAGAGGCTATCAAAAGAGATAACGAGAATATTACATTAGAAGAAGGCAATGGTGTCAATGTCTACATCATCAATCATGTCCACCTGATGTAACTCCTCCTAAGTCACTGGATCTCTATCAACAGGGATGTCAGGCCTATATAAAAGAGGATCTACACCGGCAAAGCCATATAGGTCACCTGAGAGGCCAGCGCCAGAGCTGAAAGGATCAAAAGTATCTGCCTTTGAAGGATCTCTGCCCAAGTGCCAGATAAAGAAATGTGCTCGATCCAACTTCTGGGTTAAACTGTCAATCTGTGTCAAATGAGTCGGATCTCAGACATAAGCTACCCAATCCGTCATCATCACGGATCCAGGAACCATATCCCCCATGAACTGAGTGGTGCAGATCTGGGCTCCAATGGTACGAGGGAACCACCAATGCTGGAATATCTCCTGAGTGAAGGGACCCTCTGATAATGTAAAACTATCAACACCCAACAATGGGATATCAATGACGGGTGACTGCGAAATAGGCCAATAACGCCTGGCAAAAGGTAATATCGGTATACTAATCTCTCCTGTGGTGCTCCTGATAGCACGCTCTCCTAAATAGAGCTCCCATCCTCCATCTATGAAGAGAGGAATCTTATAGATGGAAATCACTTACTCGACACCAGTCGGGTACCCATCCTCAAATCCAATGCTCAAATGCTCCCCTGAATAGGGAATCCATGTGATGACATCAGTTGTCAATAACTCCAATTGTAGGCAACAATGAGTGAAAGCCTCAGCTATAGGGACCTCCGCCAGTATGGAATGATGCCATCGCCATCCTCGTGGGTAGGTATCTAATCCTAACACACTCACCGGACGTAAGCATAGATGTTTCTCTCATAGGCCCGAATTTCCACACAAAGGAAAACATCCGCTTAGTCAACACTCTTAACTTTGATATGGGATTTACAAGAGAAATACTCACCAATGTAAATGGGTAAAATCCTAGCCAAGCCTCTATCAAGACCTGCGAACGCATATGCATTCCCCTGAGGAAATAGGCAAAGGTGTAGGAACCCCAATCATACTCTCCAATACGGTCCACATGTCGAGTGGCGCTGATCAAAGCGAAGGACACTGTAGAAGAGTTATCAACTATAAAGCAAATTTCTAATGATCATCAGGAACAATAGCCGAAGAATGCGATCCCTGACTCTCACATCAATGGGTATGGGATCACTCAAAAGCCTGCTCATAGCATCTATGCTCAAAGGACCAGATCTGAAGCGAGCCCACCTTTGGCGCCTCGTCCGAAACTCCTACCAAGGATCTGACAACAGTCGGGGTAATATCCGTCGTACAAGGCACTGGTGCCCCTCTAAACTCCATACCTGTGATAAACCGCCAATCCATCGGCGTAATCATCACCTCATAGTCCAACAAATGGAGTGACTGAGTTTGGTGAAACCAACGCCGACAATGTCCCGAGGTAACCCTGTGGACAACGGTGGGAAGGATGGAAAAGAATGCCCCAAATCCCTAATCATGCACGATCGCTCTATAGTTAGGATGCAGAGCCTGGTATATGGCGTAAATGATGAACCAGTTCCCTCTAGGCTGTGTAAAGCCGAGAACCTACATCACAAAGAAGATCAACATCATAACCATTTACTCCTCATCAATAGGAAGAAAGGAAGATTAAAGTCTATATTTGTACCTCATTTGCATGCAAGTAAATCGAGGGATGTCTACTTAGATCACCTAGAAGCTCTGGGTTCACCACCTGAATACTGAGGAGGTCCCTATGGGGAACATGTGCAGCAGGAGCGGGAGCCTCAACCAGTACATCCTCCTCCTCATCCTCCTCATCCGGTACATCAACCCGAATAGGACGATCACACTTCTCAGCTGTCGGCGACGAGGTCAGTCCTAACAAAACGAGGTCGAGGCACTTCAGAAGCCCTCCTCCACACACCAGAAGTGGTCCTGCGGGAACTACTCGGCTGATCTGGATCCATATATCTGGACAAAAAGTCTCCAAATCACCTCAAAAAGGGTGTGATAAATTCTTATCTGGAGCTTTTCAAAATGCAATTTTATGACTACATGCATGCATGCATTATTTTAACATACATCTATAGTAGAGTTAAAAATGCATGACTACCCAATGCCTACATTTTGAATTTTTTTTTGCCATAGTCCCCTTTGTAAATAGGATTATCCACATGCACATAGGCATGACAAGGTGGCCATTCAAGAGTACACCCCACCCACATATATACATCCTACATGCATTAATACATCAAAGTAAAAAATCTGTAAGGGTAGCCTAATTACCAGGATTATTTTGCTCTTTCACCTTTGCTCATTTATCCTCAAATAGGATAAGAAATAGCAGAAAAAGGTGTCAATTTGACTGTTTCAAAAGTTAAATTTTTTCACATCATTATGTTCAGCATGATTTAATACTAACATTTACTATGTTGAATATTTTTTATCAAGTCATTTCAGAATGCATAATCACTACTATGTATCTATACATTTCATATGATATTTCATTTTCCAACGGATGGAATGTGACACCCCCAAATTCGGTACTTCCATTTCCACAGGATTTGGTGTTCACTGTACAAACATCATCTATCTATCTACCCATAAATAAATGCAAACCATGCATTAGATAGAAATAAATAATAAAATCTCTCCCCTTAGGGGGTTACATCAACTACATAATAAATAAATCCCAGGTTACTCTAACCTTAAATCATCTGTGCGGAAAATATAAACAAATAAGTCTTAAGTAACATCAATTCTATTCATCATTTCATAACCACAATAATAAAGCAGTCTTCATTACTTGCTAATCTTGCCCTTGACCTTACTAGTGGAAGGTTCGTCTGCTCTTTCGTTCTTAACTGCAATGTTATTATTACGCAAGAGTGAGCACGATTGCCCACAAGTATAACAATATAACAATGAATAATAACATGCGAGAGAAATAATAACTTCTGATATAAAGCTCAACTTTTGAATCAAGAATGAATAACAAGAATCAAAAGAAATTCTGAGGGTCATAAGACCTTGAACTATGTCCGAGGTTATCAAGTGTTTTTACTTGAAACCTTTGACAGTCATAAGACTATGGACTCTTCTTCTCGTACTTAGGGGGATCAGCCCTTAGTACCATACTGTGCACAATATCTTAACGCTAAAGCGTAAATAATCTCCTATATAGGGTTGTTCATCTCAGTTTGACATTCGAGTCTGCGCCAAAGGAAGTTTGGTTTGAATAATTCATCAAGGGTTCTGGAATTTAAAACGCTCATCAACTATGGACTAGTCGAATCAATAAGGGTTCGCTAGTCTAACAAGGTTTAACAATAATGTATAATTTAACTTTGATAAAATCTCAAAAGTATACAATAGAATAATTATTGTATAACAACATCATGCTTGAAGATTTATAAACTTTAATATACAAGACAGGCTTGATCAATAATAATGAGAATTTGCTCAATATCGAAAGATGAATTAATCACTTATATAACAATAACAAGTAGGGTTAGGAAACTTTCTAAACGAAAGTTTAGGGTAAGAAACTTGCTCAACGTAAATATAGAGTTGAAAAACTTGCTCAATGTAACAAGATAAGGTTTAGAAACTTGCCTCGTGCGTAGATTACACGTTAATAAAACTCGTTCTTTGATTTAAATCCTACATATCATTCATGTTCACAACACCAATCAATAATAACGTACGTTATGATTATTCGATGTTTATGTTATTAGTTTATTCCTAAAGCATGATCTTAATTTACAATGTCGATTCAGTTGTGATTATTCCATAGCATGACGTTATCAATATTGTATTCAACTAATCCTTAGTTGATGACCGTTAAATTCTAAATTACCCTTGAAATGTATCCAAACCAAACTTACTTTGGTGCGGACTTGTACTCTAAATACTGAGATGAACAACCCTATTATTAGGGGATAATTTACTCTTAGCGTTGAAATGGTTGTGCACAATACATTGTACGAAGGGTTGATCCCCCTAAGTACGAGGAGTCCTCATAGTCTTATGACTGTTAAAGTTGAAGTTGAAATATTACTTACAACTGTGGACATAGTTCGTGGTCTTATGACCCTCAGATATATTTCATATTTCGATTCCAGTTTTTGGTTATCATTGATAGAGTACTATTTAGTTTTGATGAGCCTATTCATTGGCAGTTATTATATTCTTGTTTGGTTCATTGCTATATCTAGTGAGCATTTATTTTGCTCACTCTGTCATATATATACACTCATTGCAGCTAAAGTGTAGAAGTCGACAAACCTACGACTAACAAAAGAAAGGGAAAAATGTACAAGTGATGAAGACTTGTAATTTCATTTACTGTTATAATGATAGACTTTTAATTAATGATGTGATGTAATAATTTTATTTCCGCACTTGATTGATGTTTAAGGTTAGACAGCCTGAGAAAACTTTTGAAGGGAAAAGTCATCAAATTGCCACCTCAACCCCACATGGCGTCGTCTCAACAAACAAACATCTCAACATAAATTCTACAAAACAATTTCCCACAAGAACTAAGGAGTTGCAATCCCGAGTGACTACTACGCAAGGCAGAACACTAGATATAATTTGAAGCTTGAAGAGATAGGACATGGTTCCATCTTCCTGACTTCGTACAACCTCTAATCCCATGTCATTGCGTAGCTCTCAACAATGGCAGTTCAAAACAGGTCTTATACACCTCAATCAGATGCTCAGATTGAAGTTCTACAAGTTCGAGTGGACATCACATTGCACGCATGCACGTACTTCGAGACAGTGGGACCCGTAGAGCCCGGGGCACCTCGGGCAGCCGCAGGTGCATCTGCAACTGCCGAAGGTACACCTACGGCTCCCAGCTCTATAAATATTTAAGAGAAAAAAGGCGAGAAAGCCATGTCAAATTTGCTCTGTACACACCCTATATTGAGTGCTTTCTTATTTTAAACACTTGTGAGCTCACATATAGCTATATTTTTACTGGCGGGAGCCTAGTGTTCATCCACTTAAAGTCATAGAAGTCTTCTTTGGCAGCCCACTGTAAGCCTTCTAACACATTATAAAACCTTTCTCTTCATCTTTGCACACACTCTTCTTTACATTGAGAGTCGTGTTGTGTGTGTATGCCCGGACTTTGGTCCGTGGTTTTCATTTCTGTGTATATATATATATATATATATATATATATATATATATATATATATATATTTATATATATGACTAACATTATCGAAGTTATGCCTCGATTGAGCCTGAACTCACGTCCGGAGGCGTTTATTTGCTTATAAACGCTCAGGATATAAAATCGAGCTCATCGAACAAAGTTATTATTTTCTCAAAGATGCTTCATGTGACACCCCAAATCCAGTACTCCATTACCATAGGATTTGGTGTTCACTATCCAAAACATTACATCTAACTACCCATAATCAAAGGATAAAGACATAATTTAAATAACTTAAATAATAATCTTTCCCATTAAAGGGTTACATCATCAACTCAAAAGTAATCCTGTAATCTAACCATAAATTTATTACATAAGTTTCATAATAAAAAAATAAAACAAGTCTCATAACATAAAACATTTAAATTAATTTCAATAAGTCTTCAACACTTGGACATCTTGCCCTTCCCTTTGCTAGTAGATGGCTCATCAACTTTTCTCAACTTTAGTCATAGAAGTTAATTGCAAGAGTGAGCAAACAATTGCTCACCGATATAGAAAGTAGTAATGATAACAACATGAGAGTGAACAACGAATGTCGAACAATAATGAACTTGTTCTATGAATCAAAAATAAAAACAAGTTCGAACTTTAATTTCCGAGGGTCTTAAGACCACGAACTATGTCCCCTGTGATTAGGTATTATTACCCAACATTAAAAATCATTTAGACTATACAGACCCTTCTTAACGTACTTAGGGGGATCAGCCCTTTATACCATGTATTGTGCTCAAACATTTAAACGTTACACACGCATAAAAATCCCTATATTAGGGTTGTTCGTCTCGCTTTGAATTTAGAATTTCCAGACTAAAGAAAGTTCAGTTTGGAACTAGCTTATCATTATTTCTAGAATTTTAGAACACTATTCAATTATAGACTAATTTAATCAATAAGAGTTTGCTTACTACTTGAAGGTTTAATACAAGATTGTATAACTGAACCAGGCTATCAAAGTCAAAGATCGGATATCAACAATATATAATTGAATAAACATGATGTACATGCAAAGTGCTATATCCAAAAGAGTTAGAACAATCTCATTTGAATCGATGTATTAGAACAATATATGCTTTGAATAATAATATCAAGGTTTAGAGAAGTAAAATTCGCTCGAGATAACGAATTTGGTTACAAGAGCTTATTCAATCGTACATAAGGATAGAATCAATAGTATTGCTCAATAAAATTTAGGAACTTGCATTCATTATTAAAAGAATGAAGTTAGAAATCTTGCTTAATATAAAGAGTTAAGGTTTAGAACTTGCCTTGTATGTAAGCTACACAAGTGTAAAATATTCTCCAATTACCCTACACATATCATTGAAATCGCAACAACAATTAGTTGTATGAATATTAGCTTTAGGGGTTTAAACCATCATTTAGGTTATAACCTTAATTTAGCACCTAACCATGTTGGTTAACATCCTTAACGCCTCTGAAATCTCATTACGATCCAACATAACTTAATCATTCATCTCTAACTTTTGAAAACATCACTTTTAGTTTCATTATATAACTCAATTAACAATCACTTAAAAAAATCTTTTACACTTTGTATTACAACACCTTACAATCTGTTATCGTAGTTTCTATTATGTCTTAACATCATTAACATGCTTGCTTAGCTAACATAGGTCCATTACACATGACCTGTAAATAGGTAGAAATCACCGCTTAGGCTCAGTGGCACTGGCAGGCATACTTGTCTTCGCTTTTTCTTGCTACCTACAAGCATGCATTTGCTCGCTTCAGAAAAACCTCATAGCATGAATTGCAGCACATTTCGATCATTTATGGGTAATGGCACAACACGCCACCACACATCGCATGTAAAGAAATCGCATGAGCTGCTTCTAGCTTCCACAACACCCAAATCATTCCATTCAACCAATTCCTATTTAATACATGAAACCTAGCAACTAAACTTTGTGATAACATATATTAACATGCAATACATCATAATAACAACATAAACACTTTACATATTCAATTTTTGAATGATCAAAACCCTAATTTCCAAATTTCATCATATTTTACACTATTAGCTTAATTCAATCACCACGAACTCGCTTCTCAATCAATTGACACGATTCCAACTACGCCGCTTTTCGCTTTTTCACATACAAACATATTCTAACATCAAATTTCAGATTATAATACATATTAAACATGAAATTTTGTACTTTATTAAGCCATATCATATGAGCATATCATATATGTTATATTTCCTTCTTCTTCCTAAAATCCAATCCTCATGAATTTGACAACAATTATCAAGTATTACTCATTTATGGTGATTAATAATAATAATAAACCATATATACAAGTATATATATATATATATTAATCTAATCATAACTATAAATTTATAGGAAACAACCACAAAGAAATCAAAACATATGAATTAGAAGAAATTTTATTCCTTAAACCTTGATTGATGGGAAGAAGGGTGATAAGGACCTCGATACTCCAACACTTTAGCAAAGTTTTCAGAGAATTTCTCTCTCTCCTACCAAGCTCTCTCAATACTCGCTTATTTTTCTCCTTAGCAAAATAAGATGCGATAATAAATCGCCACCCTAACTGTCTTGCACTTCCGCCGTAAAAAACAAAAAAGCGCGTACTGAATAAGCCAAAGGCCACAAGGCCTTGTTTGGCTACCACCTTTTCCCCCCCCAACTAAATTATTTTTATATTATTTTATTATATAGTTACTTACTGTGTCACACACTTTAGTTAATTAATTTAAATAACTTTAGTTTAGTTAATTTAAATAACTTATAATAATAATAAAAAAATCTTATTATCATTATACTTATAATTAATAAATAATTATATATCTAATTTAATTAATAAATTAGAAACATCACTTTATTTAATTTATTTATTTCCTTTAATTAAAACAATTTATTTAATTTAATTATTTCCTTAAATATTAAACAATTAATTTAATTTAATTATTTTCTTAAATTAAATCCTTCAAATAAAATTATCATTATTCAATTTAATTAATATTAATTAATTTAGTTACTAAATTAATTCACCACAATTCATCAATTATTTATTTTCCTCAATAAATAAATTATTTAAAATATTTATTTAATTCAATAAATATTTAAATTAAATTACAAATTTCTCGATCGTTACATCCTTCCTCCTTAAAAGGATTCTGTCCCTCGTAATCACAACTCAAAAAATTTATTCGTTACATTCTTCCCTCCTTAACAAGATTATGTCCCCGTAATCGCTATATACAAAATCAAGCAAACAACTCGAGGATAATTCTTCATCATAACGCTTTCAAGTTCCCACGTAGCTTCTTCAAAGATTGTGGTTCCTCCAGATTACCTTAATGTAAGGTATCACCTTATTCCTCAAGATTTGCTTTTTTCTCATCAACAATTTGAACAGGGACTTCTTCATATGACAAATCTTTCTCAAATTGTAAGGGCTCATATTCTATAACATGTTTATAGTCAGGCTTATATGGTCTCAATATTGAGACACGGAAAATATTATAAATATGTTCCAACTCCAGAGGTAAAGCTACCTCGTATGCCACTTCTCTAACTCGCCGAAGCACTTCGAAAGGTCCTATAAATCTAGGGCTCAATTTCCCCTTCTTGCCAAAATGAATTTTCCCCTTCCAAGGAGATACTTTCAAGAAAACATAACTACCGACATCAAATTCCCTATTTTGTCGATGCTGATCGGCTAATTTCTTCTGTCTATCTTGTGCGGCTATCAATCTTTCTCGAATCACTTTGATGATCTCGACGGTCTGTTGTACCAACTCTATACCCAATAGCTGACGTTCACCTACCTCATCCCAGTATAACGGAGTTCTGCATTTCCTACCGTATAACGCTTCGTAAGGCGGCATGCAAATACTCGCGTGATAACTATTATTATAAGCAAATTCCACCAATGGTAGATGGTCATCCCAATTTCCCTTAAAATCCATGATACATGCTCTGAGCATATCTTCTAGTGTCTGGATGGTTCTCTCGCTTTGTCTATCGGTTTGAGGATGGTACGTTGTGCTCATTCTCAGCTGTATTCCCAAGCATTCTTGTAATTGTTTCCAGAAATTAGATGTGAAACGTGGATCTCTGTCTGATACAATGGACACTGGTACACCGTGTCTTGACATAATTTCCTTCACGTACAGTTTTGCTAACCGATCTAGGGTATATCAAAGCTTGATTGGCAAAAAGTGTGTCGACTTCGTCAGTCGATCGACAATCACCCAAATGGCATCATAACCTTGTTGGGTCGTTGGAAGACCTACCACAAAATCCATTGTGATATGCCCCCATTTCCATTCTGGTATCTCCAACGGTTGTAACAATCCGCTTGGCCTTTGATGTTCAAATTTTAACTTTCTCGACACGCTAAACATTTTTCCACACACTCACCACATCCTCTTTTCATATTCGCCCACCAAAATGATGTCTAAGATCCTAGTACATCTTTGTACTCCTGTGGTGAATCGAATATCTTGAGTTGTGAGCTTCACTCGAATTTCTTCTTTAACTTCTCGTATCAAGTGAACCCAAATTCTCCTTCGAATCAAGTAACCCTTCCGAATCGATTTTGAATTTGTTTTCCTCACCTTCAGATATTTTTTGTTTTATCTTTTCGCAGTCTTCATCATGAAGTTGTGCATTTTTCACCTTATCCACCAACGTTGAACTGTTACCTATCTGGAACAACTTTTCATCGGATTCTGTCGGATATTTAATTTCCAACTCCATCTTAGCCATTTTTGACACTAGCTTCTCCTGAGCAGTTAACAACATTAACTTCTCTCGTCCCTTCCTACTTAAAGCATCAACAACAACATTCGCCTTTCCGGGATGATAGAAAATCTCGCAGTCATAGTCTTTGATCAGCTCCAACCATCTTCTTTGTCTCATATTCAAATCTTTTTGTGTAAAGATATACTTTAGACTTTTATGGTCCGTATATATCTCACATCTCTCTCCATAAAGATAATGTCTCCAAATTTTCAGGGCAAACACCACCGCCGCCAACTCTAAGTCATGAGTCAGATACCCTTTCTCGTAATCTTTCAACTGACGTGATGCATACGCAATAACTCCTCGCCATTCTCGCATAAGCACACAAATTAGTCCTTTATGCGATGCGTCACTATACACCACAAAATTTCTCAGATCATCAGCAATGACAACACATAGGTGTTGAACTCAACCTCTTCTTCAATTCTCAAAACTTTCTCACACTTCTCTCATCTAAACAAACTTAACCGCTTTCCTAGTTAAGTTCACAATGGAGTCGCGATCTTGGAAAAGTCTTGAATAAAACGCCTTTAGTAACCTCGCCAATCCTAAGAAACTTTTACTTCGATCTGTCTTCTACCGATCCCAGCTTTATTACAGCTTTTAACTTTTGATGGATCCACCAAAATTTCGGCCCTTATCAATAACGTGTCCGAGAAATCGTATATCGCCCAACCAAAATTCACATTTTGAGAACTTAGCGCATAACTTTTTTTTCTCTCAATGTCTCCAACGCCACTTTTAAGTGTTCAACATGTTCCTCCTTGGTTTTGGAATATACCAATATATCATCAATAAACACCACCACAAATTTGTCCAAAATGGTTTAAACACCCTGCTCATCAAATCCATGAACGTCAGGTGCATTGGTTAAACTAAATGACATAACCGTAAACTCAGAATGACCATACCGAAGTTCTCAACGCTGCTTTCAAGACATCCTCCTACCTCACCTTCAATCGATGATAACCACTTCTCAAGTCTATCTTCAAAAATATCTCGCCCCTTCAACCGATCGAATAGATCATCAATTCTAGGTAATGGATACTTATTTTTAATCGTGACCTTATTCAATTCTCGGTAATCAATGCAGAGCCACATCGATCCGCTCTTTCTTCTTAACAAACAACACCGGTGCTTCCCTATGGCGCACACACACTCTACTCAATATACTTCTTGTCGAACCAATTCTTGCAATTGCACCATCAACTCTTTCATTTCTACTAGGGCCATTCTATATGGTGCTTTAGATATCGGGGTCGCTCCGGTAGTAAGTCAATCACGAACTCGATTTATCTATCCGTGGAAGACCCGACAAATCATCCGAAAATACGCCCCAAAATCTCTTATAATCGGGTATTTCTTCTAACTTCACACTCTTCTTCTAGATCGACTATGTAGGCTAAGTATCCTACACATCCTTGTCTCAATAACTTCTTGTCTTGCATCACCGCTCGACAACTTGCTTATCGAGGTGACTTGTCACGCCAAAGAACACAACCTTTAACGAGTCATAAGGTTAACACATTTCCTTTGGCAATCAATTATCGCCCATAATTGAATAACCAATCCATTCCCAAAGATAACATCAAACTCACCAAGTCTAATTGGTATCAAATCTACCATCATCTCTTGACCTTTTATATCCACTCTATAATTCCTATATATAAATCTAATAGAATCACTTCCCTATTCGCAATCTCTATACTTAAGGGAAATTCTAATTCTTCCTGAGGCAAATCTAAATTTTGAGCAAATTCATCGGATATAAATGAACAAGTAGCACCCAAATCAAATAGTACATAAGCATTAATACCATTAATCTGAATGATACCTGACACCACATCCTTAGACTATATAAAGATCCTCAAGACGGCCATATATTGAAAGTCCTCGCAGAGGTCGGCTTTGATCGTGCTTTGGTCCAAAGATAATCAATGCACCACCACCGTTGTTGTTTCCTTTTCCACCACTTGTACTTCCCCGCCGCTTTTTAGGGCAATCACGAGCCATGTGATCTTTCAACCACAGTAAAGCATGCTCCTTTCTTCTGACTAAAATAGTTCAAGGTAATGTGTCCCTCCCGCCCACAAATTGAAACACACCCGCTTCCCTTCAAACATACTCCAAAGATGGTTCTTTCCACACGTAGCACAAGCTTCAAACTTCTTCTTCATCGATTTCCTTGTCCTCCTCCCATGAATGAATTCTCGCCCACTTCCTCTTCTGATTGTTATTTCCAACGTTACTTCCACCAAATTTTATTTTTATTCTCATTCTTCCTCTTCTTCTTTTCTTGGTTGTACTTGGTCAAGGCATCGCTTCCACCTTCCGCCGCGATAATTGCCTTTTCTAAGACAACATAAAATGTATTCAATTTGAAACATTAAAACCTTGCTATACAAACTAGGGTTTCAACTTGTTCAACCTTCTCGCTTTACGCTCATCAAGATTGACTTGATATATGGAAAACCTTGCCAATTCATTAAACTTCGCAAAGATATTCGCATCGCCATCGTTCCTTGCTTCAACTCCCAGTAAATTGTACTTCCAACTAATTCTGAGAACTCGCTGGAAAGTACATTTCAAAAAACATCTCTTTAAATCTATCCCACGCTATCACCCTTGTCCCCCACTTAACCTTATTTGCTTGCCACCAATAGCTAGCTAGCTTCAGATTTCAAAGATGAATATTGCTGAAACGCAGCCTTTTCGATCCTCGTTAACTCTAGCAACGTCGAACACCTTCTCTATTTCCATGATCTAGATTTGGGCTTCCACTAGATTCATAAACCCTTGAAACTCTGGCGGTCTAACCGCTTTGAATTCCTTAAAGGTCGTGACTTGAGCTTGCAGTTGATTCGCAAGTGCACCCGTCAATAGAGTTACCAACTACTGAACCGGATTAGCGTTGGCCTCGTTATTATTATTCGTAGACCCCTCAGGAGGTGATTCCTGACGTAGTTGTCTTTTTCTAGGAGGCATTTTCTGTTAAATATACGCTTATTAGTTCATTACTCAACTTCTTGGGTATTTGAAGTTTTAACTTAAACATTCCAAGATTAAAGCTATAGCACATAAAATTTCAAATAAACTCTAATATTTTACTCATTCATAACATTTTAAAACATGTTAAAAATAGCATAACCGCTATAAACATCCACTTTCCTAAACTAGACAAGTTTCAGGATTACATACTCATACTATCCCTTATTTATCTCAAAATAAGGGATTCACAGTTTATTTATTCACATAATTAACCACATATTATTATCACTCTTATTTTATCTAGGCATATTAAGACGTCATAAGGCTTCTCGATACTCTTCCTCCATGATATGATACGTCGTTCTACGATCCATCATGAACCATGTCAAATCTTCAAACTAAGGTGGATAATAAAAGACTCGATCCTGGGCCCTATCAATTGCAGAATTAAAAGCATAATCCATCTCGTTCATCTTGGCTTTCTTCACTTGGACCTTAGCCTCAGCACGGTCTGCACGTTAAGTCGCCTTCATCCAAGCATCATCTGCCTTTGCACGCTTAGATGATTCCTCTTTGAAGTCATCATTTAATTTCTCCATGTCAGTCTTCATCTTCTCGTTTACTGCCAACATGTCTTCATGCTGACCCTTGGTATAAACTAGGTCCCACTCCATGTTTCCAAGGTGTGAGTCGAGTTCTTGAATCTCCACATCCTTCTGCTCCATCGTAGCGTGATGCATCTCAATCAACTCTTTCAGCTCCTCAACCTTGTCCTGTAATTCTATGTTACGATCGTACAGAGCGTCATACATCTCAGCTGATATGGAGTTTGGTGGAAACTCCTCAAGATCCTCTTCCTTATCATCCTCTTCTATCTCCTCAAAACTATCCTCCTCGGGATCGGTCATAGGCTCATCCTCCTGGATCAACTGTTCCCACACAACATGAATATCCCGGGGTTCGTCATCTTGAGGTATCACCTCCCTAGCTGGACTGGATCCTCCTTCATTAGACATGCTGACAACAAAATATTTTAAGTTTTACTTAACATTTTCAATACTCACGAGCACATAAGTTATTAACACATAGCACATAATGTCTTTTATTATTTAACTTCAATGGATACCTTAATCCATTCCTTAAACTCGATAAGAGTTAGACACCTCTATATTTTCTGTCTCCTTAAAGGTTACTTCCTAAGGTTTCCCCACCTAAGGTTCATAACCTAAGGCTTTGATACCAACATGTGACACCCCCAAATCCAGGTACTCCATTCCCATAGGATTTGGTGTTCACTATCCAAAATATTACATCTAACTACCCATAATCAAAGGATAAAGACATAATTTAAATAACTTAAATAATAATCTTTCCCATTAAGGGTTACATCATCAACTCAAAAGTAATCCCAGGTAATCTAACCTTAAAATTACTACATAAGTTTGCGGAATAAAAATAAAACAAGTCTCATAACATAAAACATTTAAATTAATTTCAATAAGTCTTCAACACTTGGATATCTTGCCCTTCCCTTTGCTAGTAGATAGCTCATCGACTCTTTCAACCTTAGCTGCAGTGTTCATTGCAAGAGTGAGCAAACAATTGCTCACTGATATAGAAAGTAGTAATGATAACAACATGAGACTAAACAACGAATGTTGAACAATAATAAACTTGCTCTACGAGTCAAAAATAGAAAACAAGTTCTAACTTTAATATCTGAGGGTCTTAAGACCACGAACTATGTCCCCGGTGCTTAGGTATTATTACCCAACCTTAATAAATTTTTAGACTATACAGCACCTTTCTTAACGTACTTAGGGGGATCAGCCCTTTGTACCATGTATTGTGCTCAAACATCTAAACGTTACACGTACAAAATCCCCTATGTTAGGGTTGTTCGTCTCAGTTTGAATTTAGAATTTCCGCACTAAAGAAAGTTCAGTTTGGAACTAGCTTATCATTGTTTCTAGAATTTTAGAACACTATTCAATTATAGACTAATTTAATCAATAAGAGTTTTCTTACTACTTGAAGGTTTAATACAAGATTGTATAACTGAACAAGGCTATCAAAGTCAAAGATCGGATATCAACAATATATAATTGAATAAACATTATGTACATGCAAAGTGCTATATCCAAAAGAGTAACAACAATCTCATTTGAATCGATGTATTAGAACAATATATGCTTTGAATAATAATATCAAGGTTTAGAGAAGTAAAATTCGCTCGAGGTAACGAATTAGGTTACAAGAGCTTATTCAATCGTACATAAGGATAGAATCAATAGTATTGCTCAATAAAAATTTAGGAACTTGCATTCATTATTAAAAGAATGGAAGTTAGAAAGCTTGCTTAATGTAAAGAGTTAAGGTTTAGAACTTGCCTTGTATGTAAGCTACACAAGTGTAAAATATTCTCCAATTACCCTACACATATCATTGAAATCGCAACAACAATTAGTTGTATGAATATTAGCTTTAGGGGTTTAAACCATCATTTAGTTTATAACCTTAATTTAACACCTAACCATGTTGGTTAACATCCTTAACGCCTCAAAATCACACTATAATCCAACATAACTTAATCATTCATCTCTAACTTTTGAAAACATCACTTTTAGTTTCATTATATAACTCAATTAACAATCACTTAAAAAAATCTTTTACACTTTGTATTACAACACCTTACAATCTGTTATCGTAGTTTCTATTATGTCTTAACATCATTAACATGCTTGCTTAGCTAACATAGGTCCATTACACATGACCTGTAAATAGGTAGAAATCATCGCTTAGGCTAGGCTAAGGAGAAATGCGGCATTGCGTCTCTCGCTTCCTTGCACCGCAGTAGCAATGCATTGGTGCTCATCAGAGAAAAAACCAATGGCATTATTGCGCCATTTCGCTGTGGGTAAATGGCGCAGCTACGCCATGTCCAGACAGAAACTGCACAGCTCTGCTCTGCACCAGACACCCAAATCATTCCAATAACCACCGATTTACATGAAACCTAGCAACTAAACTTTGTGATAACATATATAACATGTAATACTACATAATAACAACATAAACACTTTACATATTCAATTTTGAATGATCAAAATCCCTATTTTCCAAATTTCATCATATTTTACACTATTAGCAAATTCAATCACCACGGATTCATTTCTCAATCAATTGACACGATTCCAACTACGCCGCTTTCGTTTCTTCACATACAAACATATTCTAACATCAAATTGCAGATTATCATACATATTAAATGTGATGCCCCCAAAATAGGTATACATCACCCATCTTGGGTCGCTAAATACATGGTACAAAATACAAATACAAACTTAATTATACAACATGAGCTGAGAGTTTTTACACGAATATTGTCTTCTAGACAATATCCAAACTCAAATGGAGTCCTCATTACATTTATTGGCACATTATTTTATAGAATAGTGAGGACTACTATAACACCATCTCGGGCCATCACTCCGTTCCCCGACTAGTTTCGGCTACGTTCTCATTTCCTGAAGAGAACAATTGAAGTAAAAGGGTGAGCTCAGCCCAGTAAGAAATATTATGACTAAGATAATGCAGAATAAGTTATCATTAGCCTTCAACAATGTTAAACTGATAGAATAAAATAAACAACAAGTTTAACTACAGCAGAACAATCAATCCATTAGAAGAGTCAAGTAGAGCATGATATCTACTATCTTCTATGATTTAAAAAGTTTATCATTAACTTTATCGTTGGGACTCAGCTTAATAAATAAATCACATCATCGAATCATCTCTGTACTACGGGCTAATGATATTCATTAGTATCACGTCCACAAATTATTCTTGCACTGCGAGCCAAGAATATTCGTGTAATCATCAATGGTCATGACTATACCGAATTATCCCTGGTCATAATCATACCAATCAACAGTCCATCTATGCACGTAAGCCAAAGATGACTTTCATCAAAATATAAGCATGAGGATGATGACAATGATATAAGAATTCAATTAAAAGAAAGCAAAGGATAAATTTTTAAAGATTTATAATTTAATTTTCCAAAATTCAATAATGTCCAAATTTTCAACATGATACTGCTTTGTGGAGAAAAATTCAAGAATAATATCCATGTATCAAAAATAATTTGGACAGAAAAGAAATAAATTTTTTGGTGAATAGTAACCCGACATAAAAAGTGCCTTAAATACCCGAGTGAACAATATTTGAGTGAATAGTAATCGGGTGAATAGTAACACATAAATAGTAACTCGTGAATAGTACCCCGGCATGAAAAGTGCCCCGAATACCCGAGTGAATAATATTATAGTGAATAGTAACTGAGTGAATAATAACTCGTGAATAGTACCCTGTAAATAGTACTTCGGGTGAAAATATTGATATTTAATAAGAGTTCATATCAATATTGTGACGCCCCCAAAACAGGTATACATCACCCATCTTGGGTCGCCACTTACATGTTACAAAATTATAATACAACTTAATTATACAACAGTCGTGTAAAATACGACAAAACATAATCTGAGAGTTTCAATAAGAATATTGTCATCTAGACAATATCCACACTCAATGGAGTCCTCATTACATTTATTGTCACACTATTTTATAGAATAGTGAGGACTACTAAAACAACCATCTGGACCGTCAATCTGTTTTTCGACTCATCCCAGCTATATTCTCATTTCTTGAAGAGAACAGTGAAAGAAAGGGTGAGCTCAACTAGCCCAGTAAGAAATATTATGACTAAGATAATGCAAAATAAATTATCCTTAGCCTTCAACAGTATAACAACTGATAGAATATAATAGACAACAAGTTTTAAATCAACAACTGCAGCGGAATAAGCAATCCAATAGAAGAGTTAAGTAGAGCATAAAATCTACTATCTTCTATGATTTAAAAAAAAATTCATCAACTTTATCACTGAGACTTAGCTTTAATAAATAAAATCGAATCATCCCTGCATCATGGCCAAGGATATTCATATAAACATCAATGGTCATGATTATACCGTAATCCCTAGTCATAATCATACCAACAACTGTCCATCAATGAACTACAGGCCAATGAGGACTTTCACCACATCATTCGTCATATTACGGTCATGATTATACCGAATAATCCCTGGTCATAATCATACCAAGTCCATCTACGCACGTAAGCCAAAGATGACTTTCATTACAATATAAGCATGAGGATGATGACAATGACATAATAATAAAACAAGTTCAAGGATAAATTTTAAAGATTTATAATTTAATTTATCCAGAAATCAATAACGTCCAATTTTTCAACATGATACTGCTTTGTGGAGTAAAATTCAAGAATGCTTAAAAGAATATTTCCATGAAAAGATACTGGATGAAACGCAAATATCCAGGATATTCTACTAATTTCATGGAATATAGAAGCAAAAACTTTAACCAATTGAGTATAATAGAATATATGAAACTGCAAATGGATTTTCGCCCTCCATACGGTAATCCACGTAGATAGATAATTTCCACAATTTAATAAGGAATGAATAAGAAGGATCATTCACCATGCATGCGGTAATCCACATAGACAGGTTATTCCAACAGAATAATAAAGAATGGAATAACAGAAGAATTCACCATGCATGCAGTAGTCCGCATAGACAGGTTATTCTAATAGAGTAATATAGAATGGAATAACAGAAGAATTCACCAGGCATGCGATATAGACCGCACAGACAGGTTATTCCAATAGAATAATAAAGAATGGAATAACAGAAGAATTCACCAGACATGCAATAAACCGCACAGACAGGTTATTCCAACAGAATAATAAAGAATGGTATAACAACCCTTACGAATATTGAAAGAAATAACTCTATTCATGAATACAAAAGAAAAAAATACCCCGTACCTTAGAAGATACTGGATACTGGAATAGTGAGGTAGCAGACTTCTCTTCTTCTTTCTCTCTATAATAATTGCTCTATAGCTTTAGTGAATTAGTGAGAAATGAAGGAAGAATGAGTTTCTATTTATAGGAAAATATAGTTTCGATAATTGCACGTTTTGGGGCTCAAAATATTACAGTATAATACCTTCCTCTTTTTCTTCATTTTTAATTTAGTCCTGCAAGTATTATCAAACTTGCACCACCTCCCCTAATAGTAAATCATGTGAATCAATAGTAAATCATGTGACTCAATAGTTCTAAACATATGAAAAAATTAATTATAGTATAGTACCTTCATCTATACCTCTATTTTTAATTTAGTCATGCAAGTATTATCAATCTCACACCAACTCCCCTAATAGTAAATTATGTGAATCAATAGTACACACATGTGAACACATAGTTATAAGCATGTGAATTAGTAGCAATTAATTGCTCATTTATCTGGTTAATTACCCGATTGGTCAATATAATCTCCAGACATCAATTATTATCGAAATAAATGTCGATTTTCACTAACACTAATAATTCCAACACAATGGAACTATCAATTTCATCTTTAATCAACACGAACTTATTCATCATTAATTTTATAATTCACAATATTTAACAAACAAAAGCTCCTGTGAAAGAGGGGCTTTTCGATAAGGATTTCTCCTTATTGGCGCAGCAATTAGGTGACCAAACCTCTCCTCGATGTAACTTCTAGACATTGTCAATATTGTAAATAATAATATGAATAACTTTGTTGTCTCAATTATTGATTTAATAATATAACATATTATACAGATGGTACTGTGACAATAATTGAATCAATAATATGAGAGATATGATGCAGCAATTACTATAGCAATAATTGAGTATAATTGAGTGACTTCTTACGTAAGCATTAATAATCAATACTGTGTGCTATTATGCAACCACGCGTATTACTGTACTTTTACTACTGGATAGTTCAACAGTTTTAATGGTAACACTTTCGCCGTTATTTTTATAAAAAGATAATTCTGTCATTTTCTAACTACGACAATACTTCCGGTTGTGGGGTCCACTAATGATTGTGTCGTCGCATTTGATATTCCCCGACAAAAAGAATATTCCCCGACCAATCGAATATTATATAACAACTTGCATACTTTGCAAAATTTATAAATATTACCCACAACTATAACATTATATCAAATCCAGACCATAATATTCAAAAAAATATTTCGAGAAATTTAAATCTTTATTCATAAAATTTGGGGTCTCACAAATATTTCAATAAAATGATATTGGATGAAGCGCAAAACTCAAGGATATTCCACTAATTTCAAGGATCATAGAAGCAATACTTACCATAGTAAGTTTAGATTTAAGAATATGAAAAGAATTAATATACGAAAACTGCAAATGGATTTTCACCTATCATACGGTACGTAATCCGCGTAGACAGGTTATTCCGACATACTAAAGGAAGAATACAAAAAATAGTATTCTTTACGAAAGAAATAATACCCCTTACTTAGTAGAAAGCTGGATACTGTAAAAGTGAAGTAGCAGAATACTCTTCTTCTTGCTCTCTATAGTTTCTCTCTCTATAGTGTCTCTTGTGAATCTAAGTGAATTGGTGAGAATGAAAGAAAAATTAAGCTTCTATTTATAGGAGAATGGACTAAATAGTAATTAATTCATGAACGGTCCAGATTGATTCACTATTAGAACGGACGGTCCATATTTATTACTATTAAAACCACAACCGACGGTCCAGATTGATTTACTTTTAAAACCACCACCGACGGTCCAGATTGATTTACTTTTAAAACCACCATCAATGGTTCAGATTGATTTACTATTAAAACCACCATCAATGGTCCAGACTGATTTATTATTAAAACCACCACCAATGGTCCAGATTGATTTAACTTATTATACTTTAGTACCCCTAAAGTTTTCCAAGTTTGCATTATTCCCCTCTAACTTTTATAATTCACTTATCTTCAATAAACACATTCTTAATACTTCAACAATTATTCATCATTAATATTATAACTCACAATATTTAACAACCAGATCGTTCACAGGAAAGAGGGGGCTTTCCAATAAGGATTTCTCCCTATTGGCGCGCAATTAGGTGACCAAACCTCTCCTCGACGGAACTTTTTAGACATTGTCAATATTGCAAATAATAATATGAATAACTTTATTATCTCAATTATTGATTTAATAGTATAAAATATTATGTAGATGATAATGTGACAATAATTGAATCAAATAATATGAGATACTATACAACAATTACTGTAGCAATACTTGAGTATAACTGAGTGACTTCTCACGTAAGCATCAATAATCAATACCATGTGCTACTATGCAACCACGCCAGACATCGTATTTTTACCACCGGGTAGTTCAACAGTTTAATGGCAAAAATTCTCAATATTATTTTTATAAAAGATATTTCGCTGCTTTCTAACTACGACAATACTTCCGTTAGGGGTCCACTAATGATTGTGTCGTCGAATCGAATATTCCCTGTTAAAATGAATATTCCCCGACCAATCGAATATTAACTGACACAACAAATATTTTATATCAACTTGCTTACTTTGCAAAATTTTCCAAATATTATCCACAACTATAACATTATATCATATCCACACTATAATATTCAAAAATATATTTCGAGAAGAATTATTTTTTATTCAAAAAAAGTTGGGGTCTTACAACCTCCCCTTCTTATGAAATTTTGTCCTCGAAATTAGGGTGCGTACCTGATATGTCGAAGAGGTGAGGATACCTTGCTTTCATTTCAGATTCTACCTCTTTGAGGTATAACCTTTGAGCATAGAATATGCTTCTTCTTATCCAAGATTTTAACATGTATATCATCATACGTTAAATCTTCCGCTATCTCGTCCGATTCTAATTCAATAATTTGGTTCGGGTCTTTCACATATTTACGTAACATAGATATGTGAAAAATGTTATGAACACGCGACATACTTAGCGGTAAAATGAGTCTATAGGCCACAATTCCTACTCGGTCAAGGATTTCAAATAGACAAATAAAATCGACGGTTGAGATTTCCTCTCTTCGTCGATTCTTGCTTCTAGAATAACACCTTCTTGCACCTTCTTCTTCACATTCATTAGCTCTGAGCCTGTAACTTGAGCAGCTTTAACTTTATCGATTAAAGTCGGTTCTAATCTTACATTCGCTATCTTCACGTAGGTTCTTTGAGTCTTTAACTCTGTCTTCATCTTTTGTAAGCCGTACGAAATGAGTCTTTGTGTTAACAACGTCACACTCATAACCACATATGATCTTCTACTCAACTCGTCAGCTACCACATTCGCTCTTCCACGATGATATTGAATTGTATGGTCATAATCTTCAACAGCTCGAGCTAACGTCTTCGGCACATGATACGTTCATTTTGGATGAAGAAGTATTTGAGGGTTTTGTATCGGGTTTAAGGTCGATACAAAATTCAATTTCACGCTCTGAGGGTAGGCCAGGAAGTTCTTCAGGGAATACGTCAGGAAATTTATTAACAATAAAAATATCATTCAAATCTGACGTATTTTTGTTTAAATTCGTGACATGAGCTAAGAAAGCTTGACATCCATTTTTCAATAAATGAATAGCTTTATGGCTTGAGATGACAGTGATTGACTTTAATGGTTTGGTTGCTTGAATTCGCATAATAGGTTGATTAGGAATATGAAAGCTAACAACCTTACAAAAACAATCAATTTTAGCATTATGAGTAGTCAACCAATCAATTCCTAAAATCACATCGAATGCAAGTATTTTTAAAGAGATAAGATAGACAGGTAATGTGAAAGTGTCGATTTGAATCAAACAATATTTATAAACAGTGGATGTAACGAAGGTTTCTCATAACGGAGTTTTAACTGATAAGTCAAAGTCTAATTTCTCCGGAGTCGAGTTTAAACGTTGAGCACAATTAAGTAAAATAAAAGATTGGGTAGAACCGGTATTGAATAAGGTATAGACTACGCAACAGTTTATGATTAGCTTACCCGTGATAACTTCGTTTGGGTTTCTCGTCACGAAAGCGCTCTCTCTTAAACTACCGTTTTTGACTTGTCTAGAACATCCTCTGGCGTCACCATCCCAGTTGGACTTAACTTTGATATAGAGTACATTTCACCCTTAATTGCTTCGTCACATTCCTAATCCATGATTCGAATCATTACTCTCCGATCCATATCATTACTCTCCGATCCATATCGAATTGGGGTTGACCGCTCTGCACAGGGTATTCCGAACTCGATGTTAGATTCTCCCAATTACTGTCCAAAAAGCGATATCCATTTCATCTATTTTGGCCCTATTGGATCGGACGTCTTTTTCTACAATATCAACGCGTCGTGCGGCTTTTACCCATGCATCATCTATTCTCATTTGTTCATTTCTTTCTTCTTTCATCAGAACTTTGATCATATCATTCTCAGATTCCAGGTCTAATATCTTATACTCTGCCAAAGAGTGCTTCTGTTCAAGCATCGCACATCGGGTAACACAATTTTGAATTGTTGCATCTCTTTGCTCCATGACCGCCTGTCGTTCTTCAGCCTGCTCTTCTAACTCATGAATACGATTTTGTAATTCTAAATTTCGATCATAAAATTCTTCTAATAAATTCTCCTTAGGTTCCTCTTTTTCTTCACTCTCAGCTGCCACCTCTGCGACTAGCTCGGGTGCAACTATTAGTTCTTCACTCACCACGTAGATATCTCTAATTTCTTCTTCATCTGACATCACATTAACCTGGTTGGTTATTAAAGGTGTCTCAACGGTCTCATTCACTCCATTGTTAACATTTTCAGCTGCCATTTTCAAACACTGCCACAAAACAAGGGTTAATTGACATGTCACATATTATTCCTATACTCTGACTGACTAATTAAATACCAAATAAACTTAGGTAGGTAATACTAGCAAAGGAATTCTCAGTCTCTCCCCTCCTAGTTCTTGTCTCACATCTCATCCAGGGATCATATCCCTAAGCTTTGATACCAACTGTGACGCCCCCAAAATAGGTATACATCACCCATCTTGGGTCGCCAAATACATGGTACAAAATACAAATACAAACTTAATTATACAACATGAGCTGAGAGTTTTTACACGAATCTTTTCTTCTAGACAATATCCAAACTCAAATGGAGTCCTCATTACATTTATTGGCACACTATTTTATAGAATAGTGAGGACTATTATAACACCATCTCGGGCCATCACTCCGTTCCCCGACTAGTTCCGGCTACGTTCTTATTTCCTGAAGAGAACAATGGAAGTAAAAGGGTGAGCTCAACTAGCCAGTAAGAAATATTATGACTAAGATAATGCAGAATAAGTTATCATTACCCTTCAACAATGTTAAACTGATAGAATATAATAGACAACAAGTTTAACTGCAGCGGAACAACCAATCCATTAGAAGAGTCAAGTAGAGCATGATATCTACTATCTTCTATGATTTAAAAAGTTTATCATTAACTTTATCGCTGGGACTCAACTTAATAAATAAATCACATCATCGAATCATCCTTGTACTATGGGCCAAGGATATTCATTAGTATCACGTCCACAAATTATTCTTGTACTGCGGGCCAAGAATATTCGTGTAATCATCAATAGTCATGACTATACCGAATTATCCCTGGTCATAATTATACCAATCAACAGTCCATCTATGCACGTAAGCCAAAGATGACTTTCATCACAATATAAGCATGAGGATGATGACAATGATATAAGAATTCAATTAAAAGAAAGCAAATGATAAATTTTTAAAGATTTATAATTTAATTTATCCAAAATTCAATAATGTCCAAATTTTCAACATGATACTGCTTTGTGGAGTAAAATTCAAGAATAATATCCATGTATCAAAAATAATTTTGACAGAAAAGAAATAAATTTTTTGGTGAATAGTATCCCGTGAATAGTACCCTGTGAGTAGTACTTCGAGAATAGTAACCCGACATGAAAAGTGCCCCAAATACCCGAGTGAACAATATTTGAGTGAATAGTAATCGGGTGAATAGTAACACATGAATAGTAACTCGTGAATAGTACCCTAGCATGAAAAGTGTCCCGAATACCCAAGTGAATAGTATTATAGTGAATAGTAACTGGATGAATAGTAACCCGTGAATAGTATCCTGTAAATAGTACTTCGGGTAAAAATATTGATATTTAATAAGAAAGTTCATATCAATATTCCAATAAAATGATATTGGATGAAGCGCAAAACTCAAGGATATTCCACTAATTTCAAGGATTATAGAAGTAATACTTACCATAGTAAGTTTAGATTTAAGAATATGAAAAGAATTAACATACTGAAATCAAGAATGGATTTTCACCGTCATACTAAGACGTAATCCCAGTAGAGACAGGTTATTCCGACATACTAAAGGATGAATACAAAAAATAGTATTCCTTACGAAAGAAATAATACCCCTTACTTTAGTAGAAAGCTGGATACTGCAAAAGTGAAGTAGCAGAATACTCTTCTTCTTGCTCTCTATAGTTTCTCTCTCTATAGTGTCTCTTGTGAATCTCAGTGAATTGGTGAGAATGAAAGAAGAATTAAGCTTCTATTTATAGGAGAATGGACTAAATAGTAACTAATTCATGAACGGTCCAGATTGATTCACTATTAGAACGGACGGTCCATATTGATTACTATTAAAACCACAACCGACGGTCCAGATTGATTTACTTTTAAAACCATCATCGACGGTCCAGATTGATTTACTTTTAAAACCACCACCGACGGTCCAAATTGATTTACTTTTAAAACCACCATCAATGGTCCAAATTGATTTACTATTAAAACCACCATCAATGGTCCAGATTGATTTACTATTAAAACCACCATCAATGGTCCAGATTGATTTACTATTAAAACCACCACCAATGGTCCAGATTGATTTAACTTATTACACTTTAGTACCCCTAAAGTTTTCCAAGTTTGCATTATTACACTCTAACTTTTGTAATTCACTTATCTTCAATAAACACATTCATAATACTTCAACAATTATTCATCATTAATATTATAACTCACAATATTTAACAACCAGATCGTTCCCAGGAAAGAGGGGGCTTTCCAATAAGGATTTCTCCCTATTGGCGCGTAATTAGGTGACCAAATCTCTCCTCGACAGAACTTTCTAGACATTGTCAATATTACAAATAATAATATGAATAACTTTGTTGTCTCAATTATTGATTTAATAATATAAAATATTATGCAGATGATAATGTGACAATAATTGAATCAAATAACATGAGATACTATGCAACAATTACTGTAGCAATACTTGAGTATAACTGAGTGACTTCTCACGTAAGCATCAATAATCAATACCGTGTGCTACTATGCAACCACGCGTATTAATGTACTTTTACCACCGGGTAGTTCAACAGTTTAACGGTAAAACTTCCGTTGTTATTTTTATAAAAAGATATTTTTGTCGTTTTCTAACTACGATAATACTTCTGTTGTGGGGTCCACCAATGATTGTGCCGTCGTACAAATATTCCCTATTAAAATGAATATTCCCTGACCAATCGAATATTAACTGACACAACGACTATTTTATATCAACTTGCTTACTTTGCAAAATTTTCTAAATATTACCCACAACTATAACATTATATCATATCCCCACCATAATATTCAAAAATATATTTTGAGAAGAATTATTCTTTATTCAAAAAAAGTTTGGGTCTTACATTAAACATGAAATTTTGTACTTTATTAAGCCATATCATATGAGCATATCACTGTTATTTCCTTCTTCATCCTAAAATCCCAATCCTCACGAATTTGACAACAATTATCAAGTATTACTCATTTATGGTGATTAATAGTCAATAAACCATATATACAAGTATATATATATATATATAAATCTAATCATAACTATAAATTTATAGGGAACAACCACAAAGAAATCAAAACATATGAATTAGAAGAAATTTTATTCCTTAAACCTTAATTGATGGGAAGAAGGGTGATAAGGACCTTGATACTCCAACACTTTAGCAAAGTTTTCAGAGAATTTCTCTCCTCCTACCAAGCTCTCTCAATACTCTGTTATTTCTCCTTAGCAAAAATAAGATGCATATAATAAACTGGCCACCCCACGTACTCTTCCATTAGAAAATAACAAAAGGCATCAGTTGAATAAGCCAAAGGCCACAAGGCCTTGTTTGACTATGTGACACCCCCAAATCCGGTACTTCCATTTCCACGGGATTTGGTGTTCACTGTACAAACATCATCTATCTATCTACCCGTAAATAAAATGCAAACCATACAATATATAGAAATAATAATAAAATCTCTCCCCTTATGGGGTTACATCAACTGAATAATAAATAAATCCCAGGTTACTCTAACCTTAAATCATCTGTCCGGAAAACATAAACAAATAAGTCTTAAGTAACATCAAGTCTAACTATCATTACATAATCACATAAATAAATAGTCTTCATTACTTGCTAAGCTTGCCCTTGCCCTTACTAGTGGAAGGTTCGTCTGCTCTTTCGTTCTTAACCGCAATGTTATTATTACGCAAGAGTGAGCACGATTGCCCACAAGTATAACAATATAACAATGAATAATAACATGCGAGAGAAATAATAACTTCTGATATAAAGCTCAACTTTTGAATCAAGAATGAATAACAAGAATCAAAAGAAATTCTGAGGGTCATAAGATCTTGAACTATGTCCTAGGTTGTCAAGTGTTTTTACTTGAAACCTTTAATATCATATGACTATGGACTCTTCTTCTCGTATTTAGGGGATCACCCTTCTAGTACCATAATCGCAGCACACATATCTTAACGCTAAAGCGTAAATAATCCCCTATACAGGGTTGTTCATCTCAGTTTGACATTCGAGTCCGCGCCAAAGGAAGTTTGGCTTGGATAATTCATCAAGGGTTCTGGAATTTAGAACGCTCATCAACTATGGACTAGTCGAATCAATAAGGGTTCGCTAGTCTAACAAGGTTTAACAATAACAGATAATTTAACTTGGATAAAATCTCAAAAGTATACAATAGAATAATTATTGTATAACAACATCATTCTTGAAGATTTATAAACTTTAATATACAAGACAAGCTTGATCAATAATAATGAGAACTTGCTCAATATCGAAAGATGAATTAATCAACTTATATAACAATAACAAGTAGGATTAGGAAACTTGCTCAACGAAAGTTTAGGGTAAGAAACTTGCTCAACGTAAATGTAGAGTTGGAAAACTTGCTCAATGTAACAAGATAAGGTTTAGAAACTTACCTCGTGCGTAGATTACACGTTAATAAAACTCGTTCTTTGATTTAAATCCTACATATCATTCATGTTCACAACACCAATCAATAATAACGTACTAAACATCATAACTTTACTCTTTGTTTAACTCGAATTCATGACTATACTTAGTTAATTATTACACTTAGTGTAAAATTAAGACTTCACGAAAAATAAACTAATTATGCATTCGATCATTCAATCCACACGTAATTGTGTTATGGATATGTTAAGTATTTTAACATCTCATTATAGGTCTAACAAGTCTTTATGATCATTAGACTAGGTTTCTAACTCATTTCTATACTTGAACATTAAAAATTTTCATTTTCTGGACATTCTGCTAAGTGGCGCCACGGCCACTTTTATATCGGTATTATGGTATTTGCTGGCTTTCATGCTGACTGACGTCATGGCAGCATCCATCATCATGGGGTTGGTCAAGGCGGCACAAGACGGCGGCAGCTGCTGACATGGCTATGCTGGCGCCATGGTGGCGCCATGTGGCTGGCATGCGCTGGTGGCATGCATGGGCGCGGCATGGCGTAGGCCATGCAATGGCTATGTGGCATGGCGGCCATGATAGCAGCATGTGTGATGTAAGACATCGATTCTGAGTTAGCCATGCACATGACACTCTCAATTTGATTCCCATTCAGAAGAACACACAGTTCAAATAATTAAACACTACATGATCATTAATTCCCCAAATTAAACATACCCACATGTTAGAATTCATATATAATCAATACCCAACGTTCATAGAGTGATTTTAACCCATTAAAACAGATAATCACAGAATTAAAGCATGCAAATTGTACTGTTCTTGATGTTCTTGAAGTTTTGAACATAAATCCTAAAATTCAACGCCATAGATTCGTTATAAGACTAAATCCACCCATTCAACTTTCATTTAGTTCATTTTAGCATGCATAATCACATATTAGTGGAAATTTTGTAAAACCAATTATGTTTGACATATTAAAAAAAATATACGTATAAGGCCATATGGCCACATTACCTACTCTGAAATCTTTTACTGTATAATTTCATGAAACTGAAGATATGGAAACCCATATAATATACAATAAACATGTTATGCTACTCGAATTACTACATATATTCCTACAACAACACCATTTTCCAATTACAGAGACTTACAGAATGAATGAAAGCCATATTCATGAAAACTTTAAAAGACGTAAAATAAAAATTTGGGTTGAAGAGAATTACCCAAGCGTAAAGCGTAGATTAGTGTGTGAATGAATTCCTTCTAAACTCTTCTTTAATCACAATTCTCCCTCAACACTTCTCAATCTCTCTCTGAAACTCTCTCTGTTTCTATTTTTCTAGACTTAGGAAAAATGAAGAAGAAGGCGTAATAAAGAAAATCAATCGACGTTGTTGTGGTCACCACCCGATCATGGGTAACTTCCTCAACTCCCATTAAGGCCATGTTTGGCTAGCATACTAGATTTCAAAACCCATTATTTGTATAAAACCTTATCATATAGTTTAAAAAATGTCACATCCATTATAAAATAAATCAAATATCTAGTTTAATTTACTTTAAATAAAATATAATAATTTCTCACATAGTCACATAATTCAAATTCTCATTTAATAATAATATCAATTATTACATCTCTAATTAATAATTAAATTAATTAAAATAACAAAGGCTTATTAAATATTTCTTTTAATTCAATAAGCTCACATAAATACGTACATCGAATAATAAAATTCTTCACATCAATTTAATAAATATAACACATATAATTAAATTAATCTACCATAACTTCATCAATTAATTATTTAATCTAATAATTAATTCATCAAAAAATATTTATTCAATCCAATAAATATTAAAAATTAAATTACAAAATCTCGGTTGTCACATCTTTCCCCTCTTAAAAGGATTCTGTCCCCAAAATCATAACTCAACAAGTCGTCCCGTTACAGACTACCTCCTTTTCCCCCCAAACTAAATTATTTTTATATTATTTTTATTATATAGTTACTACTTGTCACACTTTAGTTAATTTAAATAACTTTAGTTTAGTTAATTTAAATAACTTATAATAATAAAAAAAATCTTCTTATCATTATACTTATAATTAATAAATAATTATATATTTAATTTAATTAATAACTTAGAAACATCACTTTATTTAATTTATTTATTTCCTTTAACTTAAAACAATTCATTTAATTTAATTATTTCCTTAAATATTAAGCAATTAATTTAATTTAATTATTTTCTTAAATTAAATCCTCCAAATAAAATTATCATTATTCAATTTAATTAACATTAATTAATTTAGTTACTAAATTAATTCACCACAATTCATCAAATATTTATTTTCCTCAATAAATAAATTATTTAAAAATATTTATTTAATTCAATAAATATTTAAATTAAATTATAATTTTCTCGATCGTTACATCTTTCCCTCCTTAAAAGGATTTTGTCCCCAGAATTACAACTCAAAAAATTTATTTGTTATATTATTCCCTCCTTAACAAGATTATGTCCCCAGAATCGCTATACAAAATCAAGCAAACAACTGAGGATAATTCTTCAACATAACGCTTTCAAGCTCCCACGTAGCTTCCTCAGCATTCTGGTTCCTCCAAATTACCTTAACAGAAGGTATCACCTTATTCCTCAGTACTTGTTCTTTTCTATCAACAATTTGAACAGGGACTTCTTCATATGACAAATCTTTCTCAAATTGTAAAGGCTCATATTCTATAACATGTTTATAGTCAGGCTTATATGGTCTCAATACCGAGACATGAAAAACATTATGAATATGTTCCAACTCCGGAGGTAAAGCTACCTCGTACGCCACTTCTCTAACTCGCCGAAGCACTTCGAAGGTCCTATAAATCTAGGGCTCAATTTCCCCTTCTTACCAAAATGAATTTAATTATTTCCTTAAATATTAAGCAATTGATTTAATTTAATTATTTCCTTAAATTAAATCCTTCAGGTAAAATTATCATTATTCAATTTAATTAACATTAATTAATTTAGTTACTAAATTAATTCACCACAATTCATCAAATATTTATTTTCCTCAATAAATAAATTATTTAAAAATACTTATTTAATTCAATAAATATTTAAATTAAATTATAATTTTCTCGATCGTTACATCCTTCCCTCCTTAAAAGGATTCTGTCCCCAGAATCACAACTCGAAAAATTTATTCGTTACATCGCATCTCGAAAATAAAAGCAACCAAGCCGAACATTTAATAATAAAATGGAAGTATGAAAAGGTCTCAATTACTATTGAGCACAGGGTTTTAAAAACCTCTTTTATAAAACCTCACTGCTATATCATATTTAAAACTGAATTTTTCATACAAATTCAAACCCTTTGTATATAGGTGCGAACGAGGCCTTGGACTACTTCCAAATAACAGTACATTGACCCACACCCACACACACACATACACATTCATATAATAGTTTTTTGAAAAGTAGCGGTCACTGTGTTAACACGGATGTCGTGGGGTGCCTAACACCTTCCCTCTACATAATCAAGCCCCCGAACCCAAATGAATCTCGGTTTCACAAACCCGTTTAGCAGTGTCACTGAGTCAATGTGCAAACCATTTCTCGATTGCGTTGGTGTTGTGACACCCCCAAATCTAGATACTTCATTCCCACGGGATTTGGTGCTTACTATTCAAACATTCATAATATCTACCCAAATAAAACAATATTTGAATTATAAATTTCCCCTTAAATAGGGTTACATCATTAAGTTAAAAAACATCCCAGGTTATCTAACTTTTAAAAATCATTCAACAGCGGAATTAAGTTATTACATAACATCGTTAAGATAAAGTCTAAGATTATCATAACAAATAAAAGTCTAATATCATAATCATAATCAAAATTACAAGTCTTCATCACTTGTACATTTTTCCCTTTTCTTTGCTAGTCGAAGGTTCGTCTACCTTCTCCTCTTTAGCTGCAATGAATTTATAAATATGCAAGAATGAGCAAAAAAATTGCTCACTAGATATAATAGAGAATCAACAGGAGTATAACAATAATAATCGCCAATAATAGGCTCATCAAGACCGAATAGTACTCTAACAATGATAATCGAAACCGAATCCAAAATATGGAATATACATCACTGAGGGTCATAAGACCATGAACTACATCCACAGTTGCAAGTAATCTTTCAACTCCAACTTTAACAGTCATAAGACTATAAGGACCTCGTACTTAAGGGGATCAGCCCTTCGTACCATGTATTGTGCACAAACATTTAACGCTACGCGTAAGTTAACCCCTAATAATAATAATAGGGTTGTTCATCTCAGTATTTAGAGTACAAGTCTGCACCAAAGAAAGTTTGGTTTGGATAAGCTTTCAAGGGTAATTTGAAGTTTAACGAACATCAACTAGAGAACTAGTTGAATCAATAGTGTTTGATAATACAACAGTTGATCAATAATAACATAATATGAAACAATGAATGAGTGTAAGTGAACTGACTATACTTGATCTCATGCTTAGAAACAACTAAAAAAGCATAAGTATTGAATGACACTAATAAACCTTGCTTGAACAAAATTAAGCTAGGACTATGAATTATTGAATAAACATTAAGTAATAGCAAGCTGAAAATAAAGCTTACTTATTATGAAAATGACTTGTGTCAAGTAAATGAACTATAATAATTCAACATTTGAAATTAGAATTCAAGGAAGCTGCATTCATAATATCCGAATAACAATAATGAAACTTGTCTAACAATAAACAAGTTAGAATGCATCAATAAGTATTGAACTTCAAACTTGTTTGAATAAAATAATGTCATAGTTAGATTGTTCAAATCATAATTAAGAATACAATAGTTCGTTTAACGAAACTTTAAAATAAGAACTAGTTCAACATAAATGTAATGATAAAAGGTTCGCTCAATGTAAAAAGAGAAGTTTAGAAACTTGCTCAATGTAAATATAGAGTTAGAAAACTTGTCTTGAGCGTAAGCTATAAAATTAAACTCACGATCACCTACACATAATTTTAGAACCACAATACCTATTAGATATGCCAACATATCATAACATGTTCATTACCATTCACATTTCAAAAACTCTAAGTGTTCTACATCGCAACACTTAATTAACGTTCATTGTCCAACTAACTTGCAACATAACACGTTCTCGACTTACTAAACATTTTTGCAACTTTGAACTTACTAACCCCAATTCACTATGTTATGTTATCCTTAACATTACTCATTTAACATGCTAACATAATTTCAGACCATGTTATGACGCTTAACTCCAAGATCTAAGCAAGAAGCAGCAGAACATCAAAATCTCAAACCAAAGGTATATAAGCGCGATTCACACACAAAAGGCTTGGGATCCACAGAACAAGGCCATTTTTGCTTTGGCATGTACAAGAAATTGCCACGCCGTTTGTTCAGACAGACGCAGAGAGGCTAATGAACAGTAGCCGACTTTAGCCCAACAAACACAAATTTCATCCAATAAACAGTAATATCAACACGTAAAATAAATATACAACTATCATAAACATGATTGCTCACATTTACAACCAATTAGAACAATTTAACACCAACTAAAACTATTTTAATTTCTCAAAATTCATATTTTCATACTAAAACTCCATTTTTGATATTCATTCTAGAAATCACCACTGTGAATTCATTACTTGATCAAATCATCTCATTCAAATTACGTTATGCTCGTATCTCGATGAACTACCAAATACAAGTTTCAATTTATACTTTCATATACAACCTGGCCATTAAAATTGATACTTTTCATGAACATATGAAAAACACATATAAACAAACACTGTCAAAATTTTTCTCTATCATTATAGCGAAAACTAGCATACGAGTTCCTGCTCACCATAAAACTCTAACATTGAAAGCATGTATAACCACCATAACCTAGTTATATAACACAATTCAGGAAGAAATATAATTCACAGAGAGCATAGCAAAACTTCGTGAGATACTCATAAACATAAATAATATCGAGTGATAGAACATACCTTCAATTAGCGTGTAATTCTTGCTACGATCACTGGAATATGCTCACGTTCTCTCTCAAATTCTCTCAAGTTTCACAATTCTCTAAACTCTCTCACAACTCAATATGCTAGAATGCGTATAGCTAGGCCAAATAACCTTAAGCGTATTTTAAAAACTGACAAACCCTTAACACTAATACTAATTACATTATCAGTTATAACGCCTAAGTTATAAATATATATTATATTTATTATTTATTTATTTTATTTATTTTATTTAATTTCAAAGCTAGAAATTTCAAAAGCCATAAGGCTTGTTTGGCAACCCATATAAATTTTAAAGAATTAAAATGCATAAGCCTTGTTTGACAATAACCAATTTAAATCCTTTTTAATTTATTTTAATAAACACCTTAGTGTAGAATTATAATCACATACTATATTTTAATTAAATATAGCATTTTAGCAAATACCACCAAATTATAATTTTTATTATAACTTTATTTAATAATTTAACATACCATCTAAATTATTAAATCAACACAACAACATAACACCTCATGTTATAATACAAACCTCTAAATTATAAATTAATTCCAATCATTTATATTCATCAACCATCACATCAACAAATATTTATTTAACAATACACACCTCAAATAATATTTATATAACTCAATAAATATTTAAATTGAAATTTTGAAATTTCGGATCGTTACAGGTGCAACTAGTTAAAAACACCAACTGGCGACTCTTATAGTCAAATCGTCGACATATACATGTCGGACCTTTTTCACTTATTTTTTTAAACAAATCTCACATAACATGAGAACACCAAAGAACAAGAACAAAAAAGGGACAAATAAAAATCCTGACGTCGGACGTCGGCAATGTGTATGTAGCTAATTGATGTGATAATCCTAATGGTATGTGTAGGATATTGGAGTACGTGAGTTGTAATTGTATAGCTTACGCAAGAGGCAAGTTCCCTAACCTTTGCTACTTTATTATTCAGCAATGTTTACTTTTCGCTGTCATGTTATACTTGTGCAAGTTCTCTATCTCTAATCTCTTACTGAGTAGTTAAGTTATTATTGTTATGCAAGTTTCTTGAAGTTATTATTCAATTGAGCAAGTTCTCTAACTTTAATCTTTCATTATGAAAGTTCTTGTTCCTAACTTGTTATTGTTATGCATATTCTTTAACTCTGAATTATTGTTGAGTAAGTTTCTAAACTATGCTTTTTCTTGAACTATTTAATTAAGCTTTACTCCTTCATTTCAAGCGAGGTTATTTTGTTTATTCAAAGTTTGTACTATTATTGGAAAGCTTGATCTTGTTGAAAAACATTTGTTCAGCTAAAATTAACCGTTGTTCAATATCTGATCACCAATGTCATTGCACTATCTTACATTGTTGTACCGAATTCTTAGTTGACTAGCGATTCTTTATTGATTCAACTAATCCTTAGTTGATGAATGTTCTAAACTCTAAATTACCCTTAAAGTCAGTTCAAACCAAACTTCCTTTGGTTTGCTTATGAATTTGTATAGTTTTAAGAATGTATAATCGATGACTAATATTTGTTCAGCTGATAAACCATTGATAACCTATCTCTTATTGATACTGTAACACCCCATTTTCAAAATAGAAAGAGAGGTTACGCACAACACAACAGAACTAACGAATATCACAAGGCTCTAAACCACAAAAAAATAATCTAATAATAATTAAATCTCATAAGACAAACCATAATAAATGTCACACTAGCTCAAACCACAATCTAAAATAATTATTACAATACTAAATAAACTGACATAACAAGCCTAAACAGAATATTTCTAAACCATTGAAATGAAGGGAGCTCTCATCACACTTGCCCTTGATACCCCTGATTACCTGCCGGAAGAAAAATACAGCATGAGCCAAATGCCCAGTACGGATATAGAATAAAAGAATGATGAAACGAAATAACTAACACAATTAAATGAACTGAACTGTACGAATAAACTAACACAACAAAATGATAGGCTGAATCAAATGGCTGGGAGTTATTTCATACCGAGCTCAAAATAAATAGTAATATACCTTGCCACACAGGAAAGTCAAATAATGCCACACATGCAATCAAAATAATGCCACACGAGCAATCACACATCGATCACAGGCAATCCAGACAAGGCAAAATCGGGAAGGCGTGTTTGGCACAAACATCACCACTCCATGAGCGAATAGAATAGAACGACGTAAAAAACTAGGGTCGACCCATACGCCTCCCACAACAAAACACCAAATGGCCAACTCCCATCGGAGCACAAAACGGAGACGTCGTGGACTGATCACACCGCCACGAAAGGTGTCATGCCTCGGTGCCAAGAGGACATGCCTGTGGTACCCCCAAATGTGGTTATAGCTCAGGTATACCCTACGGTATTCTAACAAAAATATCATGTCACAACACATTTAACATAATATCAACACAAATGGGTTCTAACGTGTACATGTTAGGTCGAACGAATTATCAACACAAGTCTCCAAAATATAATAACATGTACAACACTATAAATATCAAAATAAAATTTAGACATGATACACTAGTCTAATGAGTACAAATATGAGTTCTAATACAACGCCAAAACAAATTTATCACAATCAATTGACAAGGAACAATCATGAGAGGCAATACTAAATTTTGAACGAATAACGAAACGAACAAATCAAAAACAAAAGAGTCTCGCTGAAAGAATACGGAATCCGTACCTGGATTAAGCAATGTAACACCCAAAATTTTTTAATAAAATTATGCTAATCTCATTCACTCCAATCTAATAAAATAAATAAAATCTTATTACAAATCTAATCATCAATACCATAATATTATTAAATTTATTAATAGACACATTTTAATACTTTTACCAACAAAATGAATTAACTTGAATTATTATGTAAAATTTCAATATAGTTTTTTTTAGGCTTAAATATGAATTAGTACCCTAAACTATAGGCCATATTCCACTTCGGTGATTCACCTTTCAATTTTGTCAATTAGATGATTAAACTATCAATTTTTTTCAATTGGACCAAATTGAACATGACACGTTAGAAATTACTGACGTGGCTTATTATGTGGGGCCTTAAGAAGCTTATATGGAAAAAAAACTATTTTTTAATTATTAAATAAACAACTATATTTAAACAAAGGGCAAAACGGTCAAAACCTAAATTAAAATTTTTAATTAATATAAAACAAACATATTAGTCATACAATACAAAAAAAATGCCATCTCATGTTCTTCATGAAATTACTTGTTTTCAACACCAACAAAGAAAATAAATCCTTCCTCATATATGGAAAAGACAACATCTTCTTCCTCAACCTCCATAGATTCCGACAATACCGATTACAGAGCTGTAACAGATATGGCAGTGAACAAATTTAACAACGGCCGGAAACCCAGGCTCACGAATTAGAGTCGTTGATTCAGTTAAATGGGAATCAACACCACCACCACCACCACCACCACCATCAGACGGTGGAGAAGGAAATGATGTCTAATGGGTCCCGAATTTATTGTCCCACTCCAGTTCAGCGCTTACCTTCGTCAGTTCTCAATAACAAGCATCATCATCAGTTAGTGAAAAATGGATCTATTGAAAAGAAGGAACCAATAACCACCATTAATTTTGCTCCGGTCGCGTTGACGGTGGTGTCGCCGGCGGCTTTGTTTATGTCGTCGTTGACCGGAGATACGGATGGGTTGGGTTTTCAAATCACGAATCTATCATTTGGTTAAGATCGACTGTGTTGGATTGATTGTATACGGTTTGAAGTGAAGATAGATTTCTGGTTGAGTACTATGGTTTTCTTGCTGCAACTGATAATTGATAATCCCACTGAATCCTGCCACTCTACCTCCTGAATCCAGAGCCCAGTGACACCTCCTAATCCAAAAAACCCAGAACCCTAAAATTATTTCCTTTCTGTTTTGGTGAATATTTTGCTAGATTTTTTTTATTGAAGTTAGGAATTTTCTTCTGATCTGATGGTTTTAGACTTTGAGTGAGTGAATAGCTTTGATCGAAGTTGGGAGAGGAGAGATTTGATCCGTATCTGTTTGTTTTATTTAGCCTTTTATTGTTTTTAATTGGTATTAATATTTAATATTAGGTGATTTGACAATTGTACCCCTTAATGTATAATAAATGTTTAATCAAAAATTAAAATATTCTTTTTTGTTACACATCAGCTTAATTCTGATCCACCCAAACGGCCACGTCAGCGATTTCTGACGTGGCATACCCAATTGAATGGAAGTGAAAAAAATTAATAGTTCAATCATCTAATTGACAAAATTAAAAGGTGGATCATCGAAGTGGAATATGGTCCATAGTTTAGGGTAGTAATTTATATTTAAGCTTTTTTTTTTATAATCCTAACATTTAATTACTGTGATTCTAATTAGTAATGAGCCAAACACTTTATCCATGATTTCAATTTATTTAATATATATATATATATATATATATATATATATATATATATATAAATATATACATTGCTAATCAATAATTAACATACAATTTAATTCATATATATTTTTATTTACAAGTAGTTTAAATAATTCTTAGTAAAATATGTTAATTTTAACCTAATACAAAGGTTCAAAATATTTTGACCAGTTTAGTGGAGAAAATTTTCATCTGAAATATATTCTATAATTGATAAGATATTAAATGGAGTATTTCTTTTCTCTTTTTTTTACATCCTCACAGAGAACAAACCGTGGCCCTCAAGAAGATCACTTTCAATAAAGTTATTGTTTTATTCCAATAGATGATTCTCTCATGAATGTAATATTATAATGACTTTTGCATTTAATGAGATACATGACATTCAACCTCTACACACTTATTAGAACTTACCAAAAAAAACGAAAAAGAAAGAGATCGTCTTCTCCGGATTGCAACGCAATAGTTCTTCTTTTCTTCTTCTTTTTCCTTGTGCCGTCTCACGCCCAATTTTCTTTTAGCGTGTATGATGCAATGCTCTAGTAGGTTAGGTTTTAGTATATATTAAATTAAAAACATATTTTATTAATTAATATAATATAATTATTAACTCTCCAAATTTTAATAGAACTTTAAAATTACACAATTAAAAAAAATAGACCCACTTAATTTAAAGCCCAATTTTACCAATTTAATTTATCCATCATTTATTAATACATTAGCCCACAAAAATTAAATAACCACTTGACCCAATTAAATTACAAAGTCCAATTAGAAAAAGTTAAAATATGCATTTAAATGTTATTTATTTATTTATTATTTTACTGGGTATTACAGATACATTAACATAATTCGTTTGTAATCAAACTCTTGAATAGTTATTGATCCCTACTTGATTCAACCAGTACTTGGTTAAGGAGCGTTCTAAAGATTTAGAATTCCTTTGAAGTTAATTCTAAATCAAACTTCATTTAGTATGGAACCTGATAATCTAAGCTGAGATAAACAACCATATATCAGGGGATTATTTTAGAGCTATGCAATAGCGTAAAATATTTGCGCAATACATAGTACAAAAGGGCTGATCACCTGGAGTACGAGATGATGGTCCACATAGTCGTTTAGACTGTTAAAGGTAACAGTAGAAACACCTGTTAACCTAGGACATAGAAGATGATTATGGTCTTTTAGACTGTTAAAGGTTAAAGTAGCAATACTTGACAACGTATAATATAGTTCGTGGTCTTGTGTCCCTCAATGTACTCTTTTGATGATTGATATCTGTTGTTAACTTAAAATTCATTATTCCTTTGAACTCATAGCTTTTGAATTAGAGTTTATTGTTCCGGTAAGAGTACTTTACCATTGAAAGCTCAGTTAATTGTCATTCATAGAATGTTATTGTATACTATTCTTCTTGTGCGCAATTGTTTGCTCACTCTTGTACAAAACAATGCAGATAAAGTTAAGAAGTTTGAAGAGCTTTCTACAAATAAGGGCAAGGGCAAAGTGCTTGATTAGAAGACGTTTAATTTAGTATTTATTTATGAAGCTTATGTAATAGATTTGATTATGATTATGTTTTAATATTCCGCTGATGATTGTAATAATAAAGGTTAGATGACCTAAGATCTATTGGAGATTATGTAACCCTATAATGGGAGATTTATTGTTTAAACTTTTGAGTTTAATTATATCATTTGTTTATGGGTAGTTAGTTATGATTTAATTGGATAGTGAACACCAAATATGTGGGATTAAAGTGCTCGGATTTGGGGGTGTCACAGTAATAGTAAATATAATAATGTATATATTTATTATTTTGAATAAAATGTTTGAAAATATTTTGAATATGGAAATTAAGCAAGAAGATGCATAACTTGAGCTGGAATGCTTGTTAATAAATAGTAGGAGCTGCATTATTAGTAGAAGGTTAAGTAGAGAGTTAGAAGAACCTGGCAGTATAAGACTAATATAGCTGTTATAGACTCCTTAACTCAGCAGTTCAGTTCGTAACAAGCAAGTAAGGAAGGAAGAGTTAAACTCAAGCTCCTATATTTTGTCCTTTCCCTATTCAGTTGCACCCGCCTTCTCCTATATCCATTTCCAGTTCCTTCAATCGGATAGTAAGAGGGAATTGGAGCTTCATGATTCGTGAGGGATAGCTGAAATTGAATATAAGAGATAATAAAAAATCATAACCAACAAGAGAAAGGTATTGCAATACATCTTTATTACACGTGTTTACTCAAACATGCCAAACATGAACAAATTAGTAAATATGTGATTTGTTAGTCATGTGATTAAGTTCATGTGCTATGGATTGTGTAATACAGTGCAAACTTTGGATGTCAAGTATGCTTAATAATGGAAATTATATTTATTTATGTTGCATATATTAGAATTAGATTTGGTAGTATAGCAAGAGCATGAACTAACTAGTTTGTAATGGTTGGTTATTTATGCATATAGCTGCATAATGGACTGTTATGGTTGGGAATTAGGATAAAAGAGATAGGTTGGTTGTGTGGAGATATAAGGGAGCTAAAATGAGATTGTAACACAAACAAATAACTATGACATAAGTGTTACAAAACAGTGCACATTAGGTGTTTGTTAAAAGCTCTTAAATGACTGTTTTGCTTAAAAATCGATTGTTAGATGGAATCAAAGCTTGGGCTAGATATGTTCACCATACCATATATGATGATAAGTAAAGTGTTTTGATATATTAAATGGAACGAAAAGCAATTTTTAAGTTAAAACTAAAAGTTGGATTTTGGTATATCAAGCTACTTTGGCACACTCTTTTGGACAACTTAAAGGACCTAAAATATGAGTATAATATTTTTCTAAAATGGTCTGATATGATATTTTACCATCTCCAAAATTGGGTATAAACAAACTTAGCTATCAAGGTTACAAAAAATTACCAAAACAGGAGCTGTGAAGGGGGGAGGGTTGGCCTGGCTGGGCCGCTGCAGACAGCAGCAACCAGCGCACAGCGCTGTGCTATGCTGCAGGGCCAGCTAGGTACTCCTTGTTGGTCTGTTTTGTTTTGGAAAATGTTTGGGTTCGTATAGGTTATGTGATGATACAACTTGTAAGTTAAGTTAAGAAATGAAACTTCACAAGACAAGGTGCAGGGCTGCTGCCTTGGCAGCAGCAGTGGGCTTAAATGGCATTGGCTGGAAGTTCTTTATGGGCTTTCAGTCAGTGCACTTGTGTTGCTACATATTGCCCAGCTGTTGGTATACTAATATAAATGTATAAATTATCTCTAAATTATTAAAGGATCATTGTAAGGGATGTAATGGCATGAAGTAATGAGCAAGGAAAAAGGGGCTGCTGCCTATGGGCAGCAGTAGTGTCTATGTTGGCATGGGATGGGGGGCTTCCTTTGAGATCTTGGTTAGTACCTCTATATTTCTAGGAATGCCCAGCTAATATGTTTTGGTATTACATGAATATACCACTTGTAGGATATCCAAAATCTAAAATAAATGAATCAAAGATGTGGGGTATCAAAGCTACGCGAAGTGAAGGATAAGAGAAGTAGCTGCTGCCTATTGGCAGCAGCAGTTGGTAGATAGCTACTGCTATTGCAGTGTTAGCGGGCAATTGTAGGCTTCTTAATGTATATTGATAAGATGCCCATAAAGTTGAGTTATTATCTTTGTATAAGTAAGGAGATAGAATATATGCAACATGACTATAATGTAGCATAATAGAATCTACAAGATGAAAGTTAAGCAAGAAGCTATTTTTTATTCAAGGGGGAGTTATTAAGTCATGTTTAAAACTGTTAAAGCCTCAAAGGGCTGTTTTGGCATTATGAATGAAACAAGAATAGTTAATACATAAGTGTGTCAAAATGAATCTATAAATCATGGGGGAGACTAAAAGTTAACAATACAAGTTGAAATACTTTCAAAGCATAAAATAAGCTACGAAATCACCTTGTATGTTAAAAGTTACGTAGAAGGAGCATGAAATGCTCATGTATTAAGTTCCTAGTAGGGTGTAAATAATAAATGTGATGTGTTTGCATATTACCATCATACCAAACTCTATTAAAGAGAAAAATGGTTGTCGTAAGAAAATGGGTGAGGTATTTGAAAAATGTATACAAGTGTTTCAAAAGTAAAAACACAAACTAAAGATATGATCCATGTGGTTATGTGATATATAAATATATAAGTTACGTGACTTGAATACTTGGCTAATATGTTTGTAAATGCAAATATAATTGTGTAGGATCTGTGAGAATAAGTTAAGCTGAATATTTGTCAATAGCTCATAGTCAAGGAAAGTATCTAAATCTTACTCTATATTGAGCAAGTATTTTGGATTTATTCGTATGTAGGCAAGTACATCAACCTTTCTTACTCAAATAAGTTTATATTGCAAGTACTTAGTTTAAGAGCTTATCTTTGCAAGTTATTGAAATTATTGAACTTCAATACTTCAGATTTAATTATTCTTATGATATTGAAAGTATTTCAATGCCATTATTTTGACTAGAGATAATATTATTCGTTCAGGAAAAACTCATTTAATCACTACAAAAAAAGGTCATTGCTGACGGCCCCTCCCGTCGTCGCCCCTAGCTCCCGTCGCTCTCCGTCGGGAATTAGGTCATTACCGATGGCGTGCCGTCGACAATGCGTCATTAGCGACGGACATGTTGTCGTCAATAAGCATCCTCATTTTAATTTTATTATCATTTCCGATGGCAATGCCGTCGCCAATGAGTGCATATCCCCATCGCTAATAACCTATAGGTCATTGTCGACGGCCCCCTATCGCCAATAACCCCGTCACCAATGACCTGCTTAAAAAAAATAAAAATTGCAAAATTCCCCTGTTCATTTACATATACATAATTGTACCTGTTATAAATTAAAGAAAAACAAATAATGATAATGCACACATATCGATAACAATCATATCTTTTACCATCAACGATCAATATAGTTAGATACAAAACTCTAGTCTGTACAACTCAAAAGCTATATAAATACATACATGAAAGTCAAAATATAAACATAAACTAACTATAGCCCAAGATCAGGAATGTCAGTGTCATCATCACCGCCATCTATTGTACGACCGCCAGTCCCACCCTCCATAGTCTCATCAGCATCAGCTCAGCGGTCATTACCATATCCGCCACGGGCATCGCCTGTGCCGCAGGCTCCACCCCCACGAGTCTCATCAACAAGACCCTACAAAAGTAAAAGATTAATAACAAAGTCGAAAATATATCATATTTAAATTATTTTAGTTTATGTTCTACAAGTGTGGCAAACGGGCTGATAACTCGGCATCCGTATATCGGAATCGAGTCCCATAAGTTACAACGCGTGCCTAATACCTATGCGGTGCTATGTGTGTGTTTGCATGTTGTTTGGACGACCGAGATTGACTGCACAACATGGTAGATCCGCTCACGTGTTGGTGTGCCTGACTGCACAACACTGCTCACCATGCACCCCTCTATAATCCGCCAGAAGAAATCGTCGGATAATGAAGGGCCGACGCCCGATCCACTCGCACCACTACCTCCACTGGGTGGGCGCCGCCGAGATCTCGTAGCAGGGACTAAGGTGTAGGCTAGGACATGGGGAATGCCCACAACTCTACCCTTCTTCAGTCCCCCTATAGCCTGCAGCCAGTCCTCCATCTCTTCACCTGCACGCGTAGAATCATCGACTGGAGTGTCACCTCTCTGGCTGCTCCGGGCCACAGCAAGGTCCTCGAATCATCGCTGAAAAAAACACATTAATAGATGATACACAAAATATAAAACAAAAAAATACAAAAGAATGTCTGAATTTTAAATACATATTAAATAAGATAATTAAATAACTTACAGCAATGCGTTCTGCCTCAGGTGATATATAACCACCTTCACCTTTCTTCTGGTGGGCGTGCCACCAAAACTCCAAGCGGGAGGGTGCATGCTTTAGACTCACTACGAGTCTCTCCCGGTAGAGATCGTCGATCGAGACCCCGCAAGGCAAGTGAGAGACGACTCTGTTGTCGGGTAGTCAGACTGTTGTCTTGGCCGACATCTTCTTGAAGGCCTCGCCATCCCAAATGTTTGCATATCCGTCCCACACCAGTAAGGAGATGAAATCTGGCCGGATATCCTTAAATGTCTGTCCATCAGCCATCTTCGTCTGGGCCTTCTTTTTCCAGTCGTGGACCCACTTGTGCCAATTCATCTCCAAGTATTTATGTAGAACAGTCAAGCCATGGGCTTCCTGCCCCTCCTCAAAGCGGTAATATCTCTGCACATTACACATTAAGAAACTTAGTAGACAACATAAATCAAACTAACATATGAATGAATGAATATAAAACTTAGTAGAAAACATAAATCAAACTAACATATGAATGAATATAATACTAGCATATATATGAATGAATGACATCTTACCTTGAACTCAGAAATAATCAGCTGGCGTGTGCGGTTATCCACATCTGCCCACCTCATCCACGGGCTTGAGAATCGATTGCGGACGATCCCAAGCAACGTGTTCCTCGGCGTCGCGTCAAGGATAGTACAATTGAAATTAGAAAGAATATATAAGAACTAAATACTTATGTCAATACTATATAGGACTATGAAATTACCTATTAGTCCCAACATGACAAATAATCGGCGCCTGGGGGGGATTCCCTACAAGCCACGTGCTAGTCCCCGCGAAGGCCTACGACGATCACCTATGTAGTGAAATACATCATTATTTATATAAACGAATATAATGTCAATACTATATAAAATAAAAAATTATAAGATGTATCCCAACAAAACATGTAATTATACCTGACGATTCGGCCTGCTCATCACCCCCACTACCTCCGCGGCCCCCACGACCTGCACACCCACCACGATCACCGTGTGGTGTACGCGTCATATGTATATATACTATCAAATCATCAAAAAAACATTATTAGACATTCGTAGGCACAATATTTTTGAACAGTAACAAAGAGGATAACATACAGATACAACTAAAAGAATACAACATAAATAGTCATCCTAAAAGGATACAACATAAATAGTAACATAAAATAAACTATTACATTTGAATACAACTAAAAGGATATAAAGAGTACATACTCCTAATCATTTATATCGTTGAAGCCATCAATATCAGAATCATCATCTTCGAGTAGTAAATCTTCAATATCATTGTCATCACCATCTTCATCATCCTCAACGATTTCTTCAATTATACCTACATCCTCAAGAACATTGTCTTCACTTTCGACAACGACGACATCATCCTCTTCTTCACTAGACTCACTAATAATTGTCACATCAGCAGGTGTGACACTAGTAGACTCGACTTGTAAAGGTTCATCGTCTGGACGAGGAGCTGTGCCTTGAAAACCATGAACTTTGGTGGTTATTACAGCATACCATGGGCTTGCAAGAGTTTTAACACTCCGCGTGTAGTACACCTGTGTTGCTTGACTTGCTAAAATAAAAGGCTCGTTTGAGTTTAGTTTTGACTTAACATTAACAATTACTAGTCCTATATTTTGATCTACTCTAACTTCATTCTCAACATCAAACCAATGACAATTGAAGCAAACTAACTCTTTATGACCCCAATATTTGAGAACGACAACTTCTTGCAATCGTCCATACCAGTCATCCTAAAGATTATCGAAGCAGCTACCTTTAACCACAACACCAGAATCAGAAGAAGCGACTTCCCCAATATCGCAACACTTAAATCTGTAACCGTTGACAATGCAACATGTATAAGTATCTACATATCTTTCAGGGCCATCGGCTATAAGCTTTAGCCGAATGTCAGCTAACTCATCTATGAGGACCTAATGTACATAAACACAACATATTATAAAGTTAATTACGCCATAAGATTATTTCTATGATGGTAGATTCATTGAACTGCAAATCAGTTAAACTTACATGATCTTTAAACCATTGCATAAATTCTCTATTCCTCAAATTTTGGAAATCCCCGTCCGATATAATCGGATTCGCTTCACGTATCTTAGCATCATATTGACTGTAATACAGTTATATACTTAATGTGCATGGAAGGAACTTCTAGGCGCAGTAACACAAGATATATATATAGTTATGGCTACTTACTTAATGTATGGCGCTACTTCATTTATGTTGACAAGTGCATATAATGTGGCAGCTGCATACTCACTATCGGTCAAGAATCACCTTTTTTCCCCGCCAAATGGATGTACAGGATGACTAAAGGCCGTTAATTCTCCATTTTCCTCGTACGGGACAGCCTCATTCCGACGTAAGCAATTGTGCCTTGTCTGAACATTCTGCTCAAAGTACAACGAGCAGAAATTAAGAAGTTCCTCTATAACATAACTCTCAGCAATTGACCCCTCTACACGGGCTCTATTTTTCACCTTTTGTTTTAGACGTCGCATATACCTATGTGTTATATATGCATGTATAAATTAGTAAACAACAATGCACATTTCAGCGTATTAAAAACATTAATGTCATTACCTCTCAAATGGATACATCCATCTATATTGCACGGGACCACCAAACTTAGCTTCGTACAATAAGTGAATAGGCAAATGCTCCATTAAATCAAAAAAACGATGGAGGGAAGATCATTTCTAACTTGCACATTATTTCCACTATCTTTATTTCCATTTTATCTATGTCTTTGAGTTGGAGCTCCATTAAGCATAGATCTCTGAAGAAATTAGAAAGCTCCGTCAGTGCTTCAACCACACGTTTCGGTAACAAGTCGATAAATGCCACTGGGATCAACTTTTGCATGAATACATGACAATCATGACTTTTGAGACCTCGAAACTTTAACTCTTTGACTTTACAACACCTTGCTATTTTCGAATAATATCCATCTGGGAGCTTTAGTCCACTAATCCAATTACATATCAATAGCAACTGTTCACTAGTCAAAGTATAAGCAGCTTTAGGCGTTACCGTTTTACTACCCTCCTGATACAACCACAAATGTTCCCTAATGTTCATTTCTACCAAATTAAGCCTCGAATTATTGTTGTCCTTTGTTCTACCACTTGCATCTAGAATTGTATAAAAAATATTATCAAATGCATTCTTCTCAGTATGCATCGGATCTAAACAATGATGGATGCATAGTGTAGCCCAATAAGGAAGGTCAAAGAACATGGATCTGTGTGTCTAGTTGTGAACCTTGTCGTAACCATAAGCTCTCTCTAATCTGTGATTCTTCCCTGGAGGTGGAAATTTCAAGTGAGTAATCCAACTCAACACTGTTGTCCTAGAAAGATGTCTATGTACTTGGCGTTTCTTTGTTTTTCGATTGAATTGTCTACTCATCCGTTGATAATGATGTTCAATCGGCAAAAACTGTCTGGATATTGTAAAGAAACTCATTTTCCCCCTATGTTTGAGCCGCATAGCTTTAACTGACCCCATGCACACGGGACATGACAAGGCCCCGTGAGTCGACCATCCACTGATCATTCCTAACGCCGGGAAGTCATTTATGGTCAACAGTAAAGCTGCCCTCATGTTAAAGTTCTATTTAAGAGATATATCATAAGTTTGAACTCCTTTATCCCACAACATCTTCAAATCATCAACTAACGGACTGAGGTATACATTGATGTCTTTACTCGGACTCTTATCACCCGGAATTAGTTAAAGCATGAACATGTAGGGATCTTTCATGCACATCGAAGGTGGGAGATTATACACAACAATAATCACTGGCCAAGTTGAGTAGGGCTTGGTGTAAGGCCCATTAAACAGATTAAACCCATCCGTAGCAAGTCTAAGACTAACATTGCGAACCTCTTCAGCAAAAGAGGGGTGATTTTTATCAAAAAAAATTCACTCAAGCTCATTTGCCGGGTGCGTTAGTTGACCTTCAACTATGTCCCGTGTAGAGTGTCATCTCATATACTCGGCGGTATGTATTGACATGAACAAACGCTGAAGCCTCGATGCAATGGGAAAGTAATGTAAGATCTTTCTCGGCACGTCTTTTCCTTTTTTTTCTTGCACTGTTCACAGTATCTACTTGTACCACAAATATCACATGACCTCTTATCTTTATTGACATCACCGTAATACAACATACAGTCATTCTCACAAGCATCAATCTTCTCATACCTTAGATTGAAACTTTTGACCATTTTCTTCACATCATAGTACAACTCCGATAACTTATTTCCTGCAGGTAAGCACTCCTTCACAATGTTTAGCAGTTCATTAAAACCTCTCTCGCTACAGTCATGCTCGTTCTTGAAGTGTAAAAACTTAGTCACGATAGATAAGACAGTGTTCTTTTCATGCCTGTCATACAATGGCGTCGCTGCTTTATGTAATAACTCAAAGAAACCCTTAGCCCCGTCATTCAACTCTTGCTCGACGCTACTGTCATCCTTGTCTGTATTCCACTGGAAGTATGAACCAGCAGCTTCGACTATCATGTTAGTACAGTCAAAGGTTTCTTCATCTCTAGATTCTGGTTCTAATTCATGTTCATCCAACCAAGTTTGCCCATGATAGATCCATGTCGTATAACCCTGCTTGAACTCATACGCAAATAAGTCGCACATGACATCACTCCTTTCCTTCCACACTTCATTCACACACCTCTTACAAGGACATCTGATCTCATCGCCGCTGACTTACTCAAACGCGAAATTGAGAAACTGTTCAACCCCACTACGGTACTCAGAGCTAAGCCAAATCTTATCATTTATCAATGGCTACCCTACACTCCATCCAACTTCGATCAACAGACATCTTGGACAACTGTCTACTATATATATGAAAAGTTAGACAAACACAATCAAGTCTCCAAGTTAATGTATATGCAATCTTATGAGTTTCCTAACTTCATCTCCCACTTTAACGTCAGTTTATCCCATTCCGGATGTAATATTTCGATGATGCAAACAACTTGAACACATCTTTATTTTTTTTAGAAATTTCTAAGAAGACCTCCCCATGGTCTTCAAGTAATCGAAATAGACTAACACATCGTAGTCTAAATATGCACCACCAAGAACATCAAGAGATATATACTGATCGAAAATTCAAAAAATATAAAGACGTGCTCAAGTTGTTAACACCGACCTAAGTGAGATCGAAACATACAAGAACAATCCCAAAACGATGACTATTTGTGATTCACTCCTACTACGTGAATCTCAAACGGGTTTCTAAGCTTCCTAAACTATATGAAAATATGCACATGTTAAGAAATTGAAGTATTCACTGAAAACTAATGATAAATTAAGAAGATTATGTCATTTTATAATTGTCAAAAAATTGACAATGTCAACTATAAACGAATGTGTTCCAACATATTTTACTGTTACTCATATTTTCTTAGCAACATACTCAAAAACATTGACAACTATAAACAAATGTTTTACAGTTTTTCAATGCATTATGTTTTCAATGCCAATTTGTTTTGGTGTTTTTAATTCCAACTAGGTTTTCAAAACAGATTTAAAAAGGCTATCCAAATTCCAAACAACCCTTTAATTTCCCCCAAATCTCCCCCATATATATACAAACTAAGCCCCAAACTGTTTGTCGAGACAAATACAGAGCTGGAGGACATAATTATATAATGCAGCCTCTATACATTAATCCTAGGTCTACAGTCTACACTGAACCTAGGTTTATAACTGAGGATAAAATTTTACAAGAACCTTTATACATTTAGGCTAACACTTTTACCAAGTGTATGTAACCTCACTGTATCTTCTACATTCTCATCTCTTTCTGCTTCTAGACTTGGTCTTCTTAAATAATTCTCACATTCCAGATTACTCATGTTTTCGAAAGATCTACTTCACTAGATAACAATACTATATATTAAATAATACAGAAAACTATTAGTCATTAATATATGGCATGCTATTCTCTACGAGTTTATTCCCTATATGCAGGAAACTACAAGGATACTTGGGTATATATTTAAAGTATTATAACATTTTGTTTTTGATAAGTATGACTATTCAATTTAGAGTATTTTAAGATCAAATAAGGAAATCAGATTTGCACCTGGCTAAACATAATAGTGAAGACTAGATAATTCTTTTTTTGAGTAATTTATCCTTTTTATATTGGGAAATGAAATGCAATAATCGGATTAATCTGGTAAGGTAAAATCAAAAACCAAAAGAACGTCCAGATAAAGTCCGCACATACACCTTCTGAATTATTCTGCAACCATACAAATCAAAAAAAGTAAAATAAAAAATAGAGGATATCATACCTTGTAATTTAGGGGAAACAAAGAGTAAAGAAGAAGGCAACAGAGGGGGAGTGGTGGCGGCTGGAGTAGCAGGCACAGGTTCCGGCGCAGGGAGAGCAGCAGCAGTTTCGATGATCGAGATGATGATGGGGCGAACTATAATTTCCAGTGGCATGGTGATGGGGAAAACTGTGATGATTTATTAGGCGAAATGTGTACTAATTGAGCAAATGGGTCACTTGGAATAAAGAATTAAAAGGGAAAAACAAAATTCAAAAGAGGGGAAAAAATAAGAGTCGTTGTCGTTGGAACAAGGGTTTTAATCTAAGACTCATTCTCGACGGTCGGTCAAAATCCACTATTAGTCCTATCGAGATCGACTTTACTACCGATGGAACGCACTGCTTACTTATAACAATATTGCCTGTCGCCGGTGCCTTTTCCTTCCACTGCGAAAACCTAGCGCCAAATCCTTTCCATTACCGACGGCACTCAAGTCATTCGCGACGGCGAACCGTCGACCACCAATCTAGGAAAGCTGGGAAAAGGTCATTAGGGACGGGGGTCATAGGCAACGGCAATACCATTGCTAATGAGGTCATTGGCGATGGTTAATTGCCCGTCGACAATGAAGCCGTCGACAGTGACCCTTTTTTTTGTAGTGAATGTTCTCTAAACCATTTTGTTGTGGTGCAGACTCTTATATAATGTTGTGAACGAACAACCCTTTTATAGGGGCATATGATACCGGACATATGATTCTGAAGGACATGTAATTTGTCATTAGACTGTTATGTTATGCACAATATAGGGTACTTACGCTAATCCCCTAAAGTACAAGTCTAGGATATAGTTTAGTTTTCATAACTGTTTGTATCCATGGATTAAAGTTTTAGTACTATCGATTCTAGTACAGAGTTCACTGGTCATTTGACCTTATAACATTATAAAGCCTGATTTTCTAAATTCAAAGCTTCAAAGAACTGTTTTGCTCAGTATTTCGTTAATTAATTCCTTTATTATATATATTTTTGTCCCATTATATTCAATTGTTTATTTTCTTGCTGAGAAAGCCTTTGCTCACCCTTGCATTGAATATAATGTTTTCAATTAAAACCGAGAACGCTGGTACGTTCGAGAAAGATAAGGGAAAAGACAAAGTTGTAGAATAAATTTTTATTAAGCGCATGTGCTTATATGAACTTAAAGAGTAATTGTAATAATTACCTTATTATTATTGTCTTCTATTAATATTTGGTATTGTAATATGTAAAGGTCTATAGAACCTGAGATTTAAGTTAAGATTAATATTTAATCTAAGACAAGTTTTAATTAGTAATATGGTGGGGTGAATGGATATGTTAGTATAGCGAGCACCAAACCCAAGGTAAAGGTAACCCAAATTTGGGGGCGTCACAATGGTCATGATCATACCAATCAATTCATCTTTGCACCAGGCCAAAGATATTCAAATGTAACACCAATGATCATGATCATACCAATCAATTCATCTTCCCATAGCAAATATATTCAAATGTAACACCAATAGTCATGATCATACCAATCAATTCATCTTTGCACTCAGGCCAAAGATATATTTAAATGTAACATCAATGATCATGATCATATCAATCAATAGTTCCTCTTTTCCCCCCAGACCAAAGAGAACTTTCACCACATGTCCTTGCCACAAAGACTAAAAACATTCAACAATTATATTGTCTTTACACCTAAGCCAAAGACATTCACAACAACTTAGTCTTGATGATTAGTACAAATCAATGATATAATGAATGAACATAAGTAATCATAATAATAAGATGAAGAATAAATATTAGAGATTTGTAATTTAATTTGTCCAGAGTCCAATAATGTCCAAATTGCCAACACGATATCCAGATCAAAATCGATTAGAGTTCAAGAACAATATTTAGGGTTCACCGTTAAAATATAAAGGTTTAAGATTCAATAGAAAGATTCAGGTGAAATGATATTAGATGAAGTACCAAATATTAAGAAAATTCTAATCATTTCAGGAATTTTCAACATCTAATGGGAAAGCTATAGAAACGAATAATAATTTCTTACTATAAATGTAGGAGTATAAAAGAAAATGAAATCTCTTACGAATATGAAAGAAAATTGTTAGGAATATACATGAGAATGTTATTCCTATTTATATATGATTTGATTATGATATAAATGAATGAATATGCAAGTATGCTTGCATTAAGGAAAGTTGTAAAGTCCTTTGACAGATAATAGGAATATATGTACAAGGACTTATAATAAATTGATCAAATATGTTAGGTTGATCCTACATAAGCAAGGCAACTTTGTAAAGTCCTTAAAAAGAAGTGATGTACAAGGACTATAAATATAGAAACATCAAGCTTGTTAGGTTGATCTTATAATGTAATAGATAGGCATGTCTGATCATCGAACACTGCACCAACATTATAGTCTGCCAGGAGAGTCAAGGAAAACTCGAGAACTATCAAGGCAGAATCAAAGTCTGCAAGATAGTAGATCCCAGAGTTCGTAGTCTGCCAGGAGAAACGAGGAAGGATCGTAGTGTGTCAAGAAGAACTTTCTTAGAGCCGTAGTCTGCTGAGGAAGTCATGTTCAGAATCATAGAGACAGCCTGTCTAAGAGTCGACCGAGCATCTGCCTGAGCCAGGTCAAGAATCGTAGGACACACTTGATGTAGTGGAGTCTACTGATCATATCAGGGGCAGAGATCGTAGTCGAGCCGGATCAGACGAGGACATCAAGCATAAAGACAGAAATCGTAGTCTGTCAAGATCTGATCTCGAAGTCGTAGTGCCTGTAGAACCAAAGTTAAATCGCAGTTTGCAGAACTAAGGCTTCAACAGAGGTGCTCACAAAGCCAAGGCAGAATCATATAGTCAACACGATTCTCAACAAATGAGCACTCCCAAAATATCCAAAGTATGAAGCCTCTGGTCTGAGTTACAAAGATACATTCCACTTGAAGGAAACCAAAGAGCACTCAACGAATGGCATGCAATCTAACAGAAGATCTAAGCACCAACCCAATCAACATCCAGATTGACTTGTGAAGCCATTCAAGATGAAGTCTTCCACAAGTCGATCAGAAGAAGACTTCAGTAAAAGTGACTGACTAAAGAAAGTCAGCAAGTGCAGTAGCTGTCAAGAGAACAGAAGATAAAGATCTTAGGATTAACCAGGATCGTAGTGTTTGCCAAACAAAGCAGGAACTGATGCAGTTTACACAGAGATACTGGCCAGCTTATGAAGAACAAGGCGAAAGTGATTAAACATGGGTCAGACCATTGATGATAAGTGAACGGGAGATCACAAGAAGAAAGAGAGATGGGCATGTCACAAATTTGATGTGTCTTGCTATTCAGAAGTGGCCAAAATAAGAAGTCAAGCTATCAGCTCCTGAGATTAGTCGAGGCAAACAGAAGTATCGAAGCATTGCACAAGTGAAAGAAGAGGTGTTCTACGTTGAAGATCCAATGAATACACTTTAGAATCGTAGTGTTATCTTAACAAGTCAATGAGCAACATTCAACAAGACACACTACGATCAGGTCCAAGAACATCTGCATCTGAATCTGAATCGTATAGTTCGGTCATCTGAGGATTGAAGCATTGGCAACGGTTTAATCTTAAGATTGATATTCAAACGTTGCTAATTGAGAGCATCGATGCAGAAGGATAATTTCTGATGTTCTGATCGAGAAGTCAGAAAGAAAAAATAAAGGTGACTACCAGCTTGACACAGAAAGGTGACATCTCTGAGGTAGTAGGTAAGGTAGCAGACTGCTATGTCAATAATGTCATAAAGGAGCTGTCACATAACATCAAGCAGTTTGCACCAAATAACTCGAGATCTGTGAAGCAATTCAAATAGCTTCCAACGGCTATATTCCAACGGGAATATTGTGAAGGAGTATATATCAGCTAGAGCTTCAAAGATCAAGAGTTACTGAGTTGAAGAATCGTTGAGTTGTTGGAATGCTATATTGTTGACTCTACGAGTTCCACCAAAGCTGAAAAGAACAAGTCTCAATGATAGTGAGACTACGAAGGTGGAAGTGAAGCAGATTTGAAGAAGGACTCGAACAGACTAAAGCTTCACTCAACAAGGATGAGAATGCCACTGAATATGACAAGTAAGATGAGAGCCAAGAAGGCCAAGAAGATAGCATTCAGAAAAGTGGCAGAGCACAAAGAAGATCTAGAGAGCCACTCTACGAATCACCATGAACTAAAAGCTGAAACAGAACAGATGCAGAACCATGTCTGCATACCATTCAAGAAGGGTTTAGGGAATGCTAAGTGCCAGACGAAGTCTACCAAAAGCTCAAAGACTTAACAAACCTAAATGGTGATAGTGCACAGTTGACATCAGATGAAGATGAGATGAAAAGTATGAAGATCAGCTACACCAGAGAAGAGGTGGTCCAGAGGCTACACATAATGCAAAGAGGATCACGTCAAGCTGCTAAGTACAAAAGATGTTCAAGCTTCAAGACATCTTAGCAGCAAAGCACCAACAACAACTACAACAACACAAAGTAGCCAGGGCCTGAGGGGTCCTTGTTCTGAGGGACTAAATGAAGTTCCAAGCCTGCTGGGCTTGAAGAGTTCTTAGTGAACTAAAGTTCCAAGGCTGCTGGCCTTGAAGGAATCTTAGTGATTCAGGGTGTTGCCCTTCCTTAGTGGAATTCCTGCTTGTTGAAGCAGAAGAGTGAATTAGGAGCTTGAGTCTCTGAATCACTTAAAATCCCTTGTGTCTTTTACATTCAGTCATTTACTTTATGTCATTTACATTATGTACCTAACTGCTATAAATGTTATGTGTGTATTAACTACTTACAACTAAACTAACTCCAAGAATAATGTATGAATGTTTATGAATATATCAGTGAATGGGATCTTTTACTTATTCCACTGTGCTTGAAAAGATTCTTATGTTTATCATATTCTAATTCATTAGCAATACAAAATAAATAGGAAAAGTATTTTAAATAAAAAAAGGATCTATTCAACCCCTTCTAGATCTATTGTGTGCCTACTGGGAACTAACAATTGGTATCAGAGCAGGTTCTCATGTTATATTCAAAAGTTAATCGCTTTGAGTCTGATCCTAGGCACAAAAATTGTTCTGAACTTAGTTTAGTAGCAAGTCACTTGTAAATACAGATGAGCTCACACATTGGAAATAATGTGTACAGGTAAATGTGTGTATACACCTAAAGCTGCTCAGATTGATCCATGTTCTTAAATGCCATAGCAACAAGACCAATCCTTGTCCACAGTCAATCTCGTAGTCTGAAGACCAGAGATGGGAGGTCAAGAGGCATCAACAACAAAGAGTCAAGCATCCACCAGTCTGAAAGATGAAAGGCCATATATGTTAAGAAATACTTATCAAGAGGAGAAAGAATAATTTCTCAAATATGTATTTGGCTAACTAGTAGCTAGATGTGAACCTTGAGGTTCAAGGTTGTCAAAGAACTAAGGATGCCAAGATTTTCCTAGCTTACATCTTCAAGACTATAACTGATTGATCGAAGGACAACTGGAGCAACAAGCTGTCAGAAATGAATGTAAAAATATGTACATCAATGTCTAACCTCATTATATCAAGATAAATGACTGTCAAGAAACTGACAGTGGAAAGGCACTTGGTCTATCTGACCACACTAAAGAATGCTGAAGCAGATGACTTCAGTCAAGAAGATTCAACCAGCTAGAGGCTTAAGACATTTCAGAAATGTTCTTGACAAAATTATTCTTTGTCAAAGCCTGTTCTTGAAGACTTGCTAAGCTAACATAAATGAAGCTCACATGGTTGCTGATCTCCATATGGAAGTAGACCATTCATGCTAAGATGAAAAGGGTCTTATATGCTTATTCATGAAAAGCATATCATCTGAGAAGAACCCTCAAGGAAGTTCACATCAGAGGATCATCAAGCATTGATCATGAAGAACTCATCATAGAAGCAGAACTCCACTAGTGCAGTCTGTCAACGAGCTTAAGGAAAATTGCAGTGTTCTCTATGATAAAGACTAAGTCCAGCTTGTGCAAGAAAACACACAACGATTATGGTACAATGATCTCAATCATAGTGTCCCTTCAGTCAGCATCAAAGTTTGCAGTTCTGATATAAAGGAGGAAGGGCAACTAATTGAAGAAAGGCTGATGGATGTTAACAATTTGATGGTCCCAAATGATTCTCTATTCATCCATAGTGTATATTGAAGAAACTAAGGAAAAACTACAAGCCTGTTGAAAACATCTATTCATGTTTCAGATAAAGAAGATTATGTTCGTAGTTCTATCAAAAATCGTGGAGTGATCAGTCCTGAAGATATCTGTTTCTATGATCCAAGGATGTTTAAATGATAGTGATGATTCCAGTTAGAAATAGATAAGCATGGCTGCCTTCTGATTCATATGAAGAAGAACTCATACCTCTCTGAGAAGATAGTATCAACTATGGGGGAGCAATGATATATTAAAGAACAGCAGCATTAAAAGTGTCAGAAGTGCACTATGAAGCAAACCCTTCAGATCTTCCAATCTTTGATGATAAAGATTTAAGTGACAAATGAAGATGAAGTTTAAGGTAGTTGTGAGCTTCAGAAGAAGAAGAAAAGTTGTCACATAACAAAGAAGACCTCACTACGATTGTAGAGTTATCACCAATCGTAGAGTCCAGACAAATTATGACTACGATGATGAAGAAGGCATGAAGACCTCTCAAATTGAAAGCAACCGCTGTATTGATTCTGAAGAAAGTACAAAGGCTGTGTACAAGCCAAAGAAAAGGGCAAAGAGGCTTGTCAGGAAGAAATGACAGAATCAGGTGATGATATTAAGGAAGTACAGCCTGAATAGGAAGAGTATGGAAGAACAATTAGAGATATGGAGATGATGAAGCTCAGGGAGCAAAAATGAAGAAGTGGAATTCTTGCCAGAAGATCTGAGATAAGCTCAGAGATAAGTCAATCATGGTGCATGTCTATCCACCACACCATGATCATACAAAGCACTTCTGTCGAGTTCGTGGAGAATAGAAGCTAACCCTAAACAGCAATATACAAGTTACAAAGTCCCAAAACTTCATGGTTGATGAACCAAATAAAGATCCATAGTCAATAGGAATGTCTCAAAATGTGCCACTGATAACCATATTAACCACCTAACTCAAAATCGTGGAGTGCCTAAAATCAAACATCTGATCATAGTGTAAGAGCAGGAGGACACCACGATTACAGCCAACACAAAAAAATCAATCAACACTAATGTATATCCAGAGTTGGTAGATGAACTCCCCAGCAGAGAGATCAAATGCGATATCAGTGCTAATCATGTCTAAAGTTCTACATCTGGTAAGAGCCTCAAGGAAAAGCATGACCCTTAGCACTGAGCTAAGAGGTTGGCCCTTCCTAAGAAACCTTATCTTAGAAAGAAGGCTAATATGGAGTGCATCATAAGATTCTCTGCTGAAGCAAGCAACATCTCATCAGAAGTTTACAAGTTGCAAATGAGAACTGTCAATCCTTCAGAGTCTAATGGAGAAGTTATCTATTGAAGCATAACTACAGACTACGATCATCGAAGAAGATGCAAAGGTTGGAGACTAGTTTGGGAAATCGTGGAGTACTGAACTAAGTGATAAGTCACTCCACAGATTGAAGAAGTTAATAGTCAACAGAAGAAAAGTCAAATCTGGATAACGGACACGATGGAGGAATTATAGATTGTGACCTATCAGCGACTTACAACTGTCCCACTAAGAAACGTGGAAGGAACATTCACAAGAGGAAAATTCAAATAATTGGCAATTTCATTTTAGCGGGTTCTTCAAAAGCTGCAAGCCTGTCAAATCTATACCTAGGCAAAACCTAAATACCTCTAAACATCCAGACCCTCTCAAATAATTATCAAACCGAGAATCACTTCCTGACATCTCACAAGATTCTCACAAAAGTATTAAAACCAAAAAATACTAACTCTTCAAATGGCAGATTGGCGAGTAATCACTGGCATTCAGCTCGGAACCAAGACGTTTGAGAAATCTGAGAAGAAGTTCAGAGATATTCTTGAACTTGTGAAGAAGGCTAGATTCTCAGAATGTCTTGAGTTAAACACTCGAATATATGTTGACCTAGTTAAAGAATTTCACTCCAACACAACCATAAATTCTGGAACCCTTTCTACCAAGGTCAAAGGTCAGATTCTGAAGCTGAAATCTTCTGACATCAATCAATGCTTAGGTTTTCCTGACCTAAGTCTAAAAATCCTTGATGAGGTCAACACTGAAAAAGCCAAGAAGATTATGCAGTACAAAAGAAACCCTAATCTGAAGGACTTGAAGAAAAATGAGTTTCCTGAAGAATTCGAGTTCCTTGCAGAGATAGTGGGAAAATGGAAAGGACACTGCACATGACACTGTGAGTGATCAACAGCTAAAGATCATGTCTGCAATAGTTCTGAAGAAGCGTATCAACTTTGGAGTTATCCTACTTGACCAAATGTCTAAATGGCTTGATAAGGCAGAGAAGAAAAGGTTAACAGGAAAACCCCTCACGAAGGTTTTTCATGGAAGGTTCTTGAGTATCATTTTAAAGAAAAAGTTGAAGAATAAAATTAAGGATGATGAAGGTTAAGCCCTCAATAGCCATAAAGTGATGACTACACAGCTATTTGCAAATTGGAAGAAGAACCCAATGGAGAACAAAAAGCTGACAATATATGGCAGCACCAGCAAAAGCACTACGAAGAAAAAGAAGGCAAGTGCTATGAAAAGGAGGAGTTGTCAGTCACTAAAGATTCAGATATCCTTGAGTCCAAATCTGTGAGACCACCGAAGAAGAAAACTAAGGTGATAAAGAAATCCAAACCAGTTCCCCAAAGAAGTTTATCTACTAAAGAAGAAAACGTAGAGTTAGAAGATGAGAAGGGAACTGAGAGCTTCAAGGATGAATCCTCAATGAGAAAGTCCACTAATGAAGAAGAAGTTGAATCCAAGAAGGAGAAAGCTGAACATATGAAAGGAATAGCTAAATCTGGTGATGAAGAAGAATGGACGAGTCCTATGGCTAACACTCAGAGTAGCCACTCTGCTGATGAAGAAAGTTCGAAAGCTGAAATAATTGGATCTCCTACTGCTAAAGCCCCAACAAGTTCATCAGATGGTTCAAAAGATATTGAGTCTAAAGAAGAAGGATCTGCTCTTATTGTTGCTGAACATCAAAGAAGTTCATCTGATGATTCAGAGGCTTCAAATTCTGAAGAAGGAGAAGAGTTTGAATCTCCTGTAGCTGAATCTCCAGGGAGAAGAAAGAGCAACAGGCTAATTGCTAGATCTGTCCAAAAGAAGAAAGGAGAATCTTCTACTGCAATAAATGAATTAAGTGATGAGAAGTTTGAATCCAAGGGAGAAAATGCTAAGGATACTGAAAAAGGTACAAGTGATGAGAATCAGCAAGAAGGATTCACTAGTGAATCAGATGAAATGATCCAGAATGATTCAAGCTCAGAAGGTGATATGATGGAAAAAGACTCTAGCTCTACAGATCAGGAATCAACAGATTATCCTGTTATCTCTCCAGTAAGAGTTTGCCAAAGAATAGTGGTGGAAGTATTTGATGAACCACCAAAAATATGGATAAGCTATGGAAACAAACAACTCAAAATTGTAAGGATGTCTACAGAAGATTTGTTTAACAATTAGAAAAACATGGATTTAGATTTCACTACAATACTGTATAACATGACGATCTTCTGATGAAATTGTTCTTCCCATGGATGCCTCGGCTAAAGGCATATACTGGTAAAGATGAAAGTTACTTCAGCTAGTGTTACTCATATTTTTCGAGCTTGGAGCTGGTTTCTCAAAACTTTCCAAGAGTAAAGAAATTTGCAACAAAGCTGATCAAAGACCAACCTCACTTCAAAATCTATCGACATAATGGAAATCAATACATTCCCTACGATTGTTTAGTAGAATCAGATGGCAGACGGATTATACCCAAGTCCATTATCGTAGAGTCCTCTCACTCTACCAATGAAGTTGACGATGTTGAGTTTGAGAAATTTTATGCTAATTCGATAGTGCTGAATGACATTTCTTCATCCTTCAACAACGATTGGTACTCAACGATTTATAATATTCTCACTACCTTTGAGAGTTTGTTCAAGAGTGAGAATCGTAGAGTCCAACCAGATGTTCAGCAGGAGACTGACCAAACAACTGATCAAATGGAGAATGAACAACCTAATGCCCAATCTTTTAGCTCAAGAGCAAGAGTTGCTAAAGAACTCTGAAGAATTGATTGAAGATATCTCTCTCATTGGTGCAGAAGTCAAGGACATGTACACAGGAGAAGACAATGAGCTATCCAAAAGGCTTCAAGCCAGACTCTCAGACATATCCCTCAAGCTTCAACTAAGGGATCAAGTTTTTCTGAAGGCTATGAATGATCAGAAGGAAGAAGCTCTACGAGCTCAGAAAGCTAATGAAGAGCAAATTCTATCTCTCTCTGACAAGATTGACAATCTGAATCAGTCTTTTTCCCTACAACTTGAGCTAAGCCAACAAGAACTCAAGATTGAGGTTGGTAACTCATCTCACCTGATGGAGCAACTTCTATCAAACATGGAGCAGCTCTCACAAATGATTAATGACAAAAAGGGGGAGAAAAAAAGACATAGAAAAAGGCACTCAAGGAGGAGTAAGGAGAAAAGAGAGAAGGAAGCAAAGTAGGCCAAGAACAGAAAGGCAAAGGAGGAGAAGAAGAAGACAACAGCAGCAAAAGTAGAGTCATCATCTAAGGGGGAGCCAAAGGATGATGATCCCATGAACACATAGTCTGAGGGAGAGCCAGATAAAGTAGAAGCAGAGTCATCATCTAAGGGGGAGCCAAAGGATGACGATCCCATAAACACGGAGTCTGAGGGGCAGCCATACAAAGAAGAAGAGCATGCACCAGAACCAAACCTAGAGTAAGATGAAACAATGGAGCATGAATCTGAAGGGGAGCAAATGAAAAGAAGAAAAAGAAAGATGAGTAGCTGAGTAGCTGATCAACAGACATCCTGGAGACACACATGGAGCCAAAAAGGTACATCTCTATCTAGTTAGGTATGTTCTGGATCCATGATGTAGAGTGTCATAATTTTTGTAATTTCATATTATCATCAATGACATTCATGCTTATCTATTTTAGAAATACAGCTGCTCACTGTATATAAGATTCATTCATCTCATGCATATGCACTAATTATTTTTGTTATAACCAAATAAGGGGGAGATTGTTAGGAATATACATGAGGATGTTATTCCTATTTATATATGATTTAATTATGATATAAATGATTGAATATGCAAGTATGCTTGCATTAAGGAAAGTTGTAAAGTTCTTTGATAGATAATAGGAATATATGTACAAGGATTTAGAATGAATTGATCAAATATGTTAGGTTGATCCTACATAAGCAAGACAGCTTTGTAAAGTCCTTAAAAAGAAATGATGTACAAGGACTATAAATATAGAAAGATCAAGCTTGTTAGGTTGATCTTATAATGTAATAAATAGGCATGTCTGATCATTGAACACTGCACCAACATCGTAGTCTTCTAGGAGAGTCAAGAAAAACTTGAGAACTATTAAGGCGGAATCGAAGTCTGTAAAATAGTAGATCTTAGAGTTCGTAGTCTGCCAGGAGAAACGAGGAAGGATCGTAGGGTGTCGAGAAGAACTTTCACAAAGTCGTAGTCTGCTGAAGAAGTCATATTCAGAATCGTAGAGACAGCTTGTCTAAGAGCCGATCGAGCATCTACCAGAGCCAGGTCAAAAATCGTAGGCCACACTTGAAGTAGTGGAGTCTACTGATCATATCAGAGGCAGAGATCGTAGTCGAGACAGATCAGATGAGGACAATAAGCATAAAGACAGAAATTGTAGTCTGTCAAGATCTGATCTCGGAGTCGTAGTGCCTGCAGAACCAAAGCTAAATCACAGTCTGCAGAACTAAAGCTTCAACAGAGGTGCTCATAAAGCCAAGGTAGAATCGTAGAGTCAACACGATTCTCAACAAATAAGCACTCCCAAAATATCCAAAGTATGAAGCCTCTAGTCTGAGCAGCAAATATACATTCCACCTGAAGGAAACCAGAGAGCACTCAACGAATGGCATGCAAGCTAACAGAAGATCTAAGCACCAACCCAATTAACATCCAAATTGAGTTGTGAAGCCATTGAAGATGAAGTCTTCCACAAGTCGATCAGAAGAAGACTTCCTTAAAAGTGTCTAACTAAAGAAAGTCAGCAAGTGCAGTAGTTGTCAAGAGAACAGAAGACAACGATCTTTGGATTAACCAGGATCGTAGTGTTTGCCAAACAAAGCAGGAACTGATGCAGTTTACATAGAGATACTGGCCAGCTTATGTAGAACAAGGTGAAAGTGATTAAACATGGGTCAGACCATTAATGATAAGTGAACGAGAGATCACAAGAAGAAAGAGAGATGGGCATGTCACAAATCTGATGTGTCTTGCTATTCAGAAGAGGCCAGAACAAGAAGTCAAGCTATCAGCTTCTTAGATTAGTCGAGGTAAATAGAAGTATTGAAGCATTGCACAAGTGAAGGAAGAGGTGTTCTACGATGAAGATCCAATGAACACTCTTCAGAATCGTAGTGTTGTCTCAACCAGTCAATGAGCAACATTCAACAAGACACACTACTATCAGGTCCAAGAACATCTGCATCAGAATCGTAGAGTTCGGTCATTTGAAGATTAAAGCATTGGCAACGGTTTAATCTGAAGATTGATATTCGAACGTTGCTAATTGAGAACATCGGTACAAAAGGACAATTTCTGATGTTCTGATCGAGAAGTCAGAAAGAAGAAATAAAGGTGACTACCAGCCTGACACGGAAAGGTGACATCTCTGAGGTGGTAGGTAAGGTAGCAGACTGCTATGTCAGTAAAGTCACAAAGGAGATGTTACGTCACATCAAGTAGTCTGCACCAAATAACTCGAGATCTGCGAAGCAATTCAAATAGCTTCCAATGGCTATATTCCAATGAGAAGATTGTGAAGGAGTATATATCAGCTAGAGCTTTAAAGATCAAGAATTGCTGAGTTGAAGAATCGTTGAGTTGTTGGAATATTATATTATTGACTCTACGAGTTCCACCAAAGCTGAACAGAACAAGTCTCAATGATAGTGAGACTACGAAGGTGGAAGTGAAGCAGATTTGAAGAAGGACTCGAATAGACTAAAGCTTTACTCAACAAGGATGAGAATGCCACTGAAGATGGCAGCTAAGATGGGAGCTAAGAAGGCCAAGAAGATAGCATTCAAAAAAGTGGTAGAGCACAAAGAAGATCCAGAGAGCTACTCTACGAATCACCATGAACCAAAAGCTGAAACAGAACAGATGCAGAACCATGTCTGCATACCATTTAGGAAGGGTTAAGGGAATGCTAAGTGCCAGATGAAGTCTACCAAAAGCTCAAAGACTTAGCAAACCTAAATGGTGATGGTGCACAGCTGACATCAGATGAAGATGAGATGAACAATATGAAGATCAGCTGCACCAGAGAAGAGGTGGTCCAGAGGCTACGCAAAATGCAAAGAGGATCACGTCAAGCTACTAAGTACAAAAAGATGTTCACGCTTCAAGACATCTTAGAAGCAAAGCATCAACAATAACTACAACAACAACAAGTAGCCAGGGCCTGAGGTGTCCTTGTTCTGAGGAACTAAATGAAGTTCCAAGCCTGCTGGGCTTGAAGAGATCTTAGTGAACTAAAGTTCCAAGGCTGCTAGCCTTGAAGGAATCTTAGTGATTCGGGGTGCTGCCCTTCCTTAGTGGAATTCCTGCTTGTTGAAGCAGAGGAGTGGATTAGGAGCTTGAGTCTCTGAACCACTTAAAATCCCTTGTGTCTTTTACATTCAGTGATTTACTTTCTGTCATTTACATTATGTACCTAACTGCTATAAAATGCTATGTATGTATTAACTACTTATAACTAAACTAACTCCACGAACAATGTATGAATGTTTATGAATATATCAGTGAAGGGAATCTTTTACTTATTCCACTGTGCTTGAAAATATTCTTTTGTTTGTCATATGTTAATTCATTAGCAATACAAAATAAACAGGAAAAGTATTTTAAATAAAAAAAGGATTTATTCAACCCCTCTTCTAGATCTATTGTGTGCCTACTTGGAACTAACAAAAATGATACCTCTTACCTTGATATTGTGAAACAAAAAATTAATAGCTGAACAAATCCTTCCTTGTTCGTCTGTGTAACAGTAAATAACCTGACTTTTAGGTCTTCTAGAATTTTTAAAAACTATTTATGTTTTCACGAAAATTATAACTCTCGAAAAGATACACGAAATATACTCAAGAATCCCTACATTCGGAGTTAATATGACTAAGTTACGAATTTTTAAAATTTGGGCTGAAAATAGTTACGGAAATTAGGATAAGTTACGGTTTTCAGTTTTTTAAGGTATGAAGATGACATCAGATAACTTTTATTTCTTCTTCAAAGTTGTAGAGGACAAAAAAACTGAAGAAACGGACTTAGAATTAACTCAATTCCAACAAAGGATGAATTAACTATGATTTTTCTAAGGTGTTGCAGTACATAAAAAAATTTCACTCGGGAATTCAAAAAAAATGTAACAAAATACTTCATAACTTGGAATACAAATGTAGCACTCCAATTTATAGCCAAAACTTAACCAACATTTATCAATATATTTTTTTATCCATTATCATTATCTTTAATTTATTAATCATATTGATTTACACACATTAATCTATTATCATTATCTTTAATTTATTAATCATAATGATTTACACATATTTATTAATCATTATTCATAATTTTCAAGATTATTTTTAATCTATACCATTCATCAATTATTATTATATTATCTGTCTTCTATATTATTGACTTAATGTATTAATATCACGGGTATTATTATTCTTCAAATAATGAGTCTGTATAACTACTTAATACATGCGACTACTATTTATGCAACTTTCCAGTACTACCATTGCTACGATGACAATTATAGGTTCAATAATATGAGATGTTGTGACAATTATTAAGACATCCCCAAATTCATACTTGCTACCATGAACTAGTGCTCATTATCTAAAATTAAATATTTCTGAGTATAAATATTATAGACTCACAATATTAACAACCAAATCGTTCTCAAGAAAGAGGGGACATTCCATATAAACGTCGTGCAATCAAATAACTCTTTTTCTCGACGGAACTCTTTAGGTATTGCCAATAATGTTAACTAGCATAATAATATCATATCAAATAATATGATTTATTATGTCTTGACAATTATTGATTTAATAATATGAAATACTATGCAGTTGCTACTATAACAATTATTGAGTTAAAATATTATGTGATTTCTAATGTAACAATTATTCAATCAATAATTATGATATATCAGGTAATATCTGGGTACATTCTTGTGTAAGACCGAAAGTACTCTCTTAGAAAATCCGTGTGTGTGTGCTATAGTACTTTTATCACCGTTTATTTTAATAGTTAAAAATGATAGTGTCATTGGTAATTTTTATTCAAAGGTTATTTATGTCATTTTTGGTATTTGACAGTTACGTCATTGTGGGGCCCACTAATAATTGGTTGATTCGACGTCATCGTACTTTACATAATCCCCGACAGAACGAATATTCCTCAACAAAACGAATATTCCCCAACATACTTTTTATTTTATAATTTACACATATCACCCTCAACTTTATCATTTTATCAATTTAGCATCTTACTATTTAGCATGATAATTATAAGAAAATTTAAATTCTTATTATTAAAATTTGGGGTCTTACAAAAGTGGTAGATGCTTTGTTAATCATTCACTTACCTCCATGTACACTTTGTTATACCCGAACATACCCTTTTATATACTCAAAGAGTTTTAAGAAATATGACAAAGTATAACTCGGAATACACAAGGTATTATGATAATTTCAAGTTCAAGGATCACTTGTAGTATTATCATTATAGGAACTCCTATTGATAGATATGTAAAACTCCATTAGGTGTTTTTTTAAGCAAGTCACGTTTAGTGAATTTATTCTCTAATAAGCATTTACATACTTTTTTTAGTGTCTCTACACAAATAATTATGAGATCAATCATTATTTTTAAAAGAGCAAGAATAATATATACTAATCTGTCCGGATTCACTAACCCCATATTATTGATTCTATAATTAGGAACGTTCTAATTTTGAGCTCTCTAGATTTTAGATCTTATTAACATGATCTCATCATGATTCTAAATTCATTAGTCCAAACTACGGTTTTATCGCAACAATTAATTATAACAATTAAAAATGAATAAATAAATGTTTTTAAATAAATAAATTCTTTTATTAATGAATGAATAATATTACAAAGTAAATGATCTATCGCATCAAATGTGATTGGTTTGAGGGCATACTATGTTCATAAACAACACTAACCTCAAAGTTCATGAAAAAAATTTAGTGACTTACTCCATTGGTTAATTTGTTGATACAGTTGAATGTAATGTTCTACCAGTGAAAGTATATCATATATTGTTATGAAGATCATGAATTTTGATAAAAAGGTACAACATTGCGGACACAATAACACTTACTCATTCAAGCATGGTGATTATGAGATGAAGTTGATGTATGTTAAAGATCCCATAAAGTTAAAACATTATGCAGGAGGATCTTTTCTTCTCTATCGACTTTCTAATGAAGATGGTATCCTTTGGCTAGGTCCTAACTTGAGGACGAGTTCTTTTCAACAGGGGAGAACTGATGCAGAAGAAGTCCAAAGGATCCGCCCAACTTGGTTGGATCAATATTAATTTTGTTAGAATATAAATTCTAATAAATAGTCCAACAAGAAGATTATTCTAAAATAACATTATTTAATTTTTTTTGTTAAGTTTAGTAGATATTTATAAGAAATTTTATTTTCATATCTAGTTAGATTATTTAGAAATTTACATAATTGTTAAGTTTGGGGTTGTTTAATTAGTCCTATAAAAGCATTATAATCCCTACATATTATTCATTCATTGATTAATATAATTTTATTAAAAAGTATTATTGCCTGATTATCCTGTTTTTTCTCTCAATCTTCTTCAATTTCACTACTTATATTCTAACCCACCATTTTGGAGTTGCGGCTTTTGTTTCAATGATAAGGATAGAAAAGGAAAAAACTTATTAAGTGCCATTTGCCCATCATTTTAGCCTTCTTAATATCAACTCCTTATATATATATATATATATATATATATATATATAGAGTCCCATTCTTAGGCTGACTCAAATGACGGACTAAGCTGAAGCAAAGAAAGGACACGCGGGTCAAAAAGAATTGTCAGGTCAAAAAAAGAACCCATCCAATATCAGTACAGTTCACACCGCTCTCTCTCTCTTCCCTCTCTCTATCATCGACCTTGTCCCTCTCTCTATCAGCTCGCCTGAAGCAAATCGGAAGGTAAAGATTATCGGAAGGTAAAGATTCCTACTTAATTTTGTAATTTTTGTTTGATTTGAAAGAAATCTAGGGTTTGTTTTGGGGAAAGTGTATTATTTATGTGAGGGCCTCTTTGTTCTCTGTTTTCTCCATATACAAGAGTAAGTTGCAATGTCTGAAGAGTCTGCTTCCTCAGCCGTAGGACCTGTTTAAGTTTTGATCTTGCTCTGCGTTCTTCATCTGTTTCCAGCTTGAGTTGTTCCATCTCTTTGCATAATTTATCTGAGAATTGGTTTATTTGGTCGATTGTTAGGGCTAACTAGAGTACAATTACTTTGTAAGTTGTAACCAAGTGAGATCTTGATACTATGCCTTTTAACCATTTTACCATTGAGTACTCCTTGTTCTTAATTTTATGATCGGACATTTCTACAAACAGAAGCTAGTTGAGCCCATGATTGAAGATTGGGGAAAATTAGTTATATTAGTAGAAAAATAGAACAATAAGTGCTCAATACAAAAAAAAACTTGTTATTTTGGCCTTCTTAAATTTAAGAGGAAGAGATACTAGTGGTTTCAGCCGTGCGTTCTTTGATAAGAGGATTTCTCAGGACGTCAGTGGGGATTCCTTGGGCGAGGTATGGTTTGTACTTTTGTTTTGTATACTCATCAATCACTTGCTTGGAAGATTTAATAAGTAATTAATTTGTGTATGGTTTGGTTATTTTGTTTGACAGGAGTTCAAAGGATATGTTTTCAAAATAATGGGTGGAGCCGAAAGGGGAAATTTAATGATATATGAAGTGGTTCAGCACATGACCATGGAATTCTACATCACTGCCTCAAGTGGCAGTAAGATTATAATGTTGGAGTAATCCCCACTTGATTACAGTACTTCTTCCGATTGTTTGAATATACAACAGTCATCTTGTTTTTAAAGTAATGCTTACATATGCTTCAATTATTTTGTATGTCAAGTCACTTAAATCATTAATGCCATATTTTTTTTGTATATAATTAATTTAATAACCTGTGTGTGGATATAACAGGGAAGAAGTGCAGTAAAGCTCCAAAGATACAGAGACTTATAACTCCACTAACTCTTCAAAGAAAACGAGCTAGGATTTCTGAAAGAAGAAGCAGAGAATTGCCAAGGCCAAGTCAGAGGCAGCCGAATATCAAAAACTTCTTGCAACACGCTTGAAGGAGCAGAGGGAACGACGCAGTGAGAGCCTGGCAAAAAGGAGATCAAAGCTCTCTGCTGCTTTTAAGCCATAAACTGATGTTTAAAATAATTGTGAACTGCAGTGAAAGCTTCAATCTTCCCACTTTTAAATGTCAAGTTTTGTTAGTATAATTCATTTTAATAATTTTGATTGATTTTCCCTATTTTAGATGTTAGGTTATGTTTGGTGCGTATTATGTTTCAACATTATATCCATTTTGCATTAGATAATAATATAACCAGGATTTTTTTTGCTCTTTTGGATTAGATAATAATATATGATTTTGCCCCTGTAATTTATTGTTTATTATATATGCTAAAAATGCTTTTGGAATAATTATTTTAAGTGGTTGAGCTATGGGATTGTTTTGGTAAACAACATAATACTACTATACAAACTATAAGGAATCGAGTATATCTACATGTTTTGTCACCAAAAAAATTAAATTCTTGGCCTAACCCGAATCACTGGAGGCACTACTAAGTCTAGTATACATACTTTGTCAAACCCAGATTGAAGGGCGTCAATGCCACTGACCTCCTGAGAAAACTCTTCTCAATACAAAAAAAATTCAAGAGGAAGAGATACCAGTGGTATACCTTATTATATAATAAAAACACAGATAAAATAGCAACTACATGTTTCCGAGATGCCATAGAAAGAGTTTTAATATTAATTGACACAACCTATTTGAACAAATAATGAGATTCATCTGTGATGAAACTTCACCAATAATAACAAACAAAGTCATTTCATCCACAGTGAGATCATCCATGCCATCATGGAATAAGAAATATCTTTCCAATATGTATGCTGCTTTCCATGAGGCTGTGAGCCTCGGCTGCATCAGATAATGGTAAATATTTATAGACTGCAGGTTTCACTTTGCCTGCTATGATTGCTGGCCAAACGTTCTTCTCCACTTCACTCGCAATCAGAGCTTTGTTTTCTAGGCTTCATCTTCGCAAACCAGCAGGCAGCAGCTGCATAAGTCATAATTTAATATAAGAGCTTATATAATTTTCCGTATGAAATATAAGAAACTAAAGAATATAGGGTTAGAGATTATATATCCAAGTAATTAAACAACAGATAAAACATTAGAGCTCTTCAATTTTTTGTGAAATGAAATTGTTCTTGAAGAACAAGAAACCATCTTTCTGAAGCATTCAAAAGTAATACCGCTATTTTTTCCTTGCAAACTGCTAATTTTTCCTCATTTCCTGATGAACAAGATTGTTTAAATAATGCGAGAACATGGAAACTAGTGTAAAGCTGACCTAAATAACTTCTCATGAGATAAAATAGGCATGCAGTGACGAAAAAAAAAGGTTTGTTTAGTACCCTATTGAAATGGAAGAATGAAAAACTGGAAGTACTATGTTTCAGCAGATTAGATGCTACAAACATCATAAGAATGAAAATTTTGCACATTATGATTTCTATTCAAATCAGTAACAATAGTAAGCAGTGAATAGTTATGGTAGATGTATGTAGAAAATAGTTGAAAATATATGTCAAGATTCAATTCCAGAGTTCTCAAAAGTAGAACAAGAATGGTTATTAGTAATTTCAAGAATTAAACCCCAGGAAAATATAAGAATAATAAATTTAAGAAGGCCGAAATAACAAGTTTTTTTTTGTATTGAGCACCTATTGTTCTATTTTTCTACTAATATAACTAATTTTCCCCAATCTTCAATCATGGGCTCAACAAGCTTCTGTTTGTAGCAATGTCCGATCATAAAATTGAGAACAAGAAGTACTCAGTGGTAAAATGGTTAAAAGGCAGAATATCAAGATCTCACTTGGTTACAACTTACAAAGTAATTGTACTCTAGTTAGCATAAATTATGCAAAGAGATGGAACAACTCAAGCCGGAAACAGATGAAGAATGCAGAGCAAGATCAAAACTTAAACAGGTCCTACGGCTGAGGAAGCAGACTCTTCAGACATTGCAACTTACTCTTGTATATGGAGAAAACAGAGAACAAAGAGGCCCTCACATAAACAATACACTTTCCCCAAAACAAACCCTATATTTCTTTTAAATCAAACAGAAATTACAAAATTAAGTAGGAATTTTTACCTTCCGATTCTCTTTGTAGGAATCTTTACCTTCCAATTTGCAACACCACCTGTTCGATCGCCTTTTTACCCTTCCGATTTGCTTCAGGCGAGCTGATAGAGATAGAGAGACAAGGTCGCGGATAGATATATAGAGAGAGAGGGGGGAGAGAGAGAGAGAGAGAGCAGTGTGAAGTGTACTGATATTGGATGGGTTTTTTTTTGACCCAGCAATTCTTTATGACCTCTTGTCCTTTATTTGCTTCAGCTTAGTCCGTCATTTGAGTCCGTCTAAGAACGGGATTATATATATATATATATATATATATATATATATATATATATATATATATATATAACTACCTTTGACCCAGTTTGACACTATTTCTTTTTTGAATTAAAGTTGCAATAAATGTTTCATTCAATTGAATATCTATCACAAACGTTTGAAGACTTGAAAAGTGAACAAGACTCGAACTACTCAATTTTAATTAGTTCATATATAAAACACACACACACACACACACATATATATATATATATATATATATATATATATATATATATATATATATATATATATATATATACTATCCGGATCTTAAGTTCATTTCATCATCTCAATTCAAATTTCACCCTCTTTTAGCGACGGACTCACATTGGATTGATTAAATATAATCAGTTGTCTATACTTTTAATGACGCTATATGTTGTCCGTCGTTAAAAGTATGTATTTACGGTTGTATGATCGAACCCGTCATTGGATCCGTCGCTAAAGGGGGGTGAGCTTTGAAAGTGAGTTGGATAATGGGTGAGCTTAAGATCCTGGATACGATATATATATATATATATATATATATATATATATATATAGAAAATAGATAAAGATAATAAATGTAACTTCCCAACTAATTTTAAATATTACTAGGTAGTTTTTTTTAACATGTGATAACTCTTCAAAAAATTCAGGGTGATGGAAACAAGATTAAAAAAATAATAATTTTCTTTTAAGAAATTAAAGAGTTCAAAAATAACCAATTTTTTGTTCTCCCGTAATAATATAGGTGTAGGTATATATTGTATTAAAATATTAATTTTTTTAATAAATGTCAAAAAATATCATCGGTCTCTACTAACAAGTACAAATGAGCTACTCATATTTGGAACATTTTAGATATTATTTGAAAATACAATAATTTTGATGAAAAAATAATTTGTATATATTTTAATAAATTTCCAAGATTTAAATAAAAACAAATCTATTTATATGCAAATGGAGATATTATCCAAATTAACTTAGTCATTTGTATATCATGTTCATAATTATACTACACTTTTCATATTTTTTGTTGTATTATTTCAAGGATATAAATGCATGTATTAAAAAGTATATACAATGATTTTGATATTCATATAACTTTTCAATTTCAATTTTAATGTATTACTACTATCATCCATATATTATACTATTTATATTAAAATTATAATACCAAATAACACACACTATAATTTTAAATTGATACTAACCCGTTTTTTGCACTAGTTATCAATCTAGTTCTAATTAAATAGTTGATCAATGTCGTTGGCTCGATAATCGCTGATTAATATGGTTGGTTCAACAATAATATAATTAATTTTTTTTGATTTTTGGTATAACTTTTGCATGTTGTAGATAAATGTATAATCTAATACTAGCTCTTCTTCTAACTATTGTTTTTTATAAATTTTTTGGGATAGGAATGACTATACTCTTTACATTAAAATTTAATAATGTGATCATAATGTATATTTGTATCAGTAATTTTTGTATAATTCTTAACAGATATCTATGTATAAAGATTTTATAATAGAACGATCAAACTTGTTAAGTTGATCCTTTGAACTGATTCAATAAATATGTAACAGGATCAAACAGATCCTATAGTCTTGTTAAACGATCGTATAGTTACTCTGCCATTTTGCATAGATTATAAATGTTCGCAGAGTTAACTCAACAATCATTGAGTAGCAGCCAAGGCGAAGTATAGATTCAAAGAGAAAGCAAAATCGTTCAGTTGTCCTCGACATCGTAGAGCTGCAAAGTGTTCAGAATTCTGCGAAGTCTGCTCAAGCATTAGGGAGTAAAATTTCATAAAACAAAAGACAGAGTATCATAGAGATGGTCGTAGAGCAAGACGTAGAACTTAACACTACGTTCTTCTTCACTCTACTATCGACCAAATACGTAGAGCATGTCAGAACGGTCTTATGTCTGAAAACATCAAAGAGTCCCTAGACGAAGATTTTAAGACATTGTTCACCATTTTCAAATTCAGATCAGAAGATTCAAAGTGTGTTTAGTCTGACACCACTAACATGTGGTAGGTGAGACAGCTGACTAATGTGATCTGGCCAAAGCCGAAAGAAAACCTACCTAGTCGGTCTAGAAGTCAACATCAGAGGAACAATCAGCACAGAACATTAAATGAACCAACGAGAACTCTCCAACGAATCAAATTTATGTAAGACCATAAAAGGCGTACGACGATTAAAATATGAGTACGAATCACACAACAAAAAGTTGAACCTCTTTTGAAATATTCAAAGCTCTACTCTACATTTCTGAATGACTTGTTCAAAACTGTTAAGTACCTGAAGAGATAAAGCATCATTGCAAAGCTTAGCAACACCTCATCAAATCAACATTCAGTTGTGATTCAAGGGTCAGAGTAGCCTGGTCTTTGTGACCAAATTGGGGTTAGAGAATCATGGTCTTAGTGATCGAATTGAGGTTTAAGTGACCTGGTTTGTGTGACCAAACAACCGAGACTCAATGACTCGAAGGAACCTAAATGGTTCAGTTGTAAATGGTCTGAGGGACATTATCCTTTAGTGGATATCCTGCTCGGAGGAGTAAAAGAGTGGAATAGGAGTTGTTCAATCTCTGAACCACTTAAAAATATCTTGTGTTCTTTACTTTCTGTCATATAACTGTTATATCTGCTATAACTGTGTTTCATTTGTTAAGTAGTTTATTTTCAAAGGACTAAATTCAGAACTGTACTTTTACTGAATCTTTAAGGGGAGTTTTCTAAACTAGTATTCCATCCTACTAAAATAAATTGAACAAATTTATTATCTGATAACGACTCTTTTAAATAAGAAAAAGTTTTTAAAGATCTACTCAACCCCATTCTAGATCTCCATTGTGCCTTTGAGAAATAACAAGTGGTATCAAAGCAAGTTCTCACAAACATATTAAGCTTACGCTTTAAGTTGATCTTATGGCAAAAACTAAAAATGGTTTTGAGCTTGTGAAAGTAGTATGCATACAAGCCAATCATGTTGATGATAAAACATATACTATGTAATAATCTTATTCGTTTATTAATAAAAATATTCATTTACTAATGGCTTTAATTTATCTACATGGTGGTGTTCTAATAATATGTGATAAACCTATAGTTGTAAGCAATGCTTTTAGAATCATGATGAGATCATGCTAATGAGATCTAAATTCTTAGATAGCTTAAAAACTAAAATGTTCTCAATCGATGGATTACTAAAAAGGGGATTAGTGAATCCGGATAGATTGGTACATACGTTACTTGCTCATTGGATGAGGATGATTGCTCTCATGATCATTTGTGTGGAGACGCTAAAGCAAGTATGTAGGTGCTTATTGGAGAATAAGTTCACTGAATGTGGCTCGCTAAGGAATACTTAATGGAGTTTTATTTGTCTGTCAATAGGAATTCCCAAAGTGATAGTAGTATAAGTGATCCTTAGACTTGAGATCATTATAGTATCTTGTGTATAATGAATTATATTTTGACTTATTCCTTACGACCCTTAGGGTATACAAAGGGTATGCTTGAGTATAATAAGTTGTACATGGAGATAATGTATGATCAATAAAGAATCTATCGCTTCTAGTAAAAGAAGAGAAATGTCCCATATAATTCGATAAATGACAACCCAGGAGTCCTTGGCTAAGGCAAAATGAAATTAGAAAGGAGTTTCTAATTTGCATTATTTGGAGTTGTGCATTTAAGAATCGAAATACATATAATTAAATAAAATAAGACTTGACAGTAAATCCATGTCTTATATTTAATTGGACATTGTATGGTGGAAGGATTGAATTGTACGGTAACTATTTACTCAAAGGTTCTTTTATGATTAATGTTGAAATTTATATTATCTAGAAAGTCGTTGATCGCTAAGGAGGCTTATCCTTATCGTAGAATAAATGTTATTTATTTAAATAAATTATTATATTAATTTATTTATTTAAATAAGATTAGAATTATTCTAATTGATTTATTCACAACCGGTTTAATATGCAGAACCTAAAGGGTCACACCGCAAAAAGAAAAATATTTATTTAAGAAGCAAATGACATAATCGTAATAATAAGTTAAATATATTTAATTTAATCTATGGTGATAGAATAAGTTAAATATATTTAATTTAATCTATGGTGATAGAATAAATTAAATAGCTTAATATTTATTATTTAATATTTTAAAAATATTAAATATAAATTAATAAGAGGAGTCTTATTATTATTATTACTATTATTATTATTATTATTATTATTTAATTCCTAAAGGAGTTTGAGAATTAATTAATAAAAGGTACTCTCATATATATTCCTAATAAGATTAGGAGGCTAATTACTTAAAAGAGTTTAATTAATTATTCCTAATAAGATTGGGAGCCTAATTAATTAAAATAAAACTCAATTCTTTAATTGTTTAGGAGAGTTGCCTACATATATAAATAAGATGAGTCTTATTATGTTGTTGTTGATGTTTTCACAAGACACGTGAATAACAATTCCAAGAGTTGGGAGAGTACGTATTTTCTATAGAGATAGAAAAATTAGGATTTTGTCAAACATCCATCTTCTTGAATACTTCTTCTTCCTTGATGGATCACCTCTAGATGTCAAATACTTGGGTGGCTAACGTTGATCAAAGGAATCAAACCCAGTTGATTCAAGTTAAACATGAAAAGAATTTGGAGGTGAACTTGTACCTGAGGAAGCTCGAATCTTCAAGGGTATAATTCTTGTTCTTCATCTTTTTATTTAATTAATAATTGTGCATAAAGGATGATCCGGGTATATTGTTAGTAAAATTTTAAAACTTTATTTTACCACGTTTCCCCTTACTTTGTGCAATTTGATTGCGTCCATGAATCTTACAAACCTAATAGCTTGGTGGTGGGAATAAATCACCTATTCTAAATAAGGAAAATAATTCTAACTAGAAAGTTCGGTTGTAGTTATATATGGATGCTATAGATGAAGATCTTTTTGACACTATCATCAGTGGTCCATACATCCGGACAAAGCTAGCTCCTACATCTGATGATCCTAACAAGATGGTAGAAAAACACAAATCTGAATTGACAGATAATGAGAAAAAGCTTGTGTTGTTGGACAAAATAGCTAAGAACATCCTGTTCATGGCTCTAGAAGATGAATTGTTCAAAAATGTGGTAAATTGCACAACTTCCAAAGAAGTCTGGGAAACCTTGCTAATTATGTACGAAGGAACTGAAGAAATTAGGGGAATAAGAAATCTCTCCTATCCCAGCAATATGAAATGTTCTCTCACATTTCAGGAGAAAATCTAACTTGTGACGCCCCCAAAATAGGTATACACAACTCATTCTGAGTTGCCAAATACATGGTATAAAATTTAAATACAAACTTCATTTATACAATATGACAAAACGTAGCTGAGAATTTTAACACGAATATTGTCTCGTAGACAATATCCAAACTCAAATGGAGTCCTCATTACAATTATTATCACACTATTTTATAAAATAGTGAGGACTACTATAGCCACCATCTTGGACCATCACTCCATTCCCCGACTAGTCCCAGCTATATTCTCATTTCTTGTAGAGAACAATGAAAGAAAAGGGTGAGCTAGACTAGCCCAGTAAAGAATATTATGACTAAGATAATGAAAAATAAATTATCCTTAGTCTTCAATAGTATAAAAACTGATAGAATATAATAGACAACAAGTTTAACTGCAGCGAAACAAGCAATCCATTAAAAGAGTCAAGTAGAGCATGATGTCTACTATCTTCTATAATTTAAAAGTTCATCATCAATATTTTATCTCTGTAACACAGCTCAATAAATAATCCACATCATTGAATTATCCATGCACTACGGGCCAAGGATATTCATTAGTATCACATCCACGAATTATTCATACACTACGGGCTAAGGATATTCGTTATTATCACCAGTGATCATGATCATTCCAAACAACTGCCCATCAATGCACTACGGGCCAATGAGGACTTTTACCACATCATTTGTAACATTACAGGTCATGATTATACTGATACATAATTCCTGGTCATAATCATACCAATCAACAGTCCATCTGTGCACTACGGGCCAAAGATGACTTTCATCACAATATAAGCATGACGATGATGACAATGATATAAGAATTCAATTAAGTGAGATCAAGGATAAGTTTTAAAGATTTATAATTCAATTTATCCAGAGTTTAAGAATGTCTAAATTGTCAACATGATAACTGCTTTGTGGAGTAAAATTCAAGAATAATATTCATATATCAAAAATAATTTGGACAGAAAAGAAATTAATTTTTTCCATGAATAGTACCCCGGGTGAATAGCACCCGAGTGAATAGTACCTTGTGAATAGTACTGTATGTATGAATAGTATCGTATGAATAGTACCATATGTATGAATAATACCCTATGAATAGTATTTCGTGAATAGTGCCCCGTGAATAGTACCGTATGTATGAATAGTACCCCAGCATGAAAAGATTAAAATTTCACAAGAATGTTCAGAAAAATATTTTAGTGAAACAATACTAGATAAAACACAAATTTCAAGGATATTATACTAATTTCAAAGAGTATAGAAGCAATAATTATCAACATAAGTGTAGAATTATGAATATGAAATAAAATAATATTACTTACACACTACAGAGTATGGAAGAAAATATTATTTCTTACGAATATTGAACAAAATAATATCCTTTACTAATATTGAATGAAAATAATATTCCTTACGAATATTGAACGAAGACAATATCCCTTACGAATATTGAACGAAAGTAATATTCCTTACGAATATTGAATGAAAATAATATTCCTTACGAATACAAAAAATAATCTCTTACGAATATGAAATAAATAATACCCCTTACCTTAGTAGGAGAGTAATTTCAACTGGTATAGCAGAGATATTTTTGAAGAAAACTTGTACTTTTTTCTACACTCAAAGCTTCCTTAAACTTAAAAGAAATACGCTCAATATTATAGAAGAAGAATTCTCCGATTTTGGTGTGATTTTCATTTCTAAACTGAGCATCCTATTTATAGGAGAATGGCAAGATACTATTTAGGAAAAAAAATCACGGACTGCACAGTAAGGAATCACGGACGCCAAATTCTTTGGCGATTTTTTTTTGATTTTACTATGCAACACTATGTAAACACTATGCAGTAAAATAAAATAAAATATATTCTATTTATAAAAAGTTTTCTATTTTATATAAAAAGTTTTTTGTTTTATTACTATTATAATAATAGTAAAATAAAACTGAGATAACTTTCTACCGATGATTTTAAAAAATGAGTAAGTGGGGGTCCATGTAATAAGTCAAACTTACAATAAATACTTCATAAAAAACCCCTCTATTTATCAAAAATCACTTGACTTCTCTAAACACATTTTTAATAACATTTATTCATCATTAATAGTATAACTCACGATATTAACAACCAGATCATTCTCAGGAAAGATGGGTCTTTCCGATAAGGACTTCTCCTTATTGGCGCACAATTAGATGACCAAACCCCTTTTCTCGACATAACTTTCTAGAGATTGTCAATAATGCAAATAATAATATGAATAACTGTGTCGTCTCATTTATTGATTTATTAATATAAAATATTGTGCAGATGATACTATGACAATACTTGAATCAATAATATGAGATACTATGCATCAACTACTGTTGCAATAATTGAATAAAACTGAGTGACTTCTCACATAAGAATCAATAATCAAAGATATCAGACAACACCGCAGCTGCTTCTTGTGCAACCACGCCAGACATCGTACTTTTATCACCGGGTATTTCAACAGTTAACGGTAAAAGTTTTGTCGTTATTTTTATGAAAAGGTTATTTATATCGCTTTCTAAATCCGATAGTAATTCCATTATGGGGTCCACCAATGATTATGTCGTCGTACGAATATTCCCTGATAAAATGAATATTCTCCGACCAAACGAATATTTTATGACAACTTGCTTACTTTGCAAAATTTGTTAATATTACTCACAACTATAACATTATATCAAATCTACACCTTATTATTCAAAATAACATTTAGAGAAAATTAAATTTTTATTCATAAAAATTTGGGGTCTTACAACCTCCCCTCCTTATGAAATTTCGTCCTCGAAATTGGGGTACGTACCTGGTATGTCGAAAAGGTGAGGATTGTGACACCCTTAAATTTGGGTACTTCATTCCCCTAAGACTTGGTGTTCACTTTCCATACATTCATACTATCTACCCAAATAAAATAACATCTAAACTATAAATCCTCCCTATAAAAGTGTTACATCATTAAATCCAAGATATCCCAGGTTGTCTAACCTTAACATCAATCAAGTGCAGAAATAAAATAATTACATCACATCATTAAATATAAAATCTATTAACATAAAAGTAATTAAATTGCAAGTCTTCATCACTTGTACATTTTTCCTTTCCTTTCTAGTTGTAGGTTCATCGACTTCTCTCAACTTTAGTCGAATGATAGTGTATATATAAAGCAAGAGTGAGCAAACAAATCTCACTTGAATAATAATGAATAAACATCATATCAACTGCCAAATAAATAGGCTCAATAGAAATGAATAAAGTACTTCATCAATAATAATCGGGAACAGAACTTGAAATATATAATTGAGGGTCAAAAGACCACGAATTATGTCCATAGTTGTAAGTAATCTTTCAACTTAAACTTTAATAGTCATAAGACTATAAGGACTCCTCGTACTTAGGGGGATCAGCCCTTCGTATAATGTATTGTGCACAAACATTTTAACGCTATGCGTAAGTTATCCCCTATAATAGGGTTGTTCATCTCAACATTTAGAATACGAGTCCACACCAAAGTAAGTTTGGTTTGGATAAGTTTCAAGGTAATTTAGAGTTTACGAACATCAACTAAGGATTAGTTGAATAAAACTATAATAACATTATGCTATGCAATAATTCATAAGTGAATCAACATTGTGTACTAAGGTCATGCTTTAGGAATAATCTAAGATCATAAGTATTGAATAATGTAACATACCTTGCTTGAACAATGTCAAGCTAAGGTTAAAACCTTATTTAGAGTTGAATCTTAAGCATGCATAACAAATAGTAAGTTGAATGATAAAACTTGTTCAAGATTAGTGTGTTAGAATGTAGAAATTTGCATGCTAAATAACAAGTTAAAGATTGGCTCAATATCAAGAGATAAGGTTTAGGAGCTTGCACGATATAATTAGGGTTAAGAAACTTGCACAAAGAAAGCTTGGAGTTAGAAAAACTTGCTTAAAGAGAGTTTAGATACTTGCACAATTATAAAAGTAAAGTTAGAGAACTTGCCTCGTGCGTAGGTTACACTAATATCAGCTTCATATAGCTCACTAACAACATCACATCTTTTCATGAACATCACTATTTAGCTTTCTTACAACTACTTAAGTGATCATGTTATTGCACGATATACACATTAACAACTTGATACAACATCCTATTACATGTCCAACATGTTATCATTAGGTTATACTAATACACAAAGGATTGCACTTGCATTCGTGCATCCCGACGCCCTCTGATTGCCTCCAAATACACAATAGTCCTAAAGATAGCCATTTTGACCCTTCATAATGATTTCAAAATTGAAAAACTTAAAGAATAAAAGTTATAGGCCTATTCGTCCTCGTTCCGAATCATCTTGAACTGCATCAATCGGAGTTCGTATGAAAACGTTATGCTCATTTTAGTAAAATATGTCCGATCAGTTTTTTTTAAAAATTTTGGCTTGGCATAATACCCCCCAATCGGGGCAGGGGTTTTTGTACTGGGGGGACCCGTCGGGGCGGGGGTCCCTTCTGCGATTTTACAATTTCAGCTCTAGAACACTACGGAAAGCCAAATTAGGCCTCCAAACTCCTTTCTAACAACCATACCAACCTACCCAAGGTGTAATAGGTTTACAGAAACATAATCTAATGTTTTCTAACGTGTTTCTAGCCATCTAAACAACATAAACATCCAAATTTCAACCATTAATTTTCACTATTTTTCCTAAAACTTCACTTTTTGAAAGTTTCAGTGAAAACCATCACTGTGATTTTGTTTTCAACCAAAACAGTTAATTCAACATACTATACTTATGTTTATTCATCCTCTTTCGAATTCAATAGTCAATATATATATTAAACAACTAATCAAACCTCAATTTTACTTTAAACTAAGCCATAATCATATATATTCATACCAATTCAGTGTAATATGGTTTTATTCACAAATAACTACATAACATGAATTAATTCATCTATAAACTTATGCAAACAACTTTTTAATCACCAATTTATCATATAAAACTACAACGGTTTTACAGAGTATTTTGGAAGAGAATAAAACTATAACTTTTAAAAATAAAAGGGTAAGATAATACCTTAGTTTTAGAAGATGATGACTATTCTTTGAAAGCTTTCTTTTCCCCAATTTCTCTCTCAAATTCTCTAGCCTTCTCCCAACTCTCTCTCAATTTTCTTTCTCTGCAACTTTTCTTCTCTTCTTTTTCTTCTTCTGAGTTCTTCCTATCTATCTCTAACTTACGTACTAACAAATATAACGTATATGATATAATACATAATAATTGTATAATATAAATATATCTATTAACTGACATCATTTTTTTTAAACTCAAAAGCCATAAGGCTTGTTTGGCTAACTAACTAAAAAATTAACCCATTAAATCTTACACCTTGTTTGGTAAAACAGATTTAAATTAATGACTTAACATTCATTAGGCCTTGTTTGGCCAAAACTGAATTAACCTCCCTTAACTTATTTTAATAACTCCTTTATAATATAGTTTATGGTCACAATTAATTTAATTAATTCTAATAACAATTTATTAAATAAATTTACCACATAGATCAATTTACCACATAGATCAATACAACATAATTATAATTTTCTTTATAATTATAATTTTATTTAATCAACTAAATATTAAAATATTATCTCACGATGATCAATTTTTTTAACTCGTTAATTATTTATTCAACAAATAAATAATCAAATCAAATCAAATTAAGAAAATATTTATTCTAAAATAAATACATTAATTAAATATTTATATAATTCTATAAATATTTAAAATTACAATTTAAATTTTCGAATTGTTACAAGGATACCTTGTTTTCGTTTTAGATTTTAACTCTTGAGGTATAACCTTTGAGCGTAAAATATGTTTCTTATTATCTAAGATTTTAACAAGTACCTCTTCATCCGTTAAATCTTCTGCTATCTCGTCTGGTTCTAATTAAATAATTTGGTTCGGGTCTTCCACATATTTACGTAACATAGATATGTGAAAAATGTTATGAACACGAGACATACTTAGCGGTAAGGCGAGTCTATAGGCCACAGTTCTTACTCGATCGAGGATTTCAAATGGACCAATGAATCGAGGGTTGAGCTTTCCTCTCTTTTTAAATCTCGTAACTCCTTTCCATGGAGCAACACGTAACAATACACGATCTCCAACATTGAATTTAACGTCCCTTCGATGAAGATCACCATAACTCTTTTGTTGATCTTGTGAGGTTTGTATATGTTGCCGGATCATTTGAATCTTTTCCGTTGTCATGCGTACCAATTCTGGTCTCAACAACGTTGCTTCGCCCACCTCATCCCAATATACTGGAGAACAACACTTGCGTCTATACAACACCTTGAATGGAGCCATACATATACTTGCTTGATAACTATTGTTGTAGGACAATTCCACCAATGACAAGTACTTATCCCAACTTCCTTTAAAGTATAGGACACAAAGTCTTAATAAATCTTCAAGAGTTTGAATATTCCTCTCTAACTGCTCATCCGTCTGAGGATGATATGCAGAACTGAATCGTAAATCCGTGCCCATAGCTTTCAACAAACTGACCCAAAATCGTGAAATGAATCTTGGGTCTCGATCAGAAACTATGGATACTGGCATACCATGCAATCTTACAATCTCATTTATGTATATACGAGTAAGACGTTCAAGTGAATATGTAAGACCCCAACTTTTATAAATAAAGATGAATTTTTCTAAAAATATCATTTTTGAATAATTATGGTGTGGATTTGTTATAATATTATAGTTGTGGGTAATATTTATAAATTTTGCAAAGTAAGCAAGTTGTTATATAATATTCGATTGGTCGGGGAATATTCGTTTTAACAGGGAATATTTGTACGACGACACAATTATTGGTGGACCCCACAACCGAATTATTGTTGGAATGAGAAAACAACAAAAATAACTTTTTATGAAAATAACGGCGGAAGTTTTACCGTTAACTGTTGAAATACCTGATGTTAAAAGTACAGTAATACGCGTGATTGCTTAATAGCAAACAATATTAATTATTGACGGGTTACGTGAGAAGTCACTCAGTTTTGTTCAATTATTGCTACAGTAATTGCTGCATAGTATCTCGCATTATTTAATTCAATTATTATCGATATTTTATGTGACGCCCCCAAAATAGGTATACATCACCCATTTTGGGTCGCCAGAAAATACACTACTGACAACTTCATTTATACAACTGTCGTGCAAAATACAACGACACGTATACTGTGAGTTTTAATACAAATGTATGTAACTCTCATGGTGCCTCGACCACAACCTTACAATGGTACGTTACATAAAAAAGTACAATTCAACTGCTTTTAGAAATTAAAATCTTTGGAAAGTGCTCAAGAAAGCCTTCGTACATAGGAGGCCATGAATCTAAGTTATGATAGATATCATATGTCCAGAGAATTATCCTTGGTTGACCCAATAGACCCCAAAGAAAAATGAGAAGATTATTATCATGTTCCTTCCAATGGTGAGTCTTCTCTTGACATATAACTATCTCCACTATCTCCAAGTGAAAATTATATTTCAAATAAACTCCAAGATCATATAGGTGGTGCTCGTAGATATACTCAAGAAGTGGATGTACAAACCACATCTTTATGATAACACGAGGTTGTATGTCATTAGACATCTTGTATGATAGTGGCAAAAACACCTTTCAAAGTTAGGTTCACCTCACCCTATTCGGTTCACCAAAATTAAATATCAAATGACGTATACAATACGACACACTTATCTAAAGTTCTCAATAAAATTATTTCCATACTATTTAGGGAGAACCTCAACAACTATAAACCACCGCTCTATTCCTCGTTATCCCCGCTTGACTTCAAAGAACACTATTATTACCTGAAAGGAATTGTGAAGCAAAAAGGGTGAGCACAACTAGCCCAATAAAGAATATCATGACTAAAGATAATTAAATTATCAATAGCCTTCGTCAATAATAAATCAGATTTAGAACATATGGTAGATGATAAAACTTTTCAACCATAGTTGCAGCGGAACGAGCAATCCATTAAAAGAGTCAAATAGACCATCAGGTCTATTATCTTCTCCATGTTAAAAGTCCACCAATAATGTTTTATCCCTGTAACATCAATCAACAATTCATGTCCACAATTATATGAATAACTCATAATCACAATTGTGATTCTGAATTCCTTTTCACACCCAGGACGAAGATAATTTACATCGTCTATCTTCACCTGAAACATCAAAAATCATGGTTATACCAAATCACAATTCCTGCTGATAATCATACTAATAAATTCATCTTTTTGCTGCGACCAAAGATATACAATCAGATAAACCAATAATCAACGAGTTCATCTTTGCACTACAGGCAAAGATATACAATCATAAAACCAATAATCTTTGAGACTCGACAATAGTATCACGACCACGAATTATCCATGCACTACGGGCTAAGGATATTCGTGTTTTCCATTACGGTCATGATTATACTGAATAATCTCTGGTCATAATCATACCAATTTCATCTATGCACTACGGGCCAAAGATGACTTTTACCACATCATTTATAACATTATGGTCATGATTATACCGATTAATCCTTGGTCATAATCATACCAAGTCCATCTATGCACTACATGCTACAAATGACTTTCAACACAACACAAGCATGAGAATGATGATAATGATATAAGCATTAATCAAACGAAAATAAGGATAAATATTAAAGACTTTAAATTTATCCAAATATTATCAATCACTTAATAAACTCATAATCTAATATTATTTATATTATAACAATATTTTAATCACTTCTTAAACTTATAAATAATTTATTTCAATTGTTTACACTTTACCAAATAATGCATTTAATCATTCAAAAATGCCATACTCATAAGATTTCATCACCAATGATCAAATCCCTCATCAAAAATCTGCATATACCCTATATAGGATTTCCAATCCATAAAATCTTATTTTTCCAACTTTGTTACTTCACATAACATATTTAACTCATTTACTCATAACTAGATCATTTTCATAAAAAATACCAAATCAGTCCCAAAAATATTTCTTTTCTGAGATTTAGCATAATATAGTCCCATATTGAACATATATTTTTCTCGGAATTTTTAAAATTCATTAACTATTTTTCAAAAATCAATTTCTAATTAATTCCTTAAGAAATTAGCTACCTCAAGTTTAACTCCAGAAATTCCCAAATCTTGGCAGGATCTTACACATGTTAACGTGAACTTCCAGTTTAATTTCATGGTCATCGGAGTTATAGAACTCCGGTTATAGCATTTTTCGTCGGAAAAACCTAAATATTGAAATAGTCATAACTTGCTCATTTTAAGTCGAAATGAGCTCATTTTTGGACAGGAGGTACTTTATACCATATATTTCCATGCCCCAAAAGGCCATAATTTTTCTCACAAATTAAGTGTCCGAAAATGCCCTTTTAAACCTATGGGCAGTAGCCCTGTTGGTGTTTTGCAGTTTTTGACTCCTTTGCTAAAATCAGTCCACACGAAAATCTACAACACCTTTTCCAGTGATTCTACTTGGATAAGTTAGAAAACACATAGATCTAACTCTAGAACCTGACCACACTCAAAAATTCAAAATATAATAGGAGATATGGTCAATTGAATTTCATATTCCATTTTCACCAAAATCTGATTTTCAACCCTTTGTGATTTCTAAGAAACTTTCATGTTTTCACATAATAACCAACATAACTTATCATAACACTTACTAATACTACATATACCCATGATTTTCATCAGTCCAATGCTTTTATTATGACTTTCATCATGATCCACATAAACAGATCATTTCCACAATTTAATAAGGAATGAATACAAAGGATCATTCACCATGCATGTGGTAATCCACATAGACAGGTTATTCCAACAGAATAATAAAGAATGAAATAACTGAAGAATTCACCATGCATGTGATAGATCGCATAGACAGGTTATTCCCAACAGAATAATAAATAATGGAACTAGGTCATGCGTAAATGCACAGACAGGATATTCCGATAGAATAATAAAGAACAGAACTAGGTCAGGCGAAATTCGCACCGACAGGATATTCCAACAGAATAATAAAGAATGTAATAACAACATAACTAGGTCAGGCGAAATTCGTAATGCCTGTATTGAGTTCTGAAAGAAGTCTTTGGAATGTCATCAGTTTTAATCTTTAACTGATGATATCCGGAACGAAGATCAATCTTTGAAAATAATTTAGCACCTTGTAACTGGTCAAACAGGTCATCAATGCGAGGTAACGGGTACCTATTTTTGATGGTGACATGATTCAACTCTCAATAACCAATGCAAAGTCGCATACTCCCATCTTTCTTCTTTACGAATAGAACATGAGAACCCCAAGGAGATGTACTAGGACGAATGAAACCGATGTCTAACAGTTCCTACAATTGGGTTTTTAACTCCTAAAGTCCAATAGGAGCCATTCAATATGGGTTTTTGGAAATGAATTTTGTACCGAGTTCAAGGTCAATACAAAACTCGTTTTCATGCTCTGGGGGTAGACCAGGAAGTTCTTCAGGGAATACGTCAGGAAATTTATTAACAATAGAGATATTCTTCAAATCTTAAATATTTTTGTTTAAATCCGTGACATGGGCTATGAAAGCTTGACATCCATTTGTTAATAAACGAATGGCTTTATAGCTTGATATGCCAATGATTGACTTTAGTGGTTTGGTTGCTTGAATTCGAATAACAGGTTGGTTAGGAATATAAAAGCTAACAACCTTACAAAAATAATCAATTTTAGCACGATGAATAGTTAACCAGTGAATTCCTAAAATCACATCAAATGCAAGTATTTTCAAAGAGATGAGGTAATGCGAGGGTATCGATATGAATTAAACAAGATTTATAAATGGTGGATGTAAAGAAGGTTTCTCCCAACGGAGTTTCAACCGATAAGTCAAAGTCTAATTTCTCTGGAGTCAAGTTTAAACGTTGAGCGCAAGTAGGTGAAATAAAAGAGTGGGTAGAACTGGTATCGAATAAGGTGTAGACTTCGCAAGAGTTTATGATTAGCTTACCCGTGATAACTTTGTTCAAGTTCCTCGCTTTTGGGAAGTTACAAAAAGCGCTCTCATATGAACCACCGACTTTAACTTGTTCGTGAAAGCCTTTGGTGTCATCATTATCGTTGGAATTGACTTTCGCTATAGGGCATATTCCACCCTCAACTACTTCGTCGTACTTCTGATCCATGATCTGAATCATTAATCTTCGATCCATATCGAATTAGGGTTGACCACAATGTACATGGTAATTTAAAACATGATGTTGGGTTCTCCCAATTGCTGTCCAAAAAGAGAAATACATATAATCTATTTTAGCCTTCTTGGATCGGACTTCTCTTTCTACAATATCAACGCATCGTGCGGATTTTACCCATGCATTCTCCATTCTCATTCGTTCAGTTATTTCTTCTTTCAGATGATCTCTGACATTTGCATTTTTAGATTTCAGCTCTATTATCATATACTTTGCCAAAGAGAGCTTATGTTCAAGCATTACATATCGGGTAGCAAAATCTTAAATTGTTGCATCCCTTTGTTCCACGGCCGCCTACCATTCTTCACCCTGCTTTTCTAACTCACGAATACGATCTTGCAATTCTACATTTCGATCATAAAATTCTCCTAATAAATCCTCCTCAGGTTCCTCTTCTTCCTCACTCTCAGCTGCTACCTTTGCGACTAGCTCGGGTGCAACTATTAATTCTTCACTTATCACATGGATATCTCTAATTTCTTCTTTGCCTGACATCCTACGATCAAGTTTAATAACTTAATTAGTACTCCCCAATAAAAATCTTTGTTATAACAAGATATTATACTCCAATATTTATTATTTAAATGAATCTCCTCGATTCATCACTTAAAACTCTATATAAGTTCATCTCTTGAATTTCAGATGTCATTCTTAAACGCTGCCACAAAATAAGAGTTAATTGACATGCCACATATTATCCTTATATTCTGACTGACCAATTAAATAACAAATAAACTTAGGTAGGACACACTAACGAAGGATTTACCTATATCTCCCCTCCTAGTTCTAGCCTCAAATCTCCGCCAGAGATCATATCCCTAAGCTTTGATACCAACTGTGACACCCCCAAAATAGGTATACACAGCACATTCTGAGACACCAAATACATGGTACACAATTTAAATACAAACTTCATTTATACAATACTACAAAACATAGCTGAGAGTTTTAACACGAATATTGTCTCGTAGACAATATCCAAACTCAAATGGAGTCCTCATTACAATTATTATCACATTATTTTATAGAATAGTGAGGACTACTTTAACCACCATCTTAGACCATCACTCCATTCCCCGACTAGTCCCACCTATATTCTCATTTCCTGAAGAGAACAATGAAAGAAAATGGTGAGCTCAACTAGCCCAATAAAGAATATTATGACTAAGATAATGCAGAATAAATTATCCTTAGTCTTCAACATTATAAAAACTGATAGCATACAATAGTCAACAAGTTTAACTACAGCGGAACAAGCAATCCATTATAAGAGTCAATTAGAGCATGATATATCTTCTATGATTTAAAAGTTCATCATCAATATTTTATCTCTGTAACGCAGCTCAATAAATAATCCACATCATTGAATTATCCATGCACTACGGGCTAAGGATATTCATTAGTATCACATCCATGAATTATCCATGCACTACGGGCCAAGGATATTCGTTATTATCACCAGTGGTCATGATCATGCGAAACAACTGTTCATTAATGCACTACGGGCCAATGAGGACTTTTACCTCATCTTTTGTAACATTACAAGTCATGATTATACCAATACATAATTCTTGGTCATAATCATACCAATCAACAGTCCATCTATGAACTACGGGCCAAAGATAACTTTCATCACAATATAAGCATGAGGATGATGACAATGATATAAGAATTCAATTAAGTGAGATCAAGGATAAATTTTAAAGATTTATAATTCAATTTATCCAGAGTTTAAGAACGTCTAAATTGTCAACATGATAACTGCTTTGTGGAGTAAAATTCAAGAATAATATTCATGTATCAAAAATAATTTGGACAGAAAAGAAATCAATTTTTATCGTGAATAGTACCCCGGGTGAATACTACCCGAGTGAATAGTACCCCGTGAATAGTACTTCATGAATAGTACCATATGTATAAATAGCATCCCATGAATAGTACTTCATGAATAGTGCTCCATGAATAGTACCATATGTATGAATTGTACCGTATATATGAATAGTACCCCGTGAATAGTACCCCGACATAAAAAGATTAAAATTTAACAAGAATGTTCAGAAAAACATTTTAGTGAAACAATACTAGATGAAACACAAATTTCAAGGATATTCTACTAATTTCAAGGAGTATAAAAGCAATACTTATCAACATAAGTGTAGAATTAGGAATATGAAACGAAATAATATTACTTACATACTACAGAGTATGGAAGAAAATATTATTTCTTACGAATATTGAACAAAAGAATATCCCTTACGAATATTGAATGAAAATAATATTTCTTACAAATATTGAATGAAGACAATATCCCTTACGAATATTGAACGAAAGTAATATTCCTTACGAATATTGAACCAAAATAATATTCCTTACGAATACGAAAAATAATATCTCTTACAAATATGAAATAAATAATACCCCTTACCTTAGTAGGAGAGTAATTTCGACTGGTATAGCGGAGATATTCTTGAAAAAAACTTGTACTGTTTTCTATACTCAAAGCTTCCTTAAACTCAAAAGAAATACGCTCAATATTATAGAAGAAGAATTCTCTGATTCTGGTGTGATTTTCATTTCTAAACTGAGCATCCTCTTTATAAGAGAATGGTAGGGTACTATTTAGGAAAAAATAATCACGGACTACACAGTAAGGAATCACGGACGCCGAATGTTGATCGATTTCGCAATCAATGAATATGTGCAAGTATACACGGTCAACAAGTAATAAAGTGAAAGTAGAGTATCGTTCCCACGAGGAATTATTTAATAAAAATCACCAAGTACTAATTCTTAACCAAACTAATTTTATTTAAACAATCTCAAATCATTATTTTTCTAATTAAGAAAACTAAATTAAACAATTAAAAGAGATTAGTCTAAAAGAAAGCAAATAAACAAAACTAAGATTTGATTGAATTCAGGTAAATAAGGATTAAGACTCCAATATCCCCAATTATGAACTATAAATCAATTATCCAATTATCCCAATTATTATGTTCATCTTGAATTGTTAACAGAATTCTCAAATGCCAAAAGTCCTTTTCCAAGTGATCAATTGCCTTCTATTTAATCCAGATTAATCTTGCTATATTCCTATGCAAAACAATTGAAGTAAACTCAATTCTAATCCCAATTCCTTACGTGTTACATACGTATGTAATGATATTTCCATTCTATTCACAAACCTAATTATTCACTCAGGCAAATAACTAAGTCACATGATATCATGCCCGCCTAACCCTAGAATTCCTCTTCCAATTCCTTCTAGAGTAACAAAGTAATTATCGATCAAATAATTAAGCAATAAGCACAAGACAAGATAAACAACTCACTTTAACATAAATAATTAGAATATAATGAATAACTAATTCATAGCCATAAAAAGTTCAATTGAAATCTCAAAAATAGTTAGTTCATAATTAATGAATTAAAACCAAGAATCCACAACCTGAATAGACATCAAAAGATAAAAGTAAGATGAGAGAAGAGAATAGAATCATTGTCAAGAAATCGATGCTCCCTCTTTGCTTCTTGCTCTTGATCTTCAATGGTCTCCAAGTTGCTTCAATCTCCAAAACTAATAAGAACTAGGGTTATTTTCTAATCTAAAGGAGTGTTTAATCTAGGCTAAGCTATGTAATCTCCCTTTATTTTATGCCTTACATCATGTATTTATAGGTTACAAGTCCAATTTTTAGTTTAGAACAAACCCAATCCTATTTGGAGTCAAAAGGTGTCAAATTACCCAAAACGCGCGTCCAGCCGCACTAAATCCTTCCCCAGCGCCATTGCGCTGGCACGGCTAATGAGTTCGCCCCTAGCGCCCCTGCGCTGGGCATAGGCTAAAAAATGGGCGCCCTGCTGCCGCCCAAAATCCGACATTTTCTGCTTCCGACGTCCTTTGGGAAAATGGCCATAACTTCTTCGTCGAACTCCGATTTCGATGATTCAAGATGTTCCGGAAAGAGGAGAAGTAGATCTACAACTTTCATTCTTTGAGTTTTCCGAAATAATGTCAGGAGCTATAGTCAAATTGGCTCTGAAGTGACTGATGTATAAATGGCAAGTTTAAAACGCGAATCTAGCCACCCCAAACATCGATCCATGTAACTTTTGTCCCAAATCCTACAAAACAATATAAAACATGCTTGAATAGACACAAACACATAAAAACATCCTAAAAGACTTAAGAACAACAATTAATTAAGCCCGAATGTATCCAATTCATGGGTATAAAACTCACTCATCAAATACCCCCAAACTTAAATCTTTGCTTGTCCTCAAGCAAAAACACAAAAATGTTATGCAATGCAATGTAATGAAACTAATCTATATGCCTACTTAATCCAACAAAGAATGACGTAAACAAGTCTATTCAACCTACCTTAGAGAAATTAGGTAAACATGATAATACATCATATTAAAACAAATCGAGAATTTCCCAATCAATCATCAAATCTTAGACCGTTATCAACGATATAGTGCGTGTGTGCTCCACAACAATGTTAATCGATATAAAATCAAATTTAAGACATAATAGATATCTTTGAAGGCATCATATACGATGCAAATTCACAAAATTCACGAACAAGCTATATCCAACTAAAGTCAAACATCCACCAAGTTCAAGAGTCCAATGCGGGATACTTATGCTTTACTTTTCATTACGGGGCTTTTGCTCTTTTCCTGCTTTTATTGTTTTTTTTAACCATAAGCGTGCAATGTCTCATTCCATTAGGCTAACAAAGTGTCACCCTTAGCGAGCTTTTGACCAACGACTCCCGCACCATATAAGACCTTAGGGCGCTTAGGTTTTAAGATACCTTCTTGGTGAGCGCTTACTCAAGTACAAAGGCCCCAAACAAAACTAGCCACTTCTAATTTTTTTTTTTTTTTTTTTTTTTTTTTATAGATGGTTGGTGAGTGCGTTTTACGCTCCATCTCACGCTTGTGTTTATGGGGAGTGTTTCTCCTCAACCCACCACAAGACTCAACATGTTTTTTTTTTTTTTTTTTTAAGCTTATATACCCCAAAATTTCCCCCAAACTTAAGTTTTTATCAAAATTTAGCCATCTCCTTTATTCATGTCTTTCATTCCTTCACACTAGTATTATACTTAAGAAATCCATTATGTATCAATTTAAACTTAATCGATTAATATAGTCATTATTAACGTCTTAACCTTGATTATACCAGCCCAAACAGAAAAGATTCAATTCATAACAAGAAATCACATCAAAGCCCTAATATTCAATACTATACTTATCTACTTAACTCCAGGTCTCATCATTGGCCAAAATAGACTTTTACTATCTAACAGATTGAAATCATGCAAATATAAACTAACCGCAACAAACATAGTAAACTAACTACTATTTTTATGCGATTTTTTTTTTTTTTTTAAACAAAAAAAGCGAATGCAAAAACTAAATGTAAATAACCCGAAAACATAACGAACTACAATGTAAATAACTAACTATATGCAATACGACACTAAAATGCCCCCAAACTTAAACTAGACATTGTCCTCAATGGCTACATAGAAAAAATTAAAGCAGAGGACTTCCTCGAAAATATAGCCATCTTCCTCCTTGTCCGCTAAGTTTGGAGAATAAAGCAAGCACATGGAATAAATTGGGCACCACACTTGAATTTGACTTGAATAACTCAAAAACCATGATAGAAGCAATTTTATTAAATCCTAAATAAATGCAAATTCAAAACTACTAATATAAAACTTAATAAAAATAAAAATAAAAATTAAACTTGGGTTGCCTCCCGATAAGCGCTTGTTTTATAGTCTCTGACTTCTTCTTCAATTCTCTATCCAATTCCCTACAAAAGTTGAGGAACCCTCCATCCATCTAAATAATATAGCTTTTGGTAGGTTCCCATTTGTAATAGCCATTGTATTAAAGTCACCTAGAATGCTTTCTTGAGATAAGATCACATTCAAGAACGTCCAACATCTAGGTGGTTTCTCCATTGTGTCTCATGAATATATTACGGCATAGAGGCTTGTCGGACACAACAATTTCTTCTTCTATCTTCTCTAGCTCATCGCACCATGGTTTTTCAAGGTGTACTTGCTTTTACATCACGAGAGTATATTGCAAGCGACATGACTACTAATCGGACAAGGTTTTGCAAATCTAACCTGACTCTTGAACTTGTTGTCATTATCCCCACTTGTCTCCTCTTTTTCATCTCGTGGCTCATCCAGGTTGTAGATTTGGCTCGGGCTCACCATCTGCCTCGGAATCTATGTCATAGGGCCGTGTGTATGAGGATTCGGTTGTTCAACGATGTGCTATCTGTCCACTTGATTTTCCAAATTCTTGATCAACGCCCTTGGCTTTGCAAATTCAAATTTCTACTTGATTCATTTTCTTGTCTTGTTCCTCATTCCTTTTTTCGTAAGCTTTAATAAATTTTTCCAAGGCTTCCTCCCAATTTGAATGTTCTTCCATTGTAGTGGAGGCGACACAAGAAATCCAGTGGGTATGTTGGACTTGGAGCATAAAATTGATCTTGATTGTTACTCCATGAAAAATCCGGGTGATACCCCAATCCGATGATGATAGTTGTTGGGATAGACATAATTATTAGGGTAATCACCACTATATTTGTCTGCACTCAAACCGATGGTGCATTGATGAATCATATGATTTCCAAAGACAATAATCACAAGTAACCACCATACTTTGACGACGCCGAGCTTCAAAAGCTTCAAACATCCTCGAAAGTGTCTCAATCAGTACCGACAATGCGAAAAGTTTCTCGAGTCTTTCAATCTCCACTCCCCTTGGTTGAGTCATGTTAGTTCGTATGGCCATTGATACACAAAGTCATCCATGGTACCTAAAAAGAGAGAAATATAGAAAGAGAATTAAAAATAAAAATAAAATGTTTAAATTAAGACTAATTTGATTGAAATTAATATTGGTAAGTAATTATTAAATTAATTCCCAAGAATCGCCGCCAAAAAACTTGTTGATCGATTTCAATCAATGAATACGCAAGTATACACGGCCAACAAGTAATAAAGTGAAAGTAGAGTATCGTTCCACGAGGAATTATTTAATAAAAATCACCAAGTACTAATTCTTAACCAAACTAATTTTATTTAAACAATCTCAAATCATTATTTTTCTAATTAAGAAAACTAAATTAAACAATTAAAAGAGATTAGTCTAAAAGAAAGCAAATAAACAAAACTAAGATTTGATTGAATTCGGTAAATAAGGATTAAGACTCCATATCCCCAATTATGAACTATAAATCAATTATCCAATTATCCCAATTATTATGTCTCTTGAATTGTTAATGAGGAATTCTCAAATGCCAAAAGTCCTTTTCCAAGTGATCAATTGCCTTCTATTTAATCCAGATTAATCTTGCTATATTCCTATGCAAAACAATTGAAGTAAACTCACATAATCCCAATTCCTTACGTGTTACATGCGGCAATGATATTTCCATTCTATTCACAAACCTAATTATTCATTTGTGCAAATAACTAAGTCACATGATATCATGCCCGCTTCTAACCCTAGAATTCCTCTTCCAATTCCTTCTAGAGTAACAAAGTAATTATTGATCAAATAATTAAGCAATAAGCACAAGACAAGATAAACAACTCACTTTAACATAAATAATTAGAATATAATGAATAACTAATTCATAGCCATAAAAAGTTCAATTGAAATCTCAAAATAGTTAGTTCATAATTAATGAATTAAAACCAAGAATCCACAACCTGAATAGACATCAAAAGATAAAAGTAAGATGAGAGAAGAGAATAGAATCATTGTCAAAGAACTCGATGCTCCCTCTCGCTTCTTGCTCTTGATCTTCAATGGTCTCCAAGTTGCTTCAATCTCCAAAACTAATAAGAACTAGGGTTATTTTCTAATCTAAAGGAGTGTTTAATCTAGGCTAAGCTATGTAATCTCCCTTTATTTTATGCCTTACATCATGTATTTATAGGTTACAAGTCCAATTTTAGTTTAGAAACAAACCCAATCCTATTTGGAGTCAAAAGGTGTCAAAATTCGCCCAAAACGCGTCCAGCCGCACTAAATCCTTCCCAGTCAGCCCGGTGAAGGCACACAATCTTCGAGTTCGCTTCTAGCGCCCAGCCCGCCCCAAAATCCGACATTTTCTGCTCCGACGTCCTTTGGAAAAATGGCCATAACTTCTTCGTCCGAACTTCGATTTCGATGATTCAAGATGTTCCGGAAAGAGGAGAAGTAGATCTACAACTTTCATTCTTTGAGGTTTCCGAAATAATGTCAGGAACTATAGTCAAATTGGCTCTGAAGTGACTGCTGTGTAAATGGCAAGCCGAAAACGCGAATCTAGCCACCCCAAACATCGATCCATGTAACTTTTGTCCCAAATCCTACAAAACAATATAAAACATGCTTGAATAGACACAAACACATAAAAACATCCTAAAAGACATAAGAACAACAATAAATTAAGCCCGAATGTATCCAATTCATGGGTATAAAACTCACTCATCACCGAATTCTTTGGATAATTATTTTTTTTGATTTTACTATGCAAATACTATGCAGTACTATGCAATAAAATAAAATATAATATATTCTATTTATAAAAAAATTTCTGTTTTATATAATAAGTTTTCTGTTTAGTTACTATTATAATAATAATAAAACAAAAATTAAGATAACTTTCTACCGATGATTTTGAAAAATGAGTAAGTAGGGGTCATGTAATAAGTCAAACTTACAACAAATACTTTATAAAAAAAATACTCTATTTATCACAGACCACTTGAATTCTCTAAACCCATTTTTAATAACATTTATTCATCATTAATATTATAACTCACAATATTAACAATCAGATCATTTCCAGGAAAGAGGGGGCTTTCCGATAAGGACTTCTCCTTATTAGCGCGTAATTAGATGACCAAACCCCCTTTCTCGACAGAACTTTCTAGAGATTGTCAATAATGCAAATAATAATATGAGTAACTGTGTCGTCTCATTTATTGATTTCATATTATAAAATATTGTGCAGATGATACTGTGACAATAATTGAATCAATAATATGAGATACTATGCATCAACTACTATTGCAATAATTGAAAAAAACTGAGTGACTTCTCACGTAAGCATCAATAATCAAAGATATTGTACAATACCGCTCTATCAGTGCAACCACGCCAGACATTATACTTTATTATCACCGGGTATTTCAACTGTTATAGGTAAAAGTTTTGCCGTTATTTTTATAAAAAGGTTATTTCTGTCGCTTTCTAAATTCGACAATAATTCCTTTGTGGGGTCCACCAATGATTATGCCGTCGTACGAATATTCCCTTATAAAGCGAATATTTCCCGACCAAACGAATATTTTATGACACCTTGCTTACTTTGCAAAAATTTTAAATATTACCCACAACTATAACATTATATCAAATCCACACCTTATTATTCAATTAACATTTAGAGAAAATTAAATTTTTATTCATAAAAAGTTGGGGTCTTACATAACTGCTATGTATGAAAGATTCACCATTCTGATCAATTTAGTGAAAGTTTATGGAAAGGTCTATCCAAACAAAGGTCTTAACATTAAGTTTATGAGAGAACTTTCTAGCAAGTGGGATGCCAAAACCATTGTTGTGTGAGAATCAAAGAATCTGCATGAAATGATTGTGCAAAAGCTCTATGGTAATCTTCTTACCTATGAGGTTGAACTAAATCAGCGAACAGAAACTACTTCAAAAATCAAGAGAATGTATAAAGGAGTTACTCTAAAAGTTTTAAACTCAACAGTGTCCAAAGCTCCTAGAAATGAAGATTCTGATGATGATGATGACGATGAAGATGATGATGTAGACTTGCTTGTAAGAAGGCTAAGAAGGTTCATGCGTAAGAGTAATAGCTGGAGACCAAAGAATCCATAAAAAGGCAATAGTAGCAAAGAGCAAGAAAAGGACCTCTGTTATAATTGCAAGAAGCTTGGTCATTTCATTGCAGAGTGTACCAAACCTCTGCGAGAAGATTTTAAGAAAAACAAGAAGAAGTCCTACTTAAAGAAGGAATACCGGGTCTACAAGAAGAATCACAAGAAAGAAAGATGCTTTGTAGCTGAAGGATCATAGAGTGATTCAAGATCTGATTCTAGTGATGATGAAGCTCCTTAAAAAGAAAATATATGTCTGATGGCTATTGAAGAAGATAAGAAGGCCATCAATAAGTCCACTGATCATCGAGAAATTAACATTAGTGAGGTATTTAACTTTAATTCTCCTGATATAGATATTGATGAACTTAAAACCACTCTGCATGATATAACTGTAGATCTGCATCAATATATGAAAAGGTTCAGGGTTCTATCAAAGGACCATTCTCTTCTTCAAGAAGAAAAAGAGAGAGTTCTCGTAGAGTTGGAAACTGCTCTACAGAGTGCTGCCTCTTTTGCTAGTCTTGAGGGTAAGAATGCAAGGTTGAGAAGAATGAATGAAATCAATGCACATAAAATTTTGACTCTAACCTCTATGATAGAGGATCTATAGAAAATAATTTCAATGTGGAATTGTTCTTCTGAGTCTATGGATTCCCTGATTGTTAGTCAGAGATCTATCTCTAATAGGTCATGATTAGGTTTTGGAGAGTTATCTTCATACCTAGATGTGGAAAATTAATTGGAAATGTCTCTTCTTCTCATATAAGCATTGTATGTAAGACCCCAACATTTATGAATAAAGATTTAATTTTTTCTAAATACTATTTTGAATAGTAAGGTGTTGATTTGATATAATGTTATAGTTATGGGTGATATGTGCAAATTTTTCAAAGTAAGCAAGTGGTCATAAAATAGTCGTTGGGTCGGGGAGACGGCACAATCATTGGTGGACCACATAACGGAATAATCGTCGGATATAAAAAGTGACAGAAATAACCTTTTTCATAAAATAACGGCAAGACTTTTACCGTTAAACTGTTGAAATACCCAGTGATAAAAGTATAGTAATATGCATTATTGCACAGAAGCACACGGTATTGCACAATATCTCTAATTATTAATGCTTACGTAAGAAGTCACTCAGTTTCATTCAATAATTACCACAGTAGTTGCTGCATAGTATCTCATATTATTGATTCAATTATTGTCACAGTATCATATGCACAATATTTTATGTTGTTAAATCAATAATTAAGATGACACAGTTATTCATATTATTATTTGTATTATTAACAATGTCTAGAAAGTTCTGTTGAGGAAAGGGGTTTGGTTATTTAATTGCGTGCCAGTAAGGAGAAATACTTATCGAAAAGCCCCCTCTTTCCTGGGAACAATCTGGTTATCAATATTGTGAGTTATAATATTAAATGATGAATAATTGTTGAAAGATTAAAAATGTGTTGATTGAAGATAAGTGATTTGTGGTAATTATTTATTCAATTTTTGATATAAATAGAGGGATTTGTCATGAGACATTTGTTGTCAGTTTGACTTATTATTCCATGGAGAAATGTGCTAATTTTTCAAACCGTCGGTTGAAGTTATAATAGTAAATCAATATGGACTGTCTGTTTAATAGTAAATCAATCTGGACCATTCGTGAATCAGTTACTGTAATAATCTGAATTTTTGTTAATAATTAAATATTAATTTTATTTTTTTTCCTGAAATTATCCAGAGCGCAAAACTACTTGGGAGGCGTAAGAGACTATTCGGCAAGATTATCCTCACCTTTTTAATGTCAAGTAAATCTTTGTTAGTCTTTTGATTAAATCTTTGTTACTCTTTTGATTCCGGGGACGAAATCCTTTTTGAGGGGAATGTAATGTAATACCTAGAAAAAATAATAATAAATAAATAAAATTTTATATTCTTAAAACATATTGTTTGGACTTCGTCTTTTATTTGAGTCAAACTTGTTATTTAATTAATTTGGGCTAATAAGTATTAATAAGTGATGAATAATTAACTTAGTAAAATTGGACTTTTCTTATATTTGGGTCAAATTGTATTTAATTTATTTGAACCATAATAAGTAAACATTACATTAATTTGGGCCTTTAAATTAATTGGGTCTAATTTATTTATATAATATTAAATCATGTTGATATTAGGAGGACTAATTGCGTATATTAATAAATAAGCAAAACCTAACTCCCTTATTAATGAACTAAGGAGCAAAGTAAGAGAAAAACGGCAGTGATAAGAGGAACTAAATGGAGGAGGATTCTCCCAAGCAAGGTAATATATTTACTTTAATTAATAGGTAACTTTTTGTATCCTGTATGACAGTATGAATTAGGAGGAACATGCAATTAGTTAATTGAATTAATAGTTTAATATTAAGAATAATGAACCCTTTCTCATGGTTGTGTTTGCCTTGTTCTTTGGGAGTAGCTTTGATTGATATTCGTAGCCATGATGCTAGTATATAGTTTTATATTCCTTTCGCGTGTTAATTTACTACTGTTATTTTTGCGTTAAACAGTTTGGTCGAGGACAAGCAAAGACTTAAGTTTGGGGGTATTTGATGAGTGGGATTTATACCCGCAAATTGGATACTTTATGACTTAAATAATTGCTTGAATTCGTAGATTTTATATAGTTTTATATGATTATAGTGTTATTGTGCTTAACTGATGCAATGCAGGGCTTTAAAGGACTTTCCTAGCTTTAAGGGGGCAAAACGGTTAAATTAATACATACTATGTACTATGCACCAATGCCAAGGCTTTATCTCGTATTGCTATTTCACCCCCTCGGTCTTCTTGGCGTCACCATTACTTCAGTCTGCAGTCACCATCGCCTTTTGGACTTCAATGTTGCAATGAAAGCTCCGTGTCTTTTATACTAATGTGGCGCTGTAGTGCCAATCATAGGTAATTTATCCGCTCCGCGGCAGCACCTCTGGTGCCCAGGCAGAGAAGACCTTGGTTTGGCCTAGCAAAGGACAAAAACTAATATAAAAGGAAAGGCAAGCCTCTGCATACAGATATCTCTCATAGATCTCATCTGATAACACATATCAGATAATAGTATAGGATATCTTAGCTTAGTTTAGTTTTCTTCTTCTATATTTTCTCTTTCTAGTTCTCTATAAATATAGATTAGGGAGAAGTTTGGGATTTCCTTGGAGCAACACGAGCAGTGAACGACACGGATTGGAAAGCTTGATTTGAGCAGAATGCTTAGAGATTGAAGGGCTCTGACAGAGTTTCTTCTTATCTATTATTGTCTCTGATTTTGTAATCCATAAATGTTGTCTTTATTGCTACTTATATTTTGTTCAATAGCTTTGAACTGAGTATTTTCTCTAAGGTTATAATGGAACCCTTTGTTATTTAAATTGACTGTCTTATCTCTTTGGGTGGCACCATATGATTTGGTTCAATATATTTATGCTTAATGATTCTCGCTAAGACAGTAGTGATGATTTTGGTAATTTACATGATATCGATAGAAGGATTATAGATTTACACCGTAATATATTGGCATGTGATTATGGGTTTCAACTGCATAAGTTGTGCGTAGAATAGGCATATATCTGTGCGCCACATGCGACCTATTTGAGAACTTATACTTAAATCCTTGTTATGATCGATTCGTATAGACATGTGTAGGATTGTATCTAGCTTGGACTATCTTTTCTGTTTTGGAAAGATATGTTTGTGCATACCTAGACAGAGGTGTATGAGCACATGTGTGTTCTTGGTTGACACATTGTCGTGACCATTAAGACCAAAGAGAGAAGGGTAGGACGTTTGATGAAACATAACACGCCAGGTGTTCGATAGAATGCCTGAGTGGGGTGAAGTTGTAACCTTAGCTTGTAATTCCTTTGATTACCATTCGTTATCCATTTACTTGCTTTGATAATTAGTTATGCTTAGATTAATCACACTTTCATTTATTGTTGTTCGAATAAGACTTTAGTGATACAAAGTCGGTACTTGGTAAACATTAGTGATAGTTCCTCGTGGGTTCGACACTCAACTTTTATATATTACTTGTGGACCGCGTATACTTACACGCGATTTAGCAATAGCGAAATCGACCAACAAGTTTTTGGCGCCGCTACCCAACTATTATTATAATATTGTCCAATATTGATTTAAATCAATATAGTCTTAATTTGAACGTATATATATATATATATATATATATATATATATATATATATATATTTCTCCTATTATTTTGATCTTCCTTTTTTTTAAGTTTACAGGTTATGGACGATCATTGTTATCAATGGACTTATGAGAGGACGACAGAACCAAGCTCGGAAAAAGGACTCGAGCAATTGCAATTTCAAATTGCAAATGTCTTGAGGTTTTCTGAAAATCTTGAGTGTTAGTCCACTTAGAATGCCTACTGTCAGGAACAAGCTGACAGTGAACCGATCTCCTATCATCCAAACTGTCAGGGTTATCCAAACTTTTGGGACTACAGTCAAGAGAAATATCAAGATCCGAATTACTCCTATCCAAATCAGTTTGACAACCAATCTCCACCGTAATATGAGGTTACGTCTCGACCCAATGAGAACTTTTCTGAGTCCTCAACACGAGAAGAAGAGAACAGGCTTGGGGAGCTTCTCACCAACTTTATTGAGAGAACTGAGGTTCAGATGGCAAGCCAAGAAGCCGCATTGCAAAGCCTTGAAAATCAATTGGGGCAACTCATCAATGCCATCACAAATCCACCGCAAGTCAATCTACTGGTCATAATTGATCTCAACGATGAAGCAGTAGAGCATTGCATGGTGGATATGCAAGGAAAATTCCATGAGTCTCGCATAGTTGTTGAGGGAGAAGTCATAGTTCAAACTAGCCAACCGGTGGAGTCTGAAGTTGGAGACAAAAGGATAAACAGTGGTTGTATAGTCAATACTGATCTACAATCAGAAACCATGCTCCCGACTGTGGAAACCCTGGAGGGCCCACTAGAGCATGAAGAACGCTTCCAATTTAATGAAATAGGCGAATTAGTGGATAATTCCAGTGGTGAAAGATTCTTTGTGCCGTTGGATGATTGGATGGACGAAGGAAAGGAGAATGGCCAATCATCCATATCGGCCAAAACTTAAAGGAATTGACGAATAGGCGGCATAAAATGGTCATTTTTTCTTATGAGCAAGATTGAGCGGCATCGGTATAGTCAAGCCGATGACTTTAAAATAATCGTTTGGTGGGGAGGCACCCCCATCTAAGTATCATTTTTATATGTTTTTCCTTACTTATGTATAGTTATATTTTACGTCTGTTATTTTTACTTTACAAAAATTGCTGCCAGATATTGTACTACCATGTTGTAATGAGCATGTTTTTGTGACTGCAACATGTTTTCCTGTTGTTTTGTTATTTTATACACAGTAGTATATATATATATATGCATGTATTATTATGCTGGTAAAAACATGGCTTCTTTTGTGCAGAAGAAACTGAGATACAAGGCTTGCGCCATGCACCAAAAGAATACACTAGACTTCAAATAGCAACATGGTGCTCAATTCCCATATTTTTAGTCTTCTTATTAAAGCCAGCATGGAACAAGGCGCATTCATATGGCCGCCACCAAATGTTAGGGCACACTGCTAATCCGCGTCGTAGCGCCAACCAACAAAGACAAGGCCGTGCCGTTGCACCACAAGCCAGCCTCACCTACTGCTAACTCGCGCTACAATGCCAAACAAAGAAGGACATCTCGTTCCGCGGCGCTGACAGCGAGTTTTAATTTTTAAAATGCATAATGTAGGGAGCACTTAGGCCATTTCTCCCCAATTCTCTCGACATCTCTCGGCAGCACAACCTCTTGGCAGCACAAGAGTCACCTTCAGCCCATCACTTGCCTAAACTACCAAACACCCCTAGACCTTAATCAAACTACACACAAGATCAATGTCTTTTTCCCTCAAGACCCCAGGCCAAGTGCACGCAGAAAAAGGAGGTAAGACTCAACATAGGGTTTTTTCTCCCTCAAGGTAATTTTTGATTTAAGTCATTTAGAAGCCAATTGAGGGTTAACTGTTTGGATTTATGAAATACTTGCTGTGTATTTGTGTGATTTCCTCTGATGGAAATCGGGTTAGAGCACTTTCAAACAAAGGCTGTCCAAGTTAAGTTTTTAGAGCGCTCATAACGTGTTCGATAAATTGCCCGAGAGAAAAGTTGGACTATTTAGGCTTAGTATCACTGGGATTTAAGTGGGGAATTGATGTGCATTGATACAAGGGTCGTTTGTATATAGTGTAGCACTATTTAGGGACTGTTTTTGAACCGTATCAACTAAAATTCTGACATGGCACCCAAAAGGCAACGACTTAGTGTCGGAGGGTCATCGTCTACAGTACCACCAATGGAATGGGACAACATCAAATTCATGAACGAGGAGGCATAGAAAAGGTATATAAGCTCCTTTGCCATGCGAAATCTGATTCTTGAGCAGGGGTTCAGGCCGAACAAGAAGGATGGTGAACTAACCACCATGATACTGGAACGCAATTGGATCCACTTCACAAAACCACCTGGGTCCGCTGTTGTATCTATGGTTCGGGAGTTTTATGCCAACGCCAATCCTGAAGGCCCTGCTGTTGTCCAAGTACGGGGGAAATTATTGGCGTTTAGTAGTCAGACCATCAAAGCCTTGTTCACCACACCCAACTATGAGGGCAGGGACTATCTGGAGCCGGGACTCCGCAGCTATGATCTAGAGGATATCATTAGGCAGCTCTGTAAGCCCGGGACTACATGAAAGAAAAATGACTACACGTAAAAAAGACCCGCTTCCGACGTCAAGACTCGGTCGCTACATTGAAGGCGTGGTTCAAACATATGTGCCAACATGATCCCGACCCGGCATCTGAGCGACGTGACAACGGATAGGGCGATTCTGCTATTCGCTATTGTCACGGGTCTGCATGTGGATATTGGAGTACTTATTCACGACTCCATTCTGAAGGCAATCAAGAGCAACGTCGCTGCAGGACTTCCACATCCATCACTGATCACCTGTTTGTGCAAGCAAGAAGGTATTCAGTGGAGGCCAGAGGAGATAGCCTTGCCACCCATGACAGTCATTGACCATCTGACCATCAAATGCTACTATGAGTGGGACAGGACAAAGTCTTATGTCAGAGGTGAAGGATACAGGCCACCTACCATGCCACCTCCTACAACAGAGGCCAAGCCCTCGCAGCCTCTAGACGCTGCTCCAGACGCCAACCCAGTTGGACAGGGATTACTGGCTGACATCATGGCATCCCTCACCCTGCTGCATCAAAAGCACGACATCGAGGCTCGGAGGAAGCAGAGGCACATTAAAGATGGCGCGCAGAGGCGTGACATTGCTATGCAAAGATTAGTCGAAATGGTGAACACCATGCAGAGCATTTACACCGACTACTATGGCGAGAACACTGAGTTCACGCCATACTAGTTCTAAGAGCCACCTTTCTTCCCACCATACCCTCCACCATCATCGCCCGCCGAAGCTGATGAGGAGGATGCTGATACCGAGTGAGCGATCTTCAGGGAAGCCCTCTTGTATCAATTGTTATATGTTTAGCAATAAGGGCATTGCTCACCTTAAGTTTGGGGGTGTTAGGGACATTATCTGTTTATTTTTATCGAATGCCATATTAAGTTGAATATTTAGTACTTTGCTTTGGTTTATTTTCAGTATTGTGATGCAGTCATTTTTGAACTGCAAGATGATATTTTGGATTTTTATTATTATAGATGCCATAAACTGATTTTGGTTATTATTTATTAATGCTTTGATTATTATCAGCATGGTTTGTGGTTTATAGCCATCTTTGTAGGGCTTATACAGATTGATATGCTTGTGCCATGTTAATGGCCTTTTTACCCTATTTTGAGCTGCTATTAAGCAAGGGTGTTATACATTATTAATTTTTGATTGTGGCTATGACAAGCGCCAAATGAGTATGTCTCTCTTAGAGTTGTGTCAAGCATATATGTACTAGGGGTTTGTTAGTTGATAAGTTGAGACTGTTATTGATCCGTCCTTCTAGCAAGCACCGACCAACTGTGTTAACTAGTTATTTTTTCAAATTTGTTGGCGTGTTTATTACTTTGAGAGTTTGTTCACTCTTATAAACTTTCATTTTGACAAGGTAATAAAAGACTTAAACGTTTATACAATTTTGGATCTTGGATTCGTGCATTTTGACATATGTAAAAAGAATAATAAGATAAGAAGATTGAATATCAAAAGTCTTGCGGTGGGTCGAGATGGAGCATAAAACGCACTCGCCCATAAACGCAGGACCGATATTGAGAAGGAGCATAAAAAGCACTCGCATAATAATTTTCAGGTTTCGTAAAGTCTAATTTGTCTTATGTTGATTACGTGGCCTTTGTTGCTCGAGTTACTAGATTCTCAGGGGTGTTCTACACCTAGTGCCCTAAAGTCATCTGGCTTAGGAGTCACTGATCAAAAGCTCATTAATGGGTAGTTCTGATTAGCCTAATGTAATTAAGGACTGTCCGAGTAAGATTTTACTATCTTCATGCTAAAATCTTTTGATCTTTTCCTGCACTTATGTCTTATTCTTAATGCTTGTTAAATGCTTAAGTTACGGAGTATGCATATTAGTATTAATAATCGACTATGCGAACCTATTTGAGCTATGATTAGTCAGGATGGTTGGTCTCCACACACACACACATAGAATGGATCGAATACAGTCTTATGCTTAAAATAGAACGAACCCTTACTCATGGCTGTGTTTGCCTTGTTCTTTGGGAGTAGCTTTGATTGATATTCGTAGCCACAATGCTAGTATATAGTTTTATATTCTTTTCGCGTGTTAATTTACTACTATTATTTTTGCGTTAAACAGTTTACTCGAGGACAAGCAAAGACTTAAGTTTGGGGTATTTGATGAGTGGGATTTATACCCGCAAATCGAATACTTTATGACTTAAATAATTGCCTGAATTCATAGATTATATATAGTTTTATATGATTATAGTGTTATTGCGCTTAACTGATGCAATGCAAGGCTTTACAGGACTTTCCTAGCTTTAAGGGGGCAAACGGTCAAATTCTATAAACCCAGCCACAAATACCAATGCCAAGGCTTTATCTCGTCATGTGGCCCGCCCTCGTCTTGCCGACGTCACCATGGCGGCTGCGAGTAGCGTTACCACCTTCTTGGACTCATGTGCCGCAATGCGAGCTCCATGTCTTTCATACTAATGTGGCACTGCAGCGCCAATCACAGGTTATTTATTCGCTCCGTGGCGCCACCTCTGGTGCCCAGGCAGAGAAGACCTTGGTTTGACCTAGCAAAGGATGAAAACTGATATAAAAGGAAAGGCAAGCCTTTGCATACAGATATCTCTCATAGATCTCATCTGATAACACATATCAGAGAATAGTATAGGATAGCTTAGCTTAGTTTAGTTTTCTTCTTCTATATTTTTTTTTCTAGCTCTCTATAAATATAGATTAGGGAGAAGTTTGGGATTTCCTTGGAGCAACACGGCGAGTTGGAGCGACATGTATGAAAAGCTTGATTTGAGCAGAATGCTTAGAGATTGAAGGGCTCTGACAGAGTTTCTTCTTATCTATTTATTGTCTCTGATTTTGTAATCCATAAATGTTGTCTTTATTGCTACTTATATTTTGTTCAATAGCTTTGAACTGAGTATTTTCTCTAAGGTTATAATAGAACCCTTTGTTATTTAAATTGACTGTCTTATCTCTTTGGGTGGCACCATATGATTTGGTTCAATATATTTATGCTTAATGATTCTCGCTAAGACATTAGTGATGATTTTGGTAATTTACATGATATCGACAAAAGGATTATAGATTTACACCGTAATATATTGGTATGTGATTATGGGTTTCGACTGCATAAGTTGTTCATAGAATAGGCATATATCTGTGCACCACGTGCAACCTATTTGAGAACTTATGCTTAAATCCTTGTTATGATCAATTCGCATAGACATATGTAGGATTGTATCTAGCTTGGACGTTTTTTTTGTTTTATTCCCTATCGGGTGGATCCGAAAAGGATATATTTATGCATACCTCGACAGAGGTGTATGAGCACCTGTGTGTTCTCAGTTGATAAATTGTCGTGACCATTAAGACCAAAGAGAGAAGGGTAGGACGTTTGATGAAACATAGCACGCCAGGTGTTCGACAGAATGCCTGAGTGGGGTGAAGTTGTAACCTTAGCTTGTAATTCCTTCGATTACCATTCGTTATCCATTTCCTTGCTTTGATAATTAGTTATGCTTATATTAATCACACTTTCATTTATTGCTGTTCGAATAAGACTTTAGTGATACAAAGTCGGTACTTGGTAAATATTAGTGATAGTTCCTCGTGGGTTTGACACTCAACTTTCATATATTACTTGTGGACCACGTCTGCTTGCGCGTGATTTAGCAATAGTAAAATTGACCAACAATTTCCTGTGTGGTATCATTTGATTTGTCTGTGTGGCAAGGTATATTTCTGAACTCAATCGGTATGAAATAACCCCAGTAATTTGTTTCAGCCTATTATTTCATTGTATTAGTTTTGTTTGTTTCTGTTCAGTTTAATTAATTGAGTTAGTTACTTCAGTTCATTCTTTACTCTTCTATTTGTTTCCTTAAATCTGTTGATTCGGATATATTCTATTCAGACTTTGGATATCATATTTACGTCGGTCTTTAAACTTCAGGCTTTGTAAAGTATGTTGCTTCAGTTGATTTCGTATTTCAGTTATATATCCTTGTATTATCTATATCCGTACTGGGCAATTGGCTCATGCTGTGTTTTTTTTTTGGCAGGTTTGCAGGGGTGATTCAGGGCTAGTGTGATGAGAGAGTTGCCTTTGACCATCTAAGTTGATTCGATTTTCAATTTTGATTAGTTTTGACTCTGTTTGGAGAATTACATTTAGTACTTTATTAATGGATCACCACTATTAATATTTTGAAGTTATTAATGCTTTGTTTACTTATTTTGAGGTTGGTTGTGCTTTGCATGTGAACTCCCTTTCCTATTCGGGAAGGGGGTGTTATAGAAATGGTATCAGAGCTTAGGTTCTTTCTTGTAGAAAACCTTTTTAGGTTTGACGTGTGAGTTATGGGTAAACCATTGGGTAGATGTAGGAGTTTGATTCGATTTTGTTCTTTGTTTCGTTGGTCTCTATTTTGACCAACTACCGATTTCTTTTCGATTTGTAGTTGATTTGAGGAAAGTAGAATAATTTGTTAAGGTTATTGAGTAATGATATTTGTTAAGAATTGTGATTTAATCATTGAGGTGAATAAAGTTATACTTTGTACAGATACGAAATGATCTTATATGAGATGCAATTATGATGTGAGTATTTGTATCGATGAGTATTGATTTCGGAAAATTATTTGTTAGAGTTGTTTTTTTGTGTGACAATTATTATGATCATTGAATTGAGGATTTGATTTGAGTTAGGTTTTTGTATCGGTGGGATAATGGGATAAATTTAAAAGTATAGAGGATTTTTTTAAAATTTGAGTTATTGATATTTGAGGTAATTAGATTAATCATTTGAAGTTAAAAATTAATTTTGTGACTATTTTCTAGTAGGATATTGAAATTATTTTATATGAGGTTTCTTTGTGATAGTAAGCTGAGATATTGAAATTTATTGGGTTAAGGTTTGCACTAAGAGAAGTATTGATTGATTATATGATTAGATAGTAAGTGATGAAAATTCAATTAATTTTGAGAGATCTTGAATAGTTGTAGTTCGCTTATGCAGATGGTAGAATATGTGACTTGAAGTTTGATATGGTAACAAAGAGATCCTAGTAGTATATTTTTGGTATAATAATATTTGAGAACTAGTTTAATTTGAGGTTATGATATTTTGAAACTATTGAGTTCTTAGGGTGAGTTAGTGATATAATTTGTGCAATTGTTTTGTTTATCCGATGTCATTGAAGTTTTGCATGAATTTATGTAAAATAAATAAATAAATAAATAAAATAAAAATAATTTGTTAAATCTTTGTCATGTGTGGAACATAAATATTTTGCGAATTAAAGATAATTTTAAATATTTTGGGTATTCGAATCGTAATTAGATGAAAAGAAAATTATGTGTTTTCGAATTATGTTCCGAAGAATACGTACATTTGCAAGAATGAAACTCAAAGAGATTAATGGGGGCCCCACATCAACAGTTGATCATGTGATTTAACGCGAAGAACCTTACCAAGGCTTGACACAATAACTGACGAATCTTTTACGAGTACATAGATAATTGTGTGGATCGATGGACTTACCATGATTGATCGTTACAAATGGCGGTGCTACAATTTTAATTTAAGTTTATGAATAATTATGTAATTTAAATAAAAACTAATATAAAACTTTATGTAACTTATTTGAATTCCGATGACGGAATTATTTTTTAAAGAGGGAAAAATGTAATAATCCAAATTTTTGTTAATATTTAAATTTTTATTTTTTTTTCCTAAAATTATCTGAAGCGCGAAGCTACTTGGGAGGCGTAAAAGACTATTCGGCAATAGCATCCTCACCTCTTTAATGTCAAGTTAATCTTTGTTACTCTTTTGATTAAATCTTTGTTACTCTTTTGATTCTGGGGACGAAATCTTTTTTGAGGGGAAGATAATGTAATACCTGGAAAAAAATAATAAATAAATAAAATTTTATATTCTTAAAATATATTGTTTGGACTTTGTCTTTTATTTGAGTCAAACTTGTTATTTAATTAATTTGGGCTAATAAGTATTAATAATTGATGAATAATTAACATAGTAAAATTGGACTTTTTTTTATATTTGGGTCAAACTGTAGTTAATTTATTTGTTCCATAATAAGTAAACATTACATTAATTTGGGCCTTTCAAATTAATTGGGTCTAATTTATTTATGTAATATTAAATCATGTTGATATTAGGAGGGCTAATTGTGTATATTAATAAATAAGTAAAACCTAACTCCCTTATTATATACGAACTAGGGAGCAAAGTAAGAGAAAAACAACAGTGAGAACAGGAATGAAATGGAGGAGGATTCTCCCAAGCAAGGTAATATATTTACTTTAATTAATAGGTAACTTTTTGTATCCTGTATGACAATATGAATTGGGAGGAGCATGCAGTTAGTTAATTGAATTAATAGTTTAATATTAAGAAAAATGTTCTGTGAGGGAATATTAGGAAAAGTTATTAGATTTTTTTAAAGTTGTTATAGAAATAAAAAATGAATAATATGTGAGAGATCTTTACAAAACTTTTCCACCAAACTTTAGTATTGCTAGTACTCACTGATACTTTTTCTCTCTTTGTACGTATATATATATATATATATATATATATATATATATATATATATATATATATTGTGACGCCCCCAAAATAGATATACATCACCTATTCTGAGTCGCCAAATATATGGTACAGAATACAAATACAAACTTAGTTATACAACCATCGTGTAAAATACGACAATACATAAACTGAGAGTTCTAATAGGAATATTGTCATCTAGACAATATCCACACTCAAAGGAGTCCTCATTACATTTATTGTCACACTATTTAATGTAATAGTGACGACTACTAATGCTATCTTCTCGGACTGCTATTCTTTCCCCGACTCGTCTCAAATTTATATTTTCATTTCAAGAAGAAACAAAGAAAAGAAAGGGTGAGCTCAACTAGCCCAAAGAAGAAATATTATGACAATGATAATGCAGAATAAATTATCAATAGTCTTCAACAATGTTAAACTGATAAAATACAATAGACATCAAGTGTAACTGCAGCGGAATAAGCAATCCATTAGAAGAGTCAAGTAGAGAATAAAACCTACTATCTTCTATGATTTAAAAATATTTTCATCAACTTTTATCACTGAGACTCAGCTTAATAAATAAACAACATCTTCTAATCATCCATGTACTACGGGCCAAGGATATTCATTAAATCATCAACGGTTATGACTATACCGAATAATCCCTGGTCATAATCATACCAAAAACTGTCCACTAATGCATTACAGGCCACTGAGGACTTTTACCACATCATTTATAACATTACAGGTCATGATTATACCGAATGATCCCTGGTCATAATCATACTAAGTTCATCTATGCACGTAAGCCAAAGATGACTTTCATTACAATATAAGCATGAGGATGATGACAATGGCATAATAATTCAATAAAACAAGTTCAAGAATTAATTTATCCAAGAACTAATAACGTCCAAATTGTCAACATGATACTTCTTTGTAGAGTAAAATTTAAGAATGCTCAGAAGAATATTTCCATGAAAAGATACTGGATGAAGCGCAAATATCAAGGATATTCCACTAATTTCATGGAGTGTAGAAACCAAAACTTTAACCAACTAAGTATAATAGAATATATAAAACTACAAATGGATTTTCACCCGCCATGCGGTAATCCACGTATACAGATCATTTCCACAATTTAATAAGGAATGAATAAAAAGGATCATTCACCATGCATGTGGTAATCCACATAGACAGGTTATTCCCAATAGAATAATAAATAATGGAACCAGGTCCGGCATAAATGCATATACAGGATATTCCGACAGAAGAATAAATAATGGAACCAGGTCTGGCGTAAACACACAGACAGGATATTCTGACAGAATAATAAATAATGGAACCAGGTCCTGCGTAAACGCACAGACAGGATATTCTGACAGAATAATAAAGAATGGAATAACAACATAAATTACCATGTATACGATAGACCGTATAGACAAGTTATTCCAACAGAATAATAAATAATGGAACCAGTCCCGCGTAACGCATGCATGTGATATATTCAATGTAATAATAATGAATGGAATAATAGAAGAATTTCACCATGTATGCGTTACTTCGCATAAACAGGTTATTCCAACAGAATAATAAAGAATAGAATAACAGAAGTTCTCTTCATGAATAAGAAAGAAATAATACCCCTTACCTTAGAAGAAATTGGATATTGGAATAAAAAGGTAGCTGACTTCTCTTCTTCTTTCTCTCTATAATTTCTCTCTCAAGAGTTTTAGTGAATTCGTAAGAAATAATGAGGAATGAGCTTCTATTTATAGGAGAATGGACTGAATAGTAATTAATTCATGAACGGTCCAGATTAATTTACTTTTAAACGGACGGTCCATATTAAAACTTAAAGCAACGGTCCATACTGATTCACTATTAAAACTTTAAAACAACGGTCCATACTGATTCACTATTAAAACTTTAAAATAACGGTCCATAGTGATTCACTATTAAACTTTGACAATAATTGAATCAATAATATGAGAGATATGATGCAGCAATTACTGTAGTAATAATTGAGTATAACTGAGTGACTTCTTACGTAAGCATCAATAATCAATATCGTTTGCGACTATGCAACCACGCCAGACATCGCATTTTTTTACTACCGTAGTTCAACAATTTAATTCAGAAAACTTTCGCCATTATTTTATAAAAGATAATTCTCGCTGCTTTCTAAATACGACATAATACTTCCATTAGGGGTCCACCAATGTTTGTGTCGTCGTACGAATATTCCCTGTTAAAACGAATATTATCCGACACAACGAATATTTTATATCAACTTGCTTACTTTCCAAAATTTTCAAATATCACCCTTAACTTTAAAATTTTATCAATTTAACTATTTACCAAAATAGAAAAATTGAATACTTTTATTTCATAAAATTTGGGATCTCACAATCTCCCCTCCTTATGAAATTTTTCCCTCGAAATTTATGTACTTGGTAGTTCGAAGAGATGAGAATACCTTGCTTTCTTTTCTGATTGTACCTTTCTAGTTATTTCCTCTCTATCATGATTTTCCCATTTCTCATCTCCTGTATTTCAGATATCATTCTAGAATATAGTTTCAAAATAAGGGTTAATTGACATGCCACATATTATCTCTATATTCTGACCGACCAATTAAATAACAAATAAACTTAGGTAGGTCATACTAGCGAAGGAATTAACCCGTCTTTCCCCTACTAGTTCTAATCTCACATCTCAGCCAGGGATCATATCCCTAAACTCTGATACCAACTATGACGCCCCCAAAACAGGTATACATCACCCATCTTGGGTCGCCAGATACATGGTACAGAATACAAATACAAACTTAATTATACAACTGTCGTTAAAAATACGACAAAACATAGCTGAGAGTTTAAACAGGAATATTACCTTCTAGAAAATATCCATACTCAATGGAGTCTTCATTACAATTATTATCACACTATTTTATAAAAATAGTGAGGACTACTATAGCCACCATCTCGGACCATCACTCCATTCCCCGACTCGTCCCAGTTATATTCTCATTTCCTGAAGAGAACAGTGAAAGAAAAAGGTGAGCTCAACTAGCCTAGTAAGAAATATTATGACTAAGATAATGCAGAATAAATTATCCTTAGCCTTATAACAACTGATAGAATATAATAGACAACAAGTTTTAGATCAACAACTGCAGCGGAACAAGCAATCCATTAGAAGAGTCAAGTAGAGCATGATATCTACTATCTTCTATGATTTAAAAGTTTATCATCAATTTTATCTCTGTAATACCCATCAACAATTCTTTATTATACCCTAGACAAATAGAACTTTTATCACCTGTCTTCACCTGAACCATCAAAGATGTTAGTTAAATTCACAATTCATATTCATAATAATGTGAATCAACAATTTCTCCTTGCCACAAAGGCTTAATAGAACGTTTACTCAATATCCTGACCCTAAAGGCTAAAGATATTCAAATGTAATAACAATGATCATACCAATCAGTTGTCTATCTTTGCACTACGAGCCAAAGATATTCAACTATAAAACCAATGGTCATGATCATACCAATCAATTGCATGTCAGTGCACTATGGCCAAAGACATTCAAATTGTGACACCCCCAAATTCGGGTACTTCTATTTCCGCAGAATTTGGTGTTCACTGTACAAATATCATCTATCTATCTACCCATAAATAAAAGCAAACCATGCAATAGATAGAATTAAATAAATAAATCTCCCCTTATGGGGTTACATCATCTGCATAAAATACAATCTCAGGTCACTCTAACCTTAAACATTTGTGCGGAATCATAAACAATAATAAGTCTTAAATAACATCAAGTCTGTAATTAAATACACATCAAGTCTTAAATAACAACAAGTCTTCCTCATTTGTTAACCTTGCCCTTGCCTTTACTAGTGGAAGGTTCGTCTGATCTTTCATTCTTAACTGCAATGTTATTATTACGCAAGAGTGAGCATGATTTCCCACAAGTATAATAATATAACAAAGAAATAATAACATGCAAATAAATCAAAGGCTTCTGAAATATGAAAACTCAGCTTTTGAATCAAGAATGAATAACAAGAAACAAAATAACTTCTAAGAGTTATAAGACCTTGAACTATGTCCTAGGTTGTCAAGTGTTTATACTTAAAACCTTTAACAGTCATAAGACTATGGACTCTTCTTCTCGTGACTTAGGGGGATCAAATTTTAGTACCATCATCATGCACAATATCTTAACGCTAATGCATAAGTAATCCCCTATACTGTGGTTGTTCATCTCAGTTTGACATTAGAGTCCGCACCAAAGGAAGTTTGGTTTGGATAATTCATCAAGGGTTCTGAAATTTAGAACGCTCATCAACTAGGGACTAGTCGAATCATTAAGGGTTCACTAGTCTAACAAAGTTCAACAGTAACTGATAATTTAAAATTGAATAGCAATCTCAAAAGGTATACAATAGAATAATTATTGTATACCAGAATCATACTTTGAAAGACTAATACATTTTACTATAATAAAATGTACTTGATCAATAATAACGAGAATTTGCTCGATGTAAAGAGACAACTTATAAGCTCATATAAAGATAACGAGTAGGGTTAGGAAACTTGTCTCGTGCTTAGATTACACGTTAATTTATACACGTTCCTTGATTTAATCCTACATACCATTTACATTCACAATATAGTCAATTATCACGTAACTAGTCATCATCACAAGTTCATTCTCTTTGTCTAACTTTGATTATGACCATACTTAGTCAAATTACTACATTCATTGACACACAATCTACACTTTATGAACAATAAGCTAACTATGTGTTCAATAATTCAATTCACACATAAATGTGTTATTGACATGTTAAGAATTTATTTTAACACCTCATTATATGTCTAACATAATTTTATGTTCCTTAGATTTGGTTACTATCACATTTCTAGACTTGGATACTTCAAATTTTTTTACTTACGACAATCATATAAGTGGTGCCTACCATTTATAATCGGTTCTTGGCGTCATGGTGCTGTGGTGTCAGCAGACTTGAGACTTATGCCGCAAAGACGGGACTTAGGCTTGGAGTTGAAGCCATGGCCAATGAAACCCCAGCTTCAATTTCCATTCACAAGAACACGAATCAAAGTAAATTATCATTACATGGTCATTAAATTCATCAAATTAAACATACCCACATACTAGAATTCATACATAATCATTACCCAACCTTTATAGAGTGATTTTAACCAATTAAAACACATAATTACATAATTAAAACATGTAATTTCACTGTTCTTGGTGTTCTTGAAGGTTTTGAAAACAAAACATAAAAATTAACACCACGGATTCATTAGAACACCAAATCCATTCATTCAAAGTTTGTTTTCTTTATTTTAACATACATAATTATATAAAAGTGTGAATTTTAAAAAATAATATATGTTTGACATATTAAATTTACGTATAAGGGCCATATGGCCATATTCTATCCTCTGTAACTTTTGAAGCAATAATATACGTTATAATATTATGAAACTGACGATATGGAAATCTATAATACATAGTAAAACATGCTATGCTAACATATTATCACATATATCCACATAAACAATACAATTTTCCAATTTACAGAGACTTTACAGAATTTTGAAAGCCATATTCATAAAAACTTTAATAACGTAATTAACATTTGGGTTGAAGAGATTACCCTTAAAACAATTTCTTTGACTTTCACGTTCTTCTAAAATACCATAATAATTTACACTGCTTCTCTCTATTTCTCTAAAATTCTCTCTGAATTCTCTCTCAGTTAACTCATAAAATAATACGTCTTCTCAACATAAGACTGATTAATAAAGAAGAAGGTGTATGCGTTGTGGAGGTCAGTTACCCATCATGGGTTAACTGCTATTAACTCCCCATAGGGCCTTGTTTGGCTGGAAATAATAGGTTTCAAACCCATTTAATTTAATGATTCTCTTATACTATAGTTTAAATCATGTCACACCCAATTGCTCAATAATTCAAATATCTTATTTAATTTATTTTAAATAACATATAATATTTTCTCATTAATTCACATAGTCACATAATTAAATTTCTCATTTATTAATTATGTCAAATTATTAAATCTCCAATTAATTATTAAATTAATTAAAATAACATTAGGCTTATTAAATATTTCATTTAATTCAATAAGCTCACATAATTACATACTTGAATAATAAAAATTCTCCACATTAAACATATATAATTAAATTAATCTACCATAATTTTATCAATTAATTATTTAATCTAATAATTAATTCATCGAAAAATATTTATTTAATCCAATAAATATTAAAAATTAAATTACAAAATCTCGGTTGTCACATTTTCCCCCCTTAAAAGGTTTCTATCCTCAGAATCACAACTTAAACAATTCGTCCCGTTACACTCTCCCCCCCTTACAAAGATTCTGTCCCCAGAATCACTTAACAATCTAAGTAAATAAATGAGAATAATTCTTCATCATATTCTCTTCGAGTTCCCACGTTTCTTCTTCAACGTTGTGGTTCCTCCAAATTACCTTAACAGAAGGTATTACTTTATTTCTTAGAACTTGCTCTTTTCGGTCGACAATCTGAACAGGAATTTCTTCGTAAGATAAGTCTTTGTCAAAATGTAGGGGTTCATATTCAATCACGTGCTTGTAATCGGGTTTGTAGGGTCGTAGAACTGAAACATGGAAAACGTTGTGGACATTTTCTAGAGCTGGAGGTAAGGCTACCTCATATGCAACCTCTCCGACCCTTCGCAGAACTTCAAAGGGTCTAATGAATCTTGGGCTTAATTTCCCTTTCTTTCCGAACCTGATCTTTCCCTTTCTTTCTGAACCTGATCTTTCCCTTCCAGGGAGAGACCTTTAAGAACACATAACTACCCGGTTCAAACTCAACATTCTTACGGTGTGGATCAACGATTTTTTTCCGTCTCATCTTGGGTCGCTATCAATCTTGTTCGGATCACTTTGACTATTTCTCACCGCTTGTTGTACCGAGCCTCGCCTAGTAATTGTCTTTCGCCAACTTCATCCCAGTATAGTGGAGTTCTGCACTTTCTGCCGTATAACGCTTCATAAGGCAGCATGCCAATACTAGTGTGGTAACTGTTGTTGTACCTGAACTCTACGAGCGGTAGATGGTCAACCCAATTTCGTTTAAAGTCCATTATACAAGCTCTTAACATGTCTTCTAATGTCTGAATTTTTCTTTCACTCTGTCCGTTTGTCTGTGGGTGATATGCCGTGCTCATTTGCAACTGTGTACCCATACATTCCTGTAGACGTTTCTAGAAGTTTGACGTAAAGCGCGGATCTCTATTTGAAACAATTGACACCGAAACTCCGTGCCTTGAAACAATCTCTTTCATAAATAACCTTGCCAACTGATCTAAGTTGAATCTAATGTTGATCGGAAGGAAGTGTACGGATTTCGTCAATCGGTCAACAATAACCCATATTGCGTCGTAGCCTTTCTGAGTTGTCGGTAGGCCAACCACGAAATCCACCGTAATATGTTCCCATTTCCATTCTGGAATCTCTAAAGGTTGTAGCAACCCACTTGGCCTCTGATGTTCTGCTTTCACTTTTTGACATGTCAGACACTTGGCAACACATTCTGTAACCTCTCGTTTCAAATTCGGCCACCAGAAATGTGGTCGAAGATCTTGGTACATCTTGGTACTACCAAAGTGAATCGAATATCGTGAGTTATGAGCCTCGCTCAAAATTTCTTCCTTAATCTCTGGTACTGGCGGTACCCAAGTTCTATTCTCAAATCTCAGTATTCCTTCCCTATCCATCTTGAATCTTGATTCGGTTCCTTTAGATATCTTCTTTTAACCATTTTACATTCGCCATCCCTCAAGTTGAGCCTCCTTAACTTTATCCAAGAGAGTTGTACCAGATTGCATCCAAATACTTCTCATCAATCTCCATAGGATACTTTACTTCAAATTCCAAATTTTCCATTATCGAAATTAGCTCCTCCCGAGCGAATAACATCATCGCCTCTCTCGACCCTTTCTACTTAAGGCATCGGCAACCACATTTGCCTTACCCGGATGGTATAGAATCTCACAATCGTAGTCCTTGATTAACTCCAACCACCTTCTTTGGCTTATGTTCAAGTCTTTCTGTGTAAAAATATATTTCAGAGTCTTGTGGTCTGTATATATTTCACACTTCTTCCCATAGAGATAGTGCCTCCAGATTTTCAAAGCAAAAACCACTACAGCTAACCCCAAATCATGGGTCGAATACCCCTTCTCATAATCCTTCAATTGTCGTGATGCATAGACAATGACTCTGCCGTTCTGCATAAGCACACAACCAAGTCCTTTATGCGATGCATCACTATAAACCACAAAATTTCCTATAGGTGCTGAACTTAACCTCTTCTTTAATTCTTGAACGCTTTCCTTACACTTCTCCGTCCAAACAAATTTCACCGATTTCCTAGTCAAATTCGTCAACGGAGTCGCAATCTTGGAAAAGTCCTGAATGAATCTTCTATAATACCCAGCCAATCCAAGAAAACTTCTTACTTCTGACGGCGTCTTCGGTTGATCCCAGTTAATCACTGCTTCGACTTTGGAAGGATCCACCAAAATTCTGTCCCTATCGATCACATGTCCAAGAAATTGTACTCTTTCAATCCAGAATTCACATTTCAAAAACTTAGCATATAACTTCTCTCTTCTCAATGTTTCTAATGTCACCCTCAAATGCTCTTCATATTCTTCCTTGGTTTTTGAATATACCAAAATATCATCTATAAATACCACTACGAATTTGTTCAAAAACGGCTTGAACACTCAATTCATTAAGCCCATAAATGCTGCAGGAGCATTCGTTAGACCAAATGACATTACCAAAAATTCGTAGTGACCATATCGTGTTCTGAACGTTGTCTTCAGTACATCCTCTGGTCTCACCTTCAGTTGATGATAACCACTTCTCAAGTCTATCTTTGAAAAGTATCTTGGTCCCTTTAACTGATCGAACATGTCGTCGATTCGCGATAATGGATATCTATTCTTGATCGTGACCTTATTCAGCTCTCTATAGTGGATGCAGAGCCGCATTGTCCCATCCTTCTTCTTCACGAATAAAACCGGCGCTCCCCACGGTCATACGCTTGGTTGGATATACTTCTTGTCTAGTAATTCTTGTAGTTGAACCATCAGTTCTTTCATCTCTACCGGTGCCATTCGGTACGGTGCCTTCGATATTGGAGCCATTCCTGGAGCCAAATCGATCACGAACTCAATAACTCTATCTGGAGGAAGTCTTGGCAAATCATCCAGAAATACGTTTGCGAAATCCCTCACTACTAGTATCTCATCTATTTTCGGATTCTCTTTACGACTGTCGACTATGTAAGCTAGATATCCTACACAGCCTTGTCTTAACAACTTCCTGGCCTGCATCATCGTCAGACAACTCGCTTGTCAAGGCGACTTGCTACTATAAAACACAACCTTTGACGGAGTCATAAGATTAATACATTTCTTCTGGCAGTCAATTACCGCCCCATAATTAGATAACAAGTCCATACCCAAAATAATGTCGAATTCTCCAAGTCGAATAGGGATAAGATCTACGTTCATGATATTACCCTTAATATCCACTCTAAAATTCTTATGCACGTACTTAACAGGAATTATTTCTCTATTCCCAATTTTTATGTTCATGGGGTATTCTAACTCGTCCTTAAGCAATTCTAAGTTCATAGCAAAGTCATCGGGTATAAATGAACAAGTAGAACCCGAATCAAATAATACATAAGCATTAACTTTATTGATCGAAATGATACCTGACACCACATCGCGAGACTGCACTGCATCCTGCACTGTCATGTTGAATGTTCTAGCGGTCGGTCGGTTGGTTGTAGTTGGTCCTGTGATAGTCAGAGTGCTTCCACCGCTGTTTCCTCTATTCCCTCCTGATCCCATCCCTCCAGATCCCTTCTTAGGATAATCCCTTGCAAGATGATATTTTGAGAGACAAGTGAAGTAGTCACCCTTCTTTGGGTTAGGACAGTTAGGTGCTATGTGGCCTTCTTGACCACAATTGTAGCACACTCATTTTCCCTTCATGCAAACTCCCAGATGAGCTTTTTCATAGGTTGGGCACGCTTCAATCTTCTTCTTCTACCCTCCTTGTTGACTTCCAGCTAACGAGTTATCAGACCACTTTCTCTTTTGATTATGGCTACCCCCTGTGCTACTTCCACCAGTCTTGTTAACTCCTTCATTCTCACTCTTTTTCTTCTTCTGATCCTGATTATATTTAGTTACCGCATCGCTTCTACCCTCAGCGAGTATGGCCTTCTCTAACACTCCAGCAAAAGTGTTCAATTGGAACATTGACACCTTCTTTATATATATCGTGGCTTCATCCTCTTCAAAATATCTTGCCTTCTTCTCATCAAGATGCACTTGGTATGTGGCGAACCTAGCCAACTCGTTGAACCTTGCCGCATAATCACTACTACATACACTCCCTCGCTTCAACCTCCGAAACTTAACTTCCATTTGGTTTTGCGAACTGGTCGGAAAATATATCTCGAAAATACCTTATTAGATATTGAAAGGTTTGGTGAAAATCAAAGTAGCAATCAAATTGCAAAAATAGCGAAAGCAAAATAAAATCAAATTTTAAAATTTTTCACAAACCAATTACCCAGATCATCCTTTATGCATATTATTAATTAAAACGAAGAACAAGAAGTTATGGAATCATACCCTTGTAGATATAAGCTTCCATAGGTACGAGTTCACCTCCTACTTCTCCGCGATCTCCTTGAATCTCCGGGTAGATTCCTTCCTTTGATCAATGTTAGCCACCCAAGTATATGGCCTCTAGAGGTGATCCACCAAGGAAGAACAATTTTCAAGAAGAAGGGTGTATTGGCTCAAACCCTAGTTTTTTCTATCTCTATAGAAAAAGGGGGCGTACTCTCCAACTATTGGAATTACGTTAATCTGATATCTGATATAAGACTCCTCTTATAAAGATATCAGGTAACCCTATTTAATTAAAATAAGGTATTATTTATTTAATTAAACTCTTTTAATTAAATGGGCTCCCTAATCTTATTAGGGATAATTAATTAAACTCCTTTAACTAATTTTCCCTCATAATCCTATTAGGAATAAATGAGAGTACTTATATTAAATTAATTCCTAAACTCTTTTAGAAATTAAAATAATAATAATTGTAATAATATTAATAAGACTCCTCTTATTAATTTATATTTAATATTTCTAAAATATTAAATTGTTAGTTTCCGGAGGCACAATAGATATCTAGAAGGGGGGGGGGGGGGTTGAATATATAATTAAAAACTTTTCTTTTAAACTAGTTAGAATGATGGTGATTAATGCACAGCGGAATGAGTATTTGTTAAACCTTCTTTTAGATATCTTGAATTAATGAGAGTGAGACAGTTATGACAGTTATAGCAGTTATAGCAGGTATATCAGTTATAATGGACACAACAGTTTTAAGTGGTTCAGAGCACTTGTTTGAAAGAACTTAGTAGCTGAGCAAGCTTTCTCTTTTTCTCAGATCGTAGAGTTGAGCGTTGAGTGTTCTTGTGCGTTTTTGTTCAATGCTTGCTTGCTTCTCTCATCTATCTGTGTTTTGTATATATGTGATCCTTTTAAATCTATCCGTTGAAGTCATCTGATGAGGCATTAAATGCATTTGACATTTTTGAGCTTTGATAAAGACTTTTATGCACATCTTCTGAATTGCAATCTGGCTCACTGACACAACAGACTACTTTCTCACCTAACACCTGAAAAGGTGTTTTCCTCTGCCCAATGGTCCTTTTCTTAGCTTCTTGAATACGTTCCTTTTGATCAATACTAAGGATATCTTTTGTACCGTTGGGACTGGTGAGTGTTTCAACGTTCAAAACCCATTCCACATTTGTTGGAATTTGTTTCTAAACAAAAGATAAGGCTCGATGCTTCTGACACAAGACAGATGATACTCTACGATGCATATCGTGGTGTCTTGTCATATTTGTGCTTGATCTGAATAGAACACTACGATTTCTTTCAAGGGTTTTCATGCTACGATCTTTCCACACTACAATCTTTACTTGCTCGTCTTGCAGACTCTACGTTTCCGAGAGCACACTACGATCTCTGAGTTAGCTTCGGCAAACGTCTAGAGCACTCTACAATTTTTGGAGAGGCCCTTCGAGGCAGATACACTACGATCTTCTAAGCTCTACGATCCTGCCTTAGCTTCTGCATTCTGTTGATCAGCTGGATAGACTACGATTCTCTTCAAAGCCTATCTATTTCTTTCTAGTCATAGATCAATCCAACATTTTTGATCTCTTTATCTATACAAGTGAACATTAAAGGCTACGATCAACCTAACAATTTTGATCTATCACTAAGTCCTTGTACATATATTCCTTGAAGGACTTTATATATAATCATGAGCATTTACTTTAAAACATCAAATCAAAATATGCATTCTTCCAACAATCTCCCCCTATTTGATGTTGACATAACCAATGAGATTTGTTGTCATGATTATTAAATTTTATATGCAGTTGCAGCAAAGTAAACATGACTTATTATTTCAGTGAGCAGCTAAAATTTCTAGAGAATAAGCATGAATTTATTGATGTATAAAGACAGATATTACATTTAAGTTTGATTACATCAATACGACTTAAAATTTAACTTATCTCTATTTCTTCGACCTTTTGCTTCTTGGAGGATTTGCATATTCCTCAGCTCTCCTTTTTCTGCTAGCTTCATCCCTTCTGGCTAAATCTTCCAGCTCACTTGGGCTTAGTCTAGGATTATGATCATGCCTATTCATGAATGCAGGATCTCCAATTGGCATTCTTAGGCCTGTTGTTGTTACCTCATGAGAGCTGGTAGTTGGCCTTAGACTCTTTAATGGTTGAGCCATTAAAACTTCCTGCTGATTAGCTCGTTGGGTCTGATGGTTGGATTGTAGAGTCTGCTGGTGGATTTGCCTTGTAGGAGGATTCCTCGAGGATTGAGTTTGAAATTGACCTCTGCCTCTGCCCTTGCCTCCCTGATCTCCTTTCCCTTTATTCTCCCCCTTTATGTCAGCATCAAGGGTTCGAATGTCTTCAGAGAGGCGAGTGACTCCTTGGACAAGCTCGTTGAGTTGACTTTGAGTTTGAGCAATGTCCTCACGATTTTCTTGGATCAAAGCATCAGAACGAGTTTCACGTCGTTGAAGGATGTTTAGGACAGTTTTAGTCTACTACATTTGACCCATGGAGAAGTCTTGGAATTCCTTGACTACAGTTTGGAAACTTGTGATACTCTTTATCATTAGTTCTTTTTGAGATTCTTGAGTCTTTTGTAAGATCAAGACAACATCCCTATGTCTTTTAGCTGCGAGAAAGTGGATGTCATCCCTGTCTTTTATGCATTGAAGCATTTCTTTGATGATCTCTTTAAGCGTTTTAGAGAGCTCAGAGCTTAGGGAGCTTGGGAGATTATTTGTAGCATTGATCATTAATGTTAATCTTAGCTGAATAAGTGCAGTGTGATCTTCAAGACTCTCATCGAGTTCCTTGATCACTTTCACAGACATTGCTGACAAATCAGCCTTTGTGGACAACTCTGAAAGAATTTCATTGAGTTGGGGAATTTGTGAAGGAGGTGGTGTGCTGTTGAATTGATCTTGCAATGAGTAGAGAGCAAGATCAAGATTAAAGTATTCATTTTTGGATGAGGAGGGAATATCTGATGGAGAGGCCTGGGTTTGGATGTTTAAGTTTGGTGGCTCTACGATTTGAGGTTGAGATTCTACAATGGAGCTGGAGTCAGTGATCGTAGAGATGGTGGGATGTGGGAGCATTATGAAGTTGATCTTATTTGGTTCCTCAGTTACGGAATTTTGGGATTCTGCAACTGGAAATTGGTTTAGTGGATAAAGAATTACTTCCAACCATCGTGGGAATTCATAAAACTGATTAAATGAGGATGATGGCAAGTGATTAACTCAAGAGAGGTTGGGATGAGATAAAGATTTCCTCGGGTTTATTCTTTGAGGAAGAGTTGTTTGTGAGTAACTTCTTGGCAAAGTTGAATCTTCCTGGGAATCCATTAGTTAGCACTGAGATGGACGGATACTCTTTGAAGCTCCAAAACATGTGACTCCAAGAGTTTAGAATTTGAGCTTGATGGAAAGGTATCATAGGTAGATATGCAAACAGTTGCTCATAGTTGGCTCTTCTGTACCCATCAATACCCATAACTATAATCTCGACTGTAAGACCCCAACTTATTATAAATAAAATTAAATTTTCTCTATTTATTATTTTGAAATAGTAAGGGTTGATTTGATTAATGTGGTTAGTTATGGGTAGAATGCGCAAATATTTCAAATAAGCAAGTGGTTATAAAATATTCATTTTTGTCGGAGAATATTAGTTTGGTCGTAGAATATTCTTACTGTCGGGGAATATTCGTTCGATGGCGCAGCCTTGTGTGGGCCCCATAACGGAAAACGATTGGATGAAGGAAAACGACAAATATAAGTTGTTTATAAATAACGGCGTAGTTATTACTGATTAATCTTTGTTGGAATACCCTATGGTTAAAACACGATGAAGACACGGTATTGCACCAATTATTGATTCTTACGTAGGAAGGCATTACTCAATAATTATTACAGTAGTTACTGTTCAATATTTTATTTTATTCAATAATTGCTACGTTGATATTTTATATTATTGTTGTTTCAATAATTATCACTACACAGTATTTTCATTATCAGATCAATAATTTATATTATTTGAATAATATTATTAGATAACATTATTGGCAATGTCTAGAAAGTTCTGCTCAAGGAGAGGTTTGGTCACCTAATCATGCCACTTGGTAGTGAGAAAATCCTTATTGAAAGCCCCATTTTCCCGAGCGCACGCCTTGTCACATGATTGTGATTCTGTAATATTATTTGTGAATAATTAATTATTGATTTATATGATAAGGAAAATATTCATTTTATGTGGATATAGATGGAGAAAATTTTAAAGTGACAATTGTTGAAAAATTGATATTTTATCTTTTCTGATAAATAATTCATTTAAATATATTATTATATTTTAATAATATAATAATGGTGATATTTTATAATGAATGTGGGATATATGAGTATATGAGGAGGAAGAATATTTTGTTGCAATAAATGTTTAAAACATGTTAAACATGTCGGTGGACCCCATTTCTTGACTAAAATTTGATTATAGCCAGTAAAATCGCCCGTTTGTGAATTTCGGTCAATTTCTGTTTGGAATTTGGAAAAACTTTCTTCTGTAAAGTTGTAGATAATGAAATTTCCTATAAAAAGGACACAAGGTTCAAATTTTTCTGATAAAAGGTCTATTTATTATGAATTATTGAAGTTCTGAAGTTCTGAAATAATTATTTTTTAAAAAGTTTTAAATTTGTTTTAAAAGAAAAATGTTTTTGATATGTTTGGTGGGCTTATTTGTTGTCAAGCATGGCTGAATTCAGATATTAGAATGTGTGCGTAGGAATTTATATATAATATATTAATATTATATTAAATTTTCTGCTTTGGTGTTCTAAGCATTTTCCTATAAATAGGGTGCTTAGGTTAGAATTAAAAATCACACCAGAAACTAAAGTTTTCTCTCTATATTATCAAGCGTATTCTTGTGAGTATTTTGATACCTTGAGTGTTGCTTATACTGATGCAAGTTCCTTTAGCACTATATTCGTAATTCCAAATGGAAATCTTCGTCTTTTCAAGGTAAGAGATTTTATTTTTTTTAAAAAAATGATGTTATTTCTTCTAATATCATTATGCTGGATTATTGGTAAGATTTTTTTTTCTTGTGAAATTCTTGTCTTTTAGTGTCGGGGTTACTATTCGCGTATACGGCACTATTCACGAATACGACACTATTCACAAAAAAATTAAATTTTCGTTTTTGTCCAAAATATCTATTGTGGATACTAGATTTGATTGTATCCATGTTTTGATCATTCTTGAATTTTACTTCACTATGATTATTTATGAAGTATTTTTGAACTCGGATTGTTTAAAGCACGAATCCTTAATATTTGTTCTTTTGTTTCACTGGATTCGTTTTCTTTAAAATATTTTTCATCATCCTCAGTCCTAAAAGGTGATATTACTGAATATCTTTGGCCTGTAGTGCAAAGATGGTTTATTTTCTTATGAATATCTTTGGCCCGTAGTGCAAAGATGTACAGGTGTTGAGATGAACATGACCGACTGATGAATATCTTTGGCCTGTAGTTCAAAGATGAATATTTGATTCAAGATGAATATTGATTGATGTTATAGGGATAAAATATTGATGATGGACTTTTAAATTCATAGATTAATTTCATTCTCTACGTAACTCATCTATGAATTATTATTTCCGCTGCGAATATTCATATGAAACATATTGTTTATTATATTCTATAAGATTTTTTTTCCTGTTGAAGACTAACGATAATTTGTTCTATATTATCTTAGTCATAATATTCTTTACTGGGCTAGTTGAGCTCACCCTTTTCCTTTTTGTTCCATTTTTCTTCTCAGGAGGCGAGAATGTAGCGAGTACTAGTCGGGGTGTGGAATGATGGTTCTAGAAGTTGTTTTAGTAGTCCTCACCATTTTTATAAAATAATGTACCAATAATTGTAATGAGGACTTAGTTGGGTATGGATATTGTCTAGATGACAATATTTGTATTTAAACTTATAGTTTATATGTTGTATTAATAAAGTTGTAGTTGTTTCTGTACCATGTTATTGACAACTCAAAATGGGTGATGTATACCTATTTTGGGGAGTCGCATTAATATCGAGCTTAGGATATGATCTCTGGCGGAGATCGGGGAATAGAACTAGGAGGGGAGAGACGAGTAAATCCTTCGCTAGTGTGTCTTACCTAAGCTTATTTGTTGGTTGGTCAGTATAGAGGAATATTATATGATTTGTTAATTTCTTTAATTAACCCTTGTTTTATGGCAGTATTTGAGAATGGCGACCGAGAATGTTAATAGTGGAGTAAATGAGACCGTGGAGAGAGATTACTGGTGGGAATCTGTGAAACGTACCTATCCAGCCGCACTCAGCATGTCTTGGGAGACGTTTTAGAAACTTTTCAATGACAAGTACTTTCCTGAAAGTATTCGTCATATGAAGGAAGTGGAGTTCATTAGACTGGAACAAAATAACATGGCGATGTCCCAGTACGAGGCAAAGTTTGCAGAGTTATCCAGGTTTGCACCTCATTTGGTGGAGAATGAGGATCGTATGACGCGGATGTTTCTGAGAGGTTTGAAACCCGACATACATCAGTATCTCATTTCTCATAAATTTTCTCTCTATTCAGATGTTGTCAACAGGGCTCAATTGTTAGAGCGAGATAACGAGTACGTTCAACCGAGGGACCATAACCAGTTCATACCGTAGATAGCGATCAATAGAACAATGATAACCAAATAAGAAAGAAAAAGATTTTGACAAAAATGGTAACCACTCGTGGTAATCATGGCCATGAGAATAGAAGAAGCGAGTGTCTGGGAGGAGATTTTAAAATGAGGAGATTCAATAATGACCATGTGAAGACGTCAAAGACCAAAGCAGAACAATGTGTTCTAAGGGAGGAGAACGACCACCGGTCGTATGCTATAATGCGGGAAAGAGGGACATATCAGTCCAAACTGTCCACAACAGGTCAAGGTATGTTATAATTGTGGAAAGGAAGGACATATCGCTTGAGATTGTACAGTAGCGTAACCAAGTTCAGCAGGGATGGTGACTCAAAAGGTTGTCCCAGAAAAGTCAAAGTCAACGGTTCCTGGAAGAGCGTTTGTTGTAACTAGTCAAAATGCGAGGAACCCAAACTAGGTGATCACGGGTAAGCTAATCATAAATTCTTGCGAAGTTTATACCTTACTTGATACCGGTGCTACCCATTCATTTATCTCTCCTACTTGTGCTCAACGTTTAAACTTGACTCCGGAGAAATTAGACTTTGATTTATCTGTGGAGACTCCATTAGGAGAAACTTTCATCACATCCACTGTTTATAAATCTTGTTTGATCCAAGTTGGCACCATCACATTACCTGTTGACCTTATCTCTTTAAAGATACTTGCTTTTGATGTGATTTTAGGGATTGATTGGTCAACTACTCATCATGCCAAAATTGATTGTTTGCGTAAGGTTGTTAGTTTTCATATTCCTAATCAACCTCTTGTACGAATTCAAGCAACTAAACCATTAAAATCAATCAATGTCATATCTAGTCATAAAGCTATTTGTTTATTGAAAAATGGATGTCAAGTTTTCTTAGCCCATGTTATGGATTTGAATAAAGACACGTCAGATTTGAATAATATTCCCGTTGTTAGTAAATTTCCTGACGTGTTTCCTAAAGAACTTCTTGGTCTACCCCCAGAACGTGAAGTTGAATTCTTTATTGATCTTGAACCTGGTACAAAGCCCATTTCTAAAACCCCATATCGAATGGCTCCTATTGAACTTTAGGAGTTAAAGGTCCAACTACAGGAGTTGTTGGACATCAGTTTTATTCGTCTCAGTACATCTCCTTGGGGTGCTCCTATTTTATTTATAAAGAAGAAAGACGGGAGTATGCGACTTTGTATTGACTATCGAGAATTGAACCATGTCACCATCAAGAATAGGTATCCGTTACCTCGTATTGATGACCTGTTTGACCAATTGCAAGGAGCACAATTCTTTTCAAAGATTGATCTTCGTTCTGGATATCATCGACTGAAGATTAGAACCGAGGATATTCCAAACACTGCTTTCAGAACTCGGTACGGGCATTATAAATTCTTAGTCATGTCTTTTGGATTGACTAATGCTCCGGCGACTTTCATGGATATGATGAACCGAGTATTCAAGGATTATTTGGATCAGTTCGTTGTTGTCTTTATTGATGACATCCTCATATAATAAAAAAGCCGTGAAGATCATGAGTACCATTTGAAGCTGGTACTCCAAAGGCTTCGTGAAAACAAGCTATATGCCAAGTTGAAGAAATGCGAGTTCGGCTTGAGGAAGTAGCATTCCTTGGGCACGCGGTGTCAAAACATGGAGTATCTGTTGACCGGCCAAGATTGAAGCAATACAAAGTTGGGAGCAACCAAGCCCGATGAATCAAGTCATGTAGCTTTACGGGCTTAGCTAGTTATTATCGGAGATTCATGGAAGGATTTTCTCGAATTGCTACTCCTTTAACTCAGCTTACTCGGAGGGATACAAAATTCGTATGGAGCGAAGAATGCGAGAAGAGTTTCCAAGAGCTTAAGAGGAGACTTATTTCGGCACCTATTCTAACAATACCATCTGGTTCAGATGGATTTGTTATCTACAGCGATGCTTCAGTAAAAGGGTTAGGATGTGTTCTTATGCAACGTGGGAAAGTTATAGCCTATGCCTCGCGACAACTTAAAGAGTATGAGAGGAATTATCCTACTCATGATCTAGAGTTGGTAGCAGTCGTTTTCGCGCTAAAGATCTGGAGGCACTATCTATATGGGGAGAAAGTGGAGATATATTTAGACCATAAAAGCCTCAAATATTTCTTCACCCAAAAAGAACTCAACATGCGGCAACGACGTTGGCTCGAGCTGTTGAAAGACTACGGCCATACCATTTAATACCATCCTGGAAAAGCGAACGTGGTAGCCGACACATTGAGTAGAAGATCATACGTGGGAACGAGTGTGATGTTATCAACACAAAGGCCCATTTTGTGTGATTTACAAAAGATGAAGATAGAATTTAAGACTCCGGGGACCAACTTTAATCGAAAAAGTTAAAGTTGCTCAAGCCACAGACCCGGAGCTGACGCGTATGAAGAAGAAAGTACAAGAAGGTGTTATTCCAGTGGCAAGAATCGATGAAGAAGGAATACTTCGAGTCCACTCCAGACTTTGTGTTCCTAACGATTCTGATTTGAAGTACAAGATCATGATGGAGGCACACAATACACCATTTGCAATCCATCCTAGAAGTACCAAAATGTATCATGATCTTCGACATACATTTTGGTGGAATAATATAAAGAGAGAGATTGCAAAGTTTATCTCGATATGTTTAACTTGTCAACGTGTAAAGGCGGAGCATCAAGTGCCTAAGGGTCCATTGTAACCACTTGAGATTCTGAAATGGAAGTGGAAACATATTACCATGGATTTTGTTATGGGTCTTCCCACGGTTTCTCAAGGCATAAATGTTATTTGGGTAATTGTTGATAGATTAACTAAGTCTGCTCATTTCTTGCCGATACGGGAGACTTATTCCCTTGAACGTATTTCTAGTATGTATGTAAATGAGATTATGAGATTGCATGGCATGCCAGTATCCATTGTTTCGGATCGTGACCCAAGATTCACTTCACTATTTTGGGTTAGCTTGCAAAGAGCTATGGGCACGGATTTACGATTTAGTTCGGCATACCATCCTCAAACGGACGGACAATCATAGAGGACTATTCAAACTCTTGAAGATGTATTAAGACTCTGTGTCCTAGACTTCAAAGGGAGTTGGGATAAGTATTTACCGTTGGTGGAATTCTCCTACAACAACAGTTATCAGGCAAGTATAGGGGTAGCTCCATTCGAAGCATTGTATGGACGAAAGTGTCGCTCTCCAATATGTTGGAATGAGGTGGGTGAAGCAACATTGTTGGGACCCGAGTTGGTACGTATGACTACGGAAAAGATCCAAATGATTTGATAACGTATACAAACGGCCCAAGATCGACAAAAGAGTTATGCGGATCTTCATCGAAAGGATGTGGAATTTAGTATTGGGGATCATGTATTATTGCGTGTTGCCCCATGGAAGGGAGTTACAAGATTCAGAAAGAGAGGAAAGCTCAATCCACGATTTATTGGTCCATTTCAGATTCTTGACCGAGTAAGAAATGTAGCCTATAGACTCGCGTTACCTCCAAGTATGTCTCATGTTCATAATGTTTTTCATATATCTGTACTTCGTAAATATGTGAAAAACCCGAACCACATTATTGAGTTAGAACCGGATGAGAAAGCCGAAGACTTAACGTACGAGGAGGTACCTATCAAGATCTTGGATAGGAAGGAGCATGTCTTACGTACAAAGGTCATACCACAAGTTAAGGTTTTGTGGAGAAACCATGCTATTGAGGAAATGACCTGGGAGTTGGAAACGGAAATGAAAGTGAGGTATCCTCACCTTTTCGAAACACCAGGTACGTACGTCAATTTCGAGGACGAAATTTTATAAGGAGGGGAGGTTGTAAGACCCCAACTTATTATAAATAAAATTAAATTTCCTCTATTTATTATTTTGAAATAGTAAGGGTTGATTTGATTAATGTGGTTAGTTATGGGTAGAATGCGCAAATATTTCAAATAAGCAAGTGGTTATAAAATATTCATTTTTATCGGGGAATATTAGTTTGATCGTGGAATATTCTTACTTTGCTTGGAGAATATTAAATGCGGCACCTACTGACCTTATGTGGGCCCCATAACGAAAAATGATTGGATGAAGGAAAACGACAAATATAAGTTGTTTATAAATAACTTGGTAGTAGTTATTACTAGTTATCTTGTTGGAATACCCGGTGGTTAAAACACAAGAAGATTACAGTATTGCACCAATTATTGATTCTTACGTAGGAAGGCATTACTCAATAATTGTTACAGTAGTTACTTATCAATATTTTATTTTATTCAATAATTGCTACGTTGATATTTTATATTATTGTTGTTTCAATAATTGTCACTACACAGTATTTTCACTATCAGATCAATAATTCATATTTGAATAATATTATTAGATAACATTATTGGCAATGTCTAGAAAGTTCTCGCTTAAGGAGAGGTTTGGTCACCTAATTGCGCCAGCAATGAGAGAAATCCTTATTGAAAGCCCCTCTCTCCCTGAGGACCGCACGGTTGTTAGTATTGTGATTCTCGTAATATTATTTGTGAATAATTAATTATTGATTTATATGATAAGGAAAATATTCATTTTATGTGGATATAGATGGAGAAAATTTTAAAGTGACAATTGTTGAAAAATTGATATTTTATCTTTTCTGATAAATAATTCATTTAAATATATTATTATATTTTAATAATATAATAATGGTGATATTTTACAATGAATGTGGGCTATATGAGTATATGAGGAGGAAGAATATTTTTGTTGCAATAAATATTTAAAATATGTTAAACATGTCGGTGGACCCTATTTTTTGACTGAAATTTGATTATAGCCTGTAAAATCGTCCGTTTATGAATTTTGGTCAATTTCTGTTTGGAATTTGGAAAAATTTTCTTCTGCAAAATTGTAGATAATGAAATTTCCTATGAAAAGGATATGAGGTTCGAATTTTTCTGATAAAAGGTCTATTTATTATGAATTATTGAAGTTCTGAAGTTCCGAAATAATTATTTTTTAAAAAGTTTTAAATTTGTTTTAAAAGAAAAACGTTTTTGATATGTTTGGTGGGCTTATTTGTTTGTCAAGCATGGCTTGAATTTAGATCTTAGAATGTGTGCGTGAGGAATTTATATATAATATATTAATATTATATTAAATTTTCTCTTTTCAGTGTTCTAAGCATTTTCCTATAAATAGGGTGCTTAGGTTAGAATTAAAAATCACACCAGAAACTAAAGTTTTCTCTCTCTATATTATCAAGCGTATTCTTGTGAGTATTTTGATACCTTGAGTGTTGCTATACGGTGCAAGTTCCCTTTAGCACTATATTCAGAATTCCAGTCAGAAGTACTGTCTTTTCAAGGTAAGGGATGTTATTTTTTTTAATGATGTTATTTCTTCTAATATCATTATACTGGATTATTGGTAAGATTTTTTTTTTCTTGTGAGATTCTTGTCTTTTAGTGTCGGGGTTACTATTCGCGTATATGGCACTATTCACGAATACGACACTATTCACAAAAAAATTAAATTTTCGTTTTTGTCCAAAATATCTATTGTGGATACTAGATTTGATTGTATCCATGTTTTGATCATTCTTGAATTTTACTTCACTATGATTATTTATGAAGTATTTTTGAACTCGGATTGTTTAAAGCATGAATCCTTAATATTTGTTCTTTTGTTTCACTGGATTCATTTTCTTTAAAATATTTTTCATCATCCTCAGTTCTAAAAGGTGATATTACTGAATATCTTTGGCCTGTAGTGCAAAGATGGTTGATTTTCTTATGAATATCTTTGGCCCGTAGTGCAAAGATGTACAAGTGTTGAGATGAACATAACCGAGTGATGAATATCTTTGGCCTGTAGTGCAAAGATGAATATTTGATTCAAGATGAATATTGATTGATGTTATAGGGATAAAATATTAATGATGGACTTTTAAATTCATAGATTAATTTCATTCTCTACGTAACTCATCTATGAATTATTATTTCCGCTGCGAATATTCATATGAAACATATTGTTTATTATATTCTATCAGATTTTTTTTCCTGTTGAAGACTAACGATAATTTGTTCTATATTATCTTAGTCATAATATTCTTTACTGGGCTAGTTGAGCTCACCCTTTTCCTTTTTGTTCCATTTTTCTTCTCAGGAGGCGAGAATGTAGCGAGTACTAGTCGGGGTGTGGAATGATGGTTCTAGAAGTTGTTTTAGTAGTCCTCACCATTTTTGTAAAATAATGTACCAATAATTGTAATGAGGACTTAGTTGGGTATGGATATTGTCTAGATGACAATATTTGTATTTAAACTTATAGTTTATATGTTGTATTAATAAAGTTGTAGTTGTTTCTGTACCATGTTATTGACAACTCAAAATGGGTGATGTATACCTATTTTGGGGAGTCATGATTAGTATCGAGTAGGGATATGATCTCTGGCGGAGATCGGGGAATAGAACTAGGAGGGGAGAGACGAGTAAATCCTTCGCTAGTGTGTCTTACCTAAGCTTATTTGTTGGTTGGTCAGTATAGAGGGATATTATATGATATGTTGATTTCGTTAATTAACCCTTATTTTATGGCAATATTTAAGAATGGCGACTGAGAATGTTAACAGTGGAGTAAACGAGACCGTGGAGACACCTTTACTCACCAACGAGGAAAACGTGCAACAGGCTGGCAATGTTCCTCCTGTGAACAACACCACTGAGCAGATGATGAACGACGGGATGTTTAGAAGCTTTTTGCAGTTCATGCACAATCAGACGAGGGAGACTCATGTACAAAATATAGGTGGAAATGATAACAATGCACGGTTTGTCACAGCCAAGCAGTTCAAAGAGTTGGGACCACCAGAATTCTGGGGAAAGCCGGATACGATTAAGGAAGAAACGTGGGTCAAACAAATCACCAAGATATTCGATGTCTTGGGATGCACGGAGGAACAGAAGGTTCCATTCGCCACCTTTATGTTCCGTAATGAAGCAGATTACTGGTGGGAATCTGTGAAACGTACCTATCCAACCGCACTCAACATGTCTTGGGAGACGTTTCAGAAACTTTTCAATGACAAGTACTTTCCTGAAAGTATTCGTCATATGAAGGAAGTGTAGCCATTAAATCGGAACAAAATAACATGATGGTGTCCCAGTACGAGGCAAAGTTTGCAGAGTTATCCAGGTTTGCACCTCATTTGGTGGAGAATGAGGATCGTATGACGCGGATGTTTCTGAGAGGTTTGAAACCCGACATACGCCAAGATCTCATTTCTCATAAATTTTCTCTCTATTCAGATGTTGTCAACAGGCTCAATTGTTAGAGCGAGATAACGAGTAATACGTTCAACCGAGGGACCATAACCGAGTTCATACTGGGAGATAGCGATCCAATGTAACAATGATAACCAAATAAGAAAAAGAAAAACAGATGATAAAATGGTAACCACCACGGTGGTAATCATGGCCATGAGAATAGAAGAAGCGAGTCGGGAGGAGATTTTAAAAGAGGAGATTCAATAATGACCATGTGAAGACGTCGGCACCAAAGAAAGAATGTTTACGGGAGGAGAAACGACCACCCGGTCGATGCTATAATCATGCGGAAAGAGGGACATATCGGTCAAAACTGCTCACAACAGCTTCAAGGTATGTTATAATTATGGAAAGGAAGGATATATCGCTTCGAGATTATACAAGATGGCGAAACCAAGTTCAAGCAGGATGGTGACTCAAAAGGTCATCCCGTAAAAGTCAAAGTCAACAGCCTCGAAGAGCGTTTTTGTTATAATCGGTCAAAATACGAGGAACCCAAACGAGGTGTTCTGTATATATGTACCAATAATTGTAATGAGGACTTAGTTGGGTATGGATATTGTCTAGATGACAATATTTGTATTTAAACTTACAGTTTATATGTTGTATTAATAAAGTTGTAGTTGTTTCTGTACCATGTTATTGACAACTCAAAATGGGTGATGTATACCTATTTTTGGGGCGTCACTTCGACCTCGTCCCCTTCATCCTCTTCTCTGCTTTTGTTGGAGGATTCCATTATCTCAATGGCCTCATAATGTTCTTGCACTAGTTCCTCTTCATTTCTAGCAAAGACCTCTTTTTCTGTCATAGAGGTGTCATGAGCCTCCCCCTCAACTTGATCATCTTCTTGTACTATCAATAGCTCCCCCTCAACTGGAGCACTTTCTAGGATGGGAGCTTCAGGCATCTCCCCCTTAACAGGTGTATTCTCTATCAGATCTTCAAGTGTCTCCCCCTCAGTTTGAGCTTTGACTTTTTGGCTTTCATTTGCTGATTCTGTTTCAGCAACCAATTCTTTGTCTTCCCTCTTTAGTACTTCTTCATTGACAAGAATATATTTCTTGACCAGTTTTCTTCTTGGTTTTCTAGGCTGAGCCACAGCCTCAGGACTTTCTTGAACTTCAGTTTTGTCTTGCTAACTAGCCAGAATGTTTGATTCAGCTACTTCCTTGCTTGATGTATTTCGTCTGGTCTCTATGATCGGTAGAGACTCTACGATCGAAGAGATGGATGGCCTTTTGGACTTGTGGCTGATTTTATTCTTCTTCAACAGCTGAGATATGGTAGCTCTATCTTCTTCTGCCTTAGCCTGCTGTTGCTTCCTTCTTAGGATCCTTAGAGTCTCAATGTCCGAGGACTCTACGGGCTTATTGGTAGTGGATCCTTGAGGCTCTTCTGTAGTTTTGGCCTTCAGCTTTCTTTTGCCCTTGATTTTTCTGATCAATGCAATGGGTTCTACCTTGTTAGCTTCTTCTTCAGTTTCTCTGACAACTAACATATTTCCTAGCACTCCTGATTCCTTTATTTCACCAGTTCTTCCACTGGATTCAGACATTATTTGTATATTTCAGCTGGATTCCTTTTCCAGTTCTCGAATAGTTGCTGAGTCATTCGACGTTTTGGATTAATGGCTTCTCCTTCATCGTCCTCAAATAAGTCACCCAGAGCAGGTTGTAGGATGATGCTTATAAATCGCCCATAGAGCATCTTTTGAGAGCTCTTTATCTTCTTTGAGCTGATTAACCACTTCCCAATCCATTCAAGTAATAGAGCCCCATAGTTAAGTTGTATTTCATAACATATGGCAGTCATGAGCTTGAGTTGCACCTCATTTACAGAGTCATGACCAGAGCTCTTGCAACATATACATTTTCCAAGAATATCAGCTAGAAATTCATACCTCTGTGGAAACTCCTTCTTCTTGTATCCTTTGACAGAGGGTGATTTCTTGTGATGCATCTTTTTGAGTCCCTTATGGAAGTCTATGCCATCTATGGACGGATACCCTTCAGGTTTGAGACCTAGGGCTAGATTGATGTCCTCAGCCTTTATTTTGATTTCTACGTTCCTGACTTTCGCAGTGATGGTGTTGTTTTCAAATACACCATTATTATAGAATTCTTTTACCAGCTTCGGGTAGATCAATGTGTCTGTACCCAAAGCTTCTTCGAGACCCACCTTCTTCAGTAATGACAGAGTCTTGAGAAATTTGGGTTCAGCTGTTTTGAACTTGTCAAAGAAAAGTCTGTAGCCAGAGATGACGTTAGAAGCCGCCATTGATTTTCTTGCAGGAAGTGTGACTGACTGAGCTTTCTTCTGGTTTAGGGTTTCTGCTTGAGAGAGGAAGAGAGAGATGATCTTTTGAACTTCAGATTTCACAAAGACGATTTTAATTTGTACTTGTAACTTCCTTCTCTCTAATTTGCTTAGTGGGACAGGTGTCAAGTTTTGCTTGGCTCTACGAATTCTGACTTAGGAGGATTTTACTGATTTGCCCCTTAACTTCTTCTGAGCTAATATGTTCTTTGGGATGGTCCTTGGATTCGTCGAGTCTGTTCTACCATCGTTGAGTCTGCATTCGCCAGCTTTTCATGTCTCCGAATCGCAATCGCTGAGTCCGACTTCGTGATCGTCGAGTCTAAATATCAATCGTCGAGTCCGATTTGAGTCCTTGATGAATCTTTTGACTTAGGTTAGAGTTTATGCCCTAGAGGCCAATTATTTGATATAATTGCTTAACGCTTTTGATATTATATTTGATTGAATAAATATATGATTTTATTATGGTTTTATTTATCGCGTAATATAATTGTTAACATAATAAAATTCCTTAGAATAGTGATACAAATTATATAGTTTCAAGTATGTGACTTGAATATGAGATTATATATTACCATTAGTATCGTTGTTCTTAAATGTCCTTAATCGAGTATCATTGTTGATGGGACAACAATGATGCATCGAGACTAGTATGGATCGATCGATGACCAAATCTCATTGGTCATAAATATATGAGATATTAAGTCAATGCATAGGTACATGTTAGAGAACGATGTAATCGGATGTACTCCACCATGAGAATTCTATATGGAGCATTATGCGAAGTGTCATTAGCAATTCTCATAAGTGATAATGATGTAATGGTCCTCCGACCAAATCGCTATATTACTACACGAGAATTTATGTACTTTGATATCATCAAATGTCACCTTTAATAGGGTGGACTATAAAGGTGATTATTGGGTTCATCATTAATCGTGGTGAGAAATATGAGTGATCTAGATGGAATTTAACCATCCTATATATTATGGGTGATATCCATAGGCCTTTTCGATCGAGTAGACTATGAAATGCATGGCCATGCTCAAATAGTGATTTGTTTCATATAGTCTACTCATTGATCAAGAAAACTCAGATTAAATTATGAAGAGTATGACACATTCCATGACTCGAGTTTAATCTAGGATATTATGGTTAAAAGGATTAAATTACATTGAAACATCGGTCACAAAAAGGTCAGATCGAATCATCGATCTTATTATTACTGGGTAGCAAAGTGATGCATTACTAGATGCCGCCACACGCTTATAATTTTATAATATGATTTTAAAATTATTGCCAACGTAATAATAACCTATAGGGTCACACACATGTAACGTTATTTAAAAGGGAATTAATTTAAATTTTAAGGATTTAAATATATTAATATGATTAATAGTATTTAAATCACTTAATTTAAATTAAAAGGATAATTTGTATATATGTATATTAATTAAGTAAGACTTAATTAAGAGATATATATATATATATATATATATATTTTATAATTTTATAAAATTAGGTTTTGATTTGATTAATTCCTTTTAACTACTATATATATGATATATATAGCAGCTACTTAGGTAAGATATCATAATTGAAAACCCTAGCCGCTTCTTAGAGAGAGACTAGAGAGAAAACAGCTTCAAAAATCCATTCCTTTTGGTGGCTAGTACCGCAAGTCCTTCTTATTGCAGTAATCGCTCGACTTGCTCGTAAGCGCTGCTCGTGGTGGATACCGTGAGAGGCTTAATCTGGCTTTGTATTAAGGCTGAGATTCGAGGCGCAATGGCTTTCGATTCTCGCTTTTTGTTTATATCCGTATAATCTTCTAAACCTCTCAATTAATTGATTTTCGCATGGATCCTGCTTTTAGGTTTCTAAATTGCTTTAAAATTTTAATTTCATTGCATGCTTCGCGTCAAAAGCCCAACAAAGGGTATCGTAGCTACTCATAAAAAGATTAATTCAGACGTGTTTTAATTGTATTCGATATATATGATATATGATGATGCATGTTTACCGATATAAAATTGAATATATGATATTCGCTTGTATGTATATTCGTAATATATATGATGATACCGTTAATCGATCTTTAATCTATGGAATAACAATATAACTATTCTAATCGGATTAGAAGCATGAAGAATCGCTTTTAATATGATTAATCAAACCGAAATATATGATAAATTTCGGTGTATCGTTATTCGCTTTAATATGATTAAATCAAACCGACATATATGATTTGTTATTATGGGTGTTTTGTGTGGATTAAAATGTATGATTCTCAATTAAATCTTCGTAGATTCAGATGTTTTGAAAAAATTCCGCATCATATGTATTCACCGACCACCGCTGGGGAGACCCCCTTGACCCCCCGTCAGAAGCGCATTTATGGTCGTGTCCCCTATATTTTATATATAGTTTTTTTAATTATATATAAATTGTTATGTGCTTATCAGATATGCATGGTGCATGCTATGGCCTTTTCAATTCATAGGTTAGTGGTTTTTGGTTTTGAAATACTATTGCATGTCGTGCCTTTCTATAAATTCTAATGTAATATTCTCTTCTCATCTAAATCCCTCGAATGTAACTCGAGGTTTCTTTATGTCATGTAATAATCAGAATTGATGAAGATGTCAAGATGGAGAACACAATGGAAAGATGATGATGGAGAGGAGGCGATGCTAGAGGAAGATCCAAGGAAGTTATTTATTTTAAGATCTTTTACCACCTTAGATCGACCTTCAATCTTTCATTAGCTTGAAAAGATCGACAAAGTGGATTGGGCCATAATCGCGACACATTTAATTTTGCACTTTATTTATGCTTGTATGTGATATGATATGATTAATAATGTGCATGCTTAACAAGATTAAAATTGGTGAGATCTAAATTAATAAAATCCTCATTAAATTATTAAGTCTAAATCGATGCCTTCCAATGAATAACACTCATCAAGACCTCGATCAATAGATGTAGGTTTGCCAAAGCAAAGTACCCTATTTATCTAGGTAAGATGCGATAGGATAATTGTGATATCCAAACTATTAAAATCATCAGGGGCCCGACTTAACTAAGTTATCTCAATAGATTGTGGACTTAGAGGCATGTAGTTTGGTTGGTACCATTAGATGGACTAGAAACAAATGTTGTTTACCAAACTATCCAGAGTTATATATGATATAATTGACAAAGGGTTGTCTACCTAAATAATTATGTTTTGAGAGAATAGCCAAAGCTAACTTAAGGCATAATGAAATATGGATCTCGCTCACTAGAAAGATTTAATAGAAAATGCTTTCCTAATTAATGGTGAGGGCTATTAATTTGAATAAAATAGTGGGAGGTATATTTTGAATGTACTATTATCAATTATATAATATCAACTCAGAATTTGACTTATTATTGTTGCACTTATAAATTGTAGATATCAAATGGCAAACAACAACAACACAAATAGTCTTTCATTACGATCACCCTTGAAAAGGACAAGCTAAGTGGAATTAATTTCTCTCGACCGGCATAGAACTTGAGGATTGTCCTCAAACAAGAGCGTAAGCTATATGTCCTCGATGGGCCCATTCCTCGCAAAGACCAAATTGTCATCGCACCACGTGCGAGCATAATGTTTACAAGAAGCATCAAGATGATGCTCGATGTGAGTCAGGTCATGCTAGCAACCATGAACGCCGAGCTTCGTAAGCAAATATGAGTTGATGGATGCTTATGAGATGATCGAGCATCTCAAGAAATTGTTCAAGGGCATGCTCGACAGAGAGGTATGATACAAGCAAGGCGTCAGATCACCGCAAAATGGGTGAACGTGATCCAGCTTGGTCCACATGTGTCAAAAATGATTGGGTATATTGAGTACCTTTGATAGGTCAGGTTTTCCAATCACTCCTAAGCCCAAACCGACCTTTGTTTTGCAATCTTTGAACAAAGAAGCCTACTCTCAATTTGTTATGAACTATCTTATGAATGAAATTGAGAAACCCTCATCGAAGTTGTTGAGCATGTTAAGAACCGCCGAGAACAACATGAAAAAGGCAGACCCGCCCCCCATAATGATGGTGCAAAAGGGGAATGCTAAGGAAATTGGAAAGGCAAGAAGAAGATAGATCTAAATCTTTTGCCAAACCCAATTCCAAAACCAAACAGCTTTTTAAAACCTAAAGGTGGGGTGGCTAAAGAAGGTGAATGTCACTTCGGGAAAACCCGACACCGGAAAAGGAACCGCTATGCTTATCCGAAGAAGTGAAGAAAAGAAAAGGAAGTACGACTTCGATTCGTGTATATATGTTATAGAAGTCAACTTATCTACTTCTACATCATGGGTATTGATACCGGATGTGGTTCTCACATTTGTGTTAATGTGCGTGGACTCAAGGAGTAGAACTTTGGCGAAAAGGAGAGGTCAACCTACGAGTTGAAATAGAGCAAAAGTTGCAGACCGGCCGTAGGAACTTATCATTTATCTTTGCCCACCGGGCTAGTTTTAGAATTAGAAGATTGTTATTTTGTGCCCGCTATAAGCAAAAAATTATTTCGCTTTCTTGTTTGACAAGAAAGGTTTTTCATTTATAATAAAGAACAATCGTTGTTTGTTTTACTTAAATGATATTTGTTATGGTGTTGCACAATTGTTTAACTCTGCCTCTATATTCTTGATTTAGAAATGCCTATCTATAACATAAATACAAAACGATTTAAATCAAATGATTCAAATCCGACATATCTCTCGCATCGCTGCTTAGGCCATATAAATGAGAAACGATATCCAAACTCCATAAAGATGGGTTCTTGGATTCATTTGATTTTGAATCATATGAGAAATGCGAGTCTTGTTTATTAGGCAAGATGACTAAAGCCCTTTCACCGGACACAAAGTGAACGGCTAGCGATGTATCGGGACTTATACATAGTGATGTATGTGGACCCATGAGTTCGTTAGCAAGAGGTAGGTTTTATTACTTCATTACATTTATCGATGACTTTAGTAGATATGGATATGTGTATCTTATGAGACACAAATCCAATCTTTGAAAAGTTCAAGGAATTCAAGAATGAAGTTCAAAACCAATTTGGCAAAAGCATAAAAGCCCTTCGATCCGATCGAGGAGGTGAATACTTAAGCCAAGACTTTGATGACCTTCTAAAGGAGTGTGGTATTATATCACAAATTACTCCACCCGAACACCGCAATGGAATGGTGTATCCGAGAGGAGGAATCGAACTCATTGACATATGGTACGATCAATGATGAGTCATGCAGATCTTCCAATAAGCTTCGGGGTCATGCCCTAGATACCGTGATTCACACACTTAACCGTGTTCCTACAAAGACGGTTCTGTAAGAAGACACCATATGAAATGTGGACCGGGAAACGCCCTAGATGTCGCTCATGAAGATTTGGGGTCATGAGGCGCTCAGAAACGCCCTAATTCTCGACAAGCTCTGACCCAAATCGACAAATGTAATTTTGTGGGATACCCAAAGGAAACAAAAGGGTATTATTTCTACAAACCTTCCGAGAACAAAGTGGTTGTTGCTCGAACCGGTATTTTTCTAGAAAGAGAATTTGTCTCTAAAGGAAACAAAGGAGGAAAGTAGAACTCAAGAAATTCGAGAACCACAAAATATCATTGAACTCGAAGTTGAACATGAGCAGAAACCACAAGAAATTGTGGAAAGTGAACTCGCTTAAATTACACAAGTCATTCAGAGATCTCGTAGGACACGCCAAGAGCCCGAGAGATATTATGGATATCTTGTGACTCAAAACTAATGATGTGATGCTCATAGATCAAGATGAGCCTCGCTTCCTACCAAGAAGCTATGAATGGACCAGATTCTCGAGAAATGGCTTGAAGCCATGAAATCTGAGATGGACTCCATGTATACTAACCAAGTATGGACTCGTCGATCCACCAAGGGGTAAAACCAATCGGTGCAAGTGGGTTTTCAAGAAGAAAACCGATATGGATGGTAATGTACAAACCTATAAAGGCCGATCGGTAGCAAAAGGTTTCAAACAAATTCAAGGTGTCGACTATGATGAAACCTTCTCTCCAAAGGGCAAATGGTTAAATCCATCAGATCTTACTTGCTATCGCAGCCTTTTTATGATTACGAAATCCGCGATGGATGTCAAAACCGCTTTCCTTAACTAAATCTCCTCGAGGATGTGTATATGACACAACCCGAGGGTTTTGTCACCCAAAGGATGCCGAAAGGTATGTAAGTCGCAATGATCCATTTATGGATCAAAGCAAGCCTCTCTGAGTTGGAATCTTCGATTTGATGAAGCAACAAAAGAATTTGGCTTTATTAAAATGAAGATGAACCTCAGTGTATATAAGAAGGTTAGTGGGAGTCACATCAGATTCCTAGTATTATATGTTGATGACATATTAATTATTGGGAATGACATTCTTTCCTTACAGTCAGAAAAACATGGTTAGAAAAATGTTTCTCCATGAAAGATTTGGGCGATGTCGCTTACATTTTAGGTATCAAGATCTATAGAGATAGATCAAGAAAAATGCTCTACTTAAGTCAAAGTACATATATATGATAAAGTGTTGAAACTGTTCAAAGATGCAAGAGGCGTAAAAGAGGAAACTTACCCGTGACTCATGGTGTAAAGATCTCTAAGGCCCAATGTCCTAAATCACAAGATGATGAGGAGCGATGAGAAAAAGATCCCTTATGCTTCTAAGAATTGATCTATCATGTATGCAATGATATGTACTGTCTCTGGATGTCTCAGATGCTTTGAGCATGACGAGCAGATACCAAATCGAATCCAGTGAAGGTCATCGATGTTAGCCAAGAATATCCTCAAGGCACCGAAAAGGACTAAGGATTCATTCTTGGTATATGGAGGTGAAGACGAACTAGCAAAGAAGGGTTACACAGATGTTAGTTTCCAGACCGACAATGATGACTATAAGTCTCAACAGTTTTGTGTTTTGCCTTAATGGTGGTGTCAAGAATGAAAAGTTCAAGCAAGAGACAGAGTGAGTCGATTCTACAACAGAGGCCGAGTATATTGTCGTTTTAAAGTGCAAATGCAAGGAGGTCAGATGGATTAAAAAGTTCATCATCGAACTTGGTGTTGTTCCAACCATTGTTGATCCCGGCTGTTTCATACCGTGATAATAATGGAGCCATCAGACAAAGCAAGGAACCCGTATCTCACCAACGATCCAAGCATATACTTAGCGGTACCATCTCATCCGTGAAATCATTGATAGAGGAGATGTACATATAGAAAGAGTGCCAACAGATGATAATGTCAGCAGATCCACTAACCAAGGCTTTGTCGCAGCAGGCTACCACGGTACACACTAGTTCCATGGGTATTAGATATATGAGTGATCGGCTCTAGTGCAAGTGGGAGACCATAGAGTTTATGCCCTAGAGGCCAATTATTTGATATAATTGCTTAACGCTTTGATATTATATTTGATTGAATAAATATATGATTTTATTATGGTTTTATTTATCGCGTAATATAATTGTTAACATAATAAAATTCCTTAGAATAGTGATACAAATTATATAGTTTCAAGTATGTGACTTGAACATGAGATTATATATTACCATTAGTATCGTTGTTCTTAAATGTCCTTAGTCGAGTATCATTGTTGATGGGACAACAATGATGCATCGAGACTAGTATGTGGATCGATCGATGACCAAATCTCATTGGTCATAAATATATGAGATATTAAGTCAATGCATAGTACATGTGTTAGAGAACGATGTAATCGATGTGTATCCACCATGAGAATTCTATATGGAGCATTATGCGTAAGTGTCATTAGCAATTCTCATAAAGATAATGATGTAATGGTCCTCCGACCAAATCGCTATATTACTACACGAGAATTTATGTACTTTGATATCATCAAATGTCACCTTTAATAGGTGGACTATAAAGGTGATTATTGGGTTCATCATTAATCGTGTGAGAAATATGAGTGATCTAGATGGAATTTAACCATCCTATATATTATGGGTGATATCCATAGGTTTCTCGATCGAGTAGACTATGAAATGCATGGCCATGCTCAAATAGTGATTTGTTTCATATAGTCTACTCATTGATCAAGAAAACTCGATTAAATTATGAAGAGTATGACACATTCCATGACTCGAGTTTAATCTAGATATTAAGGTTAAAAGGATTAAATTACATCAAACATCGGTCACAAAAAGGTCAGATCGAATCATCGATCTTATTATTACTGGGTAGCAAAGGATGCATTACTAGATGTCATTTCACCGCTTATAATTTTATAATATGATTTTAAAATTATTGCCAACGTAATAATAACCTATAGGTCACACACATAGTAACGTTATTTAAAAGGGAATTAATTTAAATTTTAAGGATTTAAATATATTAATATGATTAATAGTATTTAAATCACTTAATTTAAATTAAAAGGATAATTTGTATATATGTATATTAATTAAGTAAGACTTAATTAAGAGATATATATATATATATATATATATATATATAAATTGGATTTTATAAAATTAGGTTTTGATTTGATTAATTCCTTTTAACTACTATATATATGATATATAGCAGCCTACTTAGGTAAGATATCATAATTGAAAACCCTAGCCGCTTCTTAGAGAGAGACTAGAGAAAAAACAGCTTCAAAAATCCATTCCTTTTGGTGGCTAGTACCGCAAGTCCTTCTTATTGCGTAATCGCTCGACTCGCTCGTAAGCGCGCGCTCGTGGTGGATATACCGTAGAGGCGCAATCGGTTTATATTGTAGATTCGAGGCGCAATTTGTTTGTATTCTCGCTTTTTGTCTCAAAAATAATCATAGTGGTGTAAAATTCAAGAATGATCAAAACATGAATACAATCAAAGCTAGTATCCACAATAGATATTTTGGACGAAAAGAAAAATTTCATTTTTCGATGAATAATACCGTATTCGTGAATAAGACCATATACGTGAATAAAGGCCGATATCGTGAATAAGTAATCTCAGACACCAAAAGTTCCAAATTTGATAAAAACTTCAGATCAATATTTCAAAGATAATGATATTGAAGAAATAATATCATTACGAAAAAAATAATATCCCTTACCTCGAAAGATCAAGATTTCTCAACGGAATATCGGATATAGGCTATAACTTGAACTTGCACCGAATAGCAATACTCAAAGTATACTCAAAATACTCACAAGAATACGCCGATAATATAGAGAGAAAACTTCAGCCGGTGTAATTTTCAATTCTAACCTAAGCACCCTATTTATAGGAAAATGCTTAGAACATCAAAGCGTAAAATTTAATATAATAATATTATATATATTACAATTTCCTCGCACACTTTGAATCATCTGAATTCAGCCACTAGCATGTGTTTCATGAGGCTAATCAACACAAAAAACGTTTTTCTATTTTAAATATTTTAAACTTCCAAAATCAATTATTTTGGTTCTTCGTAACTTCAATAATTCATAATAAATAGCTCTTTTGTCAGAAAAATCGAATCTCATGAGTTTTTATAGGAAATTCAATTCTTTACAACTTTACGTAAGAAAGTTTTTCCAAATTCCCAAATGAAAATGACCGAAATCTCTATAAACGAGCGATTTTTCAAAGTTATAATCAAATTTCACTAATAAATGGGTCCACGTACATGTTTAACATGTTTTAAACATTTATTGCAACAAAAATACTCTTTCTCCTCGTATACTCAGTATATCACATTCATTGTAAAAATATCACCATTATTATATTATTAAAAATATAATAATATTTTTAAATGAATTATTTTATCGTAAAAAAGATAAAATTTTAATTTTCAACAATTGTCACATTAAAATTTTCTCCATCTATATCCATATAAAATCAATATTTTCCTCATCATATGAATCAATAATTAATTATTCACAAATAATATTACGTAATCACAATATTGACAATCGTGCAGCCCTGTGAAAGAGGGGGCTTTCTTTCCAATAAGAATTTCTCCTTCTTGGCAGCAATTAGGTGACCAAACCTCTCCTTAGAAAGAACTTTCTAGACATTGCCAATAATGTTATCTAATAATATTATTCAGATAATATGAATTATTGTTTCGATAATGAAAAATACCGTAAATGACAATTATTAAAACAACAAAGAATATAAAATATCAACGCAAAGAATTATTGAATCAATAAAATAAAATACTTTGAATAAGAATTATCGTAACCATTATGGAGTAGTGCCTTCACGTAAAGAGTCAATAATTGGTGCAATACCGCAGTGCCATCGTGGCAACAATGCGTACATCGTGTTTTTAACCACCGGGTATTCCAACAAAGGTAAAAGCAGTAATAACTACGCCGCTATTTTTAAACAACTTATATTTGTCGCTTTCTTCCTCCAATCGCTTTCAGTTATGGGGCCCACACATGGTCGCTACTGTCCGCATTTAATATTCCCCGACAAAGACAAATATTCCACGACCAAACGAATATTCCCCACAACAATGAATATTTTATAACCACTTGTTTATTTTGAAATATTTGCGTATTTTACCCATAACTATCCACATTAATCACTTCAACCCTTACTATTTCAAAATAATAATTAGAGGAAATTAAATTTCATTTATTAATTATTTGGGGTCTTACAACCTCCCCTCCTTATGAAATTTCGTCCTTGAAATTGATATACGTACCTGGTGTTTCGAAATGGTGAGGATACCTCGCTTTCATTTCCGTTTCCAATTCCCATGTCATTTCTTCTATAGCATGGTTCCTCCACAAAACTTTAACTTGTGGTATGACCTTCGTATGTAGGGACATGCTCCTTCCTATCCAAGATCTTGACAGTACCTTCTCATACGTTAAGTCTTCGGCTATCTCGCATGCGGTTCTAACTCAATAACGTGGTTCGGGTCTTTCACATATTTACGAAGTACGATATGTGAAACACATTATGAACACGAGACATACTTGGAGGTAAAGCGAGTCTATAGGCTACATTTCCTACTTCGGTCAAGAATTTGAAATGGACCAATAAATCGTGGATTGAGCTTTCCTCTCTTCCCAAATCTTGTAACTCCCTTCCATGGAGCAACTCGCAACAATACATGATCCCCTATACTAAATTCCACGTCCTTTCGATGAAGATCCGCATAACTCTTTTGTCAATCCTGTACCGTTTGTATACGTTGTCGAATCATTTGGATCTTTTCGGTAGTCATATCGCATTAACTTGGGTCCCAACAATGTTGCTTCACCCACCTCATCCCAACATATTGAGAGCGACACTTTCGTCCATATAATGCTTCATATGGAGCCACACCTATACTTGCTCGATAACTGCTTGTTGTAGAAGAATTCCACCAATGGTAAATACTTATCCCAACCGCCTTTGAAGTCTAGGACACGTAGTCTTAATAAATCTTCAAGAGTTTGAATAGTCCTCTCTCGATTGTCCGTCTGCTTGAGGATGGTATGCGAATCAATCAAATCGGTACCCATATAGCTTTTTGCAAGCTAACCCATAATCTTGAAGTGAATCTTGGGTCACGATCTGAAACTATGGATACTGGCATGCCATGCAACCTCACAATCTCATTTACATACATACTAGCAAGACGTTCAAGAGAATTAAGTCTCCCGTATCGGAAAGAAATGTGCAGACTTGGTTAATCTATCAACAATAACCCAAATAGCATTTATGCCTTGAGAAACCGTGGGAAGACCCGTAACGAAATCCATGGTAATGTGTTCCCACTTCCATTTCGTAATCTCAAGTGGTTGCAATGGTCCCTTAGGCACTTGATGCTCCGCCTTTACACGTTGACAAGTTAAACATGTTGAGATAAACTTTGCAATCTCTCTCTTCATATTGTTCCACCAAAATGTATGTCGAAGATCACGATATATTTTAGTACTTCCAGGATGGATTGCAAATGGTGTATTGTGTGCCTCCATCATGATCTTGTACTTCAAATTAGAATCGTTAGGAACACAAAGTCTGGAGTGGACTCGAAGTATTCCTTCTTCATCAATTCTCGCCCTAATATCACCTTCTTGTACTTTCTTCTTCATATGCATCACCTCCTGCCTGGCTGGCTTGAGCAACCTTAACTTTTCTATTATTAAAGTTGGCTCTATGCGTATACTTGACATCATCGCACTCGTTCCTACATATGATCTTCTACTCAACGCGTCAGCTACCACGTTCGCTTTTTTAGGATGGTATTGAATAGTGTGGTCGTAGTCTTTCAATAGCTCGAGCCAACGTCGTTGCCGCATGTTGAGTTCTTTTTGAGTGAAGAAATATTTAAGGCTTTTATGGTCTGAATATATCTCCACTTTCTCCCCCATATAGATAGTGCCTCCATATCTTTAAGCAAAAAACGATCATTGCCAACTCTAGATCATGAGCGGATAATTCCTCTCATATTCTTTAAGTTGTCATGAGGCATAGGCTATGACTTTCCCACGCCAGCATGAGAACACATCCTAACCCTTTGCCCGAAGCATCATCAGAGATAACAAATCCATCCGCACTCAGATGGTATTGTTAGAAGAGGTGCCAAATAAGTCTCCTCTTAAGCTCTTGGAAACTCTTCTCGCATTCTTCGCTCCAAACGAATTTTGTATCCTTCCGAGTTAATTGGGTTAATGGAGTAGCGATTCGAGAAAACCCTTCCACGAATCTCCGATAATAACCAAATTAAGCCCAAAAAAACTACGTACTTGATCACCAACTTCTTGGTTGTTCCCAACTTTGTATTGCTTCAATCTTCGCCGTCAACAGATACTCCATGTTTTGACAACACATGCCCAAGAAATGCTACTTTCTCAAGCCAGAACTCGCATTTCTTTAACTTGCCATAAAGCTTGTTTTCACGAAGCCTTTGTAGTACCAGCTTCAAATGGTGCTCATGATCTTCACGACTTTTGGAATATATGAGGATGTCATCAATAAAGACAACAAAACGAATCGATCCAAATATTCCTTGAATACTCGGTTCATCATATCCATGAAAGCCGCAGGAGCATTAGTCAATCCAAAAGACATGACTAGGAATTCATAATGCCCGTACCGAGTTCTAAAGGGAGTCTTTGGAATATCCTCAGTTCTAATCTTCAGCTGATGATATCCAGAATGAAGATCGATTTTTGAAAAGAATTGTGCTCCTTGCAACTGGTCAAACAAGTCATCAATACGAGGTAGAGGATACCTATTCTTGATGGTGACATGGTTTAATTCCCGATAGTCAATACAAAAGTCGCATACTCCCGCCTTTCTTCTTTACTTAATAAAAAGGAGCACCCCAAGGAGATGTACTAGATCTAATGAAAACCGATGTCCAACAACTCCTCGTAGTTGGACCTTTAACTCCCGAAGTTCAATAGGATCCATTCGATATAGGGTTTTAGAAATGAGCTTTGTACCAGTGTTCAAGGTCAATAAAGAATTCAACTTCACGCTCGGGGTAGACCGGAAGTTCTTCAGAAATACGTCGGAAAAGTCAATAACAACAGAATATTATTCAAATTTGACGTGTCTTTATTCAAATCCATAACATGGGCTAAGAAAGCTTGACATCCATTTTTTAATAAACGAATAGCTTTATGATTAGATATAGATGAAGATTGATTTTAATGGTTTAGTTGCTTGAATTAAATAACAAAGTTGTTTAGGAATATGAAAGCTAACAACCTTACGAAAACAATCAATTTTGGCATGATGAGTAGTTAACCAATCAATCCCTAAAATCACATCAAAAGCAAGTATCTTTAAAGAGATAAGGTCAACGGGTAAGGTGATGGTGCCAACTTGAATCAAACAAGATTTATAAACAGTGGATGTGATGAAAGTTTCTCCTAACGGAATTTCCACAGATAGGTCAAAGTATAATTTCTCCGGAGTCAAGCTTAAACGTTGAGCACAAGTAGGAGAGATAAATGAATGGTTTGCACCGGTATCTAGTAAAGTATAAACTTCACAAGAATTTATAAATAGCTTACCCATGATCACCTCGTTTGGGTTCCTCGCATTTTGACCAGTCACAACAAACGCTCTTCCAGGAACCGTTGACTTTGACTTTTCTCGGGATGATCTTTTTGAGTCACCGTCCCTCATTGAACTAGGTTTCGCCATCGTGCAATCTCGAGCGATATGTCCTTCCTTTCCACAATTATAGCATACCGAACTGCTGTGAAGCGGTTTGGACCGATATGTCCTCTCTTTCCGCATTTATAGCATATGACCGGTGGTCGTTTCTCCTCCCTTGGAACCAGATTCTTCACTTGCAATCGCTCTTCACATGGTCGTTGTTGAATCTCCTCTTTTAAAATCTCCTCCCGACTCGCTTCTTCTATTTTCATGGCCATGATTACCACTAGAGTGGTTACCATTTTGTCCGCCTTTTCTTTCTCCACCGGTTATTGTTGTTTTGTTGATCGCTATCTCCTGTATGATCCTAATTGTGGTACCTCGGTTGACCGTACTCGTTATCTCGCTTCTAACAATTGAGCCCTATTAACAACATCCTGAATAAAGAGAAAATTTATGAGAGATGAGATAATCGACGATGCCGGGTTTCAAACCTCTCGAAACATCCGCGTCATACGCTCCTCATTCTCCACCAAATGAGGTGCAAACCTCGATAACTCTACAAACTTCGCCTCGTCTTTGACACCGCCATGTTGTTCTGCTCCATCTAATAAACTCCACTTCCTTCATATGACGAACACTTTCGTGAAAGTATTTGTCATTAAATAGTTTCTGAAATGTCTCCCAAGACATGCCGAGTCAGCGGGATGGGTACGCTTCACGATTCTCCCACCAAAGAATCACCTCGCCACGGAACATAAAGGTGGCGAATGGAACCTTTTTGTTCTCTTCCGCGCATCCCAAGACATCGAATATCTTGGTAATTTGCTTGACCCATGTTTCGCCATGATCGGATCCGGCTTTCCTTAAATTCGTGGTCCCAACTCTTTGAACTGCTTGGCTGTGATAACCCGTGAATTGCTATCATTTCCTCCTGTATTTTGAACACGAGTCTCCCTCGTCTGATTTTGCATGAACTGCAAAAAGCTTCTAAACATCCCCTCATTCATCATCTCGCCTCCGTGGTGTTGTTGTTCACAGGAGGAACATTACCAACTATTGCACGCTTCCTCCTCATTGGTGAGTACAGCGCTCTCCACGGTCTCATTTCCATCGTTAATATTCTCGATTGACATTCTCAAATCATTGCCATAAAACAAGGGTTAATTAAGGAAATCAATATATCACATAATATCCCTATATACCGACCAACTAACAAATAAGCTTAGGTAGGACACACTAGCGAAAGGATTTACTCGCCTCTCCCTCCTAGTTCTATTCCCCGATCTCCGCCAGAGATCATATCCCTAAGCTCGATACCAACCGTAACACCCCCAAAATAGGTATACATCACCCATTCTCGAGTTGTCAATACACTGCATGAAACAACTACAACTTTATTATTACAATAGTAAAACTGTGAGTTTAAATACGATATTGCCATCTGCAGACAATATCCACATACAAATAAATCCTCATCATAATTATTGATACATTATTTTACAACAATGGTGAGGACTACTAAACAACTCTCCCTAGAACCTTCATTCCATACCCCAGACTGTACTCGCTATATATTCTCGCCTCCCGAGAAGAAAAATGGAACAAAAAAGAAAAAGGGTGAGCTCGACTAGCCCAAAGAAAGAATATTATGACTAAGATAATATACAAAAAATTATCGTTAGTCTTCAACAGGAAAATATATAATAGAATACAATAGACAACAAGTTTTAAATCAATATTCAGTAGTGGAAATAATAATTCATTAGAAGAGTTAAGTAGAGAATGCAAACTACTATCTTCTATGTATGAATTTTAAAGTTCATCGCTCTATTTTTTTATCCCCCGTAACATCAATCAATATATATCTGGAATCATATATTCATCCTTGCACTACAAAAGCCAAGGACATTCACCATTAGTCATGTTCATCTAAACACTGCTCATCTTTGCACTACGGGCCAAAGATATTCATCGAAATCATTCATCTTTGCACTACAGCCAAAGATATTCATCGAAATCATTCATCTTTGCACTACAGCCAAAGATATTCAATAATATCATCATTTAAGACCGAGGATGATGAAAATATATTTTTAAAGAAACGAATCCAAAGAAAACAAAATGACAAGGATTAAGGATTAAGGATTCGTACTTTGTTTTATCCACGTCCAAAAATACCTCAAAAATAATCATAGTGGTGTAAAATTCAAGAATGATCAAAACATGGATACAATCAAAGCTAGTATCCACAATAGATATTTTGGACGAAAAGAAAAATTTTCATTTTTCGATGAATAGTGCCGTATTCGTGAATAGTACCGTATACGTGAATAGTACCGTATACGTGAATAGTAACTTCGACACCAAAAGTTCCAAATTTAATTAAAACTTCAGATCAATATTTCAGCATAATGATATTGAAGAAATAATATCATTACGAAAAAAAAAAAATATCCCTTACCTCGAAAGATCAGTACTTCTCACTGGAATACTGGATATAGGCTATAACTTGAACTTGCACCGAATAACAATACTCAAAGCATACTCAAAATACTCAGAAGAATACGCTGTCTAATATAGAGAGAGAAAACTTCAGTTTCTGGTGTAATTTTCAATTCTAACCTAAGCACCCTATTTATAGGAAAATGCTTAGAACACCAAAGCAGAAAATTTAATATAATAATATTATATATATTACAATTTCCTATGCACACTTTGAATCATTTGAATTTAGCCACTAGCATGTGTTTCATGAGGCTAATCGACACAAAAAACGTTTTTCCTATTTTAAATATTTTAAACTTCTAAAAATCAATTATTTTGGTTCTTCGGAACTTCAATAATTCATAATAAATAGCTCTTTTGTTAGAAAAATCGAATCTCACGCGTTTTTATAGGAAATTCAATTCTTTACAACTTTACAGAAGAAAGTTTTTCCAAATTCCCAACAGAAAATGACCGAAATCTATAAACGAGCGATTTTTCAAAGTTATAATCAAATTTCAATCAATAAATGGGTCCACGTATATGTTTAACATGTTTTAAACATTTATTGCAACAAAAAATACTCTTTCTCCTCAGATACTCAGATATCACACATACATTGTAAAAATATCACCATTATTATATTATTAAAAATATAATAATATTTTTAAATGAATTATTTTATCGTAAAAGATAAAATTTTAATTTTCAACAATTGTCACATTAAAATTTTCTCCATCTATATCCATATAAAATCAATATTTTCCTCATCATATGAATCAATAATTAATTATTCACAAATAATATTATTACAGAATCACAATATTGACAACCTGCATAGCTTCCTGAAAGAGGGGGGCTTTCCAATAAGAATTTCTCTCTTCAAGCACAATTAGGTGACCAAACCTCTCCTTAGATGTAACTTTCTAGACATTGCCAATAATGTTATCTAATAATATTATTCAGATAATATGAATTATTTTTTCGATAATAAAAAATACTTGTAAATGACAATTATTAAAACAACAAAGAATATAAAATATCAACGCAAAGAATTATTGAATCAATAAAATAAAATAATCGAATAAAGAATTATCGTAACCATTATGGAGTAGTGTCTTCTTACGTAAGAGTCAATAATTGGTGCAATACCGGTGCTCTTCATCAGCAACAACGCCAGACATCGTGTTTTTAACCACCGGGTATTCCAACAAAGTAAACCATCTGTAACAACTACGCCTGTTATTTTTAAACAACTTATATTTGTCGCTTTCTTCCTCCAATCGCTTTTCAGTTATGGGCTCACACATGGTCTACTTGTGGCCGTCATTTTAATATTCCCACAAAGACAAATATTCCATGACCAAACGAATATTCCCCAAACAACAATGAATATTTTATAACCACTTGTTTATTTTGAAATATTTGCGTATTTTACCCATAACTATCCACATTATCACATCAACCCTTACTATTTCAAAATAATAATTAGAGGAAATTAAATTTCATTTATTAATTATTTGGGGTCTTACAACAACAAGAATCGCCAAAGAATAACAATGTATTCAACCTTCCGGTTGAAGTGAGATCTTGAATTTTCCTTCTTGCTAAACCAGACACACAAGTCGGGTTTCTAGCAATTGACAAAAGCACCACTTGTACTTTTTCTATCAATTTTGCAGCTTGCAAAATCAGCATCTGTGTATCCTGTTAGTTCAAATGAGGTCTCCTTGGGATACCAAAGCCCCAAGTGGGGTGTACCTTTGAGGTACCTAAAAATCCCCTTTATAGCAGTTAAATGAGATTCTTTAGGACTAGCCTGAAATCTAGCACAAATGCATATTGCAAACATTATATCCGGTCTCATCGCCGCTTAGATATAAAGAGAGCTATCATACCTGCATCGAAAGTTATATCAATACTTTTACCTTTTTCATCTTTGTCAAGCTTGGTTGCAGGAGCAATTGGGGTTTTCATGGGAGAGGCTGAATCCATGCCATACTTCTTAAGTAAGTCTTTAATGTACTTAACTTGGTTGATGAAGATTCCTTCATCAGTCTGCTTTATTTGCAGTCCAAGGAAAAAAATTCAGCTCACCCATCATACTCATTTCAAACTTGCTCTACATAAGCTTGGAGAATCTCTTGCATAGCTTTTAATCAGTAGATCCAAAGATAATATCATCGACATATATTTGAACTAATAAGACTTTGTCTTTATGCTTTCTAAGGAATAGTGTGGTATCTACTCTACCTCTAGTGAATCCATTTTCAATAAGAAAGCTAGTTAGTGTTTCATACCATGCTCTAGGTGCTTGTTTAAGACCATATAAGGGTTTGTCTAATCTAAAGACATAATTAGAAAGAGATGGATTGATGAAACCTGGAGGTTGTTCTACATAGACTTCTTCTTGAAGTTCACCATTCAGGAATGCACTTTTGACATCCATCTGAAAGACCTTGAATTTCATGTGAGCAGCAAAGGCAAGGAATATTCTGATGGCTTCTAGTCTGGCAATGGTGCAAATGTCTCATTATAGTCAATGCCTTCTTCTTGAGAGTAGCCCTTGGCCACTAGTCTTGCCTTATTCCTGGTGATGACTCCGTCTTCATCCATCTTATTTCTGAAGACCCACTTGGTTCCAATAACAGGATGATTCTTTGGTCTTGGAACCAGTCTCCATACTTTGCTTCTTTCGAACTGATTAAGTTCTTCTTGCATGGCCTCTATCCAGCTGGAGTCTTCCATAGCATCCTCTATCTTCTTCGGTTCCATTTGTGATAGGAAGCTTAGATAAAAGCATTCATTTTGGGTAGCAGCTCTTATTTTGACTCTTGCACTCGGATCTCCAATGATTAGATCTTGAGTGTGATCTCTTGCCCATCTGCTTCCTGTTAGGACATCAGTTCTTATGCCTTCTTGTCTTAGATCTTCAAGATCTGTTTCTTCTTCTTGGTGTGGAGGCTCGTTGTCTGGCATAGGCCTCTCTATGATCTCATTTCCTTGCTTAACGATTTCACTGTCTGGTACTATGATTGTAGTATTGAGCTCAACGACCTCGTTCGTAGTATTTGAACTGTTGGTCGCAGTGTCTTGAGGCATTGTTTTGTTTAAGTCTGTCTCATTAAAGATGATGTGAATTCAGACTTCAACACTCAGTGTCTTCCTGTTAAACACTCTGTAGGCCTTACTGTCTATGGCATATCCAAGAAAGATTCCTTCGTCTGATTTTGGTTGAAACTTTGTCAAGTACTGCTTTTCATTGTTTAGAATGTAGCATGCACAACCGAAAACATGAAAGTAGATGACACTTGGTTTTCTTCCTTTCCACAGTTCATAAGGAGTCTTCTTAATCGTAGAGTGTATGAGCGATCTGTTTTGAGTATAGCATGTAGTGTTGATGCCTTACCTGCCTGTAAGTACTCGGCAGATGATGGGTCTTGCTAGTAGAGTCCTTCCAGACTCTATTAATGTCCTATTCTTTCTCTCAGCAACTCCATTTTGTTGAGGAGTTCATGGAGCTGAGAAGTTGTGACTAATGCCATTGTCTGTGCAGAACTGATCCATTTCTGAGAAGTCGAACTCTCTGCCATGATCACTCCTTATAGCCTTGATTTTCTCTCCTTTCTCGTTCATCACCAGCTTGAACATCTTGATCAGCTGATAACTTGTCTCATCTTTTGAGGTTAGAAAGAACACCCATGTAAATCTGGTGAAGTCATCGACTACAACCAGAGAATATCTCTTTCTTCCAAGGCTCGTCATTGGAATTGGCACAAAAAGATCCATGTGTAGCAACTGCAGAGGCTTGTCAATTGAATTTGCAGTTTTGCTCTTGAATGTTCTTCTGGTCTGTTTCCCAAGTTGACAGGCATTGCACGACCTTTCTTTAACGAAGTTGAACTTGGGTAGGCCTTCAACTAGATCTTTTGAAGCTAATTTGGACATGCTTTTGAAGTTGAGATGAGATAATCTTCGATGCCATAGCCAGCTCATTTCTTCAGATGCTTTAGCCAGAAAGCATATTGTCTCATCTGAGCTCAATTGTCCAAGATTTACTGTGTAGACATTTCCTTCTCTTGTTCCGGTTAGTTTCACAGCAGATGTCTTCAGGTCTCGGACTCGACATTGATTGTTGAGGAATGTTACTTGATGACCCTTGTCGCAGAGTTGGCTAATGCTTAGAAGATTGTGTTGTAGTCCTTCCACATAGGCCACTCTACCGAAGGATACTACACCATTTCCAATTGATCCATATCTTCTTGTTTTGCAGAGCTGTTGTCTCCAAAGATGACTGAGGGACCCTCCTTCTCTATGTAGTTAGACAGAAGGGCTTTGTTTCCAGTCATGTGCCTTGAACATCCACTGTCCAAATACCAGGATGTGTTTGTGGAGCTCTTTTCCTGAGGTAACATTAAACCTTCATTTTGGTACCCATACTTGCATGGGTCCTATTATGTTAATACCCTTGGGGACCCAAATCTGCTTGATTTTGGATCTCACATGCATGGAATTATAATGACATTTTGCAGCCTTGTGGCCAACTCTGTAGCACACAAAACATTTTGATATGATGCATGTTTGTGTGTGTGTGTGAAAGTTCTTCCTCCAATTGGACTTTTGTGGGTTATTGGTCATTCTCCTGCAAGGCTGATATTTCTTCTTCCATGTGTTCTCTTGTTTCATGACTTGTGAGGAGTATATCTTACTTCTACTGTACCTTCCTAGTTGGTTCGTAGAGTTGATTTTATTGGACTCTACAATCCTTCGAGGTTGATGAGTAGTAGCTAGATTACTCTTCTCTTTTCTGAAACCTAGATCGGCATGAGATCCCTTACTCCTAGGAATATGAATTGAATCAACTGAGCAGGGTTTGACAGGCTCATCTTTTTGTGAGGATTTCACAAATATAATGCCTTTACTAAAACCTGAGGCATTACCAGTGCTAATTTCCTTTGCTTTTTCCACACATGACTCTCAGGTAGATTCTCCAAAGCTAACCTCGTTTCTATCGTAGACACTTCTCCAGTTAGAGATTAAGGAGTCCATGGATGAAGAGGATTTATTCCATGTAGAGACTGTTTTTCTAGATCCTCAATCTTGGAGGTTAGACTAGACTCTCTTTGTGCACTAAGCTCATTTGCTTGTCTCAAGAACTTATTCTCAGCTTCAAACTTGGAGAGAGAATTAGTACTGAGAAGGGCTGTTTCCAGTTCTTCTTGAACTTTTTATTTCTCCTTTTGAAGAAGTGAATAATCTTTAGACAGAACTCTAAACAACTTCATGTATTGGTGCAGATCAGATGTTATGCCATGTAATGCAGTTCTAAGGTCATCAATATCTACATCAGGAGAGTTGAAGTCAAATACCTCATCGATACTTACTTCATGTATGTTGGAGTTCTGTTTATCTCTTGCATTTTTGGCCATCAGGCAGAGATTTGCCATTTGAGGATCTTCATCATCTCCAGATTCTGGAGTTGAGTCATTGTTTGAGTCACTCCACGATCCTCCAGCTACAAGGCTTTTGTCTTTCTTCAGTGGCCTTTTGTTGCATTTGTATTCCTTCTTTGCATGTGATTTCTTCTTGAGTTCTTCTCTGAGAGGTTTGTTGTAGTTGGCAATGAAGTGGCCAAGTTTCTTACAATTGTAGCATAGATCATTCAATTGCTCCTGGCTGCTGTAGTTGCTGACTTTCTTTGACTTACTGGTTTTGCCTTGTCGTATGAACCTTCTTAGTCTTTTCACCAGCATTGCAAGGTACTCACCATCATCTTCATCGTAGTCAGAATCAACTTCACTGCTGACTTTGGAGGTGTTATCAGTTGCTTTGAGAGCAACACCTTTATCCTTCTTTCTTCCTTCGAATAAGGTTTCGCTTTCGTTGAGTCACTCCGGTTCAGATGTGAGAAGGTTGCCATACAACTGTTGGACAGTCATTTTATGTAAATTCTTCGATTCTCTAATGACAGTGGTTTTGGCATCCCACTTGCTTGGTAAGGCTCTCATGAATTTTATGATTAGATCTTTGTTTGGATAGATCTTCCCATAGGCTCGTAGAGAGTTGAGCAGAACATTAAATCTTTCGTAGGTGGCAGTGACATTCTCTCCTTGAACGTGAGCAAACATCTCATATTGCTGAGTCAAGAGAGATTGTTTGTTTTCTCTGACTTCTTCTGTTCCTTCATGCATAATGAGTAGTGCTTCCCAAACCTCCTTTACTGTTTTGCTGTTGACCACGTTTTCAAACAGATTATCTTCTAAGGATTGGAACAAGATGTTTTTGGACTTTTTGTCGAGTTTGGATGCTTCTCTTTTCGCTTCTCTATCCATTCTCCTTTAACCTCGATCTCATACTGTCTGCGGGTCGCCTCAGTAGTTGGTGCAAGCTTTGTAGGAACATAGGGCCCATTCTCGAATAGCTTTTAAATAGATCTTCATCTATTGAATCCATGTAAGCTTGCATCCTAACTTTTCAGTTAGCAAATTTATCTTTGTTGCACATAGGTGGCTTGCTGCCTCCTCCAGTCTTTGATTCGCTTGGTAAGTGTGCCATTGGATCTACTCAAGCTTTATAGGTTATATTATAGAACCTGCTTTGATACCAATTATTAGTTCCCGGAGGCACAATAGATATCTAGAAGGGGGGTTGAATAGATAATTAAAAACTTTTCTTTTAAACTAGTTAGTATGATGGTGATTAATGCACAGCGGAATGAGTATTTGATAAACCTTCTTTTAGATATCTTAAATTAATGAGAGTGAGGCAGTTATGATAGTTATAGCAGGTATAGCAGTTATAATGGACACAACCGTTTTAAGTGGTTCAGAGCACTTGTTCGAAAGAACTGAGTAGCTGAGCAAGCTTTCTCTTTTTCTCAGATCGTAGAGTTGAGCGTTGAGTGTTCTTGTACTTTTTTGTTAAATGCTTGCTTGTTTCTCTCATTTATCTGTGTTCTGTATATATGTGATCCTTTTAAATCTATCCGTTGAAGTCATCTGATAAGGCATTAAATGTGTTTGACATTTCTGAGCTTTAATGGAGACTTTTTTGCACATCTTTTGAATTGCAATCTGGCCCACTGACACAGCAGACTGCTTTCTCACCTAACACCTGAAAAGGTGTTTTTCTCTGCCCAATGGTCCTTTTCTTTGCTTCTTAAATACGTTCCTTTTGATCAATACTAAGGATATCTTTTGTACCGTTGGGACTGGTGAGTGCTTCAACGTTCAAAACCCATTCCACATTTGTTGGAATTTGTTTCCAAACAAAAGATAAGGCTCAATGCTTCTGACACAAGATAGATGATACTCCACGATGCATATTGTGGTGTCTTGTCATATTTGTGCTTGATCTGAATAGAACACTACGATTTCTTTCAAGGGTTTTCATGCTACGATCTTTCCACACTACGATCTTTGCTTGGTCGTCTTGCAGACTCTACATTTTCGAGAGCACACTACGACCTCTGAGTTAGCTTCGGCAAACGTCTGGACCACTCTATGATTTCTGAAGAGGCCCTTCGAGGCAGATACACTACGATCTTCTAAGCTCTTGAATAGGGTTGTTTTGACCCCCTTGATTTTCATTACTTGATTCCTCTTCTTGATTACGTTGTCTTCTACTTGGCGGCATTTTCTGATTAAATAGAATTTCATTATTATCTATTTACTTGCGTGGTTATTATTCGCCCCATAACAACTCATACCATAACAAAGCACATTAAATGAAAACTTCATTATATTCATATGCTTCTTCATAGTTTGTAACTATTTACACTCTACTCCTATAGCCAGAAGCTATTACATTTCTATCCCGCAATTGAACTTCTCAAAAGTTGGGATTTACCAAAAAAATACTACCCTGTTATACAAAAGAGGGTTTTACATCACTACACATATATTTATAACTCTAGCTTTCTAATAATGCATAATAGCGTCCTCGTGTTTCTCATTCGCAATCTTCGCTACAGTATCCCGACTAATAGTATGTCGAGTTTGTCCTGACTCCATGGGATAACAAGCAACTTTAAACTTGAAATCTCTATGAGCACTCTCATGGATGTAAGACATCTACGCTATCTTTCGGTCTCTCTTAATTAGCTTCTTACGAAGCTTATCGGCCTCCTTCTTATAGTCTCTAGCCTGCTCTGTCATAAGCACATGTCTATCATGTTCTAACTCAAAATCTGCCTCTGCAGACACCTTAGCTTCATGGAGATAATTAATCTCTTCACTTAGATTCTGCACAACTGTACTCAGTTGCACATTCCTGTCAATCACTGCCAGATACAATGCTCTCATTGCATCTGGAGGTATTGACTCCAGTGTAGGTACCACCGTATTAACCGATGTTACCTCAATTTCCTCCTCCTCATAGTCCATCATATTAAGATATGACGCTATATCCATATCTCCCTCGGAGTAGTCCTCCTCAGAAAAGTACTCCACTTTCTCCGACTCCTCTAAAATCACTAATGGTACCTCCGCCACTAGCATAGGTACAGGCTCTACTCTGTTCACAACTTCTTCGCTCATCGCGTGTATATCTTTATACATCAAGCTATCGATCGACATCCTTCAATAACACATAACATGTTGATTAGTACATAACACAACATAGTATAATCACAAATCACATTTAATTTATTTAGGGTTACTTTCCATCTTTTAAATCTTTCGATACTGAGTTTCCTCAATACCTTATTAACTCATTCGACTGAAGTAAAGCTTGAGCTTACTTCCTTCAGACTTTTCTTCCTTAACGAGGTTATTAGCCTAAGGTTCTTCCCCTTAAGTTTTATAACCTAATGCTTTGATACCAACTCATGACGCCCCAAATCCGGGTATCTTCCAACCCGATGATGATGGTGCTACACGGTACTCATAACTCGTATATTCATTCTATTGAAACGACATCAAAATGTGTGTATCAACGACATTCTTATTACATTAATAATATTACATCCCGCTCCTGTGTTCTAAAACCATTACATTCTTTGTTCATCATTCTATATTATATACAACTTACTAGTTTATTACAAGGTAACTAATCGTTCAAATTTGTCTTGCCTCTATCCTTGCGAGATCCCTCGGCTCGTTTTGGTCCTAGTGCATTCATATGGTTCAAGCAAGAGTGAGCATAACAAGCTCATCGTGTACAACAATTTCTTTTAAACAACATGCTTGAAACATAGGAATCAGATATCTTCAATAACTGGATAATAGTTATGAAGTACTATCAATAATTCAAAATAGCATTTCTTTTCCTTCAAAATGTTTTACAATAACAATATTCAAGAAAACATCAATTAAACTCAAGACCATGAGTATTTCATAATTTCTTTAAAAGGACAACCCAAGACTAAGTCCGTAAGTCCGGCATATCTATCTTACGAGCACTTCGGGTGATCATTTATAGTACTCTATGTTGATCAACACTACATCCTGTTAAACGTATGTACGTTTAAGTTTTGACAACCTCGCGTGCCCATCTAATAATCGATGAAAAATACATTTGTTTATTCATACTCAGGCTTACCTTGAATCCGTACCAAACAATTGGCGTAGGATAGCATTAGCAATTCTATATTTGAAAGACTTGTAAATAAATCAATCAACTCTTCAAGATTAGTCTAACCGAGGTAAAACTGGCATCAACCCTTTAGTAAAACAATTCATGCATCTCATAGCATGAATCACAGAAAACTTGGCTAACACGAAGGTTAGACAAGCGTTTAAGAAAACTTGTCTTCAGCGTCTGCTACAGTATAATAACGTTTCCTTTCAGTCTTTACGGTCTCTACAACACATAACCACATAACATACGACATTAGGTCATGAATGAACATACATGGTTCCTAATGAATCTTACCCTTCTTCTCAATCTAATCCTGTATTAGATTTGTTATTTATTGGTTCTGGCTTATCGTTATCTTTATATCATTCTTACCAACTTCTTTCTCTTCTATGTCTTACGTGGATTTACTTCATTAATAGAACTTGTTTCGAGTTAATCATCCTTCCTAACGGCTTACTAACATTATTAATCAAAACTCGATCGTCATTTGTTAAGTACACTTTATTGCATACCGTTTACATTCACGTATTACTTAACAACTATTAGTTGTAACTCTTAATGTTATAGGCCTTATCATTATTGAATATGGTTCACGTTCTTCTTACTTTACGTCCTTTGTTTAACTACTCATTAAACAACATTAAATTCCTAAAGTCATCACTGTAACAGTGATGTAGGAAAGGTCTTATCATTACTCATTAATTAATTACATAACCCATACTTGTATTGCAAACCATTGGATTCATAATCAACTTGGTCAACAAATTTCTATAGCCGGCTTAACACATTACGTTGTTCTTATTATGATCATCTTCAATTGATTATTAACCTTTAATCATCATACATTAAGTGTCTAACAATGCCTTAACAATGTTATATTAACACCTTATTTCATTACTAATGAGTTATCTTTCCTTCTATACGTGTAAACATTCTTGTCTATCAAAACTCAGCATCTTGGCGCCATGGCTATACTTAGCTCTTCATCTTGCACATGACGACGCGAAGTTAGCGGTATGCCTCGACATCATTATTGATATTGTATATTTCACCACCATTTGGTTTTGGGTTGAGCCATATTTCCTGACTCTGTGGCCTTAGAAAAATTTTGCGATTTTTAATTTTGTGAACTTCCCGGATGCATAACTTCTTCGTTATAAGTCCGAATTGGCTCGTTTAAAAGCCTACGGCTCACAAATTCCATACTCTACATGTTCATGTAATAATTTTATCTATTTGACTTCGTTTGCTAAAATTTCACCTATTACTTCATTTTTAACAAAAACGATAAACGTTAAGTGAACGTTCACGCGCTTCGTTCTTCGTTCTAAGTCGAATCTGTCATTTTCGAGTCCGAAACTCTAAATGCCAAATATGACTTGTCTCCGCTCAAAACCAACGCTTTTAGAGTTCAAACACAAAATACGACTTCCATTCTCGAGAATTTCACGAATTCGACGCTTAACGTCCCAATCGTGTGAATTCGTAAAGATAACTTTTTACTAACGATTTGATCATTGTTCTAAATGGATTCTAACCATCATATAAACATTTCAAACTACTTATTATATTAACTTATTTTCAAATTAGGCTTTGACTTATTCTTCATAAGTTCATGGCTTATCAACTTATAACTTTCATGATTTCATTTACTTATGACTTATTATTGATTTAAATCCTTTACTCAATGTTCTCATATCATATCCAACATACTAACTTCATATGACAAACATATTACAAGTTCATCATAAGTTATCAACTTATTTATGTTCAAGTTGCTTCTTCATAACTTATTCGGCCTAAGTCCATTCATAACTCAATTCTTATATGTTCTTAGCATACATCTTCATTAATTACACTTCTCTTATCATCCTATTATGATAGAGATGGAAGAATATTGGACACAAGATCAATACCTTTGATGTCTAACTTCTTCTTCTTGAAAAATCTAACAAGGGAAGCTTTGACTTAAAAGTGCTTATTCTCTCTAACACTTAAGTTACTTTGTAAGAGAAAGTTGAAAGGAATTTGATCAAGCAACAAATGAATTATGAGCTCTCTATTTATAGGCTTGACAAAGTGTGGGTAGAATAGTCATTTAGGCCCTCCACCTCCTTAATCCCACCTCCTTGCTAACCTCCTTACTATTCAATACTTTGGCTCTAAGTAAACTTGCTAGCCACATTAATTTCTTGTTCACCACAACACTTGATCATCACAAAAAGTACTTGGGCATCACATCACTTAGCCATTAAGTTTACTTAATCATCACTTATAAGCACTTTGCTTATTCATCACACATAAGCACTTTACTTAGCCTTTAAATTACTTAACTTATCCTTTTCTTAACACTTAAATCTACTTGCTCAACACACTTAATACTTGGTCACCAATTCACCCATGGGTTACCTCATGGATCAAGCTTTGCCCAGTGGATCTTATTTTGGGCTTAAGGTTTAATTAACCTAACTTATACATTGGGCTTGCAATTAAATAACCTTGGACCTTAACTTTAATTCCAATTGGACTCATCCATTCCTACATTTGGGCCTTATCAATTCTCATTGGACTTTACAATGTTCTACATAATCCTACAAGTCCATTACATATGGCTTAAAGCTTTGTAACGTATAATTTACGTATTAATCTCGTATTCTAACTTGTATACTTATTATACGACATTCCATCATTCATACTTGCTCGTATAATACCTCGTATTATACTTGTATTCATTACCTCGTACAATACTTACGTATTATACAATCATTGCTTTAATTCATTATACATATTCCATTTCTTTCTCGGAATTCATTTTCCCTAATCGTTAGATTTTTAAGTCCACAGCGAAAAAATTATGTTTTGCCATAATCGAAATATTATTGGATATTCTATCTCACCTCGATATTCTATCATTACGTATTTCTCGGAAGTTCAAAAATAATTCCGGCAAAATGCGTGAATAGTGTTTTCAAAAATTTCTCGAAAGCTTTTATTTTCATCTTGGAAATTCAAACACTTTAATTCTATTACGTAGCCAAAATACTACAAAGATTCCACTATGTCTAGGTCATGAAGCGACCTTCAATTAGCTTACTCCCATAAATAATTAATTAAATTCATTTAATCCACATAATAAAAATAAAAATTTAATTCTCAAAAATCCAAAATTTCGGGGGCGTTACACTCTTCCCCCCTTATAAGGATTCTGTCCCCAGAATCACGTTAATAATACATACACCATTGAGGAAAAATTTTTCGTCATTTTAATTTCAAATTCCTACAATGCTTCTACAACATTGAGGATCTTTCATTTCACCTTCACCGAAGGTATTATCTTATTCTTCATGACTTGTCACTTCCTATCAATAATTTGAGTTGGAAGTTAAATACTTATTGACACATTACGTTATTACCCTTTCATTAGCTTTTAACTTAGAATTATTTGAAACTCAAATTCCTCCTTCAAAACAAGATTATACTTGATCTTCTCTTCATCACGCATCCTCTTCTCCATTCGTGTACATTCTTCATTACCTAGTTGTAGTTACTTAACTCGTTCAAGTATCGTGAATTGAGTCTACGCTGTGAATAACATTTCTACCACTTCATTCCACAATTTAACCTCTAACTCTGTTTTCGCCATTTCTATTATTAACCCATTCTGAGTTGTTAACATCGATCTTACTTAACGCGTCGACTTCTACGTTAACCTTCCCGGATTGATATAACATATCAACGTCAAAATCTCTTATCCATTCTAATTACCTTCTCTACCTCATATTCAACTCCTTTTGTGTGAAGATATATTTTAGACTCCTAGAGTCCGTGTATATCTCACACTTCTCACCGTATAAATATTATCTTCAAATTTTTAATTCAAAAATTATAGCTGCCAATTATAGATCATAAGTAGGATAGACCTTCTCATAATCCATTAACTGGCGTGATGCATACCTAATGACTTTGCCATGCTACATAATCACACAATCTCGCTATCTATGCAAAACATCGATATATAACAAAATTCCCCATCTCATCTGATAGAGACAATACAGGTACCTCACTTAACTTCTCTTTTTTAGTTCCTGAAAACTATTTTTTTTTCTCACTTCCCATTTCGACAATACCAACCTGTGACGCTAATGGTACTTTTAATCATAGCACCTCATAAGGGTATCTATCAATTTACCCTCGACTTGCTCAATGCCTCTTACGAAAAATCTAACTTTCGTACATTAGTCCACCCAATTGACATAACCAGAAACTTGTCATAACTATAACGAGTTCTGAATGTCATCTTAGGTACCTCCTCCATCTTCCTTACTTTCAACCGACTATACCCCGTACATAAATCTATTTTAGAAAAATTCTTTGCCCTCTTCACTGATCAAATAGATCATCGATCCTGGGCCATGGGTATTAACTCTCAACTGCTAACTTACTCCTATTACGATAGTCGATACGTAACCATAACGACTCATCCTCTTCCTTAACATCCTCCTAACTTGCGTCATCATTAGACAACAAGAGCGTCGCGGTATTTGATTACCGTAAAATACTACCTTGGGTTACTTAGAAAATCGAAGATTCAAACTTTTATTCTAACAATTTATTAAAGTTCTATAGTTAATCAACTCATTCATACCGAGAATTACCTCAAATTCTCTCAACTTTATCGGTACTTATCTACCAATACTCGCTTACATTCCTTATTCATGAAGCCATTTCCACGGATATAATTAACGAAAGTTATTTCCCTATTCTCTATCGTAATGTTTAAAGATACTTATAATCCCTTTCAGACAGACTCCTAGATGAGTCTTTCCACATGTCTTACACACTTTGATCTTACACTTAGGATCCCCTTGTCCCACTCTAATATTCTCAGAGTTAAAATTCTCTCTTTTTGGCATATTGTCACTAGCATTCTCTACCTTGGTTCCTCCCTCTCCCTTGCTCTTATTCTTTCTCTCTTTGTGATATTGAGTCAACGCCTCACTACCACCCTCGGCTATAATCACCTTTTCCAAAATGGTCCTATAGGAACACTCTGGAATACAGAAATCCTACTATAGAGCCAGGGTTTTAGGCCCTGCTCCAACCTACGAGCCTTCCTCTCCTGAGTGTCCACTTGGTGTGGAGCAAACCTTGCCAATTCATTGAATCTGGCCACGTATTGGGGAACCGTCATGTCCCCTAGTTTAAGTTCTAAGAACGTAATCTCCATCCTCCCTTACATGCTTGTAGGGAAATAATTCTCGAAGAAAACCTTCTTGAACTGTTCCCACGTTACCCCATCTGTTCTAGCTCCACCCTGGTGAACCTCCTACCAAAAGTTGGCTTCCCCTTTCATCATGTAAGTCGCAAAAGAAGTCTTTTGCGCCTCACCTACGTTTGTAATAACAAACGCCTTCTCTATTTCCTTTACCCATGACTGGGCTTCTAATGGGTCCGTTGTTCCTTTGACTCCGACGGACCTACACTTTTAAATTCTTTAAAGGTAGTCGTTCTGGATAACCTAGGTTCCGCAGGTACTCTACCCCCGGTTTAGTTAAATGAAGCCGTTAATAAATTAACGAACTCTTGCATAGGGTTGTTTTGACCCCCTTGATTTTCATTACTTGATTCCTCTTCTTGATTTCATTGTCTTCTACTTGGCGGCATTTTCTGATTAAATAGAATTTCATTATTATCTATTTACTTGCGTGGTTATTATTCGCCCCATAACAACTTATACCATAACAAAGCACATTAAATGAAAACTTCATTATATTCATATGCTTCTTCATAGTTTGTAACTATTTACACTCTACTCCTATAGCCAGAAGCTATTACATTTCTATCCCGCAATTGAACTTCTCAAAAGTTGGGATTTACCAAAAAAATACTACCCTGTTATACAAAAGAGGGTTTTACATCACTACACATATATTTATAACTCTAGCTTTCTAATAATGCATAATAGCGTCCTCGTGTTTCTCATTCGCAATCTTCGCTACAGTATCCCGACTAATAGTATGTCGAGTTTGTCCTGACTCCATGGGATAACAAGCAACTTTAAACCTGAAATTTCTATGAGCACTCTCATGGATGTAAGACATCCGCGCTATCTTCTGGTCTCTCTTAATTAGCTTCTTACGAAGCTTATCGGCCTCCTTCTTATAGTCTCTAGCCTGCTCTGTCATAAGAACATGTCTATCGTGTTCTAACTCCAAATCTACCTCTGCAGACACCTTAGCTTCATGGAGATAATTAATCTCTTCACTCAGATTCTGCACAACTGTACTCAGTTACACATTCCTGTTAAGCACTGCTAGATACAATGTTATCATTGCATCTGGAGGTATTGACTCCAGTGTAGGTACCACCGTATTAACCGATGTTACCTCAATTTCCTCCTCCTTATAGTCCATCATATTAAGATATGACGCTATATCCATATCTCCCTTGGAGTAGTCCTCAGAAAAGTACTCCACTGTCTTCGACTCCTCTAGAATCACTAATGGTACCTCCGCCACCGGCATAGGTACAGGCTCTACTCTATTCACAACTTCTTCGCTCACCGCGTGTATATCTCTATACATCAAGCTATCGATCGACATCCTTCAATAACACATAACATGTTGATTAGTACATAACACACCATAGTATAAGCACAAATCACATTTAATTTATTTAGGGTTACTTTCCATCTTTTAAATCTTTCGATACTGAGTTTCCTCAATACCTTATTAACTCATTCAACTGAAGTAAAGCTTGAGCTTACTTCCTTCGAACTTTTCTTTCTTAATGAGGTTATTAGCCTAAGGTTCTTCCCCCCTTAAGTTTTATAACCTAATGCTTTGATACCAACTTGTGACGCCCCCAAATCCAGGTATCTTCCAACACGACAGATGGTGCTATACGATACTCATAACTGTACATTCATTCTATTGAAACGACATCAAAATGTGTGTATCAACGACATTCTTATTACATTAATAATATTACATCCCGTTCCCAGGTTCTAAAACCATTACATTCTTTGTTCATCATTCTATATTATATACAACTTACTAGTTTATTACAAGGTAACTAATCGTTCAGCTTTGTCTTGCCTCTATCCTTGTCAGATCCCTCGGTTCGTTCGGTCCTAGCTGCATTCATATGGTTCAAGCAAGAGTGAGCATAACAAGCTCATCAGGTACAACAATTTCTTTTAAACAACATGCTTGAAACATAGGAATCGTATATCTTCAATAACTGGATAATAGTTATGAAGTACTATCAATAATTCAAAATAGCATTTCTTTTCCTTCAAAACATTTTACAATAACAATATTCAGTAAAACATCAATTCTGGCTCAAGACCATGAGCATTTCATAATTTCTTTAAAAAGGACAACCCGGCACTAAGTCCGTAAGTCCAACATATCTTACGAGCACTTCTGAGTGATCAGCCCATAGTACTCTATGTTGATCAACACTACATCCTGTTAAACGTATGTACGTTTAAGTTTTGGAAACCTCGCGTGCCCATCGAATAATCGATGAAAAATACATTTGTTTATTCATACTTAGGCTTACCTTGAATCCGTACCAAACAATTGGCGTAGGATAGCATTAGCAATTATATATTGCAATAATTTTATCTATTTGACTTCGTTTGCTAAAATTTTACCTATTACTTCATTTTTAACAAAAACGATAAACGTTCGTGAACGTTCAACGCTCGTTTCTTCGTTCTAAGTCGGAATCCGGTCATTTTCGAGTCCGCAACTCTATAATGACAAATATGACTTGTCTCTGTCAAAAACCAACGTTTCTGAGTTCAAACACAAAATACGACTTCCATTCTGAGAATTTCACGAATTCGACGCTTAACGTCCAATCGTGTGAATTCCGGCATAACTTTTTTACTAACGATTTGATCATTGTTCTAAATGGATTCTAACCATCATATAAACATTTCAAACTACTTATTATATTAACTTATTTTCAAATTAGGCTTTGACTTATTCTTCATAAGTTCATGGCTTATCAACTTATAACTTTCATGATTTCATTTACTTATGACTTATTATTGATTTAAATCCTTTACTCAATGTTCTCATATCATATCCAACATACTAACTTCATATGACAAACATATTACAAGTTCATCATAAGTTATCAACTTATTTAGGTTCAAGTTGCTTCTTCATAACTTATTAGAACTTAAGTCCATTCATAACTCAATTCTTATATGTTCTTAGCATACATCTTCATTAATTACACTTCTCTTATCATCCTATTATGATAGAGATGGAAGAATATTGGACACAAGATCAATACCTTTGATGTCTAACTTCTTCTTCTTGAAAAATCTAACAAGGGAAGCTTTGACTTAAAAGTGCTTATTCTCTCTAACACTTAAGTTACTTTGTAAAAGAAAGTTGAAAGGAATTTGATCAAGCAACAAATGAATTATGAGCTCTCTATTTATAGGCTTGACAAAGTGTGGGTAGAATAGTCATTTAGGCCCTCCACCTCCTTAATCCCACCTCCTTATTAACCCCCTTACTATTCAATACTTTAGCTCTAAGTAAACTTGCTAGCCACATTAATTTCTTGTTCACCACAACACTTGATCATCACATAAAGTACTTGGGCATCACATCACTTAGCCATTAAGTTTACTTAATCATCACTTATAAGCACTTTGCTTATTCATCACACATAAGCACTTTACTTAGCCTTTAAATTACTTAACTTATCCTTTGCTTAACACTTAAATCTACTTGCTCAACACACTTCATACTTGGTCACCAATTCACCCATGGGTTACCCAATGGATCAAGCTTTACCCAGTGGATCTTATTTTGGGCTTAAGGTTTAATTAACCTAACTTATACATTGGGCTTGCAAATAAATAACCTTGGACCTTAACTTTAATTCCAATTGGACTCATCCATTACTACCTTTGGGCCTTATCAATTCTCATTGGACTTTATAATGTTCTACATAATCCTACAAGTCCATTACATATGGCTTAAAGCCTTATAACGTATAATTTACGTATTAATCTCGTATTCTAACTTGTATACTTATTATACGACATTCCATCATTCATACTTGCTCGTATAATACCTCGTATTATACTCAGTATTCATTACCTCGCATAATACTTACGTACATACAATCATTGCTTTAATTCATTATACATATTCCATTTCTTTCTCGGAATTCATTTTCCCTAATCGTTAGATTTTTAAGTCTGCAGGCGAAAAATTATGTTTGCCATAACTAAAATATTATTGGATATTCTATCTCACCTCGATATTCTATCATTACGTATTTCTCGGAAGTTCAAAAATAATTCCCGAGCAGAAATGCGTGAATAGTGTTTTTCAAAAAATTTCTCGAAAAGCTTTTATTTTCGTCTTGGAAATTCAAACACTTTAATTCTATTACGTAGCCAAAATACTACAGCATTCCATTATGTCTAGGTCATAGAACGACCTTCAATTAGCTTACTCCCATAAATAATTAATTAAATTAATTTAATCCACATAATAAAAATAAAAATTTAATTCTCAAAAATTCAAAATTTCTAGGGCATTACAGATCATTCACTATCTTCATATATAACTTATTACACCCAAGCATACCATTTGATATACTCTAAGAGTCTTAAGGAATAAGTCAAAGTGTAATTCATTATATATAAGATACTATGATGATCTCAAGTCTAAGGATCATTTGTACTACTATCACTACAGGAATTCCTATTGACAGGCAAGTAAAACTCCATTAGGTATTCCTTAGCGAGTCACGTTCAGTGAACTTATTCTCTAATAAGCACCTACATACTTGCTTTAGTGTCTCCACACAAATGATCATGAGATCAATCATCCTCATCCAATGAGCAAGCAACGTCACGTATCAATCTATCCTGGATTCACTAATCCCTTTTCAAGAATCCATTGATTGGGAACATTTTAGTTTTAAGCTATCTAAGAATTTAGATCTCATTAGCATGATCTCATCATGATTCTAAAAGCATTGCTTAAAACTATGGGTTTATCACATATTATTAAAACAACACCATGTAAATAATAAATGCCTTTAATAAATAATTCTTTAATTAATAAACAAATAAGATTGATTACAAAGTATATGTTTATTCATCATACATGATTGGCTTGTATGCATACTACTTTCAATCTCCCACTTGCACTAAAGCCAATCGTTGTGGTATCTCATACCCATCTTCTCTAAGTGATGATCAAACTGCTGTTGTGTTAACGCTTTAGTAAATGGATCTGTAATATTATCTTGAGAGTCCACACGCTCCAGGGTGACGTCTCCTCTTTCAATGATCTCTCTGATCAAATAAAATCACCGCAACACGTGTTTGGATTTCTGATGAGACCTGGGTTCCTTAGGCTACGCAACAGCTCCAGTGTTGTCAAAGAATAAAGGCACTGGTCCTGTAATGTTAGGAACCACACCAAGTTCGGTAATGAACTTCTTCATCCAAACAGCTTCCTTTGCAGCTATGTACTCTGCCTCTATCACTGAATCAACAATTGTTTGCTGTTTGGAACTCTTCTAACTCACTGCACCACCGTTTAAGGTAAACACATACCCCGAAACGGATTTACTGTCATCTTGGTCTATTTAAAAACTTGAGTCTGTGAAGCCCTCTAGTTTCAATTCAGACCCACCGTAGACAAGAAATACATCCTTAGTTCTTCTTAAGTACTTTAGGATATTTTTCACTGCCTTCCAGTGTTCTTCTCCTGGATTCGACTGATATCTGCTTGTTACACTAAGTGCATGAGTGACATCTGGTCTAGTACATATCATACCGTACATGATAGATCTTATTGCTGAAGCATAAGGAATCTTACTCATACGGTCTCTCTCCTCAAGTGTCTTTGGGGCCTGTTTCTTGAAGAGATGTATTCCATGGCTCATTGACATGAGACCTCTTTTGGAATCTTCCATGCTAAACCTCTTTATCATCGAGTCAATGTATGTTCCTTGGGACAAGCCAAGCATCCTTTTAGATATATCTCTATAGATCTTTATCCCCAAAATATAGGATGCTTCTCCCAAGTCCTTCATGGAGAAGTGTTTAGATAACCAGATTTTAATTGATTGTAGCATAGGAATATCATTCCCTATCAGTAATATATCATCAACATATAATACGAGGAATAAAACAACGCTCCCACTAACCTTCTTGTACACACATGGTTTATCTTCATTTTTGATAAAATCAAACTCTTTGATTGTCTCATCAAAATGGATGTTCCACCTACGAGAAGCTTGCTTCAATCCATAAATGGATCGTTGAAGCTTATGAGACTTGATTTGTTCCAACCTTTGAAACAAATCCCTCGGTCAGGTCATATATACATATCCTCCTCAAGTTTCCCATTGAGGAAGGCCGTTTTCACGTCCATCTGCCAGATTTCGTAGTCATGGTAAGCTGCAATCGCAAGCAAAATTCGAATAGACTTGAGCATTGCTACTGGTGAGAAGGTTTTTTCATAGTCAACTCCTTGTCTTTGTTTAAAACCTTTTGCGACTAGTCGGGCCTTATAGGTCTCTACCTTGCCGTGCTCCAGTCTTTCTTTTAAAAACCCATTTACACCCAATAGGCTTAATGCTTTCAGGTGGTGAAACCAAAGTCCATACTTGGTTCTCATACATGGAGTCCGTCTCGGATTTCATGGCTTCTTACCACTTCTCTGAGTCTTTACTACTCATAACCTTTTCGTAATTCAATGGATCATCATCATCTATGATGCGTACCTCATTGTCATCTTCTATGACAAGTCCATACCTATCAGGTATCTTTGGTACTCTTCCAGATTTACAAATAGGGTGTGGTACAGAAGGAATCTCTACTTGGACAGGTTCATCCATTTGATCTGTAGTGGTTTGTGGTTCTTGAATTTCTTCAAGATCTATTTTCCTCCCACTGACCCCTTCAAGGATAAACTCCTTTTCCAAGAAGGCAGCATGTTTGGCAATAAACACCTTTTATTTAGTAGGATTGTAGAAATAATATCCTAAACTTTCTTTAGGATATCCCACAAAAGTACACTTATCAGATCTTGTCCCAAGCTTATCATTCTGAAACTTTTCATATAAGCTGGACATCCCCAAATCTTAACATGCTTAAGACTAGGCTTCCTCCCTGTCCACATCTCATATGGAGTCTTAGGGATGGATTTCGAGGGAACCTTATTTAGTAGATATGTAGCCGCTTCTAGGGCATATCCCTAAAATGATACCGGAAAATCGGTAAAACTCATCATGGAACGAACCATGTCCAATAGTGTTCGATTTCTCCTTTCAGACACACCATTCAGCTGTGGCGTCCCTGGTGGAGTCCATTGTGAGATTATACCATTTTCTTTGAAACAATTGAGGAAATCATTACTTAAGTATTCACCACCTCGATCTGATCGAAGAATCTTAATACTTTTGCCCGTTTGTTTCTCTACTTCACTTCTGAACTCTTTAAACTTTTCAAATGATTTAGATTTGTATTTCATTAAATACACATATCCAAATCTTGAGTGATCATCAGTGAATGTAATAAAATAAGAATACCTTCTTCGTGCATTCGTTGTCATAGGTCCATATACATCCGTGTGTACCAATGCTAACAACTCTGTAACTCTTTCTCCTTTTCCACTAAAAGGAGATTTAGTCATTTTTCCCATGAGACAAGATTCACAAGTTGGATATGATTCATAATCTGATAGATGCAACTTGGATAATCTTATTTCATTAATATTACCGAGTCTACAATGCCACATATAGGTATAATTAACATCATCTCTTTTCCTTTTCTTAGTTTGTTCAATTTGAAGTATATTTTCATGCAAGTCAAGAATGTAAAGTTCATTTCGTAAATTACCAACACCATATAAAACATTATTATTATAAATAGAACAACTATTATTCTTTATTATAATTTCAAAACCATCCATATCCAATACAGATATTGAAATAATGTTTCTAAGAAGTGACGGAACAAAATAACAATTATTTAAACTAATGGATTTGCCCATAGGCTAATGCAATAACCTTTGCTCCATTTCCCACTCGTAGGACGACCTCATCCTTGCTCAGCTTTCTACTTCTGATCAGTCCCTGCATATTATTACATATGTGAGAACCACAAATTATCCAATACCCAAGTAGAAGATTGACTTTCGGAAAAATTAATTTCAATCATAAACAAACCTTGATTAGGATTTGAAGCTTCTCCAAGCTTCTTCGCTTTTGTTCATAAGATAATCCTTGCAGTTCCTCTTCCAAAGACTCCACTTTTGTTGCAATGGAAGCAAATTCCTTCTTCTAGTTTGGATCGGTTTCTTTTGATCCTTCACTTTCGTCTTTCCCTTAGCCTTCTTGGATTTCTTCTTTTTAGAAGATACCTTGAGCCTCTTCCTTTTCTTGGAAGAATCATCCACCAGTAAGACATGGTTCTTCTTGGATGGGAAGTGACCTTCAGCAGTTTTCAACATGTTAAGTAATTTAGGCAAGCTGACATCTAACTTATTCATGTGAAAATTCACAACAAATTGTGAGAAGGTGTCCGGGAGTGACTACAAGACTAAATCTTGACTCAACTCCCCATCCATGATGAACCCAAGCTGTCCAAAATGTTCAATCAGATTGATCATCTTTAAGACATGAGTCTCAACGGTAGTACCCTCGGTCATCTGAGATCGGAAGAGTTCCTTAGATATTTCATATCTAGCAGTCTTACTTTGCTCACCATACAACTCTTGAAGGTGAAGTAACATAGTAGGAGCATCCATGGTTTCATACTGACGCTGAAGCTCGTTACTCATGGATGCGAGCATGATGCATTGAGCCACAGATGCATCATATTGCCACTGTTTAAAAGTAGTAATCTCTTCCTCAGAGGCTGTCTCTACAACTTTTGCAGGTACAGGCGAATTTAAGACATAAGTAATCTTTTCAGCAATGAGAATAATTCTCAAATTCCTTAACCAGTCCATGTAATTTGGTCCGGTCAGTTTGTTAGCATCAAGTATGCTACGCAGTGAAATTAGTGAATGTGACATTTTCAAAATTCTGCATGTAAAAAGACAATATTTTAGCAAACATTCATTTAATTAATTACCAAAATAAATTAGGTCTTATTTTATATTGGTATCTCTCACTATTTTCTTCAAACTATATTACCCTCATGAATGTAGTTCGACAATATCTAATTAAAGATTTGCTAGTGAGAATAAGGATCCCATTTCAAATGTATATAGCCTTGTGTGTGCACAACAAACTATATATAAATAAATAAGTAGACAACTCTTGTCAATTACATCATTATGTAACTCCTTATATTTTGCCTCTTAAATCATAATGGTCAAGTGTGTGCACATCCGAGCTAAAATGATTTAAGTTAAGTCATACCCAACATTTCCATATAAGTGAGAGAAAACTACCGCCCTTGTGTGTGCACAACAAAGTGGTAATGTTCAATTCCTTATAAACATCAAATGTAATAAAAACAACATCTCAAATATTTAATACTCGCCTTGTGTGTGCACAACAAACTCATATTAAATATTCAATGCTCTATTGTTTTTATCATGCTAGAAAGCGACGTTCGATATTCCAAATATCTTTGAACGTTACAACTTAATATAATTTCATTGAGGGGTTTGTTATTATTTGTCTCATATTGTTTAGCGCGCATGAAAATATATATACAAAATACGCGTCATATTATTAAACATGCGAAGCATGTTTGAATAATATATAATATATATAATACTAGCATGCACATATAGAATACTATATTCTACCCGAATTGATTATGAACTTTTATTCTAGTTTGCTTCATTAGAGCCACCAAGTGAACCAAAAGGTCAAACCCTAGGGTGCAAGAATAAACATTTAAATATAATTATTACATTTAAACCCGGGCTCCATTACAAACGGGTCTTTGAGAGCTCCTTTCTCCTTGATCTCCAGTTCTTCAAAAAATTCTAACTAATTCTATTACATTAAACTATTTAATTTAAATAGAAATCTTGATCAGCAGTCAAGGGGAAGTACATAGGAGAGAGATAGAATTTGCAGCAGAAGAAAACTAGAAAAGATGAGGTACGCAGACCCCATTTAATAAAACCCATTCATTCAAACATCCAACCAAAATAAATCCAATCACATTGGTCAATAGTCCATAATCAATCTCATTTATTATCATACATATCATCATATTTATCAATAAATAAAATCATTCCATATATATATGAGTATCATTTAATGGGCATTTTAAATTGCATGAAATTCAAGATTAAAATAAACTTTTTTATTTTAATTATAAAATTATTAAGATTTATATATATTATATATATATTCTGTGAATTATAATATATATATATATAAATGTTCTGTGATATGCTGTATTATGCAACGTCGGTTAATATGAATATTAGAGGTTACTATAAATATGTTGCAGTACTATATATATAATATATGATATATATTTATACTGGTGAACCACGTGATAGCTATAATATGTATATACTAGGGTTAACCCGTGCCTCCGGCACTACTAATACTCGTGTAATTATTTAATAACTAAAGATGAATCTAAATGAAAAATGTGAGTTGACAATGTAAAAAGAGTATATATTTGATGAAAATTAGAAAATTTTGTAATTATTTGTTGTAAATTAGAAAATTTCTAATAAGGATAGACATCCCACCAAAATGTAAAGAAGTCAATGATTTTGCCACAAATTGTATCTACATGCTCATTATTTACAAATCGAGACTGGCAAGAAAAAATAAATTTGTTAAGGAAATAACTAAAGCCAACATCCACATTCACTCAACAATAAATTTGACCTAGGCCAGTTAACTACATTTATTAAATTTGAAAGAATCCCAATGCCAATGACCTTCATATTTTCTTCAAGCACATTTAAAAGCACTTCTCTTCACGTATATGCTATTGATTCCCTTCATTTAATTTGCAATTTTAGATGGAACATGGATTAATTAGTAAAACTATTTTGAGCACAATACATCATACAAATGTGTCTATTGAATACCAGTCGCTAATACATTAACAGGTAAAAACATTGTAGTTTTGAAATAGCGTAATGATACCCACTTGCTTAAAAGGTTCATGTGCACCAAATTGTTTTGGAGCTCCTTTGCCTGATTAAATAAAAATTAAAATAAAATAAAAACTTCAAAAATAATTGACCCAACCGCAAAAAAAGGTAAATTTGGTCAAACATATAGCCAAAAATATCATCTGGGCCATTTCAAATTTGGGCAAGCTAGTCGCTACTGATTTTAAAATTTTTTGGCAAAATTTCCTTTAAAAATAGATATCCAGACAAATCTAAACCTGTCTATAAAACTTACAATCATCCATACATATCCAAACCACAAAAAAAAACCATCATTTCATACCCAAAATCATCATACCATGCAAAAAAATAATCAACACATATCCAACCACCAAAATATCAAGCTAGTAGCTACTAATTTCAAGAAATTTTGGCAAAGTTTCCTTTAAAATAGATATCCAGAAAAATGTAAACCTGTTTAAAAAACTTACAATCATCCATACATATCCAAACTACCAAAAAAAACATCATTCCATACTCAAAATCATCATAACCATGTATAATTACCCAACTTTACAAAAGACGGAGAACAAAAATACATATATGCAAAAAAAAGAGAAACAACATGTTGAGCACCACCCTTTACTTTACATCTTACACCAAATATATTCTTTACAGCTTACACCAAGTATCCTTCAATATATACCCGAAAATACATATAATAACATTTACCTTGTAGTCAAGCTCTACCATGTCTTTGGTACATAAACCTTTGAAAAGAAAGGCTATCCATCGGCAACGTCCACGGCCAACAAATATTGTTTGTAACAAAAATCTGTTATTTATAAGAGAAAGCAAAATGTTAGTAGTATCGCAAGAACGAAACAATTGACACGTGATTACTTGAATACGATTTAAGAATTGCAATGATGTTCAAGGATAGTTCGACCTATATATAGCAATGCTATTGTATTTCTTCTAGATTGTTAAGCTTCTCTCAGAGATAAAAAGTCATTTATTTATTTTTCCAATACATGAAAGGATAAAGTGATAAGTTTGACATCAAAAAAACTTGTGAACTTGATAAATTACTGACGTGTCTGCTTATTTAAGCTTATAATTAGATAACTGTACAATGCAACTTAGAATTGATTAAATGGAATTACTCATGACTGCATGTTTTGTCATTTTTACAAACTTAACAATAAGTGATATGGCATTTATTTGATTTTTTTAGGGGATTTTTTCTCCTTTACTTACCGTCAATTAATCCCCAATCTATTTATACAGAAAATTACACTTGTCATTTTATGTAGTCTGGAAAATTACATCCATCGGCATTAATGGCTCAAATATATGGGGAATATAGACAATTACAATGATATTCAAGCGGATAGTTCAGCCTATATAGCAATGCTATTGTATTTCTTCTAGATTGTTCGGTCTCTCTAGAAATAAAGTCATTTATTTATTTTTCCAATACAGGAGAGGATAGGCAATAAGTTTGACAGCAAAAAAACTTGTGAACTTGGTAAATTACTTATGTGTCTGCTTATTTAAGCTTATAATTAGATAACTGCACACTGAAGTAGAAATATCTTCACAAGCAAGAATTTATTCCTAACGTAGCAGTAAGTTTCTCCACAAATGTCAATTAATCCACAATAAAATAGTTTTGAAGCAATCAACCACATTAGAGGTATGCAAATATTTTTGAAGCAAAATTAATACAAATTAATGTTGAAATCAAAATGGCAGTTAAAATGGCACTTGAATCAAGAGGACTCTACACATAAGGTATAGATAATAGGCCTTAAGTTTGGTAATAATCAAAATCTACATATATGCAATCTATCTATCCCACATTATGCACAATTTGAGGAGTGAATCGGAGATATCACGACTTTGTCTGAGGTTTGGTACTGGCGGCAATCACGCGGGAGTAGCGAGGAGATGGCCACGGAGGGAGCGAAAGTCGACGAACACGAGAGGAGGAAGAAAAACACTAGTCTTTGCAATAAGAGATCAAATGTTCTATAAGCACTTAGTCAAAATTTGAGATTCCTTGTTTACTATATATAGGATCCTTATGGGTAAAAATGGAATATATTTGATACTCTCCTCAAAGGGATTATTTCTTAATGACATCAAAAGTAATTTCTTAATGAAGGGAGTATTTCGTAATGATATCAAAAGTAATTTGAGTATTTTATTTTTGGGTGCAACATATTCATGAGTGATATCATGACTTTTGAATAGTGACCTTATAAAAGATTAGGTGGATTTACATCATTTTACTCCATATATTAAGCTGTTTTTCTGATGCTCTAATGAGCTATATACTCTTTCTCAATTATTATGGTAAAATCTTCTTTCCTTATCCCGAAAGAATTTGTAGAAAATAATATTTTAATGACATAAAACTTTTGAGGAAAAGAAAATCCAAGGATCCCAGAATGATTGTGAATGACTTGATTTTTAAGACGAGGCCTACTTAATGCCTTTCTTACTTGACTTTCACACTTAAATTAAGTCTCCATATATAGGTTTAATTTTATTCTAATAAGTATTGGTCAAAGTTTTATAATTGTCTCACATTCTAAAGACTATTTTGCTGGAAAAATGTAGTATTAGTAATTGGACTACTTAGACTCCTTTCATGTTTTTCAATAATTTGATTGGGTCATTGGGTTTTTTTATGGGTTAATAAGTGAACCAAAAACAATACTATGATTTCAATGAAGATATTCATTATTATATCTGATCGGTGGAAGCATGATAGTACACCGACTTAAACAATTTAATGTAAAAAGGACTTGGTATTGAATTTCACCATAAATTTCATATCACGATAATTTAAAGCGGGATAAAGTACTAATTTTTCTACAAAATTTGGCATCAATATCATCCTCGGGGATAATTCGGTGACATCATATTCGATGACATTAATATATACTTTTTAATTTAATTAACACAATAACAAATATTAAATATCTATTTTAATACCAAAAATGGAGTTCACGTCAAAAAAGGAAAAGAGAGCACAAAGACACAAAAATTACGATCTAGCGTGACACAAACACAAAAAACTAAATCTTTATTTTTAAAAGATAAGTACAAAGGAATTGATGATCAATTCAAAGGCAAAATCGGTGAAACCAACAAAATGAATGTAGGAAGCAATCTCAGGCAAATATAAATGCATGCGATTAGATAAAAGAATCAAACTAAGTATTAGTTATGCGGAAAATAGATAAAACAACATAATTAGGTAACTAAAAGGTGAATTAAGAAATGTTACCTAATTATATTTGTTTTTATTTAATTATTTAATATTTAAAATTATCTTTAAAATTAATTTGAAATTGATGTTTAATGATGAAATTGCAATTAAGGTATTCTTGAATTTCGTGGTAAAGTGGAATAATTACAGTTTGGAATGTGATCTGTGAAAATAAAATCTAGCAAGGGATTTCAAATGGACAGTTTTGATGTGGGATATTGACATTGAGAGTTCTGAAGGAAATTTGTCTTCAAAGAGACTTGCATTATGTGTGAGTATGAATGTATTTTAAATTGTTTTGAAATGATGATTTAAAATTGAATTTTATTCTGTGAATTTAACATGTGACAAAGTTTTCAAGATATAAAGGTAATTGACAGAATGTTTTGATTCACAGAATTTATTTTGTCAAAAGGTATTAAAATTTGGGAATAATTTAGTAGCTATATATATATATTCAAAAAATTGAGATCACCAACCTCTTCCACGATAATCATATCCTTGTAGATATTCATATTAACAAACAACATCACGTTTTAGAAAAAAAAAAACGAGAACTTAAATGATTTTTTTCTTACGTAAAATAATAATTTTATATAATAAATTATGCCCAATAAATTATTCTAAATTCATACCCATACATGTATAGAATCAAAATAATTAATAATTTGCATAAAGTTTGGCTCTAATACCATTGAAAGGTTTTGTGAAAATCAAAGTAGTAATTAAATTGCAAAAATAGCGGAAGCAAAATAAAATCAGATTTTAAAATTTTTCACAAACCAATTACTCAGATCATCCTTTATGCATATTATTAATTAAAACGAAGAACAAAAAGTTATGGAATCATACCCTTGTAGATACGAGCTTCCATAGGTATGAGTTCACCTCCTACTTCTCCGCGATCTCCTTGAATCTCCGGGTAGATTCATTCCTTTGATCAATGTTAGCCACCCAAGTGTATGACCTCTAGAGGTGATTTACCAAGGAAGAACAATTTTCAAGAAGAAGGGTGTATTGGCTCAAACCCTAGTTTTTCTTATCTCTATAAAAAAAGGGGGCGTACTCTCCAACTATTGGAATTACGTATATCTGATATCTAATATAAGACTCCTCTTATAAAGATATCAGGTAACCCTATTTAATTAAAATAAGATATTATTTATTTAATTAAACTCTTTTAATTAAATGAGCTACCTAATCTTATTAGGGATAATTAATTAAACTCATTTAACTAACTTTCCCTCCTAATCCTATTAGGAATAAATGAGAGTACTTATATTAAATTAATTCCTAAAATCTTTTAGAAATTAAAATAATAATAATTGTAATAATATTAATAAGACTCCTTTTATTAATTTATATTTAATATTTCTAAAATATTAAATTATAAATATTAAGCTATTTAATTTATTCTATCACCATAGATTAAATTAAATCCATTAACTTCTTAAATAATTATTCTTCCTTTTATGGTGTGACCCTTTAGGTTCTTCATATTAAACCGGTTGTGAATAAATCAATTAGAACAATTCTAATCTTATTTAAATAAATAAATTAAAAGATTAATTTATTTAAATAAATAATATTTATTCTACAATATGGATAAGCCTCTCTAGCGATCAACGACTTTCCAGATAATATAGATTTCAACATTAATCATAAAAGAACCTTTGAGTTAATAGTTACTGTACAATTCAATCCTTCCACCATACCTTAAATGCACAACTCCTAATGAATGTAAATTAGAAACTACTTTCTAATTTCATTCCACCTTGGCCAAGGATTCCTGGGTTGTCATTTATCGAATCACATAGGACATTTCTCTTCTTTTACTAGAAGTGGTAGATTCTTTATTGATCATTCACTATCTTCATATATAACTTCCCCAAGCATACCCTTTGATATACTCTTAAAAGTCTTAAGGAATAAGTCAAAGTGTAATTCATTATATATAAGATACTATGATGATCTCAAGTCTAAGGATCATTTGTATTACTATCACTACAAGAATTCCTATTGACAAGCAAGTAAAACTTCATTAGGTATTCCTTAGCGAGTCACGTTCGGTGAACTTATTCTCTAATAAGCACCTATATACTTACTTTAGTGTCTCCATACAAATGATCATGAGATCAATCATCCTCATCCAATGAGCAAGCAACGTACGTACCAATCTTTCCGGATTCACTAATCCCCTTTTTAGTAATCCATTGATTAGGAACATTTTAGTTTTAAGCTATCTAAGAATTTAGATCTCATTAGCATGATCTCATCATGATTCTAAAAGCATTGCTTAAAACTATGAGTTTATCACATATTATTAAAACAACACCATGTAGATAATAAATGCCTTTAATAACTAATTCTTTTATTAATAAACAAATAAGATTGATTACAAAGTATATGCTTTATCATCATACATGATTGGCTTGTATGCATACTACTTTCAGATACCGGTTCTACCCATTCTTTTATTTTACCTGCTTGTGTTCAACATTTGAACTTGACTCCTGAGAAATTAGACTTTGACTTATCTATTGAAACTCCATTGGGAGAAACCTTCGTTACAACCATAGTTTACAAATCTTGTTTGATTCAAATTGGCACCTTCACATTACCGGTTGATCTCATCTCTTTAAAAATGTAAGACCCCGAATTTTATGAAATAAAAGTCTAATTTAATTTATAATTATTATTTTAAAAAACTTCAAATGTTAAATTGATAAATGATCAAACGGTCAATTAATTCAATAAGTGAATTAATAAAAGAGGAAAGGAAATAATTGTTTTGGAAGAACAGCCTATGTGGGCGACTGAAATTTGATAATAAAGAAGAGAGAGAGAAAGTGGGGAAGGGTGGGGGGAAAATGTGGGGAAAAGAAAAGAAAAGAAAGGAAGAAAGGAAGAAAAAGGGAAAGAAGAAAAAAAGGGAAGAGAGGAGGAAAAGGGATATAATTAGTATACTCCCACCCATATCCACACACGGGAAGAAATCAGAAAAATTAGAGAGAGAGGGAAGAGAAGAGAGGGAGAGAATATGAAGAGAAAGAAGAAGAGAAGGAAGAAGAAGATGAAGAAGAATGATAAATGAAGAGGGAATTAAAAGAAAAAGTATTTTTAAAATCTTTGATTTATTCTTAGATTTATGTATGTATTGAATGATTTAAACTTGCATAAACATAAATCAAATGACAGAAATCTAGAAATCAAAAAAAGAATGAAAAATCTAAATTTTTAGAAAAATTAGTTTACTACTTGATTTTGTAAAATCCATAACTCTTTGTGTATAATAAGTTAGAAGATAAGTCATATATCAAAAGAAAGCCTCAGAATTTTTCGTGGTGACTGTTTGAATGAAACTGGTCCGAGGACTCATAGTCCAAAAAATCAGTGTTCTTAAGCTCTGTTGCGTGGGTTATAATTTTTAATCCAACCGTTGGATCGTTGTAATTTTTGGATATGTTATACATATATAAGTTAACCGTTAAAGATTAACTTATAATTTGTTATGAATTTTATGATGTGACTGATTCAGAATTTTTGTAGCAGAACTTTTTCGGTAAGACTATTTCTCTATGTTAGAGGCGGAATTTGGAAAAACTTTCTTCTACAAAGTTGTAGAGAATTAAATTTCATATGAAAAGGACATAAGATCCGTATTTTTCTGATAAAAGGGCTAATTGTTATAATTATTGAAGTTTCTGAATATTGAAATTTATAATTAAATAATCAGAAAAATAATTTCAGCTGAAATATTTTTATAGATATTTTATACTATCAGTTTAGAATTTTTGTATATTTTTAATAAATTATTGAAAAGCGAAGTAATTATTGTATTTTTAAACTATTTATAGTTAGTTTGAAAATAGAAGAAATTCATAGAAAATTCTATGAATGATGAAAAATTATAAAACTTGGTGAAAAATCTTATAATATTATTTTATAACTTTTGGATGATTTTGAAAAATTATGGAATAACATAAGTAACTATTATATTTTTTTAAGCTATTTATAGTTAGTTTAAAAATAGAGAAAATTCATAGAAAATTCTATAAATGGTGAAAATTATGAAATTTCTTTGAAAAAAATTATAATAGTATAAGATTAATATTGATGATGTTTTAAAGATATAAAAGTATGTTGAGTTAGTATTTCTATTTTGAAGCTATTAAATGATAGTTTTTATAAATAGAAATAATTATAGAAAATTGTCGGATAATCCAAAAAATGTAAAAAATATATGAAGTGAACAATTGTCAAGAAATATTCGTTTGGTCGAAAAATATTCTTTTTATCGGGAAATATTCGTACGACGGCGCAATCATTGGTGGACCACATAACGGAATAATTGTCAGATATAAAAAGCGACGGAAATAACCCTTTTATAAAAAATAACAGAAAAGTTTTTACCGTTAAACTATTGAAATACCTGATGATAAAAATACAGTAATACGTATGATTCCACAGTAGTACACGGTATTCTACAGTAGCATACAGTATTGTATAGTGATTTATATTATTGATTCTTACGTAAGAAGTCACTCAGTATTTCATTCAATAATTGTCATAGTAGTTATTGCACAGTAACTCATATTATTGATATGATATAATTAGACTAGTTGACAGTATTGTGAGTCTATGTTAATAATTATGAATAAAGGTTCAAAGATTGAAAAGGGTGTTGATTAAAGATAAGTATGATATGCAGATGTTTGTTCAATTATTTTCTTTTTACAAAAGTAAATTTGGCAGGACTTGCCGACACTCTAATTTTTCTAAAGTAGTATGGACCACAACTCTATTATTGAACAAATTTTGTTAAAACGTGTACAAGTGGGTTTAATTTTCTCTGTGGGACCATAAATTTCACTACCATTATTTTATGCAGCTCATTTGGTTATTTTGTAAAAGTGTATGTGTTAATTGTTTCCTCAATTTTCAGTATAAATAGGTTGCTAGGTTGAGCAACTAAACACACACCATCACTGCACTAAAAATATAAATTTCTTTTACTACAATATTGTGAGTATTTCTGTTGAGTGTGAGGTTACTCCAAGTGTAGATAAAGAATGCAAGCATTGTTTAAGTTGATCAATTTCATAGAAAGCAGAATCAAATCACATGCTAAGGTAAGGGGGTATCATTTTTATGGTAAAGGGATGTCATTTTCTTTTATACTCCATATTATGGTAAGATATTATTATTCATTTCTTCAGCTTATCATTAAATGGTAAAAAGTCCTGAAATGATTAGAATATTTTTAATAGTTTGTGCTTCATCTAATATCTTGACCTGGATCTTTCTATTCAGTCTTAAGTTATTATGTTTGAGTCAGGAACTTTACATTACTTGAACTTTATATTCTATTAAGAATTCTAATCGATTTTTTGGATATCATGTTGGCAATTTGGACTCTGGATAATTAAGTTGAAAATCACTAAGATCTATTTTTATTTTGATTATTTATGTCCATTCATTATATATATCATTGTCATCATCCTCATGTTTATATTGTGGTGAAAGTCATCTTTATCCCGTAATGCATAGATGGACTGTTGATTGGTATGATTATGACCATGAATTGTGTATTGGTATAATCATGACTTGTAATGTTATAGAAAAATGATGTGGTAAAAGTCATCTTTAGCCTGTAGTGCAAAGATGGACTGTTGATTATTGGTTTTATAGTTGTATATCTTTGGCCCGTAGTGGAAAGATGAATTGTTGATTTACAGACAAATGATGTGGTAAAAGTCATCTTTGGCTCGTAGTGCAAAGATGGCCTGTTGATTATTGGTTTTACAGTTGTATATCTTTGGCCCGTAGTTCAAAGATGGATTGTTGATTATTGGTTTTACAGTTATATATCTTTGACCCGTAGTACAAAGATGGACTGTTGATTATTGGTTTTACAGTTGTATATATTTGGCCCAAAGTGCAAAGATGGACTGTTGATTATTGGTTTTACAGTTGTATGTCTTTGGCCGTAGTGAAAATATGAATTTAATGGCATAATTATAAACATAAATTGTGAATTGGTATAACCATGAGCTTTGTGTTTTAAGTAAAAATAGGTGGTGAAAGTTCTCTTTGTCTTGGGTACAACGAAGAACTGTTGATTAGTGTTACATGAATAAAATATTGATGATGAACTTTTAATTTGGAGAAGATAGTAGACATTATGTTCTACTTTTAATTTGGGTTCCAAAGAGCACTAACAAGGAAGGACCCAAACAAGTATGGGTTCTAAAGTGAACGGTAATTTCATGTGCAATTATCAAATTCCACTGATTCCATTTGGTATCTTGATAGTAGATGTTCAAGGCACATGACCGACAATAAAAGTTTCATGTCAAACTTCAAAGAGAAAGATGGACCAATAGTTGTTTTGGAGATAACAACTCTGGCAAAACTAGGGGTTATGGTTCGATTAGAAATGGAGTTGTATCTTTTAGTAAAGTTACCTTTATTGAAGGATTGAAGCACAATCTGCTGAGCATCAGTCAACTGTGTGACAAAGAACATCATGTCACCTTCCTCAATAACCAGTGTCATATTCAAGTCTTGGAATCTAACTCTGTAAAGCTGACTAGATCAAGCAAAGGATATGTTTATGTTATTAATCTCACTGAACTTAATTCTACAAAAACAACTTGCTCCCTTGCAAAAGCATCTGAAGATGTAAGCTGGCTATGACACAGAAGATTATCTCATATCTACCTAAAAAGCATGTCAAAGCTTGTATCTAAAGATCTAGTTAGAGGCTTGCCTAAGCTGAGTTTCGTCAAAGAAAGACCATGCAAGGCCTGACAGCTTGGAAAGAAAACAAGAAGCTCATTCAAAAGCAAAGTAGTGAACTCAAACGAGAAGCCCCTGCAGCTGTTGCATATGGATTTAATTGGGCCAATCCCAAATGCAAGTATTGGAGGAGAAAGATACTCACTAGTTGTAGTGGATAACTACACAAGATTTACATAGGTATTCTTTCTGAGTTCTAAGGATAAGACTAACACTAAACTGATAAAATTCTTCAAGCTAGTCATGAATGAAAGAGGGTGAAAAGATCAAGGCAATAAGGATTGATCATGGCAAAGAGTTTGATTATTAAAAAATGGATTAGTTCTATGGAGATAATGGTATTCATCATAATTTCTCAACACCAAGGACTCCTCAACAAAATAGAGTAGCTGAGAGGAAAAACATAATGCTAATAGAAGCTTGAAGAACCTTACTTGTTGCAGCTTATCTCCCTAAATATTTCTGAGTTAAAGCAGTCAATACTACACGTTATACTCAGAACCGATCTCTGATTCACTCTACACTCAAGAAAACACCCTACGAGTAAAGCCAAACATTAATTACTGCCATGCGTTTGGCTGCTTATGTTACATCCTCAACAAAGACAAGAAGTACCTAACGAAGTTTCAACCCAAGTCAAACAAATGAATATTTCTTGGATACTCTTTGGAAAGTAAAGCCTATAGAGTGTTCAATAAGAAATTACTGACCGTTGAAGTTTCTATTCATATAACCTTTGACGAGTCTGACTCAGGAGAACCAAGAAATACAACACCTTTTGATAAATTCGTAGGGCCAGACTCACCAACCAAGGATCAGGTCATCTTTGAAAATGCTGAAGTTGAAGCCATATTTCCAGATCTAATAATCGTGATGCCAAACCAAGAGATCGTAGAGTTACCCGTTCCATACATGAATACTCTACGACTCAATGAAGCTGGTGATGCACTACTAAATATTGAAGAACTCATACAAGAAGGCACGAGAATTGATGTTCCACTTAGAAGAAGATGGGCTAGAGATCACACTCAAGATCTGATTATTTGTGATCCAGATGCAAGAGTCAGAACAAGATCAACCTTTTAAAATGAATGTTTTTATCTAAGTTTTCTCTCTCAAATGAAACCTAAGAAGATTGAAGAATCTATTCAGGACTCCAACTGGATTGAAGCTATGAAAGATGAGCTAAAATATCATTTTGAAAGAAGCAAAGTATGGTGGCTAGTTCAAAAACCAAAAGACCATCCAGTTGCTTGTATTAAATGGGTTCGCAGAAACAAGATGGATGAAAATGGTGTGGTCATCAGGAACAAAGCAAGATTGATAGCTAAGGGATATTCTCAAGAAGTATAAATCGATTATGATGAGACCTTTGCTCCTGTAGCCAGATTGGAAGCTATCAGAATGTTTCTAGCTTATACAGCCTACATGAAGTTCAAAGTCTTTCAAATGGATGTCAAGAGTACATTTCTTAATGGAGAGCTTCAAGAAGAAGTCTATGTTGAACAACCCCCCAGGTTTTATCAATCCAACTTATTTAAATTATGTCTACAAATTAGACAAAGCACTGTATGGTTTAAAACAAGCACCTAGAGCATGGTATAAAACACTCACTGTGTTTTTAATTGAAAATAGATTCACTAGAGGTAGAGTAGACACAACACTATTTCTTAGGAAGCACAAAGATAAAATTATATTAGTACAAATTTATGTAGATTATATTATTTTTGGCTCTACTGATGAAAAATTGTGTGAGAGATTTGTCAAGCTTATGCAGAGCAAGTTTAAGATGAGTATGATGGGTGAGCTAGCTTTTTTTCTCAAACATCAAGTAAAGCAAACGAGTGAAGGAATCTTTATCAACTAAGCCAAGTATATTAAAGTCTTACTTAAGAAATTTGTCATGGAAGCAGCTTCTCCTATGAAGACTCCTATGGCCTCTAATTCAAATCTTGATAAAGATGAATTTGGTAAAAGTATTGATATAACTCAATTCAGGGATATGATTGGATCTCTCATGTACTTAACTGTAAGTAGACCAGATATCATGTTCTCTACTTGTATTTGTAGTAGATTTCAAGCTAATCCTAAAGAATCTCATTTATCTGCTATTAAAAGGATCTTCAGATATCTCAAGGGCACTCCACATTTGGGACTTTGGTATCCCAAGGAGTCTCCCTTTAATATAATTGGATATTCAGATGCTAATTATGCATGATGCAAGATTGACAAGAAAAGTACTAGTGACACTTGTCAATTGTTAGGGAAAAAACTTGTATCATGGTTCAGTAAGAAAAAAAATTATGTATTAACTTTAACTGCAGAAGCTGAGTAAATTGTTGCTGGTAGTTAATGTGCTCAAATTTTATATATAAAGAATCAACTGGCTGACTATGGGATTGATTTCAAGTCTATTCCTATATTTTGTGATAATACTAGTGCTATTTCAATTACTCAAAATCATGTCATGCATTCTAGGATAAAACATATTGAAATCAGATATCATTTTATTAGAGACCATGTTCAAAATAGAAATATTGCATTACATTTTGTCTCTACTGAAGATCAGCTTTCTAATGTGTTTACTAAACCACTAGAAGAATCTAGGTTTAATAAAATAATCAGTGAGTTAGGAATGTTAAATTTGAATTCTTAAATACCATGTTGCTGGAAGATTTTAACAGTGTAGGAAGTGATTGTAGAATTCCTATACATAAGTGCACATTGAGTGAAGAACCATCATAATATGGATCGTACATCAAATTGAATCGTAAAGTCAATATCTTAGCTTTATTCTATGACAAAGCTGATGCAGTTACTTTATGGCGAGTGATGAACACACATAAAATTCGAAAGCGAGTTTATGACGTAAGCTACTTGTTGTAATAACTTAGATATTTTCTATATAATTAAATTAGAAATTTTATTATAATTTTATAAAAAAAATAAATGTGGGGAAATAGATATAAGCTAATGTGTATGTGTATATTTGATAAATAAAATATATTTATTGCATGAGTAATTACAAATAATTGTATTTTAGAATTATTGCACATTATAAATTATATTCATATAATAATTAATTTTATAGTAGAAATATTTTTAGTAATTATTTTCCATGAAAATATGTTTATATATTATTTAAATAATATATGAAGTGATTATAGCATTATTATAATAACTATTTTATTTTATTATATGAATTTATTTCAGATTAATTAAGCTAATTATTTAACTTAATTAATAATGGGATGTATATGTAAGAAAATCAGATATAGAATCCAAACCCTAATTTGTTCAACTTACTCTCAACAAAGTCTCTCTCTCCTCAAACCCACGAAATTTTAGTGCTAGTTCAGTCACAATTCAAGCCCCACTAACACTCACAACAAATTAGAGGCATAGATTCAAGAATTTGTGCTTAAAGGTATAAAACCCTAATCGAAAATTTGACCCTTGATCTTCTGTTAAAAGTTATGTTTATGTGTTGTAATATGTTCTATGTAGTGTTAATCAATGATCTGGGTTGGCATATTGTAGATCCATAACATCTAAGTGCTCAAAATTGATGATTTTCAAAATCTGGAAAAAATTTAAAAAGTGGTCTGACAACGAATGTCAGACCCTGTAAATCTCATTCTGTTATGTGTTTTTGTTGTTTGAATGTTTGAAGTTGTAGTATGTCATGAGTTCTTTAATGTGGAACTTGAATCAGGTCCATATCTGTTATAGATTAAAAGTTACAAGTGGTCAAACAGGGTTGACCGGTCACGAAATTGAAAGTCTGGGTAACCCAGATTTTTCCAGAAACGGTCTGACAAGATGTTTGAGCTTCTGATCTTACAACTGGTTATAATTTTGGCTATGTTCTTGTTGTGATGTTGTAGACGGGTATAAGGACTACAGAATAATGCCTTTATATCATCTATTGCATGTAAAGAATCAAAGTTGTGAAGAGTCAAAGTATCGTTGACCGTCTGTTTTGTTAAATTCTGGAAAACCCAGATTCATGATGAACAAGGTCTCTGACATGGTTTGACCATGCCAGATCTTGTTCATGTGTTATTGTTAGAGTAATATGATGTTATATACGTGTACCCTGGCATGAATGCTACATGTTTGAACCTTTAAATCACATTAATCAAGCCAGGAAGGCAAAGATTTTATGCTTCGAAGTAGACACCTAGCACTGTTCTTCATTTCTGGGTAACCCAGAAAATGAAGAACAGTTCTGACAATGATTTTGAAGGCCTCTAACTCTTTGATTTTTGTAGCTTGGACATGAAATAAGTATGTAGTTATAGTATTACACTTATACTACACTTCTAACACATTAACAAGCCCAGAACATAACAAGATCATAGATCTATTAATGGTCAAACATACTACCCTGCAAGCTGACATGAATGTTCTGGGCATGCTCAAGAACACCTATAGCGACAATTTTGTCGCTATAGGGCCCTTTAGTGACAAATATTTTTGGAAATTAATTATTTTAATTAAATAAATAGAAAAAAAAATAATTTTAAATTATTAAAAATTATTTTAATGTCCAAAAATTAGTTTTTAATTATTTTAAATATATTTCATGAATATTTAATATTTTTGGAATATTAAAGGTATTTAATTTATTTAATTATAATATTAAATAAATTATGTAAAAATGATTTTAATACTTGAAAATCATTTAAAATTATATTATGGTATAGGAAAATATTTGAAGTAATTTTTAATGACTTTTAATATTTTGTGATGAATTTCATTAATTAATTAATATTAATGATATTTAAGTTATTTAATAAATGTATTAAATAAATTATGAAAAATAGAATTAATGATTTAAAAATCATTTAAAGATTATAAAAATATTTCAAGTTATAAAATATAACTTTTGATATTTTGTCATGAAAAATATTAATATTTTAATATTAATGATATTAGAATTATTTAATAACTATATTAAATAAATTAGTTTAAAAATGATTTTAATATTATAAAAATCATTTTAAATGAAAATAAAGTGTTTAAAAATAATTTAAGTTATAAAATATAACTTTTAATATTTAAAGGATAATTTTATTAATAATTTAATATTAATGATATTAAATTTATTTAATAATTATATTAAATAAATAGTTTTAAAATGGTTTTATTAGTTTAAAAAATCATTTAAAAAGGATATAAATGAATTAAAAATATTTTAAGTTATAATTAATGATTTTAATATTTTGATAGACAATGCATTAATATTTTAATATTAATGGTAATTATTTAAAAATGATTTTAATAGTTTTAAAAATCATTTAAGGGTAATATTAGTACTTTAAAAATACTTTGAGTTATTATTAATAACTTTGATATTTTGGCAATGGTTTCATTAATAGTTTAATATTAATTAAATATTAATGATAATAGAATTGTTTAATATTTAAATCATTTAATAATGATTCCGGTGTTTGAAAATTCATGATAAATTATAATAAATGTTTATAAGTCATTGAAAAATAATATGACTGATACTTAATGATGTTGAACTTCAGATTAGAGTCTTAGACTCGATAATTATCCGATAAAATCGTCGGTACATCGACATATTTCAGAAATTGATCTTGACTTAGATATTTTGACTGTATTAATGTTTGTTTGTGATTCAATGACTGTTGAATATGTGTGACAATATGATTAGGTTATGTGCTGACTGCAATAAGTAGTGCTATGCGTTATAGTATATTATTCTAATAGAATGAATGATCTTATTAATGATAGGTTGTGATATAAAAGATAAAATTAAGTTGTGTATTGTAAGCAGCAGACCAGGCAAGTATCCTACATTTGCATTTTCTTTATGCAATGGACATGAGTAAGAAAGGTTCAGAATTATATTATTATTGTACCAGATTATTAACCCTATTGTTATATATATTATATCTGATCATTGTTTATCAACATGTTCTTATATTATATAATTCAGATATATATTATGTTCGTTAATTTCTAAATATGGTTATACAAGTGACCTCACTTGGATAATCATTGTATTTAAACACATGTTGATATATATATATATATATATATATATATATATATATATATATACCTATTGATCCCCCGTATGTATACATTAAGTAAAAGCCGTCTAAGTTATCTGATCAGCTAGACACAGATTTAGAAATATCATTGAATATGATAAAACTTTTTTGTATCCAATCAAATTGTTTTGGTTCGGATTCCAGACTAAGTATGAACATCCCAAATAAGGGAAAACTTTTATGCGCCCAAGGCGGACAGAGTGAACGATAATATCGTTCTTGCATGCAGTATTGATCAATACAGGGCCCATGGGATGTACACCCTCGCGCCCGTAAGTTATGACGGTTTGCGGATGAAGTTCTGCTAAACCTATTCGAAAATTTAAAACAATGTTCATAGTATGTCAACTAAACCCCATTTATAGTCAATATGTAGTTTCAAAAAATTTGAGATAGAATTGTTATGTTATTATTGTTGGTTCAGTTTACTTCACAACTATTGATTTGTTATAGAAGTGATGTACAAAGAAAACATTTAATTCTTTCGGCTAATTATATTTATAATTGTTATTACTTGTTGGGCACCCAAATGCTCATTCTTGCTTTAAATTTAAATGTTTTCAGCTAGGCATGATCAACCCGAAGGTTCAGACAAGTTCAAGTGAAAAGGAAAGCAAACAGAATATGTTTAATGGTATCTTTTGTAATAGTTAGACTGTATTAAGACTATGATATGTATTATATATCATGTAAGGAATTATAGTAAAAGTTGCGTACTTGGGATTAGTAAGTTTGATATTTATATTATTATTATTATTATTAGTATTATTCCGCTCATAGAAATAGTATTGTAAAGCACCGAGTTCGGATTTCAAGTACCTGAATTTGGCGGCGTTATAACTGCAAAATAGTTGTAACTCACAAAAACGAAGTGACCTTCCACCTCTACTTATCTCCCACATTCCCACTCAGCAAAGCAAGAGGGAAGTTATATAAACATTTATTTCAAATCTATTTTTAACCTTTACTCTTCAATTTTTGGAATCTAAGTTTTCAAAACTTTTGAGCTTTAAAAACCCCTAGCTTTCTCAAATTTTGAATCACTCAAACACTTTCAGTTTAATTTCATATTCAACCTTTATCAAGCAATAGCTGGTGCTCAAGTCATCCCTGGAAATCAGCTCTGTTTCGATACCTTCACCAAGTCCGCGAGACATTTCAGGAAGACTCTATCACTGGTGAAGAGAGATGGATTCGAAGAGGCTCTTAGCTCAAACACCAAGATCTACACAAAGATGGTGGCCGAGTTCTATCAGAACGACTCCTATGAAAAAGGTGTTCTGACCACCAGGGTCAAGGGCAAAAAGCATAGGATCATGGCCAGAGATGTTAGCAGGGCTTCCAGATTTTCTGAAAAGGGCATCACATCATTGAACATCATCAATGTTAAATATGGGTTGGAGCTGATGGGGCATGTCGAAAACTCTGGAGTTAGAGGGCTGAAGAAGAAAGAGTTTCTTCAGAACTTTGAATTCCTTACCGAAATTATAGGAAAGTGTATCTTATGCAAGGACTCTACATATGATTTTATCAGCAATCTTCAGCTGAGGGTCATAACTGCAGTTGTCATGAAAATAAGGATGGATTTTGGTTCTATTTTTCTTGGATGGATGGGTCGATGGATTACTGATGTCGACCAAAGGAGAGCAACAAAGATGCATACCCCCAAGATATTTTATGGGTGGTTCATTAGTATCCTACTAAAGAAGTTAGTGGTGGAGCTTATTAGGGAAGAAGAAGGTGAAACCTTGAATGTGAACAAAAAGATAATCCCAAAGCTCTTTGAAAATTGGAAGAAATTCCCGATCGAGATTCTTTGCTCCAGAAAAACCAATGATAGTGAGGCAACGCAAAGTAAGGTGTAGAAACCCTAAAAAAAGTCCAGTCTGCATCCTCTAATGATGAAGTGGCTGATGAGGGTGAGTCTACTACCCTCTCAAGGAAGAATAAAGGAAAAAGGACGGTAATAAAGATAAGATCACATTCTACAGTTGCTGATGAAGAAGAAGAAGATTAATCTCAAGGTTTTGATGCCCTAACCATCATCAATCTTTCTTCCACAACAGATAAGACACATTGTCAGAAGAATAAATAATTAGAAAAGAATAAGGAAATAGTTGATGAGAATTCTAAAATCTCTCAACTTATTGCAAATAAGAAGGGAAAACACAAAAAACGTTCTAAGAAAGCTTTGCAGTCTTCAATCGTCGAGTAGATGCAATCTCCGATCGTAGAACATGATGAAGAAATGGTTGTAATAGCTGAGCAGCCTGAGCCAACTGAGAATATTGTTGAAAAGAAGGCTGGGATGGCTGATGTGTTGGAGCCTCAAGAAAATGTTAATGATATGGATGTGAAGTAACCAACTCCTGAGTCAAAGAAGAAAAGAAGAAAGTTTGTTCTTACAGCAGACAAGCAAAAATAAGTGAGGTCTATGGAACCTATAGAAAAGAAAGAAGTTGGTTCTAAGGGGGAGCATTCCACGACTACTCTTCACTCACCCAATGAGTTTGTTGCACCTATAAATATCATTGATTATGTCATTGCAAACATTGTGGTTGGAGTGAGCTCTCCTGTTTTTGAGAAACATGTTGCATCGATTGAGGGGGAGCTTTAAGAGACTATATCCTCAATCCCTCCTTTGTCTCCAGAAGCAGAAACAACTCCAGTAGCTGAAGAAAAAAAACCTGAAGTCGTGATAACTGGTGTAAGGCAAGCTAATCCAGAAGTTGTTCATGAACCCCGTTGCACTTTTGTTACTGAAAAAAATGGTCAAATGTTTTCCTTTCTTCCAATCATGCCATTGTTCCAAGTTTTTCTTCATGATAATCTGAGATTTATCACCTATAAGTTCAAGACTTATCCAAATGTGACGATGATTGTTCAGAATTACCCTCGAGTCTTTAAGTATGCTACGAAAACTCTTTCTGATAAATCATTATGTTCTTTCTTTAGACATGATAAGATTTATTTTATTCCCAAATTTTTTCGTTCTGTCAAATCGTTATCTCTCAATTGCAATGATAAGGTGGTAGAATCATCCTCTACGATCTTTGAGCAACCATATACTACTATTTGTTTTAGTGAATCATTCGTGCATTCTTCATTTGTAGAGTCCCAACACTCCACAGATGTTGTAAATAAATCAAATTCTTCCATCTTAGAATCCTAAAACTCTAGTGATCGTGTAAATTCTCCTACATCTCCAACCATAGAGTCCCAACACTCTACGGTGATGTATATAACTAGTTTTCTCAGATCGTAGAGTCCCAAAACCCCATGATCGATGTACAAAATCCTTGTTCTCCTACACAAATATCTATTACAGATCATACACCTTCTCCCTTATCAATAAATATATCAAACATTCTTTCAACACCACTAACATCACCTCTACACTCCACACCTAAACAAACTATACAACATATAAATCATATACAGATCGTAGAGCCTTTCACTCATAGAGATGTACCCTCAACCTCCAATCATGAATGTTTTAACCTCACTCTTTCCCTTGAAAATATAAGCCGGAGTGATAAGGTTGGCCAAGAAGAAATGATTGAAAGAATACTGGATCGAGTATTAGAGATCCCATCAAAACCTCAAGTTCAAGAGTTGATACTCTCCATTACTGACGAAGTCAACACCAGAATTGGGCGTTCCTCCATAGACCTAGAGCAAAACTTGAAGCGCATTACGGACACCTCAGCAAGAGTTCCTGAACAAATGTCTAAGGCCATTAAGGACGAACTAAAAGCTCTTCTTAAGGACATTATTGAAAATTTGAGGAAAAGGTATGCAATCTCACTTCAACGCCTTCAAGAACAAAGAGTAGTTGTGCTAGTCCTTCAAGAGACTAATAGCAAGAAAATGTCTGCTATCGCCAGCAAAGTGTTTGAATTGAGTGCCTCCCTCATCGATTTTAAGGAAATGTACAGACACCAAGTTTAGCAAACTAGACAAGCACTTTATCGTACAGACAATGCCATATAACTTGTATATCAGCAATGTGATGCTCTACTTTTTTAGGCGGTGTCTTGTTTTGGAAGGCTCTACCGTAGGGATGGAGATGGGATATGCACGAAAGTAAGAACGAAAAGTAGGCACTACTTTTTAGCGGGCGCTGACAACACATAACTTTTCTTGTGCACCGTCAATGCACTACTTTGCTTGTGCACGACAATGCACTACTTCCACTAAGGAGTGTGTAACAACTCACCTGTCGAATCAACTAACCCAGAAAATGGATGGCGCTTAAGTGCGCGACCTATACCCTGTCGTCGGGGAAAGTGCCAGAGTTTTCAAGAGAATCGTGTTAATATTATTCTATCTCGCACCCAAATGCAAGAGTTGGTACATAATGTTCAAGTTCTTTCGACTAAAGTCGCTGGACTCAATGATGAAAAAAAGGGGGAGGAAAGTATAATAAGGAGAAGGATATCACCACCTTCCAAAGATCAACAACAACATCAATCAACGCCCCCACTTCAAGTACTCCCAATAAGTGATCGAAGCCACTCCCATGAAATTAGGTTGTCGAGTGTAGTAACAACAATTGGCTCACGACTTCTAAAAAATGATCCCATATTTGAAAATAGAAGTCTTCAGGGGATTCATATTCAGGTGGAGTAGACCTTTAATATGCCAATTCTTGGTCCTCAACCATCTGCTGAGGTGATGAAAAGAAGCGAAGATGAATTTAGGGAGGATTATAATCGAAGAGTTGCTTATAAGAAGAAAACTCTTGAAAAAGAAAGGGGGTACAAGAGGAAGAGGTAATAATCGTCTATTCTTTATTGTAAACCAATTCACTCTTATACAAAGTGCATATATATTAATAAAATTTATTCTTTCGATGTAGTGATACAGTCTTTTACTGTATGATAAGACATATTTATTATTATGTTCCTTGCATCGTAAAAATGATGTTTGATCTGAAACTACTGGTTTTATCATCATCAAATAGAGGGAGATTGTTAGGAATAACTATGCTCTACACATTTAAATTTAATGATGTGATCATAATGTATATTTGTATCAGTAATTTTTGTATAATCCTTAATTGAGCTATATATGTACAAGGATTTTAAAATAAAACAATTAAACTTGTTAGGTTGATCGTTTGAACTGATTTAATAAATATGTAATAGGATCAAACAAATCTTATAGTTTTGTTAAACGATCATAGAGTTACTCTGCCATTCTGTATATATTATAAATGTTTGCATAGTTAACTCAACAATCATTAAGCAACAACCAAGGAGAAGTAAAGATTCAAAGAGACAGCAAGATCGTTGAACTGTCTTCAACATCGTAAAGCTGCAAAGTGTTCAGAAGTCTGCAAAGTCTGCTCAAGCATTAACGAGTAAAATTTCATAAAGCAAAAGACAAAGTATCGTAGAGATAGTCGTAGAGCAAGACGTAGAACTTAATAGTACGTTCTTCTTCACTCTACTACCGACCAAATTCGTAGAGCATGTCAAAACGTTCTTTTATCTGACAGCATCAAAGGGTCCCCAGATGAAGATTTTAAGACACGTTTCACCATCTTCAAATTTAGATCAGAAGATTCAAAGTGTGGTTAGTCTAAACCGCCATATAGAAGATGTGACACCACTAACATGTGGTAGGTGAGACAACTGATTGATGTGACCTGGCTAAAGCTAAAAGTAAACCTACCAAGCCGTTTAGAAGTCAACATCAGATGAACAATCATAATAGAGCATTAAATGAACCAACAAGAACTCTCCAACAAATCAAATTTCCAAAGGACTATAAAAGGCGTACAAGGATTTAAATCTGAGTATGAATCACGCAACAAAAAGTTAAACCTCTGTCGAAATATTCAAAGCTCTACTTTAAGTTTCTGAATGACTTTTTCAATGCTGCTAAGTACCTGAAGAGATAAAGCATCATTGCAAAGCTTAGCAACACCTCATCAAATCAACATTCAGTTGTGATTCAAGGGTTGGAAGATCTTGGTCTTTGTGACCAAATTGGGGTTAGAGAATCCTGATCTTAGAGACTGAATTGTTGTCAGAGGATCCTGTTCGTTGTGACTGAATTGAAGTTTAAGTGACCTGATCTGTGTGACCAAACTGCCGAGACTTAGTGACTCGAAAGAACCTAAGTGGTTTAGTTATAAATGGTCTGATGGACATTATCCTTTAATGGATATCCTGCTCGGAGAAGTAGAAGTGTGGATTATGAGTTTTTCAATTTCTGGACTACTTAAAAATATGTTGTATTCTTTACTTTCTTTCATATAACTGTCATATCTGCTATAACTGTGATTCATCTGTTAAGTAGTTTGTTTTCAAAGAGCTAAATTCAGAACTGTGTTTTTACTTGATTTTTAAGGTGAGTTTTCTAAATTAATATTCCGCTTTGCTAAAATAAATTGAACAAATTTATTATCTGATAAAGAATATTTTAAATAAGCAAAAAATTTTAAAGATCTATTCAACCCCTTCTAGATCTCCATTGTACCTTTAGGAAATAACATTTTGTATATCATTTCAAAGGCTAAAATTAAAAAATACAAAAAAATATGAAAAGAAAATAACATCTACATTTTAATTTTTATTATTTGTGCTCTATTTTATTTTATAGAACTGGAATAGAGCGAATTACATGTCACTTTCATAGCTACATAAAAGAAATTGTAAATTATAAAATATATGTTGAACTTTAAAAGTTGAATAAAGCGCATGTCACTTTACCAACAAAAAAAATTATAAAGGATAAAAAAAATACCAAGTGATGATGTCAAAATTCCAGTCTTTATATTTCTGAAAAGGAATCTTAGTTGTTGATTATTATTTAAAAATAATTATTTTTCTTATGATACAACTATTAGAGAACAAGGGAGGTGAAGGATGATGTTCATACTAGATCCTAAAGATAAATCTCATATCGGTTGCAAATGCAATTTAGTGCAGGTTAATATATGTCTTAACATCTCTCCTTAGTTAGTTAGCTAGCTAAGTGGATAAAAAAGGTTAAGATTTGTATCATTACTAATTTCATTGAGAATCCATACTTGCAAATCGAGTCTCATAAATGGAGTGATTTAAGGAAAGGGCTATCTAAACCGCCATAGCTGGGTAGATGGGCCGACGAGGACGTTGGTTTTGCAAGGTGGGTGTATTGATGCAAACTTCAAACTAGATCATAAGGAGCTGACACGAACGAAAGGAATAGTCCCACGTCGGTTGCAAATGCAATTTGATGTGGATTGGTATAGGCCTTAGCCTCTCTCATTAGCCACCTAGTTTTTCAAGGTGTATCAATGGGACTATTGTTTGTATCAAGAGACACCTCACGTTCTTGGGTGAGTTGTCCATTATAGTAGCAATATTTTGAAAAAGAAAACTGATATTTCCACAATATTTTTTGATATTTCTACATGAAAAGTGTCGCTATAGATCCTATAGCGACGGTGAAAACCGTCGTTCGCTATAGTATCTATAGCGACACTTTTCATATGAAAATATCATTTTCTATTATGAATTTATCAGTTTCCTTCAAAAAATTATAGAAAATCCTTTTACACATAATATAGAAAAGAGTGTATTCAATTATATAAAACAACGTAGTTTTTGTATAGCAGCTCAAGCAAATTATGTGCAATATATCTCACCTCCTTTTTTTGCCAAACTATTATATTCCACAAATAAATAGTCATAATTTTATTATCATATCATCATTATCAAACAAAATGCTCAATAAACTTAATAATGAACATGAAATACAAATATATTTTTGGGATACATAAGTTTGTGAATGAGACTCCTTTTTGTAAAATGATAATTTATTATATCTATCTTATTTACCTAATTTTTTTAGAATAAATAATAGGAAGATAACATGCTTAAATTATTTTTTGGGTAGTTTTTAGTTGAAATCTTAACATCCCTGCCTTAGACAGGACTCTTGCATAAATTATTATTATTATTATTATTATTTCTTTATCCCTGCGTTTGGACTGAATGATATTTTCTTTTTCAACAAGTATAGGCAAATAGATTTTTTGGACCGGTCCAAAATTTGTTTTTTTTGCTTCTACTCTTAAAAAATGTATAGTATTTATTCTAACTGGAATTTTTACATTATTTAGTGATTTAGGTGTAATTTAGATACATATAAAAAATAGTGTTGCACAGACTATACAAAATTGTTTTTTATATGTATTCAAATTACACTTGAATCACTGAATTTTATAAAAATTATAATTAAAATAAATACTATATATTTTTGGGGAGTCAAAGAAAAAAAACCAAATTTGGACCGGTCCAAAAAACCTATCCAAAAAAATAGTCTGTGTGGAACTACTCTTTCTGTTTGCGTTCTGTACAATAATATGCAACAATTAGTAAATAATTACAAGAGTAATGCATCAATAAAATAATTACAATAATAGTGCAACACAATAAACACGTCATATTATCCAACTCCACAAAAATAAAAAAAACCCTTAAATCAAGGAGAAAACTACTCCTATGGATGCGGCAGTTACCTACCAACACAAACATTCAAAATTCATGAAAAAAAAAAAAGAAGAATCCATAGAAGAAGCAAAGAATAAAACCATACATCAGCAAAATTAGTAACAAAGGAGTAATCTAGAAGAAGCAAAATCAGTAATAGAAAAAAAGCCAAAGCCGAAACCGAGAAGAAGCAAAACTAGAGTAGCCGAAATCGGCATGCACGAACAGATCTAAGGATCTCGAAACAGAATCAAAATATTGAGACTGAGTCTATAAACTGAATCTGGAAGGTGACTACAAAGGTACGTATCCATTAGTATGAAACTATCTATTGAAATCTCTTAATTTAACTTTGAATTCGACAAAGAGTGTAAGATTTTGAACAGTAACCAAAATAAAACTAATATAAGGATTAGTAGCTTTTATTGATGGCTTTCAAATTGGTATAAACAAAGATTGTATAATGGAACTTATAAATTAATCTTGCAGGTTCAATACAATATTGAGCCGTAGTTATTACACATTCATAGTTTGGCGACATTCATATAAGGGTTTTATTACCTTGATTTAATTGTTCATTCTTTAATATTTCACTTTCACGTCATGATAATCTGTGATTTGTTTATAAACTAAATGAAAACATTATGTTGGAGATGTATGGTTACTAATAACATATATTTTGGTTACTATATATTGTTGATTTGGTCACCATTTATAGAATTGTATTAATTTCAGTTCTCGAAAAGTATTTGTTACACATTCATATTTTGGATGCATTTATATAAGGGTTTGGTTACCTTGGTTTAGTTGTTCAGTCTTTAATTTGTCACCGCATCATGATAATCACTAATTTTGTTTATAAACTGAATGAAAACACGGGGTTGAATATGTATAGTTACTAAAAACATATATTTTGGTTACTGTATAATGATGATTTGGTCACCATTTATAGTATTGTATTAATTTTAATGTTTCAGTTGTCGGACAATGGAGATTATTCCAGTTGTAATTTATTTCAACGGGACGTGGACTAACAGTAACCAATATCACAATTTCGAAGTTACCAGCCTACTAGTCCCTTCAAATTATTCATTCACAGAAATGAACAACTTGATATGCAGTGCAATAAGGCTAGACTGCAACACAAAAGAATTGTTAATCAAATTTCAGATTAGAAGCAACATTCCTCTGATCAGTGTGACAAATGAAGTAACCTTCAGATTTTATATGGAAGTCAGTAGAAAATTAGATGAACATGGCAAGTTTCCACTAATTATAGATACTGAATACAGCACTGGAGGCACTACAATCATATAGAACTTGAGAAATATAGAAGAAAATAGGATGCAAGTTGAAACGCCAATGAGATTGACACAATGGAATTCTGAACTTGTACCGTTGGCAACACAAGATTACCAAATTAGATCATAATATGTTGAGCAGCTGGCCATCGAAGCTATTGATCAAGAACAAGACAGACAACAAGACATAGCATACACTGGAGAACAATATGATGAGGTCATATCAGATCCGAATGAATTTGAAGTCAAAATACATCAAACTTACAAAGATAAAAAAAAACTAACACAAGAAATAAGACTACATTCAATCAGGCAAAATCGACAACACAAGGTTAAAAGAACAAGTGGTAGAGACTTTGTGCTAGTATTCATAGACAATGAAAATTGCAAATGGAAACTAAAAGCATCAAAGTTTCGAAAAACAACTATGTTCAAGGTGAGAGAATTCAATGATTTACACACTTGTTCTTCAGACATACTGCTTGGAGATCATAGACAAGCAAATAGTGAGATGGTTAGTGAATGCATAATCCATATATTAACAAATTTGAAGAAAATTTACACACCAACAGATATTGTGGAAGATATGATGACAGAGTATAATGTGTCCATCTCCTACCAAAAAGCATGGAGATCAAAGAAAAAAGCATTGGAAAAAGTAAGAGGAAATCTACATGACTACTCTCTGATCCCTTCATGGTTCCACATGTTGAAAAAAACAAATCCAGGTAACAATTGGAAATTATTCATTAAATTTTTATAATGACTGGTAACCCAATAGAAATGATTTGGTTCCCTTTGTATGGAGGTTTGGCTACTAATTGTACTATGAAAAAATATATAAAAATGGTTTTTTGCGGGTAATCAATAACTACATAAAATGTAACTCTTAAAAAGGCATTTTAGAAACAATCTGCACCATATGGAAAAGATTAAATGCTAATTAATTAGATACTAGTAGTCATACACATGGTTATCCTCCACTACAAATTTGGATACTATCTGTTACATATATTTATATTAACATGACTGAAATTTCAGTTCAGGTTCCATCACAACCATGGAGTTGGAATTGCCATTTCAAGTATCTTTTCTTTGCAATAGGAGCATCCATTGAAGCATGGCATCATTTATGCCCAATCATTCTAAGTGATGGCACATTCATACAATCAACCTATGGGGGGACACTCCTCATAGCAAGCATACAGGATACAAACAGAAACATTATACCGATTGTTTTTGCAGTGGTTGACAGTGAAAATGAATTATCTTGGAGATGGTTTTTCGTCAATTTGAGAAATGTTTGTGGAGTTAGGGAAGGACAATGCTTTATTTCAGATAGACATGAAGCAATTGTACAGGGACTTAACTTTGTATTCCCTGATGTCATGCACGGCTCATGCACATAACATACTTTGAAAAATATAAAAAACAGATTCAAAAAGAAAGGAGAAGAACTCAAAAAAGCATACAACGGGGCTTGTAGAGCTTACACTTTTGAACAATTCAACATACACATGGTTGAACTTGATGCAATTGATGCTCGAATAAGGACATATTTGGAAGAAGAGGTTAAGCTAGATAAGTGCACGAGGCTCTATGGGACTGTAAGCTGGTACTCAATAATGACTTTAAACACCGTCGAATCTATTAACAATGTAATCAAGGGAATCAGAGATCTTTCAGTTGCGTCAATGATTAAATGTCTAAGTTGCATGGTTCAAAGATGGTATTTCACAAACAAACAAGCAACAATATCAACATTCACTACCCTTTCCACAACAGCTGAGAGAAGATTGAAATCTAATATCATTGAATCAAAGAAACTTAAGGTCAATCATACAACTTTTAAATTGTTACATGTATACCTACCAAAAGTTTCATTTGCATTTTAAGGAAACCACATTAGTCATTTTTGGTTACCTGTATAAACTTAAAAAGTTACAAACAGTACATATGCCTTTCATTATTTCGAATTACATAAAAACAATTATTATACATACTAACTACACCATTAAATTGTGTTATAGGTTGAGACATCAAACCTAGTGATTTTCACTATTTATGATGTCACCAAACAGTTTATTGTGGACATGGAACAAAGGACATGCACATGCCGTAAATTTCAGTACCATGAGATGCCTTGTCCACACGCTGATGCTGTTATCAACAAAAGGAATTTGAGTTGTTATGATTTTTACTCAAAATACTATTCAAAAACAACTTTGGTAGACACGTATTCAACTTCCATCATGTCGTTAGATGACAAAGAAAATTGTGATGTGCCAGATGAAATAAGAAACATATGTGTACAACCACCAAATACAAGAAGACCAGCTTGAAGACCAAAGATAGGTAGGTACAAGCATGGATCTGAAAACAGAGTTCAAAATAAATGCAGCAGATGCCAAGAAAAAGGACACAACAGGAAAACATGCAATAATCCACCAATTTTACGACCAAAAAAGGTCTGATATACTACATCAGCACAACAAAAAAAGTGTAAAAAACTTCTTGATGTTTACTGTGATTAATCAATAGCCATGCATATGGTAATCATTTTATTGGTGTAAAAAAACTAATTTTATCTTGCACAATATTGAATGATAATTTTTTGCATTAATTTCCTTTTAACAGAAAGTAATATGAAAACCACACGACCACTATCTGATTCTATCTTGAAATAACAATATATATAAAACACATACATATGAGAATTGGTTAACTATTTTGGAATTTTTTTTATGACTATCTAGTTATCCACAAAAACTAAAATGGTTACCTTTGGATGAAGGTTTGGCTACCAATTGTACCATATAAAACACACATGTTTTCAAACTTGATAACTGATTTGTAATTTTTTTTATGACTATTTGTTAACCATAAAAAATAAAATGTTTACATTTCTTTGTATGTTTGGCTACCAACTGAACCTTATAAAACACATACATTTTAGAATTGGTTAACTGTTTTTGAATTTATTATAACTATTTGGTTACCCATAAATACTAATAATTGTTACCTTTGTATGAAGGTTTAGCTACCAATTGAATCATATAAAACACATAAATGAGAGAAATGGTTAACTATTTTTGAAATTGTTGTTAAGACTGTTAGGTTAACCACAACAACTAAAATGGTTACCTTTGTATGAAGGTTTGGCTACCAACTGTACCATATAAAAAAAATTGTTAAATGGTATTTATAAATAAGAACCAGCTACTTTTGGTTACCTGTAAAAAAAGTGTCCAAAAAACCTAATGTGAACCAACAAAATTATGTCATACATCTCATAATAAAAACAAATACATAATTCCATCATCAGAAAATTCACAAAACATTTCAAAGTTAAGAACCATAACAAATGGAAACGAATGTCCAAAACAAAACAAGATGAATAACAAAACTATTCTTCTCTAACAAATCTGCTTGGGTATTCTGTATCGGATTCGTATCCACCTACTTGCTTGTTCCTCACATGCATGAACAAGTTAACACATAATTTCTTGCGGTATTACATGATTGGAAATGGATTGGGCATTTCAGCAGACTATTGGTGAAGAAAATATTTCGCAAAACAAATTGTGAAAATTCTGCAATCACTGCAAAAACAAAAAAAAATATCAAACAAATCAAACCAAACATCGTAGTAGATGGAATACTAAAAAAAATGGAAATAATATAAATCTTACCCATCAACTTGTTCAGGTAAACCCTAAGCAAATTTAAGATCAATTATATCATGTTCCCCCTTGTTGCGATATGGTTCACTATCGAAATCAATATCAGACCTATTCTTCCAAAAATCACACCTAGACAATATTATGGGTAGAATGAAAATATACGGCTCACAACACATCCATAATATTTGTTCGCATGACAGTCCTGTTTGGTTGTAGTGAATTGTAAACTACTAAAAGTCTACGATGCACATCAAAAACCAACAAAAACCAATTACCAGGAACTGTCATGTGAACGAGAAATAAAATATATTCAACGGCAACCCATGGTGTGTTGACATCCATCAAAAAACCACGAATATACTCGGTAACATCACAATCACCTAACAGAAGAGTCTTATCTGCATTTTTATGATATTATTCGCCATATAAAGTAGTCAATTTGACATGGAACCAACAATCTATTGTAGTGACCCTTATTTGAATATTGGCTGAGTGCCTAGCCAATTTTCGAAGGTAATACAAACAAATGTTGATATGTTGAACCAAAAATCAAACAAAAAATCAATCAATAAAACTTTATGATAAAGGTAGCCAAATCAGTCACAACTAGTAACCAAAATAATTAAATAAGGTAACCATAACTCACAAAAAAGAATTTCAAACAAAAATGAACAAACTCACATCGTCATCAAGCCACTGTCTTGGTGTCTTCAACTTGTAAAACCACATTTTAGACGATATTGGGACAGACCCAAATCTAAACGTATGTTCAATCTTGTCATGATCTCCCAAAAAATTTTCAATCCTTCAAAATAATAACATATTGGTAAGAGAGAACAAATGATTTTTTTTTTCTAAAAAAAAAAGAGACTATATAAATCTTAAACTAAAAATAACATACCTTTTTCTGTTATTTAAGCCAATCCTAAACCATTGATCAAACATAACGTCTTCAAATTTCGAAGGCATACCCATACAAACATTTGGGAATGCAAACACACCTCTGCGTAATGGTCTAGGATGCACAACAGAAGAAGTTGAATCAGTTGAACCAAACTTCGACTTATATGGACTCCTCAACACAGCACTCCCCACAGACGTACGGACAGGCCTACCACATGGTTTAGATGCAATTTTCTCAACTTTAACACAATGAAGTATATCCTGTGCCATTAAAATCATCTCATCAAGTAACGACATGTCTAGTGCTTCAATTTTACTCCCCTTTAACAATATACAAAATATAATGCCCCGAAATCCGGTCTATTTTCACACCCGGATTCTGTACGTCACGATCCCACTTCTTTCCAAACATACGTCATTATATAGCTAAATATAACAACATATATTCTTAAATCCCAAGTTCTAATACCTTATAACCTCGTTCATTACAAATAATGATAATTACATTATTCTTTACATCTAGTGACTTTTATCCTCCACCAAGGATATATATGTAAGACCCCAACTTTTTAATAAAGATAATTTTTCTATAAATATCATTTTTAAATATTATGGAATGAATTTCATATAATATTATAGTTGTGGGTATTATTTATAAATTTTGCAAGGTACGCAAGTTGTTATATAATATTCGATTGGTCGGGGAATATTCGTTTTAACAGAGAATATTAAATGCGGCAAGACAATCATTAGTGGACCCCTAGCAATGTAATTATTATTGCTTGATTGAGAAAACGACAAAAATATTTTATAAAAATAACGGCGGAAGTTTTACCATTAACTGTTGAAACACCCGGTGTTAAAAGTACAGTAATATGCGTGGTTGCATAGTAGCACACGGTATTGATTATTGATGTTTACGTGAGAAGTCACTTAGTTTTGTTCAATTATTGCCACAGTAATTGTTGCATAGTATCTCACGTTATTTGATTCAATTATTATCGATATTTTATATATTATTAAATAAATAATTGAAATGACAGAGTTATTAATATTATTATTTGCAATACTAACGATGTCTAGAAGTTCTGCCAAGGAGAGGTTTGGTCACCTATTTGTGCACCAATAGGAAGAAATCCTTATTGGAAAGCCCCCTCTTTCCTGGGAACGACCTGGTCGATTAATATTGTGAATTATAATAAAGGTGATAAATGTTGTTAAAATTATTAAGGTAATTTTTATAAAGTTTTGCTTATTTTATGGACCCCCATTTACCCATTTTTCAAAATAATCGGTAGAAAGCTATTCGGTATATATATATAGAATAGGTGGGGCCCACTGTGGGGCCCACTTTGAAATTGAAGGAAGAAGGTGGCTGTTAAGTTTGTCACGGGTGGCTTGTTTGTTCAATTATTATATATATATATATAGAAGACACATGAATCTCAATGGATTCACGGGGAGGCCAATCACGAATTCTTATATATATATATATATATATATATATATATATATATATATATTATAATGTTTTGTTTTATTAGAATATTTTATTAAATCAATCTGGACCGTTCATGAATTAGTTACTATTCAGTCCATTCTTCTATAAATAGAAGCTCATTCCTTCATTATTTCTTACGAATTCACTAAAACTCTAGAGAGAGAAACTATAGAGAGAAAGAAGAAAAGTATTCTGCTACTTCACTACTCCTACATCCAGTACTCTTCTTCTTAAGGAAATGAGAACGTAGCCGGGACTAGTCGGGGAACGGAGTGACGGTCCAGATGATAGTATTAGTAGTCCTCACTATTCTGTTAAATAGTGTGAAAATAAATGTAATGAGGACTCTTTTGAGTGTGGATATTGTCTAGATGACAATATTTGTATTAAAACTCACAGCATATATTTTGTCGTATTTTACACGACTGTTGTATAATTAGTTTGTATTTGTATTATGTACCATGTATCTGGCAACTCAGAATAGGTGATGTATACTATTTTGGGTGCATCACAGTTGGTATCGAAGCTTAGGGATATGATCCCTGGCTAAGACGTCAGACAAGAACTAGGAGGGGAGAGACGGGGAATTCCTTCGCTAGTATGACCTACCTAAGTTTATTTGTTATTTAATTGGTCGGTCAGAGTATAGGGATAATATGTGATATGTTAATTAACCTTTGTTTTGTGGCAGTATTTGAAAATGACATCCGAGAATGTTGAGAACATCAATGAAGCACAGGAGAGCGTTGAGTCTCCACAGATCAATAGTCAGGATAATGTGCATCATGAAGGCGACAATCCTCAGGCAAACAACAACACAGACCAGATGATGAATGATGGAATGTTCAAAGGCTTTATGCAATTCATGCAACATCAGGCAAGAGCGGCTCCTGTCCAAAATGCAGGTGGAAACACTGGCAACTCTCGGACGGTCACCGCTAAGCAGTTCAAGGAACTGGGACCACCGGAGTTTTTTTGATAGCCAAAACCACTTAAGGCGGAGACGTGGATAAAACAGATCTGTAAGATATTTGATGTCTTGGGATGCTCCGAGGAGCAAAAGGTTCCCTTTGCCACCTTTATGTTGCGTGCAGAGGCAGATTACTGGTGGGAATCTGTAAAACGTACTCAACTTGCTGCACTAAAGATGACTTGGGAGAAGTTCCAAGAATTGTTCAACGACAAGTACTTTCCCGAAAGTATTCGTCACATGAAAGAGGTAGAGTTCATCAAGCTGGAGCAAAACAACATGATCGTGTCGTAGTACGAAGCCAAGTTTGCTGAGTTGTCTCGATTTGCGTCCCATTTGGTTGATAATGAGGAGAGAATGACACGAATATTTCTAAGAGGTTTGAAACCCGAGATACGTCAATATCTTATCTCTCATAAACTGTGTTTGTATTCAGATGTTGCTAATAGGGCTCAGTTATTGGAGCGCGATAATGAGTCAACCCAACCAAAAGAGAGCAGCTGGCAAAATGATTATACCAGTGATAACAGTCATCGAAGCGGTGACAATAAGCGTGTAGGGGATCAACATGCCAGAAATGGTAACCACTTCGGTGGTAATCATGGCCAAAACAATAAGAATAAACATTTTAAGAAGAGGAGATTCAACAATGATGGAAAGACGTCAGCATCAGCACCTGTCGTTAAGGAAGGAGAACGACCACCTATCATATGTTTCAAATGTGGAGGATAAGGACACATCAGTCCAAACTGCGTGATGCCATCCAAAGCATGTTACAATTATGGAAGAGAAGGTCACCTAGCCCAATTTTATCGTGCACCGAAGACAAGTCCAGCTGGAATGGAGGCATCAAAGGTCGTCCCAGACAAGACAAAACCGGTAGTTCAAGGGAGAGCATTTGTTGTGACCTCCCAGAAAGCAAGGAACCCGAACGAGGTCATCACGGGTAAGCTTATCATAAACTCTAGCGAAGTATATACCTTATGTGATACCGGTTCTACCCATTCTTTTATTTCTCCTACTTGCGCTCAACATTTAAATTTGACTCCGGAGAAATTGGACTTTGACTTATCTGTTGAAACTCCATTGGGAGAAACCTTCATTACATCCACTGTTTATAAGTCTTGTTTGGTTCAAATCGGTACCCTCACATTACCTGTCGATCTTATTTCATTGAAAATTCTTGCATTTGATGTAATTCTAGGGATTGATTGGTTAACTACTCATCATGCAAAAATTGATTATTTTCGTACGGTTGTTAGCTTTCATATTCCTAACCAACCAATTATGCGAATTCAAACAACCAAACCATTAAAATCAATCACTATCATCTCAAGCCATAAAGTTATTCGTTTATTAAAAAACGGATGTCAAGCTTTCTTAGCTCATGTCACGGATCTAAACAAAAATACGTCAGTTTTGAATGATATTTCTATTGTTAATAAATTTCCTGACGTATTCCCTGAAGAAGTTCCTGGCCTACCCCCAAAGCGTGAAATTGAATTTTGTATCAACCTTGAACCCGGTACAAAACCCATTTCCAAAGCCCCATATCGAATGACTCCTATTGAACTTTAGGAGTTAAAGAAACAACTGCAGGAATTGTTAGACATTGGCTTTATTCGTCCTAGTACTTCTCCTTGGGGTGCTCCTATTCTATTCATGAAGAAGAAAGATGGGAGTATGCGACTTTGTATTGATTATCGGGAGTTGAATCATGTCACCATCAAAAATAGGTACCCATTGCCACGTATTGATGACCTATTTGACTAGTTACAAGGAGCCAAATTCTTTTCAAAAATTAAACTTCATTCCGGATATCACCAATTGAAGATTAGAACTGATGACATTCCAAAAACGGCTTTTAGAACTCGGTACGGGCATTATGAATTCCTAGTCATATCTTTTGGATTGACTAATGCTCCTGCTGCCTTCATGGATATGATGAACTGAGTATTCAAGGAATATTTGGATCACTTTGTGGTCGTCTTTATTGATGACATCCTCATATATTCCAAAAGCCGTGAAGATCATGAGCAACACTTGAGGCTGATACTCCAAAAGCTTCGTGAATATAAGCTTTATGCCAAGTTGAAGAAATGCGAGTTCTGGCTTGAGGAAGTAGCATTCCTTGGGCACGTAGTATCAAGTCATGGAATATCTGTTGACCCGGCAAAGATTGAAGCTATTCAAAGTTGGGAGCAACCTAAATCAGTGACCAAAGTACGTAGCTTTCTCGGCTTATCTGGTTATTATCGGAGATTCGTAGAAGGGTTTTCTCGAATCGCTACTCCATTAACTCAGCTGACTTGGAAAGATACAAAATTCTATTGGAGCGAGGAATGTGAAAAGAGTTTTCAAGAACTCAAGAGGAGACTCATTTCAGCACCTGTTCTGACAATACCATCTGGCTCGGAGGAATTTATCATCTACAGTGATGCTTCGGGCAAAGGGTTGGGATGTGTTCTCATGCAACATGGGAAAGTCATAGCCTATGCCTCATGACAACTCAAAGAATATGAGAGGAATTATCCTACTCATGATCTAGAGTTGGCAGCTGTTGTTTTCGCACTTAAAATTTGGAGGCATTCCTTGTATGAGGAGAAAGTGGAGATCTTTACGGATCATAAAAGCCTCAAATATTTCTTCACTCAAAAGAAACTCAACATGCGACAATGACGTTAGCTTGAACTGTTGAAAGATGATGATCATACCATCCAATACCATCCTGGAAAAGCGAACGTGGTGGTAGCGCATTTATTGAGTAGAAGATCATATCGGGTACGAGTGCGATATTGTCAACGCAAAGGCCCATTTTGTATGACTTGCAAAGGATGGAGATAGAGATAAAGACTCCAGGGACTCACGTGATGATGACGAATATACGAGTGGACCCAACTTTAATCGATAAAGTTAAAGCTGCTCAAACTACAGACCTAGAGCTGATGCGTATGAGGAAGAAAGTACAAGAAGGTTCTATGCCGGAAGTAAGAATCAATGAAGAAGGAATACTTCGAGTCAACTCCAGAATTTGTGTTCCTAACGACCCTGATTTAAAGTATAAAATCATGATGGAGGTGCACAACACACCGTTTGCGATACATCCTGGGAGTACCAAAATGTATCGTGATCTTCGTCATACATTTTGGTGGAGCAATATGAAGAGAGAGATAGCGTTGTTTATCTCAAGGTGTCTAACTTATCAACAAGTCAAGGCGGAGCATCAAGTACCAAAAGGTCCATTGCAACCACTTAAAATTCCAGAATGGAAGTGGGAGCACATTACTATGGATTTCGTTACCGGTCTTCCAAAGGTTTCTCAAGGCATAGATGCAATTTGGGTCATTGTTGAGAGATTGACCAAGTCTGCTCATTTCTTACCAATACGGGAAACTTATACACTTGAACGTCTTGCTCGTATGTACATAAACGAGATTGTAAGACTACATGGTATGCCAGTATCCATAGTTTCTGATCGAGACCCAAGATTCACTTCACGATTTTAGGTTAGTTTGCAAAAAGCTATGGGCACTAATTTACGATTTAGTTCGGCATATCATCCTCAGACAGACGAACAATCAGAGAGGACTATTCAAACTCTGATTTATTAAGACTATGTGTCCTTGACTTCAAGGGAAGTTGGGATAAGTTCTTACCATTGGTGGAGTTTTCCTACATCAACAGTTATCAAACAAGTATTGGCATGGATCCATTTGAGGCATTATATGGAAGAAAGTGTCGTTCTCTAGGATGCTAGGATGAGGTGGGTGAAGCAACGTTGTTGGGACCAAAGTTGGTACGTATGACTACGAAAAAGATTCAAACGATCTGACAACGTATAAAAACCTCACAAGATCGACAAAAGAGTTATGTTGATCTTCATCGAAAGGACGTGGAATTCGATATAGGAGATCATGTGTTGTTACGTGTTGCTCCATGGAAAGGAGTTACAAGATTCGGAAAGAGAGGAAAGCTCAATCCTCGATTCATTGGCCCATTTTTAATTCTCGATCGAGTAGGAACTGTGGCCTATAGACTCTCTTTACCGCCAAGTATGTCTCGTGTTCATAACGTTTTTCACATATCCATGTTACGTAAATATGTGGAAGACCCGAACAAAATTATTGAGTTAGAACCAGACGAAATAGCGGAAGATTTAACGTATGAAGAGGTTCCTATTCAAATCTTGGATAAGAAGGAACATATTCTACGCTCCAAGGTTATACCTCAAGTCAAAGTTTTGTGAAGAAACCACGATGTTGAGGAAATGACCTGGGAGTTAGAATCTGAAATAAAATTAAGGTATCCTTACCTCTTCGACATACCAGGTACGTACCCTAATTTTGAGGGCAAAATTTCATAAGAAGGGGAGGTTGTAAGACCACAACTTTTTAATAAAGATGATTTTTCTATAAATATCATTTTTAAATATTATGGAATGAATTGGATATAATATTATAGTTGTGGGTATTATTTATAAATTTTGCAAGGTACGCAAGTTGTTATATAATATTTGATTGGTCGGAGAATATTCGTATGACGGCACAATCATTGGTGGACCCCACAACAGAATTATTGTCGGATTGAAAAAACGACAAAAATATTTTATAAAAATAATGGCGAAAGTTTTACCATTAACTGTTGAAACACTCGGTGTTAAAAAATACGATGTCTGGCGTGGTTGCATAGTAGCACTTACAGTATTGATTATTGATGCTTCGTGAGAAGTCACTTAGTTTTGTTCAATTATTATCACGATGAATTATTGCATAGTATCTCACGTTATTTGATTCAATTATTGTCGATATTTTATATATTATTAAATCAATAATCAAAATGACAGAGTTATTAATATTATTATTTGCAATATTAACGATGTCTAAAGTTACTGCCAAGGAGAGGTTTGGTCACCTAATTGCACGCCAATAAGGAGAAATCCTTATTGAAAGCCCCTCTTTCACAGGAGCGACACAGGTCGATTAATATTGTGAATTATAATAAAGGTAATAAATGTTGTTAAAATTATTAAGGTGATTTTATGAAGTTTTGCTTATTTTATGGACCCCCATTTATCCATTTTCAAAATAATCGGTGAAAGTTATTCTAAGATATATATATATATATATATATATGTGTGTGTGTGTGTGTGTGTGTGTGTGTGTGTGTGGGGCCCACTGTGGGGCCCACTTTAAAATTAAAGGAAGAAGGTGGGTACATTAAGTTGTCACGGGTGGCTTATTTATTCAATTATACATATATATATATATATATATATATATATATATATATTTAGAAGTCACGTGAATCAGGGAGGCAAATCACGAATTCTTATATATATATATATATAATATTATATATATATATATATATTTATTTAAAGTTTTGTTTTATTAGAATATTTTATTAAACCAATCTGGACCATTCATGAATTAGTTACTATTCAGTCCATTCTTCTATAAATAGAAGCTCATTCCTTCATTATTTCTTACGAATTCACTGAAACTCTAGAGAAAGAAACTATATAGAGAAAGAAAAAAAGTATTCTGCTACTTCACTACTCCTACATTCAGTACTTTTCTTCTTAAGGAAATGAGAACGTAGTCGGGACTAGTCGGGGAACGGAGTGATGGTCCAGATGATAGTATTAGTAGTCCTCACTATTCTATTAAATAGTGTGAAAATAAATGTAATGAGGACTCTTTTGAGTGTGGATATTGTCTAGATGACAATATTTGTATTAAAACTCACAGCATATATTTTATCGTATTTTACACGATTGTTGTATAATTAGTTTGTATTTGTATTCTGTACCATGTATCTGGCGACTCAGAATAGGTGATGTATACCTATTTTGGGGGCGTCACAATATAACTGTTCATTAAACTAATCTATTGTTCAATTAAACTATTCTACATTACAAGTCTTGGTTTAATCTTTACGCACATTCATATACTGAATGACACTTCTTTTGGATACCGATCAGCTTGATCTTTACGGGATCATTAAGTTCTTTATAACATCGTTCGCTAAAAATGTTTTTATTTGACGCCCCCAAAATAGGTATACATCACCCATTCTGAGTCGCTAAATACATGGTACAGAAACATCTACAACATCATGAATACAATTGTCGTGTAAAATACGACAACACATACTGTGAGTTTAAGTACAAATATTGTCTTCTAGACAATATCCACACCAGATAAAGTCCTCATTAAAATTATTGATGCACTATTTTACAAAAATAGAGAGGACTGCTAAAACAACTGTCTAGGACCATCACTCTATACCCCGACTAGTTCCTGCTATGTTCTCGCTTCCTGAGAAGAAAAATGGAATAAAAAGGAAAAGGGTGAGCTCAACTAGCCCAGTAAAGAATATTATGACTAAGATAATATACAACAAATTATCCTTAGTCTTCAACAGGGGAAAATCTGATAGAATCACTACACCAAAAATGGCCTCTAGTGAAGGACAAATCTTTCACTAGAGGCCCTATTTCACTCACAAGTGATTTATTGCGAAGGAATATTTCCTTCACACGAGTGCTTTCGCATTAGACCTCCTCATGATTGAGTATCCTTATTTAAGTAGTAACTAAATATTTTTTGTGAATGATATATTGTGAATAACTTTTTTATTCACAAATTATATTTAGTAATGGAATATTGTTATTTAGTGAAAGATTGATTTTCTTCACAAATAATATTTTAAGAAGGACTATTTAAAATTAGTGAATAACTTGATTCCCTCACAAATAATATATTGTGAAGAACAAATTTATTTAACGAGAGAATATTTTCCTTCACTAATTATAAATTGAGAATCTTCAAATTAGTGAGAAAAATTCCTTCACAAATTATAAATTTGTAAATAAAAAATTTATTGCTAAATAATCAAAATTTATTGAAAATTATAATTAATTTTTAAATCATTGATTTCATATTTATTATTATTATTAATCTCTATAAGAAATATTAAATATATTTTTCAAGTAAATATAAATATTGCCATACTTTTTTCAAACTAATTGATAAGATCATGCATAAAGAGCTAATAAAATTAAAACTTCACATATAAATAGATCATAATACTCGAGTCACAATAACTACAAAATTTGTTATTGTATCTTAGTCTCCCAAAGACCATAGTACCTACAAAATTTATTAACTAACATAAGAAAACTAAAAGAATAACAATAAACTAGAAGGAATAAAGTACGACATGTTAGATCCACTTCATCATCATTTTCTTCAAGAAAATCAAGGTTGGGCATATAAACTTCATGCTGCAAGATAAACACCAAAATTCAATTTCAATAAGACGAGGACTAAGAAAAGATGAAACTGACGAACTTAAATTAAAAAAAGAAAAAAAAAAAAAAACCTCTTCCTAAAAGATGTTATTTTCCTATGGTGGAAGGGTTGTCCAAATATCGCCCAATTGGAGCTCCAGTTGAAGACTGTACACCCACAATAGTTCCATCGTCTATACTACAAAGATGTTATTTTCCCATGTGAAGTTGTTCCTGCAAAAATATCTTGAAAGGCGTGAGACTTGATTTATTTTCTTTTGAACTCATTGATAATGAGCAGTATATGTCATTGAAATACTTGTACCAGTAAATTATTAGAACTACTCTGTTGCAGATATGGACTCAATTCATCTTGCTCCATTTCGAGAAAATGATTGCATCAAACCGACAAAAAAAAAGGGCCAAAAAACTTAATAGAAGGAAAGAGAACTTGAGGAAAAGAAAGGTCCATCCCAAAAGGGAAACAAACTTGAATATAGCATAACAAGGAAGCCATTGAAAGTCAAATATTAACAACATGCCGAAAATCAAAGTACAATGAAACTGGTGTAAGAGCTTTAAACTAGCTTTAGTTACATTAATCATATAATCTGGAACTAGACTTGGGCGACTTTAAAACAATTTGTTGCTTGGAACTCTTGCCTTGTTGTTGTAGTTAATTAATTTTGACAACAAACAAAAATTAATAATTATAAATAAAACCACCACTTCTGAAGACAACAAACATATATTCACGTGCGTGCAAAAATATTCCTTATCATGAGAAGCACATAAGTTTGTGCCCGAAATGATCAACTTACCATTTAGCCTTCGACTTATGTTACATCAAGAGTAGCAATTCTTTCCAGTGAGGTGAATTTAATTGGACATAGAGTTTAGGAATCATGATTTCTTTGCTCCATATGATTCACCTTTAATAACAAGACACAACTCCTGCATTTAGGCGATTGCCATTTACTTAATCTGAGCTACCTACACAATCTTGAGATGTGATATTCCTCTCTGCCTTGAGATATGAAGTCCACTTTCAAAAGAACATGTAATTTACATAGAGTTGACTTTTGAATTTAACCTTCTAGCTAATCTAAATAACGACAATAATATCTAGATAAATTATAGACTTCATCAAATTTAAACTTTAATCATTATATCACTTATAATTCTGTAGAAAATAGACTCTCTTATTAAGGTATATAAAAATGGAGAAATGAGCTCTTATGAAATAGGACATACTAATAGCATATACTTGAGCTTAAACTGCAAAAAAAAATACCACACTTGTTCGTATGTGACCCCGCCCAAACCAAGCCTATATCAAGTATTGTTTCTAGAGTACCACTGGGTCATCTTAACCAAGTCCACCTGAAAGGTCATGAAGTTGGTACCCTTGGTAATAACCTTAAGTCTTATGTATAAAATCTAATGTACAAGCTAGCACATCCCACACTTCAGCTGATTACAAGCACAGAGAAAACAATTACAATATAAATGATATTAGACCACTGTTTGTCATTAAGTTGCTTACAGTGATATCTTTATATGGAAAATGATTGAAATGGTTAAATGTATAATTTTTTCAGGTTAGATACAAAGGCCCTTCCACAAAATTCACAAGCAGGTTATATCATAGGAAAAATACTAAAGTAGTTCAGAAAATAAAAGAAATCAGTTAGGGTGGAAAATTGACATACAAATGGTATCTTAGAGGCTTTGTCATTCCAAACAGCCATTAGTCCAAGTGATGCAAAAAAACTCAAACTGCCACACAACCAAGCCAATGCTACATACTGAGGGGAAAAGGAATTAATTAGTAAAAATCAAATATTCAAATTAAAATTACAGAACCATTATAAAGCTGGAATCTTTGATTCCCCAATAAAACAAAGATACTTCATACAGAAATCTTTGATTCATACAGAATCTTTGATTCCCCAATTTTCCAAACTCTTCACTATCACAGAAGCCAGGGATTCCTCGGATATACAGAGAAACAAAACAAGTACAGATACTAATTTATACAGCTCATAATGAGGGAAAGTCTTGGAAGTACTCTAGGTTCAGACTTCCACATTGAAATAAGCCATCACCCATGCTATATTTTCTATACAAAAAAACCATTTTCCACGAAACTAAAAAAAATCCACAATATCTCTGGAATAGTAAACCTGTTCAATTAGCATAGTACCCCCTTCAAAACAATGCCTTCATAACATTTATTAAAAAAGGAAAAACAAAGCCTACATAAAATTTTATTTTTTAAAAAAGAAGATTCCAAGAAATAGTCTTCATAAAATAGTGCAACATTTGCCTCTAGTATAGGCCAAAATATGGAAAGTGTGCTTACTTGGGCAGACAAGTGGCTCATATTACAAGAATTTATAGCAAAGATTGCATGAATTTTTGTCTGTGGAAGTTGACTTTTTAGATTTTTTAAGAAATGACCTGAAAAATCATAAAGTAAAAATCAAGAAGAGCAATTAAAGAAGATAGTTTTAGTTTATCAGTTTAAAGGTTACTAATATAAACTAAATGAATAGAATAAGAAGGCGCCGAGTAGTTCAACAACCAAATTCAGGAGAAATTCTGATCTAACCCCACATGCTTTAAATACTAACCGGCAGTTTCAGTCAAAAAATTTGAAGCCGAATTTGGATCATTTCTAGATGTCATAGCCAATAATAGAAGAACTCTGTTAGCCATCATATTGTACCTAAAAAAGGAAATTTAATCATTGAGCAAATAGTTTTATCTTATGTAAAACTCAAAGTCCAGTACATCTCTACATTGATCATAGAATAAATAAAATCACTGACACAAGTATACTTATTAAGAGTACAAGTGAATCAAAAGATAGAAATCATACCGCTTGTGCAAGTTGGTAGATTTAAAACTCATAGAACCAATCTCAGATACCAAAACTGCAAAATCCTTCCCATCTGAACTGTTGTTGGAACTACTATAGATTATTCTAGAGACCCCCGCAAAATAGATGTTGTATTTAACAGACAACTGTTGGCATTCTACAAAATTATAAGCACAAAACAAAAAGAAAAAATCATGACCTTTAAATCAACTTATGGAAGATCATACATCGGTGATTGCTTTCTGAGCTTTCAGTGATTCATGATGGGAACTATAAGAAAAACAAAGAAAGTAAGATATAGACAGGATGGCATCATAATAGCAAGTCTGTTAAAAAATCTAAAGTAATGCAGCTATATCAGTTGCATGACGTAAGGTTACCTTGAAAGAATTCCTAGAAGAAATGAAGAAAATGCCTTTGGATCCTGATTTGGAAATAATAAAATAAGTATCAGCAAAAATCTCAACAATTTCGGCTAAGCAGTTTGTTTAAGATGCATACCGTCGTCAGACGCTTTAGAACAGTTTGAGTACCAAGGACTGCACAAGAACCTAAGATGGCATATTCTGGTGCTTTGGGGTTCCTCAAGTTTTCTGTGAGAGTTAGCACACAATTTGAAATTATAGGTGGCCACCGTTTCATCATTTTCAAGAGTGATTTTCCAGCAAGTCTGGCAGCCATTCAATGAGGCAATGATATTATAAAAATTACAAATAGACACATGATTATACATACTAAATATAAATGATGATATTATTATAGACATAATGAAGGATAAAGAAACTCCACAGTAAGCAAGTCCACCACTAATCGATTTTCAAAGACCTCATTCTTTTAATTTTTTAATTAGTATATTGCAACACAACTAATTCCAACAACTTATTAGCCTGAAATGTTTCTGATAAATAATCACCAAGCAAACATCAAATCAGGGTGGAAAAGGTGCACTTCTTCTGAAAATCTTGATTTATCCCCAACTTTGTTAAATGTTCTTCATCTCTCCAAGGTAGATGAAGAAAAAAACCTTAGCAGAGGCAGCATGACAAATTATGTTTACCACAAAGTGCAGACTGTATCCTTTAGCAGGCAACCATAGTATATCCATGTAAGACAATAGTCCAATTATACTTGAAACAAACATGTAGATGATTGTTAGAGTACAATATAGATTGTCATTACATCTATGCCATGTATGCTTGTAATATGGAATTTTTTTGAGCTAAGATAGTGTCGTGTATTCAGTCAAAAGGATTATAGAACAGTAAAAAAACTCACAGGCGGACAGTTTCACAGCTATGCAAAGAGAGGTTAAGAAGATCATCCATCAAAAGAGTAACATGATCTGATGGAGATATATTCCCACTAGTTCGAAACAGATGATAGGATGACTGAGATGATCTCCAGGTACAATGCATGTAAGCTTTGTCAATAAGTGCCCAACTAGGTCTAGGATAAAAGATAAGACCAGAACATAATTAGACGTCATTGCATCATTCAATAAAACACAGAGGAGCTTATCTAGAGAAGACCATTAACCTTTTCTTTCCTTCAGAACGAGACAAAACAATAAAATTTACTGGAGGTTCTATTATAGAAGCAGATTCATGTTTCCAAATCTGCCTGTGGTTTGACAATTCATCATATTCTGAACTTCCTCCATGACCATCCTGCACGACCAATTAGAGTATGAAAGATGTAAAAAATAAGTACCAGAGATAGAAATTTCAGATTATCTAGACGTAGTGTCCACTACCATAGTTTCCTAAAGCATCCATGATACGAATGACGAGTAGCAACAGAATTCTGTCATCAGATTTTTCCTCTAACAAGTGTTTGCCAAAGTTCACATATTCATTAGATTCAGCAAGCCAAGCTTACGATGTCAGTTCAAAAGAACAAGAATCAAAGTAGGAGAATAACACAAAAAGAGGCTACATAGCGTCAATAGGGAATCTATATTACTTGCAGGCTGCATGAATGACATTAGCAGCTTTTTCTCGCAACGCAATGCTTCCAACTCTTGAACCAGCTGCTCCAGCAATAAGAAAAGAAGAATGACCTAGATCTTCAACCCTCCCATTTGTCAAGGATGGCTTGAAATTAGGCAAACAAAATGAAACACCTTGTAATGAAGAATCCACACGCAAAAGAGTCACTTTCAAGTGCTCTTTCTCAGTTCCTGGGTAACCAAAATTTATATACCAGTCAGATACAGAAATTTATTGCTAGAAAGTAGACCATCTTGAAATATCTAACCAGGTTGGTGATGCATGATCTTCAATATTGTAAGGGAAATCGTCCAGGTAAGCTGAACCAAATGACGATCTTCCATTTACAATGGCTAAAAGAAAGTCCCTCTGATAGTCTATTTTTGTTGTTTTTAGCTTCTTCGTGACAACCAATAGACGGGTCAAATTCCCCTTTAAAGGATTAGGATATCGCTTCATATTTGGCATCAGCCCATTAGAAGGGTCAGTGCAGACAATAGATAAGACTTTATGTGCCCACTCTGTAGCAAGCCCACCATTTTCCCTCCCAGAAATGACAATTAACTGATCCAGAGTAACACTCCCAAACAGAACACTCCGAAGACCAGGGGGCACTAATAACTCTTGGGTAAGAACCTTATCTTGTAAATTGGAAAGAACATAAACAACAGTCTCCTCAACATCACTACCAAGACTGCGAAGAACACCAGAATACATCTCCCTTTTCTGCAACACCCACCTCAATAACCCTGGCTTCCCAACTTCCAGAAATGACATAGCAAGCCCAATAAAAGATTTCCTCATACAGTGCTTCCTTTTCGCTTCAATTTGCCTTTTCCTATACTTTGCAAGCTTAGGAAATATCCAAAGTTTAAAATCAAAAATCTTGGCAACATCAGAAGCTAAACCCGACCCACGCCTCACAATAGAACCCAATAACAAAAGTGAAGCATTTTTCCTTTTCGCTTCTTTATTGTTCAACTCTTTATAAACATCATCCAACTTATCCTCAATAATTGACCGCGCAAACTTGTACAAAGCCCTAGTAATAACAATCCCTCCCATATCAGCAGCCTTGTACATTCCATCTGGATGACCCAATATAGCAGAAATTAACGAAAAAATTGAAGACAACCCAGGTTTACCCTGTCTAAGTTTCTAAGCTTGTAGAAGCTCAGCACATTTGGAGGAAGTTTAAATATATTCACGAAGCAATTGGCCTCTGGCATCACCTCTAAGAAACTTAATAAACTCCTTCGAAGCATCCGAACATAATTTAAGCTCGATTGAAGTAATATTACGCAATAATTCCTTTAGTTTAGCTTCATTAGATACTTTGTTTACAAATTGAGGATTTTTTCTCGCTCTAACTCGCTAACTTTGCCTTTTTCCATGATTACGACTACAGAATGAGTGTATTAAGAAATCCAATATTTGTATTCATACACACTCGCATATATATAGAGAGGATGGAAGAAGCTAACCTTATATGAAACCGTTGGAAAGCACTGCACGGTGGAAAGTCTTAAATCCTAAAGCCTTAAACCCCTAAAACCCTCAACTCTGTTGACAGCAACAACTGTGCGCTCGCCGTGCAGCCACACCCCTCACCTCCACTCCCAACTAAGCTCGCCCCTGTGTCGTCGCTCTGAGCAACCGCATACGCCGCCGTGTTGTAGCCGCCAAAATGGGGAAAGTCGAAAATGGGGTGAGGAACCTCTAGGTGTCTAGATGTCACAACTAAGAAATGGGGGAGATGAAGATGCCACATAAAAGAAATAGGGGAGGAGATATGAAAGGAAAAAAGAAATTAGCCAATGATTTTTTTTAAGATTCGTGAAGGAAAAATCCTTGGTTGTTCAAAGTAATGAAGAATTTTTCTGAAACAAAATAATTATCGTTAATTACATATTGCGACTAAAATTTTCTTCACAATTTTTCAACAAAAAATAGGCGCCATTTATTATTTTATTATCTTAAATTTTCGAAGGAAAAAAATTACTTTGTCAAAGAAATTTCTTTCGCTAATTGATTTTTGTCACACAATTTTTTTCCTTCATTAATCCTTCACAAAAAAGATTTATTTGTGAAGGAAATAATTCATTCACAAATTTTCCTTCGTGCCCCAATTTCTTGTAGTGAATATAATAGACAACAAGTTTTAGATCAACAACTACAACAAAAATAACAATTCATTAGAAGAGTTAAGTAGAGAATGAAATCTACTATCATCTATGAATTTAAAACTCCATCATCAATATTTTATCCCTATAACATCAATCAGTATACATCTTGAATCAAATATTCATCTTTGCACTACGGGCCAAAGATATTCATTTGTATCACTAGTTGGTCATGTTCATCTCAACACCTATCCATCTTTGCACTACGGGCCAAAGATATTCATCAGGTAATCATACATCTTTACACTACATGTGACGCCCCCAAAATAGGTATACATCACCTATTCTGAGTCGTCAGATACATGGTACAAAATACACAAATACAACTTAATAATACAACTGTCGTGTAAAATATGACAAAACATAAACTGAGAGTTTTAATAAGAATATTGTCATCTAGACAATATCCACACTCAATGGAGTCCTCATTACATTTATTGTCACCCTATTTAACAGAATAGTGAGGACTACTAATACTATCATCTGGACCATCACTACGTTCCCGACTAGTCCCGGCTACGTTCTCATTTCCTAAAGAGAACAGTGAAAGAAAGGGGTGAGCTCAACTAGCCCAGTAAGAAATATTATGACTAAGATAATGTAGAATAAATTATCATTAGTCTTCAACAATGTTAAACCGATAAAATATAACAAACATCAAGTTTAAGCTCAAGTGAACATCCAATCCATTAAAAGAGTCAGTAGAGAATAAAATCTACTATCTTTTATGATTTAAAAAGGTTTTCATCACTTTTATTCTTTGAGACTCGACAATAAATAATCCACATCATCCCCGCACTACTGACGAGGATATTCATTAGTATCACAACCACAAATTATCCATGCACTACGGGCGAGGATATTTGTGTATTCATCAATAATCATGATCATGCCAACAACTCGTCCATCAATGCACTACGGGCCAATGAGGACTTTTACCACATCGGTTGTAACATTACGGTGCGATTATACTTAATAATCCTCATGTCATAACTATACCAAGTCCATCTATGCAAAAGCCATTACAGATGACTTTTAACATAATATAAGCATGAGGATGATGACAATGATATAAGAATCCAATAAAACAAGTTCAAGAATTAATTTATCCAAAATTCATAACGTTCAAATTGTCAACATTATATTTGCTTTGTAGAGTAAAATTCAAGAATGCTCGTAAGAATATTTACATGAAAAGATCTTTGGATGAAACGCAAATATCAAGGATATTCCACTAATTTCATGGAGTATAGAAGTCAAAACTTTAACCAACCGAGTATAATAGAATATATAAAAGCAAAATGGAATTTACGCTTCGCGTGCGGTAATCCACGATATCTGAGATCATTTCCACATTTAATAAGGAATGAATACAAAGGATCATTCACCATGCATGTGGTAATCCACATAGACAGGTTATTCCAACAGAATAATAAAAAATGGAATAACGTAAGGATTCACCGTGCGTGCGATAGACGCATGCATGACGAGTTATTCCCAATGAATAATAAAGAATGGAACCGTGTCATGCGTAAGCGCACGCATGTGATATTCGACGATGAATAATAAAAAAAGCGGAACGGTCGGTGAAATTACGCTGACCGACAGGATATTCCAACAGAATAGTAAAGAATGGAATAACAACAGAAATCACCATGTATGCGATAAACCGCACAGATAGGTTATTCCAACAGGATAATAATTAATGGAACCAGGTCAGACATAATACGCACCGACGGGATATTCCAACAGAATAATAAAGAATGTAATAACAGAAGAATTTTACCATGTATGTGGTACTTTGTATATACAGGTTATTCTAACATAATAATAAAGAATGGAATAACAGAAGAATTTTATCATGTATGCGGTACTTCGCATAGACTGGTTATTCCAACATAATGATAAAGAATGGAATAGCAGAAGAATTTCACCAAGTATAGGGTATCCCGCGTATACAGGTTATTCCAACAAAATAAAAAAGAAATGGAATAACAAAAGTTCTCTTCATGAATACGAAAGAAATAATACCCCTTACCGTAAAAGAAACTGGATATAGGAGTAGTGAAGTAGCGAAATACTTTTCTTCTTTCTCTCTATAGTTTCTCTCTCAGAGAGTTTCAAAGGAATTCGTAAGAATTAATGAAGGAATGAGCTTATTTATAGGAGAATGGACCTGAATAAGAACTAATTCATGAACATCCGGTCCAGATTGATTTACTTTTAAAAGCAGACGGTCCATATTGATTTACTATGCAAAGATAAATAAAATATTCTAATAAAACAAAATCTTTTAAATAAAATATAATACATTCTATTTATAATCTAATAAAACTGATAACTTTATAAAAGTATTATGTTTTATATAAAAAGATTTTACTATACAAACACTATCGCAGCCTTTATTCAAACACCATACATAATAAAATATAATATATTCTAATTATTGTCTAATAAAATAAATAACTTTATAAAAGTATTCATTTTTATATAAAAAGATTTTACTATGCAAAATACTATGCGTGTACTTATGCAAATACTATGCATAATAAAATATATTATATTCTAATTATTGTCTAATAAAACAAATAACTTTATAAAAGTATTCTATTTTATATAAAAAGATTTTCTTGTGCAAAAACACTATACATAATAAAATATATTATATTCTAAGTATTGTCTAATAAAACAAATAACTTTATAAAAGTATTTTGTTTTATATAAAAAACTTTCATTTTATTACATTAATAATACTAATAAAACAATATATATATATATATATATATATATATATATATATATATATATAAACTTCCGTGACTTCATAAAAAGACACCTCAATATATTTAACAACATTTATCATCATTATTATAATTCACAATATTAATCGACCAGGTCGTTCCCAGGAAAGCAGGGGCTTTCCAATAAGGATTTCTCCCTATTGGCGCACAATTAGGTGACCAAACATCTCATTGGCAGAACTTTTAGACATAGTTAATATTGCAAATAATAATATTAATAACTTTGTTATCTCAATTATTAATTTAATAATATACAAAATATCGACAATAGTTGAATCAAATAACGTGAGATACTATGCAACAATTACTGTAGCAATAATTGAACAAAATTGAGTGACTTCTTACGTAAGCATCAATAATCAATACCGTGTGCTACTATGCAACCACGCGTATTACTGTACTTTTACTACAGAGTAGTTCAATAGTTTTAACGATAAAACTTCCGCCGTTATTTTCATAAAAATATTTTTGTCATTTTTTCAATCCGACAATAATTCCGTTGTGGGGTCCACCAATGATTGTGCCGTCGTACGAATATTCCCTATTAAAACGATTATTCCCTGACCAATCGAATATTATATAACAACTTGCATACTTTGCAAAATTTATAAATATTACCCACAACTATAACATTATATCAAATTCATTCCATAATATTCAAAAAAATATTTTGAGAAATTTAAATCTTTATTCATAAAATCTGGGGTCTCACAATCTCTCCTCCTTATGAAATTTTGCCCTCGAAATTTACGTACGTACTTGGTATGCCGAACATATGAGGATACCTTGACTTCATTTCAGATTCTAACTCTTGAGGTATAACCTTTGACTGTTGAATACAATCCTTCTTATTCAAGATTTTAACACGTATTTCCTCATACGTTAAATCTTCCGCTATCTCGTTCGGTTCTAAATCAATAATGTGGTTCGGGTTGTCCACATATTTACGTAACATCGATACATGAAAAATGTTATGAACACGCGACATACTTGGCGGTAAAACGAGTCTATAGGCCATAGTTCCTACTCGATTGAGGATTTCAAATGGGCCAATAAAATCGAGGGTTGAGATTTCCTCTCTTCATCGATTCTTGCTTCTAGAATAACACCCTCTTGAACTTTCTTCTTCACATTCATCAGTTCTGAGTATGTAGCTTGAGCGGCTTTAACTTTATCGATTAAAGTCGATTCTACTCGTATATTCTTTATCTTCACGTGGGTCCCTAGAGTCTTTAACTCTATCTTCATCATTTGTAAGTTATAGGAAATGGATTTATGTGTTAACAACATCGCACTCATAAACGCATACGATCTTCTACCCAACGCGTCAGCTACCACGTTCGCTCTTCCACGATGATATTGAATGGTATGATCGTAATCTTCAACAGCTCGAGCCAACGTCTTTGGCGCATGTTACGTTCATTTTGGTTGAAGAAATATTTGAGGGTTTAAGAAATGGGTTTTGTACTGAGGTCAATACTAAATTCGATTTCATGCTCTAGGGGTAGGCTAGGAAGTCTTCAGAGAATACGTCGGGAAATTTATTAATAATAGAAATGTCATTCAAAACTGTGACTCTCATCCAAGACTTGGATAGCACGTCACATTGATACCTATCAACTTGCCACCGTTATTCACGACGTCCCCTACGGAAAAAAAGCTTCAAAGGCATTCCACACAAGGAAGTCACCAGATAAAGGCTCGGGGCTCTTTACTTATGGCTTGATATGACAATGATTGACTTTAGTGGTTTAGTTGCTTGAATTTGTATAACAGGTTGGTTAGGAATATAAAATCTAACAACCTTACGAAAATAATCAATTTTAGCATGATGAGTAGTTAACCAATCGATTCCTCAAATTATATCAAGGGCAAGTATTTTCAAAGAGATAAGATCGACAGGTAACGTGAGGGTATCGATATGAATCAAACAAGATTTATAAACAGTGGAGGTAACGATGGTTTCTCCTAACGGAGTTTCAACTGATAAGTCAAAGTCTAACTTCTCTGGAGTCAAATTTAAACGTTGAACGCATGCAAGAGAGATAAAATAATGGGTAGAACAGTTATCTAATAAGGTATAGACTTCAAAAAAAAATTTATAATTAACTAATCCGTGCTAACTTCGTTTGGGTTACTCGCTTTTTGAGAAGTCACAAAAAACGCTTTTCCTGAAACAACCGACTTTGTTTTGTCCGTATCCGCCTTTGGTGCCACCGTCCCAGCTGGACTTGACTTCACTATACGACAAAATCGAGCTAAATGACCTTCTCTTCTTGAAATTTCCACTTCTATTTTCTTAGCCATGATTACCACCGAAGTGATTACCATTCTTGGCATTATAATTTCCCCCACGATGGTCATTATTGTTCCGACGGCCATTGCCACCAGTACGATTATTATCGTGTTGTTAGTCGTTACCTTTTGGTTGTGCTAACTCATTATCGCGCTCCAATAACTGAGCCCTATTCACAACATCTGAATATAAACAAAGTTTATGAGAAATGAGGTATTGACGTATATCGGGTTTCAAACCTCTTAGAAACATTCGCGTCATTCGCTCCTCATTATCGACCAAATAGGATGCAAACCGGGATAACTCCACAAACATAGCCTCGTACTGCGATACAGTCATATTATTTTGCTCCATTTCTTATCTCAACATTTTCAGATGCCATTCTCAAACACTGTCACAAAACAAGGGTTAATTCATATATCACATATTATCCCTATACTCTAACCGACCAATTAAATACCAAATAAATTTAGGTAGGTCATACTAGCGAAGGAATTCCCCGTCTCTCCCCTTCTAGTTCTTGTCTCACATCTCAGCCAGGGATCATATCCCTAAGCTTTGATACCAACTGTGACGCCCCCAAAATAGGTATACATCACCTATTCTGAGTCGTCAGATACATGGTACAAAATACACAAATACAACTTAATAATACAACTATCATGTAAAATACGACAAAACATAAACTGAGAGTTTTAATAAGAATATTATCATTTAGACAATATCCACACTCAATGGAGTCCTCATTATATGTATTGTCACACTATTTAACCGAATAGTGAGGACTACTAATACTATCATTTGGACTGTCACTCCGTTCCTCGACTAGTCCCGCACGCGTTCTCATTTCACGAAGAGAACAAAGAAAGAAAGAAAGGGTGAGCTCAACTAGCCCGAAGAAGAAATATTATGACTAAGATAATGTAGAATAAATTATCATTAGTCTTCAACAATGTTAAACCGATAAAATATAACAAACATCAAGTTTAATCTGCGGTGAACAAACAATCCATTAAAAGAGTCAAGTAGAAAATAAAATCTACTATCTTTTATGATTTAAAAGGTTTTCATCACTTTTATTGCTTTGAGACTCGACAATAAATAATCCACATCATCCCTGCACTACGACCAAGGATATTCATTAGTATCACAACCACAAATTATCCATGCACTACGGGCCAAGGATATTCGTGTATTCATTAATGGTCATGATCATGCCAACAATCGTCCATCAATGCACTACACGGGCCAATGAGGACTTTTACCACATCGGTTGTAACATTACTACCATGATTATACCAATAATCCTCAGTCATAATCATACCAAGTCCATCTATGCACAACAGCCATAGATGACTTTCAACATAATATAAGCATGAGGGTGATGACAATGATATAAGAATCCAATAAAACAAGTTCAAGAATTAATTTATCCAAAATTCAATAACGTCCAAATTGTCAACATGATACTGCTTTGTAGAGTAAAATTCAAGAATGTTCAGAAGAATATTTCCATGAAAAGATATCGGATGAAGCCTTGATATCAAGGATATTCCACTAATTTCATGGAGTATAGAAGTCAAAACTTTAACCAACTGAGTATAATAGAATATATGAAACTGCAAATGGATTTTCGCCCACCATGCGGTAATCCACGTATACAAATCATTTTCACAATTTAATAAGGAATGAATACAAAGGATCATTTACCATGCATGTGGTAATCCACATAGACATGTTATTTCAACAGAATAATAAAGAATGGAATAACAGAAGGATTCACCATGCGTGCGATAGACTGCATAGACAGGTTATTCCCAACAGAATAATAAAGAATGGAACCAGGTCATGCGTAAACGCACAGACAGGATATTCCTACAGAATAATAAAGAACGAAAAACACTATGCATAATAAAAGAATTCTGTTTTATATAAAAAGATTTTACTATGCAAAACACTATGCATAATAAAATATATTATATTCTAATTATTGTCTAATAAAACAAATAACTTTATAAAAGTATTCTGTTTTATTACATTAATAATACTAATAAAACAATATATATATATATAAATAAACTTCCGTGACTTCATAAAAAGACACCTCAATATATTTAACAACATTTATCATCATTATTATAATTCACAATATTAATCGACCGTGTCGTTCCTGGAAAAAGGGGCTTTCGATAAGGATTTCTCCCTATTAGTAGCGCAGATTAGGTGACCAAACCTCTCCTTGCGTAACTTCTAGACATCGTTAATATTGCAAATAATAATATTAATAACTTTGTTATCTCAATTATTAATTTAATAATATATAAAATATCGACAATAATTGAATCAAATAACGTGAGATACTATGCAACAATTACTGTAGCAATAATTGAACAAAACTAAGTGACTTCTTACGTAAGCATCAATAATCAATACCGTGTGCTACTATGCAACCACCAGACATCGTTGTTTTTTACTACCGAGTAGTTCAACAGGTTTAACGGTAAAACTTTCGCCATTATTTTCATAAAAATATTTTTTGTCGCTTTTCTCAATCATAATTCCGTTATGGGGTCCACCAATGATTGTGCCGGTCGCATTTAATATTCCCCCGTTAAAATTATTATTCCCCGACCAATCGAATATTATATAACAACTTGCATACTTTGCAAAATTTATAAATATTACCCACAACTATAACATTATATCAAATTAATTCCATAATATTCAAAAAAATATTTCGAGAAATTTAAATCTTTATTCATAAAATCTGGGGTCTCACACTACAGGCCAAAGATATTCATCAAGTATCACCATTAAGAACTGAGGATGATGAAAAATATTTTAGATAACGAATCCGATGAGATAAAAGGACAAATATTAGGGATTCGTACTTTAGATAATTCAAGTTCAAAAATACTCCATAATAAACCATAATAGAGTAAAATTCAAGAATAAAGATCAAAAACATGGATACAATCAAAGATAGTAACCATAATAGACATCTGGGACAAAGAAGAGAAATTTTTATTTTTCGATGAATAGTGTTGTATTTGTGAATAGTGCCGTATTCGTGAATAGTAACCCCGACACAAAAAGGTAAAAATTCCACAATCAAACTCATATCAATATTTCAGCAAAATGATATTGAAGAAAATAATATCATTTAAGAAGAAAATAACATCCCTTACCTCAAAAGAACAGTATTTTTAATCAAAATATCGGATGTAAAGCCGAAGGAAACTTGCACTGAATAGCAACTCTAAAAGTATCTAAATACTCACAAAAATACGCTCGACAATATAGAGAGAGAAAACTTATGTTTCTGGTGTGATTTTCAATTCTAACTTAAGCACCTATTTATAGGAAAATGCTAGAACGCCATAGGAGACTAAAATAATAAATTATTATTATTATTATTATTTTTCTTATGCATGCCAAGCTAGACCAAAAATTTAGCCACCACAAGTGGGGCCCACAAAAAATTAGCCACTTTTCCCAACAACCAAAAGTGGGTCCCACATTCTAGAAATCTCCACCAAAATAAAATAATTTCTGAATCAGCCACCTCTTAAAATTCATAACAAATTATGTGTTAATTTTTAACGGTTCAAAATTTGTGGACATATACTCAACTTATATATGTATAACATATCCAAAAATTACAATGATCCAATGGTCGGATTAAAATTTATAACTCACGCAATATAGCTTAAGAACACTGATTTTTCGGACTATGAGTCCTTTGGACCAGTTTCATTCAAATAGTCACCACAAAAATATCACAAAGAATTTTTTGGTGATTCCAATTTCTACGGTTAGCTTACTTCCAGGGCTTTCTTTTGATATATGGCTCATCTCCTAACTCATTATACACAAAGAGTTATGGATTTTACAAAATCAAGTAATAAACTAATTTTTCTGAAAATCCCATATTTTGTTCTTCATTTCGACAAAATACTGATAAAACACCTCATCATTAATTCCTTCATTTATATCCACACAAAATAAATATTTTGCTATCCATCATTTATGTCCACACAAAATAAATATTTTCTTATCATATAAATCAATAAATAATTATTCACAAATAATATTACAGAATCACAATAATGACAACCAGGTCATTTCCAGGAAAGAGGCGGCTTTCCGATAAAGATTTCTCCTTACTGGCGCGCAATTAGGTGACCAAACCTCTCCTTGACAGAACTTTCTACACATTGCCAATAATACTATCTAATAATATTATTCAAATAATATGAATTATTGATCTGATAATGGAAAATACTGTGCAGTGACAATTATTGAAACAACAATAATATAAAATATCAACGCAGCAATTATTGAATGAATAAAATAAAATATTAAACAGTAATTACTGTAACAATTATTGAGTAGTGCCTTCTTACGTAAGAATCAATAAATCAAAAATATTGTGTAATACCGCAATAATTATCTTGTGCAACCACACGTATTCATCGTATTTTAACCACCGTATTCGGTATTCCAACAAGGTTAATTCAGTAATAACTACGTCGTTATTTATAAAAACTCAAACTTGTCATTTTCTTCATCCGACAGTTATTCTGTTATGGAGCCCACAAATGGTTGCGTCGTCGTACGAATATTCCCCGACAACAAGAATATTCCACGACCAAACGAATATTCCCCGACAAAAATGAATATTTTATAACCACTTACTTATTTTGCAAAATTTGCATATTTCACCCACAACCAAAGTATTATATCAAATTATCACCTTATTATTTCAAGATAATAAATAGAGAAATTCAATTTTATTTATAATAAGTTGGGGTCTTACAGCAAGTGTGAGCATTAAATTGCTCAGCAAGTCATAGCAGTTGAATAAACAACCTCAAGAATTTAAACATTCTTTTAAGACTTCAATAACTGAACAAAGGTTATGAAGCAGCTTGAATAATAGGAAAAATCCTAATTCCTATCATTTTAAAACATTAGTCACATTCACTTTGAAATACTTTCATTCTTCTACCTTTTTTATACACATCCTGTCTGGCTGGAACCATTAGCACAAACTTAACAATAACGGTTCATGTATAAATAGAACATTCTCATATTGAACAGTTCAATCATAGAATAGTCTATCTCATAGAAACACCGAAGTGTTAAAATTGTGGCTCAAGGCCTCATACATTCTACCACCTTGTACAAATATCACACATTTGCACATAGACAGAACTTCTTAAGTTCAACATCTGAGAAGTTTAAGAAACTAGCATTCATTTAGAATATGAATGAAGTTAGAAAACTTGCCTGACGCACAGCTACAGCTTATAGTTTACGTTAAAGTGCTTATTCCAAATCCCTATATATCACATAAGGAAATATCACATACACCAATTAGTCATATATTTGACTTTCACATTGGTTTACTTAACTTTACTTCTTAGGGTTTGCGTTCATGTAATCTAAGTTTACGCGACTAACTTTTCTTACCGGTTTACGGCTTCATGACATACGGAGATGTCTTAACTCATATAATCATCATCTTTGATGATTTACATTCTTATCTTCTTCTTATAACTCTCTTAGGACTCAGCACACATCGTGTCTCTGCTAGTAATCCATATGGTACTCTGAGTGGTTTCCCACAAATAACCAACAAACAAGTTTCTGTCTCATCTACACTGTCTTCACAGTGAGTTAGATCGGTTTCCAGTTTCATATATACCTCCGCTGTTTGAAGGAATTGTTTAGCCCAGCTCTCATATGTCAACCATCAAAGATTACAATTGCACCACAACCTAACTTATCTTAACTTATCCGAACCATTAAAACTATAATGTTCGTTAAGTCAATTTTTTATTCCTTATGGCTTTTTGGCAACTAAATGCCATACCTCAGGATTCATTCTTTATCGTCTAAGTCATACAGTCTTTTGTATAATTGAAATGATTATTCCATATTCATTCTACGCATTTATAGCGTTAGGCATTTTATGTTACCTATTCTTATCTTACAACGTTTGGTTGATTTGATTTGGAACGTCATCCAAGTTAATCATTAACTCGATTTCTTTACGTTATACGTCATTGTCTTTAATTCAGTTCTTCACCATTCACAGGTTTAATCATTGGTCTTCATTACCCTACGGTCAAACCATACATGGGGTGCAGGTTCTGTCCATTTAATATTCGCGTACACCCAACCTTCACGTCGGTTAAAGTGTTTAACGCTTACATTTCATTCTAACATTCTCCATCTGACTCACATTCAGTTTTCATTAATCTTATTACCGTTCATTATGGTTTTCTTGATAATTCATATCTTACTTACTACTTTCCTTATCCATTACATGAACCCTACGTTCATTACTCTTTCTTAATGTCGAAGCCATACGGTTAGTTATATGCTAAGACCGATCGTTCATCGCAACTACGTTGCATTCACAGCGTCTATACACTTTACTTGCAACTCGCATTACTACAACATGACATTGAAATATTATTCATTACCCTCGTCACTCAACTTCTAAGGAATCACAATCATAGCAATCCCACACGTTCATTTTATCGCGACTACGGTCCCCGGATATCGGTTCCGTAATTTACGTTTACATTCTTTATCTTTTAATCTCGTTAAATCTTTCTATTCAACCTTCATTAAAGGTTTACATCACTTGTTTAAGTGTTACTTTAGGTGAACAATATGTTCTTTATCTTCCCTTACACTTTCCCCAAGAGTTGAGCAGTTAAAAGCTCTTCTTTGAGCTTTGCTCTACTACCGCCGTGAAGGCTGATCTTGCCTTCTTTCTCTTTCTCTCAATACGCTGCCACCACTCAAAGAATAGCTAATCGCTCGGGCCAAAATAGCCATGGCCAAAGCATCCAACTTTGAATTTTTTTTCTAAGTGTTTAATTGTTTTGAGACGCTTACTTCCCGATCTCATAACTTATTCATTATAACTCGGAACGAGGTCATTCCAAAGACATTCTCTTCCTTATCTTACATACTTCAACCTCTCTTGAATAGAACTTTGTTATGAATCTGTTAAAATGTCATTCTATTAGCTTAATCTTCATCATTTGTTCGTTTTACGTTATTAACATTCTTCGTTCATTCATCCATAATTCGGTCATCCGAACTCAGAACTTGTTCATTCTTGAGTCTCGACTCATGTTTTCTATGTTCTATTAAATTCTTATGAAACCCTACACGTTCGGGTTCATTTACATACTCTCTACTTCTCGTTTGTCTTTTACAAAATTTTCGTCATAACTTCGTTATAGCTAAGTTTAATCCGTTCTTCATGAACGTTTCTATCGTTCATAACCAAGCAATAAGCAACTAACTTATACGCGATGGTTTTAAACTTGTCCATCAACAACAATTATACTACGATGGTTTTAAATTTGTCCATCAACAACGTTCTTCGTGTTCTTCGCGAGTTCTTCGTGTTCTTCGTTTATTCTTCTTTTTTAATCGATATTTTGATTACGATTTCACTTTTTCTTGGAATTCGGTGTTATAAAACACCATTCCATACTAATTTCACTGAATCGTTCAGATGATTCATTTGGATCGTTCAAATTCATTACGAAACTTATACTTCCTTAAGAAATTTATAAACTAAATTTCTAATTCTTATTTCTTCTTTTTCTTATGATTTCAACTATATGAAAATCATTCTTAACATCTTTTACTTCTATTCTCATTAAGTTATGTTTCTAACATAGAAAACTTAAAATTTTTTTAATTAGAAGTTAGGTTTTGGATTACCTTTCTCCTTTAATCTCCTTCTGTTGAACAAAGTTTGCATACGAGCAAGCTTTTCCTCCTCCTTCTCCTCATCATCCGACCTCTCTCTCTCTCTCTCTCTCTCTCAAGTGTTGGTGATTTTCAAAATCACCAACAAATGAAATTATCCTTTTATAGATTTTCAAAGGTAGGGGCAAAATATTTTGCCCCTAAAGTTACTATTCAAACCTCCATACTATTTCACCTCCTTACTATTCACGAAGCTTCTCCTGGAAGCTTCGTGCTTCTGTCTTGCGGAATTCGTCCAACAGTTCAAAAACTACGATTCTCGGAATCCAAATATTTTTGGATATTTCTTCTTTCCTTTACCGATTAACTTTTACGTATTCTTCGGATCTCCGAAAAATACTTTTTGACGTTAAGCGCTTTCCTTCACGTTTTCCCCTAATGTAGTTAAACGAAAGAAAAGTACATAACAGTACTTTTCGTCATTTTTATTTTGTTTGATTTCTGCACGTTTTTTGAGAAAAACTTTTATCAGCTTACTTAATTTTTCATGATATATTATCGTCAAATCTTTCGACGGAATGTCATTTCGACATACCGAACTCTCAGAAAGGCCTAGTTTATTCAAACCCTAACCCTTAGGATTTCGTAGGGTGAATAGTGCCTATTTCGTCTTTTCCCTCAAAAATATTTTGTTCCCTAAAAAAATTTATTTTGGTCTTGAAAATTCTTATTCGTTCAGTCTAGCTCATAGCCAGAATCCTCCACATTCTAATCATCCTAGGTTCTAAAACGATTAATAAACACATAGTACAGAATATTATTAATAAAAATTCATTTTATTAATAACTAATTCTTTAAACGTAAATTCTGGACAATCTAATTTTTTGGGTTGTCACATTCTTCCCTCCTTATAAAAATTTCGTCCTTGGAATTTGTTGCCTCCTTTTTAGTCTTAATAAAATGACTCTAACTCATGCAAGCATACATGGGTCAACAAGTAGTACAGAGTAAGAAAAGTATCGATCCACGGAGAAAGGTTTTAAAATTAAATTATCATACATCAGTCGTATCACTATTTTCATATGCTTAAACGAATACTCACAATTTTAAATTAATCTAAACTCAAATAATGAATAAAAGTATAATACTGCAATAATGAATAAAATTTAGAAAGAATGGGATTCTAACTTCATTTCATACTTCATCTAAATATTACCATCATGTAAGCTTATATAATCATCATGGAAAATTAGCCAAGAGCACAAAAGTAGACATAACCATTTTTCAATGAATTATGACCTATTTACATAACCTCCACATTTGATAGAAATCATGTAATCGACAATATTACCAAAATCATTATATTTCTATGTGAAATTGCAGCAATAATGAATTAAAGTGCAGGTTCTTACATTACTACATATGGTGAAACAATATATTTCTATCTGGTTCACGAAGTACAAAGCTAAACATCTCAGCCTCATAAACGTATGCTATTATGATTATAACCATACTCATATATCATTTTTCAATTCCATATAAGTATACAAGGTGAATGGTGATCAAACATTCATTCATTTATATGCTCAATCATAATAGATAATCCAATGATAAGCATACACTCAAACAATCAGGCATTTAATTAAAGACTACATATCAAAATCCGTTAGAATCCCATAATGAAGTTTAGTTCATTTTTGAACAGAAAACCATTATGGGATTGTAGTAACACATGGAATCAAATAGCACAAATGAGAGAGAAAAGAGAATTGATTAAACCCAATTGTAGAATCTGTTCCAGTGTGCTGTTCCTAATCACCAATAATCTCCAGGAAATGAAATGATTAACTATTCAATAACTAAATTCAAGAGAAGATGTAGAATATCTCAAACTTTCATCAAAATCTCCCTCAAACTAGTTCAAAAACTAAGAACCCTAATTACTTAATGAAAAACTGATAAAAACTCAATAAAAACTCAATACAAGAATAACTTGCTCAAGAAAATTTAAGCGATTGCACAATTCTAAAAGTAGAGTTAAAGAACTTGCATTACTATATTAGGAACAATAATTGATTCCAATTACAAAAGTAGAGTTAGAGAACTTGTTCAATGTAAAAAGAAAGTTTAGAAAACTTGCCTTGCTCGTAGGCTAAACCAAATCAATACGAATCACAATATCCTATAAACATATGTCATCATGACATAATTAGTCATTACCATCTTACAAACAAAACTAAGTACGTTCATCATTTAAAATTGGATTTTTAATCACATAATAAAGTTATAACACAAGTTAATTGTTAATAACATACTTATTCATAGTATAAAAATACTAAAATCAACATTTCACAGTCCTACTATCATCACAAAATAATTCCTTAAAATTTCAAGTACAAAATCAACAATCATCGTAACCATTCTCGCTAACTTCATGACATGCATGATGGAACAAAGGTATAAAGTCAAGATCATAAGGCGTATAGCCTTCGTATTGCATGCGCTAAACTAACATCATTGGTTGGCACAACCATGGAATCTAGCTTCGATTCGGTGACAGCTTTCAAGAATAATCTTGAGGAAAAAGCCAATTTTGGCCTACAAGCTCGTTTCTAACAGACTAATTAACACATAAATCATATAGAGACTTCATATAAACATATTTCAAAAACTCTAAACATGATTCTACCCATACAACAACATAAACAACAAAATTAACACACCCAAATTCACTAATTTTGGCTAAAACTCACTTTTTGATATTTTTGATGAAAATAAACACTGTGATTTTGTTTCTCAACCAAAACCAATAATTCAAAGCATTTTATCAAAGTTTATATATATTCTAACAAATTGAATAGCCAATTTATCAATAAAACAACTAAACAACTCATAATTTCTATTTTAATTAAACAATATATATATATATATATATATATATATATATATATAAAAACTCTCTCTGTAAAATACTTTTCTCCACAATTACATACATATCATCAATTCATTGATTATAATCATATATAACATATGAAAATAACTTTACAACAATGGTTTATCATATGAACACACATAAAATCAACAATTATCCTATCACAAGAATTTCACAGAGAAAAATAGGAGAAGGGAAAGCTAAAGGAAATAGGAGAATACCTTGATTGTAGAAGATGATGGCTATCCCTTTTGATTATCAAACCTCTTTTCCCCAATTCTTTTCTCAATTCTCTAGCCTTCCTTCCTCTCTTCTTTTCTTCTTCTCTTCTTCGTCTTCCTCTGTGTTTTTGTTTTTCTTCCTAACTCTAGAGCATACTAACAACTAACGTATATAGCATATAATATATATATTAATTATATAATATAAATACAAAACATATAATTGATATCAGTTATATGAGTTTTAAAAATCAAAAGCCATAAGGCTTGTTTGGTTAACCACTAACAAAATAACCCATTAATCCTAACACCTTGTTTGGTAAAACTCAAATAAATTAAAGACTTAATAGGCCTTAGGCCTTGTTTGGCAAAACTGAATTAAAACTCCTTTAAGTTATTTTAGTAACTCCTTTATAACAAGGTTATTTGTCACACATTAATTTAATTAAATTAATCATAATAACAATTTATTAAATCACTTCATCACATAAATTAATACCACCAAAATTATAATTTTCTATATATTTATAACTTTATTTAATCAACCAACACATCCTTTTTAATTACAAATTCCAATAAAAGAATAGTAATTGAATTAATCAAAATTCTCTAACTTAATAATTAAATTAAATTAGCAAAATAATTAATTTCCTTAATTATTTACTTAACAAATAATTAACCACATCAAATCAAATTTGAACAATTATTTATTCAACAATAAACACATCCATTAAATACTTAAATAATTCAATAAATATTTAATATAACAATAAAAATGGTGGAATGTTACACGCACAGCACAAGAAAGTGATCCCAAGACAAACAAAGTGCAAGGTATGGATGTGTATGATTCTTTGAGGCTCTAAAGACAGACGACGCGATGTTCCTTCTTGTTTTTTAGCGCTACAAGACTTGTTTGAATTTTAGCTTCAATGAATGGGCGGTCTTGGTATGAGAAATTGGCTTATTTAGCAGCCTTGGTCATACCGCTTCGTGTCTGCACTCGATTTTTTCATTCTTTGCTTGTTCGTTGTCTTTCCGCTATCTTGCTTTTTTCTTCATAACGCTCATCCACTGCTTTAGTTCTTCATGTATCCATGTCCATCATGCATAGTCCTTGTTATCTCGTGTCAACATGCCAATCCACGTCTTTCCTTGTTTTATGAGTTCAACTACAAGAAATGCTAAACAAACATAAAATGCATAAAAAACATAATAAAATCTACTTGAGATGAGCATAATTCTCGTGAATTGATATCCAATAAGTAGGTATAAAACCTACTTATCAGAATTTCTAAAACTACACCCATTCCCGGGTCATCACATTCACCCCTTCTTCATAGAATTTCGTCCTCGAAATTTTAGCTTACTCTTCTTCTCAACTTCTCTTTAAAGAAGGAATAAATAGGAATATAAAGATTTCTTTAAAACAATTCATACTTTTGCTGAGGGGTCAAATCGACCATGAACTCTTACTAGGTTTAACAGTATTTCACCGTAAACCATTCTATCACGGTCAGTTTACAATCACCAAGAAAGCAAACTACCTCTTCCATACGTAGGCGATCAACCCATCGTATAATCCCATTTCAGGGTATGTTCACCTCAGACTTAATCATTAGATTCTACACCAAAACAATTTGGTTCGGCATAACTCTTCAAAGAAAGCTCGATTTTCTTATAACATGACATACCATTTGTCTTAGCCAAATCAAATAGCTTAGACCATACCAATAAATTGGACATCAACTTGAAACATTCGTCTAGTCAAATAAATTGATATCGACTACTTCTTTAAATTCTTTCGCAATACATCAAAATGTTTTATGACGTCATGATACCGTACTTTTCACAGTACATTGAGGATTTCGTCAGTTTATGACTTCGTCATTATACATCATACCATAGCGGGTTGTTGATCATATCACATCCAACACCAGGTTCAATTGCATTAATAACTCCATCCTTTTACCATCCTTGCATCAAATGTACTGATGATATAAAATTTATTTTGATATTTCAAATCAATTTCTATCTAGCCGGAACAATTAACATAGACATATAAAGAATAGTTCTTTTTAAAATCCATCGGTTCCAAAAGTTGAACCAATTCTTCCATTTTCAAAACGCGCACACGTAAGCATGATTTCAATAAACTTCGAAATATAGCGTAGCTAGATGACTTGGAATATCCTATTTCTCCATCTTCCTTCATTGTCTTACTTGCGATAATACTTAATCTTCCCTAGCACCTTCAATGCTAAGTCTACTAAAAGTAACTCATTTTCAGTCTAAACATTCTTATACCTTAGTATAGTCCGTCAACTTACCACACTTTATGTGTTTAGGAACTTTCCACAACCATATGTGTTTAAGAACTTATCTTTGCAATATCTAATCCAAGAACAAATCAAGGACTATCCATATGCTTAGGGCTCAGAAACCTAGCATATAACTATGAGTCACAAACTTTCCATAAGTATGAGTTTCAAGAACTCGCACCTGTCTTAACATTCTCTACCTATCACACATATACATGAGAAAAGATTCACCATCTCGTCGTATACATATCGATAGCGTGACCAAACATTTCAACGATTATCAATACCAGAAGCTAAGTGGTCGTCAAACCAAACTCGACCACTAATCAATATAAGAAGCTAAGCAGACAATTCCCCTCCCATACAAAGAATTGTTCGACTTAACCACTATATCGACCAGGAAGCTAAGTTGTTCTAAAACCAAGTATAAATCCCTTGCCCATACAAGGAATCATACAACTCAGCTACTGACACAAGTCCTCAATTGAAATCTTATAACTTCTAACTTTCTCTTTACTTAATACGAATTTTCTTTAATTCATATGCTATCCTTTACAACTTAATCTGAGTTCTTCTTCTCATACTACTTCTTAGTACCATTCATTTATAGCATTAGCTATAAATCATCCATCGTTTAACATAACAACTGTTATTACGATTCAATATGATCACGTAGTGATATTCTTCCTTAATTGTTTAACTCAACGATTTTCTTAACCTTCTCTCTACGATTATAGCCTTAGGTACTCATACCTAAGGTTTATAACCTATCAGCTCTGATACCACTTTGTAACGCCTTGAAATCTGGTCTATTTTTAGACCCGGATTTCGTACATCATGATCCCACTTCTTTCCAAACATACGCTATTATGTAGCGAAATATAACAACATACATTCTTAAATCCCAGGTTCAAATACCTTATGACCTCGTTCATTACAAATAATGATAATTACATTATTCTTTACATTTTACAAGAGTGACTTTTATCCGCCACTAAGGATACATAACAGTTCATTAAACTAATCTATAGTTGAATTAAACTATTCTACATTACAAGTTTTGGCTTGATCTTCGAGCACATTTATATACTGAATGGCACTTCTTCTGGATACCGATCAGCTTGAACTTTACGGGATCCTTAAGTTCTTTCTAACATCGTTCGATAAAATTGTTTTTATTTAAAGCAAGTGTGAGCATTCAATTGCTTAGCAAGTCATAGCAGTTGAATAAACAACCTCAAGAATTTAAACATTTTTTAAGACTTCAATAACCGAACAAAGGTTATGAAGCAACTTGAATAATAGGAATAATCCTTATTCCTATCATTTTAAAACATTAGTCACATTCACTTTGAAATACTTTCATTCTTCTACCTTTTTCATACATATCCTGTCTGGCTAGAATCATTAGCACAGACTTAACAATAATGGTTCATGTATAAACAGAACATTCTCATATTGAACAGTTCAATCACAGAATAGTCCATCTCATATAAACACTAAAGTCTTAAAATTGTGGCTCAAGGCCTTATACATTCTACCACCTTGTACAAATATCACACATTTTCACATAGACAGAACTTCTCAAGTTCAACATCTGAGAAGTTTAAGAAACTAGCATTCATTTAGAATATGAATGAAGTTAGGAAACTTGCCTTATGCACAGCTACAGCTTATAGTTTACGCTGAACTACTTATTCTAAATCCCTATATATCACATAAGGAAATAACACATACACCAATTAGTCATATATTTGACTCTTGCATTGGTTTACTTAACTTTACTTCTTAGGGTTCACGTTCTTGTAATCTAAGTTTATGTGACTAACTTTCCTTATCGATTTACGGCTTTATAACATATAGAGATGTCTTAACTCATACGATCATTATCTTTGATGATATACATTCTTATCTTCTTCTTATAACTCTCCTAGGACTCAGCACACATCGTGTCTCTGCTAGTAGTCCATATGGTACTCTGAGTGGTTTCCCATAAACAACCAACAAACAAGTTCTCGTCTCATCTACACTATCTTCACAGTGAGTTAGATCAGTTGCTAGTTTCGTATATACCATACACTCTCTGAAGGAATTGTTTAGCCCAGCTCCTATATGTCAACCATCAAAGATTACAATTTCACCACAACCTAACTTATCTTAACTTATCTAAACCATTAAAACTATAATGTTCGTTAAGTCAATTTCTTATTCCTTATGGCTTTCTGCCAACTAAATGCCATACCTTAAGATTCATTCTTTATCATCTAAGTCATACAGTCTTTTGTATACTCGGAACAATTATTCCATATTCATTCTACGCATTCATAGCGTTAAGCATTTTACGTTACCTATTCTTATCTTACAACATTCGGTTGATTCGATTCAGAACGTCATCTAAGTTAATCATTAACTCGATTTCTTTACATTATACGTCATTGTCTTTAATTCAGTTCTTGACCATTCACAGGTTTAATCATTGGTCTTCATTACCCTACGGTCAAACCATACACGGGGTGTAGGTTCTGTCTGTTTAATATTCGCATACACCCAACCTTCACGTCAGTTAAAGTGTATAACGCTTACATTTCATTCTAACATTCTCTATCTGACTCACATTCGACTTTCATTAATCTTTTTATCGTTCATTACGGCTTTCTTGATAATTTATATCTTACTTACTACATTCGTTATCCATTACATGAACCCTACGTTCATTACTCTTTCTTAATGTCAAAGCCATACAGTTAGTTGTATGCTAAGACCGATCTTTTATCGCAACTACGTTGCGTTCATATCATCTATACACTTTACTCGTAACTCTCATTCTACAACATAACATCGAAATGTTATTCATTACCCTCATCACTCAACGTCTAAGGAATCACAATCATAGCAATCCTACACTGTAACGGCCCGAAATCCGGTCTATCTTCACACCCGGATTTCGTACGTCACGGTCCACTTCTTTCCAAACATACATCATTATATACTAAAAAATATAACAACATACATTCTCAATTCCCAGGTTCTAAACCTTATAACCTCTTTCATTACAAATAATGATAATTACATTATTCTTTACATCTTACACGAGTGACTTTCATCCGCCACCAAGGATACATAACAGTCCATTAAACTAGTCTATAGTTTAATTAAACTATTCTACATTACAATTCTTCACTTGATCTTCACTCTCATTCATATAATGAATGTCACTTCTTCTGGATATCGATTAGCTTGATCTTTACAGGATCCTTAAGTTCTTCTACTCATACGCTAAAAATGTTTTTCATTTAAAGCAAGGCTGAGCATTCAATTTCCCTGCAAGTCATTGTAGTTGAACAAACAACTTTAAGAATTCAAACATTCCTTTAGAACTTCGATAACCGAACAAAGGTTATGAAGCAGCTTGAATAATAGGAATAATCTCGATTCTTATCATTTTAAAACATTAGTCACATTTACTTTGAAATACTTTCATTCTCTACTCTCTTTCATACACATCCTGTCTGGCTAGAATCTTTAGCACGGACTTAACAATAACGGTTCATGTATAAACAGAACATTCTCATATTGAACAGTTCAATCACAGAATAGTTCATCTCACAAAAACACCGAAGTGTTCAAATTGTGGCACAAGGACTCATACGTTCTACCACCTTGTACAAATATCACACATTTGCACATTGACAGAACTTATCAAGTTCAACATCTGAGAAGTTTTAGAAACTAGCATTCATTTAAAAATATGAATGACGTTAGGAAATTTGCCTTACGTACAGCTACAGCTCAGGCTGAACTGCTCATTCCAATCCCTATAAAACACATAAGAAAATAACACGTACACCAATTAGTTATATACTTAACTTACGCACTGGTTTATTTAACTTTATTTCTTAGGGTTTGCGTTCTTGCAACCTAAGTTTACGCGACCAACTTCCTTTACCGGTTTACGACTTCATGACATATGGAGATGTCTTACTCATACGTTCATCATCTTTGATGATTTATATTCTTATCTTCTTCTTATAACTTCTCCAGGACTCAGCACACATCACTTCCCTGCTAGTAGTCCATATGGTACTCTAAGTGGTTTCCCACAAACAACCAACAAACAAGTTCCTATCTCATCTACACTGTCATCACAGTGAGTTAGATTGGTTGCCAGTTTCGTATATACCTTCGCTCTCTGAAAGAATTGTTTAGCCCAGCTCCCATATGTCAAGCATCAAAGGTTACGACTGTACTACAACCTAAACTTATCTTAACTTATCCGAACTATTAAACCATAATGTTCATTAAATCAATTTCTTATTCCTTATGACTTTCTAGCAACTAAATGTCATACCTTAGGATTCATTCATTATCGTCTAAGTCATACAGTCTTTTTTATACTCAGAAAAATCATTCAAGTTAATCATTAACTCGGCTTCTTTACGTTACGCGTACTTGTCTTTATTTTAGCTTCTTCACCGTTCATGGTTTGATCATTGGTCTTCATTATCATACGGTCAAACCATACACAGGGTGTAGGTTCTGCCCGTTTAATATTTGCGTACACTCAACCTTCACATCGGTTAAAGTGTTTAACGCTTACATTTCATTCTAACATTCCCCATCCGACTCACATTCGGCTTTCCTTAATCTTATTATCGTTCGTTATGGCTTTCTTGACACCATTCATTATTCTTTCTTAACGTCAAAGACATAAGGTTCTTTTTATGCTAAGACCGATCGTTCATCGTAACCACGTTGCGTTTACATTCTTTGTCTTTTAATCTCGTTCGATCTTTCTGTTCAACCTTTATTTAAGGTTTAAATCACTTGTTTAAGTGTTACATTAGTTAAACATTATGTTCTTTATTTTCCCTTACATTTCCCCCAAGAGTTGAGCAGTTAAAAGTTCCTCTCTGGGCCTTTGCCACCCTGCACCGCGCCATGGCCCTCTTCTTCTTCCTTTCGTGACTAAGAAGACTAATCAGGCCAGGCATGCTTATTTCACCTTTCTTGCTTTTGCTTTCACATGCAGACGAGTTTGCAATGTCGAGCTTCCTGGTCCAAAGATCTTGCAATGCATACCTTATATAGGCATGGTTGGCTAAGCTATGGCCAAAGCCCTAACTTTCGAAAAAAAATTCTAAGTGTTAAATTGTTCTGAGATGCTTACTTTTCGATCTCATAACTTCTTCGTTATAACTCAGAACAAGGTCGTTCTAAAGCCATTCTCTTCCTTATCTTACATACTTTAATCCCCCTCAGACAGAACTTCATTCTGAATATGTTAACATGCCATTTAATTGGCTTAATCTTCATCCTTTGTTCGTTTTACGTTTTTAATGTTCTTCGTTCATTCGTCCGTAATTCGGTCATCCGAACTTGGAATTTATTCGTTCTTGAGTCCACGACTCACGTTTTCTACGTTCTCTTACATTCTTATGAAACCCTACACATTCGGGTTCATTTACATACTTTATAATTCTCGTTCGTCTTTTACAAAATTTTTGCCATAACTTCGTTATAGGTATGTTTTAATTCGTTCTTCATGAACGTTTCTACCATTCCTAACCAAGCAATAAGCATCTAACTTATACACGATGGTTTTAAACTTGTCTATCAACAACAACTACACTACAATAGTTTTAAATTTGTCCATCAACAACGTTCTTCGCGTGTTCTTCGCGTTCTTCGTTCGTTCTTCATTTTTAATCGATATTTTGATTACAATTTCACTTTTTCTTGGAATTCAATGTTATAAAACACCATTCCTTACTTATTTCACCGAATCGTTCATATGATTCATTCGGATCGCTCAAATTTATTACGAATCTTATACTTCCTTAAAAATTTATAAAATAAATTTCTAATTCTTATTTCTTCATTTTCTTATGATTTCAACTATATGAAATCATTCCTAACATCTTTTACTTCTTATTCTCATTAAGATATGTTTTAAACATAGAAAACTTAAAGAAAATTATACGAGATCAGATTTCGGATTACCTTTCTCCTTTAATCTTCTTCCGTCGGACAAAGTTTGTACACGAGAAAGCTTTTCCTCCTCCTTTTCCTCTTCTTCCTCATCCGAAATCTCTCTCTCTCTTAAATGTTGGTTGATTTCCAAAATCCTAACAAATGAAAAATTAAGCTTCCTTTTATAGATTTTCCAAATTAGGGGCAAAATAGTCATTTCTCCCCTCCGATTACTATTAACACCTCCTTACTATTCCACCTTCTTACTATTCATGAAACTTCCATTGGAAGTTTTGTGGTTCCGTCTTTTGGGTTTCGTCCGACAATTTTAAAAACTGCGATTCTCGGAATCCAAATATTTTTGGATATTTCGTCTTTCGTTTACAGTTTAACTTTTACGTATTCCTCGGATCTCCGAAAAAATGAAAAACACTTTTTGACGTTAAGCATTTTCCTTCACGTTTTCCTCTAACGTAGTTAAACGAATGAAAAGTACATAACAGTACTTTTCGTCGTTTTTATTTTTTCTGATTTCTGCAAGTTTTTTAAGAAAAACTTTTATCGGCTTACTTAATTTTTCACGATATATTATCGTCAAATCTTTCGATGGAATGTCATTTCGACATACCGAACTCTCAGAAAGGCTTAGGTTATTCAAACTCTAACCCTTAGGGTTTTGTATGGTGAATAATGCTTATTTCTTCTTTTTTCCCAAAAATATTTTATTTTCGTCTTGAAAATTCTTACTCGTTCAGTCTAGCTCCTAGCCAGAATCCTCCTAACTTATAATCATCCTAGGTTCTAGAACGATTAATAAACACATAGCACATAATATTATTAATAAAAAATTATTTTATTAATAACTAATTCTTTAAATCTTAATTTCTGAACAATCCAGATTCTCTAGGTTGTTACATTTCCCCCTTATAAAAATTCCGTCCTCGGAATTTCTTCAAACCACACCCATTCCCGGATCATCACATTCATTCCTCCTTTACAGAATTTTGCCTTTGAAATTTTACCTTACCCTTCTTCTCAACTTCTCTTCAAAGAAGTTCTTATCTTTCAAACATTCCCTCACCTTCATAACTTATCAAGAATTATGAAGTAGAATGAATAAAGAGGAATATAAAAATTCCTTTAAAACATTTCATACTTTTGCTGAGGGGACAAATTGACCATGAACTCTTACTAGGTTTAACAGCATGACGCCATAAGCCTTCTTCCACGGTCAGTTTACAATCACATAGAAGGTAAACTAACCCTTTCATATGTAGGCGATCAACCTATTATATAACCCCATTTTGGGGTGTGTTCACCTCAGACTTAATCATTAGATTCCGTATCAAAGCAATTTGGTTTGGCACAACTTCGTCAAAGAAAGCTCGATTTTCTTTTATTCATGGTATACCATTCGTCTTAGCCAAATCAAGTAGCTTAGACCATACCAATAAATTGGACATCAACTTGAAACATTCGTCTAGTCAAATCAATTGACATCCACTACTTCTTTAAATTCTTTTGTAATACATCAAAACGTTTTATGATGTCATGATATCGTACTTTTCATAATACGTTGAAGACTTCGTTAGTTTATGACTTCATTATTATACATCATACCATAGCGGGTTGTTGATCCTAAGATCACATCCAACACTAGGTTCAATTGCATTAACAACTCCATCCTTTTACCATCTTTGCATCAAATGCACTGATGATATAAAAATTCCTTTTGATATTTTATATTAATTTCTGTCTAACCGAAACAATTAGCATAGACATACCAAGAATAGTTCTTTTAAAATCCATTAGTTCCAAAAGTTGAACCAATTCTTTCATTTTCAAAACGTGCGCACATAAGCACGATTTTAAGAAACTTCGAAATCTAGCATAGCTAGATGACTTGGAATATCCTATTCTCCATCTTCCTTCATTGTCTTACTTGTGACAATACTTAATCTTTTCTACCACCTTCAATGCTAAGTCTACTGAAAATAACTCATTTTCAGTCTAAACATTCGTATACCTTAGTATAGTCCGTCAACTTACCACATTTTATGTGTTTAGGAACTTTCCACAACCATATGTGTTTAAGAACTTATCTTCGCAATACGTAATCCAAGAACAAATCAAGGACTATCCATATGCTTAGGCCTCATAAACATAGCATATAACTATGAGTCACAAACTTTTCATAAGTATGAGTTTCAAGAACTCGCACTTATCTTATCATTCTCTACCTATCAAGCATATACATGAGAAAAGATTCACCTTTTCATCATATACATATTGATAGCACGACATATTCCAATGATTATCACTGTAATAAGCTAAGTCGTTGTTACACCGAAGTACAAACCTCCGATCCATAACAGAGGTTCATCCAACTCAGCTATCACATGAGTCCTCAATTGAAATTTTACAACTTCTAACTTTCTCTTTACTTAATACGAATCTTCTTTAATTCGTATGTTATCCTTTACAACTCAATCTGAGTTTTTCTTCCCGTACTACTTCGTAGTACCATTCATTCATAGCATTAGCTATAAATCATTCATCATTTAATAGATCAGCTGTTACTACGATTCACTATGATCACGTGGTGATCTCCTTCCTTAATCGTTTAACTCAACAATCTTTTTATCATTCTCTCTACGATTATAGTGTTAGGTACTCATACCTAAGATTTATAACCTATTAGCTCTGATACCACTCTATAACGCCCCAAAATTCGGTCTATCTTCATACCCGAATTTCCTACGTCACGGTCCCACTTCTTTCCAAACATACATCATTATATACTGAAATATAACAACATTCATTCTTAATTCCCAGGTTCTAAAACCTTATAACCTCTTTCATTGCAAATAATGATAATTACATTATTCTTTACATCTTACACGAGTGACTTTCATCCGCCACCAAGGATACATAACAGTCTATTAAACTAGTCTATAGTTTAATTAAACTATTCTACATTACAATTCTTCACTTGATCTTCACGCTCATTTATATAATGAATGGCATTTCTTTTGGATACTGATCATCTTGATCTTTACGAGATCCTTAAGTCCTTCTACTCGTACACTGAAAATGTTTTTCATTTAAAGCAAGTGTGAGCATTCAATTGACTAGCAAGTCATAGCAGTTGAACAAACTACTTTAAGAATTCAAACATTAACTTCGATAACCGAACAAAGGTTATGAAGCAGCTTGAATAATAGGAATAATCTCGATTCCTATCATTTTAAAACATTAGTCACATTTACTTTGAAATACTTTCATTCTTTACTCTCTTTCATACACATCCTGTCTGGCTAGAATCTTTAGCACAGACTTAACAATAACGGTTCATGTATAAATAGAACATTCTCATATTGAACAGTTCAATCATAGAACAGTTTATCTCACAGAAACACCGAAGTGTTCAAATTATGGCACAAGGCCTCATACGTTCTACCACCTTGTACAAATATCACACATTTGCACATAAACAGAACTTCTCAAGTTCAACATCTAAGAAGTTTTAGAAACTAGCATTCATTTAAAAATATGAATGAAGTTAGGAAACTTGCCTTACGCACAGCTACAGCTTACGCTGAACTACTCATTCCAATCCCTATAAAACACATAAGAAAATAACACGTACACCAATGTCATATACTTGACTTACGCACTGGTTTATTTAACTTTACTTCTTAGGGTTTGTGTTCTTGCAACCTAAGTTTACGCGACCAACTTCCTTTAAAGGTTTACGTCTTCATGAAATATGGAGATGACTTACTCATACGTTCATCATCTTTGATGATTTACATTCTTATCTTCTTCTTATAACTTCTCTAGGACTCAGTACACATCGCTTCTCTGCTAGTAGTCCATATGGTACTCTTACTGGTTTCCCACAAACAACCAACAAACAAGTTCATGTCTCATCTACACTGTTGTCACAGTGAGTTAGATTGGTTGCCAGTTTCGTATATACCTTCGGTCTCTGAAGGAATTGTTTAGCCCAGCTCCCATATGTCAACCATCAAAGATTACGACTGTACTACAACCTAAACTCATCTTAATTTATCTGAACTATTAAACCTTAATGTATATTAAGTCAATTTCTTATTCTTTATGGCTTTCTGATAACTAAATGTCATACCTCAGGATTCATTCATTATCGTCTAAGTCATACAGTCTTTTGTATACTCAGAACGATCATTCAAGTTAATCATTAACGTGGCTTCTTTACGTTACGCGTACTTGTCTTTATTTTAGCTTCTTCACCGTTCACGGTTTAATCATTGGTCTTCATTATCATACGGTCAAACCATACATAGGGTGTAGGTTCTGTCCGTTTAATATTTGCGTACACTCAACCTTCACGTCGGTTAAAGTGTTTAACGCTTACATTTCATTCTAACATTCTCCATCCGACTCACATTTGGCTTACCTTAATCTTATTACCATTCGTTATAGCTTTCTTGACACCATTCATTATTCTTTCTTAACATCAAAGACATACGGTTCGTTGTATGCTAAGACCAATCGTTCATCGCAACCACATTGCGTTTACGTTCTTTGTCTTTTAATCCTGTTCAATCTTTTCATTCAACCTTTATTTAAGGTTTAAATCACTTGTTTAAGTGTTACATTAGTTAAACATTATGTTCTTTATTTTCCCTTATGTTTCCCCCATGAGTTGAGCAGTTAAAAGCTCCTCTCAGGGCCTTACCTCGCACCGCAAGATTTGGCCATCTTCCTTTCCTCATGACTGCATTTCCACTTGCCTTCTTGATACCACCTTCCTTGCTTTTTTTTTTTTTTTGCTGGCCACAGTTTGCGATGTCGAGCTTCCTGTGCAGTGTTGCAGTGCCACCTTACAAGGCATGGTTGGCGCTGCGACGCCAAGCCCTAACTTTCAAAAAAAATTTCTAAGTGTTAAATTGTTCTAAGACGCTTACTTTCTGATCTCATAACTTCTTCGTTAAAACTCAGAACGAGATCGTTCCATAGCCATTCTCTTCCTTATCTTACATAATTCAATCCCCCTCAGACAGAACTTCGTTCTAAATCCATTAACATGCCGTTTGATTGGCTTAATCTTCGTACTTCATTCGTTTTACATTTTTAACGTTCTTCGTTCGTTCATCCGTAATTCGGTCATCCGAACTCAGAATTCATTCGTTCTTAAGTCCACGACTCACGTTTTCTACGTTCTCTTATATTCTTATAAAACCCTACACATTTGGGTTCATTTACACACTTTATAATTCTCATTCATCTTTTACGAAATTTTTGCCATAACTTCGTTATAGCTAAGTTTTAATCCGTTCTTCTTGAATGTTTCTACCGTTCCTAACCAAGCAATAAGCATATAACTTATACATGATGGTTTTAAACTTGTCTATCAATAACAATTATACTACGATGGTTTTAAATTTGTCCATCAACAACGTTCTTCGCGTTCTTCGTGTGTTCTTCGCGTTCTTCATTCGTTCTTTATTTTTAATCGATATTTTGATTACGATTTCACTTTTTCTTAGAATTCGATGTTATAAAACACCATTCCTTACTTATTTCACCAAATCGTTCATATGATTCATTCGGATCGCTCAAATTCATTACGAATCTTATACTTCTTTAAGAAATTTATAAAATAAATTTCTAATTCTTATTTCTTCATTTTCTCATGATTTCAACCATATGAAATCATTCCTAACATCGTTTACTTCTTATTCTCTTTAAGCTATATTTTAAACATAAAAAACTTAAAGAAAATTATACGAGACAAGGTTTCGGATTACCTTTCTCCTTTAATCTTCTTTCGTCGGACAAAGTTTGCACAGTAGAAAGCTTTTCCTCCTCCTTTTCCTTTTCTTCCTCATCCGAAATCTCTCTCTCTCTCTCAAATGTTGGTTGATTTCCAAAATCCCAACAAATTAAAAATTAAGCTTCCTTTTATAGATTTTCCAAGCTAGGGGCAAAATAGTCATTTTGCCCCTCTGGTTACTATTCGTCTTTCGTTTATAGTTTAACTTTTTTGTATTCCCCGGATCTTCGAAAAACTAAAAAATACTTTTTGACATTAAGCGTTTTTCTTCACATTTTCCCCTAACATAGTTAAATAAATGAAAAGTACATAACAGTACTTTTCATCATTTTTATTTCGTCTGATTTTTGCACGTTTTTCGAGAAAAACTTTTATCAGCTTACTAAACTTTTCACGATATATTATCATCAAATCTTTCGACGGAATGTCATTTTGACATACTAAACTATCAAAAAGGCTTAGGTTATTCAAACCCTAACCCTTAGGGTTTTGTCGGGTGAATAGTGTCTATTTCGTCTTTTTCCCAAAAAATATTTTGTTCATCTTGAAAATTCTTACTCGTTTAGTCTAGCTTGTAGCCAGAATTCTCCCGACTTATAATCATCCTAGGTTCTAGAATGACTAATAAACACAGCACAGAATATTATTAATAAAAATTCATTTTATTAATAACTAATTCTTTAAATCTTAATTTTTGAACAATCCAGATTCTCCGAGTTGTTACACACACGTTCGTTTTATCGCGACTACGGTCCCCGAATATCAGTTTCGTAATTTGCATTTACATTCTTTGTCTTTTAACCCCATTAAATCTTTCTATTCAACCTTCATTAAAGGTTTACATCACTTGTTTAAGTGTTACTTTATGTGAACAATATGTTCTTTATCTTCCCTTATACTTTCCCCAAGAGTTGAGCAGTTAAAAGCTCATCTCTGGGCTTTATTCTACCAAGGTTCTTGCTAGCGTTCCTTCTCTTTTCTCTTCGTCTTAAATACTACTCAAAAGATAACAAATCGCCTGGGGTGGCGCCACAAGACACCGCCTCAAGGCATGGCTAGCGCTGTGGTGCCAAGCATCCAACCTTGAAAATTTTTTCTAAGTGTTGAATTGTTTTGAGACGTTTACTTCCCGATCTCATAACTTATTCGTTATAACTCAAAACGAGGACATTCCAAAGTTATTCTCTTCCTTATCTTACGTACTTTAACCTCCCTTGGATAGAACTTCATTCTGAATCCGTTAACATGCCATTTGATTGGCTTAATCTTCATCATTCATTCGTTTTACGTTATTAACGTTTTCGTTCGTTCATCCGTAATTCGGTCATCCGAACTCGGAACTTGTTCGTTCTTGAGTCCATGACTCACGTTTTCTACGTTCTATTACATTCTTATGAAACCCTACATGTTCGGGTTCATTTACATACTTTCTACTTCTCATTTGTCTTTTATAAAATTTTTGCCATAACTTCGATATAGCTAAGTTTAATTCGTTCTTCATGAACGTTTCTATCGTTCCTAACCAAGAAATAAGCAACTAACTTATACGCGATGGTTTTAAACTTGTCCATCAACAACAATTATACTACGATGGTTTTAAATTTGTCCATCAACAACGTTCTTTGTGTTCTTCGCGAGTTCTTCGTGTTCTTCATTTATTCTTCATTTATTCTTCGCGACTACGGTCCCCGGATATCGGTTCCGTAATTTATGTTTACATTCTTTATCTTTTAATCTCGTTAAATCTTTCTATTCAACCTTCATTAAAGGTTTACATCACTTGTTTAAGTGTTACTTTAGGTGAACAATATGTTCTTTATCTTCCCTTACACTTTCCCCAAGAGTTGAGCAGTTAAAAGCTCTTCTTTGAGCTTTGCCTTACTGCCGTGTGATGATGCCAGTGTTTGGTTCTCTTCTCTTCTCGTCATTGTATAGCCACTCATCAAAGATAGCTTAATCGCTTTTTTGTATTGCATATACCAAGCATCCAACTTTGAAATTTTTTTCTAAGTGTTTAATTGTTTTGAGACGCTTACTTCCCGATCTCATAACTTATTCATTATAACTCGGAACGAGGTCATTCCAAAGACATTCTCTTCCTTATCTTACATACTTCAACCTCTCTTGAATAGAACTTTGTTCTGAATCTGTTAAAATGTCATTCTATTAGCTTAATCTTCATCATTTGTTCGTTTTACGTTATTAACATTCTTCGTTCATTCATCCATAATTCGGTCATCCGAACTCAGAACTTGTTCATTCTTGAGTCTCGACTCATGTTTTCTATGTTCTATTAAATTCTTATGAAACCCTACACGTTCGGGTTCATTTACATACTCTCTACTTCTCGTTTGTCTTTTACAAAATTTTCGTCATAACTTCGTTATAGCTAAGTTTAATCCGTTCTTCATGAACGTTTCTATCGTTCATAACCAAGCAATAAGCAACTAACTTATACGCGATGGTTTTAAACTTGTCCATCAACAACAATTATACTACGATGGTTTTAAATTTGTCCATCAACAACGTTCTTCGTGTTCTTCGCGAGTTCTTCGTGTTCTTCGTTTATTCTTCTTTTTTAATCGATATTTTGATTACGATTTCACTTTTTCTTGGAATTCGGTGTTATAAAACACCATTCCATACTAATTTCACTGAATCGTTCAGATGATTCATTCGGATCGTTCAAATTCATTACGAAACTTATACTTCCTTAAGAAATTTATAAACTAAATTTCTAATTCTTATTTCTTCTTTTTCTTATGATTTCAACTATATGAAAATCATTCTTAACATCTTTTACTTCTATTATCATTAAGTTATGTTTCTAACATAGAAAACTTAAAGAAAATTTAATTAGAAGTTAGGTTTTGGATTACCTTTCTCCTTTAATCTCCTTCCATTGGACAAAGTTTGCATACGAGCAAGCTTTTCCTCCTCCTTCTCCTCATCATCCGACCTCTCTCTCTCTCTCTCAAGTGTTGGTGATTTTCAAAATCACCAACAAATGAAATTAAGGCTTCCTTTTATAGATTTTTAAAACTAGGGGCAAAATAGTCAGCCCCTAAAGTTACTATTCACACCTCCTTACTATTCACGAAGCTTCGTGCTTCCGTCTTGCGAAATTCGTTCGACAGTTCAAAAACTGCGATTCTCGGAATTCAAATATTTTTGGATATTTCGTCTTTCCTTTACCGATTAAATTTTATGTATTCTTCGGATCTTTGAAAAACTGAAAAACACTTTTTGACGTTAAGCGTTTTTCTTCACGTTTTCCCCTAACGTAGTTAAACGAATGAAAAGTACAGAACAGTACTTTTCGTCATTTTTATTTCATTCGATTTCTGCACATTTTTCGAGAAAAACTTTTATCGGCTTACTTAACTTTTCACGATAGATTATCGTCAAATCTTTCGACGGAATTTTATTTTGACATACCGAACTCTCGGAAAGGCTTAGGTTATTCAAACTGTAACCCTTAGGCTTTCGTCGGGTGAATAGTTCCTATTTCATCTTTTTCTTCAAAAATAATTTGTTCCCAGAAAATTTTTATTTTCGTCTTGAAAATTCTTATTCGTTTAGTCTAGCTCATAGCCAGAATCCTCCCGCATTCTAATCATCCTAGTTTCTAGAACGATTAATAAACACATAACACAGAATATTATTAATAAAAATTCATTTTATTAATAACTAATTCTTTAAACTTAAATTCTGGACAATCTGATTTTCCGGGTTGTCACACAAAACATGTCACAAAAAACGAATACAATATCAAATACAAAATCCAAACTGATTCAACAGTAACAGAAATACTGTCACGAAGTAACCAATACAAACTATGAAGGTAACTAATGTTGAAAAAAATATGAACCTCAATAGGGGTAAAAACAACGATCTCTTTTCCATAAGACTGACTTAAAATATCAAAACTTGGAATGCCATTGTTCTTGTCAGTCTGTAAACATAAAAAATATCCAATTGATCGATATAACACAAAAAAAATATAACATAAGAAAAACAAACAAAAATGCCTAACCTTTTCATCATCCATGTGACTCCCCCAAAATAGGTATACATCACCTATTCTAAGTCACCAAATACATGGTATAGAAAACAACTACAACTTTATTATTACAATTGTCGTGTAAAATACGACAACATATACTGTAAGTTTAAATACAAATATTATCTTCTAGACAATATCTACACCCAAATAAAGTTCTCATTACAATTATTGATGCACTATTATACAAAAATAGTGAGGACTGCTAAAACAACTGTTTAGGACCATCACTCTATACCCCGACTGGTTCCTACTATATTCTCACTTCCTGAGAAGAAATATGGAACAAAAAGGAAAAGGGGGAGCTCAACTAGCATAGTAAAAAACATTATGACTAAGATAATATACAACAAATTATCCTTAGTCTTCAACAGGGAAAAATCTGATAGAATATAATAGACAACAAGTTTTAAATCAACAACTGCAGCAAAAATAACAATTCATTAGAAGAGCTAAGTAGAGAATGAAATCTACTATCATCTATGAATTTAAAAGTCCATCGTCAATATTTTATCCATGTAACATCAATCAATATACATCTTGCATCAAATATTCATCTTTGCACTACGGGCCAAAGATATTCATTTGTATCACCAATTGGTCATGTTCATCTCAACACATGTTCATCTTTGCACTACGGGCCAAAGATATTCATCAGGTAATCATTCATCTTTGCACTACAGGCCAAAGATATTCATCAAGTATCATCATTAAAGACTGAGGATGATAAAAAACATTTTAGAGAACGAATCCAGTGAGAGAAAAGGATACAGATTAGGGATTCGTACTTTAGATAATCCAAGTTCAAAAACACTCCATAATAAACCATAATGGAGAAAAATTCAAGAAATAAGATCAAAATATGGATACAATCAAAGATAGTAACCATAATGGACATCTGGGACAAAGAAGAGAACATTTCATTTTTTGGTGAATAATGTTGTATTTGTAAATAGTGCCGTATATGTGAATAGTGCCGTATACGTGAATAGTAACCCTGACACAAAAATGTAGAAATTCCACAATAAAATTCATAATAATATTTCAGCATAATGATATTGAAAGAAATTATGATACCCCAAAATTTATGAAATGAAAGTATTTAATTTTCTTATAGTTATTCTATTTAGTAAATGGTTAAATTTAGAAAGGGTTAAAGTTAAGGGCGATATTTGAAAAAATTTCAAGGTAAGCAAGTTGTTATTCGTTGTGTCGGGGAATATTCGATTGGTCGGGGAATATTCGTTTTCACGAAGAATATTCGATGACGACGACATAATCATTAGTGGACCCCACAACTAAGTATTGTCGTATTTAGAAAATGATGTAATTATCTTTTATAAAAATAACGGCGAAAGTGTTATCGTTAAAAAGCTGTTGAACTACCCAGTAGTAAAAGTACGATGTCTGCGTGGTGGTTGCGTAGTAGCAATACACGGTATTGATTATTGATGCTTACGTAAGAAATCACTTTCCGATTATACTCAATTATTGCTATAGTAATTCTTTCATCATATCTCTCATATTGTTGATTCAATTATTGTCACAGTATCATCTGCATAATATGTTATATTATTAAATCAATAATTGAGATGACAAAGTTATTCATATTATTATTTGCAATATTGACAATGTCTAGAAGTTCTATCAAGGAGAGGTTTGGTCACCTAATTGCGCGCCAATAAGGAGAAATCCTTAACGGAAAGCCCCTTCTTTCCTGGGAACGACCTGGTTGTTAAATATGGTGAGTTATAATATTAATGATGAATAAGTTCATGTTGATTAAAGATGAAATTGATAGTTCCATTGTGTGGGAATTATTAGTGTTAATGGAAATCGACATCTATTTTGATAATAATTGATGTCTGGAGGTTATATTATTCAATCGGGTAATTAACCAAATAAATGAGCAATTAATTGCTATTGATTCACATGATTATAACTATTTGTTCACATGTGTGTACTATTGATTCACATTCATTTACTATTAGGGGAGTTGGTGCAAGATTAATAATACTTGCATGACTAAGTTAAAAATGGAGGTATAGATGGAGGTACTATACTATAATTCGTATTTTCACATGTCTAGAACTATTGATTCACATGATTTACTATTGATTCACATGATTTACTATTAGGGGAGGTGGTGCAAGTTTGATAATACTTGCAGGACTAAATTAAAAAGGAAGAAAAGAGGAAGATATTATACTGTAATATTTCGAGCCCCAAAATGTGCAATTATTGAAACTATATTTTCATATAAATAGAAGCTCATTCTTTCATTATTTTTCACCAATTCACTAAAGCTATAGAGCAATTATTATAGAGAAATTATAGAGAGAGAAGCTATAGAGAGAAAGAAGAAGCGAAGTCTGCTACTTCACTATTCCAGTATCCAGTCTTTTTCCGAGGTAAGGGATATTATTATTATAGTAAGGGGTATATTTCTTTCGTATTCATGAAGAGAGCTATTGTTATTCCATTCTTTATTATTACATTAGAATAACTTTTGTATATCTGCGACTCACCGTATACATGGTGAAATTCTTTTGTTATTCCATTCTTTATTATTATGTTGGAATAACTTTTTCATCTGTACCGTAGTATACATGGTGAAATTCTTACATTATTCCATTCTTTATTATTACATTGAATATCACATGCATCTGGGATTGCACATGACACAGTTCCATTCTTTATTATTACATTGGAATATCACATGCATGAGGATTACGCATGACTGGTTCCATTATTTATTATTACTGTTAGAATAACTCTTATGCATCTGCGATCTATCGCATGCACGGTGAATTCTTCATTATTCATTTTTATTATTACATTGGAATAACTTTGTATATGTGGATTACCGCATGCATGGTGAATGATCCTTCATATTCATTCTTTATTAAATTGTGGAAATGATCTGTCTACGTGGATTACCGCATGGTGGGTGAAAATCCATTTACAGTTTCGTATATTCTATTATACTAGTATGAGATATCATTTCTTTTGTACTCGTAATGAAATATCATTTTCTTTGGTATTTTTGTTACGAGTTACTATTCACTCTAGTATTATTCACTCGGGTATTTGGGGCACTTTTCGTGTCAGAGTACTATTCATGAGTTACTATTCATGGGTTACTATTCACCAAAATTATTATTCACCCGGATATTATTCACTCAGGTATTTGGGGTACTTTTTATGCCGGAGTACTATTCATGAGGTACTATTCCCGAAGTACTATTCATAGGGTACTATTGCGGGGTACTATTTACCCGAAAAATATATTTCTTTTTTGTCCCAAATTATTTTTGGTACATGAATATTATTATTGATTTTTACTCCACAAAGCAGTATCATGTTGACAATTTGGATATTTTTAAACTTTGGATAAATTTAAAGTCTTTCATATTTATCCTTGATTTCGTTTGATTAATTCTTATATCATTGTCATCATCCTCATGCTTATATTATGATGAAAGTCATCTTTGGCTTACGTGCAAAGATGGACTGCTGATTATTGGTTTTACAGTTGTATATCTTTGGCTTACGTGCAAAGATGGACTGTTGATTATTGGTTTTATAGTTGTATATCTTTGGCTTACGTGCAAAGATGAATTATTGATTGATGAGTATCTTTGGCTTATGTGCATAGATAAACTATTTATTGGTATGATTATGACCAGGGATCATTCGGCATAATCATGACCCGTAATGTTATAGATGATGTGGTAAAAGTCCTCATTGGCGTAGTGCATTGATGGGCGATTATTGGTATGATTATAACCGAGGATTATTCGGTATAATCATGACCATTGATGATTACATGAATATCCATTCTTAGTAGTGCGTGGATGATTCGATGATGTGGATTATTTATTAAAATTTGAGTCTCAAAGAATAAAATATTGATTATACACTTTTAATTCGTAAAAGATAGTAGATATCATGCTCTACTTGACTCTTCTAAAATACGATTTGTATGTCTTTGGCACTGTAGTGCAAAGATGAATTGTTAATGAATATCTTTGGCGATGAGTGCAAAGATGAATTTATTAGTATGATTATGAGCGGGAATTATGATTTGGTATAACCATGATTTTTGATGTTTCGGTGAAGATAGGTGATGAAAATTATCTTACGTCACAGGTGCGAAGAAGAATTTAGAATCACAATTATGATTATGAGTTATTCATATGATTGTGGATGCGAGAATTGTTGATTGATGTTACGAGGATAAAACATTATTGGTGGACTTTTAACTTTGGAGAAGATAATAGACACAGGTGGTCTATTTGACTCTTCTAATGGATTGCTTTCGTTCACCGCTGACTATGGTTGAAAAGTTTTATCATCTACCATATGTTCTAAATCTACGATTTATTATTGATGAAGGCTATTGATAATTTAATTATCTTTAGTCATGATATTCTTTCTTGGGCTAGTTGTGCTCACCCTTTTTTTTCACAATTCCTTTCGGGGTAATAAGAGTGTAGTTGGGTCGAGCGGGATAACGAGGGCATAGAACGGTGGTCATAGCTATTGAGGTTCTCCTAAATAGTATGGAAATAATTTTATTGAGAATTTTAGATAAGTGTGTCGTATTGTATCGTCATTTGATATTTAATTTTGGTGAACCCGAATAGGGTGAGGTGAACCCAACTTTGGAAGGGTATTTTGCCACTATCATACAAGATGTCTAATGACATACCACCTCGTGTTATCATAAGAGGCGGTTTGCACATCCACTTCTTGAGTATATCTACGAGCACTACCTATATGATCTTGGAGTTTGGTTGAAATATAATTTTCAATTGCAAACAGTGGAGATAGTTATATGTCAAGAGAAGACTCACCATTAGAAAGAACATGATAGTAATCTTCTCATTTTTCTTTGGGGTCTATTGGGTTAACCAAGGATAATTCTGTGGATAAATGATATCTATCATAACCTAGACGCATGGCCTCCCATGTACGAAGGTTTCCTTGAGCACTTCCCAAAGATTTTAATTTCTAAAACAATTTTTGACTGTACTTTTATGTAAAGTACTATTGTGAGGTTGTGGTCGAGGCACCATAAGAGTTACATACATTGTATTAAAACTCACAGTTTAACTGTGGTTGTATTCTGCATGACAGTTCAACAGTTGTATAAATGAAGTTTATATTTGATTTTTATAGTGTGATATCTGGCGACTCAGAATGGGTTGTGTGGACCTATTTTGGGGGCATCACAAATGGTATCAGAGCTTAGGGATATGGTCGCTGGCAGAGATATGAGTCTAGAACTAGGAGGGGAGAGACAAGTAATATACTTCGCTAGTGTGTGACTTACCTAAGCCAAAAATTTTACTTGATAAGTTGACAATTTGTGATATGTCAATTGACCTTTGTTTTGAAGATATATTCTAGAATGATATCTGAAATACAGGAGATGAACAATGGAAAAATTATGATACAGAGAGGATATAGCAAGGAAGGTACAATCCGAAAGAAAGCAAGGTATTCTCATCTCTTGAATACCGAATGCGTTAAATAAATTTTGAGGGCGAAATTTCATAAGGAGGGAGATTGTGAGACCCCAAAATTAATGAAATGAAAGTATTCAATTTTCTTATAATTATTCTATTTAGTAAATGGTTAAATTGAGAAATGGTTAAAGTTAAGGGTGATATTTGAAAAAATTTCAAAGTAAGCAAGTTGTTATTCGTTGTGTCGGGAAATATTCGATTGGTCAGGGAATATTCGTTTTAACAAGGAATATTCGTACGACTGCATAATCATTGGTGGACCCCACAACGAAAGTATTGTCGTATTTAGAAAATGACAGAATTATCTTTTTATAAAAATAACGGCGAAAAGTGTTACTGCGTTAAAGCTGTTGAACTACCCTTAGTAAAAAATACGATGTACGTGTGGTTGCATTGTAGCACACACTATTGATTATTGATGCTTACGTAAGTCAGTCGCTTATACTCAATTATTGCTATAGTAATTGCTGCATCGTATCTCTCATATTATTGATTCAATTATTATCACAGTATCATCTGCATAATATGTTATATTATTAAATCAATAATTGAGATGGCAAAGTTATTCATATTATTATTTGCAATATTGACAATGTCTACAAGTTCTGTCAAAGAGAGGTTTAGTCACCTAATTGCGCGCCAATAAGGAGAAATCCTTATCGAAAAGCCCCCTCTTTCCTGGGAACGACCTGGTTGTTAAATATGGTGAGCTATAATATTAATGATGAATAAGTTCATGTTGATTAAAGATGAAATTGATAGTTCCATTGTGTGGGAATTATTAGTGTTAATGGATATCGACATCTATTTTGATAATAATTGATGTCTGGAGGTTATATTGACCAATCGGGTAATTAACCGGATAAATAAGCAATTAATTGCTATTGATTCACATGATTATAACTATTTGTTCACATGTGTGTACTATTGATTCACATTCATTTACTATTAGGGGAGTTGGTGCAAGATTAATAATACTTGCATAACTAAGTTAAAATGGAGGTATAGATGGAGGTACTATACTGTAATTCGTATTTTCACATGTCTAGAACTATTGATTCACATGATTTACTATTGATTCACATAATTTACTATTAGGGGAGGTGCTGCAAGTTTGATAATACTTGCAGGACTAAATTAAAAAGGAAGAAAAGAGGAAGATATTATACTGTAATATTTCGAGCCCCAAAATGTGCAATTATTGAAACTATATTTTCATATAAATAGAAGCTCATTCCTTCATTATTTTTCAACAATTCACTAAAGCTATAGAGCAATTATTATAGAGAAATTATAGAGATAGAAGCTATAGAGAGAAAGAAGAAGCGAAGTCTGCTACTTCATTATTCCAGTATCCAGTCTTCTTCCGAGGTAAGGGATATTATTATTATAGTAAGGGGTATATTTATTTCATATTCATGAAGAGAGCTATTGTTATTCCATTCCTTATTATTCTGTTGGAATAACCTATATCTGCTTCACTCACCGTATACATGGTGAAATTCTTACATTATTCAATTCTTTATTATTATGTTGGAATAACTTTGCATCATGCAAAGTCTTTGCATACATGGTGAAATTCTTCATTATTCCATTCTTTATTATTACATTGGAATATCACATGCATGCGGATTACGCATGACCTCGGTTCCATTCTTTATTATTCTTTTGGAATATCCATGTTTATGCGGATTACATGACTGGTTCCATTATTTATAATTCTATTGAATAACACATGCATCTTTATCTATCGCATGCCTGGTGAATTCTTCTGTTATTCTGTTCTTTATTATTCTGTTGGAATAACTTTTCTATGTGGATTACCGCATGCATGGTGAATGATCCTTCGTATTCATTCTTTATTAAGTTCTGGAAATGATCTGTCTATGTGGATTACCGTATGGCGGGTGAAAATCCATTTGCAGTTTCGTATATTCTATTATACTAGTATGAGATATCAATTCTTTTGTACTCGTCATGGAATATCATTTTCTTTGGTATTTTTGTTACGAGTTACTATTCACTCTAGTTTTATTCACTCGGGTATTCGGGACATTTTTCATGTCGGAATACTATTCATGAGTTACTATTCACAGGTTGCTATTCATGGGTTACTATTCACCTAAATTACTATTCACCTGAATATTATTCACTCGGGTATTTGGGGTACTTTTCATGTTGGGGGTACTATTCACGAGGTACTATTCCCGAAGTACTATTCATAGGGTACTATTGCGGGGTACTACTTACCCGAAAAATATATTTCTTTTTTGTCCCAAATTATTTTTGATGCCTCCATCCCAGCTGAACTTGAATTTGGTGCATGACAAAATCGGGCTAGGTGGCCTTCTTTTCCACAATTATAACATGCTTTGGACTGCATCGTGCAGTTTGGACTTATGTGTCCTTCCCATCCACATTTGTAACATACGACCGACGGTCGTTCTCCTTCCTTAACAACGGCCGTTGGTGCTGATGTCTTTCCATCTTTGTTGAACCTTCTCTTCTTGAATCTTTCACTCCTATTGTCTTGGCCATGATTACCACCGAAGTGGTTATCATTTCTGGCATGTTGATTCCCTCCACGTTTGTTGTCACCGCTTCGATGACTGCTACCACTGGTATTATCGACTTGTCAGCTGCTCTCTCTTGGTTGGGTTGACTCATTATCGAGCTCCAATAACTGAGCCCTATTCACAACATCTGATTACAAACACAGTTTATGAGAGATAAGATATTGGCGTATCTCGGGTTTCAAACCTCTTAGAAACATCTGCGTCATTCTCTCCTCATTATCAACCAAGTGGGATGTAAACCGAGACAACTCGACAAACTTAGCTTCGTACTACGTCACGGTCATATTGTTTTGCTCAAGCTTGATGAACTCTACCTCCTTCATGTGACGAATACTTTCAAGAAAGTACTTGTCGTTGAACAGCTCTTGGAACTTCTCCCAAGACATCTTCATCTGCGGCGAGTTGAGTCGCTTTCTGATTCCCACCAAGATGTCTGCCTCCTCTGCGCAATGAAGGTGGCAAAGGGAACCTTTTGCTCCTCGGAGCATCCCAAGACATCAAATATCTTGTTGATCTGCTTTATCCACGTCTCCGCCTTAAGTGGTTTTGGCTCTCCAAAAAACTCCGGTGGTCCCAGCTCCTTGAACTGCTTAGTGGTGACCGACCGTGAGTTGTCGGTGTTTCCACCTACATTTTGGACAGGAGTCGCCTTCGCCTGATGTTGCATGAATTTCATAAAGCCTCTGACCATCCCATCGTTCACCATTTCATCGGTGTTATTGTTTTCATGAGGATTATTGTCTTCTTGTTGCACATTACCCTGGACATTGATCGTTGGTGACTCAACGGTCTCACGTGCTTCATTGCTTATCTCAACATTTTTGGATGCCATTTTCAAATACTGCAACAAAATAAGGGTTAATTAACATATCACATATTATCCCTATACTCTGACCGACCAATTACATACCAAATAAACTTAGGTAGGTCATACTAGCGAAGGAATTCCCCCGTCTCTCCCCTCCTAGTTCTTGTCTCACATCTCAGCCAGGGATCATATCCCTAAGCTTTGATACCAACTATGACGCCCCTAAAATAGGTATACATCACCTATTCTGAGTCGCCAAATACATGGTACAGAATATAAATACAAACTTAATTATTCAACCGTTGTGTAAAATATGACAATACATAAACTGAGAGTTCTAATAGGAATATTGTCATCTAGACAATATCCACACTCAAAGGAGTCCTCATTACATTTATTGTCACACTATTTAACAGAATAGTGAGGACTACTAATGCTATCTTCTGAATCGTCACTCCTTTCCCCGACTCGTCCCAGCTATATTCTCATTTCCTGAAGAGAACAGTGAAAGAACTCAACTAGCCCAATAAGAAATATTATGACTATGATAATGCAGAATAAATTATCAATAGTCTTCAACAATGTTAAACTGATAAAATACAATAGACATCAAGTTTAACTGCAGCGGAATAAGCAATCCATTAGAAGAGTCAAGTAGAGAATAAAACCTACTATCTTCTATGATTTAAAAATGTTTTCATCAACTTTTATCGCTGAGACTCAGCTTAATAAATAAACCACATCTTATAATCATCCCTGTACTACGGGCCAAGGATATTCATTAAATCATCAACGGTCATGACTATATCGAATAATCCCTGGTCATAATCATACCAAAAACTATCCACCAATGCATTACAGGCCATTGAGGACTTTTACCACATCATTTATAACATTACAGGTCATGATTATACCGAATGATCCCTGGTCATAATCATACTAAGTCCATCTATGCACGTAAGCCAAAGATGAATTTCATTACAATATAAGCATGAGGATGATGACAATGACATAATAATTCAATAAAACAAGTTCAAGAATTAATTTATCCAAGAACTAATAACGTCCAAATTGTCATCATGATACTTCTCTGTAGAGTAAAATTTAAGAATGCTCAAAAGAATATTTTTATGAAAAGATACTGGATGAAGCGCAAATATCAAGGATATTCCACTAATTTCATGGAGTATAGAAGCTAAAATTTAAACCAACTGAGTATAATAGAATATATGAAACTACAAATGGATTTTCACCCGCCATGCGGTGATCCACGTATACAGATCATTTCCACAATTTAATAAGGAATGAATACAAAGGATCATTCACCATGCATGTGGTAATCCACATAGACAAAGTTATTCCAACGTAATAATAAAGAATGGAATAACGTAAGGATTCACCATGCGATAGATAGTATGCAGATGTGTTATTCCCAATGTAATAATAAATAATGGAACCAGTCCCGTAAGCAACGCATGCATGTGATATTAAAATGTAATAATAATGAACGGAATAATAGAAGAATTTCACCATGTATGCGGTACTTTGTATAAACAGGTTATTCCAACAGAATAATAAAGAATGGAATAATAGAAGTTCTCTTCATGAATAAGAAAGAAATAATACCCCTTACCTTAGAAGAAACTGGATATTGGAATAGAAAAGTAGCTGACTTCTCTTCTTCTTTCTCTCTATAATTTCTCTCTCAAGAGTTTCAGTGATTTCGTAAGAAATAATGAAGGAATGAGCTTCTATTTATAGGAGAATGGACTGAATAGTAACTAATTCATGAACGGTCCAGATTGATTTACTTTTAAACGGACAGTCCATATTAAAACTTAAAGCAACGGTCCATACTGATTCACTATTAAAACTTTTAAACAACAATCCATACTGATTCACTATTAAACTTTAAAACAACGGTCCATACTGATTCACTATTAAACTTTAAAGCAACGGTCTATATTGATTTACTAATATAATTTCAACCAACGGTCTGAAAAATTAGCACATCTCCTCATGAAATAATATTGTACCCAAAAATAATTTGGACCGAAAAGAAATATATTGTTCGGGTGAATAGTACCCCGTGAATAGTAACTCGTGAATAGTAACTCGTGAATTACTCATGAATAGTAACTCGTGAATAGTACTCCGACACGAAAAGTATCCCGAATACCCGATTGAACAATATAACCTCCAGACATCAATTATCATCGGAATAGATGTCGATTTCTACTAACACAAATAATCCCAACACAATGAAACTATCAAATTCATCTTTAATCAACATGAGCTTATTCATCATTAATATTATAACTCACAATATTTAACAACTAGGTTGTTCCCAAGAAAGAGGGGGCTTTCCAATAAGGATTTCTCCCTATTGGCGCGCAATTAGATGACCAAACCTCTCCTTGACAGAACTTCTAGACATTGTAAATATTGCAATTTAATAATATGAATAACTTTGTCGTCTCAATTATTGATTTAATAATATAACATATTGTGCAGATGATACTTTGTGACAATAATCGAATCAATAATATGAGAGATATGATGCAGCAATTACTGTAGCAATAATTGAGTATAACTGAGTGACTTATCATGTAAGCATCAATAACCAATACCATGTGCTATTATGCAACCACACGTATTACTGTACTTTTACTACCGGGTAGTTCAACAGTTTTAACGATAACACTTCCGCCGTTATTTTTATAAAAAGATAATCCCGTCGTTTTCTTACTACGACAATGCTTCCGTTGTGGGGTCCACCAATGATTGTGTCGTCGTACGAATATTCCCTGCTAAAACGAATATTCCCCGACCAATCGAATATAATACAACTACTTACATACTTTGAAAAATTATAAATATTACCCACAACTATAACATTATATTATATCCACACCATAATATTCAAAAATATATATCGAGAGAAATTTATCTTTATTCATAAAAGTTGGGGTCTTACAACCTCCCCTTCTTATGAAATTTCGTCCTCGAAATTAGGGTGCGTACCTGATATATCGAAGAGGTGAGAATATCTTGACTTCATCTCAGATTCTAACTCCCAGGTCATTTCCTCCACATCGTGGTTTCTCCATAAAACTTTGACTTGAGGTATAACTTTAGAACATAGAATATGATCCTTCTTATCCAAGATTTTAACAGGTAACTCTTCATACGTTAAATCTTCCTCTATCTCGTTCGGTTCTAATTCAATAATGTGGTTCGGGTCTTTCACATATTTACGTAACATAGATATGTGAAAAATATTATGAACACGAGACATATTTGGTGGTAAGGCGAGTCTATAGGCCACAGTTCTTACTCGTTCGAGGATTATAAATGGGCCAATGAATCGAGGATTGAGCTTTCCTCTCTTTCCAAATCTTGTAACTCCTTTTCATGGAGCAACACGTAACAACACATAATCTCCAATATCGAATTCCACGTCCTTTCGATGAAGATTAGCATAACTCTTTTGTCGATCTTGTGAGATTTTTATACGTTATCGGATCGTTTGAATCTTTTCTGTAGTCATACGTACCAAATCTGGTCCCAACAAGGTTACTTCACCCACCTCATCCCAGTATACTAGAGAATGACACTTTCTTCCATACAACGCATCGAATGGAGCCATGCCAATACTTGCTTGATAACTGTTGTTGTAGGAAAACTCCACCAATGGTAAGAACTTGTCCCAACTTCCATTGAAGTCAAGGACACAGAGTTTTAATAAATCTTCAAGAGTTTGAATAGTCCTTTCTGAATGTCCATCCATTTAAGGATGATATGCCGAACTAAATCGTAAATCCGTGCCCATAGCTTTTTGTAAACTAACCCAAAATCTTGAAGTGAATCTTGGGTCTCGATCAGAAACTATGGATACTGGCATACCATGCAATCTTACAATCTCGTTTATGTATATACTAGCAAGACGTTCAAGTGTATAAGTTTCTCGTATAGGTAAGAAATGAGCAGACTTGGTCAATCTATCAACAATGACCCAAATTGCATCTATGCCTTGAGAAACCTTGGGAAGACCAGTAACAAAATCCATGGTAATGTGCTCCCACTTCCATTCTAGAATTTCAAGTGGTTGCAATAGACCTTTTGGCATTTGATGCTCCGCCTTGACTCGTTGACAAGTTAGACACCTTGAGATAAATAGCGCTATCTCTCTCTTCATATTGCTCCACCAAAATGTATGACGAAGATCACAATACATTTTGGTACTCCCAGGATGGATTGCAAATGGTGTGTTGTGCGCCTCCATCATGATTTTATACTTCAAGTCAGAATCGTTAGGAACACAGAGTCTGGAGTTGACTCGAAGTATTCCTTCTTCATCGATTCTTGCTTTCGGAATAGCACCTTCTTCCACTTTCTTCTTCATATGCATCAGCTCCAGGTCTGTAGCTTGAGCAGCTTTAACTTTATCGATTAAAGTCGGTTCTACTCATATATTCTCCATCATCATATGGGTCCCTGGAGTCTTTAACTCTATCTCCATCCTTCGTAAGTCATACACAATGGGCCCTTGCGTTGACAATAATGCACTTGTGCCCGCATATGATCTTCTACTCAATGCGTCAGCTACTACGTTCGCTTTTCTAGGATGGTATTGGATGGTATGATCATAATCCTTCAACAGCTCAAGCCAACATCGTTGCCGCATGTTGAGTTCTTTTTGAGTGAAGAAATATTTGAGGCTTTTATGATCCGTATAGATTTCCACCTTTTCTCCATACAGGTAATGCCTCCAAATCTTAAGCGCAAAAATAACAGCGGCCAACTCTAGATCATGAGTAGGATAATTCCTCTCATATTCTTTGAGTTGTCGTGAGGCATAGGCTATGACTTTCCCATGTTGCATGAGAACACATCCTAACTCTTTGCCTGAAGCATCACTGTAAATGACAAATCCCTCCGTGCCAGATGGTATTATCAAAACAGGTGCTGAAATGAGTCTACTCTTGAGTTCTAGAAAACTCTTCTCACATTCCTCGCTCCAACCGAATTTTGTATCTTTCCGAGTCAGCTGAGTTAATGGAGTAACGATTCGAGAAAACCCTTCTACAAATCTCCGATAATAACCAGCTAAGCCGAGAAAGTTACGTACTTCGGTCACTGACTTAGGTTGCTCCCAGCTTTGAATTACTTCAATCTTTGCCGGGTCAACAGATATTCTATGATTTGATATCACGTGCCCAAGGAATGCAAATTCCTCAAGCCAGAACTCGCATTTTTTCAACTTGGCATATAACTTGTTTTCACGAAGCTTTTGAAGTATCAGCCTCAAGTGTTGCTCATGGTCTTCACGGGTTTTGGAGTATATGAGGATGTCATCAATAAAGACGACCACAAAGTGATCCAAATATTTCTTGAATACTCAGTTCATCATGTACATGAAGGCAGCAGGAGCATTAATTTCTCCAAAAGACATGACTAGGAATTCATAATGCCTGTACCGAGTTCTGAAAGCAGTCTTTGGAATGTCATCAGCTTTAATCTTCAACTGATGATATCCATAACGAAGATCGATCTTTGAAAAGAATTTGGCGCCTTGCAACTGGTCAAACAGATCATTAATACGAGGTAACGGGTACCTATTTTTTATGGTGACATGATTTAACTCCCGATAATCAATACAAAGTCGCATACTTCTATCTTTCTTCTTCACGAATAGAACAGGAGCACCCCAAGGAGATGTACTAGGATGAATGAAACTGATGTCTAACAATTCCTGTAGTTGGATTTTTAACTGCTGAAGTTTAATAGGAGCCATTCGATATGGGGCTTTAGAAATGGGTTTTGTACCGGTTTTAAAATCGATACAAAATTCAATTTCACGCTCTGGGGGTAGGCCAGGAAGTTCTTCAGGGAATACGTTAGGAAATTCATTAACAATAGAAATATCATTCAAAACTGACGTATTTTTGTTTAGATCCGTGACATGAGCTAAGAAAGCTTAACATCCGTTATGGCTTGAGATGACAGTGATGGATTTTAATGGTTTGGTTGCTTGAATTCGCATAATAGGTTGGTTAGGAATATGAAAGCTAACAACCTAAAAAAAACAATCGATTTTAGCATGATGAGTAGTTAACCAATCGATTCCTAAAATCGCATCAAAGGCAAGTATCTTCAAAGAAATAAGATCGACAGGTAACGTGAAAGTGTCGATTTGAATCAGCAAGATTTATAAACAGTGGATGTAACGAAGGTTTCTACTAACGAAGTTTCAACCAATAAGTCAAAGTCTAACTTCTCTGGGGTCAATTTAAATGTTGAACGCAAGCAAGAGGGATAAAATAATGGGTAGAACCGGTATCTAATAAGGTATAGACTTCGCAAGAATTTATAATTAACTAACTTGTGCTAACTTCGTTCAGGTTACTTGCTTTTTGAGAAGTCATGAAAAACGCTCTTCCTGAAACCACCGACTTTGTTTTGTCCGTATCCGCCTTTGGTGCCACCGTCCCAGCTGGACTTGACTTTGGTGCACGACAAAATCGGGCTAGGTGACCTTTTTTTCCACAATTGTAACATGCTTTGGACTGCATCGTGCAATTTGGACTTATGTGTCCTTCCCCTCCACATTTGTAACATACGACCGGCGATCGTTCTCCTTCTTTAACAACAGGTGCTGGTGCTGACGTCTTTCCATCATTATTGAATCTCCTCTTCTTGAAATGTCCACTCTTATTGTCATGGTCATGATTACCACCGAAGTGATTACCATTTCTGGCATGTTGATTACCTCCACGTTTGTTGTCACCGCTTTGATGACTGCTACCACTGGTATTATCGACTTGTCGGCTGCTCTCTCTTAGTTGGGTTGACTCATTATCGCGCTCCAATAACTGAGCCCTATTCACAACATCTGAATACAAACACAGTTTATGAGAGATAAGGTATTGACGTATCTCGGGTTTCAAACCTCTTAGAAACATTAGCGTCATTCTCTCCTCGTTATCAACCAAATGAGACGCCTTAATCGATACAACTCAAAGAAACTTGGCTTCAGTCTTTAACACGGTCATATTGTTTTGCTCCGACTTGATGAACTCTACCTCTTTCATGTGACGAATACTTTCGGAAAGTACTTGTCGTTGAACAATTCTTGGAACTTCTCCCAAGTCATCTTGGTCAAGGCGGGTTGAGTACGCTTTCTGATTCCCACCAAGAATGCCTCTGCAAGCGCGCAACATGAAGGTGGCAAAGGGAACCTTTTACTCCTCGGAGCATCCCAATACATCAAATATCTTGCAGATCTGCTTTATCCACATCTCCGCCTTAAGTGGTTTTGGCTCTCCAAAAAACTTTGGTGGTCCCAACTCCTTGAACTGCTTAGCAGTGATCATCCGAGAGTTATCAGTGTTTTCACCTGCATTTTGGACAGGAGCTGCCTTCGCCTGATGTAGCATGAATTGCATAAAACCTCTGAACATCCCATCGTTCATCATTTGATCGGTGTTGTTATTTACCTGAGGATTATTGTCTTCCTGTTGCACATTATCCTGGGTATTGATCGTTGGTGACTCAACGGTCTCATGTACTTCATTGCTTATCTCAACATTTTCAGATGCCATTTTCAAACACTGCCACAAAACAAGGGTTAATTAAGATATCACATATTATCCCTATACCCTGACCGACCAATTAAATACCAAATAAACTTAGGTAGGTCATACTAGCGAAGGAATTCCCCGTCTCTCCCCTCCTAGTTCTTGTCTCACATCTCAGCCAGGGATCATATCCCTAAGCTTTGATACCAACTATGACGCCCCCAAAATAGGTATACATCACCTATTCTGAGTCACCAAATACATGGTACAGAATACAAATACAAACTTAATTATACAAATGTCGTGTAATATACGACAAAACATAACTAAGAGTTTAAACAAGAATATTGCCTTCTAGACAATATCCACTCTCAAATAGAGTCCTCATTATATTTATTGTCACACTATTTTATAGAATAGGGAGGACTACTAATGCACCATCTCGAACCATCACTCCGTTCCCCGACTAGTCCCGGCTACGTTCTCATTTTCTGAAGAGAACAATGAAAGCAAAAGGGTGAGCTCAACTAGCCCAGTAAGAAATATTATGACTAAGATAATGCAGAATAAATTATCATTAGTCTTCAACAATGTTAAACTGATAAAATACAATAGATATCAAGTTTAACTGCAACGGAATAAGCAATCCATTAGAAGAGTAAAGTAGAGCATGATATCTACTATCTTCTATGATTTAAAATGTTTTCATCAATTTTTATTGCTGAGACTCAGCTTAATAAATAAACCACATCATCGAGTCATCCCTGCACTACGGGCCAATGATATTCATTAAATCATCAATGGTCATGACTATACCGAATAATCCCTGGTCATAATCATACCAAAAATTGTCCATCAATGCACTACAGGCCACTGAGGACTTTTACCACATCATTTATAACATTACAAGTCATAATTATACCGAATAATCCCTGGTCATAATCATACCAAGTCCATCTATGCACGTAAGCCAAAGATGACATTCATCACAATATAAGCATGAGGATGATGACAATGACATAATAATTCAATAAAACAAGTTCAAGGATAAATTTCAAAGATTTAAATTTTAGTTTATCCAAAAATCAATAATGTCCAAATTATCAACATGATACTTCTTTGTGGAGTAAAATTCAAGAATGCTCAGAAGAATATTTCTATGAAAAGATATTGGATGAAGCGCAAATATCCAGGATATTCTACTAATTTCATGGAGTATAGAAGCCAAAACTTTAACCAATTGAGTATAATAGAATATATGAAACTGCAAATGGATTTTTGCCCATACGCGTAATCCGTGAGAGCGATCATTTCCACAATTTAATAAGGAATGAATACAAAGGGATCATTCACCATGCATGTGGTAATCCACATAGACGAAGTTATTCCAACAGAGTAACAAAGAATGGAACCAGTCATGCGTAAATCCGCATGCATGTGAGGATATTCAAATGTAATAATAAAGAATGGAACCAGGTCATGCGAATCCGCATGCATGTGATATTCCAAATGTAATAATAAAGAATGGAATAACAACAGAATTCACTGGGCATGCGATAGACCGCACAGATGAGTTATTCCAATGAGAATAATAAAGAATGGAATAACAACAGAATTCACGTGCATGCGATAGACCGCACAGACAGGTTATTCTAACAGAATAATAAAGAATGAAATAACAACAGAATTCACCAGGCATGCGATAGACCGCACAGACATGTTATTCCAACAGAATAATAAAGAATGGAACAACAACAGAATTCACCAGGAATGCGATAGACCGCACAGACAAGTTATTCCAAAAGAATAATAAAGAATGGAATAATAGAAGAATTTCACCATGTATGCAGTACTTCGCATAGACAGGTTATTCCAACATAATAATAAAGAATGAAATAACAGCTCTTACGAGTATTGAAAGAAAATAATTCTCTTCATGAATACGAAAGAATAATACCCCTTACCTTATAAAGAAGAGTACTCCGACAGGTAGGGCGGGGATATACTTGAAGAAAACTTGCACTATTTTTTACGCTCAAAGATTTCTTAAACTCTAATGAAATACGCTCAAGATTATAGAAGAAGAATTCTCTGAACTTCTGGTGTGATTTTCAATTCTAACTAAGCATCCTATTTATAGGAGAATGGAAAGGATACTATGCAATAAAATATAATATATTCTATTTATAATATATATATATATATATTATTTAAAATCTAATAAAACAAGTAACTTTATAAAAGTATTATGTTTTATATAAAAAGATTTTACTATGCAAACACTATGCAGGCACTATACAAACACTATGCATAATAAAATATATTATAGTCTAATTATAATAAAATAAAACAAAACTTTATAAAAAGTATTCTGTTTTATATAAAAAGCTTTCTGTTTTATTACATTTATAATAATAATAAAACAAAATTCATCATCATTATTATAATTCACACTATTAATCGACTAGGTCGTTCCCAAGAAAGAGGGGGCTTTCCAATAAGGATTTCTCCCTATTGGCGCGCAATTAGGTGACCAAACCTCTCCTTGACAGAACTTCTAGACATCGTTAATATTGCAAATAATAATATTAAAAACTTCGTCGTCTCAATTAATGATTTAATAATATATAAAGTAAATTACAATAATTGAATCAAATAACGTGAGATACTATGCAGCAATTACTGTAGCAATAATTGAACAAAACTGAGTGACTTCTCACGTAAGCATCAATAATCAATACCATGTGCTACTATGCAACCACATGTATTACTGTACTTTTACTACCGAGTAGTTCAACAATTTTAACGGTAAAACTTTCGCCATTATTTTCTTAAAATATTTTTATCGTTTTCTCAATCCGACAATAATTTCGTTATGGGGTCCACCAATGATTGTATCGTCGTACGGATATTCCTCGACAAAAAGAATATTCCCCGACCAATCGAATATTATACAACAACTTGCATACTTTTCAAAATTTATAAATATTACCCACAACTATAACATTATATCAAATCCACACCATAGTATTCAAAAAAAATATTTCGAGAAATTTAAATCTTTATTCATAAAATTTGGGGTCTCACAATGTCCCTACACATTTGAATATGAAAAACATGCATTCATCTTTCAATTCAACCCCCAGCTTCTCAATTTCTTTCTTAACCTCCGTCACTTTCTCTTCCAAAGGCCTCACCCGTGCATCAATAATTTTTTTCACAACAGAAAGTGAAAATCCAATGTCTTTATCCTTCCTGGATTTTTCCACTTTAATATCAGCAATATTAGAGCCAGCATCATTTCCACTAAAAAAGTGAAAACCACCCAAATCCAAATGCACCTTCTCATCATCCGTAGGAATGAGATTTTGAATAATCAACTGAAAAGTATTAATAACAATAAATATATCATGTCAGAAACATGGAACATATAAAAGAAACAAAAAAATACACAAAAGAACAAAAATTTAAGTCAGTAACCATATACATAGATAAAGGTAACCAAACATAATGTAAATGGTAACCAGCATACCTGACCAGAACCAAATACTAAATCATTCAACTTCTCATTCTTAGGAGCCTTCCCTAACTCCCTCCATCTAAATAATCTAACTTCTGATACATGATCATCAATACATAAACCCTTTGTAAGACCCCAAATTTTTTTTTAAATAAAATTGAATTTCCTCTATTCATTATCTTGAAATATATAATAAGGATATAATGCTTTGGTTATGGATGAAATTTGCAAATTTTGCATAGTATTTTTGAATTATTGATTCTTACATAAGAAGGCACTACTCAATAATTGTTACAGTAATTACTGTTCAATATTTTATTTTATTGATTCAATAATTGTTGCGTTGATATTTTATATTATTGTTGTTTCAATAATTATCATTGCACAATATTTCCCATTATCAGATCAATAATTCATATTATTTGAATAATATTATTAGATAGCATTATTGGCAATGTCTAAGGAAGTTCTATCTAAGAAAGTGGTTTGGTCACCTAATTGCGCGCCAGTAAGGAGAAATCCTTATCGGAAAGCCCCCTCTTTCCTGGGAACGACCTGGTTATCAGAATTGTGATTTTATAATATTATTTGTGAATAATTAATTATTTATTTATATGATAAGGAAATATTTATTTTATGTGATTATAAATGAAGAAATTAATGTTGAGGTGTTTTATTAAAATGAAGGATGAAATTTGGAAATTTTCAGAAAACTAGTTTATTACTTGATTTTGTAAAATCTATAACTCTTTGTGTATAATGAGTTAGGAGATGAGCAATATATCAAAAGAAATTTGAATCACCCAAAAATTCTTTGTGATTTTTCGTGGTAACTGTTTGAGTGAAACTGGTACGAGGGACTTATAGTCCGAAAATCAAATCAGTGTTCTTAAGTTCTATTACGTGAGTTATAATTATGATCTGATCGTTGGATCGTTGTGCTATGTTATACATATATAATTTGAGTATATGTCCACAAATTTTGAACCGTTAAAAATTAATGTATGATTTGTTATGAATTTTAAGAGGTGTTGAAAATCGTCTGTATGTGGATTTCGTTCATTTTTCGTTTGGAATTTAGAAAACTTTCTTCTACAAAGTTGTAGAGAATTCAATTTCCTATGGAATAGACAATAGATTCAAATTTTTCTGATAAAAGGGCTATTTATTATAAATTATTGAAGTTTCAAAAATAAATATTTTTATTAAAAATATGGGTGGGCCCCACTTTTGGTTGTTGGGAAAAGTTGGCTGATTTTTGGTGGGCCCCACTTGTAGTGGCTGAGTTTTGTTCAAAGGTGTCATGCATAGAAGAAGAAAAAATATATATAATATTTTATTAATTTAGTCTCCTTCAGCGTTCTAGCATTTTTCTATAAATAGAGTGCTTAGTTAGAATTGAAAATCACACCAGAAACAAGTTTTCTCTCTCTCTATATTATCGAGCGTATTTTGTGAGTATTTAGATACTTTGAGAGTTGTTATTCAGTGCAAGTTTCTTTCGGCTTTACATCTGATATTTCGATCAGAAGTACTATTCTTTTGAGGTAAGTGATGTTATTTTCTTCGTAAATGATATTATTTCTTTCAATATCATTATGCTGAAATATTGTTATGAATTTTATTGTGGAATTTCTACCTTTTTGTGTCGGGGTTACTATTCATATATACGGCACTATTCACGTATACGACACTATTCACAAATACGACTCTATTCACTAAAAAATGAAACTTTCTCTTCTTTGTCCCAGATGTCCATTGTATCCATGTTTTGATATTATTTCTTGAATTTTTCTCCGCTATGGTTTATTATGGAGTGTTTTTGAACTTGAATTACCTAAAGTATGAATCCCTAATCTTTACCCTTTTCTCTCACTGGATTCGTTCTCGAAAATGTTTTTCATCATCCTCAGTCTTTAATGGTGATATTTGATGAATATCTTTGGCTTGTAGTGCAAAGATGAATGATTACCTGATGAATATCTTTGGCCCGTAGTGCAAAGATGAATAGGTGTTGAGATGAACATGACCAACTAGTGATACAAATGAATATCTTTGGCCCGTAGTGCAAAGATGAATATTTGATGCAAGATGTATATTGATTGATGTTACAGGGATAAAATATTGATGATAGACTTTTAAATTCATAGATGATAGTAGATTTCATTCTCTACTTAGCTCTTCTAATGAATTGTTATTTCCGCTGCAGTTGTTGATCTAAAACTTGTTGTCTATTATATTCTATCAGATTTTTCCCTGTTGAAGACTAATGATAATGTGTTGTATATTATCTTAGTCATAATGTTCTTTACTGGGCTAGTTGAGCTCACCCTTTTCCTTTTTTTCCATTTTTCTTCTCAGGAAGCGAGAATATAGCAGGAACCAGTCGGGGTATAAAGTGATGGTCCTAGACAGTTGTTTTAACAGTCCTCACTATTTTTATAAAATAGTGCATCAATAATTTTAATGAGGACTTTATTTGGGTGTGGATATTATCTAGAAGACAATATTTGTATTTAAACTCACAGTATGTGTTGTCGTATTTTGCACGACAATTGTAATAATAAAGTTGTAGTTATTTTCTGTACCATGTATTTGGCGACTTAGAATGGGTGATGTATACCTCTTTTAGGGGCGTCACAGTTGGTATCAGAGCTTAGGGATATGGTCTTTGGCGGAGATCGGGGAATAGAGCTAGGAGGGGAGAGACGAGTAAATTTTTCACTAGTGTGTCCTACCTAAGCTTATTTGTTGGCCGGTCATAATATAGGGATATTATGTGATATGTTAATTTGTTTAATTAACCCTTGTTTTATGGCAATATTTAAGAATGGCAGCTGAAAACGTTAACAATGGAGTGTATGAGATTGTGGAAACACCTCTAGTCACCAATTAGGAGAACATGCAACAGGAAGGCAATATTCCTCCTGTAAACAACACTACTGAATAAACGATGAATGATGGGATGTTTATAAGCTTTTTGCAGTTCATGCAAAATCCGACGAGGGAGACTCGTGTACAAAATACGGGTGGAAATGATAACAACGCGCGGTTTGTCATAGCCAAGCAGTTCAAAGAGTTGGGACCACCAGAATTTTGGGGAAAGCTGGATCCGATCAAGGCAGAAACGTGGGTTAAGCAAATTACCAAGATATTTGATGTCTTGGGATGCACGGAGGAACAGAAGGTTTCATTCGCTACCTTTATGTTTCGTGGTGAGGCAGATTACTGGTGGGAATCTGTAAAGTGTACCTAGCTTGCCGCACTCAATATGTCTTGGAAAATTTTTCAGAAACTATTAAATGACAAGTACTTTCCTGAAAGTATTCGTCACATGAAGGAGGTAGAGTTCATTAAGCTGGAGCAAAACAATATGAACGTGTCGCAGTACAAAGCTAAGTTTGCCGAGTTGTCCCGATTTGCATCCCATTTGGTTGATAATGAGGAGAGAATAATGATAATGTTTCTGCAAGGTTTGAAACCCAAAATACATCAATACCTCATTTCTCACAAACTTTGTTTATATTTAGATGTTGTGAATAGGGCTCAGTTATTGGACCGTGATAATGAGTCAGCTCAATCGAAGAATAACGACCAACAACTCGATGATAATCGTACCAGTGGCAATGGTCATCGGAACAATGATAACCATCGTGGAGGAAATTATCATGCCAGAAATGGTAACCACTTTGGTGGTAATCATGGCCAAGATAATAGAAGAAATAATTCAAGTGGAAATTTCAAGAAGAGAAGATTTAACGATGACGGGAAGACGTCGACAGCAGCACCAGCAACGAATACTAGGGGAGGAGAACGACCGCCAGTTAGATGCTACAGATGCAGAGAGAGGGACATATAAGTCCAAACTGTTCACAGCCTTCCAAGGTATGTTTTAGTTGTGGAAAAGACGGTCACATAGCTTGATTTTGTCCTGTAGCGAAATCAAGTCTAGTTGGGACGGTGGCACCAAAGGCGGATACGGACAAAACAAAGTCGATGATTTTAGGAAGAGCGTTTGTCGTGACTGCCCAAAACGTGAGGAACCCGAATGAAGGTATCACGGGTTAGTTAATTATAAATTCTTGTGAAGTCTATATTGTAACAACCCCTGTCAAATCCCGAGTCCGGAACAAATCTTGGGTCAAATCCCAAGTCCGAATCGAATCAAATCCATCAAAATAAGGGGCCTTAAACTACTGGCCCAATAGTATCTTCTTGAGTCAACTTAGCCCACCACAGGCTCATCCAAAAGGTCATGACTTGAAGGTACTATTGGTAGTAACTTATTTCCTTATATGCAGACAAATTTTTTCCCCTATCTTTCGATGTGGGACTGGGGTATTACATATACCTTATTAGATACTGGTTCTACCCATTCTTTTATCTCTCCTGCTTGTGCTCAACGTTTAAACTTGACTATGGAGAAATTAGACTTTGACTTATCTGTGGAAACTCCGTTAGGAGAAACTTTCGTTACATCTACTGTTTATAAATTTTGCTTGATTCAAATTGGTACCATCACATTACCTGTTGATCTTATCTCTTTAAAGATACTTGTTTTTGATGTGATTTTAGGAATTGATTGGTTAACCACTCATCATGCCAAAATTGATTATTTTCATAAGGTTGTTAGTTTTTATATTCCTAACCAACCTGTTATGCGAATTCAAGCAACCAAACCACTAAAGTCAATCACAGTCATATAAAGCCATAAAGCCATTCGTTTATTAAAAAATGGATGTCAAGCTTTCTTAGCCCATGTTATGGACTTGAACAAAAACACGTCAGATTTGAATGATTTTTCTGTTGTTAGTGAATTTCCTGACGTATTTCCTGAATAAACTTCCTGGCCTACTCCTAGAGTGTAATATTGAATTTTATATCGACTTTGAACCCGAAACAAAACTCATTTTTAAAATCTCTTATCGAATGGCTCCTATTGAACTTCAGGAGTTAAAAACTACAAGAGTTGGAACTCAAGCCTCTATCTGGTGACTTCCTTTGTGGAATGCGCCAAAGCCAGACTCTCCGTAGGGGACGTTATATTTATGTGGAGGTAAAACGATAGGTGCTATTGTGACGTGATATCCAAGATTGGGATATGAGTCACAGTTGAGAGCAACTTAAGTCAGTAATCGAAATACATAGCTTTCTAGGCTTAGCTGGTTATTATCGGAGATTCGTGGAAGGATTTTCTCGAATCACTACTCTATTAACTTAGCTGACTCGTAAAGATACAAAATTCAGATGGAACGAGGAATATGAGAAGAGCTTCCAAGAACTCAAGAGGAGACTCATTTCAGCACCTGTTCTGACAATACCATCGTGGAAAAGCGAACGTAGTAGCTGACGCGTTGAGTAGAAGATCGTATGCAGGTATGAGTGCGATGTTGTTAACACAAAGACCCATTTTGTACGACTTACAAAGGATAAAGATAAAGTTAAAGACTCTAGGGATCCACGTTATGATGTCAAATATATGAGTAGAATCGACTTTAATCGATAAAGTTAAAACCGCTCAAGCTACACACCGGAGCTGTGACGCCCCCAAAATAGGTATACATCACCTATTCTGAGTCGCCAAATACATGGTACATAATACAAATACAACCTTAAATATACAACATGAGCTGTGAGTTTTAATACAAATATTGTCTTCTAGATAATATTCAAACTCAAAATAAGTCCTCAATACATTTATTATCACACTACTTCATAGAATAGTGAGGACTACTAATGCTATCATCTCGAACTCATCACTCTGCTCCCCGACTAGTCCTCTCCACGTTCTCATTTCCTGAAGAGAACAATGAAAGGAAAAGGGTGAGCTCAACTAGCCCAGTAAAAAATATTATAACTAAAATAATGCAGAATAAATTATCCTTAGCCTTCAACAGTATACAACTGATAGAATGTAATGGACAACAAGTTTTAGATCAACAACTGCAGCGGAATAAGCAATCCATTACAAGAGTCAAGTAGAGCATACAATCTACTATCTTCTATGATTTAAAAGATTTATCATAAATTTTATCGCTGAGACTCAGCTTAATATATAATCCACATCATCAAATCATCCCTGCACTATAGGCCAAGGATATTCTTTAGTATCACGACCACGAATTATCCATGCACTACGGGCCAAAGATAATCGTGTTTTCATCAACGGTCCTGATCATGCCATAAAACAATTCATCTTTGTACCCTTGGCCGAAGAGAATCCACAGCCATCATACCAAAAACTGTCCATCAACGCACTACGGGCCAATGAGGGCTTTTTCTACATCATTTGTAATATTACGGTCATGATTATACCGAATAATCCCTGATCATAATCATACCAAGTCCATCTATGCACTACAGGCCACAGATGACTTTCAACATAATATAAGCATGAGGATGATGACAATTCAATAAAACAAGTTCAAGAATAAATTTTAAAGATTTACAAATTAATTTATCCAGGAACCAATAACGTCCAAATTATCAACATGATACTGCTTTGTGGAGTAAAATTCAAGAATGCTCAGAAGAATATTTAGATGAAAAGATACTGGATGAAGCGCAAATATCAAGGATATTCAACTAATTTCATGGAGTATAGAAGCCAAACCTTTAACCAACTAAGTATAATAGAATATATGAAACTGTAAATGGATTTTCGCTCGTCATGCGGCAATCCACGTAGACAGATCATTTCCACAAGTTAATATGGAATGAATACAAAGGATCATTCACCATACATGCGGTAATCCACATAGACAGGTTATTCCAACAGAGTAATAAAGAATGGAACCAGATTATGCGTAATTGCATGCATGTGGATATTCCAATGAATAATAAAGAATGGAACCGAGTCATGCGTAATCCGCATGATGTGATGTTCCAAATGTAATAATAAAGAATGAAGTCAGGTCATGCGTAACCCGCACATACAGGATGTTCCAACAGAATAATAAAGAATGGAATAACAACAGAATTCACGAGGCGATGCGATGAGATGCATGCATAAGTTATTCCAACAGACTAATAAAGAATGGAATAACAGAAGAATTTCACCATGTATGCGGTACTTTGTATAGACAGGTTATTCCAACATAATAATAAAGAATAGAATAACAGAAGAATTTTACCATGTATGCGGTACTTCGCATAGACACGTTATTCCAACATAATAATAAGAAATGGAATAACAATAGCTCTCTTCATGAATACGAAAGAAATAATACCCCTTACCTTAAAAAGAAGAGTATTCCGATGGGTAGGGCGGGGATATACTTGAAGAAAACTTGCACTATTTTCTACGCTCAAAGCTTTCTTAAACTCTAAAGAAATACGCTCAAGATTATAGAAGAAGAATTCTCTGAATTTCTGGTGTGTTTTTTAATTCTAACTAAGCATCCTATTTATAGGAGAATGGAAAGGATACTATGTAATAAAATATAATATATTCTATTTATAATTATATAATAAAATAAAATTTATAATATATATATATATATTTTATTTAAAATCTAATAAAATAAATAACTTTATAAAAGTATTCTATTTTATATAAAAAGATTTTACTATCTGAAACACTATATCAGTACACTTATGCAAACACTATGCATAATAAAATATAATATATTCTATTTATAATCAAATAAAACAAAACTTTATAAAAAGTATTCTGCTTTTATATAAAAGTTTTCTATTTTATTACATTTATAATAATAATAAAACAAAATTTATATATAATATATATATATATATATATATATATAAAACTTTCCGTGACTCCCCCCCAATGATCAGATTTCCAAAGTCACACGTGGGGCCCACACAAAAATATTGAAAAATTTTCTACTGATTATTTTGAAAATGGATAAATGAGGGGTCCAAAAATACAACAAATACCTCATAAAAATCACCTCAATATTTTTAACGTCATTTATCATTATTATTATTATAATTCACAATATTAGTCGACCAGGTCGTTCTTAGGAAAGAGGGGGCTTTCCAATAAGGATTTCTCCCTATTGGTGCACAATTAGGTGACCAAACCTCTCCTTGACAGAACTTCTAGACATCGTTAATATTGCAAATAATAATATTAATAACTTCGTCGTCTCAATTATTGATTTAATAATATATAAAATATTGACAATAATTGAATCAAATAACGTGAGATACTACGCAAAGAATTCTTTGTAGCAATAATTGAACAAAACCGAGTGATTTATCACGTAAGCATCAATAATCAATACAGTATGTGCTCTATGCAACCACGCCATTCATCGTACTTTTACTATTGAGTAGTTCAACAGTTTTAACGGTAAAACTTCCGCCGTTATTTTCATAAAAATATTTTTATCGTTTTCTCAATTCGATAATAATTCTGTTGTGGGGTCCACCAATGATTGTACCGTCGTACGGATATTCCCCGATAAAAAGAATATTCCCCGACCAATCGAATATTATACAACAACTTACATACTTTTCAAAATTTATAAATATTACCCACAACTATAACATTATCTCAAATCCACACCATAATTTTAAAAAAAATATTTTGAGAAAATTAAATTTTTATTCGTAAAATTTGGGATTTTATAGGAGCTGATGAATATAAAGAAGAAGGTGCAAGAAGGAGTTATTCTAGAAGTAAGAGTCGATGAAGAGAAGAAAGCTCAAACCTTCGATTTATTAGTCTATTTGAAATCCTCGATCGAGTAGGAACTGTGGCCTATAGACTCGCCTTAACGCTAAGTATGTCGCATATTCTTAACATTTTTCACGTATCGATGTTACGTAAATATGTGGACGACCCAAACCACATTATTTAGTTAGAACCAGACGAGATAGCCGAAGATTTAACGTACGAGGAGGTACCTGTCAAGATCTTGGATAGGAAGGAGCATGTCCTACGCACAAGGTATATACCACAAGTCAAAGTTTTGTGGAGGAACCACGCTATTGAGAAAATAACCTGGGAGTTGGAAATGAAAATGAAAGCGAGGTATCCTCAACTTTTCGAAATACCAGGTATGTACGTCAATTTCGAGGACAAAATTTCATAAGGAGGGGAGGTTGTAAGACCCCGAATTTTTTTTATATAAATAAAATTGAATTTCCTCTATTCATTATCTTGAAATATATAATAAGGATATAATGCTTTGGTTATAGATGAAATGTGAAAATTTTATAAAATAAGCAAGTGGTTATAAAATATTCATTTTGTCGAGAAATATTCGTTTGGTCGTGGAATATTCTTATTGTCGAGGAATATTCGTACGATGGCGCAACCATTTGTGGGTCCCATAACAGAATAACTATCGGATGAAGAAAACGACAAGTTTGAGTTTTTATAAATAACGGCATAATTGTTACCGTTAAAACTGTTGGATTACCTGGTGGTTAAAATACAGTAATATGCGTGGTTGCACAGTAGCACACGGTATTGCATAATATTTTTGAATTATTGATTCTTACGTAAGAAGGCACTACTCAATAATTGTTATAGTAATTACTGTTCAATATTTTATTTTATTGATTCAATAATTGTTGCGTTGATATTTTATATTATTGTTGTTTCAATAATTGTCATTGCACAGTATTTCCCATTATCAGATCAATAATTCATATTATTTGAATAATATTATTAGATAGCATTATTGGCAATGTCTAAGGAAGTTCTGTCTAGGAAAGTGGTTTAATCACCTAATTGCGCGCGAGTAAGGAGAAATCCTTATCGGAAAGCCCCCTCTTTCCTGGGAACGACCTAGTTGTCATAATTGTGATTCTGTAATATTATTATAAATAATTAATTATTGATTTATATGATAAGAAAATATTTATTTTATGTGATTATAAATGAAGGAATTAATGTTGGGGTGTTTTATTAAAATGAAGAATGAAATTTGGAAATTTTCAGAAAACTAGTTTATTACTTGATTTTGTAAAATCTATGACTCTTTGTGTATAATGAGTTAGGAGATGAGCCATATATCAAAAGAAAGCCCTGGAAGTAAGCTAAACGTGGAAATTTGAATCACCCAAAAATTCTTTGTGGATTTTTCGTGGTGACTATTTGAGTGAAACTGGTACGAGGGACTTATAGTCCGAAAATCAAATCAGTGTTCTTAAGCTCTATTGCGTGAGTTATAATTTTGATCCGACCGTTGAATCGTTGTGATTTTTGGATATGTTATACATATATAATTTGAGTATATGTCCACAAATTTTGAACCGTTAAAAATTAACGTATGATTTGTTATGAATTTTAAGAGGTGTTGAAAAGCGTCCGTATGTGGATTTCGGTCATTTTTCGTTTGGAATTTGGAAACACTTTCTTCTACAAAGTTGTAGAGAATTTGATTTCCTATGGAATAGACATGAGATTTGAATTTTTCTGATAAAATGGCTATTTATTATGAATTATTAAAGTTTCAAAAATAAAATATGGGTGGGACCCACTTTTGGTAGTTGGGAAAAGTTGGTTGATTTTTGGTGGGCCCCACTTATGGTGGCTGAGTTTTGTTCAAAGATGGAATGCGTAGAAGAAGAAAAAAATAATAATATTTTATTAATTTAATCTCCTTTGTCGTTCTAGCATTTTCCTATAAATAGGGTGCTTAGTTAGAATTGAAAATCACACAAGAAACAAGTTTTCTCTCTCTATATATTATCGAGCGTATTTTATGAGTATTTAGATACTTTGAGAGTTGCTATTCAGCGCAAGTTTCCTTCGGCTTTACATCCGATATTCCGATCAGAAGTACTGTTCTTTTGAGGTAAGTGATGTTATTTTATTCGTAAATGATATTATTTCTTTTAATATCATTATGCTAAAATATTGTTATGAATTTTATTATGGAATTTCTACCTTTTTGTGTTAGGGTTACTATTCATATATACGACACTATTCAAGTATACGACACTATTCACAAATAGGACACTATTCACTAAAAAATGAAACTTTCTCTTCTTTGTCCCAGATGTCCATTATGGTTACTATCTTTGATTGTATCCATGTTTTGATATTATTTCTTGAATTTTTCTCCACTATGGTTTATTATGGAGTGTTTTTTAACTTGAATTATCTAAAGTACGAATCCCTAATCTTTACCCTTTTCTCTCACTGGATTCGTTCTCTAAAATGTTTTTCATCATCCTCAGTCTTTAATGGTGATATTTGATGAATATCTTTGGCTTTAGTGTGCAAAGATGAATGATTACTGATGAATATCTTTGGCCCGTAGTGCAAAGATGAGCAGTGTTGAGATGAACATGACCAACCTTGTGATATAAATGAATATCTTTGGCCCGTAGTGCAAAGATGAATATTTGATGCAAGATGTATATTGATTGATGTTACAGGGATAAAATATTGATGATAGACTTTTAAATTCATAGATGATAGTAGATTTCATTCTCTACTTAGCTCTTCTAATGAATTGTTATTTCCGCTGCAGTTGTTGATCTAAAACTTTTTGTCTATTATATTCTATCAGATTTTTCCCTGTTGAAGACTAATGATAATGTGTTGTATATTATCTTAGTCATAATGTTCTTTACTGGGCTAGTTGAGCTCACTTTTCCCTTTTTGTTCTATTTTTCTTCTCAGGAAGCGAGAATATAGCAGGAACCAGTCGGGGTATAAAGTGATGGTCCTAGACAGTTATTTTAGCAGTCCTAACTATTTTTGTAAAATAGTGCATCAATAATTGTAATGAGGACTTTATTTGGGTGTGAATATTATCTAGAAGACAATATTTGTATTTAAACTCACAGTATGTGTTGTCGTATTTTGCACGACAATTGTAATAATAAAGTTGTAGTTGTTTTCTGTACCATGTGTTTGGCGACTTAGAATGGGTGATGTATACCTATTTTGGGGGCGTCACACCCCTGACTTTCAGTGTAGGAATTCTTTCAAACAAAAAAACTTGAAAAAATAGGGCAATCCATTCAACTTGTAAGATTTACAATAACTGTCCTTGTAAAAATTGTATATCACACCCCATTCTTACCCTTCTTTACATGCCCCTTAACAGCAAGCGATAATGAATTCTTCGTTTGTTCAAATGCAAATTTCCCCCATGGGTAACTTTCAATGTCGCCATAAGACAAAAAGTTAATCAAAGATTCATCAACATAATTATCTGAGACAATAGCTAATATGAAATTAAAAACCAAGAATATGATGGACATCCTGACAGCCTCATCATCATCATCAAAAATAGCACTCCTATATATCCTCCTAATACTAGAATGGGTCATAACCTCATTTCCAAAAAACTTTTTCACCAACATATTTTCCATTCCCTTGAATCCATCAATATCCTCATCTCCTTGCCAACTCAAACCAGAAATCAAACAAAATTCTGACAATCCAAATCTTACCCTTTTCTCACCAAACAGAAACCACATCTCCCCATTATCCCTTTGATAAACTTCTCTCACCAAAGCATGATGGATTATCTGTGAAAACATTTAGGGCTGCCCAACATCTAAAAATTTCCTAAAACAAGATAATTTAAACTTATTCAACTGAAATTCAGACAATTTATTCTTAATAACACTTGACACATCCATACTTCATTATCGTGAACTCTATTCCTTCCGTGGGCGAGTGTAGGGTGCTGGGTTTGCTTTCCCCGTCACCCATCCCGACCGGCCATTACCTTTGATTGATCGCTACTTAGACTTAGTATCGGCAATAGGTCCGAAAAAGTATCTAAAAATATAAAATTTAGATATTTGTACCACAATAGGAAGTGCGCGGTGTTTGGTCAAGGTGAACCCCTTCCATTGCCGTCATTACTTTTTTTGCCTTCAAAACTGGACGTTTGCTGTAAAATTGAGATGACGCTCCTCATAAAATAGATCCCAAATCTGAAAATACAATACATTACAATAATTTACATTACGTACACATTAACCAAATAAGAATGGAACATTCGTTAAACTTTAAAACCAAAACTATACAATCAACAATATCAAAATATACTAGCATTAGTAACCAAACAACATCAGCAAGTTACCAAAACCAAAATAATCTGACTTTGTAATGTAACAAAGTATTTAGTAAACAAATCAGAAAATAATAGTAACCAAACCTCCACTCGGAGAGAACATAACCATTTTAACAAATACAAGTTGAACATTCATCAATCTACAACTCTAGGGTAACAAAATATATTTTAACAACTATATAATCAACAGTATCTAATAATATTAAAATTAGTAACCAAAACTCAATCAGCAGGTTACCAAACAAACATAATCAACCTCTATAATGTAAAAAGGTATATAATAACCAAAACAGAATATACTAGTATTCAAACCTCCACTCGGAGTTAAAATAACCATTTTTTCCATAACAAGTTGTACAGTCATGACACTACAACTCTATAATAACAAAACACATTTCATCATCTATACAAAGGTATGTATCCATATATATTAACATTAGTAACCAAAACACAATCAACAGGTTACCAAAACTAAATTAATTAACCTATGTAAATGTAAAAAAGTAAATAGTAACCAAATCAGAATACAATAGTAACCAAACCTTCACTTGGAGTGTACATAACCATTTTAACGAATAAACATTAATTAGTAACCAAATTAAACAGCACCATACACCAAAACAAATACACAAGTAATCAAAAACAACTAAAAATTCCAGATTCTTAAAAATAATTAAAATAACAAACCTTAAGATGCTTTTGGCGGGGAATAATTTTCTGGCTATGAGCCTCATCTTCATCCTCTTTCCCAACTTTGTTTGGCGAACCTTCAAAATCAAAATCCAGATACATCAATTTCTTAGCCTTCTTAGACACATGTCTCCCCGATTTCTTATCTTTAACATGTGATTTCACCACTAACTTCTTCCCCTGCTTTGGGGACTTTACCACACTATCCTTCACCTTCACATATGTCTTCACATCCTTCACATAATCATCATCCCTAATTCTTTTCCTCTTCCCATCACTCTTCTTATCACCCATTCCCTCCATACTCTTCCTCATAGAAACCATCATAAACAAAAACAGAAGAAATAACAAAGATCGAAAAATATAGTAGCAATAAAGGAGAACCCACCACACAACTTATGAACCACCACGAACTGAAGAAGAAGACGGCAATGACGAACTGAAGAAGCAAACGGCGACAACGAAGACCTACCGGAGAGAACGACCGACTCAACTTAGAAGGAAATAAGTTTCCTTAGAAAGTTCTCAAAATACAAAATAAGGGTTTCTAATTGAAAGAGAAACAACAAATAGGATATACACAAAATTCAAATTGAAACACGATGCCCACAAAAACCGTGAACAAATTATTTTTGAAAAATTGATTTGTCACGTCATCATCTCATTAAAGCACACAACTAAATTAAAGGAAGAATAAATTCACTAATTGTGTAAATAAAATATTTAAATGCATTAATTGTGTAAATATTTTAGAAATACACTATTGTTGTAATTATTTTAAAAAATATACTAGAAAGTGTAATTGTTCCTCTTTTTTCATGTGGCTGGTGGAATATTGGAAATATAATCAGATTTTGAGCCCACTTTATTTATAGTACTATTTATTCTAACTAAAATTTTTACAGAATTCAGTGATTTAGGTGTAATTTGGATACATATAAAAAATAGTGTTGCATAGACTATACAACACTATTTTTTATATGTATCTAAATTACACCTAAATTACTGAATTTTATAAAAATTATAATTAAAATAAATACTATATAGTTTTTTAGAGTCAATGACAAAAAAAAGGATGAATTACATATTCTATTACATTTTTAAAAATAATTACAATAATAGTGCCCTCGTAAAATCTTTACACAACTAATACACTTCCATATTTATTTACAATACTAGTGCAATTAGGATTCCTTAATTTAGGGAATTAGTATGCAATTAGGATTCTTTAATTTAGGGCTTCTTCTCTCTCATCTATAACAACTGCATTTAGTCATCACCCTTCTTCTTCATTCAACGTATTCTTCTCTCTCTCTCTCTCTCTCTCTCTCTCTATATATATATATATATATATATATATATATATATATATATAAAAACATTTTATTCCTCATACACTGCTTCAACCAAGGCCCTTACATTGCTTCAACCCAAACATGTAATCACATTTTTTTTTAAATCAGACCTCAAGTTGCTTATGAAAATTTACTATAAAGAGCTCGTGGCACCCGTGACTGAAGGATTTCATGTGCCGCCCCGCCATAAGCAACATTGCTTCATTAGTAACGATGCTTCAACCAAGGCCCTTACATTGCTTCAACCAAGGCTTCAATGCCGTCCACCGATTCTCTTCGAAGGATTTACCGTGGAAACATGATTCCTGTGTGGAATTTCTTGTTGAAGAAAGTCAAATCCGACAAGACCGTGGAGAATATACGCTGGAATATATTGGTTCACGGCGGAGAAGATGGCGGCGAATGCGTACCATTTCCAGTCTTGTCGTCTGGCAGAGGCAAGAGGCGATATGCAGATGAGATTGACAAAGTCCATTATGATGTGTTGAATGTGTTCATTCAAATACTGGATGATGGTAACCAAACTTTCATACTAAGGTAACCAAACTGTCATATCAAAGTAACCAATCAACCTCCACACTTTAAATTTTTTCTTAGTACAGTTGGTTTCCAAATCTTTAGATCAAGGTAAGCAAACCTTCGTACCAAGGTAACAAAACCTTCATACCAAAGTAACTAATTCACATCCACACCTGCAGTTTTTTCATAGTGCAGTTGGTAGCCAAACCTTCAGACCAAGGTAACCAATTCAATTTTATTAAGTTACCAATTTCGTTTGAATGTGATGCAAAGTTGGTAGCCAACCATTCATACAAAGGTAACCATTTTATTATTTATGAGTAACAAAATAGTTATAATTTTTTTTTCAGAACATTAAAAGTTACATCTATTTATTTTTAAACTTTTTGTAGGGCGAATCTTATTCTTATTCTCATTGGCGTTTTGGACAATGGAGATTCACGGCGGTGTAGCGGCGGAGTATTATTTTAAAGTGTATGTGAGGGAGATGAAGATTTAAATTTGAATATTTAAATTTGAATTATTATTTTGAATTTGAATTTATTTTTGTTGTTAGATCCAAATATTTAAATTTGAATTATTAATTATGGCAGTTATTAGTCCTTAATTTTAGGTTTTTTTATTAATGTGAATTGTACTATTTTTGTAATATGTACAATCTTTTTGTAATTATTTGATTGATACACTTTTTTTGTAATTACTTTTTATTTGTTGTATAGTTATGTAAAGAACCAAAAAATAAAAAACAACCAAATTTTGGACCGGTCCAAAAAACTTGTCCAAAAAAACAGTCCGTGTAGAACTACTCTTTCTTTTTTCATGTGGCTGGTGGAATATTGGAAATATAATCAGATTTTGAGCCCACTTAAGTTATAGTAGTAGTACTAGTGCTAGTATTAGACATATAATTGAGGTACATCAGACAGACAGACACTGTAATTCTTTCTTCCGACTCATTGAGGTACTCTGATCAAAAGATTTCTTCTGCAACACTCTCTCTTAAATATTTGTCTCTCTAAGGAGACTTTTTTCACTCCTATTTTCTTCTTGCGAATTCTGTAATGAACTGGTATTTTTTTTATAGGCGAATATGAAAATCAACAATCGGTAGCTGATTACTCCATTGAATCTCGTTAATTTGTCAAAAATCAGTTCAATTTCTTCAATTTTCATCGGTTCTATTACAATCTGTGGCTTTTATTTCAATTAGTAAGTATTGTTATGGGTAATTTGTGAACTTTATTTATAGTTTTGATTTGGTTGTTTCGAGAAATTTTATGGATTTATCATTTATTTACCATATATCTGGTTCTGGTTCTGGTTCTGGTTCTGGTTCTGGTTCTGGTTCTGGTTGCTGATAAAATTTAATAGAAAGCAATGCAATTCTTTTTAGGAATCTAGTTAAGTTACTCCGGTTGTAGTAGGTTTCATGAAATGAAAGTTTTATCTTTTTTGAAAAATAAGATTCTGTGTCTTGATTTTTTTTAGTTTTATAACTCAGAGCAGCTAAGTGAAACTAATTTGAACCAAAGTAGTATTAATGCCTAATTAAGATTGTAAATCCTTGGGATTCAATTTGGGAATCTGTCTTTGAAATCTTAAGAGTTAAGATAGTACTTGAAACTTTTTTTCTTTTTGGTTTTATTTTTAAAAGGTTTTAGCATGATTGCAATGGTTAACTACAGCCAATTTATTTCTTAAGAGAAAAAAGAACATAAATTTCATTGACTTATTTGGATATCTGTGTTAGCAGTTTCCTATTTAAGAGAGCCTATAGTCACAGAAACAATAAATTGGTGTAATGTGAACACAGTCTGCACCCCCTGTACACGGAATGACTTTAACCAGCTAAAAATTCCGTATGTTTGTTTGCAATAATATTTATACCAAATTAAAGCCTTTAAGTATAGATCTTGCCCCATGATTAGTCCTTTATTTAATTCCATGGACTATATATTATCCATTCTAAGGTAATTCGATACCTCAAAAGGAGATTATATATTATCACCCTCCATTTGGGATTATACATCATCAAATGGCTATGGAATCAAATAAAGGACTAATCATAGAATAAAATAGTCCTTGGTGGTATTATGTTAGTGCAAATAGTCCTATCATATCCTTTTGAAAACAAACATAACTTTAAAGAAGAGGAATGAATTATTTCGGTCATCTTTGTGTAGTAGCAACAATAGAGTTTGCAGTTGTTTTATATGTCAGTTACCAATAACCCTTTTGCCTCCTCTTTTTCCCTCATTTTAATTCAGTTCAATAGAGAAAGAGGCGGCTTCATTCTTCTTTCTCTATCTACTTATTTGGAGACGTTTCTAAAGAATAATTTTTTGGAGGATGTCATTCTGGAATCTCTTTTAAGTCGGTTACTTGATTTTATCTGATTGAATTTGGCTGTATGGTTAAGAAGCTGTCTTTTAGCAATCTTGATTTCAATGGACTCAAATCTTAAAATAATGGATGACCTTCTTTAAGATGAAACGTCTTTCATTAATTTTTAAGTGAATTATTATGCAATTTCACACCGCAATGAAGTACGAGTAACATCAAAGTGTTGCTTGATCCTTGATGCATTTGCCACCACATTGTTTGCGTTTGTTTTTTTTTTTCCTTATACACGTGTTGAGGTTATCGCTGTTCAATTTCTTCTAATGATTCTCTTGTTTTATATCAAGAAGAATGGCTGGACAAGCTGTTCCCAATCGATCAACAGTTTCCCTTGATGAGTTTGAGATTGTTGAAGGCGATGCTGATCACCTTAAGACTGTTTTAGCATCACCAAGACGGAGTAGTCCGCGAATTGACCCGACAACTATAAAACTTAGACATAGACTTGGTAGGGGTCCATTTGGTGATGTTTGGTTAGCGACTCATCATCAGACAACTTTAGATTATGAAGAGTATCATGAAGTCGCTGTCAAGATGCTACATCCTATTAAGGAGGATTACATCAAAACAGTATTTGATAAGCTGGATGATTTGTTTTCTAAGTGTCAAGGATTAGAAGGTGTCTGTTGGCTGCATGGTTTTTCAATCATAAGTGGAAAGGTAAATAATTTTTTTTCTACTGATACAATACTGCGACTTCGTTACCCTTCTTACTAAAAGTTATATATGTCCTTCTAGTTATGTGCTGTTATGAAATTCTACGAGGGATCAGTCGGTGACCAGATGACTCGCCTTAAAGGGGGAAAACTCTCCTTGCGTGATGTTCTGAGGTGATGTTTGTCTACTGCAGATGAATTTTTTTCTTTAATTGTCTTATTTTGTATCTAAATTTTCTTGAGGCATATTGTGGCAGATCTTATAATCAGAATCCACTGTTTTTTGTTTCCTGTTAATGTTTTCAGGTACGGGACTGATCTGGCTCAGGGAATTATGGAACTACACTTGAAGGAGATTCTAGTCCTTAACCTTAAACCTTTTAATTTCCTTTTGAATGAAAATAACCAGGCAATTTTGGGGGATTTTGGAATTCCTCATGCACTGCTGGGGATTTCATTGCCTAGTTCAGATATGACTCGAAGACTTGGTACGCCAAACTACATGGCTCCTGAACAATGGGAACCAGAAATAAGAGGTCCAATATCCTTTGAGACTGATTCTTGGGGTTTTGCTTGTAGCATTGTAGAGATGTTAACTGGTATTCTACCTTGGTGTGGTATGTCTGTTGATAACATATACAACTCAATAGTGAAAAAGCAAGAAAAACCGAACGTTCCTGAAGGCCTTCCTCCAGCAGTTAAGAATGTTATCATGGGCTGTTTTGAATATGATTTCAGGAGTCGTCCATCAATGGTAGATATATTACATGCTTTCAAAAGGTATCTCTCTAACTATAATTTCATGCTCGTTACTATTTTCTGCTATAAAGGCATTTGTGTTGTCCCAAGTTTCAGTCACCCATTGGGTCAAGATGGCGGATTCAACCACTAATGTCATAGGTTCCCTTTTACCGAATACTCCAACTTAATATTTAGATAAGGATATGATCCACGAACTAGACTATTTACGGGAGATTGATAAATTATAAGCTTATTAGAGACAACTATTGGCATTACAATGTGCCACATTTAATGCAGTGATAATAAGTTTCCATTTATGCAAACAAGGTTAGGACATAGAGACCAAAGTTTTGAATCTATATTGTTCCTGCTTTTACATCAGCACATAGCAAATACTAAATTAGGACACTAACATTTCAAGAAAAAGGGTTTATTGATTTGTTTCCAATAGAAACTAAGTTAATACCTGTCATAGAGCAGGAATGAGGAATCAACATCAACAGCAAGGACCTCTGACTGTTATTATTGTCACAGAAATGTATAGTCATCTGATCAGTTGAAATTATTATTTATCTTAGGTTGCTCAAAGAATATTAACACATTAGAAAAATATTCTTTTTAAATGTTGTTCCTGATAAATCCAACCATGAAAACTTGTTTTTTTTTGTCAAGTAAGAAAAAAAAAAGAAGAAAACCATTCCTCAATATTGAATAAGAGTCGCTTATCATACTGAATATAATGTTAGGATATGTCAAGTTATTTTCCCACTTATTTGTGGGTGTTAAGATTGGAACCACCTGACTGATATGAGATACTGCTATGATACCTTACACACTGATATGAATATTATAGAAATATTAGGATACTATTGTAGCCATATACATTGATTAGCTCATTATTAATTAGTCTGAATACTCGTATGTCGTCTTAAATATGGAATTATATTATATTAAAAAAAAAATATTATGATATTACTTTTGCAAATTAAGCACTTATTCCATGCTCAATAACTTTGAAAATAACAAAAAACAATAAGAATAACTATAATAAAAGCATCATCTTGGGAGGGCGATGCCTCAAGTTTCGAAGAGAGTCAAAAGACATAATTGCATAACTTCAATGTGTAGATTGTATAGATAACTATTAAGCATATACAAAATACATGTGCCTTTGCACAATTGAGTGTAGATCAAAGTAAAATACATATTTTCAGCTCACTCTGCCTATGCTTATGCATAACCTTTTTTAGGGATGAAGAGGCTTTGGAGGTTTTTCTTGCCTTTTTGTTTTTTGGATGGAGGAGTATCTTCCTAGTTTATTTGATATTTGTGCTAGATCCTCAGGTGTCAATTTTAGTTCATGGGATTGCTTATATGCAGTCGAACTCAAACTTGCTTATAAGCATTTTAAAAAAGAAAAAGTATTTGGCAAACTGCTTTTTGAAAAGTGCTTATAAGCATTGTTTATTGAAATAATTATAAATATTAATCGGTTCTTCTGCTTATAAGTAGAAATCCAATAAGTAGGTTTAATCAAGTATGTTACTATTCTATCCCTACTTTATTATTTTATTTCTATTCTATTCCTACTTTATCACTGTATTATTATTCTTTACTTTTTGGTCATTTCCCCTAGAAATAAGTGATCAGGAAAATCATTTAATACCAAACACATGTATGCTCTTGTACTTGTTTTAAGTGCTTTAACAAACACAATCTGCTTATAACTAGAAGCAGTAAGCAAAAACAATAAGCCTTTCCTTTAAGGCAATCCCAAACATGATCTCTTTACGGAATATAAACAATTACAATTTTGCAATCAATAATATAAGGAACCAGCCAACCGTTAGGCAATAAGTGAATAAGAATGAAACATGATCATAATGTTTCTTTATTAGAACAAATTGTTGGTTTTGGAGGTTATTAGACTATGTAATAAGTCTTGGGACTATAAGTTGAAAAGAAGACTATGTAATGAGGTTAGAGTGACAACTTGGGATTATAAGTTGAAAATTAGGATCTGATGTAACTGTGCTTTTTGAAAGGTTATTTAGGGTAGAATAAATCCGGTTCTGGATTATGAAGTTACAGTGTTCTGGGTTGATAAAAAGGTGTGTGATTAATAATATATATAAATAAATTATAGGGTCTTTGGGAGATTAGTGTTTGTGCTTTTTGAAAGGTTAAAAACAACTTATTTTATGGTAGAATAAACCAAATCTGGATTATCCAATTTACTTAAATGTGCTAGAAAAATTGATGAAAAATATGTGTTGTTTTTAAAATAAAATAAAATAAAATTTGGGGTCCAGATATATATATATATATATATATATATATATATATATATATACATTACCATCAGAGGCAGGAACTTTTGATATCCATCCATTTAAGGTTTGTTTTACTTATTCTACTTATGAATCCCCGTGATATTTTGTAGAAAACTGCAATTACTGAGGCTCTAACATTGATTTTTAATAGGTAGAATGTGCTAATAGGACATTCTCTTGCAATATCCTTAGTACTTGTGCTCAAGGGAAAGTATATTAGTTGTTTGTGCTCATCCTCTGTGCTGAAAGCTATTTAATTTGCAGTTCCCAGGATGCAGTTTATTCTGATGGAGGCTGGACGGTTCTTGGGAGTAAGGCAATTACAGACAAATCAGCAGTTAATGGTTACACAGAGTGGTTCCTTTCAAAAGATAATCTCCAAGTGGGTGACATGGTGCGGTCTAGAAAGCCACCCAACTCATGCAAGCCTGAAAACATGGATGTCCCGGAAGGGACAATAGTTGGTTTAGAGCGTGATACTAATCGAAGTGGGTTTGTTTTAGTAAGGGTACACGGGATCCATGACCCCGTAAGAGTTCATGCGTCTACGCTGGAGCGAGTCACATTTGGCTTGGCAGCAGGGGATTGGGTACGTCTGAAGAAGGAAGACAAGAAACACTCGCCAGTGGGTATTCTTCATTCTATCCGCCGTGATGGAACAGTAGCTATTGGTTTCATAGGGGTGCAAACTCTATTGGGGGGCAGTTATTCTGACCTCGAGATGGCGGAGTCCTATTGTGTTGGCCAGTTTGTGAGGCTGAAGTCAAATGTTTTTAGCCCCCGATTTGAATGGCCTCGTAAAGAGAGGTGGCGAGTGGGCCACAGGGAGAATTTTTCAAATACAACCAAATGGGTGCCTTGCTGTCAACTTCCTGGTAGGTTGACGTTTGGAGATGAAAGCAGTAGTTTTTTGGCTGATCCAGCTGAAGTCGAGTGATTTCATTCAATACTTCTCAGATATGATAAAAAAGTATCAGCATCTTGAGGATTTTCATTGGGCTGTAAGGCCATTATTAATCGCTCTGGGGCTATTTACCGCCGTTAAGTTGGGCCTTTTTGCCGGGAAAAAAGTGGGGAGGTCAAAGGTGAAGAGAATTCAGAATCCCGTGATACAGGATGATGGTCTGCACAAGGAGGGCCAGAACGGTGGATGGCTTCCTCCAAAGGTGGCCAATATAATCTTCAGGGAAGGCGTTACTGCACCTACCACTCGGTAATTCTCAAACTGAAGGTAGTTGCTTAAGGCAAGTGGTATAATGCGGTCGCTGGCATATAAACAACTGGTAACTTGGTCATCTGACAAACTACTTGTGCTTTCTCATAACGTAGGTAGCTAAACTTTGCAAAAATGATGTCTATATTGTAAATAGATGGTTGCTTTGACATAAATTTACCACTTGGATACTTATGGCTAAAAAGTTATTTTCTTGATATATGCTTAAGCTATTCATTCGCATGTTCGCTAGATATGTTTCAACACTCTGCCTTGTCTTGTACAGTGAATTAAAACCTGATATTTTTTTTTAAGAAAAAGGCAATGGGTAAAATTGCAGTAACTGTACAATCAAATGAAAGGTGATACTAATTTTCATTTATAGAATTGCCATTTTTGTAAAATATACCCAATTGGGTGATGTTATTTTCAATACTCAGAATCCAGTTGAAACAGAAGCATCATGGAGCTGCTCAAATTTCTCTGTTATTTAGAGTTTATTTCTTTTTTGAGTTGGTGCCTTTATTATTTAGGTGAATGATGTTTGGGCCTAGTCTCATATTCCATACAGGGCAAATACTCTGTTGATAAGAGAATAATGTTCATGGGATCATAAATTGAGTATATCTCCCTTTTTCAGCAGTCCCTTGCACAATTGGTGCTCCCATGTTGAACCATTTGATAGTGAACTAATTTGTCAGTTCTCTTTTTAGGACTTGATTCTTTCATTAAAATGAAACAACTTTTTTTTCTTTTTTTGTTCAATCGTCATTCCATTTCTTATTTGATTGCAATCTAAATGCAGTATTAGAACCACACTTCTTTTTATTAGAGAAATGGCGTCTTAAGTTAAACGATCTAGAATAGAAAAACTATTATCCTTTATAACTCTGGTTTTTGGAAGTAAATCGGATTCTTCTTTAAAACCACACATAAATGGATGTGTGTAGAATGCAGTTAAACTCATGAGTCCAACATCAAGAAAATGACCTTCATATTACAAATGTTTACGAAATTTCTGTTCTTGCACATTCCCCCGGGGGGGAGCACCATTAGGTGTTGGCTTAATATTAAAAGGGAAATCTCTTTTTTTTTTTAATAGAAAATTACAGCATTTAAGATGGCAGATTGACTCCTGAGTTTTGTACTAATATGGAAACTGTGCTCACACTACTAGTTAGGATGAAGGATTCTTCGTTATCCGGGCAAATTGTCATATCCCCGTACTCGGGTGCGGATCCATAAATTTTTTTCAGTAATGACGGATTTTAATTAATTTTTTTTGTTAAAGTTAAATAAAGAAAATTTAAACTAATCATAATATTAACTAATTATGTTTATAAATTGCAATAAATATTCATAATCTAAAATAAAAAAGAAATTTTAAATAAAAAATATTTAGAAGACAATTTATGAATGAATTTAAGTAGAATGAATTTATTGACTTATATATTTGTCCCTTCTCCTATACCTATAAAAAAAAATTCAACAGGGCAGCTATCTGTACTGTGCCCTTAATGGATCCGCCCCTGCCCGAACTGAATACTCTGATTCTCGAATATTCTTCATTATCCAGGTACATTGCGATATCCCCACACTGGATACTCCAAAAACTTTGGGGTTGACCTCCTATATATTAAGTTTTTTGAAGAGTCCCGATTTTTATAAAAAAGAACAAAAATTGGATTCAAAACACAACTGTCTGGCTAGACAGAAAAATTACTGCATAATAATACAAGTTTTCTCACATTGAAACTAAAGGTTGTAGTGGAGTACAGTATACAACAAAAAATGGTTAGATAACTATATTCAATGTATTCACTAATTTCAAATTACCTCCATTAATTCACATCATCATCAAAAACACAGGCCTTTTTGGCAAGCTCATCAGTCAAATACAAGAGCCGAGCAACTTCTGTTTCAACAAAACCAAAGCATTCGTTATTCACACTTACCGCAGTTTCAAAAACATCATGCAGGATTATCTTCAATATTCTTCATATCATTATCAACCGCAATGCTCAAACTAACTTTCTCCAAAAACTCGCGACTCATTTTACTGAGTTTCTCAAGTGTACGAGTTGCTGCTTCAACTTCCAGTTGAGCTACCTCCAATCGTAGCTTCTCAATCGCCAGGTCCCCGATACTTTTCTCAATAATTTTCTCCAATGCCAAATCATACACCTTCCAAATATCATTGCCATCTCACGTAATTCCTTCCTTAGTTCTCTTTTTCATCTAATCTACCATTTCTAGCTCCTTGTCCTTCATCGTTGTTAACGCCAAGATTCGTGACACGCGCCATTCAATCCTTTACACAAATAAAGTCACATAAAAAACTTGACGAAACTTGGCACGTCGGAGATAAATTCGGATGTGAGAATAAAAAACAGATTAACAATGAAGATTTAATGCTCAAGTGCATGTGAATTAGGGTATAGCCTTGTATTTATAGTGATCACATCTTCAAAAATAGACTCTAGTGAGGAAGATTCTATGTGGACTATGTAATTGTCATCATGCCCAATTAATCACGTTGGCCCTTTCACTCTTTTTCGTTATAATGGGACATTTAATGAAAGAGTATTGAACTTAAAACCAAAAATTAAATATTACTCCTCCGTCCCATATGCCCAATATATATGCTCTTACTATTTATAAAATTTAGTTGGTTCATTGTTTTACTTTTATATGCCCCAACAACATTCAATGTCATTATTTTTATCACCACATTTAATGTTATTATTCTCTTTGGTTTAAGTTCTATGACATTTAATGAAAAATGAAGTTGAACTTAAAGTAAGAGATAATTAACTTATTCATTAATTCCATATAATTAAAAATATTAAAAACTGATTTTCTTAAACTATGTGTCAAAGAAATCACCCTTATAACTTTGAGACAGGGAGTAAATGAGAGCACAAAGACCAAAGTCGAGCAAAACACTCCAGATCATACACCCCTCGGGGACCTCATCATTATAACCCATTTAATGTGCCGCACTTAGAAAGACGCGCGAAGCCAAATGGTTGGCTATTTCAGAAACCCTCCTTTCCCAAAAGTGACCGTCACACTTTCAAATTTAATTTTTTTTCAAAAGTACTGTGCTCTCTCCCCTCTGCAAATCCTTCTCACCCCCCTCTCTACCAAAGCTTTCTAAAACTTGATACGGTTGACAACAGCGGACCAACCACCACTGCTGACACCCCAGAAACTGCTCCCACCAATGTCGCTGTTACCACCCAGATCATTCCTCCTCTTACCTCCTCTACCCTTGTAACCACCACCACACCAACTCTGATTTTGGCCATTTCCACAACCTCCACCATTGTTTTTGCCACCCCATCACCACCACTTCCATCCTTACCTCCTCAGCCCTCAATCTCCGACCCAAACCGAGGCTGAAATCGAAATTCAAAAGATGCAAAGGAATATTCTGTCGAAGAAACCTACACCCACATCAACACCATTTCCACTATTGACTATCAAACTTTAACGGAAATATGCGAGCAATACCGAATTCCAGCAACCTATGAACTCCTCGCTCCGCTTCCTGAACACAGGATGTACTGTCGTCCTGATGGATGAACAGTCATCTCACTCGCCGCCCTCAAATACGGAGTCCGATTCCCACTTCATGCCTTTATCATCACTCTCCTAGGCTTCGTAGGAGTCGTGTTTGCACAACTGGTGCCGAACTCCTACATCCACCTTATATCCTTCATCGCCTTTTTCCCTGAATGTGGCGTCCCTCCCACCATTGACTTCTTTTTCACCTTGTTTTCCCTAGGCCGATCCAGATAATCGGGGTTCCGCCAAATAAATAAATTGTCGAGTAAACAAATAGATAAGCGAACCCTAATGAAGACACCCTCAGCTAACATAGGATGACACTCACTTTAATTCTACATCCGAGGACCCAATACCCATAAAATTTTCTACTGGGCCGAAGTGTCAAGGGCCAACATTACATTCGACAAGCTTTCCCGAAGCCGAATCGAAGAACTGAGGTCCCTTATTGACAAACTACCCGAAAAGGAATGGGACATCGATCTCCTCAACGACCAAACTTGGTTGTATAATCATAAATGTAAGTCTCGAACCCCCTTTTTCTTTTCACATATAATATTACAATCTCTTATCCTGATCTCGTGTCTGTTCCTTACAATATCTCTCATTAAATCGATGCAGACCACCAAAGCCGACCAAACATCATTTGATGCCGCGTCCATCGAGACCCCAATCAATCCCATCAAAAATATAATCCCCCAACCAAACCAATAATCCGCAACCCCCCTTTTAATTCGACCCATCTCTGCTATCCCGATGACACAACATGCGCCTATCATACCCATACCCACCTTTACTGAAATAAGTCCTCTTGAAATGATAACCGCTGAAAGAGATGCCATGTTTAAAAAGAAGCAAAGACTGGTGAAGGTATCCACCAAACCCCCCGCCCCACCACACATCCACAAGCTCTTGCTCCTAAACCACCAAAAACCTCCGTTCCCAAACTCACCAAACCTACCAAAATCGATCCTACACCAGCCTCAGAACCCAATCCACCTCAACCTACTGACCCCATCCAAACTACTGAATTCAAACCCTCATGAAAGAGGAAAGAGCACAAAGAACCATCCTCCGAACCACCCCCCAAAAAATAACATACTGAAACTTCCAAGGCCCCCTCAAACTAACCTCCACCCCTCCCAAATAGTTTGGGTCCCCATCTACCTCTGCCCGAGTCTTAGAGGTCGCTGCCTCGATGACGTTCTGGCCGAAAAACCCTGTAGAAGACTGTTAGTTCCCAGAGGCACAATAGTTATCTAAAGGGGGGGGGGTTGAATAGATATTTTAAAATTTCTTTTATAAAATACTTGTCAGATTTATTAATGAACTAATCACAGCGGAATTTAGGTTTTGTTTGTTTTCCCTTTAACATAAAACAAGTTGATGAAAGATAAACAATTATGACATATATAGCAGTTATAGCAAGAATATAAGAGACACATTATTTTTAAGTGATTCAGAGCACTCAAGGCTCCTAGTCCACTATTCTACTCCCGAGTAGGAAATCCACTAAGGATATCTTTACAATCTTTGAATCTCACAGATTCCTTCAAGACTAGCAGTCTCAGAACTTCTTAGTTCACTTTAGAACTCTTCAAGTCCAGCAGACTTGGTACTTCTCAGTTCACTTAGAACTCTTAAAGTCCTTATGACTTGGAACTTCTTACTTCACTTAAAGATAGTTGAGTTCTTGAATGATGCTACTCAGTTTCCGTTAAGCTTATGTTCGAAAGAACTGAGTAGCTGAGCAAGCTTTCTTTTCAGATCATAGAGTTGAGCTTTTTGTGTTCTTCAACATTTCGTTGTATGCTTGCTTATTCCTTGCACCTGCATCTGATTTGTATATAAGGAGCCTTTTAAAAAATGTATCCGTTTGGAGCATTAATTGTATTTGACATTTCTCAGCACTAATGGTGACTTTCTGGAAGTCTTCTGTTCAGCTGTCTGGCCCATTGACACCGCAGACTCCTATCTCACCTAACACCTGAAAATGTGTTTTTAGCTAACATGTAGTACTTTCCTTAACTTCTTCAATACGTTTCTTCGTTCTATACTAAGGATGAGTGTTGTGTCATTGGGATTCCCGATAGTCTCAACGTCTATAATCTATTCCACCTTTGTTGACTTTTATTCTTAAACAAATGAACAAGGCTCAATGCTTCTGATGCAGACAGATGATGCTCTACGATCATGATCGTGGTGTCTTTCCACCTTGGTGCTTGATCTGGTACTGATGGATGAGAACACTATGAGTTCTCTTAAGTACTGGTACACTACGATCTTCACTTGCTTGACTTGTAGACTCTACGCTTTCGAGAGCACTCTACGATTCTGGAGTTTGACTCGGCAGGCGTTTGGACCACTCTATGATTCCAGGAGAGGCCCTCCAAAGCAGATATATTATGATTCTCGATACTCTACGTTTCTGCCTTGGCTTCTGCAATCTTTTGATCAGCTTGATAGACTTCAATTCTGTTGACGCCTATCTATTACATCTCAAGACATAGATCAACCTAACATTTTTAATCTTTTCTTCTATACATTCATTTACAGAATGATAAACATTAAAGCTCAGATCAACCTAACAAGTTTGATCAACCACTAAGTCCTTGTACATGTATTCCTTAAAGGAATTTAAGTATAATCATGAATATTTACTTTCAACATCAAATTTAAATATGCAATCTCCCAATAATCTCCCCCTATTTGATGTTGACATAACCAAGGAGATTTGTATCATGATTATCAATTTCTAGATGCAGTTGCTAGAAAGTAAATATGACTTAGTGTTTCAGTGAGCAACTAAAATCTCTAGAGAATAAGCATGGATTTATTGATGTTTGTACAGACATATATTACAATAAATCTCAATTTAATCAATAAGAAATGAGTTCTAACTTATCTCTATTTCTTCTGCCTTTTGTTTCTTGGAGGATTGGCATACTCTGCAGCCCTCCTTCTCCTGCTGGCTTCATCTCTCCATGCTATGTCTTCCAGCTCACTTTGACTCAGTCTTTTTCCATGATCATGTCTATTCATAAAGGCAGGGTCTCTAATCGGCATATGTAGGTCAGTAGTGGTTACCCCCTGTGAGTTGGGAGATGGCCCTTGACTCCTTAGCGGTTGTGCCATAATAATTTCTTGCTGTTCAGGTCGTGAAGACTGATGGAGAGGTTGTCTTGAGGGAGGGCTCCTTGAAGATTGAGCAATAAAGTTTCCTTTCTTTTACCTTTTTCTTTCTCTCCTTCCCCTTTATTCTCCCCCTTTATGTCAGCATCAAGGGTTCGAATGTCTTCAGACAGTCGATTCATGCCTTGGACGAGCTCGTGAAGCTGATTCTTGGAGTGAGCGATGTCTTCACGGTTTTCTTGGACCAAAGACTCAGTTCAAGATTCTTTCTTTTGAAGAATGGCCAAGACAATTTCTGTTTGTTGCATTTGACCCATGGAGAATGCTTGGAATTCTTTCAATGAGGTTCGTAGACTTGTGAGACTCTCCATCATAAACTTCTTGGCAGCCTAAAAAATGAATTTGATCCCTTTTATTGATACTTTGGATCATTTCTTTGATGATCTCCCTAAGCTTTTTTGTAAGCTTAGTACTCAGGTTGCTGGGGAGGGTGTTGGCAGTATCGATCAAATGAGTCAGCCTCAGATGAACAAGATCTGAGTGAACTTCAAGATCTTCTTAAATGTCCTTGGTCACCTTCTGAGATGCTTTAGACAACTCCGTTTTGGTAGGAAGGTCTGATATAAGCTCAAGGAGTTACTGAATATTTGGAGGAGAGGCTCTAGTATATTGATCTTGCAAATTGTAGAGAGCAAGATCAAGATCAAAATAGTTATGGGTTGATGAGGAAGGAATTTCTGATGGAGGAGCAGGTGTATGAGGTTGAGTCTCAGGAGGAGGTGACTTTACGATTTGAGTAGGCGACTCTATGATTTGATTTGAATCAATAATCGTAGAGTGAGAACTGGTAGGAGACTGGATCAGTACAAAATTAGGCATATCAGTTATAGAATGTTGATATTCTGTAACTAGAAATTGATTTAGTGGATGTAGTATCACTTCCAACCATCTTGGCAATTCGTAGAATTGATTAAAGGTTGATGGTGGACAGTGACTAACCCTTAAAGAGACGTGGATAAATTGTACCTCACGCCCATTTTCTGAAGAGGGACCGTTAATGATCAGCTTTCGGGAAAAAGTGAGGTTGCCTGGGAATCTATGAGCTAGCACAGAGATTGCTGGATAAGCTTTAAAGGTCCAAAACATGTGATCCCAAGAGTTTAGGATTTGGGCTCTGTGAAAGGGCATCATAGGTAAATAGGAGAACATTTAATTGTAGTTGGCTCTCCTATATCCATCCTAGCCCACTACGATAATCTCAACCTCGTCATCCTCTTCTTCTTCCCTGTCTTCATTTGAAGTTTCCACTACATCAATCATCTCCACTTCTCTTCTTTGTTCTTCTGCAATCTCCACCTCCATAGCTTCAACCCTTTCCATTTCTTCAGTTTCAGAAGCTAAGACCTCTTGAGGAGCTGAGGGAGATTCATGATAATCTTTTTGTAGTTCCTCCTCAGCTATAGTCTTCTCTGTTATAAGAAATTCATGAGGCTCCCTCTCAATTTGATCATCCATTTGAACTTTAAGTAGCTCCCCCTCAACTGGAGCATTCTCTAGTGCCGGAACTTCAGGAAGCTCCCCCTCAACTTGAGCTGTATTCTCCTTAATAGCTTCGGGTAGCTCTTTTTTAGCAGCTATTCTTCTGTCTTCCTCCTTTAATACTCCTTCATTGATAAGAATGTATTTCTTGTCAAGCTTTCTCTTTGTCTTTCTAGGCTGAGCCACAACTTCAGCATTCTCTTCAACTTCAACTTTGAGAGTTTGATCAGACTGAGAAACTGTTGCAGCATCCACTTCTGGATTGATGTAAAGTCTGGACTCTACGATCGGTAGTGACTCTACGATCGAAGACTTCTTGGATTTATGGCTACGTTTTCCGTTCTTAAGTAGTTGAGAGATGGTAGCTCTATCTTCTTCCTCCTCAGACTGCTATTCTTTCCCCTTCATTTCCTTCAGAGTTCCAGTGCCTAAACTCTTTTGGGGTGCATCAGTGGTTGAGCCTTGAGGCTCATCTGTCATCTGAGCCTTCATTTTCCTCTTACCCTTATTTTTTCTGACCAAAGCGATAGGTTCTTCTTTATGGATTTCTTCTTCTTCATCAGTTTCCTTCACAATTGACATGTTTTCTAGTAGCCCGGACTCTTTCGCTTCACTAGTCCTTCCACTGGATTCAGACATCATTCAGACATTTTTTTGCTGGATTTCATTTTCAGTTTTGAAACAGCTGCTGGGTCATCCTTCTGTTGGGATTGATAGATTCTCCTTCATTATCCTTAATTTTGTCACCCAGTGCTGATTACATGATTATGCTTATAAACTTCCCATAAAGCATCTTTCCCGAGCTCTTTGATTTCTTTGAACTGAGTATCCACTTCCCAATCCAATCGATGAGTAAGGCCCCATAGTTGAGTTGAATCCCAAAGTAGATTGCTGTCATGAGCTTCAGTTGGACTTCATTCACAAAGTCATGGCCCGAGCTTTTACAACATATGCACTTCCCAATAATGTCAGCCAAAAACTCATACTTTTGGGGAAACTCTTTTTTCTTATATCCCTTGATGGTCTGAAACTTTTTGTGATGCATCTTCTTCAGTCCTTTATGAAAGTCGATGACCTCCATAGATAGTAGTCCCTTTGATTTGAAACCTAGGGCTAGGTTTATATCTTCAGCCTTGAGTTTAATTTGTACTCCCTTGACCTTGTGGTGATGATGTCGTTCTCAAAGACTCCATTGCTGTAGAACTCCTTCACCAGCTTTCGGTAAATCCATGTGCTGGTGCTCAGAGCTTCTTCAAGACCAGTTTTCTTCAGAAGAGATAGAATCTTTTGAAATTGTGGGTCAACTGTTTTGAACTCGTCGAAGCATAGTTGGTATCCAGAGATAACAATTGAAGCCGCCATTGATTTTCTTGAACTGAGGTTGGTTGAGCTCTTCTAAAAGCTAGGGTTTCTGCTGGTAGAGAGAGATATATGAACTTTTGAACTTCTGAGGTGAGTTTTCAAAAAGACCTTTTCAAACTGTATTTGTAAATTCCCTCCTCTCGATCTACATAGTGGGGCATGTGTCGAGTCCTGCTTGGCTCCATGATTTTTAATGATGTGGAAAATACTGATCTGCCTTTAGCTCCTCCTGAGCTAGTGTATCCTTTGGGAGGACTAAGATCGTCGAGGTTGCACTACGATAGTCGAGTTCACTGCTGAATCCACTCTATGAATGATGTTTGTCTTGGTCCTTGTGATGAACTTTGACTTAGCATTCCTTCTGGGTTAAGGTAGCTCAGGAAGGGCCAACCTTTTAGAATGGACTAATGTAAGTCCCCAAATTTTATGAATAAAAATTTAATTTCTCAAAATATTTTTTTTAATATTAAGGTGTAGATTTGATATAATGTTATAGTTGTGGGTTATATTTATAAATTTTGCAAAGTATGCAAGTTGTCATAAAATATTTGATTGGTTGGGAAATATTCGTTTTATCAGGGAATATTCGTACGATGGCACAATCATTGGTGGGCCCCACAACAGAATTACTGTCGAAATGAGAAAATGACAGAAAAATCTTTTTATAAAAATAACGACGAAAGTTTTACCGTTAAATTGTTGAAATATCCGGTGGTAAAAGTACAGTAATACGCGTGGTTGCATAGTAGCACACGGTATTGTACAGTATCTTGGATTATTGATGCTTACGTGAGAAGTCACTCAGTTATACTCAATTATTGCTACAGTAATTATTGCATAATATCTCTCATATTATTCAATTATTGTCACAGTATCATCTGTATAATATTTTATATTTTTAAATCAATAATTGAGATGACAAAGTTATCATATTATTATTTGCAATATTGATGATGTCTAGAAAGTTCTGTCGAGAAAAGGGGTTTGTTCATCTAATTGCGCGCCAATAGGGAGAAATCCTTATCGGAAAGCCCCCTCTTTCCTGGGAATGATCTGGTTGTTAAATATTGTGAGTTATAATATTAATGATGAATAAGTTCGTGTTGATTAAAGATGAAATTGATGTTTCCATTGTATTGGGATTATAAGTGTTAGTGGAAATCGACATTTATTTTGATAATGATTGATTTTTGGAGGTTAAATTGTCCAATCGGGTAATTAATCGGATAAATGAGCAATTAATTGTTATTAGTTCACATGCATATAACTATTTGTTCACATGAATGGAACTATTGATTCACATGCATGTACTATTGATTCACATGCATGTACTATTAGGGGAGGTGGTGCAAGTTTGATAATACTTGTAGGACTAAATTAAAAATGGAGGAAAAGATGAAGGTACTATACTGTAATAATTCGAGCCCTAAAATGTGCAATTATCGAAACTATGTTTTCCTATAAATAGAAGCTCATTCTTCTTTCATTCTCACTAATTCACTAAGACTCACAACAACAATTATAGAGAGAGAAGCTATAGAGAGAAGCTATAGAGAGAAAGAAGAAGAGTATTTTGCTACTTCACTATTGCAGTATCCAGTCTTCTACTAAGGTAAGGGGTATTATTTCTTTCGTATTCGTAAGGGATATTATTTTTGTTCAATATCTGTATGAAATAATATTTTCTTTTATACTCTGTAGTATGTAAGTAATATTATTTCATTTCGTATTCCTAATTCTACACTCATTCTGTTAAAGTATTGCTTCTATACTCCGTGAAATTAGTAGAATATCCTTGAAATTTGCGTTTCATCTAGTATCATTTCACAAAGATATTTTCTGAATATTCTTGTTAAATTTTAAGCTTTTCATGCCAGAGTACTATTCATAAAATACTATTCATGGGGTACTATTCATAAAGTACTATTTATGGGATACTATTCATAAAGTACTATTCACAAAGCACTATTTTCGAAGTACTATTCATGAAGTACTATTCACTCAGATACTATTCACCCGGGGTACTATTCATGATAAAAATTGATTTCTTTTCTGTCCAAATCATTTTTGATACAATATTATTCTTGAATTTTACTCCACAAAGCAGTATCATGTTGACAATTTGGATATTATTGAATTCTGGATAAATTAAATTATAAATCTTTAAAAATTTATCCTTTGCTTTCTTTTAATTGAATTCTTATATCATTGTCATCATCCTCATGCTTATATTGTGATGAAAGTCATCTGTGGCTTACGTGCATAGATGGACTGTTGATTGGTATGATTATGACCAGGGATTATTCGGTATAATCATGACCGGAATGTTACAAATGATGTGGTAAAAGTCCTCATTGGCCCGTAGTGCATTGGTGGATAGTTTTTGGTATGATCATGACCATGCGTTCTCTTCGGCCAAGGGTGCAAAGATGAATTGTTGTTTGACATGATCATGACCATTGGTGAAAACACGAATATCCTTGGGCCGTAGTGCATGGATAATTCATGGTCGTGATACTAATGAATATCCTTGGCCCGTAGTGCATGGATAATTCAGTGATGTGGATTATTTATTAAGTTGAGTCTCAGCGATAAAATTGATGATAAACTTTTAAATCATAGAAGATAGTATAGATATCATGCTCTACTTGACTCTTCTAATGGATTGCTTGTTCTGCTGCAGTTGTTGATCTAAAACTTGTTGTCTATTATATTCTATCAATTGTAATACTGTTGAAGGCTAAGGATAATTTATTCTGCATTATCTTAGTCATAATATTTCTTACTGGGCTAGTTGAGCTCACCCTTTTCTTTCACTATTCTCTTCAGGAAATGAGAATATAGCTGGGACTAGTCGGGGAATGGAGTGACGGTCAAGATGGTTGTTTTAGTAATCCTCACTATTCTGTGAAATAAAGTGATAATAATTGTAATGAGATTGAATTTGAGTGTGGATATTGTCTAGGAGCAAATATCCGTGTTAAAACTCTCAACTATGCTTTGTCGTATTCTACACGACGGTTGTATATTTAAGTTGTAGCTGTATTTTGTACCATGTATTTGGCAACTCAGAATGGGTGATGTATACCTGTTTTGGGGGCGTCACAATTAAGGATCAGGTTTATCCCTGAGGCGCTTATCAGATGCTTGGATTTGTTAGGAGTGTTGTCATCACAAGATACTTCTTTGACTTGTCGAGCCAGCTCTATGATCGTGGTCCTTCTTTAGTCCCCTCTACGATTTTGAACATAGCCTTTATATCTACAAGGTTAGCATGAACTAGAGCAATGAGTTTATGGTTGTAGATTTAGCATGTCTAACTCACTTATCAATTTATTAAATCTGGATTCATCTAGAGGCTTTGTAAAGACATCGAATGAAGTTGATTTTCGATGAGGGATGTATTGTAAAGATATAGTTCCATTTTGAACATGATCCCTAAAAAAATGATATCTTATTTCTATATGCTTAGTTCTAGAATGCATGACATGATTGTGTGTTATTGCTATGGCACTTGTGTTATCACAATGAACATGTATAGATTTGAAATCAAACCCGTAGTCTGCTAGTTGATTTTTCATCCATAAGATTTGAGCACTGACATTTTTGCCAAAGAACAATGTATTTAGCTTACATTATTGAGGTGAATCTTTGAGTTTTGTTTCTTTCTAAACCAGGACACAAGTCTGTTTCCTAACAACTGACAGGTGCCACTGGTACTTTTTCTATCAATCTTGCAGCCTGCAAAATCAGCATCTGTATATCTTGTCAGATCAAAGGAAGACTCCTTGGGATACCAAAGTCCCAAGTGAGGTGTGCCTTTGAGATACCTGAAAATCCTTTTTAAGCAATTAAGTGTAATTCCTTATGATTAACTTGGAATCTAGCACATATGCATGTTGCAAATATTATGTCTGGTCTACTGGCAGTTAGATATAGAAGAGAGCCTATCATACCTCCGTATTGAGTTATATCAATACTTTTACCTTACTCATCTTTGTCAAGCTTGGTTGCTTGAGCAATTGGTGTTTTCATGGGAAAAGTTGACTCCATACCATACTTTTTAAGTAAGTCTTTAATGTACTTGGCTTGGTTTATGAAGATACCTTCATCAGTCTGCTTTACTTGTAATCCAAGAAAGAAATTCAGCTCACCCATCATGCTCATTTTGAACTTGCTCTGTATAAGCTTGGAAAATCTCTTACACAGTTTTTCATCAGTAGAGCCAAAGATAATGTCATCAACATGTATTAGAACTAATAGGATTTTGTTTTTATGCTTTCTAAGGAATAATGTGGTGTCTACTCTACCTCTAGTAAAACCATTTTCAATAAGAAAGTTAGTTAATGGTTCATACCATGCTCTAGGTGCTTATTTAAGTCCATATAAGGCTTTTTCTAGTCTATAGACATAATTAAAGAGAGTTAGATTGATGAAACCTGGAGGTTGCTCCACATATACTTTTTCTTGAAGTTCTCCATTCAGAAATGCACTTTTGACATCCATTTGAAAAACTTTGAACTTCATATGTTCAGCAAAGGCAAGGAATATCCTGATGGCTTCTAATCTGGCAACAGGTGCGAAGGTCTCATCATAGTCAATGCCTTCTTCTTGAGAGTAACCTTTGGCAACTAGTTTGGCTTTATTCCTTGTTATCACCCCATCTTCATCCATCTTGTTTCTGAAGACCTACTTGGTGCCAATGACTGGGTGGTTTCTTGGTCTTGGAACTAATCTCCATACTCTGCTTCTCTCAAACTGATTTAGTTCTTCTTGCATGGCTTTGATCCAACTTGAGTCTTCCATAGCTTCTTCTATTTTCTTGTGTTCCATTTGTGACAGAAAGCTTAGATAGAAGCACTCATTTCAGGTGGCAGATCTTGTCTTGACTCTAGCATTTGGATCTCTGATGATCAGGGCTTAAGTGTGATCTCTTACCCATCTATTTCCTGTTGGAACATCTGACCTGATCCCCTCTTATCTGAATTCTTCAAGATCAACCTCTGCTTCTTGATGTGGAGGTTCATTGTCTGGCATAGTTCGTGTGACGCCCCCAAAATAGGTATACATCACCTATTCTGAGTCGCAAAATACATGGTACAGAATACAAATACAATCTTTAATATACAACAAGAGAGCTGTGAGTTTTAATACAACTATTGTCTTCTAGACAATATCCACTCTCAGAATAAGTCCTCATTACATTTATTATCACACTACTTAATAGAATCGTGAGGACTACTAATACTATCATTTGGACCGTCACTCCATTTCCCGACTAGTCCCGGCTACGTTCTCATTTCCTGAAGAGAACAATGAAAGAAAGGGTGAGCTCAACTAGCCCGAAGAAGAAATATTATGACTAAGATAATGCGAGAATAAATTATCATTAGTCTTCAACGATGTTAAACCGATAAAATACAATAGACATCAAGTTTAAGCTGCAGTGGAACATGCAATTCATTAAAAGAGTCAAGTAGAGAATAAAATCTACTATCTTTTAAGATTTAAAAGGTTTTTCATTACTTTTATCATTGGGACTCGACAATAAATAATCCACATCATCCACCTTTACTGACCAAGGATATTCATTAGTATCACAACCACAAATTGTCCATGCACTATGGGCCAAGGATATTTGTGTATTCATCAATGGTCATGATCATGCCAACAACTGTCCATCAATGCACTACGGGCCAATGAGGACTTTTACCACATCATTTATAACATTACGGTCATGATTACACCGAATAATCCCTGGTTATAATCATACCAAGTCCATCTATGCACTACAGGCCATAGATGACTTTCAATAAAATATAAATATGAGGATGATGACAATGTTATAAGAATTCAATAAAACAAGTTCAAGAATTAATTTATTCAGGAACTAATAACGTCCAAATTGTCAACATGATACTTCTTTGTAGAGTAAAATTTAAGAATGCTCAGAAGAATATTTCCACGAAAAGATACTGGATGAAGCACAAATATCAAGGATATTCCACTAATTTCATGGAGTATAGAAGTAAAAACTTTAACCAACTGAGTATAATAAAGAATGGAATAACAAAAGAAATCACCATGCATGCGGTACTTTGCATAGATAGGTTATTCCAACAGAATAATAAATAACGGAACCATGTCAGGCGTAACACGCACCAACAGGATATTCCAATAGAATAATAAAGACGGAACCAGGTCTAGCGTAAAACGCACAGATATGATATTCTAACAAAATAATAAAAACGGAACCAGGTCCGGCATAAAACGCATAGACAAGATATTCTAACAGAATAAATAAAGAATGGAATAACAACAAAGTTTCACCATGTATGCGGTGCTTAGCGTGATGAAGTTATTCAAAAGAATAATAAATAATGGATTAACGAGAAAAAATTTCACCAAGTATAGGGTGAGATCAGCATATACGGTTATTCTAACGAAATAATAAAGAATGGAATAACGAAGTTCTCTTCATGAATATGAAAAAAATAATACCCTTCTACCGTAAAAAGAAACTTGATATCGGAGTAGTGAAGTAGCATAATACTTTTCTTCTTTCTCTCTATAGTTTCTCTATTTGGAGTTTCAGTGAATTCGTAAGAAATAATGAAGGAATGAGCTTCTATTTATAGAAGAATGGACTGAATAGGAACCAATCCATGAACGGTCCAGATTGGTTTACAATAAAATATAATATATTCTATTTATAATCTAATAAAACGAATAACTTTATAAAAGTATTCTATTTTATATAAAAGATTTTACTATTCAAACACTATGCGAGCACTATACAAATACTATGCATAATAAAATATAATATATTCTAATTATTGTCTAATAAAAATGTATAACTTTATAAAAGTATTACATTTTTATAAAAAAAGATTTACTATTAGCCTAATAATAAAGCGAATAACTTTATAAAAGTATTACATTTTATATAAAAAAGCTTTTCTTTTTATTACATTAATAATACTAATAAAAGAAAACTTCATCATCATTATTATTATTCACACTATTAATCGACCAGGTCGTTCCCAGGAAAGAGGGGGTTTCCAATAAGGACTTCTCCCTATTGGCGCGCAATTAGGTGACCAAACCTCTCCTTGGCAGAACTTCTAGACATCGTTAATAATGCAAATAATAATATTAGTAACTCTGTCATCTCAATTATTGATTTAATAATATATAAAATATCGAAAATAATTGAATAAAACTGAATGACTTCTTACGTAAGCATCAATAATCAATACTGTGTGCTATAATGCAACCACGCGTATTCCTGTACTTTTAACACCGGGTGTTTAAACAGTTAACGGTAAAACTTCCGCCTTTATTTTCATAAAAAAATATTCTTGTCGTTTTCTCAATCCGACAATAATTCTGTTGTGGGGTCCACCAATGATTGTGCCGTCGTACGAATATTTCCTGTTTAAAATGATTATTCCCCGACCAATCGAATATTATATAACAACTTACGTACTTTGCAAAATTTATAAATATTACCCACAACTATAACATTATATCAAATTTATTCCATAATATTCAAAAATGATATTTATAGAAAATTTATTTTTATTCATAAAAGTTGGGGTCTTACAATCTCTCCTTCTTATGAAATTTCGCCCTCGAAATTAGGGTACGTACCTGGTATGTCGAAGAGGTAAGGATACCTTGATTTCATTTCAAATTCTAACTCCCAGGTCATTTCCTCAACATCATGGTTCCTCCATAAAATTTTGACTTAAGGTATAACCTTGGAGCGTAGAATATGTTCCTTCTTATCCAAGATTTGAACAGGAACCTCTTCATACATTAAATCTTTCGTTATTTCATCTGGTTCTAACTCAATAATGTGGTTCGGATCTTTCACATATTTACGTAACATGGATATATGAAAAACGTTATGAACACGAGACATACTTGGCGGTAAAGCAAGTCTATAGGCTACAGTCCCTACTCGATCGATGATTAAAAATGGGCTAATGAATCGAGGATTGAGCTTTCCTCTCTTTCCAAATCTCGTAACTCCTTTCCATGGAGCAACACGCAACAACACATGATCTCCAATATCGTATTCCACGTCCTTTCGATGAAGATCAGCATAACTCTTTTGTCGGTCTTGTGAGGTTTTTATACGTTGCCGGATCGTTTGTATCTTTTCCGTAGTTATACGTACTAACTCCGGTCCCAACAACGTTGCTTCACCCACCTCATCCCTGTGACACCCCCAAATCCAGGTACTTCATTCCCACAGGATCTGGTGTTCACTTAATCAAACATTCATATCTAACTACCCAATCACAATAAAACTGGATAAATAAAACCTTTCCCATTAAAGGGTTACATAATAAAATCTCCCAGGTTATCTAACCTTTAAATACAATCATTCAAATGCGGAAATTAAATAAACTTCATTAAAACCAAGTCTAAGATCATCATAATAAAAGTCTAAAGTAAAAATTTCAAGTCTTCATCACTTGTACATTTTTCCTTTCCTTTCTTTAAAGCGAAGGTTCATCTACCTTCTCTTCTTTAGGCTTTGCAATGAGTTTATAAATATGCAAGAGTGAGCAAAACAATTGCTCACTGGATGTAATATAGAATCAACAGGAGTATAACAATAATAATTGCCAATAAGTGGCTCATCAACAATGAATAGTACTCTATCATCAATAATCAAAAACTGAAATCCAAAATGTGGAATAAATATAACTGAGGGTCATAAGACCATGAACTATGTCCACATTCTTAAGTAGTAATCTTTCAACTCCAACTTTAACAAATCATAAGACTATAAGGACTCCTCGTCTTGGGGATCGACCCTTAAGTACCATGTATTGTGCACAAACATTTAACGCTACGCGTAAGTTAACCCCTAATCATAACATTAGTGTTGTTCATCTCAGTATTTAGAGTACAAGTCCGCACCAAAGGAAGTTTGGTTTGGATAAGCTTTCAGGATAATTTAGAATTCAACGAACATCAACTAAGGATTAGTTGAATGAAACTAAGAACATTTCACTATAGAATAATCGTGATTGAATCAATCATAGTAAACTAAAGTCATGCTTTAGGAATAATCTAAGAGCATACAATTTGAATAACTATAACACCTTGCTTGAACAAAACTAAGCCAAGGTTAATTAGAATTGAATACTAAGCATGCATAACAATTTGATCGATAAAAATGTTCAACATTAGAATATATAAATTTGCATGCTAAACAACAAGTTAAATACAAGAATAACTTGCTCAAGAAAATTTAAGCGATTGCACAATTCTAAAAGTAGAGTTAAAGAACTTGCATTACTATATTAGGAACAATAATTGATTCCAATTACAAAAGTAGAGTTAGAGAACTTGCTCAATGTAAAAAGAAAGTTTAGAAAACTTGCCTTGCTCGTAGGCTAAACCAAATCAATATGAATCACAATATCCTATAAACATATGTCATCATGGCATAATTAGTCATTACCATCTTACAAACAAAACTAAGTACGTTCATCATTTAAAATTGGATTTTTAATCACATAATCAAGTTATAACACAAGTTAATTGTTAATAACATACTTATTCATAGTATAAAAATACTAAAATCAACATTTTACAGTCCTACTATCATCACATAACAATTCCTTAAAATTTCAAGTACAAAATCAACACATCGGACCATTACGCTTCTAACTTTCATGGCATACCTACGATTTACATTGTGGGTCGTGGCTGCGTGAAGAGCATGGTGATGCGACAGCGAACAAGGTATAAAAGCGTGACTATGCCGTAAGCGTCGATGTTGCGACGAAACTAAACTAACATTTGTTGGTTACACATGATGCGAAAATTTATAGCTTGACAATCGACAACGAGTGCGAGGGCAAAAAGCCAATTTTGGCCTACAAGCTCGTTTCTAACAGACTAATTAACACATAAATCATATAGAGACTTCATATAAACATATTTCAAAAACTCTAAACATGATTCTACCCATACAATAACATAAAGAACAAAATTAACACACCCAAATTCACAAATTTTGGCTAAAACTCACTTTTTGATATTTTTGATGAAAATAAACACTGTGATTTTATTTCTCAACCAAAACCAATAATTCAAAGCATTTTATCAAAGTTTATATATACTCTAACAAATTGAATAGCCAATTTATCAATAAAACAACTAAATAACTCATAATTTCTATTTTAATTAAACAATATATATATATATATATATATATAAAACTCTTTGTAAAATACTTTTCTCTACAATTACATACATATCATCAATTCATTGATTATAATCATATATAACCTATGAAAATAACTTTACAACAATGGTTTATCATATGAACACACATAAAATCAACAATTATCCTATCACAAGAATTTCACAAAGAAAAATAGGAGAAGGGAAAGCTAAAGGAAATAGGAGAATACCTTGATTGTAGAAGATGATGGCTATCCCTTTTGATTATCAAACCTCTTTTCCCCAATTCTTTTCTCAATTCTCTAGCCTTCCTTCCTCTCTTCTTTTCTTCTTCTTCTTCTCTTCTTCTTCTTTCTCTGTGTTTTTGTTTTTCTTCCTAACTCTAGAGCATACTAACAACTAACGTATATAGCATATAATATATATATTAATTATATAATATAAATACAAAACATATAACTGATATCAGTTATATGAGTTTTAAAAATCAAAAGCCATAAGGCTTGTTTGGTTAACCACTAACAAAATAACCCATTAATCCTAACACCTTGTTTGGTAAAACTCAAATAAATTAAAGACTTAATAGGCCTTAGGCCTTGTTTGGCAAAACTGAATTAAAACTCCTTTAAGTTATTTTAGTAACTCCTTTATAACAAGGTTATTTGTCACACATTAATTTAATTAAATTAATCATAATAACAATTTATTAAATCACTTCATCACATAAATCAATACCACCAAAATTATAATTTTCTATATAATTATAACTTTATTTAATCAACCAACACATCCTTTTTAATTACAAATTCCAATAAAAGAATAGTAATTGAATTAATCAAAATTCTCTAACTTAATAATTAAATTAAATTAGCAAAATAATTAATTTCCTTAATTATTTACTTAACAAATAATTAACCACATCAAATCAAATTTGAACAATTATTTATTCAACAATAAACACATCCATTAAATACTTAAATAAATCAATAAATATTTAATATGACAATAAAAATTCTGGAATGTTACAATCCCAGCATACTAGAGAACGACACTTTCTTCCTTACAACGCTTCGAATGGAGCCATGCCAATACTTGCTTGATAACTGTTGTTGTAGGAAAACTCCACCAATGGTAAGAACTTGTCCCAACTTCCCTTGAAGTCAAGGACACAGAGTCTTAATAAATCTTCAAGAGTTTGAATAGTCCTCTTTGATTATCCGTCCATCTGAGGATGATATGCCGAACTAAATCGTAAATTCGTGCCCATAGCTTTTTGCAAACTAACCCAAAATCGTGAAGTGAATCTTGGGTCTCGATCAGAAACTATGGATACTGTCATACCATGCAATCTTACAACCTCGTTTATGTGCATACGATCAAGACGTTTAAGTGTATAAGTTTCTCGTATAGGTAAGAAATGAGCAGACTTGGTCAATCTATCAATAATGACCCAAATTGCATCTATGCCTTGAGAAACCTTGGGAAGACCAGTAACGAAATCCATGGTAATGTGCTCCCACTTTCATTATGGAATTTCAAGTGGTTGCAATGGACCTTTTGGTACTTGATGCTCCGCCTTGACTCGTTGACAAGTTAAACACCTTGAGATAAACAGCGCTATCTCCCTCTTCATATTGCCCCACTAAAATGTTTGTCGAAGATCATGATACAATTTGGTACTCCCAGGATGGATTGCAAACGGTGTGTTGTGTGCCTCCATCATGATTTTATACTTTAAAATCAGGGTCATTAGGAACACAAAGTCTGAAGTTGACTAGAAGTATTCCTTCTTCATCGATTCTTGCTTCAGGCATAACACCTTCTTGTACTTTCTTCCTTATATGCATCAGCTCCAGGTCTGTAGCTTGAGTAGCTTTAACTTTATCGATTAAAGTCGGTTCTACTCGTATATTCGCCATCATCACGTGGGTCCCTAGAGTCTTTATCTCTATCTCCATCTTTTACAAGTCATACAAAATGGGCCTTTGTGTTGACACTATCGCACTTTTCATGCCGCGTATGATCTTCTACTCAATCGCCGCCTACCACGTTAAACTTTTCGAGGATGGTATTGGATGGTATGATCATAATCTTTCAACAGTTCAAGCCAACGTCGCTGTCGCATGTTGAGTTCCTTTTGAGTGAAGAAATATTTGAGGCTTTTATGATCCGTAAAGATCTCCACTTTTTCGCATACAAGTAATGCCTCCAAATCTTTAGTACAAAAATGACTGCTGCCAACTCTAGATCATGAGTAGGATAATTCCTCTCATATTCTTTGAGTTGTCGAGAGGCATAGGCTATGCCTTTTCCATGTTGCATGAGAACACATCCTAACCCTTTGCCTGAAGCATCACTGTAGATGATAAATCCCTCTGTGCTAGATGGTATTGTCAGAACAGCTGCTGAAATGAGTCTTCTCTTGAGTTCTTGAAAACTCTTCTCACATTCCTCGTTCCAACCGAATTTTGTATCTTTCTGAGTCTGCTGAGTGAAGGGAGTAGCGATTCGAGAAAACCCTTCTACGAATCTCCGATAATAACCGGTAAGCCGAAAAGCTACGTATTTCGGTCATTTGATTTAGGTTGCTCCCGGCTTTGAATAGCATCAATCTTTCTTTGGGTCAATGATATTCCATGACTTGATACCACGTGCCCAAGGAATGCTACTTCCTCAAGCCAGAACTCATATTTCTTCAACTTGGCATAAAACTTATATTCACAAAGCTTTTGAAGTATCAGCCTCAAGTGTTACTCATGATCTTCACGGCTTTTGGAATAAATAGGGATCTTCACGACCACTAAGTGATCCAAATATTCCTTGAATACTCGGTTCATCATATCCATGAAGGCAGCAGGAGCATTAGTCAATCCAAAAGACATGACTAGGAATTCATAATGCCCGTCATAGGAGTTCTGCCCGTCTTTGGAATGTCATCGGTTCTAATCTTCAATTGGTGATATCCTAACGAAGATCAATCTTTGAAAAGAATTTGGCACCTTACTAATCCGGTCAAATAGGTCATCAATACGTGGCAATTGGTACCTATTTTTTGATGGTGACATGATTTAACTCCCGATAATCAATACAAAGTCGCATACTCCCATCTTTCTTCTTCACGAATAGAACAGAGCACCCCAAGGAGAAGTACTAGGGGCGAATAAAGCCAATGTCTAACAATTCCTGCGGTTGGGTCTTTAACTCACGAAGTTCAATAGAAGCCATTCGATATGGGGCTTTGGAAATGGGTTTTGTACCGGGTTCAAGGGCGATACAAAATTTAATTTCACGCTCTGGGGGTAGGCCAGGAAGTTCTTCAAGAATACGTCAGGAAATTTATTAACAATAGAAATATCATTCAAAACTGACGTATTTTTGTTTAGATCCGTGACATGAGTTAAGAAAGCTTGACATCCGTTTTTCAATAAATGAATAGCTTTATGGCTTGAGATGACAGTGATTGATTTTAATGGTTTGGTTGCTTGAATTCTTATAATAGGTTGATTAGGAATATGAAAGCTAACAACCTTACGAAAACAATCAATTTTTGCATGATGAGTAGTTAACCAATCAGTCCCTAGAATTACATCAAATGCAAGTATTTTCAATGAAATAAGATCGACAGGTAATGTGAGGGTACCGATTTGAACCAAACAAGACTTATAAACCGTGGATGTAATGAAGGTTTCTCCCAACGGAGTTTCAACAGATAAGTCAAAGTCTAATTTCTCCAGAGTCAAATTTAAACGTTGAGCGCAAGTAGGAGAAATAAAAGAATGGGTAGACCTGGTATCAAATAAGGTATATACTTCGCTAGAGTTTATGATAAGCTTACCCGTGATGACCTCGTTCGGGTTCCTTACTTTCTGGGAGGTCAAGACAAACACTCTCCCTTCCACTAGTGGCTTTGACTTTTCTGGGACGTCCTTTGGTGCCTCCATCCTAGATGAACTTGTCTTCGGTGAACGAAAAAATCGGGCTAGGTGACCTTCTCTTCCATAATTATAACATGCTTTAGACGGCATTGCGTAGTTTGGACTGATGTGTCCTTCCTCTCCGCATTTGAAGTATATGATAGGTGGTCGTTCTCCTTCCTTAACCACGGGTGATGGTGCTGACGTCTTTCCATCATTGTTGAATCTCCTCTTCTTGAAATGTCCATTCTTATTATTTTGGCCATGATTACCACCGAAGTGGTTACCATTTCTGGCATGTTAATTCCCTCCACGCTTATTGTCACCGCTTCGATGAATGTTATCACATGTATTATCATTTTGTCGGCTGCTCTCTTTTGGTTGGGTTGACTCATTATCACACTCCAATAACTGAGCCCAATTAACAACATCTGAATACAAACACAGTTTATGAGAGATAAGATATTGACGTATCTCGGGTTTCAAACCTCTTACAAACATTCGCGTCATTCTCTTCTCATTATCAACCAAATGGGACACAAACCGGGACAACTCGGCAAACTTAGCTTCATACTGCGACACGATCATGTTGTTTTTCTCCAACTTAATGAACTCTACTTCTTTCATGTGATGAATACTTTCAGGAAAATACTTGTCGTTGAACAATTCTTGGAACTTCTCCCAAGTCATCTTCGGTCGACACGGAGTTTGAAATGCGTTTCTGATTTCCACCAATGTCCGCCTCGCATGCAATGACATGAAGGTGGCGAAGGAACCTTTGCTCCTCGGAGCATCCCAAGACATCAAATATCTTGCAGATCTGCTTTATCCACGTCTCGCCTTAAGTGGTTTTGGCTCTCCAAAAACTCGGTGGTCCTAGTTCCTTGAATCGCTTAGCGGTGACGGTCCGAGAGTTGCCTGTGTTTCCACCTGCATTTTACACAGGAGCCGCTCTTGCCTGATGTTGCATGAATTGCATAAATCCTCTGAGCATTCCATCGTTCATCATCTGGTCAGTGTTGTTGTTTGCCTAAGGATTGTTGCCCTCCTGATGCATATTATCCTGATTATTGATCTGTGGAGACTCAACGGTCTCCTATGCTCCATTGATGTTCTCAACATTCTCGGATGCCATTTTCAAATACTGCCACAAAACAAGGGTTAATTAATATATCACATATTATCCATATACTCTGACCGACCAATTAAATATCAAATAAACTTAGGTAGGTCATACTAGCAAAGGAATTCCCCGTCTCTCCCTCCTAGTTCTTGTCTCACATCTCGGCCGGGATCATATCCTAAGCTTTGATACCAACTGTGGCGCCCCAAAATAGGTATACATCAACTATTACGAGTCGCCAAATACATGGTGCGTAATACAAATACAATCTTTAATATACAACAAGAGAACTGTGAGTTTTAATATAACTATTGTCTTCTAGACAATATCCACTCTCAGAATAAGTCCTCATTACATTTATTGTCACACTACTTAATAGAATAGTGAGGACTACTAATACTATCATCTGACCGAGTCACTCTGTTCCCACTAGTCCCGCCACTACGTTCTCATTTCTGAAGAGAATAGTGAAAGAAAGGGTGAGCTCAACTAGCCCGATGAAATATTATGACTAAGATAATGCAGAATAAATTATCATTAGTCTTCAACAGTGTTAAACTGATAAAATACAATAGACATCAAGTTTAACTACAACGAAACATGTAATTCATTAAAAGAGTCAAGTAGAGAATACAATCTACCCTCTTTTATGATTTAAAAGGTTTTTCATCACTTTTATCACTGGGACTCAGCTTAATAAATAATTCACATCATCCCTGCACTACGGCCAAGGATATTCACTAGTATCACAACTACAAATTATCTATGCACTACGGGTCAAGGATATTTGTGTATTCATCAATGGTCATGATCATGCCAACAACTGTCCATCAATGCACGACGGACCAATGAGGACTTTTACCACATCATTTGTAACATTACGGTCATGATTACAATCAATAATCCTGGTCATAATCATACCAAGTCCATCTATGCACTACGAGCCCATGAGATGACTTTCAATAAAATTTAAATATGAGGATGATGACAATGATATAAGAATTCAATAAAACAAGTTCAAGAATTAATTTATTCAGGAACTAATAACGTCTAAATTGTCAACATGATACTTCTTTGTAGAGTAAAATTTAAGAATGCTCAGAAGAATATTTCCACGAAAAGATACTGGATGAAGCGCAAATATCAAGGATATTCCACTAATTTCATGGAGTATAGAAATAAAAACTTTAACCAACTGAGTATAATAAAGAATGGAATAACAAAAGAAATCACCATGCATGCGGTACTTTTCATAGACAGGTTATTCCAACAGAATAATAAATAACGGAACCAGGTCAGGCGTAACACGCACCGCATGGGATATTCCATAGAAGAATAATAAAAGACGGAACCGGTCCTGTAAAAGCATAGACATGATATTCCAACAAAATAATAAAAAGCGGAACCGAATCCCAAGGCGTAAAACGCCTGACGAGGATATTCAATGAATAATAAAGAATGGAATAACAACAGAGTTTCACCATGTATGCGGTACTTCGCATAGACAGGTTATTCCAGCAGAATAATAAATAATGGATTAACAGAAGAATTTCACCAAGTATAGGGTAGACCGCGTATACAGGTTATTCCAACAGAATAATAAAGAATGGAATAACAAAAGTTCTCTTCATGAATATGAAAAAAATAATACCCCTTACCGTAAAAGAAACTTGATATCGAAGTAGTGAAGTCGCATAATACTTTTCTTCTTTCTCTCTATAGTTTCTCTCTCTAGAGTTTCAGTGAATTCGTAAGAAATAATGAAGGAATGAGCTTCTATTTATAGAAGAATGGACTGAATAGTAACCAATCCATGAACGGTCCATATTGGTTTACAATAAAATATAATATATTCTATTTATAATCTAATAAAATGAATAACTTTATAAAAGTATTCTATGTTATATAAAAAGATTTTACTATGCAAGCACTATGCAAGCACTATGCAAATACTATGCATAATAAAATATAATATATTCTAATTATTGTCTAATAAAACAGATAACTTTATAAAAGTATTCTATTTTATATAAAAGATTTTACTATTAGCCTAATAAAATGAATAACTTTATAAAAGTATTACATTTTATATAAAAAAGCTTTTACTGTTTTATTACATTAATAATACTAATAAAAGAAAACTTCATCATTATTATTATTATTCACACTATTAATTGACGGTGTCTTTCCCAGAAAGAGGGGCTTTCGAATAAGGATTTCTCCCTATTGGCGCGCAATTAGGTGACTAAACCTCTCCTTGGCAGAACTTCTAGACATCGTTAATAATGCAAATAATAATATTAATAACTCTGTCATCTCAATTATTGATTTAATAATATATAAAATATCGACAATAATTGAATAAAATTGAATGACTTCTCACGTAAGCATCAATAATCAATACCGTGTGCTACTATGCAACCACGCGTATTCCTATGCTTTTAACACCGGGTGTTTCAACAGTTAAAAGTAAAACTTCCGCCTTTATTTTCATAAAAAAATATTTTTGTCGTTTTCTCAATCCGACAATAATTTCGTTGTGGGGTCCACCAATGATTGTGCCGTCGTATGAATATTCCCTGTTTAAAACGAATATTCCCCGACCAATCGAATATTATATAACAACTTGCGTACTTTGCAAAATTTATAAATATTACCCACAACTATAACATTATATCAAATTTATTCCATAATATTCAAAAATGATATTTATAGAAAATTCATTTTTATTCATAAAAGTTGGGGTCTTACAGTTCGTCCTACGATCTCCTCTTTAGGCTCGACAATTTCATTTTCTGGTACTATGATCGTGGTGTTGGGCTCTACTGCCTTGTTCGTAGTGTCTAAGTTGTCGTTCGTAGTGTCTTGAGACACATTTTTGTCCAAGTCTGTTTCATCAAATATGATGTGAATCGAGACTTCAACACTTAGTGTCTTTTTGTTGAACACTTTATAAGCCTTTCTGTCTGTGGCATATCTAAGAAAGATTCCTTCATCTGACTTGGGTTGAAACTTAGTCAGATACTATTTTCCATTATTGAGAATATAGCATGCACAACCGAATACATGAAAGTAACTGACACTTGGCTTTCTTCCTCTCCACAGCTCGTAGGGAGTCGTATTTAACGTAGAGTATATGAGAGATCTGTTCCGAGTATAGCATGCAGTGTTGACAGCTTCTGCCCAGAAGTATTCAGGCAGACGAGCTGCTGCTAGTAGAGTTCTTCCAGCCTCAATCAGCATTCTGTTCTTTCTTTCAGCTACTCCATTTTGCTGTGGAGTTCGTGGAGCTGAGAAGTTGTGACTGATGCCATTATCTGTGCAGAACTGGTCCATCTTAGAGAAGTTGAATTCTCTACCATGATCACTCCTTATAGCCTTGATTTTCTCCTCTTTCTCGTTCATCACCAGCCTGAACATCTTGATGAGTTGGGAGCTTGTTTCATCTTTTGAGTTAAGAAAGAACACCCATGTAAATCTGGTATAGTCATCCACTATGACTAATGAGTATCTCTTCCCTCCAATGCTTGTTATTGAAATTGGTCCAAACAGATCCATGTGAAGTAACTGCAGAGGCTTATCAATTGAGTTAACAATTTTACTCTTGAATGAGCTTCTAGTCTTTTTTCCAAGCTGACAGGCATTGCATGGCCTTTCTTTGACAAAGCTGAGCTTGGGTAAGCTTGCTACTAGATCCTTGGAGGCCAGTTTTGACATACTTTTGAAGTTGAGATGAGACAGTCTTTTATGCCATAGCCAACTTATTTTTTTAGAAGCTTTAGCTAGAAAGCGTATTGTCTTGTCAGAACTCAGTTGACCAAGATTAACCGTGTAGACATTCCCTTCTCGTGTTCCGGTCAGCTTTATAGAGGAGGTCTTTAGGTCTTTGACTTGACATTGATTGTTGAGGAATGTGACTTGATGACCCTTATCGCAGAGTTGGCTTATGCTCAGAAGATTATGTTTTAGTCCTTCCATATAGGCTTCTTTACTGAAGGATACTACAACATTCCCAACTGATCCATATCCTCTTGTCTTGTCAGTACCATTGTCTCCAAAGATAACTGTTGGACCCTCCTTCTCTATGAAGTTAGATAGGAGAGCTTTGTTCTCGGTCATGTGCCTTGAGCATCCACTGTTCAGATACCAAGTTGTGATCATGGAGCTATGTTTCTGTGGTTAGATGAAACTCTCATTTTGGTACCCATACTTGCACGTGTCCTACCTTGTTAGTACCCTTGGGAACCCAAATCTGTTTGACTTTGGGTTTGATATGCAGAGAGTTATTGTAACATATTGCAGCCTTATGACCAATTTTATGACATACATAAAATCTAGCATGATGCATGCTTGTATGTGTATGTGGATTCTTTCTCCATTTGGACTTATGTGGGTTCTTGACAATCTTTTCTTTTAAACTAGCTCTTCCTTTTCTATGTATCCTTGTGATTCATAATTTGTGAAGAGTGAAACTTAACTCTACTGTTCCTACCCAGTTGGTTCGTGGAATTGATTTTACTCGACTCTTCGATCCTTCGAGGTTGGAGAGTAGTGACTAAGTTACTCTTCCCTTTTCTGAATCCTAGGCAAGCATGGGATCTGTTATACCTTGGAACATGAATTGGATCAGAAGAGCAGGGAAGGACTAGTTCTTTCTTTTGTGAGGATTTCACAAATGTAATGCTTCTATTAAAATTAGAAGCATCACTAGTGTTAGTTTCCTTTGTCTTTTTAACATATGGTTCTGAGGTGGATTCCCCAAAACGTAAACCTGTTCTGTCAGATGCACTTCTTTGACTGGAGATTAGGGAGTCCATGGAAGAAGAGGATCTATTCCACATTGAGATTGTCTTTCCTAGTTCCTCAATCTTGGAGGTTAGAATTGAATCTCTTTGTATATTATGTTCGTTGATATATTTTAAGAGTTTATTCTAGTTTTAAATTTGGAAAGAGAGAGTCAGTGCTTAGAAGAGCTGTTTCTAGTTCTTCCTGAACTTTTTCTTTCTCTTTTTGAAGAAGAGAATAATCTTTAGACAGAACCAATTCATATGTTGATGCAGATCAGTTGTTATACCATGTAATGCAGTTCTTAAATCATCAATATCTACATTAGGAGAGTTAAAGTCAAATACCTCATTTATACTTACTTCATGATTGTCAGAGCTTTTCTTGTCCTTTGCATGTTTGGCCATTAAACATAGATTTACTACTTGAGGATCTTCATAATCTTCAGACTCAAGAGTTGTGTCATTGTCTGAGTCACTCCACGATCCTCCGGCCACAAGACCTTTATCTTTCTTCTGGAACCTCTTGTTGCCTTTGAATTCTTTCTTTGCATTTGATTTCCTCTTTAGTTCTTCTCTAAGAGGTTTGTTGCAGTTTGCAATGAAATGACCAGGCTTTTTGCAGTTGTAACATAAGTCATTTATCTATTCCTGGCTGCTGTAGTTTTTGAATCTCTTAGGTTTGCTGCTTCTGCCTTTATGCATGAAACTTTTGAGTCTTTTTACCAGCATTGCAATGTCCTCATCATCATCTTCATCAGAGTCAGAGTCATTTTCAGTGGTAGCTTTGGAGATGCTATCTGTTGCTTTGAGAGAAACTCCTTTGTCCTTCTTTTTTCCTTCAGATAGAGTCTTTGCTCGCTGAGTCAGTTCTAGTTCATAGGTGAGAAGGTTTCCATATAATTGTTGAACAGTCATTTCATGGAGATTCTTTGATTCTCTGATGGCAATGGTTTTGGCATCCCACTTGCTAGGTAAAGCTCTCATGAACTTTATGATCAAATCTTTATTTGGATAGATCTTTCCAAAGGCTCGAAGAGAGTTGAGCAGTACGTTGAATCTCTCATAAGTGGAAGTGACATTTTCACCTAGAACATGGGTAAACATTTCGTATTGTTGAGTCAGAAGAGATTGTTTATTTTCTCTGACTTTTTCAGTTCCCTCATTCATAATGAGCAGTGCTTCCCATACTTCCTTTGCAGTTTTGTTGTTGACCACATTTTCTAACAGATCATCTTCTAAAGATTGAAACAAAATGTTCTTGGCCTTTTTGTCGAGTTGGACATCTTTATTTTTCGTTTTTAGTCCATTCTGCCTTGACCTTGATTTGATTTCTGTTTGGATCATCTAGAGTTAGTGCAAGCTTTGTTGGAATGTAGGGCCCATTTAGAACAGTTTCAAATAGATCTTCATCTATTGAATCCATGTATGCTTGCATACGAACTTTCTAGTTGGCAAATTTATCTTTGTTGCACATTGGTGGCCTGCTGCCTCTTCCAGTCTTTGATTCGCTTATCAGATGTGCCATTGGATCTACTTAAGCTTCGTAGGCTGATTGATAAAACCTGCTCTGATACCAATTGTTAGTTCCCAGAGGCACAATAGTTATTTAGAAGGGGGAGTTGAATAGATATTTTAAAATTTCTTTTATAAAATACTTGTCAGATTTGTTAATGAACTAATCACATCGGAATTTAGGTTTTGTTTGTTTTCCCTTCAAGATAAAACAAGTTGATGAAAGATAAACAGTTATGACAGATATAACAGTTATAACAAGAATATAAGAGACACAATGTTTTTAAGTGGTTCAGAGCACTCAAGGCTCCTAGTCCACTCTTCTACTCCTTGAGTAGGAAATCCACTAAGGATATCTTTATAATATTTGAATCTCACAGATAAACTCTTCAAGTCCAGTAGATTTGGTACTTCTCAGTTCACTTAGAACTCTTAAAGTCCTTCTGACTTGGAACTTCTTACTTCACTTAAAGATAGTTGAGTTCTTGAATGATGCTACTCAGTTGCCGTTAAGCTTGTGTTCGAAAGAACTAAGTAGCTGAGCAAACTTTCTTTTCAGATCGTAGAGTTGAGCTTTTTGTGTTCTTCAACGTTTTGTTGTATGCTTGCTTATTCCTTGCATCTGCATCTGATTTATATATAAGGAGCCTTTTTAAAAAATGTATCTATTTGGAGCATTAATTGTATTTGACATTTCTGAGCACTAATGGTGACTTTCTAGAAGTCTTACGTCCGGTAGTCGATTACACGACACCAAGCAGAGACTCTATCTCACCTAACACCTGAAAAGGTGTTTTCAGCTAACATGTAGTACTTTCCTTAGCTTCTTCAATATGTTTCTTCGTTCTATACTAAGGATGAGTGTTGTGTCTTTGGGATTCCCGATAGTCTCAACGTCTATAATCTATTCCACCTTTGTTGACTTTTATTCTTAAACAAATGAACAAGGCTCGATGCTGCTGATGCAGACAGATGATGCTCTACGATCATGATCGTGGTGTCTTGCCACCTTGATGCTTGATTTGGTACTGATGGATGAGAACACTACTAGTTCTCTTAAGTACTGGTACACTACGATCTTCACTTACTTGACTTGCAGACTCTACGCTTCTGAGAGCACTCTACGATTCTTGAATTTAACTCGGCAGATGTTTGGACCACTCTATGATTCCAGGAGAGGCCCTCCAAAGCAGAAAGATTATGATTCTTGATACTCTATGTTTCTGCCTTGGCTTTTGCAATCTCTTGATCAGCTTGATAGACTTCGATTCTGTTGACACCTATCTATTATATCTCAAGACATAGATCAACCTAACATTTTTTGATCTTTTCTTCTATACATTCATTTACAGAATGATAAACATTAAAGCCTAGATTAACCTAACAAGTTTGATTTACCACTAAGTCCTTGTACATGTATTACTTGAAGGAATTTAAATATAATCATGAATATTTACTTTCAACATCAAATTTAAATATGCAATCTCCCAACAAAGACTACCCCTTTGAGCTCTTCAGCACCTTTGTCTTACCAGGGGATGATGATAGGTTTGAGGGGCTCTTAGCTCAATAATTGGTCTACTTGAACGCCATGCACCAGGGTCGGGTAAGTTTCATCTTTCCTAATCCTTCTATTCTCAATATCTTTATTCGGCTTTACACAAACTCACACATGCCAATTGTTTTGCAATCCATGGCGTCCACAGGTAGACAGTTAGGACGTCTATCTGCCTTGGACAGTAGAGAAAAGGAACTTGAGGCCAAAGTCGCCGAACTTCAATTCAGGACAAAAGCCCTGAATAACGGCCTCCAAAAAGAGAAGAGCCTCCATGCTAGCACTTCATTTTATAGTGAGGAACTAGCCACCGATCTGAAGAAGACTAAATGGCGCCTCTCTAAAAGGGCCGAGAAGAAGAGCTATCTTCAAATGTTCTACGGTGAACTAAAGGCAAGGAACAAAGAAGTGGAGAAGGGGTCGGCTATCCTCCAGAAATCATTGCGGGACATGCATACACAAATGTCAGAACTAATGCAGACCAACCAAACATTATGGAAAGCTTATGACAATCTTAAAGCCCAGAGTCCCCCAATGACCGAAGCTGCCAAATAAATGCTAATTAAAGAATATCGCCATTCTCCTGCCCTAATTGAAGAAGTTTTGAAGCAGTACGGTGATAGCTACATGAGCGCCCATTAGAAAGACAAAGAAAAGATGGTTGCAACTAACCTCGATCCTTCACTTCTGGATTTTTCGGACGACGAGGCTGAAGCTAAGACCACTCCTATTAGTAAATATATACTATGTTTTTCAACAAAATGTAAATGTAATCTTTTGGATGGAATGAAAACATCTTCTATTAAAACAAATCGCCCACTTTTATTTATAATTTAATGGGATTACAAATCGATAAAAATAAAACAACTACAAATTATTTATAGTACTTTGTAAGCCTCCTTGCATGTTAAGTGTTTTCAACTTCTGAACCATCCAAAGCCCGAAGCTAAAAAGTTCCTGGCTTTGGTACTTCAATAATTTCATATGGACCTTCCTAATTAGGCATTAACTTCCTGAGGTTCTGGGGAGCCGAAGCCTCCACCTCCCGAAGAACTAGGTCACCAACTTCAAATATCCTCTGTTTATCTCCTTTATTATAATGTCTGGCCATTCTTCTTTGGTAGACTGCTAGCCTTACCAATGCTAATTCCTGAACCTCCTCCAATAAGTCCAAATTGAGTTGAAACTCGTCATCATTATACAACTCCTTATACCGATTAACCCGAAGTAAAAGAGATCTTATTTCTATTGGAACAAGGTCATCAGCCCCATATGCCAACCTGAACGGCGAGTCTCCTGTTGTCGTCCGAGAAGTAGTCTGATACACCCATAAAACACTAATTTGTTAGTTCCCAGTAGGCACACAATATATCTAGAAGGGGGGTTGAATAGATCCTTTTTATTTTTAAATACTTTTTCTGTTTATTTTGTATTGCTAATGAATTAGCAAATGACAAACATAAGAATCTTGTCAAGCATAGCAGAATAAGTAAAATATCCCCTTCATTGATATATTCATAATCATACATACATTGTTCTTAGAGCTAGTTAGGTGGTAAGCAGTTAATACATACAATACAATTATAGCAGTTAAGTACATAATGTAAATGATAGTAAGTAAATGACACAAGGGATTTTAAGTGATTCAGAGACTTAAGCTCCTAATCTACTATTCTGCTTTAACTCACACGATTTCCACTAAGGAAGGGCAGCACCCTGAATCACTAAGATTCCTTCAAGGCCAGCAGCCTTGGAACTTCAGTTCACTAAGAGCTCTTCAAGCCCAGCAGGCTTGGAACTCCTCTAGTTCCCTAGGAACTCTTCAAGCCCAACAGGCTTGGAACTTTATTTAGCCCCTCCGGACAAGGACACCTCATGCCGTGGCTTGTTGTTGGTGTTGTTATTGTTGTTTGTGCTTTGCTGCTAAGATGTCTTAAAGCTTGAACATCTTATGTACTTAGCAGCTAGGCATGGTCCTCTTTGCATTTTGCGTAGAGATTAGACCATTTCTTCTTTGGTGCAGCTGATCTTCATTCTGTTCTACTCATCTTCATTTGATATCAGCTGTGCACCATCACCATTTAGGTTTGCTAAGTATTTGAGCTTTTGGTAGACTTCGTCTAATACTTAGCAATCCCTGAACCCTTCTTGAATGATTTGTAGACATGGTTCTGTATCTGTTCTATTTTATCTTTTGGTTCATGGTGATTTATAGAGTGGCTCTCTGGATCTTCTTTGTGCTCTGCCACTTTTCTGAATGCTATCTTCTTGTCCTTCTAGGCTCTCGCTTAGCTTCCATCTTCAGTGGCATTCTCATCCTTGTTGAGTGAAGCTTTTATCTGTTCAGTTCCTTCTTTAAAGCTGCTTCACTTCCACCTTTGTAGTCTCATTGTCACTGAGACTTGTTTTGTTTAGCTCTGGTGGAACTCGTAAAGTCAACACTATAGTATTCCAACAACTCAATGATTCTGCTACTTCAACAACTCATTATCTTTGAAGCTCTTTTTGATTTATACTCCTTCATAACCTTTCCATTGGAATGTAGCTATTGGGAGCTATTTGAATTGCTACACAGATCTCGAGTTATTTGATGTAGACTGCAGATGTGACATGACAACTCCTTTCTGACTTTTTGACACTGCACTCTACTACTTCACTTACCCCGTTAGAGATGTCACTTTGATGTCTCAGACAGGTAGTCATCTTTATTTCTTCTTTCTGACTTCTCGATTAGAATATTAGAATCTATCCTTTTGCATCGATGCTCTCAATAAGCTATATTCGAATATCATTCTTCAGATTAAACCATTGCCAATGCTTCAATCTTCAGATGACCAAACTTTATGATTCTGATGCATATTCTTGGACTTGATCGTAGTGTCTTGTTGAATGTTGCTCATTGACTGGTTGAGACAACACTACGATCCTAAGGAGTGTTCATTGGATCTTCAATGCAGAACACTTCTTCCTTCTATTGTGCAGTGCTTCAATACTTCTGTTTGCCTCGACTGATCTCAGGAACTGATAGCTAGACTCCTTGTTCTAGTCTATTCTGAATAGCAAGACACCTCAGATTTGTGGCATGCCCAGATCGCTTTCTCCTTGTGATCTCCCATTCACTTATCATCAATGGACTGACCCAATGCTTAATCACTTTAGCCTTGTTCTTCATAACCTGACCAGTATCTTTGTGTATACTTCATCAATTCCTGATTTGTTTGGCAAACACTACGATCCTAGTTGACCCCAAGATTGTTGTCTTCTGTTCATTTGACAGCTACTGCACTTGCTGACTTTTCCTTAGTCTGTCACTGTTACTAAAGTCTTCTTTTGATCTACTTGTAGAAGACTTCATCTTGAATATTTTTACAACTCAATCTGGATGTTGATTGGGTTGTTGTTGATCTTCTGTTAGCTTGCTAGCCATTCTTCGAGTGCTCTCAGGTTTCCTTTAGGTGGAATGTTTCTTTGCAGCTCAAACCAGAGGCTTCATCCTTTGGATCTTCTGGGAGTGCTCATTTGTTGAGAATCGTGTTTACTCTATGATTCTTCCTTGGCGTTGTGAGCACTTCTGTTGAAGTCTTAGTTCTACACTCTACGATTTTGCTTGGGTTCTGCAGACACTATGACTCCGAGATCAGATCTTGACACTTTACGATTTCTGTCTTTAAGCTTGCTATCTTCATCTGACCTGGCTTGACTACGATCTCTACCTCTTATTTGATCGGTAGACTCTACGACTCCGAGTGTGGTCTACCATTCTTGACTTGGCTTTGGCAAATGCTCTGTCGGCTCTTAGACTGGCTATCTTTATGATTCGAAACATGACTTCCTCAGCAGGACTATGGCTTGAGGAAGTTCTTCTTCTCGACACTTTTACTCCTTCCTTGTCCTTCCTTGTTTCTCTTGGCGATTTGAACTCAAGAGATCTACTATCTTGCAGATACGACATTTATCTACCTACGATTATATAGCTCTCGAGTTTTCCTTGACTCTCCGGCAAACTACGATTTACAGTGCAAAGGTTCGATGATCGACAAAGCCTATCTATTACATTATAAGATCAACCTAGCTTAATCTTTCTATTTTTATAGTCCTTGTATATCATTTCTTTTAAGGACTTTACAAAGCTGTTTTGCTTATGTAGGATCAACCTAACACATTTGATTAATTCATTCTAAGTCCTTGTACATATGTTCCTATTATCTATCAAAGAACTTTACAACTTTTCTTAATGCAAGCATACTTGCATATTCATCCATTTATATCATAATCAAATCATATATAAATAGGAATATCTTTCACATGCTTATTCCGAACAATCTCCCCCTATTTGATTATGACAAAAATAATTAGTGCATATGCATGATATGAATAAACCTTATATACAGTGAGCAGCTGTATTTCTAAAACAAATAATCATGAATGTCATTGATAATACTATGTAATTACATAAACTATGACACTTTATATCCTGAATCCAGAACATACCTAACTAGATAGAGATGTACCTTTTTGGCTCCATGTGTGTCTTCCAGGATGTCTGTTGATCAACTATTTATATGTTTGATCTTTTTGCTCCTGCTCCCCCTAAGATAGTGACTCCATTTCTTTTCTCTGCTCCTTCTCAGATTCATGCTCTTCTTCTTTTTCTGGCTCCCCCTCAAACTTTGCATTCATGAGATCATCATCCTTTGACTCCCCCTCAGATGATGATTCTGCTACTGCTGCTGCTATCTTCTTCTTTACCTTCCTCTTGGCTTTCTTATCTTCTTATCTTCTTATCTTCTTTTCTTCTGATCTCCTTGCTCTTCCTTGAGTTCCTTTTTCTAAGCCTCTTTTTCTCCCCCTTTTTGTCATTAATCACTTATGAGAGCTGCTCCATTTTGGACATAAGTTGTTCCATCAAGTAAGATGAGTTACCAACCTCCATCTTAAGTTCTTGTTGGCTCAGCTCAAGTTGCAGGGATAGAGACTGATTCAGATTGTCAATCTTGTCAAAGAGGGATTGGATTTGCTCTTCATTAGCCTTCTGTGCTCGTAGAGCTTCTTCCTTTTGATCAATCATGGCCTTCAGGTAGATTTGATCTCTCTCTCTTTAATTTTGAGAGAGATATTGAAGTCTGTCTTGAACCTCATTATCTCCTACTTCTGTTAACATCTTTGCCTTTTTAGTGATGATAGACATCTTTTCAACCAACTCATCAGAATTCTTTAATAACTCCTGTTCCGTATGAGTTTGGTTATTGGGTTGGGCAGACTCTTGTTGAGCACTAGACTGGATTTCACGATTCTTGGATAGATTCTCGAAAGCAGTAAGAATCTGATAAATCGTTGAGTGCCAATTACTGTGAGAGGGTGAGGGAATATCAGACAATTTTTCTTGAGTAGGGGGAAGCTTCTCATACTGAACTTGATCATCTTTAGTGGTAGAGTGAAGAGACTCTACGATCATCCACTGGGACATATTCCTTCTGCCATCAGAACTCACTTTACAATCTTAGGGAATGTAGTGATTTCCAACATGTCGGTAGACTTTGTAGTGAAGTTGTTCTTTAATCATCTTGATTGCAAACTTCTTTACCCTTGGAAAGTTTTGTGACACCAGCTCCAGGTTGGGAAGATGAGAGAAAACCCATGTGAGATAGTTGTTATCTCCAGTGAGAGATGCCTTTACCCATGGCATATAAGGGTGAAACCATCTTATTGCATGGTTCTTAACTTCAGGCTCATATATTATAGTTGAGGTGTCTAGTTTCACAGCCTTACGATTGTTGAGCGCATTTTCTGCAGTCATCATTACCACATTTAGCCTTTTATTCCCATGATTGATCCATCTACCGGGGAGCACATCTAGTGATTCGTCAATTTCGACTACAATCTTTCTCTTGTGATTTACAGGATTAGGAATGTGAAAATACTCTGGCTCTTCTGTTTCAGAACTGGAGTCTTTGCCATCTTCATTTTGTTTGGGGCTGGAGTAGACCTCTGTAAACTTCCTTCATCAGACTCATTAGTCTGTTCCTTTGATTCTTGGTTAGACTCTTTTTCCATCTTTTTATCTTCTTCTTTAGCATCTGCTTCCGTGGATTCAAACTCATCATCACTCAAATCAATGACAGTTGTGGAGTGTTCTCTTGTCCTTTTTGAGATAGATTTAGCAAGCAATTTGTTGCTTTTTCTTCTTGTTGGAGGGTCAGCTATAGGAGAGTCAGACTTTTCTTCTTTTTCAGAATCTGAAGCCTTTGAATCACCAGACAAGCTTCTTTGATGTTCAACATTAGTATGGGTAGGTCCTTCTTCTGGACTCATCATCTTTTGAGTCAACATGTGAACTTGTTGGAGCATTTTCAATCGGAAATCCAATTGTTTCATCTTTCACACTTTCTTCAGCAGCAGAGTGGCTACTCTGAGGATTGTTCATAGGACTTGTACATTCTTCTTCATTATCAGATTTGGCTATTTCTTTCATAGACTCAGCTTCTTCTTCATTGTTGGACTTGCTCTTTGAGAGTTCAATCTTGAAGCTCTCAGTTCCCTTCTCATTTTCAGACTCTACGTCTTCTCTTTCTTCTTGAGTAGATAGGCTTCTTTGAGGAACTGGAACTGACTTCTTCATCACCTTTATTTTCTTCTTCGGTGGCCCTTGGAGTAATCTGTTACTCCTTCTTCTCTTTGGGGTTTCTGCAATTGAACCTTTTTCTTCTCTTGCTTGATGCATCTTCTTGTCAGTGGAGAGATGACTTGATGGAGCCTCTATATTCTTCATGTTCTTAGACTTCTTATTTGTTGGTGTAGCTGCTACCGATACAGATTCATCAGATTAAGAGCTTTCCACCTCTTGTGCTTTCCTCTTCTTGATAGAGATCTTGCTGCTGCTCCCAGTTTTTATTAGCCTCTTATTTTCCTTGGGATTTTTCTTCCAGTTTATAAACAATTTTGTTCATCATCCTTAATTTTGTTCTTCAGCTTTTTCTTCAAAATAATACTTAAAATCCTTCCATGGAAAACCTTTGTGAGGGGTTTTTCAGTTAACCTTTTCTTCTCTTCCTTATCTAGCCATTTGGACATTTGGTCAAGCAGGATAGCTCCAAAGTTGATATGTTTCTTTAGAACTATTGCAGACATGATCTTTAGTTGTTGATCAATCACAATGTTATATGCAGTGTCCTTGCATATGATACATTTGCCCACTATTTCAGCAAGGAACTCAAATTCTTCAGGAAACTCCTTTTTCTTCATGTCATTCAGACTAGGGTTTCTTTTATACTGCATAATCTTCTTAGCTTTTTTAGTGTCAATTTCATCCAGACTTTTCAAATCTTGGTCAGGAAGACCATACATTGATTGATGTCAGAAGAGTTCAGCTTTAGAATCTGACCTTTGACCTTGGTGGAAAGGGTTCCGAAATTTATAGTTACGTTTGAGTGAAACTCTTTAACCAGGTCAATGTATATCCGAGTGTTTGCCTCCAGACATTCTGAAAATCTAGTCTTCTTCACAAGTTCAAGAATATCTCTGAACTTCTTCTAAGATTTGTCAAACGTATTTGTTCCAAGCTGAATGCCAGTGACTACTCGCCAATCTACCATTTGAAGAGTTCGAACTTTCTGGGTTTATGACTTTGTGAGGATCTTGTGAGATGTCAGAAAGTGATTCTTTGTTTGATAATTGTTTAAGAGGGTTTGGCTATTTTGGAGTTGGTTAGGTTTCACCTTAGATGTGGATTTGACAGGCTTGCAGACTTCGAGGAATCTTCTATAAATGAAATTGCCAATTATTTGAATTTCCCTCTTGTAACTGTTCCTTCCACGTTTCTTAGTGGGATAGTTGTAACTCACTGATAAGTCACAATCTATAACTCCTCCATCGTGTCCGTTCTTCAGATTTGACTTTTCTTCCGTTAACTATTCCAGTACGCAGAGTAGCTTGATAAGTTAGCTATAGACTCTACGATTTTGGCAACTCAGCGATCAACTTCTGAGAGATGCTTCAGTGGATGATTTGACACTAATCCTCATCTTGAAGTTGCTTGGCTTAACCACTGATGGACTTCGAGATAGTTCGGGCATTGAAATTCTAAGGTGTGTTTGCAGAGCATCTTTCCAAACTGTATTCGAACTTGTCTCCATATGATTTAAATAGTTGGGCATGCGTCTAGTTCTTCCGAGCTCCCCATGAGCTAGTATATCCTTCGGGAAGACTACGATCGTCGAGCCTATTCTACGATCATTGAGGTTGCACTACAATCTTCGAGTTCACTTCAGAATCTACTCTATAAACGTCGTCTGTTCTGGTCCTTGAGATGAACTTGACTAAGCATTCCTTCTGGGTTAAGGTAGCTCAGGAAGGGCCAACCTCTTAGATTGAACTAAGGGTCAGGTTTGTCCCTGAGGCGCTTTCCAGATGAAAAACTTTAGAAGTGATTAACACTGATATCTCATTTGACCTTTTCTACTGGGGAGTTAATCTACCAACTTTAGACATTTGCATTGGCTGTAATCGTGGTGTCCTCTTACTCTTACACTACGATCAATTGTTTTGATCGTAGGTACTTCACAATTTTGAGTTGGGTGGTTGATAAGGTTATCAGTAGTACATTTTGAGATGTTCCTACTGACTATGGATTTTCATATGGTTCATCAACCATATAGCTTTGGGACTTTGTAACCGGTATATTGCTTCATAGTGCACTTCTGATACTTTTAGTGCTGATGTCCTTTACCAGATCACTTTTCCACCCATAATTGATACTATCTTCTCAGAGAGATGTGAGTTCTTCTTCTTCATGAGCATCACAGGACAACCTTGCATATCTCCTTCTTGCTGAAGTCATCTCAATCATTTAAACCTCCTTGGATCATAAAAGTAGATATTTTCAGGACTGATCTGTGATGGCCCCAAAATAGGTATACATCACCCATCTTGAGTCGCCAAATACATGGTACAAAATTCAAATACAACTTAATTATACAACAATGCGTGTAAAATACGACAAAACATAATCTAAGAGTTTTAATAAGAATATTGTCATCTGAGATAATATCCACACTCAATGGAGTCCTCATTACATTTATTGTCACACTATTTAATAGAATAGTGAGGACTATCATTCTTTATCATCCGGACCGCTCACTCCATTCCCAGACTAGTCCCGCTTACGTTCTCATTTCAAGAAGAGAATAGTGAAAGAAAGGGTGAGCTCAACTAGCCCAAGAAGAAATATTATGACTAAGATAATGCGTAATAAATTATCATTAGTCTTCAAAAATGTTAAACCGATAAAATACAATAGACATCAAGTTTAATCTGCGGGAATAAGCAATCCATTAGAAGAGTCAAGTAGAGCATGATATCTACTATCTTTTATGATTTAAAATGTTTTCATCAATTTTTATCATTGAGACTCGACAATAAATAAATAAACCACATCATCGAGTCATCCCTGCACTACGGGCCAATGATATTCATTAAATCACCAATAGTCATGACTATACCGAATAATCCCTGGTCATAATCATACCAAAAACTGTCCATCAATGCACTATAGGCTACTGAGGACTTTTACCACATCATTTATAACATTACAGGTCATGATTATACCGAATAATCCCTGATCATAATCATACCAAGTTCATCTATGCACGTAAGCTAAAGATGATTTCATCACAATATAAGCATGAGGATGATGACAATGACATAATAATTCAATAAAACAAGTTCAAGATTAAATTTTAAAGATTTATAAGTTAATTTATCTTGAAATTAATTACGTCCAAATTGTCAACATGATACTGCTTTGTGGAGTAAAATTCAAGAATGCTCAAAAGAATATTTCCATGAAAAGATACCGGATGAAGCGCAAATATCCAGGATATTCTACTAATTTCATGGAGTATAGAAGCCAAAACTTTAACCAAATGAGTATCATAGAATATCTAAAACTGTAAATGGATTTTCACCCGCTATGCGGTAATCCACGTAGACAGATCATTTCCACAATTTAATAAGGAATGAATACGAAGGATCATTCACCATGCATGTGATAATCCACACGAGATAGGTTATTCCAATGAATAATAAAAAAATGGAACCAGTGTCTAGCGTAATTACGCATGCATGTGATATATTTCAACGTAATAATAAAGAATGGAATAACAAAGAATTCACCATGCATGCGATGAATCCGCATGCATGTGTTATTCCAACAAAATAATAAAGAATGGAACCAGTGTCTAGCGTAATCCGCATGCATGGGATATTCCAACGAATAATAAAGAATGGAATAACAAAGAATTCACCATACATGCGATAGACCGCACAGACAGGTTATTCCAACAGAATAATAAAGAATGGAACCAGGTCTAGCGTAATCTGCACAGACAAGATATTCCAACAGAATAATAAAGAATGGAATAACAAAGAATTCACCATGAATGCAATAGACTGCACAGACAGGTTATTCCAACAAAATAATAAAGAATGAAATAACAAAAGCTCTCTTCATGAATACGAAAGAAATAATACCCCTTACCTTAGAAGAAACTGGATATTGGAATAGTGAGGTAACAGACTTCTCTTCTTCTTTCTCTCTATAATTTCTCTCTATAATAATTGCTCTAAAGCTTTAGTGAATTGATGAGAAATGAAGGAAGAATGAGCTTCTATTTATAAGAAAATATAGTTTCGATAAGTTATGGTTATTTCAAGGAAAACATTTCGATAATTGCACGTTTTAGGTTTTCAAAATATTATAGTACAATACCTTCAACTTTTCTTTCATTTTTAATTTAGTCCTGCAAGTATTATCAAACTTGCACCACCTCCTTAATAGTAAATAATGTGAATCAATAGTTCAATCATGTGAATCAATAGTTATAATCATGTGAAAATATGAATTACAGTATAGTACCTCCATCTATACCTCCATTTTAACTTAGTCATGCAAGTATTATCAATCTTGCACCAACTCCCCTAATAGTATAAGAATGTGAATCAATAGTACACACATGTGAACAAATAGTTATAATCATGTGAATTAATAGTAATTAATTGTTCATTTATCCGGTTAATTACCCGACTGGTCACTATAACTTTCAGACATCAATTAATATCGAAATAAATGTCGATATCCACTAACACTAATATTTCCAAAACAATGGAACTATCAATTTCATCTTTAATCAACATGAACTTATTCATCATTAATATTATAACTCACAATATTTAACAACCAGGTCGTTCCCAAGAAAGAGGGGGCTTTCCGATAAGGATTTCTCCTTATCATGCCGCAATTAGATGACCAAACCTCTCCTTGACAGAACTTCTAGACATTGTAAATATTACAATTTAATAATATGAATAACTTTGTCGTCTCAATTGTTGATTTAATAATACATCATATAATACAGATGATATTGTGACAATAATTGAATCAATAATATGAGAGATATGATGCAAGAATTCTTCGTAGCAATAGTTGAGTATAAGCGAGTGACTTCTCACGTAAGCATCAATAATCAATACCGGTGCTACTATGCAACCACGCCAGATTCTTTGTACTTTTACTACCGGGTAGTTCAACAGTTTAACGGTAAAACTTCCGCCGTTATTTTTATAAAAAGATAATTATGTCGTTTTCTAATTGTCGACACTCGAAATTTTCTGCACTCCTATTACTAACATCGCAGGAGGGTAGATTCGTCTTTTGGAGATAACCCTGGAAGACAGCTTACATCCATTTCGGATACTACCAAAAATTCAGATCCATTCCGGATACTACCGAAAGTTCAGTTCCAACCCTGAACACAAACCGAGAACTTCATCTCAAACCCGGAACACACCGGGAATGTCATTTCCAATCTCGGAGATAACCCCGAGATATGCAGATCAAAAGACCGATAACAACACTAGAAAGGACAGTTCTATCTCGGTAATAACACCGCGACGCTCAGTTCCAGTCCCAGAGAAAGCACTGGGAGTAGCAACCCCATCCTTGGTGATAGCCCCAAGAGATTCCATTGCAGTTCCGGCAATAACCTCGGAAATGCTTGTTTCAAACATATGTAATCAGCTTCAACCAGACATCCTATCGAGGCACACACACCTCAGACCCGGAGTTAACAACGGGCAGACAGGAACATCCACAGATGACAGTGAGACATACAAACAAGCAGCAGTCCAATCTCAGATGTAACCCTGAGCAACGTCTGCTTTCCACATAAACCGGCGATAACTCCGGTGAGGAGTCACAACGTCATCTTACCATCTCAACAAGATGATATCGAGGCATACTAACAAGTAGTCCAATCTCAACTGTAACCCTGCGCAACGTCTACTTTCAAATCAAACCAGTGATAACCCCGGCGAGGAGTCAAACGTCATCTTATTCCTTCGACAATGGCACATCATCTCAACACTTCATACATTAATACATCCAACAATATCCCACAAGAATCGAGGATTGACAATCCCAAGTGACTATTATGTGTGATAGTACTTTGGATAGAATTTGAAGCTTGAAGACCATGGGCATAGACCCCTCTTCCCGACTTCGTACAACCTCTAATCCATGTCATTTCGTAACTCTCGACACAAGCGGTCTGAAGAAGGTTAGATAAACCTCGTTCGGATGCTTGGATTGAAGTTCTGTAAGTTTGAGCAGACATTATAGTACATGAGTGCACGTACTACGAGACGATAGGACCCGCGAGGCTCGGATGCATCACGACCAGCCGCAGGTACAACTGCGGTTGTCGCAGGTGTACCTGCGGCCATCCTTCTATATATACAAGCCTTGGGGTCAGCTATTTAAGAGAAGAGAGAGAAGGAAAAAGGTGAGGAAGCCCTGTCCATTTTACTCTACATACACATCTTTTGAGTGTTTCCTCACTTTTAAACACTAGTTAGCTCACATATTGCTATCTTTTATCCGGCGGGAGCTGAGTGTTTATCCATTTAAAGTCATAGAAGTCTACTTTGGCAGCCCACTGTAAGCCTTCTTATATTCTATAAAGCTTTCTTCTCATATTATCGCACACTGTTGTAGACGTTGAGAGTCGTGTGAGTGTGTTTGCTCGGACTTCGGTCCGTGATTTTCATTTCTGTATGTATATATATATACTTATATATGTATATATTTCATATATGGACTAACATTATCGAGTTATGCCTCGATTGAGCCTAGACTTCGGTCTCGAGCGTTTAATTGCTTATATATATATATATATATACTTATATATATAAACTGTGGTCAGACTTTGTCTGATGAGCCTGCCTGGATTAACATCTAGTGCGTTTAATGCTTTTATATATATATATATATATATATATATATATATATATATATATATTTTACATTTACATCAGTTCGGATATCACTTACATGGCCTTTTACGCCTTTATTTACATTCCGTCTCCGCCTGGAGTTTACTTAAGTGGCGCTTGATCGCTTTTACTGACTTTATTTACATTTTGTCCCACAGGAGTTTACTTACATGGCGGTTGATCATGTTTATATATATATTTACGACTTTTATATATATATAATCGCTATCGCTTTCCATACAAATTGCGTTATCATGTGAGCCTAGAATCATGTGATCACAGTTCACTTCTCAATCTAGATTCGGTTCCCATGATGGACATTTTTAGTGTAAAGCAACTTTGTACATTATTTTACAATGTCTCGAATTTCCTTGGATGGTCATCATGCCCATGAGGAGTTCGACGCTGATCGTCAGATATTATTTTCTCGAGAATGCTTCGCATCTCGAAAATAAAAGCAAACAAGCCGAACATTTAATAATAAAATAAAAGTATGAAAAGATCTCAATTCCTATTAAGCACAGGGTTTGAAAAACCTCTTTTAAAAAACATCATTACTATATCTTGGTTAAAACTAAATTTTTCTATAAATTCAAACCTTGTGTATATAGGTGCGAACGAGGCCTCACACTACTTTCAAATAACTACACATTGATTCACACACACCCACAAACACACACATTCATATAATAATTTCTTTGAAGAGTGGTGGTCACCGTGGTAACACGGATGTCGGGGGGTGCCTAACACCTTCCCTCCGCATAATCAAGCTCCCGGACCCAAAATGAATCTCGGTTTCACAGACCCGTCTAGCAGTGTCAAATCACGGGGTCAATGTGCAAACAAGGTTGCGTTGGTGCAACCAGTTAAATACACCAACTGGCGATTCTTAAAGTCAAATCTCACTTGTTTTTCAAACAAATCTCACATTAACATAAGAACACCAAAGAACAAGTAACGAAAAGGGACACTCAAAAATTCTGACGTCGACAGGTGGTGACTCTGCTGGGGACTCCAGTAAGAGGGCTTAAGCTGCCATTACAAGCTTTTCAAAATTGTTACGTGCTTGTGTGTGAATGTTGCATTTACATTTATGATGAATGTGTACGAATGCATCTTAATTACTGCACTACTAAATATCTATCTGTGATATTAGTGCTTCGTACATGTCATCATTTTGCATAAACGGTGAGACACATTGTATGTGAATGTATGTTGTGTGGTCCCTCTACCAGGAGGTTATCCTGTCAGTGTTTGATTACTGGACTCATGGGAAGAATGATTCCCCGGGGCTCAGAAAAGGCACCACTCAGATTCGCTCTAGTTGAACGACCGGATTAACTTCTCGTCAAGTAGATTGCGATGATCTGGGAACTTTCATGCCGAAAAGCCGCGAGAGTAAACCTAAGATAGGTCAGCCTCTGATAAACCAAACGCGGAGGAAAGTCTCTTCATACTTTCCATTTTCAATTACTTGTAAAAGAATTTACTTGTAATTTTATTCTATGTTCATCCATATGTAATGGAAAATATGAAGAATAATTGTGCATGACATGTTATCAATTAAGAACAGATTTTGCAGGACAAAATTCCTAAACGGACATGTTATGATAACATTTACATTACCCTAAGACTAAACTACGTAAGTCTTTTGTAGGGAAGCAATTGGGCCTATTACCCGCTCAAAATCAAAAAAGGCCGCGAGCCTACAGCCAATCATGTCTTCTTCTGACCAGTCTAATGCTGTTTCCCGAGAAGAATTTGACGGATTGAGTAAACAAATTACAGACTTAGCCGTTCTACTGAAAGAATTGCACCAGTCTACTCAGGGTATGAAGATACCTACACATACAAAATCCTCTACACAAGGAGGAGTTCAAGGTCTGGAAAAAACAATTCCAAAACATCAGTTGGATACAACCAACAAAGACCCTGAAAACACCCATCTCAAAGGAGATCTAGACACCGGTGATATCAGGAAGAAGGTCCTCCAAATGGAGGAAACCATCTGCGTTCTCAAAGGGATTGGAACATATGGCAGTGTTTTATATACAGACCTTTGCATATTCCCTGGTGTTCAATATCCAGAGAAATTTAAGACCCCTGATTTTGAGAAATATGATGGATTAGGGGATCCTTATACACATTTAAAGGTGTTCATTGGAGAACTTGGGTCTTACGCATAAAATGAAAAGCTCTAATGCAAATTTGCTTTGAAAAAGTCTGATTTGAGAAGCCTGCTCATGGTATACCAGATTAGACAACTCTAAGATCCATAGCTGGGAAGAGCTGGCTCACGCCTTCCTCACTCAATACAGTTTTTAATCTCAGATGGCTCCTGATCGGTACAAAATTACCAAGGTCAAGAAACAGTCTAATGAGTCATTTAGAGAGTATGATCAAAGGTGGAGGCGCCTTGCTGCTCAAGTTATTCCTTCCATGACAGAATCAGAAATGGTCATGACCTTCATAGATGTACAGGAAGCTCCTTTCTATAAAAGAGTTCTAGCTGGTATTGGCAAACCATTCTCTGAAATGATCAAACACGGAGAGATGGCTGAAATGGGATTGAAGTCCGGTAAAATTCAAGACCTAGCCGCTCTTAAAGCCATTGTTGAGCACATCCAGTCCATATCTTATGGAAGCAACCCCCAGAGGGTCCATAAAAAGAAAGAGGAGGATGTTTCCTTGGTATTACAAGGACTAATGAAATGGAGGTAGCAGTAGCTTGTTGAAAACCCAAAGTCTTTACTTGATCAAGGATGTGTGATATATATGCCATTCCGAAGTGATCTATTAATCTACTAATAAGTCGTTTCATGGCAGTTCCGTCTATCAATTTATTGTGAAAGACCGGATTGGCCTGCTTACGCCATAAGTACCTCCATATTCATTGAGTAGGATTTGACAATGGGTTTGAGTCGATGATTGGAAAACTTCCTTTTCTCGATCTTGATTCGCATAGAAATTCAAATTATCGTCTAGTTGAACCGGAGAGACCTAAATTCTAAGTGGTATCATAGAATTACTTAGCTTAGTTACCATCCGATTAGGGACCATATGAACAGCCCTGACAAAACCCAGATAGCTTCTTCGATTTCTCGATAAAGAGAAATATGACCAACAAGAGTTCGAATATATATATATATATATATATATATATATATATATATATATATAGAATTTCTTTTTTTATACTTCTTACTATTAGATATTGCCCATAAATTTCATAATAGGTACCCAAAGATTCATAGTGAACTTTGAGGGGGGCTTCTTTTGTAGAAATAACGCGTTGATCTAGTCGCCACCGAAGCCACAAAGGACTATCTAAATTGATTCGTTTCTGCCGATAAGCTCCAATTGCATCATAGGAATTACAAAAAAAGGGTTCTTTTTTTTTCGTATACTTATAGTTATTATCGTCAAAAAGGAAATTCAAGCATGCCTATGCAGAGGAGAAACTACTCCCCTTTTCCAGCACAATCTTTAAACCCTCCATTGACTAAAAGTTGAGAAGTAAAGCGACCTCGAACGTTCACACCTTTAGGGGATTCGCTTGAGAATATTCTTGCTCTTCTGATTGCTCAGAAGAAAATTACACATCTTCTTCCACCAACCAACCTTAATGGGAAGGGTTTTAATGCTACTCAGAAGTGTGCTTATCATGTCGGGGCACCTGGACATGATTCTCAAGATTGTTGGGCCTTGAAGCATAAGATTCAAGATCTAATAGACAACGGTGAGATCGTGGTCACTAAACCAGATCAACCTCATGTGCAAGACAACCCTCTTCCTCAACACAAAGAAGAAGAGGTCAACATAATCAGTTGGAGCACTGTACAAGGTTCCAATTCTAATGGCGAATCATCCCAACCCATCAAAGACGGTGTTGACAAATGGGATTATGCAAAATTCCATTTTACTATGGAACGAAAAATGAAAGCTCTTTGCAAACAGATTGAGCAATTGGCAGAACTGGTGACCCATCAACATCAGGTCACACGCCAATTAATCAGGCAGGAGCATGCCTATCTCCTTCCATTTGTTGTGAATGATCCATCAACACCTTCAGAAAGTGAAGCTATAGAGGATAAGGTTGCAAAGCGAGCAAATGCTAAAGCCCGTCGGGATTTTTTCAATCAGAGGGAATTCACCTATTTGGGCCAATCTATGGAGGAGATACTTCAAATGTTGATCAATGAAGGAAGAATTACATTCCTTCTCCCTCCCATCAATCCCCGCTCAGGGCGGTTCAATCCTGATGAAATGTGTCAATATCATTCACATTCTTGCGGTCACAACACAGAAGAATGCTGGGAACTCCGCCATCTCATTCAGAATCTTATTGATAGTGGTGTCCTACAAATAGCAGATGATTACACTGTGCAACTCAAGGGTGGGAATGTATATCCTACCAAATGGAAGGGATCAGTAGCAGTTATATTCGAAGTGGATGATGAGACTGTCAAAGTATTTCCCATACAATCAATTCAACTCAAAGGAGCTGACAATCCTTTGAAAGTGGCCACACCAGAGCCAATTTCTTTACCTTTCAGACAACAACATCCTGTTGTCAGTTTACACAAAGTTCCATGGAATTATGGGGAAGCTGAAGGATCCACGTCTCATACTACTGTTACAGTGTTGAAGGAGAATCCACTGTACCTTCCTCAATGGGTTGTCAAACCTACTTACAAAGCAAAAGGGAAGTTGCCCGTGGAGAAGATTGAAAAATTCCTCCGTACTATGGGCCACAATGAAGCCAAATTGGTTTTAAGTTTGCGAGAAGATCCACACTAGATTTCGATACTGGATTTGGTTTTCTCTTCCGAGGATCATCCGAAGATCTTGTTGAAGGTTTTAGAAGAAGCCTACTTGCCAAAATCAGTGGATGTGGAAAAATTTCAACATTTGGTTGATCACATTTTCAACAACAATGTGATATCCTTCACTGATGACGGCATACCTCCCTAAGGGACCGGTCATTGCAAGCCTTTGCATATTACAGTTTTGTTTTCTGGGTACATGCTAGCAGGAGTATTGATAGATGGAGGCTCATCTCTAAATATCTGTCCTTATGCCACCCTAGTAAAGATGAACATCAATCTCAAACGGATACAAAGCAGCCATACGGTCATCAAAGCTTTTGATGGATCCCGGCGAAATTCCGTTGGAAAGATTGAATTGCCAATTGAGATTGGTCCCAATACATTAAATGTACCTTTCCATGTCCTCAAGATAGAATCAGGATACAACCTGCTCTTGGGGAGACCATGGATACACATGGCTAGAGCTGTTACCTCCACCTTATATCAACAACTCAAATACATTATCAACAACAGTCTAGTCACTGTCAACGCTGAACCGGATTGTCCTAAACAAGGAACTCTACCAATTATCAGCTACAATTCAGAAGTTGAACTGGCCAGTTTCCATACTCTACAAGTGAGTAACACGCAATACCATTCTATTGGAGTGCCACTTCCCGTACCCAAGATTTCTGCCGAGGTTATGTCGGCCACTCAAGAAATGATGTTATTGGGTCATTAACCTGGACAAGGGCTTGGTAAAGATAAGCAGGGTATTAAGCACCCTATCCAAGTGTCCAATCAAATTGGAACAAATTTAAACTAGGCTATTCTCGCGATTCGATCCACGAAATCTCATAAGCACAAGCGGTTTCCTCAAGTTTCATTAAGACGACGATTTTCTATACCTTTACCTCATGAATTAATGCAATCTCCAGTAAAGGTTCCAGCCCATGTTGTGGTTATGCTGTTTCCGAAACTAGTGCCAATTAAAGCAAAAGAGGTGTTGATTCCTGATCCCGAGGCGGAAGAAAATGAACGAAAACATATACATGACCTTGCCTTGATGATGGCAGGTATTTGCGTCATTGTTCATAATGAACATACGAATAGATACACCCCAGACGATGATTGCCCAGATGTCATGGTTATCATTCGGGAGAAGGAGGACAATGACGATCCTTCCATCACTGCAGTCCATCAGGACTTTTCCCTCGACAATTGGAGCAGCACTCCATGCATTGGTCGACTAGGGTAAAATGGGCAGAAAATCCCTCTGCCCTATAGATAACTTTAATTGCTTGCTTTCCTTTATTTTATCAAGTACATGCTAACACTTTTGTATGATCAAACAGTTGCATTTATTAAGTGAAAGCATCTTTTGTTTCAGGACTCTGAATTTAGATGTGCATGTACTTGCTGATGACATGCCTTCTCTCCACAAGGACTGTAACTTTGATGCAAAGTTGGACTCAGACTTGATGGATATACAAGAGGACATTGAGACACCTCAAGAGATTAAGGAATGGGTCACGGATAAACCCAAACCCAATCTTGATCAAACCACTCCTTTCAATCTCGGAACCTTAGACAACCCTAAGCTAATCCAGATTGGTTCAGACCTTACCACAAATCAACGGAATGACATGGTTGTACTGTTAACCCAATTCTAGGATGTGTTTCCATAGTCTCATGAAGACATGGTGGGTTTGTCCACTGACATTTTTCTTCATCTCCTTCCCATTAAAGAAGGATTCAAGCCAGTTAGGCAAAAACTCAGGCGATTGAAACCTGAGTGGAGTTTAAAGGTTAAAGAAGAAATTGTGAAACAATTTCAAGCTGGCATCATCATGGTGTCTAAATATTCAAAGTGGATATCCAACATTGTTCCCGTGCCTAAACCAGTAGGAAAGGTGCGAGTCTGGGTGGATTACCGGGATTTGAACAAATCTTGCCTTAAAGATAGCTTTCCCATGCCCTTTATCCACATTCTTATTGATAATACTGCTCAATATGGCATGTACTCCTTTACTGATTGCTTTGCGGGGTACCATCAAATTATGGTCGCTGAGGAAGATCATGAGAAAACTGCTTTCATCACGCCTTGGGGAACCTTTTGCTACAGAAGGTTGTCATTCGGCCTCATCAATTCCGGGGCAACCTATCAGCGAGCTATGATGGCTCTTTTCCACGATTTAATGCACAACGAGATAGAGATCTACGTGGATGACATCATTGTCAAATCCCAGAAGGAGGATGACCACTTAGACCATCTCAGAAAGTTTTTCAACTGGTTGTGTAAGTACAACTTGAAGTTGAATCCCGCCAAGTGCGCCTTTGGTGTTAAGTCAAGCAAGTTGCTAGGTTTCCTAGTCAGCCACAAAGGGATTGAACTGGATTCTACCAAAATCCAGGTCGTCAAGGAAATGTCCATTCCTCAGACAGAGAAGGAAATACGGGGATTTTTGGGAAGGATCAACTTTATTAGCAGATTCATTTCTCAATTCACATCAACGTGTGAGCTAATCTTCAAATTGTTAAGGAAGAACTCCTCCATCAAAGAGCAATTGATTAACGCTCCTATTTTGGTACCTCCCAAGGATGATGTTCCCATATTCATGTACCTATCCATAAATGACAATGCTATAGGCTGCATGCTGGGGCAAAAAGACAATAGAGGCCAAGAACAAGCTATCTATTACCTCAGCAAAAGATTCAGCATCAGTGAACACAAGTACACTCTGATTGAGAAGACTTGTTGTGCTTTAGCATGGGCTTCCATAAGGTTACAACATTACCTCCATGGTCACACAACCCATCTCATATCCCGAATGGATCCTCTCAAGTATGTGTTCAGTAAGCCCATACTGAATTGTTGACTGTCTAGATGGCAGTTGATCCTACAGCAATTTGACATCGTCTATGTGATGCAAAAGTCTGTCAAAGGTCAAGGAATTGCGGATCAACTGGCTGCCGCACCTACAGGGACTACAAACCCTTGGAAATGTACTTCCCCGATGAAGGGGTAATGACAATTCAACAACAACATCAGTACAATACATGCCGTACATGGAGAATGTATTTTGATGGAGTCATTAACACGAAGAGCTTTGGAGCCGGAGCGCTTTTAATATCCCAGACGGGGAGAAGTATCCCGTCGCCATCAAATTGCAGTTTGTCAGCACCAATAACACAGCTGAGTATGAAGGCTGTATCATGGGGCTAAAACTTGCCCATTCAAAGGGCATCAGGTGGTTAACTCTCTTTGGGGATTCCGAATTGGTAATCAAGCAATCTACAAGAATCTATCAAACCAAAGTATTACATTTGCTGCCTTACCATCGGCAAGTTTTACAGATGGCTTTGGAGTTCGAAGAAATCCCCTTTCTATACATTCCTCATAATAGGAATGATTTTACAGATGTATTAGCAATGTTGGCCTCCTTGGTTTACATACCTGACAAGGAAAACATGCGAAGCATCACGTTTGCTTTGCAAATAGCCCCAGTTTATGGGAATTACGTTAGATAAGTATCGGATGAGCTACCTGCCATCCACAACCCTTGGTATCAGCACATTAAGGAGTATCTACGAGATGGATCTACACCCGCTGAGGCGAGCCTAACTGAGAAGAGGCGAATTCATCAACTTGCTATGAAATTCTACCTGAGCGGAGATGAACTCTACAAAAGAGATGCAGGATTAGGTCTCCTCAGATGTCTGGACCAAGACCAAGCTCAGCGACTCATGGATGAGATCTATGGTGGAGTATGCGGCCCTCACATGAGCGGACCCCTACTTGTCAAGAAAATTCTCAGAACGGGACATTACTGGCTTACACTCAAAGCTGACTGTGATGATCACGTCAAGAGGTGCTATCAATGCCAGACTCATGGGAATGCTATCCACGCCCCTCCAAGGGAACTCCATAATATAAGTTCGCCATGGCCCTTCTCAATGTTGGGAATGGACGTGATCGGGCCCATCGAGCCCAAAGCCAGTAATGGACATCGATTCATATTCACCATGATCGACTACTTCACCAAATGGGTAGAAGCAGCATCCTTCCCCAAGGTTACTAAAGAAGTTATCATTGCTTTTATCAGAAACAATGTCATCTGTCGATATGGACAACCAGAGGTCATTGTGTCAGACAATGCTAAGAACCTCAACAACAAAATGATGGAGGAGTTATGTAGAAAATTCCACATCAAACACCTCAACTCCGTCATCTACCGTCCAAAGATGAATGGTGCTGTTGAAGCGGCTAATAAAAACATCAAAAAGATCATGCAGAAAATGTCCGCCAATCACAAAGGATGGTCTGACCTCTTGCCTCTGACTTTATTAGCCTACAGAACTTCCATGCGAACTTCCACCGAGGCAACCCCCTACTCACTAGTCTATGGGATGGAAGCAGTGCTCCCCATAGAAGTGGAAATGGAATCCCTCAGAGTATTGATGGATGATCAGTTGGATGAAGACCAATGGGTACAAGACAAGTATCACCAATTATATCTAATAGACGAAAGGCGATCCGCGGCTATCTTCCATGGTCAGTTATATCAGCAAAGGATCGCACGATCCTACAACAGAAAAGTCCGACTACGGCAGTTCAAACAACATGACTTGGTTTTGAAGAAGATCATTGACAACTAAGATCAATCTAAGGGAAAATTCGCTCCTAACTGGGAAGTCCCATTTGTTGTCAATTAAGTATTGACAAGCGGTGCTCTCAGATTGCAGGAAATGGATGGCGATGAATTTCCACATCTTATCAATTTGGACACCGTGAAATGGTACTATGTCTGAAGTTACCATCAAACAAACATCCTAGTTTTGATCATCAAATCACCAGTCATTCCGGTTTTTTAACCCTCTTTTCACAAACTCTTCTACCCCTCAGGGAAACATACAATTCAAACCAGCAGCCTGGTTTTACCTCACTTGGAATTAGCAGCATGGTTCCACTTCACTTCAAACCTTCATACAATTTCGGTTATCCTACACACAGGATTGAACCTTTCACATCTGCAGTTTATCCCAAACACGGGATTAAACTTTTCTACGCTTGTAGTTTGTCCTGAAAATAGGATCAAACTTTTTCACACCTGCAGTTTGTCCCCATTATGGGATCAAACTTTCTTCTCCCCGCAGTATAGCCTGCACATGGGATTCGCACTTCTCTTTGCCTTCAATTCATCCTGAGGGGCGAACTACGTCAACCTGATCTCCCTGATACCCGGGGGTACGTAGGCAACTATATTCTCTATGGCCCGGTCGCAATAAAGAAAAACAACAAAAATATTTCTGCCATTTCTCTACAAAACAACAAAAACAACAAAAATACGTCTACACCCATCTGCCTTTCGCATTCAACGTTGAACCTCTTACACCAGGTTTGAACTACGTAGACATGATCTCCTCTTCAATAGGAGTACGTAGGCAGCCATTCATGGTGCAGTCTAACCCCTACCAGGACAACATACTTGTTATATGGTACTGGGATTAACCTTCAATTCGCTCCATTTCATCGGTTTCAGATCAAAGGGATGGAATTATCCAACCTCTTCTCACAAATGGAAGATTCGGTATCCATCTAAGCTGTGATCGTGCCTCGAAGAGCAATACCAACCCATAAGAGATGGAATTAACTAGGCTTCTCATAAATAGAAGTACTGGCGACCATCTGTGGTGCGGTCAATCTCAGAGACGAAGAAACTACCCTCCTCTCCACTTCTTCATACAGATACCAGTCCCAAGACACCAAAGATGGTAGGGATTTACAAAAATCAATTATCCGTTTTAAGAGATCTTGCGACGTCTCAATGTCCATCTATCAAGGATAAGTTCAGAATGCATCAAGATCACAAGGCCCTGAAGAAACAGGCAAATATCAAGCAAGTATAAAGGCATAACTAAAAGGGAAGTGAATCAAAATATATTTCCCCGCCATACATATCTTGCTTTGATATATACATCCATCTCCATACATGACAAAATGGCTAAGCTAGTCTGTGCAAGAAAATACAAAGCTATCTACAGATTTGTGTGTATGCGGACTATCAGATCTAACATAGCATCCCTCTCTGACGACGGAGGAAGAACTGCAAGCTCCTGCCTAAGGGTATCTACACGAGTTAGCAGATCAGAGGCTAACTGCATGGTGGCATAGTGCTCATCAATGTAAGCACTCATGTCGGCAAAATTGACAGTCATCTGGGATCTCACTAAAATGCTGTCTGCAATGGCCATATCCCTAGCAGATAAGGCGGCATCCCACTCCCCAATCAATACATCCCTGGCTGATCTAGCCTCATCCCTCTCTAACAGAGTAGTATCTCTCTCATCAAGAGTTGCAACATCGCGACCCTAGCTTGATCTCTATCATAGGTCATCAGATGTAAGCTCTGCTCCAAATGCTGTGCCGAATACTGAGTAATAGTGGCACTCGGGGTGGGAGAATCCATCACAAATGCTGGCAGCCTAGCAGTCAAATCATCGATGAGAATAACAGCCTCCTCTATAGGCTCCTTATCGTCAGAATAAATCCCCTGAACTGTGGATACTGCCACAGCCGATGTAGCCTCTGTCTCCATCCATGCGGAATACTCAAGAAGAACAACTTTGGATGATCGACAAAAACTCAACCACTCACGATCCCAACAGTATACAACCCGGATCTATCCTCCGTGACAAATCGGTGTGAAGCGGCGACCGACTCATCGCCTTCATAAGGATAAAAATCTGGCCCGGTCAAACTAACACATCATGGCTAATGGGTTGTAAGTGATCATACCCCTCAATCCAGCCAGAGGGAGATAATCTATGCCCAGAGCATGAGTAATGAAGCTATAGGGTGAGCTAAGCCCTAAACACGGCAATATGACAAATGTATCCCTAATCCCTGCTAGGAAAGCTGACCACGATGCAGCATCTGTGCACTCTACAGGCTGAAAGGAGTATGACATGACTATCTCCTGGGTGAAACAAAACCCCTGCCGTCTAAATGTGCCAATTGGTCTCAAGTGTGACATAAACCACACGTACAACATGACCAAGCTACCTGTAAACACTCCTGCCGGATAAGTGCAGCAGTATGTAGCTGACCTTAGAGTCTCTGCGATGATCATCGGTACAATGGTATGACCCTCCTTGAGAGTTCTCACTGCCATAATGACGCCGATATCTAGCTCATCCATGTACCGTGACATGAAGACGTATGACAATACGCATAGAAGCAGTACATCCACTCTGGCTGAACGCCAATGGTCCTCCGGTGTGGTGAAATCTCCAAAATGCCGTGCATAGCTGTCCTTAAAGCCAAACCTGTCAAACAGGAAACGCTAGGATATCACGTGGCCGGATGTAATCTCGTCCTGGACCACTCTACGTCTCAATTCGGTGAGGGTCATGAACTATCTGCTCATGTCTCCAATAGCTATATGCACGCAAGGTCTGTCCAGCTGCAGCATCGTCAATCGTGCATACTCCTCCAAAGTAAGACTCAACTCCTGGATTCCAAATCAGAAAACCTGCCTCTCCGATACCTAGTGCTCTAGCATGTTCTCTATAAATCCTATGGGAACCTGAAACATCAACAGGGTCATAGTATGCTGCAGCAAATCATCTACGATCACCATGTCTAATGGTGATATACTATCATACCATGAGCGCATACCAGCTACCACCACAAATGGTGGGGTATGATCCATACGGCTAACTGTCGAAGAAGAAATTTGTACGGGCCGTGTCATAAGACTATCCAAGGGTCAATGCTGAATATCTCTGGACATACATACATATGCATAATACAATAACATGCATAATACAATAGATGACAATATGATATAGGGAATGGAAAATTGTACATACATTCCTAAGTATATCATCATCTAATATATCTCTGTACATCTAAAATATAGGGAAATGGGGCGAAGCTACCCAACATACAACAGAGGCCTATCAAAAGATATAGTGAGAATGGGGCGAAGCTACCTAGCAGCTAACAGAGGCCTATCAAAAGAGATAGCGAGAAATACATCAGAAAAAGTCAAGAGTGTCGATGTCTACATCATCGATATTGTCCACCTGATGTAACTCCTCCTGAGTCACTGAATCTCTATCTACAGGGATGTTAGGCCGATACAAGGGAGGATCTACGCTGGCAAAACCATATGGGTCACCTGAGGGACCAGCGCCAGAGCTGGAAGGATCAAAAGTATCTACCTCTGCAGGATCTTTGACCAAATGCCGAATGAAAAGATGTGACCGGTCCAGCTGCCGAGTCAATCTATGTGACATGAGTCGGATCTCTGACACACGCTAGCCAATCCATCATCATCATGGATCCTTGAACCATATCCCCTATAAACTGTATGGCGCGGGTATGAGCTCCAATGGTACGAGGGATCCACCAATGTTGGAACATCTCCTGAGAACAGGGGCCCTCTAACAATGTAAAACCGTAAATCCCCATCAATGGGATGTCAATGACGGGTGACTACGAAACAGGCCAATAACGCCTGGCAGGAGGCAAGATCGGCATACGTATCTCTCCTGTAGTGCTCCTAATAGCACGCTCTCCTAAATAGAGCTCCCACCCTCCATCTGTAAAGAGAGGGTACCCATCCTCAAAACCAACTCCCAAATGCTCTCCAAAGTAGGGAATCCATGTGATGACATCGGCTGTCAATAGCTCCAGTTGTAGGCGACAATGAGTGAAACCCTCAGCAACAGGGACCTCCGCCAGTATGGAATGATGCCATCTCCGTCCTCGTGGATAGGTGTCTAAACCTAACACGCTCACAGGAAGTAAACAATGAAGCCTATCATAGGCCCAAAACTGCCAACACAAAGGTAAACATTTGCTGTCAGTCAACACTCTTAACCTATACATGGGAAAAGACAAGAGAAATACTCACCAGCAGAAATGGGTAGAATCCTAACCACGCCTCGATCAAGCCCTGCGATCGCATGCGCATTCCCTTGAGGAAATATGCAAAGGTGTAAGAACCCTAATCATACTCTCCTATACGGTCCACGTGTCGAGTGGTGCTGATCAAAGCGAAGGACACCGTAGAAGAGTTATCTACTATGAAGCAGCCCCTAATGATCATCAGGAACAATCGCCGAAGAATGCAATCCCTGACTCTCACATCATCAGGTATGGGCTCACTCAATAGCCCGCTCATAGCATCTACGCTCAAAGGACCTGTACGAATAGTCCTGCCCTTGAGCACCTCCACCGGAACTCCCAACAAGGATCTGACGGCAGTAGGGGTGATATTCGCCGTGCAAGGCACCGGCTCCCCTCCAAACTCCATACCTGTGATAAATCGCCAATCCATCGGCGTCATCATCACCTCGCAATCCAGCAAATGGAGTGACTGAGTTTGGTGAAACCACCGCTCAGACAATGCCCTGAGGTAACCCCATGGACAACGACGGAGTAGAATGGAGAAGAACCTCCCGAATCCCCAGCCATGGATGATCGCTCTATATTTATCATGCAAGGCCTGACACATAGAGTGGATGCTAAACCAGTTCCCTTGAGGCTATGTGAAGCCGGGAACCTACATCAAATGCAGATCAACATCAGACTCCTTAACTCCTCATTAATAGGAAATAAGGAAGATTAAAGATCTAACTTCATAACTCATTTGCGTGCAGGTATACTGAAGGATGCCTACTCAAGTCACCTAGAAGATCTGGGTTCACCACTTTAATACCTGGCAATTCCCTACAGGGAACACGTACAGCAGGAGCCGGACACTTTAAAAGGTTGTCTAACAGAACGGCGCCGAGGCTCTTCAAAAGCCCTCCTCTGTACACCAGAAGTGGTCCCGTGGGAACTGCTCGGCTGATCCGGATCCATGATATCTGGACAACAAGTCTCCAAATCACCTCAGAAAGGGTGTGATAATTTCTTACCTAGAGTCTTTTCAAAATGCATTCTATATTAACATGCATGCATGCATGCATTGTTTTAACATACATCTACAGTAGAGTTAAAAAATGCATGACTACCCAATACCTACATTTTGGAAAATTTTTGCCATAGCCCCCTTTGTAAATGGTACTATCCACATAGGCATGACTAGGTGGCCATTCAGTAGCACACTTGTACACAGTCATATACATCCTACATGCATTTATCACATTGCAGTAAAAAATCCGTAAGTGTAGTCTAATTACCAGGATTATTTTGCTTGTCTACCTTTACTCATTTGTCCTCAAATAGGATAAGAAATGACAGTAAAAGGTGCCAATTTGACTGTTTCAAAAGTTAAATTTTTTCACATCAATATGTTCAGCATGGTTTAATACTAACATTTACTATGTTGAATATTTTTTATCAAGTCATATCAGCATGCATATTCATTACTATGTGTCAAATGCATTTCATGCGATAAGTCATTTTCCAACGGACAGAAATTGGAAAAAATACATGCATGTGTTACCAGGATAGTGAAGAACGCTTGTACGGTGGCAGAATATGCAGAAAGTTGCCCAAACTCAAAGCAGATCCAAGAAGAGCTTTCAGATTTCCTTCACAAGCTTAACTTGAAAATGACTTATGAAAGCAACCAAACTACCATACATAAGCACGGTTGGCCAGCGAGCTAACTCCTGCATGCTCCTAGACACCCTACGGCACTCGACATGGGTTCCACACCTCCGGCTCGCTCCAGTTAGAGTTGCAAAGGAGGTCTCACAAGCTGAAAAGGCCAAATCAGGAATAAAAGTGCTACGCGATTTAGCAGAATAGTCTGAAATCCTGGTTTCTTGTCGATCAGAGTTAAACTCCCATCGTCTCAATGGTATTAGCCTGAATGTAGGGTATACTATACCAATGAGCTCAGCTTTCACAGATCATGCTCGGTAATACCCCACAAAGGTCTGATGCCTTCATTTGTAGGGTTGCAACCCTAAACTTCCCCGGCGGGGGTTATAACATAAAACCACGATATATCAAACCTCCCCGGCAGGGGTTATCATGCCGAAGTTATCAACATCTACGTATCCCCAACGGGGGTTACAACGTCGAAGTTATCAACATCTACGTATCCCCGGCGGGGGTTACAATGCCAAAGTTATCAAACATCTATGTATACCCGGCGGGGGTCACAACGCACATCTTTCAAGCATCTACGTATCCCTGGCGGGGGTTACAACGCAATGCAACCATTGATACACACATCAATGAAGGTCAAGCAGCCTTGACATCATGTCAGCCGATGGCAAATAAACCCATCGAAGCAACCTTCCCCAGCAAGTGTTACAATGCAGTGCTACCATTGACACATACATCAATGAAGGTCAAGCAGCCTTGACAATGCACCCAACAGGGATTTATCTGGTGATACACACATCAGCGAAGATCAGGCAACCCTGATAAGAACAAACTATTGGCGTGAATCTCAAATGTAATGAGGGAATATGTTATACACATCCTCAAACAGACAAAGCTTTATCCCCATAGATCTCTTACACACAAGAGGTACCTCTATGGAATATAAGCCAGTGTCTAGGATTCAAGACTTTGGTGATAGCCCCAACGTCAACATCCTTGGAGACTTGGATCACATGTCCAAGCCATCACTGATTGTCATCCCAACAGGATTACTTGACAATCATTCATGCATTCTACATGCATTTATATCATGCTTGCATTTCAAGTGTCTAGTATTCTTTATCCTATCCATGCCTTGCATTGCATGAATATGATAAAGATGGGCATTTGTAGACACCCGAAATTTTCTGCAGTCCTATTACTAACATTGCAGGAGGGTAGATTCATCTTTTGGAGATAACCCTGAAAGACAGCTTACATCCATTCTGGATACTACCGGAAGTTCAGTTCCAACCCGGAACATAAACCAGGAACTTCATCTCAAACCCGGAACACACCGGGAATGTCATTTCCAATATCGGAGATAACCCCGAGATATGCAGATCAAAAGATCGGCAACAACACCGGAGAGGACAGTTCTATCTCTAAGAATAACACCGCGACGCTCGGTTCCGGTCCCCCCAGAGAGATAACACTTTGGAAGAACCCCATCCTTGGTGATAGCCCCAAGAGATGCCATTGTAGTTCTGGCGATAACCACGAAATGCTTATTTCAAACATATGCAATCGGCTTCAACTGACATCCCGTCCGAGGCACACACACCTCGACCACGGAGTTAACAACGCACGGCGAGCAGAACATCCACGATGACAAGGAGACATACAAACAAGCGGCAATTCCAATCTCGGATGTAACCTCGAGCAACGCTCGCTTTCCACTTAAACCGGCGATAACCCCGGTGAGGAGTCACAACGTCATCTTACCATCTCAACAAGATGATATCGAGGCATACCAACAAGTAGTCCAATCTCAAGTGTAACCCTGAGCAACGTCTACTTTCAAATCAAACCAGCGATAACCCCGGTGAGGAGTCAAACGTCATCTTGTTCCTTCGACAATGGCACATCGTCTCAACACTTCATACATACATACATCCAACAATGTCCCACAAGAACCGAGGATTGACAATCCCAAGTGACTATTACGTGTGATAGTACTTTGGATAGAATTTGAAGCTTGATGACCATGGGCATAGACCCCTCTTCCTGACTTCGTACAACCTCTAATCCATGTCATTGCGTAACTCTCGACACAAGCGGTCCGAAGAAGGTTAGATACACCTCGTTTGGATGCTCGAATTGAAGTTCTACAAGTTCGAGCAGACATTATAATGCATGAGTGCACGTACAACGAGACGACGGGACCCGCGAGACTCGGATGCATCACGACCAGCCGCAGGTACAATTGCGGCTACCGCAGGTGTACCTGCGACCATCCGTCTATATATACAAGCCATGTGGTCAGCCATTTAAGAGAAGAGAGAGAAGGAAAAAGGCGAGGAAGCCCTGTCCATTTTACTCTGCATACACATCTTTTGAGTGTTTCCTCACTTTTAAACACTAGTTAGCTCACATATAGCTATCTTTTATCCAAGGGAGCCGAGTGTTTATCCATTTAAAGTCATAGAAGTCTACTTTGGCGTACCTTAACCGTAAGCCTTCTTATATTCTATAAAGCTTTCTTCTCATATTATCACACATTGTTGCATATGCCGAGTCGTCGTATGAGTGTGTTTGCCCGGACTTTGGTCCGTGGTTTTCATTTCTGCCTCAGTATATATATACTTATATATGTATATATTTCATATATGGACTAACATTATCGAGTTATGCCTCGATTGAGCCTAGACTTCAATCTGGAGCGTTTAATTTCTTATATATATATAAACTGTGGTCAGACTCTGTCTGATGAGCCTGGATTTTATATCTGGTGCGTTTAATTGCTTTCATATATATATATATATATATATATATATATATATATATATAACTGTTGTCAGACATATCTAATGAGCCTGGATTTACATCCAGTGCGTTTAATCGCTTATATATATATATACATATATATAATTGCTGTTGGACATATCCGATGAGCCTGGATTCACATCCAGTGCATTTACTGTTTATATATATATATCTGTATATATATATATATATATCTGTATATATATTTACATTTCTGTCAGGTCTGGATTTCACTTCGTGACCTTTTACGGCTTTATTTACATTCCGTCCTGCCTGGAGTTTACTTCGTGGCAGTTGATCGCTTTTACAGCTTTATTTATATTTTGTCCCGCCTGGAGTTTACTTTGTGGCGGTTGATCATGTTTATATATATATATATATATATATATATATATTTACAGCTTTTATATATATATAACTGCTTACTGCTTTCCATACAAATTGCCGTATCATGTGAACCTAGGAATCATGTGATCACATGTTTAGCTTACTGAATCTAGATTCGGTTCCCATGATGGACATTTTTAGCTGTAAGTAGCCTGTACATTATTTTACAGTGTCTGAATTTCCTTGGATGGTCATCATGCCCGGCGAGGAGTTCGAAGATCACTGTATATTATTTTCTCAAGAATGCTTCGCATCTCGAAAATAAAAGCAAACAAGCCGAACATTTAATAATAAAATGGAAGTATGAAAAGGTCTCAATTCCTATTGATCACAGGGTTTGAAAAACCTCTTTTACAAAATGTCATTGCTATATCTTGGTTAAAACTGAATTTTTCTATAAATTCAAACCTTGTGTATATAGGTACGAACGAGGCCTCACACTACTTTCAAATAACTGCACATTGATCCACACACACCCACAAACACACACATTCATATAACAATTTCTTTGAAGAGTGGCGGTCACCGTGGTAACACGGATGTCGGGGGGTGCCTAACACCTTCCCTCCGCATAATCAAGCTCCCGGACCCAAAATGAATCTCGGTTTCACGCACTGACTAGTCTAGCGTTGTCAAATCACCGGGTAAATGTGCAAACCTTTTTTTCTATTAACGTTAGTGCAACCAATTAAATACACCAATGGCGACTCTTAAAAAGTCAAATCGTCGACATTATACATGTCGAACCTTTTTCACTTATTTTTTCAAACAAATCTCACATTAACATGAGAACACCAAAGAACAAGTAACGAAAAGGGACACTCAAAAATCCCGACGTTGACACTAATTACGAAAATACTTTCGTTGTGGGGTCCACCAATGATTGTGCCATCGTACGAATATTCCCTGTTAAAATGAATATTCCCTGACCAATCGAATATTATATAACCACTTGCTTACTTTGCAAAATTTGTAAATATTACCCACAACTATAACATTATATCAAATCCACACCATAATATTCAAGAATATATTTCGAGAAAATTATTCTTTATTCATAAAAGTTGGGGTCTTACAACCTCCCCTTCTTATGAAATTTCGTCCCTCGAAATTAGGTATGCGTACTGGTATATTGAAGAGGTGAGGATATCTTGACTTCATCTCGATTCTAACTCCCAGGTCATTTCCTCCACATCGTGGTTTCTCCACAAAACTTTGACTTGAGGTATAACTTTAGAGCGTAGAATATGATCCTTCTTATCCAAGATTTTAACAGGTAACTCTTCATACGTTAAATCTTCCTCTATCTCGTCTGGTTCTAATTCAATAATGTGGTTCGAGCCTTTCACATATTTACGTAACATAGATATGTGAAAAACGTTATGAGCACGAGACATACTTGGCGGTAAGGCGAGTCTATAGGCCACAGTTCCTACTCGATCGAGGATTAAAAATGGGCCAATGAATCGAGGATTGAGCTTTCCTCTCTTTCCAAATCTTGTAACTCCTTTCCATGGAGCAACACGTAACAACACATGATCTCCAATATTGAATTACACGTCCTTTCGATGAAGATCAGCATAACTCTTTTGTCGATCTTGTGAGGTTTTTATACGTTGTCGGATCGTTTGAATCTTTTTCGTAGTCATACGTACCAAATTCGGTCCCAACAACGTTGCTTCACACACCTCATCCCAGCATACTGGAGAACGACACTTTCTTCCATACAACGCCTCAAATGGAGCCATGCCAATACTTACTTGATAACTATTATTGTAGGAAAACTCCACTAATGGTAAGAACTTGTCCCAACTTCCCTTGAAGTCAAGGATACAGAGTTTTAATAAATCTTCAAGAGTTTGAATAGTCCTTTCCGACTGCCCATCCGTTTGAGGATGATATGCCGAACTAAATCGAAAATCCGTGCCCATAGCTTTTTGCAAACTAACCCAAAATCTTGAAGTGAATCTTGGGTCTCGATTAGAAACTATGGATACTGACATACTATGCAATCTTACGATCTCGTTTATGTACATACTAGCAAGACGTTCAAGTGTAAAAGTTTCTCGTATAGGTAAGAAATGAGCAGACTTGGTCAGTCTATCAACAATGATCCAAATCGCATCTATGCCTTGAGAAACCTTGGGAAGACCAGTAATGAAATCCATGGTAATGTGCTTCCACTTCCATTCTGGAATTTCAAGTGGTTGCAATGGACCTTTTGGCATTTGATGCTCCGCCTTGACTCGTTGACAAGTTAGACACCTTGAGATAAACCCCGCTATCTCTCTCTTCATATTGCTCCACCAAAATGTATGTCGAAGATCACGATACATTTTGGCACTCCCATGATGGATTGCAAATGGTGTGTTGTGCGTCTCCATCATTATTTTATACTTCAAGTCAGAATTGTTAGGAACACAAAGTCTGGAGTTGACTCGAAGTATTTCTTCTTCATCGATTCTTACTTCTGGAATAGCACCTTCTTGTACTTTCTTCTTTATACGCATCAGCTCCAGGTCTGTAGTTTGAGCAACTTTAACTTTATTGATTAAAGTCGGTTCCACTCATATATTCGCCATCATCACATGGGTCCCTGGAGTCTTTAACTTTATTTCCATCCTTTCCAAGTCATTCAAAATGGGTCTTTGCGTTGACAATATTGCACTCGTAGCCGCATATGATCTTCTACTCAATGCGTCAGCTACTACGTTCGCTTTTCTAGGATGGTATTGGATGGTATGATCATAATCTGTCAATAGCTCAAGCCATCGTCGTTGCCGCATGTTGAGTTCCTTTTGGGTGAAGAAATATTTGAGGCTTTTATGATCCATATAGATCTTCACCTTCTCTCCATACAGGTAATGCCTCCAAATCTTAAGCGCAAAAATGACTGCTGCTAACTCTAGATCATGAGTAGGATAATTCCTCTCATATTCTTTGAGTTGTCGAGAGGCATATGCTATGACTTTCCCATGTTGCATGAGAACACATCCTAACTCTTTGCTTGAAGCATCAATGTAGATGACAAATCCCTCCGAGCTAGATGGTACTGTCAGAACAAGTGCTGAAATGAGTCTCCTCTTGAGTTCTTGAAAACTCTTTTCACATTCCTTGCTCCAACCGAATTTTATATCTTTTCGAGTTAGCTGAGTTAATGGAGTAGAGATTCGAGAAAACCCTTCTACGAATCTCCGATAATAACCAGCTAAGCTGAGAAAGCTACGTACTTCGGTCACTGACTTAGGTTGCTCCCAGCTTTGAATTGCTTCAATCTTTGCCGGGTCAACAGATATTCCATGATTTGAAATCACGCGCCCAAGGAATGCAACTTCCTCAAGCCAAAACTCGCATTTCTTAAACTTGGCATAAAGCTTATTTTCATGAAGCTTTTGGAGTATTAGCCTCAAGTGTTGCTCATGGTCTTCGCGGGTTTTGGAGTATATGAGGATGTCATCAATAAAGACGACCACAAAGTGATCTAAATATTCCTTGAATACTCGGTTAATCATATCCATGAAGGCATCAGGAGCATTAGTCAATCTAAAAGACATGACTAGGAATTCATAATTCTCGTACCGAGTTCTGAAAGCAGTCTTTGGAATGTATCAGTTTTAATCTTCAATTGAAAAGAATTTGGCTCCTTGCAACTGATCAAACATATCATCAATGCGAGGCAATGAGTACCTATTTTTGATGGTGACATGATTCAACTCCCGATAATCAATACAAAGTCACATACTTCCATCTTTCTTCTTTACAAATAGAAAAGAAGCACCCCAAGGAGACGTACTAGGACGAATGAAACTGATGTCTAACAATTCCTGTAGTTGGGTTTTTAACTCCTGAAGTTCAATAGGAGCCATCGATATGGGGCTTTGAAAATGGGTTTTGTACCAGATTCAAGGTCGATACAAAATTTAATTTCACGCTCTAGGGGTAGGCCAGGAAGTTCTTCAGGGAATACGTCAGGAAATTTATTAACAATAGAAATATCATTCAAATCTGACGTATCTTTATTTAAATCCGTGACATGGGCTAAGAAAGCTTGACAACCGTTTTTCAATAAATGAATAGCTTTATGACTTGATATGACAGTGATTGATTTTAGTGGTTTGGTTGCTTGAATTCGCATAATAGGTTGGTTAGGAATATAAAAGCTAACAACCTTACGAAAATAATCGATTTTAATATGATGAGTAGTTAACCAATCAACCCCTAAAATCACATCAAATGCAAGTATTTTCAAAGAAATAAGATCGACAGGTAACGTGCATTCTGGATTTGAATCAAACAAGACTTATAAACTGTGGATGTAATGAAGGTTTCTCCCAACGGAGTTTCAACAGATAAGTCAAAGTCTAATTTCTCCGGAGTCAAATTTAAACATTGAGCGCAAGTAGGAGAAATAAAGGAATGGCTAGAACCGGTATCAAATAAAGTATAAACTTCGCTAGAGTTTATGATTAGCTTACCCGTGATCACCTCGTTCGGATTCCTCACTTTTTGGGAGGTTACAACAAACGCTCTCCTTTGAACTACCGGTTTTATCTTGTCTGGGACACCCTTTGATGCCTCCATCCTAGCTGGACTTGACTTTGGTGCACGACAAAATCGGGCTAGGTGACCTTCTTTTCCACAATTATAACACGCTTTGGACTGCATCGTGCAGTTTGGACTTATGTGTCCTTCCCCTCCACATTTGTAACATACGACCGGTGGTCGTTCTCCTTCCTTAACAACAGGTGTTGGTGCTGATGTCTTTCCATCCTTGTTGAATCTCCTCTTCTTGAAATGTCCACTCTTATTGTCATGGCAATGATTACCACCAAAGTGATTATCATTTCTGGCATATTGATTCCCTCCACATTTGTTGTCACCGCTTCAATGACTGCTACCACTGGTATTATCGACTTGTCGGTTGCTCTCTCTTGGTTGGGTTGACTCATTATCGCGCTCCAATAACTGAGCCCTATTCACAACATCTGAATACAAACACAGTTTATGAGAAATTAGGTATTGACGTATCTCGGTTTCAAACCTCTTAGAAACATCCGCGTCATTCTCTCCTCATTATAAACCAAGTGGGACGCAAACCGAGACAACTCCGAGAGTTGTTAGTGTTTCCACCTACATTTTGGACAGGAGCCGCTTTCGCCTGATCTTGCATGAATTGCATAAAGCCTGTTAACATCCCATCGCTCACCATTTCATCAAGTTATTGTTTACATGAGGATTATTGTCTTCTGTTGCACATTATCCTCGGGCATTAATCTGTGGTGACTCAACGGTCTCATGTGCTTCATTGTTTATCTCAACATTTTCGGATGCCATTTTCAAATCACCACAAAACAAGGGTTAATTAACATATCACATATTATCCCTATACTACGATTTCCACCAATTAAATACCAAATAAACTTAGGTAGGTCATACTAGCGAAGAAATTCCCCGTCTCTCCCCTCCTAGTTCTTGTCTCACATCTCAGCCAGGGATCATATCCCTAAGCTTTGATACCAACTGTGACACCCCCAAAATATGTATATATCACCCATCTTGAGTCGCCAAATACATGGTACAAAATTCAAATACAACTTAATTATACAACAGTCGTGTAACATACAACAAAATATAATCTAAGAGTTTTAATAAGAATATAGTCATGTAGACAATATCCACACTCAATGGAGTCCTCATTACATTTATTGTCACACTATTTAACAAAATAGTGAGGACTACTAATGCTATCATCTGGACCGTCACTCCGTTCCCCGACTAGTCCCGGCTACGTTCTCATTTCCTAAAGAGAATACTGAAAGAAAGGGTGAGCTCAACTAGCCCAGTAAGAAATATTATGACTAAGATAATGCAGAATAAATTATCATTAGTCTTTAAAAATGTTAAACTGATAAAATACAATAGACATCAAGTTTAACTGCAGCGGAATAAGCAATCCATTAGAAGAGTCAAGTAGAGCATGATATCTACTATCTTTTATGATTTAAAATGTTTTCATCAATTTTTATCATTGAGACTCACTTTTAATAAATAAACCACATCATCGAGTCATCCTCGCACTACGGCCAAGGATATTCATTAAATCATCAATGGTCATGACTATACCGAATAATCCCTGGTCATAATTATACCAAAAATTGTCCATCAATGCACTACAGGCTACTGAGGACTTTTACAACAACATTTATAACAATAAAGGTCATGATTATACCGAATAATCCCTGGTCATAATTATACCAAGTCCATCTATGAATGTAAGCTAAAGATGACTTTCATCACAATATAAGCATGAGGATGATGACAACGACATAATAATTCAATAAAACAAGTTCAAGAATAAATTTTAAAGATTTATAAGTTAATTTATCTTGAAATTAATTACGTCCAAATTGTCAACATCATACTTCTTTGTGGAGTAAAATTCAAGAATGCTCAGAAGAATATTTCCATGAAAAGATATCGAATGAAGCGCAAATATCCAGGATATTCTACTAATTTCATGGAGTATAGAAGCCAAAACTTTAACCAAATGAGTATCATAGAATATATGAAACTGCAAATGGATTTTCACCCGTCATGCAAAGAATCCACGTGATGCAGATCATTTCCACAATTTAATAAGGAATGAATACGAAGGATCATTCACCATGCATGTGATAATCCACATGACGGAGTTATTCCAATGAATAATAAAGAATTGAACCCGTGTCTAGCGTAATCCGCATGCATGTGGGATATTCCAATAGAATAATAAAGAATGGAATAACAAAGAATTCACCATGCATGCGATAGACCCATGCAGAAAGTTATTCCAAATGTAATAATAAAGAATGGAACCGTAGGGCTAAGCGTAATCCGCATACATCTGAGATATTCCAAATGTAATAATAAAGAATGGAATAACAAAAAATTCACTATGCATGAGATAAACCGCATGAGACGTGTTTATTCCAATGAATAATAAAGAATGGAACCATGTCTAGCGTAATCCGCACAGACATGATATTCCAACAGAATAATAAAGAATGGAATAACAAAGAATTCACCATGCATGCAATAGACCGCACAGACAGGTTATTCCAACAAAATAATAAATAATGGAATAACAGAAGCTCTCTTCATGAATACGAAAGAAATAATACCCCTTACCTTAGAAGAAACTGGATATTTGAATAGTGAGGTAACAGACTTCTCTTCTTCTTTCTCTCTATAATTTCTCTCTATAATAATTGCTCTAAAGCTTTAGTGAATTGGTGAGAAATGAAGGAAGAATGAGCTTCTATTTATAGGAAAATATAGTTTCGATAATTGCACGTTTTAGGGCTCGAAATATTACAGTACAATACCTTCAACTTTTCTTTCATTTTTAATTTAGTCCTGCAAGTATTATGAAACTTGCACCACCTCCCCTAATAGTAAATAATGAATCAATAGTTCAATCATGTGAATCAATAGTTATAATCATGTGAAATTATGAATTGCAATATAGTACCTCCATCTATACCTCCATTTTTAACTTAGTCATGCAAGTATTATTAATCTTGCACCAAATCCCCTAATAGTACAAGAATGTGAATCAATAGTACACACATGTGAACAAATAGTTATAATCATGTGAATTAATAGCAATTAATTGCTCATTTATCCGGTTAATTACCCAACTGGTCAGTATAACTTCTAGACATCAATTAATATCGAAATAAATGTCAATATCCACTAACACTAATAATTCCAACACAATGGAACTATCAATTTCATCTTTAATCAACACGAACTTATTCATCATTAATATTATAACTCACAATATTTAACAACCAGGTCGTTCTCAGGAAAGAGGGGGTTTTCCGGTAAGGATTTCTCCTTATTGGCGCGCAATTAGATGACCAAACCTCTCCTTGACAGAACTTCTAAACATTGTAAATATTGCAATTTAATAATATGAATAACTTTGTCGTCTCAATTATTGATTTAATAATATATCATATAATGCAGATGATATTGTGACAATAATCGAATTAATAATATGAGAGATATGATGCATCAATTACTGTAGCAATAATTGAGTATAATTGAGTGACTTCTCACGTAAGCATCAATAATCAATACTGTGTGCTACTATGCAACCAATGCCAGTATTACTATACTTTTACTACTGGGTAGTTCAACAGTTTAACGAAGAAAACTTCGCCGTTATTTTTATAAAAGATAATTATGTCATTTTCTAATTATGACAATACTTACATTGTGGGGTCCACCAATGATTGTCTTGTCGTTTAATATTCCCTGTTAAAACGAATATTCCCCAATTCAATCGAATATTATATAACCACTTGTTTACTTTGCAAAATTTGTAAATATTACCCACAACTATAACATTATATCAAATCCACACCATAATATTCAAGAATATATTTCGAGAAAATTATTCTTTATTCATAAAAGTTGGGGTCTTACATGATCCCTCTACAGAACTACGAACGTAGTCTTCTTTGACAGTTTGTTCTTGTGGAGTTCTGCTTTTATAATGAGTTTCTCGAGTGTTCTTCTTAAATGATATGCTTTGGATGATTAAGCATATGAGGCCATTTTCATCTTAGCACGACTGGTGTGTTTTCTTATGGAGATCAACAACCATGTGAGCTTCATTCATGTTTGCTTAACAAGTCTCCAAGAATAGACTTTGACAGATAAAAATTTAGTCTTAAATTCTTCTGAAATGTATCAAGCCTTCTGCTGGTTGAATCTTCTTGACTGAAGTCTTCTGCTTCAGGATTCCGTAGTGTGGTTAGATAGACCAAGCACCTGCAGGTTAGATAAATTTCTATTTTTGGTACCCATGGTCAAATGGGTCCTGTTAGGTCAGCTTTCAAAATCCCTGTTCCTCATATATTTGAAATTTCATCATATTGATCACCAAAAATTATATTCGTACATGTATCCAATTTAGATATGACATTTTAAGATGCATGATGATGAGTGTGTATAAGATTAACTAATTTAACAAAGCACTCTTTTTCTTTGATGGTTTTATCATTTGCTTAGTTATTGTGACAACCCAAGAAATTAGACAAATTATTAAAATCTTAAATGACGGAGTTAAGGTCAAATAATAGACCTAGACAGAAAATAAATGTATGCGTTTGATATTTTTGGGAAGGAATTTTGAGGATTTTAAAATTCTGTGAAAGATTTAGGTGAATTATTCAGGATTAAGTGTATATGTGAATATGTTCCGTGAATATGGTTATGTATGTGTACCGAATGTAGTTACGGGTCAAGGGTTGACCAGATAATTTTTATCAGTGTCAAACCCTAATATTATTGTCTAATATCGACGTTCAGTTAGAAAACCCTAGTGTTTGTTAAGAAACCCTAAAAACCGGTTCTGAAACCCTAATTTCGGTTCCGGGTATTTGAAACCTTAATTCAGAAATCGAAAACCTTAGTTTGGGAATGCAAATGCTGGTATAAGGTTTAAATGTTATTAATGATAACCTAATTAGGGCTAACCCTACTTGATTTAGAAAATCCTAATTTCTGGATTAGAAACCCTAATTTATAATTAGGGAAAATCTGATTGTTAGTTTAATAATTTTAATGTTAATTAGGAAACATTAGTCCTAATTTTTAAATTATAAGTAATTAGAAAACCCTAATCTAATTAGGAAACCTAATTTCTAAATTAGAAAGATTATTTTTCTATTTAAAACACTAATTATTGGGTTATAAACCCTAATGTATAATTTTGACCCTAATTGCTAAATTAGCAATTTTAATTGGGATAAATTAATCCTAATTAACAAGATTGAATTATGATTATGAAATTTTAAAATAATTATAGAATTCTAATTATAATTGGGAAATATTAATTTTCGATTTTGAAAACCTAAGTTGAAAATCTTATAAAATTAAATTATGGAAAACCTTAGGTTTTAACCCCAAGGGTTAAACCCTAAGGGTCAAACCCTAAGGGTTGGATCAAATGTCAATTTTGCCATTAAAATTAGAAATCAAATGACATTTATGCCCTTTGTCACATGTTTTTTTAGCTAGAGTGCAAATCTTGCCAAATGTGAGTTGTTCACCAACTACAACCACTCCATGTGACACCAATCAACCAATAATTGACAGCTATTTTAGCCAACTAGCAACAATAGATTAAAAGTATCATATATATGGCATTATAGTGAGAGAAAGCTCACTTGATATTTAAAAAAAATAGCCAAGCCCATTCTCTCTCTATATTCCGAGGTTGAGAGTAAAAAGGGAGAGATAAGATAAGGTTATATCACTACTTAGTTTTCCTTTATCAGCTCATCAAGATCAGAATCAAAGCTCAAGCTTCAAAGTGGTATAAACCCTAATTCTAGAAATCCTTAAAAATTTGTGTTAATGTTGTTGTTTGTTGTTTAGATATGTGTATAAGGGTGTCACATAGTGATCTGGGTGGTTAGATCATATATCTATATCATCTAGATGCACGAATTTAAAGATTTCTCAAATCGAAAAAAGCTGGAAAATTTGGTGTCGGCGACCAAATGTCGTGTCTCCTAGATCTGCTCTCATTAATTGTTTTGGTGTTTTAAAGGTTTGTACTTGTTGTATGTTATAAGGTCTTGGATCCGAACTTGAATCAAGTCCGGATCATGTGTAGATCGAAAGTTAAAAAGCGAAAGGTCGCCGACTGCTCACGAAATGAGTTTCTGGGCAACCCAGTTTTGCCCAAAAAATTCTGACAACGTTTTGCAGGGCTTGAATCGTGCAGTGTTTTATGTTATTGGCCATGTTGTTGATTGAAGATTGTAGACTGGTATATGAACTACAAAGTCATGCTATTAGATCACCCAGAACAACAGTAGAATCAAAGATATACCAGGTCAAACCAGCGTTGACGGACTGGCCGGATGAAGATTCTGGAAAACACAGAATCTTCAAGAACAAGTTCCTGACAGGTAGTTTGACCGACCTAAATCTTCGTTTGATGTTGTTGTTAGACTGATCTGAGGATATAGAGTTGTTCTTTGACATCTCCACTACATATTGGAACCTTAATATCACATTATGCAAGCTGGGAACATATAAATTAAAAGGAGCAAAGTAAGAACCACGAACTGTTCTTCATTTCTGGAAAACCCAGAAATGAAGAACATGTCTGACATGAATTTTGAAGGTCTATATCTCACTAAGTTGTTGTTGGATGTCCATGATATTGATTGATAATCATAGTATTACACTTATACTACATGCTAGGTATCATTAGCTGCCCAGAAAATATAAGGATCATAGATTAATTTCTGGTCAAACCACCCACCTTGCTCACTGACAAGAAATCTGGGTTTAGGCTGATGAACACCAAGAACACCTATAGCGACGGTTCTATCGCTATAGGGCCCTTTAGCGACAGTTTCTTAGAAAAATAATTATTTTTATTAAATAAATTGAAATAAATAGTTTTTAATTATTAAAAATACATAATAAATTATGAAAATTATTTTAAAGCCTAAAAATCAGTTTTTAATTATTTTGAGTATATTTCACAAATATTTAATATTTTTAGAATATAAATGGTATTTAATTATAATATTAAATAAATTAGTTAAAAATAATTTTAATACTTTAAAAATCATGAAAAATTATATTATGGTTTAAGAAAATATTTTAAGTTATTTTAATAACTTTTAATATTTTGTGATGAAATTCATTAATAAATTAATATTAATGGTAATTAGTTTATTTAATAAATATATTAAATAAAAAATTATGGATAATTAGAAATAATGCTTTAAAAATCATATAAAAATGATTTAAGTATTAGAAAATATTTTAAGTTATAAAATATAACTTTTGATGTTTTGTCATGAAAATATTAATATTTTAATATTAAAAGCAATTATCGGATAATAGATTTAAGTGTTTAAAAATCATATAAATATGATTTTAAGGTATTAAAAATACTTTGATATAATATAAATATATTATAATATTATGTTATGATTTTCATTAATATTTGATATTAAATATAAAGAAAATAATGTGGTATTTATATTAATAACAATTATTGAGTAATGTTTTTAATTATTTTAAAAACTTTTAAAGGAAAAAATAATGTATTAAAATACTTTGAAATATTATAAATATGTTATAATATTATGACATGTATTTCATTAGTATTTAATATTAAATAAATATTAATGATATTAGAATATTGTGGTATTTAAATCATATAAATATGATTTTAATGATTGAAAAATCAAGATAAATGATAATTGTGACGTCCTCAAAATAGGTATACATCACCCATCTTGAGTCGTAAAAATACATGGTACAAAATTCAAATACAACTTAATTATACAACAGTTGTGTAAAATACGACAAAACATAATCTAAGAGTTTTAATAAGAATATTGTAATCTAAACAATATCCACACTCAATGGAGTCCTCATTACATTTATTATCATACTATTTAACAGAATAGTGAGGACTACTAATGCTATCATCTGGACCGTCACTCCGTTCCCCGACTAGTCCCGACTACGTTCTCATTTCCTGAAGAGAATAGTGAAAGAAAGGGTGAGCACAACTAGCCCAGTAAGAAATATTATGACTAAGATAATGCAGAATAAATTATCATTAGTCTTCAACAATTTTAAACTAATAAACTATTAATAGACATCAAGTTTAACTGCAGTGGAATAAACAATCCATTAGAAGAGTCAAGTAGAGCATGATATCTACTATCTTCTATGATTTAAAATGTTTTCATCAATTTTTATCTCTGAGACTCAGCTTAATAAATAAACCACATCATCGAGTCATCCCTGCACTACAGGCCAATGATATTCATTAAATCATCAATGGTCATGACTATACCGAATAATCCCTGGTCATAATCATACCAAAAACTGTCCATCAATGCACTACAGGCTACCGAGGACTTTTAACACATCATGTATAACATTACAGATCATGATTATACCGAATAATCCATGGTCATAATCATACCAAGTCCATCTATGCACGTAAGCCAAAGATGACTTTCATAACAATATAAGCATGAGGATGATGACAATGACATAATAATTCAATAAAACAAGTTCAAGAATAAATTTTAAAGATTTATATGTTAATTTATCTTGAAATCAATTACGTCTAAATTGTCAACATGATACTGCTTTGTGGAGTAAAATTCAAGAATGCTCAGAAGAATATTACCATGAAAAGATACCGGATGAAGCGCAAATATCCAGAATATTCTACTAATTTCATGGAGTGTAGAAGCCAAAACTTTAACCAAATGAGTATCATAGAATATATAAAACTGAAATGAATTTTCACCCTCCATGCGGTAATTCACGTAAACATATCATTTCCACAATTTAATAAGGAATGAATACGAAGGATCATTCACCATGCATGCGATAATCCACGTAGATAGGTTATTCCAACAGAATAATAAAGAATGGAACTAGGTCATGCGTAATCCGCACAGACAGGATATTCCAATAGAATAATGAAGAATGGAATAACAGAATAATTCAACATGCATGCGATAGACTGCACAGACAAGTTATTCCAACAGAATAATAAAGAATGGAACTAGGTCTTGCGTAATCCGCACAGACAGGATATTCCAACATAATAATAAAGAATGGAATAACAGAAGAATTTCACCAAGTATGCGGTACTTCGCATAGACAGGTTCTTCCAACATAATAATAAAGAATGGAACCAGGTTTAGCGTAATCAGCACAGACAGGATATTCTAACATTATAATAAAGAATGGAATAACAGAAGAATTTCACCATATATGCGGTACTTCGCATAGACAGGTTATTCCAACATAATAATAAGGAATGGAATAATGTAAGAATTTCACCATGTATGCGGTGCCCATTATGACAAAGTTATTCCAACATAATAATAAAGAATAGAATAATAGAAGCACTCTTCATGAATACGAAAAGAAATAATACCCTTACCTTAGAAAAGAAATGGATAATTTGGAGTAGAGAGGTAGCGGACTTTCTCTTCTTCTTTCTCTCTATAATTTCTCTCTATAATAATTGCTCTATAGCTTTAGTGAATTGGTGAGAAATAAAGGAAGAATGAGCTTCTATTTATAGGAAAATATAGTTTCCATAATTGCACGTTCAGGGGCTCAAAATATTACAGTACAATACCTTCAACTTTTCTTTCATTTTAATTTAGTTCTACAAGTATTATCAAACTTGAACCACCTCCCCTAATAGTAAATAATGTGAATCAATAGTTAAATCATGTGAATCAATAGTTATAATCATGTGAAAATACGAATTACAGTATAGTACCTCCATCTATACCTCCATTTTTAACTTAGTCATGCAAGTATTATCAATCTTGCACCAACTCCCCTAATAGTACAAGAATATGAATCAATAGTACCCACATGTGAACAAATAGTTATAATCATGTGAATTAATAGCAATTAATTGCTCATTTATCCGATTAATTACTGAATCGGGTCAAGAGATAACTTCCAGACATAAATTAATATCAAAATAAATGTCGATTTCCCCTAACACTAATAATTCCAACACAATAGAACTATTAATTTCATCTTTAATCAACATGAACTTATCATTATTAATATTATAACTCACAATATTTAATAACCGTGTCGCTCCTCGTGAAAGAGGGGCTTTACGATAAGGATTTCTCCTTATTGCCGCATGATTAGATGACCAAACCTCTCCTTGATGTAACTTCTGTACATTGTAAATATTACAATTTAATAATATGAATAACTTTGTCATCTCAATTATTGATTTAATAATATATCATATAATGCGGATGATAATCTTGACAATAATAGAATCAATAATATGAGAGATATGATGATGCGTAATTCTTCGTGTAGCAATAATTGAGTATAACCGAGTGACTTCTCACGTAAACATCAATAATCAATACCGGTGTGCTACTATACAACCACATGCCAGACATCGTATTTTTACTACCGAGTAGTTCAACAGTTTAACGGTAAAACTTCCGCTGTTATTTTTAAAAAAAGATAATTATGTCATTTTCTAACTACGACAATACTTCCGTTGTGGGGTCCACCAATTATTGTGTCGTCGTACGAATATTTCCTATTAAAATGAATATTCCTTGACCAATCAAATATTATATAACCACTTGCTTACTTTGCAAAATTTGTAAATATTATCCACAACTATAACATTATATCAAATCCACACCATAATATTCAAGAATATATTTCGAGAAAATTATTCTTTATTCATAAAAGTTGGGGTCTTACAACCTCCCCTTCTTATGAAATTTCGTCCTCGAAATTAAGGTGCGTACCTGGTATGTCGAAGAGGTGAGGATACCTTGATTTCATCTAAGATTCTAACTCTCAGGTCATTTCCTCCACATCGTGGTTTCTCCATAAAACTTTGACTTGAGGTATAACTTTAGAGCGTAGAATATGATCCTTCGTATCCAAGATTTTAACAGGTAACTCTTCATACGTTAAATCTTCCTCTATCTCGTTTGATTCTAATTCAATAATATGGTTTGGGTCTTTCAAATATTTACGTAACAAAGATTTGTGAAAAACGTTATGAACACGAGACATACTTGGCGGTAAGGCAAGTCTATAGGCAACAGTTCCAAGTCGATCGAGGATTAAAAATGGACCAATGAATCGAGAATTGAGCTTTCCTCTCTTTCCTAATCTTGTAACTCGTTTCCATGGAGCAACACGTAATAACACATGATCTCCAATATTAAATTCCACGTCTTTTCGATGAAGATCAGCATAACTCTTTTGTTGATCTTGTGAGGTGTTTATACGTTGTCGGATCGTTTGAATCTTTTCCGTAGTCATACATACCAAATCCGATCCCAACAACGTTGCTTCACCCACCTCATCCCAACATACTAGAGAATGACACTTTCTTCCATACAACGCCTCAAATGGAGCTATGCCAATACTTGCTTGATAACTATTATTGTAGGAAAACTTCACCAATGGTAAGAACTTGTCCCAACTTTCCTTGAAGTCAAGGACACAGAGTCTTAATAAATCTTCAAGAGTTTGAATAGTCCTTTTCGACTGCCCATCCGTTTGAGGATGATATGCCGAACTAAATTGTAAATCCGTGCCCATAGCTTTTTGCAAGCTAACCCAAAATCTTGGGTCTCGATCAGAAACTATGGATATTGGCATACCATGCAATCTTATGATCTCGTTTATGTATATACTAGCAAGAAATGAGCAGACTTGGTCAATCTATCAACAATGACCCAAATCGCATCTATGCCTTGAGAAACCTTGGGAAGACTAGTAACGAAATCCATGGTAATGTGCTCCCACTTCCATTCTAGAATTTCAAGTGGTTGCAATGGACCTTTTGGCACTTGATGCTCTTCCTTGACTCGTTGACAAGTTAGACACCTTGAGATAAACCCTGCTATCTCTCTCTTCATATTGCTCCACCAAAATATATGTCGAAGATCACGATACATTTTGGTACTCCCAAGATGGATTACGAACGGTGTGTTGTGCGCCTCCATCATGATTTTATACTTCAAGTCAGAAACGTTAGGAACACAAAGTCTGGAGTTGACTCGAAGTATTCCTTCTTCATTGATTCTTACTTCCAGAATAACACCTTCTTGCACTTTCTTCTTCATACGCATCAGCTCCAGGTCTGTAGTTTGAGCAACTTTAACTTTATCGATGAAAGTTGGTTCCACTCGTATATTCGCCATCATCAGATGGGTCCCTGGAGTCTTTAACTCTATTTCCATCCTTTCCAAGTCATAAAAAATGGGTCTTTGTGTTGACAATATTGCACTCGTACCAGCATATGATCTTCTACTCAATGCGTCAGCTACTACGTTTGCTTTTCCAAGATGGTATTGGATGGTATGGTCATAATCTTTCAACAACTCAAGCCATCGTCGTTGCCGCATGTTGAGTTCCTTTTGAGTGAAGAAATATTTGAGGCTTTTATGATCCGTATAGATCTCCACTTTCTCTCTATATAGGTAATGCCTCCAAATCTTAAGCGAAAAAACGACTGCTGCCAACTCTAGATCATGAGTAGGATAATTCCTCTCATATTCTTTGAGTTGTCGAGAGGCATAGGCTATGACTTTCCCATGTTGCATGAGAACACATCCTAACACTTTGCCTGAAGCATCACTGTAGATGACAAATCCCTCCGAGCTATATGGTATTGTCAGAACAAGTGCTGAAATGAGTCTCCTCTTGAGTTCTTGAAAACTCTTTTCACATCCCTGCGAATCTCCGATAATAAGCAGCTAAGCCGAGAAAGCTACGTACTTCGGTCACTGACTTAGGTTGCTCCCAGCTTTGAATTGCTTCAATCTTTGTCGGGTCAACAGATATTCCATGATTTGATATCACGTGCCCAACAAATGCAACTTCCTCAAGCCAGAACTCACATTTCTTTAACTTGGCATAAAGCTTATTTTCACGAAGCTTTTGGAGTACCACCTCAAGTGTTGCTCATGGTCTTCGCGGGTTTTGGAGTATATGAGGATGTCATCAATAAAGACGACCACAAAGTGATCCAAATATTCCTTGAATACTCGGTTCATCATATCCATGAAGATAGCAGGAGCATTAGTCAATCTATAAGACATGACTAGGAATTCATAATGCCCGTACCGAGTTCTGAAAGCAGTCTTTGGAATGTCATCAGTTTTAATCTTTAACTGATGATATCCAGAATGAAGATCAATCTTTGAAAAGAATTTGGCTCCTTGCAACTGGTCAAACAGGTCATCAATGCGAGCCAACGGGTACCTAATTTTGATGGTGACATGATTCAACTCCCGATAATCAATACAAAGTCGCATACTTCCATCTTTCTTCTTCACGAATAGAATAGGAGCACCCCAAGGAGACGTACTAGGATGAATGAAACTGATGTCTAACAATTCCTGTAGTTTGGTTTTTAACTCCTAAAGTTCAATAGGATCTATTCGATATGGGGCTTTGGAAATGGGTTTGTACCAGATTCAAGGTCGATACAAAATTTAATTTCACGCTCTAGGGGTAGGCCAGGAAGTTCTTCAGGGAATACGTCAGGAAATTTATTAAAAATAGAAATATCATTCAAATCTGACGTATCTTTATTTAAATCCGTGACATGGGCTAAGAAAGCTTGACATCCGTTTTTCAATAAACGAATAGATTTATGACTTGATATGACAATGATTGATTTTAGTGGTTTGGTTACTTGAATTCGCATAATAGGTTGGTTAGGAATATGAAAGCTAACAACCTTACGAAAATAATCGATTTTAGCATGATGAGTAGTTAACCAATCAACCCCTAAAATCACATCAAATGCAAGAATTTTCAAAGAAATAAGATCGACAGTTAATGTGCGGTTACCGATTTGAATCAAACAAGACTTATAAATCGTGGATGTAATGAAGGTTTCTCCCAATGGAGTTTCAACAGATAAGTCAAAGTCTAATTTCTCTGGAGTCAAATTTAAACGTTGAGCGCAAGTAGGAGAAATAAAGGAATGGGTGGAATCGGTATCAAATAAAGTATAAACTTCGCTAGAGTTTATGATTAGCTTACCCGTGATCACCTCGTTCGGATTCCTCACTTTTTGGGAGGTTACGATAAACGCTCTCCCTTGAACTACCGGTTTTGTCTTGTCCGGGACACCCTTTGATGCCTCCATCCTAGCTGGACTTGACTTTGGTACACGATAAAATCAGGCCAGGTGACCTTCTTTTCCACAATTATAACACGCTTTGGACTGCATCATGCAGTTTGGACTTATGTGTCCTTCCCCTCCACATTTGTAATATACGACCGGTGGTCGTTCTCCTTCCTTAACAACAGGTGTTGGTGCTGATGTCTTTCCATCCTTATTGAATCTCCTCTTCTTGAAATATCCACTCTTATTGTCATGGCCATGATTACCACCGAAGTAATTATAATTTCTGGCATGTTGATTCCATCCACGTTTGTTGTCACCGCTTCGATGACGGCTGATAAGTAGGTTTTATACGTACTTATCCGGTATCTATTACTTGAATTATTTGCTTACACTAATTTTTTTTAGTTACTTTTCATGCATTTTGTGTTCATTTTGTAGATTACATGTTTGGGAGTTGTGTGAGCGACTATTGGTAAGGAAAAGCAAGGAAAATGCAAGGAAAAAGCAATCCGTACATCGTTTGTGCTTTCATGTTCATTTCATGTTCTTGGCATGGAACTTGGACTATATTGTAGAGTTTCTTTTTAGCTTTCCGGAATATCTTGAATCATTCCAATCGGAGTTCGGATGCAAGAGTTATGACATTTGTACCAACGGACGTTGAATTTCGCTGTTTTGGGTGGTCATTTGCATAATAGTCACTTCCAGTCCAATTTCGACCTTCATCCGTTCGTTATTTCTCAAAACGCAAAGAATGAAAGTTGTAGAGCTCATCGATAGCTTCGATTTGATAGGTGGCAGGCCCCGTAACTCCTCCCGGATAAAAGGTTATGGCCATTTTACCAGAAGACACTTCAGTAGAAAAAATAATTAGCAGCTTACACCCAAGCCGGGGCTTGCTCTTTTATGCCTTATACCCAAGCCGGGGTTTGGGCTCCCTCCAAGGAGTAAAACCCAAGCTGGGGCTTGGGTACGCGCAGAGAGAGTAGATTTTGTCTGAATTTAAGTCCGATAAGGATTGATTCGAGCTGTTTGACTCAAGGACTCCCAAGAGGACTTAAAGACATATAAAGAGGCATATGAAAGGAGGAGAATTACAAGGATTAGAGAGACGTTTTTGAAAGAATTCCATTAGATTAGATTAGAGTAGATTGGGAAAAACCCTAGTTCTTATTAGATTTGGAGATTGGAGCAACTTGGAGACCATTGAAGATTCAAAGTAGGAGCAAGAAGAGAGCATCAAATCTACAGACAATAGATTCTATCTTCTCATCTTCTTCTATCTTTGTCTTTTATTGTTTATTCAAGTGTGGATTCTTAGTTTTAATTCAATAATCATGAACTAATTCTTTGTTTGAGATTACAATGGATCTTATTGTGTAGTTTATTTTAATATGCTTCGCTATCAATTATTATGTTCTATTGTGAGGATTGTCTATTATGATTTGGACTTAATTGTTTAATTGACTGGCTATCAATTATCGTGATAATCTATATGAACTCGAGAGATGAAGTATTGATTTAGATCTGATCATGATAGCATATGTTTGTGATTTCTGCATAGATGGAATTCATGATTCATGTTTAGGATAGAGATATGCCTTTACGCCATATGTAATCTTATAGAGAACTTGTGCTTTAAATCCTTTTTAATTGTAATTCACATAGAGATATAGTGGATTAGTTAATTAGGGTGTCTTGCTTAATTCTATCATCTGTGGATGCAAGTGAGTATGGGTATTATGCATCGAGAGGTGGTTTTATCTGCTTTAGTGTTCTTTGTTAACAATTCAGGATAGAAAATAATTGATGAGAAGTGTGTTAGCTTAAATGAAGCAATAAGTGAAGTTATGATCTTAAATATCCATAATTTGATTTTTAATTAGTGGTAATTAGAATTAGTTTCGTTAAATATTTTAATTTATAACATTAAATTCATTCATTTAAATAAGATTGAGTTGGTTACGGGTTAGTACTTGGTGATTTTTATTAACTAATTCTCTGTGGGAACGATACTCAACTTATCACTTTATTACTTGTTGACCACGTATACTTGCGTGTTGTGCGTAATTAGATTTTACCCAACAAGTTTTTGGCGCCGTTGCCGGGGAATTAGTTTAATATCTCTTTGCCAATATTAATTTCAATCAAATTAGTCTTAATTTAAATATTTTTATTTTTATTTTTAATTCTCTTCCTATATTTCTCTCTTTTCAGGTACCATGGATGACTTTGCGTATCAATGGCCATACACGAATATGACTCAACCAAGGGAAATGGGGATTGATGGACTTAATGCATTTTCCGCAATATCGGCACAACTTGAAGAACTTTCGAGGAAGTTGGACGTTTTTGCTGCCCAAAGGAGTCGAAAGATGGCAGTTATATGTGACTATTGTGCTGGTAATCATTCGAGTCATCAATGCACCATTAGTTTTGGGCCGGGACAACATTGTGGTGAATACCTCAACGATTATACATATGCTAATTATCATCAAGTTTGGGGGTATCACCCGGATTCATCATGGAGCTATACTTATAAAGACCAATACTACGCTCCAAATCCAACATACACACCAGAATTTTCATGTCCACCTCCATTTCCACAAGAAGAAAAGCCAAATCTGAGGGATGTAATATTGAAGGGCATAGCAAACCTAGAGGAGATGAGGATTAGCCAAGAGTTGTCAACCCAAAATTTTAATAATCGGATGGAATAACTCGTCACTACCTCAACCAATGGTCCTCAATACATGGCTTTCGAGACTGAGACATATAATTCAAGGTTGGAGGAATTGTGGTCCAAGTTCGTAGAATCAAATGAGGAGAGGAGGATTAATCAGGAGCGGTCAATTTAGAATCAAGAGATATCAATTCAAAATCTGCAGAATAAGATAGATCAAATTACCAAAGCCGTAAGCAACCTTCCTCCAAACACTTGGCTTTATAACATAGATGGCGAAATTGATGGAGAACCCAAACCAAATCTGCAACTGGATGAGCCACAAGATATAAGAAGTGTGGACACAATTGGGGATAATGAAATAGAGGTCCACGAAGATCTAATTGGGTCTCCACCAAAGATCAAAGAGTCAGTCAGATTTGCAAAATCATGCCCACTTGGTAGTCATCTCGTCGGCGAAGCTCTTTATGACATAAGAGTGAATACAATTTTGAATCCATGGTGGGATGAGAAAGAGAAGATAGACGAAGAGCCCATTGTGTGTGACAAGCTTCCATGCCCCAAAGTGATGACATACACAATGGAGAAAACACCTAGCTGTGGGCCGTTCTTGATTGAGATCATACCAAATCAGAGCAAGCTAGGTGACTTTGATGCATTGGCCATCGCCTTTTGGAACCTCCAAAAGGACAATTTATTACTGATGGATGGAGGGTTCCTCAATTTTCGAAGAGGAATTGGATAGCGTTGACCAGACAAAGTCAGGCTGAAAGATTATAAATCAAGCGCTAACTGGGAGGCAACCTAGGATTTTTTTATTTTTATTTATTTATATGCTTTCCTAGTTTATTTAGTAGATAGGAATCACGTTATATTCCAAAGTGCTATTCTAATCCATGTTATCTCTCTTCATTTCAGGTATTGGAGGTTCAATGGATAGGAAAATGATCGTCGCCACCATCGCCACAATCACATCATGCTTAGCTGATTAAAGGGACGTTCTCTTCTACTTACCGCTATATTCTTACAATGAGGACATTGTAATTGCTATGTTTGGGGGAGTTTAGTTTAGTTCATTATTGCATGTTTAGTTTCATGTTTATGTTATGTTATTTTGTATATGTTGTTAATTTAGTTTAGGTTCATTATGTTTGCATTCATGTAGTACAACTGTATAAGCAATTGCATAGTAGTATAGTTTGAATAGCATTATATTCAGTTTATTGTGGAAAAAAAATCAAAAATAATAGTTAGTTACTATATTCATCTTGCATGAGTCCAGCTGTTTGATAGTTACAGTCTATTTTGGCCAATGATGAGAATGGGATTGAGTAGACAAGTATAGTACTAATTATTAGAACTTTAATGTGATTTCTTGTTATGAATTGAATCTTTTCCTGTTTAAAAATGGTATAATAAGGTTAGCACGTTAGAGATAACTTTGTTGACTGATTAAGTTTAAATTGATATATAATTGACTTCTTAAGGATAATATTAGTTTGAATAAATGAAAGACATGAATAGGCGGAGATGGCTAAATTTAGACAAAAACTTAAGTTTGGGGAAAAATTTGTGATATATAAGCTTAAAAAAAAGAAAAAAAAAAGAAGAAAAAAAACAATAAAAAAATGATGAAAAAAAATGTCGTGGCTAGTCTTGTTTCGGGGCCTTTGTTACTTGAGCAAGTACGCCCGAGGGGATTGCCTTTACACCTAGCGCCCTAAGGTCTTATATGGTCTAGGAGTTGTTGGTCGAAAGCTCGCTAAGGGATAGCAATGCTAGCCTAATGGAATGAGACATTGCACAGTCATGGTTAAAAAACAAACAATAAAATGGGAAAAGAGCAAAAAGCCTCCGTAATGCAAAGTAAAGCATAAGTATCCCGGATTGGACTCTTGAATTTGGTGGAAATTTGACTTTAGTTTAATCTAGCTTGTTCGTGAATTTTATAAGTTTGCACTGTATGATGCCTTTAAAGAGATCTATTATGTGTTGTATTTAGCATTATATCAGTTAGCATGGATGTTGAGCACACACGCACTATACCAGTAATAACAGTTTAAGATTTGATGATTGACTAGGAAATTGTTGATTGGTTTTGATATGAAGTATTATCATGTTTACTTGATTTCTTTAAGGCCGGTTGAATAGATTTGTCTTTGTTATTACTGCTAGAATTGTAGGAATATAGATTTGTTGCATTCCATTTCATTGCATAACATTTTTGTTTTGTTTTTGCTTGAGGACAAGCAAATGTTTAAATTTGGGGGTATTTGATAAGTAGGTTTTATACCTACTTATCTGGTATTTATTACTTGAATTATTTGCTTATACTCATGTTTTTAGTTACTTTTCATGCATTTTGTGTTCATTTTGTAGATTACATGTTTGGGAGCTGTATGAGCAACTATTGGTAAGGAAAAGCAAGGAAAATGCAAGGAAAAAGCAATCCGTACATCATTTGTGCTTTCATGTTCAATTCATGTTCTTGGCTTAGAACCTGGACTATATTGTAGAGCTTCTTTTTAGATTTTTGGAACATCTTGAATCATTTCAATCGGAGTTCGGATGCAAGAGTTATGACATTTGTACCAACGGACGTTGAATTTCGTTGTTTTGGGTGGACATTTACATAGCAGTCACTTCCAGTCCAATTTCGACCTTCATTCGTTCGTTACTTATCAAAACCCAAAGAATGAAAGTTGTGGAGCTCATCGATAGCTTCGATTTGATAGGTGACAGGCCCCGTAACTCCTCCCGGATCAAACGTTATGGCCATTTTACCAGAGGACACTGCAGCAGAAAAAATAATTAGCAGCTTGCACCCAAGCCGGGGCTTGCTCTTTTATGCCTTATACCCAAGCTGGGGCTTGGGGTCCTGAGTGAAAAATCAGTAGCATAGCAAGCCGGGGCTTGCATTCCAAGGAGTAAAACCCAAGCTCAGGCTTGGGTACGCGCAGAAAGAGTAGATTTTGTCTGAATTTGAGTCCGATAAGGATTGATTCGAGTTGTTTGACTCAAGGACTCCCAAGAGGACTTAAAGACATATAAAGAGGCATATGAAAGGAGGAGAATTACAAGGATTAGAGAGAAGTTTTTGGAAGAATTCCATTAGATTAGATTAGAGTAGAATGGGAAAAACCCTAGTTCTTATTAGATTTGGAGATTGAAGCAACTTGGAGACTATTGAAGATTCAAAGTAGGAGCAAGGAAAAAGCATCAAATCTACAGACAATAGATTCTATCTTCTCATCTTCTTCTATCTTTGTCTTTTATTGTTTATTCAAGTGTGGATTCTTAGTTTTAATTCAATAATCATGAACTAATTCTTTGTTTGAGATTACAATGGATCTTATTGTGTAGTTTATTTTAATATGCTTCGCTATCAATTATTATGTTCTATTGTGAGGATTGTCTATTATGATTTGGACTTAATTGTTTAATTGACTGGCTATCAATTATCGTGATAATCTATATGAACTCGAGAGATGAAGTATTGATTTAGATTTGATCATGATAGCATATGTTTGTGATTTCTGCATAGATGGAATTCATGATTCATGTTTAAGATAGAGATATGCCTTTACGCCATATGTAATCTTATAGAGAACTTGTGCTTTAAATCCTTTTTAATTGTAATTCACATAGAGATATAGTGGATTAGTTAATTAGGGTGTCTTGCTTAATTCTATCATCTGTGGATGCAAGTGAGTATGGGTATTATGCATCGAGAGGTGGTTTTATCTGCTTTAGTGTTCTTTGTTAACAATTCAGGATAGAAAATAATTGATGAGAAGTGTGTTAGCTTAAATGAAGCAATAAGTGAAGTTATGATCTTAAATATCCATAATTTGATTTTTAATTAGTGGTAATTAGAATTAGTTTCGTTAAATATTTTAATTTATAACATTAAATTCATTCATTTAAATAAGATTGAGTTGGTTACGGGTTAGTACTTGGTGATTTTTATTAACTAATTCTCTGTGGGAACGATACTCAACTTATCACTTTATTACTTGTTGACCACGTATACTTGCGTGTTGTGCGTAATTAGATTTTACCCAACAACTGCTACCATTGGTATTATCGACTTGTCGGTTGCTCTCTCTTGGTTGGGTTGACTCATTATCGCGCTCCAATAACTGAGCCCTATTCACAACATCTGAATACAAACACAATTTATGAGAAATTAGGTATTGACGTATCTTGGGTTTCAAACATCTTAGAAACATCCGCGTCATTCTCTCCTCATTATCAACCAAGTGGGACGCAAACCGAGATAACTCGGCAAACTTAGCTTCGTACTGCACCACGGTCATATTGTTTTGCTCAAGCTTGATGAACTCTACCTCCTTCATGTGACGAATACTTTCAGGAAAGTACTTGTCATTGAACAACTCTTGGAACTTCTCCCAAGACATTTTGAGTGCGACAGTTGAGTAGGCTTTTACAGATTCCCACCCAAAGAATGCGCCTGCTGCTGCATAACATGAAGGTGGCAAAGGGAACCTTTTGCTCCTCGGAGCATCCCAAGACATCAAATATCTTGTTGATCTGTTTTATCCACGTCTCCGCCTTAAGTGGTTTTGGCTCTCCAAAAAACTCTGGTGGTTCCAGCTCCTTGAACTACTTAGCGGTGACCGTCCGAGAGTTGTCAGTGTTTCCACCTGCATTTTGGACAGGAGCCTCTTTCGCCTGATGTTGCATGAATTGCATAAAGCCTCTGAACATCCCATCGTTCACCATTTCATCGGTGTTATTGTTTACATGAGGATTATTGTCTTCCTGTTGCACATTATCCTGGGCATTAATCTGTGGTGACTCAATGGTCTCATGTGCTTCATTGTTTATCTCAACATTTTCGGATGCCATTTTCAAATACTGCCACAAAACAAGGGTTAATTAACATATCACATATTATTCCTATACTCTGACCGACCAATTAAATACCAAATAAACTTAGGTAGTCCCGGCTACGTTCTCATTTCCTGAAGAGAACAGTGAAAGAAAGGGTGAGCTCAACAAGCCCAGTTAGAAATATTATGACTAAGATAATGCAGAATAAATTATCATTAGTCTTTAACAATGTTAAACTTATAAAATACAATAGTCATCAAGTTTAACTACAACAGAATAAGTAATCCATTAGAAGAGTCAAATAGAGCATGATATCTACCATCTTCTAAGATTTAAAATGTTTTCATCAATTTTTATCGCTGAGACTTAGCTTAATAAATAAACCACATCATCGAGTCATCCCTGCACTACGGGCCAAGGATATTCATTAAATCATCAATGGTCACGACTATACCGAATAATCCCAGGTCAAAATCATACCAAAAACTGTCCATCAATGTACTACAAGCTACTGAGGACTTTTACCACATCATTTATAACATTACAGGTCATGATTATACCGAATAATCCCTGGTCATAATCATACCAAGTCGATCTATGCACGTAAGCCAAAGATGACTTTCATCACAATATAAGCATGAGGATGATGACAATGACATAATAATTCAATAAAACAAATTCAAGAATAAATTTTAAAGATTTATAAGTTAATTTATCTTGAAATCAATTACGTCCAAATTGTAAACATGATACTTCTTTGTGGAGTAAAATTCAAGAATGCTCAGAAGAATATTTCCATGAAAAGATACCGGATGAAGCGCAAATATCCAGGATATTCTACTAATTTCATGGAGTATAGAAGCCAAAACTTTAACCAAATGAGTATCATAGAATATATGAAACTGCAAATGGATTTTCACCCGCCATGCGGTAATCCACGTTGACAGATCATTTCCACAATTTAATATGGAATGAATACGAAGGATCATTCACCATGCATGCGATAATCCACGTAGATAGGTTATTCCAACAGAATAATAAAGAATGGAACTAGGTCATGCGTAATCCGCATTGCATGTGATATTCCAAATGTAATAACAAAGAATGGAATAATGAAGAATTCACCATGCATGGGATAAATCGAATGCATGAAAGTTATTCCAATGTAATAATAAAGAATGGAACCGTGGCTGCGTAATCCGCATGCATGTGATATTCCAACAGAATAATAAAGAATGGAATAACAGAAGAATTTCACCATGTATGCGATACTTCGCATAGACAGGTTATTCCAACATAATAATAAAGAATGAAACCAGGTCTAGCGTAATCCGCACAGACAGAATATTTCAATAGAATAATAAAGAATGGAATAACAAAAGAATTTCACCATGTATGCAATACTTCGCATAGACAGGTTATTCCAACATAATAATAAAGAATGGAATAACAGAAGCTCTCTTCATGAATACGAAAGAAATAATACCCCTTACCTCAGAAAGAAACTGGATACTGGAGTAAGTAATTTCTCTCTATAATAATTGCTCTATAGCTTTAGTGAATTGGTGAGAAATGAAGGAAGAATGAGCTTCTATTTATAGGAAAATATAGTTTCCATAATTGCACGTTTTGGGGCTCAAAATATTACAGTACAATACCTTCAACTTTTATTTTATTTTTAATTTAGTCCTGCAAGTATTATCAAACTTGCACCACCTCCCCTAATAGTAAATAATGTGAATCAATAGTTTAATCATGTGAACCAATAGTTATAATCATGTGAAAATACGAATTACAGTATAGTACCTCCATCTATACCTTCATTTTTAACTTAGTCATGCAAGTATTATCAATCTTGCACCAACTCCCCTAATAGTACAAGAATGTGAATCAATAGTACACACATGTGAACAAATAGTTATAATCATGTGAATTAATAGCAATTAATTGCTCATTTATCTGGTTAATTACCCGAATGCTCAGTATAACTTCCAGACATCAATTAATATCGAAATAAATGTCGATTTCCCCTAACACTAATAATTCCAACACAATGGAACTATCAATTTCATCTTTAATCAACACGAACTTATTCATCATTAATATTATAACTCACAATATTTAACAACAACCGTGTCGCTTTCGTGAAAGAGGGGTTTTCCCAAGCAGATTTCTCCTTATCGGCGCGCAATTAGATGACCAAACCTCTCCTCGATGTAACTTCTAAACATTGTAAATATTGCAATTTAATAATATGAATAACTTTGTCGTCTCAATTATTGATTTAATAATATATCATATAATGCGATGATAATCTTGTGACAATAATCAAATCAATAATATGAGAGATATGATACAAAGAATTATCGTAGCAATAATTGAGTATAACCGAGTGACTTCTCACGTAAGCATCAATAATCAATACCGCAATGCTACTCTGCAACCACGCCAGACATCAGACATACTTTTACTATCGGGTAGTTCAACAGCTTTAACAAAAAACTTCCGCCGTTATTTTTATAAAAAGATAATTATGTCATTTTTTAACTACGATAATACTTCCGTTGTGGGGTCCACCAATGATTGTGTCGTCGTATGAATATTCCCTGTTAAAACGAATATTCCCTGACCAATCGAATATTATATAACCACTTGCTTACTTTGCAAAATTTGTAAAATATTATCCACAACTATAACATTATATCAAATCCACACCATAATATTCAAAAATATATTTCGAGAAAATTATTCTTTATTCATAAAAGTTGGGGTCTTACATAATAATTATTTGGAAATTATTATGAGACTTGAAAAATTATTTTGATTAATAATATGATTATCTAAGATAATTGTTAAGTGTTTAGGCAGAGTTTAATTGAACTTAAACTCGACAATTGTTTGACTAGACCGTCGGGATGTTAGAATTTTGTCAGATTTAACTCAGACTTAAATAGTCTGACTTGATGCTAAGTTTTATGTGTTGTATAGACTGATATGGTTATGTGTTATATGTTTAGGTTATTCTATGTATATATATAACAATATTATACTGTGATGATATTATTCTAATATTGGGGATTTATATTACTAATATTAGATCTTCGGATAAAGCGATATAGAATGCGTAGCAGTAATCAACGAAACAGACAAGTTTTTCTTAACTCTACTTAGAGTTGTTCCATTCAGATATGCTTATGGTTAATCATTGCTGATTGCCATTATAGAATTGTACTTTGTACATATTGCATGTATAAGTCATGTATGAAAGGCTGATCAGCTTCATTATCGTTCGGTCCAGATATATTTGTTCATGTTTAATACTTGTTCAGTTAAAAGTTTGTTCGCGCTAATTCACAACTATATTGATGAATTATAGCCAGCTTATTATTCAAATTCTTTCAATCATGATATATCCTTAAATAAATTTAAACTTTCTAGGCAACCTTCATGCTCACCCTTGCTATATCATGATAAATATTGCAGATTAAGGCAAATACGGCGGATACAAGGAAAGTTTAAAGACAATTGCAGCGTTAGTTTTTGTGTGCAGTTAAATTTGTAACAGTAATGTATGATAATATCTTTGAATGTTAGATAGGTTAAACAATTGTGTATAAGTTAAACAATTGCGCCAATAAGGAGAAATCCTTATCGGAAAGCCCCCTCTTTCCTGGGAAGGACCTGGTTGTTAAATATTATGAATTATAATATTAATGATGAATAAGTTCGTGTTGATTAAAGATGAAATTGATAGTTCCATTGTGTTGGAATTATTAGTGTTAGTGAAAATCGACATTTATTTTGATAATAATTGATGTCTGGAGGTTATATTGACCAATCGAGTAATTAACCGGATAAATGAGCAATTAATTGCTATTGATTCACATGATTATAACTATTTGTTCACATGTGTGTACTATTGATTCACATTCATTTACTATTAGGGGAGTTGATGCAAGTTTGATAATACTTGCACGACTAAGTTAAAAATGGATGTATAGATGGAGGTACTATACTATAATTCTTATTTTCACATGTCTAGAACTATTGATTCACATGATTTACTATTTATTCACTTGATTTACTATTAGAGGAGATGGTGCAAGTTTGATAATACTTGCAGGACTAAATTAAAAATGAAGGAAAAGAGGAATGTATTATACTATAATATTTCGAGCCCCAAAATGTGCAATTATTGAAACTATATTTTTCTATAAATAGAAGCTCATTCTTCCTTCATTTCTCACCAATTCACTAAATCTATAGAGCAATTATTATAGAGAGAAAGAAGAGAAGAAGTCTGCTACCTCACTACTCCAAAGATCCAAATCTTCTTACGAGGTAAGGGTTATTTTTTTATATTATTCAAGAGATATTATTTTTCGTATTCGTGTGAATATTATTATCGTTCAATATTCATTATATTAGTAAGGAATATTATTTCCGTTCAATATTCGTAAGGAATATTATTTTCATTCAACTATTGTAAGTAAGGGGTTTCTGCCAGAGGCAGTTTCATAATTTTTTCGACCCTCAAAAATTCTAAAAAAAAATTGAAATGATAATTTGATGAGTTTTCTATATTGTGTCCAAAAATGGCGATTTTTGGATGTATAGATTAGGAGTTATGAATTTTATGGGAAAAGACTATTTTAATAGTAAACCCTTATAACTCCTTGTGGTTAACTCCAAAATTAGTAAAATTTTTATTGGGAGTACATCTATATAACAACAGTATACCCTGTAAATTTTGGAATTTTTGGACAAAAGTACAGTTTTTGATAAATGTTTAAATATTCGACAGTTTTAGCCATATGAAAAATAGTAAATGAATTTTAAAAATTTTGAGAAAAATATATATTCAATATGGGACTATATTCTGCTAAATTCCAGAAAAGAAAATTTGTTTGTACAAATTTGGTATTTTTCATGAAAATGGACTAGTTATGAGTAAATGAATTAAATATGTTATGTGAAGTAAGAAAATTGGAAAATAGGACTTTTATGGCTTGAGAATCTTATATAAGGTATATGCAGATTTTGATGAGAGTTTAGGTTATTGGTGATGAAATCTTATGAGTTTGTCATTTTAGGATGATTAAATGCATTAATTAGTAAAGTGTAAATAATTAAAATAAATTGTTTATAAGTTTAAGAAATGATTAAAATATTGTGGTAATATTAATAATATTAGATTATGAGATTATTAAGTGCTTTATAACATTTGGATTAAGGTGTTATAAATATTGATATGGATTTTATTGTGAACCTTTATCTTTTTGTGTCGGGGTTACTATTCACGTGTACGACACTATTCATGTATATGGCACTATTTGCGTATATGACATTATTTATGTATACGATACTATATACAAATATGGAATACTATTCACGAGTTACTATTCATGAGTTACTATTCACGAGTTACTATTCACGCATTACTATTCACGGGATACTATTTACCCAAAAAATATATTTCATTTCTGTCCAAATTATTTTTGGTACATGAATATTATTATTGAATTTTACTCCACAAAGCAGTATCATGTTGACAATTTGGATATTTTTAAACTTTGGATAAATTTAAAGTCTTGAATATTTATCCTTGATTTCGTTTGATTAATGCCTATATAATTGTCATCATCCTCATGCTTATATTCTGATGAAAGTCATCTATGGCTTACGTGCATAGATGGACTGTTGATTATTAGTTCTACAGTTGTATATTTTTTGGCTTACGTGCAAAGATGGGCTGTTGATTATTGGTTTTATAGTTGTATATCTTTGGCTTACGTGCAAAGATGGACAGGTGTATGACATGATCATAACCACTGGTGATAATAACGAATATCCTTGGCTCGTAGTGCATGGATAATTCGATGATGTGATTGGCGTGATCATGACCATTAGTTAACAATTGAATGTCTTTGGTCGTAGTAGTAATCGATGAGATAATTGATTGGTATGATCATGGCCATTGGTTTTATAATTGAATATCTTTGGCCCGTAGTACAAAGGTAGACAACGGATTGGTATGATCATTGTTATTACATTTGAATATCTTTAGCTTTTGGGGTAAGGATATTGAGTAAACGTTCTATTAAGCCTTTGTGGCAAGGAGAAACTGTTGAGTTATATGATTATAAATATGAATTATGGATTTAACTATAATCTTTGGTGGTTTAGGTGAAGACAGGTGATGATAGTTCTTTTTGTCTTGGGTATAACAAAGCACTATTGATGAGTATTACAGGAATAAAACATTAATGATGGACTTTTAATCTAGAGGAGATAGAAGACATTATGTTCTACTTGACTCATCTAATGGATTGCTTATTCCGCTGTAGTTAAACTTGATGTTTATTATATTTTATCAGTTTAACACTGTTGAAGACTAATGATAATTTATTCTGCATTATCTTAGTCATAATATTTCTTACCGGGCTAGTTGAGCTCACCCTTTTGCTTTCATTGTTTTCTTTAGGAAATGAGAACGTAGCTGGGACTAGTCGGGGAACGGAGTGATGGTCCAAGATGGTTGTTTTAGCAGTCCTCACTACTTAGTGTGATAATAAGTGTAATGAGGATATAATTTGAGTTTGTATACTGTCTATGAGAATATTCATGTAAAAACTCAGCTATGTTTTGTCGTATTTTTACACGACAGTTGCATAAAAGAAGTTGTAGTTGATTTATGTAGTGTGTATATCTGGCGACCCAAGATGGGTGATGTATACCTGTTTTGGGGGCGTCATATATACGATGAGATCACCCCGTGATCTGATAAGGACATAGCATGGAAAAGAATCAATCTGTTGAGTGGAAAGTTTACAACAAGATTGTTGTGTGAATTGGTACAGATTCAGGAAAGGATTATGAATACGAGTTAAATGCAATTCGTATTGAGAAGGGAGTTAGTATTAGGTGGGGATTTCAATTGAGGACTCATGTCGGCAGCTGAGTTGTATGACTCCTTGTATGGGCGGGGAATTGTACTTGGTGTCAAAACCACTTAGTTTCTGGCACTGATAATCATTGAAATGTTTGTGTCGCGTTATTTGCTATATGCATATTAAGAGGGTGATTCCTTTCTAATGTGTATAACAGATAGATAGGTTATAGGTAGAGAATATAAGGTTAAGTACGAGTTCTTAAAATTCATACTTATGTGACATTCTTAACTCATAGTTATATGAAATGTTTATGAACCCCTCAGCGAATGGATGCCAAAGGTATAACTAGGATAAGTTCTTAAACTCATATGATTGTGGCAAGTTTATGAACTCATAAGTGTGGTTTGACGAACTGGGTATAGTTGTGTGTGAATGGAGAATTGAGGATTTTAGGAACAGATAGATTGTTAAGCAAATGATTATTAGTGGAGACATAAGTTTTCCAAAACTCCTAGTTATGTTATACTTCATAATTTTGACATCAAGCTGAATATGAACTATGTGCTTTTAAAAATAAAATAAAATATGTAGAGTCGTAATCATTTTTGGAACGGTTTAAAGTGTAGTTTATGCTACTTATTTTGGCTAGACGCAAATGATTTGAAATATCAAAATTTATTTTATTTATCACTTATGTACCATGTAACCTGGTGCAGAGATGATAAAAAGTTAATGGAGTTGTAAATATAGAAATACTTAGTGTGAATTTGATCTAAAAATTATTGTTCCACTATTGTATGATGTGTTATGACAAAGTTATACGATGGCAAGATCCTCAAACCATTTCATTAATACAATACTAAGATCATGGCGTCTTTCTCAAAAAATATTTTCAAAAATTTTAATTTGCCAACGGGGTTTGGCTACACCTAAATAATTCGATTGAATTGAATTATTGATATGAGTCTATGCTATTCGATTCAGCTAGACTAATGTTGTGAAAACACTAAGTGTTCATTAAAAGAAATTTCCCGAACCAAATTATTTTGGTGCAAATTCTAATAAGACTGAGGTAAAATTTTATGCCTGGCGGCAAAGATTTGTGAACAGATAAAATCAAGATTGCCAAGATAGGGGGCATATCGGGCTAATCACCCTTTGTGTCCGTAAGTTATGACGGTTTGCGCGGATGAATTTCCATAAGACCTTTGCGAAAATGACAGACAAATAGTCTATATGACTCCTCAGCACAATTTGAAAATTTCTACTGTTGTGAGTGGTGTATTGGGTAGCATGTGATGATGTGTATGAATGGTGTAAGCAGTATGGTGTAAGGTGTAAGGTGAATTTCGGGGACGAAATTCTTAGAAGAAGGGGTGAATGTGACAACCCGAGAAATTAGACAAATTATTAAAATCTTAAATGACGGAGTTAAGGTCAAATAATAGACCTAGACAAAAAATAAATGTATGCGTTTGATATTTTTGGGAAGGAATTTTGAGGATTTCAAAATTCTGTGAAGGATTTAGCTGAATTATTCAGGATTAAGTGTATATGTGAATATGGTTATGTATGTGTACCGAATGTAGTTAAGGGTCAAGGGTTGACCAGATAAATTTTATCAGTGTCAAACCCTATTAATATTATTGTCTAATATCAACGTTCAGTTAGAAAACCCTAGTGATTGTTAAGAAACACTAGAAACCAGTTCTGAAACCCTAATTTCAGTTATGGGTATTCGAAACCCTAATTCAAAAATTAAAAACCCTAGTTTGGGAATGCAAATGCTGGTATAAGGTTTAAACGTTATTAATGATAACCTAATTAGGGATAACCCTAATTTTTGGATTAAAAATCCTAATTTATAATTAGGAAAAACTTGATTGTTAGTTTAATAATTTTAATGTTAATTAGGAAACATTAATCCTAATTTTCAAGTTATAAGTAATTAAAAAACCCTAATCTAATTAGGAAACCTAATTTCTAAATTAGAAAGATTATTTTTCTATTTAAAACCCTAATTCTTGGGTTATAAACCCTAATGTACAATTTTGACCCTAATTGCTAAATTAGCAATTTTAATTGGGATAAATTAATCCTAATTAACAAGATTGAATTATGATTAGGAAATTTTAATATAATTATAGAATTCTAATTGGGAAATATTGATTTTCAATTTTGAAAACCAAAGTTGAAAATCTTAGAAAATTAAATTATGGAAAACCTTAAGTTTTAACCCTAAGGGTCAAACCCTAAGGATTAAACCCTAAGGATTGGATCAAATGTCAATTTTGCCATTAAAATTAGAAATCAAATGACATTTATGCCCTTTGTCACATTTTTTTTATTAGCTAGAGTGCAAATCTTGCCAAATGTGAGTTGTTCACCAACTACAACCACTCCATGTGACACCAATTAGCTAATAATTGACAGTTATTTCAGCCAACTAGCAACAATAGATTAAAAGTATCATATATATGGCATTATAGTGAAAGAAAGCTCACTTGATATTTAAAAAAATAGCCAAGCCCATTCTCTCTCTATATTTCGGGGTTGAGAGTGAAAAAGGGAGAGATAAGATAAGGTTATATCACTACTTAGCTTTCCTTTATCAGCTCATCAATATCAGAATCAAAGCTCAAGCTTCAAAGTGGTATAAGCCCTAATTCTAGAAATCCTTAAAAAATTATGTTAATGTTGTTGTTTGTTGTTTAGATATGTGTATAAGGGTGTCACATAGTGATCTGGGTGGTTAGATCATATATCTATATCATCTAAATGCACGAATTTAAAGATTTCTCAAATCTGAAAATCGGAAAATTGGTGTCTCGATACCAAATGTCGTCTCTCTAGATCTGCTCTCATTAATTGTTTTGGTGTTTTAAAGTTTTGTACTTGTTGTATGTTATAAGGTCTTGGATCTGGAACTTGAATCAAGTCCAGATCATGTGTAGATCGAAAGTTACAAGCAGTCAAAGGTCGTTGACCGTTCACAAAATGAGTTTCTGGGCAGCCTAGTTTTGCCCAGAAAATTCTGACAATGTTTTGCAGGGCTTGAATCTTGCAGTGTTTTATGTTATTGGTCATGTTGTTGATTGAAGGTTGTAGACTGGTATATGAACTGCAAAGTCATGCTATTAGATCACCCAAAATAACAGTAGAATCAAAGATATACCAGGTTAAACCCAGAATCTTCAAGAACAAGTTCCTGACAGGTAGTTTGACCGGCCTAATTCTTCGTTTGATGTTGTTGTTAGACTGATTTGAGGATATAGAGTTGTTCTCTGACATCTCCACTACATATTGGAACCTTAATATCACACTAAGCAAGATGGGAACATATAAATTAAAAGGAGCAAAGTAAAAACCTCGAACTGTTCTTCATTTCTGGAAAACCCAAAAATGAAGAACAGGTCTGACATGAATTTCGAAGGCCTATATCTCACTGATTTGTTGTTGGATGGCCATGATATTGATTGATAATCATAGTATTACACTTATACTATATGCTAGGTATCATTAGCTGCCCAGAAAACATAAGGATCATAGATTAATTTCTAGTCAAACCACTCACCTTGCTCATTGATAAGAAATCTGGGTTTAGGCTGATGAACTCCGAGAACACCTATAGCGACGGTTCTGTCGCTATAGGGCCCTTTAGAGACAGTTTCTTAGAAAAATAATTATTTTTATTAAATAAATTAAAATAAATAGTTTTTAATTATTAAAAATACATAATAAATTATGAAAAATTATTTTAAAGCCTGAAAATTAGTTTTTAATTATTTTGAGTGTATTTCACAAATATTTAATATTTTGGAATATAATGATATTTAATTTATTTAATTATAATATTAAATAAATTAGTTAAAAATGATTTTAATACTTTAAAAATCATGAGAAATTATATTATGGTATAAGAAAATATTTTAAGTTATTTTTAATAACTTTTGATATTTTGTGATAAAATTAATTAATAAATTAATATTAATGGTAATTAGTTTATTTAATAAATTATGAAAAATTAGAAATAATGCTTTAAAAATCATATAAAAATGATTTAAGTATTAGAAAAATATTTTAAGTTATAAAATATAACTTTTGATATTTTTCATGAAAATATTAATATTTTAATATTAAAAACAATTATCGATAATGAATTTAAGTGTTTAAAAATCATATAAATATGATTTTAAGGTATTAAAAATACTTTGATATAATATAAATATATTATAATATTATGTTATGATTTTCATTAATATTTGATATTAAATAAATATTAATGATAGATAGAATAATGTGGTATTTATATTAATAATGCTTATTGAGTAATGTTTTTAATTACTTTTAAAACATTTAAAAGAAATAAAAGTATTAAAATACTTTAAAATATTATAAATATGTTATAATATTATGACATATATTTCATTAGTATTTAATATTAAATAAATATTAATGATATTAGAATATTGTGGTAATTAAATCATATAAATATGATTTTAATGATTGAAAAATCAAGATAAATGATAATAATTATTTGAAAATTATTATGAGACTTGGAAAATCATTTTGATTAATAATATGATTATCTAAGATAATTGTTAAGTGTTTAGGCAGAGTTTAATTGAACTTAAACTCGACAATTGTTCGACTAGACCGTCAGGATGTTAGAATATTATCGGATTCAACTCAGACTTAAACAGTCTGACTTGATGCTAAGTTTTATGTGTTGTATAGACTGATAGGGTTATGTGTTATATGTTTAGGTTATTCTATGTATGTATATATATATATATATATACATATATATAACAGTATTTGTGACGCCCCCAAAATAGGTATACAACACCCATTCTGAGTCGCCAAATACATGGTACAGAAAGCAAACTACAACTTCAATAATACAATTGTCGTGCAAAATACGATAACACATACTGTGAGTTTAAATACAAATATTGTCTTCTAGACAATATCCACACTCAAATAAGTCCTCATTATAATTATTCAAACACTATTTTACAGAAATAGTGAGGACTGCTAAAACATCTTTCTAGAACCATCACTCCATACCCCATTAGATCCTGCTATGTTCTCACCTCCCCGAGAAGAAAAAATGGAACAAAAAGAAAAAGGGTGAGCTCAACTAGCCCAGTAAAGAATATTATGACTAAGATAATATACAACAAATTATCATTAGTCTTCAATAGGGAAAAATCTGATAAAATATAATAGACAACAAATTTTAGATCAACAACTGCAGCGGAAACAACAATCCATTAGAAGAGTCAAGTAGAGAATGAGTTCTACTATCTTCTAAGATTTAAAAGTCCATCATCAATATTTTATCCCTATAACAACAATCAATATATCTTTAATCAAATAATCCTCTTTGCACTACAGGCCAAAGATATTCATTCGTATCACCAGTTGGTCTTGTTCATCTTTGCACTACGGGCCAAAGATATTCATCAGTCAATCATTCATCTTTGCACTACAGGCCAAAGATATTCAGTAATATCATCATTTAGGACTGAGGATGATGAAAAATATTTTAAAGAAAACGAATCCAGTGAGATAGAAGGACAAATATTAGGGATTCGTATTACAGTTTATCCAAGATCAATAATAGTCCATAATAACCAAATTTTGAAGCAGAATTCAAAAATAACGATCAAAACATGGATACAATCAAAGATAGTAACCATAATAGACATCTTGGACAAAAAGGAAAAATTTTATTTTTCGGTGAATAGTGCTGTATTCGTGAATAGTGTCGTATACGTGAATAGTGTCTTATACGTGAATAGTAACCCCGACACAAAAAGTTCTAAATTTGATTAAAAAGTTCAGATCAATACTTCGGCATAATGATATTGAAATAAATAATATTATATATGAAGAAAATAACATCCCTTACCTCAAAATAAAGGTACTTCTGATCAGAATATCGGATAGAAAGCCGAAGGAAACTTGTACCGAACAACAACTCTCAAAGTATCAAAATACTCACAAAAATACGCTCGAGAATCTAGAGAAAGAAAACTTATTTCTGGGGGGATTTTTAATTCTAACCTAAGCGTCTATTTATAGGAAAATGCTAGAACGCCATAGGAGACTAAAATAATAAAATATTATTATCTTTATATTCCTTCCACATGCCCACTTTGTTGAAAGCCTAGCATGCTAATTACGAATTTTTCCAAAGACCCACATGTTATTAACACCAACCAAAGTGGGTCCCACCCCATAATTTAATAAAAATCATTTTATTTTCCAAAACTTCAATAATTCATAAAAATAGCCCATTTATCAAAAAAATACGAATTTTATGTCCATTCTGCCTGAAATCGAATTCTCTACAACTTTGTAGCTTTGAGTTTTTCCAATTTCCAAACAAAAAATATTTGAAATCCACAAACGGGTGATTTTTAATACCTCAATTCCGACAAAATACTGATAAAACACCTCAGCATTAATTCCTTCATTAATAACTACATAAAATAAATAAATCCATCATTTATATCAAATAAATATTTTATTATCATATAAATCAATAATTAATTATTCACAAATAATATTACAGAATCATAATTATGACAACCAGGCCGTTCCCAGGAAAGAGAGGGCTTTTCAATAAGGATTTCTCCTTACTAGCGCGCAATTAGGTGACCAAACCTCTCCTTGACAGAACTTTCTAGACATTGCCAATAATGTTATCTAATAATATTATTCAAATAATATGAATTATTGATCTGATAATGGAAAATAGTGTGCAGTGACAATTATTGAAACAATAATAATATAAACTAACAACGCAACAATTATTGAATCAATAAAATAAAATTATTGAACAGTAACTACTGAAGCAATTATTGAGTAGTGCCTTCTTACGTATGAATCAATAATTTAACAATACTATGCAATACCGTGTACTACTGTGCAACCACGCATATTACTGTATTTTAACCACGAGGTAACCCAACAAAAGTTAACAATTCGCACAATATTCAAAAACTCGTTTATCTTCCTCCGACAGTTATTTCGTTATGGGGCCCACAATTAACTGCGCCGTCGTACGAATATTCTCGACAAAAAGAATATTCCACGACCAAACGAATATTCCCCGACAGAAATGAATATTTTATAACCACTTGCTTATTTTGCAAATTTGCACATTTCACCCATAGCCAAAGCATTATATCAAATTAACACCTTATTAATTTAGAATAATGAATAGAGGAAAATTCAATTTTATTTATAATAAGTTGGGGTCTTACAACCTCCCCTCCTTATAAAATTTCGTCCTCGAAATTGACGTACGTACCTGGTGTTTTGAAAAGGTGAGGGTACCTCGCTTTCATTTCTGATTCCAACTCCCAGGTCATTTCCTCAATAGCATGGTTCCTCCACTAAACCTTAACTTATGGTATAACCTTGGTGCGTAGGACATGCTCTTTCCTATCCAAGATCTTAACAGGTACCTCCTCGTATGTTAAATCTTCGGCTATCTCGTCTGGTTATAACACAATAATGTGGTTTGGGTCTTTTACATATTTACGAAACATAGATATGTGAAAAACATTATGAACACGAGACATGCTTGGAGGTAACGCGAGTCTATAGGCCACATTTCCTATCCGGTCAAGAATCTCAAATGGACCAACAAACCTTGGATTGAGCTTTTCTCTCTTTCCAAATCTTGTAACTCCCTTCCATGGAGCAATACGTAATAATACATGATCCCCAATATTAAATTCCATGTCTTTTCGATGAAGATCAGCATAACTCTTTTGTCGATCTTGTGAGGTTTGAATACGTTGTCGAATCATTTGGATCTTTTCCATAGTCATGCATACTAATTCTGGTCCCAACAACGTTGCTTCTCCCACCTCGTCCCAGCATACTGGAGAACGACACTTTCGTCCATACAACGCCTCAAACGGAGCCATGCCTATACTTGCTTGATAACTGTTGTTGTAGGAGAATTCCACCAGTGGCAAGTACTTTATCCCAACTTCCTTTGAAATCTAGGACACAGATTCTTAATAGATCTTCAAGGGTTTGAATAGTCCTCTCTGATTGTTCATCAGTTTGAGGATGGTATGCTGAACTGAATCGTAAATCCGTGCCCATAGCTTTCTGCAGGCTAACCCAAAATCTTGAAGTGAATCTTGGGTCTAGATCTGAAACTATGGATACTGGCATGCCATGCAATCTCACAATCTCATTCACATACATACAAGCAAGACGTTCAAGGGAATAAATTTCTCGTATCAGTAAGAAATGAGTGGACTTGGTTAATCTATCAACAATAATCCAAATCTTATTTATGCCTTGAGAAACTTTGGGAAGATCTGTAACGAAATCCATGGTAATGTGTTCCCACTTCCATTTCGGAATCTCAAGTGGTTGCAACGGACCCTTTGGCACTTGATGCTCTGCCTTTACACATTGACAGGTTAAACACCTCGAGATAAACTCCGCGATCTCTCTCTTTATATTGTTCCACCAAAATGTATGTCGAAGATCATGATACATTTTGGTACTCCCAGGATGGATTGCAAACGGGGTGTTGTGTGCCTCCATCATGATTCTATGCTTCAAGTAAGAATCATTAGGAACGCAAAGTCTAGAGTTGACTCGAAGTATTCCTTCTTCATCGATTCTTACTTTTGGAATAGCTCCTTCTTGCACTTTCTTCTTCATACGCATCAGCCCCAGGTCCGTAGCTTGAGCAGTTTTAACTTTATCGATTAAAGTCGATTCTACTCGTATATTCACCATCATCATGTGGGTCCCTGGAGTCTTTAACTCTTTTTCCATCCTTTGCAAGTCATACAAAATGGGCCTTTGCGTTGACAATATCACACTCGTACTTGCATATGATCTTCTACTAAATGCGTCAGCTACTACGTTCGCTTTTCCAGGATGATATTGAATAGTGTGATCGTAATCTTTCAACAGCCAACGTCATTGCCGTATGTTGAGTTCTTTTTGGGTGAAGAAATATTTGAGGCTTTTATGGTCTGTATAAATCTCCACTTTCTCCCCATACAAGTAGTGTCTCCATATCTTCAACGCGAATCATTTCTTTGCCAACTCCAGATCATGAGTAGGATAATTACTCTCATATTCTTTGAGTTGTCGTGAGGCATAGGCTATGACTTTCCCATGTTTCATGAGAACACATCCTAACCCTTTGCCTGAAGCATCGCTGTAGATAACAAATCCATCTGAACCAGATGGTATTGCTAGAACAGGTGCCGAAATGAGTCTCCTCTTGAGCTCTTGGAAACTCTTCTCGCATTCCTCGCTCCATGTGAATTTTATATATTTTTGAGTCAGCTGAGTTAACGGAGTAGCAATTTGAGAAAATCCTTCTACGAATCTCCGATAATAACTAGCTAAGCCCAGAAAGCTGCGTACTTCGATCACCGACTTCGGTTTCTCCCAACTTTGTATTTCTTCAATCTTCGTCGGGTCAACAGATACTCCATGTTTTGACACTACGTGCCCAAGGAATGCTACTTCCTCAAGCCAGAACCCGCATTTCTTCAGCTTGGCATAAAGCTTGTTTTCACGAAGTCTTTCAAGTATCAGCTTCAAATGGTGCTCGTGATCTTCACGACTTTTGGAATAGATGAGGATGTCATTAATAAAGACAACAACGAACTGATCCAAATATTCCTTGAATACTCAGTTCATCATATCCATGAAAGTAGTAAGAGCATTAGTCAATCCAAAAGACATAACTAAGAATTCATAATGCCCGTCTGCAGGAGTTACGAAGGCGGTCTTTGGAATATCCTCGGTTTTTCATCTTGATGATGATATCGAGCGAAGATCGATCTTTGAAAAGAATTATGCTCCTTGTAACTGATCGAACAGGTCATCAATGCAAGGTAGGGGATACCTATTCTTGATGGTGACATGGTTCAATTCTCGGTAGTCAATACAGAGTCGCATACTTCCGTCTTTCTTCTTTACGAATAAAACAGGAGCACCCCAAGGAGATGTACTAGGACGAATGAAACCGATGTCTAATAACTCCTGTAGTTGGACTTTTAACTCCTGAAGTTCAATAGGAGCCATTCGATATAGGGTTTTAGAAATGGGTTTTGTACTCGGTTCAAAGTCAATAAAGAATTCAACATCACGTTCTGGGGGTAGACCGGGAAGTTCTTCAGGAAATACATCAGGAAATTCTCTAACAACAGAAATATTATCCAAATCTGACTTGTCTTTATTCAAATCCATAACATGGGCTAAGAAAGCTTGACATCCGTTTTTCAATAAACGAATAGCTTTGTGGCTTGATATGACGATGGTGATTTTAGTGGTTTCGTTGTTTGAATTAAATATATGACGGGTTGGTTAGGAATATGAAAACTAACAACCTTACGAAAACAATCAATTTTGGCATAATGAGTGGTTAACCAATCAATTCTTAAAATCACATCAAAATTAAGTATCTTTAAAGAGATAAGATCAACAGGTAATGTGATAGTGCCAACTTGGATTAAACAAGATTTATAAATTGTAGATGTAACGAAGGTTTCACCCAACAGAGTTTCAACAGATAAGTTAAAATCCAATTTCTCCAGAGTCAAGTTTAAACGTTGAGCACAAGTAGGAGAGATAAAAGAATGGGTAGAACCGGTATCTAGTAAGGTATAAACTTGGCAAGAATTCAAGATTAGCTTACCCGTGATCACCTCGTTCGGGTTCCTCATGTTTTGGCCAGTCATGACAAACGCTCTTCCAGGAACCGTTGACTTCGACTTATCCGGGACAGCTTTTGGAGTCACCATCCCCGCTGAACTTGGTTTTGCTACAGAACACTCTCGGGCTATATGACCCTCCTTTCCATAGTTATAACATACCTTGGATTGTTGTGGGAAGTTTGGGCTGATATGTCCCTCTTTCCCGCATTTGTAACACACGATCGGTGGTCGTTCTCCTCCTCTAGCAATAGTTGATGCTGGTGTTGCTGCTGATGTCTTTTCGTCATTGTTGAATCTCCTCTTTTTGAAATTTCCACTAGACTCACCTCTTCTATTATCATGGCCACGATTACCACCCGAGTGGTTACCGCTTTTATCAGTATTCTTCCTCCTCATTTGGTTATCATCGCTCACGATGATTCTTTTGTCACCCAGATATAACCACAGTTATGATCCCTCGGTTGAGTGTACTCATTATCTCGCTCTAATAATTAAGCTCTGTTAACAACATCTGAATATAGAGAAAATTTATGAGAGATAAGGTATTGACGAATCTCGGGTTTTAGACCTCTCAGAAACATCCGCGTCATACGTTCCTCATTCTCCACCAAATGAGGTGCAAACCTGGATAACTCTTGAACTTTGCCTCATCTTTGAGACACCGTCATGTTGTTCTATTCGATCTAATAAAATCTACCTCCTTCATATATAGCGAATACTTTCTAGAAGTACTTGTCATTGAAACGATTCTAAAATCTTTCCCAAGACATGTTAAGTCATTGGTGGTTTGAGTGCGCTTCACGGATTCCCACCAGTAATCTACCTCTCCACGGAACATAAAGGTGACGAATGGAACCTTCTGTTCCTCCGCGCATCCCAAGACATCGAATATCTTGGTGATTTGCTTGACCCATGTTTTCGCCTTAATCGGATCAGGCTTTCACAGAAATCTGGTGGTCCCAACTCCTTGAACTTCTTGGCTGTGACAGACCGTGAGTTGCCATCATTTCCACCTGTATTTTGTACATGAGTCTCCCTCGTCTGATTTTACATGAACTGTAAAAAGCTCCTAAACATTCCATCATTCATCGTTTGCTCGGTAGCGTTATTTACAGGAGGAATATTTCCTTCCTGTTGCACGTTCTCCTGGTTTGTGACTAAAGGTTGTTCCACAGGTCTCATACACTCCATTGTTAACGTTCTCGTGACCATTCTTAAATCGCCCATAAAACAAAGGTTAATTAAACAAATTAACATATCACATAATATCCCTATATTATGACCGACCAACAAATAAGCTTAGATAGGACACACTAGCGAAGGATTTACTCATCTCTCCCCTCCTAGTTCTATTCCCCGATCTCCGACAGAGACCATATCCCTAAGCTCTGATACCAACTGTGATGCCCCCAAAATAGGTATACAACACCCATTCTGAGTCGCCAAATACATGGTACAGAAAGCAAACTATAACTTCAATAATATAATTATCGTGCAAAATACGACAACACATACTGTGAGTTTAAATACAATTATTGTCTTCTAGACAATATCCACACCCAAATAAGTCCTTATTACAATTATTCAAACACTATTTTACAGAAATAGTGAGGACTGCTAAAACATCTTTCTAGAACCATCACTCCATACCCCGACTAGATCTTGCTATGTTCTCACCTCCTAAGAAGAAAAATGGAACAAAAAGGAAAAGGGTGAGCTCAACTAGCCCAGTAAAGAATGTTATGACTAAGATAATATACAAAAAATTATCATTAGTCTTCAACAGGGAAAAATCTAATAAAATATAATAGACAACAAATTTTAGATCAACAACTGCAGCGGAAACAACAATCCATTAGAAGAGTCAAATAGAGAATGAGTTCTAATATCTTCTAAGATTTAAAAGTCCATCATATATATTTTATCCCTGTAAAAATAATCAATATATATCTTTAATCAAATAGTCATCTTTGCACTACAGGCCAAAGATATTCATTCGTATCACCAGTTGGTCATGTTCATCTCAACACATGTTCATCATTGCACTACGGGCCAAAGATATTCATTAGTTAATCATTCATCTTTGCACTACAGGCCAAAGATATTCAGTAATATCATCATTTAGGACTGAGGATGATGAAAATTATTTTAAAGAAAATGAATCCAGTGAGACAGAAGGACAAATATTAGGGATTCGTATTACAGTTTATCCAAGATCAATAATAGTCCATAATAACCAAATTTTGAAGCATAATTCAAAAATAACGATCAAACCATGGATACAATCAAAGATAGTAACCATAATAGACATCTTGGACAAAAAGGAAAAAATTTATTTTTCGGCGAATAGTGTCGTATTCGTGAATAGTGTTGTATACGTGAATAGTGTCGTATACGTGAATAGTAATCCCGACATAAAATGTTCCAAATTTGATTAAAAAGTTTAGATCAATACTTCGACATAATGATATTGAAAGAAATAATATCATATATGAAGAAAATAACATCTCTTACCTCAAAATAATGGTACTTCTGATCAGAATATCGGATAGAAAGCCGAAGGAAACTTGTACCGAACAACAACTCTCAAAGTATCAAAATACTTACAAAAGTACGCTCGAGAATCTAGAGAGAAAGAAAACTTGTTTCTGGTGTGATTTTCAATTTTAACCTAAGCGTCTATTTATAGGAAAATGCTAGAACGCCATAAGAGACTAAAATAATAAAATATTATTATCTTTATATTCCTTCCATGCATGCCCACTTTGTTGAAAGCCTAGCATACTAATTCTGAATTTTTTCCAGCATCCCACATGTTATTAACACCAACCAAAGTGGGTCCCACCCCATAATTTAATAAAAATCATTTTATTTTCCGAAACTTCAATAATTTATAGAAAATAGCCCGTTTATCAGAAAAATACGAATTTTATGTCCATTCTACTTGAAATCGAATTCTCTACAACTTTGTAGTTTTTAGTTTTTCCAAATTCTAAACAGAAAATATCTGAAATCCACAAACGGGTGATTTTTAATACCTCCATTCTGACAAAATACTGATAAAACACCTCAGCATTAATTCCTTCATTAATAACCACATAAAATAAATAAATCCATCATTTATATCAAATAAATATTTCATTATTATATAAATCAATAATTAATTATTCACAAATAATATTATAGAATCACAATTATGACAACCAGGTCGTTCCCAGAAAAGAGGGGGCTTTCTAATAAGGATTTCTCCTTACTGGCGCGCAATTAGGTGACCAAACCTCTCCTTGACAGAACTTTCTAGACATTGCCAATAATGTTATCTAATAATATTATTCAAATAATATGAATTATTGAAATGATAATGGAAAATACTGTGTAGTGACAATTATTGAAACAATAATAATATAAACTAACAACGCAACAATTATTGAATCAATAAAATAAAATATTGAACAGTAACTACTGTAACAATTATTGAGTAGTGCCTTCTTACATACGAATCAATAATTCAACAATCTTGTGCATCTGGTATCTTTGTAAGCAACCACATATTCTTCGTATTTTTAACCACCAGGTAACCCAACAGTGTTAACGGTAACAATTACGTTGTTATTCATAAAAACTCATACTTTGTCATTTTCTTCCTCCGACAGTTATTCCGTTATGGGGCCCACAATTGACTGCGCCGTCGTACGGATATTTCCGACAAAAAGAATATTCCACGACTAAACGAATATTCCCCGACAGAAATGAATATTTTATAACCACTTGCTTATTTTGCAAAATTTGCACATTTCACCCATAACCAAAGTATTATATCAAATTAACACCTTATTAATTTAGAATAATGAATAGAGAAAAATTTAATTTTATTTATAATAAGTTGGGGTCTTACAGTATTATACTGTGATGATATTATTCTAATATTGGAGATCTATATTACTAATATTAGGTCTTCGGATAAAGTGATATAGAATGTGTAGTAGTAATCAACGAAACAGGCCAGTTTTTCTTAACTCTACTTAGAGTTGTTTCATTCAGATATGCTTATGGTTAATCATTGTTGATTGCCATTATAGAATTGTACTCTGTACATATTGCATGTATAAGTTAGGTATGAAAGGCTGATCACCTTCATTACCGTTCGGTCCAGATATATTTGTTCATGTTTAATACTTGTTCAGTCAAAAGTTTGTTCGCGCTAATTCACAACTATATTGATGAATTATAGCCAGCTTATTATTCAAATTCTTTTAATCATGATATAAACTTAAATAAATTTAAACTTGTTGGGCAACCTTCATGCTCACCCTTGCTATATCATGATAAATATTGCAGATTAAGGCGAATACGACGGATACAAGGAAAGGTTAAAGACAATTACAACGTTAGTTTTTGTGTGCAGTTAAATTTGTAACAGTAATGTATGATAATATCTTTGTATGTCAGATGAATTGTGTATAAGTTAAGGTTACTCGACCTTGGGGAATAGTGTGTAAAGTGAATTGTATAAACAATTTATGTTTATATCTTCCGCAATAGTTATAGAATGTTTATACCTGATCCGTGGTGATTTGGGACTTGGATTTGGGGCTGTCACAGTTGGTATCAAATCTGTTGGTTATGAACCTTAGGTAGGAATACCTGAGACCAATAACCGTAGTGATTAGGATAAGATCTAACTCACATAGAGTTAGTTGGTTGGTAAGATTCAAAGATGAATCTCGGCGAGTTGTAAAGATACGGAGTTCCCTAACTCTGATAATAAAGTTAAACAGTAGTGATTAATAGATAGAGTCTAAAGGACTAAAGGTGTAGGGATCGAGATCATAAAACAAAACGATCATAGTACAGAAATGAATCATAATATATACGATGAGATCACCCCGTGATTTGATAAGGACATAACAGTGAAAAGAATCAATCTGATGATTGGAAAGTTTACAGCAAGATTGTTGTGTGAATTGGTACAGATTCAAGAAAGGATTATGAATACGAGTTAAATGCAATTCGTATTGAGAAGGGAGTTAGTATTAGGTGGGGATTTCAATTGAGGACTCATGTCGGCAGCTGAGTTGTATGATTCCTTGTATGGGCGGGGAATTGTACTTGGTGTAAAAACCACTTAGTTTTTTGCACTGATAATCATTGAAATATTTGTGTCGCGCTATTTGCTATATGCATGTTAAGAGGGTGATTCCTTTCTCATGTGTATAACAGATAGATAGGTTATAGGTAGTGAATATAAGATGAAGTACGAGTTCTTAAAACTCATACTTATGTGACATTCATGACTCATAGTTATATGAAATGTTTATAAACCCCTAAGCGAATGGACGCCAAAGGTCTGTCTAGGGTAAGTTCTTAAACTCATATGATTGTGGCAAATTTATGAACTCATAAGTGTTGTTTGACGAACTGGGTATAGTTGTGTGTGAATGGAGAATTGAGGATTTTAGGAACAGATAGATTGTTAAGCAAATGATTATTAGTGGAGACATAAGTTTTCCAAAACTCCTAGCTATGCTAGACATCGTAATTTTGACATCAAGCTGAATACGAACTATGTGCTTTTAAAAATAAAATACAATATGTAGACTTGTAATCATTTTTGGAACGGTTTAAAGTGTAGTCTATGCTACTTATTTCGGCTAGACGCAAATGATTTGAAATATCAAAATTTATTTTATTTATCACTTATGTACCATGTAACCTAGTGCAGAGATGATAAAAAGTTAATGGAGTTGTAAATATAGAAATACTTAGTGTGAATTTGATCTAAAAATCATTGTTTCACTATTGTATGATGTGTTATGACAAAGTCATACGATGACGACATCCTCAAACGGACTGTTAATACAGTACGGCATCATGACGTCATTCTCAAAAATATTTTCAAAAATTTTAATTTGTCAACGGGGTTTGGCTACACTTACATAATTCAATTAAATTAATTTATTGGTATGAGTCTATGCTATTCGATTCAGCTAGACTAATGTTATGAATACTCGAAGTATTCATTGAAAGAAATTTACCGAGCCAAATTGTTTTGGTGCCGAATCTAATAAGACTGAGGTAAAATTTTGTGTCTATAGCAGTGACGAGGAACATATAAAATCAGTACTTGGCCAGTACAGGGCATACCGGGCTAATCACCCTTTATGTCCGTAAGTTATGACGGTTTGCGGATGAATTTCCATAAAACCTTTGCGAAAATGACAGACAAATAGTCTATGTGTCTCTTCAGCATAATTTGAAAATTTCTACTGTTGTGAGTGGTGTATTGGGTAGCATGTGATGATGTGTATGACAATCTCGGCGAGTTGTAAAGATACGGAGTTCCCTAACTCTGATAATAAAGTTGAACAATAGTGATTAATAGATAGTCTAAAGGACTAAAGGTCCAGGGATCGAGATCGTAAAACAAAACGATCATAATACAGAAATGAATCATAATATATACGATGAGATCACCCCATGATTTGATAAGGACATAACAGTGAAAAGAATCAATTTGATGATTAGAAAGTTTACAGCAAGATTGTTATGTGAATTGGTATAGATTCAGGAAAGGATTATGAATACGAGTTAAATGCAATTCGGATTGAGAAAGGACTTAGTATTAGGTGGGGATTTCAATTGAGGACTCATGTCGGCAGCTGAGTTGTATGATTCCTTATATGGGCGGGGAATTGTACTTGGTGTAAAAACCACTTAGTTTTTTGCACTGATAATCATTGAAATATTTGTGTCGCGCTATTTGTTATATGCATGTTAAGAGGGTGATTCCTTTCTCATGTGTATAACAGATAGATAGGTTATAGGTAGTGAATATAAGGTTAAGTACGAGTTCTTAAAACTCATACTTATGTGACATTCACGACTCATAGTTATATGAAATGTTTATGAACCCCTAAGCGAATGGACGCCAAAGGTCTGACTAGGGTAAGTTCTTAAACTCATATGATTGTGGAAAGTTTATGAACTCATAAGTGTGGTTTGACGAACTGAGTAGAGTTGTGTGTGAATGGAGAATTGAGGATTTTAGGAACAGATAGATTGTTAAGCAAATGATTATTAGTGGAGACATAAGTTTTCCAAAACTCCTAGCTATGCTAGACATCGTAATTTTGACATCAAGCTGAATACGCAATATGTGCTTTTAAAAATAAAATAAAATATGTAGACCCGTAATCAGTTTTGGAACGGTTTAAAGTGTAGTCTATGCTACTTATTTCGGCTAGACGCAAATGATTTGAAATATCAAAATTTATTTTATTTATCACTTATGTACCATGTAACCTGGTGCAGAGATGATAAAAAGTTAATGGAGTTGTAAATACAGAAATACTTAGTGTGAATTTGATCTAAAAATCATTGTTCCACTATTGTATGATGTGTTATGACAAAGTCATACGATGATGGCATCCTCAAACGGACTGTTAATACAGTACGGCATCATGACATCATTCTCAAAAATATTTTCAAAAATTTTAATTTGCCAACGGGGTTTGCCTACACTTAAATAATTCAATTAAATTGAATTATTTGTATGAGTCTATGCTATTTGATTCTGCTAGACTAATGTTATGAATACTCGAAGTGTTCATTGAAAGAAATTTCCCGAGCCAAATTGTTTTGGTGCGGAATCTAATAAGACTGAGGTAAAATTTTGTGCCTATGGCAATGACGAGGAACATATAAAATCAGTATTTGGCCAGTACAGGGCATACCGGGCTAATCACCCTTTGTGTCCGTAAGTTATGACAGTTTGCGGATGAATTTCCATAAAAACTTTGCGAAATGATAGACAAATAGTCTATGTGACTCCTCGACATAATTTGAAAATTTTTACTCTTGTGAGTGGTGTATTGGGTAGCATGTGATGATGTGTATGAATGGTGTAAGAAGTATGGTGTAAGGTGTAAGGTGAATTTCGGGGATGAAATTCTTAGAAGAAGGGGTGAATGTGACAACCCTAGAAATTAGACAAATTATTAAAATATTAAATGACGGAGTTAAGGTCAACTAATAGACCTAGACAGAAAATAAATGTATGCGCTTGATATTGTTGGGAAGGAATTTTGAGGATTTCAAAATCCTGTGAAGGATTTAGGTGAATTATTTAGGATTAAGTGAATATGTGAATATGTTCGGTGAATATAGTTATGTATGTGTACCGAATGTAGTTAAGGGTCAAGGGTTGACCAGATAAATTTTATCAGTGTCAAACCCTAATATTATTTTCTAATATCGACGTTCAGTTAGAAAATCCTACTGACTGTTAAGAAACCATAGAAACCGGTTTTGAAACCCTAATTTCGGTTTCGGGTATTCGAAACCCTAATTTGGAAATTAAAAACCCTAGTCTGGGAATGCAAATGCTAGTATAAGATTTAAACGTTATTAATGATAACCTAATTAAGGATAACCCTAATTGATTTAGAAAACCCTAATTTATAATTAGGGAAAACGTGATTGTTAGTTTAATAATTTTAATGTTAATTAGGAAACATTAATCCTAATTTTCAAGTTATAAGAAATTGGAAAATGCTAATCTAATTAGGAAACCTAATTTCTAAATTAGAAAGATTATTTTTCTATTTCTAATGTACAATTTTGACCCTAATTGCTAAATTAGCAATTTTAATTGGGATAAATTAATCCTAATTAACAAGATTGAATTATGATTAGGAAATTTTAATATAATTATAGAATTCTAATTATAATTGGGAAATATTAATTTTTGATTTTAAAAACCTAAGTTGAAAATCTTAGAAAATTAAATTATGGAAAACCTTAGGTTTTAACCCTAAGGGTTAAATCCGAAGGGTCAAACCCTAAGGATTGGATCAAATGTCAATTTTGCCATTAAAATTAGAAATCAAATGACGTTTATGCCCTTTGTCACATTTTTTTTATTAGCTAGAGTGAAAATCTTGCCAAATATGAGTTGTTCACCAACTACAACCACTCCATGTGACATCAATCAGCCAATAATTGACAGCTATTTCAGCCAACTAGCAACAATAGATTAAAAGTATCATATATATATGGCATTATAGTGAGAGAAAGCTCACTTGATATTTAAAAAAAAATAGCCAAGCCCATTCTCTCTCTATATTTCGGGGTTGAGAGTGAAAAATGAAGAGATAAGATAAGGTTATATCATTACTTAGCTTTCCTTTATCAGCTCATTAAGATCAGAATCAAAGCTAAAGCTTCAAAGTGGTATAAACCCTAATTCTATAAATCCTTAAAAATTTGTGTTAATGTTGTTGTTTGTTATTTAGATAATTGTATAAGGGTATCACATAGTGATCTGGGTGGTTAGATCATATATCTATATCATCTAGATGCACGAATTTAAAGATTTCTCAAATCTGGAAAACTGGAAAAATTGTTGTCTGACAGTCAAATTTCAGGTCTCCTAGATATGTCTCTGTTAATTGTTTTGGTGTTTTAAAGGTTTGTACTTGTTGTATGTTATAAGGTCTTGGATCTGGAACTTGAATCTAGTCCAGATCATGTGTAGATCGAAAGTTAAAAGCAGTCAAAGGTCGTTGACCGTTCACGAAATGAGTTTCTGGGCAACCCAGTTTTGCCCAAAAAAATTCTGACAACGTTTTGCAGGGCTTGAATCTTGCTGTGTTTTATGTTATTGGTCATGTTCTTGATTAAAGGTTGTAGACTGGTATATGAACTGCAAAGTCATGCTATTAGATCACCCAGAATAACAGTAGAATCAAAGATATACCAGGTCAAACCAGCGTTGACCGACTGGCCGGATGAAGATTCTGGAAAACCCAGAATCTTCAAGAACAAGTTCCTGACAGGTAGTTTGACCGGCCTAAATCTTCGTTTGATGTTGTTGTTAGACTGATCTGAGGATATAGAGTTGTTCTCTGACATCTCCACTACATATTGGAACCTTAATATCACACTAAGCAAGCTGGGAACATATAAATTAAAAGGAGCAAAGTAAGAACCTTGAACTGTTCTTCATTTTTGGAAAACCCAGAAATGAAGAACAGGTCTGACATGAATTTCGAAGGTCTATATCTCACTGATTTGTTGTTGGATGGCCATGATATTGATTGATAATCATAGTATTACACTTATACTACATGCTAGGTATCATTAGCTGCCTAGAAAACATTAGGATCATAGATTAATTTCTAATCAAACCACTCACCTTGCTCACTGACAAGAAATCTGGGTTTAAGCTGATGAACACCAATAACACCTATAGCGACGGTTCTGTCGCTATAGGGCCCTTTAGCGATAGTTTCTTAGAAAAATAATTATTTTTATTAAATAGTTTTTAATTATTAAAAATACATAATAAATTATGAAAAATTATTTTAAAGCCTGAAAATTAGTTTTTAATTATTTTGAGTATATTTCATAAATATTTAATATTTTTGGAATATAAATGGTATTTAATTTATTTAATTATAATATTAAATAAATTAGTTAAAAATGATTTTAATACTTTAAAAATCATGAAAAATTATATTATGGTATAACAAAATATTTTAAGTTATTTTAATAACTTTGGATATTTTGTGATGAAATTCATTAATAAATTAATATTAATGGTAATTAGTTTATTTAATAAATATATTAAATAAATTATGGAAAATTAGAAATAATACTTTTAAAATCATATAAAAATGATTGAAGTATTAGAAAAATATTATAAGTTATAAAATATAACTTTTGATATTTTGTCATGAAAATATTAATATTTTAATATTAAAATCAATTATCGAATAATGGATTTAAGTGTTTAAAAATCATATAAATATGATTTTAAGGTATTAAAATACTTTGATATAATATAAATATATTATAATATTATGTTATGATTTTTATTATTATTTGATATTAAATAAATATTAATGATAAAGAGAATAATGTAGTATTTATATTAATAATAAGTTATTGAGTAATGTTTTTAATTACTTTAAAAACATTTAAAGGAAATAATAAAATATTAAAAATACTTTGAAATATTATAAATATGTTATAATATTATGACATGTATTTCATTAGTATTTAATATTAAATAAATATTAATGATATTAGAATATTGTGGTATTTAAATCATATAAATATGATTTTAATGATTGAAAAATCAATATAAATGATAATAATTATTTGAAAATTATTATGTAACTTGGAAAATTATTTTGATTAATAATATGATTATCTAAGATAATTTTTAAGTGTTTAGGCAGAGTTTAATTGAACTTAAACTCGACAATTGTTCGACTAGACCGTCGGGATGTTAGAATTTTGTTGGATTCAACTCAGACTTAAATAGTCTGACTTGATGCTAAGTTTTATGTGTTGTATAGACTGATAGGGTTATGTGTTATATGTTTAGGTTATTTTATGTATATATATAACAGTATTATACTATGATGATATTATTCTAATATTGGAGATCTATATTACTAATATTAGGTCTTCGGATAAAGCGATATAGAATGCGTAGCAGTAATCAACGAAACAGACAAGTTTTTCTGAACTCTACTTAGAGTTGTTTCATTTAGATATGCTTATGGCTAATCATTGTTGATTGCCATTGTAGAATTGTACTCTGGACATATTTTATGTATAAGTTAGGTATGAAAGGTTGATCACCTTCATTACCGTTCGGTCCAGATATATTTGTTCATGTTTAATATTTATTCAGTCAAAAGTTTGTTCGCGCTAATTTACAACTATATTGATGAATTATAGCCAGCTTATTATTTAAATTCTTTCAATCATGATATATCCTTAAATAAATTTAAACTTGTTGGGCAACCTTCATGTTCACCCTTGCTATATCATGATAAATATTGTAGATTAAGTCGAATACGGCGGATACAAGGAAAGGTTAAAGACAATTACAGCGTTAGTTTTTGTGTGCAGCTAAATTTGTAACAGTAATGTATGATAATATCTTTGTATGTCAGATAAGTTAATGAATTGTGCATAAGTTAAGGTTACTCGACCTTGGGGAATAGTGTGTAAAGTGAATTGTATAAACAATTTATGTTTATATCTTCCACAATAGTTATAGAATGATTGTACCAGATCCGTGGTGATTTGGGACCCGAATTTGGGGTTGTCACAGTTATGTTCATAGAGTTTAAATGTTCACATAGTGAGAATCAACTCTGTCACTCATTTGTATCTGTTTTGATTCATGGAGGTGATCAGTTTCTATGAATCTTCAAGATACTCTTGTAGAACTGATCCTACTCTATATGTTATCAAAAACTTAGAACATAGGTTTGTACATACATACTAACCCATGAGCAAAGATTACTCCACTTAAGAATAATTAAACCTTGGTATGCTTATGACCTATTTCAAACTTCTTTCAAGATGTTATCTTCAACCTAAAACTTGGATGGAGAGAAAGTTTGTTAGCATTTGAGTTTCCAACTTCAATGTACTTTCTCTCTTCTCCTTTTTAGGTAGAGTATGGTCTCTTGATAGAATACTGTTATAGTGCATATGGTGTTGCAACATGATGTACACATTTATACTGATGAAGAACCGTACCTTTACATTGTCAGTTTCTTGACAGTCATTTATCTTGATATACTGAGGTTAGGCATTGATATGCATACTTTTTCCTTCACTTCTGACAGCTTGTTGCTCCAGTTGTCCTTTGATCAATCAGTCATAGTCTTGAAGATGTAGGCTCAGAGAATCTTGACATCTTTAGTTCTTTGATAGCCTTGAGTCCTCAAGATTCGCATCCAGCCGTTGGTTGGCCAAATATAGATTTGAGAGATTCTTTTTTCTTCTCTGAATGAGTACTTCTTAGTACATATGGCCTTTTTACCTTTCAGTCTGGTGGATGCATGACTCTTTGCTGTTGATGCCTCTTAAGGTCCCATATCTGTTCTTTAAACTACAAGATTGACTATAGGCAAGGATTGGTCTTGTTGTTATGGCATTTAAGAACATGGACCAATCTGAGCAGCTTCAGGTGTATACACACATTTACCTGTACACAATATTTCTAACGTGTGAGCTCATCTGCATTTACAAGTGACTAAATAGTAAACTAAGTTTAGAACAATGTTTGTGCCAAGGATCAGACTCAAAACGATTAGCTTTTGAATATAGCATGAGAACCTGCTCTGATACCAATTGTTAGTTCCCAGTAGGCACACAATAGATCTAGAAGGGGGGTTGAATAGATCCTTTTTTATTTTCAAATACTTTTCCTATTTATTTTGTATTGCTAATGAATTAGCGAATGACAAATATAAGAATCTTGTCAAGCACAAAGGAATAAGTAAAATATCCCCTTAATTGATATATTCATAATTATACATACATTGTTCTTAGACCTAGTTAAGTGGTAAGCAATTAATACATACATAGAAGTTATAACAGTTAAGTACATAATGTAAATGATAGTAAGTAAATGACACAAGGGATTTTAAGTGGTTCAGAGACTCAAGCTCCTAATCCACTCTTCTACTTTAACTGGCAGAATTTCCACTAAGGAAGGGTAGCACCCTGAATCACTAAGATTCCTTCAAGGCCAGCTTCCTTGGAACTTCAGTTCACTAAGAAATCTTCAAGCCCAGCAGGCTTGGAACTTCATTTAGTCCCTCTGGACAAGAAACCCTCAGGCCCTGGCTTTTTGTTGGTGTTGTTATTGTTGTTTGTGCTTTTTTACTAAGATGTCTTGAAGCTTGAACATCTTATGTACTTAGCATCGAGGCATGGTCCTCTTTGCATTTTGTGTAAAGACTAGACCATTTCTTCTTCGGTGCAGCTGATCTTCATTATGTTATGCTCATCTTCATCTGATGTTAGCTGTGCACCATCACCATTTAGGTTTGCGAAGTATTTGAGCTTTTGGTAGACTTCGTCTAATACTTAGCAATCCCTGAACCCTTCTTGAATGATTTGCAGACATGGTTCTGCATCTGTTCTATTTCAGCTTTTGGTTCATAGTGATTTGTAGAGTGGCTCTCTGGATCTTCTTTGTGCTCTGCCACTATTTTAAATGCTATCTTCTTGGCCTTTTCAGCTCTCATCTTAGCTTCCATCTTCAGTGGCATTCTCATCCTTGTTGAGTGAAGATTTTATCTGTTCAGTTCATTCCAACAACTCAACAATTCTGCTACTTCAGCAACTCTTGATCTTTGAAGCTCTTGTTGATTTATACTCCTTCATAACCTTTCTGTTGGAATGTAGCCGTTGGGAACTATTTGAATTGCTTTGCAGATTTGGAGTTATTTGATGTAGACTGCAGATGTGACATGACAGCTCCTTTATAACTTTCTGACACTGCAATCTACTGTTTCACCTACCCCGTCAGAGATGTCACTTTGATGTCTCTGACAGGTAGTCATCTTTATTTCTTCTTTTTTGACTTCTTAATTAGAATTTCAGAATCTGTCCTTTTTCATCGATGCTCCCAATAAGCTATATTTGAATATCATTCTTCAAATCAAATCATTTCCAATGCTTCAATCTTCAGATGACCAAAGTCTACGATTCTGATACATATTCTTGGACCTAATCGTAGTGTCTTGTTGAATGTTGCTCATTGACTGTTGAGACAACAGTACGATCCTGAGGAATGTTCATTGGATCTTTAATATAGAACACTTCTTCCTTCTATTGTGCAGTGCTTCAATACTTCTATTTACCTCGACTGATCTCAGGAACTGATAGCTTGACTCCTTGTTCTGGTCTCTTCTGAATAGCAAGACACCTCAGATTTGTGGCATGCCCAGCTCGCTTTCTCCTTGTGATCTCCCGTTCACTTATCATCAATGAACTAACCCAATGCTTAATCACTTTAGCCTTGTTCTTCATAAGCTGAACAGTATCTTTGTGTACACTTCATCAGTTCCTGCTTTATTTGGCAAACACTACGATCTTGGTTGACCCCAAGATTGTTGTCTTCTATTCATTTGATGACTCATCGCACTTGTTGACTTTTCCTTTAGCTACCAACATTCTTTGAAGTCTTCTTTTGATCTACTTGTAGAAGACTTCATCTTGAATGGCTTTACAACTCAATCTGGATGCTGATTGGGTTATTATTTAGATCATCTATTAGCTTGGTAGCCATTCTTCAATTGCTCCCTGGTTTTCTTTAGATGGAATGTGTCTTTGCGGCTCAAACCAGAGGCTTCATCCTTTAGATCTTTTGGGAGTGCTCATTTGTTGAGAATCGTGTTTACTCTACGATGCTTCCTTGGCGTTGTGAGCACTTTTATTGAAGTCTTAGTTCTGCACTCTATGATTTTGCTTGGGTTCTGCAGACACTACAACTCCGAGATCAGATCTTGACACTCTATGATTTCTATCTTTAATCTTGTTGTCTTCATCTGATATGGCTCAACTACGATCTCTGCCTCTTATTTGATCAGTAAACTCTACGACTCCGAGTGTGGTCTACGATTCTTGACTTGGCTTTGACAGATGCTCGGTCGACTCTTAGACTGGCTATCTCTATAATTTTGAACATGACTTCCTCAATAGACTATGGCTTCGAGGAAGTTCTTCTCGACACACTACGATCCTTCCTTATTTTTCCTGACAGTCTACGAACTCTGAGATCTACTATCTTGCAGACTACGATTCTGTCTTGATAGCTCTTAAGTTTTCCTTGACTCTCATGGCAGACTACGATTTCTGGTGAAGTGCTCGACGATCAGACAAGCCTATCTATTACATTATAAGATCAACCTAACAAGCTTGATCTTTCTATATTTATAGTCCTTGTACATCATTTCTTTTTAAGGACTTTACAAAGCTGTTTTGCTTATGTAGGATCAACCTAACACATTTGATCAATTCATTCTAAGTCCTTGTACATATGTTTCTATTATCTATCAAAGGACTTTATAGCTTTTCTTAATGAACGCATACTTACATATTCATCCATTTATATCATAATCAAATCATATATAAATAGGAATATCATTCACATGCTTATTCCTAACATAATTAACTCCTCAGGCCACCTTCCTTTGGCTTCATCCAAACTCCTCTTAATCCCATTGAGTAAAGTCTGGTTAGTAACTTCCACTTGACCATTGGATGGAGGATGTGCTACTGAAGTCTTTCGATGCTGAATCCTAAGTCTTTGAGAAACTCTTCAAACTTGGCCCCTAAAAACTATCTTCTATTGTCAGATACTAGCACCATGGGAATACTGAATCGAAAAACTACAAATTCTTTGAGAAATTTCAAGCACTCTTATTCTGTGATCGTTCGAAGAGGTTTAGTTTTGACCCATTTGGTCATGTAATCAATTGCTTCTACCAAAAAACTGACTTGCCCTTTGGCCTTTGGTAACAGACCCAAGATATCAATTCCCCACACCGCGAATGGAATGGCGAACATGATCGAAGATAGCTCCTTGGGTAGCTGATGAGGAATAAAATTTTGGGCACTTCCTGACATATTCTATTGCTTCCTGAAACACCTACAGTCATTAGTATCCCTGCCGAATCGCCTTATACACTAGCATTTTCACACCCATGTGGTCTCAACAAATTCTTTCATGGACTTCCTGAAGTACGTACTCTGCTTCAAAAAGAACTAAGCATTTCAGTAAAGGCAAAGAAAATGCTCGATAATATAAATCTCCATCGATCAGGACAAATTCGAACTCCTGCATTTTATTTTCTTCGCCAGCATCCTATCCGAAGGTAGCACCCCATCACTTTCTCCACCAGTACAATTTCTCCACCACTAACACTTTTGACCTCTGAACACTTGAGGCATCCAAGACCTCCAAGTATGACGAATCCCCAAAAAAACTTGCTTCTGTTGTGGCCAACTTGGACAAGGCATCGACAATGGTATTGTTTGATCGATCTACCCTTGGAGAGTAAATAAACCAAAATAGTGGAGTCGATCCTTGACCTCGGCTAAATACTTGATTATTCTTGCCCCCAGAGTCTTATACTACCCCGAAACCTACTTGACCACCAACTGAGAATCACTAAAGAGGACCAGACGTTGAACCTCCAAACTTCTAGCCAGACATAACCCATCCAAAAACCGAAATCGAATAGCCCATTGCACCTTGAACCCCTCTGGACTTGTCAGAATTATGCCTGCCCTATTGACATTCGAAGTTGATGACCCATCCACATAGAGGGTCCATGAAGTCTGAACCAGTCGTACGTTTAAAACCGAACCCACAACTACCTCTAGTTGATCAGTTGGGCCGGGTTCAAAAAAAGAGCACTCCACCACAAAGTCGGCCAATGTCTGACCTTTTATTGTCGTTCAGGGATGATATTTTAAAGAAAACTGAGTCCACTCCATGACCCAAGCAACATGTCATTATAACATATCTGATTTATGCAATACCTTCTTCAAGGGTTGATCCGTGTATACAACTATCAACTGACCTTGGAAATAGTACAGAAGCTTCCTACTAGCCACTATTAAGGCGTATGAGAACTTTTCCAGGTTCGGATATCTGGTCTCTATGTCTCGAAGGCATAACTAACATAGTAGACGGGGAATTGTTTTCCTCCCGCCTCTTTTACCAAGACTGCTCCAACAACAGTGAACTAGCCGCCAAATATAAGTACAAAGGTTTGAAGGGATCAACTTCATCAATAATGGTGTCGAGGACATGCATCTCTTGATCCCCTCGAAAGAATCTTCACACTCCAAAGTCCACTAAAACGTCTTCTCATTCTTCGGTCCTTTTAAAGTGTTAAAAAATGACAAACACTGTAACGATCGAGAAATTTATAATTTAATTTAAATATTTATTGAATTAAATAAATATTTTAAATAATTTATTTATTGAGGAAAATAAATAATTGATGAATTGTGGTAAATTAATTTAGTAACTAAATTGATTAATGTTAATTAAATTTAGTATTGATAATTTTATTTGAAGGATTTAATTTAAGGAAATAATTGAATTAAATCAATTGCTTAATATTTAAGAAAATAATTAAGCTAAATAAATTGTTTAATTTAATGGAAATAAATAAATTAAATAAAGTAATGTGTCTAATTTATTAATTAAATTAGATATATAATTATTTATTAATTATAAGGTATAATGATTTTATTATTATTATAAGTTATTTAAATTAGCTAAACTAAAGTTATTTAACATTAACTAAATTAAATGTGTAACAATTGGAAACTATATAATATAAATAATATTTAAATAATCTAGTATGGGAATTAGTGTATAACCAAACGTAGCCTTATGACTTTTGGTTTATTTTAACTGACGTGAACCTTTTTGGTTTTTTACCGGATGAACGTGGAAGCCAGTTATATGTTGCGCATTTCATTTCACGTATTATTTCTCTAAGGCTTACTAGATAACAGAGAGAGAAAAAGAGAGAGCTTGGTGAGAATTGCAGAGAATTGAGAGAGTAATCTCTGCGAGTTTGCTAAGAGAAAGAAGAGATTCACGTGCTAGCTTATAATCAAGGATTAAAGGTATACTCTATTCCTATTTTTATTTTTGGTTTTGGTAGTATATGTATATATATCTTCTTGGTATGATTTGGAAATTACGTGAATTGTGATAGATATATGTGCATAGAGTTTTGCAAAATCTGATAATTATCATATATGATTGATACTTGTTGGTCAAATCCATGAGAAATTGGTGTGTAGGAAGAAAATGAATATCAGTGTTCATATTTGAAAAATAGCCTTAGAAAGAACCAAATTTCATGCGTTATATGAGTTGTAATCTGCGATTTGAAGTTGGATTGTGATAATATGTTAAGAAATGAAATCAATGTAGTTTGAATCGTGTCAAATGATTAAGAAACAAATTCGTGATGATCGAATTCTTTAAAAGTGTAAAAATGAAGAAATTTGGAAAAAATATAGTTTTGATTCTTCAAAATGATGTTCATGTAATGTTTTTGTATATAGAATGGTGTTTAACATGTATAACTATAATATGACAAAGTGTTAGATGTTGAAGTTGGGAGATTTTCTGTAAAATTGGGATTTTTTTGGCCAAAGCAGAGTCTATTTCGAGCTTCTGTAAAAACTGGAACTAAGGCATCACGACGACGGCTTGTGTCTGCGGCTATTATTATCGTGAGCGCCGCATACATATATATGCCGGCGTGATTACCTAGTGTATTCTTGGCGGCTGCCGCTGAATAGCCAGTCATAGACAGTGAAATCTGCTTAATTGCAGGTTATGCATAGCAGACTTGGGTTAGTTTAGCATGCATGTTAAGGATATTAAACATAAAGTGGACTACAATAACATATTGTGAGGTGTTGTAATACAAAGTGTAAAAGAGTTTTAGGTGATTGTTAATTGAGTTATATAATGAAATTAAAAGTGATGTTTTCAAAAGTTAGAAATGAATGAGTAAGTTATGTTTGCTCGTAATGTGATCGTTAAGTATGTTAACCTACACGGTTAGGTATTAGGATAGGGTTATGACCTAAATGATTATTTAATACCCATAATATTAATATTTATATAACTAATTGTTGTTGCGATTGTAATGATATATGTAGGGTAATTGGAGATTATTTTACACTTGTGTAGTTTACGAGCAAGGCAAGTTCCTAAACCTTAACTCTTTATATTGAGCAAGCTTTCTAATTTCATTCTTTTCATATTGAATGCATGTTCCCATTCCTAAATCGTTATTGTAGAAGTTCCTAAAATTCTTTTAAGGTTGAGCAAGCCTAGTTTATCTTGAGTCTGTTTGTGCAAGCTCTTGTAACCTAATTCGTTACATCGAGCGAGCTTTACTTTCCTTATTATCATTCGAAGCATATATTGTTCTAATACATTGATTCATAGAAGATTGTTCTAAACTCCTTTGAATATAGCACTTTGCATGTATATCATGTTATTCAGTTATATATATTGTTGATATCCGATCTTTGACTTTAATTGCCTTGTTCAGTTATACATTCTCGTATTAAACCTTTATTGATGGAACTTGAATAGTGTTCTAAAATTCTAGAGACACTGATAAGCTAGTTCCAAACTAAACTTTCTTTAGTGCGGAAATTCTAAATTCAAACTAAGACGAACAACCCTAATATAGGGGATTTTTGTACGTGTAACGTTTAGATGTTTGTGCACAATACATGGTACAAAGGGATGATCCCCCTAAGTACGCTAAGAAGGGTCTGTACACTCTAATGACTGTTAAGGTTAAGGTAATAATACCTATATACTGGAGACATAGTTCGTGGTCTTAAGACCCTCAGACATTGATTTTGAACTTGTTTTCTATTCTTAATTCACAGAACAAGTTCATTATTGCTAGCATTCGTTGGTCATTCTCATGTTGTTATTATTAATACTTCCTATGTCAGTGAGCAATTGTTTGCTCACTCTTGCATTTAACACTGCAGCTAAAGTTGAGAAAGTCGATGAGCCGTCTACTAGCAAAGGAAAGGGCAAGATGTCCAAATGTTGAAGACATATGAGAATTTTATTTTAATGAATTATGTTAAAGACTTGTTTTAATATATGATGTATTCCGCAAACTGATGTAATAATTTTAAGGTTAGATTACCTGGAATTTATTTTGAGATTATGATGTAACCCTCTAGTGGGAAAGATGATTGTTTAAGTTATTTAAATTACGTCTTTATCCTTTCATTATGGGTAGTTAGATGTAATGTTTTGGATAGTGAACACCAAATTCTGTGGGAATGGAGTACCTGGATTTGGGGGTGTCACAGGTTGGTATCCGAGCCTTAGGTTATGAACCTTAGGTGGGAAAACCTTAGGAAGTAACCTTTAAGGAAATAGAAAATATAGAGGTGTTTAACTCTTATCGAGTTTTAAGGAATGGATTAAGGTATCCATTGAAACTAAACAATAAAAGACATTATGTGGTATGTGTTAATAACTTATGTGCTCGCGAGTATCAAAAATGTTAAGTAAAACTTAAAATATTTTGTTGTCAGGATGTCTAACGAAGGAGGATCCAGTCCAACTAGAGAGGTGATACCTCAGGTATCTAGAGATGACGAACCCCGGGATATTCATGTAGTGCGGGAATAGTTGATCCAGGAGGATGTGCCTGTGACCGATCCCGAGGAGGATAGTTCTGAGGATATAGAGGAGGATGATGAGGAAAAGGATCCTGAGGAGTTTCCACCAAACTCCATATCAGCAGAGATGTATGATGCTCTGTCTGGTAGTAACATAGAATTGCGGGGACGAAGTTGAGGAGCTGAAGGGGATGGTTGAGATGCATCATGCTTCGATGGAGCTGAAGGATGCGGAGATTCAGGAACTTAACTCAAAACTTGGAAACACGGAGTGGGATCTAGTTCATACCAAGGGTCAACATGAAGACTTATTAGCGGTAAACGAGAAGATGAAGACTAACATGGAGAAATTGAAAGATGATTTCAAGGAGGAATTAGCTAAGCGTGCAAGAGCAGAGGATGCATGGATGAAGGCGACTCAACGTGCAGACCGTGCTGAGGCTAAGGTTCAAGTGAAGAAAGCTAAGATGAAGGAAATGGATTATGCTTTTATTACCTACCTCAATTTGAGAATTCGCCGTGGTTGGTGATGGATCGCAGAATGGCGTATCGTATCATGGAGGAAGAGCGTCGGGAAGCCTTACGATGTCTTAATATGTCTAGATAGAGATAATAATAATAATAATAATAATAATAATAATAATAATAATAATAATAATAATAATAATAATAATAATAATAATAATAATAATAATAATAATAATAATAATAATAATAATAATAATAATAATAATAATAATAATAATAATAATAATAATAATAATGTGTGGTTAATTATGTGAATAAATAAACTGTGAATCCCTTATTTTGAGATAAATAAACGGATAATATGAGAATGTAATCCTGAAACTTGTCTAGTTCAGGAAAGTGAATGTTAATAGCGATTATGCTATCTTTAACATATTTTAAAACGATGTGAATGAATAAAATATCAAAGTTTACTTGAAATGTTTTGTGTTATAGCTTTAATCTTGGAATGTTTAAGTTAAACTTTAAATACCCAAGAAGTTGAGTAATGAGCTAATAAGCATATATTTTAACAGAAAATGCCTCCTAGAAGAAGACAACCACGTCAACAAGCACCTCTAGAGGGGTCTACTAATAATAACAACGAGGCCAACGCTAATCCGGTTCAGCAGTTAGTAACTCTGTTGACGGGTGCACTTGCGAATCAACCGCAAGCTCAAGTCACGACTTTCAAAGAATTCAAAGCGGTTGGACCGCCAGAATTTCAAGGGTTTATGAATCCAGTGGAAGCCCAAACCTGGATCATGGAAATGGAGAAGGTGTTCGACGTTGCTAGAGTTAACGAGGATCAGAAGACTGCATTCACAATGTTCATGCTAAAGTCTGAAGCTAGCTACTCGTGGCAGGCAAATAAGGTTCGTGGAGGATAAGGAGTGATAGTGTGGGATAGATTTAAGGAAATATTCTTTGAAATGTACTTTCCAGCGAGTTCTCGAATTCAGTTGGAAGTACAATTTCTGGAGCTGAAGCAAGGAATAATGACGGTGCCAGAATATGCAGCGAAGTTTAATGAGTTGGCAAGGTTTGCCACTTACCAAGTCAATACAGATGAGCATAAAGTGAGAAGGTTTGAACAGGGATTGAAACCCTGGCTGTATAGCAAGGTTTCAATGTTTCAGCTGAATACATTTGTGGCTGTACTGGAAAAAAAAATTATCGCGGAAGGTGGAATCGATCCCTTGACCAAGTACAACCAAGAACAAAAGAAGAAGAAGAATGAAAATAAGGCTGGTGGTAGTAATGTTGGAAGTAATAGTCAGAAAAGGAAGTGGAGCGAGAATTCAACAGCGGGAGGACAACAAGGAAATTAGCAGAAGAAAAAGTTTGAGGCTTACGCAACGTGCGGGAAGAACCATACTGGGGTATGTTTGAAGGGAAAGCGGGTGTGTTTCAACTGTGGTTAGGAGGGACACATTGCACCGAACTGTTTTAGTCCGAAGAAAGGAGCATGTTTTACCTGCGGTTTAAAAGATCACATGGCTCTTGATTGCCCTAAAGAAGCCGTAGGGAAGTGCAAGTGGTGGAAAAGGAAACAACAACGGTGGTGGTGCATTGACTATCATTTGGATCAAAGACAACAGTCAATGGAGCTTCTGCGAGGACTTTCAATATGACCATGCAGGGATCTTTGTCTGATCCTAAGGATGTGGTGTCAGGTATCATTCCGATTAATGGTATTAATGCTTATATACTATTTGATTCGGGTGCTACTTGTTCATTTTTATCCGATGAATTTTCTCAGAACTTAGATTTGCCTCAGGAAGAATTAGAGTTTCCCTTAAGTATAGAGATTGCGAATAAGGAAGTGATTCCTGTTAGATTTGTATATAGGAATTGTAGGGTGGTTATAAAAGGTCACGAGATGATGGTAGATTTGATACCAATTAGACTTGGAGAGTTTGATGTTATACTGGGAATGGATTGGTTATTCAATATGGAGTAGTAATTGATTGCCAAAGAAAGTGTATTAACCTTATGACTCCGTCAAAGGTTGTGTTCTTTGGTAGCAAGTCACCTCGACAAGCAAGTTGTCTGACGGTGATGGAAGCCAAGAAGTTGTTGAGACAAGGATGTGTAGGATATTTAGCCTACATAGTTGATACGCAGAAGAAGAGTGCAAAGTTAGAAGAGATACCGATTATAAGAAATTTTGCAGACGTATTTCCAGACGATTTGCCGGGTCTTCCACCGGATCAACAAATCGAGTTCGTGATTGACTTACTACCAGGAACGGCCCCGATATCTAAGGCACCATATAGAATGGCCCCGATAGAGATGAAGGAGTTGATGGTGCAATTGCAAGAATTGCTCGATAAGAAATATATTCAGCCGAGTGTTTCGCCATGGGGAGCACCGATGTTATTTGTTAAGAAGAAATACGGATCGATGAGGTTCTGCATTGATTACAGAGAATTGAATAAGGTCACGATTAAAAATAAGTATCCATTACCCAGAATCGATGACATGTTCGATCAGTTGAAGGGAGCAAGATATTTCTCGAAGATAGACTTGAGAAGTGGTTATCATCAATTAAAGGTGAGGCCGGAGGATGTACCAAAAACAACGTTCAGAACTTGGTATGGTCATTATGAGTTTCTGGTTGTGTCTTTTGGTTTAAATAATGCACCTGCAGTGTTCATGGATTTGATGAACATGGTGTTTAAACCATTCTTGGACAAATTTGTGGTGGTGTTTATTGATGATACACTGGTGTATTTCAAAACCAAAGAGGAACATGTGGAACACTTGAGATTGACATTGGAGACATTAAGAAAAGAGAAGTTGTATGCCAAGTTCTTAAAATGTGAATTTTGGTTGGAACGTGTACAGTTTCTCGGATACGTTATTGATAAAGATGGAATTTTGGTAGATCCATCAAAGGTTGAAGCTGTAATTAACTGGGATCAGCCAAAGACACCATCAGAAGTAAGGACTTTCTTAGGATTGGCAGGATACTACAGGCGTTTTATTCAAGACTTTTCCAAGATCGCAAATCTGTTGACGAATTTAACTAGAAAAGCGGTTAAGTTTTTTTGGACAGAGAAGTGTGAGGAAAGTTTTCAAGAATTGAAAGAGAGGTTGAGTTCAGCACCTGTGTTGTCATTGCCTGATGATACAGGAAATTTTGTGGTATATAGTGATGCATCGCATAAAGGACTAGGTTGTGTGCTTATGCAGAATGGCAGAGTTATTGCGTATGCATCACGTCAGTTGAAAGATTACAAGAAGGGGTATCCGACTCATGACTTAGAGTTGGCAGCGGTGGTGTTTGCCCTGAAAATTTGGAGACATTATCTTTATGGAAAAAGGTGTAAGATATATACCGACCATAAAAGTCTAAAGTATATCTTTACACAAAAAGATTTGAATATGAGACAAAGAAGGTGGTTGGAACTGATCAAAGATTATGATTGCGAGTTTTTTTATCATCCCGAAAAAGCAAATGTTATTGCTAATACCTTAAGTAGGAAGGGACGGGAGAAGTTAATGATGTTAACTGCTCAGGAGAAGCTAGTGTCAGAAATGGCTAAGATGGAGTTGGAAATTAAATATCCGACAGAATTCGATGAAAAGTTGTTCCAGATGGGAAACAGTTCAATGTTGGTGGATAAGGTGAGAAATGCACAACTTCAGGATGAAGACTGCAAAAAGATAAAACAGAGGATATCTGTAGGTGATGAAAACAAATTCAAAATCGGTTCGGAAGGGTTACTTCGATTCGAAGGGAGAATTTGGGTTTCGCAAGTACCAGAAGTTAAAGAAGAAATTCTGAGTGAAGCTCACAATTCAAGATATTCGATTCACCTTAGGAGTACAAAGATGTACAAAGATCTTAAACATCATTTTTGGTGGCCAAATAAGAAGAGGGATGTGGCTGAGTGTGTGGTGAAATGCTTAACGTGTCAGAAAGTTAAAGCTGAACATCAAAGGCCAAGCGGATTATTACAACCGTTGGAGATACCAGAATGGAAATGGGAGCATATCACAATGGATTTTGTGGTAGGTCTTCCAATGACTCAGCAAGGTTACAATGCCATTTGGGTGATTGTTGATCAACTGATGAAGTCGGCACACTTTTTGCCAATCAAGATTCGATTTACACTAGATCGGTTAGCAAAACTGTACGTGAAGGAAATTATTTCAAGACACGGTGTACCTGTGTCCATTATATCAGACAGAGATCCACGTTTCACATCTAATTTCTGGAAATAACTACAAGAGTGCTTAGGGACACAGCTGAGAATGAGCACAGCGTACCATCCTCAAACCGACGGACATAGTGAGAGATCTATCCAAACACTAGAAGATATGCTCAAAGCTTGTATCATGGATTTCAAGGGAAATTGGGATGACCATCTACCATTGGTGGAATTTGTCTATAATAATAGTTATCACGCGAGAATTGGCATGCCGCCTTATGAAGTGTTATACGGCAGGAAGTGCAGAACTCCGTTATGCTGGGACGAGGTAGGTGAACGTTAGATATTGGGTCCAAAATTGGTACAATAGCCTGTTGAGATCATTAAAGTGATTCAAGCAAGATTAATAGCAGCACAAGATAGATAAAAGAAATATGCCGATCAGCATCGACGAAATAGAGAATTTGATGTCGGTAGTTATGTTTTCTTGAAAGTGTCTCCTTGGAAAGGAAAAATTCGATTTGGCAATAAGGGGAAATTGAGCCCTAGATTTATAGGACCTTTTGAAGTGCTTCGACGAGTTGACGAAGTGGCATACGAGGTAGCTTTACCTCTAGAGTTGGAGCATATTCATAATGTTTTCCATGTCTCGGTATTGAGGCCATATAAGCCTGACTATAAACATGTTATAGAATATGAGCCCTTACAGTTCGAGAAAGATTTGTCATATGAAGAGGTCCCTGTTCAAATTGTTGACAGAAAAGAGCAAGTACTGAGGAATAAGGTGATATCTTCTGTTAAGGTAATCTGGAGGAACCACAATACTGAAGAAGCTACGTGGGAACATGAAAGCGTTATGATGAAGAATTATCCTCAGTTGTTTGCTTGATTTTGTATAGCGATTCTGGGGACAGAATCTTGTTAAGGATGGAAGAATGTAACGAATACATTTTTTTCGAGTTGTGATTCTGGGGACAGAATCCTTTTAAGGAGGGGAGGATGTAACGATTGAGAAATTTATAATTTAATTTAAATATTTATTGAATTAAATAAATATTTTAAATAATTTATTTATTGAGAAAAATAAATAATTGATGAATTGTGGTGAATTAATTTAGTAACTAAATTGATTAATGTTAATTAAATTGAGTATTGATAATTTTATTTGAAGGATTTAATTTAAGGAATCAATTGAATTAAATCAATTGCTTAATATTTAAGAAAATAATTAAGCTAAATAAATTGTTTAATTTAATGGAAATAAATAAATTAAATAAAGTGACATGTCTAATTTATTAATTATAAGGTATAATGATTTTATTATTATTATTATAAGTTATTTAAATTAGCTAAACTAAAGTTATTTAACATTAACTAAATTAAATGTGTGACAATTGGAAACTATATAATATAAATAATATTTAAATAATCTAGTATGGGAATTAGTGTGTAACCAAACGTAGCCTTATGGCTTTTGGTTTATTTTAACTGACGTGAGCCTTTTTGGTTTTTTACCAAATGAACATGGAAGCCAGTTATATGTTGCGCATTTCATGTAACGTATTATTTCTCTAAGGCTTACTAGATAGCAGAGAGAGAGGGAAAGAGAGAGCTTGGTGAGAATTGCAGAGAATTGAGAGAGTAATCTCTGCGAGTTTGCCAAGAGAAAGAAGAGATTCACGTGCTAGCTTATAATCAAGGATTAAAGGTATACTTTATTCCTATTTTTATTTTTGGTTTTGGTAGTATATGTATATATATCTTCTTGGTATGATTTGGAAATCACGTGAATTGTGATAGATATATGTGCATAGAGTTTTGCAAAATCTGATAATTATCATATATGATTGATACTTGTTGGTCAAATTCGTGAGAAATTGGTGTGTAGGAAGAAAATGAATATCAGTGTTCATATTTGAAAAATAGCCTTAGAAAGTACCAAATTTCATGCCTTATATGAGTTATAATCTGCGAATTGAAGTTGGATTGTGATAATATGTTAAGAAATGAAATCAATGTAGTTTGAATCGTGTCAAATGATTAAGAAATGAATTCGTGATGATCGAATTCGTTAAAAGTGTAAAATGATGTTCATGTAATGTTTTTGTATATAGAATAGTGTTTAGCATGTATAACTATAATATGTCAAAGTGTTAGATGTTGAAGTTGGGAGATTTTCTGTAAAATTGGGATTTTTTTAGCCAAAGCAGAGTCTATTTCGAGTTTCAGAAAAATCGAAATCGAGGCATAATATGGCTAGGCTTGTCTGGCAAGACGGTTATCGCTACAAGTAAGACATTTGTTACCAGTGTATTCTTATCGGGCGCCACATGAAAGTAGCCAAATACGATGCAGAAATCGCTTAATTGTAGGCCATACGTAGCGAACTTGGGTTAGTTTAGCATGCATGTTAAGGATATTAAACATTAAGTGGACTACAATAACAGATTGTAAGGTGTTGTAATATAAAGTGTAAAAGAGTTTTAGGTGATTGTTAATTGAGTTATATAATGAAATTAAAAGTGATGTTTTCAAAAGTTAGAAATGAACGAGTAAGTTATGTTGGCTCGTGATGTGATCGTTAAGTATGTTAACCTACATGGTTAGGTATTAGGATAGGGTTATGACCTAAATGATGATTTAATACCCATAGTGTTAATATTCATACAACTAATTGTTGTTACGATTGTAATGATATGTGTAGGGTAATTGGAGATTATTTTACACTTGTGTAGTTTACGAGCAAGGCAAGTTCCTAAACCTTAACTCTTTATATTGAGCAAGCTTTCTAACTTCATTCTTTTCATATTGAATGCATGTTCCCATTCCTAAATAGTTATTGTACAAGTTCCTAAAATTCTTGTAAGGTTGAGCAAGCCTAGTTTATCTTGAGTATGTTTGTGCAAGCTCTTGTAACCTAATTCGTTACATCGAGCGAGCTTTACTTTCCTTATTATCATTCGAAGCATATATTGTTCTAATACATTGATTCATAGAAGATTGTTCTAAACTCCTTTGAATATAGCACTTTGCATGTATATCATGTTATTCAGTTATATCTATTGTTGATATCTGATCTTTGACTTTAATAGCCTTGTTCAGTTATACATTCTCGTATTAAACTTTTATTGATGGAACTTGAATAGTGATCTTATATTCTAGAGACACTGATAAGCTAGTTCCAAACTAAACTTTCTTTAGTGCAGAAATTCTAAATTCAAACTAAGACGAACAACCTTAATATAGGGGATTTTTGTACGTGTAACGTTTAGATGTTTATGCACAATACATGGTACAAAGGGCTGATCCCCCTAAGTACGCTAAGAAGGGTCTGCACAGTCTAATGACTGTTAAGGTTAAGATAATAATACCTATATACCGGAGACATTGTTCGTGGTCTTAAGACCCTCAGACATTGATTTCGAACTTGTTTTCTATTCTTAATTCACAGAACAAGTTCGTTATTGCTAGCATTCGTTATTCATTCTCATGTTGTTATTATTAATACTTCCTATGTCAGTGAGCAATTGTTTGCTCACTCTTGCATTTAACACTGCAGCTAAAGTTGAGAAAGTCGATGAGCCGTCTACTAGCAAAGGAAAGGGCAAGATGTCCAAATGTTGAAGACATATGAGAATTTTATTTTAATGAATTATGTTAAAGACTTGTTTTAATATATGATGTATTCTGCAAACTGATGTAATAATTTTAAGGTTAGATTACCTGGGATTTATTTTGAGATTATGATGTAACCCTCTAGTGGGAAAGATGATTGTTTAAGTTATTTAAATTATGTCTTTATCCTTTGATTATGGGTAGTTAGATGTAGTGTTTTGGATAGTGAACACCAAATTCTATGGGAATGGAGTACCTGGATTTGGGGGTGTCACAAACACCTTTCTACAAATTTAAACATAAATCTCCTCAACTTTACAATTTGACCAGTCAAACACTGAACATCCTTAAAGGTCTGAGGAGATTTCATATCTAGTATTGCCTTAATTTTCTTCTAATTAGCCTTAATTCTTTGCTTGCTCACCAAGTACCCGAGGAACTTTTCTGACCCGAGGCTAAAAATACACTTAGTCAAATTTAGGCGAATGTTATAATCCCAAATAGTCTGAATGTAATCTTCTAGATCATCTAGATGATCTCAAACACATCAAATTTCAACGATCATATTGTCCACATATACCTCCAACCCAATTGCTTTCGAAACACATAATTCATCATTCTCTAATAAGTTGGACCAACGTTTAGTAGCACAAAAGTAATCTTTTAGAAGCATAAAGCGTTCGATGTGTGATGAAGGTCATCTTTGGGATATCCTCTTTATGCATTAAAATCTGATTATATACCAAAATAGCATCCATAAAACTTAGTAAAGCATACCCTGACGTGGCATCAATCAATTGGTTAATGTGCGGAAGTGGGTAAAAATCCTTCGGGCTTGCCTTATTGAGATCTGTATAGTTGTTGCCTCTTTTTTTAGTTCTAACAAAAGAGCTCTAACTAAAGCAAGCATACATGTGTCAATAAGTAATACAGAGTAAGTAGAGTATCGATCCCACAGAGAAAGTTATTTAATTCAAATCACTATACATCAACTAAATCACTATTTTTATATGTTTAAACTAAATATTATAATTGTGAATTACTCTAAATGCAAATAATAACTAAAACAAGAATAATAATGGAATAAATCAAGTCTGAAAATAATGGGATCCTAACTTCATTTAATACTTCATCTAATTACCACCATCATGCAAGAAAGTTCACATATCACAAGAAAGTAGCCAAGAGCACTAATATAGACATAGCCATTTTTCAATTTACTATGACCTACTTACATAGCATCCACATGCGATAGACACCATGTAATCATCAATATAACCAAAATCACTATATGTCTATGTGAAATTGCAACCATATTGAATTTAAGCGCAAGCCCTTATTTTAACTCATACGGTGAAACATTATATGTCTATTTGGTTCACGAAATACACAAGCCATGCAAAACAGCCCCATATACATACGCTATCATGATTACAATCCATACTCGCATGTTCATTTTCAATTCCATACAAGCACTTAAAACGAATGGTGATCAAGCATTCATGCATGCAGAACAACCATGATAGAAATTCCTTATGATATGTAAAACAGTCCAGCTATCAAGCACGTAATTAAACTATATATTAAAATCCGTTAGAATCCCATAATGGAGTTTAGTTCATGACTGAACCAAAAGCCATTATGGGATCAAAGCAATACATGGACAATAAGCAAATAATTGGAAGAGAAAGGATAGAAATGATCAAACCCAATTGCTGATTATAATCCACTAGTGACGTTCAAATCCTCATATAAATCCAGCAAAATACTAATAGTTATCCACAATGATAGAAAATCCCAAGAAGAAGTAGAAAAGATGGAGTTTTGGCTTCGTTCTACGTTGGAATCTCTCTCAGAGTGTAAACCCTAGTTCCCAATATGAAAATACGTCCAAACTACTGAATGATGCGTCTGACACCAGTCAGAATCGTTTTTAATTAATTACAACCCTTAAAATTAAAAATTAAACTAAACAATTTCAAGAAGATCGGTCATCGCGTATGGCGTCACGCGCCTCCTTTGTAATCCTCACAAGGCACGCGCTTCAAAATCTGGTCCATCCGGGATTGTTACATACAAGGCCCTCAAGCTCAGATAGTGCAGTAGCGCTGCTTCGTCAGATGTATTCTAGTTTTGCTTCTGATTCTGGTTCTGCAGTATTGCTGATGCCACTGATTTGCTCTGCTGCTCATTCTTTTCATGCTTGGTTTCCTTGCTCCACTAGATCCTCACGCCATGCACCCATTAGCCTTATGCCATATAATACCACAATATTAGTCCATTTCCTGCACTTCTACACCAAAAGAGTTCTCAGTATATGCAATGCGAAATAACATGAAATGCAACTAAAAACACACTAAAATGTACTTGAGATGGGCATAGTTCGCGTGAATTAATATCTAATAAGTAGGTATAAAATCCACTTATCAATAGTTAATGCTAATCCTCCACTTTTCATTCTTCTTCTGAACTAAGACCGCATTTGCCAACCATTCAGAATAATCTATTTTAAATATGAAGTCAGCCACTAACAACTTGGAAACCTCATATCAATAATCTTCTGTCGTTCGGGGACGAAGATCCTCCTCTTTTGTCGGATAGGTTTCCTGGAAGAGTCTACATTCAGTTGGTGCACAATAATAGATTCATCTATCCCTGGCACATTACTGGGTTCTTGCAAGCCCGAACTGATCTTGATCGTTTTCTCCTTATTCCCCGTAATTAACTCAATGTCTTCAGTTATTCGGATGGAAAAGTGAGGGGTTCTGTACTTCCCACGGTAAATGGTTTCACCTTGATTGCCATAGTCTGCCTTTATATACTGACTCCAACTCCTAATGATATCAGTGAATTCCTGTAGCTTCTTCGAGCTATATCCAAGTCTCCCTTAACTTCGCCAACCCCATTCATGTAAGAAACTTTAGTTTGAAGTGGGGGATAGAGGTCACCACCTGCAAAGCTGTCAGCGTTGGTCATCCCAAAATGGCATTGTACGCCGAATCTATTTGCACCACCAAGAATATGAAATTCACTTCAACCTACTGGGGGACTGTTCCAAAGATAACCAGCAATTTGATAGTTCTTGCCACACACACGAGATTATTGTTAAACCCGTAAAAAGGGGGCTCCTGGCCGACTTCCATCATTCTCCCCTCTAAATCCAACCTCTGGTATATATGAGCATATAATATGTTGATAAAAGAACCATTGTCAATCATAATCCGCTTCATATCCACCGAACCGACCTGTTTCATGATAGTCAAAGCTCCTTCATGTGGTTCAATAGGTTTCCATTGGTAATCCTCATCGGTGAAAGAAATAATCATTTCAAGGTATTGTCAATCCTTCCTAGTAGGCTGTTCGAACACAGTCAGTACAGAATCCAAAACCTCTCACATCTTCTTTTCTGTCACCTTTCCAACTGAGCCCCCTATTATCATGTTCCCCATAAACCGGGTTGACTGTACTTATTCAGATTGTGGTTGAGGGTTTGGGTTCTGCTTTTGGTTGGTGTTACTAGGTTTCCTACCCGAACCTTCTTACCTAGAGACATACTGGACCAATTCCCTGTTTTAGACATTCTATTTGATTAAGTTCTTCAAATTCCAATAATCTTCGGTGGAGTATCTAGAGGTTTGATAATAGTCATAGTATCTATTCTAGTTTCCTCTCCATAGACGAGTGTTTGCTGGACAGGGCTCAAAGTATGGCTTATCTCTCATCTCCTCTAGTATCTTGACCCGAACCATGTTAAGAGGGGTATAAACTTTGTTGACACCTTAGTTCAGGAAGGGTGATCGGCTTTTTCCCGAACCCCCATTATTGAAACTCCTCTTTGTCTGGTTGTCTGGCATGTTCTGATTATTATTTGACTTGGGATGGTTATTCTATCTCGATCTCTAGGCCTCTCTGAAGATTGTGCATTTGGCCTCAGGCTCCCCATAGCTTCTTCGATCGCGATGAAACCCTCTGCTCAGTCATATGATTCAGCAAGATATTTCGGGGGCGTTGAACATCATGTTCCTTACCAATTTTTTAAACCTTACCATGTCCAACCCCATGGTAAAGTATTCGAGGGCCTGGGGACCATTCAATTCAGTCATCGATCTGACTGCCTCTTGAAACCCTTTCATATACTAACTTAGGGTCTAATTAGAATACAGTCGTATTTGCATCAGGGAAGCGGTCGGCTTCCCCTTTCTTTTATTACTCTTGAACCGACTATGAAACTTATCACAAAGTTCTTTCCACGATGAGATTAAGTTCGGGGACAGTGACGTCATCCACTGTTGAGCCTCCTTCCTCAAGGTTGTGATGAACATCTGGCACTTTGCAGCATCAGAATAGTCATAGAACTTCATGAACTGATTATACATCTTGGTGTGGTCATAGGGATTGCCAGTACCATCGTAATTCTCCATATGCGGGACCTTCTTGTTAGGGTCGGCCCAAACATGATCGATATTGGGAGAGAAGGGCAAAGTAGGATTAATTGCTATAACTTTTTCCTGATTGACCTCCTCCAGCTTCTTTTCCAGTTGTGCTACTCTTCATACGAGAGGGTCAGACTCATCCTTCTAGGGGGATAAATTGTGCCTATCATGATCATGCTCCGGCGAGGCCACCCGCTGCTTACGTCCTGACCTCCCTCTCCCTTCACTACTGCCTTCCCGATAACGAATCCTATGTCTTCTCTTCTCGCACCGAGAACCGTCTGAACGATGTGTCCTAGATCGGTCCTCTGTCATGGCTTCTCGAAGACAATAATGGCTAGAAGAAACTTCTTCCCCTCCCAATAGTACTGCCATTTTGGAGTCCAGTTCCTTCTACTGAAGGCGTAGGGCCTCCATATGGCCCTTTTTCTCCTGCATCTTTCTGGCCCGAATCAGCTCCCTTTTGTCCTAACCGTCACATTTTGAATTTCATTCTTCAGCATGATTATGGGGGTCTGCCATCTTCTGTGTGGCTGAGAATAGCTTTTGTCTTATTGGGGTCGTTTTACCCTTCATTGGACCCACATAATAACTGTTGGGCCCGAGTTTTTCCTAAACATTAACCGAAGGCCCCAACCTGTACTTGACCGAACCCTTGGGTTGAGAAGGCGGGTTGGCCGTTGATTTATCCCGGGCTAAAACTGTGTTTGCCTTGCTCGTTACCATAACTCCGGTTAAAATTTTGGGTGATTAGAAATAATTATCTAGCACTAATGAGCCCTTCTTCTAGTGCCAATGTTAACGCCAAGATTCGTCCATGTGTCCAATCACTAAAATGCATCCAATCCTGCATAGAAAACAAAGTCACACATAGGAACATGACAACTTGGGTCCCCAGGAGATAGCTTCAGTGTGAGAATAAGTGCAGGCTAAAAATAGGTTACAATGAAGGCTTAATATTCTAGTACTGAAAAGTAATCAAGTACCTGTAATTAGGATATAACCTTGTATTTATAGTGATCATACCTCCCTGAATGCCTCGTTCCCAAATTGGAATAGAATTCTTCATTATAGTGGATACCATATTGAGATAGAAGAGAATCTATTTAAAGAAAAGAAGTCGAACACTATCCTGATTTTTTCCTTAGGAATTGGAAATTAAATGCAATTAGGAATCTTAGATTCCTTAAAGTTCTCACACTTCCCAAAATAGACTTCTACGCGGGGAAAATTCCTCCACGTGGATTATGGCCCATCGAATCGCCTTGCTAAATCAATCACGTCCCAACAATCGTCAAAACTGTCGGTGCAGCTAAAACTTCCATTTCTTTTTATCACAAATTTTCCCTCTTATTCTCAAGTTCAACTTCTAATTGTTTACTCTGCCACTTGAAACCGTCATTTGGCTTCTCATAAGATGAGCTTAGTCCATTGTAATATTCAACCGCTGGTGAAGCAACGAATTTCTTAGTGAGCTCTACAATCTGTTCCACAATTTTTTTCTGCTTGAGAGAACTTCTGCTTTGTGTCATTTAGCTCAACATGTTTCTCTTTATCCTTCAACATTGTCATCGGTTGAACAAGCTCGCCTTCTCTACCATTCATGAGCATCCTTAGCTCACTTATCTCCCAATTAATGTCCTTCGACGCTTTCCACGTATTCCACAGTTCTAAATCTTTCAATTCCAATTTAATCCGAAGCTTAGATTTCAAATGCTCAATTTCCATTCTAGCTTCCATAAGTTCCACCTCTTTTACCTGAATCAACCCTTGTTTATCTTCAAAATCAGTACTTTTTATGTATAGCTTCTCTTTAGGAAAAGAATTCTCTATAATCGCTTGTTGCATGCAAGATTTCTCTTTGTTTAACTCCTCTTTTAGCTCTTTAATTAGCTCATTCTTCAACGATAAGTCCAGTTCAAGCTCTTGGTTTCAAGCCTCCCAAACCTTAATCTTTAATCTTTCACTCTATAATTCTATTCGAGTATCTTTAAAATTCGTCGCATAAAACATAACACTTGCCTTTTGTCTTCAAGTTCTATAAGTTGTTTCTTTAGCAGTTCTTCTTGTTCTTCTTGTTCTTCACTTTTTTTCTCTAGAGGAAGCCAGAGCTTTATGAGATGAGATATGTTGGATTTTTGCTACAAAATCTTATTTATCTATTTATTTAATTTTTATTTATTTATGTTGGACATTTATTTATTAATAAAATTACATCATTCATCATTCATTAAATGATCGTTTAGTTTGTTTATATATATTTCCATATTATATACGTTATGGTTTATGTGTATAAATAAATGTTATACACGGAAGATATAAATCATATGCAATATATAAATAAAGAAATAATAGTTTATAATATAGGATGATTTGGAGATATTACCATGTAGGTTATAGTACTTTAACAGAGATGATTTATCTTGATCATAGAAGTTGAACTTCTAATTAAAGTACTAGTGCATTAAGCGGATCATGTGATAATATTTTATTTATAAAATATTTTCACATAAATACTAATTTGTAAAATTTCTTAATTTTGAAATAATAGTGGACTTAATATTGATATATATATATATATATATATATATATAAATTTGATGTTCTAATGAGTGAGATTACATCGTGTTAATTAATACCTCGTAATGTCGATTATTATATTTAATTAATATTATAAATATTATTATTGTCAAAACATGTATTGACAAGATTTTATTTATAATTTGATGTTCTTAAGAGAGGATAAGGATCAATGTTATTATATATATCATTGATTAGAAACGTATGAGGTACTTTTTCTTATTAGAAGAAAATATCAAATTTCGTATTTTCTCTTTTCAGCCTAGAAAAATAAAACATATCTTGGGTTTTTTTTAAAAGGGTGCTTTGGAGGCCACACTCCAGGTTCAGTTTAAGTTCATAGGTGGGAAGATCTTGAGGATAGTCTCTTGTACGATTTTTCAAAATGTGTTACTCCAACCAAGCACGCGTTTTAGATATGTTGGTTGATTTCACAATCAAAGCAAACGTGCAAGTATACACGGTCTACAAGTAATAGAGTGATAAGATAGAGTGTCGATCCCACAGAGAATTCTAATTAATAAATTCCAACTACTAGTACTGTATCAATCCAATTTTATTTAAACAACCATAAAATGTGATTTTTATAATTAAGAAAATTAAGTTAAACAATTAAAAGAGATTATTCTAAAATAAAGCAAATAAACAGAACTAAGATTTGAATGAATTCAGATAAATGAGGATTAAAACTCCAATATCCCCAATTATGAACTATAAATCAATTATTCAATTATCCCAATTATTATGCCTACTGAATTGTTAACAGGAATTCTCTAATGCCAAAAGTCCTTTTCCAAGTGATCAATTGTCTTCTATTTAATCCAGATTAATCTTGCTATATTCCTATGCAAAACAATTGAATTAAACTCCTTTCAATCCCAATTCCTTATGTGTTACATGCGGTGAACAGATAATTCCATTCAATTCATAAACCTAATTATTCACTTTACAAATAACTAAGTCGCATGTCATCATGCCTAGTTCTAACCCTAGAATTCCTCTTTCAATTCATTCTAGAGTAACAAGGTAATTATTGGCCAGATAATTAATCAATCGGCACAAGGCAAGATGAACAATTCACTTCAACATAAATAATTGGAATAAATTAAATAACTAATTTATAGACATAAAAGGTTCAATTAAAATCTTAATTAAAGAAATTAGTTTATAGAAGAAATTAAAACCAACAATCTTTGAAAAATCATCCTTAAAGAATTACACCAATTAAAAGAATGAAGAAGAAGAAAAACTCCAAGTAAAAATCTTCAAATTCTCCTCTTGACTCCTTGATCAGCCTCCAATTGTGTAGATTAGTCCCCTACTTCAATGGAAATAACCATTATATACTTCACTTGTCCAACCACAATCCATTTCCAACTCAAATTGCCAAATAACCACCACTTTAATGCAAGTCACCGCTCGTCCACGCGCCGCCCTCTGTCAACTAACATTCATTCCCAGTAGCCCGGCCGCTTGAAATGAACTAAGTGTAAATACCGACGAGGTAAAGAAAGTTGCTAATATGCCCTTTTTCAACTCAAAATCTCCCAAGTGTTCCTACCGCTCCCACATCTGTAAAACACAACTAAACACAATAAAAATGCTTTCAAACAACTCGAGGATACAACAATTTACTCTCAAGTATATCCAATTCATGGGTATATTACCCAATCATCAAATACCCCCAAACTTAAATCGTTACGTGTCCTCAAGCAACAAAACACAAACAACACGAAAAATTAACTACCATGAAAATGTAAACTATCTATATGTTCTTAATTCCAGCAATCCAATAGCACACATATATTCATAGGTCTCCGAAAAATCACAAAAATATGCTAATACATCATGTTACTGCAATTCAATAACATCCCAACAATCAATGAATCTAAATCTGTTAATACTGATATTGTGAGTGTGTGTTCAACAACCATGCAAAACAATGAAAAAAAAATATGAAAGATAACAAATTTCTTAATAGGCATCATACAGTGTAAAATCGAAAACTCATCAAATAAACTTGATTCGGCTGAAATCAAACAACTACCAAAGTTCAAGGGTCAAAATGGAATACTTATGCTTTTTTTTATAACGGGGGCTTTTTCACTTTTCCCGCTTTATTATATTTTTTTTCTCATGACTATGCATTGTCTTATTCCCTTAGGCTTTTCAGTGTTACCTTAACGAGCTTTCGACCAACGACTCCCAAGCCATTAAGACCTTAGGGCGCTATGTGTAGAGACAATCCTCTCGGGCTTACTTACTCAAGTAACAAAGGCCACAAAACTAGACAAGCATGCCACGGTCTTTTTTTTTTTAAAGCTTATATACTCCAAATATTTTTTCCCCCAAACTTAAGTTTATGTCTACATTCAGCCTTCACTAGCTATTCAAATTATTCCTTCATTTCACTAGCATTCATCCTTTAGAACTCTATTATCTATCCATTTAAACTATCATAGCAAACATGGTCATTTTTCAAAACGTGTTATCCTGATAATATCAGTGGCAAACAGATAAAGATTTATGTCATATCAAGAAAATCATATCACTGACTCAACAATCTTTACTAGACTTGTTCATGCAAATTTTAATTTCATCATTGGCCCCGAACATACGTACTATCAAAAGATGGAATTAACATGCAATCCTAAATGCAACATTTAACCAACAATAACAATTCCAATTATCCACAATGACAATTAACACTACAATCTACTAATGCAATTAGAAATTAACTACCCCCAAACTTATCTAGAGCAATGTCCTCATTCGAAAAATAAAGCAAAATAAAACAAAGGACTTCCCTGACGAGCTTATGCCTCGGGAGGAGCACATCCTCCTCTCTCATCTCTAGATCGGAAGGGGGAAACACATGCAAAATAGGAGCAGTGGGGAACTGGTTGAGATTAACACCCGGGAACAGCTGGGCGTTCTTGGCATTTTGAGCAGCAAACTGGTCAACCAAATATTTGTATATAACATCTTGACGTTCAGACAAGCGGACATTCTGGGCTTCGAGATTGTAGAACCATCCATCTATCTCATGCTGAACCGCTTCAGGAACCACACCACGGTGAACTGCGGAGGAAGGGCCATAAGTAGGTGGAGCTTAAGGTGGTGGAGTTTGAGTAGCTTCAACTTGGGGAATTATGAAACCTAATCCCCTAGGATGGTTCTCCCCACCTGTCCACACTTTATACCTGCTGATCAACTTGTGGTCTAACACGGGTATTGGCATCTGAATCATCTCATCCGACTTCCATTTTACCCCAAACTTAGCACACAAAACACAGATGAGAGACGGATGTGGTAACCCTCATGTGGTACCTCGTCATGACGCTCGGAGAATAGACTGTTAAATAAGGTGACCAACTTCAATTTTGAAACCTTTAATTATCGAATATAACAGCAATGCTCGCTCCTTCATGACATGGCTCACATGTGTACAAGGCATCAGTTTAGCACATAAAAAGGCATACCAAGCCTTTCCATATAAACTAAGGTGTGAAAGAGGAAATGTCATGCTACCCCGTTCATGCATAGTCCATGTAGTTCCCGGTTGACAAAGTTCGCGGATAATTGTTTCATAGTCAGGGCCTTGACTCACAAAATTAGCATACTTGTCGTTTAGTCCTTCTAATGGCAGTTGATAACAATCGTTAATGTCTTCTTCGCCAATTTTGACAGTCTTGCCCCTCACAAATACCCCATAGTGGTAGTGCTCAGGCACGTTGGCATAAAATTCTTTGACAATGGCAACTACTGCTAGATCGGGTTGTTTGGTGAGTGGAAACCAATTTCTTTGAGCTATCATGACGGCCATGTCCCCATCCTTGGCTTGATCAGGCCTTAACCCGCGTTCGGGTACGAGAGAGCGGGTAGCCATCTTGTTGTAGCGCTCATGTGCCTCAGCGGAAACAAACCTTCGATTATCAAATTTTGGTGGAGCGGAGGCGGACCCAGAACCTTCGCCACGTTGACGCTTGGAAGCCATTTAGAAATATCTGCAAGAATGCGCATACACAGGAATTAGAATTGTGTATAACTCAAATATGTATACATAGACTCAGAACACAACCCCCAAACTTCAAGTTATGTGCAAATGGAGTACATGATTGGGGGTGTGTCACAACATATTGAACTAATCGGTCGTAGTTACTATTCACATAGTGCAATTTTTAAAGAAGCATGCTAGGTAAAAGCATATTATGGCAAATAACTGCGACATTCGGTACATGCAACTATATAAGCTAAAATTTTGAGGAATTTCAATCATGTATAAGCAAGTTCGACAAAATATTAGTCCCTTAGAACTTTGACTCTACATAAGCATCAATATAGATTAATTCCCCATACTAATGATGTCCCCATAGTTCTACGGTGTTGGGATGGTTATAATGAAAGTACAGTCAATTTTGGATATAGATATGGGCATGACATTGAGTCAGGCAAAACATCAAACACCTTGTGGGCATTTCATACTTTGCTTGGAACACTCGCAATTTTCTAACCATGTAAATCCCTAGCATTCAATCACTATAGAAGCATTCTATCCCAATCAAAAATGAGTCACATATGTGCAATATTGGATAGTCAAAATGAAAATCTTCACTATAGATATAGGAAGATGTAAAACAAGATGAATATGGACTGTACCAACCGCACAATTATAAAGCTTTGTGCCACAATAATTCAAATACAATGCATGACATACCTTTATAAGATGAACGAGAGAGATGAAAATTATGGAACAGTGATCAAAGGAACACGTGCTGTGAAATTGTGCTTCGAATTATGCAGAGATCACTTACACATTTCAGTTACCAAGTGAGAGAATTAGAGACGTGTATAATGAGAGGAGAAGTGAAAAGAGGAGAAGTGTAACCGTTCAGCAGTTATGCCCCTCTAGGACTCTAATTTTAAACCTCAGCGCCGGGGCGCTGGATTTTGTACTGTGTAGAGAGTCGGGGCGTTGGTCCAAGGTCTCGCATTCTGACATGCAGCGCCGAGGTGCTGGAAAATACCTTATGCTCAGCGTCGGGGCGCTGAAGTCCTTCATCAACCCCTGACTAAGAGCGTCGGGGCGCTGTGTGTAGTGCATTTCTGGGCGCCGGGGCGCTGCAAGTGGGCTTGGCATATCATCAGGTTCCAGTACAAGCGCCGAGTCTCATACTTGTAATCACTTGTGTAATCGAATGACTTTTCCTGGAAATAAGAGATCAATATAGAGTGTTATGCTTGAGTACTACTATTGACAATCAAAAATAATGAAGTAAATTCAACTAATAAATATTTTAAACGATGGACACGAAATAAACTAAAACTTTTTGGGTTGTCTCCCAGTAGCGCTTGGTTTATAGTCATCATCCGGACTGTGCAGCGGTGCTCAATTGTCCACTAGTTCGGAGAGGTACATGACTATGGATTTACATTCGATGGGTCCACTCCAGTAATGTTTAAGTCATTGCCCGTTCACCTTAAATTTGCGTTTTGAGTTCGGTTCCTCGACCTCAATGTTTCTGTGTGGAGCGACAAATATAATCACGAATGGCCCGAACCACCGGGATTTCAATTTCCCAGGAAATAAATGCAATCGAGAGTTAAAAAGCAAGACTTGTTGGCCTGGTTCGAATGTCCGATCAAGAATTTTCTTATCATGCCAGGCTTTGACTTTCTCCTTGTAGAGTTTTTCATTTTCATACGCATTGAACCGGAATTCGTCCATCTCATTCAATTGTAGTAACCTTTTCTCACCCGCTGCTTGTAAATAAAAGTTAAGTTTACGAATGGCCCAATGTGCACTGTGTTCTAGTTCGACCGGGAGATGACACGCCTTTCCATAGACCATTCTATATGGTGACATGCCGATCGGATTCTTGTACGTTGTTTGATATGCCCATAGGGCATCGTCAAGACGCAATGACCAATCTTTTCATGACGGATTGACCACCTTTTCCAAAATTCGCTTGACCTTCCTATTCAAGACTTTCGCTTGACCATTGGTTTGGGGATGATACGCGGCTGCAATTTTATGACGAACCCCATACTTTATAAGAAATTTAGTAAACTGCTTATTACATAAATGAGTTCCCTCATCACTTATTATTGCCCTTGGCGTCCCAAATCGTGTGAAGATGTTTTTCTTTAAGAATCGGAGGAAAACGTTGGCATCATTTGTGGGTAAAGTTGCGACTTCTACCCATTTGGAAACGTAATCTACCGCCAACAGAATGTACTAATTATTGAAAGAGGATGGGAAAGGTCCCAAAAAGTTGATTCCCCACACATCGAACAGCTCTACTTCCAGAATTGTGTTGAGTGGAATTTCATTGCGCTCTGAGATATTACCTACCTGTTGGCACCGATCACACTTCAGTACATATAGATACGCATCCTTGAATAGAGAAGGCCAGAAAAATCCTGATTGTAACACCTTGGTCGTTGTTCGATCACCGGAATAATGGCCTCCATAATCTGATGAATGGCAATGACCCAGTATGATGTCCATCTCTTCATGTGGCACACAACGTCTAATCATTTGATCCACGTAGGCCTTAAACAGAAATGGTTCGTCCTAATAGTATTGCTTCACGTCGTGGAGGAACTTCTTACGTTGCTGTGAGTTCAAATCTGGGGGTAACACTTTAGCAACCACGTAATTCACATAATCAGCATACCAAGGCAATATTGTGGTCACTCGGAGAAGTTGTTCATCCAGAAATTTCTCATTAATCATTACGTTATCTTTCTTCTGTACCTCTGCGTTTTCCAACCGAGAAAGATGATCCGCCACCTAATTTTCGATGCCTTTTCTATCCTGGATCTCCAAATCAAACTCTTGCAGCAACAATACCCACCGTATTAAACTTGGTTTAGCGTCCTTCTTCTCAATCAGATACTTAATGGCAGAATGATCAGTATAAACGACTACCTTGGTCCTAATGAGATATGCTCTGAATTTGTCGAAGGCGAACACAACTGCAAGTAATTCTTTTTCGGTGGTTGTGTAGTTCAACTGGGCATCCATCAACATCTTGTTGGAATAATAGATTGTGTGAAAAATCTTGTCGTGACGTTGTCCCAATATCGCCCAATCACAGTAGTCACCAAGCGCCGCACATCAATTCGAACGGTAAAGACCAATTGAGCGCCACAATAATTGGCGCGGAGACCAATTTCTTCTTTAGTACCTCAAATGCCTTGCTACATGATTGGTCCATCTTGAAAGGCACATCTTTCTCCAACAGGGAACATAAGGGTTTTGAAATCTTGGAAAAATCTTTAATGAAGCGTCTGTAGAACCCCCAAGATGTCCCAAGAAGTCTCGATTCCCTTCACAGATGATGGAGGGCGAATTTCTCAATTGTCTCAATCTTCGCTTTGTCCACCTCTAACCCCGCCGCAGAAACCTTATGCCCCAAAATAATCCTTCTTTCACCATAAAGTGACATTTTCCCCGCTTAAGACCGTAATAGTCTCCACGCATCGCTTCAACACTAAAATCAAAATTTTCAAACATAAATCAAAGCTATCACCAAACACAGAAAAGTCATCCATAAATACCTCCAAATTTTGTTCTACCATGTCGGAGAAGATCGCCATTATGCACCGTTGAAAGGTTGCTGGTGCATTACATAAACCAAAAGACATTTGCCGGAACGCAAACATACCATAAGGGCATGTGAATGTAGTTTTCTCTTGATCCTCCGGTGCTATGGCAATTTGATTATACCCAGAATATCCATCCAAAAGATAGTAGAACTGATGTCCCGCTAGCCTATCCAACATCTGATCAATGAATGGCAAGGGGAAGTGATCCTTGCGAGTGGCTTTATTCAGCTTGCGATAGTCCATACATACTCTCCATCCTGTAACAGTTCTAGTAGGGATGAGCTCATTAGCTTCATTCTTCACCACTATCATACCCCCTTTCTTTGGTACGCACTATACAAGACTCACCCATGAACTATCCGAGATTGGGTAAATAATGCCGGCATTCAACCACTTTATGATCTCCATTTTCACCACATCCTTCATAATGGGATTTAGCCTTCTTTGCATCTCAATGGTTGGTTTTGCCCCCTCTTCCATTAAAATCTTATGCATACAATATGATGGACTAATTCCCCAAATATCTGCTATAGACCACCCAATTGCTGTTTTGAACTCTCGCAAGGCCCGTAGCAGTTTCTCCTTTTGTGTGTCAGTTCACTCCGTCGAAATAATAACTGGTAGGGTAGCATCTTTTCCCAAATAAGCATATTGCAGATGAGATGGAAGTGGCTTTAATTCTAACACCAGTGGCTCTTCTATTGAGGGTTTGAACTTTTTACCTTCCATTTCGGGCATATCAAGGGTGTCGAATGATTGATTGCTTTTCCAGAAGACAGATGATGTATCTAGCCATTTGACATACTCAATGTCCTCTTCAATGTCGCAGTCGTCTGTCCCAAGAAAAATGGATTCAAACATGTCCTCTGAATAATTTCCACTGAACTTGTGATTAACCAATTTCTCCATGATATCAACTCACAAACATTCACCTTTTTCTTTCGGATAAGACATTGACTTAAAAACATTAAAGGTCACTTATTGATCTTCAACTCGCATTGTCAATTCACCTTTTTAAACGTCAATCAAAGTTCTACTTGTTGCTAAAAATGGTCGCCCAAGAATAATTGGGATTTTGCTGTCCACTTCACAATCCAAGATAAAGAAATCTGCGGGGAAGATGAATTTATCCACTTTAACTAAAACATCCTCAACAATACCTCGTGGATATGTAACCGATCGATCCGCCAACTGCAAACTAATATTTGTCGGTCGTGGAGCCTGAAGTCCAAACTGGCTATAGACGGATAATGGCATCAAATTTATACTGGCCCCCAAATCACACAATGCTCGTCCCGAATTTTGATTTCCAATTTCACATGGAATATTAAAGCTACCTTGGTCCTTAAGCTTCGGCGGTAACTTATTCTGAATAATCGCGCTGCATTCTTCGGTCAATGCCACTGTTTCGAACTCACCCAATTTCCTCTTTCTTGACAAAACCACCTTCATAAACTTAGTGTAACTCCCAAGCATTTGTTCCAAGGCTTTGGCAGGGGATGTTGATATGCGCTTTTTAAAATATCCAGAATCTTGAAAACCGCTTATCCAACTTAGATTTCAAACCTCTCGTGGATATGGTATGGGAGGCATCAGGTCGGCCAATTGGTTTCGGTTCTTCTCGCTTCTAAGGCTTCATCTTGATGTTTTTCTGTTCACAACTTCCTCTATTTCACTTGTCATGCGTTGTCCCTCTTTTCCCTATCCTCGATCGCTCTCATGCAAATCCTTTCCACTTCATAAAGTTACGTACTTTACAATGCTCATCTCTCGCCTCGATTTTTTCTCTCGTGTCACTCAAAAGTGTTCCAAGTGGTTTGGTTATTAAGTGCATGTGCTATCTCGCCCACTTGATTTTCCATATTCTTGATCGACGCACCTTGGCTTTGAATATTCAGCTCCATTTGATTCAATTTTTTTTCTTGTTCCTCGTTCTGTTTTTCAAAAGCTCTAATAAATTTTTCCAAGGCTTCTTCCAAACTTGATTTTCGCTCTAGTTATTGTGTCTGATTTTGAAATCCGGATGTGTTTTGTTGTCTCGGCGCTTGAGCTTGAGCTTGATTGTTACTCCATGAAAACCCCGGATGATTTCTCCACCCCGGATTATTTGCGTTTTGATTCAGATAAGGTTGGGTAGATCGACTATAACTCCCTTCAAACTATGTTGATTTGGAATTTATGGCACATTGATCCGTAGCATGACCCCCAGCACATAATTCGCAAACCATTGCTACCTGCTGTGTGGATGGTGGACTCCATGTTTCCATTTTCTTAGCTATCGCTGCCACCTGTGCTGCTAATGCTGTCATAGAATCTATGTCAAACTTTCCCAGTGTTTTCAGAGGGTTAGACCTCATCATGGGCCGCTGATAGTTGTTGGTGGCCATTGTCTCTAACAGCTGATATGCCTCATCAAAATTCTTAGATATGATCGCCCTCTCGTCACAGATCAAAATCGCCCTTGTGGATGCGTGAAAACCATCACAAAATATCCCTAACTGCATCCACTGCGGAATGCCGTGATGTGGGCAGTTACGGAGCATATCCTTAAATCTTTCCCACGCCTCATATAACGATTCTGATTCAAACTGTACGAAGGTGTGAATATCGTTCCATAGTTTTGCCGACTTCGCTGGTGGGAAAAACTTAGCTAGAAATTTTTGAGCTAAGTCGTCCCAAGTGATGATTGAGCCAGGAGGAAAAGAATGTAGCCAACTTTGCGCTTTATCTTTCAAGGTAAGCGGGAACATCCTCAACCTTGTAGCATCTTGCGATACATTGTTGAATTTGAAGGTGTCGCAAACTTCCAAGAAACTTAAGATATGCTCATTAGGATCATCTATCGAACTACCCCCAAACTGACATGTATTCTCAGAAAGATCCGAATTGTTCCCGGTTTGATCTCAAAACTGTTTGCATTGATCGCCGGCCTCCTAATACTCGACTGTCTATCCGTGACATTCGGCATGGCATAATCCCTAAGCGATTTCTGTTCGTTCCCTGCCATGTTCACTGGAATTTCTTGTTCTGCCAGATTTTCTTCCACAGGTGACCCCGCACTACTCAACTGCAATTTTCGGAACTTCCTTTCGATATCGTCCGTATAAGGAAAAAGTTCATTTTTTGCCCTTGATCTAGTGTGCATACACTCGCAAAGAATTCATGCAAATACAAGAAGAAAAATAAGTAACGTTTAAATTAAGACCGAATTGATTATAACTAATATGGAATTAATATTAATAAAGAAGTTCCCTAGCAACGGAGCCAAAAACTTGTTGGTTGATTTCACAATCAAAGCAAATATGCAAGTATACACGATCAACAAGTAATAGAGTGATAAGATAGAGTGTCGATCCCACAGAGAATTCTAATTAATAAATTCCAACTACTAGTACTATATCAATCCAATTTTATTTAAACAACCATAAAATGTGATTTTTATAATTAAGAAAATTAAGTTAAACAATTAAAAGAGATTATTCTAAAATAAAGCAAATAAACAAAACTAAGATTTGAATGAATTCAGATAAATGAGGATTAAGACTCCAATATCCCCAATTATGAACTATAAATCAATTATCCAATTATCCCAATTATTATGCCTACTGAATTGTTAACAGAAATTCTTCAATGCCAAAAGTCCTTTTCCAAGTGATCAATTGTCTTCTATTTAATCCAGATTAATCTTGCTATATTCCTATATAAAACAATTGAATTAAACTCTTTTCAATCCCAATTCCTTATGTGTTACATGCGGTGAACAGATATTTCCATTCAATTCACAAACCTAATTATTCACTTTGCAAATAACTAAGTCACATGTCATCATGCCCGCTTCTAACCCTAGAATTCCTCTTTCAATTCCTTCTAGAGTAGTAATAAGGTAATTATTGGCGATAATTAATCAATCAAAGACAAGGCAAGATGAACAATTCACTTCAACATAAATAATTGGAATAAATTAAATAACTAATTTATAGACATAAAAGGTTCAATTGAAATCTTAATTAAAGAAATTAGTTCATAGCAGAAATTAAAACCAATAATCTTTGAAAAATCATCCTTAAAGAATTACACCAATTAAAAGAATGAAGAAGAAGAAAAACTCCAAGTAAAAATCTTCAAATTCTCCTCTTGACTCCTTGATCAGCCTCCAATTGTGTAGATTAGTCCCCTACTTCAATGGAAATAACCATTATATATTTCACTTGTCCAACCACAATCCATTTCCAACTCAAATTGCCAAATAACCACCACTTTAATGCAAGTCACCGCTTAGTCCACGCCGCCTCTCGTCAACTAATATTTTCATTGATACTTCCGTGTACCGAAATAAACTAAGTGTATACCCGTACCAGGTACAAAAAAGTTGCTAATATGCCCTTTTTCAACTCAAAATCTCCCAAGTGTTCCTACCGCTCCCACATCTGCAAAACACAACTAAACACAATAAAAATGCTTTCAAACAACTAGAGAATACAACAATTTACGCTTAAGTATATCCAATTCATGGGTATATTACCCAATCATCAAGATACATGGTATATATATATTTGTTGTTTCGTAAACCATAAAGATGATCCTGGTGTCGACTTCGGGATTTTTATTGTTCCCTTTTTTGTTCTTGTCTTTTGGTGTTCTAATGTTAGGTGAGATTTGTTTGAAAAAACAAGTTGTGAAAAGGTCTGACATTTATATGTCGACGATTTGACTGTAAGAGTCACAGCTATTTTTTAAATGGTTGTACCAACACAACCAAGAAAAGGTTTACACATTGACTCAGTGATGTGACACTGCTAAACGGGTCTGTGAAACTGAGATTCATTAGGGTCCGGGGACTTTCTTATGCGGAGGGAAGGTGTTAGGCACCCCCCGACATCCATGTTACCACGGTTACCGCAACTTTTTAATTAAACTGTTATATGAATGTGTGTGTGTGTGTGTGTGTGGGTCAATGTGCAGTTATTTGGAAGTAGTGTTACGCCTCGTTCGCACCTATATACATATGATTTGAATTTATGTAAAAATTCAGTTTTAAACAAGATATAGCAGTGATGTTTTATAAAAAAAGGTTTTTTCAAACCCTGTGCTCAATAGTAATTAAGGCCTTTGATACTTCCATTTTATTAAATGTTTGGCCTGATTGCTTTTATTTTCGAGATGCGAAGCATCTTCGAGAAAATAATATATAGCATTGCCAAACTCCTCATGGGCATGAAAGCCATCTAAGGAAATGCAAACACCGTGAATAATTTACAAGCTGCTTACAGCTGAAAATGTCCATCACGGGAACCGAATCTAGATTCAGTAGACCGAATCTGTGATCACATGATTCCTAGGCTCACATGATGCCACAATTTATATGAAAGCAATAAGCAATATATATATATATATATATATATATATATATATATATATATATATATATATACAAACATGATCAACCACCACGAAGAACCTCCATGGGGATCATAAATGTAAATAAAGCAATAATACGATCAACCGCCACGAAGTAAACTCCAGGCGGGAATAAATGTAAATAAAACAGTAAAAACGATCAAGCACCACGAAGTAAACTCCAAGAGGGACTGAATGTAAATAAAGCAGTAAAAGGCCACGAAGTAAACTCCAAGCCTGACAGAAATATATATATATATATATATATATATATATATATATATACACACACACACACAAAAGAAAATAAAAGCCTCGGACCGAAGTCCAGGCATACACACGCAACATGACTCTCAATGTGAAGAACAGTGTGTGCAAAGAAGAAGAGAAAGGCTTTAAAGTGTGTAAGAAGGTTTACAGTGGACTGTCAAAGAAGACTTCTATAGCTTTAAACGGATGAACACTCGGCTCCCGCGGGTAAAAATATGACTGGATATAAGCTCACAAGTGTTTAAAATGAGAAAGCACTCAATTTAGGGTGTGTACAAAGCATATTGGACAGGGCTTCCTCGCTATTTTTTCTTGAAATATGGCCACCCCAAGCCCTCTATTTATAGAGGGGGGAGCCGCAGTACATCTCATGGCTTGAGAAAGGCAAGCAATGAGATGTACTCATGGCCGCCGGGGGCGCCCCAAGAAATGTGGGTCCCATCGTCCCGAAGTACGTGCACTCGAACAACGTGCTGTTCGCTCGAACCTTCATAACTTTCAATTCGGGAGTCCGATGCAAGCGTGGCATAACATTCCAGAAAGATCTTTTCGAGAGCTATGCAATGACACAGAATTTGCCCTTTTTTGATTCTAGGAAGATGGGTCCATGATCGAAATGGCATTTCTGGGTTTTCGTCAGGTAGTACGTTGAGCCGTTTTGCGTAGTTTGCGCTCGGAAGTTAAGATATGGTTCTTGTGGGACTTATTTTGAAGAAGTTTGAGTTGAAATGAGATGATTTGAGTTGAGTTGAGATTGAGGTGGCAAAATAACCATTTTGCCCCTTCCAGGGTTGTTTCTGACTTTGGCTCAGTTGTAGCGGTCTTTTCTTAGGGTTATCTTTGAGATTGTCATGATGTTGACTCTGAATGTCCTTAGGGTTATCTCTGAGGTTGGCTTGACCTCCTGGGGTTATCTCCAGGCTTTGAACTTGATCCCCCGAGGTTATCTCCGGGGTTGGAAACTGATTTCCCGGGGTTATCTCCGGGGTTGGAAACTGGATCTCCCGGGGATATCTCCAGGGTTAGAATTCATGTTGTGGTCCTCCAGGGTTATCTCTGGAGAGTAAAAAAGATACCTTTGTCCTCCTGCATAGTTAGTAACAAGAAAACGAAATTTCGAGTGTCTACACATGGTTTTATTTTATTTTTTCTAAAACCTATTTTCGGAGAATTTTTCCCACAAAATCAACTCGGATCTCACATTAGCAAGAACTTTTTTACACTTTCAAAATGACAAAACTAATGAAATACCCACTGTAGTTGGCACGTTTTATTGATTACACCATTGAACTTTTAATTTTTCAAATTAGCCCACTAAACTAATTATTATTTTGAAATTGGGTCATTCCATTAAAAAATATAAACGGACATTAATTTTTTATCGACAAAACTAATGAATTACCCACTATAGTTGACACATTTTACTGATTACACCATTGAACTTTTAATTTTCAAATTACCTCATTAAACTAATTAATATTTTGAAATTGGGTAATTATGTTAAAAAAAATTAACAGACATTAATTTTTTATCTATGCGACTATGAAAAAGAAATTCAAAAATAAAAATATTACTTATGTGGCAAAAAATGATCAAAAAAATACTTGAAAGTAAAAGCAAAAAAATCAAAATATTTGGGGTACTCTAATCTCAGATATTTATCAATAGAAAAACTTTCTTGCGAATGAAAAGCAATACATCAACAGTAAAAATGAAAACACGATAATTGACAACAACATTTTGCATCTGCCTCTAAATTATCTCCGCATTCATTCTTAAAAACTCGGCTCTTATCAAATCATAAATATAATATTCACTCTCCACTTATATCAAGATCTAGGCTCGGCCATAATACGAAGGTTAGTTCCATTATCCTTAACTCTGCTTGGAATCTGCCATCATCAAATCATCGTATCATTCCTGATTTTCGGCCTTCTTTCGATTACTCCACTCCTTGCAACCCTGCTTCGCTCGATTTGATTGTATGGGAAAGCACAAGCATAAGTAAGGTCAAAGTGGGCACGATCTGGAACTCAATTAGACAGCGGGGGCTAGCTACCGACTGGTACAAGATAGCTTGGCATAAATGCTTAACCCCCAGGTTTTCTTTCTTGCTTTGTATGTGTTTCCACAAAGGGCTTCGTACGAAGGACAAACTCCTTAGCTATGGGATTACCTTGGATCCTACCTGCTCTCTTTGCAATGTTTTTATGGAAAACTTTGACCATTTGTTCTTCCACTGCCCATTCTCATTCCAGGTTCTAATTTCTGTTTTTTGGTTCTGTGGTTGGAGAGGCTTCAGTAGAAGCTGGACTAAAATCGCTAGTTTCCTTAACTCTTGCTCGCGTGGAAAGTTCCACCACCAGCTGCTTCACCTTGCCTTTGTTGTGGTTGTGTATAATCTATGGCAAGAGCGAAATGCTAGACTTCACGAAAATACCTCCCTTCCGGCCAGAACTATAATGCAAAATTCTCTGAATCAAATAAAGTGTAGGCTGCACTCTTAAGTTAAATTTTACCTAGCTAAAGATTATTTTGTCCATCTTGCTTTATAATTGTTGTGCTTTTTTGTTGCTCTATTGCTGTTTGGTGTCAAGCCATTTTTGGTTGTTTTTATAAATGATTTTGCAGCTGGGTTTTTCGGATATTGTAGGGTGGCTGCTGATGAGTAAGATTTATACTTAGATCATACTGCATCTTCTTGGTCTGTTGTGATTTGGGAGGTTGGGTTTGGTTGCTGCTGTTGTTGGTCTCCCTTGCTATTAGTCTGGCTAGGCATCACTTTCGGCTGGCAGTTGTATGTTGGGAATGTTTATGTGCTGCTGCCTGTTCAAACCTTCTGCAGTTTCTTGTCTGCAGTATGTTGTTGATGCTGCTGGTTGGTTAGCTAGTTGATTATGTTATTGTTCTTTTAGCCATTTTTTGGCTGCTTTGTTGGGTCTGTCGTGTCTCAATTGATAAGGACTATTTGCTTTAACATTCTGCAGCTCCTCTATGTAGCCATTAGTTTATATTTTTTGATTTGTTTACTGTTGGTCGCTGTATGGGGATCTCCCCATTTTCTTTGTTTCTTTCCTTCCTTTAATACATTTTAATTTTAGCAAAAAAATTAATATATATATACACATAGATATATAGAGAGAGATTGGGGAATGTGTGGACTTTGTGGAGGCGATCAAATGAGAGGAGTTCGAAGACATAAGGCTGCTGATAGTCGGAGATGAGAGGGAGGAAACCTACCGCAACACCATTTACTTCATCTGTTGTTGTTATTGTTGTTGTTGTTGTTGATTCAAACTCCATTGTTATATGTAATGCTGAACTTTGAAGCTCAATTCAATATTTTGGGTATTCGGATCTAGGAATTTTCATATATTTTAGAGAAAGAAAATACGCAGATCTATTTGATCTGGAAGAAGGGGAGAAGAGAGAAATGAGAGTAAGGACGAGAGAGAATAAATTAACTTTGTTTATTTTCTTTTTTCTTTTTCACGTCCACGTAAGATAAAAACTGAAACGATTTAACACTCGTGAGACGGCGATAACAGAATAACCCAATTTTAAAATATTAATTAGTGTAATTAGGTAATTTGAAAAATTAAAAATTCAATGATGTAATCAGTAAAACGTGCCTACAACAGTGGGTAATTCATTAGTTTTGCCCATCCAAAATCATCCAGTGTCGTGTGTTAATATTCCGTTCTTAAATGCTTCCTCTGCCACCTTCTTTCGTTCTTCCTGCGCGAAAAGCCACCTCATCGTCTGCTTCTCCAAATTTATTCAGAAACTTTTGGTTTCTCCTGTTTGATTTCTTGCAGTTTCATACTAACCCCTAATTCTTCCTCTTTCTCTCATACTCCTTTTCGGATTTCTTTAAACTCAAGTTCTTGCTTTTTCACTACTTCATTTGCTGCATTCAGAAGCTTACCCGTGGACTTAGAGTTCAAATTCAGAATTTGCAGAATCCTTACGTTTTTTTAATAAATTCCTTCTTTAAGAGTTCATCGCTCTTGGAAGAATAAGTCGAAATAGTTTCCTCTAGCCTATCCAAGTCCTTCTCGATCGGTTTAATTCACTATATTCTAACATGACCTTCATTTCCACCTCTTGTAGATCTTCTTCCTTCTTCTTCAAGGCTGCGAGAGCTAGTTGAATATTATAATCCAGGTTTCTGAGATTAAATCCCAGCTCAACATCCTAAGGAAGACTAGAATCGCGACCTATCTGTTCTTCCAGTTACAGATACACCGTTGTTGAAATTATGCAAGACTGATTTGATTATCCACGCGCATGGCTCTTTCTTTTGTTATTTGTCAGAAGTGCTACTCTATTCTGGATCCTGTTGAGGGCAGCACAGAACTGAAGGAGAAAAAATGTAGTTGAAAAGAAAATCTTCTCTATTGAAACCAATCAAGGCAAATACAATATATCAAACCTTTTGTATTTTTCAATCCAAATGAGTCAAACTCGTCCAAAATTTATACTAAAAATGTATTGGTTTACTAGTCAAGGAGGAGACATGAACATGGCAAGCAGGAGGCAGTAAAAGAAAAGAGAAAAGATAACCATATGAAGGCAGACTAACAAGTATACCAGAACCATACTACTTTCATAGTTTTAGTTTAGTTTGTGCATCCATTCACAATTTTGAATAGGGGTGGCAATCGTGTCATGACAAATTTGTCTCGTGTCAGGTCATAGGTATTATACTAAATAGGTTAACACTAACCCAACCCATTTAATTAATCGTGTCAAGATCCTTAATACTAACACTAACCTGTTTATTAATCGTGTTAAACTTGTCGACCCGTTTAACTTATTTAACACAAGACATGAGGAAGAAAGAATACCACATAACATATAGAAGGAAAAATTGTGATTAAAACTGTTAGAATTTAAGAACAAATAATAGCACACTTACAAATAAATTATATGAAAAAGGGCAAAATAAGAACACATGATATACCCGATTCACCAATTTTGTTAGTCCTAATTGTCTGATGTGTTTATTAGATATTTCATATGCTCTACAATGATTCACACACAAATTTTATTGTAACTAAAAAACCTTAACTGCTATAACATGAGTTAAAACCCATGAAGTTCAATACATTAGTAAAACTCAAGATCGGACTATTAATAAATATCCAAGCCCAATTGCATCTATTGTAATGAGCGAGACCCCGACTACTCTGTTGTAGTGGCCATTAGTCGAACCCCCAGAAGTATGAGTCAATCTCAACATTAACTTAACAAAAAAAAAGCCTAATTGCCGGAATATATGACTTCCTCTTAGTATGATAAACAGTTTAACTCATAAGATTTCTCCATCTGCCGTTATCATCATAATTATAACGAAAAATACATGGAAAGATTTATATAAATTTTATTACAATGTAACCACAAAACTAAAAACAGAAAGCAAGACTGAATATTCACAAGAAATGACCTTCTAGCTTCCATCAAGCCTGAAAAAGTATACTAGCAAACAAAATTATATATTTCCCTTTAACCGTATAAATTCATAGAAATTTTACATGATATTTATGTATTATTACTAATATACAAGTAACTTTAACATCTACTTTCAGAGTTTCTGAGTGGGAGGCGTTATTAAAAAGAGGTGTAACCTAATTGGTTGGCAACCCGCAACCCTTCGGATCATGTACATTGACTCGAGCCTCATTAGCTGCAAAATATCGTTATCCTTTACCCTTTCCTCCCTTATCAATTAGCGAAAAACACAAAGAAGATATTGGTAAAAACTAAAAAGTACTGATCATGGCTTTGACTAGTTAAGAATGGAAATTTATCAATTAGATCCATAGAAGAAAACAACATCAAGGCATAGCATTCTATGGATTCTTCCACCACGTTCAGAAATGATATGCCAACACCTTTTCTCCTTAGCCAACTAAAGTCTTCGGATGGCAATAAGCACGTTTAAAATAGGACCGTAAATAAACCGGGCTGCTGGCGAATCCTACATGGCTCAAACTCGACTTAAACTCATTAACGAGTTGAACTCAAATAGTATGGTGTTCGACTCGAGCCCGACTCATTTTGGATTGACTCAAGACCGGCTAGAGCTTGACTCGTTTAGCCTGACTCATTTTGTAATTCTGTAATTAAGCACACCTAGAGGGGGGTGAATAAGTGTAAATACTCAGAAATGATCTACAGTAGCCAATTTTTAAAGTTTACTATAGCAAGCTATAATCGGACGGTTTAACCCTGTCCGTATTAGTTATGTTCTAAGTCTGTTATAAACGGACAGCTAATACCTGTCCGTATTAGTATAAAATTTTTCGACTTAAACCAAAATATGCAGAATATTAAAGCTTAAAACAGAAGCAAAAGAACAGTAAATCATGCCAAGATTTTTACGTGGTTCAGCCTCTATCATCTACTCTAGTGGCCTAATCCACATGGGTGATGTATACCTGTTGAGTCGCCAAAACAGGTATACATCACCCATCTTGAGTCGCCAAATACATGGTACAAAATTTAAATACAACTTAATTATACAACAGTCGTGTAAAATACGACAAAACATAATCTAAGAGTTTTAATAAAAATATTGTCATCTAGACAATATCCACACTCAATGTGAGTCCTCATTACATTTTTTGTCACACTATTTAACAGAATAGTGAGAACTATTAATGCTATCATCCGACCGCCACTCCGCTTCTCCGACTAGTCCCGCCACGCCTCATTTCTCGAAAAGAACGGTGAAAGAAAGGGTGAGCTCAACTAGCCCAGTAAGAAATATTATGACTAAGATAATGCAGAATAAATTATCATTAGCCTTCAACAATGTTAAACTGATAGAATATAATAGACAACAAGTTTAACTGCAGCAGAACAAGCAATCCATTAGAAGAGTCAAGTAGAGCATAAAATCTACTATCTTCTATGATTTAAAAAGTTTTTCATCAAATTTATCGCTGAGACTCATCAAATTTATCCAATCATCCCTGCATCACGGCCAAGGATATTCATGTAATCATCAATGGTCATGACTATACCGAATAATCCCTGGTCATAATCACACCAACAACTGTCCATCAATGAACTACAGTCAATGAGGACTTTTAACACATCATTCGTCACATTACTACCATGATTATACCGAATAATCCTCGTCATAATCATACCAAGTCCATCTATGCACGTAAGCCAAAGATGACTTTCATCACAATATAAGCATGAGGATGATGACAATGACATAATAATTCAATAAAACAAGTTCAAGGATAAATTTTAAAGATTTATAATTTTAATTTATCCAGAAATCAATAACGTCCAAATTGTCAACATGATACTTCTTTGTGGAGTAAAATTCGAGAATGCTCAGAAGAATATTTCCATGAAAAGATACTGGATGAAGCGCAAATATCAAGGATATTCCACTAATTTCATGGAGTATAGAAGCCAAAACTTTAACCAACTAAGTATAATAGAATATATAAAACCGCAATTGGATTTTTTCCCGCCATGCGGTAATCCACGTAGACAGATCATTTCCGCAATTTAATAAGGAATGAATATGAAGGATCATTCACCATGCATGCGGTAATCCACATAGACAGGTTATTCCAACATAATAATAAAGAATAGAATAACAGAAGAATTCACCAAAGCGCATGTAGATAGACCACATGCATGTGTTATTCCCAAATGTAATAATAAAGAATGGAACTAAGTCATGCGAATCCGCATGCATGTGATATTCCAATAGAATAATAAAGAATGAAACCAAGTCATGCGAATCCGCACAAAATGGATATTCTAATGTAATAATAAAGAATGGAATAACAATAGAATTCACTGTGCATGCGATAGAATCGCATGCATGTGAAGTTATTCCAATGTAATAGTAAAGAATGAAATAATAGAAGAATTTCACCATGTATGCGGTACTTGATGCATAGACAAGTTATTCCAACATAATAATAAAGAATGGAATAACAACCCTTATAAGTATTGAAAGAAAATAACTCTCTTCATGAATACGAAAAATAATAATACCCTTACCTTAGAAAAATCTGGATAATCGGAATAAAGGAGGTAGCAGACTTCTCTTCTTTCTCTCTATAATTTCTCTCTATAATAATTGCTCTAAAGCTTTTGTGAATTGGTGAGAAATGAAGGAAGAATGAGCTTCTATTTATAGGAAAATATAGTTTCGATAATTGCACGTTTTGGGGCTCAAAATATTACAGTATAATACCTTCCTCTTTTTCTTCATTTTTAATTTAGTCTTGCAAGTATTATCAATCTTGCACCAACTCCCTTAATAGTACAAGAATGGGAATCAATAGTACACACATGTGAATAAATAGTTATAATCATGTGAATTAATAGCAATTAATTGCTCATTTATCTGATTAATTACCCGACTGGTCAGTATAACTTCCAGACATCAATTAATATCGAAATAAATGTCAATTTCCACTAACACTAATAATTCCAACACAATGGAACTATTAATTTTATTTTTAATCAACACGAACTTATTCATCATTAATATTATAACTCACAATATTTAACAACCGTGTCGCTCCTGTGAAAGAGGGGCTTTCCCAAAAGGATTTCTCCTTATCAAGCGCCGCAATTAGATTAGATGACCAAACCTCTCCTCGATGTAACTTCTAGACATTGTAAATATTGCAATTTAATAATATGAATAACTTTGTCGTCTCAATTATTGATTTAATAATATAACATATTATGCGAGATGATACTATGACAATAATTAAATCAATAATATGAGAGATATGATGCGTGAATTATCGTAGCAATAATTGAGTATAACCGAGTGACTTCTCACATAAGCATCAATAATCAATACCGTAATATTACAATGCAACCACGCCAGACATCGCATTTCTTTTACTACTGGATAGTTCAACAGCTTTTAACGGTAACACTTTCGCCATTATTTTTTATAAAATGATAATTACGTTGTTTTCTAATTACGACAATACTTCCGCTAGGGGTCCACTAATGATTGTGTCGCCGCATTTAATATTCCCCGTTAAAACGAATATTTCCCGACCAATCGAATATTATATAATCACTTGCTTACTTTGCAAAATTTGTAAATATTACCCACAACTATAACATTATATCAAATCCACACCATAATATTCAAAAATATATTTCGAGAAAATTATTCTTTATTCATAAAAGTTTGGGTTTTACAAATCATCTCAATTCTCTTTTAATTTGGAATGGAAGTAGCAAAAATTAACAATAGAAATTCACATTTTTTAGGTTTTTATAACAATTAATTCCTCCAGTAGGAGCTGAAACCATGAAACAATGAAAATTTCAAATTCTTTAATTACTCTATAATTTATCAAAAAATTTCAAAATTTGATTGTCAAATATTATAATTACTTAGGAAACGAAATGAATCACATAATGACCTAATATTTATCTATCCATTATATATATATATATATATATATATATATATATATATATATATATATATATATATATATATATATATATATATATAATGACAGTAGGGTTGAAAATATACTGAGTGGTTCAAAATTTGATTTGGGATAGGCTCAAAAATTGAATGAGACTCAATTCGATACTTAAATAAGTCGAATTCGAATCTATTTTGATACTCGAACACTTATATGAGTCAAATATGAGCCACCCATTGTTGACTCATTTAGAGTATCAAAATTTTCTTACATCACCGATATAGACTTGTTAACGCCAAGATCTGTCTGCTCGCCAAATCACCAAACTGCGAGCCAAATCTTGCACAAAAAATGAAAGAAAACATGAGGAGCTTGAAGGTCGAGGCCGTCGGCGAATAGCTCCGGTGTGAGAATAAGTATAGGTTGGAGAAACTGTTAACAATGGGGGCTCATTATAGTTTTAGTGCTTTTGTGAGACAGAGTGATATTACTTGTAAGTGAGGGTATAGCCGTGTATTTATAGTAGACTCACACCATCTCAATATGCCTTTCCCTGAGTAGGAATAGGACTCTTTATAACAGTAGTTACCATACCGAGATAGAAGTCAATCTCTTTAAGAATGGGAAGTCAAAATTAATCCTATCTATTTCTATTAGGAATGACTATGCTCTTCATATTTAAATTTGATGATGTGATTATAAAGTATATTTGTATCAGTAGTTTTTGTACAGTTTTTTACTGAGATATCTATATATAAGGACTTAAAAGTAGAACGATCAAACTTGCTAGGTTGATCCTTTGAGCTGATTAAGTGAATATATAATATGATCAAAATCGATCGTATATTCTTGTACGTTAAATGATCGTAGAGTTACTCTGTCATGATGTATAGATAATAAGTGTTCGCAGAGTTAACCTAGTAATCGTAGAGCAGCAGCCAAGGTGAAATAAAGGCTTAAAGGGATAACAAGATCGTAGAGCTGTCTTCGACATCGTAGAGTTATAAAGTTTTCAAAAGTTTGCAAAGTCTGCCAAACATCAAGGTGTATCATTTCATAAAGCAGAAAACATAGTATCGTAGAGCTGGTCGTAGAGCAAGACATAGAACTTCACTACGTTCTTCTTCACTCTGCTATCGATCAAATTCGTAGAGCATGTCACAACGGTCATATATCTGACAACATCAGAGGTTTCCAGGCGAAGATTCCCAGACACTTCTCATCATCTTCAAATTCAAATTGGAAAATTCAAAGTAAGATTAGTCTAAACCGTCATATAACATGTGGCAGGTGAGACAGCTGAATGATATTACCTAGCCAGTGCCAAAAGCCAACCTACTAAATCGGTCTAGAAGTCAACATCAGAGAGACATTCAGAATAGAACATTAAATGTTACAACGAAACTCTCCATCAACATATCAATTTTTCAGAGGACTATAAAAGGTGTACGAGGATTCAGATCTAAGTACGAATCACACAACAAAAAGTTGAACATCTTTCAAAATATTCAAAGCTCTACTCTACGTTTCTAAATAACTTGTTCAAAGCTGCTATGTACTTGAAGAGATAAAACTTCATTGCAAAGCTTAGCAACAACTCATCAATCAAAATTTAGTTGTGATTCAGGGGTCGGAGGATGTAAGACCCCGAATTTTATGAAATAAAAGTCTAATTTAATTTATGATTATTATTCTAAAAATAAAATATGTTAAATTAATAAATGGTTAAATGAGAAATTAATCGGATAAGTGAGCAAATAAAAGGGGAAAGTTAATTTCTTCCAGAAGCTGCACATGTGACGGATTAAATGTTGATAATAGAGAAGAGATAGAAAGTGGGAAACGGTGGGGGAACATGTGGGAGACAAAAGAAAAAGGAAAGGAAGAAAGTTAAGAAAAGAAAGGAAAAAGAAAAGAAAGAAACAAAAGGGGGAGACTTCCTCTATTCTCACCCAATTTCACTCAGTAGAAACAAAGAAAGAGAGAGAGTGAACAATTTGAAAATTGAAGAGAGGAAGAAGAAGATGAAGAAGAAATGAGGAATAAATCATAAAAAGATATGCTTAAAATCTTTAATTTATTCTTAGATTTAAGTTTTTATGGATTTTATGTAAAGAGTATATATTTATGTATTTATTGGACGAATTAAACTTGTATACATAAGGATCAAACAAGAGAAATCAAGAAATCAAATGAAGAGCAAAATTTGTAAATTTTTAGAAAAATTAGTTTATTACTTCATTTTTGTAAAATCCATAACTCTTTGTGTATAATGAGTTAGGAGATGAGCCTTATGCCAAAAGAAAACCTTGGAAATAAGCTAAACACGAAAATTAGAATCACCCAAAAATTCCTTGTGGATTTTTCGTGGTGACTATTTGAATGAAACTGGTACGAAGGACTTATATTCCGCTAGAATCTGAAAAATCAATTTTCTTAAGCTTTATTACGTGAGTTATAATTCTTAATTCGACCGTTTGATCGTTGTAATTTTTGAATATGTTATAAATATATAAGTTGAGTATATGTCCACAAATTTTGAACCGTTAAAGATTAACGTATAATTTGTTATGAATTTTAAGAGGTGACTGATTTAGAATCTTTGTAGTAGAATTTTCAGCAACATGCTTTAATGTTTCAAAATGTATAACTTAATGATTTTAAAACCGATTTGGATGATTCTTGAGGCTAAATTGGAGTATTTGAAGTATGGTTGCTGTTAAAATTAATTATTTTGACAAATAAATTTTAGTTAATAGAGATAATGTTAGAATAGTAGACTGACGTTTTAAAACAAAATTGTCATATTTGGGTTTTAAGATTTCTTAAGTTTTGTTATTCACTTTTAAAGTTTTGAAATATAAATAGTAATTTAAGATAAATAAAGTCACCTTGAATGAATTATGAATTATTAGTTGGTTTATATGTTATTCGAGGTAAATATGTTTTAGTGTTGATTTAATAAATGTTATAGCTATTGGTGATATGTGCAAATTATATGAAGTGAACATTTTGTTAGGAAATATTCATTTTGTCGGAGAATATTCGTACGACTGGGCCGAAATAACCAATCATTAGTGGGCCCTATAACAGAATAAATGTTGGATAGGGAAAGCGATAGAAATAACCTTTTTAAAAATTGACAGTAAAACTTTTACAGTTAGCTGTTTAAATACCTAGTGATAAAAGTATAGTAATACGCGTTAGTCCACAGTATTACGTGGTATTGCGCAGTAACACACTGTATTGCACAATACCTCTGATTATTGATTCTTACGTAAGAAGTCACTCAGTATTTCATTCAATAATAGCTACAGTATAAATAATATAGTTTTGTAATATTATTGATTAAATAATTGTCACAGTAACAACTGCACAGTATGTCACATTATTAAATCAATAATTGTCACGACACAATAACTCATATTATTTGATATGATATTATCAGACTAGTTGGCAGTATTGTGAGTCTATGTTAATAATTGTGAATAATTGCTGAAAGATTAAAAAGGTGTAAGTAACTGATGAATAAAAGGTGTTGATAAACGATAAGTATGATATAAAGATTTTTGTTCAATTTTTTTTTTACAAAAGTAAGTTTGGCAAGACTTGCCGACACTCTACTTTTCCTAAAGAAGTATTGACCATAAATCTATTATTAAAACAAATTTTGTTAAAACATGTACAAGTTGGTTTAATTTCCTTCGTGGGACCACAAATTCCACTACAATTATTTTATATAGCTCAGTTGGTTATTTTGTCATAGCGTGCATGTGTGCTAATTATTTCTTTAATTTTCAGTAGAAATAGGTTGCCCGGTTGAGCAACTAAACACACACCATGACTACACCAAAAATATAAAATTCTTTTACTACAGTATTGTGATCATAATATTGTTAGTATTTCTTTTGAGTGTAAGGTTACTCCAAGTGTTGATAAAGAGTGAAAGCATTGTTCAAGTTGATCAATTTCATAGAAAGCAGCATCTAGTCACATGCTTAAGGTAAGGGGTATCATTTTTTTATGGTAAAGGGATAACATTTTCTTCCATACTCCATATTATGGTAAGATATTATTATTCGTTTATTCAGTTTATCATTAAATGGTGAAAAGTCCTGAAATGATTACAATATCCTTAATAATTTGTGCTTCATCTGATATCTTGACCTAAATCTTTCTATTTAGTTTTAAGTTATTATATTTGAGCCGAGAACTTTACATTTACTTGAACTTTATATTCTATCAAGAATTCTAATCGATTTTCTGGATATCACGTTGGCAATTTGGACTTTAGATAATTAAGTTGAAAATCACTAAGATCTATTTTATCTTATTATTCTGATTATTTCTGCCCATTCATTATATATGTTAGGAATAAGCATGTGAATGATATTCCTATTTATATAAGATTTGATTATGATCTTAATGAATGAATATGCAAATATGTCTGCATTGAAACAAGCTATAAAGTCCTTGAATAGATAATAGGAATATATGTACAAGGAGTTAGACTGAAATGATCAAATATGTTAGGATTGATTCTACATGAACAAAATAGCTTTGTGAAGTCCTTCAAAAGAACATGATGTATAAGGTCTATATATAGAAAGATCAAGCTTGTTAGGTTGATCTTATATGATGTAATAGATAGGCCTGTCTTATAAATCGAAACCTTCGCACTCACCTTCAAGTCTCCGCCAGAGAGACAAGGAACTCGGAGACTATTAAGGCAGAATCGTAGTCTGTTGAGCCAGCCGAGGGATTGCAGAAGCTAAGCCAAAATCGTAGAGTATCGAGAAAGTTGCTATAGAATCGTAGTCTGCCTTAGAAGGCCTCACTCAGAATCGTAGATTTGGTCCAAGCGCCTGCCGAGTCAAGACAAGAATTGTAGACCACACTTGAAGTCGTGGAGTCTACTAATCATATCAGAGGCAGAAATCTTAGTCGAGCTAGAACAGAAAAGGACAACAAGTGTTAAGGTAGAAATCATAGTCTGATGTATAATTTTCTCTCGGATTCGTAGTGTCTGCAGAACCAAAGCTAGATCGTATTCCACAGAACAAAGTCTTCGACAAAGTCTATCAGTGCTCACAACACCAAGGAAGAATCGTAATGATAACACATAAGCAATTCCAAAGCATCCAAAGAATGTAGTCTCTGATCAGAACTGTAAAGATGAAATCTACTTGAAGGAAGCCAAAGAGCACTCACCAAATGGCTTGCAAGAAAACAAAATATCGAAGCACAAAGTCGATCTGCATCTTGATTGAGAAGTGAAGCCATTCAAGGGAAGTCTTCCACAAGCAACAGTAAGAAGAATTCAGATAGCGTGACTGACAAAAGGAAGTTAACAATGCAATAGCTGTCAAGATAAATAAAAGATGACCATCTTGGGTGTGACTATGATCGTAGTGCTTTCCAGATGAGGAGCAGGAACTGATGCAGTTTATATAGAGACACTAGCCAACCTATAAAGAATAGACAAAGAAGATTAAGCATGGGTCAGACCATTGATGATATGTGAACGGGAGATCACAAGGAGAAAGAGAGTTGAGCATGATCAATCAGATGAGTCTTGAAATTTAGGAGGGCAAGAGCATTCAAACAAGTTATCAGTGTCTAATGCAAGTCAAAGGCAAGCAGAAGTGTTGGAGCACTGCACGAGTGAAGGAAGAAAGATTCTATATTGCAAATCCAAAGAACACTCTCAGAATCGTAGTGTTCTCTCAATCAGTCAACGAGCAATATTCAAAAGACTAACTACGATCAAGTTCAAGGTCATCTGCATCAGAATCGTAGAGTTCAGTCATCTAAGTATTGAAGCCTTGGCAATGTCTCAATACAAATATTGACATTCAAACATTGTTGATTGAAAGCATCGATGCAGAAGGACAACTCCTGATATTCTGATTGAGGAGTCAAAAAGAAGAAATAAAGGTGACTATCAGCCTGACACATTAAAGTGACATCTCTGGTGTGGTAGGTGAAATAATAGACTGCAATGTCAAAAAAGTGAAGAGGGGGATGTCACGTCACATCAGCAGTCTGCACCAAATAACTCGAGATCTGCGAATCAATTCAAATAGCTTCCAACGGCTATAGTCCAATGGGAAGCTTATGGAAGGATATGTAACAGCTAAAGCTTGAACCTAGAAGGGTGTGTTGACAAGTTGTTGACTCTAAGAGTTCTATATAGTAAAACAAAACATGTCTTAATGACAGTGAGACTACGAAAGTAGAAGTGAAGCAGATAAGAGAAGAGCTTTAACAGAAAAAGGGCTTCACTCAATAACAATGAGAATGCCATTAAGAATGTCAGCTAAGCTGAGAGCCGAGAAGGCCAAGAGGATAGCATTCAGAAGATTGAAAGATCAAAAAGAAGATTCAAATAGCCACTCTACGAATCACCATGAACCATCGAGAGCTGAAGAAGAACAGATATAGAACCAAATCTGTACACAAGTCAATCAAGGTTTGAGGGATGCTAAATACCGAACGGAGTCTACCAAAAGTACAAAGACTTAGCAAACCTCAAGTGGTGAAAGTGTGCAAGCTGAGATCAGAGAAAGATTTGCACCAACCACAAGATCAGCTGCACCAAAAAAGAAGAGACAAACTGCTAAGCACTCAAAGAGATCGAGCTTCATGAACAACTTAGCAGTCCATCCAATGGTGATCCAGTCTCGATGCAGAATCCAAAAAGGATTACATCAAGCTTCTAAGTATCAAAGGATGAACAAGATTAAAGTCATCTTAGCAGCTCAGCACCAACAACCACATTAACAAGAAGCCAGGGCCTGAGGGGTCCTTGTCCTAGGGACTAAACAGAGTTCCAAGTTTGCTGGACTTGAAGAGTTCTTGGTGAACTAGAGTTCCAAGTCTGCTGGACTTGAAGAGTTCTCAGTGAACTAAAGTTCCAAGGTTGCTGGCCTTGAAAGAATCTTAGTGATTCAAAGATGTAAAGAGTTCCTTAGTACTATCCCTGCTTGTTGAAGAAGAAGAGTGGATTAGGTGCTTGAGTCTCTGAACCACTTAAAATTCCTTATGTCTTTTACATACTGTCATTTACATTATGCATCTATAAATGTTATAACTGCTATGAATATGACAACTACTTACATCTAAACAAACTTTAGAAAAATGGTCAACATAACATCTATGAAGGGGAACCTTAACTTATTTCGTTGTGTTTGAAATAATTCTTAAGTTTGTCATCTACTAATTACTTAGCAATGTAAACTAAAATAGAAAAGATTTTTGAAATCAAAAAAGATCTATTCAACCCCCCCCCCCCTTCTAGATCTATTGTGTGCTCTCTAGGAACTAACAATATATATCATTGTCATCATCCTCAAACTTAAATTTGTATTGGAAAGTTATCTTTGGCCCTTAGTGCAAAGATGAACTGTTGATTGGTATGATTATGACCATATATTATTTATTTGTATAATCATGACCGAAATTATGTATTGGTATAATCATGACCATTGGTCTCACAGTTGTATGTCTTTGGCCCGTAGTGAAAAGATGGACTGTTGATTGGCATGATCATAACCATCAGCTCTCTTCGACCATGGGTGTAAAGATGAAATGTTAATTGGTATGATCATGACTATTGATATTACTGTTGAATATCTTTAGCCCGTAGTGCAAAGATGGATTGTTGATTAGCATGATTATGACCACTTGTGATATAAATGAATATCTTTGGTCCGTAGTGCAAAGATGAATTGACTGGCATGATTATGACTAAAGGCTGTAGACTAGTATGATCATGACCATTGGTGTTACAAATGAATATCTTTGGCCTGTGTACAAAAATGAATTTATTAGCATGATTATGAACATGAACTATGAATTGGTATAACCATGATCATTGGTGTTTCAGGTAAAGATAGGTAGTGAAAGTTATCTTTATCTTCGGTACAACGAAGAACTATTGATTGGTGTTACAGGAATAAAATATTGATGATGGACTTTTAATTTGGAGAAGATAGTAAACATTATATTCTACTTAACTCTTTTAATGGATTGTTTATTCCACTGCAATTATGTTTGAAAACTTTTATCATCTACCATATGTTCTAAATATCTGATTTATTATTGGTGGAGGCTATTGATAATTTAATTATCTTAAGTCATGATACTCTTTATTGGGCTATTTGTGCTTACCCTTTTGCTTCATAATTCCTTTCAGGTAGTAAGAGTGTAGCTGGGTGAAAGTAGTATGCACACAAGCCAATCATGTTTGATGATAAAGCATATACTTTGTACAATCTTATTCATTTTTTAATAAAAAGTATTAATTTATTAAAGGCTTTTAGTTATCTACATGATGTTGTTTTATAATATGTGATAAACCCATAGTTTTAAGGAATGCTTTTAGAATAATGATGATGATTATTCTAATGAGATCTAAATTCTTAGAAAGCTTAAAACTAAAATAGTTCCCAATCGTTGGATTACTAAATTGGGAATTAGTGAATCCGGATATATTGGTACATACGTTGCTTACTCATTGGATGAGAATGATTAATCTCATGATCATTTGTGTGGAGACACTAAAGCAAGTATGTAGGTGCTTATTAGAGAATAAGTTCACTGAACGTGGCTCGCTAAGGAATACCTAATTGAGTTTTACTTGACTGTCAATAGGAATTCCTGTAGTGATAGTAGTACAAAGTGATCTTTGGACTTGAGATCATCATAATATCTTGTGTATGATGAGTTATACTTTGACTTATTCCTTAAGACCCTTAGGGTATATCAAAGGGTATGCTTAGGTATAATAAGTTGTACATGGAGATAATGTATGATCAATAAAGAATCTACCGCTTCTAGTAAAAGAAGAGAAATGTCCTATGTGATTCGATAAATGACAACCCAGTAGTCCTTGGCCAGAAGTCGAATGAAATTAGAAAGGAGTTTCTAATTTGCATTATTTGAGTTGTGCATTTAAGAATCGAAAACATATAATTAAATAAAATAAGACTTGTGACAAAGAATTCCATGTCTTATATTTAATTGGGACATTATATGGTGGAAGGATTGAATTGTACGGTAACTATTTACTCAAAGGTTCTTTTATGATTAATGTTGAAATCTATATTATTTGGAAAGTTATTAATCGCTAGGGAGGCTTATCCCTATTGTAGAATAAATATTATTTATTTAAATAAATTCATAGTTTAATTTATTTATTTAAATAAGATTAGAATTGTTCTAATTGATTTATTCACAACCGGTTTAATATGGAGAACCTAAAGGGTCACACCATAAAAGAAAGAATAATTATTTAAGAAATTAATGGCATAATCGTAATAATATATTAAGTGTATTTAATTTAATCTATGGTGATAGAATAAATTAAATAGCTTAATATTTATTATTTAATATTTTGGAAATATTAAATATATAAATTAATAAGAGAAGTCTTGTAAGACCCCAACTTATTATTTAATGAAATTAAATTTCCTCTATTTATTATCTTGAAATAGTAAGGGTTGATTTGATTAATGTGGTAAGTTATGGGTAAAATGCGTAATTATTTCAAACAAGCAAGTGGTTTTAAAATATTCGTTTGGTCGTGGAATATTTTTACTGTCGGGGAATATTCGTACGACGACGCAGCCTTGTGTGGGCCCCATAACGGAAAGCGATTGGATGAAAAAAACGATAAGAATAAGTTGGTTATAAATAATGGCGTAGTTATTACCGTTAATACTGTTGGAATACCCGGTGGTTAAAACACAGTAGCACACGGTATTACACCAATTATTGATTCTTACGTAAGAAGGCACTACTCAATAATTGTTATAGTAATTACTGTTCAGTATTTTATTTTATTGATTCAATAATTGTTGCGTTGATATTTTATATTACTGTTGTTTTAATAATTGTCATTGCACAGTATTTTCTATTATCGGAGCAATAATTCATATTATCTGAATAATATTATTAGATAACATTATTGGCAATGTCTATAAAGTTCTGCTTCAAGGAGAGGTTTGGTCATCTAATTGTATGCCAAGATGAGGAGAGATCCTTATTGAAAGCCCCTTTCCTCGAGAATTGCACAGTTGTCACAAGAATGTGATTCTGTAATATTATTTGTGAATAATTAATTATTGATTTATATGATGAGGAAAATATTGATTTTATGCGGATATATATAGATAAAATTTTTTAATGTGACAATTGTTGAAAATTAATATTTTATCTTTTTTTGATAAAATAATTCATTTAAATATATTATTTTAATAATATATTAATAGTGATATTTTTACAATAAATGTGGGATATATGAGTATATGAGGAGGAAGAGTATTTTTGTGGCATTAAATGATTAACACATGTTTTGTGTGTCGGTAGACCCCAATTCTTGACCGAAATTTGATTATAGCTTGTAAAATCGTCCGTTTGTGGATTTCGGTCAATTTTTGTTTGGAATTTGGAAAAACTTTCTTCTACAAAGTTGTAGAGAATGAAATTTCCTATGGAAAAGACATGTGGTTCGAATTTTTCTGATAAAAGAGCTATTTATTATGAATTATTGAAGTTCTGTAGTTCCGAAATAATTGATTTTTGAAAGTTTTAATTATTTTTAATTACAAAACGTTTTTTTTTGCTTGGTGGGCTACAATCGCATTAAACATGTGCAAGGTGATCAATTCATTCAAGAGGTGGGTTTGACAATTTTGTAAATATAATAATATTATATTAAATTTTCTCGCTTTGGTGTTCTACGATTTTCCTATAAATAGGTGCTTAGGTTAGAATTGAAAATCACACCGTAAACTGAAATCTTCTCTCTATCTCTCGATATATTGAGCATATTCTTGTGAGTATTTTAATACTTTGAGTGTTGCTATACTTGCAAGTTCAAGTCATAGCCTATATCCCAGATTTCAACTAAGAAGTACTATCTTTTCGAGGTAAGGGATGTTATTTTCTTTTTAAATGATATTATTTTCTTCAATATCATTATGCCGAAATATTGGTTTAAACTTTTAATCAAATTTAGAACTTTTTGTGTCGGGGTTACTATTCACGTATACGGCACTATTCACGTATACGGCACTATTCACGAATACAACACTATTCATCGAAAAATAAATTTTTTTCCCTTTTCGTCCAAAATATCTATTATGGATACTAGCTTTGATTGTATCCATGTTTTGATCATTCTTGAATTTTACTTCACTATGATTATTTATGAGGTATTTTTTAACATGAAATAGCTGAAATACGAATCCTTGATATTTATTCTTTTGTTTCACTGGATTCATTTCCTTTAAAATATTTTTCATCATCCTTAGTCCTAAATGATGATATTATTGAATATCTTTGGCTCAGAGTGCAAAGATAAATGATTTTATAATGAATATCTTTGGCCTGTAGTGCAAAGATGAATGTGTGTTGAGATGAACATGACCGATCGATGAATATCTTTGGCCTGTGAGTAAAAAGATGAAAATTTGATTCAAGATGAATATTGATTGATGTTACAGGATAAAATATTGACGATGGACTTTTAAATTCATAGATAATAGTAGATTTCATTCTCTACGCAACTCTTCTATGAATTATTATTTCAATGCGAATATTGATCCAAACTTGTTGTATTATTGTATTTTATCGATTTTTTTTCCTCGTTGAAGACTAACGATAATTTGTTCTATATTATCTTAGTCATAATATTCTTTACTAGGCTAGTTGAGCTCACCCTTTTCTTTTTTGTTCTATTTTTCTTCTCAGGAGGCGAGAATGTAGCGAGTACTAGTCGGGGTATGGAATGATGATTCTAGAAGTTGTTTAGTAGTCCTCACCATTTTTGTAAAATAATGTATCAATAATTGTGATGAAGATTTATTTGGGTATGGATATTGTCTAGAAGACAATATTTGTATTTAAACTCACAGTTTTTATGATGTATTAATAAAGTTGTAGTTGTTTCTGTACCATGTTATTGACCACCTAAAATGGGTGATGTATACCTATTTTGGGGGTGTCACAGTTTGTATCAGAGCTTAGGGATATGATCTCTAGCAGAGATCGGGGAATAAAACTAGGAGGGGAGAGATGACTAAATCCTTCGCTAGTGTGTCCTACCTAAGCTTGTTTGTTAGTTGGTCAATATATAGGGATATTATGTGATATGTTGATTTCTTTAATTAACCCTTGTTTTATGGCAGTATTTGAGAATGTCGACTGAGAATGTTAACAGTAGAGTAAATGAGACCATGGAGACGCCTATATTCACCAATAAGGAGAACGTGCAGCAGGCTGGCAATGTTCCTCTTGTGAACAACGCCACTGAGCAGATGATGAACGACGGGATGTTTAAAAGTTTTTTTCAGTTCATGCAAAATCAGACGAGGGAGACTCGTGCACAAAATACAGGTGGAAATGATAACAACGCACGATTTGTCACGGCCAAGCAGTTCAAAGAGTTGGGACCACCAGAATTATGGGGAAAGCCGGATCCGATTAAGGCAGAGACGTGGGTCAAACAAATTACCAAGATATTCGATGTCTTGGGATGCACAGAAGAATAGAAGGTTTCATTCGCTACTTTTATGTTCCAGAATGAGGCGACATCGGTGGGAATCAGTGAAGCGCACTCCATCCACCGCACTCAAGATGTCATGGGAGACATTTCAGAACTGTTCAATGACAAGTACTTCCAAAGTATTCATATATGAAGGAAGTGGAGTTTATTAGACTGGAACAAAATAATATGACGGTGTCCCAGTACGAGGCAAAGTTTGCAGAGCTATCCAGGTTTGTACCTCATTTGGTGGAGAATGAGGAACGTGTGACGCGGATGTTTCGAGATGTTTGAAACCCAAGATACGCCAAGATCTCATTTCTCATAAATTTTCTCTATTCGATGATGTTGTCAATGTGGCTCAATTATTAGAGCGAGATAATGAGTACGCTCAACCGAGGGACCATAACCGTGGATCATACCGGAGATAGCGATTCAACATAATAACGATAACCAAATGGAGAAAGAAAAAGAGACGACAAAAATGGTAACCACTCGGGTGGTAGTCATGGCCATGAGAATAGAAATGTTTAGTCTGGAGGAGATTTTAAAAGAAGAGAGTTAATATGACCATGTGAAGATGTCAACACCAAAGAGTAACCGGGTTCCAAGGAGGAGAACGACCACCCATTATATGCTATAAGTCAAGGGAAGAAGGACATATCACCAAACCGCTTCACTGAATGATCAAGGTATGTTATAATTATGGAAAAGAAGGACATATCCCTCGAGATTGTACGATAGTGAAACCAAGTCCAGGGGGGACGGTGACTCAAAAGGCTGTCCCAGAAAAGTCAAAGTCAACGGTTCCTGGAAGAGCGTTTGTCATGACTGGTCAAAATATGAGGAACCCAAACAAGGTGATCACGGGTAAGCTAATCATTAATTCTTGCGAAGTTTATACCTTACTTGATACCGGTGCTACCCATTCATTTATCTCTCCTACTTGTGCTCAACTTTTAAACCTGACTTTGGAGAAATTAGACTTTGATTTATCTGTGGAGACTCCGTTAGGAGAAACTTTCATCACATCCACTGTTTATAAATCTTGTTTGATTCAAGTTGGCACCATAACCTTACCTATTGACCTTATCTCTTTAAAGATACTTGCTTTTGATGTGATTTTAGGGATTGATTGGTTAACTACTCATCATTCCAAAATTGATTGTTTTCGTAAGGTTGTTAGTTTTCATATTACTAACCAACCTGTTGTACGAATTCAAGCAACTAAGCCACTAAAATCAATCGCTGTCATATCAAGTCATAAAGCTATTCGTTTATTGAAAAACGGGTGTCAAGCTTTCTTAGCCCATGTTATGGATTTGAATAAAGACACGTCAGATTTGAATAATATTCCTGTTGTTATTGATTTTTCTGACGTATTTCCTGAAGAACTTCTCGGTCTACCCCCAGAATGTGAAGTTGAATTCTTTATTGATTTTAAACCTGGTACAAAGCCCATTTCTAAAACCCTATATCGAATGGCTCCGATTGAACTTCAGGAGTTAAAGGTCCAACTACAGGAGTTGTTGGACATCGGTTTCATTCGTCCCAGTACATCTCCTTGGGGTGCTCCTGCTTTTATTTGTAAAGAAGAAAGACGGAGTATGCGACTTTGTATTGACTATCGAATTGAACCATGTCACCATCAAGAATAGGTATCCACTACCTCGTATTAATGACCGTTTTGACCATTCTGCAAGGAGCACAATTCTTTTCAAAGATCGATCTTCGCTTCGATATCATCAATCAAGATTAGAACCGAGGATATTCCAAAGACGCCTTGAACTCTGATGCGGGCATTATGAATTCTTAGTCATGCCTTTTGATTGACTAATGCTCCTGCCATTTCATGGATATGATGAACCGGTATTCAAGGACTATTTAGATCGGTTCGTTGTTGTCTTTATTGATGAAATTCTCATATATTCAAAAAGTCAGATGATCATGAGCACCATTTGAAGTCGGTACTCCAAAGGCTTCGTGAAAACAAGCTATATGTCAAGTTGAAGAAATGCGAGTTCGCTTGAGGAAGTAGCATTCCTTGGGCATGTGGTGTCTAAACATAGAGTATCCGTCGACCTTGCCAAGATTGAAGCAATACAAAGTTGGGAGCAACCGAAGTCAGTGATCGAAGTACATAGCTCTCTGGGCCTAGCTAGTTATTATCGGAGATTCATGGAAGGGTTTTATCGAATCGCTACTCCATTAACTCAAACTAACTTTGGAAGGATACAAAATTCGCTTGGAACGAAGAATGCGAAGAGTTTCCAAGAACTTAAGAGGAGACTTATTTCTAAGACTGCTTCTAACAATACCATCCGGTTCGGATGGATTTGTTATCTACAAAATGATGCTTCCTGGACAAAGGGTTAGGATGTGTTTTCATGCAACGTGGGAAAGTCATAGCCTATGCCTCATGACAACTTAAAGAATATGAGAGGAATTATCCTACTCATGATCTAGAGTTAGCGGCGAATGCCTTCGTAAGCAAAGATCCGGAGGCACTATCTATATGGGGAGAAAGTGGAGATATATTCGCACCATAAAAGCCTCAAATATTTCTTCACTCAAAAGGAACTCAACATGCGGCAAACGACGCTGGCTCGAGTTGTTGAAAGATTACGACCACACTATTCAATACCTTCCTAGAAAAGCGAACGTGGTAATGGACGCTGTTGAGTAGAGAAGATCATATGCGAGAACGAAAAGCGATGATGTCAAGTATATGCATAGAGCCAACTTTAATAGAAAAAGTTAAGGTTGCTCAAGCCACCGACCCGGAGCTGATGCGTATGAAGAAGAAAGTACAAGAAGGTGCTATTCCGGAAGCGAGAATCGATGAAGAAGGAATACTTCGAGTCCACTCCAGATTTTGTGTTCCTAACGACTCTGATTTGAAGTACAAGATTATGATGGAGGCACACAATACACCATTTGTGATCCATCCTGGAAGTACCAAAATGTATCGTGATCTTCGACATACATTTTGGTGGAACAATATGAAGAGAGAGATTGCAAAGTTTATCTCGACGTGTTTAACTTGTCAACGTGTAAAGGCGGAGCATCAAGTACCTAAGGGTCCATTGCAACCACTTGAGATTCCGAAATGGAAGTGGGAACACATTACCATGGATTTTGTTACGGGTTTTCCTACGGTTTCTCAAGGCATCGATGCTATTTGGGTTATTGTTGATAGATTAACCAAATCTGCTCATTTCTTACCGATACGGGAGACTTATTCCCTTGAACGTCTTGCTCATATGTATGTAAATTAGATTGTGAGATTGCATGGCATGCCAGTATCCATAGTTTCAAATCATGACCCAATATTTACTTCAAGATTTTGGGTTAGCTTGCAAAAAGTTATGGGCACGGATTTACGATTTAGTTCGGCATACCATCCTCAAACGGACGGACAATCAGAAAGGACTATTCAAACTCTTGAAGATTTATTAAGACTCTGTGTCCTAGACTTCAAAGGGAGTTGGGATAAGTATTTACCATTGGTGGAATTCTCCTATAACAACAAGCTATCGTACAAGCATTGGTGTGGCCCCATTTGAAGCATTGTATGGATGAAAGTGTTGCTTTCCAAAGATGTTGGGACGAGGTGGGTGAAGCAACATTGTTGGGACCCGAGTTGGTACGTATGACTACTTTAAAAGATCCAAATAATTCGACAACGATACAAACGGCACAAGATCGACAAAAGAGTTATGCGGATCTTCATCGAAAGGACGTGGAATTTAGTATTGGGGATCATGTATTGTTGCGTGTTGCCCCATGGAAGGGAGTTACAAGATTCGGGAAGAGAGGAAAGCTCAATCCACGATTTATTGGTCCATTTCAAATTCTTGACCGAGTAGGTAATGTGACGACCCCAAATCCAGGTACTTGAAACCCGAACTCGGTTCTCCATGATACCATTTCTTTAAGCTGAATAATACTAAAATAATAATACATTCGAACTTAATTTACATACATCAAAGTTTACTTCCCCAGGTACGTGACCTTCAAATACATTCCTTATAATACTTGAATAGATACCAATACAACTATAACCATTAACTCATGATACACACTTATTCGATCGCCTTTCCTTTTCCTTTGTTCGTGTTCGAGCCTTCAAGTTGCTCATACATAACCGAAAACATTTAATTTAAGCAAGGATGAGCATTTGAAAGTGCCCAAAGAAGTAATAGCAATTATATATATAAATCGAAAGAATATAAGTATTCTCTTTACATAACACTTCTACAACGAATCGAAAGTTGTGAAGTAATCAGATCTTGATAAAAAATTCACATAACAAATCTCTTCCAAATTATTTAAATTTGGCTCGCTCTACCCATGAATAGGGTTTAAGAATCATACTATGAACATTCTTTTCATTTTCAAAAGGTTTGGCGTAAATCCATCCGCAAACCGCTTAGCTTACTTTGGGCACGGAGGGTGATCACCATTGTACCTGTATTGATCAATACTACATAACTTGAACGAAATTCATCGCCACTCTATCCGCCTTGGCGCAAAAATCTTCCCATATAGAGATGTTCATACATGCCCGGGTTCCAAACCCGAAGGTTTTAATCTTGCTTTCAACAATAATATGTAATTCAACATATATGTATACGGGTAATTGACAGGAGGTATATCAACATGTGAATAATGCCATGGTTATCCAAGTGGGGACACTTGTATAACCATTTAGAAATCAACGAATGTAATATATATCCGAGCTAGCATGTTGATAATCAAAGAGTACATAATCAGTACGGTGAATAGAATAATTCGAAACTTCTTACTCATGTCCATCAGCATAAAGGAAATGCAAAGGTAGGATACTTGCACGATTCACCGATTACAAATCTCAACTTAGGTTTTATCTCTTTATCACAACCTATCAATAATCGGATCATTCGCTTCGATTAGAACAATATATCTTAACACATAGTAATCGCTTATTACAACAAAGACATAGTCTAATCACATAATCACAAAGGATCATACTTTTAGTTCCTATTCTATACTTGAAATATTTTTATACATTTTTCAAATATCTCATCCATGCTCTTACAAAGAGCCTTTTCTTTCTTTCTATTATAGAGTTCGACATTTGTCATTGCACTTTACAACTTTATCGAGTAAATCTTTAGTCTAAGACTCTTATTTTATACCTCAACATCTCAGAAATATCGGACATCTTAATTTTTAATCATTTTCAAATTTCCGAAATTGAAAAATTTAAAATAATTCAAATCATCACTAAAGGGCCTATAGTGATATAATCATATTATAGGTGTTCTTCTTCAAATTCGAACTTCATAATCGGTTCTCAAGTCAAATAGTTTGGCCATTATAACTTTCAAATATCTAATCATAATTAAATGATTTAAACATTAAACAATTCCATCATCATTAATAGTTTAATTAATACTAAACTATTAATGAAACCATTGCTAAAATATAAAAGTTATTTATAATAACTCAAACTATTTTTAAAACATTTATATTACCCAAATAATTACCATTAATATTTAAATATTAATGTACTATTTATCCAAATATTAAAAGTCATTAATTATAACTTAAAATATTTTTAAATCCTTAATATCCTCTTTAAATGGTTTTTAAATAAGTAAAACCATTTTTAAACTATTTATTTAATATTAATCATTAAATAAACTAAATATCATTAATATTATCTTAATATCATTATTATTTAATTATTAATGAAATTATCATTTAAATATTAAAAGTTATATTTTATAACTTAAAATATTTTTAAATACTTTATTTTCATTTAAAATGATTTTTATAATATTAAAATCATTTTTAAACTAAATTATTTAATATAATCATTAAATAACTTTAATATCATTAATAATTATTAATTAATGAAATTCATCACAAAATATTAAAAGTCATCACAAATAACTCATTTACATAATCAATTCCAAGCCAAAATAAACATAGTAAACTAACTAGTTTATTAACAACACTAACTAAACTTCAAAAATTCAAACTTTAACTAACAATTAAAAATAATAACATTACAAAAATTAAATAAGAAACATACCCTAAATACTGAATTCCACAGATCGAATAATGACTTCCACGCCAAAATTTAACTAAGGAGATCTTTATAAAAGTTCTCCCACAATAAAGCCTTTCTCAAAAAATTGGAGGCCTTATTGTTGGTGAATGAAACAAAGGTCAAGCCCTTCTATTTATAGGTTTAGAAAATAGTGAAGTTCTCAATTTAGTCGATGTGGGACTTGGTTTATATTAATTTTTCAATAGCTCACTTTGCGATTTTCTAACGATTGCTCATAACTCCGATTAATCTGATTTTTGGATATGTTATACATGGTATGTAAGACTATTTTTAAAAATACGAATTACCCAATTCGGGTTCATTAGGTAGCCCAAACAAGTCGTCCAAAAGTGGACGTTCATAATAGCTTTTCAATCTCGTTTCAGCTTTACCTCTTCCGCTAAAACAACAGTCATAACTCTTTCATTTTAAAACATTTTTGAGCGATTCTTGAGCCCACGCCAAGCTAACTTCGAGCTACAACTTTTATTCTTTGACCATTTCCAAATTCCGAACACATCAGCCCAAAATTCCGTTCAAATGGACTGCACCGCACTTGTTGGGAAGTTGGGAAGTTTTGATAGTCCTCTCCGATTTCTAGTCTATATAAAGCTTATTCGTTGTACTATAACATACCAAAAGCCCGTAAGGTTTTGGAAACATTAATCGATCAAAATGATTGTCCCGAATAGCACATCCATTTCTTGACTTTCGGTTTTTTAATTTGACACATTTCCTTCCAATCACCGTAATTCCCTCATCCGAGGTCGGAATGAGGTCATTCCAAAGCCTATGGCTTCCTAACTCAGTGCACTACAACATATCAAAATCCCAGACCTTTTAAAGCACAAAAAGTGGACGAGAATGCCCCCATTATAGACCGCCCAAAAATAGTTTATCATGATCGATTGACCATTTGACCATCTATAACTTCTAATATATACATGATATGGACTTGATTCTTTTTACAGATTAAAGACCACATATCGGGCTACACATAACAACTTTTGAAGAACAAAACTCATGATCGAGCAAAGAGTTATGGCCTCTCGACATTTGGTGAAAAAATAATGAATTAGTTTTCCAACTTGCTTAAATCTTCAAATTAGTGCACTTTGATGTTATGGGTCTTTGATTTATCAACCCATATCATCAATTAACATTCTATTACACAACTTTAAACAATCAATTGCATCAAATAACATCGAATCAAAGGATTTCTAGGTTTAGTGTTCTTATACCTTTTTGCCAAAAATTCTTGATTATTGCTTCTGATTTGTTATGGGTGATGGTTGGGCTTTGTTTAAGAGTGTATGGGCAATCTTGTACAAGGTAATTAAATGTAATATTTAATCACTAGATTTAATTCTTATAATTTACCAATTAACTTCTATCCTTTGGTAAATTAAAACACTTATATAATAACATCGAAATTAAACCCGGTAATTAAAATTAGGGTTTCTCAACGTCATCAATTAGGGTTTCTAATTGACCATTAGTGGTTCTTTAATTATCGTGTATGTTACTAACACAATTAATTACGGTTTCTAATTTCAACCTGTTAGGGTTATAATAATTAGGGTTTGTCCTAATTATCGACGTCTAACAAAGAATTAGGATTTCTTCTAATTACCGATATTCTTATTCACAAGAACTTCATATACACACTCACTACTCGTAAATACCCCATAACCGAGTTTAATAATTAGGGTTTCACAAAGACGGTAATATGCTTTGACCTAATTGATCGTCATTGCTTTCAATATTATTTGTCCATACATACCCAAAGACATAATTATGGTAATCAGTAAAATCATTATATAAATAATATAATATTATTATTCTCATCTCTTGATCACAATCCCAATCCGTGGTTTGGATCTCATGTTTGACTTATTCTTCGTATACACATCATCAATAATCAAGTTAAAATAATTAACTTAAATATTCTCGAACAATTCATATAATAAAATATTTATTATATAAATCTAATTATCACTTCATATATTATTTCCAATCATGTTTTCATGGAAAATAATTAATAAAAACATTTCGCTTACAAAAAATTTATTACCATATAATTTGTGGTAATTAATAATTCCAAAATTATTTCTAATTTTTCAAGTAATAAATGTATTCGCATTTATCGTTCACTTTACTTGACACTTAGTCTCGTCATTAAATAAAAAAAAAAATTATATGCAAAATTTCTTATTTATTTTATATAGAAAATCTCGAGTTATTACATTCACCCTCCCTTATAAGGATTCCGTCCCCGGAATCACCGCTTTAAAAACTCATATGCAGAAGGGTATATAACATATAATCATTGTACGTAGATCTCGATCGTACTTGATCGAATCGATCTTTAATTATTCATCATAACACTTGTCTCATCCGATTAAGCGTAAATATAAGATATATAAGTTATTCAAATAGCACATGGAGTTCTGTTTCCAGCTACCACCGTATCCTGGACCGTCATGTTGTAAACCCTCGGAGTTGTTTTCGTTGGGTTACTGGTTGAGTTTGGTCCTGAAATTGCTAACGTCCCCACCGCTTCTCCCCGAATACGCTCCCCGCCTCCATTCCCTCTCGTGGGCCAGTTCCTCACCTTATGCTCACCGATCCACATATAAAGCATCCATCGATCATCCTTGAGTTGGGGCGGTTGGGAGAGATATGACCCTCTTGCCCGCACTTGTAGCATACAAACTTTTCCTTCAGACACTCGCCAAAGTGATTCTTCCCGCAGCTTACAATCGCACTACCCGCTTTCTTTTATACCTTCCTCGCTTTACTTGTATTTTCTCGTAAAAATTCCTCATTCTTTTCTCACCCCTATTCCCACTACTACTTTCTATCTTTATCTGTTCCTCCCGACTTGCTTTTTATTCTTCTTCTCCTTATGGTAGAGGCTCATGGCCTCACTTCCTTCCTGCTTAGCAATGATAACCTTCTCCATGAGTCTTTGCAAAAAATTGATTTGCGATCGACACCTTATCAGAGAGCCGTGGTTTTAAGCCCACTCAAACCTCCTTGCCTTCCTAGTCTCTCAGATCCACTTGATGTGGAGCAAACCTAGCTAACTCATTAAATTTTACGGCATACTTCAGAATAAATATGTTCTCCTGCTTTTACTCCGTGAATTTCAACTCCATTCTAGATCGATACTAACAGAGAGATAGTTTTCAAAAATAAATTCTTAAACATATCCCAAGTAATTTCTTCTTCTCCTGCCCGAGTTTTATTTGCCTCCCACCAAAAGTTAGCTTCCCCTTTCATCATATAAGTGGTAAAAGCGGTCTTTTGCCCCTCATCTACTTTAGCGATTACGAACGCCTTCTCTATCTCATTCACCCAAGTCTGGGCTTCTATAGGTCAGCTGATCCTCTTAATTTCGTGGTCCTACGGCTTTGAAGTCTTTGAATTTTGCCAAGCGATTGTCCGATGGTTTCAAAATCGGTGTTCCTCACGATAGCTTTAGCTACCATGTTTGCAAAATTTTGCATCGATTCTGGCCGCTCGCTCCCAAAGATTAGAGATTCTTCTATCCTTTGGTTTCGAGTTTGACATCTTGGCGACATTATCTCGTTAAATAAAACCATAAATTATACCTTTACATTTTAAACCTTATTGCATAAGATTAATGTATTAAACTCGTTTCATTTCTCAAACTTAGATTCATATTCATTTATCGAATATTTACACAAAGACATCCTCGCTTTTAATCAACAAATATCCCCTTTGTGACTACGAAAAGTCTGGATTTAAAATCTTAACCAACATAAAAGTTAAAAATAGTTCATTACTTATCACACATATTACATACATAACCCATACTACTTATTTACCAAGCCTTTTTTTCTTGGACATTCATTCGCCGATGTCCTTCCATCCCACAATTAAAACATCCACCTTTCTTATAGCTCGGCAACGAGGAGAGGTGTGTCCTTCACTTGGATGTGTCGCTGAGGCTCCATCCGGTCAATTTGGATTTTAAGCTTATCCTGCTTCTTCCATTGTTTCCATTAACGCCGACGCATCAACTTTTCTATCTCCCACAACCTTTCCAATGAAGAAACCTTGTTCTCCAAATCCTCGCACACCTCCGCTGATGCTTGAGCAACTTCAACTTTAGTGTCCGAATCACTATCTCACAAATCCAACATTTCTCGGATCTCGATGCTACGCTTTTTCCACTATAGCCACCTCGTCCGATTTGGGTTCCTGGTGAGCTTCTATTTCATCCGTTGGCCTTGATATTAGCTCGGGGTATAATATGATCCTTCTTATTCCACATATCTTTCTCACCGCACATCTACATACATAAGTTACCCCGATTAATATATAGTATATATACACAAAGAATCAAGAGTTCTATATATCTTATTTTGATTGATGATAAATTTATTCAATTCTCATCAACACCTATCTCTCTGCCGAAGGCGGCTCTATCCACTCGCATCGAATCGCATGAAGGTGATGACTAAAGCCCGGTCCAAGGTATATATCCGTGTCTTTGGCTTCTATTTCAACCTTCAACCGCCTTATCTGAATATCTCCTCTCGCTCCAACCTCCTCATAACTCTATTAACTCTATCTGTGATTACAACATTCACACATATCATCACATGCTACCCAATACACCTCTCACAAGAGTAAAAGTTTTCAAATTGTGCTGAGGGGTCATATAGACCATGAACACATAGTTTTAACGGTATTCATACCGAAAAATAAAACATTACCTGGTATGTTTACAATCACAAAGAAGGTAAACTACCATTAATAGTACTTTAGGTGATTAGCCTATTGTACCCCTACGTCATGCATAACGTATTAATCATGCCTAGCGAATATTTACGCTATTAGATTGGATTATTTTATCCAAACAACATCGTTCACCTCAGTCTTATCATAGGATTCCGCACCAAAACAATTTGGTTCGAGAAATTTCTTTCAATGAACACTTAGAGTTTTCATAAACATTAGTCTAGCTGATTCAAATAACATAGACTCATATCAATAATTCAATTCAATCGAATTATTTAGATGTAGCCAAACCCCGTTGGCAAATTAAACTTTTTGAAAACATTTTCGAGAATGACGTCATGATGCCGTACTGTATTAACAATCCGCTGAGGATGCTGGCCATTGTATGACTTTGTCATAACACATCATACAATAAAGGAACAATCGACTTCAGTCAAATTCACACTAAGTATTCCCAGTATTTACAACTCCATCACATTTTTATCATCTCTCGCACTGTGTTATACGGTACATGAGTGATAATTAAAAACAATTTTGATATTTCAAATCATTTGCGTCTAGCCAAAATAAGTAGCATGAGACCGTATTTTAAACCATTTCAAAAATGATTACGAGTCTACATTTTTGTTTTCAAAAGCACATAGTGCGATTTAGCTTGATGTCAAAAATTTTGAAGTTTAGCATAGCTAGGAGTTTAGGAAAACCTAACACCTTCACTAAAAAATCATTTACTTAACAATCTATCTGCTCCTCGTAATCCATAACACTCCATTCACACAAAAAACTATACCCAGCTCATCAAACCACACTTATGAGTTCATAAATTGCCACAATCATATGAGTTTAAGAACTTATCCTAGTCGACCTTTTCAAGCGCCCATTCACCGAGGGGTTCATAAACATTTCATATAATTATGAGTCAAGAATGTCTCATAGGTATGAGTTTTAAGAACTCGAACTTAATCTTATATTCTCTATCTATGACCTATCTACTGTTATACACACCGAGAATGGAGTCATCCTCTTAATGTGCATATAACAAATAGCGCGACACGTACATTTCAATGATTATCGCTGCGTAAACTAAGTGGTTTTTACACCAAGTACAATTCACTCCCCATAACGAAGAATCATACAACTCACCACCGACATGAGTCCTCAATTGAATCCCCATCTAACACTAACCCCATTCTCCATAATGAATTTAATTCAGATTTATAATTCTCTTCCGGATCTGTACTCAATTGATAGTATAATTCATACACACGACAATCTTGTCAGAAACTTTCCAATCATCGATTGATTCCTTCCGTCATTATAGCCTTATCGAGATCACGGGGTGATCTCATCGTATATATTACGATTTAGTTCTATATCTTGATCGCTTTTATTTTACGATCTCTCATAATCGCACTTTCATCTTTTAGACTCAATCTATTCCCCACTACTGCTTAACTTTATAATCGAGTTAGGGAACTCATGTCTTTACACTCAACGAGATTCATCTTTGAATCTTATCGACCAACTAACTCTATATGAGTTAATATTTATCCTAATCATTGCGGTTATTAGTCTCGGTATTCCTACCTAAGCTTCATAACCAATGCTTTGATACCAACCTCAGGATTTACCCCCAAATCCAGTACTTGAAACCCGAACCTGGTTCCCCCACGATACCATTTCTTTAAGTTTAATAATACTAAAATAATAATACATTCGAACTTAATTTACATACATCAAAGTTTACTTCCCTGTGCACGTGACCTTCAAATACATTCCTTATAATACTTGAATAGATACCAATACAACTATAACCATTAACTCATGATACACACTTATTCGATCGACTTTCCTTTTCCTTTGTTCGTGCTCGAGCCTTCAAAGTTGCTCATACATAATCGAAAACATTTAATTTAAGCAAGGATGAGCATTTGAGTGCCCAAAGAAGTAATAGCAATTATATATATAAGTCGAAAGAATATAAGTATTCTCTTTACATAACACTTCTACAACGAATCGAAAGTTGTGAAGTAATCAGACCGATAAAAAATTCACATAACAAATCTCTTCCAAATTATTTAAATTTGGCTCGCTCTACCCATGAATAGGGTTTAAGAATCATACTATGAACATTCTTTTCATTTTCAAAAGGTTTGGCGAAATCCATCCTCAAACCGCTTCTAACTTACGCACGGAGGGTGATCACCAGTTGTACCTCAGATTGATCAATACTACATAACTTGAACGAAATTCATCGCTCACTCTATCCGCCTTTGGCAAAAAATCTTCCCATATAGAGATGTTCATACATGCCCGGTTCCAAACCCAAGGTTTTTAATCTTGCTCAACAATAATATGTAATTCAACATATATATATATATATATATATATATATTGACAAAGGTATATCAACATGTGAATAAATGCCATGATTATCCAAGTGGGGACACTTGTATAACCATTTAGAAATCAACGAAATGTAATATATATCCGAGCTAGCATGTTGATAATCAAAGAGTACATAATCTGTATGCGAGAATAGAATAATTCAAACTTCTTACTCATGTCCATTGCATAAAGGAAATGCAAAGGTAGGATACTTGCCGATTCACCGATTACAAATCTCAACTTAGGTTTTATCTCTTTATCACAACCTATCAATAATCGATCATTCGCTCGATTAGAACAATATATCTTAACACATAGTAATCGCCTATTACAACAAGACATAGTCTAATCACATAATCACAAAGATCATACTTTTAGTTCCTATTCTATACTTGAAATATTTTTATACATTTTCAAATATCTCATCCATGCTATTACAGTAGCCTTTTCTTTCTATTATAGGGTCTGACATTTTTCGGCGTACCGACAACTTTATCGAGTAAATACTGAGTCTAAGACTCTCATTAGGTAGCCCAAACAGTGCGTCAAAAGTGGACGTTCATAACAGTTTTCAATCTCGTTTCAGCTTTACCCTCTTCCGCTAAAATACAGTAAACTCTTTAATTTTAAAACATTTTGAGCGATTCTTGAGCCCACGCGAAGCTAACTTCTGGGCTACAACTTTTATTCTTTGACCATTTCCAAATTCCGAACACATCAGCCCAAAAATTCCGCTCAAATGGACTGCACCGCACTTGTTGGGAAGTTTTGACACTACTACTTTGAAATGTCATAACTCTCTCCTCCGATATCGGATTTAGTCCGCTTTGAGTCTATAGAAAGCTTATTCGGTGTACTATAACATACCAAAAGCCCAGAAGGTTTTGGGAACATTAACTGATCGAAACAGGTCCCCAAATAGCACATCCCGCTCACGACTTTTCGCTTTTGAGAAATTTGACACATTTCCTTCCAATCACCGTAATTCCTCATCCGAGGTCGGAATGAGGTCATTCCAAAGCCTATGGCTTCCTAACTCAGTGCACTACAACATATCAAAAGTCCAGACCTTTTAAAGCACAAAAAGTGGACGAGAATGCCCCCATTATAGACCGCCCAAAAACAGTTTATCATGATTGGTCAACCATGTTTGACCATCTATAACTTCTAATCTATACATGATATGGACTTGATTCTTTTTGCAGATTAAAGACCACATATCGTGCTACTACATAACAACTTTTAAAGAACAAAACTCATGATCGAGCAAAAAGAGTTATGGCCTCGACATTTGGTGAAAAATAACAAAATTCGGTTTTTCCAACTTGCTTAAATCTTCAAATTGCAGCACTTTGATGTTATGGGTCTTTGATTTATCAACCCATATCATCAATTAACATTCTATTACACAACTTTAAACAATCAATTGCATCAAATAACATCGAATCAAAGGATTTCTAGGTTTAGTGTTCTTATACCCTTTTGCCAAAAAATTCTTGATTCTTGCTTCGATTTGTTATGGGTGATGGTTGGGCTTTGTTTAAGAGTGTATGGGCAATCTTGTACAAGGTAATTAAATGTAATATTTAATCACTAGATTTAATTCTTATAATTTACCAATTAACTTCTATCCTTTGGTAAATTAAAACACTTATATAATAACATCGAAATTAAACCCAGAATTAAAATTAGGGTTTCTCAACGTCATCAATTAGGGTTTCTAATTGACCATTAGTGGTTCTTTAATTATCTCGTGTATGTTACTAACACAAATAGTTACGGTTTCTAATTTCAACCTATTAGGGTTATAATAATTAGGGTTTGTCCTAATTATCGACGTACAACAAATAATTAGGGTTTCTTCTAATTACCGATATTCTTATTCACAAGAACTTCATATACACAAATACTACTCGTAAATACCCCATAACCGAAAGTTAATAATTAGGGTTTCACAACACGGTAATATATGCTATGACCTAATCAACCGTCATTGCTCAATATTATCTCGTCTCAAGCATATACCCAAGAGATATAATTATGGTATCAGTAAAATCATTATATAAATAATATAATATTATTATTCTCATCTCTTGATCACAATCCCAATCCGTGGTTTGATCTCATGTTCGACTTATTCTTCGTACACATCATCAATAATCAAGTTAAAATAATTAACTTAAATATTCTCGAACAATTCATATAATAAAATATTTATTATATAAATCTAATTATCACTTCATATATTATTTCCAATCATGTTTTCATGGAAAATAATTAATAAAAACATTTCGGCTTACAGAAATTTATTACCATATAATTTGTGGTAATTAATAATTCCAAAATTATTTCTAATTTTTCAAGTAATAAATGTATTCGCATTTATCGTTCACTTTACTTGACACTTAGTCTCGTCATTAAATAAAAAAAAAATTTATACGCAAAATTTCTTATTTATTTTATATAGAAAATCTCGAGTTATTACAGGTAATGTAGCCTATAGATTCGCGTTACCTCCGAGTATGTATTGTGTTCATAATGTGTTTCACATATCTGTACTTCGTAAATATGTGAAAGACCCGAACCACGTTATTGAGTTAGAACCAGATGAGATAGTCAAGACTTAACGTATTTAAGAGGTACTGTCAAGATCTTGGATAAGAAGGAGCATGTCCCACGCACAAAGGTCATACCACAAGTTAAGTTTTGTGGAGGAACCATGCTTATAGAGGAAATGACCTGGGAGTTAGAAACGGAAATGAAAGCGAGGTATCCTCACCTTTTCGAAACACCAGGTACGTACGTCAATTTCGAGGATGAAATTTCATAAAGAGGGGAGGTTGTAAGACCCCAACTTATTATTTAATAAAATTAAATTTCCTCTATTTATTATCTTGAAATAGTAAGGGTTGATTTGATTAATGTGGTAAGTTATGGATAAAATGCGCAATTATTTCAAACAAGCAAGTGGTTTTAAAATATTCATTGTTGACGGGGAATATTCGTTTGGTCGTGAAATATTTTTACTGTCGGAGAATATTCGTACGACGGCGAAGCCTTGTGTGGGCCCCATAACGGAAAGCGATTGGATGAAGAAAACGACAAGAATAAGTTGGTTATAAATAACAAATAGTAGTTATTACCAAGTTAATCTTGTTGAATACCCGTTGGTTAAAACACAGTAGCACATGGTATTACACTAATTATTGATTCTTACGTAAGAAGACACTACTCAATAATTGTTACCGTAATTACTGTTCAGTATTTTATTTTATTGATTCAATAATTGTTGCGTTGATATTTTATATTACTGTTGTTTTAATAATTGTCATTGCACAGTATTTTCTATTATCGGAGCAATAATTCATATTATCTGAATAATATTATTAGATAACATTATTGGCAATGTCTAGAAAGTTCTGTCTAAGGAGAGGTTTGGTCATCTAATTGCGCGCCAGTAAGGAGAGATCCTTATTGAAAAGCCCCCTCTTTCCTGGGAACTGCCTGATTGTCAGTAATGTGATTCTATAATATTATTTGTGAATAATTAATTATTAATTTATATGATGAGAAAAATATTGATTTTATGCGGATATAGATGGATAAAAATTTTTAATGTGACAATTGTTGAAAATTAATATTTTATCTTTGTCTGATAAAATAATTCATTTAAATATATTATTTTAATAATATATTAATAGTGATATTTTTACAATGAATGTAAGATATATGAATATATGAGGAGGAAGAGTATTTTTGTGGCATTAAATGATTAACACATGTTTTGTATGTCGGTAGACCCCAATTCTTGACCGAAATTTAATTATAACTTGTAAAATCGTCCGTTTGTGGATTTCGGTCAATTTCTGTTTGGAATTTGGAAAAACTTTCTTCTGCAAAGTTGTAGAGAATGAAATTTCCTATGGAAAAGACATGTGGTTCGAATTTTTCTGATTAAAGAGCTATTTATTATGAATTATTGAAGTTCTGTAGTTCCGAAATAATTGATTTTTAAAAGTTTTAATTATTTTTAATTACAAAAATATTTTTTTTTTTGCTTGGTGTAATTGCATTAAACATGTGCAAGGTGGTCAATTCAGATTCAAGAGGTGGGCTTGATAATTTTGTAAATATAATAATATTATATTAAATTTTCTGCTTTGGTGTTCTAAGCATTTTCCTATAAATAAGGTTCTTAGGTTAGAATTTAAAATTACACCTGAAACTGAAATCTTCTCTCTTTTTCTCTCTCGATATATTGAGCGTATTCTTGTGAGTATTTTAATACTTTGAGTGTTGCTATACGGTGCAAGTTCACGTCATAGCCTATATCCGGTGTTTCAACTAGAAGTACTATCTTTTCGAGGTAAGGGATGTTATTTTCTTTTTAAATGATATTATTTTCTTCAATATCATTACGCCAAAATATTGGTTTGAACTTTTAATCAACTTTTGAACTTTTTGTATCGGGGTTACTATTCACGTATACGGCACTATTCACGAATACGACACTATTCATCGAAAAATGAATTTTTTTTCCGTTTCGTCCAAAATATCTATTATGGATACTAGCTTTGATTGTATCCATATTTTGATCATTCTTGAATTTTACTTCACTATGATTATTTATGAGGTATTTTTGGACATGAAATAGCTAAAATACGAATCCTTGATATTTATTCTTTTGTTTCACTGGATTCATTTCCTTTAAAATATTTTTCATCATCCTCAGTCCTAAATGATGATATTATTGAATATCTTTGGCCTGTAGTGCAAAGATAAATAATTTTATAATGAATATCTTTGGCCCGTAGTGCAAAGATGAACAGTGTTGAGATGAACATAACCGATCGATGAATATCTTTGGCTCAGAGTGCAAAGATGAAAATTTGATTCAAGATGAATATTGATTGATGTTACAGGGATAAAATATTGACGATGGACTTTTAAATTCATAGATAATAGTAGATTTCATTCTCTACGTAACTCTTCTATGAATTATTATTTCCGCTGCGAATATTGATCTAAAACTTGTTGTCTATTGTATTTTATCAGATTTTTTTCCCTGTTGAAGACTAACGATAATTTATTCAATATTATCTTAGTCATAATATTCTTTACTGTGCTAGTTGAGCTCACCCTTTTTTTTGTTCTATTTTTCTTCTCAGGAGGCGAGAATGTAGCGAGTACTAGTCGGGGTATGGAATGATGATTCTAGAAGTTGTTTAGTAATCCTCATTATTTTTGTAAAATAATATATCAATAATTATGATGAGAATTTATTTGGGTATGGATATTGTCTAGAAGATAATATTTGTATTTAAATTCACAGTTTTTATGATGTATTAATAAAGTTGTAGTTGTTTCTGTACCATGTTATTGACGACCTAAAATGGGTGATGTATACCTATTTTGGGGGCGTCACAAGTCTTATAAATATTATTACAATTATTATTATTTTAATTTCTAAAGAGTTGAAAATTAATTTAATATTAGTACTCTCATTATTCCTAATAAGATTAGGAGGCTAATTAATTCAAGAATTTTAATTAATTAAAATAAAATACAATTCCTTAATTGTTAAGGAGGGTTTCCCACATCTATAAATAAAAGGAGTCTTATTATGGGTGTGGTGGTTGTTGACTTTTTCACAACAGACGTGATTTTAATTGTTGGAGAGTACGCTCTTTTTCTATGAGGGATAGAAAACTAGAGTTTTGTCAAACATCCATCTTCTTGAATCTTTCTTCTTCCTTGGTGGATCACCTCTAGAGGCCAAATACTTGGGTGGCTAACGTTGATCAAAGGAAAGAACCAAACCCAGTGGATTCAAGTTGAACACGAAAAGAATTTGGAGGTGAACTTGTACCTGTGGATGCTCGAATCTTCAAGGGTATGATTCTTGTTCTTTATCTTTTCGTTTAATTAATAATTGCACATAAAGGATGATCCGGGTATATAGTTTGTAAAATTTTAACTCTATTTTTCCACGTTTTTGCTTATTTTATGCAATTTGATTGCGTTCATGAATATTACAAACCAGTGGCATCAGAGTCAAACTTTTATGCGAATTATTAATTGTTTTAATTTGATATATATATTAATATGTGTTCAGAACAATTTATTTGAACATAATTTTATTGTATAAAATTTATTTATATATAAAAAAAAATCGCGTAACCGATGTATCCTATAACTTCCGTAATATGAATATTTTATTTATCATATTTGTACCGTGATTTCGCAATCATGGTGGGGTGATATCTTTTAAAAGTTACAGGTTATACCTTTTAAAAGTTACAGGTGAGATTTTTTAATAAGTTACAAGTGGTATTTTTTAAAAGTTACAGGATTCTTAGATGATATCCTAATATATATATATCCTAGCTCCTGATTCACGGAGACAGATTTTCTATTCACGTGATGACCCACGTGAATATTATATATATATATATATATATATATATATATATATATATATATATATATATATTTTTTAATTATTTTAATATTAAAATAATAAGTTTATTTTAATCTTGAAATAAAAGATTTATTTTAATTTTAAAATTGGATTTCATAATAACTAATTGGAGTTGGAATTGGATTCCATGTTTCCTTAAATAAAGGAGTTTATTTAGATATGAAATAAGATTTCATATTATTCAAAATAAAGGAGTTTATTTGTGAATAGAAAATATAATCCGTATTTTTTTAAATAAAGGAGTTTATTTAAATATGAAATAAGATTTTATATTATTCAAAATAAAGGAGTTTATTTGTGAATAGAAAAGAGAATCCGTGTTTCCTTTGATGAAGGAGTTTTTTTTACTTAGAATTGAATTCCATAATTAATTAAAATAAATGAGTTTATTTTGATTAAAATAAAATAGTTTATTTTATTCAATATAGGATAAATTAAAATAAAAGAGGTTTATTTTGATTTAAATTTGGATTAAAATAAAGGAGTTTATTTTGATTCAAAATTAGATTTTATGCTAACTAAATTTGTCCATTAAATGATATCAATATATATATTGAATATTTATTATTCATGAGATGAATGTTATTTATTGATGCATATGGTGATGTGTATGATAATAAATAGGATTGATTATGGACTATCACCAAATGTGATTGAATTTTATTTTAGTTGGATGCATGAATGTATGAGTTTTATTAAATGGGGTCACAAGGACATCGCCTTCTAAATTTTTTTAATGTAAATTATATCTTCCTCCTATGTACTTCCCATTGGCTGCTGATCAAGGTTTCTATTTATTTTAAATAGTTTTGTAATAGGAATAGTTAGAATTAATTTTGAAGAATTGGAGATCAAGGAACAAGGAGCGCTTGAAGACCCATTTGTAATGGAGCCCGGGTATAACTGTAATATTTATATTTAAATATTAATTCTTGCACCCCTAGGTTTGACCTTTTGGTTCATTTGGTGGCTCTAGTAAACTAAACTAGAATAAAATCCATAATTAATCCGGGTAGAATATAGTATTCTATATGTGCATGCTTATACTATATATATTATATATTATGCAAACATGCTTCGCATGTTAATTAATATATATTATATATATATATATATATATATATATATATATATATATATATGTATGTGTGTGTGTGTGTGTGTGTGTGTGTGTGTGTGTGTGTGTGTGTGTGTGTGTGTGTGTGCAAGATTGCAAGGCTTCTAAACAAGATGAAACAAATTAATAACAAACCCCTCAAATATTTTATATTAAGTCCTAAGCGTTCAAAGATATTTGGAATATCGAACGTCGCCTTCTAGCATGATAAAAATAATAGAGTATCAATTAATTATTATAAGTTTGTTGTGTCACCACAAGGCTTATCTTAATTCTTTGAGATGTTAATTTTATCGCATTTGATGCTTATAAAGAAAATTGAACAATATTGTTTTATTGTGTCACCACAAGGACAATATTTTTCTTTTTTGAATATATGGAGTGCTAGGTTGGACTTAACTTGGATAATTTTGATTCGGATGTGCCACCACTTGATCAAAATAATCTAAGAGGCAAAATACAATGAGTTGCATAGTTAATATAATTGACAAGAGTTGTCTACCTATTTATTTATATATAGTTTGTTGTGTCACCACAATGCTATATACATTTGAAATGAGATCCTTATTCTCACTAGCAAATCTTTAATTAGATTTTGCCGAACTATATAAGTGAGGGTAATATAGTTTAAAGAAAATAGTGGGAGATGCCAATTTAAAACAAGACCTAAATTATTTTGATAATTAATAAAAGAATATATGCTAAAATGTTGTTAAGAACAAATTTATTTACAGAATTTTACAATGTCTAAATTACTATCACTGCGAAACATATTAGATGCTATTTAACCGGACCGAATTAAATGGATTGGTTAAAGAAATTGAGAATAGTTCTCACGGCTGAAAAACTATCTTATGTCCTTAATACGCCTATCCCTGCAATGGTTGCAGACAATGCCTCTGAGGAAAGATTGCTACTTTTAGAAAGTGGCAAGATGATGCACAGTTGGCTCAATGCATCATGCTCGCATCCATGAGTTACGAGCTTCAGCGTCAGCATAAAACTATGGATGCTCCTACTATATTCCTTCATATCAAGTAGTTAATGGTAAGAAAAGTAGGACTGCTAGATATCAGATATCTAAGGAGCTCTTCCGATCTAGAATGATCGATGACACTATAGTACAGATAAAAGTCCTTAACATTATCAATTTTATTGATCAATTAAGGCAACTGATTTTGTCATGGATGGAGAGTTGAGCCAAGATTTGATCTTGCACTCACTCCCGGACTCCTTTCATAATTGTTGTGAATTTTTCATATGAACAAGCTAGATATCAGCGTCGCTGATTTGCTTAACTTGTTAAAAATTGTTGAGAGTCACTTTCCAACCAAGAAAGACCATGTCTTACTGGTAGGGTCCAAAGGATCTTCTGAAACGAAGAATGATTCAAAGAAGGTAAATAGAAAGGCAAAAACAAAGGATAATAAGAACAAAACTGATACGGATAGCAAAAGAGTTTGCTTCCACTGCAATAAGCATGGACACTGGAAAGAAACTGTAAGAAGCATCTTGCAGAGGATAACCAGAAGAAGCTTAGTGAAGTTTCAGTTACAAATACAGTTTTGTTCATAATTGAAATAAATTTTTTCTTTAAGTCAAGGTTCTACTTGGGTATAGGATACCGACTTTGGTTATCATAAATATAGATTTATGAAGGGACCAAGCAGAAGTAGAAAGCTAAACAAAGATAAGTAATCCTATGTGTGGGAAATGAAGCAAAGGTTGCTACATTAGCCATAGAAACTTATAGTTTAGCAATGCCTACGGGCAAATCTATTAAGTCAATAAGTTGTTATTGTATTCCAGTTCTTGTTAGAAAAGTTATTTCCATTTTGTTGTTGGATAATGAAATCTTTGGTATTATATTTAAGAACAATTGTTGTTCTATTTATAATAATAATATTTTATATAGAACTGGAATATTACTTAATGGATTTTGTAAACATGACTTACGTAAAAAAATTATTTTGCAAATTGAACAAACTAGTATAAGAAAAAGGAGATGATCATTCAAAAAGTTGAATGTGTGTATTTGCTGAAATACAAGTGTGAATTATTTGAAATGTTCAAAGAATTCAGAAATGAAATAAATTGACAAAGTATTAGGATTCTTTGATCGGAACAAGGAAGGAATACTTGTGCAATGAGTTTTCTCACAATGGATGCCTCCTGATATGCAATAATTGATTGATGTATCTGAAAGGAAAAATCGTACCTTGTTGGACATGGTGCGGTCCATAATGATTTTACCGACATTCCAGTATCCCTATAGAGTCATGCCCTAGAAATGGCTGCATATCTATGAAAAGGTAACCTCAAAATCCAGCACCAAGATTCCATAAAAGTTATGGACAGAAAGGATTCCTAATCTTAAGTGTGTTAAGATAAGGGGTTGTCCAACTTATGTGAAAAAAGGTTTCAAAGGGATAAGTTTGGGACAAGATCTGACAATTGTCGATTTGTGGGACATCCTAAAGTAAGTTTAGGGTATATGTTCTATTATCCTACTTAGCAAAAAGTGTTTGTTGTGAAACATGCTGCCTTCTAAGATAAAGATGTTTATCATTAAAAGGGCTCATAGGAGGATAATAGATCTTGAAGAGTTCAAGAACCACAAAACACTATAAGTCAAATAAGAGGAACCTGTAGATAGAACTATTGTACCATAACCGAATCATAAATCTGGAATAGTACCGAAGATACCTAGGAGGTATGGATTCATCATAGATGATGATGATGAGGTAAGTATCATAGAAGATGATGCTCAAGTTATATACGATGAGGTAAGAGTTGTAAACACTTAGAGAAATGGTTTGAAGCAAGCTTCTCAAATATGGAACATTCGTTTTGCTGAGACAATCAAAAAGGTTTGATTTTATCAAAAACAAGAATGAACCTAGTGTGTACAAAAGGGTCAGTGGGAGCGTCGTGATATTCCTAGTATTATATGTTGATATACTACGGATAAGGAATAACATACTAATGCTACAATCAGTAAAGATAAAGTTGTCTAAACATTCCTCCATGAATGATTTGGGGAGAGTATCTTAATTGGCAAAACAAATCTATATAGATAGATTTAAAAGGATGCTCGATTTAACCTAAGGAACGTATATTCATTTGATGCTAAAATTATTTATCATGGAAAACTCCAAGAGTTGTCTCATGTTGATGAGCCATGAAGTGTATCTCTCTTAATAGTTCCCATAACTATCATGTATACAATGAAATATAAGAGACCTGACGTTGATCAGTCATATTATGGAGACATTCACTATGAGTCAGTGAAAAACATCTTAAAGTACTTAATTGACACTAAGGATGTGATCATATTCATGGTGGGACTAAATTAAAACTAGAGGGCTTAACAGAATCAAGTTTTTCAGACAGACCAAAACGACAGAAAATCCACTTTAAGGTAAAGCGTTACCTTGAACAGTGGTGCAGTGAATTGGAAAGGTTCCAAACAGTAAAGAGTTGTTGGTTTAGTGATAAAGGCAAAGTATATAGCTATAAATAAAGCTGCAAGTTGATTGTTTGGATGAAAAGTTCATTACAGAACTAGGAATAGTTCCTAAGTCTCATCTTGGATCTAAACATGTGTTGTGGCACTTTCATTTGATTATATGAATCATTGAAAGATGGAAAATCACTATAGAGATAGTGGACTCTCAAGAACAACATTACATATCCATTAAATAAAGCTTATCCAACAGCAGGATAATCCTCACTTGGAGAAGAAGGGTATGAGATACCATGACGATTGGCTTTAGTGCAAGTGGGAGATTAAAAGTAGTATACACACAAGACAATCATGTTTGATGATAAAACATATACTTAGTAACAATCTTATTCATTTATTAATAAAATGTATTAATTTATTAAAGGCTTTTAGTTATATACATGATGTTGTTTTATAATATGTGATAAACCCATAGTTTTAAGCAATACTTTTAGAATAATGATGATGATCATTCTAATGAGATCTAAATTCTTAGAAAGCTTAAAACTAAAATAGTTCCCAATCGTTTGATTACTAAATTGGGGATTAGTGAATCCGGATAGATTGGTACATACATTGCTTGCTCATTGGATGAGGATGATTGATCTCATGATCATTTGTATGGAGACACTAAAGCAAGCATGTAGGTGCTTATTAGAGAATTAGAGAATAAGTTCACTGAACGTGGCTCGCTAAGGAATACCTAATGGAGTTTTACTTGCCAGTCAATAGGAATTCCTGTAGTGATAGTAGTACAAGTGATCCTTGGACTTGAGATCATCATAGTATCTTGTATATGATGAGTTATACTTTGACTTATTCCTTAAGACCCTTAGGGTATATCAAAGGGTATGCTTGGGTATAATAAGTTGTACATGGAGATAATGTATGATCAATAAAGAATCTACCGCTTCTAGTAAAAGAAGAGAAATGTCATATGTGATTCGATAAATGACAACCCAGTAGTCCTTGGCCAAGGCAGAATGAAATTAGAAAGGAGTTTCTAATTTGCATTATTTGGAGTTGTGCATTTAAAAATCGAAATACATATAATTAAATAAAATAAGACTTGACAATAATTCCTTATCTTATATTTAATTGGGACATTATATGGTGGATGGATTGAATTGTACGGTAACTATTTACTCAAAGGTTCTTTTATGATTAATGTTGAAATCTATATTATCTGGAATATCGTTAATCGCTAGGGAGACTTATCCCTATTGTGGAATAAATATTATTTATTTAAATAAATTAATAGTTTAATTTATTTATTTAAATAAGATTAGAATTGTTCTAATTGATTTATTCACAACCAGTTTAAAATGGAGAACCTAGAGGGTCACACCAGAAAAGGAAGAATAATTATTTAAGAAGTTAATGGCATAATCGTAATAATATATTAAGTGTATTTAATTTAATCTATGGTGATAGAATAAATTAAATAGCTTAATATTTTTTATTTAATATTTTAAAAATATTAAATATATAAATTAATAAGAGGAGTCTTTCCGCGGGAGATCAAGTCAAGCCCCGGAGATAATCCGCGGGAGATCAAGTCAAGCCCTGGAGATAATCCCGGGAGATCAAGTCAAGCCCCGGAGATAATCCCTGGAGATCAAGTCAAAACCCTAGTGATGTCCTTGGGAGATCAAATCCAAACCCCAGAGACAACTCCGGGAGATCAAGTCAACCCCTAGAGACAACCCTGGGAGATCAAGCCAAAACCCCAGAGACAACCCCGGGAGATCAAATCCAACCTCGGAGACAACCTCGGGAGATCAAGTCAAGCCTCGAAGACAACCCCGGAAGATCAAATCTAACCCCGGGAGATCAAGTCCAACCCTGGAGACGATCCCGGGAGATCAAGTCAAGCCCCAAAGATAACCCTGGGAGATCAAGTCAAAACCCTAAGAGATCAAATCCAAATCCCGATGACAACCTCGGGAGATCAATTCAAACCCCGGAGACAACCCCGGGAAATCAAATCAACTTCAGAAACAACCCTAAAGATAAACAACAAGCCAACCTCGGAGATAACCCCGGGGAAGACAGCTACAACTGCATCAAGCTCGGAACCAACAGGAAGGGGTAAAATAGTAATGTTTCTAACTCAACATCAATTCATCCAAAATCATTGCAAAAGAAGTCATGCAGAACCATAACATCAATCCCGAGTGAAAACATCATAAGATAGCTCACGGATGGACTGCGAAGACTTGTAGATCTGGTCATGGATCCATCTTCCCATATTTAGAAAAGATCAAATCCCATGTCATTATGTAGCTCTTGTCAAGGGCTTTCAGGAAAGGTATAAGACACCTCCATCGGATTCCCGGATTGAAAGTTATAAAGATTCGAGCGAACATCATGTTGATTTAAGTGCATGTACTTCGAGACAATGGGACCCGCAAGGCCCAAGCCCACCCGGCTAGCCGTAGGTATACCCGCCACTACTTTGATCTATAAATAGACCCACCCATCAGCCAAAATAAAAATAAAAAGAAGAAGAAAATAGAGGGAATTCCGTTCATTTCAGCTCTTAACCCTTCCTATAGTGTTCTAAACTTCAATATTCTTCTTTCTAAACACTTGTATACGTATATACTACAACATATCAAATTTTAATCGGTAGAAACTAAGTTTTCAAGCTCCAAAAGCAGTCTGAAGCCTTCCTTGCAATATACTGTAAGATTTTTTCAGATTTGAAGCTTTCTCTTGCTTTAATACACACACACACACACACACACACACACACACACACACACACACACATATATATATATATATATATATATATATATATATATATATATATATTTCTACCGATTAGTTGTGCCTGGATCGTCAATCTGTGGCTTTTTCTCCCTTTAATATATATGTAAATATATATAAATTTGAACCGAATAGTTGAGCCTAGATCGACAATTTATGGCTTTTACTTGCTTTCCTATATATATATATATATCCACGATCTGTTGATTCAAACTCAAATTATACTATAGTGCGTGGATTTCTAATTTGTGGCCTTTTTATATATATTTACCACTTTGGCCTATATTCTAAATTCGTGGCCTTTTTACTGCTTTAATATATATATATATATTAATTTTTTACTGCTATTGAAATATCTGTTTTAACTGTTTATTCAATATAAAACTGCGATATTAATGTTTGTGGACTATATTTATCTAACTCTAGTTATATCTAACTTTTAACCAGTTCAAAAGTTGTAAAATTGGAACCGTTGATCTAGAATGGCTAAGATTTATTTAAATCTAGTTTTTGTAAATTTTAAGCAACCACGCGTCCCTAGATCTGTATCTAGAGGAAACGAGAAGCTTAGCTATGCGCATGCAAGGATTTAACTGATGAATCCTTTGTTTTGTGACGTTTAGATAAAGTATATGTTTTATTTTAGTATATTTGTTATGCAGGCTATTCATAAAACATTATGTGAGCCTAGGAGCCACGGGATCTAAGATCCAGCTGGCTAATCTAGATCTGGTTCCCATAATGGTCCTTTTTCAGTTGTACAGTAAGCTTATAAATCTTATTTGTGGTGCTCGGGTCACTTCGATGGCTTTCATGCCCATAAGGAGCCCGACACTTATATGTATATTATTTTTTCGAAGATACTTCACATCTCAAGAATAAAATCAAAACAAGCCGAAAACGGAGTAAAATGGAAGTATCAAAGGCCTCAATTACTATGTGAGCATAAATGTTTGAAAATCTGTTTTCAAAACATCATATCCATATATTTTGCTTAAAATTAAACTTTTATACAAGTCAAACCCTTTGTATATAGGTGCAAACGAGGCATAGAACCACTTCTAAATAATGTACTTAGGCCGAATTAACCACACACACACACATTTCTAATAAATTAAGGAATTAAAAATATGCGGTAACTGTGTTTTTACGAAAGTCGAGGGGGGTGCCTAACACCTTCCCCTCGCTTAATCAAGCCCCCGAAATCTACAAATTCGGTTGAGTTGGTACAACCATTTCACTATTACCAACCGGCGACTCTGAATTTTTAAATCGTTGACATTTTGTGTTGGACCCTTTTGTCAAACTCGCCCTTCCAAATAAAATTCAACACATAGAAAACATAAAGGGTAAGAAAAGCTGAAAGAGGAAATCCAAAAAAAGAAATTTTTCCTGATGGCGACAGATGGCGACTCTGCTGGGGACAGTAGAGGGCTTAAGTGGCATTTTAATCTTTCCAAAAACCCTTCTTATCTGTTTGTGTATGAATGCTACTTTACATTGAATGGATGTAAATAAACGCTCTATTTACTGCACATTAGTGCTTTACACAATCTTTGCATTTTGTGTTAGTGCCTCGTACAATGTCATCATTTCATACGGTGAGAAATGATGTATGTGAATGTATGTTATGTGATTCCTCCACTAGGAGGCGAACCCGTCGGTGTTTGATTACTGGACTCAACGGAGAATAATCACGTGAGGCTCAGGAAAGGCACCACTCAGATACGCTCAAATTGAAAGATCAGATTAACTTCCCATCTAGTAAATTACGATGATCTGGGGACCTTCATGCCAAAAATCCGCGAGAGTAGCCTAAGATAGGCTAGTCTCTGATAAACCAAATGCGAAGGGAATCTATTCACGCCTTTCCCTTTTAAATTCCATGTAAAATTTTTGATTCAATGTAAATTACGATTCTATATAAATATAAAGAAAAAAAAAGAAAAAGAAAAGAAAGATGTAAATATACATTCCATTCCATATCAAAACCTTTCATACTATCCTCTCATCAAAACAACTAACATCTATTTCACAGGAAAAAATTAAAAAACCCCTAAAACAGATATATTGCATAGCATGCAGACTATTAGTGTTTACCAAGTTTAAAGTATATAATCTTTTTATAGGGAAACAATTGGTATTGTTACCCAATCAAAGTCCAAAAAGGCACTAAGCCCACCTTCAGAAATGGTTGTAAATGACTAACCTAAATCTACTCCGGTTTCTTGAGAGGAGTTCGAGGGACTAAGAAGCCAGATATCAAAATTAGTTGTCTTTTTGAAAGATCAAAACAAAAGGACTCAAGGTCAACAAATACCCACTCAAATAGAGTCCTCTCCAAAAGGAGGAAGCCAAGATACTGACAAGAAAGAACAGGAAGTACAAATACCTGAACCTCAAATCCATGAAAAATCCAACAAAACCCCTGAAATCACCAATCTTAAAGAAGATCGAGAAACTGGTGATATTCAAAAGAAAGTTCAGCAAATGGAAGAAACCATCCGGTCAATAAAAGTGACTGAAGTATATGAAAGTGTGACTTATTCAGACCTTTGTATCTTTCCTGGGGTTCATTATCTAGACAAGTTCAAAACTCCTACTTTTGAGAAATATGGCGTATTGGGAGATCCTTACACTCATTTGAAGGTGTTTATTGGAGAACTTGGGTCATATGTCGAGGATGAAAAGCTAAGGATGCATTGTTCAAGAAAAGTTTAACTAGAGAAGCCAGAGCATAGTATGCCAGATTGGACAATTCCAAAATCTATAGCTGGGAAGAAGTAGCCCATGTTTTTCTAAACCAATGCATTTTCCAATAAAAAATGGCTCCAGATAGATATCAAATTACCAAAGTTAAAAAGCAGAATACTGATTCATTCAGAAAATATGCCCAAAGATGGAGATGTCTGGATGCTCAAGTAATCACATCAATGACAGAAATTGAGATGGTAATGACCTTCATTGACATATAAGAAGATTCGTTCTACGAGAGGGTCTTGACAGGCATAGGAAACCATTCACAGAACTGATTAAACACAGAGAGATGGCTGAGATGGGGTTGAAGTCTGGAAAAATTAAAGACCTCATTGCTTTAGAAGCCGTAGTTGAGCATATTCAGACAAGAAATTATGGGAATAACCCTCGGAGGGTTCATAAAAAGAAAGAAGAAGATGTATCCTTGGTACTTCAAGGACAAACTCAGAGAGGAAATCAAAACTTACACATTCAAAGGAAAAATTATTCCCCTTTTCAAGCATCTGCACAATCCTCAAATCCTCCATTGCAAAAAGTTGGAGAGGTCAAATGTCAAAGAGTTTTCACACCCTTAGGGGACTTATTGGAAAATATACTGAAGCTTCTGACAACACAGAAGAAAATTAGCCAACTCCTTCCTCCAGCCAATCCGAGTGGAAGAAATTTTGATACTAGCAAGAAATGTGCTTATCATTCTGGAGCTCCAGGTCATGATACCCAAGATTGTTGGTCTCTTAAACACAAAATCCAGGATCTGATAAATAATGGGGAAATTATGGTGACTACACAAGAGCAACCACATGTGCAAGATAATCCTCTACCTCAACATAAGGAAGAAAATGTCAATATGATCAGCAGGGGGAGTGGAGAAAGTTCCAATTACCTCAAATATGTAGGTGATTCTCCCCAAACAAGCAAAGATAATTCTGATAAATGGGATTATTCAGAATTCTGGTTTATGAAAGAACGAGAAATAACGTCTATCAAAGAACAGGTTGATCAAATGGTAAAACTAGTGATACATCAGCACCGAGTAACTCGACCACTGATCAGTCAGGGGCACACAAGTCTCCTCTCCCTTATCACAAGGAATCAACAACAAGTCCAAGAGAATAAAACTTTGGAAGAAAAAATTGCAAGAAAAATTAGAGCCTAGTCTCGTTGGGACTACGCAGACCAAACTAAGTTCACTCCTTTAGGTTAACCAATGGATGAGATTTTGTAGATGTTGATCAATGAAGGAAAGATCACAGAACTGTTACCCCTAATTAATCCACGTTCTAAAAGGTTTGATGCTACCGGGGTCTGTCAATATCACTCCAATACTCGGGGTCATAACACTGAAAGCTGCTGGGCACTTCGTCAACTAATCTAGAATATGATTAACAACGGTAACCCCCAAATGGCAAATAATGGTGTTATCTTGCCTAAAAAAGAGAAGATATTCCTTTTTGGAACACAGATCTAAGACCCCGAATTTTATGAAATAAAATTATTCAATTTTTTCTTATAATTATTATTCAGTAAATGGTTAAATTGATAAAAGTTTAAAGTTATGGGTGAATTATGCAAATTTTACAAAATACGCAAGTGGCTATAAAATATTCATTGTTGTCGGGGAATATTCGTTTGGTCGTGGAATATTCTTGCTCTCGGGGAATATTCGTACGACGGCGCAGTCTTTTGTGGGCCCCATAACAGAAAGCGATTGGATGAAAAAAATGACAAATATAAGTTGTTTATAAATGACAGTAGTTATTATCAGATTAATCTTGTTAAAATACTCTTGTGGTTAAAACACGAGAAGCATTATTGCACCAATTATTGATTCTTACGTGAAGACACTACTCAATAATTGTTACGATGAATTATTGCTCAATATTTTATTTTATTGATTCAATAATTGCTTTGTATTGATATTTTATATTCTTGTTGTTTCAATAAATTGTCATTACAATTATTTTCCATTATCAGACAATAATTCATATTATCTGAATAATATTATTGGATAATATTATTGGCAATGTCTAAAAAGATCTGCTCTAAGGAGAGGTTTGGTCACCTAATTGCTTGGCATGAAGAAGGAGAAATTCTTATTGGAAAGCCCCTCTTTCGTGGAAGCTGCACAGTTATCGATATTGTGATTATATAATATTATTTGTGAATAATTAATTATTGATTTTTATGATGAGGAAAATATTCATTTTATGTGGATATAGATGGAGAAAATTTTAATGTGAAAATTATTAAAAATTAATATTTTATCTTTTACGATAAAATAATTCATTTAAATATATTATTATATTTTTAATAATATAATAATGGTGATATTTTTACAAAGGAATGTGGGATATATGAGTATATGAGGAGGAGGAGTATTTTTGTTACCAAAATGTTTAAAACATGTTAAACATGTTTGTGGACCCCATTTCTTGACCGAAATTTTGATTATAGCTTTTTAAAATCGCTCGTTTGTGGATTTTGGTCAATTTTTGTTTGGAATTTGGAAAAACTTTCTTCTGCAAAGTTGTAGAGAATTGAATTTCCTATAAAAACACGCGTGATTAGAATTTTTTGATAAAAGGGCTATTTATTATGAACTATTGAAGTTTCAGATTAATTAATTATCATTTTTTTGAAGTTTTAATTAATTAATTAAGAAAAACGTTTTTGACATGTTTGGGGCATCTTTAACATGTGTTTGATGGTGAAAATTTGATTCTAGGCATGCGTAGAAGATTATATATATATATATATATATATATATATATATATATATATATATATATATATATTAATATTTTAATAAATTTTACGCTTTGGTGTTCTAAGCAATTCCTATAAATAGGTGCTTAGGTTATAATTGAAAATCACACCGTAAACTCAAGTTTTCTCTCTCTATATTATCAAGCGTATTCTTGTGAGTATTTTGAGTATACTTTGAGTATTGCTATACGGTTGCAAGTTAGTTCAAATAATTATTCGATCGAAATCTTTGCTTTCTTTTGAGGTAAGGGATAATAAGGGATTTTAAGGGTTATTATTTCGAAATTCTTCTGAACCTTCAAAAATTCTGGAAAAATTTGAAATAATAATTTGATGTGTTTTGTTGATTGTGTCCAAAAACGGCGATTTTTGGATGTATAGATTATGAGTTATGGATTTTATGAGAAAAGACTATTTTAAAAGTAACTGCTTATAACTCCTTGTGATTAACTCCAAAATTGATGAAATTTTTATTGTCAGTACATCTTTATAATATCAGTATACCGTGTAAATTTTAGAATTTTTGGATAAAAGTACAATTTATGATAAATGTCTGAATATTCGGTGGTTTTGGCCATGTGAAAAATAGTAAATGAATTTTAAAAATTTTGAGAAAAATATATATTTAATATGGGACTATATTCTTCTAAATCCCAAAAAAGAAATATTTTTAAAACTGATTTGGTATTTTTCATGAAAATATTTTAGTTATGAGTAAATGAATTAAATATGTTATGTGAATTAAAAAAATTGGAAAATATGATTTTATGGCTTGAGAATTATATATGAGATATATGCAGATTTTTGATGAGGGTTTTGGCTATTGGTGATGAGATCTTATGAGGTTGGCATTTTAAAATGATTAAATGCATTTATTAGTAATGTGTAAACAATTAAAATAAATTGTTTATAAGTTTAAGAAATGATTAAAATATTGTGGTAGTATTAATAATATTAGATTATGAGATTATTAAGTGATTTATAACATTTTGATTAAGTTGTTATGAAATCATTGATTTATGAATCTTACTCTTGAGATTAAATCTATATGTTGATTATATTGTTTTTATATAACATTCTTATAACCCTAATGATGATATTTCTCTTTGACTTGAGTGTAAAGATGAGTAGATTATTGGTATGATCGTGACTAGGGTTCTCTTTAGCCAGTAGTGCAAAGATGAATTATTTACTGGTATGATCATGACCATTGAATTTATAATTGAATATCTTTAGCTTAAGTGCAAAGGTGAATTGATCAACATGGTTATAATTATGGTTTATATAAATTCTGAAATGATTATGTATTTCTTTGAGATATGAATATCTTTGGCCTGTAGTGCAAAGATCAATTATTGATGAATATCTTTGGCATGTAGTGCAAAGATGATTTGTTGTTAAATATCTTTGGCATGTAGCGCAAAGATGAATTGTTGATGAATATCTTTGGCCCGTGGTGCAAAGATGAATTTATTATTATGATTATGAACATGAACTGTGATTTGGTATAACCATGATCTTTGATGTTTCAGGTAAAGACAGGTGATGAAAATTATCTTTGTCTTGGATGGGAAGAGGAATTTAGAACCACAATTACGATTATGAATTATACATGTGATTGTGGACAGGAATTGGTGATTGATGTTACAGGGATAAAACATTGTTGATGGACTTTTAACATGGAGAAGATAATAGACTTTATGGTCTATTTGACTCTTCTAATGGATTGCTTGTTCCGCTGCAACTATGGTTGAAATTTTTTTATCATCTACCATATGTTCTAAATCTCTGATTTATTATTGATGAAGGCTATTGATAATTTAATTATCTTTAGTCATGATATTTTTACTGAGCTAGTTATGCTCACCCTTTTGCTTCACAATTCCTTTCAGGTAATAAAAGTGTAGCTGGGACAAGCGTGGAATAACGGGGAATAGAATCTAATTGGTCTATAGATGTTGAGGGTGAGGTGAATTAAACTTTGGAAGGGTGTTTTGTCACTATTATACAAGATGTTTAATGACATACAACCTCGAGTCATCATAAGACAGGATTGTGCTCATCCACTTGCTGAGTATATCTACCAAAGACTACCTATATAATCTTGGTGTTTGTTTGGAGTATAATACCCAATTAGAGGCAATTGGAGATAATGATATGTCAAGAGAAGACTCACCATTGGGAAGAATATGATAGTAATCTTCTCGTTTTTCTTTGGGGTCTATTGGGTCAACCAAGGATAATTACGTGGCCATATGATATCTATCATAACCTATACGCATGGCCTCCCATGTATACGAAGGTTTCCTTGAGCACTTCCTCAAGATTCTAATTTTAAAAAGCAGTTTTTCGACTATACCTTTATGTAAGGTGTCATTATGAATTCATCATTCCACAGGTTGGGACATGAGTCACAGTTGATATATATTTGTATCCAAACTCACAACATATGTGTTGTTGTATTTTGCAAGACAATTGTTGTAATAAAGTTGTAGTTGTTTTCTGTACCATGTATTTGGCGACTCAAAATGGGTTGGATGGAATGGACCTATTTTGGGGTCGTTACAATAGAGATGGAAGGAAAGCATAGTAGTCATATCCTTTGAAGGAGACTTGTCTGCAACACCTCTTGCAATCTAAGGAATGAAGGTTAAAGGAGTGAAGAACTCTTTGAAAGTGGTTGCGCTTGAGCCTCTAATGTTGCCCTTTAGACCGCAGTATCCTATCATTAGCTTGAAAAAGTCCCCTGGAACTATGGGAGAGATGAGGGATCAACTTCAAATCAAATTGCTGCTATATTAAAGGAAAACCCGCTGTATCTACCTCAGCGAGTAATGAAGCCAGTTATTAAATCCGCGGGAAGAGTGTCCGAGGAGAAAGTTAAAGAATTCCTTCGCAAGATGGGACATAATGAAGCCAAAGTGGTGAAAGGATTAAAGAAAGCACCCCGTCAGATATCCATTATAGATTTGGTTTTATCTTCGGAAGATCATCGCAAGGTCTTAGTGGAAGTACTGGAAGAAGCTCACCTGCCAAAGTCAATAGATACCGAGAAGTTTCATCATTTAGTAGATCACCCTTTCAACAATAATGTGATATCTTTCACTGATGATAACATACCACCCGAAGGGACGTGTCATTGCAAGTTATTGCACATAGCAGTGATGTCTTAAGGATATATGGTAGGAGGTGTGTTGATAAATGGAGGATCTTCCTTGAACATCTGTCCCTACAACACGTTAGAAAGAATGAAGATCAATCCCAATCGAATCCGAAGCAGCCACATAGTCATAATAGCCTTTGATGGGTCTTGACAAAATGTTGTAGGAGAAATTGAGCTTCCAGTGGAAATAGGTTCACATATTTTCTTTATATCCTTTCAAGTGCTAAACATCACCACATGATATAATTTACTGTTGGGAAGGCCATGGATCCATATGGCAGGAGCAGTTTTGTCTACCCTTCATTAACAGGTCAAATACATCATTATTAGTAATCTGGTAGCTGTCAATGCTGAGCTAGAATATGCTATTTATACACGAAGCGATATGCCTCTAATCAGTCTCAATGAGGGAATTGAGCCTGTCAGTTTTTAAGCCTTTTAGGTGAGCAACACTCGATACCAACCTATTAGAGCACCAGCTTTAAAGCCCAGAATTTCCACCGAAGTAATGTCGGCTAGTCAAGAAATGATATCCTTGGGTTTTTAGCCTGGACAAGGGTTAGGGAAAAGTAAACAAGGAATTAAAAGTCCTATTCAAATTCCGAGTCAGACAGGGAAGGCTAAATTAGGCTATTAATCTAGATCAGACCATCGGAACCTGCACAAACATCCATCAGTTCTGTAACGACCGAGAAATTCAGATTTTATTGTAAAATGATTTTATTAAATAAATAATAATAAAATCATATTCTATGTGATATCAAGATGGTTGTTATTCTATAACCTATTGATGTTGGAATGTCGTAGTATTTGAGCTACGTGAAGAAATTAAAGTGTTTGAATTTCTAAGACAAAAATAAAAGTTTTCTGAGAAATTTTTTGAAAAACACTATTCATCGGTATTTGCTCAGGAATTATTTTTGAATTTCCGAGAAATACTTAATGATAGAATATCAAGGTAAGACGGATTATGTACTAATAATCTAGTTATGGAAAACATAATATTTCGCTTGCGGACTTAATTTGAGAATATTAAGGAAAGCGAAGTATTAGTAAGAAATCGTTAAGGGTATGATACTTATGTATTGCACAAGGAATGAAAATGAGTATAATACAAAGTATTATACGAGTTTAATATGAAGGAAGGAATATAAGTATATAATGAAGTTGTATACTGAATTATAATCTGAGAATAATACATAGACAATATGTATATGTAATGGATTTGGAAGATTGGTTAACAATTGGTACAAGCCCAAGTGAATTAAATGTTAAGGCCCAATGTTAATTAATGAACAAGTTAATTAATGCAAGCCCAAAAGATAGGTTAAACTAAGCCCAAATTAAAGTCCAATGGATTATGGTGACCCATGGGGCAAACCATACTAATGTGGTTAATGTGTGGTAACCAAGATAAGTGGTGACCAATTTAAGTGGTAACCAAGTTGATGTAATGACCAAGCAAAGGATAGGTTTTGTGCCATGCAAGTAATGAATAATAAGGAGGTTCATAAGGAGGTGGGATTGGTTTAAAGTCCAAACTACCCTAACTTTGGAAAATCTATATATAGAGGAGGCTTACAAGCCATTTGTTAGTTATTCAAATAATCCAAACACTCTCTCAAAGTGCTTAATTGTTAGGGTGATTAAGTCGCAAATAAGCTACATACATAAGAAAAAGAAGAAGACTACTCACAAAGACTTCAAATGTAAGACTCCTTCTCTAATTATCTTCTATCTCTATTCATGATAGGTTGATAAGCAAAGATGAATTAAAGAATATGAATGTTAAGAAGTCAGAAGAATGTGTAAGTAATGAACTTAAGCCACATAAGTTGGTAATAAGTCATTTAAGCTAGCATAAGTTATAAACTTATGTGAAAGTATTATGAACTTGTCATGAGTTTATTAATGAAAGTAAAGAAATTGTATGTATATTAATCATATATACATGAATGAAACTATATGTGAAAACGTGTATGCATGATGATTACAGGACTATAACTTTCTTAAGTTAGTAGCGATGAAGCTATAAATAGTTTATAATTGAATAAGTTATACGCTCATGAATGAATTAAGTCAAAATCCAAAAATGAAAATAAGTTGTTGTATTAAGTATGTGGAGATGTTTATAGAATGAAATGAATGCAAGTAAAGTAATGAACAAATCATAAGTAATGAAGATTTGCCAGAAATCGCACGATTAGACGATAATCGTCGAATTCGTAAAATTCCCGGATTAGAAGTCAAATTTTGAGTTTGAACTCGGAAATGTTATTTTCCAATGGAGACAAGTCATATTCATCATTTTAGAGTTGCGGACTCAAGAATGATCGAATTCTGACTTATAACGAAGAAACGAGTGTTGAACGTTCACGAACGTTTATCGTTTACGTTAAAAATGAACCAATAGGTGAATTTTTAGTAAATGAAGTCAAATAGATAAAATTTTTACATGAACGCATAGATTACATAATTTGTGAACCGTAGGCTTTTGAACAAGCTAATTCGGACTTATAACGAAGAAGTTATGCGTCCGGGAAGTTCACAAAATTTAAAGTCTGAAAATATTTCTGGTGCACAGAGTTGTTGGCCGCTATTTCCAACCCTAAATATAAATGATGGCGCATATTGTTGCCGTAATGATAGCGAGTATCTTTGAAACTCATGTTTGTAGCGTGAATCAGCACATTTTGTGGCACCGCAGCGCCATGAACAGTAAAGGACCTTCTGCAGAGTGGCGCCACAGCGCGGCCCACTAAGTGAGGACTCGCACCGCAGCGCCAAGTCCGGGACTTCCACACTGTTAACTCGCACCGCAGCCCGAGCTATAGTTATAAAGCTGGCACCGCAGCGCCAGTCTCAGAGAAATGACAGTGAAGGTTGTTTATAAGTACAAAGAATGAATGGTAATTGACTTGAAAGTAAACATACTTTAAAGAACATAAAGTAACATTGTTTAAACTTTGTTAAACCTTAGAGATGTTGTATAAAGGTTGAGGTAACCTAGTCAAATGAATGTAAGTATAATGATAAACCAGAATGAATAGTAAATGAATCTAATACAAAATTAGATTAAGATGAAGGGTAAGATAGTCATATACATACTTGATTATATATGACCTAATGTGAGGCATTATGTGATCATGTATTGTAGAAACTTAAAAGACTTGAACGTAAAATATTTATACCATAACAGACGCTAAAGGCAAGTATTCTAACTCTTGTCTCAGTTCAATCTGAACAAGTTTTTGAAGTTTATGTATCCTTACGCATGAATTGACGTACGATGAAGTTAAAGCCAATTCTTTTGGCTAGACTTGATATATTGAGTGGATTATTGATAATCTATTCATCTGTTATCAAATGTTGTTATCTTTTGTCAACTACTTGTTATGGTTTTCAAAAGAAGACTGGAATGTTAAACAAATGTTTTGTTGGTAAACGACAGGCACGTAAGGTTGCCACAATTAAACGTACATACGTTTAATGAATGTAGGGTTGATCAACATAGAGTACAATAGGCTGATCACCTAGAAGTGCTCGTAAAGTAATCTAAGACTTACGGACTTAGTTCCGGGTTGTCCTTTTCAAAGAAGAATGAAATGCTCAAGGTCTCTGACCGGAGTGAATGTTTTACTGAATATTGTTATTATTGTAAAACATTTTGAAAGGAAGATGAAGTGATATTTTGAATTATCAATAGTACTTTATAACTATTGTTCAGTTATTGAAGATATACGATTCGTGTGTGTCAAGCATGTTGTTTATTGAAATTGTCATACTTGCTGAGCTAGTTATGCTCACTCTTGCTTGAACCATATGAATGCAGCTAAGACTGAACGTCCCGAAGGATCGAATAAGGATAAAGGAAAAGCTAAGGCAGATCGTTAAGCTGTCTATGTAATAGTATAGGTTTAATGTTATAATGTAATTGATATTATGACAAAGAACCTTTATAATGGGTTTAGAACTTGGGACAATATAAATATTATTTTGATAATATATAAGAGATGTTCGTTCTTTTGAGGCTTTTCAATTGAATGAATGTATAAATGTTAGTACAGTATAACACCATCTGTCGGGTTGGAAGATACCCGGATTTAGGGGCGCTACAGGTTCATTCCTCTACGATGCTGCTAGCAAACCTTATAGATGCAGGATTTGTGAAGCCTATGAGGAAAATCCTTGTGGCTATATCAGGAATGCTAATTCCTAAGGTTAATCTGGCTAGTGGAAAAGAAATCCAGATTCCTGTTAAGAAAGACAAGGAAAGAAACAAAGGGTTCCTATAAGAATTGCAAAATCGGTTGGCAAAGATGCATTTCCTAACATATACTGAGGGAATGAATGAGGAAATCCCAAATGATGACTATCCAGAAGATCAAATCCTAACCCCTCGCATAAATAGGGCTAAGGAGAACCCGTCAAAGAAAAATACCGACCCTGATATGAATTCAGTCATGGTCATCATCAAAGAAGAGGAGGACATCAATTATCCCTTCATCGCAGTTGTCCACAAAGACTTGAACCTGGACTACTGGAGTAGCGTTCCTTGCATCTATCGAAAAGGGTAAAAAAGGTATAAAGTCCATTTGCCCTGAAGTGTAGATATTATTGACCGCTTACTTTTTTTTGCACATTATTAGCAGTTACTTTTGTCATGATTTTGCCAACGCTCTATATGATCAAACAATCTCATATTAAGTGAAAGTATTTTATTTTCAGAACTAGAGTTGGATCTGTCTAGCCTTGCTGATGAAATGCCAAATCTCCATAATGACTACAACTTTGATGTAGAGTTGGACTTTGACTTGATGGCGATTGAGCAAGAGGAGATAGATGACTATGAGGTGCCTGAGGAGATCAAAGAATGGGTCGAAGATAAATCCAAACCAAACCTCGATCAAACCACCTATGTCAATATCGAAACCTCATAAAACCCAAAAGAAATCCAGATAATCATGGACCTTGCCCCAAACCAAAGAAAAGACCTGATTGCTCTTCTGATCCAATTCTAGGATGTGTTTGCATGGTCACATGAGGACATGATCGGTTTATCTACTGATATTGTCATGCACTGACTACCTATTAAGGAAGGATTTAAGTCAGTCAAACAGAAGCTTAGGCTAAAACCTGAGTGGATTTTGAAAGTCAAAGAAGAAATTGTTAAACAATTCAAAACCGACATCATCATGGTATCAACCTACCCTGAGTGGTTGTCCAATATAGTTCCTGTGCCTAAGCCTGGAGGGAAGGTACGAGTATGGGTGGATTACTGGGATTTGAACAATGTTTATCTTAAGGATAATTTCCCAGTACCTTTTATCCACATACTAATAGACAACACGACTCAGTATGGCATGTATTCTTTTGTTGACTGCTTCGCTGGGTATCATCAGATCATGGTTATGGAAGAGAAAAGGGAGAAAACAACCTTCATCACTCCATGGGGAACCTTTGTTACAGATGTTTATCTTTTGGCCTTATCAATGCCAGTGCCACATATCAGCAAGTAATGATGGCCCTTTTTCATAACATGATGCACAAAGAGATAGAGGCCTATGTGGATGACATCATCATTAAATCCCGAAAGAAAGATGACCATATCGACCATCTCAAAAAGTTTTTCAACCGATTGTGCAAATACAACTTGAAGCTTAATCCGACTAAGTGTGCCTTTGGTGTCAAATCAGGAAAGTTATTGGGATTTCTAGTGAACAACAGAGGCATTGAACTAGATCCCGCCAAAATTAAAGCAATCACTGAGATGCTCATGCCCCTAACAAAAAAGGAGATACAAAGATTTCTAGGGAGAATCAATTACATAAGCAGATTTATATCTCAACTCACAGCAATGTGTGAGCCCATCTTTAAGTTATGAAAGAAAAATTCCTATATGAAATGGAATGAAGATTGTCAAAAAAGTTTCATCTCCATCAAAAAGCAATTGGTGGAAGCTCTTGTCTTGGTGCCCCCAAGGGACAAGATTCTCATGTTTATATACTGTCAGTCAATGCCAATGTTATGGGCTACATGATAGGGCAAAAAGATGATAGAGGCAAGGAAAGAGCTATCTATTACCTCAGCAAAAGATTCAGTAGCAGTGAGCAGAAGTGCATTTTGATTGAAAAGATGTGTTGTGCGTTAACATGGGCCGCCATAAGATTACAACATTATCTTCATGGACACACAACCTATCTAATATCTCGCATGGATCCTCTGAAGTACGTATTTAACAAACCAATGTTGAATTACCGACTGTCCAAAATGGCAGTTGATCTTCCAATAATTCGACATCATCTACGTAACTCAAAAGTCTATCAAGGGTCAAGGAATTGCAGATCAATTGGTCGAAGCACCATCAAAGAATTTCGAACCCTTGGAAATATATTTCCTGGATGATGGAATAATGACAATTCTACAAATCCATCGAGAGAATACAGTCTGATCTTGGAAATTATGTTTTGACGGAGTCATAAACATGGAAAGTGCCGGAGTAGGGGAAGTTCTGATATTTATTCTGTGAGAACAGTATCCCGTGGCCATCAAGTTGTAGTTTATCAACACCAACAACATAGTTGAGTATGAAGGCTGTATAATGGGATTGAAACTGGCCCAATCCATGGATGTCAAACAGTTGTTAGTCTTTGGGGATTCTTAGCTGGTCATCAAGAAAACCACCGGGGCATATCTCACCAAAGAATTGCATTTGCTGCCTTACCATTGGTAGGTTATCAAGATGGATATGGAGTTTGAAGAAATAGCCTTAATCCACATCCCTCAAAACAGGAATGATTTCCCTGATGCACTAGCAACCCTGGCTTCCTTAATCAACATATCTGAAAGGGGAGGCATCCCAAATATCAAATTTGCAAGCCAAAAGGCACAAACATATGGAAATTACATCGGAGAAGTATCGGATGAATTACCACCCATCATACAGCCTTGGTATCAAGATATCAAAGAATATCTTAGAAATGTATCTAAGCCCGCTAGGGCAAGTTAAGTTAAAAGAAAGCGAATTCATAAAATGGCCATGAAATTCTATTTAAGCAGAGACACACTTTACAAAAGGGATGCGGGAATAGGTCTTCTAAGATGCTTAGATGAAGATCAAGCCCAAAGACTCATGGATGAAGTCCATGGTGGAGTATGTGGTCCACACATGAGAGGTCCTTTACTTGCCAAGAAGATATTAAGAATGGGGCATTATTGGGTTTCTCAAAAAGCCGACTGTGACGATCACGTGAAGAGATGCTATCAATGTCAAGTCCATGGAAATGCCATCCACACTCCTCCAAATGAATTGCATTGCATGAGCTTGTCGTGGCTCTTTTTAATGTGGGGAATTGACGTGATTGGGTCAATAGAACCCAAAGCCAACAATGGCCATCGATTCATCTTTACCGTGATTGATTACTTCACCAAGTGGGTAGAAACGGCCTCTTTTCCCAAAGTCACCAAAGAGGTAATCATTGGTTTCATCAAAAATAATATCATCTATCGATATGGACAACCGGAGGTGATCGTATCGGACAATGCCAAGAATCTAAACAACCAGATGATGAAGGAATTGTGCAGCAAATTCCATATCAAACATCTTAATTCCGTCATTTATCGTACCAAGATGAATGGTCCTGTTGAAGCAGCCAATAAGAACATCAAAAAAATTATGCAAAAGAGGTCTACCAACCATAAGGGATGGTTTGACTTGTTACCTCTAACTTTACTATCCTATAGAATGTCAATGCGCACTTCTACTGGGGCTACCCCCTACTCACTGGTCTATGGCATGGAAGCAGTACTCCCCATAGAAGTACAAATAGAGTCGTTAAGTGTTGATGGATTCTCAGATGGATGAAGATCAATGGTTGTAAGACCAATAGCACCAGCTATATATGATAGATGAGAGGAGGGCTACAACCATCTTTCATGGTTAATTACTGGGAGCTGTCGTTTACACTCCTAAATTAACCTCACTTTCACTTTACAAATTCAAAAAATTAGCACAGTAGTAAGCAAGGATCGATCCCACAGAGAGTGATTTATTTTATATTTATCCTATGATTTCTAATGAAAAGGGGATTTTGAATTAATTAACTAAATTAACAAGAATAAACAATGAATAAAAAGCTTCAGTCCTTCAGTTCAGTATCATCTTTTTACAATAATAGATTAATAGTGTAACATTATTTACCCTTCAATGAAAGTAATAGCCCTAAGTAACAACAAGCTCTGCTACCCGAAACTCCCCTTAGATTGTCACTCAATGAAACAAGCTCTTCATAAGATTCTAACAATTATATAACCTAGAACAAGCTCTCTAGATTTAATATAATAGCTGCATTAAGAATAAGGGAATTAGACTATTCCAAGCAACAAACACATAAGCTCGGATTGTTTAACTTGCACTACAAAAAAATGAGGCTTCAGCAACAACCAATTTTTCGTTGTTAAATGTGCCAAATTTCGTTGCAAAAGGGTTTTGGCAACGACTTTAATGTCATTACGTCTTTCGTTGCACAATGAGCGTTGCTAATTGTTCTGTAACGAACGTTTTTTTTTTGCCAAAAGTACTACAATTTGCAACGAAATTTGGCTTTCGTACAGAGACATCGATCCGTTAGCAATAAAATGTATTGTTGCAGAATAATTAAAATTTCGTTGCTAAAAATTCCATTTCGTTGCAAAATCCTGCTAATTGGCAACAAAATAAACTCTTTTTTTTGCAACGACCATGCATTTTCGTTGCAATTGACACTATTTTGCAACGACATTTTTCGTTGTAGTAAATTATGAAAATTTGTTGCCTAAGTTTGCTTTCGTTGTGGAATGTAAACTTTTTAGCAACGATTTTTGTTGTTGATTATATTATTTGACAACGACATTATGTTGAATCAGCAACGAAAATGTTTGTTGCTGGTTATTTTTCAATAGCAACGAAAGTCGTCGATTAGCAACGACATTATATGTTGCCGTTTCTTTATATGTGCAACGAAATTTGATATGATTTGCAACGATAAAAAATGTTGCCTTTTATGTTAATATTAGCAATAATATCCTCTCTGTTGTTATTATGTTAATTTTTCGTTGCCAAATATTATATTTTTAATGCCATTAGCAACGAAAAATTTGTTGCTAAATGTATAAAAATTATTGCTATATTAAAACTTGTTCAATGTTTTGGTAACGAATTATATTGTTGCCAAATCAAAATTTGACATTTTTTTGTGTACCTAGCTGGCTCAATGTCCCCATAGCAAATAATAGCAAAAATACAAAAAAACTGAAATATTATTAACTTAATAAAATCATCCACCACATAATCATTCATTAGCTTTACAATTAACCATCTAAAGCTACCACAGTTCTTCAATCAAAGTATATATCTACAAATATAGAGAGAGTACACTTCATAATTTCGTCCCTTATCTTCCGTAAACGTAGCACGAAAATTTGATACCTAGTATTGTAAGGCAAGTCGTAGAAGCAGTCTTCCTGCACATATTTAAAAAAATAATAACAAAGTCAGGAAAATGAAACAAATAGGTCACCAGAGGCACTTAGTGCCAAAATCAATACACAAAGACAATAGTGTTGTTACGAGGTACTAATGTACACCGTATTGCTCATAAGCAGAAATAGACAATAGAGTTGCTACATGGTACTAATGTACACTGTAAATTAGGATACTTTTGTATATAAGCCAATGTAATTGTGAAGAATGAATCAAGAAATCATTATCCCAAAATCAGGTTCTTAGAGGCCTATAAATGACAAACAATAACTAATGGAACCTGTATAGGTAATAAATTAATAGCAAAAGGCACTAATTGTTATTCTTCATCAGAATGGCATTAGCAAAGTAAAGAAATACAGATCAACACAAGAACAATAACCCTGTATTTAGTTATTAAATCAACATCCCATCGGTAAAGCTTGTGTAAAATCTTCTACAAAAATAGTTTTCTAGCATAATAGCGACATGCCAACCATAACATATAAAGAAACTAACAAGGTACCTATAGTATAAAGTAACTTACGATTATACACATCCCAACATTAACATTATTCATTAAACACACAGTTTGCAAATCTATTTACAAGATTAGAAGTAAATCTCCAGGTATAAGCAATGAAATATAAATAATGTGCAAATTGACATTTCACCTTTCTATATAAGTGGGAAGATATCATTGTTGTCATCATCCATATCTAGATACGTGAAGCTCACATCGTCCTTAGGATCTCTATAATTGAAGCTCGGGTTCACATAGCATTTCATCTCATGGAACAAGTTCAAATTATCCACCAGCTTATAATAAGATAGTTATAAATTGCCAATCAGGTGTTATGATATTCACATTAAAAACTGAAAGGATCCTTCATTTGCAATTTATGAAAACGGAACAATTAAGATCTTGAGAAATCAAATGAAGAATGCTAGTTGAGGTATCACTACAAGCTATCATTGCAATAAGCACTACTAGTATTTGGCAAGAAAAAAACTTAATTGTGACTAGCACAAGAAGCCTCCCCTCATTATAATTGCTGTTAATATTTGTCATCAAATAAACTCCAAACCATGTTCCCTTTGTAACGTCTAGCCATTTAAATTATAAATACTCTCTCAGGTAAATGACTCATAAAATGCTGAAATGTAGGAAAGTGATAGGAAACAGAATAAAAGTACAATAAATTTCAAACATACCGCTTCAATCCCAAGTTTATCCGTTGAATCATTGAGAACTATTTCATACTCTTCCACTGTAATTATGAGTGGCTGCAGCGAATTCAGTTTAGATAGTTAAAAAGATACTGGCACCTAAACACCTTTTGCTGATAGTAAACTTACAAGCTGAAGAATAAAGACTAGACGAGCAACATAAGCCATTTTTCTATCAATCCAATCTTTTGTTTCCACACTCAACCAGGCATATATAAATCATAAAAAAAGAAATTGAGGATAGTGGTTTGTCAGTACCTTGTTTCTTTTAAGACTTGCAAATGCAAGAGCACCATCTCCTCCACAAGCATCTAGAGGAAGAATGACGCTATCAACATCAGTTGCCAATATGCAACCCCTTTCTAATGACTCAGACTTATTGACCATATATTGTGGTGCATTACTTAGCCCAGCAAGCACACATGGCAAAAATGTGTATCCAATCTGTAATACAGAAGTTGAATGAATTGCAACACACGGAAAACATAGAGAAAGCGAGGGAGGGAGGGAGGACTTAGAAAATATTAGTCATTTAGGTATGTGCTCTCATAATTTACAGACTTTTCTTTAGTCTTCTATATTGGTATATATATCATGAATGCATTACACATATAACAGAATATACTATTAGGACAATATTCATGCTGGCCCATCAAACTACCCAGGAAAAAATGTCCCATAAACTTCTACTTAGTAACCAGATTAAGAAGAGGGGAAAAATCAATGTTGTAAGATGATGCACATCACCACAATTATGATTTTAGCATTTTAACGAATTGTCAGTTTCATAATTCTTAGTCAATTAAGATTATATACAATCAACCAACAGTAGACAAATGGTACTTTAGTTCTATTAGAGTCTTGCCACCTTAAAGATGTTCCAAACCTAGTGTACGTGTTCATAGTTCATACTTTCATTTTGAGACCTAAAGAAAGACAATGGCTAAAAATTTCCCTAAGCATGTCAATGTTCATACATTCGTTCTTCATACCCACTATATAAGTTGCACTTTTTATTGTATTAGCTCGCACGTTTGTGTCCACTTGTGAAAATTTTTACAAAAGCCAGATAGTTCAATAAGTACATCTCAGGGAGCAAATTGTTCTTTCCTTTTTAAAAGAATGTAATCACCTCATCAGCAGCTGATTTTGGACATAATGACATGCTTAGGGAAAGAGGTGATAAAGAAGGAGCATGTGCATAGGGGATCCCAAAATTCTTCACCACTAGATGGCTTATAACTGCCTCCGCTCCAGCCAAATAATCTATTCCTTGCAGAGTAAACAACATAATATAGAAGAAAAATAAAAAAGTTCAATGGCTATACTATTATTATAATAAGTCTCAATGGCTTAGACCTGTACGACTATAGAGAAATAAGAGAAAACATTTTTGAATAGTACAGATTACCAAAAGAGGGTTTTTCTAACCTTTGGAGACACATTGACAATTTATATTATAATAAGTTAACCAATTTGGTGTCGGGAAGCTTATATATAATTACTTAGAGAGAGAGAGAGTTTAGAAGGCAAATGAAATTTGCAGACTCAACTAAAATGTAAGATATCCAAACATCTTAACCTGATTCGCTGAACACAGACGTTGCAAGTGAAGGCAACACACATACTACGCTGTGGAAACTTGGTGAAGAGGGACTAGGGGAAGGTGGAGATTTTCTCCGTGCTAGATTCTATGACACCCCTAAATCCAGGTACTCCACAGGATTTGGTGTTCACTATCCAAAACATTACATCTAACTACCCATCATAAAGGATAAAGACATAATTTAAATAACTTAAACAATAATCCTTCCCATTAAAGGGTTACATCATAATCTCAAATTAAATTCCAGGTAATCTAACCTTAAATTTATTACATCAGTTTACAGAATACATCATATATTAAAAAAAGTCTTTAACATAATTCATTAAAATAAAAATTCTCTTAAGTCTTCAACACTTGGACATCTTGCCCTTTCCTTTGCTAGTAGATGGCTCATCGACTTTCTCTACTTTAGCTGCAGTGTTAAATGCAAGAGTGAGCAAACAATTGCTCACTGATATAGGAAGTAGCAATGATAACAACATGAGAATGAACAACGCATGCTGAACTATAATGAACTTGTTGTACGAATCAAAAAATAGAAAACAAGTTCAAAATATATATCTGAGGGTCTTAAGACCATGAACTATGTCTCCGGTATTTAGGTATTATTACCTCAACCTTAACAGTCATTTAGACTATACAAACCCTTCTTAACGTACTTAGGGGGATCAGCCCTTTGTACCATGTATTGTGCACAAACATCTAAACGTTACACATACAAAATCCCCTATGCTAGGGTTATTCATCTCAGCTTGAATTTAAAATTTCCGCACTAAAGAAAGTTTAGCTCAGAACTAACTTATTAGTGTTTCTAGAATTTTAGAACATTGTTCGATTGTAGATTAATTCAATCAATAAAGGTTTGCTTACTACTTGAAGGTTTAATACAACAATAAAGCTTTGAACAAGGTTATCAAAGTCAAAGGTTGAATAACAACAATGTATAATTGAGTAAACATGATATACATGCAAAGCGCTATATTCATAAGAGTTAGAACGATCTCCTTTGAATCAATGTATTAGAACAATATACGCTTCGAATAATAATAAGGAAAGTAATACTCGCTCAATGTAACGAATTAGGCTACAAGAGCTTGTACAATCATACATGAAATAGAATCAATAGGCTTGCTGAACTTTAACATAGAATTTAGGAACTTATACAATCATAATCTAGGAATAAAAATCTTGCACAAGTATAACATAACAACGATAGGTAAACCTTGCTGAATAATAAGGTAGCATAGGTTAGGGAACTTGCCTTGTATGTAAGCTACACAAGTATAATAATGTTCGCCAATTACCCTACACATATCATTGAAATCGCAATAACAATTAGTTGTATTAATATTAGCTTTATGGGTTTAACCCACCATTTAAATCATAACTTTATCCTAATGTCTAATCATGTTGGTTAACATCCTTAATGAATCTGAAATCTCACTACAAACTAACATAAACCTTATCATTTATTTTTAACTTTTGAAAAACATCACATTTGGTTCATCACATAACTTACCAATTCATAATCTATAGTTTCAACGCTGTGATTACAACATGTTGTTATATCTTATAACACATTTTAGGTTCCTCTACAATCATCAAATAAGTTAGGTTAACAATTTCCAAGCTATGTTGTTAATTACAAAGACTGGTTTAATCGACAATCGGGTAATTTGCATTTGATTTTACACTTTAATTACAATGGCGCTTATATTAGCTAAGCGTAACAGTGTTCATATATAATCTGGCAGGCCACATGCATGACATCATCCAGCTCAGACGGTCGTCGTCCGTATGCGATGCATCAGTTTCAGTTTTGCAGAACACGAACTTAGACTCTGTTATAGGCCAAAAAATTCCAATTCCACAGAAAATCACCCAACTCCAACATCTAAAACTTTGTAATATTATAGTTACACATGCTAAACACCATTCTATATATAAAAACATCACATATACACGAATTTGAAGAATCAAAACTATAATTTTCCAAATTTCTTCCATTTTGACACTTTTAGCGAATTCGATTACCACGAATTCATTTCTTAATCAATAGACATGATTCGAACTACGCCGCTTTCGATTCTTAACATATTAACATAATCCAATAACAAATTACAGACTACAACACATATAAAACATGAAATTTCTTTCCTACAAAGTCAATTCCTCACGAATTAGACAAGCAAGTATCAAGTATACATGATGATTATCAGTTTAAAGTCCATATATTCAAGTATATATATCAATCCAATCATAACTATAAATTTTTAGGAAATAACCACAAAGAAATCAAAACATATAAATTAGAAGAAATGTAAACCTTAAACCCTTGATTGTTGGGAAGACGAATGATAAGGAACTTGATACTCCAACTCCTTAGCAAAATTTACAGAGTTTTTATCTTCTCCTACCAAGCTCTCTCTCAATACCCTATTCTTTAGCCTTAGACAAAATATGTGAAATAAGAGATAACCCAACTGAGCGCTAGCCTTAGGAAATAGACGCGTAAAATAAACTGAAGCTACCCACGTACTTCAATTTTAAAACCCAAACATGCGTCAGCTCAAATATGCCAAAGGCCACAAGGCCTTGTTTGGCTACCATATAACTCCATAAACTAGATTATTTCAATAATATTTATATTATATAGTTACAAGTGTCACACCTTACTTTAGTTAATTTTTAAATAACTTTAGTTTAGCTAATTTAAATAACATATAATAAAAATAAAAATCTTATTATCATTATTATACCTATAATTAATAAATAATTATATATCTAATTTAATTAATAAATTAGAAACCTCACTTTATTTAATTTATTTATTTCCTTTAAATTAAACAATTCATTTAATTTAATTATCTTCTTAAATATTAAGCAATTGACTTAATTTAATTATTTCCTTAAATTAAATCCATCAAATAAAATTATCATTACTCAATTTAATTAATTAATTTAGTTATTAAATTAATTCACCACAACTCATCAATTATTTATTTTCCTCAATAAATAAATTATTTAAAATATTTATTTAATTCCATAAATATTTAAATTAAATTAGAAATTTCTCGATCGTTACATCCTTCCCTCCTTAAAAGGATTCTGTCCCCAGAATCACAACTCAAAAAATTGATTCATTACATTGTTCCCTCCTTAAAAGGATTTTGTCCCCAGAATCGCTATATAAAATCAAGCAAACAACTGAGGATAATTCTTCATCATAACGCTTTCAAGTTCCCACGTAGCTTCCTCAGCATTGTGGTTCCTCCAGACTACCTTAATAGAAGGTATCACTTCATTCCTCAGTACCTGCTCTTTTCTATCGACAATTTGCACAGGGACTTCTTCATATGACAAATCTTTTTCAAACTGTAAGGGCTCATATTCTATAACATGTTTATAATCAAGTTTATATGGCCTTAATACTGATACATGGAAATATTATGAATATGCTCCAACTCTGGAGGTAAAGCTACCTCGTACGCCACTTCACCAAGTCGTCGAAGCACTTCGAAAGGTCCTATAAATCTAGGGCTCAATTTCCCCTTCTTGCCAAACCAAATTTTCCCCTTCCAGGGAGACACTTTCAAGAAAACATAACTACTGACATCGAATTCTTTATTTTGTCGATGTTGATTGACATATTGCTTCTGTCTATCCTGTGCAGCTATTAATCTCACTCGAATAACCTTGATGATCTCGACAGTCTGTTGTACTAATTCTGGACCCAATAGCTGACGTTCACCTACCTCGTCCCAACATAACGGAGTTCTGCACTTCCTGCCATATAATGCTTTGTAAGGCGGCATGCCAATACTCGTGTGATAACTATTATTATAGGCAAATTCTACCAATGGTAGATGGTCATCCCAATTTCCCTTGAAATCCATGATACATGCTTTGAGCATAACTTCTAGTGTTTGGATGGTTCTCTCACTCTGTCCGTCGGTTTGAGGATGGTACGCTGTGCTCATTCTCAGCTGTGTCCCCAAGCACTCTTGTAGTCGTTTCCAAAAATTAGATGTGAAACGTGGATCTCTGTCTGATACAATTGACACAGGTACACCGTGTCTTGAATCAATTTCCTTCACGTACAGTTTTGATAACCGATCTAAGGTAAATCGAAGCTTGATTGGCAAAAAGTGTGCTGACTTCGTCAATCAATCGACAATCACCCAAAATGGCATCGTACCCATGTTGGGTCGTTGGAAGATCTACCACAAAATCCATCGTACCCATGTTCAGCTTTGACTTTCTGACACGTTAAACATTTTTCCACGCATTCAGCCACATCCCTCTTCATATTCGCCCACCAAAAATGATGTTTAAGATCCCGGTACATCTTTGTACTCCCAGGGTGAATCGAATATCTTGACTTGTGAGCTTTTATCAGAATTTCCTCTTTAACCTCTAGTACTGGCGGAACCCAAATCCTCCCTCCGAATCGAAGTAACCCTTCTGAATCGATTTTGAAATTGTTTTCCTCACCTATAGATATTTTCTGTCATATCTTTTCGCAGTCTTCATCATGAAGTTGTGCATTTTTCACCTTATCTACCAACGTTGAACTATTTCCCATCTGGAATAACTTTTCATCGGATTCTATTGGATATTTAATTTCTAACTCCATCTTAGCCATTTCCGACACTAGCTTCTCCTGAGCAGTTAACAACATTAACTTCTCCCACCCCTTCCTACTTAGAGCATCAGCAACAACATTTGCTTTTTTGGGATGATAAAAAATCTCGCAGTTATAATCTTTTATGGTCAGTAAAGATTTTTGTGTTATATTCAAATCTTTTTGTGTAAAGATATACTTCAGACTTTTATGGTCAGTATATATCTCACACCGCTCTCCATAAAGATAATGTCTCTAAATTTTCAGGGCAAACACCACTACTGCCAACTCTAAGTCATGAGTCAGATACCCTTTCTCGTAATCTTTCAACTGATGTGATGCATACGCAATAACTCTGCCATTCTGCATAAGCACACAGCCTAGTCCTTGATGCGATGCGTCACTATATACCACTAAATTCCCTGTATTATCAGGCAATGACAAAACAGGTGCTGAACTCAACCTCTTCTTTAACTCTGGAAAACTTTCCTCACACTTCTCTGTCTAAACAAACTTAACCACCTTCCTAGTTAAATTCATCAACGGAGTCGCGATCTTGGAAAAGTCCTGAATAAAACACCGGTAGTAACCTGCCAATCCTAAGAAACTCCTCACTTCTGATGGTGTCTTTGGCTGATCCCAGTTTATTACAGCTTCAACCTTTGATGGATCTACCAAAATTCCGTCATTATCAATAACGTGCCCGAGAAACTGTACACGTTCCAACCAAAATTCACATTTTGAGAACTTAGCATACAACTCCTCTTTTCTCAACGTCTCTAACGTCAATCTCAATTGTTCCACATGTTCCTCTTTGGTTTTGAAATATACCAATATATCATCAATAAACACCACCACAAATTTGTCCAAAAATGATTTAAACACCTTGTTCATCAAATCCATGAACGCTACAGGTGCGTTGGTTAAACCAAAAGACATAACCAGAAACTCGTAATGACCATACCGAGTTCTGAATGCTGTTTTTGGTACATCCTTCGGCCTCACCTTTAGCTGATGATAACCACTTCTCAAGTCTATCTTCGAGAAATATCTCGCTCCCTTCAACTGATCGAACAGGTCATCGATCCTAGGTAATGGATACTTATTTTTAATCGTGGCCTTATTCAATTCTCTGTAATCAATACAGAGCCGCATTGATCCGTCTTTCTTCTTAACAAACAACACCGGTGCTCCCCATGGCGACACACTCGACTGAATATACTTCTTGTCAAGCAATTCTTGCAATTGCACCATCAACTCTTTCATCTCTACCAGGGCCATTCTATATGGTGCCTTAGATATCGGGGCCGTCCCTGGTAGTAAATCAATCACGAACTCGATTTGTTGATCCGGAGGAAGACCCGACAAATCTTCTGGAAATACGTCTGCAAAATCTCTTATAATCGGTATCTCTTCTAACTTCGCACTCTTTTCTGTGTATCGACTATGTAGGCTAGGTATCCTACACATCCTTGTCTAAACAACTACTTGGCTTGCATCACCGTCAGATAACTTTCTTGTCGAGGTGATTTGCTACCAAAGAACACAACCATTAACGGAGTCACAAGGTTAACACACTTCCTTTAGCAATCAATTACTGCTCCGTAATTGAATAACCAATCCATTCCCAATATAACATCGAATTCACCAAGTCTAATTGGTATCAAATCTACCATTATCTCGTGACCTTTTATAACCACCCTACAATTCCTACATATGAACTTAACAGGAATCACTTCTCTATTCGCAATCTCTATACTTAAGGGAAATTCTAATTCTTCCTGGGGAAATTCTAAGTTCTGAGCAAATTCATCGGATATAAATGAACAAGTAGCACCCGAATCAAATAGTACATAAGCATTAATACCATTAATCGAAATGATACCTGACACCACATCCTTAGATCAGCATAAAGATCCCTGCGGTCATATTGAAAGTCCTCGCAGTAGGTCGTCTTGACTGTGCTGGTCCAGTGATAGTCAATGCACCACCACTACTGTTGTTTCTTTTTCCACCACTTGCACTTCTCGTTGGCTTCTTAGGGCAATCATGAGCCATGTGATCCTTTGAACCGCAGGTAAAACATGCTCCTTTGTTCGGACTAAAATAGTTCGATGTAATATGTCCCTCCTAACCACAGTTGAAACACACTTGTTTTCCCTTCAAATATACCCCAGTATGGTTCTTCTAGCACGTCGCACAAACTTCAAACTCTTTCTTTTGTTAATTTCCTTGCTGTCCTCCCACAGTCGAATTCTTGCTCCACTTCCTCTTCTGACTGTTACTTCCAACATTACTTCCACCAGCCTTATTTTTATTCTCATTCTTCCTCTTCTTTTATTCTTGATTGTACTTGGTCAAGGCATCGCTTCTACCTTCCACGATAATTGCCTTCTCTAGTATAGCCGCAAATGTATTCAGCTGGAACATTGAAACCTTGCTGTAAAGCCAGGGCTTCAATCCTTGTTCGAATCTTCTTGCTTTACGTTCATCAGTATTGACTTGATATGTGGCAAACCTTGCCAACTCGTTAAACTTTGCAGCATATTCTGGCACTGTCATAGTTCCTTGCTTCAACTCTAGAAATTGCACTTCCAACTGATTCCGAGAACTCGCTGGAAAGTACATTTCAAAAAATATTTCCTTAAATTTATCCCATGTTATCACTCCTTGTCCCCCACGAACCTTATTTGCCTGCCACCAATAGCTAGCTTCAGACTTCAGCATGAACGTTGCGAACGTAGTCTTCTGATCATCGTTAACTCTAGCAACGTCGAACACTTTCTCCATTTCCATGATCCAGGTTTGGGCTTCCACTGGATTTATAGACCCTGAAACTCTGGCGGTCCAACCGCTTTGAATTCCTTAAAGGTCGTGACTTGAGCTTGCGATTGATTCGCAAGTGCATCCGTCAACAGAGTTACCAACTGCTGAATCGGATTAGCGTTAGCCTCGTTGTTATTATTAGTAGACCCCTCAGAAGGCACTTGTTGACGTGGTTGTCTTCTTCTAGGAGGCATTTTCTGTTAAAATATATGCTTATTAGTTCATTACTCAATTTCTTGGGTATTTGAAGTTTAACTTAAACATTCCAAGATTAAAGCTATAACTCAAAATATTTCAAATAAACTTTGATATTTTATTCATTCATAATGTTTTAAAACATGTTAAAGATAGTATAACCGCTATAAACATTCACTTTCCTGAACTAGACAAGTTTCAGGATTACATACTCATATTATCCCTTTATTCGTCTCAAACTAAGGGATTCAAAATTTATTTATTCACATAATTAACCACATATTATCATCACTCCTTATTCTATCTAGGCATATTAAGACGTCGTAAGGCTTCTCGACGCTCTTCCTCCATGATCCGATACGCCGTTCTACGATCCATCACGAACCACGGCGAATTCTCAAACTGAGGTGGATAATAAAAGACTCGATCCTGGGCCCTATCAATTGCAGAATTAAAAGCGTAATCCATCTCATTCATCTTGGCCTTCTTCACTTGGACCTTAGCCTCAGCACGGTCTGCACGTTGAGTCACCTTCATCCAAGCATCCTCTGCTCTTACACGCTTAGCTGATTCCTCCTTGAAATCATCTTTCAATTTCTCCATGCCAGTCTTCATCTTTTCATTTACTGCCAACAAGTCTTCATGCTGACCCTTGGTATGAACTAGGTCCCACTCCATGTTTCCAAGGCGTGAGTCGAGTTCCTGAATCTCCGCATCCTTCTGCTCCATCGAAGCGTGATGCATCTAAACCATCTCCTTCAGCTCCTCAACTTTGTCCTGTAATTCTATGTTACGATCGTACAGAGCATCATACATCTCAGCTGATACGGAGTTTGGTGAAAACTCCTCAAGATCCTCCTCCTCATCATCCTCCTCTATCTCCTCAGAACTATCCTCATCGGGATCGGTCATAGGCTCATCCTCCTGGATCAACTACTCCCGCACTACGTGAATATCCCGGGGTTCATCGTCTCTAGGTACCTAAGGTATCACTTCCCTAGCTGGAATGGATCCTCCTTCGTTAGACATCCTGACAACAAAATATTTTAAGTTTTACTTAACATTTTCGATACTCGCGAGCACATAAGTTATTAACACATAGCACATAATGTCTTTTATTGTTTAGCCTCAATGGATACCTTAATCCATTCCTTAAAACTAGATAAGAGTTGGACACCTCTATGTTTTCTGTCTCCTTAAAGGTTACTTCCTAAGGTTTCCCCACCTAAGGTTCATGTAGGGATTTCGGCACAAAACGCAGCAGAAAAATAAAATAATCAAAGCAATTTTTGAAACCCTAAATAGGATCGATGCGAAAATCAATTAATTCAGTGTAAAGAAATTATACCGAATATGAAAGAAGTGCTTCTGAAACGCTTTGAATCTCTAACGCAATTCCTCACGAAACTACGTCTCTATGGTATCCACACGAACGTAGCACGAACCTTCGTACGATTCTGCAAAAAGGACTTGCGGTACTAGCCACCAAAAGGAATGGATTTTAGAACTATTTCTCTCTAGTCTCTCTAAAAGAGCAGCTAGGGTTATGAAGTTATGATATAACCCTAAGTGGCTACTATATCATATATATAGTAGTTAAAAAAAGGATTAATCAAAACCTAATTTCATAAAATCAAATTTATATATATATATATATATATATATATATATATATATATATATATATCTTAATTAAGTCTTACTTAATTAATATACAAATTATCCTTTTAATTTAAATTCGTGATTTAAATACTATTAATCAAATTAATATATTTAAATCCTTAAAATTTAAATTACGTTCTATGTGTGTGACCCTATAGGTTATTATTACATTGACAATAATTTTAAAATCATATTATAAAATTATAAACAGTGAGCGGCATCTAGTAATGCATCACTGCTACCCAAGTAATAATAAGATTGATGATTCAATGCAACCTTTTCGTGACCAATGTTTCAATGTAATTTAATCCTTTTAACCTTAATATCCTAGATTAAACTCGAGTCATGGAATGTGTCATACTCTTCATAATTTATCTGAGTTTTCTTAATCAATGAGTAGACTATATGAAACAAATCACTATTTGAACATGGCCATGCATTTCACAGTCCTACTCAATTAAGAGGCCTATGGATATCACCCCTAATATATATAGGAAGGTTAAATTCCATCTAGATCACTCATATTCCTCACATGATTCATGATGTACCCAATAATCACCTTTATAGTCCACCCTATTAAAGGTGACATTTGATGATATCAAAGTACATAAATTCCCGTGTAGTAATATAGTGATTTCAGGTCGGAGGACCATTACATCATTGTCACTATGAGAATTGCTAATGACACTTCGCATAATGCTCCATATAAAATTTTCATGGTGGGTCTGTCCAGTACACCGTTCTCTAACATGTACCTATGCATTGACTTAATATCTCATATATTTATGACCAATGAGATTTGGTCATCAGTCAATCCACATACTAGTCTCAATGCATCATTGTTGTCCCATCAACAATAATACTCGACTAGGGACATTTAAGAACAATGATACTAATTATAATTATATAATCTCATGTTCAAGTCACATATTTGAAACTATATAATTTGTATCATTATTCTAACGAATTTTATTATGTTAACATTTATATGACGCAGTAAATAAAACCATAATAAAATCATTCATTTATTCAATTAAATATAATATCAAAATGTTAAGCAATTATATCAAATAATTGGCCTCTAGGGCATAAACTCTAACAGTTCATAACCTAAAGCTTTAATACCAACCTGTGACACCCCCAAATCCAGGTACTCCATTTTCATAGGATTTGGTGTTCACTATCCAAAACATTACATCTAACTACCCATCATAAAGGATAAAGATATAATTTAAATAACTTAAACAATATCCTTCCCATTAAAGGGTTACATCATAATGTCAAATTAAATCCCAGGTAATCTAACCTTAAATTTATTACATCAGTTTGCGGAATACATCATATATTAAAACAAGTCTTTAACATAATTCATTAAAATAAAAATTCTCATAAGTCTTCAACACTTGGACATCTTGCCCTTTCCTTTGCTAGTAGATGGCTCATCGACTTTCTCTACTTTAGCTGCAGTGTTAAATGCAAGAGTGAGCAAACAATTACTCACTGATATAGGAAGTAGCAATGATAACAACATGAGAATGAACAACGAATGCTGAACTATAATGAACTTGTTCTATGAATCAAAAAATAGAAAACAAGTTCGAAATCAATATCTGAGGGTCTTAAGACCACGAACTATGTCTCCTGTATTTAGGTATTATTACCTCAACCTTAACAGTCATTTAGACTATACAGACCCTTCTTAACGTACTTAGGAGGATCAACCCTTTGTACCATGTATTGTGCACAAACATCTAAACGTTACACGTACAAAATTCCCTATGCTAGGGTTGTTCGTCTCAGCTTGAATTTAGAATTTCCACACTAAAGAAAGTTTAGCTCGGAACTAACTTATTAGTGTTTCTAGAATTTTAGAACATTGTTCGATTGTAGATTAATTCAATCAATAAAGGTTTGCTTACTACTTGATGGTTTAATACAACAATAAAGCTTTGAACAAGGTTATCAAAGTCAAAGGTTGAATAACAACAATGTATAATTGAGTAAACATGATATACATGTAAAGCTCTATATTCAGAAGAATTAGAACGATCTCCTTTGAATCAATGTATTAGAACAATATACACTTTGAATCATAATAAGGAAAGTATTACTCGCTCGATGTAACGAATAAGGTTACAAGAGCTTGTACAATCATACACGAAATAGAATCAATAGGCTTGCTGAACTTTAACATAGAATTTAGGACGAGTTAAAAGTGAAGTATCCCGGCATAACTGATAAAGATATTCAAATCAATCGTGATAAAAAATTTTCACTTTGGCTAAAGGACAAAGTAAGTTCAATTTCTTAAGCACAACATATATATATATATATATATATATATATATACTCCATGTTAACTATGACTTCATTTAATAAGATGGAGTTTTTGTAGGCTTTGACTGCGGGATCAACGATTCCGGCTAATGTACAAGTCCTAGCTATGGGACCAGACAGGGACCAAGTCAGACACAATGGTTACAAAATAAATGGTTATGAATTTCATACAAAGGCATATGGGCGCGGTAAAAGAACAACAAACTCTGGAGTGTGTGTCCAAGGAGATTGTTACAATGAGCTTGGTCGTGCCTTTTATGGGGAGTTGGAGGAAATCGTAGAGTTGTCGTATAAGGGCACGTACGGGGGTCATATTCACTTGTTCAAGTGCCGTTGGTTTGATTCAGAAAAAGGGATACATATTGACAGACATGGTATCGTCGATATTGACCTCCATAGGTCTGTGTACTCCAACGAACCATTTGTTTTACCAACTCAAACAGTACAAGTATACTACACTCCTTGTCTTGTTAGGAAAAGGGATAGACCGCCTACAGATTGGCAAGTTGTAATTCATACTCCCGCGCGTAGTCGTGTAGAAGTAGTTGATGGGGAGATTTACCAAGAGTAGATGCTTCATAGTCAAACTATAATAAATGTGGAGGACGACAATGAAGTAATCCAGTTAGATGGTGGAGATGAACCACATGAATTAGATCCTGAGTCAATACTTGTGTCAGATGACATTGATACTGAGGAGGAAGAGTTATTGACTGAATCTGACACTAAATCTGAAGCAGATGATGGTTATGAATCTGCAACACGTATACAAGATGATTCTGAATCAGACATTGACACTTTAACAAATGAAATGTATGTTTAGCATTACATGTTTTTTATATCATTGTCATGTTTATGTACTAAACAATTTAAATGCAACTTTTGTTTATTGTCATTTTATATTCATATATATACATGTTTATATCACTGTCATGTTTATGTGCTAAACTATTTAAATGCAACTTTTGTTTATTGTCATTTTATATTCATATATACATGTTTATATCACTGTCATGTTTATTGTCATATATACATGTAATCAAATATGACTCATAATAACATCTTGAAATTTGTAATATCAGATGGATTCTTACGGCGGTATGAGAAAAAGCGCGCCATTGGGTAGGGGCCTAATCATGTGCCCAAGGCCCTACTAATCCGGATGATCGAATTTTTATTCAGATTCGCCCTCCTCCGAATAGCACGTACGTCTCGCATATATCATTTATATATAAGCATTTAAGATTTTATTTATACTAGATATATAGAACTTAGATGTAAATTGCTTTAATATATCTACTTATCGTTGATGTAAATTGTTGTATATTATAGTGATTTTTCAGATAATAAGATCGTCAAGATCAACAAAACCATGAACATGAGTATGACATAAAATATAACTAAGAATTAAGTTTATCCATAATTCAATCCATAATTCATGTATAATTGTATATTGGTAATGTTTTGATTGGTATTATATAGGTAATGTATATGGGTCTGAATTTTTTACTGCTTTAATTTGCATTCAATCGTTATTGTTTTGGTCTTATTGTATTGAAAATTTGTATATTTCTCTTGGTTTGTGTCTTGGGTGCCTAGAAATGTCCATATATGCATGCCGTCGTGCATGTGGCTAGTCTATATTGTAGGGGAGACTCTGGTGAATTTTTTTGAAGTATTATAAGTATAAGTTTGAAAAATGTTCATAAGTATTATAACTTAGATGTAAATTGCTTTAATATATCTACTTATCGTCGATGAAAATTATTGTATATTATAGTGATTTTTCAGATAATAAGATCGTCAAGTGCATATCACAGCTGTGTTTACAGAATTGGCCTACACCTGTGATTACGCATAGTAAAACACACCTATCGCCTGACAAGGATCTTTGTTTGAAATTTGAATTTCGTGTATGTTTTTTTAATTATGATGAGATAATATAATATTCAAAGGATAATTGTTTAGTAATGTTATTATTGTTGTTTTATTTGCAGAAACGTTATAGATGGGAGGACGCGCAGGCTTCAGTGATACAGACATTATTTTGGCCGAAGTGCGCGATCCGCACCAAAGATAATTTGAACAAAGAAAGACAAAAAGCCCTTCACAATGCCGAGATCGACCATCCAGGCCAGGGAGAGGATTACATGCACGAGCATAGCCCCTGGTGATGCACCCAGTCCATATGGGCTGAGATGTGTGCCCAATGGAGAGCTGAGAGCTAGGTGAAAAGACGAAAGACTGCCGCCACCAACAGATCCCTGGGTGTACCCGATGGCGAAAAGTCTAATGGAATGTACAAGGGCGACAGTATTTCATAGGTGCAGCATATCACCGCCAGGGTACGTATTTACAAGTTTTAATATGTTTACAATCATGAATTATAGAAAATATCACATTTTTACTTAGTAATATTGTGCTATTTTTTGTATAGGAGTCTCAGTCTCAAGGTCAGCCTATCCATTGGCTGGATGTGTATGTGGCCACCCGTGATGGTCTGCCTGATACTATCCAGATAGCGGTAATAAGTTTTAACAATTTGATCTTATTTATCAATGCTTACAGAATTTATTTTTAACTATTTAATCGTTAACATAATGATAGGATACTTATAAGCGTTTATTGAATGAGCGCTATCCTGAAGGCACTCCACGTCCGCCTATTGATCAAGAGTTGTAGGAGAGGGCGTCTGTTGTGAAGAAGAATTACATTAAAGGTCAAGGACAACGACGACGCCCATCCTTCAGTGGCTCAGGCTGCTCTTCTACCCAGTCTTCATAGTCATCAAGCCATCCAGCTGTTCATACTCCGGCTGACTGTGTGAGAGCTATATGTCGAGATCGGGATCTTCTGAAGATCTTTGAACAGCATCCGGGGCTCTGAGTCCCGAGGAGTTAGTCAAGCGATGAAGCGGCGACAGCAATGACAGAGGACGACATGGGGATGGCGACAAGGTATAAAATCAATTTGTTATATGTATTATCATAATATATACCAGTATCAACATAGTTACTATATTTGTAACTTGTTTTATTATTTTGTTAATTACAGGGTGATCAAGGAGGCGATGATGCTTGACGTACCTACTTTAGATCAGTTTTGTAGTTATAGTATAAGCTTGTACTTGTATATTCATTCTTTGGATGTTTGTATGATACTTAAACATGTTTTGAAATGTTATTATATCTATTCAAATCATATTGGTTTTTAAAGGTTTATATACTAGTTTGGTGTATGTGTTGGTGGACGATGGATGTTTATATTATTGTGTATGCTGTTTATCTTGTTGTGTATGTGTGTTGGGATAAAGCAGGTACAAAACAGGTACAGGTTTTTGGGAATTCTACAAAACAGCAAAAATCTGGTTTTTATTTTTTTCCATATCAGCGATCGCATGTGGTCACTGATAGTTATTAGCGACGACTAAACAATTGAGGGGATCAGCGACCGCCTGCAGTCGCTGATAGTGGTCGCTGCCACATGGACCACGTCAGCTTTGGCCCTGGACCATGCTGACTCAGCTTAGCGATCGGATTTGTCATTTTGGTCGCTCATATCGATCGCAGATATATCGATCGCTAATAGTGGTCGTTGATGTGCATCCCAGCGACCAGATTTTATGCGACGACAATCAGTGAACGCATTTGGTCGCTGATAGTTATCTGCGACCGAGTGTGGTCGTTGATAGGCGGTCGCTGATAGACCTTTTTCTTGTAGTGACTTATGCTCTTAGATTATTCCTAAAGCATGACCTTAGTACACAATGTTGATTCATTTATGAATTATTCCATAGCATAATGTTATTATCGCTTTATTCAACTAATCCTTAGTTGATGTTCATAAACTCTAAATTACCTTGAAACTTATCCAAACCAAACTTACTTTGGTGTGGACTCGTATTCTAAATGCTGAGATGAACAACCCTATTATAGGGGATAACTTACGCGTAACGTTAAAAAGTTTGTGCACAATACATTATACGAAGGGCTGATCCCCCTAAGTACGAGGAGTCCTTATAGTCTTATGGCTGTTAAAGTTGGGGTTGAAAGATTACTCGCAACTGTGTACATAGTTCGTGGTCTTATGACCCTCAGATATATATTCCATATTTTGATTCCAGTCTTTGGTTATCATTGATAGAGTACTATTCAGTTTTGATGAGCCTATTCATTGGCAGTTGTTATTATCATGTTAATTCATTGTTATATCTAGTGAGCAATTGTTTTGTTCACTCTTGCATATATATACATTCATTGCAGCTAAAGTTGAGAAGGTCGACGAACCTACAACTAGCAAAGGAAAGGGAAAAATGTACAAGTGATGAAGACTTGTAATTTTATTTTATTGTTATAATGATAGACTTTTATTTAATGACGTGATGTAATAATTTATTTTCGCACTTGTATGATCTTTAAGGTTAGACAACCTGGGATGTTTTTGGATTTAATGATGTAACCCTATTTAAAGGGAGGATTTATGGTTTAAATATTATTTTATTTGGGTAGATAGTATGAATGTATGGATAGTGAACACCAAATCTTGAGGGAATGAAGTACATAGATTTGGGGGTGTCACACAACCTGTGGCAGCTAACCTCACAAAGGCATATAGCATTCAGAACATATCATGCCATACATTGCATTACATTTACATTTATTATATTTCCAGTGTTTAGCAATCTTTATCCTGTTCATTCACTTACAATACATAAACATGATAAAGAGGGGCATCTGTAGACACTCAATTTTGCATTCCTGTTATTAACTATGCAGGAGGGTAGAATCGTCTTTCAGAGACAACCCTGGAAGTCAAAATCATCAAATCGGACCCCAGAGACAACCCTGGAAGTCAAAATCATGAAAAAAGACCCCAGAGACAACACCGAGAAGTCATCAAACCAGACCCCCAGAGACAACCCCGGGAAATCATCAAACCAGACTCTAGAGACAACACCGGGAAATCATAAAACTAGACCCCTGAAGACAACACCGGGAAATTATCAAACTAGACCCCCAGAGATAACACTTGGAAATCATCAAACCAAACCTTGGAGATAGCCCCGGGACATCAAATCAACATCAGAGACAACCCTGAAGACAGACAAGAGTTGACAGTAGTCAAACCCCAGAGATAACTCTGAGGAAAGATAACTGCAACACATCAAGCTCGGAAATCAACCTGGAGGGGCAAAAGAGTAATTTTTCCAACTCAACATCAAATCAAATTACCATAAAGAAGGTCATGCGAACCATAAGAGCAATCCCGAGTGAAAACAACGCAAGACAACTCAACGGACGGACTGCAAAGACTCGAAGATCTGGTTATGGACCCATCTTCCCAGATTTGGAAAAGGTAAAATCCCATGTCATTGTGTAGCTCTCGGAAAGGGCTTTCTGAAATGGTATGGTACGTATCCATCAGATTCTCGGATTGAAAGTTATGAAGGTTTAAACAGACAATGCGTTAGTCGGAGTTCACGTACTTTGAGACAACGGGGTCCACCAGGCCTAGCCACAGGTAGACCCATGGCAATCGCGGGTTGACCCGCGGCAATTTGGGTCTATATATACTCCCTCCCCCCCAGCTCATTTGTATGAAAAAAAGAGAGGAAAAGGGTCTAGGAGAGAGAAATTAAGCCATTTGAGAGCGAAAGGCAGCTTTTTTTCCGTTCAATCTTTGTAAACACTCAGATACTTATATACTACAACATATCAAGTTTTAATCGGTGGAAAATGAGTGTTAAGGCATTTAAAACCGTTTGATAGCCATTCTCGTGCCTAACTTTAAGATTTCACCAGATCTGGCTTCTTCAATTGTTCTAATACGTATATAAGTGTTTTATATAACTTTTTAACAGTTGATATTTGTTAGATATAAAGTTTTAACCATTCATTTCTTGAAAATAGTCAATATTTGAGTTATATTGACTAGATTTGTACTGGATCTAGCCAAATCTAGATTTTGATTGGTTCAAAGTTGTAAAAGTTGAACTTGGAAGCTAGAATAGCTAAGATCTGTATAAATCTAGTTTTCTTTCTAGTTTTTAAATATTTAGCAACAACGCAGCCCTAGATCTATATCTAGAGGACACTGAAAGCTTTGGCTATGTGCATGCAAGGATTTGACTGATGGATCCTTTGTTTTGCGATGTTTAGTGTAAATATATCTGTTTTATTTCAGTATATTTGCTATGCATGATATTTATGTGATATTATGTGAGCCTAGGAGCCACATGATCTAAGATCTAGCAGACAGGCAGACAGATCTAGATCTGGCTCTCATGATTGACCCTTTTTAGTTATACAGCTAGCTTGCAAAATTTTGTACTTGTAAATATAGGACCTTAAACGGTTATCCGAATTTAAGGTCCCCGTAATAGTGAAAATCTTATGTGTGGTGTTCGGGCATACTTTGATGGCTTTCATGCCCATAAGGAGCGACACTTATATATATATATATATATATATATATATATATATATATATATATATATATATTATTTTGTCAAAGATGCTTCACATCTCGAGAATAAAATCAAAATAAGCCGAATACAGAATAAAATTGAAGTATCAAAGACCTCAATTGCTATGTAAGCATAAGGGTTTTAAAACCTATTTTCAAAACATCATTTTATATGTCTTGTATTAAAATTGAACTTTATACAAGTCAAACTCTTTGTATATAGGTGTAAAAGAGGCATAACATACTTCCAAATAAAGTACTTAGGCCTAATTAACTGCAATGCACACACTGAAAGTAGTATGCATACAAGTCAATCATGTATGATGATAAAACATATACTTTGTAAACAATCTTATTCATTTATTAATAAAAGAATTATTTATTAAAGGCATTTTAATTATCTACATGATGTTGTTTTAACAATATGTGATAAACTCATAGTTTTAAGCAATGCTTTTAGAATCATGATTAGATCTAAATTCTTAGATATCTTAAAAACTAAAAATGTTCCCAATAAACGGATTACTAAAAAGGGGATTAGTGAATCTGGATAGATTGGTAGATACGTTGCTTGCTCATTGGATAAGGATGATTGATCTCATGATAATTTGTATACTAAAGCAAGTATGTAGGTGCTTATTGGAGAATAAGTTTACTGAACGTGGCTTGCTAAGGAATACCTAATGGAGTTTTACTTGTCTGTTAATAGAAATTCATGAAGTGGTAGTAGTACAAGTGATCCTTAGACTTGAGATCATCATAGTATCTTGTGAATAATGAATTATACTTTGACTTATTCCTTAAGACTCTTAGGGTATATCAAAGGGTATGCTTGGGCGTAATGAGTTATATATGGAGATAATGAATGATCAATAAAGAATCTACCGCTTCTAGTAAAAGAAGAGATATGTCCTATGTGATTCGATAAATGACAACCAAGAAATCCTTGGCCAATGTGGAATGAAATTAGAAAGGAGTTTCTAATTTGCATTTATTCAGAGTTGTGCATTTGGGAATCAAAATACATATAATTAAATAAAATAAGATTTGAAAGTAATTCCATATCTTATATTTAATTGGGACATTGTATGGTGGAAGGATTGACTTGTACGAAAACTATTTACTTAAAGGTTCTTTTATGATTAATGTTGAAATCTATATTATCTGGAAAGTCGTTGATTGCTAAAGAGGTTTATCCTTATTGTACAATAAAAATTATTAATTTAAATAGATTATTAGTTTAATTTATTTATTTAAATAAGATTAGAATTGTTCTAATTGATTTATTCACAACCAGTTTAATATGAAGAACCTAAAGGGTCACACTATAAAAGGAAGAAAAAATATTTAATAAGTTAATGGCATAATCGTAATATTATGTTAGGTGTATTTAATGTAATCTATGGTGATAGAATAAATTAAATAGCTTACTATTTATTATTTAATATTTTGGGAATATTAAATATAAATTAATAAGAGGAGTCTTATTAATATTATTATAATTATTATTATTTTAATTTTTAAAGGAGTTTGGAAATTAATTTAATATAAGTACTCTCATTTATTCCTAATAAGATTATGAGGCCAATTAATAAAAGAGTTTAATTAATTATCCCTAATAAGATTAGGAAGCTTAATTAATTAAAGGATTTTAATTAATTAAATATAACCCTGTTTTTAATTAGATTAGAAGGGTTGACTAATATCTATATAAAAGGAGTCTTATGCCAGATATCAGTAGACGTAATTCCAATTATTGGAGAGTACTCATTTTTTTATAGAGATAGGAAAAACTAGGATTTAGCCAAACCCCTTTCTTCTTGAATTTTTGTTCTTCCTTGGTGGATCACCTCTAGATGCCAAACACTTGGGTGGCTAATGTTGATCAAAGGAAGGAATCAATCTCGCGTATTCAAGGAGATCATAAAGGACTAGGAGTTGAACTTGTACCTGAGGAAGCTCGAATCTTCAAGGGTGTGATTCTGATTCTCCTACTCTTTTATAGATTGATAATCAAGCACAAGAATGATCATGGTTTATGGTTTGTAAGAACATTTAAAAACCTAATTTTATTATGCTTCCGCTTCGTTTATGTGATTTAATTACATATTCATGTTTCTAGCAAACCTAACAGTGGTATCAGAGCCAATCTTGCGCTAATTATCAATCTATGCAATTCCATGTATGTACAATATGCGATTGGATCGAATTCTTGGGCAACAGGAAAAGTTTTATGTTTCTGTGATCGGGTGCAGCTGCATCGCCTCCAATTCATTTTGGAGCGTAGCTGCGCCATTACCCATATCCAATTTCTTGGATGAATAAAGGTAATGCTGCCAGAGACCCGATTCATTCGGGCGCAATGCGTTGCGTCGTTACTCGAAATTAATTTCGCCTTTGAAGCTAGCTTCTTCCAGAATCGTGATGCCCCCAAATTCGGGTTCCCTAACCTCGAATTCGATGCTCACGATACATCATCATAAGCATTCTATAAACTATTGCAGAATAATAAACATATATGGTTCATTACCATAAAGTCTTACAACAATATCCCAAGGTCTATTAACCTTAACCTAAACATATCTTACTTAAGTTACACTTAGTAACACAAAAGGTTTACAATACCAATGTACATAATGTAATATAATACATAAACATTCACATTAACTATTCCTAGACTTTTCCTTTTCCTTTGTCTTTCTTGGACGTCTCTGGCTTAGCTGAAATAAACATCATTATATAGCAAGGGTAAGCAACTAATTCGCTTAACAAGTTTAAATACAAGGAGATATATCATGATTAGAAAAGAATTTAGCTTTCAATGTTCAACAAGAGAAATCAACTATGAAAGAACATGAATTAAGTCTCGATAACTGAATATTCAAATAATTGATTATTAGATGCTGAGTGATCAAAATGACCATGAACATATACAAAGGTTGTCAGTATTTAAACTGGTCATTTCAATAAGTTTTGGTAATCAAGGGGATCAACCCTATATACTCGGTGTATTATGCATAACCACTCAATATACGAGTAACAATTGTTTTCCAATAATGCTTTAGTCAAATTGTTCTTTTTCTCAATTTAGAGTCCTTACCACATCAATTGGTTAATAATAGCTTTCAAAACATATTTGATTTAACAAATTTAAACATGCTTGATCTAGCTGATACAACTAGCATAGATCTATCTCATAAACAGTTCATGAATGAAAGAACTTTAACAAATTCACAGTTCAATTTTAATGGAACAGGAATTCAATTGCACAAAATACAAATATCAATAATCAGTATAGATGTGAATAATCAACAATAATTATTCACTAATATATTTTGAAAGTAATAACTCAAGTTTGAGTTGGAGAGCTTGCCTCGACTGCGGTCTACTGCTACGCAATTTAGTTTACTTCTTAGAGAAAAGACCTATAATTGATATTTCAATTAGTCATTGCATATACTCACTTATAATATCATTATTGTATATTAAAGTGTCTAACATTCAGTCCCATAGTTGAATATTAGACATTACATTAAAGTCTTATTATTATTATTATTATCATCTTTTGATAATATACCAATCATTTCATCGCTTAATGTTTTATTTTATAAATTACTCTTTATAATCCAGCAAACTGAATAACTATATTCAGCAAACCAAATACCTAAATCCAGCAAACCGAATTCTTGAATCCATCAAATCGAATTACATAATCTAGCAAACCGAATTGCATAATCCAACAAACTAGATTGTTAAATCCAACAAACTGGATTGTTAAATCCAGTAAAACGAATTCCTTTTTTTCAGCATACTATATACATAATATAGCCTCTATTAAATATCCAATTCAACACACTATATTTAAAATAACTTTATTCCTCTATATTATTCATTTTAATCTTCTTTTTTAATATTATTAATTACTTAATAATATCTTAAGCTAATATTATTAATCTTTTAATAATATTTTAGTCTAATATTATTAATTATATTAATAATATTTTGGTATAATATTATTAGTCTTTTAATAATATTTTGATCATTTATTAAATCAATAAACAATTTATTATAATTGTTTACACTTTACTAATTAATTTATTTAATCATCTTAAAATGCCATAACCATACTATCTCATCACAAATGACCCAAAACCCCCCATCAAAAATATGCATATATCTTATATAGGGTTTTCAAGCCATAAAATCCTATTTTCCTAATTTTCAATAACACATAATTAATTTTACTCATTTATCCACAACATCATCATTCATATGAAAAATATCAAAACATCTCCAAGAATATTTATTTTCTGGAAATCAATAGAATAAGATCCCCTTATGAAAATATATGTTTCCTGAAATTTTTAAAATTCATTTACTATTTTTAAATAGTCTAAAATAGCCAAATATTGCAGTATTTTTCATAAATTGAGTTCTTGTCCAAATATTCTGAAATTTTTAGGGTATTATCCTTTTATACATATGTAGTCCCTGCAAAATGTTCACAATTTTTAGAGTTCACGACAAAGAGTTATTCAAGTTTACATTTAAAATTGTACTTTCTCATAAAATCCATAACTTCCATTCTATACATCCAAAAATTTCCATCTTTTTATAGAACTCCGTTAAATCATCATCTTAACACCCCAAAGTTTCTCAAAATTTTTAAAACAAGAAAATTGGACAAAAATGCCCTCACCAAACCCGGCTGTGGGGGTTTATTTGTGTCCTTTTTATTCTTCTTTGCGGGGGAGATGATTCCCACTAAAATAGCTGCTTTTTGATGTGTTGTTCACATATTTGAGTGCTACAACTTGGGTTTAGTAGCTAACTTACATATCTAGCACCCATTTTTGACAGATCGCAAAAAGAAGGTGTAGATCTAAAACGGTAGTTGATCAAAGGAAAAAAAAGTTAGGGTTTTCTCAAAATATAGTTTTCATTTCTCTCCTGTTGATCAACTTTTAAACACTCAAATAAGTAAGATCCATACATGAAATCATAGAAAACATATAGATCAATGGTTTTAGACCTCAAGATCATAAACTTTATATCACCAAAATCAAACAAAACAAAAAGGGAATTAACTAGTTTAGGTTTTTACCTTGATTTTTGAGCACACTTTCTTTCTTTTCCAAAGTATGATCTAAGTCTAGGTTGCATAGAAGATCAAAGATCAACCTTCTTCTTCTTCCTCTCCAACCAAAATTTTCTCTTTCTATTGTCTCTCTATTATTTGCTTTGTTAGTAAAAGTAGAAAGTGAGATAAAATAAAATATGAAAAAGAAAGGAAAGAAATGTATAGACATTTTATGTTTATCTACATACATTCCCCCTCAAACGTATCTCTTACTTTTCTTCCTTAATCATTACCTTGATACTTGCAAGATTAGTTTAAATGGTGACACTTTAAAAGAATGACACCTAGCTACGTTTGTAAGTAACTTTGAAAATAAGGAACTTGGAAATGATGAGATACATCTCCCTTTTTCTCTTACATGTGTCGCCCCCTCCCCTTGATACCATTACACTCATTTTGTCTTCTTTTTAATGCTTTATTTAGTATATCAAATGTGCAAAATGTCCCTCTTTAATTGAGCTAAAAGTTGGGCCACTTTATTTAATCTCTTGTGCTTTCAAATTAATTCCTTGGGCCATGGAAATTAACATAGTCCCATACTTTTTATTTTATCGTACCCTAATTATTTAATTAGGGTTTCTATTCCACTCATTTGGAATTTAAATCATCACTCTTGTATATAAAATTTTATAACCCAATTAGACTTGCTTTAATTAAGTTATAAAATTAATAAATTGAGATAGTAAAATATATCTCTTAAATTAGTATAATTTTAAATATTATTATTCTCTGATACCATAATCCTTAGGTTATTTAAATTTTCATACCTAATATATAATTAGGTTATGAAACCATCCTTTTTAATTTACTTTATAAAATAAATAAACACATATACATAATTATAGTACACATATTTATTTGACTACTTAATCATTCCATACATGTCACAAAGTTTTCAATATCATTAATATTTAATTAATATATCTATTTACAAAGTGACTTAGAATTCTTGGCTATTACATTATCCTCTCCTTATAAGAATTTTGTCCCCAAAATTTCACCTAAGGTTACTCAAAAAGATTCAGATAATTATTCCTCATCTTTTCCTCGAGTTTCCACGTAGCTTCCTCAGCATTGTGGTTCCTCCAAAGAACTTTGATAGAATGTATAACCTTATTCCTCAATTTTTGCTCTTTCATATCCAATATTTCTACAGGAATCTCCTCATACGTTAAGTCCTTCTCGACTTGAATTGGCTCATACGATATCACATGAAACACAATATGAATATGTTCCAGTTCAGGAGTTAGAGCTACCTCCTATGCCACTTCGCCTATCTTCTTCAGTATCTCAAACGATCCAATAAATCTCAGACTCAATTTACCTTTCTATTCAAATTTTATCTTCCCCTTCCAGGGAGATACTTTCAAAAACGCATAGCTTCCCACTTCAAAATATTTTTTCTTGCGATGCAAATCTGCATACTTCTTTTGATGATCTTGAGCTGCTACCAGTCGAGCTCTTATCACCTTGATGATCTCTATGGTCTGTTACACCAATTCTGGTCCCAACAGTCTTCGTTCACCTACCTCATCCCAACATAAAGGTGTTCTGCATTTCCTTCCATAGGGGGCTTCGTACAGTGGCATTCAAAGCTTACATGATAACTATTGTTATATACAAACTCTACCAATGGAAGATGATCTTCCCAGCTTCCTTTGAAGTCCATCACACAGGCTCTGAGCATGTCTTCTAGCATTTGAATCGTCCTCTCACTTTACCCATCGGTCTATGGATGATGTGTTACTCAACCTTAGTTGTGTCCCAATTCTTTCTTAAAGAATTCTCCAAACTTTTGACGTGAAGCGCGGATCTCTATCAAACACAATTGATATCAGCACTCCATGTCTCGAAATAATTTCCTTGATATATAATTTGTCTAACTGATCCAAATTGTACCTGATCTTGATCAGCAAAAAGTGTTCTGACTTTCTAAGACGATCAACTATCACCCATATGGCGTCGTAACCTTTCTGTGTTGTTGGAAGTCCCACCACAAAATCCATCATGATGTGCTCCCACTTCCATTCAGAAATCTCTAATGGCTGCAATAACCCGTTGGGTCGTTGATGCTCTGCTTTGACTTTCTAACAAGTTAAACATCTGCTGACACATTCTGCAACCTCTATCTTCATGTTTGGCCACCAATAATGTTGGCGTAGATCTTGATACATCTTCATGCTTCTTGGGTGTATCGAGTATCTCGTACTGTGCGCTTCTTACAATATCTCCTCTCTTAATAGTGTTACTAAAGGTACCCAAATTCGTCCTTCAAATCTCAATAATCCGGTGCCATCGATCTTATACTTCAGTTCTTCACCATCAGCTAACCGTTTCTTAATGTTACCACATTCTTCATCACTCTCTTGAGCTTCTTTCACCTTGTCTAGTAAGGTCGGACTTGCTTCCATTTCTATTACTTTATCAAAATTCTTAGGATTTTTCACCTCCAACTCCATTTTCTCCATTTCTCTTACTAATTCTTCTTGTTCTATCAATAAAAATTACTTTTCTCTACTCTTCCTGCTTAAAGCATATGCTACTATATTACCTATAGAATATCACAATCATAGTCCTTGATCAATTCTAACCATCTCCTATGTCTCATATCCAACTCCTTTTGTGTAAAGATATACTTCAGACTCTTGTGATATGTGTATATCTCACACTTTTCTCTGTAGAGATAATATCTCCAAATCTTAAGGGCAAACACTACCACAGCCAATTCTAGGTCATGGGTAGGGTATTCCTTCTCATAGTCCTTTAGTTGTCGTGACGCGTACACAATGATTTTACCATTCTACATTAAAACGCAACCCAGTCCCTTGTGTGATGCATCACTATACACTGTAAAACCTCATGTACTATCTGGTAGAGATAACACAAGTGCTTCACTCAATCTCTTCTTTAACTCTTGAAAATTTTGTTCACACTTTTCTATCCATACATATTTAACAGTCTTTCTGGTCAAATTTGTCAATGGTGATGCTATCTTTGAGAAATCTTGAATAAATCTCTGATAATATCCTGTCAATCCCAAGAAACTTCTAACCTCTGTCAGTGTTTTCGGCTTTCCCCAATTTTTCACCGCTTCTACTTTAGCTGGATCAACAGAAATTCCCTCATTGTTGATGACATGTCCCAAAAACTGAACTCTCATCAACCAGAACTCACACTTCAAAAATTTTGTATATAGTTTATCCCTTCTTAATGTTTCCAATACAATCCGTAGATGTACCGACGTCGGTATTTTTACTATCCCTTTTCTGTTCTTGACTTTTGGTGTTCTAATGTTAGGTGAGATTTGTTTAAAAAAATAAGTTGTGAAAAGTTTCGACATATATATGTCGACGATTGGACTGTAAGAGTCGCCAGTTGGTATTTTTAAATAGTTTCACCAACTCAACCGAAAAAAGGTTTCCACATTGACCACGCGATGTAACACTGCTAAACTGGTCTGTGAAACCGAGATTCATTAGGGTCCGAGGACTTGCTTATGCGGAGGGAAGGTGTTAGGCACCCCCTCGACATCCGTGTTACCACGGTGACCGCCACTTTTCAATTAAATTATTTTATGAATATGTGTGTGTGTGTGTGTGTGTATGGGTCAATGTGCAATTATTTGGAAGTAGTGCATTTACTCGTTCGCACCTATATGCAAAGGGTTTGAATTTTATGTAAAAATTTAGTTTTAATAAGATATAGCAGTGATGTTTTATAAAAGAGGTTTTTCAAACCCTTATGCTCAATAGCAATTGAGGCCTTTAATACTTCCATTTTATTAAATGTTCAGCTTGATTGCTTTTATTTTTGAGATACGAGACATCTTCGAGAAAATAATATACATAGCAATGCCAAACTCCTTATGGGCATGAGAGCCGTCTAAAGAAATTCAAACACCGTGAATAATGTACAAGATGATTACAGCCGAAAATGTCCATCAGGGGAACCGAATCTAGATTCAGGAGACTGAATTTGTGATCACATGATTCCTAGGCTCACATGATGTAGCAGTTTATATGAAAGTTGTAAGTAGTTATATATATAAAATCTATAAATATATATATATACAGACTGTCAACCACCACGAAGCACCTCCATGGGGGACTGGAAATATAAATATATAAAAGCGGTAAATATGTGACGCCCCCAAAACAGGTCCATTCCACCCAACCCATTCTGAGTCTCCAAATACATGGTACAAAAATAACTACAACTTCAATAATACAAATGTCGTGTGAAATACGACAATACATATCTTGAGAGTTTAAATACGAGATATTGTCGTCTAGACAATATCCACACGCAAATAAATCCCCATCATAATTATTGATACATTATTTTACAAAAATGGTGAGGACTACTAAACAACTCTCTCTAGAACCTTCATTCCATACCCCGACTCGATCCTGCTATGTTCTTACCTCCTGAGAAGAAAATGGAACAACAAGGAAAAGGGTGAGCTCAACTAGCCCAGTAAAGAATATTATGACTAAGATAATATACAACAAATTATCGTTAGTCTTCAACAGGGAAAAATCTAATAGAATACAATAGACAACAAGTTTTAGATCAACAAATGCAAAGCAGAACAAAGAATCCATTAGAAGAGTCACGTAGAAAAGAATTCTACCGTCTTCTAAGGTTTAAAAGTCCATCATCAATATTTTATCCTCAGAACAACAATCAATATTCATCTTTGCACTACAGCCAAAGATATTCATTTAAATCACCGATTGGTCATGTTCATCTCAACACTGCTCATCTTTGCATCAATTAATCGCTCATCTTTTACACTTCTGAGCCAAAAGATATTCATCAAGTATCACCATTAAGGACCGAGGATGATGAAAAACATTTTTAAGAACGAATCCAGTGATATAGAAGGACAAATATTAGGGATTCGTACAACAGTTTATCCAAGATCAATAATACTTCATAATAAACGATTTTGAAGCAGAACTCAAAAATAACGATCAAAACATGGATCTAATCAAAGATAGTAGCCGAAATAGACATCTTGGACAAAAAGAAAAATTTTCATTTTTCGGTGAATAGTGTCGTATACGTGAATAGTGCCGTATACATAAATAGTAACCCCGACACAAAAAGATAGAAATTTCACAAAAAACATCTTCACGCTTCGTGAATAGTACTCGTGAATAGTAACTCGTGAATAGTAACTCATGAATAGTAACTCGTGAATAGTAACTCATGAATAGTAACCCCGACATGAAAAAGTTCCAAATTTGATAAAAGTTCAACTAATATTTTGGCATAATGATATTAAAGAAAATAATATCATTTATGAAAGAAATAACATCCACTTACCTCAAAATAACCGTATTTCATTTGAATTTCGGTATAATCTTGACGTAAACTCGCATATAGTATATAGCAACACTCAAAGTATACTCACAAGAATACGCTCGATAATATAGAGAGAGAAGAGAGAAAACTTAGCTTCTGGTGTGATTTTCAATTCTAACTTAGTCCTCTATTTATAGGAAAATGCTTAGAACACCAAAGTAGAAAATTGAATATAATAATATTATTTATAAACAAAATTCCTTAGCCCACACTTTTGGTCTAGACATCTGAACTCAAATGATTTCCATCCTTAACATGTGCCTCTCAAATGGCAAAAACGTTTTCTTCAAAATAATAATTAAAACTTTCAAAAAATCAATTATTTGAACTCCTAACTTCAATAATTCACAATAAATAGCCCTTTTATCGTAAAATTCAATCTCGAGAGTTTTATAGGAAATTCAATTCTCTACAACTTTGCGTAAGAAAGTTTTTCCAAATTCCAAATGAAATTGACCAAAATCCACAAACGGGCAATTTTACGATCTATAATCAATTTTCGGTCAAGAAATGGGTCCACCAACACACAAAACATGTGTTAAACATTTATTCCAACAAAAATACTTTTCCTCCTCAGATACTCATATATCCCACATTAAGTTATAAAAATATCATCATTATTATATTATTAAAATATAATAATATATATATTTAAATGAATTATTTTATCGAGAAAAGATAAAATTTCAATTTTCAACAATTGTCACATTAAAAATTTTCTCCATCTATATCCACATAAAATAAATATTTTCCTCATCATATGAATCAATAATTAATTATTCACAAATAATATTACAGTAATCACAATATTGACAACTGCACGGTTCCTGGAAAGAGGGGCTTTCCAATAAGAATTTCTCCTTCTTGGCGTAATTAGGTGACCAAACCTCTCCTTAGATGTAACTTTCTAGACATTGCCAATAATGTTATCTAATAATATTATTCGAGATAATATGAATTATTGTCTGATAATAGAAAATATTGTGCGTTGACAATTATTAAAACAACAATAATACAAAATATCAACACAACAATTATTGAACCAATAAAATAATCGAATAAAGAATTACTCATAACCATTATTGAGTAGTGCCTTCTTACGTAAGAGTCAATAATTGGTGCAATACTGCAGTGCTTCTTGTGCAACAACGCGTGTATTCGTGTGTTTTAAGCACCGCATTCCAACAAAGGTAAATCGGTAATAACTATGCCGTTATTTTTAAACAACTTATATTTGTCGCTTTCTTCCTCCAATCGCTTTCACATGGGCCCCACACATGGTCATACCAATCGCATAAATATTCCCCGACAATCTGAATATTCCACGACCAAACGAATATTCCTCGACAACAATGAATATTTTATAATCACTTGCTTATTTTGTAAAATTTATGCATTTTACCCATAACTAACCACATTAATCAAATCAACCCTTACTATTTCAAAATAATAAATAAAGGAAATTCCATTTTATTTATAAAAAAATTCGGGGTCTTACAAAATATATTTATAGAGACAAGATCAACCACCACGAATCACCTCCATGGGGGACCAAAAATGTAAATAAAGCAGTAAATACGATCAGCCGCCACGAAGTAAACTCCATGCGGGACAAAATTTAAATAAAGTAGTAAAAACGATCAACCACCACGAAGTAAACTCTAGGCGGGACGAAATGTAAATAAAGCAGTAAAAGGCCACAAAGTAAACTCCAGGCCTGACAGAAATATAAATATATATATATATAAGCAATAAACACTCTGAATATAAATCCAGGCTCATCGAACAGAGTTCGACCATATTTTATATATAAGTATATATATATATAAGCAATAAACGCTCCGGACGTGAGTCCAGGCTCAATCGAAGCATAACTCGATAATGTTAGTCCATATATATGAATATACATATATATATATATATATATATATAAATATATATATATATAAATATATATATATATATATACACCAAATGAAATAAAAAACCAAGGATCGAAGTCTGGGCATACACACGAAACATGACTCTCAACGTGAAGGACGGTGTGTGCAAAATGTACGAAAAAGGGTTTGCAAGGTGTAAGGTACTATTTGTTTACATCTGATTGCCTCTTAATGGACTGCCTCTTATTCGCTAAGAGGCATGATGATGTTTTTTTTTGTTACCTCTGAATGCCTCTTAATCGGTAAAACAGAAAATGAAATCTTAATAATTAAGAGGTACCATTTAATGAATTTTTTTTGATAATTTTTTTATATAAATTTATTCAACAATATTATGCACTCATTTTTATTAAATTGAATATTTAAAATTATTAAATAAAATTTTACCCTTTAAAATGGTAAAATAGTGTCATTAAGAGACAACTTACTTTTTAGTTATTAAACAATTTTTGTAGATTCAGACCTCATAACCATTCAGATGATCTAATTTATTAAGACATCATAATCATTCAGATCTTAATTCCCAAGTTTATTAAACACAACCTAAGAAGGCTTACAGTGGACTGCTAAAGAAGACTTCTATAGCTTTAAATGGATGAACACTTGGTTCCCACCAGTAAAAATATAGCAATATATGAGCTCACAAGTGTTTAAAATGAGAAAGCACTCAGTTTACAATGTGTACAGAGCAAATTGGACAGGCTTCCTCGCTGTTTTCTCTTATAAAATGGCCACCCCAAGCCCTCTATTTATAGAGGGGGAGCTGCAGGTGTACCTGCGGTTTCCCGTGGTGCCTCGGGCTCCGCGGGTCCCGTCATCTCGAAGCACGTGCATGTATGCAACGTGTTGTCCGCTCAAACTTTCAGAACTTCAATCTGGGCATCTGATTGAGGTGTATAAGACCTATTTTGGAGTGCTGATGTCGAGAGCTACACAAATGACATGGGAATAGAAGTTGTAAGAAGTCAGGAAGATGGGACCATGCCCTTGGTCTTCAAGCTTTAAATTCCATTCGGTGTGTTGTCGTGTGTAGTAGTCACTCGGGATTGTAGCTATTTGGTTCTTATGGGACACTGCTATGAGGAATGTATGTTAAAAATGTGTTGAGACAGTGCACATATGGTATTGAGGTGGAAAAATGATGATTTTTCCCCTCACCGGGGTTATCTCCGGTTTGGGCTGATATAGCAGATGTTGCTCAAGGTTGTATCTAAGATTGGGCTACTGCAAGTGCTGAATGTCCTCAGGATTATCTCTGAGGTGTTCCTGACTCCCCTGGGTTATCTCTGGGTTTAGACTAAGTACCTTGGGGTTATCTCCGAGGTTGAAGCTGACTGTAAGTGTTGAAATGAGCATCTTCGGGGTTATCTCTGGAACTGTGACTGCACTCCTCGGTGTTATCTCCGAGGTTGAGACTGAAACTCTTGGTGTTACTTCTGGGTTTGAATATCTTGGGGTTATCTCCGAGATTAAAAAGGCTTATCCAAAGTGATTTAAAATCAGAATCGCTTTATCCTCCGTGGTTATCTCTACGAAGATGATTACGCCTCTTGTAATGTTAGTAACAGGAATACAAAATTTTGAGTGTCTACAGATGCCCCTCTTTATCATATTCATGCAATGTAATGGCATGTATAGGATGAAGAATACTATACACTTGAAATGTGACAAGATAATCATGATACAATGTACAGCAGCATGATACAAATGTATGATGCATGTGGTTTGTTCGACCGCTTTCCAACGGGATGTGATGACTATTTGCTCCCACGACTTCTGATGGGGGCTGGAGTTATCACTGATGACCCTGATGAACTGCTTGGACGTGTTATCCGAAGTTCTCAGGAACTTCCAGGAAGTTGACGTTGAGGTTATCACCAAAGTCCTTAATCCTTAATACGGACTTTCCACTGAAGATGTATCTCTCATGTACAAGAGACTTTGTGGGGATGTGTTTTGTCTGAGGAGTTATGTATAACATATTCCATCATTGGTCCTACCCAATGAGGATGGTCCTTTCTGGTTTGTATCGCCAGGTCTTTTCGCTACTCTATCGGAGTTACTGCCAACAATCTAGGTTGTCAGGGTTGCCTGACCTTCATTGACATGTGCATCAACGGATGATATCCTTGCTGGGCATAATGTCAAGGATGGTTGACCTTCATTAACATGTGCATCAATGGAGGAGATTCCTGCTGGGAAATACGTAAAGGCTGCTTGACCGTCGTTGACATGTACATTAACAGATGAAATCTCCGCTAGGGAGAAGTATTTTAGAGTTACGACCCCGAACTGATGGCATCAGACCTTCGTGAGGTATTACCAAGTGTAATTTGCAACTGTTGTGATCACGGGTATAGTAAACCCTGGGTTTGGGCAAATACCAATGAGTGATAAGTAGACCTGCAGTTTGGTCTCTAAAAACCAGGATTTCAGGCTATTTCGCTCAATCGAATGGCATTTTTATTCCTGATTTGGCCTTTTCAGCTTGCGAGACCTCCTTTGTAACTCGAATTGGATCGAGCCAGAGGGGTGGGCCCCACCCAAGGGAGTTGCAGGTACACCTACGGCTAACCGTGGGTGGTTTTAAGCTGCATGTTGCTTTCATAATTCATTTGCAAGTTGTGCCACACAGGAAATCCGAGAGCTCTTTTTCAGATCTGCTGAGTTCGGGCGTCTTTCTACAAATTCTGTCACCGTGCAAGTGTTCTACACTGCTCTAGTAACGTATGCATGTCTTCTTTTCCAGTTTTTATCCGTTGGAAAATGAAATATCACATGAAATGCTTCTAAACACATAGTAGTGAATATGCATGCTCATATGACTTGATAAAAAATATTCAACATAGTAAATGTTAGTATTTAATCATACTGAACATAATGAAGTGAAAAAAATTTAACTTTTGAAACAGTCAAATTGGCACATTTTTTTGTTATTTCTTATCCTATTTGAGGACAAATGAGCTAAGGTGAAAAAGCAAAGTAATCCTAGTAATTAAGCTACCCTTACGGATTGTGACTTTGATATATATATATATATGCATGTAGGATATTTATGACTGTGGGCAGGTGTGCTACTGAATGGCCACCTAGTCATGCCTATGTGCATGTGGATAGTCCTATTTACAAAGAAGACTATGGCAAAAAAAATTTAAAATGTATGCATTAGCTAGACATGCATTTTTAACTCTACTGTAGGCATATGTTAAAGTAATGCATGCATGTAGTCATAAAATGCATTTGAAAAAGCTCTAGGTTAGAATTTATCACACCCTTTCTAAGGTGATTTGGAGATTTATGTTCAGATATATATGGATCTGGATCAGCCGAGTAGTTCCTATAAGACCACTTTAGGTGTGCGAAGGAGGGCTTCTAACGTGCGTCGACCCCGTTCAGTTAGACAACCCCGTCATCTGGCGGAGGCGGTGATACGTCTTGTCCGGGTTGAGGTATCGGATGTTGAGGACGAGGAGAAGGATGTACTCGTTGCGGGCCTCACTCCTGCTGCTCATGTTCCCCATAGGGATCTTCCAGGCATTCAGGTGACGATCCCAAAGCTTCTGGGTGATTTGAGTCGACAACCCTCAGTTTACTTGCATGCAAACGAGGTACAAATTGGATTTCGATCTTCCTTTTTTTCCTATTGATGAGGAGTAAAGGTTCTGATGTTGATCTGCTTTGTAATGTAGGTTCCTAGCTTCACCCAGCCTAGAGGGAACTGGTTCAGCATTCACTCTACATATTAGGCTCTGCATCCCGATTATCGAGCGATTGTGCATAGCTGGGGCTTTGAGGCGTTCTTTTCCATCATCCCCCGTCATTGTCCCTGGGATTATCTCAGGACATTGTCTAAGCATTGGTTTCACCAGACTCAGTATCTCTATTTGTCAGAAGTTGGAAGTTCATTTAGCAGCAAGTTCATTTCATATTACTGAGGTATAACCTCACTTCCTTTCTTTTCATTTTCATTCTCTATCAAAAGAATTCTTGAGTTCTTGAATTTCAAATTCTTGATTATGTGGAATTAGATGTTAAAAAGGGTTGGGTAATGTTCATATAGTATTTATATGACCATATAAGCATGTTTCAACTGTAATAGGAATGTTTAGAATCAATTTCGAGAGTAATTTCTATGTTTGGGCTAAACAGATTCTTAGAAGTTTATCGTTCTGCTCGAACAGTGCAGTGCATTCTGTAGGATTAACATCGAGGCGCAGCCATAACTGCGCTTGATCCTATTTTCGATTGGTGCTTCATTTTATAATCTGCAAAGTATGATTTGTTAGAGTTTATGCCCTAGAGGCCAATTATTTGATATAATTGCTTAACGTTTTGATATTATATTTGATTGAATAAATATATGATTTTATTATGGTTTTATTTACTGCGTAATATAATTGTTAACATAATAAAATTCCTTAGAATAGTGATACAAATTATATAGTTTCAAGTATGTGACTTGAACATGAGATTATATATTACCATTAGTATCAGTGTTCTTAAATGTCCCTAATCGAGTATCATTGTTGATGGGACAACAATGATGCATTGAGACTAGTATGTGGATCGATGATGACCAAATCTCATTGGTCATAAATATATGAGATATTAAGTCAATGCATAGGTACATGTTAGAAACGATGTCTCGACGGACCCCACCATGAGAATTCTATATGTCGCATTATGCGAAGTGGCATTAGCAATTCTCATAGTGATGATGATGTAATGGTCCTCCGACACAAAATCGCTATATTACTACTACGAGAATTTATGTACTTTGATATCATCAAATGTCACCTTTAATAGGGTGGACTATAAAGGTGATTATTGGGTTCATCATTAATCGTGTGAGAAATATGAGTGATCTAGATGGAATTTAACCATCCTATATATTATGGGTGATATCCATAGGCCTCTTGATTGAGTAGGACTATGAAATGCATGGCCATGCTCAAATAGTGATTTGTTTCATATAGTCTACTCATTGATCAAGAAAACTTCGAGATTAAATTATGAAGAGTATGACACATTCCATGACTCGAGTTTAATCTAGGATATTAAGGTTAAAAGGATTAAATTACATTGAAACATTGGTCACGAAAAGGTTGCATCGAATCATCGATCTTATTATTACTTGGGTAGCAGTGATGCATTACTAGATGCTTTTCACCGCTTATAATTTTATAATATGATTTTAAAATTATTGCCAACGTAATAATAACCTATAGGTCACACACATAGAAACGTTATTTAAAAGGGAATTAATTTAAATTTTAAGGATTTAAATATATTAATATGATTAATAGTATTTAAATCACTTAATTTAAATTAAAAGGATAATTTAGATATATGTATATTAATTAAGTAAGACTTAATTAAGAGATATATATATATATAAATTCAATTTTATAAAATTAGGTTTTGATTTGATTAATTCCTTTTAACTACTATATATATGATATATAGCGACTACTTAGGGTAAGATATCATAATTGAAAAACTCTAGTCGCTTCTTAGAGAGAGACTAGAGAGAAAACAGCTTCAAAATCCATTCCTTTTGGTGGCTAGTACCTCAAGTCCTTCTTATTGCGAGAATCGTTCGACGGTTCGATGCGGCGTTCGATGTGATATCATGTAGAGGCGCAATCGGTTTGTATTATGTTGGAGATTCGAGGCGCAATCGGTTTGATTCTCGCTTTTTTGTTTATATCCGGTATAATCTCTAAACCTCTAAATTAATTGATTTTTGCATGGATCCTGTTTTAGGGTTTGATGCTTTAAAATTTTAATTTCATTTGTGCGTTTAAATCTTAGAAGCCCAACATGATTAGTTATTATGGTTTAAGCTAGCATGCAAATATGTGTAATGTGTATATATAAGTAAAGTTAAACTAATGAGAGCATGATTAGATTAGCATACATGATTAACAAAGGAGTAGAGTTTAAAATGGATTTAGGACTTTAGAAAGGAACTTGATATGTATGTATGATATGTTCATATACTGACTTTGCAAGCATGTTGGTATGATTTAGAAAGGCATGAATAACCCGTTAACTTGTGTTTATATGATTCATAGTTCTTTGCTCATGACCACTTTACTTAGGATTTGTATTAAAGAAGTTTTAACTTAGTATAGTGAACTAACATGCATGACTACTACATGCTTTATATTCTAACCTTGCGAGCATGATAACATAACTTGACTACATATGATTAAAGCCTTAAAGTTGTCTTGTATGTGTTAAATTGCATTGTTCAAGTTTAAAATAGTTTCAAAAGCAAACTTGAACATATTTTCTAAATATAGTTGCATCACATGAATGTTTAGATTCTAAAGGGTTAAGAGGTCATGTTATGTCTATAATATCCCTATACATGATCCATGTGTATTGGACATGTAGAACCTACTAGTAAGGTTACTAATGAAAATACGAACTTTGCATACGAATATTAACATACTACTTTGAAAGTTAGAATCTGACTTTTATGAGCATGTTTAATGATACTCTTAGACTCACTCATGTAACATAAACATATATATACCATACTTGTATATCATAATTCAAGTAAAAGCATAAACGAAGCATGATTTCAACCAAAGCGATGATAATTACACATATGTGTTATGAATACTCACAAGCGTACCTAATATGAGTTATATGACTATCTTGTATGTTTGGAAGATAAGCATGATAGACTTTGTGGTTTCATGACCTCGCATGGCCTTAAATTATTGAAATGATCAACTTAGAACCATGCTATGAAAGAAGGAACCTAGATTGTTTTGAGGAAAATGAAAAGACCTTTAACATGAAAAAACATATTATGTATGAATGTTGTGCTCATGCCGAACAGAAACCATAAGGCAACAACTGAGTCTTGGCTTAGCCAAAGGATCGCATACAATTGCTTGTTGTCCCTAAAGCTTAGCCATGTGCAATTGCCGCCAATCTGAATCTGAAGCTGTAATCGATTTTTATAGTTAACTTGTATGATGTCTATACTGCTAGAATTGGTTTAAAACCTACTGATGCATGTATATATGTGAGGACTAAGTAATAAGATAGTGTTTTCTTAGATAATGAAAGTTCATGGGTGAAAATACCTTAAACTTGAGCATTCTTAAGTTGATTATGAAATAACTAGATAATTGATTTCGTGATAAACACATAAGCTGATTTTGTACCATATGTGCATACTTGAATCATGTCGAGCTTGATTAACGAATGTGTTAGCTAATGAGCATCTTATGCTTGTAATACGTTATAAATAGGATTCAAAAATGTTGATTTAATTACGTGGATAAATTACGTTTAAGGCAAGTATCTTTACTCTTTGTATCTATTTATGTAATAAACCTGCGTAAGTAAGTTATTGAATTATATTCCGGTTATACGGGTTTTTAAACTTTATTGTTAATAATCATAGTATTGAGCAAGTATCTGAACTATCTTTACATTATGCAAGTATCCTAACCTTTTCATTCCTTTATGCAATGGACATGAGTAAGAAAGTTTTAGAATTATCTTATCGTTATGCCAGATTATTAAATCTATTGTTATTAATTATGTATCCAAATATTCGTATTCATGCAAGTTCTTGAATTTATGCGTTCATTGTTTATCAGTACAGTATTACTATAAGATTCGGATATATATATATATATATTCTGCTCATTAAATTCTAAGCATTGTTATACAAGTGTCCTCACTTGGATAATTATTGTACATGTTGATACATACTTGTTGACTTCCAGTATGTATACCTTAATTAAAAGTCGTCTAAGCTATTTGACTCGGCTAGACATAGATTTAAAAATATCGTTGAACATGATAGAACCCTATTGATATCCAACCAAATTGTTTTGGTTCGGATTCCCGACTAAGTATAAACATCCCAAATTTGGGAAACTTTTTGCGCCTAAGTGGTTATGATGAAACGAGAATATCGCTACGGTATATAGTATTAATCAATCTGAGGCATAAGGGGTCGATCACCCCGCGTGCTCGTAGAAGTTATAACATTTCTGCCATGTATGAATTTCTGTTTAACCTTTTCGAAAATAGAAAACAATGTTCATAGTCTGTCGACTAATCTCTAGTTATAGTCAGTACGTAGTTTCAAAAATTTGAAATAGAATTGATATGTTGATTAGAATTGTTTTAGTTACTTCACAACTATTGCTTCATTGTAGAAGTGTCACTCAAAGAAAACATTTAATCATTTCAGCTAATGTTTATTATTTGCTATTACTTGATGGACACTCAAATGCTCATTCTTGCATAATTTAAATATTTTCAGTTAAGTATGACTAACCAGAGGGCTCTGCCAAGAACAAAGGGAAAGGAAAGCTGTCAGAATAAGTTTGTGTTATCTTATGTAATAGCTAGACTTAAATAAGATGATGATATTTATTATCTATCATGTAATGAAATGTTTTTAAGGTCGTGTACCTGGGATTTAGACAACTCTGATATGTAAATTTAGTTTGATATTTATGACAATATTATTAGTATTTCGCTCAAAGAAATGGTATCGTGAAGCAGTGAATTCAGGTTTCAAGTACCTGAATTTGGGGGCGTCACAATGCACATGCGTTCGCAGGACTTGAAGGAGGCTTGGTTAGGATTCTACCCATTTCTGCTAGTAAGTATTTCTCTTTTGATTTCCCATGTATAGGTTAAAAGTGTTGACTAAGAGCAGATGTTTGTCTTTATATTAGCGGTTCTAGGCCTACGAGAGGCTCTCATGTTTGTGTCTTGTGAGTGTGCTAGGTTTAGTAGATCAGTTATTACAGCATTGTATGACCCTCGTGATGTTTCAGGTTCCCGCAAGCTTTGTAGAGGGTATGCTGGAGCACTGGATACTGAAGAGGTAGGTTTTTCGATTTGGTACCCAGGAGTTGACTCCCACCTTAGAGGAGTATGTGCGGTTGACGATGCTGCCACTAGACAGACCTTGCGCGCGGATGGCTATCGGCGAGATGAGCCGGCAGTTTATAACCCTCACCGGGCTGAGGCGTAGAGTAGTTTAGGATGAGATTACATCCGGCCATGTGATATCCCAGTGTCTTCTGATAGATAGATTTGGCTCAGTGGACAGTTATACATGGCACTCCGGAAATTTTACCATGTCGAAGGATCAGTGGAGTCTAGCCAGAGTAGACGTATTGTTAATGTGTGTATTGTCATATGTGTATATGCCACGGTATATGGATGAGCTGGACATTGGCGTCATTATTGCAGTGAGAGCTCTCAGGGAGGGTCATACCATTATGTCGATGATTGTAGCAGAGACGTTGAGATCGGCCACATATTACAGCACCTACCCTGCAGTGGTATTTACAGGTAGCTCGGTCATGTTGTACGTGTGGTTTATGTCACACCTGAGACTGATTGGCACTTTCTAACGACATGGATATTGTTTTACCCATGAGATAGCCACGTCTTACTCCTTTCAGCCATCGGAGTGTACAGACGCTATGTCCTGGTCGGTATTCTTAGCAGGGATCGGAAATCCATTTGACATCTTGCCATGTACCAGGCTCAGTTAACCCTATAGCTTCATTACTCATGCTCCTGGCATGGATTATCTCCCTCTGGCTGGTTTGAGGGGCATGACTATTTACCACCCACTGGCTGTGATGTCGCAGTTTGACTAGTTTCAGGACTTCCATCATTTAGAAGGGGCATTGAGTTAGCGTTTAACTTCCCGCCACTTGTCAGCAGAGGAAAGATCTAGGTTGTATGCCTGTTGAGATCAGCGTGAGCTAACTGAGTTTTTTTGTTAGCCATTCGGGTTGTTCGACAGAGTATTCTGCATGGATGGAGACAGAGACAGCATCGGCTACGGTAGTATCCACAGTGCTGGGGATTGATTCTGATGATGGGGAGTCCATAGAGGACATTGATCTTCCCACCGAGGAGGAGCTATTCACTGGGTTGTCAGCAGCTCTTGTAGATTCTCCCAAAGACGAAAAGCTCTTGTGATCCATCATTCAAAGACAGATGTTTAGAGTAGAGTCTTCATCTGATGACCTTTGAGAGAGATCAGGCTAGGGCCTTGATGTTGACAACTCTTGATGGGAGAGATGTCGCTTTATTGGAGAGAGAGGAGGCTGTAGCTCATAGAGACACCGCTATTGCTGAGCGGGATGAAGCTAGATCATCCAAAGATACATTGATTATTGAGCGGGATGCTGCCATATTTAATCAAAATGTAGCCGTTATAGATAGTACTACAGTGAGATCCCTTACTACTGGCATGATTGCCGAGATGAGTGCATATATTGATGAGCATTATGCCACCATGCAGTTGGTTGTGGATCTATTAGCTCGTGTAGATACCCTTGGGCAGGAGCTCACAGCGTTGCCTCCTTCTTCGGAGAGAGATGCCATGTTGGACTTGATAGCTCGTATATCCACGGGATTATAGATAGGCTTGTATTTTCCTGCACAGACTAGCTTAGCCATTTTATCATGTTACAGTACATATTATATATCAAACAGCATTATATATGGCAAGGAAATATATTTTGATTCACTTCCCTTTTAGTTGTGCCTTGTTACTTGCTTGATATTTGCCTGTTTCTTCAGGGCTTGTGATCTTGATGTATTTTGAACTCATCCTTGATGTGTGGACATTGAAATGTCTCAGGATCTTTCAGAATGGATCATTGGTCTGTGTGTATCCCTACCCTCTTTGGTGTCTTGGGACTGGTTTCTGTATGTGGATGTGCAGAGGAGTGTGACTTTTCCTCTCTAAGGTTGACCGCACCACAGATGATCGCCAGTAATCTTTTTTATGGGGGAGTCCAGTTAGTTCCATCTCTTATGGATTGGTGTTTCTCTTTGAGGAATCAACCGCAACTTAGATGGTCACCGACTCTCCCATTCATGGGGAGATCAGTTAGTTCCATCCGTTTGGTTTGAAGCCGATGAAAAGTGATGGATTGAAGGATGATCCCAGTACCACTGACAAATGTTTGTGTTTTGGTAGGGAGTGAGACCGAACCATAAATGGCTGCCTACGTACTCCTATTGAAGAAGAGATCAGGTCTGCTTAGTTTGAACCTGGTGTAAAAGGTTCAACGATGTATGTGAAGGGGTAAAAAGGTGTATAAGTGTTTTTGTGATTTTTGTTTGTATAGAAGGGTGTAAAAATGTTTTTGTTGTTTTTTTATTGATATCGGGCCATATAAAATGGTTGCCTATGTACTCCCAGGTATCGGGGAGATCAGGTCGACATAGTTCGTCCCATGTTCAGGATAATTTGCAGCCAAAAAGTTTGATCCCATGTTCAAGATAAACTGCAAGGGAAAAGTTTGATCTCATGTTCAGGACAAACTGTAGATTTGAAAAGTCTTATCCCTAGTGGGACAAAACTGTAGGTGTGAAAGGTTCAATCCCTGGTGGGATAACCTGAAAGGTTTGAAATGAAGTGGAGTGAAAGATCTGATGATCTAAAAACCAGGCTTCTAGTTTAAAGAGTGTGTTTCCCTGATGGGGCAAATGGGTATGAAGAAAGGTTGTGTGTAGTAAGGGTTAGAAAACCTGAAATAACTAGTGATATGATGATCTAAAAGAAGGATGTGTGCTTGATGGTAACTTCAGACATAATACCGTTTCACGGTGTTCGAGTTAATGAGTTATGGAAATTCATCGCCCTCCATTTCCTGTAATCTGAGAGCACCTCATGTCAATACCTCCTTGACAATAAACGGGCCTTCCCAGCTTGGAGAAAATTTTCCCTTAGACTGATTTTGGTTGTCAATGAACTTCTTCAAAACTAAGTCATGTTGCTTGAATTGCCATAGCCATACTTTACTATTGTATGATATGGCGATCCTTTATTGGTATAATTGACCATGGAAGATAGGATCACTTCGCCTTTCGTCTATTAAAGACAATTCGTGATACCTGTCTTGTAACCATTGGTCTTCATCCAGCTGAGCGTCTATATATCAATACTCTGAGGGATTCCATTTCCACCTCTATGGGAAGTACTGCTTCCATCGCATAGGTTAATGAATAGGGGGTTGCCCTAGTGGAAATACGCATTGAAGTTCTGTAGGCTAATAGAGGTAGAGGCAAGAGGTAAGGCCATCCTTTATGATTCGCGAACATCTTTTGCATGATTTTCTTGATGTTCTTATTATCCGCTTCAACAGCACCATTCATCTTTGGATGGTAGATGACAGAGTTAAGGTGTTTGATGTGGAATTTACTGCATAACTTCTCCATCATTTTGTTGTTAAAGTTCTTAGCATTGTTTGACACAATCACCTCTGGTTGTCCATATCGACAAATGACATTGTTTATGATGAAAACAATGATGACTTCTTTGGTAATCCTAGGGAAGGATGTTGCTTCTACCCACTTGGTGAAGTATTCAATCATGGTGAAGATAAACTAATGCCCATTACTGGCTTTGGGCTCGATCATCCCGATCACGTCCATTCCCTACATTGAGAAGGGCCAAGGCAAACTCATGTTGTGGAGCTCCCTCAGAGGAGCATGGATAGCATTCCCATGAATTTGGCATAGGTAGCATCTCTTAACGTGATCATCATAGTCAGCCTTAAGCAAGAGCCAATAATGTCCTGTTCTCAGGATCTTCTTAACAAGTAGAGGGCCGCTCATATGTGGGCCACATACTCCACCATGGATCTCATCCATGTGCCTCTGAGCTTAGTCCTTGTTCATACATCTGAGGAGACCTAGTCCTGCATCTCTTTTGTAGAGTGCATCTCCGCTCAAGTAAAAATTTATAGCTAGTCGATGGATCCGCTTTCTTTCAGTCGGGCTCGCCTTAGCGGGTGTAGATTCATCTCGTAAGTACTCCCGGATATGATGATACCAAGGATGTTGGACGGGAGGTAGCTCATCCGATACTTCTCCAATGTAATTCCCATAGGTTGGAGCCTTTTGCAGGGCAAATGGGATGCTTGGCATGTTTTCCTTATCAGGTATGTTGATCAAGGAGGCCAAAGTTGCTAGCGTATCCACAAAATCATTCCTATTTCGATGAATGTGAAGGAAGTTTATTTCTTCGAACTCCGCAGCCATCTGTAAAACTTGTCGATGGTAAGGCAGCAAATATAGTTCTTTGGTGTGATAGATTCAAGTGGTTTGTCTGATTACCAATTCGGAATCCCCAAAGACTGTTAATCGCCTGATACCCATTGATTGGGCAAGTTTAAGTCCCATGATACAGCCTTCATACTCAGCTATGTTATTGGTGCTGACAAACTATAATTTAATGACGACGGGATACTGCTCCACTATACCGGATACTAGAACTGCTCCAGCTCCAGAATGTTCCATGTTTACAGCTCCATTAAAATACATTTTCCATGATTAGTGTGTATCGTAATGATGTTGTTGATGCACTTCCATTACCCCTTCATCGGGGAAGTATATTTCCAAGGGTTTGAAATCCCCTGAAGGTGCGGTGGCCAGTTGATCTGCAATTCCTTGACCTTTAATAGACTTTTGTGTCACATAGATGATGTCAAATTGCTGTAGGATCAACTGTCATCTGGACAGCCTACAATTTAACATGGGTTTACTGAACACGTACTTGATAGGATCCATGCGAGATATGAGATGGGTTTGTGTGACCATGAAGGTAATGTTGTAACCTCATGGAAGCCCATGCTAAAGCATAACAAGTTTTCTTAATCAGAGTGTACTTGTGTTCACTACTGCTGAATCTTTTGCTGAGGTAGTAGATAGCTCGCTCTTGGCCTCTATTATCTTTTTGTCCCAGCATGCAGCCCATGGCATTGTCATTGATGGACAGGTACATGAACAGAGGAACATCATCCATGGGTGGTACCAAGACATGAGCGCTGACCAGCTACTCTTTGATTGTAAGGAAGGCTTTTTGACACTCATCGTTCCATTTCATGGAGGAGTTCTTCCTTAATAACTTGAAGATAGGCTCAAAGGTTGTTATGAGTTGGGAAATGAACCTGCTGATGAAGTTGATCTTTCCCAAAAATCCCTGTATTTCCTTCTCTGTCCGAGGAATGGGCATTTCCGTAATGGTCTGGATTTTGGTGGGATCCAGCTGAATCCCTTTGTGGCTGACTAGGAATCCTAGCAACTTGCCTGATTTAATGCCAAAGGCGCACTTGGTTGGATTCAACTTCAAGTTGTACTTACGCAACCTGTTGAAGAGATTTCTAAGATGGTCCAGGTGGTTATTTTCCCTTCAAGATTTAACAATGATGTCATCCACATAGATCTCTATCTCTTTGTGCATTAAGTCATGGAAAAGAGCCATCATGGCCCGTTGGTAGGTAACTCCGGCACTAATGAGGCCGAATGACAACCGTCTATAGCAAAAGGTTTCCCATGGCGTGATGTGATGAATGCAATTTTTTCACGATCCTCTTCAGCAACCATAATTTGATGGTACCCGCAAAATAATCAGCAAAGGAGTACATGTTGTATTGAGCAGTATTGTCAATGAGAATGTGGATAAATAAAATGGGAAAGCTATCCTTAAGACAAGCTTTATTCAAATCCCGTTAATCCACGCAAATTCGCACCTTTCCTCCCGGTTTAGGCACGGGGACTATGTTGGATAGCCATTCAGGGTATGTAGACACCATGATGATGCCTGCTCGAAATTGTTTCACAATTTCTTCTTTATCCTTTAAACTCCACTTAGGTTTTAATCGCCTAAGCTTCTGCTTAACTGGCTTGAATCCCTCTTTAATGGGAAGGCGATGGATGACGATGTCAGTGGATAAACCGACCATGTCTTCGTGAGACCATGCAAATACATCTTGGAATTGGGTTAATAGCACAACCATGTCATTCCTTTAGTTTGGAGTGAGGTCTGTACCGATCTGGATTAGCTTAGGGTTTTCTAAGATTCCGAGATTGAATAAGGTGGTTTGATCAAGATATGGTTTGGGTTTATCTTCGAGCCATTCTTTGATCTCCTGAGGTATCTCAGTGTCCTCTTGTATTTCCATCAAGTCTGAGTCTAACTTTTCATTAAAGTTACAATCCTTGTGGAAAAAAGGCACCTCATCAGCAAGTATAGACACATCTAAGTTCAGAGTCTTGAAACAAAATATGCTTTCACTTAATATATGAAAATGTTCAATCATACAAAGTGTTAGCATGTAAAGACAAAACAACTTCTAATAATGTGCAAAAAAGTAAGTAATTATTACTATCTACATGTAGAGGAGTTTCGCCTTTTTACCCTGTCGATAAATGCAAGAGTCTTTGCTTTCTAATTGTCGAGGTGAACTCATGCTGGACGGCAGTGATGAAGGGTCTATCATCGTCCTCCTTCTCCCGAATAATGACCATAATATCGGGACAATCATCGTCTGGAGTATATCTATTTGTGTGCTCATCATGGAAAATGATGCATAGGTGAGACAATCTCCTGGCGATATCTTGTTTACGTCTTTGTTCCCTTTCTTCCGCTTCGGGATCAAGAATCAAGACCTATTTTTCTTTAACCGGTATCGGTTTGGGAAATAACATAGTCATCACATGAGCAGGAACCTTTACCGGAGACTATACAGGCTCAGGATCTATAGGTTGAGATAATCGCCGTGTGGTTGAAGATGAAGGAACCTGTTTGTGCTTGTGAGGATTCTTGTGACTGGAGCTAGCAGAATAGCCTAATCCAGCTATCCCTGTTTTACTGGGAACTTGAATTGGGAGCTTAATGCCCTGATGTTCTTTGCCCAACCCTTGTCCAGGTTGATAACCCAATGACATCATCTCTTGAGTGGTCGATATTACCTTGGCAAAAATCTTGGGTGTGAGAGGTGGCGCCTCAATGGGATGGTAGTGAGTGTGGCTCACCTCCAGGGCATGGAAACTAACCGGTTCAACTTCTGAATTGAAGCTACTGAGTGCTATGTCACCTTGTTCAGGACATTCCGGCTCAGCATTGACAGTGATTAGACTATTGTTGATAATGTACTTGAGTTGTTGATGAAGGGTGGAAGGGACGGCTCCAACCATATGAATCCACGGTCTTCCAAAAGCCCGATTTTTTCAATTATATAAGGGTTCGTTCCCTTAGAGGCGGGTAGTTGTGACTAGCTAGTACGGTAAACCGTTCTGTGGCGATTTTGAGCACATGAAAGGATACACTGAATGTATGTGGACCAATCACCACATGTAATTCAATCTCCCCAATGGCATTTTTTCGGGATCCATCAAAAGCTTTGATAACCGTATGGCTGCTTTTGATCCTCTTGGGATTGATATTCATCTTCTCCAAAGTGGCATAAGGGCAGATATTCAAAGATGACCCACCATCTATCAGAACTCCTCCCACCATGTTTCCGGAGGACAGAACCGCAATGTGCAACGGCTTGCAATGACCAGTCCCTTCGGGAGATATGTCACTATCAGTAAAAGATATCACATTGTTGTTAAAAATGTGATCAACCAGATGCTGGAATTTTTCCACATCCACTAATTTTGACAAATGGGCTTCTTCCAAAACCTTTAGCAAGACCTTCCTGTGATCTTCGGAAGAGAAAACCAAATCCAATATGGAAATTTGTTGTGGAGCTTCTCTTAAGCTTAAAATCACATTGGCTTCATTATGGCTCATAGTACGGCGAAATTCTTCAATTTTCTCCATGGGAACTTTCCCCTTTGATTTGATTGTAGGCTTCATCACCCGTTGGGGAAGATACAGTGGATTCTCTTTCAACACTGCAGCAGTTATGTGTGATGTAGATCCTTCAACCTCTCCATAATTCCATGGCACTTTTTGTAGGCTGACAGTAGGATACTGTGTTCTGTATGGCAAGAGAATTGGCTTTGGTGCAGCCACTTTCAAAGGATTGTCAACGCCCTTGAGTTGAGTTGCTTGTATTGTGAGTGGTCTGGTAGCCAAATCATCCTCAACGGATATAACTTCTACAACGTCCTTCCATTTGGTAGGACATGTGTTCCCACTCTCGAGTACCAAAGTGTCATCATCTACCATTTGTAGGACACCGATGTCAATTAAATTTTGAATGAGGTGGCGGAGTGCCCAGCATTCTTCTGTGTTGTGACCGCGAGAATAGGAGTGATACTGGCATACTCCATTAGAATTGAACCGTCTTAAACGGGGATTGATTGGAGGTAGAAGGGATGTAATTCTTCATTCATTGATCAGCATCTGAAATATCTCCTCCACAGGTTGGCCCAGGTATGTAAATTCCCTCTTATTGGAAAAATCCCGACGGGCTTTGGCACTTGCTCTTTTTGCAACTTTATCCTCCAGTGTTTCACTTTCTGAAGGCGATGATGGAGTATTCATAACAAAAGGAAGGAGACTGTCATGCTCCTAACTGACTAATTGGCGTGTGACTTGGTGCTGATGGATCACCAATTCTGCCAATTGCTTTACTTGCTTACAAAGATCTTTCATCTTTCGTTCCATCACATCTTTGAAGCAGTGTGTAATCCCATTTATCAAATGACCGCCTCTTGCGGCACTACAAAAAATGGGGCTTCAAAGAACAACTAATTTTCGTTGCTAAAGGTGCCAAATTTCATTGCAAAGGGTTTGTAGCGACTTTCTTTGTCGTTGCGTCTTTTCGTTCTTGTGATGAGCGTTGCTAATTGTTCCATGACAAGCGTATTTTTTTTCGTTGTCAAAAGTAATACATTTTGCAACGAAATTTGGCTTTCGTCTGAGAGACATCGATCCTTTAGCAACAAAATGTATTATTGCAAAATAATTAAACTTTCGTTGCTAAAAAGCCCATTTCGTTGCAAAAGCCTTCTATTTTGCAACGAAATGAACTCTTTTTTTTTTTTGCAACGACCATGCATTTTCATTGCAATTGACACCATTTTGCAACGACATTTTTCGTTGCAGTAAATTATGAAAATTGTTGCCTAAGCTTGCTTTCGTTCATGAATGTAAACTTTTTAACAACGATTTTTTCGTTCTTGATTATATTATTTGGCAACGACATTATCTTTGAATCAATGAACGAAAATGTTTGTTCTTTGGTTATTTTTCAATAACAACGAAAGTCGTCGATTAACAACGACATTATATGTTGTCGCTTTCTTTATATATGCATGAAAAAGTTGATATGATTTGCAATGATAAAAATGTTGCCTTTTATTTTAATATTAACAACAATATCCTCTCCATTGTTATTAGGTTAATTTTTCGTTGCCAAATATTATATTTATAATGCTATTAGCAAAGAAAATTTGTTGCTAAATGTATAAAATTGTTGCTATATTAAAACTTGTTCAATGCTTTGGTAATCGAATTATATTGTTGCCAAATCAAAATTTGACATTTTTTGTGTACTGGTTGGCTCAATGTCCCCATAGCATATAATGGCAAAAATACAAAAACTAAAATATTATTAACTTAATAAAATCATCCACTACATAATCATTCATTATCTTTACAATTAACCATCTAAAACTACCACAGCTTCTTCAATCAAATTATATATCTACATATATAGAGAGTACACTTCATAATTTCGTCCCTTGTCTTCCGTAAATGTAGTACGAAAAAATTTGATACCCAGTATTATAAAAGCGGTCGTAAAAAGACTTCTTCTACACATATTTAAAAATAATATCAAGTCGGAAAAATGAAGCAAATAGGTCACCAGAGAGCACTTAGTGCCAAAATCAATACACAAAGACAATAGAGTTACTACGTGGTACTAATGTACAATCAGATACTCTCATAAGCGAGAAAAAAGACAAATAGGCAATCACAATATCATTTGCTACAAATCCAAATAAAAAAAGAACCTTCAGTGCGACTATATGATTGCTCTGTTACAAGAAAAAATTGATATGGGTAATTATAATGTCTAGGAGGAAAAATTGATTGTGATATTCCTTTAGAGGCCTAAACTTCTACACTTCTCATACCTGGACAGTTTTACCCAGCCCCATTTCATTAGCAAGAATTCCATTCAAATGATTATTATATAGTGAACCAGCCACTTTAGTCCATTCATTTGGTACCTGAATCCAAAACTATAGTTAAAAAACAACTCAAAATTGTGGATGATAAGAGAAACTGTTCTATGTTAACACCTTACGCAGCTTATATTGCAATACTAGAGAAAAAATGAGAACATCAATAAGGAAAAAAAGGCACTGAACTTTTAAGAAAATAGAATCAGTTATTGCAACGAAAAATACACTCACTTAATTTAACAAATTTCATAGGATTAATCCTAGAAAGAGTTTTTTTCATTAAATCAAAATATTATTGTAATAAATAATTTAATCAACAAAATTATCCATCTCTAACACAAACAAGTAATATAAAGAACAGAGGAGACAGAATCATACCTTCTGCAAGCTTGTTCTTACTATCCTTCAAATACCAAAAATTACTCTGAAATGAAACAAAAATCTGTGAATTCAAAGTGACCTAATTTCTGCACCCAAAACCCATAAAATGCAACAGCAAATCAGCAAATCAGCCAAACATTTCAGGAAAAAAAAAACTTGCCCCACGTGCAAAAAGAGAAAAAGATAACAAAAGGGCATCCAAAAATTAAAGATTCATTTTACATAGTAGAAGAAAAATCTCCAGAATCTTCAAAAACCAAAACTACTTTTTTTAAATCAATCAACATCACCATATAAAACAGAAAAAAAATAGGAAATCAAAGATTCTGTATCAATGAGAAAGAACCTTGAGAATTGCAAAAGTGAGTGATCACTCAATTTCAGCAACAAATGGAAAACCCCACTTAATTTAACAAAACTTGCAGGAATAAAGAGAAATCAACACTCACACGACTCACATTTATGGACAAGTATACCAAAACCTAACCCAACCACTAACTTTAAAAGAGAACAGACCCACTTTAGATTAGGCCAAAATTCTTGTCATTCAGTGACCAAATTCTCAGAAGAAGTTAAAATCTCCACAAAGTATGATTATGAAGAACCCAACAAATAGTAAAAGTAGTGGCATTATGTGAAAAATGAAAAGGCCACATGTATATAGATACATGCGGCCATGCATCATAGTAACTAGTGGTTGATAAAAATCTAAAAAAAATGCAGGTAATTTGATATACATATTCATCTTTTAGCTTTTTTACCCTAACTTTCTTGCGTGTGTATTTTAATTGAATGGAAAAACCCAACTTACATGGAAAACTATATTAAATATCTTCTTTTAATACGGTTGATATTTAAACACCTGAACTCTAATGGGTTTGATGGAGTCTTTGTCTTATTTTTAGTTCCACGATCCATTCCAGGTAAGGGCTTCCAAAGTCCATCAAAAACTAATCCTACCTGACCCAACTCAATATTAAACTTTATCCTTAACCAAAAAAAGTTAGGAGTGTCAACATAATAGAAACACCAATATTTTTGTCACCCATGATAACATATGATAACATGAGGTTCTTTCAAAGATCCTAACCATCTTAAATGATCTCATAACAAATAGTTGTCCAAAATTTAGCTGCCTCTATAGGGAAAACCCTTACACTACCCAAGCATAATCAGAAGAAAGGTCTATGGCTGTACTGCACATCTAAGACATTACTTTGTGTCTAAGCTGAAGAAAAGAGTATAAGCAAACATAACTCCTGTCAAGGATAGTAAGGAATGTGTGGGTAAGTGTGCAGAGCACACATAAAATAAGATGCAATAATGCATATCAAGAATAAACATATTGGACAAAACAAACCTCAAAAAAATCTGAACATCTTTACTCCCTAGTTAGCCACTAGTACTTTAGATGCTTGAACATGGTGATATAGCTAGTACTCATTTCCATCAGGCTTTTATAAGAATGCTACACACAAGGATATAATAAATCATGAAATGTGCATTACATTGTGTCTGCCAAGTAATTATATTACAGTATCAGTGTTTTTTCAACTGTACCAAGGCAAGTGTACAATGAAGTTATATTTTAATTCTCTGCACTGCTCTGTCCTGCCTTGTCCTGCCCTGCTATATTATATTTATAGGATGGTGAAAGAGACGATTCTATCATATTTAGTAGACAGAAAAAAACAATCTTACAAGATTATAGAAAAGACTAATAAATCAGGAAAGAGTTCCTTCTTGTACAACACCTAGGTAAACTATGAAATCTATAAGACATGATACCTTAACTACAGTTGATGCATCCGTTTAACTGTTTATGCTTTGACAATAAAGTCAATGAAGTTGATATGATACAAGAGAATTAAGAGCAAAACCTCAATATGCATCAGATAGCCTCAATTCTCAAAGAGCATAAGTTGCTTTAATATACTCCACAATTTCTGCACTCTCAAATATTTGCACCCCAGTATTTGGATCTTCTAAATAAGGTGCCTGCCAACAATAACAAATAAAAGAGGCATTATATAATGTGTGGCAGAAAGAGTGTGTGTTCTATTATATTACACATATTAATGTTTATGAAAGAAAGAAAAGGGAGTACCTGAAAACGCCCAGTTTTTTGATAAAGTATTTGCCGCTTTGGGCTGTCACGAGCACAACTGCAACATAAAAATTTATAAAGATATATGCCAAAAGGTACCAAATAAAAGTCACTAAAGCTACAAAGAAATGAAATCAGTCGATTTGATTCAACCAAACTAAAGAAACCTTTGGCTTAACTTGTTGCACTGGTGTCAAGTTTCTTCTTTCCACTCCTATATACCCCATACCTCCTATTTAAGTTGAGTATCGGAATTCAGTTACAATATAAACGGATAAAAATAAAACATTTTACATATGTATACAATCATATTGGACTGTAAAAATAAGAATTTCAAAATTTTGCAACAGATGGACAAAACATCAAACATGTGGTGCACATATATCCAAAATCAAAATTGATTGAATAGGTGGGGAAGGGAAATGTGCTCTTTTGCATGGGGGGCATTGGAATCATTCCATACAAAGTCTACTAAATCATTACACTCAGCTCCTTAACAGAATTGAATTCAGTATATGTAACCAATTTACTCACACAGCACTATTTTCCAGAAAAATACCAAGAATCAAGTTAACACAAAAACCTGCATTCTAACACTTGTCCTTGCTATTACTTATATGCTGACTGCCAAAAATACCATCCCCTCCACATTTCAATTCAAATGCGAATAAGCTGTAACTATATTAACCCACACAGCCACATTCCAATATAAAGCTTTAAAAGAGACAAGAATCAGTCAAGACGAAAGCTTTATATCAAAATTCACACATTGCACACTTCTCCCCTCTTTTCAATTTACACCCAGAAAGCCCTAATTATATAAATGCACTCCCTAATACAAAGCTTTATAAGAATCAAAAATCTTTCTTGACATTTGCCTCGGATTCACTTCACATAACACACAATATACAATAAATTAAAACAAAAATGAACTGACCATTTTCTTTCTTGACATCTTTTCTCCTTCGCTTACGATTGTGGGCCCATTCTGCAATGGCATTGAAACTCTCAAGGTCAAGTTTGGCATCGGAAATATCGGGTATGATTCCGATCTTGAGAATCCGATCAGAGAAATTGCTATCGTTGAAGGTGAATCCGAAGTCGGAGTCAACCCGACCACCGCCTGGCGAGAAGTTCGGAGCCATTATTGTTTGGGGGTTCAATTGTTTCATTAACAAAACTAAACTGAAGAGAGAGTCGTAGTGAAATGGAAACCCTAATCAGGAGGAACGAAAATCGAGAACAATCAGAAGCGGTTGGGTATGCTGTACCTCATCATGGAGAAAGGTTGGATCTGGAGTATCTCAGAATTGCCTAAATTATATTCAACTTTCTCAATTATATCTATTTTGTTCAAATTTTCTTAGAATATGCTTTCTCTTAATCAAATTAATTAATTTAAAAATAATTTTTATAAATAAAAAAAACTTTATTTTTTTTAAAAAAAAAGCTTTAATTTTTTTAAAATGTTTTATTTTAAAATAAATATTTTTTAAAAAATAAAAACTCGTTGAGAGTAAAGGCTCTCGCATCTAATTTGAGAAAAACTACTAAACGCTTTTTGAAATGGCGTTGAATATTTCAAAAAAAAAATTGACTAAAAATCAAAAAGGCAACCAACGCCACTTTAAAAAAATTATTTTTTTAAAAAACGAATTTAAAAAAAAAATTATTTTACTTTTTTTAAAAAAGATTTTATTCTTTTAAAGAAATTTGAAAAAAAATAAAAATGTGATCCAATGCCAAACTAACTAGCATTGTAACTTTTTTTAAAAAAAATTTATAAAGTAAATTTGTAAAAAAGAGGAGTAAGATGTAACATCACTTTAACTGACGTTGGAATCTTTTTTTTTTTTAATTTCTTTGATCTCTTGTACTTGTTTACAAACATTAATATTTTTTTATGTTTATTCTCTGTCATCGTCGTTGAAAATGAAAGAGTATATAAGACTTCAGCTATAAAAAAATAAAAATAAAAAATTCTAACGCCAATTAAAGTGACTTTGCATCTTACAATTCTTTTTTACAAATTCATTTTTTAAAAAAAAATTAAATAAAATAGGGATAAAATTGATATTACATTAATATGAGTCAAACTAACTTATTATGAATGACTTATAAGTCATTTTTAAATAATTTTATTTTGTTTTAGTTCATAAAACATAAAAAACTTTTGTTCATCTTTTATGTTTTCTCTTAGAATCCGATAGTATTATAATTTAATTTTATAATATATTTGGAAAAAAGGTAAAAGGAGAATTAATAATAGATAGGGGTATACCATTACTATTCTTCTTTTTATGTTTTATTTTTGGACATAAAAATATGTTCATGATTTAAGTTACTCCCCCCGTCTAATAATAAAAGTTTTTATTATTTTATGTAATCTCAAGTTAAATATTTACTTATATTAAATAATTTATTTTTTAATAATAATTTGTGCGTAATATCCTTAGTTTTAAATGTCATATTTTTATTATTTATAAATATTTATTTAATATCACTAGTCATGTATAGAAAATTATGAAATTAGATAAGAATTTAAATATGAATAATTCTATCATTTGACATTTTTTTTAAAATTCGCATAAAATTAATCATCACTTTCATTCTCGGAGTGAGGGGTACTTGTAAGTATATCCTACTTCTATCTAGAAATAGGAAACATTAGGAAGCATAGATATAATAATCAGGTTTGATGAAGTTGGATTTATTTGGGTCAGAGGCCCGAAACTAACATGCTTGGCAATCAATTGTCACGAGTACTATTTCAACAACCATAATCTATACTGCTGATCACAACATTGGATGACACGGATTGAAATAGATTTCTCCCTGCCGCTACAAGCTATAACGACATGAGAAATTACTCATTTGCTCATGTGTTACACTGTCTACCGCTAATAGTTATGGCGGTAGTTTAGTTAACTAATAAATTAGAATGGCTCAATGGTAGCTTAATGGCCCAATAACTCATAGATCTTAGGTTCGAAACCTAGTTGTGATATTTTTACTTTTTATGTTATATTTTTTGTGTATTAGATAAATTTTATTACCATATATATATATATATATATATATATATATATATATATAAACAAATATTCATATAAATTTATCTTTAAAATTTATAAATTTATAAATATTTCATCTAAAATTTATTTTAATGTTGAGATTTGCTTAGTTAACTAATAAATTAAAATGGCTCAATGGTAGCTTAATGGCCAAATAACCCATAGGTCTTATGTTCGAAACCTAGCTGTGATATTTTTGCTTCTTATGTTTTATTTTTTTGTGTATTAGATAAATTCTATTACCATCAATATATATATTGTGAGACCCCAAATTTTATGAATAAAGATTTAAATTTCTCGAAATATTTTTTTGAATATTATGGTTTGGATTTGATATAATGTTATAGTTGTGGGTAATATTTATAAATTTTACAAAGTAAGCAAGTGGTTATATAATATTCAATTGGTGGGGAATATTCGCTTTTTAACGAGGAATATTAGGTATGACACAAATCATTAGTGGACCCTAATAACGAAAGTATTGTCGTAGTAAGAAAACTTGATGTAAATATCTTTTATAAAAATAACTACGAAAGTGTTACCGTTAAAACCGTTGAACTACCCTTAGTAAAAAGTACGATGTCTGGCGTGGTTGCATAGTAGCACACCTGTATTGATTATTGATGCTTACGTAAAGAAGTCACCGATATACTCAATTATTACTACTGATGAATTGTTGCATCATATCTCTCTTATATTATTGATTCAATTATTGTCACAGTATCATCTGCATAATATGTTATATTATTAAATCAATAATTGAGATAGCAAAGTTATTTATATTATTATTTGCAATATTGACAATGTCTAAAAGTTCTGTCAAGGAGAGGTTTGGTCACCTAATTGTGCGCCAATAAGGAGAAATCCTTATCGAAAAGCCCACTCTTTCCTGGGAACGACCTGTTTGTTAAATATTGTGAGTTATAATATTAATGATGAATAAGTTCGTGTTGATTAAAGATGAAATTGATAGTTCCATTGTGTTAGAATTATTAGTGTTAGTGAAAATTGACATTTATTTCAATAATAATTGATGTCTGGAGGTTATATTGACCAATCGGGTAATTAACCAGATAAATGAACAATTAATTGCTATTGATTCACATGATTATAAATATTTGTTCACATGTGTGTACTATTGATTCACATTCATTTACTATTAGGGGAGTTGGTGCAAGATTGATAATACTTGCATGACTAAGTTAAAAATGGAGGTATAGTTGAAGGTACTATACTGTAATTCGTATTTTCACATGATTATAACTATTGATTCACATGATTTACTATTAATTCACATGATTTACTATTAGGGGAGGTGGTGCAAGTTTGATCATACTTGCAGGACTAAATTAAAAATGAAGAAAAAGAGGAAAGTATTATACTGTAATATTTCAAGCCCCAAAATGTGCAATTATCAAAACTATATTTTCCTATAAATAGAAGCTAATTCCTTCATTATTTTTCACCAATTCACTAAAGCTATAGAGCAATTATTATAGAGAGAAATTATAGAGAGAAAGAAGAAGAGAAGTCTGCTACCTCACTATTCCAATATCCAGTTTTCTTCTGAGGTAAGGGGTATTATTCTTTCGTATTCATGAAGAGGGTTATTTTCTTTCAATACTCGTAAGGGTTGTTATTCCATTCTTTATTATTATGTTGGAATAACCTGTCTATGCGAAGTACCGTATACATGGTGAAAATTTTCTGTTATTCCATTCTTTATTATTCTGCTGGAATAACTCTGCTATGCAGATCTATCGCGTACAGTGAATTCATTGTTATTCCATTCTTTATTATCCTGTTGGAATATCCTCATGCGTGCGGATTACGCATGACCTAGTTTCATTCTTTATTATTACTCGTTGGAATATCACATGCAATGCGATTCGCACGTGACACGTTCCATTCTTTATTATTCATTTGGAATATCCTGTGCATGCGTAATTACGCATGACCGTTCCATTCTTTATTATTATTCTGTTGGGAATAACTTGTATGCATGCGATCTATCGCATGCTTGATGAATTCTTCAGTTATTCCATTCTTTATTATTATGTTGGAATAACCTGTCTATGTGGATTACCGTATGCATGGTGAATGACCTTTTGTATTCATTCTTTATTAAATTGTGGAAATGATCTGTCTACGTGGATTATCGTATGGCGGATGAAAATCCATTTGTAGTTTCGTATATTCTATTATACTCATCTGGGATATCATTTCTTTTGTACTCGTCATGAAATATCGTTTTCTTTGGTATTTTTCTGTTACGAGTTACTATTCATGGGTTACTATTCACCCGATTACTATTCACTCTAGTATTATTCACTCGGGTATTCAGGACACTTTTCGTGCCAGAGTACTATTCACGAGTTACTATTCACAGGTTAATATTCACCCGATTACTATTTACTCTAGTATCATTCACTCGGGTATTCGGGACACTTTTCGTGTCGGGGTATTATTCACAGGATACTATTCTTGAAGTACTATTCACGGGGTACTATTCACCCGAAAAATATATTTATTTTCTGTCCAAATTATTTTTGGTACATGAATATTATTCTTGAATTTTACTCCACAAAGCAGTATCATGTTGACAATATGGATGTTATTGATTTCTGGATAAATTAAATTATAAATCTTTAAAATTTATCCTTGAACTTGTTTTATTGAATTATTATGTCATTGTCATCATCCTCATGCTTATATTGTGATGAAAGTCATCTTTGCCTTACGTGCATAGATGGACTTGGTATGATTATGACCAGGGATTATTCGGTATAATCATGACCGTAATGTGACGAATGATGTGGTGAAAGTCCTCAGTGGCCTGTAGTGCATTGATGGACATTTTTTGATATGATTATGACCAGGGATTATTCGGTATAGTCATGACCATTGATGATTTAATGAATATCCTTGGCCCGAAGTGCAGGGAAGAATCGATGATATGGTTTATTTATTAAGTTTGTCTCAGCGATAAAGTTGATGAAAAGCTTTTTAAATCATAGAAGATAGTAGATTTTATGCTCTACTTGACTCTTCTAATGGATTGCTTATTTCCACTGCAGTTGTTGATCTAAAACTTGTTGTCTATTGTATTCTATCGGTTGTTATCTTTGTTGAAGGCTAAGGATAATTTATTCGCATTATCTTAGTCATAATATTTCTTCTTGGGCTAGTTGAGCTCACCCTTTCTTTCATTGTTCTCTTGAGAAATGAGAATATAAATTTGAGACGAGTCGGGGAATGGAGTGATGGTCCAGGATAAATGGCTTTAGTAGTCCTCACTATTCTACGAAATAATGTGATCATAATTGTAATGAGGACACCATTGAGTGTGAATATTGTCTAGATGACAATATTCTTGTTTAAACTCTCATTATGTTTTGTCGTATTTTTACACGATCATTGTATAATTAAGTTGTATTTGAATTTATGTACCATGTATCTGGCGACTCAAGATGGGTGATGTATACATGTTTTGGGGGCGTCACATATATACCCATCTTATACCAATCTTAAATCTCCACATTAAACTAAATATATATAAAGTAACTATGAATATTTATATAACGAAACTATAAATATTTTAATATATATATATATATATATTTATAAATTTATTTCTAAATATTCATATAAATATTTATAAATAAATATTCATATAAATTTATCTTTAAAATTTATAAACAAATATTTATTTATAAATTGATAAATATTTCATCTAAAATTTATAAAATTTAGATATGAATATTTGTTATAAATATTTATATGAATATTTAGAGATAAATTTATAAATATTTATATGAATATTTGTTTACATATATATATTTATATATAAAAATATTCATAGTTACTTTATATATATTTAGTTTAATGTTGAGATTTGTTTAGAATTTTATTTAGTTTGATAAGAAATTTTGAAAAGAATATATATATATATATATATACACACACACACACACACACACACACACACACACACACACACATACGTACATATCATATGTGGACAGGCTGACGTGGCGAATATTGAACTTTATCCCAAAAAATATGTTGATGCACAGATTCGAACCCAACACCTCCAGTTTGAAATATTGATCCAATGACCACCCGAGCACCTAGGCCTAGTTGCTATTATTTTGCAAGGATTAATATTTAGTACTATTATTATTATTACTATTATTATTATTAGTAGTAGTAGTAGTACTACTACTACTACTATTATTATTATTACTGTTATTGTTATTATTATTATTACTACTACTACTATTATTATTATTATTATTATTATTATTATTATTATTATTATTATTTGTTAGTTCCCGGAGGCACAATAGTTATCTAGAAGGGGGGGTTGAATAGATATTAAAAACTTTTCTTTGTATTAAGACAGTTTTGATAAAGATCTTAAGGACAGCGGAATTAAGGTTTCTTTGAAATCCTCTTTTCAATAGTGAGTTAAAGAGAGTGAGGCAATTATAACAGTTATAGCAGTTATAGCAAGAATGAAATAGACACAGTTGTTTTTAAGTGGTTCAGAGCACTTAAAGCTCCTAGTCCACTCTTCTACTCTTCGAGTAGGAAATTCACTAAGGATGTCTTTTACACTTTCTGAATCTCATATATTCCTTCTAGACCAGCAGTCTAGGTACTTCTTAGTTCACTCTTGAACTCTTCAAGTCCAGCAGACTTGGTTCTTCATAGTTCACTTAAAACTCTTCAAGTCCTTTAGACTTGGAACTCTTACTTCAGTTGATTGATTGTTGTTAAGATTGTGATTGATGCTACTCAGTTGCTATTAAGCACTTGTTCGAAAGAACTGAGTAGTTGAGCAAGCTTCCTCTCTTTCTTAAATCGTAGAGTTGAGCGTTGAGTATTGAGTTTTTTTGTGCGTTTTTGTTCAATGCTTGCATCCGTCTCTCATCTGTCTGTGTTCTGTATATATGTGATCTTTTTAAATCTATCCGTTGAAGTCATATAATGAGGCATTAAATGTGTTTGACATTTCTGAACTTTGATGGAGACTTTTCTGCACATCTCCTGAATTGCAATATGGCCCACTGACACAACAGACTGCTTTCTCACCTAACACCTGAAAAGGTGTTTTCTCTGCCCAATGGTCCTTTTCTTAGCTTCTTGAATACGTTCCTTTTGATCAATACTAAGGATATCTTTTGTACCATTGGGACTGGTGAGTGCTTCAACGTTCAAAACCCATTCCACATTTGTTGAAATTCATCTCCAAACAAAAGATAGGGCTCGATGCTTCTGACACAAGGCAGATGATACTCTACGATGCATATCGTGGTGTCTTGTCATATTTGTGCGTGGTCTGAATAGAACACTACGATTTCTTTCAAGGGTTTGCAAACTACGATCTTTGCACACTACGATCTTTGATTTAGCTTCGGCAAACGTCTGAACCACTCTACGATTTCTGAAGAGGTCCTTCAAGGCAGATACACTACTATCTTCTAAAATCTACGATCCTGCCTTGGCTTCTGCAATCTGTTGATCAGCTTGGTAGACTACGATTCTTGTTGAAGCCTATCTATTTCTTTCTAGTCATAGATCAACCTAACATCTTTGATCTCTTTATCTATACATTTGTTTATAGAATGATGAACATTAAAAGTTAAAATCAACCTAACAATTTTGATCTATCACTAAGTCCTTGTACATATATTCCTTGAAGGACTTTACATATAATCATGAGCATTTAATTTAAACATCAAATCAAAACATGCATTCTTCCAACAATCTCCCCCTATTTGATGTTGACATAACCAAGGAGATTTGTTGTCATGATTATCAATTTCTATACGCATTCTTGAAAGAAAGTAAATATGACTTAATATTTGGCTGCGGTAAAAATTTTTAGAGAATAAGCATGAATTTATTGATGTATGAAGACAGATATTACATTTAAGTTTGACTACATCAATACGAATTAAAATTCAACTTATCTCTATTTCTTCGGCCTTTTGCTTCTTTGAGGATTTGCATATTCCTCAGCTCTCCTTTTTCTGCTTGCTTCGTTTCTCCTAGCTAGATCTTCCAGCTCACTTGGGCTTAGTCTTGGATTGTGATCGTGCCTATTCATGAATGCAGGATCTCCAATTGGCATTCTTAAGCCTGTTGTTGTTACCTCATGAGAGCTGGTTGTTGGCCCTAGACTCCTTAATGGTTGAGCCATTAAAACTTCTTGTTGATTAGATCTTTGGGTTTGATGGCTAGATCGTGGAGTCTGCTGGTGGATTTGCCTTGCAGGAGGATTCCTTGAGGATTGAGTTTGGAATTGACCTCTGCCTTTTCACTTGCCTCCCTGATCTCTTTTCCCTTTATTCTCCCCCTTTATGTCAGTATCAAGGGTGCAAATGTCTTAGGAGAGACGAGTTACTCCTTGGACAAGCTCGTTAAGTTGACTTTGAGTTTGAGCAATGTCTTCGCGATTTTCTTGGATTAAAGCATCAGATCGAGTTTCACGTCGTTGAAGGATGTTCAGGACATTTTCAGTCTGCTGCATTTGACCCATGGAGAAGTCTTAAAATTCCTTGACTGCAGTTTGGAGACTTGTGATACTCTTTATCATTAGTTCGTTCTGAGATTCTTAAGTCTTTTGTAACATCAAGACAGCATCCCTATGTCTTTTAGCTGCGAGAAAGTGGATGTCATCCCTGTCTTTTATGCTTTAAAGCATTTCTTTGATGATCTCTTTAAGCGTTTTAGAGAGCTCAGAGCTTAGGGAGCTTGAGAGATTATTTGCAACATTGATCATTGATGTTAATCTCAGCTAAATAAGTGCAGTGTGATCTTCAATACTCTCATCGATTTCCTTGATCACTTTCGTAGACATTGCTGACAAATCAGCCTTTGTGGACAACTCTGAAAGAATTTCATTCAGTTGGGGAATTTGTGAAGGAGGTGGTGTGTTCTTGAATTGATCTTGCAATGAATAGAAGGCAAGATCAAGATTGAAGTATTCGTTGCTGGATGAGGAGGGAATATCTGATGGAGGGGCCTGGGTTTGGATGTTTAAGTTTAGTGGCTCTACGATTTGAGGTGGAGACTCTACAATGGGGCTAGAGTCAGTGATCGTAGAGATGATGGGATGTGGGAGCATTATGAAGTTGATCACATTTGGTTTCTCAATTACAGAATTTTGGGATTCTGCAATTGGAAATTGATTTAGTGGATGAAGAATTACTTCCAACCATCGTGGGAATTCATAAAATTGATTAAATGAGGATGATGGCAAGTGATTAACTCTAAAGAGGGTTGGGATAGACAATACCTTAGGTTTATTCTTTGAGGAAGAGTTGTTTGTGAGTAACTTCTTGGCAAAGTTGAATCTTCCTGGGAATCCATTAGCTAGCACTGAGATGGCTGGATACTTTTTGAAGCTCCAAAACATGTGACTCCAAGAGTTTATAATTTGAGCTTGATGGAAAGGTATCATGGGTAGATATGAAAACAGTTGCTCATAGTTGGCTCTTCTGTACCCGTCAATGGCCACACCTATGATCTTGACCTCGTCACCTTCATCCTCTTCTCTGTTTTCATTGGAGGATTCCATTATCTCAATGGCCTCATGATGTTCTTGCACTGGTTCTTCTTCATTTCTTGCAGGGACCTCTTCTTCTTCCATGGAGATGTCATGAGCCTCCCCCTCAACTTGATCATCTTCTTGTAAGATCAATAGCTCCCCCTCAACTGGAGCACCTTCTAGGAGGGGAACTTCAGGCATCTCCCCCTCAGTAGGTGTATTCTCTATCATCAGAGCTTCAGGTGTCTCCCCCTCAGTTTGAGCTTTGACTTTTTGGCTTTCATTTGTTGGTTCCTTTTCAGCAGCCAATTCTTTGCCTTCCCTTTTTAGTACTTCTTCATTGACAAGATTATATTTCTTGACCAGTTTTCTTCTTAATTTTCTAGGCTGAGCTAAAGCCTCAGGACTTTCTTGAACTTCTGTTTTGTCCTGCTGATCAGCCAGAATGTTTGATTCAGCTACTTCCTTACTTGATGTGTTTGGTCTGGTCTCTGCGATCGGTAGAGACTCTACGATCGAAGAGATTGATGGCCTTTTGGACTTGTAGCTGATTTTATTCTTCTTCAATAGCTGAGATATGGTAGCTCTATCTTCTTCTCGCCTCTTCACTGTTGTGTTTCTTCTTCTTAGGATCCTTAGAGTCTCAATGTCTGAGGACTCTACAGGCTTATCGGTAGTGAATCCTTGAGGCTCTTCTGTAGTTCTGGCTTTCAGCTTTCTTTTGCCCTTGCTTTTTCTGATCAAAGCAATGGGTTCTTCCTTGTTAGCTTCTTCTTCTTCTTCTTCTTGATTTAACCCATATATTTCTTAGCACTCCTAATTCCTTTATTTCACCAGTTCTTCCACTGGCTTCAGACGTCATCCATACATTTTCAGCTGGATTCCTTTTCCAGTTTTCGAATAGTTGTTGGGTCATTCGCCTGTTTGGATTAATGGCTTCTCCTTCATCGTCCTCAATCTTGTCACCCAAAGAAGCTTGTAGGATGATGCTTATAAATCGCCCGTAGAGCATCTTTTGAGAGCTCTTTGACTTCTTTGAGCTGATTAACCACTTCCCAATCCATTCAAGAAATAGAGCACCATAGTTAAGTTGTATTTCATAACATATGGCAGTCATGAGCTTGAGTTCCACCTCATTTACAGAGTCATGACCAGAGCTCTTGCAATATATACATTTTCCAACAATATCAGTTAGAAATTCATACCTCTGTGGAAACTACTTCTTCTCGTATCCTTTAACAGAGGGTGATTTCTTGTGATGCATCTTTTTGAGTCCCTTATGGAAGTCTATGCCATCTATGGACGGATACCCTTCAGGTTTGAGACCTAAGGCTAGATTGGTGTCCTCTGCCTTTAGTCTGATTTCTACGTTCCTGACTTTCGCAGTGATGGTGTTGTTTTCAAATACACCATTATTGTAGAATTCTTTTACCAACTTCGGGTAGATCAATGTGTCTGTACCCAAAGCTTCTTCGAGACCCGACTTCTTCAGTAACGACAGAGTCTTGTGAAATTTGGGTTCAGCTGTTTTGAACTCGTCAAAGCAGAGTCTGTAGCCGGAGATAACACTGGAAGCTGCCATTGATTTTCTTGCAAGAAGTGTGATTGACTGAGCTTTATTCTAATTTAGGGTTTCTGTTTTGAGAGAGGATGAGAGAGATAACCTTTTGAACTTCTGATTTCAAAAAGACGATTTCAATTTGTATTTATAGCTTCCCTCTCTCCATTTTGCTTAGTGGGATAGGTGTCGAATTCTGCTCGGCTCTACGAAATTGACTGAGGAGAATTGTACTGAATTTCCCTTAACTCCTTTTGAGATGACATATTCTTAAAGAGGACTACGATCGTTGAGATGGTCCTTGGAATCGCCGAGTCTGTTCTACCATCATTGAGTTTGTTCAGCAGTCGTCGTGTCTGAGCTGCAAATCGTAGAGTCTGAACTGCGATCGTCGAGTCTGACCGAGTCCTTGTGATGAACTTTTGACTTAGCACTCCTCTTGGTTCAAGATAACTCAGGAAGGGCCAACCTCATAGAGTGAATCAAGGGTTAGGTTTGTTCCTGAGGTGCTTGTTTGGAGAGATTGCTTTGTTTTGAATTTCATCATCACAGGATGCTCATTTGCTTTGATGGAACTCTGTTATCCTTGAGTCTGTACCGCGATCGTTGAGACTGTACTGCGATCGTTGAGTCTTCACTGCGATCGTTGTCATTTTATGACACTTCGGCTCTACGATCGTGGACTTCCTTTGATCATGTCTATGATTTCGAACATAGCCTTTAAACATGTATGGTTAGCACATACTAGAGCATATTTTTCATGGTTGTAAGTTAAGCATGCCTAGCTCACTTATTAACTTGTTAAACTGGATTCATCTAGAGGCTTTGTAAAGAAGACATCGACAAGTTGATTTTCAAGAGGGATATATTGTAAAGATATAGTTCCATTTTGCACATGATCCCTAATGAAGTGATACCTTATTTCTATATGCTTAGTCCTAGAATGCATGATAGGATTATGAGTTATAACAATTGCACTTGTGTTATCACAGTGAATAGGTATGGATTTAAATTCAAACCCATAATCTGCTAGTTGATTTTTCATCCATAAGATCTGAGCACAGCAACTGCCAGCAACAATGTATTCATCTTCCGCAGTTGAAGTAGATACTAAATTTTTCTTCTTGCTAAACCAGGACACAAGTTTGTTTCCTAGCAATTGACAGGTGCCACTGGTACTTTTTCTATCAATTTTGCAGCCTGCAAAATCAGCATCTGTGTATCCTGTTAGCTCAAATGAGGACTACTTGGGATACCAAAGCCCCAAGTGGGGTGTACCCTTGAGATACCTGAAAATCCTCTTTACAAAGAGCTTAAATGAGATTCTTTAGGACTAGCACGAAATCTAGCACAAATGCATGTTGCAAACATTATATCCGGTCTCATCGCGCTTAGATATAAAAGAGAGCCTATCATACCTCTCGTATTGAGTTATATCAATACTTTTACCTTTTTCATCTTTGTGAAAGCTTGGTTGCGGAGCAATTGGGGTTTTCATGGGAGAGGTCGACTCCATGCCATACTTCTTAAGTAAGTCTTTAATGTACTTGGCTTGGTTGATGAAGATTCCTTCATCATCGCTTTTACTTGCGATCCCAAGGAAGAAGTTCACTCACCCATCATGCTTTCATTTCAAACTTGCTTCTGCATAAGCTTGGAGAATCTCTTGCATAGCTTTTCATCAGTAGATCCAAAGATAATATCATCAACATATATTTGAACTAATAGGACTTTGTCTTTGTGCTTTCTAAGAAATAGTGTGGTATATACTCTACCTCTAGTGAATCCATTTTCAATAAGGAAGTTAGTTAGTGTTCCATACCATGCTCTAGGTACTTGTTTAAGACCATATAAGGCTTTGTCTAATCTAAAGACATAATTAGAAATAGATGGATTGATGAAACCTGGAGGCTTCTCTACATAGACTTCTTCTTGAAGTTCACCTTTCAAGAATGCACTTTTGACATCCATCTGAAAAACCTTGAATTTCATGTGTGCAGCAAAGGCAAGAAATATTCTGATGGCCTCCAATCTAGCAACGGGTGCAAATGTCTCATCGTAGTCAATGTATTCTTCCTGAGAGTAACCTTTGGCCACTAGTCTAGTGTGACGCCCCCAAAATAGGTCCACACGACCCATTCTGAGTCGCCAGATATCACACTATAAAAATCAAATAAAAATTTTATTTATACAACTGTTGAACAGTTGTGCAGAATACGACCACAGTTAAACTGTGTGTTTTAATACAAATGTATGTAACTCTCATGGTACCTCGACCACAACCTTACAATGGTACTTTACATAAAAGTACAGTCAAAAACTATTTTAGAAATTAAAATCTTTGGGAAGTGCTCAAGGAAACCTTCGTACATGGGAGGCCATGTGTCTAGGTTATGATAGATATCATATGTCCACAGAATTATCCTTGGTTGACCCAATAGACCCCAAAGAAAAACGAGAAGATTACTATCATCTTCTTTCTAATGGTGAGTCTTCTCTTGACATATAATTATCTCCGTTGTCTCCAAGTGAAAATTATATTTCAAATAAACTCCAAGATTATATAGGTAGTGCTCGTAGATATACTCAGTAAGTGGATGTGCACAACCCTGTCTTATGATAATACGAGGTTGTATGTCACAAGGCATCTTGTATGATAGTGGCAAAATACCCTTCCATAGTTGGGTTAACCTCACCCTATTCGGTTCACCAAAATTAAATATCAAATGACGTATAAAATACGACACACTTATCTAAAGTTCTCAATAAAATTATTTCCATACTATTTAGGGAGAACCTCAACAGCTATAGACCACCGTTCTAATCCTCTTAATACCTCGCTCGACCCAGCTACACCTTTATTACCTGAAAGAAATTGTGAAGCAAAAGGGTGAGCACAACTAGACCAGTAAAGAATATCATGACTAAAAATAATTAAATTATCAATAGCTTTCATTAATAATAAATCAGAGATTTAGAACATATGGTAGATGATAAAACTTTTCAACCATATTGCAGCGGAACGAGCAATCCATTAAAAGAGTCAAATAGACCATAAGGTCTATTATCTTCTCCATGTTAAAAGTCCACCAACAATGTTTTATCCCTGTAACATCAATCAACAGTTCATGTCCACAATCATATGAATAACTCATAATCATAATTGTGGTTCTAAATTCCTCTTCGCATCTAGGACGAAGATAATTTTCATCACCTATCTTCACCTGAAACATCAAAAATCATGTTTATACCAAATCACAATTCCTGCTTATAATCATACTAATAAATTCATCTTTGCATTACGGCCAAGATATTCATTAACAATTCATCTTTGCACTACATGCCAAAGATATTCAACTATATTTTAAAAGTCAAGTAGAACATGATATCTACTATCTTTTACAAATTAAAAGTGTATAATCAATATTTTATCGCTGAGACTCTGCTTAATAATTAATCCAAATCATCGAATCATCCCTGCACTACGGCCAAGGATATTCAGTAGTATTATGACCATGAATTATCCATGCACTACGGTCCAAGGAAATTCATGTTTTCAACAATGGTCATGATTATACCGAATAATTCCTGATTATAATCATACCAATAATTGTCCATTAATGCACGTAAGCCAAAGATATACAACTATAAAACCAATAATCAAAGGTCCATCTTTGCACGTAAGCCAAAGATATACAACTATAAAACCAATAATCAACGGCCCATCTTTGCACGTAAGCCAAAGATATACAACTATAAAACCAATAATCAACAGTCCATCTTTCCACGTAAGCCAAAGATATACAATTGTAAAATCAATAATCAACAATCCATCTTTACACGTAAGCCAAAGATGACTTTCATCACAATATAAGCATGAGGATGATGACAATGATATAAGCGAAAACAAGGATAAATACTAAAGACTTTAAATTTATCCAAATATTATCAATCACTTAATAAACTCATAATCTAATATTATTAATATTATAATAATATTTTAATCAATTCTTAAACTTATAAACAATTTATTTCAATTGTTTACACTTTACCAATTAATGCATTTAATCATTCAAAAATGTCATACTCATAAGATTTCATCACCAATGATCAAATCTCTCATCAAAAATCTGCATATACCATATATAGGATTCTCAAGCCATAAAATTCTATTTTCTAATTTTGTTACTTCACATACATATTTAATTTATTTACTCATAACTAATTCATTTTCATGAAAAATATCAAATCAGTCCCAAAAATATTTTTTTTCTGAGATTTAGCATAATATAGTCCCATATTGAACATATATTTTTCTTGAAATTTTTAAAATTCATTTACTATTTTTCATATGGTCAAAACTGCCGAATATTTACACATTTATCATAAATTGTACTTTTGTCCAAAAATTTCAAAATTTACAGGGTATACTCCTATTATATACATGTACTCCCAATAAAAATTTCACCAATTTTGGAGTTAATCACAAGGAATTATAAGGGTTTACTTTTAAAATAGTCTTTTTCCATAAAATCCATAACTCTTAATCTATACATCAAAAAATCGCCATTTTTGGACACAATATAGAAAACTCATCAAATTATCATTTTAATTTTTCCAAAATTTTTGAGGGTCGAAAAATTACTGAACCTAAAATGGATTTTCACCCGCCATGTGGTAATCCACGAGATGATCATTTCTACAATTTAATAAGGAATGAATACAAAGTATCATTCACCATGCATGCAGGTAATCCACATGTATAAAGTTATTCCAATGTAATAATAAAGAATGGAATAATGAAAGAATTCACCATGCATGCGATAGACCGCATGCATGTGTTATTTCCAATGTAATAATAAAGAATGGAACCAGTCATGCGTAGAATCCGTGCATGCATGAAGATATATTCCAAATGTAATAATAAAGAATGGAATAACAACAGAATTCACCAAGCATGCGATAAACCGCATGCATAAAGTTGTTCCAATGTAATAATAAAGAATGGAACCAAGTCATGCGTAAATCGCATGCATAAGATATATTCTAACGTAATAAAAAGAATCTGAACTCAGTCACCAGAATCCGCGATGTAAAGTATATTCCAATGTAATAATAGAAGAATTTCACCATGTATGCAGTACTTCGCATAGACAAGTTATTCCAACATAATAATAAAGAATGGAATAACAGAAGCTCTATTCATGAATACGAAAGAAATAATACCCCTTACTATAATAATAATATCCCTTACCTCGTAAGAAGACCGGATAATCGGAATAGTGAGGTAGCAGACTTCTCTTCTTCTTTTTCTCTATAATTTCTCTCTATTATAATTGCTCTATAACTTTAGTGAATTGGTGAAAATAATGAAGGAATGAGCTTCTATTTATAGAAAAACATAGTTTCGATAATTGCACGTTTTGGGGCTCAAAATATTACAAAGATAATACCTTCCTCTTTTCTTTATTTTTTTTAATTTAGTCCCGCAAGTATTATCAAACTTGCACCACCTCCCCTAATAGTAAATAATGTGAATCAATAGTTCAATCATGTGAATCAATAGTTATAATCATGTGAAAATATAAATTACAATATAGTACCTCCATCTATACCTCCATTTTTAACTTAGTCATGCAAGTATTATCAATCTTGCACCACCTCCCCTAATAGTACAAGAATGTGAATCAATAGTACACACATGTGAACAAATAGTTATAATCATGTGAATTAGTAGCAATTAATTGCTCATTTATCCGGTGAATTACCCGATTGGTCAATATAACCTCCAGACATCAATTAATATCGAAATAAATATCGATTTCCACTAATACTAATAATTCTAACACAATGGAACTATTTTTATCAAAAATTTTATTTTTCAAATTTTGAAGTTTGACTATTTTTAAAAAAGTCAACTATTGACTTTTTGACCAAAAAGTCAACTATTAACTTTTTGACCAAAAAGTCAACCTCGGAAAATTTTGTGTTTACAGTCTATTTTTACTAATTTCATCGTTCCGGACTCAAATATCACGTCTGCGTCTCCAAATTCAACTCCGAACTCAAATTTGATTTTTAATAAAATTTATTCATTATTATTATAATTCGCAATATTTAACAATCAGGTCGTTCCCAAGAAAGAGGGGGCTTTCCGATAAGAATTTCTCCTTATTGGCGCGCAATTAGATGACCAAACCTCTCCTTTACAAAACTTCTAGACATTTTCAATATTGCAAATAATAATATGAATTACTTTGTCGTCTCAATTATTGATTTAATAATATAAAATATTGTGACAATAATTGAATAAAACTGAGTGACTTCTCACGTAAGCATCAATAATCAATATTGTGTGCTACTATGCAACCACACGTATTATACTATACTTTTACCACCGATTATTTTATGACAACTTGCTTACTTTGAAAATTTTTCACATATCACCCTTAACTTTAACCTTTTCTCAGTTTAACCATTTACTAAACATAATAATTATAAGAAAATTGAATACTTTCATTTCATAAAATTTGGGGTCTTACATCTAGCCTTATCCATGGTTATCACTCCATCTTCATCCATCTTGTTTCTGAAGACCCACTTGGTTCCAATGACAGGATGATTCTTTGGTCTTGGAACCAATCTCCATACTTTGCTTCTTTCAAACTGATTAAGTTCTTCCTGCATGGCCTCTATCTAGCTGGAGTCTTCCATAGCATCCTCTATTTTCTTTGGTTCCATTTGTGATAGGAAGCTTAGATAAAAGCATTCATTTTGGGTGGCAGCTCTTGTTTTGACTCTTGCACTCGGATCTCCAATGATTAGATCTTGAGTGTGATCTCTTGCCCATCTACTTCCTGTTGGGACATATGTTCTTATGCATTCTTGTCTTATATCTTTAAGAACTATTTCTTCTTCCTTATGTGGAGGTTCGTTGTCTCGTATAGGTCTCTCTACGATCTCATTTCCTTGCTCAACGATTTCACTATCTGGTACTACGATCGTAGTGTTGAGCTCGACGACTTTGTTCATAGTGTCTGAACTGTTGGTCGTAGTGTCTTGGGGCACTATTTTGTCTAAGTCTATCTCATCAAAGATGATGTGAATCGAGATTTCAACACTCAGTGTCTTCTTGTTGAACACTCTGTAGGCCTTACTGTCTGTGGCATATCGAAGAAAGATTCCTTCGTCTAATTTTGATTGAAACTTTGTCAAGTACTGCTTTCCATTATTAAGTATGTATCATGCACAGCCGAAAACATAAAAGTAGTTGACACTTGGCTTTCTTCCTTTCCACAGTTCATAAGGAGTCTTTTTAATCGTAGAGTGTATGAGTGATCTGTTCTGAGTGTAGCATGCAGTGTTGACAACTTCTGCTCAGAAGTATTCAGGCAGATGGGCTGCTGCTAACAAAGTTCTTCTAGCTTCTATCAATGTCCTGTTCTTTCTCTCGGCTACTCCATTTTGTTGGGGAGTTCGTGGAGCTGAAAAATTGTGACTAATGCCATTGTCTATACAGAACTGATCCATTTATGAGAAATCGAATTCTCTGCCATGATCACTTCTTATGGCCTTGATTTTCTCTCCTTTCTCGTTCATCACCAGCTTGAACATCTTGATCAGTTGGGAGCTTGTTTCATCCTTTGAGGTTGTAAAGAACACCCATGTAAATGGTGTAGTCAATGCATACTTACTAGAGAGTATCTCTTTCCCCCAAGGCTCATCATTGGAATTAGCCCAAAAAGATCCATATGTAGCTATTGCAGAGGGTTATCAATTGAGTTGATGGTTTTGCTCTTGAATGAGCTTCTGGTTTGCTTTCCAAGTTGACAGGCATTGCACGACCTTTCTTTGACGAAGTTAAACTTGGGTAAGCCTGCAACTAGTTCTTTTGAAGCTAATTTGGACATGATTTTAAAGTTGAGATGAGATAATATTCGACGTCATAGCCAGTTCATTTCTTCAGATGCTTTAGCCAAAAAAACATATAGTCTCGTCTGAGCTTAGTTTTCCAAGGTTTACTGTGTAGACATTTCCTTCTCTTGTTCCGGTTAACTTTACAGCAGATGTCTTCAGGTCTCGGACTTGACATTGATTGTTGAGAAATGTTACTTGAAGACCATTGTCACAGAGTTGGCTAATGCTTAGAAGGTTGTGTTGTAGTCCTTCCACATAGGCCACTTTGCTGAAGGATACTGCACCATTTCCAACTGAGTCATAGCCTCTTGTCTTGCCAGAGCCGTTGTCTCCAAAGATGACCGAGGGACCCTCCTTCTCTATGTAATCAGACAAAAAGGTTTTGTTCCCTGTCATGTGCCTTGAGCATCCACTGTCCAGATACCAGGTTGTGATCGTGGAGCTCTTTTCCTGTAATAACATTAAACCTTCATTTTGGTACCCATACTTGCATGGGTCCTAAATTGTTAGTGCCCTTGGGGACCCAAATCTGCTTGATTTTCGGTCTCACATGCATGGAATTGTAATAACATTTTGCAACCTTGTGGCCAGCTCTGTAGCACACAAAATATTTGTTATGATGCATGTTTGTGTGTGTGTGAAAGTTCTTCCTCCATTTGGACTTTTGTGGGTTATTGGTCATCCTCTTAATAGGCTGATATTCCTTCTTCCATGTGTTCTCTCGTTTCATGATTTGTGAGGAGTATATCTTACTTCTATTGTACCTTCCCGGTTGGTTCGTAGAGTTGATCTCATTGGACTCTACGATCCTTCGAGGTTGGTGAGTAGTAGCTAGATTACTCTTCTCTTTTCTGAAACCCAGACCGGCATGAGATCCCTTACTCCTGGGAATATGAATTGAATCAGCTGAGCAGGATTTGACAGGCTCAACCTTCTGTGAGGATTTCATAAATGTAATGCCTCTACTAAAACCTGAGGCATTACTAGTGCTAATTTCCTTTGCTTTTTCCACATATGACTCTGAGGTAGATTCCCCAAAGCCTAACCCTATTTTATCAGAGACACTTCTCTGGTTAGAGATTAAGGAGTCCATGGATGAAGAGGATTTATTCCATTAGAGATTGTGTTTTCTAGATCCTCAATCTTAGAGGTTAGACTAGACTCTCTTTTTGCACTGAACTCATTTGTTTGTCTCAAGAGCTTATTCTCAGCTTCAAACTCGGAGAGAGAATCAGTACTGAGAAGGGCTATTTCCAGTTCTTCTTGAACCTTTTCTTTCTCCTTTTGAAGAAGTGAATAATCCTTAGACAGAACTCTAAACCACTTCATGTATTGGTGCAGATCAAATGTTATGCCATGTAGTGCAGTTCTAAGGTCATCAATGTCTACATCAGGAGAGTTAAAGTTAAATACCTCATCGATACTTACTTCATGTATGTTAGAGTTCTGTTTGTCCCTTGCATTTTTGGCCATCAGGCAGAGATTTGCCATTTGAGGATCTTCATCATCTCTAGATTCCGAAGTTGAGTCATTGTCTGAGTCACTCCAAGATCCTCTAGCTACAAGGCCTTTGTCTTTCTTCTGTGGCCTTTTGTTGCCTTTGTATTCCTTCTTTGAATGTGATTTCTTCTTGAGTTCTTCTCTGAGAGGTTTGTTGCAGTTGGCAATGAAGTGGCCCAGTTTCTTGTAATTGTAGCATAGGTCATTCATTTGCTCCTGGCTGCTGTAGTTGCTGACATTCTTTGGATTGCTGGTTTTGCCTTGTCGCATGAACCTTCTTAGTCTTTTCACCAGCATTGCAAGGTCCTCATCATCATCTTCATCGTAGTCAGAATCAACTTCAGTGCTGACTTTGGAGGTGTTATCAGTTGCTTTGAGAGAAACTCCTTTATCCTTCTTTCTTCCTTCAGATAAGGTTTCGCTTTCGTTGAGTCGACTCCGGTTCAGATGTGAGTGAGAAGGTTGCCATACAACCTGCTTGGATGAATGATCATTTCATGTAAATTCTTCAATTCTCTAACGGCAGTGATTTTGGCATCCCACTTGCTTGGTAAGGCTCTCATGAAATTTATGATTAGATCTTTGTTTGGATAGATCTTTCCATAGGCTCGTAGAGAGTTGAGCAGAACATTATATCTTTCGTAGGTGGAAGTGACGTTCTCTCCTTGAACGTGAGCAAACATCTCATATTGTTGAGTCAAGAGAGATTGTTTATTTTCTCTGACTTCTTCTGTTCCTTCATGCATAATGAGTAGTGTTTCCCAAACTTCCTTTTTGTTTTGTTGTTGACCACGTTTTCAAATAGACCATCTTCTAAGGATTGGAACAAGATGTTCTTGGCCTTTTTGTCGAGCTGGACAGCTCTCTTCTCGTTTTCTGTCCATTCTCTTTTGACCTTGATTTGTACTCTATCTGGGTCATCTGTAGTTGGTGCAAGCTTTGTAGGAACATAGGGCCCATTCTGAACAGTTTCAAATAGATCTTCATCTATTTAATCCATGTAAGCTTGCATCCTTACCTTCCAGTTAGAAAATTTATCTTTGTTGCACATAGGTGGCTTGCTACCTCTTCCAGTCTTTGATTCGCTTGGAAAGTGTGCCATTGGATATACTCAACCTTTGTAGGCTATATTATAGAACCTGCTTTGATACCAATTGTTAGTTCTCGGAGGCATAATAGTTATCTAGAAGGGGGGTTGAATAGATATTAAAAACTTTTCTTTGTATTTAGACAGTTTTGATAAAGATCTTAAGCACAGCGGAATTAAGGTTTCGTTGAAATCCTCTTTTGAATAGTGAGTTAAAGAGAGTGAGGCAGTTATAACAGTTATAACAGTTATAGCAAGAATGAAATAGACACAGTTGTTTTTAAGTGGTTCAGAGCACTTAAAGCTCCTAGTCCACTCTTCTACTATTCGAGTAGGAAATCCACTAAGGATGTCTTTTACACTTTCTAAATCTCACAGATTCCTTCTAGACCAGCAGTTTAGGTACTTCTTAGTTCACTCTTGAACTCTTCAAGTCCAGCAGACTTGGTTCTTCACAGTTCACTTAGAACTCTTCAAATCCTTCAGACTTGGAACTCTTACTTCAATTGATTGGTTGTTGTTGAGATCGTGATTGGTGCTACTCAGTTGCTTAAGCACTTGTTCAAAAGAACTGAGTAGCTAAGCAAGCTTTCTCTTTTTCTTAGATCGTAGAGATGAGTATTGAGTTTTGTTGTGCGTTTTTGTTCAATGCTTGCATCCGTCTCTCATCTGTCTGTGTTCTGTATATATGTGATCTTTTTAAATCTATCTGTTGAAGTCATCTGATGAGGCATTAAATGCGTTTGACATTTCTGAGCTTTAATGGAGACTTTTCTGCGCATCTCCTGAATTGCAATCTGGCTCACTGACACAACAGACTACTTTCTCACCTAACACCTGAAAAGGTGTTTTCCTCTGCCCAATGGTCCTTTTCTTAGCTTCTTGAATACGTTCCTTTTGATCAATACTAAGGATATCTTTTGTACCATTGGGACTGGTGAGTGCTTCAATGTTTAAAACCCATTCCACATTTGTTGGAATTCGTCTCCAAACAAAAGATAGGGCTCGATGCTTCTGACACAAGACAGATGATACTCTACGATGCATATCGTGGTGTCTTGTTATATTTGTGATTGGTCTGAATAGAACACTACAATTTCTTTTAAGGGTTTGCAAGCTACGATCTTTGCACACTACGATCTTAGAGTTAGCTTCGGCAAACGTCTGGACCACTCTACGATTTCTGAAGAGGTCCTTCAAGGCAGATACACTACGATCTTCTAAGCTCTACGATCCTGCCTTGGCTTCTACAATCTGTTGATCAGCTTGGTAGACTACGATTCTTGTTGAAGCCTATCTATTTCTTTCAAGTCATAAATCAACCTAACATCTTTGATCTCTTTATCTATACATTCGTTTATAGAATGATGAACATTAAAAGTTAAGATCAACCTAACAATTTTGATCTATCACTAAGTCCTTGTACATATATTCCTTGAAGGACTTTAAATATAATCATGAGCATTTAATTTAAACATCAAATCAAAACATGCATTCTTCCAACATTATTGTTGTTATTGTTATTATTATTATTATTATTAATTTAAGGCAACATTTTAATAGTCGTTGCAAAAAGTTGTATAAAATAAGCACGAAAATAAAAATTGTTGCCAATGAATGTGGTCCATATTAGGCAACGAAATATAGCAACAAAAAAACTCTTGTTGCCCACGATGAGAAGAAATCAAGTGGTTAGAAATTTTGCAACGAATTTCTAACGAATTTTGTTTCTAAATTTTGCAACTACTTATGAATTTCGCTGCAAAAAGTGAAAGCCTGACATAATCTACAACGAAGGATAAGTTCATTGCTAAACATACACTTTTAGCAACGACTTATAAAGTCGTTACCTGAAAAATCGTTCCTAAAGCACCATTTTTAGCAACAAAAAACTTTCGTTGCCCACGATGACAGGAAAACAAGTGACCAAAAATTTTGCAACGAATTTCTAACGAAAATTTTTCCCGCCAATGAATTAGCAACGAAATTTTGCAATGACTTATGAATTTCGTTGCAAAAAGTGAAAGCCTGACACAATCTACAATGAAGGACAAATTTCGTTGCTAAATTTAGCAACGACTTATAAAGTTGTTGCATGAAAAATCATTGCTAAAGGCCCATTTTTTGTAGTGTGGTCTGGGAGGATTCTCCACCATAATTGGAACTCTTTCCATTGCTCCAATTAATCATATTAACCTCCTCTTTTTTGTGTTGAGGAATAGGGTTGTCTTGTACATGATGTTGGTCGGGTTTAGTTACCACGATCTCACCGTTGTCGATCAAATCCTGGATCTTGTGTTTCAAGGCCCAACAATCCTGAGTATCATTTCCTGGAGATCCAGCATGATAAGCACACTTCCAGTTAGCATTGAAACCCTTCCCATTTGGGTTTGCTGGTGGAAGAAGATGCGTAATTTTCTTTTGAGTTGACAGAAGATTGAGAATATTCTCGAGTGAGTCCCCTAAGGGTGTGAACACTCAGTTGCGTCTGACTTCTCCACTCTTAGGTAATGGAGGGTTTGAAGACTGTGCTTAAAAGGGGGAGTAATTTCTCCTCTGGATAGGCAAGTTCTGACTGCCTTTTTAACCTTGTAGTATCCAGGAAACATCCTCCTCTTTCTTCTTATGGAACCTCCGTGGGTTGTCTCCATAAGTTCCGGACTAGATGTGTTTAGCAACAGCTTTTAGAGCGGCTAGGTCTTGGATCATTCCTAACTTCAATCCCATCTCAGCCATCTCTCCATGTTTGATCATTTCAGAAAATGGCTTGCCAATGCCAGCTAAGACTCTCTCATAGAATGGAGCTTCTTGTATGTCTATGAAGGTCATCACCATTTCCGACTCAGTCATAGAGGGAATAACTTGAGCAGCAAGGCACCTCCACCTTTGAGCATACTCTCAAAAAGACTCATTGGCTTGTTTCTTAACGTTGGTAATTTGGTACCGATCCGGAGCCATCTGAGACTGGAAGCTGTACTAACTGAGGAAGGCATGATCTAGCTTCTCCTAGTTATGGATCTTAGAATTGTCTAATCTGGTATACCATGATCGGGCTTCTCCAGTCAGACTCTTTTGAAATAGCTGCATTCTGAGCTTCTCATCCTCGCCATAAGATCCGAGTTCTCCAATGAACACCTTTCAATGTGTGTAAGGATCTCCCAACCCATCATACTTTTCAAAGTCAAGAGTCTTGAACTTCTCTGGATAATGAACACAAGGGAAAAAATACAGAGGTCGACATATGAGACACTCCCGTGTGCTCGAATCCCTTTTATAGACCGAATGGTCTCTTCCATTTGAAGGACTTTGTTCCTGATATCACTGGTGTCTGGATCTTCTTTGAGATGGGTGTTTTCAGGAATTTTGTTGGACTTATCCAACTGAAGCTCAGGTATTGGATTTGCTTGATCCGCACCTTGTGTTCCTCCATGTGCAGAGGATTCTGTATGTATGGGTATTCGTGGACCATGGGTAGACTGGTGTAGTTCTTTAAGCAGAACAACCAAATCTGTAATTTGTTTGCTTAATCCGTTAAACTCTTCACGAGAGATAAAAGCAGGATTAGTTTGATCAGATGAAGATATAACTGGTTGTAGGCTTATTGCTTTTTTGGACTTTGAATGGGTAACATGCCCAATTGTTTCCCTATAAAAACTTGTGTAGTTTAGTCTCAGGGAATGTATAAATGTTTACATGCTATCATAATGTGTCCGTTTTAGGAGTATTATCCTGCAAAACGGATGTCAGTTGTTTGTAATACAAGATAACATGTCAGGCTTTAATATGCATGTACACATATTCTTCATATTTCCCATTATACTAAGATTGACATGGAATGAAATTACAAATAATTTGTATTTACAAGTAATTAAAATGGGAAAGTATGAAGAAACTTCCCTCTGCGTTTGGTTTATCAAAGGCTGATCTATCTTAGGTTACTCTTGCGACTTTTTGGGATGAAGGTTCCCAGATCATCGCAATTTACTTGACGGGATTTTAATCCGGTCTTTCAACTAGAGCGAATCTGGGTGGTGCCTTTCCTGAGCCTCATTCGAACTAGTCTCCCTACGAGTCCAGTAATCAAACAACGATGGGATAGCCTCCTGAAGGAGGGACCACACAACATACATTCACATGCAACGTGTCTCACCGTTATGGGAATGATGACATATGCGAAGCACTAATATCGTATGTAGATATAGTGTAAAGCATTAAGTGCAGTAAGTAAAATGCATTCATACACATTCATCAAAAATGTAAATGTAACATCCACACACAAGCAGATAACAATTTTGAAAAGTTTGTAGAAGCGACTTAAGTCCTCTGACTGGAGTCCCCAGCAAAGTCGCCACCTGTCGACGTCGGGATTTTTACTATCCCTTTTCTGTTCTTATCTTTTGGTGTTCTCATGTTAGGTGGGATTTGTTTGAAAAAACAAGTTGTGAAAAGGTCTGACATATATATATCGACGATTGGACTGTAAGAGTCGCCAGTTGGTATTTTTAAATGTTTGCACCAACTCAACCGAAAAAAGGTTTGCACATTGACCATGCGATGTAACACTGCTAAACTGGTCTGTGAAACCGAGATTCATTAGGGTCCGGGGACTTGCTTATGCGAAGGGAAGGTGTTAGGCACCCCCCGACATCCGTGTTACCATGGTGACCACCACTTTTCAAGGTCAATGTGCAATTATTTGGAAGTAGTGATATGCCTCGTTCGCACCTATATACAAAGGGTTCGAATTTTATGTAAAAATTTAATTTTAACAAGATATAGCAGTGATGTTTTATAAAAGAGGTTTTTTCAAAACCTTATGCTCAATAGTAATTGAGGCATTTGATACTTTCATTTTATTAAATGTTCGGCTTGATTGCTTTTATTTTCGAGATACGAGGCATCTTCGAGAAAATAATATACATAGCAGTGCCAAACTCCTTATGGGCATGGGAGCCGTCTAAGGAAATTCAAACACAATGAATAATGTACAAGCTGATTACAGCTGAAAATGTCCATCACGGGAACCGAATCTAGATTCAGGAGACTGAATCTGTGATCACATGATTCTTAGGCTCACATGATGTAGAAGTTTATATGAAAGCTATAAGCAGTTATATATATATAAGGTGTAAATATATATATATATATATATATATATATATATATATATATATACAGACTGTCAACCACCACGAAGCACCTCCATGGGGGACTGGAAATATAAATATATAAAAGCGGTAAATATATATCTAGAGACAAGATCAACCACCACGAAGCACCTCCATGGGGGACCAAAAATGTAAATAAAGCAGTAACTACGATTAACCGCCACGAAGTAAACTCCAGGCGGGATGAAATATAAATAAAGTAGTAAAAATGATCAACCGTCACGAAGTAAACTCTAGGCGGGATGGAATGTAAATAAAGCAAAGAAAGGCCACAAGTAAACTCCAAGCCCGATAAAATATAAATATATATATATATATATGGGTTCCATCCACGAAGAATCGGTTCTTATGGAGCAACCCCTTTTTTAGCCTGTGAAAAATTCGACTAGAGCAAAAAAAAAAATCCACAGGCCAAAAAAAGGGTTGCTCCACAGCAACCGGTTGCTGTGGATAGAACCCCTATATATATACACCAAACAAAATAAAAAACCATGGACCAAAGTCCGGGCATACACACGCAACATGACTCTCAACGTGAAGGACGGTGTGTGCAAAATGTGGAGAAAAGGCTTTATAAGGTGTAAGAAGGCTTACAGTGGACTGGTAAAGAAGATTTCTATAGCTTTAAATGGATGAACACTCGGTTCCCACCGGTAAAAATATAGCAATATATGAGCTCACAAGTGTTTAAAATGAGAAAGCACTTAGTTTACATTGTGTACAGAGCAAATTGGATAGAGCTTTCTCATCGTTTTCTCTTAGAAAATGGCTACCCCAAGCCCTCTATTTATAGAGGGGGGAGCCGCAGGTGCACCTGTGGCTTCCCGGGGTGCCCCGGGCTCTGCGGGTCCTGCCATCTTGAAGTACGTGCACGCTTACAACGTGTTTTCTGCTCGAACTTTCAGAACTTCAATCTGGGCATCCGATTAAGGTGTATAAAACCTGTTTCAGAGTTCTGTTGTCGAGAGCTACACAAATGACATGGGGTTAGAGGTTGTAAGAAGTCAGGAAGATGGGACCATGCCCTTGGTCTTCAAGCTTTAAATTCCATCCAGTGTGATGTCTTGTGTAGTAGTCACTTGGGATTGCAACTATTTTATTCTTGTGGGATACTGCTATGAGGAATGTATGTTGAAAATGTATTGAGACGGCGCGCATGTGGGATCGAGGTGGAAAAATGACCATTTTTCCCCTCACCGGGGTTATCTCCAGTTTGGGCTAATATAGTAGTCGTTTCTTAGGGTTATCTCTGAGATTAGGCTACTACAAGTGCTGAATATCCTCAGGGTTATCTCTGAGGTATGCCTGACTCCCCCAAGGTTATCTCCAAGTTTGGACTGAGTGCCTCGGGGTTATCTCCGAGGTTGAAGCTGACTGTAAAGGTTGAAATGAGCATCTTCGGGGTTATCTCTGGAATTGTGACTTCACTCCTCGGGGTTATCTCTGAGGTTGAGAATAAAACTCCCGGTGTTATTCTTGAGTTTGAATATCTCGGGGTTATCTTCGAGATTGAAAAGGCTTATCCGGTGTGATTTCTGAAACTACAACTGCTTTGTCCTCCAGGGTTATCTCTGAAAGACGATTCTGCCCTCCTACAATGTTAGTAACAGGAATGAAAAATTTCGAGTGTCTACAAGATGTTCAGCAACCTCTTCTTTAGTATTTGAATACACAAGAATGTCATCAATGAACACAACCATGAACTTATCCAAATACGGTATAAATAATCTGTTCATCAAGTCCATAAATGCAGCTAGCGCATTCGTCAGTCCAAATGACATTACTAGGAACTTATAATGGCCGTAACGACTTCTAAATGTTATCTTTAGTACATCCTCAATTCTAACCTTCAACTGATGATAACCAGTTCTCAGGTCAATCTTTGAAAAATATCTCGCTCCTTTAAGTTGATCAAACAGATCGTCTATTCTTGGTAACGGATAATTGTTCTTGATTGTCACCTTATTCAACTCTCTATAATCTATACACAACCTCATCAAACCATCCTTCTTCTTTACAAACAACACCGGTGCTCCCCACGGAGATACACTAGGTTGGATGTACTTCTTGTCCAATAACTCTTGTAGCTAGATCATTAACTCTTTCATTTCTACCGGAGCCATCCTATATGGTGCTTTTGATATCGGTGTTGTCCTCGGTACTAAATCAATCACAAATTCTATCTCTCGGTCTGGTGGATGTCCCGAAAGTTCTTTTGGAAAGACATCCCCAAACTCATTAACTATAGGTATCTGCCCCATGTCCAAATTCACCATCCGTGTATCCACTAAATGAGCCAAATTACCTTCACATCCTTTCTGTAACATCCTCTTGGCCTGCATCATCGTTAGATAATTTGTTTTTCTTGGCGACTTGCTGCCATAAAATACAACCTTAGACTTATTTGGGGTCTTAAGGCGTATGCTCTTCTTCTGACAGTCTATAACTGCCTCATGGTTAAATAACCAATCCATCCCTAGGATAACATCAAATTCTCCTAAGCGTATCTATAATAACCATGAATTTTAAGTCACTTTGTAAGTATATTATTGATATTGTATATTTTGTGTCACATAGTGATTAAATATGTGATGACATATGGGGGAAAGAGTATAGCAATATAAATATATATATATATATATATATATATATTGTATGTGTTGATATATATACTTATTGATTATATGAATTAAATTAAAAAGGGAAGCCACATAACCTAATTATATATTAGGTGTGGTAATTAAATAACCTAAGGGTTATGGTATTAAAGAACTGCTAGTATTTAAAATGTATACTAACCTAAGAGGTTAATTTTATTTATCTCAATTGCTTATTTATTTTAAACCTAATTAAAGCAAACCTGATTAGGTTATAAATTAAAGGGTCATCAGTAAGTATTTAAATCCCAAAAGATGGAGCTAGAAACCTTAAATAAACAATTAGGGTAAGAGACATCAAAATTAATGGACTATGTTACTCACATGGCCCAAATAATTAATTAAGAAGCCCAAAGGAATTAAATTAAAGAACCAATCCCTAGCCCAATTATTTAAGGACATTTTAGGCATTTGATTAATCAAATTGGGCATAAAAATAATAAAGAAAAAATGGCTAGTTGATTTGATACTTAAATTTCCATAAATGGTAAACTAATCTCTTTTTATCTTAAGCTCTTAAACAAAGTACATGCGTGTCAAGCTCCCATTGGTGGGAAATCCTAATCTAGATTACATGTAATACTAAAAGATAAGATGATGGTTATTGCCTAGAGGGTAAAAGAATTATGGGGGATATTAGTATATATATAGATTTTATATCTATAATAATATATTAATACCTTCATTTCATCTCATTTCATTTCCATTTCCATCTCATTCTCTTCCAAGCTAAAAGGAAGAAAAGAAGACGAGATAGAGTGAGAGAGAGAGGGCTGAAATATTGAGAGGAAAAGAGAGGAGAGATTTCATCATTCATGCACCCAAGTTCCTTAACTACTTTGGCAAGATAAGAAGGATTGCTAGAAAATCAAGGTAAAGATTTATCCTAGTTCTTTCTTTCTTAGTTTATTTTATTTTCAGATTTTTAGAGGGGTAATGTTCTAAGACTTAAGAACCCTTAGATATTTATGTTTTATGTAAGGATCTAACCCTCTTGAGTGTTAGAATTACGATCCAAAGGAAGAAAATGAACTAATGTTCATAAAGGGTGAAAAACCCTAGCTTTTTCTTCACTTGGATCATTTATAACTTGAGATCTACATCTCTGATTTGTGATCCGTCAAAGGATGGTGCTAGATATATAAGTTAACTAGTAAAGCCAAGTGGTAGAACCCCAAACCACTGATTTTTTCAGCCACGGTTGCTGGTGGAGCCAAAATAGTCCACCATATAACAAAACTAGTGGACAATTTCTATCCACTTGCTACCAAGGGCAGTTTCATCAACTTTCTACATTTTAAAAATTCTCAGAAAAATCAGAGAGGTACCTTGATGAGTTATCTACATGTAAGAAAAAGAACGGGCACATTTCGATGTATAGAATGGGAGGAATGGTCTTTACCGTAAAGGACTATTTAAAAAGAAAACTCTAATAATTCATTGTGTATAACTGAGAAACATTTGAAATTTTACAGTGAGTTAGTATATGTTATAAGAGCATACCCTAAAAATATCAGATTTTTAGGGCAAAACTCAATTTATTAAAAATGTAACAAGATCTAGGTGTTTTAGGCACTTTAAAAATAGTAAAACAAGTTCTTAAATTCCAGGAAAATTTGGGAATCATTATTGGGTCATACACTGTCCAAATCCAAAAAAGAAGAATTTTTGGAATCAGTTTGGTATTTTTCCTAAAAATGATGAAGTTATGAATAAAAGGAAATAAATAGTTAAATGATGTCATAAATAAGAAAAATGTGATTTTAATACTTGAATACTCCTAATATATAATATTTTGACTATTTGGGGGTATTTTGGTAATTTATAATAAGAAGTATTATTTATGACCTTTTATGGGTATTAAATAAGTAGTTTGATAAAGGGTGAACAATTAGAATAAATTGTTTATTGACCTAATAAATTATTAAAATGTTATTATGATATTAATAATATTAAATTAAAATATTATTAATATAATTAACAATATTAGATTAAAATATTCTTAAAAGATTAATAATATTAGATTAAAGTATTATTAGATGATTAAAATATTATAAATAAATAATAAAATTCAAAATTAAATTTTATTAAAATATAATAACATTAGTAAAGGAATAAAACATTATTAAATGATTAATAATATTAATATATGAATAAAATATTATTAAAATGTTAATAATATTAGAAAGCGAATAAAATATTATTAGTTGATTAATAATACTAAGGAGCAAGTAAAATAATATTAAAAATAATAATATTGGACGAGTTTAGGATAATGTTTACGTAATAGTAATATTATCAAGGGATAATCATGTTACTATGGAATTAATGTAATAACTAATATTTAATTGTGTGACTAAATATTAGGTAATTTAATATAGAGTAATGGTATATGATTTTGCTAATCGGAAGGTCAATTATAGGTCTTTCGAAGGAAGGTAGATAGATTGTTAACTGGAATACATTTATTTTTATAGCAGTAGACTACAGACAAGGCAAGTTCCCTAACTCAAACTCTAGTTATTATTTTTCATGCATGTTAGTGGATAATTATTATTGATTATTCCACATCTATGATTATTATTGAATATTCGCATTTATTGCAAGTTCTCTATACCGAGACTTTACTTTTCGCAAGTACGTTATTTAAGCTCGAGTTTTAATTCTCAAGCATGTGCTAAGGGGTTTAATTATGTAAAAATTTTCCACATCATTGTTATATATATTTGCACTGTGTGCATTTCAATTCGTACATTCTTTGACCTGTACCTTATTTAAAAGTTCTATAATCCATAAATTGTGGAAGTTTGAGTTTGAACCCTTTTTCGGTCAGACAGTTGCAAGAAAAACATTTATAAAAGTTATCCAGGCCATTTGATGGTACGGATTCTTAGACTGAAGTGAACTCCCCTTATTATAGGGGAGTACCCCACGTATCTAATATAAGATACACACCACAGAGTTAAATGTTATGCATATACATAGTGTACGAGAGGTTGATCCCCTTGAGTACGTATTCTGAGCCATTAACCAAGGGGTCAATTAGCTATTGATTCCCTTGGAAGTTGTTCATAGTCTACTTGACTACTTAATATTCTAAAAGCACTTTTTGTCTCTTGCTTTTGTTATTCAGATATTAAATCTTTCCAGATATTCATTTCATTCATGATATATATTATTCTTATTGTACTTAAACTTGTTGAGCAAACTAGTTGCTCATCCTATATCATGAACATTATTGCAGTTAAGCCCGAGACCTCAGGCAAAGGCAAAGGCAAGGGCAAGGAGAAGATGAAGTAATAAACTTCTAATAGCAACACTTTTGTTTCATGCTAATTACTGTACTAGGGTATTTTGTAAGTTGTGTTAAGGTTCAGACCTTGGGACTAGTAACACCTTTTGAATGAACAACATATGTTTACTATATTCCACATTTAGTTATTGTATATTGTTTAGAGGTGAATGTTTGTATTGGATCGTGATGATCAAGTCCGGGTGTTTGAGACTCGAATCTGGGGGCGTCACGAGTTGGTATCAGAGCTGTAGGTTTTAAACATTAGGAATGCAAAACCTAGGTAATAACCTTAGAAGAAAACTCGTATAGAGTATGCTAGGAGATGAATTGTGGAAATTCATCTAGTATATATAGTACATAATAAAATATCATTTCATTTACCAATGAATATATTTTATTGTGGTACTGATGTTGTGTCCTTGTTTTATTATAAGATGCCTGGAGATAGTCAGGGGAATCATTCAGTACATCAGGAAGAGACTGTGCCAAAGGTGATGGTGGATACCTCACAGGATGAGATGATTAGTGACTAGCTAGCGAAGAATTATGAGCTAGAGCAGAGGATTTTAGAGTTAGAGGAGCAGAATATGACACATCAGTATATAAAGCAGCAGTATAAGGATGCTTCTAGTCAGGCACATATTGAGTTATTAGAGGTGCGAGTGCAACTGGAGCAGGAGAAGGCAAAGTTTTGAGTACTAAGTGTAGAGCATCAGGCGATGCAAAATGAGTTTGATCTAGAGATTGCAGATAAGATATGCGTAGATGATGCGTTTTATGAGTCAACCAAGCGGGTTGACTAGTTAGAGACAGCACTGCAGGCCATGGAGGTCAGGGTCGAGACCTTGGGACTGGCTCTGGACTCGGCGTATGAGGGCCAGCTCAGTGGGACTAGGAGGTCGCGTATCGGGATAGGGGAGTCGATTTGCTCAGTTCGACGAAGAGTTATGGAGGGGTTGTTTCCCCATGAGCCTGTTCAGGTGACCCAGCAGGGCCACCAGTGATGTTGTGTTATGGATCAATTGTAGATAGATGCATTATTAACCCTTTTTTTAAATAAGGTTTTATGTTGATGTAAACCTCAATGGGTGTGGGGTAGTAGGTAGGTAGGTTGTATCCCTATTTGTGTATGTATGGGAGTATCATTTTGAGTAAATCCCATCTTTTTTTGTTTAAAATGGGATAGTAACATTTATAGTAATATGCCAGGTATAAAAGTGTAAGACTCAAAGATTTGGTATATGAATATAAATGTAGTATTATGTTATGTGTTCTAAGAAAATTAAGATAGTGAGTTATCTATTTGATAATATATTTAATTCAGCAAACTAAATCCATTAATCGGGTAAGCTAAATTTTGATAGTCCAGTAAACTAAATTTATCACATCATGAGTATGTGATTGTTTGAGTTTAAATCATGTGTTGCATACTAAACACTAATAAGATGTGGCATAAGATGTAAAACAAGGAAGCGTTCAACTGAATAAATTGTGTGGAGGTTGCGGAAAGACCCACTCGGGAGAATGCATAAAGGGAAAGAATGTTATGCTACAACTATGGGCAAGAATGACATATTTCACCCAATTGTCTTAAGCCAAGGAAGGGAGGTTGTTTTTCTTGTGGAGGGACACGGCATCATTTCAAAGATTATCCACTGAAGAAGAACACTGACGGAGGAAACGACACAAAGGGCAGTAACACCTAGTTAACCATCGAAGGAGTAGCTCAGTCCCTCAAGCCGACAGCTAGAACCTTCAATATGACTGTGCAAGATGTAGTGGCATCCAAGGATGTGGTGTCAGGTATCATCTCAATCAATGATATTAATGCCTACGTATTATTTGATTCGGGTGCTACTTCCTCATTTCTTTCTGAAGAATTTGCTAAACGGTTAGACTTACCTCAAGAAAAGTTAGAGAACCCTATGAGCATAGAAGTAGCAAACAAAGAAATTATTCCCGTAAACTTCATTCATAGGAACTGTTGTGCCGAGTTGAGAGGATTTATACTTAACGTGGATTTGATACCGATTTATCTTGGGAGTTCGACGTTATCCTTGGAATGGATTTGTTATCGAGTCACGGAGCGGTTACTGTCTGTAAAAAAGAAGTGTGTACACCTGAAGACTCTGAATAAGTTGAAGGTGGTATTCTTTAGTAGTAAATCATCGAGACAATCTTGTTGTCTGACGATGATGCAAGCATAGAGGTTGCTTAGGAAAGGGTACATAGGTTATTTGGCTCACGTGGTTGATACTCGACGAGTCGAGGGTGAACTGAGTCAGATACCTATTGTAAGGGAATTCACTGACGTTTTCCCAGATGAGATTCTAGGGTTGCCACCGGATAGAGAAGTTGAGTTCGTGATCGACTTAGCACCAGGAATCGCACCAATATCGAAGGCACAAGTAGAGATGAATGAATTAATGGTTCAATTGCAGGAGTTGTTAGACAAAGGTTACATTAGACCGAGCGTATCACCATAGGAGCACCATATTTGTTCGTAGAGAAGAAAGATGGTTCGATGAGGCTTTGTATCGACTATCGTGAATTGAACAAGGTTACCATTAAGAATAGGTATCCGCTGCCCATAATAGACGATCTGTTTGATCAACTCTAGGGAGAGAAATACTTTTCAAAGATTGATTTAAGAACAGGTTATCATCAACTGAAGGTGAGGTGGGAGGATGTCCTGAAGACGGCATTTCAAACTCGTTATGGACATTTTGAGTTTCTGGTGATGTCATTTGGACTGACAAATGCACCAGCAGCATTCATGGATATGATGAATAGAGTGTTCAAGCAGTACTTGGACAAGTTTATGGTCGTATTCATCGATGACATCTTGGTTTATTCGGAGACAGAGGAGGAGCATGTTGAACATCTAAGGATTGTATTGGAGGCATTGAGAAGGGAGAAGTTGTACACGAAGTTTTCTAAGTGTGAATTTTGGTTGCAAAGGGTGCAGTTTCTAGGTCACGTCATTGACAAAAATGGTGTTTCGGTGGATCTAGCAAAAGTGGAAGCAATTATCAACTAGGAGCAGCCGAAGATGCCAACTAAGATTAGGAGTTTCTTGGGATTAATGGGATACTATCGGAGATTTATCCAAGATTTTTTGAGGATAACATTGCCATTGACCAATCTGACTAGAAAGTCGGTGAAGTTCGTTTGGATAGAGAAATGCGAGGAAAGTTTTATGGAGTTAAAGAAGAAACTAATTCAAGTGCATGTGTTGGTTTTACCGGACAACACATGAGGTTTCGTGGTGTATAATGATGTGTCACACAAGGGCCTTGGTTGTGTAGTGATGCAGCATGACAAGGTCATTGCGTACTCTTCAAGACAGTTAAAGGACTATGAGAAGGGTTACCCAACTCATGACCTGGAGTTAGCAGTGGTAGTTTTTGCCTTGAAGATTTGGAGGCACTATTTATATTGCGAGAAGTGAGAGATATACACAAATCACAAGAGTCTAAAGTATATTTTCACTCAAAAGGAGATAAACATGAGGCAGTGCCGATGGCTGGAATTGATCAAATATTACGACTGTGAAATTCTGTAGCATACGGAAAAGCAAATGTAGTGGAAGATGCCTTGAGTAGAAATGGCAGGGAGAAATTGATGAAGCTGGCAACTCAGGAAGAATTGGTAATGGATTTTAAACTACTGGAATTGGAGATTAAGTATCTGATGGAGTCGGATGAGAAATTATTTGCAGTAATAGCGAGCCCAACCTTATTGGATAAAATTAAGGAGGCTCCAGAGAAGGATGAAGATTGTGACAGTATCAAGAAGAGAATTGTTGAAGGCGAGGAGCTTAAGTACAGGATTGATAGCACATGACTGATAAGGTTTGAAGGGAGGATCTGGGTACCATTAGATCCAGAATTAAGAGAGAAGATTCTTCAAGAAGCTCACAGTATGAGGTACTCAGTACACCCTAGAAGCACAAAGATGTATTAGGATTTTCGACAGTACTTTTGGTGGTCGAATATGAAACGAGAAGTAGCAAAATGCGTCAGTCAATGTCTGACATGCCAGCGGGTTAAAGTAGAGCACCAACGACCGGGCGGACTGCTTCAACCATTAGAGATTCTAGAGTGGAAGTGGGAGCACATCACAATGGACTTTGTGGTGGGTCTGCCATTGACACAAAAGGGTTTAGATGCAATCTGGATAATTTTGGATCGTCTGACCAAGTTTGCTCATTTTCTACCAATCAGGATACGATACAATCTGGAGCAGCTAGTGAAGCTCTATGTGAAAGAAATCATATTGTATCACGGAGTTTCGGTGTCTATTGTGTCTGACAGACACCCGCGCTTCACATCAAATTTATGGAGAAGTCTGCAGGAGAATGGGAACACACTTGAGGTTGAGTACATCGTATCATCCTCAAACTGACGGCCAAAGCGAGCGGAAGATTTAGACCATAGAAGATATACTTCGAGCGGTCATAATGGATTTAAAGGGTAGCTGGGATGACCATTTTCCACTGGTAGAGTTCGCTTACAACAACAGCTATCACGCTAGTATCGACATGCCACCGTACGAAGCGCTATATAGAAGAAAGTGTCGAACACCGTTGTGTTGGGACGAGGTTAGAGAGCGAAGACTGTTGGGACCTGAAATGGTGTAGCAGACCGCAGATACAGTGAAGCTAATCAGAAATTCCCTGGTAGCAGCACAAGACTGCCAGAAAAAGTGCGCTAATCTACATCGTCAAAAGCGAGACTTTGACGTGGGCAGCTTTGTATTTCTGAAGGTATCTCCCTGGAAGGGGAAGATTCGTTTTGGCAAGAAGGGTAAGCTGAGCCCTAGGTTCGTAGGACCATTCGAGATTTTGAGGTGAGTCAGTGAAGTGACGTACGAGGTAGCGTTTGCCTTTGAACTTGAGCACATTCACAATGTGTTTCATGTGTTAGTGTTGCGGTCATATAAACCTGACTATAAGCACATTATCTCCTATGATCCAATCCAAGTTGAGAAAGACTTGTCCTACAAGGAAGTTCATGTCCATATACTCGATAAGAAATAGCATAAGCTAAGAAATAAGGTTATACATTCTGTAAAAGTTCTTTGGAGGAACCAAAATTCCCGAAGAAGCTACGTGGTAACGCGAGGAAAAGATGAGGGAGAATTATCCACATCTTTTTGAGTAACCTTATGTGTAATTCTGGTGACAAAATTCTTATAAGGGGGGATGATGTAATAACCACGAATTTTAAGTCACTTTGTAAGTATATTATTGATATTGTAAATTTTGTGTCATAAAGTGATTAAATATGTGATGACATATGGGGGAAGAAGTATGGCTAAATAAATAGATATATTGTATATGTTGATATATATGCTTATTGATTATATGAATTGAATTAAAAGGGAAGCCACATAACCTAATTATATATTAGATGAGGTAATTAAATAACCTAAGGGTTATGGTATTAAAGAAATATTAGTATTTAAAATGTATACTAACCTAAGAGGTTAATTTTATTCACCTCAATTGCTTATTTATTTTAAACCTAATTAGGTTATAAGTTAAAGGGTCATAAGTAAGTATTTAAATCCCAAAAGATGGGGATAGAAACCCTAAATAAACAATTAGGGTAAGAGATATCAAAAGTAATGGACTATGTTACTCACAGGACCCAAATTATTAATTAGGAAGCCCAAAGGAATTAAATTAAAGAACTAATCCCTAGCCCAATTATTTAAGGACATTTTAGGCATTTGATTAATCAAATTGAGCATAAAAAAATAAATCAAAAATGGCTAGTTGATTTGATACTTAAGTTTCCATAAGTGGTAAACTAATCTCTTTTTATCTTAAGCTCTTACACAAAGTACATGGGTGAAAAGCTCCCATTGGTGGGAAATCCTAATCTAGATTACATGTAATCTTAACAGATAAGATGATGGTTATTTCCTAGAGGGTAAAAGAAATATGGGGGATATTAGTATAGATATAGATTTTATATCTATACTAATATACTAATACCCTCATTTCATCTCATTTCATTTCTATTCCATCTAATTCTCTTCCAAGCTAAAAGTAAGAAAAGAAAACAATGGAGAGTGAGAGAGAGCCAAAATCTTGAGAGGAAAATAGAGGAGAGATTTCATCATTCATCAACCCAAAGTTCCTTAAATACTTTGGCAAGATAAGAAGGATTGCTAGAAAGATCTATCCTAGTTCATTCTTTCTTTGTTTATTTAATTTTCAAAGTTTTAGAGGGGTAATGTTCTAAGACTTAATAACCCTTAGATATTTATGTTTCATGTAAGGATGTAACCCTCTTGAGTGTTAGAATGAAGATCCAAAGGAAGAAAATGAACTAATGTTCATAAAGGGTGAAAAACCCTAATTTTTTCTTCATTTAGATCCTTTATAATTTGAGATCTACACCTCCGATTTGTGATCCGTCAAAGGGTGGTGCTAGATATGTAAGTTACCTAGTAAACCCAAGTGATAGAACCCCAAAACACTAATTTTCCAGCCATGGTGGCTAGTGGAGCCAAAATAGTCCACTATAAAACAAAACCAATGGACAGTTTTTGTCCACTTGCTACCAAGGGCAGTTTCGACAACTTTCTACACTTCAAAAATTTTGGGAAAAATCAAGGAGGTACCTTGATGAGTTATCTACATGTAGGAAAGAGAACGAGAACGTTTCGATCTATAGAATGGGAGGAATGGTATTTACCGTAAATGACTCTTTAAAAAGAAAACCCGAATAATTCATTGTGTAAAACTGAGGAACATCTAAAATTTTACAGTGAGTTAGCATATGTTATGAGAGCATATCATGAAAATCTTAGAGTTTTCTAGGCAAAACTCAATTTATTAAAAATGTAACAAGATCCGGGTGTTTTAAGCACTTTAAAAATAGTAAAACAAGTTCTAAAATTCCATGAAAATTTGGGAATCATTATTGGGTCATACACTATCCAAATCCAGAAAAGAAGAAATTTTGGAATCAATTTGGTATTTTTCCTAAAAATGATGAAGTTATGAATAAAAGAAAATAAATAATTAAATGATGTCATAAATAAGGAAAATATGATTTTAATGCTTAAATACTCCTAATATATAATATTCTGACTACATGAAGGTATTTTGGTAATTTATAATAACAAGTATTATTTATGAACTTTTATGGGTATTAAATAAGTAGTTTAATAAAGGGTGAATTAAAATATTAATAATATTAGATTAAAATATTATTAAAAGATTAATAATATTAGATTATTAAAATATTATTAAATAATTAATAAGATTCAAAATTAAATCTTATTAAAATATAATAACATTAGTAAAAGAATAGAATATTATTAAATGATTAATAATATTAATACATGAATAAAATATTATTAAAAGGTTAATAATATTAGTAAGCGAATAAAGTATTATTAGTTGATTAATAATACTAAGGAGTAAGTAAAATATTATTTAAAGTAATAATATTGGACGAGTTTAGGATAATGTTTACGTAATAGTAATATTATGAAGGGATAATCATGTTACTAAGGAATTAATGTAATAACTAATATTTAATTGTGTGACTAAATATTAGGTAATTTAATATAGAGCAATGGTATATGATTTTGCTAATCAGAAGGTCAATTATAGGTATTTCGAAGGAAGGTAGATAGACTGCTAACCGGAATATATTTATTTTCATAGCAGTAGACTACAGACAAGGCAAGTTCCCTAACTCAAACTCGAGTTATTTTTTTTCAAGCATGTTAATGGATAATTATTTTTGATTATTCCACATGTGAGAACCTTGAATTTTAAACAATTCAATTTTTACGAATAATTTTTTTTTAAAAATCAATATTATGTGAAGTATCTATGATATGAACATAGTAAGATAGTCAAACAGTATATATTTAACTAAGTAATATGAGTAAGGTTGTGTTGAGCAGTTGATGACAACTCTAACCCTAATTACGGATAGAGATTTGAGTATTAATACAGTTATTATAATTGTATCTATGATCATGTGTTTATGCTGTATAGCATTAATGATCAAGTGTTGATCAGATAAGGTATAACCTTAATAAACCTTAATCTTAGATTAGAAACCCTAAAATGTAGTTTAAAAACCCTAACGATCAGTTAGGAACCCTAATTGTATTTTCAAAAACCCTAATTTCTAATTCGAGAACCCTAAACCCTAATTAACAAACCCTAAGGGTGATTATCAAACCCTAAATGTTAAGATTAAAGGGAATCATTTCAATTGACCAAACTACCCTTAAAATTATGTGAAAATTACCAAAATACCCTTTTTGATGCGAAATTACTAAAATACCCATTACTTAATTTGTAAGTTAAAAGATTTGCCAAATCTTGTGACTCACCATATCTAAGACACACCATGTGCTTGAAATCCAAGTGAATCAACCAAGTTGTGCCACCTAACAACATTCCCAACCACAAGATCAAAGTTTGCAAGATTAAAGAAAGAGAAATATCAAACAAAGCTCATTTGCATTCATGAACCTAGCCAAGTCTCTTTATCTCTCTCTCTCTCTCTCAAAGACACTAAACTTAGTTAGATATTCAGTCCCTAGATAAGTCAAGAACACCTCAAGATCAAATTAAGAAGTGAAGATCAAAGGATATTCAAAGAGAGGTATAAACCCTAACTAGCTAGATCTTGTATGCTTAGACAAATTGTGTGTTTTTATGTTTATTTGTGTGTTATAGGATGTTATATAGTGATCTATAATAATATATCATAGATCCATAACATCTAAGTTCTTGAAAATGAAGTTTTAAAAACTGTTAAGAACCCTATATTTATGGCCCGACAGTCAAATGTCAGAGGCCATAGATCCAGATCTGTTAATTGTTAGACTTGTTAGATGTATCAGTGTTGTAGTATGCTATGAGGAGAGTAATCTGGAAGTGGAAACATATTCATATCATGTCCAGATTCCAAGTTATTAATGGTCAAAGTAGGTTGACTAGTCATGAATTTCAGTTTCTGGGTAACCCAGAAATTCTCCAGAATGGTCTGACAGCTTTTTGTTGGGCTTAGATCTTTCATGTGTTATGTGTTTAGCTTGTGTAAGGGTGTCATTGTTATACTCTGGTATATGGACTATAGAATCATGACATTAGAACACATAAACAACCAACAGAATCAAAGTTATTAGCAGTCAAAGTAGGTTGACCAAGCACAGTTTGGGTTTTCTAGAAATTCCAGAAAACTGATGAACATGGTTTCTGACAAGGTTTGACCAACCCAGATCTTGCATATGTGATGTAGTTAAGCTACCTAAGTGTAGTACTTTTGTTCTTTAACATGTGATCTATAAGAGTGTATGTGATAACCCGAGATTTCGAATAATTAAAATTTTACGAATAAATTTTTTTTTTTTATTGAAATTGACTGTTAATAGTGTACTGAGAATTAGTGAGACGAGTCTCGAGAATTAGTCAATATATGTTTTGACTGAGAAATTAGAGTAGAGTTGTGCTTAACAGCTTTAGAAAAACCCTAACCCTAATTTTCTTGATAGGGATTCTAGAGAAAATACAATTAAAATAATTGTATTGTTGATTATGTTTTGGATCAGTATAGAAATGTTGATCAATGGTTGATTGGATAAGGTTTAATATTAATAAACCTTAATAAGGGATTTAAAACCCTAATCTTAAATTTAGAAAAAAATTGTACAATTAAAACCCTAATTATGCACGCAGAAACCCCTAATTTCAAAACAAGAATTTGTAAACCCTAATTAGGCAACCCTAATTTTTATTAGCATGCCTAAAGTGTTTGTTAAACTTAAATATGATTAGAAATCACTAATTATATTTTTGTAATTTAAATTTCTATTTTAGAAACCCTAATTTTATTTTAGAAAATTATTTTTCTAATTAAACCCTAAATTTGCAAATTATGGGAATTAGAATTTTTAGACCTAAAGGGTACAAAACCTAAACCTTATTGTCTAAACCCTAAACCCTAAGGGTTTCATAAAGTTCAAATTCTAGAAAAAATTGGAAATGACCTAAATGCCCTTTATGGGATTTTTTTTAAGTTAACTTGCAAAAATTGTCCAACAACTTTATTAGGTCACCAACTCTCTTGACTTTGCAACATAAAATCCAAAGAAATCGTGACCAAAATCGTCCCAAATGATCGTACCAAAGCAACATCAAGCAATATATATAGGATTCAAGAGAGAGAAAATCACAAAATTTGGTCATTTGTCCAACCTAGCTCTCACCAACTCTCTCTATCCTAAACCCACGAAAATCATAAGTGAACCAAATCACAATATTAGTACATAGATCAACCAATAATGATTTGAGGATTAAGATCAAGAAGTGAAGCTAGAAAGGTATAATCCTATTTTTATTTTTTGATCTTTGTTGCTTGAGAAATTTTTGTGTTTATGTGTTTAAGATATTGCTAGAAGATGTTTTTAGTTGATCTATGTTGATATAACACCGATCCATAACATCAAATGGCTTTAAAATGGTGTTTTTCAAAAAGCTGTCGAACAAAATCGTGGTCCGACAACCTAATGTCAGCGCCACACACTAGATTTACTCGTTTGTTGTTTTTGTTATTTTAAAGCTTTAAGTTATAGCCTGATATGTGTTCTTTAAGTTACAAAAGAATCGGACCGGATCTATTATAGATCAAAGATATAATCGGTCAAAACTTAGTTGGCCCGGCTTGACCGAAAGTAAAAATCTGGGTTACCCGTAAAATGAAAAACCGAACTCGACAAGATCTTTGAAGGTCCCTATCCGTCCAGGTTGATTGTTGTTTGTTGATCTTTGTTGTATGCATGTTGTAGATCGTAATATCGAGTCCAAGAACACGCTTTATATTCCATAAACATCAAATGTATTGATTTTATGGATGGTCAAACTAGACCACCCGCCGATTATTACTTTTCCGAAAACCCGAATCGGTATGAACATTTTTTCCGATGGACTTTGACCAAGTGTTAGCTTGTGGATCTGTAGTTTTGGACCGAAATATTGTTATGTCGTTGTTCCTTGTCATGAGTACTATAGTTATGAACCAAATAGTGAGCCATTTAATGACCTAACATAGTGTAAATTGTGCGTGAATGAAAGTGTGCGGTCGAATTTTCGGGTTTTCGGAAAACTCGTAAAAGCGGTCCGACAAAGAACTTTGGAGGCTTTGATCTCCTTGTTGTGATGTTGTTTAACCAAGGAGTTGGTTGGATGTTGTAGAGTTACATTTTGGCTATACAATCAAACTTTAAACAAGTCCGTAAAACCATTTTGGTGAGAAGTAGAAAGGTCAAAGTTGACCCTTTGAAGTCTGCCGTATTTGTCGTTGTTCTTGAGCTCAAGAACACCAACAATGACGCTTTGTGTCGCTAAAGGCTTTTAGCGACAGATTAATTAATTTTATTTTCTGAATATTACGGAAATTAATAAAAATTAGAAATAAATTCTAAAAATTACCAAAAATGGTTTTAAAGATTATTTTAAATTATGAAAATAATTTCCAATTAATTGAATATTTTTCTTTAATATTTATAATTATTTAAATATTAAAGGTATTTAATTTATTTAATTAGTGTATTAAATAAATTAGAGAAAAATGATTTAATATTATGAAAATCATTTTTAATAAGATTATTGTATTTAAAAATATTTTGAGTTATAAAATTTAATTTTAATATTTTTGGAGAATTTTCATTAATAAATTAATATTAATGATATTTGATTTATTTAATTATGATATTAAATAAATGAATTAAAAATGATTTTATTGATTTAAAAATCATTTAAAAATGAGAAAAATGGTTTAAAAATATTTTAAGTTATTAATGACTTTTAATATTTAGATGATAATTTCATTAATATTTATATATTAATGGTGGTGATTTAAAAATAATTTTAATTACTTTAAAAATCATTTAAGTGGAATATTGTTGATTTAAAAATATTTTAAGTTATTGATAATAACTTTAATATTTTGACAAGTATGTTATTAATATTTTAATATTATTAAATATTAATAATGATAAGATTATTTGAGAATTAAATCATTTAAAATGATTTTGATGATTGAAAATTATTATAAATTATAATAATTGTTCGATAATTATTAAAAGCTTAGAAAATATTATTAATGATAATTGACTTATCTAAATTAATATTGAAGCTTAGAAACCTAATTTACTTAGCAATAAATGTGTTAATTGTCGAATAGGGTGACCGTAAACAAGAGAATGGACCAAGTCCAACCAGATGATATAGTTAGACTTGTTATGTGTTTATATAGGTTATAAACAACGATGTGGCTATGTGGTAATGTGCCTAGAGAAGTTTGATTGTAAACTACGATTATTACGTGTTATGAATAATTGTCTTAATTGTAAGACCGATATTATTGGTTATAGGTCTTTCAAAGCAAATAAGTATTTTGTGTAGTATAATCATTGGAAAAGGCAAGTTTCTAACTCAACCTTGAGTTAAATTTATTCAATTATTATAGTGGTTAATTATTGCTAATTACACCACATCCGAGGAATTTATTGTTGATTATTATGCAGTTAGTGCATGCTTAATAATTCAAATTGAATTATTGATTCGAAATATATATTTGTAGAATAACTATTGTTGGATATTCATATCTCATAGAAGTTAGAATTGACAATACGATAATTCTGCTTTATTATCAAATTATCTTTGAGAAATGTCTTAGCTAATTATTCGGCTGAGCGAATATTAGTTAGAACTTGATAAGTTCGAGAAGAAATTCAATTATTATTGATAGATCGATGCCAATTATTTCGCTTAAGATCGAGAAGTAAATAAATTTGAAATCACAAGATTTCGTTGTTAAATCAAAATCTTGATTACGAGATCGAGAAGAACAACCTTTTATAAAAAGGGAATATCATTAAATCGTATATTCGATCATTCTTGTATGACTTAAATATTATGCATAATATAGGGTATAATAAGTCGATCACTTGTTATACTTGCAGAGGGGTATGATTTAATCTTTACTATTATCTCGATACACTGGTATATCAAAGTATAACTTTGATAGTTACTCGAGAAGAGAAGTTCAAGATCTAATGGATCGCTTCGGATAAATCGGAAAACATTCCACTTTGATATTTAAATAGAATTGATTCTTGATTATTCATTAGAATATCAGAGAAACTTTGAAAGCGTTGTACTCTTTCATTATTGAATTATTGTGTTGATTAGAAAACGAGAAGACTTGTTATTGAATAACAATTTGTTCAATATTTCAAAGTTCCCCAGAACTTTGGTTTCATTCTATCAAAATAGATAGTCCGGTGATTTGAATACTAATACATTTATTGTATGTCTTAACTTGCAGGGCAAAATTTGTTGCTCACCCTTGCTAAATAAAACATTTCAGCTAGGGACGAAGTGGCAGGAGGTCTTCATTGAAGAATAAAGGCAAAGGCGTTGAAATAAACTAGTTATGATTAACATATTTATTATGTTGTATTTGTAAACCCTTTTTGTATATCCAAAGGGTATGTTTGTAAAGTTAAGGTTAGTGAACCTGGGTAGTGTATTATTAAACTCTGATAAAAATTCTGTAAGTTATTATCTATATATTATGGGTAGTTAAATGTTATTTATATTTGGATCGTGAACACCAAACTCTAAAATCGTAACTTACGAATTTGGGGCGTCCATGATGTAACACTCTAACACCCAAAGATTACACAGAAATCAAGCTATTGAAGCTACAAAGTAGCTACTTAGCACTGATTGAGTTTTTGGGTAACCCAAAAAACTTAGAACAGGTCTGACAGCCACTTTGGATGCTTAGATCTTCATGATGTGTAGTAGTTAGACCATGAAATTGGTTTGTACTTGTAGTCTTACACTAGTACAACACCATGATTAACATTTCAAGCCCAGAACCCAAACTAGTTAGGAATTAACCATGATTAAAGTAGCCCCCAGGGCATTTACCATGGTTGTTCTTCAGTGATGAAGAACACCAACCGCGATAGTTTTCGTCGCTAAAGCCTATAGCGATAGTTTTAATAAAATTAATTCAATTAATTTCCAATAAATAGAGAAAAATAGAAAATAATTCCTAAAAAAACAAAAATTAGTTTTAAAAATTATTTTAAATTATAAAAATTAAATTTTGATAATTTGACATAATTTACATTAATATTTTAATTTATTTAAATATTAATGATATTAAATTTATTTAATAACTATATTAAATAAATTAGTTAAAAATGATTTTAATATTTTAAAAATCATTTTAAATGATAATAAAGTGTTAAAATTATTTTAAGTTATAAAAGATGACTTTTAATATTTTGAGATAATTTCATTAATAATTTAATATTAATGATAATAAATTTATTTACTAATTATATTAAATAAATGGTTTAAAATGGTTTTTATGATTTGAAAATCATTTAAAATGATATGAGATGATTTAAAAATATTTTAAGTTATAATAAAAGACTTTTAATATTTTGATGAGAAATACATTATTATTTGAATATTAATGGTAATTATTTAAAATATTTTTAAATGTTTTAAAAACATTTAACTAAATATTAGTGTTTTAAAATATTTTGAGTTATTATAAATAACTTTAATATTTTTACAAGGATTTCATTAATATTTTAAAATTATTTAAATATTAATGATAATGTGATTATTCGATATTTAAATCATTTAAAAATGATATCGGTGTTTGAAAAAGTTATTATAAAATATAATAATTATTGGAAAATTATTATAAGCATCCAAAAAATATTATAAAGGATAATTAAATTATCTAAAATAATATTGAAGCTGTAGAGTATAGTTTTATCGAAAATAAACTTGTTAATTATCTGATAAGGTAATAGAGACACCGAATTAATACCGAAGCCCACCTAGACTGAACTAGTTTGACCTGATAAGTGTTATTATAGGTTCTACACACTGTTGTGACTACATGATTACGTGTCTAAGTTATATAATGACTTTAAATAGCAGTATTATGTGATGTGACGTGTAGACACTCGAAATTTTGCATTCCTGTAATTACTAACCTTGCAGGAGGGCAAAATCGTCTTCTAGAGATAACCCTGGAAGTTAAATCAATTCAATCCCGGAGATAACCCCGAGATACTCAGTTTTCAATCTCGGAGACAACCCCGAGATACTCATTTGCAATCCCGAAGACAACCCCAGGAGATTCAGTTCCAACCTCGAAGATAACCCCAAAGGATGCAGTTCTAGTTCCAGAGATAACCCCGGAGAAGTCAGTACCAACCTTGGAGACAGCTCTGAGGCACTCAGTTCCAACCTCGGAGATAACCCCGAGAGGTCAACCACACCTCAAAAATACCCCTAAGGACATTCAGCGCTCACAGCAGCCCAATCTCAAAGATAACCCTGAGCAACGACTGCTACATCAGCCTAGAGCCAGAGATAACCCCGGTGAGAGGCAAAATCGTCATTCTGCCACCTCAATGCTACATTCATGCCATTTCAATATCATTTTAACCCACATTTTATACAGAAGTGTCCCACAAGAACCATAACTCAAAATCCTGAGTGACTACTACACAAGATAGCACATCGGATAGAATTTGAAGAATTGAAGATCTGGTCATGGACCCATCTTCCTGGCTTCGTACAACCTCTTATCCTATGTCATTGTGTAGCTCTCGACAATAGCATTCCAGAAAGGTATAGCACGCCTCAATCGAATGCCCGGATTGAAAGTTATAAAAGTTTAAGCGGACAACGCGTTGCACGAATGCACGTTCTTTGAGACGGCGGGACCCGCAAAGCGCGGTACACCCCGGGAAACCGCAGGTAGACTCGCGGCTCCCCCCCTATATAAATAGAGGGCTTGGGGTGGCCATTTTAAAAAGAAAAAAGGCTAGGAAACCCTGTCCATTTCACTTTGTACACACTCCTATAGTTCTCCAAATTGAGTGCTTCTTTTTTTTAAACACTTATGAGCTCGTGTTTTCCATCATACTGAAATTTAACCGGTGGAAACCGAGTTTTTAGGCATCAAAAACTATCTGAATCTTCTTAGCAGCCCACAGTAAGATATTTCAGATTTTTAAGCTTTTTCTCACTTTTATACATACATATCTATTCACGTTGAGAGTCATGTTGTGTGTGTATGCTCGGATCGTCGATCCGTGACTTTTATTGCTTTTATATATATATATATATATATATATATATATATATATCGAACTATGCTTCGATTGAGCCCGAATATAATATTCGGAGCGTTTACTACTTTTATATATATAAATACTTATATATATATATATATATATATATATATATATATCTTGTCATCAAACTCTGTTTGATTGAGCACAGATATACATCCTGAGCGCGTTTCATCGTTATATATATATATATATATATATATATATATATATATAGAGAGAGAGAGAGAGAGAGATAGTCCGGATCCTATATGGGATCCCGGGCGTTCTTAAAATCTTGGACCAAAATTTTTTTTTTGCTTTTTTAAAAACAACTAAAAAATCAATATTTTATGGAATTGGAATTTTTTTCATAATCTGATTGTTTTGGGTGTGATTTGGATACATATAACAAAATAGTCTATCTGAGACTGCTTTTGTTATATGTATCTAAATCACGCCCAAAACACTCGTATTATGAAAAATTCGATTCCCATAAAATATTAAACTTTTTTTAGTTGTTTTAAAAAAAGCAAAAAAAAAGTTCAGATTTTAACAAAATCGAATTCTACTTTTGATCCAACTTATATATATATATATATATATATATATATATATATATATATATATATTATTATCGAACTACGCTCGATTGAGCCTTGGTGTGTGATATCACATGCGTTTACGACTTTTATTTATATATATATTTACATTCCATTCAAGCATGGAGATCACTTTGTGGCCATTTTTATATATATATATATATATATATATATATATATATATATATATATATATATATATATATTCTGACTTATATATATAATTGTTTATCAGCCTGCGGGTTAGATTTGCCTAAATCTGGTTATTTCTCACTTTAACCAGTTTATGGTGACTAAACTGGAGTCGTTGAAGCTGGAATGCTTAGATTTAATCAAATCTAATTCGTTTTCTAGCTTTTTCTATGGGCTAGATTTGTCTCAATCTAGCTATTTCTCACTTTAGCCGGTTCATGGTGACTAAACTTGAAAAGATGAAGCTGAAATAGTTTAGATTTATTCAAATCTAGTTTTTGTTTTATCTTTTACACATATTGCCTTGTCATGTGAGCCTAGGAATCATGTGATTACAAATTCAGTTCCTGAATCAAGATTCGGTTCCCGTGATGGACATTTTTAGCTACAGCCAGCTTGTAAATTATTCATGGTGTCTGAATTTCCTTATATGGATCTCATGCCCACAAGGAGTTCGGCGCTTTATCACTGCTATGTATCTTATTTTCTCGAAGATGCTTCACATCTCTAAAATAATAAAAGCAATCCAGCCGAACACATAATAAAAATGGAAGTATCAAAGGCCTCAATTACTATTGAGCATAAGGGTTTGAAAACCTGTTTTATAAAACATCATTGTTATATCTTGTTAAAATTGAACTTCTATACAAAAGTCAAACCCTTTGTATATAAGTGCAAACGAGGCATAGCATTACTTCCAGACAACTGCACATAAACCTACACACACACATTTAGATAAAAGTTTAAATTGAAAAGTGGTGGTAACCGTGTTATCACGGAAGTCGGGGGTGCCTAACACCTTCCCTCCGCTTAATCAAGCTCCCGGACCCTAACGAATTTCGTTTTTGCAGACCAGTTAAACAGTGTCACATCACTAGGTCTATGTGCAAACCATTTCTCAATTGAGTTGGTGCAACCATTTAAAAATACCAATTGGCGACTCTTAAAGTCAAATCGTCGACATATACATGTCGGACCTTTTCAAACTTGTTTTTTTAAACAAATCTCACCTAACATGGCCAAAAGACAAGAATAGAAAGGGACAAATAAAAATTCTGACGTCGACGTGATGTGTTACGCTAATTGTTAAACCAATATTATTGATCATAAGTCTTTGAATCAAAGCTAAATTAGATTGTGTAGCAGTAGTCAGCGACCAAGGCAAGTTTCCTAACTCAAACTTGAGTTATTATTTTTCAATATGTTAGTGGATAATTATTGATGATTATTCCATATCTAAGATTGTTTTGAATATTCGTATTTATTGCAATTTCTTTAACTCAAATTCGAATTATTATTTACCATCATGTTAAGTGGGTAATTATTGCTGATTATACCACGTCTAAGATTATTATTGATTATTCGCAATTAATGCATGTTTATTAACTCAAATTGAGCTTTAAATTTCAGCGTGAATGGTGAATAACTATTATTGGTTATTCACATCTATAAATATTATTGTTGATTACAAATAGTGCAATTAATTTCTGTCTATTATTGAACAGTTTATAACATAGGTCTCAGCTAATTGTTTTGGCGAGACTTATATTTGTTGAAACTTGATACGTTTTAGTATTTGAACTAAGTTGCTATTGAAAGATCAATGCCAATTATTTCGGCTAGATAAATATAGATATTATATGTTAAAATCTTTAGCATTTCTTTAAATCCAAATCATATTGTTGTGATACGAACTCTTGATGTAAGATTGAGATGAACAACCCTTATATAAAGGGGACTTTGTGGTCGGACATCTGGTTGGTATGCGATTTTTGAGTATTATGCATAATATCGGGTATAAGGGGTTGGCAGCTCCAGGTACTTGCAGAGAGTTATGGTTTAGTTTTTATTGTTAACTTATAATTCTGGGGTAATTCGGTATTGAATACTGATAATTCCTCGATTTGTTCATGATCCCTTTGTGATCACTTAACATGAAATCTAGTAATATCCCACTTTGTTATTGCAGTATTATTATCTCTTGTTAATTAATTGAACATTATTGAAACTTCAAAAGAGTTTTACTCTTTCATCATTGAATTGTTGTTTAGCATGAAATTCGATAAAGCCTTGACATTGATAAATGATTTATTTAGCTACTTCGAAATCCTTTGATTATTATTGAATTCTGATCGAATCTAGACTCTTATATTCTTGATTCATATCTCTTATTGTATGCTTTAACATGCGGAGCAAACTCGTTGCTCACCATTGCTTAAATATAACATTTCAGCTAATGATGAGGTAGCAGGAGGGGCAGATAAGGACAAGGGCAAGGATAAAATGCAGGAGTAGTTATTATAACTTTACTTATTATGTTTTTATATATAAACCTATTTTTATATCTGAAGGTATGTATGTTATGTTAAGGTTAGACAACCTGGGATATTGTATTAATTATATTATCTAATGGTATGTATGATGATATTCATAAATGAATGGGTAGTTAGATGTTATTTGTATGATGGATAGTGAGCACCAGACCCGGGGTTAGGTAACCCAGATTTGGGGGCGTCACGCCACATCTATGATTATTATTGAATATTCGCATTTATTACAAGTTCCCTATACCGAGACTTTACTTTTCGCAAGTACTTTATTTGAGCTCGAGTTTTAATTCTCAAGAATGTGCTAAGGGGTTTAATTATGTAAAATTATCCCACATCATTGTTATTGATATTCGCACTGAGTGCATTTGAATTCGTACAGTCTATGACCTGTGCCTTATTTAAAAGTTCTATAATCCATGAATTATGGAAGTTTGAGTCTAAACCCTTGTTCTGTCAGACAGTTGCATGAAAAACATTTATAAAAGCTACCCAGGCCATTTGATGGTACAGATTGTTAGACTGAAGTGAACATCCCTTATTATAGGGGAGTACCCCACGTATCTAATATAAGATACACACCACAAAGTTAAAATGTTATGTATATACATAGTGTACGAGAGGCTGATCCCCACAAGTACGTATTCTGAGCCAGTAACCAAGGGGTCAATTAGATATTGATTCCCTTGGAAGTTGTTCATAGTCTACTTGACTACTTGATATTCTAAAAGCACTTGTTGTCTCTTTCTTCAGTTATTCAGATATTAAATCTTTCCAGATATTCATTTCATTCATGATATATATTATTATTGTTGTACTTAAACTTGCTAAGCAAACTAGTTGCTCATTCTTGCTATATCATGAACATTATTGCAGTTAAGCCCGAGACCTCGGGCAAAGGCAAGGGTAAGGAGAAGATGAAGTAATAGACTTCTAGTAGCAGCACTTTTGTTTCATGCTAGTTACATTAACTATTAGTGTTATTTTAACCCTAATTACTGTACTAGGTTATGTTTGTAAGTTGTATTAAGGTTTAGACCTTGGGACTAGTAACACCTTTTGAATGAACAACATATGTTTATTATATTCCACATTTAGTTATTGTATGTTATTTAGAGGTGAATGTTTGTATTGGATCGTGATGACCAGGTCTGGGTGTTTGAGACTCGAATCTGGGGCTGTCACAGTATAGGAATCAATTTCACGCTAAACTTATATTCCCTTATTTCCACACAATAATTCCTATAGATAAACTTTACAAGGATCACTTCTTTGTTTACAACTTCTATATTCATTGGGTTCTTTAACTTTTCACAGGGTAAATTTAATCTTCTAGTAAATTCATCAGATACAAATGAGCAGGTAGCTCCCAAATCAAATAATACATATGCAATTATATTATTGATCGAAACAATACCTGACACCACCTCCTTTGATGCAATTGTGTCTTGCACAGTCATGTTGAATGTTAAGGCTGTTAGCTTGCTCTGCTGCCTTGGCCCTCCAATTTTTAACTTTATGCTACTACTCTTGTTTCCACTTCCACAGTCAGTATTCTTCTTCAACGAACAATCTTTAAATCGATGTCCAGTTCCTCCACATGAAAAACAACCACCCTTCCTTGGCTTAGTATAATTTGGTGCATTATGTACGTTCTGACCATAATTGTAATAGACGTTCTTCCCTTTCATACACTCTCCCAAGTGATTCTTTCCACACTTCCCACATGCTGACTTCTTCTGTGGTGTACTCCCCTATTGAGTTCCTTAGTCGTTGCCATTATTCCACTTACATTTCTTGTTGTTACTGCCACCACTGCTAGCACCTTGATTTCTTCCTTTAATCTTCTTATTATTCTTTTCCCGATTGTATTTGGATACTGCCTCATTGTCACCTTCTACAATGATTGTCTTTTCCAATAAAGTAGAAAACATATTAATATGCAAAACTGCCACCTTGATGTATATCCACGGCTTCAATCCATTCTAAAACCTACGCGCCTTCCATACTTCTGTGTCCACCTAATATGGAGCAAATCTGGCTAACTCATTGAACTTGGCAGCGTATTCTGAGACGGACAGTTTCTCTTACTTCAACTGTATAAACTTCACTTCCATCTTGGCTTGCTTACTCGGTGAGAAATAATTCTTAAAAAACAACTCTTTAAACCTTGTCCAAGTTACCACTGATGTTCTGACTCTAGCCTAGCTTGATTCCAACCAGTAGTTAGCCTCACCTTTCATCAAATAGGTAGCAAAAGATATCTTTTGCTCCTCTGCTTCTCTAGCAATCACAAAAGCCTTCTCCATCTCCTTCACCCACGTCTGAGCTTCAATAGGGTCAGTTGTCCCTCTAAATTCTGGTGGTCCTACTACCTTAAAGTCTTTAAAATTTGCCAATCTATTATCCACTCAATTTCTTACTGATGGTGCTCTAGTCTGCATAGCTTGAGCTAACATATCTACAAAGTTTTGCATTGGGTCTGCTTGATCTCCTTCATTATTTACGGATCTTTCCTCCCTCTAGTTACGATTTTGACGTCTTGGCGGTATTATCTCGTTTAAACAAAATCTTACGTTATTACTTTGAGTTTTATTATATGTTATATCTTCTAAGTGTTTAAATATAACATGTAATTTAAACTCTAATAATTGTATTATCATAATGTTGGATTAACGAATTCAACTTCCTGAATTAACACATTCAGCTTGTTGAATTTACACACACAACTTGCTAAATTAACATAATCAATATAATGAATTAATAAATATAGTTTATTGACTTTTCAAATCATCAAAGAGATATCTTATCATTTTAATTCTCAATACTTATCTATTTAATTAAACATGTAATTATAATATCGCATTTATATTTATATAGAAAATTTTAGCATCATAAACTTACCTGCTTGGCATATCTCTATAATGCTAACTATTCCATTTAAACATCAAAAGATGGAATCTACCAAAAGCTATACTTCCCCTATATACAAAAGACGGGGATACATCCTATTTACATACTACCTCACACTGACTGAGGTTTACATCATCAATAACATAATCCCTAGTAAATAAAAGGGGTAATAATGCATGTATCTACATAACAACCAACTATCCATCACTGACTGACCAGTTGAGCCTCCTCGTTCTGAACATGCTCCTAAGGCACAAATTCATTCACTCGACGTCGAACGGAACAGCTCGACTCACCAATCTTGAAATGCGAACTCCTCTCTCCAACCCTGGGGTTCATATATGCTGTATCTAGAGCCCGCCCTAAAGAATCAATCCTAATCTCCTTTGCCTGCAACTCTGCCTCTAACTGATCCACCCTCTTCACTGCTCGAACCCAGATATCCTCAACTCGGATCTTGTCAGCGATTTCTAAATCGAACTCAAATCGCATCGCCTGATGTTCAACTCTCACTACTCCTAGCTTCACTTCCTCTTGCTCCAATCATTCCCTCAGCTCCCCATTTATAGCAACCATTTACTGAGCCGATGTCACCTGTCCTTGCAACCGCATCTTTACCTCTGTTAGTTCTGCATGAGCCTGATATGCTAACTCTTTATATTGCGTCTCATTAAACTGATGGGTCAAATTTTCTTCCTCCAGTTGGGAAATTATGTTTCCCAATGATACATTCTCCTCAAACAAATCTACCACCATCATATTCTCATCATAGTCCTCATTCTCAATGTGCTCCTTAACAGGATTCCTCTGCTCTTGTTCAACACACTCAGCTTGTTGAATTAACATAATCAATATAATGAATTAACAAATTTAGTTTACTGACTTTTCAAATCATCAAATAGATAGCTTATCATTTTAATTCTCAATACTTATTTATTTAATCAAACATGTAATTATAATATCGCATTTATATTTATATAGCAAATTTTAGCGTCATACACTTATCTGCTTGGCATATCTCTATAATGTTAACTATCCCATTTAAACATCAAAAGATGGGATCTACCACAAGCTATACTTCCCCTATATACAAAAGACGGGGATACATCCTATTTACATACTACCTCACACTGACTGAGGTTTACATCATCAATAACATAATCCCTAGTAAACAAAATGGGTAATAATGCATGTATCTACATAACAACCAACTATCCATCACTGACTGCCCGGTGAAGCCTCCTCGGTCTGAACATGCTCCTGAGGCACAACTTCATATACTCGACGTCGAACAGAACGGCTCAACTCACCAATCTTGAAATATGAACTCCTCTCTCCAACCCCAGGGCTCATATATGTTGCATCTAGATCCCGCCCTAAGGAATCAATCCTAATCTCCTTTGCCTGCAACTCTGCCTCTAACTGATCCACCATCCTCGCTGCTCGGACCCAGATATCCTCAACTCGGATCTTGTCAGCAATTTCTAAATCGAACTCAAATTGCATCGCCTGATGTTCAACTCTCACCACTCCCAGCTTCACATCCTCTTTCTCCAATCATTCCCTCAGCTCCGCATTTATAGCAACCATTTGCTGAGCCGATGTCACATGTCCTTGCAATCGCATCTTTACCTCTACTAGTTCTGCATGAGCCTGATATGCTCTCTTTATATTGCGTCTTATTAAACTGATGGGTCAAATTTTCTTCTTCCAGTTGGGCAATTATGTTTCCCAATGCTACATTCTCCTCAAACAAATCTACCACCATCATATCCTCATCATAGTCCTCATTCTCAATGTGCTCCTTACAGGATTCCTCTGCTCTTGTTCAACAGTATGGCTATCTTGCCTCTCCATAGACATCCTATAAAAAAATAAGGACAACATCAAAATCACAATAAAATATATTCTTTGATAAAATAAAATTATATTTTATTATGTACAATCTATACTAGATGAATCTCCACAATCCATCTCCTAGCATACTCTAAAAGAGTTTTCTTCTAAGGTTATAACCTAGGTTTCGCATTCCTAATGTTTATAACCTATAACTCTGATACCAACCTGTGATGCCCCTAAATTCGGGTTCTCTAACCTCGAATTCGGTGCTCATAATACATCATCATCATAAGCATTCTGACCTTCGTTGAAGTAGTTTTCAACGGTTTACATCACCAGACCATTCCCGATGTTACGCTGGAGTTGTCGCCAAAGGTTTGCACTGTTAGACATTCTGACCTTCGTTGAAGTTATTTTCAACGGCTTGCATCACCAGACAATTCCCGATGCTACGCTGAAGTTGTCGCCAATGGTTTACACTATTAGACATTCCTGATATCTCTGTTGGGGATATCTTTCTAACGAATTATACCCTTGAACTCATCTAGACGTTTTGATGTATTCAAGACCAACAGTTCATGACACTGGACCTTCCCAATATTTTGATAAAGGTTATTTTTCATAATCTCTATCATTGGCTCTCTAAACCCCACATTTGGGTTAATACCAATGACTTATATGTATATCAGAAGTTTGATATCTAAAATCAGGGTTTTAGGCGTTTCTACTCAATCGCGTAGAACCTTTTTTCCTGATTTGATCAGGTCGGAGGGGGTGGGACCCACCCTGGGTGGCCGTAGGTAGACCCGCGGCTGTCGCAGGTTGACCCGTAGCTCCCTCGGGTATATTTTCTCCTTCCCTTCTCTTTCACAAGTCATTTTCAAGTTGAACTATATAGAAAATCCAAAAATTCCTTTTCAGATCTACTGAGTTCAGGCTTTTTTCAAAATCTGTCACCGTAAAAATGTTCTACACTACTCTGGTAACATTTACATGCTTTCTTTTCAAGTTTTGACCGTTAAAATGTTAGATTTCATATAGAATGCTTGTAAACACAATATAGTGAATATGCATGCTCATATGACTTGATAAAAATTATTCAACTTAGTAAATGCTTCTATTTTAACATGTTGAACGTATTGATGTGAAAAAAAAAACTGATTTTTGAGATAGTCATTTGGAACCCTTTTTTGATAGTTTATTCATCATATTTGAGGATAAATGAGCACGGGTTTTTAAATAAAGCACACATGGTAATTTGGCTACTATAGTGGATTTAATTTTGATATTTTTCATGCATATGAGATGCATATGATTTTGGGTTGGTGTGCTACTGAATGGCCACCTAGTCTTGCTTATGTGCATGTGGATAGTCTATTTTACAACGGAGACTCAGGCAAAAAAAAAATCACGAGTCTGGGCATTTAATGAACATGCAATTTTAACTCTACTATGGATGTATGTTAACACAATGCATGCTTTAGAATTTAAACCAGATATGTAACAATGATTTAACTTTAATAAGCTTTAAGTTTGAAACTTACATCACCTTTTTGAGATGATTTGGAGACTTTGTTAAGATTACGGATCCAGACCAGCCAAGTAGCTCTCATAGGGCCTTCGCAGGTGTGAGGAGGAGGGCTTCTGATGTTCCTCAGCCTCGTCCAGCTCGGCAACCTCGCCGGTTGACTGATTCAGTAATTATCCCTATCCAAGTTAATAGGCCAGACGTTGTAGATGAGGAGGATGATGTTCCTATTATCGGTCGTGCTCCTTCTGCTTCCATTCCGCGCCGGGAGCTTTCAACTATTAACATGATGATTCCAGATCTTATGGATGATTTGAGTCGTCATCCCTCGATCTACCTTCATGCGAACGAGGTAATAGCCATTTCCATCTTTACCTTTCTTCTTTTCCCACTTTTGGGGCAAGGGTTTTTTTGTTTTGATTTGCAATTTGATGTAGGTTCCCAGCTTTACTCAGCCCAGAGGGAACTGGTTTTGCATTCACTCTTTATACCAGACCCTCCATCTAGAGTATCGCGAGATTGTCCATTCATGGGGCTTTCAGGCTCTCTTCTATTTCCTCTCGTCAACGCTTCAGGGTTGTCTGAGGGCTTTGTCGAATTACCGGTTCCACCAGACTCAATCTCTCCATTTACTAGATTGCGAGGTGATGATGACACCGATAGACTGGCGGTTCATCACTAGGTTTGAGTTTACAGAGGCACCAATAACTTTGGTGGCTAACATTTCACCGGCTGTTGTTTGATCTCTTCTGGGAGTTCCTGCCACGACCCTCAAGGGTCGGACCATTTACTCTGAGCCCTTGAGTGTGGATGTCATGAGTGGGGCTTTGACTGAACCTCATCCTGATGATCAGAGGGTTAGAGATCGCATTCTTCGGCGATTGTTCCTGATCATCATCAGGGGTTATTTCCTATTGGATAACTCCTCGATAGTTTCTTTCGCTTTAATTAGCGCCACCCGTGATGTGGACCGTATCAAAGACTTTGACTGGGGCTCATACACCTTTGCCTATTTCCTTAGAGGGATGCATCTACGCTCAAAGGGCGTGATAAAGGCTTGGCTAGGCTTTTACCCATTTTTGTTGGTGAGTAATTTCTCTTTATCTTTCATTTTTCCCTCTCTCGGGTTGTCAATCTTCATGACTGAGGATATTTGATCTTTTTATTTTTAGTTTTGGGCATATTAGAGGCTTCCCTGTCTTCGTTCTATAACTACATTAGGTCTAGAAACCTATCCATGGGGACGACGATGGCATCACTCCACTCTTGTAGAGGTTCCTGTAGTAGAGGGGTTTACCCATTCTCATTTATAGTTGGAGTTATTGACTACTGATGTTACTACGTGGGTTCCCTATACCGAGGAGCATTTAATAGTAGGCTTTGAAGGTGGCTTTCCGACCAGGGTAGAGTATGTATTATCCACTCGTCGGATTCCTCTCTTGACTGATGGAGGCTAGGAGCTCTATTTAGGAGAGCGTGCTATCAAGAGCATCACATGAGAGATTCGCATTCCATTCTTTCCTCCTGCAAGGCGACATTGGCCTTTATCTCAGCTGATCACCAAGATTTTGCTAATTGGCTTAGATGGATTCACATTATCAAAGATCCCTTTTACTCAAGAGGTTTTCTATCACTGGTGGTTCCCTCGCACCATTGGAGCTCAGACCCGTGCCACTCAATTCATGAGGGATATAGTTCTTGGGTCAGTTATGATGACAAACTAGATCGCCTTTGTCCCAGAGCCCACTCATTTGGTGCAAATTGATAGATTGACCCAAAGGTTTGACCAGGCACATTTTTTCATCCGATATTTAGGCAGAGATTCGGTAGAGGCAGATTCTTTTGATCCCTCCAACTCTGGTGCTAGTCCTTCAAGTGGCCCCTACTCAGACAGCTTTACCGGTGCAGATCCCCCTTTGTATCGCCTTGATGTTCCATTTGGCGGAGATACGGTGACTCAGAAGGAGTTACAGCAGGTTGATCGATTTGATGATGTGGACATCATTGATTTCTTCTGATAGATTTCTTGTTATCTCTTTTGATAGGCCTCTGTTAGATATTGGGCGGCTATGCCCCATTTCTCGTTATATCTTTAGATAGGCCTCTGTTAGATATTGGGCGGTTGTGTCCCATTTTCCTCTGGATGTTCTTATTATACGGTTCTACAGATGTCTTCATCTATCATTAGTTGGATTGAGCATACCCCACCCATATTGATAGCCTCCTCTCTAAGATCATTGTATGACAATTTGTCTCCTACAGATCGAGTGACAGTTGATCAACTAGTGAGGCATTTTATGACCCTTCTGATGTTTTATGTACCCTTGGGTTTTATAGAGGGAATGATAACTTATTGGATACCAGAGAGATAGGTTTTTAGATTTGATATCCATGAGTTGACTCTTACGTTGGAGGAGTCTGAGCGTCTCACCGATTTGCCCTTGGATCGACCTTGTGCTATGATGGCTGTTGATGATATGAGCTGGCAGTATATGATCCTGACAGGCTTATGACACAGAGTTATCATGGATGGGATTACCTCAGGGCATGTGGTGTCCTTGGATTTCTTGATTGACCAATTTGGGTCACTGGACAGCTATCTATGGAATTCAGGGGATTTGACCATTATTGAGGGTGAGTGGCAGGTTGCCTGCGTAGATATTCTATTGATGTGCGTCGTGGCCTATTTGTACATGCCGCTATATATGGATCATCTGGACATTGGCCTGATAACAGTAGTTCGTGCTCTCAGGGAGGGTTGCATTATCTTTCCTATGATATTGGTGGAGACCTTGAGGTTGGCCATCTTTTGCCATACCCATCATATAGGGTTTTTTAGGGGGAGTGACGTCTTGTTGTATGTGTGGTTTATGACACATTTGAGACCGATCGTCACCTTTAGACGTCATGGGTACTGCTTTACTCATGAGATAGCCATGTCTTATTCTTTTTGGCTAGTTGAATGTACAGATGCAACATCTTGGTTGGATTTTCTGACAAAGATCGAGAATCCATTTGAGATCTTGCCTTACTCAGGACTCAGCTCTTCTTATAGCTTTATTACTCATGTAGCTGGCATGGACTATCTACCCCTGGCTAGTTTGAGAGGGGTGGCCACGTATCATCCATTGGTTGTCATGGGACAGTTTGATCAGTTTCAGGATATTCACCCCTTTGATGGGGCCTTGGGTCAATGATTATCAACTCCATTTTTATCAGCAGATAACTTGACCACGATTTATGATTGTTGGACTCATGGAAAGAGGGTTGATTTTTTGACTAGTCATTTGGGTCGATCTTTAGAGTATTCTGCATAGTTAGAGGCAGATATTGCATCAGCTATGGTTGTTCACTCAAAGCCGAGTATTGATTCTGATTATGAGGAGCCTATGGAGGACCTTGATTCTCCTACTGAGGAAGAGCTATTTGCTAGTTTAACAGCAGCCTTAGTTAGTGACACCCCTAGCCCTTCTACTACTACGACTCCATCTTCTACAGAGTCTTTAGAGCAGAGGCTACATCTTATGACATTTGAGAGGGATCAGGCTAGGGCAATAATGTCGACAACCCTTTTTGGCCGAGATACCGCTTTTATTAAGAGAGATGATGCTCGAGCTAGTCGGGATGCTACTTTTATTGAGCGGGATAAGGCTCGAGCGGTTCGGGATGCTGCTTTTGTTAAGCGGGATGAGGCTCGAGCTACCCAAGACGCTTCCATTGCTGATAGTACTGCACTTAGATCCTACACGGCTAGCATTGTTGCATATATGACTTCATTCATAGATGATCATGGTAGCACTATGCAGATGGTTGTAGATCTACTGGCTCGCATGGAGACCTTAGGGCAGGAGCTTATAGTTTAGCATCCATCTTCTGAGAGGGACGCCATGTTGGACTTGCTGGCCCGTTTATCTATGGGTTTATAGACTAACTTTCATTTTCCTATATAGACTAGGTTAGCCATTTTTGTTATGCACGGGATACATTGTATATATCAAACAGTATTATATGGAAAGGAAATATATTTTGATTAACTTCCCTTTTAGATATGTCTTGTCACTTGATTGATAGTTGTCATTTTCTTTATGACTCGTTAGCTTGTTGTGTTCAAACTCTTCCTTAATGGATTGACCTTGAGATGTCCTAGGATCTCTCAGAATGAATCGTTGATCTTTGGGCTTTTCTAGTGCACCAGTTTTTGGTGTCTTGGAACTGGTCTTTGGATATAGTTAAGGTTTAGGCAAAGTGTTTGGCTTTCCTTTTGAGGTTTCGACCGCACCATAGATGTTTGCCTACGTACTCCCCTGGATGAGAGATCATGTCTTACGTAGTTCAGGCTTGGCTTGAATGGTTTTGAGTTTGAACTTTGGTTTGAGGGGTTTTTGGATTCTTTGGTTTGATTTGAAGAATTTTCTGGAAATTTTTGTCTGGTTTAACCGCACCATAAATGGTTGCCTACGTACTCCCATTGATGAGGGGAGATCAGGTCTTTCGTAGTTCCAGCTTATGAGTTGAACGGTTTGAGAAGTGTTTGTTTGGGTTTTTTGGGTTTTTTGTTTGGTTTGACCGCAGCATAGGTGGCTGCCTACGTACTCCTATTGATGAGGGGAGATCAGGTCTTTCGTAGTTCTAACTCTGTAGTGAAAACCTGAATTAACTTGATTGATTTGATTTTTATTTTTATTTTTATTTTTTTCAGAACCATGATGTTGGCTTACAGGTGATTTCAGACATAATACATTTTCACGGTGTCTGAATTGATGAGTTGGGGAATTCTTCCCCATCCATTTCTTACAGTCTGAGGCCTCCTCCTGTCAACACTTCCTTGACAATGAAAGGGCCTTCCCAGTTCGGGGCAAACTTTCCTTTAGATTGATCTTGATTAACAAAGACTTTCTTTAAGACCAAGTCATTTTCTTTAAATTGTCGAAGCCGGACTTTCTTGTTGTATGACCAAGCAATCCTCTTCTGATGTAATTGATGAGTGAATATTATTCATTTATTTTGATTCCTTTATGTTTAGTTTTATTGCATTTTTCATGTGTATATGAGCTTATTAAGGTCTTTAATGATTTCAAGAAGAATTTGAGCTGAAATGAGGAAAAAGGGAAAATTGTAGGGTTTTTAGAATTAAGTTGGATGCATGGTCTTGGCTTGAAATTTTATTATAGAGCACTTCCTTGGCTTTTAGGAACATCCTGAATCGTCCCAATCGGAGTTCATATGAAAAAGTTATGATCTTTTTACTAAACGGATGTTGAACCTCAAAGTTTGGAAGTTACAATTTACACAGCAATCACTTAGAGCCCGATTTCAATCTTGATCCAGCTAGAATCTGTCAATTCTCAAATAATGAAAGTTGTAGATCTCGTCGATATCTTCGTTTTAATAGGTAGCAGGCCCTGTAACTCCTCTCGGATCAAACGTTATGCTCATTTTACCAATGGATGTCGCAGTAGGAAATGGAAATTCGCCCCAACAAATTTGAGCAGGAAAATTGGAAAATCTTGAATTTTTGAAAAGTTTCTAAATGAAGATTTTGGCAGACTTCTACATGAAATTGGATTGATATTTCTATTAGCTTTAGGATTTCTTTTACACTTAGATTTATTTCCAAATTAAATTCTATTTATTTATAGAAACTAGTTATGATTTGTAATTCCTTTTAGGATTTGGATTTCTACTTCTCATAGGATTTAGGGACTTGTCTATCACTATAAATAGAGGATGATAGTCAGAATTTTATTCATTCAATCATCTACAACATTGGAGGATTAAAGACATGAGCTAAGTTCTTTTTATTCAGTTCTAAGGGATGTTGAACCTTATTTATAATTAATGGTTAATTGAGTATTCATTACTTATTCCTTCTCACATAAAATTCATTCTTGATAATCTAATTTAATTTCTGAATGCTATTTGGCTTAACTGATTTGATTTCTGCAAGATTGAGTTGGTTAACGAATATCATATGCTAGATCAAGGAATAATATTACGTGTAATTGATATTGTTTCTAATCACAAGTAGTAATTAGTAATACCTGATTGTGGATAAGTTTTTTAGTATTGCTATGATTATCGGAAGACAAGTTAAACAATCCGAGCTTATGTGTTTGTTGGTTGGAATAGTCTAATTCCATAGTTCTTCATACTGCTATTATATTAAATCTAGAGAGCTTGTTCTAGGTTATATAATTGTTAGAATCTTATGAAGAGTTTGTTTCATTACGTGATAATCTAAGGGGAGTTTCGGGTAGCAGAGCTTGTTGTTACTTAGGGCTATTAGTTTCATTGAATGAGGGTAAATAATGTTACACTATTAATCTATTGTTGTAAAAAGGTGATACTGAACTGAAGAACTGAAGCTTTTTATTCATTGTTTATTCTTATTAGTTTATTCTTGTTAATTTAGTTAATTAATTCAAAATCCCCTTTTCATTAGAAATCATAGGATAAATAAAAAACAAATCACTCTCTATGGGATCGATCCTTGCTTACTACTGTTCTAATTGTTTGAATTTGTAAAGTTAAAGTGAGGTTAATTTAGGAGTGTAACGACAGCTCCCAAATTTTGGCGCCGTTGCCGGGGAGTGTCAATTGTTTTTGTTTATTCTTTGTATCGTTTATTTATTATTTTCTTTTTATTTTTATTTTTATTTTATAACTTAATCCTATCACTCTATTGACTTAAATTTTGTTCAAGAGATAGAGAAAACTGCATATATAGAAGAAGCTCTTCTTCCATCACTTGAAGAGGAAAAGATGGCGGTGCCAAACAAAAATAAGACTTTAAAAGAACTAGCTACTCTTGATTTTGATCAATCATCATTTTGTATTGAGTCTCCTACTTTAGATGTGGCTTTTGAACTTAACTCTAGACTAATTCGTCTTTTGCCTACTTTTCGTGGTCTTACAGGTGAAAATCAATATAAACATCTAAAGGAGTTCCATGTGGTGTGTTCCACGATGAAGGAACAAGGAGTGGCAGAGAAGCAGATGAAGCTTAGACTTTTTCTACGTCTTATTAGCAGATTTGGCTAAAGACTGGTTATACTATCTACCTTCAGGATCAATACGATCATGGACTGATATGCAAAGGCTATTCTTGGAAAGGTACTTTCCTACATTAAGAGTCGCCCACCTAAGGAATGAGATATGTGGAATCAAGTAGTTCAATGGAGAAATTCTCTATGAGTATTGGGAAAGGTTCAAGAAGTTATGTTTCAAATGTCTACCTCATAGAATTGATGAGCATCACTTGATCCAGTACTTCTATGAGGGGTTGCTACAAATGGAAAGAAGCATGATTGATGCAGCAAGTGGAAGAGCACTGGTAAAGAAGACTCCAGAAGCTGCAAGGAACTTAATTACAAACATGGCAGCTAACTCACAACAGTATGGAATTAAGATGGATCACACACCACAAAGGGTAAATAGGGTAAGCACAAGAGACTTGGAGCAACAGATTTCTGATTTAACTACTTTGGTTCGACAAATGGCTGCAAGGAATACACAAGGTTTTCAGCAAGCTCAACCTTAGTACCATATAGAAAACCAAGAAGTACCTGTCAATTCTGGGACATCTGTGGAGGATATGTTCAAGGCTTTCATGAACCAAACACAACAGTTCATGAGTCAGACACAGCAATTCCAGCAGGAGACAAGAACTTCTGTTCAAGATTTGAGGGACCAAGTTGGTCAGCTTGCAACCACAGTAGGAAGGTCACTTCCTCAAACTGTTGAAAATGTAAATGCCATAACATTCAGATGTGGTGCAGAGGATCAGTAGCAAGGAAAGTCAATACAAAGCAAGTCCGATAATAGTGAAACAGGTAGCAGTGATGTACTCAAGCATAAATTTCCACCCTTTTTAGTTTATGAACCAAAACTACCTTTTCCCCAAGTTCTAACAAGGAATAGGAAAGTTGGAAAGAATTCAACGTGGTATACAGAGTCTAATGAAAAAATTCTGGAAGAAATGGAGAATAGGGAACAAGAACTTAAAGATGATGAGGAGGTCACTAGTGGAAACCTTTTGGAAGTGCTTGAGACTACCGCTAAATTTGAAAAAGAAATCAGGTATTCAAAGTCTGAAAGGATGAACAAGAGGTAGAGATGGAATAATTAATCATTCCTGCAGATTTCTACAAGGAGGACATGGATGATGATACTTTCCTTGTACCAACAACAACACAGAATGATAAACACCATAGGACCTTACACATGGAATTGGACGACGCACATGTACAGTTCAGTATATATGAAGTTAAGCGGTATCTTGGTAATGTTAATTCTATTTTTGCTATTGATGTTGTTGACTCTATAATGCAGGAATCTTTTGATCAAATATACAAGAAGGATTTGATGGTTGGAATGAAGCAAAATCAGAATCTGAAGGATGCTTCTAATGATGAATTAAAACTGTTACTAGTACACAAGTCCAATTACATAAGATGAGAAGGATGATGTCAAGCAAATGACAATAAACAAGGGCAACTGCTTGGGAGGCAACCCAAGAACTCAAATTTGATCTTTCTATCCCTTTACTTATTAGTTTTTTTTTTAGTTGCATGTTAGCTAGTAGTATTTTCTTCTTTGCATGATTTTCTTACATTGGGGACAATGTAAGGTTTGAGTGTGGGGGGAAGATTTAGGTTTTTATTTTATTAGGGGATATTGATCCGATTTTGATGGGAATTTTGAAAAATTGAAGCTTTTGAAAATTTTGGGTTCCATGATTCTATTTGCCTATGTGTTAAAAAGATTAAAGTCAAATATTGAAAATCGATGCTAAAATTCAGATTCTGCTTGATGCTTAATTAGTTGATGAATGATGAAAACTAAGCCATGATCCATAGTAATTGATTTAAATTGAATTTGTGATACATGAGTACTTGAATATGAGAAACATGTTTATTTGACTAAGTTATTTGTGAAGTTGTCTTTGTGCACTAATTTCATGACTTAGAACTGTTTAGTGTTACGATCACGGGGGCTGTAGTCAATTTCTTTTTCAACTGCTCAAACGCTGACATGCATTCTTCATCAAAGCTAAAAACTGCATCTTTCTCTAATAGACTGCATAATGGTTTAGCAATCTTAGAGAAATCTTTAATGAACCTACGGTAGAATCCGGCGTGTCCAAGAAAACTGCAGATTCCCTTAACTGCAGTCGGCGGTGGAAGATTCTCGACTATGTCCAGCTTTTCCCTATCAACTTCTAAACCCTTTACAGATATTTTGTGCCCCAGAATAATTCTTTCTTCAACCATAAAGTGGCATTTCTCCCAGTTTAGCACCAAGTTGGTTTCCACACATCGTTTTAGAACCATGACCAAATTTTCAAGACACATATCAAAAGTGTTCCCATAGACTGAGAAGTCATCCATGAAAACTTTGACATTTCGCTCCACCATGTCCGAAAAGATGGCCATCATACATCTTTGAAAAGACGTCGGTGCGTTACACAACCCGAAGAACATCCTCCTGAAAGCAAAGGTGTCATATGGGCACGTGAAGGTGGTCTTTTCTTGATCCTCAGGAGCTATGACTATCTGGGTTGTACCTCAATATCCGGCCCCAATAACGGTGAGTATTCATGCCCAGCTAATCGGTCCAACATCTGATCGATAAAGGGTAGAGGAAAGTGGTCCTTCCGGGTTTCCTTAATAAGCTTTCTGTAGTCCATACAAACCCTCCATTCGGTCATTGTACTCGTCAGAATTAGTTCATTGTCGTCATTCATCACAACTGTCATTCTACCCAATTTCGGGACACACTGAACTGGGCTTACCTATGTACTGTCTGAAATCGGGTAGATTATTCCAGCATCCAACCACTTTAATATTTCTTTCTTTACCACCTCTTTCATGATTGGATTTAATCTTTTCTGTTTTTCCACTATTGGCTTTGAGTCCTCTTCCAAGAGAATCTTGTGCATGCAAAAAGAAGGGTTTATCCCCTTTATGTCTACAAATGTCCACCCTATCGCAGACTTTTATTCTCTAAGTATCCTCAGCAATTTACTTTCCTGCAATTCGTTAAGCGCAGATGTAATAATAATAGGTAAAGTATTTTAATTACCCAAATAAGCATATATGAGGTGTGTAGACACTCAAAATTTTTTGCACACCTGTTACTAACATTGTAGGAGGGCAGATTCGTCTTTCAGAGATAACCCTGGAAGACAGCTCACATCCATTCCGGATACCACCGAAAGTCCAGTCTCAACCCCGGAACATACACCGGGAATATCAATTCCAACCTCGGATATAACCCCAAGTTTCATCCTTGGAGATAACCCCAAGGAATGTCATTGCAGTTCCGGCGATAACCTCAGAAATGCTTGTTACAAATGCATGCAATCAGCTTCAATCTCAGACCTCCCGCCGAGGCACTCATTCCAAAGACCCGGAGATAACACCAGGAAGACATGCACACTTAAAGATGACCCTGCGGAATTCAAACACTTGCAGCAGTCCAATCTCAGAGATAACCCAGAGTAACGTCTGCTATCAGCCCAAACCTGAGATAACCCCGGTGAGGGGTAAAATCGTCATCTTTCCACCTCAACCCCCAGCGCACCGTCTCAACATTTCATACATACATTTCTTCACAACAATGTCCCACAAGAGTCAAGGAGTTCCAATCCCGAGTGACTATTACGCATGGTAGCACACCGGATAGAATTTAAAGCTTGAAGACCATGGGCATGGTCCCCTCTTCTTGACTTCGAACAACCTCTAATCCCATGTCATTGCGTAACTCTCGACAAAAATAGTCCGGAGAAGGTCTTGTATACCTCGTTCGGATGCTCGGATTGAAGTTCTACAAGTTTGAGTGGACATCACAGTGCTCGAGTGCACGTACTTTGAGACTGCAGGACTCCGTGGAGCTTCGGGGCACCGGGCGGCAAGTAGTGCATCTCATGCACGCCATTGAGTTACACTACGGCCACCAGCTCTATAAATATAGAGCTTGGGGTGGCCATTTGTAAGAAAAAAAAGGCAAGGAAGCCTTGTCAAATTTGTTCTGTACACACCCCATATTGAGTGCTTTCTCATTTTAAACACATGTTAGCTCACATATAGCTATATTTTTACCGACGGGAGCTGAGTGTTCATCCATTTATAGTCATAGAAGTCTATTTTGGCAGCCCACTGTAAGCCTTCTTACACTCTATAAAGCCTTTCTCTTCATCTTTGCACACATTATTCTTCACATTGAAAGTCGTGTTGTGTGCATATGCCCGGACTTCGGTCCGTGGTTTTCATTTCTGTCTGTATATATATACTTATATATGTATATATTTATATATGGACTAACATTATCGAGTTATGCCTCAATTGAGCCTAGACTTATGTTTGGAGCATTTACTTGCTTTTATATATATATATATACTTATATATATGAACTGTTGTCAGATTATATCCGATGAGCCTGGATTTTATATCCAGAGCGTTCTTGCTTTTATATATATATATATATATATATATATATATATATATATATATACATTCTACATCGGGCTGGAGTTTAATTCGTGGCCTTTTTTTGCTTTTTACATTTCATCCTTTGAAGTTTACTTACATGGCGGTTGATCGCCTTCTTGCTTTTCTTTACATTTAGTCCCGCCTAGAGTTTACTTCGTGGCTATTGATCGCATTTATTGCTTTATTTACATTTCTGATCCCCCATGGATGTACTTCATGGTGGTTGATCATGTCTATATATATATATATATATATATATATATAGAATAAGGATCCTGTCCGGAACGGACTCCCGGACAGGATCTAAAATACGGATCCCAAATTTTTATTTTTATTTTGGCTTTTTTTTTTTGAAACTAAAAAAAAAAATTGGAACTGAAATTTTTACATAATATAGTATTTTGGGTGTGATTTGGATACCTATACCAAAAAATGTATGTACAGTCTACACAGACTATACAGACATGTTTTGTTATATGTATCCAAATCACACCCAAAACACTGTATTATGTAAAAATTCCAGTTCTATAATTTTATTTTATTTTTAGTTGTTTCAAAAAAAAAAGCAAAAAAAAAAAAGTCCGTATTTTATAAAGTCCTGATCCCGACCGGATCCTACTTTCTATATATATATATATATATATATATATATATATATATATATATATATATATATACCGCTTTTATATATTTATATTTCGATCCCCATAGAGGTGCTTCGTGGTGGTTAATCATGTCTATATATATATTTACAACTTTTATATATATAATTGCTTACTGCTTTTCATATAAACTGTGGCATCATATGAGCCTAGGAATCATGTGATCATAGATTGATCCATCAATCTAGATTCTTGATTCCGTGATGAACATTTTCAAATTTATGTTGACTTTGTAAATTATTCACGGTATTTAAATTTCCTTCGATGGCTTTCATGCCCATAAGGAGTTCAGCACTGCTATATATTATTTTCTCAAAGATGTTTCGCATCTCAAAAATAAAAGTAAACAAGCCGAACATTTAATAATAAAATGAAAGTATGAAAAGGTCTCAATTACTATTGAGCACAGGGTTTGAAAAACCTCTTTTACACAACTTCATTGCTATATCATGTTTAAAAGTGAATTTTTATATAAATTCAAACCCTTTATATATAGGTGCGAACGAGGCCTCGCACTACTTCCAAATAAATTGCACATTGATCCACACACACACACACACACATTTATATAACAGTTTCTTGAAAAGTGGCGGTCACCATGGCATCACGGATGTCGGGGGGTGCCTAATACCTTCCTTCCGCATAATCAAGCCCCCGAACCCAAATGAATCTCGATTTCACAGACCCGTCTAGCAGTGTCATATCACTGGGTCAATGTGCAAACTTTTTCTCGGTTGCGTTGGTGCAACCAGTTAAAAACACCAACTGGCGACTCTTAAAGTCAAATCGTCGACATGATACATGTCGGACCTTTTTCACTTTTTTTTCAAACAAATCTCACATAACATGAGAACACCAAAGAACAAGAAACGAAAAGGGACAAATAAAAATCCCGACATCGACAAGGTGTTTTGAAAATGGCTTAAGCTCAAGAGTGGGTGGCTCCTCAAGTGAAGGCTTCATTCATGGCGATATTTTCTCTTCTGTATATAGAGGCTCGAATGGTACCTTAAATCTGCTTACTCTAGGCAAAGAATCCAACATATTCAAGTAGTCCACGAATTCTGGATCATCCAAGTCATCATCTCCCAGTAGAGTATTTTCCAACGGATCTCTGACCAAACCTCTAACCAAGTCTTCATTTACCATCCATTCGAAAACATTCTTCCTCGTCTATAGGGAACCTCATGACTTTAAACACATTAAATTTAACTTCTTGGTCCTACACTCTCATTGTTAACTCCCTTTTTTGAACGTCAATGAGAGTCCGCCCAGTAGCCAAGAATGGCCTCCCTAAAATGATTGGGATATTTTTTTCCTCTTCATATCCAAAATAATGAAGTATGCTGGAAAAAATGAAGTTATCCACCTTAACTAAGATGTCTTCAACAGTCCCTCTAGGATAAGTCATTGATTTGTCTACTAACTGTAGTGATATGTTTGTAGGCTTCGGAGCGGGCAAACCTAACTGAGTATATACTGACAAAGGCATGAGGTTCATACTTGCCCCCAAATCACACAAACACTTGTTGAAGGTCATGTTCCCTATTGTGCAAGGAATAGTAAAACTCCCCGGATCCTTCAACTTCAGAGGAAACTTTCTCTGTAAAACTGAATTGTATTCCTCCGTCAATGCCACAGTCTCGTAGTCCTCTAATTTCTTCTTCCTCGACAGAATACCCTTCATGAATTTAGCATAACTCGACATTTGCTCTATGGCTTCTGCAAATGGAATGTTAATCTGAAGTTTCTTGAAAACTTCCAAAAACTTAGATAAATGTTTGTCTAATTTCTATTTTTGCACCCTTTGCTGAAATGGTGGTGGAGGATAAACAACGGGCTCCACATCTGTCTGACTCTTGTCCACTTGCTTGTCCTCACCCTGTTTTTCTTCAACCACTTTGCCTTCACTTTGTTTCACATCTTTCTTCGCTGAATTTGCTGCATTTTGTCCCTCAAGATGCTTTCCACTAGACCTGACAAACGGGTCGGGATAGAATCGGGTTGGACCAAATTTGGGTCAGGCTAAAATGGCCATGCTTTTCTTGGGCCAAAATTGTGAGGCAAAATGCATTTGGCCTAGGTTGGGCTGTGCCAAAAGAACCAACCATGAAGCTTTTTCTTTTTTTTTTTTTTCTTCATACTACACAATTTGTCAATTTAAGTCAAAGTAAAAGAATAAAGACTATATAGCTACTTGTGAGGATTGAACACAAGACCTCCAAGTCAATAAATAAGAGTTCAATTAAACTGAACTACAACAACTACTTGTTTTAACATGTGTCTAAATAAAAGTAAAAATAAATAAAAAGACAACCGTTTAAACAAAATGTACAATCTCTAGTTTTAATTTGTTTGTCTTTTTAAATGAGTTAAATTTGAATCATAATTAAAAATATTCAATTTAAATTATATAAAATAATATTTATTTAACTCTAAATAATATAAAATTTTGAGATTAATAGAAATTATAAGGTTACAAGGGTAAAAGAATATAAAAATAAAAAACCAATATTTACACAAATATATTCAGGATTCACTATCATTTGCAAAACTATTTTGTAAAAATAGTATTATCATAACGAATTTTATACTTTCACTAAGAAAATATTTTACCCATGACCACTTCTTGTACAAAATTCATTAACGTCGGCCTGCCACCGTAATTATGCTAACAGCTAATCATTCAATTGAAAGGAGGTTTCTAACTTTGGATTCCCAGATCCAATGCAACTTCCAGTCAAATTTGAAATATTACAACTAGTTTTATTTGATTTAAAAATCCAATCTGAAAACAATACGGAACCTTCCATCTCTAAACCTCCTCTTTATTATTATTAGGTTGAACAAGCCTGAATGTCCTTACTCCCAATCCCAACAAGGAAAGTGAAAATAATATAATTTTTAAAGTTAAATGGAGAATTTTTTATAAGTAATATTGATGTTTAAGAAACTTATGTATTGGATAAAAATAAATTTTAAATAATTTAAATTGAATATTTTTAATTATGATTCAAATTTAACTCATTTAAAAAGACAAATAAATTAAAACTAGAGATTGTAGTTGTCTTTTTATTTTTTTTACTTTTATTTAGACACGTATTAAAACAAGTAGTTGTTGTAGTTCAGTTGGATTGAACTCTTATTTAATGACTTGGAGGTCTTGTGTTCAACCCTCACAAGTAGCATTGTTTTTATTTTTTTTAAAAAAAATTCACGGGCGGGCCGGGCTATCACGGGTCCCGCCAAAAACGGGTCGGGCCAGAATGGCCCAACTTTACATGGGTTGCAATAATAAAGCTCATAGCCCATTTTTTTTGCGGGCGGGTTAAGCTAGCCCGCGGGCCTGGGCCTCTTTTTCCAGGTCTACATTCCACTTCTCAAAGTGATTACTTGACACTGTCCATGATTCCCCTTCGGATTCTTCTCAGTGTCACTAGGTAGAGTCCCTTGAGGCCTATTATTCAACGCTAACGCCAGCTATCCCATCTGATTTTCTAAGTTCTTGATGGCCACTGCTTGCGATTTCATTGTTGCCTCGTTACCCGATATGTACTTTAACAACAGCTCTTCTAAATCTGACTTTTTCTCTTGATGCGGACCTGCTTGTTGATGTTGATTTTGAAACCCGGGAGGATAAGATGGTTGTGGAGCCTACTGATTTTGGTTGTTATTCCTCGAGAAGTTGGGATGATTCCAATTCCCCGGATTGTAGGAATTCTGATACTGATTCTGCGGAATTCTATTATAGCTGCCCACAAATTGTTCCGTTGTTAGGTTAATGGCACACTTATCTGTAGGATGTTCCCCCACACATAACTCGCAAACAAAAGCAACTTGTGTCTGTGCACCTGTAAAAGCATCCATCTTCTTCGATAAAGCTGAAATATGTGCCGCTAACGCTGTTACTCCATCAACCTCTAACACCCCAACTACCTTAGGTTGTGTCATTCTCGTTATAGGCCACTGGTAGTTGTTAGTCGCCATCGTCTTTATCAGATCGTATGCTTCCTCATAAATCTTAGCCATGAAAGCTCCCCCAGAAGATGCATCAATTCTAGTCCAAAGATTACCACTCAACCCATTGTAGAACGTATTCATCTGCAGCCATTTGGGTAGTCTATGATGTGGGCACTTCCTAAGTAGTTCCTTGTACCTCTCCCAAGCTTCGTACAACGACTCCCCATGTTGCTACTTAAACATAGTAATCTCGTTCCTCATCTTCGCAGTCTTTGCTGGTGGGAAAAACTTAGAAATGAATTACATATATATATAGCTCAGCTCTCTCCAGCGAACTGGAAGGAGCGAACTAAGAGCAAGCTGGCTATAGCGACGATTTTTTCCGTCGCTATAGCATAAAAAACCAATTTTTTTCGTCGTTATATGGGTCTCATCATGTATGCATGTGAAACGATTCTACGGACCTTTGTTCAATGACCATATTTTTGCAAGTAGATCATCATTGAAAACGGCTAAGTTGGATTACTTTCCTACATAGAGCTTTTAGCGATGAGGACTTATGCCAAATTGATAAAAAGTAATTACTATTTACCCCTCCATATATCAAAGACCACCATTTTTATTCATCTTTTGCCGCGAGAGGTTATTGCGGCAAGACATGCTATGCCTTTGTCTCAATTTATATCATTTAATTATGAAAATATATAATGTTATTATAATTTATTTGCTCTCACTTTTTATCATTAATTCCCTTTTCTCTTTCTCTCACACTATAAAACAATAGTATATCTTATTAATTACTCTAAATAAATAAAAATAACAATAATAATTATTATTATTATAATGACAAAAATAATACTAATAATAATAACAATAATTATAATAATTATTGTAATGACAAAAATAATACTACTAATAATAAAATAATAATAAAAATAAAAAATAAAAATAAAAAAAAATAATAATAATAATAATTATTATAATAACAATAATAATAATGACAAAATAATACTAATAATAATTATTATTATTATGACAATAATAATAAATATAATAATTATTATAATGACAAAATAATACTAATAATAAAAATAACAATAATTATAATTATAATAATAATTATAATTATTTTTATTTTATTGTTATTTTTATTATTATTGTTATTTTTATTATTATTAGTATTAATATTATTTTTGTCGTTATAATACTATTGTCTTATAGTGTGAGAGAGAAAGAGAAAAGGGAATTAATAATAAAAAGTGAGAGCAAATAAATTATAATAACATTATATATTTTCATAATTAAATGATATACATGTCCTTCCGCAATAGCCTCTCGCGGCAGGAGATGAATAAAAATGGTGGTCTTTGATATATGAAGGGGCAGCATAGTAATTACCATTTACTAATTTGGCACAAGTCCCTGCCACTACATGCTCCTGCAGCAAGGGAAATAATCCAACTCCTCCAAGCCTTTCAATCTGATGATCTACGGTGCAAAATATGGTTGTTGAATGATTATCAGAAGTAACCGCAAAGCTACTTGGATGAGGACCCTATATATATATATATATATATATATATATATATATATATATATATATAGAGAGAGAGAGAGAGAGAGAAAAGTCCTGATTCGATCAACCCCCCGTATTTTGTTAAAATACTGACCTTTTTTTTGTTTTGTTTTTTTAAAACAACTAAAAAAATTATGGAATTGAAATTTTACATATACAGTGTTTTGAGTGTGATTTGGATACATATAACAAAACATGTATGTATGCGAACGTGCATTGCATGTCTATACATTTTTGTTATATGTATCCAAATCACACTTTACATGTCTTATTTTGCGAACTCAATGCCACTAGGAGGATGAACAACTTAATTACTCGTAAATAATTTGCTATGTCTTAACAAATCACGTAATTATGATTCCTCAAGAGGAATCATGAACATTGTCCATTCACACACAAGGTTATAATCATGACATATAATTCCTAGCCAAATGATTTAGCCACTAAAATTTAAAATAAATAAAATAAAAAAAAAAAACTAAAATATGAAGGATGTATCTATGTTACAAATTAGATGGAGAGACTCAACTTTTATAAATCAAAATCAAATAATTAATTTACCCTTATGTTCTTTATCAAAATCAATAATTAATTTACTATGTTCTTTAAAAACTCAAATATAAATACAAAAAAAAATGATATTTTCATTAATAAAAATAATATTTTCATAATAAAAATATTATTATTCATAATAAAAATATTATTATAAAATGATATTTTATTGTCAAAATATCATTTTGTGTTAGAAAAATATCAGTTGCCTAAAAATCTCAAATTGGCTTGACCACAAAAAGTTGGACCATGGGAATATATATCAATATCAACATCCTTCTTTGGATGCTAAATTGTATTAGAGAAACATAAAATTATCTAAACTTATACCTCTCTGATCTAAAATTAAAAATATATTTACATAACGACTTTTAGAGATAGATTTATATTTTTAAATATAACCTTAATATTAACAAAAAAATTCAACTATGATTATTTGATATTAAAAATGATAATAAAAAAATATGACAAATTAAAAACATCATATCACTTTATAATTTTAAAATAAAAATATATCTCTAATTTTGAAACAGATTAAAAAAATATCTCTAATTTTGAAACAGAGATTATTTAATCCAGCAGCATAAACTTACTCCAACGAATTCAGAAATAAAATATGGACTTCAAATCATAAACTTCAACAAATTCATCCATTAAAAGTTTCTCATGAATCCTAAAACCTCCTCAATGTTTCAAGTCATCAGTGAAAAGAATTTATACAAAATAAATGATGTGTAAAGACAAACAATAGGGTGGGATTTCAGGAAGAACACCAAGAGCTAAACCGGAATTCGGCTAAGAAGCGAAGTAAATAATTTCCCGAGAATCATATTTTCCCCACAAATACAGTCCAAGAACTCATAGATCTGCCGATAGAAAAGAGTAGAATAATAATAAATAACTAGTGAGGAGAAGGAAGAATTTACTTGGTATCACAGACTAAAAGTTTTTATCTTAATAATAATCCAACAGGCACGCAAACAGGAGGAACCCTATGAACATGTAAATATCATTTCTAAAAATTGAGTCTTTGTTTATGGAACCATATTGTTGTACCTTAAAAACAGTGTTCTATTTGTCGTGGCTCCACAAGAATATACAATGGCTTTCCATTTAGCCTGCGTTGTCCCTGAAAGGTACAAGTGTGAGTAGTACTTATTGGAAGAAAAATAAACGCTTAGAAATCATATGTTTGAGCTCCATTTGTATCAACCAAGACAAATATAGAAATCATATGTTTGAGCTCCATTTGAATCAACCAAGACAAATAAGGACACCTTTCACGGGTGGCACATAAGATCATACACCTTTCGGTGCTTTCATGAACCCAAGCCCCCAAGAGGTGCGACGGGCGAAATAGAAGTTGTTACACTAAAGAAATGAGATGGGAACGAGGTTGAGTAGAGGCAACCCAGTTTGTTCCAATGAATGTCAACACGAGGTATTTTATTACATAGTAGTAGCGTGTAAAACAAAAATTATCCTATATCTTGAAGACTTAAAAACAAACCAATCAGTCATTGCTGAACAGGTTTGTAACTTTACTCTAGGTTTACTGCATTGTGCAACTTTTGATACTCGAACCACATTATCTAAAAAAGAGTGGTTAATCCAATATAAGAAAACTACATGCGCCATTTGTTGTAAATACAATTACAAATTTATTTTATATTACACGTAATAACATGAAACCTTTGACGCAAAGCCTGAATATGGCCTTATATATGTAAAATTCTGATAGAACATCTATAATTTGAAAATTTTGGAATTACTCCCAAGTTTATATCATCTTTTTATGCAGGCTTCTATTTTTCAATGTTAACTTAACAGGAATAACGGCATCCAATTGATTGGGCATTATATCTGCTAACAATATCTATAGCTGGACTCTCTTCCTCCCTTTAGTCTAACAGAACTGCAGCAGTCACATATCATAGTAAAAATCCTCTCTCGCGCCCAAAATGGAAGTCACTTCAAGAATTTCAATGCACTAACATTTTCTATGACTTATATTAACCTTTACAAGTTAAAGCAAAAGTTTGGGATAATGGTCCAAAGGTTAAATATTTTCATAAATAGACACCAAAAATTAGAGATACATTTTTATTTTTTAAAATCGATTTGCAAAATCCTAAAATTCCAAATTGATATAATTTCGTTCAAGTTTTGGAAACAACAAAGATGATAATTAATAGTACGTTATAGTTAGTTTACAATTATTATATTTGTTTGTATTAAAATTAAATAACTTCGCATCAATTTTGAATTTTAAGATTTCGCGAATTGACTCAAAATGTCTAATTTTAGAACGGAGGTAATAATATTTTTATTGATCTTGGTATATATAATGACATATTGTCATAATAATTTCATTATTATATTATTATTATTAAATTAACAATTTTTTATTGAACATAAAATAAATATATATTTCTAATATTTATAATTTAAAAGTTGAATTATTTTGGTAGAACATAGAGTGTAAGTTGTGAATTTAATGCAAGTTTCAAAGCGTTAAGAACAAAAAGAGTTATATGAATACTTCAAAAGCATCATTAGTTTATGAAATATGAAAACCACACAAAAGCAGCATTTATTTTACAGCAAACATATTTTCTTATGTTCAATCATTGAGGATAGCTAGACAATCTGTTTTCGGTGCAGTTTATAAATATATGAAAAATAGTTAACCGGTTTGGGCCCATATTTCTTTTTATAAATATGGGTCCAAACTTTATCCAACTTAAATAAATAAAAATAGTTAACCAACCCATTTGATTCCAATAGATAACCAACTATATTGTCAGGTCTACTTGTATGTAAGCTTTGTGTGTTTTTATTATCACTGAATTAGACAGCAACTCAGCCATTGTGGCAATTCAATTCAGAATGTCAAACCTTCAGATACAGTAGTATCAGACAAACGGCACTTGAGCCTTTCAGGATGTACTACGAGTCAAAAACAAACTATGAAAGGCAATGATTTGAGATAAATATTGCAGCTTTCTAACGTGACGACACAACCACCAAATCATGTTACGGCCAGTTGAAATGAAATAAGTCAAACCAAATGAATTTCTCCATCACGCTGGTTCAATTGTCAGTCTTTCTAGACCATTAACGTGATATAGACTATCGATATAGATGCCAATGTGCAAACTAGATTTTAGTCCCTTTTAACGCTTTCGATTGTAATCAGCTTTTTGAAAATTGGCAGCATGACACTTGCAGTTGGTTAATTTTGAGTTAAAACTGTAGTAGTAACAAAAATATTTGGCACGAGCAATAGATAGGTATCGCTGAAAAGTGTACATCTAGTCCAACTATTAACGAATTCACTTTTTGATAATAGTTTACACTAGTGACCAATCAACAAATAGCAAACTTTATAGAAAGAAACTGACATTGAAGTGAGAAAAGATGAGCAAAAGTTATAATTGTTCAAAAATTACCTTGACTTCACGCAACCCAATAACACAGGCACATTCAACCACTTCAGCCTCCATACGCTCTGGAAAACAATATATATGCTGTTCATTAGAAGAGATAATAACAAAGGACAAAGATAAGTCTGATCATCCCTTACCTAAAAGATTTATTGCTGCAGAAAGAGTACCACCAGTGGCTACCAAATCATCAATAACCACTGCCCGTTCCCCTGGCTGAACAGCACCAACGTGCATCTCTAAACAATCAGTACCATACTCTAGCTCATATGCTTCTGATATTACTTGGCCTGCAAATTCCGTTTTTTATATATCAGGAAGGCAGTATATTATTTATCCCCCCAAAAATTAAATTATTGCATGAATTCCCACAATTCAGGGAATAACACCCAGTGTTTTAAAAATCCTTGCCTATGTCCACTTAATCCCCGCCCAGACCCTAGGCAGGTATTTTAATACCCAGATTTGGTTAGGGGTCTAGGCCCCTACCTATGCGAAATCAGATCTCTACCGCATCAATTTTAATAAAGGATTTGAAGCTCTAAAATACTTCAAATGAATTTGTTAAGCCTTGAAAGATTTTCTATTTCGGTAGTTTACATATAAAATTTTAAAAATTACATCTACTATATGCGTTTTGTATATTATAACAAGTATATACAATAGAAAAATAAGTTTCCAAATTCATCTTTTGGAAAAGGTATTAATCAAACCGTTCAACAGAAGCATGAGTATGTGTGTCCCTCTACTCGTCTGGTTCTTAACATTAACCTTCATTTAAGAAGATGGAATAGCATATTACAAGAACTAGCTCCTATAAATTAAAGGGTGCAGAAAATGTATTGATTCTAAAGAGGAAACTCAATAGCTTGGCATGCCAAAAAGTTTAGTAAACTCTCGTAGGTATATTTATGTGACTTCTTGAAAGGTATTAACAGTCTTTTTCTGATTCAAACTCAGTATTTTATTCCAAAAAAACTGTTGTTAAAACTAAGATTTCTTTAATTGAATAAGTTAAAGGAGCAATTGAACTGTATACTACCAACGACATCAGTCCATTTTCTCGCTAATAAAAGAAGGAAAAAAAATCAAAGCACTACCCAATTCTGAATTACACAAAGAATGAGTATACCAGGCAATTTTTCAGGTTTACGTAATGGAACAAACTTTGCACCAATAGCTAAAGCAATAGATGGACCAAACATGAATCCTCTGGCTTCAATTCCTGCAATAAATTGGCAACATGAGAAACCCTTCCAACAAACAAGCATATATATGTAAAACAATGCTTTTTTAACACTATATATGTAAGATATTACTCAACTAGGTGCCAGAAAAACACTAAGAAAGAAAGACACTAAATAAACCTGTTTCTTTCATATAATATATAACAATAATACCCCAGTTTAGCACAGACTTCTTTGGTTCATTTCTTTAAAGGCATATAAATATAGCCTGTTTGATATCTTTACAAACACGGTAAAGGTCAAAAGAAACTATTTCTATAAAGATACGGCACATAAATATAAGCCCTCCACAATACACCTACACCACATTTTACTTAACCCTAGAAACAGTCTCTTGGTGTAAATTCAGTATTTGATGGTCACCTACAGATTAGGCTTAAAAGGCATAGTGATAAATACACATTTTTTTATTGTAATTTTAATATTTTATCTTACATTTATCAAAATTGATATCAACATAAAGGTCTTTTCTTACAAACAAGGTAAAGGTCAAAAGAAACTATTTCTTTAAAGAACGTATTAGTTTTATTTATAAATAAGATTGCTATTAAATAATAAATCATAAAATTTCAAGAATCCACTTTAAAGAAACAAACATAAATTTAAGAATTATAAAATAGAATTAAACTAAATTGGAAATTATCCTCATTCATTGACCCTTCAAAAATCAATCTTTTATCTTTTGACTTGAGTAAATTCAGTATTTGATGGTTATGAATATGATAATCATTAGAAAAATAAATCATAGATTTGGTTTTTGGTAGTTATTAAAAAATATATATTAGTTTTCTTGAGTTTTTTTTGTCGCTTTGGGCCTAGGTAAGGCGCATGTTAGATTGATGGTAGGTCCTAGGCGCCAAGGTCACTTTATTTTCCGCATGTAGATTGATGGCAGTGCAAGATCATTCATTGTAATACAGATCAATGGAAGCCCAAGGTCACTGTATTTTCAAGTTTCCTACATGTGAATGCATCATGCTATTAATAGTCCACAACTTCGCAAAAGCCAGGTCTTAAACTTGCATCAAAGTCTAGGCTTTTGTTAAAAAGTTGTCTTCTAATTGTCTGAATAAGGGAATTCTCTAACAGAATATAGATCTACTGAACCATAAAATAAGAAATATAGATGAATAAGGCATTCCTTATAGGAAAACATAAAGAGCAAAGTCATAATTATGACTATTTTGAATTTTCAACAATAACCTATTGCAAGAAATGATAAGTGGTCAAATTATAAGAAAATGCCCAAGCAACGAACACGGGTTAAACAAGATGAAGGGAAATGGGATTGTAGCGAAGACATAATTATAAAACTACTTCTTATGCAGCTGAACAAACAAAACGCAAGCTTTTGCTTTTGTAAAGGGAACATCTTGAAGAGGGAAAAGGATTAGGATGAAATCAGTCAAGTCAGCCAAGCGGTGTAGCTTAAAATTCACAAAGCAGTGGAAGAATGAAACCTTAAAAATGACAAATTAAGAATAAAAACCCTGGTCAGAACTATCTTCAAAGAAAGTAGGAGTTGAAGTTTTACTGAACAATCACAGATTAACAGAACAAGATTTCTGAGTTCTGGACAATTTGTATTCCACTCACGAGTCAGGACCCAACAAAATAATATCATAACATAAAAAAATCTGGAGGTAACAATCCCAATTTTGCAATTAATACTGAAAATTTCAGAATTTTTTAAACAATTGTGTTATTCTCCAACAAAACCATGACAGGTTAATGGGTTCAAACAAACCCAAATAGAATTGAGGGGAGAACCAAAAATTAGAAATAATTATGCCTTACAGAACAATGGAAGTGAAATTTAAAATATAAAATTTGATATTTTTGAAAGGTCCTTTTCACACAAAAAATAAGGGTACAAGATCAGAAAGATTTTATACAAACTGACTAGATAACCCAAAATTGCTCATCTGCTTATCTACTTGACAGAAACAAGATAAACTATGAAATAAACTAAAATTTGTCATACATTTTAATCCCTCCAGTAAGTTTTTTAAAAAATAATTCCTCCAATAATGCTACACTATAAATGCAGAAAATAAAAAATAAAAAACAACAAATATATAAACTAAAAAAAAAACTGACCAAGAAAATTAAACGAGAGAGAGAGAGAGAGTACCAGCAACAACAGAGATGCCCATGTCTCTGTACCTATCAACAAAGATGTCCACAGTATCCTTGAAGGCCTTGGGATTCAGTAACAAAGTTGTTATATCTTGAAACATTATTCCTGAAATTAATTTAGACAAAAATAGTTATTACTTCTACATACAAAACTTTTCCAAAAACGTAAATATATATACACATGCAATACTAAGCCACCGAGAAAAAAATGGGAGAAAAAAGACCTAGATTTGGGAAATTAATCAAGACAAAATACCCATTACTTCTACATACAGAACATTTCTAAGAACATATAAACAAAGTGGAAAAATCAAGAAGAAAAAAAATTATCAAGACAAAATACCCATTACTTCTACATACAGAACATTCCTAAAAACATATTAAAAAATTGAAAAAATAAAGGAAAAACAAATTAGGCCACCCAGAAAATAAATGGGGAGAAAAAAAACCTTGCTTTGGGAAATTAATGAAGACAAAATACCCATTACTCCTACATACATACAACATTTATAAGAACATAAAGCAAAAATTGAGAAAATCAAGAAGAAAAAAATTTAGGCACCCAGAGAAGAAAAGGGGAGGGAAAAAAGCCATGCTTTGGGAAATTAATCAAGACAAAATACCCATTACTCAAAACTTTTCCAAAAGCAGACAAAAAATTGACAAAAATCAAAATTAAAAAAAAAATAAAATAGGCCACCCAGAAAAGAAAACCTGGCTTTGGGAAGTGAGGAATGACTCTAATTGCTTCAGAAATTGCTTGAAGTCGTGAGTCTCCCTTGAGTCCATTCTCAGCTGCAAACATTTTCTTTTTCTCTCTCCAGAAATTGTCTCCCTCTCTCTAAAATTGAAGGAATACTGGAATACAAGTTTCTCTGGTATTGAGCAGCTGCTCTGAACTTATCTCTCTTTCTCCCTGTTCAAAATCTTTATTTTTGATATTACAACAGGGCTTTGGATTCTAAACAGAGTTTTTGTTTTCCCTCCCAATGTCAGGTACAAAAGAAGAAGAAAGATCTCTCTGTATTCTTGTGTGTGGGAATGTGTGTGTTTTCAGTGTTTTTCACTTAAATAAACTCTCTCTGTTGGCCAATCCAGGGCAATATTGCTGGGCTGATTACTACTGATGGGAGTGAAGGAGACTGAGGGTGAGGCTATATCCTCAGTCGCCATTGAGCGCGTGTATTCTACTCTTAACTAAATTTTTGTACAATATTGCTTTTCACGGGCTGAATATATCATTAATTATTTTCAATGTAGGTGAAAGAGTGACTTTCTAGCTATTCAATTTAAAATATTCTCTCTCTATTAAATATGGAAAGAGAATTAGAATAAGAAAAATATGAGATATTTAATAATACGGGCATAATAAGAAAAAATGTGTAAAATTTTGATTATTAAAAGAAAGTGGATATTTAATATGGGACTATCCAAAATAATATTAAGGAATTTTATCCTGGGACGGAGAGAGTATTATTTAGGAAATTTTGGTTTTGGTTAGGGTGAAGATATTATAATTTATAGTATAATTTTTCATTATCAATACTATAATTTTGATGTAATAAAAAATTATATAATTTAATGTGGTGAAGTTGATTTTCAGCTTCACTCTAACCAAATCCGGAAATTTTATTTGCATCTTCCTTCCTTCGTTAAAATTAGAAATATATTTATTTTAATTTATTCTAATATTACAAACACATATATATATATATGAACACTTTTATAATTAATGTTATCAAAGCTAAAAATATATATTTTTCTACTAATATATATTTAACGATATTTTTATAATTATTTTATTAATATTTAACACTTTAACTTATTATTCTAGCAATATTATTTGCCTAAAATTATTCTTAAAAATCACATTTATAAATGTGTGTATAATTTTATAACATGAATGTTCGCATTAATTTTTTTGTACACTATTGTATATAAATTTACCTTTACACTAGTAGATGATAGAATTGAAATATATTAAACATTTATTTAGTAAAAGAACCCTTATTTAAATAAGATGTTACAACTCTATTACTGCTTAAGAACATTTTATTATATTTTCGGTTATTAGTACATCAAATTTTGGTTCAAATTATATTAGTATGAATTTGTATTTCACCTTTTAAAATGATGTAGACTTACTTTTATAATAGAAGGCTATGAATAAAGCGGAAGTATAATTATTTATTAGTTTACACAAGTTATTTTACTAGCTAAATAAGATTATATGTAACGTGAGAGTCGAACTTAACTTTTATTATTATTAAATTAAGAGACACATTGTGAAATTAATATATTTTTTTATTAAAAAATAATATTTCTAATAAATTATTACATGAAACTAAACTAATACCACAAGATGATGTGTAATCTATAAATATTTTAATCAAGGTTCTCAGAATAGAACTGTTTACCGAATTAAAAAGGTACCAAATAGATTGGTCACTGATCTAATCAGTAGTCGAACCGTTATTGACTCTGTGGCGTTATTAATATATAAATATATATATAAGTAATAATTAATAAAAAATTTAAAAATCTCGTTTTTTATTAACTAAAACATAATAAAGATGAGTTACAATATTAATAAAAATGGTTAATTTTAATACTAAAATTTTTTTAGTAACAAAAAAATTAAAAACCGGGTCAACTTGGTCAATTAACCGGATTTACAGGTTAGAACGGTGGTCAACGGACCAACCCGAAATTTGACTAAAATCAGATCATTGGTCTAAACTGAACCGGAAGACGAACTGATTTCAATTTTTACCGATCTGATCCGAATTTTAAAACACTGATTTTAATGATGCACCTAATTGTGTACCTAATGATGCGCTAATACTACTCTACATAATTTAAATTTAAGTTTAATTATTAACAACTTAACATATATTTCCTCCATTCCTAAATAAGTGTCTTTTAAGATTTTTGCACATGAATTAAGAAAATTATTAATATGAGTAAAAAATTATTGTTATGACTAAAATACCCTTATTTAATAACTATTCTCTCTCCCCTCTCACATATACATATTAAGATTGCAACTGTTATTGAATATGTATTGGGAAGGAAATGAATATAAAAGGAATATGAAAGGAGGTAGCCTACATCTAATTTAATGCAGTGCATTAATTAAACACTTATTGGAAAACAAGGATAAGGATAAGTTTGGACGAAAAAAATATTAATTATGTTTTGGTTTTCTTAAACGTCAAATATTTTAGAATAAATCAAATGGAATAAAACGTCAGTTATAGTGGAACGGAAGGAGTAATAACAAAATGTGATTTTTATATCAACAATTGCATAAATTCATGTAGGGTTTGTTCGATTATCAGCATTTACAGTATTTTGTTTTGAAAGCGTTTGAACTTCTAAATGTACCGAACTAATTTTAGTGTGTTGCGTAGTAACCAAATATATACCGATACACATAAGCTTACAGAGATTAGGCATATCTATTGCGGGGTATTTTTGAATTAATGACAAAATGAATTCAAAATTTAAAAATTTTCATTGTGGAAGATGAACATTTAATGAATATACACTCTGGAGAAAACTATTAATTGTATAGAACTAGTACAACTTCATGCTACTACATTTGGTGGGTAAATTGAGATAAATGGAAGTGAAGGACCAACAATAAATTCACAAACTTGTACTAGAATTCATTCACTACGGTTGAGGGAGGAGTAAGGGAAACGCAATTGGATATAAGGCCTTAACTATGTGAAATTATACTATAATAATCATAATAGTCTTGTAAATTATTTTTTATTTAAAAATAGCTAATTATATAATTATATTATAATAATACATAAATAAAAATAAATCAGATGTTAATGCATAAAATAATAATAATTATATTTTTACTAAGCAATTAAAATAATTTCATAATACTCCTTCCGTTCCTTAATATAAGTCGTTTTAAAAAAATATGTTTGTTCCTAAATATAAGTCGCTTGAGAATTTTAAGTAAATATTAATTATTTTGTTTCCAATATTACCAAAATTAATAAATATAACTTTGGTTCTCTCACTATTTTTTGCCCAATAAATAACAATTCTCTTTTTCCAATACAAGGACAATATAGACAATTGATAGTATATTTAATTTTTTATAATCATTTCTTTAATATTTATGCATAACTCTAAAACGACCTATATTAAAGAAGGGAAGGAATATAAATTTGTTCAAAATATGTTTAGTTTATTTAGAACTACAATATTTATAAGTATATACATATCCGGTCCATCTCTCTCCGTTAAAAACCATTCACTCAATTAATATATAAGGGGTCGGGAATTGAAACAAGAGAACCATATACTTCCTCCCTTCGGCGTTTTAAAAAATTCAATTTTTTTTTAATATATATAATGTTAAAAAATTTCTAATTATAATTTTTTTTCTATTGCCTTCAAGTATCTTTCTATCTCATTTATCTAAATAACTTTATATATATTTCCTTAATTAATACAAGAAAAATTATGATAATACAATTCAATCTTAATGACAGAATTAAAGTAATAAATAACTTTTTTAATAACTGTAAATCCCTTTAAAATGTCATTTATTTAGGAATGGAGGTAGTATTTTCTGTTACTCCACATCCCTACATATTTCAATCAACAAGTCTTCACGGACGTGTTTATTGGACCGAAATATTGGACATTTCTAAATTTTATTTTATTTTTAGTTTTTTCTTGTGACTCAAAAAATATATAATATTTATTACAACTAGAATTTTTACAGAATATAGTATTTTGTCTATTTTAATATATGTATTTAAATTATATTTAAAATATCATATTCTATAAAAATTATAGTTAAAATAAATATTATATATTTTTTAAAAATTACAAGAAAAAACAAAAAAAATAAAAATAAAATAGAAATATCCAATATACGGGTCCAATAAATATATCTGTGTAGAAGGACTCTATTACAATTGGATGATTTTTCAACCCCTATTAAAGACAAAATAATTGCCTCATTCAAGGCAGGGTATAGGTATCATCGTGAGAACAGGGTCAAGTTGTCATTCATAAAATCTACAAATATAATTTTAAAAAGATTACTTTCTTTTTTTATTTTTCTTTTATTTATAAAATTTAAATTCCCTCCCTTTCTTTTCTTTTCAAACACCTTTTAACTTTTTAGGATTAATAGATGGAGATAATTGAGACTCAGAATTCCACAGCATTAAAAGAAATCAACAATTTTGTATTTTGTGCATATTAAATGTGTAAAATAAAAAAAAAATAATAACATATTCATAAAATATTATTAATTGTTAAAAAAAATTAAATCATAAACTATTAAATTAACTTGGACCCTAATAATATATTTGTCCGGTAAAAATTAATTTAGTTTGAATTTTAAAATCAAATTGACCAATTTTAAAATCAAAATTTATTATATTCTTTTTATATATAGATAGAGATTAAAATGATAAGAAACCACGATTAAATTACTACAACAACCAATTTTTGAAAGTTCAAAATTCTAAATAAATTTACTTAATTATTAATTTTAAAATTGATCAATTTGACCAAAAAAATTAAATTAAATCAGTTTTTGTAGGATAGAGAGTAGATAATAATAATATTTTGTATTGGTTCTAGTAAAAAGCATTGCACTTATGCATACAGTTGTCATTTATTATTATTATAATTATTATTATTATTATTATTATTATTATTATTATCAAATTTACATAAAATTGAGGGTATTTAAAAGATGACATAAATAAAATTTTCATACAAATTAAAAATATATATATAAAGAAAAGAGAGTAAAAAAATTTATATCAATACAAATATATAATAAGCCAATATAGAGGGAAAGAGAGTTAAAAAAATCATTTTTGTTGAGATGTTTCAACAAAAAAAAAAAAAATAGTTTCAATTTTAAATTTAAACATATTTTAAATTTATCTTTTAAGTTAATATTGATTTTATATTAAAAGACGAGGCATGGCCGCAAGGGTAACATTGACGGCTGATGATGCATAGAGAATGAAGTAAGATCAGCTTTTGAGATTCTGTTGTGGGCCCCTCAGCCCAACTCAAGCTCTGGCTGTCACTTACATCTATGACATCCAATTTAGCAAATGTCTTAAATATTTTCAATATATTTTTTATTTACTAGTAGTACTCATTTCGTTCCTTAATTGGATTGGGGGGGAGGACCGGTACTTAATGTACCGGTCATTTGTACGGTGAAATGTGTAGAGTGTTTTTTTTTTAATTTTTTATCTTTTCATGGTACTCTTTGGCTTTGCAATTTAATGTTCCTCGTTATTTTTAATTTGATATTTTAAGAAAAGTAGTAAAAGTTAATAAATATAATTAATATTTTATTTAATTAATTAGAATGAGTATACAATCTTAATTTTTAAAATTTATTAAAAATATGAAAAATAAATAATTTATATTTAATTTAAGAATAATATGATAAATTAAGTTATTAATACTTTCTTGAATATATAAATGACATATAAAAAAAACAAATTTTATAGATACTTTAAATCAAAAATAAAAAAATTATAAATTACTTTAAATTAAAAAATTAAAAAAATTATTTACGCCAAAATCTCTCTCCAGCTTTATAGATATTTTCTTAGTTAATAAGAAAAACACTCTAGACATTCATTCACTCAACCGATAAGTTAATAAGTATAAGTTAATAAGTTAAGCGAAGGAATGTCTAGAGTATTTTTAGTATCTATAAAGCTGGAGGGAGATTTTGGCGTAAATAATTTTTTGAATTTTTTAATTTAAAGTAATTTATATATATATATATATATATTTTATTTAATTTTTTTAATTTTATAAAATTTTATTTTACTCAAATAATTTATACACGGAACGCGTGTAGCATGTGTGCTAATATACTCCTTCCATTTCTTTTTACTTGTATTTTTAGATAGTAAAATTTGTTTTTTATGTTATTTATATATTCAAGAAAGTATTAATAACTTAATTTATCATATTATTCTTAAATTAAATATAAATTATTTATTTTTCATATTTTTTAATAAATTTTAAAAATTAAGATTGTATACTCATTTTAATTAATTAAATAAAATATTAATTATATTTATTAATTTTTGCATTTTTTCTTAAAATATCAAATAAAAAATAACGAGAGAACATTAAATTGCAAAGCCAAAGAGTACCATGGAAAGATAAAAAGTTAGAAGAAAAACACTCTACACATTGCCCCGTACAAATGACCGGTACATTAAATATAAATTATTTATTTTTCATATTTTTTAATAAATTTTAAAAATTAAGATTGTATACACATTTTAATTAATTAAATAAAATATTAATTATATTTATTAACTTTTACTTCTTTTCTTAAAATATCAAATTAAAAATAACGAGGGAGCATTAAATTGCAAAGCCAAAGAGTACCATGGAAAGATAAAAAGTTAGAAGAAAAACACTCTACACATTTCACCGTACAAATGACCGGTAGATTAAGTACCGGTCCTCCCCCCAATCCTCCTTAATACTCCTTAAAAAGATTGTCATTTAAGATTAATGCACACATATTAAAAAATATAATTAATATCTAGCGAAAATATTATACTGCCCTTATTAATTATCTCAACCAATTATTCTCCTCCCAATGTTTCTTATTCAATTCAACCAATTACTTCTCATTCAACCAATTACTATTTGGATTATTGCATTAAATTGAATAAGAATCATTGGGAAGGGAATAAAACTTTAAATAGAAGAAAGCTTTAAATAAGGGTAAAGTAGGGAAAAAAATAGCTAATGTGTATCGATAAACTCAAAACGATAATTTTTTTAGAACAAAAATTACTTCCTAAAATGACAATCTTTTAGGAACAGAGGGAGTATAAGACTTTTTAGAGTTATAAATAAATATTAAAAAAATAATTGTATAACATTAAATATAATACTCCTTCCGTCCCATAGTTATAGGCTGATTTCTTTTGGCACATAATTTAAGAAAATCAGTTTAAGTGACAATTTTAACAAAAATTTTCCACATATACCCCTTAATATGGAATTAATGAATAAGTTAATTACTCCTTACTTATCACACTGAAACTCTCAACTTAATTGATCAACGTGTACTGACCATTAAAATAGAACTTTAACCAAAGATGAATTTTTAATCTACATAAACTTTCAACCTATCACAAAACGTTTATGTTATTCCAAATTCATTTATTGGGCCTAAAAAGTTGAATTCTTTTATTGAGAATACAACAACATTAAATGTGATGATAACAATAATGACATTGAATGTTATTTCTTCAAAAAAAAAATAATGGTAAAATATTTATTATAAGGAGATAAAAGTAAAACAATGAACCAACTAAAGTTTATAAATAGTAAGTGGCCTATATATTGGGACATGTGACGCCCCCAAATCCGGGTACTTGAAACCCGAACTCAGTGCTTCACGATACCATTTCTATAAGCTGAATAATACAATAGTAATATTACATTCAAACTTAATTTACGTACATCAAAGTTTACTTCCCAGGTACGAGACCTTCAAATACATTCATTACAATACATGAATAGATACCCATGCAGCTATAACCATTAACTCATAATACACACTTATTCGATCAGTTTCCTTTTCCTTTTGTCCGTGCCTAAGCTTCAAGGTTGCTCATACATAACTAAAAACATTTAATTTAAGCAAGGATGAGCATTTGAGTGCCCAACAAGTAATAGCAATTATATATATAAGCTGAAAGAATATAAGTATTCTCTTTACATAACACTTCTACAACGAATCAAAAGTTGTGAAGTAATCTGTACTGATAAAAGATTCACATAACAACTCTCTTTCAAATTCTTGAAATGAGGCTCCACCCATGAATAGGGTTTAAGAAACATACTATGAACATTGTTTTTCATTTTCGAAAAGGTTTAGCAGAAATTCATCCGCAAACCGTCATAACTTACTTACACGGAGGGTGATCACCGGCGTTGTACCTCAGACGATCAATACTACATAACTTGAAACGAAATTCATCGCTCACCCTTTGTCCGGCCAAGCGCATAAAAAAATTCCCATTATCGGGATGTTCATACATGCCCCGGTTCCAAACCCGAAGGTTTTAATCTTGCTTTCAACAATAATATGTAATTCAACATATATGTATACGGGTAATTGACATGGTATATCAACATGTGAATAAATGCTATGATTATCCAAGTGGGGACACTTGTATAACCATTTAGAAATCAACTTAACGTAATATATATCCGAGCTAACATGTTGATAATCAAAACGTATATAATCTGTGATGGGAATAGAATAATTACGAAACTTCTTACTCATGTCCATTGCATAAAGGAAATGCAAAGGTAGGATACTTGCACGATTTGTCGATTACAAATCTCAACTTAGGTCTTATCTCTTTATCACAACCTATCAATAAATGTCATTCGTCCGATTAGAATAACATATCATAACACATAGTACTCGCTGCCATTGATTGAAGACATAGTCTAATCACGCGTCATCACACATAATCGCAGTGATCATACTTTTAGTTCACATTCTATACTTTTATACATTTTTCAAATATCTCATCCATGTTCTTACAGTAGTCTTTTCTTTCTATTATAGGGTCCGACAAATGTTTGCTGCATCGGCACGCCTTTTTTATCGGGTACATAATTTAGTCTAAGACTCTTATTCTATAACATCTCAGAAATATCGACATTTCAATTTTTCCGTAAATTAAAAATTTAAAATAAATCAAATCATGTCACCAAGGGCTTATAGTGATATAATCATTATTATGAGTGCTCTTCACCAAATCTCGGACTTCATAACCTATTTCTAGTCAATTTAGTTTGATTTGATATCACTTTCAAACATCTAATTATGACTTAACATCAAATAATTCTAGTATCATTAATAATTAATTAAATTATTAATGAAACCATTGCTAAAATATAAAAGTTATTTATAATAACTCAAACTATTTTAAAACATTTATTTTACCCTTAAATGATTTTTAAAACAATTAAAATCATTTTTAAATAATCATCATTAATATATAAATATTAATGTACTATTTATCCAAATATTAAAAGTCATTAATTATAAATTAAAATATTTTTAAATCCTTAATATTCTCTTTAAATGATTTTTAAATAAATAAAACCATTTTTAAACTATTTATTTAATATAAATATTAAATAAACTTAATATCACAAATCATTAACTAAATATCATTAATATATATTTATTAATGAAATTATCTTCTAAATATTAAAAGTTATATTTTATAACTCAAAATATTTTCTTATACCATAAAATAATTTTTCATGATTTTTCATGAATTAAAACTATTTTTAAATCATTTATTTAATATTATAATTAAATAAATAAATACCTTTTATATTTCAAAATATTAAATATTTATGAAATATACTCAAAATAATTAAAAACTATTTTTCGACTTTAAAATAATTTTTCATAATTTATTTGGTATTTTTAATAATTAAAACTAATTTTTCTAATTTTTAAATTAATTTCCTAAAATAAAATGATAATCGTTGCTAAAGGCACTGTAGCGACAAAACCGTCGCTATAGGTGTTCTTGAGCTTCATGTCGCCAGTACAAGGGTGCTAGTTTGACCGAGCCTTAAATCCACGATCTAAATGTTTTCGACTTGCAGAAAACTTCAATGTTGTAGTACTAATGTAATACTACAACTATATACTCATTTCATGACCAAACAAAGAACAAATCATGAGATATGATCAATAGAAAACCTTGTCGACGTGTTCTTCATGTTTCGGGTTGCCCGAAAACTCGTCAACACCCCACAACGACCTTAAGTGGTCTTATTCTCGGTCGATCCGTATATGTTATAGGTGTTTTATACGTCGAGTCAGGAAGTATAACTTACAGAGAACATGATTAAATCAAGTTTCAAGTCTAAACATCAACAATACCAAAGATATAGATCATCAAACTCTCTGACAAAACTTGTATGCCAATTCTGGGTTTTCCAGAATTTCAAAACAGATCGTGCAGGCTACTTTGGGTCTTTATATCTTTCATTCTGAGTTTGATCTAAGTGATATATTGATTCCAGGTTGTAGATAACATGTAATACTACAACTCTATTACATATAAGGCATATAACAACAACAGATCCAACAGAAAGAGGCCGGTCAAATGTGACCTCAACAACTGTTCTTGAACATTTCGAAAACCCGTAAAGTTCTTGAAGCGATTCCTTTCGATAATGGTAGTTCACCATAAATAACTCCTAATCTACAACAGATATGACCATGATTCTTTTTGCGTAATAAAGACAACATACCAAAGTTACATATTAAGCTTTAAACATCAAAAACTCTTAACAGATGGGATCTACACCTCGACATTCGTTGTCGAACACAAAAATGAAAATTTCCAGATTTTAAAGATCTTCAAACCGAAGCTTCAATGTTATGGAATCAACATCAAGCAACCCAGATCATCCTTAGACACTATAATCAACATGTTTTAACATTTAAACATAACATCTAACACCAAAAAGTTTAAGAAAATCAAGCTAGGGTTTATACCTTTTTATGCTTTGATTCTGATTTTTGGCTACTGATTTGTTATTGGTGTGAATGGGGCTTGTTTATAGACTGATATAATGAGAGAATTTCGTAGGTTTAAGCTTGGGAGAATGAAGCTAAGTGTTGTGTATAAATAGGCCAAAAATGGTGCATTTCTCTCTCTGAATTCATAAAATAGTGCATGAAATGATTATAGTGGTGATTGATGGTAATACTACGTTCCCATAGGTAATTTCTAGATGGATTGGCGGATTTTGTGGACAAGTGGTAGCAATAAGACATAAATAATGCATTTTCCTTTTCTTTAATTTTAAAAAAAATTTTAAATACCTTGGATGCTAAAGTGGGATGATTCCTTGTTTGAGAGCCGATAAGCATGTAGGGTAAGTATGTTGGGCATCCTTGTTGCAAGATCCCATCAACAATGTAAGTAATAATACACTAAAATGACAACAAGGGTATTTTGGTCATTTCACATATAATTCCAAGGGCATTTTTGTAAAAGGCCATTAAATGTAATATTTAACCATTAGATTATAATTCTTACCATTTACCAATTAATTTCTATCATTTGGTAAATTAAAACATTTATATAATAACATCGTAATTAAACCCGATAATTTTAAATTAGGGTTTTCTATAGAAAATTAGGGTTTTCTAATTAGGGGTTTCTTAACGTTATCAATTAGGGTTTTCTAATTGACCATTAGGGTTTTCTAATTATCTGTGTATGATCTAACACAGTCATTACGATCTCTAACTTCAACCGATTAGGGTTGTAATAATTAGGGTTTGTCCTAGTTATCAGCGTAAAAAATAGTAATTAGGGTTTTTCTTCTAATTACCGACATTCGTGTACACAGTAACTTCATATACACAGTGAACTTCATATACTACTCAGTCATTTATCATAACTGAGTTTAATAATTAGGTTTCACAAAGACGGTAAATATCTTTATGACCTAACTCGACCGTCATTGTTCAATAATATCTCATCGCATACACACGATTACATAATTATTGTCTCAGAAAATCATTATAATAATAATATAATATTATTATTATCATCTCTTGACCATAATCCCAATTCAGGGTTTGGATCTCATATCTGACTTCTCTTTCGCATATCAATAATACTTGATTTAAATATTCTGAACAATTTATATAATAAAATATATATTATATAAGTTCTAATTATCACTTCATATATTATTTCCAATCATGTTATCATGGAAAAATAATTAATAAAAACATTTCTGCTTACAGAAATTAATTACCATAAAAATATAATTTGTAGTAATTAATAATTCCAAAATTATTTCTAATTTTTCAAGTAATAAATATATTCATATTTATCGTTCACATTACTAGACACTTATTCTCGTCATTAAATAAAAAAATTTTATACGCAAAATTTCTTAATTATTTTATTTAGGAAATCTCGGATTATTACAGGACATCTTAAAATAGAAAATCAACCTATAACTATGGGACGGGGGGAGTATCAAATATCTATATTATTCTTGTATTAAAAAAAAATTGTTACTTATTGGGCAAAAAATGATAAGAGAACCAAAATTATATTTAATATTTGAGATAATATTGAAAACTAAATAATTAATACTTATTTGAAATTCTAAAACGTCATATATTAAAAAGTAATTTTTTTTCTTCTAAAACGTTTTATATTAAGAAACGGAGGAGTAGTATTTATTTTATTTGTGGTTAGTATTCGTACCAAACATTTTTTGAAAAGTTACGAAGGACAAGTTTGCTTATGTAATGAATAGAATATATTATATTTTTATTATTACAAGGTGACACATGTGTTATTTTTATTTGGTGAGTTAATAAGGCTGTAAATGAGTCAAACAGTTCGGGTTCAGTTCGAGTTCGACTCGAAAAAATACGAACGATACTCAAATTCGTTAATAATATGATTCAAATCTGAGCATAAAAGATAGTTTGAATAAAAATATTAGTAGAATGTGAGTAAGGTTATACTCGACTCGTTTAATATTCAAACTACTCGAATTCTCGATTCTGATTCGATAAATACTCGATTGATACAAAATCAATTATATACGAGATACATTTTCTTATAATATATACATAATTAAATCAAATTAGGATAAATAATAATAATTATTTTGTTTTATTTTTAATTTTAATTGTGATTTTATATTTGTAAAGTGTAATAGTAAATATATTTTCTCATTTCTAAATAAAATAACAAATTCAATTTATAATTATATTTATTATAAAACTAATTATTATGGGGACTCAAATTCGAGCTTGAATTTGAAACTTGCGAGTAATTTGAAATAATTCAATTCGAGTCGAATCGAATTTGAATAATAAAAATTTGAGTCGAGTCAAATATGAATAGAATTTTACAAATACATAATGAATCATAAACTTACTAGACTAAACATAAATATGACTTTAGATGAGCTAATGTAGACATGCAAACAAGATATAAAAGATCATTTTTGTGGTAATTCTTCGATCCTATAATATATTACGCTTTAAAGTTGTGCATAAAAATTAAAAAAATAATTGTATAATATTAAATATAGTATTAATTATCTATAATATCATTTATAATATACTTATGTCATACTCTCTCTTATCTGTAATATTTTCTTATTAAAAATAAATTTTTAAAAAAATTATAATTAATTTTTTTAAATTATATAAAATGTCAAATATATAAAAAAAAAAATTTATCTAAACGTCATGTATTATTATGACACGGTGGGCGTATGCAAGTAGTCACTAGTGAGATACCAAATGTTTATCATTTTTGCCACCGGATACTTGGTTTAAATAAGATGCCAAATGTTGACCATTTTTGTGGTATGGAAGTAGTGAGATAGCTGATAACATAGGATCAATCTTAGCATACTTGGGTCCCTCAAAAATAAAAGATCATTATTCATAAGCACGCTTGGGTACTGTAAAAAGAAAGCACGTGAACAATAGAGAACCTAAGATATAGTAAAAGATAGAGAAGTCCTCTTTTTTAAGTCCTCAAGATCTCGCATAGATTTGGATCAAGATTTTATCCTTATCTCTTCTTAGCTTGTTCATAGTTGACTGAAGTTCAAAGCTGAATAATTAAATTGATTAGTTATTTAGTTTGTTTGTTTTGAATTTGAATCTATTAAATTTTTGAGTTAAATAGTCAAATGTAATTTTTTGACTAAATGAAGTATTTTTTATATATATATATATATTTTTTTTTACAAAATTAATTATTACATTAAATAAATTTATAAGAATTTTGATTTTTTTCAAATAGGTAAAATAATAAAAATCTGTTTTTAGATGTATTATCAAACAACTTTTTTTATTTATTATTCAGAATTCTGCTATATTCAAATTATTTAAACATTAAAAGCTATTTCATTCAATTTTATCAAACGTCCCCTTAGAATAGTATAGAACTCCCTCTGTTTCATTAAAAAAAACTTTCATAAAATTCAAAAAAATTATGTTAAGAAAAAGGAAAATAATTTTATGTTTATTTTTTTCACGGCAAAAATACAATAAGATTTTTTAATTTTTTTTAAAAATGTAATAGATCCTATTTAAGTAATTTTAAGGGTTAAATAATTTTACAATATATTAAATTTGAATTATGTACTTGGAATAATTTTTAAGTTATTGATATTGTCCGTGCAAAAATTATGATGTACATGTAAGACAGTTTTATAATATTTTAATGACATTTTTCACTTTAAACTATATTAATTATTTTTCTTTTCAAAAGCAATTTTTAATAATATATTTTTGACATCTTTTAATTTGTGGGAAGGAGGGAGGGAGAACAGATCATCTGTCCCTATTTCTCTGTCCCCCATTTAAATTTTGACATCTAATCTCTTATTTAATTTTAGAGTTAATTGGTGTTAAGTAAGAGGGTATGTGTCAAGAGAGACAAAGAAAATAGGGACATAGGATCTGTATCTTTTAATTGTTGTTGGAATTATATGATTTTGATTTGACTCATTTGAGCGGTTCTAATTAGTTTCTGGTACTTGAATGATTAGATTTGTTGGTGTTCCATAAGATCACGCCATATCTTCTTCTACTTTATGTTTCGGTAGCTCAGACAGAAGCATTTAGGTTGATGGACAATGGAGAATTTCATACCATTCACTCATTTTTGAGGAAGATATGTACGAAAGTTGGTTCCTTGATTCAAACTTTATTAAAATTTTGATCAACTAACCGAGTAATAATACGAGAGCAGATCCTTTGTTCTCAAATTTTCTCTCTCTTATGTTCTTTTACTTAAATTTTGACATATATCATTTTATTTAATTTTAGAATTAATTAGTATTAAGTAAGAGATTATGTGTCAAAATTTAAGTGGTGGGACACAAGGGGACAGAGAATTTGGGGACAGAAGATCTACTAATTTATATTACTTGAAAAGAATCATTATGTTTCAAGTCCCTAACTTTGAGGAATTTTGTTACAAGCATGAGGAATTTTGATAACTAAGAACGAGTATCATTTGAATATTATTCGATCATCATATACAAATACAAATATTCAGTTCTAAATAGTAAAGGTAGGGGTGCAACTTGGGTTCAACAACTCACGAGTAATCCGAGTCCATCCATAATTTTATGATACTTGAATGAATTATTTTTTACATTTTTAAAAACTCGACCATCCAATAGCCCCCCAAGTTTAATTTGAGTGGGTTTGTGTTTAAAACCCGAGTTCGCTCAAATTATATATATATATATTTGGTGTATTACCAGTCATCAATATATTTTTAACGGATCAGTCCCTCAAAATAGATTCACACAGCTCATCTTGATTCACCAAAATACATATTACAAAGTTCAAATACAAAGTTTCTTATTTATAACTATTAAACTGTCGTGCAAAATACGACTATTATAAAACTCCAACTTTTATGAATAAAGATTTAATTTTCTTTAAATATTATTTTTGAATAATAAGGTGTGGATTTGATATAATGTTATAGTTATGGGTAATAATTATAAATTTTGTAAAGTAAGCAAGTTGTTATAAAATATTCATTTGATCGGGGAATATTCGTTTTATTAGGGAATATTCTTACGACGGCACAATCATTGGTGGACCCCGCAACGGAATTACTGTCGGAGTTAGAAAACAACAGAAATACCTTTTTATAAAAATAACGGCAAAACTTTTACTGTTAACTGTTGAAATACCCGGTGATAAAAGTATAGTAATATGCGTGGTTGCTTAGTAGCACACGGTATTGTACAGTATCTTTAACTATTGATGCTTACGTGAAAAGTCACTCAATTTTATTCAATTATTGTCACAGTAATTGCTGCATAGTATCTCACGTTATTGATTCAATTATTGTCACAATATTTTATATTATTAAATCAATAATTGAGACAACAAAGTTATTCATATTATTATTTGTATTATTGACGATATCTAGAAAGTTCTGTCGAGAAAAGGTATTTGGTCACCTAATTGTGCGTCAATAAAGAGAAATCCTTATCGGAAAGCCCCCTCTTTCATGGGAATGATTTGATTGTTAATATTGCGAGTTATAATATTAATGATGGATAAATGTTGTTAAAAATATATTTGGAAAAGCCAAATGAATTGAGATAAATAGATGAGTTTTTTTTTATGAAGTATTTGTTATAAATTTGGCTTATTACATGGACCCCCACTTACTCATTTTTCAAAATCGTCGAGAGAAAGTTATCTCAATTTTGTTATATATATATATATATATATTATATAAGTTTTGTTTTTTATATAAAATAGAATATATTATATTTTATTATGCATAGTATTGCATAGTGTTGCATAGTAAAATCAAAATTTTCAAAAGTTTTCCCGGTTGAGCGCCCGTGATTCCTGCAGTGTGCGTCCGTGATTATTTTTCTTAAATAGTACTCTGTCATTCTCCTATAAATATGATGCTTAGTTTAGAAATGAAAAGTATACTAGAATCAGAGAATTCTTTTTTTATAATATTGAGCGTATTTCTTTAGAGTTTAAGGAAGCTTTGAGTGTAGAAAATAATATAAGTTTTCTTCGAAAATATCCCCGCTGTACCAGTCAGAAGTACTCTCCTTTTAAGGTAAGGGGTATTATTTATTTCATATTCGCTTACGATATTATTTTTCGTATTAGTAAGGAATTTTATTTTCGTTCAATATTCGTAAGGAATATTATTTTCGTTTAATATTCGTAAGGAATATTATCTTTATTCAATATTCGTAAGGAATATTTTTTCGTTCAACAGTTGTAAGAGATATTATTTTTGTTCAGTATTTATAAGAAATAATATTTTCTTCCATACTCTGTAGTATGTGAGTAATATTATTTCGTTTCATATTCTTAATTCTACACTTATGTTGATAAGTATTACTTTTATACTCTTTGAAATTAGTAGAATATCCTTGAAATTTGAGCTTCATTTAGTATCGTTTCACAAGGATATTTTTCTGAACATTCTGGTTAAATTTTAATCTTTTCATGTCGGGGTACTATTCACGAAGTACTATTTCTGGGGTACTATTCACTCTGATACTATTCACCCGGGGTACTATTCATGACAAAAATTGATTTCCTTTTTGTCCAAATTATTTTTACATGAATATTATTTTTGAATTTACTCCACAAAGCAGTTATCATGTTGACAATTGGACATTCTTAAACTCTGGATAAATTGTTTTATAAATCTTTAATATTTATCCTTGATTTTGTTTAATTGAATTCTTATATCATTGTCATCATCCTCATGCTTATATTGTGATGAAAGTCAACTTTGGTCCGTAGTGCATAGATGGACTGTTGATTGGTATGATTATGACAAGGAATTATGTATCGGTATAATCATGACCCGTAATGTTATAAATGATGTGATAAAAGTCCTCATTGGTCAGTAGTGCATTGATGGACAGTTGTTGGCATGATCATGACCACTGGTGATAATAACGAATATCCTTAGCCTGTAGTGCATGGATCTAAAAATGTTAAGATAAGCAATGTAGCACATGAGACCGTTAAGTCACCGACGATCAATAACCAGGATAATGTGCATCAGGAAGGCAATAATTCTCAGGTAAACAATAACACCGACCAAATGATGAACGAAGGGATATTTAGGAGCTTTATGCAATTCGTGCAACATCAGGCGAGAGAGACTCTTGTTCAAAATACAGGTGAAAACACTGGCAACTCTCGGATGGTCACTGTTAAGCAATTCAAGGAGTTGGGACCACCAGAGTTTTTGGGAAAGCCAGAGCCACTTAAGGTAGAGACGTGGATTAAGCAGATGATCACCAAGATATTTGATGTATTGGGATGCTCCGAGGAGCAAAAGGTTCCCTTTGCTACCTTCATGTTGCGAGGAGAGACAGATCGTTGGTGGGAATCTGTAAAACATACTCAGCCTTTCGCACTTAAGATGTCTTGGGAGAAGTTCCAAGAATTGTTCAACGACAAGTACTTTCCTGAAAGTATTCGTCACATGAAGGAGGTAGAATTCATCAAGCTGGAGCAAAACAATATGATCGTATCGTAATACGAGGCTAAGTTTGCCGAGTTGTCTCGGTTTGCATCCCATTTGGTAGATAATGAAGAGCGTATGACGCGAATTTTTCTAAGAGGTTTGAAACCCGAAATACGTCAATACCTCATTTCTCATAAACTTTGTTTGTATTCAGATGTTGTAAATAGGGTTCAGTTATTAGAACGCGATTATGAGTCAGCTCAACCAAAAGGCAACGACCAACAACACGATAATAATCGTATCGGTGGCAACGGCCATTGGAACAATGATAACCATCGTGGAGGAAATTATCATGCCAGAAATGGTAACCACTTCGGTGGTAATCATGGCCAAGATAATAGGAAATGTGAACTAAGTGAGAACAACTTTAAGAAGAGAAGATTCAACAATGACAACGTAAAGACGTCGGAAGCAGCACCAGCACCCGTTTCTAAGGAAGGGGAGCGACTACCGGTCGTATGCTACAAATACGGACATGAGGGACACATCTGTCCAAACTGTACGCAACAACCTAAAGCATGTTTTAATTGCAAAAGAGAAGGTCACCTAGCTCGATTTTGTCATGCAGCGAAGTCAAGGCCAGCTGGGATGGCGACACCAAAGGCTGCCCCAGACAAGTCAAAGTCGGTAGTTTAAGGGAGAGCGTTTTTTGTGACGAGGAACCCGAACAAAGTTATCACGGGTAAGGTAATCATAAATTCTTGCGAAGTCTATACCTTATTCGATACTGGTTCTACCCACTCTTTTATTTCAACTACTTGCGCTCAACATTTAAATTTGACTCCAGAGAAATTAGACTTTGACTTATCTGTTGAAACTTCGTTGGGAGAAACCTTTTGTGATGCACCCAAAATAGGTATACATCACCCATCTTGAGTCTCCAAATACAAGGTACATAAATCAAATACAAACTTAATTATACAACTGTCGGGTAATATACGACAAAACATAGCTGAGAGTTTAAACAAGAATATTGCCTTCTAGACAATATCCACTCTCAATGGAGTCCTCATTACAATTATTATCACACTATTTCACAGAATAGTGAGGACTACTAAAACAACCATCTGACCGCATCAATCTGCTCCCAGACCAGGGTCCCAAATATATATCTCTCATTTTCTCAAGAGAACAAAGAAAAGAAAAGGGTGAGCTCAACTAGCCCGGTAAGAAATATTATGACTAAGATAATGCAGAATAAATTATCCTTAGCCTTCAATAATATAACAACTGATAGAATACAATAGACAACAAGTTTTAGATCAACAACTATAGCGGAATAAGCAATCCATTAGAAGAGTCAAGTAGAGCATGATATCTACTATCTTCTATGATTTAAAATGTTTTTCAACAACTTTATCGCTGAGACTCAGCTTAATAAATAAACCACATCATCGAATTATCCATGCACTACGGGCCATGGATATTAATGTAATCATCAATGGTCATGATTATACCGAATAATCCATGGTCATAATCATACCAACAACTATCCATCAATGCACTACGGGCCAATGAGGATTTTTACCACATCATTTGTAACATTACGGGTCATGATTATACCGAATGATCCCTGGTCATAATCATACCAATCAACAGTCCATCTATGCATGTAAGCCAAAGATAACTTTAATCACAATATAAACATGAGGATAATGACAATGATATAAGTATTAATCAAACGAAATCAAGGATAAATATTAAAGACTTTAAATTTATCTAGAGTTTAAAATATCCAAATTGTTAACATGATACTGCTTTGTAGAATAAAATTCAAGAATGATATTGTATCAAAAATGATTTGGACCAAAAAGAAATCAATTTTTGTCATGAATAGTACTCCGGGTGAATAGTACTTCGAGAATAGTACTTCGGGAATAGTACCATATGAATAGTACCTTGTGAATAGTACTTCATGAATAGTACCCATATTCATAAATAGTACCGTATACGTGAATAGTGTCGTATACGTGAATAGTACCCATGAAAGAAAAATACAAGAGAAAATGATATTCCATGACGAGTACAAAAGAAGAATATCTCATACGAGAATAATAGAATATACAAAACTGCAAATGGATTTTCATCCAAAATGCGATAATCCACGTAGACAGATCATTTCCACAATTTAATAAAGAATGAATACGAAGGGTCATTCACTATGCATGCGGTAGTCCGCGTAGACAGGTTATTCCAACAGAATAATAAATAATGGAATAACAGAAGAATTTTACCATGCATGCGGTAGTCCGCATAGACAGGTTATTCCAATAGAATAATAAAGAATGGAATAACAGAAGAATTTCACCATACATGTGGTAGTCCGCGTAGACAAGTTATTCCAACAGAATAATAAAGAATGGAATAACAACCCTTACGAGTATTGAAAGAAATAACTCTCTTCATGAATACGAAAAAATAATACCCCTTACGTCAGAAGAAGACTGGATACTGAAATAGTGAAGTAGCAAACTTCTCTTCTTCTTTCTTTCTATAGCTTATCTCTCTATAGCTTCTCTCTCTATAACTGCTCTTGTGAGTCTTAGTGAATTGGTGAGAATGAAGGAAGAATGAGCTTCTATTTATAGGAAAATATAGTTTCGATAATTGCACGTTTTGGGGCTCGAAATATTACAGTATAATACCTTTATATTTTCCTTCATTTTTAATTTAGTCCTGCAAGTATTATCGAACTTGCACCACCTCTCCTAATAGTACATCATGTGAATCAATAGTACAATCATGTGAATCAATAGTTCTATACATGTGAAAAAAATAATTACAGTATAGTACCTTCATCTATACCTCCATTTTTAATTTAGTCATGCAAGTATTATTAATCTTGCACCACCTCCCCTAATAGTATATACATGTGAATCAATAGTACACATATGTGAAAACATAGTTATAAACATGTGAATTAATAGCAATTAATTGCTCATTTATCCGATTAATTACCCGATTGGTCAATTTAACTTCCATACATCAATTATTATCGAAATAAATATCGTTTTCCACTAACACTAATAATCCCAACACAATAGAACTATCAATTTCATCTTCAATCAACACGAAATTATTCATCGTTAATATTATAACTCACAATATTTAACAACCAGGTCGTTCCCAGGAAAGAGGGGGCTTTCCGATAAGGATTTCTCCTTATTGGCGCGCAATTAGGTTACCAAACCTCTTCTTGACAGAACTTCTAGACATCGTCAATATTGCAAATAATAATATGAATAACTCTATCGTCTCAATTATTGATTTAATAATAATAAATATTATGCAGATGATACTGTGACAATAATTGAATAATTAATATGAGAGATATTATGCAGCAATTACTGTAGCAATAATTGAGTATAATTGAGTGACTTCTCACGTAAGCATCAATAATCAATACCGTGCTACTTATGCAACCACGCCAGACATCAGCACTTTTTACTACTGGGTAGTTCAACAGTTTAACAGTAAAACTTTTGCCGTTATTTTTATAAAAAGATATTTCTGTCATTTTCTAACTACGATAATACTTCCGTTGTGGGGTCCACCAATGATTATGCCATCGTACGAATATTCCCCTACAAATCGAATATTCCTCGGCACAACAAATATTTATATCAACTTGCTTACTTTGCAAAATTTTCAAATGTCACCCTTAACTTTAACCTTTATCAATTTAACCATTTACTAAATAACATTATAAGAAAATTGAATAATTTTATTTCATAAAATTCGGGATCTCACACCTTTATTACATCCACTGTTTATAAATCTTGTTTGATTCAAATCGGCACCCTCACATTACCTGTCGATCTTATCTCTTTGAAAATACTTGCATTTGATGTGATTTTAGGGATTGATTGGTTAACTACTCATCATGCTAAAATTGATTATTTTTGTAAGGTTGTTAGTTTTCATATTCCTAACTAACCTATTATGCGAATTCAAGCAACCAAATCACTAAAGTCAATCACTTTCATATCAAGCCATAAAGCTATTCATTTATTTAAAAACGGATGTCAAGCTTTCTTATAGCCCATGTCACGAATTTAAACAAAAATACGTCAGATTTGAATGATATTTCTATTGTTAATAAATTTCCTGACGTATTTCTCGAAGAACTTTCTGGACTACCCTGGAGTGTGAAATCGAATTTGTATCGACCTTGAACCCGATACCAAACCCTCAAATATTTCTTCACCTAGAATGAACGTAACATGTGCTAAAGACGTTGGCTCGAGCTGTTGAAAGATTACGATCATACCATTCAATACAGCTGGAAGATTGCATATTTAAAATTTGATGTTGAAAGTTAATATTCATGATTATATGTAAAGTCCGTCAAAGAAACACATGTACAAGGACTTAGTGATAGATCAAACTTGTTAGGTTGATCTGGACTTTAATGTTTATCATTCTGTAAATGAATATATAGGAGAAAAGATCAAAGCTGTTAGGTTGATCTATATCTTGAGATGTAATAGATAGGCTTCAACTGAATCGTAGTCTATCAAGATGATCAAGAGATTGCAGAAGACAAGGCAGAATCATAGAGCATCGAGAATCGTAGTGTATTTGCTTTGAAGGGCCTCTCTGAAGTCGTAGAGTAGGCCAAACGCTTTCCGAGCAAAATCAGAGGTCGTAGAGTGCTCTCGAAAGCGTAAAGTCTGCAAGTTAAGCAAGTGAAGATCGTAGTATACCAGTACTTAAGAGAAATCGTAGTGTTCTCATTTAGCAGCATCAGATCAATCACCAAGGTGGCAAGACATCACGATCAGAATCGTAGAGCTTCATCTGTCTGTGTCAGAAGCATCGAGCCTCGTCCATTTGTTTAAAGATAAATCACAATAAATATGGAATGAGCTATAGACGTTGAAGACCTCGGGAGTTCCAATGACACAACAGTCATCCTTAATATATAACAAAGAAACGTATTTAAGAAGCTAAGGAAATTACTCTGGCTCAGCAGAAAACACCTTTTCAGGTGTTAGGTGAAACAATAGTCTACTGTGTCAGTGGGCCAGTCTGCTAATCAGAAGTTGTGCAAAAAGTCTCCAACAAAGCTCAAAAATGTCAAATGCATTTAATGCTTCAACGGATGTCTTCAACAGATACATTTCAAAGACATCATATATACAAAGCTTCAGCAGATGAAAGAATCAAGCAAGTACTGAACAAAAACAATGAAGAACACTCAACGCTCAACTCTACGATCTGAAAAAGAAAGCTTGCTCAGCTACTCAGTTCTTTCAAACTCAAGCTTAACGGCAACTGAGTAGCACCATTCTAGAACTCAACTACCATCAAGTGAAGTAAGAAGTTCCAAGTCAGAAGGACTTGAAGAGTTCTAAGTGAACTGAGAAGTACCAAGTCTGCTAGACTTGAAGAGTTCAATAGTGAACTAAGAAGTTCCAAGACTGCTGGTCTTGAAGGAATCTGTGAGATTCAAAAGTTGTAAAGATATCCTTAGTGGATTTCCTACTCGAGGAGTAGAAGAGTGGATTAATAGCTTTGAATGCTCTGAACCACTTAAAATCTTTGTGTCTCCTATATTCTTGTCATATCTACTATAACTACCATAACTGCTTTACTCCTATTAACTCATTATATCTTAAAGGGAAAATAAACAGATCTTAATTCTGCCGTGTTTAAATCATTGTCATAACTAATAAGTATTTTGATTAAAAGAATTTTTAAAATATCTATTCAACCCCCCCTTCCAGATAACTATTGTTCCTTTGGGAACTAACAATTAGTATAAGAGCAGGTTCTATCAAACAATCTACAAAGCTTAAGTAGATCTAATGGCACATCTGATAAGTGAATCAAACACTGGAGGAGGCAGTAAGCCACCTATGTGTAATAAAGTAAATTCGCCAACTGGAAAGTTCTCTACTATAGCTTCCACCACCACCAATAAAATTTATCTAATATGGTTAATATTTTGTAATGAATAATTAATTTGTTGTACAAACGTTATTCTCATTCACTTCAAAAAATCATAACGATCAACATTGGATTTGGTGAATACTACTCCACTACAGTACTCTACTTAATTAATAATACAAGCACAAATTTGTTTAACTCCAAAAACAAAATGCATTGTAGTACAAGGTGAGGAAGTTTCCAAATTAAAAACTTGGATTTATTGCAACTTTCTGTGCATGGGCATCCTATGTAATATAATAAGATACTCCAACCAAAATTAATACATGTGGTTGATTAAAATTTCATCTTATTAGTCACCTTGTTAGTCACCAAGATCCTTTCAATTGGCTAGAATTTTTGTTTCATCTTCAAAATGATTAAAATTTATAGATCAATTCCTTGTGCTTCTTCCTAAAACATAAAAGCTTATTTATTATTAATTTGACTAAACAAAACAAAATTCCAGTTAAGCTTTAACCCTTAAAAATTTATTTATTTCTTATTTTATTATTTTTTTGGTGATCATACCCTTATATATTTAACTTTAATACAAAAAAAGGTAACCCAAACTAAAAAAACAATTATCTTGGAATCAAAACAATTTACGATAACTATATATAAGTGGTATGAATGTTCACCTAGATTCACAAGTTTGGAATGTGATTCCAAGAACTTTTATCATCTATCCCTCAGAATTGACAACGCCTTTGAAGAAATCGACAAGCAAACCCCTCCAGTTCTCTTGTTCAACAAGATTTCTGAAAAATCGAACACCAATACATCAACAAAAAATAAATATTAAAAATAATGTTTAATATCCTCTAGTGCAAAGATATTTTCCATAATCACCTTAATAAATGCTCTTGTTACTTGGAAACACCTTCATAACTTTAAGAAGGGACGTAAATAATAGGGGGAAACAACGTAATGAGGAAGAATTTGAAAAATTATACCGTGACTTCAATGGAAACCAGTATCGATTCAATTCTATCGCGAAATTACACGTCGGAGGTGTCGAGGATGATGTGACGCCGTGACTTCCAGGCCTTTTGATTCTAGGTACTTTCTCGCTCTGGATCGTAAATCAGGGGCTGGGTATGATATTTAGGGTTGGGTATGAGAGATTTGGGGGAGTTAGAGGGCTGGGCAGGAGAGATTAGCTCTGTGTGCGTAAGAAGATAGAGAGAGAGGGTTTGAAATTTGAATAAGGAGAATGAGAGAGAGCTACTGACATCAATTTTGGATGGGACATTTATCTTTTTTCTCTCTCTACTCTGTTTTATATTATAGAATATTAAAAAATTCTTTAATAAACTTGAAATAAAATTTGACTTCCTTACAGTCCCATTGCGGAAGAGAGTAAGTGAGGTAGAGAATTCACCGTCAAAAGATTTAAATTTTCAAGCAAGGGTAGAAATTGATCAAATTACCAATCCAATCACTCAAGTAAATATAAGGTCTAGCGGAAAGAGTTAGAGTGAATTAGTATAATAGAGCTTCTATTCAAAGACCTCCGAAAGAAATGGAGGACTTCATTCAAGAACCCAAAACACAGAAAGCAAGTAACAAAGAGTCTAAGAAAGCGGATGAAACAACCATCATTGTTTGAATGCTTACCTCATTGGTATGCATGGAAGCAGAGTGCCGCAAGGAGTGACCTAGTGTAGACTTGATGACATTTAATCCTCGGTGAAAAAGAAAAATAAAACAATAACAAAAAACCCAAAAGATCTTTAAATGCAAATTATCCAAACATACAATGGATTAGTATAGGTTCCTTTATTTGAAAATTACTCACAATGATCGCAAGTATGAAGGAGTGAAATTGACTCCTTCCATGAAAATAGAAAGCAGGGGCCAACAAGATAAAGGACATGATGGTTATTATCGAGAAGAGAGTAATGTTGTCCAATGATTTCACGTAAATGATAGAATCCATTAGTTATTCACCAATAAAGAATAAAGCTAATAAGAAGACAAGAATAAGCACTCCTTTACACTTTTGTAAAAAATATTTTTACAGACAAGTCTCAGTTACAAAATTTATAAAATGACAAGTTAATTCACTTCAGATGCCTTTCAAACAAATATTAAAAAAAATCTAGAAAATGAAAAATATATTTTCATAGTACATGCACTTTATCAACCAACACCTTAAGTGTGATTGTGAATAAATGAAGCTGAAGTTAAGAATACCTCTTTCTTAACCATGAATTTTTTTGTTAAGGACAATTCAAGATTGATTGGTCAGATTAGAAGCCATTGCACTCCAAAATCCCGCCCTGTTTTTACACACAAAAAAAGATTAGATCATAATCAGAATCTCGGATAATTTAACTTTATCATTACAATCCCAAAAAAGGAAAATCTTATTTCTTCATAGAGAATCAGATCCAAAAATCAGTTGAATATGAGAATGAGAATGAGAATGAATGTGAACAGATTCATTAACATAAACTCATGTGTATGTCCTCACTCCTCACCAATTGAAAGATGCATCAGTCATTGATGCTAGTCCCACTCCCCCAACAATTGGTAAAAGGGAAGAAATTACCCATATAGTAGGTTTTTGTCATATTAGAATGATAAGGAAAATTCAGTAAAAAACAGCCACAAAAAAAGCAAAATTAAAAATTAGTACACAACAAAGATGATAGCTACAAAACAAATATTTTATCTTATTCTCCCATGGGTTGTCATTACCAAGGTAGGAACACATAGAATTAGTTCTAAAGCAAACATCTAGTTTCTTTGGGATACCGGCTGCTTGGTAGATACAATAAAAGCATTAGTTCTAAAGCAAACATAGGCAACTAAAATTTAAATTCCAGTCTATGGAACATTAAGTTTGTGTTAGTTGTTAACATGTATCTTGCTGAACCTTAGATATTCATGATAGTATTTTTGGCATAGACGCCGAGTTTGGGAAGAAATATTTACAAAGCCTGTGGATTTAATCTAATTTTCGTATCAAAAGTTTGTTAACCAAGGACTTCAGTGTTATAGATTCGATATTAGCAAACTATGAATAAATAGATTTACCATTGCTATAGGTGGATTTGAAAATAATTAGGTTTGACAAGTTAATTGAGATTCTTAGTAAAAGATTAAATCTAGTTAAGTAAATTGTGTGCTCATATTTTTAAAATCTGAACACCATGTCAACAATTTTCATTCGCCTAGGGCAAAAAAGTATATTATGAAGCTTACAAAGACTGCATATGGTCAAAGACTCTAAGAAAGAAAAAAACATCTCCATTTATGTTTTAAATGGAAGGATAATTAAAAAATAATGTAAGAATATTATGCAATTATGTTATCTAATATAAGTTGTGTAAGCTACACATCACCAAGGGTTGATAACTCGACAAGACCAATGTTTCAAATAGTGAAGTAGGTTAGTAAGCAATACAAAGCAAACCAACCTTGAGCACCTCCAGGGAAAATCCTCTACCAAAATTTCTAACTTTCATGTTGTACTTGATTATACGCCCATGAACAATGGGATGAAGTGGGCCAGCTATAGGACGTGGGAAAGTCTTTACAACCTTCTTTTGTCTAGCTGGATCACTCCAAAGAATGTGAAGTGTCAAGGGGCAATATAAATTACCGATCATAAGATACACGTTGGGAATTAAAGTAGATACACTACAAGAGGTAATCTAGGAGAAAGGCATTTTACCAATTCTTCTCCGGTCTCTTCTGGGCAGTCAAGTTAAACCAGGTCCTCACATAGTTCTGCCAGTGCTTCTTAAAGTGCCAATTAGGGATAACATTGTTATGCTTCATATCTTAACTATAAACTCGCATGATAGATGATTAATTAATATGCAATAATTTGGCACAAGTTGCAATCAAATCAAAAGTAATTGTTCACTTATATAATACAAATTTCAATATTCTTACAGATGAGATGAGCTACATAATTTTTTTGTCAATGCATTATACATAGAATTATTATAAAACATAGAAATAAAACATAGCAATTATACGAAAAGCATACCTCCCCGAGAAACATAGCTGATAGGACAACCGAAAAAAGGGCTCCATAGCTTTGATGGTATGGGTGAATGAAACAACTTTTCCAAGACTCGTGTTAGTGAAAAGGTTGCCTAATGTGTGTACTTCATCGCTAATGGTAGAATTGGTGCAAGCTACCAAGTAATAATCCTCATCGTAGTCGATATGATAGACTCAAAAAAAGGAATACTCAAACTTACACATGCACCATTAATTTTAGGCCGCTTGTATAGATTTGATGTCCACATGAAAATAACAAGGCGGTCCAATTCCGACAAAGAAATTGAACTGTTGTGACAGCTTATTGGGTATAAAGCGGACTTTGAGCACTTATGGCAACAAGTGTCATAAAATATGTCAATCTTTCTTCATCGAGAACTTCAAAAATAAAATGTATGGTTGTCAAGTTTAACTCAAGACTTGCAAGAACAAAAAGGAACTCAAGTTTGGAAATGATAGGCACCGATTCTTGAAATAATTTGATTAGTCATAATTCACCATGTCTTCAGCATTTACCTCTATTCGTAATCCATAATCGAACTCATTCAAAATTAAAAACATAATAAGAAATAATTCTCAAATGAGCCGCATCCAATTAAAATGCACACACAATACAAATAATCAAACTACCAAACCAAGCATATATTTGTACATCTATTGAAATATATAGAGAGAGAAGAAAGTTTACGGTTTACTGAGACTTCGTCATAGCGATAATCGTAATCATTTCAAAATGGAATTGACATAAATAATCTGAATCGTGTTCCGTAGCCTCTTCCACGCTCCAACATTTTCTCTCTCTCTCTTACTCAGACTTTCTCCGCCCAAGTTTTTTTTCTCTCTCTACACGCCCAAGATAACTCCGCACAAAAGGAAGCCCAAGACAAAATGCTGATTAATTTAACTAAGAAACATAATTTTAAACATCAAACAAATTAAAAGGAACCCTAAAAAAAATTCAAAAAATTCAAATTCAATCAAATCAAGAACCCCATAAACCCAATAAAGCTAAACCCTCAGACAACCAAACTGAAATTAAAGAAATACCAGTGGGAAGTCGATCAGCATGACCTAAGGTGCCGCGGAGCGGAAGAGGAGAGCCAAGAGGAGAAGTAAGTAGGAAGTCGATCTTCGTTGATCTCATATTTCTCTCTCTTCGCGTGTTTTGTTTTTGTTTTTCAAGCTCCGTGTTATCTCTCAGCTACTGTGTGTCGAAGGACAGAGAGATAAAGGGTTTGAAATTTGAAATAGGAGGAATGAGAGAGAGCTGCTGACGTGAATTTTGGATGTGACGTTTGTCTATTTTCTCTCTCTGCCCTATTTTATATAATAGATGAACACTTTGAAAGCTTCGGTCAAAGAAACAAAAGACCAGCTGTTTGATTAATATATATATATATATATATATATATATATATATATATGTTATAATATACATGCGGTTTTTTTAAAAAAAATTTGCCAGCAATGCATGCATGTTTGGTTTAATATAATATATATATAAGACATATAATGATTATATTATATATATATATATATATATATATATATATATATATATATATATATATATATATATATATATAGCCACGTGATCCCAAATCGGAGTCCTTGGAGCAAAATACTGACCCAATTTTATTTTATTTTTTGCTTTTTTTTAAAACAACTAAAAAAATAAAATAAATTATGCAACTGGAAGTTTGTACAGACATGTTTTGTTATATGTATCCAAATCACACCCAAAACACTGTATTATGTAAAAATTCCAGTTCCATAATTTTTTTTTAGTTGTTTAAAAAAAAAATCCGCACTTTAAGAAAATGCGGGAGTCCGGATAGGAACCAGACTCTATATATATATATGTATGTTATCAAATATATATTATATGTATATATATGTTATAAGTATAAAAATAATCGGATCCGGTTAGCATGAAGTTTATTTTCTTGTAAGTTGGTCAATTTGCTAATAAAATACTGATACACATAGAGTCTCGCCTGCGTGTCAGCAAATTATTGGTCAATTGACCAACTTACCCAAAAATAAACTTCATGCTAACCACTTCTTAAATAATCATTGCATGCTTTTTAAATATTATAAGTATATGTTATAAGTACATGTATATATATGTTATAAATATCAAATATAATCATTACATGCTTTTTAAATAATCCCTCCGTCCCAAATTAATTGCTCAATTTTGACTTTTTGAAGTCAAGTTGACTATTTTTAGAATTAATAATTAAGCATATATAAATATATTTCTAAAATTATAAAAATTAGAGTTAGTAATAAATTGTATATACTTTCTTTTGGTTATAATTTCTTCACCTATATTTTAAAAAAAATAGTAAAATATTAATTTTAAAAATGGTCAATTTAATTTTAAAAAATCAAAACCTGAGCAATTAATTTGGGACTTTAGAGAGTATTATATATATATATATATATATATATATATATATATATATATATATATATATATATATATATATATATATATATACTGTTTTTAAGCCAATTTTGGTACATGTATTCTGTTTTGAAAGCCAAAATCAATTCACTTATCATTTAATGCACATCAATTTGGTGTGTCCCAAAAAGAATGACTCACATGTTTTGAAAGAATCCAAGACAAGCTCATTTATTATGTATGCATTGATTATATATTAAAATATTATATACATGCATATCCTTATATATATATATATATATATATATATATATATACTTGTCATATGCATTATAATATTTTATGATATATATAATTGATCATATGAGATGAATGCATTTGTAATTTACATATATGGTTATATATATATATATATATATATATATATATATATATATATATATATATATATATAAGTGCATACCCTTTATCTTTACTCATATTGCTTACCCCCTTTAGGCGACGGTTTGGTTATACAACCGTACATATTTTAGCTTGACGCTATATGTTTGTCCATCGCTAAAAGTATGTATTTACGGTTGTATGGCAGGGCAAAACCATCGCTAAAGTGGTAATAAGCAGTGTGAGTAAGATAAGGGTATGCACTTGATCCAGACTGCAAATATATATATATATATATATATATATATATATATATATATATATATATATACATATATATATATATATATATATATATATATATATAAGACTAAATGTAATGATTACATATATATATATAGTCTGACAAGGTTAAATATATACTACTTAATTAATGCTTTCAAACCAATTCAACAATTTGGACAAAGCCAGTCAAGTCTCACAAAGAAAGTCACGGTTCATTTAATGCTCCTTCACAATTTCTTACACACACGTTAACTATATATATTATATATAATATACTTATAAAAACTTACCATTTATATATATATATATATAGAGGGAAAAGATCAGGTCAGGGATCCCTTATTTTAACTAAAATTCGAACTTCGTTTATCAGCCGTGGGATTATAAACAACGGTCCAGATCAGTTCGGTTTTGAAAAAAAGAAAAACACGCGGATCCTTTATGGGTAAAAGAAGTTGTCGGGTCAAAAATACCAAATCCGGCAAACAGATCTGGTTTCTCTTCTCAGTCGTTTTCCCTAAATCAAAATTGAAGCTCTTCTTCTCGTTTTTCCTAAATCAGTTCTCTCTTGTCGTCATTTTCCCTAAATCGATCAGGGCTCTCTTCTTCTCGTTGCAACCTAAATCGACCAGTTCTCTCTGAGAATGAAGCCTAAATCAATCACAGCAAAATTTCACAGCGAAATTGACCTGAATCTCTTTGTGACGATCGCCGGACGTTTCTTTCACTCACAACGAGTTTCTTTCACTCACGTTGGAAAGGTAACTGTTGCCTTGGTATTGTCTTTTCTAATCTAAGGTTGCCTTGGTATTATTTAGCAGTTTCTTTTTCCAGAACATATTTGACACTAAATTGTTGTGAAATGATCTTTGATTTTAGAACAAAAATATTCTTTCTTTAATTTTATTGCTTACTGCTCTAAGGCCTCCTACCATCTTATAATTAGATATATAAATTTATTTGATTTGAATACAAATAAACAAATTTATGTTGCTTTCAACTCTTTTTATTAGTATACACATGACTAATTTTGAACTGCAACTCTTTTTATTAGTGTTACTGTATACTAATGTTTAATATATTGTGAACTGCAACTCTTTTTATTAGTATACACATTACTAATTTTGAACTGCAACTCTTTTTATTAGTGTTACTATATACTAATGTTTAGTATACACATTACTAATGTTTAGAGTATGTCTACTGTTTGGTTAATGTGACTAAAACAGAAATGTATGTCTAGTGTTTAGTGTCTGTGCATTATTACTTGTGGAAATATGGTTAGTGCATATGCTATTGAAGGTTATGTATGAACCTGAAAAAAAAATTTGTAAGGAATGAATGGTGCTGCTGTTGTTGTTTGTGAATAATGAATAAAATAGAGTATTTGCCAAGTTGTGTTTGTTGCTCTTTAATTTGTTTTCTTTTACAGTTGTGATTAATTTGATAATAGTTATTGTTTAGCCCATGTACATTATGTTTTCATACTAAACTGTGGAATGTCTCTAAAATAAACTGTATGTTGACAGATAAGGTTCAACAAAGGCATGTCTACTTCAAGCAACATGAGCATTCAAACTCATGATATACGATTTCGAAACAAAATGTGTTATTGTCGTCTGAGAGCTGCTGTGAGAATATCCGAATCAGAGAAGAATCCTGGAAGGCTCTACTACGACTGTCCAAGGGAGAAGGACAAAGGAAAATGTAAGTTTTGGGACTGGTGCAATCCAATTGGGTATGGCGAACCCAACTCCGCTGATGAAACACATGTGCAGCTGCACAGCAATGATGATGCTCGACTTGGAGTCATTGAAATAAACGTGGAAAATCTTAAACACATCATCAATATCGTCGTGTTTTTTTGTGGGCTAGCCTTGGTAGTGTCGGTCATGGCACTTGTTAATTGATTGTAAAAATTATGTACTCTACTACCATAACTGTCTGTTATGTTTTTTATCACTGTCTTGTTAAGTGAAAAGTGGATTTGTAATTGTTGAACATACACGCACTAAATGAATTATTGACAGAATTCATTCATGCCGGTGATTTTGTAGTTATGCTTCAAACCATTCAAGTAATGAGTGATGTTTTACATTAGTGATATTCTTGAAAAAGGAATGGTTTTTTCCTTGGTGCAATCCAATTAAGCTCTGATCAATTTTACATGAGTGAAATACTTATGTGAAGTTTATTTTACATGGGAGCATGGAAGGTTTCTCTCATGAAATTCTCATTCACCCAAATTACATGAAATTCCTATAATAACAACATATCTCTCTACAATGTAATCAAGATAAGTTTACTGGATCTCAAGTCCTAACAATGCTAACAGGGGATTTTGGAGGAAGGCAAAAGTGTTTCTAACAATCAAAGAAAGGAAGCCAGATCTGAGAAAAGAAAAATGAAGGGTAAGATTGTTTACTAGTAAAATATTGAATTCTTAACCTATGTCTCAAATCAGAACTTGTTTAAACCAACAAAAATAACCATTCAGGTCCTCGTGCCCTCGCACCTAATTAAGCACTTCCATTCTGGATGAAAACCACATCCTTTAATCTAAGAATTGCCAGAATTACAATTTCTCTTGCCTGTCTGAATTACAATTTCTCTTGTCCTCATAATTGAATTTCCAAAAACCAATATAAGCATTGTATCCATACATGTCATTAAACACTAATGATTATACAATCAATACATAGCAGCTCTCCCAGGGAAAAAACTACAACAATTACTACTAAAATGAATCCTTGACAATACTACTGTGTATACTTAAAAAGCCAACAACCAAATACAAATTACATTACACATAGAATTGGTACTAATTGGAGCTCTGCATCAGATACGCCACTATGCATCCTAAAATGGCACTAGCAAAAACCTGCATCCATCAAATATTAAGGAAAAATCAATGAGATTATAGAACAACTTTTCTGCTATTATTAAAATAGTGTAATTCTTACATCACAACTCCAACCTTAACCTATTAAAAGTTGCATACCTGCAGTATAATTTTTTTCATATATATCTAATTTCTTATAATAAGTACTATAGCAGACCTGAAGTGGTGTATGCCCAAGCGAATAAGAACAACATCTCCACATGAAAGCAGCCCCTGCCACAAAGACTCCCATCCTGAAACATGAAAATATCATCAATGTCAACTACAAGATGGATAGAAAATTGCAATAAAGAAAACAATCAAACAAAGACTTACAATCATCGTTAATGTCAACGGCCTCCTCATTGTACATTCCAACAAGTTGTGGACAATTTCTTTTGTCATGCGACACTCCAATAATCCCACAGCCATTGCATTTCCTAGCCTTCTTGATAGCCTTCTCTTTTCCTCCCTTAAGTCATTTACCACAACCCTTCGTCCTTACCGAAGATGGTTCTTTGAGACTTAGTTGTTGGCTCTCAAGAGAAATGGGCATGTTGATACTCCCTTCCACATCCATGCTACCATGATTCATGGCGGCAAACTTCCTTTGAGTTGATAATAACAATTCTTTCAACTCTTTTGTGTTATCTTCACTTAATACAGCTTCATCAATAACATTTGACGCAATTTGGAAGAGACTACTACGCCTCAGTAACACAAAAGTATCACATATTTCACTCACACTCCCACCCAAGTCATCCATAACTCTGCCATATTTCGCAGATTTTGTCCACCGCCGCAAGATGTATTGATTTGGTAATTCCATAACCTGTTTTTTTGTGAAATATGAAAACATATGCCTACATGGAATTCCATCACTCTCAAACATCTGACAACTACATTTCACAAAGTTTGATGACTTATCAAACGAAAGCTTACGGTCATTAGAATCACCCTCCTTTACATTCTGAACATTGTACATACAGTTGTTGTCATCTTTAAATGTACGTGTTACCACATACTTGCCACTTTCAAGAAATTGCTTTTGAAACTTGTAAAAAATAGTTCGTGTGTACAACTCACTCATCTGGTGTTCCATGACCCTCCCAGTTACTGTTTGTGGCTTTTCATTGACATCCTTATGATCGAAATCTAGTTCATTATGACGCATTTTGGCAAGTCCCCTATTAAACCGCGTCATAAAATCTAATATTGAGTTTTGAGGAGACACATACTTCTTGAAAAAGGCATGAGCCCCTTCAACTCTTTGGCTACTAGTCATGTGGGCAGAAAAAATATGTCTCGAAAATGCCGGAACCCATTGCTCGCGAATTTCGTACATCTCCTGTAACCAATCATTCGTGTCAAATTTAGCTTTCCCTACAACCTCAGCCCATCTTCTTTCAAACTCGTCTGGGCTTTCAGATTTCCATATACAGCAACTTAACTCACCATAATGTTCTTTGTAGGGAATTGGACCTAATTTTTTAGAATTTTTTTTCAAAATGTGTCAAATGCAATACCTATGAAAAGTATTTGGAAGCATAGCATGAATTGAATTTCGCATTGTCGGATCTTGATCAGTTATGATCATTTTGGGCGGGCTACCCGGCATCGCTTTCAACCATTCCTTGAAAAACCAATCAAAAGCATCAATCTTTTCACCACTTAATAATGCACACCCTAAAAATGTTGTCTGTCCATGGTGATTAACCCCTACTATAGGTGCAAAAATCAAATTGTAGCGGTTCATATTGTAAGTTGTATCAAACACAACCACATCCCCAAAACTTTTGTATGCCTTTCTACATGTTGCATCCGCCCAAAAACAATGAATCATGACACCCTCCTCTTGTTCGAATGTAAAAGTAAAACCGGGATTCTTTTTTTTCTCATCCTTAAAATACTCAAACAACATATTAGCATCATGTCCCTTTAAAGCATTCCTCCTATCTCTTTCAGCATTATAAAGATCTCGTGTTGTACATCCAACATTTTCAGGACCTCCAGCTTCCATCTCTAAAATACTCATTTGTTGCCATGTTGGCACATTAGATTTTGATAGTTGTTCTGTTAAATTTCTTTTGGCAAGTGTCACTACACGATGAGAGTGCAACAAATGTACTTTTCTTGGGGTCGTAAGAGGATGGTTATGACCCTCAACAAATTGTTTAATAACAAACCCCCCCGCGTCGGTCCGGTCTTTCACAACTACCAATCTTGCACCATAAGAAATTCCGCGGTCGAACTACCAAAATAGAATGGGCTGGGCTAGAAATACACGATCTAAATGATTCTTTTTTTATCAGCTCTAGTTAGGCCCCGTTTCCGTTTTCGTACAATCTGTTGAGTTTTGTTGGGCTTCATTCTCCTCAACCCTTCTTTATAACAAACAAATTCCTTTCTAATTATTTCACCGTTACTCTTCTTACTAGAACTTAACCGCGTACCAAATCCACCTTCTCTACCATAGTTGTTATAAAAGTCGCGAACATCGCCCAAGTTGTGAAACTGTTGCCCAATTTTCGGTATCAACTCGTTTTTAACTTGCGAAATATAAAGTTGTTGAGAAGAATTACCAGATGATACCATTTACATCTTCTTACACACAATGTTGCATTCTGCAAACCCAACAACAATGTACAAACAAATACAGAAATTCAAAAGATACTATCATATTTACAAACAAATATACTTTCACATTCTTTATATGAAGTTTCACATTCTTCATATAAAAGATTCACAATCAATGTTCTGAATTACAAACACTAGGAGAATATACAATCATATTTACCGCACATCTGTGTGTATACCTTTTATTATCCAATATCCAGTTGCAACATATTATACAAAAGACCACCTTTAATTGAGCCATATGGAAAATAATGTACAATAGAAATTTATCACATACAACCTGACCTGACAACTTCGGTCAGAACTCAAAAGTCTTACCTGTGTACAATAAAATTCTACCTGTACAAAAGTCTTACCTGACCTGAAATTTATCAAGCCTTGAGTTAAATCACATAAAATTCTATCATTATATTTGCAACAAGGGTGAAACTCAAAAGTCTTACCTGACAACTTCGGCCGGAACTCGCGATTTTGGTGAAAGAGAACCTCCCAATTTCGTCCCGCGATGACCAATTCGTCTTGTTAGCTTCAATTTCGATTTAGGGAAAATGACCGAGAAGAGAAACCAGATCTATTTGCCGGATTTGCTATTTTTGACCCGACAACTTCTTTTACCCATAAAGGATCCGCGTGTTTTTCTTTTTTTCAAAACCGAACTGATCTGGACCGTTGTTTATAATCCCACGGCTGATAAACGAAGTTCGAATTTTAGTTAAAATAAGGGATCCCTGACCTGATCTTTTCCCTATATATATATATAATATAATACTTATAAATATATGACATATATATATATATTGCAATAAAATAATTTTTTCCTGATTAAAATAATTTAAAATAAATTTTAAAATCTTTAAATAATAAAATTAATTTGAGAATAAATAGAAAATGTCTATATGTAAAAAAAATTTAATCACAATCTCCATCTTCTTTTCAAATTCGGTCAAACAAGCATTTAATGATTAACATATGATTTTTGTCCCACAATGCATGACCCAATTGATTTAACACATTAAAACATCAAGATCAATAAAATCAATTAAATGAGATTTAGAAAATATTTTTGGTCAAAATAAATAAAATAATTATAATAAAAATCATATGGAGAGGATTCTACCCTTTTAATTAAATAATTTACTAATTATTAAATAATACTTAAAGTTGGAGACCTAACAGTTAAGACACCCCTTCGGGTTTATTGGCTCGAATAATAAAGGCCACGCTTCGAGACAAGTTAGGCGATCACTCTATTTGCCTCTTTACCTGAGCTTAACAAGTCCGTTTTCTTAGGCTCTATGTCACCCATGTATGGAGCGTTGAGCCGGTGACTCCCAAACCATATGGCTTTATGGCACCAGGTGTAAAGACACCCCTCAGGCTTAATTACTCGAATAACGTACGCCACGATTCGGATCTGCTCAGGTTTTGCCTTTCCTTTTTTTAATGCTCGTTTTCTTAGGCGCTAAGTTACCCAATGTAACGATCGTTGGGCCGATGACTCCCAAACAAGAAGACTTTAGGGCACCAGGTGTAAAGACACCCCTCGGGCTTAATAACTCGAGTAACCTAGGCCAAGATTCGAAACATTAGGCTGGCGAATTATCTTTTATCTTTTCATTAATTTTCATTATTTTTGTCATAGCTTCATACCCCACAACTAAGAGTTAGGGCAATCGCAAAGTGCAGACATGCATATAAGGTCAAGTCTATTCCAAAAAGCGCTTTGAACTGGGATGCCATGCCCAATAAAAAAGGTTGAATAGTCTTAATTCTCTAATCGTTCCCGTGCTTCTCGCCCCACAGACACTTATCAAAATTAATCCCATTCATAACAAGTTAAGCAAAAACCTCTTTCTAAGAATACTTAACATGTATATTATCGGTAATGCATGTGAATGGAGACTGAAAGCTCATAAAAAGGTGAAAAAGTCATACCTCACATGTGGATTATTCATTCTGAGAACAGTATGATTGGGAAAGACCAAATGATCATACCGAATCACCAGTGAGATGATATGAGGGAAGCTCTGATGATGATAGACCATGCTGATGGTGCTGACTGGTGCATTTTCCTCTTTAGGATGGTTGATAAATGCCCTAGTGTTGAGTTATCGCTATTTTTGAGATTGCCCCGGTCCTGTTGTAAGGGTCCCAATATCGGGCTGTCGCCAATTTTGAAATTGCTCCAGCCATGCTTGTTTGTCTTCTAGGATAGTCGCTTTGACAGATGGGATGATAAGATGCCGAGATCACAAGAGGTTTTTATCTCTATACAAGATGGTGAATAGGTAGTGGATTTGGGCTTTGATGCCCTCAATCATTGTTCCTGACTTGTTCGTGCAATCAGCCTTGATGATTTTCTTCTGATTTAATGAAGACTTGTGATTGAGGGTGTCGAATTTTTGAAGGTCCTCATTACTGGTTGTCTTAGTCTATCGCTGTTTCTTCCTTTCTGGGATTTGTACCAGATTTGATGGAATAACATTGAAGTGTTGTAGGGTTTTCTCAACATGGGTCGTTAACTTAGAGGGTTGTTCTTTTAGAAAGACAACCAATTCTGCTATCTGATTCCTTAATCCTTCGAACTCTTTTCGAGAGACAGGAGTAGGATCAGGTGGGGCACTTGTAGCCATGTTTGATTGTGGGCTTAGTGCCTTTTGGATTTTGAACGGGTGACAGGACCAATTGTTTCCCTACAAAAAGACTTATGTAGTTTAGTCTTAGGGAATGTAGAAAAGTTACATGCTATGTGATGTGTCCATTTTAGGAGTATTATCTTGCAAAACAGATGTCAGTTTTGACAAGATAGCATGTCATGTTTTTATATAAAAGGGAATGCATGTACACATATTCCTTCATATTTTCCATTACACTAAGATTAACATAGAAATAAAATTACAAGTAATTGAAATGGGAAAGTATGAAGAGACTTTCCTCCGCGTTTGGTTAATTAGAGGCTGACCTATCTTAGGTTACTCTCACTAATTTTTGGCATGAAAGTTCTCAGATCATCGTAATTTACTCGACGAGAAGTTAATCTCTTTCAACTAGAGTGAATCTGGGTGGTACCTTTCCTGAGCCTCTTTGGAATTAGTCTCCCTACGAGTCCAGCAATCAAACACCGACAGGATAACCTCCTGGTGGAGGGACCACACAACATACATTCACATACATCGCGTCTCACCATATGGAAATGATGACATGTGCTAAGCACTAATATCATACGCAGATATAGTGTGAAGCACTAAGTGTAGTAAGTAAATGCATTAGTACACATTCATTCAAATATAAATGTAACATCTACACACAAGTAGATATAAGTTTTGAAAAGCTTGAAATAGCGGCTTAAGCCCTCTTACTGAAGGTCCCCAGCAGAGTCGCCACCTGTCGACGTCGGGATTTTTATTTGTCCCTTTCTATTCTTGTCTTTTGATGTTCTCATGTTAGGTGAGATTTTTTTGAAAAAACAAGTTTGAAAAGGTCCGGCATGTATATGTCGACGATTAGACTGTAAGAGTCGCCAGTTGGTATTTTTAAATTGTTGCACCAACTCAACCGAGAAAAGGTTTGCACATTGACCAAGTGATGTGACACTGCTTGACTGGTTTGTGAAACCGAGATTCATTAGAGTCTGGGGGCTTGATTATGCGGAAGGAAGGTGTTAGGCACCCCCCGACATCCGTGTTACCACGGTGACTGCCACTTTTCAATATAAACTTATATCTGAATGTGTGTGTATGTGTGTAGGTCAATGTGCGATTATTTAGAAGTAGTGTTATGCCTCATTTGCACCTATATACAAAGGGTTTGAATTTTGTATAAAAGTTCAATTTTAACAAGATATAGCAATGATGTTTTAGAAACGAGATTTTTCAAACCCTTATGCTCAATAGTAATTGAGGCATTTGATACTTCCATTTTAGTATATGTTCGGCTTGATTGCTTTTATTTTTGAGATGCGAAGCATCTTCGAGAAAATAATGTACAAAGCAGTGCCGAACTCCTTGTGGGCATATAAGCCATCTAAGGAAATTCAAATACCATAAATAATTTATGTCGGTTACAATTAGAAAATTTCCATCACGGAACCAGAATCTAGATTCGTGGATCAATCTATGATCACATGATTCTAGGCTCACATGATATTGCAGTTTGTAGGAAAGTCATAAGGATTATATATAAAAGTCAGAATATATATATACAAGCTTATCAATCGCCACGCCAAGTAAACTCTATGGGGATTGGAAATGTAAATATATAAAATCGATATATATATATATATATATATATATATATATATATATATATATATATATATAAAGATTATCAATCGCCACGAAGTAAACTTCAAAGTAGACAAAAATATAAATATATATATAAAGATTTATCAACCGCCACGTAAGTAAACTCGAGGCGAGGCGAATATATATATATATATATATATATATATATATATATATATATATATATATATATATATATATGGGAGCCCTTCCATAGCAAAAAGGTTTGCTATGAGAACTGTGTGACACCCCTTTTGGACCGTTGATAAAATGAATTGATGGTCGAGATTAGCTTTTGTATTTGATAAGCATAAAGTTGTTGTTGTGCCTTATTATTTACCTGCATTCTTCTATTTTAATAAGAGAGGTCCACGTAAAATTATATTGTCAAGATAGTTATAAAAATGAATATTTATTATTAAAATAATCCCACTTAGAGCTTGAAACTTCTATTTCATACTTTTTTTTATTTCCTAAGTAAGACAACTTGTACGGGCTTTATCTTTTTTATTTATTTTTTTTCTTTTCTCCATTATATGTTATGACTCAAAGAAATTAAAATAAAATAAAATAATAAAAAAGACTACGAGATAAATGACTTGTCTTATTTCTTTTTTATTTTTTCTTATTTTCTCCATATATATGTTATGACTTAGAAAATTAAAATAAAATAATAAAAAATGACCCGTTAGATAAATTTGTCACCAATGAGGAAATTTTTTTTGATATCCCAACTAGTCATTCTTTGAGCATTCAAACTCATGACCTCATGCACCAATACCTTACCCATCATATGACCACCTGAAAGCACCACGGGCCTAGTCTTAAGTTCAACCAAGGATATATCCTTATAGAAAAACTTCACCATCCCCCAAAATCTATATTCTTGCATTATTATTATATTACGATTTATTATTATTAATAAATCTATATTATTAATTGGATTTTTTAAATAGAAATAAGTTAATATCTATATTTATTATTATCCCTTTAATATTTTTTTCTTATCTTTGTAATAATATCAATAAAAGATTATTAATATATTAAAAATAAATGTCATTCTTTAAAAAATATAAAGTGATCATTATAAATCTTGCATTTTTAGTAATAATAATCTTATTATTAAGCAATGATTATTAGTAATGATTTTATATATTATTAAGCAATGATTTTATTATTAAGAAATGGTTTTATTATTAATAAAATTAGTTCAATTAGTCTAATAAGTAATGATGATAATTTTTCAAGTTATTTCAGAAATTAATTTACTTATCAATTTATAAAAGTAGTGAAGTATTATTATAATAATAATAATGTGATTATCAATATTAGAAGTACAGATTATACCAATACTAGTAACGTATAACATTAAGAGGCATAGTACATATTATATGTTCATTTTCATAAAATAAAAAAACATAGAATGATTAATACAACCGACGCCTATATTTTTTTGGCTCGTGAATCCCTAGCACTTTCGATAGTGATTTAGCTTATCGTGGTCGGTTTCAAAGCCACAAATTGCACATTTTCGATGAGTCTTAGAAGGAATGATTTTCTCGAGTGCACTCTTGAATCTAGATTGTTTTTTGCGGCCCTTTGTTTGAGAAATATTAGGCGGCAAAACTCTTCTTCTTCTTCCACCTCTGCATCTTCATCGTCATTATCGTATCCCATATCATGATCCGGATCTCCAATCAGGCAATCAATGTCGTCATCCGCCACCAAAGAATATTCTCATCTGGATCATATTGGTCAACCAAATCTTTTCCTCGTGCATTCGGGCTTTAAAACAGTTTTGTAACTCTCGATCGAAAGCAAGCAAGCCGCTTTGCTCGCTAACTCTTAGTAATCACCCATCAAATGATTATAAGCGCATTGCTTGATTTTGTTCGAAGTCAGCAGATGTGGAGTTAAAGAGTAAGTCTTCACCATTGCTTTTGTTCGCGTCTCTTGTCCACCGATGAAGGATCATGTCGGTCGATATTTGTGAAATACTCTTTGCTATCAAATATCTCAAGATGTGCCTGCATAATTCACCAGAGTGAGAAAACATTTGGCAGTTACATGTTACCGATCCCAGTTGTCGATTGTTGACAACTTCTTTATATCTTCCACCACTTTCAACAGATCAGATTATACAATCGCATAAACCTTAGTATCGCGACACACAAACTCACTAAGTTTATGAACATTGTATTTCATGGAATCGACGAATTGACGTTGGAAACGTCTAAACATCTCTTTTGTGTACACTTGTGCAGCATGAACTTCTAAAGATGAAACGAGTACCATAATCCTTTTACGATGTTTTGTTATGTAGTCGGCCTTCCTCTCCCTGATAAACTGTCTTTCTACATCCTTTTGACTCTGCAGTACAAAACATAGCATACCTGTTGATGCATTAACATACTCATCAAAAATGGCATTCATGCTCTCGCTTCTTCCAGTGGTAGTCATTCCCGCGGCAAAATATCTCTTTGTATATGTGACGCCCCCAAAATAGGTCCATTCCACCCAACCCATTCTGAGTCGCCAAATACATGGTACAGAAATAACTACAACTTTATTATTACAACATATAAACTGTGAGTTTAAATACAGATATTGCCGTCTAGACAAAATCCACACTCAAATATGTCCTCATTACAATTATTCAAACACTATTTTATAGAAATAGTGAGGACTGCTAAAACATCTTCCTAGAACCATCACTCCATACCCAGACTCGATCCTCGCTATGTTCTCACCTCCCGAGAAGAAAATTGGAACAAAAGGAAAAGGTGAGCTCAACTAGCCCAAAGAAGAATATTATGACTAAGATAATATAAAACAAATTATCGTTAGTCTTCAACAGGAAAAATCGATAAAATATAATAGACAACAAGTTTTAGATCAACAAATGCAAATGAAAAAACAATCCATTAGAAGAGTCACGTAGAGAATGAATTCTACTGTCTTCTAAGATTTAAAAGTCCATCATCAATATTTCATCCATGTAATAACAATCAATATACATCTTTAATCATCTTTGCACTACATGCCAAAGATATTCATTTGTATCACCAGTTGGTCATGTTCATCTCAACACCTGTTCATCTTTGCACTACGGGCCAAAGAGATTCATCAGTTTAATCATTCATTTTTGCACTACAGGCCAAAGATATTCATCAAGTATCACCATTAAGGACTGAGGATGATGAAAAACATTTTAGAGAACGAATCCAGTAAGACAGAAGGACAAATATTAGGGATACGTATTTCGGTTTATCCAAATTTAATAATACTCCATAATAACCAAGTGTGAAGTAGAATTCATAAATAAAGATCAAAACATGGATACAATCAAAGATAGTAACTATAAAAGACATCTGGAAGAAAAAGAGAAAATTTCATATATTTTTTTTAAGTGAATAATCAAATGATTTTTTGTGAATAGTGCCAGTATCGTGAATAGTGTCATATACGTGAATAGTAACCCCGACACAAAAAGATAGAAATTTCACAAAAAAATATCTTCACGCTTCGTGAATAGTACTCGTGAATAGTAACTCGTGAATAGTAACTCATGAATAGTAACCCATGAATAGTAACCCCGACATGAAAAAGTTCCAAATTTGATAAAAAGTTCAACCAATATTTTGGCATAATGATATTGAAGAAAATAATATCATTTATGAAAGAAATAACATCCTTTACCTCAAAATAACCGTATTTTACATTCAATTTCTAGATAGTGCTATGAGAAACTCGCACCGTATAACAACACTCAAAGTATACTCACAAGAATACGCTTCGATAATATAGAGAGAGAGAGAGAAAACTTTGTTTCGTGTGTGATTTTCAATTATAACTTAGCCTCTATTTATAGAAAAATGCTAGAACGCCAAAGGAGACTAAAATAATAAAATATAATTTTCTTTTTCTTATTCCACACCAACCTTCACCAACCAATTTTAAAGCCATCACCATCTTTGAACAAAAATAGCAAATTACGTGTGTATTCCACACCAACCAAAAAGTGGGTCCCACCCATAAATTAATAAAAATCATTTTATTCTCCGAAACTTCAAAATTTATAAAAAATAGCTCGGTTATCAGAAAATTCAAAACTCACCACTTTCAATAGGAAATTCCATTATCTACAACTTTGCGGATGAAGTTTTCCCAAATTCAAAATGTAAATTGACCAAAAATCCACAAACGCCAATTTTACAATACTATGATAAATTTTCTATTCAAGAATTGTGTCCAATTTACACACAAAACATATGTTAAACATTTAATCCAACAAAAATACTATTCCTCCTCATTTATTCATATATCCCACATTCATTGTAAAAATATCACCATTAATATATTATTAAAATAATATATTTAAATAAATTATTTTATCAAAAAAAGATAAAATATTAATTTTCAACAATTGTCACATTAAAAATTTTCTTTATTTATATCCACATAAAAATTAATATTTTCCTCATCATATAAATCAATAATTAATTATTCACAAATAATATTACAGAATCACATTATTGACAACTAGGCAGTTCCCAGGACAGAGGGGGCTTTCCAATAAGGATTTCTCCTTACTGGCGCGCAATTAGGTGACCAAACCTCTCCTTGATGGAACTTTCTAGACATTGCCAATAATGTTATCTAATAATATTATTCAAATAATATGAATTATTGATCTGATAATGGAGATACTATGCAGTGACAATTATTGAACAACAATAATATAAAATATCAACGCAAAGAATTATTGAATCAATAAAATAAAATATTGAATAAGAATTACTATGACAATTATTGAGTAAGTGCCTTCTTACGTAAGGATCAATAATTCAACAATATCGCGCAATACAAACCGCTGCCTTTGTGCAACCACGCATATTATCGTATTTTAACCACCGTGTAACCCAACAAAGGTTAATTAATGTAACAATTTATGCCGTTATTTATAAAACTCAATCTTTGTCGCTTTCTTTCATCCATCTGCTTTTCCGTTATGGGGCCCACAAATGACCTAAGCTTGGCAGTCAGATTTGAGATTCCCGAAAAAAAAGAATATTCCACGACCAAACGAATATTCCCCGACAATAATGAATATTTTATAACCACTTGCTTATTTTGTAAACTTTGCACATTTCACCCATAACCAAAGCATTATATCAAATTACCACCTTATTAATCAAGAATAATAATTAGAGGAAATTCGATTATATTTATAAAAAGTTGGGGTCTTACAGTATATGCTGGAATCCATTTCTGTCGTACATCATACAAACTTCCAAGCCATTCATTAGTATAAAATTCATAGGAACTTATCAGAATATGCCAACGCTCTTCAAATTCCTCGATGGACAATGAGTTATACACACAGTTGTTAAAATTATTTTTGAACGATGGGTGCTCAGAATAAACATGATGCAATTTTTCAGAAAATTTATTGCTAATATGCCAAAAACACAATAAATGATAACTAGTTGGAAGTACCATAGCAATAGCATTACTCATGGCTCTGTCTTGATCGGTGATGATGGTTGTAAAGTTTTGTAGTCCATGGCTTCAAGCCATGTCTGTAATACCCAAACGAAAAGTGTCCTCTGTCTCTCGCCTCGTAATAAAGGCAAATCCAAACAATATAGATCGATAATGGTGGTTGACCCGAATAAATGGAACAAACGGCATGCCATACTTATTTGTCCCAGATAATCTTCAAAATGTCACAACGTCTCGAACTGCTGATATATAAACCTTGATGCAAGGCCATCCCACAAAATACAAGCTATGTGCTAAAAAGACAAAGTGTTTATAATAATAATAATAATAATAATAATAATAATAATAATAATAATAATAATAATAATAATAATAATGATGATGATAATAAAATAATTAAAAAGTACATAAGCGCTATTAGAATATGGAACGGCTTTATACTCAATTCGTAATAATAATAGAATAATAATAATAATCGAATAATTATAATAAAATATTGAGAAATTTAATTAGGGGGGAGATGGAATGTTTTAAGATATATACAAATCCAAGGTCCGATATGACAATTGGGCCAGTGGTGCTCGGGTGGTCATATGACTTCAATGTTTGGAGCTTGAGGTCGCGGGTTCGAGTCTAGCTAAGCAATAAAATTTGATTTATTCCTAGCTGTTATAGCCTCTGCCGGCCGAAAGAATTTATTAATAATATATATTTGGAGTATTTAGTTTTCAAGGTGTTGTACACCAAACTGACCTTGGTCTGATATCTGCCTTAGTCGAGAGATGGCTTTGAGACCAATACTTTTCATTTAAACTGTGGAGAAATAACAATCACGTTAGAGGATGTTCACTTTATTTTTGGAGTACTGGGTGGTGGAAAGCCCTTAACGGGTCCCTTATTCAGTCACCAATTTGAATTATTTTAGGGATTGTTTTGGAGATAAATTAGTTTGGTGAATATTTTAGTTCAAAAAAAGCAGCGTTACAATTTCATTAGTGTGGTTGCACGAAACATTTTAATAAATGTCCCGAGAATGCAAGTAAAGATGTTGTAGGGCGACACACAAAGGCATACATGTTGTGGTTGTGTGGGGCAATATTATTCCCTAATAGGAATAGAAATAGTGTGCACCCACGATATATGTCTTTTATTGCCAACGCTGAAGATTGTGTAACTTACTCTTGGGGCGCAACAGTGTTAGCATGTTTGTACATATCTTTATATACTGCTACTAGGAAAGGAGTTAAATACATTAATGGTTGTGTCACATTGTTACAAATTTGGGCTTATGAGCGTGTAAGTATTGGAAAGCCAAACCCTTGGCCACAATCATCGTTATGGTTACCTAGGACTTTAGCATGGTCCTATTTTGGAGCCCACAGTTACCCTAGTAGACGTGAGAATCCCCATCACCATTTGTCATTTTACCGAGGGGAGTTAGATATTAAGTCTATGTGGGATGTGGTTTGGCGGCCTTACATAATGTGGGATGATGATATTAGTGGATTTAATTTTGAAGGCAGGTTGTTGGGATCTGGTGGGGTCCCCTTGATCCCCTTTGATATTGTGGAATTTTAGATCTTTGGGCCAGTGTGATGAGGCAGGTTAGGGTTCGAATAAGGCATACCATCAATGACCAAAAACCACGGTGACCTTAGGAAGGAGAAAAAGTGTAAATTTATTGATGTCTAGGATTGCGTGGCCTTGAGAGGGAATATATTTTGATGTGGGAGGCATACATGGATCATCTCGAAGGACAACAAAGCTGAAATTTGATTATGTCCCAATAGATGATTACATGGTGCAGTATAGGAAAATTACACGTTGGAAAATCCAAACCTCGACAGAATGAGCGACCCACGACAGGTTGTTATGAGCCTCGGGCCATTTACAACCAACAACACCTTATTCAAATGGTATAAAATTATATTCTTCTTTAATAAATCATGTATTGGAGTAAATACTTAATATTACATTTATTCATATTTATTGTTAATAATATTTGTTTGTGTTTATCTTCACATGCGGGTTGAGAAGTGCAAAAGTCGTTTACTTGATAAATTTTGATGCTTACTCAAATTGCCTCCAGAAGTTGGTTACGCAAAAAAAATAATTGGGATTTTCAATACACCTATATCGACTTGAAGCAAGAGGTAAACAAATACCTCGATAGGGGTCCCTACAAATTTTTGACCACGGTCCCAATACACACAACTCAATGAAGGGCTTGGGAAACAAACTGATTATGTTGTACAAGAGAGCTACATACCCACCCCACAAGTAATGAGGAGAGCTCCATTCCCACCACCTTAGCCTCACGAGGGTGTTACATTCCAACCTTTCTAAACCTATGAGGAGTGTTACACCTCGTGAAGCTTTGGGTGGTGGGAATGGAGCCTCCCTCGATTACTTGTGGGGTGGGTATGTAGCTCTCTTGTACAACATAATCAGCTTTTGTTTCCCAAGCCCTTCATCGAGTTGTGTGTATCGGGACCGTGGTCCAAAATTTATGGGACCTCACGCCGAGGTATTTGTTTACCTCTTGCTTCTAAGTCGATAGACGTATTGAAATCCCAATTATTTTTTGCAGAACCAACTCCTGGAGGTGGCCGAGGCACTCTAAAATTTATCAAGTAACGACTTTCAGACTCTCAACCCTGCGTATGAAGATAAACACAAACAAATATTATTAATAATAAATATGAATAAATGTAATATTAAGTATTTACTCCAATACATGATTTATTAAAGAAGAATATAATTTTATACCATTCAATATGGTGTTGTTGGTTGTAAATGGCCCGAGGCTCATAACAACCGCCGTGGTCGCCGCTTCGCCGAGGCCTGGGTGGATTTTCCAACGTGTAATTTTCCTATACTTCGCCCATGTAATCATCTATTGGGACATAATCGTAAATTTCAGCTTTGTCCTTCTTCGAGATGATCCATGTATACCTCCCACATCAAAATATATTCCCTCTCAAGGCCATGCAATTCTCGACATCAATAAATTTAAACTTTTTCTCCTTCCTAAGGTCACCGTGGTTTTTAAATCATTGATGGTATGCCTCAGATGTATTCAACCGTCTCTCATCACATGGTCCGACATCTAAAATTCCACAATATCAAAGTGGATCAAGGGGACCCCACCAGATCCCAACAACCTGCCTTCAAAATTAAATCCACTGATATCATCATCTCTACGAACAATGTATGTATGATTATGAATATATCAATTAAGGGGATCTTTTACTTATTCCGCTGTGCTTGAAAAGATTCTTATGTTTGTCACATGCTAAATTATTAGCAATACAAAATAAATTAGAAAAGTATTTGAAAGAAAAAGGATCTATTCAACCCCCCCCCCTTCTAGATCTATTGTGCCTACTGGGAACTAACAATTGGCACTCAACGATTTATCAGATTCTAATTGCTTTCAATAAATTATCCGAGAATGAAAATCGTAGAGTCGAATCTGAAGCTCAACAAGAGTCTGACCAACCAAATGACCAAACTACTATGGAGCAAGAGTTATGGGAGAATTCTGATGAGTTGGTCGAGAAGATATTTATCATCACTGAAGAAGCAAAGATGTTGACAAAAGCAGGAGATAATGTGGTTCAAGATGCACTAAAGCCACTATGTCCGATGTGTGTTCTCAAAAATCAAAGAAATGAGATCAAATATATCCGGCTATGAATAATTAGAAGGAAGAAGCTCTCACGAGCACGTATACAATGAAGAGTAAATTCTTTAGGAATATAGGTGGTGTTAGGAGATATAACTTCCTTATGTAATATGTGAAAGTAGTATGCACACTAAACCAATCATGTTTGATGATAAAGCATATACTTTGTAATATGTGAATCATATTCATTTATTAATAAAAATCAATTAATTTATTAAAGGCTTTTTATTATCTACATGATCTTGATGTTTTATAATATGTGATAAACCCATAGTTTTAAGCAATGCTTTTAGAATAATTATGATGATCATTCTAATGAGATCTAAATTGTTAGAAAGCTTAAAACTAAAATAGTTCCCAATCATTGGATTACTAAATTGGGGATTAGTGAATCCGGATAGATTGGTACATACGTTGCTTGCTCATTGGATGAGGATGATTGATCTCGTGGTCATTTATGTGGAGACACTAAAGCAAGTATGTAGGTGCTTATTGGAGAATAAGTACACTGAACGTGGCTCGCTAAGGAATACGTAATGGAGTTTTTACTTGTTCCACAATAGTAATTCCTCAGAGTGATAGTAAAGACAAGTGATCCTTGGACTTGAGATCATCATAGTATCTTGTGTATGATGAGTTATACTTTGACTTATTCCTTAAGACCCTTAGGGTATATTAAAGGGTATGCTTGGTTATAATAAGTTGTACATGGAGATAATGTATGATCAATAAAGAATCTACCACTTCTAGTAAAAGAAGAGAAATGTCCTATGTGATTCGATAAATGACAACCCAGTAGTCCTTGGCCAAGGCAGAATGAAATTAGAAAGGAGTTTTTAATTTGCATTATTTGGAGTTATGCATTTAAGAGTCGAAATACATATAATTAAATAAAATAAGACTTGACAGTAATTCCATGTCTTATATTTAATTGGGACATTGTATGGTGGAAGGATTGAATTGTACGGTAACTATTTACTCAAAGGTTCTTTTATGATTAATGTTGAAATCTATACTATCCCTATTGTAGAATAAATATTATTTATTTATTTAAATAAATTAATTATTTAATTTATTTATTTAAATAAGATTAAAATTGTTCTAATTGATTTATTCACAACCGATTTAATATGGAGAACCTAAAGGGTCACAACATAAAAGGAAGAATAGTTATTTAAGAAGCAAATGGTATAATCATAATAATAAGTTAAGTATATTTAATTTAATCTATGGTGATAAAATAAATTAAATAGCTTAATATTTATTATTTAATATTTTTGAAATATTAAATATAAATTAATAAGAGGAGTCTTATTATTATTATTACTATTATTATTATTTAATTCCTAAAGGAGTTTGAGAATTAATTAATAAAAGTACTCTCATATATCCTAATAAGATTAGGAGGCTAATTAATTAAAAAAAATTTAATAAATTATTCCTAATAAGATTGGGAGCCTAATTAATTAAAGGAATTTAATTAATTAAAATAAAACTCAATTCCTTAATTGTTAAGGAGGGTTGCCCACATCTATAAATAAGAGGAGTCTTATTATGGGTGGGGTGGTGATTGACGTTTTCATAGAATACGTAATTCCAATAGTTGGGAGAGTACCCTTTTCTATGAGAGATAGAAAAACTAGGGTTTTGCCAAATACACATCTTCTTGAATCCTTCTTCCTTGGTGGATCACCTCTAGAGGCCAAACACTTGGGTGGCTAACGTTGATCAAAAGAAGGAATCAAACCCGGTGGATTCAAGTTGAACACGAAAAGGATTGGAGGTGAACTTGTACGTGAGGAAGCTCGAATCTTCAAGGGTATGATTCTTATTCTTTATCTTTTCGTTTAATTAATAATTGTGCATAAAGGATGATCCGGGTATATAGTTTGTAAAATTTTAAAACTCTGATATTCACGTTTTCGCTTATTTTATGCAATTTGATTGTGTTCATGACTATTACAAACCTAACAGTGGTATCAGAGCCAAACCTTTATGCGAATTTTTAATTATTTTAATTTGATATGTATATTAATATGTGTTTAGAACAATTTAATTGGGCATAATTTTATTGTATGAAATTTATTATTAAAAAAAAGAAAAGAAAAAGCCGAAATCAATTCGCTAACCTGTTATTAAATCGCGAAGTGTAATCTCGTTATTACACAGTGAATTGTTCTGGTTATTCAATAGTATGATTAAAGGAGATCATGTTACCATATATATATATATATATATATATATATATATATATATATATATGATACGGATCTTAAGCTCACCCTTATCCAATTCACCCAGCTCACCTTCCTTTAGCGATTTTAACTGACGACTTGCCTTGGCATTATACAACCGTCGCCTCATATTTTTAAAGAACGCTATATGTTGTCCGTCGCTAAAAGTATAGATTTATTGGTTGTATTTACCGAAACCGTCACGTCCGCTACTAAAGGGGGTGAGCTCATGTGAGTTGGATAAAGGGTGAGCTTAAGATCCAGACTTTCTCTCTCTGTATATATAATATAATATAAACTGATGTTAATAATCATGTTGACGTTTTTTAAGGGTGGTGGGTATGAGGCCACGCGGAATCATGGTTTTCAATTACATGATCTTGTATCAGGTGTTATGATTACTTGAATTGATATATGATTACTTATATGTAATCTGATTCATATATGTAATCCTATTACAAAACACACCATTCTAATATATATATATATATATATATATATATAATAATAATAATCTTAAATATTTTATAATTAAAATAAAAGTATATTTTAATCTTAAAATAAAAAGTTTATTTTAATCTTACAATAAAAAGTTTATTTTAATTTTAAAATTAGATTTCATGCTAACTAATTAGAGTTAGAATTGGATTCCATGATAACTAATTGGAGTTAAATTAGATTCCATGTTTTCTTAAATAAAGGAGTTTATTTAGATATGAAATAAGATTTCATATTATTCAAAATAAAAGAGTTTATTTGTGAATAGAAAAGAGAATCCTAATTTTCTTAAATAAAGGAGTTTATTTAGATATGAAATAAGATTTCATATTATTCAAAATAAAAGAGTTTATTTGTGAATAGGAAAGATAATCCGTGTTTCCTTTAATAAAAAGTTTTTTTTACTTGGAATTGGATTCCATAATTAATTAAAATAAATGAATTTATTTTAATTAAAGATTTTGATTAAAATAAAATAGTTTATTTTATTCAAAATAGGATAAATTAAAATAAAGAAGTTTATTTTGATTTAAATTTGGATTAAAATAAAGGAGTTTATTTTGATTCAAAATTAAATTTTTTACTAACTAAATTTGCCCATTAAATGATATCAATATATATATTGAATGTTTATTATTCATGAGATGAATGTTATTTATTGATGCATATGGTGATGTGTATGATAATAAATGGGATTGATTATGGACTATTGACCAATGTGATTGGATTTTATTTTAGTTGGATGCATGAATGTATGGGTTTTATTAAATGGGGTCTGCGTACCTCGTCTTCTCTAATTTTTTCTTAATGTAAATTCTAACTCCCTCCTATGTACTTTCCCTTGACTGCTGATCAAGGTTTCTATTTATTTTAAATAGTTTTATAATAGGAATAGTTAGACTTAATTTTGAAGAATTGGAGATCAAGGAGTAAGGAGCGCTTGAAGACCCGTTTGTAATGGAGCCCAAGTTTAAATGTAATAGCTATATTTAAATATTAACTCTTGCACCCCTAGGGTTTGACCTTTTGGTTCACTTGGTGGCTCTAGTGAACCAAACTAGAATAAAGTTCATAATTAATCCGGGTAGAATATAGTATTCTATATGTTCGCATCCATGAGTAACTTGCTTCAGCGTCAGCATGAAACTATGGATGCTCTTAATATATTTCTGCACATCAAATAGTTGATGGTGAGGAAAGTAGGACTGATAGATATAAGATATCTAAGGAGCTCTTCCGATCTAGAATGACCAATGACACTACAGTACAAATAAAAGTCCTTAACATCATCAATTTGATTGATTAATTAGGACAATAAATTTTGTCATAGATGGAGAGTTGAGCCAAGATTTGATCTTGCACTCACTCCCGGACTCCTTTCACAATTGTTGTGAGTTTTTCATATGAACAAGCTAGATATCAGCCTCACCGATTAAACCACATGTTGAAAAATGTTGAGAGTCACTTTCCAACCAAGAAAGACCATGTCTTACTGGTAGGGGCCAAAGGATCTTCTGAAAAGAAGAATGATTCAAAGAAGGTAAATAGAAAGGCAAAAACAAAGAATAATAAGAACAAAACTGATATGAATAGCAAAGGAGTTTGCTTCCACTGCAATAAGCGTGGACACTGGAAAGGAAACTACAAGGAGCATCTTGTAGAGGCTAACCAAAAGAAGCTTAGTGAAGTTTCGGTTACAAATACAAATTTGTTCATGATTGAAATAAATTTTTCTTTAAGTCAAGGTTCTATTTGGGTATTGGATACCGACTTTGGTTATCATAAATAAAGATTTATGAAGGGACCAAGCAGAAGTAGAAAGTTAAACAAATATAAGTAATCCTATGTATGGAAAATGAAGCAAAGGTTGCCACATTAGCCATATAAACTTATAGTTTAGCAATGCCTACGGGCAAATCTATTAAGTCAATAAGTTGTTATTGTATTCAAGTTCTTGTTAGAAACATTATTTCCATTTTATTATTGGACAATGAAATCTTTGGTATTATAATTAAGAACAATTGTTGTTCTATTTATAATAATAATGTTTTGTATAGAACTGGAATATTACTTAATAGATTTTGTGTACCTGACTTATGTGAAAATAATTTTGCATATTGAACAAATTAGTATAAGAAAAGGAGATGATCATTCAAAGAGTTGAATGTATGTATTTGCTGAAATACAAGTATGAATTATTTGAAAGGTTCAAAGAATTCAAAAGTGAAACAAATTGGCAAAGTATTAGGATTTTTTGATCGGATCAAGGAAGGAATACTTGTACAACGAGTTTCTAAATCATCTCAAATGGTTTTCTCACAATGGACACCTCCTGATACGCAATAATTGATTGATGTATCTGAAAGGAAAAATTGTACCTTGTTGGACATGGTGCGGTCCATAATGAATTTACCGACATTCCAGTATCCCTCTAGGATAATGTCTTAAAAATGGCTGCATATCTACAAAAAGGTAACGTCAAAATTCGACCCCAAGACTCTATAAAAGTTATGGATAGGGAGGATTCCTAATCTTAAATATGTTAAGATAAGGGGTTGTCCAAGTTATGTGAAAAAGTTTCAAAGGATAAGTTTGGGACAAGATTTGACAAGTGTCGATTTGTGGGACATCCTAAAGTAAGTTTAGGGTATATGTTCTATAATCTTACTTAGGAAAAGGTGTTTATTGCGAAACACGCTGCCTTCTAAGATAAAGGTGTTTATCATTGAAGGGGATAATGGGAGGATAATAGATCTTGAAGAGTTCAAGAACCACAAAATACTATAAGTAAAATAAGAGGAACCTGTAGATAGACCTATTGTACCACAACTAAATTGTAAATCTGGAATAGTACCGAAGATACCTAGGAGGTATGGATTCATCATGAATGATGATGATGAGGTACGTATCATAGAAGATGATGATCCAGTTATATACGATGAGGTAAGAGTTGTAGACACTCAGAGAAATGTATTGAAGCAAGCTTCTCAAAAATGGAACATTCTTTTTGATGAAACAAATCAAAAGAGTTTGATTTTATCACAAATAAGAATGAACCTTGTGTGTACAAAAGGGTCAGTGGGAGCGCCGTGACATTCCTAATATTATATGTTGCTATACTACGGATAAGGAATGACATACCAATGCTACAATCAGTAAAGATAAAGTTGTCTAAACATTCCTCCATGAATGATTTGGAAGAGTATCGTAATTGGGGATAAAAATCTATATAGATAGATTTAAGAGGATGCTCGACTTAACCCAAAGAACGTATATTTATTTGATGTTAAAGTTGTTTAGCATGGCAGACTCCATGGGATGCCTCATGTTGATGAGCCTTGGAGTGTATCTCTCTTAATAGTCCCCACAGACTCCTAAAAAGAGAGATTACATGAGTGACAATCATGTATACAATGAAATATACGAAACCTGATATTGATCAGTCATATTCTGGAGAAGATCACTGTAAGACAGTGAAAAATATCTTAAAGTACTTAACTGGCACTAAGGATGTGATTAAAATTTATGGTGGGTCTAAATAAAAACTAGAGGGCTTAACAGACTCAAGTTTTTTTTTTTCAGACAGACCAAGACGACAGAAAATCCACTTTAAGGTAAAGCGTTACCTTGAACGGTGGTGCAGTGAAATTGGAAAGGTTTCAAACAGCAAAGAGTTTTTGGTTTTGTGATAAAAACAAAGTATATAGCTATAAATGAAGCTACAAGTTGATTGTTTGGATGAAAAGCTCATTACAGAACTAGGAATAGTTCCTAAGTCTCATCTTGGATCTAAACATGTGTTGTGGCACTTTCATTTGATTATAGGAATCATTGAAAGATGGGAAATCACTATAGAGATAGTGGACTCTCAAGAACAATATTACATATCCATTAACTAAAGCTTATCCAATAGTAGGATAATCGTCCTTAGAGAAGAAGGGTATGAGATACCATGACGATTGGCTTTAGTGCAAGTGGGAGATTGAAAGTAATATGCACACAAGCCAATCATGTTTGATGATAAAGCATATACTTTGTAACAATCTTATTCATTTATTAATAAAAAATATTAATTTATTAAAGGCTTTTAATTATCTACATGATGCTGTTTTATAATATGTGATAAACCCATAGTTTTAAGTAATGATTTTAGAATAATGATAATGATCATTCTAATGAGATCTAAATTATTGGAAAGCTTAAAACTAAAATAGTTCCCAATCATTGGATTACTAAATTGGGGATTAGTGAATCTGGATAGATTGATACATACGTTGCTTGCTCATTGGATGAGGATGATTGATCTCATGATCATTTGTGTGGAGATACTAAAGCAAGTATGTAGGTGCTTATTGGAGACTAAGTACACTAAACGTGGCTCACTAAGGAATACCTAATGGAGTTTTTGTAAGACCCCAGCTTATTATTAATGAAATTTAATTTTCTCTATTTATTATTTTGAAATAGTAAGGGTTGATTTGATTAATATGGATAGTTATGGGTAAAATACGCAAGTATTTCAAAATAAGCAAATGGTTATAAAATATTCTTGTTGTCGGGGAATATTCGTTTGGTCGTGGAATATTCTTGCTGTCGGGGAATATTCGTACGACGGCGCAGTCTTTTGTGGGACCTATAACGAAAAGCGATTGGATGAAGAAAACGACAAAAATAAGTTGTTTAAAAATAATGGCGTAGTTGTTACCAAGTAATCTTTTTAAAATACTCTAATTGTTAAAACACAAGAGAGATTATGGTATTGCACCAATTATTGATTCTTACGTAAGAAGACACTACTCAATAATGGTTACGATAATTACTGCTCAAATATTTTATTTTATTGATTCAATAATTGTCTTTGCGTTGATATTTTATATTCTTTCGTTGTTTCAATAATTGTCATTACACAAAATTTTTTTATTATCGAAGCAATAATTCATATTATCCTAATAATATTATTAGATAACATTATTGGCAATGTCTAGAAAGTTTTGTCTAAGGAGAGGTTTGGTTACCTAATTGCGCGCCAGTAAGGAGAAATTCTTATTGGAAAGCCCCCTCTTTCCTGGGAACTGCCTGGTTGTCAATATTGTGATTATGTAATATTATTTGTGAATAATTAATTATTGATTCATATGATGAGGAAAATATTGATTTTATGTGGATATAGATGGAGAAAATTTTTAATGTGACAATTGTTGAAAATTGAAATTTTATCTTTTTCTGATAAAATAATTCATTTAAATATATTATTATATTTTAATAATATAATAATGATGATATTTTTATGATGAATGTGGGATATATGAGTATATGTGAAGGAGGAGTATTTTTGTTACAAAAAAATATTTAAAGCATGTTTTATGTGTCGGTGAACCCCATTTCTTGACTGAAATTTGATTATACACAATAAAATCGCTTGCTTATGAATTTCACCAATTTTGTTTGGAATTTGGAAAAACTTCTTTCGGCAAAGTTGTAGATAATGGAATTTCCTATAAAAACTCGTGAGATTCGAATTTTCTGACAAAAGGACTATTTATTGTGAATTATTAAAAGTTCTGAAGCTCTGAAATTATTAATTTTTGGAAGTATAAAATATTTAAAATGACAAAAACGTTTTTTGTCATTATTGTGGGTCTTGCATGTGTTAGAAGTGGCTGAATTCAGATATCTAAATGTGGGCGTAGGAATAAAAATTAATAAATTAAAATTTTAATAAATTTTCTGCTTTGGTGTTCTAAGTATTTTCCTATAAATAGGGTGCTTAGGTTAGAATTGAAAATTACACCAAAAACTGAAGTTTTCTCTCTCTATATTATCGAGTGTATTCTTGTGAGTATTTTGAGTATTGCTATACGGTGTAAGTTCAAGTCATAACCTATATCCGGTGTTTCAGCTAGAAGTACTGATCTTTCGAGGTAAGGGATATTATTTTTTCGTAATGATATTATTTATTCAATATCATTATGCTGAAATATTAATCTGAAGTTTTTTATCAAATTTGGAACTTTTGGTGTCGGAGTTATTATTCACGTGATCTTGCAAGACTATTCACGATATCGACACTTATTCACGATATCGACACTATTCACGAATACGGCATTATTCATCAAAAAATGAAAATTTTCCCTTTTCGTCTAAAATATCTATTGTGGATACTAGCTTTAATTGTATCTATGTTTTGATCATTCTTGAATTTTACACCACTATGATTATGTTTGAGGTATTTTTGGATATGGATAAAACAAAGTACGAATCCTTAATCCTTAATCCTTGTCATTTTATTTCACTGGATTCGTTTCTTTAAAAATATTTTTCATCATCCTCGGTCTTAAATGATGATATTATTGAATATCTTTGGCCCAGAAAGCAAAGATGAATGATTTCGATGAATATCTTTGGCCCGTAGTGTAAAGATGAACAGTGTTTAGATGAACATGACCAACCGATGAATATCGTTGGCACATAAAAGATGAATATTAGATTCCAGATATATATTGATTGATGTTACAGGGATAAAAGATAGACGATGAACTTTTAAATTCATACATAGAAGATAGTAGTTTGCATTCTCTACTTAACTCTTCTAATGAATTATTATTTCCGCTACGAATATTGATTTAAAACTTGTTGTCTATTGTATTCTATTAGATTTTTTTCCTGTTGAAGACTAATGATAATTTGTTGTATATTATCTTAGTCATAATATTCTTTACTGGGCTAGTTGAGCTCACCCTTTTCCTTTTTGTTCCATTTTTCTTCTCAGGAGGCGAGAATATAGCGAGTATGAGTCGGGGTATGGAATGAAGGTTCTAGAGAAAGTTGTTTATTAGTCCTCACCATTTTTATAAAATAATGTATCAATAAATGTGATGAGGATTTATTTGAGTATAGATATTGTCTAGAAGATAATATTTGTATTCAAACTCACGCTTTCTTGTTGTAATAATAAAGATGTAGTTGTTTCGCATGCCATGTATTGACAACTCGTAATGGGTGATGTATACCTATTTTGGGGGGCGTCGTAGTTGGTATCGTAGCTTAGGGATATGATCTCTGGCGGAGATCGGGAATAGAACTAGGAGGGAGAGACGAGTAAATCCTTCGCTAGTGTGTCCTACCTAAGCTTATTTATTAGTTGGTCAAGATATAGAGATATTATGTGATATATTGATTTCCTTAATTAACCCTTGTTTTATGACAAAGATTTGAGAATGTCGAATCGAGAATATTAACAAAGTGGAAATGAGACCGTGGAGACGCTTTGTACTCACCAACGAGGAGAACGCATTACAACAGTGGGTAATGTTCCTCTTGTGAACAACACCACTGAGCAGATGATAAACGAGGGGATGTTTAGAAGCTTTTTACAGTTCATGCAAAATCTGACGAGGGAGACTCGTGTTCAAAATACAGGAGGAAATGATAGCAATTCACGGGTTGTCAGCCAAGAAGTTCAAAGAGTTGGGACCCCCAGAATTTAAGGGAAAGCCAGATCCGATCATGGCGGAAACATGGGTCAAGCAAATTACCAAGATATTCGATGTCTTGGGATGCACGGAGGAATAAAAGGTTCCATTCGCCACCTTTATGTTCCGTGGCGAGGCGTATTCTTGGTGGGAGTCTCATGAAGCGCACTCCATCCAAATTTAAGCACTTAGCATGTCTTGGGAGACGTTTCAGAAACTATTTAATGACAAATACTTTCCTAAAAGTGTTCGTCATATGAAGGAAGTGGAGTTCATCAGATTAGAACAAAACTACATGACGGTGTCTCAGTAAGAGGCTAAGTTTTCAGAGTTATCCAGGTTTGCACCTCATTTGGTGGAGAGTGAGGAACGTATGACGCGGATGTTTCTGAGAGGTTTGAAACCCGGCATACGATAATATCTCATTTCTCATAAATTTTCTCTCTATTCAGATGTTGTAAACAGGGCTCAATTATTAGAGCGAGATAACGAGTACTACGGCCAATCGAGGGACCACAATCGTGGTCATACCGGAGATAGCGATTAACAAAACAACGATAACCAAATGGAGAAAGAAAAAGACGGACAAAATGGTAACCACTCGTGTGAAATCATGGCCATGAAAATAGAAAGAAGCGAAATCGAGGAGAGATTTTAAAGAGGAGATTTAACAACGACCATATGAAGAAGACGATTACCCAAAGAACAACGGGTTCTAAGGGAGGAGAACGACCACCGGTCATATGCTATAAATGTAGGAAAGAGGGACATATTAGTCCAAACTGTTCACAACAGTTCAAGGTATGTTATAATTGTGGAAAGGAAGGACATATCGCTCGAGATTGTACGGTAGCGAAACCTAGTTCAGCGGGGACGGTGACTCAAAAGACTGTCCCAAAAAAGTCAAAGTCAATGGTTCCTGGAAGAGCGTTTGTTGTGGCTGGTCAAAATGCGAGGAACCCAAACGAGGTGATCACGGGTAATCTATTTATAAATTCTTGCGAAGTTTATACCTTACTTGATACCGGTGCTACCCATTCATTTATCTCTCCTGCTTGTGCTCAACGTTTAAACTTGACTCCGGAGAAATTAGACTTTGACTTATCTGTGGAAACTCCGTTAGGAGAAACTTTCATCACATCCACTGTTTATAAATCTTGTTTGATTCAAGTTGGCACCATCACCTTACCTGTTGACCTTATCTCTTTAAAGATACTTGCTTTTGATGTGATTTTAGGGATTGATTGGTTAACTACTCATCATGCCAAAATTGATTATTTTCGTAAGGTTGTTAGCTTTCATATTCCTAAACAACTCGTTGTATGCAATTCAAGCAACTAAACCATTAAAATCAATCACCGTCATATATCTAATCATAAAGCTATTCGCTTATTAAAAAACGGATGTCAAGCTTTCTTAGCCCATGTTATGGATTTGAATAAAGACACGTCAAATTTGAATAATATTCCCGTTGTTATTGACTTTCCGATGTATTTCAAGAACTTCCTGGCTCACCCCGAGCGTGAAGTTGAATTGTTTATTGATCTTGAACCTAGTACAAAGCCCATTTCTAAAACCCCATATCGAATGGCTCCTATTGAACTTCAGAGTTAAAGGTCCAACTACGTGAGTTGTTGGACATCGGTTTCATCTAGCCCCTAGTACATCTCCTCGGGGTGCTCCTGCTTTATTCAGAAAGAAGAAAGACGGTAGTATGCGACTTTGTATTGACTATCGGGAATTAAACCATGTCACCATTAAGAATAGGTATCCTCTACCTCGTATTGATGACTTATTTGACCAGTTGCAAGGAGCACAATTCTTTTCAAAAATCGATCTTCGTTCTGGATATCATCAGCTGAAGATTAGAACTGAGGATATTCCAAAGTCCGCGCCTTCGTAACCCTGGAGACGGGCATTATGAATTCTTAGTCATGTCTTTTGGATTGACAAATGCTCCTGCGGCTTTCATGGATATGATAAACCGAGTATTCAAGGAATATTTGGATCAGTCCGTTGTTGTCTTTATTGATGACATCCTCATATATTCCAAAAGTCGTGAAGATCATGAGCACCATTTGAAGCTGGTACTCCAAAGGCTTCGTGAAAACAAACTATATGCCAAATTAAAGAAATGCGAGTTCTGGCTTGAGGAAGTAGCATTCCTTGGGCACGTGGTGTCAAAACATGGAGTATCTGTGGACCCGCGAAGATTGAAGCAATACAAAGTTGGGAGCAACCGGTTTGCGGATCAAGTACGAGATTTCTCGGGCTTAAATTGGTTATTATCGGACATTCGTGGGAGGATTTTCTCGAATCGCTACACCATTAACTCGCATAACTCTTGGAAAGATATAAAATTCGTATGGAGCGAGGAATGGGAGAAGAGTTTCCAAGAGCTCAAGAGGAGACTCATTTCGACACCTGTTATAACAATACCATCTGGTACGGATGGATTTGTTATCTATAGCAATGCTTCAGGCAAAGGGTTAGGATTAGTTCTCATGCAACGTGGGAAAGTCATAGCCTATGCCTCGCGACAACTTAAAGAGTATGAGAGGAATTATCCTACTCATGATCTAGAGTTAGCGCAATGATCGTTTTATTTAAAGATCCGGAGGCACTATCTATATGGGGAGAAAGTGGAGATATATTCGACCATAAAAGCCTCAAATATTTCTTCATCAAGAAAAAAGAACTCAACATGCGGCGTGACGTTGGCTCGAGCTATTGAAAGACTATGACCACACTATTCAATACCATCCTGGAAAAGCGAACGTGGTAGCTGACGCGTTGAGTAGAAGATCATATGCAGGAATGAGTGCGATGATGTCAAGTATACGCATAGAGCTAACTTTAATAGAAAAAGTTAAGGTTTCTCAAGCCACCGACCCGGAGCTGATGCGTATGAAGAAGAAAGTACAAGAAGGTGCTATTCCAGAAGCGAGAATTGATGAAGAAGGAATACTTTGAGTCCACTCCAAACTTTGTGTCCCTAACGACTCTGATTTGAAGTACAAGATTATGATGGAGGCACACAATACACCATTTGCAATCCATCCTGGAAGTACCAAAATGTATCATGATCTTCGACATACATTTTGGTGGAACAATATGAAGAGAGAGATTGCAAAGTTTATCTCAACCTGTTTAACTTGTCAACGTGTAAAGGCGGAGCATCTAGTACCTAAGGGTCCGTTGCAACCACTTGAGATTCCGAAATGGAAGTAGGAACACATTACCATGGATTTTGTTACGGGTCTTCCTACGGTTTCTCAAGGCATCAATGCTATTTGGGTTATTGTTGATAGATTAACCAAGTGTGCTCATTTCATGCCGATACGGGAGACTTATTCCCTTGAACGTCTTGCTAGTATATATGTAAATGAGATTGTGAGGTTGCATGGCATGCCAATATCCATAGTTTTGGATCGTGACCCAAGATTCACTTCAAGATTTTGGGTTAGCTTGCAAAAAGCTATGGGCACGGATTCTGATTATTGGCCCGCATACCATCCTCAAAAACAGACGGACAATCGAGAGGACTATTCAAACTCTTGAAGATTTATTAAGACTCGTGTCCTAGACTTCAAGGGCGCTTAGGATAAGTATTTACCATTGGTGGAATTCTCCTACAACAACAGCTTATCGAGCAAGTATAGGTGTGGCTCCATTTGAAGCATTATATGGACGAAAGTGTCGCTCTCCAATATGTTGGGATGAGGTGGGTGAAGCAACATTGTTGGGACCCGAGTTAGTACGTATGACTACCGAAAAGATCCAAATGATTCGACAACGTATACAAATGGCACAAGATCGACAAAAGAGTTATGCGGATCTTCATCGAAAGGACGTGGAATTTAGTATAGGGGATCATGTATTATTGCGAGTTGCTCCATGGAAGGGAGTTACAAGATTTGGGAAGAGAGGAAAGCTCAATCCACGATTTATTGGTCCATTTCAAATTCTTGACCGAGTAGGAAATGTAGCCTATAGACTCGCGTTACCTTCGAGTATGTCTCGTGTTCATAATGTGTTTCACATATCTGTACTTCGTAAATATGTGAAAGACCCAAACCACGTTATTGAGTTAGAAACGGACTAGATAGCCGAAGACTTAACGTATGAGGAGGTACCTGTCAAGATCTTGGATAGAAAGGAGCATGTCCTACGCACAAAGGTCATACCATAAGTTAAAGTTTTGTGGATGAATCATGCTATAGAGGAGATGACCTGGGAATTGGAAACGGAAATGAAAGCGAGGTATCCTCACCTTTTCGAAACACCAGGTACGTACGTCAATTTCGAGGACAAAATTTCATAAGGAGGGGAGGTTGTAAGACCCCAACTTATTATTAATAAAATTTAATTTTCTCTATTTATTATTTTGAAATAGTAAGGGTTGATTTGATTAATGTGGATAGTTATGGGTAAAATATGCAAGTATTTCAAAATAAGCAAGTGGTTATAAAATATTCTTGTTGTCGGGGAATATTCGTTTGGTCGTGGAATATTCTTGCTGTCGGGGAATATTCGTACGACGACGCAATCTTTTGTGGGCCCCATAATGGAAAGCGATTGAATGAAGAAAACGACAAAAATAAGTTGTTTAAAAATAACGGTTCAGTATTTTATTTTATTGATTCAATAATTGCTGCGTTGATATTTTATATTGCTGTTGTTTCAATAATTGTCATTACACAGTATTTTTTATTATCGAAGCAATAATTCATATTATCCTAATAATATTATTAGATAACATTATTGGCAATGTCTAGAAAGTTTTGTCTAAGGAGAGGTTTGGTCACCTAATCAAGCGCGCCAAGAAGAGAGAAATTCTTATTGAAAGCTCCTCTTTCTGAGAAGCGCCTCGTTGTCAATATTGTGATTCGTAATATTATTTGTGAATAATTAATTATTGATTCATATGATGAGGAAAATATTGATTTTATGTGGATATAGATGGAGAAAATTTTTAATGTGACAATTGTTGAAAATTGAAATTTTATCTTTTTCTGATAAAATAATTCATTTAAATATATTATTATATTTTAATAATATAATAATGATGATATTTTTATGATGAATGTGGGATATATGAGTATATGTGGAGGAGTATTTTTGTTACAAAAAAATATTTAATTCATGTTTTCTGTGTCGGACCCCATTTCTTGACTGAAATTTGATTATAGCCTGTAAAATCGCCCGTTTATGGATTTCAGTAAATATTTGTTTGGAATTTGGAAAACCTTCCTTCTGCAAAGTTGTAGATAATGGAATTTCCTATAAAAACCCGCAAGACTCGAATTTTCTGACAAAAGGACTATTTATTGTGAATTATTAAAAGTTCCGAAGCTCCGAAATAATTGATTTTTGGAAGTATAAAATATTTAAAATGACAAAAACGTTTTTTGTCATTATTGTGGGTCTTGCATGTGTTAGAAGTGGCTGAATTCAGATCTCTAAATGTGGGCGTAGGAATAAAAATTAATATTTTAGAAAATTTTCTGCTTTGGTGTTCTAAGTATTTTCCTATAAATAGGGTGCTTAGGTTAGAATTGAAAATTACACCAAAAACTGAAGTTTTCTCTCTCTATATTATCGAGCTTATTCTTGTTAGTATTTTGAGTATTGTTATACGGTGTAAGTTCAAGTCATAACCTATATCCTGTTTTTTAATTTGAAATCTTGATCTTTCGAGGTAATGGATATTATTTTTTGTAATGATATTATTTATTCAATATCATTATCTCAAATATTAATCAAGTTTTTATCAAATTTGGAACTTTTGGTGTCTGAGTTACTTATTCACGATACACGACACTTATTCACGATATCGACACTATTCACGAATACGGCATTATTCATCAAAAATGAAAATTTTCCTTTTCGCCTAAAAATATCTATTGTGGATACTAGCTTTGATTGTATCTATGTTTTGATCATTCTTGAATTTTACACTACTATGATTATTTTTGAGGTATTTTTGGACATGGATAAAACAAAGTACGAATCCTTAATCCTTAATCCTTGTCATTTTGTTTCACTGGATTCGTTTCTTTAAAAATATTTTTCATCATCCTCAGTCTTAAATGATGATATTATTGAATATCTTTGGCCTATAGTGCAAAGATGAATGATTTCTGATGAATATATTTGGCCTGTAGTGCAAAGATGAACATGACCAACTGATGAATATCTTTGGCCTGTAGTGTAAAGATGAATATTTGATTCCAGATATATATTGATTGATGTTACAAGGATAAAACATAGACGATGAACTTTTAAATTCATACATAGAAGATAATAGTTTGCATTCTCTACTTAACTCTTCTAATGAATTATTATTTCCGCTGCGGATATTGATTTAAAACTTGTTGTCTATTGTATTCTATTAGATTTTTTCCCTGTTGAAGACTAATAATAATTTGTTGTATATTATCTTAGTCATAATATTCTTTACTGGGCTAGTTGAGCTCATCCTTTTCCTTTTTGTTCTATTTTTCTTCTCAGGAGGCGAGAATATAGCGAGTACGAGTCGGGGTATGGAATGAAGGTTCTAGAGAGAGTTGTTTAGTAATGTATCACCATTTTGTAAAATAATGTATCAATAAATGTGATGAGAATTTATTTGAGTATAGATATTGTCTAGAAGATAATATTTGTATTCAAACTCACAGTTTTACTGTTGTAATAATAAAGTTGTAGTTGTTTCTGTACCATGTATTGACAACTCAGAATGGGTGATGTATACCTATTTTGGGGGCGTCACAGTTTTACTTGCCTGTCAATAGGATTTCCTGTAGTGATAGTAGTACAAGTGATCCTTGGACTTGAGATCATCATAGTATCTTGTGTATGATGAGTTATACTTTGACTTATTCCTTAAGACCCTTAGGGTATATCAAAGGGTATGCTTGGATATAATAAGTTGTACATGGAGATAATGTATGATCAATAAAGAATCTACCACTTCTAGTAAAAGAAGAGAAATGTCCTATGTGATTCGATAAATGACAACCCAGTAGTCCTTGGCCAAGGCAGAATGAAATTAGAAAGGAGTTTCTAATTTGCATTATTTGGAGTTATGCATTTAAGATTTGAAATACATATAATTAAATAAAATAAGACTTGATAGTAATTCCATGTCTTATATTTAATTGGGACATTGTATGGTGGAAGGATTGAATTGTACGGTAACTATTTACTCAAAGGTTCTTTTATGATTAATGTTGAAATCTATATTATCTGGAAAGTCGTTGATCGCTAGGGAGACTTATCCCTATTGTAGAATAAATATTATTTATTTAAATAAATTAATTGTTTAATTTATTTATTTAAATAAGATTAGAATTGTTCTAATTAATTTATTCACAACCGGTTTAATATGGAGAACCTAAAGGGTTACACCATAAAAGGAAGAATAATTATTTAAGAAGAAAATGACATAATCGTAATAATAAGTTAAGTATATTTAATTTAATCTATGGTGATAGAATAAATTAAATATCTTAATATTTATTATTTAATATTTTCAAAATATTAAATATAAATTAATAAAGAGGAGTCTTATTATTATTATTACTATTACTATTATTTAATTCCTAAAGGAGTTTGAGAATTAATTAATAAAAGTACTCTCATATATCCTAATAAGATTAGGAGGCTAATTAATTAAAAGAGTTTAATTAATTATTCCTAATAAGATTGGGAGCCTAATTAATTAAAGGAATTTAATTAATTAAAATAAAACTCAATTTCTTAATTGTTAAGGAGGGTTTCCCACATCTATAAATAAGAGCGCTTTATTATGGGTGGGGTGGTGGTTGACGTTTCATAGAATACGTAATTCCAATAGTTAGGAGAGTACACCCTTTTCTATGAGAGATAGAGAAACTAGGGTTTTGCCAAATACCCATCTTCTTGAATACTTCTTTTCCTTGGTGGATCACCCTCAGAGACCAAACACTTGGGTGGCTAACGTTGATCAAAGGAAGGAATTAAACCCTAGAGATTCAAGTTGAACGCGAAAAAGGATCGAGGTGAACTTGTATGTGAGGAAGCTCGAATCTTCAAGGGTATGATTCTTATTCTTTATCTTTTCGTTTAATTAATAATTGTGCATAAAGGATGATCCGGGTATATGGTTTGTAAAATTTTAAAACTCTGATTTTCACGTTTCCTCCTATTTTATGCAATTTGATTGCGTTCATGAATATTACAAACCTAACAATATGCTTATATTATGATTGTGTTAAGGAGTTTGTTTCATGTTAATTAGGACTCTATGTCCACAAACTTGTTGGGTTGGAATTGGAGTTTGATTTTCATTAGAATTCTTATGTGATTTAGTTTGAGATGGAATAGAATTGAAGTGATGGAGTGGGAGTGAGTTTGCTTATGTTAATTGCTTGGATTTTTTGGAAAAGGAGGAGAGACACATTGAGACATACAATTGATGAACAAGAATTTGGAGGAACAAGAAAAAGAGGTGATTTCACGAAGATTGCATTGTTGAAGGGCAAGAAGGGTGGTGTACTACTATTCTTCTTTAATTTCAAATTGTGTAATCAGGATGATGATTTCTTTTATTTATTCAATATTTAATTCATTAGTTATGAACTAAATTACTTGTTAGGCTTGCAATGGATCTTTAACGTTGAATGATAATTATTATGCCTTGATTTAAGTTTAATAAATTATCAATTCAGTTTATCTATTGTGATTTGTGATTAATTTATGAATTGCTTGATCACCAATTTTATGTGAAATTGTATGGATTAGAAAGATGAGATATGATTCTAGACCTAATCACAATATCATGTGTTCTTGAATTTTGTTATTGAACAGATTCTTGATTTATGTTAGGGTAGAGATATGCTTAGCATCGCATGTAATCTGAGAAGAACTTGGAATTAAATCCTTCTTAATTGTAATTCACATAGAGATATAGTGAATTAGTTATTTAGGGTGTTTGGCTTAATTCTATCTAAATTGTGGATTTAAGTTAATTTGGATTTAGTGCATTGAGAAATGGCTAATTCTACATGAGTGTTCTTGATTAATAAATTGAAATAATAAATTAAATTAGAATAATGTGTGATAATTGGAATGATACTTAAAGTGAAGTTGTAAAGCCTAATTCTCCATTAATTGTTTGAAATTAAGGTTTTTAAGTTGTGTTGATTAATTAATATTTTTAGTTTATGAGTTTTATTAAATATCATTTTAAATTTGAATTAGTTTAATAAAATTGAGTTAATACAAAGTTGATAATTGTGAATATTAATTCCTTACTAATTCTTTGTGGGAACGATAATCTACTTACTATTATATTACTTGTTGACCACGTATACTTGCGTGATTGTGCGTAATTAGATTTTACCCAACAATTTTTGGCGTCGTTGCCGGGGAATTTAGTATAGATTTTAATAATTTTTCAATATTAGTTTAATTAGTTCAGTTCTACTTAAACTTTTTTTTTCTTTTTGTTTTCTTTATTCTTATTTCTGGTTTTTGAAGTTGGTTTATGCAAACGCGATCCAAAAATCCAGACTTGCTTCCTTTTGAGGACGACATTGAGAAACGGTTTCAAAGGCTAAGTAAGTGGATCAAGGAGACAAGAGAAGACTTCGAGAATTCTAAAAAAGAAGAAGCAATGGATGCCGAAGAGCAGAAAGCATTGAGAGATTTTGCTACACCGAAAGTGACTAAGCTGCAGTCGAGTATCACCAGGCCTGCTATAGCTGCAAACACATTTAAAATCAAGCCTGGGACTATTTAGATGATCCAAAATTTAGTTCAGTTTGGGGGTTTGGAAAATGATGATCCGAATGAACACTTAGTCAGCTTCTTGGAGATTTGTGACACGTTCAGGTATAATGGGGTGTCGGATGACGCAGTTAGACTTTGATTGTTCCAATTCACTTTACGGGACAAGGCGAAGAGTTGGCTACACTCTCTACCGTCGGGATCCATAACTATATGGGAAGACCTCGCTCAAAAATTCTTAGCAAAATTTTTCCCACCAGCAAAGACGCCAAAAATGAGAAATGAGATTACCATGTTTGAACAGCAGCATGGGGAATCACTGTATGAAGCATGGGAGAGATATAAAGAGTTGCTTAGAATGTGCCCACATCACGAATTACCCAAATGGCTGCAGATGAACACATTCTACAATGGGTTGAACGGAAATCTCAGAACTAGTATAGATGCAGCTTCGGGTGGAGCTTTTATGGAAAAGAGTTATGAGAAGGCATACGAATTGATAGAAACAATGGCAGCTAACAACTACCAGTGGCCCACGGCAAGATTAACACAACCTAAAGTGGCTGGGGTGTTAGAGGTAGATGGAGTGACAGCATTAACAGCGCATATTTCAACGTTATCTAAAAAAGTGGACGCTTTATCAGGGGTACTGACTCAATAGGTTGCAGTTATTTGTGAATTATGCACGGGTGAACATCCTATAGATCAATGTGCAATCAGCCCAGCGTCAGTGCAATTTGTGGGTAGCTACAATAGAATTCCACAGAACATGTACCAGAATTCATACAATCTGGGGAATAGGAATCACCTAAATTTTTTGTGGAATAATAACCAACATCAACAAGCTACACGACCATCTTATCCCCCAGGATTTCAGAATCAGAATCAACAAACAGCTCAACATCAGGAGAGAAAATCAGATTTAGAAGAGTTGTTGTCGAAGTATATTACCAATAACGAGGAAGCTATGAATTCTCAAGCAGTAGCCATCAAAAATTTGGAAAATCAGATGGGACAAATAGCTTTTGCCTTGAATAATAGACCTCAAGGAACTTTACCCAGTGATACAGAGAAAAATCCGAAAGGTAATCGTGAGCAATGTCAGGTAATTATGTTAAGGATTGGAAAAGAGCTTGAGGGTCAGAAAATTGAAAATTCGGCTAAAAAAGATGATAACAAAGAAGGAGAAAACAAAGTGGTTGAGGACAATTATGCGGAAGAAAAGCAAGAGAATAAAGGTAAAACAGATAATGAACCAGTTGTGTACCCTCCACTACCATTTCACCAAAGAATTCAGAAACAAAAATTAGACAAGCAATTTAGCAAGTTTTTAGAAGTTTTTAAAAAACTCCAAATAAATATTCCGTTTGCAGAAGCCTTATAGAAAATGCCAAGTTATGCTAAATTCATTAAGGGAATTTTATCAAGGAAAAAGAAGTGGAAAGATTTTGAAATGGTAGCTTTAACAGAGGAGTGCAGTGCAGTTTTACAAAGGAAGTTATCGCCATAGTTGAAAGATCCGGGGTGCTTCACTATTCCGTATACAATTGGGAATATGGCCTTCCAAAAGTGTTTATGTGATTTGGAGGCAAGTGTAAATCTCATTCCGTTATCAGTATATACCGAATTCGGTTTACTAGATCCAAAACTGACCAATATTTCTCTACAGTTGGCAGATAGGTCAGTCATGTACTTGAGAGGAATTGTGGAAGACATTCTGGTTAAAGTGGATAAATTTATATTCCCTGTTCACTTCATAATTCTGGATTACGAGAAAGATAAAAATATCCCAATCATCCTAGGAAGACCATTCTTGGCTACGGGTAGAACCCTTATTGATGTGTAAAAAGGTGAACTCACGATGATGGTCCAATATCAAGAAGTCAAGTTCAATGTGTTCAAGGCCATGAAATTTCCTACAGATGAAGAAGAGTTCTATCGGGTGGATGTCATTGATCGGATAGTTAAGGAAGACATGGAATAGAGTTTGGTCAATGATCCATTGGAAATTACATTATTGGGAGATGAGGATGTGGATGACCCAGAATTTGTAGATTATTTGCATATGCTAGACTCTTTGCCATGAGCTAGCAGATTCAATGCACCAGTTGAACCATTGCAAACGGAGGAAAAAGTTGCGACTAGAATGAAACCCTCATTGGAGGAGCCACTTACACTTGAGCTTAAGCCACTACCTAAACACCTCAGGTATATATATTTAGGCAATTCTAATACTTTACCTGTTATTATTTCTGCTGCACTTAATGAATTGCAGGAAAATAAGTTGCTGAGAGTGCTTAGAGAACACAAATCGGCTATAGGATGGACAATTGCATATATAAAGGGAATCAGTCCATCCTTTTGCATGCACAAAATTCTTATGGAAGAGGATGCAAAGCCAATAATGGAACAACAAAGACGGCTCAACCCAATCATAAAAGAGGTAGTGAAGAAAGAAATTTTGAAGTGGTTAGATGCGGGAATCATCTACCCTATTTCAGACAGTGCGTGGGTCAGTCCAGTTCAATGTGTGCCAAAGAAGGGAGGAATGACCATAGTAAAGAACGAGGATAATGAATTGATTCCAAAAAGAACAGTGACTGGTTGGAGGGTTTGCATGGATTACAGGAAGTTGAATAAAGCGACTCGCAAAGACCATTTTCCTCTACCTTTCATCGATCAGATGTTAGATAGATTGGCGGGACATGAGTTTTATTATTTATTGGATGGGTATTCGGGGTGTAATCAAATAGTCATTGCCCCCGAAGATCAAGAACATACTACTTTCATGTGCCCATATGGCACCTTTACTTTCAGAAGAATGTCTTTTGGCTTGTGTAATGCACCCACAACTTTCCAACGGTGTATGATGGCCATTTTTTCGGACATGGTGGAAAAGAATGTGGAAGTCTTCATGGACGATTTCTCTGTCTATGGAGATGATTTTGATGCTTGCTTGGAAAACTTGGTGATGGTTTTAAAGAGATGCATAGAGACAAACTTGGTGCTTAATTGGGAAAAGTGCCATTTCATGGTCGAAGAAGGAATAATCTTGGGGCACAAGGTGTTGGCAAAGGGGTTAGAAGTTGATAGAGCGAAGTTGGAGACTATTGAAAACCTTCCACTGCCAACTTCAGTAAAAGGAATCCATAGCATTTTGGGACATGCTGGGTTCTATAGGAGATTTATAAAAGATTTCTCTAAGGTTGCAAAACCATTGTGCAGTCTTTTAAAGAAGGATTCAGTTTTTAAGTTTGATGAGGGTTGCAAGTTAGCATTCGAGCTATTAAAGAAGAAATTGACTACAACTCCAGTTATCGTCGCACCAGATTGGAATATGCCTTTTGAGTTAATGTGTGATGCAAGCGACTATGCAGTTGGGGCTATCTTGGGTCAACGTCGAGAGAAGATATTCCACGCCATATACTATGCAAGTAAGACACTTACGGAAACCCAAATGAATTACACAACTACAGAAAAGGAGTTACTTGCAGTAGTATATACCTTTGACAAATTTTGGGCATATTTGATTGGGACAAAGATAGTGGTGTATACGGATCACTTGGCAATTAGGTATCTAATCTCGAAGAAGGATGCTAAACCATGACTTATAAGATGGATACTCCTCCTACAAGAATTTGATTTGGAAATAAAAGATAGAAAGGGGACGGAGAATAAAGTAGCAGACCATCTTTCAAGGTTAAAAAATCTGAATAAAGACGAGGCAGATAAGTGTGTAATCAATGAGTCATTTTCGGATGAGCAATTGTTTAGAGTCAATGCAGAATTTCCCTGGTACGTGGATTTTGCTAACTATCTAGTGAGCAACAACCTTCCCCCTGATCTTACACGATAGCAGAAAAAGAAGTTCCTACATGACGTCAAGTGATACATGTGGGATGAGCCATATCTATTCAAACAGTGCGCCGACAAGATGATTAGAAGGTGTGTGCCATATAGCGAGATGAAGAACATACTGCACGATTGTCATTCATCTGCATACGGGGTACATTACGGGAGTGAAAGGACAGCGGCCAAAATACTTCAAGTAGGATTCTATTAGCCTACTATATTCAAGGATGCTCACTAGTTCGTGAAGAGTTATGACAGATGTCAACGGATGGTCAACATCTCAAAGGGGAACGAAATGCCAATCAATACAATCATGGAGGTAAAAGTCTTTGATGTATGTGGAGTGGACTTTATGGGGCCTTTTCCTCCATCATTCAATAAACTTATACATTCTCCTTGCGGTGGATTATGTAACAAAAAGGGTGGAAGCTGTATCACTTCCGAAATAATTGATTTTTGGAAGTATAAAATATTTAAAAAAAAAACAAAAAAAGTTTTTATTATTATTGTGGTCTTCTATGTGTTAGAAGTGGTCAATTCGGATCTCTAAATGTGGGCGTAGGAATAAAAATTAATAAATTAATATTTTAGAAAATTTTACGCTTTGGTGTTCTAAGTATTTTCCTATAAATAGGGTGCTTAGGTTAGAATTGAAAATTACACCAAAAACTGAAGTTTTCTCTCTCTATATTATCGAGCGTATTCTTGTGAGTATTTTGAGTATTGTTATACGGTGTAAGTTCAAGTCATAACCTATATCCTGTTTCAAATTTAGAAGTCTTGATCTTTCGAGGTAAGGGATATTATTTTTTGTAATGATATTATTTATTCAATATCATTATCTTTGAAATATTAATCAAGTTTTTATCAAATTTGGAACTTTTGGTGCTCTGAGTTACTATTCACGATACTCGGACTATTCACGATACTGACCTATTCACGTGATACGACACTATTCACGAATCACTTGGCATTATTCATCAAAAATGAAAATTTTCCTTTTCGCCTAAAATATCTATTGTGGATACTAGCTTTGATTGTATCTATGTTTTGATCATTCTTGAATTTTACACTACTATGATTATTTTTGAGGTATTTTTGGACATGGATAAAACAAAGTACGAATCCTTAATCCTTAATCCTTGTCATTTTGTTTCAATCGGATTCGCTTTTTTAAAAATATTTTCATCATCCTCGGTCTTAAATGATGATATTATTGAATATCTTTGGCCTATAAAGTGCAAAGATGAATGATTTCGATGAATATATTTGGCCTGTGTAGTGCAAAGATGAACATGACTAATCGATGAATATCTTTGGCCCGTAGTGCAAAGATGAATATTTGATTCGATATATATTGATTGATGTTACAGGATAAAAGATAGACGATGAACTTTTAAATTCATACATGAAGATAATAGTTTGCATTCTCTACTTAACTCTTCTAATGAATTATTATTTCATTGTGGATATTGATTTAAAACTTGTTGTCTATTGTATTCTATTAGATTTTTTCCTGTTGAAGACTAATAATAATTTGTTGTATATTATCTTAGTCATAATATTCTTTCTTTCGGCTAGTTGAGCTCATCCTTTTCCTTTTGTCTATTTTTCTTCCCGTGAGGCGAGAATATAGCGAAAGCACGAGTAGCCTGGTATGGAATGAAGGTTCTAGAGAGAGTTGTTTAGTAATGTATCACCATTTTGTAAAATAATGTATCAATAAATGTGATGAGAATTTATTTGAGTATAGATATTGTCTAGAAGATAATATTTGTATTCAAACTCACAGTTTTACTGTTGTAATAATAAAGTTGTAGTTGTTTCGCACTATGTATTGACAACTCGTAATGGGTGATGTATACCTATTTTGGGGCGCCACAGCTTTACTTTTCTGTCAATAGGATTTCTGAGTGATAGTAGTACAAGTGATCCTTGGACTTGAGATCATCATAGTATCTTGTGTATGATGAGTTATACTTTGACTTATTCCTTAAGACCCTTAGGGTATATCAAAGGGTATGCTTGGATATAATAAGTTGTACATGGAGATAATGTATGATCAATAAAGAATCTACCACTTCTAGTAAAAGAAAGAGAAATGTCCTATGTGATTCGATAAATGACAACCCAAAGAGTCCTTGGCGCGCGTAATGAAATTAGAAAGGAGTTTCTAATTTGCATTATTTGGAGTTATGCATTTAAGATTTGAAATACATATAATTAAATAAAATAAGACTTGATAGTAATTCCATGTCTTATATTTAATTGGGACATTGTATGGTGGAAGGATTGAATTGTACGGTAACTATTTACTCAAAGGTTCTTTTATGATTAATGTTGAAATCTATATTATCCGGAAAGTCGCTGATCGCTAGGAGACTTATCCCTATTGTAGAATAAATATTATTTATTTAAATAAATTAATTGTTTAATTTATTTATTTAAATAAGATTAGAATTGTTCTAATTAATTTATTCACAACCTAGGGTTTAATATGGAGAACCTAAAGGGTTACACCATAAAAGGAAGAATAATTATTTAAGAAGAAAATGACATAATCGTAATAATAAGTTAAGTATATTTAATTTAATCTATGGTGATAGAATAAATTAAATATCTTAATATTATTATTTAATATTTTCAAAATATTAAATATAAATTAATAAAGAGGAGTCTTATTATTATTATTACTATTACTATTATTTAATTCCTAAAGGAGTTTGAGAATTAATTAATAAAAGTACTCTCATATATCCTAATAAGATTAGGAGGCTAATTAATTAAAAGAGTTTAATTAATTATTCCTAATAAGATTGGGAGCCTAATTAATTAAAGGAATTTAATTAATTAAAATAAAACTCAATTTCTTAATTGTTAAGGAGGGTTTCCCACATCTATAAATAAGAGCAGTCTTATTATGGGTGGGGTGGTGGTTGACGTTTTCATAGAATACGTAATTCCAATAGTTAGGAGAGTACACCCTTTTCTATGAGAGATAGAGAAACTAGGGTTTTGCCAAATACCCATCTTCTTGAATACTTCTTTTTCCTTGGTGGATCACCTCTAGAGACCAAACACTTGGGTGGCTAACGTTGATCAAAGGAAGGAATTAAACCCGGTAGATTCAAGTTGAACGCGAAAAGGATTGGAGGTGAACTTGTATGTGAGGAAGCTCGAATCTTCAAGGGTATGATTCTTATTCTTTATCTTTTCGTTTAATTAATAATTGTGCATAAAGGATGATCCGGGTATATGGTTTGTAAAATTTTAAAACTCTGATTTTCACGTTTCCTCCTATTTTATGCAATTTGATTGCGTTCATGAATATTACAAACCTAACAATATGCTTATATTATGATTGTGTTAAGGAGTTTGTTTCATGTTAATTAGGACTCTATGTCCACAAACTTGTTGGGTTGGAATTGGAGTTTGATTTCCATTAGAATTCTTATGTGACGAGTTTGAGATGGAATAGAATTGAAGTGATGGAGTGGGAGTGAGTTTGCTTATGTTAATTGCTTGGATTTTTTGGAAAAGGAGGAGAGACACATTGAGACATACAATTGATGAACAAGAATTTGGAGGAACAAGAAAAAGAGGTGATTTCACGAAGATTGCATTGTTGAAGGGCAAGAAGGGTGGTGTACTACTATTCTTCTTTAATTTCAAATTGTGTAATCAGGATGATGATTTCTTTTATTTATTCAATATTTAATTCATTAGTTATGAACTAAATTACTTGTTAGGCTTGCAATGGATCTTTAACGTTGAATGATAATTATTATGCCTTGATTTAAGTTTAATAAATTATCAATTCAGTTTATCTATTGTGATTTGTGATTAATTTATGAATTGCTTCACCAATTTTATGTGAAATTGTATGGATTAGAAAGATGAGATATGATTCTAGACCTAATCACAATATCATGTGTTCTTGAATTTTGTTATTGAACAGATTCTTGATTTATGTTAGGGTAGAGATATGCCTAGCATCGCATGTAATCTGAGAAGAACTTGGAATTAAATCCTTCTTAATTGTAATTCACATAGAGATATAGTGAATTAGTTATTTAGGGTGTTTGGCTTAATTCTATCTAAATTGTGGATTTAAGTTAATTTGGATTTAGTGCATTGAGAAATGGCTAATTCTACATGAGTGTTCTTGATTAATAAATTGAAATAATAAATTAAATTAGAATAAGGTGTGATAATTGGAATGATACTTAAAGTGAAGTTGTAAAGCCTAATTCTCCATTAATTGTTTGAAATTAAGGTTTTTAAGTTGTGTTGATTAATTAATATTTTTAGTTTATTAGTTTTATTAAATATCATTTTTAATTTGGATTAGTTTGATAAAATTGGGTTAATACAAAATTGATAATTGTGAATATTAATTTCTTACTAATTCTCTGTGGGAACGATACTCTACTTACTATTATATTACATGTTGACCACGTATACTTGCATGATTGTGCGTAATTAGATTTTACCCGACAGTAACTCTTCTTGCCTGATGGAGCAACTTATGTCAAATGTGGAGCAGCTTTCCCAAGTGATTAATGACAAAAAGGGGGAGAAAAAGAGGAACAAAAAGAGGTACTCAAGGATGAGTAAGGAGAACAGGAGAAAAGAAGAAAAAAAGGCCAAGTGAAAGGCAAAGGAACAAAAGAAGAAGGCAAAAGCATCGGAAGCAGAATCATCATCTTAGGGGGAGCCAAAGGATGATGATCTCATGAATAAAGAGTTTGAGGGGGAGCAGAGAAATTAAATGAAGTCACCATCCCAGGGGGAGCAGGAGCAAAAAGATGAGTAGATGAGTAGTTGATCAACAAACATCATGGAGACACACATGGAGCCAAAAGGTATATCTCTATCTAGTTAGGTATGTTCTGGATCCAGGATGTAGAATGTCACAGCGTATGCAAGTTTAGATTATCATCAATGAAATTCATTTTTATCTTCTTCAGAAATACAGATGCTCACTGTATACAAGATTAATTCATCTCATGCATATGCATTAAATGTTTTTGTCATAATCAAATAGGGGGTGATTGTTAGGAATATACATGAGAATGTTATTCCTATTTACATATAATTTGATTATGATATAAATGAATGAATATGTAAGTATGCTTGCATTAAGAAAAGCTGTAAACTCCTTTGATAGATAATAGGATCATATGTACAAGGACTTAGAATGAATTGGTCAAATATGTTAGGTTAATCCTACATAAGTAAAATAGCTTTGTAAAGTCCTTAAAAAGAAATGATGTACAAGGACTATAAATATAGAAAGATCAAGCTTGTTAGGTTGATCTTATAATGTAATAGATAGGTATATCTAATCATCGAGCACTGCATCAAAAATCGTAGTCTTCCAGCAGAGTCAAAGAAAGCTAGAGAACTATCAAGGCGGAATCGTAGACTGTAATATAGTAGATCTCGGAGTTCGTAGACTTCTAGGAGAGACGAGGATGGATCGTAGTGTGTCTGGAAGAACTTCCTCAAAGTCATAGTCTGTTGAGGAAGTCATATTCAGAATCATAGATACAACCTATCTAAGATCTGAACGAGCATCTACCAAAGCCAAGTCAAGAATCGTAGACCAAATTCGGAGTCGTAGAGTCTACTGATCATATCAGAGGCAGAAATCGTAGTCGAGCTAGATCAGACGAAGACAACAAGCTTAAAGATAGAAATCATAGAGTGTCAAGATCTGATCTCGAAGTCGTAGTGTCTGCAGAACCCAAGCTAAATCGTAGAGTGCAGAACTAAGGCTTCAACAGAAGTGCTCACAACGCCAAGGAAGAATCGTAGAGTAAACACAATTCTCAACAAATAAGCACTCCCAGAATATCCAAAGGATGAAGCCTCTGGTCTGAGCTGCAAAGATACATTCCACCTTAAGGAAACCAAAGAGCACTCAACGAATGGCTTGTAAGCTAACAGAAGATCTAAGCACCAACCCAATCACGGTGATATTTTTGTTAATATATTATTATATTAACGGTGATATTTTTACACTAAATTCACGGTATATAAATAAAATGAGGAGGAAGAGTGCAAATTGCGTCTGAATGATATTTTTGAGGATTAAAACGTGTAAAATATTTGGTGAAGGATTTTTCTAATTGAGTGGGCCCCACTTGTGTGTGAAATATGCTAATTTTTTTTGGCCAAAGTGTGTGTACGGTGAGTTTGACCCGTAAGTAAATTTCCAAGGATGGAATGCTATGAGATTTCATCTGTATGTAAATTCAGGTCATTTTTCGTTCAGAATTTGGAAAAACTTTCTTCTACAAAGTTGTAGAGAATTAAATTTAATATGGAATGGACACAAGGTTCGTATTTTTATGATAAAATGACTATTTATTATAAATTATTGAAGTTTTTGAATATTGTTTAAATTAAAAACAAGGGGTGGGACCCACTTATTCTTTTTACCTCTTGATTTTGCTGAATTTGGTGGGTCCCACTTGTGGAGTGATGAGATTGTGATGTGGTGTGCGTAAGAAAAAAATATAAATTTAATAATATTTTATTAAATTTTCTGCTTTGGTGTTCTAAGCATTTTCCTATAAATAGGGTGCTTAGGTTAGAATTGAAAATCACACCAGAATCAGATGTTTTCTCTCTCTATAATATCGAGTGTATTTTTGTGAGTATTTAGATACTTTTAGAGTTGATAAGCAGTGCAAGTTTTTCTCAGCATTATATCCGATATTTCAGTTAAAAGTACTTATCTTTTGAGGTAAGGGATGTTATTTTTTATAAATGATGTTATTTCTTTTAATATCATTATACCGAAATATTGATATCAAATTTTTACCTTTTTGTATTGGGGTTACTATTCACGTATACATCACTATTCACGTATACGACACTATTTACGAATACATCACTATTCACAGAAAAATTAAATTTTCTTTTCTTTGTCCAAGTTGTCTATTATGGTTACTATCTTTGATTGTATCCATGTTTTGACCTTCATTCTTAAATTTTGCTCCACAATTGATTATTATGAAGTATTTTTTAACTTGGATAAACTAAAGTGTGAATCCCTAATCTTTGTCCTTTTATCTCACTGGATTTTTTTTCTTTAAAATATTTTTTATCATCTTCGGTCCTAAATGGTGATATAATTGAATACTTTTGGCATGTAGTGCAAAGATAAAGGATTACTTGATGAATATCTTTGGCCTGTAGTGCAAAGATGAATGATTACCTGATGAATATCTTTGGCCCGTAGTGCAAAGATGGACAGGTGTTGAGATGAACATGACCAACTAGTGATACAAATGAATATCTTTGGCTCGTAGTGCAAAGATAAATATTTGGTTCAAGATGTATATTGATTGATGTCACAGGGATTAAATATTGATGATGGACTTTTAAATCATAGAAGATAGTAGACTTCATTCTCTACTTAACTCTTCGAATGAATTATTATTTTCGCTGTGAATATTGATCTAAACTTGTTGTCCATTATATTTTATCTAATTTATTGAAGGCTAAAGATAATTTGTTTTTCATTATCTTAGTCATAATATTATTTATTGGGCTAGTTGAGCTCATCCTTTTTTTTTGTTCCATTTTTCTTCTCAGGAGGCGAGAATATAGGGGGAACTAATTGGGGTGTGGAGTGATGGTTCAAGACAGTTGTTCTAGTAGTCCTCGCTATTTTGTAAAATAGTGTATCAATAATTATAAAGAGGACTTTATTTGAGTTTGAATATTATCTAGAAGACAATATTTTTATTAAATCTCACAGTATATGTGTTGTCGTATTTTTCACGACAATTATAATAATGAAGTTTGTATTTGTTTTCAGTACCATGTATTTGGCGACTAAGAATGGGTTGTGTGAATCTATTTTGGGGCATCACAGTTGGTATCAGAGCTTAGGGATGTGATCTTTGGTGGAGATTGGGGAATAGAACTAGGAGGGAAGAGACGAGTAAATCCTTCGCTAGTGTGTCCTACCTAAGCTTATTTGATAGTTAATGGGTCAGTCGGAGCATAGGGTTAATAATATGATATGTTAATTTGTTTAATTAACCCTTATTTATGACAGTATTTGAGACTGACATCTAAAATTTTTGAGATGAGCAATGGAGCACATGAGACCGTTGAATCACCACTGCTCAATACCCAGGATAATGTGCATCAGGAAGGCCATAATCCTCAGGTAAACAACACCACCGATCAAACGATGAATGATGGGATGTTTAGAAGCTTTTTGCAGTTCATGTAAAATCAGACGAGAGAGAGTCCGGTTCAAAATGAATGTGAAAACACTTGCTACTCACGGATGGTCACTACCAAGCAATTCAAGGAGATGGGACCGCCGAAGTTTTTGGGAAAGCCAGATCCACTTAAGGCAGAGGCATGGATTAAGCAGATTACTAAGATATTTGATGTCTTGGGATGCATTGAAGAGAAAAAGGTTCCCTTTGCCACCTTTATATTTGCGCGGAGAGGCAAATTACTGATGGGAATATGTAAAACGTATACATCCATCCGCACTTAAGATGACTTAGGAGAGGTTCCAAGAATTATTCAATGACAAGTACTTTCCAAAAAGTATTCGTCACATGAAGGAGGTAGAGTTCATCAAGTTGGAGCAAAACAATATGACCGTGTCGCAGTACAAAGTTAAGTTTGTGGAGCTATCCAGGTTTGCATCTCATTTAGTAGATAACAAGGAGTGAATGATGCGAATGTTTCTTAGAGGTTTGAAACCCGAAATTCGCCAACATCTTATCTCTCATAAACTTTCCTTGTATTCAGATGTAGTGAATAGAGCTCAATTATTGGAGCGAGATTATGAGTCAGCTCAACCAAAAAATAACGACCAACAACATGATAATAATCGTACCAGTGGCAACGGTCATCGGAACAATGATAACCATTGTGGAGGAAATTATCATTCCAGAAATAGTAACCACTTCGGTGGTAATCATGGCCAAGATAATAGAAGAAATTATTCAAGTGAAAATTTCAAAAAGAGAAGATTTAACGATGACGTGAAGACATCGGTAGCAGCACCAGCAACAAATTCTAGGGGAGGAGAAAGACCGTCAGTTAGATGCTACAGATGAAGAGAGGAGGGACACATAAGTCCAAATTGTTCACAACCTTCTGAGATGTGTTTCAGTTGTGGAAAAGATGGTCATATAACCCGATTTTGTCTGGTAGCGAAGACAAGTCCAGCTGGGACGGTGGCACCAAAGGCGGATACGGACAAAACAAAGTCGGTAGTTTCAGGAAGAGAGTTTTTTGTGACTTGAAATTCAGATAAGGCACACTTAGAAGGGGGGTTGAATAAGTGTGGATACAAACTATGACCAATTTAAAAACTTTAAACCAAATTATTGAATATAGCCTACTATATTGATGAATGCAGTTTGTTGAATGAATATGGTCTACCGAATTGAATTTTTGTTAAATAAAATATCTTGGTGATTTTATAAGTTAAATAGAATATTTTAATGTTAACAAAAATTCTCATGATGAAACAAATATTTAAATTCTGTTTATTAAGCAAATCAATTAACTTGTGTGATATTAAGTCAAAGAAAGTAATAAAAATAACACCAAGATTTTTTACGTGGTTCAGCTATTACCCTCTATAATAATAGCCTATTCCACGTCCAATACAAACTAGTATTGGAGACTCACTTTTATTTCTTTAAAAGACTCTTATTACAAATCAGATTCCATAAAATTGAATCACAAGAATTCACTTCAGCACTCTTGCTCCTTGTGCACCAATGCACCCCTTAAGCACCTATGCTTCCTTGAACCTGTTTGTAAACAAACCTTAATCCACCTGGATTAAATTCCTTTAGACAACACTTGGTCTAAAAATAATTAAGATTACAATAATAGAGGTCTAATGATCAAAACAAATAAACAATTTAACAATTCAAGGCTCAACTAGTGAATGCAATGATCAAGTAATAAAAGATAGATATCACAAAGCTCACGAAAGTTGACTGAAAGTATCAACTGATCAGCAGCTCAAAATTTACACCAGGAATAGCTTTCCAAGTATGTGAGTGCAAAATATTAATTCAAGTGTTGTGTTTTTTATCACTGATCTCAGTTCTTCTTATATAGCCCAAATATTACCGTTTGTGAAATAAATTATTTCCGTTGCTAATTTTTTTCCATTATCAAACTTTGTTTACGTTGCCAACTGATAAGAAACGTTCCAACAATACAACCGTTGAAAGCAAAAACAATTATCTTTGATAGTTACAAATATATGTTGGACTCTTCAAACAGTTATCCATAAAGAGACCAAGTCAGATAAATCACTTCTAGACTCTTCAATTCCCACAGCAATAAAGTCTGCCGCCAGTTGTTACAGCAAAATTTGAAACAAAAGATATCATGATAATATATAGGAGTATTAGTTACCTAGCATAACAAATTCCAACTCTCAAGGATAATCATGATTTTATATTTCCAAGGCATGTGCTAATTAAAACTCTACCGCCATATATAATGCCATTTACCAAGATATGTGCAATTAAACTTCTAACAGATAATGATCACACCTCAGACGACATAAACACCTTTTAAGTTACCAACACATGTAAAACTCAATTAATTCAGACAAAACTTTTACACATGCATGCTAACAAAATAAAATCAGTTCTCTTAATAACAAATAGCAATGAATAACATATTTTAGACATGCACAATTAATTCACATTTTAATGTACAAATAAAAATGTCCTAGAGCCTTGTATTGAAAAATTAAATATTTGCGATAACCTTACATATTTTTCTTAAGACTTAAATCGTGTTTGATCTTCTTGAATAATCCATCAAACAATTCTTGAAACAATTTCCTGAAATTCACAATAAAGAATTTAGTACCAATGAACAAGTCATCATCAAAATAATAGGTTATTAGAACGTGATATAATCAACATTCTACCCCTTTTCGATGATGACAACATCAATGAAAAATCCCCCTAAACATATAACTTATTTCAGGGAAAATTTTGCACGACCTGCGTATGTTGGTATCATACCAAATAATAATGTAATTCAACACAGATTATAATATTAAATAAAACCATCAATCTTAACACGTTGGCAGTCATGCCTATCAAAAACCAAATACCAAATAGAACCATAGTCTTTAAAACAGAAGATTAAAATGATTAAATGAACGAACGAACTTAGAGACTAATTATCCCCCTTTGTCATCAGCCAAAAAGGATAGAAAATAGGATCAAATTCAATCAATGTCCTCAAGATTAGCCCTCTGTTCAGCACGGGTAGTGAAGTAAGGACAATGGCGAATGCAATGAAGATATTCTTCTAAAGAGTAATCAGCTGCAAACCGAGGAGGTCGAGGTATAAAAGTTGTAGGAGGAAGTGCCATGTCAAGAAAATCACCCTTTTATTCTGCCATCCAATTGCACATTGGCCATTCCGGGATTGGAGAATACATTGTCTGAAAATGTAACCTCTGTCTCACTTCATTGAATCTTGTTGCCATGAAATCTGCAAGCTCCCCGAGTTGATAACTAATAAACTTAACTTCTTGACTCAACTGACAAGTGTTCCTATTGAATTTTCTTTGAAGTGCTTCAACCATAGCCAATGTTTGTATCTCAAAACCTGCTTGGAGATTCATGAATTCATCTTCAACATGATGATATAACTTATTAATTTCTGGAGCATCCATCGGTAGTTTTCCTTTCTCAAGAATCACAAGTCGATTTCTGATGTCGACCAAATCAGTTTTCACAGAATTTTGATTTTGTAGAATCTCATTTAGAACATTCATAATGTGAAACCCATGAGAATTTGGCAGAGAAGATAAAGATGAGTCATGAGTAGGATTGATAGGAGGAGGATCAGGGAGAAGATGAACAAACTCACCAACAAGAAACGTAATATGAGATTTTGTCAAATTAGCAGTATCTATAAGCTCATTACTTGAGATAGAAATTTCATCATCAAAAGATATTTTGAAATATTGGAAGAGTTTTGTCAAAAACTTGCTATAAGGAAGACACTTTTTGGTTTGACGAATACAACTTAGCATATGAGACAACATCATTTGAGAAAGATTGAAAGATTTGCCCTTAAGAATCATAGCCACAACCACTAAATCTTGATAGGTAAAATCTGCTCCACCACCAAGTCGTGGAAACAAATATACCTAACCACCTTATGTAACACACAAGCGAGGGACACACATTCACGCTTTTGGAAGAAATAGAGTTGTAAGAGAATAATCATTCATAACAATATGAAGCTGTTCCAATGGAGCAAAAGGGATATTAGCAGCACCTTTAAGAGTAAAAGGGCAATGTCCAGCAGAAGATATACCAAGAATGCTACCAAAATCAATACTAGTGAAAAATAATGACTTTCCCTTAACATATGTTGTAAAACAATCCCCATTGCATTCAAGATTAGTGTAGAACTGTTGAACTAATCTATGATAAGCAATTATAGGAGGAAGCAACATAGAGGATATTTCACAATCGGTGAAAAGTTTTTCTGGAACAGAGTTTTTGAAATAAAATAAATCCAGAGATTTTTTATAAACAAATTGCTTTGTAGCAATTGAATTTTTAAAACGATTTTCAAAACTATACCCTCTGAAGAAACTTTCTGGCAAATCAGGGGAAGACGAAAATGGATTTACCATATTTGAAGGAGATTTTGGCTGTGAAGAGAGATGTTCTTCATACACCGGCTACTTCAACTTGCCCCGTTGAGATGGTTCTGCTTCTGTAGCCTTTAAGAAAGAAAAACTTGAATCTGAATCGTCAAATAATACTGCGGCATCAGACAACACATGCACAGAAGATTTCTTTTGCACTCGCTTGGATTTCATTTTTAGTCCAGTAGTGTTCTTCAACGAAGATCCTTCATCGTTTAATTTACTAGACGATCGCTTGTTATCCCTGGTTTTTATAGTGTTATAGATTTGTGAAAATGAAACGAAGGGTTTTTGGTAAATAATGGAGGTGGATAATTTGATTTAAGAAGAAGAAGGCTGAAAATATAAGAAATATAAATCAATTAAAACTCTGTCACCGAAAGACGTGCGTCTTTTCAATTTTGAAAGTCTGTTCGGCTGATGTTCCGTATCTTAAGGTATAAACCTTTCATTTCCCAATTAAATGACATCCAACGATATTAATAGAGACGTGTATCTAGAATATAGTTTAAATAGATAAGGAATTGCAAACAGTTATATTTTATCAGATATTATGCAGAAAATAAATGATACTTATATGCATAAAATATAATCTGCATGTCATAAAATTTTAAGTACATAAAACACGACTATACCATGCACATTCCAAGTTCTCTCCTTAGCATACAAAACCTTTCCTCACTCAAAGTTTTGTGTGAATATCAGCTAATTATTTTTCTGTAGGAATAAAAATTAATTTAACTAACCCTTTAAAAATATTATCCCTTAAAAAATGATGCCTTACCTCTATATGTTTTGTACGTTAATGCAAAACAGGGTTCTTTAATATGTCAATAACACTAGAATTATCGCAATATATAGGCACATTATTGAATATTATATCAAAATCACATAAAGTTTGTTTCATCCATAATATTTGAGAGCAACAACTCCCTGCAGTTAAATATTCACCCTCAGTGGTTGATAAAGCAACTGAAGTTTGCTTTTTACTATGCCATGAAACAAGACTTTGTCCCAAAAATGTACAAGCACCACTTGTACTTTTTCTATCAATTTGAAACCCTATATAGTCAGCATCTGAATAACCCATTAGTTCAAAATGATTATTTATTGGATAAAATAACCCTAAATTCATAGTACCACTTAAATATTTAAAAATTCTTTTAACCACATGTAAGTGGGATTCTTTGGGTTTTGCTTGAAATCGAGCGCAAAGACATATATTGTACATTATATCAGGTCTAGATGTAGTTAAATATAGTAAAGATCCAACCATACCTCGATATTTGGTTAACTCTACATCTATACCTTTATCATCTGATGTGAGCTTTATCGATGTACTCAATGGTGTAGCCTTTGTGTTGGTTCCTTCAAAACAAAATCTTCTGAGTAGCTCTTTTGTGTACTTGGTTTGATGAATATAGATCCCTTCCTTTGTTTTCTTGATTTGAAGTCCCAAAAAGTAATTTAACTCTCCCATTAAGCTCATATCAAATTCCTTATGCATACACTTTGAAAACCACTCACAAAGAAAATCATTAGTAGCACCAAATATTATATCATCTACATATATTTGAACAATGATTATTTCTTGTTTTTCATGTTTAATAAATAATGTAGAATCTATTTTACCTCTAGTAAAACCACTTGAAATAAGATACTTACTCAACCTCTCGTACCAAGCCCTTGGAGCTTGTTTGAGACTATAGAGAGCTTTCTTTAGCTTAAAAACATGATTTGGATATTTCTCATGTTCGAATCCAAGAGGCTGTTTGACATAGACTTCTTCATTGATGTATCCATTAAGAAACACACTCTTTCTATCCATTTGATAAAGCTTGAATTTCTTGTAACAAGCAAATGCTAACAGGATTTGAATAGACTCTTGTCTTGCAACTGGAGCATAAGTTTCTTCGTAGTCAATCCCTTCTTGTTGATTGTAACCTTGAGCCACTAGCCTTGCTTTATTGCGAGTGATTGTCCCATGCTCATCAAGCTTATTTTAAACACCCATTTTGTTCTAATGACAGAAACATCTTTAGGAGGAGGCATTAATTCCCAAACTTGACATCGTTCAAATTGTTGAAGTTCCTCTTGCATTGCCATTAGCTAATTTTCATCAAGTATAGCTTCCTTAGCATTCTTTGGCTCAACTTGTGATAAGAATGTAGAGAACGCACATTGATTTTGTAGGCTTCTCCGTGTGGTAACTCCTTTGTTTATATTTTCGATGATATTTTCTGGTGGATGATCCTTGAGATACTTTGCTATCTTTGGCATTTGAACATCATGTATTACCTCTTCTTGTTGAGGAAAATTTTCTTCAAAATCTTGTGTTGCTTCTTGTTCCTTTTCATATGTACTATTCAATTCAGCCTGTTCAATTTGTCCATTCGGTCTGCTGACTGGTTCTCTTCGGTTTACTAGATTTGTGAAAATCTCCTAATTTCCTGCATCCTCTTCTCTTTCTTTTGGAAGATCATTGTTAGTCTCATTAAAAGTTATATGAATAAATTCTTTAACACATAACTTATAAATATTAAATACACGATATGCCTTGCTGTTATGTGAATAACCAATGAAAATACCTTCATAAGATTTAGCATCAAATTTTACCAAGTTATCACTGGTATTTAGTATATAACATTTAGACCCAAATACTTTGAAATAACTTATATTAGAAATTTTGTTATTCAGAAGCTCATAAGGAGTTTTAAAAATAATAGGACGAATGAGAACTCGGTTTAACACATAACACAAAGTATTAATAGCTTCGACCCAAAATTTCTTTGGAAGTTTGCTTTCTTGTAAAAGTGTTCTGGCTGTTTCTTGAAGTGTTCTATTCTTTCTTTCCACTACTCCATTTTGCTGAGGAGTTCTAGGAGTTGAAAACTCATGACTTATACCTTTTTGATCACAAAATATAATAAAGTCCTTTCGAAATTCGGTACCATGATCACTTCGAATTTTTATAAGTTTGAGACCATACTTAGTTTCTAAATTTCTTATCAATTTCTTAAACTATTTAAATGCTTCATCTTTGGTTCTTAAGAATAATACCCATGTATATCTAGAAAAATCATCAACTATAACAAATGCATAAAATTTACCATTAATACTAGCATGCCTTTCTGGGCCAAATAAATCAAGATGAAGTAATTGTAAAAGAGTGGAGGTTGATACCATATTCTTTGCACCGAATGATGTTCTTACTTGTTTTCCAAGTTTGCAAGGAACACATACTCCTTTCTTTTCGAACTTTATCTTTGGTAGTCCTTTGACGAGGTTTTTAGAAGACAATTTCTTGATTAAATCCATGTGAACATGTCCCATCCTTTTATGCCATAGGTTAGCCTCATCTTGCATCGAGACAAGACATAGTTCTTCCTCCTATTGCTCAAAATCAAGACTATATATATTTCCTTCCCTTTGTGCAACTAGAACAGTGTTGTTAGCACCATGAGAAATTGTACATTTATCTTTTTCAAAACTAACTTGATGTCCATTATCCATTAACTAACTAACACTTATAAGATTAAATTCAAGTCTGCTAACAAGATGAACATTATCAATGTTGATCTTACCATTACCGATTTTACCTTTTCCAATAATCTCACAGGTTCGATTATCTCCAAATGTGACCGTTCCATTTTTCTTCTTGATTTTTAGTTCCACGAACTTTAATTTGTCACCAGTCATGTGATGAGAGCATCCACTATCAAGAATCCATTTTTGAGATGGAACCTTCGCCTTGAAGCATACCTGTCAAGAAAAATTAATTTATCCTTTTGGTACTCACATCTTTTTGGGTCCATTTGTGTTAGTTGCGCGTAAATCTCCCTTCTTAATCCACACCTTTTTAACCTTCTTTTTAAGACAATTAATATCTAAGTGACCTTTAATACCACAATTATTGCATGTTGTGAAAGGAGAACTGTAATTCAATTTGAAATGAGACTTGGATTTAAGCATATTCACATTTTTGGTTTTATTAGTGGGATTATAACCTATTCCTTGTCTATCAAAACTAGGCCTTTATTTTCCTAACATGACAGTTAGATTTTCTTTTCCTTGAACAAATCTAGCAAGAGATATTTTTAATGAATCTATTTCCTTTTGAAGTTCATTAGTATGAATGGGTTTAAACTGAGATTCATTACTAAAAGCATCTATACATACATCTCGCATTTTCAGTTCATTAGTCAATTTTCCAACCTCATTGTTCAAGTAAGTCACCTTGTTAAAAAGAATTTTGTTAAAATTCTCAAGATAATCATTTTTAGCAATTAAAACCTTTTCTTCTTTACATGATGACTCCTTTTAAATTTCCTTCTTTTCATCTATTAAAGAATCAATTTCACACATTATTGTATTTACTAAGTCATTTAAATATGCATTCTTTTATTTTAATTTAGCATTTTCTTCTTTCAAAGAATTAAAATCAACATCAGATACCTCGTTTGGATCACCTTCTATTCCCATAAAGCATACTTGAACTATCTCATCCTTGGCATCGACCTTAACCTCAGATTCTTCTTCATCACTCCAAGTGACCAATGCCTTGAAGCCAGTTTTTCCTTTATTCTTTAGTTGAAAACAGTCCTTCTTGAAGTGCCCTGGATGTCCACATTCAAAACACGTCTCTTCAGTTTTCTTTCCTTTCCTTTTATTTGAGTTGAAGATATTCTTTCATTTATTCTTCCTTTGTAGAAGTCCTTTGAGTCTCCTTGACATCATAACTATCTCTTCGTCAGAATCATCATCAAGCTCTTCTTCATATCCTGCATTAAGAGCTAGAACCTTTCTGCGAGGAGTTTCCTCCTCATCATCATACCTCTTTAACTGATGTTCATATTCCTTAAGTTCACCAAAAAGGGTTAGTGTATCCATAGTAGATATAGTAGAGGAGTCTTGAAGAGTAGTAATTTTAGATGCAAACCTCTTGGGCATAGCCCGAAGTAACTTACGATTAATCTCACTTTGTGGAATAGATTTGTCCAGTAGCTTTAAGGAGTTCAGAAGAACAAGGAACCTTGCTTGAGCCATCTTTATAGTTTCATTTTTCTCAAGTTTGAACATTTCATAATCATGCATAAGCATGCTTAGTTTAACTTCTTGAACTTTTGATGTTCCTTTATGACTCACCACTAGAGTGTCCCAAATTTCCTTAGCTGTGTTGCATGATGATAATTTGTCAATCTCGGATTGCACTATGCCGCTTAGAAGAGTATTCATAACCCTTGAATCATACGAAACCATGAAGGTTTCAGTTGAATCCATCTCTAGCAGAGTCTTTGGAGTACCGTTATCTTTTCTTGGAATGACTGGTCCATTCTCCATAACCCACCATTCCCAAGGATCACTTTTAAGGTAGATCCTCTTCCAGAATTTCCAAAAGTTATAGTTTTCTGTTCCATGCAGCAGTGGAGGTCTATTGGTTGATTGACCTTCTTGATTGTTGTTCCCGAACTGTGCCATGTCAGAATCTTTCCCTACAAGTCACCTTTAAGACCAAGTAAGTAGAGCTAAGCTTTGATACCAAATGAAATTCAGATAAGGCACACTTAGAAGGGGGGGGGGGGGGTTGAATAAGTGTGGATACAAACTATGACCAATTTAAAAACTTTAAACCAAATTATTGAATATAGCCTACTATATTGATGAATGCAGTTTGCTGAATGAATATGGTCTACCGAATTGAATTTTTGTTTAATAAAATATCTTGGTGATTTTATAAGTTAAATAAAATATTTTAATGTTAACAAAAATTCTCATGATGAAACAAATATTTAAATTCTGTTTATTAAGCAAATCAATTAACTTGAGTGATTTTAAGTCAAAGCAAGTAATAAAAATAACACCAAGATTTTTTACGTGGTTCAGTTATTACCCTCTATAATAATAGCCTAGCCCACATCCAATACCAACTACTATTGGAGACTCACTTTTATTTCTTTAAAAGACTCTTATTACAAATCAGATTCTATAAAATTGAATCACAAGAATTCACTTGAGCACTCTTGCTCCTTATGCACCAATGCACCCCTTAAGCACCTATACTTCCTTGAACCTGTTTGTAAACAAACCTTAATCCACCTGGATTAAATTCCTTTCGTCAACACTTAATCAAAAAAAAATTAAGATTACAATAATAGAGGTCTAATGATCAAAACAAATAAACAATTTAACAATGCAAGGCTCAACTAGTGAATGCAATGATCAAGTAAGGTTGATCACTCATAATGCTAAAATTAATTGTTTTCGTAAGGTTGTTAGTTTTCATATTCTTAACCAACCTGTTATATGAATTCAAGCAACCAAACCACTAAAGTTAATCACTGTCATATCAAGCCATAAAGTCATTCGTTTATTGAAAAATGGATGTCAAGATTTCTTAGCCCATGTCATGAATTTAAACAAAAATAGGTCAGATTTGAATGATATTTCTATTGTTAGTGAATTTCCTGACGTATTTTTTGAACAACTTCCTAGCCTACCCCAAGAGCCTGAAATTAAATTTTGTATCAACCTTGAGACCGATACAAAGCCCTTAAATATTTCTTCACCCAAAATGAACGTAACATATGCCGAAGACGTTAGCTCGAGCTGTTGAAAGATTATGATAATACCATTCAATACCATCCTAGAAAAGTGAACGTAGTAGCTGACGCGTTGAGTAGAAGATCGTATGCGGTTACGAGTGCGACGTTGTTAACACAAAGATCCATTTTGTATGATTTATAAATGATGAAGATAGAGTTAAAGACTTCAAGGACCCACGTGATTATGTCAAATATACGAGTAGAATCGACTTTAATCGATAAAGTTAAAACCGCTCAAGCTACAGACCTGAAGCTGGTGAATATGAAGCAGAAAATACAAGAATGTGGTATTCCAGAAGTAAGAGTCTATGAAGTGAAGAAATCTCAACCCTCGATTTATTGGTCTATTTGAAATCCTCGACCGTAGGAACTATGGCATATAGACTTGCTTTAACGCCAAATATGTCTCGTGTTCATAACATTTCCATATATTCATGCTACGTAAATATGTGAAAGGCCCGAACCACATTATTGAGTTAGAACGAGACGAGATAGCAGAAGATTTAACGTATGAAGAGGTACCTGTTAAAATCTTGGATAAGAAGGAACATATTTTACGCTTAAAGGTTATACCTCAAGTCAAAGTTTTATGGAGAAACCATGTTATTGAAGAAATGACGTGGGAGTTAGAATTGAAAATGAAAACAAGGTATCTTTACCTCTTCGACATACCAGGTACGTACAATTTCGAGGACAAAATTTTACAAGGAGGGGGGGGGGGTTGTAAGACCCCAACCTTTTATGAATAAAGATTTAATTTCTGTGATTATTATTTTTTAATAATAAGGTGTTGATTTAATAAAATGCTTTAGTTATGGGTGAAATGTGCAAATTTTGTAAAGTAAGCAAGTGGTTATAAAATATTCGTTTTGTCGGGGAATATTCGTTTGGTTGATGAATATTCTTTTTGTCAGAGAATATCCGTATGATGCTTCAGTCATTGGTCAACCCCACGGAATGAATGTCAGATATAGAAAGTGACAGAAATACCCTTTTTATAAAAAAAACGGTAAAAATGTCACCATTAAACTGTTGAAATTCTCGGTGGTTAAAATACAGTAATACGCGGTGTTGCACAGTAGCACACGATATTGCACAATAATTATAATTATTGATTCTTACGTAAGAAGTCACTACTCAATAATTGTTACAATAATTATTATTTAATATTTTATTTTATTGATTCAATAATTGCTACGTTGATATTTATATTGTTGATTCAATAATTGTCACTGCATAATATTTCTCATTATCAGATCAATAATTCATATTATTTGAATAATATTATTAGATAGCATTATTGACAATGTCTAAGGAAGTTCATGCAGGAAAGGGGTTTGAGTCGCCTAATTGCGGCCAAAGAAGAGAGAAATCCTTATCGGAAAGCCCCCTCTTTCCTGGGAAAAACCTAGTTGTCAATATTGTGGTTCTGTAATATTATTTATGAATAATTAATTATTGATAAAAATGATAAGAAAATATTTATTCAATTGGGATATAAATGAAGGAATTTTTAGAAAAGTGACAATTGTTGAAAATTGATATTTTATCTTTTCTGATAAAATAATTCATTCAAATATATTATTATATTACATTATAAATGTATAATGTGATAATATAGTAATATAATAACGGTGATATTTTTACACTAAATTCACGGTATATGAATAAAATAAGGAGGAAGAGTGCAAATTGGGCCTGAATGGTATTTTTGAGGATTAAAACGTGTAAAATATTTTGTGGAGAATTTTTCTAATTGAGTGGGCCCCACTTGTGTGTGAAATATACTAATTTTTGTTGGCCAAAGTGGGTGTGCGGTGGATTTGATCCGTAAGTAAATTTTCAAGGATGGAATGCTATGAGATTTCATCCGTATTTAAATTCGGGTCATTTTTCGTTCAGAATTTGGAAAAACTTTCTTATACAAAGTTGTAGAGAATTAAATTTCATATGGAATGGACATAATGTTCATATTTTTTTTTTGATAAAATGGCTATTTATTATGAATTATTGAAGTTTCTGAATATTATTTAAATTAAAAACAAGGGGTGGGACCCACTTGTCCTTTTTACTTCTTGATTTTGCTGAATTTGGTGGGGCCCACTTGTGGAGTGCTGAGATTGTGATGTGGTGTGCGTAAGAAAAAAATATATAAATTTAATAATATTTTATTAAATTTTCTGCTTTGGTGTTCTAAGAATTTTCCTATAAATAGGGTGCTTAAGTTAGAATTGAAAATCACACCAGAATCAGAAGTTTTCTCTCTATAATATCAAATGTATTTTTGTGAGTATTTAGATACTTGGAGAGTTGATAATCAGTGCAAGTTTTCTTAAGCATTATATCTGATATTTCAGTCAGAAGTACTTGTCTTTTGAGGTAAGAGATGTTATTTTTTTATAAATGATGTTATTTCTTTTAATATCATTATACTGAAATATTGATATGAAATTTTTACCTTTTCGGGTTGGGGTTACTATTCACGTATACAGCACTATTCACGAATACAACACTATTCATAGAAAAATTAAGTTTTCTTTTCTTTGTCCAAGTTGTCTTTTATGTTTACTATCTTTGATTGTATCCATGTTTTGACCTTCATTCTTAAATTTTGCTCCAAATTGATTATTATGGAGTATTTTTGAACTTGAAAAAACTAAAGTACGAATCCCTAATCTTTTTCCTTTTATCTCACTGGATTCTTTTTCTTTTAAATATTCTTTATCATCCTAAGTCCTAAATGGTGATATAACTGAATATCTTTGGATTGTAGTGCAAAGATAAAGGATTACTTGATGAATATCTTTGGCCTATAATGCAAAGATGAATGATTAACTTGTGAATATCTTTGGCCCGTAGTGCAAAGATGGACAAGTTTTGAGATGAACATGACCAACTGGTGATACAAATGAATATTTTTGGTCCGTAGTGCAAAGATGAATATTTGGTTCAAGATGTATATTTATTGATGTCACATGGATAAAATATTGATGATGGACTTTTAAATCATAGGAGATAGTAGACTTCATTCTCTACTTAACTCTTCTAATTAATTGTTATTTCCACTGCGAATATTGATCTAAACTTGTTGTCCATTATATTTTATCTGATTTATTGAAGGCTAATGATAATTTAATTTTTATTATCATAGTCATAATATTCTTTACTGGGCTAGTTGAGCTCATCCTTTTCTTTTTTGTTCCATTTTTTTCTCAGGATGTGAGAATATAGCGGGAACTAGTCGGGGTGTGGAGTGGTGGATCAAGACAGTTGTTCTAGTAGTCTTCACTATTTTGTAAAATAGTGCATCAATAATTTTAATGAGGACTTTATTTGAGTTTGAATATTATCTAGAAGACAATATTTTTATTAAAACTCACAATATATGTATTATCGTATTTTGCACGACAATTGTAATAATTAAATTTGTAGTTGTTTTCTGTACCATGTATTTGGATACTTAGAATGAGTTATGTAGACCTATTTTGGGGCCGTCATAAATTAAATATTTTATAACAATTTGCTTACTTTCCAAAATTTGTAAATATTACCCACAATTATAAAATTATATCAAATTCACACCATAATATTCAAAATGATATTTAGAGAAAATTATTCTTTATTCATAAAAGTTGGGGTCTTACAACCTCCCCTTCTTATAAAATTCCGTCCTTGAAATTGGGGTACGTAACTGGTATGTCGAAGAGGTGAGGATACCTTGATTTTATTTTAGATTCTAACTCTCAGGTCATTTCCTCAACATCCTGGTTTCTCCACAAAACTTTGACTTGAGGTATAACCTTGGAGCATAGAATATATTCCTTTTTATCTAGGATTTTAACAGGTACCTTTTCATACGTTAAATCTTCGGCTATCTCGTTCGATTCTAAATTAATAATGTGGTTCGGGTCTTCCACATATTTACGTAACATGGATATATGAAAAACATTATGAACACGAGACATATTTGGCGGTAAGACGAGTCTATAAGCCATAGTTCCTACTCTATCGAGGATTTTAAATGAGCCAATGAATCGAGGATGGAGCTTTCCTCTCTTTCCAAATCTCGTAACTCCTTTCCATAGAGCAACACGTAACAACACATGTTCTCCAACATTGAATTCCACGTCTTTTCGATGAAGATCAGCATAACTCTTTTGTCGATCTTGTGAGGTTTTTATACGTTGCCGGATCTTTTGAATCTTTTTCGTTTTCATGTATAACAATTCTAATCCCAACAACGTTGCTTCACCCACCTCATCCCAACATACTACAGAACGACACTTGCGTCCATACAACGCCTCGAATGGAGCCATTCCAATACTTGCTTGATTACTGTTGTTGTAGGAGAATTCCACCAATGGCAAGAACTTGTCCCAACTTCCTTTAAAGTTAAGGACACAGAGTCTGAATAGATCTTCAAGAGTTTGAATAGTCCTCTCTGATGCCCATCCGTTTGAGGTTGATATGCCGAACTAAATCATAAATCCGTGCTCATAGCTTTCTACAAACTGACCCAAAATCGTGAAGTGAATCTTGGGTCTCGATTAGAAACTATGGATACTGGCATACCAATGTAGTCTTACAATATCATTTATATATATATATATATATATATATATATATTGAGATAAACTCATTTATCTCTCTCTTCATATTGCTCCACTAAAATGTATATCCAAGATCACGATACATTTTAGTACTCCAAGGATGGATTGAAAACGGTGTGTTGTGCGCCTCCATCATGATTTTATATTTCAAATCAAAGTCGTTAGGAACACAAAGTCTGGAGTTGACTCGATGTATTGCTTCTTCATCGATTCTTACTTCTGGAATAGCACCTTCATGCACTTTCTTCATCATACGCATCAGCTCCATGTCTGTAGCTTGAGCAGTTTTAACTTTATCGATTAAAGTTGGTTATACTCTTATATTTGACATCATCATGTGAGTCCCTGGAGTGTTTTACTCTATCTCCATCCTTTGTAAGTCATACAAAATGGGCCTTTGCGTTGACAAAATCACACTTGTACCCGCATATGATCTTTTAATCAACGCGTCAGCTACCACGTTCGCTTTTCCAAGATAGTATTGAATGCTATGATCGTAATCTATAAACAGATCGATCCAACTTCGTTGCCGCATGTTGAGCTCCTTTTGGATGAAGAAATATTTGAGGCTTTTATGATCTGTATAGATCTCCACTTTCTCCCCATACAGGTAATGCCTCCAGATTTTAAGCGCAAAAATGATTGCTGTCAACTCTAGATCATGAGTAGGATAATTCCTCTCATATTCTTTGAGTTGTCATGAGCCATAGGCTATGAATTTCCCATGTTGCATGAAAACACATCCTAAACCTTTACCTGAAACATCGCTGTATATGACAAATGCCTCCGAACCAGTTGGTATTGTCAGAACAGGTGCTGAAATGAGTCTTATCTTGAGTTCTTGAAAATTCTTCTCACATTCTTCGCTCAATTCGAATTTTGTATCTTTTCGAGTCAGCTGAGTTAATGGAGTAGTGATTCGAGAAAATCCTTCCACGAATCTTCGATAATAACCAGCTAAGCCCAAAAAGCTACGTACTTCGGTTACTGACTTAGGTTGCTCCCAGCTTTGTATTGCTTCAATCTTCGATGGGTCAACAGATATTCCGTGATTTGATATCACGTGTAAGACCCCAACTTTTATGAATAAAGATTAATTTTTCTCGAAATATATTTTTAAATATTATGGTGTGGATTTGATATTATGTTATAGTTGTGGGTAATATTTATAAATTTTGTAAAGTAAGCAAGTTGTTATAAAATATTCGATTGGTCGGAGAATATTCGTTTTAACAGGGAATGTATGACCCCAATTTTTATGAATAAAGACGAATTTTCTATAAATATCATTTTTGAATATTAAGGTGTGAATTTGTTATAATGTTATAGTTGTGGGTAATATTTATAAATTTTGCAAAGTAAGCAAGTTGTTATAAAAATATTCGATTGGTAGGGGAATATTCGTTTTAACAAGGAATATTCGTACGATGGCACAATCATTGGTGGACCCCACAATAGAATTATTGTCAAAGTAAGAAAATGATAGAAATATCTTTTTATAAAAATAACGGTGGAAGTTTTACCGTTAACTGTTGAAATACCCGGTAATAAAAGTACAGTAATAGGCGCGGTTGTATAGTAGCACACGGTATTGATTATTGATGCTTACGTGAGAAGGCACTCAGTTTTACTCAATTATGACTACAGTAATTGTTGCATAGTATCTCACGTTATTGATTCAATTATTATCACAATATTTTATATTATTAAATCAATAATTGAGATGACAATTTATTCATATTATTATTTGCATAATTAAATATGTCTAAAAAGTTCTGTCGAGGAAAGGAGTTTGGTCACCTAATTGCACGCCAATAGGGAGAAATCCTTATCGGAATGCCCCCTTCCTGAGAACGATCTGATTGTTAATATTGTGAGTTATAATAATGATGAATAAATGTTGTTAAAAATATTGAGGGGATTTTTATGAAGTATTTGTTGTAAATTTTGATTATTATTTGGATCCCCATTTATCCATTTTTTAAAATAATCGGTAAAAATTTATCCTGTATATATATTGGTGGAGCCCATGTGTGATAATGACATGTGGGTTACCGGGGGGGAAATGGGGGGGGGGGGGTGTCACGGGAAATCAAGGAAATGGGATGGAGTGTAATGGGGATATATATATATATATATATATATATATATATATATATATTTTATAAGTTCTGTTTTTTTTATGAAAAATAGAATATATTATATTTTATTATGCATAGTGGCTGCATAGTGTTTGCATTGTAAATCAAAAAATTATTTCAGCTGATTGAATTCGCCCGTGAACTTCCCCACTGTGCACACGTGATTTTCTAAATTCAAATAGTATCATTTCATTCTCCTATAAATAGGATGCTTAGTTTAAAATTGAAAATCACACCAGAATCAGAGAATTCTTCTTCTATATTATTGAGCGTATTTCTTTCGAGTTTTAGGAATCTCCGAGTGTAAAAAACAGTGAAAGTTTTTTTCAAGAATATCAACGTTATACCAGTTGGAATACTCTTCTATTTAAGGTAAGGGATATTATTTTTGTTCAATATTCATATAAAATAATATTTTCTTCCATACTCTGTGGTTTGTAAGTAATATTATTTCATTTCAGATTTAGAATTCTACACTCATTTTGTTAAGTTTTGGCTTCTATACTCCATGAAATTAGTAGAATATCCTTGATATTTGTGCTTCATCCCGTATCTTTTCATGAAAATATTATTCTAAGCATTCTTTATAAATTTTAACCTTTTCATGTTGGAGTACTATTCACGAGGTACTATTCCCAAAGTACTATTCACGAGGTACTATTTACTTGGGTACTATTCACCCAGGGTACTATTCATGACAAAAATTGATTTCTTTTCGGTCTAAATCATTTTTGATATAATATTATTCTTGAATTTTACTCCACAAAGCAGTATCATGTTGACTTTTATGACATTATTGAATTCTGGATAAATTAAATTATAAATCTTTAAAATTTATCCTTTGCTTTCATTTAATTGAATTCTTATATCATTGTCATCATCCTCATGCGTATATTGTTATGAATGTCATCTTTGGCCCGTAGTGCATAGATGGACTGTTGATTGGTATGATTATGACCAGGGATTATTCGGTATTATCATGACCTGTAATGTTACAAATGATGTGGTAAAAGTCCTCATTGGCCCGTAGTGCATTGATGGACAGTTGTTGGCATGATCCTGACCATTAATGATTATACGAATATCCTTGGCCCGTAGTGCATGGATAATTCGTGGACACGATACTAATGAATATCATTGGCCCGTAGTGCATGGATAATTCAGTGATGTGGATTATTTATTGAGCTGAGTCTCAGCGATAAAATTGATGATAAACTTTTTAAATCATAGAAGATAGTAGATATCGTGCTCTACTTGACTCTTCTAAAGGATTGCTTGTTCAGCTGCAATTAAACTTGTTGTTTATTAGTTTAACACTATTGAAGGCTAACGATAATTTATTCTGCATTATCTTAGTCATAATATTTCTTACTGGGCTAGTTGAGCTCACCCTTTTCTTTCATTATTCTCTTCAAGAAATGAGAACATAGCCGAGACTAGTCGGGGAACGGAGTGATGGTCTGAGATGGTGCATTAGTAATCCTTACTATTCTGTGAAATAGTGTGATAATAACTGTAATGAGGACTCCATTGAGTTTGGATATTGTCTAGAAGACAATATTCGTGTTAAAACTCTCAGCTTATGTTTTGTCATAGTTTACACGACAGTTGTATAATTAAGTTGTATTTGAATTTTGTACCACATATTTGGCGACTCAGAATGGGTGATGTAAACCTATTTTGGGGGCATCACAGGGAATATTCGTACGATGGCACAATCATTGGTGGACCCCACAACGGAATAGTTGTCGAAGTTAGAAAATGACATGAATATCTTTTTATAAAAAAAAACGACAAAAGTTTTACCGTTAAACTGTTGAAATACCCGGTGGTAAAAGTACAGTAATACGCGTGATTACATAGTAGCACGCGGTATTGATTATTGATGCTTACATGAGAAGTCACTCAGTTATACTCAATCATTGCTACAGTAATTGCTGCATGATATCTCTTATATTATTTGTGACGCCCCCGAAATAGGTATACATCACTCATCTTGGGTCACCAGATACATGGTACAGAATACAACTATAACTTGATTATACATTTGTCATGCAGAATACGACAAAACATAAGTTGTGAGTTTTAATACAAATATTGTCTCCTAGACAATATCAAAACTCAAATTCAATCTTATTAATATTATTATCACACTATTTCACAAAATAGTGAGGACTTCTATAGCCACCATCTGGACCATCAATCCATTCCCTGACTAGTCCCAGCTATATTCTCATTTCCTGAAGAGAATAATAAAAGAAAAGGGTGAGCTCAACTAGCCCAGTAAGAAATATTATGACTAAGATAATATAGAATAAATTATCGTTAGCCTTCAACAGTATAACAACTGATAAAATATAATAGATAACAAGTTTTAGATCAACAACTGCAGTGGAATAAGCAATCCATTAGAAGAGTCAACTAAAGCATGATATCTATTATCTTCTATGATTTAAAAGTTTATCATCAATTTTATCGCTGAGACTAAGCTTAATAAATAATCCACATCACTGAATTATCCATGCACTACGGGCAAGGATATTCATTAGTATCACGATCACGAATTATCCATGCACTACGGGCCAAGGATATTCGTGTTTTCACCAATGGTCATGATCATGCCAAACAACAATTCATATTTGCACCCTTGGTCGAAGAGAACGCATGGTCATGATCATACCAAAAACTGTCCACCAATGCACTACGGGCTAATGAGGACTTCTACCACATCATTTGTATCATTATAGGTCATGATTATACCGAATAATCCCTTATCCTACATACCAATCAAAAGTCCATCTATGCACTACGGCTAAAGATGACTTTCATCACAATATAAGCATGAGGATGATGACAATGATATAAGAATTCAATTAAATAAAAACAAGGATAAATTTTAAAGATTTATAATTTAATTTATCCAGAATTCAATAATGTCCAAATTGTCAATATGATACTGGTTTGTGGAGTAAAATTCAAGAATAATATTGTATCAAAAATGATTTTGACCGAAAAGAAATTAATTTTTGTCATGAATAGTACTCCAGGTGAATAGTACCCGAGTGAATAGTACCCCGTGAATAGTACTTTAGGAATAGTACTTCATAAATAGTACTTTATGAATAGTACTTTGTGAATAATACTTTTTATATAGTACTTTTTGAATAGTACTTTTTGAGTAGTACCATACTTATAAATAGTACCGTATTTATGAATAGTACTCTGTGAATAGTACCATATATATGAATAGTGTCGTATAAATGAATAGTACCCATGAATAGTACTCCGACATGAAAAGCTTAAAATTTAACAAGAATGTTCAGAAAAATATCCTTGTGAAATGATACTAGATGAAGTGCAAATTTCAAGGATATTCTATTAATTTCACGGAGTATAGAAGCAATACTTTAACAGAGTGAATGTAGAATTAGGAATACGAAACAAAATAATATTACTCACATACTACAGAGTATGGAAGAAAATACTATTTCTTACGAATACTAAAAAAAAAAATATCCCTTATCTTTGAAGAAGACTGGATACTGGAATAGAGAAGTAGCAGACTATTCTTCTTATTTTTCTCTATAGTTTCTCTCTCTATAATTGCTCTTGTGAGTCTTAGTGAATTGGTGAGAATGAAAGAAAAATGAGCTTCTATTTATAGGAAAATATAGTTTCGATAATTGCACATTTTGGGGCTCGAATTATTACAGTATAGTACCTTTATCTTTTCCTCCATTTTTAATTTAGTCCTACAAGTATTATCAAACTTGCACCACCTCACCTAATAGTACATGCATGTGAATCAATAGTTCCATTCATGTAAACAAATAGTTATATGCATGTGAACTAATAGCAATTAATTGCTTATTTATCCGGTTAATTACCTGTTTGGTCAATTTAACCTCCAGAAATCAATTATTATCGAAATAAATGTCGATTTTCACTAACACTAATAATCCTAACACAATGGAAATATCAATTTCATCTTTAATAAATACGAACTTATTCATCATTAATATTATAACTCATGATATTTAACAACCAGATCATTCTCGGAAGGGGGGCTTCAGATAAGGATTTCTCCTATTGAAGCGCGTGATTAGGTGACCAAACCCCTTTCCTCGACCGAACTTTCTAGACATCGTCATTCATAATGCAAATAATAATATGAATAACTTCGTCGTCTCAATTATTGATTTAATAATATAAAATATTATGCAGATGAGACTGTGACAATAATTGAATCAATAATATGAGAGATATTATGCAGTAATTAATGTACCAACAATTGAGTATAACTGAGTGACTTCTCACATAAGCATCAATAATCAATCTAATGGTACTTCTTATGCAACCACATATTCTTTTTAGCAAGGGTATTTAAACAGTTTAATGGTAAAACTTTCACCGTTATTTTTATAAAAAGACATTTGTATTGTTTTCTAACTCTGACAATACTTCTGTTATGGGGTCCACCAATGATTGTGTCAGCGTACGAATATTCCCTGTTAAAATGAATATTCCCCGACTAATCGAATATTTTATAATCACTTGCTTACTTTGCAAAATTTGTAATTATTACCCACAACTATAATATTATATCAAATCCACACCATAATATTCAAAATGATATTTAGAGAAAATTATTCTTTATTCATAAAAGTTGGGGTCTTACAACCTCCCCTTCTTATGAAACTTCATCCTCAAAATTAGGGTATGTACCTGGTATGTTGAAGAGGTGAGGATACCTTGACTTCATTTCAAATTCTAACTCCCAGGTTATTTCCTTAATGTGAGATCCCAAAATTATGAAATGAAAGTATTCAATTTTCTTATAATTATTATTTTATTTAGTAAATGGTTAAATTGAGAAAGGGTTAAAGTTAAGGATGATATTTGAAAATTTTACAAAGAAAGCAAGTTGTTATTCGTTGTGTTTAATGGGAATATTCATTTTCACAATAAATATTCGTATGATTTACATAATCATTTGGAGCCCATTAACTAAGTATTGTCGTAAGTTAGAAAAACGACGTAATTATCATTTTATAAAATAACTAGCGAAAGTGTTATCATTAAAACCGCTTGAACTACCCTAGTAGTAAAAGTACAAATAATACACGTGGTCGCATAAAGAGCATACACGATATTGATTATTGATGCTTACGTGAGAAGTCACTCGCTTATACTCAATTATTGCTACAAAGAATTGTCGATCATATCTCATATTATTGATTCAATTATTGTCACAAGATCATCTCGCATAATATGTTATATTATTAAATCAATAATTAAGACATCAAAGTTATTCATATTATTATTTGCAATATTGACAATGTCTAGAAGTTCTATCAAGGAGAGGTTTGGTCATCTAATTGCGCGCCAATAAAGAGAAATCCTTATCGGAAAGCCCTCTCTTTCCTAGGAATGATCTCGTTGTTAAATATTGTGTGTTATAATATTAATGATGTATAAGTTCGTGTTGATTCAAGATAAAATTGATTGTTCCATTGTGTGGGAATTATTAGTATTAGTGGAAATCGACATTTATTTCGATAATAATTGATGTCTGGAGGTTATATTGACCAATCGGGTAATTCACCGGATAAATGAGCAATTAATTGTTATTAATTCACATGCTTATAACTATTTGTTCACATGTGTATACTATTGATTCACATGATTTACTATTAGGGGAGTTGGTGCAAGATTGATAATACTTGCATGACTAAATTAAAAATGGAGGTATAGATGAAGGTATTATACTGTAATTAATTTTTTCACATGTTTAGAACTATTGAGTCACATGATTTACTATTGATTCACATGATTTACTATTAGGGGAGGTGGTGCACGTTTTATAATACTTGCGGGACTAAATTAAAAATGAAGAAAAAAAGGAAGGTATTATACTATAATATTTTAACCCCCAAAATGTGCAATTATTGAAACTATATTTTCCTATAAATAGAAGTTCATTCCTTCATTATTTTTCACCAATTCACTAAAGCTATAGAGCAATTATTATAGAGAGAAATTATAGGGAGAAAGAAGAAGAGAAGTCTGCTACCTCACTATTCCAGTACCCAGTTTTCTTCTAAGGTAATGAGTATTATTTCTTTTGTATTCATGAAGAGAAGTTATTTTCTTTCAATACTCATAAGAGTTGTTATTCCATTATTTATTATTCTGTTGGAATAACCTATCATGCAGGACTCTACCGCATGCCCGTGAATTCTTCTCATTTATTCCATTCTTTATTATTCATTTGGAATAACTCATTCGCATGCGGACTACCGCATGCCCGTGAATCCTCGGCATTATTCCATTCTTTATTATTCTCATTGAATAACCTATATATGCGGACTCACCGCATGTTTGGTGAATTCTTCATTATTCCATTCTTTATTATTCTCACCGAATTACATCACGCGACTACCGCATACATGGTGAATTCTTCATTATTCCATTCTTTATTATTCTGTTGAATAACTCTGTCTACGCGGACTACCGCATCCATGGTGAATGACCCTTCGTATTCATTCTTTATTAAATTGTTGAAATGATCTGTCTACGTGGATTACCGCATGGCGGATGAAAATCCATTTGTAGTTTTGTATATTCTATTATTTTCGTATGAGATATCATTTCTTTTGCACTCGTCATGAAATATTGTTTTCTTTGGTATCTTTCTTTTATGAGTTACTATTCACGAGTTACTATTCACCCGGTTACTATTCACTCTAGTATTATTCACTCGGGTATTCGGGACACTTTTCGTGCCAGAGTACTATTCACAAGTTACTATTCACGGGTTACTATTCACCCGAATATTATTCACTTGGGTATTTGGGGTACTTTTTATGCTGGGGTACTACTCACGAGGTACTAATCCCGAAGTACTATTCACATGGTACTATTCATGGGGTACTATTTACCCGAAAAATATATTTCTTTTCTGCCCAAATTATTTTTGGTACATGAGTATTATTCTTGAATTTTACTCCACAAAGCAGTATCATGTTGACAATTTGAACGTTATTGAATTCTGGATAAATTAAATTATAAATCTTTAAAATTTATCCTTGAACTTGTTTTATTGAATTATTATGTCATTGCCATCATTCTCATGCTTATATTGTGATGAAATTCATCTTTGGCTTACGTGCAAAGATGGACTGTTGATTATTGGTTTTACAGTTGTATATCTTTGGCTTACGTGCAAAGATGGATTGTTCATTATTGGTTTTACAGTTGTATATCTTTGGCTTACGTGCAAAGATGAACTATATATTGATGGATGAGTATCTTTGGCTTATGTGCATAGATGAACTGTTGATTGGTATGATTATGACCAGGGATTATTTGGTATAATCATGACCACTGTTGGAAAAATGAATATCCTTGGCCCGTAATGTATGGATAATTCGTGGTCATAATACTAATGAATATCCTTGGCCGTAATGCAGGTGTAACGATCGAGAAATTTGTAATTTAAATTAAATATTTATTGAATTGAATAAATATTTTAAATAATTATTTATTGAGGAAAATAAGTAATTGATGAATTGTGATGAATTAATTTAGTAATTAAATTGATTAGTTTAAATTAAATTGAGTAATGATAATTTTATTTGAAGGATTTAATTTAAGGAAATAATTAAATTAAATCAATTGCTTAATATTTAAGAAATTAGTTAAATTAAATGAATTGTTTAATTTAAAGGAAATAAATAAATTAAACAAAGTGACGTTTCTAATTTATTAATTAAATTAGATATATAATTATTTAATTATTTATTATAAGCATAGTTATAATAAGAATATAATTCTTATAATTATAAATTATAAGCTATTAAAATGGTTACATGTGTGACAAGTGTAACTATATAATATAAATATTATTTAAATAATTTAGTTGGGAGAGTTTTTGGTTAGCCAAACAGGGCCTTGTGGCCTTTGGCTTATTCAACTGACGCAAATTTTTTATTTTTCTAACGGAAGGGAACGTGGGAGAGGCCAGTTATATTTTCCTACGCGTCTTATTTTTCCCTAAGGCTAGACAATATAGAAAACACAGAGAAGGTTTGAGAGAAGAAGATAAACACAGAGGGGATTGAGAGTGAGAGCTTGAGAGAAGTTCTTCTGTGATTATCAAGTAGAATATATATATATATATATATATATATATATATATATTCTATGTGATTGGAAATCACGTGAATTGTGGTATGTATATATGTTCATATAGTTTTGCAAAACTTTGTTAATCATCATGTATACTTGTTATTTGTTATCAAATTCGTAAAAATTGGTGTGTATGAAAGAAATTGAAATATCAGTGTTATTGTTCTTATAATATGGCTTAGAAAGTACAAATTTTCATGATCAATACTTGTTATAATCTGTAATTTATTAGTGGATTGTGATAATATGTTAAGAAATGAAAGCAACGTAGTTTAAATCATGTCCATTGATTAAGAAACGAATTCATGGTAATCAAATTCGTTAAAAGTGTAAAAATGGATGAAATTTGGAAAAACTATGGTTTTGATTCCTCAAAATGGTGTATATGTGATATTTTGTATATAGAATGGTGTATAGCATGCTTAACTAGGATATTACAAAGTTTTAGATGTTGAACTGTGGTGAAATTCTGTGGAATTAGGATTTTTGGCCTATAACAGAGTCTAAGTTCGCTCGTTAAAAACTAAAACCGGTGCATCGCTGTGGGCTCATCTGCTCATTGCCAAGACTTTGAGAACTCCAAGATATATCTTTGAGGCGGCCTACCAGTAGCCACATCCTGACAGTGAAGTCTACTACTCACGACTTTAATCATTCATTATAACATGGCTTAATGATTATGTTAACGTGGTAAATGTGTAAAAACAAGGTTAAAGCAGAAGTGTATCATGTACACTTGTGGTTCTGAAATATGTGTGGTAATGAAAGACTTGTGCTAAAATGATAAGATTAACTAAAATTTTACATGTTATGGTATGCTAGCATATCACATAGATATTGTGATTCCACTAAAATGTGTAGGTGAACGTGAGTTTTAATAGTGTAACTTACGCTTGAGGCAAGTTTCCTAACTCTACCTTGTTATTATTAAGCAAGTCTATTTACCTTATCTCAATTACAATTACGTCTGTTTCATAGCTATGCTATCTTTAAGTCAAGCAATCTCTTTATTCCTAAATTTTACATTGAAGTTAAGCAAGCCTATGTGTTCTATCTCGTGTATGATTGTACAAGCTCTTGTAACCTAATTCGTTACATCGAGCGAGTTTTACTATCCTTATTATCATTCGAATCATATATTGTTCTAATACATTGATTCAAAGGAGATTGTTCTAACTCTTCTGAATATAGCGATTTGCATGTATATCATGTTTACTCAATTATATATTGTTGTTATTCAATCTTTGACTTTGATAACCTTGTTCAAAGCTTAATTATTGTATTAAACATTCAAGTAGTAAGCAAACCATTATTCATTGAATTAATCTATAATTGAATAGTGTTCTAAAATTATAGAAACACTAATAAGTTAGTTCCGAGCTAAACTTTCTTTGGTGCGGACTTGTACTCTAAATACTGAGATGAACAACCCTATTATTATTAGGGGATAGTTTACGCTTAGCGTTGAAATGTTTGTGCACAATACATGGTACAAAGGGCTGATCCCCCTAAGTACGTTAAGAAGGATCTTTATCGTCTAAATGACTGTTAAGGTTGAGGTAATAATACTTAAATACCAGAGACATAGTTCGTGGTCTTAAGACCCTCAGATATTGATTTTGAACTTGTTTTCTATTTTGATTCGTAGAACAAGTTCATTATAGTTCAGGAGTCGTTGTTCATTTTCATGTTGTTATCATTGCTACTTCCTATATCAGTGAGCAATTGTTTTCTCACTCTTACATTTAACACTGCAGCTAAAGTTGAAAAGGTCGATTAGCCATCTACTAGCAAAGGAAAGGGCAAGATGTCCAAGTGTTGAAGACTTATGAAAATTTAATTTTAATGAATTACGTTAAAGACTTGTTTTAATATATGATGTATTCCGCAACCTTATGTAATAACTTTAAGGTTAGATTGCCTGGGATTATTTTTGAGATGATGGTGTAACCCTTTAATGGGAAAGACTATTGTTTAAGTTATTTAAATTATGTCTTTATCCTTTATGATGGGTGGTTAGATGTAATGGTTTTGAATAGTGAGCACCAAATTCTGTGGGAATGAAGTACCCGGATTTGGGGGTGTCACAGGTTGGTATCAAAGCTTTAGGTTATGAACCTTAGGTGGGGAAAACCTTAGGAAGTAACCTTTAAGGAAACAGAAAACATAGAGGTGTCCAACTCTTATCGAGTTTTAAGGAATGAATTAAGGTATTCATTGAAGTTAAATAATAAAAGACATTATGTGTTATGTGTTAATAACTTATGTGCTTGCGAGTATCGAAAATGTTAACTTATGTGTTTTAAGGAATATTTTGCTGTCAGGAAGTCTAACGAAGGAGGATCCAGACCAGCTAGGGAAGTAATACCTCAGGTACCTAGAGATGACGAATCCCAGGATATTCATGTAGTGCGGGAGCAGTTGATCCAAGAGGATGAGCCTGTAACCGATCCCGAGGAGGATAGTTCTGAGGAGATAGAGGAGGATGATAAGAAAGAGGATCCTGAGGAGTTTCCACCAAACTCCATATCAGTTGAGATGTATGACGCTCTGTATGACCGTAACATAGAATTGCAGGATAAAGTTGAGGAGCTGAAGGAGATAGTTGAGATGCATCATGCTTCGATAGAGTAGAAGGATGCGAAGATTCAGGAACTTGACTCATGCCTTGGAAACATGGAGTGGGACCTAGTTCATACCAAGGGTCAGCATGAAGACCTGTTGGCAGTAAACGAGAATATGAAGACTGACATGGAGAAATTAAAAGATGACTTCAAGGAGGAATCAGCTAAGCGTGCAAGAGTAGAGGATGCTTGGATGAAGGCGACTCAACGTGCAGACTGTGCTAAGGCTAAGGTCCAGGTGAAGAAGGCCAAGATGAACGAGATGGATTACGCTTTTAATTCGGCGATTGATAGGGCCCAGGATCGAGTATTTTATTATCCACCTCAGTTTGAGAATTCGTCGTGGTTTATGATGGATTGTAGAATGACTTATCGTATAATGGAGGAAGAGCGTCGAGAAGCCTTACGACAACTTAATATGCATAGATAGAATAAGAGTGATAATAGTACGTGGTTAATGATGTGAATAAATAAATTGTGAATCCCTTATTTTGAGATGAATAAAGGGATAATATGAGTATATAATCCTGAAACTTGTCTAGTTCAGGAAAGTGAATGTTAATAGTGATTATGATATCCTTAACATGTTTTAAAATAGTTATGAATGAATAAAATATCAAAGTTTATTTGAAATGTTATGTTTTAAAGCTTTAATCTTAGAATGTTTAAGTTAAACTTCAAATACCCAAGAAGTTGAGTAATGAACTAATCAAGCGCATATTTTAGCAGAAAATGCCTCCTAGAAGAAGACAACCACGTTAGCAAGCACCTCTTGAGGGGTCTACTAATAATAATAACGAGGCCAATGCTAATCCGGTTCAGCAGTTGGTAGCTCTGTTGATGGGCACGACATTTAAGTAATTCAAAGCGGTTGGACCGCCAGAGTTTAAAGGGTCTATGAATCCAGTGGAAGCCCAAACCTGGATCATGGAAATGGAGAAAGTGTTCGACGTTGCTAGAGTTAACGAGGATCAGAAGACTGCGTTTGCAACGTTCATGCTGAAGTCTGAATCTAGCTACTGTTGGCAGGAAAATATGGTTTGTGGAGGACAAGGAGTGATAGCGTGGGATAGATTTAAGGAAATGTTTTTTGAAATGTACTTTCTAGCAAGTTCTCGAAATCAGCTGGAAGTGCAATTTCTGGAGCTGAAGCAAGGAACTATGATGGTGCTAGAATATGCTACAAAGATTAACGAATTGGCAAGGTTTGCTACATATCAAGTCAATACCGACGAGAATAAAGAAGGAATATTCGAACAAGGATTGAAGCCCTGGCTTTACATCAAGGTTTCAATGTTCCAGCTGAACACATTTGCGGCTGTACTGGAAAAGGAAATTATCGTGGAAGGTGGAAGCAATGCCTTGACCAAGTACAATCAAGAACAGAAAAAGAGGAAGAATGAGAATAAGAACAAGGCTGGTGGTAGTAATGTTGGAAGTAATAGTTTGAAGAGGAAGTGGAGTGAGAATTCGACTGCGGGAAGACAGCAAGGAAATCAGCAGAAGAAAAAGTTTGAAGCTTGTGTGACGTACGGAAAGAACCATACTAGAGTATGTTTAAAGGGAAAGCGAGTGTGTTTCAACTGTGGTCAGGAGGGACATTGCACCGAACTGTTTCATTCCAAAGAAAGGAGCATGTTTTACTTGCGGTTCAAAAGATCACATGGCTCGTGATTGCCCTAAGAAGCCAGCGGGAAGCGCAAGTGGCAGAAAGGGAAACAACAATAGTGGTGGTGCATTGACTATCTCTGGACCAGCACAGTCAAGCCGACCTACTGCGAGGACTTTCTATATGACCGTGTAGGATGTTATATAGTCTAAAGATGTGGTGTCAGGTATCATTCCGATTAATGGTATTAATGCTTGTGTACTATTTGATTCGGGTGCTACTTGTTCATTTATATCCTATAAATTTGCTCAGAACGTAGAATTTCCCAAGGAAGAATTAGAATTTTCCTTAAGTATAGAGATTGCGAATAAGGAAGTGATTCCTGTCAGATACATATATAGGAATTGTAGGGTGGTTATAAAAGGGCATGAGATGATGGTAGATTTGATACCAATTAGACTTGGTGAATTCAATGTTATACTGGGAATGGATTGGTTATTCAATTACGGATCAGTAATTGATTGCCAAAGGAAGTGTGTTAACCTTTGACGGATGTGTTCTTTGGCAGCAAGTCACCTCGACAAGCAAGTTGTCTGACGGTGATGTAAGCCTAGAAGTTGTTGAGACAAGGATGTGTAGGATACTTAGCCTACATAGTCGATACACAGAAGAAAAGTGCGAAGCTAGAAGTGATACTGATCATAAGTGATTTTGCAGACGTATTTCCAAACGATTTTCCGGGTCTTCCATCGGATCGACAAATCGAGTTTGTGATTGACTTACTACCAGGAATGACCCCGATATCTAAGGCACCATACAGAATGGCCCCGATAGAAATGAAGGAGTTGATGGTGCAATTGCAAGAATTGCTTGACAAGAAATATATTCAGCCGAGTGTTTCGCCATGGGGAGCATCGGTGTTGTTTGTTAAGAAGAAAGATGGATCGATGCGACTCTGCATTGATTACCGAGAATTGAATAAGGTCACGATTAAAAATAAGTATCCATTGCCTATAATCGATGACCTGTTCGATCAGTTAAAGGGAGCGAGGTATTTCTCTAAGATAGACTTGAGAAGTGGTTATCATCAGTTGAAGGTGAGGCCGAAGGATGTACCAAAAACAGCGTTCAGAAGTGGTGGTGTTTATTGATGATATATTGGTATATTCCAAAACCAAGGAGGAACATGTGGAACATTTGAGATTGACGTTGGAAACGTTAAGAAAAGAGAAGTTATACGCTAAGTTCTCAAAATATGAATTTTGGTTGGAACGTGTACAGTTTCTCAGGCACGTTATTGATAAGGACAAAATTTCTGTAGATCCATCTAAGGTCAAGTCGTAATAAATCGGGATCTACCAAGACACCGCGTCGTAAGTAAGGAGTTTCTTAGGACTAGCGGGTTACTACAGGCGTTTTATTCAAGACTTTTCCAAAATCGCAACTCCGTTGACAAATTTAACTAGGAAAGCGGTAAGTTTGTTTGGACAGAAAAGTGTGAGGAAAATTTTCAAGAATTGAAGAAGATGTTAAGTTCAGCACCTGTGTTGTCGTTGCTTGATGATACAGGAAATTTTGTGGTGTATAGTGACACATCGCATAAAGGACTAGGCTGTGTACTTATGCAGAATGGCAGAGTTATTGCGTATGCATCACGTCAGTTGAAAGATTACGAGAAAGGGTATCCGACTCATGACTTGGAGTTGGCGGCAGTAATGTTTGCCTTGAAAATTTGGTGACATTATCTTTATGGAGAGAGGTGTGAGATATATACCGACCATAAAAGTCTGATATGAGACCCCATATTTTATGAATAAAGATTTTAATTTCTCAAAATATTTTTTTTGAATATTATGGTGTAGAATTGATATAATATTATAGTTGTGGGTAATATTTATAAATTTTGAAAATTAAGCAAGTGGTTATATAATATTCAATTAGTCGGAGAATATTCATTTTAACAGGGAATATTCGTACGATGGTACAATCATTGGTGGATCACACAACGGAAGTATTGTCGTAGTAAGAAAATGACAGAATTATCTTTTATTAAAAATAACGGTGAAAGTGTTACCGTTAAAACCGCTGAACTACCCTAGTAGTAAAAAATACAATGTCATACGCATCTTGCATAGTAGCAGAGCACGGTATTGATTCTTATCGATGCTTATGTGAGAAGTCACTCGCTTATACTCAATTATTGATACGAAAGAATTGTTGCATCATATCTCTCTTATATTATTGATTCAATTATTGTCACAAGATCATCTCAGATAATATGTTATATTATTAAATCAATAATTGAGATGGCAAAGTTATTCATATTATTATTTTCAATATTGACAATGTCTAGAAGTTCTGTCAAGGAGAGGTTTGGTCATCTAATTGCGCGCCAATAAGGAGAAATCCTTATCGGAAAGCCCCCTCTTTCCTGGGAAAGACCTGATTATTAAATATTGTGAATTATAATATTAATGATGAATAAGTTCGTGTTGATTAACGATGAAATTGATAGTTCCATTGTGTTGGAATTATTAGTGTTAGTGAAAATCAACATTTATTTCGATAACAATTGATGTCTGGAGCTTATATTGACCAATCGGGTAATTAACCGGATAAATGAGCAATTAATTGATATTAATTCACATGATTATAACTATTTGTTCACATGTGTGTACTATTAATTCACATTCTTGTACTATTAGGGGAGTTGGTGCAAGATTGATAATACTTGCATGACTAATTTAAAAATGGAAGTATAGATGGAGGTACTATATTATAATTCATATTTTCACATGTCTAGAACTATTGATTCACATGATTTACTATTGATTCACATTATTTACTATTAAGGGAGGTGGTGCAAGTTTGATAATACTTGCAGGACTAAATTAAAAATGAAGAAAAAGAGGAAGGTATTATACTCTAATATTTAGAGCCCCAAAACGTGCAATTATCGAAACTATATTTTCCTATAAATAGAAGCTCACTCTTCCTTCATTTCTCACCAATTCACAAAAACTATAGAGAAATTATTATAGAGAGAAATTATAGAGAGAAAGAAGTAGAGAAGTCTGCTACCTCACTATTTCAGTTTTCTTCTAAGGTAAGGGGTATTATTTATTTCGTATTCATGAAGAGAGCTTCTGTTATTCCATTCTTTATTATTATGTTGGAATAACCTGTCTATGCGAAGTACCGCATACATGGTGAAATTCTTTCCATTATTCCATTCTTTATTATGTTGAATAACTCGCCTACATCGCAAGTACCGCATACACGGTGAAATTCTTCCGTTATTCCATTCTTTATTATTCGTTGGAATATCCATGTCTGCATGCGGATTACGTGCGACTGATTCCATTCTTTATTATTACATTGGAGTATCCTCGTCTGCAAGGCGTATTACATGCATGACCGGTTTCATTATTTATTATTCTATTGGAATAACTTTCATGCATGCGGGTCTATCGCATGCTCGATGAATTCTTCTCGTTATTCCACTCTTTATTATTCTCATTGGAATAACTCCGCCTATGTGGATTATCGCATGCATGGTGAATGATCATTCGTATTCATTCTTTATTAAATTGTGGAAATGATCTGTCTACGTGGATTATCGCATGGCGGGTGAAAATCCATTTACAGTTTTGTATATTCTATTAAACTCGTATGAGATATCATTTCTTTTGTACTCATCATGGAATATCATTTTGTTTGGTATTTTTTTACGAGTTACTATTCACCCAGTTACTATTCACTCTAGTATTATTCACTCGGGTATTCGGGGCACTTTTTATGTCGGAGTACTATTCATGAGTTACTATTCACGGGTTACTATTCACCCAAATTACTATTCACCCGAATATTATTCACTTGAGTATTTGGGGTACTTTTCATGTCGGGGTACTATTTACGAGATACTATTCCTGAAGTACTATTCACGGGGTACTATTTACCGAAAAAATATATTTCTTTTCTGTCCAAATTATTTTTGGTACATGAATATTATTCTTGAATTTTACTCTACAAAGCACTATCATGTTGACAATTTGAACGTTATTGATTTCTGGATAAATTAAATTATAAATCTTTAAAATTTATCCTTGAACTTGTTTTATTGAATTATTATGTCATTGTTATCATCCCCATGCTTATATTGTGATTAAAGTTATCTTTGGCTTACGTGCATAGATGGACTTGGTATGATTATGACTAGGGATTATTCGGTATAATCATGACCGTAATGTAATGAATTATGTGGTAAAAGTCCTCATTGACCTGTAGTTCATTGATGGACAGTTGTTGGTATGATTATGACCGTGATTATTCAAAGATAATCATGACCATTGATGATTACATGAATATCCTCGGCCGTGTAGTGCATGGATGATTCGATGATGTGGCTTATTTATTAAGCTGAGTCTCAGCGATAAAGTTGATGAAAAACTTTTTAAATCATAGAAGATAGTAGATTTTATGCTCTACTTGACTCTTCTAATGGATTGCTTATTTCGCTGCAATTGTTGATCTAAAACTTGTTTGTATTCTATCAGTTGTTATACTATTGAAGGCTAAGGATAATTTATTCTGCATTATCTTAGTCATAATATTTCTTATTGGGCTAGTTGAGCTTACCCTTTCTTTCATTGTTCTTTTCAAGAAATGAGAATATAAATTTGGACGAAGCCTGGGAATGGAGTGATGGTCCAGGATAAATGGCTTTATTAGTCCTCACTATTTTACGGAATAATGTGATAATAATTGTAATGAGGACACCATTGAGTATGGATATTGTCTAGATGATAATATTCTTGTTTAAACTCTCAGCTATGTTTTGTCGTATTTTACACCACTATTGTATAATTAAGTTGTATTTGAATTTATATACCATGTATCTGGCGACTCAAGATGGGTGATGTATACCTGTTTTGGGGGCGTCACAGTTGGTATCAAAGCTTAGGGATATGATCCTTAGCTGAGATGTGAGATAAAAACTAGGAGGGGAGAGACGGGGAATTCTTTCGCTAGTATGACCTACTTAAGTTTATTTGGTATTTAATTGGTCGGTCAGAGTATATGGATAATATGTGATATGTCAATTAACCCTTGTTTTGTGATAGTGTTTGAAAATGGCATCCAAAATGTTGAGATCAAGAATGAAGCACATGAGACCGCTTGAGTCACTAACGATCAATACCGAGGATAATGTGCAACAGGAAGACAATAATCCTCAGGTAAAGAATAACACCGATGAAATGGTGAACGATGGGATGTTCAGAGGCTTTATGCAATTCATGCAACATCAGGCGAGAGCGGCTCCTATTCAAAATGCAGGTGGAAGCACTGGCAACTCTCGGACGGTCATCGCTAAACAGTTCAAGGAGCTGGGACCACCGAAGTTTTTGGGAAAGCCAAAACCACTTAAGGCGAAGACGTGGTTAAAGTAGATCACCAAGATATTTGATGTCTTGGGATGCTCCGAGGAGCAAAAGGTTCCCTTTGCAACCTTTATGTTGGGTGAGTAGGCAAATTACTGGTGGGAATCTGTAAAACGTACCCAACCTGACGCACTCAAGATGTCTTGGGAGAAGTTCCAAGAGCTGTTCAACGATAAGTACTTTCCCTAAAGTATTCTTCACATGAAGGAGGTGGAGTTTATCAAGTTGGAGCAAAAGAATATGACCGTGTCGCAATACGAGGCTAAATTTGTCGAGTTATCCCGGTTTGCATCCCATTTGGTCGATAATGAGGAGCGAATGACGCGAATGTTTCTAAGAGGTTTAAAACCTGAAATAGTCAATACCTCATTTCTCATAAATTGTGTTTGTATTCAGATGTAGTGAATAGGGCTCAGTTATTGGAGCGCGATAATGAGCCAGCCCAACCAAAGGTTAACGACCAACAACACGATAATAATCATACCATTGGCAACGGTCATCGGAATAATGATAACCATCGTGGGGGAAATTATCATGCCAAGAATGGTAACCACTTTGGTGGTAATAATGGCCCAGAAAATAGGAGTGGAAATTTCAAGAAGAGAAGGTTCAACAACGATGAAAAGATAGCAGCACCAACACCCGTTTTCAAGGAAGGAGAACGACCACCAATTGTATGCCTCAAATGCGGAGGGGAGGGACATATCACTCCAAGATGCACGATGCAGTCCAAAACATGTTACAATTATGGAAAAGAAGGTCACCTAGCCCGATTTTGTCGTGCACCAAAGCCAAGTCCAGTTGGGACGGTGGCACCAAAGGCGGATATGGACAAAACAAAGTCGATGGTTTCAAGAAGAGCATTTTTTGTACTTCTCAAAAAGCGAGTAACCCAAACGAAGTTAGCACGTGTTAGTTAATTATAAATTCTTATGAAGTTTATACCTTATTAGATACCGGTTCTACCCATTCTTTTATCTCTCTTGCTTGCGCTCAACGTTTAAATTTGGCTCCGGAGAAATTAGACTTTGACTTATCGGTTGAAACTCCGTTAGGAGAAACCTTCATTTCATGTGTTATCCAAGTCTTGGATGAGAGTCACAGTTTTTAAATGATATTTCTATCGTTAATAAATTTCCTGACGTATTCTCAATGAACTTCTTAGCCTACCCCTAGAGCGTGAAATCGAATTTTTTATTGACCCCAGTACAAAACTCATTTATTCAACCCTTAAATATTTCTTCAACCAAAACGAACGTATTATGCGCCAAAGACGTTGGCTTGAGCTGTTGAAGATTACGATCATATCATTCAATATCATTGTGGAAGAGAGAACGTGGTAGCTGACACGTTGAGTAGAAGATTGTATGCGTTTACGAGTGTGATGTTGTTAACACAAAAACCCATTTCGTATAACTTATAAATGATGAAGATAGAGTTAAAGACTCTAGGAACCCACATGAAGATAACGAATATACGAGTAGAATCGACTTTAATCGATAAAGTTAAAGCCGCTCAAGCTACACACCGAATCTGATGAATGTGAAAAAGAAGGTTCAAGAAGGCGTTATCTCAACCCTCAATTTAATTGGCCCATTTGAAATCCTCGATTGAGTAGAAACTGTGGCCTATAGACTCATTTTACCGCCAAGTATGTCGTGTGTTCATAACGTTTTCACGTATCGTTGTTAGTAAAAATTTAGTCTTGGGGGACTTTGGAGCCAAATTTTAGAATAATTAATGAATCTGAAAAATTATGAAATCATGGGGGTTTTATAGAACATGTTACAAGCTTTCCATAACCTCAAAAACGGACTAATTCTGATAACGGATGAAGAAGTTATGAAGATTTAAAGTATGTGTGTCAAAAGTTGCAAAATCTGGAAAATTGGAGTTTAGTGTAAAATCCGAAATTTTACGAATAAAGATTAATTTTCTCGAAATATTTTTTTAAATATTATGGTGTGAATTTCGGATAATGTTATAGTTGTGGGTAGTATTTATAAATTTTGCAAAGTATGCAAGTTGTTATATAATATTCGATTGGTCGGGGAATATTCGTTTTAACAGGAAATATTCGTACGACGGCACAATCATTGGTGGACCTCATAATGAAATTATTGTTGGATTGAGAAAACGACAAAAATATTTTTATGAAAATAACGGCAAACGTTTTACCATTAATACTGTTGAACTACTCGGTAGTAAAAGTACAGTAATACGCGTGGTTGCATAGTAGCACACGGTATTGATTATTGATGCTTACGTGAGAAGTCACTCAATTTTGTTCAATTATTGCTACAGTAATTGCTGCATAGTATCTCACGTTATTTGTTTCAATTAGTGTCGATATTTTATATATTATTAAATCAATAATTGAGATGACAGAGTTATTAATATTATTATTTGCAATATTAACGATGTCTAGATGTTCTGCCACGGAGAGGTTTGGTCACCTAATTGCATGCCAATAGGGAGAAATCCTTATTGGAAAGCCCCCTCTTTCCTGAGAATGACCTGGTCGATTAATAGTGTGAATTATAATAATGATGATGAAGTTTTGTTTTATTAGTATTATTAATGTAATAAAATAGAAAAGTTTTTTATATAAAATAGAATACTTTTATAAAGTTATTCGTTTTATTAGACTATAAATAAAATATATTATATTCTATTATGCATAGTATTTTGCATAGTAAAATCTTTTTATATAAAACAAAATACTTTTATAAAGTTATTTATTTTATTAGACAATAATTAGAATATATTATATTTTATTATGCATAGTGCCTGCATAGTGTTTGTATAGTAAAAATATTTTTATATAAAACATAATACTTTTATAAAGTTATTCGTTTTATTAGATTATAAATAGAATATATTATATTTTATTTAAAAGATTTTGTTTTATTAGAATATTTTATAGTAAACCAATCTGGACCGTCCGTTTAAAAGTAAATCAATCTGGACTGTTCAGGAATTAGTTACTATTCAGTCCATTCTCCTATAAATAGAAGCTCATTCCTTCATTATTTCTTATGAATTAACTGAAACTCTAGAGAGAGAAACTATAGAGAGAAAGAAGAAAAGTATTCTGCTACTTCACTACTCCTATATCCAGTTTATTCTAAGGTAAGGGGTATTATTTCTTTCATATTCATGAAGAGAACTTCTGTTATTCCATTCTTTATTATTCTATTGGAATAACCTGTATACGCGGACTACCCCATACTTGGTGAAATTCTTTTGTTATTCCATTCTTTATTATTATGTTGGAATAACTTTGCCTACATCTGCAATCGCATTTATGGTGAAATTCTTCATTATTCCATTCTTTATTATTCTGTTGGAATAACTCAGATCTGGATTACCCGATACTTGGTGAAATTCTTCCATTATTCCATTCTTTATTATTATGTTGAATAACTTTGTCATCTGAATACCGCATACATGGTGAAATTCTTCTGTTATTCCATTCGTTATTATTCTGTTGGAACATCCTGTTGGTGCGAATTTCGCCTGACCTGGTTCCGTTATTTATTATTCTGTTGGAATATCCTATCAGTGCGTTTACGCATAACCTGGTTCCATTATTTATTATCCTGTTGGAACATCCTGTCGGTGCGAATTTTGCCTGACCTGGTTCCGTTATTTATTATTCTCATTGAATATCCCATGCGTGCGTTCTTACGCATGACCGAATCCGTTATTTATTATTCTGTTGGAATAACCGCATGCAAGCGGGTTTATCGCATGCCTGGTGATTTCTTTTGTTATTCCATTCTTTATTATACTCAGTTGGTTCAAGTTTTGACTTCTATACTCCATGAAATTAGTGGAATATCCTTGATATTTGGGCTTCATCCAGTATCTTTTCGTGGAAATATTCTTCTGAGCATTCTTGAATTTTACTCCACAAAGCAGTATCATGTTGACAATTTGGACGTTATTGGTTCCTGGATAAATTAATTCTTGAACTTGTTTTATTGAATTATTATGTCATTGTCATCATCCTCATGTTTATATTATGTTGAAAGTCATCTGTGGCCTGTAGTGCATAGATGGACTTGGTATGATTATAACCAGGGATTATTCAGTATAATCATGACTGTAATATTACAAATGATGTGGAAAAAGTCCTCATTGGCCCGTAGTGCATTGATGGACAGTTTTTGGTATGATTATGGCTAGGATTCTCTTCGGCCAAGGGTGCAAAGATGAATTATTTTATGGCATGATCGTGATCACTGATGAAAACACAATTATCTTTGGCCCGTAGTGCATGGCTAATTCGTGGTCGTTATACTAAATAATATCCTTGGCCTGTAGTGCAGGGATGATTTGATGATGTGGATTATTTATTAAGTTGAGTCTCAGCGATAAAAGTGATGGAAAACCTTTTAAATCATAGAAGATAGTAGATTTTATTCTCTATTTGACTCTTCTAATGGATTGTTTGTTCCGCTGCAGTTAAACTTGATGTCTATTGTATTTTATCAGTTTAACATTGTTGAAGACTAATGAAAATTTATTTTGCATTATCTTAGTCATAATATTTCTTATTGGACTAGTTGAGCTCACCCTTTCTTTCACTGTTCTCTTCAGGAAATGAGAATATAGCTGGGATGAGTCGGGGAATGGAGTGACGGTCCAGATGATAACATTAGTAGTCCTCACTATTCTGTTAAATAGTGTGACAATAAATGTAATGAGGACTCCTTTGAATGTGGATATTGTCTTGATGACAATATTCTTATTAAAACTCTCAGCTATGTTTTGTCGTATTGTTTACACGACGTTTGTATAATTAAGTTGTATTTGTATTTTGTACCATGTATTTGGCGACTCAAGATGGGTGATGTATACCTATTTTTGGGGGCGTCACAGTTGGTATCAAAGCTTAGGGATATGATCCCTAGCTGAGATGTGAGACAAGAACTAGGAGGGGAGAGACGGGGAATTCCTTCGCTAGTATGACCTACCTAAGTTTATTTGGTATTTAATTGGTCGGTCAGAGTATAGCGATAATATATGATTTATTAATTAACCCTTGTTTTGTGGCAGTATTTGAAAATGGCATCTGAAAATGTTGAGGTAAGCAATGGAGCACATGAGACCGTTGAGTCACCGTTGATCAATAGCCAGAATAATGTGCAACAGGGAGGCGATAATCCTCATGTAAACAACAACACTGATCAAATGACGAACAACGGTACGTTTAGGAGCTTTTTAGAATTCATGCAACACCAAACGAGAGAGACTCATGTTCATAATGTAGATGAAAACAATGACAAACCACGGTTAGTCACCGCTAAGCAATTCAAGGAGCTGGGACCACCAGAGTTTTTGGGAAAGCCAGACCCACTTAAGGCAGAGACGTGGATTAAGCAGATCACCAAGATATTTGATGTCTTGGAATGCTCAGAGGAGCAAAAAGTTCCATTCGCCACCTTTATGTTGCGTGAAGAAGCAGATCATTAGTGGGAATCTGTAAAACGTACCCAGCCTGACGCACTCAAGATGTCTTGGGAGAAATTTCAAGAATTGTTCAACGACAAGTACTTTCCTGAAAGTATTAGTCACATGAAGGAGATGGAATTTATCAAGCTAGAGCAAAACAATATGACCGTGTCGCAATACGAGGTTAAGTTTACGGAATTATCCCGATTTGCATCCCATTTGGTTGATAATGAGGAACGAATGACGCGAATGTTTCTGTGAGGTTTGAAACCCGATATACGTCAATACCTTATTTCTCACAAACTTTGTTTATATTCAGATGTTGTGAATAGGACTCAGTTATTGGAGCGCGATAATGAGTCAGCACAACCAAAAGGCAACAACCGACAACACGATAATAATTGTACTGGTGGCAACGACCATTGGAACAATGATAACCATCGTGGGAGAAATTATCATGCCAAGAATGGTAACAACTTCGGTGGTAATCATGGCCAAGATAATAGAAGTGGAAATTTCAAGAAGAGAAGGTTCAATAATGATGGAAAGACAGCAGCATCAGCACCTGTTTCAATGGAAGAAGAACGACCACCGATCGTATGCTTCAAATGTGGACAGGAGGGACACATCCGTCCAAACTGTACGCAGTAATCCAAAGCGTGTTTCAATTGCGGAAGAGAAGGCCACCTAGCTCGATTTTGTCGTGTAGTGAAGTCAAGTCAAGCTGGGATGGTGACGCCAAAGGATGTCCCAGACAAGTCAAAGTCGGTAGTTTATGTGAGAGTGTTTGTCGAGGAACCCAAATGAAGTTGTCACTGGTAAGTTAATCATAAACGCTTACGAAGTCTATATCTTATTAGATACCGGTTCTACCCACTCTTATATTTCACCTAGTTGTGTTCAATGTTTGGACTTGGCTATTGAGAATATAGAATTTGACTTATCTATTAAAACTCTGTTAGAAGAAACCTTCGTTACATCAATTATTTATAAATCTTGTTTGATTCAAATCGACACTTTCACGTTACCTGTCGATCTTATCTCTTTGAAAATACTTTCCTTTGATATGATTTTTTAGAAATCGATTGGTTAATTACTCATCATGCTTTTCGTAAGGTTGTTATCTTTCATATTCCTAACCAACCTGTTATGCGAATTCAAGCAACCAAACCACTAAAGTTAATCACTGTCATATCAAGCCATAAGTAAAGAGCCCCGATCCTTTCGTTGTTGACTTCCTTGTGTGGAATGCACTGAAGCCAGACTTTCCGTAGTGGACGTCGTGAATAACGGTGGCAAGTTGATAGGTATCAATGTGACGTGTTATCCAAGTCTTGGATGAGGGTCACAGTTTTGAATGATATTTCTATCGTTAATAAATTTCCTTGCGTATTCTGAAGACTTCTTAGTCTACCCCTAAAGCGTGAAATCGAATTTTGTACTGACCCCAGTACAAAACCCCATTTCTAAAACCCTTAAATATTTCTTCAACCAAAACGAACGTATAATGCGCCAAAGACGTTGGCTCGAGCTGTTGAAGATTATGACCATACCATTCAATATCATTGTGGAAGAGCGAACGTGGTAGCTGACGCGTTGAGTAGAAGATCGTATGCGTTTACGAGTGCAAATATACGAACCCACGTGAAGATAACGAATATACGAATAGAATAGACTTTAATCGATAAAGTTAAAGCCGCTCAAGCTAAATACTCAGAGTTGATAAATATGAAGAAGAAGGTTCAAGAGGGCGTTATTCTAGAAGCAAGAATCGATGAAGAGAGGAAATCTCAACCCTTGATTTTATTGGCCCATTTGAAATCCTTGATGGAGTAGGAACTGTGGCCTATAGACTCGTTTTACCGCCAAGTATGTCGCGTGTTCATAACGTTTTTCGCGTATCGATGTTACGTAAATATGTGGACGACCCGAACCACATTATTGATTTAGAACCGGACGAGATAACGGATAATTTAACGTATGATGATGTACCTGTTAAAATACTGGAATATATTATACGCTTAAAGGTTATACCTCAAGAGTTAAAATCTGACAAAGTGTCCATATCTGTTCGGTGTACAAGGTACGTACGTAAATTTCGAGGGTGAAATTTCATAAGGAGGGGAGATTGTAAAATCCCAAATTTTACGAATAAAGATTTAATTTTCTCGAAATATTTTTTTGAATATTATGGTGTGAATTTGAGATAATGTTATAGTTATGCGCAAGATTTATAAATTTTGCAAAGTATGCAAGTTGTTATATAATATTCGATTGGTCGGGGAATATTCATTTTAACAGGAATATTCGTATGCGATGACACAATTATTAGTGGACCCCACAATGTAATTATTGCTTGATTGAGAAAATAACAAAATATTTTTTATGAAAATAACTATGAAGTTTTACCATTAATACTGTTGAACTACTCGGTAGTAAAAGTACAGTAATATGCGTGGTTGCATAGTAGCACACAGTATTGATTATTGATGCTTACGTGAGAAGTCACTCAGTTTTGTTCAATTATTGCTACAGTAATTGTTGCATAGTATCTCACGTTATTTGTTTCAATTAGTGTCGATATTTTATATATTATTAAATCAATATTTGAGATGATAGAGTTATTAATATTATTATTTGCAATATTAACGATGTCTAAAAGTTCTGCCAAGGAGAAGTTTGGTCACCTAATTACGCGTCAATAGAGAAAAAGCCTTATTGGAAAGCCCCCTCTTTCCTGGGAACGACCTGGTCGATTAATAGTGTGAATTATAATAATGATGATGAAATTTTGTTTTATTAGTATTATTAATGTAATAAAATGTAAAATCTTTTTATATAAAAATGTAATACTTTTATAAAGTTATTCGTTTTATTAGACTATAAATAGAATATAATATATTCTATTATGCATAGTGTTTTTTCATAGTAAAATCTTTTTATATAAAAATGTAATACTTTTATAAAGTTATTTGTTTTATTAGAAAATAATTAGAATATATTATATTTTATTATGCATAGTATTTGCATAGTGCTCAGATAGTGTTTGCATAGTAAAAATCTTTTATATAAAATGGAATACTTTTATAAAGTTATTCGTTTTATTAAATTATAAATAGAATATATTATATTTTATTTAAAAGATTTTGTTTTATTAGAATATAAACCAATCTGGATCGTCTGCTTTAAAAGTAAATCAATGACCGCTTAGAATTAGTTACTATTCACCATTCTCCTATAAATGAAAGCTCATTCCTTCATTATTTCTTACGAATTCACCGAAACTCTAGAGAGAGAAACTATAGAGAGAAAGAAGAAAAGTATTCTCGCTACTTCACTACTCCTATATCCAGGTTTGTTCTAAGGTAAGGGGTATTATTTCTTTTCGTATTCATGAAGAGAACTTACATTATTCCATTCTTTATTATTCATTGGAATAACTCTGTATCTGTGGACTACCCTATACTTGGTAAAATTCTTCATTATTCCATTCTTTATTATTATGTTGGAATAACTGTCTATCTGAAGAACCGCATACATGGTGAAATTCTTCTGTTATTCCATTCTTTATTATTCTGTTGGAATAACCTGTATATGCGGACTACCCTATACTTTGTGAAATTCTTCTGTTATTCCTTTCTTTATTATTATGTTGGAACATCCTATCGGTGTGAATTTCGCCTGACCTGGTTCCGTTATTTATTATTCTGTTGGGATATCCTGTCTGTGCGTTTACGCGTGACCTGGTTCCGTTATTTATTATTCTGTTGGAACATCCTATCGATGCGAATTTCGCCTGACCTGGTTCCATTATATATTATTCTGTTGGATGATTTGATGATGTGAATTATTTATGCCTGTAGTGCAGGGATGATTTGATGATGTGGATTATTTATTAAGCTGAGTCTCAGCGATAAAAGTGATGAAAAACCTTTTAAATCATAGAAGATAGTAGATTTTATTCTCTACTTGACTTTTCTAATGGATTGTTTGTTCCGCTGCACTTAAACTTGATGTCTATTGTATTTTATCAGTTTAACATTGTTGAAGACTAATGAAAATTTATTCTGCATTATCTTAGTCATAATATTTTTTACTGGGCTAGTTGAGCTCACCCTTTCTTTCACTGTTCTCTTTAGGAAATGAGAATATAGCTGGGACGAGTCGGGGAACGGAGTGACGGTCCAGATGATAGCATTAGTACTCCTCACTATTCTGTTAAATAGTGTGACAATAAATGTAATGAGGACTCCTTTGAATGTGGATATTGTCTAGATGACAATATTCTTATTAAAACTCTCAGCTATGTTTTGTCGTATTGTTTACACGAAGTTTGTATAATTAAGTTGTATTTATATTTTGTACCATGTATTTGGCGACTCAAGATGGGTGATGTATACCTATTTTTGGGGGCGTCACATTAAGTGCCAAAGATCGAGCGCCTAGGCACTAGGCTTGGTGCTTAGAATCTTTTCTTGGGCGCCTAGGCGCTTGCCCAAGGCCAAATTTGGGCGCCTAGGCGCTGGTCAAGTGTTAAGCCAAAATCTGTCTGGATGTCCTTTAGTAAATTGGGCATAATATTTTATTACAAACTCCGATTGAGGTGATTCAGGATGATTCGGAAAGATAACGAGTAGACCTAAATCTTTCATTTTTTATATTTTGAGATTTGAGGTGGGTATCAAGGCCTAAAATGGCTATTTTAGGGACTGGTGTACATTCAGAGGCAATAAGAGGACATCGGGCATGCACGTATGCAACGTGTAATGTTTTTGATGGTAAAGGTATTCAAGGTATCTTCACCTCTTCAGCATACCAGGTACGTACGTAAATTTCGAGGGTGAAATTTCATAAGGATGGGAGATTGTGAGACCCCAGATTTTATGAATAAAGATTTTAATTTCTCGAAATATTTTTTTTGAATATTATGGTGTGGATTTGATATAATGTTATAGTTGTGGGTAATATTTACAAATTTTGCAAAGTAAGCAAGTGGTTATATAATATTCGATTGGTCGGGGAATATTTGTACGACGGCACAATCATTGGTAGACCCCACAACAGAAGTATTGTTGTAGTAAGAAAACGACATAATTATCTTTTATTAAAAATAACGGCAAAAGTGTTACCGTTAAAACTGTTGAACTACCCCATAGTAAAAGTATAGTAATACGCATGGTTTCATTGTAGCACATGATATTGGTTATTAATGCTTACGTGAGAAGTCACTCAGTTATACTCAATTATTGCTACAGTAATTGTTGCATCATATCTCTCATATTATTGATTCAATTATTGTCACAAAGATCATCATATAATATGTTATATTATTAAATCAATAATTGAGATGGCAAAGTTATTCATATTATTATTTTCAATATTGACAATGTCTAGAAGTTCTGTCAATGAGAGGTTTGGTCATCTAATTGCGCGCCAATAAGGAGAAATCCTTATCAGAAAGCCCCCCCTTTCCTGAGAACGACTTGATTGTTAAACATTGTGAATTATAATATTAATGATGAATAAGTTCGTGTTGATTAAAGATGAAATTGATAGTTCCATTGTGTTGGAATTATTAGTGTTAGTGTTGACATTTATTTCGATAACAATTGATATCTGGAGGTTATATTGACCAATCGGGTAATTAACCGGATAAATGAGCAATTAATTACTATTAATTCACATAATTATAACTATTTGTTCACATGTGTGTACTATTGATTCATATTCTTGTACTATTAGGGGAGTTGGTGCAAGATTAATAATACTTGCATGACTAAGTTAAAAATGGAAGTATAGATGGATGTACTATACTGTAATTCGTATTTTCATATGTCTAGAACTATTGATTCACATGATTTACTATTGATTCACATTATTTACTATTAGGGGAGGTGGTGCTAGTTTGATAATACTTGCAGGACTAAATTAAAAATGAAGAAAAAGAGGAAGGTATTATACTCTAATATTTAGAGCCCCAAAACGTGCAATTATCGAAACTATATTTTCCTATAAATAGAGACTCACTCTTCCTTCATTTCTCACCAATTAACAAAAGCTATAGAGCAATTATTATAGAGAGAAATTATAGAGAGAAAGAAGAAGAGAAGTCTGCTACCTCACTATTTCAGTTTTCTTCTAAGGTAAGGGGTATTATTTATTTCGTATTCATGAAGAGAGCTTCTGTTATTCCATTCTTTATTATTATGTTGGAATAACCTGTCTATGCGAAGTACCGCATACATGGTGAAATTCTTCTGTTATTCAATTCTTTATTATGTTGGAATAACCTGTCTATGGGAAGTACCGCATACATGGTGAAATTCTTCTGTTATTCCATTCTTTATTATTCTGTTGGAATATCCTGTCTGTGCGGATTACGGATGACCTGGTTTCATTCTTTATTATTTTGTTGGAATATCCTGTCTGTGTGTATTACGCATGACCAGGAATTATTCGGTATAATCATGACCGTAATGTAATAAATGATGTGGTAAAAGTCCTCATTGGCTTGTATTTCATTGATGGACAGTTGTTGGTATGATTATGATCAGGGATTATTCGTTATAATCATGACCATTGATGATTACATGAATATCCTTGGCCCGTAGTGCAGGGATGATTCGATGATGTGGTTTATTTATTGTCGAGTCTCAAATGATAAAGTTGATGAAAACTTTTAAATCATAGAAGATAGTAGATTTTATGCTCTACTTGACTCTTCTAATGGATTGCTTATTCCACTGCAGTTGTTGATCTAAAACTTGTTATCTATTGTATTCTATTAGTTGTTATACTGTTGAAGGCTAAGGATAATTTATTCTGCATTATCTTAGTCATAATATTTCTTATTGGGCTAGTTGAGCTCACCCTTTATTTCATTGTTATCTTCAGGAAATGAGAATATAGCTGGGACGAGTCGGGGAATGGAGTGATGGTCCAGGATAAATGGCTTTAGTAGTCCTCACTATTCTACGGAATAATGTGATAATAATTGTAATGAGGAAACCATTGAGTGTGGATATTGTTTAGATGACAATATTCTTGTTTAAACTCTCAGCTATGTTTTGTCGTATTTTACACGACTATTGTATAATTAAGTTGTATTTGAATTTATGTACCATGTATCTGGCGACTCAAGATGGGTGATGTATACCTGTTTTGGGGGCCTCACATCTGAAGTGTATCTTTACACAAAAAGATTTAAATATTCGACAAAGAAGATGGTTGGAGCTGATCAAAGATTATGATTGCAAAATTTTCTATCATCCCAGAAAAGCGAATGTTGTTGCTGATGCTCTAAGTAGGAAGGGATGAGAGAAGTTAATGTTGTTGACTGTTCAGGAGAAGCTAGTGTCTGAAATGGCTAAGATGGAGTTAGAAATTAAATATCAAACAGAAATCCAATGAAAAGTTGTTCCAGATGAGAAACAATTCAACGTTGGTAGATAAGGTGAGAAATGCACAACTTTAGGATGAAGACTGTGAAAAGATAAAACAAAAAATATCTGAAGGTGAGGAAAATAAATTAAAAATCGATTCAGAAGGGTTACTTCGATTCGAAGGGAGAATTTGGGTTCCACAAGTACCAGAAGTTAAAGAAGAAATTCTGAATGAAGCTCATAACTCAAGATATTTAATTCACCCTGGGAGTACAAAGATGTACCAAGATCTTAGACATCATTTTTGGTGGCCGAATATGAAGAGGGATGTGGCTGAGTGTGTGGCGAAATGTTTACGTGTCAGAAAGTCAAAGCTGAACATCAAAGGCCAAACGGATTGTTACAACCGTTGGAGATACCAGAATGGAAATGGCAGCATATCACAATGGATTTTGTGCTAGGTCTTCCAACGACCCAACAAGGTTACGATGTCATTTGGGTGATTGTCGGTCGATTGACGAAGTTGGCACACTTTTTGCCAATCAAGCTTCGATTTACCCTAGATCGGTTAGCAAAACTGTACGTGAAGGAAATTATTTCAAGACACGGTGTACCTGTGTCCATTGTATCAGACAGAGATCCACGTTTCACATTCAATTTTTCGAAACGATTATAAGAGTGCTTGGGGACACAACTGAGAATGAGCACAGCGTACCATCCTCAAACCGACGGACAGAGTTAGAGAACCATCCAAACACTAGAAGATATGCTCAGAGCATGTATCATGGATTTTAAGGGAAATTGGGATGACCATCTAGCATTGGTGGAATTTGCTTATAATATTAGTTATCATGCAAGTATTGGCATCTTGCCTTTACTGACGCGTTATCGACGTAAAATCGCGAAACTCCGTTATCTTTGGGATGAGGTAGGTGAAAGTCACTATTGGGTCCGAATTGGTACAACCGATCATCGAGATCATCAAGATTATTCGAGCAAGATTAATAGCTGCACAGGATAGATAGAAGAAATATGCCGATCAGCATCGACAAAATAGAGAATTTGATGTCGGTAGTTATGTTTTCTTGAAAGTGTCTCCCTGGAAGGGGAAAATTCGGTTTGGCAAGAAGGGGAAACTAAGCCCTAGGTTTATAGGACCTTTTGAAGTGCTTCGACGAGTTGGTGAAGTGGCGTACGAGGTAGCTTTACCTCCGGAGTTGGAGCATATTCATAATATTTTTCATGTCTCAGTATTGAGGCCATATAATCCTGATTATAAGCATGTTATCGAATATGAGCCCTTACAATTTGAGAAAGATTTGTCATATGAAGAAGTCCCCATTCAAATTGTTGACAGAAAAGAGCAAGTACTGAGGAATAAGGTAATACCTTCTGTTAAGGTAATCTGGAGAAACCACAATGCTGAAGAAGCTACGTGAGAACTTGAAAGCGTTATGATGAAGAATTATCCTCAGTTGTTTGCTTGATCTTGTATAGCGATTCTGGGGACAGAATCTTGTTAAGGATGGAAGAACGTAACGAATAAATTTTTCGAGTTGTGATTCTGGGGATAGAATCCTTTTAAGGAGGGAATGATGTAACGATCGAGAAATTTGTAATTTAAATTAAATATTTATTGAATTGAATAAATATTTTAAATAATTATTTATTGAGGAAAATAAATAATTGATGAATTGTGGTGGATTAATTTAGTAATTAAATTGATTAGTGTAAATTAATTTGAGTAATGATAATTTTATTTAAAGGATTTAATTTAAGAAAATAATTAAATTAAATCAATTGCTTAATATTTAAGAAATTAGTTAAATTAAATGAATTGTTTAATTTAAAGGAAATAAATAAATTAAACAAAGCGACGTTTCTAATTTATTAATTAAATTAGACATATAATTATTTAATTATTTATTGTAAGCATAGTTATAATAAGAATATAATTCTTATAATTATAAATTATAAGCTATTAAAATGGTTACATGTGTCACAAGTGTAACTATATAATATAAATATTATTTAAATCATTTAGTTGGGAGAGTTTTTGGTTAGCCAAACAGGGCCTTGTGGCCTTTGGCTTATTCAACTGACGCAAACTTTTTTATTTTTCTAACAGAAGGGAATGTGGGAGAGGCTATTTATATTTTCCTACGCGTCTTATTTTTCCCTAAGGCTAGACAATATAGAAAACACAGAGAAGGTTTGAGAGAAGAAGATAAACACAGAGGGGATTGAGAGTGAGAGCTTGAGAGAAGTTCTTCTGTGATTATCAAGTGGAAGAGAAGGGCTTGCTAATTGTTTTGCTAATCAAGGTATAAACTATCCCCATTCTAACTTTTAGTTTCGGTATATATATATATATATATATATATATATATATATATATATATATATATATATATTTTTATGTGATTGGAAATCACGTGAATTGTGGTATGTATATATGTTCATATAGTTTTGCAAAACTCTGTTAATCATCATGTATACTTGTTATTTGTTATCAAATTCGTAAAAATTGGTGTAGGAAAGAAATTGAAATATCAGTGTTATTGTTCTTATAATTTGGCTTAGAAAGTACAAATTTTCATGATCAATACTTGTTATAATCTGTAATTTGTTGGTGGATTGTGATAATATGTTAAGAAACAAAAGCAGTGTATTTTAAATCATGCCCATTGATTAAGAAACGAATTCGTGGTAATCAAATTCATTAAAAGTGTAAAAATGGATGAAATTTGGAAAAACTATGGTTTTTATTCCTCAAATTGGTGTATATATGATGTTTTGTATATAAAATGGTGTATAGCATGCTTAACTAGGATATTACAAAGTTTTAGATGTTGAAATGTGGTGAAATTATGTGGAATTGAGATTTTTGGCCTATAACAGAGTTTAAGTTCGCGTTTTGCAAAATCTGAAACCCAGTGCATCATGTGAGCATCTTTGCTGGCCATGGCTATTTCCATGTGACCGCAATGCAGCATCCGAATACCAAGTGTCATATATATCTTGGCAGCAGCGCCACTAGCCAAATCCAGAGATAGTGAAGTCTGCCACTTCTACAGACTTTGGTCATTCGTTAATAACATGGCTTAATGATTATGTTAACGTGGTAAATGTGTAAAAACAAGGTTAAAGCAAAAGTGTATCATGTACACTCATGGTTCTGAAATATGTATGGTAATGAAAGACTTGTGCTAAAATGATAAGATTAACTAGAATTGTACATGTTATGGTATGTTAGCATATCTAATAGATATTGGGATTCCACTAAAATGTGTAGGTGAACGTGAGTTTTAATACTGTAACTTACTCTTGAGGCAAGTTTCCTAACTCTACCTTGTTATTATTGAACAAGTCTATTTACCTTATCTCAATTACAATTACGTCTGTTTCATAGCTATGCTATCTTTAAGTCAAGCAATCTCTTTATTCCTAAATTTTACATTGAAGTTAAGCAAGCCTATTGGTTCTATCTCGTGTATGATTGTACAAGCTCTTGTAACCTAATTCGTTACATCAAGAGAGTTTTACTTTCCTTATTATCATTCAAAGCATATATTGTTCTAATACATTGATTCAAAAGGAGATTGTTGTAACTCTTCTAAATATAGCGCTTTGCATGTATATCATGTTTACTCAATTATATATTATTGTTATTCAATCTTTGACTTTGATAACCTTGTTCAAAGCTTAATTATTGTATTAAACATTCAACTAGTAAGCAAACCTTTATTCATTGAATTAATCTATAATTGAATAGTGTTCTAAAATTCTAGAAACACTAATAAGTTAGTTCCGAGCTAAACTTTCTTTGGTGCGGACTTGTACTCTAAATACTGAGATGAACAACCCTATTATTATTAGGGGATAGTTTACGCTTAGTGTTGAAATGTTTGTGCACAATACATGGTACAAAGGGCTAATCCCCCTAAGTACATTAAAAAGGGTCTGTTAGTCTAAATGTCTGTTAAGGTTGAGGTAATAATACCTAAATACCAGAGACATAGTTCATGGTCTTAAGACCCTCAGATATTGATTTCGAACTTGTTTTCTATTTTGATTCGTAGAACAAGTTCATTATAGTTCAACAGTCGTTGTTCATTTTCATGTTGTTATCATTGCTACTTCCTATATTAGTGAGCAATCGTTTGCTCACTCTTGCATTTAACACTGTAGCTAAAGTTGAAAAGGTCGATGAGCCATCTACTAGCAAAGGAAAGGGCAAGATGTCCAAGTGTTAAAGACTTATGAAAATTTAATTTTAATGAATTACGTTAAAGACTTGTTTTAATATATGATGTATTCCGCAACCTTATATAATAACTTTAAGGTTAGATTGCCTGGGATTATTTTTGAGATGATGGTGTAACCGTTTAATGGGAAAGACTATTGTTTAAGTTAATTAAATTATGACTTTATCCTTTATGATGGGTGGTTAGATGTAATGGTTTTGAATAGTGAGCACCAAATTCTGTGGGAATGAAGTACTCGAATTTGGGGGTGTCACAGCAGGGATGATTCGATGATGTGAATTATTTATTAAGCTGAGTCTCAGTGATAAAATATTGATTATACACTTTTAATTCGTAGAAGATAGTAGATATTATGCTCTACTTGACTCTTCTAAAATACAGTTGTATGTCTTTGGTTTGTAGTGCAAAGATGAATTTTTAATGAATATCTTTGGCCATAGTGCAAAGATGAATTTATTAGTATGATTATGAACAAGAATTGTGATTTGGTATAACCATGATTTTTGATGTTTCAGGTAAAGATAGGTGATGAAAATTATCTTAATCACGGTGTGAAGAGGAATTTAGAATCACAATTATGATTATGAGTTATTCACATGATTGTGGACAGGAATTGTTGATTGATGTTACAGGGATAAAACATTGTTGGTGGACTTTTAACATGAAGAAGATAATAGACCTTATGGTCTATTTGACTCTTCTAATGGATTAATCGTTCCATATGTTCTAAATCTCTGATTTATTACTGATGAAGGCTATTGATAATTTAATTATCCTTAGTCATGATATTCTTTACTGGGCTAGTTGTGCTCACCCTGTTTGCTTCACAATTCCTTTCAGGTATTAAGAGTGTAGCTGGGCCAAGCAGGGGCAACAGGGGATTAGAACGGTGGTCTATAGCTGTTAAGGTTTCCCTTAAAACAGTATGGAAATAATTTTATTGAGAAATAATCTTAGAATTTACTTGAAATATAATTCTCAATTGGAGACAATGGAGATAATTATATGTCAAGAGAAGACTCACCATTTAAAAGAAGATGATAGAAATCTTCTTGTTTTTCTTTGGGGACAATTGAGTCAACCAAGGATAATTCTATGGACATATGATATCTATCATAACCTAGACGCATGGCCCCCCATGTACGAAGGTTTCCTAGAGTATTTTCCAAAGATTTTAATTTCCAAAATAGTTATTAACTGTACCTTTATGTAAGGTACCATTATAAGGTGTTGTGGTCAAGGCACCTTGAGAATTAAATATATTTGTATTAAAACTCACAGCTTATGTGTTGTCTTACTCTACACGACAGTTCAATAGTTGTATAAATGAAGTTTGTATTTTATTTTTGTAGTGTGATATCTGGCGACTCAGAATGGGCCGTGTGGACCTATTTTGGGGGCGTCACATTTGGTATCAGAGCTTAGGGATATGGTTGCTGGCGGAAATATGAGTCTAGAACTAGGAGGGGAGTGACGAGTAATATACTTTGCTAGTGTGTGACTTACCTAAGCTGAAATTGTTTACTTAATAAATTGATAAATTATGATATATCAATTAACCTTTGTTTTGAATATATATTCTAGAATGATATCTGAAATACATGAGATGAGCAATGGGAAAATCATGATACAGAGGAAATAACCGGGAAGGTACAATCCGAAACGAAAGTAAGGTATTCTCATCTCTTCGAACTACTAGGTACGTAAATTTCGAGGGCAAAATTTCATAAGGAGGGGAGATTGTGAGATCCCGAAATTATGAAATGAAAGTATTCAATTTTCTTATAATTATTATTTTATTTAATAAATGGTTAAATTGAGAAAGGGTTAAAGTTAAGGGTGATATTTGAAAATTTTACAAAGAAAGCAAGTTGTTATTCGTTGTGTCAGGGAATATTCGATTGGTCGGGGAATATTCATTTTCACAGGGAATATTCGTACGACGACATAATCATTGGTGGACCCCACAACGGAAGTATTGTCGTAGTTAGAAAATGATAGAATTATCATTTTATAAAAATAACGGCGAAAGTGTTACCGTTAAAACTGTTGAACTACCCGGTAGTAAAAGTACAGTAATACGCGTGGTTGCATAATAGCACACGGTATTAATTATTGATGCTTACGTGAGAAGTCACTCAGTTATACTCAATTATTGCTACAGTAATTGCGCATCATATCTCTCATATTATTGATTCAATTATTGTCATAGTATCATCTTGCATAATATGTTATATTATTAAATCAATAATTGAGACGACAAAGTTATTCATATTATTATTTGTAATATTGACAATGTCTAGAAGTACTGTCAAGGAGAGGTTTGGACACCTAATTGCGTGCCAATAAGGAGAAATCCTTATCGGGAAGCCCCCTCTTTCCTGGGAATGATCTGGTTGTTAAAAATTGTGCGTTATAATATTGATGACGAATAAGTTCGTGTTGATTCAAGATAAATTTGATAGTTCCATTATGTGGGAATTATTAGTGTTAGTGGAAATCGACATTTATTTCGATAATAATTGATGTCTGGAGGTTATATTGACCAATCGGGTAATTCACCAGATAAATGAGCAATTAATTGCTATTAATTCACATGCTTATAAATATGTGTTCACATGTGTATACTATTGATTCACATGATTTACTATTAGGGGAATTAGTGCAAGATTGATAATACTTGCATGACTAAATTAAAAATGGAGGTATAGATGGAGGTATTATACTGTAATTAATTTTTCAAATGTTTAAAAATATTGAGTCACATGATTTACTATTGATTCACATGATTTACTATTAGGGAAGGTGGTGCAAGTTTGATAATACTTGCAGGACTAAATTAAAAATGAAGAAAAAGAGGAAGGTATTATACTGTAATATTTTGAGCCCCAAAACGTGCAATTATCAAAACTATTTTTCCTATAAATAAAAGCTCATTCCTTCATTATTTTTTACCAATTCACTAAAGCTATAAAGCAATTATTATAGAGAGAAATTATAGAGAGAAAGAGGAAGAGAAGTCTGCTACCTCATTATTTCCAGTATCCAGTTTTCTTCTAAGGTAAGGGGTATTATTTCTATCGTATTCATGAAGAGAAGTTATCTTCTTTCAATACTCGTAAGAGCTGTTATTCAATTCTTTAATTATCTTTAGTCATGATATTCTTTACTGGGCTAGTTGTGCTCACCCTTTTTTGCTTCACAATTCCTTTCAGGTATTAAGAGTGTAGCTGGGTCAAGCAGGGTAACAATGGATTAGAACGGTGGTCTATAGCTGTTGAGGTTTCCCTTAAAATATATGGAAATAAATTTATTGAGAATTATAGATAAGTTAAGTGTTTTGTATTTTATACGTCATTTTAACCGTTGATTTTGGTGATCCAAATAGGGTGAGGTGAACCCAACTTTGGAAGGGCACTTTTGCCACTATCATACAAGATGTCTAATAATAGACGACTTCATGTTATTATAAGACATGGTTGTGCACATCCACTTGCTGAGTATATATACGAGCACTATCTATATAATCTTGGAATTTGCTTGGAATATAATTCTCAATTGGAGACAATGGAGGTAATTATATGTTAAGAGAAGACTCACCATTGGAAAGAAGATGATAGCAATCTTCTTGTTTTTTGTTGGGGACTATTGAGTCAACCAAGGATAATTCTGTGGACATATGATATCTATCATAACCTAGATGCATGGCCTGCCATGTATGAAGGTTTCCTTGAGCATTTTCCAAAGATTTTAATTTTCAAAATAGTTATTAGCTGTACCTTTATGTAAGGTACCATTGTAAGGTGTTGTGGTCAAGGCACCCTGAGAATTACATATATTTGTATTAAAACTCACAGCTTATGTGTTGTTGAACTCTACAAGACAGTTCAACAGTTGTATAAATGAAGTGTATTTGATTTCTGTAGTGTGATATCTGGCGACTCAGAATGGGTCGTGTGGACCTATTTTTGGGGCGTCACACTTAACATCGTGGTTTCTCCACAAAACTTTGATTTGAGGTATAACCTTGGAGCGTAGAATATGATCTTTATTATCCAAGATTTTAATAGGTACCTCTTCATACGTTAAATCTTTCGCTATCTCGTCCGGTTCTAATTCAATAATGTGGTTCGGGTCTTTCACATATTTACGTAACATAGATATGTGAAAAATGTTATGAACACGAGACATACTTGGTGGTAAAGCGAGTCTATAGGCCACAGTTCCTACTCGATCGAGGATTTCGAATGGCTCAATAAATCGAGGATTGAGCTTTTCTCTCTTTCCAAATCTTGCAACTTCTTTCCATGGAGCAACACGTAACAACATATGATCTCCAACATTCAATTCCACGTCCTTTCAATGAAGATTAGCATAACTCTTTTGTCGATTTTGTGAAGTTTTTATACGTTGCCAGATCATTTGAATCTTTTTCGTTGTCATGCGTACCAAATCTGGTCCCAACAATATTGCTTCACCCACCTCATCCCAGCATACTAGAGAACGACATTTGCATCCATACAACGCCTCGAATAGAGCCATGCCAATATTTTCTTAATAACTATTATTGTAGGAAAATTCCACCAATGGCAAGAACTTGTCCCAACTTCCCTTGAAGTCAAGGACACAGAGTCTTAATAAATCTTCAAAGTTTGAATAGTTCTCTCTGACTGTCCATCCTTTTGAGGATGATATGCCAAACTAAATCGTAAATCAGTGCCCACAATTTTTATAAACTAACCCAAAATCGTGAAGTGAATCTTGGGTCTCGATCAGAAACAATGGATACTAGCATACCATACAGTCTTACAATCTTATTTATGTATATACGAGCAAGACGTTCAAGTGAATAAGTTTCTCGTATAGGTAAGAAATGAGCAGACTTGGTTAATCTATCGACAATGACCCAAATCGCATATATGGCTTGAGAAACCTTGGGAAGGCCAGTAACAAAATCTATGGTAATGTGCTCCCACTTCCATTTTGGAATTTTAAGTGGTTGCAATGGACCTTTTGGCACTTGATGCTCCACCTTGACTCATTGACAAGTTAAACACCTTGAGATAAACTCCGCGATCTCTCTCTTTATATTTTTCCACCAAAATGTATGTCAAAGATCACGATACATTTTGGCACTCCCAGGATGGATTACAAACGGTGTGTTGTGAGCCTCCATCATTATTTTATACTTTAAATCTGGGTCGTTAGGAACACAAAGTCTGGATTTAACTCGAAGTATTCCTTCTTCATCGATTCTTGCTTCCGGAATAACACCTTCTTAAACTTTCTTCTTCATACGCATCAGCTCCAGGTCTATTGCTTGAGAAACTTTAACTTTATCGATTAAAGTCGATTCTACTAGTATATTTGACATCATCACGTGGGACCCTAAAGTCTTTATCTCTATCTCTATCCTTTGTAAGTCATAGAAAATGTGCCTTTGCGTTGACAATATCACACTCGTACTCGCATATGATCTTCTACTCAATCCGTCAGCTACCACGTTCGCTTTTCTAGGACGGTATTGAATGGTATGATCATAATCTTTCAATAGCTCAAGCCAACGTCGTTGTTGCATGTTGAGTTCCTTCTGGGTGAAGAAATATTTTAGGCTTTTATAATCGGTATAGATCTCCACCTTCTCCCCATACAAGTAATGTCTCCAGATCTTTAATGTGAAAACGACTGCTGCCAACTCTAGATCATGAGTAGGATAATTCCTCTCATATTCTTTGAGTTATCGTGAGGCATAGGCTATGACTTTCCCAATTTTCATGAGAACACATCCTAACCCTCTGCCTGAAGCATCGTTGTAGATGACAAATCCCTCCAAACCAAATGGTATTGTCAGAACAGGTGCTGAAATGAGTCTCTTCTTGAGTTCTTGAAAACTCTTCTCACATTCCTCGCTCCAACTGAATTTTGTATCTTTCCATGTCAGCTGAGTTAATGGAGTAGCGATTCAAGAAAACCCTTATACGAATCTCCGATAATAACCAGCTAAGCCGAGAAAGCTACGTACTTCGGTCACTGACTTAGGTTGCTCCCAGCTTTGTATTGCTTCAATCTTTGCTGGATCAATAGATATTCTGTGATTTGATATCACATGCCCAAGGAATGCCACTTCCTCAAGCAAGAACTCGTATTTCTTCAACTTAGTATAGAGCTTGTTTTCACGAAACTTTTGGAGTATCAGCCTCAAGTGTTTCTCATGATCTTCACGGGTTTTGGAGTGTATGAGGATGTCATCAATAAAGACAACAACAAAATGATCAAAATATTCCTTGAATACTCTGTTCATCATATCCATGAATGCAAACATGAGTATTAGTCAATCCAAAAGACATGACTAGGAATTCATAATGCCCGTACCGAGTTCTGAAAGCAGTCTTTGGGATGTCATCAGTTTTAATCTTTAACTGATGATATCCGAAATGAAGATTGATCTTTGAAAAGAATTTGGCACCTTGCAACTGGTCAAACAGGTCATCAATGTTTGGCAATGGATACATATTTTTGATAGTGACATGATTCAACTCTCGATAATCAATACAAAGTCGTATACTTCCATCTTTCTTCTTTACGAATAGAACAGGAGCACCCCAAGGAGACGTACTAGGACGAATGAAACCGATGTCTAACAACTCCTGTAGTTGGGTTTTTAACTCCTGAAGTTCAATAAGAGCCATTCGATATGGAGCTTTAGAAATGAGTTTTGTACCAGGTTCAAGGTCGATACAAAATTTGATTTCACGCTCTAGGGGTAGACCAAGAAGTTCTTCAGGGAATACATCAGGAAATTTTTTAACAATAGAAATATCATTCAAATCTGACGTATTTTTGTTTAAATCTGTGACATGGGATAAGAAATCTTGACATCCATTTTTAATAAATGAATAGCTTTATGGCTTGATATGACAGTGATTGACTTTAGTGGTTTGGTTGCTTGAATTCGCATAATAGGTTGGTTAGGAATATGAAAGCTAACAACCTTACGAAAACAATTAATTTTAGCATAATGAGTGGTCAACCAATCAATCCATAAAATCACATCAAATACAAGTATTTTCAAAGAGATAAGATCGACAGGTAACGTGCGGTTTCCGATTTGAATCAAACAAGACTTATAAATAGTGGATGTAATGAAGGTTTCTCCCAACGGAGTTTCAACAGATAAGTCAAAGTCTAATTTCTCCGGAGTTAAATTTAAACATTAAGCGCAAGTAGGAGAAATAAAAGAATGGGTAGAACCGGTATCAAATAAGGTATAAACTTCGCAAGAGTTTATGATTAGCTTACTTGTGATAACCTCGTTCGGGTTCCTCGCTTTTTGGGAGGTTACGACAAATGCTCTCCCTTGAACTACCGGCTTTGACTTCTTTGGGACGGCCTTTGGTGCCTCCATCCCAGCTGGACTTGTCTTCGCTCCATGATAAAATCAGGCTAAGTGACCTTCTTTTCTATAATTATAACACGCTTTAGACTGCATCGCGCAGTTTGGACTGATATGTCCCTCCCCTCCGCATTTGAAGCATCCAATCGGTGGTCATTTTCTTTCTTTAACAACGGGTGCTGGTGCTGACGTCTTTCCATCATTGTTGAACCTTTTCTTCTTAAAATTTCCACTTCTATTGTCTTGGCCATGATTACCACCAATTTTGACTTGTCTAGGACAACCTTTGATGTCATCATTACCGTTGTAATTGACTTTTGCTATAGGGCATATTTTACCCTCAACTACTTCTTCGTACTCCTGATCCATGATCTGAATCATTAATCTTCGATCCATATTGAATTGGGGTTGACCGCAATGTACAGGGTAATTCAAAACTCGATGTTGGGTTCTCCCAATTGCTGTCCAAAAAGAAAAATACATATCATCTATTTTAGCCTTCTTGGATCAGACCTCTCTTTCCACAATATCAACGCGTCGTGCGGCTTTTACCCATGCATCTTTCATTCTCATTCGTTCATTTATTTCTTCTTTCAGCTGATCCTTGACATTTGAATTCTCAGATTCCAGCTTTATTATCTTATACTCTGCCAAAGAGTGCTTCTATTCAAGAATCACATATCGGGTAAAACAAGCTTGAATTGTTGCATCCTTTTGCTCAATGACCGCCTTCCGTTCTTCAGCCTGCTCCTCTAACTCATGAATACGATTTTTCAGTTCTACATTTCGATCATAAAGTTCTCCTAATAAATTCTCCCCAGGTTCTTCTTCTTCCTCACTCTCAGCTGCTACTTCTGCGACTAGCTCGGGTGTAACTATTATTTCTTCACTCACCACATGGATATCTCTAATTTCTTCTTCGCCTGACATCCTGCAATCAAGTTTAATAACTTAATTAGTACTCCCTAATAAAAATCTTTGTTATAACAGCATATTATACTCCAATATGTATTCTTTATATGAATCTCCTCAATTCAGCACTTAAAACTCTATATGAGTTCATCTCTTGATTTTCAAATGTCATTCTCAAACACTGCCACAAAACAAGGGTTAATTGACATGCCACAAATTATCCCTATACTCTGACCGACCAATTAAATAACAAATAACTTAGGTAGGTCATACTAGCGAAGGAATTACCCGTCTCTCCTCTCCTAGTTCTAGTCTCACATCTTAGCCAGGGATCATATCTCTATGCTTTGATATCAACTGTGATGCCCCCAAAATAGGTATACATCACCCATCTTGGGTCGTCAGATACATGGTACATAATACAACTACAACTTGATTATACAACTATCGTGCAAAATACGACAAAACATAAGCTGTGAGTTTTAATACAAATATTGTCTCCTAGACAATATCCAAACTCAAATTCAATCTTATTATAATTATTATCACACTATTTTATAGAATTATGAGTACTACTATAGCCACCATCTGGACCGTCAATCCATTCCCCGACTAGTCCTAACTATATTCTCATTTCCTGAAGAGAATAATGAAAAAGAAGGGTGCGCTTAACTAGCCCAGTAAAAAATATTATTACTAAGATAATGCAGAATAAACTATCGTTAGCCTTCAACGGTATAACAACTGATAAAATACAATAGACAACAAGGTTTAGATCAACAACTGCAGCGGAATAAGCAATCCATTAGAAGAGTCAAGTAGAGCATGATATCTACTATCTTCTATGATTTAAAAGTTTATCATCGATTTTATCGCTGAGACTCAGCTTAATAAATAATCCACATCACTGAATTATCCATGCACTACGGGCCAAGGATATTCATTAGTATCACAACCGCAAATTATTCATGCACTACGGGAAAAGGATATTCATGTTTTTACAAATGGTAATGATCATGCCAAACAACAATTTATCTTTGCACCCTTGGCTGAAGAGAACGCATGGTCATGATCATACCAAAAACTATCCACCAATGCACTACGGGCCATGAGGACTTCTACCACATCATTTATAACATTACGGGTCATGATTATACCGAATAATCCTTGGTCATAATCATACCAATCAATAGTCCATCTATGCACTATGGCCAAAGATGACTTTCATCACAATATAAGCATGAGGATGATGACAATGATATAAGTATTCAATTAAATGAAAGCAAGGATAAATTTTAAAGATTTATAATTTAATTTATCCAGAATCCAATAATGTCCAAATTGTCAACATGATACTGCTTTGTGGAGTAAAATTCAAGAATACTATTGTATCAAAAATGATTTGGACCGAAAAGAAATTAATTATTATCATGAATAGTACCCGGGTGAATAGTACTTTGGGAATAGTACTCCATGAATAGTACTTTGGGAATAGTACTTTGTGAATAGTTCTTTATGAATAGTACTTTTTAAATAGTACCGTATTTATGAATAGTACTCTGTGAATAGTTCCATATATATAAATAGTGTCGTATAAATGAATAGTACTCCGGCATGAAAAGCTTAAAATTTAACAAGAATGTTCAGAAAAATATCCTTGTAAAATGATACTAGATTAAGCGCAAATTTCAAGGATATTCTACTAATTTCACGGAGTATAGAAGCAATACTTTAACAGAATGAATGTAGAATTAGGAATACAAAACGAAATAATATTACTCATATACTACAGAGTATGGAAGAAAATATTATTTCTTACGAATATTGAAAAAAATAATATCTCTTACCTTAGAAGAAAACTGGATACTGGAATAGTGAAGTAGCAGACTACTCTTCTTCTTTCTCTCTATAGCTTCTCTCTCTATAATTTCTCGTGTGAGTCTTAGTGAATTAGTGAGAATGAAAGAAGAATGAGCTCCTATTTAATTGCACATTTTGGGGCTCGAATTATTATAGCATAGTACCTTCATCTTTTCCTCCATTTTTTATTTAATCCTACAAGTATTATCAAACTTGCACCACCTCCCCTATTAGTACATGCATGTGAATCAATAGTACATGCATGTGAATCAATAGTTCCATTCATGTGAACAAATAGTTATATGCATGTGAACTAATAGCAATTAATTAGTCATTTATCTGGTTAATTACCCGATTGGTCAATTTAACCTCCAGAAATCAATTATTATCGAAATAAATATCGATTTTCACTAACACTAATAATCCAAACACAATGAAAGTATCAATTTTATCTTTAATCAACACGAACTTATTCATTATTAATATTATAACTCATACTATTTAACAACCAGATCATTCTCAGGAAAGAGAGGGATTTTCGATAAGGATTTATCCCTATTGGCGCGCAATTAGGTGACCAAACTCCTTTCCTTGACAGAACTTTCTAGACATCGTCAATAATGCAAATAATAATATGAATAACTTTGTCGTCTCAATTATTGATTTAATAATATAAAATATTATGCAGATGATCTTTGTGACAATAATTGAATCAATAATATGAGAGATATTATGCAAAGAATTCTTGTAATAATTGAGTATAACTGAGTGACTTCTCATGTAAGCATCAATAATCAATACCGTGTGCTACTATACAACCACGCGTATTACTTTACTTTTACCACCGAGTATTTAACCAGTTTAACGGTAAAATTTTTGCTGTTATTTTTATAAAAAAATATTTTTGTCATTTTCTAACTCTGAAAATACTTCTGTTGTGGGTTCCACCAATGATTGTGTCGTCGTACGAATATTCCTTGTTAAAACGAATATTCCCCGACTAATCAAATATTTTATAACCACTTGCTTACTTTACAAAATTTGTAATTATTACCCACAACTATAACATTATATCAAATCCACACCATAATATTCAAAAATATATTTCGAGAAAAAAAATATTTATTCATAAAAGTTGGAGTCTTACATTATTGATTCAATTATTGTCATAGTATCATATGCATAATATTTTATATTATTAAATCAATAATTGAGATGACAAATTTATTCATATTATTATTTATATTATTGATGATGTCTAGAAAGTTCTCACGAGGAAAGGGGTTTGGTCACTCTAATCATACACGTCATAGGAGAAATCTTTATCGGAAAGCCCCCTTTTTCCTGGGAATGATCTGGTTGTTAAATATTGTGAGTTATAATATTAATGATGAATAAGTTCGTGTTGATTAAAGATGAAATTGTTGATAAAAAAATATTTCTATTGTGTTGGGATTATTAGTGTTGGTGGAAATCGACATTTATTTCGATAATAAATGATTTCTAGATGCTAAATTGACCAAACGGACAATTAATCAGATAAATAAGCAATTAATTGCTATTAGTTCACATGCAAATTACTGTTGGTTCACATGTATGGAACTATTGATTCATATGCATGTACTATTAGGGGAGGTGGTGCAAGATTGATAATACTTGAAGGACTAAATTAAAAATAGAGGTATAGATGAAGGTACTCTACTATAATATTTCGAGCCCTTAATCGTGCAATTATCGAAACTATGTTTTCATATAAATAGAAGCTCATTCTTCTTTCATTCTCACCAATTCACTAAGACTCACAAGAGCAATTATAGAGAGAGAAGCTATAGAGAGAAAGAAGAAGAGTATTCTGCTACTTCACTATTGCAATATCCAGCCTTCTACTAAGGTAAGGGATATTATTTTATTAAATATTCATATGAAATAATATTTTCTTCCATACTCTGTAGTATGTAAGTAATATTATTTTGTTTCATATTCCTAATTCTACACTCATTTTGTTAAAGTATTGCTTCTATACTCTGTGAAATTAGTAGAATATCCTTGAAATTTGCGCTTCATCTAGTATCGTTCACAATGATATTTTTCTGAACATTCTAGTTAAATTTTAAGCTTTTTATGCCAAAGTACTATTCACGAGGTACTATTCATAAAGTACTATTCACGAGGTACTATTTATGATGTACTATTCACGGGGTACTTTTCACAAAGTACTATTCCTGAAGTACTATTTATGAGATACTATTCACTCTGGTACTATTCACTCGGGGTACTATTCATGACAAAAAATTGATTTCTTTTCTGTCCAAATCATTTTTGATACAATATTATTCTTGAATTTTACTCCACAAAGCAGTATCATATTGACAATTTGGACATTATTAAAATCTGGATAAATTAAATTATAAATATTGAAAAATTTATCATTTACTTTCTTTTAATTGAATTCTTATATCATTGTCATTATCCTCCTACTTATATTGTGATGAAAGTCATCGTTAGCCGTAGTGCATAGATGGACTGTTGATTGGTATGATTATGACTAGGGATTATTCGAATCATGACCTATAATGTTACAAATGATGTGGTAAAAGTCCTCATTGGCCCGTAGTGCATTGATGGACAGTTGTTGGCATAATCATGACTATTGGTGATTACACGAATATCCTTGGCCCTTAGTGTATGGATAATTCATGGACGTGATACTAATGAATATCCTTGGCCCGTAATGCATGGATAATTCAGTGATGTGAATTATTTATTGAGCTGAGTCTCAGCGATAAAATTGATGATAAACTTTTTAAATCATAGAAGATAGTAGATATCATGCTCTACTTGACTCTTCTAATGGATTGCTTGTTCCACTGTAGTTAAACTTGTTTTTATTAGTTTAACACTGTTGAAGGTTAACGATAATTTATTCTGCATTATCTTAGTCATAATATTTCGTATTGGGCTAGTTGAGCTCACCCTTTTGTTTTCATTGTTCTCTTCAGGAAATGGGAACGTAGCCGGGACTAGTCGGGAAATGGAGTGATGGTCCGAGATGGTGGCTGTAGTAGTCCTCACTATTCTATGAAATAATGTGATAATAAATGTAATAAGGACTCCATTTGAGTTTGGATATTGTCTAGAAGATAATATTCGTGTAAAAACTCTCAGCTACGCTTTTATCGTATTGTATAAAAGAAGCTTGTATTTGATTTCTGTACCAAGTATTTGGCGACCCAAGATGGGTAATGTATACCTATTTTGTATAATGTGTTCATTTGTAGCCATTTAGGTAATCCGTGATGCGGGCACTTTCTGAGCAATTCCTTGTATCTCTCCCATGCCTCATATAATGATTCCCCATGCTTCTGTTCAAACATGGTAATCTCATTTCTCATCTTTGTAGTCTTCGCTGGTGGTAAGAATTTTGCTAGAAATTTTTGAGCGAGGTCTTCCTACGTAGTTATTGATCCCAGCGGTAGAGAGTGTAACCAACTCTTCACATTATCCCGCAGAGTGAATGGGAACAAGCGAAGCCTAACTGCGTCATCCGACACCCCATTATACCTGAAGGTGTCACAAATCTCCAAAAAGCTGACCAAATGTTCGTTTGGATCATCATTGGCTAGTCCCCCAAACTGTACCAAGTTCTGGATCATCTGAATAGTCCCATGCTTAATCTCAAATGTATTTGAAGCTATAGCAGGCCTGGTGATACTCGACTGAAGCTCAGTCACTTTAGGAGGAGCAAAGTCTCTCAACGCTTTCTGGTCTTCGGCAACTATTGCTTCTTCTTTTTTAAAATTCTCAAAGTTTTCCCTTGTATCCTTAATCCACTTACTTAGCCTTTGAAACTGTTTCTCAATGTCGTCCTCAAAAGGAAGCAAGTCTGGGTTTTTGGACTGAGTTTGCATAAACCAACTTCAAGAACCTGAAATAAGAACGAACAAAACAAAAGAAAAATTGTTTAGGTAAAACTGAACTAATTAAATTGATATTGCAAAATTATTAAAATCTATACTACTTCCCTGGCAACGGCGCCAAAAACTTGTTGGGTAAAATCTAGTTACGCACACACGCAAGTATACGTGGTCAACAAGTAATACAATGAAAGTAGAGTATCGTTTCCACAGAGAATTAGTACGAATTTAATCCTAACAATTATCAGCCTTATATTAATCCAAATTTTATTAAACTATCCAATTTAAAAATTATAATTATAAAAACTAAATATATTAAGAATAATAGAATCACAAAACAATCACAAATCATAAAAACTAAAATTTTAAACAAGTATTAGAGAATTAGGCTTATAACTTCACCCTAAGCTTCACTCTGATTATTACCCTGTATTTCAATTTAATTAACTATCCCAGTTTATTAATCAAGAACACGTAAGTAGAACTAGCTATCTCTCGATGCACTAATATCATATTAACTTAAATCCACAAATTAGATAGAATTAAGTTAAACACTTCAATTAACTAACTCACTATATCTCTATGTGAATTACAACCAAAGAAGGTTTAAGATCAAGTTCTCGATTTGATTACATGCGATGTTAAGCATATCTCTACCCTAACATTCATCAAGATTCCATTCATTCACAGAATTCAAGAACACATGCTATATTAACTATGTCTAAACTCGTATTTCCTCTCTCAAATCCATACAAGTCCACAAAGAATTGGTGATCAAGAAATTCATAAATTCAAGCATATATTAATATAGATAAACTGATGAATAGCTTATTAAACTGAAAATCAAAGTTACATAATTATCGTTCCACCTAAAGATCCATTATAAGCCTAAAAATTAATTTTGTTCATCAAAATTAATTTAGTTCATCATCAATGAAATAAAAATTGAATTAATTAAAGTAAACATCATCCCAATTACAGAAATTAAACTAAAGAAGAAGAATAAATCCAGAATCACCCTTCTTTCTAGTGTCAATCTACAATTATTGTGAAATCTGCTTCAAAATCTTCCTCCAATGCTCTTGCTCCAAATTAGCTTCAATAGATGTTAATTGCTTGTATTCTTCTTCAATCTTGTGTGTGTTTGTCCATTATATCACTAAGACATATATTCTGACTCTAGTTCCTCGCCAAAATGAGTTCCAATCCGAGCCAATGACTATTCTCTCCAGCCCCGGCGGGGGTTTTGCCTTGTAAAGAGCCCATCCCAGTGGGCATGTAGACTATCAACTTACTTTCACCCCATACAAGCGAATTTTATATAGAAATAGCCAATTTTACCGGCATATATAAAATTAACTATCCATTTTAGCTCCAAACTTACCAAATTTCGCTATAATCTCGCTCTTTTAGTCCAATTTCCAATCCACCAAACCTAAATACAAAACCACACTAAACAAGTAAAAATAAAACATAAAAACAAAGAATTCACACCGTTTAAGCTCGAATTAGACGTTGATTCGTAGGTATAAACCCACTTATCAGATGGTCACCGCTAAGCAGTTCAAGGAGCTGGGACCACCAGAGTTTTTGGGAAAGCCAGAATCACTTAAGGCAGAGACGTGGATAAAGCAAATCACCAAGATATTTGATGTCTTGGGATGCTCTAAGGAGCAAAAGGTTCCCTTTGCCACCTTCATGTTGAGAGGAGAAGCAGATTACTGGTAGGAATCTGTAAAACGTACTCAACCTGTCGCACTAAAGATGTATTGGGAGAAGTTTCAAGAACTGTTCAATGAAAAGTACTTTCCCGAAAGTATTCATCACATGAAGGAGGTGGAGTTCATCAAGCTAGAGCAAAACAATATGATCGTATCGCAGTACGAGGCTAAATTTGTGGAGTTGTCCCGGTTTATATCCCATTTGGTCGATAATGAGGAGCGTATGACGCGAATGTTTCTAAAAGGTTTGAAACCCAAAATACGTCAATACCTCATTTCACATAAACTGTGTTTGTATTCATATGTTGTAAATAGGGCTCAGTTATTGGAGTGCGATAATGGGTCAACCCAACCAAGAGTTAGTAGCCGACAAAATGATTATACCAGTGGTAGCAGTCATCGAAGCGGTGACAACAAACGTGGAGGGAATCAATATGCCAGAAATGAGAACCACTTCAGTGGTAATCATGGCCAGGATAATAGAAGTTGAAATTTCAAGAAGAGGAGACTCAATAATGATGGAAAGAGGTCAGCACCAACAATCATTGTTAGGGAAGGAGAACGACCACCAACCGTATGCTTTAAATGCGGAGGGGATGGATACATCAGTCCAAACTGCATGATGCAATCCAAAGCATGTTATAATTACGGAAGAGAAGGTCACTTAGCTTGATTTTATCGTGCAGCGAAGTCAAGTCCAGTTGGGATGGTGACATCAAATGTCGTCCCAAACAAGACAAAACTGGTAGTTCAAGGGAGAGCTTTTGTCGTGACCTTCCAAAAAGCGAGGAACCCGAAAGAGGTTATCACGGGTAAGCTAATCATAAACTCTTGTGAAGTCTACCTTATTTGATACCGGTTCTACCCATTCTTTTATTTTTCCTACTTGCGCTCAACGTTTAAATTTAACTCCGGAGAAATTAGACTTTGACTTCTCTGTTAAAACTCCATTAGGAGAAACCTTCATTGCATCCACTGTTTATAAGTCTTGTTTGATTCAAATCGGCAAACGCACGTTACCTGTCGATCTTATCTCCTTGAAAATACTTGCATTTGATGTTATTTTAGGGATTGGTTAGTTAAATACTCATTATGCTAAAATTAATTATTTTTGTAAGGTTATTAGTTTTCATATTCCTAACTAACCTATTATGCGAATTCAAGCAACCTATTAGAAGAATGCATATCTTGATTTGATGTTTAAAGTAAACGTTCATGATTATATGTGAAGTCCTTCAAGGAATATATGTACAAGGACTTAGTGATAGATCAAAATTGTTAGGTTGATCTAAGCTTTCAATGTTCATCATTCTGTATATGAATGTATAGATAAAGAGATCAAGGATGTTAGGTTGATCTATATCTTGAAATGTAATATATAGGCTTCAAAAAGATTTGTTGTCTAATGAGCTGATCAAGAGTCTGTAAAAGCCAAGGCAAAATCGTAGAGCATCAAGGATCGTAGTATGACTACCTTGAAGGGCCTCTCTAGAGATCGTAGAGTGGTCTAGAAGTTTGCTGAAACCAACTCTAAAATCGTATTGTGCTCTCGGAAACTTAGAGTCTGCAAGACAAGCAAGTAAAGATCATAGTGTGCTCTCGGAAATGTGGAGTCTGCAAGATAAGCAAGTAAAGATCGTAGTGTGCTCTCGGAAACGTAGAGTCTGCAAGACAAACAAGTGAAGATCGTAGTGTGCCAATCCTTAAGAGAAATCGTAGTGTTCTCGTTTGGTTGTATCAAGCACCAAGGTGGCAAGACACTACGATAAGAATCGTAGAGTATCATCTGGCTGTGTTAGAAGTTGTGGGCCTTAATCATTTGTTCAAGGATAAAATCTTAACAAATGTGGAATGGGTTACAAACGTTGAAGTAATCACCAGTCCCAATGGCATAAAATATCCTTAGTATGCAACAAAGAGACATATTAAAGAAGCTAAGGAAAGGACCATGGGACAGAGGAAAACACCTTTTCAGGTGTTAGGTGAGAAAGTAGTCTGCTATGTCAGTGGGCCAGAATGCAATTCAGAAGATATGCAGAAAAGTCTCCATCAAAGTTCAGAAACGTCAAACGCATTAAATGCTTCAACGGATGGATTCAACGGGAAAATTTCAAAGAACACATATATGCAAGACATCTGCAGATGATTCAATTAAGCAAGCAATTGAACAAAAAGGAAAAAGACTCAACACTCAACTCTATGATTTGAGAAAAAGAGAAAGCTTACACAACTACTCAGTTCTTTTGAACAAGAGCTTAACAGCAACTGAGTAGCACCAACCAATAACTCAACAACTTCCAATCAACTAAAGTAAGAGTTCCAAGTCAAAAGGACTTGAAGAGTTCTAAGTGAACTGTGAAGAACCAAGTCTGTTGGACTTGAAGAGTTCAAAAGTAAACTAAGAAGTTCCTAGACTGCTGGTCTAAAAGGAATCTGTGAGTGCAGAAAGTGTAAAAGACATCCTTAGTGGATTTCCTACTCGAGGAGTAGTAGAGTGGACTAGGAGCTTTAAGTGCTCTGAACCACTTAAAACTGTTGTGTCTATTGCATTCTTGCTATAACTGCTATAACTGTTATAACTGCCTCACTCTCATTAACTCATTATATCTAAAAAGGGAGATCAAACAAACCTTAATTCCGTTGTGTTTAAATCATTATCAAAACTGACAAAGTAAAACGAAAAGAATTTTAAATATCTATTCAACCCCCCTTCTAGATAACTATTGTGCCTCCGGGAACTAACAATTGGTATCAAAGCATGTTCTATTATATAGCCTACAAAGCTTGAGTAGATCCAATGGCACACTTACCAAGCGAATCAAAGACTGGAGGAGGCAGCAAGCCACCTATGTGCAACAAAGATAAATTCGCCAACTGGAAAGTTCGGATGCAAGCATACATGGATTCAATAGATGAAGATCTATTTGAACTATTCAGAATGGGCCCTACATTCCTACAAAGCTTGCACCAACTACAGATTTATCCAAATGAATACGATCAAGATCAAAGGAGAATGGATGACAATGAGAAGAGAGTCATTCAACTCGACAAAAAGGCCAAGAACATTTTGTTTCAATCCTTAGAAGATGATCTGTTCGAAAATGTGGTCAACAACAAAACAGCAAAGGAGGTTTGGGAAGCACTGCTCATCATGCATGAAGAAACAGAAGAAGTCAGAGAAAAAAAACAATCTCTTCTGACACAGCAATATGAAATGTTTGCACACATTCAAGGAGAAAATGTCACTGCCACCTACGAGAGTTTCAACGTTCTGCTCTACTCTCTACAAGCCTATGGAAAGATTTATCCAAATAAATATCTAATCATAAAGTTCATGAGAGCCTTACCAAGCAAGTGGTATGCCAAAACCACTACTATTAGAGAGTTAAAGAATCTCCATGAGATGACTGTTCAACAGTTATATGGCAACCTTCTTATATACGAACTAGAGCTGACTCAACGAGCAGAAACTCTATCCGAAGGAAGAAAGAAGGATAAGGGTGTTGCTCTCAAAGCAATGGAAAACACCTCCAAGGTCAACACTGAAATTGACTCTGCCTATGATGAAGATGATGATGAGGACTTTGCAATGCTGGTAAAGAGACTCAGATGGTTCATGTGTCAAGGCAGAACCAACAAGCCAAAGAAATTCAACAACTACAACAACCAGGAGCAAATGAATGATCTATGCTACAATTGCAAGAAACATGGTCACTTCTTCGCTAACTGCAACAAACCTCTCAGAGACGAACTAAAGAAGAAATCACATTTAAAGAAGGAATACAAAGGCAACAAAAGGCCTCATAAGAGAGACAAAGGCCGTGTAGCTGGAGGATCGTGGAGTGACTCAGACAATGACTCAACTCCGGAATCTGGAGATGATGAAGATCCTCAAATGGCAAATCTTTGCCTGATGGCCAAGAATGCAAAGGACAAACAGAACTCCAACATACATGAAGTAAGTATGGATGAGGTATTTGACTTGGGATAAATCAATTTTTGGTCACTGTATTAGGGTCCGGTTTTCATTGTGGTTACCGAAACTTTTTTTTGTTACAATTGAATAACTGTACTCTCAAAAATTACAAAATGGTCATTACTTAAAATTTCTGTTCGAGAAAACGGACGGAAAAGCTGACTGTGCAAGTTGGACTTTTTTTTTGCTTACGTGGAGACTGGAGCACAGAACTTATAATAGTACAGTGACTTATAATAGTAAAGCAGAAACCCTAACTCTCAAGAAAGCTCAATCAACCATACTCCTTGCAAAGAAATCAATGGCAGCCTCCAACGTTTTTCTCGGGCTATAGACTCTGTTTCGATGAGTTCAAAATAGTTGAACCCAAATTTCACAAAACTCTATCATTGATAAAGAAGGTTGGTCTCGAATAGGCTCTGGGTATGAGCACGATAATCTACCCTAAGCTGATAAAAGAATTCTACAAAAATGGTGTGTTCAAGAACGACGTCATCACGACAAGGGTCAAGGACGTGGAAATCAAGCTGAAGGCTGAGAACATAAACCTAGCCCTAGTTTTCAAATCTAAAGGGTTTTTGTTCATAGATGGCATAGATTTCCATGAAGGACTTAAAAGGATGCATCACAAGAAATTCCGCACTGTCAAAGGATACAAGAAAAGGGAGTTTCCTCAGAGGTACGAATTTCTGGCAGCCATTATTGGAAAATGAATATGCTGCAAGAGCTTAGACCATGATTCTATAAATGAAGTGCAGCTTAAGCTCATGACAGCCATCAGTTGTGGGATACAGCTTAACTATGGAGCCTTGCTGCTTGAATAGATTGGGAAGTGGATTCTCAGCTCGAAGAAGTCAAAGAGCTCTGGGAAGATGCTCTATGGGCTATTCATCAGTATCATCCTATAGTCTGCTTTGCGCGATAAGATAAGGGATGATGAAGGAGAATCAATCAATCCAAATAGACGAATGACCCAGCAACTATTCGAGAACTGGAAAAGGAATCCAACTGAAAATGTATGAATGATGTCTGAGTCCAGTGGTAGGACAGCTGATGCAAAGGAGCGGGGATTCTGGGAAATATGTCTGTGGTCAAGGAGACTGAAGAAGATGAAGAAGAAACTAATAAGGAAGAACCCTCTACCCTGGTCATAAAAAGCAAGGGAAAGAGGAAGCTAAAGGCTCTAATGGCAGGAACCTCAAGGGTCTACCACTGATATACCTATAGAGTCTTCTGACATTGAGACTCTGAGAATCCTAAGAAGAAAAGAAAAGAAAACTGAGGCAGATGAAGACAGAGCTACCATCTCACAGCTTCTAAAGAAGAACAAAAACAGTCACAAGCCCAAGAGGCCATCTGTCTCCTCGATCGTAGAGTCTCTACCTATCATAGAGACCAAATTGGACGCCTCCCCAAGAGAAGTTGCTGCACCAGAGACTCTGGCTGATTAACAGTTCAGAGCTGAAGCTGAAGGAAGAGTTGAGGCTGTAGCTCAGCCTAAAAAGTCCAAAAGAAAACTTGTCAAGAAATACATTCTTGTGAATGAAAAGGTATTAAAGGAGGAAGATAAAAGGATAACTGATGAGAAGGAGCTATCCGAAGCTGAACAAGAAAACACTGCTCAAGATGAGGGGGAGCTACCTAAAGTTCTCACCCTAGAAAGTGCTCGAGCTGAGGGGGGGCCACTGGAAATGCAAATGGATGATCACATTGAGGGGGAGCCTCATGATATCCCCATGACAGAAGAAGCTACTCCTATAGAAAATGAAAGTGAACCAGAGCAAGAACAAAGAGAAGTCATTGATGTAGTGGAATCCTTGAACGAAGTTAGAGAAGAGGACAAAGATGATGAGGTCAAAATCATCATTGTGGGCTATGATGGGTATAGGAAAGCTAACTACGATCAGATGTTCTCTTATCTACCCATGATGCCTTTTCATCATGCTCAAATTCTAAACTCCTGGAATCACATGTTTTGGAGCTTCAAAGAATATCCAGCCATCTCTGTGATGGCTCATAGATTTCCAGGCAACTTCAACTTTGCCAAATAGCTTATCACAAATGGTCCCTATTCAAGAATTATGCATGAGGTATTATCTATCCCAATCTTTTTTAGAGTTAATCACTATCCACTATCTTTTTTCAGGCAATTTTATGAATTTCCAAGCTGGTTGGAAGTGGTTCTTAATCTACTAAATCAATTCCCAGTTGCAGAATCCCAAAATTCTATAACTGATGAACCAAATATGCCCAACTTCATATTGATCCCAACTCCTCTCATCTCTACGATTACTGACTCTAGCCCCATCGTAGAGTCCCTCGCTCAAATCATAGAGCCACCTACTCCAGACGCCCAAACACAGGCCCCTTCATCCGATATTCCCTCCTCGTCCATAAATGAATACTTCAACCTTGATCTTGCCCTCTACTCATTACAAGATCAATACAAGAGAACACCCCCTCCTCCAAACATTCCCCAACTCAGTGAACTTCTTTCAGAACTGCCCACCAAAACCAATTTGTCAGACGTGTCAAAGAAAGTGATCAAGGAAATTGATGATAGTCTTGAAGCACCCACTAAACTCATTCAAATGAGACTAACAAAAATGATCAGTGCTGCAAATAGTCTCCCAAGCACCCTAAGCTCTGAGCTCACAAAGAAGCTTAGGGAGATCATCAAGGAAATAATTTAGAGCATAAAGGACAGGGACGAGATCCACTTTCTCACAGCCAAAAGGCACAGGGATGCTGTTCTTATCTTACAGACAACTCAAGAAGCTCAGAATAAACTTATGTTGGAGAGCTTCGTCAATCTGCAAACTATCATAAAAGAATTCTAATAATTTTACGTTAGCCAAGGACAACAGACTGACAATATTCTAGCCGTCCTCCAACAAAGGGAAGCTCAATCTGATGCTCTAATCAAAGAAAATCGAGAGGACGTTGCTCAAACTCAAAGTCAACTCAACGAGCTTGTCCAAGGAATGACTCACCTCTCAGAAGACATTCGAACCCTTGATGCTGACATAGAGGGGGAGAATAAAGGGAAAGGAGATCAAGGCAAGGACAGAGGCAGAGGCACTTTCTCTGCTCAATAATCAAGGAGTCCTCCAAGGTAGTATCATTAACAGACTCCATGATCTGGCCATCATACTCAATGATCTAATGATGAGCCAATTATCATGGCTCAACCATTAAGAAGTCAAGGGCCTTCTCCCAGCTCACACGAGGTGACCACAACAGGCCTAAGAATGCCAATTGGAGATCATGCATTCATGAATAGGCACGATCATAATGAAAGACTTAGTCAAAGCGAGCTGGAAGAAATAACACGAAGAGACGAAGCTAGCAGGAGAAGAAGAGCTGAGGAATATGCAAATCCTCCGAGAAGAAAAAGGCAAAAGAGATAGAGATAAGTTGAAACTCAACTCTTATTGTAACTAAGTTTAAATGTAATATCTATCCTCAAACATCAATAAATTCATGCTTATTCTCTAGAAATTTCAGATGCTCACTGAAATATTAAGTCATATTTACTTTGCTGCATTGCATATAGAATTTGATAATCATGACAACAAATCTCCTTGGTTATGTCAACATCAAATAGGGGGAGATTGTTGGAAGAATGCATATCTTGATTTGATGTTTAAAGTAAACATTCATGATTATATGTGAAGTCCTTCAAGGAATATATGTACAAGGACTTAGTGATAGATCAAAATTGTTAGGTTGATCTAAGCTTTTAATGTTCATCATTCTATAAATGAATGTATAGATTAAGAGATCAAAGATGTTAGGTTGATCTATATCTTGAAATGTAATAGATAGGCTTCAAACAGATTTGTTGTCTATAGAACTGATCAAGAGTCTACATAAGCCAAGGAAAAATCGTAGAGCATCAAGGATCGTAGTATGACTACCTTGAAGGGCCTCTCTAGAGATCGTAGAGTGGTCCAAACGTTTGTCGAAGCCAACTCTGACATCATAGTGTGCTCGCAAAAACGTAGAGTCTGCAAGCCAAGCAAGTAAAGATCGTAGTGTGCTGTCAGAAATGTAGAGTCTGCAAGACAAGCAAGTGAAGATTGTGACGCCCCCAAATTCAGGTATCTTCCAACCCGACATATGGTGCTAAACGGTACTCATAACTATACAATCATTCCATTGATAAACAACATAATGAATGTAATTACTATCTTCTTATTACAATCAAAGTATAATCCATTCCCAGGTTCATAAACCGATTACATTGTTTGTTTTTCGTAAGGTATAATACATACAAACATATTAATCTATTACACGATGGTTAAGTATCCATCTTAGATTTGCCCTTATCTCTCTTAGCATTCTTAGTACGTTCATCTTTAACTGCAATCATATAATTCACGCAAGAAGTGAGCATAACAAGCTCAGCAAGTTTATCAAAGGATAACAGTAATACCATATTCATGAATTATATAACAATTCATACATAACTGAACAAATAGTTATGACGTATTATGAAACAATAATACTTTAACATTTCATATCATCAATTCCCAAAGTATAAAGTAGATTAGGAATTCTGAATTGGTCAATAAACCATGAATAGTAGCTTTCTGTTTTCATACTGGAAAAGGATATCATAGCACAAAGGTTGTACATCCGCATTACTTACGAGAAATTCTAGGTGATCAGCCTATAGTACTATATGTTGATCAACACTCATTCTTCAAATAACACATAATCATTTATTTCATTGACTGGAATGATACCTGCTACCACATCCGTTGATGCAACTGAAACTTTGATGGTCATATTAAACGTACGAGCTAAGGTTCTACCACCGATGGTGTTGGTCTAGTAATGGCTAATTTACCACTACCAGAACCCTTATTTCCCTCTAACCCTTTCTTCGGGCAATTTTTTTCCATGTGGTCCAACGATCCACAGACAAAACACCCATGGTTTTTCTTAGAGTTAGGACAGTTGGGTGACAAATGCCCCTCCTGCCCACAGTTGTAGCAGACTGATTTCCCCTTTAAACAGACTCCAATGTGAGTCTTTCCACATGTCTTGCATGCCTCCATCCTCCGCTTAGGATCTCCCTGCTTTACCCCAAAGATTCACGTGGGTTGAAGTTTTTCTCTTAGGCAAGTTGCTTACTTCACTTTGCAACTTCAAATTTTACTACCTCCCTTCTAACTTACTCTTGTTCTTCCGCTCTTTGTGGTACTGAGACAATGCCTCACCACCACCTTCAGCTATTATCGCCTTTTCCAAAATGGTTCCATAGGAAGCACTCTGAAAAACCGATATTCTACTGTAGAGCCAGGGTTTTAAGCTCTGCTCAAACCTGTGCGCCTTCATTTCTTCCGTGTCCACCAGATGTGGAGCAAACCTCGCCAATTCATTGAATTTGGTGGCATACTGGGGAATTGTAATATCCCCCTACTTAAGTTCTAAGAACTTAATCTCCATCCTACCTTGCATGCTAGTAGGGAAGTAGTTCTCGAAGAACACCTTCTTAAACTGTTCCCACATAACAGCTTCTGTCCTAGCCCCACCCTAGTGAGCCTCCCACCAGTAGTTGGCTTCTCCCTTCATCATGTAAGTCGCAAAAGAAGTCTTTCGCGCCTCACCTACGTTTGTTATCACAAATGCCTTCTCGATCTCTTTTACCCATGTCTAGGCCTCTAGTGGGTCCGTCGTTCCTCGAAACTCAGGAGGACCCACACTCTTAAATTCCTTGAAGGTAGTTGTTCTTACTACCCTAGGAGCTACAGGAATCCCTCCCCCAACTTGATTAAATATAACCATTAATAAATTAAGGAACTCTTTGCATAGGGTTATTAGAACCCCTCTTGATTCTCATTATGAGACTCCGCCTCTTGGTTATGTTGTCTCCTTATTGGTGATAAAATTTTGATTAAATAAAGTTTCGTTATTATCTATTTAACTGTTTGGTTATCATTCTCAAATAACAACTCACACCACAACAAGCACATTAAATAAAAACTTCATTATATTAATATGCTTTCATAGTCAAAACTATTTACATCATGTTCCCTTAGCCAAAAAGCTATTACATACTATCCCGCGATTGCCTTCTACAAAAATTGGGATTTAAAAAAAAACTACCCTTTAATTATACAAAAGAGGGTTTTACGTCACTACTTTTATACAAAAAGATCTAACGATCTACTAACACTGTCGAACGGAATTCTCATATTTCTGATTTGCCAGTACGACACAATATCTCTACTTATGGTGTGTCGAGTCTGCCCGGACTCAATGGAATAACAAGCAATTTTCAGCTTGAAATCCTCTTGAGCGTATTCGTGGATGTATGACATCCTAGCTATCTTCTGGTCTTTTACCACCAGTTTCTTTCGAAGCTCAACAACCTCTTCCTTATAGTCCCGTGCCTTATTTGTCATAAGCACTTTTTCATCGTGCTCTGACTCAAAATCCACCTCTGCAGATTCCTTCGCCTCATATAGGGCGGTTAACTCCTCATTCTGTGTCTTTACTACAGTGCGCAGATGCACATTCCTATCCAACACTGCCAGATACAATGATCTTATTGCATCCGGAAGTGTTGACTCTCGAGTATCACCATGTTCACCATGTTAATCCATCTCCTCCTCCATCTCCTCCTCCACGCCAATCATCATATTAAGATACGACGCTATTCCCATTGTCTCCTTAGTCGAGTATTCCCACCTAGATGATGTACTATTTCAACTTGGTTCAATCGAGTCTTCAGAACCACTAATGTCTCTATACATCTCCGCCTACAATAGAATGGCATTGGTAATATTTCCACTTTAATTTATTTAGGTTCTTTTCATCTTTTAAATCTTCTCACTTATCACTTCAATGTCTCTATACATCATGATATCGATCGACATCTACAATACATATAACAAGTTGATTAGTACATAAGTTTTATAACCTAATGCTTTGATAAGATCCCCAAATTCGGGTATCTTCCAACCCGATATATGGTGCTACACTTAGACTTCATAACTATACAATCATTCCATTGAAATACAAATATAATGAATGTAATTACTATCTTCTTATTACAATCAAAGTATAATCCTTCCTGTGTTCATAAACCGATTACATCGTTTGTTGTTCATAATGTATAATACATACAAACATACTAATCTATTACACGATGGTTAAGTATCCATCTTAGCTTTGCCTTTATCTCTCTAGCATTCTCAAGACGCTCATCCTTAATCGCAATCATATAATTCACGCAAGAAGTGAGCATAAACAAGCTCAAAGTTTTTTAACAAAGGATAACAAGAATACCACATTCGTGAATTATATAACAATTCATACATAATCGAACAAATAGTTATGAAGTATTATGAAACAATAATACTTTAACATTTCATATCATCAATTCCCAAAGTATAGAGTAGATTAGAATTTCGAACCTACCAATTAATAGACCATGAACAATAGCTTTCTATTTTCATACTTGAAAAGGATATCACAAAGACTAAGGTCAGTACATCCGCATTACTTACGAGCACTTCTAGGTGATCACCCTATATAGTACTCTATGTTGATCAACACTCATTCGTTAAACGATTTTACGCTTAACATTTGGCAAACTCATGCGCCCATCGAATAATCGATGAAAAATACTTTTGTTTGTTCATAGACAAACCTTACCTTCACATCCGCATTCAATTACTTGGCATAGATAACGTTAACATTTCTATATAGAAAGATATGAATATCAATCAATCTATATCTTACGAGTAGTCTAGCCGAAGTTAACTGCATCGAATTTTTCTTTAAAATCACCATGCAATTCAAGACAATGAATCACATAAAACTCGACTAACTTGAAAGTTAGACAAGCATTAAGAAAACTTTCCTTTCAAATATCTTCAAATAACTTAATCGACTCGACCACAACCTTTTACAAAATCTACATGATATATTCACATAAAGACACTCGTAATTAGCTATCAAACAATTATTCACATTGTTCCTACCAACTTTTTCTCTTCTATGTCTTTGTTAACTTAATATCATCAATAAAGTCAACTCGATTTAATACCCTTCGTCCCGACTTATTAACCAACTTATGTTATTAACCGGACTCTATCATCATTGGCAAAGTACCAACGTTATTTCCCGACTAGGTTTCATTGATAACACGTTGGGTTCTTCATTCATAACTTACTAACATGCATTCAATTCCTAAGTTTCAATACCATATACCTTAGTATAGGTAGTATAGGAATAGTTTTAATACACTTATGAAGTGCATAAACTTTACTCTTCTAGGTCTCTCAAAACAATTGCGCTTCAAACCTAAGTCATTCAACAAATACCTCACACTCACGCCATGCAAGTGACATCTTATAGATAAAGACCAAGCAATAAGGCGCCAGCCAGCAGCAAGCATTCAGTGTCCTTGCCCTCAAGGCCATGCACATGAGAGACTTTTATATTAAGTGGTGCATGCATGCCACTTTCCAAAGAGCTAATTACATCAGGTCATCACACATACAACATGCACACAATTTTAAGACTCGTTCAGCACCATGCATGCCACACTCTCAAAGACCAAAAAAATTTTAATGATAAAATTTTGGTGAGATTCTCGATTCATAACTTCTTCAAGTTATAAGTCCGATTTGGTCCGCTCAAAAGCCTACACATCATAAATGACATACTCTACGCTGCTTCATATAAGAATTCGACACTTTTGAATCTGCTAACTCAAAATTCACTATCGAGTTCATTTTTCTAAGCGCTCAGAAACGCGAAATGAGCCGCTCAATGCTCGCTTTTCTTCGCTTTTAAGTCGAAATCCGACGATTCTCGAGTCCACGAACTCTTAAATACCCTATCTCACGTGTTGACATTGAAAAAACAACGCTTTCAAGTCTCACGGCAACTTTTGACTACCAATCCGAATTTCAACGCTTTCGACGCTTTAACGCGCCTATTTCGTGAAATTCGCCATAACTTCAAGCATTAACGTTCTCTAAGCCAAATCACATGGAATACTCCATGGACTTCATATCTACATCCTAACCAAGCAAGATGCACATATTTACGTATTGATGGAGTTCAATTGTTTATCAACAATCAATCTCAACAATCAATATTTTCATGATTTTAAGTTATATCAAACCTTATGATTTCTATGATTTCATGACTTATAGAGATTGAATCTATAACAAGTCATCCTTATTCCACCATACTAGACATACACCACCCATTTATGATTCTCCATACTAAAAGAAAACCAAAAGAGATGGAATTAGAATTAAGGAGTATTACCTTAAGAACTCTTAGGTAATCTTGAAAACTCTCTAAGGCAAAGCTTCAAAGTAGAACTTTTGGTTGAGTCTAGCTCTCTCTCTCTCTCTCAAAATATAGGTTGGCAATTGAAAAACTCAAAAAGACCAACTTTAGCTTTCTATTTATAGGCAAATGAAATGGAGGGCAAATTTGGTCAATACACCATCACCTCCTTATTATTCAACACTTTGTCACCAAGTAAAATACTTGGTGACCAAGTGTTATGCTTGCCTTTGCACACCAAGGGGCTCCAAGCCCACCATGCCCATGGGTCATCCCCATGGGTTGCCCCATGGTTTTACCCATTCTATGACCCACCTGCTCGATCCACTTGCTCAATTTTCTTTTGCATTGGGCTTAACCAATCTAATATTGGGCCTCGACTTGGGCTTAACACATTAATTCATTGGGCTTGCTTATACAATTGATTGACTAAACATAATCCAACTCAAATGAATTATCATTAAGTCTTAACTTAATTTCATAATACTAATCGTATTCTATACGATAATTCACGATTCTCTCCGTATATAATACTCGTATACGATAATCGTATTGTACTTCAGATTAACTCATCAGATTATACATAGATACTAAATAGTATCATACTAGTATAACACACATTAACAATAACGCAATTCCTTCTAGCTTTCATTTCCTTCTCTAAAATCAATATACTCAACCCTTAGGTTTTAAGTCCGCAGTAAAAACTTCGTTTGCCATAAATGAAATATTATTAGATATTTCATCTTATCTCGATATTCTATCATTACGCTTTCTCGTAATTTCAAAATAATTCCCTAATGTAAACGGATGAATAGTGTTTTTTTACTTTTAAATTTCTCGAAAAACATTTATTTTCGCCTTTGAAATTCTAAACAATTAATTCTAGCACGTACGTAGCCGATTACTAACCATATAAGCACATTCTAGGTCATAGAACAACTTTCACATAGCTTACTCACAAAATAAATCAATTAAATTCATTTAATTCACATAATCAAATAAAAAATTTAATTATCATAAAAATCCAATTTTCTCAAGCATATTCTTCTCCCCTTATAAGGATTCTCGTCCCTTAATCTAGCTTATAATTACATAAACAAATGAGGAAAATCTTCCTTCATTTTACTCTCGAGTTCCCACGCTGCTTTCTTCAAAGATTGTGGTTTCTCCATAACACCTTCACCAAGGTATTACCTTATTTCTTAATACTTGTTCCTTCCTATCAATAATTTGAATCGAAGTTCCTCATAGGATAAATCTTTCTATCCGATATAGATTCATACTCTATTACGTGTTTATAGTCCGGCTTATAAGGACGCAACATGTATACATATAAAACACATTATGAATGCGCTCCATTTCTCGGAGGTAAGGCTACTTCATAAGCCACCTCTCCTACCCTTCTTAAAATCTCAAAAGGTCCTACAAACCTTGACTTAACTTCCTTTTCTTTCCAAAACGTATCTTCCCTTTCCAAGGCGATACTTTCAGAAAAACAAAAGATCCTACATCAAATTCTCTCTTCTCTCTCTGAGGATCTCGTGACTTCTTCCGCCTATCTTGGGCCAAGAAACTAATCGAGCACGATTATCTTCACCATGTCCGCCGCTTGTCGTACCATCTCAGTCCCAACATCCGACGCTCACCCACCTCATCCCAACACAATGGAGTTCGCACTTCCTTCCATACAACGCTTCGTAAGGCGGCATGCATGCCTATACTAGCGTGAAAACTATTGTTGTACAAAAAATTCCACCAACAACAGTAGAGATATTCGTCCCAACTCCCTTTGAAATCCATAACGCAAGATCTTAACATATCTTCTAAGCGCTTGAATTGTCCGCTCACTCTCACCATCCGTCTCGAGGATGATACGCCGCATACTCAATCTTAATCAAGTTCCCATTTGCTCTTGCAAACTCCTCCAAAAGTTCGATGTGAATCGTGGATCACGATCCGACACAATCGAAATAGTACTCCATGTCCGGAAATAATTTCTCGACATACAACTTAGCTAATCGATCTAGGTTATACCTAACTCCTATTGGTAGAAAATGAGCCGATTTCATCAATCGATCCACTATCACCCAAATAAAGATCATATCCTTTTCTTTGTTGTTGAAGTCCCACCACAAAATCCATTGTGATGTGCTCCCATTTCCACTCTGAATTTCTAATCTGCTGCAACAACCCGCTAGGTCGTTGGTGTTCAAATTTTTTAACTTTTGACAAGTTAAGCACCTACTAACATATTCTCTATATCTCCTTTCATGTTCTACCACCAAAAGTTCTCGACGAAGGTCTTGATACATCTTCGTATTACACGGATGTATCGAGTACCTCAAACTATGAGCCTCCATCATTATTTCTTCCTTTAATTCGAATCATTTGAACCCAAATTCTTCCTTCAAAATGAAGTAATCCCTCCTTATCGAGGTTATACTTAGTCTTTTCTTCATCTTCTATCCTCTTCTTCATCTCGCTTGCATTCCTCGTTGCTCAATTGTACTTCCCTAACCCGCTCCACTATGGTCGGTTGGGTTTCCATGGAAAATAACATTTCCACCGCTTCCCTCCCAGAATTTAACTTCTAACTCCATTCTTGCCATCGTTGTATCAACTCATTCTCGAAGTTGTTAACATCGATGCTTTCTCTCTACCCTTCCTACTTAGCGACATCTACTACATTACATTTGCTTTTCCTGATGATATAAAATATCACAAATATAATCTTTTATTAACTCTAACCACCTTCTCTGTCTCATGTTCAACTCCTTCTGTGTGAAGATATATTTTAGACTTTTGTGGTCCGTGTATATCTCACACTTCTCAACATATAGATAATGCCTCCATATCTTCAAGGCAAAAACTACAGCTGCTAATTCCAGATCATGAGTAGGATAGGCCTTCTCATAATCCTTTAATTGACGTGACGCATACGCAATGACCTTTTGCCATGCTGCATGAGCACGCAACCCAAATTTTTATGCGAAGCATCGCTATATACTACAAAGTTCCCTCAGATCATCCGGTAAGGACAATACAGTGCCTCACTTAACCTCTTCTTTCAACTCCTAAAAATTGTTTCTCACATTTTTTTCACCCACACATACTTCACCGACTTTCTTCGTCGATTTGTCAACTGAGTAGCTATTTTAGAAAAGTCCGAATGAACCTTCTATAAGATCCCGCTAACCCCGTAAAACTCAACCCTCATTGGCATTTTCTGCTGCTTCCCACTCATTAACTCGCTTCTACTTTTTTTGTCGATCCACTAAAAATGCCATCTTTATCAATAACATGTCCTAGAAATCGAGACTCTTTCAAGCCAAAATTCACACTTTGTGAATTTCATACAACTTTTCCTTCCTTAGTGTTTCCAACACTATCCTTAAATGTTCAAATATGATCTTCCGACGCCTTTGAATAGACTAGAATATCATCAATGAACACTACGATTTAACTTGTCCAAATATCGCTTGAACACTCTGCTCATCATATCCATAAATGCGGTCCATGATTAGTCAACCCAAACGACATCACCGTAAACTCAGAATGACCATAACGAGTTCTCAACCCGCCTTAGGTACATCCTCCTTCCTCACCTTTAACCGATGATACCCCGTGCAAAAAATCTATCTTAGAAAAATACTTTGCCCCTTTCAACTCGATCAAATAGATCATCGATCCTCGGCAACGGTATTTATTCTTAATCGTTAACTTGTTCAACTCTCGATAGTCGATACAAAGTCTTAACGACCCATCCTTTTTTTTTTTAAACAATACCGGTGTTCCCCAAGGAGAGACACACTTCATTGAATGTACTTTCTATCTAATAGTTCTTGCAATTGAACCATTAACTCCTTCATCTCAACTCGCGCCCATCCGATATGGTGCCCTTGAAACCGTGTGTCGCTCCCAATGTATCAATTACAAACTCAACCTCCCCGTCCGGTGGAATACCCGATAATCCTCCCGAAAAATACATCCGCGAACTCTCAGACTATAGGTATCTCGTCCAAGGATGTTCCCACTCTTTGGGTATCCACAACATGGCATGTATAACCTACACACCCTTTTCTCAACATCTTCCTAGCTTGTGTCATCGATGCAGACAACAAGAGCTGCCTCTGATTTACTACCAAAGAACACTACCTTGGTTTTTTCTTAGAAAGTCAAGGTTTACACTTTTCCTATGGCAATCTATTATCGCCTTTATGGTTAACCAACCAATCCATACCAAGAATTACATCAATTTTTTTAACCTTATTTGCACTAAATCTACCGATAACTTATTCCTCTAATATCTACGCAACAACTCCTTATGAATATGTTCAATGGGGATTATTTCTTCGCTTTCTACCTTAACGCCTAAAGGTATTGGTAACTTTTCGTGGATTAAACCTAATCGCTTAGCAAATTCACATGCTATAAAAGAACAAGTAAGCACCCGAGTCAAATAACACATAAGCATTTATCTCATCGACCGAATGATACCTCGCTACCACATCCGCTGATGCAACCGCATCTTGATAAATATATTAAAAACGACGAAATGAGGGTCTACCCACCGATGGTGTTGGTCCAAGAATGGCTAATTTACCACTACCGTAACCCTTATTTCCCTCTAACCCTTTCTTCGGCAATTTCTTGCCATGTGGTCCAACGACCACGCATAAAACACCCCTGGGTTCTTCTTAGGGTTAGGACAAATGGGTGACAAATGCCCCTCCCCCCCACAAATTGTAGCAGATCGATTTCCCCTTTAAATGACTCCCATGTGAGTCTTTCCGCATGTCTTGCATGCCTCCGCCCTCCGCTTAGATCTCCCCGCTTTACCCCCAAAGATTCCTGTGGTCAAGTTTTCCTCTTAGGCAAGTTGCCGCTCACCGGCAACTTCAAATTTTACTACCTCCTTCTAACTTACTTCTTGTTCTTCTTCGCTTTTTTGTGGTAATCGAGACAATGCCTCACCACCACCTTCAACTATTATCGCTTTTTCCGTAATGGTCCCAGAGGAAGCACTCAAAAACCGATATTCTATCAGAGAGCCAGTGGTTTTAAGCCCCGCTCAAACCTCGCTGCTTTTTCTCTCTTCCGTGTCCACCGATGTGGAGCAAACCTCTCGCCAATTCATTGAATTTGGCAAAGATATCGGGAACTATCATATCCCCCTCGCTTAAGTTCTAAGAACTTAATCTCCATCCTACTCAGATACTAGTAGGGAAGTAGTTCTCAAGAACACCTTCTTAAACTGCTCCCACGTAATAACTTTCTATCCTAGCCCCACCCCGTGAGCCTCCCACCAAGAGTCAAGGCTTCCCCTTCATCATGTAAGTCGCAAAAGAAGTCTTTTGCTTCACCCACGCTTTGTTATCACAAACGCCTTTTCAATCTCTTTTACCCATGTTCGGGCTCTAGTGGGTCCGCTGCTTCTCTAACTCGTGAGGACCCACACTCTTAAATTCCTCAAGGTAGTTGTTCTTACTACCCTGTGAGCTACAGAATCCTCCCCCAACTTGGTTAAATGCAACATTAATAAATTAACGAACTCTCGCATATAGGTTATTAGGACCCCTCGATTCTCATTATGAGACTCTACTTCTTGTTACGCTTGTTCCTTCTCATGGCATAATTCTCGATTAAATAAATAAAGTTTCATTATTATCTATTTAACTACTTATTATCATTCTCAAATAACAACTCATACCACAACAAGCACATTAAATAAAAACTTCATTATATTAATATGCTTTCATAGTCAAAACTATTTACATCATGTTCCCTTAGCCAAAAAGCTATTACATACTATCCCGCATCGACTTTCTACAAAAAATTGGGATTTACAAAAAGACTACCCTTTAATTATACAAAAGAGGGTTTTACGTCACTACTTATATACAAAAAGATCTAACGATCTACTAACACCGCTCGAATCGACATTCTCATATTTCGATTTGCAAAGATCGACACAATATCTCGACTAATGTTATGTCGAGTCTGCCTGGACTCAATGGAATAACAAGCAATTTTCAGCTTAAAATCCTCATGAGTGCACTCGTGGATGTAAGACATCCTAGTTATTTTCTGGTCTTTTTCAACCAGCTTTTTTTTCAAGCTCTACGGCCTTCTTCCTTATAGTCCCGCGCCTTATCCATCATAAGCACTTTCTCATCGTGTTCGACTCAAAATCCGCCTCAGATTCCTTCACCTCATATAGGCTAAGTATCTCCTCATTCTCGTGGTTCTGCACTACAAAGGCAGCAGATGCACATTCTATCCAACACCGCCAGATATAATGATCTCATCAGATCCGGAGGTGTTGGCTCTCGAGTAGGTATCCACCGTGTTAATCGATGTTACCTCCATCTCCTCCTCCACGCCAATCATCATATTTAAATATGACGCTATCCCCATTGTCTCCTCGAGTATTCCTCCTCGTAGATGTACTCTTCAATATCCGAGTCTTCTAGAACCACTAATCTGCATTCTCCGCCAATCGGCATCGGTAATATTCCACTTGGTTCACCGACTCTCACTTATCACGTCAATGTCTCTATACATCATGCTATCGATCGACATCTACAAAACACATAAACACGTTGATTAGTACATAATACACAATAAGATAAGCACAAATCACATTTAATTTATTTAAGATTAATTTCATCTTTTAAATCTTTCAAGATCGAAGTTTCTCAATACCTTATTAATTCATTCAACTTGAATTTCTTTCTTCTGACTTTTACCTTCCTTACGAGGTTATTAGCCCAAGGTTCTTCCCCCCCTTAAGTTTTATAACCTAATGCTTTGATACCAACCTCGTGACGCCCCCAAATTCGTATATCTTCCAACCCGATATATGGTGCTACACTAAGACTACATCATAACTATACAATCATTCCATTGAAATACAAATATAATGAATGTAATTACTATCTTCTTATTACAATCAAAGTATAATCCTTCCTGTGTTCATAAACCGATTACATCGTTTGTTGTTCATAATGTATAATACATACAAACATACTAATCTATTACACGATGGTTAAGTATCCATCTTAGCTTTGCCCTTATCTCTCTTAGCATTCTCAAGACGCTCATCCTTAATCGCAATCATATAATTCACGCAAGAAGTGAGCATAACAAGCTCAAAAGTTTAACAAAGGATAACAAGAATACCACATTCGTGAATTATATAACAATTCATACATAATCGAACAAAATAGTTATGAAGTATTATGAAACAATAATACTTTAACATTTCATATCATCAATTCCCAAAGTATAGAGTAGATTAGAATTCTAACCTATCGATAGACCATGAACAATAGCTTTCTTTTTCATACTTGAAAAGGATATCACAAAGACTAAGGTCAGACATCCGCATTACTTACGAGCACTTTCTAGGTGATCACCTTTATAGTACTCTATGTTGATCAACACTCATTCGTTAAACGATTTACGCTTAACATTTGGCAAACTCATGCCCATCGAATAATCGATGAAAATACTTTTGTTTGTTCATAGACAAACCTTACCTTCACATCCGCATTCAATTACTTGGCATAGATAAATAAGTAATATTTCTATATAGAAAGATATGAATATCAATCAATCTATATCTTACGAGTAGTCTAGCCGAAGTTAAATCTGCATCAATTTTTCTTTAAAATCAACGTGCAATTCAAAGATAATGAATCACATAAAACTCGACTAACTTGAAAGTTAGACAAGCTGCTAAGAAAACTTGCCTTTCAAATATTTTTCAAATAACTTAATCGACCGACCACAACCTTTACGTAATCTACATGATATATTCACATAAAGACACTCGTAATTAGCTATCAAACAATTATTCACATTGTTCCTACCAACTTCTTTCTCTTCTATGTCTTTGTTAACTTAATATCATCAATAAAGTCAACTCGACTTATTACCCTTCATCCCGACTTATTAACCAACTTACGTTATTAACCGGACTCTATCATCATTGGCAAAGTACCAACGTTGTTTCCCGACTAGGGTTCATTAATAACACTTTTGTGTTCTTCATTCATAACTTACTAACATACATTCAATTCCTAAGTTTCAATACCATATACCTTAGTATAAGTAGTATAGGAATAGTTTTAATACACTTATGAAGTGCATAAACTTTACTCTTCTAGGTCTCTAAACAATTGCAGCTTCAAAACCTAAGTCATTCAACAAATACTCTCACACTCACGCCACATGCATGCGACATCTTTAAGATTCAAGACTCAGGCCATGGCGCCAATTAGCAAGATCTCCATGTTTGGTCTCCGGCTCCAGGTCATGCACAGAGACTTCCTTCTATCAAGTAGTGCCATGGTGCCACTTTCCAAGAGCTAATTACATCATATGTTACACATGGCAAGCATTTAAAGAATCGTCTCAGCCATACATACGCTGACTCAAAGACCGTAAAAATTTTTAATGATAAAATTTTTGTGAGATTCTTGAGCCATAACTTCTTCGTTATAAGTCCGATTTGGTCCGCTCAAAAAGCCTACACATCATAAATGACATACTCTACGCGCTCATATAAGAATTCAACACTTTCAAATCCGCTAACTCAAAATTCACTATCGAGTTCATTTTTAAGCGCTCAGAAAAAACGCGATGAATGAGCGCTCAATGCTCGCTTTCTTCGCTTTTAAGTCGAATCCGACGATTCTCGAGTCCACAACTTTTAAATACCCTATCTCACGTGTTGACATTGAAAAACAACATTTTCAAGTCTCACGACAACTTTCGACTATCAATCCGAATTTCAACGCTTTCGACGCTTAACGCCTATTTCCGTGAAATTTCGCCATAACTTCAAGCATTAACGCTCTCTAAGCCAAATCACATGGAATACCCATGGACTTCATATCTACATCCTAACCAAGCAAGATGCACATATTTACGTATTGATGGAGTTCAATTGTTTATCAACAATCAATCTCAACAATCAATATTTTCATGATTTTAAGCTATATCAAACCTTATGATTTCTATGATTTCATGACTTATAGAGATTGAATCTATAACAAGTCATCCTTATTCCACCATACTAGACATACACCACCCATTTATGATTCTCCATACTAAAAGAAAACCAAAAGAGATGGAATTAGAATTAAGGAGTATTACCTTAAGAACTCTTAGGTAATCTTGAAAAACTCTTAAGCAAAGCTTCAAAGTAGAACTTTTGTTGAGTCTAGCTCTCTCTCTCTCTCTCAAATCTAGGTTGGCAATTTGAAAAACTCACAAAAGACCAACTTTAGCTTTCTATTTATAGGCAAATGAAATGGAGGGCAATTTGGTCAATTCACCATCACCTCCTTACTATTCAACACTTTGTCACCAAGTAAAATACTTGGTGACCAAGTGTTATGCTTGCCTTGCACACCAAGGGCCGGCCCACCATGCCCATGGGTCATCCCCATGGGTTGCCCCATGGGTTTTACCCATTCATTCTAAGACCCACCGCTTCGATCCATCCACTATTCGGCTTTCTCAGATCGGGCTTAACCAATCTAATATTGGGCCTTGACTTGGGCTTAACACATTAATTCATCGGGCTTGCTTCTATACAATTGATTGACTAAACATAATCCAACTCAAATGAATTATCATTAAGTCTTAACTTAATTTCCATAATACTAATCGTATTCTATACGATAATTCACGATTCTCTCCGTATAATACTCGTATTACGATAATCGTATTGTACTCAGATTAACTCATCAGATTATACATAGATACTAAATAGTATCATCCTAGTATAACACACATTTAACAATAACGCAATTCCTTCTACGCTGCTTCATTTCCTTCTCTCTAAATCAATATACTCAACCCTTAGGTTTTAAGTCCGCAGCGAAAAACGCTTGCCATAAATGAAATATTATTAGATATTTCATCTTATCTCGATATTCTATCATTACGCTTCTCGAATTTCAAAATAATTCCCTAATGCGTAAACTGATGAATAGTGTTTTTACGGAAATTTCTCGAAAAACATTTATTTTCGCTTTGGAAATTCTAAACAATTAATTCTAGCACGTAGCCGATTACTAACCATATAAGCACATTCTAGGTCATAGAACCACCTTCACATAGCTTACTCACAAAATAAATCAATTAAATTCATTTAATTCACATAATCAAATAAAATTTGGTTGCATCAAGCACCAAATTATCATAAAATCTCTTGCTATAACCGCTATAACTACTATAATCAAGTATAATTGCCTCACACTCATTAACTCACTATATTTAAAAAGGGAGATCAAACAAACCTTAATTCCACTGTGTTTAAATCATTATCAAAACTAACAAAGTAAAACGAAAAAAAATTTAAATATCTATTCAACCCCCCTTCTAGATAATTATTGTGCCTTGAACTAACACAACCAAATCACGAAAGTCAATCACTGTCATATCAAGCCATAAAGCTATTCATTTATCAAAAAATGGATGTCAAGCTTTCTTAGCTCATGTCATAGATTTAAACAAAAATACGTCAGATTTGAATGATATTTCTATTGTTAATAAATTTCCTGACGTATTCCCTGAAGAACTTCCTAGCCTACCCCTAGAGCATGAAATTGAATTTTGTATCGACCTTGTGCCCTGTACAAAACCCATTTCTAAAGCCCCATATCGAATGGCTCCTATTGAACTTCAGGAGTTAAAAACCCAACTGTAGGAATTGTTAGACATCGATTCAATTTGTCCTAGTACGTCTCCTTGGGGTGCTCATGTTCTATTCATAATGAAAAAAGATGGAAGTATGCGACTTTGTATTAATTATCGGGAGTTGAATCATGTCACCATAAAAAATAGGTACCCGTTGCCTCGCATTGATGACTTATTTGACCAGTTGCAAGGCGCCAAATTCTTTTCAAAGATCGATCTTCGTTCTGGATATCATCAGTTAAAGATTAAAACTTATGACATTCCAAAGAATGCTTTTCAGAACTCGGTACGGGCATTACGAATTCCTAGTCATGTCTTTTGGATTGACTAATGCTCATGTTGCCTTCATGGATATGATGAACCTAGTATTCAAAGAATATTTGGATAATTTTGTAGTCGTATTTATTGATGACAACCTCATATACTCCAAAAGCTATGAAGATCATGAGCAACACTTGAGGATGATTGTAATGACCGTGAATTTTAAACTCCTTATTAATTAAATATGTGATTTAATTTTTATGAGTTAGTTTTGTGAGTCTATTTAAAACCTTATGTGGTTATGTGAATTTATGAAATGATTAAAGGGAGTCACTAATAGTTCATTTAAATTAGTGGACTAACCCTAAGAATTTAATATCAAGGAATTGATAAGATTTTTAATTAAATATTTAATTTATTTGAATATAGTAGCAAGAGTTGAACATATTAATTAATTGCAATTTTGAGTAATTAATTGATATTGTGTTAATTAATAATTATTATGAATAAATAATAATTAATGTGTAAGAGATTAATAATTTATAAAGTGATTATATGTTTACTTGATTAATTTATGCAAACATGCAATGTAGTAAATCTTTATTATATGGTAGTTAACTATATATTTTATATAGTACAAGGTGGCACATTAATATGTCTATATATTATATATATAGACTATATAGTAAGAGTTATTTGCATTCATGTGAGTTGCATAATAATATTGTTATATGATGTGAAGTGTGTGGGTAAACATTCATGTATACCTTATTGACATATAATAATATCAATTGTTAAATTAATAATGATTTCATTAAGTTATTATGATAATAACAGTCATGGTAATAGAAAATGTACATGAACTATATGTATGAGCACTACTTGTTACCTTGTAATTGGGAAATACATTGTATGCTCTTTAAATTATTATAACCTAGGTTATATGAAATGAATTGTGTAGACATATTTTATAACCAAAGTTTATATTATGTGTATATATGGTTTTGACCGAGTGTCGCATTACATTGTTGCATTTCATTGTGCAAATGCTGAGGATTATTTCCTTGTCCCATAATAAGAGTCCAACTTTCTTCCCACGTGAACAAGCTAGCAAGCCTAGCCTAGTTTCATCTCAATTTCATCAAACCTAGATCAATTATTGGATGGGGAGTGGGATTCATGAGTGAATCACCAACTCTCCCTTAACCTTTGTGCATTTTTGAAAGCCAATGGTTTGATTTGCGAGGTAATGGTATTATCTAGTTAACCAATCTTCTATAAATAAGACCTTCATCTTCCTCATTACAATTTGCTGAGAATTGTTTGCTAAGAGTGAGTAGATTGATAGATTGCAGCTGAATTGAGTCGCAAAGGTATAAATTCCATTTCCATTCTTCATTTTTGATAAATTGTTTAATGGGTTGATTCTTTGAATTAGCATGACATAGCATACTAGTATTGTGTTAGGATGTATGTGTATATACATAGAACCTATAATTATGGTTGGAAGCATGTTTGAAGCAAGTGAAACCAAGTTGGTTAAGGCTCTGCAGAACAAAGCAAGTTACTGTCTTTGATGCGAGTAACGACGCAATTGCTACTCTATTTATATTAGGGGGGGTGCTTAGCAATTTCTACCCAGAACCCAAAAAATCAGTGTTGTTTCTGGCATGGCGTAGTTGTGCCCTAATTGTACTAGGGTAAGGTAGCAATTGCATGCACTCAAACCAACCACTCGATGTTTTCTCGTAAGTTTCACATTTGTGCTAACTTGTTAGTATATGGTTAGAGCAAGCATGTAAACTGTTGTAGCACACACACATAAGCATGTGTATGTAGTATGAACAAGTATAACCATGTTAGTACCTACAATGGACACAACACTTGTGGTCTTGAAATGAGATTTGTGATTTCAAAAGTGAACCTTGTCACGAACCCATAATGTGAGCATTCTGACTTTATGAGTAAGATAATATGGTTTATATTGACATGAAATGCAAGACTAAAGTGATTGAACACACTAGAATACATGATTGAAAGATTAGACTATTTCAAAGATAAGAAAGTTAAGACTTTTCAAAGTGAATTTGACCAAGACTTTTATCTTGTATGTTCTGACCATTTGAGCATGCATATGTGGCCTTAATATATGTTGTAAATGAATAAGAGTTACATGTTAAAATGCCTTGTATATGCTAAGTTGACTTAGTATAAAATTCAAAGAAAGTTAGAATGAGGAAGCTAATGTCATCAAGTAATGAGTAAAGTATGTTATGACCATACAAGCATGTATATTAGGACTCATTATACCTATAGATATATTGGCATGAACATCATTTGGTTAATGTATGGTTTTCACTTATTCACACATAGTCATAAAAGGGAAAATTCTAAAATATGAACTATGTGAGTAAAGTATACATGTGTTGCCTATTTACAAGCATGACTACTGAGTATTGTATAACCAAGTTATAAAGCATGATGATTTCATGACCTTTTATGTTTTAATGACATATAATTTGTAAGTTAAACTTGAAGTAATGAATTCAAGTATGGTCACGTGTGAAACTTTAGCATGTATGCATGTATGTTAAAATGTATGTGTGATTAGTGTGTTAGAGTTAGACTGAAGTCAGGAGAGTAGTAGTCCAACCTTGGTCTGGCCAAGGGACAGTCTATGCGCCTTGGCCCCCTAAGCTTCTACACACCAGCGTGAGTCATGCTACTGTCCCGCAATTTCTTGCCAAGATGATCTATTTTTCGTCTAAAGTATTAAGGCATGCTTATATGATTACTTTACTTTGTAATGTGGGAACAATATGTCATATAATGTGTTGAGAAGCATGTTATGTGATAACTTGATTCTTTTATGTGTAGACTCGTACTAGTTTACACATACTAATTGAAAAGACCGACTTGTTAATGTTAGGTCATTTCAACGCAAGTTAATTAAAGCTAGTATTATACTGTAGCTGAGCAAACAGGCAAGTTTCCTGAATTCTTACTCTTTTACTTGAGCAAGTTCCCTAAACTTACTCCAATTATTATTGAGCAAGTTTCTTTGAACTTCACTCTTTGATTTTGCAAGTTCCTTGAATCATACTTTTATTGAACAAAGTCCTTAATTCTTACTCAAATGTATATTGAGCAAGTATCCGAACACTATTTTATTGTGTTGCAAGTTTCCTAACTTACACAACTTTATTTGTTGTGAAAGTTTCTAATCCTTCTCATATTGTATTGAGTAGGTTATTGTTGAATTGAAAGTTATTTATTTAAGCTTGAATCTTATTTCCAAGCATGTTATTAAGTGGTTTAATTACCTTACAATTATTCCACATCGATATTATTGATATTCGTACTTAGTGCACTTGAGTTCGTACAGTCTTGGACTTGTACACCATTTAAAGTTCAAATAATTCTTGAACTGTGTGAGATAGAGTCTGAACCTTTGTTCGGTCAGACAAGCATATGAAGTTTTATAAAAGCTATCCAAACCAATTAAGGGTAAGGATTCTTAGACTGAAAGAACACCCCTTTCTATGATAGGGGAGTACCAGATATATAATATAAGATACAAAGAGCAGATTTAAATGTTATGCATATACATAGTGTACGTGAGGCTAATCCCCTCAAATACTTATTCTGTAGCTAGTAACCAAAGGGTCAATTAGTTATTGATTCCATTGGAGTGTTATAGTTCAAAGTCTAGTTGACTAGCAGTTATTCTAAAAGCAATCATTTTCTTTGCTTGCGATATTCATATTGTTGAATCCATTGCCAGATATTTTTCCATTCATCATGATATATCTTTATTGTTGAATTTAAACTTGTTGAGCAAACTTGTTGCTCATCCTTGCTATATCATGAATATATTGCAGCTAAGCCCGAGACCTCAAGGAAGGACAAGGGTAAAGGAAAGATGTAGAATAGTGGCAAGGAGCGGACTTTTCCTTATGCCTAGTTTTAAATTACTGTTATGTAATACGAACCCTAATGATTATTTTAGGGTATGTTTGTAAGATGATATTAAGGTTATCGTATCTTGGGACTAGTAACACCTTTTGAATGAATGACGTACGTTTATTATATTCCGCATTTTAGTTATCGTATGTTGTTTAGAGGTGTATGTTAGTATTTTATCATGATGACCGAACCGGGGTCAGAGGACCCGAATTCGGGGGCGTCACAATGATACTCCAAAAGCTTTATGAAAATAAGCTATATGCCAAGTTGAAGAAATGCGAGTTCTGGCTTGAGGAAGTAGCATTCATTAGGCACGTGATATCAAATCATGGAATTTCTGTTGACCCAACAAAGATTGAAGCAATTCAAAGCTAGGAGCAACCTAAGTCAGTGACCGAAGTACATAGCTTTCTCGGCTTAGCTGGTTATTATCAGAGATTCGTAGAAGGGTTTTCTCGAATCACTACTCCATTAACTCAGCTGACTCAAAAAGATAAAAATTTTGTTAGAGCGAGAAATGTGAGAAGAGTTTTTAAGAACTCAAGAGGAGACTCATTTCAGCACTTGTTCTGACAATACCATCTAGTTAGGAGGGATTTGTCATATACAGCGATGCTTCAGGCAAAGGTTTAGGATGTGTTCTCATGCAACATGGGAAAGTCATAGCCTATGCCTCACGACAACTCAAAGAATATGAGAGGAATTATCCTACTCATGATCTATAGTTGTCGTTTTCGCGCTTAAAATCTGGAGGCATTACCTGTAAGGGGAGAAAGGGGAGATATATACGGATCATAAATGTAAGACCCTAACTTTTTATAAATAAAATTGAATTTCCTCTATTTATTATTTTGAAATAGTAAGGGGTGTATTTGATTAATGTGGTTAGTTATGGGTAAAATATGCAAACTTTGAAAAATAAGCAAGTGGTTATAAAATATTCATTGTTGTCGAGGAATATTCGTTTGGTCGTGGAATATTCTTGCTGTTGGGCAATATTCATACGACGGAGCAGCCATTTGTGGGCCCCATAACGAAAAACGGTCGAATAAAGAAAACGACAAGTTTGAGTTTATATAAATAACGACGTAATTGTTATCGCTAATAATCGTTGAATACACGGTGGTTAAAATACGATGTCTGCGTGGTCGCATAAAGAAAGCACACCAGATTGCATGTATTTTGGATTATTGATTCTTACGTAAGAAGGCACTACTCAATAATGGTTACAGTAATTACTGTTTAATATTTTATTTTATTGATTCAATAATTGCTACGTTGATATTTTATATTATTGTTATTTTAATAATTGTCAATGCACAATATTTCCCATTATCAGATCAATAATTCATATTATTTGAATAATATTATTAGATAGCATTATTGGCAATGTCTAAGGAAGTTATGTCTAGAAAAGGGGTTTGGTCACCTAATTGCGCGTCAGTAAGGAGAAATCCTTATCGAAAACCCCCCTTCTTTCCTTGGAACGACCTGATTGTCATTATTGTGATTCTGTAATATTATTTGTGAATAATTAATTATTGATTTACATGATAAAAATATATTTATTTTATGTGGATATAAATGAAGGAATTAATGCTGAGGTGTTTTATCAGTATTTTGTCAGAATGTGGGTGTTTTATCATTTTTTTTATCAGAATGGAGGTATTAAAAATCGTCCGTATGTGAATTTCGGTCATTTTCTGTTTGGAATTTGGAAAAACATTCTTCTACAAAGTTGTAGAGAATTAAATTTCCTATGGAATAGACATAAGAATCATATTTTTCTAATAAAAGGGCTATTTATTATGAATTATTGAAGTTTTGAAAATAAAAAAATTTTAATTAAAAACATGGGTGGGCCCCACTTTTGGTTGGTGTGAAAATTTGCTGAATTTGGTGGGCCCCACATGTGGTTTGCTGAATTTTATTCAAAATGGTGTGCGTAGAAAAATTATATTAATATTTTATTAATTTAGTCTGCTTTGGTGTTCTGGCATTTTCGTATAAATAGGGTGCTTAGTTAGAATTGAAAATCACACCAGAATCTGAAGTTTTCTCTCTCTATAATATCATGCGTATTTTGTGAGTATTTAGATACTTTGAGAGTTGCTATTCAGTGCAAGTTTCCTTCAGCGTTGTATCCGATATTTCAGCCAGAAGTACTATTCTTTTGAGGTAAGGGATGTTATTTTCTTCGTAAATAATGTTATTTCTTCAATATCATTATACCAAAATATTGGTATGAATTTTATTGTGAAATTTTTACCTTTTCATGTCGAAGTTACTATTCACGTATACGACACTATTCACGTATACAACACTATTCACGAATACGACACTATTCACAGAAAAATTAAAAATTAATTTGATTGTATCCATGTTTTGATCTTTATTTTTGAATTCTGCTCCACAATTGATTATTATGGAGTATTTTTGAACTTGGATAAACTAAAGTACGAATCCTTAATCTTTGATCTTTTATATCACTGGATTCGTTTTCTTTAAGATATTTTTCATCATCCTCAGTCCTAAATGGTGATATAACTGAATATCTTTGGCCTGTAGTGCAAAGATGAATGATTATCTGATGAATATTTTTAGCTTGTAGTGCAAAGATGAATGATTATCTGATGAATATTTTTGGCCCGTAGTGCAAGATGAACAGGTGTTGAGATGAACATGACCAACTGGTGATACGAATGAATATCTTTGGGCCGTAGTGCAAAGATGAATACGTGATTCAAGATGTATATTGATTGATGTTACAGGGATAAATTATTGATGATGGACTTTAAAATCATAGAAGATAGTAGACTTCATTCTCTACTTAACTCTTCTAATGAATTGTTGTTTCCGTTGTAGTTGTTGATCTAAAACTTGTTGTCTATTATATTCTATCAGATTTTTCCCTGTTGAAGACTAAGGATAATTTGTTGTACATTATCTTAGTCATTATATTCTTTACTGGGATAGTTGAGCTCACCCTTTTCCTTTTTGTTCCATTTTTCTTCTCAGGAGGCGAGAATATAGCGGGAACTAGTCGGGGTATGGAGTGATGTTTCAAGTCGGTTGTTTTAGCAGTCCTTACTATTTTGTAAAATAGCGTGTATCAATAATTGTAATGAGGGCTGATTTGAGTTTGGATATTGTTTAGAAGATAATATTTGTATTTAAACTCACAACATATGTATTGTCTTATTTTGCACGACAATTGTAATAATGAAGTTGTAGTTATTTTCTGTACCATGTATTTGGCGACTCAGAATGGGTTGTGTGGACCTATTTTGGGGGCGTCACAATAAAAGCCTCAAATATTTCTTCACGCAAAAGGAACTCAACATGCAGCAACGAAGTTGGCTCGAGCTGTTGAAAGATTACGATCACACCATTCAGTACCATCCTAGAAAAGTGAGCGTAGTAGCTGACGCATTGAGTAGAAGATCATATTCGGGTACGAGTGCGATATTGTCAACGCAAAGGCCCATTTTGTATGACTTACAAAGGATGGAGATAGAGTTAAAGACTCTAGGGACCCACGTGATGAAGAAAAATATACGAGTAGAACCGACTTTAATCGATAAAGTTAAAGATGCTCAAGCTACAGACCTAGAGCTGATGCGTATGAGGAAGAAAGTACAAGAAGGTGTTATTTAGAAAGCAAAAATCGATGAAGAAGGATTACTTCGAGTCAAATCCAGACTTTGTGTTCCTAATGACTCTCACTTGAAGTATAAAATCATGATGGAGGCGCACAACACACCGTTTTCAATCCATCCTGGGAGTACCAAAATGTATTGTGATCTTCGACATATATTTTGGTGGAGCAATATGAAGAGAGAGATAGAGGAGTTTATCTGAAGGTGTTTAACTTGTCAACGTGTCAAGGCAGATGATAAGTGGATTTCATATCCACGAATTGACGTTCATTTCAAGCTTTATCATTGTTACTTTCTTATTTTCATGTTCGTTTTTACTCGTTTCGTGTTATTTTGTATGTGGGATAGGTGCTGTGGTGATTGAGTGAAAAAAGGAAGCATTTAGAGTATTATGGTTGCAATTATGAAGATCACCAAGCCGCTTAGCGAACCTATTCCGTACGGGCGGACCTTTTTGTTTTCATACCCCTTCAAAATGGGGTCTTCAACATCGATTCTGAGAATGGGTGCCCTTTGGTGGCCTTATTTATTTAGCATATACCCCGTAGGGGTGGGGGTCTCGATTATTTGGACTATCCTATCTTGCCTTGAACTCTGCTGGGACTTGAATATAAGCAATTGGATAGCATATGGACTCTGTTTAGCAGAGGATTTCGACTAGGACTTGTGTGTTGGGATATAAATTGCTCAACTACAACAACTTAACAACACACACAAGGCATATTACAGAGATTAATTCCAAATTTTTCATAGCAAGCTTCGGAGGGAGATTTTGAAGAGATTTTCGTGATGATTGCAGATTTAAGCTACGTGAAGGGTGTTTTTCACTATCTTCATTTTAGTTTAATATTTGTAATTGGAATGATGTTTTCTTTGAATTATTTAGTTATTATTTCATTCATGATGAACTAATTCACTTGTTAGGCTTATGATGGATCCTTAAGTGAAACGATGATTTTGTAAACTTTGATTTCCAGTTCAATAAGCTAATTTCCAGTTTATCTATATTAATTCGAGCTTGAATTTATGAATTGCCTGATCAACAATTCTTTGTGGATTTGTATGGAATCGAGAGAGGATATACAAATCTAGACTTAGTTAATATAGCACATGTTCCTGAATTTTGTGAATAGCAGAATCTTGATGATTGTTAAGGTAGAGATATGATTGACATCGCATGTAATCAGATAGGGAACTTAATCTTAAACCTTCTTTGATTATAATTCACATAGAGATATTGAGTTAGTTGATTAAGGTGTTTAACTTGTTTCTATCTAATTTGTGGATTTAAATTAATACGATATTAGTGCATCGAGAGGTGGCTAGTACTACATTCGTGTTCTTGATTAATAAACTAGGATAGTGAGTTGAATTAGAATAAAGGTGTAGAAATCAGAATGAAGCTTAGGGTGAAATCATAAGTCTAATTCTCCATTAATTGTTTAAATTTTTAGTTTTGATTTTTGTGACTGTTTGTGACAGTATATTCATTAATAATTTAGTTTTTATAATTTTAATCATTGAATTGGATAGTTAAATAAAATTAGGATTAATAGGGAATTGATAATTGTGAGGTTAAATTTCTTACTAAATTGTCTCTGAGGGAACGATACTCTACTCACTATTATATTACTTGTTGACCACGTACTTGCGTGTTGTGCGTATATAGAATTTACCCAACAGTAGAGCATCAAGTGCCAAAAGGTCCATTACAACCACTTGAAATTCTAGAATAGAAGTGGGAGCACATTACCATGGACTTCGTTACTGGTCTTCCCAATGTTTCTCGAGACATAAATGCGATTTGGGTCATTGTTTATAGACTAACCAAGTCTGCTCATTTCTTACATATACGAGAAACTTAATCACTTGAACGTCTTGCTCGTATGTACATAAATGAGATTGTAAGACTACATGGTATGTCAGTATCCATAGTTTCTGATATACACCCAAGATTCACTTCACAATTTTGGGTTAGTTTGTAAAAATCTATGGGCACAGATTTACAATTCAGTTCGGCATATCATCCTCAAACGGACGGGCAGTCGGAGAGGACTATTCAAACTCTTGAAGATCTATTAAGACTCTTTGTCCTTGACTTCAAAGGAAGTTGGGACAAGTTCTTGCCATTAGTAGAATTCTCTTACAATAACAGTTATCAAGCAAGTATTGACATGGCTCCATTCGAGGCGTTGTATGGACGTAAGTGTCGTTCTCCAGTATGCTGGAATGAGGTGGGTGAAGCAACATTATTGGGACCAGAATTGGTACAAATGACTACAGAAAAGATTCAAATGATCCGAGAATGTATAAAGACCTCACAAGATTGAAAAAAGAGTTATTTGATCTTCATCGAAAGTACATGAAATTCAATGTTGGAGAACATGTGTTGTTATGTGTGACTCCATGGAAAGGAGTTACGAGATTTGGAATGAGAGGAAAGCTCAATCCTCGATTCATTGGGCCATTCGAAATCCTCGATCGAGTAGGAACTGTGGCCTATAGACTCGCTTTACCGCCAAGTATGTCTCGTGTTCATAACGTTTTTCACATATCTATGTTACGTAAATATGTGAAAGACCCGAACCACATTATTAATTTAGAACCAGACGAAATAGGTGAAGATTTAATGTATGAAGAGGTACCTGTTAAAATCTTGGATAAGAAGGAACATATTTTATGCTTCAAGGTTATACCTCAAGTCAAAGTTTTGTGGACAAACCACGATGTTGAGGAAATGACCTGGAAGTTGGAATCTGAAATGAAATCAAGGTATCCTCACCTCTTCGACGTACCAGGTACGTACCCCAATTTCGAGAATGAAATTTCATATGAAGGGGAGGTTGTAAGACCCCAACTTTTATGAATAAAGATTAATTTTTCTCGAAAAATATATTTTTGAATATTATGGTGTGAATTTGATATAATGTTATAGTTGTGGGTAATATTTACAAATTTTGCAAAGTAAGCAAGTTGTTATAAAATATTTGAGTGGTCGGGGAATATTCGTTTTAACAGGAAATATTTGTACGATGGCACAATCATTGGTGGACCTCACAATGAAATTATTGTCGGAGTTAGAAAATGACAGAAATATCTTTTTATAAAAATAACGACAAAAAGGTTTACTGCGTTAAATTATTGAAATACCCGGTGGTAAAGTAATGCGAATACTGGCGTTGTTTGCATAGTAGCACACGGTATTGATTATTGATGCTTACGTGAGAAGTCACTCAATTATACTCAATTATTGCTACAGTAATTGCTGCATGATATCTATCATATTATTGATTCAACTATTGTCATAGTATCATCTGCATAATATTTTATATTATTAAATCAATAATTGAGACGACAAAGTTATTCATATTATTATTTGTATTATTGACTATGTCTAGAAAGTTCTATCGAGGAAAGGGGTTTGGTCATCTAATTGTGCGCCAATAGGGAGAAATCCTTATCGAAAAGCCCCCTCTTTTCCTGAAAATGATCTGGTTGTTAAATATTATTAGTTATAATATTAATGATGAATAAGTTCGTGTTGATTAAAGATGAAATTGATATTTCCATTGTGTTGGGATTATTCTACTAATTTTACTATTGCAATATCCAGCCTTCTACTAAGGTAAGGGATATTATTTTTGTTCAATATTAGTATGAAATAATATTTTCATCCATACTTTGTAGTATGTAAGTAATATTATTTCGTTTCATATTTCTAATTCTACACTCATTTTCTTAAAATATTGCTTTTATACTCCGTGAAATTAGTAGAATATCCTTAAAATTTGCGCTTCATCTAGTATCGTTCACAATGATATTTTTCTGAATATTCTTATTAAATTTTAAGTTTTTCATGCCGAAGTACTATTCACGGGGTACTATTCACAAATTACTATTCATGGGGTACTATAAACAAAGTACTATTCATGGGGTACTATTCACAAAGTACTATTCATGGGTACTATTCACAAAGTATTATTCATGAAGTACTATTCACGGGGTACTATTAACTCAGGTACTATTCACCTGGGGTACTATTCATGATAAAAAAAATTGATTTTTTTTATGTCCAAATCATTTTTGATACAATATTATTCTTGAATTTTACTCCACAAAGCAGTATCATGTTGACAATTTGGACATTATTAAATTCTGGATAAATTAAATTATAAATCTTTAAAAATTTATCCTTTGCTTTTTTTTAATTGAATTCTTATATCATTGTCATTATCCTCATGCTTATATTGTGATGAAAGTCATCTTTGGCCATAGTTCATAGATGGACTGTTGATTGGTATGATTATGACCAGGGATTATTCGGTATAATCATGACCTATAATGTTACAAATGATGTGGTAAAAGTCCTCTTTGGCCCGTAGTACATTGATGGACAGTTGTTGGCATGATCATGATCATTGGTGATTACAAAAATATCCTTGGCCCGTAGTGCATGGATAATTCGTGGACGTGATACTAATGAATATCCTTGGCCCATATTGCATGGATAATTCAGTGATGTGGATTATTTATTGAGCTGAGTCTTAGCGATAAAATTGATTATAAATTTTGTAAATCATATAAGATAGTAGATATCATGCTCTACTTGACTATTCTAATGGATTGCTTGTTCCGCTACAGTTAAACTTGTTGTTTATTAGTTTAACACTGTTGAAGGCTAACAATAATTTATTATGTAGTATCTTAGTCATAATATTTCTTACTGGGATAGTTGAGCTCACCCATTTGCTTTCATTATTCTCTTCAGGAAATAAGAACGTAGTCGGGACTAGTCGGGGAACGGAATGATGGTCCGAGATGGTGGCAATAGTAGTCCTCACTATTCTATGAAATAGTGTGATATTAAATGTAATGAGGACTTCATTTGAGTTTGGATATTGTCTAGAAGATAGTATTCGTGTAAAAACTCTCAGCTACGCTTTTTTTTGTATTGTATAAAAGAAGCTTGTATTTGATTTTTGTACCAAGTATTTGGCGACCCAAGATGGGTGATGGATACCTATTTTGGGGGCGTCACATCACGTGCCCAAGGAATGCTACTTCCTTAAGCCAGAACTCGCATTTCTTTAACTTGGCATACAACTTGTTTTCACGAAGCTTTTGGAGTATTAGCCTCAAGTGTTGCTCATGATCTTCATGGTTTTTGGAGTAAACAAGGATGTCATCAATAAAGACAACCACAAAATGATCCAAATATTCCTTGAATACTCGGTTCATCATATCCATGAAGGCAGCAGGAGTATTAGTCAATCCAAAACATATGATTAGGAGTTCATAATGTCCGTACCGAGTTCTGAAAGCAGTCTTTGGAATGTCATCAGCTTTAATCTTTAACTGATGATATCCGGAACAAAGATCGATCTTTGAAAAGAATTTGGCGCCTTGCAACTGGTCAAACAGGTAATCAATACGAGGTAATGGATACCTATTTTTGATGGTGACATGATTCAACTCCCGATAATCAATACAAAGTTACATACTCCCATCTTTCTTCTTTACGAATAGAACAAGAGCACCCTAAGGAGATGTACTAGGACGAATGAAACCGATGTCTAACAATTCTTGTAGTTGGGTTTTTAACTCTTGAAGTTCAATAGGAGTCATTCGATATGGTGCTTTGGAAATGGGTTTTGAACTAGGTTCAAGGTCAATACCAAACTCGATTTCACGCTATGGGGGTAGGCCAGGAAGTTCTTCAGGGAATACATTAGGAAATTTATTAACAATAGAAATATCATTCAAAGCTGACATATTTTTGTTTAAATCCGTGACATGGGCTAAAAAAGCTTGACATCCGTTTTTTAATAAATGAATGGCTTTATGGCTTGATATGAAAGTGATTGACTTTAGTGGTTTGGTTGCTTGAATTTGCATAATAGGTTGGTTAGGAATATGAAAGCTAACAACCTTATGAAAACAATCAATTTTAGTATAATGAGTAGTTAACCAATCAATCCCTAAAATCACATCAAATGCAAATATTTTCAAAGAGATAAGATCGATAGGTAATGTGAGGTTGCCAATTTGAATCAAACGAGATTTATAAACAGTGGATGTAATGAAGGTTTCTTACAACGGAGCTTCAACAGATATGTCAAAGTCTAATTTCTCCGGAGTTAAATTTAAACGTTGAGTGCAAGTAGATGAAATAAAAGAATGGGTAGAATCGGTATTAAATAAGGTATAGACTTCACAAGAGTTTATGATTAGCTTACCCGTGATGACCTCGTTTGGGTTTCTTGCTTTTTGGGAGGTCACGACAAACGCTCTTCCTTAAACTACTGGCTTTGACTTCTCTAGTATAATCTTTGGTGCCTCTGTCCCAGCTGGAATTGACTTCACTGCACGATAAAATCAAGCTAGGTGACCTTCTCTTTCGTAATTATAACATACTTTGGACTGCATCATGCAGTTGGACTGATGTGTCCCTCCCCTCCGCATTTGAAGCATACGATTGGTGGTCGTTCTTCTTCCTTAACAACGGGTGCTGGTGTTGACGCCTTTCCATCATTATTGAATCTCCTCTTCTTGAAATTTCCACTTCTATTATCTTGGCCATGATTACCACTGAAGTGGTTACCATTTCTGGCATGTTGATTACCTCCACGTTTTTTGTCACCGCTTCGATGATTGCTACCACTGGTATTATCAATTTTCTGGCAGCTCTCTCTTGGTAAGGTTGACTCATTATCGCGCTCCAATAACTAAGCCTTATTCACAACATCTGAATATAAGCAAAGTTTGTGAGAAATGAGATATTGACGTATTTCGGGTTTCAAACCTCGCAAAAATATTCGCGTCATTCTCTCCTCATTATCTACCAAATGGGATGCAAACCGGGATAATTTCATAAATTTAGCCTCATACTATGATATGTGTCGACGTCGGGATTTTTATTGTCCCTTTTTTATTCTTGCCTTTTGGTGTTCTCATGTTAGGTGAGATTTGTTTGAAAAAACAAGTTGTGAAAAGGTTCGACATTTATATGTCGATGATTGGACTTTAAGTGTCGCCAATTGGTGTTTTTAAATGGTTGCACCAACGCAATCGAGAAAAGGTTTGCCCATTGACCACGTGATGTAACACTGTTAAACTGGTCTGTGAAACCGAGATTCGTTAGTTTGAGATCCCAAATTTTATGAAATGAAAGTATTCAATTTTCTTATAATTATTATTCTATTTAGTAAATGGTTAAATTGATAAAAGATTAAAGTTATGGGTGATATTTGAAATTTTTTTAAAGTAAGCAAGTTGTCATAAAATAATCGGTGATAAAAGTACAGTAATACGCGTGGTTGCATAGTAGCACACTGTATTGATTATTGATGCTTACGTGAGAAGTCACTTAGTTATACTCAATTATTGTTACAGTAATTGCTGCATAATATCACTCATATTATTGTCACAGTATCATCTGCATAATATTTTATATTATCAAATCAATAATTGAGACGACAAAGTTATTCATATTATTATTTGTAATATTGACGATGTCTAGAAAGTTCTGTCGAGGATAGGTTTGGTCACCTAATTACGCGCCAATAGGGAGAAATCCTTATCGAAAAGCCCCCTCTTTCCTGGGAATGATATGGTTGTTAAATATTGTGAGTTATAATATTAATGATTAATAAGTTCATGTTGATTAAAGATGAAATTGATAATTCCATTGTGTTGGGATTATTAGTGTTAGTGGAAATTGACATTTATTTCGATAATAATTGATGTCTGAAAGTTATATTTACTAATCGGGTAATTAATCGGATAAATGAGCAATTAATTGCTATTAATTCACATGCTTATAAGTATTTGTTCACATGTATATACTATTGATTCACATGCATGTACTATTAGGGGAGGTGGTGCAAGATTGATAATACTTGCATGACTAAATTAAAAATATAAGTATAGATGAAGGTACTATACTGTAATTATTTTTTCACATGAATAGAACTATTGATTCACATGATGTACTATTAGGGGAGGTGGTGCAAGTTTGATAATACTTGCAGGACTAAATTAAAAATAAAGGAAAAGATGAAGGTATTATACTGTAATATTTCGAGCCCCAAAACGTACAATTATCAAAACTATGTTTTCCTATAAATAGAAGCTCATTCTTCCTTCATTCTCACCAATTCACTAAGACTCATAAGAGCAATTATAGAGAGAGAAGTTGTAGAGAAAAAGAAGAAGAGAAGTCTGCTACCTCACTATTCCAGTATCTAGTCTTCTTCCAAGGTAAGGGGTATTATTTATTTCATGTTCTGAAGAGATATTATTTTTCGTATTCGTAAGGAATATCATCATCGTTCAATATTCGTAGGAATAATATTTTCGTTCAACAGTCGTAAGGGGTATTATTTATTTCATATTCTGAAGATATATTATTTTTCGTATTCGTATGAATATTATTTTCGTTCAATATTCATAAAGAATATTATCTTCGTTCAATATTCATAGAAATATTATCTTCGTTAAATATTCGTTGGAATATTACTTTTGTTCAACAGTTGTAAGGGATGTTATTTTTGTTCAATATTCGCTTGAAATAATATTTTCTTCCATACTCTGTAGTATGTAAGTAATATTATTTCAGATTTCGAATTCTATACTCATTTTGTTAAAGTTTTGGCTTCTATACTCCATGAAATTAGTAGAATATCCTTGAAATTTGTGTTTCATCCAGTATCGTTTCACAAGGATATTTTTGAACATTCTTGTTAAATTTTAAGCTTTTCATGCCGGAGTACTGTCTATATGTACTATTCATTTATATGGTACTATTCATAAAAGTACTATTCACAGGTACTATTCACAAAGTACTATTCATGAAGTATTATTCACGAGTACTATTCACCCGGAATACTATTCATGACAAAAATTAATTTCTTTTTTGTCTAAATCATTTTTGATACAATATCATTCTTGAATTTTACTCCACAAAGCAGTATCATGTTGACAATTTGGATATTTTTAAACTCTGGATAAATTTAAAGTCTTTAAAATTTATCCTTTATTTTGTTTGATTAATGCTTATATCATTGTCATCATCCTCATGCTTATATTGTGATGAAAGTCATCTTTGGCTTACGTGCATAGATGGATTGTTGATTGGTATGATTATGACCATGGATCATTCGGTATAATCGTGACCTGTAATGTTACAAATGATGTGGTAAAAGTCCTCATTGGCCTGTAGTGCATTGATGGACAATTGTTGGTATGATTATGACTAGAGATTATTCGGTATAATCATGACCATTGATGATTACATGAATATCCTTGGCCCGTAGTGCAGGGATAATTCGATGATGTGGTTTATTTATTAAGTTAAGTCTCAGCGATAAAGTTGATGAAAAACTTTTTAAATCATAGAAGATAGTAGATATCATGCTCTACTTGACTCTTCTAATGGATTGCTTATTCCGCTGTAGTTGTTGATCTTAAACTTGTTGTCTATTGTATTCTATCAGTTGTTATTGTAGTAACCCGAGATTTTCTAGATAAAATAAATAAGAAATTTTGTGTATAATTTTTTTTTATTTAATGACGAGACTAAGTGTCATGTAAAGTGAACGATAAATGCGAATACATTTATTACTTGAAAAATTAGAAATAATTTTGGAATAATCAATTACCACAAATTATATTGTTATGGTAATTAATTTCTGTAAACAAAAATGTCTTATTAATTATTTTCCATGAAAAACATGATTGGAAATAATATATGAAGTGATAATTAGAATTATATAATAAATATTTTATTATATGAATTGTTTAGAATATTTAAGTTAATTATTTTAACTTAATTATTGATGTTGTGTAATGAAGAATAATTCAGGATATGAGATCCAAACCTGGATTGGGATTGTGATCAAGAGATGAGAATAATAATATTATATTATTGTTATAATGATTTTACAGTACAATAATTATGTACTGGGTATGTGCGGACATATAATATTGAGCAATGATGGTCAATTAGGTCATAACATATTACCGTCTTTGTGAAACCCTAATTATTAAACTCGGCCATGGGGTATTTACGAGTAGTAGTTGTGTATATGAAGTTATTTGTGAATAAGAATATCGGTAATTAGAAGAAACCCTAATTTTCATTGTACATCGATAATTAGGACAAACCCTAATTATTATAACCCTAACCTAGTTGAAATTAGAAACCAGAACGACTCGTGTTAAGTAACATACACGAGATAATTAAAGAACCACTAATGGTCAATTAGAAACCCTAATTTTAATTATCGGGTTTAATTTCGATGTTATTGTATAAGTGTTTTAATTTACCAAAGGATAGAAGTTAATTGGTAAATTATAAGAATTAAATCTAGTGATGAAATATTACATTTAATTGCCTTGTACAAGATTGCCCATACACTCTTAAACAAAGCCCAACCATCACCCATAACAAATCAGAAGCAAGAATCAAGAATTTTTGGCAAAAAGGGTATAAGAACACTAAACCTAGAAATCCTTTGATTCAATGTTATTTGATATAATTGATTGTTTAAAGTTGTGTAATAGAATGTTAATTGATGATATGGGTTGATAAATCAAAGACCCATAACATCAAAGTGCACGAATTTGAAGATTTAAGCAAGTTGAAAAAACCGAATTCTGTTATTTTTTCAACAAATGTCAGAGGCCATAACTCTTTGCTCGATCATGAGTTTTGTTCTTCAAAAGTTGTTATGTGTAGCCTGATATGTGGTCTTTAATCTGCAAAAAGAATCAAGTCCATATCATGTATAGATTAGAAGTTATAGATGGTCAAACATGGTTGACCGATCATGATAAACTGTTTTTGGGCAGTCTGTAATGGGGGCATTCTCGTCCACTTTTTGTGTTTTAAAAGGTCTGGGCTTTTGATATGTTGTAGTGCATTGAGTTAGGAAGCCATAGACTTTGGAATGACCTCATTCCGACCTCGGATGAGGGAATTACGGTAATTGGAAGGAAATGTGTCAAATTTCTCAAAACTGAAAGTCAACAGCGGGATGTGCTATTCGGGACACTGTTTCGATCAGTTAATGTTTCCAAAACCTTCTGGGCTTTTGGTATATTATAGTAAATCGAATAAGCTTTCCATATACTCTGAAACGGACTAAATCCGATATCGGAGGAGAGAGTTATGACATTTCAAAGTAGTAGTGTCAAAACTTCCCAACAAGTGCGGTGCAGTCCATTTGAACGGAATTTCTGGGCTGATGTGTTCGGAATTTGGAAATGGTCAAAGAATAAAAGTTGTAGCCCCAGAAGTTAGCTTCGCGTGGGCTCAAGAATCGCTCAAAAATATTTTAAAATGAAAGAGTTATGACTGTTTTAGCGAAAGAGGGTAAAGCTGAAACGAGATTGAAAACTGTTATGAACGTCCACTTTTGACGCACTGTTTGGGCTACCTAATGAACCCGAATTGGATAATTCGTATTTTTTAAAAATAGTCTTACATACCATGTATAACATATCCAAAAATCAGATTAATCGGAGTTATGAGCAATGCGTTAGAAAATCGCAAAGTGAGCTATTAAAAAATTAGTATAAACCAAGTCTCACATCGACTAAATTGAGAACTTCACCATTTTCTAAACCTATAAATAGAAGGGCTTGGCCTTTGTTTCATTCACCAACAATAAGGCCTCCAATTTTTTGAGAAAGGCTTTGTTGTGGGAGAACTTTTTATAAAGATCTCCTTAGTTAAATTTTGGCGTGGAAGTGCGTATTCGGTTTGTGGAATTCGTATTTCCGGGTATGTTTCTTATTTAATTTTTGTAATGTTATTATTTTTAATTGTTATTTAAAGTTTGAATTTTTGAAGTTTAGTTAGTGTTGTTAATAAACTAGTTAGTTTACTATGTTTATTTTGGCTTAGAATTGGTTATGTAAATGAGTTATTTGTGATGACTTTTAATATTTTGTGATGAATTTCATTAATTAATTATTATTAATGATATTAAAGTTATTTAATGATTATATTAAATAATTTAGTTTAAAAATGATTTTAATATTATAAAAATTATTTTAAATGAAAATAAGGTATTTAAAAATATTTTAAGTTATAAAATATAACTTTTAATATTTAAATGATAATTTCATTAATAATTAAATATTAATGATATTAAGGCAATATTAATGATATTTAGTGTATTTAATGATTAATATTAAATAAATAGTTTAAAAATGGTTTTACTTATTTAAAACTATTTAAAGAGGATATTAAGGATTTAAAAATATTTTAAGTTATAATTAATGACTTTTAATATTTGGATAAATAGTACATTAATATTTAAATATTAATGGTAATTATTTAAAAATGATTTTTATTGTTTTAAAAATCATTTAAGGGTAATATAAATGTTTTAAAAATAGTTTGAGTTATTATAAATAATTTTTATATTTTGGCAATGGTTTCATTAATAGTTTAGTATTAATTAAACTATTAATGATAATGGAATTGTTTAATGTTTAAATCATTTAATTATGATTCCGATAATTGAAAGTTATAAATGTACCAAACTAGTGACTTGAGAACCGATTATGAAGTTCTAAATTTGAAGAAGAACACCTATAGTAATGATTATATCACTATAGGCCCTTTAGTGATAGATTTGAATTATTTTAAATTTTTCAATTTCTGGAAATTTCAAAAATGATTAAAAATTAAGATGTCTGATATTTACAGATGTTGAGGTATAAAATAAGAGTCTTAGACTCAAATTTTTATCCGATAAAAAGCTTGCATCGACGCCGGCAAACAAATGTCGAATCTATAATAGAAAGAAAAGGTTATTTGTAAGAGCATGGATGAGATATTTGAAAAATGTATAAAAATATTTCAAGTATAGAATAGAACTAAAAGTATGATCAATGTGATTATGTGATTAGACTATGTCTTGTTCGTAATAGACAAAGATTACTATGTTTAAGATATATTGTTCTAATCGAACGAATGATCTGCTTATTGATAGGTTGTGATAAAGAGATAAAACCTAAGTTGAGATTTGTAATCAATGAATCGGTAAAGTATTCCTACCTTTGTATTTTCTTTATGCAATGGACATGAGTAAGAAGTTTGAATTATTCTATTCTCGCATGCATTATGTGCGCTTTGATTATCAACATGTTAGCTCGAGATATATATTCATTAAGTTGATTTCTAAATGGTTATACAAGTGTCCCCACTTGGATAACCATGGCATTTATTCACATGTTGATATACCTCATCACATTACCCGTATACATATATGTTGAATTACATATTATTGTTGAGCAAGATTAAAACCTTGGCTTTGGAACCGGTGCATGTATGAACATCCCTATATGGGAAGATTTTTGCGCCAAGGCGGATAGAGTGAGCGATGAATTTCATTCAAGTTATGTAGTATTGATCAATCACAGGTACAATGAAATTGATCACCCTCCGTTCTAAAAGTTTAGAAGCGGTTTCATGGATGGATTTCGCCAAACCTTTTCAAAATGAAAAGAATGTTCATAGTATGATTCTTAAACCCTATTCATGGTAGAGCCAGAGCCAAATTTAAATAATTTGGAAGAGATTTGTTATGTGAATTTTTTATCAAGATGATTACTTCACAACTTTCGATTCGTTGTAGAAGTGTTATGTAAAGAGAATACTTATATTCTTTCAAACTTATATATATAATTGCTATTACTTCTTTGGGCACTCAAATGCTCATCCTTGCTTAAATTAAATGTTTTCGATTATGTATGAGCAACTCAAGGCTCGTACGCGAACAAAGGAAAAGGAAAGCTGATCGAATAAGTGTGTATTATGAGTTAATGGTTATAGTTGTATTGGTATCTATTCAAGTATTTTAAGGAATGTATTTGAAGGTCACGTACCTGGGGAAGTAAACTTTGATGTATGTAAATTAAGTTCGAATGTATTATTATATTAGTATTATTCAACTTAAAGAAATGGTATCGTGGAGAACCGAGTTCGGGTTTCAAGTACCTAAATTTGGGGTCGTCACAGTTATACTGTTGAAGGCTAAGGATAATTTATTCTGCATTACCTTAGTCATAATATTTCTTATTGGGCTAGTTGAGCTCACCCTTTTCTTTCACTGTTCTATTCAAGAAATGAGAATATAGCTGGGACTGGTCAGGGAACGGATTGACGGTCCAGATGGTTGTTTTAGTAGTCCTCACTATCTGTGAAATAGTGTGATAATAATTATAATGAGATTAAATTTGAGTGTGGATATTGTCTAGAAGACTATATCCGTGTTAAAACTCTCAGCTATGTTTTGTCGTATTCTACACGACAGTTGTATAATTAAGTTGTGGTTGTATTCTGTACCATGTATTTGGCGACCTAAGATTGGTGATGTATACTTGTTTTGGGGGCGTCACAGTTACGGTCCGGGGACTTTCTTATGCGGAGGGAAGGTGTTAGGCATCCCCTGACATCTGTATTACCACGGTGACCGCCATTTTTTCAATTAAATTGTTATATGAATGTGTGGGGCAATTATTTGGAAGTAGTGCTATGCCTCATTCGCACCTATATACAAAGTGTGAGATCCCAAATTTTATGAAATAAAAGTATTCATTTTTTCTATTTTGGTAAATAGTTAAATCGATAAAAGTTTAAAGTTAAGGGTGATATTTGAAAAATTTTCAAAGTAAGAAAGTTTTCATAAAATAATCGGTGATAAAAGTACAGTAATACGCTTGGTTGCATAGTAACACACGGTATTGATTATTAATGCTTACGTAAGAAGTCACTCGCTTATACTCAATTATTGCTATAGTAATTGTTGCATCATATCTCTCATATTATTGATTCAATTATTGTCACAAGATCATCTACGTATAATATGTTATATTATTAAATCAATAAGCGAGACGACAAAGTTATTCATATTATTATTTGCAATATTGACAATGTCTAGAAGTTACATCAAGGAGAGGTTAGATAATCTAATTATACGCCATAGGGAGAAATCCTTATCGGAAAGCCCCCTCTTTCTTGGAAACGACCTGGTTGTTAAATATTGAGAGTTATAATATTAATGATGAATAAGTTCGTGTTGATTAAAGATGAAATTGATAGTTCCATTGTGTGGGAATTATTAGTGTTAGTGGAAATCGACATTTATTTCGATAATAATTGATGTCTGGAGGTTTTATTGACCAATCGGGTAATTCACCAGATAAATGAGCAATTAATTGCTATTAAATCACATGCTTATAACTATGTGTTCACATGTGTGTACTATTGATTCACATGATTTACTATTAGGGGAGTTGGTGCAAGATTGATAATACTTACATAACTAAATTAAAAATGGAGGTATAGATGAAGGTACTATACTATAATTAATTTTTTTCACATGTTTAGAACTATTGAGTCACATGATTTACTATTGATTCACATGATTTACTATTAGGGGAGGCGGTGCAAGTTTGATAATACTTGCAGGACTAAATTAAAAATGAAGTAAAAGATGAAGGTATTATACTGTAATATTTCGAGCCCCAAAATGTGCAATTATCGAAACTATATTTTCCTATAAATAGAAGCTCATTCTTCTTTCATTCTCACCAATTCACTAAGTCTAACAAGAGAAATTATAGAGAGAAAGAAGAAGAGAAGTCTGCTACCTCATTATTCCAGTATCTAGTTTTCTTCTAAGGTAAGGGATATCATTATTGTGGTAAGGGGTATTATTTCTTTTGTATTCATGAAGAGAGTTATTTTCTTTCAATACTCGTAAGGGTTGTTATTCCATTCTTTATTATTTTGTTGGAAAAACCTATCTACGCGGACTACCTCATGCTTGGTAAATTCTTTTATTATTCCATTCTTTAATATTCTATCGGAATAACCTGTCTACGCGGACTACCACATGCATGGTGAATTCTTCTGTTATTCCATTTTTTATTATTTTGTTGGAATAACCTGTCTACGCGGACTACTCCACGTATGGTGAATTCTTCTGTTATTCCATTCTTTATTATTATGTTAGAATAACCTGTCTACACGGACTACCGCATGCATGGTGAATTCTTCTGTTATTCCATTCTTTATTATTCTGTTGGAATAACTCGCCCTCTGCGGACTCACCGCATGCATGGTGAATGACCCTTCATATTCATTCTTTATTAAATTGTGGAAATGATCTGTCTACGTGGATTACCGCATGGTGGGTGAAAATCCATTTACAGTTTCAAAATTTTTCTGACCCTCAAAAATTCTGGAAAGAGTGGAAATAATAATTTGTTGAGTTTTCTAGATTGTGTCCAAAAATGGCAATTTTTGAATGTATAGATTAGGAGTTATGAATTTTATGGAAACAAACTATTTTAAAAGTAAACCCTTATAACTCCTTATGGTTAACTCTAAAATTGGTAAAATTTTTATTGAGAGTACATGAATATCACAGGAGTATACCTTGTAAATTTCGGAATTTTTGGACAAAAGTATAGTTTATGATAAATGTCTAAATATTTGGCAGTTTTGGCCATATGAAAAATAGTAAATGAATTTTAAAAATTCCGAGAAAAATATATGTTCAATATGGGACTATATTCTGCTAAATCCCAGAAAAGAAAACTTTTTTTGACTGATTTGTTATTTTTCATGAAAATGGTTTAGTTACGAACATGTGAATTAAATATGTTATGTGAAGTTGAAAAATTGGTAAATAGGATTTTATGGCTTGGAAATCCTATATAAGCTATATGCAGATTTTTGATGAAGGATTTAATCATTGGTGATGAAATCTTATGAGTATGGCATTTTTGAATGATTAAATGCAATATTTGGTAAAGTGTAAATAATTAAAATAAATTATTTATAAGTTTAAGAAATGATTAAAATATTGTTATAATATTAATGATATCAGATTATGAGATTATTAAGTGATTGATAACATTTGGATATTCTTGAACTCTGGATAAATTATATTATAAATGTTTAATATTTATCCTTTATCTCATTTGATTGATTCTTTATATTATAGTCATGATCCTCATGTTTATATTGCGTTAAAAGTCATCTTTGGCCCGTAGTGCATAAATGGATTGTTGGTTATTGATTTTACAGTTGTATAAATGGAGTTGTCAGTAGTGTATTTTCTGGCGACTCAAGATGGGTGATGTATACTGCTTTGGAAAGCGTCACAACTTGGTATCGAGCTTAGGGATATGATCCCTGGCTGAGATATGAGACTAGAACTAGGAGGGGAGAGACGGGTAATTCCTTCGCTAGTATGACCTACCTATTTGTTATTTAATTGGTCGGTCAGGATATAGGGATAATATGTGAGATGTCAATTAACCCTTATTTTGAAACTATATTCTAGAATGATATCTGAAATACAGGAGATGAGCAATTGGAAAATCATGATATAGAGGAAATAACCGGGAAGGTACAATCCGAAAAGAAAGCAAGGAATTCACATCTTTTCGAATACCAGGTACCTACGTAAATTTCGAAGGCAAAATTTCATAAGGAGGGGAGATTGTGAGATCCCGAATTTTATGAAATAAAAGTATTCAATTTTTCTATTTTGGTAAATAGTTAAATTGATAAAAGTTTAAAGTTAAGGGTGAACTTTGAAAATTTTTCAAAGTAAAAAAGTTTTCATAAAATAATCGGTGATAAAAGTACAGTAATACGCTTGGTTGCATAGTAACACACGGTATTAATTATTGATGCTTACGTGAGGAGTCACTCAGTTATACTCAATTATTGCTAGAGTAATTGCTGCATCATATCTCTCATATTATTGATTCAATTATTGTCACAGTATCATCTGTATAATATGTTATATTATTAAATCAATAATTGAGACGACAAAGTTATTTATATTATTATTTGCAATATTGACAATGTCTAGAAGTTCTGTCAAGGAGAGGTTAGATAATCTAATTGCGCACCAATAGGGATAAATCCTAATCGGAAAGCCCTCTCTTTCCTAGGAACGACCTGGTTGTTAAATATCGAGAGTTATAATATTAATGATGAATAAGTTTGTGTTGATTAAAGATGAAATTGATAGTTCCATTATGTGGGAATTATTAGTATTAGTGGAAATCGACGTTTATTTCGATAATAATTGATGTCTGGAGGTTATATTGACCAATCGTGTAATTCACCGGATAAATGAGCAATTAATTGCTATTAATTCACATGCTTATAACTATGTGTTCACATGTGTGTACTATTGATTCACATGACTTACTATTAGGGGAGGTTGTGCAAGATTGATAATACTTACATGGCTAAATTAAAAATGGAGGTATAGATGAAGGTACTATACTAAAATTAATTTCTTTTTCACATGTTTAGAACTATTGAGTCACATGATTTACTATTGATTCACATGATTTACTATTAGGGGAGGTGGTGCAAGTTTGATAATACTTGCAGGACTAAATTAAAAATGAAGGAAAAGATGAAGGTATTATACTGTAATATTTCGAGCCCCAAAACGTACAATTATCGAAACTATATTTTTCTATAAATAGAAGTTCATTCTTCTTTCATTCTCACCAATTCACTAAGTCTCATAAGAGCAATTATTATAGAGAAATTATAGAGAGAAAGAAGAAGAGAAGTCTGCTACCTCACTATTCCAGTATCCAGTTTTCTTCTAAGGTAAGGGATATCATTATTGCGGTAAGGGGTATTATTTCTTTCGTATTCATGAAGAGAGTTATTTTCTTTCAATTCTCGTAAGGGTTGTCATTCCATTCTTTATTATTCTGTTGGAATAACCTGTCTACGCGGACTACCGCATGCCTGGTGAATTATTTTGTTATTCCATTCTTTAATATTCTGTTGGAATAATCTGTCTACGCGGACTACCGCATGCATGGTGAATTCTTTTGTTATTCCATTCTTTATTATTCTGTTGGAATAACTTGTCTACGCGGACTACCACATGCATGGTGAATTCTTCTGTTATTCCATTCTTTATTATTCTGTTGGAATAACCTATCTACGCGGACTACCGCATGCATGGTGAATGACCCTTCGTATTCATTCTTTATTAAATTATGGAAATGATCTGTCTACGCGGTTTACCGCATGGCGGGTGAAAATCCATTTGCAGTTTTGAAATTTTTCTGACCCTCAAAAATTTTGGAAAAATTGGAAATGATAATTTGTTGAGTTTTCTAGATTGTGTCCAAAAATGGAAATTTTTGGATGTATAGATTAGGAGTTATGAATTTTATGGGAAAAGACTATTTTAAAAGTACACGCTTATAACTCCTTGTGGTTAACTCCAAAATTGGTAAAAATTTTATTGGGAGTACATGTATATCACAGGAGTATACCCTGCAAATTTTGGAATATTTGGACAAAAGTACAGTTTATGATAAATGTCTAAATATTCGGCAGTTTTGGCTATATGAAAAATAGTAAATGAATTTTAAAAATTCCGAAAAAAATATATGTTCAATATGGGACTATATTCTGCTAAATCCCAGAAAAGAAAACTTTTTTGGACAGATTTGTTATTTTTTAGGAAAATGGTTTAGTTACAAACATGTGAATTAAATATGTTATGTGAAGTTGAAAAATTGGTAAATAGGATTTTATGGCTTGGAAATCCTATTTAACGTAATTGCATATTTTTGATGAGGGATTTGATCATTGGTGATAAAATCTTATGAGTATGGCATTTTTGAATGATTAAATGCATTATTTGGTAAAGTATAAATAATTAAAATAAATTATTTATAAGTTTAAGAAATGATTAAAATATTGTTATAATATTAATGATATTAGATTATGAGATTATTAAGTGATTGATAACATTTGGATATTCTTAAACTCTGGATAAATTGTATTATAAATATTTAATATTTATCATTTATCTCATTTGATTGATTCTTTATATTATTGTCATGATCCTCGTGTTTATATTGCATTAAAAGTCATCTTTGACCCGTAGTGCATAGATGGACAGTTGGTTATTGGTTTTACAGTTGTATAAATGGAGTTGTCAGTAGTGTATTTTTTGGCGACTCAAGATGGGTGATGTATACCTGTTTTGGGGGCGTCACACAACGGGTTTGAATTTATGTAAAAAATCAGTTTTAAACAAGATATAGCAATAATGTTTTATAAAAGAGGTTTTTTAAAGCCTTAATGCTCAATAGTAATTGAGGCCTTTGATACTTCCATTTTATTAAATGTTCGGCTTGATTGCTTTTATTTTTCGAGATGAGAAGCATCTTTGAGAAAATAATGTACAAAGCAGTGCCGAACTCCTCATTGGCATAAAAGTCATCTAAGGAAATTCAAACACCGTGAATAATTTATAAGCTGCTTACAGCTGAAAATGTCAATCACGGGAACCGAATCTAGATTCAGTTGACTGAATCTGTGATCACATGATTCCTAGGCTCACATGATGCCACAATTTATATGAAAGCAGTATGCAACTATATATATAAAAGCTGTAAATATATATATATACAGACATGATCAACCACCACGAATCACCTCCATGGGGGATCAGAAATGTAAATATATAAAAACGGTAAATATATATAAAGAGATGATCAACCACCACGAAGCACCTCCATGGGGGATCAAAATGTAAATAAAGCAAGAATATAATCAACCGCCATGAAGTAAACTCAAAGTGGACTAAATATAAAGAAAATTTCAGTAAAGGTCACGAAGTAAACTCTAGGCTCGACAGAAATATATATATATATATATATATATATATATATATATATATATATATATATATATATATATATATATAAATATAAATAAAGCTAAAAGGCATAGGATATATATCAATCCCATTTCTAGGTTTATCATTTCAATGATTTGTCGCTATTTATATTGTTGGAAGAATGCATATCTTGATTTGATGTTTAAAGTAAATGATCATGATTATATGTAAACTCCTTAAAAGAATATATGTACAAGGACTTAGTGATAGAGCAAATTTGTTAGGTTGATCTCAGCTTTTAAGTGTTCATCATTCCATAAATGAATGTATAGATAAAGAGATCAAAGATGTTAGGTTAATCCATGACTTGAAAAGTACAGATAGGCTTCAACAAGAATCATAGTCTATCAAGCTGATCAACAGATTGAAGAAGCTAAGGCAGGATCGTAGAGCTTAATAGATCGTAGTGTATCTGCCTTAAAGGACCTGTTCAGAAATTGTAGAGTGGTGCAGACGTTTGCCGAAGCTAACTCAGAGATCGTAGTGTGCTCTCGGAAATGTTGAGTCTGCAAGATGGGCAAGTGATGATCGTTGTGTTAAAAGATCGTAGTGTGCAAATCCTTGCGAGAAATCGTAGTGTTCGCTTAAGTGCAAGCACTAATATGACAAGACACTACGATATGGATAGTAGAGTGTCATCTGCCTTGTTTTAGAAGCATCGAGCCCAAACTTTTGTTTGAAGATAAATTCCAACAAATGAGGAATGGGTTTTGAACGTTGAAGCACTCACCAGTCCCAACGGTACAAAAGATATCCTTAGTATTGATCAAAAGGAACGTATTCAAGAAGCTAAGAAAAGGACCATTGGGTAGAGGAAAACACCTTTTCAGGTGCTAGGTGAGAAAGCAGTCTGCCGTGTCAGTGGGCCAGAATGCAATTCAAAAATGTGCAGAAATGTTTCCATCAAGGCTCAGAAATGTCAAACGCATTTAATGCTTCATCAGATGATTTTAACGGATAGATTTCAAAGATCTCATATATACAGAATACAGACACATGAGAGAAATAAGCAAGCATTGATCAAAAATGCACAAGAACACTCAACGCTTAACTCTACGATATAAGAAAAAGGGAAAGCTTTCTTAGCTACTCAGTTCTCTCGAACAAGTGTTTAATAGCAACTGAGTAGCATCAATTACGATATAAACAACATTCAATCAACTGAAGTAAGAGTTCTAGGTCTGAAGGACTTGAAGAGTTCTAAGTGAACTGTGAGGAACCAAGTCTACTGGAATTGAAGAGTTCAAGAGTGAACTAAGAAGTACCTAGACTACTGGTCTAGAGGGAATCTGTGAGATTCAAGAAGTGTAACAGACATCCTTAGTGGATTTCCTACTCAAGGAGTAGAAGAGTTGATTAGGAGCTTTAAGTGCTATGAACCACTTAAAACTGTTGTGTTCATTATAACTGCTATAACTGATATAGCTGCAATACCTGTTATAACTGTCATAACTACCTCATTCTCATTAACACAAGATATCTAACAAAAGGTTTATCAAATACTCATTCTATTGTGCATTGATTACCATCAACCTAAATAGGTTAAAAGAAAAGGTTTTAATTATCTATTCAACCCCCCTTCTAGATATCTATCGTGCCTCTGGGAACTAACAATTGGTATCAGAGCAGGTTCTATAATACAGCCTACAAAGCTTAAGTAGATCCAATGGCACACTTACCAAATGAATCAAAGACTGGAGGAGGTAGCAAGCCACCTATGTGCAACAAAGATAAATTTGCTAACTGGAAGGTTAGGATGCAAGCTTACATGGATTCAATAGATGAAGATCTATTTGAAACTGTTCAGAATGGGCCCTATGTTCCTACAAAGCTTGCACCAACTACAGATGACCCAGATAGAGTATAGATTAAGGTTAAAGGGGAATGGATAGAGAATGAGAAAAGAACTATCCAACTTGACAAAAAGGCCAAGAATATCTTATTTCAATCATTAGAAGATGATCTATTTGAAAACGTGGTCAACTGCAAAATAGCAAAGGAGGTTTGGGAAGCACTACTCATTATGCATGAAGGAACAAAAGAAGTCAGAGAAAACAAACAATCTCTCTTGACTCAACAATATGAGATGTTTGCCCATGTTCAAGAAGAGAACGTCACTGTTACATACGAGAGATTCAATATTCTGCTCCACTCTCTACGAGCCTATGGAAAGATCTATCCAAATAAAGATCTGATCATAAAGTTCATGAGAGCTTTACCAAGCAAGTAGGATGCCAAAACCACTACCATTAGAGAATCAAAGAATCTACATGAAATGATTATTCAACAGTTATATGGAAACCTCCTCACGTACGAACTGGAGCTGACACAATAATGATACCTAGCAAGATTTAAACACTTAATTGAATTTCGAATATTACATAAGTCAAAAAGTTAACACAATCTAATTTAACATTGTGTGCTAACTAATAGGAAAGATTATGAGATGTGGAGTAGAGTTTACATTAAAATTACTATGTGTTTTTATGTGACTAATAATTGATGTGTATGATTATATAATTGTGTAGGGCACGTGAAGTGCAGATAACTGTAAGTTGTTAAACGTTTATTGGTAAACAACGATCAAGGCAAGTCTTTCAGTTCCTATTTGTTATGTGAGCTTGATGATTAACTGTTTTAAATATTTGTTGCAAAGAGTATGAGGTGTATATATATGTTGGATGTATGAAATGTTAAAGTCAATTTATGACTACGTTGTTTGACTAAAGCATGCTGATTGAGTAAGGAACTCAATCTTTATAATTGTTATATGAATTGTAGCATGTATGTTATGATAGTCCGATGTTCATGATATATATGTTGAACATGTTATTATGTGCTACGTGATGCATGAAAAACTCAAGTAGATTTGCTTTGGTTGTCATCGAGCTCAACCTTGCAAATAACCACTTTTGCAAAGTTAAAGATTTAAGGTAAGGATATGTCTTTGTGTGAAATATAGAGACCCATATTCACGAAGATTGCTTATGTTTTATGGGAAATGTATTTAATATTTTGAATGTAACATGTTGTTGAATTGTAAGTTGAGTTATCCGATGTATATGGATACCTATTTATGATGTAAGACTTTGTATAGTTATTTTGTTGTAACGATTCACGATATAAATTTGAATCGAAGATATGTAATGTAAAGGTTGCAATTTAGGGCAATAAAGAAGGAAATGTATAAAAGTTTTAATTATTCCGCAAATTTCAATGGTTGTATTACCGTTTAATGATATAAAATTAGAGGTTGATTGTATTATTAATGACTGAAGTCGAGAATTAAATTTTATGAATTTTGGGGTCGTTACAGTTGGTATCAAAGCTGTAGGTTATAAACCTTAGGTAGGAGTACCATAGGCTATAACCTTAGAGAAGGAAGATGAAGATAATGAAAGAATAAGCTCAATTAGAGTTTGAATAATAAGAAGTAATTTAAGAAATTTATAAAGGAGGGATTAAAGCATGCGTAAAAGGATTCAAAGAAGAATCTCGCAGAGTTATAAGGAATATAAATGTGGGGTTACCCAACTCCAATAATAAGATTGTAAGGTGATAATACATAGACAATGTCTATAAGAAGATAGTGATAAAGAAGTTAAGAATCAAAAACTTATATTTATGTATGGTACAATTGTACTCTTTAATAGTTGATGTATGGTAGGCTAAACGATTCTTTCATAGAGCGAAGGTATATACGAACTAGCAACTCAGAACCTAGTTTATTGGTTGTTTGTGCGAAACCACTCAGCGTACCATATTGAAATTGTTAGAGACTCGATGTGTACCAAGTATAGAAATACATATTTATGATGAAAATATGGAACTTAAATGAAATGTTGAGCAATATAAATGAAGTTAGAAATTCTTAAAAGAAGAATTATTATATAAACAAGGGAATTCAAAGAAGAATCTTGATGATAAGAAATGGCAATAGCCAATATAACGAATAATGTCGTAAATGATGAAAAAGGGAAAAAAAGAGGATCGTAAAACAAAACGATCACGTGTTAAGAAAAGGCTTTTAAGGGAGATGATTCTAGAATAAGATCACGATGTGATCTGTTTAAGTTATAAAAGAAAGATGGTATGTAATGTTTGAATAATTATAGCTTGATGCTATGAAGATGATGTACTATGAAATAGTACGAGATAACTCACGAGAAGTTATAGATGATGTTAAACGAGGAATTCGTATCGAGCAAAGAGCAAGTTAAGAGTAAGATAGAGTTAGGTGGGATTTCAATTGAGGACTCACGTGATGGCTGAGTTGTACAAATCTTTGTATGGGCGAGGGTTTTGTGCTTGCACTTAGTTTATCACATTGATAATCATTGGAATGTTGGTGTCGCGCTATCAATGTATGTGTGGTGAAAAGGTGATTCTTTTCTCATGTGTATATTTGATAGGTAGAAACTATTAAGATTAGTAAGATATTATTAGGATTAGGTGCGGTTCTTAAAACTAATGCATATGGTAAGTTCGTGACTCATAATAATATGGTATATTTTGAACCCCTTAGCGAATGGACGCCTATGGTCTGACTAGGATAAGTTCATAAACTCATATTATTGTGGCAAGTTCCTGAACTTCTAATGTGCGATAAGTTTGATGAACTATATTGGGTAGGAAATGGTTATAGTATAGAGAGCATTGATGAAGTTGAAGATTGATAGAATGGTTAAGTAATGAAATAATGGAGTAATGATTGAAGTTGATGGATACCTGGATATTCTAAATCTACTAGCTATGCTAGACTTTCGAAATTTATTGACTTCATGCCGATGGTTATACTTTTGATTTTTGGAAGAAAAAAAATGTGTTGGGTCACACTAGTGAACCAAAGAATTTTTAAAAACAGTGTTATTACTTAGTGTTGGATGTGATCTAAGGACCGTCAGCCCACTATGGTATGATGTAGTATGATAAAATCACCAAATGACGGAATCCTCAAATGGACTGTAAATACAGTGCGGTATCATGATGTCATAAAAAGATATTTGAGATTTCTTTAAGATATGAGAATATATATATATATATATATATATATATATATATATATATGTATATTTCGATTGATGTCTAAATTATTGTAGAAGTCTATGCTATTTGATTCAGCTAGATGAATATTGAAAGATGTTCATGACTTTCAAGCGTTTATTGAAAAGTTATGCCAAACCAAATTGTTTTGGTGCGGATTCAGATGTTGAAAAGTTGAGGTGAACAACCCTATTAGGAGACACATTTTCGGGGACAATGGTTCCGAGCGTAATGTATATAGTCATTACAAAACACTACGTTGCGGCCCAACGTAGTGGTACAATCGGCTGGCCACCTAGTGTACATGTGGAAGGTGTTTTCAGTCTTTGTGATTGATAAACACTCTGGTTTGTAGTGTGAAGGATTGAGTTGAAGCACTAGTAAACCGAGAATAGAGTTCACGGTCTTGTGAACCCTCAGAATGATTTGGAATCTTTGAAATTCCTGTTATTCATATCGCTTCCCAATTATTGAGAAATTGTGGAAGATTCTTATTATTCTGAAAGGTGAAAGTGAAAAGGATGAGAAAATTAAGCAAAACATAATAATTTCAAGAAAGAATGTGAAACTCTTAAAAGAGGAAGATGTGAGGAATATGATGATCTTAGAAAGATCCTTAGAGAAAGAATTTGGTTGCAGAACCTAATAAATAAATAAATATCAGCAAAAAATCTATTTTGATAAATAGAATGAATGAATAAAGTAATAACGTAAAAACTATTTTGATAGATTGAATGAATTAAGAGTAATAAATAAAATTTCGTGGACGAAATTCTTAGAAGAATGGGTGAATGTAATATCCCGAGTGTTCATGATAACAATCCTTAGAGAAGGAAATGAATGGGTTAAAAAATATGTAATACTCAAATATAATTGAGTCTATGTAAAGGTTATGAAATAAAACTTACAAGAATTTATTATGAAGAATGGTGGGAGTAGGAAATATAAAACCTATATTAAGGTAATGTGTTGAAGTTATTCAACGAAGAGATTTGGTAAGAAACCTAAGGAAGGTGGGGTTTTGGTGATTCCGAGGACGGAATCCTTATAAGGTGGAAAGAATGTAACAATCCAGAATTTTATTTATAATTCTAAATATTTATTGAATTAAATAAATATTTTTAATTAATGTGTTTGTTGTTTAGTAGATATTTATTGGATTATTTATTAGTAAGTAAATAATCCATGAGTTATAGAAATTAACTTAATTAAGATAAAAGAGTGAAGAATGTGACGATTTGATTATTAGAGTTGTGATTCTGGGGACAGAATCCTTGTAAGGAGGGAAGGATGTAATGATCCGGAATTTCAAATTGTAATATTAAATATTATTAAAATATAAATATTTATTTGATGTGTTTATTGTTGAAATTGATGAGATAAATAATTTATTGATGTAATGGTTGCTAGTAAATATTTATGAATCTAAATTCATTAGATAATATTCTAAATTAAATTAATTTATAATTTAGAGAGTTGTAATATAACATGAGATGTTATATTGTTGTTTTAATTTAATAACTTAAGGTGGTATATTGTTATTAAATAAAATTATAATAAAATTATAATTTTGTGATATTTGGTTAAGTGGGAAATTTATTTAGCAGTAATTAGTTTATTTAATTAAGATTGGATATGGAAATCCAAGTAAACAATGCTGGACAATAAACTATATTATAAATGACTTATAAAAATAAATTAAAAGAGTTTTAATTTGGTTTTACCAAACAAAGCCTTAGAGCTTTTAAAATTCTTATTTTAATCTTGTTTTGCCAAACAAGGTTTAAGGAATGATTAAGTCATTATTTTAAGTGGTTTTACCAAACAAGGTATAAGGATTAATTGATTAATTTTAATTATGTTAGCCAAACAAGCCTTATGGCTTTTGATTTTTAAAATTTGATAACTGATGTCAATTAAAGTTATATACTTAATATCTATATTATTATTATTATACGTTATATTTTTGTTAGTGCGTAAGTTAGAAGTTAGGGAGAAAGACTCAGAAGAAAGAAAAAGAAAAAAAGAAGAAATTGAGAGAAAACTTGAGAGAATCCTAGAGAGATTTTGAGAAAGGAATTGGGGAAAAGAAGTCTTGTTGATCAAAGGAAGAAAATTTTCACCTTCTAGCATACAAGGTATCCTCTTACCCTTTTAAAATTCTAAAAGTTGTGTTTGTCTTCTCTTCCAAAATTCTCTGTAAAATCTTTGTAGAGGTTGAATTAATTGTTATATATAGTTTATATGATAAATTAGTTGTTGTGAGACTGCGTGTATATATGAGTATAGTCAATGAATTCATATTATGTATGTTATGGCTTAGTTGGAATCAAAGTTTAGTTATGAAATCATGATGAAAATCTTAAATTAATGATGTATCCTGATAGTACTTGGAAAAACGAAAAACAACCCAAGTTGAACGAGTCAAAACGGATGTAAAATGAATCTACAGTGAAGAATTTCGCTATAAATGACAATTAATGAGGTAATAAGAGAAATAGTAAAACTAAAGGTTGTAATCTTTGATGTTTGTGTTGTTTATGTGGTTAGAAACATGTTAGACACATTAGTTGATGGTTTCTGTAAACATATTACACCTTGGGTAGGTTGGTATGGTTGTTAGAAATGAGTTTATAGGCCTAATTTGGCTTTCTGTAGTGTTCGGGATCAAAATTCGCGATTTAGCAGAAGGGACCCCCACCCTGGCGAGGTCCCCTAGTGTAAAAACCCCCGCCCCGGCGGGGGGTAGTTTGCCTAGCCAATTTTGGAAAAAAAAATTTGACAGGACATGTTTTACTAAAATAGCCATAACGTTTTCATACGAACTCCGATTGAGGTGATTCAAGATGATCCGGAACAAGGACGAATAGACCTACAACCTTTGTTCTTTAAGTTTTTCAATTTGAGGTCGTTAGGAAGGGTCAAAACAGTCATCTTTGTGACTGTTACATAATTAGAGGCAATTAGAGGGCGTCGGGCATGTACGTATGCTAGTGTAGTGCTCTTGACGATAAAAGATGTTGTTCTAAATTATAAAACATGAATGTTAGTAAATATAATAATGTTTAACATTAATATAATAATGTATTAGATAAGTTATAGAAGCATAGTAAGTATGCACAAGAGAGGCAAATCCAAGCGTAGGATTTAATAAACGTCAAACGCAGCAGTGATACGTGTTAATAAACGTAAAAAAGTGTTTTTAAGTCAAATGAAATAGATATTATAAAATATGAAATGGGTTTAATATAAAACCAATAATGATACCTAGCAAGATTTAAACACTTAATTGAATTTCGAATATTACATAAGTCGAAAAGTTAACACAATCTAATTTAACATTGTGTGCTAACTAATAGGAAAGATTATGAGATGTGGAGTAGAGTTTACATTAAAATTACTATATGTTGTTATGTGACTAATAATTGATGTGTATGATTATATAATTGTGTAGGGCACGTGAAGTGCAGATAACTGTAAGCTGTTAAACGTTTATTGGTAAACAACGATCAAGCCAAGTCTTTCAGTTCCTATTTGCTATGTGAGCTTGATGATTAACTGTTTTAAATATTTGTTGCAAAGAGTATGAGGTGTATATATATGTTGAATGTATGAAATGTTAAAGTCAATTTATGACTACGTTGTTTGACTAAAGCATGCTGATTGAGTAAGGAACTCAATCTTTATAATTGTTATATGAATTGTAGCATGTATGTTATGATAGTCCGATGTTCATGATATATATGTTGAGCATATTATTATGTGCTACGTGATGCATGAAAACTGTTAGATTTTGCTGGGCTGTCGAGCTCAACCTTGCAAATAACCACTTTTGCAGGTTAAAGATTTAAGGTAAAGATATGTGCTATGTGAAATATAGAGACCCATATTCACGAAGATTGCTTATGTTTTATGGGAAATGTATTTAATATTTTGAATGTAACATGTTGTTGAATTGTAAGTTGAGTTATCCGATGTATATGGATACCTATTTATGATGTAAGACTTTGTATAGTTATTTTGTTGTAACGATTCATGATATAAATCTAAATCGAAGAGATGTAATGTAAAGTTTGTGATTTAGGGCAATAAAGAAGGAAATGTATAAAAGTTTTAATTATTTCGCAAATTTCAATGGTTGTATTACCGTTTAATGATGTAAAATTAGAGGTTGATTGTATTATTAACGACCGAAGTCGAGAATTAAATTGTATGAATTTTGCGGTCGTTACAATGACATATTCTAAAACTGCAAGAAACCTGGTCACTTCATTGTCAACTACAACAAACCTCTCAGAGAAGAACTCAAGAAGAAATCACATGCAAAGAAGGAATACAAATGCAACAAAAGGCCGATAAAGAAATACAAAGGTCTTGTAGCTGGAGGATCGTGGAGTGACTCTGATAATGACTCAACTCCAGAATCTGGAGACGATGAAGATCCTCAAATGGCTAATCTCTGCCTGATGGCCAAAAATGCAAGGGATAAGCAGAACTCCAACATACATGAAGTAAGTATCGACGAGGTATTTGACTTCAACTCTCCTGATGTAGATATTGATGACCTTAGAACTGCATTACACGACATAACATATGATCTGCACCAATACATGAAGTGGTTTAGAGTTATGTCTAAAGACTATTCACTTCTTAAAAAGGAGAAAGAAAAAGTTCAAAAGGAATCTGAAATGTTTTCTCTCTCGATCTTGATTCTCTCTCCAAGATTGAAGCTGAGAATAAGCTCTTGAGATAGGCAAATGAGCTCAGTGCTCAAAGAGAGTCTAGTCTAACCTCTAAGATTGAGGATCTAGAAAAGATAGTCTCTACATGGAATAAATCCTCTTCATCCATGGACTCCTTAATCCCTAACCAAAGAAGTGTCTCTGATAGAACAGGGTTAGGCTTTGGGGAATCTACCTCAAAGTCATGTGTAGAAAAAGCAAAGGAAAATAGCACTAGTAATGTCTCAAATTTCAATAGAGGCATTATATTTGTGAAATCCTCACAGAAGGATAAGCCTGTCAAACCTTGCCCAGCTGATTCAATTCATATTCCCAGGAGTAAGGGATCTCATGCTGGTCTAGGTTTCAAAAAAGAGAAGAGTAATCTAGCTACTACTCATCAACCTCGAAGGATCGTAGAGTCAAATAAAATCAACTCTACGAACCAACCAGGAAGATACAGTAGAAGTAAGATACACTCCTCACAAATAATGAAACAAGAGAACACATGGAAAAGGAAATATCAGCCTAGCAGGATGATGAAAAAATAACCCACAAAAGTCTAAATGGAGGAAGAACTTTCACACACACACTAACATGCATAATAATATCAAGTGTTTTATGTGCTACATAGTTGGCCACAAGGCTGCAAATTGTCATTATAATTCCATGCATGTGAGACCCAAAATCAAGTACATTTGGGTCCCCAAGGGTACTAACATAGTAGGACCCATGCAAGTATGGGTACCAAAATGAAGGTTTAATGTTACCTCAGGAAAGGAGCTCCACGAACACAACCTGGTATCTGGACAGTGGATGTTCAAGACACATGACTCGAAATAAAGCCCTTCTGTCTAACTACATAGAGAAGGAGGGTCCCTCGGTATTTTTGGAGACAACAGCTCGGGCAAAACAAGAGGATATGGGTCAACTGGAAATGGTGCAGTATCATTCAGTAGAGTGGCCTATGTGGAAGGACTACAACACAATCTTCTAAGCATTAGCTAACTCTGCGACAAGGGTCATCAAGTAACATTCCTCAACAATCAATGTCAAGTCCGAGACCTGAAGAAATCTGCAGTAAAACTAACCGGAACAGGAGAAGGAAATGTCTACACATTAAATCTTGGACAACTAAGCTCAGACGAGACAATATGCTTTCTAGCTAAAGCATCTGAAGAAATGAGTTGGCTATGGCATCGAAAATTATCTCATCTCAACTTTAAAAGTATGTCCAAATTAGCTTCAAAAGATCTAGTTATAGGACTACCAAAGTTCAACTTCGTTAAAGAAAGGCCTTGCAATGCCTGTCAACTTGGGAAGCAGACAGGAAGCACATTCAAGAGCAAAACTGTCAATTCAATTGACAAGCCTTTGCACCTGCTACACATGGATCTTTTTGGGCCAATTCCAACAACAAGTCTTGGAGGAAAGAGATACTCTCTAGTCGAGTCGATGACTTCACCAGATTTACATGGGTGTTCTTTCTAACCTCAAAAGATGAGACAAGCTCCCATCTGATCAAAATGTTCAAGCTTGTGATGAACGAGAAAGGAGAGAAAGTCAAGGCCATAAGGAGTGATCATGATAGAGAATTTGACTTCTCAGAAATGGACCAATTCTGCTCTGACAATGGCATCAGTCACAACTTCTCAGCTCCATGAACTCCTCAACAAAATGGAGTTGTAAAGAGAAAGAACATAACATTAATAGAGGTTGGAAGGACTCTACTAGCAGCAGCTCATCTGCCTGAGTACTTCTGGGACTCATACACTCTACGATTAAGAAGACTCCCTATGAACTGTGGAAAGGAAGAAAACCTAGTGTCGGCTATTTTTATGTCGTCGGGTGTACATGCTACATTCTCAACAATGGAAAGCAATACTTGACAAAGTTTCAACCCAAATCAGACAAAGGAATCTTTCTTGGATATGCCACAGACAGTAAGGCCTACAGAGTGTTCAACAAGAAGACACTGAATGTTGAAGTCTCGATTCACATCATATTTGATGAAACAGACTTAGACAACAATGCCTCAAGACACTGCGACTAACAGTTCAGACACTACGAACGAGGTTGTCGAGCTCAATACTACGATCGTAGTACCAGATAGCAAAATCGTTAAGCAAGGGAATGAGATCATAGAGAGGCCTATGCCAGACAACGAGCCTCCACATCAAGAAGAAGAAATAGATCTTGAAGATCTAAGACAAGAAGGCATAAGAACTGACGTCCCAACAGGAAGCAGATGGGCTAGAGATCACACTCAAGATCTAATCATTGGAGATCTGAATGCAAGAGTCAAAATAAGAGCTGCTACTCAAAATGAATGCTTCTATCTAAGCTTCATATCTCAAATAGAATCAAAGAAGATAGAGGATGCTATGGAAGACTCCAGCTTGATAGAGGCCATACAGGAAGAACTTAATTAGTTCGAGAGAAGCAAAGTATGGAGATTGGTTCCAAGACCAAAGAACCATCCTGTAATTGGAACCAAGTGGGTCTTCAGAAATAAGATGGATGAAGATGGGGTGATAACCAGGAATAAGGCTAGACTAGTGGCCAAGGGCTACTCTCAGGAAGAAAGCATTGACTATGATGAGACATTTGCACCTGTTGCCAGACTAGAAGCCATCAGAATATTCCTTGCCTTTGCTGCTCACATGAAGTTCAAAGTCTTCCAGATGGATGTCAAAAGTGCATTCTTGAATGGTGAACTTCAAGAAGAAGTCTATGTAGAGCAGCCTCCAGTTTCATCAATCCATCTCTTTCTAATTATGTTTTTAGATTAGACAAAGCCTTACATGGTCTTAAGAAAGCACCGAGAGCATGGTATGAAACACTCACTAACTTTCTTATTGAAAATGGTTTCACTAGAGGTAGAGTAGATACCACACTATTTCTTAGAAAGCATAAAAATAAGGTTCTATTAGTTCAAATTTACATTAATGTTATTATCTTTGGTTCTACTGATGAAAAGTTATGCAAAAGATTCTTCAAGCTTATGCAGAGCAAGTTTGAAATGAGCATGATGGGTGAGCTGAACTTCTTCCTTGGACTGCAAGTAAAGCAGACTGATGAAGGAATCTTTACAACCAAGCCAAGTACATTAAAGACTTACTTAAGAAGTATGGCATGGAGTCAGCCTCTCCCATGAAAACCCCAATTGCTCCTGCAACCAAGCTTGACAAAAATGAAAAAGGTAAAAGTATTGATATAACTCAATACGTGAGGTATGATAGTTTCTTTTTATATCTTACCGCCAGATGAGACCGGATATAATGTTTGTAACATGCATTTGTGCTAGATTTCAGGCTTGTCCTAAAGAATCTTATTTAACTTCTGTAAAGAGGATTTTCAGGTACCTCAAAGGTACACCCCACTTGGGGCTTTGGTATCCCAAGGAATCCTCGTTTGAGCTAACAAGATACACAAATGCTGATTTTGCAGGTTGCAAAATAGATAGAAAAAGTACCAGTGGCACTTGTCAACTACTAGGTAACAGACTTGTGTCCTGGCTTAGCAAGAAGCAAAACTCAAGATATCTACCTCAACTGCGCAGGTTTAATACATTCTTCACCGCGATTCTTTGTGCTCGAATCCTATGGATGAAAAATCAGCTAGCAGATTATGGGTTTGAATTCAAATCCATACCTATTCATTGTGATAACACAAGTGCAATTGTTATAACTCATAATCCTGTCATGCATTCTAGGACTAAGCATATAGAAATAAGGTATCACTTCATAAGGGATCATATACAAAAGGGAAATATATCTTTACAATATATCCCTACTGAAAATCAATTTGCTGATGTTTTTACAAAACCTTTAGATGAATCCAGATTCAACAAATTGATAAGTGAGCTAGGCATGCTTAACTTGCAAACATGAAATATTGTGCTCTAGTTTGTGCTAACCATACAGATTTAAGGGCTATGTTCGAAATCAAAGACATGATCAAAGGAAGTCCACGATCATAGAGCCAAAGTGTTATAAAACTCAACGAACGCTGAACAGAATTAACGATTGTAGGGCAGACTCAATGATAGCAGAGCTACAACAACAAAACCAAAGGAGCACCCTATGATGATCAATCATAAATCAAAGCAATCTCTCTGATAAGTAACCTCAGGGACAAACCCGACCCTTGATACAATCAATGAGGTTGGCCCTTCCTGAGCTACCTTAATCTAAGAAGAATGCTAAGTCAAAAACGTTCATCACAAGGACTTGACCAGACTCTACGATTGCTAGTCGACTCAATGATCGCAGCTTCGGACTCTACGCCATAACCTCGGATATGGACGACTACTACACACGCACTCAATGATGGTAAAATAGACTCGACGATTCCAAGGACCATCTCAACGATCGTAGTCCCACTGAAGAATACATTAGCTCAGAAGAAGTTAAGGGCAATTCAGTACAATCCTTCTCTGTCAAAATTCATAGAGCCAAGCAAAATTCGACACCTGTCCCACTAAACAAAATAGAGAGAGGGAAGTTACAAGTACAAATTGAAATCATTTTTTTGAAATCTGAAGTTCAAAAGATCATCTCTCTCTTCCTCTCTCAAGCAGAAACCCTAAATTAGTAGCAAGCTTAGTCAGTCTCACTTCCTGCAAAGAAATCAATGGCAGCTTCCAGTGTTATCTTCAGCTACAGACTCTGTTTTAACGAGTTTAAATCAACTTAGCCCCAATTTCACAAGACGTTATCGCTTCTGAAGAAGGCAGGTCTCGAAGAAGCCTTGGGTACAGACATGTTGATCTACCCAAAGCTGGTAAAAGAGTTCTACAATAACGGGGTATTTGAAAACAACACCATCACTGTGAAAGTCAAGAACGTCCAAATCGGACTAAAGGCTGAGGACATCAATTTAGCCCTAGGCTTCAAATCTGAAGGGTATCTGTCCTTAGATGGCATAGACTTCCATAAGGGTCTCAAAAAGATGCATCACAAGAAATCACCCTCTGTCAGAGGATACAAAAAGAAGGAGTTTCCACAAAGGTATGAGTTTCTAGCTGATATTGTCAGAAAATGTATATGTTGTAAGAGCTCAGGTCATGACTCTGTGAATGAGCTGCAACTCAAACTCATGACTGCCATATGTTATAAAATACAACTCAAATATGGGGCTCTATTACTTGAATGAATTGGGAAGTGGTTAATCAGCTCTAAGAAAATAAAGAGCTCACAGAAGATGCTCTACAGACGATTTATAAGCATTATCCTACAGGCTGCTCTTGGTGACCTAATTGAGGATGATGAAGGAGAAGCCATCAATCCAAATCGACTAATGACCCAGCAATTGTTTGAAAACTGGAAAAGGAATCCAGCTGAAAATGTAAAGATGATGTCTGAATCCAGTGGTATTACTGGTGAGATAAAGGGATCAGGAGTGCCAGGAAATATGTCTGTTGTCAGAGAAATTGAGGAATAAAAAGAAGAAGCTAACAAGGAAGAACCCATTGCTTTGGTCAGAAAAAGCAAGGGTAAAAGAAAACTGAAAGCCAGAAGTACAGAAGAACCTTAGGGATCCACTACCAATAAGCCTGTAGAGTCATCAGACATTGAGACTCTAAGGATCCTAAGAAGGAAGGAACAGCAGGCTGAGGCAGAAGAAGATAGAGCAACCATATCTCAGCTGCTGAAAAAGAATAAAATCAGCCACAAGACCAAAAGGCCATCAATCTCTTCGATCGTAGAGTCTCAGCCGATCGTAGAGACTAGACCAAACAAGGGAGTAGCTGCAACAAACATTTTGGCTGATCAGAGGGATAAAACTGAAGAAAGTCCTGAGGTTGTGGGTCAGCCTAGAAAGCCAAGAAGAAAATTGGTCAAGAAATACATTCTTGTCAATGAAGAAGTGCTAAAGAGGGAAGCCAAAGAATTGGGTGCTAAAAAGGAACCAGAAAATGAAAGCCAAGAAACTATAGCTCCTGCTGAGGGGGAGATGCCTAAAGATCCCATGCTAGAAGATGCTCCAGTTGAGGGGGAGCTATTGACTTTTCAAAAGGATGATCAAGCTGAGGGGGAGGATCATGACACCCCCATAACAGAAAAATAGACTCTTGCAAGAGATGATGAAGAACCAGTGCAAGAAAATCATGAGGCCATTGACATAATGGAATCCTCCAGTGAAAACAGAGAAGAAGATGATGAGATAAAGATCATAGTTATAAGCATTGATGGGCACAAAAGATCCAACTATGAGCAACTGTTTGCATATCTTCCTATGATGTCTTTCCACCAAGCTCAAATTCTGAACTCTTGGGATCACATGTTCTGGAGTTTCAAAGAGTATCCAGCCATCTCAGTGCTAGCCAATGGATTCCCAGGGAGATACAATTTTGCCAAGAAGCTTCTCACAAACAGTTCCTCCTCAAAGAATAAACTTGAGGTACTATCTATCCCAACTCTTTTCAGAATTAATCACTTTCCATCAGCCTCATTCAATTAATTTTATGAAATCCCACAATGGTTGGAAGTGATTCTTCATCCACTAAACCAATTTCCAGTTACAGGATCCCAAAATTCTGTAACTGAGGAACCAAATGTGACCAACCTCATAATGCTTCCAAATCCCATCATCTCTATGATCACTGACTCTAACCCCATTATAGAATCTACACCTCAAATCGTAGAGCCACCAACCTTAAACATCCAAACCCAGGCTCCTTCATCAGATATTCCCTCCTCATCCAGCAACGAATTCTTCAATCTTGATCTTACCCTCTACTATTTGCAAGATCAATTCAAAGGCACATCACCTCCCTCCTCAAAATTTCCCCAACTAGATGAAATTCTTTCAGAATTGTCCACAAAGGCTGATCTGCGAAAGTAGTCAAGGAGCTCGATGAGAGTCTTGAAGATCATACTGCACTTATCCAGCTAAGACTAATATCAATGATCAATGCTGCAAATAATCTCCCAAGCTCCCTCAGCACTGAGCTCTCTAAAACATTGAAAGAGATTATCAAAGAAATGCTTCAAAGCATAAAGGACAGGGATGAGATTCACTTCCTCGCAGCTAAAAGGCATCGGGGATGCTGTCTTGATCCTTTAGAAGACTCAAGAATATCAGAACAATCTAATGATACAAAGCATCCAAAGTCTTCAAACTACGGTCAAAGAGTTTTAAGACTTCTCTATGGGTCAAATGCAGCAGACAGAAACTGTTCTCAACATTCTTCAACGACATGAAACTCGTTCTGATGCCTTGATCCAAGAAAATCCGGAGGATATTGCTCAAACTCAGAGTTAACTCAACGAGCTTGTCCAAGGAGTCACTCGCCTCTCTGAAGACATTCGAACCCTTGATGCTGACATAAAGGGGGAGAATAAAGGCAAAAGAGATCAAGGAGGCAAGGGCAGAGGTAGAGGACAATTCCACACTCAAGCCTCAAGGAACCCACCTGCAATGTAAATCACTCAGCAGACTCCATGATCCATCCATCAGACTCCACGATCTGATCAGCAGGAAGTTTTAATGGCTCAACCATTAAGGAGTCAAGGGCCAACTACCAGCTCTCATATGGTGACAATAATAGGCCTAAGAATGCCAATTAGTGATCCTGCATTAATGAATAGGCATGATCACAATCCTAGACTAAGCCCAAGTGAACTGGAAGACTTAGCCAGAAGGGATGAAGCAAGCAGAAAAAGGAGAGCTGAGGAATATGCATACCCTTCGAGAAGCAAAAGGCCGAAGAAATAGAGATAAGTTGAATTTTATTTCTTATTAATGTAGTTATATTGAAATGTAACATCTATCTTCATACATCAATAAATTCATGCTTATTCTCTAGAAATTTCAGCTGCTCACTGAAATACTAAGTCATATTTACTTTGCTGCAACTGCACATAGAATTTGATAATCATGACAACAAATCTCCTTGGTTATGCCAACATCAAATAGGGAGAGATTGTTGGAAGAATGCATATCTTAATTTGATGTTTAAAGTAAATGATCATGATTATATGTAAAGTCCTTAAAAGAATATATGTACAAGGACTTAGTGATAGATCAAATTTGTTTGGTTGATCTCAACTTTTAAGTGTTCATCATTCCATAAATGAATGTATAGATAAAGAGATCAAAGATGTTAGGTTGATGCATGTCTTGAAAAGTATAGATAAACTTCAACAAGAATCATAGTCTATCAAGTCGATCAATGATTGCGAAGCTAAAGGCAGGATCGTAGAGCTTAACAGATCATAGTGTATCTGCCTTAAAGGACCTCTTCAGAAATTGTAGAGTGGTCTAGACGTTTGCCGAAGCTAACTCAGAGATCGTAGTGTGCTCTCAGAAACGTTGAGTCTACAAGACAGGAAAGTGATGATCGTTGTGTTAAAAGATCGTAGTGTGCAAATCTTTGCGAGAAATCGTAGTGTTCTCTTAAGTACAAGCACCAATATGACAAGACACTATGATATGGATAGTAGAGTGTCATTTGCCTTGTGTCAGAAGCATCGAGCCCTAACTTTTGTTTGAAGATAAATTCCAACAAATGAGGAATGGGTTTAGAACGTTGAAGCACTCACCAGTCCCAACGGTACAAAAGATATCCTTAGTATTGATCAAAAAGAACATATTCAAGAAGTTAAGAAAAGGACCATTAGGCAGAGGAAAACACCTTTTTAGGTGTTAGGTGAGAAAGCAGTCTACCGTGTCAGTGAGCCAGAATGAAATTCAGAAGATGTGCAAAAATGTCTCCATCAAGGCTCAGAAATGTCAAACGCATTTAATACTTCATCAAATGATTTCAACGGATAGATTTCAAAGATCTCATATATACAGAATACAAACACATGAGAGAAATAAGCAAGCATTGATAAAAAAACGCACAAGAACAGTCAACGCTCAACTCTACGATCTGAGAAAAAGGGAAAGCTTTCTCAGCTACTCAGTTCTCTCGAACAAGTGCTTAATAGCAACTGAGTAGCATCAATCACGATCTAAACAACATTCAATCAACTAAAGTAAGAGTTCCAGGTCTGAAGGACTTGAAGAGTTCTAAGTGAACTGTGAGGAACCAAGTCTGTTGGACTTGAAGAGTTCAAGAGTGAACTAAGAAGTACCTAGACTGCTGGTCTAGAGGGAATCTGTGAGATTCAAGAAGTGTAATAGACATCCTTAGTGGATTTCCTACTCAAGGAGTAGAAGAGTGGATTAGGAGCTTTAAGTGCTCTGAACCACTTAAAACTGATGTGTTCATTATAACTGCTATAACTGCTATAACTTCAATACCTACTATAACTGTCATAACTGCCTCATTCTCATTAACTCAAGATATCTAACAAAAGGTTTATCAAATACTCATTCTGCTGTGCATTGATTACCATCAACCTAAATAGGTTAAAAGAAAATTTTTTAATTATCTATTCAACCCCCCTTCTAGATATCTATCGTGCCTCCGGGAACTAATAGATATATATATATATATATATATATATATATATATAAGCAGTAAACACTCCGGACGTAAAATCCAGGCTCATCGAACAGAGTTTGACATGCAACACGACTCTCAATGTGAAGAATGGTGTGTGCACAGTAGAAGAGAAAGGCTTAAGAAAAGTAAGAAGGCTTACAGTGGACTGCCAAAGAAGACTTCAATAGCTTTAAATGGATGAACACTCGGCTCCCACCTATAAAAATATGACTGAATATAAGCTCACAAGTATTTAAAATAAGAAAGCACTCAGTTTAGGGTCTGTACAGAGCAAATTGGACAGGGCTTTCTCGCTGTTTTCTCTTATAAAATGGCCACCCCAAGCCCTCTATTTATAGAGGGGTGAGCCGTAGGTGCACTTGTGGCAACCATGATGCACTATGGCTACTGCAGATGCACTTCTACTTGTCGCAGATGCACTGCACTTCTGGTCCCACCCCTCAAAGTACATGCATGCGTGCAACATGATGTCCACTCGAGCTTTCGAAACTTCAATTCGGGCATCCGATTGAGGTGTATAAGACCTGTTTTGGACTGCTATTTTTGAGAGCAACACAAATGACATGGGATTAGAGGTTGTAAGAAGTCAGGAAGATGGGACCCTGCCCTTGGTCTTCAAGCTTCAAATTATTTCTGGTGTGCTGTCCTGTGTAGTAGTCACTCGAGATTGCAGCTATTTGGCTCTTGTGGGACATTGTTGTGTAGAATGTATGTTGAAATGTGTTAAGACGGCGCGCGTGTGGAATCAAAGTGGCAAAATGATAATTTTGCCCCTCACCAAGGTTATCTCTAGTTTAGGCTGATAAAGCAGTCGTTGCTCAGGGTTATCTTTGAGATTGGGCTGCTGCAAGTACTGGATTTCCTCAGGGTTATCTCTGAGATGTGCCTGACCTCCCAGGGTTATCTCCGGGCTTGGGACTGAGTGCCTCAGTGTTGTCTCCGAGATTGAAGCTGACTGCATGAGTTGCAACAAGCATCTCCGAGGTTATCTCCGGAACTGCAACGACACTCCTCAGGGTTATCTCTGAGGTTGCGACTATAACTTCCGGTGTTATTTTCGAGATTGAATATCTCGGGGTTATCTCCGAGATGAAACGATCTTCTCTAATGGGATTTATGGAACTTGAACTGCATTCCTCGGGGTTATCTCCGAGGTTGAAACCGAAACTCCCGGTGTTATTTTCGAGATCGGAACTGAACTGTCTTCTAGGGTTATCTCTGAAAGACAATTCTACTTTCCTGCAATATTAGTAACAGGAATGCAAAATTTTTAGTGTCTACAGATGCCCCTCTTTATCATATTCATGCAATACAATGGCATGGATAGGATAAAGAATACTAGACACTTGAAATATGAAAAGATATCATGATGCAATGTACAACAACATGATGCAAATGTATGTGATTTATTGGATTGTTCTCCAATATGGTGGGATGACTGTTGGCTCCCCTGACTGGACGTGTGATCCAAAGCTACCAGGAACTTCCAGGATGTTGACGTTGGGGTTATCACCAAAGTCCTGAATCCTTGGTATAGATTTTTCCTTGAAGATGTATCTCTCATGTACGAGAGACTCTGTGGGGATTTGTTTTATATGTTTAAGGATGTATATAACATATTCCATCATCGGTCTTCCCCGATGAGGATGATCCTTCCTGGTTCATATCGCCAGGTCTTTTCACTGATCTATTAGAATTACTGCCAACAAGCTATGTTATCAAGGTTGCCTGACCTTCGCTGACATGTTCATCAACAGATGAGATCCATACTGGGGATAATGTCAAGGCTTCTTGACCTTCATTGACATGTACATCAATGGCTAAATTGAATGAAATTCCTCTGAGGAAAAAGAAGGGTTTAGGGTTACGACCCTGAATTGATGGCATCGAACCTTCATGAGGTATTGTCGCATATGATTTGCAACAGTTGAGATCATCATATAGTGCACCCTGTGTTCGGGCGAATACCAATGAGTGGTATGTGAAGCCACAGTTGGGTTTGAGAAAACCCGGATTTCAGGCTATTCTACTCAATCGTGTAGCGTTTTTATTCCTGATTTGGCCTTTTCAGCTTATGAGAACTCCTTTGCAACTCGAATTGGACCGAGCCAGAGGGGTGGGCCCCACCCAAGGATACCATAGGTACACCTACGGTATCCACAGGCACATATGTTATAGCCGTAGGTACACCTGTGGTAGATGCAGGTACACCTACGGCCAACCATGGGTACTTTAAACCTGCAAGTTGCTTTAAAAAGACATTTTCACATTTCCCCGTGAAGGAAATCCGAGAGCTCTTCTTCAGATTTGCTGAGTTTAGGCGTCTTTCTGCAAATTCGGTCACTGTACAAATGTTCTACACTCTCCTTGTAATGTATGCATGTCTTCTTTTCCAGCTTTTAGCCGTTGGAAAATGACTTATCACATGAAATGCATCTAAACACATAGTAGTGAATATGCATGCTTATATGACATGATAAAAAAATATTCAACGTAGTAAATGTTAATATTAAACTATGCTGAACATAATGATGTAAAAAAATTTAACTTTTGAAACAGTAAAATTGGCACCTTTAGACGACATGGGTATTATTTTACCCATGAGATAGCCCTGTCGTACTCTTTTCAGCTTGCGGAGTGTACAGATCATGCATCTTGGTCCATTTTCCTAGTAGGGATCGGAGATCCATTTGATATATTGTCGTGTACAGGGCTTAGTTCACCCTATAGTTTCATCACTCATGCCCCGGGCATGGATTATCTACCTCTGGCTGGATTGAGGGGTATGACTACTTACCACCCACTGGCTGCGATGTGGCAATTTGACCAGTTCCAGGACTTCCATCCTTTTGAGGGGGCATTGATTCAGCGCTTGTCTTCTCGCCACTTGTCAGTAGAGGACAGATCCAGGGTGTATTCTTATTGGGATCAGCGTGAGTTAGCTGCATTTTTTGTTAGCTATCCGGGCTATTCGATAGAGTATTCTGCATGGATGGAGACAGAGACAGCATCGGCTGCGGTAGTATCCACATTTTTGGGGATTAATTCTGATGATGGGGAGCCCATAGAGGAAATTGATCTTCCCACCGAGGAGGAGCTATTCACTGGGTTGCCAGCAGCTCTTGTAGATTCTCCTAGTACGAGTGCTATTGTGATCCAGCATTCAGCATAGTATTTAGAGCAGAGTCTTCATCTGATGACCTTTGAGAGAGATCAGGCTAGGGCCTTGATGTTGACAGCTCTTAATGGGAGAGACACCGCTCTATTGGAGAGAGATGAGGTCGTAGCTCATAGAGATACCACTATTGAAGAGCGAGATGAGGTCAGATCAGCAAGAGATACATTAATTGTTGAGTGGGATGCTACCCTATCTGCCCAGGACGTAGCTGTTACAGATAGTATTATAGTGAGATCTCTTACTACTGGCATGCTTGCCGATATGAGTGCATATATTGATGAGCATCATGCCACCATGCAGTTGGTTGTGGATCTGTTAGCTCGTGTAGATACCCTTAGGTAGGAGCTTACAGCGTTGCCTCCTTCTTCGGAGAGAGATGCCATGTTGGACTTGATAGTTTATATATCTACGGGATTATAGATAGGCTTGTATTTTCCTACAAAGACTAGCTTAGCCATTTTTTCATGTACAACACATATTGTATATATCAAATAGCATTATGTATGGCAGGGAAATATATTTTGATTCACTTCCCTTTTAGTTGTGTCTTGCTACTTGCTTGATATTTGCCTGCTTCTTCAGGACTTGTGATCTTTATGTATTTTGAACTCATCCTTGATGTGCGGACATTAAGATGTCTCAGGATTTTTAGAATGGATCATTGATCTGTGTGTATCCCTACCCTCTTTGGTGTCTTGGGACTGGTTTCTGTATGTAGATGTGGAGAGGATTGTGACTTTTCCTCTCTGAGATTCACCGCACCACAGATGGTTGTTGTTACTCCTATTGAAGAGGAGATCCCAAATAGTTCCATCTCTTATGGATTGGTGTTGCTCTTTGAGGAATCAACCGCAGCTTAGATGGTCCCCAACTCTCCCATTTATGGGGAGGCCAGGTAGTTCCATCCTTTGGTCTGAAGCCGATGAAATGTGTTGGATTGAAGTTTGATCCCAGTACCGTTGACAAGTATTTGTATTTTGGTAAGGGGTTAGACCGAATCATAAATGGCTGCCTACGTACTCCTATTGAAGAGGAGATCAGGTCTGCGTAGTTCAAACTTGGTGTAAGAGGTTCAACGCTGTATGTGATGGGTTAGAAAGTGTAGGAATGTTTTTGTGATTATTGTATGGAAGGGTGTAGAAATGTTTTTGTTGTTTTTGTTTTATTGCGACCGGGCCATATAAAATGGTTGCCTACGTACTCCTAGGTATCGGGGAGATAAGGTCAACATAGTTCACCCCATGTTCAGGACGATTTGCAGCCAAAAAAGTTTGATCCCATGTTCAGGACAAACTGCAGGGGGAAAAGTTTGATCCTATGTTCAGGAAAAACTGCGGGTGTGAAAAAGTTTGATCCCATGTTCAGGACAAACTGCAGGGGAAGGGTTCAATCCCTGGTGGGATAACCAAAGTTGTGTAAGAGAGGTATGTAGTGAGAGATCTGATGATCCAAAACCAGGCTGCTGGCTTGAAGAGTGTGTTTCCATGATGGGGCAATTGGGTATGAAGAAAGGTTGTGTGTAGAAAGGGTTAGAAAACCTAAAATAACTGGGGATCTGGTTATCCAAAACCAGGATGTTTGCTTGATGGTAACTTCAGACATAGTACCATTTCACGATGTCTAAGTTGATGAGCTGTGGAAATTCGTCGCCATCCATTTCATGTAATCTGAGAGCACCTCATGTCAATACCTCATTAACAATAAATGGGCATTCCCAGTTCGGAGTGAATTTTCCCTTTGACTGATCTTGGTTGTCAATGATCTTTTTAAAAACCAAGTCATGTTGTTTAAACTGCCATAGCTGAACTTTTTTGTTGTAGGATCTGGCGATCCTTTTTTGGTATAACTGACCATGGAAGATAGCATCACTTCGCCTTTCATCTATTAGAGACAATTGGTGATACCTGTCTTGTATCCATTGGTCTTCATCTAGCTTAGCGTCAATCAACACTCTGAGGGATTCTATTTCCACTTTTATGGGGAGCACGACTTCCATCCCATAGGTCAATGAGTAAGGGGTTGCCCCAATGGAAGTACGCATTGAAGTTCTGTAGCCTAATAGAGTCAGAGGCAAGAGGTCAGGCCATCCTTTATGATTGGCGGAAATCTTTTGCATGATCTTCTTGATGTTCTTATTAGCCGCTTCAATAGCACCATTCATCTTTGGATGATAGATGACGGAGTTAAGGTGTTTGATGTGGAATTGACTACATAACTCCTCCATCATTTTTTGTTGAGTTTCTTAGCATTGTCTGACATAATCACCTCTGGTTTTCCATATCGAGAAATGACATTGTTTCTGATGAAAGTAGTGATGACTTATTTAGTAACCCGGGGGAAGGAGGCTGCTTCTACCCACTTGGTGAAGTTGTCAATTATAGTGAAGACCTAGTCCTGCATCTCTTTTATAAAGTGCATCTCCGCTTAGGTAGAACATCATAGCCAGTCGATGGATCCGCTTTCTTTCATTTGGGCTCGCCTCAGCGGGTGTAGATCCATCTCGCAAGTAATCCTTGATGTGCTAATACCAAGGGTGTTGGATGGGAGGTAGCTCATCCGATACTTCTCCAATGTAATTGCCATAGGCTGAAGCCTTTTGTTGGGAAAATGAGATGTTTGGCATGTTTTCCTTGTCAGGTATATGAATCAAGGAGGCCAAAGTTTCTAGCGCATCCGCAAAATCATTCCTATTCCTAGGAACGTGGAAGAAGGTTACTTCTTCAAACTCCGAAGCCATCTGTAAAACTTATCGATGGTAAGGCAGCAAATATAGCTCTTTGGTGTAATAGATTTTTTTGGTTTGTCTGATTACCAATTCTGAATCTCCAAAGACAGTTAACCGCCTGATACCCATTGATTGGGCAAGTTTGAGTCACATAATACAGCCTTTATACTTAGCTGTGTTGTTGGTTCTGACAAACTGTAATTTGACGGCAACAGGATACTGCTCCCCCGTACCAGATACTAGAATTGCTCCAGCTCCAGAACCTTCCATATTTACAGCTCCATCAAAATACATTTTCCACGTATGGCATGCATTATACTGATGGTGTTGCTAGACTATCATTACCCCTGCATCGGGGAAGTATGTTTCTAAGGGTTTAAAATCCCCTGCAGGTGCGGCGGCTAGTTGATCCGTAATTCCTTGACCTTTAATGGACTTTTGCGTCACGTAGACGATGTCAAATTGTTGTAGGATCAACTGTCATCTGGACAGCCGACAATTTAACATGGGTTTGCTGAACAAGTACTTGAGAGGATCCACGCGGGATATGAGATGGGTTGTATGATCATGGAGGTAATGATGTAACCTCATGGAAGCCCATTCTAAAGCACAAAAAGTCTTCTCAATCAGAGTGTACTTGTGTTCACTACTGCTAAATATTTTGCTGAGGTAGTAGATAGCTCGCTCTTGGCCTCTATTGTTCTTTTGTCCCAGTATGCAACAATGGCATTATCATTAATGGACAGGTACATGAACAAGGGAACATTATCCTTGGGAGGTACCAAAATAGGAGCGTTGACCAGCTGCTATTTGATTGTAAGGAAGGCTTTTTGACAACCATCGTTCCATTTCATGGAGGATTTCTTCCTTAACAATTTGAAGATAGGCTCGCAGGTTGCTATGAGTTGAGAAATAAACCTGCTAATGAAGTTGATTCTTCCCAAAAATTCCCGTATTTCCTTCTCTGTTTGAGGAATGGGCATTTCCTTGATGGCCTGGATTTTGGTGGGATCCAGCTCAATCCCTTTGTGGCTGACTAGGAATCCTAGCAACTTGCCTGATTTAACGCCAAAGGTGCACTTGGCTGGATTTAACTTCAAGTTGTACTTACCCAACCTGTTGAATAGCTTTTTAAGATAGTCTAGGTGGTCTTCTTTCCTTCGGGACTTGACAATGATGTCATCCACGTAGATCTCTATCTCTTTATGCATTAAGTCGTGGAAAAAAGCCATCATAGCTCGCTGATAGGTTGCTCCGGCATTGATGAGGCCGAATAACAACCGTCTATAGCAAAAGGTTCCCCAAGGCATGATGAAAGCATCTTTCTCATGATCCTCCTCAGCAACCATGATTTGATGGTACCTCGCAAACTAGTCGGCAAATGAGTACATGTCATATTGAGCAGTATTGTCAATGAGAATGTGGATAAATGGCACAAAAAAGATATCTTTGAGGCAAGTTTGATTCAAATCCTGGTAATCCACAAAAACTCGCACCTTTCCTCCCGGTTTAGGTACGGGGACTATGTTAGATAGCCATTCATGGTATGTAGACACCATGATGATGCCTGCTTGAAATTGTTTCACAATTTCTTCTTTAACCTTTAAACTCCACTCAGGTTTTAATCGTCTGAGCTTCTGCCTAATTGGCTTGAATCCCTCTTTAATGGGAAGCCGATGGATGATGATGTCCGTGGAAAAACCCACCATGTCTTCTTGAGATCATGTAAACACATCCTGGAATTGAGTTAATAATGTAACTATGTTATTCCTTTGGTTTGGAGTGAGGTCTGTACCAATCTGGATTAGCTTAGGGTTTTCTAAGGTTCTGAGGTTGAATGAGGTGCTTTGATCAAGATTTGGTTTGGGTTTATCCTCGACCCATTCCTTGATCTCCTAAAGTATCTCAATGTCTTCTTGTATTTCCATCAAGTCTGAGTTCAACTTTTCATCAAAGTTACAATCCTTGTGGAGAAAAGGCACCTCATCAGCAAGTATAGGCACATATAAGTTCAGAGTCCTGAAATAAAATATGCGTTCACTTAATATATGAAACTGTTCAATCATACAAAGTGTTAGCATGTATTGACAAAACAACTGCTAATATTGTACAAAAAAGTAAGCAGTTATTGATATCTACAGGGCAGAGGAGGTTTCTGCCCTTTTTACCCTTAGAGACAAATGCAAAGAGTGTTGCTCCAATTGTCAAGGGTGAACTCTTGATGGACGAAAGTGATGAAGTGGCTATCATCGTCCTCCTTTTCCCGAATAATGACCATAATGTCAGCATAATCATCGTCTGGAGTGTATCTATTTGTGTGCTCATTATGTAAAATGATGCGTAGGTGAGACAAACTCCTAGCGATGTCTTGTTTACGTCTCCGTTCCCTTTCTTCCACTTCGGGATCAAGAATCAGGACCTCTTTTGCTCTAACCGGTATCGATTTGGGAAATAGCATAGCCATAACATGGGTTGGAACCTTTATCAGAGACTGTACAGGCTCAGGATCTATAGGTGGAGATAATCGTCATGTGGCTGAAGATGAAGGAATTTGTTTGTGCTTGTGAGGATTCTTGTGACTGGAACTAGCAAAATAGCCTAATCCAGCTGTCCCTGTTTGACTGCGAACTTGAATTGGGCTCTTAATACCCTGATGATCTTTGCCCAACCCTTGTCCAGGTTGATAACCCAATGACATCATCTCTTGAGTGGCCGACATTACCTCAACAGAAATCTTGGGTGTGAGAGGTGGAGCCCCAATGGGAGTGAGTGTTGCTCACCTCCAGGGCATGAAAACTGACCAGTTTAACTTCTGAATTGAAGCTGATGAGTGGTATGTCACCTTGTTCAGGACATTCCAGCTCAGCATTAATAGTGATTAGGCTATTATTGATAATGTACTTGAGCTCCTGATGAAGGGTGAAAGGGACGGCACCAGCCATATGAATCCACGGTCTTCCTAATAGCAGGTTGTATCCTGTGGCGATTTTGAGAACATGAAAGGATACACTTAATGTATGTGGACCAATATCCACAGGCAGTTCAATCTCTCCAACGTTGTTTTGTCGGGACCCATCAAAAGCCTTGATAACCGTATGGCTACTTTTGATCCTCTTGGGGTTGATATTCATCTTTTCCAAGGTAGCATAAGGATAGATATTCAGAGATGAACCTCCATCTATCAAGACTCCCTCCACCATGTATCCAGAGGACAAAACTGCTATGTGCAACGGCTTGTAATGACCAGTCCCTTCGGGAAGTATGTCGTCATCAGTGAAAGATATCACATTGTTGTTAAAAATGTGATCAACCAGATGTTGGAATTTTTCCACATCCACTGATTTCGATAAATGGGCTTCTTCCAAGACCCTTAGCAAGATCTTCCTGTGATCTTCGGAAAAGAAAACCAAGTCCAATATGGAAATTTGTTGTGAAGCTTCTTTCAAGCTTAAAACCACCTTGGCTTCATCAGCCTCAGCGGATATAACTGCTACGGCATCCTTCCATTTTGTAGGATATGTATTTCCACTCTCGAGTAACAAAGTGTCATCGTCTGCCATCTACAGGACACCTATGTCAATTAAATTCTGAATTAAATGGCAAAGTGCCCAGCATTCTTCTGTGTTGTGACCGCGAGAATGGGAGTGGTACTGGCATACTCCATTAGAATTGAACCGTCTTAAGCGGGGATTAATTGGAGGTAGAAGGGATGTAACTCTTCCTTCATTAATCAGCATCTAAAATATCTCTTCCATAGGTTGGCCAAAGTATATAAATTCCCTTCTGTTGGCAAATTCCCAACGGGCTTTGGCACTTGCTCATTTTACAACTTTATCCTCCAGTGTTTCATTTTCTAAATGCGATGATGGAGTATTTATAACAAAAGGAAGGAGACTAGTATGCTCCTGACTGACTAACTGTCGTGTGACTTGGTGCTGATGGATCACCAATTCTGCCAATTTCTCTACTTGCTTACAAAGAGCTTTCATCTTTCGTTCCATAACAAACTGGAACTGTGTGTAATCCCATTTGTCAGCACCAGCTTTGCTGGTCTGGGAAGATTCAACAATGTAATTGGAACTTTGTCCACTGCCTAATTAATCATATTAACATCTTCTTCTTTGTGTTGAGGAAGAGGGTTGTCTTGCACATAAGGTTGGTTGGGTTTAGTCACCACAATCTCCCCGTTGTCGATTAAATCCTAGATCTTGTGTTTCAAGGCCCAGCAATCCTGAGTATCATGTCCTGGAGCTCCAGTATGATAGGCACAATTCCGAGTAGCATTGAAATCCTTCCCATTTGGGTTGGCTGGTGGAAGAAGATGAGTAATTTTCTTCTGAGTTGTCAAAAGATTGAGAACATTCTCGAGCGAATCCCCTAGGGGTGTGAACACTCGATTGCATCGGACTTCTCCACCTTTTGGCAATGTGGGGTTGGAAGACTGTGCTTGAAAAGGGGAGTAGTTTCTCCTCTGGATAGGCATGTTCTGACTGCCTTTCTGACTTTGTAGTATCAAGGAAACATCCTCCTCTTTCTTTTTATGGACCCTCCGGGGGTTGTTTCCATAAGTTCCAGACTAGATGTGCTCAGCAACAGCTTTTAGAGCGGTTGGGTCTTGGATCTTTCCTGATTTCAATCCCATATCATCCATCTCTCCATGTTTAATCATTTCAGAAAATGGCTTGCCAATGCCAGCTAAGACTCTCTCATAGAAGGGAGCTTCTTGTATGTCTATGAAGGTCATCACCATTTTTGACTCAGTCATAGAGGGAATAACTTGAGTAGCAAGGCGTCTCCACCTTTGAGCATATTCTCTGAAAGACTCATTAGACTATTTCTTGACCTTGGTAATTTGGTACCGGTCAGGAGCCATTTGAGACTGGAAGCTGTACTGACTGAGGAAGGCATGAGCTAGCTCCTCCAAGCTGTGGATCTTAGAATTGTCTAATCTGGTATACCATGATCGGGCTTCTCCAGTTAAACTCTTTTCAAACAGCTGCATTCTGAGCTTCTCATCCTCGGTATAAGATCCGAGTTCTCCAATGAATACCTTCAAATGTGTGTAAGGATCCCCTAACCCATCATACTTTTCAAAGTCAGGAGTTTTGAACTTTTCTGGATAATGCACACCAAGGAATATACAAAGGTCAGCATATGAAACACTCATTTGTGCTCCAATTCCTTTGATTGAACGAATGGTTTCTTCGATTTAAAAGACTTTTTTCCTAATATCACCGGTGTCTGGATCTTCTTTGAGATGGGTGTTTCCAGTGGTTTTGTTGGGTTTATCCAACTGAAGTTCCAAAATTGTTTTATCTGAACCTTGGGTTCCTCCTTGTGCAAAGGATTCTGTATGTACGGGTATTCGCGAACCCTGAATAGACTGGTGTAATTCTTTAAGCAGAACAGCCAAATCTGTAATTTGTTTGCTTAATCCGTCAAACACTTTACGAGAGACAGGAGCAGGATTAGATTGGTCAGATGAAGACATAGTTGGTTGTAAGCTCATGTTAGGTGAGATTTGTTTAAAAAAATAAGTTGTGAAAAGATCTGACATTTATATATCGATGATTGGACTGTAAGTGTCGCCAGATGGTGTTTTTAAATAGTTGCACCAACGCAACCGAGAAAAGGTTTGTACATTAACAACGTGATGTAACACTGTTAAACTAGTTTGTGAAACCGAGATTCGTTAAGGTCCGGGGACTTTCTTATAAGGAGGGAAGGTGTTAGGCACCCCCCGACATCCGTGTTACCACGGTGATTGCCATTTTTTCAATTAAACTGATATATGAATGCGTGTGTGTGTCTGTGGGTCAATGTGCAATTATTTGGAAGTAGTGCTATGCCTCATTGGCACCTATATACAAAGTGTTTGAATTTATGTAAAAAATCAGTTTTAAACAAGATATAGCAATGATGTTTAATAAAAGAGGTTTTTCAAACCCTTATGCTCAATAGTAATTGAGGCCTTTGATACTTCCATTTTATTAAATGTTCGGCTTGATTACTTTATTTTTTGAGATGAGAAGCATCTTCGAGAAAATAATGTACAAAGCAGTGCCGAATTCCTTATGGGCATGAAAGCCATCTAAGGAAATTCAAACATCGTGAATAATTTATAAGATGCTTACAGCTGAAAATGTCCATCACGGGAACCGAATCTAGATTCAGTAGACTGAATCTGTGATCACACGATTCCTAGGCTCACATGATACCGTAATTTAAATGAAAGTAGTAAGCAGTTATATATATAAAAGCTATAAATATATATACAGACATGATCAACCACCACGAAGAGCCTTCATGGGGGATCGGAAATATAAATATATAAGAGCGGTAAATATATATATAAAGACATGATCAACCACCACGAATCACCTCCATGAGTGATCAGAAATGTAAATAAAGTAGTAAATACGATCAACCGCCACGAAGTGAACTCCAAGCGGGACTAAATATAAAGAAAGTTGTAAAAGGCCATGAAGTAAACTCCATGTGATGCCCCCAAAATAGGTATACATCACTCATCTTGAGTCACCAAATACGTGGTACAAAATTTAAATACAACTTAATTATACAACTGTCGTATAAAATACGACAAAACATAATCTGAGAGTTTTAAAACGAATATTGTCATCTAGACAATATCCACACTCAATGGAGTCCTCATTACATTTATTATCACACTATTTAACATAGTAGTGAGGACTACTAATGTTATCATCCTGACCGCCACCCGCCCTCCCAGACTAGTCTCAAATTTATATTCTCATTTCAAGAGAACAATGAAAGCAAAGGGTGAGCTCAACTAGCCCAGTAAGAAATATTATGACTAAGATAATGCAGAATAAGTTATCGTTAGCATTCAACAATGTTAAACTGATAGATTATAATAGACAACAAGTTTAACTACAGGGGAACAAGCAATCCATTAGAAGAGTCAAGTAGAGCATGATATCTACTATCTTCTATGATTTAAAAAGATTTTCATCAACTTTATCACGAGACTCGACAATAAATAAACCACATCATCGAATCATCCTCGCACTACTACTAAGGATATTCATGTAATCATCAATGGTCATGACTATACCGAATAATCCCTAGGCATAATCATACCAACAACTGTCCATCAATGAACTACAGGCCAATGAGGACTTTTACCACATCATTTGTAATATTACGGTCATGATTATACAGAATGATTCCTGGTCATAATCACACCAATCAACAGTTCATTAATGCACGTAAGCCAAAGATGACTTTCATCACAATATAAGCATGAGGATGATGACAATGATATAAGAATTCAATTAAAAGAAACAAAGGATAAATTTTTAAAGATTTATAATTTAATTTATCTAGGATTCAATAATGTTCAAATTGCCAACATGATACTGCTTTGTGGAGTAAAATTCAAGAATGATATTGTATCAAAAATGATTTGGACCGAAAAAAAATCAATTTTTGTCATGAATAGTACTTTGTGTGAATAGTACCCGGGTGAATAGTACCCTATGAATAGTACTTTGGGAATAGTACCCCATGAATAGTACTTTGTGAATAGTACTCATGAATAGTACCTCATGAATAGTACTTTCTAAATAGTACTTTCTGAATAGTACTTTTGTGAATAGTACCGTATAAATGAATAGTACTCATGGACAGTACTCCGGCATGAAAAGCTTAAAATTTAACAAGAATATGCAGAAAATATCCTTGTGAAACGATACTAGATGAAGCGCAAATTTTAAGGATATTCTACTAATTTCATGGAGTATAGAAGCAATACTTTAACAAGATGAGGGTATAATCAGGAATACGAGACGAAATAATATTACTCACATAATACAGAGTATGGAAGAAAATATTATTCCTATGAATACTGGACAAAATAATATCCCTTACCTCAGAAAAAAGACTAGATATTGGAATAGTGAGGTAGCAGACTTCTCTTCTTCTTTCTCTCTATAGCTTATCTCTCTATAATTGCACTTGTGAGTCTTAGTGAATTGGTGAGAATGAAAGAAGAATGAGCTTCTATTTATAAGAAAATATAGTTTTGATAATTGCACGTTTTGGGGCTCAAAATATTACAGTATAATACCTTCGTCTTTTCCTTCATTTTTAATTTAGAAGTATTATCAAACTTGCACCACCTCCCCTAATAGTACATCATGTGAATCAATAGTACGTTTATGTGAATCAATAGTTCTATATATGTAAAAAAATAATTACAGTATAGTACATTCATCTATACCTCCATTTTTAATTTAGTCATGCAAGTATTATCAATCTTGCACCACCTCCCCTAATAGTACATGCATGTGAATCAATAGTACACACATGTGAACACATAGTTATAAGCATGTGAATTAATAGCAATTAATTGCTCATTCATCCGATTAATTACCCGATTGGTCAATATAACTTCCAGACATCAATTATTATCGAAATAAATGTCGATTTCCTCTAACACTAATAATCCCAACACAATGGAACTATCAATTTCATCTTTAATCAACATGAACTTATTCATCATTAATATTATAACTCACAATATTTAACAACCAGATCGTTCCCAGGAAAGAGGGGGCTTTCCGATAAGGATTTCTCCTTATTGGCGCGCAATTAGGTGACCAAACCTCTCCTTGACAGAACTTCTAGACATTGTCAATACTGTAAATAATAATATGAATAACTTTGTCGTCTCAATTATTGATTTAATAATAATAAATATTATGCAGATGATATTGTGACAATAATATGAGAGATATTATGTAGCTATTATTGTAGCAATAATTGAGTATAACTGAGTGACTTCTTACATAAGCATCAATAATCAATACCATGTGCTACTATGCAACCACGCGTATTACTGTACTTTTACTACCGGGTAGTTCAACAGTTTAACGGTAAAACTTTCGCCGTTATTTTTATAAAAAGATAATTATGTCGTTTTCTAACTACGACAATACCTCCGTTGTGGGGTCCACAAATGATTGTGCCATCTTACGAATATTCCTTGTTAAAATGAATATTTTATATCAACTTGTTTACTTTGCAAAATTTTCACATATCACCTTTAACTTTAACATTTTCTCAATGTAACCATTTACTAAATAAAATAATAATTATAAGAAAATTGAATACTTTTATTTCATAAAATTCGGGATCTCACAATCTCCCCTCCTTATGAAATTTCGCCCTCAAAATTTACGTACGTACCTGGTATGTCAAAGAGATGATGATACCTCGTTAGATTATAACTCTTAAGGTATAACCATTGAGCGTAGAATATATTCATTCTTATCCAACACTTTAACAGGTATCTCCTCATACGTTAAATCTTCTGTTATCTCGTCTAGCTCTAATTTAATAATGTGGTTCTGGTCGTCCATATATTTACGTAACATCGATACATGAAAAACGTTATGAACACGCGACATACTTGGCAGTAAAGTGAGTTTATAGGCCACAGTTCCTACTCGATCGAGGATTTCGAATGGACCAATTAAATCGAGGGTTGAGATTTATTCTCTTCATCGATTCTTGCTTCTAGAATAACGCCCTCTTGAACCTTCTTCTTCACATTCATCAGCTCCAGGTGTGTAGCTTGAGCGGTTTTAACTTTATCGGTTAACGTCGATTTTACTCGTATTATTTGACATCATCACGTGGATCCTTAGAGTCTTTAACTCAATCTTTATCATTTGCAAGTCATATGAAATGAGTCTTTGTGTTCTACTCAATGTATCAGCTACCACGTTCTCTTTTTCCACGATAATATTGAATAGTATGGTCGTAATCTTCAACAGCTCGAGCCAACATCTTTGGCGCATGATACGTTCATTTTGGGTGAAGATGTGACGCCCCCAAAATAGGTATACATCACCCATTTTGAGTCATCAATAATATGGTACAGAAAAAACTATAACTTTATTAATACAACATATACACTGTGAGTTTAAATACAGATATTGCCATCTAGACAATATCCACACCCAAATAAGTCCTCATTACAATTATTGGTACATTATTTTACAAAAATGGTGAGGACTACTAAAACAACTTCTAGAACCATCATTCCATACCCCGACTAGTACTCGCTACATTCTCGCCTCCTTAAAAGAAAAATGGAACAAAAAGGAAAAGGGTGAGCTCAACTAGACCAGTAAAGAACATTATGACTAAGATAATATAGAACAAATTATCGTTAGTCTTCAACAGAGAAAAATCTGATAAAATACAATAGACAACAAGTTTCATATCAATATGCGCAGCGGAAATAATAATTCATAGATGAGTTATGTAGAGAATGAAATCTACTATTATCTATGAATTTAACAGTCCATCATCAATATTTTATCCCTGTAACATCAATCAATATTCATCTTTGTACTACAGGCCAAAGATATTCATCAGTCGGTCATGTTCATCTCAACACATGTACATCTTTGCACTACGGGCCAAAGATATTCATTATAAAATCTTTAATTTTGCACTACAGGTCAAAGATATTCAGTTATATCATCATTTAGGACTGGAGATGATGAAAAATATTTTAAAGAAAACGAATCCAGTGAAACAAAAGAATAAATATTATGGATTCGTATTTCGGTTTATTCATGTCCAAAAATACCTCATAAATAATCATAGTGGAGTAAAATTCAAGAATGATCAAAACATGGATACAATCAAAACAAGTATCCATAATAGATATTTTGGATGAAAAACGAAAATTTAATTTTTCTGTGAATAGTGCCATATACGTGAATAGTAACCCCGACACTAAAAGAAAAGAACTTCACAAGAAAAATCTTACCGATACTCCGGCATAATGATATTAGAAGAAATAATATCATTTAAAAAAAATAAAATCCCTTACCTCGAAAGAATAGTACTTCTGGCTGAATATAGTGCTGAAGGAAACTTGCACCGTATAACAACACTCAAAGTATCAAAATACTCACAAGAATACGCTCAATATATCGAGAGAGAAAGAGAGAGAAAACTTCAGTTTCTGGTGTGATTTTCAATTCTAACCTAAACACCCTATTTATAGGAAAATGCTTAGAACACCAAAGCAGAAAATTTAATAAAATATAAACAAACTTTTCTTAAATTCTAACGCCCACTCTTTGTGTCTAGATATCAGCCAAAACATGTGCCAACATCACTAAAACGTTTTTCATACTAGAATTATTTAAAACTTCAAAAAAATGATAATCAATTAATTCAGAACTTCAATAATTCATAATAAATAGCCCTTTTATCAGAAAAATTCGAACCACGTGTCTTTTTCATAGAAAATTTCATTATCTACAACTTTGCAGAAGAAAGTTTTTCCAAATTCCAAATAAAAATTTACCGAAATCCACAAACGGATGATTTTATAGGCTATAATCAAATTTTAGTCAAGAAATGGGGTCCACCGACATGTTTAACATGTTTTAAATATTTTTAGTAACAAAATAATCCTCCTCCTCATATACTCATATATCCCACATTCATTGTAAAAATATCATCATTATTATATTATTAAAAATATAATAATATATTTGAATGAATTATTTTATCAGAAAAGGATAAAATATTAATTTTTAACAATTGTCACATTAAAAAATTTCTCCATCTATATCCACATAAAATCAATATTTTCTTCATCATATAAATCAATAATTAATTATTCACAAATAATATTACGAATCACAATCATCGTAACTTATAGTTTCCGGAAAGAGAGGGCTTTCCAATAAGGATTTCTCCTTACTAGCGCGCAATTAGATGACCAAACCTCTCCTTAGACAGAAATTTCTAGACATTGTCAATATTGCTATCTAATAATATTATTCAGATAATATGAATTATTACTCCGATAATGGAAAATACTGTGTAGTGACAATTATTGAAACAACAATAATATAAAATATCAACATAGCAATTATTGAATCAATAAAATAAAATACTGAACAATAATTACTGTAACAATTATTGAGTAGTGTCTTCTTACGTATGAATCAATAATTGGTGCAATACCGTAAATCTACTTTGTGTTTTAACCAATTTAGTATTTTAATAGTATTAATTGGTAGCAACTACGCCGTTATTTATAAACAACTTATACTTGTCGCTTTCTTCATCCAATCGCTTTAGTTATGGGGCCCACACAAAATTTCTACCGTCGCATTTAATATATTCACAAAGGTAAAAATATTCCACGACCAAACAAATATTTTATAACCACTTACTTATTTGAAATATTTGCGTATTTTACCCATAACTATCCACATTAATCAAATCAACCCTTACTATTTTAAAATAATAAATGGAGGAAATTCAATTTTATTTATAATAAGTTGGGGTCTTACAACCTCCCCTCCTTATGAAATTTCGTCCTCGAAATTAACGTACGTACCTGATGTTTCGAAAAGGTGAGGATACCTCGCTTTTATTTCCGTTTCCAACTCCCAGGTCATTTCCTCTATAGCATGGTTCCTCCACAAAACTTTGACTTGTGGTATGACCTTTATGCGTAGAACATGATCCTTCCTATCTAAGATTTTGACAGGTACATTCTCGTATGTTAAGTATTCGGCTATCTCATCCGGTTCTAACTCAATGACGTGGTTCGGGTCTTTCACATATTTACGAAGCACAGATATATGAAAAACATTATGAACACGAGATATACTTGGAGGTAACGCGAGTCTATAGGCTACATTTCCTACTCGGTCAAGAATCTGAAATGGACCAATAAATCGTGGATTGAGCTTTCCTCTCTTCTCGAATCTTGTAACTCCCTTCCATGGGGCAACACACAACAATACATGATCCCCAATACTAAATTCCACATCCTTTCGATGAAGATCCGCATAACTCTTTTGTCGATCTTGTGCCGTTTGTATACGTTGTCGAATCATTTGGATCTTTTCTGTAGTAATACGTACCAACTTTGGTCCCAACAATGTTGCTTCACCCACTTCATCCCAACATACTGGAGAGCGACACTTTCTTCCATATAATGCTTCGAATGGAGCTACCCCTATACTTGCCCGATAACTGTTGTTGTAAGAGAATTCCACCAATGGTAAATACTTATCCCAACTCCCTTTGAAGTCTAGGACACAGAGTCTTAATAGATCTTCAAGAGTTTGAATAGTCCTCTCTCGATTGTCCGTCTGCTTGAGGATGGTATGCGCTGAATCAATCAATAAATCCGTGCCCATAGCTTTTTGCAAACTAACCCAAAATCATGAAGTGAATCTTGGGTCACGATCCGAAACTATGGATACCAGCATGCCATGCAATCTCACAATCTCATTTACATACATATGAGCAAGACGTTCAAGGTAATAAGTCTCCCGTATCGGCAAGAAATGAGCAGACTTGGTTAATCTATCAACAATAACCCAAATAGCATTTACACCTTGAGAAACTGTGGGAAGACCCATAACGAAATCCATGGTAATATGTTCCCACTTCCATTTCAGAATCTCAAGTGGTTGCAATGGACCCTTAGGCACTTGATGCTCCGCCTTTACACGTTGACAAGTTAAACACATCGAGATAAACTTTGCAATCTCTCTCTTCATATTATTCCACCAAAATGTATGTCGAAGATCACGATACATCTTGGTACTTCCAGGATGGATTGAAAATGGTGTATTGTGTGCCTCCATCATGATCTTGTTCTTTAAATCAGAATCGTTAGGAACACAAAGTCTGGAGTGGACTCGAAGTATTCCTTCCTCATCGATTCTTGCTTCTGGAATAGCACCTTCTTGTACTTTCTTCTTCATACGCATCAGCTCTGGGTTTGTGGCTTGAGCAACTTTAACTTTATCGATTAAAGTTTGTAGCGCCCCCGAATCGCCGCGGATCCGGTTCGCTATTTCTATAACTGTTGCGGAAGATATAAACATAAATTGTTTATACATTAAACATTATACACTATCCCCAAGGTCGAGTAACCATAACTTACACACATTTCATAACTTATCTAACACATGACCTCATTATCATACAAAACTATTACAAAACTAATCGCAAGACATTAACTTTAAGTCGGAACTGCCTTTAACTTTCCTTGTATCCGACGCATTCACCTTAATCAAGCAATGTTTTGTCATGATATAGCAAGGTGAGCATGAAAGTTGCCCAACAAGTTTAAATACAATTTAAGGATATATCATGATTGAAAGATTTAGAATAATAAGTCGGCTATAATTCACAATGTAGTTGTGAATTAGCATGAACAAACTTTTAATCAACAAGTATTACATATGAACAATATATATATCTCGGACCAACTGAAAATGAAGGTGATCACCCTTTCATACCGACTATACATACAAGATATACAGAGTACAATTCTACATGGCAATCAAGAATGATTAACCACAAGCATAATCGAATGAAACACTCTTAGTAGAGTTAAGAAAAGTAAACTTGCCTGCTCGCATTGATTACCGATACGAAAATATAACTTAGCTTTATTCAAGACCTAATACGAGATAATACCGATCTCCAAATATTAGAATAATATTATCACAAAGATAAAATAACCTAAACACATTATCACATAATCCTATCACCATATACAACACATAACACCTAGCCTCAAGTCAAACTATTGCGATTTAAGTTGAGTTCTATTTATAATTCTAACATCCCGACGGCCTAGTCGGACTATACTCGAGTTTAAGTTCAATTAAACTCTTGCTTAAACACTTAACAATTATCACAGATAATTTTCTATTCAGTCAAAATAATTTTCCATAGGCTCATAAAAATTTCCAAATAATTATTACCATTTATCATGATTTTCTAATCATTAAACTTGTATTTAAATGAATTAAATACCACAATATTCTAATATCATTAATATTTAATTATTGCTAACATTAATGAATTACATGCCATAATATTATATCATATTCATAATATCTCAAAGTATTTCAATACATTATTTCTTCTTTTAAATGTTTTTTAAAGTAATTAAAAACATAAATCAATAACCGATATTAATATAAACACCACATCATTCCCTCGATCATTAATATCTATTTAATATCAAATATTAATGAAAATCATAACATAATATTATAATATATCAAAGTATTTTAATACCCTAAAATCATATTTCTATGATTTTTAATTAATCAAAACCATTATCCGATAATTGCTAAAAATATTAAAATATTAATATTTCCATGCCAAAATATCAAAAGTTATATTTTACAACTTAAATATTTTTATAACACTTAAATCATTTTTATATGATTTTTAAAGCATTAAATCTATTTTTTCACAATTTATTTAATGTATTCATTAAATAAACTAATTATCATTAATAATAAATATTAATGAAATTCATCACAAAATATCAAAAGTCATCATAAATAACTTAAAATATTTTTAAACACCAAAACATAATTTTTCATGATTTTCTTGAATTAAAACTATTTTTCCATAATTTATCTAATATTGAAATTAAATAAATAAATACCATTTATACTCCAAAAATATTAAATATTTTCGAAATATACCTAAAATAGTTAAAAACTATTTTTCGTGACTTTAAAATAATTTTTCGTAATTTAATATGAATTTTAATAATTAAAAACCATTTATTTCTATTTTTAAATAATAATTTCCTATTTTCCTAAAATAAGCGTCATTAAAGGGCCTGTGGCAGACGTAATCTGTCGCTATAGGTGTTCTTCATTTGCCCAGATTCGACAAGGCAAATAAGTGAGTGTACTACTTTGACCATTAATTACTTTCTCGTCTTAACGAATTTGGCAATCTATGAATTGGATCTTGTAGAGGAAATACCGCATCTACAATTACCAACAAACATCACCGCTAAACCACAACAGATCCGGGAGAAAATGGCCATCAAAGTAATCATGAGTCGTTTCTTCGTGAAGAATAATTCGTGATGGCTACTTTGGACCTCTCAGATCTTGATGATCGTGTGGCGTTTATGCAATCTATCAATTCCAAAGGTATAGAAAACATGTAGGACTATAACTCTAACACTTAACATCATCATAACAACAACATATATACCAGACAAAGCTTCTACCAAAGTAGGACACGGACAACACTCAAGAAATTTTCTCTGGTTCATGAATTACGCGCCTTCGGCCAACCATGTTTGACCGCTTATAACCTTTGATCTACACGTGATATGGCCTTGATTCTCATTTTGAATCTTAAAGACCACATGTCGCTATATATAACATCTTACAAACAACAAAAAAAAAGAAGTGATCACGAGAGATATAAGCTCGACATTTGACCAAAAATCACATAAATGAAATTTTTCGATTTTCTCAAATCTTCAAATTCGTGTACTTTGATGTTATGGGTTCATAATTTATCAACCCGCATCATCAATTGACCCCTTCAATACACAACCTTAACCAATCAATTTCAACATTTAACAAAGAATCAAAGGATTTCTAAGTTTTGGATTTTTATACCTTTTGAGCTTTGATTTTGATTCTTGATCTTTGATTTCTGATCTTGGCTTGCTAATACATGATCTTAGCTTATCATTTCACTATCTTTTACTCCCACCCACGAAATTTAAGAGAGAGAGAGTCATGGTTGGTTTGAGAGAAAAGTAAGTCCTTTTCTCACTTTTGATCTATATATAAAATGATAGAATGTGATGGATGGACATGTGATCAATGTTGATTGATTAAAGTGGCTTTTCTGAACCATAAGGCTATCCTAGGGTTGGTACTAGAGTTGTTCACCAACTCCTCTCTTGGCCAAAATTGCAAGTTACCTTACTAAAGTAGTAAAAGGCACAAATGTCATTTGTTTTGTACTTTTAGTGGCTAAATTGTCCAATACTCCAACCCTTAGGGTTTAGGGTTTGAGTCTTTAGGGTTTAGGGTTTAAACCCTTAGAATTTTAACATAACTTTCTAGGATTTCAAATTTAAGTTTTCAAAATAGAAAATTACTATTGCTAAATTATAATTAAGATTTGATAATTATATAACAATTCCCTAATCATAAATTTAAGCTTGCCAATTAGGGTTATTATACCCTAAATAAATTTGCTAACTTAGCAATTAGAATCATAATTGGTCATTAGAGTTTATAATCCACTAATTAGGATTTTACACAAAAAATAATCTTTCAATTTAGAATTTAGGGCTTTCCAATTAATCACTTAGGGTTATCCCTAATTACACTTACAATTAAAATACATAGAACTCTATACTTAACTTCAAGCTTCCCACTTAGGGTTCTAATATCCCGATTTAGGGTTTCAGACAGAATAATTAGGGTTTAATCTTTTTGAAATTAGGGTTTGCTAAATAATTAAGCTTTACCCTTTTAAGCTTATAATCTAAATCACTTGAGCATTATAATTCTCCATTATATTCCTGCATTAGGGTTTCAATATTAGAAATCAAATTAAGACTTTCAGATATGATATTAGGGTTTTCTAATACTCAATTATGGTTTCCAGTAATTCATTAGGGTTTTCCCTAATTAAGTTATAATTAATAACGTTAAACCTTATATATAGCATTGCATTCCCAATCTAGGATTTTTAATATCCGAATTAAGGTTTCATTCATTCTTTAACTCAAACTAGGTTTCTAGAACCGATTTCTAGGTTTTCTTATCAGACGTTAGGGTTTTCTAACTGAACGTTGATGTTCTTAATATAATCTTAGGGTTTGTCACAGATATAATTTATGTGGTCAATCCATGACCCTTAACCACATTCTGAACACATACATAACAATTTCACAGAACTTAATCACATAAATCCTTAATCCTGAATAATTTACCTAAATCCTTCACAGAAATTTTGAAATCCTCAAAATTAAATCCTAATAACATCAAACGCATACACTTATTTTCTGTCTAGGTCTAATATTTGACCTTAAATCAATCATTTAAGATTTTAATAAATTGTCTAAATTCTCGGGTTGTCACAAAGTTGGTTCTATACGTATACTTGATATCATCGCACTCGTTCATGCATATGATCTTCTACTCAACGCGTCAGCTACCACGTTTGCTTTTCCAGGATGGTATTGAATGGTGTGGTCATAATCTTTTAACAGCTTGAGCCAATGTCGTTGTCGCATGTTGAGTTCCTTTTGGGTGGAGAAATATTTGAGGATTTTATGGTCTGAATATATCTCCACTTTCTCTCCATATAGATAGTGCCTCCAGATCTTTAGCGCGAAAATGACTGCTGCCAACTCTAGATCATGAGTTGGATAATTCCTCTCATATTCTTTAAGTTGTCGCGAGGCATAGGCTATGACTTTCCCATGTTGTATGAGAACACATCCTAACCCTTTGCTTGAAGCATCGTTGTAGATAACAAATCCATCCAAACCAGATGATATTGTCAGAACAGGTGCCGAAATGAGTCCCCTCTTAAGTTCTTGGAAACTCTTTTCGCATTCCTCGCTCCATACGAATTTTGTATCTTTTCGAGTCAGTTGAGTTAACGGGGTAGCGATTCGAGAAAATTCTTCCACAAATCTCCCATAATAACCAGCTAGGCCCAAAAAGCTACGTACTTCGGTCACCGACTTTGGTTGATCCCACCTTTATATTACTTCAATCTTCGCCGAGTCGATAGATACTCCATTTTTTGACACCACGTGCCCAAGGAATGCTACTTCCTCAAGCCAGAACTCGCATTTCTTCAACTTGACATATAGATTGTTTTCACGAAGCCTTTGAAGTACCAGCTTCAAATGGTGCTCATGATCTTCACGGCTTTTGGAATATATGAGGATGTCATCAATAAAGACAACAACGAACTGATCCAAATAATCCTTGAATACTCGGTTCATCATATCCATGAAAGTCGCAGGAGCATTAGTCAATCCAAAAGACTTGACTAAGAATTCATAATGCCCGTACCGAGTTCTGAAGGCAGTCTTTGGAATATCCTCAGTTCTAATCTTCAGCTGATGATATCCAAAACGAAGATCGATCTTTGAAAAGAATTGTGCTCCTTGCAACTGGTCAAATAGGTCATCAATACGAGGTAGCGGATACCTATTCTTGATAGTGACATGATTTAATTCCCGGTAGTTAATACAAAGTCGCATACTCCCATCTTTCTTCTTTACGAATAAAACAGGAGCACCCCAAGGAGATGTACTAGGACGAATAAAACCGATGTCCAACAATTCCTGTAATTGGACTTTTAACTCCTGAAGTTCAATAGGAGCCATTCGATATGGGGTTTTAGAAATGGGCTTTATACCAGGTTCAAGATCAATAAAGAATTCAACTTCACGTTCTGGGTAGACCGGGAAGTTTTTCAGGAAATACGTCAGGAAAGTCACTAACAACAGGAATATTATTCAAATCTGACGTGTCTTTATTCAAATTCATAACATGGGCTAAGAAAGCTTGACATCCGTTTTTTAATAAATGAATAGCTTTATAACTTGATATGACAGTGATTGATTTTAGTGGTTTAGTTGCTTGAATTTGTACAATAGGTTGGTTAGGAATATAAAAACTAACAACCTTACAAAAATAATTAATTTTGGCATGATGAGTAGTTAACCAATCAATCCCTAAAATCACATCAAAAGCAAGTATCTTTAAAGAGATAAGGTCCACAGGTAACGTGATGGTGCCAACTTGGATCAAACAAGATTTATAAACAAAGGATGTGATGAAAGTTTCTCCTAATCTGAGTCTCCACGAGATAAATCAAAGTCTAATTTCTCCGAGTTAAGTTTAAACGTTGAGCACAAGCGGAGAGATAAATGAATGGGTATGCACCCAGATTCTAGTAAGGTATAAACTTCGCAAGAATTTATGATTAGCTTACCCGTGATCACCTCGTTTGGGTTCCTCGCATTTTGACCAGTCACAACAAACGTTCTTCCAAGAACCGTTGGCTTTGACTTTTCTGGGACAGCCTTTTGAGTCACCGTCCCCGCTGAACTTGGTTTTGCTACCATACAATCTCGAGTGATATGTCCTTCTTTTCAACAATTATAGCATACCTTGAACTGTTGTGGGTAGTTTGGGTTGATATGTCCCTCTTTTCCACATTTATAGCATACGACCGGTGGTCGTTCTCCTCCCTTAGAACCAGTTGTTGCTGGTGCTGACATCTTTGCATTGTCGTTGTTGTACCTTCTCTTCTTAAAATCTCCTCCTGACTCGCTTCTACTATTCCCATGGCCATGATTACCACCAGAGTGGTTGCCGTTCTTGTCTGTATTCTTCTTTCTCCGCTGGTTATCGTTGTTTTGATGACTGCTGTCACCGGTACGATCCTGGTTATGGTCCCTCGATTGAATGTACTCGTTATCTTGCTCTAACAATTGAGCCCTATTGACAACATCTGAATAGAGAGAAAATTTATGAGAAATGAGATATTGACGTATGCCGGGTTTCAAACCTCTTAGAAACATCCGCGTCATACGTTCCTCATTCTCCACCAAATGAGGTGCAAACCTGGATAACTCTACAAACTTCGCCTCGTACTGGGACACCGTCATATTGTTTTGCTCCAGTCTAATACACTCTACCTCCTTCATATGACGAATACTTTTAGGAAAGTACTTGTCATTGAACAGTTTCTGAAACGTCTCCCAAGACGTCTTTGAGTCTTGTTGGATGGATGGTGCGCTTCACGATTCCCACCAAGAATCACCTCATTACTGTAACATAAAGGTGGCGAATGGAACCTTTTGTTCCTCCGTGCATCCCAAGACATCGAATATCTTGGTAATTTGTTTGACCCACGTCTTTGCCTTAATCGGATCCGGATTTCCCCAGAATTCTGGTGGTCCCAACTCTTTGAACTGCTTGGCTGTAACAAACCATGCGTTGTTATCATTTCCTCCTGTATTTTGAACACGAGTCTCCTCCGTCTGATTTTGCATGAACTGCAAAAAGCTTCTAAACATCACGTCGTTCATCATCTGCTCAGTGGTGTTGTTCACAGGAGGAACATTACCAGCCTGTTGCATGTTCTCCTCATTAGTGAGCAAAGGAGTCTCCACGGTCTCATTTACTCCACTGTTAACATTCTCAGTCGACATTCTCAAATACTGCCATAAAACAAGGGTTAATTAAGGAAATCAATATATCACATAATATCCCTATATACTGACCAACTAACAAATAAGCTTAGGTAGGACACCCTAGCGAAGGATTTACTCGTCTCTCCCCTCCTAGTTCTATTCCCCGATCTCCGCCAGAGATCATATCCTAAGCTCGATATTAATCATGGCGCCCCCAAAATAGGTATACATCACCCATTTTGAGTCACAATAACATAATCTGTAAAAACTACAACTTTATTAATACAACATATAAACCGTGAGTTTAAATATAGATATTACCATCTGCATACAATATCCACACCCAAATAAGTTCTCATTACAATTATTGGTACATTATTTTACAAAATGGTGAGGACTACTAAAACAACTTCTAGAACCATCATTCCATACCCCCCTAAGACTACTCGCTACATTCTCGCCTCCTCGAGAAGAAAAAAAAATAGAACAAAAAGGAAAAGGGTGAGCTCAACTAGCCCAGTAAAGAACATTATGACTAAGATAATATAGAATAAATTATCGTTAGTCTTCAACAGAGAAAAATCTGATAAAATACAATAGACAATAAGTTTCAGATCAATATTTGCAGCGAAAATAATAATTCATAGATGAGTTATGTAGAGAATGAAATCTACTATTATCTATGAATTTAACGATCCATCATCAATATTTTATCCTCAGAACATCAATCAATATTCATCTTTGCACTACACAGCCAAAGATATTCATCGATCCATCATGTTCATCTCAACACTGTACATCTTTGCACTACGGCCAAAAGATATTCATTATAAAATCTTTAATCTTTTGCACTTTCTGAGCCAAAGATATTCGATTATATCATCATTTAGGACTGGAGATGATGAAAAATATTTTAAAGAAAACGAATCCAATGAAACAAAAGAATAAATATTATGGATTCGTATTTTGGTTTATTCATGTCCAAAAATACCTCATAAATAATCATAGTGGAGTAAAATTCATGAATGATCAAAACATAGATACAATCAAAGCTTGTATACATAATAGATATTTTGGACGAAAAACGAAAATTTAATTTTTCTGTGAAAGTGTCGTATTCATGAATAGTGTCGTATACGTGAATAGTGTCGTATATGTGAATAGTAACTCCGACACTAAAAGACAAGAACTTCACAAGAAAAATCTTACCAATACTCCAGCATAATGATATTAGAAGAAATAATATCATTTTAAAAAGATAATATCCCTTACCTCGAAAGAATAGTACTTCTGGCTGAATATAGTGCTGAAAGGAACTTGCACCGTATAACAACACTCAAAGTATCAAAATACTCACAAGAATACGCTCAATATATCGAGAGAGAAAGAGAGAGAAAACGTCAGTTTCTGGTGTGATTTTCAATTATAACCTAAGCACCCTATTTATAGGAAAATGCTTAGAACACCAAAGCAGAAAAGTTAATAAAGTATAAATAAAGTTTTCTTAAATTCCAACGCCCACTCTTTGTGTCTAGATATCAGCCAAAACATGTGCCAACATCACTAAAACGTTTTTCATACTAAAATTATTTAAAAACTTCAAAAAAATGATAATCAATTAATTCGGAACTTCAATAATTCATGATAAATAGGCCCTTTATCAGAAAAATTTGAACCACATGTCTTTTTCATAGGAAATTTCATTATCTACAACTTTGCAGAAGAAAGTTTTTCAAAATTCCAAATAGAAATTGACCGAAATCCACAAACGGACGATTTTATAAGCTATAATCAAATTTAGTCAAGAAATGGGGTCCACCGACATGTTTAACATGTTTTAAATATTTTTAGTAACAAAATACTCCTCGTCCTCATATACTCATATATCCCACATTCATTGTAAAGATATCACCATTATTATATTATTAAAAATATAATAATATATTTAAATGAATTATTTTATCAGAAAAGGATAAAATATTAATTTTTAACAATTGTCACATTAAAAATTTTCTCCATCTATATCCACATAAAATCAATATTTTTCTCATCATATAAATCAATAATTAATTATTCACAAATAATATTACAGAATCACAATCATCGACAACCGCATAGTTCCCTGAAAGAGGGCTTTCCAATAAGGATTTCTCCTTACTAGCGCGCAATTAGATGACCAAACCTCTCCTTAGAAAGAACTTTCTAGACATTGCCAATATTGCTATCTAATAATATTATTCAGATAATATGAATTATTTCTCCGATAATGGAAAATACTGTGTAGTGACAATTATTGAAACAACAATAATATAAAATATCAATATAGAAATTATTGAATCAATAAAATAAAATACTGAACAGTAATTACTTTAACAATTATTGAGTAGTGCCTTCTTACGTAAGAATCAATAATTAGGGCAATACCGTGTGCTACTGTGTTTTAACCACCGAGTATTTTAACAGTATTAACGGTAATAACTATGCCGTTATTTATAAACAACTTATACTTGTCGTTTTCTTTATCCAATCGCTTTCCGTTATGTGGCCCACACATAGGTCATGTCATTGTCATTTAATATTCCCTGACAGTAAGAATATTCCACGACCAAACGAATATTTTATAACCACTTGCTTATTTGAAATATTTGCATATTTTACCCATAACTATCCACATTAATCAAATCAACCTTTACTATTTCAAAATAATAAATGGAGGAAATTCAATTTTATTTATAATAAGTTGGGGTCTTACAGAAGAAATATTTAAGGGTTTTAGAAATGAGTTTTGTACTGGTGTCAATACAAAATTCAATGTCACGCTCTGGGGTAGGCCAGGAAGTTCTTTGAGAATATGTCAGGAAATTTATTAACGATAGAAATATCATTTAAAAACTGTGACTCTCATCCAAGACTTGGATAACACATGTAATGAAGGTTTCTCCTAACGGAGTTTCAACAGATAAGTCAAAGCCTAATTTCTCCGGAGTCAAATTTAAACGTTGAGTGCAAGTAGGAGAAATAAAAGAATGGGTAGAACCGGTATCAAATAAGGTATAAACTTCGCTAGAGTTTATGATTAACTAACCCGTGATAACTTTGTTCGGGTTACTTGCTTTTTGAGAAGTCACGAAAAACGCTCTTCCTAAAACCGCCGACTTTGTCTTGTCCGTATTCGCCTTTGGTGCCACCGTCCCAGCTGGATTTGATTTCGCTACAGAACAAAATTGAGCTATATGACCATCTTTTCCACAACTAAAACATACCTTGGAAGGCTGTGAACATTTTGGACTTATGTGTCCCTCCTCTCCGCATCAGTAGCATCTAACTGGCGGTCGTTCTCCTCCCCTAGAATTTGTTGCTGGTGCTGGTGCTGGTCCTGCTGCAGAAGTCTTCCCATCATCGTTAAATATTCTCTTCTTAAATTTTCCACTTGAATCATTTCCTTCTATTATCTTGGCCATGATTACCACCGAAGTGGTTACCATTTCTTGCTTGATAATTTCCTTCACGATGGTTATCATTGTTTCGATGGCCGTTGCCATCGGTACGATTATTATCGTGTTGTTGATCATTATCTTTTGGTCGAGCTGGTTTATTATCTCGCTCCAATAACTGAGCCCTATTTACAACATCTGAATATAAACAAAGTTTCAGAGAAATGAGGTATTGACATATCTCAGGTTTCAAACCTCTTAGAAACATCCGTGTCATTCTCTCCTCATTATCAACCAAGTGGGACGCAAACCGAGATAACTCGACAAACTTAGCTTCGTACTATGACACGGTCATATTGTTTTGCTCCAGCTTGATAAACTCTACCTCCTTCATGTGACGAATACTTTCGGGAAAATACTTGTCATTCAACAGTTCTTGGAACTTCTCCCAAGACATCTTCATCATGGCGGGTTGAGTACGCTTTTACGATTTCCACCAAGAATCTGCACCTCCTTCGCAACATGAAGTCGGCAAAGGAACCTTCGCTCTCGAGCATCCCAAGACATCAAATATCTTGGTGATCTACTTTATCCACGTCTCTGCCTTAAGTGGTTTTGGCTCTCCCAAAAACTTCGGTGGTCCCAGCTCCTTAAACTACTTAGCGGTGACCATCCAAGAGTTGCTAGTGTTTCCACCTGCATTTTGAACAGGAGTCTCTCTCGCCTGATGTTGCATGAATTGTATAAAGCCTCTAAACATCCCATCATTCATCATCTGGTCGGTGTTGTTGTTTATTTGAGGATTATTGCCTTCCTGATGCACATTATCCTGGGTATTGATCGTTGGTGACTCAACGGTCTCATGTGCTTTATTGCTTATCTCAACATTTTTGGATGCCATTTTCAAATACTGCCACAAAACAAAGTTTAATTTACATGTCATATATTATCCTTATACTCTGACCGACCAATTAAATACCAAATAAACTTAAGTAGGTCATACTAGCGAAGGATTTCCCCATCTCTCCCCTCCTAGTTTTTGTCTCACATCTCAGCCAGGGATCATATCCCTAAACTTTGATACCAACTGTGACGCTCCTAAAATAGGTATACATCACCCATCTTGAGTCGCCAAATATATGGTATAAAATTTAAATACAATTTAATTATACAACTGTCGTGTAAAATATGACAAAACATAATCTGAGAGTTTTAAAATAAATATTGTCATCTAGACAATATCCACACTCAATGTAGTCCTCATTACATTTATTATCACACTATTTAACATAATAGTGAGGACTACTAATGCTATCTTCTGGACCGTCACTCCGTTCCCCGACTAGTCCCAGCTATATTCTCATTTCCTGAAGAGAACAATGAAAGCAAAGGGTGAGCTCAACTAGCCCAGTAAGAAATATTATGACTAAGATAATGCGTAATAAGTTATCGTTAGCCTTCAACAATTTTAAACTGATAGAATATAATAGACAACAAGTTTAACTACAGCGGAACAAGCAATCCATTAGAAGAGTCAAGTAGAGTATGATATCTACTATCTTCTATGATTTAAAAAGATTTTCATCAACTTTATTGTTGAGACTCATCTTAATAAATAAACCACATCATCGAATCATCCTTGCACCACGGCCAAGGATATTTATGTAATCATCAATGGTCATGACTATAGCGAATAATCCCTGGTCATAATCATACCAACAACTGTCCATCAATGAACTACAGGCCAATGAGGACTTTTACCACATCATTTGTAACATTACGGTCATGATTATACCGAATGATCCCTGGTCATAATCACACCAATCAACAGTTCATCTATGCACGTAAGCCAAAGATGACTTTCATCACAATATAAGCATGAGGATGATGACAATGATATAAGAATTCAATTAAAAGAAACAAATGATAAATTTTTAAAGATTTATAATTTAATTTATCCAGAATTCAATAATGTTCAAATTGCCAACATGATACTGCTTTGTGGAGTAAAATTCAAGAATGATATTGTATCAAAAATGATTTGGACCAAAAAGAAATCAATTTTTATCATGAATAGTACTTTGGGTGAATAGTACCCCATGAATAGTACTTCAAGAATAGTACCCCGTGAATAGTACTTTGTGAATAGTACTCATGAATAGTACCTCATGAATAGTACTTTAGTACTTTGTAAATAGTACCCATGAATAGTACTTTTATGAATAGTACCATATAAATGAATAGTACTCATGGACAGTACTCCGCCATGAAAAGCTTAAAATTTAACAAGAATGTGCAGAAAATATCCTTATGAAACGATATTAGATGAAGCGCAAATTTCAAGGATATTCTACTAATTTCACGGAGTATAAAAGCAATACTTTAACAAGATGATGGTATAATCAGGAATACGAGACGAAATAATATTACTCACATACTACAGAGTATGGAAGAAAATATTATTCCTATGAATACTGAACAAAATAATATCCATTACCTCAGAAATAGACTAGATACTAGAATAGTGAGGTAGCAAACTTCTCTTCTTCTTATCTCTCTATAATTGCACTTGTGAGTCTTAGTGAATTGGTGAGAATGAAAGAAGAATGAGCTTCTATTTATAGGAAAATATAGTTTCGATAATTGCACGTTTTGGGGCTCAAAATATTACAGTATAATACCTTCGTCTTTCCCTTCATTTTTAATTTAGTCCTGCAAGTATTATCAAACTTGCACCACCTCCCCTAATAGTACATCATGTGAATCAATAGTACGTTTATGTGAATCAATAGTTCTATATATGTAAAAAAATAATTACAGTATAGTACCTTCATCTATACCTCCATTTTTAATTTAGTCATGCAAGTATTATCAATCTTGCACCACCTCCCCTAATAGTACATGTATGTGAATCAATAGTACACACTTGTGAACACATAGTTATAAGCATGTGAATTAATAGCAATTAATTGCTCATTCATCCGATTAATTACCCGATTGGTCAATATAACTTCCAGACATCAATTATTATCGAAATAAATGTCGATTTCCTCTAACACTAATAATCCCAACACAATGGAACTATCAATTTCATCTTTAATCAACATGAACTTATTCATCATTAATATTATAACTCACAATATTTAACAACCAGATCGTTCCCAGGAAAGAGGGGGCTTTTCGATAAGGATTTCTCCTTATTGGCGCGCAATTAGGTGACCAAACCTCTCCTTGACAGAACTTCTAGACATTGTCAATACTGTAAATAATAATATGAATAACTTTGTCGTCTCAATTATTGATTTAATAATAATAAATATTATGCAGATGATATTGTGACAATAATATGAGAGATATTATGTAGCTATTATTGTAGCAATAATTGAGTATAACTGAGTGACTTCTTACATAAGCATCAATAATCAATACCGTAGCTACCATGCAACCACGCCAGACATTCATTGTACTTTACTACCGGGTAGTTCAACAGTTTAACGGTAAAACTTTCGCCGTTATTTTTATAAAAAGATAATTCTGTCGTTTTCTAACTACGAGAATACCTCTGTTGTGGGGTCCACAAATTATTGTGCCGTATTACGAATATTCCTTGTTAAAACGAATATTTCCCGACAAATCGAATATTCCCCGACACAACGAATATTTTATATCAACTTGTTTACTTTGCAAAATTTTCACATATCACCCTTAACTTTAACCCTTTCTCAATTTAACCATTTACTAAATAAAATAATAATTATAAGATAATTGAATACTTTCCTTTCATAAAATTCAGGATCTCACACTCCAGGCCTGACATATATATATATATATATATATATATATATATATATATAAGCAGTAAACGCAACAGATATAAAATTCAGGCTCATCGAACAGAGTTCAACAATAGTTCAAATATATAAGTGTGTATATATATATATAAGCAGTAAACGCTCCGGACGTAAAATTCAGGCTCATCGAATGTAGTTCACAATGCTTTATATATAACTATATATATATATAAATCAAATAAATGCTCTTGACGTGAGTCCGCTCAATCGAGGCATAACTCGATAATGTTAGTCCATATATATATATATATATATGGAGCATAACTCGATAATGTTACTCCATATATATATATATATATATATATATATATATATATATATATATATATATATATATAAAAAGGAAATAAAAGCCACGGATCAAAATCCAGGCATACACACGCAACACGACTCTAAATGTGAAAAACGGTGTGTGCACAGTAGAAGAGAAAGGCTTAAGAAAAGCAAGAATGCTTACAATGGATTGCCAAAGAAGACTTCAATAGCTTTAAATGGATAAACACTCGGCTCCCTCTGGTAAAAATATGACTGAATATAAGCTCACAAGTGTTTAAAATGAGAAAGCACTCAGTTTAGGGTGTGTACAGAGAAAATTGGACAGGGCTTCCTCATCGTTTTCTCTTACAAAATGGCCACCCCAAGCCCTCTATTTATAGAGGGGGAGCCGCAGGTGTACCTGCGGCAGCCGCAGATGCACCTGCGGCTGTCCGGGGTGCCTCGGGCTCTGCGGGTCCCGCCGTCTCGAGGTACGTGCATGCGTACAATGTGATGTTCGCTCGAGCTTTCGGAACCTCAATCCAAGCATCCGATTGAGGTGTGTAAGACCTATTTCAAACTGCTATTGTTGAGAGCTACACAAATTACATGGGATTAGAGGTTGTAAGAAGTCAGGAAGATGGGACCATGCCCTTGGTCTTCAAGCTTCAAATTATTTTTGGTGTGATGTCCTGTGTAATAGTCACTCGGGATTGCAGCTATTTGGCTCTTGTGGGACATTGATGTGTAGAATGTATGTTGAAATGTGTTGAAATAACGCGCGCGTGGAATCGAAGTGGCAAAATGATGATTTTGCCCCTTACCGGGGTTATCTCCAGTTTGGGTTGATAAAGCAGTCGTTGCTCAGGGTTATCTCTGAGATTGGGCAACTGCAAATACTAGATGTCCTCAGGGTTGTCTCTGAGGTGTGCCTAACCTCCCGGGGTTATCTTCGGGCTTGGGACTGAGTGTCTTAGTGTTGTCTCTGAGGTTGAAGCTGACTGCATGAGTTGCAACAAGCATCTCCGGGGTTATCTCCGGAACTACAACAGCACTCCTCGGGGTTATCTCCAAGGTTGAGATTGTAACTTCCGGTGTTATTTTCGGGATTGAATATCTCAGGGTTATCTCCGAGATGAAACGGCCTTCTCCGGTGGGATTTCCGAAACTTGAACTGCATTACTCGGGGTTACCTCCGAGGTTGAAACTGAAACTCCCGGTGTTGTTTCCGGGATTGGAACTGAGATGTCTTCCAGGGTTATCTCTGAAAGACGATTATGCCTTCCTGCAATGTTAGTAATAGGAATACAAAATTTTGAGTATCTACGAATGCCCCTCTTTATCATATTCATGCAATGCAATGGCATGGATTGTATAAAGAATACTAGACACTTGAAATATGACAAGACATCATGATGCAATGTACAACAACATGATGCAAATGTATGTAGTTTGTTGGATTGTTCTCCAACATGGTGGGATGACTGTCGGCTCCCCTGACTTTTGTCGGGTAATCGGAATTATCATTGACCACCCTGATGAACTGCTTGGACGTGTGATCCAAAGCTACCAGGAACTTCCAGGATGTTGACGTTGAGATTATCACCAAAGTCCTAAATCCTTGGTACAGACTTTTCCCTGAAGATGTATCTCTCATGTACAAGAGACTTTGTGGGGATTTGTTTTGTCTATTTGAGGATGTGTATAACATATTCCATCATCGGTTTTCCCCGATGAGGATGATACTTTCTAGTTTGTATCGCTAGGTCTTTTTCGCTGATCTGTCGGAATTACTGCCAACAAGCTATGTTATCAGGGTTACTTAACCTTCGCTGATATGTTCATCAATGGATGAGATCCATACTGGGGATAATGTCAAGGCTGCTTAACCTTCATTGACATGTACATCAACGGCTAAATTGAATGAAATTCCTCTAAGGAAAAAGAAGGGTTTAGGGTTACGACCCTGAATTGATGGCATCAGACCTTTATGAGGTATTGCCGCGTATGATTTTCAACAGCTGAGATCATCGATATAGTGCGAACCCTGTGTTCAGGCGAATACCAATGAGTGTTATGTGAAGCCACAGTTTGGTTTGAGAAAACCAGGATTTCAGGCTCTTCTGCTCAATCGCGTAGCATTTTTATTCCTGATTTGGCCTTTTCAACTTGTGAGAACTCCTTTGCAACTAGAACTGGACCGAACGAGAGGGGTGAGCCCCACCCAAGGGAGCCGCAGGTGCGGCTAACCGTGGATACTTTAAACCTACAAGTTGTTTTCACAAGTCATTTTCACATTGCGCCGCAACGGAAATCTGAGAGTTCTTCTTCAGATTTGCTGAGTCCAGGCATCTTTCTACAAATTCTATCACCGTACAAGTGTTCTACACTGTCCTGGTAATGTATGCATGTCTTCTTTTCAAATTTTTAGCCATTGGAAAATGACTTATCACCTGAAATGCATCTAAACACATAGTAGTGAATATGCATGCTTATATGACATGATAAAAAATATTCAACATAGTAAATGTTAGTATTAAACTATACTGAACATAATGATGTAAAAAAATTTGACTTTTAAAATAGTCAAATTGTCACCTTTAGACGACATGGGTATTATTTTACCCATGAGATAGCCCTGTCTACTCCTTTCAGCCTATGGACTGTACAGATCCTGCATCTTGGTCTATTTTTCTGACAGGTATCGCAGATCCATTTGATATATTATCGTGTATAAGGCTTAGTTCACCCTACAGCTTCATCACTCATGCCCCGGGCATGGATTATCTACCTCTGGTTGGATTGAGGGATATGACTACTTATCACCCATTGGCTGTGATGTGTTAGTTTGACCAGTTCTAGGACTTCCATCCTTTTAAGGGGGAATTGAGTCAACGCTTGGCTTCTCGCCACTTGTCAGCAGAGGACGGATCTAGGGTGTATGCCTGTTGGGATCAGCGTGAGTTAGTTACATTTTCTGTTAGCCATCCAATCTGTTCGACAGAGTATTCTACGTGGATGGAGACAGAGAAAGCATCGGTTGTGGTAGTATCCACAGTGCCAGGGATTGATTCTGATGATAGGGAGCCCATAAAGGACATTGATCTTCCCACCGATGAGGAGTTATTCACTGGGTTACCAGCAGCTATTGTAGATTCTCCTAGTACAAGTGCTATTGTGATCCAACATTCAGCATAGTATTTAGAGCAGAGTCTTCATCTGATGACCTTTGAGAGAGATCAGGCTAGGGCCTTGATGTTTATAGCTCTTGATGGGAGAGACACCGCTCTATTGGAAAGAGATGAGGCTGTAGCTCACAGAGATACCACTATTGAGGAGTGGAATGAGGCTAGATCAGCCAGAGATGCATTGATTGTTGAGCGGGATGCTGCATTATCTGCCCGGGACGTAGCCGTTACAGATAGTACTACAGTGATATCCCTCACTACTGGCATTCTTACTGATATGAGCGAATATATTGATGAGTATCATGCTACCATATAGTTGGCTGCGGATCTGTTAGCTCATGTAGATACCCTTGGGCAGGATCTTACATCGTTGCCTCCTTCTTCGAAAAGAGATGTCATGTTGGACTTGATAGTTTGTATATCCACGGGATTGTAGATAGGCTTGTATTTTCCTGCACAGACTAGCTTAGTTATTTTGTCATGTATAGCACATATTGTATATATCAAACAGCAGTATGTATGTAGGGAAATATATTTTGATTCACTTCCCTTTTAGTTGTGCCTTGCTACTTTCTTGATATTTGCCTACTTCTTCAAGACTTGTGATCTTGATGTATTCTGAACTCATCCTTGATGTGTGGATATTGAGATGTCTCACAATTTTTAGAATGGATCATTTATCTGTGTGTATCCCTACCCTCTTTGGTGTCTTGGGACTAGTTTTTGTATGTAGATGTGGAGAGGATTGTGACTTTTCCTCTCTAAGATTCACCACACCACAGATGGTTGTTGGTAATCCTATTAAAGATGAGATCCCAAATAGTTCCATCTCTTACGGATTGGTGTTTCTCATTGAGGAATCAACCGCAGCTTAGATGGTCGCCAACTCTACCATTTATGGGGAGGCCAGGTAGTTCCATCCCTTTGGTCTGAAGCCGATGAAATGTGGTAAATTAAAGTTTGATCCCATCTTCATTGACAAGTATTTGTATTTTGGTAGGGGTTAGGCCAAACCACAAATGGTCGCCACGCGTACTCTCTATTGAAGAGGAGATCGTCTCATGTAGTTCAACTCGGTGTAAGAGGTTCAACGTTGTATGTGAAGGGGTAGAAAGTGTAGGAATGTTTTTGTGATTTTTGTATGGAAGGGTGTAGAAATGTTTTTGTTGTTTTTGTTGTTTTTGTTTTATTATAATCGGGCCATATAAAATGGTTGCCTACGTACTCCCAGGTATCTGGGAGATTAGGTCAACGTAGTTCATCCCATATTCAGGATGATTTGCAGCCGAAAAAGTTTGATCCCATGTTCAGGACAAACTGCAGGGGGAAAAGTTTGATCCTATGTTCAGGACAAACTGTGGGTGTGAAAAAGTTTGATCCCATGTTCAGGACAAACTGCAGGGGAAGGGTTTAATCCCTGGTGGGATAACCGAAGTTGTGTAAGAGAGGTATGAAGTGAAGGATTTGATGATCCAAAACCAAGCTGCTGGCTTGAAGAGTGTGTTTCCCTGATGGGGCAATTGGATATAAAGAAAGGTTGTGTGTAGAAAGGATTAGAAAACCTGAAATGACTGGGGATCTGGTGATCCAAAACCAGGATGTTTGCTTGATGGTAACTTCAAACATAGTACCATTTCACGGTGTCTAAGTTGATGAGATGTGGAAATTCGTCGCCATCCATTTCTTGTAATCTGAGAGCACCTCCTGTCAATACCTCCTTGACAATAAACGGGCCTTCCCTGTTCGGAGCGAATTTTCCCTTTGACTGATCTTGGTTGTCAATGATCTTCTTCAAAACCAAGTTATGTTGTTTAAACTACCATAGCCAGACTTTTCTATTGTAGGATCTGGCGATCCTTTGTTGGTATAATTGGCCATGGAAGATAGCATCACTTTGCCTTTAGTCTATTAGAGACAATTGGTGATACCTATCATGAAACCATTGGTCTTCATCCAGCTTAGCGTCAATTAACACTCTAAGGGATTCCATTTCCACTTTTATGGGGAGCACAGCTTACATTCCATAAGTTAATGAGTAGAGGGTTGCCCCAGTGAAAGTACGAATTGAAGTTCTGTAGGCTAATAGAGTTAGAGGCAAGAGGTCAGGCCATCCTTTATGATTGGCGAACATCTTTTGCATGATCTTCTTGATGTTCTTATTAGCCGCTTCAACAAAGACCATTCATCTCTCGGACTAGAGATGACTTGAGTTAAGGTGTTTGATGTGGAATTGACTACATAACTCCTCCATCATTTTGTTGTTGAGGTTCTTAGCATTGTCTGACACAATCACCTCTGGTTGTCCATATCGACAAATAACATTGTTTCTGATGAAAGCAATGATGACTTCTTTAGTAACCCAGGGGAAGGAGGCTACTTCTACCCACTTGGTGAAGTAGTCGATTATGGTGAAGATAAACTGATGCCCATTACTGGCTTTGGGCTCGATGGGCCCGATCACGTCCATTTCCCACATTGAGAAGGGCCAAGGTGAACTCATATTGTGGAGTTCCCTCAGAGAGACGTGGATAGCATTCCCATGAATTTGGCATTGGTAGCATCTCTTGACGTGGTCATCACAGTCAGCCTTAAGCGAGAGCCATTAGTGCCCTATTCATGTGTGGGCCACATACTCCACCATGGATTTCATCCATGAGCCTCTGAGTTTGGTCCTTGTCCAGACATCTAAGGAGACCTAGTCCTGCATCTCTTTTGTAGAGTGCATCTCCGCTCAGGTAGAACTTCATAGCCAGTCTATGGATCCGCTTTCTTTCAGATGGGCTCACCTCAACGGGTGTAGATTCGTCTCATAAGTAATCCTTGATGTGCTGATACCAAGGGTGTTGGATGGGAGGTAGCTCATCCGATACTTCTCCAATGTAATTCCCATAGGCTAGAGCCTTTTGTAGGGCAAATAGGATGTTTGGTATATTTTCCTTGTCAGGTATGTGAATCAAGGAGGCCAAAGTTGCTAGTGCATCCGCAAAATCATTCTTATTCCTAGGAACATGGAGGAAGGTTACTTCCTCAAACTCCGAAGCCATTTGTAAAACTTGCCAATGGTAAGATAGCAAATGTAGCTCGTTGGTGTGATAGATTCCTTTGGTTTGTCTGATTACCAATTCTGAATATCCAAAGATAGTTAACTGTGTGATACCCATTGATTGGGCAAGCTTGAGTCCCATAATACAGCCTTCATACTCAGCTGTGTTATTGGAGCTGACAAACTACAATTTGATGGCAACGAGATACTGCTCCCCTGTACCGGATACTAGAATTACTCCAGCTCTAGAACCTTCCATATTTACTACTGCAGGTGGGGCGGCCAATTAATCCATAATTCCTTGACCTTTAATGGACTTTTGTGTCATGTAGACGATGTTAAATTGTTGTAGGATCAACTGTCATCTGGACAGCCGACAATTTAACATGGGTTTGCTGAACATGTACTTGAGAGGATCCACGTGGGATATAAGATAGGTTGTATGACCATGGAGGTAATGTTGTAACCTCATGGAAGCCCATGCTAAAGCACAACAAGTCTTCTCAATCAGAGTGTACTTGTGTTCACTACTACTGAATCTTTTGCTGAGGTAGTAGATAGCTCGCTCTTGGCCACTATCGTCCTTCTGTCCCAGCATGCAGCCCATGGCATTGTCATTAATGGACAGGTACATGAATTGGGGAACATCATCCCTGGGAGGTACCAAAATAGGAGCGTTGATCAGCTGCTCTTTGATTGTAAGGAAGGCTTTTTGACACTCATCGCTTCATTTCATGGAGGATTTCTTCCTAAACAATTTGAAGATAGGCTCACAGGTTGCTGTGAGTTGAGAAATGAACCTGCTAATGAAGTTGATTCTTCCCAAAAATCCTCGTATTTCCTTCTCTGTCTGAGGAATGGGCACTTCCTTGATGGCCTGGATTTTGGTGGAATCCAGCTCAATCCCTTTGTGGCTGACTAGGAATCCTAGCAACTTTCCCGATTTAACGTCGAAGGCGCACTTAGCTGAATTCAACTTCAAGTTGTACTTACGCAACCTGTTGAATAGATTTCTAAGATGGTCTAGGTGGTCTTCTTCCCTTCGGGACTTGACAATGATGTCATCCACGTAGATCTCTATCTCTTTGTGTATTAAGTCATGGAAAAGAGCCATCATAGCTCACTGATAGGTTACTCCGGAATTGATGAGGCCGAATAACAACCGTCATTAGCAAAAGGTTCCCCAAGGCGTGATGAAAGCAATTTTCTCACGATCCTTGTAAGACCCCGAATTATATGAAATAAAAGTATCCAATTTTCTTATAATTATTCTATTTAATAAATGGTTAAATTGATAAAAGGTTAAAGTTAAGGGTGATATTTTAAAATTTTGCAAAGTAAGCAAGTTGATATAAAATATTCGTTGTGTCGGGGAATATTCGTTTGGTCGGGGAATATTCTATTTGTTAGGGAATATCCGTACGACGACACCATCATTGGTGGATCCCATAACGGAATAACTGTCGGAGTTAGAAAACGACAAAAATAACTTTTTATAAAAATAACGGCGAAAGTTTTACCGTTAACTGTTGAAATACCCGATGGTAAAAATACAGTAATACATGTGGTTGCATAGTAGCACATGGTATTAATGCTTACGTAAAAAGCCACTCAGTTTACTCAATTATTGCTACAGTAATTGCTGCATAGTATCTCACGTTATTTGATTCAATTATTGTCACACTAACATCTGCATAATATTTTGTATTATTAAATTAATAATTGAGATGACAAAGTTATTTATATTATTATTTACAATATTGACGATGTCTAGAAAATTCTATCGAGGAAAGGGATTTGGTCACCTAATTGCGTGCCAATAGGAAGAAATCCTTATCGAAAAGCGCTCTCTTTCCTTGGAATAATCTGGTTGTAAAATATTGTGAGTTATAATATTAATGATGAATAATTGTTAATAGATTAAAATTGTATTTATTAAAGATAAATAATTTGTGGTAAATATTTATTCAATTTTTGATATAAATATAGGGATTTGTTATGAGGCGTTTGTTGTAAGTTTGACTTAGTATTCCATGGGAAGATTTATTAATTTTTTGGACCGTCGATGGTGGTTTTAATAGATAACCAATCTGGACCATTGATGGTGATTTTAATAGTAAATCAATCTGGACCATTGATGGTGGTTATAATAGTAAATCAATTTGGACCATTGATGGTTGTTTTAATAGTAAATCAATCTAGACCGTCGGTGGTGGTTTTAAAAGTAAATCAATCTGGACCATCGGTTGTGGTTTTAATAGTAATCAATATGGACTGCCCGTTCTAATAGTAAATCAATCTAGACCGTTCGTGAATCAGTTACTATTTAGTCCATTCTCTTATAAATAGAAGCTTAATTATTCTTTCACTATCACCAATTCACTGAGATTCACAAGAGACACTATAGATAGAGAAACTATAGGGAGCAAGAAGAAGAGTATTCTTCTACTTCACTATTGCATTATCCAGTCTTCTACTAAGGTAAGGGGTATTATTTCTTTCGTATTCATAAGGAATACTATTTTTCGTATTCATCCTTTAATATGTTGGAATAACATGTCTACGCGGATTACGTACTGTATGACAAGTGAAAATCCATTTGCAGTTTCGTATATTATTTTGTTTCATATTCTTAAATCTAAACTTACTATGGTAAGTATTACTTCTATAATCCCTAAAATTAGTGGAATAACCTTGAGTTTTACGCTTCATCCAGTATCGTTTCATTGGAATATTGATCTGAACTTTCTTAGTAAATATCAATATTTTCCTGGGGTACTATTCACGTGTTACTATTCACCCGGATACTATTCACTCTAGTATTATTCACTCAGGGATTCGGGGTACTTTTTATGCTGGGGTACTATTCACGAGTTACTATTCACCCGAGTACTATTCACTCTAGCATTATTCACTCGGGGATTCGGGGTATTTTTCATGTCGGGGTACTATTCACGAAGTACTATTCATAGGGTACTATTCACCCGGGTACTATTCACCAAAAAAATTTATTTCTTTTCTATTCAAATTATTTTTGATACATGAATATTATTCTTAAATTTTACTCTACAAAGAAGTATCATGTTGACAATTTGGACATTATTGAATTCTAGATAAATTAAATTATAAATCTTTAAAATTTATCATTTGCTTTCATTTAATTGAATTCTTATATCATTGTCATCATCCTCATGCTTATATTGTGATGAAAGTCATCTTTGGCCCGTAATGCATAGATGGACTATTGATTGGTATGATTATGACCAGGGATAATTCGGTATGATCATGACCATCGATGATTACATGAATATCCTTGGCCCGTAGTGCAGGGATAATTCGTGGACGTGATACTAATGAATATCCTTGGCCCGTAGTTCAGGGATGATTCGATGATGTGATTTATTTATTAAGCTGAGTCCCAGCGATAAAATTGATGATAAACTTTTTAAATCATAAAAGATAGTAGATATCATGCTCTACTTAACTCTTCTAATGGATTGCTTGTTCCGCTACAGTTAAACTTGATGTCTACTGTATTTTATCAGTTTAACAATGTTGAAGGCTAACGATAATTTATTCTGCATTATCTTAGTCAATATTTCTTACTGGGCTAGTCGAGCTCACTCTTTTGCTTTCATTGTTCTCTTTAAGAAATGAGAATGTAGCCGGGACTAGTCGGGGAACGGAGTGATGGTCCGAGATGATTGTTTTAGTAGTCCTCACTATTTAGTGTGATAATAAATGTAATGAGAATTGAATTTGAGTTTGGATATTGTCTATGAGACAATATTCGTGTAAAAACTCTCAGCTCATGTTGTATAATTAAGTTTGTATTTGTATTCAGTACCATGTATTTGGCGACCCAAGATGGGTGATGTATACCTATTTTGGGGGACGTCACAGTTGGTATCAAAGCTTAGGGAGATGATCCCTGGCTGAGATGTGAGACTAGAACTAGGGGGAGAGATAGGGAAATCCTTCGCTAGTATGACCTACCTAAGTTTATTTGTTATTTAATTGGTCGGTCAGAATATAGGGATATTATGTGGTATGTCAATTAACCCTTGTTTTGTGACAGTATTTGAAAATGGCATCTGAAAATGTTGAGATAAGCAATGGAGCACATGAGACCGTTGAGTCTCCACAGATCAATAACCAGGATAATGTGCATCAGGAAGGCAATAATCCTAAGGTAAAGAACAACACTGACCAAATAATGAACAATGGGATGTTAAGAGGCTTTATGTAATTCATGCAACATCAGGAGAGAGAGACCCATGTTCAAAATGCAGGTGGAAACACTGGTAACTCACGGATGGTCACCGCTAAGCAGTTCAAGGAGCTAGGACCACCGGAGTTTTGGGAAAAGCCAGGACCACTCAAGGAAGAGACGTGGATAAAGCAGATCACCAAGATATTTGATGTCTTGGGATGCTCCGAGGAGCAAAAAGATCCTTTTGCCACCTTCATGTTTAGAGGAGAGGCAGATTTCTGGTGGGAATCAGTAAAACGTACTCAGCCTGCCGCATTCAAAATGTCTTGGGAGAAGTTTCAAGAACTGTTCAATGACAAGTACTTTCCTGAAAGTATTCATCGCCTGAAACAGGTGGAGTTCATCAAGCTAGAGCAAAACAATATGACTGTGTCGCAGTACGAGGCTAAGTTTGCGGAATTGTCCCGGTTTGTATCCCATTTGGTTGATAATGAGGAGAGAATGACGCGAATATTTCTGTGAGATTTGAAACTCAAAATACGTCAATACCTCATCTCTCATAAACTGTGCTTGTATTCAGATATTATAAATAGGGCTCAGTTATTGGAGCGCGAAAATGAGTTAACCCAACCAAGAGAGAGTAGTCGGCAAAGCGATAATACCAGTAGTAGCAGTCATCGAAGCGGTGACAACAAATGTGGAGGAAATCAACAAGCCAGAAATGGTAACCACTTCGGTGGTAATCATGGCCAAGACAATAGGAGTGGAAATTTCAAGAAGAGGATGTTCAATAATGATGGAAAGACATCAGCACTAGCAACCATTGTTAAGGAAGGAGATCGACCACCGATCGTATGTTACAAATGCGAAGGGGAGGGACACATCAGTCCAAGCTGGACACATCAGTCCAAAGCGTGTTATAATTGTGGAAGAGAAGGTCACCCAGCCTGATTTTGTCATGCAGCGAAGTCAAGTCCAGTTGGGATGGAGGCACCAAAAGTCGTCCCAGACAAGTTAAAGCCAGTAGTTCAAGGGAGAGCGTTTGTCGTGACCTCCCAAAAAGCGAAGAACCCAAACGAAGTCATCATGGGTAAGCTAATCATAAACTCTTGCAAATTTTATACCTTATTTAATACCGATTCTACCCATTCTTTTATTTCTCCTACTTGCGCTCAACGTTTAAATTTGACTCCAGAGAAGTTAAACTTTGAATTATCTGTTGAAACTCCGTTGGGGGAAACCTTCAAGGCTATTTTTTGATCAAATATATGATAACAAAATAATCTATGATCAAAGCAATAATTATCTCAACAATTCAAGGCTCAACTAATATGCAATGATCAATATGAAAGATAAAGATATCACCGATTTATGTGCAAGGAAGAAAACTGAAAATTAACAATGATCTTAGAGTGTAGCAGCCTTTTAAAAAATGCTTCACAATTGAAAACTTTGCAACCCTTATAAGTGTATGTGAAGAGAGGTCAGAGTGTATCTATGGTATTCTGATTTTTTAGGTCCGCAGTTCTTTTCTGAGCAACCAGACTCCTTTTATAGATTAGCTATTTTGATGCCCATTGGGAATATCAAAGTAGTCGGCAAAGAAAACATAGTTGTTGCAATCTTTTTCCCGTTAGAACCATTATGGAATACGTTGATATCATAGTGGGATAAGGCTGGAATCAAGTAATGCAAAACTCACTAATTGATTTATCGACCCAAAAAAGGAAACCACCGATTACTCATGTGTGTTGTGTTGAAGAAGATAATTAATTTCAATATATTATGGAACCAATAGGATGAATCATTTGTTTCCATTTGAGAATCCTCTCTTGCTTTTAAAGCATTCCGCTATCTATGATTTGGACACTCAATTAAGTTTCACATGGAATTTTATTCCTAACATTAAGTCCTGGACAGATTTGGTTACCATTTAGATGGCATCTTCTTTATTTATGGGAACCATAAATTGCTCCATTTATATATCCGGTAAAATCCTTTATGCATCTTTAATTAGTCTTCTCAAAACAAATTGCATATTTAATTCAGAGGAAAAAACAAAATAAAGAATTTATTCTTCTTTTGCTATTATAGTTCCTTTTATCATACTGTAAATAACCAACTAATTTAAGGAATTTAGTTGCTAAAATCAAGTCCACTAAATAGGCAAACAAGATTCACTTTTCTAAATAAGGCACCTTTAATAAATTATAGAATCATTTTATTCAACCGAATGTGCAACTTATTTAAAATTAGGAATATTAAGATTTTAATTAATTTTAGGTGCTCAATTAACTCCATTTTATAAATTAAGCACTTTCATTTTTATTTTTAGTAAACCAAATAATTAGCTCCATAATTATTTAATTATTTTCATGATTATGGCAAACCCAATAATGAAAAACCCATTTCCCAAAATTTATGGAAACAATATGATATTCAAAATTTATTCCGAATTGATTTCTCCCAATAAAGGTGATGAGAACATACTGCTTATTTGAGGAAGGATTTAAATAATCAATAGCTTTTGTTTACTAACATATTCAATTAATGGGCACGTGGAATCAATTGGGTCAATTAGACAACTTTCTTAACATCTTATATTATAGAAAGAAGAATCAATTAATTTAATCTTTTATCAAGCAAATGGTAGCTCATTAATAATATTTCTATACTTCTATAATTATTTCCATACAATTCAAAATTATTACTATATTAATATTGAAATCCCAATTTATTTAGATTTGCCCTCACTAATTAGCTTTCCAAAAATTACTCTGATTAATTGATCCATGCTAATTGATTCTAAAGATATGAATATTTATTTGCTTAATCAATTTTAAGGAAAGTTCAATCAATTAATAAATCATGGAAAAAATAATGAATAAATCAATCCTAAGATATATGGTATAGATTTATATAAAGAATCGAAATCTATTTTAAATTAATTCCTTTAATTATGGGAATGTTTCAAAATTAGCTTTTCAAACATTACTCCAATTTAATTAATATTTGATCCTTATTAATTTTGAAAGCTTAATTAAATATTTTCATAATTAATCTTTAATTAATTAATTATTTTAATTTATTCCACAATTAATTAATGATGCAATGCAATGCAAATCCTAGAGCCTTGATTGAGAAATACTTAAAGCTAGGATCTTACATTTATTTCCTAATGACTCAAGCAATTCTTCAAGCCTTCATGTCTTAAATTCTTTAATAAATCAAAGCTTCAAGAATTCTTTTAATATCATGTAAATGCATGAGTAAACATTTTAGTATAATAGGAAAGTCATCATCAAAACCTAAGGTTGGAATATGACCAAGTCAACATTCTCCCCTTTTGATGATGATGACAATATATAATTATGGCTCCCCCTAAACCATGCATATATTAAAATATTCTTGACATGATAGAATAAGAACATAAAGTTAGACAAGAGATATTCAATATGCACTCATCTTGATATTCAATATGAACTCATCTTGTACCTCAATTTGTTTCAACATGATTAGACAAAACATATCATAATTTCTCTCCCCTTTGTCATCAATCAAAAAAGAATAACATATGATTTTTCTCCCCTTTGTCATTAATCAAAAGAAAAAGGAAGGACATTGAAAAATGATGTATACCCGTAGAAAGAATCATGGTGCTTTTAAGGACTAACAATGGTTGGCAAATATGAGTCTAAGGATCTTTTCTGTTAACCCAAGTGATTAAAAGATTTAAATATTGTCTTAATAAAGTAAGCTAACCACATAGATTCAAGTAAGCAATCATACCTTCATATTTAGTTACCTCTACGTCCAATACCTTTATCATATGATGTGAATTTAATTGATGTACTCATTTGTGTAGCCTTTGATTTAGATTTCTCACACGCAAACCTTTTGATCAACTCTTTTGTGTATTTGGTTTGATGTATATATGTCATCCTTTATTTTCTTTATTTAGAGTCCCAAACAAAAATAGTTAAGTTCTCTCATTAAGTTCATGTCGAACTCCTTCTGCATAAACTTAAAAATAACTCACAAAGAAACTCATTAGTAGCACCAAATATTATATTGTATATATATTGCATAATGATAGAATCTTTATTTTTATGCTTAAATAATATAGAATCGATTTTACCTTGAGTGAAACCATTTGAGATGAGATACTTACTTAACGTCTTGTACCAAGCCCTTGGAACTTGTTTGAACTTGTCATGATTTGGATAGTTCTCATACTCAAATCTGGGAGTAATATCTTCAATAATATTCTCGGTGGATGACTTTTAAGATTTCTTTTTTTCTTTTATTTCTACTTTCTTTTCTAAGAATATAGTTTGTTGTTTCTTCTTCTTTTTATTTATTTTTTTCTTACTCAATCTGTTTATTTTGAGAAGGACCTTTGGCTTTGAGATGTACCAATAAAAAAAATTCATCCTTTTGGTACCCATATCTTTTTGGGTCATTTTGGGTTAGTCACATACAAATCACTTTTTCTTAATCCACACACTTTTAACTTTCATATTCCTTTTATTTGATGAACATTCTAAATGTCCCTTTAAGCCACATGTTTTACAAGTAGTGAAAGGAGAGCAATAATTTAATTTTAAATGTGATCTAGATTTTAAAATTTTTACATCACTCTTTTTATGTGTTGGATTATAGCCAATTCCTTGTTTTTCAAAGCTAGGTCTTTGTTTACACAACATAACTGTTAAGTTTTCTTCCCCTTGGACAAAATTAGCCAAACATGATTTTAGTGAGTCTATTTCTTTTTGTAGTTCATTCGTTGAAGGATTTTTAATATGAGAATCATCATTAAAAGCATCAATACAAACATCTCTCATTGCTATTTCTTTATTTAATTTTTCAACTTCTTTATTTAAATCATTAATCTTGTTGGAAAGAAATTTGTTATGATTTTCTAAAAAATCATTTTTAGCAATTAAAATATTTTCTTCTTGTGATGATGTATCTTGTTCAACTTCTTTCTTTTCATCAACTAATATATCAACCTCATTCATTAAAGTATTTACTAAATCTTTTAAGTATACATTCTTTTTTCTTAGTTTTTCATTTTCATGTTTCAAGATATTATAATCAGAAATGGTTACCTCACTCGATTCATCACTTGATTCATTTCTAACTCCCATGAAGCATACTTGGGATATTTCTTCGTTTGCATCAAATTCCACTTCGGACTCATCATCACTCCAAGTAATAAATGCTTTATTCCTTTTGTTATCCTTGTAGCTTGGTTTGCTTTTGTTTGTTATTTTGAAGCAATCCTTTTTGAAATGGCCCGGGTTTCCGCATTCAAAGCAAGTGTCTTCATTTTGCTTTCCCTTGAATTTGTTTGAGGTGATTGCATTCTTTCTCTTAATCTTTCTTTGTAACAACCCTTTGAGCCTTTTTGAAAGTTTTGCAATTTCCTCATCCTAATCGCCTCTAGCTCCTCTTCATCACCGCAATAAGAGCTAGAACCTTCTTCGAGGAGTATCCTCCTCATCATCATATCTCTTTAATTGATGTTCAAATTCTTCTAATTCACCAAATAGAGTTAATGTATTCATAGAAGAAATATTAGGAGAATCTTGAAGAGTTGTAACTTTAGAAGCAAACCTCTTGGGCATAGCAAGTAAGTAACTACGATCTCACTTTGTGGAATTGATTTATCAAGAAGCTTCATGGAATTCATTAGTACTAGGAACCTTGCTTGTTCCTCGTTGATAGTTTCATCTTTCTCAAGCTTGAACATTTCATAATCATGCATGAGCATACTAAGCTTGACTTCTCTTACTTTCGATGTACCTTCATGGCTTACTTTTAAAGTATCCCAAATCTCCTTAGCCGTGTTGCATTGCAGGAAACTTTGTCACTTTCGGATTGCACCAATCCACTAAGGAGTGTGTTCATTGCTTTTGAATCATAGGAGACCATGTGAGTTTCGATTGAGTCCATTTCCATTAAGGTCTTTGGAGTACCATCTTTTTCTTTGGAATAACAAGACCATTCTCCACGACCCACCATTCCCAAGGGTCTCTTTTAAGAAATATCGTCATTCAAAACTTCCGTAAAGTTGTAATTTTCAGCTCCATGAAGTAATGGAGGTCTAACAGTTGATTGACCTTCTTGAATGATGTTCCCCAAGTTGTGCCATGCTAGAATCTTTCCTACAAGTCACCTTTAAAACCAAGATAAGTAGAGCCAAGCTCGATACCAAATGAAATTTAAGTAGGCACACTTAGAAGGGGGTTGAATAAGTGTGGAACAAACGATGTCAAACTTTTGATTCAATAAAAATTCTTTTGGATATTCAATGCAAGAGGTCGGATTCTAAATCCTTATAGATTAAAAAGTTAAGACAAGATGTTGAGTTGATGTAAGACTTTCTAAAATGCTTAATTTAGAGACTTAGCCTTTTTCAGAATGTGATTATGTGAAAACAATTTGCTAAATTAGTTTTATAAATTTATAGATATAGAATGCAACCCTCTTTGGATAGATAGTAGAATGATGAGATAATTTAGCACAATAAGCAATCACATGAACACAAGGAATTTTTACGTGGTTCAAATTTCTATCCTCTATTCTAGTGGCCTAATCCATGTCCAATACAAACTAGTATTGGAGACTCTCTTTTAATTAACTTTGTTTACAATTAAATTCCTTTACAATACAAGTTTCAAAACCTTTGAGTACTTATACTCCCCGAGCACCTTTGCTCCCTAGCACCTTTGTTCCCCGTGCACCTATGCACCCTTAAGCACCTATGCTTCCTTGAACTTGCTTGCAAACCCCTAATCCAACCCGGATTAGAAACCTTAGACTAACAACTTAGTCTACCACATATTTAGAGAATTGATCAAATATATGACAAAAAAAAATAAACTATGATCAAAGCAATAATTATATCAACAATTCAAGGCTCAACTAATATGCAATGATCAAAGTATGAAAGATAAAGATATCACCGATTTATGCTAAGGAAGAAAAGCTGAAATTAACAATGATCTTGAAGTGTAGCGACCTTTTTAAAAAAGTTTCACAATTGAAAACTTTGCGTAACCCTTATAAGTGTATGTGAAGAGAGGTCAGAGTGTATCTATGGTATTCTGATTTTTTAGGTCCGCAGATTTTTTTAAAGAGCAACTGCACTCCTTTTATAGATTAGCTATTTTGATGCGCGTTGGGAATATCAAAGTAGTCGGCATAGGAAACATAGTTATTGCAATCTTTTTCCTGTTAGAACCATTATGGATTACGTTGATATCATAGTGGGATAAGGCTGGAATCAAGTAATGCAAAACTCACTAATTGATTTACTGACCCAAAAAGGAAACCGTTGATTACTTATGTGTTTGTTGAAGAAGATAATTATTTTCAATATATTATGGAACCAATAGGATGAATCATTTGTTTCCACTGAGAATCCTCTCTTGCTTTTAAAGCATTCCCGTTATCTATGATTTGGACACTCAATTAAGTTTCACATGGAATTTTATTCCTAATATTAAGTCCTAGACAGATTTGGTTACCATTTAGATGGCATCTTCTATATTTATGGGAACCATAAATTGATCCAATTATATATCCGATAAAATCCTTTATGCATCTTTAATTAGTCTTCTCAAAACAGATTGCTTATTTAATTCAGAGGAAAAAACAAAATAAACAATTTATTCTTCTTTTGTTATTATAGTTCCTTTTATCATACTGTAAATAACCAACTAATTTAAGGAATTTAGTTGCTAAAATCAAGTCCACTAAATATGCAAACAAGATTCACTTTTCTAAATAAGGCACCGTTAATGAATTATAGAATCATTTTATTCAACCGAATGTGCAACTTATTTAAAATTAGGAATATTAAGATTTTAATTAATTTTAGATGCTCAATTAACTTCATTTTATAAATTAAGCACTTTCATTTTTATTTTTAGTAAACCAAATAATTAGCTCCATAATTATTTAATTATTTTCATGATTATGGCAAACCCAATAATGAAAAACCCATTTCCCAAAATTTATGGAAACAATATGATATTCAAAATTTATTCCAAATTGATTTCTCCCAATAAATGTGATGAGAACATACTGCTTATTTGAGGAAGGATTTAAATAATCAATAGCTTTTGTTTACTAACATATTCAATCAATGGGCACGTGGAATCAATTGGGTCAATTAGACAACTTTCTTAACATCTTATATTATAGAAAGAAGAATCAATTAATTTAATCTTTTATCAAGCAAATGGTAGCTCATTAATAATATTTCTATACTTCCATAATTATTTCCATACAATTCAAAATTATTACTATATTAATATTGAAATCCCAATTTATTTAGATTTGCCCTCACTAATTAGCTTTCCAAAAATTACTCTGATTAATTGATCCATGCTAATTGATTCTAAAGATATGAATATTTATTTGCTTAATCAATTTTAAGGAAAGTTCAATCAATTAATAAATCATGGAAAAAATAATGAATAACTCAATCCCAAGATATATGGTATAGATTTATGTAAAGAATCAAAATCTATTTTAAATTAATTCCTTTAATTATGGGAATGTTTCAAAATTAGCTTTTCAAAAATTACTCCAATTTAATTAATATTTGATCCTTATTAATTTTGAAAGCTTAATTAAATATTTTCATAATTAATCTTTAATTAATTAATCATTTTAATTTATTTCACAATTAATTAATGATGCAATGCAATGAAAATCCTAGAGCCTTGATTGAAAAATACTTAAAGCTAGGATCTTACATTTATTTCCTAATGACTCAAGCAATTCTTCAAGCCTTCATGTCTTAAATCCTTTAATAAATCAAAGCTTCAAGAATTCTTTTAATATCCTGTAAATGCATGAGTAAACATTTTAGTACAATAGGAAAGTCATCATCAAAACCTAAGGTTGGAATATGACCAAGTCAACAATACGTCAGTCTTGAATGATATTTCTATTGTTAATAAATTTTCTGACGTATTCCTTGAAGAACTTCCTGGCCTACCCCTAGAGCGTGAAATTGAATTTTATATCGACCTTGAACCCGGTATAAAACCTATTTCCAAAGCCCCATATCGAATGGCTCCTATTGAACTTCAGTAGTTAAAGACCTAACTGCAGGAATTGTTAGACATCGATTTCATTCCTTCTAGTACGTCTCCTTGGGGTGCTCATGTTCTATTCGTGAAGATGAAAGATGGGAGTATGCGACTTTGTATTAATTATCGGGAGTTAAATCATGTCACCATCAAAAATAGGTACCCGTTGCCATGCATTGATGACCTGTTTAACCAATTGCAAGGCGCCAAATTCTTTTCAAAGATCGATCTTCGTTCCGGATATCATCAGTTAAAGATTAAAATCGATGACATCCCAAAGACTACTTTTAGAACTCGGTACGGGCATTATGAATTCCTAGTCATGTCTTTTGGATTGACTAATGCTCATGTTGCCTTCATGGATATGATGAACTGAGTATTCAAGGAATATTTGGATCATTTTGTAGTTGTCTTTATTAATGACATTCTCATATATTCCAAAAGCCGTGAAGATCATGAACAACACTTGAGGCTGATTCTCCAAAAGCTTCGTGAAAACAAGCTATATGCCATGTTCAAGAAATGCGAGTTCTGGCTTGAAAAAGTAGCATTCCTTGGGCATGTGATATCAAATCATAAAATATATGTTGACCCGACAAAGATTGAACCAATTCAATGCTGGGAGCAACCTAAGTCAGTGACCGAAGTACATAGCTTGTTGGGCTTAGATGCTTATTATCAGAGATTTGTGGAAGGATTTTCTAGAATCGCTACTCCATTAACTCATCATACTAGAAAAAATACAAATTTGGTTGGAGTGAGGAATGTGACAAGAGTTTTCAAAAACTCAAGAGGAGACTCATTTTAGCACCTGTTCTGACAATACCATCTGGTTCGGAGGGATTTCTCATCCACAGTGATGCTTCAGGTAGAGGGTTAGGATTTGTTCTCATGCAACATGGGAAAGTCATAGCCTATGCCTTGCGACAACTCAAAGAATATGAGAGGAATTATCCTACTCATGATCTAGAGTTGGCAGCTGTTGTTTTCGCGCTTAAAATCTGGAGGCATTACCTGTATAGGGAGAAAGTGGAGATCTATACGTATCATAAAAGCCTCAAATATTTCTTCACCCAAAAGGAACTCAACATGCGACAACGACATTGGCTCGAGCTGTTGAAAGATTACAATCATACCATTCAATACCATCATGGAAAAACGAACGTGATAGCTAACGCGTTGAGTAGAAGATCATATGCGGGTACGAGTGCGATATTGTCAACGCAAAGGCCCATTTTGCATGACTTGTAAAGGATGGAAATAGAGTTAAAGACTCCAGGGACCCACGTGATGATGTTAAATATACGTGTAGAACTGACTTTAATCGATAAAGTTAAAGTTGCTCAACTTACAGACCTGGAGCTGATACGTATGAAGAAGAAAGTACAAGAAGGTGTTGTTTTGGAAGCAAGAATCGATGAAGAAGGAATACTTCGAGTCAAATCCAGACTTTGTGTTCCAAACAACCCTGATTTAAAGTATAATATCATGATGAAGGCGCACAACACACCGTTTGTAATCTATCCTGGGAGTACCAAAATGTATTGTGATCTTTAACATACATTTTGGTGGAGCAATATGAAGAGAGAGGTAGCAGAGTTTATCTCAAGTTTTCTAACTTGTCAACGAGTCAAAGCGGAGCATCAAGTGCCAAAAAGTCCATTGCAACCACTTGAAATTCCAGAATGGAAGTGGGAGCACATTACCATGAATTTTGTTACTGGTCTTCCCAAGGTTTCTCAAGGCATAGATGCGATTTGGGTCATTGTTGATAGATTGACCAAGTTTGCTCATTTCTTACCTATACGAGAAACTTATTCACTTGAACGTCTTGCTCGTATTTACATAAATGAGATTATAAGACTACATGGCATGCCAGTATCCATAGTTTCGGATCGAGACCCAAGATTCACTTCACAATTTGGGGTTAGTTTGCAAAAAGCTATGGGCACAGATTTATGATTTAGTTCAGCATATCATCCTCAAACGGACGGGCAGTCGGAGAGGACTATTCAAACTGTTGAAGATCTATTAAGACTCTGTATCCTTGACTTCAAGGGAAGTTGGGACAAGTTCTTACCATTAGTGGAATTCTCCTACAACAACAGTTATCAAGCAAGTATTGGTATGCTCCATTTGAGGCGTTGTATGGACGCAAGTGTTGTTCTCCAGTATGCTGGGACGAGGTGGGTGAAGCAACATTGTTGGGACCAAAGTTGGTACGTATGACTATGGAAAATATTTAAATGATCCGACAATATATAAAAACCTCACAAGATCGACAAAAGAGTTATATTGATCTTCATCGAAAGGACGTGGAGTTCAATGTTGGAAATCATGTGTTGTTATATGTTGCTCCATGGAAATGAGTTACAAGATTTGGAAAGAGAGGAAAGCTCAATCCTCAATTCATTGGGCCATTCAAAATCCTCGATCGAGTAGGAACTGTGGCCTATAGACTCGCCTTACAGCCAAATATGTCTCATGTTCATAACATTTTTCACATATCTATGTTACGTAAGTATGTGGAAGAACCGAACCACAATATTGAATTAGAACCAGACGAGATAGTGAAAGATTTAATATATGAAGTGGTACCTGTTAAAATCTTAGATAAGAAGGAACATATTCTACGCTCCAAGATTATACCTCAAGTCAAGGTTTTGTGGAGAAACCACGATGTTGAGAAAATGACCTGGGAGTTAGAATCTGAAATGAAATCAAGATATCCTCACCTCTTCGTCACACCAAATATGTACACCAATTTCGAGGATGAAATTTCATAAGGAGGGGAGGTTGTAAGACCCCGAATTATATGAAATGAAAGTATCCAATTTTTTTATAATTATTCTATTTAATAAATGGTTAAATTGATAAAAGGTTAAAGTTAAGGGTGATATTTGAAATTTTTTTAAATTAAGCAAGTTGATATAAAATATTCGTTGTGTCGGGGAATATTCGTTTGGTCGGAGAATATTCTTTTTGTCAGGAAATATCCGTATGACGACACCATCATTGGTGGACCCCATAAAGGAATAACTGTCGGATTTAGAAAATGATAGAAATAACTTTTTATAAAAATAACGGCGAAATTTTTACCGTTAACTGTTGAAATACCCGGTGGTAAAAATACATTAATACGTGTGGTTGCATAGTAGCACATGGTATTGATACTTACGTAAGAAGCCACTCAGTTTACTCAATTATTGCTACAGTAATTGTTGCATAGTATCTCACGTTATTTGATTCAATTATTGTCACAGTAACATCTGCATAATATTTTATATTATTAAATTAATAATTGAGATGACAAATTTATTCATATTATTATTTTCAATATTGACGATGTCTAAAACATTTTGTCGAGGAATGGAGTTTGGTCACCTAATTGCGTGCCAATAGGAAGAAATTCTTATCGGAAAGCCCCCGCTTTCCTGGAAATGATCTGGTTGTTAAATATTGTGAGTTATAATATTAATGATGAATAATTGTTAATTGATTAAAAATGTGTTTATTAAAGATAAATAATTTGTGATAAATATTTATTCAATTTTTGATATAAATATAGGGATTTGTTATGAGGCGTTTATTGTAAGTTTGACTTAGTATTCTATGGGAAGATTTACTAATTTTATGGACCGTCGATTGTGGTTTTAATAGATAACCAATCTAGACCACAGATGGTGGTTTTAATAGTTAATCAATCTAGACCATTAATGGTGGTTTTAATAATAAATCAATCTGGACCGTCGGTGGTGGTTTTAAAAGTAAATCAACCTGGACCGTCGGTGGTGGTTTTAAAAGTAAATCAATATGGACCGTCGGTTGTGGTTTTAATAGTAATCAATATGGACCGTCCATTCTAATAGTAAATTAATCTGGACCGTTCGTGAATCAGTTACTATTTAGTCTATTCTCCTATAAATAGAAACTTAATTCTTCTTTCATTCTCACCAATTCACTGAGATTTACAAGAGACACTATAGAGAGAGAAACTATAGAGAGCAAGAAGAAGAGTATTCTGCCACTTTACTATTGCAGTATCCAGTCTTCTATTAAGGTAAGAGGTATTATTTCTTTCGTATTCATAAGGAATAATATTTTTCGTATTCATCCTTTAATATGTTGGAATAACATGTCTACGCGGATTACGTACCGCATGACATATGAAAATCCATTTGCAATTTTGTATATTATTTCGTTTCATATTCTTAAAGCTAAACGTACTATGGTAAGTATTGCTTCTATAATACCTGAAATTAGTGGAATATCCTTGAGTTTTACGCTTTATCTAGTATCGTTTCATTGGAATATTGATCTGAACTTTCTTATTAAATATCAATATTTTTCACGAGTTACTATTCACCCAAATACTATTCACTTTAGTATTATTCACTCGGGGATTCGGGGTACTTTTCATGCCGGGGTACTATTTATGGATTACTATTCACCTGGGTACTATTCACTCTAGTATTATTCACTCAGAGATTCGGGATACTATTCACGAAGTACTATTCATAGGGTACTATTCACCTAGGTACCATTTACCCAAAAAATTTATTTCTTTTCTATCCAAATTATTTTTGATACATGAATATTATTCTAAATCCGGTATCTTCCAACCCGATGATGGTGCTATACTCGCATAAAAACATTCATACATTCATTCAATTGAATAGTCTCAAAGAACTAACATAACGCCTATATATTAAAGGTAATATTTACATTTCCTGTGTTCTATACCATATAAAGGTTCTTTGTCATAATATTCATTACATTACAACAATAGACCTATACCATTACAAGACAAATTAATAATCATTTTTAGCTTTTCCTTTATCCTTATTTGATCCTTCTGACGCTCAATTTAGCTATATTCATATGGTTCAAGCAAGAGTGAGCATAACTAGCTCAAAGAAGTATAACAATTTCAATAACAACATGCTTGATACATATGAATCGATATCTTCGATAATCGAATAATAGTTATGAAGTACTATTGATAATTCAAAATAACACTTCATCTTTCTTTCAAAATGTTTCACAATGAATAATATTCAAGAAAATATTCACTCCTACCAAAGACCTCGAGTATTCATTCTTTCTTTAAAAGGACAACCTTTAACTAAGTCCAGAAGTCCTTGATTACTTTACTTACGAGCACTTCTAGGTGATCACCTTATTGTACTCTATGTTGATCAACACTACATCCATTAAACGTATGTACGCTTAATCATTTGGCAACCTCACGCGTTCGCTGCTTTTACCGACAAAACATTTGTTTAACATTTCACTTCTCTTTGAAAACCATATCAAGTAATTGACAAAAGATAATAGCATTTGATAATGTATGAATAGATTATCAACAATCCACTCAATATGTTAAGACTAGCCAAAGGAACTGCTTTAACTTCATTATACTTCAATTCATGCGTAAGGATACATGAACTTCAAAAACTTGTTCAGATTGAACTGAGACAAGAGTTAGAATACTTGCCTTAAGCGTCTGCTACGATGTAATTTACTTTACGTTCAAGTCTTTCAAGTCTCTACAATACATGATCACATAATGCCTTACATTAGGTCACACATAATCAAGTATGTATCTGACTATATCTTACCCTTCATCTCAATCTAATTTGTATATTAGACTTGATTACTATTCATTCTGATTTCATCATTCTATTTGCATTCATAGATGGATAGGTTATTACCACTCTTTACACATTACTCTTAAGGTTTAACAATGCTTTAGCAATGTTATTTTAGGTTTCTTAAGGTAGGTTTAACTCACCTAATAATAACCTTTCTTGCTTTACATTCACAAATATTCTTCACTATCATTTGTCAAAGATCAGCGCATGGCATGCCAATTTTATATTCGCATCTCTCGCACAAGCAAGCATGAAAGTTAATAAGTGGATGGCTCTCGACTTGGAGCCATGCATGAGTCCTCACATCGGGCCACATCATGGCCCCAATTTCCAAGTGAGACATACATAGACTGCTCATGGCGCCAAGCATGACTAATTGGTCTAGGGTTGGCGCCATGGCGCCAACTCAGGCACCGTAAAAAAATTTCATTTTTGATTTTTGAACTTCCTGACGACGATAACTCTTTCAAGAGAAGTCCGAATTGGCTCGCTCAAAAGCCTATGGTTCACAAATTACGTAATCTACGCTGCTCATGCAAGAATTTCATCTATTTGACTTCGCTTTGCTAAAAATTCACCTATTGGTTCATTTTTAACGTAAACGATAAACGCTCGTGAACGTCAAATTCATTGCTTCTTCGTTTCTAAGTCGAATTCGCCATTTTTCGAGTCCTCAACTCTTAAATGACGAAACATGACTTGTCTCCATTGAAAATAACATTTCCGAGCTCAAACTCAAAATTTGACTTCCATTCCGAGAATTTTACTTAATTCGACGATTATCGCCTAATCGCATGCATTTCCTAAAAATCTTCATTCTTATGACTTGTTCAACATTACAAATGAATTTCATTCATCATGTGAACATATTAACCTACTTATTCCAGCAACTTATACTCATGGTTGGCTTTTGACTTATTTCTTCATAAGCTTATAACTTGATAAATTTATAAACTACTTATGAACTTATCATTCATAACTTATGACAATTAAAGTTTCTTAATCATCATACATATATGTTCTCATCATATAGCTTTACTTATGTATACTTGATACATATGATCATAAAAGTTCATTTACTTCCATATTCCTTATATTGCAAAACTCATTATAAGTTCATAATTCCTTCACATAAGTTTATAACTTATGCTAGCTTAAATGACTTATTACCAACTTATATGGCTTAAGTTCATTACTTACACATACTTCTTACTTTTTATCATTCATGTTCCTTAATCCAAACTTTTCTTATCAACCTATCATGTTAGAGATAGAAGATAATTGGAGAAGAGGATCTTACTTTAGAAGTTCTTGATAAATAGCTTCTTTCTTCTTCTTATGTAAGTAGCTTATTACAACTTACTCACCCTAAAAATTAAGCACTTTGAGAGAGAGAGTGTTTAGATTATTTGAACAACTAGCAAATGACTTGCCAACCTTCACTATTTATAGAACTTGCAAGGTTTAGGGCAATTTAGTCAATACACTAAACCACCTCCTTACTATTCATAACTTGATCAACACAAATCCTATCCTTTGCTTGGTCATTACTCACCTAACTTGGCCATTACTTTATTTACTTGATCACCACTTATCTTGGTTATCACTTATCTTGATCACCACTCACATTAATCATATTATTACTATGGGTTGCCCCATGGGTTAGATAACCCATGGAATCTAGTTTGGGCCTTAACCCTTAATTCATTTGGGCTTGTACCAATTATAATCAATCTTCCAAGTCCATTTTCATTACTTAATACATATACTTATAGTTTATGTATCATCATCAGATATACTTCAGATACTACTTCATAATATACTTATATTTTCCTTTTCATACAAACTCGTATATAATACCCCAGTATATACTCGCTTTTTTTCTTTCCTCGCATAATACTCACATATCATACGATTATCTCTTAACGATTAATTCTTCACTTTCCTTACATTCTTAATTTAAGTCCGCAAGTTAAACATTACGCTTTTCCATAACTAGATTATTATTACATAATCCGCCTTTACCTTAATATTCTATCATCACGTATTTCTTGGAAATTCAAAAATAATTTCCTAACAAATACCGATGAATAGTGTTTTCGAAAAATTTCTAAAAAACTTTATTTCGCCTTAGAAATTCAAACACTTTAATTCCTTCACGTAGCTCAAATACTACGACATTCCAACATCAATAGGTTATAGAACAACAACCATCTTGATATCACATAAAATATGATTTTATTATTATTTAATTTAATAAAATCATTTTACAATAAAATCCAAATTTCTCTCGGCCGTTACATTCTTCCCCCCTATAAAGATTCTGTCCCCTCGTAATCTCGCCTTTACTTCTACTCAAATAGATGAGGAAAATTTTTTCTTCATCTTTTCTTCTAATTCCCACGCTGCTTCCTCAAAGATCATGGTTCTTCCATAATACCTTTATCGATGGTATTACTTTGTTCCTCGTAACTTGCTCTTTTCTATCAATGATTTGAATCGCGATTCTTCATATGATAAATCCTTCTCGATATGAATCGCTCATACCGATTACGCATGCTTATATAGTCCCATTATATGGACGTAATACGATACGCGAAACACGTTATGTATTCTTTCTAGGTCCGAGGTAATGCTATCATATACGCCACCTCTCCTACCCGCTTTAATACTTCAAAAGGTCCTATAAACCTTGACTTTAACTTTCTTTCTTTCCAAAGCGATCTTTCCTTTCCGTGGAGATACCTTTAGAAACACATACGAACCTACTTCAAACTCTCGCTTAATCTATGCGAGTCCGCATACTTCTTCTCGTCTCTGCCTTGAGTCAAACAAGACGATCCGAATTAACTTAACCACATCCGCCGCTTGTCGCACCAATTCTCGGTCCCCTAGCATCCCATGCTTCTCCCACCTCATCCCAACACAATGGTGTTCTCGACCTTCTTCCGTGATGTAGCTTCATATATAGCATACCTATGCTTGCATGATAACCAAGTATTATATGCAAACTCTACCAAAGGGTAGATGATCATCCCAACTACCCTTAAAATCCATGACGCAAGACCTCAACATGTCTTCTAACGTCCTAATTGTTCTCTCGCCCCGCCCATCATCAGCCAGGGATGATAAGTCGTGCTTAATTTCAACTGTGTTCCCAATCGTTTCGCAAACTTCTCCGTAAGTTCGATGTGAATCGTGGATCACGATCCGACACAATCGATATCGGTACTCCATGTCCGGAAATAATTTCTCGATATAGAGTTTAGCTAATCGGTCTAAGTTATACTTGACCCTAATCGGAAGAAGTGAGCCGATTTCGTTAATCCACAACTATTACCCAAATAGAATCGCACTTTTTTTCCGTTGTTGGAAGTCCCACCACGAAATCCATCGAGATATGCTCCCACTTCCATTCTCGAATCTCCAATGACTGTAATAAGCCATCGGGTCTTTGATGTTCGCCTTTAACTTTTTGACAAGTCAAGCACCTACCACATACTCGCTATTTCTCTCTTCAAGTTTGGCCACCAAAACTCGTCGTCAAGGTCTTGATACATCTTAGTGCTACCAGATGTATCGAGTACCGTGAACTATGAGCTTCTTGTAACACTTGCTCTTTTAATTCCGCCTCACCTCTAACCCAAATTCTTCCTTCAAATCTTAATAATCCTTCATTATCAAGACTATACTTAGTATCTTCTTTATCTGCTAACCGCCCCCTCATTTGGTTACACTCATCGATTTGAGTTGTACCTCCTTTACTTTTTCTACGATGGTAGATTGCATCTCCATCATAAAGAGTATCCGTTCCATTCACTCGGATCTTCAACTCTATCTCCATTCTAGCCATCTCTCGTTATTAACTCATGCCGAGCCGCTAACATAGACAACCTTTCCCGACCCTTCCTACTTAAGGCGCGCTTAAGAATCACATCGGCTTTCCTGTGATGATATAGATTTCACAATCGTAATCCTTTATCAACTCTAGCCATCTTCTCTCGCCTCATATTCAACTCCTTCTCGAGTGAAGATATACTTTAGACTCTTATGGTCCGTGATATATCTCACATTTCTCCCCATAAAGATAATGTCTCCATATCTTTAGGGCAAATACTATCGCTGCTAGTTCCGCATCATGAGTAGGATAAACTTTCTCATAATCCTTTAATCGCCGTGATGCATACACAATGATTTTTTTCCATGCCGCATGAGCACGCAAACCAAGTCCTCTATGCGAAGCATCGCTATAAACTACGAATTTTCGTGTCATCCGGCAATGATAATACAGCGCTTCGCTTAATCTTTTCTTCGCTTCTTGAAAATCGTCTTCACATTTATCCGCCCATACGTATTTCACCGCCTTCCTTGTCAAGTTAGTCAACGGGTAGCTATCTTCAAAAATCTTGATAAATCTTCGATAAGATCCCGCTAACCCTAGGAAACTCCGCACCTCGGTTGGCATTTTTTTATTGTTCCCGCTCATCACCGCTTCTACCTTCACCGATCCACCAAATCCTTTCGTGATCAATGACATGACCTAAAAACTATATTTTCTCCACCAAAATTCACACTTAGTGAATTTCGTGATATAACTTCCCTTTCTTAGTGTCTCCAACACTAATCTTAAATGTTCAAGATGATCTTCCAAGCGCCTTAGAATAGACTAGAATATCATCGATAAACACAACGATGAACTTGTCCAAATATAGTTTGAACACTGCTCATCATATCCATAAATGCAGATGGTGCATTTGTCAACCCAAATGACATCACCAGAAACTCGTAATGACCATAACGAGTTCTGAATGCCATTTTTGGTACATCCTCCTTCCTAACCTTCAACTGGTGATACCCCATCCGCAAATCTATTTTAGAAAAATACTTTGCCCCTTTCAACTGATCAAAGAGATCATCGATCCTGGGTAATGGGTATTTATTCTTTATCGTTAACTTGTTCAACTCTCGATAGTCGATACAAAGCCTTAACGATCCATCTTTCTTCTTCGACAAACAATACCGGCACCATCCATGGGGAAACACTAGGTTGAATGTACTTCCTATCCAATAGTTCCTCAGAATCGAACCATTAGCTCCTTCATTTCCACAGCGCCATATACGATACTAGCCTTTTTAGACCGGTTCCGCCCTCGCACAATGTCTATTATGAATTGATCTCCGATCCGGTAAACCCAGAACTCACTTGAAATACATCCATGAATTCGCTTTATTATAGGTATTTGTTCCATGGTTGCTCCCACATGCCGGGTATCAACAACATGGCATGTATAACCTATACACCCCTTCCTTAAAAGTTTTCTAGTTTGTGTCATCGTAAGACAACACGAAACGCCCCTATTGCCGATTTATTACCGTAAAATACTATAGGAGGTTGTTTCAACGTCCTGATGCTCACACATTTCTTTTGGCAATCTATAATGGCTCCATGGTTAATCAACCAATCCATTCCGAGAATCACATCGAATTCTCCTAACTTTATTTCCAGATTAAGTCTACCGATAACTTACAACCACGCATATCTACGCAACAACCCCTATGAATACTTTCAACAGGATTACCTCTTCGCTTGCTACCTTAATGTTCAAAGGTATATGCAACTTTTCTAGAAGTAATCCTAGTCCCCTAGCAAAAATCACATGCTATAAACGAACAAGTAGCACCCGAATCAAATAAAGACGATGCATTTATGTTATCGATCGAATAATACCGCAACTACATCCCCGATGCCACCGCATCTTGGACCGTCATATTAAAAGTGCGGCCATTGATCTACCCTACCGAAATGACCACTAATAGCCAACTTACCGCTATTAGTGCCCTTTATTTCCTTCCATACCCTTCTTCTTCGCAACTCTTCGCTATGTGGTCAATTGATCCACATACAAAACATCCGTGGTTTTTCTTCTGATTGGGACAAGTAGGCAAAATGTGCCCTTCCCCGTCCACAATTATAACATACTACCTTTTTTGAGATGACTCCTAAGTGAGTCTTCCCAGTTTTACAGTGCCTCCATCCTTCTCTTGAATCCCTTTGCTTTACTCCTAGATTCCCCCCAAAGTTAAAGCCCTTTTTTTTTCGACCATCGCCACTCATCACTGCCCTTCTTGCCTTGATTCCCCATCAACTTTACTCTTATTTTTCTTATCTTTGTGGTAATCGGCCGAGAGCCTCATTCCCACCTTCTAAATTATTGCCTTTTTCTAATATGGTTCCAAAGGAAGTACTTTGAAACACCGAGATCCGGCTATAGAGCCGTGGTTTCAAGCCCCGTCAATCTCCTAGCCTTCCTCACTTCAAAGGTCCACTTGGTGTGGAGCAAATCGTGCTACCTCATTAAACTTAAGCAAAGATATCGGGAAACTATATATCCCTTGTTTTAATTCCGTAAACCTCATTTCCATTCTCCTCAGATACTGTGGGAAAATAGTTCTCAAGAAAATCTCCTTAAACCTTTCCCACGTTAGGTTTCCTATATCTACCCTAGCCCTGGTTTGCCTCCCACCGTAAGTTGGCCTCTCCTTTCATCAAATAGGTTGCAAAGGCAACCTTTTTGACCTCTCCTCAACATTTGCTATAACAAATGCTTTCTCAATTTTTTTACCCAAGTCCTGGCTTTATAGGTCCGTAGTTCCTTTGAACTCCCATGACCTACACTTTTAAAGTCCTTAAAAGTAGTAGCTCAGATTACTCTGTGAATTACGTACATTAGCCCCTCGTCCTATTAAATGCAAATTGCTAAAAGATTAACGAACTCTTGCATTGATTAACCTGACCACCTCTCCGCTTGGTTAACATTATCGCCTTGATTTCGCTTGTCTCTTTGGATGATTTCACCGTTAAGAAAAAACAACACATCATTATTACTTTCTTCTTGTTGATTAGTTATTATTTGCGATAAAACAATAACTCATCCTCATTACTCAATATGTTCCATAAAAGAGACTTATATTGATTCTTATCTTGTAGTGTAATACTACATTGTTTACATTACTCAGCCTTAGCTGATTACATTACCATCCCGCCATTACTTTCCAAAAATTGGGATTTACAAAAGACCACCCTTGATATACAAAAGAGGGTTTTACATCACTACGAGATACATAATATTTACATATCTAATCTACTCTAGCTATTGCTAGATTACATCTGCCGAATGGCATTCTCGAAATCTTTCTTAGCCAAACCTACTATGACATCTCGACTAATGGTATGTCGAGTCCGCCTCGCCCCACCGGATAACCAAATACTTGTCATTGGAAGTCCACGTGAGAACTCCTATGTATATAGGACATCCTCTCCAACTTCTCTCATTTAGTCTTTAGCCTCTCGCTGAGCTCAAAGACTTCACATTTCAGCTTTCTGACCTTGTCCTTAACTAGAATTCTATCATCGTGCTCTTTCTTCCCACATACCCTCCATGCTAGTCTTGTCCTCACGACAACTTGGAGTTCCTCTTCCAACTCCTTCACCTCTTGGCAAAGAATGGACATTCCTATCCAATATCGACATAAATAGTGCCTTCATCGACTTTTAGTAGTCAATTCTTCCGTAGGTGGAACTCGTCAAAGGACATCACGCCCACCTCCTCCTCTAGCATGCCATCGAAAAAATAGACATATAGTCTAAATCGTCCGAGTCTCCGCACTCTATTACTACCACCTCTCGCTCAATCACTACGGATTGGGTAGTATCTCTACCCGATTAATCAATCTCGCCACTACATGTATATTTCTATACATATCATTTTCTCCCCGACATCTACAATAAAACAATATAGTTTGATTAGTACATCGCCAAGAAAATAATAAAACACATAACATAATATAATGCATTTTTTTTTTTATAAGGTTATCTTTCATCTTTTACTTTTTATTAAGGTTATGACTTAAGGTTCTAATCCCCTTAAGTTTCATAACCTAGGCTTTGATACTAACTTGTAGCGCCTCCCAAATCCGTGTATCTTCCAACCCGATGATGGTGCTATACTCATATAAACATTCATACATTCATTCAATTGAATAGTCTCAAAGAACGAACATAACGCCTATATATTAAAGGTAATATTTACATTTCCTGTGTTCTATACCTGCTATAAAGGTTCTTTGTCATAATATTCATTACATTACAACAATAATAGACTATACCATTACAAGACAAATTTTAATAATCACTTTAGCTTTTCCTTTATCCTTATTTGATCCTTCTGGACGCTCAGCCTTAGCTGCATTCATATGGTTCAAGCAAGAGTGAGCATAACTAGCTCAAAGAAGTATAACAATTTCAATAACAACATGCTTGATATATATGAATCGATATCTTCGATAATCGAATAATAGTTATGAAGTACTATTGATAATTCAAAATAGCACTTCATCTTTCTTTTTTCAAAATGTTTCACAATGAATAATATTCAAGAAAATATTCACTCCTACCAAAGACCTCGAGTATTCATTCTTTCTTTAAAAAGGACAACCTTAACTAAGTCCGTAAGTCTTGACATTACTTACGAGCACTTCTAGGTGATCAAATTTATTGTACTCTATGTTGATCAACACTACATCCATTAAACGTATGTACGCTTAATCATTTGGCAACCTCACGCGTCCTCGCTTTTTACCGACAAAAAATTTGTTTAACATTTCACTTTCTTTTGAAAACCATATCAAGTAATTGACAAAAGATAATAGCATTTGATAATGTATGAATAGATTATCAACAATCCACTCAATATGTTAAGACTAGCCAAAGGAACCGGCTTTAACTTCATTATACTTCAATTCATGCGTAAGGATACATGAACTTCAAAAACTTGTTCAGATTGAATCGAGACAAGAGTTAGAATACTTGCCTTTAAGCGCCCCGCTACGATGTAATTTACTTTACGCTCAAGTCTTTCAAGTCTCTACAATACATGATCACATAATGCCTTACATTAGGTCACACATAATCAAGTATGTATCCCACTATATCTTACCCTTCATCTCAATCTAATTTGTATATTAGACTTGATTACTATTCATTCTGATTTCATCATTCTATTTGCATTCATTCATAGATGGATAGGTTATTACCACTTTTACACATTACTCTTAAGGTTTAACAATGCTTTAGCAATGTTATTTTAGGTTTCTTAGGTAGGTTTAACTCAACCTAATAACCCTTTCTTGCTTTACATTCACAAATATTCTTCACTATCATTTGTCAAAGATCAAAATGCCATGGCTACCAAATTTATATACTCATCATCTCATATCAAGCATGAAGTTAATAAGTGGATGGCCCCTGACTTGCGCCATGCATGAGTCCTTTCTTCGGGGCCACACCATGCGCCAATTTCAAAGGTGACATAGACTGCTCATGGCACCATGCACAAGACTAATTGGTCTAGGGTTGGCAGCCATACCACCAACTCAGCACACCGTAAAAAAAATTTTTCACTTTTGAATTTTTGTGAACTTCCTGACGATAACTCTTTCATTATAAGTCCGAATTGGCTCTGCTCAAAAGCCTATGGTTCACAAATTACGTAATCTACGCTGCTCATGCAAGAATTTCATCTATTTGACTTCGCTTGCTAAAAATTCACCTATTGTTCATTTTTAACGTAAACGATAAACGCTCGTGAACGCTCAACGCTTGCTTTTTCGTTTCTAAGTCGAATTCGCTTTCATTTTCGAGTCCACAACTCTTAAATGATGAACATGACTTGTCTCCATTGAAAATAACATTTTCGAGCTCAAACTCAAAATTTGACTTCCATTCCGAGAATTTTACTTAATTCGACGATTATCGCCTAATCGCATGTATTTTCTAAAAATCTTCATTCTTACGACTTGTTCAACATTACAAATGAATTTCATTCATCATGTGAACATATTAACCTACTTATTCCAACAACTTATACTCATGGTTGACTTTTGACTTATTTCTTCATAAGCTTATAACTCGATAAATTTATAAACTACTTATGAACTTATCATTCATAACTTATGACAATTAAAGTTTCTTAATCATCATACATATATGTTCTCATCATATAGCTTTACTTATGTATACTTGATACATATGATCATAAAAGTTCATTTACTTCCATATTCCTTATATTGCAAAACTCATTATAAGTTCATAATTCCTTCACATAAGTTTATAACTTATGCTAGCTTAAATGACTTATTACCAACTTATATGGCTTAAGTTCATTACTTACACATACTTCTTACTTTTTATCATTCATGTTCCTTAATCCAAACTTTTCTTATCAACCTATCATGTTAGAGATAGAAGATAATTGGAGAAGAGGATCTTACTTTAGAAGTTCTTGATAAATAGCTTCTTTTCTTCTTCTTATGTAAGTAGCTTATTACAACTTACTCACCCTAACAATTAAGCACTTTGAGAGAGAGTGTTTAGATTATTTGAACAACTAGCAAATGACTTGCCAACCTTCACTATTTATAGAACTTGCAAGGTTTAGGCAATTTAGTCAATACACTAAACCACCTCCTTACTATTCATAACTTGATCAACACAAATCCTATCCTTTGCTTGGTCATTACTCACCTAACTTGGCCATTACTTTATTTACTTGATCACCACTTATCTTGGTTATCACTTATCTTGATCACCACTCACATTAATCATATTACTATGGGTTGCCCCATGGGTTAGACAACTCATGGAATCTAGTTTGGGCCTTAACCCTTAATTCATTTGGGCTTGTACCAATTATAATCAATCTTCCAAGTCCATTTTCATTACTTAATACATATACTTATAGTTTATGTATCATCATCGATATATACTCAGATACTACTTCATAATATACTTATATTTCTTCCTTCATACAAACTCAGTATATAATACCCTCAGATTATACTCTCGCTTTTCTTTCCTCGCATAATACTCATATATCATACGATTATCTCTTAACGATTAATTCTTCACTTTCCTTACATTCTTAATTTAAGTCCGCAAGTTTAAACATTACGCTTTCCATAACTAGATTATTATTACATAATCCGCCTTACCTTAATATTCTATCATCACGTATTTCTAAAATTCAAAAATAATTTCCTAACAAATACCGATGAATAGTGTTTTCAAAAAATTTCTAAAAACTTTTTATTTCGCTTTAGAAATTCAAACACTTTAATTCCTTCACGTAGCTCAAATAATACTATTTTACATTCCAACATCAATAGGTTATAAACAACAACCATCTTGATATCACATAAAATATGATTTTATTATTATTTAATTTAATAAAATCATTTTACAATAAAAATCCAAATTTCTTGACCGGCTTGAATCCCTCTTTAATGGGAAGGCGATGGATGACGATGTTCGTGGACAAACCCACCATCTCTTCATGAGACCATGCAAACACATCCTAGAATTGAGTTAATAGTGCAACCATGTCATTCCTTTGGTTTAGAGTGAGGTTTGTTCCAGTCTGGATTAGCTTAGGGTTTTCTAAGGTTCCGAGGTTGAATGAGGTGGTTTGATCAAGATTTGGTTTGGGTTTATCCTCGACCCATTCCTTGATCTCCTGAGGTATCTAAGTGTCCTCTTGTATTTCCATCAAGTTTGAGTTTAACTTTTTATCAAAGTTACAATCCTTGTGGAGAAAAGAAACTTCATCAGCAAGTATAGGCACATCTAAGTTCAGAGTCCTGAAACAAAATATGTTTTCACTTAATATATGAAACTATTCAATCATACAAAGTGTTAGCATGTATTGACAAAACAATTGCTAATACTATACAGAAAAGTAAGCAGTTATTGATATCTACAGGGCAGAGGGGGTTTCTGCCCTTTTTACCCTTGGCGACAAATGCAAGGAGTGCTGCTCTAATTGTCAAGGGTGAACTCCTGATGGACGGCAGTGATGAAGTGGCTATCATCGTCCTCCTTTTCCTGAATAATGACCATAATGTCGGGACAATCATTGTCTAGAGTGTATCTATTTGTGTACTCATCATGTAAAAGGATGCGTAGGTGAGACAAACTCCTGGAGATGTCTTGTTTACACCTCCGTTCCCTTTCTTCCACTTCGGGATCAGGAATCAAGACCTTTTTTTCTCAAACCGGTATTGGTTTGGGAAATAGCATAGCCATAACATGGGCTAAAACCTTTACCGGAGACTGTACAGGCTCAGGATCTGTTGGTGGAGATAATCGTCGTGTGGCTGAAGATGAAGGAATTTGTTTGTGCTTGTGAGGATTCCTATGACTGGAACTAGCAGAATAGCCTAATCATGTTGTCCCTGTTTGACTGGGAACTTAAATTGGGCTCTTAATACCCTGATGATCTTTGCCCAACCCTTGTCCAGGTTGATGACCCGATGACATCATCTCTTGAGTGGTCGACATTACCTCGACAGAAATTTTGGGTGTGAGAGGTGTAGCCCCAATGGGATGGTAGTGAGTGTTGCTCACCTCCAGGGCATGAAAACTGACCGTTTCAACTTCTGAATTGAAGCTGATGAGTGGTATATCACCTTGTTCAGGACATTCCAACTCAGCATTAATATTGATTAAGTTATTATTGATAATGTACTTGAGTTGTTGATGAAGGGTGGAAGGGACGGCACCAGCCATATGAATCCACGGTCTTCCCAATAGCAGGTTGTATCCTGTGGCGATTTTGAGCACATGAAAGGATACACTAAATGTATGTGGACCAATCTCCATAGGCAGTTCAATCTCTCCAACGGCATTTCGTCGGGACCCATCAAAAGCCTTGATAACCGTATGGCTGCTTTTGATCCTCTTGGGGTTAATATTCATCTTTTCCCCCAAATTCGTGTATTTAAAACCCTAATTCAAAGTGCTTTTACGATACCATTTCTATGAGCGGAAAAATAATTACTAATAATAATAACAATAATATAAATTTCAAACTTAACTTACATTTATCGAGTCTAATCCCAAGTACGCAACCTTTACTATAATTCTTTACATGATATATAATACATATCATTATCTAAATACTAAACTAACTATTACAAAAGATACCATTAACACTTATTTTATTTGCTTTCCTTTTCACTTGTTCTTGTTAAACATATCATGTTTGCTTTCACCTTCAGGTTCTTGATGATCAATCATGCTTAGCTAAAAACATTTAAATTTAAAGCAAGAATGAGCATTTGAGTGCCCAAAGAAGTAATAACAATTATAAATATAATTAATTTGAAAGAAATAAATGTTTTCTTTGCATATCACTTCTATAACGAATTAATAGTTGTGAAGTAAACTGAACCAATCATAACCATATATTATTTCTATATCAAAGCTTTTGAAACTACGTATTAACTATATATATAGGGTAATCGACAGATTATGAACATTGTTTTCTATTTTCGAAAAGGTTAGACAGAACTTCATCTGCAAACCGTCATAACTTACGGGCACGAGGGTGTACATCCCATGGACCCTATATTGATCAATACTATATAACAAGAACGATATTATCGTTCACTCTGGCTACCTTAGACACATAAAAATTTTCCCATGTTCGGGATGTTCATAATTAGTCAAGAATCCAAACTAAAGCAATTTGATTGGATACAATAGGATTTTATCATATTCAACGATATTTCTAAACTTGTGTCTAGCTAGATCAAATAGCTTAGACGGCTTTTACTGTATTCATACTAGGGATCAATATATATATATATTTATATCAATATATGATTATATATATATATTTGTATCAACATGTGATTACATACAATGATTATCCAAGTGGGGACACTTGTATAACCATAAATTTAGAAATTAATATAACAAATATATATATCCTCAATTACCATATACTAACATGTTGATAAACAATGATCTGATATAGAATATATCACAATAGGATTAATAATATAATATAATAATAATATAATTAAAAAACTTCTTACTCATATCCATTGCATAAAGGATATTGCAAAGGTAGATACTTTTCGATCCAATTATAATAATACAAACTTAGTTTTATTTTTTATATACCTATCATTAATAAGAGCATTTTATTGATTAGAATAACATATCGCAACACACATAGCACTTCGCTTATTGCAATCAAGACATAACCTAATCACATTATCACACATATTTTCACGGTCATTAAATCACAAATAAACATTATATATAGACAAATTATGCAAGTCCGGATCAATTTCTAACTTTGCGATCGGCATCTTAACGGCTTTATCGAGTAATTATTTAGTCCAAGACTCTATATCAAGTTCAATATCTATTTAGACTATTTAAATAATAAATATAACATTTTTAAATGACTTGCAAAAATTTTAAACAATTAATATAATTTATTCTAAATTTTCAAACACCTAATCATTATAAAATGATTTAAATATCAAATAATTCTATTATCATTAATATTTAATTAATATTAAACTATTAATGAAACCATTGCCAAAATATTAAAGTTATTTATAATAACTCAAAATATTTTTAAAATACTTATATTACCCTTAAATGATTTTTAAAACAATTAAAATCATTTTTAAATAATTACCATTAATATTAAAATATTAATGAACTATTTATTCAAATATTAAAAGTCATTTATCATAACTTAAAATATTTTTAATTCACTTATATCCTTTTTAAATGATTTTTAAATAAATAAAATCATTTTTAAATTTTTTTTTTTTATTTAATATAATTATTAAATAAACTTAATATCAATAATCTTAAATTAATATCATTAATATTAAATTATTAATAAAATTATCCCTTAAATATTAAAAGTTACATTTTATAACTTAAAATATCTTTAAACATTTTATTTTCATTTAAAATGATTTTATAATATTAAAATCATTTCTAAACTAAATTATTTAATATAATCATTAAATAAACCTAATATCATTAATATTAATTTATTAATGAGAATTCTCCAAAAATATAGAAAATTATATTTTATAAGTCCAAATATTTTCTAACACTTTATTCTCATTTAAAATGATTTTTAAATCAATAAAATTATTTTTAACTTATTTATTTAATTTAAAATTAAATAAATTTAATATCATTAATATTAAATTATTAATATTTTTCATGACAAAATATCAAAAGTTATATTTATAACTCAAAAACATTTTTACACACTTTTTCTTTATTTAAAATGATTTTTATATAATTAAAATCATTTTTCTTTAATTTATTTAATACACTAATTAAATATCATTAATATTCAAATAATTGTAAATATTAATGAAAAATATCCCAAATAATTAAAAGTTATTTTTCATAATTTAAAATAATTTTTAAAACCATTTTTGTAATTTTTATAATTTATTTCCTATTTTTAATCAATTTTGGAAATTTAGAAATTAAATAAATTAAAAACCGTCGCTATAGCCCTTTAGTGACAGTAATCGTCGTTGTTGGTGTTCTTGAGCCTCAAGAACACTGACAGGCCGGTTACCAACATACTAAGTTTGACCAGCTATAAATTACAATCTGATAAAGTTCTGGGCTAACTAAAGCTTTGATATTGTAGCTAACATGTAATACTACAGTTATCCTATCTCAACTTGCTCAAACAACAACACAACAAAGCAATCTGAGTCCTCAAAATACTTGTCAGACGGTTTCTGGGTTTTCCCAGAAACCCAGGTATCCGAGTGAGCACTTTCATGTTTAAATTAAGATGCCTTATGATCATGATTTTGATTGTTTTGTGGTTTAAACTGGTAGCATACATGACAAGGTATAACAACATATCAAGGTTAAAATTTCACAACATCCAAATCATAATCTGACACTTTCATTAAAGGTCATCGTAACACGTGTTCTTCATTTTTCTGGAAATTCCCAGAAATGCAAATCAGTGTCGTGTGGCCTAGTTTGACCACCTAATCTATTAAATATGTTGATGTTTTAGGAGATATAAAGACCAAAATGTATAATCCATTATACAGGCTACAAGTTAGTTATAACAACAACATAAAAAAAAACTTACAACCTGCCAGATCTGGACATATGAAAAGCTTGTCAGACTCGGTTTTGTACATTCTGGGTTGCCCAGAATTCACCCGGTCAACTTCGGTCAACGGGTTTTGACCGATTACAACATGAAATCTAGACATCCAATAATAGTGATTCCACTTTAATATGAAAGACAACATGACATACTACAAGTATCAACCTTCAAACAACAAAAACACATAACGAGCAAAGATTAAAGAGGTCTGACATTCATTGTCAGACCATATTTTCTACATTTTCCAGATTTGCAAAAACTTAAATTTCGAGCCTATAGATGTTATGGATCTGGGATTTAACAACCCAGATCACTAAATGACACCATAAACAATACATTACAACACCAAATCATAACTTCTAACATGATGAACAAGATCAGATTTTTAGGTTTAGGTTTTATACCTCTCATGATCAATTCTTGATTCTAGCTGCTGATTCGGTTAAGTGTGTTAGTGGGGCTTCAAAATAGGATTGATATGCTATATAATTTCAAACTTATGAGAGAGAATGGGTTGGTTGAGTATTAGTTAAAAAATGGGCAATAAAATGACTTTCTCTCTCTCTAATACTATATATATTACATGTGTGCATTGTATGTGGTCAATTCAAATTGATGGTCGTAATTAATGTCACATGGGGTTAGTGAGAGTTGGTTTACCAACTCACCAAATGTCAAAACTATAATCTAGCATCAATAATTCACAAAAGGGTAAAAATGGACATTTGGCTTAAACTTTTAATGGCATAATGGTCATTTGACAAACCCTTAGGGTTTGACCCTTAGGGTTTAACCCTAAGGTTTAGCACATTGATTTTGTATGATATCAAATTTAGGGTTTGTAAAAAATAAAATTTTAGTTTTTTAAAATAATTTATAATTAGTGTTCATAAAATAATTTAGGTCTTTAATTACTTAGCACTTTTCTAATTAGGTTTAAGCGACACTAATTAGCATTACACTTACCAATTTAACGATTAGGGCTTAACATAAGCAAATTAGGGTTTAGAAGAAAAATAATAAGGGTTTATTCAAAAAAAAAAAAAATTGGGTTTTGAATAATTAAAGTTCTCCCTAATTAGGGTTAAGATCTATAATACCGATCATAAATCACATTAACATGATTGCATAATGCCTTTTAAACCGGCATTCGACTTTTAAATTAGGGTTTAACACTTTAAAACTAGGGTTTTGACATAATACACATAATTTAGCCAACATTATCGATTCACATATATAATGATATATATTTATGACAATCGAAATAAAATAATATTATAATAAATGCCATTAATCTCATAACAAAATTACTAGAGAGATTTTAAAGTCTCATTTGACTTCAAAATTAGGGTTTATCAGAAATATTAAGGTTTATAAAAATATTATTAGGGTTTGTCATATTACATTAAACCCGTTCCACACATTAACATTACACACATAACATACATATCTATAACACTAACCATAAATAATATAATATTATTATTCTCATTCCTTGATCAAAACTCAAAATTAGGGGGTTTGATTCCATATCCGATTTATCACATATATACATACCATTATTAATTAAGATAAAATAATTAACTTAACTATTCAAAATAAAATCATATAATAAAATAGTTATTATAATAATTTTAATAATCATTTTATATATTATTTAAATAATATATAAACATATTTTCATAGAAAATAATTAATAAAAACATTTTTACTATAAAACTAGTTATTATAAGAATATAATTTATAATGAGCAATAATTCTAAAATAAAATTATTCATAATCATTCATGTAATAAATATATTTTATATTCATTACATAAATACCTACATAATACCTTTCACGCATTCTTACCTTTAAAATAAATAATTAAAAAAAAAAATTATACGCAAAATTTCTAATTTATTTATATAGAAAATATCGGGTTATTACATTCACCCTCCCTTATAAAGATTCCGTCCCCGGAATCACCGTTTTAAAACCTACACATACCAGGGTACATAATATACACAATCATTACAAATAGATCTCGATCATAATTGATCGATCCGATTTTTTAACTATTCAACAAAAAGCTTGTCTAGCTGCTTACACAGAAAATTGATTTCTAATAGAACTCAATTTCCTCCTTCAAAATAATTTATAAAATAATATACTATATATATAAGAAAATAATATATAAAAAAATAAAATTGGTTCGAGTAATACCTGGAGTTGCATCCCCAGCTGCTACGATATCTTGAACAGTCATGTTGAAGACGCTTGCGGTTGATTTCGTTGGTTGTTTGTTGATGTTGGTCCCGTTGTCACCAATGTCCTGCTACCTTTTCCCGTATTCGTATTCCTTGCCTCCTTTCTCCCTCTTGAACAGTCTTTCACCTTATACTCCATTGATCCACACTTGAAACACCTACTATACATTCTTGAATTGAGACAATTGGAAGAGACATGTCCCTTCTGTCTACACTTATCACACACAAACTTTTCCTTTATCTCCTTTCCTTTTATCGTATAGGTGACAAAACTGTCTTTTGCCCCTCTGTTATCCCAGCTATCACAAACGTTGCTACAGGGTCAGTTGATCTTCTAAATCTTGGCGATACGATTGTCTTGAAATCTTTGAAGTTTGTCGATCGATTATTTGGCTAATCTTTCACGGCTGGTATTCCATTCTGCATAGCTTGAGCGTCCATATTCGAGAAATTTTGTATCGGGTCTAGTTGTCTTCCAACTTTGTTGACAGGTTCTTCTATCCTTTTATTTCATTTTTTCATCTTGGCGGCATTATTATAAATTATTCTTATTATTTAATTCTAAGCCTTATCTAATCCTTTAACATATAACGCAAAATTTTTCTATTCAATAATCATGTACTCAAAATATTAGATTTTGAAAACTTGGTTTACTGTAATAACCAGTGACCAGATAAATATTACTATCTTTATACTAACTTATCCCATTAATCCAACAGAAATCCATATTCATAGCACTTGACATACCATAGCACACATATTGCTTTTAAACATCCGCTATCCCTTTGTGACTCAAAAGTCGGGAATCATTTGCCATAACTTATACAAAAGTTAACAATATTCTATTATACGTATATACTTATCATTTATACCTATAGAATCATACATATTCAAGTAATACTTAACACTATCTATTTCTTACGTCCTCAATAATGATCAATTGCTTAGTAACTTATCTATTCCTATTATCTTCAATAATCCATTCACACCTAACTATACCTAGTTAGCTCAACATACAACATATTATGAGTTTAAGAACTCACCACAAATATATGAGTTTAAGAACTCAACATTTACCACATATTCTTTACTATATTCTTTACCTTTCAGTTATACTTATTATTTTGGGTTCGGTACTACACTTTTCCAAAATAACCACCTCATTGAGGTATCTTTCAATGTGAGCCTCTATTGTAGCTATTGGCTTTGATATTGGCTCGATCCATGAAGGTTAACTTATTCTTTACGACTTGAGGGTATCCTAATCCTTTTCCTATCTAACATCTACACAAAAACTATCTTGATTAACATATAGTATATACACACAAACATATAATAGTTTTATATAAGTTATCTTTTATTTTATTTTACGATGAATTTATTCAATTTATCTCCTTTTAAACTCTATATGAGTTATTTGTATTTTCAACGTTTCCCTCTGTTCCAAGGTTATAGCCTAAGGTCTAACCCACCTAAGGTTTTTAACCCTAAAGCTCTGATACCAAGATGTAACGCCCCCAAATTCAGGTACTTGAAACCCAAACTCGGTGCTTTACGATACCATTTCTAAGAGCGGAATAATTACTAATAATAATAACAATAATATAAATTTCAAACTTAACTTTGATTTATCAGAGTCTAATCCCAAGTACGCAACCTTTACTATAATTCTTTACATGATATATAATACATATCATTATCTAAATACGTAATAACTATTACAAAAGATACCATTAACACTTATTCGGTTTGCTTTCCTTTTCACTTATTCTTGCCTCGAACCTTCCGATTGATCACGCTTAGTGAAAACATTTAAATTCAAAGCAAGAATGAGCATTTGGGTGCCCAAATAAGTAATAACAATTATAAATATAATTAATTTGAAAGAATTAAATATTTTCTTTGTACATCACTTCTACAACAATTAATAGTTGTGAAGTAAATCCGAACCAATCATAACCATATATTATTTCTATATCCAAGCTTTTGAAACTACGTATTGACTATATATATATAGGGTAATCGATGATTATGAACATTGTTTTCTGCTTTTGAAAAAGGTTAGATAGAACTTCATCCGCAAATTGTCATAACTTACGGAGCACGAGGGTGTACATCCATGGACCATGTATTTTTCAATACTACATAACAAGAACGATATTATCATTCATCCTTTGTCCACCTTAGCGCATAAAAAATTTTTCCATGTTCGGATATTCATAATTAGTCAAGAATCCAAACCAAAGCAATTTGATTGGATACAATAGGATTTTATCATATTCAACAATATTTCTAAACATGTGTCTAGCTAGATCAAATAGCTTAGATGGCTTTTTTATCAGATTCATACTGGGATCAATATATACATATATTTATATCAACATGTGATTAAATATAATTATTATCTATGGGGACACTTGTATAACCATAAATAAAATAACCATGTTATATATATATATATATATATATATATATATATATATATATATATCGAATTACCATATACTAACATGTTGATAAACAATGATCGGATATAGAATATATCACAATAGGGTTAATAATCTAATACAATAATAATAATATAATTCTGAAACCTTCTTACTCATATCCATTGCATAAAGGAAATGCGAAGGTAAGATACTTGCATGGTCTGCTGCTTACAGTTACGCAACTTAGTTTTATCTTTTATATAGCAACCTATCAGTAATAAGAGCATTTTACTAATTAGAATAACATATCGCAACACATAGCACTGCTTACTGTAGTCAGCACATAACCTAATCATATTGTCACACACGTTTCACAGTCATTAAATCACAAATAAACACATATATAGACACATTATGCAAGTTCAAATCAATTTCTGAACTCTGTCGGCGTACCGACAGCTTTATCAGGTAATTATTGAGTCCAAGACTCTATATTGAAGTTCAATATCTATTTAGACTATTTAACCACCTCATTGAGGTAGCTTTCAATGTGAGCCTCTATTGTAGCTATTGGCTTTGATATTGGCTCAGTCATGAAGGTTAACTTATTCTTTACGACTTGAGGGTATCCTAATCCTTTTCCTATCTAACATCTACATACAAACTATCTTGATTAATATATAGTATATACACACAGCACATAATAGTTTTATATAAGTTATCTTTTATTTTATTTTACGATGAATTTATTCAATTCATCTCCTTTTAAACTCTATATGAGTTATTTGTATTTTCAACGTTTCCCTATATTCCAAGGTTATAGACTAAGGTCTAACCCACATAAGGTTTTTAACCCTAAAGCTCGATACTTAAATCAGAACGCCCCAAATTCAGGTACTTGAAACCCGAATTCAGTGCTTTACGATACCATTTCTATAAGCGGAAATATTACTAATAATAATAACAATAATATAAATTTCAAACTTAACTTACATTTATCAGAGTCTAATCCCAAGTACGCAACATTTGCTACATTCTTTACATGATATATAATACATATCATTATCTGATACAGTCTAACTATTACAAAAGATACAATTAAACATATCCTGTTTGCTTTCCTGTTCACTTATTCTTGTCTGAACCTTACGGTTGATCATGCGTAGCTGAAAACATTTAAATTTAAAGCAAGAATGACCATTTGGGTGCCCAGCAAATAATAATAATTATAAATATAATTAGCTGAAAGAATTAAATGTTTTCTTTGTACATCACTTCTACTACAGATCAATAGTTGTGAAGTAAACTGAACCAATCATTGCCATATATTATTTCTATATCAAAGCTTTTGAAACTATGTATTGACTATATATATAGGGTAATCGACAGATTATGAACATTGTTTTCTGTTTTTGAACATGTTAGACAGAACTTCATCTGTAAACCGTCATAACTTACAGGCACGAGGGTGTACATCTCATGGACCCTGTATTAATCAATACAACATTGCTAGAACGATATTATCGTTCATCCTATGTCCACCTTAGCGCATAAAAATTTTTCCATGTTCGGGATGTTCATAATTAGTCAAGAATCCAAACCAAAGCAATTTGATTGGATACAATAGGGTTTTATCATATTCAACGATATTTCTGAACCTGTGTCTAGCTAGATCAAATAAATTTAGACGGCCTTTTATCAGATTTATATATGGGGATCAATATATACATATATTTATATCAACATGTGATTACATACAATGATTATCCAAGTAGGGACACTTGTATAACCATAAATAAAAATTAACGAATAGAATATATATATATATATATATATATATATATCGGATTTACCATATAGTAACATGTTGATAAACAATGATCGGATATAGAATATATCACAATAGGGTTAATAATCTAATACAATAATAATAATATAATTCTGAAACCTTCTTACTCATATCCATTGCATAAAGGAAATGCGAAGGTAAGATACTTGCCTGGTCTGCTGCTTATAGTTACGCAACTTAGTTTTATCTTTTATATAGCAACCTATCAGTAATAAGAGCATTTTACTAATTAGAATAACAAATCGCAACACATAAAGATGTACCATCATAGTCAAAGACATAACCTAATCATATTGTCACACACATTTCACAGTCATTAAATCACAAATAAACACATATATAGACACATTATGCAAGTCCAGATCAATTTCTGAACTCTGTCGGCGTACCGACGGCTTTATCAGGTAATTATTGAGTCCAAGACTCTATATTGAAGTTCAATATCTATTTAGACTATTTAAATAACAGTCATAACATTTTTAAATGACTTGCAAAAAAAATTTAAATAATTAATATAATTTATTCTAAATTTTCAAACACCTGAATCATTATAAAATGATTTAAATCTCAAATAATTCTATTAATATTTAATTAATATTAAACTATTAATGAAACCATTGCCAAAATATTAAAGTTATTTATAATAACTCAAAATATTTTTAAAATACTTATATTACCCTTAAATGATTTTTAAAACAATTAAAATCATTTTTAAATAATTACCATTAATATTAAAATATTAATGAACTATTTATTCAAATATTAAAAGTCATTTATCATAACTTAAAATATTTTTAATTCACTTATATCCTTTTAAATGATTTTTAATAAATAAAATCATTTTAAATTTTTTTATTTAATATAATTATTAAATAAACTTAATATCAATAATCTTAAATTAATATCATTAATATTAAATTATTAATAAAATTATCCCTTAAATATTAAAAGTTACATTTTATAACTTAAAATATCTTTAAACATTTTATTTTCATTTAAAATAATTTTATAATATTAAAATCATTTCTAAACTAAATTATTTAATATAGTCATTAAATAAACCTAATATCATTAATATTAATTTATTAATGAGAATTCTCCAAAAATATAGAAAATTATATTTTATAAGTCCAAATATTTTCTAACACTTTATTCTCATTTAAAATGATTTTTAAATCAATAAAATCATTTTTAACTTATTTATTTAATTTAACAATTAAATAAATCTAATATCATTAATATTAAATTATTAATATTTTTCATGACAAAATATTAAAAGTTATATTTATAACTCAAAAACATTTTTACACACTTTATTCTTAATTAAAATGATTTTTATATAATTAAAATCATTTTTCTTTAATTTATTTAATACACTAATTAAATATCATTAATATTCAAATAATTGTAAATATTAATGAAAAATATCCCAAATAATTAAAAGTTATTTTTCATAATTTAAAATAATTTTTAAAACCATTTTTATAATTTTTATAATTTATTTCCTATTTTTAATCAATTTTCGGAAATTCAGAAATTAAATAAATTAAAAACCGTCGCTATAGCCCTTTAGTGACAGTAATCGTCGCTGTTGATTTTGTAGCTAACATGTAATACTACAGTTATCCTATCTCAACTTGCTCAAACAACAACACAACAAAGCAATCTGAGTCCTCAAAATACTTGTCAGATGGTTTCTGGGTTTTCCCAGAAACCCAGGTATCCGAGTGAGCACTTTCATGTTTAAATTAAGATGCCTTATGATCATGATTTTGATTGTTTTGTGGTTTAAACTGGTAGCATACATGACAAGGTATAACAACATATCATGGTTACAATTTCACAACATCCAAATCATAATCTACAGCTCGGTCAAAGGCTGTCAGAACACGTGTTCTTCATTTTTCTGGAAATTCCCAGAAATGCGAGTCAGTGTCGTGTGGCCTAGTTTGACCACCTAATCTGTTAAATATGTTGATGTTTTAGGAGATATAAAGACTAAAATGTATAGTCCATTATACAGGCTACAAGTTAGTTATAACAACAACATAAAAAAAAACTTACAACCTGCCAGATTTGGACATATGAAAAGCTTGTCAGACTTGGTTTTGTACATTCTGGGTTGCCGCCCAGAATTCACCCGGTCAACTTTGGTCAACGGGTTTTGACCGATTACAACATGAAATCTAGACATCCAATAACAGTGATTCCACTTTAATATGAAAGACAACATCACATACTACAAGTATCAACCTTCAAACAACAAAAACACATAACGAGCAAAGATTAAAGAGGTCTGACATTCATTGTCAGACCATATTTTCTACATTTTCCAGATTTGCAAAAACTTAAATTTCGAGCCTTTTGATGTTATGGATCTGGGATTTAACAACCCAGATCACTAAATGACACCATAAACAACACATTACAACACCAAATCATAACTTCTAACATGATGAACAAGATCAGATTTTTAGGTTTAGGTTTTATACCTCTCATGATCAATTCTTGATTCTAGCTGCTGATTCGGTTAAGTGTGTTAGTGGGGCTTCAAAATAGGATTGATATGCTATATAATTTCGAAACTTATGAGAGAGAATGGGTTGGTTGAGTATTGGTTAAAAAATTGGGCAATAAAATGACTTTCTCTCTCTCTAATGCTATATATATTACATGTGTGCATTGTATGTGGCTGAAATCAGCTGATGGCTTGTAATTAATATCACATGGGGTTAGTGAGAGTTGGTTTACCAACTCACCAAATGTCAAAACCTATAATCTAGCATCAATAATTCACAAAAGGGTAAAAATGGACATTTGGCTTAAACTTTTAATGGCATAATGGTCATTTGACAAACCCTTAGGGTTTGACCCTTAGGGTTTAACCCTAAGGTTTAGCACATTGATTTTGTATGATATCAAATTTAGGGTTTGTAAAAAATAAAATTTTAGTTTAAAAAAATAATTTATAATTAGGGTTCATAAAATAATTTAGGTCTTTAATTACTTAGCACTTTTCTAATTAGGTTTAAGCGACACTAATTAGCATTACACTTACCCATTTAACGATTAGGGCTTACCATAAGCAAATTAGGGTTTAGAAGAAAAATAATAAGGGTTTATTCTAAAAAAAATTTACGATTTTGAATAATTAAAGTTCTCCCTAATAAGGGTTAAGATCTATAATATCGATCATAAATCACATTAACATGATTGCATAACAGTCTTAAACTGGCATTCGACTTTTAAATTAGGGTTTAACAGCTTAAAACTAGGGTTTTGACATAATACACATAATTTAGCCAACATTATCAGTCTACATATACAGTACATATTTACGATACTGAAATAAAATAATATTATAATAAATGCCATTAACCTCATAACAAAATTACTAGAGAGATTTTAAAGTCTAATTTGACTTCAAAATTAGGGTTTATCAGAAATATTAAGGTTTATAAAAATATTATTATGGTTTGTCATATTACATTAAACCCGTTCCACACATTAACATTACACACATAACATACATATCTATAACACTAACCATAAATAATATAATATTATTATTCTCATTCCTTGATCAAAACCCGAAATTAGGGTTTGGATTCCATATCTGATTTATCTGTCATATACATACCATTATTAATTAAGTTAAAATAATTAACTTAACTATTTCGAAATAAAATCATATAATAAAATAGTTATTATAATAATTCTAATAATCATTGTATATATTATTTAAATAATATATAAACATATTTTCATAGAAAATAATTAATAAAAACATTTTTACTATAAAAATAGTTATTATAAGAATATAATTTATAATGAGCAATAATTTTAAAATAAAATTATTCATAATCATTCATGTAATAAATATATTTTATATTCATTACATAAATACCTACATAATACCTTTCACGCATTCCTACCTTTAAAATAAATAATTAATAATAATTAAAAAAAAATTATACGCAAAATTTCCAAATTATTTATATAGAAAATATCAGGTTATTACAGAATCAATCCTTCTCGAACTCAAATTCGGACAAAAAATGTCTTTTCTGCGAGTACCTGATAAGTGGATTTTATATATACTTATCCAGTATCTTTTGCTTAAATTAGTTACTTATATTCATGTGTCTTAGTTACTTTTCATTCATTTTGTGTTCATTTTATAGGTTATATGTTTGGAAGCGGTGTGAGCGACTATTGGTAAGGAATCACAAAGAATTGGTATTAAATCGCAAAGAAAAGCAAATCGGACATCGTTTGGGCTTTCATGTTCATTTCATGTTTTTGGCTTGGAACTTGGCTTACATTGTAGAGCGTTTTCGTAGCTTTCCGAAACATCTTGAATCATTCTGATCGGAGTTCGGATGCAAGAGTTATGATCTTTGTACCAACGGACGTCGAACTTCGCTGTTTTGGTTAGCCATTTTCATAGCAGTCACTTCCAGCCAAATTTCAACCTTCATCCGGCGAGAATTTTTGAATCCAATGAAAGTTTTAGAGCTCGTCGATATCTTTGATTTTATAGGTGGCAGGCCCCGTAACTCCTCCCGGATCAAATGTTATGGTCGTTTTACCAGAGGACGCGTTGACGAAAAAATGAGTCTGTCGATGTAGGCTTTTCCTTAGTAAAACCTCACGGTGTGCATACCAATGCCAATGAGAACCATAGCCATCACGGGCGGCCCTTGACAAAGTTTAGACCCCCGCACGGGCTGGGCACGCTTAAAAAGGTGGTTTTTGGCCAAATTTGAGTCCAAGAAGGATTGTTTCGATCCAATTGACTCAAGGACTTCCAAGAGGACTTAAAGACATGTAAAAAGGCTTATAAAAGGAGGCGAATAACAAGGATTAGAGGAGAGATTAGGGAGATTAGAGAGAAAATATGATTCCATTAGATTAGATTAGAGTAGATTAGATCAAAATACTAGTTCTAATTAGATTTGGAGATTGAAGCAACTTGGAGACCATTGAAGATTCAAAGTAGGAGCAAGGAGGGAGCTTCAAATCTACAGACAATAGGTTATATCTTCTCATCTTCTTCTATCTCTGTCTTTTAATGTGGATTCAATTGTGGATTCTTAGTTTTAATTCAATAATCATGAACTAATTCTTTGTTTGAGATTACAATGGATCTTATTATGTAGTTTATTTTAATATGTTTCGTTATCAATTATTATGTTCTATTGTGAGGATTGTCTATTATGATTTGGACTTAATTGTTTAATTGATTGGCCATCAATTACCGTGATAATTTATATGAACTCGAGAGATGAAGTATTGATTTAGATCTTATCATGAGAGCATGTGTTTGTGATTTCTGCATAGATGGAATTCATGATTCGTGTTTAGGATAGAGATATGCCTTTACGCCATATGTAATCTTATAGAGAACTTGTGCTTTAAATCCTTTTTAATTGTAATTCACATAGAGATATAGTGGATTAGTTAATTAGGGTGTCTTGCTTAATTCTATCATCTGTGGATGCAAGTGAGTATGGGTATTATGCATCGAGAGGTGGTTTTATCTGCTTTAGTGTTCTTGATTAACAATTCAGGATAGAAAATAATTGATGAGAAGTGTGTAACTTAAATGAAGCAATAAATGAAGTTGCGATCTTAAATCTCCATAATCTGATTTTTAATTAGTGGTAATTAGAATTAGTTTAGTTAAATATTTTAATTTATAACATTAAATTCATTCGTTTAAATAAGATTGAGTTGGTTATATGTTAGTACTTGGTAATTCTTGTTAACTAATTCTCTGTGGGAACGATACTCAACTTATCACTTTATTACTTGTTGACCACGTATACTTGCGTGTTGTGCTTAATTAGATTTTACCCAACAAGTTTTTGTACTCCTCCCCAAAGAAGGGTTTTTACATCATATGCCATTCCTGCAGTTAGGGTTCTGTTTTGTAAACTTGTACCCCACCCCTGGGGGGTTTTGTGAAGAGAAAGCCCACCCCGGCAGAGGTCCTTTTTCAACTACAGTGTCCTCTGGTAAAATAGTCATAACTTTTGATACAGGAGGAGTTACGGGGCCTTCCACCTATCAAATTGAAGCTATCGACAAGCTCTACAACTTTCATTATTTGAGAATTGAGAAATTATGGCCGGAACAAGATCAAAATCGAGCTTGAAGTAGATGTTGTGTAAATTGCAAGCATGAGAACTCTTAGCTTTGATCTTCGTTGATAAAAAGGCCATAACTCTCGCATCCGAACTCCGATTGGGATGATTCAAGATGTTCCAAAAAGCTAAGAAGAAGCTATATAGTATAATCCAAGTTCCAAGCCAAGAACAAGCATCTAAATTGGTGTTAAAAGTCCTGCAATCTCCCCTTCTTGTATTTGCTTGTATATTTTAGTCCAAAAGATGTTCGAATTGCTTTTCCTTGCTTCTTCATGCCAATGTTATGTCATAGCCTACAAAATAACATAAAATGTATGACAAGTAACTAAGAAACATGGGTTTAAGCAACTAATTCAAGTAAAAGATACCGGATAAGTAGGTATAAACCTACTTATCAAATACCCCCAAACTTAAACCGTTGCTTGTCCCCAAGCAACATAACAAAAATGCAATGCAATGCAATGAAATGAAACTAATCTATATGCCTGTGAATCCAACAGTATTGATAAACACAAGTCTATTCAACCGACCTTAGAGAAATCAAGTAAACATGATAATATATCATATCAAAACAAATCAGTAACTTCCCAATCAATCATCAAATCTTAGACTATTATCACTAATATAGTGTATGTGTGTGTGTGTGCTCAACATCTTTGCTAACTGATATAATGCTAAATATAACACATAATAGATCTCTTTAAAGGCATCATACAGTGCAAACTCACAAAATTCACGAACAAGCTAAATCCAACAAAATTTAAACATCCACCAAGTTCAAGAGTCCAATCCGGGATACTTATGCTTTACTTTTCATTACGGGGGCTTTTTGCTCTTTTCCCGTCTTATTGTTTTTTTTACCATGACTATGCAATGTCTCATTCTATTAGGCTAACAGTGTTACCCCTTAGCGAGCTTTCGACCAACGACTCCCAAACCATAAAGACCTTAGGGCTCTAGGTGTAAAGACAATCCCCTCGGGCATACTTACTCAAGTAACAAAGGCCCCAAAACAAAACTAGCCACGATATTTATTCCTTTTTTTTCCTTTTTTTTATAAACTAATATATCCCAAATTTTCCCCCCAAACTTAAGTTTTTGTCTAAATTTAGCCATCTCTGCTTGTTCATGTCTTTCATTCATCCAAACTAGTATTATCCTTAAGAAGTCTATTATGTATCAATTTAGACTAAATCAATCCACATAGTTGTTCTTATTGTGCTATCCTTATTATACCAGTTTCAAACAGAAAAAGATTCGATTCATAACAAGAAATCACATCAAAGCTCTAATAGTCAGTACTATACTTGTCTACCCAATTCCAATCTCATCAATGGCCAAAACAAACTGTAAATATCAAATAGTTGGACTCATGAAAGATGTATTAAATGTTATATAAACATAGTAAACTAACTACTATTTTTGAAATTTGTCAATTTTTTATTTTTATTTTTATTTTATTTTAAAGAAAAAACTGAATGCAAAAACTAAATGTAAATAACCCGTAAACATAACGAACTACAATGTAAATAACTAACTATATGCAATACAACACTAAAATGCCCCCAAACTTAAACTAGACATTGTCCTCAATGGCTAAAATAGAAAAAAGTAAAGTAGAGGACTTCCCAAAAAATATAGCAATCCTCTTCTTTGTCCGCTAAGTTTGGAGAATAGGTTAGGCACATGGAACAAGTTGGGCACCACACTTGAATTTGACTTGCATAACCTTTCCATAATCTTTTACTTGTCCATTGAACCTCCAATACCTGCAATGAAGAGAGACAACATGGATTAGAATAACACTTTGGATTGGTAAGAGAACTTAATAAGCAAATTAATTCTTATCTAATCAATAAACTAGTAAAGCATATAAATATAAAAATTCATGGGTTGCCTGTGACGCCCCCAAAATAGTTATACAACACGCATTCTGAGTCGCCAAATACATGGTACAGAAACAACTACAACTTTATTAATACAATTGTCGTGCAAAATACGACAACACATAAACTGTAAGTTTAAAAATAAATATTGTCTTCTAGACAATATCAACACTCAAATAAGTCCTTATTACAATTACTGATACACTATTTTACAAAATAGTGAGGACTACTAAAACGACTTTCTAGAACCTTCATTCCATATCCCGACTAGTACTCGCTACATTCTCGCCTCCTGAGAAGAAAAATGGAACAAAAAGGAAAAGGGTGAGCTCAACTAGCCCAGTAAAGAATATTATGACTAAGTTAATATAGAACAAATTATCGTTAGTCCTCAACAGGGAAAAATCTGATAGAATACAATAGACAACAAGTTTTAAATCAATATTCGCAGCGGAAATAATAATTCATTAGAAGAGTTACGTAGAGAATGACTTTCTTCTATGAATTTAAAAGTTTATCATCATTATTTTATCCCTGTAACATCAATCAATATACATCTTGAATCAAATATTCATCTTTGCACTACAGGCCAAAGATATTCATCAGTTGGTCATGTTCATCTCAACACATGTACATCTTTGCACTACGAGCCAAAGATATTCATAAGAAAATCAACCATCTTTGCACTACAGGCCAAAGATATTCAGTAATATCATCATTTAGGACTGAGGATAATGAAAAATATTTTAAAAAAAACGAATCCAGTGAAACAAAAGAACAAATAATAAGGATTCGTACTTTTTAAATGCGATCAGTTCAAAAATACTTCATAAATAACCATAGTGAAGTAAAATTCAAGAATGATCAAAACATGAATACAATCAAAGCTAGTATCCACAATAGATATCTTGGACAAAAAATGAAAATTTAATTTTTTTGTGAATAGTGTCGTATTCGTGAATAGTGTCGTATACGTGAATAGTAACCCCGACACTAAAAGACAAGAATTTCACAAGAAAAATCTTACCAATATTCCGGTATAATGATATTGAAAGAGATAATATCATTTATAAAAAAAAACATCCCTTACCTTGAAAAGATAGTACTTCTGACTAGAATACTCACAATATACTTGTACCGTATAGCAACACTCAAAGTCTCAAAATACTCACAAGAATACGCTCGATAATATAGAGAGAGAAAGAGACACAAAACTTAATTCTGGTGTAATTTTCAATTCTAACCTAAGCACCCTATTTATAGGAAATTACTTAGAACACCAAAGCAGAAAATTTAACAAAATATTAATATTATTTATTTAAATTCCTACGCCCACCTTGAATAACTGAATTTAGCCATTTCAATAACCAGTGGGGCCCACCAAACATATCAAAAACATTTTTCTTTTAAAAAAAAATAAACTTTAAAAAAATAATTATTCCGGAACTTCAGAACTTCAATAATTCATAATAAATAACCCTTTATCAGAAAAATTCAAATCTTATGTCCATTCCATAGAAAATTTAATTCTCTACAACTTTGCAGAAGAAAGTTTTTCCAAATTCCAAACAGAAATTGACCGAAATCCATATACTGAGACGATTTTACTGTGCTATAATCAAATTTCAAATAAAAATGGGGTCCACAAACATGAAAAACATGTTTTAAATATTTTAGTAACAAAAATACTCTTCCTCCTCATTTAATCATATATCACACATTCGTTGTAAAAATATCACCATTATTATATTATTAAAATATAATAATATTTTTAAATAAATTATTTTATCAAAAAATAACAATTTTCAACAATTGTCACATTAAAAATTTTCTCCATTTATATCCACATAAAATGAATATTTTCCTTATCATATAAATTAATAATTAATTATTCATAAATTATATTACAGAATCACAATATCGACAACCAGGCCATTCCCAGGAAAGAGGAGGCTTTCCAATAAGGATTTCTCCTTACTGGCGCGCAATTAGGTGACCAAATCTCTCCTTAGACAGAACTTTCTAGACATTGCCAATATTGCTATCTAATAATATTATTCAAATAATATGAATTATTGATCCGATAATGGAAAATATTGTGTAATGACAATTATTGAAACAACAATAATATAAAATATCAACGCAGTAATTATTGAATTAATAAAATAAAATATTAAACAATAATTACTGTAACAATTATTGAGTAGTGCCTTATTACGTAAGAATAAATAATTGGTACAATACCGTGTGCTACTGTATTTTAACCACCAAGTATTTCAACAGTATTAACGGTAACAACTACGCCGTTATTTATAAACAACTTATACTTGTCGTTTTCTTCATCCAATCGCTTCCAGCTATGGGGCCCATATTAAGGTCAATTTCATGTAATTTAATATTCCCCACAAAGTAGAATATTCCACGACTAAACGAATATTTCCTGACAACAATGAATATTTTATAACCACTTGCTTATTTGAAATATTTGCGCATTCTAACCACATTAATCAAATCAACCCTTACTATTTCAAAATAATAAATAGAGGAAATTTAATTTCATTTATAATAAGTTGGGGTCTTACAACCTCCCTCCTTATGAAATTTCGTCCTCAAAATTAACGTCACGTACACTGTTTTCAAAAGGTGAGGATACCTCGCTTTCATTTCGCTTTCTAACTCCCGTGTCATTTCCTCAATAAAGATGGTTCCTCCACAAAACTTTAACTTGTGGTATGACCTTTGTGCGTAGGACATGCTCCTTTCTATCCAAGATCTTGACAGGTACCTCTTCGTACGTTAAGTCTTCGGCTATCTCGTCTGGTTCTAACTCAATAACGTGGTTCGGGTCTTTCACATATTTACGTAGCACAGATATGTGAAAAACATTATGAACACGAGACATACTTGGAGGTAATGTGAGTCTATAGGCCACATTTCCTACTCGGTCAAGAATCTGAAATGGACTAATAAATCATGAATTGAGCTTTCCTCTCTTCCCAAATATTGTAACTCCTTTCCATGGAGCCACACGCAATAATACATGATCCCCAATACTAAATTCCACGTCCTTCCGATAAAGATCTGCATAACTCTTTTGTCGATCATGTGCCGTTTGTATATGTTGTCGAATCATTTGGATCTTTTCTATAGTCATACGTACCAACTCTGGTCCCAATAATGTTGCTTCACCCACCTCTTCCCAACATACTGGAGAGCGACACTTTCGTCCATATAATGCTTCAAATGCAGCCACACCTATACTTGCCTGATAACCGTTGTTGTAGGAGAATTCCACCAATGGTAAATACTTATCCTAACTCCCTTTGAAGTCTAGGACACAGAGTCTTAATATATCTTCAAGAGTTTGAATAGTCCTCTCTGATTGTCCGTCCGTTTGAGGATGGTATGCCAAACTGAATCGTAAATCCGTGCCCATAGCTTTTTGCAAGCTAACCCAAAATCGTGAAGTGAATCTTGGGTCAAGATCCAAAACTATGGATACTGGCATGCCATGCAATCTCACAATCTCATTTACGTACATACGAGCAAGACGTTCAAGGGAATAAGTCTCCCGTATCAGCAAGAAATGAGTAGACTTGGTTAATATATCAACAATAACCCAAATAGCATTTATACCTTATAAAACCGTGGGAAGACCCGTAACGAAATCCATGGTAATGTGTTCCTACTTCTATTTCAGAATCTCAAGTGGTTGCAATGGACCCTTAGGCACTTGATGCTCCGCCTTTACACGTTGACAAGTTAAACACCTCGAGATAAACTTTGCAATCCCTCTCTTCATATTGTTCCACCAAAATGTATGTCGAAGATCACGATACATTTTGGTACTTCCAGGATGGATTGCAAACGGTGTATTGTGTGCCTCCATTATAATCTTGTTTTTCAAATCAGAGTCGTTAGGAACACAAAGTCTTGAGTGGACTCGAAGTATTCCTTCTTCATCGATTTTTACTTCTGGAATAGCACCTTCTTGTACTTTCTTCTTCATACGCATCAGCTCCGGGTCTGTGGCTTGAGCAACTTTAACTTTTTCGATTAAAGTCGGTTCTATGCGTATATCGCATGGGTCCCCGGAGTCTTGAAGTCTATCTTCATCTTTTGTAAATCACACAAAATGGGCCTTTGTGTTGACAACATAGCACTCATTCCCGCATATGATCTTCTACTCAACGCGTCAGCTACCACGTTAACTTTTCCAGGATGGTATTGAATGGTGTGGTCATAATCTTTCAACAGCTTGAGCCAACGTCGTTGCCGCATGTTGAGTTCCTTTTGGGTGAAGAAATATTTGAGGCTTTTATGGTCTGAATATATCTCCACTTTCTCCCCATATAGATAGTGCCTCCAGATCTTTAGCGCGAAAACGACTACTGCCAACTCTAGATCATGAGTAGGATAATTTCTCTCATATTCTTTAAGTTGTCGTGAGGCATAGGCTATGACTTTCCCATGTTGCATGAGAACACATCCTAACCCTTTGCCTGAAGCATCGCTGTAGATAACAAATCCATCCGAACCAGACGGTATTGTCAGAACAGGTGCCGAAATGAGTCTCATCTTGAGCTCTTGAAAACTCTTCTCGCATTCCTCGCTCCATACGAATTTTGTATCCTTCCGAGTCAACTGAGTTAACGGAGTAGCGATTCGAGAAAACCCTTCCACGAATCTCCGATAATAACCAGCTAAGCCCAAAAATCTACGTACTTCGGTCACCGTCTTCGGTTGCTCCCAACTTTGTATTGCTTCAATCTTCGTCGGGTCAACAGATACTCCATGTTTTGACACCACGTGCCCAAGGAATGCTACTTCCTCAAGCCAGAACTCGCATTTCTTCAACTTGGCATATAACTTGTTTTCACGAAGCCTTTGGAGTACCAGCTTCAAATGGTGCTCATGATCTTCACGACTTTTGGAATATATGAGGATGTCATCAATAAAGACCACAACGAATTGATCTAAATATTCCTTGAATACTCGGTTCATCATATCCATGAAAGTCGTAGGAGCATTAGTCAATCCAAAAGACATGACCAAGAATTCATAATGCCCGTACCGAGTTCTGAAGGCAGTCTTTGGGATATCCTCAGTTCTAATCTTTAGCTGATGATATCCAGAACGAAGATCGATCTTTGAAAAGAATTGTGCTCCTTGTAACTAGTCAAATAGGTCATCAATGCAAGGTAGCGGATACTTATTCTTGATAATGACATGGTTTAATTCTCGGTAGTCGATACAAAGTCGCATACTCCCGTCTTTCTTCTTTACGAATAAAATAGGAGCACCCCAAGGAGATGTACTAGGACGAATGAAACCGATGTCTAACAACTCCTGTAATTGGACCTTTAACTCCTGAAGTTCAATAGGAGCCATTCGATATGGGATTTTAGAAATGGGCTTTGTACCAGGTTCAAGATCAATAAAGAATTCAACTTCACGTTCAGGGGGTAGACCGGGAAGTTCTTCAGAAATACGTCGAAATTTACTAACAATGAATGGAATATTATTCAAATCGACGTGTCTTTATTCAAATCCCTAACATGGGCTAAGAAAGCTTGACATCCGTTTTTCAATAAACGAATAGCTTTATGACTTGATATGATAGTGATTGATTTTAGTGGTTTAGTTGCTTAAATTCGTACAACAGGTTGGTTAGGAATATGAAAACTAACAACCTTACGAAAATAATCAATTTTGGCATGATGAGTAGTTACGTAATCAATCCCTAAAATCACATCAAATGCAAGTATCTTTAAAGAGATAAGGTCAACAGGTAATGTGATGGTACCAAATTGGATCAAACAAGATTTATAAACAGTGGATGTAATGAAAGTTTCTCCTAACGAAGTCTCCACAAGCAGGAGAGATAAATGAATGGGTAGCACCGGTATCTAGAAAGGTATAAACTTCGCAAGAATTTATGATTAGCTTACCCGTGATCACCTCGTTTGGGTTCCTTGCATTTTGACCAGTCACAACAAACGTTCTTCCAGGAACCGTTGACTTTGACTTTTTTGGGACAGCCTTTTGAGTCACCATCCCTGCTGGAATTGGCTTCGCTACCGTACAATCTCGAGCGATATGTCCTTCCTTTCCACAATTATAGCATACCTTGAACTGTTGTGGACAGTTTGGGCTGATATATCCCTCTTTTCGCATTTATAGCATACGACCGGTGGTCGTTCTCCTCCCTTAGAACCAGTTGTTGTTGGTGCTAACGTCTTCACATTGTCATTATTGTATCTTCTCTTTTTAAAATCTCCTCCCGACTCGCTTCTTCTATTATCATGGCCATGATTACCACCAAAATGGTTGCCGCTCTTGTCCGCATTTTTCTTTCCGCGCTGATTATCGTTGCTCTGATGACTGCTGTCACCGGTATGACCCTGGTTGTGGTCCCTCGGTTGAACATACTCGTTATCTCGCTCTAATAATTGAGCCCTGTTGACAACATCTGAATATAGAGAAAATTTATGAGAAATGAGATACTGACGTATGTCGGGTTTCAAACCTCTCAGAAACATCCGCGTCATACGTTCTTCATTCTCCACCAAATGAGGTGCAAACCTGGATAACTCCGCGAATTTTGCCTCGCATCGACACCGCCATGTTGTTCTGCTCCAGGTCCTAATAAACTCTACTCCTTCATATACGAAATACTTTCAGGAAAGTATTTGTCATTGAACAGTTTCTGAAATGTTTCCCAAGACATGCTGAGTGCGGCTAGATGGGTATGCTTCACAGATTCCCACTAGTAATCTGCCTCGTTACGGAACATAAAGGTGGCGAATGGAACTTTCTGTTCCTCCGTGCATCCCAAGATGTCGAATATCTTGGTAATTTGCTTGACCCGTCTCCTCCTTAATCGGATCCGGTTTTCCCCAGAATTCTGGTGGTCCTAACTCTTTGAACTGCTTGGCTATGACAAACCGTGCGTTGCTATCATTTCCGCCTCTATTTTGTACACGAGTCTCCTTCGTCTGATTTTGCATGAACGGTAAAAATCTTCTAAACATTTCATCGTTCATCGTCTGATCAGTGGTGTTGTTTACAGGAGGAACATTGCTTACTCACATTGCGCTTTTCCTCATTGGTGGGTAAAGGTGTCTCCACGGTCTCATTTACTCCATTTATTAACATTCTCGGTTGCCATTCTCAAATACTGCCATAAAACAAGGGTTAATTGAAGAAATTAACATATCACATAATATCCCTATATTCTGACCAACCAACAAATAAGCTTAGGTAGGACACACTAGCGAAGGATTTACTCGTCTCTACCCTCCTAGTTCTATTCCTCGATCTCCGCCAGAGATCATATCCCTAAGCTCTGATACCAACTGTGACGCCCCCAAAATAGGTATACAACACCCATTCTGAGTTGCCAAATACATGGTATAGAAACAACTACAACTTTATTAATACAATTTTTGTGCAAAATATGACAACACATAAATTGTAAGTTTAAAAACAAATATTGTCTTCTAGACAATATCAATACTCAAATAAGTCCTCATTACAATTATTGATACACTATTTTACAAAATAGTGAGGACTACTAAAACGACTTTCTAGAACCTTCATTCCATACCCCGACTAGTACTCGCTACATTCTTGCCTCCTGAGAAGATAAATGGAACAAAAAGGAAAAGGGTGAGCTCAACTATCCCAGTAAAGAATATTATGACTAAGATAACATAGAATAAATTATCTTTAGTCCTCAACAGGGAAAAATCTGATAGAATACAATAGACAACAAGTTTTAAATCAATATTCGCAGCGGAAATAATAATTCATTAGAAGAGTTACGTAGAGAATGACTTTCTTCTATGAATTTAAAAGTTTATCATCATTATTTTATCCCTGTAACATCAATCAATATACATCTTGAATCAAATATTCATCTTTGCACTACAGGCCAAAGATATTCATCAGTTGGTCATGTTCATCTCAACACATGTACATCTTTGCACTACGAGCCAAAGATATTCATAAGAAAATCAACCATCTTTGCACTACAGGCCAAAGATATTCAGTAATATCATCATTTAGGGACCGAGGATAATGAAAATATTTTTAAAAAAAAGCGAATCCAAAGAAACAAAAGAACAAATAATAAGGATTCGTACTTTAAAACATAAATCAAGTTCAAAATACTTCATAAATAACCATAGTGAAGTAAAATTCAAGAATGATCAAAACATGAATACAATCAAAGCTAGTATCCATAATAGATATCTTGGACAAAAATGAAAATTTAATTTTTTGTGAATAATGTAAATGATTCGTGAATAGTGTCGATATCGTGAATAGTAACCCCAGCACTAAAAGACAAGAATTTCACAAGAAAATCTTTACCAATATTCCTAAGATAATGATATTGAAAGAGATAATATCATTTATAAAAAAACATCCCTTACCTCGAAAAGACAGATTTCATTTGGAATAATGGATATAGTCTTTGAAGGAACTTGTACTCAGATATAGCAACATTCAAAGTCTCAAAATACTCACAAGAATACGCTCGATAATATAGAGAGAGAAAGAGACAAAACTTGTTTCTGGTGTGATTTTCAATTCTAACCTAAGCACCCTATTTATAAGAAATTGCTTAGAACACCAAAGCAGAAAATTTAACAAAATATTAATATTATTTATTTAAATTCCTACGCCCACCTTGAATAACTGAATTTAACCATTTCAACAACCAGTGGGGCCCACCAAACATATCAAAAACATTTTTCTTTTAAAAAATATTAAACTTTAAAAAAACAATTATTCCAGAACTTCAGAACTTCAATAATTCATAATAAATAACCCTTTTATCAGAAAAATTCAAATCTTATGTCCATTCCATAGGAAATTTAATTCTTTACAACTTTGCAGAAGAAAGTTTTTCCAAATTCCAAACAGAAATTGACTAAAATCCACATACGGACGATTTTACAGGTTATAATCAAATTTCAGTCAAGAAATGGGGTCCACAAACATGAAAAAACATGTTTTAAATATTTTTAGTAACAAAAACACTCTTCCTCCTCATTTAATCATATATCACACATTCGTTGTAAAAATATCACCATTATTATATTATTAAAATATAATAATTTATTTAAATGAATTATTTTATCAGAAAATAATAATTTTCAACAATTATCACATTAAAAATTTTCTCCATCTATATCCACATAAAATGAATATTTTTCTTATCATATAAATCAATAATTAATTATTCACAAATAATATTACGTAATCGCAATATCGACAACCGCATAGCTCCCTAGAAAGGGGGGCTTCCAATAAGGATTTCTCCTTCATGGCAGCGCAATTAGGTGACCAAACCTCTCCTTAAACAGAAATTTTTAGACATTGCCAATATTGCTATCTAATAATATTATTCAAATAATATGAATTATTGATGCGATAATGAAAAATACTGTGTAATGACAATTATTGAAACAACAATAATATAAAATATCAACGCAGCAATTATTGAATCAATAAAATAAAATATTGAACAGTAATTACTGTAACAATTATTGAGTAGTGCCTTCTTACGTAAGAATCAATAATTGGTGCAATACCGTGTGCTACTATGTTTTAACCACCGAGTATTTCAACAGTATTAATGGTAACAACTACGCCATTATTTATAAACAACTTATACTTGTCGCTTTCTTCATCTAATTGCTTTCCGTTATGGGGCCCACACAAGGCTGCGCCGTCGTATGAATATTCCCCGACAGTAAGAATATTCTACGACCAAACGAATATTCCCCGACAACAATGAATATTTTATAACCACTTGCTTATTTAAAATATTTGCGCATTCTAACCACATTAATCAAATCAACCCTTACTATTTCAAAATAATAAATAGAGGAAATTTAATTTCATTTATAATAAGTTGGGGTCTTACATTGCCTCCCAGTTAGCGCTTGAATTACAGTCTTTCAGCCTGACTTTGACAGGTCAACGCTATCCAATTCCTCTTCGATGATTGAGGAACCCTCCATCCATCGGAAATAATATAACTTTTGGTAGGTTCCCATTTGTGATGGCTATCGAATTAAAGTCACCTAGCATGCTTTGTTTAAATAAGTGCCCAAATGAGAATGTTGAATAACTAGGTGCTTTTCCATCTGTTGAGCCTATGATTCGATTAGGGCTTTGAGGCTTGGCAAAAACAACGGGCTCTTCTTCTATCTTCTCCTCCTCATCCCACCATGGCTTTACATTTGTACTAGCTCTCATGTCATAAAGAGCCTTATCAACGACATGACTACCAAGCGGGCACGGTTTTGCAAATCTAACTGGACCCTTGATCTTTGGTGGAGAAGGAACTTAGGGTACTAATAACATCGACTCATCCTCATTAGTAGTCATAGTTAGTTCTTCACCGACCTTATTTTTATTATCCCCACTTGTCTCCTCTTTTTCAACATCTCGTGTCTCATCGAGTTGTAGATTTTGTTCAGGCACTTCGTCAATCTCGGAATCCAAGTCAGAACACCAATTATATTAAGGACAGTTGTTCAAGGCTTTGAACATTTGATATATCTTATTCTGAAGATTCTGAATTGACCGCTCTTGATTAATCCTTCTCTCCTCATTTGATGCTACGAATTTGGACAACAATTCCACTACCCCTGAATTATCAGTCTCAGTATTGGAATCCATGTATTGAGGACCATGGGTTGAAGTGGTGATGAGTTGTTCCATCTGGTGCTAAAAATTGTGGCTCGATATTTCTTGACTCATCATCCTCTCCTCTTGGTTTGCTATGATCTTTGACATGAATTCCTCCAAGTTTGACTTTTCTTCTTGAAATGGAAGTTGACATGAGAATTCCGAAGTGTATGATGGATTTAGAGCAGAGTATTGATCTTCATAATTGAAACTCCATGAAGAATCCGGGTGAAACCCCCAATCTTGATGATAGTTGTTGGGATAGACATAATTGTTGGCGTAATCACCACCACACTGTAACAGCTCAAAACTGATGGCGCATTGATGACTCAGATGATTTCTAGCACAATAATCACAAATAACCGCCACACTTTAACGACGTTATGCTGCAAAAGCGTCCAACTTCCTCGAAAGTGTCTCAATCTGTGCTGACAATGCAAAAAATGTATTGAGCCCACCAATTCTTGTGTCCCTTGGTGGAGTCATATTTATGTATGGCCATTGATAATTGCATCCATCCATGGTACCTAAAAAGAAAGAAAAATAGGGAGAGAATTAAATAAAAAGAAAAAAAATGTTTAAATTAAGACTAATTTGATTGAAGCTAATATTGGCAAAAAAATATTAAACTAATTCCCCGGCAACGGCGCCAAAAACTTGTTGGGTAAAATCTAATTACGCACAACACGCAAGTATAAATGGTCAACAAGTAATAAAATAAAAGTAGAGTATCGTTCCCACGAGGAATTGTTTAATAAAAATCACCAAGTATTAACCCGTAACCAACTCAATCTTATTTAAATGAATGAATTTCAAATTATATAATTAAACTACTATTAAATTCCACTAGTTAAATTAAGATTACGGAGATTTAAAATCACAACTTCACTTATTATTTCATTTAAGTTAACACACTTCTCATCAATTATTCTCTATTCTAAATTGTTAATCAAGAACACTAAAGCAGATAAAACCACCTCTCGATGTATAATACCCATACTCACTTAAATCCACAGATGATAGAATTAAGCAAGACACCCTAATTAACTAATCCACTATATCTCTATGTGAATTACAATTAAAAAGGATATAAAGCACAAGTTCTCTATAAGATTACATATGGCGTAAAGGAATATCTCTATCCTAAACACGAATCATGAATTCTATCTATGCAGAAATCACAAACACATGCTATTATGATCAGATCTAAATCTAAACTTCATTTCTCGAGTTCATATAGATTATCACGGTAATTGATGGCCAATTAATTAAAAAATTAAGTCCAATTCACAATAGACAATCCTCACAATAGAACATAATAATTGATAACGAAACATATTAAAATAAACTACACAATAAGATCCATTATAATCTCAAACAAAGAATTAGTTCATTGAATTAAAACTAAGAATTCACACTTGAATACATATTAAAAGATAAGAATAAGATTAAGAAAAAGAAGTGAATCTGTTGTCGACAAATTCGTCCTCCGTCTCGCTCTTGATCTGGATCTCCAAAGGCTTCCAAGTGCTTCAATATCCAAATCTCATAAGAACTAGTGTTTTCTCCTATTCTACTCTAATCTAATCTAATAGAATCTTCTCTCTCTCTCCCCTAATCCTTGTGATTCTCCTCCTTTTATATGTCTTTAAGTTCTCTTGGAAGTCCTTGAGTCAATCGGATCGAACTAATCCTTCTCGAACTCAAATTCGGACAAAAAATGACTTTTATCGCAGCATTCTCCGTCTCCGACGGGTTTTTTATTCGAATGCCCGCCCGTGGCGTAGGGGTTCTGCTTATGCGCTTAAACCCCCGCCTCAAATGGGTTTTTGTGAAGAGAAAGTTTCACCTTGCCGGAGTCCTTTTTCTCTGATGTCCTCTCTCGTAAAACGGCCATAAAGTTTGATCGGGGAGGAGTTACGGGGCCTGCACCTATAAAATCGAAGCTATTGATGAGCTCTACAACTTTCATTCTTTGAGAATTGAGAAATTCTAGCCGAAACAAGATCAAAATCGAGCTTGAAGTAGATGATGTGTAAATTGCAAGCATGAGAACTCTTAGCTTTGATCTTCGTTGATAAAAAGGCCATAACTCTTGCATCGGAACTCCGATTGGGATGATTCAAGATGTTCTGGTAATCTAAAAAGAAGCTCTACAGTATAATCCAAGTTCCAAGCCAAAAACATGCATCCAACTTAGTGTTAAAAGCCCTGCAATCTCCCCTTCTTGTATTTGCTTGCATATTTTAGTCCAAAAGATGTCTGAATTGCTTTTCATTGCTTCTTCATGCCAATGTTATGTCATAGCCTACAAAATAACATAAAATGTATGAAAAGTAACTAATAAACATAGGTTTAAGCAACTAATTTAAGTAATAGATACCGGATAAGTAGGTATAAAACCTACTTATCAGTAACGGCTTACAATGACCAGTCCCTTCGAGAGGTATGTCATCATCAGTGAAAGATATCACATTGTTGTTAAAAATGTGATCAACCAGATGTTGGAATTTTTCCACATCCACTGATTTCGGTAAATGGGCTTCTTCAAAGACCCTTAGCAAGATCTTCTTGTGATCTTCGGAAGAGAAAACCAAGTCCAATATGGAAATTTGTTGTGAAGCCTCTCTCAAGCTTAAAACCACCTTGGCTTCATTATGGCCCATAGTACGGAGTAACTCTTCAATCCTCTCAATGGTAATTTTCTCCTTTGATTTGATGGTAGGCTTCATCACCCGATGGGGAAGATATAGTGGATTCTCCTTCGACACTGCAGCAGTTGTATGTGATTTCAATCCTTCAGCATTTCCATAATTCCATGGTACTTTGTGTAGGCTGACAACATGATACTGTGGCCTAGATGGCAATGCAATTAGCTTCGGTGCAGCCACTTTTAAAGGATTGTCAACACCTTTGAGTGGAATTGCTTTTATGGTGAGTGGACTGGTATCCTCATCAGCCTTAGAGGATATAACTGCTACAACATCCTTCCATTTCGTAGGATATGTATTCCCACTCTCGAGTAACAAAGTGTCATCGTCTTCCATCTGCAGGACACCGCTTTCAATTAAATTCTGAATTAAATGGCGGAGTGCCCAGCATTCTTCTGTGCTGTGACCGTGAGAATGGGAATGGTACTGGCATACTCCATTAGAATTGAACCATCTTGAGTGGGGATTAATTGGAGTTAAAAGGGATGTAATTCTTTCTTCATTGATCAGCATCTGAAATATCTCCTCCATAGGTTGGCCAAGGTATGTAAATTCCCATCTGTTGGTAAAATCCTGACGGGCTTTGGCACTTGCTCTTTTTGCAACTTTATCCTCCAGTGTTTCATTTTCTGAAGGCGATGATGGAGTATTTATAACAAAAGGAAGGAGACTAGCATGCTCCTGACTGACTAACTGGCATGTGACTTGGTGCTGATGGATCACCAGTTCTGCCAATTGCTCTACTTGCTTACAAAGAGCTTTAATCTTTTATTCCATAACAAACTGGAACTGTGCGTAATCCCATTTGTCAGCACCGTCTTTGCTGGTCTGGAAGATTCAACAACGTAATTGGAACTCTGCCCACTGCTCCAATTAATCATATTAACCTCTTCTTCTTTTTGTTGATGAAGAGGGTTGTCTTGCACATGAGGTTGGTCGGGTTTAGTCACCACAATCTCCCCGTTACCGATTAAATCCTAGATCTTGTATTTCAAGGCCCGGAAATCCTAAGTATCATGTCCTGGCGCTCCAGCATGATAAGCACAATTTTTGTTAGCATTGAAACCCTTCCCATTCGGGTTGCCTGGTGGAAGAAGATGAGTAATTTTCTTCTGAGTTGTCAGAAGATTGAGAACATTCTCGAGCGAATCCCCTAGGGGTGTGAACACTCAATTGCGTCGAACTTCTCCACCCTTTGGCAATGTGGGGTTAGAAGACTGTGCTTGAAAAGGGGAGTAGTTTCTCCTCTGGATAGGCATGTTATGACTGCCTTTCTGACCTTGTAGTATCAAGGAAACATCTTCCTCTTTCTTTTTATGGACCCTCCGGGGGTTGTTTCCATAAGTTCCAGACTGGATGTGCTCAGCAACAGCTTTTAGAGCGGCTAGGTCTTGGATCTTTCCTGATTTCAATCCCATCTCAGCCATCTCTCCATGTTTGATCATTTCAGAAAATGGCTTGCCAATGCCAGCTAAGACTTTCTTATAGAAGGGAGCTTCTTGTATGTCTATGAAGGTCCTCACCATTTCTGACTCAGTCATAGAGGGAATAACTTGAGCAGCAAGGCGTCTCCACCTTTGAGCATATTCTCTGAAAGACTCATTAGACTGTTTCTTGACCTTGGTAATTTGGTACCGGTCAGGAGCCATTTGAGACTGGAAGCTGTACTAACTGAGGAAGGCATGAGCTAGCTCCTCCCAGCTGTGGATCTTAGAATTTTCTAATCTGGTATACCATGATCGGGCTTCTCCAGTTAAACTCTTTTGAAACAACTGCATTCTGAGATTCTCATCCTCGGCATAAGATCCGAGTTCTCCAATGAATACCTTCAAATGTATGTAAGGATCCCCTAACCCATCATACTTTTCAAATTCAGGAGTCTTGAACTTTTCTAGATAATGCACACAAGGGAATATACAAAGGTCAGCATATAAAACACTCCCGTGTGCTCCAATTCCTTTGATTGAATGAATGGTTTCTTCTATTTGAAGGACTTTTTTCCTGATATCACCAGTGTCTGGATCTTCTTTAAGATGGGTGTTTTTAGGGGTTTTGTTGGATGTATCCAACTAAAGTTCCAGAATTGTTTTATCCGAACCTTGGGTTCCTCCTTGTGTAGAGGATTCTGTATGTACTGGTATTCGCAAACCCTAATTAAACTTGTGTAGTTCTTTAAGCAGAACGGCCAAATCTGCAATTTATTTGCTTAATCCATCAAACTCTTCACGAGAGTCAAGAGCAAGATTAGATTGGTCAGATGAAGACATAATTGGTTATAGGCTCGTGGCCTTTTTGGACTTTGAGCTGGTAACAGGCCCAATTGTTTCCCTACAAAAACTTGCATAGTTTAGTTTTAGGGAATGTATAAATATTTACATACTATCATAACATGTCCATTTTAGGAGTATTATCTTGCAAAACGGGTATCAATTGTTTGTAACATAGGATAGCATGCCAGGCTTTAATATGCATGTATATTCTTCATATTTCCATTACATAGAGATTGACATGGAATAAAATTACAAGTAATTATTTTTACAAGTAATTAAAAATGGAAAGCATGAAGAGACTATGACGCCCCCAAAATAGGTATACAACACCCATTCCGAGTCGCCAAATACATGGTACATAAAGCAAACTACAACTTCAATAATACAAATGTGTCGTGAAATACGCACAATACATACCGTGAGTTTAAATACAAATATTGTCTTCTGCATAATATCCACACGCAAATAAGTCCTCATTACAATTATTCAAACACTATTTTATAGAAATAGTGAGGATCGCTAAAACATCTTCCTAGAACCATCACTCCATACCCCGACTCGATCCTCGCTATATACTCTCACCTCCCGAGAAGAAAAATGGAACAAAAAGGAAAGGGTAAGCTCAACTAGCCCAGTAAAGAATATTATGACTAAGATAATATACAACAAATTATCGTTAGTCTTCAACAGGGAAAAATCTAATAAAATATAATAGACAACAAGTTTTAGATCAACAAATGCAAATGAAATAAAGAATCCATTGAAGAGTCACGTAGAGAATGAATTCTACCGCCTTCTAAGATTTAAAAGTCCATCATCAATATTTCATCCTCAGTAACAACAATCAATATAAATCTTTAATCATCTTTGCACTACAGCCAAAGATATTCATTTGTATCACCAATTGGTCATGTTCATCTCAACACTGCTCATCTTTGCACTACGGCCAAAGAGATTCATCGCTTTAATCATTCATCTTTGCACTACAGCCAAAAGATATTCATCAAGTATCACCATTAAGGACCGATGATGATGAAAAACATTTTAAGAACGAATCTAGTGAGATAGAGGACAAATATTAGGATTCGCACAAATGCTTTGTCCAAGATCAATAATACTTTATAACAACCGATTTTGAAGCGTAACTCAAAAATAACGATCAAAACATGGATACAATCAAAGATAGTAGCCAAAATAGATATTTTGGACAAAAAGAAGAAATTTCATTTTTCATGAATAAAGGTCGATTCGTGAATAAAGGTCGATACGTGAATAATGTCGCATACGTGAATAAGAATCCGACACCAAAAGATAGAAATTTCACAAAAACATCATCACGCTCGTGAATAAGACTCGTGAATAATAACTCGTGAATAAGAATCATGAATAAGAATATGAATAAGAATCTACATGAAAAAGTTCCAAATTGATAAAAAGTTCGTAATAATATTTCGGCCATAATGATATCAAGAAGATAATATCATTTAAGAAGAAACAACATCCCTTACCTCAAAATAACCGTATTTTCGATCGATTTCTAGATAAGGTCGATGTAAACTCGCACCGATATAGCAACACTCAAAGTATACTCACAAGAATACGCCGATAATATAGAGAGAGAAGAGAGAAAACTTTGTTTCGTGTGATTTTCAATTCTAACTTAGCCTCTATTTATAGGAAAATGCTAGAACGCCAAAGGAGACTAAAATAATAAAATATTATTTTCTTTTTCTTATTCCACACCAACCTTCACCAACCAATTTTGAAAGCCATCAGCCATCTTTGAACAAAAATAGCAGCCCACATGTGTATTCCACACCAACCAAAAAGTGGGTCCCATCCATAAATTAATAAAAATTATTTTATTCTTCAAAACTTCAACAATTCATAAAAAATAGCTCTGCTATCGTAAAATTCAAACTCACGACTTTCCATAGAAAATTCCATTATCTACAACTTTGCGGCGTATGGAAGTTTTCCCAAATTCCAAACAAAAATTGACCAAAATCCACAAACTACCGATTTTACAGCTTTATAATAAATTTTCTATTAAGAATTGTGGTCCACCGACACACAAAATATGTGTTAAACATTTAATCCAACAAAAATACTCTTCCTCCTCATTTATTCATATATCCCACATTCATTGTAAAAATATCACCATTAATATATTATTAAAATAATATATTTAAATAAATTATTTTATCGTAAAAGATAAAATATTAATTTTCAACAATTGTCACATTAAAATTTTCTTTATTTATATCCACATAAAATCAATATTTTTCTCATCATATAAATCAATAATTAATTATTCACAAATAATATTATACGTAATCACATTATCGACAACCAAGCAGCTCCTGTGATGTAGGGGCTTTCCAATAAGGATTTCTCCTTATCGGCGCAATTAATTAGGTGACCAAACCTCTCCTTAGATGTAACTTTCTAGACATTGCCAATAATGTTATCTCGATAATATTATTCAAATAATATGAATTATTGATCCGATAATGGAAAATACTCGCAAAGACAATTATTGAAACAATAATAATATAAATATCAACGCAAAGAATTATCGAATCAATAAAATAAAATAATGAATAAAGAATTATCGTGATAATTATCGAGTAGTGGCTTTCACGTAAGGATCAATAATTCAACAATATCGCAATACCGTAGCCATACTATGCAACCACGCGATATTATCAGATTTTAACCACCGTGTAACCCAACAAAGCTTTAATTCAGTAATAATTTACGCCTTATTTATAAAACTCAATCTTTGTCGCTTTCTTTCATCCATCTGCTTTTCCAAGTTATGGGGCCAACAAATGACTACCACCGTCAGATTTGAGATTCTCGACAAAAGAATATTCCACGACCAAACGAATATTCCCTAACAATAATGAATATTTTATAACCACTTGCTTATTTTGTAAACTTTGCACATTTCACTCATAACCAAAGCATTATATCCAATTACCACCTTATTAATCAAGAATAATAATTAGAGGAAATTTGATTTTATTTATAAAAAGTTGGGGTCTTACAACCTCCCCTCCTTAAGAAATTTCGTCCTCGAAATCGACGTGACGTACACTGTGTGTTTTGAAAAGATGAAGATACCTCGCTTTTATTTTCGCTTCTAACTCCTGTGTCATTTCCTCAATAAAGCATGGTTTCTCCACAAAACTTTAACTTGTGGTATAACCCCAGACATAGGACATGTTCTTTCCTATCCAAGATCTTGACAGTACTTCTTCGACGTTAAGTCTTCTATTATCTCATCCGGTTCTAACTCAATGACGTGGTTCGGATCGTCCACATATTTACGTAACATCGATATATGAAAAACGCATGAACACGCCATATTTGGTGATGAAACGAGTCTATAGGCCACGCCCTATTCGATCGAGAATTTCAAATGGATTAATAAATCAAGGTTCGAGCTTTCTCACCTCACCGATTCTCGCTTTTAAATAACAACTTCTTGACCTCCTTCTTCAAATTCATCACCCGGTGTAGCTTGAACAACTTTAACTTTATCGATTAAAGTCGATTATACTCAGATATCATCACGCGGGTACCTAGAGTTTTCATCTCCATCTCTATTATTTGTAAATTATACAAAATTAGTCTTTGACAATATCGCACTCAGATTTGATACGATCTTCTACTCAACACGCCGCCTACCACGCTCGCTTTTCCAGATGGCATGGTTAGTAACATGTCTTTGAAATGAGTCTCCTCTCGAGTTCTTCAAGCTCTTCCCACATTCCTTGCTCCATTCAAATTTTGTATCTCTACGAGTCACCGCATTAATGGAATAGCAATTCGAGAATATCCTTCAACGAATCTCCGATAATAACCAACTAAGCCTCTAAAGCTACGATTTCGATTATCGACTTAGGTTGTTCTCAATCGTGATTCATATCCCAACCTTGATAAAGACGTTACAAATGACACCTATCGCTTTACTATCGCATCTAATATAGTGTCCCCACAGAGAGTTTGGCTTCGCATTCCACAAAAGAAGTCACCAGATAAAGGCTCAGTACCAAATTCTATAGTTGAATTTTTAACTCCTCAAGTTCAATAGAGCCATTCGATATGAGTTTTAGAAATGAGTTTTGTACCATGTTCAAAGTCGATACAAAATTTAATATCGTGCTTTGGGAGTAAGCCAAGAAATTCTCCAGAAATACGCCGGAAATTCACTAATAATAGAAATATTATTCAAATTTAACGATTTTTGTCCAAGTCCATAACATGGGCTAAGAAAAGTTTGACATCTGCTTTTCAATAAACAAATGGCTTTATAATTTAATATGAAAGAGTTTGACTTCAATGGTTTGGTTGTTTGAATTCAATAATAAAGTTGTTTAGGAATATGAAAACTAACAACCTTACGTAAAGCAATCAATTTTGGCATAATGAGTAGTTAATCAATCAATCTCTAAAATCACATCAAAAGCAAGTATCTTCAAAGAGATAAGATCAACAGTAAGGTGATGGTGCCAACTTGAATCAAACAAGATTTATAAACAAAGGATGTGATGAAAGTTTCTCCTAACTGAGTTTCCACAGATAGTCAAAGTCTAATTTCTCCTGAGTCAAGTTCAAACGCTGAGCGCAAGCAAGAGAGAGATAAAGAATGGGTAGAACCCAGATTCAGTAAGGTATAAACTTCGCAAGAATTTATAATTAACTAACCTGCTAAACTTCGTCGTTCCTCGATTCTCGACTACCACAAAAAAATGCTTTCAGAACCGCTGACTTTGACTTTTCTCGGGACAAACCTTTTGAGTCACCATCCCCTCACTGGACTTGGTTTCGCTTACAAAGGCAATCTCGAGCGATATGTCCTTCCTTTCCACAGCTTATAACATACCTTAAACTGTTATGGGTAGTTTAATGATATGTCCTCTTTCCAAGATTTGTAACATACGACCGGTGGTCTTTCTCCTCCTCGAACCAATTGCTATCGGCTACCGACATCTTCACATGGTCGTTGTTGAATCTCCTTTTTAAATCTCCTCCCCGACTCGCTTCTTCTATTTTCATGGCCACGATTACCACCGAGTGGTTACCGCTTTTGTCCGTATTCTTTCCTCCTCACCGGTTATCATCGCTTTTGATGATCAAGGCCACACCGATATGACTCGTCAGGGTCCCTCGATCGAGTATACTCACTATCTCGCCTAATAATTGAGCCCTATTTACAACATCCTAATACGTAGAAAATTTATGAGATATAAGGTATCGACAAATCTCGGTTTTAGACCTCTCGTAAACATTCGCTGCCATATGCGCTCCTCATTCTCCACCAAATGAGGTGCAAACCGATAACTCGCGAACTTTGCCTCGTGATCGAGACACCGCCATGTTGTTCTCGCTTCCAGTTTAATAAACTCTACCTCTTTCATATGACGAAATACTTTCAGAAAGTACTTGTCATTGAAAAGTTTCAAAATCTTCCCAAGACATGTTGAGTGCATCCGGTCAGTACGCCTACGATTCCCACCAAAGAATTTGCTTCACCACGAAACATAAGGTGGCGAATGGAACCTTCGTTCCTCCGCATCCCAAGACATCAAATATCTTGGTAATTTGCTTGACCCACGTTTCGCTGATCGGATCCGCTTTTCCATGGAAATCGTGGTCCCAACTCTTTGAATTGTTTGGTCGTGATAAACCGCAGCATTACTATCATTTCCACCCGTATTTTGTACACGAAGTCTCCTCGTCCTAATTTTGCATGAACCGCAAAAAGCTTCTAAACATCTTGTCGCTCATCATCTACTCAAGGCGTTGTTCACAGGAGGAACATTGCCACCTGTCAGACGCTTCCTCCTCGTCAGTGACCTACTGCGCCTCCACTTGGCCTCATTTACTCCATCGTTAATATTCTCAATGACATTCTCAAATATTATCATAAAACAAGGGTTAATTAAACAAATTAACATGTCACATAATATCCCTATATTATGACCGACCAACAAATAAGCTTAGGTAGGACACACTAACAAGGATTTACTCTGCCTCCCCTCCTAGTTCTATTCCCCGATCTCCGCCAGAGATCATATCCCTAAGCTCGATATTAATCGTGACGCCCCCAAAATAGGTATACAACACCCATTCTCGAGTCGCCAAATACATGGTACATAAAGCAAACTACAACTTCAATAATACAAATGTCGTGTGAAATACGCATAATACATACTATGAGTTTAAATACAAATATTGTCTTCTAGATAATATCCACACGCAAATAAGTCCTCATTACAATTATTCAAATACTATTTTATAGAAATAGTGAGGATCGCTAAAACATCTTCCTTAGAACCATCACCCATACCCCGACTCGATCCTCGCTATGTTCTCACCTCCCGAGAAGAAAAAAAATGGAACAAAAAGGAAAGGGTGAGCTCAACTAGCCCAAAGAAAGAATATTATGACTAAGATAATATACAACAAATTATCGTTAGTCTTCAACAGGAAAAATCTAATAAAATATAATAGACAACAAGTTTTAGATCAACAAATGCAAATGAAATAAAGAATCCATTAAAAGAGTCACGTAGAGAATGAATTCTACCGCCTTCTAAGATTTAAAAGTCCATCATCAATATTTCATCCCCGTAACAAACAATCAATATAAATCTTTAATCATCTTTGCACTACAAAGCCAAAGATATTCATTTGTATCACCAAATGGTCATGTTCATCTCAACACTGCTCATCTTTGCACTACTACGCCAAAGAGATTCATCGCTTTAATCATTCATCTTTGCACTACAGGCCAAATATATTCATCAAGTATCACCATTAAGGACTGATGATGATGAAAAACATTTTTAAGAACGAATCTAGTGAGATAGAAGGACAAATATTAGGGATTCGTACCACAGTTTGTCCAAGATCAATAATACTTTATAACAACTGATTTTGAAGCAGAACTCAAAAATAACGATCAAAACATGGATACAATCAAAGATAGTAGCCAAAATAGATATTTTGGACAAAAAGAAGAAATTTCATTTTTTCATGAATAGTGTCAGATTCGTGAATAAAGGTCGATACGTGAATAATGCCGCATACGTGAATAGTAACTCCGACACCAAAAGATAGAAATTTCACAAAAACATCATCACGCTCTGAATAGTACTGTGAATAGTACTTTGAATAAGAATCATGAATAAGAACTCATGAATAAGAACTCATGAATAAGAACTCTTGAATAGTAACTCATGAATAGTAATCTCGACATGAAAAAAGTTCCAAATTGATAAAAAGTTCGTAATAATATTTCAAGATAATGATATCAAGAAGATAATATCATTTAAGAAGAAACAACATCCCTTACCTCAAAATAACCGTATTTCCGATCGAATTTCAGATAAGGTCGATGTAAACTCGCACTGTATAACAACACTCAAAGTATACTCACAAGAATACGCCGATAATATAGAGAGAAAGAGAGAAAACTTTGTTTCGTGTGATTTTCAATTCTAACTTAGCCTCTATTTATAGGAAAATGCTAGAACGCCAAAAGGAGACTAAAATAATAAAATATCATTTTCTTTTTCTTATTCCACACCAACCTTCACCAACCAATTTTGAAAGCCATCACCCATCTTTGAACAAAAATAGCAAATTCACATGTGTATTCCACACCAACCAAAAAGTGGGTCCCACCCATAAATTAATAAAAAAATTATTTTATTCTCCTAAACTTCAACAATTCATAAAAATATCAAAAAAATTCAAACTCACGACTTTCCATAGAAAATTCCATTATCTACAATTTTATGTATGGAAGTTTTCCCAAATTCCAAACAAAATTGACCAAAATCCATAAACTACCGATTTTACGCCTATAATAAATTTTCATCAAGAATTGTGTCCACCGACACAAAAACATGTGTTAAACATTTAATCCAACAAAAATACTCTTCCTCCTCTTTTATTCATATATCCCACATTCATTGTAAAAATATCATCATTAATATATTATTAAAATAATATATTTAAATAAATTATTTTATCGTAAAAAGATAAAATATTAATTTTCAACAATTGTCACATTAAAAATTTTCTTTATTTATATCCACATAAAAATCAATATTTTCCTCATCATATAAATCAATAATTAATTATTCACAAATAATATTACGTAATCACATTATTGACAACCAAGCGCCTCCTGTGATGTAGGGGCTTTCCAATAAGGATTTCTCCTCATCAAGCGCAATTTAGGTGACCAAACCTCTCCTCGATGTAACTTTTCTAGACATTGCCAATAATATTATTATATTATTCAAATAATATAAATTATTGATCCGATAATGGAGATATCGTTTCAAAGACAATTATTGAACAACAATAATATAAAATATCAACGCAAAGAATTATCAATCAATAAAATAAAATATTGAATAAGAATTCCGTAATAATTATCGTGGCATACGCATGCAATAATTCAACAATCTTCTTGTAACCCGCGCGTATTATCGTATTTTAACCACGCATATTATGTAACCCAACAACCGTAACCCAACAAAGGTTAACATAATTTACGCCGTTATTTATAAAACTCAATCTTTGTCGTTTTCTTTCATCCATCTGTTTTCCGTTATGGGGCCCACAAATGACTGCGCCGTCGTACGGAGATTCTCGACAAAAGAATATTCCACGACCAAACAAATATTCCCCGATAATAATGAATATTTTATAACCACTTGCTTATTTTGTAAACTTTGCACATTTCACCCATAACCAAAGCATTATATCAAATTACCACCTTATTAATCAAGAATAATAATTAGAGGAAATTCGATTTTATTTATAAAAAGTTGGGGTCTTACACACACAACATACATTCACATGCAACGTGTCTCACCGTTATGGGAATGATGACATGTGCAAAGCACTAATATCACAGATAGATATATTGCAGTGTAGTAAGTAAAATGCATTAGTACACATTCATCAAAAATATAAATGCAACATCTATACACAAGCATGTAACAGTTTTGAAAAAACTTGTAGTAGTGGCTTAAGTCCTCTTACTGGAATCCCCAGCAGAGTCGCCACATGTCGACGTCGGGATTTTTACTGTCCCTTTTCTGTTCTTGTCTTTTGGTGTTCTCATGTTAGGTGAGATTTATTTGAAAAAACAAGTTGTGAAAAGGTTCGACATTTATATGTCGACGATTAGACTATAAGAGTCGCCAGTTGGTGTTTTTAAATGGTTGCACCAATACAACCGAGAAAAGGTTTGCACATTGACCATGTGATGTAACACTGTTAAACTGGTCTGTGAAACTGAGATTCGTTAGGGTCCGGGGACTTGCTTATGCGGAGGGAAGGTGTTAGGCACCCCTCGACATCCATGTTACCACGGTGACCGCTATTTTTTCAATTAAACTGTTATATTAATGTGTGTGTGTATGGGTCAGTGTGCAATTATTTGGAAGCAGTGCTATGCCTCATTCGCACCTATATACAAAGGGTTTGAATTTATATAAAAATTTAGTTTTAAACAAGATATAGCAATGATGTTTTATAAAAGAGGTTTTTCAAACCCTTATGCTCAATAGTAATTAAGGCCTTTGATACTTCCATTTTATTAAATGTTCGGCTTGATTGCTTTTATTTTTTGAGATGCGAAGCATCTTCGAGAAAATAATGTACAAAGCAGTGCCGAACTCCTCATGGGCATGAAAGACATCTAAGGAAATTCAAACATAGTGAATAATTTACAAGCTGCTTACAACTGAAAATGTCCATCACGGGAGCCGAATCTAAATTCAGTAGGCTAAATCTGTGATCACATGATTCCTAGGCTTACATGATGCCGCAATTTATATGAAAGCAGTAAGCAGTTATATATATATAAGTTGTAAATATATATATACAGACATGATCAACCACCACGAAGCACCTCCACGGGGGGATCGGAAATGTAAATATATAAAAGCGATAAATATATATATATATATATATATATATATATATATATATATATATATAAAGACATGATTAACCACCACGAAGCACCTCTATGGGAGATCAGAAATGTAAATAAAGCAGTAAATACGATCAACCGCCACGAAGTAAACTCCAGACTGACAGAATATATATATATATATATATATATATATATATATAGAGAGAGAGAGAGAGAGAACCAGGATCCTATCAGGGATCCTGGATTCATCCTATCATGTTTTGTTATATGTATCCAAATCACACCAAAAACACTGTATTATGTAAAAATTCAAGTTCCATAATTTTTTTATTTTTTTTTAGTTGTATAAAAAAAAGCAAAAAAAAAGGCTTGACGCTACTAAAAATGCAAGGCCTGCATCAGTAACCGACTATATATATATATATATATATATATATATATATATATATATATATATATATATATATATATATATATATATATAGCAAAGAACGCCCCGAACATAAAATCTGTGCTCATCGAATGTAGTTCGACAACAGCTTTATATATAAATATATATCTATATATATAAAGCAAATAAACGCTCCGGACGTGAGTTCAGGCTCAATCGAGACATAACTCGATAATGTTAGTCAATATATATATATATATATATATATATATATATATATATATATATATATACACACACACACAAAAGGAAATAAAAGCCACGGACTGAAGTCCGGGCATATACACGCAACATGACTCTCAATGTGAAGAATGGTGTATGCACAGTAGAAGAAAAAGGCTTAAGAAAAGCAAGAAGGCTTACAGTGGACTGTCAAAAAAGACTTCAATAGCTTTAAATGGATGAACACTCGGCTCCCGCCGGTAAAAATATGACTGAATATAAGCTCAGAAGTGTTTAAAATGAGAAAACACTCAGTTTAGGGTGTGTACAAAGCAAAGTGGACAGCGCTTCCTCGCCATTTTCTCTTACAAAATGGTCATCCCAAGCCCTCTATTTATAGAGGGAGGAACCGTAGGTGTACCTTCAGTAGCTGCAGATGCACCTGCAACTGCCCGGGGTGCCCCAGCTTCGCAGGTCCCGTCGTCTCAAAGTACGTGCACACGTGCAACGTGATGTCCGCTCGACCTTTCGAAACTTTAATTCGGGCATCCGATTGAGGTGTATAAGACCTGTTTCGGACTACTGTTGTCGAGAGCTACACAAATGACATGGGATTAGAGGTTGTAAGAAGTCAGGAAGATGGGACCATGCCCTTGGTCTTCAAGCTTCAAATTCTATCCGGTGTGTTGTCCTGTGTAGTAGTCACTCGGGATTGCAGCTATTTGGCTCTTGTGGGACATTGTTGTGTAGAATGTATATTGAAATGTGTTGAGACGGCGCGCGTGTGGAATCGAAGTGGCAAAATGATGATTTTTTCCCTCACCGGGGTTATCTCCATTTAATGATATAAGCGATCGCCGCTTAGGGTTATCTCTCGAGATTGGGTCGCCGCAAGCATCGGATGTCCTCAGGGTTGTCTCTGAGGTGTACCTGACCTCCCGGGGTTATCTCCGGGCTTGGGACTCAGTGCCTCGGTGTTGTCTCCGAGGTTAAAGCTGACTGCATGAGTTGCAATAAGCATCTCCGGGGTTATCTCCGGAACAACAACGACACTCCTCGGGGTTATCTCCGAGGTTGAGACTGCAACTTCCGGTGTTATTTCTGGGATTGAATATCTCGGAGTTATCTCTGAGATGAAATGGCTTTCTCCGGTGGGATTTCCGGAACTTGAACTGCATTCCTCGGGGTTATCTCCGAGGTTGAAACTGAAACTCCCGGTGTTGTTTCCGGGATTGGAACTGAGCTGTCTTCCAGGGTTATCTTTGAAAGACGATTCTGCCTTCCTGCAATGTTAGTAACAAGAATGCAAAATTTCGAGTGTCTACAATACGGTCATATTATTTTGCTCCAACTTGATGAACTACACCTCCTTCATATGACGAATACTTTCGGGAAAGTATTTGTTGTTGAACAGTTCTTGGAACTTCTCCCAAGATATCTTTAGTGCAGCAGGTTGAGTACGTTTTATAAATTCCCACCAGTAATCTACCTCTCCTCTCAACATGAAGGTGGCAAGGGGAACCTTTTGCTCCTCGGAGCATCCCAAGACATTAAATATCTTGGTGATCTGCTTTATTCACGTCTGTGTCATAAGTTTTTCTAGCTTTCCCAAAAACTCCCAGCTCCTTGAACTGCTTAGCGGTGACCGTCCGAGAGTTGCCAGTGTTTCCACCTACATTTTGAACATGAGTCTCTCTTGCCTGATGTTGCACGAATTGCAGAAAGCTCCTAAACATTTCGTCGTTCATTATTTGGTCAATGTTGTTGTGTACATGAGGATTATTGTCTTCCTGATGCACATTATCCTGGTTATTGATCATCGGTGACTCGATGGTCTTATGTGCTCCATTGCTTATCTCAACATTTTCTGATGTCATTTTCAAACACTGCAACAAAACAAGGGTTAATTGACATGCCACATATTATCCCTATATTCTGACCGACCAATTAAATAACAAATAAACTTAGGTAGGTCATACTGGCGAAGGATTAACCCGTCTCTCCCCTCCTAATTCTAGTCTCACATCTCAGTCAGGGATCATATTCCTAAGCTCTGATACCAACTGTGATGCCCCCAAAATAGGTATACATCACCCATTCTGAGTCGTCAAATACATGGGTACATAATTTAAATACAAACTTCATTTATACAATATGAAAAAAGCGTAACTGAGAGTTTTAACACGAATATTGTCCCATAGACAATATCCAAACTTAAATGGAGTCTTCATTACATTTATTATCACACCATTTCATAGAATAGTGAGGACTACTATAGCCACCATCTCGGATCATCACTCCGTTCCCCGACTAGTCCCGGCTACGTTCTCAATTCTTAAAGAGAACAATGAAAGCAAAAGGGTGAGCTCAACTAGCCCAATAAGAAATATTATGACTAAGATAATGCAGAATAAATTATCATTAGCCTTCAACAGTGTTAAACTAATAGAATATAATAAACAACAAGTTTAACTACAGCGGAACAAGCAATCCATTAGAAGAGTCAAGTAGAGCATGATATATACTATCTTCTATGATTTAAAAAATTTATCATCAATTTTATCGTTGAGACTCAGCTCAATAAATAATCCACATCACTGAATTATCCATGCACTACGGGCCAATGATATTTATTAGTATCACATCCACGAATTATCCATCCACTACGGGCCAAGGATATTCGTATTATCACCAATGGTCATGATCATGCTAACAACTGTCCATCAATGCACTACGGGCCAATGATGACTTTTATCACATCATTTGTAACATTACATGTCATGATTATACCGAATAATCCCTGATTATAATCATACCAATCAACAGTCCATCTATGCACTACGGGTCAAAGATGACTTTCATCACAATATAAGCATGAGGATGATGACAATGATATAAGAATTCAATTAAATGAGAGCAAGGATAAATTTTAAAGATTTATAATTTAATTTATCCAAAATTCAATAATGTCCAAATTGTCAACATGATACTGCTTTGTGAAGTTAAATTTAAGAATAATATTGTATCAAAAATGATTTGGACCGAAAAGAAATCAATTTTTGTCATGAATAGTACCCCCGGGTGAATAGTATCCCATGAATAGTACTTCAGGAATGGTACCCCGTGAATAGTACCCCGGTATGAAAAAATTAAAAATTATCAAGAATGCTCATAATAATATTTTCATGAAAAGATACTAGATGAAACACAAATTTCATAGATATTTACTAATTTTAAGGAGTATAGAAGACATATTTTAACTAAATGAGTGTAGAATTTGGAATCTGAAATGAAATAATATTACTTACATACTACAGAGTATGGAAGAAAATATTATTTCTTATGAATATTGAACAAAAATAATATCTCTTACCTTAAAAGGAGAGTATTTATGACTGGTATGGCGGGGATATTCTTGAAGAAAACTTATACTTTTTCTACGCTCAAAGCTTCCTTAAACTCTAAAGAAATACACTCAATATTATAGAAGAAGAATTCTCTGATTCTGGTGTAATTTTCAATTCTAAACTAAGCATCCTATTTATAGAAGAATGAAAGGATACTATTTAGAAAAAAAATCACGAACTGCACAGTGGGAAAAATTACGGACGAAACTTTTTCACGGGTAAAATTTTAAAATTTCACATAATTTACTATGCAAACACTATGCAGGTTACTATGCATAATAAAATATAATATATTCTATTTTTCATAAAAAATAAAACTTATAATAATAATAATAATAATACTCCCTCCCGTCCAAGTTATCTCCCCCCCCCCCCCATTTCCATTTAATATATATATATATATATATATATATATATATATATATATAATACTTATATATATATAATAAAACTGAGATAACTTTCTTCCGACTATTTTGAAAAATGGGTAAGTAGGGGTCCAAATAATAAGCCAAATTTATAACAAATACTTCATAAAAATTTCCTCTATTTATCTCAATTCACTTGACTTCACAAAACACATTTTTAAACAACAATTATTCATCAATAATATAATTTATATTAACAACGAGATCATTCCCAGAAAAGAGGGGGCCTTCCAATTAGGATTTCTCCCTATTGGCGCGCAATTAGGCGACCAAACCCCTTTCCTCGGCAGAACTTTCTAGACATTGTCAATAATACAAATAATAAAATGAATAACTTTGTCGTCTCAATTATTGATTTAATAATATAAAATATTGTGACAATAATTGAATCAATAACGTGAAATACTATGCAACAATTATTATGGCAATAATTAAAATAAACTGAGTGACTTCTCACGTAAGTATTAATAATCAATATCGTGTGCTACTAGACTGAAAAATCGGCCTTAGTTCATAGTAGGCCCACCTTTCACTAAAAAGTGGGCTATGGGCTTCATTTTTTCAAATTTATTAAAATCTGGGCCTTTTGGCCCTACTAACGACAACTTCGCCTGGTGGGCGCCTACCGCCTTGGCCATTTTAAAAACCCTTAATTCTGATTTCTGGCTTCCCTTACCCTTACGCCTTATGCCCTTATTCTAGTCTCTAGATTTCAATTTTCAGATCTGAGAAAGTGAGAAGTGAGAGACAGACCGAGAGGGCGAGAGGCGAGATCGGAGACGACTCAGACAAGAGTCCTCAAGTTCAAGTGTTCAACAGAGAGAGTGAGAGACAACGAATCAACGATCCACAGTTCCACAATTCGATCGATCTCCCGTGTGCCGAGTCGCCGACTGACGAGTCACGACTCACGAGTGACGCTCGTGTTATCGTAGCTTCTTCTTCTTCGGTCTTCCCTACAAAGCTGTACCTCATGTAACTAACTTCTTCTTCTCTACACTTCGATCGATCGACACTGCTATGTTCTGTTTTTGTTTTTACTTTTTAGTTTGTTTCTGGCTTTCTGCTACACTTCTGTTTTTGTTTTCAGTTTGTTTTCACTTTTTAGTTTGTTTTCAGTTTGGGATTACTAAATTTCTTCAATTTTGGTAAAACCCTGCAATTTCGGCAAAGAAAGAGAAGCAATTTCTGCAATTGACTTATATAATTTTTTGTATGGTCATAATCAGCATGCCAAGAAGTTTATTTCATTAGAGGTGCATCCCTGGGTGTTTTCTCTACAGAAGGCACTAGAATCCTTCATCTATAGAGAGGTAAGCTGTATAAAATTAATATACAGGTGTATTAATTTTTGTAGTTTGGAAAATTATGAAGTGCTTTCACTAATTCTCTTTAGCGTGCATTGGCCCATATTGTTCTGTACTTCTGTTTGAATATTGCCTAGAGTATCTGAAAAAGCTAACATTGTAATCAATTTTTTCTTGTGTTTATTGACCTAAATGATTAGGCTTTAGGTAATTGTCTTGGTGAAGTTGTCAATTAGCCTAGAAACCACACTTTTATATATTTCATAAATGTATATTTCTGTCTGTGTACGTCAAACCTAGTATAGTTCATTTAATGAACATCCCTGTTCAACTTCATGAGGTATGTTGTCTGTTCTTTTGAATTATACTAAATGAATCTCAACATTATGCTTCAAAATTTGATAGCATCATCATTTGTTGAAAGCAGGGATCTAAAATGTTTTAGATCAAATAATATAGAGGTCGTCTCAGTGTTTGATAAATTGATTAGGACACAATCAAGGCACGGTATACTGTATGGATGCTGAATTCAGGGTCTCTAGTAATGATCAAGTTATTGATGTTTTGCTTCCTAATTTGTATCAGCCAAGTGTTAAGAAGCTGGCAATGAATGCTTGTTGTCTTGTTGAGTTGTTGTCTTGTTGTCTGTTGATGAGATTCTGTTGCTGCAGAGTGCAGATGGTAATTCTGTTGCTGCAGATGGAATTGTAATTTGCAAGTATGCATTTGGATGGTGACATGTCAACAGTCAATGAAATGGATAGTTTTTGTTTGAATTTGTAATTCTAATTTTGGAGCTTATTTATGTAATTCTGTAATTCTATATTTGCATTTGGATGATACTTGTTGTAATTGCTGCTGAGCTTGTTGTATTTGGATTGTTTTTTGTTTGATTTTTTGTGATTAATGATTTTTTTTAAAAAAAATGAAAAAGCTCTTGGTAAAATAAGTTTGCCAGTAAAATATAAATTCCAGTTCCAAATTTCACCAAAATCCGGCCTTTTTGTCCTCTTCCATTAATAGCCCGACCCGTCCGTTTAATAGCCATTTCCTACTGCTTGCTGCGCCTATGCTACTTACGTAATCACGCCAGACATCAGTCTTTTATCACCGAAAGAATTCGACGCTTAATGGTAAAACTTTTATCGTTATTTTTATAAAAAGTCATTTATGTTGTTTTCTAACTCCGACAATAATTCCGTTGTGGGGTCCACCAATGATTGTGCTGTCGTACGAATATTCCCCGTTAAAACAAATATTTCCTGATCAATCGAATATTTTATAACAATTTACTTACTTTGTAAAATTTATAAATATTACCCACAATTATAACATTATATCAAATTCACACCATAATATTCAAAATGATATTTAGAAAAAATTATTTTTTATTTATAAAAATTGGAATCTTATATACAACATCGTTGCTAAATAATACTCGCTATCAAATAATACTAGCTTACACTATAGGTACAATAGCATTATGAAAGAAGCATGGTTATCAATACTAGCTTATACATAAGTGGATGATTTAGATCCAAGTCAATTTTAATTAACAATAAGTACAAGTATAGAGAAGTTAGATGCTCACCATTGTATTAAGATTTGTAGTGTTTTGTAACGGTAATTTTTGCATTATTTGGACTTCTAAATGTACTGTATTATTTTGGAGTGTTGCGAATAAACACTAAATATTATATTTATAGATTAAACAAGTTGGATTTCAACCCGAGGATAAAAGTCTTTATTACTATTTTAAATAATTTTAAGTTAAATGTCTATTTATCTTAAATGATTTATTTTTTTTATAATAATTTACTTATAATACCCTTATTATTAATTGTTATATTTTTATTCTCTATGCATATTTATGGAACATCACTAATAATATGCAAAAAATTATGCAATTAAATGAGAATTTAAATATGAATAATTTTATTATTTTATCTTCTTTCTTAATATACATAAAAAATTAATCAGAATTTTTATTCCGAAAGGGAGGGAGTATTATACAAAAAAAAATGTAACCGAGCATACATTTACCATTTTCTCTTTTCGTCGTACTTTAATTTATTAATTTCCTTTCTAATTACACTTATAAAATTGGTACCAAAATTAATTTTACCCTTTTAAAACACATCAAAAGAATCAAAACCTTTTTTTTAAGTTGAAACCTTCTTCAATATTTTATTTATTTTTATTCTCTTTTCCTAATTCGGTGCATGCAGTCCAAAAAGTCCACCGATCACTCACACACGCTGCATGCAGTCCAAAAAGTTTTCAAAAACCCCATTTCCTCTATTCTTCTCTCTACACACTTCTTTCTCTCTACAGAGTCCTGATCCTCTCCTCTCCTCTCCTCTCCTCTCCTCTATACCACTCTTTCTTCCTATTCAGTACTGAGGAGCAGAATATCTCTTAATTTGCTTCAGATTTCGGTTTTAGCAAAGGTAATTGGGGAAACCCACATTTTGCATTTTCAATTCACTGAAGTTAGGGTGGATTTTTCACTTGCATTTGTTTTATGCATGTGTATATGTAAATTTCTTTGGTATATTTCTTCAATTATTTGTTTGAAATGCTGACTTTGGGTCTGTTTTGGCCAAAAATGTTTGTTTCTCCCTGTAATTTGTTGGGTATTTGTTGGTTTTTTGTCTCACCCTCAACTAACCCTAACCCACTGTCACCATCCCCACCGGAACCCTAGTTTTCTCCGCCGTTAAACCCTCATCTAGTCACCGCAAACCCTGAACTTTACTGACTACATAGAACCCTAGCATTCTCTGAATCGTTGATAGACTACACTGATTTGGTGAAATCTAGCTGTTCCTTCTTCATCTCTGAAGCTACAGCTATTTTCCCTCCGTATATCTTTCGCTATGTGTACTTACATGCATTGTTCATTTTAACAACCCCACTTCATTATTTCATTCCCCTAGTTGATGGTTTCTGTACCAACTCAGGTATTTTTTCCCAAACCCTAACTTGAATCTGTCAGTAGAGATTCTCTCATAGGCAATATTTAATACTTATTAATTCTGTTGAATATATATTTAATTGAATTTAAGGACTCTTATTTATAAGTAGATGAACTATCATTTATTTGAATGTTGGTTTCTTATAATTTTTGTTATCATTAATTGCTCTGCTTTTGGGTTTTTATAATCTGTTGACAACAGTAGGCATCCTATATACCTTAAAATTTTATTTTCGATAAGTATACTAAAATTGATTTCTTCTGCATTGTCACCAAATAAAAGTCAAAGGGGCTGCCCATGTTCAAATATCAACCGAATAAATGAGTGCCAACTCCGGAAAACTTGTAAAAACGTACGTAAACAGTGCTCTAGTTATGGACAAGTGCAATTTGTGTGACTTAATTTTTTTTTTGATCAAGTCTATCTGCTGAAGTATATTATGGCCTTTGAATTTTTTGTTCATTCGACTATTCATGTTATGGTGTAAATAGTCTTGAGTCTTGTTTAATAAAGAATAGAACTTACCAAATTTAATACAAATTTTAGGAAATAAAGGATTTTGGTTGAAAATTTATCATCCATCTCTTGTTCATATAGCAATCCTGTACTCTTTTTTTCATGTTGTACTGCTATGTGCGACAGTTCAGTCAATATTACATGTTGTCCAAAACTTGAAGAATGGTAATGAAAGTTCTCAGTTTTTGGTAGATACATGTCAATTTTTTTAAAAATTTATCACTTCATTAGAGTTGCAGCTGTCATAGCTTTGTTATCGTGCTACTTGCAAATTATCTATCATGCTCTGCCATTACGGAAACCGACTCTTAGTTTAATCAAAATAGCGGATCATTTTTATTTTTTTGTTTTTGGCAATGAAAAAAGGCAATTGGATCAACTCATCATCATACATACTGACTATTTCTGATGCACGGCAGCAAAGAAAGGCTGTTAGCTAGGAGACTAGTAGAAGAATATGACAATATGATAAATATGCACATAATTATGATTTTTCTTGAGCATAAAGACTTTTTTTTACTGTATTCCCTTTCTTGTTTAACAATTTATCGATAGCTATATTAGTCTTTTAGTTAGACCAGATGTTTGATATTCTTTTTCTTTTTCCCGTTGAATGTTTATTTGGCTGAAACATTTTGAGGAGCTTCTAGGTGGAGTGTTAGATTTAAATGAAATTTTATGGTGGCTGAAACATTATTAATAAGCCCGACTATTAAATGAATTGGCTTTCTAAAAGAATTTGGGTAATGTTTAATAATATCTAAATTTGGCCTAGTCGTGGTCCTTGACAGAATAGGCTGTGGTTCTTCTTTTTCTTTCTGGAACTGGGGGTTGGCCAATTTATGTAGCTGTCGGGAAAAATCCTAGCAATCCCTTTGCCCATAGATCCTAAGGATTGTGAAGAACCCATATTGCAATAAAATCTTGCTGGTCTTAAACCTCCAAAAAACACCAACACCTTGTAAGAAATAGGTCTTCCAAGGATGCATGGCAACTCCAGGCCTCATAAGGCAACCACAATGTACAGGCTCAAAAGAGTCAAGCCACCTAGAAATGGAGAAATAGATAAGAGTGGGTGTAACTTCTAAGAGAGCACTAAAAGCAGATTTTACGAGGCATTGATTTGTGTGGCCTACGGCTCTTGTGCAATTCTAAAGTATTTGTTTGCATATGAAGATGCTTTTTATTCATCTTCTATATTGGATTTTGTCCTTCTAATTTCTTGTAGCCTGCTGAGTTGCTGCCTACCATTTTGATCATTCATGCATGGATGAATTTAGGATTTTGAATGTTTTATCGTATAATTCTTAATTGATTTTGCATGCTGAATTCGTGGTCAAGATGTGCTATGTTTGCTTTTTGAGAAAACATCGGAAAAGTCAGAAATATAGATCAAGTAGGAGAGGTTTCATAATCTGTCCAAGAAAACAGATAGCTCCTTTAAGTTTCCATCATCTGAGATCAATAATTTTTCTGTTTATAATATTTATTTATCCCCTCGCTAAACTGAAACATTATAAGTGGATTGTCCAACAATATAATCCAGGGATAGTAAAGATATTATGTGAAACAGTATGTGTTATTCCTTTTCTGAAATTCTATTAGAAGCCAAATAGAGGCTTTGGAAATCTGCTGATCGTATTTCTTTTGATAAATTCTACTCTGTAAATGTTCAAACTACACAAATCCTCCAGGGATGAGAAGTCTTAATGGTTATGTGATGGTAGAGAGACTCTAGAAACCAGGTTATGCTTATCTAGTTTTAGTTTCGGGTTATATGCTTGTAAATAATTGTTGTTTCTGTTAATCACTAAGTGCTAAGTGAAGCTTCATCACAGCAGACTAGCTTTGGTTCCTTCCTGTACAATTTCTCTTAGAATATTTCTTTGTTGTTTCTTAAGTTAGCTTAAATATGAGTTGGTGTTTTGTTTATCTTTTAGGTATTTTATTAAAGAGATGGAAGAAAGCTCATCGTCTGCTATTGCGGATGGTATTATCACCAAAATCAGATTTGGATTGGCAAATCGGCAAGAGATTGTGAGTACAGAATCTTCATTTGGCATTCTTATTTTCAATTTGTGTTGCACACGTTTTGTTTGAGCAAATACTGGGATTTGATTTATTGTAACTATCTGTATCTTCACCCTCACCTTTTACTTCAGTTTTCCTCATTGTTGGAATGGGTTAAACTTGAATACTTATTTTTAAGATTTATTTTTATATTATTTTCAAAACCAAGATCTTGTGATGGATTTTAGAATCGTTTAAAATTTAATACTGGACAACATGTTGAAGCAAGAGCTGATAAGTAGTGTGCTTTACAACGATTTACAACTAAGAATGGAAGGGTTTCATATAATTAGACTGGCAAAATTAAGAAGTGCAGTTCTTAAGTGTCCCTATCTGATTGGATAGATTATTAACTCTCCCTCTCCCTCTCCCTCTCCCTCTCTCTCTCTCCCTCCCCCCTTGTGTAGTGTACATCTTCCAATAGTGACTGCCCAATCAGTCATGCTAGTCAGCTGTCAAATCCCTTTCTTGGTCTTCCCCTTGAATCTGGTAAATGTGAATCTTGTGGTACTGCTGAACCTGGGGAATGTGAAGGTATGAAAATTATCCTCTTTAGGCTTCCTTATTTTGCACGTATGTCTCTACGCATACTTAACTTATTCATAGGGCCATTTGGTTACATGCCAATGAAACAATGAAGTTCTTCTATATTTCTTTTCAGGTCATTTTGGATATATTGAATTACCAATTCCAATATATCACCCTTCCCATGTTAGTGAATTGAAGCGGATGCTGAGCTTGTTGTGCTTGAAGTGCTTGAAGCTGAAAAATAGGAAGGTAAAATGTTTATTCTCTTCAATTTTAAAACGGTAGTACTAGTTCTTGAACCTGACAATTCTTCATGTAGATTTACTTGCTTCTAACCAGCCAGTACAGTAATTATGAAAGTGGCGTGAACATAAATACAATTTTATGCTCATTCTTATATTATAAATTTGTTTCTTATAATGATCTCCGTGGTTCTGGATACTATGGGCATTGAAATCCGGAATAAGTATGTATTTTTGCTATTTATGTATCATGACTGTTTTCTTTTGATCATTGATCCCAAAATTCTGAAAGTTAGCATCATGAGATGTGTTGTGAACAATAGAAAGGGATTACTTTGGCTGTTTGGGAACATTATAGTGAGTAGGTAATGCTTTACTAAATCTAAGTACTGAGACAATTAAGTTTATGCAAAACCTCAATATATTATCTGATACAAAAGGAAATAGAAGGTACATGATAGTTGTAAGCTCATTCTATTACTAGTTACTATATTTTATTTATGCTACTTGGATATTGCAGATATATTTACTTTCCTTTATGAAGACAATGTATAATAAGCTGAAGAAAAGAAATTATTTTTTATCTTAAAAGAGTGGATACTTATTGCCTCCTGCTCCTTTTTCAGAAAACATAGCAAATGGGTGCAGTTTATATATTTTTAACCGTGTCAAAAATCTCTTTATGGACAATGTAATTGATGATTATGTCTTTTATCAAGTTGACAGCATAAAAGGAAGAATTGATTGTGTGCGTCTCTTTTATGCCCTCTTATGTGTTGTGTCCACTTTTAAAAAGATATGCTAATTTTCTTCAATTTTCAGTGTTGCAGGGGAACAGTTTTTGATTTTATTTTTAATTTTTATAATAAGCTTTAACAAAGTTTGTTTTCTCAAGGGTACTACTTTCTGTACAAGTTTTTGTTTGATTCCTTCTTCCATCAGAACTATACCCAAAAATTATGTTTATTATGCGATAGGACTGTAAACGAATTGTGCTGCCGCGAGCTCGACTCGGCTCGACTAAGCTTGGTTAGGCTCGAGCTCAACTCGAGCTTGTTATAGTGCCGAAGTCGAACAAGACCTTTAGTCTGTTTAGTTAAACAAGCTGTGAATAGAATGGTGTTCGACTCGAGCCCGACTTATTTAAGCTGACTCGTTTAACAATTATTTAATTAAAACTTTATTTAATTTATATAAAGCATATAATACAAAAATAAACATAATTAAAACGATGTTCCTAGTTATGTTTGTGTATGATATGTTTTAATTCTAATTATAATGCATACGCGCGTGCACACAAATTAAAATTCATTGTCTCAAGTCAATTGTAAATTTTTTAAAACTAATCATATCTAATTAGTGTTAGAGAACATAGTATATCCTCAATTGTCTTACCATAATCAATTATCATTTCATCAATTAAATAAATATAGTCATATCAATATATGTATCTAATATCTGATGTGTTAAAAAGATATATAATTTAGTAGTCTATCACTCTATAAGATATATATATATATATATATATATATATATATATATATATATATATACACACACATACAATACACTTGGTAATGTGACTAAAGTCCAACTACTGTTATATATACTTAAATTTACCCAGGTCATAGTATAAGTTTTTTAAAAGCCTATCATAAGTATATGACTATTGCTAAGTTATGATTGTAGATGGCTTAATTAAATTCATACTTTTTTTCTCAAAAAATGTGTAAAATTATAAAAAATTAAACATGCTTGAGCTTAATCTCGAGCCCGATTCGCTTAAACCTGACTCGAACTCAAACTCAAGCTCAACTCGTTTTAAAACACAAGATTTTAGGCTCGCTTAAAGTCTAGCCCCGACTTGGCTTGGTTTGTTTAACTTTTAGACGAGCTTGGCAAGCCAAAGCCCGGCTCGTTTACAGCCTTATTATGCGAGGATTAATAGCATCGAAGCATCACAATAAAACTTCAAACTTCAAACTTCAAAAGGAAAGAGCTACCTAATAATTTGTTATATAAACGATTACTTCTACAAGATTACACGATGCCAAGCTAGTTGGGTAGACTGAACATAGTTATGGTGACGCCCAAGCGATGGAAAACTGATACGGTGATGGGCGCCTTGAGGTGGAGCTGCTAAGGCGTGGCCTAGCCAAAGTATTTTACAGTTCTGACCCATTAACCCATGACCCATCGATTAAAAACCAGAGAGAAAGGAATATAACCCTAAAAAACTTGTTAGTAATCGGATTCGACACATTTTTGTACTGGAGACTCAATCGCGACTTCTTTAGAGTGGATCGCGACTTCTTCGAGTTCTCGTGGAAGAGATGGAGATGACTTTTTCCTTGATGATTTTGCTTGAACGATGTTTCTAGACTAGTGTAGAGAGTCTAGATATTATTTTGGCTTGTTATGTGGTGTTTTATTAGTTATTAGACTACATATTTGTGATGGTTGGTTGCAACTTTATTTTTTATGTGGTGTTTGTTGAATTGTTGAATTCTTCATTTCTTTTATTAATTTTTAATATCAAGTGTTTTGTTTTTGGATTGTTATTGCTAAGTATTTACATAATTATGCCTTTAATGTTATTCCATAGTGTTATGTTTTGAGTTTTAATATATATTAAATTTTATTGCTAATATACTTGTTAAGTAAATTAAATAATATATAAATTATACATTATAAACGACTTGTCGCTATACGAACGCCATATCAAGGCGACCAGGCAATTGGCTACCATTATAACTCGCCTTGGCGCCGTGACAACTATGAGACTGACAATGAATCCCATATGTAAGCGCAAAAGTAGAAAGGTAAGGAGATTAATAAAGAAATGAACAAATTAAAACTTTAAAAGAATAGAATTAATAAAGGAATAGAAATAGGTGAAAATAAATAAGAAAAGAACACTAAATATAGAAACATATGTACTCATTTATGTAAAAAGCTAAACTTATAACAAAAACAAAAACAAGATGGAACACTCTAATCGGCTTCTGATATGCGGATTGCAATCCTCTAGTCATTCCTTTCAAATGATGACTTATTATGAGTACTTCTTTCTGTTACATAAGATTCATTACTTTGTCAAATGTCAATTAATATGAATAAAAAATGAAAAATCTCTTACTTTTCACGGCTGAAAAATTAATCTGTTATTATTGCATGTCTGTGTACGAAATTCTTAGGAATACACTATAATACGAAGGTGGTTTGCTAAGCGCAATAAAAAGTTGTAGGAAGCAAGTCTTTGCATTCTGGAGGCTGTTTGACCTTCAGTTCTGTTCTCTTCCAAATTTCGATTCCACCCTACTATGAAGTCTCCTGAACTTCAGTTTTCACCCCCTTCTGAATGTTAAATTCTACTGAATTTTTTATATTTATCTTGCAACAATCCCTGTGCTTGTAGTTCTTATGCTTCGTCTTACTGGTATTTTGCTTTCAGATTCAGGTGAAGAATGTTGGTGTAGCTGAAAGAGTGTTGTCCATGTGTTGTGAGGTGAGTGTCAATTCGGTAGAACTGCCACCGTGTGACAATATTTTGTCTGCAGATGGGTGGTATTATTTTATTTTGTCCCTTTGATATATTTATATTTTTTTTACTACCAATTTAATTGTTTCACTTCTCTATGTATATATTGATAGGGAAGTGTTATTTTCACAATTTGATATTCCCTCAAGAATCTCACACGAATACTTGGACCCTCAAATTTTACCAAAATATCAATTTTCTGTTCATATTTAAGAGATTTAGATATTACCAAGTTAGAGAGATTATTTAACCGGTCATCTCCATTGAGTGGAAAAATTTGAGGGACGTTTCTAGTGAAAAAAGGGATTATTGGCAGTAATGAATTTCTAAAATGGCTCATCTGGAATCCAAAAAAAGATGCATCAAAGTGATGATTTACTTCCTTATTCCATTAAGCTTCTTGTGGACATCTAGATTTTGTCTATAATTATTAGGGTTAGCGTTTAGTGCTTACGTAGTCTGTTAGATGCCATAGAGGATGAACCATCGTTCCTTTGATGTAAAGCTAATTGGCTGGTTCTCAGAAGTATCCTAGTACCGTATAGGAAAGATTGGCCAAAAATAATCATTCATTTGGTTTTTCATTTTGCTTCCCAATTGTAGATGTAGCCCAATTCATTGTACTTGTCTCTGTTGGGAAGACAAACACGCTTAGTATGAGGCCAAGGTTTGAAAATTGCACTAATATTGCCTGGTTAGTGCAATGGAATTTTCCCTCACTGATCTTTTCATGAATTTTGGCCTCCAATTCAATATCTCTGTCTTAGCTCTCAAGACTTGAAAGGGCAGAAGTATTTGCGTCTGAGAAAGGTGATATCTCCTACTGTATTCTCAAACCCCTAGTGTTGAAAGAATAAATGACTATTATGGGCGAGATTTTGCTCTGGGAACAGAGTGGGGTTGGGGTACAAAGCTATAAACAAAAGTAGTTTATGTCCAGTGCACAAACTCATTTTAAGGTTTATACATTGTTTTAAAAATGTTTGGGACACTAGTGGACCGCATGTTGTAGGGGCTTGAGATATGATGTGAAGTTACAAACTCTGTGTTATTTAGGGTATTTGTATCTCAGTAGTGACTAGTTTCTACGAAACAATTAATTGGTCTTCACTTCTATTTGGTTGTAATGATATAAATGAAAGTAATACATTGTTATGCATGAATAATTAGTCTTCATGTGAATTGAAATACTAATAACATACAATGATAATATATCATTCTTCTTATCTTATGAACTTTCTATCTGTGTTTCTATGACAAAGTTTGGGACTTCGTATATTTGGCGGTGTCTAAGAAAAAGTTGTCCCTGTCGAAGGTTTGAAGGAAGATTGAAAAACTGACACTGATAATTTTTTCCTGACAAATTTGAGTTGAACCTTTTATCCTGATGCTACTTTCCATTTACTTTTCTCTAGATGTTGGGAGACAGACAGATGAATCATTTCCCTCTTTACTTTTTTGCCTTTTCCCGAAATAATTGAAGTTGTTTTCTTAGATTTATAACTTGTCTATGACAAATACTTGCCTATTAATATTATTCAATCCATTTACTAGTAATACAAGTCAGACTGGTTGTCCACATAATCTGGTGAATGGCATGTTATTCGTAAAGGGAGGTTCAGGAAATAAAGACTACTTAAATCTTTCTTAAATGTACAAATTGCAATAACTGCTGGCTTTAGTGGTTTATTTGGTTTAGGCATCCATCCTTAAATTATTCATAGTAGTTAAAAATCAAATATTTTGTTAGAATTCAGAGGTTATGCTAATAAAATACAAATGGCACAAAACTTTTATGTGCTTATATTTTTTTGATGTTTTTTAGGAGACTTCACAAATCTCTATCTGTGAGGCTAAATCTGCAGATGGTGCATGCTACTTGGAATTGAAAATTCCATCTAGGTCGCACATCTCCTGGAACTTCTTGGAAAGATATGGTTTTCGCTATGGTGATGGCTGTTGTCGAGCTTTGCTTCCTTCTGAGGTTTGTGTTCTCCTGTTCTCATTTCAATTTAATTTTGTTGACGATGAATTGTGAAATTATCTTTATATCATCTCTAATTTGTGGCTTGCAATTAAATTAAGGCCGCTAACTTCTTTTAGGTCCCTTGACTATATCTTCCTGCTTGCAGTCTCAAGCAGGATATAGTTTTACATGCAAAGTTTGTTTCCCTGTTGACTGACCTATCATTTTCAAAGATCAATACTTGTGATTGTAGCACACTGTACACTTTAGCAGGTGATGGGACCACAGAGTTAAAGAAGCTTAGAATTCTATTGATATTTGGGAGGAAATATTACACCCAAAACTGAGAAAGGTGTGGAAGATACGTGTATGGGTGTGTGTATGCGTCTATATATACACATATATATATGTATATATATATATATATATATATATATATATATATATATATATATATATATATATATATATATATATATATATATATATATATATATGACATGTGTGTCTGTGTGTTCTGTATGTATATATACTTTGCTCACAAGCCTTACAGAGTTGAGCATGTCATACTCAATCTTCACTTGTTTAGTTACACGAGCTTATTAAGTTCGTTCATTTGTTAAATAAACGAGTTTCAAACAAGATTTATATGAGCGGAGCTCGAGCTGTTTCGTTTGCACTCCTGTTGTTTAAGATTGAGACTTGAAGTCTCATTTCAGTTTAGAACGTTATACTTGTCTTTCTATTCCATTGCTACTTCTCTACCTCCTATTCTTTGATTACAAATGTGAACATTTGTTAATTCTGAGATTACGAGTCCTGGTGGTAGGATATTGGTAAATGAATTTTTGCATTTGGACATTTCGATCTTATTGATTGAAGGAGACTAGCAGGATGGTGTCTTGGTCTAAGCACGCGTGTATATATATATATAGTTAAGTCCAAATTATAGAATATTCATATTTGAGACAAGTATATGTCAGATTGTTTTTCTTCCCTCTCTTTAGATTTTTTGATTTTTTTCCTAAAAAAATTGACATGGTGTTTCTGGTCAATCTTTGTCTGTTTTTTGGTTTTATATATACTCTTAAAACAATTCATTTTTTAGCTTTAAACTTCTTGCTATTCTGTGGCATTTACATATTTCCCCTAGTTTTAAGTATTGGTCTGTAATTGGATTATTTATACTTCTAACACTTTCAGGATTGAAGTTGCGTAGTAAAATTTTTTTTTCTCTCTTTACAGTACTCAAATCGGTGTTGTGTCTTGTATTACTAGGCTGGCTAGTCGAAAAACTACAAATGATATCACATTGCATGAATGAGACTTTATGTGAAATGTTTCAGGATTTTTTGGGAAAATTCTTGTTATCTAAATTATTACTTTCTTGGAAAATGTTTTAGTTCAACATTCTCATTGTTATTTAATTTTTATACCCTAAACAATGACCAGGTCATGGTAATTCTGAGAAAGATTCCTGAGGAGAGTAGGAAAAAACTTGCTGGGAAAGGATTCTTCCCTCAAGATGGGTATATCTTGCAATATTTACCAGTCCCTCCAAACTGCTTGTCCGTGCCGGACATCTCGGATGGAACTAGCGTCATGTCTTCGGTTAGTCATTCTTTTCTTACGTGACTCTTCTCTTCTGTTTGATCTGGTGTTTCTATCTTGACCATTATTTCGACAATATCTATTCAGGATCATTCTATAGCAGTTCTAAAGAAAGTGCTGAAGCAAATCGAGATTATTAAAAGTTCAAGGTCTGGGACACCAAATTTTGAATCCCATGAAATTGAAGCTAATGATCTGCAAGCAGCAGTTGCACAATATCTTCAAGTTAGGGGTACTGCTAAGGTATTCATACGACTTGGTAAAATTTTACTGTGTACAAGTAGGAACACTCAAACAAATTTGAGAGGAAAGGTCCTTAATGCTTATATACATTTATTTTCTATAGTAAGGTGTGTGTTAGCAAGATGATTTAGATTTTGCTTGACTTAAGGAACTATGTGTTAGTATTGCTTACTGTATTGAATCTTTAGATTGTCCCAAGAGGATGTCCGCCATATATTGATTTTTGCTATTGTCAGTGGAGAATCTTTTGCAGATCAAGTTTTTTATTTGGGGGGTGGAGTTTTTTTGGAAGATTTTGTGGCTAAGTGCCTGTTTAACTTGGGAAAAGAATTATATTGCTATTTTGTTGCACTGTTGGATTGAAACGAACACTGGGATCTTTTTGATGACAATATTTTCTCTTTCCTAAGAATGGGACAAATTGTCTTCCCTTGCATCTCTTGTTGTTGGTTTTTGGGACTTCAAAGATCTTTTTATTCCGGATCTCCATAGGAAATTGGGGGAAATCCTTCCTTTTGACTTTGTAGCAATTTCTAGGTTTCTTTGGGAGGGTTATCTTCCTCTATTGGATTTCTCTTCTTTCTATTAAATTATTCCTTTTCTATATAGAATAACGAGAAGGATAAGCATGGCAAACAATTATGTGTTTTACAAGATTACCTGGTATTTAGTTAGTTTAGTTGTCGGGGATGAATTTTTTAATTTAAGTGAAATTAAATAGTGTCCAAAATCTGGTTTAATTAATATGAGTAAAGTTCTAATATTGCTCAAGAATTTTCCTTCCACTAAAATATTAATATAGTTCAGTTGACATGTTATATCATCCAAGTTATATTTATGTATGTTAATCAACTGTCCTTGCTCTCACTGACTCAAAAATTTTCTTTTATAAGGCATCTCGTGATGTGGATGGACGTTTCGGGATAAAAAGAGAACCAAACGGTTCTTCTACAAAAGTGTGGTTGGAGAAGATGAGAACTTTGTTTATCAGAAAGGGTTCTGGGTTTTCCTCTCGTAGTATTATAACTGGTGATCCATATAAAGGGGTGGGTGAAATTGGTTTGCCTTTTGAAATAGCTCAGAGAATTACTTTTGAGGAGAATGTGAGTCAGCACAATATGTCATATCTGCAGAAGTTAGTTGATGAAAAATTGTGCTTAACATATAGGGATGGGTTGTCTACATACTCATTGAGGGAGGGTTCAAAAGGTCATACATTTTTAAGACCCGGACAAGTGGTACATAGGAGGATTATGGATGGGGACATTGTTTTTATAAATAGACCACCTACTACCCACAAGCATTCCCTTCAAGCATTATCGGTATATGTTCATGACGACCACACAGTGAAGATTAATCCCCTGATCTGTGCGCCACTAAGTGCTGATTTTGATGGAGATGCAATTCATTTATTCTATCCCCAATCTCTTCCAGCAAAAGCAGAGGTGTGGGAGCTGTTTTCAGTGGGAAAACAGTTGCTTAGCTCTCAAAGTGGCAACCTCAACTTGCAGCTGGCTACAGATTCGTTATTATCTATTAATGTAATGTTTAAGAACTATTTCTTTAATAGAGCAGCTGCTCAACAGTTGGCATTATATGTTTCTGGTGTCTTACCTAGCCCTGCACTGCTGAGAGCACAAAATTTTGGCCCCTTGTGGACTGTTTTACAATTATTGCAAACAGCTCTACCGTCTAATTTTGACTGTTGTGGGGAGAGACACAACATCTGCAAAAGTCGAATCTTGCAACTTGATTTTAACAGGGACGTTATGCCATCTGTCCTCAATGATATTGTCACTTCTATCTTCTTTGGGAAGGGTCCCAACGAGGTTTTAAGGTTTTTTGATTTCCTTCAACCTATGCTAATGGAATATCTATATTCAGAAGGATTAAGTGTTGGATTAGAAGATTTTTTTGTTCCGAATGAGGTTCTAGACAATATCCATTCTCAGATTCAGAATGTTTCCCCTTTGCTCTATCATTTGCGGTCGTCTTACAATGAACTGATAGATTTGCAATTGGAGAAGCATATAAGGCATGTGAAAATTCCAGTTGCTAACTTCATTCTAAAGTCATCTGCAATGGGTAATTTGATCGACTCTAAGAGTGACTCAGCTATCAACAAGATAGTTCAACAAGTTGGTTTTTTAGGTCTGCAACTTTTTGACAATGGGAAATTTTATTCAAAGACCTTGGTTGGCGACATCGCTTTTCTTTTTCAGAAAAAGTACCCCTTTTGTGAAAACTACCCATCTGAGGAATTCGGAGTGGTTAGAAGCTGTCTTTTTCATGGACTTGACCCATTTCAGTCGATGGTTCATTCAATTTCTAGTAGAGAAGTGATCGTTCGCTCATCTAGAGGGTTGATTGAACCAGGAACTTTGTTCAAGAACTTAATGGCCATCCTTCGGGATGTTGTTATTTGTTATGATGGAACCGTGAGGAATGTCTGCAGTAATTCAATTATTCAATTCGAGTATGGGACTTTTTTTGCTGTTGGGGAACCAGTTGGAGTATTAGCTGCAACTGCGATGTCGAATCCTGCATACAAGGCCGTCCTTGACTCATCTCCAAGTAGTAATTCCTCATGGGCGATGATGAAGGTATTTTCTTTACATAATAATGTGAAGTTTCCATCTATTTGTGACAAGTTAATTTTTTGTAAGTGCACACTTTCATCTTTCTCCAATTTGTTATATTCAGGAGATACTGCTTTGTGGAGGAAAATTCAAGAATGATCAGGTTGATCGCAGAGTCATATTATACTTGAATGATTGTGATTGTGGGAGAAAGTATTGCCGAGAAAATGCTGTATATTTGGTTAAAAAACAGTTGAAAAAAGTCAGTCTTAAGGATGTTGCAGTTGAGTTATTAATAGAGTATGTTCTCTCTTTTATTGTTGTTCTCATCTGTCAACTTTTTATTTTATTTTACTTATTTGGTATATCCTCATATTATCACCCTTTACTAGTCACTATGTCTGTTTCATATAAATTTATGCCAAGAAATCAGGAATTAATTCTCTTTCATGAATTAATCAAGTGTTATTTCTGCTCAGTTCAGTTAAGCAACCTCTAATGTCCTGCCAATGCATTGATTCAACTGACTGTGTAGCCTAAGAAGCTAACTGTAGTATGTAACCATTCTGGAAGACTTTTCATTGCATGCGGTTACTATCTTATACATATGTTAGATTTGATAATGGGCCAGAGCTTAGTGATGTGGTTGACTTCCCCATTGAGTTAAGCTGTCACTGTTAGTTTGCTAGTGTACTTGATCCTTTGGTTTTGTGTTTTTTATAACAGTGATTTTAACGATAAGTCTTGTTTAGCTACAAACAGTGATATTGTGTGTGTGTGTGTATATATATATGTGCTCAACTTTGAGTTTCTTCTGCTTCTTATATTTGTAAAGTACTATTTCGAGTAAAGCATTAGTTATTATCATCACTAGTTTGGATGTTTGTTTTTCTTTAATGATCATAGCTCTTGCTGTGTTATCTTTTCTACATTCTTAGTTGTAGTGACCTCAAGGAATTTTATATTTGCTTTGATTGTCTACTAAGAGTTCTTGTTGCTTCATCCTCACAGATACAATAGACAACAACAAACTGCATTTGAAAGTCAAAGTTCTGAAATTGATGCAGGTCTTGTCGGTCATGTTCATCTCAACGAGGTTGGCATATATTACTGCAAATAACATTTTAACTTTTGAGATTTCTCAGTTTTGAACTTTAAGTTAATTGCATTTTTTAGTAAGCTTGAAGTTACTTAGCATATTAAACCGACTGTATTTTGACTTGTTGAACAGGTACTGATAAAAGATTCACATATAAGCATGGATGAGATATTTGAAAAATGTCAAGACACTGTCCATTCATTCTGGAGGAAAAAGAAAGTTGGTCATCTGTTCAAGAGAATTGAATTATCAGTTAGGTTGGTTTCTTTCATCAAAATTTCTCTATAATGTCTGAGCTGTGAAAGTTGTCTCAAGGCCATTATCATAAAAGATTTTATGTGATTTTTTGTTGATGTATGAATCACTTGGTCTTGGCGTGCACAATAATGGATGAGGAACATTTCTACAGGTGGATATCTTTTTAATAATAAGTTGGATAGGGCTTTGTCATAACATGCCATTTTAAGGCGTGATAAAGCACATTTGTAGGTTATACTTCTGAAATATTTTGACATAATATTCCCCCTCTACGCAAGATCTTGTGACCATCTAACTATTACGAGATCTCCAATTTTTTTTGTGACTGCCTTTCAATGTCATGGCACTTTTTGATTAGGTAGACTATTTTGCCCTCATATAAAATGATAAAGAAAAGCTTGTCAACAATTTTGGAACACATATCATAAACTTTTCTATCTTAAAACTATGTGCCATTGCAAGTAGCCACTTAAACATGGACAGAGGAAGTACACTTATTTACTCATTTTCAACTAAATTAATAATTTGTAAAACTTAATTCTTAGAACCTAAGGTTGTGTTTGTGAGTTTAGTTTCGGAGGGAAGGGATGGAAAGGAAAAGTTTTTCCTTCCAATACTTTTGGTATGGTATGCAAATGAATGGGTGGGATGCTTCCTAGGACTCGTCGAGAGTCCTAATGTTAAACTCCCAGGATTTTTATGTAAGCCTCGCTCTAGTATGCACATTGAAATTGTTTATTTTTAATTTTCAAGGATTGTCACACCGTCCTTATTAACAGACTTACTTCCTTGGTTTTTCTTTTTATCCATCTTTATATATTCTCTTTGATAATTTTTTTGTTTATCTAAAACATTAAGACATTTTTAACATATGCAATAATTGTGGCAACTGAAAGCACTTTTTATGTAAGAGTTTGTCTCTTCGTAGTTCCTCATATTTTAAAGTGACAGATGTTCAATTTAACTTAGGCATGTAGTGGTTTGTGTAGTATGATGACCTTTCTTCTATTTGTGCATCTTTACTGCTTAAGAAATTTCTTTGTCCTTTTCAAGTACAATGAATTCCATAAAGCTTGGCAATACAAAGGTATTTAAATTCTCAAACTATGTTTATTTCTTTACAGTCAATGTTGTTCTTTTCGACAATCTTGTGAAAGCAAAGGTCGTGGCATGCCATGCTTGAAGTTCTTTTGGAAAGAGACAAGTGGTAATCATTTAGAGAGGACTTCTCATATTTTTGCTGACACCATTTGCCCGGTTTTGTTAGAAACAATAATTAAAGGTACTTCAGATTGCTGTTTATCATTTTATCTGAACATCTTTTGACATTTTAAAAAAAATAACTTCTTATCGTCCCAATTTTCTGAATTAATGGTTTATCATCTCTTCATATCTCAATTAAGCAATGATAGTGAATCTATTTGGCAGAGATAATTGTTGGACATTTGTTTTTGACTTTGCCCCATTTTGGTTCTTTCTTCCCCTCTCCCCCATCCCCCGGGATCCCGTCTTCCCGTCTTCCTTGTTTTGTTAAAGGTAGATCTCCTTAAAACATATGGCACATGACAACTACTCTCTTCTCATTTATCATATCTTATTTGTTGTGTAATGCGTCTATGATGGTTGAAGTATTTAGGTTATAGGATTACCTTACAATCAAAAAGGCTGGAATGGTTCCCATCACCAGATAGAGTGTTGTCAGTTAGCCCTCCTTCTTTGAAGGTCATTTTTTTGTCTTGGATGATAGAGGAGAATGCCTAATGAACTGATATTTTTTTTATTGGAGGTAATGTGATTAAACCTATTAGGGAAAGAGATTGTATGGGTTTTGGCATGTCACTTGAGAAGGCAATATAATGCAAGCAAATAATCCATTCTTTGATTTGTAGTTGGTTTTCTTTGTATAATGATGAACTGTTGGACAATAATTATCCTAGATTTGTCTGCAAATTGATTGGATTGTAGGCAATCTTAGTTGTATCTGGGAGTGAAGATATGTTCTTGATCTGTAAGAGCTTATTTTAATTTGAGTATTGATTGACATCTATAATAATTGCTGTATAAGTAGGTTAAATTATTTTTATGTTACTCTTCTTCAACTTGCATATATCCTGAGCTGAACAACTTCTGAATTTTATTTTTATGCATTTAGATTTTGGATAATTCAAGAACCCAGTTTTGATGTGTGAAGTGTGAACATACTTGAACATAGTATATCAAGTATCATTTAGCTAGGAATTGTGACTGTGTTTGATCATACTAGGCTCATTATGTTTGACTGTATTCTGTGTCGGATACTATTTGGCTTTGTGAATATGGTTCCTGACCTTTGATGCATAATTTTTTGTGAATCACGTGCAATACAAATTCGATATTCCAAAGCTTCTTGATTTCCAACTCTTCCTCTTAGATATTATTGTAAAGAACATAAAGTGGCAGAAGGGGCAGTTAATGAGTGGGATTATTATAATTGATTGAATTACTTGTCCAAAAAAAAAGAAGAAAAAGAGAAGAAAATTGACTACATAAAAGAAGAGTAAACTTTTAGCAGAAATAGCAAGAGATGGAAATTAGGCATATATTTACATACTAAATAGATCTTTTTATGTAACTATAGTTTTATATACGTACATACATTAAAGTTTCAATAATAATAAATATTAATTCCTGATAAAATGTAAAAGAATAATTTTTTTTATGAAACTCAAAAATTTTATATATCAGTTCTATCTAGGAATTTAGGAAATATATACAAATTAATTCTTATACTAATTTCGTGGATCATATTAGTATAAAAACATTACATTAATTATTACTATATAGTATTTGTAATATGTTATGCTATATTTATAAAATGGGCCCAAAGACTAGTATATAAAGACATCAAACTCTCTAACTAAAAATCAATTGTCAATAGAAGAGTTGACCCAACTCATTATATACTATACATACTTTGTGAAGGTATTCGATGTGGGACATGATATATACTTTAACACTTCCCTCCCGATGTATTGAGGGTTGCACGTGAACCTGATTGAGGGCTGCAAGTGGACTTGATGAATATGAGACCCACACAATATAAGCAAGTCCGAAAGAAGCCTGTCACAAGACAAGCCCAAGAAAGCTAGTAAACCACGAGCAACTATTGACCCAATTGATACTAGTTAAGAAATGAGTAATTTTGACCCTTTAAGAATGGACTGCAAGTGGGTAAGAATGTAGGCTAATAAATGTTTTTTAATTAGACCCAAAGATAACCCACTCTGATACTATGTTAAATTTATAAATGAGACCAAATCTAGTATATAAAGACATCAAGTCCTCTAATTCAAAACCAATCGACAATGAGAAGAGTTGGCCCAACTCATTATATACTAGGCATATTTTGTTCTAATATGTTCAATTTTTAGTACAATATATAGTGTTGGTAATATTTTACATTTTTATCACTAAAAAGACTACAGATGTATTCCTACTTTGTTTTAAAATTAAAGTGGCTGAAGTCAACCAAGAGGACATCTGGAGGGAAGATTTAACAAATCTAATGAAAAATCCTTGCAACCTATATCTTTTGCTTCTGCATCCCCAGTTGTTGCAGTATAAGATATGAGTAGATCTAATGCATCGTCTTACATTACATATAAAAATAGGGAGCATAGTCCTTTCCTTTTTAAATTTTTTAAGCATGGGCAATACAGAGTTATAGACTATTTGGCTATACGAGGCACAAGTACCACGATGGTACTTTAGTTCCATAAGTGTATAGAAGCCATCTTTTAGTCCGAGTTTCGTCTTCATTAAATGTGATGCATAGTATTTTTTGATTGAGATTACTCCTTGCATTTCCGTTTCTTTTATTCCTCATTCTTCTATGTTTATACATATTAACCATCATTCCATTATGATATTTTCTTTTTTTTAAAAGGAAGTATGCTTTAACTGGGATGATATAATGTGATTTTGTTAATGAACAGGTGATCCGCGGGTTTGCTCAGCAGACATAATTTGGATAAGTCCCGACATGACAACTTGGATCAGAAACCCTTCCAAAAGTCAGAAGGGTGAACTGGCTCTTGATGTGGTTCTTGAGAAAAAAGCCGCGAAGCAAAGTGGAGATGCATGGAGGATAGTAATAGACTCTTGCCTTCCTGTAATCCATTTAATTGACACGAGTCAATCTATCCCCTATTCAATAAAACAAATTCAAGAATTACTTGGGATATCTTGTGCTTTTGAGCAAGCTATTCAGGTACATGTCAGTTTTTCCTTTCATGTTCATTAACTACTAGATAACTAGTTTGGAGCATTACTTTTTTGAATCGTTCACTGCTTTACATCCATTATTTAGCGTATTTTTTCTATTATAATAATGAGTAAAATACAGTGACAACACCCAACCATAATAACACTCACATCCCCTCTAGTTTTTTAAGTAACAGTTAGTACCCCTGCAAGTTTTTAGGATTGACTAAATAGATAAAATTATATATTTACTCTTGTATGTTGTCAAATTTTAATTTTTTGAATAATATATATATATATATGTGTGTGTGTGTGTGTGTGTGTGTGTGTCTGTGTGTGTTTTTCCTTTTTTAATACAATATATTTTAATTATAGTTTTATTTGTAATTAAGATAATCTGATTCAAATAATTTAATTTAATTAACACATATTTTTGGATAAGTGATGCAAATATTAAGAAATTTAAATTAAATTATTAATAGAGGTTTTCTAATTAAAGTGATCGAGTATGTTGATAGTTTAGTTTTTGGTGTTTAACAACAAAAATTATTATTTGAATTCTTACTTTCATATTATGATTTTAATATGTTAAATTTTCTTGAGTATGCGTCAAATTATGTTTATGATTTTAATTACAATTTTTAGTATCTGATTGGTGTTGTTTTTATACAATATTGAATAAAATAAAATATAATAATATTTATTATTAAAAGAATTTTTTAAATGTATTTTTTCTTTTTTGAGTAATAACTTTTGTCATTTTTATTATAAATAATTATACTCAAGTGTGACTTATGTTTAGTTTAATATTTGAGAAAAATAATTAATATAATTTTTAATGCTTTTTTATATGAATAATAAGCTTCATTGTGTAATAATAGGTTTATTTTACGTAAATTTTAATATTTGGGAAAAATAATAATGATTTTTTTATGTTATTTTGTACTTTTATGCTTATTAAATTTTTACTTTTTAATTACAAAAATATATTTGAATGTATATTATGTAAATTTTAATCTTTAAGAAATTTAATTAGTAAAAATGTACGACTTTATTTTCTTGATGAAATAAATATTTATTATTTTTGATATTTATGTTAATTATTGCACAAATCCATAATTTAATTAATTAGATCAAGTTAAGTAAAAATTATAATATACAAATTTATATTTAGCGGATATATTAAACATTATAACTTGAAGGGTATATTAGACATTATATTAAAAATATTTTTGAATATTAGTTGGTCAACCACACTAGGGGTAGTGAATGTTATATATTATAGACTAGAGGGGTGCTGACTGTTATTTAAAAAACTAGAGGGGTGGTGATAGTTATTATAGTTATCTACATGGGGTGTCAATGTATTTTACTCTATAATAATTAAACATAAAAAGCCACCTATATTTCTCCACGTGCTAAATAATTCCTGTTGCACCCTCCTCACTTTTAGAGCCTTTTTCTACTGCTGAATATACATGATCCTGTGTTTGAGCTTTTATACATGTCGTTTTCATGTCAAATGGACTCGGTATATTTATATTATAAAGCGGGAGTAAAAACTTGACAGATAATTTGGTGTAAACAAAATAGTACTGCCTTTTTACTTTCCTTACTTTACATTGGTCTGTTATTTACTTTTTAACCTTTCTCTCTCCTATCATTTAACCTCCAATGTTTAAGGATCACATATTCTCACTTTTAACACACCCAGTGTGTGCCATGTAAACCAGTAGATATTAAGTGCTTGGTTAGTTTCCATGTTTTTCGGCAGTCAAGTTAAGGTCCCTTCTCATAGCTTTGTATGATTCTCCAATTAGCAAATGCATTGTTACACTCAATTAAATCTAAATTACTTCTGTATAGAAAATATGGTTTGTGACATAATGTATTACAGTGGATGTTTTATTCACTTTAGGTATATAACAGAATTTACGGATATTGTAACACCTGTTTACTTTATTTGATTTGTTCATTACTTGTGTCTTTACTTACGTCTTTCTCCGAAGGCCTATCTGTGAAATTTTCTTTCAAGTACATTACGTATAGCTTATTACTTTGATGAATTACTCATTGGCTGGAAGAATAAGAGGAGCAGAACAAATGTTACTTTAATGAAATGTGAAATTTATTTATCTACAATCTTGCTTCCATTGATCTTTTGAAGCTTCTGGCAACTATTTTGGTTTACTTTGTAGCGCCTTTCATCATCAGTGAATATGGTAGCAAAAGGCGTGCTAAAAGAGCATCTTATTTTGCTAGCCAATAGTATGACATGTTCTGGGAATCTGGTTGGATTCAATAAAGCTGGTATAAAGGCATTATCTCGATCTCTGAACGTGCAAGTACCATTTACAGAAGCAACACTGTTTGTAAGAATTTTGCTTTCTTCTATATTTCTTTAGATAATATGATGTCTATATGCTTGTGTTTGATAACTTCCCTCTCTATATATTTAATCCTGTACACAGACCCCAAAAAAATGCTTTGAAACGGCTGCTGAGAAGTGCCATGTGGATTCTTTGTCGAGCATTGTAGCTTCTTGTTCATGGGGCAAACACGTCGCTGTTGGAACAGGCTCTTCATTTGATATTCTTTGGGACACGAGACAGGTATCTTGTACTCTATTTTGTGCTTTATCATTTTGCATAAATTTATAAAGGTTAGACAGTAATTGTTTCTCTGTAGGTTGCAAAAAGATTCAGTCAAAACTAATGCGCTATTGCTGTTCTTTGTTAGGTTGAACTGAATCAGCATAATGGAACTGATGTCTACGACTTCCTTAATCTGGTGCGGAGCAGTTCAGGAGTAGAAAGAAACAGTGGTTGTCTTGGTGCAGAGATTGATGACCTTGATATGTATTACGAATCCGATGAAGTGGCTGTGTCCCCAGAGCATGCTTCTGATAAGCCTGTATTTGAAGACAGTGCCGAGTTTGGCATTGCTGATGAATCCGACTGGAACAAGGGCAGCCAATCTATGTCAGAGCAAGCTGGTGGTATAATCTCTTCAACTTCTGATGTTTGGCGTAAAAATGTGGAAGAAGATTCTGCTAATGGTTGGGCTAAGAAGGTTGAGAAGTCTCACAATATTGAAGAGTCAGGCGCATGGTCCTCTTGGGCAAAGACTGGTGAAGAAAGTGATCAAACTCAATGGAATAAAAAGGACTCTGAGCCTCTGCCAGATCAAGCTGTTCCTTTGATTTCTTTGACTGTTGGTGGTTGGGGTGAAAGATCAGAGGAAGATGCTGGAGATGGTTGGAGTAAGGTGGAAAGATCTGGTGACAAAGCTCAACAGTCTGGCTGGGGTAAGAAAGCTGACGAAGCTGATTGGAATAAAAAGGACATGCAACCTCTGCCTGACCAAGCTGGTCTTTTGAATTCTTCAACTGATGTTGACTGGGGTGAAAAATTGGAGGATGATTCTGCAAATGGTTGGGGTATGAAGGCTGATAAAGCTGTTGAAACATGTTGGAATAAAAAGGACAGCCAATCTCTGTTCGACCAAGATTATCCGTCTTCAACTGCTAACTGGAGTAAAAGATCTGTGGACGATTCTGAAGATGCTTGGGGTAAGAAAGCGAAGAATTCTGGAAATGACGCTCAACAGTCAGGCCCATGGTTGCCTAAGAAGGTTGATGGAGCTGCTGAAATACTGTGGAACAAAAACAACAGCCTACCTTCAACTGCTGGCATCTTGGGTGAAAGATTAGAGGAAGATTCTGGAGATGGTTGGGGCAAAAAGGTTGAAAGATCTGGGTGGGCCAAGAAGGTTGAATGGGCCAAGAAGGTCGATGATCCTGTTGAAGAACAATGGAACGAAAAGGAAAGCCAAGATTTGCCAAATCAAGCTGGTTCTGGAGATGGTTGGGCCAAAAAGGTTGAAAGATCTAGGTGGACCAAGAAGGTCGATGATCCTGTTGAAGAAAAATGGAACAAAAAGGAAAGCCAAGATCTGCCAAATCAAGCTGGTGCTGCGATTTCTTCATCTCCTTGTGGCTGGGGTGATAGATCAGAGAATGATTTTGCTGGTGGTTGGGCCAAGAAGGTTGACAAACTTGTAGAGTCACAATGGAATGAAAAGGAAAGCCAACATCTGCCAGATCAAGCTGGTGCTGCAATTTCTTCTTCTACTGGTGCCTGGGGTGAAAGCTCAGAGAATGATTCTACAGGTGGGTGGGGTAAGAAGGTTGACAGCATTCAACAGTCATGGTCCTCTTGGGCTAAGAAGGCTGATGAAGCTGCTGAAACAAAGTGGAGTAAGAAGGAAAGTCAACCTCCAGACAGTACCACTGGTTTGGGCTCCTCTACTGGGTGGGCTAAAAAGGAGGGTTGGGGTTCCTCTAATGCAGGAGATGGGAGGTACAAGAGAAATCGCTCTTTCAAGCCGGTTGGAGGGGCAAATGATGAATCTAGTGTGAGTGCACCTTTGACTGCAACAGGGAAACGGTTGGACTTGTTCACAGCTGAGGAACAAGATCTTCTATTAGAGATTGAGCCAGTCATGCAATCCATTAGGAGAGTCATGCATCAATCTGGGTAATCTTTAACTTCTGTTTATTCTATTTATCCAAAATTGGAACTATGGTAGATCATGTCAAACATTCAAATCAGGAATTACGTGAAATTGAACTAGAACTAAGGCCACTGTCATGTTGAGCAATGTTCTAAAATGGGCTAGGCGGGAGGCCGGGGGTGCCTAGGCGGGATTTTTTATTTTAAGCCAATTTTAATATTTTATCTTACATTTATCCAAACAAAACAATAATATAAAGTAAAACAATCTATAATAAAGATAATAAAGACATTTTCTTAAAGTTCAAACACATATTTTAACGTATTAGTTTTATTCATAAACAAGATTGCTATTAAATAATAAAATTTAAAATTTCAAGAATATTAAAACTTAAGAAACTAAACATAAATTTAAGAATTATATTGAATTAAACTAAATATTACAAATGTATCACCATTTATATAATTTGAAGTTGATATAACTTCAAAAAATTACACTTATAATAAAATTATCTATTTTGACTTGATCTTGTTCACTTCTTGTTGTGATTTGATATGCTAAAACCTATATTATGGATATGGTAAATCATTAAAAAATATATATATATTAAGATCTGGTTTGGGTAGTTATTAAAATAAAAGAACTCTCCCGCCTAGGCCCCGCCTAATTTTCTGTAGGGATTTTTTTGCCTAGACGAGGCGCCAGAGGGGCCTAGCGCCTAGGCGGTCTCCTAGGCCGTTTTTTAGAACAGTGATGTTGAGAACAATTTATTTATTTGTTGTTTTACTTTTTGCCACTTAATTGGCAATTTTGCCCCTGGAAAACTGATCATTTCCTTTAGGAAAAGAAAGACTAAAAAGTTGAACATCAATCTGACTGAGGACTCTTTGTGAAGGTACAATGATGGTGATTCTTTATCAGCTGATGATCAGTCGTACATTGTTGATCATGTCTTCAATTACCATCCAGATAAAGTCGTGAAAATGGGAACCGGAATCGACTATGTCATGGTATGTGAGCTACATACTACAATCTCATTAAACATTAGAATCCAAAACATATGGTTGTGGAGTATAATTATAAGAAATTGTTTTTTTTGACCATCTTATCTTTTCACATCATGGTGGCTTGTATTGTACAACCTGCACAATTAACGATTTTGTCATAATTTACATTTATGATATATTAAGACTCCCTTGAAGCTTAACTCAATTATCAAACCATAACCAATGAATGGGGACTGAGAAGAAAGACAGATTAGAGCTGAGAAAAGCAAGAAGGGGGACTGTGAAAAGCAATAAGAGGGACTGAGAATACCAGATGAACTTGGGGGAAGAATATAAGGGAGACTCAAATGAGTTCTTTCAATTCATTTCATATCAAAAGCTTGATTACTAGACCTACCTTATTCAGCATATATAGAGAAGATCACAGTTATTCTATGTAACAAGAAAAGATGGGAAAAATCTGAAGTACCCCTAACTGACTCACATTGCCTATGGACCTGTTATTCTGGAGAATGTTACTACTAATTACTAGGTTACCCTTCCAAACTATTGTCTACTTAACAGTATTCTTCCACTGGTTTTTGTCCATTGACTTCTGTAATTGAGTGTATATCTGCTGTAGCAACGAGTTTCCTTGTGCTTTTTGGCTATATAACACATGATTTTGTGCCAGCTGAAGGATATATTTCGCACTATTTTATCTATATGATGATATGAACTCAAGTGACTGTAAATCGAGATAGATAGTAAAATTTCTGTTATCTACGGATGCGTGATTAATTCCCTTGAGATATGGCTCGTAAATGAATCTCTAGAACTAGTAATTTTCTGCACTAGTTGAAAAGAACTTGATCTCAATTTTTGAGGGAATTGGATGGCTTGATTCAATTTGCATGCAAAGGGCAATGGATTATTTTTGTCTCATAATTTTTTTTCACATTTATTTCTCCCTTTTCAGCAAGTATTTTAATACTTTTCTTAAAATTTCTTATGCAAAGGATGTAACCTTTTTACATTTCATGATATCATTAAAATATTTCTAATTTATGTCTGTCATATAAATAATTTCTTCACAGGTCAACAAGCATAGCAACTTCCTGGATACTAGGTGCCTATACATCGTTTCTACTGATGGCCACAAAGAAGATTTTTCTTACAGAAAGTGCCTGGAGAACTTCATCAAGGGGAAGTATCCTGATCGAGCCGAAGCTTTCATGGCCAAGTATTTCAAAAGACATAACCAACCTCGGCCCGGTTGGAATAGGGAGCGCAGTGCTGCTCCCGGGGAAGCACCAACTGAGAATAAGCCTAGAGGCTGGGAATGAGAACAGCCAATAGGCTAATCATTTTCTGGGTTATTTAATTTAAAGCTTCCTGGGTTTTGGGCTCTCTGCGTTGTGATTATATTGATGTAATTTCCTGATACAGAACATTCCTATCATCTGCTGCTTGATTTGTGTATACAAAGCAGATGGCTTGTTTCTCATCCTTGGTAGGTAAATTTACGAGAATTAGAGGAACTGGTAGTTTTTCTTGCCAGGAGCAGTTCATAGTTTGTTGCTACTTGTTAATGTAACAGTGGATCATCCACATTTTAAGTGGAAGGTGTTTAGACTCTTGGTGGCAGTGCAATTGCATAGATGTTCTCTCTGTTTTAGTGTCCCTCTTTCAATTTATTTATTTATTTTTATTTTTATTTTTATTTTTATTTTTTTTGGTGTGGTGCTAAATATCATGCAGGGTCATAAGATCATTCCATACCAAATCAATGATAGATATACATATTTGAGAACTAAAGTTTATTATTATTGTTATTTATTATTGTAGTTCATATTATTTCTCCATTTGGCATGGGTATTTATTTATTCGTGGTACTGATTCTCGATTTACAGTCACGCATCTGTAGATAACAGAAATTTAATGGTGTAATAATGGGATAATGCGTGATTAATTTCATTATTACACCATTAAATTTTTAAATTTTAAAATTATTTTATTGAACTAATTAAAAAATAAAATTAAATCATTTTGTTAAAAAAATGAACGGCCACGATTAATTTGACTGAGAAAAATAAAAATAAAATAAAAAATAAACAAAAAGTGGACATAAAAATTGAACATTGAATTTTATTTATTTTTATTTTAATCTCCTAATAGCTGTAAAAATATAAATAGATAAAATTTAAATACATTTATTTTACCTAGAAGAGTTCAAAAACAAACATAAAATTTAACAATCTCATTCATCGGTCTAATTCTTCCCCTACCTTCATCATTCTCACCTCTATGAACACCATTACCTCCGACTACCATCATTAATCATCTACAATATAAAAGTTATTTTGCCTCCAACAACTACAATATAAAAGTTATTTTGCCTCCAACAACGATCCACCAGCAACTAGCTACCAGCAAGGTGTAGTATAAAAGTCGTTCCACCAAAGTCGCATAATACCTAATTTAGAGAAAAACAAACATTCAAAAATCTACCCAAAACTTTGTAATTACATCGAATTCTTCAACAAAAATAAAAAGTTGATTTCAAATCCCCCATGAATATATCCTCCAAAACTTGATTTCACCATTTCTGAAAAAACTCATGAAATTACTTCTACAATTACACAACCCACTTTTGATTTTAATCTATAAACAGAGGAGAAAAATTATTGATGATAGGTGATGAGATCTGTCCATGGGACCATGATGAAAGAGAGTGAGAAACTCAAAGGTTTAGAAAGAGAGTTTTCTAGTTAAAGGGAGAAACATGGAAGAATAATATGAAAATGAAAAGTCTCAAAGTATAGAGATTCAAGAATTTCAAAATTATTTTTAAATGACAATTTATCTTCGAATCTGATCGACGGAGGACAATCGGTGACATATTTATAAATAAGGGTAAGAAAATAGTAGTATTGTTGGAATGGTGGTGGTGGAGGACAATTGGCGACGAACAGAGGAGAAGAAATGAAATGCATCTTCTTGTAGCGACACAGAGAGATCAAAAAGGAAGGGAAAAGGGACAAAAAGATAAAAAGAAAATAGAAAAAAAAAAAAGAAAAAAAAAGGAAAGAAAATAGAAAAATTATTTTAAACGATGTCACTCTTTTTTATTATTCTTTTGGCTATTTTTTTTTTATTTTTATCTTTTTTTAATGCTACGCATAAATCAAGTCAACGAGCATTCAATTTTTTTAGCAGATTCATCCAATTTTAATTTTTTAATTAGTTTAATAGAATAATTACAAAAATTAAAAGTTCAGTATATAATAAGTAAAAACTGTCAAACTATAATGTTATAATTCTTAGTTTTCCCTAAAAATGGATATAGTCAAAATCTATTGTGTATTTAAATTTAATATTCCATATTGTATACTACGCTGATGCATACGTGTGAGAAAAGTTGAATTAATTATAAATTACTGATATTGAGAAGATAATTAGGTGAATGTGTGCGAGTCGATAATATTTTTAGGTAGTTATTACTCCTTTTGTCCCTTTTAAATTGACGTTTTAAAGTTATTGTAGACACTCAAAATTTTTTGTTCTTGTTGCTAACCATGCAGGAAGGTAGAATCGTCTTTCATCTTCCAGAGACAACCCCGGAAGATCAAATCCAACCCCAAAAACAACCTCGGGAGATCAAGTCAAACTTTGGAAAAAATCCCGGGAGATCAAATCCAACCCTGGCAGATCAAGACAACCCCGTGAGATCAAATCCAAGTCCCGAAGACAACCTTGGAAGATCAAATCCAAGCCCTGGTGACAACTCTGGGAGATCTAGTTCAAAGCTTGAAGACAACCCCAAAAAATCAAACCAACCTCAGAGACAATCCTGAGGACTGACAAAAGTCAACATCAAACCAACCTCAGAGACAACCTTGAGGTCCAATCTCGGAGACAACCCTGAGAAAAGACGGCTACAACTACATCAAGCCCGGAACCAACCTGAGATGGGAAAAAAGTAATTTTGCCAACTCAACATCAATTCAGCCCAAATCATTGCAAAAGAAGTCATGCATAACCATAACATCAATCCCGAGTGAAAACAACACAAGACAGCTTAACAGATGGACTGCGAAGACTCAAAGATCTGGTCATGGACCCATCTTCCCAGATTCAAAAAATATCAAATCCATGTCATTGTGTAGCTCTCGTCAATTGCTTTCCGGAAAGGTATAGCACGCCTCCATCAGATTTCTGGATTAAAAGTTATGAAGGTTCGAGCAGGTAGCGCGTTGACCCGAGTGCACGTACTTTGAGATAACGGGACCCACGGGCCTTAGGCCCACCCGGACAGCTACAGGTAGACCCGCGACTACTTTGATCTATAAATAGACCCCCCATTAGCCATAAAAGAAAAAAAAAGAAAGAGAGAAAACTCTGTCCATTCATCTCTTAACCCTTCATATAGTGTTCCAAATTTCAATATTCTTCTTTCTAAATACTTGTATACATATATACTACAATATATCAAATTTTAACAGGTGAAAACTTAGTTTTCAAGCTCCAAAAGCGATCTAAAGCCTTCATTGCAGCACAATGTAAGATTTAAATGATCGAAGAATACTACAACGAAACCCGTTTCCCCTCGTGCCAACACCAAATCCACCATCAACGAAGATGACATTGCTATAAGTCGAGAATGCTACCACATCCCAAACACCCACCAACTCAAAGCCCCCACAGAATCCGACCGAATGTAACATTGAATTGATGGCTGGACATTGATGCCCCTTACCCTGTTAGAAAAAAGGGGTTCGGCTACCTCTCCACGCCTTCATCATCATCCTATTAGGGTTTATTGGCATCAACTTTACCCAGCTGGTGTCAAATTCTTATATTAACATCATCGCCTTAATCGCCTTTTGCCATGAAATCGGCGTTCCTCCCATAATCGACTTCTTTTTCCCCTTATTTTCCCTGGGTCGATCCTGAGAACTCGGGTTTTGGGCCTTGAGTAAACAACAACAAAAATCAAACCAAAAAATCGAGAAGCGATCCCTGATGGGTGCCCCTTCGAGCAACAAGGGGTGATATACTCAGTATTTCTTCATCAAAGGGCCAGGACACTCACTAGATCCCAGATTGGGCCACATATGGTCACCCGATCGTTACCATTGGAGAGACTCCTCCAAACAGAGACAACAAAATAGTAAAGCTAATAGAAAAACTATAGATGAAGGAGTGGGATTTCAATCTCCTGACCAAGCCACACTGGTTGTATGATACGGCCACTACTCACAACAATAACCCCTTTTATGTATATAGTATCCCTTATCAGACCAACAACTCCTGAAAGGGATAATCCTGAAGATCCCACTATCGAAGATGTCCCCCAGTCATCCAACACCCCACCAATTACCGAGACCACACCTTTGAAAATTATAGCCGAAGGGTCATCCTTTTCCCGTACTAATCCAAACTCACTTGAAATGTGACGCCCCCAGAATAGGTCCATACAACCCATTATGAGTCGCCAAATACATAGTACAAAATTTAAATACAAACTTCATTTATACAACTGTCGTGCAAAATACGACAGCACAATAGCTGAGTTTCAAAACAAATATTATCTCGTAGAAAATATCCAAACTCAAATAAAGTCCTTATTACAATTATTGTTACACTATTTTTCAAAATAGTGAGGACTGCTATAAAAACCATATCGAACCATTACTCCACTCCCTGACTAGTCTCAGCTATATTCTAGCCTCTTGAGAAGAATAATAGAACTAAAAGGAAAAGGGTGAGCACAACTAGTCCAGTAAAGAATATTATGACCAAGATAATATAAAAAACAAATTATCTTTTGTTCTCAACAGAGAAAAATCTGATAGAATACAACAAACAACAAGTTTTAGTTTAAAAACTGCAGCGGAAACAACAATCCATTAGAAGAGTCAAGTAGAGAATGATGTCTACTATCTTCTATGATTTAAAAATTCATCATCAATATTTTATCCCTGTAATACTAATCAATAAACATTTCACATCATCAAATTATCCATACACTATGGGCCAAGGATATTTGTTAGTATCACCAGTGGTCATGATTATGCCAAACAACTGTCCTTCTATGCACTACGGGCCAAAGATGACTTTCACCACATCATTTGTCTGTAACATTACGGGTCATGATTATACCAATACAAATTTTCATGGTCATAATCATACCAATCAACAGTCCATCTATGCACTACTGCCAAAGATGACTTTTACCACAACATAAACATGATGATGATGACAGTAATATAAGAAATTAATCAAGTGAGATCAAGGATAAATATTAGAGATTTATAATTCAATTTATCCATAGTTCAAGAATGTCCAAATTGTCAACATGATAACTATTTGTGGAATAAAATTCAAGAATGATATTCATGTATCAAAAATAATTTGGACAAAAAAAAAATCACTTTTGTCGTGAATAGTACCCGAATGAATAGTACCCCGTTATGCAAAGTACCTCGAATCCCCGAGTGAATAGTACCCAAGTAAATAGTAACCCGTGAATACTACCCCGAGTGAAAATATTAAAATTTAATAAGAAAGTTCAGACCAATATTCTCATGAAACGATACTAGATGAAGCACAAAACTCAAGAATATTCTACTAATTTCAGGGATTATAGAAGCAATACTTACCATAGTAAGTTTAGATTTAAGAATATGAAAAGAAACAATATACGAAACTGTAAATGGATTTTCACCCGTCATGCAGTAATTCGCGTAGACATGTTATTCCCACATATTAAAGAATGAATACGAAAAATAATATCCCTTACGAATACGAAAGAAATAATACCCCTTACCTTAGTAGAAGATTGGATACTACAATAGTGAAGTAGCATAATACTCTTCTTCTTTCTCTCTATAGTTTCTCTCTCTACAGTTTCTCTTGTGAGTCTTAGTGAATTGGTGAGAATGAAAGAAGAAATGAGCTTCTATTTATAGAAAAACATAGTTTCGATAATTGCACGTTAGGGGCTCAACTTATTACAGTTTAGTACCTCATTAATTGCACCTTAGTCCAGGTGACATCATGATGATGACATCATGATGACATCATCCTTACATCATCTTTGTGTTTCTTTAAGGATGATGTCATGCTTACATCATGCTTGCATCATCTCTTCTCTGATTGGTTGATTCAAGTTCACATGGATTGGTTAACTTATTACACTTTGGTACCCATAAAGTTTTCCAAGTTTGCATTATTCCCCTTTAACTTTTGTAACTCACTTATCTTCAATAAACACATTTTTAATATTTCAATAATTATTCATTATTAATATTATAACTCACAATATTTACAACCAGATCATTCTCATGAAAGAAGGGGCTTTCTGATAAGGATTTCTCCTTATTGGCGCGCAATTAAATAATTTAACCCCTTTCCTTGACAGAACTTTATAGACATTGTCAATAATGCAAATAATAATATGAATAAGTGTGTCGTCTCAATTATTGATTTAATAATATAAAATATTGTGCAGATAATAATGTGACAATAATTGAATCAATAATATGAGATACTATCCAGCAACTACTGTTGCAATAATTGAATAAAACTGAGTGACTTCTTACGTAAGCATCAATAATTAAGGATACCGTAACATCTTGTGCTACATCTTGCAACCACGCCAGATTCTTTGTACTTTTTACCAATTTGGATATTTCAACAGCTTTAACAAGAAAATTTTGCCGTTATTTTTATAAAAATGTTATTTTTGTCGCTTTCTATATCTGACAGTTATTCCATTATGGGGTCCACCAATGATTGTGTCGTCGTACGGATATTCCCCGACCAAACGAATATTCCCCGACACAACAAATATTTTGTAGGCTTAAATATGAATTACTATCCTAAACTATTAGCGTTTTTTCACTTCGGTAATTGACCTTTTAATTTTTCCAATTAGATCATTAAACTATTAAAATTTTCTACTTCGGTCCAATTTAAGTTGTCACGCCATAAATTAATGATGTGGCCTGCTGACTAGGCAAACTAATGCTTATGTATAATTAAAAAATATTATTTTAATTATAATTTCTAAACATCAAAGGGAAAATAAGTCAAATCATCATTAAATATAACAAAACCTAACAAATATCATTAAAATCATCCTTGTTCCTCCCAACTGACCAAAACCAAACACACCTCCTAAAGCCACCGTGAACACCATCCTGCATACCCAAATCCAACACAGCCAAAAAACACCATCCTGCATACCCAAATCCAACACAGTAAAAATAAAATAAAATCAAAACCATGTATTCCTCAAACTAAGCAAAAATGAAATGAAATTTCAATTGCAAACCCAGATAAAAGATACAAACTCAGATCTTAAAGCTTCCACCATCACCGCCTCCTCCTCAAAAGCAGCTCTGTCTAGCTTCGACGGCTTCAACTCCTCGTCACTGCAAAGCCTCCACCACCATCGCTTCCTTCCCCTCAGAAAAAGTTTCGTCACCGCCGCTTACTTGTTCTTTTTCTTGTCTTTCCGGAGACTGGCGGTAAAGATTCTAGTGGTGTCACAACGCCGAGATGGAGCTATAAAGGTGATGGGAGGGAAAGTGGTGACCCCTATTGGAGTGCCGAGAACTGTGCTCCGATGATGGAAAAAGGAGTCGGTAGATCTGAAGAAGAAACAGAGGACATGGGCAAGAGATTTAAGGTGGTATTAAATAATGAACAAAGGAAGTTGTAGATTTAGGACTTTTTTATTTGTTCTTTTAAGTAAAAGAAAAATTAAAAGTATGTTTGAAATTTTTGAAACTAATAGATGTTTAATATTGGGGGAGAAAGCAGCAGTAGATTTTCAGTTCAATTGATTTTAATGATATTTGTTAGATTTGGTTATATTTAATGATGATTTGACATATTTACCCTTGATGTTTAGAAAATATAATTAAAATAATATTTTTTTTAATTACACATAAGCATTAGTTTGCCTAGTCAGCGGGCCACGTCATTAATTTATGACGTGGCAACTTAAATTGGACCGAAGTGGAAAATTTTAATAGTTTAATGATCTAATTGAAAAAATTAAAAGGTCAATTATCGAAGTGAAAAAATGCTAATAGTTTAGGATAGTAATTCATATTTAAACCTATTTTATATCAACTTGCTTAATTTGTAAAATTTCACATATTACCCTTAACTTTAACCTTTTATCAATTTAATCATTTACTAAATAGAATAATAATTATAAGAAAATTGAATACTTTCATTTCATAAAATTCGGGGTCTTACATGCAATGACATTTAAGACAACAACAATCCCCACTCCCCTCTTTAGAAAAAGCCCCTTGGATATGCCAAACTTTGAAAGGACCAAAATCCTTCGAATTAAGAAGAGGCGTACCAAGGTCGTTACCCAAACAATGACTTCCGAAGCACCCGATACCGCTTCGTCCAAAGCCCCCATTACCTCAAGTGAAAACATCCCAATCACCGAAGCCTACTCAACCAATACACCCTTCTTGCACATATTTTGAGACGAACACCATCAGTCTCAATTTCGTGTCAACTTTGGTGTCAATATCGCACATTCTTTGAGACAGAAAATAGTCGTCTCAATTTCATCTCAATATTGTTTATTAACAACAAATTACAAATATTTTCATAATTTAATTTCCAAATCTAAATGAAAGAAGTTGTCATAAATATAAAATTGTATTCTACAATCTTGATAATGAAAATAACAACAAAGCAATCCCTTTCTTGAATTCAAACAACTTTTCAATGTCAAAATTGTAATAATAAAACTCTTACTATATGAAGCCTAATACAAACACAAGGTTCACACTACCTAATCAAAGAGGTATATTTAGGAATCAGCAAGGGTAACCTCGACCTTAACACTAGGTTCAATGATAATGGAAGTACTCTGCTTAACAACATCAGGAGAGCTGAAGAGATCAATCACACGTTTGTGAACGCGAAGCTCAAATCTATCACATGTGTTGGTTCCTGGACATTGAAAGGAAAAGGTTTCAAGTCAGAGTAATTTCAGTTATTAAAACCAAACAAACAAGCCCTATTAGTAGTGGGAATTATACTACTAGTACACATTAAGAACATTTAGCACAAAAAATTTCAAAGCATCAAAATGAATCGACCATGGAATTGAAACAATCATTATACTCCTCAAAGCGACGGGATATGAGAACGCCCATTTCTTTGGCCAGTAAAAATATTTCCCCCCTCATGGTCAGTCCCAATAGGTAATTGCAGAAACTCTGCGCTTCACATGGCAATAGGATATGACAACACCATTTTCTTTTAAGAGAAAGAATCCTTACACGTTGAAGAGAAAAAGTTCAACCACTAAGCATCAAAGAGAGCTTGATCTGTGATGATTTTAGAGATTTGCAAATATTTCCTCCTTCCCCCCGATTCATTGTATGGTAGTCATCTCCATTTACCATGGCCATTTTCACAATCAAACCTAACAGAATAAGGACATTGTTACTATTCCCTAAGACTAATATAATTATGAGAGCTATTATATGCAAATACAACTCCAAAACCACCTAAAACAAAAAGGCTTTCACTAAACTGTGTTTCCTTCATAAAACCAGAGAATTTGAAAGAAATAAAATATATAACTGCAGAGAAGGTGCCAAATAAAAAGAGAAATATATAGGAAAAGCAAAGAAAAGAACAAGTTTATCACTTTGTCAAAATTAGAAGTCCACAGTCCATAAGATCAGCTCGGAGTGCTACCACATAATATTTCAGGTAATTGGAAGTAAAAAATTGTAAAGAACTCATAATTTCAAAGGATTGATCTTCATAAGATTTGTGCGTTTTGTAGTTTCAATCAGATTTGAAATGGGATGGTAAAAGATTAGTATTATCGTCATATTTTAGATGGCATTGGTGGACGATTACTTGAAAATGATGCTTAAATAAACAATAAAGTATATATACGGTCAAGTTAAATAGTTAGGACACAAAGGGTTTGGTGAGACACTGAATTTAGCCTAGCTACGAATCCTTAGCTTCACATATCTTCTAACAACATTTATTAAGCAACATAAGACTACACAACTTACTATCCCACTACTATGTTCATGGAATTTAATACTTTGTAATTAGGCACTTATCACACAATGCCATTCAGTACACAACTTCAAAGAAAAGATTAATTCTCGACTGTCCTATCTGATGGCAGTTTTGAACATAATCAAACAAAGTATAAGCAAAATAAACCTTATCCATTAAAATTGAAATATAAACTCTACATTGTGAAATTTTAATTTCTCAAGAGCAAATCTCCCAAAACCCCCCAAAAGAGCAAAAAACTCATAAAACCCAACTTACACCCTTGAAAAATAAAGCCCCATTTGCTAGCCCCAGTGAGAAATCCTTCAGATCATGCAAAAATAAACAAAACCCAGTTCAGAATTTGAAGAATAAGATAGGAATACTCACAGAGAAATACAATGAGAAGATTCAGATGGAAATGGAGACTGTACTGAACCACCATTTCTCATATGGCTGCTCTGTAGCTCAGAGTCAAAAGGGGGAAAAACAAAAATTATCAATCAGTGCAAGAACATAGACGGATAGAGATTAAAGTAGGATGATGACTAAAGTAGGATACAAAATCATGTGTATGATTGTGATAAGTTATAATCATTAGGCCCAGTGGCCCACCCATATATGGTCAACTAATCACATTTGTAAGCTTTTATTGTATTATTCTATTTCTAAAATATTATCGTTTGAAGTTTTTGCACATAGATTAAGAAAATATCATTTATTAAGTAAAATTTATTTGAATTTTCATCATTACCCCTTTATGGAAAATTGAAAACTATTAATACAAGGAATAGAATTTCTTGAGACAATGAGAGAAGGTAGGGGTAATATAGAAAAATAAATAATTTATTCTCCTCGAAAGTTATAAACGATAAACATTTTGAAACAATTTTTTTTTTCTAAAACGATAATATTTTAGGAACGGAGGGAGTAACATTTTTTTGTTTATGCTGCTGTCGACGTCGGGATTTTTATTTGTCCCTTTTCTGTTCTTGTTCTTTGGTGTTCTCATGTTATGTAAGATTTGTTTGAAAAAACAAGTAAAAAAAGGTCCGACATGTATATGTCGTCGATTTGACTGTAAGAGTCGCCAGTTAGTGTTTTTAACTGGTTGCACCAACGCAACCGAGAAAAAGTTTGCACATTGACCCAGTTAAACGGGTCTGTGAAACCGAGATTCATTTGGGTTCGGGGGCTTGATTATGCGGAGGAAAGGTGTTAGGCACCCCCCGACATTCGTGTTATCACGGTGACCGCCACATTTCAAGAAACTGTTATATGAATGTGTATGTTTGTGGGTCAATGTGCTGTTTATTTGGAAGTAGTGCGAGACCTCGTTCGCACCTATATACAAAGGGTTTGACTTTTTATAAAAATTCAGTTTTAAACAAGATATAGCAATGAGGTTTTGTAAAAAAGTTTTTTCAAACCCTGTGCTCACTAGTAATTGAGATCTTTGTTAATTCTATTTTATTATTAAATGTTCGGCTTGGTTGCTTTTATTTTTCGAGATGCAGTAAGCAGTTATGTATATAAAAGCTGTATATATATATATATATATATACACACACACACATGATCAACCACCACGAAGCACCTCCATGGGGGAATCAAAAATATAAATAAAGCAGTAAATGCGATCAACCGCCGCGAAGTAAACTCCAGGCGGGACGGAATGTAAAGAAAGTAGTAAAAAGATCAACCGCCACGAAGTAAACTCCAGGTGGGACTAATGTAAATAAAGCAATAAAAGGCCACGAAGTAAACTCCAGTCTGACAGAAATGTAAATATATATATATATATATATATATATATATATATATATATATATATATTGCATTAAGAAAAGTCAGAAAGTCCTTTGATAGATAATAGAAACATAAGTACAAGGACTTAGAATGAATTGATCAAATGTGTTAGGTTGATCCTACATAAGAAAAATAGCTCTGTAAAGTCCTTAAAAAGAAATGACGTATAAGGACTATAAATATAGAAAGATCAAGCATGTTAGGTTGATCTTATGATGTAATAGATAGGCTTGTCTGATCGTCGAGCACTGAACCAGAAATCGTAGTCTGCCAGGAGAATCAAGGAAAACTCGAGAGCTTTCGAGGCAGAATCGTAGTCTGCAAGATAGTAGATCTCAGAGTTCGTAGACTTCCAGGAGAGACGAGGAAGGATCGTAGTGTGTCGAGGAGAACTTCCTCAAGGCCGTAGTTTGCTGAGGAAGTCATGTTCAGAATCGTGAGACGACCGCCTTTCTGGCCGAATTTAGTATCTGCCAAAGCTAAGTCAAGAATCATAGACTACACTCAGAGTCGTAGAGTCTACTAATCATACCAGAGGCAGAGATCATAGTCGAGCATGATCAGATGAAGACAATAAGCAATACAACAGAAATCGTAGAGTGTCAAGATATGATCTTGGAGTCGTAGTGTCTGCACAGCCAAAGTTGAATCGTAGAGTGCAGAACTAAGACCTCAACAGATGTGCTCACAATGCCAAGGCAGAATCGTAGGGAAAATATGATTCTCAATGAATGAGCACTCCCAGAATATCCAAAGGAATGAAGCCTCTGGTTGGCACTGCATAGATACGTCCCACCTGAAGGAAATCAGAGAGCACTCAACGAATGACATGCAAGCTAACAGAAGATCTAAGCACCAACCCAATCAGCATCAAGATTGAGTTGTGAAGCCATTCGAGATGAAGTCTTCCACAAGGAGATCAGAAGAAGACTTACTGACTAAGAAAAGTCAGCAAATGCAGTAGCTGTCAAGCAGACAAAAGACAACGATCTTGGGAGTTACCAGGATCGTAAGGTTTGCCAAACAAAGAAAGAACTGATGGAGTGAATAACAGAGATACTGGACATCTTCTGAAGAACAAGGCTAAAGTGATTAAGCATTGGGTCAGTCCATTGATGATAAGTGAACGGGAGATCACAAGGAGAAAACGAGCTAGACACGCCACAAATCTGAAGTGTCTTGTTATTCAGAAGGGGCCAGAGCAAGAAGTCAAGCCATCATTATCTGAGAGCTGTTGAGGCAAATAGAAGTGTTGAAGCACTGCACAAGAGAAAGAAGAGGTGTTCTACATTGAAGATCAAATCAACACTCTTCAAGATCGTAGTGTTGTCTCTACCAGTCAACAAGATACTACGATCAAGTCCATAAAGACATGCATCAGAATCGTAGAGTTCGAATAACTGAAGACTGAAGCATTGGCAACGGTTCAATCTGAAGGGAAATGTTCGGACAAGAGCTCATTGAGAGTATCGATGCAAGGACAACCTCTGATCAAGAAATTAGAAGGGTGAAATAAAGTCATCGACTTGCCCAAGATATCAAAGTGTCATATCTGACAGGGTTGGTGAAACAGTAGGCTGCAATGTCAGAAAGTCAGAAAAAGATGTCATGTCACATCTGCAGTCTGCACCAAATATCTCGAGATCTGCGAAGAAATTTGAATAGCTTTCAACGGCTACTTTCCAACAGGAAGATTGGGAAGCAGTATAAATCAACAGAGCTTCAAAGATCAAGAGTTGCTAATAATTGTGTAGTTGCAGAATCGTTGAGTTGATGAATGCTATTGTTAACTCTACGAGTTCCACCAAAGATCAATAGAACAAGTCTCAGTGAAAGTGAGACTGCCAAGGTGGAAGTGAAGCAGCTTTGAAGAAGGAATCAAACAGATCGAAGCTTCACTTAATAAAGATGAGAATGCCACTGAAGATGGAAGCCAAGCTGAGAGCCGAGAAGGCCAAGAAGATAGCATTCAGGAAAGTGGCTAAGTACAAAGAAGATCAAGAGAGCTACTCTACGAATCACCATGAACCAAAGCTAAAAGCGAACAAGTGCGTAACCATGTCTCAGAAGTATTCAAGAAGGGTTCAGGATTGCTAAGTGCCAGACAAAGTCTACTAAAAGCACAGAGACTTAGCAAACCCAGATGGTGATGGTGCACAGCTGATACCAGATGAAAATGAGCAGAAAAGAGTGAAGATCAGCTACACCAAAGAATATATGTCCGGACTCGAAGCAGAATGCAAAGAGGATCACACCAAGCTGCTAAGTACAAAAGATGTTCAGAGCCTAATGACATCTTAGCAGCTCAACACCAACAACATCAACAACTGCAACAACAAGAAGCCAGGGCCTGAGGGGTCCTTGTCCAAAGGGACTAAATGAAGTTCCAAGCCTGCTGGGCTTGAAGAGTTCCTAGGGAACTAGAGAAGTTCCAAGGCTGCTGGCCTTGAAGAGTTCTTAGTGAACTCAAGTCCCAAGATCAGCGGCTTTGAAGGAATCTTAGTGATTCTGTGGTCTTGCCCTTCCTTAGTGGAAATCACGCTAGTTGAAAGTAGAAGAGAGGATTAGGAGCTTGAGTCTCTGAACCACTTAAAACCCCTTGTGTCTTTTTACTTTATGTCATTTACATTATCTACATTAACTACTATAACTGCTATGTATGTTTTAACTGCTTACCACTGAACTAACTCTACGAACAATGTTTGTATGATTATGATTATATCAATGAAGGGGATCTTTTACTTATTCCGTTGTGCTTGAAAAGATTCTTAAGTTTGTCATGAGCTACTTAATGATACAACTTAATAGAGAAAGAGTATTTTTAAATTCTAAGGATCTATTCAACCCCCCCTTCTAGATCTATATTGTGCCTGCTGGAAACTAACAAAGAGTGTGTGCAAAGATGAAGAGAAAGGCTTTATAGTGTGTAAGAAGGCTTATAGTGGGCTGCCAAAGAAGACTTCTATGACTTTAAGTGGATGAACACTCAGCTCCCGCAATTAAAAATATAGCTATATGTGAGCTTACAAGTGTTTAAAATGAGAAAGAACTTAATATAGGGTGTGTACAGAGCAAATATGGCCACCCCAAGCCCTCTATTTATAGAGCTGGAAGCCACAAGTGTACCTGCGGCTTCCGCAAATGCACCTGCGGCTGTCGAGGTGCCCTGGGCTCTGTGAGTCCCGTCGTCTCAAAATACGTGCACGCGTGTAATGTGATGTCCGCTCGAACTTGCAGAACTTCAATCCAAGCCTCCGATTGAGGCGTGCCATACCATTTTAGAAATATCTTTTCGAGATCTATGCAATGACATATAATTTGCCCTTTTCTTGATTCCAGGAAGATGGGTCCGTGACCGAAATGACATTTTTGGGTTTCTGTTAGGCAGTCTGTTGAGCCGTTTTGCGTAGTTTGTGCTCGAAAGTTAAGATATGGTTCTTGTGGGACTTCTTTTGAAGAATTTTTGAGTTGAAATGAGTTAATGTGATTTGAGTTAAAGTTGAGTTGGCAAAATAACTATTTTGCCCCTCCCGAGGTTATCTCCAATTTTGGCGCAGTTGTAGCAGTCTTTTCTCAAAGTTATCTTTGAGATTGGCCTACGGTCGACTCTAAATGTCCTCAGGGTTGACTCTGGGCTTTGCAATTGATTTCTCGGGTTATCTTCGGGGTTAGAATTGATGTTGTGGTCCTCCAGGGTTTTCTCTGGAGTGTAAAAAAGACATTTTTGTCCTCCTGCATAGTTAGTAACAGGAAAATGAAATTTTGAGTATCTACAGTTGCCCTTCTTTATCATGTTCATGCAATGCAATGAAATGGACATGATAAAGATTACTAGATACTCGAAATATGACAAGGCATTTTGAATGATGCAAATCGCAATATAATGAATGTTATGATGAATGTTAAAATGCTTTCGCAAATCGCAGTTTGTAAATTGCATATCACATTTCGCACTTGGCCAATCGCACTTCGTAATTCGCACATCGCATTTCACATATTTCAAATCGCAAATCGCATTTCTAACATCGCAAATCGCTTTACCTTTACCGATTATTGTTGATGCCTATGCTGGTGTTGACTCCAACGGTTTGGCTTTTTATCGGTGTTGCTGATGCTTGTTTGATGAAGATAAGTTGAGATGTTTTCTACATCTCTATTGGGGATGAAGTTCTGAAATCATCGGAACTTCCCGATGCATACACTGGTAGTTTAAAATGGTGCCTACACTGCTAGTAGTTTTCTACGCTGACATCGGCAAACTGTTTTGGTTCCCACTCGAACGGTGGTATACAAAGCTTTCATCACTGAAATGGCTCGATGTTATGCAGAATTGATGCCAATGGTTTAGAATACCAGTTCTTCCGATACCTTCGCTGAAGTAATATTCAACGGCTTAATTCACCAGACTTTGCCTGATGTTACGCTGGATTGATGACAACCAACTGATGTCTACGACTGAATTTTCCTCTAATCTAGACATTTAATGTGCGCACATTTAAATCTACAGGAGATGTATGCTAATGTTGATGGAGATCTACGCTGATGTAGCGCTTTTGCACATGTGCAGATCATACATGATGTGATGACCTAGATTTGTCCTTAGGAGTCTATTGTCCTAGGTTGATGCACATTTTAAAGTGTCTGGAGTATAAAATTACCTCACCCTTTCTGAGGTGATTTGGAGTTTCTCTTCGTTGTTGGGCTGCTTGTGCCCCATTCCCTTGAGTTTTTGATTCGCAACCCAGCTGAACTGATGATCTGAATGATGTTGGCATCCCTGGAGGGTACAACCCGTTCTTTCGCTGCCCATATTTGAACTTCGGTGTAGAGGCCTCGACTCGTGAGGACTTGACGCAGGTTGATACATTTGATGGTTAGGATTTCATTCGCTAGACCTTTCATCATTGGCCTTCTGCTCTTGAGTTAAGGACTTTTTTGAAAATTTCCCCTTCTTTTGTAGGGGCAAGCTTACGTCGCCATGATTTCCTTCAGGAGTTCTCTCCTTTCTTTTGATAAGAAGCTTGATCTCGCCTAAAGTCCTTCCATTTCTTGGAATTGGAAAATGCCCCAGTCCTTTCACATGTTATTATCGGGGATTCATATGGGAAACTCTCTTTGTTGACCCAGTCGTGAGTGAGCAATATCCTGTACATCAAAAGAGCAAAATGTATGAAAAGCTTGACAACTTGGCTGTCAGGATTAGTATACTCTTGTGAATAAGGCATTTGAAGTATAAATTATGAAATGGAATGAGTTATGAAATCACAAGGAAATTTGTAAACATCCATGGTCATTATTCATGGGCAGGATTAGATTTTAAAAGACTTATCTCCCTTTATCAGAGAAACTTCATCTTCGCTTTAGACGTTATTTTTCGCAGAATTGACTTCATATAACACACGCCCTATGAGTGACGCAACTCTTAGCAGGGGCTTTACTTCTATGCCTTGGCAAATTTTCTTTTTTCTCTCCTAATCCTGTCTTTTAGGCTATTCAGAATTACTCATGTAACGAGTTTTGGACCAATGACTCCCAAACCGGAGGGCTTTAGGGCACCAAGTGTTAAGACACCCCTTCGGGTTTACTGGCTCGAGTAATAAAGGCCACGCTTCGAGATAAGTCAGGCGATAACTCTATTCGCTTCTTCGCCTGAGTTTTACAGGTCCGCTGTCTTAGGCTCTAAGTCACCCAATGTAACGAGTGTTAGGCCGATAACTCCCAAACTAGAGGGCTTTAGGGCACCAGGTGTAAAGACACCCCTCGAGCTTAATTACTCGTGTAACCTATGCCATGATTCAGATCTGCTCAGGTTTTGCCTTTTGCAATGCTCATTTTCTTAGGCGCTAAGTTACCCAATATAATGAGCATTAGGCCGATAACTCCCAAACTAGATGGCTTTAGGGCACCAGGTGTAAAGACACCCCTCAGGCTTAATAACTCGAGCAACCTAGGCCATGATTCGAGACATTAGGCTGGCGACTTATCTTTTATCTTTTCATTATTTGCCATTATTTTTGCCATAGCTTCATACCCCACAACTAAGAGTCAGGGCAATCGCAAAGTGCAGACATGCATATGAGGTCAAGTCTGTTCTAAAAAGTGCTTTGAACTAGGATGTCTTGCCCAATCAAAAGGTTGAATAGTCTTAAATCTCTAATCGTTCCCGTGATTCTCGCCCCATGGACACTTATGAAAATTAATCCCATTCATAACAAGTTAAGCAAAATCCTTTTCTAAGAATACTTAACATGTATATTATCGCTAATGCATGTAAATGGAGACTAAAAGCTTATAAAGAGATGAAAGAGTCATACCTCATGTATGGATTATTAATTCTGAGAACAGTATGATTGGAAAAGACTAAATGATTATACCGAATCGCTAGTAAGACGATGTGAGGGAAACTCTGATGATGATGTACCATGCTGATGGTGCTGACTGGTGCATTTTCCTCTTTAGGATTATTAATAAATACCCTAGTGTTGAGTTGTCACTGTTTCTGAGATTGCACCTGTCTGGTTGTAAGAATCGCAACATCGGGTTATCGCTAATTTTGAAATTGCCCCAGCCTTGCTTGTTGTCTGGGATAGTTGCTTTGACAGATGGGCTAGTTAAGGCCATCTTCTGGAACTCACAACTTTAGCCCTTGGATCAACATCTTCTTGGCTAGTTGAGGCCTGATAGTCCAGTTGTCAGTGGTGATTTTGCCTTCAAGGCTCGCGATAGAGGTTACATCTTGATTCTGGATATCTTCACTTATGGCCATAACTTGATCGCCCCCTGATGCAGTACATTCCTCATGGACGCTTGAACTGGACCCATCGCAAAAAGGGATGAACTCTGGATTCTTTAATGGGTTGGCTTCCCCAAAAATCTCACCATCTTTTCTTTCATCTGTTCCTTCGCATTTTTCTCGGGCTTGAAAGGATTCGACCATGAAATCTCCCTCGAACTGTGGTTGCATTTCTTGAAAGGAATTTTCCTTTTTGGCTTTTCCTTCCTTGGACAGGATTAGTATTTCCACCTCATCATCCAAGGTGATAATGTAACGCCCTAAAATCCGGTCTATCTTCACACCCGGATTTTGTATGTCACGAGGTCATCATTCATCCAAACATACATCATTATATACTGAAATATAACAACATACATTCTAAATTTCCCAAGTTCTAAAACCATATAACTCCTTTCATTACAAATAACGATAATTAAATTATCCTTTACATCTTACATGAGTGACATTCATCCGCCACTAAGGATACATAACAGTTCATTAAACTAATCTAAAGTTCATTTAACTTATTTTATATTACAAGTCTTCACTTGATCTTCTCGCTCATTCCCATTCTGAATGGCACTCCATCTGGATACCGTCAGCTTGATCTTTACGGGATCCTTAAGTTCTTCTAACATCGTTCGCTGAAAATGTTTTTCATTTAAAGCAAGTGTGAGCATTCAATTGCCCAGCAAGTTATAACAGTTGAACAAATATCTTGTCCATCAACAACAATTATCCTATGATGGTTTTAAATTTGTCCATCAACAACGTTCTTCGTGTTCTTCGCGTGTTTTTCGTGTTCTTCGTTCGTTCTTCATTTTTAATCGATGTTTTGGATTACGATTTCACTTTTCCTTAGAATTTGATGTCATAGAACACCATTCCTTACTTATTTCACATATTCATTCATATAATCCACTTGGATCGTTCTAATTCATTACGAATCTTACACTTCCTTAAGAAATTTATTTACTAAACTTCAAATTCCTATTTTCATTATTTCTCATGATTTCAACCATATGAAATCATTCATAACCTCAACTACTTCTTATTCTCATTAATTTATGTTTTAAACATATAGGACTTAAAGAGAAATTAAATTCGACTAGGTTTTAGGTTACCTCTCTTCTTTATTTTTCTTCCGCTAGACAAAGCCGACGATTCTCAAGCTTTTCTATTTCACGATCACATTCTTTCCGATCATTCATACTCATTCTCTTACTTCTCCATCTTCTCCAAGCTCGCTCTCTCTCTCTCTCTCATGTTATAGGATTTTTGAAAATCCCATTTAAATCCCATTCAATTTTTGAAAATCCCATTTTTGAAAGCTAGGGGTATTTTAGTCATTTCGCCCCCCAAACCTCCTTACTATTCATGACTTAAGCACTAAGTTAACTTAGCCATTAAGTTTACTTAGCCCTTAAGTTTATTTAGCTCTTAAGTTTACTTAGCCTTTAAGTTTACTTAACCCTTAAGTTTACTACTTCCACCTCCTTAGTTAACCTCATTACTATTCACGAGACTTAGCCTGTAAGTTTCGTGGTTCCGTATTTCGGGTTTCGTCCGACAGTTTTAAAAACTACGATTCTCGGAATCCAAATATTTTTGGATATTTCGTCTTTCCTTTACCGATTAACTTTTATGTATTCTTCGGATTTCCGAAAAACTACAAAACACTTTTTGGTGTTAAGCGTTTTCCTTCACGTTTTCCCCTAATGTAGCTAAATGAATAAAAAGTACATAGCAGTAATTTTCGTCATTTTTATTTTGTCCGATTTCTGCACATTTTTTGAGAAAAACTTTTATCGGCTTACTTAACTTTTCACGATATATTATCGTCAAATCTTTCGACGAAATGTCATTTTGACATACCGAACTCTCAGAATGGCTTAGGTTATTCAAACCCTAACCCTTAGGTTTTATCGGGTGAATAATGCTAATTTCGTCTTTTTTCCCAAAAATATTTTGTTCCCAGAAAATTTTTATTTTCGTCTTGAAAATTCTTACTCGTTCAATCTAGCTCGTAGCCAGAATCCTCCCGACTTATATTCATCCTAGGTTCTAGAACGATTAATAAACACATATCACATAATATTATTAATAAAAATTTATTTTATTAATAACTAATTCTTTAAACTTAAATTCTGAACAATCTGGATTCTCCGGGTTGTTACACTTCCCCCCTTATAAAAATTCCGTCCTCAGAATTTCTTAAAACCACACCCTTACCTGAGTCATCACATCCACCCCTACTTCACAGAATTTCGTCCTCAAAATTTTAGCCTACCCTTTCTTCTCATATTCCCTTCAACGGAGTTCTTATCTTTCCATCATTCCTAACCCCCATCACCTATCAAGAATCATAAAGTAGAAGGAATAACGAGGAATATAAAATTTCCTTTTAAAACGTTTCATACTTTTGCTGAGGGGTCAAATCGACCATGAACTCTTACTAGGTTTAACAACATGATGCCGTAACCTTTCTTCCACAGTCAGTTTACAATCACAAAGAAAGCAAACTACCTCTTACCCATCGTATACCCCATTTCGGGATATGTTCACCTCAGACTTAATCATTAGATTCCGCACCAAAATAATTTGGTTTGGCACAACTTCTTCAAAGAAAGCTCGATTTTCTTTTAAACATGACATACCATTTGTCTAGCCGAATCAAGTAGCTTAGACCATACCAATAAATTGGATATCAATGTGAAACATTCATCTAGTCAACTCAATTGACATCGACTACTTCTTTAAATTCTTTTCAATTCATCAAAACGTTTTATATGACGCCATGATACCGTACTTTTCATAAGACGTTGAGGACTTCGTCAGGTTTGTGACTTCGTCATTATACATCATACCATAAGCGGGTTGTTGATCCTAAGATCACATCCAACACTAGGTTCAATTGCATTAATAACTCCATCCTTTTACCATCCTCGCATCAAATGCACCGATGATATAAAATTTATTTTAATATTTCAAATCAATTTACGCTCAGGCGAAACAATTAGCATAGACATACCAAGAATAGTTCTTTTAAAATCTATTGGTTCCAAAAGTTGAACCAATTCTTTCATTTTTAAAATATTTAACACATAAACACGATTTCAATAAACTTTGAAATCTAGCATAGCTAGATGACTTGGAATATCCTATTCTCCATCTTCCTTCATTGTCTTACTGCGACAATACTTAATCTTCTCTAGTACCTTCAATACTAAGACTACTGAAAACAATGCATTTTTAGTCTAAACATTCCTATATCTTAGTACAGTCCATCAACTTACCACACATTATGAGTTCAGGAACTTTCCACAATAATCTGAGTTTAAGAACTATCCTAGTCAGACCATAGGCGTCCATTCACTGAGACGTTCGAAAATATACCATATTATTATTAGTCACGAACTTACCATAAGTATGAGTTTCAAGAATTTGCACCTACCTTATCGTTCTCTACCTATCAAGTATATACATGAGAAAAGATTCACCTTCTCACCATATACATATTGATAGCGCGACCAATCCCAATGATTATCACTATAATAAGCTAAGCGGTTTGTTACACCAAGCATAAACCTCTGCCCATAACAAAGGTTCATACAACTCAGCTATCACATGAGTCCTCAATTAAAATTTTATAACTTCTAAATCTCTCATTACTTAATACGAATTTTCTTTAATTCATATTCTATCCTTCACAACTTAATCTGAGTTCTTCTTCCCGTACTATTTCATAGTACCCTTCATTCATAGCATTAGCTATAAATCATTCATCGTTTAACAACTCATCTGTTACTACGATTCACTATGATCACGTGGTGATCTTCTTATCCCTCTCTCTACAATTATAGTCTTAGATACTCTTACCTAAGATTTATAATCTATCAGCTCTGATACCAACTTGTAACACTAATGGTACTTCGTTCCATAGCACCTCACAAGGGTACCTATCAGCTTGCCACCGACTTGCTCGGCGTCCCCTACAGAGAGTCTGCATGTGGTGCATTCCCATTTAAGGACGTCACCAGCGAGAGGCTCGGGGTTCTTAACGCATTGCGCTTATAGCTCTGATACCAACTTGTAATGCCCCGAAATCCGGTCTATCTTCACACCCGGATTTCGTACGTCACGAGTACATCATTCATCCAAACATCCATCATTATATATTGAAATATAACAACATACATTCTAAATTCCCAGGTTCTAAAACCATATAACTCCTTTCTTTACAAATAACGATAATTAAATTATCCTTTACATCTTACACGAGTGACTTTCATCCGCCACTAAGGATACATAACAGTTCATTTAACTTATTTTATATTACAAGTCTTCACTTGATCTTCTCGCTCATTCCCATTCTGAATGGCACTCCATCTGGATACCATCAGCTTGATCTTTACGGGATCCTTAAGTTCTTCTAACATCGTTCGCTGAAAATGTTTTTCATTTAAAGCAAGTGTGAGCATTTAATTTCCCAGCAAGTCATAACAGTTGAACAAATATCTTTAAGAATTCAAACATTCTTTTAAGACTTCAATAACCGAACAAAGGTTATGAAGCAACTTGAATAATAGGAATAATCTCGATTCCTATCATTTTAAAATAATATTCACTTTCATTTTACAATACTTTCATTCTTCTACCTTTTTCATACACATTCTGTCTGGCTAGAATCATTAGCATAAACTTAACAATAACGGATCATGTATAAACATAACATTCTCTTATTGAACCGTTAAATCACAGAACAGTTCATCTCATAAAAACACGGAAGTGTTCATATTGTGGCACAAGGCCTCATATGTTCTACCACCTTGCACAAATATCGCACATTAGCACATAGACAGAACTTCTCAAGTTCAGCATCTGAGAAGTTTAAGAAACTAGCATTCATTTGAAATATGAATGAAGTTAGGAAACTTACCTTACGCCCAGCTACAACTTACGCTGAACTGCTCATTCCAGTTCCTATGTAACATAGAAGAAAAAAACATAAACACCAATTAGTCCTCTACTTGAATTACGCATTGGTTTACGTCACTTTACTTCTTAGGATTCACGTTCTTGATATATAAGTTTACGCGACTAACTTTATTTACTAGTTTACGGCTTTATGACATACGGAGATGTCTTACTCAAAATGTTCATCACCTTTGATGATTTGCATTCTTATCTTCTTCTTATAACTTCTCTAGGACTCAGCACACATCGCTACTCTGCTAGTAGTCCATATGGTACTCTGAGTGGTTTCCCACAAACAACTAACAAACAAGTTCCCGTCTCATCTACACTGCCATCACAGTGAGTTAGATCGGTTGCCAGTTTCGTATATACCTTCGCTCTCTGAAGGAATTGTTTAGCCCATCTCCCATATGTCAACCATCAAAGGTTACGATTGTACCACAACCTAAACTTATCGTAACTTATTCGAACCATTAAACTTAATGTTCATTAAATCAATTTCTTATTCCTTACGATTTTCTGGCAACTAAATGCCATACCTCAGGATTCATTCCTATACGACTCACCTTCGGCTTTCATTATTCTTATTACCATTCATTATGACTTTCTTGATAATTCATATCTTATTAATACTTTGGTTATCCATTACCTGAACCCCATGTTCATTACTCTTTCTTAATGTCGAAGCCATACTGTTCGTTGTATGCTAAGATCGCTTTTGAATCGCTACGCGTTTATGTTTACATTTATTCTCTTCTTGATCTTTTATTCTCTTTCGACCATTTCATTCAACCTGTACTAAAGGTTTAATTCACTTGTTTAAGTGTTATTTTAGGTGAACTGTGAGACCCCAAATTTTATGAATAAAGATTTAAATTTCTCGAAATATTTTTTTTAATATTATGGTGTGGATTTGGTATAATGTTATAGTTGTGGGTAATATTTATAAATTTTGCAAAGTACGCAAGTTGTTATATAGTATTCGATTGGTAGGGAATATTGGTTTTAACGAGGGAATATTAAATGACGACGGCACAATCATTGGTGGACACCACAAATGTAATTATTATTTTGACTAAGAAAATAACAAAAATATTTTATGAAAATAACGGCGGAAGTTTTATCGTTAACTGTTAAAACACCCGGTGTTAAAAGTACAGTAATACGCGTGGTTGCATAGTAGTACACGATATTGGTTATTGATGCTTACGTGATAAGTCACTCGCTTATACTCAATTATTATTACGATAATTCTTTATGATATCTCTCTCATATTATTGATTCAATTATTGTCATAGTATCATCTGCATAATATTTTATATATTATTAAATCAATAATTGAGACGACAAAGTTATTCATATTATTAAATTGCAATATTTATAATGTCTAGAAGTTCTGTCGAGGAGAGGTTTGGTCACCTAATTGCGCGCCAATAGAGAGAAATCCTTATTGGAAAGCTCCCTCTTTCCTGAGAATGACCTGGTTGTTAAATATTGTGAGTTATGATATTAATGATGAATAAATTCATGTTGATTAAAGATGAATTTGATATTTCCATTGTCTTGGGATTATTGGTGTTAGTTGAAATCAACATCTATTATGATGATAATTGATGTCTGGGGGTTATATTCATAAACCGGTAATTTATCGAATAAATGAGCAATTAATTGCTACTAATTTACATGCTTTTATAACTATTTGTTCACATATGTGTACTATTGAGTTCACTTACTATTAGGGGAGTTGGTACAAGATTGATAATACTTGCATGACTAAGTTAAAAAGGGAGGTATAGATGGAGGTACTATACTGTATTTCGTATTTTCACATGATTATAACTATTGGTTCACATGATTGAACTATTGATTCACATTATTTACTATTAGGGGAGGTGGTGCAAGTTTGATAATACTTGTAGGACTAAATTAAAAATGAAAGAAAAGTTGGAGGTATTGTACTGTAATTTTTTGAGCCCCAAAACGTGCAATTATCGAAACTATATTTTTCTATAAATAAAAGTTCATTCTTCCTTCATTTCTCACCAATTCACTAAAGCTTTAGAGCCATTATTATAGAGAGAAATTATAGAGAGAAAGAAGAAGAGAAGTCTGCTACCTCACTATTCCAGTATCCAGGTCTTCTTTTGAGGTAAGGGTATTATTTCTTTCGTATTCATGAAGAGAACTTACATTATTCCATTTTTTCATTATTACATTGGAATAACCTATATCATGATCTACCTATACTTGGTAAAATTATTACATTATTCCATTTTTATTATTACATTTGGAATATCCTCATCATGCGTTTTTTACGGACCTAGTTCCGCCTTTTATTATTCTCATTGGAATAACTTATTTATCGCAAATACCGCATGCATGGTGATTTCTGTTGTTATTCCATTCTTTATTATTACATTGGAATATCCTATTGGTGCGTATTCGCTTTGACACGGTTCCGTTATTTATTATACATTTGGAATAACTTTTCCTCATGCTGGCACCGCATACATGGTGATTTCTTTTGTTATTCCATTCTTTATTATACTCGGTTGGTTAAAGTTTTGACTTCTATACTCCATGAAATTAGTGGAATATCCTTGATATTTGCGCTTCATCCAAGATCTTTTCATGGAAATATTCTTACGAGCATTCTTGAATTTTACTCTGAAAAGAAGTATCATGTTGACAATTTGGGCGTTATTAGTTCCTGAATAAATTAATTCTTGAACTTGTTTTATTGAATTCTTATATCATTGTCATCATCCTCATGTTTATATTTTTTTGAAAGTCATTTGTGGCCTGTAGTGCATAGATGGACTTGGTATGATTATGACCAGGGATTATTCGGTGTAATAATGACCGTAATGTTACAAATAATGTGATAAAAGTCCTCATTGGCCCTTAGTGCATTGATGGACAGTTGTTGGCATGAGCATGACCATTGGTTAATACACGAATATCCTTGGCCGTAGTGCATGGATAATTTGTGGTTGTGATACTAATGAATATCCTTGGCCGTAGTGCAGGGATGATGTGGATTATTTATTAAAATCGAGTCCCAAATGATAAAAGTGATGAAAAACCTTTTAAATCATAAAAGATAGTAGATTTTATTCTCTATTTGACTCTTTTAATGGATTGTTTATTCCGTTGCAGTTAAACTTGATGTCTATTGTAATTTATCAGTTTAACATTGTTGAAGACTAATGATAATTTATTCTGCATTATCTTAGTCATAATATTTTTTACTGGGCTAGTTGAGCTCACCCTTTTACTTTCATTGTTCTCTTCAAGAAATGAGAACGTAGCAGGAACTAGTCGGGGAACGGAGTGACGGTCCAGATAATAACATTAGTAGTCCTCACTATTCTGTTAAATAGTGTGATAATAAATGTAATGAGGACTCAATTGAGTGTGAATATTGTCTAGATGACAATATTTGTATTAAAACTCATAGCATATGTATTGTAGTATATTACATGACGGTTGTATAATTAAGTTTGTATTTATATTCTGTACCATGTATTTGGTGACTCAGAATAGGTGATATATACCTATTTTGGGGGCGTCACATGAACTACATGTTCATATTTCTTTCTTGCACATCCCCTAGTAATTGAGCACTTAAAAGCTCATCATTTGGCTTTTTTCTCTCGCACTTTTAAAGGCCATGCATGATGGGGTCTCTTTTTATCATCATATGTTGAGCCACTCACTGCGTGTCTAATTCTTAGAAGTCTAGCTCTCTGACGCCATTTCTCCCAAGGCACGGCTCACGCTGCGACGCCAAGCCTTCATCCCTGAAAAATTTTCTAAGTCTTAAATTCAATTTGAGACACTTACTTCACGCTTCCATAACGTATTCGTTATAACTCGGAACGAGGTCGTTCCAAAGCCATTATCTTCCTTATCTTACGTACTTCAATCCCCTTTGAATAGAACTTCATTCTGAATCCGTTAAAGTGCCATTCGATTGGCTTAATCTTCACCCTTCGTTCGTTTTACATTTTTAACGTTCTTCGTTCGTTCGTCCGTAATTCGGTCATCCAAACTCAGAATTCATTCGTTCTTGAGTCCACGACTCACGTTTCTCTTACATTGTTATGAAACCCTACACGTTCGGGTTCATTTACTAACTTTCTAATTCCCGTTTGTCTTTTACGAAATTTTTGCCATAACTTCATCATAGCTAAGTTTTAATCCATTCTTAATGAACATTTCTACCGTTCCTAACCAAGAAATAATCATCTAACTTATACACGATGGTTTTAAACTTGTCCATCAACAACAATTATCCTATGATGGTTTTAAATTTGTCCATTAACAACGTTCTTCGTGTTCTTCGCGTGTTTTTCGCGTTCTTCGTTCGTTCTTCATTTTTAATCGATGTTTTGGATTACGATTTTACTTTTCCTTGGAATTTGATGTCATAGAACACCATTCCTTACTTATTTCACATATTCATTCATATAATCCACTTGGATCGTTCTAATTCATTACGAATCTTACACTTCCTTAAGAAATTTATTTACTAAACTTCAAATTCCTATTTTCATTATTTCTCATGATTTCAACCATATGAAATCATTCATAACCTCAACTACTTCTTATTCTCATTAATTTATGTTTTAAACATATAGGACTTAAAGAGAAATTAAATTCGACTAGGTTTTAGGTTACCTCTCTTCTTTATTTTTCTTCCGCTAGACAAAGTCGGCGATTCTCAAGCTTTTCTATTTCACGATCACATTCTTTCCGATCATTCATACTCATTCTCTTACTTCTCCAAGCTCTCTCTCTCTCTCTCTCTCTCTCTCTCATGTTATAGGATTTTTGAAAATCCCATTTAAATGAAAGTTAGCTTCCTATTTATAGAAAATCTAAAGCTAGGGGTATTTTAGTCATTTCGCCCCCCAAACCTCCTTACTATTCATGACTTAAGCACTAAGTTAACTTAGCCATTAAGTTTACTTAGCCCTTAAGTTTACTTAGCTCTTAAGTTTACTTAGCCTTTAAGTTTACTTAACCCTTAAGTTTACTACTTCCACCTCCTTAGTTAACCTCATTACTATTCACGAGACTTAGCCTGTAAGTTTCGTGGTTCCGTATTTCGGGTTTCGTCCAACAGTTTTAAAAACTACGATTCTCGGAATCCAAATATGTTTGGATATTTCGTCTTTTCCTTTGGATTAACTTTTTTACGATTCTTCTTGGTTTCAAAAAACTACAAAACACTTTTTGGTGTTAAGCATTTTCCTTCACGTTTTCCCCTAATGTATCTAAACGAATAAAAAGTACATAGCAGTACTTTTCGTCATTTTGATTTTGTCCGATTTCTATACGTTTTTTGAGAAAAACTTTTATCGGCTTACTTAACTTTTCACGATATATTATCGTCAAATCTTTCGACGGAATGTCATTTCAACGTACCGAACTCTCAGAATGGCTTAGGTTATTCAAACCCTAACCCTTAGGTTTTATCGGGTGAATAATGCTTATTTCGTCTTTTTTTCTGAAAATATTTTGTTCTCGAAATTTTTTTATCTTGAAAATTCTTACTCGTTCAATCTAGCTCGTAGCCAGAATCCTCCCGACTTATATTCATCCTAGGTTCTAGAACGATTAATAAACACATATCACATAATATTATTAATAAAAATTCATTTTATTAATAACTAATTCTTTAAACTTAAATTCTTAACAATCCGGATTCTCCGGGTTGTTACACTTCCCCCCTTATAAAAATTCCGTCCTCGGAATTTCTTAAAACCACACCCTTACCTGGGTCATCACATCCACCCCTACTTCACAGAATTTCGTCCTCAAAATTTTAGCCTACCCTTTCTTCTCATATTCCCTTCAACGGAGTTCTTATCTTTCCATCATTCCTAACCCCCATCACCTATCAAGAATCATAAAGTAGAAGGAATAACGAGGAATATAAAATTTCCTTTTAAAACGTTTCATACTTTTTGCCGAGGGGTCAAATCGACCATGAACTCTTACTAGGTTTAATAAACATGATGTCAGTAACCTTTCTTCCACTACCGGGTTTACAATCACAAAGAAAGCAAACTACCTCTTACCCATCATTATACCCCATTTCGGGATATGTTCACCTTAGACTTAATCATTAGATTCCGCACCAAAATAATTTGGTTTGGCACAACTTCTTCAAAGAAAGCTCGATTTTCTTTTAAATATGACATACCATTTGTCTAGCCGAATCAAGTAGCTTAGACCATACCAATAAATTGGATATCAACGTGAAACATTCATCTAGTCAACTCAATTGACATCGACTACTTCTTTAAATTCTTTTTCAATTCATCAAAACGTTTTATGACGTCATGATACCGTACTTTTCATAGTACGTTGAGGACTTCGTCAGTTTATGACTTCGTCATTATACATCATACCATAGCGGGTTGTTGATCGTAAGATCACATCCAACACTAGGTTCAATTGCATTAATAACTCCATCCTTTTACCATCCTTGCATCAAATGCACTGATGATATAAAATTTATTTTAATATTTTAAATCAATTTCTGTCTAGCTGAAACAATTAGCATAGACATACCAAGAATAGTTCTTTTAAAAATCTATTGGTTCCAAAAGTTGAACCAATTCTTTCATTTTTAAAATACGAACACATAAGCACGATTTCAATAAACTTTGAAATCTAGCATAACTAGATGACTTGGAATATCCTATTCTCCATCTTCCTTCATTGTCTTACTGCGACAATACTTAATCTTCTCTAGTACCTTCAATACTAAGACTACTAAAAACAATGCATTTTCAGTCTAAACATTCCTATATCTTTGTACAGTCCATCAACTTACCACATATTATGAGTTCAAGAACTTTCCACAATAATCTGAGTTTAAGAACTATCCCAGTCAGACCATAGGCGTCCATTCACTAAGACGTTCGAAAACATACCATATTATTATTAGTCATGAACTTACCATAAGTATGAGTTTCAAGAATTTGCACCTACCTTATCGTTCTCTACCTATCAAGTATATACATGAGAAAAGATTCACCTTCTCACCATATACATATTGATAGCGCAACCAATCCCAATGATTATCACTATAATAAGCTAAGCAGTTGTTACACCAAGCATAAACCTCTGCCCATAACAAAGGTTCATACAACTCAGCTATCACATGAGTCCTCAATTAAAATTTTATAACTTCTAAATCTCTCTTTACTTAATACGAATTTTCATTAATTCATATTCTATCCTTCACAACTTAATCTGAGTTCTTCTTCCCGTACTATTTCATAGTACCCTTCATTCATAGCATTAGCTATAAATCATTCATCGTTTAACAACTCATCTGTTACTATGATTCACTATGATCACGTGGTGATCTTATTATCCTTCTCTCTACAATTATAGTCTTAGACACTCTTACCTAAGATTTATAATCTATCAGCTCTGATACCAACTTGTAACACTAATGGTACTTCGTTCTATAGCACCTCACAAGGGTACCTATCAGCTTGCCACCGACTTGCTCGGCGTCCCCTACAGAGAGTCTGGATGTGGTGCATTCCCATTTAAGGACGTCACCAGCGAGAGGCTCGGGGTTCTTAACGCATTGTGCTTATAGCTCTGATACCAACTTGTAACGCCCCGAAATCCGGTCTATCTTCACACCCAGATTTCGTACGTCACGAGTACATCATTCATCCAAACATACATCATTATATACTGAAATATAACAACATACATTCTAAATTCCCAGGTTCTAAAACCATATAACTCCTTTCATTACAAATAACGATAATTAAATTATCCTTTACATCTTACACGAGTGACTTTCATCCGCCACTAAGGATACATAACAGTTCATTAAACTAATCTAAAGTTCATTTAACTTATTTTATATTACAAGTCTTCACTTGATCTTCTCGCTCATTCCCATTCTGAATGGCACTCCATCTGGATACCGTCAGCTTGATCTTTACGGGATCCTTAAGTTCTTCTAACATTGTTCGCTGAAAATGTTTTTCATTTAAAGCAAGTGTGAGCATTCAATTGCCCAGCAAGTCATAACATTTGAACAAATATCTTTAAGAATTCAAACATTCTTTTAAGACTTCAATAACCGAACAAAGGTTATGAAGCAGCTTGAATAATAGGAATAATCTCGATTCCTATCATTTTAAATAATATTCACTTTCATTTTACAATACTTTCATTCTTCTACCTTTTTCATACACATTCTGTCTGACTAGAATTATTAGCACAGACTTAACAATAACGGATCATGTATAAACAGAGCATTCTCTTATTGAATAGTTAAATCACAGAACAGTTCATCTCATAAAAACACCGAAGTGTTCACATTGTGGCACAAGGCCTCATATGTTCTACCACCTTGCACAAATATCGCACATTAGCATATGAGATGTAACTTCTCAAGTTCAAAGATCCGAGAAGTTTAAGAAACTAGCATTCATTTGAAATATGAATGAAGTTAGGAAACTTGCCTTACGCCCAGCTACAACTTACGCTGAACTGCTCATTCCAATTCCTATGTAACATATAAGAAGAAAACATAAACACCAATTAGTCCTCTACTTGAATTACACATTGCTTTACGTCACTTTACTTCTTAGGATTCGCGTTCTTGAAATATAAGTTTACGCGACTAACTTTCTTTACTGGTTTACGGCTTTATGACATACGAAGATGTCTTACTCAAAATGTTCATCATCTTTGATGATTTGCATTCTTATCTTCTTCTTATAACTTCTCTAGGACTCAGCACACATCGCTACTTTGCTAGTAGTCCATATGGTACTCTGAGTGGTTTCCCACAAACAACCAACAAACAAGTTCCCGTCTCATCTACACTGCCATCACAGTGAGTTAGATCGGTTGCCAGTTTCGTATATACCTTCGCTCTCTGAAGGAATTGTTTAGCCCAGCTCCCATATGTCAACCATCAAAGGTTACGATTGTACCACAACCTAAACTTATCGTAACTTATTCGAACCATTAAACTTAATGTTCGTTAAATCAATTTCTTATTCCTTACGGTTTTCTGGAAACTAAATGCCATACCTCAGGATTCATAATTCCTATACGACTCGCCTTCAACTTTCATTACTTTTATTATTGTTCATTACGACTTTCTTGATAATTCATATCTTATTAATACTTTCTTTATCCATTACCTGAACCCCGTGTTCATTACTCTTTCTTAATGTCGAAGCCATACTATTCGTTGTATGCTAAGACTGCTTGCAACTGCATTACGTTTATGTTTACATTTATTCTCTTCTTGATCTTTTAATCTCTTTCGACCATTTCGTTCAACCTGTACTAAAGGTTTAATTCACTTGTTTAAGTGTTATTTTAGGTGAACTACATGTTCATATTTCTTTCTTGCATCCCCAAAGAATTGAGCACTTAAAAGCTCATCATTTGGATTTTTCCTCGCACGGCCGTGGCCATGACGTCCTTTTTTATCACTTTCATGCAGCAATTTCACTCAGAGTGTCTAATCGCCGAAGTCTGGTGTTTGTGCGCTTGCCTCCCAAGGCACGGCTGGCAATAAGGGCGCCAAGCCTTTATCCCTGAAAAATTTTCTAAGTCTTAAATCCAATTTGAGATGCTTACTTCACGCTTCCATAAAATATTTGTTATAACTCGGAACGAGGTCGTTCTAAAGTCATTCTCTTCCTTATCTTACATACTTCAATCCCCTTCAGACGGAACTTCATTCTGAATCCGTTAAAGTGCTATTCGATTGGTTTAATCTTCACCCTTCGTTCGTTTTATGTTTTTAACACTCTTCATTCGTTCGTCCGTAAGTTGGTCATCTCTTTCCGAGAGCTATGCAATGACATAGGATTTGCCCTTTTTTTGATTCTAGGAAGATGGGTCCATGACCGAAATGGCATTTTCGGATTTCCGTTAGGCAGTTCGTTGAGCTGTTTTGCGTAGTTTGCGCTCGGAAATTAAGATATGGTTCTTGTGGGACTTTTTTTGAAGAAGTTTTGAGTTGAAATGAGTTGATGTGAGTTGAGTTGAGTTGAAGTTGAGTTTGCAAAATGACCATTTTGCCCCTCCCGGAGTTATCTCTAGTTTTGACGCAGTTGTAGCAGTCTTTTCTCAAAGTTATCTCTGAGATTGGCCTACTGTCGATTCTGAATGTCCTCAGGGTTATCTCCGAGGTTGGCTTGACCTCCCGGGGTTGACTCTGGGCTTTGCAATTGATTTCTCGGGCTATCTCTGGGGTTAGAATTGATATTGTGGTCCTCTAGGGTATCTTTGAAGTGTGAAAAAGACGCTTTTGTCCTCCTGCATATTTCGAGTGTCTACAGGTGCTTTACTCTATTTTCACCAAGTTCTATCTCAAACTTAATATGTAATGATGGGTCATACAAATGCAAGCCCGCGGGACTAATCTAAAGATACTGGGAGTGAGCATACAAATCAACTCTCCCTAAACACTTGAAATATATATTTACAACAGAACGGGAATGGAACTAGGAGAAGGTTTCTTCATCTAGGAATGTAATCAACTGAAATATAAGATTTGAAATGTAAGATTCTATAGCCTCTAGGTAGTTAATACTATTTATAGTTCCTTTAAATATTATTCAATGGGTCTTTGAAAATATATTTAGGTCAAACTACAACTAAACACCATTATCAAATTTGCAAGTAGTTCAATTTCAAGGAAATTATAATGTAACAAAAACCCTTTTTTCGGTAAAGACTTTTACTTCATGATAAAAGAGGCTCAGTTTACCTTACTATTTTCATACAAAATGAATTTGTTCAGGATATAATCATATGCGCAGTAGGATTTTCATTACAAATAATATGTTCAATCTACAACTTTCCTTTATAAATGTAGCCTGAAGTTTCAGTGTAATTTTAAATGAAATTGTCTTGTTGGCAATCGTAAGACAGTCAGAAAATAAAAGCATAACATACCCATGAAAAATTCAAACCAACACCTGGTTTCAATAGTATCCTTAAACTGTTTGACCTTTGCTTCATCAAGTTCAAGTTCGCAGATGGCAATCCTCTCACAGTTTCTGTAATAGACATATATGAGACAACTTCGTAAAACCTCGCAACAAAAACCATACACAAGGTGTACTAAATTATGCTTACTTCAAAACTTTATTTCAGTCTGGATATCAATAAGCTCATTCCCACCCAAGACCTCGCCAAGATGACCCCACTTGTGACCAGGGTTGCCAGCTGGGTGACAAAATGAAAGGCTGTAATATAGATCAAGAAAGCAAGATTGAGTGCTCCAAAATGGGTAAAGAATGCAATACAAAGTATGCCTGCAATTTACAAGAAGAGAAGTCCACGAAGAAAGTACTTGTATAATTACCTGTGCCAAACCAGTAAAAACTTCTTGTTCCAAACAATGATACAACTTTGAAAGGCATGGCAGTTTTCTCAAGCGGAGGGTACCGCATTTTAGAAACATCCGGACTTTGATCATCCTGCAATTTGGTAACAATGAATTAGTTCATGAAGTTGCATAAATTCTAAAAAGAGCAAGTTCTGCTCCTTAGACCACAACCAATATATGATATGGGTAGGAAATACCTCATGCCCATGACTGTGATACTTGAAAGTTTGAGGACACAGCACCTTATGACCCTTGTTATATAATGTGCAAGTGCAAACATGTGATGATTAAAGCAGATTCACCCTCTACATGTCACTAAGTATAGAGTAATAACTCTAGCTGTTATTCATATATAACTACTGCATAAATAGTTTCACAAGTGGTAGCAAAAATATTAGGACAACTCTAAAGAGTATACCTATAAATAAGAAGGCAGCTCCAACATTCCATGAATTATGAGGATTGCAAAATCTTGTGCATGACTAGCATCCATGATTAAATCTGACATACATTCATATATGCATATATATTTATTTATAACAACCAGGAGGCACATATATACAGTCTAAAGTTGAATAGCACGAATCATTTTAAGTCGGATTAGAGTCTAGGCAGTAGGCACATATATACAGTCTGAAGAAAGGAGTGGCGCAACCAGATACACTTACACATCAAATAGCAAAGAAATAGATAATTAATGATATCCTTACTTTCTGGCATACACCATTCTGGAATACAAAGAAATTTGATACAAACACTCTTTTGTCTGAGACTTATCCTTTATCATATACAAAATCATAATAGCCAATTAGCAATATGATAAACAAACGAAAGTTGCATATTTACCATGCAAAAGGCCTCTTTGATCGTTGCAACAGAACTTTAAGAGGAACACATCGTGAGGCTTGGGTGGCTGTAACTCATTTCTATAAAACAAAATTCCATAAGCTGAAGACACTAGGTAACACCATTTCCCATCCTAATAAGATACATCTTCACCGCACAATTAATGAAACAAATTAGAAAGAAAAAAACCATAGAGAAAATGTTTAAGAAAGCACAATTTAATATCTTTCACACTATCTGATTGATTGATTATGTATAACGAGGAAAAAAAACAAAATTAAACAGAAAATCAAGTACCCATCTATGAGAGAGTCATGTAGCAGTAGCACCATTTCGCATATATTAACATAAAAATCGAGGAAGTGAATACTAAATTCTAATAAACCTATGAACAAAATCACCAAATTATCATGTTGAACGATTAGCAGTAAATTATTCGCTGCAGGAGTATTTACGAAAAACAATGTAGTACCTACAAAAAGAGTAACCTTTTTTTGCTATTAACTTGTATGACAATATGTTGTAATATAAGACAACTTTACAGCCCAGGAATTATCATTTATTAGTAATGTATTAACAATAAGATTAGTATTGGAGCATAAATTTTGGTTAATTTGATTAGCAGATTTCATCTTGAAGAAACTCTTTTTTTAACCACATATACTACCATTAAAACACATTTCAAGCTGAACCTGAAGTACATAGAAACTGTAATGAACTACACATTTCTAGTAGTGTAATGAGTTTGTCCATGAGAGTACGTAGTATGCACACAAGGCAATGATGATAAAACATATACTTTGTAACAATCTTATTCGTTTATTAATAAAAACATTCATTTACAAAAAAGATTTAATTTATCTACATGGTGTTGTTTTTATAATATGTGATAAACTCATAGTTTTAAATAATACTTTTAGAATCATGATGAGATCATGCTAATGAGATATAAATTCTTAGATAGCTTAAAATTAATTAAAAGTGTTCCCAATCGTTGGATTACTAAAAAAAGGATTAGTGAATCCGAATAAATTGGTACATACGTTGTTTGCTTATTGAATGAGGATGATTGATCTCATGATCATGTGTGGAGACACTAATGCAAGTATATAGGTGCTTATTGGAGAATAAAACTCGTACATTCATGCATCCAACTAAAATAAAATCCAATCATATTGGTCAATAATTCATAATAAATCTCATTTATTATCATACACATCACCATATGCATCAATAAATAACATTCATCTCATGAATAATAAATCTATTCCAAATATGCATCGATATCAATTTAATGGGCAGTTTTAAATTTATTTGAAAATCCAATTTTGAGAAAAAAAATAAACTCATTTATTTTAATCAAAATTTAAATCATAATAAATTTCTTTATTTTATTTTATCTAATTTTGAATAAAATTAAACTCCTTTATTTTAATCAAATTCCAAATTAAAATAAACTCATTTATTTTAATTAACAAAGAATCCAATTTCAAATACAAAATAAACTCCTTTATTTTAACTTAAAATTACTGGAAAAATAAAATATGCTGATTTATATTCCTTATAAAAATTAAACATTTTTAAATTTAGGAAACATGAAATCTTATTCCATATATGAATAAACTCCTTTATTCTAGGAAACATAGAATTCTATTCCATATGTGAATAAACTCTTTTATTCAAACGAATGTAAAATCCAATTCCAAGTTAATATAAAACTTTTGAATAAACTATTTTATTCAAACAAACGTGAAATCCAATTTCAAGTTAATATAAAACTTTTGAATAAACTCTTCTATTCAAACGAACATGGAATCCAATTACAAGTTAATATAAAACTTTTATTTTAATCATATTCTAATTCAAAATAAATGTTTTATCTTAATTAAAATAAATATTAAAAATAAAAAATATTCGAGAATCGTGTGGTAGCGCAATTTGACTGGTAGCCCGTAAAACCTTTTTCGGTTATATAAACAAGGCCACAAGCGTTAAAAGTATCGGGAAATTTTTGCCCAAAAAAGTCGATCCAATCGCATACCATACATACATAAATCATCAAAATCGATAATTAACACAAAGTTGGCTCTGATATCACTGTTAGGTTTGTATATAGCGCGATCATGCAATCAAATTTTTTGATAAAATAGGAATTTAAAATTTTCATACAAACCCATCACCATGATCATACTTTGTGCATAATTATCAATCAATAGAAAAGAGATATAGATTAGATTCATATCCTTGTAGAAATTAGTTTCATCAAGTACGAGTTCACCTTCAATTCCTTTTCACGTTCAGCTTGAATCCACCGGGTCATATTAAGTGAACTCTATTAGGTGTTCTTTAACGAGCCACATTAACACTCGATTTGGTTCGAGCCACATGAATCGAGTCGAGTCGAGTATTGAGTTGTTCAGATTTGGTTCACAAAATTTATCGAGTATAAAATAATATTTGATTGAGGCTCATTTAGCTATCGATTCAAGCACGATCCTGAATCGAGCCCGAGCAGTTTGAACTTTTCGAACTAATATGATCCGAGTATCAATAAAAAATTACAATTTGAGGAGGGTCGAGTAATTTATTGAACTTTAAAATTTGTTCATATTTGACTCATTTATATTTCGACTCGAGCTCGAATCAAACTTTTAGTCAAGCGAGGACGAATCGAACCCGAACTGTTTGCTCATTTTACAGCCTTATGGGAGAGGGTTGATGTTTTTCACAACACACTTAATTTCAAGAGTTGGGAGAGTACTGGCCTATTCTCTGGAGAGAGAAAACTAGGGTTTTTCCAAACACCAATCTTTTTGAAAACTTGTTATTCCTTGGTGGATCACCTTTAGAGGCCAAACACTTGGGTGGTTAACGTTGATCAAAGGAAGGAATCAAACCCCGTGGATTCAAGTTGAACGTGAAAAGGAATTGGAGGTGAACTCGTACTTGAGGAAACTAATTTCTACAATGATATGAATCTAATCTCCATCTTTTTTCTATTGATTGATAATTATGCACAAAGTATGATCATGGTGATGGATTTGTATGAAAATTTTAAATTCCTATTTTTTCAAAAAATTTGATTGCATGATTGCGCTATATACAAACCTAACAGTGGTATCAGAGCCAACTTTGTGTTAATTATCGATTTTGATGATTCCATGTATGTATGGTATGCGATTGGATCAACTTTTTTGGGCAAAAATTTTTCCCCGGTTCTGCTTATGACGCCACAAATTGTGCAAGCATAACCTAAAAGGTTTTCTTCGGCTACCAAAGGCAAATTGTATGTCTACACCGCATTCTCAATTTTTTATTTTTAATATTTGTTTCAATTAAGATAAAACATTTATTTTGAATTGGAATATGATTAAAATAAAAGTTTTATATTAACTTGTAATTGGATTCCACGTTCGGTTGAATAGAAGAGTTTATTCAAAAGTTTTATATTAACTTGAAATTGGATTTCACGTTTGTTTGAATAAAATAGTTTATTCAAAAGTTTTATATTATCTTGGAATTGAATTTTACGTTCGTTTGAATAAAAGAGTTTATTCACATATGGAATAGAATTCTATGTTTCCTAGAATAAAGGAGTTTATTCATATATGGAATAAGATTCCATGTTTCCTAAATTTAAAAATGTTTAATTTTTATAAGGAATATAATTCAGCATATTTTATTTTTCCAGCAATTTTAAGTTAAAATAAATTAGGAGTTTATTTTGTACTTGAAATTGGAATCCTTGTTAATTAAAATAAAGGAGTTTATTTTAATTTGGAATTTGATTAAAAATAAAGGCGTTTAATTATATTCAAAATTGGATAAAATAAAATAAAGAATTTTATTATGATTTAAATTTTGATTAAAATAAATGAGTTTATTTTTTTTTCTCAAAATTGGAAATAAATTTAAAACTGCCCATTAAATTGATATCGATGCATATTTGGAATAGATTTATTATTCATGAGATGAATGTTATTTATTGATGCATATGGTGATGTGTATGATAATAAATGAGATTGATTATGAATTATTGACCAATGTGATTGGATTTTATTTTAGCTGGATGCATGAATGTACGAGTTTTATAAATGGGGTCTGCGTATGTGATGCCCCCAAAACAAGTATACATCACCCATCTTGAGTCGCCAAATACATGGTACAAAATACAAATAAAAACTTAATTATCCAACTGTCGTGTAAAATACGACAAACATATACTGTGAGTTTTAATAGGAATATTGTCATCTAGACAATATCCACACTCAAAGGAGTCCTCATTATATTTATTATCACACTATTTAACAGAATAGTGAGGACTACTAATGCTATATTCTGGACCGTCACTCCGTTCCCCGACTCGTCCCAGCTATGTTTTCATTTCTTGAAGAAAACAGCGAAAGGAAGGGTGAGCTCAACTAGCCCAGTAAGAAATATTATGACTAAGATAATGCAAAATAAATTATCATTAGTCTTCAACAATGTTAAATTGATAAAATACAATAGACATCAAGTTTAACTGCAGCGGAACAAGCAATCCATTAAAAGAGTCAAGTAGAGAATAAAATCTACTATCTTTTATGATTTAAAAAGTTTTCATCAATTTTTATCGCTGAGACTCAGCTTAATAAATAAACCACATCATCGAATCATCCTTGCACTACGGGCCAAGAATATTCATTAAATCATCAATGGTCATGATTATACCGAATAATTCCTGGTCATAATCATACCAAGTCCATCTCTGCACGTAAGCCAAAGATATACAACAATAAAACCAATAATCAACAATTCATCTTTGTACGTAAGCCAAAGATATATAATTCAATAAACAACAGTCCATCTTCGCACGTAAGCCAAAGATAACTTTCATCACCATATAAACATGAGGATGATGACAATGATATAAGCATTAATCAAACTAAAACAAGGATAAATATTAAAGACTTTAATTTTATCCAAATATTATCCATCACTTAAATAGCTCATAATCTAATATTTTTAATATTATAACAATATTTTAATCACCTCTTAAACTTATAAACAATTTATTTCAATTGTTTACACTTGATCAAATAATGCATTTAATCATTTAAAAATGCCATACTCATAAGATTTCATCACCAATGATCAAATCCCTTATCAACAATCTACATATACCTTATATAGGATTTCCAAGCCATAACATCCTATTTTCCAACTTTGTTACTTCACATAACATATTTAACTCATATGTTCGTAACTAAACCATTTTCATGAAAAATACCAAATCAGTCCCAATTTTTTTTTTCTGGAATTTAGCATAATATAGTCCAATAAAGAACATACATTTTTCTCGGAATTTTTAAAATTAATTTACTATTTTTCAAAAAATTAATTTCCAATTAATTCCTTAAGAAATTAGCTATAAGTTTAACTTCAAAAATTCCGAAATCTTGGCAGAATCTTACACATGTTAACATGAGCTTCCAGTTTAAATTTCATGGTCATCGGAGTTATAGAACTCCGGTTATATAGCGTTTAAATCGTAAAACCTAAATATTGAAATGGTCATAACTTGCTCATTTTAAGTCGGAATGAGCTCATTTTTGGACAGGAGGTTCTTTATACGATATACTTTCATGTCCCAAAAGGTCAGACTTTTTCTCACAAATTAAGTGGCCAAAACAGCCCTTCTAAAATCTGGACAAGATGGCTTTTCGATAATTTCCACTTTTTGACTCCTTTGCTAAAATCACCCACACCTAAAAAAATCTGACACCTTTTCTAGTGATTCCACTTGGAGATGCTACAAAAATCATAGATCTAACTCTAGAACTTGACTACACTCAAAAATTCAAAATATAATAGGAGATATGGTCAATTAAATTTCATGTTCCATTTTCACCAAAATCTAATTTTCAACCCTTTGTGATTTCTAAGAAACTTTCATGTTTTCACATAATAACCAACATAACTCATCATAACACTTACTAATACTTCATATACCCATGATTTTCATCAGACCAAAGCTTTTATTATGACTCTCATCATAATCAACGTAACCAGATCATTTCCATAATTTAATAAGGAATGAATATAAAGGATTATTCACCATGCATGTGGTAATCCACATAGACAGGTTATTCCAACAGAATAATAAAGAATGGAATAACAGAAGGATTCACCATGCATGCGATAGAGACCGCACAGATATGTAATTCCCAACAGAATAATAAATAATGGAACCAGGTCCGCCGTAAAAGCACGATGTGGATATTAAACGGCACTAATAATTGCGAAATAATAAATAATGGAACCCGTCCCACAGAAACGCATTACGAATGAATATTCGACGAGAATAATAAATGCGGAATAATAAATAATGGAACCAGTCCCACGTAAAAGCATGCAGACGTGATATATTCCGATGAATAATAAAGAATGAAATAACAACATAATTTCACCATATATGCGGTACTTCGCATAAACAGGTTATTCCAATAGAATAATAAAGAACGGAATAATAGAAGAATTTCACCATGTATGTGGTACTTTGCATATATAGGTTATTCCAACATAATAATAAGAAATGAAATAACAGAAGAATATCACCATGTATGTGGTACTTCGCATATACAGGTTATTCCAACATAATAATGAAGAATGGAATAACAACTCTTACGAGTATTGAAAGAAAATAATTCTCTTCATGAATACAAAAGAATAATACCCCTTACATGTACAACAAATAATATCCCTTACCTTAGAATAAAGCTGGATACTGGAGTAGAGAGGTAACAGACTTCTCTTCTTCTTTCTCTCTATAATTTCTCTCTATAATAAATGCTCTATAGCTTTAGTGAATTGGTGAGAAATGAAGGAAGAATGAGCTTCTATTTATAGGAAAATATAGTTTCGATAATTGCACATTTTGGGGCTCGAAATATTACAGTACAATACCTCCAACTTTTCTTTTATTTTTAATTCAGTCATCCAAGTATAATCAAACTTGCACCACCTCCCCTAATAGTAAATCATGTGAATCAATAGTAAATCATGTGACTCAATAGTTCTAAACATGTGAAAAAAATCAATTATAGTATAGTACCTCCATCTATACCTCTATTTTTAACCTAGTCATGCAAGTATCATCAATCTTGTACCAACTCCCCTAATAGTAAGTGAATGTGACTCAATAGTACACACATGTGAACAAATAGTTATATGAGCATGTGAATTAGTAGCAATTAATTGCTCATTTATTCGATAAATTATCCGATTTATCAATATAACCCCTAGACATCAATTATCATCGGAATAGATGTCGATTTCAACTAACACCAATAATCCCAACATAATGGAACTATCAAATTCATCTTTAATCAACACGTACTTATTCATCATTAATATTATAACTCACAATATTTAACAACTAGGTCGTTCCCAGGAAAGAGGGGGCTTTCCGATAAGGATTTATCCTTATTGGTATGATTAGATGACCAAACCTCTCCTTGTGTAACTTCTAGACATTGTAAATATTACAATTTAATAATATGAATAACTTTGTCGTCTCATTTATTGATTTAATAATATATAAAATATTATGCGAGATGATCTTGTGACAATAATCTGAATCAATAATATGAGAGATATGATGCAAAGAATTCTCGTAGTAATAATTGAGTATAACTGAGTGACTTCTCACGTAAGCATCAATAATCAATCTTGTGTGTCTACTATGCAACCACGCCGACATTCATTTACTTTTACTACCGTGTAGTTTAACAATTTTAACGAAGTAATACTCATTTATTATTTTCATAAAATATTTTTGTCGCTTTTCTAACTACTGACAATGCTTAGATTAATGGGGTCCACCAATGATTATGCTTATTCGTCTGAATATTCCCTGACAAAAAGAATATTATATAACAACTTGCATACTTTGTAAAATTTATAAATACTACCCACAACTATAACATTATATCAAATCCACACCATAATATTAAAAAAAATATTTCAAAAAAAATTAAATATTTATTCATAAAATTTGGGGTCTCACAGCGTACCTCGTCTTCTTTATTTTTTTCTTAATATAAATTCTATCTCCCTCCTATGTACTTCCATTGTCTGCTGATCAAGGTTTCTATTTATTTTAAATAGTTTTGTAATAGTAATATGAATAGTTAGAATTGATTTAGAAGAATTGGAGACTAAGGAGCAAGGAGCACTTGAAGACCCGTTTGTAATGGAACCCGAGTTTAAATGTAATAGTTATGTTTAAATTTAATTCTTGCAACCCTAGGTTTGACCTTTTGGTTCACTTGGTAGCTCTAGTGAACCAAACTAGAATAAAGTCCATATTCAATCCGGATAGAATATATATATATATATATATATATATATATATATATATATATATATATATATATGCAATATGCTTCACATGTAAATTATTATGACGCGTATTTTATATATATGTGTATGCGTGCTAAACAAGATGAGAGTAATTAATAACAAACCCCTAAAATAAATTATATTAAGTTGTAACGTTCAAAGATATTTGGAATATCGAACATCGCCTTCTAGCATGGTAAAACAATAGAGTATTAAATATTTAATATGAGTTTGTTGTCCACAAACAAGGAAAGTATAAAATATTAGATGTTATTTTATCACATTTAATGCTTATAAATAGACTGAACGATGCTATTTTGTTGTGCATACACAAGGACAGTGTTTTTCTTTTGAATATATGGAAGTACTAAGTATGACTTAACTTAGATCATTTTAGTTCGGATGTGCATACACTTGACCATTATGATCTAAGAGGCAAAATACAAGGAGTTGCATAGTTGATGTAATTGACAAGAGTTGTCTACCTATTTATTTATATATAGTTTGTTGTGCACACACAAGACTATATATATTTAAAATGAGATCCTTATTCTTACTTGCATATCTTCAATTAGATATTGCCGAACTATATATTTTAAAGGTAATATAGTTTAAAGAAAATAGTAGGACATATCAATTTAAAACAAGACCTAATTTATTTTCGTAATTAATAAAAGAATGTATGCTATAATATTGTTAATTAAATTCATCTACAGAATTTTACAATGTCTAAATTACTATCACTGTGAAACATATTAGATGCTAATTAACCGGACTGAATAAAACGGATTGGTTAAGGAATTTGAGAATAGTTCTCAAGGCTGAAAAGCTATCTTATGTTCTTAATACATCTATCCCAGCAATAGTTGCTGACAATGCCTCTAAAAAAGAGATTGTTACTTTTAGAAAGTTGCAAAATAATGCACACTTGGCTCAATGCATCATGCTCGCATCCATGAGTAACGAGCTTCAATGTCAGCATGAAACTATGGATGCTCTTACTATATTCCTGCACATCAAGTAGTTTATGGTGAAGAAAGTAGGACTGATAGATATTAGATATTTAAGGAGCTCTTCCGATCTAGAATAATTAATGGCACTACAGTACAGACAAAAGTTCTTAACATGATCAATTTGATTAAATAATTAGGACAACATATTTTGTCATGGATGGAGAGTTGAGTCAAGATTTGATCTTGCACTCACTCCCGGACTCCTTTTCACAATTGTTGAGATTTTTTCATATGAACAAGCTAGATATCAGCCTCGCTGATTTTCTTAACATGTTAAAAATGATGAGAGTCACTTTCCAACCAAGAAAGACCAAGTCTTATTGGTAGGGGCCAAAGGATCTTTTGAAAAGAAGAAAGATTCAAAGAAGGTAAATAGAAAAGCAAAAATAAAGGATAATAAGAACAAAACTGATATGAATAGCAAATGAGTTTTCTTCCACTGCAATAAGCCAGGACACTTGAGAGAAACTGCGAGAAGTAACTTGCAGAGGCTAACCAAAGAAACTTAATTAAGCTTTGATTACAAATACAATTTTGTTCATGATTAAAATAAATCTCTATGTAAGTTGAGATTCTACTTGGGTATTGGATACCAACTTTGGTTCTCATAAATATAGATTTATGAAGGGACCAAGCAGAAGTAGAAAGCTAAACAAATGATAAGTAATCCTATGTGTGGGAAATGAAACAAAGGTTGCTGAATTAGCCATACGAACTTATTGTTTAACATTTGTCTACAGGAAAGTCTATTAAGTCAATAAGTTGTTATTGTATTATTTCAGTTCTCGTTAGAAATATTATTTCCATTTTGTTGTTGGAAATTTTTTTTTTTGGTATTATATTTAAGAACAATTGTTGTTCTATATATAATAATAATGTTTTTTTTATAGAACTGAAATATTACTTAATGGACTTTGTGTACTTGACTTATGTGAAAATAATTTTGCATATTGAACAAACTAGTATAAGAAAAGGAGATGATCATTCAAAGGGTTGAATATGTGTATTTGATGAAATACAAGTCTAAATCATTTGAAAGGTTCAAATAATTCAGAAGTGGAACTAATTTGAAAAGTATTAAGATTCTTTGATTAGATTAAGGAAGGAATACTTGTGCAATAAGTTTCTAGATCATCGAAAATGATTTTCTTATAATGGAAACCTCCTGATACGCAATAATTTATTAGTGTGACTAAAAGGAAAAATCGTACCTTGTTGGACATGGTGCGGTCCGTAATGATTTTTATCGACATTCTAGTATTCTTTTGGGGTAATGGCATAGAAATGGCTGTATATCTACGAAAAGGTAACCTCAAAATCCAGCCCCAAGACTCCATAAGAGTTATGGACATGGAGAATTCCTAATCTTAAGTATGTTAAGATAATGGGTTGTCCACTTTATGTTAAAAGGTTTTAAAGGATAAGCTTGGGACAAGATTTGATAAGTGCAGATTTGTGGGACATCCTAAAGTAAGTTTAGGGTATATGTTCTATAATCCTACTTAGCAAAAGATGTTTCTTGCGAAACACACTGCCTTCTAAGATAAAAGTGTTTATCATTGAAGGGGCTAGTGGGAGGGTGATAGACCTTGAAGAGTTCAAGAACCACAAAGCACTATAAGTCAAATAAGAGGAACTTGTAGATAAACTTATTATACCACAACCGAATTATAAATCTGGAATAGTACCGAAGATACCTAGGAGGTATGGATTCATCATAAATGAAGATGATGAGGTAAGAATCATAGAAGATGATGATCCAGTTACATACAATGAGGTAAGAGTTGCAGACACTCAGAGAAATGGATTGAAGCAAGCTTTTCAAAAATAGAATATTCGTTTTGATGAGATAATCAAAAGAGTTTGATTTTGTCAAAAACAAGAATGAACCTAGTGTGTACAAAAGATTTTGATTTTATCAAAAATAAGAATGAACCTAGTGTGTACAAAAGGGTCAGTGGGAGCGTCGTGATATTATTAGTATTATATGTTGATTTACTAGGGATAAGGAATGATATATCAATGCTACAATCAGTAAAGATAAAGTTTTCTAAACATTCCTCCATGAATCACTTGGGAAGAGTATCATAATTGGGGATACAAATCTATATAGATAGATTTAATAGGATGATCGGCTTAACCCAAGGAACGTATATTCTGTGAGACCCCAAATTTTATGAATAAAGATTTAAATTTCTCGAATTTTTTTTTGAATATTATGGTGTGGATTTGATATAATGTTATAGTTGTGGGTAATATTTAGAAATTTTGCAAAGTATGCAAGTTGTTATATAATATTCGATTGGTCGGAGAATATTCTTTTTGTCGGGGAATATCCGTACGGTAGCACAATCATTGGTGGACCACACAACTGAAGTATTGTCGTAGTTAGAAAATGATGAAATTATCTTTTATAAAAATAACTACGAAAGTGTTACTCAATTAAAAGCTGTTGAACTACTCGGTAGTAAAAGTACAGTAATATGCGTGGTTGCATAGTAGCACACAGTATTGATTATTGATGCTTACGTAAGAAGTCACTCAGTTATACTCAATTATTGCTACAGTAATTGCTGCATCAAATCTCTCATATTATTGATTCAATTATTGTCATAGTATCATCTGCATAATATGTTATATTATTAAATCAATAATTGAGATGGCAAAGTTATTCATATTATTATTTGCAATATTGATAATGTTTAGAAGTTCTGTCAAGGAGAGGTTTGGTCACCTAATTGCGCGCCAATAAGGAGAAATCCTTATCGGAAAGCCCCCTTTTTCCTGGGATTGACCTGGTTGTTAAATATTGTGAATTATAATATTAATGATGAATAAGTTTGTGTTGATTAAAGATGAAATGGATAGTTCAATTGTGTTGGAATTATTAGTGTTAGTGAAAATTGACATTTATTTCGATAATAATTGATGTCTGGAGGTTATATTGACCAATCGAGTAATTAATCGGATACATGAGCAATTAATTGCTATTAATTCACATGCTTATAACTATGTGTTCACATGTGTGTACTATTGATTCACATGATTTACTATTAGGGGAGTTAGTGCAAGTTTGATAATACTTGCAGGACTAAATTAAAAATGAAGAAAAAGAGGAAGGTATTATACTGTAATATTTCGAGCCCCAAAATATGCAATTATTGAAACTATATTTTCCTATAAATTGAAGCTCATTCTTCCTTCATTTCTCACCAATTCACTAAATCTATAGAGCAATTATTATAGAGAGAAATTATAGAGAGAAAGAAGAAGAGAAGTCTGCTACCTCACTATTCCAGTATCCAGTCTTCTTTTGAGGTAAGGGGTATTATTCTTTCGTATTCATGAAGAGAGTTATTTTCTTTCAATACTTGTAAGGGTTGTTATTCCATTCTTTATTATTATGTTGGAATAACTTTTATCTATCTAAAGTCGCCGTATACATGGTGAAATTCTTACATTATTCTATTATTTATTATTATGTTGAAATAACTTTTATGCATGCGGTTATAACATGCCCGTGAATTACATTGTTATTCCATTCTTTATTATTACATTTGGAATATCCTCGTGCATGCGGATTACGCATGACCTGGTTCCATTCTTTATTATTCTGTTGAAATATCCTGTCTGTGAGGATTACGCATGACCTGGTTCCATTCTTTATTATTTTGTTGGGAATAACCTGTGTGTGCGGTCTATCGCATGCTTGGTGAATTCTTCTGTTATTCCATTCTTTATTATTATGTTGGAATAACCTGTCTATATGGATTACCGCATGCATGGTGAATGATCCTTTGTATTCATTTTTTTTATTAAATTGTGGAAATGATCTGTCTATGTGGATTACTGCATGGCGGGTGAAAATCCATTTGCAGTTTCGTATATTCTATTATACTCATCTGAGATATCATTTCTTTTGTACTCGTCATGGTATATCATTTTCTTTGGTATTTTTTTTACGAGTTACTATTCACGGGTTACCATTCACCCAGTTACTATTCACTCTAGTATTATTCACTCAGGTATTCGGGGCACTTTTTCGTGCCGGAGTACTATTCACAGGTTACTATTCACCTAAATTACTATTCACACAAATATTATTCACTCGGGTATTTGGGGTACTTTTCATGCTGGGAGTACTATTCACGAGGTACTATTCTAAAATACTTATTCACGGGTACTATTCAATTCGAAAATATATTTCTTTTCTCATCCAAATTATTTTTGGTACATAAATATTATTCTTGAATTTTACTCCACAAAGCGATTATCATGTTGACAATTTGGGCGTTATTGATTTACGGATAAATTAAATTATAAATCTTTAAAATTTATCCTTGAACTTGTTTTATTGAATTATTATGTCATTGTCATCATCCTCATGCTTATATTGAGATTAAAGTCATCTTTGGCTTACGTGCATAGATGGACTTGGTATGATTATGACCAGGGATTATTCGGTATAATCATGACCGTAATGTGACGAATGATGTGGTAAAAGTCCTCATTGGCTTGTAGTTCATTGATAGACAGTTGTTGGTATGATTATGACCAGGGATTATTCGGTATAATCATGACCGTTGATGATTACATGAATATCCTTGGCCGTAATAGCGAGGATGATTCAATTTTATTTATTGTTTGAGTCTCAAATAAAAGTTGATGAAAAACTTTTTAAATCATAGAAGATAGTAGATTTTATGCTCTACTTGACTCTTTTAATGGATTGCTTATTTTCGCTGCAGTTGTTGATATAAAACTTGATGTCTATTGTATTCTATCAGTTGTTATACTTTTGAAGGCTAAGGATAATTTATTCTGCATTATCTTAGTCATAATATTTCTTACTGGGCTAGTTGAGGTCACCCTTTCTTTCACTTTATTGTCTTGTGAAATGAGAATATAGTTTGGGACGAGTCCTGGGAGCGGATTGATTATCCGGATGGTTGTTTTAGTAGTCCTCACTATTCTATAAAATAGCGTGACAATAAATGTAATGAAGACTACATTGAGTGTGGATACTGTCTAGATGACAATATTCTTATTGAAACTCTTAGATTATGTTTTATCGTATTTTACACGACTGTTGTATAATTAAGTTGTATTTGAATTTTGTACCACGTATCTGGCGACCCAAGATGGGTGATATATACCTGTTTTGGGGGCGTCACATATTCTGTGAGGAATAAACATGTGAATGATATTCCTACTATTATATGATTTGATTATGATATAAATGAATGAATATGCAAGTATGCTTGTATTAAGAAAAGCTGTAAAGTCCTTTGATAGATAATAGGAATATATGTGAAAGGAATTAGAATGAATTGATCAAATATGTTAGGTTGATCCTATATAAGCAAAACAGCTTTGTAAAGTCCTTAAAAAAGAAATGATGTACAAGAATTATAAATGCAGAAAGATCAAGCTTGTTAGGTTGATCTTATAATGTAATAGATAGGTTAGTCTAATCGTCGAGCACTGCACCAGAAATCGTTGTCTGCCAAGAGAGTCAAGGAAAACTCGAAAGCTATCAAGGTAGAATCGTAGTCTGCAAGAAAGTAGATCTTGGAGTTCTTAGACTGCCAGGAGAGACTAGGAAGGATCGTAGTGTGTCGAGGAGAACTTCCTCGGAGTCGTAGTCTGCTGAGAAAGTTATGTTCAGAATCGTAGAGACAACCTGTCTAAGAGCCGATCGAGTATCTGCCGAAGCCAAGTCAAGAATCGTAGACCACACTCAAAGTCGTAGAGTCTATTGATCTCATCAGAGGAAGAGATCGTAGTCGAGCTCGATCAGATGAAGACAACAAGCTTGAGGACAGAGATCGTAGAGTGTCGGCATCTGATCTTGGAGTTGTAGTGTCTGCAGAACCAAAGCTAAAATCGTAGAGTGCATAACTAAGGCTTCAACAGAAGTGCTCACAATGCCAAGGCAGAATCGTAGAGCAAATATGATTCTCAACAAATAAGCACTCCTAGAATATCCGAAGTATGAAGCCTCTGGTATGAGCTACAAAGATACATCCCACCTAAAGGAAACCAGAGAGCACTCAATGAATAGCATGCAAGCTAACAGAAGATCTAAGCACCAACCCAATCAACATCCAGATTGAGTTGAGAAGTCATTTTAAGACGAAGTCTTCCACAAGTTGATCAGAAGAAGACTTCAGTAACTGACTAAGGAAAGTCAGCAAGTGCAGTAGCTGTCAAGTAAACAGAAGACAACAATCTTGGAAGTATCCAGGATCGTAGTGTTTGCCAAACAATGCAGGAACTGATGAAGTGAACACAGAGATACTGGTCAGCTTATGAAGAACAAGGCTAAAGTGATTAAGCATCGTGTTAGTCCATTGATGATAAGTGAACGGGAGATCATAAGGAAAAAATCAGCTGGACATGCCACAAATCTGAATTGACTTGCTATTCAAAAGAGGCAGAACAAGAAGTTAAGCTATTAGTTACTGAGATCAGTCGAGGCAAACAGAAGTGTTGAAGCACTGCACAAGAGAAGGAAGAGGTGTTCTACATTGAGGATCCAATGAACACTCGTTAGAATTGTAGTGTTGTCTCAATCGGTCGATGAGCAACATTCAACATGACACTACGATCAGGTCCAAAAAGATATGCATCAGAATCGTGGAGTTCGACCATCTGAAGATTGAAGCATTGGCAACGGTTCAATATGAAGATTGATATTCTAACAGAGCTTATTGAGAGCATCGATGCAAAAGGACAACCTCTGATCTAGAAATCAGAGGGAGAGGAAATAAAGTCGATTACCTGCTTAAGACATCAAAGTCACATCTCTGATGGGTTAGGTGAAACAGTAGACTGCAGTGTCAAAAAGTCTTAAAGGGGATGTCATTTCACATCTGCAGTCTACCTCAAATAACTCGAGATTTGTGAAGTAATTCAAATAGCTCCCAACAGCTACATAACAACTAGAAGGTTGTGAAGGAGTATAAATCAACAAGAGCTTTAAAGATCAAAAGTTGCTGAAGTTGCAGAGTTGAAGGATTGTTGAGTTGTTAGAATGCTATATTGTTGACTCTACGAGTTCCACCAGGACAAAACAAAACAAGTCTCAGTGATAGTTAGATTACAAAGGTGGAAGTGAAGCAGCTTTGAAGAAGGACTTGAACAGACTAAAGGCTCACTCAACAAAGATGAGAATGCCACTGAAGATGATAGCTAAGTTGAGAGCCGAGAAGGCCATGAAGATAGCATTCAGGAAAGTTGCAGAGCACAAAGAAGATCCAGAAAGCCATTCTAAAAATCACCCTGAACCAAAAGATGAAAAAGAACATATGCAGAATCATGTCTGCAAACCATTCAAGAAGGGTTCAGGGATTGCTAACTGCCAGACGAAGTCTACCAAAATTTCAGAGACTTAGCAAACCCAGATGGTGATGGTGCACAACTGACATCAGATGAAGATGAGCAGAAAAGAATGAAGATTAGCTGCATCAAAAAGAAGTTGTCCATACTCTACGCAGAATGCAAAGATGACCACACCAAGCTGCTAAGTACAAAAGATGTTTAAACTTAAGACATCTTAGCAGCTCAGCACCACCACCACCACCAACAACAACACTAACAACAACAAGAAGCCAGGGCCTGAGGGGTCCTTGTCCAGAGGGACTAAATGAATTTTTAAGCCTGCTGGGCTTGAATAGTTACTAGGGAACTAGAGGAGTCCCAAGGCTACTGGCCTTTAAGAGTTCTTAGTGAACTGAAGTTCTAAGGCTGTTGGTCTTGAAGGAATCTGAGTGATTCAGGGTGCTGCCCTTCCTTAGTGGAAATCGTGCTAGTTAAAGCAGAATAGTGGATTAGGAGCTTGAGTCTCTGAACCACTTAAAATTCCTTGTGTCTTTTATATTCAATCATTTACTTTCTGTCATTTACCTTATGTACCTAACTGCTATAATTGCTATGTATGTATTAACTGCTTACAACTTAACTAACTCTAAGAATAATGTATGTATTATTATGAATATATCAATGAAGGAGATATTTTACTTATTCTGCTGTACTTGAAAAGATTATTATGTTTGTCATATGCTAATTCATTAGCAATGCAAAATAAAAAGGAAAGTATTTGAAAATAAAAAGGATCTATTTAACCCCCCTTCTAGATCTATTGTGTGCCTACTGGGAACTAACAATTGGTATCAGAGCAGGTTCTCATACTATATTCAAAAGATAATTGCTTTAAGTCTGATCCTAGGTATAAACATTGTTCTAAGTTTAGTTTAGTAGTAAGTCACTTGTAAATGCAGATGAGCTCACAAGTTAGAAATATTGTGTACAGGTAAATGTGTATATACACCTGAAGCTGCTCAGATTGGTCCATGTTCTTAAATGCCATAACAACAAGATCAATCCTTGCCCATAGTCAATCTTGTAGTCTGAAGATCAGATATGGGAGCTCAAGAGGCATCAACAACAAAGAGTCAAGCACCCACTAGACTGAAAGATGAAAAGGCCATATGTGCTAAGAAGTACTCATTCAGAGAAGAAAGAAGAATCTCTCAAATATATATTTGGCCAACCAACAGCTGGATGTGATGTGACAACCCGAGAATTTAGAAAATTAATTAAAATCTTAAAAGATTGAATTAAGGTTGACTAATAAACCTAGACAAAAAATAAGTGAATGGATTTGATATTTTTGTGAGAAAATTTTAAGGATTTCAAAGTTCTGTGAAGGATTTTGGTGGGTTTAAAATCTTTTGGTGAATTATTCAGGATTAAGGGTATAAGTGTATATGTTCTGTGTGTATGGTCATGTATGTGTACAAAATGTGGTTAAGGGTCAAGGGTTGACCAAATAAATTATATCAGTGTCAAACCCTAAGTATATACTAAGAACGTCAACGTTTAGTTAGAAAACCCTAGCGATTTATAAGAAACCCTAATATCAAATCGAAAACCCTAATTTTATATTTCTGGGAATTTAAAACCCTAATTTGAATTACCGAAACCCTAATTTGGGAGCTTGGAGATAAGTATAAAGGTTTTTAAGTTATTGATTATATATTTAATTAGGGATAACCTAATGGATTTTTTCAAAAACCCTAATTATTCGTTAAAAACCCTAAGGTACAATTATGGACCTAATTGCTAAATTAGCAATTTTAATTAGGATAAATTAATCCTAATTAGCAAGCTTGAATTTTTGATTAGGAAATCTTAGTATAATTATAGAATCCTAATTGTAATTTAGAAATATTAAATTTCTATTTTAAGACCTAAATTGAAAATCCTAGAAAAAAATTGATTTTTGAAAATCTTAGGTTTTAACCCTAAGGGTCAAACCCTAAGGGTTAGATCAAAAGACAATTGTGCCATTAAATTTAAAAGCCAATTCACCAATTTTCCCTTTGTGCATTATTGGAGGAAACTTGTGAATCTTGCCAAGATATTGGGTAGTTGACCAAATCTAGCTACCCCATATGACTGAATTCAGCAAATATCAGCCCCTCATACCAGCCATTACATTTTATCTAACATTTAAATAGATTAAAGAGATAGAAAAGGCCCACTTTACTTCTCTTTTTCTCTAAGACCCTTCTCTCTCTAAAAATTCAAAAATGTAGAGTGAGAGTGTGTAAAAGATAAGCTAAGATCATGTGTTAGCTCTCCAAAAACAAACATGAACGGTATAAGGTGTAAGTTGAATTTCGGGGACGAAATTCTTAGAAGAAGGGGTGAATGTGACGACCCGAGAATTTAAAAAATTAATTAAAATCTTAAAAGATTGAATTAAGGTTGAATAATAAACCTAGACAGAAAATAAGTGAATGAATTCAATATTTCTGTGAGGAAATTTTAAGGATTTCAAAGTTCTGTGAAGGATTTTGGTGGGTTTAAAATCTTTTGGTGAATTATTCAAAATTAAGGGTATAAGTGTATATGTTCTGTGTGTATGGTCATGTATGTGTATACGAGAATGTCGTTAAAGGTCAAGGTTGACGGATAAATTATATCGATGTCAAACCCTAAGTATATACTAAAAACGTCAACGTTAGGTTAGAAAAAACCTAGCGATTTATAAGAAACCCTAATATCTATAGAAACCTTAATTTCATATTTCCGGGAATTTGAAACCCTAATTCGGATTACCAAAACCCTAATTTGGGAGCTTGGAGATAAGTATAAAGGTTTTTATATTATTGATTATATATTTAATTAGGGATAACCATAATAATTTTTTTTGAAAATCCTAATTATTTGTTAGAAACCCTAAGGTACAATTATGGACCTAATTGCTAAATTAGCAATTTTAATTAGGATAAATTAATTATAATTAGCAAGCTTGAATTTATGATTAGGAAATCTTAGTATAATTATAGAATCCTAATTATAATTTAGAAATATTAAATTTCTATTTTAAGACCTAAATTGGAAATCCTAGAAAAAAAATTAATTTTTGAAAATCTTAGGTTTTAACCCTAAGGGTCAAACCTTAAGGGTTAAACCCTAAGGGTTAGATCAAAAGACAATTGTGCCATTAAATTTGAAAGCCAATTCACCAATTTTCCCTTTGTGCATTATTGGAGGAAACTTGTGAATCTTGCCAAGATATTGGGTTGTTGACCAAATCTAGCTACCCCATATGACTGAATTCAACAAATATCAGCCCCTCATACCAGCCATTACATTTAATCTAACATTTATATAGATTAAAGAGAGAGAAAAGGCCCACTTTACTTCTCTTTTTCTCCAAGACCCTTCTCTCTCTAAAAATTCAGAAATGTAGAGTTAGAGTGTGTAAAAGATAAGCTAAGATCATGTTTTAGCTCTCCAAAAACAAACATGAATGATTAGATTCTAGATCAAGGCTCAAAAAAGTATAAAAACCCTAAACTTAGAAATCATATGATCTGATGTTAGATGTTGTTGTTTATTATTTAAAGTTGTGTAATAAGATGTTATTGAGTGATCTGGGTTGTAATAACATAGATCCATAACATCTAGATGCACGATTTAGATTCTTTTAGAAATCTAGAAAAAATTGGAAAAGTGGCCTGAAATTCATAAGTCAGATCCTATAGATCTTTCTGTGTTAGGTTTTAGTTGTATTTATGTTATAGATTTGTTTTATGTTGTAAGGGCTTGGATCGAAACTTGCATTAAGACTATATCAAGTATATATTGAAAGTTATAAGAAGTTAAGCTGCGTTGACCGGCCACGAAATCTGGTTTCTGGGTAACCCAGAAACCCAGAAATCACTGACAATCGTTTTGCAGGGTCTTGATCTTGCTTGTGTTTATGTTTTAGACCATGTTGTTGCTTTAAGATTGTTTTCTGACGTGTAGGCTACACAATCATGCTTTTAGATTACTCAGACCATTACTAGAATGACAATTAATCGTGGTCAAACAGCCGTTGACCAACTTGCCGGATGAAGGTTTCTGGGAAACCCAAATCTTCAAGAACCATTTTTTTCGGACTTTGGTACTTTTGATTTCTTAAATGTGTTGTTGTTAGAATCGATCTGTTGATATGTTATTGTTCCACGACATATGTACTATAAATGTGAATCTTTAGATCACACAAATCGAACTTAGAGCTCAAGATATAAGGATCTAAACATAGCACCATCTAATTTGTTCTTCATTTTCTCGAAAACCCAGAAATGAAGAACATCGTTGTTCGACTTTTTGAGGTCTAATAACTAACTGATCTGATGTTGTATAGCCATGATGTTTGTTTGTATGTGTAGTAGTACATAAATACTAAAACACCATTGCACTAGACTGACCAGAATCATTAAGATCAAAGAAATATAATCGGTCAAAGTAGACACCTTGTAGCTGTCTATGAAGATCAAAGTTTGATGAAAAACAGTTCCAGAACACTTAGCAACAGATTAATTATAAATTTATTATTTTTATTAAATATTTGGTATTAGAATATTAAGGGTAATTAATTAATTTAATTATAATATTAAATAAATTATTTAAAAATAATTTTAATACTTGAAAAATTATATTATGGTATAAGAAAATATTTTAAGTTACATTTAATGAATTTAATATTTTGTGATGAATTTCATTAATTAATTAATAGTAATAGTGATTAATTTATTTAATTAATATATTAAATAAATTATGAAAAAATAGAATTAATGATTTAGAAATCATATAAAAATGATTGAAGTGTTATAAAAATATTTGAAGTTATAAAATATAACTTTTGATACTTTGTCATGAACAACATTAATATTTAATATTAATGGCAATTATCGAAGAATGAATTTAATTGTTTAAAATCATATAAATATAATTTTAAGGTATTAAAAATACTTTGATATATTATAAATATATTATAATATTATTTTATGATTTTCATTAATATTTAGTATTAAATAAATATTAATGATAAAGGAATTATGTGATATTTAATTCATATAAATATGATATTAATGATTGAAAAATCATGAGAAATGATAATAATTATTTAAAAATTATTATGAGACTTGGAAAATTATTTTGATTGATAATATAATTATCTAAAATAATGGTTAAGTGTTTAGGCAGAGTTTAATTGAACTTAAACTCGATATTTGTTCGACTAGACCGTCAGGATGTTAGAATTTTATCGGACTTAAGTCAGACTGAAATAGTTTGACTGCATACTAGGTCTTATGTGCTATATAGAATAATAGGATTATATTTTAATGTGTTTAGGTTATTTTAAATACTGTGATGATATTATTCTAATTTTTATATCGATATTATTTATATATCAAGTCTTCAGACAAAGCTTAATAAATTACGTAACAGTAATCAACCTAACATGCAAGTTTTTCTTGACTCGACCTCGAGTTGTTTCATTTAAATATACTTGTGGTTAATCATTACTGATTGCCATGTCTATAAATTATTTATTCGCACTCTGTGCATATTACATGTATTCATCAGGTATGAAAGGCTGATCACCTTCATTACCATTCGGTTCAGATATAATTACTATGTTAATGTTCAATGTTCGTCCAGCTATGAAAGTTTGTTTATGCTAGTTCTTAATTATATTGTAGAATTATAGCCAGCTTATTGTTCAATTCTTTCCATCATGATATATCCTTAAATAAACTTATACTTGCTAGGCAAACTTATGCTCACCCTTGCTATATCATGATAAACATTACAGATTAAAACGAATACGTCGGATACTGGAAAAGACAAAGTCAAGTCCAGCTTTGGATTTTATGTGCAGATAAAGTTTGTAACAGTATTGTATATTAATGTTATTGTAAGTCAAATAAGTTATGAATTGTGTATTATGTGAAGGTTTTCGACCTTGGGGTAATGTATAAAGTTTAATGTATAAACAATTTATGTTTATATCTTCCGCAATAGTTATAGAATTAGTATACTAGATCCGTGGTGATTTGGGACCCGAATTTGGGGATGCTACAGTTGGTATCAAAGCTGTTGGTTATGAACCTTAGGTAGGAATACCTGAGCCCAATAACCGCAGTGATTAAGATAAGATCTAACTCACATAGAGTTAGTTGATCGAGAAGATTTAAAGACGAATCTCGACGAAGTTATAAAAGATACGAGTTCCCTAACTCGATAATAAAAGTGGACGATAATGGTGGATAGATAGAGTCTAAAAGACTAAAGGTACATGGATAGGAGATTGTAAAATAAAATGATCAAGACATAGAAATGAATCATAATATATACGATGATATCACCCCGTGATCTGATAAGGTGATAGTAGGGAAAAGAATCAATCTAATGATTGAAAAGTTTACAACAAAGATTGTTGTGTGTCGGGTTAATACTAAGAATTGGTACAGATTCAGGAAAGGATTATTAATCTGGATTAAATGAAATTAAGATTGAGAAGGGAGTTAAATTAAGTGGGGATTTCAATTGAGGACTCATGTCGCAGCTAAGTTGTATGATTCTTCATATGAGAGTTGAATTGTACTTGGTGTAACAACCACATAGTTTCCGCAATCGATAATCATTAAAATATTTGTGTCGTGCTATTTGCTATATGCATGTTGAGAGGGTGATTCCTTTCTCAGGTATATAACAGATAGATAGGTTCTAAGTAGAGAATATCAGGTTAAGTAAGAGTTCTTAAAACTCATACTTATGGTACGTTCGTGACTCATGATTATATGAAATGTTTATGAACCCCTCAATGAATGGACACCAAAGGTCTGACTAGGATAAGTTCTTAAACTCATATGATTGTGGAAAGTTCTGAACTCATGAGTGTGGTTTGACGAATAAACGATATAGTTATGTGCGAATAAGGAATTGAGGATTATAGAATAGATAGATTACTAAGCAATTGATCATTAGTGGAGACATTAGGTTTTTCAAAACTCTTAGCTATGCTAGACTTCAAAATTTTGACATCAAGCTAAATACGCACTATGTGCTTTTCATAAAAAAATAATTTTTATTCTCAACTCTTGGTGACTATTGTGTATGCCTGGACTTCAGGCCACCTATACCTCGTTGCTTGTTGAGATGATAAAACAGATTTGTAATGATTTTTGAATGGTTTAAAGTATAGTCTATGCCATTTGTTTCGGCTAGACGATAATGATTTGAAATATCAAAATATATTTCTATTTATCACTCATGTACCATGTAACCTGGTGCAGAGATGATAAAAAGTTGATGGAGTTGTAAATACAGGAATACGTAGTGTTGAATTTGATCTAAAATCGTTATTCCACTATTGTATGATGTGTTATGACAAAGTCATACAATGACGACATCCTCAAATGGGCTGTTAATATAGTACGGCGTCATGACGTCATTTTCAAAAAAATATTTTTAAAATTTTAATTTGCCAAAGGGGTTTGGCTATACCTAAATATTTTGATTGAATTGAATTATTGATAAGAGTCTATGCTATTCAATTCAGCTACACCAATGTTTATAAAACTCTAAGCGTTCTTTGAAAATTTTCCCGAACCAAATTATTTTGGTGCGGAATCCGATAAGACTGAGGTAAAATTTTGTGCCTATGGCGATGGATTTGAAAACAGATCAAACCAAGATTCATTGGGCGATCTTCGGGCATACTGGCTAATCACCCTATGTGTCTTTAGGGTATGACGGTTTGCGGATGAATTTCCATAAAACCTTTTCGAAAATTAAAATTCATAGTCTATATGACTCCTCAACATTATTTGAATAATTTAACTCTTGTCAGTGATGTTATGGGTAGAATGTGATACTATTTATGAATGGTATAATGTGTAAGTTGAATTTCGGGGACGAAATTCTTAGAAGAAGGGGTGAATGTGACGACCCGAGAATTTAAAAAATTAATTAAAATCTTAAAAGATTGAATTAAGGTTGAATAATAAACCTAGACAGAAAATAAGTGAATGGATTTGATATTTCTAAGAAAATTTTAAGGATTTCAAAGTTCTGTGAAGGATTTTGGTGGGTTTAAAATCTTTTGGTGAATTATTCAAGATTAAGGGTATAAGTGTATATGTTCTGTGTGTATGGTCATGTATGTGTACAGAATGTGGTTAAGGGTCAAGGATTGACCAGATAAATTATATCAGTGTCAAACCCTAAGTATATACTAAGAACGTCAACGTTCAGTTAGAAAACCCTAGCAATTTATAAGAAACCCTAATATCGGATCGGAAACCTTAATTTCATATTTTCGGGAATTTGAAACCCTAATTCGGATTACCGAAACCCTAATTTGGGAGCTTGGAGATAAGTATAAAGGTTTTTATATTATTGATTATATATTTAATTAGGGATAACCCTAATGAATTTTTTTGAAAATCCTAATTATTTGTTAGAAACCCTAAGGTACAATTATGGACCTAATTGCTAAATTAGCAATTTTAATTAGGATATATTAATCATAATTAGCAAGCTTGAATTTATGATTAGGAAATCTTAGTATAATTATAGAATCCTAATTATAATTTAGAAATATTAAATTTCTATTTTAAGACCTAAATTGGAAATCCTAGAAAAAAAAATTAATTTTTGAAAATCTTAGGTTTTAACCCTAAGGGTCAAACCTTAAGGGTTAAACCCTAAGGGTTAGATCAAAAGACAATTGTGCCATTAAATTTGAAAGCCAATTCACCAATTTTCCCTTTGTGCATTATTGGAGGAAACTTGTGAATCTTGCCAAGATATTGGGTTGTTGACCAAATCTAGCTACCCCATATGACTGAATTCAACAAATATCAGCCCCTCATACCAGCCATTACATTTAATCTAACATTTATATAGATTAAAGAGAGAGAAAAGGCCCACTTTACTTCTCTTTTTCTCCAAGACCCTTCTCTCTCTAAAAATTCAGAAATGTAGAGTTAGAGTGTGTAAAAGATAAGCTAAGATCATGTTTTAGCTCTCCAAAAACAAACATGAATGATCAGATTCTAGATCAAGGCTCAAAAAGGTATAAAAACCGTAAACTTAGAAATCATATGATCTGATGTTAGATGTTGTTGTTTATTGTTTAAAGTTGTGTAATAAGATGTTATTGAGTGATCTGGGTTGTAATAACATATATCCATAACATCTAGATGCACGATTTAGATGTTTTTAGAAATCTAGAAAAAATTGGAAAAGTGGCTTTGCGACGAATATAACTCGAGCCTCTAGATCTTTCTGTGTTAGGTTTTAGTTGTATTTTATGTTATAGATCTATTCTTTGTTGTAAGGGCTTGGATATGAAATTTGCATCAAGCCCAGATCAAGTATATATTGAAAGTTATAAGCAGTCAAACTGCGTTGACTGCACATATAAATCGGTTTCGGGTAACCTGAAACCCGTAAATCACTGACAATCGTTTTGCAGGGTCTTGATCTTGCTTGTGTTTATGTTTTAGACCATGTTGTTGCTTTAAGATTGTTTTCTGACGTGTAGGCTACACAATCATGCTTTTAGATTACTCAGACCATTACTAGAATGACAATTAATCGTGGTCAAACAGCCGTTGACCAACTTGCCGGATGAAGGTTTTTGGGAAACCTAGATCTTCAAGAACCATTTTTTTTGTCAGACTTTGACCGGCCTTGATTTCTTAAATGTGTTGTTGTTAGACCGATCTGTTGATATGTTATTGTTCCCTGACATATGTACTATAAATATGAATCTTTAGATCACACAAATCAGACTTAGAGCTCAAGATATAAGGATCTAAACATAGCACCATCGGCTGTTCTTCATTTTCTCGAAAACCCAGAAATGAAGAACATCGTTGTCTGACTTTTTGAGGTCTAATAACTAACTGATCTGATGTTGTATAGCCATGATGATTGTTTGTATGTGTAGTAGTACATAAATACTAAAACACCATTGCACTAGACTGACCAGAATCATTAAGATCAAAGAAATATAATCGGTCAAAGTAGACACCTTGTAGGTTTGTATGCGCCTAAAGCTTCTATGAAGATCAAAGTTTGATGAAGAAAATTAACTCAAAGAACACCTATAATTACGGTTTAAATTATTAAAAATATATATTAAATTAAAGAAAAGTTTTAATTATAAATTTATTATTTTTATTAAATATTTGGTATTAGAATATTAAGGGTAATTAATTAATTTAATTATAATATTAAATAAATTATTTAAAAATAATTTTAATACTTGAAAAAAAATATATTATGGTATAAGAAAATATTTTAAGTTACATTTAATGAATTTAATATTTTGTGATGAATTTCATTACTTAATTAATAGTAATAGTGATTAATTTATTTAATTAATATATTAAATAAATTATGAAAAAAATAGAATTAATGATTTAGAAATCATATAAAAATGATTGAAGTGTTATAAAAATATTTGAAGTTATAAAATATAACTTTTGATACTTTTGTCATGAAAACATTAATATTTAATATTAATGGCAATTATCGAAGAATGAATTTAATTGTTTAAAAATCATATAAATATAATTTTAAGGTATTAAAATATACTTTGATATATTATAAATATATTATAATATTATTTTATGATTTTCATTAATATTTAGTATTAAATAAATATTAATGATAAAGGAATTATGTGATATTTAATTCATATAAATATGATATTAATGATTGAAAAATCATGAGAAATGATAATAATTATTTAAAAATTATTATGAGACTTGGAAAATTATTTTGATTGATAATATAATTATCTAAAATAATGGTTAAGTGTTTAGGCAGAGTTTAATTGAACTTAAACTCGATATTTGTCTGACTAGACCGTCGGGATGTTAGAATTTTATCGGACTTAAGTAAATCAAATAGTTTGATTGCATACTAGGTCTTATGTGCTATATAGAATAATAGGATTATATGTTAATGTGTTTAGGTTATTTTAAATACTGTGATGATATTATTCTAATTTTTATATCGATATTATTTATATATCAAGTCTTCAGACAAAGCTTAATAAATTACGTAACAGTAATCAACCTAACATGCAAGTTTTTCTTGACTCGACCTCGAGTTGTTTCATTTAAATATACTTGTGGTTAATCATTACTGATTGCCATGTCTATAAATTATTTATTCGCACTCAGTGCATATTACATGTATTCATCAGGTATGAAAGGCTGATCACCTTCATTACCATTCGGTTCAGATATAATTACTATGTTAATGTTCAATGTTCGTCCAGCTATGAAAGTTTGTTTATGCTAGTTCTTAATTATATTGTAGAATTATAGCCAGCTTATTGTTCAATTCTTTCCATCATGATATATCCTTAAATAAACTTATACTTGCTAGGCAAACTTATGCTCACCCTTGCTATATCATGATAAACATTACAGATAAAGATGAATACGTCGGATACTGGAAAAGACAAAGTCAAGTCCAGCTTTGGATTTTATGTGCAGATAAAGTTTGTAACAGTATTGTATATTAATGTTATTGTAAGTCAAATAAGTTATGAATTGTGTATTATGTGAAGGTTTTCGACCTTGGGGTAATGTATAAAGTTTAATGTATAAACAATTTATGTTTATATCTTCCGCAATAGTTATAGAATTAGTATACTAGATCCGTGGTGATTTGGGACCCGAATTTGGGGATGCTACAGTTGGTATCAAAGCTGTTGGTTATGAACCTTAGGTAGGAATACCTGAGCCCAATAACCGCAGTGATTAAGATAAGATCTAACTCACATAGAGTTAGTTGATCGGTAAGATTTAAAGACGAATCTCGACGAGTTATAAAAGATACAGAGTTCCCTAACTCTGATAATAAAAGTGGACAGTAATGGTGGATAGATAGAGTCTAAAAGACTAAAGGTACATGGATAGGAGATTGTAAAATAAAATGATCAAGACATAGAAATGAATCATAATATATACGATGATATCACCCCGTGATCTGATAAGGTGATAGTAGGGAAAAGAATCAATCTAATGATTGAAAAGTTTACAACAAAGATTGTTGTGTGTCAGTTGTACTAAGAATTGGTACAGATTCAGGAAAGGATTATTAATACGGATTAAATGAAATTCGTATTGAGAAGGGAGTTAGAATTAAGTGGGGATTTCAATTGAGGACTCATGTCAGCAGCTAAGTTGTATGATTCTTCGTATGAGAGTTGAATTGTACTTGGTGTAACAACCACATAGTTTCTGGCACTGATAATCATTAAAATATTTGTGTCGTGCTATTTGCTATATGCATGTTGAGAGGGTGATTCCTTTCTCAGGTATATAACAGATAGATAGGTTCTAAGTAGAGAATATCAGGTTAAGTAAGAGTTCTTAAAACTCATACTTATGGTACGTTCGTGACTCATGATTATATGAAATGTTTATGAACCCCTCAATGAATGGACACCAAAGGTCTGACTAGGATAAGTTCTTAAACTCATATGATTGTGGAAAGTTCCTGAACTCATGAGTGTGGTTTGACGAACTGGGAATAGTTATGTGCGAATAAGGAATTGAGGATTATAGGAATAGATAGATTACTAAGCAATTGATCATTAGTGGAGACATTAGGTTTTTCAAAACTCTTAGCTATGCTAGACTTCAAAATTTTGACATCAAGCTAAATACGCACTATGTGCTTTTCATAAAAAAATAATTTTTATTCTCAACTCTTGGTGACTATTGTGTATGCCTGGACTTCAGGCCACCTATACCTCGTTGCTTGTTGAGATGATAAAACAGATTTGTAATGATTTTTGAATGGTTTAAAGTATAGTCTATGCCATTTGTTTCTTGCTGACGATAATGATTTGAAATATCAAAATATATTTCTATTTATCACTCATGTACCATGTAACTTTGATGCGAGATGATAAAAAGTTGATGGAGTTAAAATACAGAATACGTAGTGTTGAATTTGATCTAAAATCGTTATTCCACTATTGTATGATGTGTTATGACAAAGTCATACAATGACGACATCCTCAAATGGGTCATTAATATATACGACATCGACGTCATTTTCAAAAAATATTTTTAAAATTTTAATTTGCCAAAGGGGTTTGCTATACCTAAATATTTTGATTGAATTGAATTATTGATAAGAGTCTATGCTATTCAATTCAATTCCACACCAATGTTTATAAAACTCTAAGCGTTCTTTGAAAATTTTCCCAACCAAATTATTTTTGTGCGAATCCGATAAGACCGAGGTAAAAAATTTATGCCTATGGCGGATATGAGGAAAGCAGATCAAACCAAGATTCTTTGGCCAAGATCAAGGCATAACCGGGCTAATCACCCACTATGTCTTTAGGGTATGACGGTTATGGATGAATTTCCATAAAACCTTTTGAAAATTAAAATTCATAGTCTATATGACTCCTCAACATTATTTGAATAATTTAACTCTTGTCAGTGATGTTATGGGTAGAATGTGATACTATTTATGAATGGTATAATGTGTAAGTTGAATTTCGGGGACGAAATTCTTAGAAGAAGGGGTGAATGTGACGACCCGAGAATTTAAAAAATTAATTAAAATCTTAAAAGATTGAATTAAGGTTGAATAATAAACCTAGACAGAAAATAAGTGAATGGATTTGATATTTCTAAGAAAATTTTAAGGATTTCAAAGTTCTGTGAAGGATTTTGGTGGGTTTAAAATCTTTTGGTGAATTATTCAAGATTAAGGGTATAAGTGTATATGTTCTGTGTGTATGGTCATGTATGTGTACAGAATGTGGTTAAGGGTCAAGGATTGACCAGATAAATTATATCAGTGTCAAACCCTAAGTATATACTAAGAACGTCAACGTTCAGTTAGAAAACCCTAGCAATTTATAAGAAACCCTAATATCGGATTTTAAACCTTAATTTCATATTTTCTGAATTTGAAACCCTAATTCGGATTAGAAAACCCTAATTTGGGAGCTTGGAGATAAGTATAAAGGTTTTATATTATTATAAATTATTATATATGTAATTAGGGATAACCTAATGAATTTTTTTTGAAAATCCTAATTATTTGTTAGAAACCCTAAGGTACAATTATGGACCTAATTGCTAAATTAGCAATTTTAATTAGGATATATTAATCATAATTAGCAAGCTTGAATTTATGATTAGGAAATCTTAGTATAATTATAGAATCCTAATTATAATTTAGAAATATTAAATTTCTATTTTAAGACCTAAATTGGAAATCCTAGAAAAAAAAATTAATTTTTGAAAATCTTAGGTTTTAACCCTAAGGGTCAAACCTTAAGGGTTAAACCCTAAGGGTTAGATCAAAAGACAATTGTGCCATTAAATTTGAAAGCCAATTCACCAATTTTCCCTTTGTGCATTATTGGAGGAAACTTGTGAATCTTGCCAAGATATTGGGTTGTTGACCAAATCTAGCTACCCCATATATTAAAATCCATAATTCAACAAATATCGACCTCTCATACCACCCATTACATTTACATTTAATCTAACATTTATATAGATTAAAGAGAGAAAAAGGCCCACTTTACTTCTCTTTTCTCAAGACCCTTCTCTCTCTAAAAATTCACAAATGTAGAGTTAGAGTGTTAAAAGATAAGCTAAGATCATGTTTTAGCTCTCCAAAAACAAACATGAATGATCAGATTCTAGATCAAGGCTCAAAAAGGTATAAAAACCGTAAACTTAGAAATCATATGATCTGATGTTAGATGTTGTTGTTTATTGTTTAAAGTTGTGTAATAAGATGTTATTGAGTGATCTGGGTTGTAATAACATATATCCATAACATCTAGATGCACGATTTAGATGTTTTTAGAAATCTAGAAAAAATTGGAAAAGTGGCTTGACAGTCATAACTCAGAGCCTCTAGATCTTTCTGTGTTAGGTTTTAGTTGTATTTTATGTTATAGATCTGTTCTTTGTTGTAAGGGCTTGGATATGAAATTTGCATCAAGCCCAGATCAAGTATATATTGAAAGTTATAAGCAGTCAAACTGCGTTGACCGGCCACGAAATCTGGTTTCTGGGTAACCCAGAAACCCAGAAATCACTGACAATCGTTTTGCAGGGTCTTGATCTTGCTTGTGTTTATGTTTTAGACCATGTTGTTGCTTTAAGATTGTTTTCGGCGTATAGGCTACACAATCATGCTTTTAGATTACTCGCACTATTACTAGAATGACAATTAATCGTGGTCAAACAATTTGTTGACCAACTTGCTTTGGATGAAGGTTTTGGGAAACCTAGATCTTCAAGAACCATTTTTTGTCGACTTTGGTAGGCCTTGATTTCTTAAATGTGTTGTTGTTAGTTGATCTGTTGATATGTTATTGTTCCTTGACATATGTACTATAAATATGAATCTTTAGATCACACAAATCAGACTTAGAGCTCAAGATATAAGGATCTAAACATAGCACCATCGGCTGTTCTTCATTTACTCGAAAACCCAGAAATGAAGAACATCGTTGTCTGACTTTTTGAGGTCTAATAACTAACTGATCTGATGTTGTATAGCCATGATGTTTGTTTGTATGTGTAGTAGTACATAAATACTAAAACACCATTGCACTAGACTGACCAGAATCATTAAGATCAAAGAAATATAATCGGTCAAAGTAGACACCTTGTAGCTGTCTATGAAGATCAAAGTTTGATGAAGAACAACTCAAGAACACCTATAGCGACAGTTTCGTCGCTATAGGTCCCATTAGCGACAGATTAATTACAAAATTATTATTTTTATTAAATAATTGGTATTAAATAGTTTTTAATTATTAAAAATTCATATTAAATTACTAAAAATTATTTTAAAGCCTAAAAATGGGGTTCTAATTATTTTGAATATATTTCATTAATATTTAATATTTTTGGAATATTAAGGGTAATTAATTTATTTAATTATAATATTAAATAAATTATTTAAAAATAATTTTAATACTTGAAAAATTATGAAAAATTATATTATGATATAAGAAAATATTTTAAGTTATTTTTAATGACTTTTAATATTTTTTGATGAATTTAATTAATTAATTAATAGTAATGGTGATTACTTTATTTAATTAATATATGAAATAAATTATGGAAAAATATAATTAATGATTTAGAAATCATATAAAAATGATTGAAGTGTTATAAAAATATTTGAAATTATAAAATATAACTTTTGTTATTTTATCATGAACAACATTAATATTTAATATTAATTGCAATTATCGAATAATGAATTTAATTGTTTAAAAATCATATAATATGATTTTAAGGTATTAAAATACTTTGATATATTATAAATATATTATAATATTATGTTATGATTTTCATTAATATTTAATATTAAATAAATATTAATGATAAAGGAATTATGTGGTATTTAATTTATATAAATACGATATTAATGATTGAAAAATCATGAGAAATGATAATAATTATTTAAAAATTATTATGAGACTTGGAAAATTATTTTGATTGATAATATAATTATCTAAAATAATGGTTAAGTGTTTAGGTAGAGTTTAATTGAACTTAAACACGATATTTGTCCGACTAGACCGTCGGGATGTTAGAATTTTGTCGGACTCAAGTCAGACTGAAATAGTTTGACTGGATACTAGGTCTTATGTGCTATATAGATTGATAGGATTATATGTTAATGTGTTTAGGTTATTTTAAATACTGTGATGGTATTATTCTAATTTATATATCGATATTATTTATATATTAGGTCTTCAGACAAAGCTTAATAAATTGCGTAACAGTAATCAACCAAACAGGCAAGTTTTTCTTGACTCGACCTCGAGTTGTTTCATTCAAATATACTTATGGTTAATCATTACTGATTGCCATGTCTATGAATTATTTATTCGCACTCTGTGCATATTGCATGTATTCATCAGGTATGAAAGGCTGATCACCTTCATTACCATTTAGTTCAGATATAATTGCTATGTTAATGTTCAATGTTCGTCCAACTATGAAAGTTTATTCATGCTAGTTCTCAATTATATTGTAGAATTATAGCCAGCTTATTGTTCAATTCTTTCAATCATGATATATCCTTAAATAAACTTATACTTGCTGGGCAAACTTATGCTCACCCTTGCTATATCATGATAAACATTGCAGATTAAGACGAATACGTCGGATACAGGAAAAGACAAAGTCAAGTCCAACTTTGGATTTTATGTGCAGATAAAGTTTGTAACAATATTGTATATTAATGTTATTGTAAGTCAAATAAGTTATGAATTGTGTATTATGTGAATGTTTTCGACCTTGGGGTAATGTATAAAGTTTAATGTATAAACAATTTATGTTTATATCTTCCGTAATAGTTATAGAATTTGTATACCAGATATGTGGTGATTTGGGACCCGGATTTGGGGATGATAAATGTGAACCTTGCGGAATAAATGTTGTCAAAGAACTAAAGATGTCAAAATTCTCTGAGCCTACATCTTCAAGACTATGACTAATTGATCAAAGGACAACTGGAGCAACAAGCTATCAGAAGTAAAGGAAAATGTATGCACATCAATGCCTAACCTCAGTATATCAAGATAAATTACTGTTAAGAAACTGACAATATAAAGGTACAATTCCTCATAAGTATAAATTTGTACATCATGTTGCATCACCTTATGCACTATAACAATATTTTATCAAGAGACCATACTCTACCTAAAAAGGAGAAGAGAAAAAGTACACTGAAGTTGGAAACTCAAATGGTAACAAACTTTATCTGCATCCAAGTTTTAGGTTGAAGATAACATCTTGAAAGAAGTTTGAAATAGGTCATAAGCATACCAAGGTTTAATTATTCTTGAGTAGAGTAATCTTTGCTGATGGGTATGTATGTATGTATAAACCTATGTTCTAAGTTTTTTGATAACACATAGAGTATGATCAGTTCTTCAAGAGTATCTTGAAGATTCATAGAAATTGATCACTTCCATGAATCAAAAAGATACAAATGAGTGACAGAGTTGATTCTCACTCTGTGAACATTTAAACTCTGTGAACATAACTAAGCAAATGATAAAACCATTAAAGAAAAAAATGCTTTGTTGAATTGATTGATCTTATACACACTCATCATCATGCATCTTAAAATGTCATATCTAAATTGGATACATGCATGAATATGATTGTTGGTGATCAATATGATGAAATGTCAAATATATGAGGAACATGGATTTTGAAAGCTGACCTTGCAGGACCCATTTAACCATGGGTACCAAAAATAGAAATTTATCTAACCTGCAGGTGCTTGGTCTATCTGACCACACTAAGGAATGCTAAAGCAGAAGACTTCAGTCAAAAAGATTCAACCAGCAGAAGGCTTAAGACATTTCAGAAGAATTTTTGACTAAATCTTTATTTGTCAAAGCCTGTCCTTGAAGACTTGCTGAGCTAACATGAATGAAGCTCACATGGTTGCTGGTCTTCATTATGGAAGCAGAACTCCAGAAGTACAAATTAACAAGGAAGACTACGTTCATAGTGCTGTCAAATGATCGTAAAGTGATCAGTCTTGAAGATATCCACGTCTATGATATAAGGAGAGTTAATTGATAGTGATGATTCCAGTCAGAAGGAGATATGCAAGGCTGCCCTCTAATGGACATGAAGAAGAAGAAATCACACCTCACTGAGAAGATGGTATCAACTATGGGGGAGCAGTGATCTGCGAAAGAACAACAACACTAAAGATATTAGAGATATACTATGAAACAATGTACCAGTCACAGAGTCCCAAAACTTTGTGGCTGATGAACCAAATGAAGATCCATAGTCAGCAGGAATAAACCTAACCCTTAGTTCACTCTAAGAGGTTGGCCCTTCCTGAGCTACCTTAACCCAGAAGGAATGCCTAGTCTAGTTTATCTCAAGGACCAGGTCAGACAATGATCACAGAGTAGATTCTGAAGTGAACTCGATGATCGTAGTAAATCCTCATTGATTGTAGAATAGACTCGATAATCATAGTCTTCCCAAAGGATTTACTAGCTCACGAGGAGCTTAGAAGAATTAGAAACTTTCCCAACTATTCAGATCATGTGGAGATAAGTTTGAATACAGTGTGAAAAGATGCTCGGCAAACTTACCTCAAAATTTTAGTGCTCAAACTATCTCGGTGTACATCAGTGGTTAAGCCATGCAACTTTAAGGTGAAGATTAGTGTCAAATCATCTACTGAAGCATCTCTCAGAAGACGATCATTGAGTCGACAAAGAAAATCGTAGAGTCCATAGCTACATCACCAAGCTACTCTACGTACTGAAAAGGTCAACGGTTAATCCACCTCAGTAATGCCTATTTTCTTAAAAGAAATATCAAACTGAAAAGTTTATGGGGAGTTATAGTTTCTTACTTGGCATCGTGCAACCAATGACTGGCTGACACATCACAGCTTATGCAGAGTCAGAAGAAACTGTTATAAAGATAAATTCAAAATCTCCAAATAGTTATCAGAATCTATCAAACCTCTCACCCTCTCTTTTTTAAACCCTAAAATCCTTTTCAAAGCCTGAATCCATTAAACCTCTAGATTTGCCCAAATTACATTCAACCATATCTCATAAGAAGTCTGAAACTAAATACCCATTTGTTTTGAACCCTCAAAATGGAAGAATGTCGTGTTATAACCGGAATCCAACTTGGCTTCAAGAAGTTTAAAAGATCAGAAAAGAAGTTCAAGGATATACTTGAGCTTGTAAAGGATGCTGGTTTTTCTGAATGCTTGGAAGCCAACACTCCAGTCTATACAGAGCTAGTGAAATAATTATACTCCAATGCATCGATAGATTCTGAACTTCTATCCACAAAGGTCAAAGGAGCAAGTCTGAAGATAAGGGCATCAAACATCAACCAATGTCTTGGATTTCTCAACCAGGGTCTGATAAACCTCGATGAAGTTGACATTGAAGAAGGCAAGAGGTTAATACGTTACAAGAGAAATGTAAATATGAAGGATATGAAGAAGAAGGAGTTTCCTGAAGAGTTTGAATTTCTGGCTGAGATTATAGGAAAATGCATATTATGCAAGGACACCGCACATGATATTGTCAGTGATTTGTAATTAAGAGTCATGACTGCAATTGTCATGAAACAAAAGATAAACTTCGGAGCTCTTCTAATTGATTGGTTGACCAAATGGTTAGAAAAGGAAGAGATGAAGAAGTCTATAGATAAACCACTCACAAAGGTTTTTCATAGAATATTCTTGAGCATTGTAATGAAGAATGAAATTAAGGATGATGAGGGTGAAATTCTTAATGTTCATAAAGTAATGTCTCCACAGCTGTTTATAAACGGAAGAAAAATCCCAAGGAAAATAAGAGGCTAATAATAACTGAGAGCAGCAGCAAGGTCTTTGTCAAGAAGAGGAAGGCACAAGAGGTGGAAAGCTCTCAATCTGATGACTCTGTATCTGTAGCAGCCACACCAGCAAAGAAGAAGTGTAAAAGTGTGAGGAATACAGAGGCTCTATCAAGCCGTCTCTCCACTGACAAGAAGAGACATGGAACAGTAGAAGAAAACGTTTCAACTGCAGAAACCACAAAGAGAAGAAGGAGTAACAAATTACTCCATGAGTCACAGAAGAAGAAAACATAGGTGATAAAGGAGTCAGTTCTAGTTCCTCAAAGAAGCCTATCTACTTAAGAAGAAAGGGAAGACGTAAAGTCTGAAAATTAGAAGGGAACTGTGAGCTTCAAGATTGAATTCTCAAAGAGGAAGCCCAACTATAAAGAAATAGCTAAATCTGATGATGGAGAAGAATGCACAAGTCCTATGGCTAACACTCAGAGTTTCCACTCTGCTGCTGAAGAAAATGTGAAATATGAAAGAATTGGATCTCCCACTGCTAATGTTCCAACAAGCTCACATGATGACTCAAAAGATGTTGAGTCCAAAGAAGAAGGACTTGCCCATACTAATGCTGAACATCAAGGAAGCTTGTCTGGTGATTCAGAGGATTCAGATTCTGAAGGAGAAGAAAAATATGACTCTCCTATAGCTGAACCTCCAAGGAGAAGAAAGAGCAACAGACTGCTCGCTAAATCTTTCTCAAAAAGGACAGGAAAACACTCCACTGCTATCATTAATTTGAGTGATGACGAGTTTGAATCCACGAAAGAAGAAGCTAAGGAAGAAGATAAAGAGATGGAAAACATTTCTATTTCTACAAACCAGGGATCAGAGGAACACACTGATGAGTCAGATGAGGGAAGTCTACACAGGTCTAACTCCAGCCCCGAACAAAATAAAGATGGAAAAGACTCTAGTTTTGACACAGAAGAGCTAGTAAATGAAAATGTGCTCAATAATCAGCTGGTGGCGCAGGACTTTCCAAGAGTAAAAGAGTTTACAACCAAGATGATCAAAGAACAACCTCACTACAAAGTCTATCGACATGCTAAAAACCACTACATTCCCTATGATAGTAGAGTGGGATCAGATGTCAGAAGGTTATTGCCCAGGTACATGATCGTAGAGTCTCTTCACTCTACCACTGAAGATGATCAAGTTCAAGTTGAGAAGCTTCCCTCCGCCCAAGCACAGTTTTCTGATATTCCTTCATCCTCCAACAATGATTGGCACTCAATGATTTATCATATTCTCACTGCTTTTGAAAAACTGTCTGAAGATGAAAACCATAGAGTCGACTCTGATGCTCAACAAGAGTCTGCCCAACCAAATGACCAAACTTCTACGGAGCAGGAGTTATTGAAGAATTTTGATGAGTTTATCAAGAAGATGTCTATCATCACTAAAGAATCCAAGATGTTGACCAAAGCAGGAGGAAATGCAGTTCAAGACAGACTTCAAGCCACTATGTCTGATATATCTCTCAAAATTAAAAAGAGAGATCAAATCTATCTGAAGGCTATAAATGATCAGAAGGCAGAAGCTTTACGAGCACATAAGGCTAATGAAGAACAAATCCAATCCCTCTCTGACAAGATTGACAATCTGAATCAGTCTCTCTCCCTGCAACTTGAGCTGAGCCAATATGAAATAGAGATTGAGGTCGATAACTCATCTTACTTGATGGAGCAACTTATGTCAAAGGTGGACCAACTTTCACAAGTGATTAATGACAAAAAGTAGGAGAAAAAGAGGTATAGAGAAAGGAACTCAAGAAAGAGCAAGGAGATCAGAAGAAAAGAAGATAAGAAGGCCAAGAGGAAGGCAAAGAAAAAAATAGCAAGAGTGGTAGCCGAATCATCATCTGAGGGAGAGTCAAAGGATGATCCCATGAATTCAAAGTTTGAGGGGGAGCCAAAAAAATAATGAAGAAGAGCATGAATCCGAGGAGGAGCAGAGAAAAGAAATGAAGTCACCATCTCAGGGGGAGAAGGAGCAAAAAGACTAAGCAGAAGAGTAGCTGGTCAACAGACATCCTGGAAACACATATGAAGCCAAAAAGGTACATCTCTATCTAGTTAGGTATGTTCTGGATCTAGGATGTGAAGTTTCATAAGTTTATATAATTCCTTATTATTATCAATGACATTCATGATTATCTGTTTTAGAAATATAGCTGCTCACTGTATATAAGATTCATTCATCTCATGCATATGCACTAATTATTTTTGTCATAATCAAATAGGGGGAGATTGTTAGGAATAAGCATGTGAATGATATTCCTACTATTATATGATTTGATTATGATATAAATGAATGAATATGCAAGTATGCTTGCATTAAGAAAAGCTGTAAAGTCCTTTGATAGATAATAAGAATATATGTACAAGGACTTAGAATGAATTGATCAAATATGTTAGGTTCATCCGACATAAGCAAAACAACTTTGTAAAATCCTTAAAAAGAAATGATGTACAAGGACTATAAATGTAGAAAGATCAAACTTGTTAGGTTGATCTTATAATGTAATAGTTAGGCTAGTCTAATCATCGAGCACTGCACCAGAAATCATAGTCTGCCAGGAGAGTCAAAGAAAACTCGAAAGCTATCAAGGCAGAATCATAGTCTACAAGATAGTAGATCTCGGAGTTCGTAGATTGCCAGGAGAGACGAGGAAGGATCGTAGTGTGTCGAGGAGAACTTCCTCAGAGCTGTAGTCTGCTGAGGAATTCATGTTCAGAATCGTAGAGACAACCTGTCTAAGAGCCGACCGAGCATCTGCCGAAGCCAAGTCAAGAATCGTAGAACACACTCAAAGTCGTAGAGTCTATTGATCACATCAGAGGCATAGATCTTCGTCGAGCTCGATCAGATGAAGACAACAAGATTGAGGACAGAGATCATAGAGTGTTGGCATCTAATCTTGGAGTCGTAGTGTCTGCAGAACCAAAGCTAAAATCGTAGAGTGCAGAACTAAGGCTTTAACAGAAGTGCTCACAACGCCAAGGCAGAATTGTAGAGCAAATATGATTCTCAACAAATGAGCACTCCCAGAATATCAAAAGTATGAAGCCTCTGGTCTGAGCTACAAAGATACATCCTCCTGAAGGAAACCAGAGAGCACTCAACGAATGGCATGCAAGCTAACAGAAGATCTAAGCACCAACCCAATTAACATCTAGATTGAGTTGAGAAGCCATTCAAGACGAAGTCTTCCACAAGTTGATCAGAAGAAGACTTCAGTAACTGACTAAGGAAAGTCAGCAAGTGCAGTAGCTGTCAAGTAAATAGAAGACAAAAATCTTGGAAGTATCCAGGATCGTAGTGTTTGCCAAACAAAGTAGGAACTGATGAAGTGAACACAGAGATACTAGTCAACTTATGAAGAACAAGGCTAAAGTGATTAAGCATCGTGTCAGTCCATTGATGATAAGTGAATGGGAGATCATAAGGAGAAAGCGAGCTGGACATGCCATAAATTTGAAGTGTCTTGCTATTTATAAGAGGCCAGAACAAGAAGTTAAGCTATTAGTTTCTGAGATCAGTCAAGGTAAATAGAAGTGTTGAAGCACTGCACGAGAGAAGGAAGAGGTGTTCTACATTGAGGATCTAATGAACACTAGCCAGGATTGTAGTGTTGTCTCAACCAGTCAATGAGCAACATTCAAAATGACACTACGATCAGGTCCAAGAAGATATGCATCAGAATCGTGGAGTTCAACCATCTGAAGATTGAAGCATTGGCAATGGTTCAATCTGAAGATTGATATTCGAACAGAGCTTATTGAGAGCATCAATGCAAAAGGACAACCTCTGATCTAGAAATCAGAGAGAGGAAATAAAGTCGATTACCTGCCCAAGACATCAAAGTGACATCTCTGACTGGGTAGGTGAAACAGTAGACTGCAGTGTCAGAAAGTCATAAAGGGGATTTCATGTCACATCTGTAGTCTACCTCAAATAACTCAGGATCTGCGAAGAAATTCAAATAGCTTCCAACAGCTACATTACAACGGGAAGGTTGTGAAGGAGTATAAATCAACAAGAGCTTTAAAGATCAAAAGTTGCTGAAGTTATGGAGTTGAAAGATCGTTGAGTTGTTAGAATGCTATTTTGTTGACTCTGCGAGTTCCACTAGAACTAAACAAAACAAGTCTTAGTGACAATGGGATTTCAAAGGTGGAAGTGAAGCAGCTTTGAAGAAGGACTTGAACAGACTAAAGCCTCACTCAACAAAGATGAGAATGCCACTGAAGATGGAAGCTAAGCTGAGAGCAGAGAAGGCCAAGGAGATAACATTCAGAAAAGTGTTAGAGCACAAAGAAGATCCAGAAAGTCACTCTACAAATCACCTTGAAACAAAAGCTAAAAAATAACATATGCAGAATCATGTCTGCAAACCATTTAAGAAGGGTTCAAGGATTGCTAAGTGCCAGACGAAGTCTACCAAAAGTTCAGAGACTTAGCAAACCCAGATGGTGATGGTGCACAACTGACATCGAATGAAGATGAGCAGAAAATAATGAAGATTAGCCGCACCCAAGGAGAAGTGGTCCAGACTCTACGCAGAATGCAAAGAGGACCACACCAAGCTGCTTAGTACAAAAGATGTTCAAGCTTAAAGACATCTTAGCAGCTCATCACCACCACCACCAACAATAACAACAACAACACCAACAACAAGAAGCCAGGGCTTGAGGGGTCCTTGTTCGGAGGGACTAAATAAAGTTCCAAGCCTGCTAGGCTTGAAGAGTTCCTTGGGAACTAGAAGAGTCCCAAGGCTGCTGGCCTTTAAGAGTTCTTAGTGAACTGAAGTTCCAAGGCTGCTGGCCTTGAAGGAATCTTAGTCATTCAGGGTGCTAGTTAAAGAAGAAGAGTGGATTAGGAGCTTGAGTCTCTAAACCACTTAAGATCCCTTGTGTATTTTACATTTAATTATTTACTTTTTTGTTATTTACATTATGTACCTAACTGCTATAACTGCTATGTATGTATTAACTGCTTACAACTTAAATAACTCTAAGAACAATGTATGTATGATTATGAAATATTAATGAAGGGGATATTTTACTTATTCCGCTGTGCTTGAAAAGATTCTCATGTTTGTCATATGCTAATTCATTAGCAAAGAAAAATAAACAGGAAAGTATTTGAAAATAAAAAGGATCTATTCAACCCCCCTTCTAGACCTATTGTGTGCCTACTGGGAACTAACATATTCATTTGATGCTAAATCCATTTAGCATGGTAAACTCCAAGAGATGTCTCATGATGATGAGCCATATAGTGTATCTCTCTTAATAGTCCCCATAGACTCCCAAAAAGATAGATCACATAAGTAACTATCATGTATGCAATAAAATATATGAGACCTGATGTTGATCGGTCATATTCTGGAGAAGATCACTGTAAGACAGTAAAAATATCTTAAAGTAGTTAACCGACACTAACGATGTGATTAAAATTTATGATGGGTCTGAATTAAAACTAGAGGGCTTAACAGACTCAAGTTTTTTTAAAGAATGACCAAGACGACATCAAATCCACTTTAGGGTAAGTTGTTACCTTGAACGGTGGTCCAGTGAATTAAAAAGGTTCCAAATAGCAAATAGTTGCAGGTTTAATGATAAAGACAAAGTATATAGCTATAAATGAAGCAGCAAGTTAATTGTTTGGCTGAAAAGTTCATTACAGAACTAGGAATAGTTCCTAAGTCTCATCTTGGATCTAAATGTGCGTTGCGGCACTTTCATTTAATTAAAAAATCATTGAAAGATGAGAAGTCACTCTGGAGATAGTGGACTCTCAAGAACAACATAACATATCCATTTACTGAAGTTTATCCAACAGAAAAATGATCATCACTTAGAGAAAAAGGGTATGAGATATCATGACGATTGACTTTAGTGCAAGTGTGAGATTGAAAGTATTATGTACACAAGCCAATCATGTTGATGATAAAACTTATAGTTTGTAACAATCTTATTCGTTTATTAATAAAAGTATTCATTTACTAAAGGCTTTAATTTGTCTACATGGTGTTGTTTTTATAATATGTGACAAACCCATAGTTTTAAGCAATGCTTTTAGAATCATGATAAGATCATGCTAATGAGATCTAAATTATTAGATAGCTTAAAACTAAAATTGTTCCCAATCGTGGGATTACTAAAAATGTGATTAGTAAATCTAGATAGATTGGTACATATGTTGCTTGCTCATTGAAAGAGTATGATTGATCTCATGATCATTTGTGTGGAGATACTAAAACAAGTATGTAGGTGCTTATTTCAGAATAAGTTCACTGAACGAGGCTCACTAAGGAAAACCTATGGGAATTTTACTTGCATTTCAATAGGAATTCCTGTAGTGATAGTAGTATAAGTGATCCTTAGACTTGAGATCATCATAGTATCTTGTGTATGATGAATTATACTTTGACATATTTCTTAAGACCCTTAGGGTATATCAAAGGGTATGCTTGGGTGTAATAAGTTGTACATTAGGATAATGAATGATTAACAAAAAATATACCACTTCCAGTAAAAGAAGAGAAATGTCCTATGTGATTCGATAAATTACAACCCATTATTCACTGGCCAAGGCAGAATGAAATTAGAAAGAAGTTTCAAATTTGCATTATTTGGAGTTGTGCATTTAAGAATCGAAATACATAGAATAAAATAAAATAAGGCTTAATAGTAATTCCATATCTTATATATAATTGGGACATTGTATGGTTATAGGATTGAATTGCACGGTAACTATTTACTCAAATGTTCTTTTAAGATTAATGTTAAAATCTTTATTATCTGAAAAGTCGTTTATAGATAAGGAGACTTATCCTTATTGTAGAATAGATGTTATTTATTTAAATGAATTAATAGATTAATTTATTTATTTAAATAAGATTAAAATTGTTCTAATTGATTCATTCACAACCGGTTTAATATGAAAAACCTAAAGGGTCACACCATAAAAGGAAGAATATTTATTTAAGAAGTAAATGGCATAATCGTAATAATAAGTTAAGTGTATTAATTTAATCTATGGTGATAGAATAAATTAAATAACTTAATATTTATTATTTAAAATTTTTGAAGTATTAAATATAAATTAATAAGAGGAGTCTTATTATTATTATTATTATTATTATTATTATTATTATTTAATTCATAAAGGAGTTTTGGAATTAATTATTAAGAGTACTCGCATATATTCCTAAAAAGATTAGGAGACTAATTAAACATGTAAAAAAGGCTGAGAGTCACTTTCCAACCAAGAAAGACCAAGTCTTACTAGTAGGGGCCAAAAGATCTTTTGAAAAGAAGAAGGATTCAAAGAAGGTAAATAGAAAAGCAAAAATAAAGGATAATAAGGACAAAACTGATATGGATAGCAAAAGAGTTTTAGGACATTTGAGAGAAACCACGAGAAATAACTTGCAGAGGCTAACCAAAGAAGCTTAGTTAAGCTTCGATTACAAATACAATTTTGTTCATGATTAAAATAAATCTTTATGTAGGTTGAGATTCTACTTGGGTATGGGATACCGACTTTGGTTCTCAGAAATATAGATTTATGAAGGGACCAAACAGAAGTAGAAAGCTAAACAAAGGATAAGTAATCCTATGTGTGAGAAATGAAGCAAAGGTTGCTGCATTAGCCATACAAACTTAATGTTTAACATTTGTATATAGGTAAGTCTATTATGTCAATAAGTTGTTATTGTACTATTTCATTTCTCGTTAGAAAAATTATTTCCATTTTTTTGTTGGACAAATTTTTTTTTAGTATTATATCTAAGAACAATTGTTGTTGTATATGTAATAATATTATTTTTTTATAGAACTGAAATATTACTTAATGGACTTTGTGTACTTGACTTACGTGAAAATAATTTTGCATATTGAACAAACTAGTATAAGAAAATGATATGATCATTCAAAGGGTTGAATATGTGTATTTGATGAAATACAAGTCTAAATCATTAGAAAGGTTCAAATAATTCAGAAGTGGAACTAATTTGAAAAGTATTAAGATTCTTTGATTAGATTAAGGAAGGAATACTTGTACAATACGTTTCTAGATCATCTCAAATGGTTTTCTTATAATGGACGCCTCCTGATACACAATAATTTATTGGTGTAACTAAAAGGAAAAATTGTACCTTATTGGACATGGTGCGGTCAATAATGATTTTTACCAACATTCTAGTATCCTTTTGGGGTAATGGCATAGAAATGGCTGTATATATACAAAAAGGTATCCTCAAAATCTGGCCCAAAGACTCCATAAGAGTTATGGACAAGAAGGATTCCTAATCTTAAGTATGTTAAGATAATGGGTTGTCCACTTTATGTGAAAAGGTTTCAAAGGATAAGCTTGGGACATGATTTGATAAGTGCAGATTTGTCGGACATCCTAAAGTAAGTTTAGGGTATATGTTCTATAATCCTACTTAGCAAAAGGTGTTTGTTGCGAAACATACTGCCTTCTAAGATAAAATTGTTTATCATTGAAGGGGCTAGTGGAAGGGTGATAAATCTTGAAGAGTTAAAGAACCACAAAGCACTATAAGTCAAATAAGAGGAACTTGTAGATAAACTTATTGTACCACAACCGAATCGTAAATTTGGAATAGTACCGAAGATACCTAGGAGGGATGGATTCATCATAAATGATGATGATGAGGTACGAATCATAGAAGATGATGATCCAGTTACATACGATGAGGTAAGAGTTGCAGAAACTCGGAGAAATGGATTGAAGCAAGCTTCTCAAAAATGGAACATTCATTTTGACGATATAATCAAAAGAGTTTGATTTTATCAAAAATAGGAATGAACCTAGTGTGTACAAAAGAGTTTGATTTTTATCAAAAATAAGAATGAACTTAGTGTGTACAAAAGGGTCAGTGGGAGCGTCGTGACATTCCTAGTATTATATGTTGATATACTACTGATAAAGAATAACATATCAATGCTACAATCAATAAAGATAAAGTTTTCTAAAAATTCCTCCATGAATGATTTGGGAAGAGTATCATAATTGGGGATACAAATCTATATAGATAGATTTAAAAGGATGACTGGCTTAACCCAAGGAACGTATATTCATTTGATGCTAAAGCCATTTAGCATGGCAAACTCCAATAGATATCTCATGATGATGAGCCATAGAGTGTATCTCTCTTAATAGTCCCCATAGACTCCCGAAAAGAGAGATCCCATGAGTAACTATCATGTATGCAATGAAATATATGAAACCTGATGTTGATCGGTCATATTCTAGAGAAGATCACTGTGAGACAGTGAAAATATCTTAAAGTAGTTAACCAACACTAAAGATGTGATTAAAATTTATGGTGGGTCTAAATTAAAACTAGAGGGCTTAACAGACTCAAGTTATTTTTTAGATTGACCAAGACGACATCAAATCCACTTTAGGTTAAATTGTTACCTTGAACGGTGGTCCAGTGAATTAAAAAGGTTCCAAATAGCAAATAGTTGCTGGTTTAGTGATAAAGACAAAGTATATAGCTATAAATGAAGTTGCAAGTAAATTGTTTGGCTGAAAAGTTCATTATAGAACTAGGAATAGTTCCTAAGTCTCATCTTGGATTTAAACGTGTGTTGCGACACTTTCAATTGATTAAATAATCATTGAAAGAGGAGAAATCACTATGGAGATGGTGGACTCTCAAGAACAACATTACATATCCATTTACTGAAGTTTATCCAACAGAAGGATGATCATCACTTGGAGAATAAGGGTATGAGATATCATGACGACTGACTTTAGTACAAGTGTGAGATTGAAAGTAGTATGTACACAAGCCAATAATGTTGATGATAAAGTATATACTTTGTAACAATCTTATTCATTTATTAATAAAAGTATTCATTTACTAAAGGCTTTAATTTATCTACATGGTGTTGTTTTTATAATATGTGACAAACTTTTAAGCAATGCTTTTAGAATCATGATAAGATCATGCTAATGAGATCTAAATTATTATATAGCTTAAAACTAAAATTGTTCCCAATCATGAGATTACTAAAAATATGATTAGTAAATTCGGATAGATTGGTACATATGTTGCTTGTTCATTGGATGAGTATGATTGATCTCATGATCATTTGTGTGGAGATATTAAAGCAAGTATATAGGTGCTTATTTGAGAATAGGTTCACTGAACGTGGCTCATTAAGGAATAGCTAATGAAGTTTTGCTTGCATGTCAATAGGAATTCCTGTAGTAATAGTAGTACAAGTGATCCTTAGACTTGAGATCATCATAGTATCTTGTGTATGATGAATTATACTTTGACATATTCCTTAAGACCCTTAGGGTATATCAAACGGTATGCTTGGGTATAATAAGTTAAACATTAAGATAATGAATGATCAACAAATAATATACCACTTCCAGTAATAGAAGAGAAATGTCCTATGTGATTCGATAAATGACAACCCAGTAGTCACTGGTCAAGGCAGAATGAAATTAGAAAAGAGTTTCAAATTTGCATTATTTGGAGTTGTGCATTTAAGAATCGAAATACATAGAATAAAATAAAATAAGACTTAACAATAATTTCATATCTTATATTTAACTGGGACATTGTATGGTGGAAGGATTGAATTGTACGGTAACTATATACTCAAAGGTTATTTTAAGATTAATGTTAAAATCTATATTATCTGAAAAGTCGTTGATCGCTAATGAGGCTTATCCTTATTATAGAATATATGTTATTTATTTAAATAAATTAATAGATTAATTTATTTATTTAAATAAAATTAAAATTGTTCTAATTGATTTATTCACAACCGGTTTAATATGGAAAACCTAAAGGGTCACACCATAAAAGGAAGGATATTTATTTAAGAAGTAAATGACATAATCGTAATAATAAGTTAAGTGTATTTAATTTAATTTATGGTGATAGAATAAATTAAATAGCTTAATATTTATTATTTAATATTTTTGAAATATTAAATATAAATTAATAAGAGGAGTCTTATTATTATTATTACTATTATTATGCAATTCATAAAGGAGTTTGAGAATTAATTATTAAGAGTACTCACATATATTCCTAAAAAGACTAGGAGACTAATTAAACATGTAACAAATGTTGATAGTCACTTTTAAACCAAGAAAGACCAAGTCCTACTGGTAGGGGCCAAAGAAGGTAAATAGAAAAGCAAAAATAAAGGATAATAAGAACAAAACTGATACGGATAGCAAAGGAGTTTTCTTCCACTTCAAAAAGTCTGGACACTAGAGAGAAACTGGGAGAAGTAAGTTGTAGAGGCTAACCAAAGAAGCTTAGTTAAGCTTCCATTATAAATACAATTTTTTTCATGATTAAAATAAATGTTTATGTAAGTTGAGATTCTACTTGGGTATTGGATACCGAATTTGGTTCTCATAAATATAGATTTATAAAGGGACCAAGCAGAAGTAGAAAGCTAAATAAAGGATAAGTAATCCTATGTGTGGGAAATGAAGTAAAGGTTGCTGCATTAGCCATACGAACTTATTGTTTAACATTTGTCTACAGGAAAGTCTATTAAGTCAATAAGTTGTTATTGTATTATTTCATTTCTCGTTAGAAATATTATTTCTATTTTGTTGTTGGACAAAATTTTTTTTGGGTATTATATTTAAGAACAATTGTTGTTCTATATATAATAATAATGTTTTTTATAGAACTGAAATATTACTTAATGGACTTTGTGTACTTAACTTACGTAAAAATAATTTTGCATATTGAACAAACTAGTATAAGAAAATGATATGATCATTCAAAGGGTTGAATATGTGTATTTGATGAAATACAAGTCTAAATCATTAGAAAGGTTCAAATAATTCAGAAGTGGAACTAATTTGAAAAGTATTAAGATTCTTTGATTAGATTAAGGAAGGAATACTTGTGCAATAAGTTTCTAGATCATTTCAAATGGTTTTCTTATAATGGATGCCACCTTATACACAATAATTTATTGGTGTGACTAAAAGGAAAAATCGTACCTTGTTGGACATGGTGCGGTCCGTAATAATTTTTACCGACATTCTAGTATCCTTTTGGGGTAATGGCATAGAAATGGCTGTATATCTACAAAAAGGTAACCTTAAAATCCGGCCCCAAGACTCCATAATAGTTATGGATAGGGAGGATTCCTAATCTTAAGTATGTTAAGATAATGGGCTGTCCACTTTATGTGAAAAGGCTTCAAAGGATAAGCTTGAGATAAGATTTGATAAGTACAGATTTATGGGACATCCTAAAGTAAGTTTAGGGTATATGTTCTATAATCCTACTTAGCAAAAGGTGTTTGTTGCGAAACACACTGCCTTCTAAGATAAAAGTGTTTATCATTGAAGGGGCTAGTGGTAGGGTGATAGACCTTGAAGAGTTAAAGAACCACAAAGCACTATAAGTCAAATAAGAGGAACTTGTAGATAAACTTATTGTACCACAACTGAATCATAAATTTGGAATAGTACCGAAGATACCTAGAAGGTATGGATTCATCATAAATGATGATGATGAGGTACGAATCATAGAAGATGATGATCCAGTTACATACGATGAGGTAAGAGTTGCAGAAACTCGGAGAAATGGATTGAAGCAAGCTTCTCAAAAATGGAACATTCGTTTTGATGAGATAATCAAAAGAGTTTGATTTTATCAAAAAAAATAATGAACCTAGTGTGTACAAAAGAGTTTAATTTTATCAAAAATAAGAATGAACCTAGTGTGTACAAAAGGGTCAGTGGGAGCGTCGTGACATTCCTAGTATTATATGTTGATATACTATGGATAAGGAATGACATATCGATGCTACAATCAGTAAAGATAAAGTTTTCTAAACATTCCTCCATGAATGACTTGGGAAGAGTATCATAATTGGGGATACAAATCTATATAGATAGATTTAAAAGGATGACCGACTTAACCCAATGAAGGTATATTCATTTGATGTTAAAGCCATTTGGCATGGAAAACTCCGAGAGATGTCTCATGATGATGAGCCATAGAGTGTATCTCTCTTAAAAGTCCCCATAGACTCCCGAAAAGAGAGATTACATGAGTAACTATCATGTATGCAATGAAATATATGAGACATGATATTGATCAGTCATATTCTGGAGAAGATCACTATGAGACAGTGAAAATATCTTAAAGTACTTAAATGGCACTAAAGATGTGATTAAAATTTATGATGGGTCTAAATTAAAACTAGAGGGCTTAACAGACTCAAGTTTTTTTTAGATCGACCAAGACGACATCAAATCCACTTTAGGGTAAGTTGTTATCTTGAACGGTGGTCCAATGAATTGAAAAGGTTCCGAACAGCAAATAGTTGCTGGTTTAGTGATAAAAACAAAGTATATAGCTATAAATGAAGCTACAAGTTAATTATTTGGCTGAAAAGTTCATTATAGAACTAGGGATAGTTCCTAAGTCTCATCTTGGATCTAAATGTGCGTTGCGACACTTTCATTTGATTAAAAAATCATTGAAAGAGGAGAAGTCACTATGGATATAGTGGATTCTCAAGAACAACATTACATATCCATTTACTGAAGTTTATCCAAAAGAAGGATGATCATCACTTAAAACTAAAATTGTTCCCAATCATGGGATTACTAAAAATGTGATTAGTAAATCCGAATAGATTGGTACATACGTTGCTTGCTCATTGGATGAGTATGATTGATCTCATGACCATTTGTGTGAAGATACTAAAACAAGTATGTAGGTGCTTATTTGAGAATAAGTTCACTGAATGTGGCTCATTAAGGAATACCAAATGGAGTTTTACTTGCATGTCAATAGGAATTCCTGTAGTGATAATAGTACAAGTGATCCTTAGACTTGAGATCATCATAGTATCTTGTGTATGATGAATTATACTTTGACACATTCCTTAAGACCCTTAGGGTATATCAAAGGGTATGCTTGGGTGTAATAAGTTGTACATTAAGATAATGAATGATCAACAAAGAATATACCACTTCCAGTAAAAGAAGAGAAATGTCCTATGTGATTCGATAAATGACAAACCAGTAGTCACTGGCCAAAGCAGAATGAAATTAGAAAAGAGTTTCAAATTTGCATTATTAGGAGTTGAGCATTTAAGAATCGAAATACATAGAATAAAATAAAATAAGACTTAACAGTAATTCCTTATCTTATATTTAATTGGGACATTATATGGTGGAAGGATTGAATTATACAGTAACTATTTACTCAATGGTTTTTTAAGATTAATGTTAAAATCTATATTATCTGAAAAGTCGTTGATCGCTAAGGAGGCTTATTCTTATTGTAGAATAGATGTTATTTATTTAAATAAATTCATAGATTAATTTATTTATTTAAATAAGATTAAAATTATTCTAATTGATTTATTCACAACCGGTTTAATATGAAAAACCTAAAGGGTCACACCATAAAAGAAAAGATATTTATTTCAGAAGTAAATGGCATAGTCTTAATAATAAGTTAAGTGTATTTAATTTAATCTATGATGATAGAATAAATTAAATAACTTAATATTTATTATTTAATATTTTTGAAATATTAAATATAAATTAATAAGAGGAGTCTTATTATTATTATTACTATTATTATTATTTAATTCATAAAGGAGTTTGGGAATTAATTATTAAGAGTACTCACATATATCCCTAAAAAGATTAGGAGACTAATTAAACATGTAAAAAAGGCTGAGAGTCACTTTCCAACCAAGAAGGACCAAGTCTTACTAGTAGGGGCCAAAGGATTTTTTGAAAAGAAGAAAGATTCAAAGAAGGTAAATATAAAAACAAAAATAAAGGATAATAAGAACAAAATCACATTTTAGCAAAAAGAGTTTTTTCTTCCACCGCAATAAGTCGAGACACTTTGAGAAATCGTGAGAAGTAACTTGCATAGGCTAACCAAAGAAGCTTAGTTAAGCTTCGATTACAAATACAATTTTTTTCATGATTAAAATAAATCTTTATGTAAGTTGAGATTCTGCTTGGTTATTGGATACCGACTTTGGTTCTCATAAAAATAGATTTATGAAGGGACCAAGTAGAAGTAGAAAGCTAAACAAAGGATAAGTAATCCTATGTGTGGGAAATGAAACAAAGGTTGCTGTATTAGCCATACGAACTTATTGTTTAACATTTGTCTACAAGTAAGTCTATTAAGTCAATAAGTTGTTATTGTGGTATTTCGATGAGTTGAGAATACCTTACGTTTATTTTAGATTCCATCTTCCCCGTCCTTATGATTTCTCCATTTCCCATCTCCTGTATTTTAGATATCATTCTAGAATACAGCTTCAAAACAAAGGTTAACTGACATATCATAATTTGTCAACTAATTAGGTAAGAAATTTCAGCTTAGGTAGGACACACTAGTGAAGGATTTACTCGTCTCTCCCCTCCTAGTTCTATTCCCCGATCTCCGCCAGAGACCATATCCCTAAGCTCTGATACCAACTATGACGCCCCCAATATAGGTCCAATCCACCCAACCCATTCTGAGTCGCCAAATACATGGTACATGTAACGATCGAGAAATTTATAATTTAATTTAAATATTTATTGAATTAAATAAATATTTTAAATGATTTATTTATTGAGGAAAATAAATAATTAATGAATTGTGGTGAATTAATTTAGTAACTAAATTGATTAATATTGATAATTTTATTTGAAGGATTTAATTTAAAGAAAATAATTAAATTAAATCAATTGCTTAATATTTAAGAAAATAATTAAATTAAGTGAATTGTTTAATATTAAATGAATAAATTAAATAAGGTGATGTTTCTAATTTATTAATTAAATTAGATATATAATTATTTAATTATTTATTGTAAGCATAATTGTAATAAGAATATAATAATTATAATTATAAATTATAAGTTATTTAATGGGTTACAAGTGTGACAATTGGAAACTATATAATATAAATAATATAATAATAATTTGATTTGGGGGAGTTTTAGTTAGCCAAACAAGGCCTTGTGGCCTTTGGCTTATTCATTTGACGCAAACCTTTTATTTTCTAACGGAAGGGAACGTGGTTTATATTTTTTTTCTTCTTCGCATCTTATTTCTTTGCCTAAGGCTAAGCTAAGAACAGAGAGTTTGTGAGGAAGGGGGAACACACAGAGAGTTGCTAAGGGATTGAGGGATTTGCTGTGGAAGGGAAAGGAATTGAAGCCATTCTAAAACAATTACTTCAATAATCAAGGAATTAAGGTATAATTGTTTCTAATTTATACATTTTGATTTGTTAGTAGATATTTCCTGTAAACTATAGTTATGATAGAGTGATATATATACTTGCAAATATGGGTTATATGCTGTTAATCATCATGTATGCTTATTATTTGTTATCAAATTCGTGTAAATTGAGTGTAGGAAGAAAAAGGAAAATAGCAGTGTTTATGTTCTTATTATATGGCTTAGAAAGTACAAAAATTGATGCTTTATATGTGTAATAATCTATAGTTTGTTATTGGATTATGTTAATATGTTAAGAAACAAAAACAACGAAGTTTAAATCATGTAAATTGATTAAGAAATGAGTTCGTGGCAATCAAATTTGTTAAAAGTGTAAAAATGAAGAAAATTTAGAAAAACTATGGTCTTGATTCCTCAAAATGGTGTATATGTAATGTTTTGTATATAGAATGGTGTTTAGCATGTATAACTAAAATATGTCAAAGTTTTAGATGTTGAGTTTGGGGGAAATTCTGTTGAATTGGGATTTTTGGCCTTTAGCAGTGTATTAGTTCGCGTCTGTAAAAGCTAAGTCTGGTGCATCACGCACCGCTAGCTCTTTCTGCTTACAGCGTGGTTATCATCATGGCCGCAGAACATTTGGGCGAAAAACACGTGGAGTCGCTACCGCACGCGATAGCTCAAGATATTACTACTCATGGCTACATGAAAGGGCCTCGTCACAGAGATAGTGAAGTCTGCTTAATTGCAGGTTGTGTGTAACGGGATTGGGTTAGTTTAACATGCATGTAAAGGGTACTAAAACATTAAGTGAATTATAATAACAGATTCCAATGTGTTATAATGCATAGTGTAAAGACTTGAAATAATTATTTAAATAAGTTCTAAAATGAAACCAAGTATGATGTTTTTAAAGTTAGAGATGAATGATTAAGTTATATTGGCTTGTAATGAGATTTTAGATTCGTTAAGTATATTTAACCTACGTGATTAGGTGCTAGGTTAGGGTTGTGGCCTAAATGATGGCTTAAACCCTAAAGTAAATATTCATGCGATTAATTGTTGTTGCGATTTCAATGATATATGTAGGATAATTGGAGATTATTTTGCACTTGTGTAGCTTACAAACAAGGCAATTTCTCTAACTCTACTTTTATAATCGTGCAAGTTCCTAAACCTTAACTCTTTACATTGAGCAAGCTTTTGAACTTCATTCTTTTCATATTGAATGCATGTTTCCATTTCTAAATCGTTATTGTTCAAGTTCTTAAAATTGAGCAAGCCTAATTTATCTTGAATATGTTTGTACAAGCTCTTATAACTAATTCGTTATATCAAGCAAGTTTACTTTCCTAATTATTATTCAAAGCACATATTGTTCTAATACATCGATTCAAATGAGACTGTTCTAACTCTTTTGGTTATAGCATTTTGAATGTATATCATGTTTATTCAATTATATATATTGTTGATATCCGATCTTTGACTTTGATAGCCTTGTACAGTTACACATTCTTGTGTTAAACCTTTATTGATGGAAATTAAATAGTGTTCTAAAACTCTAGAAACACTGATAAGCTATGTTCCAAACTAAACTTTCTTTAGTGCGGAAATTCTAAATTCAAACTGAGACGAACAACCCTAATATAGGGGATTTTTGTACGTGTAACGTTTAGATGTTTGTGCACAATACATGGTACAAAGGGCTGATCCCCTTAAGTACGATAAGAAGGGTCTGTACAGTCTAATGACTGTTAAGGTTAAGGTAATAATACCTATATACCGGAGACATAGTTCGTGGTCTTAAGATCCTCAGACATTGATTTCGAACTTGTGTTCTATTCTTAATTCTCATAACAAGTTCATTATTGTTCAGTATTCGTTGTTCACTCTTTTATTGTTATCATTATTACTTTCTATATCAGTGAGCAACTGTTTGCTCACTCTTGCAATTAACATTGCAGCTAAGGTTGAAAGAGTCGATGAGCCATCTACCAGCAAAGGGAAGGGCAAGATGCCTAAGAGCTGAAGAATTAATGAAGTTAATTTAAATGTTTCATGTTATAAGACTTATTTTAATATATGATGTATTCTGCAAATTGATGTAATAATTTTAAGGTTAGATTACCTGGGATTTATTTATAGATGATGATGTAACCCTTTGGCGGGGAAGATTATTGTTTAAGTTATTTAAATTATGTCTTTATCCTTTATTGATGGGTAGATAGATGTAATAATTTTGATAAGTGAGCACCAAATCCTGTGGGAATGAAGTACCTGGATTTGGGGGTGTCATAGGTTGGTATCAAAGCCTTGGGTTATGAACCTTAGGCGGGGAAAGCTTAGGAAGTAACCTTTAAGGAAATAGAAAACATAGAGGTGTTTAACTCTTACCGAGTTTTAAGGAATGGATTAAGGTATCCATTGAAGTTAAATAATAAAAGACATTATGTGATATGTGTTAATAACTTATGTGCTCGCGAGTATCAAAAAATGTTAAGTAAAACTTAAAATATTTTGTTGTCAGGATGTCTAACGATGAGGATCCAGTCCAGCTAGAGAGGTGATACCTCAGATACCTAGAGAGGATGAACCTCGGGATATTCATGTAGTGCGGGAGCAGTTGATCCAGGAGGATGTGCCTGTGACCGATCCCGAGGAGAATAGTTCTAAGGAGGTAGAGGAGGATGATGAGGAAGAGGATCCTGAGGAGTTTCCATAAAACTCCATATCAGCGGAGATGTATGACGCTTTGTATGACCGTAACATAGAGTTACAAGACGAGGTCGAGGAGCTGAAGTAAATGGTTGAGATGCATCACGCTTTGATAGAGCAAAAGGATGCAAAGATTCAGGAACTCGACTCGAAACTTGGAAACACGGAGTGGGACTTAGTTCATACAAAGGGTTAGCATGAAGACCTGTTGGCAGTACACGAGAAGATGAAGACTGACATGGAGAAATTAAAAGATGATTTCAAGGAGGAGTCAGCTAAGCGTGCAAGAGCAGAGGATGCTTGGATGAAGGCGACTCAACGTGCAGACCGTGCTGAAGCTAAAGTACAAGTAAGAAAGCCAAGATGAAGGAGATGGATTATGCTTTTAATTCAGCGATTGATAGGGCCCAGGATCGAGTCTATTATTACCCACCTCAGTTTGAGAATTCGCCATGGTTCGTGATGGATCGCAGAACGGCGTATCGTATCATGGAGGAGGAGCGTCGGGAAGCCTTGCGATGCCTTAATATGTCTAGATAGAATAAGAGTGATAATAGTATGAGGTTAATTATATGAATAAATAAATTGTGAATCCCATATCTTGAGATAAATAAAGGGATAGTATGAGTATGTAATCCTGAAACGTGTTTACTTCAAGAAAGTGGATGTTATAGCGATTATGCTATCTTTATCATGTTTTAAAATGTTATGAATGAATAAAATATTAAAGTTTATTTGAAATGTTATGTGTTAAAGCTTTAATCTTGGAATGTTTAAGTTAAACTTCAAATACCCAAGAAGTTAAGTAATGAGTAATAAGCATATATCTTAACAGACAATGCCTCCTAGAAGAAGACAACCGCGTTAGTAAGCACCTCCAGAGGGGTCTACTAATAATAACAATGAGACCAACGCTAATCCGGTTCAGTAGTTGGTATCTCTATTGACGGGTGCACTTGCAAATCAACCGCAAGCTCAAGTCATGACTTTCAAGGAATTCAAAGCGGTTGGACCAACAGAATTTCAAGGGTCTATGAATCCAGTGGAGGCCCAAACCTGGATCATGGAAATGGAGAAGGTGTTCGACATTGCTAGAGTTAACGGTTCGAAGATCGCGCTCGCATAGCGCTCATGTCAAGTCTGAAGCTAGCTACTGGTGGCAAGCAAATAAGGTTCATGGAGGACAAGGACTGATAGCCTGGGATAGATTTAAGGAGATGTTCTTTGAGATGTACTTTCCAGCGAGTTCTCGGAATCAGCTGGAAGTGCCATTTATGGAGTTGAAGAAAGGAACTATGATAGTGCCGGAATATGCTGCGAAATTTAATGAGTTGGCAAGGTTTGCCACATATCAAGTCAATACTGATGAGCGTAAAGAGAGAAGATTTGAACAAGGATTGAAGCCTTGGCTTTACAGCAAGGTTTCAATGTTCCAGCTGAACACATTTGCTGCTGTGCTGGAAAAGGTAATTATCGCGGAAGGTGGAAGCGATGCCTTGACCAAGTACAACCAAGAGTAAAAGAAAAGGAAGAATGAGAATGAGAATAAGGTGGGTGGTAGTAATGTTGGAAGTAATAGTCAGAAAATGAAGTGGAGCGAGAATTCAACGGCGGGAGGACAACAGGGAAATCAGCAGAAGAAAAAGTTTGAGGCTTGTGCAAGTTGCGGAAAGAACCATACTGGGGTATTTTGAAGGGAAAGAGAGTGTGTTTCAACTGTGGTCAGGAGGGACACATTGCACCAAACTGTTTTAGTCCGAAGATAGGAGCATGTTTTACCTGCGGTTCGAAGGAGCACATGGCTCGTGATTGCCCTAAGAAGCCAGCGGGAAATGCAACTGGTGGAAAAGGAAACAACAACGGTGGTGGTGAATTGACCATCACTGGACCAGCTCAGTCAAGCCGACCTACTGCAAGGACTTTCAATATGACCATGCAGGATGTTGTACAGTCTAAGGATGTGGTGTCAGGTATCATTCCGATTAATGGTATTAATGCTTATGTACTATTTGATTCGTGTGCTACTTGTTCATTTATATTCGATGAATTTGCTCAGAATTTAGATTTGCCTCAGGAAGAATTAGAATTTTCCTTAAGCATAGAGATTGTGAATAAGGAAGTGATTCCTGTTAGATACGTATATAGGAATTGTAGAGTTGATATAAAAGGTCACGAGATGATGGTATATTTGATACCAATTAGACTTGGTGAATTTGATGTTATTCTGGGAATGGATTGGTTATTCAATTATGGAGCAGTAATTGATTTCCAGAGGAAGTGTGTTAACCTTATAACTCTATCAAAGGTTATGTTTTATGGCAGCAAGTCACCTCGACAAGCATGTTGTCTGACAGTGATGCAAGCTAAGAAGTTGTTGAGACAAGGATGTGTAGGATACTTAGCCTACATAGTCGATATGTAGAAGAAGAGTGCAAAGTTAGAGGAGATACCGATCATAAGAGATTTTGCAGACGTAATTCCAGACGATTTTCCAAGTCTTCCGCCGGATCGACAAATCGAGTTCGTGATTAACTTACTACCAGGAACATCCCCGATATCTAAAGCACCATACTGAATGGCCCCGGTAGAGATGAAGGAGTTAATGGTGCAATTGAAAGAATTGCTCGATAAAAAATATATTTAGCCGAGTGTTTCGCCATGGGGAGCACCGGTGTTGTTTGTTAAGAAGAAAGACAGTTCGATGTGGCTCTGCATTGATTACCGAGAATTGAATAAAGTCACGATTAAAAGCAAGTATCCATTACGAGTTGAGGACTCGATATGGTCATTACGAGTTTCTGGTTATGTCTTTTGGTTTAACCAACACACCTACAACATTCATGAACTTGATGAATAGGGTGTTTATACCATTCTTGGACAAATTTGTGGTGGTGTTTATTTATGATATATTGGTATATTCTAAAACCAAAGAGGAACATGTGGAACACTTGAGATTGACGTTGGAGACGTTGAGAAAAGAGAAGTTGTATGCTAAGTTCTCAAAATGTGAATTTTGGTTGGAACGAGTACAATTTCTCGAACACGTTATTGATAAGGACGAAATTTCGATAGATCCATCAAAGGTTCAAGCTATAATAAACTTGGATCAGCCGAAGACACCGTCAGAAGTAAGGAGTTTCTTAGGATTGGCGGGTTATTACAGGCGTTTTATTCAATACTTTTCCAAGATCGCAACTCCGTTGACGAATTTAATTAGGAAAGCCGTTAAGTTTGTTTGGACAGAGAAGTGTGATGAAAGTTTTCGAGAATTGAAGAAGAGGTTGAGTTCAGCACCTGTGTTGTCGTTGCCTGATGATACATGAAATTTTGTGGTGTATAATGACGCTTCGCATAAGGGACTAGGCTGTGTACTTATGCAAAATGGCAGAGTTATTGCGTATGCATCATGACAGGTGAAAGATTACGAGAAGGGGTATCCGACTCATGACTTAGAGTTGGCAGCAGTGGTTTTTGCCATGAAAATTTGGAGACATTATCTTTATGGAGAGAGGTGTGAGATATATACCGACCATAAAAGTCTGAAGTATATCTTTACACAAAAAGATTTAAACATGCGACAAAGAAGATGGTTGGAGCTGATCAAAGATTATGATTGCGAGATTTTCTATCATCCCGAAAAGGCGAATGTTGTTACTGATGCCTTAAGTAGGAAGGGATGGGAGAAGTTAATGATGTTAACTTCTCAGGAGAAGCTAGTGTCGGAAATGGCTAAGATGGAGTTGGAAATTAAATATCCGACTGAATCCGATGAAAAGTTGTTCCAGATGGGAAACAGTTCAATGTTGGTGGATAAGGTGAAAAATGCGCAAATTCAGGATGGAGACTGCGAAAAGATAAAACAGAAGATATCTGAAGGTGAGGGAAACAAATTCAAAATTGATTCGGAAGGGTTACTTCAATTCGAAGGGAGGATTTGGGTTCCACTAGTACCAAAAATTAAAGAAGAAATTATGAATGAAGCTCATAATTTAAGATATTCGATTCATCTTGGGAGTACAAAGATGTACCAGGATCTTAGACATCATTTTTGGTGGCCGAATATGAAGAGGGATGTGGCTGAGTGTGTGGCGAAATGCTTAACATGTTAGAAAGTCAAAGCTGAACATCAAAGGCTAAGCGGATTGTTACAACCGTTGGAGAGACCAGAATGGAAGTGGGAGATAAGATAAGCATGTTATCGAATATGAGCCCTTACAGTTTGAAAAAGACTTGTCATATGAAGAAGTCCCTGTTCAAATTGTTGACAGAAAAGAGCAAGTGCTGAGGAATAAAGCGATACCTTCTGTTAAGGTAATCTGGAGGAACCACTGTCGACGTCGGGATTTTTATTTGTTCCTTTTCGTTACTTGTTCTTCGATGTTCCCATGTTAATGTGAGATTTGTTTGAAAAAACAAGTTAAAAATGTCCGACATGTATAATGTCGATGATTTGACTTTAAGAGTCGCCAGTTGGTGTATTTAATCGGTCGCACGCGCAATCAAAAGGTTTAAACATTGACCCAATGATGTGACAATCGCTAAACGGTCTGTGAAACCGAGATTCATTTGGGTTTGGGGCTTGATTATGCGGAGGAAGGTGTTAGGCACTTCTCGACATCCGTGTTGCTACAGTGACCGCCACTTTTCAAAGAAATCGTTATATAAATGTGTGTATGTGTGTGGATCAATGTGCAATTATTTGAAAGTAGTGCGAGGCCTCATTCGCACATATATACACCAGGTTTGAATTTATAGAAAAATTCAGTTTTAACCAAGATATAGCAATGAAGTTTTGTAAAAGAGGTTTTTTCAAACCCTGTGCTCAATAGGAATTGAGACCATTTCATACTTCCATTTTATTATTAAATGTTCGACTGGTTTGCTTTTATTTTCGAGATGCGAGGCATCTTCGAGAAAATAATATACAGCAGTGCCGAACTCCTTATGGGCATGGCAGTCATCCAAGGAAATTTGTACACTGTAAATAATGTACAAGTTGCTTACAGCTAAAAAAGTCCATCACGGGAACCGAATCTAGATTCAGTAGACTGAATCTGTGATCACATGATTCCTAGGCTCACATGATACTGCAGTTTATATGGAAAGCAGTAAGCAGTTATATATATATATGTGTGTGTGTGTGTGTGTGTGTGTGTGTGTGTGTGCATGATCAGCCACCACGAATCAACTCCATGGGGGATCAGAAAAGTAAATAAAGCTGTAAAAGCGATCAACCGCCACAAATCAAACTCCAGGCGGGACGAAATGTAAATAAAGCTGTAAAAGTGATCAACCGCCACGAAGTAAACTCCAGGTGGGACGAAATGTAAATAAAGCTGTAAAAGGCCACGAAGTAAACTCCAGACATGACAGAAATATATATATAGACACACACACACACACACACACATCGGACATATCCGATGAGCCTGGACATATCTGACAACAATTATATATATAAATATATATATATAAGCAAGAAAACGCTCCGGATGTAAAATCCAGGCTCATCAGACAAAGTCTGACAACAGTTCATATATATAAGTATATATATATAGAAAAACAAGTAAACGCTCCAGACATAAGTTTAGGCTCAATCGAGGAATAACTCGATAATGTTAGTCTGTATAAATATATATATATATATATATATATATAGACAGAAATGAAAGCCACGGACCGAAGTCCGGGCATACGCACACAACACGACTCTCAATGTGTAGGATAGCGTGTGTCAATATGAAGAGAGAGGCTTTATAGAGTGTAAGAAGGCTTATAGTGGGCTGCCAATGCAGACTTCTATGACTCTAAATGGATAAACACTCAGCTCCCGCCAGTAAATATATGACTGTATATGGGCTAATAGGTGTTTAAAAAGAGCAAGCACTCAATATAGGGTGTGTATAAAGCCAATTGGACAGGGTTTCCTCGCCTTTTCTCTCCCTAAAATGGCTAGCCCAAGCCCCATATATATAAATCGATGGCCGCAGTGTACTGTGGCGACCTCTCGATACACCCGCACAATGGTGGTGCATCCGGTGTCATGGGTCCTGTTGTCTCGGCAGACGTGCACTCGTGTAATGTAATGTCCGCTCAAACTTGCAAAACTTCAATCCGAGCATCCGAACGAGGTGTACAAGACCATATTCAGACTGTTTTTATCGAGAGTTACACAATGACATGGGGTTTTCCCTTTTTGATTCCAAGAAGATGGGTCCATGACTGAAATAACATTCTCGGGTTCCCGTCAGGCAATTCGGTGAGCTGTTTCGCGTAGTTTTCGCTCCGAAGTTAAGATATGAGTCATGTGGGACTAATTTTGAATCAATTTGAGTTGACATGAGTGTATTTGATTTGAAGTGAAGTTGAGTTGGAAAAATGACCATTTTTCCCCTCCCGGGGTTATCTCCGATTTTCGCACAGTTGTAGCAAGTTTTTCCCGGGGTTATCTCTAAGATGGTCATGATGTTGACTCTGAATGTACTCAGGGTTATCTCTGAGGTTGGAATTGATGTTGTGGTCCTCGAGGATTACCTCTGGAGTGTGAAAAAGATGCTTTTGCCCTCCTGCACAGTTAGTAACAAGAAAAGAAAATTTTGAGTGTCTACAGATTCCCCTCTTTATCATGTTCATGCAATGCAATGGAATGGACATGATAAAGATTATTAGACACTTGAAACATGCCAATGTATTTTCAATGATGCAGATCACAATGTAGTGAATGTGATGATGAATATTAAAAATGTTTTCGCAAATCGTAGTTCACAAATCGTACATCGCATTTCGCACTTTGTATTTCGCTTTTGGCCAATTGTACTTCATAACTCGCAACTCGCACATCGCATTTCGCATATCGTAAATCGCAAATCGCAATGTAATGAATGTTATGATGCATGTTTAAAATGTTTTCGCAAATCGCTTTACCTTTACCGGGGATTGCTGATGCCTATGCTGGTGTTTACTTCAACGTTTTGACTTTTTTTCGGTGTTACTAATGCCTGTTTAATGAAGAGAATTTGAGATATCGCTGATGCATACGCTGGTAGTTTACAATGGTGCCTACCCTGATGGTAGTTTGATAACAGATCCTACCCTACTGGTAGTTGACATCGCCAAACTGTTTTGGTTCCCACTCGAACGGTAGTATACAAAGCTTTCATCGCTAAACTATCTTGATGTTGCACTGAATTGATGCCAATGGTTTAGAATACCAGATCTTCCGATACCTTCGCTGAAGTAAGATTCAAAGGTTTTCTTCACCAGACTCTATCTGATGTGATGCTTGATAGAGATGTACGTTGATGTAGCGCATTTTCACACGTGCAGATCACGCATGATGTGATGATCTAGATTTTCTTAGGAGCCTATTGTCCTAGATTGATGCAGATTATAATTTGTATGGAGTAGAATTTTTTCCTCACCCTTTTTGAGGTGATTTGGAGTTTCCTTTTGCTGTTGGGTGCTTGTGCCCCATTTCCTTGAACATTTGATTTGCAACCCGGTTAAACTGATGACCTGAATGCCACTGATATCCCTAGAGGATGCCATTTGTACTTTCGCTGCCGAACTTTAAACTTCAATGTAGAGGTCTCAATTTATGAGGATTTGACACAAATTAACTTGTTTGACGGTGTAGATTTCATTTGCCAGACCTTTTGTCGTTGGCCTTGAGTTAAGAACTTTTTGAGAATTTTCCCCTTCTTTTATAGGGGCACGCTTATGTTGCCATGATTTCTTTAAGGAGTTTTCCTTCTTTTGATGAGAGGCTTGATCCCGCTTTAAAATCCTTCGCTTTCCTGGAATCGAAAAATGCCCCAGTCCTTTCGCATACTGATGTCGGGGATTCATACAAAAAACTCTCTTTGTTGATGAAGTCGCAAGTGAGTAATATCCAAATCGCTAGTGAGCCGATGTGAGGGAAGCTTTGATGATGATGGACCATGCTGATGGTGTTGACTGGGGCATTTTATTCTTTAGGATGTTTGATAAATGCCCCAGTGTTGAGTTATTTTTGTTTCTGAGATTGCCCAAGTCTTATTGTAGTGGTCGCAATATCGGGTTGTCGTCGATTTTGAAATTGCCCCAGCCTTGCTTGTTGTTTGGGATAGTCGCTTTGACAGATGGGCTGATAAGATGCTGAGATCACAAGAGACTTTTCCTCTGTACTAGATGGTGAGCAAGTATAGGACCCGAGTTTTGATGCCTTTAATCATTATTCCTAACTTGTTATTGCAATAGGTCTTAATTTTCTTTTGATTTAATGAAGACTCGTAATTAAGGGTGTCGAATCTTTGAAGGTCCTCACTGCTGGTTGTCTTGGCATATCGCTATTTCTTTCTTTCTGGGATTTGTGCCATATTTGATGGAATGACATTGTAGTGTTGTTGGGTCTTCTCCACATAGGTCGCTAACTTGGAGGGTCGTTCTTGGGATCAACGTTTGGATTTGGACGCTTCGCTGAGGAGGGTCGATCCGCACCAAAGGATGGTTGCCTACGTACTCCCGTGAGTGTGGGAGATCAGGTCTGCATAGTTCCTACTTGACGAGATAAACAGTTTAAGAAGTGTTTATTTGAGAAGTGTTTGGTTTAAGAAGTGTTTGGATGAGAAGTGTTTGGTTTGAGAAGTGTTTGGTTGAGAAGTGTTTGTTTGGATTTTTTAGGTTTTTTGGGTTTTTGTTTGGTTTGACCGCACCATAAATGGCTGCCTACGTACTCCCATTGATGAGGGGAGATCAGGTCTTTCGTAGTTCAGGCTTGATGAGCTGAAACCTGGATGACTTGATTTTTGATTTTTTTTTCTATACATGCATGGAAAATAAAAAGCATACTGCAAAGAAAGTGATACCGTCCCAACATCTTCTGAAACTCGCAACTTTATCCCCTGGATCTATATCTTTTTGGCTAGTTGAGGCCTGATAGTCCAGTTGTCAAAGGTTGTGTTGCCTTCAAGGCTCGCGACAGAGGTTACTTCTTGATTTTGAATGTCTTCACTTATGGCCATAACTTGATCGGTTCCTGGTTCAGTACATTCTTCAGGGATTCTTGAGCTGGACCCATCGCAAAAAGGTTTCAAATCTTGATTCTTTGATGGGTTGGTTTCCCCGACAACATCACCACCTTCTCTTTCATCTGTTCCCTCGCGATTTTCTTGGGTTTGAGAGGATTCGACCATGAAATCTCACTCGAACTTTTGTCGCATTTCTTGCAAGGAACTTTCCTTTTTTGATTTTTCCTCCTTGGAAAGGATCAGTATTTCCTCCGCATCATCCAAGGTTATAAGATCTGGAATGTGGTTGTCATCTTTGGACCATAAGATGTTGAATGTTGGCGGAAGAATCTCCTTTGTCATTCCATGCATTAGGATCACTCCATCTTGTGTTCTGCCAGGATCATCGCTCATAGCCTTTACCTCATTTGAGTTGCATGTCTCAAGTGGACATCTTAAGCTTTTTATTGCCTTTTCGCCTTTTTTGGTCATAGGAATTTCTATCTCCAGCTCTCCATTTTCAATGAGATCCTGGATTTTATGTCGCAAAGCCCAACAATCCTCAGTCATATGTCCAAGTGAGTTAGAATGGTAGAGACATATCTTGGTGGAATCATAGCTCTTTATCTTGGGATTTATAGAGGCGAAGAACTCAAGAATCCTTCCTTCGCATTATCGAAAAGTGTAACATTTCTTCATGGGATTTTCTTAGAGGGGTGAATTTTTGGACTCTTATGGAGGTTGTTTGATCTTTCTTCTTTGAGAGTTCGCATTCCCCCAAGAAATTTTTCCGTTGGCGAGGTCTGCTAGCAATTTATCATCCCCCTTTTTTTAGCCTTCTGATAGTTGAGTGAAGAAATGCCTCGTATCCTGATGTTGGCACACTATCAGCTTAGCTAACAGATTTACTTGGTTCTGGATCGTCTCTAATTTTTGCATTACTATGATACCTTCCTCCGAGTTTTCCCACTTTAGGACATTTGTTCTATGCCTTTGGGGGTAGTCCTCTATCCTTCGTATGCACTTACGAATTGGATACATTTCAGTAACTTCTGATTCGTTCATGTTTACTTCCTCGTATCATTCTCGCAAATGTAGAAGTTAGTGTTGACATTTTGTTGATCGAAGTTGTTGGACCACAATACTCCCACTTTCGGTCAGATTTTGAATTTTATGCTTTAAAGACCAACAATCTTGTGTATCGTGTCCTGGAGATCCTGAGTGGTAAGCACATATTTGGCTTGGATTTTATCTTTTGCTCCCTGGTTCCAGAGGTGGAGCCAGTTCGGTAATTTGCTTATGATCCATCAATATCGCCAAAACATTTTCAAGAGAATCACCTAGTGGAGTAAACACCCGATTTTCTGTTCTCTCAAATTTTCTTTTCCTGTCTTGGAATTGGTTAAATGCAGTCTGTTGTTGAAATGGCAGATTGTCTCGCTTTTTCCAAATGGGGGGACTATAGGTTGGTCTACTAGATTACCCCTGTACAATAAGGGATACATCTTCACTGCCTTTATCGGGTACCCCCTTGGGATCGCTCGCATACTTGTCAGTCTGTATTTGCTTGGCGATTGCTTCCAAGGCAGTGAAGTCTTTAATCTTGTCTGCCTTCAGGCCCATCTCTGCGATTTTGCCGTGTTTAATCATTTCTGAGAATGGCTTTCCTATTCCTACTAGGGTCCTCTCATAGTAAGGTGCCTCTTGAATGTCAATAAACGTCATTACCATTTCAGTTTCCGTCATTGATGGAATGACTTGCGCTGCGAGATGTCTCCACCTTTGGGCATATTTTTGGAAAGATTCAGTACTTTGTTTTTTGACTTTAGTCACTTGGTATCGATCAGGTGCCATTTGTGACTGAAAACTGTATTGACTTAGAAAAGCGTGGGCCAATTCTTCCCAGTTGTGGATCTCCAGTGAGACTCTTTTGAAAAAGCTGCATTCTGAGGCTTTCATCTTCAAAGATAAGATCCCGATTCAGCCAATGTACACTTTCAAAGTGCGTATAGGGATCGCCTTCCCATTGTACTTTTTCAAACTTTGGGACTTTGAATTTGGTAGGATATCGAGCTCCTGGGAATATGCAGAGATTTGAATAAGTGACACTCCCATAATTTCCAGTCCCTTTGATTGACCGGAAGGTCTCCTCCATTTGTTGGACTTTCTTTCTTAGATCCCCAGTTTCTCGATCATCCCTGAGATTTGTGATTTCTTTATTGGAATGAGGTTTGGGTATCTGGGTTTCCATATTTTTGCCAATACCCTGATTGCCCCCTGGTGTGGATGACTCTGGTTAAGTAGGCATTGTTTGGCTCTGGATTCCTCCATGTGCCGAGGATTCTAGGTGGATGGGTATTTGGGTACCCTGAATGGATTGGTGTAGTTCTTTGAGCATAACACCCAACTCTGTAATTTTATAGCTTAATCTTTTGAACTCCTCGCCAGAAACAGGATTCGACTGGTCAGATGAAGACATGATTGGCTGTAGGCTCGTGGCCTTTTTGGATTTTGAGCGGGTAACAGTCCCAATTGCTTCCCTACAAAAGACTTATGTGGTTTAGTCTTAGGGATAATGTAAATGTTATCATAACATGTTCGTTTTAGGAATATTGTCCTGCAAAATTGGGTGTTAATTGATAACATGCATGCACAGATAATCTTCATATTTTCCATTACATAAAGATGAACATGGAATAAAATTACAAGTAAATGCTTTTACAAGTAATTTAAAATGGAAAACATGAAGAGACTTTCCTCCGCGTTTGGTTTATCAGAGGTTGATCTATCTTAGGTTTACTCTCGCGGCTTTTTGGCATGAAGGTTCCCAGATCATCGCAATCTACTTGACGGGAAGTTAATCCGGTCGTTCAACTGGAGCGAATCTGAATGGTGCCTATCCTGAGCCCCGAGGAATTATTCTTCCCACGAGTCCAGTAATCAAACACCGACAGGATAGCCTCCTGATGGAGGGACCACACAACATATATTCACATACAACGTGTCTTACCGTTTATGTAAAATGATGACATGTGCGAAGCACTAATATCACAGATAAATATTTAGCAGTGCAGTAATTAAGATGCATTTGTACACATTCATCAAAAATGTAAATGCAACATTCACACATAAGCATATAACAGTTTTGAAAAGCTTGTAATAGCGGTTTAAGCCCTCTTACTGGAGTCCCCAGCAGAGTTGCCACCTGTCGACATCGGGATTTTTATTTGTCCCTTTTCGTTACTTGTTCTTTGGTGTTCTCATGTTAACGTGAGATTTATTTGAAAAAACAAGTGAAAAAGGTCTGACATGTATAATGTCGACGATTTAACTTTAAGAGTCGCCAGTTGGTGTATTTAACTGGTCGCACCAACGCAACCGAAAAGGTTTGCACATTGACCCAGTGATGTGACATTCCTAAACGGGTCTGTAAAACTGAGATTCATTTGGGTTCGGGGGCTTGATTATGCGGAGGGACGGTGTTAAGCACCCCCTGACATCCGTGTTTCCACGGTGACCGCCACTTTTCAAAGAAACTGTTATATGAATGTGTATGTGTGTGTGTGTGTGTGGATCAATGTGTAATTATTTGAAAGTAGTGCGAGGCCTCGTTCGCACCTATATACACCAGGTTTGAATTTATAGAAAAAATTAGTTTTAACCAAGATATAGCAATGAAGTTTTGTAAAAGAGGTTTTTTCAAACCCTGTGCTCAATAGGAATTGAGACCTTTTCATACTTCCATTTTATTATTAAATGTTCGGCTGGTTTGCTTTTATTTTTGAGACGCGAGGCATCTTCGAGAAAATAATATACAGTAGTGCCGAACTCCTTATGGGCATGACAACCATCCAAGGAAATTTGTACACTATAAATAATGTACAAGTTGCTTACAGTTGAAAAAGTCTATCACGGGAACCGAATCTAGTTTCGGTAGACTGAATCTGTGATCACATGATTCCTAGGCTTACATGATCTTTGCAGCTTATATGGAAAGTAGTAAGCGTAATATATATATATATATATATATATATATATATATATATATATATATATATATAAGTCAAATATATATATATATATGCATGATCAGTACCACGAAAGCAACTCCATGGGGATCGAAAAAGTAAATAAAGTCAGAAGCGATTAACCGCCACAAAGCAAACTCAAAGTGACGAAAATATAAATAAAGTCAGTAAAAGCGATCAACTACCATGAAGTAAACTCTAAAGTGACGAAATGTAAATAAAAGTAGTAAAAGGCCACGTAGTAAACTCCAACTCGACAGAAATGTATATATATATATATATATAAGCGAGAACGCATAGGATACAAAATCCGTGCCTCATCGGATATGTCCGACAACAATTATATATATATATATATATAAATATATATAAAGCAATAAACGCCTGGATGTAAAATCCGTGCTCATCGATATGTATCGACAACAATTATATATATATATATATATATATATATATATATATATATATATATATATATATATATATAAGCAAGTAAATGCTCCGGATGTAAAATCTCGCTCATCGACATAAAGTCTCGACAATGAGCTCATATATATAAGTATATATATATATAGAAAAGCAAATAACGCTCCAAACATAAGTCTAGGCTCAATCGAGGCATAACTCGATAATGTTAGTCCGTATATATATATAAGTATATATATATATATATATATAAGTATATATATATACAGACAGAAATGAAAGCCACGGACTGAAGTCTGGGCATACGCACACAACACGACTCTCAATGTGTAGGATAGTGTGTGCCAATATGAAGAGAGAGGCTTTATAGAGTGTAAGAAGGATTACAGTGGGCTGCCAATGCAGACTTCTATGACTCTAAATTGATAAACGTTCAGCTCCCACCGGTAAATATATGACTGCATATGGGCTAACAGGTGTTTAAAAAGAGCAAGAACTCAATATAGGGTGTGTATAAAGCCAATTGGACAGGGCTTCCTCGCCTTTTCTCTCCCTAAAATGGCTAGCCCAAGCCCCATATATATAGAACTAATGGCCGTAGGTGTACCTGCGGTAGCCTCTGATACACCTACGGCTAGTCGTGGTGCATCCGGGTGTCGCGGGTCCCGTCATCTCGAAGTACGTGCACTCGTGCAATATAATGTCCGCTCAAACTTGCAGAACTTCAATCCGAGCATCCGAATGAGGTGTACAAGACCATCTTCGGACTACTTTTGTCGAGAGTTACGCAATGACATGGGATTTGCCCTTTTTAATTCCAAGAAGATGGGTTCATGACCGAAATAGCATTCCCGGGTTCCCGTCAGGCAATCCGGTGAGCTGTTTCACGTAGTTTTCGCTCCGAAGTTAAGATATAAGTCTTGTGGGACTAATTTTGAATCAATTTGAGTTGACATGAGTGTATTTGATTTGAAGTGAAGTTGAGTTGGCAAAATGACCATTTTTCCCTCCCGGTTATCTCCTGCCGCATACGATTATAGCAGGTTTTTCTGAGGGTTATCTCTGAGATGGTCATGATGTTGACTCTGAATGTACTCAGGGTTATCTCTGAGGTTGGAATTGATGTTGTGGTCCTCGAGGATTACCTCTAGAGTGTGAAAAAGATGCTTTTGCCCTCCTGCACAGTTAGTAACAGGAAAAGAAAATTTCGAGTGTTTACAACCACAATGTTGAGGAAGCTACGTGGGAACTTGAAAGTGTTATGATGAAGAATTATCCTTAGTTGTTTGCTTGATTTTGTATAGCGATTCTGGGGACAGAATCTTGGTAAGGAGGGAAGAATGTAACGAATATTTTTTTCGAGTTGTGATTCTAGGGACAAAATCCTTTTAAGGAGGGAAGGATGTAACGATCGAGAAATTTATAATTTAATTTAAATATTTATTGAATTAAATAAATATTTTAAATAATTTATTTACTGAGGAAAATAAATAATTGATGAACTGTGTTGAATTAATTTAGTACTAAATTGATTAATATTGATAATTTTATTTGAAGGATTTAATTTAAAGGAAATAACTAAATTAAATCAATTGCTTAATATTTAAGAAAATAATTAAATTAAGTGAATTGTTTAATATTAAATGAAAAAGTTAAATAAGGTGATATTTCTAATTTATTAATTAAATTAGATATATAATTATTTAATTATTTATTGTAAGCATAATTGTAATAAGAATATAATAATTATAATTATAAATTACAAGTTATTTAATAGGTTGCAAGTTTGACAATTGGAATTATATAATATAAATAATATAATAATAATTTGATTTGGGGGAGTTTTGGTTAGCCAAACAAGGCCTTGTGGCCTTTGGCTTATTCAACTGATGCAAACATTTTATTTTCTAATGGAATGGAACGTGGTTTATATATTTTTTTTCTTCTTCGCGTCTTATTTTTTTGCCTAAGGCTAAGCTAAGAACAGAGAGTTTGTGAGGAAGGGGGAAAACACAGAGAGTTGCTAAGGGATTGAGGGATTTGCTGTGGAAGGGAAAGGAATTGAAGCCATTCTATAACAATTGCTTCAATAATCAAGGAATTAAGGTATAATTGTTTCTAATTTATACGTTTTGATTTGTTAGTAGATATTTCCTGTAAACTATAGTTATGATAGAGTGATACATATACTTGTAAATATGGGTTATATGCTGTTAATCATCATGTATGCTTGTTATTTGTTATCAAATTCATGTAAATTGAGTGTTGGAAGAAAAGGGAAATAATAGTGTTTATGTTCTTATTATATGGCTTAGAAAGTACAAAAATTGATGCTCTATATGTGTAATAATTTGTAGTTTGTTATTGGATTATGTTAATATGTTAAGAAACGAAAACAACGAAGTTTAAATCATGTAAATTGATTAAGAACCGAGTTCGTGGCAATCAAATTCGTTAAAAGTGTAAAAATGAAGAAAATTTGGAAAAACTATGGTCTTGATTCCTCAAAATGGTGTATATGTAATGTTTTGTATATAGAATGGTGTTTAGCATGTATAACTACAATATGTCAAAGTTTTAGATGTTGAATTTGGGGGAAATTCTGTTGAATTGGGATTTTTGGCCTTTAGCAGTGTATTAGTTCGCGTTTGTTAAAGCCGAAGTCAGTGCATGCATCGTATACTGGTAGCGTCTTGCTGGCCTTGTAGATTGTCGTTGTCGCGCAAGACAACATTTGGGTGCGGCACGCGAGTCGCATGAAGCGGAGATAGCCCAAGATATTACTCATGGCACACATGAAAGTTACCAATCACGATAATGTGAAGCCTGCTTAATTGCAAGTTTGTAACGGGTTTGGGTTAGTTTAACATGCATATAAAGGGTACTAAGACATTAAGTCAATTATAATAACAGATTCCAATGTGTTATAATGCATAGCGTAAAGACTTGAGATAATTATTTAAATAAGTTCTAAAATGAAACCAAGTGTGATGTTTTTAAAGTTAGAGATGAATGATTAAGTTATATTGGCTTGTAATGAGATTTCAGATTCGTTAAGTATATTTAACCTACGTGGTTAGGTGCTAGGTTAGGGTTGTGACCTAAATGATGGCTTAAACCCTAAAATAAATATTCATGCGATTAATTGTTGTTGCGATTTCAATGATATATGTAGGATAATTGGAGATTATTTTGCACTTGTGTAGCTTACAAACAAGGAAAGTTCTCTAACTCTACTTTTATAATTGTGCAAGTTCCTAAACCTTAACTCTTTACGTTGAGCAAGCTTTTGAACTTCATTCTTTTAATATTGAATGCATGTTTCCATTCCTAAATCGTTATTGTTCAAGTTCTTAAAATTGAGCAAGCCTAATCTATCTTGAATATGTTTGTACAAGCTCTTATAACCTAATTCGTTATATCGAACAAGTTTACTTTCCTAATTATTATTCAAAGCACATATTGTTCTAATACATCGATTCAAATGAGATTGTTCTAACTCTTTTGGTTATAGCATTTTGAATGTATATCATGTTTATTCAATTATATATATTGTTGATATCCGATCTTTGACTTTGATAGCCTTGTATAGTTACACATTCTTGTGTTAAACCTTTATTGATGGAAATTGAATAGTGTTCTAAACCTCTAGAAACACTGATAAGCTATGTTCCAAACTAAACTTTCTTTAGTGCGGAAATTCCAAATTCAAACTGAGACGAACAACCCTAATATAGGGGATTTTTGTACGTGTAACGTTTAGATGTTTGTGCACAATACATGGTACAAAGGGCTGATCCCCCTAATACAGGGGATTTTAATATATGATGTATTTCACAAACTGATGTAATAATTTTAAGGTTAGATTACCTGGGATTTATTTATAGATGATGATGTAACCCTTTGGTGGGGAAGATTATTGTTTAAGTTATTTAAATTATGTCTTTATCCTTTATTGATGGGTAGATAGATGTAATAATTTTGATAAGTGAACACCAAATCCTGTGGGAATGAAGTACCTAGATTTGGGGGGGTGTCACAGTACAGAAAATAACTACAACTTCATTATTACAATTGTCGTGCAAAATATGACAACACATATACTGTGAGTTTTAATACCAACTGTGACTCTCATCCCTTTACTTGGATAGAACCTCACATTGATACATTACATAAAGGTACTGTCAATAACTGTTTTAGAAATTAAAATCTTTGGAAAATACTCAAGGAAACCTTCGTAGATAGGAGGCCATGCATCTAAGTTATCGAGAATTATCCTTGGTTGACCCAATAGACCCCAAAGAAAAATGAGAAGATTGCTATCATGTTCTTTCCAATGGTGAGTCTTCTCTTGACATATAATTATCTCCATTGTCTCTAATTGAGAATTATACTTCAACCAAACTCCAAGATTATATAGGTAGTGCTCGTAGATATAATCAGCAAGTGCATGTGTACAACCCTATCTTATGATAGCACGAAGTCGTAGGTCATTAGACATCTTGTATGATAGTGGCAAAACCCCCTTCTAAAGTTGGGTTCACCTCACCCTATCCGGTTGACCAAAATCAACGGTTAAAATGACGTATAAAATACGACAGACTTATTTAAAATTCTTGATAAAATTATTTCCATACTATTTTAGGGAAAACCTCAACAACTATAGACCACCGTTATATTCCCCTGTTACCCCCGCTCGACCCATCTACACTCTTATTACCTGAAAGGAATTGTGAAGCAAAAGGGTGAGCACAACTAGCCCAGTAAAGAATATCATGACTAAAGATAATTAAATTATCAATAGCCTTCATCAGTAGTAAATCAGAGGTTTAGAACATATGGTAGATGATAAAACTTTTCAACCATAGTTGCAGCGGAACGAGCAATCCATTAGAAGAGTCAAATAGACCATAAGATCTATTATCTTCTCCATGTTAAAAGTCCACCAACAATGTTTTATCCCTGTAACATCAATCAACAGTTTCTGTCCATAATCACGTGAATAACTCATAATCATACTTGTAGTTCTAAATTCCTTTTTCTCATCCAGGACGAAGATAATTTTCATCACTTGTCTTTACCTAAAACATCAAAGATCATGGTTATACCAAATCACACTTCCTGTTCATAATCATACTAATAAATTCATCTTTGCACTACGAGCCAAAGATATTCATCAACAGTTCATCTTTGCACTACAGGCCAAAGATATTCAATAATAGGTCATCTTTGCACTACGGGCCAAAGATATTCAACAACAGGTCATCTTTGCACTACGGGCCAAAGATATTAATATCTCAAAGAAATATATAATCATTTCAGAATTTATATAAATAATAATTATAACCATGTTGATCAATTCACCTTTGCACTTAAGGTAAAGATAATCGTTTATAAATTCAATGGTCATGATCATACCAGTCAACAATTCATCTTTGCATTACTGGCCGAAGAGAACCCATAGTCACGATCATACCAATAATCTACCCATCTTTACACTCAAGTGAAAGAGACATTCCATTAGCAGGGTTATAAAAATGTTATATATGATAATAAAAACAATATGATCAAAACATGGATTTAATTTTAAGAGCAATATTCATAAATCAATGATAATTTGGTCAGAAAAAGAAACCAATTTTGTCGTGAATAGTAACCCGTGAATAGTAACTCATGAATAGTAACTTATGAATAGTAACTCGTGAATAGTACTCTGTATTCGTACATAGTACCGTATACGTAAATAGTGCCATATACATAAATAGTGTCGTATACGTGAATAGTGTCGTATACGTGAATAGTAATCTCGACATGAAAAGGTAAAAATTTCATAATAAAATTCATACCAATATTTCGGTATAATGATATTGAAGAAATAACATCATTTACAACGAAAATAACATCTCTTACCTCAAAAGAACAGTAATTCTGACTGGAATATCGGATGTAATGCCGAAGGAAACTTGCACTGAATAGCAACTCTCAAAGTATCTAAATACTTACAAAAATGCTCGATAATATAGAGAGAGAAAACTTATGTTTCTGGTGTGATTTTCAATTCTAACCTAAGCACATATTTATAGGAAAATGCTAGAACGCAAAAGGAGACTAAATTAATAAAATAATATTTTTTCCCTTCTTTCTACACCCACCCGTTTTGAAAGCTGAGCATGCCATGTTGGAAGAATTTTCAGCCCACATGTTTTCAAAAAAACAAAAGTGGGTCCCACCCACAAAAAAAGCATTTAATTTTTGAAACTTCTACAATTCATAACAAATAGCCCTTTTATTAGAAAAATATGAATTTTATGTCCATTCCATAGGAAATCGAATTCTCTATAACTTTGTAGCTTTAAGTTTTTCCAAATTCCAAAGAGAAAATGTCTGAAATCCACATACGGATGATTTTTAATACCTCCATTCTGACAAAATACTGATAAAACACCTCAACATTAATTCCTTCATTTATATCCCCATAAAATAAATATTTCCTTATCAATAATTAATTATTCATAAATAATATTACAGAATCACAATAATGACAACCATGTCGTTCCTAGGAAAGAAGGGGCCTTTCTGATAAGGATTTCTCCTTACTGGCGCGCAATTAAATGACCAAACCTCTTTCCTAGACAAAACTTCCTTAGACATTGTCAATAATGATATCTAATAATATTATTCAATTAATATGAATAATTGATCTGATAATGGGAAATACTATGCAATGACAATTTTTGAAATAACAATAACATAAAATATCAACGTAGTAATTATTGAATCAATAAAATAAAATATTGAACAGTAATTATTGTAAAAATTATTGAGTAGTGCCTTCTTACATAAGAATCAGTAATCCAACAATCTCATGGTAACTACCGTGTACTCATCTTGCAACCACATGCCAGATTCTCAGTATTTTAACAACTAGGTATTCCAACAGTGTTAACGGTAACAACTATGCCATTGTTTATAAAAACTTAAACTTCATTTTCCTCATCCGATAGTTATTCTGTTATGGGGCCCACAAATGGCTGCGCCGTCGTACGAATATTCTCCGACAACAAGAATATTCCACGACCAAATGAATATTCCCTTACAATAATGAATATTTTATAACCACTTGCTTATTTTGAAATATTTATATATATCACCCTTAACTTTAAACTTTTATTAATTTAACTATTTACTAAATAAAAAAATTGAATACTTTTATTTCATAAAATTTGGGGTCTTACATCTTTAATTTATCTACATGGTGTTATTTTTATAATATGTGACAAACCCATAAATTTAAGCAATGCTTTTAGAATCATGATAAGATCATGCTAATGAGATCTAAATTCTTAGATAGCTTAAAACTAAAATTGTCCCCAATCGTGGGATTACTAAAAATGCGATTAGTAAATCTGGATAGATTGGTACATACGTTGCTTGCTCATTGGATGAGTATGATTGATCTCATGATCATTTGTGTGGAGATACTAAAGCAAGTATATAGGTGCTTATTTGAGAATAAGTTCACTAAACGTGGCTCACTAAGGAATACCTAATGGAGTTTTACTTGCATGTCAATAGGAATTCCTGTAGTAATAGTAGTACAAGTGATCCTTAGACTTGAGATCATCATAGTATCTTGTGTATGATGAATTATACTTTGACATATTCCTTAAGACCCTTAGGGTATATCAAAGGGTATGCTTGAGTATAATAAGTTGTACATTAAGATAATGAATGATTAACAAAGAATATACCAATTCCAGTAAAAGAAGAGAAATGCCCTATGTGATTCTATAAATGACAACCCTGTAATCACTGGCCAAGGCAGAATGAAATTAGAAAGGAGTTTCAAATTTGCATTATTTGGAGTTGTGCATTTAAGAATCGAAATACATAGAATAAAATAAAATAAGACTTAACAATAATTCCATATCTTATATTTAATTGGGACATTATATGGTGGAAAGATTGAATTGTACAGTAACTATTTACTCAAAGGTTCTTTTAAGATTAATGTTAAAATCTATATTATCTGAAAAGTCGTTGATCACTAAGGAGGCTTATCCTTATTGTAGAATAGATATTATTTATTTAAATGAATTAATAGATTCATTTATTATTTAAATAAGATTAAAATTGTTATAATTAATTTATTCACAACCCGTTTAATATGAAAAACCTAAAGGGTCACACCATAAAAGGAAGAATATTTATTTAAGAAGTAAATGACATAATTGTAATTATAAGTTAAGTGTATTTAATTTAATCTATGATGATAGAATAAATTAAATAGCGTAATATTTATTATTTAATATTTTGAAATATTAAATATAAATTAATAAGAGGAGTCTTATTATTATTATTACTATTATTATTATTTAATTCATAAAGGAGTTTGGGAATTAATTATTAAGAGTACTCTCATATATTCCTAATAAGATTAGGAGGCTAATTAATTCAAGGAGTTTAATTAATTAAAATAAAACCTAATTTCTTAATTATTAAGGAGGGTTGCTTACATATATAAATAAGAAGAGTCTTATTATGGGAGAGGGTTAATGTTTTTCACAACACACTTAATTCCAAGAGTTGGGAGAGTACTGACATATTCTCTGGAGAGAGAAAACTAGGATTTTGCCTAACACCCATCTTCTTGAATACTTGTTCTTCCTTAGTGGATCACCTCTAGAGGCCAAACACTTGGGTGACTAACGTTGATAAAAGGAAAAAATCAAACCCGGTGGATTCAAGTTGAATGTGAAAAGGAATTAGAGGTGAACTCATATCTCAAGAAGCTAGTTTCAACAAGGGTGTGAATCTGATCTCCATCTCTTTTTTATTGATTGATATTTATGCACAAAGTATGATCATGGTGATGGGTTTGTATGAAAATTTTAAATTCCTATTTTATTGCGCTTCCACACCTTTTATGTAATTTGATTGCATGATCGCACTATATACAATCCTAACAGTCCATGCAAATTTAAGACCAGAATCAGTATTTTGTCCAGAGATAGTAGTAGTAAGCTATAATGAAAGTTAAGTTGATCATTGCTAGAGAATAATAGTAGGGGAAATGAGTTAAGGAATTAAACTACTTCTCTATTTTCAAGCTGAAGCCTTCAAATTTTAGAAATCAAAATAGAGCATGTGAAATAAACTAAAGAGCCAGCAAGCTGATAACACAAAAACCTGATCAAACATACAAAAACACAAAGGATATTTAAAAAAAGGAAAGAAAAAAGCAAACTTCAGATCTAGAATATAATCCACTTTATACAAATTGTGCCTAAAAACCCAAACAATTATCAAAAGCAAAGATCTAAGATTATCAATCGATAAATACCTGATGGATCTCATAATGTTATTGCAAAAGATACCAATTATATAATCTTAACTTAAATTTCTAAAATAATCGTGCTAATAACATTTGGATCTTACCAAAACTCCGATCGATAATAAATGGCAGAACAAAAAAACTGAAATTTACAATAACCAAGCTCAAGAAATAGAACAAATAACATATTTATATAAGAAAATCTCTATCTATACAATGTTTAAAGCTAACAAAGATATATTTAGATTAAATAACATGCAAAATAGATAAAAATAAGAGAAGCACTTGATACCTGGAGGAGATTTGTAAGGAACAAGCTGCTGTTTAAGCTCAATCAAACAGAATATGCAACTAAGTTGGTGAATACATAAGGAGAAGCTAGTATTCTCAGTGTTACCACTGTGAATCAGTGAGTTATATACGGATTCTTATGAATAGAAAGATCAAAAATTCAGATAGAGGGAGGGAGATTTCAGAGAGAAAGGGAAGGAAATCCAGAAGATATTAGAGAGAAGGAATTTTCATTCAAATTTCACATGATCCAATACATCAATGTTCACACCCTTATATCTCATTATGCACGCACCGAGCAACAAATTCTCATAACAGAATTGTAACAGGAAAAGACTAACAAGACCTCAACTATTATAAGCCAAGACTAAACTACCCTTGCCTACTATATTAACCAATTAATAACTAACTATTAACTAACTGTGATTATTAATGAAAGTGAACTAAAAATAATAAGCTATGATCTGGAACTGAGGAATGCTTTACAATCCCTCCCACTTGATAGCAGCCTTGTCCTCAAGGATGGAAGTGAGGAAACCTACTATGGAAAATGTCCTAATATTCCCAAGTTGCATCGGAAGGAAGTGTGTTAGACCATTGCACTAACACTTCTACAGTTGTAGTATTATCCTTTTTAACCAACTTCTTATCCAATATAACCACATACTCCACCAAGAATTGCCCCTGATCATTAATTGAAGGCAATGTAGGTGAGTTGGAAGAATTTATCCCAATACATTTTTTCAACAAAGAGACATGAAACACTGGGTGTATCTTAGCATTCACTGGAAGCTATAATTTATAAGCTACAATACCAATTTTCTCTAACACCAGGAAAGGCCCAAAATACTTAGGACTCAACTTCCTAAATCTGAGGTGTGTTAAACTGGTTTGCTGATATGGTTTAATCTTTAAGTAAACCAAATCCCCCACCACGAAAGACCTCTCAAATCTTGCTTTATCAGCATAATGCTTTATCCTGGCTTGAGCCTCAACCAAATTCTGTTTGATCAACCTAAGAGAATCAGTCCTGTCCTTGCAAAAACTTCTAGTGGTTAAGTCATATACTTTTCCTTGTTGATGAAAATTAAAGTATGGTGGTTTATAACCATAGAGGGCTTCAAGTAGTGAAGTTTTTAATCCACTGTGATGGTGTGTATTATACCACCATTTTGCCATAGGAATCCAGTTAATCCACCCCATTGGTTTCTGTGTCACCATACACCTCAAATAACATTCTAATACCTGATTCAACCGTTCAGTTTGACCATCCGATTGGGGGTGGTAGGCTAAACTCAAGTGCAGCTTAGTTCCCACCAGCTTAAACAAGGATCGCCAGAACAAGCTAATAAAAACTTTGTCTCTATTTGAGACAATTGTAGAGGGAAAACCATGGAGTCTATAAATCTGAGCAATATAATTGTGAGCCATGTCTTAAGTTGAAAAAGGATGTTTGAGTGTGATGAAGTGGGCATACTTGGTGAGCCTATCCACCACTACCCAAATAACTGTGTAACCTTTAGAGTTAGGCAACCCCTCTATGAAGTCCATAGAAATCTATGTCCAAGGAGTTTCCAGCACAGCTAATGGTTGAAGAAGACCGGGAATGGCCACTGTCTCTTGTTTCTATTTTTGGCATGTATCACAACTTCTTATCCACTAGGTTACATTAGCTCTTAAACTTGACCAAAAGAAGTACTTGTTAACTCTTTCATATGTTCCTCTTATGCTTGAATGACCTCTTAGAGGTGAAGCATTAAATTCTGCTAGCAGTTTATTTCTTAGTACCAAATCATGTCCCACCACTAGTTTACCCATAAACTTGAGTCTTTCATTATTATAAGAGTAGCCATGCAGAGATTGAGGATCCAAGACTAGTTGATCTATCATATCCGTAAGGCCATCATCAGCCTCCCAAGTAGAAGCTAGTTTTGAGATCCACTGGGGAATAGATGCAGATATGGCTGAGCAATAATAATGGTTAGAATCCTCACCTATTGGTTTGGATAAACAGTCTGCTACTACATTTTCTTTCCCCTTTTTATAGATAACCTCATAATCCAATCCTAGCAGCTTGGTGATCCATTTTTGTTGGTTCACAGTAGATACTCTTTGGTCTAGTAAATATTTCAAGCTTTGGTGATCAGTCTTTATATGGACCTTATTCCCCAGTATATAGTGTCTCCATTTGCTTACAACATGCACTAGAGAGATAAGCTCCTTCTCATAAGTAGACCATCCCAAATGCTTGGGAGCTATGGTTTTACTCATGAAAGCTATTGGTCTACCCTGTTGCATGAGGACTGCTCTGAAACAATAGTATAAGGCATCAACTTCTATCACAAAAGGTTTTAAAAAGTTAGGCATTGTTAGTGTGGTCCTAGACTTGGTCATTGCATCTTTAAGAGCTAAGAAAGCTTCTGTGTCCATTGGAGTCCAAAGGAATCTGTCTTTCTTTAACAGCTCAGTTAAAGGCCTACTTATGGTTCCATAGTTCCTTACAAATTTTCTATAGTAACCTATTAAACCCAAAAACCCCCTTAAACCTCTAAGGTTTTGTGGTTAGGGCCATTTGACCATACAATCTATCTTGTCTGGATCAGTTGAGATCCCTTCCTAAGATATGATATGCCCAAGATTCTTGACTTGTTCTATTCCAAAAGTGAACTTACTTCTTTTGGCATACAAATGGTTAGTCTCTAATAATTGTGATGTCATTTTAAGGTGGCCTATGTGGTCTTCCCAAGTCTTGCTGTACACCAATATGTCATCAAAGAAAACCAGAATGAACCTTATGAGGAAAGGTTTAAATACTTCATTCATAAGAGACTGGAAAGTTGATGGTGCATTTGTGAGGCCAAATGGCATAACCAAGAATTCAAAGTGGCCTGAGTGAGTCCTAAATGTAGTCTTTTGTATATCAGATTCATGAACTTTGATTTGGTGATAACCAGACCTCAAATCTAGCTTTGAAATCCACTTTGCTCCATACAGTTCATCAATGGCAGGGATGGGAAATTTATCCTTAACAGTTTGCTCATTTAAGGATCTATAATCTATACACATCCTCCATGTACCATCTTGTTTTTTAACTAACAGAACTGGAAAAGCATAAGGGTTGTTGCTTGGTTGTATGACTCCAGTCTGCAGCATCTCATTTACTATTTTCTCAATCTCCTCTTTTTAAACATGAGGGTACCTGTATGGATTCAGATTTATAGGCTGAATTCCCTCCTTCAAGTTGATATGATGGTTATGATTCCTATTAGGGGGTAATTGTTTAGGTTCCTGAAAGACCCCAATAAATTCTTCAAGTAAGGCATCTAACTCATGACCTTCTGGAATTTTATTTTTTTTCTTTTAGAGTCATCCTTGCTGCTAGTAAGGGCATCCTTTACCTGGTTATCATAGACCATTCCAAACAAATACCCAATATCAATGGGTGGTGGTATTTAGGATGTTTTTGAATTCACAAGAGGACATTACTTGAACAGTGGGAACCACAAAATCAGATTCACCGTACAACACCACTAACTTGCCTTTCTTAATGAAGGATAGTGTTAACACCTTCAAATCAAATGTGGTAGGATTAAAATCCCTTAACCACTGCACTCCAAGTACAGCATCAATCCCACCCAAAGGTAGAATCTTAAAATCATTGCTAAACTCCTCTCCTTGTGCTGTCCAATGAAGGCCCACACATTCCTGATTACTATTAACTTTGAATCCATCAGCTACAAACACAATTATTGGTTTAGTAGACTGCATTGTGGCTCTTAATCTCTTGGCTGACTCTGGATCCATGAAGTTATGAGTACTTTCACTGTCAATTAGTATCTTGAGGAACTTCCCATTAGCCATCCCCAAAATTTTGATTGTATTATTCTTACTATGTCTGGACAAGGCATGTAAGGTTATATGAGCCTCCTGTGTACCCCCTTCATCCATAATCTCCTTAGCTTCTAGTTCACCACATACTTCCTCCTCACACTCCTCAACTTCCATCTCAGAAGGCAATAACATGAACAAGTGTGGGGTCTTGCATTTGTGACCAGGGGTATATGGTTTATCACAGGAAAAAACAACCTCTTCCTTCTTTTCTCAGTAATTTGCTCATTAGTCAACCCTTTGATAGGAAGTGACCTGTTATACTCCAACTGTTTAAGAGAAATAACTGGGTTGGTGCTACCAGTTATCACTGGAGGCTTAGCTGGAAAATAACACTGTGTTTTTCCTATGAATTTGTAACGACCCCAAAATTCATACATTAATATTCTCCTTCTCGATCGTTAACAATACAACTTTAATCTATCTCTACATCATTATTCGATACTAAAATCACTAAAATGCAGAATATTTAAAACTTATATACATTTCCTTTTGTATTGCCCTAAATTGCAACCTTTACATTACATCTCTTCGATTCAAATTTATATCATGAAATGTTACAACAAAATGACTATATAAAGTCTTACATCATAAATAGATATCCATGTACACCGGATAACTCAACTTACAATTCAACAACATGTTACATTCAAAATATTAAATACATTTCTCATAAAACATAAGTAATCTTTGTGAATATGGATCTCTATAATTCACTTAGCACATATCCTTACCTTGAAATCTTGACTGCAAAAAATTATTATTTGCAAGAGTGAGCTCGACAAAACTCAAAGAAGTTCTAACAGTTTTCATGCATCACATAGCACATAATAATATGCCCAACATACATATCCTAATAATTATAGTAACATGGCATACATGCTTTAATTCACATAGCAAATATAAAGATTGAGTTCCTTACTCAATCTTCATTATTTAACCAAAACAATGTAGTCATAAATTGACTTTAACATTTCATGATTACCACATGTATAACATATCATGCTTGCTCACAACACATATAACATATCATGCAATTTAAAATAGTTCATCAAGTCTATGTAGAAAATAGGAACCGAAAGACTTGCTTTGATCGTTGTTTAACAATAACAGATTAACAGCTTACAGCTATCTGCACTTCATGTGCCCTACACAATTATATAATCATACACATTAACTATTAGTCACATAACAACACATAGTAATTATAATGTAAACTCTACTCCACATCTCATAATCCTTCCTGTTAATTAGCACACAATATTCAATTAGATTGTGTTAACTTTTTGACTTATGTAATATTCGAAATTCATTCAAGTGTTTAAGTCTTGCTAGGAATACTTATGGGTTTTATATTAAACCTATTCCATATCTTATAATGTTCATTAACACTTGTCACAACGTTTCGACGTTCATTCGTCACACACCCGAATCGTCTCTCCTTTGTATGCTTAGTGTGCTTATATAACTTATATAGTACATCATTTATTAATGTTAATCATCATTATATTTACTAAAATTCATGTTTTATAACTTAGGAAAACATCTTTTATCGTCAAAAGCACCACACTTGCATACGTGCATGCCCGACGCCCTCAGATTGCCTCCTAATACATATCAGTCCCAATAATGACCATTTTGACCCCTTTTTCGGACCTCAAATTGAAAAATCTTAAAGAACGAAAGTTGTAGGGATATTCGTCCTCGTTCCGAATCATATTGAATCACCTCAATCGGAGTCTGTATTAAAAAGTTATGATCATTTTAGTAAAACATGTCCGGTCAGTATTTTTTCTTCACAATTTGGCAAAACAGACCACCCCCCCACCGGGGCGGGGTTTTTGACCTAATAATAGCCCTTCGGGGCGGGCCTAGCTGCTATAAACTTGAAATTTCATTCCCTGCTACGAACCAACAAGCCAAAATTCTTTCTAACCTTCATAATTTGAGTTATACATATCCAAATTAGTCCGTTTTCGACTCTATGGATTCGTAATTCATAGAACTACAACACACTAGACTTATAACAATTTACAGAAACACTAACTAGCCTAAATCTTGACCCAAAACTCATGTTCATACTAAACTTTCATGTTTTAACATATTTAGCGAATTCATTCATTATGAATTCGTTTCTTAACCAAATATATTCATTGAACTTGCGTTCTTTTCATTTCTTATCATATTAACACAATCCATCACCAATTTTACAATTATACTATGAATTAAATATTAATTTGATAGTTTCAAAAGCCATTTTTTAGAAATTAATTCACAGAAAATCATTATGAAAAAAATTCCTCTTGTTTATCAAAATTACATGGATTGAATTGCTAGAACAACCATATAACTCATAATATAACCTATATTACACATAACTCATGCTCACAACAAAGATTTAAGAAAAAAAATTCAACATAACTTCATAATCAAACACTACGAACATGATTTCATCATGTTCATCATATCTTTGTGAATTGAAACTTTTGAACAACTATAAAAATCTCATGTAAGCGTATCCATATATATATATATATATATATATATATATATATATACACACACACACACACACACATACATATCCCATTCACATATCCAAATTATGAAGTTTCACCAAAAGATTTTTACATAGAACTCTAAATCTACGAAAACATAGAAGAACATGATTTTAAAACTTGTTTTTACAACAATTGTATTGTGGAAATCCTTTCATGGCATACAATCACATATGAACACCATATATACATATAAATTCATAATCATGAAAACCTAATTTTACAAAGATTAAATACAAAACATCTTAATTTAGTATAAGGGTTAGTTTGATACCTTTCTAGGTTGAATTAGAAGAAACGATGGAGATGATGAGAGCTTTTCTTTTATTTTCTCAAGGTTTCCCTTCTTCTTCTTCTTCTTCTTCTTCTTCTTCTCCGTATTCTCTCTTCTTCTCTTTGTTCTTTGTTTAGACTTAGCTTTAGAAAACTAATGTAACTTAGTGTATATGCAATATACATATAACACATATAATTATAGAATATGTAACTCCCAATATAATTACATATACTAATTATTTAAAATATAAGTTACAAAAATTAGCATTTTAAGAGCCCTAAGGCTTGGTTGGCAAAACCATATTATTTTAAAAATCAGGTTTTAATAGTTAAGGTCTTGTTTGGATAAAACATTTAAAAAAACTTTTTTAACTCTTTTAATAGATCCTTTAACACATATTCTTAATGTTATCCTTTAATTAATTAAATCTTAACATTAATTTAATTAATTAAAAGTTTAACATCAATTAATCACATAAAATTGTCACATTATAATTACTCACTAATTATAACTTCATGTAACAATTATCACATCACTACGTTATCTCAATTAAATTAGAACTATAACATAAAATCATTCAATTTAATTAAATATTAAATAATCATTTAATTAATATAATACACTTAATTACATTACTCCATATTAATCACATAATCTCAATAAATAATTCAATCAAATTATTTATTTACTTCAATAAATATTAAATTAACATTTAAATTCTCTTCACACCAATTCACATATTTCACAATATATAACACATATTCACATACTCGTACTTAAACATCTTAAAATAAGAATTTTATTTATTAAATTCTCATTTATTAATTCTTAAAAATCTGGGATGTCACAGAATTTCCCACCATACCATATTTAGTGCTCAACCTACTCCTTTTCACCCAAGCCTCAAACTTAGCTTCCTCAACCCTAGAAACCCTGATTAGCTCCTTGAGACTAGTGACCTTCAACTCCTGTATACCCAATCTTATATCTTCCTTAAGTCCTCTAATATAACAGTCCATGAAAAAGGATTCATTGAGGGTAGGGTTCTTTAGTAGAGCCCAACCTTTTAATTCTTCAAATTTCTTTCTATACTCATCTACAGTTCCAACTTGATGTAAGTTTTTGAGTTCACCAATTGGATTACAGTGTGCCTCAGGACCAAATCTAGCAAAAAATTCATCCACAAAGCCAGTCCACGTCAGAACCACTCCTTCAGGAACAAATCCGGCATACCATTCCTCAGCCTCACCCTCCAAATTTATTGTAGCTAGATATAATTTCTGTTCCTCATCCACAACATGATGTGCAAACAATTTATTACACCTTCTAATCCAAGATCTAGGATTTGTTCTATCAAATTTAGGGAACTCAAATATGATAGATTTGAAGATATTATTGTTGTTACCAATGTTATTGCTACTCCCATCCTTTCCATTATTACCCCCACTATTTATAGAGCCTAATATTGAACCAATGGGATCATTGTGGTTACCTATTTGATTCTGTTCAACTAGCAACCTTAGTGTTAACATGGCTTGAAATCCTTTCATCATCTGTCGCATTCTCTGGTCCATCTTCACATCAATGTCCTGCTTGAGTTCATTCATTTGAGCACTGAAATCATGTTTGAGGCTATCTATCTGCTCTTCCAAATGGCTGAGGCGTTGGTTGTTAGTAGCCATAGTAGAATAGACTAGCTCTAATACCAATTTGTAAGGAACAAGCTGATGTTTAAGCTCAATCAAATAGAATAAGCAACTAAGTTGGTGAATACATAAGGAGAAGCTAGTATTCTCAGTGTTACCACTGTGAATCAGTTAGTTATATATGGATTCTTCTGAATAGAAAGAACAAAAATTCAGATAGAGGGAGGGAGATTTCAAAGAGAAAGGGAAGGAAATCCAGAGGAGATTAGAGAGAAGGAATTTTCATTTAAATTTCACATGATCCAATACATTGATGTTCACACCCTTATATCTTAGTATGCACGCACCGAGCAATAGATTCTCATAACAGAATTGTAACAGGAAAAGACTAACAAGACCTCAACTATTATAAGGTAAGACTAAACTACCCTTGCCTACTATATCAGCCAATTAATAACTAACTATTAACTAATTGTGATTATTAATGAAAGTACACTAAAACAAAAATAAGCTATGATCTATAACTGAGGAATGCTTTACAAAGAGAAGCACTTGGCGTCGCCTCCCTTTGACTTTCTGTTTCTATCTGCTTTTGTGGTTTTTCTTTGCACTTAGGCTGTCTAGAGAATCTGGAGCTAGATTTGGGGTATGATGATTTCGTCTATTAAGGGTTGGGTATGATGATTTCGTCTATTAAGGGTTGGGTATGAGATTTAGGTCTTGGTACGAGATATAGGGCTAAAATTTAATTCGCGGGTAGGGGGGGGGTTGAATTTTAACCGCGAGGTGCTTGAATTTCATCCGTGAGTGATTTTAGGTCTAGGTACGAGAGATTTAGGGGAGGTGAGAGGGATCGAGTTTTTGGCATATAAATTATTTTCAATTAAAAAGAGAGAAGATACAAAATTGTTTAGGGGAGCCTTATTTTTTATTTTTTTACTGATATAGTCGGAGGGAATTGTTGGAGGAAACTAAAAAAAATTAAGACGTACTATATCAATCTCTAATCCATCTCTAAAATGGGTTTAAATTTTTTTTAAAAATAATCAATTTTTAAGACGGCTATATCCGTCTCTAATTCTGTTTCTAAAATAAGGAGGGAATTGGAGACTAATATTTGGAGGGAAAACAAAATTTTGAGAAGGAAATTTTGGTCTCTAATCCATTTCAAACATATATATTTATTTCTTTTTATTAATATTAATCTGAGACGAGTACAGTTGGTTTTAAATCTGTTTCAAAAATGTATTTAATTTTTTTTAAATACTTAATTGTTGTGACGACTAAATTTGTCTCTAGTTCCGTCTCTAAAATTTGAAATGACTGGCGGTTTCAAAATCTGTCTCGATTTTTTACTTCCAAAACATTTTGAGACATGAAAAAATTACGGTTTCTAAGTCCGTATCAAAATGATAGAATCAGAGACGGAACTTAGTCCATCTCTAAAAATCGGTTTAAGATGCCCAAATTTTTGTTAGTGATGCTCTAGTGCTATAAAATAATATGAAGGTGTATATGATGATTAGGGTATAACCTTGTATTTATAGTGATCACATATTCCCCGTATAGAATTAGGATTCCTCATTAGGTATGATTCATAAACAAAATCTCATTAAAAAAAGAAGCCAGATTATATCCTAACACTTTCATTAGGAGTTGGAAATTAACTGTAATTAGGAATCTTTGATTCCTTAAAATACTCAACTGCCCAATCGGATTCCTACGTAAGGTTAAATACCTCCACTTGAATTTTATTCCACCATATAATTCAAGCACAAATAATTACTTCCCAATAGAAGATATATTTGATTAAAATCATAATATAATAAGTAGTAATATTATAGACACGCACGCTCACACTTTTGACTCCTAATAGACTTTTCTAATCACAAATTTTTTCATAAATAATAATTTCTTATTTCTTTCAAAAATTCGTTCATAAATAATTATTTCTAAATTCTTTCAAAAGATAATGCTAATTATATTATTATTTATTCAAGAACATTATTGGGAGATACATATATAGGCGGGGGGTGATGGATATGAGATTGAGAAAGTTATAAAATTTCCACTTGACCTTGTACATTAATAAAAGTATAAAAATTTAACGGGGTCAATTTATATATTACACCTAAAATTTTCAAAATTTGTCATATATCATGAAACAAAAATGAAATAATTAGTTGCTCAATTGACCTCACTCTATCATATGTGCCTCCTTCCCTCTTTTTAAAATTAAAGTGTACTAAATAATATTATGCATAACAAATATGACATCAAAACTTTCTTTTGAAATTGATGGGTCTAGTCCAAGGATCCAACTCATCTCGTAAGCCCAATACGGAATATAAGCCCAAGTTCAAGGAGTCTGGCGAGCCCAACAAATGTGGTCCATCACGGTTGGGGTAATTGAGCTCATCAGTAATAAGTTACGCACACCCACATCATGAAGGAAGTGGTCAAGCCTCGTCCCCGGATCTCACGGATAGCACATCAACCATCTTATACGTTAGGAAGAGGTTGAGAGCTCCACTAAAGTAGTGGTTTTAGTGGCTACATGTCCACCCCAAAACTGTCATGGGGTCAAGTGGTTTCTTCTTATTATGGGTGTGAGGTTGTTGACTTTTTTACAACAGATGTAATTTTAATAGTTGACAACTAGAGCCATTCAAAAATGGACTAGGTCAACTTGACCGAACCACTGTAATTATTGTCTTATTTCCTACTTTAATTACCGCATTTATTATTACTTGACATGTGTGTACAAAGTTTATTTTTTGCATCATCAGTTTGGCGCCGTCTGTGGGAATCGAAAAGATTTTCACCTTCAAACATCTAACCAATGGTGATAACAACCAGGTCAATGAACCAACCTGAGGACAATCCACGACTGGAGGAGGGTGCTCCTCCGCACACCAACCCCGTCTCAAATACTTCAGCTCCAAATCCATAGCAAATGCTGGAGACCATGCAATAGTTGGCTATCCAAAACCAGCAGATACTGCAACTCCTGCTTGCCGAACAAGGAGGAGGAATGCAACAAGGAGCTCCACCCCTTGGACATCAAGGAGCTCCACATAAGGGAGCCCATCATGATCCACCTCCTCCTCCTGCTTTTCAAGGTGGAGATCCTCATCTCCAAGAAGATGAAGGTGAGAACCAGAGCGTGGAGCATGGGAGTCATCCCCATGATCATTCTAGTGGAGCCCCTAATCACTGGGATGAGAAAATCAAGGAAGTACAAAACCAACTAGGTGATGTCTTCAACGCCATGAAGGCGTGCGGACCAGAAATCATGGACTACCTTGTAGGGCAAATAGACTCGCCTTTCAAGTCTGACGTGGCAAATTATCCACTCCCTTAAAAGTTTAAAATGCCATCCGTGGAGACCTTTAAAAAAACAAAAGATCCGCTGGATCACCTCGAAACGTACAAAACCCTGATGCAGCTTTATAACATCCCTGATGAAATCATGTGCAGGGAATTCCCTACCACCTTGAGGGGCTCTGCTCGACAGTGGTTTGCCAAGCTCTCTCCAACCTCCATTTCGACCTTTGCTGAACTGAGCAGGTCTTTCGTGTCCCACTTTATTGGGGGGCGACATCATCAGAAGCCTATCACACATCTTCTTAGCATAAAACAAGACAAAGATGAGAGTTTGAGGGATTACCTCACTCGTTTTAACAAGGAGGTACTTTAGGTCGAAGAACCTGATGATAAAGTAACCATGACTGCCTTTTTAGGAGGCCTCCGCTCGTCAAGTTTTCTTTTCTCAGTGATGAAACATCCACCAAGGAACATGACCGAGCTACTAGCAAAGGCCCAGAAATACATGAATGCTGAGGACGTCACAAGAGCCAGACGAGGTGAATCCTCCAGAGCATGAGAGAAGAGAATAGGAAGAGATAGGGATGATAAGAAGAAGACTGACATCAAATCAAGAAGGACAGAGAGGGTATCCATTAAAGACAGACTTGGTCCTGCTCCTCAGAAAGATCAACGACCATTCACTCCCCTCAATGCCACCGTCGGGCACATTCTTTTACAGGTCCAGGATGACCCCACCATAAAGTGGCCAGCAAGGATGAAGTTTCCTCCAAACCGCAAGAACCTGAACAAGTACTGCCATTTTCATCACGACCACAGTCATGACACCGATGACTGCTACAAACTCAAGAGACAAATTGAAGATCTCATTCAACGTGGTCAACTACGCCAGTATGTTGCTAGTAGAAGACAGGTACCATCACCAACTCATAACCAGGAAGATCAACATCCAGTTGGGGAGATTCACACCATCTCGGGAGGATTCGCATGAGGGGGAGAGTCGCTGTCTGCCATGAAGGCACACGCCAGAAAAGCAAGGCACCCCGACGAGGGTCGCCCATCCAAGATGCCCAGACAAGATGCCATCGAAGTTATATCCTTCTCAGATGAGGACTTGAAAGGGATTCAGCACCCACATGACGACCTCCTGGTGCTCACTATGACCATGGACAATTTTCAAGTACGCAGAATCTTGGTGGACAGTGTCAGCTCTGCCGATATCTTGTTCATAGAAGCTTATGACAAGCTTAACCTGGGTAGGGAGAGATTGCAGCCTATCAGGTCACCCCTCATGGGGTTCACAGGGCAAAAGGTATATCCCCTAAGGTCCATCACCCTGCCAATTATAGCCGAAGCGGCACCAAGAAGATCTACAGTGATGGTAAATTTCTTAGTTATAGACTGCCCATCAGCCTATAGCATCATACTGGGGCGACATGTTCTTAACACATTAAGGGTCATCCCTTCCACCTATCATCTTATCCTTAGCTTTCCAACCTCAAATGGAGTCAGAGAAGTCAGAGGAGACCAGGTAGCAGCAAGGGAGTGTTATGTCTCCTCCATGAAGACCAGGAAGCCAGAGGAGGCATTACAGGTCGTGGTCCTTGACCCAAGGGATGACTCCACCATAAAAAGAGGAAAGCCCATCGAGGAGCTCACCCCTGTAGTCTTGGACAAGGAACACCCAGATAAAAGGGTGTACATTGGTTCTTCCCTCAATGAAGATCTAGTTCACCAACTATAAAACTTCCTAAAAAATAACATGGATGTCTTTGCATGGTCACATGCAGACTTGGAGAGCATCGAACCAGAAGTGGCCACACACCATCTCAATGTTAACCCACATCACAAGCCAGTTCGCCAAAAGATAAAGGGTACCTCCACTAAAAGGGCCCAAGCTATGGATGAGGAAGTGAAAAAGTTAATAGATAATGGAGTAGTTAGAGAAGTAGCATATCCAGAATGGCTCTCCAACGTGGTAATGGTCACTAAAGCTAATGGGAAGTGGCATCTCTATGTTGACTTAACAGAGCTCAATAAGGCGTGCCCAAAAGGTAGCTACCCGCTACCACGGATCGACCTCCTCATCGACGCCACTGTAGGGCACGATTTGCTCACCTTCTTGAATGCGTACTATGGGTATAACCAGATTAACATGTACCCCCCGAATCAGAGAAGACATCGTTTATCACCCCAAAAGGGACCTACTAGTATAGGGCCATGCCTTTTGGGTTGAGGAACGTAGGAGAAACCTACCAACGACTGGTGAACAAAATGTTCCAATCTTAAATTGGGCGAACAATGGAAGTCTACGTTAACGACATGTTAGTAAAGAGCCTCGTTGCATCAGATCACATTAATCACCTCCAAGAGACCTTCATTATTCTTAGATCATACCACATGAAGTTGAATCCCGAGAAGTGTGCCTTCGGCCTAGGATCGGAAAAGTTCCTAGGCTTCATGGTCAACTAGAGGGGAACTAATGCAAACCCCGACAAGATTAAAGCTATTCTTGACAATAAATCACCCACTTCAACCAAAGAGCTACAACACCTCAATGGAAGAATTGCAGCACTCAACAGGTTCATCTCCAAGTCTGCAGATAAGTGTCTACCTTTTTTTAAAATTCTTCGAAAAGCTTTTGAGTGAAGACATGAGGCAGAGGAGGCATTCCAAAAACTCAAAGCCTACTTGGCCGAACATCCTCTCCTTTCCCATGCCACACCAGACGAGGTGTTATATTTGTACCTTTCTGCCTCCCCATCGGTAGTAAGCTCAGTCCTCGTCAGGAACAATGGCGGAGCACAGAAGCCTATCTACTACGTAAGTAGAGCATACTGAGGAGAAGAAGTCAGGTATTCGAGACTAGAAAAAGTGGCACTAGCTTTAATCACAACAGCGAGACGGTTATGACATTACTTCCAAAGTCACAGCATTGTTGTCATCACATATCAACCTCTGAAAAGAGTCCTGGGAAAGCTCGATGTATCTGGGAGACTGCTTAAGTGGGTAATGGAGCTTGGTGAGTTTAACATACAGTACCAACCAAGGTCAGCCATCAAAGCACAAGCACTAGCAGATTTCGTTGCTGAGCTGACACTAGCAGAGGCGAAAAAAAACAAAATTTCCACTTCACCCAGTTTGGAGATGGTTAATAAAAGTGTTGAACAACATAATAAAGAACATCAGGCGCCCAGGCTGGGTGCGTAGGACAACCCAGGTGACTAGACCATCATGCTGGACTCCCAGACTTCCCCCTTAAATGCCCAAATAACTCTTTCAGATGACCAGACACTGTAAAGGACCCAGACTGGAGTCCCAGTTCCCCATCCTGGCACCCAGTCTCCCTCTTTAATCTCTGAGCCCTGCTCTCTTCCATCTTGGAAGCTCTATGTAGATGGTTCCTCGACCAGTGATGGAGGTGGAGCGGGTCTGATCTTAATCAACTCAGATGGTACCACTCTCAAGTATGCAGTGAAGCTCCACTTTATTGCCTCGAACAATGAGGCAGAATATGAAGCCCTCCTCTTTGGATTAAGATTGACAATTGAGATGGAGGCTCAATACCTTGTTACCTGTAGTGACTCTCAGTTGATAGTTAATCAAGTAAAGGGCGACTTCGAAGCAAAAGGAGCTAGAATGCAGGAATATCTTGGTATGGTAAGAAGCATGATGACAAAGTTCAAACACTTCCAGATTTGCCACATTCCAAGGAAGACAACATGGCCGCCGATGCACTTGTAAGGCTTGCCTCGTCCTTGGAAACCCCTCAAGGAGGACTAACATTTATTGGTCACCAGTTCGAACCAAGCATGATGGACTCGGGAACCACAAATATTAACTGTGTATCGACTGAATCAAACTGGATGACCCCAATAAGGGCATATCTCCGAGAAGGTGTGTTGCCAAATAACACTTCAGAAGCTAGGAAGCAAAGAATGAGAGCTTCTAAGTTCACCATTCTGCAGGACACTTTGTACAAGAAAGGCTATTCCTTGCCATTTCTCTAGTGTCTTTCACCCAAAGAAGATCACTATTCCCTGCGAGAGATCCACGAAGGAATATGTGGGAACCACTCTAGAGGACGATCCCTTGCCCACAAGGCGCTTAGGCAAGGTTACTTCTAGCCTTCTATGGTAAGGGATGCCCAGGAGTTCTCCAGGAAGTGTGACAAGTGTCAACGCTTTGCGACTGTATCCAGGCAACCACGAGAAGAACTAACAACCATTTCAAGCCCATGACCTTTCTCCAAATGGGGCATTGACATCCTAGGCCCATTGTCTCTCAACAAAGGATAGTGCAAGTTCGTGGTGGTAGTAGTTGATTATTTCACCAAGTGGGCTGAAGCCGAAACCTTAGAAAAAATCATAGGTGCAAAGGTTAAAGATTTCATTTGGAAGAATCTAGTATGTTGCTTCAGCATACCCCATGCCATTGTCAGTGATAACGCTAAGCAATTTGACAACAATCTACTAAACTCTTTCTGCTCCGACCTTCAAATAAAGTAGCCACACTCTAGCCCAGCTCACCCGCAAGCAAATGGACAAGCAGAAGTCATGGTGAGAATAGTACTATACAGCTTAAAGACGAGGCTTGAAAGAGAGAATAAACTTTTGATCGACGAACTCCCAAGTGTATTGTGGGCCTATCGAACTACGCCAAGAACTCCAACTGGGGAAACCCCTTTTCCCTCACCTTTAGAACTGAGGTGGTCATCCTTGTAGAGATCGGGGTGAACTCATTAAGGGTCCAACACCATGACCCTATAATCAATGAGGAAGGACTCTGCATCAACCTCGACTTGGTAGAGGAGGCAAGGGAGATGGTTGTGATCCGCAACGCAAGATTCGCGCGAAGGCAAGGGTCAGGCCTCATTCCTTCCAACTAGGAGTCTGGGTCCTCAAGAAGGTGATCCTCGCCATGAAGGATTTGCGCGAAGGAAAATTGGGACTAAATTGGGAAGGACCATACCTCGTAATAGAAGTGGTGAGACCAGGCACTTACAAGATCCAGAATTCTGAAGGGAAGGTCTTACCCCATCCATGGAATGCTGAACACTTGAAGAGGTATTACTAGTGACACCTTGAGGAAGTAAAAGTAGCATAGTTAGGGACTTGGTTTTATTATTCTTTTTTTAGGATTATTATCCAATCTTCAAAGTACCTTTTTTGGGTCAGCAATAAAATTTTCCATATTTTACTCCAAAAAGATTGCATTTTTATTCAATTTTAAAGAAGTATCAGTACAAAAGTAAGGATACATATTGCCTTTCTTAAAAAAAATCAAAAGTCCCTAGCACTCTAACTACTATCATGGTCGTCCTCATCATCCTTAGCATCTTTAGAACCTCCATCGTCAGGCGCCTCAATTGGTTCAAAGCCTGAGAAATCAATATCAGAGAAAGAAGCAGAGATCTTTCCCCGAAGCTCCTCATAACCATCAATGAAAGCACTTGCAACAGCATACTCCAGATCCACTTCAGCCTGTGAAGCTCTCTTCTGAGTTGCCCTCAATTCTGCCTCCGCTCTCGAGCAGGCAGCCTCCCTGAGCGCATCCCTTTCATAGACCACCTGAAGCTCAATCTCAAGCTTAGTTGACCTCTCATGGGCCTCAACAAGCTCCACCTCCCTGAGCGCATCCCTCTCACGGGTCGCAAAAAGCTTAGCCTCAAGCTCAACTGTCCTCTCACGGATAGCCAAAAGATCCGTTTCAGCCTTCGAGTAAGCTGCCTCAATAAGCGCGGCCTTCCCACGGGTGGCCAAAATCTCAGCCCGAGAAGCCCTGGCCGACGACTTGAGCTCGATAATCCTCCTCGAGCAAATGAGAAGCTCATACAGACATCCTCATGGTTAAGCTTTAATTGGCCATAAAAATGAGACCTCGAGAACAAGCATACAGATGCAGTGGAAATCTGAAGAAGACAAAAGACTGAAGAATGACCAACCGCAAAAATAAACAAACTAGGGACTCTTACTTGAGCCAAACCCTCCAAAAACGTGTTGATAACACTCTTAGTGCCTAAAGCATTAATCTGTTGAATCTCATAGGGAAACACAAATCTCCCAAGTCATTCCCTAATGACTTCCAGATCCCCCAGTATGGAACCGGATTGAATCAGAGCCCCAACATGAGCTCCTGTAGGAGGAGTGGACGGGCAGGGCCTAAAAGGTACAGGCGACTGGGAAGTTGCTGGAGTAGTGCTCATAACCAAGGAAGTCCCTAACTGGGAAGGCACGTCTGAAGGAGTCACTTGATGAGAGCTAGCCTCGGCGTGTGCCATTGGAGGGGTTGTTGGGGGGGGGAATCATTCGTCCTTTCCACCTTGGGAAGATGTGTGCTTCTACTAGCCCCAGAAAGAAGTGATCTAATCACTGCCTTGTCCACTGCAGCAAATGAAATAAAGCATTATCTGAGTGACAATAAGCTACCAAAAGAAAAGTTATAAGATAAGTCGATATACCTTTTCTCTTTAAGAGGGAACCACCTGATCTCGGCGAAGGACCTCCAACTCTACTACCGTACTTAGGAAAAAGAACGCCTAGGTCTTTATCGGGGTGAGCCCTCGCAGCCTACAACTTCAACTCTTAATCTTTGGAGAGAACTGGCATACCTGCAAGGAGATGGTGAGTATACATATAAAATAAAAAAAAAAGGTAAACTTAAAACGCACCGAGTTTCTTGGCAGCACCCCAACGCATTGAAACTAAGGCCCGATCAGCCTCTACAGCCCATTCGTTGTAGACAAAGAAGAAGCGAGATTTCTAGCTGTGGCAATTGGAGCATAACCCAGTGAGCACCGTACCACTTTTTGTAGTAAAATAATACCAGCCCCTATTTGGTGCAGGAGTCTCGATCAAGTTATAAGACCCATGGAACTCTTTGGGAGAAGCATCTTCATGATGCACCTTCTTCCACAATATGAGAAAACCCAGTAAAACTCTCCAACCATTGGATGCTAACTGCCCTGAAGTCAGGGAAAAGTAGTGCAAAATTTGACAAATGGGATGGGACATGGGGAACCTAAGCTCGACCTCAAGCATCTCCTCATAAATGACGATGTCATCAAAGGAGTCATCGCAAGCAAACTCATCTTTCTCGGCACGGCGACACGACACCGTGGGAGGAATATGATAAATAGAAATAAGCCTCGAGATATCATCATTAGAATTGAGTGAGCTGAGAAGGGTACTTACTTTAGACCTATCATCATCCGGGATCAATTTGTTATGTGTTTTATCTTTCAGGGATCTTAAAAAGTGGCCTGAACCATCATTTGGGAGGTTTTGAGTCACACTGGATGGAGCCAGGCCGCCCCTACTCACCCAAGGCCTGCCCAACTTGTCTCTGCTCGCCCAAATGGGACGATCCAACACCTAGAGTAGCGCTAAAGCCACTTGCTCGCCCAAAAGTGTGTTTTCCTCCTGCGCGCAAAAAAATGTTGGCCTCTGCTCACCCAAAGGTGTTGGCCCCTGCTCGCTGTCGACGTGAGGATTTTTACTATCGCTTTTCTGTTCTTGTCTTTTGCGGTTCTCATGTTAGGTGAGTTTGTTTGAAAAAACAAGTTGTGAAAAGGTCCGACATGTATATGTCAACGATTGGACTGTAAGAGTCGCTAGTTGGTATTTTTAAATAGTTGCACCAACTCAACCGAGAAAAGGTTTGCACATTGACCAAGTGATGTAACACTGCTAAACTGGTATGTGAAACCGAGATTCATTAGGGTCCGGGGGCTTGATTATGCGGAGGGAAGGTGTTAGGCACCCCTCGACATCCGTGTTACCACGGTGACCGCCACTTTTCAATTAAACTGTTATATGAACGTGTGTAAAGGTTAATGTGCAGTTATTTGGAAGTAGTGATATGCCTCTTTTGTACCTATATACAAAGGGTTTGAATTTGTATAAAAGTTCAGTTTTAACAAGATATAACAATGATGTTTTGTAAAAGAGGTTTTGTGATGCCCCCAAATTCGGACCTCCACTTGGTCGCTCGAATTCGGTTCATCACATGCTCATGGCATACAAAAATAACTAAAATATCACCTTCACAACGGAAGATCTAATTTAGAATAATATACAATGATTTATTATAATTATTCCCCCAAGTCTCGCAACCTACAGTACTTAATAGATTACATAATAATATCGACTAAAGACTTATTACATAATCCTACTTAAGCTTAAACATGGTCTGAAAACAGTCTTAATACAACACATAAATTTTAACATAAAGGAACAAGCTAGTCGGTAGCCTTGCCTTTGCCCTTGTCTGTTCCAGAGACACCTCCCTGTTCTGCCTTAACTGAAAGGTTTTAGATAAGCAAGGATGAACACAAATTTCCTAGCAAGTAATATACATTAAGGGTGAAGAATATAATAACACAAGTTTTAATTATCGAAGTATCATCTCTAAGATAGTCAGAATTTTAGAATAATATCATGAATAATGAATATCAACAATTCTTGGAATGAGAACGATAATTCAATATAAAGCAACAGATATGAATTCAAAGACTATCAATGTATCCAACTAGATAAACAATTTATACTGAGTAGTCACTAAGGACTATTGAACATCTACTAGAGTTACCAATATCAAAATGATAACCCAAGAGAATCAAGTACTATAGATGATCAGTCTATAATACTCTAAGTTATGTATAACACCACAATAATATCCATTCATGTGTTGGGGTTTCCAACAACATACACTCCCCTTACCATAAGGGTTGTTCAACCCAGTTTTCAAGATTTCCGCACCAATCAATTGGTTTGGATAGTTTTATAAACATGCATATAGTCTAGCCGAAACAATGACATATACCCTTTCACAATATTCACGAATAATACCAAGTTCAACAGGAATAATAGCTTTCACAAGAGTTTAAACATACTAGTTCAATTGAACAAGTAAGTAAGATAACTTGCATCCATAGAGATAAGGTTTAGATACTCTGCTTACGGTATTCGTTGAATAAAGTAATGCAAGGGTTTAGGATACTTGCACAATGTAAAGGATAGTTCAGATACTTGTAGGGTTCGAGTACTTGCCTTAAACGTAGTTTATCCACATTAAGCAATCAACACTTTTGAATCCTATTATAGTGTATTATATGTATAGGATGCCCATTAGTTATATAAACTCACATAGGTAAGTTCAACGTACACACAAACGTTTAACTTGGTTGTAACTTTATATACATTACTTATCATATATTTTCTTAGCGCAAATCAGGTTGTAAAACATCACAAATGCAAACAACGTATCATTGTTTTTTATCTTGTAAACATTTCTTTGGACTAGATATTTGAAAATCATGATCAACATCCATCCCTATCACATAGCATGCTTCTTAACACATTACATAACATGTTGGTCATATATTACAAGTTAGAGTAATCATCAAATCCAAAATAGAAATTATTCAAAATCAGAGAATGTTGTAGTCAAGCACCTGCCTAGGCTTAGGGACAAATATAGCTACGCTTATCCCCAGCTAGACCAAGGTTGAGCTTTGCAATTTCTGTTTCTGTCCAATTCTTACACACATATGGACTAATACACTATCATATATACATGTTAGAGGTGCTCACATAAACATATGATCATACTTGAGTTTATTTGTACAAGTTTTAGTTTACAACTTACATGGTGTTAAAGCATAACAAGATCAAATGGTTACTACACCTTATCAAAATCTGTTAATACACATGCTTATAGTATTTATAATGTTTGTTCACAACTATTATTGTTTAACAATTCGAATCATGATTTAAACTCATGTTTGGCTTAATTATCATTATGTTCAATACATATAAATCATATCTTGGGATATTATAGACATATCATGAAATCTTAACCCTTTTAAAATCTAGATACTCATATGATGCAACTAGATTTTGAAAGTATGTTCAAGTTTGCTTTTGAAACCATTTTGAACTTGAACAATACAATTTTAACACATACAAGGCAACTTTAAGGCTCTAATCATATGTAGTCAAGTCATGTTAACATGCTCGCAAGGTCAGAATGTAAATCATGTAGTAGTCATGCATGTTAGCTTACTATACTAAGCTCTTTCTTGAAAAACTTTTCCAACACAAAGCCTAATAAGGTGGTCATGAACAAAGGAACTAAAAATCATACATCATGCTCATTTATGTGTGAAATCAGTCACGTGTGTACACTACTAAGCTCAAAATCTGTAGAACATGAACTTAACAAAGTTTGTTTTCAAAGCTTAAAGTCCTTGTTAAGGATCTTCTACCAAATCATGTTGGACACTTCATATAACATAAGGAAACTTTATAACACATGTCATACCTATTTCTTATGTATATTCATGTCATACCTAGCATGATAGAAACCACCAACTGTTTCTGAGGTACGACGCAGCTGCGTTGCACCCTAGTACAAATAGGGTGCAGCTGCGCCAGGTCGAGTTCAGAAGTAGTAAAGATACTCTGTTTTGCAGAGTAATTACCAACTTGATTTCCAACGATTCAAGCATGCTCCAAACAATTATTAAAGAGTTCGTACATGCTAGTAAACTTCTTAAACACATTATAACATGTTAATACATCATGTTTGGTATAGAATTTCAAGAAATTACAAGAATCAAACAAGACCCATCTCAAGAACATAATTAGAAATTATACCTCCTTGAGCTTGAATTGAACTTCCTGCACACTGAATATGCTTCTACAATTGCTCAGCCACTTGAACTCTTCACTTAGACTTTTCAGACAACTCTCTTAGCAACACAAAAACTAAAATTATAGCTTATATTTATAGAAAGAGCATGGACTAGATCTTGACATTACACAATCTTGGAGTCCAAGGTGTAATGGAAGGATACATAGGTTCATAGACGGTGGTTTAACAACTCCATACCAGCCACTTAGCTAGAAAATGATCACCTATGATTTAGCCACTTGGAGAATACGTAAAGAGAGTTTAGGACACTGTTCATTGTACTTGGTGACACTCAATTTGGGATAAGAGAGAAAAATCTCAGCATTTGGTCATGTAAAGCTTGGTTTGGTCCTTTTAATTCCCATAATGTAATATTAAGGTACAATTGTTATCATATTAAGAATTTAGGGATTAAATATATACTCACATCATATAATCCATGTACATTAACTATACGCAATAAAATAACGCAGTTACATAATATTGTCCAGATAGTTCCATAATTATCTTTACTACTCACATATCCACATTATAACTTTATTTAATATTAATGTTTATTTAAAACATTGAATTCCTTTTTCAGATTCTAGAATACCTAGATAATTAATCATTTATGCATTACAACTTCATATGATACCATGGTGCTACTAGGTACCTCATTTAATTGCAATCTACTACTATCATATAGTTTTATTATCACACCTAATACATAAGTGTCCCATTTCATTGTCACAGAAGAAAACTTAATTTTTTTCAACTGATCTCTAGTTGCGCCGTCCCCTGACAGTGCCAAGACTGGCTTAGCTTCAAGCCAGTGTCAACCTTCATTGCCAAAATTGTTTTACTCGACATGAATTAATGTCCACAAGAGTGATATTACAAGTCTAAGAGCATATTGATTACTTATATGAAATCACATGATCATACACGATTAATCTTCCTAATTCCCTTTTTAACTCACTTAGTGAATTTCCTCGTTTCACATTATGCTACACAAGGAATTTCACAATTCTCATTGTCAATTCACATTTCTTAATACGCATTGATCTAATACGAATCAATTGAATTAATCGACTCACAAAACAATAACACTTATATTCACATAAATATTATTTGCATTAATATATTCATTTAATAATACGTGGAAATTGTCGGGTATTATAGGTTTTTCAAACCCTTATGCTCAATAGTAATTAAGGCCTTTGATACTTCCATTTTATTAAGTATTCGACTTGATTGTTTTTATTTTCAAGATGCGAAGAATCTTCGAGAAAATAAAATACATATCAGTGTTGAACTCCTTATGGGCATGAGAGCCATTTAAGAAATTCAAACACCGTGAATAATTTACAAGCTGATTACAGCTGAAAATGTCCATCACGGGAACCAAATCTAGATTCAGAAGATTGAATCTATGATCACATGATTCCTAGGCTCACATGATGCCGCAGTTTATATGAAAGTTGTAAGCAGTTAAATATATAAAAACTGTAAATATATATATACAGACATCAACCACCACGAAGCGAACTTCATGGGAGACTGGAAATGTAAATATATAAAAGCGGTAAATATATATAGAGAGACAATCGACCACTACGAAGCAACTCCATGGGGGATTGGAAAAGTAAATAAAGTAATAAATACAATCAACCGCCATGAAGTAAACTCTAGGCGGGATGAAATATAAATAAAGGAGTAAAAGCCCACGAAGTAAACTCCTAGCCTGATAGAAATTTAAATATATATATATATATATATATATAAATGATAAACGCACATTATATTATATCCAGGCTCAATCAAACAGAGTTTGATGGTAATAATATATATAAGTATTTATATATATATAAAAGTAATAAACGCTCTGGATGTAAATCCAGGCTCATCGAACAGAGTTCAACAACAATTTATATATAAATATATATATAAAAGCAATAACTGGATGTGAGTCAAGGCTCATCGAATAGAGTTCAAAAATAGTTTATATATAAATATATATATAAGCAATAAAAACCTATAGGCCGAAGTCCGGGCATACACACGCAACACGACTCTTAACGTGAAGAACGGTGTGTGCACAGTAGTGGAGAAAGGCTTTAAGAAATGTAAGAAGGCTTACAGTGGACTACCAAAGAAGACTTCAATAGCTTTAAGTGGATGAACACTCAGCTTCCGTCGGTAAAATATAGCAAAGTATAAGCTTACAAGTGTTTAAAATGAGAAAGCACTCAATTTATAGTGTGTACAGAGCAAATTGGACAGGGCTTTCTCGCCTTTTTTCTTTTACAAATGGCCACCCCAAGCCCTATTTTTATAGAGGGGGGAGCCGCAGGTGTACCTACGGCTGCCCGGGGTGCCCCAGGCTCCATGGGTCCCACCGTCTTGAAGTACGTGCACGTATGCAACGTGATGTCCGCTCAAACTTTCAGAACTTTAATCCGGGCATCCAATTTAGGTGTATAAGACTTATTTCAGAGTGCTATTATCGAGAGCTACACAAATGACATGGGATTAGAGGTTGTAAGAAGTCAGGAAGATGGGACCATGCCCTTGGTCTTCAAGCTTCAAATTCTATCTGGTGTGCTGTCCTGTGTAGTAGTCACTCGGGATTGGAGCTATTGGTTCTTGTAGGACACTACTGTGTAGAATATATGTTTAAATGTTGTTGAAATGGTGAAATGTGTGATCAAGATGGCAAAATGATGTTTTTGCCCCTCACTAGGGTTATCTCCTATTTTAGCTGATTTAACAATTGTTACTCAAGGTTATCTCTGTGATTGGACTACTACAAGTACTGGATGTCCTCAAGGTTGTCTCTGAGGTGTGCATGACCTCCCGAGGTTATCTTCGGGTTTGGGACTGAGTGCCTCGGGATTATCTCCGAGGTTGAACCTGGTTGCTGGAAGTTGAAACAAGTATTTTAGGGGTCATCTACGGAACTACGACTGCATTCCTCAAGGTTATCTCTGAGGTTAAGGCTGAAACTCCTAGTGTTTTTTTTGGGATTGGAATTTAGTATCTCGGGGTTGTCTTCGAGATGGAACTGCCTTTTTTGGTGTAATTTCTGGGATTGAGCTGAGCTGTCCTCTAGGGTTATCTTTGGAAGACGATTCTGCCATCCTGCATATGTTAGTAACATGAATGCAAAATTTTGAGTGTCTACAGATGTCCCTCTTTATCATATTCATGTAATGCAATGGCATGTATAGGATAAAGATTACTAGACACTTGAAAAGTGATAAGATAATCATGATGCAATGTAGAGCAGCATGATGCAAATGTATGAAGCATGTGGTTTGTTGGACCGTTTTCCAATGGGATGTGATGACTGTTAGCTCCCACGACTTTTGATGGGGCTGGAGTTATCACTGATGACCCTGATGAACTGCTTGGATGTGTGATCCAAAGTTCTCAGGAACTTCCAAGATGTTGACGTTGGGGTGATCACCAAAGTCTTTAATCCTTGGTACTTACTTTCTACTGAGGATGTATCTCTCATGTACAAAATACTCTGGGGGATAGAGCTTTGTCTGTTGAAGATGTGTATAACATATTCCATCATCGGTCTTCTTTGATAAAGATGTTTTTCCCTAGTTTGTATCGCCAGGTCTTTCTAGTATTCTGTCAGAGTTACTACCAATAGTTAGTGTTGTCAGGGTTGCCTGACTCTCGCTGAAATGTACATCAACGGATGAGATCCCTGCTAGAGATAACATCAAGGCAGCTTGACCTTCATTGACATGTGCGTCAACAGGTGAAGTTCTCGCTGGGGAAAAGTATTTTGGAGTCAAGACCCCGAACTAATGGCATCGGACCCTTGTGAGGTATTGTCAAGTGTAGTTTGCAATAGTTGTGATCATCGGTATAGTGAACCCTGTGTCTGGGCGAATACCAATGAGTGATATGTAGACCCACAATTTGGTCTTGTGAAAACCAGGATTTCAGGCTCTTCTGCTCAATCGCGTAGCATTTTTATTCCTGATTTGGCATTTTTATCTTGTAAGATCTCCATTGCAACTCGAACTGGACCGAGCCGGAGGGGTAGGCCCCACCCAGGTGAGCCGCAGGTATACCTATGGCCAACCGTGGGTGTACTTGTAGGCTTGTTGGCCTTTCATAAGCCATTCTAAAGTTGCGCCACACAGAGAATCCAAGAGCTCTTCTTCAGATCTGCTGAGTTTGGGCGTCTTTCTGCAAAATCTCTCACCTTATAAGTGTTCTACACTGCCCTGGTAACGTATACATGTCTTCTTTTCCAGTTTTTATCCGTTGGAAAATGACTTATCACATGAAATGCATCGAAACACATAGTAGTGAATATGCATGCTTATATGACTTGATAAAAAATATTCAACATAGTAAATGTTAGTATTTAACCATGCTGAACATAATGATGTGAAAAAATTTAACTTTTGAAACAGTAAAATTGGTACCTTTTTCTGCTATTTTTTTTATCCTATTTGAGGATAAATGAGCAAAAGGTAGTAATTAAAAGTAATCCTAGTAATTAGGCTACCCTTATGGATTATGACTTTGATATTTTAGTGCATATAGGATGTTTATGATTGTGGGCAGGTGTGCTACTGAATGGCCACCTAGCCATGCCTATGTGCATGTGGATAGTCCTGCTTACAAAAGAGCCTCTGGTAAAATATTTCCAAAAATCTAGGCATTGGGTAGTCATGAATTTTTAACTCTACTGTAGGTGTATGCTAAAGTAATGCATGCATGCATGTAGTCAAAAAATGCATTGAAAAAGCTCCAGGTTAGAATTTACCACACCCTTTTTGAGGAAATTTAGAGACTTTTGTCCATATATATATGGATCCGGATCAGCCGAGTAGTTCCCGCAGGACCACTTCTGGTGTGCGAAGGAGGGCTTCTAATATGCCTCGACCTCGTTCCGTTAGATAGCCTCGTCGTCTGACAGAGGCGGTTATTCATCCTATCCGGGTTGAGGTGCCGGATGTTGAGGACGAGGAGGAGGATGTACTAGTTGTGGACCCCGTTCATGTTGTTCATGTTCCCCACAGGGATTTCCCAGGCATTCAGGTGACGATTCCAAAGCTTTTGGATGATTTGAGTTGACACCCCTCAGTTTAGTTACATGCAAACGAGGTAAGAGCTGGATTTGATCTTCCTTCTTTCCTGTTGATGAGGAGCAAAGGTTCTGATGTTGATCTGCTTTATGATGCAAGTTCCCAGCTTTACATAGCCTCGAGGGAACTGGTTTAGCATACACTCTCTGTATCAGGCTCTACATCCAGATTACCGAGAGATTGTACATGGTTGGGGCTTTGAGGCGTTCTTTTCCATCCTTCCCCATCGTTATCCTTGGCATTACCTCAGAGTGTTGTCCGAGCGCTGGTTACACTAGACTCAATCTCTCTATTTGTTGGACTGTGAGGTGATGATGACGTCGATGGATTGGCGGTTTATCACCGGTATGGAGTTTGGAGGGGTGCCAGTGCCATGTATGGCGAACATTACCCCGACTATCGTCAGATTCTTGCTAGGAGTCCCGGCTGAGGCGCTTAAGGGTAGGACAGTTCATACAGGTCCTTTGAGCGTAGATGCTATGAGTGGGTTATTGAGTGAGCCGATACCCGCTGATGTGAGAGTCAGGGATCGCATTCTTTGACGATTTTTCCTCATGATCATTAGGGGCTGCTTCATAGCAGATAACTCTTCCACGGTGTCATTCGCTTTAGTCAGCGCCACTCGGGAGGTGGACCATATTGGAGAGTATGACTGGGGCTCCTATACCTTTGCATATTTCCTCAAGGGAATGCGCATGTGTTCGTAGGGCTTGACGGAGGCTTGGCTAGGATTTTACCCATTTCTGCTAGTGAGTATTTCTCTTTTGATTTCCTATGTACAGGTTAAGAGTGTTGATTGAGAGCAAATGTTTTCCTTTGTGTTGGCAGTTTTGGGCCTATGAGATGCTCGCATGTTTGCGTCCTCTGAGTGTGTTAGGTTTAGATACCTATCCACGAGGATGACGATGCCATCACTGCATACTGATTGAGGTTCCTGTAGCTAAGGGTTTCACCCATTTTCACCTACAGTTGGAGTTGTTGACAACTGATGCTATCACATGGATTCCCTATTCTGGGGAACAATTGGCGATTGGATTTGAGGATGGATACCCGACTGGTATCGAGTACGTGATTTCCACCCGTAGGATTCCTCTCTTCACAGACGGAGGATGGGAGCTCTATTTAGGAGAGCGTGCTATTAGGAGCACCAGAAGAGAGATTCGTGTGCTGATCTTGCCTCCTGCCAGGTGTTATTGGCCTATGTTACAGTCGCTTGTCAGTGATATCCCATTGATGGGCATTGACGACTTTACATTATCAGAGGATCCATACACATAGGAGATGTTCCATCATTGTTGTTACCCTCTTACCATTGGAGCCCAGACTTGCGCCACTCAGTTTATGGGGGATATGGTTCCTGGATCTATGATGATGATAGATTGGATGGCCTCTGTCCGAGATCTGACTCATTTGACATAGATTGACAACTTGACCCTACAGTTGGATTGGGCATTTTTTTCATCCGGCACTTGGGCAGAGATCCTTCAGAGGAAAATACTTTTGATCCTTCAAGCTCAGGCGCTGGCCCCTCAGGTGACCCATATGGTTTTGTCGGTGTAGATCCTCCATTATATAGGCCTGACATCCTCGTTGATGGAGATCTAGTGACTCAAGAGGAGTTACATCAGGTCGACAGGATTGATGATGAAGACATTGAAACCATTGTCTTCTTCTGATGTGTATTCTCATTATATCTTTTGATGGACCTCTGTTAGACACAAGGTGGCTATACCCCATTCTTGCTATATCTTTTGATAGGCCTCTGTTAGTTGTTGGGCGTCTGTGCCCCATTTCCCTGTATTTTTAGCTGCATAGAGATAATGTATTAGATGATGATGTACTTAGGAATGTATATATTGTTATTCCCTACATCATATTATCATCTATTATTTATCATGCATGTATCATGTTATGCATATGTATATATATCCTGAGATATTTAGCATTGACCCCTAGATGGTCTTATGATACGGCCCACACAGATGTCTTCATTGACAGTTAGCCGCATTGACCACACTCCACCAGTATTGGTAGCCTCCCATCTGAGGTCGTGGTATGATAGCTTGTCACCTCCAGATCGGGTGACAGTAGTTCAGTTATTACAACATTCCCTGACCCTTCTGATGTTCCAGTTTCCTATGGGCTTTATAGACGGTATGCTGGAGCATTGGATACCAGAGAGGCAGGTTTTCCACTTTGGGATCCAGGAGTTGACTCCCACATTAGAGGAGTACGAGCGGTTGACGGCTTTGCCCTTAGACAGACCTTGCGCTCGGATGACCATTGGCGATATGAGCCGGCAGTCATGACCCTCACTAGGTTGAGGTGTAGAGTAGTACAAGATGAGATTACATCCGACCATGTGGTGTCCCAGCGCTTTTTGATAGACAGATTTGGTACAGAGGACAGCTATGCACGGTACTCCGGGGATTTCACCATGTCGGAGGATTAGTGGCGTGTGGCCTGAGTAGATGTACTTATGATCATGTGTGTATTATCATATGTGTATATGCCACGGTATATGAATGACCTGGACATTGGCGTCATCATGGCAGTGAGAGCTCTCAGGGAGGGCATACAATCGTGTCGATGATCGTGACAAAGACATTGAGATCAGCCACATATTGCCACATCTACCCTTCAGGGGTATTTATAGGCAACTCGATCATGTTTAATGTGTGGTTCATATCACACCTGAGACAGATTGGCACCTTCCGACGGCATGGATATTGTTTTACCCATGAGATAGCCATGTCTTACTCCTTTCAGCCAGTGGAGTGTATAGACCCTGCATCTTGGTTAGTATTTTGGGCAGGGATCGGAGATCCGTTTGGCATTTTGTCGTATATAGGGCTCAGTTCACCCTATAGCTTCATTACTCATGCACCTGGCATGGATTATCTCCCTCTAGCTGGCTTGAGGGGCATGACTACTTACCACCCACTGGCTGTGATGTCACAGTTTGACAAGTTTCAGGACTTCCATCCTTTTGAGGGGGCATTATGTAAGACCCCAACTTTTATGAATAAAGATGAATTTTTTTTCTATAAATATCATTTTTTAAAATTAAGGTGTGAAATTGTTATAATGTTATAATTGTGGGTAATATTTTTAAATTTTTTAAAGTAAGCAAGTTGTTATAAAATATTCGATTGGTCGGGGAATACTCGTTTTAACAGGGAATATTCGTATGATGGCACAATCATTGGTGGACCCCACAACAGAATTATTGTCGGAATGAGAAAACGTCAGAAATATCCTTTTATATAAATAACTGCAGAAGTTTTACCGTTAACTATTAAAATACCCGGTGGTAAAAGTACAGTAATACGCGTGGTTGCATAGTAGCACACAGTATTGATTATTGATGCTTACGTGAGAAGTCACTCAGTTATACTTAATTATTTCTACAGTAATTGGTGAATCATATCTATTATATTATTGATTCAATTATTGTCACAGTATCATTTGCATAATATTTTATATTATTAAATCAATAATTAAGACAACAAAGTTATTCATATTATTATTTGCAATATTGACGATGTCTAGAAGTTCTATCAAGGAGAGGTTAGGTCATCTAATTGTGCGCCAATAGGGAGAAATTCTTATCGGAAAGCCCCCTCTTTCCTGGGAACGACCTAGTTGTTAAATATTGCGAATATAATAATGATGATAAATGTTGTTAAAAAGATTGAGAGGATTTTTATGAAGTATTTGATGTAAATTTTTTTATTATATGGACCCCCATTTACTCATTTTTCAAAATAATTGGTGGAAATTTATTCAAGATATATATAATTTGGTAGGACCCACCTATGATGGAGACATGTTGGTGGGAGAGGAATATGGGGCCCACGTTGGAAGAAAAAAAATGGGGGAATTCGAAAATTTTTCACGGAGAAGTTTTTTTCCTAACAACATGTGCTTATATATATATATATATATATATATATATATATATATATATATATATATATATATATATATATATTTATTTTGTTTTACTTGATAATTGAATTCAGCCGATGGCATCCGTAATTTCGTAAATTATTTCGTCCGTGATTTTATTTCTTAACAGTACTCCTTCCATTCTCCTATAAATAGGATGCTTAGTTAGAAATGAAAAACGCACCAGAATCAGAGAATTCTTCTTCTATAATATTGAGCGTATTTCTTTTGAGTTTTAGAAAGCTTTGAGTTTAGAAAATAGTGAAAGTTTTCTTCATGAATATCCCCTCTATACCAGTTGGAATACTCTTCTTTTCAAGGTAAGAGATATTATTTTTGTTCAGTATTTATATTAAATAATATTTTCTTCCATACTCTGTAGTATGTAAGTAATATTATTTCGTTTCAAATTCTGAAATCTATACTCATTTTGTTAAAGTTTTGGCTTCTATACTCCATGAAATTAGTAGAATATCCTTGATATTTGTGCATCATCCAGTATCTTTTCATGGAAATATTATTCTGAGCATTGTTGATAAGTTTTAACTTTTTCATGTCGGGGTACTATTTACGGGATTACTATTCCTGAAGTTACTATTCACGGGCTACTAGTCACTCGGTTACTATTCACCCGGGGTACTATTTATGACAAAAATTTATTTCTTTTCGATCAAAATCATTTTTGATACACTATTATTCTTGAATTTTACTCCACAAAGCAGTATCATGTTGACAATTTGGACATTATTAAATTCTGGATAAATTAAATAATAAATCTTTAAAAATTTATCCTTGTTTTCTTTTAATTGAATTCTTATATTATTGTCATCATCCTCATGCTTATATTGTTATGAAAGTCATCTTTGGCCGTAGTGCATAGATGGACTTGGTATGATTATGACCAGGGATTATTCGGTATAATCATAACCATAATGTTACAAATGATGTGGTAAAAGTCCTCATTGGCACGTAGTGCATTGATGGACAGTTGTTGGCATGATCATGACCATTGATGAAAACACGAATATCCTTGACCCGTAGTGCATGGATAATTTGTGGTCATGATACTAATAAATATCCTTGGCCGTAGTGCAGGGGTGATTCGATGATGTAGATTATTTATTAAGCTGAGTCTCAGCGATAAAATTGATGATAAACCTTTTAAATCATAGAAGATAGTAGATTTCATGCTCTACTTGACTCTTCTAATGGATTGTTTATTTCACTGCAGTTAAACTTGATGTTTATTATATTTTATCAGTTTAACACTGTTGAAGACTAACAATAATTTATTTTGCATTATCTTAGTCATTATATTTCTTACTGGGCTAGTTGAGCTCACCCTTTGCTTTCATTGTTCTCTTCAGGAAATGAGAATATAGCTGGGACTAGTTGGGGAACGGAGTGACGGTCCAGATGTTTGCATTAGTAGTCCTCACTATTCTGTGAAATAGTGTGATAATAAATGTATTAAGGACTTATGTTGAGTTTGAATACTGTCTAGAAGACAATATTTGTATTAAAACTCATAGCTCATGTTGTATGTTTAAGTTTGTATTTGTATTCTGTACTATGTATTTGGCGACTCAGAATGGGTGATGTATACCTATTTTGGGGGTGTCACAGTTGGTATCAAAGCTTAGGGATACGATCACTGGCTGAGATGTGAGACAAGAACTAGGAGGGGAGACACGGGGAATTCCTTCGCTAGTATGACCTACTTAAGTTTAATTGGTATTTAATTGGTCGGTCAGAGTATAGGGGTAATATGTGACATGTCTATTAACCCTTGTTGTGCGGCAGTATTTGAAAATGACATCTGAGATTGTTGAGAATAACAATGGAGCACAGGAGACCGTTAAGTCACCACAGATCAATACCGAGGATAATGTGCAACAAGAAGATAATAATCCTCATATAAACAACAACACCGATCAGATGATGAACGATGGGATGTTCAGAGGCTTTATGCAATTCATGCAACATCAGGCGAGAACGGCTCCTATCCAAAATGCAGGTGGAAACACTTGCAACTCTCGGACAGTCACCGCTAAGTAGTTTAAGGAGCTGGGACCACCGGTGTTTTTGGGAGAGCCAAAACCACTTAAGGCAGAGACATGGATAAAGCAGATCACCAAGATATTTGATGTCTTGGGATGCTCGAGAGCAAAGATTCCCTTTGCCACCTTCATGTTGTGAGGAGAGGCGATTCTCGGTGGGAATCAGAAAGCGTACTCAACTCAACTTGCGTCTTGAAGATGACTTAGGAGAAGTTCCAAGGACTGTTCAACGACAAGTACTTTCCCGAAAGTATTCATCACAAGAAAGAGGTAAAGTTTATCAAGCTAGAGCAAAACATTATAACCGTGTCGCAGTACGAAGCGAAGTTTACCGAGTTGTCCCGGTTTGCGTCCCACTTAGTTTATAATGAGGAGAGAATGACGCGGATGTTTCTAAGAGGTTTGAAACCTGAGATACGTCAATACCTTATCTCTCACAAAATTTGCTTGTATTCAGATGTTGTGAATAGGGCTCAGTTATTGTAACACGATAATGAGATGACCCAACTAAGAGAGAGCAGCCGACAAATCGATAATAGCAATGCTAGCAGTCATCGAAGCGGTGACAACAAACATGGAGGGAATCAACATGCCAGAAATGGTAACCACTTCGGTGGTAATCATGGCAAAGACAATAAAAGTGGACATTTCAAGAAGAGAAGATTCAATAATGATGGAAAGACGTCAGCATCAACACCTGTTGTTAAGGAAGGAGAACGACCACCTTTCATATGCTTTAAATGTGGAGGGGAGGGACATATCAGTCCAAACTGTGCGCAGCAGTCCAAAACGTGCTATAATTATGGAAGAGAAGGTCACTTAGCTCGATTTTGCCATTCAGGGAAGCCAAGTCTAACTGGGATGGAGACACCAATGGCCATTCTAAAAAAGTCAAAACCAGTAGTTCAAGGGAGAACGTTTGTCGTAACCTCCCAGAAAGCAAGGAACCCAAACGAGGTCATCACGGGTAAGCTTATCATAAACTCTAGCGAAGTCTATACCTTATTTGATACCAGTTCTACCCATTCTTTTATTTCTCCTACTTGCACTCAACGTTTAAATTTGACTCCGGAGAAATTAGACTTTGACTTATCTGTTGAAACTACGTTGGGAGAAACCTTCATTACATCAACTATTTATAAGTCTTGTTTGGTTCAAATAGGTATCATCACATTACCTGTCGATCTTATTTCATTGAAAATACTTGCATTTGACGTAATTCTAGGGATTGATTGGTTAACTACTCATCATGTAAAAATTGATTATTTTTGTAAGGTTGTTAGCTTTCATATTCCTAACCAACCTATTATGCGAATTCAAGCAACCAAACCATTAAAATCAATCACTATCATCTCAAGCCATAAAGTTATTCGTTTATTAAAAAATGGATGTCAATCTTTCTTAGCTCATGTCACAGATTTAAACAAAAATATGTCAATTTTGAATGATATTTCTATTGTTAATAAATTTCCTGACGTATTCCCTGAAGAACTTCCTGGCCTACCCCCTACCCTCAGAGCGTGAAATTGAATTTTTGTATCGACCTTAAACCCCGTACAAAACCCATTTCCAAAGCCCCATATCGAATGGTTCCTATTGAACTTCAGGAGTTAAAGACCCAACTGCAGGAATTGTTAGACATCGGTTTCATTCTTCCTAGTACGTCTCCTTGGGGTGCTCCTGTTCTATTCGTTAAGAAGAAAGATGGGAGTATGTAACTTTGTATTGATTATCGGGAGTTGAACCATGTCACTGTCAAAAATAGATACCTATTGCCTTGCATTGATGACCTGTTTGACCAGTTGCAAGGCTCCAAATTCTTTTTAAAGATTGATCTTCATTTCGGATATCACCAATTGAAGATTAAAACCGATGACATTCCAAAGACGGCTTTCAGAACTCGGTACGAGCATTATGAATTCCTAGTCATGTCTTTTGGATTGACTAATTCTCCTGCTGCCTTCATAGACATGATGAACCGAGTATTCAAGGATTATTTGGATCATTTTGTGGTTGTCTTTATTGATGACATTCTCATATATTCCAAAAACTGTGAAGATCATGAGCAACACTTGAGGCTGATACTCCAAAAGCTTCGTGAAAACAAGCTTTATGCCAAGTTGAAGAAATACGAATTCTGGCTTGAGGAAGTAGCATTCCTTGGGCACGTGATACCAAGTCACGAAATATCTGTTGACCTAGCAAAGATTGAAGCAATTCAAAGATGGGAGCAACCTAAATCAGTGACCGAAGTACATAGCTTTCTCGGCTTAGCTGGTTATTATCGAAGATTTGTAGAAGGATTTTCTCGAATCGCTACTCCATTAACTCAGCTGACTCAGAAAGATACAAAATTCGGTTAGAGCGAGGAATGTGAGAAGAGTTTTCAAGAACTCAAGAGGAGAGTCATTTTAACACCTGTTCTGATAATACCATCTGGTTCGGAGGGATTTGTCATCTACAGTGATGCTTCAGGCAAAGGGTTAGGATGTGTTCTCATACAACATGGGAAAGTCATAGCCTATGCCTCTCGACAACTCAAAGAATATAAGAGGAATTATCCTACTCATGATCTAGAGTTGGCAGCTGTCGTTTTTGCACTAAAAATCTTAAGGCATTACCTGTATGGGGAGAAAGTGGAGATCTATATGGATCATAAAAGCCTCAAATATTTCTTCACCCAAAAGGAACTCAACATGCGACAACGATGTTGGCTCAAACTGTTGAAAGATTATGATCATACTATTTAATACCACCTTGGAAAAGCAAACGTGGTAGCTGACACACTAAGTAGAAGATCATATGCGGGTACGAGTGCGATATTGTCAATGTAAAGGCCCATTTGTATGACATGCAAATGATGGAGATAGAGTTAAAGACTCCAGGGACCCACGTGATAATGGCAAATATACGAGTAGTGTGACGCCCCCAAATTCAGGTACTTGAAACCCAAACTCGGTGCTTCACGATACCATTTCTATGTGCGAAATAATACAATAATAATAATAATAATATAGATAACAAACTTAATTTACATATGCATCAAAGTTTATTCCCAGGTACGAGACCTTTACACATTCATTACATCATAGATAGTAAATATCATTGTCTTAATAAACTATAACTATTACACATAATATTATAAATCTCATTCGAACAGCTTTTTTTTTCCCTTGTTCTTGCCTGAGCCTTCGGGTTGATCATACTTAACTGAAAACATTTAAATTTAAAGCAAGAATGAGCATTTGGGTGCCAAGTAAGTAATAGCAACAATAAGTATTAGCTGAAAGAATTAAATATTTTCTTTGAATGACACTTCTACAACGAACCAACAGTTGTGAAGTAAGCTAAACCAATAATAACAACATATCAATTTTGTATCAAATTTTTGAAACTACGTACTGACTATAACTGGAGATTAGTCGACAGACCATGAACATTATTTTCTATTTTCAAAAAAGTTTAAACAGAACTTCATCTGTAAACCGTCATAACTTACAGGCACGGGGGTGATCAGCCCGTTATGCCCTGTATTGATCAATACTACGTGCAAGAACGATATTATCGTTCATCTAATCCGCCTTTGGCGCATAAAAGTTTTCCCATGTTTGGGATGTTCATACTTAGTCGGGAATCCGAACCAAAATAATCTGGTTGGATACAATAAAATTCTATCTTGTTCAACAACATTTTTAAGTTTATGTCTAGCTGGATCAAATAGCTTAGACGACTTTTAAATCATCGTATACATACTGGAAATTAATAAGTATGTATCAACATGTGATTAAATACAATGATTATCCCAGTGAGGACACTTGTATAACCATATTTAGAAATTAACGAACAGAATAAATATATGAATTATAATTTAATACTGTATTGATAAACAATGATCGGATAATTTAAGAACTTTATGAATACAAATAACTAAATACATAATCAATAGAAATAGAGGTAATAATCTGGCACAATAATATGATTCTGAAACTTTCTTACTCATGTCCATTGCATAAAGGAAATGCAAAGTTAGGATACTTGCACAATAAAAGGATAGTTCAGATACTTGCCTGAGTTACTGCTTACAATAATGCAACTTAGTTTTATCTTTTATACCGAAACCTAGCATTAATAAGATCATTCGTTCGATTAGAATAATATATCATAACACATAGTACTGCTATTTGCAGTCAACACATAACCTAATCACATTGTCACTTAAGTTTAACAGTCATTGATTTACCAACAGACACGTATCTAGTCGAATTATATAAGTCTAGATCAGTTTCTGAAATATTTTAGTGTACCGACGACTTTATCGGGTAATTATCGAGTCTAAAACTCTATTCTGTAGTTCAATATTCGATTAGATAATTTAAATGTTAGTCATATTACCTTTCATAGCCAAATAATAATTTTAAAATAGTTATTATAATTTATCATGATTTTTCAAACACTAGAATCATTATAAAATGATTTTAAATAATAAATAATTCTATTATCATTAATATTTAATTGATATTAAACTATTAACGAAATCATTGCCAAAATATTAAAGTTATTTATAATATTAAAGTTTAGGGTTTACCTTTTTATGAATAAATTCTGATTTCTTGGCTTATGATCTGTTATTGGAAGTCGTGGGGCTTGATTTAGAGACTGGTACACCTTTGGATTTCGTGGGTTTGAGCTTGAGAGAGTATGGCTAAGTGTGGGTTGCACAAATGAGGTAATAATGCACTTTCTCTCTCTTAATCTATGCAAAGCAATTGATGCAATAAACTTGGCTGTTAGTAATGGCTGAGAGCTGGTGTTTGTAGGCTCATAGCTTAGACTAGGGTGGCTTGCCAAGATATGGTAGGATTTTGTTATCAATAATTCAAGAATGGGACAAAAAGGGTAAAATGGTCAATTGTATTTTAATTTTAATGGTATTCTTGTCCGAGGTACTTGAATTTAGGGTTTAATCACTAGATTTTAAATCTTAAAGTTTTCCAAATAATTTTTAGGGTTTGAAAAATTAAGTTTAAAGTTTAATAAAATTTTAATTAAAACACACTAATTAAATTAGGGTTTTTAATAGAAATTAGGGTTTTAAATAATTAGGGTTTTTTAATATTATTAGGGTTCCCAAATTAACAATTCAATTTACTAAAATAGTAATTAGGATTTCTAATTTTAGCAATTAGGGTTCCTAATTAGCAAATTAGGGTTTATAATTTTAATTAGGGTTTTTCCTAATTAACAGAAATTCTATAATACGCAATATAATTCATATAACACAATTTCTGACTGATCTTAAACTCCAATTTTGAGTTTCCAATTATGGTTTATAACAGTAATACTAGGGTTTGTCGTGATACACCATAATTGACTAACCATTATCAGTCTACACATATGCAGTATATATTTATAGCACTGAAAAATCAAAATATAATTAATATTATATTATTATTCTCATCCCTTGATCAAAACCCAAATTTAGGGTTTGGATTCCATATCTGGTTTATCTTTCATATACAAATTTAATAATTAAGTTAAAATAATTAACTTAAATATACTGAACAAATTCATATAATAAAATATTTATTATTATAATTATAATACTCATTTCATATATTATTTAAATAATATAAAATCATGTTTTCATGGAAAATAATTAATAAAATATTTACTGCTACCAAAATTAATTACCAAAAGAATGTAATTTATAAAGATTAAAAATTCTAAAAAATTTATTTATAATTATTCGTTAATAAATATATTTTCATTTATTACAAATATACATACGCATTACCTGACACACATTCCTACCATTAAAATAAAAAAAAATTATATGAAAAATTTCTTATTTATTTATATAGAAAATATCGGCTGTTCGAATGAGATTTATAATATTCTGTGTAATAGTTATAGTTTATTAAGACAATGATATTTACTATCTATGATGTAATGAATGTTTAAAGGTCTCGTACCTGGGAATAGACTTTGATGTATATGTAAATTAAGTTTGTTATCTATATTATTGTTATTATTATTGTACTATTTCGCACATAGAAATGGTATCGTAAAGCACCGAGTTTGGGTTTCAAGTACTTGAATTTGGGGGCTTCACAAGTAGAACTGACTTTAATCGATAAAGTTAAAAATGCTCAAGCTACAGACCTGGAGCTGATGCGTATGAGGAAGAAAGTGCAAGAAGGTGCTATCCCGAATGCAAGAATTGATGAAGAAGGAATACTACGAGTCAACTCTAGACTTTGTGTTCCTAACGACCCTGATTTAAAGTATAAAATTATGATTGAGGCGCACAACACACCATTTTCAATCCATCTTGGGAGTACCAAAATGTATCATGATCTTAGACATACATTTTGGTGGAGTAATATGAAGAGAGAGATAACGGAGTTTATCTCAAGGTGTCTAACTTGTCAACGAGTCAAAGCGGAGCATCAAGTGCCAAAAGGTCCATTGCATCCACTTGAAATTTCAGAATGGAAGTGGGAGCACATTACCATGGATTTCGTTACTGGTCTTCCCAAGGTTTATCAAGGCATAGATGCAATTTGGGTCATTGTTGATAGATTGACCAAGTCTGCTCATTTTTTACCTATACGAGAAACTTATACACTTGAACGTCTTGCTCGTATGTACATAAATGAGATTGTAAGACTTCATGGTAGGCCAATATCCATAGTTTTTGATCGAGATCCAAGATTCACTTCACGATTTTGGGTTAGTTTTCAAAAAGCTATGGGCACAGATTTGCAATTCAGTTCGGCTTATCATCCTTAAACGGACGGGCAGTCAGAGAGGACTATTCAAACTCTTGAAGGTCTATTAAGACTTTGTGTCCTTGACTTCAAGGGAAGTTGGGACAAGTTCTTACCATTGGTGGAGTTTTCCTACAACAGAAGTTATCAAGCAAGTATTAGCATGGCTCCATTTGAGGCGTTGCATGAAAGAAAGTGTCGTTCTCCAGTATGCTGGGATGAGGTGGGTGAAGCAACGTTATTGGGACCGGAGTTGGTACGTATGACTACAGAAAAGATTCAAACGATCCGACAACGTATAAAAACCTCACAAAATTGACAAAAGAGTTATGCTGATCTTCATCGAAAGGACGTGGAATTCAATATTGGAGATCATGTGTTGTTACGTGTTGCTCCATGTAAAGGAGTTACGAGATTTGGAAAGAGAGGAAAGCTCAATCCTCGATTCATTGGCCCATTTTTAATCCTTGACCGAGTAGGAACTGTGTCCTATAGACTCGCTTTACCGCCAAGTATGTCTCGTGTTCATAACGTTTTTCACATATCTATGTTATGTAAATATGTGGAAGACCCGAACCATATTATTGAGTTAGAACCAGACGAAATAGCGGAAGATTTAACGTATGAAGAGGTTCTTGTTAAAATCTTGGATAAGAAGGAACACATTCTACGCTCCAAGGTTATACCTCAAGTCAAAGTGTTGTGGAGAAACCACGATGTTGAGGAAATGACCTGGGAGTTAGAATCTGAAATGAAATCAAGGTATCCTCACCTCTTCAACATACCAGGTATGTACCCTAATTTTGAGGGCGAAATTTCATAAGAAAGGGAGATGGCAACTTTTATGAATAAAGATGAATTTTTTCGATAAATATCATTTTTAAAAATTAAGGTGTGAAATTGTTATAATGTTATAATTTTGGGTAATATTTATAAATTTTGCAAAGTAAGCAAGTTGTTATAAAATATTCGATTGGTCGGAGAATATTCATTTTAACAGAGAATATTCGTACGACGGCACAATCATTGATGGAACCCACAACAGAATTATTGTCGGAATGAGAAAACGACAGAAATATCTTTTTATAAAAATAACGGCGAAAGTTTTACCGTTAACTATTCAAATACCGGGTGGTAAAAGTACAGTAATACGCGTGGTTGCATAGTAGCACACGGTATTGATTATTGATGCTTACGTGAGAAGTCACTCAGTTATAATCAATTATTGCTACAGTAATTGCTGAATCATATCTCTTATATTATTGATTCAATTATTATCACAGAATGTAATGACAAAACAACTGCTAATATTGTACAGAAAAGTAAGCAGTTATAATTATCTACAGGGTAGAAGGAGTTTCTGCACGTTTTACCCTTGTCGACAAATGCAAGGAGTGCTGCTCCAATTGTCAAGGGTAAAGTCCTGGTGGACTGCTGTGATGGAGGGACTGTCATTGTCCTCCTTTTCCCGAATTATAACCATGATATCTGAGTAATCATTGTCTGGGATGTATTTATTCATACCTTCGGTATGGACAATGATGCGTATGTTTGACAACCTCCTAGCGATGTCTTGTTTAATTTTTTGTTCCCTTCCTTCCACTTTGGGATCTGGAACCGGAACCTCTTTTCCTTTGACCGATATTGGTTTAAAAAATAACATAGTCATCACATGGGCGGGCACCTTTACCGGAGACCGTACAGGCTCAGGATCTGTAGGTTGAGATAATCGCCATGTGGCTGAAGATGAAGGAAACTGTTTGTGCTTATGAGGATTCCTTTGACTAGAACTGGCAGTATAGCCTAGTCCAGCTGTCCTTGTTTGACTGGACACTTGAATTGGGCGCTTAATGCCCTGATGATCTTTACCAAACCCTTTTCCAGGTTGATAACCCAATGACATCATTTCTTGAGTGGTCGACATTACTTCAGCAGAAATCTTGTGTATCAAAGGTGGCGCCCTAATAGGATGATAGTGAGTGTTGCTCACCTCCAGGGCATGGAAACTGACCAGCTCAACTTTTAAATTAAAGCTGATGAGTGGTATGTCACCTTATTCAGAACATTCCAGCTCAACATTAACAGTGACTAGGCTATTGTTAATGATGTATTTGAGTTTCTAGTGAAGGGTGGAAGGGACGGCTCTGGCCATATGAATCCACGGTCTTCGCAAGAGTAGGTTTTATCCTATAGTAATTTTGAGCACATGAAAGGATACGTTAAATGTATGTGGACCAATCTCCACAGGCAGTTCAATATCCCTAACAGCATTTCATCGGGATCCATCAAAAGCTTTGATAACTGTATGGCTTCTTTTGATCCTCTTGAGATTGATATTCATTTTCTCCAAAGTGGCATAAGGTCAGATATTCAAAGATGAACCTCCATCGATCAAAAATCCTCCTACCATGTATCCGGAGGATAACACTGTTATGTGCAACGACTTGCAATGACCAGTCCCTTCGGGAGGTATGTCGTCATCAGTGAAAGATATCACATTGTTGTTAAAAATGTGATTAACCAGATGCTGGAATTTTTTAACATCCACTGATTTCGAAAAATGGGCTTCTTCCAAAACCTTTAGCAAAACCTTCCTATGGTCTTTAGAAGAGAAAACCAAGTTTAGTATGGAAATTTTTTGTGGAGCTTCTCTCAAGCTTAAAACCACCTTGGCTTCATTATGGCCCATAATACGGAGGAACTCTTCAATTTTCTCCATGGGAATTTTCCCCTTTAATTTGATGGTAGGCTTCATCACCCTTTGGGGAAGATACAGTGAATTTTCCTTCGACACTGCAACAGTTGTATGAGATGTGGATCCTACAACCTCTTGTTGGGTAAAATCTAATTACGCACAACACGCAAGTATACGTGGTCAACAAGTAATAAAGTGATAAGTTGAGTATCGTTCCCACAGAGACTAATTAGCAATAACCTTAACTTATAATTACCAATCTTCTATTAACCCTAATTTTATTAAACAAATCAACTCAATAATTTAAATTAACGCAACTAAAATTAAGAATAATTAAAGTAACACAAAATTACCACGAATATCAAAATCTGAAATTTCAAACAATTAATGGAGGATTAGACTTATGATTTCACCCTAAGCTTCACTTTGATTTTAACACCTTTATCCCAATTCAACGCACTATCCCAGTTTATTAATCAAGAACACGAATGTAGTATTAACCACCTCTCAATGCACTAATACCGTATTAACATCAATCCATAATTAAGATAGAAATCTGTTAAACACCTTAATCAACTAACCCACTATATCTCTATGTGAATTACAATTGAAAAAGGTTGAAGTAAGTTCTTTATCCGATTACATGCGGTGTCAAGCATATCTCTACCTTAACACTCATCAAGTTTAAGCTACTAACAAAATCCTGAACACATGCTATATCAACTAGGTCTAGATTTGAATATCCTCTCTCGATGCCATCCAACTCCACAAAGAATTGTTGATCAGGTAATTCATAGATTCAAGCACAAATCAATATAGATAAACTGGAGATAGCTTATTAAAATGGAAATCAAAGTTTACAAAACCATCGATTCGCTTAAGGATCCATCACAAGCCTAAAAGTGAATTAGTTCATAATAAACGAAATAAACACTGAATAAATCATAGAAATCATTCTTCCAATTACAAATAATAATCTAACACGAAGAATATAGAAAAACACCCTTCACAAAGACTAGAATTGCAGTTATCTTGAAAAACTCCTCGAAATACTCCTCCACACTTGCTATCAAAAATTGAACGTAGATCTCCGTAATATGTCTCTCCTCTCTCTTTTTTTCTTGAAGTTGTTGTTCCTTTAGTATATCATGTCCAACACATAAGTCCCAGCCGAATTCTCTATCAAATAGAGTTATATTACCATGCAAATAGCTAAAATTCATGCCCAGGAGGAATTGCAAACATAACAGGACACTCAAATTTTCCACCCCCCCCCCTCGCCCGCCTCGGCGGGGGTTTATATACTATGTAAGACCGCCCCGACGGGCTATGTTCCTATCTTGCTCATATGAAGACCCCCGCCCCGGCAGGAGTGTGTAGCCTAATAACACCCGCCTCGGCGGGCTTATCTTCTATTAACTCACTTCGCTACTCTACTAACTTGCTTTCAATTATGCTCCATTTGATTCCAAATCACACCAAATATCTCCAAATGTACGTTGAGTGCCACAACCACCATTCTACACATGAAATAACATAAAACAAGTAAAAGTGAACATGATCACAATAATTTAGCAAGAAATAAGCATGAATTGAATATTAAATCGCGTATATAAAATACACTTATCACCTCTCCATAATTCCATGGCACTCTTTATAGGCTGACAACAGGATATTGTGGTCTGAATGGCAAGATGATTGGCTTTAGTGCAACCACTTTCAAAGGATTATCAACACCTTTAAGTTGAATTGATTGTATTGTGAGTGGTCTGGCAGCCTCATCACCCTCAGCGGATATAACTACTACGACCTCCTTTCATTTTGTAGGAAATGTGTTCCCACTCTCTAGTAATAAAGTGTCATCGTCTGCCATCTGCAGGACATTGCTGTCAATTAAATTCTAAATAAGATGGCGGAGTGCCCAACATTCTTCTGTGTTGTGACCGCGAGAATGGGAGTGGTACTGGCATACTCCATTATAATTGAACCATCTTAAATAGGGATTGATTGGAGGTAACAGATCTTTGATTCTTCCTTCATTAATCAGCATCTGAAATATCTCCTCCATTGGTTGGCCCAAATAGGTGAATTCCCTCTTATTGGAAAAATCCTAATGGGATTTTGCACCTGCTCTTATTGTAATTTTATCCTCTAGTGTTTCACTTCCTGGAGGCAATGATGGAGTATTCATAACAAAAGGAAGGAGACTAGCATGCTCCTGGCTGACTAATTGGCATGTGACTTGGTGTTGATGTATCACCAGTTCTGCCAATTGGTTGACTTTCTTACAAAGAGCTTTCATCTTTCGTTCCATCATAAACTGGAACTATGCATAATCCCATTTGTCAGCACCATCCTTGCTAGTTTGGGAGGATTCACCACCATAATTGGAACTTTGTCCACTGCTCCAATTAATCATATTAACCTCTTCTTCTTTGTGTTGAGGAAGATAGTTATCTTGCACATGAGGTTGGTCAGGTTTAGTCACCACGATCTCACAATTATCAATCAAATCCTGGATCTTATGTTTCAAGGCCCACCAATCCTGAGTATCATGTCCTGACGCTTTAGCATGATAAGCACACTTCCGATTAGCATTAAAACCCTTCGGGTTGACTGGTGGAAGAAGATGAGTAATTTTCTTCTGAGTTGTCAGAAGATTAAGAATGTTCTCGAGTGAGTCCCCTAAGGGTGTGAACACTCGATTGCGTCTGACTTCTCCACTCTTGGGCAATGGAGGATTTGAAGACTGTACTTGAAAGGGGGAGTAATTTCTCCTCTGAATAGGAATGTTCTGACTGCCTTTCTGACCTTTTAGTATCAAGGAAACATCCTCATCTTTCTTCTTATGGACCATCCGGGGGTTGTTTCCATAACTTCCAGATTAGATGTGCTCAGCAACAGCTTTAACGACGGCAAGGTCTTGAATCTTTCCTGATTTCAATCCCATCTCAGCCATCTCTCTATGTTTAATCATTTCAGAAAATGGCTTGCCAATGCCAGCTAAAACTCTCTCATAGAAAGGAGCTTCTTGTATGTTTATGAAGGTCATCACCATCTCAGACTCAGTCATAAATGGAATAACTTGAGCAGCAAGGCGCCTCCACCTTTGAGCATACTCTCTGAAAGACTCATTGGCATGCTTCTTGACCTTGGTAATTTGGTACCGGTCTGGAGCCATCTGAGATTGGAAACTGTACTGACTGAGAAAGGCATGAGCTAGCTCTTTCCAGTTATGAATCTTGGAATTGTCTAATCTGTTATACCACGATCGGGCTTCTCCAGTCTGACTTTTTTGGAATAGCTGCATTCTGAGCTTCTCATCCTCGGCATAAGATCTAAGTTCTCCAATGAATACCTTCAAATGTGTGTAAAGATCCCCTAACCCATAATACTTTTCAAAGTCAAGAGTTTTAAACTTCTCTGGATAATGCACACCAGGGAATATACAAAGGTCAGCATATAAAACACTCCCGTGTGCTCCAATTCCTTTGATAGACTAAATGGTCTCTTCCATTTGAAAGACTTTTTTCTTGATATCACTAGTGTCTAGATCTTCTTTGAGATGGGTGATTTTAGGGATTTTATTAGTTTTGTCCAGCTGAGACTCAGGTATGTGAGCTTTTTATCCAGACCTTGAGTTCCTCCATGTGTAGAGGATTTTGTATGTACGACCATTCGTGGACCCTGAGTGGACTGGTGTAGTTCTTTAAGCAGAACAGCTAACTCTGTAATTTGGTTGCTTAGTCCTTTGAACTCCTCACGAGTGACAGGAGTAGGACTAGACTGGCCAGATGTAGCCATGGTTGGTTGTAGGCTTTTTGCCTTTTTGGACTTTAAACGGGTAGTAGGTCCAATTGTTTCCCTACAAAAAGACTTATGTAGTTTAGTCTTAGGGAATGTATAAATGATTTACATGCTATGTAATATGTCTGTTATAGGAGTGTTTATCCTACAAAACGGGTGTCAGTTGTTTGTAAGATAGCATGGTAAAAAAAAGGGATGCATGTACACATTTTCCTTTGTACTTTCCATTATAATGAGATTAACATGGAATGAAATTACAAGTAATTGAATTTACAAGTAATTAAAATGGGAAAGTATGAAGAGACTTCCCTCCGTGTTTGGTTTATCAAAGGCTGACCTATCTTAGGTTACTCTCGCAGCTTTTTGGCATGAAGGTTCCCAGATCATCATAATTTACTTGACGAGAAGTTAATCCGGTCTTTCAACTGGAGCGAATCTGGGTGGTGCCTTTCCTAAGCCTCATTGGAATTAGTCTCCCTACGAGTCTAGTAATCAAACACCGATAGTATAGCCTCCTGGTGGTGGAACCACACAACATACATTCACATTCAACGTGTCTCACCGTATAAAAATGATGACATGTGTGAAGCACTAATATCACAGGCAGATATAGTGTAAAGCATAAAGTGCAGTAAGTAAATGCATTCGTACACATTCATTCAAATGTAAATGCAACATCCATACACAAGCATATAATAGTTTTAAAAAGTTTTTAGTAGCGGCATAAGCCCTCTTACTGGAGATCCCCAGCGGAGTCGCCACCTGTCGACATCGGGATTTTTACTGTCCCTTTTCTGTTCTTGTCTTTTGGTGTTCTCATGTTAGGTGAAATTTGTTTGAAAAAACAAGTTGTGAAAAGGTCCGACATGTATATGTCGACGATTGGACTGTAAGAGTCGCCAGTTGGTATTTTTAAATGGTTGCACCAACTCAACAGAGAAAAGGTTTGCACATTAACCAAGTGATGTAACACTGATAAACTGGTATGTGAAACCGAGATTCATTAGGGTCCGGGGGCTTGATTATGCGGAGGGAAAGTGTTAGGCACCCCCGACATCCGTGTTACCACGGTGACCGCCACTTTTCAATTAAACTGTTATATGAATATGTGTGTGTGTGTAGGTCAATGTGCAGTTATTTGGAAGTAGTGCTATGCCTCGTTCGCACCTATATAGAAAGGGTTTAAATTTGTACAAAAGTTTAGTTTTAACAAGATATAGAAATGATGTTTTGTAAAAGAGGTTTTTCAAACCCTTATGCTCAATAGTAATTGAGGCCTTTGATACTTCCATTTTATTAAGTGTTCGGCTTGATTGTTTTTATTTTCGAGATGCGAAGCATCTTCGAGAAAATAATATACATAGCAGTGTCGAACTCCTTATGGGCATGAGAGTCATCTAAGGAAATTCAAACACCGTGAATAATTTACAAGCTGATTACAGCTGAAAATGTCCATCACGGGAACTGAATCTAGATTCAAAAGACTGAATCTGTGATCACATGATTCCTAGGCTCACATGATGCTGCAGTTTATATGAAAGCTGTAAGCAGTTATCTATATGAAAGCTATAAATATTTATATATACAGATGATCAACCACCACGAAGCGAACTTCATAGGGAACTAGAAATGTAAATATATAAAAGCGGTAAATATATATAGAGAGACAATCGACCACCGCGAAGCAACTCCATGGGGGATTAGAAAAGTAAATAAAGCAATAAATACAATCTACTGCCACGAAGTAAACTCCAGGCAAGATAAAATATAAATAAAGCAATAAAAGGCCACGAAGTAAACTCCAGGCCTGACAAAAATGTAAATATATATATATATAAGCGGTAAATGCACCGGATATTATATCCAGGCTCAATCAAAAAGAGTTTAATGGTAATAATATATATATATAAGCAGTAAATGCTCCAGGCTCATCGAGCAGAGTTCGAAAATAGTTTATATATATATAAGTAATAAAAACCCACGGACTGAAGTCCGAGCATACACACGCAACACAACTCTCAACGTGAAGAACGGTGTGTGCATAGTAGTGGAGAAAGGCTTTAGGAAATGTAAGAAGGCTTACAGTGGACTTCCAAAGAAGACTTCAATAGCTTTAAGTGGATGAACACTCGGCTCCCGTCGGTAAAATATAGCAAAGTATAAGCTTACAAGTGTTTAAAATGAGAAAGCACTCAGTTTATAGTGTGTATAGAGCAAATTGGACAGGGCTTCCTCACCTTTTTCCTCTTATAAATGGCCACCCCAAGCCCTCTATTTATAGAAGGGGTGCAGCAGTGTACTACCTATGCACCCAGTAGATGCACCAACATTCAGTAAATGAACCAATATGTATGGCAGATGCACAATGGGCCACGCCCGGGGTTCCCAGCTCTGCAGTCTGTCACATCTCAAAGTACGTGCACGCATGCAATGTGATGTCCTCTCAAACTTTTAGAACTTCAATCTGGGCATCCGATTAAGGTGTATAAGACCTGTTTTGGAGTGTTGTTATTGAGAGCTACACAAATGACATGGGATTAGAGGTTGTAAGAAGTCAGGAAGATGGGACCATGCCCTTGGTCTTCAAGCTTCAAATTCAATCCGGTGTGTTGTCCTATGTGGTAGTCACTCAGGATTGGAGCTATTGGTTCTTGTAGGACACTGTTGTGTAGAATGTATGTTAAAATGTTGTTGAGACAACGCAATGTGGGATCGAGATGGAAAAATAACGATTTTACCCCTTACCAGGGTAATCTCCAGTTTGAGCTGATTTAGAAATTGTTGCTTAGGGTTATCTCTGAGATTGGACTGCTGCAAGTACTGGATGTCCTCAAGGTTATCTTTGAGGTGTGCCTAACCTCCCGGGGTTATCTCTGGGTTTGGGACTGAGTGCCTCGGGGTTATTTTCGAGGTTAAAGCTGATTGCTGGGGGTTGAAACAAGCCTTTCTGGGGTCATCTCCAGAACTGCGACTGCATTCCTCGGGGTCATCTCTGAGGTTAAGGCTAAAACTCCCGGTGTTGTTTTCAGGATTGGAATTGAGTATATCAGGGTTGTCTCCGAGATGGAACTGCCTTCTCCGGTGTTATTTCCAGGATTGAGTTGAGTTGTCCTCCAGGGTTATCTCTGAAAGATGATTCTGCCCTCCTGCACATGTTAGTAATAGGAATGAAAAATTTCGAGTGTCTACACTCGCTCATGCATAAGACATGCCCAAAGACTTCGCATCACCGAGAGCTTCGCCCATCGCGACTCTTCGCCCATCAAGCTGACTCGTCATTTGTCCATTTCTATTATATGAACCCCAAATGGGTCTCACTCCCCCATCATTAGCAGGTGCAAATGCGTTATCCACCTGAGGCACCTCACCTGCTTTATTCTCCACCATGGTAGCCTCTTGGGAGCTTATTTTGTCAGTCAGTTCACTCCCATGGATATCTCTTCCTTTTTTCGACATTGATCTCTGAAAAGTCCTCACTAAGAAGAGATCTCTAGGATTGAATCTCCCTAATCACTATGGAACAAGTGAGATCAAGAGCAGGATGCAAAACCCCCAAATTTATAACCTAGGTTCTTCAAGAATAAGAGAGAAGGAGTCCCACAAACCAAAGGAGTTTACCTGAAAAGGGGGAGGTCACAAATTAAAAGGAATTTCCAAGGAAATCGGATTTAAAGGTACTTTTACTGTTTAAATCATAACTTTTAATTCGTAACTCCGATCAGGGCCCGTACTATATCAAAATGACCGTATCAACGGGCTCTACAAAAGTCATGGCCTATGGCCATGATATATACTTTTAAATGCCCTAAAAAGCCTTAGAAGTGCATATTTTGGCCTCCTAAAGTTTTTCCAATTTTGTTAAATTTAAACATAATGCCCTCCTCTCCAAGTTCTGTTGGACGTAGGTCATTGGGGGGAAAATGATGGGTCTAGTCCAAGGATCCAGTTCATCTCGTAAGCCCAATACAAAATATAGGACTAAGTTCAAGGAGTCTGGCGAGCCCAACAAATGTGGTCCATCATGGTTGGGTTAATTGAGCTCGTCAGTAATAAGTTACGCACGCCCACATCATGAAGGAAGTGGTCATGCCTCATCCCCGGATCTCACGGATAGCACGTCAACCATCTTATATGTTAGGAAGAGGTTGAGAGCTCCACTAAAGTAGTGGTTTTAGTGGCTACATGTCCACCCCAAAACTGTCACGGGGTCGCTATAAAGTGTACGCCTCACCATCACTTGAAAAAAAACTCACTTTTGTACCATTCTCCTTTCTCTTTAAGCTTGTAATCTCTGTACTCTTTCCAACACACTTGACATAATATAAGGGCTGGAGACTAGAGCCATTCAAAAGTAGAATAGGTATAGGCTCTCAGGATGATTCACAAAAGGGGGAGAGTCGATGTCTGCCATAAAGGCACATGCCAAAAAACTAAGGCACCCCGACGAGGGGCGCCCATCCAAGATTCCCGGACAAGATGCCAGTGAAGTCATATCCTTCTCAAATGAGGACTTGAAGGGGATTCAGCACCCACACGACAACCCCCTGGTGCTTACCATGACTATGACCAATTTTTAAGTACGCAGAATCCTAGTGGACAGTGGCAGCTCTGCCGATATCTTGTTCGTAGAAGCTTATGACAAGCTTAACCTGGGCAGAGAGATATTGCAGCCTATCAGGTCATATCAAAGTTGAGGTTCGGCACCAGCCGAAACCCATGTGATATGCTAATATTTTAACGTAAAGACTGATACTTTAAACCACGTGTAACTTGTGTGATTAGGTTGAAAGTAATATGCACACAAGCCAATCTTGTTTGATGATAAAGTATATACTTTGTAACAATCTTATTCATTTATTAATTAAAAGTATTAATTTATTAAAGGCTTTTAATTATCTACGTGATGTTGCTTTATAATATGTGATAAACCTATAGTTTTAAGAAATGATTTTAGAATAATGATGATGATCATTCTAATGAGATCTAAATTCTTAGAAAGCTTAAAACTAAAATAGTTCCCAATCGTTGGATTACTAAATTGAGGATTAGTGAATTCAGATAGATTGGTACATACGTTGCTTGCCCATTGGATGAGGATTATTGATCTCATGATCATTTGTGTGGAGACACTAACGCAAGTATGTAGGTGCTTATTAGAGAATAAGTACACTGAACGTGGCTCGCTAAGGAATACCTAATAGAGTTTTACTTGCATATCAATAGGAATTCATGTAGTTATAGTAGTACAAGTGATCTTTGGACTTGAGATCACCATAGTATCATGCGTATGATGAGTTATACTTTGACTTATTCCTTAAGACCCTTAGGGTATATCAAAGGGTATGCTTGGGTATAATAAGTTATACATGGAGATAATGTATGATCAATAAAGAATCTACCGCTTCTAGTAAAAGAAGAGAAATGTCCTATGTGATTCGATAAATGACAACCTAGTAGTCCTTGGCCAAGGCAAAATGAAATTAGAAAGGAGTTTCTAATTTGCATTATTTGGAGTTGTGCATTTAAGAGTTGAAAAATATATAATTAAATAAAATAAGACTTGACAGTAATTACATGTTTTATATTTAATTGGGACATTGTATGGTGGAATGATTGAATTGTGCGGTAACTATTTACTCAAAGGTTCTGTTATGATTAATGTTAAAATCTATATTATCTGAAAAGTCGTTAATCGCTAGGGAGGCTTATCCCTATTGTAGAATAAATATTATTTATTTAAATAAATTAATAGTTTAATTTATTTATTTAAATAAGATTAAAATTATTATAATTGATTTATTCGCAACCGGTTTAATATGGAGAACCTAAAGGGTCACACCATAAAAGGAAGAATAATTATTTAAGAAACAAATGGCATAATCGTAATAATAAGTTAAGTGTATTTTATTTAATCTATGGTAATTGAATAAATTAAATAGCTTAATATTTATTATTTAATATTTTGGAAATATTAAATATAAATTAATAAAAGAAGTCTTATTATTATTATTATTACTATTATTATTATTATTTAATTCCTAAAGGAGTTTGAGAATTAATTAATAAAAGTACTCTCATATATCCTAATAAGATTAGGAGGCTAATTAATTAAAAGAGTTTAATTAATTATTCCTAATAAGATTGGGAGCCTAATTAATTAAAGGTGTTTAATTAATTAAAATAAAAACTAATTCCTTAATTATTAAGGAGGGTTGCATACATCTATAAATAAAGAGAGTCTTATTATGGGTGTGAGGTTGTTGACTTTTTTACAACAGATGTAATTTTAATAGTTGGGATAGAACACCATTTTCTATGAGAGATAGAAAAACTATAGTTTTGTCAAATACCTATCTTCTTGAATCTTTCTTCTTCCTTGGTGGATCACCTCTAGAGGCCAAACACTTGGTGGCTAACATTGATCAAAAAAAGGAACAAAACCCGGTGGATTCAAGTTGAACGCGAAAGGATTTAGAGGTGAACTTGTACCTGAGGAAGCTCGAATCTTCAAGGGTATAATTATTGTTCATTATCTTTTCATTTAATTAATAATTGTGCATAAAGGATGATCCGGGTATATGGTTTGTAAATTTTAAAACTCTTTTTCATCACATTTCCGCTTTCTTTGTGGAATTTGATTGCGTTCATGAATATTACAAACCTAACAGTGGTATCAAAGCCAAACTTTTATGTGAATTATTAATTGTTTTGATTTAATATATGTGTTGATATGTGTTTAGAATAATTTAATTGGGCATAACTTGTTGTATAAATTTTATTTAAAAAAAAGGATTCGCGAATCATGTTTTTCAAAAACCGCTGATCATGTACATGCAGATATGTTTAGTTATAATAGTTATATTATATATGATATAATATATAGTTATATTATCTATGATATGATTTTGTTATCCCTAATATGGTGATATTATATATATATATATATATATATATATATATATAATATTCTTAATAATTTTATAATTAAAATAAAAAGTTTATTTTAATCTTAAAATAAAAAAGGTTTATTTTAATTTTAAAATTAAATTTCATGCTAACTAATTAGAGTTGGAATAGGATTCTATGATAACTAATTGGAGTTGAAATCAGATTCATGTTTCCTTAAATAAAGGAGTTTATTTAGACATGGAATAAGATTTCATATTATTCAAAATAAAGGAGTTTATTTGTGAATAGGAAAGAGAATCTGTATTTTCTTAAATAAAGGAGTTTATTTAGATATGGAATAAGATTTCATATTATTCAAAATAAAGAAGTTTATTTGTGAATAGGAAAAAGAATTCGTGTTTCCTTTAATAAAGGAGTTTTTTTTTACTTAGAATTAGATTCCATAATTAATTAAAATAAATGAGTTTATTTTGATTAAAGATTTTGATTAAAATAAAATATTTTATTTTATTCAAAATAGGATAAATTAAAATAAAATAGATTTATTTTGATTTAAATTTGGATTAAAATAAAGGAGTTTATTTTGATTCAAAATTAGATTTTATGCCAACTGAATTTACCCATTAAATGATATCAATATATATATTGAATGTTTATTATTCATGAGATGAATGTTATTTTATTGATGCATATGGTGATGTGTATGATAATAAATGGGATTGATTATGGACCATTGACCAATGTGATTGGATTTTATTTGGATGCGTGAATGTGTGAGTTTTATTAAATGGGGTCTGAGTACCTCGTCTTCTCTAAATTTTTTTAATGTAAATTCTAACTCCCTCCTATGTACTTCCCCTTGACTGCTGATCAAGGTTTCTATTTATTTTAAATAGTTTTGTAATAGGAATAGTTAGAATTAATTTTGAAGAATTAGAGCAAGGAGCGCTTGAAGACCCGTTTGTAATGGAGCCCGGGATTTAAATGTAATAGTTATATTTAAATTTAAATCTTTCACCGTAGGTTTGACCTCTTGGTGCACTTGATGGCTCTAGTGAACCAAAGTAGAATAAAGTTCATAATCAATCCGGGTAGAATATAGCGTGTCCAAAGTATATATATATATATATATATATATATATATATTATGCAAACATGTTTCTCATGTTAATTAATATGACGCGTATTTTATATATGTGTGTGTGTGCATGCGCGCTACATAAGATGAGACAAATTAATAACAAACCCCTCAAAGATTTTATATTAAGTCCTAAGCGTTCAAAGATATTTGGAATATCGAACGTCGCCTTCTAGCATAATAAAAAATAATAGAGTATCAATTAATTATTATAAGTTTGTTGTGTCACTACAAGGCTTATCTTAATTCTTTGAGATGTTAATTTTATCACATTTGATGCTTATAAAGAAAATTAAACAATGTTATTTTGTTGTGTCACCACAAGGACAATGTTTTTCTTTTTTGAATATATGAAATTTCTAGGTTGGACTTAACTTATTTTGATTCGGATGTGCCACCACTTGATCAAAATAATCTAAGAGGCAAAATAAAAGGAGTTATATGATGATGTAATTGACAAGAGTTGTCTACCTATTTATTTATATATAGTTTATTGTGTCACCATAAGGCTATATACATTTGAAATGGGATCCTTATTCTCACTAATAAATCTTTAATTAGATTTTGCCGAATTATATTAGTGAGGGTAATATAGTTTGAAAAAAATAATGGGAGATACCAATTTAAAAACAAGACCTAAATTATTTTGGTAATTAATAAAAGAATGTATGATATAATGTTGTTAAATTACAAATTCATTTACAGAATTTTATAATATCTAAATTTACTATCACTGCGTAGCATATTAAATTCTAAATTAATCGGACCGTATTAAATGGATTGGTTAAGGAATTTGAGAATAGTTCTCACGGCTGAAAAGCTATCATATGTCCTTAATACGCCTATCCCTGCACTTGTTGCAGAAAATGCCTCTGAGGAAGACATTGCTGCTTTTAGAAAGTGGCAAGATGATGCAAAGTTGGCTCAATGCATCATGCTCGCATCCATGAGTAATGAGCTTCAGCGTCAGCATGAAACTATGAATACTCCTACTATACTCCTGCACATCAAGTAGTTGATGGTGAGGAAAGTAGGACTGATAGATATCAGATATCTAAGGAGCTCTTCCGATCTAGAATGACCAATGACACTACAGTACAGACAAAAGTCCTTAACATAATCAATTTGATTGATCAATTAAGACAACGAGTTTTTGTCATGGATGGAGAGTTGAGTCAAGATTTGATCTTGCAGTTACTCCCGGACTCCTTCTCACAATTTTTGTGAATTTTTTCATATGAACAAACTAGATATCAGCTTCGCCGATTTACTTAACATGTTGAAAAATGTTGAGAGTCACTTTCCAACCAAGAAAGGCCAAGTCTTACTGGTAGGGGCCAAAGGATCTTCTAAAAAGAAGAACGATTCTAAGAAGGTAAATAGAAAAGACATAAACAAAGGATAATAAGAATAAAACTGATACGGATAACAAAGAAGTTTGCTTCCACTACAATAAGCCTGGACACTGGAAAAGAAACTGCGAAAAGTCTCTTGTAGAGGCTAACCAGAAGAAGCTTAGTGAAGCTTCGGTTACAAATATTGTTTTATTTCATGATTGAAATAAATTTTTCTTTAAGTCAAGGTTCTACTTGGGTATTGGATACCGGCTTTGGTTATCATAACTATAGATTTATGAAGGGACCAAGCACAAGTAGAAAGCTAAACAAAGATAAGTAATCTATGTGTGAGAAATGAAGCAAAGGTTGTTACATTAGCCATAGAAACTTATAGTTTAGCAATGCCTACGGGCAAATCTATTAAGTCAATAAGTTGTTATTGTATTTCAGTTCTTGTTAGAAACATTATTTTTATTTTATTTTTGGACAATGAAATTGTTGGTATTATATTTAAGAACAATTGTTGTTCTATTTATAATAATAATGTTTTGTATAGAACTGGAATATTACTTAATGGATTTTGTATACTTGACTTACGTGAAAAATTATTTTGCAAATTGAACAAACTAGTATAAGAAAAGGAGATGATCATTCAAAAAGTTGAATGTGTGTATTTGCTGAAATATAATTATGAATTATTTAAAAGGTTCAAAGAATTCAAAAGTGAAACTAATTTGAAAAGTATTAAGATTTTTTGATTAGACCAAGGAATAAATTCTCGTGTAATAAGTCTCTAGATCATCTCAAATGGTTTTCTCATAATGGACGCCTCATGATATGCAATAATTGATTGATGTATCTGAAAGGAAAAATCGTACCTTGTTGGACATGGTACGGTCCATAATAATTTTCCCGACATTTAAGTATTCTTCTAGGGTAATGTCATAGAAATGGCTACATATCTATGAAAAAGGTAACCTCAAAATTTGACCCCAAGACTCTATAAGAGTTATGAATAGGGAGGATTCCTAATCTTAAGTATGTTAAGATAAGGGGTTGTCCAGCTTATGTGAAAAGGTTTCAACGGATAAGCTTGGGATAAGATTTGACAAGTACAGATTTGTGGGACATCCTAAAGTAAGTTTAGGGTATATGTTCTATAATCCTACTTAGCCAAAGGTGTTTATTGGGAAACACGCTACCTTCTAAGATAAAGGTGTTTATCATTAAAGGGGCTAGTGGGAGGATAATAGATCTTGAAGAGTTCAAGAACCATAAAACACAATAAGTCAAATAAGAGGAACTTGTAGATAGACCTATTGTACCATAACCGAATCATAAATCTAGAATAGTACCGAAGATACCTGGGAGGTATGGATTCATCATAGATGATGATGATGAGGTACGCGTCATAGAAGATGATGATCCAATTACATACGATGAGGTAAGAGTTGTAGACACTCAGAGAAATGGATTGAAGTAAGCTTCTCAAAAATGGAACATTCGTTTTGATGAAATAATCAAAAGAGTTTGATTTTTTCAAAAACAAGAATGAACCTAGTGTGTACAAAAGGGTCAGTGTGAGCGTCGTGACATTTCTAGTATTATATGTTGATATATTATGAATAAGGAATGACATATTAATTCTATAATCATAAAGTTGTCTAAACATTCCTCCATGAATGATTTAGAAATATATCGTAATTGGGGATAAAAATCTATATAGATAGATTTAAAGGATGCTCGGCTTAACCCAAGGAACATATATTCATTTGATGCTAAAGTCGTTTAGCATGGAAAACTCCAAGAGATGTCTCATGTTGATGAGCCACGGAGTGTATCTCTCTTAATAGTCCCCATAGACTCCTGAAAAGAGAGATCGCATGAGTGACAATCATGTATATAATATAATATACAAGACCTGATGTTGATCGGTCATATTCTGGAGAAGATCACTGTAAGACAATGAAAAATATCTTAAAGTACTTAACCGGCACTAAGGATGTGATCATATTTATGGTGGGTCTGAATTAAAACTAGAAGGCTTAACAGACTCAAGTTTTTTAAATAGACCAAGACGACAGAAAATTCACTTTAAGGTAAAGCGTTACCTTGAACAGTGGTGCAGTGAAATTGGAAGGTTCCAAACATTAAAGAGTTGTTGGTTAAGTAATAAAGACGAGGTATATAGCTATAAATGAGGCTACAAGTTGATTGTTTGGATAAAAAGTTTATTACAGAACTAGGAATAGTTCCTAAGTCTTATCTTGGATCTAAACATGTGTTGTGGCACTTTCATTTGATTATAAGAATCATTGAAAGATGGAAAATCACTATAAAGATAGTGGACTCTCAAGAACAACATTACATATCCATTAACAAAAGTTTATCCAACAACAGGATAATCGTCACTTAGAAAAGAAGGGTATGAGATACCATGGCGATTGGCTTTAGTGCAAGTGGGAGATTGAAAGTAGTATACACACAAGCCAATCATGTTTGATGATAAAGCATATACTTTGTAACAATCTTATTCATTTGTTAATAAAAAGTATTAATTTATTAAAGGCTTTTAATTATCTACATGATGTTGCTTTATAATATGTGATAAACCCATAGTTTTAAGAAATGCTTTTAGAAAAATAATGATGATCATTCTAATGAGATCTAAATTCTTAGAAAGCTTAAAACTAAAATAGTTCCCAATCATTGGATTACTAAATTGGGGATTAGTGAATCCGGATAGATTGGTACATACGTTGCTTGCTCATTGGATGAGGATGATTGATCTCATAATCATTTATGTGGAGATACTAAAGCAAGTATGTAGATACTTATTGGAGAATAAGTACATTGAACGTGGCTCGCTAAGAAATACCTAATGGAGTTTTACTTGCATGTCAATAAGAATTCCTGTAGTTATAGTAGTACAAGTGATCCTTGGACTTGAGATCATCGTAGTATCTTGTGTATGATGAGTTATACTTTGACTTATTCCTTAAGACCCTTAGGGTATATCAAAGGGTATGCTTGGGTATAATAAGTTATACATGGAGATAATGTATGATCAATAAAGAATCTACCACTTCTAGTAAAAGAAGAGAAATGTCATATGTGATTCGATAAATGACAACCCAGTAGTCCTTGGCCAAGGCAGAATGAAATTAGAAAGGAGTTTCTAATTTGTATTATTTGGAGTTGTGCATTTAAGAGTCGAAATACATATAATTAAATAAAATAAGACTTGACAGTAATTGCATGTCTTATATTTAATTGGGACATTATATGGTGGAATGATTGAATTGTATGGTAAGTATTTACTCAAAAGTTCTTTTATGATTAATGTTGAAATCTATATTATCTGGAAAGTCGTTAATTGCTAGGGAGGCTTATCCCTATTATAGAATAAATATTATTTATTTAAATAAATTAATAGTTTAATTTATTTATTTAAATAAGATTAGAATTGTTCTAATTGATTTATTCACAACCGGTTTAATATGGAGAACCTAAAGGGTTACACCATAAAAGGAAGAATAATTATTTAAGAAGCAAATGAAAAAATCGTAATAATAAGTTAAGTATATTTAATTTAATCTATGGTGATCGAATAAATTAAATAGCTTAATATTTATTATTTAATATTTTGAAAATATTAAATATAAATTAATAAGAGAAGTCTTATTATTATTATTTAATTCTTAAAGGAGTTTGGGAATTAATTAATAAAAGTACTCTCATATATCCTAATAAGATTAGGAGACTAATTAACTAAAAAAGTATAATTAATTATTCCTAATAAGATTGGGAGCCTAATTAATTAAAGGAGTTTAATTAATTAAAATAAAACCTAATTCCTTAATTGTTAAGGATGGTTGCCTACATCAATAAATAAGAGGAGTCTTATTATGGGTGTGAGGTTGTTGACTTTTTTACAATAGACGTAATTCTAATAGTTGGGAGAGTACACCATTTTCTGTGAGAGATATAAAAACTAGGGTTTTGTCAAATACACATCTTCTTGAATCTTTCTTCTTCTTTGGTGGATCACCTCTAAAGGCCAAACACTTGGGTGGCTAACATTGATCAAAGGAAGGAACAAAACCCGGTGGATTCAAGTTGAACGTGAAAGGATTTGGAGGTGAACTTGTACCTGAGGAAGCTCGAATCTTCAAGGGTATAATTCTTGTTCTTTATCTTTTCATTTAATTAATAATTGTGCATAAAGGATGATCCGGGTATATGGTTTGTAAATTTTAAAACTCTTTTTTATCACGTTTCTACTTTCTTTGTGCAATTTGATTACGTTCATGAATATTACAAACCTAACATAGGTTCGATATGATTTTCTTTCAAGTAGTGGCGAATCCGCATTAGAGAGTGTGGGGTCAATTGACCCCATTGGAAAAAAAATATTTTATAATATATGATAAATTTAGAAGAAATTTAAGTGTAATGAATAAATTGACCCCACAAAAATTTATAATTTTTTTAATATACTGGGTCAAATTGAATTTTTTTATAATTTCTTCAATTTTCCATATTACTTCTACTGCTTGATGTATGCATTTTCCTCTAATATTTTTAAATAAATAATAATTTAATTTATATTATTTTTATAACATAAGAAATTTAAATATTTATTAACAAATTTGTGATTCGAAAGGCGTATTAAGAGTCAATAAGGAGTGTGTGTGTGTGTGTGTGTGTGTGTGTGTGTGTGTGTGTGTGTGTGTGTGATATATATATATATAATGTTATTACTTGTTATATTAGCAATATTGTAACCAAATACATGTTTTACATATGCAACCGGCCAAAAAACACAAAATTATCTAAAAAAAATTATCTCGGGGGCGCTACCCCTGAACCCCACCAAATTATTTCTAGCATTAAAATATTTTGATCTAAGTAAATAAAATTTATGGCTTCTCCACTGCTTTCAAGTACTATAATACTTGTGTGATTAGGTTCGGTTTCAATTTCAAAGTGATTTGTTAATTGCTATATAACAGGGTGTTTTTTTGTGAGGATGGTGTTGGTTTCATTTCATATCCTTGTAAAATATCAAAACATACAACTTTAACATCTAGTAAGCATTTACCTCAAGGCCAACATGTCCATCAAGCGATACTTGTAGTTGGAAAAGAACCTACAGACTAATGAAAAGAACTTTTCAAAAACACTTACAGTTCTACAAAAGTAATGGATATTAAACAAGGTTAATTAGTAACCTAAAAAAATAAAGGTGACGAGGCATTCTTAAATGCATGAAACACACTAACTAAATCACTACATGTGAATGGAGAATGTAAGATATTATCCAAAAATGAAAAGGAGACAACAACATCATTAATAAACGGTGAAAGAATACTAATCTCAATGTAGTACCTCAATCTCATATCAAAACATTTGAGAAGAATTTGTATGCTTATAAGAAATTAAATTACTAACAATAGTATTTTCAGATATGACCTATTGGAAAATTTTGTGGTGCGCTAAAATACTTAAGATTTGTGCTAGTAGTTTAAGATTTTGTTTGAATGAATTTAATTTGATTCGAACTCTGATTTGATCCGAGTTGTTATAGTTAACCTTAAGATGTATCTGTTAATTTATGAGTTTTTATTTTAATGATGACAACATATATTTTGTATGGAGATGTTTTGTGATTTTCAGGTTATGGACTAATTATGCATGTATCAAGATTTCAAGTGGGTCTTAATGAAGAAATGTTTAGAGCCACCACATGGTTAGGTCCCTAGGAGCTCACCTACGAAATCAAATGTAAGGATTTCTAGCTTGATTTATTAATTTTAGGACAATTTTATTTTGCTGGAAATAATTTAAAAAAGGTTTTATGAGCTTAAAATTCAAATCATTTAAAAAGCTATTTTTGGAAACCAAATCAATTGAGAAAATATTCAGCCATAGTAAAGAACTTATTCCTTATTTCAAATGCTGAAAATTCAAATTCAAATGCTGAAAATATTTATTTGGAAACCATGTTAATTGGGAATCTATTCAGCCATGTTTTCCAAAGTCATATCAAAGGCAAGATTTTTTTTCATAAAGCTAATTGAGCTAATCCCATATTTCTAGCTGTTGAGTTTACTAAGAGTTCAGGAACTTACCACAATAATATACTTTTAAGAACTTATCCTAGTCAGACCATAGGCGTCCATTCGATGAGGGGTTCAAAAACATACCATATGATTATGAGTCGCAAACTTACCATAAGTATAAGTTTTAAGAACTCGCACCTAACCTTATATCCTCTACTTATCTATGATACATATGAGAAAAGAATCACATTCTCATCACGCATATAGCAAATAGCGTGACACAAACATTTTAGTGATTATTAATACCAGAAGCTAAGTGGTCGTCCAACCAAACACAATCCCCTGCCCATACAAAGAATTGGTCAACTCAGCCACTAATCAATATAGGAAGCTAAGTGGTTGTTACACTAAGGATAATTCCCCGCCCATACAAAGAATTGTTCAACTTAACCACTATATCGAGTAGGAAGCTAAGTGGTTCTAAAACCAAGTACAAATTCCCCGCCCATACAAGGAATCATACAACTCAGCTGCTGACATGAGTCCTCAATTGAAATCCCACTTCATCTTAGCTCCATACTTACTCCATAAGAATTTTGTTTAATCCGTATTGCATCAACCCCAACCCTTTTTCTGAGTTGGAACATTACCAATTCATAGTACAACTGACACACATCAATTTGGCTGTAAAATTTTCAATCATTCGATTGATTTTTCTCCCTGCTATGACCTTATCAGATCACGGGGTGATCTCATCGTATTATATTACGATTCCTTTTCTATACTCTGATCATTTTGTTTTATAATCTCCTCATACTTTTAGTCTTTCAGACTCTATCTATTCATTACCACTGTTCATCTTTATTATCAGAGTTCAGTAACTCCATATCTTTTATAACTTGTCGAGATTTGTCTTTGAATCTTATCGATGCACTAACTCTATTAGAGTTAGTCTTTATCACTGCGGTTATTAGCCTAAGGTAACCCTACCTAACGTTTATAACCTACAGCTTTGATACCAACTGTAGCATCCCCAAATCCGGGTACTAATCACCACGAACCTGGTATACTAATTTTATAACTATTGTGGAAGATATAAAAATAATTTATTTATACATTAACCTTTACACATAATTGTGAGACCCCAAATTTTATGAAATGAAAGTATTTAATTTTATTATAATTATTCTATTTAGTAAATGGTTAAATTGATAAAAGGTTAAAGTTAAGGGTGATATATGAAAAATTTTCAAAGTAAGCAAGTTGCCATAAAATAATCGGTAGTAAAAGTATAGTAATACGTGTGGTTGCATAGTAACATACGGTACTGATTATTGATGCTTACGTGAGAAGTCACTCAGTTTTATTCAATTATTGTCTCAATATTTATATTATTAAATCAATAATTGAGACGACAAAATTATTCATATTATTATTTGCAATATTGACAATGTCTTGAAGTTCTGTCAAGGAGAGGTTTGGTTACCTAATTGCACGCCAATAAGGAGAAATCCTTATCGGAAAGCCCCCTCTTTCCTAGGAACGACCTGGTTGTTAAATATTGTGAGTTATAATATTAATCATGAATAAGTTCGTGTTGATTAAAGATGAAATTGATAATTCCATTGTGTGAGAATTATTAGTGTTAGTGGAAATCGACATTTATTTCGATGATAATTGATGTCTGGAGGTTATATTGACCAATCGGGTAATTAACCGGATAAATGAGCAATTAATTGTTATTAATTCACATGCTTATAACTATGTGTTCACATGTGTGTACTATTGATTCACATGATTTACTATTAGGGGAGTTGGTGCAAGATTGATAATACTTACATGACTAAGTTAAAAATAGAGGTATAGATGAAGGTACTATACTGTAATTCATATTTTCACATGTTTAGAACTATTGATTCACATGATTTACTATTGATTCACATTCTTGTATTATTAGGGGAGTTGGTGCAAGAATGATAATACTTGCATGACTAAATTAAAAATGGATGTATAGATGAAGGTATTATACTGTAATTAATTTTTTCACATGTTTAGAACTATTGAGTCACATGATTTACTATTGATTCACATGATTTACTATTAGGGGATGTGGTGCAAGTTTGATAATACTTGCAGGACTAAATTAAAAATGAAGGAAAAGAGGAAGGTATTATACTGTAATATTTTGAGCCCCAAAACGTGCAATTATCAAAACTATATTTTCCTATAAATAGAAGCTCATTCCTTCATTATTTTTCACTAATTCACTAAAGCTATAGAGCAATTATTATAGAGAGAAATTATAGAGAAAAAGAAGAAAAGAAGTCTGCTACCTCACTATTCCAGTATCCAGTCTTCTTTTGAGGTAAGGGATATTATTTCTTTCGTATTCATGAAGAGAGCTTCTATTATTCCATTCTTTATTATTATTTTGGAATAACCTGTCTATGCGAAGTACCGCATACATGGTGAAATTCTTCCATTATTCGATTGTTTATTATTCATTGGAATATCACATGCATATGGATTACGCTTAGACTGGTTCCATTCTTTATTATTCTCATTGGAATAACTTTTGCATGCGCGGTCTATCGCATGCATGGTGAATTCTTTGTTATTCCATTCTTTATTATTACGTTGGAATATCCTCATGCATGCGGATTACGCTGAACACAGTTCCATTCTTTATTATTACATTGGAATAACCTATTTGTGCGATCTATCGCATGTATGGTGAATTCTTACATTATTCCATTCTTTATTATTCATTGGAATATCCCGTGCATGTGGATTACGCATGACTGGTTCCATTCTTTATTATTATTCGCATTGGAATAACATGTCTATGTGGATTATCACATGCATGGTGAATGATCCTTCGATTCATTCCTTATTAAATTATAGAAATGATGCATCTCGTGGATTACCGCATGGCGGGCGAAAATCCATTTGCAGTTTCATATATTCTATTATACTCAGTTGGTTAAAGTTTTGGCTTCTATACTCCATGAAATTAGTAGAATATCCTAAATATTTGTGTTTCATCCATTATCTTTTCATGGAAATATTCTTCTGAGTATTCTTGAATTTTACTCCACAAAGCAGTATCATGTTGACAATTTGGATGTAATTATTTCAAGATAAATTAACTTATAAATCTTTAAAATTTATTCTTGAACTTGTTTTATTGAATTATTATGTCATTGTCATCATCTTCATGCTTATATTGTGATGAAAGTCATCTTTGGCTTACGTGCATAGATGGACTTGGTATGATTATGACCAGGGATTATTCGGTATAATCATGACCGTAATGTTATAAATGATGTGGTAAAAGTCCTCAGTGGCCCTGTAGTGCATTGATGGACGATTTTTTGGTATGATTATGACCGAGGATTATTCGGTATAGTCATGACCATTGATGATTTAATAAATATCCTTGGCCAGTAGTGCGGGGATGACTCGATGATGTGATTTATTTATTAAAATTTGAGTCTCGTGATAAAAATTGATGAAAACATTTTAAATCATAGAAGATAGTAGATATCATGCTCTACTTGACTCTTCTAATGGATTTTTTATTCCACTGTAGTTAAACTTGATGTCTATTGTATTTTATCAATTTAACATTGTTGAAGACTAATGATAATTTATTACAGTATTATCTTAGTCATAATATTTCTTACTAGGCTAGTTGAGCTCACCTTTTCTTTCACTTTGTTCTCTTCGAGAAATGAGAACGTGGCGGGACTAGTCGGGGAGCGGGTGATTGGTCGAGATGATAGCATTAGTAGTCCTCACTATTACATTAAATAGTATGACAATAAATGTAATGAGGACTCCATTGAGTGTGGATATTGTCTAGATGACAATATTCTTATTAAAACTCTTAGATTATGTTTTGTCATATTTTACACGACTGTTGTATAATTAAGTTTGTAGTTGATTTCTGTAGTGTTGTATCTGGTGACCCAAGATGGGTGATGTATACCTGTTTTGGGGGCGTCACAGTTGGTATCAAAGCTTAGGGATATGATCCCTGGTTGAGATGTGAGACTAGAACTAGGAGGGGAGAGACGGGTAATTCCTTCACTAGTATGACCTACCTAAGTTATTTGGTATTTAATTGGTCGATCAGAGTATAGGGATAATATGTGGCATGTCAATTAACCCTTATTTTGAAACTGTATTCTAGAATGATATCTGAAATACAGGAGATGAGAAATGGGAAAATCATGATAAAGAGGAAATAACCGAGAAGGTATAGTCCGAATAGAAAGCAAGGTATTCTAATCTCTTCGAACTACCAGGTACGTAAATTTTGAGGGCAAAATTTCATAAGGAGGGGAGATTGTGAGACCCTGAATTTTATGAAATAAAAGTATTTAATTTTATTATAATTATTCTATTTAGTAAATGGTTAAATTGATAAAATGTTAAAGTTAAGAGTGATATATGAAAATTTTTCAAAGTAAGCAAGTTGTCATAAAATAAGCGCTTATAAAAGTATAGTAATACATGTGGTTGCATAGTAGCACACGGTACTAATTATTGATGCTTACGTGAGAAGTCACTCAGTTTTATTCAATTATTGTCACAATATTTATATTATTAAATCAATAATTGAGACGATAAAGTTATTCATATTATTATTTGCAATATTGACAATGTCTAGAAGTTCTGTCAATGAGAGGTTTGGTCACCAAATTGTGCGCCAATAAGGAGAAATCCTTATCGGAAAGCCCCCTCTTTCCTGGGAACGACCTGGTTGTTGAATATTGTGAGTTATAATATTAATAATGAATAAGTTCGTGTTTATTAAAGATGAAATTGATAATTCCATTGTGTGAAAATTATTAGTGTTAGTGGAAATCGACATTTATTTCGATGATAATTGATGTCTGGAGGTTATATTGACCAATCGGGTAATTAACCGGATAAATAAGCAATTAATTGCTATTAATTCACGTGCTTATAACTATGTGTTCACATGTGTGTACTATCGATTCACATAATTTACTATTAGGGGAGTTGGTGCAAGATTGATAATACTTACATGACTAAGTTAAAAATGGAGGTATAGATGGAGGTACTATACTGTAATTCGTATTTTCACATGTCTAGAACTATTGATTCACATGATTTACTATTGATTCACATTCTTGTACTATTAGGGGAGTTGGTGCAAGATTGATAATAGTTGCATGACTAAATTAAAAATAGAGGTATAGATGAAGGTATTATACTGTAATTAATTTTTTTTACATGTTTAGAACTATTGAGTCACATGATTTACTATTGATTCACATGATTTACTATTAGGGGAAGTGGTGCAAGTTTGATAATACTTACAGGACTAAGTTAAAAATGAATGAAAAGAGGAAGGTATTATACTGTAATATTTTGAGCCCCAAAATGTGAAATTATCGAAACTATATTTTCCTATAAATAGAAGATCATTCCTTCATTATTTTTCACCAATTCACTAAAGCTATAAAGCAATTATTATAGAGAAAAATTATAGAGAAAAAGAAGAAAAGAAGTCTGCTACCTCACTATTCAAGTATCCAATCTTCTTTTGAGGTAAGGGGTATTATTTCTTTCGTATTCATGAAGAGAGTTTCTGTTATTCCATTCTTTATTATTATTTTAGAATAACCTGTCTATGCGAAGTACCGCATACATGGTAAAATTCTTCTATTATTCCATTCTTCATTATTCTATTGGAATATCCTGTCTGTGCGGATTACGCTAGACCTGGTTCCATTCTTTATTATTATGTTGGAATAACCTTTTTGTGCAGTCTATCGCATGCATGGTAAATTCTTTGTTATTTCATTCTTTATTATTCTGTTGAAATATCCTGTCTGTACGGATTACGCTAGACCTGGTTCCATTCTTTATTATTCTGTTGGAATAACCTATCTCTGCGGTCTATCGCATGCATAGTGAATTCTTCTGTTATTCCATTCTTTATTATTCTGTTGGAATATCCTGTCTATGCGGATTACGCTAGACCTGGTTCCATTCTTTATTACTCTATTGGAATAACATGTCTATGTGGATTATCACATGCATGGTGAATGATCCTTCGTATTCATTCCTTATTAAATTGTGGAAATGATCTGTCTATGTGGATTACTGCATAGCGGGCGAAAATCCATTTGCAGTTTTATATATTCTATTATACTCAGTTGGTTAAAGTTTTGGCTTCTATACTCAATAAAATTAGTAGAATATCCTGGATATTTGCGCTTCATCCAGTATCTTTTCATGGAAATATTCTTCTGAGTATTCTTGAATTTTACTCCACAAAGCAGTATCATGTTGACAATTTGGACGTAATTGATTTCAAGATAAATTAACTTATAAATCTTTAAAATTTATTCTTGAACTTGTTTTATTGAATTAATATGTCATTGTCATCATCCTCATGCTTATATTGTGATGAAAGTCATCTTTGGCTTACGTGCATAGATGGACTTGGTATGATTATGACCAGGGATTATTCGGTATAATCATGACCTGTAATATTATAAATGATGTGGTAAAAGTCATCAGTGGCCTGTAATGCATTGATGGACAGTTTTTGGAATGATTATGACCATGGATTATTCGGTATAGTCATGATCATTCATGATTTAATGAATATCCTTGGCCCATAGTGCAGGGATGACTCGATAATGTGGTTTATTTATTAAGCTGAGTCTCAGCGATAAAAATTGATGAAAATATTTTAAATCATAGAAGATAGTAGATATCATGCTCTACTTGACTCTTCTAATGAATTGCTTATTTCGCTGCAGTTAAACTTGATGTCTATTGTATTTTATCAGTTTAACATTGTTGAAGACTAATGATAATTTATTATGTATTATCTTAGTCATAATATTTCTTACTGGGCTAGTTGAGCTCGCCCTTTCTTTCACTGTTCTCTTCAGGAAATGAGAACGTAGCCGGGACTAGTCGGGTAATGGAGTGACGGTCCATATGATAGCATTAGTAGTCCTCACTATTCTGTTAAATAGTGTGACAATAAATGTAATGAGGACTCCATTGAGTGTGGATATTGTCTAGATGATAATATTCTTATTAAAACTCTTAGATTATGTTTTGTCGTATTTTACACGACTGTTGTATAATTAAGTTGTATTTGAATTTTGTATCATGTATTTGGCTACTCAAGATGGGTGATGTATACCTATTTTGGGGGCGTCACAATAATCCCCAAGGTAGATAACCTTAACTTATTACCTGAATTCAATAGCCTATTCAATATACAATGTCATTCGCCTTCGCCTGTATTCGAAGTATTCGTCCTAATCTACAATGTTTATCATGATATAGAAAGGGTGAGCACCAAGTTTGCCCAGTAAGTTTAAGTTCAAAGAAAAGATATATCATGATTGAAAAGAATAAACAATAAGCTGGTTGACTATCAATAATATAACAATTGTGAAATAGCATAAATCAATCTTCATAACTGAACGAACGAGACAATAAAAATGAATTGCCAATAATGAACATGAATAAATCAACTGGACCAAATGGTAATGAAGGTGATCAGCCTTTCATACCTGATGAACATATATATGCAACATGCACAACGTGCGAATCAACAAATCATAGACATGATGTAATCAACAAGGATTAACCACTAGCATAATTGAAGAATCATAACTCAAGTTAGAGTTAAAGAACTTGTCTGTACAGTCGACTACTACTATGCAATCTATTTTAGCTTCATCTGAAGACCTAATATTAATGATATCGATCTCCAAATTAGAATAATATCATCACAATAACTACTGCTAATTACAGTTATGAAATAACCTAAACACATTACCATATAATCATAACAGTCAATAAAACACATAAGACCTAATATCAAGTCAAACTATTATAGTCTGAGTTGAGTTCGGTACTATTTCGACATCCTGATTGCCTAATCGAATAATTATCGAGCCTAATTCCAATAAGACTCTACTTAAACGCTTCACAATTATCTTAGATAATTTATTAATCAGTTAAAACATTTTTCAAAAGCTCATAATAATTTTTAAATAATTATTATCATTTATAATGATTTTTCAATCATTAATATCATATTTATATGATTTAAATATCACATAATTCCTGTTAGAGTTTGTGTCCTAGAGGTCAATTATTTGATATAATTGCTTAACATTTTGATATTATATTTGATTGAATAAATGAATAATTTTATTATGGTTTTATTTACTGCGTTATATAAATATTAACATAATAAAATTCCTTAGAATAGTGATACAAATTATATAGTTTCAAGTATGTGACTTGAACATGAGATTATATAATTATAATTAGTATCATTATTCTTAAATGTCCCTAGTCGAGTATCATTGTTGATGGGACAACAATGATGCATTGAGACTAGTATGTGGATTAACTGATGACTAAATATCATTGGTCATAAATATATGAGATATTAAGTCAATGCAAAGGTACATGTTAGAGAACGATGTACTGGACAGACCCACCATGAGAATTCTATGTGGAGCATTATGCGAAGTGTCATTAGTGATTCTCATAGTGACAATGATGTAATGATCCTCCGACCTAAAATCATTATATTACTACTTGGGAATTTATGTGCTTTGATATCATCAAAGGTCACCGTTAATAGGGTGGACTATAAAGGTGATTATTGGGTACATCATGAATCGTGTGAGGAATGTGAGTGATATAGATGGAATTTAACCCTCCTATGTATTAGGGGTGATATCCACAGGCCTTTTGATTGAGTAGGACTATGAAATGCATGGCCATGCTCAAATAGTGATTTGTTTAATATAGTTTACTCATTGATCAAGAAAAACTCAGATTAAATTATGAAGAGTATGACACATTCCATGACTCGAGTTTAATCTAGGATATTAAGGTTAAAAGGATTAAATTACATTGAAACATTGGTCACGAAAAGGTTGCATCGAATCATCGATCTTATTATTACTTGGGTAGCGATGATGCATTACTAGATGTCGCCACTCACTTGCTTATAATTTTATAATATGATTTTAAAATTATTGCCAATGTAATAATAACCTATAGGTCATACACATAGAATGTAATTTAAAGGAATTAATTTAAATTGTAAGGATTTAAATATATCAATATGATTGATAGTATTTTAAATCACAAATTTAAATTAAAAGGATAATTGTATATATATATATATATATATATATATATATATATATATATATATATATATATATATATATATATATATATATAATTAAGTAAGACTTAATTAAGATATATATATATATATATATATATATATAAATTTAGAATTTAGTTATATTAGGTTTTGATTAATTCCTCCTACCTGCTATATATATGATATATATCAGCCATTTTAGGTTTTACATCAAAAAAAAAATCCTAGCCACTCTTAGAGAAAGACTAGAGAAAACAGTTTCGAAAAAAAAATTCTCATCCTTGGTGGCTAGTATCGCAGTTCCTTTTCTGCAGATCGTACGACGATTCGTGGGGCATTCGTGTTGATATCGTAGAGACGCAGTTCGTTTGAATTGCGTTAGAGATTCGACCGCATCGATTCTAGCTTTTATAATCGGTATAATTTTTAAACACTGAATTAATTTATTTTTCGCATGGATCCTGTTTTAGGGTTTCGCAATTGTCTTTCAATTGTTTATTTTCATTGCATTTTTTGTGTTGAAACCCTTCCATTAACATTAATATTTATTTGATTTCAAATATTAATGAAATACATGTCATAATATTATAAGTTATTTATAATATCTCAAAGTATTTTTAATACCTTAATATCACCTTTAAATGATTTTAAAATATTTAAAACCATTATTAAATAAGTGACATTAATATTAAAATATTAATGTATTTTATGACAAAATATTAAAAGTTATATTTTATAACTTAAAACATTTTAAAACCTTTAAAACATTTTTATATGATTTTTAAAACATTAAAACTATTTTTCCATAATATATTTAATACAATTATTAAATAAATCAATTATTATTAATATTAAATTATTAATGAAATTCATCCAAAAATATTAAAAGTCATTCAAAATAACTTAAAATATTTTCTAACACTTTAATATATTTTCAAATGATTTTTAAATATTAAAATCATTTTAAGTAATTTATTTAGTATAATTATTAAATAAATTAAATATCATTAATATTTAAATAAATTAAAATATTAATGAAATATATCTCAAATTATTAAAAATCCATTTTTATGACTTAAAATAATTTTTACAAATTAATTATAAATTTTTCATAATTATTATTCATTTTATTCTAATTATTTAATCAAAATAATTAATTTTTACAAAAACTGTCGCTAAAGGGTGTTATAGTGACAAAACTGTCGCTATAGGTTTTCTTGAGCATTCAATAACATGCAAGGTCAGTCACCAGGGTACCTAGTTTGACCATCCATAGATCCTTAATCATTATGTTTCTAGGCTGGTAAAGGTGTTTGTGTTGTAGTATTGATGTAACACTACAAGCACAAACAAGTTTCACATCTAAACAACATCACATCAGTAAGTTATAGGCCACTAAAAGTCTTGTCAGAACTGTTCTTCATTTTCTGGGTTACCCAGAAAATAAGAACAGTTCAAGGGTCCTACTTTGGACCTTAATATCTTTGATTCCTGGGCTTCCTTAGTGTGTTAAAGTGGTTCAATCTTGTAGTCCTTATGTCAAAGAACAACACTACTACACTTAGGTAGCTTAACTACATCACAAATGAAAGATCTATGTTGGTCAAACTGCTGTCAGGAGTTGTTCTTGAAGATTTCTGGGTTTTCCAGAATCTCCATTAGGCAGTTGGTCAACCCTACTTTGACCATCAATAACTTTTATCCTATTTAAGATCTAAGTGTTAGTGGCATGGATTGATAGTCTATATGTCAGTCTACAAAACTCATACACTAACATGGCCTAACTACTTAACACAAGCAAGATCAGAGGCCTTAAAAATGTTGTCAGAAATTTCTAGGTTTCTAGGAAATTTCACGATTTTCCAGAAATCAGTTTCCATGGTTGGTCAACCATGTTTGACCATCAATATCATGAGATCTAGACATGGTATGGACTTGATTCCACTTCCAGTCTACTCTCCTCATGGCATAGAACAACTCTATAACATTTATCCATCCTAACTATTAACACACGCAGATTTATTGGCCCTGACATATGGCTGTCAGACCATATTTTTAGGGTTCAAAGTCAGTTTTTGAAAACCCATTTTCTTGCATCTAGATGTTATGGATCTATGATATACATCATAGATCACTAAATAACATCCTAAAACACTACTCTAAACAACAAATCACATAGATTAACATGAATCATAAGGATTTACATAAATTAGGGTGTATACCTATTTAATGCACAATCTTGATTTCTGATCTTTTGAATCTGATCTAGGAGAGCTAAGTGTTGTACTTGGCTTAACTTTTGACTCAGTTTCACTCCCAATTTCGAAATTTAGAGAGAGAATGGCTTAGTTAAGTTAGAAAATAAAGTGAGAGGTTTTCTTAACTTGTAAGTTTTTAATCCTTGATTCAATGCACTTGGATGGCATAGGTGGCCAATGTTGGCTAATTTTAGAGATTTTGAGCACATGCCATATCTTTCCTTGATGACTCACCAAGATTTTGCAAATCTTTTACTTAAACATTAAGTAAAAGGGCATTTTTGTCATTTTGCACTCACTCAGGGTATTTTGGTAATTTACCCTATAATTTGAAGGGTAATTTGGTCTTTTCACATATATCCCATAACTTTTAACACTTAAGTCTTTATATTTAGCATTTGAGCTCCCAATTTATGGTTTTAAAATTCTCGATTAGGGTTTAAGATTCCCAGAACTAAAATTAGGGTTTCTGAACCATTCATTAGGGTTTTTAACCAATCTTTAGGGTTTCTCACTGAACATCAAAATTCTTAACATAACATTAGGGTTTGCTAATGTTACTACTTATCTGATCAATCCTTAACCACAAATTGTACATATATATAATCACATACATAAACCATATAAGTCTTATCACAAAAATTCTTAAATTCCATATAAATCCTTCACAGAATTTTGAAATCCATATCTTATTTCCTGTCTAGGTCTTATCATTGAACCTTTATTCAATCAATTAAGATTTTTATTAATTGTCTAAATTCTCAGTTTGTCACATTCACCCCTTCTTCTAGGCCGAAATTCATCAAAAATTATAGCCTACTACACTCTACTCCTTTCATTCACATCATCACATGCTACCCAAAACATCACTCTCAAGAGTTAAACTTTTTAAATCGTTTTGAGGAGTCATATAGACTATGAACTTTCATTTTTACATTTTTGAAAAGGTTATATAGAAATTCATCCGCAAACCGTCATGACTTACGGACACGGTGGGTGATTAGCCCGTTATTCCCTGTACTTATCAAATACTGCTTGTTAGAACAATTTTTCTATTCATCATATCTGCCTTGGGCGCACAAAAGTTTCCCCAATTTTAGGATGTTTACCTCAGTCTTATCATAGGATTCCGCACCAAAACAATTTGGTTCGAAAAAATTTTAAAGAACGCTTTAAATTTTCATAAACGTTGGTCTAGCTGAATCAAATAGCTTAGACTCATACCAATAATTCAATTTCAATATAAACATGTATAGACAAAACCTCGTTGGCAATTAATTATCTTTAAAATTCTAAATATATTTTTATGACATCATGATACCGTACTGTGTTAACAGCCCGTTTGAGGATTCCATCATGGTGTGACTTTGTTATAACACAACATACAATAGTGGGACAACGATTTTTAAATCGAATTCAACGCTAAGTAATTTTGCATTTACAACTCCATCAATTTTTTTATCATTTTTGCACCAGGTTACATGATACATTAATCATAAATAAAATATATTTTGATATTTCAAATCATTTTCGTCTAGCCAAAACAATTAGCATAGACTATTCTTTAAAGAGTTCAAAAATCATTTTAAATCAATTTTATCATCTCAACAAGTAACGATGTGTCAGTGTCACGAAGTCCACACATACACAATTATCACCAGGAGTTGAGAATAAAAAATTCATTTTTAAAAGGCACATAGTGCGTATTTAACTTGATGTCAAAAATTTTGAAGTCTAGCATAGCTAGAAGATTTGGAATACATATGCTTCCACTAATAATCCATTGCTTAATAAGTTTATCTATTCCTATTATCCCCAATGCTCCATTCACACTTAGCTATACCCCAGTTCATCAAACTTACCAAGACATTATGAGTTTAGAAACTTACCACAATATTATGAGTTTAAGAACTTATCCTCGTCAGACCATTGGCGTTCATTCGCTGAGGGGTTCAAAAATATACCATGTGATTATGAGCCACAAACTTACCATAAGTATGAGTTTTAAGAACTCGCACCTAACCTTATATCCTCTATCTACCTGTGATACACATGAGAAAAGAATCACCTTCTCATCATGTATATAGTAAATAGCGCAACACAAACATTTCAATGATTATTAATATCAGAAGCTAAGTGGTCGTCGAACTAAACACAATCCCCTGCCCATACAAAGAATTGGTCAACTCAGCCACTAATCAATATAGGAAGCTAAGCGGTTGTTACACCAAGGAAAATTCCCCGCCCATACAAAGAATTGTTCAACTTACCCACTATATCGAGTAGGTAGCTAAGTGGTTCTAAAACCAAGTACAAATTCCTCGCCCATACAAGGAATCATACAACTCAACTGCAGACATGAGTCCTCAATTGAAATCCCACTTAATCCTAGCTTCATACTTACTCCATAAGAATTTTATTTAATCTGTATTGCATCAACCCCAACCCTTTTTCTGAGTTAGAACAGTACCAATTCATAGTACAACTGACATACATCAATTTGGCTGTAAAATTTTCAATCATTCGATTGATCCTTCTCCCTACTATGACCTTATCATATCACGGGGTGATCTCATCTTATTATATTATGATTCCTTTTCTATACTCTGATCATTTTATTTTACGATCTCCTCATACTTTTATTCTTTTAGACTCTATCTATTCATTACCACTGTTCATCTTTATTATCAGAGTTAGGTAACTCCATATCTTTTATAACTTGTCGAGATTTGTCTTTGAATCTTATCGATGCACTAACTCTATTTGAGTTAGTATTTATCTTTATCATTGTGGTTATTAGCCTAAGGTAACCCTACCTAACGTTTATAACCTACAGCTTTGATACCAACTGTAGTATCCCCAAATCCGGGTACTAATCACCACGAACCTGGTATACTAATTCTATAACTATTGCAGAAGATATAAACATAATTTGTTTATACATTAAACTGTACACATTATCCCCAAGGTCGATAACCTTAACTTATTACCTGAATTTAATATCCTATCTGACATACAATGTCATTCGCCTTCGCTTGTATCCAAAGTATTCGTCCTAATCTACAATGTTTATCATGATATAGCAAGGGTGAGCAACAAGTTTGCCCAGCAATTTTAAGTTCAAAGAAAAGATATATCGTGATTGAAAAGAATGAACAATAAGCTGGCTGACTATCAACAATATAACAATTGTGAAATAGCATGAATTAATTTTCATAACTGAACGAACGAGACAATAAAAATGAATGGCCAATAATGAACATGAATAAATCAACTGGACCAAATGGTAATGAAGGTGATCAGCCTTTCATACCTGATGAACATATATATACAACATGCACAACGTGTGAATCAACAAATCATAGACGTGATGTAATCAACAAGGATTAACCACTAGCATAATTGAAGAATCATAACTCAAGTTAGAGTTAAAGAACTTGTCTGTACAGTCGACTACTGCTACGCAATCTATTTTAGCTTCATCTGAAGACCTAATATTAATGATATCGATCTCCAAATTAGAATAATATCATCACAATAACTACTACTAATTAAAGTTATAAATAACCTAAACACATTACCACATAATCCTAACAGTCAATAAAACACATAAGACCTAATATCAAGAAGTTAAACTATTATAGTCTGAGTTGAGTTCGGTACTATTTCGACATCCCAATTGCCTAATCGGATAATTATCGAGCCTAGTTCCAATAAGACTCTACTAAAACGCTTCACAATTATCTTAGATAATTTATTAATCAGTCAAAACATTTTTCAAAAGCTCGTAATAATTTTCAAATAATTATTATCATTTATAATGATTTCTCAATCATTAATATCATATTTATATGATTTAAATACCATATAATTCTATTATCATTAATATTTATTTAATTTCAAATATTAATGAAATACATGTCATAATATTATAAGTTATTTATAATATCTCAAAGTATTTTAATACCTTAATATCGCTTTTAAATGATTTTAAAATATTTAAAACCATTATTAAATAAGCTCACATTAATATTAAAATTTTAATGTATTTCATGACAAAATATTAAAAGTTATATTTTATAACTTAAAACATTTTAAAACATTTAAATCATTTTTATATGATTTTAAAATATTAAAACTATTTTTCCATAATTTATTTAATATAATTATTAAATAAATCAATATCATTAATATTAAATTATTAATGAATGTCGACGTCGGGATTTTTATTGTCCCTCTTCTGTTCTTGTCTTTCGGTGTTCTCATGTTAGGTGAGATTTGTTTGAAAAAATAAGTTGTGTAAAGGTCCGACATTTATATGTCGACGATTTGACTGTATGGTCGCCAGTTGGTGTTTTTAAATGGTTGCACCAACGCAATCAAGAAAATGTTTGCACATTGACCACATGATGTGACACTGCTAAACTGGTTTGTGAAACCGAGATTCGTTAGGGTCCAGGGACTTGTTTATGCGGAGGGAAGGTGTTAGGCACCCCCCCGACATCCGTGTTACCACAGTGACCGCCACTTTTCAATTAAACTATTATATGAATGTGTGAGTGTGGGGGGGTCAATGTGCAGTTATTTGGAAGTAGTGTTATGCCATGTTCGCACCTATATACAAAGGGTTTGAATTTGTGTCAAAATTCAGTTTTAAACAAGATATAGCAGTGATGTTGGTAACTGGATTTTATATCCACGAATCGATGTCCATTTCAAGCTTAATCGTTGTTAATTTCTTGTTTCCATGTTTTTTTTTACTCGTTTCCTGTTATTTTATGTGTAGGGTGGTTGGTGTGGCAAGTAGCAAAGAAAGGGAGTCATTTGAAGCAATATGGGAGCAAGTATGAAGGTTTAGCAAAGTCGGTCAAATAGATTACACCCACGTAAAATAAGACTAATTAAACTTAACACCCCGTGGCCAAAATGGTCTTAAAAGTTGTTTAATAGTAGCCTAGCCATGGCCAGGGCGGCCTTTTATATATATACCCGCTTCAAGGCGAAAAATCTGGATCCCTCTCCTAATTTGTTGCAAACTCTGTGGGAATGAGGATTTTGAGCACTTGGATAGCATTTGGACTCTAATTGACATGGGATTTCGACCAAAACTGGTGTGTTGGATAAATATTGAGCAACAAACATCATAATCAATATTATACAGAGCAATTATCAGAGATTAGTTACAGAAATTCATATTGAGCATTGGAGTGAAGATTATGAAGAACTTTCATATCGATTGCGGATTAAGGCTAACGTGAAGGGTGTTCTGCATTATTCTTCTTATTAGTCTTATATTTGTAATTGATAGGATGTTATCTTTAATTTATTCAGTTATTAATTCATTGATGATGAACTAATTTACTTTTTAGGCTTATGATGGATCTTTAAGTGGAACGATGGTTTTGTAATTTTGATTTCCAGTTAATAAGCTATTATCCAGTTTATGTATATTAATTTAATCGTGAATTAATGAATTGTCTGATCAGCAGTTCTTTGTGGATTTGTATGAATTCGAGAGAGGAAGTACGAATCTAGACTTAGTTAATATAGCATGTGTTCTTGAATTTTGTGAATGAACAGAATCTTGATGAATGTTAAGGTAGAGATATGTTTGACATCGCATGTAATCGAATAGAGAACTTAATCTTAAACCTTCTTTAATTATAATTCACATAGAGATATAGTGAGTTAGTTGATTAAGGTGTTTAACTTGTTTCTATATAATTTGTTGATTTGGATTATTACGGTATTAGTGCATCGAGAGGTGGCTAGTGCTACATTCGTGTTCTTGATTAATAAACTGGGATAGTGAATTAAACTGGAATAAAGGTGTAAAAATCATAGTGAAGCTTAAGGTGAAGTCGTAAGCCTAAATCTCTAATAATTGTTTGAAATTCAGTTTTAAGATTTGTGATTGGTTTGTGATCGTATATTTATTAATAATTTAGCTTTTATAATTTTAATCATTGTTTTGAATAGTTTAATAAAATTAGGATTAATAGGAAACTGATAATTGTGAAGTTAAATTCTTACTTAATTATCTCTGTGGGAACGATACTCTACTTACTATTATATTACTTGTTGACCACGTATACTTGCATGTCATTCGTAATTAGATTTTACCCAACAAGTTTTTGGCGCCGTTGTCGAGGATAAATTCAGTATAGATTTTAGTATTTTACGATATCAGTTTAATTAGTCCAGTTTTACTTAAACATTTTTATTTTTGTTTTGTTTGTCTTATTTCAGGTTTTTGAAGTGGTTTATGCAAACTCGGTCCAAATATCCAGACTTGCTTCCTTTTGAGGACGACATTAAGAAACGGTTTCAGAGGCTAAGTAAGTGGATCAAGGAAACAAGAGAAGAATTCAAAAACCCTGAAAAAGAAGAGTCAATGGCTGCTGAAGATCAGAAAGCGTTGAGGGACTTTGCTACACCCAAGGTGGTCGAGTCGATCAAGTATCACCAGTTCGCGATAATCGCAAATACATTTGAAATCAAGCCTGAGACAATTCAAATGATTCAAAATTCAGTTCAGTTTGGGGGACTGGCAAATGATGATCCGAATGAACACTTAGTCGGCTTTCTGGAAATTTGTGACACCTTTAGGTATAATGGGGTGTCGGATGATGCGGTGAGACTTTGCTTGTTCCCATTCACCTTACGGGACAAAGCGAAGAGTTGGTTACATTCTCTACCACCGGGATCGATAACTACTTGGGAAGACCTCGCTCAGAAATTTCTTGAAAAATTCTTCCCACCAGTGAAAACTGGAAAAATGAGGAATGAGATAACGATGTTTGAACAGCAACACGGGGAGTCACTATATGAGGCATGGGAAAGATACAAGGAATTTCTTAGAAAGTGCCCACATCATGGATTGCCTAAGTGGTTACAGATGAACACATTCTACAACGGGTTGAACGGAAATCTCAGAACCAGTATTGATGCAGCTTCGGGTGGAGAGTTTATGGCTAAAAGTTATGAGGAGGCCTACGAATTGATAGAAACTATGGTAGCTAACAACTACCATTGGCCCACGGCAAGAATGACACAGGCAAAGGCAGCTGGAGTGTTAGAAGTAGATGGTGTGACGGCAATACAAGAGCAAATTTTAGCACTTTCAAAGAAGTTGGATGCTATGACAGGGGCACAGGTACAGCAGGTTGCAGTTATTTGTGAATTATGCGTGGGTGAGCATCCTACATATCAATGCGCAATTAATCCAGTGTCAGTGTAATTAGTGGGTAGCTATAACAGAATTCCACATAATACATACCAGAATGCTTACAATCAGGGGAATAGGAATCATCCAAACTTTTCATGGAGTAATAATCAGCATCAGCAAGCTCCACGACCATCATTTTCCCCAGGTTTTCAGAATCATCAACAGCCAGCTCAACATCAAGAGATGAAATCAGATTTAGAGGAGTTGTTGACAAAGTACATAACAAGCAATGAGGTGGCTATGAAAAATCAAGCAATGGTAATGAAATCGCAAGATATGGCCATCAAGAATCTAGAGAATCAGATGGGACAAATTGCGTTAGCGTTGAACAATAGACCACAAGGAACTCTACCAAGTGACACCGAAAGAAATCCGAAGGGTAATCACGAGCAGTGTCAAGCAATTATGTTGAGAAGTGGAAAATAGCTTGAGGGTCAAGAAACAGAAAATTCAGCTACAAAAGAGGTTGAGACAGATAGTGAAAATACAGCGGTTGAGGTCAAGCAGGGGGAAGAAAAATAAGTGGAAAAGAGCAAACCAAGTAACGAACCAGTTGTCTATCCTCCCCCGCCGTTTTAGCAAAGATTTCAAAAACAGAAAATAGATAAGCAGTTTGTGAAATTTTTGGAAGTTTTTAAGAAACTTCATATTAACATCTCGTTTGCAGAAGCCCTGGAGCAGATGCCAAGTTATGTGAAATTCATGAAAGGGATTTTGTCCAGGAAAAAGAAGTTGGAAGATTTTGAGACAGTGGCATTAACAGAGGAGTGTAGCGCGGTTTTACAGCGAAAGTTGCCACCAAAGTTGAAAGATCCAGGGAGTTTCACTATTTTGTGCACGATTGGGAAAATGGTGTTCAACAAATGTTTGTGTGATTTGGGGGCAAGTGTGAACCTTATGACGTTATCAGTTTATACAAAATTAGGTTTCCCTCTCCAAAGCCTACGAACATCTCATTGCAGTTGGCGGATAGTTCAGTTACGTACCCAAGAGGCATTGTAGAGGACATATTGGTCAAGGTTGACAAGTTTATATTCCCCGCGGATTTCATTATTCTGGATTTTGAGGAGGATAAGAACATCCCGATTATCCTAGGGAGACCTTTCTTGGCTATGGGTAGGACAATCATCGACGTACAAAAAGGTGAACTTACTATGAAGGTCCAAGATCAAGAAATAAAATTTAACGTGTTCAAGGCCATGAAATTCCCTACGGATGAAGAAAAATGTTTTAGGATGGATATCATTGACCAGATAATCAGCGAAGACATGAACAAGAGTTTGGTTAATGATCCATTGGAAACAACATTATTAGGGGATGAAGAGTTCGATGATCCAGAATTTTTGGACTACTTGCAGATGTTAGACTCCCTGCCACGAGTTAACAGATTTAAAACACCCTTTGAACCATTGCACACGGAGGAGAAAGCCACAACAAGGATGAAACCGTCATTAGAGGAGCCATAGAATCTTGAACTTAAGCCACTCCCTAAACACCTCAGGTATGCTTATTTAGGCAATTCTAATTCTTTACCTATTATTATTTTTGCTGCACTTAACGAATTGCAGGAAGAAAAGTTGCTGAGAGTGCTGAGGGACCACAAATCGGCTATCGGATGGATAATTACAGATATAAAGGGAATCAGCCCATCCTTTTGCATGCACAAAATTCTGATGGAAGACGATGCAAAACCGACAGTGGAACAACAAAGACGGCTCAACCCTATCATGAAAGAAGTAGTGAAGAAGGAAATACTAAAATGGTTGGATACCGGTATCATCTACCCAATTTTCGATAGTAAGTGGGTTAGTCCGGTGCAATGTGTGCCGAAAAAGTGAGGAATGACCGTGGTACAAAATGAAGACAACGAGATAATTTCGACAAGGACAGTGACGGGTTGGAGGGTTTGCATGGATTACAGGAAGTTGAATAAGGTGACCCGCAAAGATCACTTTCCTTTTCCCTTTATCGATCAGATGTTGTACAGATTAGCATGACATGAGTACTATTGTTTATTGGATGGATATTCGGGTTACAATCAGATCCTCATCGCTCCTGAAGATCAAGAGAAGACTACGTTTACATGCTCATACAGCACATTCGCATTCAGGAGAATGTCATTAAGTTTGTGTAATGCACCCGCTACCTTCCAGCGGTGTATGATGGCCATTTTCTCGGACATGGTGGTGAAAATTATGGAAGACTTTATGGACGACTTCTCTGTTTATGGGGATGATTTTGATGTGTGCTTGGAAAATTTGGTAATGGTCCTATAAAGATGCATAGACACGAATTTGGTCCTGAACTGGGAAAAGTGCCACTTTATGGTTGAAGAAGGTATAATTTTAGGGCACAAAGTTTTGGCTCATGGACTAGAGGTGGATAAGGCAAAGCTGGAAATGATTGAAAAATTTCCTCCACCAAGTTCAATTAAGGGAATTAGAAGTTTTCTGGGACATGTTGGGTTCTACAGGAGATTCATAAAGGACTTCTCTAAAATTGCAAAACCTTTGTGCAGTCTTTTAGAGAAGGATTCAATTTTTAATTTTGATGAGGACTGTAAATTGGCATTCAAGTTGTTGAAGAACAAATTAACCACAGCTCCCGTAATCGTCACACCGGATTGGACTATGCCTTTCGAGCTAATGTGTGATGCAAGCAACTATGCAGTTGGGGCTGTTTTGGGTCAACGCTGAGAGAAGGTATTTTATGCCATATATTATGCAAGTAAGACACTCACGGAGACTCAAATGAAGTACACAACTATGAAAAAGGAATTGCTTGCAGTGGTGTATGCGTTCGATAAATTTCAGGCATACTTGATCGAGACTAAGGTAGTAGTTTATACAGATCACTCGGCCATTCGGTACTTAATATCAAAAAAAGATGCTAAACCACGCCTTATCAGATGGATTCTCCTTTTACAAGAGTTTAATTTAGAAATATAGGATAGAGAGGGGACAGAGAACCAAGTCGCCGATCATTTATCTAGGCTGGAAAATCAGAATAAAAAGGAAGAGGACAAGTGTGTAATCAACGAGTCATTCCCGGATGAGAAATTATTTGGGATAAATACAGAATTTCCATGGTACGCGGACTACGCGAATTATCTAGTGAGCAACATTCTTACTCCTGATCTTACAAGACAACATAAAAAGAAGTTTCTTCATGACGTTAAGTGGTACATGTGGGATGAGCCTTACTTATTCAAACAGTGCACCGACAAGATGATCAGAAGATGTGAGCCCTACAATGAAGTGAAGAACATACTGCATGAGTGTCACTAGTCTGGATATAGGGGACATTATGGTAGTGAGCGAACAGCGGCAAAAGTGCTTCAAGCCAGATTTTATTGGCCTACATTGTTCAAGGACGCCCACCAATTTGTTAAAACATGTGATAGATGTCAAAGGGTGGGCAACATATTGAAAGGGAATGAGATGCCACTACAAACAATTCTAGAAGTTGAGATTTTTGATGTATGGGGCATAGATTTCATGGGGCCATTCCCTTCATCACTTAACAATCAGTACATTTTGCTTGCAGTGGATTACATCTCAAAGTGGGTTGAAGCCGCAGCACTCCCAACTAACGATGCCAAAGTGGTTCTCAAATTCTCGCAGAAGACCATTTTTACGAGATTTGGCACGCCGAGAGCTGTTATAAGTGATGAAGGTAGTCAATTCTGCAACAAATCGTTTACAGCTCTATTAGCAAAGTATGGGGTCAACCATAAGGTAGCTACATCTTATCATCCCCAAACCAGTGGGAAAGCTGAGGTTTCAAACAAGGAAGTAAAGAGAATCTTGGAAAAGGTTGTAAACCCAAATCGAAAGGATTGGTTGCTCAGGTTGGATGATGCACTATGGGCCTACCGAACTGCGTACAAAACACCAATTGGTATATCACCATATCAATTGGTCTATGGTAAAGCATGCCACCTACCTAATTCGAAAGCTACAAACACAAGGCCTCTTCAAGTATTGAAACTTAACTTCAATCAAGCAACTGTGGGGGAAAAGGGACTACTGCAATTAAATGAGCTCGACAAATTTTGACTTCAAGCCTACGAGAACACTAAGCTATACAAAGAAAAGGTCAAGAAATTGGATGACCAGAAAATCATGCACAGAACATTCGAGCCGGGACAATCAGTCATATTGTTCAACTCACAGTTAAGGTTGCTCCCAGGCAAGCTTAAGTCAAGATGGTCGGGACCATTCACCATCAAAAGGGTTTTCTCTCATGGCGTCGTTGAACTCTACAGTAGGAATCCATTAGAAATGTTCAAGGTCAATGGTCAACTGTTGAAGCATTATTGGGGTAGCGAATCCAACACGAATGTCATTGCAATCACATTATCTGACGTACCATAAACAAGGAGTAGTCAAGCTGAACAACTTAAAATCAAGCGCTAATTGGGAGGTAACCCAATCGTACTTTTATTTTTCTTATTTTCATTCATAACCGTCAAATTAAAGTTTAGCATAATTAGTAATATATAATAAGTTCATTAAGTAGTTATTATATTGTATGAGTCTTGTTAATCTCTCAACCATGCTCAAATTGATCAACAATCTACTCACGTATATGTTTCATGGCTTGCAGGATGTTAAAATATTCATTAAGTGGAGTAGCATGAAGAAAAGAAGAGCAAAGAGTTCAGGTTTCTTGCAGAGCATGCACCACTTGAAAGCGAGCCCCTAAAGCACTAAACCCCGTGGGAAGGTCCCCAAGTCGAATAATAGATTGCATGCCCATCGGGGCGGGCTTCCTAAACTTGTTACCCCCTGCCGGGGTGGGGGTCCTAGAGTTTAACAGACAGTTTTTGGCAGTTACTCCTAACCTACTTCACATCTCTACTACTTCTAAATCCCCCACAACTCTCAATCCATTACACCCACTCTCTCACGAATTTGGTAATTATAACTTCATTACTCCATTACATTAACCACTACCCCACTACTGCACTCCACTACTTCACATCTTGTATCTCCATCTATATAAAACCTCTCCCTCATCACACTAAAGTTTAAATCCTCATAAGATAGAGATTAAGGGGGACCGAAAATTGGAGATACACTAAGAGTGAGTTAGTCTTATTGTTAATTCTTCATCTTTTATCACCACAATTGCCACAAAGATCATCAAGTTTTGGGGGGTTAAATCATTGTGCACACCAACTGTTCGGTAGAGTGTGTGAACCAAGTTTAGGGGGAAATAGTTGTGTTACGGACCACTCAAGTCCATGGCGTCTCAACCCACATCAAAACAACAAAGGGGAGAAAGTTCAAGGCCCGCACAACCGACACGGACATTTGATCGCCGTAAATTCGTAAGTGTCGCCGCCGCCGACCGATACGACTATATGATGACGAAAGCTCTTACACCGGAGTGGGGGTTGGCGCTGGATTATGTCGACGGTGAAATGATACAACAAATTTATCAGAAAGGGTGGAACAAGTTCACAGAGGAACCTGAGCCCGCTGTTGTCAACATAGTCAAGGAGTTTTATGCGATCGCTGAGGACAAAGCCCCCTTCAATGCTTATGTGCGGGGTCGACTAGTCTCGTTCAGTGCCGATGCCATCAACACCTATTATCAGTTATGAGTGCCTCGACAGTGCCAATATGCCCACCTACATGATTTCAATCCTGACTATGAGGCTATACTCAAAGAAATGACTAAGCCGGGAATAACATGGATCAAGGGGCGGAAAGGAGGCACGGTTTTTCATAGCAAGGATCTCAGTCGGTATGGTAAAATATGGTATGCCTTCTTATGTGCAAAATTGTATCCGTCCCAACACACATCGGACGTGACCAAAGAGAAGGCACTACTTTTATATGCGATTGTGCAAGATTTCATCATTGATGTCAGGGCCATAATCAGTTTCTTCATTCGCCAATGCTTACGCAAAAACTTTCCAGGCGGCTTGCCACACCCATCACTCATATGTTGGTTGTTTCGCCAAGCGGGTGTTAGATGGTCCGATGATGAACCCACTCAGATGTCACTCCAATTACTCGATTCTAGAATGATCGCATGGTATTAGGTGTGGGCCGGGGGTGATTCCCATCCTAGAGGTCTAGGCTTTATTTTTCCATCGGCTTCGGAGGACGAAGTTGACGCTGCAGACACCTCGGAGGATGAGGATGCGACTATGGGAGATCAAGGAACAGAGCATGTACCACAGTCCAAGGCAATATCTAGTCCTCAGTTCCTAAATTTTATGCGCCAAGTGGATGAGCACAATAAGCAAGCACGACGAGAGATGAGGCGGCTCGCTGCTAGGCAGGACCATATGTTCGAAGCAATGAACCTCTCATTCGCATCATTGAACACGACGCTACAAAGTTTCAATCCTAATGCTCAAATTCCATATCAGCAACCGGCGCCACTGCCATGATTTCCACCGAGTGACTCCGAGGAAGAAGATCAACCACCACCACCCCAGGCTTAACGTGCTTACAGGGAAGTCCTCGTAATTTTTATTGAGTTATCCACACAATGAGGGCATTGTAATTCTTAAGTTTGGGGGATTTACTTTCATGTTTACATGCATAATGTCATTAGTTAGGTTTGCATTTGTTATCGCACTTTAGTTTTGCATGTTATTTGTGTTTATGTAATCATATAGTTGCATAATAGCTTAGGTGCATACATAGTTTTATTATTGTTGTTATTTCTGCATTTTGTTATGTTAAGTATATATATAAAAAAAATTAGTTAAATATTGAGTTTACATATGTCCAGCAGTGTTGTAGTTCATTTTATTTTGGGCCAATGATGAGATTGAGATTAAGTCGATAAATACAGCATTGATTATTAGAACCTTGATGTAGTTTTAAATTATGACTCGGATCTTGTGTTTGTTTGAAACTGGTATAAAAAGGGTAGCACATAATAATTTTTTTGTTTACTTATTAGTTTAAATTGATACATAAATGGCTTCTAAAGGATAATACTAGTGTAAATCATAGAATGACATGAATAGGCAGTGAATACGATGAATTAAGCAAGAACTTAAGTTTGGGGGAAAAGGTAGGGTATATAAGCTTCAGAAAAGAGAAAAGAGAAAATAATATCTAGTTGAGTCTTGTGGTGGGTTGAGAAGAAATACTCCCCATAAACACGAGCGTGAGATGGAGCGTAAAACGCACTCACCAACCATCTATCTAAAAAAATAAAGAAAAGACAGGAAATAAGAGCAAAGAGTGTTGGGTAAAATCTAATTACGCACAACACGCAAGTATACGTGGTCAACAAGTAATAAAGTGATAAGTTGAGTATCGTTCACACAGAGAATTAGTTAACAAGAATTACCAAGTACTAACATATAACCAATTTAATCTTATTTAAATGAATGATTTAATAATTTAATTTAAAATAGTTAAATAAACTATTACTAACTATCCCTAGAATGAAACAAGATATTGAAGACTTGAGATTACAATTTCACTTATTGTTTCATTTAAGTCAATACACTTCCTGTTAAGCCAAGTTATCTATACTGGATTGATAATCAAGAACAGGAAAGTAAAATATGGCCATCTCTCAATGCACCATATTCATATCAAATCAAATCCACAGATGATAGAATCAAATCGAACACCCTAATTAACTAACCCACTATATCTCTATGTGAATTACCATTAAAAAGGGTTTAAGCACAAGTTCTTATTAGACTACATATGGTGTAAAGGCATATCTCTATCCTAAACATGAATCATGAATTCCATCTATGCAGAAATCACAAACACATGCTATCATGATCAGATCTAAATCTATACTTCATCTCTCGAGTTCATATAGATTATTACGGTAATTGTTAGCTAGGCAATTAAGCAATTAAGTCCAAATCATAATAGACAATCCAAATATAGCTAAAAGACTAATAAAAAAGCATATCAAAGTAAACTACACAATAAGATCCATAGTTTCTCAAACAAAGAATTAGTTCATGATTATTGAATTAAAACTAAGAATCCACAATTGAATACACATTAAAAGACAAGGATAGAAGAAGATGAGAAGAAATAATCTATTGTCTGTAGATTTGAAGCTCCCTCCTCGCTCCTACTTTGAATCTTCAATGGTCTCCAAGTTGCTTCAATCTCCAAAACTATTTAGAACTAGTGTTTTGATCTAATTTACTCTAATCTAATCTAATAGAATCATATTTCTCCTCTAATCTCTCCTCTAATCCTTGTTATTCTCCTCCTTTTATAAGCCTTTTTACATGTCTTTAAGTCCTCTTGGAAGTCCTTGAGTCAATTGGATCGAAACAATCCTTCCCGAACTCAAATTTGGCCAAAAAACATCTTTTTTCGTGTACCCCCGCCCCGGCAGGGGTTTAGCCTTGAAAAGGGCCATACAATGAAGGCTACCATTCTGTTTTAGTGGTACCCCACTTCCCGGGGTTTTCTAATAAAAAGCACCTTCGTGCATCATTTTTCTGCTAAAGTGTCCTCTGGTAAAATGGCCATAACCTTTGATCCAGGAGGATTTATGGGGTCTGCCACCTATCAAATTGAAGATATCGACGAGATCTACAAATTTCATTCTTTGAGGATTGAGAAATTCTGTCTGGATGAAGGTTGAAATTGGGCTGGAAGTGAGTGCTATGAAAATGGCTAACCAAAATAGTGAAGTTCGACGTCGGTTGGTACAAAGATCATAACTCTTGCATCCGAATTCCGATTAGAATGATTCAAGCTATTCCGAAAAAGCTACGTAGACGCTCTACAATGTAAGCTAAGTTCCAAACCAAGAAAATGAAGTAAAAATGAAAGCCCAAATGATGTCCGGATTGCTTTTCTTTGTATTTTCTTTGCATTTTCCTTGCTTTTCCTTACCAATAATCGCTCACACCGCTCCCAAACATATAACCTACAAAATGAGCACAAAATGCATGAAAAGTAACTAAGACACATGAATATAAGCAACTAATTCAAGTAAAAGATACCGGATAAGTGGATATAAAATCCACTTATCAAAGAGCCCCTGTTAATGAAAAAGAAAAAAAAGAAAGCATGAATACCCTATTTGGACCCCTAATCTTGGTAATTATTTGATTTTAGTTGGAACTCGTCTTTTTTTGAAATTTTTGAGTTATTCTGTATGATTCCTAATAAGAAATTGATTATGTGTTAAATGTAAACTAGAATCAGTTAGCATAGATGTTGCTCACACCCGCACTATATCAGTAATGAGGGTCTAAGATTCGAGGATTGATGAGAAACTATTGAGTGGTTTTGATATGAGGTGTTGAAATGTTTACTTGATCTTCCTGAGGCCGGTGAAATATTTTTGATTAAGTGATACTGTTGGATTTGTAATCATATAAGTTAGATACATTACATCTCATTGCATTGCATAACATGTAGTTTGTTTTGTGCTCGAGGACTAGCACGATTTAAGTTTGGGGGATTTTTGATAGGTGGATTTTATATCCACAAATCGATGTCCATTTCAAGCTTAATCGTTGTTAATTTATTATTTCCATGTTCGTTTTTACTCCTTTCATGTTATTTTATATGTAGGGTGGTTGGTGTGGCAAGTAGCAAAGAAAGGGAGTCTTTTGAAGCAATATGGGAGCAAGTATGAAGGTTTAGCAAAGTTAGTCAAATTGATTACATCCCGTAAATGAAACTAATTAAACCTAACACTCACGGGGGTGGGGGTCTTCAAAGTTATTTAACAGTAGCCTAGCCTGTTGGGGCGGGCCTTTTCTATGCATATACCCCCACCTGGGCGGGGGGTGTCGGATCCTGACTCTCCTAATTTGTTGCAAACTCTATTGGAATGAGGATTTTAAGCACTTGGATATCATTTGGACTCTAATTGACATGGGACTTCGACCAAAACTGGTGAATTAGATAAATATTGAGCAACAAACATCATAATCAATATTATACAGAGCAATTATCAGAGATTAATTACAGAAATTCATATTGAGCATTAGAGTGAAGATTTTGAAGAACTTTCATATCGATTGCGAATTAAGGCTAACATGAAGGGTGTTCTGTATTATTCTTCTTATTAGTCTTATATTTATAATTGATAGGATGTTATCTTTAATTTATTTAGTTATTAATTCATTGATGATGAACTAATTTACTTTTTAGGCTTATGATGGATCTTTAAGTGGAACGATGGTTTTGTAACTTTGATTTCTAGTTAATAAGCTATTATCTAGTTTATCTATATTAATTTAATCGTGAATTTATGAATTGTCTGATCAACAATTCTTTGTGGATTTGTATGAATTCGAGAGAGGAAGTACGAATCTAGACTTAGTTAATATAGCATGTGTTCTTGAATTTTGTGAATGAACAGAATCTTGATGAATGTTAAGGTAGAGATATGCTTGACAACGCATGTAATCGGATAGAGAACTTAATCTTAAACCTTCTTTAATTATAATTCACATAGAGATATAGTGAGTTAGTTGATTAAGGTGTTTAACTTGTTTCTATCTAATTTGTGGATTTGAGTTAATACGGTATTAGTGCATCGAGAGGTGGCTAGTGCTACATTCCTGTTCTTGATTAATAAACTGGGATAGTGAATTGAACTGGAATAAAGGTGTAAAAATCATAGTGAAGCTTAAGGTGAAGTCGTAAGCCTAATTCTCCAATAATTGTTTGAAATTTAGTTTTAAGATTTGATATTGGTTTGTGATCGTATATTTATTAATAATTTAGCTTTTATAATTTTAATCATTATTTTGAATAGTTTAATAAAATTAGGTTTAATAGGAAACTGATAATTATGAAGTTAAATTCTTACTTAATTATCTCTGTGGGAACGATACTCTACTTACTATTATATTACTTGTTGACCACGTATACTTGCGTGTCGTGCGTAATTAGATTTTACCCAACAGATATTTTGTAAAAGATGTTTTTCAAACCCTGTGCACAATAGTAATTGAGGCCTTTGATACTTCCATTTTATTAAATGTTCGGCTTGATTACTTTTATTTTTGAGATTCGAAGCATCTTCGAGAAAATAATATAAATAGCAGTGTCGAACTCCTTGTGGGCATGATAGCAATCTAAGGAAATTCAAACACCGTAAATAATTTATAAGTTGCTTATAGCTGAAAATGTCCATCACGGGAACCGAATCTAGATTCAGTAGACTGAATCTATGATCACATGATTCTTAGGCTCACATGATGCCGCAATTTATAGGAAAGCGATGGCGATTATATATATAAAAAGTCAGTAAATATATATATACAAACATGATCAACCACCACGAAGCACCTCCATGGGGGATCGAAAATGTAAATATATAAAAGCAGTAATATATATATAGACATGATCAACCACCACGAAGCACCTCCATGGGGGATCAAAAATGTAAATAAAGCAGTAAACACGATCAACAGCCACGAAGTAAACTCCAAGCGGGATGAAATGTAAATAAAGCAGTAAAAAAATCAACCGCCATGAAGTAAACTTGTGCCTGATAGAAATGTAAATATATATATATATATATATAAAGTGGTAAACGCATGTGGATATATATCAATCTCTACTCTGGTTTATCATTTCAAATGATTTGTTGCTATATATATATATATATATATATATATATATATATATATATATATATATATATATATATATAAAAGTAATAAATATACCGGATATAAAATCCAGACTCATCGAACAGAGTCCGAAAATAATTTATATATATATATATACAAAAGCAAATAAACGCTCTGGACATGAGTCCAGGCTCAATCGAGGCATAACTCGATAATGTTAGTCCATATATATATATAGAAGGAAATAAAAGCCATGGATCGAAGTTCGGGCATACACACGCAACACGACTCTCAATGTGAAGAATGGTGTGTGCACAGTAGAAGGGAAAGGCTATAAAAGGTGTAAGAAGACTTACAATGGACTGCTAAAGAAGACTTCTATAGCTTTAAATAGATGAACACTCGGCTCCCACCGGTAAAAATATGACTGAATATAAGCTCACAAGTGTTTAAAATGAGAAAGCACTTAGTTTAGGGTATGTACAGAGCAAATTGGACAGGGCTTCCTCGCCGTTCTCTCTTACAAAATGGCCACCCCAAGCCCTCTATTTATAGAGGGGGAACAAAGAAAGACACATGCTATGACCATAGATGTACTACTGGTGCCGCCTCGAGGTGCCCCGAAGCCAGCAGTCCCGCCGTCTCGAAGTACGTGCATGCGTAGTACCTTTTACGGAGTGTTGTTATCGAGAGCTACACAAATGACATGGGATTAGAGGTTGTAAGAAGTCAGGAAGATGGGACCATGCCCTTGGTCTTCAAGCTTCAAATTCTATTCGGTGTGCTATCCTGTGTAGTAGTCACTTGGGATTGCAGCTATTTGGTTCTTGTGGAACATTTGCTGTGTAGAATTTATGTTGAACTGTTGTTGAGATGGCGCAATGTGGGATCGAGATAGCAAAATGATGATTTTGCCCCTCACCGAGGTTATCTCTGGTTTGGGCCGATAAAGCAGTCGTTATTTAGGGTTATCTCTGAGATTGAGCTGTTGCAAGTACTGGATATCCTCAGGGTTATCTATGAGGTGTGTCTGACCTCCCGGGTTATCTCTAGGACTGGAGCTGAGTACCTCGGTGTGGTTTCCAAGGTTGAAGCTGACTGCATAGGTTAAAACGAGAATCTTCAGGGTTATCTTCGGAACTGCAACTGCATTCCTCGGGGTTATCTTCGAGGTTGATGTTGTCTTTCTTGGCGTTATTTTTGGGACTGATACTGAGTATCTCGGGGTTATCTCCAAGATAAAACGGCCTTCTCCGGTGTGATTTCTGGTATTGGAACTGCATTCCTCGGGGTTATCTCCGAGGTTGAAACTGAAACTGTCGGTGTTGTTTCTGGGATTTATACTGAGCTATCCTCCAGGGTTATCTCTAAAAGACGATTATGCCCTCCTGTAATGTTAGTAATAGGTATGCAAAAAATTTCGAATTTCGAGTGTCTACAGATGCCCCTCTTTATCATATTCATGCAATGCAATGGCATGGATAGGATAAAGAATACTAGACTCTTGAAATACAACAAGATGATCATGATGCAGTGTACAACAATATGATGCAAATGTATGTGGTCTGTTGGATTGTTCTCCAACATGGTGGGATGATTGCCGGCTCCCCTTGACTTCTACCGGGATTGATAGTTATTACTGACAACCCTGATGAACTGTCTTGGACGTGCAATCCAATGCCCAGGATGTTAACGTTGGGGTTATCACCAAAGTCCTTAATCCTTGATACAGACTTCACACTGAAGATGCATCTCTCATGTACAAAAGACTTTGCGAGGATAAAGCTTTGTCTGTTGAGGATGTGTATAACATATTCCATCATCGGTCCTCCCCGATGAGGATGTTCTTTCCTGGTTCGTATCACCAGGTCTTTTCGCTGCTCTGTTGGAATTACTGCCAAAAGTCGGTATTGTCAGGGTTGCCTGACCTTCATTGACATATGCATTAACGGATGAGATCCCTGTTGGGGATAATGTCAAGACTTCTTGACCTTCGTTGACATGTGCATCAATGGTGGGTTGTATGAAGACTCGCTGGGGATAAGGTTTCAGAGCTACTACCCTGAATTGATGGCATCAGACCTTTGTAAGGTATTGCCGAATGTAGTTTGCAATAGTTGAGATCATTGGTATAGTGTACCCTATGTTTGGGAGAATTCCAATGAGTGATATGTAAAGCCACAACTTGGCCCGTGAAAAACCAGGATTTTAGGCTATTCTGCTCAATCACGTAGCGTTTTTATTCCTGATTTGGCCTTTTTAGCTTGTGAAAACTCCTTTGCAACTCAAACTAGACCGAGCAGAAGGGGTGGGCCCCACCCAGGGGAGCTGCAGGTACACCTACGGCAGTCGTAGGTACACTTGTGGCCAACCGTGGGTACTTTAAACCTGCAAGTTGCTTTCACAAGTCATTTTCACATTGCGCCACGAAGGAAATCCAAGAGCTCTTCTTCAGATTTATTGAGTTCGGGTGTCTTTCTGCAAATTCTGTCAGCGTACAAGTGTTCTACACTGTCCTGGTAACGTATGCATGTCTTCTTTTCCAGTTTTTGTTTGTTGGAAAATGACTTATGATATGAAATGCGTCGAAACACATAGTAGTGAATATGCATGCTCATATGATGTGATAAAAAATATTCAACATAGCAAATGTTAGTATTAAACCATGCTGAACATAATGATGTAAAAAAATCTGACTTTTGAAACAGTCAAATTAGCACCTTTTTCTGCTATTTCTTATCCTATTTGAGGATAAATAAGCTAAGGTGAAAAAGCAAAATAATCCCGGTAATTAGGCTACCCTTACGGATTATGACTTTGATAGTGTAATGCATGTCAACGTCGGGATTTTTATTGTCCTTCTTCTGTTCTTGTCTTTTGGTGTTCTCATCTTAGGTGAGATTTGTTTGAAAAAACAAGTTGTTAAAAGGTCTGACATTTATATGTCGATGATTTGACTGTAAGAGTCGTCAGTTGGTATTTTTAAATGGTTGCACCAACGCAACAGAGAAAAGGTTTGCACATTGACCCAGTGATGTGACACTGCTAAACGGGTCTGTAAAATCAAGATGCATTAGGGTCCAGGGACTTGCTTATGCGGAGGGAAAGTGTTAGGCACCCCCGACATCCGTGTTACCACGGTTACCGCCACTTTTTAATTAAACTATTATATGAATATGTGTGGGGGGGGTCAATGTGCAATTATTTGGAAGTAGTGTTATGCCTCATTCGCACCTATATACACAGGGTTTGAATTTGTGTAAAAATTTAGTTTTGAACAAGATATAGCAATGAGGTTTTATAAAAGAGGTTTTTCAAACACTGTGCATAATAGTAATTAAGGCCTTTGATACTTCCATTTTATTAAATGTTCAGCTTGATTGCTTTTATTTTTGAGATGCGAAGCATCTTCGAGAAAATAATATATAAAGTAGTGCCAAAATACTCATGGGCATGACAACCATCTAAGGAAATTCAAACACCGTGAATAATTTATAAGTTGCTTACAGCTAAAAATGTCCATCACGGGAACCAAATCTAGATTCAGTAGACTGAATCTGTGATCACATGATTCCTAGGCTCACATGATGCCGCAATTTATATGAAAGCAGTAATTGCAGTTATATATATAAAATCTGTAAATATATATATATATATATATATATACAGACATGATCAACCACCACGAAGCACCTCCATGGGGATCGAAAATGTAAATATATAAAAGCGATAAATATATATAGAGAGAGACATGATCAACCACCACGAAGCACCTCTATGGGGGATCAAAAATGTAACTAAAGCAGTAAAGACAATCAACAGCCACGAAGTAAACTCCAGGTGGGACGAAATGTAAATAAAGCAGTAAAAACGATCAACCGCCACGAAGTAAACTCCAGGCAGGACGGAATGTAAATAAAGCAGTAAAAGGCCACGAAGTAAACTTCAGGCCTGACAGAAATGTAAATATATATATATAAGCGGTAAACGTACAGGATATAAATCGATCCTGGCTCAGTTTATCATTTTAACGATTTGTCGCTATATATATATATATGGGCTATATGTATATACACAGCTGTGTATTACACAGTAGGGCTATGGCGACATATTTTTTGGGCTATAGCAACGGTAAACCGTCGCTATAGCCCAAAAAACCATCGTCATAGCTTCATCGTAATACACATACTGTATGACATACATTTTTCCTATATATATATATATATATATATATATATATATATATATATATATATATATATATATAAGCAATAAACGCCTGGATGTAAAATCCGGGCTCATCGAATGTAGTTCGACAAACAGCTTCATTGTTGCCTCTTTTTCAATTCTAACAAAAGAGCTCTAACTCGTGCAAGCATACATGTGTCAACAAGTAATACAGAGTAAGTAGAGTATCGTCCCACAGAGAAAGTTATTTAATTTAAACTACTATTTATCAATTAAATCACTATTCTTATATGCTTAAACTGATTATTATAACTGTGAATTATTCTAAATGCAAATAATAACTAAAACGAGAATAAAAATGTGATAAATCAAATCTAGAAATAATGGGATCCTAACTTCATTTAATACTTCATCCAATTACTACTATCATGCAAGAATGTTCACATATCACAAGAAAGTAGCCAAGAGTACTAAACTAGTCATAACCATTTTTCAATGCACTATGACCTACTCACACAGTATCCACAAGCGATAAACACTAGGAAATCATCAATATAACCAAAATCACTATATGTCTATGTGAAATTGCAACTATATTGAATTTAAGAACAAACCCTTATTTTAGCTCATACGGTGAATTAGTATATGTCTATCTAATTCACGAAATACACAAGCCATGTAAAACAGCCCCATATATGTATGATATCATGATTACAATTCATACTCACATGTCCTCTTTCAATTCCATACAAGTACTGAAACGAATGGTGATCAAGCATTCATGCATGCAAAACAACCATGGTAGAAATTCCCTATGATATGTAAAATAGTTCAGCAATCAAGCATGCAATTAAACTACATATTAAAATCCGTTAGAATCCCATAATGGAGTTTAGTTCATGACTGAACCAAAAGCCATTATGGGATCAAAGCTAAACATGGCTAATAAGCAAACAATTGAAAGATGAAGGATAGAAACGATCAAACCCAATTGCTGATCCACTAGTAACATTCAAATCCACATTAAAATCCAGCAACAAAACAATCATCTTTCACAATGAAAGAAAATCCCAAGAAGAATTAGAAAAGATGGAGTTTTGGCTTTATTCTACGTTGGAATCTCTCCCAGAGTGTAAACCCTAGTTATCATATGAAAAATACGTCAACAGTGATGAAAGATACGTCTGACACCAGTCAGAAATCGTTTTTAATTAATTACAACCTTTAAAATTAAAAATTAAAATAAACAGCTCAGCAGCAGCAGCCATCGCGCGTGGTCGCGCGCCCTTCCTTCACAATCCTCGCGTGCGCACTTGACTTGCAATGTGCAATATCATTCATTTCAAAGAAAAGCTTTAGCAGCGCGATCCTCAAGCCAAATCTACCATGCACCAACGCTGCTTCTGCGATCAGCACTCGACTTTCTTTGTGCTTCGATTCTCGTTCTCGCATTGTTGATGTCACTCTTGATTTGCTTTCTGCTGCTCATTCCTTTGTCCATCCATGCTTAGTCTCCTCTCTCCACTTGATCCTCACGCCATGCCTCCATTAGCTTATGCCATCTAACACCACCAACTTAGGCCATTTCCTGCACTTTTACACCAAAAGAGTTCTCAATACATGCAATGCAAAATAACGTGAAATGAAACTAAAAACACATTAAAATATACTTGAGATGGGCACAGTTCGCATGAATTTATATTCAATAAGTAGGTGTAAAACCCACTTATCATTCATATATATGTATATATATATAAGCAATTAAACGCTCCGGACGTGAGTCCAGGCTAGATAATGTTAGTCCATATATAAATATAAATCGATAATGTTAGTCCATATATAAATATATATATATATATACAAAAGGAAATAAAAGCCACGGACCGAAGTCCGGGCATACACACGCAACACGACTCTCAATGTGAAGAATAGTGTGTGCAAAGTAGAAGAGAAAGGCTTTAAAGTGTGTAAGAAGTCTTACAGTGGACTGCCAAAGAAGACTTCTATGGCTTTAAACAGATGAACACTCGGCTCCTGCCAATAAAAATATGACTGAATATAAGCTCACAAGTGTTTAAAATGAGAAAGCACTTAGTTTAGGGTGTGTACAGAGCAAATTGGACAGGGCTTCCTCGCCATTTTTTTGTACAAAATGGCCACCCCAAGCCCTCTATTTATAGAGGGGGGAGCCGCAGGTACACCTGCGGTAGCCACAGATGTACCTGCGACTGCCCGAGGTGCCCCAGGCTCTGCGGGTCCTGTCGTCTCGAAGTACGTGTACGCGTACAATGTGTTATCCGCTCGAACTTGTAGAACTTCGATCCGAGCCTCCGATTGAGGTGTATAAGAACTTTTATGGAGTGTTGTTGTCGAGAGCTATGCCATGACATGGGATTAAAGGTTGTCAGAAGTTAGGAAGATGGGACCATGCCCTTGGTCTTCAAGCTTCAAATTTTATCCGGTGTGCTGCCTTGCGTAGTAGTCACTAGGGATTGTAACTCATTAGTTCTTGTGGGACATTGTTGTGTAGAATGTATGTTGAACTGTTGTGTTAAGATGCCACAATGTGGGATCGAGGTGGCAAAATGACATTTTTGCCCCTCAATGGGGTTATCTCCGGTTTGGGCTTATAAAGCAGTCGTTGCTCAGGGTTATCTCTGAGATTAGGCTACTACAAGTATTGGATATCCTCAGGGTTGTCCCTGAGGTGTGCCTGACCTCCCAGGGTTATCTCCGGGACTGGAGCTGAGTGCTTCGGTTTGGTTTCCGAGGTTGAAGCTGAATGCATAGGTGTAAACGAGCATCTCTAGGGTTATCTCCGGAACTGCAATTGCACTCCTTAGGGTTATCTCCAAGATTGACATTGTCTTTCTTGGTGTTGTTTCTGGGACTGAGACTGAGTATCTCGGGGTTATCTCCAAGATGAAAAGGCGTTCTCCGGTGTGATTTCCGGTATTGAGATGAGCTGTCCTCCAGGGTTATCTCTGAAAGATGATTCTGCTCTCCTGTAATGTTAGTAATAGGTATGCAGAAAATTTTGAGTGTCTACAATGCATATAGGATTTTTTATGACTGTGGGTAGGTGTGTTACTGAATGGCCACCTAGTCATGCCTATGTGCATATGGATAGTCCTGTTTACAAATGAGACTATGGAAAAAAATTTCCAAAACGTAGGCATTGGATAGTCATGCATTTTTAACTCTACTGTAGGCGTATGTTAAAATAATGCATGCATGCATGTAGTCATAAAATGCATTTGAAAAAGCTCCAGGTTAGAATTTACCACACCCTTTCTAAAGTGATTTGGAGACTTGTTGTCCAGATATATTGATCTAGATCAGCCGAGTAGTTCCCGTAGGACCACTTTAGGTGTGCGAATGAGGGCTTCTGAAGTGCCTCGACCCCATTCTGTCAGACAACCTCGTCGTTTAGTGGACGCGGTGATACGTCATATTTGGGTTAACGTGCCGAACGTCGAGGACGAGGAGGAGGATGTTCTGGTTATGGACCCTGCTCCTACTGCACATGTTCCCCGTGGGGATTTCCTAGGCATTTAGGTGACGATCCCAGAGCTTCTGGGTGATTTGAGTCGACACCCCTCAGTTTACTTGCATGCAAATGAGGTATAAGCTGGATTTTGTTTCTTCCTTTTTTCCTATTGACGAGGAGTAAGGATTCTGATGTTGATCTATTTTATGATGCAGGTTCTCGACTTCACACAGCCTAGAGGGAACTGGTTCAACATTTACTCCACATACCAGGCGTTGCATCCTGATTATAGAGCGATTGTCCATGGTTGGGATTTCAGAGCGTTTTATTCCATCCTTCCCTGTCGTTGTCCCTGGGGTTATCTCAGGGCATTGTCTGAGTGCTGGTTTCACCAGACTCAGTCTCTCCATTTATTGGACTGTGAGGTGATGATGACGCCGATAGATTGGCGATTTATCACAGGTATGGAGTTTGGAGGGGTGCCAGTGCCATGTACGGCGGATATTACCCCGACTGCCGTTCAATCCTTGTTAGGAGTTTTGGCTGAGGCGTTCAAGGGCAGGACCATTCGTACAGGTCCATTAAGCGTAGATGTTATAAGCAGGCTATTGAGTGAGCCTATACCCGATGATGTGAGGGTCAGGGATCTCATTCTTCGGCGATTGTTCCTGATGATCATTAGGGGTTGCTTCATAGCTGATAACTCTTCTACGGTGTCATTCGCTTTGGTGAGCGCCACACGACATGTGGACCATATCAGAGAGTATGCATGGGCCTCCTACACCTTCGCCTATTTCCTCAGGGGTATGCGCATGCGTTTGTAGGGCTTGACAGAGGCTTTGCTAGGATTTTACCCATTTCTGCTGGTGAGTATTTCTCTTTTGATTTCTCATGTACAGTTTAAGAGTGTTGACTGATAACAGATGTTTGCTTTTGTATTGGCAGTTCTGGACCTATGAGAGGCTCCCATGTTTGCGTCTTATGAGGGTGCTGGGCTTGGAGACCTATCCACGAGGATGTCGATGGCATCATTCCATACTGGCCGAGGTCCCTGTAGCTGAGGGTTTCACTCATTGTCACCTACAGCTGGAGTTATTGACAGTTGATGCCATTACTTAGATTCCCTATTCTGGGGAGCACTTAGCCATTGGTTTTGAGGATGGATACTTGACTGGTGTCGAGTACGTGATTTCCACCCGTAGGATTCCTATCTTCACATATGGAGGATGGGAGCTCTATTTAGGAGAGCATGCTATTAGGAGCACCACAGGAGAGATTCGTATACCGATCTTGCCTCCTCCCAGGCGTTATTGGCCTGTTTCACAGTCACCCATCATTGATATCCCCTTGATGGGTGTTGACAGTTTTACACTATCAGAGGGTCCACATTACCCAGGCTACGTTCCAGCATTGGTGGTCCCCTCGTACCATCGGAGCCCAGACCCGCGCCACATAGTTTATGGGGGATATGGTTCCTGGATTCGTGATGATAATGGATTGGATGGCCTTTGTCAGAGATCTGACTCATTTGACACAGATTGATAGTTTGACCCGGTAGTTAGATCGGGCACATTTTTTTATCCGGCACTTGGGCAGAGATCCGGCAGAGGCTGATACATTTGATCCTTCTAGCTTAGGAGCTGGCCCCTCAGATGACCCATATGGCTTTGTCGATGCAGATCCTCCATTGTATAGGCCTGACATCCCCGTTGATGGAGATCCAGTGACTCAGGATGAGTTACATCAGGTGGACAGGATTAATGATGTAGACATTGACACCATTGTCTTCTTCTAATGTATATTCTGGTTATATCTTTTGATAGGCCTCTGTTAGATACTGGGTGACTGTGCCCCATTCTCGCTATATCTTTTGATAGGCCTCTGTTAGTAGTTGGGCGGTTGTGCCCCATTTCCCTGTATTTTTAGCTGTACAGAGATGTATTAGATGATGATGTACTTAGGAATGTATTTACTATTATTCCCTACATCATATTGCCATCTATTATTTATCATGCATGTATTATGTTATGCATATATATGTATATCTAGAGATATTCAGCATTGACCCCTGGATGGTCTTATGACACGACCCATACAGATGTCTTCTTCGAAAGTTAGCCGTATTGATCATACCCCACTAGTATTGGTGGCATCTCATCTGAGATCGTGGTATGATAGTATATCATCTTCAGACAGGGTGACTTTTGATCAGCTACTATAGCATTCCATGACCTTACTGATGTTTCATGTTCCCATAGGCTTTGTAGAGGGTATACTAGAGCATTGGATACCGAAGAGGCAGGTTTTTCGATTTGGTATCCATAAGTTGACTCTTACCTTAGAGGAGTATGCACGGTTGATGGCGCTGTCATTGGACAGACCTTGCGCGCGGATGGCTATCGGCGACATGAGCCGATAGTTTATGACCCTCACCGGGCTGAGGCGTAGAGTTGTGCAAGATGAGATCACATCCGGCCACGTGGTATCCCAGATGGACAAATTTGGCTCAGAGGATAGCTATATACGGCACTCTGGGGATTTTTCCATGCCAGAGGATCATTGGCATTTGGCCAGAGTAGATGTACTGCTACTGTATGTATTGTCATATATATACATGCCACGGTACATGGATGAGTTAGACAGTAGCGTCATTATGGTACTAAGAGCTCTCAGGGAGGGTCACACCATTGTGCCGATGATTGTAGCAGAGACGCTGAGGTCAGCCACATATTGTAGTACCTACCCTGCAGGGGTATTTACAGGTAGTTCGGTCATGTTGTACGTGTGGTTCATGTCACACCTGAGACCGATTGGCACTTTTAGACGGCATGAGTATTGTTTTACCCATGAGATAGCCATGTCGTACTCCTTTCAGCCTGCGGAGTGTATAGATCCTACATCTTGGTCCGTTTTCCTAGCAGGGATTGAAGATCCATTTGATATATTGCCGTGTACAGGGCTCAGTTAACCCTACAGCTTCATCACTCATGCTCTGGGCATGGATTATCTCCCTTTGGCTAGATTGAGGGGCATAACTACTTACCACCCACTAGCTGTGATGTGTCAGTTTGACTAGTTTCAGGATTTCAATCCTTTTGAGGGGGCATTGAGTCAGCGCTTGGCTTCTCGCCACTTGTCAGCAGAGGACAGATCCAGAGTGTATGCCTATTGGGATCAGCGTGAGCTAGTTGCATTTTATGTTAGCCATCTGGGCTGTTCTGCAGAGTATTCTGCATGCATGGAGACAAAGACTACATCGGCTATGATAGTATCCACATCGCCGGGGATTGATTCTGATGATGGGGAGCCCATAGAGGACATTGATATTCCCACCGAGGAGGAGCTATTCACTGGGTTGCTAGCAGTTCTTGTAGATTCTCCCAATATGAGTGCTACTGTGATTCAGCATTCAGCACAGTATTTGGAGCAAAGTCTTCATCTGATGACCTTTGAGAGAGATCAGGTTAGGGCCTTGATGTTAACAGCTCTTGATGGGAGAGACACCGCTCTATTGGAGAGAGATGCGGCTATAGCTCATAGAGATATTGTTATTGAGGAGCGGGATGAGGCCAGATCAGCCTGAGATCCATTGACTATTAAGAGGGATGTTGCCCGGGACGTAGCCTTTACAGATAGTAATTCAGTGAGATCCCTTACTACTGGCATGCTTGCCGATATGAGTGTATATATCAATGAGCATCATGCCACCATGCAGTTGGCTACAGATCTGTTAGCTCGTGTAGATACCCTTGGGCAGGAGCTTGCAGTGTTGCCTTCTTCTTCGGAGAGAGATGCTAGGTTGGACTTGATAGTTCGTATATCCACGAGATTGTAGATAGACTTTTATTTTTTTGCACAGACTAGCTTAGCCATTTTGTCATGTGCAGCACATATTGTATATATCAAACAACATTATATATGGCAGGGAAATATATTTTTGATTCACTTCCCTTTTAGTTGTGCCTTGATACTTTCTTGATATTTGCCTATTTCTTCAGGACTTGTGATCTTGATGTATTCTGAACTCATCCTTGATGGATGGACATTGAGATGTCGCAAGATCTTTCAGAATGGATCGTTGATTTATATGTATCCCTACCCTCTTTGGTGTCTTGGGACTGGTTTCTATATGTAGATGTGGAGAGGAGTATGGCTTTCCTCTCTAAGATTGACCGCACCACAGATGGTCACCAGTACTCCTATTTAAGAGGAGCCCAATTAGTTCCATCTCTTATAGATTGGTGTTGCTCTTCGAGGAATCAACCACAGCTTAGATGGTCGCCAACTCTCCCATTTATGGGAAGGCCAGGTAGTTCCATCCCTTTGCTCTGAAGTCGATGAAATGTGGTGGATTGAAGTTTGATCCCAATACCGTTGACAAGTATTTGTGTTTTGGTAGGGGTAAGACAAAACCATAAATGGCTGCCTACGTACTCCTATTGAAGATGAGATCAGGTCTGCATAGTTCGAACCTGGTGTAAGAGGTTCAACATTGTATGTGAAGGGTGTAGAAAGGTGTTGGAATGTTTTTGTTGTTTTTTTTGTAGAGAAGGATGTAGAAATGTTTTTGTTGTTTTTGTTTTTGTAGAGAAGGGTGTAGTAATGTTTTTATTATTTTTTTTATTGTGATCGGTCCATATAAAATGGTGTTGCTATGTACTCCCGGTTGATATGTTCGTGATCAAATCGGGGGAAAAAGTTTGATCCCATGTTCAAGATGATTTTCAGCCGAAAAAGTTTGATCCCATGTTCAGGAAAAACTGCAGGGGAAGGGTTCAATCCCTGGTGGGATAACCGAAATTATATGAGGTGTGAAAGATCTGATGATCTAAAAACCAGGTTGCTGGCTTGAAGAGTGTATTTCCCTGATGGGACAGATGGGTATGAAGAAAGGTTGTGGGTAGAAAGGGTTAGAAAAACTAAAATGACTGGTGATCTGGTGATCCAAAACCAGGATGTTTGCTTGATGGTAACTTCAGACATAATACCGTTTCACGGTGTCTGAGTTAATGAGCTGTGGAAATTCATCGACGTCCATTTCCTGTAATCTGAGAGCACCTCCTGTTAATACCTCCTTGACAATAAATGGGCCTTCCCAGTTTGGAGCGAATTTTCCCTTTGATTGGTCTTGGTTGTCAATGATCTTCTTCAAAACCAAGTCATGTTGTTTAAACTGCCGTAGCCGGACTTTCCTGTTGTAGGATCTGGCGATCCTTTGTTTTTATAACTGACCATAAAAGATAGCATCACTTCGTCGTTCGTCTATTAGAGATAATTGGTGATATATGTCTTGTAACCATTGGTCTTCATCCAGCTAAGCGTCAATCAACACTTTGAGGGATTCCATTTCCACTTCTATGGGGAGCACTGCTTCCATCCCATAGGTTAATGAGTAGGGGGTTGCCCCAGTGGAAGTACGCATTGAAGTTCTGTAGGCTAATAGAGTCAGAGGCAAGAGGTCAGGCCATCCTTTATGATTGGCGAACAACTTTTGCATGATCTTCTTGATGTTCTTATTAGCCGCTTCAACAGCACCATTTATTTTTGGACTAGATGACGGAGTTAAGGTGTTTGATGTGGAATTTACTACATAACTCCTCCATCATTTTGTTGTTGAGGTTCTTAGCATTGTCTGATACAATCACCTCTGGTTGTCTATATCGACAAATGACATTGTTTCTGATGAAAGCAATGGTGACTTCTTTGGTAACCCTGGGGAAGGAGGCTGCTTCTACCCACTTGGTGAAATAATTGATCATGGTGAAGATAAACCAATGCACATTACTGGCTTTGGGCTCGATGGGCCCGATCACGTCCATTCCCCACATTGAGAAAGGTCAAGGTGAACTCATATTGTGGAGTTCCCTCGGAGGGGCGTGGATAGCATTCCCATGAATTTGACATTGATAGCACCTCTTGACGTGATCATCACAAATACGACTTTTAAGCGAGAGCCAGAGAATGCCTCGCTCGAGGATCTTTTAACAAGTAGAGGGCCGCTCATGTGTGGGCCATATACTCCACCATGGATTTCATCCATGAGCCTCTGAGCTTGGTCCTTGTCCAGACATCGGAGGAGACCTAGTCCTGCATCTCTTTTGTAGAGTGTATCTCTGCTCAGGTAGAACTTTATAGCCAATCGATGGATCCACCTTTTTCGGTCGGACTCGCCTCAGCGGGTGTAGATCTATCTCACAAGTACTCCTTGATGTGCTGATACCAAGGGTGTTGGATGGGAGGTAGCTCATCCGATACTTCTCCAATATAATTCCCATAGGCTGGAGCCTTTTGTAGGGCAAATGGGATGCTTGGCATGTTTTCCTTGTCATGTATGTTGATCAAGGAGGCCAAAGTTGCTAGAGCATCCGCAAAATCATTCCTATTCCGAGGAATGTGGAGGAAGTTTATTTCTTCGAACTCCGAAGCCATCTGTAAAACTTGTCGATGGTAAGGCAGCAAATGTAGCTCTTTGGTATGATAGATTCATGTGGTCTGTCTGATTACCAATTCTGAATCCCCAAAGATAGTTAACCGCCTGATACCCATTGATTGGGCAAGTTTGAGTCCCATGATACAGCCTTCATACTCAGTTGTGTTGTTGGTGCCGACAAACTGCAATTTGACGGCGACGGAATACTGCTCCCCGTTTCGGATACTAGAACTGCTCCGGCTCCAGAACCTTCCATATATACATCTCCATCAAAATACATTTTCCACATACGGCATGCATTGTACTGATGATGTTGTTGAACTGTCATTACCCCTTCATCGGGGAAGTATGTTTCTAAGGGTTTGAAATCCCCTGCAGGTGCGGCGGCCAGTTGATTCTCAATTCGTTGACCTTTAATGGACTCTTGCGTCATGTAAACGATGTCAAATTATTGTAGGATCAACTTCCATCTGGACATCCGACAATTTAATATGGGTTTACTGAACACGTACTTGAGAGGATCCACGCGGGATATGAGATGGGTTGTGTGATCATGGAGGTAATGTTGTAACCTCATGGAAGCCCATGCTAAAGCATAACAAGTTTTCTCAATCAGAGTGTACTTGTGTTCACCGTCATTAATCTTTTGTTGAGGTAGTAGATAGCTCGCTTCGCCTCTATCGCCTTTTTTTTCCCAAAGATGCATGCAAATTTCATGGCATTGTCATTAATGGATGTACACATGAACAGGGAAACATCATCCCTAGGTGGTACCAAAATAGAGCGTTAACCATCCGCTTCTTTTGATTGTAAGGAAGGCTTTTTGACACTCATCGCTCCATTTCATGGAGGAGTTCTTCCTTAATAACTTGAAGATAGGCTCACAAAGTTGTTGTGAGTTGAGAAATGAACCTCGCTAATGAAGTTGATTCTTCCCAAAATCCCCGTATTTCCTTCTCTCGTCCGAGGAATGGGCATTTCCTCGATGGCCTCGGATTTTGGTGGGATCCACTCAATCCCTTTGTGGTCGACTAGAAACCTAGTTACTTGCTTCGATTTAACGCCAAAGCACACTTGGTCGATTCAACTTCAAGTTGTACTTACGCAACCTCGTGAAAAGCTTTCTAGATGGTCTATGGGTCTTCTTCCTTCGGGATTTGATAATGATGTCATCCACATAGATCTCTATCTCTTTGTGCATTAAGTCATGGAAAAGAGCCATCATAGCTCACCGATAGGTAGTCTCCGAGATTAATGAGGCCGAATGACAACAACGCCTATAGCAAAAGGTTCCCCAAGGCGTGATGAATGCAGCTTTTCTCACGATCTTCCTCAAAGAACTATGATTTGATGGTACCCCAAAAAAGTAATCAAAGAAAGGAGTACATGTCATATCGAGCAAAGATTGTCAATGAGAATGTGGATAAATGGCACGAAAGCTATCCTTAAGGCAAGCTTTATTCAGATCCCAATAATCCACGCAAACTCGCACCTTTCCTCCCGCTTTAGGCACGGGAACTATGTTGATAGCCATTCGTGATATATGTGGACACCATGATGATGCTACTTGAAATTGTTTCACAATTTCTTCTTTAACCTTTAAACTCCACTCGTGTTTTTAATCGCCGAGCTTCTTACCGACCGGCTTGAATCCTCTTTAATGGGAAGGTGATGGATGATGATGTCCATGGACAAACCCACCATGTCTTCATGAGACCATGCAAACACATCCTAGAATTAGGTTAATAAATGCAACCATGTCATTCCTTTGGTTTGAGTGAGGTCTGCATCTAACTGGATCAACCTAGGGCTTTCTAAGATTCTGAGATTGAATGAGATGGTTTGATCAAGATTTGATTTGGGTTTGTCTTCGACCCATTCCTTGATCTCCTGAGGTATCTCAATGTCCTCTTGTATTTCCATCAAGTATGAGTCCAACTTTTCATCAAAGTTACAGTTCGTGTGGAGAAAAGGCACCTCATCAGCAAGTACAGGCACATCTAAATTTAGAGTCCTGAAACAAAATATGCTTTCACTTAATATATAAAATTATTCAATCATACAAAGTGTTAGCATATACTGACAAAACAACCGCAATAATATGTATATAAAAAGTAAGCAGCTAAAAGCATCTACAGGCGTAGGGTTTCTCGCCTTTTTTACCCTCGCGACGAATGCAAGGAGTGTTGCTCCAATTATCAAGGGTGAAGTCCTGGTGGACGACAGTAATGAGGGGACTATCATCGTCCTCCTTCTCCTAAATGATGACCATAATGTCGGGATAATCATCGTCTAGAGTGTATCTATTTGTGTGCTCATCGTGTAAAAGGATGCGTAGATGAGATAAACTCCTGGCGATATCTTGTTTACGTTTATATTCCCTCTCCTCCACTTCGGGGTCAGGAATCAGGACCTCTTTTGCTCTAATCGGTATCGATTTGGGAAATAGCATAGCCATAACATGGGCTGGAACCTGTACCGGAGACTGTATAGGCTTAGGATCTGTAGGTGGAGATAATCACTGTATGGCTGAAGATGAAGGAATATGTTTGTGCTTGTAAGGATCCTGTGACTGGAGCTAGCATAATAGCCTAATCCAGTCATCCCTGTTTGACTGGGAACTTTAATTGGGTGCTTAATGCCCTGATGATCTTTGCCCAACCCTTGTCCAGGTTGATGACCCAATGACATCATCTCTTGAGTGGCCGACATTACCTCGGCAGAAATCTTGGGTGTGAGAGGTGGCTCCCCAATGGGATGGTAATGAGTGTTGCTCACCTCCAGGGCATGGAAACTGATCGGCTAAACTTCTGAATTGAAGCTGGTGAGTGGTATGTCACCTTGTTCAGGACATTCCACCAAAGATTAATAAGGACTAGGCTATTGTTAATAATATACTTGAATTGCTGATGAAGGGTGGAAGGGACAGCTCCAGCCATATGAATCCACGGTCTTCCCAACAGCAGGTTGTATCATATGGTGATTTTGAGCACATGAAAGGATACACTGAATGTATGTGGACCAATCTCCACTGGCAATTCAATCACTCCAACGACATTTCATCGGGACCCATCAAAAGCTTTGATAACCATATGGCTGTTTTTGATCCTTTTGGGGTTGATATTCATCTTCTCAAGGTAGCATAAGGATATATTCAAAGATGAACCTCCATCTATCAAGACTCCTCCTACCATGTATCCGAGGACAAAACCGCTATGTGCAATGGCTTGCAAATGACCAAATCCCTTCAAATGGGTATGTCATCATCAAAGGAAAGATATCACATTGTTGTTAAAAATGTGATCAACCAGATGTTGGAATTTTTCCACATCCACCGATTTTCAAAAAATGGCTTCTTCCAAGACCCTTAGCAAGATCTTCCTGTGATCTTCTAAAGAAAAACCAAGTCCAAAGATGGAAATTTGTTGTGGAGCTTCTCTCAAGCTTAAAACCACCTTGGCTTCATTATGGCCCATGGTACGGAGGAACTCTTCAATTTTCTCCATGGGAACTTTCCCATTTGATTTGATGGTAGGCTTCATCACCCGATGGGGAAGATACAGTGGATTCTCCTTCGACACTGCAGCAGTTGTATGTGATGTAGATCCTTCACCTTTCCCCATAATTCCATGGGACTTTTTTTCAAGTCGACAACAGATACCGTGGCCTAGATGGCAAGAGAATTGCTCGTGCAAATGCCCACTTTCAAAGGATTATCAGCACCTTTGAGTTGAATTGCTTGTATTATGAGTGGTCTGGCAACCAAATCATCCTCAATGGATATAACTGCTACGCCGTTCTTCCATTTTGTAGGATATGTGTTCCCACTCTCGAGTAACAAAGTGTCATCATCTGCCATTTGCAGGACACCGCTATCAATTAAATTCTGAATGAGGTGGGCGAGTGCCCAACATTCTTCCGTGTTTGTGACCATGAGAATGGGAGTGATACTCGCATACTCCATTAGAATTGAACCGCCTCTTGAACGGGGATTGATTGAGGTATAAGGGATGTAATTCTTCCTTCATTGATCAAGATCTCAAATATCTCCTCCATAGGTTGGCCAAGGTATATAAATTCCCTCTTGTTGGCAAAATCCCGATGGGCTTTAGCACTTGATCTTTTTGATACTTTATCCTCCAGTGTTTCACTTTCTCAAGGCGATGATGGAGTATTCATAACAAAAGGAAGGAGACTAGCATGCTCTCTCGATCGACTAATTGGCGTGTGACTTGGTGTCGATGGATCACCGCTCGCCAATTGATCTACTTGCTTACAAAGAGCTTTTAATCTTTCGCTCCATCATAAACTAGAACTGCAAGCGTAATCCCATTTGTCAAGACCATCCTTGCTGTCTCGGGAAGATTCAACAACGTAATTGAACTTTGTCCACTGCTCCAATTAATCATATTAACCTCTTCTTCTTTGTGTTGAGGAAGAGGGTTGTCTTGCACATGAGGTTGGTCGGGTTTAGTCACCACAATCTCCCCGTTGTCGATTAAATCCTAGATCTTGTGTTTCAAGGCCCAAAGAATCCTCGAGTATCATGTCCCTGCCTCAAACATGATAAGCACACTTCCGCAGTAGCATTGTAACCCTTCCCATTCGAGTTAGGGCAGGTGGAAGAAGATGTAATTTTCTTCCGAGTAGTCAAGATTGAGAACATTCTCGAGTGAATCCCCTAGGGGTGTGAACACTGATCAGGTCGAACTTCTCCAACCTTTGGCAATGTAGGGTTGGAAGACTGTGCTTGAAAAGGGGAGTAGTTTCTCCTCTAGATAGGCATGTTCTGTCTGCCTTTTTGACCTTGTAGTATCAAGGAAACATCTTCCTCTTTCTTTTTGGACCTCCGGGGTTGTTTTCCATAAGTTCCGATCGATGTGCTCAAAGAATAACTTTCTTGAGCTGCTGCTAGGTCTTGAATTTTTCCCGACTTCAATCCCATCTCAGCCATCTCTCTATGTTTGATCATTTCAAAAAATGGTTTACCAATGCCAGCTAAGACTCTCTCATAGAAAGGAGCTTCTTGTATGTCTATGAAGGTCATCACCATTTCGGATTCCGTCATAGCAAGAATAACTTGAGCAGTAAGGCGCCTCCACCTTTGAGCATACTCTCTAAAAGACTCATTAGACTGTTTCTTGACTTTGGTAATTTGGTACCGGCCAGAGCCATCTGAGATCGAAGTCAGATCGAGTGAGGAAGGCATGAGCTAACTCTTCCCCCAGCTATGTATTTTAGAATTATCTAATCTAGTATACCATGATTGGGCTTCTCCAGTTAGACTCTTTTGGAACAGCTGTATTCTGAGCTTTTCATTCTCGGCATAAGATCCGAGTTCTCCAATGAATACCTTCAAGTGTGTGTAAGGATCTCCTAACCCATCATACTTTTCAAAGTCAAGAGTCTTGAACTTCTCTAGATAATGAACACCATGGAATATACAAAGATCAAAGATAGAAACACTCCCATGTGTGCTCCAATCCCTTTTATAGATCGAATGGTCTCTTCCATTTGAAGGACTTTTTCCCGATATCACCTATGTCTCGATCTTCTTTTTGAGATGGGTGTTTTTCAAGAATTTTGTTGGTCAGATCCAACTCAAGTTCCGAATTGTTTTATCCGAACCTTATGTTCCTCCATATGCAGAGGATTCTATGTATGTACGGGTATTCGTGAACCCCGAAAGTAGATCGTGTAGTTCTTTAAGCAATAACCAAAATCTATAATTTGTTTTCTTAATCCATCAAACTCTTCACAAGAGACAGGAGCAGGATTAGACTGGTCAGATGAAGACATAATTGGTTGTAGGCTCATGGCCTTCTTAAACTTCGAACGGGTAGTAGGCCCAATTGTTTCCCTACAAAAACTTATGTAGTTTAGTCTTAGGGAATGTAGAAATGTTTAAATGCTATCATAATGTGTCCATTTTAGGAATATTATCCTATAAAACGGGTGTCATTTGATAGCATGTCAAGACTTAACATGCATGTAGACATATTCTTCATATTTTCCATTACATAGAGATTGACATGGAATGAAATTACAAGTAATTATTTTTACAAGTAATTGAAAATGAAAAGCATGAAGAGACTTTCCTCCGCGTTTGGTTTATCAGAGGCTGACCTATCTTAGGTTACTCTCGCGGCTTTTTTGGCATGAAAGTTCCCAGATCATCGCAATTTACTTGACGAAAAGTTAATCCGGTCTTTCAACTGGAGCGAATCTAGGTGGTGCCTTTCCTGAGCCTCATTGAAATTAGTCTCCCCACGAGTCCAAAGAATCAAACACCGACAGATAGCCTCCTCGGTGGAGGAACCACACAACATACATTCACATGCAACGTGTCTCACCGCATGGGAATGATGACATGTGTGAAGCACTAATATCACAGATAGATATATTGCAAAGCAGCAAGAAGTAAAAATGCATTCGCATACACATTCATCAAAAATGTAAATGCAACATCCACACACAAGCATATAACAGTTTGAAAAGCTTGTAGTAGCGGCTTAAGTCCTCTTATCGGTATCCCCAAGAGAAGTCGCCACCGTCGACGCCGGGATTTTTATTGTCCCTCTTCTGTTCTTGTCTTTTGGTGTTCTCATGTTAGGTGAGATTTGTTTGAAAAAAAATAAGTTGTGAAAAGGTCCGACATTTATATGTCGACGATTTGACTATAAGAGTCGCCAGTTGGTTTTTTAAATGGTTGTACCAACACAACCGAGAAAAAAGGTTTGCACATTGACCAAATGATGTGACACTGCTAAACGGGTCTGTGAAACCGAGATTCATTAGGGTCCGGGGACTTGCTTATGCGGAGGAAAGGTGTTAGGCACCCCCCGACATCCGTGTTACCACGGTGACCGCCACTTTTCAATTAAACTGTTATATGAATGTGTGTGTGTGTGTGTGGTGGTTAATGTGCAGTTATTTGGAAGTAGTGATATGTCTCGTTCGTACCTATATACAAAGGGTTTGAATTTGTATAAAAATTCAGTTTTAAACAAGATATAGCAATGATGTTTTGTAAAAGAGGTTTTTCAAACCCTGTGCTCAATAGTAATTGAGGTCTTTGATACTTCCATTTTATTAAATGTTCGACTTGATTGCTTTTATTTTCGAGATGCGAAGCATCTTTGAGAAAATAATATATATAGCAGTGTCGAACTCCTTGTGCGCATGATAGTCATCTAAGGAAATTCAAACACCGTGAATAATTTACAAGCTGCTTACAGCTGAAAATGTCCATCACGGGAACCGAATCTAGATTCAAGAGATCAATCAGATCACATGATTCTTAGGCTCACATGATGCCGTAATTTATATGAAAATGCAAGAAGCGCTTATATATATAAAAGTTGTAAATATATATATACAGACATGATCAACAACCACGAAGCACCTCCATGGGGGATCGGAAATATAAATATATAAAAGTGATAAATATATATATAAAGAGACTTGATCAACCACCACGAAGCACCTCCATGGGGGATTAGAAATGTAAATAAAGCAGTAAAGACGATCAACCGCCACGAAGTGATCTCCAAGCGGGACGAAATGTAAATAAAGTAGTAAAAATGATCAACCGCCATTAAAGTAAACTCCAGCCCTAATGTAAATAAAGTAAATATATATATATATATATATAAATATAAATATATATATATATATATATATATATATATCGATCCCATCTATTATCATTTCAATGATTTGTATATATATATATATATATATATATAATATATAAATGCTTGAATGTAAAATCCAATAAAGCTCATCGAATGTAGTTCGATAACAGTATATATATATATATATATATATATATATATATATATATATATATATATATATATATATATAAGCAAATAAACGCTCCAGACGTGAATCCAGGCTCAATCGAGGCATAACTCGATAATGTTAGTCCATATATATATATATATATATATATATATATATATATAAAAAAAATAAAAGCCACGCGAATCAAAGTCCGGGCATACACACACAACATGACTCTCAATGTGAAGAACGGTGTGTGCACAGTAGAAGAGAAAGGCTTTAAAAAGTGTAAGAAGGCTTACAATGGACTGCCAAAGAAGACTTCTATATCTTTAAATAGATGAACACTCGGCTCCCGCCGGTATAAATATGACTGAATATAAGCTCACAAGTGTTTAAAATGAGAAAGCACTCAATTTAGGGTGTGTACAGAGCAAATTGGACAGGGCTTCCTCGCCATTTTCTCTTACAAAATGGCCACTCCAAGCCCTCTATTTATAGAGGGGGGAGCCATGTACCTACTGCAACCACAGATGTACTCACGGCCGCCTGGGTGCCCCGGCTCATGGTCCCGCTATCTCAAAGTACGTGCATGCGTGCAATGTGATATCTGCTCAAACTTATAAAACTTCAATCTGGGCCTCCGATTAAGGTGTATAAGACCTTTTATGGAGTGTTGTTGTCGAGAGCTACACAAATGACATGGGATTAGAGGTTGTAAGAAGTTAGGAAGATGGGACCATGCTATTGGTCTTCAAGCTTCAAATTCTTTCCGGTGTGTTGTCTTATGTAGTAGTCACTCGGGATTGCAGCTATTTGGATCTTGCGGGACATTTGCTATGTAGAATGTATGTTGAACTGTTGTTAAGACGGCGCAATGTGTGATCAAGGTGGTAAAATGACAATTTTGCCCCTCACCGGGGTTATCTCTGGTTTTGGCTAATAAAGCACTTATTGCTTGGGGTTATCTCTGAGATTGGGCTCCTACAAGTACTGGATATTCTCAAGGTTATCTCTGAGGAATGCCTGACCTCCCGGGGTTATCTCTGGGACTGGAGCTAAGTGCCTCGGTGTGGTTTTCGAGGTTGAAGCTGACTGCATAGGTTAAAACGAGCATCTCCGGGGTTATCTTCGGAACTGTAACTGCATTCCTCGGGGTTATCTCAGAGGTTGACGCTGTCTTTCCCGGTGTTGTTTTTGGGACTGGAACTGAGTATCTCGGGGTAATCTCTGAGATGAAACGGCCTTCTCCGGTGTGATTTTCGGTATTGGAACTGCATTCCTCGGGGTTATCTCCGAGGTTGAAACTGAAACTCCTGGTATTGTTTCCGGGATTGAACTGAGCTGTCCTCCAGGGTTATCTCTGAAAGACGATTCTGCCATCTTGCAATGTTAGTAACAGGTATGCAGAAAATTTCGAGTGTCTACAATGAAATTCATCCCAAAATATTAAAAGACATTCAAAATAACTTCAAATATTTTCAAACACTTTAATATATTTTCAAATGATTTTTAAAATATTAAAATCATTTTTAAGTAATTTATTTAGTATAATTATTAAATAAATTAAATATCATTAATATTTAAATAAATTAAAATATTAATGAAATATATCTCTAATTATTAAAAATCCATTTTTATGACTTAAAATAATTTTTATAAATTAATTATGAATTTTTCATAATTATTATTCATTTTATTCTAATTATTTAATCAAAATAATTAATTTTTACACAAACTATCGCTAAAGGGTGTTATAGCGACAAAACTGTCGCTATAGGTTTTCTTGAGGATTCAAGAACATGCAAGGTCAGTCACCAGGGTACCTAGTTTGACCATCCATAGATCCTTGATCATTATGTTTTTGGGTTGGTAAAGGTGTTAGGGTTGTAGTATTGATGTAACACTACAAGCACAAACAAGTTTCGTGTCTAAGCAACATCACATCAGTAAGTTATAGGCCACTAAAAGTCTTGTCAGAACTGTTCTTCATTTTCTGGGTTACCCCGAAAATAAGAACAGTTCAAGGGTCCTACTTTGGACCTTAATATCTTTGATTCCTTGGCTTCCTTAGTGTGTTAAAGTGGTTCAATCTTGTAGTCCTTATGTCAAATAACAACACTACTACGCTTAGGTAGCCTAACTACATCACAAATGAAAGATCTAGGCCGGTTAAACTTCTGTCAGGAGCTGTTCTTGAAGATTTCTGGATTTTCCAGAATCTTCATCAGGCAGTTGGTCAACCCTACTTTGACCATCAATAACTTTGATCTTGTTTAAGATCTAAGTGTTCTAGTGGCATGGATTGGTAGTCTATATGTCAGTATACAAAACCCATACACTAACATGGCCTAACTACTTAACACAAGCAAGATCAGAGGCCTTAAAAATGTTGTCAGAAATTTCTGGGTTTCTGGGAAATTTCTGGGTTTTCCAGAAATCAGTTTTCATAGTTGGTCAACCATGTTTGACCATCAATATCTTGAGATCTAGACATGGTATGGACTTGATTTCACTTCCAGTCTACTCTCCTCATGGCATAGAACAACTCTATAACATTTATCCATCCTAACTATTAACACACACAGATCTATGGGCCCTGACATATGGCTGTCAGACCATATTTTTAGGGTTCAAAGTAAGTTTTTGATAACCCATTTTCTTGTATCTAGATGTTATGGATCTATGATATAACATCATAGATCACTAAATAACATCCTAAAACACTACTCTAAACAACAAATCACATAGATTAACATGAATCATAAGTATTTACATAAATTAGGGTGTATACCTCTTTAATGCCCGATCTTGATTTCTGATCTTTTGAATCTGATCTAGGAGAGCTAAGTGTTGTACTTGGCTTAACTTTTGACTCACTTTCACTCCCAATCTCAAAATTTAGAAGGAGAGAATGGCTTAGCTAAGTTAGAAAATAAAGTGAAAGGTTTTCTTAACTTTTAAGTTTTTAATCCTTGATTCAATGCACTTGGATGGCATAGGTGGCCAATGTTGGCTGATTTAAGAGATTTTGAGCACATGCCATATCTTTCCTTGATGACTCACCAAGATTTTACAAATCTTTTACTTAAACATTAAGTAAAAGGGCATTTTTTCATTTTGCACTCACTAAGGGTATTTTGGTAATTTCCCAAGGGTAATTTGGTCTTTTCACATATATCCCATAACTTTTAACACTTAAGTCTTTGTACTTAGCATTCGAGCTCCCAATTTAGGGTTTTAAAATTCTTGATTAGGGTTTAGGATTCCCAGAATTGAAATTATGGTTTTTGAACCATTCGTTAGGGTTTCTAACCAATTATTAGGGTTTTCTCACTGAACATCGAAGTTATTAGGGTTGCTAATGTTACTACTTATTTGATCAATCCTTAACCACAAACTGTACACATATATAATCACATACACAAACCATATAAGTCTTATCACAAAAATTCTTAAATTCTATACAAATCCTTCACAGAATTTTGAAATCCATATCTTATTTCATGTCTAGGTCTTATCATTGAACCTTTATTCAATCAATTAAGATTTTTATTAATTGTCTAAATTCTCGGGTTGTCATAGATTTAAAGCACAGGTTTCTTATCAGATTACATGTGGCATAAAGGCATATCCCTATCTTAAACACAAATCAAGAATTCCAACACCATGCAGAAAATACAATCACATACTATTATGATCAGATCTAAATCTATATTTCATCTCCCGAAATCATATAGATTATTATGGTAATTATTAGCTAGAGAATTAAACAATTAAACGCAATCCTAATAGACAATCCATAGGATTGATCACAGTAATTAACAGAGAAGCATACTAAAATAAGCTATGAAATAAGATCCGTTGCTATCTTAAACAAGAATTTAGTTCATTGTTAATGAATTAAAGTCTAGAATCCACAATTGAATAAACATTAAAAGACAAGAATAGAAGTAGAGTAGAGAATAAAATATGTTGTATGCAAATGTGATGCTCCCCTCTTGCTCCTGCTCTTGATCTTCAATGATCCCCAAGTTGCTTCAATCTCCAACAATCCTGTAAGACCCCGAATTTTACGAAATAAAAGTATTGAATTTTTATAATTATTATTTTATTTAGTAAATGGTTAAATTGAGAAATGGTTAAAATGAGAAAGGGTTAAAGTTAAGGGTAATATTTGAAAATTTTGCAAAGTAAGCAAGTTGATATAAAATATTCGTTGTGTCGGGGAATATTCGATTGATCGGGGAATATTCGTTTTAACAGGGAATATTCGTACGACGGCATATTCATTGGTGGACCCCACAATGGAGGTACTGTCGTAGTTAGAAAATGACTAAAATATTTTTAAAATTAACGGCGAAAGTTTTACCGTTAAACTGTTAAACTATCCGGTAGTAAAAGTACAATAATACGCGTGGTTGCATAATAGCACACGGTATTGATTATTGATGCTTACATGAGAAGTCACTCAGTTATACTCAATTATTACTACAGTAATTGCTGCATCATATCTCTTATATTATTGATTCAATTATTGTCACAGTATCATCTGCATAATATTTATTATTATTAAATCAATAATTGAGACGACAAAAATATTCATATTATTATTTGCAATACTGACGATGTCTAGAAAGTTCTGTCGATGAGAGGTTTGGTCACCTAATTTCGCGCCCAATAGGAGAAATCTTTATTCTGAAAGCCCCTTTCCACAGGAATAATCTGGTTGTTAAATATTATGAGTTATAATATTAATGATGAATAAGTTCGTATTGATTAAAGATGAAATTGATATTTTCATTATGTTGGGATTATTACTGTTAGTAGAAATCGACATCTATTCCGATAATAATTGATGTCTGGAGGTTATATTGACCAATCGGATAATTAATCGGATAAATGAGCAATTAATTGCTATTAATTCACATGCTTATAACTATTTATTCACATGTGTGTACTATTGATTCACATGCATGTACTATTAGGGGAGGTGGTGCAAGATTGATAATACTTGCATGACTAAATTAAAAATGGAGGTATAGAGGAAGGTACTATACTGTAATTATTTTTTTCACGTGTATAGAACTATTGAGTCACATGATTGTACTATTGATTCACATGATGTACTATTAGGGGAGGTGGTGCAAGTTTGATACTACTTGCAGGACTAAATTAAAAATGAAGAAAAAGATGAAGGTATAATTACTATAATATTTCGAGCCCAAAAATGTGCAATTATCGAAACTATATTTTCCTATAAATAGAAGCTCATTCTTCCTTCATTCTCACCAATTCACTAAGACTCATAAGAGAAATTATAGAGAGAGAAGCCATAGAGAAAAAGAAGAAGAGAAGTCTGTTACTTCACTATTCCAGTATCCAGTCTTCTTCTGAGGTAAGGGGTATTATTTATTTCGTATTCTGAAGAGATATTATTTTTCATATTCGTATGAATATTATTTTCGTTCAATATTCGTAAGGAATATCATCTTCGTTCAATATTCGTAGGAATATTATTTTCGTTCAACAGTCGTAAGGGGTATTATTTATTTCATATTCTGAAGAGAGATTATTTTTTGTATTCGTATGAATATTATTTTCGTTCAATATTCATAAGGAATATCATCTTCGTTCAATATTCGTAGGAATATTATTTTTGTTCAACAGTCATAAGGGGTATTATTTTTTCGTATTCATGAAGAGAGTTATTTTTTTCAATACTCGTAAGGGTTGTTATTCCATTCTTTATTATTCATTGGAATAACTCGCTCACGCAGACTCACCGCATGCATGGTGAAATTCTTCATTATTCCATTTTTATTATTCTGTTGGAATAACCTTTACCACTGCGATTACTACCACATGCATGGTGAAATTCTTCATTATTCCAATCTTTATTATTCATTAGAATAACTTTTCTCGCGACTACCGCATGCATGGTGAAATTCTTCTGTTATTCCATTCTTTATTATTTTGTTGGAATAAACTGCCTACGTGGACTACCGCATGCATGGTGAAATTCTTCTGTTATTCCATTCTTTATTATTCTGTTGGAATAACCTGTCTACGCGGACTGCATGCATGGCGAAATTTTATAAGGAGGGGAAATTGTAAGACCCTGAATTTTACGAAATAAAAGTATTCAATTTTTATTTAGTAAATGGTTAAATTGAGAAAGGGTTAAAGTTAAGGGTGATATTTGAAAATTTTGCAAAGTAAGCAAGTTGATATAAAATATTCGTTGTGTCGGAGAATATTCGATTGGTCGGGGAATATTCGTTTTAACGGGGAATACTCGTATGATGGCACAATCATTGATGGACCCCACAACGGAGGTACTGTCGTAGTTAGAAAATGACTAAAATATTTTTAAAAATAACGGCGAAGGTTTTACTGTTAAACTGTTGAACTACCCGGTAGTAAAAGTACAATAATGTGCGTGGTTGCATAGTAGCACATGGTATTAATTATTGATGCTTACATGAGAAGTCACTCAGTTATACTCAATTATTGCTACAGTAATTGCTGCATCATATCTCTTATATTATTGTCTGCAGAATATTTATTATTATTAAATCAATAATTAAGACAACAAAGTTATTCATATTATTATATGCAATATTGACGATGTCTAGAAAGTTCTGCCGAGGAGAGGTTTGGTCACCTAATTGCGCGCCAATAAGGAGAAATACTTATTGGAAAGCCCCCTCTTTCCTGGAAATAATTTGGTTGTTAAATATTGTGAGTTATAATATTAATTATGAATAAGTTCGTGTTGATTAAAGATGAAATTGATATTTTTATTGTGTTGGAATTATTAGTATTAGTAGAAATCGACATCTATTCCGATAATAATTGATGTCTGGAGGTTATATTAACCAATCAGGTAATTAATCGGATAAATGAGCAATTAATTGCTATTAATTCACATGCTTATAACTATTTGTTCACATGTGTGTACTATTGATTCACATGATGTACTATTAGGGGAGGTGGTGCAAGTTTGATAATACTTGCAGGACTAAATTAAAAATAAAGAAAAAGATGGAGGTATTATACTATAATATTTTGAGCCTCAAAATGTGCAATTATCGAAACTATTTTTTCCTATAAATAGAAGCTCATTCTTCCTTCATTCTCACCAATTCACTAAGACTTACAAGAGCAATTATAGAGAGAAGCTATAGAGAGAAAGAAGAAGAGAAGTCTGCTACTTCACTATTCCAGTATCCAGTCTTCTTTTGAGGTAAGGGGTATTATTTATTTCATATTCAGAAGAAATATTATTTTTTGTATTCGTATGAATATTATTTTCGTTCAATATTCGTAAGGAATATCATCTTCGTTCAATATTCGTAGAAATATTATTTTCGTTCAACAGTCGTAAGGGGTATTATTTATTTCATATTCTGAAGAGATATTATTTTTTGTATTCGTATGAATATTTATTTCGTTCAATATTCGTAGGAATATCATCTTCGTTCAATATTCGTAGGAATATTATTTTCGTTCAACAGTCGTAAGGGGTATTATTTTATCGTATTCATGAAGAGAGTTATTTCTTTCAATACTCGTAAGGGTTGTTATTCCATTCTTTATTATTACATTGGAATAACTTTTGTCTCCCACGCTGATTCTGCATGCATGGTGAAATTCTTACATTATTCCATTCTTTATTATTCTGTTGAAATAACTTTTCTCTCTGCGCGACTACCACATGCATGGTGAAATTCTTTTGTTATTCCATTCTTTATTATTACATTGGAATAACTTTTTCTACGCGACTCTGGCATGCATGGTGAAATTCTTCTGTTATTCCATTCTTTATTATTCTGTTGGAATAACCTCTCTACGTGGACTACCGCATACATGGTGAATGACCCTTCGTATTCATTCTTTATTAAATTGTGGAAATGATCTGTCTACGTGGATTACCGCATTGGAGATGAAAATCCATTTGCAGTTTCGTATATTCTATTATACTCGTATGAGATATTCTTTCTTTTGTACTCGTCATGGAATATCATTTTCTTTTGTATTTTCCTTCCATGGGTACTATTCACGTATACAGCACTATTCACGTATACGGTACTATTTACGAATATGGGTACTATTCACAAAGTACTATTCATAAAGTACTATTCATGAAGTACTATTCACGAGTACTATTCATAAAGTACTATTCACGGGGTACTATTCTCGAAGTACTATTCACCCGGGTACTATTCCCCTGGAGTACTATTCATAACAAAAATTGATTTCTTTTCGGTCCAAATCATTTTTGATACAATATCATTCTTGAATTTTATTCCACAAAGCAGTATCATGTTGACAATTTGGATATTTTTAAACTCTAGATAAATTTAAAGTCTTTAATATTAATCCTTGATTTCGTTTGATTAATGTTTATATCATTGTCATCATCCTCATGCTTATATTGTGATGAAAGTCATCTTTGGCTTACGTGCATAGATGGACTGTTGATTGGTATGATTATGACCAAGGATCATTCGGTATAATCATGACTCGTAATGTGTGGTAAAAGTCCTCATTGGCCCGTAGTGCATTGATGGACAATTGTTGGTATGATTATGACCAAGGATTATTCGGTATAATCATGACCATTGATGATTACATGAATATCCTTGGCCCGTAGTGCAGGGATGATTTGATGATGTGGTTTATTTATTAAACTGAGTCTCAGCGATAAAGTTGATGAAAAACTTTTTAAATCATAGAAGATAGTAAATATCATGCTCTACTTGACTCTTCTAATGGATTGTTTATTCCGCTACAGTTGTTGATCTAAAACTTGTTGTCTATTGTATTCTATCAGTTGCTATACTGTTGAAGGCTAAGGATAATTTATTCTGCATTATCTTAGTCATAATATTTCTTACTGGGCTAGTTGAGCTCACCTTTTTCTTTCACTGTTCTCTTTAGGAAATGAGAATATAGTTGGGACTAGTCGGGGAACAGAGTGATGGTCAGAGATGGTGCATTAGTAGTCCTCACTATTCGATTGGTCAGAGAATATTCGTTTTAACAGTGAATATTCGTATGATGGCACAATCATTGGTGGACCCCACAACGGAGGTACTGTCGTAGTTAGAAAATGACTAAAATATTTTTAAAATTAACGGCGAAAGTTTTACCGTTAAACTGTTGAACTACCCGGTAGTAAAAAACAATAATCTGGCGTGGTTGCATAATAGCACACCAGTTGATTATTGATGCTTACGTGAGAAGTCACTCAGTTATACTCAATTATTGCTACAGTAATTGTTGCATCATATCTCTTATATTATTGATTCAATTATTGTCACAGTATCATCTGCATAATATTTATTATTATTAAATCAATAATTGAGATGACAAAGTTATTCATATTATTATTTGCAATATTGACAATGTCTAGAAAGTTCTGTTGAGGAGAGGTTTGGTCACCTAATTGCGCGTCAATAGGGAGAAATCCTTATCGGAAAGCCCCCTCTTTCCTGGGAATAATCTGGTTGTTAAATATTGTGAGTTATAATATTAATGATGAATAAGTTCGTGTTGATTAAAGATAAAATTGATATTTTCATTGTGTTGGGATTATTAGTGTTAGTGGAAATCGACATCTATTCCGATAATAATTGATGTCTGGAGGTTATATTGACCAATCAGGTAATTAATCGGATAAATGAGCAATTAATTGCTATTAATTCACATGCTTATAACTATTTGTTCACATGCGTGTACTATTGATTCACATGCATGTACTATTAGGGGAGGTGGTGCAAGATTGATAATACTTGCATGACTAATTTAAAAATGTAGGTATAGATGAAGGTACTATACTGTAATTATTTTTTTCACATGTATAGAACTATTGAGTCACATGATTGTACTATTAATTCACATGTTGTACTATTAGGGGAGGTGGTGCAAGTTTGATAATACTTGTAGGACTAAATAAAAAATGAAGGAAAAGATGAAGGTATTATACTATAATATTTCGAACCCCAAAATGTGCAATTATCGAAACTATATTTTTCTATAAATAGAAGCTCATTCTTCCTTCATTCTCACCAATTCACTAAGACTCACAAGAGCAATTATAGAGAGAGAGCTATAGAGAAAAGAAGAAGAGAAGTCTGCTACTTCACTATTCGATATCCAGATCTTCTTACGAGGTAAGGGTATTATTTATTTCATATTACAAGAGATATTATTTTTCAGTATTCGTATGAATATTATTTTCAATCGATATTAAGTAAGGAATTTCATCTTCGCTTCAATATTCGTAGAAATATTATTTTCGTTCAACAGTCGTAAGGGGTATTATTTATTTCATATTCTGAAGAGATATTATTTTTCGTATTCGTATGAATATTATTTTCGTTCAATATTCGTTAGGAATACCATCTTCGTTCAATATTCGTAGGAATATTATTTTCATTCAACAATCGTAAGGGGTATTATTTTTTCGTATTCATGAAGAGAGTTATTTCTTTCAATACTCGTAAGGGTTGTTATTCCATTCTTTATTATTCTGTTGGAATAACCTGTCTATGCGGACTACCGCATGCATGGTGAAATTCTTCTGTATTCCATTCTTTATTATTTTGTTGGAATAACCTGTCTACGCGGACTACCGCATGCATGGTGAAATTCTTCTGTTATTCCATTCTTTATTATTCTGTTGGAATAACCTCTCTACGCGGACTACCGCATACATGGTGAATAACCCTTCGTATTCATTCTTTATTAAATTGTGGAAATGATCTGTCTACGTGGATTACCGCATTGCGGATGAAAATCCATTTGCAGTTTCGTATATTCTATTATACTCGTATGAGATATTCTTTCTTTTGTACTCGTCATGGAATATCGTTTTCTTTTGTATTTTCCTTCCATGGGTACTATTCACGTATACTGAATTATTCATGTGTACGGTATTATTTACGAATATGGGTACTATTCACAAAGTACTATTCATAAAGTACTATTCACGAAGTACTATTCATGAGTACTATTCATAAAGTACTATTCATGGGGTATTATTCCCGAAGTACTATTCACAGGGTACTATTCACCTAAGTACTATTCACCCGGAGTACTATTCATGATAAAAATTGATTTCTTTTCGGTCCAAATCATTTTTGATACAATATCATTCTTGAATTTTACTCCACAAAGCAGTATCATGTTGATAATTTGGATATTTTTAAACTCTGGATAAATTTAAAGTCTTTAATATTTATCCTTGATTTCATTTGATTAATGCTTATATCATTGTCATCATCCTCATGCTTATATTGTGATGAAAGTCATCTTTAGCTTACGTGCATAGATGGACTGTTGATTGGTATGATTATGACCAGGGATCATTCGGTATAATCATGACTCGTAATGTTACAAATGATGTGGTAAAAGTCTTCATTGGCCCGTAGTGCATTGATGGACAGTTGTTGGTATGATTATGACCAGGAATTATTCAGTATAATCATGACCATTGATGATTACATGAATATCCTTGGCCCATAGTTCAGGGATGATTCGATGATGTGGTTTATTTATTAAGCTGAGTCTCAGCGATAAAGTTGATGAAAAAAAATTTAAATCATAGAAGATAGTAGATATCATGCTCTACTTGACTCTTCTAATGGATTTCTTATTCCGCTACAGTTGTTGATCTAAAACTTGTTGTCTATTGTATTCTATCAGTTGTTATACTGTTGAAGGCTAAGGATAATTTATTTTGCATTATCTTAGTCATAATATTTCTTACTAGGCTAGTTGAGCTCACCCTTTTCTTTCACTTTTTCCTTCAAGAAATGAGAATATAGTTGGGACTAGTCGGGGAACAGAGTGATGGTCCGAGATGGTACATTAGTAGTCCTCACTATTCTATGAAATAGTGTGATAATAATTGTAATGAGGACTCTATTGAGTGTGGATATTGTCTAGAAAACAATATTCGTTTTAAAACTCTCAGCTTATGTTTTGTCGTATGTTACACGATAGTTGTATAATTAAGTTGTATTTGATTTATGTATCATGTATTTGACGACTCAGAATGGGTGATGTATACCTATTTTGGGGGCATCACAAATCCAATGTAAACTAGGGTTTATGTTCTAATCTAATGGAATGTTTTTTCTAATCTAATCTATTTAATCCCCCTATTTTATGCCTCACATCATGTATTTATAGGTTACAAGTCAAATTTCTAGCTTAAGAGGAAATCCAATCCAATTTGGAGTAAAAAAATATCAAAATTTACTCAAAAACGCATCCTAACTTGATCTGGCCCTACCCAGGTGCCCGTGTTTTCAAACATGAAAAATCGCCTCTGGCCATACAATGGCTGGGAAGTGCCTAGGAATGGCGCCATACAGCCGAAGCTTTTCTGAAATTTTCTACTCTAACGTCCCTTGGGAAAACAAACATAACTTCTTCGTCTGAACTCTAATTTTTTTGATTCAAGGTATTCTGGAAAGAGGAGACGTAGATCTAGAACTTTTATTCTTTGAGGTTTTTGAAATAAGCGTTGAGCAATGCTGAAATTGGCCTTGAAGTAGCAGCTATGTACATGACAAGCCAAAAATGTGAATCTAGCAACCTTAAACGTCAATCCAAGTAACTTTTGTCCCAATTCCTACAAAACAACATAAAAACATGCATAAATAGACACAAATACTTAAAAACCTTCAAAAGATTAAGCTCAAACACATTCAATTAATGGGTATAAAACTCACTCATCAATTATGCTGAAAGTCATCTTTGGCCCATAGTGCAAAGATGGACTATTGATTGGTATGATTATGACCAGAAATTGTGTATTGGTATAATCATGACATTTAATGTTACAGATAAGGTTTGTGGTGGAAGTCCTTTTTGGCCCGTAGTGCATAGATTGACAGATATATGACGTGATCATGACCATTGGTAATGCAAATGATTATTTTTGGCCCGTAGTGCATAGATAATTCGTTGATTGAAAATAATTATTGATTGGTGTTACAGGGATAAAATATTGATGATGGATTTTTAAATCATAGAAGATAGTATACATCATGCTCTACTTGACTCTTATAATAGATTGTTTGTTTCGCTACAGTTGTTGATCTAAAACTTGTTGTCTGTTGTATTCTATCAGATTTTTTACTGTTGAGGACTAAGGATAATTTTTTATTCATTATCTTAGTCATAATATTCTTTACTAGGCTAATTGAGCTCACCCTTTTCCTTTTGGTTCCATTGTTCTTCTTAGGAGGCGAGAATATAGCTGGGACTAGTCGGAGAGTGGAGTAATGGTACAAAACGGTTATTATAGTAGTCCTCACTATTTTATAAAATAGTGCGACAATAATTATAATTAGGACTTTATTTGAGTTTGGATATTGTCTACGAGACAATATCTGTATTAAAACTCACAGCTTATGTTTTATCGTATTTGCATGACAATTTAATATTTGTAAATAGGAAGTTGTATTTGAATTTTATACCATGTATTTGGTGACTCGGAATGGGTCGTGTGGACCTATTTTGGGGGTGTCACATAAGCTATTGAATTTGTTTTTTATAAAAATAAATATTATAAATTGCTTTGTTAAATATAGTGAGGGATTGCTGAAGATTTAGGCTCAAGGAGTAGGTTGTATTGAGATTTGATAGTAAAAATAGTTTGGTCTTCATATTTCAAATAATTTAAATTTGTGTATGCCTTCTTCCTCATTGTAAAATTTACTAGTTCCAGCACCGACCCTAGCCTAAATCCCAAGGTGCCTGGGCTTTAGGCCCACTAAAATTAACAAATTTTAGGGGCCCCAAAAGGTATTTGTGTTATGTATATATATATATACTCAAACAAAAGAGATCAGCCCACGTTAGTTTAAATTTAAAGGATCACAAAAAATTTACCCAAAGAAATAGGCCCAAATTATTTTTTTACACTTTAGGCATTTAAAAACTCAGTGGACTAGTTCTTCCTATGTTGTCAACTATTCCCCTCTTTGAATTTATATACCATATTTCATTACCTACGCATAATGATTATGTTAACTCAAGCTTTTTGACTTTTTGACAAGGAAGTATGTAACAGAGGTGAATGTAAGAATTACAAGAACAATGAAAGTTATCCTTATTAAAAGCCAGCCAGCAAATTAAATTAAAAATAAAAAAGAAGTCGTATAGATACTCATTCTTTTTGCCATCAGATAGTGAAACCTTTCTTCCTTGCAATTTGATAATCAAAGAGAACTTTCACATAAATGGGCAAGAAACTACCAGGTGTGTTGCACATAGGTCCTTGTCAAGAAATTTTCTGGGACATGAAATCAAAGTCGAAAAGGAGGTCTGATACTCGACATAATCTTCAAAAAATACAGTTAATATAGGAAAATAGCGAAGAGTTTACCGAATTGAAGCCGAGATCAAGGAGGTAGATGTCGATTTTTGGACTCCGTGAGGGGATTTGGATTTTGCTAGGTTGCTTGAATAGGGAGAATCGGTTTTGAATCTGAAATAGGGGATTCGGATTTTGCGACTTTACTTGATCTGGAATCTGAGCTAGCTAGGGGGAATCGATTTGATCTGCAATCGTGTTTTGGAGAGAGAGAAAAAAAAAAGTACAGAGTATTGGTTATTTCATTTCGGAGAGAGAAAAATCGATTTTTAAAATTAGAGCTCCAAAAACCGCGTACGTATAGTAGATTGAGATTGAGATTTGTAAGACAGTTGATTGGTTTTCAAATTACTGGGAGGAGAAGAAACGGTAATAATTGGACAAAATATTTTTTTTTGCGAGTGTTTATTCAAGCGAGTGTTTTGGAATCAAAACCATAATCTTCATGAATGTCTCTCTATTTTTTAAAACTATAACATTTACGTGAAGTGAAAAGATGCATGGGCTTTATAACAATGTTAGAATCACAGCCCCATAGAATCAAAAATGACATCATAACACAGCTGATCTATGTTGGAAAAATACGAATAAATTAGGATTCAACTATCAAATAAAAGAAGTGCAGAAATAAAACTTATCGATTTATGTTGAGCAGAGGCGTGCAGTGCACTATCCTTAAGTAGAAATTTCGCCCCTCGGAAAATTTATCTCGGTGTTAAGGTCACTGACGAAATCCTACTCCAGGATTCAACGGCTCTTTATCCAACTAACCAGCACTTGAAATAGTTGAATGACCCAGAAACAACTTCTAATTTTCCTTACTCAAACTCAAAAATTGAACCACATATATATATTATATATGTGAAGAACAATAAAATATTGTATATATATATATATATATATATATATATTATTACTTAGCAGAGGAGACTATGTATATGAATTAATATATATGTGTGCTTTTAATGTATATATGAACACTGTTTGCTTCTTCTTTTTTTAGAGAGAGTATCTTCTTATATAATCAACCTTTCCTGTCCTTTTATGGCAACATGCATGGCAACCGTAATATCCCACATAATATGGCAACGATAATAATAAAATAATGTCTCAATAATAGGTATTAAAACATATATATAACAGTTACAAATCTCAATAAATATATTAATTATAACTCATTTAATTACTCATTAAATTCTTTTAATGAATATATTTATTTTTATTTAACTTTGTAATATATTATTTTGTATAAAATACAACAATCCCCCACATATTACAAAGTAAAAATAAAATAAATTGAGTAAGAAAATTAAGAATGCAGTGCGTTAACACTGGTGTCTTTTGGACTATGAACCAATGTATAGAGTGAATAGGACTTGATTCACAGGAATTTGGTGAAATAAAAATTTCTATGAACTTTCTTCCTTATTATGAATCAGTAATCATATTACTCACACTACAAACTCTAATTAGAAGTTGTTCTACGCGATTTGGCACATTTTGGCCTTGCGCCATACTTGGAATTCATGAGCGCTCTAGAAAACCTGTCTTGTTTTCATAAGAGGCGGCCTCACCTCTACACTCATATAGGTGTTTCCATCAAATGTGTTCTACAGTTAAACACATCACCCAACAGGACTATGGAAAACATTAAGAGTATATAACTCAACCTCTAACACTGTAGAATTACAATATCTTACACCATAGGGATGAACTCAAATATTTATAAAATGGATAGTGTCTCAACCAATCAACCAATGACTTATTGTTACCCATATGAACCTACTTCCTGGGATTACCATTCATATAGGTTGGGTTACCATCACTGTTGATTTCTGTAATAGACAGTAGTCCCATCCCCCTCGATGTATTGCTCACTAGCCTCTTGCTTAGTGGCTTTGTCAGAGAATCTGCAAGATTTAACTCTAACAAAATTAAGGGATATAATCCCATCACATAACAGCTATCTCACAATATTATGTCTTAGGCGTATATGCCTACTCTTGCCATTATAGCTTTTATTCTTAGCTCTGCCAATAGCAGCTTGGCAATCACGATGTAGAGACCCAGATGGAACTGGTCTTGTCCACAAAGGAATATTTCCCAAAAATTTTCTGAGCCACTCTGCTTCAGAACCTGCCTTCTCTAAGGCAATAAACTCAGACTCCATAGTAGGCGAAATTATACAAGTCTGCATTTAGTAGACTTTCAGCTGCTCCTCCTCTCCTAAGGTAAATATGTAGCCACTCGTGGATTTGATCTCATCTGAATCAGAGATCCAGTTGGCATCACTATAGCCCTCAAGAACTGCAGGATTACCGCAGTAATACAAACCAAATCCAATAGTACCTCGTAGATACTTGAGTATTCTACATAAAGCAGTCTAATGATCCTTATTAGGATTATGAATGTATCTGTTGAGTCTATTAGCTGTATATTAGTAGTTTTAGAACCAATTTTCCTTTTTTAGGGTCAGGTAACAATACCTTAGTAAGACACCCCACACTTTAAGGTATTTCAAGTTAGGTAAATGATTTTCTCAAAGCTCAAAAGGTGTTTTCTCAGTTTTCACCAACAGGTAACTTTATATATGTAAGACCCCAAGTGATCAGTTTCATCTTACGAAGACTAGCACAATGCTATAAATAAGAACATCATTTAAAAAGATTCACTGGCCAAGAGGATGAGTCTCAAACCCACACTGCTTGAAAATGGAATAATCCACCTTTTATCACTAAAGATCCTTCCCGAGTGGGAATTGCCAATTTTCCTCATATTCAATATTGAATCCTTCATGGTATCTTGATATCAATTGTTTCAGAAGGGAAAAAAATCGCAACTTTTTGAAACAGCTAGAACCCAAAAGAGAACAGAACTAAACCAAACCCATGATCTTCAAAGAAACAGAGTCACCTGAACTAAAGTTCAGAGTTTGTTAACATGAAGCCGCCTTCTTCAATATATGAAGAGCAATGAGGTATAGCCCACCTACTGTTGTATAAAAGCTAGCATGAAGTTCAGGGGACAAATTCAGTACAATTTGCAAATCAAAGTCAAAGTATATTAAATCTTTTCATCAGATGAAGAAGGAAAAAAATCTTGGATATTTTAGAAGGGTTTATTAGAAAAGAAGAAAGAATAAAGAAGACCCAATAGGTTGTTGAATAATACAAGTAATTATAATAAATAAACACAAGGAAAGGAATTTACAAAAATACAACAAAGGTTGACGCCTTGTTGTAGGGTTAGTATTTCAAACTCCTCTCCTTATTTTCGGTTCAAATCTTTTAACTTTTTTTTTTAATTTCCCCTTCTCTATTTTTCTCTCCGATTTATGTATACACATATACATACTCGCATAAAATTGTTCACAACAATTAATTAATCATATGCATGAATAAAAATCTTTGCCAACAAACCTTTAATAAAGGACTCTCATTTTGAGAAAAACAAAGTTGAGTTTTTATAATTACCTCTACTCAAGAACTCTCATTTTGCCAAATTAGTAAAAATATAAATATTGGTCCTCTCATGTTAATGTGGATTTCGATCAGACACAATTAAAATTTATCTTCCATCAAATAACACAGTAATTAAAAACCCCCGAGATCATAAGAACAATACCTGAAATGCATTTAGGAAACCCAAATACCCAAACAGCTCATGAATGAACTAACTTCAATTAAGAAACTTAAAACAAAATCTGCTAAAAGGTTCAAGTCAATCTCATGAATAGAATTTTCCTTTTCTGAAATGAAACAAATCAACCACATTTGAATTTTATTTAGCGTGTAGAATGTCTGAAGCAATTTCCAGACTCTAAATTTCCTGTATCACTCATTTTCAAATAGGGCCGAGAAGATACCATATGTTTTATCAGTATATGGTAACTTTGCAACAATGAGAAAGATTTAGACCTGGCTAACAAAATGGAAATAAACAAAAAATATGCAAACTAACACGCCCTATTCTAAAGACCCTATAAAAAATGGAGCAGTGAATATTTGTTGATGCCATATAAATTTATTACAGAAGCAAAATAGTATACTAGAGCAACTCCAAATCTCTTAACCAACATAATATCACACGTCTCCATCAATTTATTAATTTTTTAAAAAAAATTATTTTTATGCAAAAACAAGTTGCATCTTTACGGCCTCAAGTTACACAGTAATTTTTTTTTTACCCTTTAACTGTTTCTCCACCAAATTTGCAATATTGCGAGAAAAGTCCAACATATAGATTTCATAAAATTATCACTAGGGGCAGTTAAATCAACTTCCAATAAAAGATTCCCCAAACACAATAACAGCACCCACAACAATACCTCAATTTAGCAAATTGATAACAAAACTCAACTAGCACCCTATAAACATTAATAAATATATAAGAATCCAAATTTCTACTTAAGATTGTTGGAAAAATACGAATAAATTAGGATTCAACTATCAAATAAAAGAAGGACAGAAATAAAACTTATCGATTTATGTTGAAGCGAAAGGCATGCGATTACCTGCTTTTAAGTAGAAATTTCGCCCCTCGGAGAATTTATCTCGGTGCTAAGGTTACTGACGAAATCCTACTCCGGGATTCAACGGCTCTTCATCCAACTAACCAGCACTTGAAATAGTTGAATGACCCAGAAACAACTTCTAATTTTCCTTACTCAAACTCAAAATTGAATCACATATATATATATATATATATATATATATATATATATATATATATATATATATATATATATTATATATGTGAAGAACAATAAAATATTGTATATATATATACATAGCAAGGATCAAGAGCATACCCCTTATCTAACTCACCCGAGCTCACCCCCCTTTAGCGACGGATCCGGCAACGATTCGGTCATACAACCGTCGTCTATACTTTTAGCGACGCTATATGTTGTACGTCACTAAAAGTATAGACGACGTTTATATGATGAACTGCAGTTGTCGGTCCGTCGCTAAAAAGGTGAGCTTCAATGAATTAGATAAAGGGTATGCTCTTGATCCGGACTGTATATATACATATGTCACGGAAGAACAGAATACTATATATATATATATATATATATATATATATATATATATATATTACTTAACAGAGGAGACTATGTATATGAATTAATATGTGTGCTTTTAATGTATATATGAACACTGTTTGCTTTTTTTTTTAGAGAGAGTATCTTCTTATATAATCAACCTTTTCTGTCCTTTTATGGCAACATGCATGGCAACCGTAATATCCCACATAATATGGCAATGGTAATAATAAAATAATGTCTCAATAATAGGTATTAAACATATATATAACAGTTACAAATCTCCATAAATATATTAATTATAACTCATTTAATTACTCATTAAACTCTTTTAATGAATATATTTATTTTTATTTAACTTTGTAATATATTATTTTGTATAAAATACAACAATCTATATCCTTAATGTCTTTACCCCTATCTTGGTTTATTAAAGAGTTACAGACTATATACTTTCATGATATATAGCAAGCCTCAAAATTGAACAATCTTATGATAACAGTTCACAATTTTGTTCCAAACGAAAACTGATTTGTGATAATTATATGTTTGTGAAAAAATTGAAAAAGATAGAAAAGAGAGAATACATGTACAAAAGAATAGGTTTTTTTATATGTAAACTTACTTTATATACACACTAGTAATTGTCTGTGGCTAAAGGCAAGACATAACGAAATCCTCTCTCACCACCATTTCCTCTCCTCCCTTTCTCCGTTTTAACAATCTGAAAATTAGAATGAATCTAAACCGTCATTGTGCTTTACTGTCCAAATTCATATTGAGTTTTATCTTATTACTATAGATATATCTTATGTGTGTGTGTGTGTATATATATATATATATATATATATATATATATATATATATATATATATATATAATATTAAAAGAGAGCGATCTCACTTGTTTTCCTTTTATTTACAAAATGTCACCATGCGACTCAATTGTTTTTAAAGAATCTATAAAACAGCGTAATTTTAATAAAGATATGTAATTTAAGATAGGTATATATATATATATAGTTCTCAATATTTTTCTTTTATTCCAAAATAAAATATACTACACCTTTTGTATTTATAAAGTAACTAGTAGTCTTTTCTATTAAATGGAACTATAGAAAATTAATTTTTATCAAATAATTTTGCACCTTATGAAATGTCTCACTATAGACAAATCAAATGATTTCTACACAAATCAAAAGAATATCTCTTTTGTTTTCCACATTTAGGGAAATAAATTACACTTATATTTACTTAAATTATATCCATAAATAAGTTATGTTAACCCTAAACTTGACAATAATTAAATCTCAAAAATATAAAATAAGGTAATATTTTTAACAGTTACTAGTATTAATGTGCATATTGTGTGTGTAAGCATACTAACTTTAATATTGTATTTCATTGGTAAATCCTATTATTAACCTTTTGCTAGTAAAATCAATTGAATTTATGAAAAATGGAGCGACTTGGTATATTTTTTTGAAGATGTACGTATTTAATATATATCTTGATAATTTTTTATCCAAATACATACTAATCAATTAGACACTAAAAATATATATAAGATGTATTTTTGTACATATTTTGGTAGAAAATTTGTGAAAAAGCGAGAAGATAAAAATAAAATAATAAGTGAAGTAGTTGTATCTTATATATGGGTTAAAGAAGACATTTTTGTTTGTGATTTACCTGGGGAGCAGTTGTTGGACAGCTCTTCCACTTGTTAAAAGGAGAGTGAACTTCACTCTCTGTCTCTATTAAATTGGATGGAAAAATAACCGTTATGTTATAAAACTTTAGCAAAGTGTATAAAGATATTCTTATAATTACTGCATAAATTTAGAGAGAATAAGCAAGAGAAAAGAGTGAGAAATTCTTCAGAGAATTCTTATCTCTCTTTTTTTCCTTCAGGATCAATCCTTATATAGGCAAGGAAAAGGAGGAGGATCACGAGAGGAGAAGAGGAAAGGGAGTCACGGGAAGAGGAGGAAAAAGGAGAGAGGGAGAGTCACGGGGGAGGGAATCATATGTTTAACACTTCCCCTGATTCCCTACGATAGAAGATTATGTCTCATTAAAAATTTTATTAAGAAAACCCAGTGGGAAAAACTTAACGAAGGGAAAAAGAGTACATATTTTTTACATAAATATCTTTTAATTGACTGCCTCGTTAAAACCTTGTCAAGAAAAACCCATTGGGATAGAAACCGTTACTAAGGAAAAAGAGTACAGTCTTCCCCTCAAAAGGATTCCATTACTCCTTGATGAAATGTTGTCATAAGTCTTTCAGTCAACACATTCCGATCCTTTTCCGAAGTTTTGCAAACGTTGCATATGGTAGCGACTTTGTGAATAAGTCGGCTAGATTATCACATGATCGAATTTGATGCACATCTATATCACCCTTCTTTTGTAGCTCATGTGTGAAGAAGAATTTAGGTGAAATGTGCTTTGTTCTATCTCCCTTGATGTACCCTCCTCTAAGTTGAGCAATGCATGCAGCGTTATCCTCATACAGAATCGTAGGAATGTCTTTGATTGATGGTAATCCACATGATTTTTGAATATGCTGAATAATTGATCTCAACCAAACACACTCTCTACTTGCTTCATGTATAGCGAGAATCTCTGAGTGATTTGAAGATGTAGCTGTCATGGTTTTCTTTGTGGATTTTCAGGATATAGCCGTGTCACAATATGTAAATACATAACCTGTTTGTGATCTTCCATTGTGTGGATCTGATAAATATCCTGCATCGGCATATCCAACCAATCGCGACGTTGAATCTCTTGGATAAAATAACCCAATATCTATACTTCCACGGAGGTATCTCAAAATGTGTTTGATCCCATCCCAATGTCTCTTAGTAGGAGAAGAACTGTATCTTGCTAACAAATTGACAACAAAAGTAATATCAGGTCGTGTACAGTTTGCAAGATACATAAGAGCACCTATTGCACTTAGGTAAGGAACTTCAGGTCCAAGAACTTCTTCCCCACTTTCTAGAAGCCGAAATGGATCTTTATCAACTTCTAAAGATCGAACAACCATCGAGGTAGTCAAAGGATAAGCTTTATCCATATGAAAACGACTGAGAATCTTTTTAGCATATGTGGATTGATGAACAAAAATTTCAGATGCTAAATACTCCACTTGTATTCCCAAACAGAATTTTGTCTTTCCAAGATCTTTCATTTCAAATTCATCTTTTAAATAAGTAGCAGTTCTTGTGAGTTCTTCAGGAGTACTTACAAGATTTAAATCATCCACATATACAGCAATGATGAAAAATCCACTTTGTGATTTCTTAATAAAAACACATGGACATACTTGATCATTTATATATCCATCTTTTATTAAATAATCACTAAGTCGATTATACCACATACGACCAGATTGTTTCAACCCATACAACGAGCGTTGTAACTTGATTGAATATATGTGACCGGACTTTTTGTGATTCATCATTTTAATCCTTCGTGGATTCTCATGTAAATCTCAACATCAAGTGAGCCATATAGGTATCTTTGTCACAACATCCATCGACGTGTTTCCAAACCTTCCATGGTTGCCATACCTATCCGAAAGCAAAAAGTGACTCCATCCATTACTGGAGAGTATGTATCCTGATAATCAATACCAGGTTTTTGTGAAAATCCTTGAGCTACAAGTCGGGCTTTGTATCTCACAATTTTATTTTTCTCACGCTTTCGTATAAATACCCATTTGTTTCCAACCGGGATTACGCTCAGCGGTGTTTGGACTACTGGTCCAAAAACTTCTCTTTTCAATAGAGATTGTAGCTCAGTTTGAATAGCATCTTTCCATTTTGGCCAATCTTTTCTTTTTCGACATTCTTCCACATTTTGTGGTTCAGGATCCGTGTCAGGAATCAAAGTAATATCTGATGCTATAGAGAAAGCAAATATATCGTCAATCATGACTTTGCTTCGATCCCATATTTTCTCATCATGTACATAATTTATTGAGATCTCTTGGTGTTCATCTCTTATCCCTTCACTGAGATTTTGAACCTCTCCTGGGGCTATTCCCACTCTTGGAATATGTGCTACTTCTGGAGCGGTTTGTACCTCTTCTAGGGCTATTTCCACTCTTGGAATAAGTGCTACTTATGGAGCGCAGTATTCCTTCGTGATTTCCTTATTTGCTTTTGATTTTACGGTGGTACAGGTGTCTTTTTTGCAATGATCTTCCACGCTTCAGGCGTGGTTTAGATTCTTCTATTACCTTATTTGTCAATTCTCCAGGAATTAATTTTTCAATAGGTATTTCTATCCTTGCTGGAGTATTCACTGCAGTTGTATGTGACTTTATCACTTTTCTAGCATCATTAAATGCATCTGACATTTGATTTGCAATATTTTGTAAATGAATAATTCTTTAAACTTCAATTTCACATTGTCCTGTACGAGGATCAAGTGAATTTAAATCGATGCATTCCATGATATTTCGAGGGGTTTTATTTAAAACTTTCCTCCTCCTAATGTTGAAAATACTGATTCATCAAAATGACAATCTACATAACGTCAAAGTAAAACATCTCCGGTTAAAGGTTCAAGATATCTGATAATAGAAGGAGAATCAAAACCAACATAAATACCTATTTTTTGTTGGGCTCCCATCTTAGTTCTTTGTGGAGGTGCAATTGGAACATATACTGCACTTCCAAAAACTCGATAGTGTGATATGTTGGGTATCTGTCCAAGAACTAACTGTAGAGGAGAAAATTTATGAAGAGCCATTGGTCTTACTCGAATGATGGCTGCAGCATGAAGAATTGCATGACCCCAAACTAAGGTAAGTAAGTTAGCCCTTAACATTAATGGTCGTGCAATTAGTTGAAGTCTTTTTATTAAAGATTCAGCTAAACCATTTTGTGTATGAATATGAGGAACAGAATGCTCAATAGAGATTCCAATAGTCATACAAAAATCATTAAAAGTCATTAATGAAAATTCAGCTGCATTATCAAGTCGAATTGACTTGATTCGATGATCTGAGAACTGAGCCCGTAACTTGATTATTTGAGTAAGAAGTTTTGAGAAGGCAAAATTTCGAGAAGAGAGAAGACAAACATGAGACCATCTAGTTGAAGCATCTATTAAAACCATGACATATCGAAATGGGCCAGACAATGGGTGAATAGGTCCACAAATGTCTCCTTGAATTCTCTCTAGGAATTTTTGGGCTTCTTTATAAACTTTTACTGGTGATGGTCGAACAATTAATTTTTCTCGAGAACACGCAGCACAAAGAAATTCACTACTAAGAAAAAACTTCTTATCTTTGAGAGGATGACCAGTAGAATTTTCAATAATACGACGCATCATAGAAGTACCTGGATGACCGAGTCTTTCATGCCAAAGCATAAAGGATTTGAGATCTATGATTTTTGGAATCATAACATTATGAGACTCAATTGCTCTAATTTTCATAGTATATAATCCAGAAGAATTTGAATGAAGTTTTTCTAGGATATTCTTTTTTCCAAAAAAAGTAGAAATGATGAGAAGATATTCATTATCATTTTCATTAGTTGTTTCAATGTGAAAACCATTCAGTCGAATATCTTTAAAACTAAGCAAATTTCTTCTTGATTTACTAGAATATAGAGCATCTTTGATAAAAAAAAATTGTGTCTCATTTGGTAGCAAGAAACTAGCTTTTCCAAATCTCTCGATTAAATTTGATGTGCCAGAGATAGTTCCTACATTTCCCTTAGCTTTGATCAGTTATGAAAAATATTTCTCATTTCGAAGGATTGTATGAGTTGTTGCACTGTCTGCTAAACATATATCCTCCATATCCATTAAAAATGGTCTAACACATATAAAAACATAAATAAGAAAAGTTACATTTCAAATATAATTTTATTCATGAGAAAACACATACCACATATAGAATGAAAACTAATAATATTATACATGTAGGGTGTTTAATTAAAACAAGAAATTAAACGATATCCCAAAAGATACTTTCAGAAGGTTCAGTAATATCAACAATCTTTTTCTCAATGTTGGTCATTGGTGGAACATCAACAATATTCAATTGATGATTAACAAAGTTTGTTTCTGCCTCCATTACTTTGTTCTTTTGAGACTCCTGGAATAAATTAACCAGATGCATCGGCGTACGAGACCAATGCCCATTCATCCCACACCTAAAACAAACATCTAGTTTGTTCTTTATCTGTGTTGCATTTTCTTTATTTTTACCCAACCCAGACACTTGCCACTTCTGGTGGCCTGAATTGTCATGGTTCTGGAATTTGTTGTTATGATGATCTCGTTTATTCTTTCGTCCCCAAGACTTCTTATTATATGACCATCTCTTGTCACGTTTATTCTGCTGGAATGACGTGCTGTTAATATCTGGCAATGGGGTAGCACCCATTGGCCGTACTTGATGGTTTTTCAACAACAATTCATTATTCTTTTCTGCAACAAGGAGGATAGACAATAAGTCACTAAATTTTGTGAACTTACTCTGTCTATACTGTTGTGACAGAATCATGTTAGTGGGATGAAAAGTTGAGAGTGTTTTCTCTAACATTTGGGTTTCAGAAACTGGATCTCCGCAAAAAGTCAAAGTAGAGGTTATTCTATAAACATTGGAACTATATTCCGTAATTGATTTGTAATCTTGTAGCCTTAAATTAAGCCACTCAAATTTGGCATTAGGGAGAACAACCAGTTTTTGGTGATCAAATCTTTCCTTCAGTTGTGTCCATAAAGATAAAGGATCTTTGACTGTTACATACTTAGTCTTTAATCCTTCATCAATATGGTGACGAAGAAAAATTATGGCTTTTGCATTTTGTGCCGAAGTTGTTGTATTTCCTGATTCAATGGTCTTTTTTAACTCATTTGCACTAAGGTGCAATTCTACATCAAGTGCCCAAGCCAAATAGTTGTTTCAAGAGATTTTCAAAATAGAAAAATCTATTTTTGCCAAGTTTGCCATCTATTCTGGGTTAAAACACAATTATTATTTATTAAAACAATAAATAATTGCATGTATGATATAGAAAAATAAACTAAGTCACGATCTCAAGTGATGATAAAATGCAAATATAAATATTCTTATATTTATGTTATTAGCATAATACAAATGGATCTTCACCCGGCATGCAGTAGTTCGCATAGACAGGTTATTACAATAGAATAATAAATAATGGAATAACAGAAAAATTTCACCATGCATACGGTAGTCCGCGTAGACAGGTTATTCCAATAGAATAATAAATAATGGAATAACAGAAGAATTTCACCAGGTATGCAGTATTCCGCATATACATGTTATTCCCATAATTTAATAAGAAATGAATACAAATGATTATTCACCAGGTATGCGGTATTTCGCATATACAGGTTATTCCCACAATTTAATAAGAAATGAATACAAAAGATTATTCACCAAGTATGCGGTATTTCGCATATACAGGTTATTCCCACAATTTAATAAGCGGTAAAAAGGTTCCCACCAAGTCTTGTAAGATCAACAAGGATAGATGGTACCATTGTAAATAACAGAATTTAATGATAAAAAGGTTCCCACCAAGTCTTGTAAGATCAACAAGGATAGATGGTACCTTTGTAAATAACATAATTTAAAAATGGACAATAAAACATAAATATAACTTGACAGTTAAAAAATATAATAGGCGGCAAAGCCAGACCAATTGTAAGAATGACATTATACTATTGGTGTCATAGCTAAACCGGTAGTATAATAATAAATTACAAAAATTTAAAGGCAATTATAAGAATAAAATTATATTATTCGTGGCATAGCCAAACCGGTAATATAATAATAAATTGCAAGAATTTAATTTTACCGCCTCTCGGTTAAGTTAGAGTTTAAATGTTGATAACGTGTTATAAAACTTTAGCAAAATGTATAAAGATACTCTTATAATTGCTGCATAAATTTAAAGAGAATAAGCAAGAGAAGAGAGAGAAATTCTTCAGAGAATTCTTATCTCTCTTTTTTTCCTTCAGGATCAATCCTTATATAGGCAAGGAAAATGAGGAGGATCACGAGAGGAGAAGAGGAAAGGGAGTCACGGGAAGAGGAGGAAAAAGGAGAGAAGGAGAGTCACGAGGAGGGAATCATATGTTTAACACGTTTCACTTTTTATCAGACCACATGTGGACGAGTAGTAGTTTTTGAATAAAATGCAATTTGCAACCTGTTGTTTACCAACTTTTTGTAAATCACTACAAAAGAATTCTTTGATCATATTTTCTCTGACGGTAATTGTTAAAAATACATTTTGTTAACAAAAATATCATTGTAGATGTATAGCGACTGTGAAAACTGTCTTATACCGTCGCTATATATAAGATCTATAACGACAATTTTGTTGTGAAAATAACAATTTCTGTTGTGGATGTAACAATTCCTATCTCTGGCCAACACCATTGAAATATACATCAAAAAGCTCCCGAAAATAAACTTTGCTCAAGAAGTACACAAAAATGCAAGTCTTCAACCACCAAGGAGTCCTTCATTCAAGCCAAAGAACACACCTTGTCTGAAAGAAATAATTGGATGAAAATTGTTAACACAATATATATTTGCGATTTAAAATTTATTAACAGAGGCCAAGGAACGCATTCCAATTATTAAAGAATTTTTACCTATTGAAAAAGAAAAGGTCAAAAACTCGTATTAGGAATTTTTCACATGATTAAATGTTTACTTCTATTTATTAATGCATGTATTTCCCATATCATTCGATGTTACTTTTCTATGTCACAAAGTTTTCAAATCTGGACATTTACTGAAAGAAATATATAAGTATGGCGACAATAGAAATATAACCTTCGTTCCAAAATTAGAGAAACATTTTTAACATGATGACTTTTAAGAAAAATTATTTTACAAACATATCCCTAACATTATCTAGACTTGTAGTGGTGGCAAGGTAGTACTGATCAATCAAGAAAAATAGTAATGGCATATTAGGAACTTTACGTGACTTTATAGTTTAAAAATAGAAATTTATCTCTAATTTTGGACCAGACAAAGAAATATCAATCTAATTTTGGAACGGAGGGATTACTTGTTTATGCATGTGCCAGAGAGAGGGAAGTTGCAGTTTAAAGAGTTGTTTGGGTCAGAGTTAACATCACATGCTTTAGTACCTTGTCTTGAGTTACTACAGCACAGCCGGCTATCATCTATATAGGTTGCTTGGCCCATCATCCATGATCCAACTGATATATCGTCATGTGCATACATCTTTAAAGATACGCTGCATAAAGCAAATGAGGTGAAGAACGGAACTCAAACACGGAGATGAAAATATGTCATACATGCTCATCTTTAATATCATGGGGGGAAAGAGACAGATGCAACATGAGTGATATGATTCATGGGGGAAAAGAGTCGAGGATGCAACATGTTTGCCTGAATAGTGCAGAGCCCAAGGTTTTATTTTACTCGAGTGTATACTACATCCATCCCAAAAGAGAATTCATGTTCAATTTTTAGGTGTAGTTCGATTTCAACATAATCTAGAGTCAACCTTGAAAGCAAATTTGATAGAATGAGAACTGGCGCCTAAATTTTCGAAGTGGACTCTTCTTTGCGCCCGAAAAAGGAAAGTTCGACTGTTAATTTGGGACTAATGGACTGAAGCTATCTTTACTTCTATGATTCGAGTAAACAGCTTGTTTTTTAAATCCTTTTACTTAAACTATGTTCATGGTTTTTGAAAATGGAAATAAAAAGAAAAAACAAACAGAGTTGAAATTTACAAAGCTAAAACCATAGGAGACAATGATTTATGCCTCCAGCCAAATTTTACAGTCCTTGTGTTAAAAATGTAAAATTATACTCCCTTCGTTCCACAAAAAGAGTCCCATTTGCAAAATTTGAGAATATTAGGGATGTATTTTTGTTTCATGTTTACCTATAAAAAATTTTAAGTTATTAGTTTAGTAATGGTGGCATGACAATGAAATTATGAACACAAATTTGAGGATATTGTGTCATTTTATACTACTATGAACAGAAAGAGAACTGATTTTTGTAAGGAAAAAAATGGTAAATGGGACTTTTTGTGGAATGGAGGGAGTATGAATAATTTTATTAGACATAACAACCACACAATAACTTACAAACACTTTCACAACGTAAGAGAAAACTTGTCTTAACAGTCAAATCTTCTCTATCAAAAACATTGTGAACTAACCTGTTTATATTAATGTACTGAGCAAATTTTTTGGATAGAATGAGAAGTGAACCAGCTGCATGTCGGAAGTACCTGAAGGAAATACCAACATTCCACAGTTGAAAAAGATTGCAACGTGTATCAGAAAAATATTATATATGAAGAAAAATTAAAGTAAAGAAATTCATCTAAGCTATCAACCAAAAAAAATTAAATAATCAGTGTTTCACAAATTTTCCAGAGGGCAGAAGTACAGAAGAATTCATTCCTAACATGCACTGTACTCCACTAAACTTCTATCAAAAAATTCCAGATCATAACTAACATTCATCAAATATATACATATATATGTATGTATGTATGTATTTAAAGATAAAATCATCAAATATGATTGTAACTCCAAGCTTCCCAACCTGAGCACCTTTTTATTATTGTATAATTCTGTAATTTGATCTAATCACAGCATCAAATAGTTCAACAATTTCAAACTTGGCAATATAGTTGTAAGAAAAGTATAACAGGAAATTCAACCATCACATGAACATCAGACAAACTTGTACTCAACTCAAATAAACCTCTTTCAATTTATATTTGCCAACTAACACTGAAATCAGTAAACTACAGACGCCACAAAAGAGCATCTATATATATATACCTCAAAACACTTGATTCTTTGCCCCTTGGTGGGTTTCTACCCAACAAACTCTAAAGAACTGAAGAGTATATTTTTAGTAGATGCAATACTGTTATGAACAAAAAAAATGAGATACCTTAATAATTCTGTATATCTTCATACTTTAAATTTTCAAATTTAGACAATTTGACACCTCTGACAGACTCTCACTTGATATACATACCAATTCCATCTAATTGAGTGGAAAGCTTACTAATTACTGAAAGAGACAATTATTCCTAGACATAGGCCCATTGTAAGTTGGGGCAGTGAAACTCTTGCACAAGCACAAACAATACGAGAGCCAGGCAATAGGCATTGGGTACATCAGTTGAGGATTTGAAATCCTCCAAAACTATAAAAAGGAAAAAATACAAAGCCCTTGTTAGGGATCAAGTTTCTCTGCAAATCTGAACACAAAATCTGTCAGAATGTGTTAGGGAAAACAGGTTTCCCTGTACCTGTTTTCCTTTCCCAGTTAGTGTTAGCATATAAAATAGGTTTCCTGTTTTTCCTACAAGAGTTAGGCTAGCAATCTGAAAATATAACTGTAAGTACATATTCTTACACTGTTAACATGGTATCAAAACAAGGTCCATAACAGACCTGTTTCTTTTTTCTTCCTCTGTTCCATTGTCGGCACAAATTCTACTAGAAACCTCCAAAATCAGTTTGTTTTGAGGAATTAAGGTCATATTAGGGTCTTACATAGGTAGGCGACCACCACCTGAAAAGAAGCTCCAAGACCCACTGCCGCACGCGTCTCCACGAGTCGTCCCACTCGCTGGCTGCCGATGCCACGCGTCGTCTTCTACCGGCACGTGAGCTGCTTTCCAACGACTTTTTCCGGCACGGCTTCTTCCAGTTCGGTCGATTCTCTCTCTTCTTTCCATATACAGTGGTCTTGGAAAGTTTGATTCTGGTTTGCTTGTATTGAAGCGCTTACTGATAGTTCGTTTGGCCTATTTGTTCACTATCAGTTCTTTAAACTTTTGTACTGGCAATTATTGTTGGCTTTATTGTACTAATTGGGCCTGTTAGTTTCACTGTCATTCGCTTACTATCATTTTGGCATGATGAGTTTAGTGTTAGCCCTTCAAAGCCTCTGTTAGTTCCTCAAAACGTATGTACTGTTGAAATTAAAGGACAGTTGCCTAGTACTGTGACACTGGGTCCTTAAGTCAATCAGTAGTTTTTTTTAAACTCTGCCTTTTTTTGGAGCTTTTAAATTATCCCTCTTGTTTTTTCCTTGGATAAATTGTTGTTGCTCATATCACTTCTCCATGGCAGAATCTAGTTCAATGAATAGTGCTGGTACTAATGAAACAAATAAAGGGCAGTTGATGAGAAACAATGATCTCAACTCTGCTTTGGCTCTCAGTCCTTTTAAATTGGATGGATCCAAATATTTGACATTGTCTCAAGCATGTCATATGAGGCCGATCGTATGCAACATTTCATCAATGGAGCAACTACTATGCCTGCACAACCAGGGATGACCAAGAAGAATGGAAGTCTGATAACTCCATAGTAAAGACATGGAATTTTAACTCAATGGAACCAAGTCTGCAAAATAGTTATATATTTTTAAGCACTGCATATAAGCTTTGGGAGGTTATTTCCCAAACTTTCTCTGTCTCAGGTGATATGTCTAAGGCACATGACATTCGGAAAAAAATCCGTGAGCTGGGTCAAGGAGAGAAGGTTGTTGTATAGTACTTTGCAGAGATTAATGGCCTTTGGCAGGAGCTTGATCATTATCGGGTTTTTTCAGGCAAATGTACCGAGGATACCGCAGCTTATCAAAAATTTGTTAGCGAAGATCGAGTTGTTGATTTCCTGGCTGGTTTAAACATAGAGTATGATCAAGTTCGGGCACAGTTAATTGGTCAGACTCCTTTTCTCTTTTTGCGAGAGACTCGTGCTAGAGTCCAGCAAGAGGAAAGTAGACGTCAAGTGATGATCCCAAATTTAAATCATGTTGACCAATCAGTCATGATTGCTTCATATCCTAAGCCTAGCTTTCCCATTCCGTCTCCTGTTGAGAAAGAGCCTTGTGAATGTGACTATTGTGGGGGCAAGACTCATACCAGGGATCGCTGCTTTAAGCTTCATGGCCATTCTAAAGGACGTGGAGGTCGGTCTGGTCCTGGTCGTGGTCGTGGTCGTGGTCGTGGTCCTGGATCTCAAGTCTACATGTCTACTCCACCTCTTCCTGTTGCTACATCCAGTATTTCAGACACTGCTACTATACTCACTCCTGACGAAATCTCAATTTTCCGAAAATTCTGTTCCAAACCTACTCCCTCTCTTCATCAGGTATACCTCCTTGTTCTTTTCATGTTTCGTCCACTTGCCCTAGTCAATCCTTATATATAAATCACGTCCAACATGATGTCAGATCCGCGTCAGATTACATCATCAAATCAAATTAATCAAACAAATTTAAAAAATTGTATCTTTCAATTTGAAAAATCAGTGAGTTGACCCAATCAAAATTGATGAATTAACTCAGTTAAATTAAGACGATTGCTAAAATTTAAGACGATTGCTTTTCCTCCCTCCACTGGCTTTTCCAATTCTTGCCATGGTTGGGTATAATGTTTCGGCAATACCAACATCTATATACAGTTGCTAATAAAAAACATTAATAAACATAGATGGAGTTGCATAGATGAATAATTGTACAGAGAGTAAGAGAGAAGATGTTGAGGGTTGCAGGGAGGAGGCTCTCTTCTTATCTGCCATGGCGTTCCAGTAGAGCGTCATCGGTTTTTATCTCAAGCTATCCAATCAACGATGTCCATTCATTGGTCGATGGCTCCAGATCCATTATCTGTTCATCACCCCTGTCATTTTCTCTCGGTTATGTTTTCGTTCCCCAATTCATGAACGCTCTCTTTCCTATATCTGAGACTTCTTTTTTTTGCCCCTACATCTTCCTATAGCAAGCCCTCATTTCTCAGACTCAATCCATAATTTCAGATTAGTTATGAATGCTTCGACGAGAAGATTTCGAGCCGGAGCTAGGCCGATTGTTGATTGATTCAATGCGAAGATTTCGAGCACGAGGTAACAATTGTTATTTTCATTATGCGTTTTTTACTTGGTATATCATATATGGCATTTGAGAATAAAATACAAATTTGAAGCTTTTACAAAAATTGCAGTTGACTTTCATTATTGTGAAGTTCGGATTTTTGTGAGGTTTTTGGTTGCCTAATGAATTAAGGGAGAATCAGAAAGAAGAAAAAAAGTACATTAATTTTAACATACTTTAGTTTTTCTCTATTTTTAACATCTTCTATATTGTTAATGTGTTGTTGCAGAACACTATGAATAGGAGATTTGAGAGGCCTGACAATAAGAAACGAAATTGAGGAGAAAAGACTGGCCAAAATAGAATTCTTCTCTTCCTTTTGAGGTGTACATCACTTATATTTCGCGAATACCATTAGTGTTTTTCACATATTTATGGTCGATCAATGAAACATTATTTAGATAGAAAATCAAAATAATAAAGACGGTTTCCCTCACTTTGGGCTCACAACACAGATATGCAGAATTGTAAGGTAACTTTATATTTGACTTCCAAGATGTTTGTGACAATGTTTCAATGAAATAAATTGTCGTGTTGTTCATATTGACTTTCATGTTGTTCATATTGGCATCGAAAAACATATAAAAATATTTTCTATCTTGAACGGGTAATTTTCCATATCAACATCTCATTCGTTCCCTTATTAATTATTATAGTAAATAAAATATAAATAGTACCATCTAAATGCGTTTATAGATATATCAACTGCATCTCTTATCATGTGAAGATCACAATTTTCGCTCGATAACGATTCCCGTATGATTAGTATGTTTATTTTTGTTGTTCTTTGTTAATATTTTTTGTTTGATTGTCATATCTATCTATTTAGCTAATTCTATTAGTATGCTATAAGGGATGATGTTTTTCTTCAAGTATTTGTGTTTAGTGTGGGTTTGATTCTTTTTCTTGCGTTTTAAGCTTCCTATGGAATAATTTTTGTTAAAGCTTTTCTTTTTAATGGATCATGAAGATAAAGATTATCAACTCTTCATTTCTGGTGATTGCAATGAATGGGGGATTATGTTTGTAATTTGTATGTTTATTATTCTCTTTCTGTTTTTTGTTTGGCTTCTTTGGTTTCATTTATGAAGTTGATAAATAAACCATTTTCACAAATATAATTGAATGATTTTAACAAAATACCACTATATAATAAAGTTGCACTATCAGGAAAAAGTTGAAAAGAAGATCTAAGGAGACAGATTATCGATCTTTACATTTTTACCTGAGTCATTATACACTTAAAAATTTTTAACAAAAAGGAATAAACATATCAAAAATAGGATTGAAGTTAAATTACTTAGAGAAGTACCAGGAATTATGGCCTTGACTCACAATTCTCATCTTTGAGTTAATTGTATTTGGTCATCCATGTCAAGATCATGAGTTGAACACATTAAATTTGAAATATAATTGTAGATAATTGTTCGAAAAGTCCTTTTCTATAAAGAGAAATAGTTGATGAGTTAGCTACTAAGGTTTAGTTTTTGGTAATTTAAGATTGGTGAAAAAATTAAAAATTGTCTTGATTTTTGTTGTATATTCGATCTTTGTTTGGAGTTGTAGGCAATTATGAGATACTTCTATCTATGTATAAGTTTAGACATGAATTGAAAATAAAGTTAATTTGAGGATACTTATACGTACAATTAGTCCACAAGAGGTTAGTGAATTGGATTTCATTTTAGAAAGAAACTGTGGCCTTTTGAATAGTATATAAATTAGGAAACATTGTAATTTGTAAGTTTTTCAATAATATTTTTAATATTTGTTTTGCTAATGTTATTGAATCATTTTTTATACATGTTATCCTCTTAGAGAAAATTTTATATGGTAATTGTAGATATAGATTCATACTATTTCGAAAAATAAAAAAACAGTATCAATTCATATTATATATGTGGTGTGTTGGCCAAGTGCATATTACATACTTACTCAAACACCACAAGGGAGATAAAAGTTAACCTGTTATTTTTTATTCTAGATAATTGCAAACTACAAGGTATTGGTATCTTCGCATTTTATCTTTGAAACTCAATCATGAGCCTCAATTTTAGCAATTATTTTCTCTCATGTATTTGCAAAATTATATGTTGGTTTCCTTAGTTGATGTCCTGTGCTATGCTCTTAAACAGTATGCGTACCCAATCTTTATTGGTGATGTCAATGGAATAGTTTTATTGTTGATTTCAGTGAATTCAAGACTATTATTGTTGTCTTCCTTCACCTTTTCCCCTGCCCCCATACCCAAATTATTTCTCTCCGTTTGATTAAAAGAGTTCTTTATGAAATTATTGAACTTCGAGTTTTAGGATATCCCAATATGAACTTAGGGGGTAGAACTAATTAGATGCGACTGGAAAAGGGAATATCTTCACCTTTCTTGGAAGAATTTTGAATATTTGTTATGCTTTCTTTCACAGTAATATAGTCCATGGGTTTCCAATCTACAGCACATATCTAAAAAATGTGTATGCTTTGCTTGCATTGAGTTTGTAGTTCTAAATGTTCAAATCTTTTTCTTCATTTTCATTTTTTAGCAATGATATGCGAGACACATTGGAGGATGCAACTGCTGAAAATAGTTGAAAGAGATATAATCATTATTGAGATTATTGAGGCTATATATGTTGAGCACAATTACAGAATATTTGTATGTCAACTTATTTGTAATTATGACGAGTTTCTGGATGTAGTGTGATTTGAAGATTGTTAAATGACAAGTTGGATTAATTCGGTATTGGTATTGGATTCTAACACTATAATTTTGGTGTGAACTTGAAGAGGAGGCAAGTACTTAATATTTTGAAAATTTTGAGGGAGCCATGACGAATTTTTGGGGTTGATTCTTTGGTTGGATGTATTAATATTTTGCAAGTGTTTAATCATATTCTATCAAATTTTTAGATTTTGAATGGTCTTTTAACATTTATACATTTAAAGGTTTTTTTAAATATATGTTTCTGAGTGGTGTTCTAACCTTCTACTTAACCGTGAGTCATTGAAAGGGGCACGTAGTTTGGGTTACATAGAATGTAGTTCTATTCAATTTTATTTTAGTTGAGTAAAATTATAATGACATTAGCAATTTTTTATTAGGTGTTATAAAGGTGTATATAACTAATGTGTTTTGGTTTGAAGTGTGTTATAAAGGAGGAGTTACTATGCAGGTATGAAGATGATATATGATAAGGATTAATTTCAAAAGTAAATCTAACAAGGATTGCAACTTCTATTTTAGCCCTCAAATAAAGTGCAAGTGAGTAGGCAAGTGCTATTCAAATTCTTATTTGATAAAGACTTTCCCGGTGATATCAAATTCTTGGCGTCTTGTTATTTATATTTGGTAGCCCCATATCTTTTGATATATTTACCTTGCACTCTTTGATGTATTGTTTTATTTCATAGGAATGAAGAACTAAGCAAATCCAAAAGAAGACCACAAGACCAAAGACAGCTTAAATCTTTGGAAGATATAATAGCATAATTTTATAGTTTTTAAATTTTAGAATGTAAAATGGGTTGTGTTGGGCTTATAGCATTTGTAATCAATTCGTGTCAATAAATTATACAATCCATTATTCAAACTAGCTCGTGCATTGCACTGGCTATCAACTAGTTGGATTATAGACACAGGTGCCTCTGAGCATATAACTGGGTCCTCCAATCTCTTTACTTTCTACACGCCCCGCTCTGAAAAAGATAAGGTTCAAGTAGCTGATGGCTCCCTGTCTTCTATCTCCGGGAGTGGTTCTGTCGTTTGTACTCATTTATTAACATTATCATCTATTCTCCATATCCTTCATTTACTGCAAAGTTATTATCTGTTCAACGTCTTTCTGAATCTCTACACTGTTCAGTAACCTTTTTTTCAAATCACAATGTTTTTCAAGACTTGGTGACGGGACAGATGATTGGCAGTGGTATTGCAGTTGATGGTCTCTATTATTTAGATGTTCCCTTATCTAACATGTTCTCTACTCAGACTCTTCACTCTACTTCAGACTCCAGCCTGGCATCTCTCCATCAATGACATTGTCGTTTGGGTCATCCTTCTTTTTCTGTATTGGAGTCCTTATTTCCTTAAGCAATGTACCAAAACTCTGTTTTTGTGTGAACCATGTGAATTTGGTAAACACAAACGTTCGACTTATTGTGCTATTAACAGTCGTCACTCTGAGCCCTTTGTCATTATTCATACAGATGTATGGGGGACCCTCTCAGGTTGTTTCCCGTTCTGGCTTTAGATGGTTTGTTAGTTTTATTGATTGTCATTCTCGTGCTTGGATTTATCTTTTGCGTTCCAAAAATGAGGTGTTTGATTATTTTCTTAACTTTCATAGAATGATTCAAACCCAATTTAACGCTAAAGTCAAAATTCTCCATAGTGATAATGGTCGTGAATATAGTAATAATCATGTTTTTGAAAATTACCTCTCAGTATGGCAACATTCTTCAAACCTCCTGTGTCAAAACTCCATAACAAAATAGTGGCAGAAAAGAAAAATCAACACTTACTAGAGGTCACCCGCACTCTTATGTTCACGATAACCCCTAAATTTCTATGGGAAGATGTGGTTCTGACTGCTGCATTCCTTATCAACCGCCTTCCTTCTAGAATCATTGGGAACAAAAGTCCTATCTCTTTTCTCCAACACATGACCAGTCCTTCTCCTTCGCCTCAAGTTTTTGGTTGCGTGTGCTATGTTCATGATAAATCTCCCACTCAGGAAAAATTAGATCCCAAGGCTATTCGGTGTGTCTTCATTGGTTATTCTCCAACCCAAAAATATTATAAATGTTATCATCCTCCTTCTAACAAAGTTTTTGTCACTCGGGATGTTACTTTTTGGGAATTAGAACCTTTTTATTTTTCTTCATCTTCTCCTCAGGGGGAGGATATTATTAAGGAGAATCTTCCTTCTGAGGTTATAAGTTCTACTTTCCCTGTTCTTGTTCCTTCTGAGCATATAAGTTCTACTTTCCCTGTTCCTGTTGTTGTTTCTGATCATTCTACACAGGGGAAGCTATATGAGCCTGAGTGGAGGACCTATGTTCGAAAAGGCAAGAATAAGGTTACCATTTTTGCACCACTTCACCAACCCTGCTCCGAACATGGTCTTGATAATGCTAATGGTGAGAATCCTAATCCTACTGGTTCTTCTAATAATATTAACATTCCTATTGCTCTTAGGAAAGGGGTTCGATCTTGCACTCAACATCCTATCTTTAATTTATTAACCTATAATAAATTGTCTGCATCCTACCACTCCTTTGTTTCTTCCTTGTCTTCAATATCTGTTCCTCAGGGGTGGATAGAAGCAATCAGTGATGAGAATTAGAAACAAACTATAATTAAGGAGATGAATGCCCTAAAAAAAATGATACATGAGAACTAGTTACTCTCCTTATGGAAAAAAACCAGTTGGTTGCAAATGGATATATACAGTTAAATAGAAATCAGATGGGAAAGTTGAGAGACTCAAAGTCAGGCTAGTTGCAAATGTGTATACTCAAACTCATAGGATTAATTACCAGGAGACGTTTGCTCCTGTGGCGAAGATGAACTCTATCCGTACCATAATCTCATGTGCAGCAAACTACGACTAGGATATTCAACAATTGGATGTGAAAAATGCATTCCTTCATGGCGACTTAGAAAAAGTATACATGAAAATACCCTCTGGTTTTGCTTCATCTGTAACCAAGGGTAAGTTTTGTAAACTGTGAAAGGCTTTATATGGTTTGAAGCAATCTCCCAGAGCCTGGTTCAGTAGATTTCACAAAACAATGATAAGATTTGGGTACAAGAAGAGTCGAGCAGATCACACTCTATTTGTCAAACAGATAAATGGTAAGACTGTTGTTAGAAGATATGATATAGATTTACCATAATTGTAACTTTCATAATCAGTGTGTACACACTACTATAGTTTAGGAATTACCATAACTGTAATTATAATACCTTGTGTATATATCTATGTAATAGGAAAAATATGAATCAAATACACAATTCTCAGTTTTATCATGATATCAAAGCACGCTTAGCAGAAAACTAGGTCTTAGTTTTTTTTTTCGCTGCAATCGTTATTTTCCCTCAGAAACATATAGTAAGACAAGTTTGTATGGAGAAATTGAGGCCATAAAAAGACCTTACTATGCCAGGCGACCACCACCCTGAGAGATTCAGCCTCAGATTGGCACCTCACGCACACGCACCTCACGCGCGCTTTGTCATCGATGCCACGCCTCCCTCTGCCGTGCGGTGGTATCGCTTTTTTCCGACGGAGCTTGGTCCGGACTATTCGCCTCTCTCTCCTCTTCTCATATATAGTAGATGTGCCTTGTTTGATTCAGTCATCTTGATCTGGTTTCTTCAAAAAATTGCCTAGTGTTTGTTTTCCCTGGACTCTGTTTTTGATCCTTAGCACTATCTTGAGGGAGTTGTTACTGTTTTATTTTTCCGCCACTAATTCAGAGGTTGATCTAAATTGATCGCTCGATTCAATTGATTATGCTCTTGGTAACTCGCTGCTATTAAGGTTTGAGTCTTTAAAGCATATCATCTCTGTTGCTATTTCCAGGGATACTCTTGTTACTCTTATTATTTTATCATAGCAGCATCAAGTTCCATTAACAGTGGTGGTACTACCGAAATAAATAAAGAGCAGATGGTTAGAAACCATCATCTTAACTCAGCCTTGGTTCTTAGTTCATTTAAGATAGATGGAAACAATTATTTCGCTTGGTCTCAAGCATGTCGTATGTCAATTGAAGCTAACCAGATGGAACATTTCATTAATGGTACAACAACCATGCCTACACAAGCAGGTGTGGCCCAGGAAGAATGGAAGTATGATAACTCCATGGTTAAAACATGGATTTTTAACTCAATGAAACCCAGTATGCGGAGTAGTTACATGTTCTTAGACACTGCATATGAACTTTGGGAGGCTATCTCTCAAACCTTCTCAGTTTCTGGTGATATGTCTAAAGCATATGATATCCGTAAACGAATTCGTGAGTTGGGTTAGGGGTAGAAGTCTGTGGCACAGTATTTTGCAGAAATTAATGCCCTTTGGCAGGAGCTTGATCATTATCGGGTTTTTTCAGCCAAATGTCTAGAAGATGTTGTTGCTTATCAAAAGTTTGTGAGTGAAGATAGAGTTGTGGATTTCATATCCGGGTTGAACATAAACTTTGATCAAGTTCGTGCACAGTCAATTGGTCAGACACCTTTTCCATCACTACGAGAGGCTCATGCTAGAGTCCAACAAGAGGAAAGTAAGCGTCGGGTGATGGTTCTCAATTTTGTTGACCGATCAGCCATGATTGCTTCGTATCCTAAGTTTAGCCCAGCTATTCAATCTCCTGTTGAGAGGGAATCTCGCGAATGTGATTACTGTGAGAGAAAGTACCATACCAAGGATCGTTGTTTCAAGCTTCATAGACATCCTAAAGGGCGAGGGGGTCGATCTGGCAGTGGTCGTGGACGTGGATCTCAGGCCCATGTGACCACTACAACGCCTCCTGTTGATACATTCAGTGCTTCAGACACTACTACTGCACTCACTCCTGAGGAAATATCAGCTTTTCGAAAATTCTATTCTAAATCTGCATCTTCTCATTATACCCAATCAGGTATACAGTCTTGTGCTTTTAATGTTTCATCAACTTGCTCTAGTTAGATCATTAACACAGGTACCACCGAGCAGATGACTGGGTCCTCCACCCTCTTTACTTCATATACGCCTTGTTCTAGAAAAGACAAGGTTCGAGTAGCTGATGGTTCCCTTTCTACTATCCCTAGGAGTGGTTCTGTAGTTTGTACTCCTTCATTGACATTATCATCTGTTCTTCATATTCCTTCATTTAATGCAAACTTATTATTTGTTCAACGCCTTTTTGAATCCTTACACTGTTCAGTAACTTTTTTCCCAACTCATTGTGTTTTTCAGGACTTGGTGACGGGGCAGAAGATTGGCAGTGGTAGTGCAGTTGGTGGTCTTTATTATTTAGATGTTCTCTCGTATAACATGGTCTCTACTCAGGCTCTTCACTCTACACCTAACACTAGCCTAACTTCTCTCCATCAATGGCATCGATGTTTGGAACATCCTTCTTTTTCTATATTAGTCTTTATTTCCATCTTTGATTAAACAATGTAATAAAACTGAGTTTTTGTATGAACCATGTGAATTGGGGAAACACAAACGTTCTATTTATTCTGCTATTAACAGTCGTCATTCTAAATCTTTTATTGTTATACATACTGATGTGTGGGGACCCTCTCAGGTTATTTCTCGTTCTGGTTATAGATAGTTTGTTAGTTTTATTGATTGTCATTCTCGTGTCACTTGAATTTATCTTTTTCGTTCCAAAAATGAGGTGTTTGGCTGTTTTCAAGAATTTCATAAAATGATTCAAACCCAACTTGGCGCTAAGATCAAAATTCTCCATAGTGATAATGGTCGTAAATATAGTAATAATAATGCTTTTGTATCTTATCTTTCTCAGCATAGCATTATTCTTCAAATCTCGTGTCAAAACTCCAGAACAAAATGGAGTAGCAGAAAGAAAAAATCGACACTTACTAGAGGTAACCCGCACTCTTATGTTCACCATGAACACCCCTAAATTTCTATGGGGAGATGCAGTTTTAACTGCTGCCTTTCTTATAAACCGTCTTATTTCTCGAATTCTTGGGAACAAAAGTCCTATCTCTCTTCTCCAACACACAACCAGTCCTTCTCCCTCACCTCGAGTTTTTGGTTGTGTGTGTTATGTTCATGATAAATCTCCCATTCGGGAAAAATTAGTTCATTGGTTACTCTCCAACCCAAAAGGGTTATAAATGTTATCATCCTCCTTCTCACAAAATATTCGTCACTCGAGATGTAACTTTTTGGGAATTGGAACCTTTTTATTCTTCTTCACCTTCTCCTCAAGGGAAGATATTATTGATGAGGAGAAGCTTCCTCTTGAGGCTGGTATTACAAGTTCTACTATACCATCTTCTCCTGTTTCTATTGTTATTCTTGATAACTCTACATATACTACATAGGAGTCTGATTCTGAAGAGTCGTGTGCTGCAGTAGAATGAGCTGAGCCTGAGCTGAGCCTCGAGCCTGAGCTGAGCTGAGCTCGAGCTGAGCTGGGCTGGGCCTGAGCTGAGCTGGGCCTGAGCCTGAGCCCGAGTTGAGGACATATGTTCGAAGAGGCAAGAATAAAGTCACCATTTATGCACCACTGCACCAACCTTGCTCCGAACCTAATCTTAATAATGCTAATGGTGAGAATCCTACTCCTACTTGTTCTTCTGATGATACTGACATTCCTATTGCTTTTAGAAAAGGGGTTAGATCTTGTACTCAATATCCTATCTCTAATTTCGTAGCCTTTAATAAATTATTTGCATCATACCACTCCTTTGTTTTTCCTTATCTTCAATATTTGTTCCTCAGGGGTGGAGAGAAGCAATTAGTGATGAGAATTAAAAACAGGCTATGATTGAGGAGATGAATGCCCTGAAAAAGAATAATACATGGGAACTAGTTACTCTCCCTTACGGGAAAAAACCAGTTGATTGCAAATGGGTATATACAACAAACGAAGCTAGATAGGAAAAAGTAGAGACTCAAAGTCGCTAGTTGCAAAAGGTATACTCGAACTATGGAATTGATTACCAAGAAACATTTGCTCTGTGGCAAAAAATGAACTCTGTTAGTGCCTAATCTCTATGTGCGAAGAAACTTTGATTGGGATATTAAACAATTGGATGTGAAAAATCCATTCCTTCATGGTGACTTGGAGGAAGTATACATGAAAATACCTTACGGTTTTTTCATCATGAAGGTTTGTAAACCATGAAAGGCTTTATATGGTTTGAAGCAATCTTCTTAGAGAGAGAGATAAGATTAATTAGCAAAACGAAGCGATCATACCCTATTTGTCAAACAAATAAAAGGTAAGAACCATTCTTATTGAGTTATGAGATAAAAGATCTTAGAAGAGATAGATCCTTCTCTGAAATATTTCTTTTGAGATAAAAGATCTTGGTCCTTTGAAATATTTCTTTGGTATTGAGAAGATCTCCCAATTAGGATTTTTTAATCTCAAAGTAAGTATGTTCTTGATCTTTTAACAAAAACTGGCATGTTGGGATGTAAGCTTGCTGATTCTCCTATTGAAGTTAATCATCATCTAGTAGGTGGCATAGGACCTACGCTTGATAGAGAAAGATATCAACATTTGGTGGGACGATTATCTCTTTCTCATACTAGACCTGATATATCTATATGTTGTGGGAATAGTGAGTCAGTATATGCATGATCCTTGACATTGTCACATGGAAACTGTTTACAGAATTCTAAGGTATCTCAAGTCTGCTCCTGGAAAAGGTTTATTGTTCGCAGTTCACACCACATGGTCATATGAAAGTCGAAGCTTTTTCGGACTCATATTGGGTTGGCTCTATAGAAGATCGCCGTTCTACATCAGGTTACTGTTCATTTGTTGGAGGTAATCTTGTTACTTAGCATAGTAAGAAACAGTATGTGGTAGGAAGATCTAGTGTTGAGGTTAAATATCGAGCTATCGCCTTGGGTATATGTGAACTAATGTGGCTTCAAACCTTGCTAGAAGATTTGGGTGTTACAACTAAAAGGCCTATCACGATTATTTGTGATAATAAAGCGATAATAGTATTGCAAACGACTAGTTCAACATGATTGCAAGCACATTGAGATTGATGACACTTTATCAAAGAAAAGTTAACTAGTGATCTTATTTGCTTACCTTTTGTCAAAACAGAACTTCAACTTGCTGATATTTTGACTAAGGGTCTTAGTAGTAAGATGTTTCATCCACTATGTTTCAAGTTGGGTCTATACACCAACTTGAGGGGGAGTGATAGAAGATATGATATAGATTTACCATAATTGTAGCTTCCATAATCAGTGTGTACACACTACTATAGTTTAGGAAACCATAACTGTAATTATAATACCTTGTGTATATATACCAATCTATGTAATAGGAAAAGTATGAATCAAATACACAATTCTCAATTTTATCAACTGTCATTCTTATTGTTTATGTTGATGACATTGTGGTAACAGGGGATAATAGAGAAGAGATAGTTAATCTCAAAGCGAGTCTGACCAAAGAGTTTGAGATCAAAGATCTTGGTCCCTTAAATATTTCCTTGGTATTGAAGTTGCAAGATCTTCCGGTGGGATTTTTCTATCTCAATGGAAGTATATCCTTGATCTTTTAATAGAAACTAGTATGTTATGATGTAAGCCTGCTGATTCTCCAATTGAAGTTAATCATCATCTAAGGCACAGGACCTATTGTTGATAGAGAAAGATCTCAATGTTTGGTGAGACAACTGATATACCTTTCTCATACTAGACCCGATATATCTTATGTTGTGAGTATAGTGAGTCAGTATATGCATGATCCTCGACATTGTCATATGAAAACTGTTTACAGAATTCTAAGGTATCTCAAGTCTGCTCCCGGAAAAGGTTTATTGTTTGCACCAAATGGTCATATGAGAGTTGAAGCTTTTTCCGACTCAAATTGAGCTAGCTCTATAGAGTATCGTCGGTCTACATCAGGCTACTGTTCATTTGTTGGAGGGAATCTTGTTACTTGGCGTAACAAGAAACAGTCAATGATGGCTAGATCAAGTGTTGAGGCTGGATATCGAGCTTTCGCCTTAGGTATATATGTGAACTGATGTGGCTTTAAATCTTGCTAGAAGATTTGGGTGTTACAACTAAAGGACTTATGCAGCTATTTTATGATAATAAGGCAACCATTAGTATTGCAAACGACTCAGTACAACACGATAGAACGAAACACATTGAGATTGACAGGCATTTCATCAAGGAAAAGTTAATCAGTGGTCTTATTTACTTACCTTTTGTAAAAACAGAACATCAGTCAGCTGTGTTATTACGACTATGGGTGATTTTTGGTCTATTATGTTTTCCAGTTGGATATTTCAAGTTCTATACACCAACTTGAGGAGAGTGTCGAGAATGTGTTAGGGAAAACAGGTTTCCTGTACCTGTTTTCCTCTCCCAGTTAGTGTTGGCATATAAAATAGGTTTCCCTGTTTTTCCTACAAGAGTTAGGCTAGCATTTGTGTATAAATATAACTACTACTTATCTAAAAATATAACAGTAAGTACATATTCTTACACTGTTAACAAAATCCCCCAAAAACAGCCATTGTTGAAGACAACAAAGAGGCCGCTAAAGATCCAAGCATTCTCCTCGAGCTAAAACCACCAAATACAGCTACTAATATTTAATACTGACGCACTAAGTTTCATTTGCTACTAATGTAATTTAACCCATCAACATTCAGTTTCTAGGAGGCACGAGTTCAAAATATTTTCAGGGTAATTGGAGGAATACAAAAAATTATTAAAAAGTGAACATGTAATTATATCCAGAAATAGCATAGTCAAAAGGCAAATCAGATCTTAAAGTTCAACAAATACTAGATATAATCAAAAATACCCACTTTGATACAAGTACTTACGATTTCTCATCCCCAAACTTCCACCAATCAGGCTCATACCATTGTCTTCCCCTGAAAAATCAAAATAGATTTAAATGCTTAAGTATTTAAATAATTGATTGCACTAAAATTGCTTGATGGACTAATTGAAAAATAATAATCATGCCCATAAAAATGTAACACTATCAAATATTGACGAGAGAAAGCAGGGACAGAAGCGCGAGGAATTTTTTTGGATTTGTTAGGATTCAAATGTTTACATACATCTTTGAGTAAAAGACTCTACAACTTGCAAGGGTGTGTCTGGATGAAGGATTTGAAGATGGATTTTATGTCAAAACTTAAAATTTAACATTCATTCTTTAGATTGAAAGATGAGAATAAAAGAATCACATATTTTGCGGATGGATTTAGAGTTCCAAAACGGGTTTAATTTATATAAAAAGTGGAGGGATCCACAACATATTTATTTTAGACTTTATTTTTAATTTTCTATTTTTTCCTTCTACCTCTGACTTTGTCTAGAACCGAACACAGGATAAGAAAAAGAACCATTCATGCAATTTTTCAATATTCGTTCAAACTTGCCTTACATTTATTGTAACGTATATCACTAAGTAAATTCTAGATATTAAATAATTTTTCCAAAAATAAGATTTGTTAATCTAGAGATTTTAAATCAATCATTTTAAAATCTCTTTATTTAGACAAACCTTCACTATTTTAATTTTAGACCCAAACACACCCTAAAAGTTAGTAAAGAATGCAAAACTACACAAGCAATTCACAATAAAAGCATAATCACTTGGTACTTGAAAAAGATACCATCAAGGCTGGAGCCAATCTTATCAACCAATAAAAGAATATATACTATCAAGGCTATAAACACCAGAAACCCTCTATACAATTCCTTTCTTGCATTATGTTTCTAATATCCACCTACTCAACCAAAGGAAATCCATTTCGTATCCAAATCTGGTTGAATAGGCTCCTTTCAGAAATAATGTGATTCTCCAAAATAAGACGCACCCTTTCTTTGTGTATTGTTAATTATAAGTAAATCTGGCTACTGCCTTCATGTCCCTAAGAACCATAGTAACGTAGACAACTTAGTGTGGCCAAGTTAAATGTTAATTCCTTCCAATTTTATGTGATCACTTGAAATGGGCACATAATTTCAGAAGAGAAAAGTTTAATTTTTGTATTCCACAATTGCCCATTTCCTTTAACATAACCACAAGCTTTTCTTATCATTCTGTATAAGGGTGATACGGGTTATTCCGACAAAGAATATATCTTAAGAAATGATCAAATTTTTTGAATAGCCCCAACTACAGCAAACTATTTCAGAAAGACCAGCAGCCATACTAAGATCAGTAGTATCTAGGATCCCTGAAACTATATAGATTTGGAGGTTTGTTTGGGTGAGTTTCATTCCTTTTTAATTCATTCCTTGAGTATAAATATTTTAAGTAGCTAACTCTCTTGGATTTATATTAATTAATTTTACAATACTACTAATCAAAAATAAATTTCTTTAATGTTATGGACCATTATCTTGTAACAACTGACTAACCCCAGCTACTTGACTACTTTATGAGGGCAATTATTAAGATACATCATGTGTAGTCACATAAGCAAACTTTCCATGAAGGAAAAACAAACATAAGCAAACTAAAACTGAGATAAACTAATTTAAGATAAAAGAAATACTCTTCAGCAACGACTTCTCCTGATTTCATGCATCCAATATAAGCACTATCTTGAGTTCGTCGGCTTTCAAGAAGTTCAATAAACGCATCTGATAAGCAGAAGACATAGAAATGATACTTCTAGATGTGAAATAAAATGGATTGATACAGTCTGAGCAGTGATCTTCAAAGGAATTGATCAATAAAAGAATTGAAATTTTACCAAGATCAAGGTTGATATTGTCATCAACTTTTACATAAAAATCGGCGTCCCACTTTTGAACTGCTGTACTAAAGAAGAATTTTACTTTCTTGGGAAATTCCTCTTCTGCCTCTTCATGACCATCCTTAATATACAAGAAATGACACGAGTTGAATTTCGAAAAACACATACTAAATAAAACTACAATTACTAACTCCAAAATATGAAATTTTACAAATAATACACCCATTGAGATATATATATATATATATATATATATATATATATATATATATATATGTATATGTGTATATATGCATATGGAATAATGGAGGTGCAAGGCCTTGAAAGTATTTTTCATGCAAGGTAGATGAAAAAATGTACTTTTGGGTCTTCCGTCTTCAATTGACAATCTAACCGCACAGATGCAAAAAGCATGCAAAATATGAGAGCATGTAAATTTTCACATTATTTGGAGATGTGTGTTAACAAATTTATAGTAATGAAAAATAAAAAAAGCTGAGTCGTCAAGAAATATACTTATTTTACATTATAATAGATTATAATAATGGTGCTTTACAACCTCAAATCAAGTAGAAATCTGTAAGCTCTCATAATTTTGCATGCTCTTTGCATCCGTAACATGACTTGCTGAATTTCTAGTCCATAAGTATTGAAAGTTTTTTATGCTATTAGTATATACATGAAAATATTATATGTGTAGCTTCTCATAACCTCCTAATTTTTAGTATTACCGTAGCAGTGTATCAAAATCATGCCATATTTGTATCCGATAATCTGGGCCACTTAGAACTAAGAATATAAAATGTTAAATTAAAAAACATAATCACACAAACTTGTGCAATATGATACTGATAGTCCATTGAAGTTACCATAAAAGACTAATTGAAGTTTCAATATAAGAATAACAAAATTTAATTACTTACAAGAATCAAGAAATCCTTCATCTTGCGATTTTCCTCATCTATACTGCGGTCCAAGCTATCACCTCGATTAGCACTACAAATTTTGTAAGTTATCCAGTTATCACAAAAAAATTGCACCTAGTAAGAATAGTTTTAAATCAATAATACAACTGGTGCAGCAAAGAAGCCAAAAGTCTACACCTAATGCTGCAGCAGGTGCAATTTACACCCTAGATGTTCAAGGATAAATAGCACAGAAGATAGCAAAGGTTAAGATCACTTGAAATGGAACATAAGTTGACTAAAACCGTAGTTATAGTGTGACAAACGAGATTTTTGTAATTTAATTTGAATATTTATTGAACTTAATAAATATTTTTCGATGATTTAATTATTGGGTTAAATAATTAATTGATGAAATTGTGGTAGATTAATTTAATTATATGTGTTACATTGATTAAATTAATGTGGAGAATTTATTATTCAAAAGTATGTATTTAATTGAGCTTATTTGATTAAATGAATTATTTAATAAGCATAATGTTATTCTAATTAATTTAAATAATTAATTAGAGATTTACTGACTTGACATAATTAATAAATGAGAATTTAATTATGTGACCATGTGAATTAATGTAGAAGTATTCTATTTTATTTAATCGAATTAAATAATATATATTTGATGTAAATAGGTGTGACATTATTAAACTATATAATAAGAGTTAAATTAACTTAATGGGGAAAGAGTATTTTGGAGTTAGCCAAACATGGCCCTAAAGATAGTTGGCCAGTTAACCCACTAAGGGATTAACTGACCACGACCATCCCAGTTGCCAGTATGCGCGAGTTATATCAGTCTTATATTTTTTTTTTCATTTACGCATTTTATTCCTGAGACCTAAGTCTGAGAAAACAGAGAGAGTTTAGAGAGAAATTGGGATAAAGTGTGAATTGGAGAAGAAAAAGAGAAGAGTTTTATCATCTTTGAATCATATACGCAAACTAGCAGGGTAATTCCTTAACCCAACTTTTAATTTACGTACTTAGAAACTTTTCATGAAAATTGGCTTTTAGTTTTCTGTAATTGAATTTTCATGGCTAATTGTTAAATCTATGATGTTGTATATGTTTATTAACATGTATAGTTCAAATATATATGATTTATATGTGTTTTAGAGTAATTAATCCATGAAATTAAGATTAAGTTGGAATATTGAAGGTTACAGAAAAATAATGTTTGAATGTGGCCCATAAGTACAAAAATCGGTGCCTTAATTGTATGTTGGTGAATTGATAATTGATATACATGTAAAAACGAAAAGAACTAAACTTAAACGGACTAATTTGGTGTTATAAGAATCTGTGATTTGTGATTTCATGAAATTTGACGAAATTTTGAAAAATAGCAAGAACATGAAAATTATGGCTTTAAATCTTGTTGTTTATGTGACTCAAGATGTTAAAAGTGTGCTAAGAATATCATTAAATGTTTCGGTTAAGTTTAGAACATATGGGTGAAATTGTTTTCGTTGTTTATGTGAAGTTTTGGCCTAAATTGGCCCTGTTTTGTGTTCTTCACGAACTACAAGTTTAGAACATATGGTTGAACTTGTGAGATTTTTGGCCTAAATTGGCCTTGTTCTGTGTTCTTCGCGAACTGCAGAAACTGCAGAAATTGCAGAAACTGAATCTGGGTAACCCCGCCCCGGCGGACAAAAAAATAATAATAAAATAAATATTCGATGGAAATTATTATTAAAATATTTATCAAATAAAATAAATGTTTTAGTTGAAATATTTATGGAATAAAATAAATATTCGATGGAAATTATTATGGAATAATTTATTCTAGTGTAATAATAGTGAGGGTGTAATAATAGTGAGGGAATGAAAATATTCTAATTTAATTAAGTAATTAAATTAGAAGGGTAATGATTTGTTAAATAAAATGGAGTTTATATTAAATAATTAAGTGAAAATGTGACTAATGGACAATATAATAAGAGAATTATAAAAATAAATTAGAAAAGGTCTTGTGACCTTATAAGTGCTATGTTTTGTAACTGGTTAAACCACGTTAAAAAAAATGATGTCCATGAGATGATATGATGTTGTTTAAACTTAAGATTTGAGATTTCAGTCATGTATATGTGAATGATGGAAATGAGCAGAATTTAAACCAAGTTAACAAGTTGTATTAAAAGAGGGAACTAAACTTATAAGGTTAGTATTAATGTAACTAATGAATGTCGTGAACACATATGGTATGTGTGTAGGACTTGTGGTGAACGGTAGTAGTAATCATTTAGCCTACGCACGAGGCAAGTTCTCTAACCCTAACTTTATCTAAGCAAGTTTCTAAACCTTGTTTCTTTATATAAAGCAAGTTCCTTATTCTATCTTGTTTATTATTGTTCAAGTCAAGATTTCATATTAAATGCTATCATTCTTTAAAAGCATTCATTCATGTCTGATACTTCTTCGATTGTATACCTCTTGAATTTTATTATTCAAAGTGAATATCAATTATTGTTGAACCTTGTAAGACTAGCAAACCCTTATTGATTCAACTAGTCCATAGTTGATGAACGTTCTAAATTTCAGAACCATTGTTGAACTTATCCAAACCAAACTTCCTTTGGTGCGGACTCTAATGTCAAACTAAGATGAACAACCCTATTATAGGGGATTAATTATGCTTTAGCGTTAAGATATTGTGCACAGTATGGTACTAAGGGCTGATCCCCCTAAGTACGAGAAGAAGAGTCCGTAGTTTTATGACTGTTAAAGGTTTCAAGTATAAACACTTGGCAACCTAGGACGTAGTTCAAGGTCTTATGACCCTCAGAAGTTCTTTTGATTCTTGTTATTCATTCTCGATTCAAAAGCCGAGTTTTCTTATTTCAGAAGTCTTTGATTCATTCGCATGTTATTATTTTATTGTTATATTATTATACTTGTGGGCAATCGTGCTCACCCTTGCGTAATAATAACATTGCAGTTAAGAACGAAAGATCCGACGAGCTTTCTACTAGCAAAGGCAAGGGCAAAGTTAACAAGTTCTTGTTGTTTATTTGATGTATTTATGTTTCAGACTTATGTTAAAGTTGTGTAAGACTTATTATTTGTTTATGTTATCGCATTTAAGATTTAAGGTTAGTATGACCTGGGATTGATGTATTTACATTCAAATGTTGTAACTCCATAAGGAGAGGATTTATTTCTATCTATTTATGGTTTTTCATTTATTATGGGTAGATAGATACATGATGTTTGGACAGTGAATACCAAATCCCGTGAGAATTGAAATACCCGGATTTGAGGGTGTCACATATAGCAAACTTATTAAGATAATAAAAAGATACATACAAACCAACTAGAGTGACTCAAATGACGAAAACTTGAACTTATAAATTAAAGACACGCATCTAGAACAGGTCCATCTAACTGCTGGAATCCTAATAATGTAAAATAACATAACCAGAAATAGAAGGAAACTAAAACAGGAAAAGAAGAAGAAAAAGCTGCAGCTTTCTTTTGCTCGTGCATCAACTAGTACAACTACAAAGCTAAAAACAAAGGAAAACAACAACACTAGATATTCATATTTAAGATCCAGCTTAAGTTTGTGGGAAAACCTCCGACCAATTACAAAACGTATGACCACTCCTCTTTCTTCTAGTTTTTTCAAAGCATCACCTGAAAAATTCCAAATGAATGCACAAATACCAGTCATCATAGCGTATACTCCTGATGAATCCTTCCTCACAATATTCAAAATAAACCAAGCAGGCAGCCAAATCAAATACCAAAAGCATTACAAATCAAATACCAAAAGCATTACAAATTACTTTCCGTATACTTCATCATTTTTTTCTGACTAGGAAGGAGAAGAAAAAATAGGTGCTTCCATTAAATTTTTGCAGTGGAAGCCAAAGAGACAAATGATTCTCAGAAATTTGTAATCTTCATGCGCCAGGAGTTCTTGGTTGAAGGTATGAATTTTTGGATGTGATTTTGAAGGTGTAATCTGAGAAAGAGTTAACAAAGGATGCATCACAATTCTTACGTGTTTTATAATATGGCTAAGTGTGGTCATGTGCCAGGTTTGAGGTCTTGTAATAGTTTGTTGAGTAGTTTTGTTAATAATAGTGAAGGCCATGCAGCTTTTGTGTTCATACTTCATAATCAGATACTAGAGTTGGAATTGTTACGAATGTGTATACTTGTACAATAATGGTTAATTCATATTGTAAAGATGTTGGGATGGGTAAAGTTGTAGAATTTATGAAAGATATGGAGAATTTGGGTATTGAACCGATTAGTGACTTAGCAAAGTTTGATCAATGGGTATGTTGACCAAGGGGATGGGAAAGGAGCTGAAGGAATGTTAAGTAGATGAATGACAATGGATTGTAAAAATGTTATACATATACACTTCTGATTAAGGATTATTCCAAAGAAAGGCTAGATGGAAGAAGCAGAGATGGTGCTTTGAGGCATGAAAAGGAGCTGTAATTGGCTGTGGATGAGCATGCTTATGGTGCATTAACTAATGGGTTTTGTCAACTTGACAAAATGGATGATGCTATCCGGATTCGGGATGAAATTGTTTCTGAAAGCAAACAGCACTTAAAAGTTAGTGCCGTCCCTTTAAGTTCAAGTTTCTTCAAAAGTAAAGATATATTAAATCAGAATTGTTTTGCAGGACATAAAATCAATCACATAGAAAACTCTTTGAAGCTAGATTATTAATTACAAAATAACATCAGTTGAAATAGAGAAGCAAGTCATAAAACTAAAGTGGCATATCTTGCAACAAATTTTCAATACTATATACAAACTCAAATGATCATCAAAATCTACAAACAGAAAGGGACAAAGAGGTATTAATGGTTCATAATTTAATAATGCTTACCAGGATTATCTCAAGACAAACCAATATTTTTAAATCAAGCTTTAAACTGACCTTTTGGCATCCAAGAACCTCTAAACACATTTCTCTTCAAACAACTTCCAAATCCAGTATAAACTCCAATAACAGCAAGAAGCCTTTTACCAGATGAAGACCCACTTTGCTGCAACTGGTTATTGAGGTAACCTTGGCTCTTCGCTAATGTTAATTCCATCTCTGCTTCCACAATTCTCCTCTCCAAATCTCTAAAAAAATATTATGTGCAACAACAAGGCACATTATCGTTTTTAATTGTGAAAACTGAGACTGCAAGTAATTACAACCATACAATGTCTAAAATGTATATAAATAAATATAATATACATATAGGTATATATGTAGACTTATTGAGAGAGAGAGAGAGATTACTTGCATCCTAGGACCACTAGCTTATCTTCAACCGAAAGAACCTTCGGTCTCTACCAACAACAACCAGAAGATAAAATTGACCATTTAGAGAGAGCAGTGTATTGAAATCAAAATTGTATGCATAAACCTGAAATTTATACTAATCACCTGCTAATATGGTTAATACTAAATACTTTAACTTGGGCACATTCATAACTCAGAATATTAAAATGCAAGTCTTTTTTTCACAAGTCTTAAATACTAAATATTACATCTTTGATTGTTTTTGGGTCATAGAATTTGTAAAGTATTCGTTTGGGAAAGCTTTTTAAGTATATCTTTAAGCTTATGAGTTATTACTAATAAGTATAAAAGTTACCTGCCAAAAGTAGCAAGTACTAGTAAAAACAGAAACCAGAAAAATATCCCATACAAACACTTGAGCTTAAACTAAGCTAAACCACTTTTAACTATCTAATACTTGTAAATAGAATAATCAAATTTTTATTTTATTTTTTATCGCAAAATATGCATATTACAAATAGTAAAGACAATGCCATTTTCAGATGAATTTCAATATTTGACATTAACCCAAGTTCAAAAAAGTCTAAAACATTGAAGTTGTACTTTCCTAGAAAACTAGTCATCTTAGGACAATTTCTGTAAAATTTACATATACAACCAATATAGTTAATAGAACTTAATCCACATCCAACCTCATAAATTTCAAGAAAAGCTTTGATTTTAATGCCCTATAAACAGTCCTACATTTTTCTCAGCAACCAAACAGAGCCTAAAAAATGAAACCCAATACAGACCAAACCTGGTTGGAGGTCTTCTGAAGAAGAGATGCCAGAAACATTCTGTTCTCTGCATCTTGCCACAACCTAATATTCCAACCAACAAAACAATCACATTATAAACTCATATATATATCTTAAACACACAACACAAATATTTTATTACTCCCTGCGTTCCAAAATTAGAAATACATTTGAACTTCTTAAGTAAATTTGTGAATCCGAACATCCAAAATCCATAAGATACAGAAACAACTATAAGTATCCTAAATTATTTAAAAAGGACTACAAATTACCAACATATTTGTTACAAATTAGAAATACATTTTGACTATTTAAGTAAATTTGTAAAATCCTAACATCCAAAATAGATAACTTATTTGATTTGGATAGAGACAACAAATTATCTAAAAAATTACTAAAAAGTACAACAAATTACCACCATATTTGTTACTTTCAAAACATAGATGAACTCATTAATTTAGAATTTTAAAATTCCGTAAATTAACTTAATCAAATTAAAATGTATACAGCAGTAGTATATGTTATGGAAATGCTGAATCCTAAATCCATAAGAAATTATTTGATTTGGATAGAAACAGCTATAATTATCCTAAATAATATAAAAATAGTAAAACACTACTAATTACCACCATATTTTCTGCCTTCTAAACTTGCATGAATTCATATCAATATCAATTTTGAATTTTAAAATTCCCAAATTAACTTTTAATCAAATCAAAATGCATATAGGAGTAACATATGTTATTGAAACGCTGTATCTCTCTATATGTAGGTAGATAGATAGATAATAGGTATGTGTATATAGATAACGAACCGGCCAGCAATGTAGAGCCAAGCGACGCAAGAGAATAAGGCTAAGAAGAGAGAGGATTTTGAAGAGGATTTTGTTGTTGATGATCTCCATCTTTTGTCTGGTTTTCCAAACGATGTCGTTGTTGGTAAGCCCTCCATGTAGGGAGATTTCTTCTCCATTTTTGTTTTCCCTCTCTTTCAGAATCGAATGATTGAACTGAGGGATAAATTCAGAGACGAATTGCAGGTGGTTGCCGATCGGATTTTTGAGTTACAAGTAACAGTCGATTTAGAGAGAGCAAAAAGAAGAGAGGAGAAAATTTAGGCGTAGCCGCGTAGAAAGTAGAAACTCAAAAAAACGGTAAACTATTTGTTAGTTTTCAAAGTATAACTATTTTTCGTATTTAATTCTTTATCTATTTTTTTTCGCATATCTCGTCTTTAAATTATATATTTTTTAATATTAATTCTCAAAATATAATATTATTTTCACGTTTAATCCTCAAATATAGTTATTGTTCACATTTGATCTTCAATTTATAATTGTTTTTCATATTTAGTACACTTCAATTGCTTTATTTTTGCAAGGTTGGAATAAAATTTCAAAAATAATAAAGTCTAAGAACAAAATAGGTGGAAAAATAGTTGAGGACTAAATGTGAGCTTCATTTATCCCTATTTAAACAGAGAAATTTGAAATAATTTTTTGTTAGAATTTGAGTCTAAATTGAACTAAGTATCATTAATTATTTGAAATGATTCTGTCGACGCCGTGTTTTTTCCTTTTCTGTTAGTTTTTTTACTACCCTTTATGTGATATTATCTTGTGAGGGTATATTTTTTAGAAAAGACAGACAAAATGTCGACGATTTGAAAAAATTGATTTTAATACGATTGGGCCGAATTAGACAGAGCCGTCAGTTGATATGAGTTTAAATGAATGTATCAACTCATTCGAATTTTGAAAGATTTTCGTAATATGGTCCAATATATGACTCTATTTAATTGGTCTAGAACTCGAGATTCATAGAGTTCGGGGGGCTTGCTTAAGCAAGGGAAGGTGTTAGGCACCACCACCCCCCATTTCGTGAAACACGGTTACCGCTACTTTTTCATTCCATATACATTTTGTGTGTGTGTTTTGAAAGCTTTTGATTTGAAAAGATGTTTGTGCTTAGAAAATAATGTTATGCCTGTTTGGACCTATATACGAAGGGGTTTGACTTATTAAAAATTTCATTTTTAACATATATGAAAACATATAAAAGTGAGGTTTTGAAATATGATTTTCAAACCCTTTCGCTCACATAGGGATTGAGGCGTTTGATACTTCCTTTTATCTTGTTTTAAGCCTATCTTTTGATCCTAGAAACGGATTTGTTTGATTTTATTGAGATGTGAAGCATCTTTGGGGGGTGGTTTAGAACTCAGGATTCTAATAGTTTGATTTTTCTTAAGTCTATCCATCCCGATACAATTTATATTTTATAAGATCTTCATTAATTTGATTTGAAAAACATTTTGAGTGATGAAATGAAAACTAGAAAATACAAGGGTCGGACTCCTTATGGGCATGGAAGCCATAGAAGGAAGCCCGAGCACCACATACATGTTTTCACTATTTTGAGGCCTTAAATCCGTATCCCCGTTTTAAGGCCCCCATTTACATTAACAAAGGATTGCAAGCTAACATTTACAACTTAAACAAGTCCATTTTCGGATCTAGATCCATTGATTGGATCATCAATCCTTTGTAGTTCCTATCCTATCCTCACATAAATATTTAAAACTTACACAATGAATATTTAAACATTTTATGTACAAATAACTAAAAATTTCGCTAAATAAGTGATTTACTGAACAAGTCCTTGTATGCGATTAAACAAGCTTCACGTTTCCTCTGGATATAGATCTAGGGTCACTTGGATGCTAAATATTTATAAAAAAATTAGAAAGTAAACTAGATATATACAGATATTAGCCATTCTAGCTTCTAGGTTCAAGTTTTACAACTTTTAAACCAATTAAAAGCTAGATTTGGCTAATCTAGTACGGATCTAGTCAATACAATGTAAATATTGACTACTTACATAAAATGAATGGTTAAAAAGGTAGATCTGTGCCATATATATATATATATATATATATATATATATATGACAAAACTAATGAAATACCCACTATAGTTGGCACGTTTTACTGATTACACCATTAAACTTTTAATTTTTTAAATTACCCCACTAAACTAATTATTATTTTAAAATTGGGTCATTCCGTTAAAAAAAATAAACAGACATTAATTTTTTATCGATAAAACTAATGAATTACCCACTGTAGTTGGCACGTTTTACTGATTACATCATTAAACTTTTAATTTTTCAAATTACCACATTAAACTAATTAATTTTTTGAAATTGGGCCATTCTGTTACAGACCTCACGAGTGTTAAATTGTTTCAGTTTTTATCTTACATGGACATTAAAAAGAAAAAAGAAAATAAACAAATTTGATTTATTCTCTCTCTCTCTCTCTCTTCCTTCCTCTCATCTCTCTCTTCTCCCCCTTCTTCCAAATCAAATAGATCTGCGTATTTTCTCTCTCTAAAATCAATGAAAATTCCTAGATTTGAATATCCAAAACATTAAATTGAGCTTCAAAGTTCATCATTAGATATAACAATAAAAACAACAACAACAACAAGGTTTCCTTCCTCTCACATCCGACTATCAACATCCTTATGTATCTGAACTCCTTTCATTCACTCCTGATCGCCTCCACAAGGTCCACTCCTTCCCCTCTCTCTATATATCTACGTGTGGGTATATATACATGTGGTAGTAATATTTGGTTAAATTGATTTTGTTGGGATTGCATTTATGATTTGATAGGAGTATGAGTTTTTACAGATGGATGCGGAGATAATTCAAAGGTAGATGCAAAATGTTGTTGTTTTCAATTATCGCATTTTCATTTCTACTGCCGATGCATTGCTTTTCATTCGCGAGGAAGTTTTTTCTAATGATAAACATCTGAGATTAGAGTACTCAAAATATTTTGATTTTTTTGCTTTCACTTTCAAGTTTCTAATTATTTTTTGCCACGTAAGTAATATTTTTTATTTTTGAATTTCTTTTCCAGAACCACATAGATAAAAAATTAATGTTTGCTTCATTTTTTAACAGAATGACCAAATTTCAAAATATTAATTAGTTTAATGGGGTAATTTAGAAAATTAAAAGTTCAATAGTGTAATCAGTAAAATGTGCCAACTATAGTAGGTAATTCATTAGTTTTTTCGCTTAAAAATTAACGTCCGTTTATTTTTTTTTAACGGAATGACCCAATTTCAAAATAATAATTAGTTTAGTGGGGTATTTTAAAAAATTAAAAGTTCAATGGTGTAATCAGTAAAACCTGCCAACTATAGTGGGTATTTCATTAGTTTTGCCATATATATATACACAACACTTATATTGAGACACCCCTATATCTGGGTACTTCATTTCCACAGGATTTGGTGTTCATTATCCAAACATTCATTTCTAACTACCCAAATTCAATAAAATTTAAGCAATAAATCTTCCCATTAAAGGGTTACATAACTTAAACCAATAAATCTCATGTTGTCTAACCTTAAAATATTTATCAAATGCGGAAAAATTAATTAATTACATCTCATAAATAAAACTAAGTCTGAAAACATATGTCTCAACAAATTAACAAGTCTTCAACACTTGTTCATCTTTCTTTTCCCTTTGCTAGTGGTTGGTTGGTCAATGTGGCGCTCCCAAAATAGGTATACATCACTCATCTTGAGTCGCCAAATACATGGTACTGAATACAAATACAAACTTAATTATACAACTGTCGTATAAAGTAGTATGACAAAACATAAGCTGGGAGTTTCAACACGAATATTGTCTTCTAGACAATATCTAAACTCAAATTCAATATTATTACAATTATTATCACAATATTTCACAAAATAGTGTGGACTACTAATGCAAACATCTGGACCGTCACTCCGTTCTCCGACTAGTCCCGGCTATGTTCTCATTTCCTGAAGAGAACAATGAAAGCAAAAGGGCGAGCTCAACTAGCCCAGTAAAAAATATTATGACTACGATAATGTAGAATAAATTATCGTTAGTCTTCACCAGTGTTAAACTGATAAAATACAATAGACATCAAGTTTAACTGCAGCGGAACAAGCAATCCATTAGAAGAGTCAAGTAGAGCATGATATCTACTATCTTCTATGATTTAAAAAGTTTATCATCAATTTTATCGCTGAGACTTAGCTTAATAAATAATCCACATCATCGAATCATCCCTGCACTACGGCCAAGGATATTCATTAGTATCACGACCATGAATTATCCATACACTACGGGCCAAGGATATTCGTGTTTTCATCAATGGTCATGATCATGCCAACAATTGTCCATCAATGCACTACGGGCCAATGAGAACTTTTACCACATCATTTGTAACATTAAGGTCATGATTATACCGAATAATCCCTGGTCATAATCATACCAAGTCCATCTATGCACTACGGGCCACATATGACTTTCATCATAAACATGGGGATGATGACAATGATATAGGAATTCAATTAAATAAAAACAAATGATAAATATTAAAGACTTATAATTTAATTTATCCAGAATTCAATAATGTCCAAATTGTCAACAAGATACTGCTTTGTGGAGTAAAATTCAAGAATAATATTGTATCAAAAATGATTTGGACCAAAAAGAAATCAATTTTTGTCATGAATAGTACCCCGGGTGAATAGTAACTGAGTGAATAGTATCTCATGAATAGTACTTCGAGAATAGTAACCCCGTGAATAGTACTCCAATATGAAAAAGTTAAAACTTATGAAGAATGCTCAGAATAATATTTTCATGAAAAGATACTAGATGAAGCGCAAATATCATGGATATTTTACTAATTTTATGGAGTATAAAAGCCAAAATTTTAATAAAATGAGTGTAGAATTTGAAATCTGAAACGAAATAATATTACTTACATACTACAGAGTATGGAAGAAAATATTATTTCATACGAATATTGAACAAAAATAACATCTCTTACCTTAAAAAGGAGAGTATTCCAACTGGTATAGCGGGGATATTCTTAAAGAAAACTTTTACTATTTTCTACGCTCAAAACTTTCTTAAACTCTAAAGAAATACGCTCAAGATTATAGAAGAAGAATTCTCTAATTCTGGTGTGATTTTCAATTCTAACTAAGCATCCTATTTATAGGAGAATGGAAGGATACTATTTGAATTTAAGAAATCATGTGTGCATAGTGGGAAAGTTCACGGGCGCGCAACATCGGCTGATTTTTTTTATAAATTACTATGCAAACACTATGTAGGCACTATGCAAATACTATACATAATAAAATATAATATATTCTATTTTTCATAAAAAAATAAAACTTATAATATATATATATATATATATATATATATATAAATCAAACACTCGTGAATAAACCTCTCTCCCAGCCAAATTCATTTTTCAACACACGTGGGCCCCACCCATGTCATCATCATATGTGGGCCCCACCTCTTATACTGAATAACTTTCTACCAATTATTTTGAAAAATGAGTAAGTGGCGGGTCTATAAAATAAGTAAAATTTACAACAAATACTTCATAAAAATCTCCTCAATATTTTCAACAACATTTATTCATCATCATTATTATTTGCAACATTTAACAACCAGATCATTCCCAGGAAAGAGGGGATTTTCCAATAAGGATTTCTCCTTATTGGCGCGCAATTAGGTGATCAAACCTCTCCTCGACAGAACTTTCTAGACATCATCAATATTGCAAATAATAATATGAATAACTGTATCGTCTCAATTATTGATTTAATAATATATAAAATATCGACAATAATTGAATTAAATAACGTGAGATACTATGCAGTAATTACTGTAGCAATAATTGAGTATAAATGAGTGACTTCTCACGTAAGCATCAATAATCAATACCGTGTGCTACTATGCAACTATGCATATTACTGTACTTTTACCACCGGGTATTTCAACAGTTAACGGTTAAAACTTTCGTCGTTATTTTTATAAAAAGATATTTATGTCATTTTCTCATTCTGACAATAATTCTGTTGTGGGGTCCACCAATGATTGTGCCGTCGTACGGATATTCCCTATTAAAACGAATATTCCCCGACCAATCGAATATTTTATAACAACTTGCATACTTTGCAAAATTTATAAATATTACCCACAATATTAATATTATAACAAATCCACACCATAATATTCAAAAATATATTTCGAGAAAAATTAATCTTTATTCATAAAAGTTGGGGTCTTACAACCTCCCCTTCTTATGAAATTTTGCCCTCGAAATTAGGGTACGTACCTGGCATGTCGAAGAGGTGAAGATACCTTGATTTTATTTTAGATTCTAACTCCTAGGTTATTTCCTTAACATCGTGGTTTCTCCAAAAAACTTTGACTTGAGGTATAACCTTGGAGCGTAGAATATGTTCCTTCTTATCCAAGATTTTAACAGGTATCTCCTCATACGTTAAATCTTCTGATATTTCGTCCGGTTCTTACTCAATAATGTGGTTCGGGTCTTTCACATATTTACGTAACATGGATATGTGAAAAATGTTATGAACACAAGACATACTTGGCGATAAAGCGAGTCTATAGGCCACAGTTCCTACTCGGTCAAGGATTTCAAATGGGCTAATGAATCGAGGATTGAGCTTTCCTCTCTTTCCAAACCTCGTAACTTCCTTCCATGGAGTAACACGTAACAACACATGTTCTCCAACATTGAATTTCACGTCCTTCCAATGAAGATCAGCATAACTCTTTTATCGATCTTGTGAGGTTTTTATACGTTGTCGGGTCATTTGAATCTTTTCCTTTGTCATACATACCAATTTCGTTCCCAACAACGTTGCTTCACCCACCTCATCCCATCATACTGGAGAACGACACTTGCGTCCATACAACGCCTCGAATGGAGCCATGCCGATACTTGCTTGATAACTGTTGTTGTAGGAGAATTCCACTAATGGCAAGAACTTGTCCCAACTTCCTTTGAAGTCAAGGACATAGAGTCTTAATAGATCCTCAAGAGTTTGAATAGTCCTCTCCGACTGCCCGTCCATTTGAGGATGATAAGCCGAACTAAATCATAAATTCTTGCCCATATATTTTTGTAAACTAACCTAAAATTATGAAGTGAATCTTGGGTCTCGATCAGAAATTATGGATACTGGCATATCATGCAGTCTTACAATCTCATTTATGTATATACGAGCAAGACGTTCAAGTGTATAAGTTTCTCATATAGGTAAGAAATGAGCAGACTTGGTCAATCTATCAACAATGACCCAAATTACATCAGTTCCTTGAGAAACCTTGGGAATACCAGTAACGAAATCCATGGTAATGTGCTCCCACTTCCATTCTGGAATTTCAAGTGGTTGCAATGGACCTTTTTGCACTTGATGCTCCACCTTGACTCATTGACAAGTTAAACACCTTGAGATAAACTCTGTTATCTCTCTTCATATACTTCACCAAAATGTATGTCGAAGATCACAATACATTTTGGTACTCCTAGGATGGATTGCAAACGGTGTGTTGTGCACCTCCATCATGATTTTATACTTTAAATCAGGGTCGTTAGGAATACAAAGTCTAAAGTTGACTCGTAGTATTCCTTCTTCATCGATTCTTGCTTCCGAGATAGCACCTTCTTGTACTTTTTTCTTTATACGTATCAGCTCCAGGTCTGTAGCTTGAGCAGCTTTAACTTTATCGATTAAATTCGGTTCTACTCGTATATTTGTCATCATCACGTGGGTCCTTGGTGTAACGCCCCCAAATCCAGGTACTTGAAACCCGAACTCAGTGCATTACGATACCATTTCTATGAGCGAAAATAATAATATTATCATAAATATCAAACTTAATTTATATATCAGAGTCTAATCCCAGGTACGCGACCGTAAACATTTCATTACATGATATATAATAAATATAATCTTCTTATTTAGGTCTAGCTATTACATAAGATAACTCAAACTTATTCGGGTAGCTTTCCTTTCCTTTTGTTCTTGGCAGAGCCCTCTTGTCGATCATACTTAACTGAAAACATTTAAATTAAGCAAGGATGAGCATTTGAGTGCCCAGCAAGTAATAACAATTATAAATATTAGCTGAAAGGATTAAATATTTTCTTTGTACTTCCCTTCTACAACAAATCAAAAGTTATAAAGTAATCTGAACCGATAATAATAACATAACAACTCTCTATCAAATTTTTGAAACTACGTACTGACTATAAATAGGGTTAAGGTGACATAGTATGAACATTGTTTTTTTCATTTTCGCTAAGGTTTAGCAGAACTTCATCCGCAAACTGTCATAACTTACGGACACGAGGGTGATCTGCCCAATGTGCCCTGTATTGATCAATACTACATGTAAGAACGATATTATCGTTCACTCTCTCCGCTTTGGGCGCATAAAAGTTTTCCCATATTTGGGATGTTCATACTTAGTCTGGAATCCAAATCAAAATAATTTGATTGGATACAAAAAGGTTTCATCATATTCAACGATATTTCTAAATCTGTGTCTAACTGAACAAATAGCTTAGACGATTCTTTGTTATCGTATACATACTGGTATCAATAGGTATATATATATCAACATGTAATTGAATACAATGACTATCCAAGTGGGGACACTTGTATATCCATGTTTAGAAATTAACAAACAGAATATATATTTGAATTATCATATACTAACATGTTGATAAACAATGATCGGATATAGAATATATCACAATAGGGTTATTAATCTAGCATAATAATAATATAATTCTGAAACTTCTTACTCATGTCCATTGCATAAAGAAAATGCAAAGGTAGGATACTTGCTCAATAATAATTGGAGTAAGTATAGGAAACTTACTGATGCTCGCTTTACTTCTCATTATTTAAAACTTAGTTTTATCTTTTATATCACGACCTATCATTAATAAGATCATTCTATCGATTAGAATCACATATCATAACACATAGTACTGCTTATTGCAGCCAACACAGAACATAATCACATTGTCACACATGTTTCATAGTCATTAAATCACAAATAAACATATATACAGTCAAACTATCTAAGTCTATATCACTTTCAAAGACAATGTCGGTGTACCGACGGCGTATCAGGTACTTACTGAGTTTAAAACTCTATTCAATACCCTTAATATTATTTTGGACAACCTAAATATCAGTTATATTATTTTTCATAGCCTTATAACAATTTTCAAATAATTATTATAATTTATCATGAATTTTAAACAAGAAATTATTATAAAATGATTTAAATATCAAATAATTCTATTATTATTAACATTTAATTAATATTAAACTATTAATGAAACCATCGCCAAAATATTAAAGTTAGTTATAATAACTCGAAAATATTATTAAAGTACTAATAATACCCTTAAATAATTTTTAAAATAATTAAAATCATTTTAAATAATTACCATTAATATTAAAATATTAATCTATTATCCCTCAAAATATTAAAAGTCATTAAGTATAACTTAAAAATATTTTAATTCATTTATATCCTTTTAAATGATTTTAAATCAATAAAAACATTTTTAAACTATTTATTTAATATAATAATTAAATAAATTTAATATCAATAATATTAAATAATTAATATTTTTCATGACAAAATATCAAAAGTTATATGTTATAACTTAAATATTTTTATAACCTTGAAATCATATTTATATAATTTTTAAATCATTAATTCTATTTTTCATAATTTATTTAATATATTTATTAAATAACTTAAATATCATTAATATTATTTAATTAATGAAATTCATCACAAAATATTAAAAATAACTTAAAATATTTTCTTATAACATAATATAATTTTAAATGATTTTTCAAGTATTAAAATCATTTTTATGTAATTTATTTACTATTATAATTAAATAAATTAAATACCATTAATATTCCAAAAATAATAAATATTAATGAAATATATTCAAAATAATTAAAAACTCATTTTTAGACTTTAAAATAATTTTTAGGAATTTATTTTATATTTTAATAATTTAAAACTATTTAATACTAATTATTAAATAAAAATATAATTTTATAAATAAACTGTAATCGCTAAAAGGGCCTATATAGCGTGAGCAGACAATCGCTATAGGTGTTCTTGGTGTTCTTGAAGAAAACCCAGAACATGATGTCAGTTTACCGGAAGCTAGGTTTGACCAGCTATAATTCTCAACCTACTGTGTTTCTGGGCTAGCTAAAGCTTCTAGATTGTAGTATTCATGTAATAGTACAACTGAAATCAAGTTTCATGGTCATTCTTCAATAGATCAGAGAGATCTAAGCTCTCAAAATCTTGTCAGACAGTGTTCTTGAGTTTCTAGGTTTTCCAGAAACTCGAGCAGTGTGAGGGTCCCTACTTTGAGTCATTCTAGATTGAGTTCTGTGTTCTATTTGTATGATTTACAAGTTCACAAATGTAGTATACATATCCGGCTACCATTATATATCATCATATCATAACAACAACATCACGAACGCAAGATCTGAACCGGTCAAACTAAGGGTAAAGAACTGTTCTTGAAAAATCTGGGTTTCCCAGATTTCTTCATAAGGCAGTCGGTCAACGCTTGTTTGACCTTAATTATCTCCGATTCTATGTACTTTCTGGGTGATCTAAAGGTTTGATTGTGTAGTCCTCATGTCAGACTACAACATGAAAACAACAACTTGGCTAAACAAACAAACAACAAAAAGATCTAGAGCTTCAAAAGTGGCTGTCAGAAATTCTGGGTTTCTGGGTTGCCTAGAAACTCAATTTTTCCTGATTGGTTAACTCACTTTGACCACTCATATCTTGAGTTCTAGACATGATCTGACCCTGTTTCCAGTTCCAGATCATAGTCCACATGACAAAGAACATATCCATAACATAAAACATACATAACACTTAACACAGAAAGATCTAGAGGCTCTGACATTCATTGTCAGACCACAGTTTTAAACTTTTTCCAGATTTCTAAAATCATCAATTTCGAGCATCTAAGTGTTATGGATCTGAGTTATAACAACCCATATCACTAAATGACACCTACTAACATAACTTTAAACAATAAACAACAACAAATAACATGAATCACAAGGATTTCTAGGTTTAAGGTTTTTATACCTTTCTATGAACCAAATCTTGATCTAATGCTTCTGATCTGCTACAAGTGTTTGTGGGGCTTGAATAGTGTCTGGTCTAGCAAGAAAATTTCAGATGTTTGAAGTTGAGAGGGTTTTGGTTGAGTGTTGTGATCAAATGTGGCTTGAATGTGACATTCTCTCTCTCATAATCTATATATAATTTGATGAAATGGTTAGGGTTGATCATCCTTATTGATTAAAGGCTATTACTAGACCACATGGCTATATTGAGTTGGTTTACCAACTAAAGTTATGGCAACCTATACAAGTTATCTATTAAATAATGCAAGAAGGGCAATTTAGTCATTTGGCTTTTACTTTTAGTGGCAAAGTTGTCAATTCCTTTCTAACCTCTAGGGTTTGACCCTTAGGGTTTAACCCTAAGGTTTCCTAAGCTCTAAATCTAAAATTGTGTATTAAGGGTAAAATGGGCATCTTAGTTTCTAGAAATGTGAATTAGGGTTCCCCAATTGAATTAGGTTTCCTAATCACCTTAGGCTTGCAAAAATAGGCTTTGTAAAATACTAATTACCATTAAGCTTGCTAAATTAGCAATTAGGGTCTTGATCTAGTAATTAGGGTTTCTAAATGTTAATTTGGGTTTACCTATTTAACATTAAATATAATAATGGTCATAACACATAACTTAACAAATCTTACAGTCATAACTGACTTCTGTTCTATAGTTATCAGTAATGCTAGGGTTTGTACTGTTTTACTATAACTGTTCCACACATTAACATTACACACATATAAGACATGTTTATATTACTGAAACATAAATATATTATATTATTATTCTCATTCCTTATTCAAAATCCAGACTTAGGGTTTTGAATTCATATCTGACATAACCTTTATACATACCAACATTAATCAAGTTAAAATAATTAACCTAACCAATATAATAAAATACACATCGTAAGAATCCTAGTAATCATATCATATATACCATAATCATATTTTCATGGAAAATAAATAATAAATATTACAAAATTAATTTATTATAAGAATATAATCTATAATAATCAATAAGTCTAAAAAGAAATTATTTACATCTAATAAATAATTTTATTTATTACACAGATACATATACTTTACTTTGCAAATATTTTCACCTTTATATATATATATAAAAATTAAATTGCAAAAATTCTTATTGAAAATATTGGGTTATTGAGTTTTTAACTCTATCTCCATCCTTTGCAAGTCATACAAAATGGGGCTTTGTGTTGACAATATCGCACTCGTACTCGCATATGATCTTCTACTCAATGCGTCAGCAACCACGTTCGCTTTTCTAGGATGGTATTGAATAGTATAATCATAATCTTTCAATTGTTCGAGTCAACGTCATTGGCGCATGTTGAGTTCCTTTTGAGTGAAGAAATATTAGAGGCTTTTATGATCCGTATAGATCTCCACTTTCTCCCCATACAGGTAATGCCTCCAAATTTTAAGTGCGAAGACAACAGCTGCCAACTCTAGATCATGAGTAGGATAATTCCTCTCATATTCTTTGAGTTGTCGAGAGGCTTAGGCTATGATTTTCCCATGTTGCATGAAAACACATCCTAACCCTTTGCCCAAAGCATCACTATAGATGACAAATCCCTCCGAGCCAGATGGTATTGTCAGAACAGGTGTTGAAATGAGTCTTCTCTTGAGTTCTTAAAAACTCTTCTCACATTCCTCGCTCCAACCGAATTTTGTATCTTTTCGAGTCAGCTGAGTTAATGGAGAAGCGATTCGAGAAAACCCTTCTACGAATCTCCGATAATAACCAGCTAAGCCGAGAAAGCTATGTACTTCGGTCACTGACTTAGGTTGCTCCCAGCTTTGTATTGCTTCAATCTTTGTCGGGTCAACAGATATTCCGTGATTTGATATCATGTGCCCAAGAAATTCTACTTCCTCAAGCCAAAACTCGCATTTCTTCAACTTGGCATAAAGCTTATTTTCACGAAGCTTTTGGAGTATCAGCCTCAAGTGTTGCTCATGATCTTCACGGCTTTTGGAGTAAATGAGGATGTCATCAATAAAGACAACCACAAAATGATCCAAATATTCCTTGAATACTCGGTTCATCATATCCATGAAGGCAGCAAGAGCATTAGTCAGTCCAAAACATATGACTAGAAATTCATAATTCCCGTACCGAGTTCTGAAAGCCGTCTTTGGAATGTCATCGGTTTTAATCTTTAACTGATGATATTCGGAACAAAGATCGATCTTTGAAAAGAACTTGGCACCTTACAACTGGTCAAATAGGTCATTAATACGAGGTAACAGGTACCTATTTTTGATGGTGACATGATTCAACTCCCGATAATCAATACGAAGTCGCATACTCCCATCTTTCTTCTTTACGAATAGAATAGGAGCACCCCAAGGAGATGTACTAGGACAAATGAAACCGATGTCTAACAATTCCTGCAGTTGGGTTTTTAACTCCTAAAGTTCAATAGGAGCCATTCGATATGGGGCTTTGAAAATGGGTTTTATACCGGGTTCAAGGTCGATACAAAATTTAATTTCACGTTCTGAGGGTAGGCCAGGAATGTGACGCCCCCAAATTCGGACCTCCACTTGGTTACTCAAATTCGGTTCATCACGTTCTCATGGTAACACCATAATAACTAAAATAACGCATACACAACGGAAAATCTATTTTAGAATAATATATAAAGATTTATTATAATTATTCTCCCAAGTCTCGCAACCTACAGTGCTTAATAAATTACATAATAAAATCGAATAAAGACTTATTACATAACCCTACTTAAGCTTAAACATAGTCTTAGTACAACATAATAGATTTTAAACATAAAGGAACAAGCTAGTCGGTAGCCTTGCCCTTGCCTTTGTCTGTTCCAGAGACACCACCCTGTTCCTCCTTAACTGAAAGGTTTTAAATAAGCAAGGATGAGCACAAATTGCCCAACAATTAATATACAACAAGGGTGTAGGATATAATATCACAAGGTTTGAAATATCGAAGTGTTATTTCTAGGATAGTTCAAAGTGTCAGAATAATATCATGGATAAGAAATATCAACAATTCTTTGAAAAAGGAATGATAATTCAATATAAATCGACAGATGTATATGAATTCAACGACTATCAAGGTATCCAATTGAATAAAAATTTATACTGAGCAGTCACTAAGGACCATTGAACTTCCACTACAGTTACCAATATTAAACTGATAACCAGAAATATCAAGTACTATAGATGATCAGTCTACAATACTTCACGTTATGCATAACACCACAATAATATTTATTCACGTGTTGGGGTTTCCAACAATATACACTCCCCTTACCTTAATGGTTGTTCAACTCAGTTTTCAAGATTTCCACACCAATCAATTGATTTGGATAGTTTTATTATAAACATGCATATAGTCTAGCCGAATCAAATGGCATTAACCCTTTCACAATATTCAAGATCAATACTAAGTTTAACATGAACAATAACTTTCACAAGGGTTTAAGCATATTAGCTCTTTCGAACGAGAAGGTAATATAACTTGTACTCAAGAGATAAGCTTACGGTATTTTCAATGATATTGCACAACAGTAATAGTAGGGTTCAAATACTTTCCTCAAGCGCAGTTTACCAAAATACCGCTTTAATAATACTCTTTCAAATCCTAACATAATGTAATATGTATATAAGATATTCATTAGCTAAATGTGCTCATGCTTGATATGTAAGTTTAAATACATACTTAAACATCTAACTTAGTTGTATACTCTTCACATACTTCATTTCATACCTTACGTACTTATAACACAAAATCAGTTTGTAAGTCACCATGGAAATCAATCAACATAGTCTTTAATCGTTGCTTTATAGTTTGCAAATACTTTTTGGACTTATCATTTGAAAGTCTATAATCACATCATTAAACATTCACTCATATTACCTAGCTTGCTTCTTAACACATTGGACATGTACTGGTCATATAATGCATGCTAGAGTAATAATACAAGTATGCAACTCTTACAAATTAATAGCGAAAAATCCTCTGATATAGAGCGCGTGGCACTTTGATTTATACTAAGAGGCAGCGTGGCTCCCAGTTCAAACCGGGACTGAGTAGCTATTTGCCTGGCCTAGCTCGTCTATCCTTACATACACTAACACATATTAACATGTTAAGGGTCCTTTTGCATTTTCCTAGTTTAATCTAGGTCCTGTTTCGTATGATATGGTCCTAAGTTAGACATCTCAACAATTTAAGGCCATTTAAGGTCATGAAATCACAAAGTCCAACATGCTTGATTGTTAAACATATAAAGTAGTCATATAACTCATATTAGACATGCTTGTGAGTATTCATATCACATATGTGTATTTAACATCGTTTTGTTTTGAAATATGCTTCGCTTATGATTTCTTTGAATTACGATACCTAAGCATGGTATACATACATTTATGATTCATGAGTGCATATGCTCATAATCATCAGGTTCTAACTTTTAAAGTAGCACATCAACATTCACGTTCAAAGTTCGCATTTTCATTAGCAAAACTTACTAATAAGCCTAACATGCTCATGCTTCAATATGAAATTCATATACTTAAGTAAGTATGTCCGACATGCATTTTAAAACCATACTAACATGCTTGCAAGATCAGAATATGCATTATTCTAGTTTAACATTTCTAGCTTTTCCAAAAGTTGAAGTTTTCTTGAAAACTTAGCTCATATCATGCTAAAACAACATAACATGTTCAAAACAATATCTAACCACATGATAGGGTCATTTATAGGCTTAACCTAACTATCATAGCATGCTCAAATCATATTAGAAACATCAACTCGAAGATCTAAAGAATAACCATGCGGCGGTAGCGCGATATTGGTTATGGAAGTGGCGGCGGCGCATACTTGAAACAGCTTGAAAAAATGGCTCTGCGAAGCGAGCCTTGACCTGAGGTACTACACCTGCAACCAGACCATCTACCATGTTCCCAATCATGTGTACCAACTCAAATAACATAATAGCATGCTATTCTACATCAATTAACAAAGAATTCAACAAATTCTAGAATTTGACAAACTTTAAACTAAGAACATAATTTTTATACCTTTGCTTTGAATTAGCTCAAAATCAGATTACTCCCTCCCACTCTTTATAGCAACTAAGCAAGTAATTCTCAGCAACATAGCACATGAAGTAGAGTGCTCAATTTATAAAAAACTTACTAACCATGACAAACCATTATCCAAGAAATTATTCCAAGAGATTTTAGGATTGCATGAAGGTTATGGAGGAGTTGGTAATTGTTTGTTAGATCTCATCATGGTCACCACCCCTCCATGATCATGAGCTAGAGAGTTGGAAGAAAATGAAGAACATAGGCTAGCCTTTTTTCTATCACACGTGGCTGAAGTTTGAAGCAAATGGGACACTCATATTGGGACAACTTAATTGCTCAACATTCTAGCAACACTTAGACTATACTTATGCACAACTCTTAATTTTTAATACACATCTTAACCATATATTATAACTAAATGTCACACTTAATAATTTAAGTTTCAATGTAGTAGATGAAATATGGGAATGTAATATACATATAATCCATGTACATTCTATCACACTGGCACACTTATTAAAATACCAGTTTACAATATGCTCATGGTATATCATTTCCATACATGCCCACATACATATTTCCACATAGATAATATCTTTATAACATATAGTTTCAATATGTTTAATTACAATGTCCCCACAATATAGTTTTATAAGACTTAATATATAGTCACATAAATGTCACACCATACTATATAGTTATATTTGTATTATTGTTCACATGCACATAACTATCAATATAATATTATTATATTAATAACTCACTTAATTATGTTAAATAAATAACCATGCTCTTCCTTAATTAATTAATACTAATATTAATTAATCCAACCATTTATGGGTTTTCTATAATCATTACTTATCTACATAATAATCACCTATTATTAATAATTGCCATGAAATCAATATTCCACCACAACCATTATCAATTAAATAATAATTAATAATCACATATTAACCGACCTTATTAATATCAATAAAAACTACAACAACACTTAACAATTAATATTACTTAATTGCTCATCTCATAATTTCTTCGCCGCTTATCATTAATATTAGTATTTCCCATCACTATGCCACACAAGGCTTTCAACGAGTTTACCACAAACTCCACGTATTCTCAACTATTTAATTATTTAATATAATTGAGTTATCTCATTTCACAACACGAAATTGTTCATATTCAAATAAATATTCATTTTCATTAATATATTTATTTAATAATATGCGGAAATTCTAGGGTATTACAAGGAAGTTCTTCAGGAAATATGTCAGGAAATTTATTAACAATAGAAATATCATTCAAAACTGACGTATTTTTGTTTAAGTCTATGACATGAGCTAAGAAAGCTTGACAAACGTTTTTTAATAAACGAATAGCTTTATGGCTTGAGATGACAGTGATTAATTTTAATGGTTTGGTTGCTTGAATTCGCATAATAGGTTGGTTAGGAATATGAAAGCTAACAACCTTACGAAAATAAATAATTTTTGCATGATGAGTAGTTAACCAATCAATCCCTAGAATTACGTCAAATGCAAGTATTTTCAATGAAATAAGATCGACATGTAATGTGAGGGTACCAATTTGAACCAAACAAGACTTATAAACAATGGATGTAATGAAGGTTTCTCCCAATGGAGTTTCAACAGATAAGTCAAAGTCTAATTTCTCCGGAGTCAAATTTAAACGTTGAGCGCAAGTAGGAGAAATAAAAGAATGGGTAGAACCGGTATCAAATAAGGTATAGACTTCGTTAGAGTTTATGATTAGCTTACCCATGATAACCTCGTTCAGGTTCCTTGCTTTTTGGGAGGTTAAGACAAACGCTCTCCCTTGAACTACTGGTTTTGACTTTTTTGGAACGGCCTTTGGTGCCTCCATCCTAGCTGGACTTGGCTTCCCTACATGACAAAATCGAGCAAGGTGACATTCTCTTCCACAATTATAACTTATTTTGGTCTGCTGCGCATAGTTTGGACTAATGTGTTCCTCCCCTCCGCATTTGAAGCATATGATAGGTGGTCGTTCTCCTTCCTTAACAACGGGTGCTGGTGCTGACGTCTTTCCATCATTGTTGAATATCCTCTTCTTGAAATTTCCACTTTTATTATCTTGGCCATGATTACCACTGAAGTGGTTACCATTTCTGGCATGTTGATTCCCTCCACGTTTGTTGTCACCGCTTCGATGACTCTTACCATTGGTATTATCGACTTACCGGCTGCTCTCTCTTGGTTGGGTTGACTCATTATCGCACTCTAATAACTGAGCCCTATTTACAACATCTGAATATAAACCCAGTTTATGAGGGATAAGGTATTTACGTATCTTGGGTTTCAAACCTCTTAGAAACATCCGCGTCATTCTCTCCTCATTATCAACTAAGTGGGATACAAACTGGGAAAACTCGGCAAACTTAGCTTCATATTGTGACACGGTCATATTATTTTGCTCCAGCTTGATGAACTCTACCTCCTTCATGTGACAAATACTTTCGGGAATGTACTTGTCGTTGAACATTTCTTGGAACTTCTCCCAAGACATCTTCAGTGCGGCAGGCTGAGTATGTTTTACAGATTCCCACCAATAATCTGCCTCTCCTCGCAACATGAAAGTGGAAAAGGGAACCTTTTGCTCCTCAGAGCATCCCAAGACATCAAATATCTTGGTGATCTGCTTTATCCACGTCTCTGCCTTAAGTGGTTTTGGCTCTCCCAAAAACTCCAGTGGTCCCAACTCCTTGAACTGCTTAGCGATGACCGTCCGAGAGTTGCCAGTGTTTCCACCTGCATTTTGGACAGGAGTCTCTCTCGCCTGATGTTGCATGAATTACAGAAAGCCCCTAAACATTCCGTCGTTCATCATTTGGTTGGTGTTGTTGTTTGCATGAGGATTGTTGCCTTCCTGATGCACATTTTCCTGGTTATTAATCATTGGTGATTCAACGGTCTCATGTGCTCCATTGCTATTCTCAACATTCTCGGATGTCATTTTCAAATACTGCCACAAAACAAGGGTTAATTGACATACAACATATTATCCCTATATTCTGACCTACCAATTAAATAACAAATAAACTTAGGTAGGTCATACTAGCGAAGGAATTACCCGCCTCTCCCCTCCTAGTTCTAGTCTCACATCTCAGCCAGGGATCATATCCCTAATCTCTGATATCAACTGTGACGTCCCTAAAATAGGTATACATCACCCATCTTGAGTCGCCAAATACATGGTACTGAATACAAATAAAAACTTAATTATATAACTGTCGTATAAAGTACGACAAAACATAAGCTGGGAGTTTCAACACGAATATTGTCTTTTAGACAATATCCAAACTCAAATTCAATATAATTACAATTATTATCACACTATTTCATAAAATAGTGAGGACTACTAATGCAAACATCTGGACCGTCACTCCGTTCCCCGACTAGTCCCGGCTATGTTCTCATTTCCTGAAGAGAACAATGAAAGCAAAAGGGGGAGCTCAACTAGCCCAGTAAGAAATATTATGACAAAGATAATGCAGTAAGAAATATTATAAGAGTCAAGTAGAGCATGATATCTACTATCTTCTATGATTTAAAAAGTTTATCATCAATTTTATCGCTGAGACTCAGCTTAATAAATAATCCACATCATCGAATCATCCCTGAACTACGGCCAAGGATATTCATTAGTATCACGACCACGAATTATCCATGCACTACGGGCCAAGGATATTCATGTTTTCATAAATGGTCATGATCATGCCAACTACTGTCCATCAATGCACTACGGGCCAATGAGGACTTTTACCACATCATTTGTAATATTACGGTCATGATTATACCGAATAATCCATGTTCATAATCATACCAAGTCCATCTATGCACTACGGGGCCACAGATGACTTTTATCATAATATAAACATGAGGATGATGACAATGATATAAGAATTCAATTAAATAAAAGCAAATGATAAATATTAAAGACTTATAATTTAATTTATCCAGAATTCAATAATGTCCAAATTATCAACATGATACTGCTTTGTGGAGTAAAATTCAAGAATAATATTGTAACAAAAATGATTTGGACAGAAAAGAAATCAATTTTTGTAATAAATAGTACCCCGGGTGAATAGTAACTGAGTGAATAGTACCCCGTGAATAGTACTTTGGGAATAGTAACCCCGTGAATAGTACTCCAACATGAAAAAGTTAAAACTTATCAAGAATGCTCAAAATAATATTTCCATGAAAAGATACTGGATGAAGTGCAAATATCAAGGATATTCTACTAATTTCATGAAGTATAGAAGCCAAAACTTTAACAAAATGAGTGTAAAATTTGAAATCTGAAACGAAATAATATTACTTACATACTACAGAGTATGGAAGAAAATATTATTTCATACGAATACTGAAAAAAATAACATCCCTTACCTTAAAAAGAAGTGTATTCGAACTGGTATAACAGAGATATTCTTGAAGAAAACTTTCACTATTTTCTACGCTTAAAGCTTTCTTAAACTCTAAAGAAATACGCTCAAGATTATAGAAGAAGAATTCTCTTATTCTGGTGTGATTTTCAATTCTAACCAAACATCCTATTTATAGAAGAATGGAAGGATACTATTTGAATTTAGGAAATCACGTGTGCACAGTGGGAAAGTTCACGGACGCGTAACATCGATTGAATTTTTTTTTATAAATTAATATGCAAACACTATGCAGACACTATACAGATACTATGCATAATAAAATATAATATATTCTAATATATATATATATATATATATATATATATTAAATCAAACACCCATGAATAAACCTCCCTCCCAGCCAAATTCATTTTTCAACACACGTGGGCCCCACCCATGTTATCATCACATGTGGGCCCCACCTCTTATACTGAATAACTTTCTACCGATTAGTTTGAAAAATGAGTAAGTGGGGGGGTCTATAAAATAAGTAAAATTTACTACAAATACTTCATAAAAATCCTCTCAATATTTTTAACAATATTTATTCATCATTATTATTATTCGCAACATTTAACAACCAGATCATTCCAGGAAAGAGGGGGCTTTCCAATAATGATTTCTCCTTATTGGCGCGTAATTAGGTGACCAAACCTATCCTCGATAGAACTTTCTAGACATCGTCAATATTGTAAATAATAATATGAATAACTGTATCATCTCAATTATTAATTTAATAATATATAAAATATCGATAATAATTAAATAAAATAACGTGAGATACTATGCAGTAATTACTGTAGCAATAATTGAGTATAACTGAGTGACTTCTCACGTAAGAATCAATAATCAATACCGTGTGCTACTATGCAACTACGCGTATTACTGTACTTTTATCACTGGGTATTTCAACAGTTAACAGTTAAAAATTTCTCCGTTATTTTTATAAAAAGATATTTATGTCATTTTCTCATTTTGACAATAATTCTGTTGTGGGGTCCACCAATGATTGTGCCGTCGTACGGATATTCCCTGTTAAAATGAATATTTCCCGACCAATCGAATATTTTATAACAACTTACATACTTTGTAAAATTTATAAATATTACCCACAACTTTAATATTATAACAAATCCACACCATAATATTCAAAAATATATTTCGAGAAAAATTAATCTTTATTCATAAAAGTTGGGGTCTTACAGTCAACCTTCTCAATTTTAGCTGTAATTGTTATATATATGCAAGAGTGAGCAAAACAAATGCTCACTTGAAAGGACATAATAACTGGCAATGAATAATCTTAACTGAATTGAATAACATTTTATAGTATCGATAATCAAGAACTGATATTGAAATTCATCTGAGGGTCACAAGACCATGAACTATGTCCCAGGTTATAATTATTTCTACTTGAACCTTTAACAGTCCTTAGACTACATGGACCTTCTTTCTCATATTTAGGGGGATCAGGTACCATGTATTATGCACAAATATCTTAACGCTTTCGCGTAAATAATCCCCTATAATAGGGTTGTTCATCTCAGTTTTAACATACGAGTTCGCACCGAAGGAAGTTTGGTTTGAATAAGTTTTAAGGGTAATTTAGAGTTCAACGTACATCAATTAATGATTAGTTGAATCAAAAGTTCAATGACAATGTAAAGGTTCAACAATAACATAATACAGAGTAGTTATGAACCATAAATGAATATTATAAAGCAACAAGTTCATGCTTTAAGAATAAAGTTCAAAGCATTGAAAAGTTATAATAAACCTTGCTCGAACAAAATGGTAAGTTAAGGTTACAATTTTCAACAAGAAAACAAGATTACAAACTTTGTTCAACAGATTTCAAGAACTTGCTTAATATAAAAGTAAGGTTCAAAAACTTGCTCAAATAAAGTTAGGGTTAGAGAACATGCTCAATATAAAGAAGTAAGGTTTAGGAACTTGCCTTGCGAGTAAGCTAAACAATTATAATTCACGTTCCCAAATATCCTATAAACATGTCATTGTGCCATAATTAGTTACCACATTATCATGATACATAACTAAATTTCTATTTCATTTACAACTCCTAGTCGTAGGTTTAACCACATGGTTAATCCACATTTCTCATTTATTAACACAAATTTTTAGTTATCACAGGACTCATTAATTACTAATAATAATTTTCATATTTGGTATTATAACAACACCATAATATGATTCATCACATTTTATAGTCATAAGATTTAACAATTATAGAATTTTATATTAAAAATCAAATTTCTGGGACAAACTGCTAACTGACGCTGTAGCGTCCTGTTGGGTAAAATCTAATTACGCACAGCACGCAAGTATACATGGTCAACAAGTAATAAAGTGAAAGTAGAGTATCGTTCCCACTAGAAATTTAGTAAGAATTTAACCCTCACAATTACCAGTTTCCTATTAATCCCAATTTTATTAAACTATCCAAATTAATGATTAAAATTATAAAGTCTCAATTATTAAAAATACTAAAAATGCAAAACAATCACAAATCGCAAAAACTGAATTTCTAAACAAATATCAGAGAATTAGGCTTACAACTTCACCCTAAGATTCACTCTGGTTATTATCCTTTGTTCCAGTTCAATTAACTATCCCAGTTTATTAATCAAGAACACTAAAGTAGAATTAGCCACCTTTCGATGCACTAACACCATATTAACTTAAATCCACAATTAAGATAGAATTAAGTTAAACACCTTAATTAACTAACTCACTATATCTCTATGTGAATTACAATTAAAGAAGGTTTAAGTTCAAGTTCTCTACACAATTACATGCGATGTTAAGCATATCTCTACCCTAACATTCATCAAGATTCTATTTATTCACAGAATTCAAGAACACATGCTATATTAACTAAGTCTAGACTCGTACTTCCTCTCTCGAATCCATACAAGTCCACACAAAATTTTTGATCAGGAAATTCATAAATTCAAACACAAATTAATATAGATAAACTGGATAATAGCTTATTAAACTAAAAATCAAAGTCACATAAGCATTGTTTCACTTAAAGATCCATCATAAGCCTAAAAAGTAATTTAGCTCATCATAAATGAAATAAACACTGAATAAATTAAAGATATCATCCTTTCAATTACAAATAAACTAAAAGAAAAGTATAAATCCAGAACCACCCTTTTCTTCAGCTCAGTTGCAATTGATACGAAAAATCCTTCAAAATCTTCTCTCCAATACTTGCTCTCAAAAATCTGTATTCTTGTTCTCTGTTGATTCCCTATAATGGTTATCTTGTTTGTTGTAATATATCTAGCCATAACATGTAATCTGACTCTCATTCCCCGTCCAAAATGAACTCTACTCCAAGCCAAATACTAGTCTTTTGTTGCATCAGCAGTCCAAAAGAAATAGGATACTGTCTCTTTTTGTACCCCAGCCGTGGGTTTATATCTGATAATGAGCCCCCGTGGACTAGTATTACTGCTAATCGACTTGGACCCCCCACCCCGAAGCGGGTGTTAAACTTAAACATGCATTTTAGAAGCGGAAATTAGTGTTCTGCTAGTTGGTTAGTTTTACTTCTTTGCTTGCCACATTCTAGCCACAATTGCACTTCTTTTATGCTCAAATGCCACACCACCAAACCTACACATCAAATAACAATAAACAAGTAAAATAAGACATAAACGCAAGGAATTAACACCAATTAAGCTTGAATTAGGAACCGATTCATGGGTATAAAACCCACTTATCAAAATCCCCCAAACTTAAACTATGCTAGTCCTCGAGCACAAAACAACACAAACATGCTATACAATGAAATGCAATGACGTGTAATGCATCTAATCTAAAATGCTTATTGTAGACACTCGAAATTTTTCTGCCTACCTGTTACTAACACTATAGGAAGCGTGAAATCTTCTTTTAGAGATAACCCTGGAAGACAACTCAGCTTAATCCCGGAAATGCCACTAGAAGTTCAATTTTAAACCCCAGAAAACACACCGGGAGTATCCTTTCCCCATCTCGGAGATAACCCTGAGGATAGCAGTGCAAATACCAGAAATTCCACCGGAGAAGGCCGATTCATCTTGGAGATAACCTCGAGATGTCTGTCTCAGTCCCAAAAATAACAATGTCAACCTTAGAGATAACCCCAAGGAGTGCAGTTGCAATTCCGGAGATAACCCCAGAAATGCTTGTTTCAAATGCATGCATTCAGCTTCAACCTCAGAACTCACACCGAGGCACTAAATTCACAAACTCGGAGATAACCCCGGGAGGACAGGCACACCACAGAGACAACCCTGAGGGCATTCAACACTTGCAGCATTCCAATCTCAGAGATAACTTTGAGCAACATCTGCTTTATCTGCCAAAACTGGAGATAACCCCGGTGAAGGGCAAAGTTATCAAATGGCCATCTCAACCCCACATGGTGCCGTCTCAAAAAACAACAATAAACATATATTCTACACAACAATATCCCACAAGAACCAAGGAGTTGCAATCCCGAGTGACTACTACGCAAGTTAGCACACCAGATAGAATTTGAAGCTTGAAGAGATAGGACATGGTTCTATCTTCTTGACTTCGTACAACCTCTAATCCCATGTCATTGCGTAGCTCTCGACAACAACAGTCTGAAATAGGTCTTATACACTTCAATCGGATGCTCAGATTGAAGTTCTACAAGTTCGAGCGGACTTCACGTTGCACGCGTGCACGTACTTCGAGAAGACGGGACCCACGGAGCCCAGGGCACCCCGGGCAGCTGCAGGTGCATCTGCGGTTGCCGTAGGTACACCTGTGGCTCCCAGATCTATAAATATAGAGCTTGGGGTGGCCATATTCAAAGAGAAGAAAGGCGAGGAAGCCCTGTCAAATTTGCTCTGTACACCCCCCATATTTAGTGCTTGCTCATTTTAAACACTTGTTAGCTCACATATAGCTATATTTTTACCGGCAGGAGCTGAGTGTTCATCCATTTAAAGTCATAGAAGTCTTCTTTGGCAGCCCACTGTAAGCCTTCTTACACATTATAAAGCCTTTCTCTTCATCTTTGCACACACTTTTCTTCACATTGAGAGTCGTGTTGTGTGTGTATGCCCGGATTTTGGTCCGTGGTTTTCATTTCTGTCTGTATATATATATATATATACTTATATATATATATATATTTATATATATGGACTAACATTATCGAGTTATGCCTCGATTGAGCCTGGACTCACGTCCGGAGCGTTTATTTGCTTATATATATATATACTTATATATATGAACTATTATCGAACTTTGTTCGATGAGCCTGGATTTTACATTGAAGCGTTTACTTGCTTATATATATATATATATATATATATATATATATATATATATATATATATATATATAAGCATTGTCGGACTTTGTTAGATGAGCACAATTTTATATCCTATGTGTTTCTTTGCTTATATATATATATATATATATATATATATATATATATATATATATATGACAAATCATTTGAAATGATAAAGCGGTAGGGATCGATATATATCACAATGCGTTTACTTTTTATATATATATATATATATTTACATTTCTGTCAAGCACAAGTTTACTTCATGGCCTTTTCTTTGCTTTATTTACATTCCATCACTTTGAGTTTACTTAATGGCGATTGATCTCATTCTTTGCTTTACTTACATTTCGATCCCCATGGAGGTGCTTCGTGGTGGTTGATCATGTCTCTATATATATATTTACCCTTTTATATATTTACATTTCGATCCCCCATGGAGGTGCTTCGTGGTGGTTGATCATATACATCATATATATATATATATATATATATATATATATATATATATGTATAGCTTTTATATATATAACTTCTATCGCTTTTCATATAAATTATGGCGGCATCATGTGAGCCTAGGAATCATGTGATCATAGATTCAATCTCTTGAATCTAGATTGATTCCGTGATGGACATTTTCAATTTATAAGTGACTTGTAAATTATTCACGGTGTTTGAATTTCCTTAGATGGCTTTCATGCCCATGAGGAGTTCGATATTGCTATATATTATTTTCTCGAAGATGCTTCGCATCTCAAAAATAAAAGCAATCAAGTTGAACATTTAATAATAAAATGGAAGTATGAAAAGGTCTCAATTACTATTGAGGACATGGTTTGAAAAACCTCTTTTACAAAACCTCACTGCTATATCATGTTTAAAACTAATTTTTTCATACAAATTCAAACCCTTTGTATATAGGTGCGAACGAGGCCTCGCACTACTTCCAAATAACAGCACATTGAGCCCCCCCCCCACACATTCATATAACAGTTTCATGAAAAGTGGTGGTCACCGTGGTAACACGGATGTTGGGGGGTGCCTAACACCTTCCCTTCGCATAATCAAGCCCCCGAACCCAAATAAATCTCGATTTCACAGACCCGTTTAGTAGTGTCACATCATTGGGTCAATGTGAAAACCTTTTCTCGGTTGCGTTGGTGCAACCAATTAAAAACATTAACTGGTGACTCTTACAGTCAAATCGTCGACATATACATGTCGGACCTTTTTCACTTGTTTTTTCAAACAAATCTCACATAACATGAGAACACTAAAGAACAAGAACAAAAAAGGGACTACTAAAAATCCCGACGTCGACACTTATAAATCCAACAGTGTCATATAATCAAATTATTCCTCCGGCCTCAGAGAAATCACGCAAACGCTAAAACACTTCATATCAAAACCCATCGATAATTCCTTGTTAATCATCGAATCTTAAGCCATTATCACTGGTATAGTGTGTGTGTGACACCCCCAAAATAGGTCCAATCCACCCATCCTATTCTGAGTCGCCAAATACATGGTACATAAAATAACTACAACTTCATTATTACAATTGTCGTGCAAAATACGACAACACATATACTGTGAGTTTTAATACCAACTGTGACTCTCATCCCTTTACTTGGATAGCACCTCACATTGATACATTACATAAAAGTACAGTCAATAACTATTTTAGAAATTAAAATCTTTGGAAAATGCTCAAGGAAGCCTTCGTACATGGGAGGCCATGCATCTAAGTTATAATAGATATCATATGACTCAAGAATTATCCTTGGTTAACCCAATAGACCCCAAAGAAAAATGAGAAGATTGCTATCATGTTCTTTCCAATGGTGAGTCTTCTCTTGACATATAATTATCTCCATTGTCTCCGATTGAGAATTATATTTCAACCAAACTCCAAGATTATATAGGTAGTGCTCATAGATATAATCAGCAAGTGGATGTGCACAACCTTGTCTTATGATAACACGAAGTCATAGGTCATTAGACATCTTGTATGATAGTGGCAAAACACCCTTCTAAAGTTGGGTTCACCTCACCCTATTCGGTTCACCAAAATCAATGGTTAAAATGACGTATAAAATACGACAGACTTATTTAAAATTCTTGATAAAATTATTTTCATACTGTTTTAGGGGAAACCTCAATAGCTATAGACCACCGTTCTATTCCCCTGTTATCCCCGCTCGACCCAGCTATACTCTTATTACTTGAAAGGAATTTTGAAACAAAAGGGTGAGCACAACTAGCTCAGTAACGAATATCATGACTAAAGATAATTAAATTATCAATAGCCTTCATCAGTAATAAATCAGAGATTTAAAACATATGGTAGATGATAAAACTTTTCAACCATAGTTGCAGCGGAACGAACAATCCATTAGAAGAGTCAAATAGACCATAAGGTTTATTATCTTCTCCATGTTAAAAGTCCACCAACAATGTTTTATTCTTGTAACATCAATCAACAGTTTCTGTCCATAATCATGTGAATAACTTATAATCATAACTGAGGTTCTAAATTCCTTTTCGCATCTAGGACGTAGATAATTTTCATCACCTGTCTTTACCTGAAACATCAAAGATCATGGTTATACCAAATCACAGTTCCTGTTCATAATCATACTAACAAATTCATCTTTGCACTACGAGCCAAAGATATTCAACAACATGTCATCTTTGCACTACATGCCAAAGATATTCAACAACAGATCATTTTTGCACTACATGCCAAAGATATTCAACAACAGATCATCTTTACACTACAGGCTAAAGATATTCAACAACAGGTCATCCTTGCACTACATGCCAAAGATATTAATGTCTCAAAGAAATATATAATCATTTCAAAATTTATATAAACAATAATTATAACGATGTTGATCAATTCACCTTTGCACTTAAGCTAAAGATAATCATTTATAAATTCAATGGTCATGATCATACCAGTCAACAATTCATCTTTGCACTACTGGCCAAAGAGAACCCATAGTCACGATCATACCAATAATCTACCCATCTTTACACTCAAGTGAAAGAGAAATTCCATCACTAGGGTTATAAAAATATTATATATGATAATAAAAACAATATGATCAAAATATGGATTTAATTTCAAGAGCAGTATACGTAAATCAACGATAATTTGGTCAGAAAAAGAAACCAATTTTGTCGTGAATAGTTCCCCATAAATAGTAACTCGTGAATAGTAACTCATGAATAGTAACTCGTGAATAGTACTCTGATTCATTACATACATAATCAAGTATCGTAAATAATGTCATATCGTAAATAGTGTCATATATATGAATAGTGTCGTATACGTGAATAGTGTCGTATACGTGAATAGTAACCCTGGCTCTAAAAGTTAAAAATTTCACAATAAAATTTATATCAATATTTTGGTATAATGATATCAAAAGAAATAATATTATTTACGAAGAAAATAACATCCCTTACCTCAAAATAACAGTACTTCTGACTGGAATATCAGATGTAAAGTCGAAGGAAACTTGCACTGAATAGCAACCCTCAAAGTATCTAAATACTCAAAAAAATACGCTCGATAATATAGAGAGAGAAAACTTATGTTTCTGGTGTGATTTTCAATTTTAACCTAATCGCCTATTTATAGGAAAATGCTAGAACACCAATGTTGACAAATGAACCAACGGAGGCTTTTTTTTTTCTTTATAGCATGCTATCTTTGAAGCACATCATTTTTGAAAACAACTCAGCACACCACAATTGATCACCAACAAAGATTTTCCATAAAAAACAAAAGTAGGTCCCACCCATAATTTTAATAAAAATATTTAATTTTTGAAACTTCAATAATTCATAATAAATAGCCCTTTTATTAGAAAAATATGAATTTTATGTCCATTCCATAGGAAATCGAATTCTCTACAACTCTGTAGAAGAAAGTTTTTCCAAATTCCAAACGAAAAATGACTGAAATCCACATACGGACGATTTTCAACACCTCTTAAAATTCATAACAAATCATATGTTAATTTTTAACGGTTCAAAATTTGTGGACATATACTCAACTTATATATGTATAACATATCTAAAAATCACAACGATCCAACGGTCAGATTAAAATTATAACTCACGCAATAGAGCTTTAAGAACACTGATTTGATTTTCGTACTATAAGTCCCTCGTACCAGTTTCATTCAAATAGTCACCATGAAAAATCCACAAAGAATATTTGGGTGATTCAAATTTCTGCGTTTAGCTTACTTCCAAGGCTTTCTTTTGGTATATATCTCATCTCCTAACTCATTATACACAAAGAGTTATGGATTTTACAAAATAAAGTAATAAATTAATTTTTCTGAAAATTTCCAAATTTCGTTTTTCATTTGATTTTTAATACCTTCGTTCCGACAAAATATTGATAAAACACCTCAGCATTAATTCCTTCATTTATATCTACATAAAATAAATATTTTCTTATCAATAATTAATTATTCACAAATAATATTACAGAATCACAATAATGACAAACAGGTCGTTCCCAGGAAAGAAGGAGGCTTTCCGATAAGGATTTCTCCTTACTGGCTTGCAATTAGATGACCAAACCCTTTTTTTAGACAGAACTTCCTTAGAAATTTCTAATAATGATATCTGATAATATTATTCAATTAATATGAATTATTGATCTGATAATGGGAAATACTGTGCAGTGACAATTATTGAAATAACAATAACATAAAATATCAACGTAGCAATTATTGAATCAATAAAATAAAATATTGAGCGATAATTCTTGTAATAATTATTGAGTGGTAAAGCTTCTACGTAAGAATCAATAATTCAAAAATAACGTGCAATCTGGTATCCTACTATGCAACCACGCGTATTACTGTATTTTAACCACCAGGTAATCCAACAGTGTTAACGGTAACAATTTTGCCGTTATTTATAAAAACTCAAACTTGTTGTTTTCTTCATCCCAATGATTATTACATTATGGGGCCCTGAAAAATGGTCGCTACGCCATCGCATTTAATATTCTCCATTGCGCCGTAATATTCCACGACCAAACGAATATTTCCCGACAACAATGAGTGTTTTATAACCACTTGCTTATTTAAAATATTTACATATATCACCCTTAACTTTAAATTTTTATCAATTTAACCATTTACTGAATAGTAATTATAAGAAAAATTGAATACTTTTATTTCTTAAAATTCGGGGTCTTACAATCTCCCCTCATGAAATTTTATCCCTGAAATTTATGTACCTGGTATTTCGAAGAGTTGAGAATACCTTGCTTTCATTTCAGATTCTATCTTCCCGGTCATCATGATTTCTCCATTGCTCATCTCCTGTATTTCAGATATCATTCTAGAATACAGCTTCAAAACAAGGGTTAATTGACGTATCACAATTTGTCAATTTATCAAGTACGAAATTTAGCTTAGGTAAGTCACATACTAGCGAAGTATATCACTCGTCTCTCCCCTCCTAGTTCTAGACTTAGATCTCTGCCAGAGATCATATCCCTAAGCTCTGATACCAACTGTGACCCCCCCAAAATAGGTCTAATCCACCCAACCTATTCTGAGTCGCCAAATACATGGTACAGAAAATAATTACAACTTCATTATTACAATTGTCGTGCAAAATACGACAACACATATACTGTGAGTTTTAATACCAACTGTGACTCTCATCTCTTTACTTGGATAACACCTCACATTGATACATTACATAAAGGTACAATCAATAACTGTTTTAGAAATTAAAATCCTTAGAAAATGCTCAAGGAAACCTTCGTACATGGGAGGCCATGCATCTAAGTTATAATAGATATCATATGACTCGAGAATTATCCTTGGTTGACCCAATAGATCCCAAAGAAAAATGAGAAGACTACTATCATGTTCTTTCCAATGGCGAGTCTTCTCTTGACATATAATTATCTCCATTGTCTCCAATTGAGAATTATATTTCAACCAAACTCCAAGATTATATAGGTAGTGCTCGTAGATATAATCAGCAAGTGGATGTGCACAACCTTGTCTTATGATAACACGAAGTCGTAGGTCATTAGACATCTTGTATGACAGTGGTAAAACACCATTCCAAAGTTGGGTTCACCTCACCCTATTCGCTTCACCAAAATCAACGGTTAAAATGACGTAAAAAATACGACAGACTTATTTAAAATTCTTGATAAAATTATTTTCATACTATTTTAGGGGAAACCTCAACATCTATAGACCATCGTTCTATTCTCCTGTTACCCCCGCTCGACCCAGCTACACTCTTATTACCTAAAATTTTTTTTGAAACAAAAGGGTGAGCACAACTAGCCCAGTAAAGAATATCATGACTAAAGATAATTAAATTATCAATAGCTTTCATCAGTAATAAATCAGAGATTTAGAACATATGGTAGATGATAAAACTTTTCAACCATAGTTGCTTTGAGATCCCAAATTTTATGAATAAAGATTTAAATTTCTCAAAATATTTTTCTTTATATTATGGTGTGGGATTTGATATAATGTTATAGTTGTGGGTAATATTTATAAATTTTGCAAAGTAAGCAAGTGGTTATAAAATATTCATTTGGTCGGGGAATATTCTTTTTGTCGGGGAATATCCGTACAACGGCACAATCATTGGTGGACCCCACAACGGAAGTATCGTTGTAGTAAGAAAACGACAGAATTATCTTTTTATAAAAAAACGGCGAAAGTGTTACCGTTAAAACTGTTGAACTACCCGGTAGTAAAAGTATAGCAATACGCGTGGTTGCATAGTAGCACACGATATTGATTATTGATGCTTAAGTAGGAAGTCACTCAGTTATACTCAATTATTGCTATAGTAATTGCTGCATCATATCTCTCATATTATTGATTCAATTATTATCACAGTATCATCTGCATAATATGTTATATTATTAAATCAATAATTGAGATGACAAAGTTATTCATATTTTTATTTGCAATATTGATAATGTCTAGAAGTTCTTTCAAGGAGAGGTTTGGTCACTTAATTACACGCCAATAAGGAGAAATCCTTATCGGAAAGCACCCTCTTTCCTGGAAACAACCTGGTTGTTAAATATTGTGAATTATAATATTAATAATGAATAAGTTTATGTTGATTAAAGATGAAATTGATATTTCCATTGTGTTGGAATTATTAGTGTTAGTGAAAATTGACATTTATTTCGATAATAATTGATGTCTGGAGGTTATATTGACCAATCGGGTAATTAATCGGATAAATAAGCAGTTAATTGCTATTGATTCACATGATTATAACTATTTGTTCACATGTGTGTACTATTGATTCACATTCTTGTACTATATGGGGAGTTGGTGCAAGATTGATAATACTTGCATGACTAAGTTAAAAATGGAGGTATAGATGGAGGTACTATACTGTAATTCGTATTTTCACATGTCTAGAACTATTGAGTCACATGATTTACTATTGATTCACATGATTTACTATTAGGGGAGGTGGTGCAAGTTTGATAATACTTACAGGACTAAATTAAAAAGGAAGAAAAAGAGGAAGGTATTATATTGTAATATTTTGAGCCCCAAAATGTGCAATTATTGAAACTATATTTTCCTATAAATAGAAGCTCATTGTTCCTTCATTTCTCACCAATTCACTAAGTCTCACAAGAGCAATTATTATAGAGAGAAATTATAGAGAGAAAGAAGAAGAGAAGTCTGCTACATCTCTATTCTAGTATCCAGTTTCTTCTAAGGTAAGGGGTATTATTTCTTTCGTATTCATGAAGAGAGCTTATGTTATTCCATTCTTTATTATTATGTTAGAATAACCTGTCTATGCGAAGTACCGCATACATGGTGAAATTCTACTTTTATTCCATTCTTTATTATTCTGTTGGAATAACATGTCTGTGCAGTCTATGGCATGCCTGGTGAATTCTGTTGTTATTCCATTCTTTATTATTACATTGGAATATCCTGTTTGTGCGTAATTACGCATGACCGATTCCATTCTTTATTATTACATTGGAATATCCATGCATCGTGCTGAGATTCTGCATGACTGGTTCCATTCTTTATTATTCTCATTGGGAATAACTTTGTCTGCATCTGCCATCTATCGCATGCATGGTGAATTCTTCTACTATTCCATTCTTTATTATTACATTGGAATAACTTTTCATGTGGATTACCGCATGCATGGTGAATGATCCTTTGTATTCATTCCTTATTAAATTGTGAAAATGATCAGTCAACGTGGATTACCGCATGGCGGGTGAAAATCCATTTGCAGTTTCGTATATATTCTATTATACTCGTCTGAGATATCATTTCTTTTGTACTCGTCATGGAATATCATTTTCTTTGGTATTTTTTTTACGAGTTACTATTCACAGGTTACTATTCACCCAGTTACTATTTACTCTAGTATTATTCACTCGGGTATTCGGGGCACTTTTCGTGTGGGAGTACTATTCACGAGTTACTATTCACCTGATTACTATTCACTCTAGTATTATTCACTCGGATATTCTGGATACTTTTTGTGTTGGGGTACTATTCACGGGGTACTATTCCTGAAGTACTATTCACCCAAAAAATATATTTCTTTTCTGTCCAAATTATTTTTGGTACATGAATATTATTCTTGAATTTTACTCCACAAAGTAGTATCATGTTGAAATCTAGACGTTATTGATTCCTGGATAAATTAAATTATAAATCTTTAAAATTTATCCTTGAACTTGTTTTATTGAATTATTATGTCATTGTCATCATTCTCATGCTTATATTGTGATGAAAGTCATCTTTGACTTACGTGCATAGATGGATTTGGTATGATTATGACCAGGGATTATTCGGTATAATCATGACTGTAATGTAACGAATGATATGATAAAAGTCCTCAGTGGCCTGTAGTGCATTGATGGACAGTTGTTGATATGATTATGACCAGGGATTATTCGGTATAGTCATGACCATTGATGATTTCATGAATATCCTTGGCCCGTAGTGCCGGGATGATTCGATGATGTGGTTTATTTATTAAAATTTGAGTCTCAAATGATAAAGTTGATGAAAAACTTTTTAAATCATAGAAGATAGTAGATTTTATTCTATACTTGACTCTTCTAATGGATTGCTTATTCCGCTGCAGTTGTTAATCTAAAACTTATTGTCTACTATATTCTATCAGTTGTTATACTGTTGAAGGCTAAGGATAATTTATTCTGCATTATCTTAGTCATAATATTTCTTACTGGGCTAGTTGAGCTCACCCTTTCTTTCATTGTTCTCTTCAGGAAATAAGAATATAGCTGGGACGAGTCGGGGAATGGAGTGATGGTCCAGGATAAATGGCTTACTATTCTACGGAATAATATGATAATAATTGTAATGAGGACACCATTGAGTGTGGATATTGTCTAGATGACAATATTCTTGTTTAAACTCTCAGCTATGTTTTGTCGTATTTTACACGACTTTTGTATAATTAAGTTGTATTTGAATTTATGTACCATGTATCAAGCGACTCAAGATGGGTGATGTATACCTGCTTTTGGGCGCGCACGGTTGGTATCAAAGCTTAGGGATATGATCCTGGTTTGAGATGTGAGACAAGAACTAGGAGGGAGAGATGGAGAATTCCTTCGCTAGTATGACCTACCTAAGTTTATTTGGTATTTAATTGGTCGGTCAGAGTATAGGGATAATATGTGATATGTTAATTAACCCTTGTTTTGTGGCAGTGTTTGAAAAATGGCAGCTGAAAATGTTAACAATGGAGTGAATGAGACCATTGAGACATCTTTAATCACTAACCAGGTTAATGTGATGTCAGACGAAGAAGAAATTAGAAATATCTATGTTGTGAGTGAAGAACTAATAGTTGAACCCGAGCTAGTTGCAGAGGTAACAGCTGAGAGTGAGGAAGAAGAGGAACTTGAGGAGAATTTATTAGAAGAATTTTATGATATAAATTTAGAATTACAAAATCATATTCATAAGTTAGAAGAGCAGGCTGAAGAACGGCAGGCGGTCGTGGAGCAAAGAGATGCAACAATTTAAAATTGTGTAACCCGATGTGCGATGCTTGAACAGAAGCACTCCTTGGCAGAGTATAAGATATTAGAGTTGGAATCTGAGAATGCTATGATCAAATTTCTGATGAAAGAAGAAGCAACTGAATGAAGAAGAATAGATGATGCATGGGTAAAAGCCGCACAACGCTTTGATATTGTAGAAAAAGACGTCCGATCAAATAAAGTCAAAATAGATGAAATGGATTTCGCTTTTTGGACAACAATTGGGAGAATCCAACATCGAGTTCGAAATTACCCTATGCAGAGCGGACAACCCCAATTCAATATGGATCGGAGAGTAATGATTCAAATCATGGATCAGGAATGTGACGAAGCAATTAAGGGTGGAATGTACTCTATAGCAAAGTTAAGTCCAACTGGGATGGTTACGCCAAAGGATGTCCTAGATAAGTTAAATTCGGTAGTTTAAGTGAGAGCGTTTATCGAGGAACCCGAACGAAGTTATCACGGGTAAGTTAATTATAAACTCTTACGAAGTCTATACCTTATTCAATACCAGTTCTACCCACTCTTTTATTTCTCCTACTTGCACTCAATGTTTAAATTTGACTCCTGAGAAATTAGACTTTGATTTATCTGTTGAAACTCTGTTGGGAGAAACCTTCGTTACCTCCACTATTTATAAATCTTGTTTGATTCAAATCAACACTTTCACTTTTCCTGTCGATCTTATCTCTTTGAAAATACTTGCCTTTTATGTGATTTTAGGAATCGATCGGTTAACTACTCATCATGCATTTCATAAGGTTGTTAGCTTTCATATTCTTAACCAACCTATCATGCTAATTCAAGCAACCAAACCACTAAAGTTAATCACTGTTATATCAAGCCATAAGTAAAGAGCCCCAAGCCTTTCGCTGGTGACTTCCAAGTCTTAGAATACACCAAAGCCAAAATATCCGTAGGGGACGTCGTGAATAACGGTGGCAAGTTGATAGGTATCAATGTGACGTGCTATCCAAGTCTTGGATGAGAGTCACAGTTTTTTTTCTATCGTTAATAAATTTCCTGATGTATTCTCTGAAGACTTCTTAGCCTAACCCTAGAGCGTGAAATCGAATTTTGTTTTGACCCCAGTACAAAACCCATTTCTAAAACCCTTAAATATTTCTTCACCTAGAACGAACGTATTATGCGCCAAAGACGTTGACTCGAGCTGTTAAAGATTACGACCATACCATTCATTACCATCGTGGGAAAGCAAACGTGGTAGCTGACGTGTTGAGTAGAAGATCATATGCAGTTACGAGTGTGACATTGTTAACACAAAAACCCATTTCGTATAACTTACAAATGATGAAGATAGAGTTAAAGACTCTAGGGACCCATGTGAAGATAACGAATATACGAGTAGAATCGACTTTAATCGATAATGTTAAAGCCGCTCAAGCTTCAGACCCGGAGCTGATGAAAACGAAGAAGAAGGTTCAAGAAGGCGTTATTCTAGAAGCAAGAGTCGATGAAGAGAGAAAATCTCAACCCTTGATTTAATTGGCCCATTTAAAATCCTCGATCGAGTAGGAACTGTGGCCTATAAACTCGTTTTACCGCCAAGTATGTTGCGTGTTCAGAACATTTTTTTTTCGTATCGATGTTACGTAAATATGTGGACAACCCGAACCACATTATTAAATTAGAACTAGACGAGATAGCAGAAGATTTAACGTATGAGGAGATACATGTTAAAATCTTGGATAAGAAAGATCGTATTCAACACTCAAAGGTTATACCTTAAGAGTTAGAATCTGAAATGAAGTCAAGGTATCCTCATCTCTTCGGCATACCAGGTATGTACGTAAATTTCGAGGGCGAAATTTCATAAGGAGGGGAGATTGTGAGACCCCAAATTTTATGAATAAAGATTTAAATTTCTCGAAATATTTTTTTTTATATTATGGTGTGGGTTTGATATAATGTTATAGTTGTGGGTAATATTTATAAATTTTGCAAAGTAAGCAAGTGGTTATAAAATATTCGTTTAGTCGGGAAATATTCTTTTTGTTGGGGAATATCCGTACGACGATACAATCATTGGTGGACCCCACAACAGAAGTATTGTCGTAGTAAGAAAACGACAGAATTATCTTTTTATAAAAAAAACAACGAAAGTGTTACTATTAAAACTGTTGAACTACTCATTAGTAAAAGTACGATGTCTGCATGGTTGCATAGTAGCACACCTGGTATTGATTATTGATGCTTACGTAAGAAGTCACTCGATTATACTCAATTATTATTACTAAAGAATTCTTTGCATCATATATCTCATATTATTGATTCAATTATTGTCACAGTTTCATCTGCATAATATGTTATATTATTAAATTAATAATTGAGGCGGCAAAGTTATTCATATTATTATTTGCAATATTGACAATGTCTAGAAGTTCTGTCAAGGAGAGGTTTGGTCACCTAATTGCTTGCTACCAATAAGGAGAAATCCTTATCGAAAGCCCCTCTTTCACAGGAATGACTTGGTTGTTAAATATTATGAATTATAATATTAATGATGAATAAGTTTTATCCCTGTAACATCAATCAATAGTTTCTGTCCATAATCACGTGAAGAACTCATAATCATAACTGAGGTTCTAAATTCCTTGGACGAAGATAATTTTCATCACCTGTCTTTACCTGAAACATCAAAGATCATGGTTATACCAAATCACAGTTCCTGTTCATAATCATACTAACAAATTCATCTTTGCACTACGAGCCAAAGATATTCAACAACATGTCATCTTTGCACTACATGCCAAAGATATTCAACAACAGATCATCTTTGCACTACAGGCCAAAGATATTCAACAACAGATCATCTTTGCACTATAGGCTAAATATATTCAACAACAGGTCATCTTTACACTACAGGCCAAAGATATTAATGTCTCAAAAAAAATATATAATCATTTCGAAATTTATATAAACAATAATTATAACCATGTTGATCAATTCACCTTTGCACTTAAGCTAAAGATAATCGTTTATAAATTCAATGGTCATGATCATACCAGTCAACAATTCATCTTTGTACTACTGGCCAAAGAGAACCCATAGTCACGATTATACCAATAATCTACCCATCTTTACACTCAAGTGAAAGAGAAATTCCATCACTAGGGTTATAAAAATGTTATATATGATAATAAAAACAATATGATCAAAATATGGATTTAATTTCAAGAGCAGTATTCATAAATCAACGATAATTTGGTCAGAAAAAGAAACCAATTTTGTCGTGAATAGTTCCCCATGAATAGTAACTCGTGAATAGTAACTCATGAATAGTAACTCGTGAAAAGTACTCTGTATTCGTACATAGTACCGTATACGTAAATAATGTCATATACGTAAATAGTGCCGTATACGTGAATATTGTCGTATACGTGAATAGTAACCCTGACACGAAAAGGTAAAAATTTCACAATAAAATTTATATCAATATTTCGGTATAATGATATAAAAAGAAATAATATCATTTACGAAGAAAATAACATCCTTTACCATCCCTTACCTCAAAATAACAGTACTTCTGACTGGAATATCGGATGTAAAGCCGAAGAAAACTTGCACTAAATAGCAACTCTCAAAGTATCTAAATACTCAAAAAAATACGCTCGATAATATAGAGAGAGAAAACTTATGTTTCTGGTGTGATTTTCAATTCTAACCTAATCGCCTATTTATAGGTAAATGCTAGAACACCAATGTTGACAAATGAACCAACGAAGGCTTTTTTTTTCTTTGTAGCATGATATCTTTGAAGCACGTCATTTTTGAAAACAACTCAGCACACCACAATTGATCTCCAGCAAAGATTTTCCATAAAAAACAAAAGTGGGTCCCACCCATAATTTTAATAAAAATATTTAATTTTTGAAACTTCAATAATTCATAATAAATAGCCTTTTTATTCGAAAAATATGAATTTTATGTCCATTCCATAGGAAATCGAATTCTCTACAACTTTGTAGAAGAAAGTTTTTCCAAATTCCAAACGAAAAATGACTCAAATCCACAAACGGACGATTTTTAACACCTCTTAAATTCATAACAAATCATACGTTAATTTTTAACGGTTCAAAATTTGTGGACATATACTCAACTTATATATGTATAACATATCCAGAAATCACAACGATCCAACAGTCAAATTAAAATTATAACTCACGCAATAAAGCTTTAAGAACACTGATTTGATTTTCGGACTATAAGTCCCTCGTATCAGTTTTATTCAAATAGTCACCATGAAAAATCCACAAAGAATATTTGGGTGATTCAAATTTCTACATTTAGCTTACTTCCAAGGCTTTCTTTTGATATATAGCTCATCTCCTAACTCATTATACACAAAGAGTTATGGATTTTACAAAATCAAGTAATAAACTAATTTTTTCTGAAAATTTCTAAATTTTGTTTTTCATTTGATTTTTAATACCTTCATTCCGACAAAATAGTGATAAAATACCTCAACATTAATTCCTTCATTTATATCCACATAAAATAAATATTTTTTTATCAATAATTAATTATTCACAAATAATATTACATAATCACAATAATGACAACCAGGTCGTTCTCAGGAAAGAAGGAGGCTTTCCGATAAGGATTTCTCCTTACTAGCGCGCAATTAGATGACCAAACCCCTTTTCTAGACAGAACTTTCTTAGACATTGTCAATAATGATATCTAATAATATTATTCAATTAATATGAATTATTAATCTGATAATGGGAAATACTATGCAGTGACAATTATTGAAAAAACAATAACATAAAATATCAACGTAGCAATTATTGAATCAATAAAATAAAATATTGAATAAAGAATTCACTGTAATAATTATTGAGTAGTGGCTTTTACGTAAGAATCAATAATTCAAAATCATACCGTAATAATATAGTATTATTCTTTGTGCGACCACGCGTATTCAGATTTTAACCACCGAGTAATCCAATAGTGTTAACGATAAAAATTTCGGCCAATTATTTATAAAAAACTCAAACTCGTCGTTTCCTTCATCCGACAGCTTTATTACATTATGGGGCCCACAAATGGTCACTTGGCTGCCAGAAATAAATATTCTCCGAAGCAAGAAGAATATTCCAAGACCAAAAGAATATTTCCGATAACAATGAGTATTTTATAACCACTTGCTTATTTAAAATATTTACATATATCACCCTTAACTTTAACTTTTTATAAATTTAACCATTTACTGAATAGTAATTATAAGAAAAAATGAATACTTTTATTTCTTAAAATTCGGGGTCTTACAATCTCCCCTCCTTATGAAATTTCGTCCCTAAAATTTACGTACCTAGTATTTCGAAGAGTTGAGAATACCTTGCTTTCATTTCAGATTCTATCTTCTCGGTCATCATAATTTCTCCATTGCTCATCTCCTGTATTTTAGATAACATTCTAGAATACAGCTTCAAAACAAGGGTTAATTGACATATCATAATTTTTTAATTTATCAAGTAAGAAATTTCAGCTTAGGTAAGTCACATACTAGTGAAGTATATCACTCGTCTCTCCCCTCCTAGTTCTAAACTCAGAGCTCCGCTAGAGATCATATCCCTAAGCTCTGATATCAACTGTGACGCCCCCAAAATAGGTCCTGTGAGACCCCAAATTTTATGAATAAAGATTTAAATTTTTTCAAAATATTTTTTTAATATTATGGAGTAAATTTGATATAATGTTATAGTTGTGGGTAATATTTATAAATTTTGCAAAGTACGCAAGTTGTTATATAATATTTGATTGGTCGGGGAATATTCATTTTAACAGGGAATATTCAGATGCACTCAAGACAATCATTGGTGGACCCCACAACGGAATTATTATCGGATTGAGAAAACGACAAAAATATTTTTATGAAAATAACGGCAAAATTTTTACCGTTAAAACTGTTGAACTACTCGGTAGTAAAAGTACAGTAATATGCGTGGTTGCATAGTAGCACACAATATTGATTATTGATGCTTACGTGAGAATTCACTCAGTTTTGTTCAATTATTGTTACAGTAATTGTTGCATAGTATCTCACGTTATTTGATTTAATTTTTGTCGATATTTTATATATTATTAAATCAGTAATTGAGATGACAGAGTTATTAATATTATTATTTGCAATATTAACGATGTCTAGAAGTTCTGCCAAGGAGATGTTTGGTCACCTAATTGCGGGCCAATAGAGAAAATCCATTGAAAGCCCCTCTTTCCAGGAACGACTTTCAGTCGATTAATATTGTGAATTATAATAATGATGATAAATATTGTTAAATATATTGAGGTGTCTTTTTATGAAGTCACTTAAGTATATATATATATATATATATATATATATATATATATATATATATATATAAATTTTGTTTTATTAGTATTATTAATGTAATAAAACAAAAAAAAGCTTTTTATATAAAATGTAATACTTTTATAAAGTTATTTGTTTTATCGGACAATAATTAGAATAATATATTTTATTATGCATAGTATTTTTCATAGTAAAATCTTTTATATAAAACATAATACTTTTATAAATTTATTTGTTTTATTAGACAATAATTAGAATATAATATATTCTATTATGCATAGTATTTGCATAATTGCTCGCATAGTATTTTGCATAGTAAAATCTTTTTATATAAAATAGAATACTTTTATAAAGTTATTTATTTTATTAGACAATAATTAGAATATATTATATTTTATTATGCATAGTGTTTGCATATTGCTGCATAATATTTTGCATAGTAAAATCTTTTTATATAAAATGTAATACTTTTATAAAGTTATTTATTTTATTAAACTATAAATAGAATATATTATATTTTATTTAAAAGATTTTATTTTATTAGAATATTTTATTAATACTTGCATAAGTAAATCAATATGGATAGTCTGCTTAAAAGTAAATCAATCAATAGTTCATGAATTAGTTACTATTCATCTATTCTCCTATAAATAAAGCTCATTCCTTCATTATTTCTTACGAATTCAATTTGAAACTCTAGAGAGAAAGAAGAAAAGTATTCTCGCTACTTCACTACTCCTATATCCAGCTTTCTTAAGGTAAGGGATATTATTTGTTGTAATTCGTAAGGTATTATTTCTTTATATTCATGAAGAGAACTTCAGTTATTCCATTCTTTATTATTCTGTTGGAATAACCTGTATACGCGGACTACCTTAAGCTTGGTGAAATTCTTCTGTTATTCTATTCTTTATTATTATGTTGGAATAACTTTTTTCATGCCAAGTACCACATACATGGTGAAATTCTTCCATTATTCCATTCTTTATTATTATGTTGGAATAACTTTGTCCAAGTACCGCATACATGATGAAATTCATTGCTATTCCATTCTTTATTATTCTCATTGAATAACTTTTCTCATCAAAATACCGCATATATGGTGAAATACTGTTGTTATTCCATTCTTTATTATTCTGTTGGAACATCCTGTCTGTGTTGTAACAATCGAGAACTTTGTAATTTAATTTAAATATTTATGGAATTAAATAAATATTTAAAATAATTTATTTATTGAGGAAAATAAATATTTGATGAATTGCCATGAATTAATTAATAGCTAAATTAATTAATGATAATTGAATCGAGTAATGATAATTTTATTTGTTGGATTTAATTTAAGGAGATAGTTAAATTAAATCAATTATTTAATATGTAAGAAAATAATTAAATTAAATGAATTGTTTAACTTAATGGAAATAAATAAATTAAATAAAGTGACATTTCTAATTTATTAATTAAATTAGATATATAATTATTTATTACTTATAAGTATAATTATAATGAGATTATAATTATTATTGATTATTGTTATTATAAGTTATGTGAATTAATCAAGTTAATGGTGTGACATGAGTGTGACATGAAATTACATAACATAAATAATATTAAAATAAATTAGTTTTGGGAAGATGTTTTTATCCAAATAAGACCTTATGGCCTTTGGCATTATTCAACTGACGCTACCTGTTGGGTTTTTTACCTGACGTTGGAGGTGGGAGTTAGTATATCTCAACGCATTCAATTTTTCTCTAAGGCCTAGCTAGATATCACAGAGTGTTGAGAGAGAGAGAGCTTGAAGGAAGAGAACTCAGTAATATTGGCTTGGAGGAGAAGGATTTTGGAAAAAGGATTACTATCAATTGCTTCCATAAATAAGGATTAAGGTATATCGTAATTCTAATATTTTGTGCTTTGAGTTCTCTGTGGGAATTTCCTGTGAATTATTAAGTCACGTAAATGATGGTTGTATATATGCACTTATAGGTTTGCAAACTCTGTTGATTATCATGTGTACATGTTATTAGTTATCAAGTTCGTGGGAATTGAGTTGTAGCAGAAGACTATATATAATAGTGTTTATGTTCTTATTATATGGCTTATAAAGTACAAGAAATTGATGCTTTATATGTGTAATAATCTGCAATTTGTTGGTGGATTGTGAAAATATATTGAGAAACAAAAACAACGCAGTTTAAATTATGTCAATTGGTTGAAAAACGAATTCGTAGTGATCAAATTCGCTAAAGGTGTCAAAAATGGTGTTTTCATGAGAAAACATGAAATTTAAGGAATTAAAATAGTTTAATTTGATGTTTAATTGTTCTAAGTTAATGAATATGTGAGGAAACATGTATGTGTTAGTTTTATATCAGTTGGATGTGCTAATTTCATCGTTTGATGGGTGAAATTTGTGTTTGTTGGGGTAAAAACGGCTACTATTCACTGCCGTCTCTGCGTCTGTCAATCTGAACACCCCACAAGCTTTTCTTGGCATAGCTTGGGCAAAAAATGCAGTAGTTGACTCTGTGAGGGCAAATGCTACACGGTCCCAAGCCTAAGTATGCATCATCATGCACACACCTTAATCGTATGTGATGAGGTCTCGCTTGTTTTTGCAGTCGTCGGCATATCGAACTTGTGTTGGTTTAGCGTGTATGTTAATGATGTTAAAACATGATATAAACTATAATAACAGATGTTAATGTGTTGAAATGCAAAGTGCAAAGATTTGAAATAATTATTTAAATAAGTTATAAAATGAAACCAAATGAGATGTTTTCGAAAGATAGAGTTGAACGATTAAGTTATGTTGATCAATGTGTAATTTCAGAAGCGTTAAGTGTGTTAACCTACATGGTTAGATGCTAAGTTAAGGTTATGACCCAAATGATGGTTTAAATCCTAAAAGCTAATATTCGTATAATTGATTGTTGTTGTGATTTCAATGGTGTATGTAGGGTAATTGAAGATTATTTTACATTTGTGTAGCTTACAAGCAAGGCAAGTTTCTAAACCTTATCTCCTTACGATTGAGCAAGTTTTCTAACTCTACTTTGTTATTATTGAGCAAGTTCTTAAATCTTAACTCTTTTCATTGAGCAAAGCTTTCTAACTTCATTCTTTTCGTATTGAATGCAAGTTCCCATTCCTAAATTATTATTGTGCAAGTTCCTAACATTCTTTATGAAGTTGAGCAAGCTTAACCTATTTTGTGTATGTTTGTACAAGCTTATGTAACCTATTTCGTTACATTGAGCGATATTTAGTTTCCTAATTATTATTCAAAGCATATATTGTTCTAATACATTGATTCAAGGGAGATTGTTTTAACTCTTCTATAGCGCTTTGCATGTATATCATGTTTACTCAATTATATATTATTGTTATTCAATCTTTGACTTTGATAACCTTGTTCAAAGCTTTATCGTTGTATTAAACCTTCAAGTAGTAAGCAAACCTTTATTGATTGAATTAATCTATATTCAAATAGTATTCTAAAATTCTAGAAACACTGATAAGCTAGTTCCAAACAAAACTTTCTTTAGTGCGGAAATTCTAAATCCAAACTGAGATGAACAACCCTAACATAGGGGATTTTGTACGTGTAACGTTTAGATGTTTATGCACAATACATGGTACAAAGGGCTGATCCCCTTAAGTACGTTAAGAAGGGTCCGTATAGTCTAAATGACTGTTAAGGTTGGGTAATAATACCTAAGTACCGGGGACATAGTTTGTGGTCTTAAGACCCTTAGATAATTAAAGTTCGAACTTGTTTTCTAGTTTGATTTGTAGAACAAGTTCCTTATTATTCAGCTTTTGTTGTTCACTCTCATGTTATTATCATTGCTACTTTCTATATCAGTGAGCATTTGTTTGCTCACTCTTGCGATTAACAATGCAGCTAAAGTGGAGAAAGTTGATGAGCCGTCGACTAGCAAAGGCAAAGGCAAGATGTCCAAATGATGAAGACTTTTGAGAATTTTATTTTAATGAATTATGTTAAAGACTTGTTTTAATATGTGATGTATTCCACAAACTTATGTAATAATTTTAAGGTTAGATTACCTGGGATTTAATTCGAGATGATGATGTAACCCTTTAATGGGAGATATTATTGTTAAGTTATTTTAATTATGTCTTTATCCTTTATTATGGGTAGTTAGATGTATTATTTTTTGATAAGTGAGTACCAAATCCTGTGGGAATAAAGTACCTGGATTTGGTGGTGTCAAATGTGTGTTTACGCATGACCTGGTTCCATTATTTATTATTCTGTTGGAATATCCTGTGCGTGTTGGAATATTCTGTCTGTGCGTTTACGCATGACCTGGTTCCGTTATTTATTATTCTGTTGGAATAACCTGTCTGTACGGTCTATCGCATGCATGGTGATTTCTTACATTATTCCATTCTTTATTATTCTGTTGGAATAACCTGTCTATGTGGATTATTACATGCATGGTGAATGTCCTTTGTATTCATTCCTTATTAATTTGTGGAAATTATCTGTCTAAGTGGATTACCGCATGGCGGACAAAAATCCATTTGCAGTTTCATATATTCTCTTATACTCAGTTGGTTAAAGCTTTGACTTCTATACTCCATGAAATTAGTGGAATATCCTTGATATTTGCGCTTCATCCAATATCTTTTCATGAAAATATTCTTCTGAGCATTCTTGAATTTTACTCCATAAAGAAGTATCATGTTGACAATTTGGACGTTATTGGTTCCTGGATAAATTAATTCTTGAACTTGTTTTATTGAACTCTTATATCATTGTCATCATCCTCATGCTTATATTATGTTGAAAGTCATCTGTGGCCTGTTGTGCATAGATGGACTTGGTATGATTATGACCAGGGATTATTCGATATAATTATGACTGTAATATTACAAATGATGTGGTAAAAGTCCTCATTGGCCCGTAGTGCATTGATGAACAGTTGTTGGCATGATCATGACCATTGATGAATACACGAATATCCTTGGCCCGTAGTGCATGGATAATTTGTGGTTGTGATACTAATGAATATCCTTGGCCGTAGTGCAGGGATGATGTGGATTATTTATTAAGCTGAGTCCCAGCGATAAAAGTGATGAAAAACCTTTTAAATCATAAAAGAGTAGATTTTATTCTCTACTTGACTCTTTTAATGAATTGCTTGTTCCGCTGTAGTTAAACTTGATGTTTGTTTTATTAGTATTATTAATGTAATAAAACAGAAAAGCTTTTTATATAAAACAGAATACTTTTATAAAGTTATTTATTTTATCAGACAATAATTAGAATATAATATATTTTATTATGCATAGTGTTTTGCATAGTAAATTTTTTTTATATAAAACAGAATACTTTTATAAAGTTATTTGTTTTATTAGACAATAATTATAATATAATATATTCTATTATACATAGTGTTTGTATAGTAGCCCTGCGTAGTGTTTTCGCATAGTAAAATCTTTTTATATAAAATGTAATACTTTTATAAAGTTATTTGTTTTATTAGACAACAATTAAAATATATTATATTTTATTATGCATAGTGTTTGCATATTGCCTGCATAGTAAAATCTTTTTATATAAAACAGAATACTTTTATAAAGTTATTTGTTTTATTAGACAATAAATAGAATATATTATATTTTATTTAAAAGATTTTGTTTTATTAGAATATTTTATTAATACGGCATAGGAAATCAATATGGACCGTCCATTTAAAAGTAAATCAATCTGGACCGTTCATGAATTAGTTACTATTCAGTCCATTCTCCTATAAATAGAAGCTCATTCCTTCATTATTTCTTACGAATTCACTAAAACTCTAGATAGAGAAACTATAGAGAGAAAGAAGAAAAGTATTCTGCTACTTCACTACTCCTATATCCAGTTTCTTCTAAGGTAAGGGATATTATTTGTTGTACCCATAAGGGGTATTATTTTTTTTGTATTCATGAAGAGAACTTCATTATTCCATTCTTTATTATTATGTTGGAATAACTCAGATATCGCCGACTACCTTATACTTGGTGAAATTCTTCCGTTATTCTATTCTTTATTATTATGTTGAATAACTTTGTCTGTGCAATCCGCATATATGGTGAAATTCTTCCATTATTCCATTCTTTATTATTATGTTGAATAACTTTGTCTGCCAAGTACCGCATACATGGTGAAATTCTGTTGTTATTCTATTCTTTATTATTCTGCTGGAATAACCTGTTTATGCGAAGTACCTCATACATGGTGAAATTTTGTTGTTATTCCATTATTTATTATTCTGTTAGAACATCCTCGCATGCGTTTACGCATGAACCGTTCCGTTATTTATTATTCATTGGAATATCCCGTCTGCAAGCGTTTTACGCATGACCGGTTCCTTTATTTATTATTCTATTGGAATATCCTCTTCGTGCGCTTACGCATGACCGGTTCTCATTATTTATTATTCTCGCTGGAATAACTCGTCTGCATGCGGTCGCATCGCATGCATGGTGATTTCTTATGTTATTCCATTTTTTAATATTCTGTTAGAATAACCTCTGTCTATGTGGATTATCACATGCATGGTGAATGATCATTTGTATTAATTCCTTATTAATTTGTGGAAATGATCTGTCTAAGTGGATTACCGCATGGCGGACGAAAATTCATTTGCAGTTTCATATATTCTCTTATACTCAGTTGGTTAAAGCTTTAACTTCTATACTCCATAAAATTAGTGGAATATCCTTAATATTTGCGCTTCATCCAGTATCTTTTCATGAAAATATTCTTCTGAGCATTCTTGAATTTTACTCCACAAAGAAGTATCATGTTTACAATTTGGACGTTATTGGTTCCTGGATAAATTAATTCTTGAACTTGTTTTATCGAACTCTTATATCATTGTCATCATCCTTATGCTTATATTATGTTGAAAGTCATCTGTAGCCTGTTGTGCATAGATGGACTTGGTATGATTATGACCAAGGATTATTCGGTATAATCATGACCGTAATGTTACAAATGATGTGGTAAAAGTCCTCATTGCCCTGTAGTGGATTGATGGACAGTTGTTGGCATGATCATGACCATTGATGAATACACGAATATCCTTGGCCCGTAGTGCATGGATAATTTATGGTTGTGATACTAATGAATATCCTTGGTAGTAGTCTTGGTGGATGATGTGGATTATTTATTAAGTCGAGTCCCAAATGATAAAAGTGATGAAAAACATTTTAAATCATAAAAGATAGTAAATTTTATTCTCTACTTGACTCTTTTAATGGATTGCTTGTTTCGCTGAAGTTAAACTTGATGTTTGTTATATTGTATCCGTTTAACACTGTTGAAGGCTAACAATAATTTATTCTGCATTATCTTAGTCATAATATTTCTTACTGGGCTAGTTGAGCTCACCCTTTCTTTCACTGTTCTCTTCAAGAAATGAGAACGTAGTCGGGACTAGTCGGGGAACGGAGTAACGGTCCAGATGATAGCATTAGTAGTCCTCGCTATTCTGTTAAATAGTGTGACAATAAATGTAATGAGGACTCCATTAAGTGTGGATATTGTCTAGATGACAATATTCTTATTAAAACTCTTAGATTATGTTATGTCGTATTTTATACGACTGTTGTATAATTAAGTTGTATTTGTATTCTGTACCATGTATTTAGCGACTCAGAATAGGTGATGTATACCTATTTTGGGGGCGTCACAGGTACAATCCCCCCAACCCATTTTGAGACGCCAAATACATGGTACAGAAAACAACTACAACTTCATTATTACAATTGTCGTGCAAAATACGACAACACATATACTGTGAGTTTTAATACCAACTATGACTCTCATCCCTTTACTTGGATAGCACCTCACATTGATACATTACATAAAGGTACAGTCAATAACTATTTTAGAAATTAAAATCCTTAGAAAATGCTCAAGGAAACCTTCGTACATGGGAGGCCATGCATCTAAGTTATAATAGATATCATATGACTCTAGAATTATCCTTGGTTGACCCAATAGACCCAAAAAAAAAAAAATGAGAAGATTGCTATCATGTTCTTTCCAATGGTGAGTCTTCTCTTGACATATAATTATCTCCATTGTCTCCAATTGAGAATTATATTTCAACCAAACTCCAATATTACATTGGTAGTGCTCGTAGATATAATCAGCAAGTGAATGTGCACAACCTTGTCTTATGATAACACAAAGTTATAGGTCATTAGACATCTTGTATGATAGTGGCAAAACACCCTTCCAAAGTTGGGTTCACCTCACCCTATTCGGTTCACCAAAATCAATGGTTAAAATGACGTATAAAATACAACAGACTTATTTAAAATTCTTGATAAAATTATTTCCATACTATTTTAGGGGAAACCTCAACAGCTATAGACCACCGTTCTATTCCCCTGTTACCCCCGCTCGACCCAGCTACACTCTTATTACCTAAAAGAAATTTTAAAACAAAAGGGTGAGCACAACTAGCCCAGTAAAGAATATCATGACTAAAGATAATTAAATTATCAATAGCCTTCATCAGTAATAAATCAGAGATTTAGAACATATGGTAGATGATAAAACTTTTCAACCATAGTTGCAGCAGAACGAACAATCCACTAGAAGAGTCAAATAGACCATAAGGTCTATTATCTTCTCCATGTTAAAAGTCCACCAATAATGTTTTATCCCCGTAACATCAATCAACAGTTTCTGACCATAATCACGTGAATAACTCATAATCATAACTGAGGTTCTAAATTCCTTTTCGCATCCAGGACGAAGATAATTTTCATCACCTGTCTTTACCTGAAACATCAAAGATCATGGTTATACCAAATACAGTTCTTGTTCATAATCATACTAACAAATTCATCTTTGCACTATGAGCCAAGGATATTCAACAAGAAGTCATCTTTGCACTACATGCCAAAGATATTCAACAACAGATCATCTTTGCACTACAGGCAAAAGATATTCAACAACAAATCATCTTTGCACTACAGGCTAAAGATATTCAACAACATGTCATCTTTGCACTACAGGCCAAAGATATTAATGTCTCAAAGAAATATATAATCATTTCGAAATTTATATAAACAATAATTATAACCATGTTGATCAATTCACCTTTGCACTTAAGCTAAAGATAATCGTTTATAAATTCAATGGTCATGATCATACCAGTCAATAATTCATCTTTGCACTACTGGCCAAAGAGAACCCATAGTCACGATTATACCAATAATCTACCCATCTTTACACGCAAGTGAAAGAAAAATTTCATCACCAGGGTTATAAAAATGTTATATATGATAATAAAAACAATATGATCAAAATATGGATTTAATTTCAAGAGCAATATTCATAAATCAACGATAATTTGGTCAGAAAAAGAAACCAATTTTATCGTGAATAGTACTCCATGAATAGTAACTCGTGAATAGTAACTCATGAATAGTAACTCGTGAATAGTACTCTGTATTCGTATATAGTACCGTATACGTAAATAGTGTCATATACATGAATAGTGTCGTATACGTGAATAATGTCGTATACGTGAATAGTAATCCTGACACGAAAAAGTAAAAATTTCACAATAAAATTTATATCAATATTTCGGTATAATGATATCAAAAAAAATAATATCATTTACGAAGAAAATAACATCCCTTACCTCAAAATAACAAGATTATTACGATCGAATATCGGATGTAAAGTCAAGAAAACTTGCCTGAATAGCAACCCTCAAAGTATCTAAATACTCAAAAAAATACGCTCGATAATATAGAGAGAGAAAACTTATGTTTCTGGTGTGATTTTCAATTCTAACCTAATCTCCTATTTATAGGAAAATGCTAGAACACCAATGTTGACAAATGAACCAACAGAGGCTTTTTTTTCTCTGCAACATGCTATCTTTGAAGCACATCATTTTTGAAAACAACTCAGCACACCACAATTGATCTCCAACAAAGATTTTTCATAAAAAACTAAAGTGGGTCCCACCCATAATTTTAATAAAAATATTTAATTTCTGAAACTTCAATAATTCATAATAAATAGTCCTTTAATTAGAAAAATATGAATTTTATGTCCATTCCATAGAAAATCGAATTCTCTACAACTTTGTAGAAGAATGTTTTTCTAAATTCCAAACAAAAAATGACTAAAATCCACATACGGACGATTTTCAACACCTCTTAAAATTCATAACAAATCATACGTTAATTTTTAACGGTTCAAAATTTGTGGACATATACTCAACTTATATATGTATAACATATCCAAAAATCACAACGATCCAACGGTCGGATTAAAATTATAACTCACGCAATAGAGCTTTAAGAACACTGATTTGATTTTCGGACTATAAGTCCCTCGTACCAGTTTCATTCAAATAGTCACCACGAAAAATCCACAAAGAATATTTGGGTGATTCAAATTTTTGCGTTTAGCTTACTTCTAGGGCTTTCTTTTGATATATAGCATATCTCCTAACTCATTATATACAAAGAGTTATGGATTTTACAAAATCAAGTAATAAACTAATTTTTTTGAAAATTTCTAAATTTCATTTTTCATTTGATTTTTAATACCTTCATTCTGTCAAAATACTGATAAAACACCTCAGTATTAATTCCTTCATTTATATCCACATAAAATAAATATTTCCTTATCAATAATTAATTATTCACAAATAATATTACCAAATCACAATAATGACAACCAGGTCGTTCTCAAGAAAGAAGGGGGTTTTCCGATAAGGATTTCTCCTTCTCGACGCCAAGAATTAGATGACCAAACCCTTTTCTGAAGCGAACTTCCTTAGACATTGCCAATAATGATATCTAATAATATTATTCAATTAATATGAATTATTGATATGATAATGGAAAATCTTGTGCGTTGATAATTATTGAAATAACAATAATATAAAATATCAACGTAGAAATTATTGAATCAATAAAATAAAATATTGATCAGTAATTATTGTAACAATTATTAAGTAGTGGCTTCTTACGTAAGAATCAATAATTCAAAAATACCATGCAATACCGTAAAGCTACTCTTTAACCACGCGTATTCTTTGTATTTTAACCACCGTAATAATCCAACAAAGTTAATTCGGTAAAATTTCGTCGTTATTTATAAAAACTCAAACTTGTCGTTTTCTTCATCCGATAGTTATTCTGTTATGGGGCCCACAAATGGCTGCGCCGTCGTATGAATATTCTCCGACAACAAGAATATTCCACGACCAAGCGAATATTCCCCGACAACAATGAGTGTTTTATAACCACTTGCTTATTTAAAATATTTACATATATCACCCTTAACTTTAAATTTTTATCAATTTAACCATTTACTGAATAGTAATTATAAGAAAAATTGAATACTTTTATTTCTTAAAATTCGGGGTCTTACAGTCAGTGTGATCAACATCCGTGCTAACTAATACGTAATCAAATTCAATACATAACCAATTTCTTATAAGGAATCATATAGAGTAAACTCAAAAAGTTCAAACATAGACGAGTTCCAACTAAAACTAAGCAATCACCACTATAAAGGGCTCACATAGGGTACCTACGCTTTATTTTTATTCATATAAATATCCACGGGGGCTTTTTGCACTTATTTCCCGTTTTATTATATATATATTTTTTAACCATGACTGTGCAATGTCTCGTTCCATTAGGCTAATAGTGCTACCCCTTAGCGAGCTTTCGACCAATGACTCCCTGACCATATAAGACCTTAGGGCGCTAGGTGTAGAGACACTCCCTCGGGCGTACTTGCTCAAGTAACAAAGTCCCCGAAACAAGACTAGCCACGAATTTATTTATTTTATTTTCATCTTTTTTTTATAAAGCTTATGTACCCCACATTTATCCCCCCAAACTTAGGTTTTTGCCTAATTCTTAGTCTTCACCACCTATCCTTGTCATTTCTCATTTACACTAACATTATCCTTTAGAAATCCTTTATGTATCAATTTGAACTAATCAGTTGACATAGATGTTATTAGCGTGCTACCCTTTTTATATCAGTTTCAAACAAGAATAAGATCCAATTCATAACAGAAACTACATCAAGGTTCTAATAATCAGTACTGTAATTGTCGACTTAATCTCAATCTCATCATTGGCCAAAATAAAATGAACTACAACCATTGTTGGACATATGCAAAATTAACACAATATTTAACTAATTTTTTTTATATATTTATGGTAACATAACATGCGTGCAATAATAAATAAAAACTATTTATGCAACAATAATTAAACACTATTTATGCTCCTAAGCTACTATGCAACTATATGATTACATGAATGCAGCATTTGATAATCCTAAAACTAACAATGAACTACTATATGCAATCCTAACTAATGAATGCAAACATGGAAACATGAAATTAAAACCCCCCAAACTTGAAAGTTACAATTCTCTCATTGTATAGATATAATAATAAAAGTATGAGGACTTCCCTGTAATCACTTAAGCCTGGGGTGGTGGTGTGTGTTCTTCTTCATCGAAGTCACTTCATGGAAATTGGGGCATTGGGGCTGGTTGTTGGTATGCGAATTGAGCAGTGGGATTGAAGCTTTGAAGCGTCGTGTTCAATGAGGTGAACGATATGTTCATGGCGTCAAACATGTGGTCCTGCCTCGCTGCGAGTCGCCACATTTCTCTACGCGCTATCTTATTTTACTCATCCATGTGACATTGAAAGTTGAGGAACTGAGGGCTAGATATAGATTCGGCCTGTGGTGCCTTTGTTCCTTCCTCACCCATTGGTGCTGCATCTTGGAACTCCTCGTCCTCCGAGCTGTCGGAAGCATCAGCCTCATCCTCCGAAGCAGATGGAAATGTAAAGCCTAATCCTATAGGATGTGACTCACCTCTGGTCCATACCACATATCGTGCAATCATTCTTGAATCCAGTGTCTAAAGTGGCATTTGAGTGATCTCATCATCCAACCATCGAACTCTCATTTGCCTACATAACCCACAAATGAGTGATGGGTGTGGCAAGCCGCCCGAGAATTGTCCGCGTAAGCACCGTCAGATTGAAAAACTGATTATCGCCCCGATGTCGATGATGAAATCTTGCACAATGGCATACAAGAGCATTGTCTTCTCCTTGGTCACGTCGAACGTGTGTGTGGATGGAAATAATTTGGCGTACAAGAATGCATACCATATCTGCTGAGATCCTTGCTGTGAAAAATCGTGCCTCCTTTGTGACCTTTGATCCATGTGGTACCCGGTTTTGTCATTTCCTTCATAATAACCTCGTAATCCGGATCATGATCACGTAAATGAGCATACTGGCAATGTCTAGGCACCCTTAACTGATAGTATGTGTTGATGGCATCAACACTGAATGGGACTAATTTTCCCCGCACAAAAGCGTTGAAAAGGGCCTTGTCCTCGGCGTTAGCATAAAATTCTTTGACCACACTTACAACGGCGACCTCGGGTTCTTCCGTGAACTTGTTCCACCCCTTTTGATATATCTTTTGCATCATTTCACCATCGACATGGTCCGGTGCCAACCCCCGCTCCGGTGTGAGATCTTTGGACACCATGTAATCATAACGGTCTACGGCGGCGGCAATTATGAATTTGTGTCGGTCGAAGGTTCGTGATGGTGGTGTTGTTTCGGAACTCTCTCCCCGTTGCCTCTTTGATGTGGATTTAGATACCATTGTATTCTGGAAGCCTTATCACACTATTCCCCCCCAAACTTCACTCACACAATCTGTCGAACACTTGGTGTGCACAGTGGTTTATCCCCCAAACTTAATGATTTTTGCTTACAAAATAGTGATAGGAGAGGATGAATTGGGAGACAAAGTGCTTACTCTCAATTGCTATATAATTTCCTTCCACAAAGAACTCTAATTCGTAGCTTTCTAAGTTTGAGTAGTGAAATTGGGTTATAGGGGAGAGGTTTTATAGAGATGGAGAGATATAAGTTGAAGTAATGGAGTGAAGTAGTGGGGAAGTGGATTATTATGCTAATGAAGTGGTATGATGGAGTTTACTTTTCCAAAACGTGGGAGAGTATGGATGGAAGTGGGAATTATATATGAGGAAGAAGTAGTGGGGAAGTGGGTAATTGAAGATGCAACTGCCGAAAATTGCCTGTTTGAATACAAGTCCCCCGCCCCGGTTGGGGGGGGGGGTAGTAAGCCTAAAAGGCCCACCCTACGGAATAACTTCATTAAAGGATCGGGACCTCATTTCGAAAATTGTTATGCTTTAGGGATCCCTCCCCGGCGGGCATACACTCTGCTAACCAACTTGGGATACCCCCGCCTCGACGGGCATGCCTTCTGTTAAAAACCTTTGATTTCCTTATTTCTTCCTTGCAACTCCAAACCATGATCATATTAAGTACCTGCAAAACCATGAAACAAAAATGTGAGTAGATTTTGAGCAATTTTAAGCATGGTGGTAGGATTTATCTAAAAATGACTTATACTTTTAACTACTAATTATTGAATTGACATGAATTGATTCTATACTAAATAATATTCTGAACTATCATCTAACTAGTATGGATAAAATTACGAAGAATAAAAGTACGATTGGGTTGCCTCCTAATTAGCGCTTGATTTTAAGTCGTTCAGCCTGACTACTCCCTGTTTATGGTACGTTGGATAATGTGATTGTGATGACATCCATATTGGATTTGCCACCCCAATAATGCTTCTGCCTTTGACCATTTACCTTGAACGTTTCCAATGGATTCCTACTGTAGAGTTCAACGGCGCCATGTGAGAAAACTCTTTTGATGGTAAATGGACCCGACCATCATGATTTTAGCTTCCCTGGGAACAACCTCAACCTTGAGTTGAACAGGAATACTGATTGCCCCGGCGTGAACGTTCTCTGTATGATTTTCTAGTCGTGCCATTTCTTGACCTTTTCTTTGTATAAATTTGAGTTCTCGTAAGCTCGAAGTCAAAATTCATCGAGCTCATTCAGCTGAAGTAGCCTCTTTTCACCCACAGCTGCTTGATCAAAGTTCAGTTTCTGAATAGCCCAGTAGGCTTTGTGTTGTAACTCCACAGGCAGGTGACATGCTTTCCCATAGACCAATTGATATGGTGACATACTAATTGGTGTTTTGTACACAGTTCGGTAGGCCCATAGTGCATCGTCCAACCTGAGAGACCAGTCCTTTCTATTCGGGTTCATCACCTTTTCTAAGATTCTCTTCACCTCCCTATTTGAAACTTCAGCTTGCCCACTTATTTGGGGATGATATGCCATCGCCATCTTATGGTTAACCCCATTCTTCGCCAAGAGAGCTGTGAATGATTTGTTGTAGAAGTGACTACCTTCATCACTTATAATTGCTCTTGGCATGCCAAATCTTGTGAAGATATTCTTTTGCAAGAATTTAAGGACCACTTTGGCATCGTTAGTTGGGAGTGCTACGGCTTCAACCCATTTTGATACATAATCAACCGCAAGCAATGTGTACTGATTATTGAACGAGGAAGGGAATGGTCCCATGAAATCCATGCCCCATACATCGAAAATCTCAACTTCTAAGATTGTTTGTAGTGGCATCTCATTCCTTTTCGATATGTTGCCCACCCTTTGGCATCTATCACAACTTTTTACGAACTGGTGGGCATCTTTAAATAATGTAGGCCAATAAAACTCGGCTTGAAGAACCTTTGCTGCTGTTCTCTCGCTTCCGTATTTTCCTCGTATGCAGACGAATGACATTCAAGCAAAATACTACTCACCTCACTATAGGGCACACACCTTCTAATCATCTTGTCAGCGCACTGTTTAAATAGGTATGGCTCATTCCACATATACCACTTGACGTCATGTAGGAATTTCTTTTTCTGCTGACGTGTAAGATCAGGGGAAAGTATATTGCTCACTAGATAGTTGGCAAAATCCGCGTACCATGGGAATTCTGTAACGCCCCGAAAAATTGAACAATTGTAAATACTTTAACAGTAAATTCCGAATTTGTTTGGATGGTCTAAAAATTCTGGACTTTTGATATGTTGTAGTACACTCAATAAGCTTTCCATAGACTCCGAAACGGACTAAATCCGACATCGGAGGAGAGAGTTATGAAATTTCTCCCAAACTACTCAAAGTTAAGAAAACTGTTAGAAGGACAGTTTTGAACAGCCACTTCCGGGCTAATTTCCGGGAGCTAAACATATCCAAATATGGATTATGATATATGAAAACTGTAGTTCGGAAAGATACGAATCCAACAAAATTGACGGATCATTAATCGGAGTTACAGATTTCGTTTTATTTAAGTTTTGGTGAAGGACTCCAAAACTGCCAAAGTGCAAAAAGTTTCTGGCCAAAATTTTCCGAGGGCTGTTTTGGACATTTAGTTAATGAGAAAAATTACAGGCTTTTGGGAAATGAAAATATATGGTAATATGTAGCTTGTGTCCAAAAATGAGCTAATTCTGGCTTTAAACGACCAAGTTATGACCATTTCAATTTTGGTGATTTTCCGACGGAAATCGCTATAACCGGAGTTCTACAACTCCGATTGCCACGAAATTTAAAATGGAGCATCACGTTAACATTTATAAGGTTATGTCAAAAGATGGGCATCTCTGGAGTTAAGCACGAGGTAGCTAATTTTCTTAAGTCACGCACTAATTATGATTTTTGAAAAATAGTAAAAGAAATTGAAAAATTACGGAAAAATATTTTTTATGTATGAAATACATGTATATATGTTTGACCAAAGGATAAAAAAATAATAAGTTGATTTGGTATTTTTCGTGAAAAGAATAGTGATTTCGGGATACCGAAATAAAATCCGCCTTCTTCTTGAAATGGTATTTCTTTGCTAAGATGTTATCTAATTTACTAGGATAACATATAAAGATGAATAACTTATAAGTATAAGTTATGATGTGATTAAAAGAATATCAAAGTATAATAATAATATTAAGACTTAAAACTAATGTCTAATACTTAACTATATGTTATGACTAACCGAAAAGATCTATTATAGGTTTTATATCTCGATGATAGACCGATAGGATTATGTGTTTAAGTTATTTTATAACTTGGTGATGATATTATTCTAATATTGGAGATCTATATTATTAATATTAGGTCTTCAAGAGAAGCGTATTATATTGCGTTACTAAGGTAATCAAGTTGCCTGAGCAAGTTTTTCAAGTTCTTTTTACTTAAACTCTTTTAAGAGTGGTTTTGAATGATATGCTTATGAATTGTACTGCTGTACATATTGCATGTATTCATCGTATGAAAGGTCGATCACCTTCATTACCAAATCGATTCAGATATAATTGTTATGTTCATTTTCAATGTTCATTCACTTTGAAATTTTGTTCATGCTAATTCACAACTACATTGTGAAGGATAGCCACTTTATTATTCAAACTCTTTCAATCATGATATATCTTTACCTTGCTTTTTTAAACTTGTTGGGCAACTTTCATGCTCACCCTTGCTATATCATGATAAAACATTGCGAGATAAAAGGCGAATACTGACCATTCATGAGAAAAGGATAATGCCAAGTTCAACTTTTGGGATAGAATGTGAAGTTAAGTTGTAAAGTATGTTGAAGAATAGTATTGTCATGTGTTAGACAGTCACGATTGTGTATTAGTTAAGGTTACTCGATTTTGGGAAATGTTTATAAAGTTTAATGTATAAACAATCTATGTTTATATCTTTCGCAAATAGTTGTAGAGACAGCGAACCGGATTCGGGGACGCTACAGATGCGTAGGTTATCTGTGTCATGTTGTTGATACCTAGAGAGTGGTAGCAACCATGGAACAAATACCTGTAGTGAGAGAATTCGCCGATGTATTTCCGAGTGAATTGCTCTGTCTTCCACGGATAGGAGATAGAGTTTGTGATAGACATTGTGCCGAGCTGCACACCAGCTTCTGTGGCACCGTATCGTATCGTATGGCGCCAAAGGGAGATGAAGGAGTTGATGGTGCGCCAAGAAGCTGTTAGATAGGAAGTATATTCAATCGAGTGTTTCACCATGGGGAGCACCGGTACTGTTTGTCAAGAAGAAGGATGGATAATTAAGATTGTGCATCGACTATCGAGAGTTGAACAAGTTAACGATAAAGAATAAATACCCATTGCCCAGGATTGATGATCTCTTTGATCAGTTGAAAGGGGCTAAGTATTTTTCAAAAATAGATTTAAGAACGGGGTATCATCAGTTGAAGGTTAGGAAGGAGGATGTGCCAAAGACAACATTCAGGACTCGTTATGGTCATTACGAGTTTCTGGTGATGTCGTTTGGGTTGACAAATGCACCAGCTACATTTATGGATATGATGAACAGAGTGTTCAAACAATATTTGGACAAGTTCATCGTGGTGTTTATAGATGATATTCTAGTCTATTCTAAGATGCCAGAAGATCATGCTGAACACCTAAGATTAGTGTTGGAGACACTTAGGAAGGAGAAATTATATGCGAAGTTTACGAAGTGTGAATTTTGGTTAGAGAAGGTGCAATTTTTAGGTCATGTCATTGACCATGAGGGAATTTCAGTAGATCCAGCGAAGGTGGAAGCCGTGATGAATTGGGAACGGCCAAAAACGCCGACTGAGGTGCGGAGTTTCCTAGGTTTATCGGGTTACTATCGAAGATTTATCCAGGATTTTTCGAAGATAGCTACTCCGTTGACTAACTTGACGAGGAAGACGGTGAAATATGCTTGGACTAACAAGTGCGAGGATAGTTTTCAAGAGCTAAAGAAGAGATTGAGTGAAGCGCCTGTTTTGTCATTGCCCGATGACACATGAAATTTTGTAGTTTATAGCGATGCTTCGCATAGAGACTTGGTTGTGTGCTCATGCAGCATGGCAAGGTCATTGCATATGCATCTAGGCAGTTGAAGGATTATGAGAAAGTTTATCCTACTCATGATCTGGAACTGGCCGCAGTAGTTTTTGCTCTAAAGATATGGAGACATTATCTTTATGGAAAAAAATATGAGATATACACGGACCACAAGAGTCTAAAATATATCTTCACACAGAAGGAGTTGAATATAAAGTAGAGGAGATGGCTGGAGTTGATAAAGGATTACAACCGTGGAAATCAGATCACCCGAAAAAAGCTAATGTAGTTGCTTAAGCGCCTTAAGTAGGAAGGGTCGAGAAAAGTTGTCTTTATTAATGGCTCAAACTGAGTTGATAACAGAGATGGCTAAGATGGAATTAGAAGTGAAGCTGCCAAGTGAAGGAGGACAAATGCTGTTTGTGACGGAGATGCAATCTACCATCGTAGAAAGAGTTAAAGAGGTATAACTCAAAATGGATGAGTGCGACCAGGTAAAGGAGCGGCTAGCCAATGAAAAAGATACTAAGTACAGTCTGGATAATGAGGGATTATTGAGATTTGAAGGAAGAATTTGGGTTTCGAATGAGACAGAATTAAAGGAGCAGGTGTTGCAAGAGGCTCATAGTTTGAGGTTTTTGATTCATCTTGGTAGCACTAAGATGTATCAAGATCTTCGACAGAGTTTCTGGTGGTCGAACATGAAGAGAGAGATCGCCGAATATGTGAGTAGGTGCTTGACTTGTTAGAGAGTTAAGGCCGAACATCAACGACCAAGTGGCTTGCTACAGTCATTAGAAATTCCGGAGTGGAAATGGGATAATATCACAATGGATTTTGTGGTGGGACTTCCGACTACTCAAAAGGGGTATGATGCGATTTGGGTAATAGTGGACCGGTTGACAAAGTCGGCTCATTTTTTGCCAATTAGGGTCAAGTATAACTTAGATCAATTAGCTAGACTTTATATTAAGGAAATAATCTCCAGACATGGAGTACCAGTATCGATTGTGTCAGATCGTAACCCACGATTCACGTCGAACTTTTGGAGGAGTCTACAAGAGCAGTTAGGAATGTAGTTAAAGCTGAGTATGGCGTATCATCCAGAAATGGATAGACAAAGTGAGAAAAATTCAGACGTTAGAAGATATGCTACGATCTTGCGTCATGGATTTCAAGGGTAGTTGGGATGATCATCTACCATTAGTGGAGTTTGTCTATAACAACAGTTATCATGCAAGTATAGGTATGCCGACTTACAAAGCTTTGTATGGGAGGAAATGTAGAACGCCACTGTATTGGGATGAGGTAGGAGAACGCCGAATGTTGGGACCAGAATTGGTACAATAGACAACGGATATTGTCAAGAAGATACAAATGCGTCTTCTAGCAGCTCAAGACAGACAGAAGAAGTTTACGGATCCGCATAGAGAGAATCGAGAGTTTGAAGTAGGTTCGTACGTATTCCTAAAAGTATCTCCCTGGAAAGGAAAGATACGTTTTGGGAAGAAGGGAAAGTTAAGTCAGAGGTTTAGGACCTTTTGAGGTATTAAAACAGGTAGGTGAGGTAGCTTATATGATAGCATTTACCTCCAGACCTAGAACGAATACATAATGTATTTCACGTATCCGTGTTACGTCCTTATAAGTCAGATTATAAGCACTTGATAGAATATGAGCCTATTCATATCGACAAGGACTTAATGTACGAGGAAACACCGATTCAAATTATCGATAGAAAAGAACAAGTTCTGCGGAATAAAGTCATATCTTCCGTGAAGGTGTTATGGAAGAACCACGATGCAGAAGAAGCAACGTGGGAGTTAGAAGAAATGATGAAAAAGAATTACCCTCATTTATTTGTGTAATTTTTTTTTATATAGCGAGATTCTGGGGATAGAATCCTTATAAGGGGGAGAGAGTGTAACGCCCCGGAAAATTGAACAATTGTAAATACTTTTAATAATGAATAAAATAATATTATTTATTATTATTACGTGTTGAGAAGATGAATGTCGTTCTATAACCTAGAAACGTCAGAATGTCGTAGTATGTTAACTACATGAGTGAATTAAAGTGTTTGAATTTCTAAGACGAAAATAAAAGCTTTCCGATAAATTTTCCGAAAAACACTATTCATCGATTTCTGCTCAGGAATTATTTTTGAACTTTCGAGAAATACCTAATGTTATAATATCAAGGTGATATCGATTATGTAATAATAATCTAAGTATGGAAAACGTAATATTTCGCATGTGGACCTAATTTGGGAAAGTTAGGTTTATTAAGCATTAAGGAAATAAAGTTGTGATCATATAATGTGTATACATTATATGAAGTAATGGATGTAAGTATAATACAACGTATTGTACTATTATGTATGAAGAATGAAATAACGTATATTAAGAATTAATATACGAGCTAGCATACGAAGATTATATGTGGGGTATATATGTTAAGTTGTTTAAATAAGAGGAAATGGAAGTTGTTTAAATAAGAGGAAATGGACTTGTAGGATTATTAGCCTTATGAAGGAAGTCCAATATAATGTGACAATCAAGCCCAAGTGTTTGATATATCATTAGTCCAAACTATGTAGCACAAGCCCATTAAGAAAGTAGTTAGATTAATTATCAAAGCCCAATGAAAAGCCTTGATCCATGGGTCAAACCAAGTAGGAAATGGGTAAGCTTGATGGGCAAGGTTTATGTGTGGTGACCAAGTGATGTGATGAGCAAGTATTGTGGCTAGCAAGTTATTTAATGGCTAGGAATGAATAGTAAGGAGGTGGAGGATGAGGAGGTGGAATGGGGAGGTGGACTAAGGAGGTGGGATGGTGTATTGACCATTTTACCCTAGCTTTGAGTGGCCTATAAATACCAAGCTTCATTTCATTTTGTTTCTTGATCAAATTTCATCCAACTCCTCTCATGATAAGCTACTTATTTGGTAGAGAGAATAAGCCACTTAAGCACTTATAAGCCACTTCAACCTTTGTTAGATTTTCAAAGTGAATTGAAGTCATAGTCTTCAAGGGTAAGACTCATATCTTTAATCTTTATCTCTTCTATGATAGGAGTGATAGAGAAAGGGGATTGTTTGATAATATCATGTAATAGGTTAATAAAGAATGAACTTAAGCCGAATAATTTGGATAAGCAACTTGAACATTAATAAGTTGCTAGAACCATGAAGAACTTATCATATGTTGTCATATGATGATTAGTATGTTGAATATAGCATAAGAACATTGATTAGTGGACTTAAGTTATTAATAAGTCATGAGCATGAAGATTTATAGTTCATAAGTTGAATAAATCAATGACTTATGAGAATATGTCAAAAACCTACTTTGTTTATAAGTTGGTTTAATAAGTAACTTGTAATGATCTTATGTTGATTAAAATCCATTTAGAATCATTAAGAATGTAGTTTTGCCGAAATTCACACGATTGGACGATTATCGTCGAATTCGTGAAATTCTCGGAATGGAAGTCATATTTTGTATTTGAAGTCAGAAACATTGGTTTTCGATGGAGACAAGTCCTATTTGGCATTATAGAGTTGCAGACTCGAAAATGACTGAATTCTGACTTAGAACGAAGAAACGAGCATTGAACGTTCATGAACGTTTATCGTTTTCATTAAAAATGAACTCATAGGTGAAATTTTAGCAAACGAAGTCAAATAGATAAAATTCTTGCATGAACGCATAGAGTATGTAATTTGTGAGCCGTAGGCTTTTGAACGGACCAATTCGGACTTATAACGAAGAAGTTATGCGTCCGGGAATTTTGTGAAATTTTCAAAATTTTGCAAACTATCTGAGGAACAGAGTCCATGCCGCGGCGCGACTCACAACCTTAAAGTCCGCGCCCACGGAGGTCGAACTATGATATCGCTAACTCATGGCATGGCATGCGAAGATGATGCGAGTTAAGTGGTGTGCCGACGACCTTGATCTAGAGTTTTGTTGGACAAGAATGTTTACAAGTGTAGAATGAAAAGGAACTTGTTAGTAATGAACTGAGATATAAACATAACATTGTAAGGTACTTGTAAGACACTAATGCATGATGATTATAATCAATTAAAAGTGAACGTAATGTGAATGATGTAATGAAAGCCGGAAACCCATAATAGTAGATCTAAGTTTGGATTTATATTGAGAAGAAGGGTAAGATATAGTAGTATACATACTTGATTATATATAACCTAATGTGGTATGTTATATGATCATGTATTGTAGAAACGTAGAGACTTAAAGTGTACGTGTGTTAATCAGTATGCAGACACTGAAGGCAAGTATTCTAACCCTTGTTCCAGTTCAGTCTGGACAAGTTTTGTAATTCATGTATTCTTTCACATGAAGTTTTGAACGATGAAGTCTAAAGCCAATTCTTTCTTGGCCAGACTTATATTATGATTCTCATCAAGCATGATTTATGTTTTACCGAAGTTATATTGGTATAGTTTTCAATCGAAGACCAAGTATGCTAAAATGTTTTTGTCGCTTTAACGACGTGCACGTGAGGTTGCCACAACTTAAACGTATACACGCTTAATAAATGTAGTGTTGATCAACATAGAGTACTATGGGTCGATCACCCGTAGTGCTTTCGTAAGTTATGCTTTGACTTACGGACTTAGTGCCGGGTTGTCCTTTTTAAAAGAAATTATGAACTGCTCATAGTTTCGAGCCTTAGTTGATATTCTACCGAATATTGTTGTTGGAAAACATTTTGAATGAAAAGAAGTGCTATTTTGAATTATCGATAGTACTTGTAACTATTGTTCGCCATCAAGATATATGAGTTCTATGTTTCAAGCATGTTGTTTATTAGAATTATAGTACTTGCTGAGCTAGTCATGCTCACTCTTACTTGAACCATATGAACACAGCTAAGATCGAGCGGACCGAAGGCTCAGGCAAGGAAAAGGGCAAGGCAAAGACGAACCCTTAGATTGCTTATGTAATAGAATAGTTGAACGATTTGTAATTTATTTGATATTATAACAAGAACAAACGAATAGGTTACAAAGAACCTGGGGAATGTAATATTATTTTGGATATATAGAAGTTATATTAGTCCTTTTGAGACTATTCAATTGAATGAATGAATGAATGGTAGTACTGTGTAGCACCATCTGTCAGGTTGGAAGAGACCCGGATTTGGGGGCTTCACAAATTCTGCATTGACTCCAAATAGTTGCTCATCCAGAAATGACTCATTTATTACACACCCGTCCTCTTCATTTTTACCCTGATTTTCTAGCCTCGATAAATGATCTGCAACTTGATTCTCCGTCCTATTTCTATCTTTTATTTCCAAGTCAAATTTCTGTAGAAGGAGAATCCATCTAATAAGGCGTGGCTTAGCATCCTTTTTCGAAATTAAGTACCGAATAGCCGAGTGATCTGTATAAACTACCACCTTTGTTCTGATCAAATATGCCCAAAATTTATCATATACATATACTACTGCAAGCAATTCCTTTTCCGTAGTGGTGTAATTCATTTGGGTCTCCGTGAGTGTCTTACTTGCATAGTATATGGCATGAAATACCTTCTCTCGTTGTTGGCCCAAAACAGCCCCAACCGCATAGTCACTTGCATCACACATTAATTCAAACGACATTGTCCAATCCGGTGCGACGATCACTGGGGCTGTAGTCAATTTCTTCTTCAATAGCTCGAATGCTAACTTACAACCCTCATTAAACTTAAAAACTGAATCCTTCTCTAAGAGACTGTACAGTGGTTTTGAAATCTTAGAGAAGTCTTTTATAAATCTCCTATAGAACCCAAAATGTCCCAAAAAATTGCGTATTCCCTTAACTGAAGTTGGTGGGGGAAGCTTTTCAATCGTTTCCAGCTTTGCTTTATCAACCTCTAATCCTTTTGCTAAAACCTTGTGACCAAAAATTATTCCTTCCTCAATCATGAAGTGGCACTTTTCCCAATTAAGTACCAAATTTGTTTCTGTGCATCTCTTTAACACCATCACCAAGTTCTCTAAATATGCATCAAAATCATCTCCATAGACAGAAAAGTCATCCATGAAGACTTCCATGTTTTTCTCCACCATGTCCGAGAAGATGGCCATCATACACCGTTGGAAGGTGGCATTTGCATTACATAAGCCGAAGGACATTCTCCTGAATGCAAATATGTCGTATGGGCACGTGAAAGTTGTCTTCTCTTGATCTTCAAGAGCAATGACTATCTAATTATACCCTGAATACGCATCAATAAGCAGTAAAATTCGTGGCCCGCCAATCTATCCAACATCTGATCGATAAAAGGCAAAGGGAAATGGTCTTTTCAGGTTGCCTTATTCAATTTTCTGTAATCCATGCAAACCCTCCAACCAGTCACTGTCCTCGTCGGGATTAGCTCGTTGTCATCATTTTATACCACGGTCATTCCTCCCTTTTACGACACACACTGAACCGGACTGACCCATTTATTGTCGAAAATTGGATATATGATACCGGCGTCCAACCATTTCAATATTTCTTTCTTCACAACTTCCTTCATTATTGGGTTGAGCCGTCTCTGTTGCTCCATCATTGGCTTTGCATTCTCTTCCATCAGAATTTTGTGCATGCAAAAGGATGGGCTGATTCCCTTGATATCTGTGATTGTCCATCCTATTGCCGATTTATGTTCTCTAAGCACCCTTAGTAACTTACTTTCCTACAATTCGTTAAGCGTAGTAGAAATAATAACAAGTAAAGTATTAGAATTGCCTAAATACACATACCTGAGGTGTTTAGGTAGTTGCTTTAACTCAAGGGCAGGTGGCTCCTCCAATGATGGTTTCATTCTTGTTGCGGCTCTTTCCTCCGTGTGTAATGGTTCAAATGGTGTTGTAAATCTGTTAACTCGTGGTAGGGAGTCTAACATCTGCAAGTAATCCACAAATTTCGGATCATCCAACTCTTCATCTCCTAATAATGTTGTTTCTAATGGATTGTGACGCCCCCCAAAATAGGTATACATCACCCATCCTGAGTCGTCAATAACATGGTACAGAAACAACTACAACTTTATTAATACAACATATAAAATGTGAGTTTAAATACAAATATTGTCATCTAGACAATATCTATACCCAACTATGTCCTCAATACAATTATTGATACATTATTTTACAAAAATGGTGAGGACTACTAAAACAACTTCTAGAACCATCATTCCACACTCCGACTCGTACTCGCTACATTCTCGCCTCCTGAGAAGAAAAATGGAACAACAAGGAAAAGGGTGAGCTCAACTAGCCCAGTAAAGAATATTATGACGAAGATAATATAGAACAAATTATCGTTAGTCTTCAATAGGGAAAAATCTGATAGAATATAATAGACAACAAGTTTCAGATCAATATTTGCAGCGGAAATAATAATTCATAGAAGAGTTACGTAGAGAATGAATTCTACTATTATCTATGAATTTAAAAGTCCATCATCAATATTTTATCCCTGTAACATCAATCAATATTCATCTTGAATCAAATATTCATCTTTGCACTACTTACCAAAGATATTCATCATCTCGGTCATGTTCATCTCAACACTGCTCATCTTTGCACTCTGAGCCAAAGATATTCATTATAAAATCATTTATCTTTGCACTACCTACCAAAGATATTCAATAATATCATCATTTAGGACCGAGGATGATGAAAAATATTTTAAAGGAAACGAATCCAATTGAAACAAAAGAATAAATATCAAGGATTCAGTTTTCAACTATTTCATGTCGAAAAAAATACCTCATAAATAATTATAGTGAAGTAAAATTCAAGAATGATCAAAACATGGATACAATCAAAGCTAGTATCCATAATAGATATTTTGACGAAAAGAAAAATTTCATTTTTCGATGAATAGTCTTAGTATTCATGAATAGTCTTGCAGATATCGTGAATAAGACCGATACGTGAATAGTAACCCCAAGACAAAAAAGTTCCAAATTTGATTAAGAGTTCAAACCAATATTTCGGCATAATGATATTGAAGAAAATAATATCATTTAAAAAGAAAATAACATCCCTTACCTCGAAAAGATAGTACTTCTAGTTGAAACACCAGATATAGGCTATGACTTGAACTTACACCGTATAGCAACACTCAAAGTATTAAAATAATCACAAGAATATGCTCAATATATTGAGAGAGAAAGAGAGAGAAGATTTCAGTTTCTGGTGTGATTTTCAATTCTAACCGAAGCACCCTATTTATAGGAAAATGCTTAGAACACCAAAGTAGAAAATTTAATATAATATTATTATATTTACAAAATTGTCAAGCTCACCTCTTGAATCAATTCAAATACCTTTCACATGTTTAATGCAGCCCACCAAGCAAAAAAAAACGCTTTTGTAATTAAAAATAATTAAAACTTTCAAAATCAATTATTTTAACTACTTTAACTTCAATAATTCATAATAAATAGATCTTTTATCGTAAAAAATTCGAACCACATGTCCTTTCCATAGGAAATTTCATTCTCTACAACTTTGCGTAAGAAAAAGTTTTTCCAAATTCCAAACAAAAATTGACCAAAATCCATAAACCAAGATTTTACAAAGCTATAATAAAATTTCTATTAAGAATTGGGGTCTCTGACGCACAAAAACATGTGTTAACCATTTAATGCCACAAAAATACTCTTCCTCCTCATATACTCATATATCCCACATTCATTGTAAAAATATCACCATTAATATATTATTAAAATAATATATTTAAATGAATTATTTTATCGAGAAAAAGATAAAATATTAATTTTCAACAATTGTCACATTAAAAATTTTCTCCATCTATATCCGCATAAAATCAATATTTTCCTCATCATATGAATCAATAATTAATTATTCACAAATAATATTACGAGAATCACATTATCGACAACCAGTGCAAGCCTCCTCAGAAAGAGGGGCTTTCCAATAAGGATCTCTCCTTCTTGGCGCTTAATTAGATGACCAAACCTCTCCTTAGACAGTAACTTTCTAGACATTGCCAATAATGTTATCTAATAATATTATTCGGATAATATGAATTATTGTTCTATAATAGAAAATACCGTGCAATGACAATTATTAAAACAACGAAGAATATAAAATATCAACGCAAAGAATTATTGAATCAATAAAATAAAATAATTTGAATAAAGAATTACTATAATAATTATTGAGTAGTGCCTTCTTACGTAAGAATCAATAATTGGTGTAATACCGTGTGCTACTGTGTTTTAACCACCGGGTATTCCAACAGTATTAATGGTAACAACTACGCCATTATTTATAACCAACTTATTCTTATCATTTTTTACATCCAATCGCTTTCTGTTATGGGGCCCACACAAGGCTGCGCCATCGTACGAATATTCCCCGACAGTAAAAATATTCCACGACCAAACGAATATTCTCCGTCAATAATGAATATTTTAAAACCACTTGCTTGTTTGAAATAATTGCGCAGTTTACCCATAACTTACCACATTAATCAAATCAACCCTTACTATTTCAAGATAATAAATAGAGGAAATTTAATTTCATTAAATAATAAGTTGGGGTCTTACAACCTCCCCTCCTTATGAAATTTCGCCATCGAAATTGACGTACGTACCTGGTGTTTCGAAAAGGTGAGGATACCTCGCTTTCATTTCCGTTTCTAACTCCCAGGTCATTTCCTCAATAGCATGGTTCCTCCACAAAACTTTAACTTGTGGTATGACCTTTGTGCGTAGGACATGCTCCTTCCTATCCAATATCTTGACAGGTACCTCTTCGTACGTTAAGTCTTCGGCTATCTCGTTTGGTTCTAACTCAATAACGTGGTTCAGGTCTTTCACATATTTACGAAGTACAGATATGTGAAACACATTATGAACACGAGACATACTCGGAGGTAACGCGAGTCTATAGGCTACATTACCTACTCAGTCAAGAATTTGAAATGGACCAATAAATCGTGGATTGAGCTTTCCTCTCTTCCTGAATCTTGTAACTCCCTTCCATGGGGCAACACGCAACAATACATGATCCCCAATACTAAATTCCACGTCCTTTCGATGAAGATCCGCATAACTCTTTTGTCGATCTTGTGCCGTTTGTATACGTTATCGAATCATTTGGATCTTTTCCGTAGTCATACGTACCAACTCGGGTCCCAACAATGTTGCTTTACCCACCTCGTCCCAACATACTGGAGAGCGACACTTTCGTCCATACAATGCTTCAAATGGGGCCACACCAATGCTTGTCTGATATCTGTTGTTATAGGAGAATTCCACCAATGGTAAATACTTATCCCAACTCCCTTTGAAGTCTAGGATACAGAGTCTTAATAAATCTTCAAGAGTTTGAATAGTCCTCTCTAATTGTCCGTCCGTTTGAGGATGGTATGCCGAACTAAATCGTAAATCCGTGCCCATAGCTTTTTGCAAGCTAACCCAAAATCTTGAAGTAAATCTTGTGTCACGATCCGAAACTATGGATACTGGCATGCCATGCAATCTCACAATCTCATTTACATACATATGAGCAAGATGTTCAAGGGAATAAGTCTCCCGTATCGGTAAGAAATGAGCAGACTTGGTTAATCTATCAACAATAACCCAAATAGCATCGATGCCTTGAGAAACCATAGGAAGACCCGTAACAAAATCCATGGTAATGTGTTCCCACTTCCATTTCGGAATCTCAAGTGGTTGCAATGGACCCTTAGGTACTTGATGCTCCGCCTTTACACGTTGACAAGTTAAACACGTCGAGATAAACTTTACAATCTCTCTCTCATCTCGCTCCACCAAAATGTATATCGAAGATCACGATGCATTTTGGTACTTCCAGGATGGATCGTAAATGGTGTATTGTGTGCCTCCATCATAATCTTGTACTTCAAATCAGAGTCGTTAGGAACACAAAGTCTGGAGTGGACTCGAAGTATTCCTTCTTCATCGATTCTCGTTTCTAGAATAGCACCTTCTTGTACTTTCTTCTTCATACGCATCAGCTCCAGGTCGGTGGCTTGAACAACCTTAACTTTTTCTATTAAAGTTGGCTCTATGCATATAATTGACATCATTGCACTCATTCCTGCATATGATCTTCTACTCAACGCGTCAGCTACCACGTTTGCTTTTCCAGGATGGTATTGAATAGTGTGGTCGTAATCTTTCAACAACTCGAGCCAACGTCGTTGTCGCATGTTGAGTTCCTTTTGAGTGAAGAAATATTTGAGGATTTTATGGTTTGAATATATCTCCACTTTCTCCCCATATAGATAGTGCCTCCAGATCTTTAGCGCGAAGACCACTGTTGCCAACTCTAGATCATGAGTAGGATAATTCCTCTCATATTCTTTAAGTTGTCGCGAGGCATAGGCTATGACTTTCCCACATTGCATGAGAACACATCCTAACCCTTTGCCCGAAGCATCGCTGTAGATAACAAATCCATCCGAACCAGATGGTATTGTTAGAACATGTGCCAAAATAAGTCTCCTCTTAAGTTCTTGGAAACTCTTTTTGCATTCCTCGCTCCAAATAATTTTTGTATCCTTTCGAGTTAGCTGAGTTAATGGAGTAGCGATTCGAGAAAACCCTTCCATGAATCTTCGATAATAACCAGCTAGGCCCAAAAAGCTACGTACTTCGGTCACCGACTTCGGTTGCTCCCAACTTTGTATTGCTTCAATCTTCGCCGGGTCAACAAATACTCTATGTTTTGACACCACGTGCCTAAGGAATGCTACTTCCTCAAACCAGAACTCGCATTTCTTCAACTTGGCATATAGCTTGTTTTCACGAAGCCTTTGGAGTACCAACTTCAATTGGTGTTCATGATCTTCACGGCTTTTGGAATATATGAAGATGTCATCAATAAAGACAACAATGAACCGATCCAAATAATCCTTGAATACTCGGTTCATCATATCCATGAAAGCCGCAGGAGCATTAGTCAATCCAAAAGACATGACTAAGAATTCATAATGCCCATACCGAGTTCTGAAGGCAGTCTTTGGAATATCCTCAGTTCTAATCTTCAGCTAATGATATCCAGAACGAAGATCAATCTTTGAAAAGAATTGTGCTCCTTGAAACTGGTCAAACAGGTCATCAATACGAGGTAGTGGATACCTATTCTTGATGGTGACATGGTTCAATTCCCGATAGTCAATACAAAGTCGCATACTCCCGTCTTTCTTCTTTATAAATAAAACAGGAGCACCCCAAGGAGATGTACTAGGACGAATGAAACCGATGTCTAACAACTCCTGTAGTTGGACCTTTAACTCCTGAAGTTCAATAGGAGCCATTCGATATGGGATTTTAGAAATGGGCTTTGTACCAGGTTCAAGATCAATAAAGAATTCAACTTCACATTCTGGGGGTAGACCGGAAAGTTCTTCAGGAAATACGTCAGGAAAATCAATAACAACAGGAATACTATTCAAATCTGACATGTCTTTATTCAAATCCATAACATGGGCTAAGAAAGCTTGACATCCGTTTTTCAATAAACGAATAGCTTTATGACTTGATATGACAGGGATTGATTTTAGTGGCTTCGTTGCTTGAATTCGTACAACAGGTTGGTTAGGAATATGAAAACTAACAACCTTACGAAAACAATTAATTTGGCATGATGAGTAGTTAACCAATCAATCCCTAAAATCACATCAAAAGTAAGTATCTTTAAAGAGATAAGGTCAACAGGTAATGTGATGGTGCCAACTTGAATCAAACAAGATTTATAAACAGTGGATGTGATGAAAGTTTCTCCTAACGGAGTCTCCACAGATAAATCAAAGTCTAATTTCTCCGGAGTCAAGTTTAAACGTTGAGCACAAGCGGAGAGATAAATGAATGGGTAGCACCCAGATTGCAAGGTATAAACTTTGCAAGAATTAATGATTAGCTTACCCGTGATCACCTCGTTTAGGTTCCTCGCATTTTGACCGATCCGACAAAATGCTCTTCCAGGAACTGTTGACTTTGACTTTTCTGGGACAGCCTTTTGAGTCACCGTCCCCCCTGGACTTGGTTTCACTATCGTACAATCTCGAGCGATATGTCCTTCCTTTCCATAATTATAACATACCTTGAATCATGTGGCGCGACCGGACCGATATGCCCTTCTTTCCGTGACTTATAGCATATGACCGGTGGTCGTTCTCCTCCCTTGGAATCAGTTACTGCTGGTGTTGACGTCTTCACATGGTCATTGTTAAATCTCCTCCCAACTCGCTTCTTCTATTCTCATGGCCATGACTACCACCAGAGTGGTTACCATTTTTGTCCATCTTTTTCTTTCTCCGTTGGTTATCGTTATTCTGTTGACTGCTATCTCCGGTATGATCCTGGTTATGGTCCCTCAGTTGAACGTACTCGTTATCTCGCTCTAATAATTGAGCCCTGTTGACAACATCTGAATAGAGAGAAAATTTATGAGAAATGAGATACTAATGTATGTCAGGTTTCAAACCTCTCAGAAACATCCGCGTCACACTTTCCTCATTCTCCACCAAATGAGTTACAAACCTGGACAACTCTACAAACTTTTCCTCGTACTGGGACACCGTCATGTTATTTTGTTCTAGTCTAATATACTCCACTTCCTTCATATGATGAATAATTTCAGGAACGTACTTGTCATTGAACAGTTTCTGAAACGTCTCCCAAGAAATGTTGAGTGAGAGGTGGATGGAGTGCGCTTCACGATTCCCACCAATGTCTCACTCATTACTGAACATAAAAGTAGCGAATGGAACCTTCTGTTCTTCCGTGCATCCCAAGACATCGAATATCTTGGTAATTTGTTTAACCCACGTCTCCACCTTAATCGGATTCGGCTTTCCCCAGAATTCTGGTGGTCCCAACTCTTTGAACTGCTTGGCCGTGACAAATCGTGCGTTATTATCATTTCCACCTGTATTTTGTGCATGAGTCTCCTCGTCTGCGATTTTGCATGAACTGCAAAAACTTCTAAACATCCGTCGTTCATCATCTCGCTTTCGGTGGCATTGTTCACAAGAGGAACATTGCCACCTGACTGTATCACGTTTCTCCTCATTGGTGAGTCTGAGACGTCTCCATGGTCTCATTTACTCCATCATGTTAACATTCTCACGACATTCTCAAATCTTTGCATAAAACAAGGGTTAATTAAAGAAATCAACATATCAAATAATATCCCTATATCTTTGACCAACTAACAAATAAGCTTAGGTAGGACACACTAGCGAAGGATTTACTCGCTCCCCTCCTAGTTCTATTCCCCGATCTTCGCCAGAGATCATATCCCTAAGCTCTGATACCAATTGTGACGCCGCCCAAAATAGGTATACATCACCCATCCCGAGTCAATCGATAACATGATGCGAAACAACTACAACTTTATTAATACAACATATAAACTGTGAGTTTAAATACAAATATTGTCATCTAGACAATATCTATACCCAACTGTGTCCTCAATACAATTACTGATACATTATTTTACAAAAATAGTGAGGACTACTAAAACAACTTCTAGAACCATCATTCCACACCCCGACTCGTACTCACTACATTCTCGCCTCCTGAGAAGAAAAATGGAACAACAAGGAAAAGGGTGAGCTCAACTAGCCTAGTAAAGAATATTATGACTAAGATAATATAGAACAAATTATCGTTATTCTTTAATAGGAAAAAATCTGATAGTATATAATAGACAACAAGTTTCAGATCAATATTTGCAGCGGAAATAATAATTCATAGAAGAGTTACGTAGAGAATGAATTCTACTATTATCTATGAATTTAAAAGTCCATCATCAATATTTTATCCTGTAACATCAATCAATATTCATCTTTTGCATTACAGGCCAAAGATATTCATCAGTCGGTCATGTTCATCTCAACACTGCTTCATCTTTGCACTACGCTAAAAGATATTCATTATAAAATCATTTATCTTTTCACTACCGGCCAAAGATATTCAATAATATCATCATTTAGGACTGAGGATGATGAAAAATATTTTAAAGGAAACGAATCCAGTGAAACAAAAGAATAGATATCAAGGATTCGTATTTTAGCTATTTCATGTCCAAAAAATACCTCATAAATAATCATAGTGAAGTAAAATTCAAGAATGATCAAAACATGGATACAATCAAAGTTATAGATATTTTGGACGAAAAGGAAAAATTTCATTTTTTGATGAATAGTGCCGTATTCGTGAATAGTGCCATATACGTGAATAGTGCCGTATACGTGAATAGTAACCCCGACACAAAAAGTTCTAAATTTGATTAAGAGTTCAAACTAATATTTCGGCATAATGACATTGAAGAAAATAATATCATTTAAAAAGAAAATAACATCCCTTACCTCGAAAAGATAGTACTTCTAGTTGAAACACCGGATATAGGCTATGACTTGAACTTGCACCGTATAGCAACACTCAAAGTATTAAAATACTCACAAGAATATGCTCAATATATCGAGAGAAAAAGAGAGAGAAGATTTCAGTTTCTGGTGTGATTTTCAATTCTAACCTAAGCACCCTATTTATAGGAAAATGCTTAGAACACCAAAACAGAAAAGTTAATATAATATTATTATATTTACAAAATTATGAAGCCCACCTCTTGAATCTGAATTCAGCCACCTTGCACATGTTTAATGCAGCCCACCAAGCAAAAAAAACATTTTTGTAATTAAAAATAATTAAAACTTTCAAAAATCAATTATTTCGGAACTACGAAACTTCAATAATTCATAATAAATAGCTCTTTTATCAGAAAAATTTGAACCACATGTCCTTTGCATAGGAAATTTCATTCTCTACAACTTTGCAGAAGAAAGTTTTTTCAAATTCCAAACAAAAATTGACCGAAATCCATAAACGGGCGATTTTACAGGCTATAATCAAATTTCGGTCAAGGATTGGGGTCTCACTGACACACAAAACATGTGTTAACCATTTAATGCCACAAAATACTACTTTCCTCCTCATATACTCATATATCCCACATTCATTGTAAAAATATCACCATTAATATATTATTATTAAATAATATATTTAAATGAATTATTTTATCGAGAAAAAGATAAAATATTAATTTTCAACAATTGTCACATTAAAAATTTTCTCCATCTATATCCGCATAAAATTAATATTTTCCTCATCATATAAATCAATAATTAATTATTCACAAATAATATTACGAATCACATTCTCGATAACTAGGCGCCTTCGAGAAAGAGGGGGCTTTCCAATAAGGATCTCTCCTTACTGGCGCACAATTAGATGACCAAACCTCTCCTTAGACAGAACTTTCTAGACATTGTCAATAATGTTATCTAATAATATTATTCAGATAATATGAATTATTGCTCGATAATAGAAAATCTTGTGCAATGATAATTATTAAAACAACGATAATATATAAAATATCAACGCAAAGAATTATTGAATCAATAAAATAAAATATCGAATAATAATTACCGTGTAACAATTATTGAGTAGTGCCTTCTTACATAAGAATCAATAATTGGTGTAATACAATGGTGTATTTCTCGTTTTTTAACCACCCGTATTCCAACAAGATAATTAAGAATAACAACTACCTAGTTATTTATAACCAACTTATTCTTGTCATTTTTTTCATCCAATCGCTTTCTATTATGGGGCCCACACAAGGCTGCGCCGTCGTACGAATATTTTAAAACCACTTGCTTGTTTAAAATAATTGCGCATTTTACCCATAACTTACCACATTAATCAAATTAACCCTTACTATTTCAAGATAATAAATAGAGGAAATTTAATTTCATTAAATAATAAGTTGGGGTCTTAAATGGATTATTAGCCAAACTTTACCCATATCTTTGCTGATTATCTGGTCAATGATATCCATCCTAAAACACTCTTCTTTATCCATAGGGAATTACATGGCCTTGAAAACATTGAACTTTACTTCTTGATCTTGGACCCTCATAGTTAGTTCACCTTTTTGTACATCGATAAGTGTCCTACCCGTAGCCAAAAAAGGTCTCCCTAGGATAATTGGGATGTTCTTATCTTCCTCAAAATCCAGAATTATGAAATCCGCAAGGAATATAAATTTGTCAACCTTGACCAAGATGTCCTCCATAATGCCTCTCTCGTATGTGGTGACCTATCCGTTAACTCGCAATGAGATGTTCGTGAGGCTTTGGAGCGAGTGTAGACCTAATTACAGATACTGCGATAATGGCATAAGGTTTATACTTGCTCCCAAATCACATAAACACTTGTTGAACAAGTGTTCCCAATTGTGCATGGAATGGTAAAACTCCGGTTATCTTCAACTTTGATGGCAATTTTGTTGTAAACCGCACTACACTCTCTCATTAATGCCACTGTTTCGAAGTCTTCCAACTTCTTTTTCCTTGACAGAATACCTTTCATAAATTTCGCATAACTTGGCATCTGCTCTAGGGCTTCTGCAAAAGGGATGTTAATATGAAGTTTCTTAAACACTTCTAAAAATTTTGCAAACTGCTTATCTAATTTATGCTTTTGGACTCTCTGCTGGAATGGCGGTGGAGGATACACAACTGGCTTGTCATCTAACTTTGTTTGCTCGATTTGCTTTTCCTCACCTTGTTTTTCCTCAACCACTTTGTCATCTGGTTTAACTGAATTTTTCGCACTTTTCCCATCTACATGTTTTCCACTTCTCAACGTGATTGCCTGACACTGTTCGTTATTTCCCTTTGGATTTCTTTCGGTGTCACTTGGTAGACTCCCTTGTGGTTTGTTGTTTAATGCTAAGGCAATTTGTCCCATCTGATTTTCTAGATTCTTGATGGCTATCTCTTGCGATTTTATGGCCATTGCTTGGTTTTTCATAGCTGCCTCATTGCTTGTTATATACTTTGATAGCAACTCCTCTAAATCTGATTTCTTCTCTTGATGTTGAGCTGGTTGTTGTTGATTCTGAAATCCCCGGGGATAAGATGGTCGTGGAGCTTGCTGATGCTGATTATTACTCCACGAAAAATTTGGGTGATTCCTATTCCCCGAATTGTATGTATTTTGGTACATGTTCTATGAAATCCTGTTGTAGCTACCCACAAATTGCACTAACGTTGGGTTGATTGCACATTGATTTGTAGGATGTTCACCCGCTCACAATTCATAAAAAACTGCAACTTGCTGTGTTTGTACCCCTGACAAAGCATCCAACTTCTTCGAGAGTGCTGAAATCTGCGCTGCCATTGCCGTCACTCCATCTAACTTTAACACTCCAGCTGCCTTTTCCGGTGTCATTCTTGCCATGGGCCACTAGTAGTTGTTAGATGCCATTATAGCTCCCCCAAATCCGGGTATCTTCCAACTCGACTGATGGTGCTATACTATACAAACATTCATACATTCATTCAATTGAATAGTCTCAAGGAACGAACATAACGTCTATATATTAAAGGTAATATTTACATTTCCCAGGTTCTATACCCATTACAAAGGTTCTTTGTCATAATATTCATTACATTACAACAATAGACCTATACCATTACAAGACAGCTTAATAATCTGCCTTAGCTTTTCCTTTATCCTTATTTGATCCTTCGGGACGTTCAGTCTTAGCTGCATTCATATAGTTCAAGCAAGAGTGAGCATAACTAGCTTAACAAGTATAACAATTTCAATAACAACATGCTTGATACATATGAATCGTATATCTTCGATAACTGAACAATAGTTATGAAGTACTATTGATAATTCAAAATAGCACTTCATCTTTCTTTCAAAATGTTTCACAATGAATAATATTCAGTAAAACATTCACTCCGGTCAAAGACCTCGAGTATTCATTCTTTCTTTAAAAAGGACAACCCAGAACTAAGTCCGTAAGCCCGGTATTACTTACGAGCACTTCTAGGTGATTAGCCTATTATACTCTATGTTGATCAACACTACATCCATTAAACGTATGTACGTTTAATCATTTGGCAACCTCACGTGCCTGTCGTTTTATCGACAAAACATTTGTTTAACATTTAAGTCTTCTTTTGAAAACCATATCAAGTAATTGACAAAAGATAATAGCATTTGATAACAGATGAATAGATTATCAACAATCCACTCAATATGTTAAGACTAGCCAAAGGAACTGGCTTTAACTTCATTATACTTCAATTCATGCGTAAGGATACATGAACTTCAAAAACTTGTTCAGATTGAACTGAGACAAGAGTTAGAATACTTGCCTTAAACATCTGCTACGATGTAATTTACTTTACATTCAAGTCTTTCAAGTCTCTACAATACATGATCACATAATGCCTTACATTAGGTCACACATAATCAAGTATGTATCTGACTATATCTTACCCTTCATCTCAATCTAATTTGTATATTAGACTTGATTACTATTCATTCTGATTTCATCATTCTATTTGCATTCATAGATGGATAGGTTATTACCACTCTTTACACATTACTCTTAAGGTTTAACAATGCTTTAGCAATGTTATTTTAGGTTTCTTAAGGTAGGTTTAACTCAACCTAATAACCCTTTCTTGCTTTACATTCACAAATATTCTTCACTATCATTTGTCAAAGATCTGGTATGGGCTGCCTTCACTTTATACTGCATCTCGTGATTGTACATGTTAGTTATAGGATGGCCCCAGACTTGGCGCTGCGGTGCGAGTCCTTGCTTATTGGGCCGCGCTACGGCGCCAATTTCCAGTGTGACATAGACCGTTCATGGTGCTGCGGCGTGACTAATTGGTCTAGGGTTGGCGCCGCTGTGACAACCCGAGAAATTAGAAAATTATTAAAATCTTAAATGATTGGTTTAAGGTCAAATAATAGAGCTAGACAGAAAATAAGTGCATGTGTTTGATGTTTTCAGAAAGGAAATTTGAGGATTTAAAATTTCTTTTAGTGAATTATTCAGGATTAAGGGTATGCGTGTATATATTCTGTGATTACGGTATTTTGTGTACAGAATGTGGTTAAGGGTCAAGTGTTGACCAGATAAATTATATCTGCGTCAAACCCTAATATTATTAGAACGTCAACGTTCATTTATAAAATTATTACGTTTGACAAGAAACCCTAGAAATCAGTTATGGAAACCCTAATTTTAATACCGGGAATCCGAAACCCTAATTTCAAATTATCGAACTTAAACTTTTCCGTCAGGAACCCTGATGACGGATTTGAAAACCCTAATTTCTAATTAGGGAAAACAAAAGTGTTAATTTAATATTTTAATGTTAATTAGGACATATTAATTCTAATTTCAAGTTAAGTAATTAGAAAACCTTAATCTAATTACGAGATTTAATTTCTAAATTAGAAAATTTATTTTCTATTAGAAACCCTAGTTAGTGGGTTATAAACCCTAAGGGTTAAAAAGTTGTGTGTATGGAATATGAACATTATGTGATGGTTTATATTTATTTATTATATAAACAAACAAAAGAAATTAGTGTAAACCTAATTATATATTAGGAATGAATGATTTAATAACCTAAGGGTTATAGGAAAAGAGAATTGTGGTATTTACAATACTTGCTAATTCTAGGAGATTTATTTTATATATCTCAAATGATTAATTTTATAACCTAATTTTAGCAAGTCTAATTGGGTTAAGGAAATAAATGTGCATGAGTAAGGATTTAAGTTATAATTGAGGAAATGAAAACCCTAATTAAATGATTTGGGTTGGATAAAAATTAAGAGTGTTTGACTATGTTAATTTACATGGCCCAAAGAATTAAATTTTAAGTCCAATATATTATTTATTGATAGCCCAAAAGATGGAAATGGTGGCCCAAATTTAAGCCCAATTAAGGAGGGACATATTGGACATTTGGTATGCTAAATAAGAATTAAAAAGAAATCAATTAATAATGTGGAAATGTCCATTTTACCCTTTTTGTATTATTTGTAAATTATTGAAACAAATCTTGCAAATCTAGCAATAATGGAGTGGGGAATAAATCTAGCCATGTGCTCTATATTAATTAGCATCCAATGTTGGTACATAACAATTAACTAAGCTATGCATTATTATCAATTCATCAGAAAAGAGAGAGAGAATGAGTGGAGGTATTACTAGGTCACATGGCCGGATGATCTAGGGAAGAGAAAGGGAGAAGGAATGAGATATCTCCAATATATCTACACATTTATTAAACCACAAAAGCTATTATTATTTCTCTCTCATTCCATTATTTTTTTTAGCTAGCAAATGAACTAGAGAAGAGAGAGAGAGAGAGAGAGAGAGAGAGAGAGGAGTTCTAAGCAAATTTCTTGAGGAAGAAGGGAGAAGAGAATGAGGCCATCCATGGAAGGAAGAAGGAAGGAGAAAGAAAATTAAGCAAAGGTATAATAATTTTTGTTTATATAATTTTATTTTGAATATTCTAAAGGAAATCTTGAATCTTTGTTTCTAAACTCAAAAACCTTACATATATGTGGTTATGAGTATTTTATTTTTAGATCTAACAATATTGGGTGTTGATTTTGGTTGGAATCAAAGGAATAGAAAAATGGAAATTTTCCGGAAAAGTTAAACTTTTAAAAAGTGTTTTGATATGGTGTTTTAGATCAAGTGTTGAACTTATGATTTTAAACCATATGAAGGAAGATCTACATGATATATGATATTTTATGGTTAGATCTTGCCATTTTTAGGGTTGATAAGCTTGAACAAAGAAGAAGAACCAAAACAGTTTTTTTGTTTTAAATGAATTAATGGACTGCTGCCCTAAACAGAAAATTTCGGATTTGTTAGGGTGCTCTAAAAATTCTGGACTTGTGATATGTTATGTTACACTCAATAAGCTTTCCATAGACTCCGAAATGGACTAAATCCGACATCGGAGGAGAGAGTTATGGGATTTCTACCAAACTACTCAAAGATAAGAAAAAACTGTTAGAATGACAGTTTTTACCAGCCAATTCCGGACTAAATTCCGGGAGTTTAACATGTCCAAATATGGATTGTGATAGATGAAAATTGTAGTTTGGAAAGATACGAACCCAACAAAATTGACGGATCATTAATCAGAGTTACAGATTTCGTTTTATATAAGTTTTAGTAAAGGACTCCGAAACTGCCAAAGTGCAAAAAGTTGCTGCCCAAAATTTTCCGGAGACTGTTTCGGACATTTATTTAATGATAAAAATTCCAGGCTTTTGGGAAATGAAAATATATGGTATTATGTAGCTCGTGTCCAAAAATGAGCTAATTCCGAGTTAAAACGACCAAGTTATGACTATTCTAATTTTTGTGATTTTCCGATGAAAATCGCTATAACTGAGTTCTACAACTCCGATTGCCACGAAATTTAAAATGGAGCATCATGTTAACATATATAAGGTTATGTCAAAAGATGGGCATCTCTGGAGTTAAGCACGAGGTAGCTAATTTTCTTAAGTCACACACTAATTATGGTTTTTGAAAAATAGTAAAAGAAATTAAAAATTACGAAAAAATATTTTTATGTATGAAATACATGTATATATGTTTGACCAAAGGATAAAAAATAATAAGTTGATTTGGTATTTTTCGTGAAAAGAATAGTGATTTCGGATACCTTTGAAATAAAATCCGTCTTCTTGAAATGGTATTTCAGTTTACTAAGATGTTATCTAATTTACTAGGATAACATATAAAATGAATAACTTATAAGTACAAGTTATGATGTGATTAAACGAATATCAAAGTATAATAATAATATTAAGACTTAAAACTAATGTCTAATATTTAACTATATGTTATGACTAACCGAAAGATCTATTATAGGTTTTATATGTCAGATAGTGATGATAGGAGTATGTGGAAATATGTTTAAGTTATTTTATAACAATGATGATATTATTCTAATACTGGAGATCTATATTATTAATATTAGGTCTTCGGGAGAAGCTTATTATATTGTGTTACGGTAATCAACGGTTCAGGCAAGTTTTTTTTCAAGTTCTTTTTTACTTAAACTCTTTTAAGAGTGGTTTCAGAATGAGATATGCTTATGAATTGTACTCTGTACATATTGCATGTATTCATCGGTATGAAAAGTGATCACCTTCATTACCAAATCGATTCGAGATATAATTGTTATGTTCATTTTCAATGTTCATTCAGCTTTGAAATTTTGTTCATGCTAATTCACAACTACATTGTGAAGGATAGCCAGCTTATTATTCAAACTCTTTCAATCATGATATATCTTTACCTTGTTTTTTTTAAACTTGCTGGGCAACTTTCATGCTCACCCTTGCTATATCATGATAAAACATTGCAGATAAGGCGAATACGGCCAGATACAAAAAAAGGATAATGCCAAGTTCAGCTTTGGATAGAATGTGCAACTAGATTGTGATGGTATAGTTTGTAATAGTATAGTTTATGATTTGTGTATTAGTTAAGGTTACTCGATTTTGGGGAATAGTGTGTAAAATATAATGTATAAACAATTTATGTTTATATCTTCCGCAACAGTTGTAGAATGTTTAGTGTACCGAATCCGCGGCGATTTGGGGTCCGAATTCCGGGGATGCTACAGTTGGTATCAAAGCTGTTGGTTATGAAGCTTAGGTAGCAATACCTGAGACCAATAACCGCAGTGATTAGGATAAGTACTAACTCACATAGAGTTCGTTGAAGAATCTCGCAGGGTCAAAAAGTTAGGTTTAAGTATGGTACCATTGTACTCGAAACTAGTTGATGTGTGGTATCTGGGCTAAACGATTCCTTCATAGAGCGGAGGTATATACGAACTAGCAACTCGGAACCTAGTTTGTTGGTTGTTTATGGGAAACTACTCATCGTACCATATTAAAAACTGTTAGAGACTCGATGTGTACCAAGTATAGGAAGTGGATAGATAGAGTCTAAGAGATTACAAGTGTAAGGATGGGAGATCGTAAAACAAAACGATCACAGAATAACAATGAATCGTAATATATACGATGAGATCACTCCGTGATCTGATAAGGTTATGGTATGAAGAAAGATCCAGAGAATGATGAAAAGTTTACAGCAAGATTGTTGTGTATGAATTGTACTATAAATTGGTACAAATCCAGATTTAGAATTATGAATACGAATTAAATTCATTATGAAGAAGGGGTTAGTGTTAGGTGGGGATTCAATTGAGGACTCATGTGTCGGTAATTTGAGTTTTATAATTCTTCGTATGGGAGCCGAATTGTACTTGGTGTAAAAACCACTTAGTTTACGGTATTGATAATCATTGAAATGTTTATGTCGCGCTATTTGTTATATGCACATTAAGAGGATGACTCCATTCTCATGTGTATAACAGATAGATAGGTCATAAGTAGAGGATATAAGGATTAAGTACGAGTTCTTAAAACTCATACTTATGGTACGTTAAATGACTCATGATTATATGAAATGTTTATGGACCCTCAAATAATGGACGCCAAAGGTCTGTCTGGGAAAATTCTTAAACTCATATGATTGTGGTAAGTTCCTGAACTCATAAGTGTGGTAAGTTTGACGAACTGGGTATAGTTATGTGTGAAAGAAGTATTGAGGATTATAGGAACAGATAGATTGTTAAGCAAATGATTATTAGTAAAGGTGTTAGGTTTTCCTACAACTCCTAGCTATGCTAAACGTCGAATTTTTGACATCAAGCTAAATACGCACTATGTGCCTTTTGAAAACAAAAATGTAGACTCGTAATCATTTTTGAAACGGTTTAAAGTACAGTCTATGCTACTTATTCCGGCTAGACTCAAATGATTTGAAGTATCAAAAGTTATTTTTTTATTTATCACTTATGTACCATGTAACCTGGTGCAGAGATGATAAAAATGATGGAGTCATCAATGCAGTATTACTTAGTGTTGGATGTGATCTTAGGATCGTCAACCCACTATGGTATGATGTAGTATGATAAAATCACCAAATGACGGAATCCTCAACCTGATTTGTAATATAAGTCATGCGGCATCATGACATCATTCTCGAAAAATGTTTTCAAAAAGTTTAATTTGCCAACGGGGTTTGGCTACATCTAAATAATTCGATTGAATTGAATTATTGATATGAGTCTATGCTATTTGAATCAGCTAGACTAATGTTTATGAAAACGCTAAGTGTTCGTTGAAAGAAATTTCCCGAACCAAATTGTTTGGTGCGGAATCCTATGATAAGACTGAGGTGAACGATGTTGTTTGGATAAATGATCCAATCTAATAGCGTAAATATTAAGCTAGGTATGATTAATTAATCGTTATGCATGACGTAGGGGTACAATAGGCTAATCACCTAAAGTACTATTAATGGTAGTTTACCTTCTTTGTGATTGTAAACACACCAGGTAATGTTTTGTTTTGCGATATGAATACCGTTAAAACTATGTGTTCATGGTCTATATGACCCCTCAGCACAATTTGAAAACTTTTACTCTTGTGAGAGGTGTATTGGGTAGCATGTGATGATGGATATGAAATAGTGTAAACTCGTTGCGTACGAGTAGAATCTGAGATGATTAAATAAAGGTTATTATGACAACCTAGTTTTGATGAATGTTTAGAAGATGTAAACTCCTAGTGAGTAGTTATGGTGAAATGTGATAATAGATGAGAAATCCTCGAATGAGGAAATTGTAAAGGTTAAATTGAAAACCTAGTTTTGATCAAGAGAATGAGCAGAGATTAGGATGCTTTAATTTCGAGGACGAAATTCTTAGAAGAAGGGGTGAATGTGACAACCCGAGAAATTAGAAAATTATTAAAATCTTAAATGATTGGTTTAAGGTCAAATAATAGAGCTAGACAGAAAATAAGTGCATGTGTTTGATGTTTTCAGAAAGGAAATTTGAGGATTTAAAATTTCTTTTAGTGAATTATTCAGGATTAAGGGTATGCGTGTATATATTCTGTGATTACGGTATTTTGTGTACAGAATGTGGTTAAGGGTCAAGTGTTGACCAGATAAATTATATCTGTGTCAAACCCTAATATTATTAGAACGTCAACGTTCATTTATAAAATTATTACGTTTGACAAGAAACCCTAGAAATCGGTTATGGAAACCCTAATTTTAATACCGGGAATCCGAAACCCTAATTTCAAATTATCGAACTTAAACTTTTCCGTCAGGAACCCTGATGACGGATTTGAAAACCCTAATTTCTAATTAGGGAAAACGAAAGTGTTAATTTAATATTTTAATGTTAATTAGGACATATTAATTCTAATTTCAAGTTAAGTAATTAGAAAACCTTAATCTAATTACGAGATTTAATTTCTAAATTAGAAAATTTATTTTCTATTAGAAACCCTAGTTAGTGGGTTATAAACCCTAAGGGTTAAAAAGTTGTGTGTATGGAATATGAACATTATGTGATGGTTTATATTTATTTATTATATAAACAAACAAAAGAAATTAGTGTAAACCTAATTATATATTAGGAATGAATGATTTAATAACCTAAGGGTTATAGGAAAAGAGAATTGTGGTATTTACAATACTTGCTAATTCTAGGAGATTTATTTTATATATCTCAAATGATTAATTTTATAACCTAATTTTAGCAAGTCTAATTGGGTTAAGGAAATAAATGTGCATGAGTAAGGATTTAAGTTATAATTGAGGAAATGAAAACCCTAATTAAATGATTTGGGTTGGATAAAATTAAGAGTGTTTGACTATGTTAATTTACATGGCCCAAAGAATTAAATTTTAAGTCCAATATATTATTTATTGATAGCCCAAAAAATGGAAATGGTGGCCCAAATTTAAGCCCAATTAAGGAGGGACATATTGGACATTTGGTATGCTAAATAAGAATTAAAAAGAAATCAATTAATAATGTGGAAATGTCCATTTTACCCTTTTGTATTATTTGTAAATTATTGAAACAAATCTTGCAAATCTAGCAATAATGGAGTGGGGAATAAATCTAGCCATGTGCTCTATATTAATTAGCATCCAATGTTGGTACATAACAATTAACTAAGCTATGCATTATTATCAATTCATCGAAAAGAGAGAGAGAATGAGTGGAGGTATTACTAGGTCACATGGCCGGATGATGATCTAGGGAAGAGAAAGGGAGAAGGAATGAGATATCTCCAATATATCTACACATTTATTAAACCACAAAAGCTATTATTATTTCTCTCTCATTCCATTATTTTTTTTTTAGCTAGCAAATGAACTAGAGAAAGAGAGAGAGAGAGAGAGAGAGAGAGAGAGGGAGTTCTGCCCCTTGAGGAAGAAGGAGAAGAGAATGAGGCCATCCATGGAAGGAAGAAGGAAGGAGAAAGAAAATTAAGCAAAGGTATAATAATTTTTGTTTATATAATTTTATTTTGAATATTCTAAAGGAAATCTTGAATCTTTGTTTCTAAACTCAAAAACCTTACATATATGTGGTTATGAGTATTTTATTTTAGATCTAACAATATTGGGTGTTGATTTTGGTTGGAATCAAAGGAATAGAAAATGGAAATTTTCCGAAAAGTTAAACTTTTAAAAAGTGTTTTGATATGGTGTTTTAGATCAAGTGTTGAACTTATGATTTTAAACCATATGAAGGAAGATCTACATGATATATGATATTTTATGGTTAGATCTTGCCATTTTTAGGGTTGATAAGCTTGAACAAAGAAGAAGAACCAAAACAGTTTTTTTGTTTTAAATGAATTAATGGACTGCTGCCCTAAACAGAAAATTTCGGATTTGTTAGGGTGCTCTAAAAATTCTGGACTTGTGATATGTTATGTTACACTCAATAAGCATTCCATAGACTCCGAAATGGACTAAATCCGACATCGGAGGAGAGAGTTATGGGATTTCTACCAAACTACTCAAAGATAAGAAAAAACTGTTAGAATGACAGTTTTTACCAGCCAATTCCGGACTAAATTCCGGGAGTTTAACATGTCCAAATATGGATTGTGATAGATGAAAATTGTAGTTTGGAAAGATACGAACCCAAAAAAATTGACAGATCATTAATCAGAGTTACAGATTTCGTTTTATATAAGTTTTAGTAAAGGACTCCGAAACTGCCAAAGTGCAAAAAGTTGCTGCCCAAATTTTCCGGAGACTGTTTCGGACATTTATTTAATGATAAAAATTCCAGGCTTTTGGGAAATGAAAATATATGGTATTATGTAGCTCGTGTCCAAAAATGAGCTAATTCCGAGTTAAAACGACCAAGTTATGACTATTCTAATTTTTGTGATTTTCCGACGGAAATCGCTATAACCGGAGTTCTACAACTCCGATTGCCACGAAATTTAAAATGGAGCATCATGTTAACATATATAAGGTTATGTCAAAAGATGGGCATCTCTGGAGTTAAGCACGAGGTAGCTAATTTTCTTAAGTCACACACTAATTATGGTTTTTGAAAAATAGTAAAAGAAATTAAAAAATTACGAAAAAATATTTTTTATGTATGAAATACATGTATATATGTTTGACCAAAGGATAAAAAAATAATAAGTTGATTTGGTATTTTTCGTGAAAAAGAATAGTGATTTCGGGATACTGAAATAAAATCCGTCTTACTGAAATGGTATTTCAGTTTACTAAGATGTTATCTAATTTACTAGGATAACATATAAAAATGAATAACTTATAAGTACAAGTTATGATGTGATTAAACGAATATCAAAGTATAATAATAATATTAAGACTTAAAACTAATGTCTAATATTTAACTATATGTTATGACTAACTCTAAAGATCTATTATAGGTTTTATATCTTTGTATAGACCGATAGGAGTATGTGGAAATATGTTTAAGTTATTTTATAACAATGATGATATTATTCTAATCTTGGAGATCTATATTATTAATATTAGGTCTTGGGAGAAGCTTATTATATTGTGTTACTGTAATCAACAGTTCGATGAGAGTTTTTTCAAGTTCTTTTTACTTAAACTCTTTTAAGAGTGGTTTCGAACGAGATATGCTTATGAATTGTACTGTGTACATATTGCATGTATTCATCGTATGAAAGGTGATCACCTTCATTACCAAATCGATTCGAGATATAATTGTTATGTTCATTTTCAATGTTCATTCAACTTTGAAATTTTGTTCATGCTAATTCACAACTACATTGTGAAGGATAGCCACTTATTATTCAAACTCTTTCAATCATGATATATCTTTACCTTGTTTTTTTTAAACTTGCTGGGCAACTTTCATGCTCACCCTTGCTATATCATGATAAAACATTGCAGATAAGGCGAATACGGCGAGATACAAAAAAAGGATAATGCCAAGTTCAGCTTTGGATAGAATGTGCAACTAGATTGTGATGGTATAGTTTGTAATAGTATAGTTTATGATTTGTGTATTAGTTAAGGTTAATCGATTTTGGGGAATAGTGTGTAAAATATAATGTATAAACAATTTATGTTTATATCTTCCGCAATGATTGTAGAATGTTTAGTGTCTTAAATCATGGCGATTTGGGGTCCGAATTCCGGGGATGCTACAGTTGGTATCAAAGCTGTTGGTTATGAAGCTTAGGTAGCAATACCTGAGACCAATAACCGCAGTGATTAGGATAAGTACTAACTCACATAGAGTTCGTTGAAGAATCTCGCAGGGTCAAAAAGTTAGGTTTAAGTATGGTACCATTGTACTCGAAACTAGTTGATGTATGGTATCTGGGCTAAACGATTCCTTCATAGAGCGGAGGTATATACTGAACTAGCAACTCCTAACCTAGTTTGTTGGTTGTTTATGGGAAACTACTCATCGTACCATATTAAAAAACTCATTGAGAGACTCGATGTGTACCAAGTATAGGAAGTGGATAGATAGAGTCTAAGAGATTACAAGTGTAAGGATGGGAGATCGTAAAACAAAACGATCACAGAATAGCAATGAATCGTAATATATACGATGAGATCACTCCGTGATCTGATAAGGTTATGGTATGAAGAAAGATCCAGAGAATGATGAAAAGTTTACAGCAAGATTGTTGTGTATGAATTTTACTATAAATTGGTACAAATCCAGACGAGAATTATGAATACGAATTAAATTCGTATGAAGAAGGGGTTAGTGTTAGGTGGGGATTCAATTGAGGACTCATGTCAAAAATGAGTTTTATAATTCTTCGTATGGGAGCTGAATTGTACTTGGTGTAAAAACCACTTAGTTTACGGTATTGATAATCATTGAAATGTTTATGTCAATTTATTTGTTATATGCACATTAAGAGGATGACTCCATTCTCATGTGTATAACAGATAGATAGGTCATAAGTAGAGGATATAAGGATTAAGTACGAGTTCTTAAAACTCATACTTATGGTACGTTCGTGACTCATGATTATATGAAATGTTTATGGACCCCTCAGCGAATGGACGCCAAAGGTCTGTCTGGGAAAATTCTTAAACTCATATGATTGTGGTAAGTTCCTGAACTCATAAGTGTGGTAAGTTTGACGAACTGGGTATAGTTATGTGTGAAAGAAGTATTGAGGATTATAGGAACAGATAGATTGTTAAGCAAATGATTATTAGTAAAGGTGTTAGGTTTTCCTACAACTCCTAGCTATGCTAAACGTCGAATTTTTGACATCAAGCTAAATACGCACTATGTGCCTTTTGAAAACAAAAATGTAGACTCGTAATCATTTTTGAAACGGTTTAAAATGCGATCTATGCTACTTATTCCTATTAGACTCAAATGATTTGAAGTATCAAAAGTTATTTTTTATTTATCACTTATGTACCATGTAACTTTGAGTGCGAGAGATGATAAAATGATGGAGTCATCAATGCAAGATTACTTAGTGTTGGATGTGATCTTAGGATCGTCAACCCACTATGGTATGATGTAGTATGATAAAATCACCAAATGACGGAATCCTCAACGAATTTGTAAATACAATCTGCGATCATCATGACATCATTCTCGAAAAATGTTTTCAAAAGTTTAATTTGCCAACGGTTTGGCTACATCTAAATAATTCGATTGAATTGAATTATTGATATGAGTCTATGCTATTTGAATCACCTTAGACTAATGTTTATGAAAACGCTAAGTGTTCGTTGAAAAAAATTTCCCGAACCAAATTGTTTGAAAGCGGAATCCTATGATAAGACCGAGGTGAACGATGTTGTTTGGATAAATGATCCAATCTAATAGCGTAAATATTCGCTAGGTATGATTAATACGTTATGCATGACGTAGGGTACAATAGGCTAATCACCTAAAGTACTATTAATGGTAGTTTACCTTCTTTGTGATTGTAAACACACCGTGTAATGTTTTGTTTTGCGATATGAATACTGTTAAAACTATGTGTTCATGGTCTATATGACCCCTCAAAGACAATTTGAAAACTTTTACTCTTGTGAGAGGTGTATTGGGTAGCATGTGATGATGGATATGAAATAGTGTAAACTCGCTATGCGTCTGAGTAGAATCTCGAGATGATTAAATAAAGGTTATTATGACAACCTAGTTTTGATGAATGTTTAGAAGATGTAAACTCCTAGTGAGTAGTTATGGTGAAATGTGATAATAGATGAGAAATCCTCGAATGAGGAAATTGTAAAGGTTAAATTGAAAACCTAGTTTTGATCAAGAGAATGAGCAGAGATTAGGATGCTTTAATTTCGAGGACGAAATTCTTAGAAGAAGGGGTGAATGTGACAACCCGAGAAATTAGAAAATTATTAAAATCTTAAATGATTGGTTTAAGGTCAAATAATAGAGCTAGACAGAAAATAAGTGCATGTGTTTGATGTTTTCAGAAAGGAAATTTGAGGATTTAAAATTTCTTTTAGTGAATTATTCAGGATTAAGGGTATGCGTGTATATATTCTGTGATTACGGTATTTTGTGTATGTAATGTGGTTAAGGGTCAAGTGTTGACGGATAAATTATATCTCTGTCAAACCCTAATATTATTAGAACGTCAACGTTCATTTATAAAATTATTACGTTTGACAAGAAACCCTAGAAATCGGTTATGGAAACCCTAATTTTAATAACGGGAATCCGAAACCCTAATTTCAAATTATCGAACTTAAACTTTTCCGTCAGGAACCCCGATGACGGATTTGAAAACCCTAATTTCTAATTAGGGAAAACCGAAAGTGTTAATTTAATATTTTAATGTTAATTAGGACATATTAATTCTAATTTCAAGTTAAGTAATTAGAAAACCTTAATCTAATTACGAGATTTAATTTCTAAATTAGAAAATTTATTTTCTATTAGAAACCCTAGTTAGTGGGTTATAAACCCTAAGGGTTAAAAAAGTTGTGTGTATGGAATATGAACATTATGTGATGGTTTATATTTATTTATTATATAAACAAACAAAAGAAATTAGTGTAAACCTAATTATATATTAGGAATGAATGATTTAATAACCTAAGGGTTATAGGAAAAGAGAATTGTGGTATTTACAATACTTGCTAATTCTAGGAGATTTATTTTATATATCTCAAATGATTAATTTTATAACCTAATTTTAGCAAGTCTAATTGGGTTAAGAAAATAAATGTGCATGAGTAAGGATTTAAGTTATAATTGAGGAAATGAAAACCCTAATTAAATGATTTGGGTTGGATAAAAATTAAGAGTGTTTGACTATGTTAATTTACATGGCCCAAAGAATTAAATTTTAAGTCCAATATATTATTTATTGATAGCCCAAAAGATGGAAATGGTGGCCCAAATTTAAGCCCAATTAAGGAGGGACATATTGGACATTTGGTATGCTAAATAAGAATTAAAAAGAAATCAATTAATAATGTGGAAATGTCCATTTTACCCTTTTGTATTATTTGTAAATTATTGAAACAAATCTTGCAAATCTAGCAATAATGGAGTGGGAATAAATCTAGCCATGTGCTCTATATTAATTAGCATCCAATGTTGGTACATAACAATTAACTAAGCTATGCATTATTATCAATTCATCAGAAAAGAGAGAGAGAATGAGTGGAGGTATTACTAGGTCACATGGCCGGATGATCTAGGGAAGAGAAAGGGAGAAGGAATGAGATATCTCCAATATATCTACACATTTATTAAACCACAAAAGCTATTATTATTTCTCTCTCATTCCATTATTTTTTTTTAGCTAGCAAATGAACTAGAGAAAGAGAGAGAGAGAGAGAGAGAGAGAGAGAGAGGGAGTTCGGCAGCCCTTGAGGAAGAAGGGAGAAGAGAATGAGGCCATCCATGGAAGGAAGAAGGAAGGAGAAAGAAAATTAAGCAAAGGTATAATCATTTTTGTTTATATAATTTTATTTTGAATATTCTAAAGGAAATCTTGAATCTTTGTTTCTAAACTCAAAAACCTTAGATATATGTGGTTATGAGTATTTTATGTTTAGATCTAACAATATTGGGTGTTGATTTTGGTTGAATCAAAGGAATAGAAAATGGAAATTTTCCGAAAAGTTAAACTTTTAAAAAGTGTTTTGATATGGTGTTTTAGATCAAGTGTTGAACTTATGATTTTAAACCATATGAAGGAAGATCTACATGATATATGATATTTTATGGTTAGATCTTGCCATTTTTAGGGTTGATAAGCTTGAACAAAGAAGAAGAACCAAAACAGTTTTTTTTGTTTTAAATGAATTAATGGACTGCTGCCCTAAACAGAAAATTTCGGATTTGTTAGGGTGCTCTAAAAATTCTGGACTTGTGATATGTTATAGTACACTCAATAAGCTTTTCATAGACTCCGAAATGGACTAAATCCGACATCGGAGGAGAGAGTTATGGGATTTCTACCAAACTACTCAAAGATAAGAAAAACTGTTAGAATGACAGTTTTTACCAGCCAATTCCGGACTAAATTCCGGGAGTTTAACATGTCCAAATATGGATTGTGATAGATGAAAATTGTAGGTTGGAAAGATACGAACCCAACAAAATTGACGGATCATTAATCGTAGTTACAGATTTCGCTTTTATATAAGTTTTAGTAAAGGACTCAAAACTGCCAAAGTGCAAAAAGTTGCTGCCCAAAATTTTCCGGGGACTGTTTCGGACATTTATTTAATGATAAAATTCCAGGCTTTTGGGAAATGAAAATATATGGTATTATGTAGCTCGTGTCCAAAAATGAGCTAATTCCGAGTTAAAACGACCAAGTTATGACTATTCTAATTTTTGTGATTTTCCGACGGAAATCGCTATAACCGGAGTTCTACAACTCCGATTGCCACGAAATTTAAAATGGAGCATCACGTTAACATATATAAGGTTATGTCAAAAGATGGGCATCTCTGGAGTTAAGCACGAGGTAGCTAATTTTCTTAAGTCACGCACTAATTATGGTTTTTGAAAAATAGTAAAAGAAATTAAAAAATTACGGAAAATATTTTTTTATGTATGAAATACATGTATATATGTTTGACCAAAGGATAAAAAAATAATAAGTTGATTTGGTATTTTTCGTGAAAAAGAATAGTGATTTCGGGATACTGAAATAAAATCCGTCTTACTGAAATGGTATTTCAGTTTACTAAGATGTTATCTAATTTACTAGGATAACATATAAAAATGAATAACTTATAAGTACAAGTTATGATGTGATTAAACGAATATCAAAGTATAATAATAATATTAAGACTTAAAACTAATGTCTAATATTTAACTATATGTTATGACTAACCGAAAGATCTATTATAGGTTTTATATGCTGTATAGACTGATAGGAGTATGTGGAAATATGTTTAAGTTATTTTATAACAATGATGATATTATTCTAATACCGAGATCTATATTATTAATATTAGGTCTTGGGAGAAGCTTATTATATTGTGTTACTAATCATCAAATTCAGCTCAGCAAGTTTTTTTTTCAAGTTCTTTTTACTTAAACTCTTTTAAGAGTGGTTTCGCACGAGATATGCTTATGAATTGTACTCTGTACATATTGCATGTATTCATCGTATTATGAAAGGTCGATCACCTTCATTACCAAATCGATTCAGATATAATTGTTATGTTCATTTTCAATGTTCATTCAAACTTTGAAATTTTGTTCATGCTAATTCACAACTACATTGTGAAGGATAGCCAAACTTATTATTCAAACTCTTTCAATCATGATATATCTTTACCTTGTTTTTTTTAAACTTGCTGGGCAACTTTCATGCTCACCCTTGCTATATCATGATAAAACATTGCAGATAAGGCGAATACGGCCAGATACAAAAAAAGGATAATGCCAAGTTCAGCTTTGGATAGAATGTGCAACTAGATTGTGATGGTATAGTTTGTAATAGTATAGTTTATGATTTGTGTATTAGTTAAGGTTACTCGATTTTGGGGAATAGTGTGTAAAATATAATGTATAAACAATTTATGTTTATATCTTCCGCAATGAGCTTGTAGAATGTTTAGTGTATTTAATCATGGCGATTTGGGGTCCGAATTCGGGGATGCTACAGCTTGGTATCAAAGTCATTGGTTATGAAGCTTAGGTAGCAATACACGAGACCAATAACCATGAGTGATTAGGATAAGTACTAACTCACATAGAGTTCGTTGAAGAATCTCGCAGGTCAAAAAGTTAGGTTTAAGTATGGTACCATTGTACTCGAAACTAGTTGATGTGTGGTATCCGGCTAAACGATTCCTTCATAAAGTGAGGTATATACTGAACTAGCAACTCGGAACCTAGTTTGTTGGTTGTTTATGGAAACTACTCATCGTATTATATTAAAAAAAATGTTAGAGACTCGATGTGTACCAAGTATAGGAAGTGGATAGATAGAGTCTAAGAGATTACAAGTGTAAGGATGGGAGATCGTAAAACAAAACGATCACAGAATAGCAATGAATCGTAATATATCGATGAGATCACTCAAGTGATCTCGATAAGGTTATGGTATGAAGAAAGATCCGAGAGAATGATGAAAAGTTTACGAAGAAGATTGTTGTGTATGAATTTTACTATAAATTGGTACAAATCCAGACGAGAATTATGAATACTGAATTAAATTACATATGAAGAAGGGGGTTAGTGTTAGGTGGGGATTCAATTGAGGACTCATGTCAAGGTGAGTTTTTTATAATTCTTCGTATGGGAGCTGAATTGTACTTGGTGTAAAAACCACTTAGTTTCTGGTATTGATAATCATTGAAATGTTTATGTCGAGCTATTTGTTATATGCACATTAAGAGGATGACTCCATTCTCATGTGTATAACAGATAGATAGGTCATAAGTAGAGGATATAAGGATTAAGTACGAGTTCTTAAAACTCATACTTATGGTAATGCGTTAAGTGACTCATGATTATATGAAATGTTTATGGACCCTCAAATGAATGGACGCCAAAGGTCCATGCAGGAAAATTCTTAAACTCATATGATTGTGGTAAGTTCCTGAACTCATAAGTGTGGTAAGTTTGACGAACTGGGTATAGTTATGTGTGAAAGAAGTATTGAGGATTATAGGAACAGATAGATTGTTAAGCAAATGATTATTAGTAAAGGTGTTAGGTTTTCCTACAACTCCTAGCTATGCTAAACGTCAATTTTTGACATCAAGCTAAATCGCACTATGTGCCTTTTGAAAACAAAAATGTAGACTCGTAATCATTTTTGAAAGCGGTTTAAAATACGATCTATGCTACTTATTCCAAGCTAGACTCAAATGATTTGAAGTATCAAAAGTTATTTTTTATTTATCACTTATGTACCATGTAACCTGGTGCAGATGATAAAAATGATGGAGTCATCAATGCAGTATTACTTAGTGTTGGATGTGATCTTAGGATCGTCAACCCACTATGGTATGATGTAGTATGATAAAATCACCAAATGATTTTAATCCTCAACGAATTTGAAATACGATGCGGCATCATGACATCATTCTCGAAAAATGTTTTCAAAAAGTTTAATTTGCCAACGGGGTTTGGCTACATCTAAATAATTCGATTGAATTGAATTATTGATATGAGTCTATGCTATTTGAATCAGCTAGACTAATGTTTATGAAAACGCTAAGTGTTCGTTGAAAGAAATTTCCCGAACCAAATTGTTTGGTGCGGAATCCTATGATAAGACTGAGGTGAACGATGTTGTTTGGATAAATGATCCAATCTAATAGCGTAAATATTCGCTAGGTATGATTAATACGTTATGCATGACGTAGGGGTACAATAGGCTAATCACCTAAAGTACTATTAATGGTAGTTTACCTTCTTTGTGATTGTAAACACACCAGGTAATGTTTTGTTTTGCGATATGAATACCGTTAAAACTATGTGTTCATGGTCTATATGACCCCTCAGCACAATTTGAAAACTTTTACTCTTGTGAGAGGTGTATTGGGTAGCATGTGATGATGGATATGAAATAGTGTAAACTCGTTGCGTACGAGTAGAATCTGAGATGATTAAATAAAGGTTATTATGACAACCTAGTTTTGATGAATGTTTAGAAGATGTAAACTCCTAGTGAGTAGTTATGGTGAAATGTGATAATAGATGAGAAATCCTCGAATGAGGAAATTGTAAAGGTTAAATTGAAAACCTAGTTTTGATCAAGAGAATGAGCAGAGAGATTAGGATGCTTTAATTTCGAGGACGAAATTCTTAGAAGAAGGGGTGAATGTGACAACCCGAGAAATTAGAAAATTATTAAAATCTTAAATGATTGGTTTAAGGTCAAATAATAGAGCTAGACAGAATATAAGTGCATGTGTTTGATGTTTTCGGAAAAGGAAATTTGAGGATTTAAAATTTCTTTTAGTGAATTATTCGAGATTAAGGGTATGCGTGTATATATTCTGTGATTACGGTATTTTGTGTACAGAATGTGGTTAAGGGTCAAGTGTTGACGAGATAAATTATATCTGTGTCAAACCCTAATATTATTAGAACGTCAACGTTCATTTATAAAATTATTACGTTTGACAAGAAACCCTAGAAATCGGTTATGGAAACCCTAATTTTAATACCGGGAATCCGAAACCCTAATTTCAAATTATCGAACTTAAACTTTTCCGTCAGGAACCCTGATGACGGATTTGAAAACCCTAATTTCTAATTAGGGAAAACGAAAGTGTTAATTTAATATTTTAATGTTAATTAGGACATATTAATTCTAATTTCAAGTTAAGTAATTAGAAAACCTTAATCTAATTACTAGATTTAATTTCTAAATTAGAAAATTTATTTTCTATTAGAAACCCTAGTTAGTGGGTTATAAACCCTAAGGGTTAAAAAGTTGTGTGTATGGAATATGAACATTATGTGATGGTTTATATTTATTTATTATATAAACAAACAAAAGAAATTAGTGTAAACCTAATTATATATTAGGAATGAATGATTTAATAACCTAAGGGTTATAGGAAAGAGAATTGTGGTATTTACAATACTTGCTAATTCTAGGAGATTTATTTTATATATCTCAAATGATTAATTTTATAACCTAATTTTAGCAAGTCTAATTGGGTTAAGAAAATAAATGTGCATGAGTAAGGATTTAAGTTATAATTGAGGAAATGAAAACCCTAATTAAATGATTTGGGTTGGATAAAATTAAGAGTGTTTGACTATGTTAATTTACATGGCCCAAAGAATTAAATTTTAAGTCCAATATATTATTTATTGATAGCCCAAAAGATGGAAATGGTGGCCCAAATTTAAGCCCAATTAAGGAGGGACATATTGGACATTTGGTATGCTAAATAAGAATTAAAAAGAAATCAATTAATAATGTGGAAATGTCCATTTTACCCTTTTTGTATTATTTGTAAATTATTGAAACAAATCTTGCAAATCTAGCAATAATGGAGTGGGGAATAAATCTAGCCATGTGCTCTATATTAATTAGCATCCAATGTTGGTACATAACAATTAACTAAGCTATGCATTATTATCAATTCATCAGAAAAGAGAGAGAGAATGAGTGGAGGTATTACTAGGTCACATGGCCGGATGATCTAGGGAAGAGAAAGGGAGAAGGAATGAGATATCTCCAATATATCTACACATTTATTAAACCACAAAAGCTATTATTATTTCTCTCTCATTCCATTATTTTTTTTTTAGCTAGCAAATGAACTAGAGAAAGAGAGAGAGAGAGAGAGAGAGAGAGAGAGAGAGGGAGTTCGGCAGCCCTTGAGGAAGAAGGGAGAAGAGAATGAGGCCATCCATGGAAGGAAGAAGGAAGGAGAAAGAAAATTAAGCAAAGGTATAATCATTTTTGTTTATATAATTTTATTTTGAATATTCTAAAGGAAATCTTGAATCTTTGTTTCTAAACTCAAAAACCTTAGATATATGTGGTTATGAGTATTTTATGTTTAGATCTAACAATATTGGGTGTTGATTTTGGTTGGAATCAAAGGAATAGAAAAATGGAAATTTTCCGGAAAAGTTAAACTTTTAAAAAGTGTTTTGATATGGTGTTTTAGATCAAGTGTTGAACTTATGATTTTAAACCATATGAAGGAAGATCTACATGATATATGATATTTTATGGTTAGATCTTGCCATTTTTAGGGTTGATAAGCTTGAACAAAGAAGAAGAACCAAAACAGTTTTTTTGTTTTAAATGAATTAATGGACTGCTGCCCTAAACAGAAAATTTCGGATTTGTTAGGGTGCTCTAAAAATTCTGGACTTGTGATATGTTATAGTACACTCAATAAGCTTTTCATAGACTCGAAATGGACTAAATCCGACATCGGAGGAGAGAGTTATGGGATTTCTACCAAACTACTCAAAGATAAGAAAAAACTGTTAGAATGACAGTTTTACTAGCCAATTCGGACTAAATTCCGGAGTTTAACATGTCCAAATATGGATTGTGATAGATGAAAATTGTAGTTTGGAAAGATCTGAACCCAACAAAATTGACGGATCATTAATCGAGTTACAGATTTCGCTTTATATAAGTTTTAGTAAAGGACTCAAACTGCCAAAGTGCAAAAAGTTGCTGCCCAAAATTTTCCGGGGACTGTTTCGGACATTTATTTAATGATAAAAATTCCAGGCTTTTGGGAAATGAAAATATATGGTATTATGTAGCTCGTGTCCAAAAATGAGCTAATTCCGAGTTAAAACGACCAAGTTATGACTATTCTAATTTTGTGATTTTCCGACGAAATCGCTATAACCGAGTTCTACAACTCCGATTGCCACGAAATTTAAAATGGAGCATCACGTTAACATATATAAGGTTATGTCAAAAGATGGGCATCTCTGGAGTTAAGCACGAGGTAGCTAATTTTCTTAAGTCACGCACTAATTATGGTTTTTGAAAAATAGTAAAAGAAATTAAAAAATTACGAAAAAATATTTTTATGTATGAAATACATGTATATATATTTGACCAAAGGATAAAAAAATAATAAGTTGATTTGGTATTTTTTAAATGAAAAGAATAGTGATTTCTGGATCTTTGAAATAAAATCCGCCTTCCTGAAATGGTATTTCAGTTTACTAAGATGTTATCTAATTTACTAGGATAACATATAAAAATGAATAACTTATAAGTACAAGTTATGATGTGATTAAACGAATATCAAAGTATAATAATAATATTAAGACTTAAAACTAATGTCTAATATTTAACTATATGTTATGACTAACCGAAAGATCTATTATAGGTTTTATATGCTGTATAGACTGATAGGAGTATGTGGAAATATGTTTAAGTTATTTTATAACAATGATGATATTATTCTAATACTGGAGATCTATATTATTAATATTAGGTCTTCGGGAGAAGCTTATTATATTGTGTTACGGTAATCAAACGGTTCAGGCAAGTTTTTTTTCAAGTTCTTTTTTACTTAAACTCTTTTAAGAGTGGTTTCGATGTGATATGCTTATGAATTGTACTCTGTACATATTGCATGTATTCATCAGGTATGAAAGGCTGATCACCTTCATTACCGGTCGATTCGAGATATAATTGTTATGTTCATTTTCAATGTTCATTCAGCTTTGAAATTTGTTCATGCTAATTCACAACTACATTGTGAAGGATAGCCACTTTATTATTCAAACTCTTTCAATCATGATATATCTTTACCTTGTTTTTTTAAACTTCTTTGAGGGCAACTTTCATGCTCACCTTTGCTATATCATGATAAAACATTGCGAGATAAAGGCGAATACTACGACATGAGAAAAGGATAATGCCAAGTTCAAATTTGGGATAGAATGTGCAACTAGATTGTAATGGTATAGTTTGTAATAGTATAGTTTATGATTTGTGTATTAGTTAAGGTTACTCGATTTTGGGGAATAGTGTGTAAAATGTAATGTATAAACAATTTATGTTTATATCTTCCGCAACAGTTGTAGAATGTTTAGTGTACCGAATCCGCGGCGATTTGGGGTCCAGATTCCGGGGATGCTACAGCCGCGGCGCCAACTCTGTGCACTAGAAAAATTATTTAGTCTTTGAATTTTTGTGAACTTCCCGGACGCATAACTCTTTCGTTATAAGTCCGAATTGGCTTATTCAAAAGCCTATGGTTCACAAATTACGTAATCTACGCGTTCATGCAAGAATTTCATCTATTTGACTTAGTTTGCTAAAAATTCACCTATTGGTTCATTTTTAACGTAAACGATAAACGTTAAATGAACGTTCAGTAGCTTCGTTCTTCGTTTCTAAGTCTAATTCGCTCATTTTGAGTCCATGACTCTTAAATGGCGAACATGACTTGTCTCCATTGGAAAATAACATTTCCGAGCTGAAACTCAAAATGTGACTTCCATTCCGAGAATTTTACGAATTCGACGATTATCGTCTAATCGTGCGATTTCTGGAAAATCTTCATTCTTATGACTTGTTCAACATTATAAATGAATTTCATTCATCATGTGAACATATTAACCTACTTATTCCAACAACTTATACTCATGGTTGGACTTTGACTTATTTCTTCATAAGCTTATAACTTGATAAATTTATAAACTACTTATGAACTTATCATTCATAACTTATGAAAATTAAAGTTTCTTAATCATCATACATATATTTTCTCATCATATAGCTTTACTTATGTATACCTGATACATATGATCATAAAAGTTCATTTACTTCCATATTCCTTATATTGCAAAACTCATTATAAGTTCATAATTCCTTCACATAAGTTTATAACTTATGCTAGCTTAAATGACTTATTACCAACTTATATGGCTTAAGTTCATTACTTACACATACTTCTTACTTTTTATCATTCACGTTCCTTAATCCAAACTTTTCTTATCTACCTATCATGTTAGAGATAGAAGATAATTGGAGAAGAGGATCTTACTTTAGAAGTTCTTGATAAATAGCTTCTTTCTTCTTCTTATGTAAGTAGCTTATTACAACTTACTCACCCTAACAATTAAGCACTTTGAGAGAGAGTGTTTAGATTATTTGAACAACTAGCAAATGACTTGCCAACCTTCACTATTTATAGAACTTGCAAGGTTTAGGGCAATTTAGTCAATACACTAAACCACCTCCTTACTATTCATAACTTGATCAACAAAAATCCTATCCTTTGCTTGGTCATTACTCACCTAACTTGGCCATTACTTTATTTACTTGATCACCACTTATCTTGGTTATCACTTATCTTGATCACCACTCACATTAATCATATTACTATGGGTTGCCCCATGGGTTGTACAACTCATGGAATCTAGCTTGGGCCTTAACCCTTAATTCATTTGGGCTTGTACCAATTATAATCAATCTTCCAAGTCCATTTTCATTACTTAATACATATACTTATAGTTTATGTATCATCATCGTATATATATACTTTGTATACTACTTCATAATATACGATATTTCTTCCTTCATACAAACTCAGATATAATACCCGTATTATACTCGCTTTTCTTTCTCGTATAATACTCACATATCATATGATTATCTCTTAACGCATTAATTCTTCACTTTCCTTACATTCTTAATTTAAGTCCATGGCCGAAACATTACGTTTTCCATAACTAGATTATTATTACATAATCCGTCTTACCTTAATATTCTATCATCACGTATTTCTCGGAAATTCAAAAATAATTTCTGAACAAATACCGATGAATAGTGTTTTCGAAAAATTTCTCAAAAACTTTTATTTTCGTCTTAGAAATTCAAACACTTTAATTTCTTCACGTAGCTCAAATACTACGACATTCCATCATCAATAGGTTGTAGAACAACAACCATCTTGATATCACCTAAAATATGATTTTATTATTATTTAATTTAATAAAATCATTTTACAATAAAAATCCAAATTTCTCAGTCGTTACAGCCATTGTCTCTATCAACCGATATGCCTCTTCATAACTTTTTGCCATAAATGCCCCACCCGAAGCTGCATCAATACTAGTCCTGAGATTTTTGTTCAACCCATTGTAGAATGTTTTCATCTGCAACCACTTAGGAAATCCATGATGCGGGCACTTTCTGAAAAATTCCTTGTATCTTTCCCATGCCTCATACAGTGATTCCCCATGCCGCTGTTCAAACATAGTTATCTCGTTCCTCATTTTTGCAGTTTTCGCTGGTGGGAAAAATTTTGCAAGAAATTTCTGAGCGAGGTCTTCCCATGTAGTTATTGATCCCGGTGGTAGAGAATGTAACCAACTCTTCGCCTTGTCCCGTAAAGTGAATGGGAACAAGCGAAGCCTAACTGCATCATCCGACACCCCATTATACCTGAAAGTGTCACAAATCTCCAGAAAGCTGACTAAGTGTTCGTTCGGATCATCATTTGCCAAACCCCCAAACTGAACCGAATTTTGAATCATCTGAATAGTCCCAAGCTTGATTTCAAATGTGTTCACGACTATAGCAGGCTTGGTGATACTCGACTACAACTCGGTCACCTTAGGTGTATGAAAGTCCCTTAATGCTTTCTAATCTTCAGCAGCCACTGCTTCTTCTTTTTCAGAGTTTTCAAAGTCTTCTCTTGTTTCCTTGATCCACTTACTTAGCCTTTGAAACCGTTTCTCAATGTCGTCCTCAAAAGGAAGCAAGTCTGGATTTTTGGACCGTGTTTGCATAAACAAACTTCAAAAACCTAAAATAAGACGAACAAAATAAAAATAAAAATGTTTAAGTAAAACTGGACTAATTAAACTGATATCGTAAGATATTAAAATCTATACTAATATTCCCCGGCAATGGCGCCAAAAACTTGTTGGGTAAAATCTAATTACGCACAACACGCATGTATACGTGGTCAACAAGTAATAAAGTGAAAGTAGAGTATCGTTCCCACAAGGAATTTAGTAAGAATTCAACCCTCACAATTATCGGTTTCCTATTAATCCCAATTTTATTAAACTATCCAAATTAATGATTAAAATTATAAAGTCTCAATTATTAGAAATACTAAAAATGCAAAACAATCACAAATCGCAAAAACTGAATTTCTAAACAAATATAGGAGAATTAGGCTTACAACTTCACCATAAGCTTCACTCTGGTTATTATCCTTTGTTCCAGTTCAATTAACTATCCCAGTTTATTAATCAAGAACACTAAAGTAGAATTAGCCACCTCTCGATGCACTAACACCATATTAACTTAAATCCACAATTAAGATAGAATTAAGTTAAATACCTTAATTAACTAACTCACTATATCTCTATGTGAATTATAATTAAAGAAGGTTTAAGTTCAAGTTCTCTACCCAATTACATGCGATGTTAAGCAAATCTCTACCCTAACATTCATCAAGATTCTATTCGTTCACAGAATTCAAAAACATATGCTATATTAACTAAGTCTAGACTCGTACTTCCTCTCTCGAATCCATACAAGTCCACACAAAATTGTTGATCAGGTAATTCATAAATTCAAACACAAATTAATATAGATAAACTGGATAATAGCTTATTAAACTGAAAATCAAAGTCACATAACCATTGTTTCACTTAAAGATCCATCTTAAGCCTAAAAAGTAATTTAGCTCATCATAAATAAATAAACACTGAATAAATTAAAGATATCATCCTTTCAATTATAAATAAACTAAAAGAAAAGTATAAATCCAGAACCACCCTTTTCTTCAGCTCAGTTGCAATTGATACGAAAAATCCTTCAAAATCTTCTCTCTAATATTTGCTCTCAAAAATCTGTATTCTTGTTCTCTGTTGATTCCCTCTAATGCTTATCTTGTTTGTTGTAATATATCTAGCCATAACATGTAATCTGACTCTCATTCCCCGTCCAAAACGAACTCTACTCCAAGCCAAATACTAGTCTTTTGTTGCATCATCAGTCCAAAAGCAATAGGATACTGTCTCTTTTCGTACCCCCCCCCCCCACCTCGACGGGGGTTTAGCCTTGCAATGAGCAGCCCGTGAGCTAGTATTATCTTAATCGACTTGGACCCCCACTTCCCGTGGTTGTTAAACAAACATGTCATTTTTGCCGTGGCTAGTGTTCTGCTAATTGGTTAGTTTTACTTCTTTGTTTGTCACATTCTAGCAACAATTGCACTCCTTTTATGCTCAAATGACACACCACCAAACCTACACATCAAATAACAATAAACAAGTAAAATAAGACATAAACGCAAGGAATTAACATCGATTAAGCTTGAATTAGGACCTGATTCATGGGTATAAAACCCACTTTTCACGCCCTAGTGTGTATGCGAGAATCAGTTCTCTGATTCTGCATGGTCTTTGCCATGTGATATAAAGGCTTAAAAACAGTATTGCCGCCATGGTCTCAAATATTGTAAGGCTTCATTTACTCATAGAATCGGTACTGGCATTGCTGTACTTTGTATCAGCAATGTGCACTAAGTAGCACTGCTGCCTCCCTGTTTCTTTTACAGATATTTTACGCCATAACCTGCTTTTACGCAGATAGTGTTGGTGAAGAACACAAAACAAAGCTAAATTGGCCTAAAAACTTTTTCCTAACAACAAATTTAGCACACATAATACACATAAACTTTACAGAAACATAAATTAATGTTTCTAACATGTTATTAACAACATAAACAACAAATTAAAACCTCTAAATTATATTATTTTTGCTATTTCTTCACTTTTTGACATTTTTAGCGAAACAAATCACTGTGAATTCATTTTTCAACCAAAATAGTTTGTTTAAAACCCATTGTTTTCATTTCTTTATATATTTACACAATCAAAAATCAATTTACACTTTATATTATAAATTAAGCATCAATTTTGATTCTAAAATAAGCCATATCATACATATATCACTGTAAACTTACTGTAATATGATTTTCTCACAACTCATGAATTATTTATTTAACTAATAAATAATCAAATTAAACAAATATTTATTTAAAACTAACCACATCAACTAAAATATTTATTTAATTCAAAAAATATTTTAAACTATATATAAAAATTCTGGATTATTACATATATATAGTAAAGCAAAAAAAAAGAAGCATATCTGAAGAGATCTTACAGTTAGGCACGAGAATGGCTATCGAACGACTTTAGGCGCCTCTAAACTTTATTTCCACCGGTTAAAACTTGATATATTGTAGTATATATGTATATAGGTGTTTATAGAAGATATTTACAAAGATAGAAACAAGATTTAAGCTGTTTATCACTTTAGATTTCTGATTTTCTATATCATGTCCCTTTCTCTCTCTTTTTCCCTCCTTTAATGAGCTGGGGGAGGCTGATATATATAGCCTAACTAGCGGTGAGTGTACCTGCAGCAGTAGCAACATCAGCCTATGGCTAGGCCTGGTGGGCGTTGCTGTCTTGAAGTATGTGCATCTCTATCCTTGTACAGGCTACTTGAAACCTTCATAACTTGTAATCCGGGAATCCTATAGAGATGTGCCATACCATTCCAGAAATCTCTTTCTGAGAGATATGCAATGACATAGGGCTTTCCCTTTTCTGAATTCAGGAAGATTGGTCCATGACCATAATAGCATCATCAGGTCTTCCCAAACAGTCCGTTGAGCTGTGTTTGAGTAGTTTGCACTCGGGATTGCTGTGATGGCTCTTGACGACCATGTTTAAAGCTGTATGTCTGTGGTTTATATTGTGTTCTCAACATTCCACTTTTATCCCGCCTAGGGTTATATCCGGGGTTGAAGTGACTTTTAGCTGTCCCATCTCCCAGGTTAATTTGATGTTCCACGGGGTTGTCTCCATGGTTAATGATTGTTGTAACCTCTCATCGGGTTATCTTCGAGACGTAAAAAGATATTTTTTCCCTTTTGCGGGGTTAGTACCAGGAAAACAAAATTTTGAGTGTCTACAATTGCCTCTTTTGACCATATTTATGCAATAAGATGGAATGAACATGAAAAAGATTACTAGACACTTGAAATATGACAAGATAAATTTAATGATGCAATGCAATAAATGTATGATGAATGATAAAATGTTTTTGCAAATCGCACTTCGCACTTCGTATTTGACCAATCACACTTCTCAACTTGCACATCGCACTTCGTAAATCGCACTCCGCACATCACAAATTGCTTTACCATTACCAATTATTATTGATGCCTATGTTGGGGTTGATTCCAATGATTGTCTTTCATCAGTGCTGTTGATGCCTATATTGGTGTTGACTCTAACAATTTGATTTTTATTGGTGTTGTCGATGCTTGTTTGATGAAGATAAATTGAGATGTTTTCTATATCTCTACTGGGGATGATGTTCTGAAATCACCAGACCTTCTCGATGTCTATGCTGGTAGTTTACAATGGTGTCTACACTATTGGTAGTTGATAACGATGCCTACCCTGCTGGTATTTGACAATGGTTGATCATCGGATTGTCTTGAAGCCTACTCGAACGGTAGTTTACAACGACAAAATTTTCTTGAGTCTGGGTATTTAATGTACACACATATTTAACTCTAATAGGGATGCATGATAAACTTTTTTTAATAGAGATGTGAGTTGATATAGTGCGGTTTCACATGTGCAGACCATGCTTGATGTGATGATCTAAATTTATCCTTAGGAGTCTATTATCCTAGGTTGATGCACATTCTTAATTGAATTGACTAGATATAAAGATATACCTCACCGTTTCTGAGGCCATTTGGAGTTTCTTTTACCTGTTGGGCGCTTATACCCCATTTACTTATGCTTTTTATTCGCGACCCGTCTGGACTGATGACTTGGGTGCTACTAACATCCCTGGAGGGTGTGACCCATTTTTTCACTGCCCAAATTTGAACTTCGGTGTAGAGGCCTCGACTTGTGAGGACTTGGTGTAGGTTGACATGTTTAATGGTGTAGATTTCATTCGCTAGACCTTTAGTTAGCAGATGGGCGACTGTGCTCCATTTCTCTATACTTTTTACTTTTATTTTTAGGACATAGATGCCATTTGATGTATACAGTTTTATGTATTTCTTCGAGATGTAAGTATAATGCTTTTCATTTACTATATATGTCATGATGCATGCATTATATGACATGGATTTGCATTTATAAATTATGAGTTAGGATTGACCCCTGTGTGGTCTTTTGATACTGTTTTTATAGATGGTGTCCTCTTTAGTGGCCCGCATTGATTACAACACACCTGTCATTTTATCTTCCTGAGGGATTCGTATAGGGTATGCTGGCGTACTAGATTCAAGCAATGCATGCCTTTCATTTTGGTTCAGAAAAGTTGACTCCCAATTTAAAGGAGTATCAGAGGATTTCTGGTTTTACCCTTGGATGGGCCTTGTGCTTGAGTGGCGGTCGGTCAGTTGTGCCATCAATTCATGACCTTTACCAGGTTGCGATAGTTAGTTGTTCTGAAAAAGATCACATCAAGGCACGTGGTATCTCTAGACTTTATGATTGATCACTTTGGATCTGCTGAGAGCTTTACACTGCATTGGGAGGACTTTTCCATCCCGGAGGATAGATATTTACTAAGTTGACAGAAGCTTTTATCAGCTCTGCTTCCACTTCTGCATCGTTTTTTGTATAGGTTTTGACTCATCAGTTGCAAATTATGACTTTCGATCGAGATTAGTCTCGTACATTGATGTTGACAACTTTGTCTATCAGAGATGCTATTTATCTAGAGATATGAGGTATGGGTTACCAGCGATGCCGCTATTATTGAGAGTGTTGCTCTCAGATCCTACACGAATGATCTTGTTGCACAGACGAGTGCATTTTTGGGTTTACAGGACAGTACTATGCATACTGCTGTGGAGCTTATGGCTCGCATTGAGACCGTAGGGCAGGAGCTCCGAGATTCTCCTCCATCTTCAGAGAGGGACATGATGCTGAATGTGTTGACCTGTTTGACTACAGGTTTATAGATTAGCTTTTATTTCCTGCATAGACTAGGGTAGTCACTTTTGTCATGTACATGACACATTATATATCAAACAGTATCAGAAAGGAAATATATTTTAGTTCACTTCCCTTTTGGATATGTTTGACTTTACTTTATGGTTGTCACTTTTCCCGTGAATTATTGTCTTGATGTATCACGACTATTTCCTGATGGCCTGACATTGAGATGTCACAGGGTCTCTTAGAATGAGTTGTTGATCTTTTGGAGTATAGGTTTTCAGGATTTGATTTGGTGTCTTAGGATTGGTCTTGATACAGATATTAAATTTTATAGGTTGAGGTAAGGTGTTTTTTTTTCGAAGGTTAGATCGCACCCGTGTATGGGGGAGATCAGGTCTACGTAGTTCACGTTTTTCCTAAATGGTTTGAAAAGTGTTTATTTAGGTTTATTTTTGAGCTGAATTTTGGGTTTAGATTTTTCTTTTAAGGGTTAGACCACACCATAGATGGCTGGCTACGTACTCTTGTGCGAGGAGATCAGGTCTAAGTTGTTCACGTTTGGCCTGAAGGGTTGGATAAGTGTTTAATTTTGTTTGATTGATTTTTCTGAGAGGATGTTGACTGCTAGGGTTCAAACATAGTATCTTTTGACAGAGTCTGAATTGACAAGCTGGGGAAATTCTTCACCGTCCATTTCTTGCAATCTGAGGGCTCCTCTTGACAACAATTCCTTGATAATGAAAGGACCTTCCCAGTTTGGGGCGAATTTTCCTTTGGCTGCATCTTGATTGGAGATGACCTTTTTCAACACCAGGTCATTTTTTTTGAACTGTCAAAGACGAACCTTCTTGTTGTAGAACTGATTAATCCTTTCTTGATATAACTGACCATGAAATATGGCGGTAGCCCTTTTCTCATCAAAGATAATTGACTATACCGGTCTTGCAACCACTGGTCTTCTTCCATCTAAGCATCTATTAACACTCTTAATGATTCCATTTCTACTTCTATGTGGAGTAATACTTCCATGCCATACACCAATGTATAGGGGGTAGTCTTAGTAGAAGTGCGCATTGAGGTTCTGTATGCTAACAGATTTAGGGACAGTAAGTCTGGGCATCTTTTATGATTGGCGGACATCTTCTGCATGATCTTTTTGATATTTTTGTTTGCTGCTTCAACAGCTCCGTTCATCTTGGGATGATAGATGACGGAATTAAGATGTTTAATGTGGAATTTGCTGCATAAGTCCTTCAACATTTGATTGTTCTAATTCTTGGCTTATCTGATACGATCACCTTCAGTTGTCCCTATCGACAAATCACATTGTTTCTGATGAAACTGATGATTATCTCCTTGGTGACTTTAGGAAAGGAGGCAGCTACTTAGTGAAGTAGTCGATCTTAGTGAAGATGAATCTATGACCGTTGCTCGCTTTAGGCTCGATTGGCCCGATCATGTCCATCCCCACATAGAAAAGGGCCATGGCGAACTCATAAAGTGTAGTTCGTTTGGAGGAGCGTGAACAACATTTTCATAAATTTGACATTGATAACATCTCTTGACGTGATCATCACAGTCTGCTTTAAGAGAGATCCAGTAATGCCATGTTCTTAATATCTTCTTGGCAAGTAAGGGACCACTCATGTGTGGTCCACACACTCCACCGTGTACTTCATTTTTAAGTCTTTGAGCTTGGCCTTTGTCCAGACACCTTAGGAGTCCCATTCCTTCATATTTTTTGTAAAGAAAATCTCCAATTAAGTAGAATTTTATGGCCATTTTATGGATCCGCTTTCTTTTAGCTTGGTTGGCCCCTGTGGGTGTAGATCTATCCCATAGATATTCTTTGATATCCTGGTACCAGAGCTATTTGATGGGAGGTATTTCATCAGATACTTCTCCAATGTAATTTTCATAGGCTGGTGCCATCTGGCTAGTGAATCTGATATCTGGGATTCCTCTTATAGAAATGCTGACTAAGGAAGCCAGAGTTGCTAATACACTTGCGAAATCATTTCAATTCCAGGGAATGTGGATGAATGCTATATCTTTAAATTCTACAACCATCTTGATAACCTGCCGATGATAGGGCAACAAATGTAATTCTTTGGTGTGATATGCTCCAATGGTTTCTTTGATGACCAACTCGGAATCTCCAAAGACCGCTAACCATTTGATACCTATTGATTGGGCCAATTTCAATCCCATTATACAACCCTTATACTCGATTGTGTTGTTGGTGTTGTCAAATTGTAGCTTAGTAGCGATGGGATACTATTCCCCAGTAATGGATATAAGAACTGCCCTGCTCTTGCTGTGACGCCCCCAAAATAGGTATACATCACCCATCTTGGGTCGCCAAATATATGATACTGAATACAAATACAAACTTAATTATACAACATGAGCTGAGAGTTTTTACACGAATATTATCTCATAGACAATATCCAAACTTAAATTCAATCCCCATTACATTTATTATCACACTAAATAGTGAGGACTACTAAAACAACCATCTCGGACCATCACTTCGTTCCCTGACTAGTCCCGACTACGTTCTCATTTCCTAAAGAGAACAATGAAAGCAAAAGGGTAAGCTCGACTAGCCCAGTAACAAATATTATGACTAAGATAATGCATAATAAATTATCGTTAGCCTTCAACATTATTAAACTGATAAAATATAATAGACATCAAGTTTAACTGTAGTAGAACAAGTAATCCATTAGAAGAGTCAAGTAGAGCACGATATCTACTATCTTCTATGATTTGAAAAGTTTATCATCAATTTTATCGCTGGGACTTAGCTTAATAAATAAATCACATCATTGAATCATCCCTGCACTACGGACCAAGAATATTCATTAGTATCACGTCCACGAATTATCCATGCACTACGGGCCAAGGATATTCATGTAATCATCGATGGTCATGATTATACAGAATTATCCCTGGTCATAATCATACCAATCAACAGTCCATCTATGCACTACGGGCCAAAGATGATTTTTATCACAATATAAGCATGGGGATGAGGACAATGATATAAGAATTCAATTAAATGAAAGCAAAGGATAAATTTTAAAGATTTGTAATTTAATTTATCCAAAATTCAGTAATGTCCAAATTGACAACATGATACTACTTTGTGGAATAAAATTCAAGAATAATATCCATGTATCAAAAATAATTTAGACAGAAAAGAAATAAATTTTTCGGGTGAATATTACCCCGTAAATAGTATCCTATGAATAGTACTTTGGGAATAGTACTCCTACATGAAAAGTGCCCTGAATACCTGAGTGAATAGTACTCGAGTGAATAGTAACCTGTGAAGTAACCCATGAATAGTACCCTGGTATGAAAAGTACCCCGAATCCCTAAGTGAATAATATTTGAGTGAATAGTAACTGAGTGAATAGTAACTTGTGAATAGTACCTCAAGTGAAAATATTGATATTTAATAAAAAAAGTTCAGATCAATATTCCAATGAAACGATACTAGATGAAGCGCAAAACTCAAGGATATTCCACTAATTTCAGGATTTATAGAAGCAATACTTACCATAGTAAGTTTAGATTTAAGAATATGAAAAGAAATAACATACGAAATTGCAAATGGATTTTCACCTGTCATGCGGTACGCAATCCGCGTAGACAGGTTATTTTGACATATTAAAGGATGAATACGAAAAATAGTATTTCTTATGAATATGAAAGAAATAATACCCCTTACCTTAGTAGAAGACTGGATACTGCAATAGTGAAGTAGCAGAATACTCTTCTTCTTGCTCTCTATAGTTTCTCTCTCTATAGTGTCTCTTGTGAATCTCACTGAATTGGTGAGAATGAAAGAAGAATTAAGCTTCTATTTATAGGAGAATGGACTAAATAGTAACTGATTCACGAATGGTCCAGATTGATTTACTATTAGAACGGACGATCCATATTGATTACTATTAAAACCACAACTGATGGTCCAGATTGATTTACTTTTAAAAATACCACCGACGGTCGAGATTGATTTACTTTTAAAACTACCACCGACGGTTATTTACTATTAAAACCACCATCAATGGTCTCGATTGATTTACTATTACAACCACCATCAATGGTCCAAATTGATTAACTATTAAAACCACCATCAATGGTCCAGATTGATTAACTATTAAAACCACCATCGACGGTCTATAAAATTAGTAAATCTTCCCACGGAATACTAAGTTAAACTTACAACAAACGCCTAATAACAAATTCCTATATTTATATCAAAAATTGAATAAATATTTACCACAAATCATTTATCTTTAATAAACACATTTTTAATCTATTAACAATTATTCATCAATAATATTATAACTCACAATATTTAACAACCAGATCATTCTCAGGAAAGAGGGGGCTTTCCGATAATGATTTCTCCCTATTGGCGCGCAATTAGGTAACCAAACCCCTTTCCCCAGCAGAACTTTCTAGACATCGTCAATATTGCAAATAATAATAAGAATAACTTTGTCATCTTAATTATTAATTTAATAATATAAAATATTATGCAGATGTTACTGTGATAATAATTGAATCAAATAATGTGAGATACTATGCAACAATTACTGTAGCAATAATTGAGTAAACTGAGTGGCTTCTTTCGTAAGCATCAATACCGTGTGCTACTATGCAACCAAGCGTAGTATTGTATTTTTACCACCAGGTATTTCAACAGTTAACGGTAAAACTTTTACCATTCTTTTTATAAAAAGTTATTTATGTTGTTTTCTAACTCCGACAATTATTCTGTTATGGGGTCCACTGGTGTCGTCGTACAGATATTCCCTAATAAAAAGAATATTTTATATCAACTTGCTTACTTTGCAAAATTTTCAAATATCACCCTTAACTTTAACCTTTTATCAATTAAACCATTTATTAAATAGAATAATAATTATAAGAAAATTGGATTGTTGATCGATTTCACAATCAATGAATACGTGCAAGTATACATGGTCAACAAGTAATAAAGTGAAAGTAGAGTATCGTTCCCACGAGGAATTATTTAATAAAAATCACCAAGTACTAATTCTTAACCAAACTAATTTTATTTAAACAATCTCAAATCATTATTTTTCTAATTAAGAAAACTAAATTAAACAATTAAAAGAGATTAGTCTAAAAGAAAGCAAATAAACAAAACTAAGATTTGATTGAATTCAGGTAAATAAGGATTAAGACTCCAATATCCCCAATTATGAACTATAAATCAATTATCCAATTATCCCAATTATTATGCCTCAATTGTTGTTAATGAGAATTCTCAAATGCCAAAAGTCCTTTTCCAAGTGATCAATTGCCTTCTATTTAATCCAGATTAATCTTGCTATATTCCTATGCAAAACAATTGAATTAAACTCTTTCCAATCCCAATTCCTTACGTGTTACATGCGTGAATGATATTTCCATTCAATTCACAAACCTAATTATTCACCATGCAAATAACTAAGTCACATGATATCATGCCCAGCTTCTAACCCTAGAATTCCTCTTCTAATTCCTTCTAGAGTAACAAAGTAATTCTTGATCAAATAATTAAGCAATAAGCACAAGACAAGATAAACAACTCACTTTAACATAAATAATTAGAATATAATGAATAACTAATTCATAGCCATAAAAAGTTCAATTGAAATCTCAAAAATAGTTAGTTCATAATTAATGAATTAAAACCAAGAATCCACAACCTAATAGACATCAAAAGATAAAAGTAAGATGAGAGAAGAGAATAGAATCATTTGTCGCCAAATCGATGCTCCCTCTTGCTCTTGCTTCTTGATCTTCAATGGTCTCCAAGTTGCTTCAATCTCCAAAATTAATAAGAACTAGGGTTATTTTCTAATCTAAAGGAGTGTTTAATCTAGGCTAAGCTATGTAATCTCCCTTTATTTTATGCCTTACATCATGTATTTATAGGTTACAAATACAATTTTAGTTTTGGAACAACCCCTATCCTATTTGGAGTCAAAAGGTGTCAAAATTACCCAAAATGCGTCCAGGCCGCACCAAACCTTCCCCAAATACCCCAAATACCGAGTCTCCGCCCTAGTGCCCCTTGCACCAGTAAAACACACTAAAAATCGCGCCCGAAGGCCGCCCCAAAATCTGACATTTTCTCTTCCGACGCGTCCTTTGGGAAAATGGCCATAACTTCTTCGTCCGAACTCCGATTTTGATGATTCAAGATGTTCCGGAAAGAGAAGAAGTAGATCTACAACTTTCATTGTTGAAGTTTGTCGAAATAATGTCAGGAGCTATAGTCAAATTGGCTCCGAAGTGGCTACTGTGTAAATGGCAAGCCGAAAACGCGAATCTAGCCATCCCAAACATCGATCCATGTAACTTTTGTCCCAATTCCTATAAAATAACATAAAACATGCATGAATAGACACACACATAAAAACATCCTAAAAGACTTAAGAACAAAAATAAATTAAGCCCGAATGTATCCAATTCATGGGTATAAAACTCACTCATCATGGATACTTTCATTTCATATAATTCGGGGTCTTACACCTGCACCTTCCATGTTTACAGCCCCGTTGAAGTACAGTTTCCAAAATTGGCCTGTATCTCCTATATAGCCTTGTTGAACTGTCATTACCCCATCTTTCGGGAAATAAGTTTCCAATGGTTCGATTTCCCCTATTGGTGCTTCGGCCAATTGATCTACAATTCCTTGACCTTTGATGGATTTTTGCGTAACATAGATGATGTCGAATTGTTGGAAGATTAGTTGCCACCTGGACAATCGACCATTTAACATGGGCTTGCTGAAAATGTATTTTAGAAGATCCATGCGTCATATGAGATAAATTGTATGACCGTGGAGGTAATGTTGTAACCTCTCGGCGGCTCATGCTAAAGCATATAAGGTCTTTTCAATTAAAGTGTACTTATGCTCATAGATGCTAAACCTTTTACTGAGATAATAGATGGCTCTTTCCTTGCCTCTATTGTCTTTCTGCCCCAGCATGCAACCCATGTTGTTGGCATTGACTGATAATATATATATATATATATATATATATATATATATATATATATATATGAAAAGTGGAACTTTGTCCCTTGGAGGCACCAAAACAGGAGCTTTAATCAACTGTTTCTTGATGGCAATGAAGGTTTTTTGATATTCCATATTCCACTTCTCAGAGAAATTTTTCCTTAATAGCTTGAAGATGGGCTTACAAGTTGTTGTAAGCTAAGAGATGAATCTGCTTATGAAATTAATTCTCCCTAGGATTCCCCGTATCTCCAGTAAGACCCCGAATTATATGAAATGAAAGTATCCAATTTTTTTATAATTATTATTCTATTTAATAAATGGTTTAATTGATAAATGGTTAAAGTTAAGTGTGATATTTGAAAATTTTGCAAAGTAAGCAAGTTGATAAAAAATATTTGTTGTGTCGGGGAATATTCGTTTGGTCGGGGAATATTCTTTTTGTCAGGGAATATCCGTATGACGACACCATCATTGGTGGACCCCATAACTAATAATCTGTCGAGAAAGTTAAAAACGACGAAATAACTTTTATAAAAATAACGGTGAAAGTTTTACTGAGTTAACTGTTGTAATACACGGTGGTAAAAATACGATGTCTGCTGTGGTTGCATAAGTAGCACTACGGTATTGATGCTTACGTAAAGCCACTAAGTTTACTCAATTATTGCTACAAAGAATTCTTTGCGATAGTATCTCACGTTATTTGATTCAATTATTAACACAGTAACATCTGCATAATATTTTATATTATTAAATTAATAATTAAGATGACAAAGTTATTGATATTATTATTTGCAATATTGACGATGTCTAGAAAGTTCTGTTGAGGAAAGGGGTTTGGTCACCTAATTGTGCGACAATAGGGAGAAATCCTTATCGAAAACTCCTTCTTTCATGGGAATGACCTGGTTGTTAAATATTGTGAGTTATAATATTAATGATGAATAATTGTTAATAGATTAAAAATGTGTTTATTAAAGATAAATGATTTGTGGTAAATATTTATTAAATTTTTGATATAAATATAGGGATTTGTTATGAGGCATTTGTTATAAGTTTAACTTTGTATTTCATGGGAAGATTTACTAATTTTATGGACCGTCGATGGTGGTTTAATAGTTAACCAATATGGACCATTGATGGTGGTTTTAATAGTTAATCAATCTGGACCATTGATGGTGGTTGTAATAGTAAATCAATCTAGACCATTGATGGTGGTTTTAATAGTAAATCAATCTGGACCGTCGGTGGTGGTTTTAAAAGTAAATCAATCTGGACCGTCGGTGGTGGTTTTAAAAGTAAATCAATCTGGATCATCGATGGTATTTTTAAAAGTAAATCAACCTGGACTGTCGATTGTAGTTTTAATAGTAATCAATATGGACCGTCCGTTCTAATAGTAAATCAATCTGGATCATTCGTAAATCAGGTACTATTTAGTCCATTCTCCTATAAATAGAAGCTTAATTCTTCTTTCATTCTCACCAATTCACTGAGATTCACAAGAGACACTATAGAGAGAGAAACTATAGAGAGCAAGAAGAAGAGTATTTTGCTACTTCACTATTGCAGTATCCAGTCTTCTACTAAGGTAAGTGGTATTATTTCTTTCGTATTCATAAGGAATACTATTTTTCGTATTCATCCTTTAATATTTTGGAATAACCTGTCTACGCGGATTACGTACCGCATGACAGGTGAAAATTCATTTGTAGTTTCATATATGATTTCTTTTCATATTCTTAAATCTAAACTTACTATGGTAAGTATTGCTTCTATAATCCCTGAAATTAGTGGAATATCCTTGAGTTTTGCACTTCATCCAGTATCGTTTCATTGAAATATTGATCTGAACTTTCTTATTAAATATCATATTTTTCCTGGGTTACTATTCACAAATTACTATTCACCCGATTATTATTCATTCTAGTATTTTTTACTCGGGGATTCGAAGTACTTTTCATATCGGGGTACTACTCACAAAGTACTATTCACCCAAAAAAAATGTATTTTTTTCTGTCCAAATTATTTTTGATACATGAATATTATACTTGAATTTTACTCCACAAAGCAGTATCATGTTGTCAATTTGGACATTATTAAATTCTGGATAAATTAAATTATAAAACTTTAAAATTTATCATTTGCTTTTATTTAATTGAATTCTTATATCATTGTCATCATCCTCATGCTTATATTGTGATGAAAGTCATCTCTGGCCCGTAGTGCATAGATGGACTGTTGATTGGTATGATTATGACCAGAGATAATTCGGTATAACATGACCTGTAATGTTACAAATGATAAAAGTCCTCATTAGTCCGTAGTACATTGATGGACAGTTGTTGGCATGATCATGATCATCAATGATTACACGAATATCTTTGGCCCGCAGTGTAGGGATAATTCATGGACGTGATACTAATGAATATCCTTGGCCCGTAGTGCAGGGATGATTCGATGATGTGATTTATTTATTAAGCTGAGTCCCAGCGATAAAATTGATGATAAACTTTTTAAATCATAGAAGATAGTAGATATCATGCTCTACTTGACTCTTCTAATGGATTGCTTGTTCCGCTGTAGTTAAACTTGATGTCTATTGTATTTTATCAGTTTAACAATGTTGAAGGCTAAAGATGACTTATTCTGCATTATCTTAGTCATAATATTTCTTACTGGGCTAGTTGAGCTCACCCTTTTGCTTTCATTGTTCTCTTCAGGAAATGAGAACGTAGCCGGGACTAGTCGGGGAACGGAGTGATGGTCCGAGATGCTTGTTTTAGTAGTCCTCACTATTTAGTGTTATAATAAATGTAATGAGGATTGAATTTGAGTTTGGATATTGTCTATGAAACAATATTCATGTGAAAACTCTAAGCTCATGTTGTATAATTAAGTTTATATTTGTATTCAGTACCATGTATTTGACGACCCAAGATGGGTGATGTATACCTATTTTAGGGGCGTCACAGTTGGTATCAAAGCTTAGGGATATAATCCCTGGTTTAGATGTGAGACTAGAACTAGGAGGGGAGAGACGGGTAATTCCTTCGCTAGTATGACCTACCTAAGTTTATTTGGCATTTAATTGGTTGGTCAGAGTATAGGGATATTATGTGGTATGTTAATTACCCTTATTTTGTGGCAGTATTTGAAAATGGCATCTGAAAATGTTGAGATAAGCAATGGAGCACAGGAGACCGTTGAGTCAACACAGATCAATAACCAGGATAATGTGCATCAGGAAGGCAGTAATCCTCAGGTAAACAACAAGACCGACCAAATGATGAACGATGGGTTGTTCAGAAGCTTTATGCAATTCAAACAACATCAGGCGAGAGAGACTCTTGTTCAAAATGCAGGTGGAAATACTGGCAACTCTTGGATGGTCATCGCTAAGCAGTTCAAGGAGCTGGAACCACCAGAGTTTTAAGGAAAGCCAGAACCACTCAAGGAAGAGAAGTGGATAAAGCAGATCACCAAGATATTTGATGTCTTGGGTTGCTCCAAGGAGTAAAAGGTTCTTTTTTCCACCTTCATGTTTAGAGGAGAGGCAGATTACTGGTGGGAATCCGTAAAACGTACTCAGCCTGTCGCACTCAAAATGTCTTGGGAGAAGTTCCAAGAACTGTTCAACTGTTCAAAATGTCTTGGGAGATTGTGAGATCCCAAATTTTATGAAATAAAAGTATTCAATTTTCTTATAAATATTATTTTATTTCGTAAATGGTTAAATTGATAAAAGGTTAAAGTTAAGGGTGATATTTGAAATTTTTTGCAAAGTAAGCAAGTTATTATTCGTTGTGCCGGGGAATATTCGATTGGTCGGGGAATATTCATTTTCACATGGAATATTCGTACGACAGCATAATCATTGGTGGACCCCACAACGGAAGTATTGTCGTATTTAGAAAATGACAGAATTATCTTTTTATAAAAATAACTACGAAAGTGTTACCGTTAAAATTGTTGAACTACCCTAGTAGTAAAAGTACGAAATCGCATGGTTGCGTAGTAGCACTAGTATTGATTATTGATGCTTACGTAAGAAGTCACTTTCGGTTATACTCAATTATTGCTACGATGAATTGTTTGCATCATATCTCTCATATTGTTGATTCAATTATTGTCACAGTATCATCTGCATAATATGTTATATTATTAAATCAATAATTGAGACGACATAGTTTCATATTATTATTTGTAATATTGATAATGTCTAGAAGTTCTGTCAAGGAGAGGTTTGGTCACCTAATTACGCTCCAATAAGGAGAAATCCTTATCGGAAAGCCCTCTCTTTCCTGGGAATGACCTGGTTGTTAAATATTGTGAATTATAATATTAATGATAAATAAGTTCGTGTTGATTAATGATGAAATTTATAGTTCCATTATGTTGGAATTATTAGTGTTAGTGAAAATCGACATTTATTTCGATAATAATTGATGTCTGAAAGTTATATTGACCAATTGGGTAAATAATAGGATAAATGAAAAATTAATTGCTATTAATTCACATGATTATAACTATTTATTCACATGTGTGTACTATTGATTCACATTCATTTACTATTAGGGGAGTTGGTGCATGATTGATAATATTTGCATGACTAAGTTAAAAATGGAGGTATAGATGGAGGAGGTACTATACTATAATTCATATTTTCACATGATTATAACTATTGATTCACATGATTGAACTATTGATTCACATTATTTACTATTAGGGGAGGTGGTGCAAGTTTGATAATACTTGCATGACTAAATTAAAAATAAAGGAAAAGAGGAAGGTATTATACTATAATATTTCGAGCCCCAAAACGTGCAATTATTGAAACTATATTTTCCTATAAATAGAAGCTCATTCCTTCATTATTTTTTACCAATTCACTAAAGCTATAGAGCAATTATTATAGAGAGAAAGAAGAAGAGAAGTCTGCTACCTCACTATTCCAGTATCCAGTCTTCTTCTGAGGTAAGGGATATTATTATTATAGTAAGGGGTATTATTACTTTCGTATTCATGAAGAGAGCTATTGTTATTCAATTCCTTATTATTATGTTGGAATAACCTGTCTATGCGAAGTACTACATACATGGTGAAATTCTTCTCTTATTCCATTATTTATTATTATGTTAGAATAACCTGTCTATGCGAAGTACCGCATACATGGTGAAATTCTTCTGTTATTCCATTCTTTATCATTCTGTTGGAATATCCTGTCTGTGCGGATTATGCAAGACCTGGTTCCATTCTTTATTATTCTGTTGGAATATCCTATCTGTGCGTATTACGCATGACCTGGTTCCATTATTTATTATTACATTGGAATAACTTTTGCATGCGGTCTATCGCATGCACGGTGAATTCTTTTGTTATTCCATTCTTTATTATTACATTTGGAATAACTTTGTCTATGTGGATTACCGCATGCATGGTGAATGATCCTTCATATTCATTCCTTATTAAATTGTGGAAATTATCATCTCACGTGGATTACTGCGTGGTGTGAAAATCCATTTGCGATTTCATATATTCTATTATACTCATTATGAGATATCATTTCTTTTGTACTGCGTCATGGAATATCATTTTCTTTGGTATTTTTTTTTTGAGTTACTATTTACGGGTTACTATTCACCCAGTTACTATTCACTCTAGTATTATTCACTCGGGTATTCGGGGCACTTTTCGTGTCAGAGTATTATTCACGAGTTACTATTTACGGGTTACTATTCACCCAAATTACTATTCACCCGAATAATATTCACTCGGGTATTTGGGGTACTTTTCATGTTGGGGTACTATTCACGAGGTACTATTCCCGAAGTACTATTTACAGGGTACTATTCACGGGGTACTATTTACCCAAAAGATATTGTGGCGACCCCAAATCCGGGTACTTGAAACCCGAACTCGGTTCTCCATGATACCATTTCTTTAAGCTGAATAATACTAAATAATAATACATTCGAACTTAATTTACATACATCAAAGTTTACTTCCCAAGGTACGTGACCTTCAAATACATTCCTTAAAATACGACAATAGATTCCATTGTCTTACTAACTATAACCATTAACTCATACTAAATCTCATTCGAATGACTTTTCTTTTTCCTTGTTAGTACAGGCCTTCAATTCGATCGTCACGTGTCTTGAAAACATTTAATTTAAGCAAGGATGAGCATTCGAGTGCCCAACAAGTAATAGCAATTATATATATAAGTTTGAAAGAATATAAGTATTCTCTTTCCATAACACTTCTACAAATCGAATCGAAAGTTGTGAAGTAATCAGATCTTGATAAAAATTCACATAACAACTCTCTTTCAATTTCTTGAAATTAGGCACCACCCATGAATAGGGTTTAAGAAACATACTATGAACATGGTTTTTCATTTTCGAAAAGGTTTAGCAGAAATTCATCCGCAAACCATCATAACTTACAGACGCGGAGGGTGATCACCAGATTGTACCCTGTATTGATCAATACTACATAACTTGAACGAAATTCATCGCTCACCCTTTGTCCGCAAAGCGCGCATAAAAATTTTCCCATTATCGGGATGTTCATACATGCACGGTTCCAAACCCAAGGTTTTTAATCTTGCTCAACAATAATATGTAATTCAACATATATGTATATGGGTAATTGACAAAGGTATATCAACATGTGAATAAATGCCATGATTATCCAAGTGGGGACACTTGTATAACCATTTAGAACTCAATGAACAGAATATATATCTGAGCTAACATGTTGATAATCAAAGCGTACATAATCTGTACAGGAATAGAAAAGAATTCTGAAACTTCTTACTCATGTCCATTGCATAAAGGAAATGCAAAGGTAAGATACTTGCCTGATTTGCTGATTACAAATCTCAACTTAGGTTTTATCTCTTTATCACAACCTATCAAGAATCAGATCATTCGTTCGATTAGAACAATATATCATAACACATAAATCTTTATCTATTACAATTGAAAGACATAGTCTAAATCACGTCATCACATAATCGCAGTGATCATACTTTTAGTTCATATTCTACACTTGAAATATTTTTATACATTTTTCAAATATCTCATCCATGTTCTTACAGTAGCCTTTCTTTCTATTATAGGGTCCTCGACATTTGTTTGCTGCATCTTAAACGACTTTATCGGTAAATCTGAGTCTAAGACTCTTATCCTATACCTCAACATCTGTAAATATCAAACATTTTATTTTTAATCATTTTCAATTTTCCGAAATTGAAAAATTTAAAATAATTCAAATCATCACTCTGGGCCTATAGTGATATAACTGCATTATAGGTGTTCCTCAAAACTTCATAACTTCATAATCGGTTCTCAAGTCACTAGTTTGGCCAATTATAATAACTTTCAAACATCTAATCATAATTAAATGATTTAAACATTAAACAATTCCATTATCATTAATAATTAATTTATATTAAACTATTAATGAAACCATTGCCAAAATATAAAAGTTATTTATAATAACTCAAACTATTTTTAAAATATTTATATTACCCTTAAATGATTTTTAAAACAATTAAAATCATTTTTAAATAATCACCATTAATATATAAATATTAATGTACTATTCATCCAAATATTAAAAGTCATTAATTATAACTTAAAATATTTTTAAATCCTTAATATCCTCTTTAAATGATTTTTAAATAAATAAAACTATTTTTAAACTATTTATTTAATAATAATTATTAAATAAACTAAATATCATTAATATTATCTTAATATCATTAATATTAAATTATTAATGAAATTATCCTTTAAATATTAAAAGTTATATTTTATAACTTAAAATATTTTTAAATACCTTAATTTCATTTAAAATGATTTTTATAATATTAAAATCATTTTTAAACTAAATTATTTAATATAATCATTAAATAACTTTAATATCATTAATATATAATTAATTAATGAAATTCATCACAAAATATTAAAAGTCATGGAAAATAACTCAAAATATTTTCTTATACCATAAAAATAATTTTCATGATTTTTCATGAATTAAAACTATTTTTAAATCATTTATTTAATATTATAATTAAATAAATAAATACCTTTTATATTTCAAAAATATTAAATATTTATGAAATATACTCAAAATAATTAAAACTATTTTTCGGACTTTAAAATAATTTTTCATAATTTATTTGGTATTTTAATAATTAAAAACTAATTTTTTAATTTTTAAATTAATTACCTAAAAATCGAAATTAAAATAATTAAAATCGTCGTTAAAGGCCCCTATAGTGGCATGTAACCATTCGCTATAGGTGTTCTTGAGCCTACCTGAGATCTTCATAAAGCGAATCGAAGGTGGGCTACTTTGGACCGTGAATAACTCTCTCATATTAACGAATTTGGACAATCTATAAATTGGATCTTGTGAGGAAATACAAGAATACAAGATCCAATAAACATAACCTCTAAACAACATTAGATCTGGGAGAAAACGAACCTCAAAGTAGTCAGAGCTGTTCTTCGTGAAGAACAGTTCGTGATGCCTACTTTGGGCCTCTATAACTTGACGATCGTAACGTTTATGTGATCTATCAATTCCGATTAGTATATAAAACATGTAGTACTACAACTCTAACACTTAAAATCATCATAAAAACAATAAATCATGCGGATAAAGTATGGTCAAACCTTGTCGGAAAAAATAACACTTAGAAAATTAAAAATTTTGAATTGAATTTTTCCTAATAATCTTAAATTGACCCACTTTGACCTTAAATAACTCTTAATCCATAATATATATGGACTGATTCGTTTTGGAGCTTATATAACACATGACAAGATACACATAACAACCTTTATAACACAAAACACATTAAAGATAACCGAGATATAAGGCTGACATTTTCCAAAATAATATTTTTGGACACTTAGAATATTTTACGGGTTTGAAGAAACAAAGGTCCAATGCTTAAATCCAACCTACTTTGACCGCTTATAAGTTCCGATCTACAATAGATATGAACTTGATTCCTTTTGAGATTAAAGACCACATATCAGGCTACCTATAACAACTTTTAAACAACAAAACTCGTGATCTACCAAAGAGTTATAGCCTCTGACATTTGGTGAAAAATAACAGAATTCGGTTTTTCTAACTTGTTTAAATCTTCAAATTAGTGCACTTTGATGTTATGGGTCTGTGTTTTACAACCCAGAACATTAATAGACTCCCTATTACACTGCTTTAAACAATCAATTGCATCAATTAACATCTAATCGAAGGATTTCAAAATTAGAGAATTTCATACCTTTTCTAGCTTCGATTTTTGATTTTTTTGGCTTTGATGCTTTTGATTTGTTGTTTATAATGGTTGGGCTTTGATTAGGAGCTTATGGGTAAGAGAATTTCGTTGGCTAGAGCTTGAGAGAGTGTGGCTAGAGAGTTTAGAAAATATTAGTGTGCATTTGCATTATTTCTCCCTCAATCTCTATATATAGACCATGTCAAGTGCCTTGGATGCTCAATAGGGTTGTTATAATTGAGGTGTAATGGTATAGTAGCATGAGGGAATTCTAGAAAACATTGATTAGCTAGCATAATTGAAGATTCCATCAACAATGCTACTAATAATACACTAAAATGGACAAAAAGGGTATTTTGGTAATTTCGCATATAATTTCATGGGCATTCTTGTACATGGCAATTAAATGTAATATTTAATCACTAGATGGCAATTCTTATTATTTATCAATTACTTTCTATCCTTTGGTAAATTAAAATATTTATACTGATAACATCGTAATTAAACCCAATAATTTTAAATTAGGGTTTTGATTGAAAAATTAGGGTTTTCTAATTAGGGTTTCTTAACGCCATCAATTAGGGTTTCTAATTGACCATTAGGGTTCTCTAATTATCATGTATGTTCTAACACGATCGTTTCATGGTCTCTAACTTCAACCGATTAGGGTTGTAATAATTAGGGTTTGTCCTAATTATCGACATACAAAGCAGATTTTAGGGTTTTCTTCTAATTACCACATCTTATACACAAAGAAACCTTCATATATACAGTCTACTACTCGGTCATATCTAAATGGCGAAGTTTAATAATTAGGGTTTCACAACACGGTAATATGTTATGACCTAATTGACCGTCATTGCTCAATATTATCTGTCCGCACATATACAGTACATAATTATTGTACTGTAAAATCATTATAACAATAATATAATATTATTATTCTCATCTCTTGATCATAATCCCAATTCAGGGTTTGGATCTCATATCTGACTTCTGTTCGTACACAACATCGATTATCAAGCTAAAATAATTAACTTAAATATTCTGAACAAATCATATAATAAAATATTTATTATATAATTCTAATTATCACTTCATATATTATTTCCAATCATGTTATCATGGAAAATAATTAATAAAAACATTTCGATTACCAAAATTAATTACCATAAAAATATAATTTCGTAGTAATTAATAATTCCAAAATTATTTCTAATTTTTCAAGTAATAAATATATTCGCATTTATCGTTCACATTACTAGACACTTATTCTCGTCATTAAATCAAAAAAAAAAAATTATACGCAAATTTTTTTATTTATTTTATTTAGGAAATCTCGGGTTATTACATTCCTTCCTCCTTATAAGGATTCCGTCCCTAATCACCGCTTTAAAACTCATACACGTAAGAGTACATAACGCATATAATTCTTGCACATAGACCTCGATCAATACTTGATCGAATCGATCTTCTTATTCTCCATAACGCTTGTCTATCTGATAAACAGAAATTTGATTTCTAAAAGAACTCAAATTCCTTCCTCAAAATTTCTTTAATAAAGAAATCTACTATATGTATATATACAGGAAAATCATATAAAATATTGAAGTTATTCGAATAGAACCTGGAGTTCCATTTCCAGCTGCCACAGTATCCTCAACTGCTACGATATCTTGAAACGACCATAATGAAGACACTTACGGTTTATTTTGTTGTCGCCTTATATCTTCTTTGCATTTCTCGTATTCACATTCCTTATCTCACTTCTCCTTCTTGAATAATCTTTCACCTTATACTCCATTGATTCACAAATAAAACATTATTTATACATTCTTGAATTGGGACAATTGGAAGAGATATGTCTCTTACGCCCCACAAACTTTCTCTTTATCTCATTTCCCTTTATCGTATAGGTGATAAAAGTTATCTTTTTACCCTTCTCATTATCCTAACTATCATAAACGCTTCTCTTGAGTCACTTAATCCTCTATACCCTAGCAATAAGATTGCCTTAAAGTCTTTAAGCGTTCGACGTTCGATTATCTAGTTGATCTTCCACGACTGGTTTTTGTTTTCGTCACGGTGGCATAATCGTAAATTATTCTTTATTTCCTTAGATTCTAAGCCTCATTGTATACGTTCGACATATAACACAAAATTTTCTACTCAAATACTCATGTAATCAAAATATTGGATTTGAAACTTGGTTTACTATATTAACCAATATTCAGATAAATATCTGCTACCTTTATAACAACTTACTTCATTAATCCAACTTGTGACACTCATGGTACTTCCAACCATAGCACTTCACATTAATAGAACCTAACATACCATAACACATATTGCTTTAAACATCTGTTATCCCTTTGTGACTCAAAAGTCGGGATTTAAAATCTTTACCAACATAAAAGTTGAAAATAGTTCAATACTTATCACATATATTACATAACATAACCCATACTACTTATCTACCAAGCCTTTCTTCTCGGACATTCATTCGCTCGATGTCCATCCATTCCACAATTAAAACATCCACATTTCTTATAGTTGGGGCAACGAGGAGAGGTATGTCCCTCACAGCCGCAAATATAACATATCTTCTTCCCTTTCTTCTTATCAGGTTTTCCTAATTCAGGATCTTCTATCTTTCTTTTTCCCTTACCTCTCGGAGCTGAACACGATGTGTTGCTTGAGGCTCCCATCTGGTCAATTTGGATTTTGAGCTTATCTTGCTCTTCCATTGTTTCTTTTAATGCTTTTTGCAGTTGAATATTAAGCAACTTTTCTATCTCCCACAACCTTTCTAGTGAAGAAACCTTGTTCTCCAGATCCTGCACTTTCGTTGATGCTTGAAGCGGCTTGACTTTTAGTGTCTGAATCACTATCTGTCAAATCCACCATTTCTGGATCTGATACTACGTTTTCCACTATAGCCACCTCGTTCGATTTGGGTTCTTGGTAAGCTTCTATTTCAGCTGTTGGCCTCGATATTAGCTTGGGGGTATGGATCTGATCCTTCTTATTCCACATATCTTTTCCACCAGACATCTACATACATAAGTTACCCTGATTAGCATATAGTATATATACACAATCAATCAAGAGTTTTATATACATTGTCTCTTATTTTGTTTGACGATGAATTTATTCAATCCATCTCTATAAACACATCAACGCCTATCTTTCTCTCTAGAAAAGGCGCTCCATCCACTCAGATCGAATCGCATAAAGGCAATGTCTAAAGCTGCTCCAAGGTATATATCCCGTGTCTTTGGCTACTATCTCAACCTTCAATTGTCCTATCTGTATCTCTCTCTGCTCCAACCTCCCTCGTAACTCGACTAATTCTATCTGTGTTCGGTGAATGTCGTCCTTATCTATCTTTTGTTCCAAAATCTGGAGAGTCTGATTACGTGCCTCCGCTTGCTCAAATTTCTAACCTTTAAGTCATCTTTCCTAACTAACAAATCTCTTATCATCTCACCGTCATGTCTCTCCTCGCTAGAGTCCATCGTCTCTTGGGTCAAGGAATTACTATCTTGACTTTCGTCATCCATCCTATGACCACAATAAATGAGACAACATTAATACCGAAATAAAATATGTTCATCGATAAAATGAAGGAATATTTTATTTAGTACCACTTGATGAATCTTCTCGACTCATCATCTATCTAACATATCCTATAATTCTTCACCAGAGTACTTCGTCTCATGGTTCACTGAATATCTATCTTAACTTTCGTTCTCCATTCTACTAAGGTTATAACCTAGGTTTTAGCATTCTAACGTTTATAACCTACAACTTTGATACCAACACTCGTATGCGACCCCAAATCCGGTACTTGAAACCCGAACTCTCGGTTCTCCACGATACCATTTCTTTAAAATTTGAATAATACTAAATAATAATACATTCGAACTTAATTTACATACATCAAAGTTTACTTCCCCAGGTACGTGACCTTCAAATACATTCCTTACAATACCTGACAATAGATTCCATTGTCTTACTAACTATAACCATTAACTCATACTAAATCTCATTCGAATGACTTTTCTTTCCCTTTGTTCGTGTACACGAGCCTTCGTGTCGATCGATAAATCGAAAACATTTAATTTAAGCAAGGATGAGCATTCGAGTGCCCAACAAGTAATAGCAATTATATATATAAGCTGAAAGAATATAAGTATTCTCTTTCCATAACACTTCTACAACGAATCGAAAGTTGTGAAGTAATCTGTACTGATAAAAATTCACATAACAACTCTCTTTCAATTTCTTGAAATTAGGCTCCACCCATGAATAGGGTTTAAGAAACATACTATGAACATGGTTTTTCATTTTCGAAAAGGTTTAGCAGAAATTCATCCATGAAACCATCATAACTTACGCAACGCGGAGGGTGATCACCTTTTTGTACCTGTATTGATCAATACTACATAACTTGAACGAAATTCATCGCTCACCCTTTGTCCGCCGAAGCGCATAAAAATTTTCCCATTATCGGGATGTTCATACATGCCTGGTTCCAAACCCGAAGGTTTTTAATCTTGCTCAACAATAATATGTAATTCAACATATATGTATATGGGTAATTGACAAAGGTATATCAACATGTGAATAAATGCCATGATTATCCAAGTGGGGACACTTGTATAACCATTTAGAACTCAATGAACAGAATATATATCTGAGCTAACATGTTGATAATCAAAGCGTACATAATCTGTACAGGAATAGAAAAGAATTCTGAAACTTCTTACTCATGTCCATTGCATAAAAGAAATGCAAAGGTAAGATACTTGCTGATTTGGTTGATTACAAATCTCAACTTAGGTTTTATCTCTTTATCACAACCTATCAAGAATCAGATCATTCGTTCGATTAGAACAATATATCATAACACATAGTAATCGCTTTATTATTCAAGACAGACATAGTCTAATCACGTCATCACATAATCGCAGTGATCATACTTTTAGTTCATATTCTACACTTGAAATATTTTTATACATTTTTCAAATATCTCATCCATGTTCTTACAGTAGCCTTTCTTTCTATTATAGAGATTCGACATTTGTCGTGCGTCATTCAAGCGACTTTATCGGGTAAATACTGAGTCTAAGACTCTTATCCTATTCCTCAACATCTGTAAATATCAAACATTTTATTTTTAATCATTTTCGAATTTTCCATAAATTGAAAAATTTAAAATAATTCAAATCTGTCACTAACGGGCCTATAGTGATATAACTGTTACTATAGGTGTTCCTCAAAACTTCATAACTTCATAATCTGGGTTCTCAAATCAAATTAGTTTGGTAAATTTATAACTTTCAAAACATCTAATCATAATTAAATGATTTAAACATTAAACAATTCCATTATCATTAATAATTAATTTATATTAAACTATTAATGAAACCATTGCCAAAATATAAAAGTTATTTATAATAACTCAAACTATTTTTAAAATATTTATATTACCCTTAAATGATTTTTAAAACAATTAAAATCATTTTAAATAATCACCATTAATATATAAATATTAATGTACTATTCATCCAAATATTAAAAGTCATTAATTATAACTTAAAATATTTTTAAATCCTTAATATCCTCTTTAAATGATTTTTAAATAAATAAAACCATTTTTAAACTATTTATTTAATAATAATTATTAAATAAACTAAATATCATTAATATTATCTTAATATCATTAATATTAAATTATTAATGAAATTATCCTTTAAATATTAAAAGTTATATTTTATAACTTAAAATATTTTTAAATACCTTAATTTCATTTAAAATGATTTTTATAATATTAAAATCATTTTTAAACTAAATTATTTAATATAATCATTAAATAACTTTAATATCATTAATATATAATTAATTAATGAAATTATCACAAAATATTAAAAGTCATGGAAAATAACTCAAAATATTTTCTTATACCATAAAATAATTTTTCATGATTTTTCATGAATTAAAACTATTTTTAAATCATTTATTTAATATTATAATTAAATAAATAAATACCTTTATATTTCAAAAATATTAAATATTTATGAAATATACTCAAAATAATTAAAAACTATTTTTCGGACTTTAAAATAATTTTTCATAATTTATTTGGTATTTTAATAATTAAAAACTAATTTTTTAATTTTTAAATTAATTTCCTAAAATCGAAAATAAAATAATTAAAATCGTCATTAAAGGCCCCTATATAGCGATGCGTAACTGCATATAGGTGTTCTTGAGCCTACCCATATTCATAAGGCGAGCAAGGTGAAATTTCTTTTGACCGTGAATAACTCTCTCATATTAACGAATTTGGACAATCTATAAATTGGATCTTGTAGAGGAAATACAAGAATACAAGATCCAATAAACATAACCTCTAAACAACATTAGATCTGGGAGAAAACGAACCTCAAAGTAGCTGTCAGAGCTGTTCTTCGTGAAGAACAGTTCGTGATGCCTACTTTTGGCCTCTATAACTTGACGATCGTGTAACGTTTATGTGATCTATCAATTCCAGTGTGTATAAAATATATAGTACTACAACTCTAACACTTAAAATCATCATAAAAACAATAAATCATGCAGATAAAGTATGGTCAAACCTTGTCAGAAAAATTAACACTTAGAAAATTACAGAAACTTGCCCGAATTTTCCTGTCAATCTTAAATCAACCCACTTTGACCTTAAATAACTCTTAATCCATAATATATATGGACCTGATTCGTTTTGGAGCTTATATAACACATGACAAGATACACATAACAACCTTTATAACACAAAACACATTAAAGATAACCGAGATATAAGGCCTGACATTTTCCAAAATAATATTTTTTGGACACTTAGAATATTTTCTGGGTTTGAAGAACAGCCGGTCAATGCCGGTCAACCTACTTTGACCGCTTATAAATCCCGATCTACAATAGATATGAACTTGATTCCTTTTGGAGATTAAAGACCACATATCAGGCTACCTATAACAACTTTTAAACAACAAAACTCGTGATCTACCAAAGAGTTATAGCCTCTGACATTTGGTGAAAAATAACAGAATTCGGTTTTTCCAACTTGTTTAAATCTTTAAATTCGTGCACTTTGATGTTATGGGTCTGTGTTTTACAACCCAGAACATTAATAGACTCCCTATTACACTACTTTAAACAATCAATTGCATCAATTAACATCTAATCGAAGGATTTCAAAATTAGAGAATTTCATACCTTTTCTAGCTTCGATTTTTGATTTTTTTGGCTTTGATGCTTCTGATTTGTTGTTTGTAATGGTTGGTCTTTGATTAGGAGCTTATGGGTAAGAGAATTTTGTTGGCTAGAGCTTGAGAGAGTGTGGCTAGAGAGTTTAGAAAATATTAGTGTGCATTTGCATTATTTCTCCCTCAATCTCTATATATAGACCATGTCAAGTGCCTTGGATGCTCAATAGGGTTGTTATAATTGAGGTGTAATGGTATAGTAGCATGAGGGAATTCTAGAAGCCATTGATTAGCTAGCATAATTGAAGATTCCATCAATAATGCTACTAATAATACACTAAAGTGGACAAAAAGGGTATTTTGGTAATTTCGCATATAATTTCATGGGCATTCTTGTACATGGCAATTAAATGTAATATTTAATCACTAGATGGTAATTCTTATTATTTATCAATTACTTTCTATCCTTTGGTAAATTAAAATATTTATATAATAACATCGTAATTAAACCCAATAATTTTAAATTAGGGTTTTGATTGAAAAATTAGGGTTTTCTAATTAGGGTTTCTTAACGCCATCAATTAGGGTTTCTAATTGACCATTAGGGTTCTCTAATTATCTCGTGTATGTTCTAACACGATCGTTCTGGTCTCTAACTTCAACCGATTTGGGGTTGTAATAATTAGGGTTTGTCTAATTATCGACATACTGACGATGATTTTTAGGTTTTCTTCTAATTACCTACAGGCATCTTATACACGCAGTAACCTTCATATACACAGTCACTACTACTCACCATATCTCAATGGCGGAGTTTAATAATTAGGGTTTCACAAAGACGCATAATATGTTATGACCTTATTGACCGTCATTGCTCAATATTATCTGTCCGCACATATACAGTATATAATTATTGTACTGTAAAATCATTATAACAATAATATAATATTATTATTCTCATCTCTTGATCATAATCCCAATTCAGGGTTTGGATCTCATATCTGACTTCTGTTCGTACACAACATCGATTATCAAGCTAAAATAATTAACTTAAATATTCTGAACAAATCATATAATAAAATATTTATTATATAATTCTAATTATCACTTCATATATTATTTCCAATCATGTTATCATAGAAAATAATTAATAAAAACATTTCTGATTACAGAAATTAATTACCATAACAATATAATTCGTAGTAATTAATAATTCCAAAATTATTTCTAATTTTTCAAGTAATAAATATATTCGCATTTATCGTTCACATTACTAGACACTTATTCTCGTCATTAAATCAAAAAAAAAAAAATTATACGCAAATTTTCTTATTTATTTTATTTAGGAAATCTCGGGTTATTACATTCACCCTCCCTTATAAGGATTCCGTCCCCGGAATCACCGCTTTAAAACTCATACACAGAAGAGTACATAACGCATATAATCCTTGCACATAGATCTCGATCAATACTTGATCGAACTGATCTTTAACTATTCTCCATAACGTTTGTCTATCTGATAAACAGAAATTTGATTTCTAAAAGAACTCAAATTCCTTCCTCAAAATTTCTTTAATAAAGAAATCTACTATATGTATATATACAGGAAAATCATATAAAATATTGAAGTTATTCGAATAGAACCTGGAGTTCCATTTCCAGCTGCCACAGTATCCTCAACTGCTACGATATCTTGAACGACCATAATGAAGACACTTACGGTTTATTTTGTTGTCGCCTATATCTTTCTGTCATTTCTCGTATTCACATTCCTTATCTCACTTCTCCTTCTTGAATAATCTTTCACCTTATACTCCATTGATTCACAAATAAAACATTCGCTATACATTCTTGAATTGGGACAATTGGAAGAGATATGTCTCTTCTGCCCAAAAACTTTCTCTTTATCTCATTTCCCTTTTATCGTATAGGTGATAAAAGTTATCTTTTGTCCTTTCTCTGTTATCCTAACTATCATAAACGCTTCTACTGAGTCACTTAATCCTCTATACCCTAGCAATAAGATTGCCTTAAAGTCTTTGGCGTTCGACGTTCGATTATCTAGTTGATCTTCCACGAATCGTTTTTCGTTTTTAAATCACGGTGGCATAATCGTAAATTATTCTTCATTTCCTTAGATTCTAAGCCTCATTGTATACGTTCGACATATAACACAAAATTTTCTACTCAAATACTCATGTAATCAAAATATTGGATTTGAAACTTGGTTTACTATATTAACCAATATTCAGATAAATATCTGCTACCTTTATAACAACTTACTTCATTAATCCAACTTGTGACACTCATGGTACTTCCAACCATAGCACTTCACATTAATAGAACTTAACATACCATAGCACATATTGCTTTAAACATCTGCTATCCCTTTGTGACTCAAAAGTCGGGATTTAAAATCTTTACCAACATAAAAGTTGAAAATAGTTCAATACTTATCACATATATTACATAACATAACCCATACTACTTATCTACCAAGCCTTTCTTCTCGGACATTCATTCGCTCGATGTCCTTCCATTCCACAATTAAAACATCCACCTTTCTTATAGTTGGGGCAACGAGGAGAGGTATGTCCCTCACAACCGCAAATATAACATATCTTCTTCCCTTTCTTCTTATCAGGTTTTCCTAAGTCAGGATCTTCTATCTTTCTTTTCCTTTACCTCTCGAGTGAAACACGATGTGTTGCTTGAGAGCTCCCATCCGGTCAATTTGGATTTTGAGCTTATCTTGCTCTTCCATTGTTTCTTTTAATGCTTTTTGCAGTTGAATATTAAGCAACTTTTCTATCTCCCACAACCTTTCTAGTGAAGAAACCTTGTTCTCCAGATCCTGCACTTTCGTTGATGCTTGATCAGCTTCAACTTTAGTGTCTGAATCACTATCTGTCAAATCCACCATTTCTGGATCTGATACTACGTTTTCCACTATAGCCACCTTGTTCGATTTGGGTTTTTGGTAAGCTTCTATTTCAGCTGTTGGCCTCGATATTAGCTTGGGGGTATGGATCTGATCCTTCTTATTCCACATATCTTTTCCACCAGACATCTACATACACAAGTTACCCTGATTAGCATATAGTATATATACACAGCAATCAAGAGTTTTATATACGTTGTCTCTTATTTTGTTTGACGATGAATTTATTCAATCCATCTCTATAAACACATCAACGCCTATCTTTCTCTGCCGAAAGGCAGCTCCATCCACTCTGCATCGAATCGCATAAAGGCAATGTCTAAAGCCTGCTCCAAGGTATATATCCTGGTGTCTTTGGCTTCTATCTCAACCTTCAATTGTCCTATCTGTATCTCTCTCTACTCCAACCTCCCTCGTAACTCGACTAATTCTATCTGTGTTCGGTGAACAGCGTCCTTGTACTGCTGTTCCAAAATCTGGAGAGTACGATTCTGTGCCTCCGCTTGCTCAGCTCTAACCTTTAAGTCATCTTTCCTAACTAACAAATCTCTTATCATCTCACTGTCTGTATACTCCTCGCTAGAGTCCATCGTCTCTTGGGTCAAGGAATTACTATCTTGACTTTCGTCATCCATCCTATGACCACAATAAACGAGACAACATTAGTACCGAAATAAAATATGTTCATCGATAAAATGAAGGAATATTTTATTTAGTACCACTTGATGAATCTTCTCGACTCATCATCTATCTAACATATCCTATAATTCTTCACCAGAGTACTTTGTCTCATGGTTCACTGAATATCTATCTTAACTTTCGTTCTCCATTCTACTAAGGTTATAACCTAGGTTTTGCATTCCTAACATTTATAACCTACAGCTTTGATACCAACCTGTGGCGACCCCAAATCCGGGTACTTGAAACCCGAACTGCTTCTCTCCACGATACCATTTCTTTAAGTCAATAATACTAAATAATAATACATTCGAACTTAATTTACATACATCAAAGTTTACTTCCCAGTGCGACCTTCAAATACATTCCTTAAAATACCCGACAATAGATTCCATTGTCTTACTAACTATAACCATTAACTCATACTAAATCTCATTCGAACAGCTTTTCTTTTCCCTTGTTCGTGCCTGAGCCTTCAGGTCGATCGTACGTAACTGAAAACATTTAATTTAAGCAAGGATGAGCATTCGAGTGCCCAAAAGTAAGTAATAGCAATTATATATATAAGTCGAAAGAATATAAGTATTCTCTTTACATAACACTTCTACAACGAATCAAAAGTTGTGAAGTAATCAAATCGATAAAAAGATTCACATAACAACTCTCTTTCAATTTCTTGAAATTAGGCTCCACCCATGAATAGGGTTTAAGAAACATACTATGAACATGGTTTTTCATTTTCAAAAAGGTTTAGCGAAATTCATCCGCAAACCATCATAACTTACGGCACGGAGGGTGATCACCTCACAGTACCTCTCGATTGATCAATACTACATAACTTGAACGAAATTCATCGCTCACCCCTTGTCCGCCAAGCGCATAAAAATTTCCCCATTATCTGGATGTTCATACATACCGGTTCCAAACCCAAGGTTTTAATCTTGCTCAACAATAATATGTAATTCAACATATATATATATGAGTAATTGAAAAGTATATCAACATGTGAATAAATGCCATGATTATCCAAGTGGGGACACTTGTATAACCATTTAGAAATCAACTTAATGTAATATATATCCGAGCTAACATGTTGATAATCAAAGCGCATATAATCAGTACAGAATAGAAAAAATTCTCAAACTTCTTACTCATGTCCATTGCATAAAGGAAATGCAAAGGTAAGATACTTGCCGATTCACGATTACAAATCTCAACTTAGGTTTTATCTCTTTATCACAACCTATCAATAATCGATCATTCGCTCGATTAGAACAATATATCATAACACATAGTACCGCTTATTACAACAAGACATATAGTCTAATCACGCCATCACATAATCGCAGTGATCATACTTTTAGTTCATATTCTATACTTGAAATATTTTTATACATTTTTCAAATATCTCACCCATGCTCTTACAGTAAGTCTTTTCTTTCTATTATATAGGTTCTCGACATTTGTTTGCCAAGCATCGACAAACCTTTTATCGGTAAATACCGAGTCTAAGACTCTTATCCTATACCTCAACATCTCAGAATATCAAACATTTTATTTTTAATCATTTTCAATTTTCCGTAAATTGAAAAATTTAAAATAAATCAAATCATTACTCAAGGGCTTATAGTGATATAACTGCTACTATAGGTGTTCTTCATCAAACTTCGACTTCATAACCTGCTCTCAAGTCACCTAGTTTTTGGCCATTATAACTTTCAAACATCTAATCATAATTAAATGATTTAAACATTAAACAATTCCATTATCATTAATAATTAATTTATATTAAACTATTAATGAAACCATTGCTAAAATATAAAAGTTATTTATAATAACTCAAACTATTTTTAAAATATTTATATTATCCTTAAATGATTTTTAAAACAATTAAAATCATTTTTAAATAATCACCATTAATATATAAATATTAATGTACTATTCATCCAAATATTAAAAGTCATTAATTATAACTTAAAATATTTTTAAATCCTTAATATCCTCTTTAAATGATTTTTAAATAAATAAAACTATTTTTAAACTATTTATTTAATAATAATTATTAAATAAACTAAATATCATTAATATTATCTTAATATCATTAATATTAAATTATTATTAATGAAATTATCCTTTAAATATTAAAAGTTATATTTTATAACTTAAAATATTTTTAAATACCTTAATTTCATTTAAAATGATTTTATAATATTAAAATCATTTTTAAACTAAATTATTTAATATAATCATTAAATAACTTTAATATCATTAATATATAATTAATTAATGAAATTCATCACAAAATATTAAAAGTCATGGAAAATAACTCAAAATATTTTCTTATACCATAAAATAATTTTTCATGATTTTTCATGAATTAAAACTATTTTTAAATCATTTATTTAATATTATAATTAAATAAATAATACCTTTTTATATTTCAAAAATATTAAATATTTATGAAATATACTCAAAATAATTAAAAACTATTTTTCTTTAACTTTAAAATAATTTTTCATAATTTATTTGGTATTTTTAATAATTAAAAACTAATTTTTCTAATTTTTAAATTAATTTCCGGAAAATCGTAAATTAAAATAATTAAAATCGTCATAAAGGCCCCTATAGTGACGTAACTGTCGCTATAGGTGTTCTTGAGCCTACCCAGATCTTCATAAGGCAGAACCGAGTGGGCTACTTTGACCGTGAATAACTCTCTCATATTAACGAATTTGGACAATCTATAAATTGGATCTTGTAGAGGAAATACAAGAATACAAGATCCAATAAACATAACCTCTAAACAACATTAGATCTGGGAGAAAACGAACCTCAAAGTAGTCATCGAGTCGTTTCTTCGTGAAGAACAAATCAGATGCCTACTTTTGGCCTCTATAACTCGACGATCGTAACGCTTATGTGATCTATCAATTCCAAAGGTGTATAAAATATGTAGGAATACAACTCTAACACTTAAAATCATCATAAAAACAATAAATCATGCAGAGATAAAGTATGGTCAAACCTTGTCGTAAAATTAACACTTAGAAAATTCAATCGGTCACGAGAATTTTCCTATCCAATGCCGGCCAACCCACTTTCGACCTTAAATAACTCTTAATCCATAATATATATGGACCTCGATTCGCTTTTGGAGCTTATATAACACATGACAAGATACACATAACAACCTTTATAACACAAAACACATTAAAGATAACCGAGATATAAGGCCCCGACATTTTCCAAAATAATATTTTCTGGACACTTAGAATATTTTCTGGTTTCAAGAATAAATGGCCAATGCCGGCCAACCTACTTTGACCGCTTATAAATCCCGATCTACAATAGATATGAACTTGATTCCTTTTGGAGATTAAAGACCACATATCAGGCTACCTATAACAACTTTTAAACAACAAAACTCGTGATCTACTAAAGAGTTATAGCCTTCCCGACATTTGGTGAAAAATAATGTAATCTCGCTTTTTCCAACTTGTTTAAATCTTCAAATTTGTGCACTTTGATGTTATGGGTTCTGAATTTTACAACCCGTAACATTAATAGACTCCCTATTACACTACTTTAAACAATCAATTGCATCAATTAACATCTAATCAAAGGATTTCAAAATTAGAGAATTTACCACTTTTTCTAGCTTCGATTTTTGGATTTTTTTGGCTTTGATGCTTCGATTTGTTGTTTGTAATCGTTGGTCTTTGATTAGGAGCTTATGGGTAAGAGTTTTGGGAGCTAGAGCTTGAGAGAGTGTGGCTAGAGAGTTTAGAAAATATTAGTGTACAAAAATGCTTATTTCTCCCCAATCTATTTATATAGATAAATTCAAATGCCTCGATGCTCAATCGGGTTGATATAATTGAGGTGTAATGGTATAGTAGATGCTCAAATTCTAGGGTAGTGATTGATTAGCTAGATTAATTGAAGATTCCATCAACAATGCTACTAATAATACACTAAATGGACAAAAAGGGTATTTTGGTAATTTCACATATAATTTCATGGGCATTCTTGTACATGGCAATTAAATGTAATATTTAATCACTAGATGGTAATTTTATTATTTATCAATTACTTTCTATCCTTTGGTAAATTAAAATATTTATACAATAACATCGTAATTAAACCCAATAATTTTAAATTAGGGTTTTCTATTGAAAAATTAGGATTTTCTAATTAGGGTTTCTTAACGCCATCAATTAGGGTTTCTAATTGACCATTAGGGTTTCTAATTATCTCGTGTATGTTCTAACATAGTCATTACGGCCTCTAACTTCAACCGATTAGGGTTGTAATAATTAGGGTTTGTCCTAATTATCGACATACACAAATGAGAATTAGGGTTTTTCTTCTAATTACCGACATCTTATACACAAAGAACCTTCATATACACAAGAAACTTCATATATACTACTCACCATATCTCATAATCTAAGTTTAATAATTAGGGTTTCACAAAGACGGTAATATGCTATGACCTTATCAATCGATCATCGCTCGCTCAATATTATCTCGTCATATATACACAAAGATATAATTATTGTATCAGAAAATCATTATAACAATAATATAATATTATTATTCTCATCTCTTGATCACAATCCCAATTCGTGGTTTGATCTCATATCCGACTTCTTTTTCTTACACAAACATCGATAATCAAGTTAAAATAATTAACTTAAATATTCTCAACAAATCATATAATAAAATATTTATTATATAATTTCAATTATCACTTCATATATTATTTCCAATCATGTTATCATGGAAAATAATTAATAAAAAACATTTTCGATTACGTAAATTAATTACCATAAAATATAATTTATAGTAATTAATAATTCCAAAATTATTTCTAATTTTTCAAGTAATAAATATATTCGCATTTATCATTCACATTACTGTACACTTATTCTCGCTATTAAATAAATAAAAAAAAAATTTATACGCAAAATTTCTTAATTATTTTATATAGAAAATCTCAAGCTATTACATTCACCTCCTTTATAAGGATTCCGTCCCCTAATCACCGCTTAAAAAACTCATACACGTAAGAGTACATAACGATATAATCCTTCAAGACATAGATCTCGATCAATACTTGATCGAACTCGATCTTTAACTATTCTCCATAACGTTTTTTTTTTCGATAAATGTAAATTTGATTAAAAGAACTCAAAATTCTCCTTCAAAATTTCTTTAATAAAGTAATCTACTATATGTATATATACAGAAAATCATATAAAATATTTAAGTTATTCGATAGAACTCGAGTTCCATTTCCAAATGCCACAAGATCCTCAATCTGCTACGATATATCTCGAACGACCATAATGAAGACACTTACGGCTTATTTTGTTGTCGCCATATCTTCATTCATTATTTCTCGATTCACATTCCTTATCTCACTTCTTTTCTTTCACCTTATATAATCTTTCATCTTATACTCCATTGATTCATAAATAAAACATTCGCTATACATTCTTGAATTGGGACAATTGGAAGAGATATGTCTCTTCCGCCCACAAACTTTCTTTATCTCATTTCCTTTATCGATAGGTGATAAAAGTTATCTTTTGCCCTTTCTCTCGTTATCCTAACTATCATAAACGCTTCTATCGAGTCACTTAATCCTCTATACCCTAGCAATAAGATCGCCTTAAAGTCTTTAAGGCGCTCGACGCTCGATTATCTAGTTGATCTTCCACGACCGGTTTTCGCTTTTACTCACTTGTGACATAATCATAAATTATTCTTCATTTCCTTACATTCTAAGCCTCATCGATAACGCTCGATATAACACAAAATTTTCTACTCAAATAATCATGTATTCAAAATATTAAATTTTGAAACTTGGTTTACTATATTAACCAATATTCGTATAAATGTCTCGCTATCTTTATAACAACTTACTTCATTAATCTAACATAAACTCATTCATTAATAGAACTTAACATACCATATCACATATTGCTTTAAACATCTCGCTATCCCTTTCAGACTACAAAAAATGGGATTTAAAATCTTTACCAACATAAAAGTTGAAAATAGTTCATTACTTATCACATATATTACATAACATAACCCATACTACTTATCTACTAAGCCTTCTTCTTTCCTGACATTCATTCGCTTCGATGTCCTTCCATTCCACAATTAAAACATCCACCTTTCTTATAGTTGGGGCAACGAGGAGAGAGTATGTCCCTCACAACCGCAAATATAACATATCTTCTTCCCTTTCTTCTTATCGTTTTCCTAAGTCGATCTTCTATCTTTCTTTTTCCTTACCTCTCTGAGTCGCATACGATGTGTTGCTTGAGGCTCCCATCCGTCAATTTGGATTTTGAGCTTATCTTGCTCTTCCATTGTTTCTTTTAATGCTTTTCGCAGCTTGAATATTAAGCAACTTTTCTATCTCCCACAACCTTTCTAGTGAAGAAACCTTGTTCTCCGTGATCCTCGCACTTTCGCTTGATGCTTGATCAAATTTCAACTTTAGTGTCTCGAATCACTATCCACAAATCCACCATTTCGGATCTGATACTACGCTTTCCACTATAGCCACCTTGTCCGATTTGGGTTCTTGGTAAGCTTCTATTTCAAATTCATTGGCCTCGATATTAGCTTGGGGGTATGGATCCGATCCTTCTTATTCCACATATCTTTTCCACCGTATATCTACATACATAAGTTACCCCGACATTAGCATATAGTATATACACAACAATCAAGAGTTTTATATACGTTGTCTCTTATTTTGTTTGACGATGAATTTATTCAATCCATCTCATCAATGCGCCTATCTTTCTCTCGCCGAAAGGCAGCCCATCCACTTTGTGTCGAATCGCATAAAGGCAATGTCTAAAGCCCGCCCAAGGTATATATCCCGTGTGTCTTTGGCTTCTATCTCAACCTTCAATTGTCCTATCTCAGATCTCTCTACCCAACCTCCTCGTAAATCTCTACTAATTCTATTCAGTTCTATGAAACAACGCCCTTGTATCGTTGTTCCAAAATCTGGAGAGTACGATTCTGCGCTCCGCTTGCTCAAATTTCTAACCTTTAAGTCATCTTTCCTAACTAACAAATCTCTTATCATCTCACCGTCTCAGGTACTCCTCGCTAGAGTCCATCGCCTCTCGGGTCAAGGAATTACTATCTTGACTTTCGCCATCCATCCTATGACCACAATAAACGAGACAACATTAGTACCGAAATAAAATATGTTCATCGATAAAATGAAGGAATATTTTATTTAGTACCACTAAATCTTCTCGAATCTCATCAACTCATCATATCCTATAATTCTTCACCGTAGTACTTTGCCTCCTGGTTCACCTAATATCTATCTTAACTTTCGCTTCCATTCTACTAAGGTTATAACCTAGGTTTTGCATTCCTAACGCTTATAACCTACATGCTTTTGATACCAACCTCGTATGCACCCCAAATCCTGATACTTTGAAACCCGAACTCTGCTCTCCACGATACCATTTCTTTAAGTCAATAATACTAAATAATAATACATTCAAACTTAATTTACATACATCAAAGTTTACTTCCCTGTGCACGTGACCTTCAAATACATTCCTTAAAATACTCGATAATAGATTCCATTGTCTTACTAACTATAACCATTAACTCATACTAAATCTCATTCAATAGCTTTTCTTTTCCCTTGTTCGTGCTCGAGCCTTCAGTCGATCGACGAATCGAAAAAACATTTAGTTTAAGCAAGGATGAGCATTCGAGTGCCCAAAGAAGTAATAGCAATTATATATATAAGTCGAAAGAATATAAGTATTCTCTTTACATAACACTTCTACAACGAATCAAAAGTTGTGAAGTAATCAGATCGATAAAAATTCACATAACAACTCTCTTTCAATTTCTTGAAATTAGGCTACACCCATGAATAGGGTTTAAGAAACATACTATGAACATGGTTTTTCATTTTCAAAAGGTTTAGCGTAAATTCATCCGCAAAACCATCATAACTTACGGGTACGGAGGGTGATCACTTTCATTGTACCTCAGATTATCAATACTACATAACTTGAACGAAATTCATCACACCCTTTGTCCGCCAAGCGCATAAAAATTTTCCCATTATCTGGATGTTCATATATGCCCGGTTCCAAACCCAAGGTTTTAATCTTGCTCAACAATAATATGTAATTCAACATATATGTATACTGGGTAATTGAAAAAGTATATCAACATGTGAATAATGCTATGATTATCCAAGTGGGGACACTTGTATAACCATTTAGAAATCAACTTAATGTAATATATATCCGAGCTAACATGTTGATAATCAAAGCGCATATAACTGTATACAGAATAGAAAATTCTCAAACTTCTTACTCATGTCCATCAGATAAAGGAAATGCAAAGGTAAGATATCACCGATTCACCATTACAAATCTCAACTTAGGTTTTATCTCTTTATCACAACCTATCAATAATCGATCATTCGCTCGATTAGAACAATATATCATAACACATAGTACCGCTCTATTATTACAAAGACATATAGTCTAATCACGCCATCACATAATCGCAGTTGATCATACTTTTAGTTCATATTCTATACTTGAAATATTTTTATATATTTTCAAATATCTCATCCATGCTCTTACAAGAAGTCTTTTTCTTTCTATTATAGGTTCGACATTTGTTTGCAGCATATCGACAATGCCTTTATCGGTAAAAATACCGAGTCTAAGACTCTTATTCTATACCTCAACATCTCAGAATATCAAACATTTTACTTTTAATCATTTTCAATTTTCCGTAAATTGAAAAATTTAAAATAAATCAAATCATTACCAAGGGCTTATAGTGATATAACTGCTACTATAGGTGTTCTTCATCAAATTCTAACTTCATAATCTGCTTCTCAAGTCACTAGTTTGGCCTATTATAACTTTCAAACATCTAATCATAATTAAATGATTTAAACATTAAACAATTCCATTATCATTAATAATTAATTTATATTAAACTATTAATGAAACCATTGCTAAAATATAAAAGTTATTTATAATAACTCAAACTATTTTTAAAATATTTATATTACCCTTAAAATGATTTTTAAAACAATTAAAATCATTTTTAAATAATCACCATTAATATATAAATATTAATGTACTATTCATCCAAATATTAAAAGTCATTAATTATAACTTAAAATATTTTTAAATCCTTAATATCCTCTTTAAAATGATTTTTAAATAAATAAAACTATTTTTAAACTATTTATTTAATAATAATTATTAAATAAACTAAATATCATTAATATTATCTTAATATCATTAATATTAAATTATTAATGAAATTATCCTTTAAATATTAAAAGTTATATTTTATAACTTAAAATATTTTTAAATACCTTAATTTCATTTAAAATGATTTTATAATATTAAAATCATTTTTAAACTAAATTATTTAATATAATCATTAAATAACTTTAATATCATTAATATATAATTAATTAATGAAATTCATCACAAAATATTAAAAGTCATGGAAAATAACTTAAAATATTTTCTTATACCATAAAATAATTTTTCATGATTTTTCATGAATTAAAACTATTTTTAAATCATTTATTTAATATTATAATTAAATAAATAATACCTTTTATATTTCAAAAATATTAAATATTTATGAAATATACTCAAAATAATTAAAAACTATTTTTCGTACTTTTTAAAATAATTTTTCATAATTTATTTGGTATTTTTAATAATTAAAACTAATTTTTCTAATTTTTTAAATTAATTTCCTAAAATCGTAAATTAAAATAATTAAAATCGTCAAGCTAAAGGCCCCTATAGTGACAGTAACTGTCGCTATAGGTGTTCTTGAGCCTACCTGCATCTTCATAAGGCGTAACCGAGTGGGCTACTTTCACCGTGAATAACTCTCTCATATTAACGAATTTGACAATCTATAAATCGGGTCTTGTAGAGAGAAATACAAGACTACAAGATCCAATAAACATAACCTCTAAAAACATTAGATATGGGAGAAAACAAACCTCAAAGTAGTCACCGAAAATCGTTCTTCGTGAAGAACAGCTGTGATGCCTACTTTGGGCCTCTATAACTCGACGATCGTAACGCTTATGTGATCTATCAATTCCAAAGGTGTATACAACATGTAGGAATACAACTCTAACACTTAAAATCATCATAAAAACAATAAATCATGCAGATAAAGTATGGTCAAACCTTGTCGTAAAATTAACACTTAGAAAATTCGGGTCACGAAATTTTCTCAATCAATGCCACAACCCACTTTGACCTTAAATAACTCTTAATCCATAATATATATGGACCTCGATTCGCTTTGGAGCTTATATAACACATGACAAGATACACATAACAACCTTTAGAACACAAAACACATTAAAGATAACCGAGATATAAGGCCCCGACATTTTCCAAAATAATATTTTTTCGGACACTTAGAATATTTTCTGGTTCAAGAATAAATGGCCAATGCCTACCAACCCACTTTGACCGCTTATAAATCCCGATCTACAATAGATATGAACTTGATTCCTTTTGAGATTAAAGACCACATATCAGGCTACCTATAACAACTTTTAAACAACAAAACTCGTGATCTACCAAAGAGTTATAGCCTCCGACATTCGGGGTGAAAAATAATGTAATTTGGTTTTTCCAACTTGTTTAAATCTTCAAATTGCAGCACTTTGATGTTATGGGTCCGTGTTTTTACAACCTGTAACATTAATAGACTCCCTATTACACTACTTTAAACAATCAATTGCATCAATTAACATCTAATCAAGGATTTCAAAATTAGAGAATTTCACCCTTTTCTAGCTTCATTTTTTGATTTTTTTGGCTTTGATGCTTTTGATTTGTTGTTTGTAATGGTTGGGCTTTGATTAGGAGCTTATGGGTAAGAGAATTTCGGAGCTAGAGCTTGAGAGAGAGTGTGCTAGAGAGTTTAGAAAATATTAGTGTGCATTTGCATTATTTCTCCCTCAATCTCTATATATAATAATTCATGTCAAGTGCCTTGGATGCTCAATAGGGTTGTTATAATTGAGGTGTAATGGTATAGTAGCATGAGGGAATTCTAGAAGCCATTGATTAGCTAGCATAATTGAAGATTCCATCAACAATGCTACTAATAATACACTAAAATGGACAAAAGGGTATTTTGGTAATTTCACATATAATTTCATGGGCATTCTTGTACATGGCAATTAAATGTAATATTTAATCACTAGATGGTAATTTTATTATTTATCAATTACTTTCATCCTTTGGTAAATTAAAATATTTATATAATAACATCGTAATTAAACCCGATAATTTTAAATTAGGGTTTTCTATTGAAAATTAGGGTTTTCTAATTAGGGGTTTCTTAACGCCATCAATTAGGGTTTCTAATTGACCATTAGGGTTCTCTAATTATCTCGTGTATGTTCTAACATAGTCATTACTATTTCTAACTTCAACCGATTAGGGTTGTAATAATTAGGGTTTGTCCTAATTATCGACATACAACAAATGATTTTAGGGTTTCTTCTAATTACCGACATCTTATACACACAGAATCTTCATATATATACATATACACTACTACTCACCATATCTCATAATCGAAGTTTAATAATTAGGGTTTCACAAAGACGATAATATGCTATGACCTAATCGACCGCCATCGCTTCAATATTATCTCGTCTCAAGACATATACACAAGATATAATTATTGTATCAGAAAATCATTATAACAATAATATAATATTATTATTCTCATCTCTTGATCACAATCCCAATTCGTGGTTTGATCTCATATCCGACTTCTCTTTCTTACACAAACATCGATAATCAAGTTAAAATAATTAACTTAAATATTCTCAACAAATCATATAATAAAATATTTATTATATAATTCTAATTATCACTTCATATATTATTTCCAATCATGTTATCATGGAAAATAATTAATAAAAACATTTCGCTTACGTAAATTAATTACCATAAAAATATAATTTGTAGTAATTAATAATTCCAAAATTATTTCTAATTTTCAAGTAATAAATATATTCGCATTTATCGCTCACATTACTAGACACTTATTCTCGCTATTAAATAAAAAAAAAAAAATTATACGCAAAATTTCTTAATTATTTTATTTAGAAAATCTCGTTATTACATTCACCTCCCCTTTATAAGGATTCCGCCCCTAATCACCGCTTTAAAACTCATACACGTAAGAGTACATAACGCATATAATCCTTGCAATGATATGACCTCGATCAATACTTGATCGAATCGATCTTTAACTATTCTCCATAACGCTTTTCTATCTCGATAAATGTAAATTTGATTTCTAAAAGAACTCAAATTCCTTCCTCAAAATTTCTTTAATAAAGAAATCTACTATATGTATATATACAGAAAATCATATAAAATATTGAAGTTATTCAATAGAACCTGAGTTCCATTTCCAAATGCCACAAAGATCCTCAATCGCTACGATATCTTGAACGACCATAATGAAGACACTTACGGTTTATTTTGTTGTCGCCATATCTTGTCATCATTTCTCGTATTCACATCCTTATCTCATCTCACTTCTCCTTCTTGAATAATCTTTCACCTTATACTCCATTGATTCACAAATAAAACATTCGCTATACATTCTTGAATTGGGACAATTGGAAGAGATATGTCTCTTCCGCCCACAAACTTTCTCTTTATCTCATTTCCTTTATCGATAGGTGATAAAAGTTATCTTTTGCCCTTTCTCGTTATCCTAACTATCATAAACGCTTCTCACCGAGTCACTTAATCCTCTATACCCTAGCAATAAGATTGCTTTAAAGTCTTTAAGCGCTCGACGCTCGATTATCTAGTTGATCTTCCACGACTGGTTTTCGTTTTCATCATGGTGGCATAATCGTAAATTATTCTTCATTTCCTTAGATTCTAAGCCTCATCGTATACGTTCGACATATAACACAAAATTTTCTACTCAAATACTCATGTAATCAAAATATTGGATTTGAAACTTGGTTTACTATATTAACCAATATTCAGATAAATATCTGCTACCTTTATAACAACTTACTTCATTAATCCAACTTGTGATACTCATGGTACTTCCAACCATAGCACTTCACATTAATAGAACTTAACATACCATAACACATATTGCTTTAAACATCTGCTATCCCTTTGTGACTCAAAAAATGGATTTAAAATCTTGACCAACATAAAAGTTGAAAATAGTTCAATACTTATCACATATATTACATAACATAACCCATACTACTTATCTACTGTTTTCTTCTGACATTCATTCACCGATGTCCTTCCATTCCACAATTAAAACATCCACCTTTCTTATAGTTGGGGCAACGAGGAGAGGTATGTCCTCACAAACCAAGCAAATATAACATATCTTCTTCCTTTCTTCTTATCGTGTTTTCCTAAGTCGATCTTCTATCTTTCTTTTCCCTTTACCTCTTGAGTCGAACACGATGTGTTGCTTGAGGCTCCCATCCGTCAATTTGGATTTTGAGCTTATCTTGCTTCTTCCATTGTTTCTTTTAATGCTTTTTGCAGCTTGAATATTAAGCAACTTTTCTATCTCCCACAACCTTTCTAGTGAAGAAACCTTGTTCTCCGTGATCTCGCACTTTCGCTGATGCTTGAGCGCCTTTCAACTTTAGTGTCCGAATCACTATCTCACAAATCCACCATTTCGGATCCGATACTACGCTTTCCACTATAGCCACCTCGCTCGATTTGGGTTCTCGGTAAGCTTCTATTTCAAATTGCTTGCCTCGATATTAGCTTGGGGGTATGGATCCATCCTTTTATTCCACATATCTTTTCCACCGTACATCTACATACATAAGTTACCCTAATTAGCATATAGTATATATACACAAAGAATCAAGAGTTTTATATACGTTGTCTCTTATTTTGTTTGACGATGAATTTATTCAATCCATCTCTATAAACACATCAACGCCTATCTTTCTCTCGCCGAAAGGCGCCCCATCCACTCTTCAGCATCGAATCGCATAAAGGCAATGTCTAAAGCCCGCTTCCAAGGTATATATCCTTGTGTCTTTGGCTTCTATCTCAACCTTCAATTGTCCTATCTCAGATCTCTCTCTACTCCAACCTCCTCGTAAATCTCGACTAATTCTATCTCAGTTCTATGAACAACGCCCTTGTATCATTGTTCCAAAATCTGGAGAGTACGATTCTGTGCCTCCGCATGCTCAGCTCTAACCTTTTAAGTCATCTTTCCTAACTAACAAATCTCTTATCATCTCACTGTCTGTGTACTCCTCGCTAGAGTCCATCGTCTCTTGGGTCAAGGAATTACTATCTTGACTTTCATCATCCATCCTATGACCACAATAAACGAGACAACATTAGTACCGAAATAAAATATGTTCATCGATAAAATGAAGGAATATTTTATTTAGTACCACTTGATGAATCTTCTCGACTCATCATCTATCTAACATATCCTATAATTCTTCACCAGTAGTACTTCGCCTCATGGTTCACCAATATCTATCTTAACTTTCGTTCTCCATCTACTAAGGTTATAACCTAGGTTTCGCATTCCTAACGCTTATAACCTATGCTTTGATACCAACCTCGTATGACCCCAAATCCGGATACTTGAAACCCTAACTCTGCTTCTCCACGATACCATTTCTTTAAAATCAATAATAATAAATAATAATACATTCGAACTTAATTTACATACATCAAAGTTTACTTCCCCAGGTACGTGACCTTCAAATACATTCCTTAAAATACCTGACAATAGATTCCATTGTCTTACTAACTATAACCATTAACTCATACTAAATCTCATTCGAACAGCTTTTCTTTTCCCTTGTTCGTGCCTGAGCCTTCAGGTCGATCGTACGTAACTGAAAACATTTAATTTAAGCAAGGATGAGCATTCGAGTGCCCAACAAGTAATAGCAATTATATATATAAGCTGAAAGAATATAAGTATTCTCTTTCCATAACACTTCTACAACGAATCGAAAGTTGTGAAGTAATCTGTACTGATAAAAATTCACATAACAACTCTCTTTCAATTTCTTGAAATTAGGCTCCACCCATGAATAGGGTTTAAGAAACATACTATGAACATGGTTTTTCATTTTCGAAAAGGTTTAGCAGAAATTCATCCGCAAACCGTCATAACTTACTTTTGCACCGGAGGGTGATCACCCGTCATAGACTCGTAGATTGATCAATACTACATAACTTGAAACGAAATTCATCGCTCACCCTTTGTCCGCCAAGCGCATAAAAATTTCCCCATTATCGGGATGTTCATATATGCCCGTTCCAAACCCAAGGTTTTAATCTTGCTCAACAATAATATGTAATTCAACATATATGTATACGTAATAATGATTGAAAAGTATATCAACATGTGAATAAATGCTATGATTATCCAAGTGGGGACACTTGTATAACCATTTAGAACTCAATGAATGTAATATATATCCGAGCTAACATGTTGATAATCAAAGCGTATATAATCTGTATGACAGAAATAGAAAAAATTCAAACTTCTTACTCATGTCCATTGCATAAAGGAAATGCAAAGGTAAGATATCACCGATTCAATGATTACAAATCTCAACTTAGGTTTTATCTCTTTATCACAACCTATCAAGAATCAGATCATTCGTTCGATTAGAACAATATATCATAACACATAGTACTGTCTATTACAGTCAGCACATAGTCTAATCACGTCATCACATAATCGCAGTGATCATACTTTTAGTTCATATTCTACACTTGAAATATTTTTATACATTTTTCAAATATCTCATCCATGTTCTTACAGTAGCCTTTTCTTTCTATTATAGGGTCTGACATTTGTCGGCGTACCGACAGCTTTATCGGGTAAATACTGAGTCTAAGACTCTTATCCTATTCCTCAACATCTGTAAATATCAAACATTTTATTTTTAATCATTTTCGAATTTTCCATAAATTGAAAAATTTAAAATAATTCAAATCATGTCACTCAAGGGCCTATAGTGATATAATCATATACTATAGGTGTTCCTCAAAACTTCATAACTTCATAATCGGTTCTCAAGTCAGCTAGTTTGGCCGGCTATAACTTTCAAACATCGAAATCATAATTAAATGATTTAAACATTAAACAATTCCATTATCATTAATAATTAATTTATATTAAACTATTAATGAAACCATTGCCAAAATATAAAAGTTATTTATAATAACTCAAACTATTTTTAAATGATTTTTATATTACCTTAAATGATTTTTAAAACAATTAAAATCATTTTTAAATAATCACCATTAATATATAAATATTAATGTACTATTCATCCAAATATTAAAAGTCATTAATTATAACTTAAAATATTTTTAAATCCTTAATATCCTCTTTAAATGATTTTTAAATAAATAAAACTATTTTTAAACTATTTATTTAATAATAATTATTAAATAAACTAAATATCATTAATATTATCTTAATATCATTAATATTAAATTATTAATGAAATTATCCTTTAAATATTAAAAGTTATATTTTATAACTTAAAATATTTTTAAATACCTTAATTTCATTTAAAATGATTTTATAATATTAAAATCATTTTTAAACTAAATTATTTAATATAATCATTAAATAACTTTAATATCATTAATATATAATTAATTAATAAAATTCATCACAAAATATTAAAAGTCATGGAAAATAACTCAAAATATTTTATTATACCATAAAATAATTTTTCATGATTTTTCATGAATTAAAACTATTTTTAAATCATTTATTTAATATTATAATTAAATAAATAAATACCTTTTTATATTTCAAAAATATTAAATATTTCTAAATATACTCAAAATAATTTAAAACTATTTTTCGACTTTTAAAATAATTTTTCATAATTTATTTGGTATTTTTAATAATTAAAAACTAATTTTTCTAATTTTTAAATTAATTTCCTAAAATCGAAATTAAAATAATTAAAATCGTCGCTAAAGGCCCCTATAGTGACAGTAACTGTCATATAGGTGTTCTTGAGCCTACCTGCATCTTCATAAGGCGTAACCGAGGTGGCTACTTTCTTTGTGAACAACTCTCTCTCATATTAACGAATTTGGACAATCTATAAATTGGATCTTGTAGAGGAAATACAAGAATACAAGATCCAATAAACATAACCTCTAAACAACATTAGATCTGGGAGAAAACAAACCTCAAAGTAGCTGTCAGAGCTGTTCTTCGTGATGCCTACTTTTGGCCTCTATAACTTGACGATCGTGTAACATTTATGTGATCTATCAATTCCAGTGTGTATAAAACATGTAGTACTACAACTCTTAACACTTAAAATCATCATAAAAACAATAAATCATGCAGATAAAGTATGGTCAAACCTTGTCAGAAAAATTAACACTTAGAAAATTAAGTCGCCACATACGAAATTTTCTCGTCAATGCCACAACCCACTTTGACCTTAAATAACTCTTAATCCATAATATATATGGACCTGATTCGTTTTGGAGCTTATATAACACATGACAAGATACACATAACAACCTTTATAACACAAAACACATTAAAGATAACCGAGATATAAGGCCTGACATTTTCCAAAATAATATTTTTTGGACACTTAGAATATTTTCTGGGTTTGAAGAACAGCCGGTCAATGCCGGTCAACCTACTTTGACCGCTTATAAGTTCCGATCTACAATAGATATGAACTTGATTCCTTTTGGAGATTAAAGACCACATATCAGGCTACCTATAACAACTTTTAAACAACAAAACTCGTGATCTACCAAAGAGTTATAGCCTCTGACATTTGGTGAAAAATAACAGAATTCGGTTTTTCTAACTTGTTTAAATCTTCAAATTAGCTTCAATTTTTGATTTTTTTGGCTTTGATGCTTCTGATTTGTTGTTTGTAATGGTTGGTCTTTGATTAGGAGCTTATGGGTAAGAGAATTTTGTTGGCTAGAGCTTGAGAGAGAGTGTGGCTAGAGAGTTTAGAAAATATTAGTGTGCATTTGCATTATTTCTCCTCAATCTCTATATATGTACCATGTCAAGTGCCTTGGATGCTCAATAGGGTTGTTATAATTGAGGTGTAATGGTATAGTAGCATGAGGGAATTCTAGAAGCCATTGATTAGCTAGCATAATTGAAGATTCCATCAACAATGCTACTAATAATACACTAAAATGGACAAAAAGGGTATTTTGGTAATTTCGCATATAATTTCATGGGCATTCTTGTACATGGCAATTAAATGTAATATTTAATCACTAGATGGTAATTCTTATTATTTATCAATTACTTTCTATCCTTTGGTAAATTAAAATATTTATACAATAACATCGTAATTAAACCCAATAATTTTAAATTAGGGTTTTGATTGAAAAATTAGGGTTTTCTAATTAGGGTTTCTTAACGCCGTCAATTAGGGTTTCTAATTGACCATTAAGGTTCTCTTATTATCTGTGTATGTTCTAACACAGTCGTTACGGTCCCTAACTTCAACCGATTAGGGTTGTAATAATTAGGGTTTGTCCTAATTATCGACATACAGCAGTAATTAGGGTTTTCTTCTAATTACCGACATCTTATACACAGTAACCTTCATATACACAGTCACTACTCAGTTATATCTCGTAATTAATAATTAGGGTTTCACAAAGACGGTAATATATGCTATGACCTAATTGATCGTCATTCACTCAATATTATCTCATCATATATATCGATACATAATTATTGTCTCAGAAAATCATTATAACAATAATATAATATTATTATTCTCATCTCTTGATCATAATCCCAATTCGTGGTTTGGATCTCATATCCGACTTCTCTTCGTACACACACAACATCGATTATCAAGCTAAAATAATTAACTTAAATATTCTCAACAAATCATATAATAAAATATTTATTATATAATTCTAATTATCACTTCATATATTATTTCCAATCATGTTATCATGGAAAATAATTAATAAAAACATTTCGATTACGTAAATTAATTACCATAAAAATATAATTTGTAGTAATTAATAATTCCAAAATTATTTCTAATTTTCAAGTAATAAATATATTCGCATTTATCGTTCACATTACTAGACACTTATTCTCGTCATTAAATCAAAAAAAAGAAATTATACGCAAATTTTCTTATTTATTTTATTAGGAAATCTCAGGTTATTACAGATATATTTCTTTTCTGTCCAAATTATTTTTGGTACATGAATATTATTCTTAAATTTTACTCTACAAAGCAGTATCATGTTGACAATTTGGATATTTTTAAACTCTAGATAAATTTAAAGTCTTTAATATTTATCCTTGATTTCTTTTGATTTGATTTCGTTTGATTATTGCTTATATCATTGTCATCATCCTCATGCTTATATTGTGATGAAAGTTATCTTTGGCTTACGTGCAAAGATGGACTGTTGATTATTAGTTTTACAGTTGTATATCTTTGGCTTACATTCAAATATGGATTGTTGATTATTGGTTTTACAGTTGTATATCTTTGACTTACGTGCAAAGATGAACTATTGATTGATGAGTATCTTTGGCTTATGTGCATAGATGAACTGTTTATTGGTATGATTATGACCAGAGATCATTCGGTATAATCATGACCCATAATATTATAGATGATGTGGTAAAAGTCCTCATTGGCCCGTAGTGCATTGATGGACGGTTATTGGTATGATTATAACCATGGATTATTCGGTATAATCATGACCATTGATGATTACATGAATATCCTTGGCCGTAGTGCAGGGATGATTCGATGATGTGGATTATTTATTAAGGTGAGTCTCAGCGATAAAATATTGATTACACACTTTTAATTCATAAAAGATAGTAGATATCATGCTCTACTTGACTCTTCTAAAATACAGTTATATGTCTTTGGCCTGTAGTGTAAAGATGAATTGTTAATGAATATCTTTGGCCGTAGTGCAAAGATGAATTTATTAGTTTGATTATGAGCAGGAATTGTGATTTGGTATAACCATGATTTTTGATGTTTCAGGTGAAGTTATGTGATGAAAATTATCTTCGTCTTGGGTGCGAAGAGGAATTTAGAATCACAATTATGATTATGAGTTATTCATATGATTGTGGACAGGAATTGTTGATTGATGTTACAGGGATAAAACATTATTGGTGGACTTTTAACATGGAGAGATAATAGACACGATGGTCTATTTGACTCTTCTAATGGATTGCTTAGTTCACGCAACTATGGTTGAAAAGTTTTATCATCTACCATATGTTCTAAATCTCTGATTTATACTGATGAAGGCTATTAATGATGTAAATTATCTTTAGTTATGATATTCTTTAATGGGCTAGTTGTGCTCACCCTTTTTGCTTCACAATTCCTTTCAGGTAATAAGAGTGTAGTTGGGTCAAGTTGGGGTAACAGGAGAATAGAACGGTGGTCTATAGCTGTTGCGGTTCTCCCTAAATAGTATGGAAATAATTTTATTGAGAACTTTAGATAAGTGTGTCGTATTGTATACGTCATTTGATATTTAATTTTGGTGAACCGAATAGGGTGAGGTGAACCCAACTTTGGAAGGGTGTTTTGCCACTATCATACAAGATGTCTAATGACATACAACCTCGTGTTATCATAAGACGTGGTTGTGCACATCCACTTCTTTGAGTATATCTACGAGCACTACCTATATGATCTTGGAGTTTGGTTGAAATATAATTTTCAATTGCAGACAGTGGAGATAGTTATATGTCAAGAGAAGACTCACCATTAGAAAGAACATGATAGTAATCTTCTGGTTTTTCTTTGGGGTCTATTGGGTCAACCAAGGATAATTCTGTGGACATATGATATCTATCATAACCTAGACGCATGGCCTCCCATGTACGAAGGTTTCTTTGAGCACTTCCCAAAGATTTTAATTTCTAATCTGATTTTGACGTACTTTTTATGTAAAGGATCGAGAAATTTGTAATTTAATTTAAATATTTATGGAATTAAATAAATATTTAAAATAATTTATTTATTGAGGAAAATAAATATTTGATGAATTGTCATGAATTAATTTAGTATTAAAATTAATTAATGTTAATTGAATCGAGTAATGATAATTTTATTTGTTGATTTATTTAATTTAAGGAGATAATTAAATTAAATCAATTTGATGAATTGCTTTAATATTTAATTAAATTAGTTAAATTAAATGAATTGTTTAATTTAAAGAAATAAATAAATTAAATATAGTGATGTGTCTAATTTATTAATTAAATTAGATATATAATTATTTATTAATTATAAGATAATAAGATTTTTTATTATTAGTATTATAAGTTATTTAAATTAACTAAACTAAGTTATTTAAATTAATCAACTAAAAATGTGACATAAAACTATATAATATAAATGTTATTAAAAATAATTTAGTTTGGGGAAAGTTTTGGTTAGCCAAACAAGGCCTTATGGCCTTTGGCATTATTCAATGACGTTTGCCTTTTTTTGTCTTTACACGGCGTTAGTGGGAATTGATTTATTATAATTCCTACGCGTTTATTTTCTAAGGCTAAGTTCGGAGAAAGGGTCTAGTGAGAAGGAGAAATAACAGTGTGGAGAGAGCTTGGTAAGAGAGTTTTTTCTCTAAATTGTGCTAAGAAAATTGGAGTATCAAGAGGGAGCGCAATTCCTTGTCATCCTTCTTCTCATCGATCAAGGATTTAGGTAAAATTCACCCTTAATTCTAAAATTTAGTTTTCTAATTTCTAGTTCTCTGTAAATTGATTTTGTTGAATTATTGTTTCAAAGCGTTGTTATATGATATGGGTTATATTGTAGAATCTGTTGTCATCATGTATGAGTGTTGTATCGATTATCAAATTAAATGAGCAATTGGTGTGTAGAAAGAAAATGAATATCAGTGTTCATATTTGAAAAATGGCCTTAGAAAGTATCAATTTTAGTGGTCAATTTGTGTATAAAACTATAAATTGATGCTTGCATATGGTAGTTCATTGAGATCTGAACATAATGTAATTTGAATGGAATGATTTGGCCAAATAATGAATTCAACGATGATGATTTTTGGGATAGACTATCAAAAATGGAGTTTATATGAAAAAAACATGAAAATTGAGAAATTAAAATAGTTTTAGTTGTTGTTAAATTGTGCTAAGTGGTTGAATATGTTAGCAATCATGTTTATGATAGTTGTATATTTATTTTACATGTTGTTATCACCATTTGATGGGTGAAATTTGTGTTTGTTGGGCTAAAAGCTAAACTCTTGTTCATTCTTAGTCTCTGCGTCTGTCTGAACCTTTGGTAGCAATTGCTTGTGCGAAAAAAAAAAATGGGTGCAAACACCACACAATTCCAAACTAAGTGTGCAATGAGTTCATACACCTGAATATAATAATGAGGTCTCTTGTTTGTTTGCGAGTCGAGGCATAATGGACTTATATTAGTTTAGCGTGCATGTTATTGATGTTGAGGCATGATATAAACTATAATAACGAGTTGTCATGCGTTGAAATACAAAGTATAAAAGATTTTGAAGTGATTATTTAAATAAGTTATAAAATGAAACTAAAAGTGATGTTTTTAAAATAGAGATGAGCGATTAAGTTATGTTGATCGTGTGAGATTTGAGAAGCGTTAAGTATGTTAACCTATGTGGTTAGATGCTAAGTTAGGGTTATGACCTAAATGATGGTTTAAACCCTAAAACTAATATTCATACAATTAATTGTTGTTGCGATTTCAATGATGTATGTAGGGTAATTGGAGATTATTTTACATTTGTGTAGCTTACAATCAAGGTAAGTTTCAAACAAGGATTGAAAGTTTTCTAACTCTACCTTGTTATTATTGAGCAAGTTCTTAAATCTTAACTCTTTACATTGAGCAAAAGCTTTCTAACTTCATTCTTTTGTTATTGAATGCAAGTTTCCATTCCTATATTATTATTGTGCAAGTTCTAACATTCTTTATGAAGTTGAGCAAGCTTAACCTATCTTGTGTATGTTTGTACAAGCTTATATAACCTAATTCGTTACATCGAATGAGATTTAGTTTCTAATTATTATTCAAAGCATATATTGTTCTAATACATTGATTCAAGAGAGATTGTTTTAACTCTTCTATAGCGCTTTTCATGTATATCATGTTTACTCAATTATATATTATTGTTATTCAATCTTTGACTTTGATAACCTTGTTCAAAGATTTATCGTTGTATTAAACCTTCAAGTAGTAAGCAAACCTTTATTGATTGAATTAATCTATATTAGAATAGTGTTCTAAAATTCTAGAAACAACGATAAGCTAGTTCAAACTAAACTTTCTTTAGTGCGGAAATTCTAAATCAAAGCGAGACGAAACAACCCTAACATAGGGATTTTGTATGTGTAACGTTTAGATGTTTGTGCACAATACATGGTACAAAGGGTTGATCCCCCTAAATATGTTAAGAAGGGTCCGTATAGTCTAAATATTTATTAAGGTTGGGTAATAATACCTAAGTCTGGGGACATAGTTAATGGTCTTAAGACCCTCGGATAATTAAAGTTCAAACTTGTTTTCTATTTTGATTTGTAGAACAAGTTCCTTATTGTTCATCTTTTTCGTTGTTCACTCTCATGTTACTATCATTGCTACTTTCTATATATCGGTGAGCATTTGTTTGCTCACTCTTGCAATTTTCTTCTATGACTAAAGTGGAGAAAGTTGATGAGCCATCTACTAGCAAAGGGAAGGGCAAATGTCCAAATGATGAAGACTTATGAGAATTTTATTTAAATGTTTTATGTTAAAGACTTGTTTTATTTTATGATGTATTCCATGAACTTATGTAATAATTTTAAGGTTAGATTACCTGGGATTTATTTTGAGATGATGATGTAACCCTTTAATGGGAAAGATTATTGTTTATGGTATTTAAATTATGTCTTTATCCTTAATTGATGGGTAGTTAGATGTAATAGTTTTGATAAGTGAGCACCAAATCCTGTGGGAATGAAGTACCTGGATTTGGGGGTGTCACAGGTTGGTATCAAAGCTTTAGGTTATGAACCTTAGGTGGGAAAACCTTAGGAAGTAACCTTTAAAGAAATAGAAAACATAGAGGTTTTCAACTCTTATCGGGTTTTAAGGAATGGATTAAGGTATCCATTGAAGCTAAACAATAAAAGACATTATGTGCTATGTGTTAATAACTTATGTTCTCTCGAGTATCGAAAAATGTTAAGTAAAGCTTAAAATATTCTGTTGTCAGGATGTCTAACGAAGGAGGATCCGATCCGATTAGAGAGGTGATACCTCGGATACCTATAGATGATGAACCGGGATATTCATGTAGTGCGGGAGCGAGTTGATCCGGAGGATGAGCACTGTGGCCGATCCCGGGAGGATAGTTACGAGGAGGTAGAGGAGGATGATGAGGAAGAGGATCTGAGGAGTTTCCACCAAACTCCATATCGGTGAGAGATGTGATGATGCTTTGTATGGCCGTAATGTAGAATTACGGGGATGAGGTTGAGGAGAGTGAAGGAAATGGTTGAGATGCATCACGCTTGATGGAGCGAAGGATCTGAGATTCGGGAACTTGATTCAAAACTTGGAAACACGGTGGGATCTGGTTCATACAAAGGGTCGACATGAAGACACTATTGGCGGTGCGAGAAGATGAAGAAGGCGACATGGAGAAATTGAAAGATGATTTCAAGGAGGAATCAACTAAGCGTGCAAGAAGCGGAGAGATGCGTGGATGAAGGCGACTCAATGTGCGAGATCGTCTTTGAGGCTAAGGTTCAAGTGAAGAAAGCCAAAATGAAAGAGATGGATTATGCTTTTAATTGGCGATTGATAGGGCCCGAGATCGAGTCTACTATTATCCACCTCAGTTTGAGAATTCGCGGTGGTTCGTGATGGATTGCAGAATGGCATATCGTATCATGGAGGAAGAGCTTCGGAAAGCCATACGACGTCTTAATATGACTAGATAGAATAAGATAGATAATAATATGCTGTTAAATTATGTGAATAAATAAATTGTGAATCCCTTATTTTGAGATAAATAAAGGGATAGTATGAGTATGTAATCCTAAACTTGTCTAGTTCGGGAAAGTGAATGTTTATAAGCGGTTATGCTATCTTGATCATGTTTTTAAAAACTTTATGAATGAATAAAATATTAAAGTTTATTTGAAATGTTATGTGTTAAAGCTTTAATCTTGGAATGTTTAAGTTAAACTTTAAATACCCAAGAAGTTGAGTAATGAGCTAATAAGCGTATATTTTAACAAAAATGCCTCTGAAGAAGACAACCACGTCGTGAAAGCACCTCTTGAGGGTCTACTAATAATAACAATGAGACCAACGCTAATCCGGTTCGTGATTTGGTAGCTTTGTTGATGGGTGCACTTGCGAATCAACATGAAAGCTCAAGTCACGACTTTCAAGAATTCAAAGCGGTTGGACCGCTTGAAATTTCAAGGGTCTATGAATCCGGTGGAAGCCCAAACACTAGGATCATGGAAATGGAGAAGGTGTTCGATGTTGCTAGAGTTAATGAAGATCAAAAATTGCGTTACATAGCGTTTATGCTAAAGTCTGAAGCTAGCTCTTTGGTGGCAAGCAAATAAGGTTAAATGGAGGACAAGGAGTGATAGCGTGGGATAGATTTAAGGAAATGTTCTTTGAAATGTACTTTCAAATGAGTTCTCGAAATCGGTTTGGAAGTGCAATTTCTTGAGTTGAAAGCAAGGAACGATGGCGATGCTGAATATCTTTGCGAAGTTTAACGAGTTGGCAAGGTTTGCCACTTATCAAGTCAATCAATCTTGATGAACATAAAGCAAGAAGATTCGAACAAGGATTGAAGCCACGGCTTTATAACAAGGTTTCAATGTTCGGTTTGAACACATTTACTACATTTTGTCTTGGAAAAAGGAAATTATCGCGGAAGGTGGAAGCGATGCCTTGACCAAGTACAACCGAAAAGAGAAGAAGAAGAATGAAATGAGAATGAGAATAAAATGGGTGGTAGTAATGTTGGAAGTAATAGTCGAAAAAGGAAATGGAGCGAGAATTCATTGCGGGGAGGACAACAAGGAAATCAATGAAAGAAAAAGTTTGAGGCTTGCTTGTGACTTGCGGGAAGAACCATCTTTGGGTATGTTTGAAGGGAAAGAGAGTGTGTTTCAACTATGGTCAGGAGGGACACATTGCACCGAATTGTTTTAGTCCGAAGAAAGGAGCATGTTTTACCTGCGGTTCGAAGGATCACATGGCTCGTGATTGCCCTAAGAAGCCAGCGGGAAGTGCAAGTGGCGGAAAAGGAAACAACAACGGTGGTGGTGCATTGACTATCACTGGACCAGCTCAATCAAGCCGACCCACTGCGAGGACTTTCAATATGATGAGTGCGAGATCTTTATATGATCTAAGGATGTGGTGTCAGGTATCATTCCGATTAATGGTATTAATGCTTATGTACTATTTGATTCGGGTGCTACTTGTTCATTTATATCCGATGAATTTGCTCAGAACTTAGATTTGCCTCAGGAAGAATTAGAATTTCCCTTAAGTATAGAGATTGCGAATAGGGAAGTGATTCTTGTTAAATTCATATATAGGAATTGTGGAGTGGTTATAAAAGGTCATGAGATGATGATAGATCTGATACCAATTAGACTTGGTGAATTCGATGTTATACTGGGAATGGATTGGTTATTCAATTACGGAGCAATAATTGATTGCCAAAGAGTGTTTAACCTTATGACTCCGTCGAAGGTTATGTTTTTTAGTAACAAGTCACCTCGACAAGCAAGTTGTCGCGGTGATGCAAGCCAAAAGTTGTTGAAAACAAGGATGTGTAGGATACTTAGCCTACATCGTTGATACTGTGAAGAAGAAGAATCTGAAGTTGGAAGAGATCTGATCATAAGAGATTTTGCGGATGTATTTCAGACGATTTGTCGGGTCTTCCATGGGATCGACAAATCGAGTTAAATGATTGACTTACTACCGAGAATGACCCCCATATCTAAAGCACCATATAGAATGGCCCGTAGAGATGAAAAGAGTTGATGGTGCAATTGCAAGAATTGCTTGACAAAAAATATATTGAGTAAGTGTTTTTCCATAGGGAGCACCGGTGTTGTTTGTTAAGAAGAAAGATGGATGATGCGGCTTTGCATTGATTACGAGAGAATTGAATAAGGTCACGATTAAAAATAAGTATCCATTACCTAGAATCGATGACCTTTATTCGATCGATTGAAAGGAGCGAGGTATTTCTCAAAGATAGACTTGAAAGTGGTTATCATCGATTGAAGGTGAGGTAGGAGGATGTACCAAAAATAGCGTTCGAAACTTCGGTATGGTCATTACGAGTTTTTTGGTTATGTCTTTTGGTTTAACTAATAACACTGCGGCGTTCATGGACTTGATGAACATGGTGTTTAAACCATTCTTAGACAAATTTGTTGTGGTGTTTATTGATGATAAATTGGTATATTCCAAAACCAAGGAGGAACATGTGGAACATTTAAGGGTGACGTTGGAGACGTTGAGAAAAGAGAAGTTGTACGCTAAGTTCTCAGAATGTGAATTTTGGTTGGAACGTGTACAGTTTCTCGGACACGTTATTGATAAGGACGGAATTTTGGTAGATCCATCAAAGGTTGAAGCGGTAATAAATTGGGATCAGCCAAAGACACCATCGTCAGAAGTAAGGAGTTTCTTAGGATTGGCGGGTTACTACAGGCGTTTTATTCAAGACTTTTCCAAGATCGTGACTCCGTTGACAATTTAACTAGGAAAAGTGGTTAAGTTTGTTTGGATGAGAAGTGTGAGAAAAGTTTTTGAGAATTTGAGAAGAGGTTGAGTTCAACACACTTGTGTTGTCGTTTGCTGATGATCTGAGGAAATTTTATGGTATATAGTGATGCATCGCATAAAGGACTAGGTTGTGTGCTTATGCAAAATGGCGAAGTTATTACGTATGTATCACATCACGAGTTGAAAAGATTACGAGAAAGGGTATCCGACTCATGACTTAGAGTTAGCGGCGATGGTGTTTGCCTAAAAAATTTGGAGACATTATCTTTATGGAGAGGTGTGAGATATATATGACCATAAAAATCTGAAGTATATCTTTACACAAAAAGATTTGAACATCGCGACAAAGAAGATGGTTGGAGTGATCAAAGATTATGATTGTGAGATTTTCTATCATCCGGAAAAGGCGAATGTTGTTCTTGATGCCTTAAGTAGGAAGGGATGGGAGAAGTTAATGATGTTAATTGATCGAAGAGAAAGTTAGTGTGGGAAATGGCTAAGATGGAGTTGGAAATTAAATATCGTGAATCCGATGAAAAGTTATTCGATGGGAAATAGTTCAACGTTGGTGGATAAGGTGAAAAATGCACAACTTGAGGATGAAGAAGACTGCGAAAAGATAAAATAGAAGATATCTGAAGGTGAGGAAAACAAATTCAAAATCGATTCGGAAGGATTACTTGATTGAAGGGAGGATTTGGGTCCCTGATAATAGAGGTTAAAGAAGAATTTTTGAATGAAGCTCACAACTCACGATATTCTATTCACCACAGGAGTACAAAAGATGTACCATGATCTTAAACATCATTTTTTGGTGGCGAATATGAAGAGGATGTGGTGAGTGTGTGGCGAAAATGTAACGTGTCGAGAAAGTCAAAATTTGAACATCAAAGGCCAAGCAGTTATTACAACCATTGGAGATACGAGAATGGAAATGGGAGCATATCACAATGGATTTTGTGGTAGGTCTTCAACGACTCGACAAAATTCTGACGCCATTTGGGTGATTGTTGATCGACTAACGAAGTCGGCACACTTTTTGCCAATCAAGATTCGGTTTACCCTAGATCGGTTAACAAAACTATACGTGAAAGAGATTGTGTCAAGACACATGGTGTACTGTGTCCATTGTATCGAGATAGAGATCCACGTTTCACATCTAATTTTTGGAAAGCGATTACAAGAGTGTTTGGGAACACAATTGAGAGAATGAGCACAACGTACCCATCCTCGGGCCAATGATGAGAGAGTTGAGAGAACCATCCAAACACTAGAAGATATGCTCGAGCATGTATCATGGATTTCAAGGGAAATTGGGATGACCATCTACCATTGGTGGAATTTGCTTATAATAATAGTTATCACGCAGTATTGGCATGCCGCCTTACGAAGCGTTATCTGACGAAAATCTGAGAACTCCATTATGTTGGGGACGAGGTTGGTGAGCGTCGGTATTGGGTCGAAATTGGTACAACAATTTGTCGAGATCATCAAGATTTTCAAGCAAGATTGATAGCAAGATAGATAGAAAAAATATCTTGATCAACATCGACAAAATCGAGAATTCGATGTCGGTAGTTATGTTTTCCTGAAAGTGTCTCCCTGGAAGGGAAAAATTTGATTTGGCAAGAAGGGGAAATTGAGCCCTAGATTTATAGGACCTTTTGAAGTGCTTCGACGAGTTGGCGAAATGGCGTATGAGGTAGCCTTACCTCCGGAGTTGAAATATATTCATAATGTTTTCCATGTTTTGGTATTGAGACCATATAAGCTTTGATTATAAACATGTTATAGAATATGAGCCCTTACAGGTTTGAGAAAGATTTGTCATATGAAGAAGTCCTTGTTCAAATTGTTGTGAGAAAAAAGCAAATCTTGAGGAATAAGGTGATACCTTACATTAAGGTAATCTGGAGAAACCACAATCTTTGAGAAAGCTACGTTAGGAACTTGAAAGCGTTATGATGAAGAATTATCCTCGATTGTTTGCTTGATCTTGTATAGCGATTACGGGGACAAAATCTTGTTAAGGAGGGAAGAATGTAACGAATAAATTTTTTTTTGAGTTGTGATTACGGGGACGAGAATCCTTTTAAGGAGGAAGGATGTAACGATCGAGAAATTTGTAATTTAATTTAAATATTTATGGAATTAAATAAATATTTAAAATAATTTATTTATTGAGGAAAATAAATATTTGATGAATTGTGATGAATTAATTTAGTAATTAAATTAATTAATGTTAATTGAATCGAATAATGATAATTTTATTTGTTGGATTTAATTTAAGGAAATAATTAAATTAAATCAATTGCTTAATATTTAAGAAAATAATTAAATTAAATGAATTGTTTAATTTAAAGGAAATAAATAAATTAAATATAGTGATGTGTCTAATTTATTAATTAAATTAGATATATAATTATTTATTAATTATAAGTATAATGATAATAAGATTTTTATTATTAGTATTATAAGTTATTTAAATTAACTAAACTAAGTTATTTAAATTAATCAACTAAAAATGTGACATGAAACTATATAATATAAATATTATTAAAATAATTTAGTTGGGAGAGTTTTGGTTAGCCAAACAAGGCCTTATGGCCTTTGGCATTATTCAATGACAGCCCTTTTGTGTCTTTACACGGCGTTAGTGGGAATTAGGTTTATTATAATTCCTACGCATTTTATTTTCTAAGGCTAAGTTCGGAGAAGGGTCTAGTGAGAAGGAGAAATAGCAGTGTGGAGAGAGGTTGGTAAGAGAGTTTTCTCTGTAATTGTGCTAAGAAAGAATGAGTATCAAGAGGAGACACGCAATTCCTTGTCATCCTTCTTCTCATCATTCAAGGATTTAGGTAAAATTCACCCTTAATTCTAAAATTTAGTTTTCTAATTTCTAGTTCTCTATAAATGATTTTGTTGAATTGTTGTTTCAAAGCGTTGATTATATGATATGGGTTATATTGTAGAATCTGTTGTCATCATGTATGAGTGATGTATCAGTTATCAAATTTATGAGCAATTGGTGTGTAGAAAGAAAATGAATATCAGTGTTCATATTTGAAAAATGGCCTTAGAAAGTATCAATTTTAGTGGTCAATTTGTGTATAAAACTGTAAATTGATGCTTGCATATGGTAGTTCATTGAGATACGAACATAATGTAATTTGAATGGAATGATTTGGTCAAATAATGAATTCACAATGATGATTTTTGGGATAGACTATCAAAAATGGAGTTTTATATGAAAAACATGAAAATTGAGAAATTAAAATAGTTTTAGTTGTTGTTAAATTGTGCTAAGTGGTTGAATATGTTAGCAATCATGTTTATGATAGTTTTATATTTATTTTACATGTTGTTATCATTGTTTGTTGGGTGAATTTATGTTTGTTGGGCTAAAATGGCTATTGTTCATTTTTGTCTCTCGTCTGTCTGTCAATGTTGCAATGCAAACACAAAAAGCATTTTGCCTAAGGCAAAAAAAAAAGCAAATTGTGCCACACAAGCACACCACGACCTGAACTATGATGATGAGTTCCTTGTTTTTGCGGTCGGGCATAATGGACTTATATTAGTTTAGTAAGCATGTTATTGATGTTGAGGCATAATATAAACTATAATAGCAGATTGTCAATGCGTTATAATACAAAGTATAAAAGATTTTGAAGTGATTATTTAAATGAGTTATATAATGAAACTAAAAGTGATGTTTTTAAAAGTTAGAGATGAGCGATTAAGTTATGTTGGCTCGTATGAGATTTCGATTAGTTAAGTATGTTAACCTACATGGTTAGATGCTAGGTTAGGGTTATGACCTAAATGATGGTTTAAACCCTAAAAACTAATATTCATACAATTAATTGTTGTTGCGATTTCAATGATGTATGTAGGGTAATTGGAGATTATTTTACATTTGTGTAGCTTACAATCAAGGCAAGTTTTCTAAGTCTACCTTGTTATTATTGAGAGCAAGTTCTTAAATCTTAACTCTTTACATTGAGCAAAGCTTTCTAACTTCATTCTTTTCATATTGAATGCAAGTTTCCATTCCTAAATTATTATTGTGCAAGTTCTAACATTCTTTATGAAGTTGAGCAAGCTTAACCTATCTTGTGTATGTTTGTACAAGCTTATGTAACCTAATTCGTTACATCGAGCGAGATTTAATTTCCTAATTATTATTCAAAGCATATATTGTTCTAATACATTGATTCAAGGAGATTGTTTTAAATCTTCTATAGCGCTTTTGCATGTATATCATGTTTACTCAATTATATATTATTGTTATTCAATCTTTGACTTTGATAACCTTGTTCAAAGCTTTATCATTGTATTAAACCTTCAAGTAGTAAGCAAACCTTTATTGATTGAATTAATCTATATTTGAATAGTGTTCTAAAATTCTAGAAACAACGATAAGCTAGTTCCAAACTAAACTTTCTTTAGTGCGGAAATTCTAAATCAAAAGCGAGACGAACAACCCTAACATAGGGGATTTTGTATGTGTAACGTTTAGATGTTTGTGCACAATACATGGTACAAAGGGCTGATCCCCAAGTAAATGCGTTAAGAAGGGTTAAAATATAGTCTAAATGATTGTTAAGGTTGGGTAATAATACCTAAAATACTGGGGGACATAGTTAAGTGGTCTTAAGACCCTCGGATAATTAAAGTTCGAACTTGTTTTCTATTTTGATTTGTAGAACAAGTTCCTTATTGTTTCGACTTTATTGTTCACTCTCATGTTACTTTCATTGCTACTTTCTATATCGGTGAGCATTTGTTTGCTCACTCTTGCAATTAACACTGCAGCTAAAATGGAGAAAGTTGATGAGCCATCGACTAACAAAGGCAAGGGCAAGATGTCCAAATGATGAAGACTTATGAGAATTTTATTTAATGAATTATGTTAAAGACTTGTTTAATTTATGATGTATTCCATGAACTTATGTAATAATTTTAAGGTTAGATTACACAGGATTTATTTTGAGATGATGATGTAACCCTTTAATGGGAAAGATTATTGTTTAAGTTATTTTAAATTATGTCTTTATCCTTTATTATGGGTAGTTAGATGTAATAGTTTTGATAAGTGAGCACCAAATCCTGTGGGAATTAAGTACTTGGATTTGGGGTGTCAATTCAAGCAACCAAACCATTAAAGTCAATTACTGTCATATCAAGCCATAAAGCTATTCATTTATTGAAAAACAAATGTCAAGCTTTCTTAGCCCATGTCACGGATTTAAACAAAAATACGTCAGTCTTGAATGATATTTCTATTGTTAATAAATTTCCTGACGTATTCCCTGAAGAACTTACTGGCCTACCCCCAGAGCATGAAATTTAATTTTGTATCGACCTTGAACCCGGTACAAAACCTATTTCCAAAGCCCCATATCGAATATCTCCTATTGAACTTTAGGAGTTGAAGACCCAACTGTAGCAATTATTAGACATCGGTTTCATTCGTCCTAGTACGTCTCCTTGGGGTGCTCCTGTTCTATTCGTGAAGAAAAATGATGGGAGTATGCGACTTTGTATTGATTATCGGGAGTTGAATCATGTCACCATCAAAAATAGGTACCCGTTGCCATGCATTGATGACCTGTTTGACCAGTTGCAAGGTGCCAAATTCTTTTCAAAGATCGATCTTTGTTCCGGATATCATCAGTCAAAGATTAAAACCGATGACATCCCAAAGACTGCTTTCAAAACTCGGTACGTGCATGAATTCCTAGTCATGTCTTTTGGATTGACTAATGCTCCTGCTACCTTCATGGATATGATGAACCGAGAATTAAAGGAATATTTGGATCATTTTGTAGTTGTCTTTATTGATGACATTCTCATATACTCCAAAAGCCATGAAGATCATAAACAACACTTGAAGCTGATTCTCCAAAAGCTTCGTGAAAATAAGTTATATGCCAAGTTGAAGAAATGCGAGTTCTGGCTTGAGGAAGTAGCCAGATAAGATGATTTTGGAGTTCGTGAAAACAACACTTGGGCACGTGATATCAAATCATAGAATATCTGTTGACCTGGCAAAGATTGAAGCAATTCAAAGCTGGGAGCAACCTAAGTCAGTGACTGAAGTACGTAGCTTTCTGGGATTAGCTGGTTATTATCGGAGATTTGTTAAACGATTTTCTCGAATCGCTACTCCATTAACTCAACTGACTAGAAAAGATACAAAATTTGGTTGGAGAAAGGAATGTGACAAGAGTTTTCAAGAACTCAAGAGGAGACTCATTTCAGCACCTGTTCTGACAATACCATCTGGGTCGGAGGGATTTGTCATCTACAGTGATGCTTCAGGTAGAGGGTTAGGATGTGTTCTCATGCAACATGGGAAAGTCATAGCCTATGCCTTGCGACAACTTAAAGAATATGAGAGGAATTATCCTACTCATGATCTAGAGTTGACAGCTGTTATTTTCATGCTTAAAATCTGGAGGCATTACCTGTATGGGGAGAAAGTGAAGATCTATACGGATCATAAAAGCCTCAAATATTTCTTCACCCAAAAGGAAGTCAACATACGGCAACGACGTTGGCTCGAGCTGTTGAAAGATTACGATCATACCATTCAATATCATCCTAGAAAAATGAACATGGTAGTTGACGTGTTGAGTAGAAGATCATATGCGGGTACGAGTGCGATATTGTCAACACAAAGGCTCATTTTGCATAACTTGCAAAGGATGGAAATAGAGTTAAAGACTCCAAGGTCCCATGTGATGATGTCAAATATACGAGTAGAACCGACTTTAATCGATAAAGTTAAAGCTGCTCAACCTACGGACCTGGAGTTGATACATATAAAGAAGAAAGTACAAGAAGGTGTTGTTTCAGAAGCAAGAATTGATGAAGAAGGAATACTTCGAGTCAGCTCCAGACTTTGTGTTCCAAATGACCCTGATTTAAAGTATAAGATCATGATGGAGGCGCACAACACACCATTTGCAATCCATCCTGGGAGTACCAAAATGTATCGTGATTTTCGACATACATTTTGGTGGAGCAATATGAAGATAGAGGTAGCGGAGTTTATCTCAAGGTGTCTAACTTGTCAATGAGTTAAGGCGGAGCATCAAGTGCCAAAAGGCCCATTGCAACCACTTGAAATTCCAAAATGGAAGTGGGAGCACATTACCATGGATTTCGTTACTGGTCTTCCCAAGGTTTCTCAAGGCATAGATGCGATTTGGGTCATTGTTGATAGATTGACCAAGTCTGCTCATTTCTTACCTATACGAGACACTTATTCACTTGAACGTCTTGCTCGTATACACATAAATGAGATTGTAAGACTGCATGGCATGTCAGTATCCATAGTTTCGGATCGAGACCCAAGATTCACTTCACAATTTTGGGTTAGTTTGCAAAAAGCTATAGGCACGGATTTACGATTTAATTCGGCATATCATCCTCAAACGGATAGGCAGTCGGAGAGGACTATTCAAACTCTTGAAGATCTATTAAGACTCTGTGTCCTTGACTTTAAGGAAAGTTGGGACAAGTTCTTGCCATTAGTGGAATTCTCTTACAACAACAGTTATTAAGCAAGTATTGGCATGGCTCCATTTGAGGCGTTGTATGAACGCAAGTGTTGTTCTCCAGTTTGTTGGGACGAGGTGGGTGAAGCAACGTTGTTGGGACCAGAGTTGGTACGTATCACTACAGAAAAGATTCAAATGATCCGACAACGTATAAAAACTTCACAAGATCGACAAAAGAGTTATGTTGATCTTCATCGAAAAGACGTGGAGTTCAATGTTGGAGATCATGTGTTGTTGCGTGTTTCTCCATGGAAAGGAGTTACAAGATTTGGAAAGAGAGGAAAGCTCAATCCTCGATTTATTGGGCCACTCGAAATCTTCGATCGAGTAGGAACTGTGGCTTATAGACTCACGTTACCGCCAAGTATGTCTCGTGTTCATAACATTTTTTCACATATCTATATTACGTAAATATATGGAAGACCCGAATCACATTATTGAATTAGAACCAGACGAGATAGCTGAAGATTTAATGTATAAGAAAGTATCTGTCAAGATCTTAGATAAAAAGAAACATATTCTACGCTCAAAAGTTATACCTCAAGTCAAAGTTTTGTGGAGAAACCACGATATTGAGGAAATGACCTGGGAGGTAGAATCTGAAATGAAATTAATGTATCCTCACCTCTTTGACATACCAGGTATGTACACTAATTTCGAGGACGAAATTTCATAAGGAGGGGAGGTTGTAAGACCCCGAATTATATGAAATGAAAGTATCTAATTTTCTTATAATTATTATTCTATTTAATAAATGGTTTAATTGATAAAAGGTTAAGTTAAGGGTGATATTTGAAAATTTTGCAAAGTAAACAAGTTGATATAAAATATTCATTGTGTCAGGGAATATTCGTTTGGTTGGGAAATATTCTTTTTGTCAGGGAATATCCGTACGACGACACCATCATTGGTGGATCCCATAACAGAATAATTGTCGGAGTTAGAAAAAGACAGAAATAACTTTTTATAAAAATAACAGCGAAAGTTTTACAATTAACTGTTGAAATACCTGGTGGTAAAAATACAGTAATATGCGTGGTTGCATAGTAGTACATGGTATTGATGCTTACGTAAGAAGTCACTCAGTTTATTAAATTATTGGTACAGTAATTGCTGCATAGTATCTCATGTTATTTAATTCAATTAGTTTCACAATAACATCTGCAGAATATTTTATATTATTAAACTAATAATTGAGATGACAAAGTTATTCATATTATTATTTGCAATATTGACGATGTCTAGAAAGTTCTTTCGAGGAAAGCGGTTTGGTCACCTAATTGTGCGCTAATAGGGAGAAATCCTTATCGGAATGCCCCCTCTTTCCTGGGAATGATCTGGTGTGACGCCCCCAAATCCAGGTTCTCTAACCTCAGATTCGGTGCTCACGATCTATCATCATCATTAGCATTCTATAAACTATTGCGGAATAATAAACATACATTGTTCATTATAATAAAGTTTCATAACATAGTCCCAAGGTCTTCTTAACCTTAACTTAAACACACCATTCATATTACAAAAGGTTTACATAAGTAATTCCATCAGATAATAATAACTAACATTCATTTTAAACTATTCTTGGATCTTGCCCTTGCCTTTGTCTTTTATATTGGATCCTTCAGGCTTAACTAAAATAAATGTCACGATATAGCAAGGGTAAGCAACTAATTTTCTTAGCAAGTTTATATACAAGGGAGATATATCATGACTAGAAAGAAGTTTTGCTTTCAATGTTCAACAATAATATAAGATTGTGAAGGAACGTGAATTAATAATTAATAATTGAATATTCGAATAATTGAATAACATGTACTGAGTGGTTTTGAAATAACCATGAACATTTGCCAAGGTTCTCATTCATTTAAACTGGACCTCTTAATAAGTTTGGTATTCAAGGGGATCAGCCTTTCATACCCCATGATTTATGCATAAACACTTAATAATCCAGCATTGATATCATGTCTTAATCAAATTAAATCCTTTTCTCGATCAAGAGTTCTTATCATATCAATTTAATAAGAACGACTTTTTAAAAACATTTGATTTAATAAATTTAAACATGCTTGATCTAGCTGATACAATTAGTATAGATCTATCTCGTAAACAGTTCATGAATGAAGAACTTTAATTTAATTCGCAGTTCAATAATAATAGAACAGGAATTCAATTGCACCAAGTGCAAATCTCAATAATTAATATAGATGTGAATAATCATCAATAATTATTCACTAACATGCTTTGAAAATAATAACTCGAGTTTGAGTTAGGGAACTTGCCTCGTTTGTAGGCTACTACACACTACAATTAAATTATATCCATTTGGGCGGTTTAATTATCTTCCTTTGAGAGACCTATAGTTAATCTTTCAATTATCCATAACATAACATTAGATTATACAATCACATAGATATTATATATTATATTTAGTTCTTAGAAATATTATCACTTACTCGATAATGTTACTATTAAATAACAAATACCTTTAATTCACTTAATATTATTAATCTTGATAATATTTAATTCACCTCTTAGTATTATTAGTTCACTAATAACACTTTTTTATTCGTTTACTAATATTATTAACATCTTAATAACATTTTAATACTTTACTAATATTATTAATCCTCTTAATAATATTTTAATCATGCATTAATATTATTACTTTAATAATATCTTACTTATGCTTTAGTATCATTAATCAATTAATAATACTTTATCCATTTACTAATAGTATTAACCATTTAATAATATTTTATTCATTTACTAATATTATTAATCATTTAATAATATTTTATTCCTTTACTAATGTTATTACATTTTAATAATATTTTATTTAATCTCAAATATTATTATTTACTTAATAATATTTTAATCATCCAATAATACTTTAATCTAATATTATTAATCTTTTAATAATATTTTAATCTAAGATTAATATTTTAATCTAATATTATTAATCATTTAATAATACTTTAATCATTTATTAATGCTTAAATCAAATATTATTAACCATTTAATAATATTTTAATAAAGTTTTAATATTAATATTTTTATTTACTTGACAATATCATATTCTAATATTATTAATATCATAATAACATTTTAATGATTTATTAGATCAATAAATAATTTATTCTAATTGTTCACCCTTTATTAAACCACTTATTTAATATCCATAAAAGGTCATAAATAATAGTTCTTATTATAAATTACCAAAATACCCTAAAATAGTCAGAATATTATATATTAGGAGTATTCAAACATTAAAATCATATTTTTCTTATTTATGACATCATTTAACTATTTATTTTCTTTTATTCATAACTTTATCATTTTTAGGAAAAATACCAAACTGATTCCAAAAATTCTTCTTTTCTTGATTTGGATAGTATATGACTCAACAATGATTCCCAAATTTTTCTGGAATTTTAGAAAGTGATTTACTAATTTTAAAGTGCCTAAAACACTCGAATCTTGCTTTATTTTTCATAAATCGAGTTTTGTTCAGAAAATTTTGAAACTTTCAGGGTATACTCTCATTAAATATATGAACACTGTAAATGTTTTGGAATTTTCCAGTGTATACACCGTGAGAAATCCTGGTGTTAATATTTAGGAGTCCTTTACGGAAAAAGCCATTACGCACAACCTACACATCGAAATGTGTCCGTTCTTTTTCCTGCACGTAGATAACTTCTCAATGTACCTCTGTAATTTTTGCCAGATTTTTAAAAGACTTGAAACTATCCGAAACAGCCTTAAGAAAAACGAAGACAGTAGCTTTTTTTAGGGTTTAAAGCTTTAATTCTCTACGTGGACTATTTTGGGGAAAACAACCCCCATGGCTTCAATACTTGCTAGATTTGTGTTCTACCACTTGGGTTTACTAGATAACTCATGTATCTAGCACCCTCCTTCGACGGATCACAAATCCAAGTTGTAAAACTTGAGTTACACAAGATTTAGTGGAATAAAAACAAGGGCTTCACCCCTTGGAGAACATATGCTCATTTCCTTCCTCTAAATCTATATTCTAATACACAAGATACTTAGTCCTACACATGAGGGATGTAAAACTAGGGTACTTTGAGTCTTAGACCATAACCCCTATATATTTGAGGTAAAAACCAAATAAAAGAAGAATAAGAAAAAGAATGGAAGATAACCTCACCTAGTTTTCTTTGCTATCCTTCTTGTTCTTCCAAAGTAGGTTATGAATTTAGGATGCATGAATAATAAACCCATTTCCCTCTCTAGAATCTGAACTTTTCCTCTCTCTCTTGCTAAGTTTTGTGTTTTGATGGGTTGGGAGAAAATAGAAGAAGAAGAAGAATGGTGGAGGAGTAAAATGAAATGAGATAGATATTATGTTGGTGAATTGGAGTGGAATGATAATATCCTCCATGTTTCTTTTGCCCCTTGGACAAAAGGGTTAGCCTTATCCCTTCCTAATCATGCCTAATCATGCCATTAAGGTTGCTAATTAAGCTTTCCACCAATGGGAGCATGACACACTTGTCCTTGTGTGTAAGACTTCTACTTATGGAACTTGATTAGCTTAACGTTCTTGCCTTAAAAAGGTTAATGTGGCCAGCTATATATATGCCCACTAATTCCTTCATTTAGCTTTTATTTTAATGCATAAATTAGATAAATCAAAGGTCTAAAATACCCTTAATCAAGTGGGCTAAGTTTGGGCTTGCATTTAATTTCTTTTGGGCTTCTCCTTTAGTTGTTTTGGGCCATGTAATAAACATAGTCTAACAATTTTAATATATGTTACCCTAATTGTTTATTTAGGGTTCCCATTCCCAATCTTATGAAATTTAATTACTTATACATGTGACTTTAGCTCATAACCTAATTAGGTTTACTAGAAATAGGTTTAAAATTATTAGTTACTTAAAATAACAAAACTATCCACTTAAGTTAGTATACATATTAAATACTAACCTTTCCTTATTACCATAACCCTTAGGTTATTTAATTGTCTCACCTAATGTATAATTAGGTTATTAAGCTTTTATTTTTAATGAAATCTATAAATGTATATATCCATAACTATAGTATATATGTTTATTGATCCATGCACCACTTCACATATTAAATCACTATATAGCACAAAGTTTTAAAATATCAATAATGTACATACCTATTTAGTGACTTGAAATTCACGGTTATTACATCTGGTTGTTAATTATTGTGAGTTATAATATTAATGATGAATAATTGTTAATAGATTAAAAATGTGTTTATTAAAGATAAATGATTTGTGGTAAATATTTATTCAATTTTTGATATAAATATAGGGATTTGTTATGAGGCGTTTGTTGTAAGTTTAACTTAGTATTCCATGAGAAGATTTACTAATTTTATGGACCGTCGATGATGGTTTTAATAGTTAAGCAATTTGGACCATTGGTGGTGGTTTTAATAGTTAATCAATCTGGACCATTGTGTTAGGTTTGTAATATTCATGAACGCAATCAAATTGCACAAATTAAGCGGAAGCATGGAAAATCAGAGTTTACAAATTTTTACAAACCATATGTCCGGATCATCCTTTATGCGCAATTATTAATTAAACGAAAATATGAAGAACAAGAATCATACCCTTGAAGATTCGTGCTTCCTCAGGTACAAGTTCACCTCCAATCTTTTTCGCGTTCAACTTGAATCTACCAGGTTTGGTTCCTTCCTTTGATCAACGTTAGCCACCCAAGTGTTTGGCCTCTAGAGGTGATCCACCAAGGAAGAAGAAATATTGAAGAAGATGGGTGGTTGGCTAAACCCTAGTTTTTTCGATCTCTCATAGAAAAAGAGCGTACCCTCCAACTATTGGAATTGCGTATATCTTTGATATATTATATAAGACTCCCCTTATAAAGATTTCAGATAACCCTATTAAAATAAGGTATTATTTATTTAATTAAACTCTTTTAATTAAATGGGCTCCCTAATCTTATTAGGGATAATTAATTAAACTCATTTAACTAATTTTCCCTCCTAATCCTATTAAGAATAAATGAGAGTACTTATATTAAATTAATTCCTAAACTCTTTTTAGAAATTAAAATAATAATAATTGTAATAATATTAATAAGACTCATCTTATTAATTTATATTTAATATTTCTAAAATATTAAATAATAAATATTAAGCTATTTAATTTATTCTATCACCATAGATTAAATTAAATATACTTAACATATTATTACGATTATGTCATTAACTTCTTAAATAATAATTCTTCCTTTTATGGTGTGACCCTTTAGGTTCTCCATATTAAACCGGTTGTGAATAAATCAATTAGAACAATTCTAATCTTATTTAAATAAATAAATTAAATAATTAATTTATTTAAATAAATAATATTTATTCAACAATAGGGATAAACCTCCCTAGCGATTAACGACTTTCCAGATAATATAGATTTCAACATTAATCATAAAAGAACCTTTGAGTAAATAGTTACCGTACAATTCAATCCTTCCACCATACAATGTCCCAATTAAATATAAGACATAGAATTACTGTCAAGTCTTATTTTATTTAATTATATGTATTTCGATTCCCAAATGCACAACTCCAAATAATACAAATTAAAAACTCCTTTCTAATTTCATTCTGCCTGTGCCAAGGACTACTGGGTTGTCATTTATCGAATCACATAGGATATTTCTCTTCTTTTATTAGAAGTGGTAGATTCTTTATTGATCATACATTATCTCCATGTACAACTTATTATATCAAAGCATACCCTTTGATATACCCTAAGGGTCTTAAGGAATAAGTCAAAGTATAACTCATCATACACAAGATACTATGATGATCTCAAGTCCAGGGATCACTTGTACTACTATTACTACAGGAATTCCTATTGACAGGCAAGTAAAACTTCATTAGGTATTCCTTAGCGAGCCAATGCTTCAAAGGAACTTATTCTCTAATAAGCACCTACATACTTGCTTTAGTGTCTCCACACAAATAATCATGAGATCAATCATCCTCATCTAATGAGCAAGCAACGTATGTACCAATCTATTCAGATTCATTAATCCCCAATTTAGTAATCCAACGATTGGGAACTATTTTAGTTTTAAGATTTCTAAGAATTTAGATCTCATTAGAATGATCATCATCATTATTCTAAAAGCATTGCTTAAAACTATGGGTTTATCACATATTATAAAACAGCATCATGTTGATAATTAAAAGCCTTTAATAAATTAATACTACTTATTAATAAGTGAATAAGATTGTTATAAAGTATATGCTTTATCATCAAACATGATTAGCTTGTGTGCATACTACTTTCAATCTCCCACTTTCATTAAAGCCAATCGCCATGGTATCTCATACCCTTCTTCTCTAAGTGACGATTATCTTGCTGTTGGATTAGCTTTAGTTTATAGATATGTAATGTTGTTCTTGATAATACACTATCTCTATAGTGATTTTCCATCTTTCAATGATTCTTTTAATCAAATGAAAGTGCCACAACACATATTTAGATCCAAGATGAGACTTAGGAACTATTCCTTAATAAACTTTTCATCCAAACAATCAACTTGTAGCTTCATTTACAGCTATATACTTTGTCTTTATCACTAAACCAGCAACTCTTTGCTGTTTGGAACCTTTCCAATTCACTACACCACTGTTCAAGGTAACGCTTTACCTTAAAGTGGATTTTCTGTCGTCTTGGTCTGTCTGAAAAAACTTGAGTCTATTAAGCCCTCTAGTTTTAATTTAGACCCACCATGAATATGATCACATCCTTAGTGCTGGTTAAGTACTTTAAGATGTTTTTCACTGACTCACAGTGAACTTCTCCAGAATATGACTGATCAGTATTAGGTCCCGTACATTTTATTACATACATGATATTTACTCATGCAATCTCTCTTTTATGAGTCTATGAGGACTATTAAGAGAGATACACTTCAGGGCTCATCAACATGAGAATTCCCATGGAGTTTGTCATGCTAAACGACTTTATCATCAAATGAATATACGTTTCTTGGGTTAAGTCGAGCATCCTTTTAAATCTATCTATATAGATTTGTATCCCCAATTAAGATACTCTTCCCAAATCATTCATGGAGGAATGTTTAGACAACTTTATCTTTACTGATTGTAGCATTGGTATGTCATTCCTTATCCATATTATATCAACATATAATACTAGGAATGTCACGATGCTCCCACTGACCCTTTTGCACACACTAGGTTCATTCTTGTTTTTGATAAAATCAAACTCTTTTGATTGTCTCATCAAAACGAATGTTCCATATTTGAGAAACTTGCTTCAATCCATTTCTTTGAGTGTCTACAACTCTTCCCTCATCGTATGTAACTGGATCATCATCTTCTATGATGCGTACCTCATCATCATCATCCATGATGAATCCATACCTCCCATATATCTTTGGTACTATTCCAGATTTACGATTCGGTTGTGGTATAATATGTCTATCTACAAGTTCCTCTTATTTGACTTATAGTGTTTTGTGGTTCTTGAACTCTTCAAGATTCTATTATTCTCCCACTAGCCCCTTCAATGATAAACCATTTTTTCTTAGAAGGCAGCGTGTTTCGCAACAAACACCTTTTGCTAAGTAAGATTATAGAACATATACCCTAAACTTACTTTAGGATGCCCCACAAATCGACACTTGTCAAATCTTGTCCCAAGCTTATCCTTTGAAACCTTTTCACATAAGTTGGACAACCCCTTATCTTAACATACTTAAGATTAGGAATCCTCCATGTCCGTAACTTTTATGGAGTCTTGAGGCTGGATTTTGAGGTTACCTTTTTCATAGATATGCAGCTATTTCTAGGACATGACCCCAGAGGGATACTGGACTGTCGGTAAAATCATTATGGACCGCACTATGTCCAACAAGGTATAATTTTTCCTTTCAGATACATCAATCAATTGTTGCGTATCAGGAGGCGTCCATTATGAGAAAACCATTTGAGATGATCTAGAAATTTATTGCGGAAGTATTTATTCCTTGATTTAATCAAAGAATCTTAATACTTTGTCAATTTGTTTCACTTCTAAATTCATTGAACCTTTCAAATAATTCACACTTGTATTTCAACAAATACACACATTCAACTCTTTGAATGACCATCTCCTTTATCTTATACTAGTTTGTTCAATTTGCCAAATAATTTTTTTACACAAGTCAAGTACACAAAATCCATTAAGTAATATTTCAGTTCTATACAAAATATTATTATTATAAATAGAACAACAATTGTTCTTAAATATAATACCAAAGATTTCATTGTCCAATAATAAAATAGAAATAATGTTTCTAACAAGAACTGGAATACAATAACAACTTATTGGCTTAATAGACTTGCCCGTAGGCATTGCTAAACTATAAGTTTCTATGGATAATGTAGCAACTTTTGCTTCATTTCCCACACATAGAATTACTTATCTTTGTTTAGCTTTATACTTTTGCTTGGTCCCTTCATAAATCTATATTTATAATAACCAAAGTCGGTATCCAATACCCAAGTAGAACTTTGACTTAAAGAAAAATTTATTTTTAAATCATGAACAAATTTGTATTTGTAACTGAAACTTCACTAAGCTTCTTTGGTTAGCCTCTGCAAGATGCTTCTTGTAGTTTCTTTCCAGTGTCCAGGCTTATTATAGTGGAAGCAAACTCCTTTGCTATCCGTATCAGTTTTGTTCTTATTATCCTTTGTTTTTGCCTTTCTATTTACCTTCTTTGAATCGTTCTTCTTTTCAGAAGATCCTTTGGCCCCTACCAGTAAGACTTGGTCTTTCTTGGTTGGAAAGTGACTCTCAACATTTTTTAAAATGTTAAGCTAGTCAGCGAGGCTGATATCTAGCTTGTTCATATGAAAAATTCACAACAATTATGAAAGGAGTCTGGGAGTGAGTGCAAGATCAAATCTTGACTCAACTCTCCATCCATGACAAAACCTATTATCCTAATTGTTCAATCAAATTGATCATGTTAAGGACTTTTGTCTTTACTGTACTGTCATCGGTCATTCTAGATCGGAAAAGCTCTTTAGATATCTGATATCTATTAGTCCTACTTTTTTCACCATCAACTACTTGATGTGCATGGATATAGTAGGAGCATCCATAATTTCATGCTGACACTGAAGCACGTTACTCATGGATGTGAGAATGATACATTGAGCCAACTATGCATCATCTTGTCACTTTCTAAAAGTAGAAATCTCTTCCTCAGAGGCATTGTCTGCAACCATTACAGGTATAGGCATATTAAGGACATAAGATAGCTTTTCAGCCGTGAGAACTTTTCTCAATTTACTTAACCAATCCATTTAATTCGGTCCGGTTAAATAACATCTAATATGCTTCGCAGTGATAGTAATTTAGACATTATAAAATTCTATAAATGAATTTGTAATTAACAATATTTTAGCATACATTCTTTTATTAATTATTGTTGGGTAAAATCTAATTATGCACAACACGCAAGTATACATGGTCAACAAGTAATACAGTGATAAGTCAAGTATTGTTCCCACAGAGATAAATTAACAAATACCTTAACTTACAATTATCAATCTTTTATTAACCCTAATTTTATTAAACAAACCAAATCAATAATTTAAATTAACAAAACTAAAATTAAGAATAATTAAATTAGCACAAAACAACCACAAATATCAAAATCTGAATTTTAAACAATTAATGGGCAAATTTGTTGCTCATTCTTGCTTCCTAAAACATTACAGTTAAGGCAGAGCAAGGCGGTACTTCAGGGAAGGACAAGGGAAAGGGCAAGGCGACAGAATAACTTAGCCCTTAAGACTAGAAGTATTATTATTATTGTTATGATGTATTCAAGAATGATTAAGCTATGTTAAGCTAATCACAGAATTGTTGTAGTAATGGTTACGGTACCTTGGGACGTGAATATTTATATTACATCAATGTAAATTATTCTATTATTTCCGTTGTTAATGATTTTGTAAGATATTTGTAGTAGTAGTGTGATGCACCAAAATTCGAGATATGAGTGTCTGAATTTTGGGGGCGCCACAGGTTGGTATCAAAGCCATAGTTATAAACCTTAGGAGCGAGAGCCCTTAGATTATAACTTAGGAGAACTCAGAAGATAGAAAGGGACGAAACTCATATAGAGTTTTCATAGAGATGGACTTAGCGTGTTACAGAATATAACTTCATTCTATACAATGAACTTATGATTCTAATGGAGTTGTTGGTTGTTTTGTCTTGTGTCGATGATTGTAGGATGACTGACATGGGAGGACCTAGCCGAGTAGTAGAAGAGGAGCCGCGTGACATACACGTGGTATATGAGGCACCATTGATAGCAGAACCTATATCAACTGTAGTTCCTATCGATGATGATGACGAGGAAGAGGAGATAGAGCCAATACCCGAAGAGTCTGATCCAGAGGAGGAGCGTATGGTGGATGAGCCCATGGGGGACTCCGACGAGGCTACTTTTGAGGATAGGATGTTGGGGGAGTATGAGGAGCAGATTTTAGAGTTAGGGTGCAGAGTTGAGAAGTTAGAGGCTGAGGCCAAAGACAGAGAGTCCGAATTCCAAAAGCTGAAGGACGAAGACCACCAGAGAAAGTTAGTGATGCAGAAGATGGAAGTAGAGATTGCTCACCGTAAAGAGGCAGGAATCCAGATGGGGCTTTTATTTCACAAGGCGGTGACTAGGAATGTAGAACTGGCGGGGGAAGTTGGAAGAGATGGAGCAGAGGGGAGTTGAGCGAGGGGACGAGAGAAGGAAGCTATTCGTACTCGATTAAGGATGGAAGTAATGGATAGGATCCATTTCAAGAAAAGTGGAAAGGGGCCAATGGTAGGGCTAACGATCTAGAAGATGAAGTGAGGTGCAAAAGGAGGAAGATGAATAGGATGAGCTATGCATTGCACTGCACCACCATGGAGGGACTATAACACAGGAAAGGTTTAAGACTTTGTTCTTCGAGAATTACTTCTCAAGAGCATGAAGAATAGGATGGAGGTAAAGTTTCTAGAACTAAAACAAGGAGAGATGATAGCGCACAAGATGCGGCCAAGTTCAATGAACTCGCACGATTCGCAACACATCAAGTAGACACTGAAGAAAGGAAATCTCGACGCTTCGAACTTGGACTAAAACCTTGGTTGTTCAACAAGGTGTCGGTCCTTCAAATCGACTCTTTCGCCACATTATTGGAGAAGGCGATAATTCTTTGAAGGAGGTAGCGAGGCATTGAGACAATACAACAAGGAGAAGAAGAACAAGAATGCTGGAGGAGAGACTCTTGGAGGGAGTAGCAGTGGTGGAAGTTATTTGGGAAAGAGGAAATGGGATAACCGCAACAACGACAACAACACCAACCACAAAGCATCAACCAAATGAAAAAATTATTAAGGAGGATTTAAGAAAAGAAGCGAAGCTTGCTCGAAATGTGGGAAAAACTATCAAGGGGAATGCTGGAAGGGGCGCAGCATCTGCTACAATTGCGGCCAAGAAGGGCACATTTCACCTAACTGCCCGAATACGAAAAGGAGCAAGGGATGTTTCGCGTGTGGCTCAACTGAGCATCAAATCAAGGATTGCCCAAAGAAAGGGAGCAACGGAGGAAGCGGCCAACCGGGAAGGGGTAGCAAGCTGATGATCGGCGGACCAACGTAATCCAACCGACCGACTGCCCGAACCTTTAACATGACTGTCCGAGACGCAGTGAATAAAAGGGACGTGGTGTCAGGTATTCTCCCAATCAATAATATAAATGCCTATGTATTATTTGATTCGGGTGCTACCTATTCCTTTGTGTCTGAAGAATTTGCTAATCGACTAAACATACCTCCTGAACGTTTAGAAAAATTATTGAACGTAGAAATTGCGAATAAGGAAGTAATTCCCATAGAATTTGTTTACCGAAACTGTTGTGCAAACATTAGAGGTCACGAACTAAACGTAGACTTAATTTCGATTAAATTGGGAGAGTTTGATGTGATATTAGGAATGGATTGGTTATCCAGCCACGCTGCGATAATCGATTGTCAGAAGAAGAGTGTGAACCTTCAGACCTCAAATCGGTCTAAGGTAGTGTTTCTGACGGTAGCTCATCGCTCAAGCAATCGTGTTGCTTTACGATGATGATGCAGCCGAAGAAATTGTTAAAGAAAGGATGTGTAGGTTATTTAGCCTATATAGTGGACATTCATCAAAAGAGAATAGAAATGAAAGATATATTAGTGGTAAAAGATTTCCAAGACGTGTTTCAACGAATCGTATGCCTTCCGCTGATGTAGAAATCAATTCATAATAGACTTAGCACCGGGAATTGCACCAATTTCGAAAGCCCCATATCGTATGGCGCCAGTAGAAATGAAGGAATTAATGATTCAATTGCAAGAATTACTAGATAAGGGTTACATTCGGCCAAGTGTGTCTCCTTGGGGAGCACCAAAGTGTTGTTTGTAAAGAAAAAGGATGGATCGATGAGGCTCTGTATCGATTATCGGGAGTTGAACCGAGTGACAATTAAGAATAAATATCCATTGCCAAGGATAGACGACCTTTTCGATCAACTGAAGGGAGCGAAGTGTTTTTCCAAGATAGATTTACGAACGGGTTATCATCAGTTGAAAGTGCGAGAGGAGGACGTACAAAAGACGGCGTTTCGAACTCGCTACGGACATTACGAATTTTTAGTGATGTCATTTGGATTAACCAATGCTCGACAAAGATTTATGGGCTTGATGAACCGAAGTTTTCGAGCCATACTTAGATAAGTTCGTAAGTAGTAGTATTTATCGGCGACATTTTGATTTATTCAAAGAGGAAGGAAGAAACACGCCTAACACCAAGATGGTATTGGAAGCATTGAGAAGGAAAAGATGTACACTAAATTTTCAAAATGTGAATTTTGGATGGAAAGGGTCCAGTTTCTAGGACACGTGATAGATCAAAATGGAATTTCCGTGGATCCTGTAAAGGTGGAAGTGGTAAGTAACTGGGAACAGCCGAAGACGCCAATAGAAGTTAGGAGTTTCTTAGGTTTAACCGGGTACTATCGAAGATTTATCCAAGATTTTTCTAAGATAGCAACCCCGCTGACCAATCTAACGAAGAAGACAGAGAAGTTTGTATGGACGGACAAATGCGAGGAGAGTTTCCAATAATTGAAGAGGAGGTTGAGTGAGGCGCCTGTATTATCATTACCAGATGATACGGGAGGATTTGTTGTGTATAGTGATGCATCGCATAGAGGACTTGGTTGTGTGCTAATGCAACATGGCAAAGTCATTTCATATGCCTCACGACAGTTGAAAGATTTCGAAAAGCGATACCCTACCCATGACTTGGAGTTAGCGGCGATAGTCTTTGCATTGAAGATTTGGAGGCACTATTTGTATGGAGAAAAATGTGAGATATATACGGATCACAAAAGTCTGAAATATATCTTCACACAGAAGGAGTTGAACATGCGATAAAGGAGATGGTTGGAACTGATCAAGGATTTCGAATGTGAAATTCTTTATCACCCGGGAAAAGCAAACGTCGTAGCCAACGCTTTGAGTAGAAAAGGAAGGGAGAAGTTATTCAAATTGACAACTCAAGAGGATTTAATAAGAGAAATGGAAAGGTTGGAAATAGAGGTAGAGGAACCAAGAGAAGCGGAAGGAAGATTTCTCATGATGAGAGCTCACCCGACGTTATTGGATAGAATAAAGGAGGCACAAGAGAAAGATGAAGAATGTGAGAAGATAAAGAAGAGAATAGTAGAAGATAAGGAAGAAAGGTTCAAAGTAGATAAGGATGGTATATTAAGATTCGAGGGTCGAGTATGGGTGCCAAATAATCGAACTAAGAGAGGAAATCCTACACGGCACACCATAATACGACGTATTCAGACATCCAGGAGGCACAAAATGTACCGGGATCTTCGACACCATTTTGGTGGCCTAATTTGAAAAGAGAGGTTGCAGAGTGTGTTAGCGGATGTCTTACTTGTCAAAGAGTCAAAGTAGAACACCAGAGGCCAAGTGGACTACTTCAACCGCTGGAAATACCAGAATGGAAATGGGAGCACATTACGATGGATTTCGTGGATGGACTTCCGGTTACACAAAAGAGTTACGATGCCATTTGGGTTATTGTGGACCGACTAACAAAGACAGCTCATTTTCTACCCATCAAGATTCGATTCAATTTGAACCAGTTAGTAAATTTGTATGTAAAGGAAATCGTATCGCGACATGGAGTGCTGGTGTCGATTGTCTCCGATCGAGATCCGTGTTTCACGTCAAAATTCTGGAAAAGTTTGCAGGAACGGATGGGAACTCAATTGAGATTGAGTACTGCCTATCACCCTCAAACTGACGGGCAGAGTGAACGAACCATACAAACGTTGGAGGACATGCTGAGAGCTTACGTGAGGACTTCAAGGGAAATTGGGACGACCATTTACCATTAGTAGAATTCGCTTACAATAATAGCTATCATGCGAGTATCGGTATGCCGCCATATGAAGCTCTTTACGGGAGAAAGTGCAGGACGCCATTATGTTGGGATGAAGTCGGAGAACGACGACTTTTGGGACCAGAATTAGTCCAGCAAACGGCCGACGTGGTAGCAACAATAAGGGGCAAATTGGTAGCAGCTCAAGATCGCCAAACGAAGTACGCCGACTTGCATCGTCAGAACCAAGACTTTGAAGTCGGTAGTTTTGTATTTTTGAAGGTATCTCCTTGGAAGGGAAAGATCAGATTCGAAAAGAAAGGAAAATTGAGTCCGAGGTTTATAGGGCCATTCGAGATATTGAAGCGAGTGGGCGAAGTGGCATACAAAGTTGCTTTGCCACCCGAATTAGAACACATCCACAACGTGTTTCACATTTCCGTACTACGGCCATACAAGTCTGACTATAAGCACGTAATTTCCTATGAGCCCATTCAAGTAGAAAAGAATCTGGCATATGAAGAAATTCCTGTTCAGATAATAGATAAGAAAGAACAAATGCTAAGAAACAAAGTTATATCTTCTGTTAAGGTTGTTTGGCGAAACCACGATGTCGAAGAGGCCACTTGGGAATTAGAAGATAGGATGAGGAGAGACTATCCCCATCTTTTCGTATAACCCTGTATCAATTCCGAGGGCGGAATTTTTATAAGGGGGAGAGGATGTAATACCCGTAAATTTTATGATTTAATTTTATTATTAAATAGAGCCGGTGAATTATTTATTTTATAAATGCTTACGTGGCATGAGGAGAGTAACTCAATTGAATTAAAATTGAGCTGTTGATGATCGATAAGATAGGTTCATGAAATATCTTGTGTGACACAATGATGGACTTAGTGAAGGATGATTAAGTATTTGCATGTTTAAAGTCCAAATAATAAATTGGGAGTCTAGCCCAATAAGTTAATTGATGGACTGTTAAGTTAGCCCAATAAACTTGGGATATTTAGAATCCATTCGAAATCCAACAAAAAGAGTTAACTGAGAGTACAAGGTATTGGTTAAATTAAAATGTGGCGTGGGGCAGTGGGCCTGACCAACTAGCCCCTTGTCTATGTCTGAGATCTGTTCTCTTGTCCCCAAATTAGGGTCACCAAGTACAAAGAATAGTAGCCTAAACTCTCTTTACACAAATTTTTAAGCTGCTAATCCTAGGCATGCCTGGCTAGCTAAGTGGCTGGTATGGAGTGATTGAACAACTCCTTAAATAACCATTGTTCATTTCTATTGCACCATGAATCCCAACATTGGGTAAAGCAAGTGTCTGGTCCATGTTTTCTTTTTAAATACAAGCCACTAGGGTAGTCTGCTTTAGTGATAAGAGTGTTGGAGAAATCGAGTAAAGAATTCTTAGTTGCTAAGCATTACCAAATCGGTGGTGTGAGATATCAAGGTTAAAGCTCGAGAAGGTATAATTTCTACTCCGCTTCTTAACTTGAGTCTTGTTGATTCTCGTTTTTCGATTAATAGGTCAAGTATGATGAATTATCATGATATAGGGTGTTTAGAAAGTTTACCTTCGTGCATGAATACGTTAAAAATTGTGCGAATCAAGTTGTGACTACTCGCAAAATGAGCATGTTCATCGCTACGAAATCCATGGGTGCAAACTACACCGCATTTAGGAACCAACCGATGGGTTCTTGGTCATGTTAAACCATGCATTAAGAAATTCCCTTAGGTTGTATGCATATAGTAAAGTCTTACCGAAATTAACCCGACGAACTTAAACTTTGTCAAAGTAGTGTGGACCAAGTCTCTCAAGGAGCCGCCGGACAAAGCGTGATGTCTTCGGACAGAGCGTAATGTCTTCGGACAAAGCACGATGTCTTCGGACAGAGTGTAATGTCTTCGGACAAAGCACGATGTCTTTGGATAAAGCGTGATGTCTTCGGACACAGCGTGATGTCTTCGGACAGAGCGTAATGTCTTCGAACAAAGCGTGATGTCTTCGGACGAAGCGCAATGTCTTCGGACGAAGCGTGTTGTCTTCGAACAAGTCATAATATCTTCGGACATGGCGAGATGTCCTGGGACTCGGAGACAACATCATAATTTGATATAAGGATGGATTAATAAATACTCCTATACTATTGTAAACTATTAGTACACGAATAAGTTCTAAGTGGAGAGTTGTACCAACTTCGGGAAAATAAATCTAATACTTGCAAACATGCGTAGAAGAAGGTCGGTGGGATTAATAGACGTTATGGTCTACTTAAAGCAATGAACCTCTTAGAACTTTCAGGAAAGTACTTGTCATTAAAAAGTTTCTAAAATCTTTCCCAAGACATATTGAGTGCGGTTGGCTGGGTACGCTTCACAGATTTCCACCAGTAATCTGCCTCACCACGGAACATAAAGGTGGTGAATGGAACCTTCTGTTCCTCCGTGCATCCCATGACATCGAATATCTTGGTAATTTGCTTGACCCATGTTTTTGCCTTAATTAGATCGGGCTTTCCCCAGAAATCTGGTGGTCCCAACTCCTTGAACTGCTTGGCTGTGATAGACCGCGCATTGCCATCACTTCCACCCGTATTTTGTACACGAGTCTCTCTCGTCTGATTTTTCATGAACTGCAAAAAGCTCCTAAACATTCCATCATTCATCGTTTGCTCGGTAGCATTGTTTACAGGAGGAATATTGCCTTCCCGTTGCACGTTCTCCTGGTTTGTGACTAAAGGTTGTTCCACAGTCTTATACACTCTATTGTTAACGTTCTCAGCAACCATTCTTAAATACTGTCATAAAACAAGAGTTAATTAAACAAATTAACATATCACATAATATCCCTATATTATGACCGACCAACAAATAAGCTTAGATAAGACACACTAGCGAAGGATTTACTCATCTCTCCCCTCCTAGTTCTATTCCTCGATCTCCGCCAGAGACCATATCCCTAAGCTTTGATACCAACTGTGACGCCCCCAAAATAGGTATATAACATTGGTAAGGCCGAAATGGTCGGTGTAGAGCCGGTTGAATAGCTTTTTGAGATGGTCGGTGTGGTCATCTTCCTTTCTGGATTTGACTATAATATCATCCACATAAACCTCTATTTCCTTGTGCATCATATCATAGAACAGGGCCATCGTGGCTCTCTGATATGTAGCACTGATATTGGTAGGGCCGAAAGCTAGCCATCGATAGCAGATGGTTCCCCAAGGAGTGATAAAGGAGGTTTTCTCCCTATCTTCTTCAGCAACCATGATTTGATGGTATCCAGCAAAATAATCCACAAATGAATACTTGCCGAACTGTGCCGTTTTGTCTATCAAGATGTGGATGAAAGGTACTGGGAAGTCATCTTTAAGACTAGGATTTTTTAGGTCCTTATAATCCACACACACGTACCTTCCCTCCGGGTTTAGGCATAGGAACTGTGACGCCCCCAAAATAGGTATACAACACCCATTCTGAGTCGCCAAATACATGGTACAGAAAGCAACTATAACTTCAATAATACAATTGTCGTGTAAAATACGATAACATATACTGTGAGTTTAAATACAAATATTTTCTTCTAGACAATATCAACACTCAAATAAGTCCTCATTACAATTATTTATACACTATTTTACAGAAATAGTGAGGACTGCTAAAACATCTTTCTAGAACCATCACTCCATACCCCGACTCGATCCTGCTATGTTCTCACCTCCTGAGAAGAAAAATGGAACAAAAAGGAAAAGGGTGAGCTCAACTAGCCCAGTAAAGAATATTATGACTAAGATAATATACAAAAAATTATCATTAGTTTTCAACAGGGAAAAATCTGATAGAATATAATAGACAACAAATTTTAGATCAACAACTGCAGCGGAAACAGCAATCCATTAGAAGAGTCACGTAGAGAATGAATTATACTATCTTCTAAGATTTAAAAGTTCATCATCAATATTTTATCCATGTAACAACAATCAGTATACATCTTTAATCAAATATTCATCTTTGCACTACAGGCCAAAGATATTCATTTGTATCACCAGTTGGTCATGTTCATCTCAACACCTGTTCATCTTTGCACTACGGGCCAAAGATATTCATCAGTTAGTCATTCATCTTTGCACTACAGGCCAAAGATATTCAGTAATATCATCATTTAAGACTGAAGATGATGAAAAATACTTTAAAGAAAACGAATCCAGTGAGACAGAAGGATAAATATTAGGTATTCGTATAATAGTTTATCCAAGATCAATAATACTTCATAATAATCAATTTTGAAGCAGAATTCAAAAATAATAATCAAAACATGGATACAATCAAAGATAGTAGCCAGAATAGACATCTTGGACAAAAAGGAAAATTTTTATTTTTCTATGAATAGTGCCGTATTCGTGAATAGTGCCGTATATGTGAATAGTACCGTATACATGAATAGTAACCCCGACACAAAAAGTTCCAAATTTGATTAAAAAGTTCAAACCAATATTTTGACATAATGATATTGAAGAAAATAATATCATTTCAAAAGAAAATAACATCCCTTACCTCAAAATAACGGTACTTCTGATCGGAATATCGGATAGAAAGTCAAAGAAAACTTGTACCAAACAACAACTCTCAAAGTATCAAAATACTCACAAAAATACGCTCGATAATCTAGAGAGAAAGAAAACTTGTTTCTGGTGTGATTTTCAATTCTAAACTAAGCGTCTATTTATAAGAAAATGCTAGAACGCCATAGGAGACTAAATAATAAAATAATATTATTTCTATTTCTTTCTTCCACGCATGCTAAGTTGAAAATTAAGGCCAACCATCTTTGAACCAAATTGGCAGCCCACATGTTGTAAAACAAAAGTGGGTCCCACCCATAATTTTAATAAAAATCATTTTATTTTCCAAAACTTCAACAACTCATAGAAAATAGCCCGTTTAACAGAAAAATACGAATTTTATGTCCATTCCACATGAAATCGAATTCTCTACAACTTTGTAGCTTTGAGGTTTTCCAAATTCGAAATAGAAAATATCCGAAATCAATAAACGGGTGATTTTTAATACCTCTATTCCGACAAAATACTGATAAAATACCTCAGCATTAATTCCTTCATTTATAACCACATAAATAGATCCATCATTTATATCCACATCAAATAAATATTTCCTTACCATATAAATTAATAATTAATTATTCACAAATAATATTACAGAATTATAATTATGACAACCAGGCAGTTCCCAGGAAAGAGGGGGCTTTCCAATAAGGATTTCTCCTTATTGGCGCGCAATTAGGTGACCAAACCTCTCCTTAGACAGAACTTTCTAGACATTGCCAATAATGTTATCTAATAATATTATTCAAATAATATGAATTATTGATCTGATAATAGAAATCTCAAAAGGTGATAATTATTGAAACAACAATAATATAAAATATCAACGCATCAATTATTGAATCAATAAAATAAAATATTGAATGTAACTACTGGAACAATTATTGAGTAGTGCCTTCTTATGTACGAATCAATAATTCAACAATACTATGCAATACCGTGTGCTACTGTGCAACCACGCATATTACTGTATTTTAACCACCAGGTATTCCAACAGTGTTAACGGTAACAGTTATGCCGTTATTTATAAAACTCAACTTTGTCGTTTTCTTCACCCGACAGTTATTCCGTTATGGGGCCCTCAATTGACTGCGCCGTCGTACAGATATTCTTGACAAAAAGAATATTCCACGACCAAACGAATATTCCCCGACAAAAATGAATATTTTATAACCACTTGCTTATTTTGTAAAATTTGTACATTTTACCCATAACCAAAGCATTATATCAAATTAACTCCTTTTTATTTCAAGATAATAAATAGAGATAATTTCAATTTTATTTATAATAAGTTGGGGTCTTACAGGAACCACATTGGACATCCATTTAGGGTAATTTGATTCCATGATAATGTCTGCTTTGAGTTGCTTGACAATTTCTTCTTTAACTTTCAGGATCCATTCAGGCTTCAGTCTCCTGAGTTTCTATTTGACTGATCAAGAGTTTAATCAGGTCTTTCTTTTGGCTTGGGGTAAGGTCAGTCCCAATTTTCAAATCTTTGGGATTTTTTGAGGTTCCGATATTGACAGGGGTGGTTTGTTCAAGGTTTGGTTTGGGGTTGTTTTTGACCCATTCTTTGTTCTCCTCAGGCACCTCATTGTCATCTATATCCTCTTGATCAATTCCCATCAGGTCAGAGTCCAGCTCTACATCCAAGTTGGAGTCACTGCTCTGATTTGGCAATTCATCAGCAAATTAAACAAACCCAACTTTGGAGTCCTGAAAATAAAATACTTTTACTTAATATATGCAACTATTTGATAATACAAGATATTAGTAAAAAGCATAACAAAAGTAAACTGCTTGCACTAATCAACAAAAGTAAGAAGTTTGATAATATCTACACTTCAGGGCAGATGGACTCCCTGCCATTTTTACCCTTTACGAGTGATGCAATGAGTGCTACTCCAATTATCCACAGATCGGTCATGGTTGACCGCTATGATGAAAGTGTCACTATTGTCCTCTTCCTTGATGATGCCCATAACTGCATCCTCATTAGGGTCAGTATCTTTCCCTGGGATCTCAATTTGTGCCAAGTAGAACATCTTTGCAAGTTGATCTTGAATTTATTACAGAAACTGTTCATTTTGCATATTTTCTTCCTTGGAGGGAAGGGGCACTTCATTTTTATCTGAAAACTACATTGAACTTTGGCATTAGTAGATTGGACACAATGGTAGGAATCTTTTTCCCTTGTTTCCCAAATCCTGCATCAGTGAGATCTGGTAACAAGATGGTTGATAGATGAGTTGACATATGTTTATGCGTGTTTCCGCGTTTGAATCTAGAGTAGTAGCCCAATCCAGCTTTCCCTACTTGGCTAGGTATTTGAATTAGATTCTTAATTCCTTGTTGATTCTTTCCCAACCCTTTTCCTGGATATAAACCCAAGGATATCATCTCTTGACTGATATTAATTACTTCAGGAGATATTTTTGGTTTCAAGGTTGATGCCTCGATAGGTCGATAGTGAGTGTTGCTCACTTAGAATGCTTGAAAGCTAGCAGGCTCAACTCCTTCATAGAGACTGATCAGAGGCATATCCCTTTGCATAGAGATTTGGTACTCTGGTTCGGCATTAATAGTCACCAAATTGCCATTGATGATGTACTTCAACTGTTGATGGAGTGTGGATGGGACGGCTCCCGCCATATGAATCCACGATCTTGCCAACAATAAGTTGTATCCAGTGGTGATGTTTAACACGTGGAAGGATATGTGAAATGTATATGGACCAATCTCCACTAGAAGATCTATTTCTCCAATAATATCCCGTTGAGATCCATCAAAGGCTCTTATGAGGACATGACTGCTCTGAATTCTGTTTGAGTTGATCTTCATCGTTTCTAAGGTATCGTAAGGGCAGATGTTTAAGGATGATCCTCCATCTATCAATACCCCATAATTATATCTTGATGATATCACTGCTATATGTAGTGACTTACAATGACCTGTTCCTTCTGCTGATATTTCATCATTAGTGAAGGATATCACATTACTGTTAAAAATGTGATCTATCAGGTGTTGAAATTTTTTAGTGTCCACCATTCGTGGGAGGTGTGCTTCTTCTAGTACTTGCATCAGAATTTTAAGATGCTCCTCTAAGGATAAGATCAAATCCATGATGGAGATCTGAATGGGCGCCTTTTTTAACCGTTGCACCACTCTGGATTTATTATGCCCCATTTTGCTGAGGAATTTCTTAACCTTCTTCTCGAGTACTTTGCCCAGGGTTTTGACAATGGGCTTTATTAGGCACAGAGGTAAAAACAGGGAATTATCCGTTGGTAGGACATCAATACAGTCTGATGTTGATCCCACACTTTCCCCATAGTTCCATAGGACTCTTTTTAAATTGAAAATGGGATACTGGGGTAGATATGCCAACATTAGTGGTTCTGGTGCAGCTATCCTCATATGATTGTTTCTTCTTTTATCCCCCATTCCTTGAATTACTAAAGGTGCTGTATGTATGTGTCCTTCAGAGGAAATGACTGCTACAACTTCCTTCCATCTTTGTGTTTCGGGAGGAAATATCTCTTCTTCTTCATACCCGATATTGTCATTGACCATTATTTGCAAATCACCACCATCAATTAGATTCTAGATTAGGTGACGAAGTGCTCAACAGCCTTCTATGTCATGATTAGGACTGTTGGAATGGTATTGATATATTTTAGTGGCACCAAACCTCCTTGATTAGGGGTCCACTGGGGGTAACAGTTCTGTGATCTTTACTTCATGGATCAACATCTATAAAATTTCCTCCATTAATTGGCCTAAAGGAGTGAACTTTCTTTTAGTTGCAAACTCTCTACGAGCATAAAATCTTGTTTTCCTTGCAACTTTATCCTCCCACGTTTCATTTTCTTGGAATCTAATGTGATCCTTCCTTGAAATTGGGAGGATATTTGTTTGACTCTGGCCGATCTAGCTTATTAACTATCGAGTGACTTGATGTTGATATACCATCAATTTTGCCAATTGATCGATATGTTCTTTGATGGACTTTAGTTCCTGCTCTATTGAAGGTTGTCCTTCTGAATAACATATCTTTGCGAGGTTACTTTTAGTTGAAGATTCTCCAATATACTTGAGGTATTTGGAATCTTCTCCACTCCTCGTGCTAATCATGTTTATTTCTTCCTCATTGTGCTGAGGCAGAGGATTGTCTTGGACATGTGACTGTTCTGGTGTCGTCATCACAATTTCACCACTATCTATCATGTCTTAGATCTTATGTTTCAGAGACAAGCATTCTTGGGTATCATGGCCAGGGGACCCAGAACACACATTTTGTTTGGATCAAAACTTTTCCCATTTGGATTTACAGGGGGAAGGAGCTGCGTGATTTTCTTTCGTGTTGTCAGAAGCTTCAGTTTATTTTCAAGTGAAAGTTCTTCTGCATTTAACTTCTCTTGCCTTCTGAAATAGAGGATTTGGAGGCTTTATAGATGTTTAGAATGAAGAGTAATTATTCTGCTTTTGAATAGGCGTGTTTTGACTGCCACACCGATTTTGACCCTGAAGTATTAAGGATACATATGCTTCCTTTTTCTTGTGGGTTCTTCTGGGATTATTCTCAAAATTTCTAGTCTGGATGTGCTCATCTACTTCTTCTAAAGCAGTGAGGTCTTTAATCTTTCCAGATTTCAACCCTATCTCGTGTTGGGCTTATAAGACGTAAACGCGAAAATGAAATTAAAATTGTAAAGCAATTTTTGAAACCCTAAAACAGGATCCATGCGAAAATCAATTAATTCAGAGGTTTAGAGATTATATCAGATATAAACAAAAATGAGAATCTGAAACCGATTACGCCTCGAATCTCCAACGCAATACAAACCGATTGCGCCTCTACGGTATCCACACGAACGCCGCACGAACCGTCGAACGATTCTGCAATAAGAAGGACTTGCAGTACTAGCCACCAAAAGGAATGGATTTTCTGAAACTGTTTTCTCTCTAGTCTCTCTCTAAGAGCGGCTAGGGTTTTTCAATTATGATATCTTACCCTAAGTAGCTGCTATATATCATATATATAGTAGTTAAAAGGAATTAATCAAATCAAAACCTAATTTTATAAAATCCGAATTTATATATATATATATATATATATATATCTCTTAATTAAGTCTTACTTAATTAATATACATATATACAAATTATCCTTTTAATTTAAATTCGTGATTTAAATACTATTAATCATATTAATATATTTAAATCCTTAAAATTTAAATTAATTCCCTTTTTAAATAACGTTCTATGTCTCATGACCTATAGGTTATTATTACGTTGGCAATAATTTTAAAATCATATTATAAAATTATAAATGAGTGATGACATCTAGTAATGCATCACTACGCCTAAGTAATAATAAGATCGATGATTCGATGCAACCTTTTCGTGACCAATGTTTCAATGTAATTTAATCCTTTTAACCTTAATATCCTAGATTAAACTCGAGTCATGGAATGTGTCATACTCTTCATAATTTAATCGAAGTTTTCTTGATCAATGAGTAGACTATATGAAACAAATCACTATTTGAGCATGGCCATGCATTTCATAGTCCTACTCAATCAAGAGGCCTATGGATATCACCCATAATATATAGGATGGTTAAATTCCATCTAGATCACTCATATTTCTCACACGATTAATGATGAACCCAATAATCACCTTTATAGTCCACCCTATTAAAGGTGACATTTGATGATCTCAAAGTACATAAATTCTCGTGGTAGTAATATAGCGATTTCAATGCCGGAGGACCATTACATCATTGTCACTATGAGAATTGCTAATGACACTTCGCATAATGCTCCATATAGAATTCTCATGGTGGGTCCATCCCAAAGACATCGTTCTCTAACATGTACCTATGCATTAACTTAATATCTCATATATTTATGACCAATGAGATTTGGTCATCAATCGATCCACATACTAGTCTCAATGCATCATTGTTGTCCCATCAACAATGATACTCGATTAGGGACATTTAAGAACACCGATACTAATGGTAATATATAATCTCATGTTCAAGTCACATACTTGAAACTATATAATTTGTATCACTATTCTAAGGAATTTTATTATGTTAACAATTATATTACGCAAAGAAATAAAACCATAATAAAATCATATATTTATTCAATCAAATATAATATCAAAACGTTAAGCAATTATATCAAATAATTGGCCTCTAGGGCATAAACTCCAACAGTCTCCCACTTGCACTAGAGCCAATCACTCATGTATCTAATACCTATAGAACTAGTGTGACCGGCTGTGTTGCTAGCCTCACGCGATACAAAGCCTTGGTTAGTGGATCTCGCAACATTATCATCTGTTGGCACTCTTCCTATATGTACATCTCCTTTATCAATGATTTCACGGATGAGATGGTACCGCCTAAGTATATGCTTGGATCGTTGGTGAGATATGGGTTCCTTAGCTTTGTAATGGCTCCATTATTATCACAAGATAGAAACAACCGGATCAACAATGGTTGGAACAACACCAAGTTCGATGATGAACTTTTTAATCCATACTGACCTCCTTGGGTCGCACTAGAAGCGAAGAATATACTCAAATTCTATTGTAGAATCACCTATTGTCTCTTACTTGAACTTTTCCATTCTTGAACAACACCACCATTAAGGCAAAACACAAAACCTAATCGAGACTTATAGTCATCATTGTCGGTCGAAACTAGCATCCGTGTAACCCTTTATCTGCTAGTTCGTCTTCACTCCATATACCAAGAATGAATCCTTAGTCCTTTCGTGTACTTCGAGGATATTCTTGATAACGTTGTCCGATGACCTTCACCGATTCGATCAGTATCTCGTCATCATGCTCAAAGCATACGAGACATCCGAGACGAGTACATATCATTGCATACATAATAGATCTAATTGTCGAGCATAAGGGATCTTTCTCATACGCCTCCTCATCATCTTGTGATTTAGGACATTGGGCCTTAGAGATCTTTACACCATGAGTCACGGGTAAGTTTCCTCTTTTCGCATCTTGCATGTTTGAACTGCTTTCAACACTTTATCAATATATGTACTTTGACTTAGGTAGAGCATTTTCTTGATCTATCTCTATAGATCTTGATACCTAAAATGTAGGCGAAGATCGCACAAATCTTTCATGGAGAAACATTTTCCTAACCATGTTTTTACAAACTGTAAGGAAGGAATGTCATTCCCAATAATTAATATGTCATCAACATATAATACTAGGAATACAATGTGACTCCCACTAACCTTCTTATATACACAAGGTTCATCTTCATTTTAATAAAGCCAAATTCTTTGATCGCTTCATCAAATCGAAGATTCCAACTCAGAGAGGCTTGCTTCAATCCATAAATGGATCCTCGCACTACTTCATACCTTTCCAAAGATCCTTTGAGTGACAAAACCCTCGGGGTTGTGTCATATACACATCCTCAAGGAGATTTCCGTTAAGGAAAGCGGTTTTGACATCCATCCGCCAGATTTCGTAATCATAAAAAAGTCGCAATAGCAAGTAAGATCCTCGATGGATTTAACCATTGCCACCGGAGAGAAGGTTTCATCATAGTCAACACCTTGAATTTGTTTGAAACCTTTTGCTACCAAATGGGCCTTTATAGGTTTATACATTACCATCCATGCTCGGTTTCTTCTTGAAAACCCACTTGCACCGATTGGTTTTACCTTTCTTCTGTGGATCAACCAGAGTCCATACTTGGTTAGTATACATGGAGTCCATCTCGATTTCATGGCTTCAAGCCATTTTTCGAATCTGGTCCATTCATAGCTTCTTGGTAGAAGCGTGCTCATCTTGATCTATGAGCATCACATCGCCGCTTTTGAGTCACAAAATATCCATAATATCTCTCGTGCTCTTGGCGTGTCCTACCGTGATCTACGAATGACTTGTGTAATTTGAGCAGTTTCACTTTCCACAATTTCTTGTGGTTCCTGCTCATGTTCCAACTTCAGTTCAATGATATTTTGTGGTTCTCGAATTTCTTCGAGTTCTACTTTCCTCCCACCGCTTCCTTTGTAGACAAATTCTCTTTCTAGAAAAATACCATTTGAGCAACAACCACTTTGTTCTCGTAAGGTTTGTAGAAATAATACCCTTTTGTTTCCTTTGGGTATCCCACAAAATTACATTTGTCGATTGGGGTCCGAGCTTGTCGTAATTCGACGCTTTTACGAACGCCTCATAACCCCAAATCTTCATGAACGACATATACTAGGGACGCTTCCCAATCCACATTTCATATGGTGTCTTCTCGAACCGCCTTTTTGTAGGAACACTGTTAAGTGTGAATGTAGTCGCCTCTCTAGGGCATGACCCCGTAAGCTTATTGGAAGATCTGCATGACTCATCATTGATCGTATCATGTCCAACAAGGTTCGATTCCTCCTCTCGAGATACACCATTCCATTGCGATGTTCCGTGGAGTGAGTCGTGATATAATACCACACTCCTTTAGAAGGTCATCAAAGTCTTGGCTTAAGTATTCACCTCCTCGATCGGATCGAAGGGCTTTTATGCTTTTGCCAAATTGGTTTTGAACTTCATTCTTGAATTCCTTGAACTTTTCAAAGGATTCGGTTTGTGTTTCATAAGATACACATATCCATATCTACTAAAGTCATCAAGAAATGTAATGAAGTAATAAAACCTACCTCTTGCTAATCGAACTCATGGGTCCATATACATCACTATGTATAAGTCCCAATATATCATAGCTAGCCCGCTCATCGTGTCCAAAGTGAAAGGGGCTTTAGTCATCTTGCCTAATAAACAAGACTCGCATTTCTCATATGATTCAAAATCAAATGAATCCAAGAACCCATCTTTATGGAGTTTGGATATGCGTTTCTCATTTATATGGCCTAAACGACAGCGGTGCGAGAGATATATGTCGATTTGAATCATTTGATTTAAATCGTTTTGTGTTTATGTTATAGATAGGCATTTCTAAATCAAGAATATAGAGACCGTTAAACAATTGTGCAACACCATAACAAATATCATTTAAGTAAAATAAACAACGATTGTTCTTTATTATAAATGAAAAACCTTTCTTGTCCAAACAAGAAACAGAAATAATGTTTTTGCTTATAGCAGGCACAAAATAACAATCTTCTAATTCTAAAACTAGCCCAGTGGGAAAAGATAAATGATAAGTTCCTACGGCCAGTGCAGCAACTTTTGCTCTATTTCCAACTCGTAGGGTCAACCTCTCTCTTTCGCTTAAAGTTCTACTCCTTCTGAGTCCCCGCACATTAACACAAATGTGAGAACCACATCCAAAGATCCAATACCCATGATGTAGAAGTAGATAAGTTGACTTCTATAATATATATACCCGGAATCAAGTCACTTCCTTTTCTTTTCTTCACTTCTTCCGGATAAGCATGACAGCTTCCTTTTCCAAAGGTCCGTGTTTTCCATGTAGTGACATTCACCTTCTTTAGCCACCCCACCTTTAGGTTTTAAAGCTCTGTTTGGTTTTGGAATTGGGTTTGGCAAAATTTAGATCCTATCTTCTTCTTGCCTTTCCAATTTCCCTTAGCATTCCCTTTGCACCATCATTATGGGAGCGGTCTCCTACCTTTTCATGTTGTTCTCGGCAGCTTCTTAACATGCTCAACAACTCGATGAGGGGGTTTCTCAATTTCATTCATAAGATAGTTCATAACAAATTGAGAGTAGTCATTGCTCAAAGATTGCAAAACAAGGTCATTTTAGGCTTCCTGTGTGATTGGAAAACCCAACCTATCAAGGTACTCAATATACCTAATCATTTTCAAAGACATGTGACCAACCGCATCACGTTCACCCATTTTGCGTTGATACAACGCCTTGTTTGTATCATACCTCTCTGTCGAGCATGCCCTTCGAACAATTTCTTGAGATGCTCGATCATCTCATAAGCATCCATTAACTCATGTTGCTTCTGAAGCTCAGCGTTCATGGTTGCTAGCATGACACAACTCACATCCAGAGCATCATCTTGATGCTTCTTGTAAGCATTATGCTCCATGACGTGGTGCAAAGGATGGCGGTGTGTCTTTGCAGAATGGGCCCATCAAGGACATATAGCTTACGCCTTGTTTGAGGACAATCCTCAAGTTCCTATTCCAAATCAAGGAAATTAATTCCACTTAGCTTGTCCTTTTCAAGGACTGATCGTAATGAAAGACTATTTGTGTTGTTGTTGTTTGCCATTTGATATCTACAATTTATAAGTGCAACAATAATAAGTCAAATTACAGAGTTGATATTATATAATTGATAATAGTACATTCAAAATATACCTCCCACTATTTTATTCAAATTAATAGCCCTCACCATTAATTCTAAAGCATTTTCTATTAAATCTTTCTAGTGAGCCAAGATCCATATTTCATTATGCCTTAAGTTAGCTTTGGCTATTCTCTCAAAACATAATTATTTAGGTAGACAACCCTTTGTCAATTATATCATATATAACTCCCGGATAGTTTGGTAAACAACATTTGTTTCTAGTCCATCTAATGGTACCAACCAAACTCTATGCCTCTAAGTCCACAATCTTATTGAGATAACTTAGTTAAGTCAGCCCAATGATTTTAATAGTTTGGATATCACAATTATCCTATCGCATCTTACCTAGATAAATAGGGTACTTTGCTTTGGCAAACCTACATCTATTGATCAAGGTCTTGATGAGTGTTATTCATTGGAAGGCATCCGATTTAGACTTAATAATTTAATGAGGATTTTATTAATTTAGATCTCACCAATTTTAATCTTGTTAAGCATGCACATTATTAATCATATCATATCACATACAAGCATAAATAAAGTGCAAAATTAAATGTGTCACGCTTATGGCCCAATCCACCGTCAATCTTTTCAAGCTAATGAAAGATTGAAGGTCAATCTAAGGTGGTAAAAGATCTTAAAATAAATAACTTCCTTGGATCTTCCTCTAGCATCGCCTCCTCTCCATCATCATCTTTCCATTGTGTTCTCCATCTTGACATCTTCATCAATTACTGATTATTACATGATATAAAGAAACCTCGAGTTACATTCGAGGGGATTTAGATGAGAAGAGAATATTACATTAGAATTTATAGAAAGGCACGACATGCAAGCCGTATTTCAAAACCAAAACCACTAACCTATGGGTCAAAAGGCCATAACTGTGCACCATGCATATCACAATAAGCACATAACAATTTATATATAATTAAAGAAAACTATATATAAAATATAGGGGACACGACCATCGTGTGCTACGACGGGGGGGTCTCCCCCCCTGGCGGTGGTCCGGAAAAAAAATTTGAACTACATTCTGTATTGCAGATTTTTTCCATACGAATCTCTGAAACAGTTTCAGAATCATACATTTTAATCCACCAAAACACCCATAATAACAAATCATATATGTCCAGTTTCGATTTAATCATATTAAAACGAATAACAGTACACCTAGAATTTATCATATATTTCCAGTTTCGATTAATCATATTAAAACGATTCTTCATGCTTCTAATCCGATTAGAATAGTTATATTGTTATTCCACCGATTAAAGATACGATTAACAGTATCATCATATATATTACCAGAATACACATACAACGGAATATCATATATTCAATTTTATATCGGTAAACATGCATCATCATATATCATATATATCGAATACAATTAAAACACGTAATCTGAATTAATCTTTTCGCAAGTAGCTCTGATACCACTGTTGGGCTTCGGCACAGAAACCCACAGCGGAAATTAAAATTTTAAAGTAATTTCCGAAACCCTAAAACAGGATCCATTCAAAAATCAATTAATTCAGAGGTTTAGAGATTATACCAGATGTAAACAAAAAACGAGAATCTGAAACCGACTGGGCCTCGAATCTCCAACGCAATACAAACCGATTGCACCTCTACGGTATCCACACGAACGCCGCACGAACCGTCGAACGATTCTGCAATAAGAAGGACTTGTGGTACTAGCCACCAAAAGGAATGGATTTTACAAGCTGCTTTTCTCTCTAGTCTCTCTCTAAGAAGCGAATTAGGGTTTTTCAATTATGATATCTTACCCTAAGTAGGCTGCTATATATCATATATATAGTAGTTAAAAGGAATTAATCAAATCAAAACCTAATTTTATAAAATCCGAATTTATATATATATATATATCTCTTAATTAAGTCTTACTTAATTAATATACATATATACAATTATCCTTTTAATTTAAATTAAATGATTTAAATACTATTAATCATATTAATATATTTAAATCCTTAAAATTTAAATTAATTCCCTTTAAATAACGTTCTATGTGTGTGACCTATATAGGTTATTATTACGTTGGCAATAATTTTAAAATCATATTATAAAATTATAAGCGTTGAGCGACATCTAGTAATGCATCATCTGCTACCCAAGTAATAATAAGATCGATGATTCGATGCAACCTTTTAAGTGACCAATGTTTCAATGTAATTTAATCCTTTTAACCTTAATATCCTAGATTAAACTCGAGTCATGGAATGTGTCATACTCTTCATAATTTAATCTGAGTTTTCTTGATCAATGAGTAGACTATATAAAACAAATCACTATTTGAGCATGGCCATGCATTTCATAGTCCTACTCAATCAAGAGGCCTATGGATATCACCCATAATATATAGGATGGTTAAATTCCATCTAGATCACTCATATTTCTCACACGATTAATGATGAACCCAATAATCACCTTTATAGTCCACCCTATTAAAGGTGACATTTGATGATATCAAAGTACATAAATTCTTGTGTAGTAATATAGCGATTTCGTGCCTGGAGGACCATTACATCATTATCACTATGAGAATTGCTAATGACACTTCGCATAATGCTCCATATAGAATTCTCATGGTGGGTCCATCCGAGACATCGCTCTCTAACATGTACCTATGCAATGACTTAATATCTCATATATTTATGACCAATGAGATTTGGTCATCAATCGATCCACATACTAGTCTCAATGCATCATTGTTGTCCCATCAACAATGATACTCGATTAGGGACATTTAAGAACAACCGATACTAATGGTAATATATAATCTCATGTTCAAGTCACATACTTGAAACTATATAATTTGTATCACTATTCTAAGAAATTTTATTATGTTAACAATTATATTACGCAGTAAATAAAACCATAATAAAATCATATATTTATTCAATCAAATATAATATCAAAACGTTAAGCAATTATATCAAATAATTGGCCTCTAGGGAATAAACTCCAACATCTCGGCCATTTTTCCTTGTTTAATTATTTCTGAGAATGATTTTCCTATTCCAGTTAGGATCCTTTCATAATATGGAGCTTCTTGTATATCGATGAATGTCATCACCATTTTCATTTTTGTCATGGGAGGAATGACTTGTGCCACCATGCGTCTCCATCTTTGTGAATATTCCTTAAAAGACTCAGTATTCTACTTTTTGACTTTAGTCACTTGATACCTATACGGAGCTATTTGGACTGGAAGTTGTATTGATTTAGGAAGGTATGAGCTAGCTCTTCCCAGCTGTGGATTTTGGAGTTTTTAAGTCTAGCGTACCATGCTCTGGCTTCTCTAGTTAGACTTTTTTGAAATAACTACATTCTCAGCTTTTCATCCTCTGCATATGATCCGAGTTCTCCAATATACACTTTTAAATGAGTATATAGATCTCCTAACCCGTTATATTTTTCAAAATCTGGGACTTGGAATTTATCTAGATAACGAGCTCTGGGGAAGATGCAAAGATCTAAGTAGTTGACATTTCCATATGTTCCAGTCCCTTTGATTGATCGGATAGTTTCTTCCATTTATTGGACTTTCTTTCTAATGTCCTTAGTTTCTTGGTTATCTTTGAGATTGATGATTTTTGGGGTTTTGTTGGTTTTTTCATGGGACTGAGGTTCAGGTATCTGTCTCCTTGTGCAGAGGACTCTGGTTGAGTGGGTGTCTGTTGACCCTGAGTATTTTTACTCAGTTCTTTCAATAGGATAGCTAGCTTTGCTATCTAATTTCTAAGTCCCTCAAACTTTTCTCGAGATACATGAGTAGATTTAGATTGGGCACTTGTATCCATGTCTGAAGAAAGGCTTTGTGCCTTTTTAGACTTTGATCTAGTAGTAGGACCAATCTTGCCTACAAAAAAAGGATATGTAGTTTAGTCCTGACATACACTAATAGTATGCATGTTGTGCAATGTGTCAGTTTTTAGGGTTTTTTTAATGTTTTCCTATAAAACAAAGGTAGTTGTTTTGATGACAGGATAACATGACAGGGTTTGATATTTGACAGGAATTTAATATATGACAAGAATTGACATTTAATATTTGACATGGAATTAAAATTTGACATGAATTGAAAGGAAATGCATGAAGAGACTTCCCTTCGCGTTTGGTTTATCAGAGGCTGACCTATCTTAGGTTTACTCTCACGGGATTTTTGGCATTAAGGTTCCCAGATCAACAATATACTAGATGGGAAAATAATCCGATCTTTCAATTGGAGTGGATCTAAGTGGAGCCTTTACTGAACCTCGCGGGATTATGCTCCTTTTGAGTCCAGTAATCAGCCACCAACGGGTTTGTCTCCTGGTGGAGGAATCACACAACAAACTTTCACATACATCGCGCCTTACCGTATGCAATATGATGGAATTATGCGAAACACTAATATAAAGCATTGTAAATAGACATTCATTCACATCCATTTAATGTAAAGACAACATTCACACATATGCAGATAAAAGGGAATTAAAAAGATTGAAATGCGAGTTAAGCCCTCTACTGTCCCCAGTAGAGTCACCACCTGTCGACGCCGTATTTTTCCTTTTTCTATTTGTTTTTTACTACCCTTTATATGATCTTATCTTTTGAGGGTGTATTTTTTAGAAAAAACCGACATAAATGTCGACAATTTGAAAAGATTGATTTTAATGTGATTGGGTCGAATTAAACAGAGCCTCCAGTTGATATGAGTTTAAATGGATGTATCAAATCATCCGAGTTTTGAAAGGTTTTCGCAATATGACCCAATATGTGATTCTATTTAATTGGTCTGGAACTCGAGATTTATAGAGTTCAGGTGTAAGACCCCAACTTATTATTAATGAAATTTAATTTTCTCTATTTATTATTTTGAAATAGTAAGGGTTGATTTGATTAATGTGGATAGTTATGGGTAAAATACGTAAATATTTTGAAATAAGCAAGTGGTTATAAAATATTCATTGTTGTCGAGGAATATTCGTTTAGTCGTGGAATATTCGTACTGTCGGGGAATATTCGTACGACGGCGCAGCCATGTGTGGGCCCCATAACGGAAAGCGATTGGATGAAGAAAACGACAAATATAAGTTGTTTAAAAATAACGGTAGTAGTTATTCTGCAGTTATCTTCGTTAAAATACTACGGTGGTTAAAACACAAGAGAGCACCAGTATTGCACCAATTATTGATTCTTACGTAAGAAGACACTACTCAATAATGGTTACGATAATTACTGCTTCGAGATTTTATTGATTTAGTAATTCTTTGCGTTGATATTTTATATTCTTTGTTGTTTCAATAATTGTCATTACACAGTATTTTTCATTATCGAAGCAATAATTCATATTATCTGAATAATATTATAAGATAACATTATTGGCAATGTCTAGAAAGTTCTGTCTAAGGAGAGGTTTGGTCACCTAATTGCGCGCCAGTAAGGAGAAATTCTTATTGGAAAGCCCCCTCTTTCCTAGGAACTGCATGGTTGTCAATATTGTGATTCTATAATATTATTTGTGAATAATTAATTATTGATTCATATGATGAGGAAAATATTGATATAGATGGAGAAAATTTTTAATGTGACAATTGTTGAAAATTGAAATTTTATCTTTTTCTGATAAAATAATTCATTTAAATATATTATTATATTTTAATAATATAATAATAATGATATTTTTCGATAAATGTGGGATATATGAGTATATGTGGAGGAGGAGTATTTTTGTTACCAAAAATATTTAAAGCATGTTTTATGTGTCGGGACCCCATTTCTTGGTGAAATTTGATTATAGCACAATGTAAAATCACCCGTTTGTGGATTTCGGTCAATTTCTGTTTGGAATTTGGAAAAACTTTCTTACGTAAAGTTGTAGAGAATTGGATTTCCTATAAAAACTTGCGAGATTCAATTTTTACGATAAAAGGGATATTTATTATGAATTATTGAAGTTAGAAACTCAAAATAATTGATTTTGGAAGTTTAAAATAATTTAAATTAGAAAAACGTTTTTCATATGTTTGGTGGGCTTGGTTGGTTGTTGAAATGAGCTGATTTCAGTTTATAAGAGTGTGCGTAGGAAAAAAATTTTATATATATTAATATTATATTAAATTTTCTACTTTGGTGTTCTAAGCATTTTCCTATAAATAGGGTGCTTAGGTTAGAATTGAAAATCACACCAGAAACTGAAGTTTTCTCTCTCTATATTATCGAGCGTATTCTTGTGAGTATTTTGAGTATTGCTATACGGTGCAAGTTCAAGTCATAGCCTATATCCGGTGTTTTAATTTAAAGACCGATCTTTCGAGGTAAGGGATATTTTTTTTTTTCGTAATGATATTATTTCTTCAATATCATTATGCTGAAATATTGATCTGAAGTTTTTATCAAATTTGGAACTTTTGGTGTCGGAGTTACTATTCACGTATACGGCACTATTCACGTATACGACACTATTCACGAATACGACACTATTCATCGAAAAATGAAAATTTTCCTTTTTGTCTAAAATATCTATTGTGGATACTAGCTTTGATTGTATCCATGTTTTGATCATTCTTGAATTTTACACCACTACAATTATTTTTGAGGTATTTTTGGACATGGATAAAACAAAGTACGACTCCTTAATCCTTAATCCTTAATCCTTGTCATTTTGTTTCACTGGATTCATTTCTTTAAAAATATTTTTCATCATCCTCAGTCTTAAATGATGATATTATTGAATATCTTTGGCCTGTAGTGCAAAGATGAATGATTTCTGATGAATATCTTTGGCCCGTAGTGCAAAGATGAACAGGTGTTTAGATGAACATGATCAACTGATGAATATCTTTGGCCTGTAGTGCAAAGATGAATATTTGATTCCAGATATATATTGATTGATGTTACAGGGATAAAAGATAGAGCGATGAAATTTTAAATTCATACATAGAAGATAGTAGTTTGCATTCTCTACTTAACTCTTCTAATGAATTATTATTTCCACTGAATATTGATTTAAAACTTGTTGTCTATTGTATTACATTAGATTTTTTTCCTGTTGAAGACTAATGATAATTTGTTGTATATTATCTTAGTCATAATATTCTTCTTTGGGCTAGTTGAGCTCACCCTTTTCATTTTTGTTCCATTTTTCTTCTCGTGAGGCGAGAATATATCGAGTGCAGTCGGGGTATGGAATGAAGGTTCTAGAGAGAGTTGTTTAGTAGTCCTCACCATTTTTGTAAAATAATGTATCAATAAATGTGATGAGGATTTATTTGAGTATAGATATTGTCTAGAAGATAATATTTGTATTCAAACTCACAGTTTTACTGTTGTAATAATAAAGTTGTAGTTGTTTCTGTACCATGTATTGACAAATCAGAATGGGTGATGTATACCTATTTTGGGGGCGTCACATCAGGGGCTTACTTAAGCGAGGGGAAGGTTTTAGGCACCCCCCGACTTCCTTAAAACATGGTTACAGCTACTTTTTCATTCCCTATGCATTGTGTGTGTACATGCATGTCTTTTGAAAGCTTTTGATTTGAAAAGATGTTTTGTGCTTAGAAAGTAATGCTATACCTGTTTTGACCTATATACGAAGGGGTTTAAGTTATTGAAAAGTTCATTTTTAATAGATATGAAAGCATGTAAAAGTGAGGTTTTGAAATCTGATTTTCAAACCCTTTCGCTCACATAGGAATTGAGGCCTTTGATACTTCCTTTTATCTTGTTTTAAGCCTATCTTTTGATCCTAAAAGCAGTTTCGTTTGATTTTATTGAGATACGAAGCATCTTTTGGGGGTGGTTTAGAACTCGGGGTTGTAATAGCTTGATTTTTCTTAAGTCTATCCATCCCGATGTAATTTATATTTTATAAGATCTTCGTTAATTTGATTTGAAAATCATTTTGAGTGATGAAATAAAAACTAGAAAATACAAGGGTCGGGCTCCTTATGGGCATGGAAGCCATCGAAGGAAGCCCGAGCACCACATATATGTTTTCACTATTTTGAGATCCTAAATCCGTATCCCCGTTTTAAGGCCCCAGATTTATATTTACAAAGGATTGCAAGCTAACATTTACAACTTACAAAAGTCAATTTTCGGAATTGGATCTAGATCCATTGATTGGATCATCAACCCTTTGTAGTTCCTAGGCTCACATGAATATTTAAAGATTGCACAATGAATATTTAAACATATTATCTACAACTAACTAAAAACTTCATTAAACAAGTAATTTATTGAACAAATCCTTGTATGCGATTAAACAAGCTTCCCATTTCCTCTAAATACAGATCTAGGGTCACTTGGATGCTAAATATTTACAAAAAACTAGAAAGTAAACTAGATCTGTATAGATCATAACCATTCTAGCTTCCAGGTTCAAGTTTTACAACTTTTGAACCGGTTAAAAGCTTGATCTAGTACAGATCTAGTCAATACAATGCAAATATTGACTATTTACACAAAAATGAATGGTTGAAAAGCTAGATCTATGTCATATAGAGGCAGATATATATATATATATATATATATATATATATATATAGTCAATCAAGAAAAAGAAGCAGATATGAAGAGATCTTACAACGAGAATGGCTATCGAACGGCTTTAGGCACCTCTAAACTTGATTTCCTCCAATTAAAACTTGATATGTTGTAGTATATATGTATAGAAGTGTTTACAGAAGAGATTTACAAAGATAGAAGTGAGATTTGAGTTGTTTATCATTCTAGATCTTGATTTTTTTTCTCTCTTCTGGCCCTTTCTCTCTCTTCTTCCTTCCTTTAATGAGTTAGGGGGAGGCTGATATATATAGCCCGACCAAATTACGAGTCTACTCTTTGTAACCACGTGTAAACTTCTTCTTTGGGCTTGGTGGGCCTCTTTGCATCGAGTACATGCACCTCGATCGTTGTGCAGGCTGCTTGAAACCTTCATAACTTGCAATCCGAGGATCCTATGCAGATTTGCCATACCATTCTGAAAATATCTTTTTGATAACTACACAATGATATAGGGCTTGCCATTTTCCATATTTAGGAAGATTAGTCCATTACCATAATAGCATCTTCAGGTATTCACAAGTAGTTCGTTGATTTGTATTTAAGTAGTTTACACTCAGGATTGTTGTGATTGCTCTTGATGACCATGTTTAAATATGGATGTCTTTGGTTTATGTTGTGTTATCAACACTCCACTTTTTGCCCGCCCGGGGTTATATCCGGGGTTGAAGTGGCTTTTGGCTGTCCCTCGGGGCTATCTCTAGGGTTTGACTACTGCCAACTTTGTTTTTCCTTAAGGTTGATCTCCCAGGTTGATTTGATGTTTCACGGGGCTTTCTCCGTGTTTAATGGTTGTTGTAGCCTCTCCTCGTGGTTGTCTTCGAGATGTAAAAAGATATTTTTGCCCTCTTGCGGGGTTAGTACTAGGAAAACAAAATTTTGAGTGTCTACAGATTCCATATATCAATGTGTTCTACTCTATGAGTAGATTAAATTTAGTATTTAAAAGCTCAAATACATGGAGTAATGAATGAGAAATTAACTCACAAAGATAACTCTTAGAAATGATAATAAATACTTGTGGGAATCCAAGTCCCACACCGGTTAAAACTAAAGTATTAATTGGTTTATAGAAAATAAATTTGCTCTTAGGTTTGGGCCCCAAGGGGTACCCCAATTTTGTGTTAGGGAGAGGACCTAGCCAATGCTTGGTTCAAACCCACACGTGCGTCGTCAACCATCCGGCTTGGTTCGTAGTGCAAAGATGATCTGTTCATTGGTATGATTATGACCAGAAATTGTGTATTGGTATAAGTATGGCCTTTAATGTTATAGATAAAGGTTTTTGGTGAAAGTCCTCTTTGGCCCGTAGTGCATAGATAGACAGGTGTTTGGTATGATCATGACCACTTGTGATACAAATAAATATCTTTGGCCCGTAGTGCAAAGATAAAATGTTGATTTGCATAATTATTGATTGGTGTTACAGGGATAAAATATTGATGATGGACCCTTAAATCATAGAAGATAGTAGATATCATTCTCTACTTAACTCTTATAATGGATTGTTTGTTACACTGCAGTTGTTAATCTAAAACTTTTTGTGCATTATATTTTATCTGATTTATCATTGTTAAAGGCTAAAGATAATTTATTCATTATTATCTTAGTCATAATATTCTTTACTAGGCTAGTCCCTTTTCCCTTTTGTTCCATTGTTCTTCTCCGGAAATGAAAGTGTAGCTGGGACTAGTCGGGGAGTGGAGTAATGGTCTGAGATAGTTACTATAGAAGTCTTCACTTTGTGAAATAGTGTGATAATAACTTTAATGAAGACTTAATTTGAGTTTGGATATTGTCGTATTATGTACGATGCAATATTTGTATTCAAACTCAAAGTATGTGTCGTCATATTTTGAATGATAGTTTAATAGTTATTTGAGTATGTATTTGGCAACTCAAAATGGGTTGTGTGGACTTATTTTTAGGGGCATCACAGTTAGTATCAGAGATTAGGGATATGATCTCTGGTAGAGATCTGGGATTAGAACTAGGAGGGAAGATAAAAGTAAAACCTTCGCTAGTGTGTCCTACCTAAGCTTATTCGTTATTTAATTGGTCGGTCAGAATATAGGGATAATATGTGACATGTCAATTTATTTAATTAACCCTTGTTTTGTGGCAGTATTTGAGAATGTCATCTGAAAATCTGGAGAAAAATGGAGCATATGAGGCCATTGAGATATCACCAATCAATAACCAGGATAATGTGCATCAGGAAGGCAATAATACTCATGTAAACAACACCACCGACCAAATGATGAATGATGGGGTGTTTGGGAGATTTCTACAATTCATGAAAAACCAGATGAGAGAGACTCCTGTTCAAAATGTAGGCGAAAACAATGATAACTCGCGGCTGGTCACTGCCAAGCAATTTAAGGAGTTGGGACCGCCGGAATTTTTGGGAAAGCCAGAACCACTCAAGGTAGAAGCTTGGGTTAAGCAGATCACCAAAATATTTCATGTCCTGGGATGAACAGAGGAGCAAAAGGTTCCCTTCACCACCTTTATGTTGCATGGAGAAGTAGATTACTAGTGGGAATCTATGAAACATACTAATCTTTCGGCACTTAAGATTTCTTGGGTAAAGTTTCAGGAATTGTTCAACGAAAAGTATTTTTCGGAAAATATTCGTCATATGAAGGAGGTGGAATTCATTAAACTAGAAAAGAATAAATAACTGTATAAAAATACGAAGCCAAGTTTGCTGAATTATCCTGATTTGCATCCTATTTGGTGGATAATCATTTGGTGGATAATGAGGAACAAATGGCGCAAATGTTTTTGAGAGGTTTGAAAACTGAAATTCTTCAATACCTCATTTCTCATAAACTTTGTTTGTATTCAGATGTGGTGAATAGGACTCAATTGTTGGAGCGAGATAATGAGATAGTTCAACCAAAAGACAACAATAGACAACACAATAATAGTCGTACCAACGACAACAATTATCAAAAAAATGTTAACCAGCGTGGAGAAAATTATCATGCCAGAAATGGTAACCACTTTGGTGGTAATCCTGGCCCAGATAATAGGAGAAGTGATTGAAGTGGAAACAATTTAAAAAAGAGGAGATTCAACACTGACAATGGAAAGACATTAGCACCAGCACCAACACCTGTTTTTAGGGGAGGAGAATGACAACCAGTTGTATGTTACAAATGCGGATGTTGGGTGTAATCTAATTATGCACTGCACGCAAGTATACGTGATCAACAAGTAATATAATGATAAGTCAAGTATCATTCCCACAAAGACAAGTTTTAATTTTAATCTAACAATTACCATCTTTGTATTATTTCAATTTTATTAAACTAATCGAATTAATGATTGAAAATAATGAAAACTAATAAACTAACACTCAAATCAATTAACACAACTAATTACCATAAATTTTAATCAGATAATGGAGAATTAAGCCTACAACTTGACTTTAAGCTTCACTCAGATTATCACACTTCTTTTCAATTCAATTAACTATCCCAGTTCATTAATCAAGAACACAAAAGTAGAATTAGCCATCTCTCAATGCATTAACACCATATCAACTTAAATCCACAATTGATAGAATTAAGCCAAATACCCTAATTAACTAATTCACTATATCTCTATGTGAATTAAAATTAAAGAAGGTTTAAACTCCAAGTTCTTACACGATTACATGCGATATTAGGTATATCTCTATCCTAAATATACTTCAAGAATTCCATCAAAACGCAGAAATCATGAACACATGCTATTATGATTAAGTCTAGATTAATATCTCATCTCTCGAGTCCATACAAATCCACAAAGAATTGGTGATCAAGCAATTCATAAGTTACGCACAAATCATAATAGATGAACTGAAAATATAGCTTTATTGAATTGAAATCAAAGTATGATAATCATCTTTTCACTTAAAGATCCATTGCAAGCTTAATAAGAAATTTTGTTCATAACGAATGAATTAAACATTAAGTACATTAAAGAATATATCATCCAAATTATAGAAACTGAAATAAAGACTAAGAATAGTATAGAACCACCCTTTTTTGCACTCAGTTCTAAAATCTTCGTGATCCTTGTTCTTCACGCTGCTCCTCCACGATCTTCTCCAAAATTAGGGTTTCAAAAGTTGCAATTGATGATTAATTGATTGAAATTCTGAATTAATTGTCTAAGTGTAAGACCCCAAATTTTATGAATAATGATTTAAATTTCTCAAAATATTTTTTTTAATATTATGGTGTGGATTTGATATAATGGCCGTGGTGCAGGGATGATGTGGTTTATTTATTAAGCTGAGTCTCAGCGATAATAGTTGATGAAAATCTTTTTAAATCATAGAAGATAGTAGATTTTATGCTCTACTTGACTCTTCTAATTGATTGCTTGTTCCGCTGCAGTTAAACTTGATGTCTATTGTATTTTAATAGTTTAACATTGTTGAAGACTAATGATAATTTATTCTGCATTATCTTAGTCATAATATTTCTTACTAGGATAGTTGAGGTCACCCTTTCTTTCATTGTTCTCTTCAAGAAATGAGAACGTAACCGGGACTAGTCGGGGAACGGAGTAACGGTCCAGATGATAGCATTAGTAGTCCTCACTATTCTGTTAAATAGTGTGACAATAAATGTAATGAGGACTCCATTGAGTGTGGATATTGTCTAGATGACAATATTCTTATTAAAACTCTTAGATTATGGTTTGTCGTATTTTACACTACTGTTGTATAATTAAGTAGTATTTGGATTTATGTACCATATAAGTGGCGACCCAAGATGGGTGGTGTATACCTGTTTTGGGGGCGTCACAGTTGGTATCAAAGCTTAGGGATATGATCCCTGACTGAGATGTGAGACAAGAACTAGGAGGGGAGAGACGGGGAATTCCTTCGCTAGTATGACCTACCTAAGTTTATTTGGTATTTAATTGGTCGGTCAGAGTATAGGGATAATATGTGATATGTGAATTAACCCTTGTTTTATGGCAGTATTTGAGAATGGCATCCGAAAATGTTGAGATAAGCAATGAAGCACATGAGACCGTTGAGTCACCAATGATTAATACCCAGAATAATGTGCAACAGGAAGATAATAATCCTCAGGTAAATAACAACATCGATCAGATGATGAACGATGAGATGTTTAGAGGCTTTATGCAATTTATGCAACATCAGGCGAGAGAGACTCCTGTTCAAAATGCAGGTGGAAATAATAACAACCCACGACTGGTCACTACTAAGCAATTTAAGGAGCTGGGACCGCCGGAGATTTTGGGAAAGCCAGAACCACTTAAGGCGGAGACGTGGATAAAGCAAATCACCAAGATATTTGATGTCTTGGGATTCTCCGAGGAGCAAAAGGTTCCCTCTGCCACCTTTATGTTGCGTGAAGAAGCGATTCATCGGTGGGAATCAGAAAAAGCGTACCACTGACGCTTTTCAAGATGTCTTGGGAGAAGTTCCAAGAGCTGTTCAACGACAAGTACTTTCCCGAAAGTATTCGTCACATGAAGGAGGTGGAATTCATCAAGTTGGAGCAAAATAATATGACCGTGTCGCAATACGAGGCTAAATTTGCGGAGTTATCCCGATTTGCATCCCATTTGGTCGATAATGAGGAGCGAATGGCGCGCATGTTTGTAAGAGGTTTGAAACCCGATATATGTTAATACCTCATTTCTCATGAACTTTGTTTATATTCAGATGTTGTGAATAGGGCTCAGTTATTGGAGCGCGATAATGAGTCAGTACAACCAAAAGGCAACAACTAACAACACGATAATAATCGCACCGGTGGTAACGACCATCGGAACAATGATAACCATCGTGGGGGAAATTATCATGCCAAGAATGGTAACAACATCGGTGGTAATCATGGCCAAGATAATAGGAGTGGAAATTTCAAGAAGAGAAGGTTCAACAACAATGGAAAGACAGCAGCACCAACACCCATTTTCAAGGAAGGAGAACGACCACCAATTGTATGCTTCAAATGCGGAGGGGAGGGACATATCAGTCCAAACTGCGTGATGCAGTCCAAAGCATGTTACAATTGTGGAAAAGAAGGTCACCTAGCCCAATTTTGTCGTGCACCAAAGTCAAGTCCAGCTGGGACGGTGGCACCAAAGGCGGATATGGACAAAACAAAGTCAGTGGATTCAGGAAGAGCATTTTTTGTGACTTCTCAAAAAGCAAGTAACTCAAACGAAGTTAGCACGGGTTAGTTAATTAAAAATTCTTGCGAAGTTTATACCTTATTAGATACCGGTTCTACCCATTCTTTTATCTCTTTTGCTTACGCTCAACGTTTAAATTTGACTACGGAGAAGTTAGACTTTGACTTATTGGTTGAAACTTCGTTAGGAGAAACCTTCGTTACCTCCATTGTTTATAAATCTTGTTGATTCAAATCGACACTTTCACGTTACCTGCCGATCTTATCTCTTTGAAAATACTTGCCTTTGATGTGATTTTAGGAATCGATTGGTTAACTACTCATCATGCTTTTCATAAGATTGTTAGCTTTCATATTCCTAACCAACCTATTATACGAATTCAATAAACAAAAACCCTAAAGTCAATCATTGTCATATTATGCCATAAGTAAAGAGCCCCGAGCCTTTCGCTGGTGACTTCCAAGTCTTGGAATACACCGAAGCTAGAATATCCGTAGGGGACGTAGTGAATAACGGTGGCAAGTTGATAGGTATCAATGTGACGTGTTATCCAAGTCTTGGATGAGGGTCATAGTTTTGAATGATATTTCTATCGTTAATAAATTTCTTGACGTATTCTTGAAGACTTCCTAGCCTACCCCAGAGCGTGAAAATGAATTTTGTATTGACACCAGTATAAAACCAATTTCTAAAACCCTCAAAAATTTCTTCAACAAAAACGAACGTATAATGCGCCAAAGACGTTGGCTCGAGCTATTGAAGATTATGACTATACCATTCAATATCATTGTGGAAGAGCGAACGTGGTAGCTGACGCGTTGAGTAGAAGATCGTATCACGTTCTGAGTGCGATGTTGTTAACACAAAAACCATTTCATATAACTTACAAATGATGAAGATAGAGTTAAAGGCTCTAGGGACCCACGTGAAGATAATGAATATATGAGTAGAATCAACTTTAATCGATAAAGTTAAAGCCGTGCAAGCTACATACTCAGAGCTGATGAATGTGAAGAAGAAGGTTCAAGAGGGCGTTATTCTAGAAGCAAGAATCGATGAAGAGAGGAAATCTCAACCCTCGATTTAATTGGCCCATTTAAAATCCTTGATCGAGTAGGAACTGTGGCCTATAGACTCGTTTTACCGCCAAGTATGTCGTGTGTTCATAACGTTTTTCACGTATTGATGTTATGTAAATATATGGATGACCCGAACCACGTTATTAAATTAGAACTAGACGAGATAGTAGAAGATTTAACGTATGAAGAGATACATGTTAAAATCTTGGATAAGAAAGATCGTATTCAACACTCAAAGGTTATACCTCAAGAGTTAGAATCTGAAATAAAGTCAAGGTATCCTCATCTCTTCTAAGATACTGTGTACGTCACGTAAATTTCGAGGGAGAAATTTCATAAGGAGGGGAGATTGTGAGACCCCAAAATTTATGAATAAAGATTTAAATTTCTCAAAATATTTTTTTTAATATTATGGTGTGGATTTGATATAATGTTATAGTTGTGGGTAATATTTGAAAATTTTGCAAAGTATGCAAGTTGTTATATAATATTCGATTGGTCGGGGAATATTCGTACGATGGCACAATCATTGGTGGACCCCATAACGGAAGTATTGTCGTAGTAAGAAAACGACAGAATTATCATTTTATAAAAATAACGACGAAAGTGTTACCGAATTAAAAAGCGCTGAACTAACCTAGTAGTAAAAGTACGATGTCGTGTGGTTGCATAGTAGCACACGGCATTGATTATTGATGCTTACGTAAGAAGTAACTCAGTTATACTCAATTATTGTTACAGTAATTGCTGCATCTTATCTCTCATATTATTGATTCAATTATTATAACAGTATCATCTACATAATATGATATATTATTAAATCAACAATTGAGACGACAAAGTTATTCATATTATTAAATTGCAATATTTACAATGTCTAGAAGTTACATTAAGGAGAGGTTTGGTCATCTAATTGCTACCAATAATAAGGAGAAATTCTTATCGAAAAGCCCCTCTCTTTCGGAAATCGACCTAGTTGTTAAATTTTGTGAATTATAATATTAATGATGAATAAGTTCGTGTTGATTAAAGATGAAATTGATAGTTCCATTGTGTTGAAATTATTAGTGTTAGTGGAAATCGACATTTATTTCGATATTAATTGATGTCTGGAAGTTATACTGATCAGTCGAGTAATTAACCAGATAAATGAGCAATTAATTGTTATTAATTCACATGATTATAACTATTTGTTTACATGTGTGTACTATTGATTCACATTCTTGTACTATTAGGGGAGTTGGTGCAAGATTGATAATACTTGCATGACTAAGTTAAAAATGGAGGTATAGATGGAGGTACTATACTGTAATTCATATTTTTATATGATTATAACTATTGATTCACATGATTGAACTATTGATTCACATTATTTACTATTAGGGGAGGTGGTGCAAGTTTGATAATACTTGCAAGACTAAATTAAAAATGAACGAAAAGTTGAAGGTATTGTACTATAATATTTCGAGCCCCAAAACGTGCAATTATCGAAACTATATTTTTTATAAATAGAAGCTCATTCTTCCTTCATTTCTCACTAATTAACTAAATCTATAGAGAAATTATTATAGAGAGAAATTATAGAGAGAAAGAAGAAGAGAAGTCTGCTACCTCTCTACTCCAGTATCCAGTTTCTTTCTAAGGTAAGGGGTATTATTTCTTTCATATTCATGAAGAGAGCTTACATTATTCCATTCTTTATTATTATGTTGGAATAACTTTGTCTATCATGGTACCGCATATATGGTGAAATTCTTGATTATTCCATTCTTTATTATTATGTTGAATAACTTTTGCTTATGCCTGCACCGCATACATGGTGAAATTCTTCTATTATTCTATTCGTTATTATTTTGTTGGAATATTCTATCTGTGAAGATTACGCTAGACCTGGTTCCATTCTTTATTATTCTGTTGGAATAACCTGTCTGTGCGGTCTATCGCATGCATGGTGAATTCTGTTGTTATTCCATTCTTTATTATTCTGTTAGAATATCCTATCTGTGCGGATTACGCATGACCTGGTTTCGTTCTTTATTATTCTGTTAGAATATCCTGTCTGTGCGTATTACGCATGACTTGGTTCTATTATTTATTATTCTGTTGGAATAACCTATCTGTATGGTTTATCGCATTCCTTGTGAATTCTTCTATTATTCCATTCTTTATTATTCTGTTGGAATAACTTGTCTATGTGGATTACCGCATGCATGGTGAATGATCCTTCGTATTCATTCTTTATCAAATTGTGGAAATGATTTGTCTACGTGGATTACCGCATGGCGGGTAAAAATCCATTTGCAGTTTTGTATATTCTATTATACTCGTATGAAATATCATTTCTTTTGTACTCGTCATAAAATATCATTTTATTTGGTATTTTTCTGTTACGAGTTACTATTAACGGGTTACTATTCACCCAATTACTATTCATTCTAGTATTATTCACTCGAGTATTCGAGACACTTTTCATGCCAGAGTACTATTCACGAGTTACTATTCATAGGTTACTATTCACCCAAATTACTATTCACCTTAATATTATTCACTCGAGTATTTGGAGTACTTTTCATGTCGGGGTACTATTCACAAGGTACTATTCCCAAAGTATTATTCACGGGGTACTATTCACTCGAAAAATTGATTCTTTTCTGTCCAAATTATTTTTGGTACATGAATATTATTCTTGAATTTTACTCTACAAAGTAGTATCATGTTGACAATTTGGACGTTATTGATCTATGGATAAATTAAATTATAAATCTTTAAAATTTATCCTTGAACTTGTTTTATTGAATTGTTGTGTCATTGTCATCATCCTCATGCTTATATTGTGATTAAAGTCATCTTTGGCTTACGTGCATAGATGGACTTGGTATGATTATGACTAGGGATTTTTCGGTATAATTATGACCGTAATGTGACGAATGATGTGGTAAAAGTCCTCATTAACCTGTAGTTCATTGAAGTACAGTTGTTGGTATGATTATGACCAGGGATTATTCGGTATAATCATGACCATTGATGATTGCATGAATATCCTTGGTTGTGGTGCAGGGATGATGTGGTTTATTTATTAAGCTGAGTCTCAGCGATAAAAGTTGGTGAAAAACTTTTTAAAGCATAAAAGATAGTAGATTTTATGCTCTATTTGACTCTTCTAATGGATTGCTTGTTCCGCTGCAGGTAAACTTGATGTCTATTGTATTTTATCAGTTTAACATTGTTGAAGACTAATGATAATTTATTCTGCATTATCTTAGTCATAATATTTCTTACTAGGCTAGTTTAGCTCACCCTTTCTTTCACTGTTCTCTTCAGGAAATGAGAACGTAGCCGGGACTAGTCGGGGAACGGAGTAACAGTCCAGATGATAGCATTAGTAGTCCTCACTATTTTGTTAAATAGTGTGACAATAAATGTAATGAGGACTCTATTGAGTGTGGATATTGTCTAGATGACAATATTCTTATTAAAACTCTTAGATTATATTTTGTCGTATTTTACACGACTGTTGTATAATTAAGTTGTATTTGGATTTATGTACCATGTAAGTGGCGACCCAAGATGGGTGGTGTATACCTGTTTTGGGGGCGTCACACTAAGTCCCTGTAATATCTGCTAAAAACATCCACAATACATTCCCAATTGAAGCCAAACTCATTCAGTCCATGCCACAACAGTGATTGAATTGCATCCAAACTCCCCTTCTGTAAGACTCCAACTTTTACGAATAAAGATTAATTTTCTCGAAATATATTTTTGAATATTATGGTATAGATTTGATATAATGTTATAGTTGTGGGTAATATTTATAAATTTTGCAAAGTAAGCAAGTTGTTATAAAATATTCAATTTATCGAGGAATATTCGTTTTAACACGGAATATTCGTACGACGACACAATCATTGATGGACCCCACAACAGAATTATTGTCGGAGTTAAAAAATGACAGAAATATCTTTTTATAAAAATAACGACAAACGTTTTATCGTTAACTGTTGAATTACCCGATGATAAAAGTACAATAATACGTATGGTTGTATAGTAGCACACGGTATTGATTATTGATGCTTATGTGAGAAGCCACTCAGTTATACTCATGTATTGCTACAATAATTGCTGCATAGTATCTCACATTATTTATTCTATTATTGTCATAATATCATCTGCATAATATTTTATATTATTAAATCAATAATTGAGATGACAAGTTATTCATATTATTATTTGCATAATTAACAATGTTTAGAAAGTTCTGTCGCGGAAAGGGATTTGGTCACCTAATTATGCGCCAATAGGGAGAAATCCTTATCGGAAAAGCCCCCTCTTTCCTGGGAACGATCTGGTTGTTAATATTGCGAGTTATAATAATGATGAATAAATGTTGTTAAATATATTGAGGGGATTTTTATGAATTATTTTATGTAAATTTTGATTATTTTATGGACCCCCATTTACCCATTTTTCAAAATAATCGGTAGAAGTTATTCAGTGTATATATATATATATATATATATATATATATATATATATATATAATAAGTGGTGGGGGCCACGAGTTGGTCAGGTGGGGCCCACATGTTGGAGAAATGAAATGTCAGGGGGAGATTTTGCAAAGTCACGTGAGGTTTGTTTTATTATATATATATATATATATATATATATATATATATATATATAATAATAAGTTTTGTTTTTAATAGAAAATAGAATATATTATATTTTATTATGCATAGTTGTGATGCCCCCAAAACAGGTATACATCACCCATCTTGAGTCGCCAGATACATAGTACATAAATTCAAATACAACTTATTTATACAACAGTCGTGTAAAATACGACAAAACATAGCTGATAGTTTAAACAAGAATATTGTCATCTAGACAATATCCACACTCAATGATGTCTTCATTACAATTATTATCACCTTATTCCGTAGAATAGTGAGGACTACTAAAGCCATTTATCCTGGACCATCACTCCATTCCCCGACTCGTCCCAGCTATATTCTCATTTCTTGGAGAGAACAATGAAAGAAAGGGTGAGCTCAACTAGCCCAGTAAGAAATATTATGACTAAGATAATGCAGAATAAATTATCCTTAGCTTTCAATAGTATAACAACTGATATAATATAATAGACAACAAGTTTTAGATCCACAACTGCAGCGGAAATAAGCAATCCATTAGAAGAGTCAAGTAGAGCATAAAATCTACTATCTTCTATGATTTAAAAAGTTTTTCATCAACTTTATCACTGAGACTCAACTTAGTAGATAAAATCGAATCATCCATGCACCACAGCCAAGGATATTCATGTAATCATCAATGGTCATGATTATACCAAATAATCCCTGGTCATAATCATACCAACAACTGTCCATCAATGAACTACAGGCCAATGAGAACTTTTACCACATCATTCGTCACATTACGGTCATGATTATACCGAATAATCCCTGGTCATAATCATACCAAGTCCATCTATGCACGTAAGCCAAAGATGACTTTCATCACAATATAAGCATGAGGATGATGACAATGATATAAACAATAATCAACCGAAATCAAATCAAACAAAATCAAGGATAAATATTAAAGACTTTAAATTTATCCAGAGTTTAAAGATATCCAAATTGTCAACTTGATATTGCTTTGTAGAACAAAATTCAAAAATAATATTCATGTACCAAAAATAATTTGGACAACAAAGAAATATATTTTTCGGTTAAATAGTACCCCGTAAATAGTACTTCGGGAATAGTACCCCGCGAATAGTACCCCGATACGAAAAGTGTTCCGAATACCCGAGTGAATGTTACTAGAGTGAATAGTAATCGTGTGAATAGTAACCTGTGAATAGTAACTCATGAATAGTACTCCGACACAAAAAGTGCCCCGAATACCCGAGTGAATAATACTAGACTGAATAGTAATCGGGTGAATAGTAACCCATGAAGAGTAACTCGTAAATAGTACTCTGGCACGAAAAGTGCCCCGAATACCCGAGTGAATAATACTAGAGTGAATAGTAACTGGGTGAATAGTAACCCATGAATAGTAACTCGTAAAAAAAATACCAAAGAAAATAATATTCCATGACGAGTACAAAAGAAATGATATTTCATACGAGTATAATAGAATATACGAAACTACAAATGGATTTTCACCCGCCATGCGGTAATCCATGTAGACAGATCATTTCCACAATTTAATAAAGAATAAATACAAAAGATCATTCACCGTGCATGTGGTAATCCACATAGACAGGTTATTCCAACAGAATAATAAAGAATGGAATAACAGAAGAATTCACCATGCATGTGATAGACCGCACAGACAGATTATTCCCAATAGAATAAAAAAGAATGGAACCAGGTCAAGCGTAATCCGCACAGACAAGATATTCCAACAAAATAATAAAGAATGGAACCAGGTCATGCGTAATCCGCACAAACAGGATATTCTAATAGAATAATAAAGAATGGAATAACAACATAATTCACCAGGCATGCGATAGATCGCACAGACAGGTTATTCTAACAGAATAAGAAAGAATGGAATAACAGAAGAATTTCACCATGTATGCGGTACTTCTCATAGATAGGTTATTCCAATATAATAATAAAGAATGGAATAACAATCCTTACACGTATTGAAAGAAAATAACTCTCTTCATGAATATGAAAGAATAATACCCCTTACCTCAAAAGAAGACTAGATACTGGAATAATGAGGTAGTAGATTTCTCTTCTTCTTTCTATCTATAATTTCTCTCTATAATAATTGCTCTATAGATTTAGTGAATTGGTGAGAAATGAAGGAAGAATGAGCTTTTATTTATAGGAAAGTATAGTTTCGATAATTGCACGTTTTGGGGCTCGAAATATTACAATATAATACCTTCCTCTTTTTCTTCATTTTTAATTTAGTCCTGCAAGTATTATCAAACTTGCACCACCTCCCCTAATAGTAAATCATGTGACTCAATAGTTCTAAACATGTGAAAAAAATAATTACAGTATAGTACCACCATCTATACCTCCATTTTTAACTTAGTCATGCAAGTATTATCAATCTTGCACCAACTCCCCTAATAGTAAATAAATGTGAATCAATAGTACACACATGTGAATAAATAGTTATAATCATGTGAATCAATAGCAATTAATTGCTCATTTATCCGGTTAATTACCCGATTGGTCAATATAACCTCCAGACATCAATTATTATCGAAATAAATGTCGATTTCCACTAACACTAATAATTCCAACACAATGGAACTATCAATTTCATCCTTAATCAACACGAACTTATTCATCATTAATATTATAATTCACAATATTTAACAACCAGGTCGTTCCCAGGAAAGAGAGGGCTTTCCAATAAGGATTTCTCCCTATTGGCGCGCAATTAGGTGACCAAACCTCTCCTTGACAGAACTTCTAGACATTGTCAATATTGTAAATAATAATATGAATAACTTTGTCGTCTCAATTATTGATTTAATAATATAACATATTATGCAGATGATACTGTGACAATAATTGAATCAATAATATAAGAAATATGATGCAACAATTACTATAGCAATAATTGAATATAACTGAGTGACTTCTCATGTAAGCATCAATAATCAATACTGTGTGCTACTATGCAACCACGCGTATTACTGTACTTTTACTACCAAGTAGTTCAACAGTTTTTAACGGTAACACTTTCGCCATTATTTTTATAAAAAGATATTCCTGTCGTTTTCTAGCTACGATAATACTTTCGTTATGGGGTTCACCAATGATTGTGCCGTCGTACGAATATTCCCTGTTAAAACGTATATTCCCCGACGAATCGAATATTTCCTGACACAACGAATATTTTATAACAACTTGCTTACTTTGCAAAATTTTCTAATATCACCCTTAACTTTAAACTTTTATCAATATAACTATTTACCAAATAGAATAATTATAAGAAAATTGAATACTTTCATTTCATAAAATTTGGGATCTCCCAATCTCCCTTCCTTATGAAATTTCGCCCTCGAAATTTACGTACGTACCTGGTATTCGAAGAGATGAGAATACCTTGCTTTCTTTTTGGATTGTACCTTCCTGGTTACTTCCTCTATATTATGATTTTCCCATTTCTCATCTTCTGTATTTCAGATATCATTCTAGAATATAGTTTCAAAATAACGGTTAATTGACATACCACATAATACCCCTATATTCTGACCGACCAATTAATAACAAATAAACTTAGGTAGGTCATACTAGCGAAGGAATTACCTGTCTCTCCCCTCCTAGTTCTAGTCTCAAATCTCAGTTAGGGATCATATCCTTAAGCTTTGATACCAACTGTGACCCGCATCCAAGACTTGGATAGCACCTCACAATGATACCTATCAACTTTCCACCGTTACTCACGACGTCCTCTACGAAAATTCTGGCTTCGGTGCATCCCAAGACTTGGAAGTCACCAGATAAAGGCTCGGGGCTATTTTCTATGGCTTTGATACCAACTGTGACGCCCCCAAAACAGGTATACATCACCCATCTTGAGTAGTCAGATACATGGTACATAAATTCAAATACAACTTATTTATACAACAGACATGTAAAATACGACAAAACATAGCTGAAAGTTTAAATAAGAATATTGTCATCTAGAAAATATCCACACTCAATGGTGTCCTCATTACAATTATTATCACATTATTTCGTAGAATAGTGAGGACTACTAAAGCCATTTATCCTGGACCATCACTCCATTCCCCGGACTCGTCCCAGCTATATTCTCATTTCCTGAAGAGAACAATGAAAGAAAGGGTGAGCTCAACTAGCCCAGTAAGAAATATTATGACTAAGATAATGCAGAATAAATTATCCTTAGCCTTCAACAGTATAACAACAGATATAATACAATAGACAACAAGTTTTAGATCAACAACTGCAGCGAAAATAAGCAATCCATTAGAAGAGTCAAGCAGAGCATAAAATCTACTATCTTCTATGACTTAAAAAGTTTTTCATCAACTTTATCGCTGAGACTCAGCTTAATAAATAAAATTGAATCATCCCTGCACCACGGACAAGGATATTCATGTAATCATCAATGGTCATGATTATACCAAATAATCCCTGGTCATAATCATACAAACAACTGTCCATCAATGAACTACAGGCCAATGAGGACTTTTACCACATCATTCGTCACATTACGGTCATGATTATACCGAATAATCCTGGGTCATAATCATACCAAGTCCATCTATGCACATAAGCCAAAGATGACTTTCATCACAATATAAGCATGAGGATGATGACAATGATATAAGTAATAATCAACCGAAATCAAATCAAATAAAATCAAGGATAAATATTAAAGACTTTAAATTTATCCAAAGTTTAAAGATATCCAAATTGTCAACATGATACTGCTTTGTAGAGTAAAATTCAAGAATAATATTCATGTACCAAAAATAATTTGGACAGAAAAGAAATATATTTTTCGGGTGAATTGTACCCCGTGAATAGTACTTCAGGAATAGTACCCCATGAATAGTACCCCAACACGAAAAGTGTTCTGAATACCCGAGTGAATGATACTAGAGTGAATAGTAATTGGGTGAATAGTAACTCGTGAATAGTACTCTGGCACAAAAAGTGCCCTGAATACTCGAGTGAATAATACTAGAGTGAATAGTAATCAGGTGAATAGTAACTTGTGAATAGTAACTCATGAATAGTACTCTGGCATAAAAAGTGCCTCGAATACCCGAGTGAATAATACTAGAGTGAATAGTAACTGGGTGAATAGTAACCCATGAATAGTAACTCATAAAAAAATACCCAAAAAATGATATTCCATGACGAGTACAAAAGAAATGATATCTCATACGAGTATAATAGAATATACAAAACTGCAAATAGATTTTCACCCACCATGCAGTAATCCATGTAGACAGATCATTTCCATAATTTAATAAAGAATGAATACAAAGTATCATTCACCATGCATGTAATAATCCACATAGACAGGTTATTCCAACAGAATAATAAAGAATGGAATAATAGAAGAATTCACCATGCATGTGATAGACCGCACAGACAGGTTATTCCCAATAGAATAATAAAGAATGGAACCAGGTCATGCGTAATCTGTACAGACAGGATATTCCAACAGAATAATAAGGAATGGAACCAGGTCATGCGTAATCCGCACAAACAGGATATTCCAACAGAATAATAAAGAATGGAATAAAAACATAACTCACCAGGCATGCGATAGATCGTACAGACAGGTTATTCTAACAGAATAATAAAGAATAGAATAACAGAAGAATTTCACTATGTATGCGGTACTTCGCATAGACAGGTTATTCCAATATAATAATAAAGAATGGAATAACAACCCTTACACGTATTGAAAGAAAATAACTCTCTTCATGAATATGAGAGAATAATACCCCTTACCTCAAAAGAAGACTGGATACTGGAATAATGAGGTAGCAGATTTCTCTTATTCTTTCTATCTATAATTTCTCTTTATAATAATTGCTCTATAGCTTTAGTGAATTTGTAGCGCCCCCAAATCTGGGTATCTTCCAACCCAACAGATGGTACTATACTATACAAACTTTCATACATTCATTCAATTGAAAAGTCTCAAAGAACGAACATAACGTCTATATATTAAAAGTAATATTTATATTTCCCAGGTTCTATACCCGTTACAAAGATTCTTTGTCATAATATTTATTACATTACAACAATAGACCTATACTATTACAAGACAGCTTAATAATCTGCCTTAGCTTTTCCTTTATCCTTTTTCGATCCTTCTGACGTTCGGTCTTAAATTGCATTCATATGGTTCAAGCAAGAGTGAGCATAACTAGCTCAGCAAGTATAACAATTTCAATAACAACATGTTTGATACATATGAATCGTATATCTTCGATAACTGAACAATAGTTATGAAGTACTATTGATAATTCAAAATAGCACTTCATTTTCTTTCAAAATGTTTCAAAATGAATAATATTCAGTAAAACATTCACTCTGGTCAAAGACCTCGAGTATTCATTCTTTGAAAAGGACAACCCAGAACTAAGTCCGTAAGCCCGATATTACTTACGAGCACTTCTAGGTGATCAGCCTATTGTACTCTATGTTGATCAACACTACATCCATTAAACGTATGTACGTTTAATCATTTAGCAACCTCACGTGCCTGTCGTTTTACCGATAAAACATTTGTTTAACATTTTAGTCTTCTTTTGAAAACCATATCAAGTAGTTGACAAAAGATAATCACATTTGATAACAGATGAATAGATTATCAACAATCCACTCAATATGTCAAGTCTAGCCAAAAGAACTGGCTTTAACTTCATTGTACTTCAATTCATGCGTAAGGATACATGAACTTTAAAAACTTGTTCAGATTGAACTGAGACAAGAGTTAGAATACTTTCCTTTAGCGTCTGCTACAGTGTAATTACTTTACGTTCCAAGTCTTTCAAGTTTCTACAATACATGATCACATAATGCCTTATATTAGGTCACATATAATCAAGTATGTATCTGACTATATCTTACCCTTCAACTCAATCTAATTGTGTATTAGATTCCGATACTATCTGTTCCGACTTTATCATTATGTTTACATTCATTCGACTAGGTTATTTTAACCTTTATACAACATCTCTAAGATTTACATTACGTTCCTTAAAGTATGTTTACTTTAAATCAATTACCAAACTTCCTTTGCACTTATAAACTTTCCTTACTATCCATGATTCGAGATCAGTATTGCGCGCCATTTTTTTATAATATATCTCGTATTTGCACACGAGTTAGCGATCTTGAGGTCCCGGACTTGGCGGCTGATGCGAGTCCTTACTTAATGGTCAGCGTATTTGCTGAGTTTTCAGATATGCCAAGTCTCAGTACATGGCTATTGCTAAATTCACAAATAGTACTAAGGTTCGCACTACTGAGACGAGTTTTCAGTGCTTTCGGACATTTGTTAAAGCCAATGGCGTGACCAATTTGGTCTAGGGTTGGCGCCGCGGTGCCAACTCTGTGCACCAAAAAAAAATTTAGTCTTTGACTTTTGTGAACTTCCCGGATGCATAACTCTTTCGTTATAAGTCCGAATTGGCTCGTTCAAAAGCCTACAATTCAAAAATTACGTAATCTACACGTTCATGCAAGAATTTTATCTATTCGACTTCGTTTGCTAAAAATTCACCTATTGGTTCATTTTTAACGTAAACGATAAACGTTCGTGAACGTTCAACGCTCGTTTCTTCGTTCTAAGTCAAAATTCATCCATTTTCGAGTCCGCAACTCTTAAATGATGAACATGACTTGCCTCCATTGGAAAATAACATTTCTGAGTTCAAACTCAAAATTTAACTTCCATTCCGGGAAATTTACGAATTCGACGATTATCGTCTAATCGTGTACTTTCTGGCAAATCTTCATTCTTATTATTTGTTCAACATTAACAATGAATTTCATTCATCATGTGAACATATTAACCTACTTATTCCAACAATTTATACTCATGGTCGGACTTTAACTTATTTCTTCATAAGCTTATAACTTGATAAATTTATAAACTACTTATGAACTTATCATTCATAACTTATGACAATTAAAGTTTCTTAATCATCATACATATATGTTCTCATCATATAGCTTTACTTATGTATACTTGATACATATGATCATAAAAGTTCATTTACTTCCATATTACTTATATTGCAAAACTCATTATAAGTTCATAATTCCTTCACATAATTTATAACTTATGCTAGCTTAAATGACTTATTACCAACTTATATGGCTTAAGTTCATTACTTACACATACTTCTTACTTTTTATCATTCATGTTCCTTAATCCAAGCTTTTCTTATCAACCTATCATGTTAGAGATAAAAGATAATTGGAGAAGAGGATCTTACTTTAGAAGTTCTTGATAAGTAGCTTCTTTCTTCTTCTTATATAAGTAGCTTATTACAACTTAATCACCCTAACAATTAAGCACTTTGAGAGAGAGAGTGTTTAGATTATTTGAACAACTAGCAAATGACTTTCCAACCTTTACTATTTATAGAACTTGCAAGGTTTAGGGCAATTTAGTCAATACACTAAACCACCTCCTTACTATTCATAATTTGATCAACACAAATCCTATCCTTTGCTTGGTCATTACTCACCTAACTTGGCCATTACTTCATTTACTTGATCACCACTTATCTTGGTTATCACTTATCTTGATCACCACTCACATTAATCACATTACTATGGGTTTCCCCATGGGTTAGACAACTCATGGAATCTAGCTTGGGCTTAGATTTAAATAAACCTTGGGCTTTGCTTTAGCAACCACTCACATGTTTATTAATTCACTAGTTGGGCCTTAACCCTTAATTCATTTGGGCTTGTACCAATTATAATCAATCTTCCAAGTCCATTTTCATTACTTAATACATATATTTATAGTTTATGTATCATCATCATATTATACTTCGTATACTACTTCATAATATACGATATTTCTTCCTTCATACAAACTCGTATAATACGTCGTATTATACTTGTTTTCATTCCTTTGTACAATATCAAAGTATTGTACAATTATTACTTTACTCACTCCTACTTCGCTTTTCCTAACGTTTATAACCTAAGTCCGCAAGCGAAATATTACGTTTTCCATAACTAGATTATTATTACATAATCCATCTTACCTTAATATTCTATCATTACGTATTTCTCGGAAATTCAAAAATAACGCCCGAGCAAATACTGATGAATAGTGTTTTTCAAAAAAAAATTCAGAAAACTTTCATTTTCGTCTTAGAAATTCAAACACTTTAATTCCTTCACGTAGCTCAAATACTACGACATTCCAATATCAATAAGTTATAGAATGACAACCATCTTGATAACACATAGAATATACTTTTATTATTATTATTTTAGTAAAATCATCTTACAATAAGATTTGAATTTCTCGGTCGTTACAGAATTGGTGAGAAATGAAGGAAGAATGAGCTTTTATTTATAGGAAAGTATAGTTTCGATAATTGCACGTTTTGGGGCTCAAAATATTACAGTATAATACCTTCCTCTTTTTCTTCATTTTTAATTTAGTCCTGCAAGTATTATCAAACTTGCACCACCTCCCCTAATAGTAAATCATGTGACTCAATAGTTCTAAACATGTGAAAAAAATAATTACAGTATAGTACCTCCATCTATACCTCCATTTTTAACTTAATCATGCAAGTATTATCAATCTTGCACCAACTCCCCTAATAGTAAATAAATGTGAATCAATAGTACACACATGTGAATAAATAGTTATAATCATGTGAATCAATAGCAATTAATTGCTCATTTATCCGGTTAATTACCCGATTGGTCAATATAACCTCCAGACATCAATTATTATCGAAATAAATGTCGATTTCCACTAACACTAATAATTCCAACACAGTGGAACTATCAATTTCATCCTTAATCAACACGAATTTATTCATCATTAATATTATAATTCACAATATTTAACAACCAGGTCGTTCCCAGGAAAGAGGGGGCTTTCCAATAATGATTTCTCCCTATTGGCGCGCAATTAGGTGACCAAACCTCTCCTTGACAAAACTTCTAGACATTGTCAATATTGTAAATAATAATATGAATAACTTTGTCGTCTCAATTATTGATTTAATAATATAACATATTATGCAGATGATACTGTGACAATAATTGAATCAATAATATGAGAAACATGATGCAGCAATTACTGTAGCAATAATTGAGTATAACTGAGTGACTTCTCACGTAAGCATTAATAATCAATATCGTGTGCTACTATGCAACCACGCGTATTACTGTACTTTACTACCAAGTAGTTCAACAATTTTTAACGGTAACACTTTCGTCGTTATTTTTATAAAAAGATATTTCTGTCATTTTCTAACTATGACAATACTTCCATTGTGGGGTTCACCAATGATTGTGCCGTCGTACGAATATTCCCTGCTAAAACGAATATTCCCCGACCAATCGAATATTTTTCGACACAACGAATATTCTATAACAACTTGCTTACTTTGCAAAATTTTCAAATATCACCCTTAACTTTAAACTTTTATCAATATAACTATTTACCAAATAGAATAATTATAAGAAAATTGAATACTTTCATTTCATAAAATTCGGGATCTCACAATAGTGTTTGCATAGTAATACTCTTGTGACTTTGAAAATCAGAAAAATTTTCTTGAGAAAAATTCGGCCCGTGAGCACTGTGCGTTCGTGATTAAATCTAAATAGTGCCCCTTCCATTCTCCTATAAATATGATGCTTAGTTTAGAATTGAAAATACACCAGAATCAGAAAATTTTTCTTCTATAATATTAAACGTATTTCTTTCGAGTTTTAAGAAGCTTTAAGTGTAGAAAACAGTGAAAGTTTTCTTCAAGAATATCCCCGCCCCACTAGTCGGAATACTCTTTTTTTAAGGTAAGGGATATTATTTTTGTTCAATATTCGTATGAAATATTATTTTCTTCCATACTCTGTAGTATGTAAGTAATATTATTTCGTTTCAGATTCCAATTCTACACTCATTTTTGTTAAAGTATGGCTTATATACTCCTTGAAATTAGTCGAATATCCTTGAAATTTGTGCTTCTTCTAGTATCTTTTCATAAAAATATTATCCTGAGCATTCTTGATAATTTTTCATCTTTTCATGCCAGGTTACTATTCACGGGATACTATTCACTCGAGTACTATTCACCCAGGGTACTATTCATGACAAAAATTGATTTTTTTTGTCCAAATCATTTTTGACATAATATTAATCTTGAATTTTAGTCCACAAAGCAGTATCATGTTGACAATTTGGACATAATTAAATTCTGGATAAATTAAATTAAAAATCTTTAAAAATTTATCATTTGCTTTCTTTTAATTGAATTCTTATATCATTGTCATCATCCTCATGCTTATATTGTGATAAAAGTCATCTTTGGCCCATAGTGCATAGATAGACTGTTGATTGTTATGATTATAACCAGGGATTATTCAGTCTAATCATGACCATAATGTTATAAATGATGTGGTAAAAGTCTTCATTGGCCCGTAGTGCATTGATGGACAGTTGTTGGCATGATCATAACCATTGATGAAAACACGAATATCCTTGGCTCGTAATGCATGGATAATTCGTGGTTGTGATACTAATGAATATTCTTGGCCCGTAGTGCATGGAAAATTAAGTGATGTGGATTATTTATTAAGCTGAGTCTCAGCGATAAAATTGATGATAAACTTTCTAAATCATAGAAGATAGTAGATATCGTGCTCTACTTAACTCTTCTAATTGATTGCTTGTTCCGCTGCAGTTAAATTTGATGTTTATTATATTTTATCAGTTTAACACTGTTGAAGGCTAACGATAATTTATTCTGAATTATCTTAGTCATAATATTTCTTACTAGGCTAGTTGAGCTCACCCTTTTGCTTTCATTGTTCTCTTCAGGAATTGAGAACGTAGCCGGGACTAGTCGGGGAACGGAGTGATGGTTCGAGATGGTAGCTGTAGTAGTCCTCACTATTTGATAAAATAGTGTGATAATAATTGTAATGAGAACTCCATTTGAGTTTGGATATTGTCTAGAAGACAATATTTGTATTAAAACTCTCAGCTATGATTTGTCGTATTTTACACGATAGTTGTATAATTAAGTTTGTATTTGAATTCTGTACCATGTATTTGGTGACTCAAGATGGGTGATGTATACCTATTTTTGGGGTGTCACACCTTCTATTCGCGCACCCCCGCCCCGACTGGGTATTATGCCTTGAGAATGCCCGCTCTAGCGGGGTGCTAATTCTTTTGCCACGTACACCCCCTCCCTAGCGGGGTATTTTCTTTGTTAAACGCCCGCCCCGACGGGGTCCTACACTGCACACTGCTGATTTCCTTGCTATTCCTGCCAAGTCCCACCACATTGCCACCATCATATCGTGATTAACACAAACTGAAACTTGCAAACAAAACCACCACAAACAAGTAAAACTGTACAAAAATAACCAGATTACGCACTGTTTAAGTCCAAATAGGTATCTGAATCGTAGGTATGAAACCTACTCATCAAATTTCCCCAAACTTAAACCCTGCTAGTCCTCGAGCACAACAATATGCAATGCAATGCAGCTAACTACATGCCTACAAATCCGGCTATCAACAGAACAAAGTTTATTCACATGGCCTCAAAGAAATTATAGTAGACATGATAGTATATCATACCAAGGCAGATCAATAACTTCTCAGTCAATCATCAAATCTTAACCTGTTATAACTGATATAGTGCGTGTGTGCTCAACAATCATGCTAACTGACATAAATTCAAACAAAACACATAATAAACCTCTTTAAAGGAATCTTACAGTGTAAATTCAAGAAATCCAAAAAAAAAGCAAGATCCGACTAAAATCAAATAGTTACCAAATTCAAAGGTCAAAATGGGATACTTATGCTTTATTTATTCACATACGGGGGCTTTTCGCTCTTTTTCCCATTTTTTTACTTTTTATTTTTCTCATGGCTGTGCAATGTCTAGTCCTCTTAAGTTTTTCAGTGTTACCCCTTAGTGAGCTTTCAACAAACGACTCCCAAACCGTCGCTAGGTGTAGAGACATCCCCTCAGGCGTACTTACTCAAGTAACAAAGGCCACATAACTAGACTAGCCACGGTGTTTAGTCATACTTATTATTATTATTATTATTATTATTATTATTATTATTATTATTATTATTATTATTATTATTATTATTTATTTTCTCTTTTTTTCAACTTAATATCCCAAAATTTCCCCCAAACTTAGGTTCCTGTCTAATCTTAGCCATCACTACCTATTCACGAGTTTCTCTCATTCAAACTAGAATTATCCTTAAGAGTTCCATTATGTGTCAATTTAGACTCAATCAGTCAAGATAGTCGTTTTTAACGTGCTATCCTGATTATATCAGTTTCAAATAGATAAAGATCTAATTCATGATAAAAAATCACATCAAAGCCTTAACAATCAATACTATGCTTGTCTACATAATTCCAATCTCATCATTGGCCCAAATAAACTTTAACTATCTAACAGTTGGAATCATCCATATATGAACTAAATACAATATAAAAACAGTAAAACTAACTAATATTTTTAAGATTTTTTTCAATTTTTTCAATTTTTTATATTTTATATATAGATGACTCAACAAGAAACATAAAACTAAACTAATAAATTACTAAATTAAACTAAAGATGCATCAACATGAATGGATACATGAATTGGCATAAAAACTAAATGCAAACTAACATATGCAACATCTGACATATATACAGGACTAAAACTAAAACATTAAACAAATAACTAAAACTAACTCCCCCAAACTTAACATACACAATGTCCTCATCGTAAAAACATTGCAGTAAAGAATAAGATGACTTCCCTGTAGCATGCTAAACATGAGGTGGTGGTGGCGGTGTCATCTCCTCCACATCAGAATCAAAAGGTGGATATTGTGGCAGTGGCTCTGGTACTAGAAACTGAAACTAGTCCGCAGCAGCCGGATTCATTCTTTGAAATGCCTCAATCAATGAAGCATGGAAATTATTCATTATAGTAAACTTGGGATCCTATCTTGCTGCCAGTCTTTTCAACTTTCTATCTTCTTCTCTGTCCCTCATATCAATATGCCTCTGCAAGTTGCAAAACTGGGTACTAAACATATTCTTGGCATACCTACTACCCTTCGAAGCGTCCTCCTCACCAAATATCTCATCAGCTCTGAATTCGTCATCTTTAGAGGAATCCTCTGCCTCCTCCTCCTCAGGAGCATCAGGAAATATAAAACCTAAACCTCGAGGATGCAACTCCCCTCCAGCCCAAACTTAGTATCGAGAAATCAATTGTGAGTCTAGTAGCTGGAGAGGCTGCTTCACGGGCTCATCGCCTGACCATCTAACCCTGGACTATCTTCACAACCCATAATAAGAGATGGGTATGCCAATCTTGCTGAGAAGGGCCCACGCAAGCATCGTCAGATTGAAAAGATGATGATTGCCCCAATATCTATATCAAAATCCTTCACTATAGCATATAAGAGTAACACCTTTTCCTTGGTAACCTCACTGGTATGTGTCGAAGGAAATAACTTTGCGCACAAGAACGCATACCAGATCTTTCCATATAAGCTCAGATCTTTACTCATGAAAAGGGTTCTACCATTCTTCCCATTCGCCCATATAGTTCCAAGTTTTGATATAAGTGAGGATCTGATCGTAGTTGGGATTACTATCATGCAGCTGGGCATATTGACAAACATTAGGGGCTCGCACATTATAAAATGCATTTATTGCCTCTAGACTAAAAGGCACCTGCTTGCCCGCACAAATGCCATAAATGGCACCCTATCCTTTGCCTTGGCATAAAATTCTTGCACCACATTCACAATAGCAGGGTCCGGTTCATCAGTGAATAGTTCCTAACCCTGTTCATGAATTTGTCTCTACATTTGTCCATTAAACGCATCAGGTCTCAAACCCCTTTCTGGTGTCAGTGCTTTAGGTGTGAAATAGTCATACTTGTCAGCTGCAGAGGTACTGACAAACTTTCTTTTATCATAGTTGCGTGTTGGTGGGGATGATCCTTCGCCACATTGGCGCTTAACAGGAGTTTTAGGAGCCATTTTATCCCAATGCTATTAACAATTCCCTCAAACTTTTTCTTGGGAAAATTCACAAATAGTTGGTGTGCACATCCACTCACAGTAACCAAAATTAAACTATAGAATTCAAGTATGGTGAAAAACTGAGACAAGTTGCTTAGCCCCACTGATTTTCCTTTCTTGATGATGATTTTTCAGTGTTTGATTGACCAATTTTGGATTTTCCTTCTCCTCCCTTGTTGCAAACTTGAACAGTGAGCAAACCTAGTTTTTGGTGTATATAATTTGGTGAAAGTGATGTGTAATGGGTTTATGATGGATGAATTAGGGTTTAGATATATATATATAGAATGGTAGTAATGGGTGAAATTGATGTGAGATTAAGGGTTATGGGAGTAGTTTGTGTGTATTAGGAGTGATGGGGTTCTGTTATGAGAGTTGAAAGTGGTAAAGCAACATTCTATAGAAGTATTTTAAAAACTAATTTCCCATACCCCCCCGGGTGGGAAGGCAATTAACCTAAAAAAAGCCATTGAAGCGGATAGATATTAAAAAACTCCCCATTTGGGGTGGGTGTGTTAAGCGGTGAAAAGAGCACACGCAAGGGGTCTCACTGTCTTGTCAGAGGACTTACGATTTTCAGCAATTGTTTCCTATATGCTTGCGAAACTTCATCCTTAGATCTTGAAATACAATAAACCAACATTTTAAGTTAAACATATGACGTTTGAGCATGAATGTTGAAAATTTTTATCATGACTAACTAATTAACTACGAATTATACATAAATGAACTAAGTAATACTAAATTATTAATAAAACTATGAATTGAGCAAAATGAAATTAAAATACTGTATTTGAAAAGAAAATTGGGTTGCCTCCCAATGAGCGCTTTTTTTTTAGTCTTTTAGCCTGACTACTCCCTATTTTATGGTGCATCTGCAAGAGTGATCGTTGTGGCTTGATTGTTGATGTCACCACTCCAATAATGCTTTAGACGCTGCCCATTGACTTTTAAAGTTTCAAGTGGATTCCTGCTACAAAGTTCAATGGCGCCATGTGGGTAGACTGTCTTGATGGTAAAGTGTCCCGACCATCGTGATTTGAGTTTACCGGGAAATAACCTCAGTCGAGAGTTGTACAATAACACAGATTGGCTCGGTTCAAACTTCCTCTGTAAAATCTTCTGATCGTGCCACTTCTTGACTTTTTCTTTGTACAACTTAGAGTTTTCTTATGCTCGTAGTCGAAACTCGTCCAGTTCATTGAGTTGTAGCAATCTTTTCTCGCCTGCAGTTGTTTGATCAAAATTTAGTTTTTGAATGGCCTAATATGCTTTGTGTTGAAGTTCCACTGGTAGGTGACACGCTTTCTCGTAAACCAGTTGATAAGGAGACATCCCAATTGGTGTCTTGTATGCTGTTCGATAGACCCATAAAGCGTCTCCTGACTTTAGAGACCAGTCTTTTCTATTCAGATTTACCACTTTATCTAAAATTTGTTTCACCTCTCAATTTGAAACTTCAGCTTGGCCACTTGTTTGGGGATGATAAGCCGTTGTAACCTTGTGATTAACTCCATAATTTGCCAAGAGAACTGTAAAGAACTTATTACAGAAGTGACTTCCCTTGCCACTTATAATTGCTCTCGGCATGCCAAATCGTGTAAAGATATTTTTCTGTAAGAACTTAAAAACCACTTTGACATCATTTGTAGGGAGTGCCACAACTTCAACCCATTTTGATATGTAGTCTATAGCTAACATGATGCATAAATTGTTGTATGAAGGCAGAAAAGGTCCCATAAAGTCCATCCCCCATACATCAAAAATCTCGACTTCCAAGATTGTGTTAAGCGGCATCTCATTCCTTTTTGAAATGTTACCCACCTTTTGAAATTTTTTTTACAAACTGGTGGGCATCCTTGAATATAGTAGGCCAATAGAATTCTGCCTGAAGTACCTTTGTCTCTGTTCGCTCACTTCCATAGTGTCCCCCATATACAGATGCATGGCATGCGTGCAAGATGCTAGTCACTTCACTGAGGGCACACATCTATGAATCATCTTGTCTGCATATTGTCTGAAGCAAAAAGGCCCATCCCACATATACCACTTGACATCATATAAAAATTTCTTTTTCTGTTGGCTTGTCAAATCAGGGGGAAGGATCTTGCTCACCAAGTAGTTAGCAAAATCCACATACTATGAAAATTCATAATTTACCGTAAATAACTGTTCATCCAGAAATGACTCATTGATCAGACACTTATCTTCATTATCCTTGTCCGAATTTTCCAATCTCGAAAGATGATCAGCTACTTGGTTTTATGTCCCCTTCCTATCCTTGATTTCCAAATCAAACTCTTGAAGGAGTAGAATCCATCTAATGAGCCTAGGCTTTGTATCTTTCTTTGAAATTAGATAACAAATCACCGAGTGATCCATGTATACCACCACCTTTTTTCCTATCAAATATGCTCAAAATTTATCAAAGGCGTACATGACTGCAAGTAACTCCTTCTCGGTGGTTATATAGTTCAATTGAGCATCCATGAGTGTTTTACTTGCATAATATATGGTATAAAATATCTTCTCTCGGCGTTGTCCCAAAACAGCCCCTACCGCGTAATCGCTAGCATCACACATTAACTCAAACGACATTGTCCAATTCAATGCTACGATCATGGGAGCTGTTATCAATTTCTTCTTCAACTGTTCAAATGCTGTCATACACTCTTCATCAAACCTAAAAATTGCATCTTTCTCTAATAGACTGCATAGTGGTTTTGAAATCTTAGAGAAATCCTTGATAAATCTGCAGTAGAATCCGGCATGCCCAAGAAAACTTCGAATTCCCTTAACTAAGGTCGGGGGTGGAAGATTCAAAATAGTTTCCAGCTTTTCTCAATCAACTTCCAACCCTTTTATAGAGACTTTATGCCCAAGAATAATTCCCTCTTCGACCATAAAATGGCACTTTTCCCAATTAAGCACAAGGTTGGTTTCCACGTAGCGTTTCAAAACCATGACTAGATTTTCAAGAAAACTATCAAAAGTATTCTCATAAACTGAAAAGTCATCCATGAAAACTTTAACATTATGCTCCACCATGTCTGAAAATATGACCATCATACATCTCTAGAAGGACGCCGGTGCATACACAACCCGAATGACATTCTCCTGAACGCAAAGGTGCCATTTGGGCACGTGCATGTAGTTTTCTTTTGATCTTCAGGAGCAATGACGATCTGATTATACCCTGAATATCCGTCTAATAGACAATAATACTCATGTCCGGCTAGACGGTCCAACATCTGATCAATGAACGGTAAAGGAAAGTGGTCCTTCCGGGTTGCCTTGTAAGCTTCCTGTAATCCACGCATACCCTCTATCCGGTCACTGTATTTGTCGGTATCAATTCATTGTCATCATTAGTCACAACCGCCATTCCACCTTTCTTCAAAACACACTAAACTGGGCTTACCCATGAGATGTCTGAAATAGGGTATATTATCCCAACATCTAACCATTTCAAAATTTCTTTCTTCATAACCTCTTTCATGATTTGATTGAGCCTTCTTTGCTGTTCCACTATCAGCTTTGGAACCTCTTCCAGGAGTATCTTGTGCATACATAATGAAGGGATTATTCCTTTGATGTTGACAATTGTCCATCCTATTACAGACTTGTACTCTAGAAGTATCCTCAGCAACTTACTTTCCTACAAATCATTAAGTGCAGATGCAATAATAACATGTAAAGTATTAGAATTGCCCAAAAACACATACCTGAGGTGGTTAGGAAGAGGTTTTAGCTCAAGAGTAGGTGGTTCCTCAAGTGAGGGTTTCATTCGTGCCGATGTTTTCTCTTCAGTATGTAGTGGCTCAAATGGCACTTTGAATCTGTTCACTCTTGGAAAAGCATCCAACATATGTAAATAATCTATAAATTTTGGATCATCCAAGTCGGCATTCCCTATCAAAGTGTTTTCCAATTGATCCCTTTCCAAAAGTCTAACCAAGTCTTCATTTACCATCTTTTCGATCACATCCATTCTAAAACACTCTTCATCATCTGTAGGGAACCTCATAGCTTTGAACACATTGAATTTAACTTCTTGGTCTTGTACTCTCATCGTCAATTCCCCTTTCTGAACATCAATGAGAGTCCTCCCAGTAGCCAAGAATGGCCTCCCTAAGATAATTGGGATGTTCTTGTCCTCTTCATAATCCAGGATGAAGAAATCTGCTGGGAAGATAAACTTATCCACCTTAACTAATATATCCTCAACAATACCTCTCGGATAAGTCACCGATCTATCTGTCAACTGTAGTGATATGTTTGCAGGTTTCGGTGCCGAAAAACCCAACTAAGTATACACGGATAATGGCATGAGGTTCACACTTACACCCAAATCACATAAACATTTGTTGAAGCCTATGTTCCCAATTGTGCAAGGAATGGTGAAACTCCCCGGATCCTTCAACTTCGGAGGCAACTTTCTTTGCAATATCACACTACATTCCTCCGTCAATGCAACGGTCTCATAGTCTTCTAACTTCTTCTTCCTTGATAAAATACCCTTCATAAACTTTGTATAGCTCGACATTTGTTCTAGGGCTTCCGCGAATGGAATGTTAATCTGTAATTTCTTAAAAATTTCTAAAAACTAAGAAAATTGCTCGTTTAATTTTTGCTTTTGCACTCTCTACTGAAATGGTGGTGGAGGATAGACAACTGGCTCAACTTCTACCTGATTCTTGTCCACTTTCTTATCTTCACCCTGCTTTTCTGCCACCAACTTTTCTTCACTTTCTTTCACATCTTTCTTTAACAAATTTTCTGCACTTTGTCCCTTGAGATGTTTTCTACTTCTCAATGTAATTGCTCGACACTTTTCATGATTTCCCCTTGGATTATTCTCTTTGTCACTTGGTAATGTCCCTTGAGGCCTGTTATTCAATGCCAACGCAAGCTGTCCCATCTAATTTTCTAAATTCTTTATCGCCGCCACTTGTGTTTTCATCGCTGCCTTATTACCGGGTATGCATTTCAACAACAACTTTTCCAAATCTTTCTTTTCTCATGCTGTGGAACTGATTGTTGATGCTAATTTTGGAAAACTGGGGGGTAAGATTGTCGTGAAGTCTACTGATTTTGGTTGTTACTCCACAAAAAGTTCGGATGGTTCCTTGCCCCCGGATTGTGGGCATTCTAATATGGATTCTAAGGAATTCTGTTATAGCTACCTACAAATTGAACCGCGACTGGATTAATTGCACATTGCTCAGTCAGATGTTCCCCAACACATAATACACAAACAAACGCCACCTGTTGAACCTGTACACCCGTGAGGGCATCCATCTTCTTTGATAACACTGAAATTTTAGCCGCTAGAGATGTCACTCCATCTACTTCTAATACCCCAGTTGCCTTAGGCTGTGTTATTCTTGATGTGGGCCATTGATAGTTGTTAGCCGCCATTGTCTCAATCAGATCATATGCCTTTTCAAATCTTTTAGCCATAAAAGCTCCCCCAAACGCTGTATCAATACTCGTTCGGAGATTACCATTCAGCCCATTGTTAAAGGTGTTCATCTGTAGCCACTTGGGTAGAACGTGATGAGAACACTTCCTTAGTAATTCCTTGTACCTTTCCTAAGCTTCGTACATAGACTCCTCATATTGCTGCTCAAACATTGTAATCTCATTCCTCATCTTAGCAGTCTTCGCTGGTGGGAAAAATTTAGCTAAAAATTTCTGAGCAAGGTTATTCCATGTAGTAATTGACTTTGGTGGTAGTGAGTGTAACCAACTCTTCTCCTTGTCCTGCAATATGAATGGAAATAACCACGGCCTAACTGCATCATCCGATACCCCATTGTATTTGAAGGTATCACAAATTTCCAGAAAGCTAACCAAGTGCTCATTTGGATCATCATTAGTTAATCCCCAAAACTGTACTGAATTCTATATCATCTGAATTGTCCCAGGCTTGATCTCAAAGTTATTCGTTGTAATCGCAAGCCTGTTAATGCTTGACTAAATTTCAGTGACTCTAGGAGTAGCATAGTCCCTCGGTGCTTTCTGATCCTCTGCAACCATACTTTCTTGTTTGTCAAAATTCTCTCTAGTCTCCTTAATCCACTTACTAAGCCTCTGAAACCTTCGTTTGATTTCGTCCTCAAAAGGAAGCAAATCTAGTTTCTTTGACTGAGTTTGCATTCACTAAGTAAGAGAACTTGAAACAAGAAATAACAAAAATAAAAAGAAAAATTGTTTAACTAAAACTGAACTAATTAAACTGATATTAAAAGTAATAAAATCAAAAATTATCCCCAGCAACGACGCCAAAAACTTATTGGGTGTAATCTAATTATGTACTGCACGCAAGTATATGTGATCAACAAGTAATATAATGATAAGTCAAGTATCGTTCCCACATAGACAAGTATCAATTTTAATCTAACAATTACCAGCTTTGTATTATTTCAATTTTATTAAACTAATCGAATTAATGATAGAAAATAATGAAAACTAATAAACTAAAACTCAAATCAATCAACACAACTAATTACCACAAATTTTAATCAGATAATGAAGAATTAAGCCTACAACTTCACTTTAAGCTTCACTCAGATTATCACACTTCTTTTTAATTCAATTAACTATCCCAGTTCATTAATGAAGAACACAAAGTAGAATTAGCCATCTCTCAATGCACTAACACCATATCAACTTAAATCCACAATTGATAGAATTAAGCCAAACACCCTAATTAACTAATTCACTATATCTCTATGTGAATTAAAATTAAAGAAGGTTTAAATTCCAAGTTCTTACACGATTACATGCGATGTTAGGTATATGTCTATCCTAAACATCCATCAAGAATTCCATCAAAACTCAAAAATCATGAACACATGCTATTATGATTAAGTCTAGATTCATATCTCATCTCTCGAGTCCATACAAATCCACAAAGAATTGGTGATCAAGCAATTCATACACTATGCAAAAATCATAATAGATGAACTGAAAATATAGCTTTATTGAACTAAAATCAAAGTATGATAATCATCTTTTCACTTAAAGATCCATTGCAAGCTTAATAAGAAATTTAGTTCATAACGAATGAATTAAACACTAAGTAGATTAAAGAATACATCATCCAAATTATAGAAACTAAAATAAAGTTTAAGAATAGTATAGAACCACCCTTTTCTGCACTCAGTTATGAAATCTTTGTGATCCTTGTTCTTCACTCTGCTCCTCCACGATCTTCTCCAAAATTAGTGTTTCAAAAGTTACAATTGATGATTGATTGATTGAATGTTTGAATTAATTGTCTAAGTCCCTGTAATATATGCTAAAAATGTCCACAATCCATTCCTAATTGAAGCCAAACTCATTCAGTCCACGCCACAACAGTGATTGAATTGCATCCAAACTCCCCTTCTGTTCGCGAACCGGGGCGGGGTATTATGCCTTGAGAATGCCCGCCCTGCTTGTAAGACCCCAACTTAATTTCATGAATATAGTTTATTTTTTTCATGAAATATATTTTTGAATATTATGGTGTGGATTTGATATAATGTTATAGTTGTGGGTAATATTTATAAATTTTACAAAGTAAGCAAGTTGTTATAAAATATTCGATTGGTCAGGGAATATTCGTTTTAACAGGGAATATTCATACGATGGCACAATTATTGGTGGACCCCACAATAGAATTATTGTCAGAGTTAGAAAACGACAGACATATCTTGTTATAAAAATAACGACAAATGTTTTACCGTTAACTGTTGAAATACCCGGTGATAAAAGTACAGTAATACACGTGGTTTCATAGTAGAACATGATATTGATTATTAATGCTTACGTGAGAAGTCACTCAGTTATACTCAATTATTGCTACAGAAATTGCTGCATAGTATCTCACATTATTGATTCTATTATTATCACAGTATCATCTGCACAATATTTTATATTATTAAATTAATAATTGAGATGACAAGTTATTCATATTATTATTTGCATAATTAACAATGTTTTGAAAGTTCTGTCGAGGAAAGGGGTTTGGTCACCTAATTACGCGCCAATAAGGAGAAATCCTTATCGGAAAGCCCCTTCTTTCCTGGGAACGACCTGGTTGTTAATATTGCAAGTTATAATAATGATGAATAAATGTTGTTAAAAATATTGAGGGGATTTTTATGAAGTATTTGTTGTAAATTTTGCTTATTATTTGGACCCCCATTTACCCATTTTTCAAAATAATTGATAGAAAATTATTCAGTATTTTATATATATATATATATATATATATATGGTGGGGCCCACGTGTTGAAAATGACTTTTAGGGGGGGAATCTGTTGGAATTCACGGGGGAGTTTATGTATGTATATATATATATATATATATATATATATATTATAATAAGTTTTGTTTTTTATGAAAAATAGAATATATTATATTTTTTTTGCAGTGCATAGTAAATTCTCATGAAAACTGAATTCAACGACCGTGATTTCTAAATACTGTTCACCCGTGATTTTATTCAAATAGTATCTTTTCCATTCTGCTATAAATAGGATGCTTAGTTTAGAATTGAAAATCACACCAAAATCAGAGAATTCTTCTTCTATAATATTAAGTGTATTTCTTTCGAGTTTTAGGAAGCTTTGAGTGTAGAAAACAATGAAAGTTTTCATCAAGATTAAACAATGAAAGTTTAACCATGACCGTAATGTTATAAATGATGTGGTAAAAGTCGTCATTGGCCCGTAGTGCATTGATGGATAGTTGTTGGTGTGATCATGACCATTGGTGAAAACACGAATATCCTTGGCCTGTAGTGTATAGATCATTCGTGGTTGTGATACTAATGAATATCCTTGGCCAGTAGTGCATGGATAATTCATTGATGTGAATTATTTATTAAGCTGAGTCTCAACTATAAATTTGATGATAAACTTTCTAAATCATAGAAGATAGTAGATATTATGCTCTACTTGACTCTTCTAATGGACTGCTTGTTCCACTGTAGTTAAACTTGATGTTTATTATATTTTATCAGTTTAACACTGTTGAAGGCTAACGATAATTTATTTTACATTATCTTAGTCATAATATTTCTTACTGGGCTAGTTGAGCTCACCCTTTTGCTTTCATTGTTCTCTTCAAAAAATGAGAACATAGCTGGGACTAGTCGGGGAATGGAGTGATGGTCCGAGTTGGTGGCTATAGTAGTCCTCACTATTCTATAAAATAGTGTAAAAATAATTATAATGAGGACTCCATTTGAGTTTTGATATTGTCTAGAAGATAATATTTTTGTTAAAACTCTCACCTATGTTTTGTCATTTTTTACACGACAGTTGTATAATTAAGTTTGTATTTGAATTCTGTACCATGTATTTGGCGAATCAGAATGGGTGATGTATACCTATTTTGGGGGTGTCACACCAGCGGGGTGCTAATTCTTTTGCCACGTACACCCCCGCCCCGACGGGGTTATTTCTTTGTTAAATGCCCGCCTTGGCGAGGTCCTACACTTCACATTGCAGATTTTCTTGCTATTCCTACCAAGTCCCGCCAAATTGCCACCATCACATCGTGACTAACACAAACTGAAACCTGCAAACAAAACAACCACAAACACGTAAAATTATACAAAAATAACTGGATTACTCACTATTTAAGTCCAAATAGGTATCCAAATTGTAGGTAAGAAACCTACTCATCAGTGGACAAAAGGGACACATTAGTCCAAACTGTACATAATAATCCAAAGTGTGATACAGTTGCAAAAAGGAAGGTCACGTAGCTCGAGTGTGCCTTATAGTAAAGTCGAGTCCAACTGGGATGGTGACAACAAAGGCTATCCCAAACAAGTCAAAGTCGATGGTTTAGGGGAGAGCTTTTGTCGTGACTTTCCAAAAAGCGAGGAACCTGAACGAAGTTATCACGGGTAAGCTAATCATAAACTCTCGCGAAGTCTATACCTTATTAGATACCGGTTCTACCCATTCTTTTATTTCACCCGCTTGTTCTCAATGTTTGAGCTTAACTCCTGAGAAATTAGACTTTGACTTATCTGTTAAAACTCCGTTAAGAGAAACATTCATTACATCCAATATTTATAAATCTTGTTTGATTCAATTTGGCACCCTCACATTACATGTTGATCTCATCTCTTTGAAAATAGTTGCATTTGATGTGATTTTAGGAATCAAATGGTTAACTACTCATCATGCTAAAATTAATTATTTTCGTAAGGTCATTAGTTTTCATATTCCTAATCAACCTGTTATGCGAATTTGGGCAACCAACCCATTGAAATCAATCATTATCATCTCAAGCCATAAAGCTATTCGTTTATTGAAAAAATGGATGTTAAGCTTTCTTAGCCCATGTCACCGATTTAAATAAAAATATGTCAGATTTGAATGATATTTATGTTGTTAATAAATTTCTTGACGTATTTCCTAAAGAACTTTCTGGCCTACCCAGAGCGTGAAATTAAATTTTGTATTAACCTTGAACCCGGTACCAAACCCATTTCTAAAACCCCATATCAAATGGATCCTATTGAACTTCAGGAGTTAAAATCCCAACTTTAGGAATTGTTAGACATCGACTTCATATGTCCTAGTACATCTCCTTAGGGTGTTCCTATTTTATTCGTAAAGAAGAAAGATGGGAGTATGCGACTTTGCATTGACTATCGGGAGTTGAATCATGTCACCATCAAAAATAGGTACCCGTTACCTCGCATTGATGACTTATTTGACCAGTTACAAGGTGCTAAATTCTTCTCAAAGATCGATCTTCTTTCTGGATATCATCAGTTAAAGTTTAAAACTGATGACATTTCGAAGACTACCTTCAGAACTCGATATGGGCATTATGAATTCCTAGTCATGTCTTTCTGCTTGACTAATGATCCTACTACCTTCATGGATATGATGAACTGGATATTCAATGAATATTTAGATCATTTCATGGTTATCTTTATTGATGACATCCTTATATACTCCAAAAATTGTGAAGATCATGAGCATCACTTGAGGTTGATACTCTAAAAGCTTTATGAAAACAAGCTATATGTCAAGTTGAAGAAATACAAGTTCTGGCTTAAGGAAGTAGCATTCATTGGGCACGTGATATCGAAACATAGAATATCAGTTGACCCAGCGAAGATTGAGGCAATACAAAATTAAGAGCAACCTAAGTTAGTAACCAAAATACGTAGCTTTCTGGGTTTAGCTGGTTATTACCGGAGATTCGTGGAAGGATTTTCTCGAATCGCCACTCAATTAACTCAGTTGACTCAAAAAGATACAAAGTTCAGATGGAGTGAGGAATGTGAGAAGAGCTTTCAAGAACTCAAGAGGAGACTCATTTCAGCACATGTTCTGACAATACCATCAGGATCAGAGGGATTTGTTATCTATAGCGATGTTTCAGGCAGAGGTTTAAGATGTGTTCTCATGCAACATGGGAAAGTCATAGCCTATTCCTCATGAAAACTCAAAGAATATGAGAGGAATTATCCTACTCATGATCCAGAGTTGGCAAAATTTATTTTTGCGTTAAAGATCTGGAGACACTACCTGTATGGGGAGAAAGTGGAGATATATACAAATCATAAGAGCCTTAACTATTTCTTCACTTTAAACGAATTTAACATGCAGCAATGACGTTGGCTTGAGCTGTTGAAAGATTACAATCATACCATCCTGGAAAAGCGAATGTGGTAGCTGATGCGTTGAGTAGAAGATCATATTCGGGTACGAGTGCGATATTGTCAACACAAAGGCCCATTTTATATGACTTACAAAGGATGGATATAGAGTTAAAGACTTCAAGGACCCATGTGATGATGTCAAATATACGAGTAGAACCGACTTTAATCGATAAAGTTAAAACTGTAATACCCGAGAATTTCCACGTATTATTAAATAAATATATTAATGGAAATAAAATTTCTGTGAATAAAAGTGTTATTATTTTTAGGGTTGGTTAATTCAATTGATTCGTATTAGACCAATGCGTATTAAGATGTGTGAAGTGACAATGAGAATTGTGAAATGCCTTGTGTGGCATAATGTGAAATAAGAGAATTCACTAAGCAAGTTGAAACGAGAATTAGGAAGATTAATCATGTTGATCAGGTGATTTCATATAGGTAATCAATACACTCGTAGACTCGTAGTAACACTTTCGTGTGGATGATAATTCATGTAAATTAAAAAAGCAGTATGACATTAGGGGTTGACAACGGCTTAAGCTAAACTAGTCTTAGCATTTATCGAGGCACTTTGCCAAGCAATTACTGGCCCCAAAGATCCTAAATCAAGCAATTGCGCCATGATGGTCGATGGGAGAAAAATTAATTCTTCTACTTTAGAAAATTAAATGAAACAATTATGTGATGTGTGTGACATTAATAAACTATGAAATAAAGTGCGCAACTAAGTAATATTAATTGTTAACTGCTATATTAATTAATTGATGATGGTTGTCATTGAATATTGAATTTTTAGTAATTAACTATGAATAATGATTATAAATACAGTAATCAATGGTTGGAGTAATTTGTATTAATTAATTAAGGAAGTGCATGATTTATTTATTTAACATAAATAGGTAAGTTAGTAATATAATAATATTATATTGACGGTTATGTGCATATACAACTATATTATATAGTGAGGTGTGACATTTATGTGATTATACTATATATAGTAACCATATGTTGAGATTGATGGAAACTATATGTTATAAATACATTATCTATGTGACAATATGTATGTGGGTAGGTATTAAAATAATATACCATGAGCATATTGAAAATTATTATTTTAATAAAGTGTACCAGTGTGATAAAATGTACATGGATTATATGTATGTTGCATAACGTCTACTACCGGGAAATGGTAAATCATACTGTGACAAAAAGTTATAATGAGATTATGTGAGTAGTAGATAGTTATGGAATTACCCGGATAATAATATCTAACTGCATTATTTTATTACGTATATTTAATGTACATGGACTATATGTTATGTGTATAATTATCCCTAAAATTTCTAATATAGTAACAATTGTACATTAAGATTTCATTGTGGAATTAAATAGACCAATCCAAGCCTTGATGATATGAAATGCTGAGAGTTTCTTTTGTACCAAAATGAGTGACACAAGGACATGAATAGTGACTGCAAGCTATACTGCGTATGTTTTCAAAAGGCTAAATCCTAGATGATCATGGCTAGCTAGGTGGTTGGTATGGAGTGGTTGAGCCACCCTTCTTGAACCATTGTTTCATTGCATTGCACCATGAATTCAACCTCAGTGCTAAGTCATTGGCCAGTCCAAACTTCTTCTATAAATAGCAGCCATGTTTATCAGTTGATGTTCTTAAAGTTGTCTGAGATTTTGCTAAGTAAGAGTTGAAAGCATACAAGCATTCTTAGAGTTTAAGAGTTCAAGTAGTAGCAAGTTCTTTTTACATTGCAGAGGTATAATCCCTTTTCCTTGCTTCCCTTTCATTCTCTGTAAAAATGGAGTTGTAGTCTTGAAATTTCAAATTCTTGAATTCATGAAATTGTATGTTAATGAGGTTGGGTAATGTCTATATAATTGTTATATCATCATATAAGCATGTTGCAATTGATATATGAGTGTTTGGGAATGATTTCGTGGGTAAATTTTGAGGTTGGGCTAAACAGTTGCCGAAGCAGACTATTTTTGGCTCAAACCAGATATCTTGGCCAATTAATTACCATTTTTTATTAGTAGTATGGTAAACAGTAGTGCTACTTGAGTTCTTAAATCAATTTTTAATTTACATTTTGCAATGACGATATAGTGATATGTCATGTACTAGTATGCAAACATGTTTTAGGTGTATATACAGCTATATGAACCTAATGTGAGCATGTAGACTAGCTTACCACGATTAAAGAAGGTGTGTAACATGGAATGAAATTAGAACTTAGAACGAACTTGATATGTATGTATGCCATGTATGTTCTGATTTTGCGAGCATGTTAACCTAACTTGACTACCTATGCTTAGAGTTTTAAAGTTGTCTTATGTGTGTTAGATTGCATATTTCAAGCTTAAAATGGTTTCAAAAGCAAACTTGAACATATTTTTGAAATCTAGTTGCATCACATGAATATCTAGATTCTAATGAGATAAGATGCCATGTTATGTCTATAATATATCTAGGTATGATTTATATGTATGGAACATGATGATTTCAAATAAACATAAGTTTAAAGCATGATTTCAAGCTTTAAACAATAATAGCTATGAACAAGCAATATAAATGCTACAAGTATATGCATTAACAGAATTTGAAATCTCTATATGGGTATATAGCCAAGTAACGAGTCATGGTAACCGCTTGATAATGTTTTGCTTGAATGGCATGTAAGACATAAGTTCAAACTTATACAAATGAACTCAAGAATGGTAAAGTGGTATGTGAAAGCTTCTAGTATGCATGTATGTTAGACTATAGGTTTAAATGGTATGTTAAAGTGGGATAGAAACTGCAAGGCAACAATGATTTCGATTCACAGGTCTAGCCGAGAGACGGTATGACTACGCCTGTCCCCCTAGGTTTGCAGAGTATATAATCAAGGCCGTCTGTGATCACAATTGAGTTCTATTTTTTTTTTGAACTAATGTTTGACGCATGCCTATATGATGTCTTTAACTTGTAATATATGACTAATATGCTATGTAATGTGTTGAGGAGCATGCAATGTGATCTAAATAGAGATTAATTTGGATGATAAGTCCAAGAGGATGTTTGCATGAGATCAAAACAAAGATACATGGGTTAAATTTATGATGACTTATAAACTGATTTTGTACCACATGTGCGTACTTGTATCGTGTCGAGCTTGATTAAGGATTGTGTTAGCTAATGAACATTGTATACTTATAATACACTATACTAGGATTCGAAAGTGTTGATTTATTAACGTGGATAAACTACGTTTAAGGCAAGTTTCTCTAACCTTACACAAATTTATGTTGTGCAAGTATCCTAAACCCTTGCATTATTTTATTTGACAAATACTGTAAGCTTATCCCTTTGAATACAAGTTACATTACTTTCTCGTTCAAATGAGCTAGTATGTTAAACCCTCGTGAAAGCTATTATTCATGTTGAAATTGGTATTTTCCTTGAATATTGTGAAAGAGTCGATGCCATTTGATTCGTCTAGACTATATGCATGTTTATAAAAATTGTCCAAACCAATTGATTGGTGCGGAAATATTGAAAACTGAGTTGGACAACCCTTTTGGTAAGGGGAGTGTATGTTGTTGGAAACCCCAACACATGAATAAATATTATTGTGGTGTTATACATAAGGTGAAGTATTGTAGACTGATCATCTATAGTACTTGATATTTTGGGTTATCAGTTTAATATTGGTAACTCTAGTGGAAGTTCAATGGTCCTTAGTGACTGGTCAGTATAAATTGTTTATCCAGTTGGATACCTTGATAGTCGTTGAATTCATATATATCTGTTGATTTATATTGAATTATCGTTCTTATTCAAAGAATTGTTGCTATTTCTTACCCATGATGTTATTCTGATACTTTGAACCATCCTAGAAATGACACTTCGATATTTCAAACCTTGTGATATATATCCTACACCCTTGTTGTATATTACTTGATGGGCAATTTGTGCTCATCCTTGCTTATTTAAAACCTTTCAGTTAAGGAGGAACATTGTGGTGTCTCTGGATCAGACAAAGGCAAGGGCAAGGCTACCGATTAACTTGTCCCTTTTATGTTTAAAATCTATTAGGATGTATTAAGACTATTTTAGACTATGTTTAAGCTTAAGTAGGGTTATGTGATAAGTCTTTATTCGATTTTATTATGTAATCTATTAAGCATTGTAGGTTGCGAGACTTGGGGAAATAATTATAATAAATCATTGTATATTATTCTAAAGTAGATTTTTCGTTATGTATGCGTTATTTTAGTTATTATGGGTTTACCATGAGAACGTGACGAACCAAATTCGAGTGACCAAGTGGAGGTCCGAATTTGGGGGCGTCACAAAAACTGCTCAAGCTACAGACCCAGAGCTGATGAATATGAAGAAGAAGGTGCAAGAAGGTGCTATTCTAGAAGCAAGAATCAACGAAGAATGAATACTTCGAGTTAACTCCAGATTTTTTATTCCTAACGACTCTGATTTGAAGTATAAAAACATGGTGGAAGAACACAACACATCATTTTCAATCCATCTTGAAAGTACAAAAATGTATCGTGATCTTCAACATACATTTTAGTGGAGCAATATGAAGAGAGAGATCACAGAGTTTATCTCAAGGTGTTTAACTTGTCAATGTGTCAAGACAGAGCATCAAGTGCCAAAAGGTCGTCCATTACAACCACGTGAAATTCTAGAATAGAAGTGGGAACACATCAACATGAATTTCATTATGAACGACGGGGTGTTTAGGATCTTTCTGCAATTCGTGCAACATCAGGTAAGAGAGACTCCTGTTCAAAATACAGGTGGAAACACTGGTAATTCTCGGATGGTCACCGCTAAGCAATTCAAGGAACTGGGACCACTAGAGTTTTTGGGAAAACCAGAAGCACTTAAGGCAGAGACATGGATAAAGTAGATCACCAAGATATTTGATGTCTTGGGATGCTCCGAGGAACAAAAGGTTCCCTTTGCCACTTTCATATTGCGAGGAGAGGCAAATTACTGGTGAGAATCTGTAAAGCGTACTCAGCCTGCACCACTGAAGATGTCTTGGGAGAAGTTCTAAGAACTGTTCAACGATAAGTAATTTCCCGAAAGTATTAGTCACATGAAGGAGGTGGAATTTATCAAGTTGGAACAAAACAATATGACCGTGTCGTAGTACGAGGCTAAGTTTGACGAGTTATCCAGATTTGCATCCCATTTGGTTGATAATGAGGAGAGAATGACATGAATGTTTCTGCGAGGTTTGAAACCCAAAATATGTCAATACCTCATTTCTCATAAACTGTGTTTGTATTCAGATGTTGTAAATAGGGCTCAATTATCGGAACACGATAATGAGTCAACCCAACCAAGATAGAGCAGTCAGTAAATCGTTAATACCAGTGGAAGCAGTCATCAAAGCGGTGACAACAAACGTGGAGGGAATCAACATGCCAGAAATGATAAACACTTTGGTGGTAATCATGGCCAAGATAATAGAAGTGGAAATTTCAAGAAGAGGAGATTCAACAATGATGGAAAGACATCAACACCAGTACCCGTTGTTAAGGAAGGAGTACGACCACCAATCGTATTCTTCAAATGCGGAGGGGAGGGACACATCAGTCTAAAATATATGTAGCAGTCCAAAACGTGTTACAATTGCGGAAGAGAAGGTCACCTAGCTCGATTTTATCATGTAGTGAAGCCAAGTCCAGTTGGGATGGTGACACTAAATACAGTCCCAGACAAGTTAAAGGGAGAGCATTTTTCGTGACCTCCCAAAAAGCGAGGAACCCAAACGAAGTCATCACGGGTAAGATAATCATAAACTCTAGCGAAGTCTATACCATATTTGATACCGGTTCTACCCATTCTTTTATTTCTCCTACTTGCGCTGAATGTTTAAATTTAATTCCAGAGAAATTAGACTTTGACTTATTTGTTAAAACTCCGTTGGGAGAAACCTTCATTACATCTGTCGACGTCAGAATTTTTATTGTCCCTTTTTGTTCTTATCTTTTAGTGTTCTCATATTAGGTGAGATTTGTTTGAAAAAATAAGTTGTGAAAAGGTCCAACATGTATATGTCGACGATTGGACTATAAGAGTCGCCAGTTGGTATTTTTAAATGGTTGCACCAACTCAACCGAGAAAAGGTTTGCACATTGACCTAGTGATGTGACACTGTTTAACAGATCTATGAAATCGAGATTCGTTAGGGTCCGGGGACTTGATTATGTGGAGGGAAAATGTTAGGAATCCTCTGACATCCATGTTTCCACGGTGACCGCCACTTTTCAATTAAACTGTTATAAGAATGTGTATGTGTGTGTGTGTGGATCAATGTGCAATTATCTGGAAGTAGTGTTATGCCTCGTTCGCACCTATATACAAAGGGTTTGAATTTGTGTAAAAAATCAGTTTTAACAAGATATAGCAGTGATGTTTTGTAAAAGAGGTTTTTCAAACCTTTATGCTCAATAGTAATTGAGGCCTTTGATACTTCCATTTTATTAAATGTTCGGCTTGATTGCTTTTATTTTCGAGATGCGAAGCATCCTCGAGAAAATAATATATATCAGTGTCGAACTCCTTATGGGCATGATAGCCATCTAAGGAAATTCAAACACCATGAAGAATGTACAAGCTGTTTACAACTAAAAATGTACATCACGAGAACCGAATCTAGATTCAGAAGACTGAATCTATGATCACGTGATTTCTAGGCTCACATGATGTAGCAGTTTATATGAAAGATGTAAACAATTATATATATATATATATATATATATATATATATATATATAAGTTGTAAATATATATATACAGACAATCAACCACCACGAAGCGAACTTCATAGGGGATTAGAAATGTAAATATATAAAAGCGATAAATATATATATATATATATATATATAGACATGATCAACCACCACGAAGCACCTCCATGGAGGATCGGAAAAGTAAATAAAGCAGTAAAAAATGATCAACCGCCACGAAGTAAACTCTAGGCGGGATGAAACGTAAATAAAAGTCAGAAATGGCCACAAGTAAACTTCTAACTGATGTGCAATGTAAATATATATATATATATATATATATATATATATATAAGTAGTAAACACACCGGATATAAATCTAGGCTTATCGAACAGAGTCTGACAACAGTTTATATATATATATATATATATAAAAGATATAAACGCTTCAGATATAAATCCAGGCTCATCGAACAGAGTTCGACAATAGTTTATATATAAGTATATATATATATATATATATATATATATATATGAAAGCAATAAACTCTCTGGACGTGAGTCCAGGCTCAATTGAGGCATAAATCAATAATGTTAGTCCATATATATAAATATATATATATATATATATAATGAAATAAAAAGCCACGAACCGAAGTCCGGGCATACACACGCCACACGACTCTCAACGTGCAAAACTGTGTGTGCAGAGTAGTGGAGAAAGTCTTGAAAAGATGTAAGAAGGCTTATAGTGGACTGCAAAAGAAGACTTCTATAGCTTTAAATAGATGAACATTTGGTTCCCACCGGTAAAAATATAGCCAAATATAAGCTCACAAGTGTTTAAAATGAGAAAGCACTCAGTTTATAGTGTGTACAAAGCAAATTGGATAGGGATTCCTCGCCTTTTTCTCTTATAAAATGGCCACCCCAAGCCCTCTATTTATAGAGGGGGGGAGCCACAGGTGTACCTACGGCTATCCGGGGTGCCCCGGGCTCCGCGGGTCCTATCATCTCAAAGTACGTGCACGCATGCAACGTGTTGTCCGTTCAAAATTTCAGAACTTTAATTCGGGCATCCGATTGAGGTGTATAAGACCTTTTTTAACATGCTATTTTCGAGAGCTACACAAATGACATGGGATTAGAGGTTGTATGAAGTCAGAAAGATGGGGCCATACCCTCAGTCTTCAAGTCTTCAAATTTTATCCGGTGTGCTGTCTTGTGTAGTAGTCACTCGGGATTAGAGCTATTAGTTCTTGTAGGACACTGCTGTGTAGAATGTATGTTAAAATGTGTTAAGACGGCGCAATGTGGGATCGAGGTGGAAAAATGATAATTTTGGCCATCACTAGGGTTATCTCCGATTTGGGCTGATATAACAGTCGTTGCTCAGGGTTATCTCTGAGATTGGGCTGCTATAAGTGCTAAATGTCCTCAGGGTTATCTCTGAGGTGTGCCTGACCTCCCGGGGTTTTCTCCGGGACTGGAACTGAGTGCCTCGAGGTTATTTTCGAGGTTGAAGCTGACTACAAAGGTTGAAAGGAGCTTTTCTGAGATTATCTTCGGAACTGCAACTGCACTCTCGGGGTTATCTCCGAGGTTAAAACTGAAACTCCTGGTGTTGTTTTTGGGATGGGACTAAGTATCTCGGGGTTATCTCCGAGATGAAACTGCCTTTTCCGGTGTTATTTCCTGGATTAAGCTGAGTTGTCCTCCAAGGTTAACTCTGAAAGATGATTCTGCCCTCCTGCAATGTTAGTAACAATAGTGCAAAAATTTTGAGTGTCTATAGATGCCCCTCTTTATCATATTCATGCAATGAAATGGCATGGATAGGGTAAAGAATACTAGACACTTGAAATGTGATAAGATAATCATGATGCAATGTACAACAACATGATATGAAAGTAAAATGTATGTGGTTTGTTGGACCCTTTTCCAAGGGGATGTGATGACAGTTTGCTCTCCCAACTTCCGATGGGGCTGGAGTTATAACTGACAACCCTGATGAACTACTTGGATGTGTGATCCAAAGTTCTCAGGAACTTCCAGGATGTGGACAATGGGGTTATCACCATAGTCCTTAATCTTTGGTATAAACATTCCACTGAGGATATATCTCTCATGTACAAGAGACTCTGTGGGGATGTGTTTTGTCTGATGAAGTTGTGTATAATAGATTCCATTATCGGTCCTCCCCGATAAGGATGGTCCTTCCTGGTTTGTGTAGCCAGGTCCTTCCATTGGTCTGCTTGATTCTATCGCTAATGCATATGGTCGTCGATTTGCTGACCCTCGCTAAAATGTACATCAACAGATAAGATCCATGCTGGGGAAAGTGCCAAAGCTGCTTGACCTTAGTCGACATGTGCACCAATGGATGAAATCGTTGGATGGTTCCCGACGCTTCGTTGGGTTTAACTGCCAAAGGCTGATGACGTTAAGACTGCTTGACCGTCATTGACATGTGCATCAACAGATGAAGTTTCTTTTGGGTAGAAGTGTTTTAGAGTTATGACCCCGAACTGACGACATCAGACCCTTGTGAGGTATTTCCGAGTGTAGTGTGCAACAACTGTGATCATTGATATAGTGAACCCTGTGTTTGGGAAAATACCAATGAGTGAAATATAGACCGATAGTTTGGTTTTTGAAAACCAGGATTTCAGGCTTTTTCACTTAATCGCGTAGCATCTTTTTTTCTGATTTGGCTTTTTTAACTTGTGAAACCTCCTTTGCAACTCATATTAGACTGAGTTGGAGGGGTGGGCCCCACCCAGGGGAGCCGCAGGTACACCTGTGGCAGCCACAGATACACCTGCGGTAGCCGCAGATACACTTGAGACTAGCTGTGGGGGGCCTTAAATGGCTTGTTGTAGTCACAAGTCATTTTCATATTGCGCCACACAGGAAATTCGAGAGCTCTTCTTCAGATCTGCTGAGTTCAGACGTCTTTCTGCAAATTCTGTCACCGTAAAAGTGTTCTTCACTGCCCTGGTAACGTATGCATGTCTTCTTTTCTACTTTTTACCGTTGGATAATGAGTTATCATATGAAATGCTTCTAAACACATAGTAGTGAATATGCATGCTCATATGACTTGATAAAAAATATTCAACACAGTAAATGTTAGTATATAACCATGCTAAACATAATGATGTGGAAAATTTTGACTTTTGAAATAGTCAAATTGACACTTTTTTTGCTATTTCTTATCCTATTTAAGGACAAATGAGCAAAGGTGGTAAAGCAAAGTAATCCTGGTAATTAGGCTACCCTTACAAATTTTGACTTTGATATTATAATGCATATAGGATGTTTATGACTGTGGGTAGGTGTGCTACTGAATGGCCACCTAGTCATGCCTACATGCATGTGGATAGTCCTGTTTACAAAGGAGACTATGGCAAAAAATTTCTAAAATGTAGGCATTGGGTAGTCTTGCATTTTTAACTCTACTGTAGGCGTATGTTAAAGTAATGCATGCATGCATGTAGTCATGTAATACATTTGAAAAAGCTCTAGGTTATAGTTTACCACACCCTTTCTGAGGTGATTTGGAGACTTGTGTCCAGATATATGGATCCAGATTAGCCGAGTCGTTCTCGCAGGACCACTTCAGGTGTGTAGAGGAGGGCTTCTGATGTGCCTCGACCCCGTTCAGTTAGGTACCCTCGTCGTTTGGCGGAGGCGGTGATACGTCATGTCCAGGTTAATGTACCGGATGTCGAGTACGAGGAGGAGGATGTACCAATTGCGGACCCTGCTCTTGCTGCTCATGTTCTCCGTAGGGATCTTCCAGGCATTCAGGTGATAATCCCAAAACTTCTGGGTGATTTGAGTCGACACCCTTCGGTTTACTTGCATGCAAACGAGGTACAAGTTGGATTTGATCTTCCTTTTTTCCTATCAATGAGGAGCAAGGATTCTGATGTTGATTTGATTTATAATGTAGGTTCCCGGCTTTACATAGCCTTGAGGGAACTGGGTCAGCATTCACTCTACATATCAGGCTCTGTATCCCGATTATCGAGCAATTGTGCATGGCTAGGGCTTCAAGGCATTCTTTTCCATCCTCCCCCATCATTGTCCCTGGGTTACCTCAGGGCATTGTCTGAGTGATGGTTTCACCAGACTCAGTCTCTCCATTTGTTAGACTGTGAGGTGATGATGACACCGATGGATTGGCAATTTCTCACATATATGGAGTTTGGAGGGGCACCAGTGCCTTGTACGATGGATATTATCCTAAATGCCGTCAGATCCTTGCTAAGAGTCCCGGTTGAGGCGCTCAAGGGCAAAATAGTTTGTATAGGTCCTTTGAGCATAGATCCTATGAGCGGGCTATTGAGTGAGCCCATACCCGATGATGTGAGAGTCAAGGATTGCATTTTTCGGTGATTGTTCCTAATAATCATTAGGGGTAGCTTCATAGCAGATAACTCTTCCACGGTATCATTTGCTTTAGTTAGCACCACACAATATTTGGACCATATTGGAGAGTATGATTGGGGTTCCTATACCTTCGTTTATTTCCTCCGGGGCATGCGCATGCGTTCTCAAGGCTTGACGGAGGCTTGGTTAGGATTCTACCCATTTTTGTTGGTGAGTTTTTCTCTTATGATTTCCCATGTACAGGTTAAGAGTATTGACTGACAGCAGATGTTTGCCTTTGTGTTGGCAGTTTTGGGCCTACGAGAGGCTCTCATGTTTGCTTCCTATGAGTGTGTTAGGTTTAGATACCTATCCAAGAGGACAACAATGACATCACTCCATATTGGCGGAGGTTCCTGTAGCTAAGGGTTTCACCCATTGTCGTCTATAGTTGGAGTTGTTGACAGCTGATGTTATCACTTGGATTCCCTATTCTGGGGAACACTTGACCGTTGGGTTTGAGGATGGGTACCCGACTGGTTTTGAGTACATGATATCCACCCGTAGGATTCCTCTCTTCATAGATGGAGGATGGGAGCTCTATTTAGGAGAGCGTGCTATTAGGAGCACCACAGGGGAGATTCATGTACCGATCTTGCCTCCTACTAGGCGTTATTGGCCTGTGTCACATCGCCCGCCATTGATATCCCATTGATGGGGGTTGGCGGATTTACACTGTCAGAGGGTTCGTATACTCAGGAGATGTTCCAGCGTTGGTGGTCCCTTCGTACTATCGGAGCCCAGACTCGCGCCACTCAATTTATGGGGGATATGGTTCCTGGATCCGTGATGATGATGGATTGGATGGTCTATGTCCGAGATCCAACTCATTTGACACAGATTGATAGTTTGACCCGGCAGTTGGACCGGGCATATTTTTTATCCGACACTTGGGCAAAGATCCTTCAGAGGCAGATACTTTTGATCCTTCTAGCTCAGGTGACCCATATGGCTTTGCCGGTATAAATCCTCCGTTGTATAGGCCTGACATCCCTATTGATGGAGATCCAGTGACTCGGGAGGAGTTATGTAAGATCCCAATTTATTATAAATGAAATTAAATTTTCTCTATTTATTATTTTGAAATAGTAAGGGTTGATTTGATTAATGTGGTTAGTTATGGGTAAAATGCGCAAATATTTTAGATAAGCAAGTGGTTATAAAATATTCATTATTGTCGGGGAATATTCGTTTGGTCGTGGAATATTCTTACTGTCGGAGAATATTTGTACGATGGCTCAGCCTTGTGTGGGCCCCATAACGGAGAGCGATTGGATGAAAAAAATGACAAATATAAGTTGTTTATAAATAATTGCAGTAGTAGTTATTTACAGTAATCATCGTTAAAATACCCAATGGTTAAAATACAAGAAGACGCCAGATTACACCAATTATTGATTCTTACGTAAGAAGGCACTACTTAATAATTGTTATAGTAGTTACTGCTCAATATTTTATTTTATTGATTCAATAATTGCTACGTTGATATTTTATATTATTGTTGTTTCAATAATTATCACTACACAGTATTTTCATTATCAGATCAATAATTCATATTATTTGAATAATATTATTAGATAACATTATTAGCAATGTCTAGAAAGTTCTGTCTCAGGAGAGGTTTGGTCACCTAATTGCGCCACCAAAGAAGGAGAAATCCTTATCGAAAGCTCCTCTTCCTGAAAACCCGCCTCGTCACAATATTGTGATTCTCGTAATATTATTTGTGAATAATTAATTATTGATTTATATGATAAGGAAAATATTCATTTTATGTGGATATAGATGGAGAAAATTTTTAATGTGACAATTGTTGAAAATTGATATTTTATCTTTTTTCGATAAAATAATTTATTTAAATATATTATTATATTTTAATAATATAATAATGGTGATATTTTTTTACAATGAATGTGGGATATATGAATAAATGAGGAGGAAGAGTATTTTTGTTACAAAAAAATGTTTAAAATATGTTAAACATGTTTGTGGGCCCCACTTTGTGACCGAAATTGGATTATAGCCGTAAAATCGCCTGCTTATGATTTTTACCAACTTCGCTTGAATTTGGAAAAACTTAAACTTACAAAGTTGTAGAGAATGGAATTTCCTATGGAACGGACATGTGGTTTGAATTTTTTTTGATAAAAGGGCTATTTATTATGAATTATTGAAGTTCCGAAGTTCCATAATAATTGATTTTTGGAAGTTTTAATTATGTTTATTAAGAAAAATGTTTTTTGGGCTACACTAACATGTGCAAAATGAGCTGAGATCAATTGTCTAAAGTGGGGTTGAATTTTGTTAATTATATTAATATTATATTAAATTTTCTGCTTTGGTGTTCTAAGCATTTTCCTATAAATAGGGTGCTTAGGTTAGAATTGAAAATCACACCGTAAACTCAAGTTTTCTCTCTTTCTCTCTATATTATCGAGTTTATTCTTGTGAGTATTTTAATACTTTGAGTGTTTCTATACTGCAAAGTTCCTTCAAAGACTATATCCCAGATTCCAAATGTAAGATACTGCTTTTTCAAGGTAAGGGTATTATTTTTTTAAAATGATATTATTTCTTCTAATATCATTATGCCGAATATTGATAAGATTTTTCTTGTGAAATTCTTGTCTTTTAGTGTTCTGGGTTACTATTCACGATACTGACTATTCACGTGATACTTGATTATTCACGATACTTCTGATTCACGTAAAAAAATTAAATTTTCATTTTTTGTCCAAAATATCTATTATGGATACTAGCTTTGATTGTATCCATGTTTTGATCATTCTTGAATTTTACTTCACTATGATTATTTATGAAGTATTTTTGAACTCTGATTGTTTAAAGTACGAATCCATAATACTTGTTCTTTTGTTTCAATCGGATTCGCTTTTCTTTAAAATATTTTTCATCATCCTCACCCTAAATGATGGTATTACTGAATATCTTTGGCATGTAGTGCAAAGATGGTTGATTTTATTATGAATATCTTTGGCCCGGTAGTGCAAAGATGTACAGTGTTGAGATGAACATGACCAACTGATGAATATCTTTGGCCTCAGAGTGCAAAGATGAATATTTGATTCAAGATGAATATCGATTGATGTTACAGGATAAAATATTGATGAATGACTTTTAAATTCATAGATTATAGTAGATTTCATTCTCTACGTAACTCTTCTATGAATTATTATTTTTGCTGCAAATATTGATCTGAAACTTGTTGTCTATTGTATTTTATCAGATTTTTCCCTGTTAAAGACTAACGATAATTTGTTCTATATTATCTTAGTCATAATATTCTTTATCGGGCTAGTTGAGCTCACCTTTTTCCTTTTGTTCCATTTTTCTTCTCGTGAGGCGAGAATGTAAATGCAGTACTAGTCGGGGTATGGAATGAAGGTTCTAGAAAGTTGTTTAGTAGTCCTCACCATTTTTGTAAAATAATGTGCCAATAATTGTAATGAGGACTTATTTGGGTGTGAATATTGTCTAGATGGCAATATTTGTATTTAAACTCACAGTTTTTATGTTGTATTAATAAAGTTGTAGTTGTTTCTTTCAGATTATGTTATTGACAACTCAAAATGGGTGATGTATACCTATTTTGGGGGCGCCACAAATTGGTATCGTAGCTTAGGATATGATCTCCAAGCGAGATCGAGAATAGAACTAGGAGGGAGAGACGAGTAAATCCTTCGCTATTGTGTCCTACCTAAGCTTATTTGTTAGTTGGTCAAGATATAGGATATTATATGATATGTTGATTTCTTTAATTAACCCTTGTTTTATGGCAATTTTGAGAAATGTCGATCGAGAATGTTAACAAATGAGTAAATGAGACCGTGGAGACACCTTTACTCACCAACGAGGAGAACGTGCAACAGTCGGCAATGTTCCTCCCGTGACCAACACCACCGAAAGATGATGAACGACGGATATTTAGAAGATTTTTGCAGCTCATGCAAAATCGCATTTGTGGAGACTCGTGTACAAAATACGTGTGGAAATGATAACAACACACTTCGCTTGTCACAAACCAAGCGCTTCAAAGAGTCAGGACCACCGTAATTCGGGGGAAAGCCGGATCCGATTAAGGCAGAAACATGGGTCAAACAAATTACCAAGATATTCGATGTCTTGGGATACACAAAGGAACAGAAGGTTCCATTCGCCACCTTTATGTTCCGTAATGAGGCGGATTACTAGTGGAAATCAGGAAGCGCACTCCATCCAAATTAAGACTCAAGATGTCTTGGGAGATGTTTCAAATCTTTTCAATGACAAGTACTTTCCCGAAAGTATTCGCTATATGAAGGAAGTGGAGTTCATTAGATTGAACAAAATAACATGACGGTGTCCCAAAGACGAGGCAAAGTTTGCAGAAGTTATCCGTGTTTGCACCTCATTTGGTGGAGAATGAGGAACGATGACGCGGATATTTCGAGAGGTTTGAAACCCAAGATACGCCAATATTTCATTTCTCATAAATTTTCTCTCTATTCAGATGTTGTCAATAGGGCTCAATTGTTAGAGCGAGATAACGAGTACATTCAACCGAGGGACCACAACCAGGATCATACCGGTGAAAGCAAATCATCGTAATAATGATAACCAAATGAAGAAAGAAAAATACGGACAAAAATGGTAACCACTCCGGTGGTAATCATGGCCATGAAAATAAAAGAAGCAAGTCGGGGGAGATTTTAAAAAGAGGAGATTCAACAATGACCATGTGAAGACGTCAGCACCAGTAGCAACTGGTTCTAAGGGAGGAGAATGACCACCAGTCGTGTGCTATAAATGTGGGAAAGAAGGACATATCAGTCCAAACTGTCCACAACAGTTCAAGGTATGTTATAATTGTGGAAAGGAAGGACATATCGCTCAAGATTGTACAATGAGTGAAACCAAGTCCAATGGGATGGTGACTCAAAAGGTCTATCCCGTAAAAGTCAAAGTCAATCTTCCTCGGAAGAGCGTTTGTCGTGACTGGTCAAAATGCAAGGAGCCCAAACGAGGTGATCACAGGTAAGCTAATCATAAATTCTTGCGAAGTTTATACCTTACTAGATACCTATGCTTCCCATTCATTTATCTCTCCTGCTTGTGTTCAACGTTTAAACTTATCTCCAGAGAAATTAGACTTTGATTTATCTGTGGAGACTCCATTAGGAGAAACTTTCATCACATCCACTATTTATAAATCTTGTTTGATCCAAGTTGGCACCATCACATTACCTGTTGACCTTATCTCTTTAAAGATACTTGCTTTTGATGTGATTTTAGGGATTGATTGGTTAACTACTCATCATGCCAAAATTGATTGCTTTCGTAAGGTTGTTAGTTTTCATATTCCTAACCAACCTGTTGTATGAATTCAAGCAACTAAACCATTAAAATCAATCACTATCATATCTAGTCATAAAGCTATTCGTTTATTGAAAAACGAATGTCAAGCTTTCTTAGTCCATGTTATGGATTTGAATAAAGACATATCATATTTGAATAATATTCCTGTTGTTAGTAAATTTCCTGACGTATTTCCTAAAGAACTTCCCAGTCTACCCCCAGAACGTGAAGTTGAATTCTTTATTGATCTTGAACCTGGTACAAATCCCATTTCTAAAACCCCATATCGAATGGCTCCTATTGAACTTCAGGAGTTAAAAGTCCAACTACAGAGTTGTTGGACATCGATTTTATTCGCTCCTAGTACATCTCCTCGGGGTGCTCCTGGTTTTATTTGTAAAGAAGAAAGACGGAAGTATGCGACTTTGTATTGACTATCGAGAATTAAACCATGTCACCATCAAGAATAGGTATCCGCTACCTCGTATTGATGACATGTTTGACCAAATTGCAAGGAGCACAATTCTTTTCAAAGATCGATCTTCGCTCGGATATCATCACCAAGATTAGAATCGAGGATATTCCAAAGACCGCCTTTAAACTCTTCGATACGAGCATTATGAATTTTAGTCATGTCTTTTGATCGACTAATTCTCCTCGCGCTTTCATGGATATGATGAACCGATATTCAAGGAATATTTGGATCAGTTCGTTGTTGTTTTTTATTGATGACATCCTCATATATTCCAAAAGCCGTGAAGATCATGAGCACCATTTGAAGTCGGTACTCCAAAGGCTTCGTGAAAACAAGTTATATGCCAAGTTGAAGAAATGTGAATTCTGCTTGAGGAAGTAGCATTCCTTAGGGCAATGTGGTGTCAAAACATGGAGTATCCGCTGACCCGCCAAGATTGAAGCAATACAAAGTTGGAGCAACCAAAGCTCGAGAATCAAAGTACGAGCTTTTTGGGCTTAGCCAAGTTATTATCGAGATTCGTGGAAGGATTTTCTCAAATCGCTACTCCGTTAACTCAACCGACTCGGAAAAAGATACAAAATTCGTATGGAGTGAGGAATGCGAAAAGAGTTTCCAAGAGCTTAAGAGGAGACTCATTTCGGCACCTATTCTGACAGTACCATCTGGTTCGGATGGATTTGTTATCTACAACGATGCTTCAGGAAAAGGGTTAGGATGTGTTCTCATGCAATGTGGGAAAGTCATAGCCTATGCCTCGCGACAACTTAAAGAATATGAGAGAAATTATCCTACTCATGATCTAGAGTCAAGCAAAGATGCTTTTTTCGCTAAAGATCCGGAGGCACTATCTATATGGAGAGAAAGTGGAGATATATTCAGATCATAAAAGCCTCAAATATTTCTTCACCCAAAAGGAACTCAACATGCGACAACGATGTTGGCTCGAGCTGTTAAAAGATTATGACCACACCATTCAATACCATCCTGGAAAAGCAAACATGGTAGCTGACGCGTTGAGTAGAAGATCATATGCTGGAACGAGTGCGATGATATCAAGTATAAGCATAGAACCAACTTTAATCGATAAAGTTAAAGTTGCTCAAGCCACAGACCCGGAGCTGATGCGTATGAAGAAGAAAGTACAAGAAGGTGCTATTCTAGAAGTAAGAATCGATGAAGAAGGAATACTTCGAGTCCACTCTAGACTTTGTGTTCCTAACGATTCTTATTTAAAGAACAAGATCATGATGGAGGCACACAATACACTGTTTGCAATCCATCCTGGAAGTACCAAAATGTATCATGATCTTCGACATACATTTTGGTGGAACAACATGAAGAGAGAGATCGCGAAGTTTATCTCGAGGTGTTTAACTTGTCAACGTGTAAAGGTAGAGCATCAAGTGCCTAAAGGTCCATTGCAACCACTTGAGATTCCAAAATGGAAGTGGGAACACATTACCATGGATTTCGTTATGAGTCTTCCCACGGTTTCTCAAGGCATAAATGTTATTTGGGTTATTGTTGATAGATTAACTAAGTCTACTCATTTCTTGCCGATACGGAGACTTATTCCTCGAACGCCTTTTCTCATATGTATGTAAATGAGATTGTGAGATTGCATGGCATGCCAGTATTCATAGTTTCAGATCGTGACCCAAGATCCACTTCACGATTTTGGGTTAGGTTATAAAAAGCTATGGGCACGGATTTACGATCTGGGCCAAGATACCATCCTCAAACGATTTTTGACAATCGAGAGAGGACTATTCAAACTCTTGAAGATCTATTAAGACTCGTGGTCCTAGATTTCAAAGGGAGTTGGGATAAGTATTTACCATCGGTGGAATTCTCCTACAACAACAAATATCGTGCAAGTATAGGTGTGGCTCCATTCAATCATTATATGGACGAAAGTGTCGCTCGCCAGAATGTTGGGATGAGGTGGGTGAAGCAACATTGTTGGGACCAGAGTTGGTACATATTACTACATAAAAGATCCAAATAATTCGACAACGTATACAGACGGCACATGATCGACAAAAGAGTTATACGGATCTTCATCGAAAGGACGTGGAATTTAGTATTGGGGATCATGTATTGTTGCGTGTTGCCCCATGGAAGGGAGTTACAATATTCGGGAAGAGAGGAAAGCTCAATCCACGATTTATTGGCCCATTTCAGATTCTTAACCGAGTAGGAAATGTAGCCTATAGACACGCGTTACCTCCAAGTATGTCTCATGTTCATAATTTTTTTCATATATCCGCTTCAGAATATGTGAAAGACTCAACCACGCTATCGAAGTTAGAACCGATGAGAGATAGTCAAGACTTAACGTATAAGGAGGTACATGTCAAGATCTTGGATAGGAAGGAGCATGTCTTACGTACGAAGGTTATACCACAAGGCAAAGTTTTGTGGAGGAACCATGCTATTAAGGAAATGACCTGGGAGTTGGAAACGGAAATGAAAGTGAGGTATCCTCACCTTTTCGAAACACCAGGTACGTACGTCAATTTCAATGATGAAATTTCATAAGGAGGGGAGGTTGTAAGACCCCAGTTTATTATAAATGAAATTAAATTTCCTCTATTTATTATTTTGAAATAGTAAGGGTTGATTTGATTAATGTGGTTAGTTATGGGTAAAATGCAAAATATTTTAAATAAGCAAGTGGTTATAAAATATTCATTATTATCGGGAATATTCGTTTGGTCGTGGAATATTCTTACCGCTCGGGAATATTCGTATACGGCCAAGCAGCCTTTGTGTGGGCCCCATAACGGAAAGCGATTGATGAAGAAAATGACAAATATAAGTTGTTTATAAATAACTACAGAGTTGTTACCAAGTATCATCGTTAAAATACCCTATGGTTAAAACACAAGAGAGCACACCAGATTACACCAATTATTGATTCTTACGTAAGAAGGCACTACTTAATAATTGTTACAAAGAGTTAATGTTCAATATTTTATTTTATTGATTCAATAATTGCTACGTTTGATATTTTATATTATTATTGTTTTAATAATTGTCACTACACAAGATTTTCATTATCGATCAATAATTCATATTATTTGAATAATATTATTAGATAACATTATTGGCAATGTCTAGAAAGTTCTGTCTAAGGAGAGGTTTGGTCACCTAATTGCGCGTCAGTAAGGAGAAATCCTTATTAGAAAGCACCCTCTTTCCTGGGAACTGCCTGGTTATCAGTATTGTGATTTTGTAATATTATTTGTGAATAATTAATTATTGATTTATATGATAAGGAAAATATTCATTTTATGCGGATATAGATGGAGAACATTTTTAATGTGACAATTGTTGAAAATTGATATTTTATCTTTTTTGATAAAATAATTCATTTAAATATATTATTATATTTTAATAATATAATAATGGTGATATTTTTTTACAATGAATGTGGGATATATGAATAAATGAGGAGGAAGAGTATTTTGTTACAAAAAATGTTTAAAATATGTTAAACATGTTTGTGGGCCCCACTTTGTGATCGAATTGATTATAAATTTCGTGAAATCGTCTGCGCTTGTGGATTTTCTTGGCCAACTTCGCTTGGCATTTGAAAAAACTAAACTTACAAAGTTGTAGAGAATGGAATTTCCTATGGAAAGGACATGTGGTTCAATTTTCCCGATAAAAGGGCTATTTATTATGAATTATTGAAGTTCCGAAGTTCCGTAATAATTGATTTTTGGAAGTTTTAATTATATTTATTAAGAAAAACATTTTTTGGGCTACACTAACATGTGCAAAAATGAGTCGAGATCAGTTGTCTAAGGTGGGCTTGAATTTTGTTAATTATATTAATATTATATTAAATTTTCTGCTTTTGGTGTTCTAAGCATTTTCCTATAAATAGGTGCTTAGGTTAGAATTGAAAATCACACCGTAAACCAAGTTTTCTCTTTTCTCTCTCTATATTATCGAGCGATTCTTGTGAGTATTTTGATACTTTGAGTGTTGCTATACTATGCAAGTTCTCTTCAAAGACTATATCCTAGATTCCAAATTTAAAGTACACCTTTTCAAGATAAGGGATATTTTTTTTTTAAAATGATATTATTTCTTCTAATATCATTATGCCGGAATATTGATAAGATTTTTTTTGTGAAATTCTTGTCTTTTAGTGTCCTGGGTTACTATTCACGATACTGCACACTATTCACGATACTTTAGACTATTCACGATCATACTTACACTATTCACGTAAAAAATTAAATTTTCATTTTTTGTCCAAAATATCTATTATGGATACTAGCTTTGATTGTATCCATGTTTTGATCATTCTTGAATTTTACTTCACTATGATTATTTATGAAGTATTTTTGAACTCAGATTGTTTAAAGTACGAATCCATAATACTTGTTCTTTTTGTTTCACCGGATTCGCTTTTTTTTAAAATATTTTTCATCATCCTCACCCTAAAATGATGGTATTATCAATATCTTTGGCCCAGAGTGCAAAGATGGTTGATTTTATTATGAATATCTTTGGCCCAGAGAAAGAAAGATGTACAGTGTTGAGATGAACATGACCAATCGATGAATATCTTTGGCCTATAGTAAAGTGAAGATGAATATTTGATTCAAGATGAATATCGATTGATGTTACAGGATAAAATATTGATGATGGACTTTTAAATTCATAGATTATAGTAGATTTCATTCTCTACGTAACTCTTCTATGAATTATTATTTTCACCGCAAATATTGATCCAAACTTTGTTGTCTATTGTATTTTATCGATTTTTTCCTCGTTGAAGACTAACGATAATTTGTTCTATATTATCTTAGTCATAATATTCTTTATCGGGCTAGTTGAGCTCACCCTTTTCCTTTTTGTTCCATTTTTCTTCTCGAGAGGCGAGAATGTAAATGAGTACTAGCTCTGGGGTATGGAATGAAGGTTCTAGAAAGTTGTTTAGTAGTCCTCACCATTTTTGTAAAATAATGTACCAATAATTGTAATGAGGACTTATTTGGGTGTGAATATTGTCTAGATGGAAATATTTGTATTTAAACTCACAGTTTTTATGTTGTATTAATAAAGTTGTAGTTGTTTCTGTACCATGTTATTGACGACTCAAAATGGGTGATGTATAACTATTTTGGGGGCGTCACAAGTTACATCAGGTGGACATGATTGATAATGTAGACATTGACACCATTGTCTTTTTCTGATGTATATTCTCGTTATATCTTTTGATAGGCCTCTATTAGATGTTGAGTGGCTGTGCCCCATTCTCGCTATATCTTTTGATAGGCCTCTTTTAGTTGTTGGGCATCTGTGCCCCATTTCCATGTATTTGTAGTTGTACAAAGATGTATTAGATGATTATGTACTTAGGAATGTATACATTATTATTCCCTACATCATATTTCCATCTATTGTTGATCATGCATGTATTATGTTATGCATATGTATGTATGTCCAGAGATATTCAGCATTAACCCCTGGATGGTCTTATGACACGGCCTGTATAGATGTCTTCCTCGACAGTTAGTCGCATTGATCACACCCCACCAGTGTTGGTAGCTTCCCGTCTGAGGTCATGGTATGATAGTTTGTAACCTCCAGACAGGGTGATTATTACATCATTCTATGACCCTCCTGATGTTTCAGGTTCCCGCAGGCTTTATAAAGGGTATGCTGGAGCATTGGATACCGGAGATAAAGGTTTTTCGGTTTGGTATCCAGGAGTTGACTCCCACCTTAAAGGAGTATGCGCGTTGATGGCACTGCCATTAGACAGACCTTTCGCGCCAATGGCTATCGGTGACATGAGCCGACAGTTTATGACCCTCACCAGGCTAAGGCGTAGAGTAGTACAGGATGAGATTACATCCGGCCATGTGATATCCCAGCATTTTCTGATAGACAGAATTGGCTCAGAGGACAGTTGTGTATGACACTCGGGGGATTTTACCACACCAGAGAATCAGTGGCGTTTGGCTAGAGTAGATGTACTCATTATGTGCGTAGTGGCTTATGTGTACATGCCATGGTATATGGATGAGTTGGACATCGGTGTTACCATGGCAGTGAGAGCTCTCAGGGAGGGTCATACCATTGTGCCGATGATTGTGATAGAGACATTGAGATCCACCACGTATTGTCATACCTATCCCGCAGGGGTATTCATAGGCAGCTCGGTCATGTTATTTGTATGGTTCATGTCACATCTGAGACCGAATGGCACCTTCTGACGGCATGGATATTGTTTTACCCATGAGATAGTCATATCTTACTCCTTTCAGCCAGCGGAGTGTACAGACGCTACATCCTGGTCGATGTTTTTGTCAGGGATCGAAGATCCATTTGGCATTTTACCGTGTACAGGGCTCAGTTCACCATATAGCTTCATTACTCATGCGCCTGGCATGGATTATCTCCCTCTGGATGGTTTGAGGAGCATAACTACTTACCACCCACTAGTTGTGATGTCACAGTTAGACCAGTTTCAGGATTTCCATCCTTTTGAGGGGGCATTAGGTCAGCGCTTGGCTTTTCACTATTTATCAGTAGAGGACAGATCCAGGGTGTATGCCTATTGGGATCAGCGTGAACTAGCTGAGTTTTCTGTTAGCCATTCGGGTTGTTCGCCAAAGTATTCTGCATGGATGGAGACAGAGACTGCATCGTCTGCGGTTGTATCCACAGAGTTGGGGATTGATTTGGAGGGTGAAGAGCCCGTGGAGGACATTGATTTTCCCATCGAGGAGGAGCTATTTGCTTGGTTGCCAGCGGCTGTGATAGATTCTCCCAGTAATTCTGCAGCTGTGACTCCCTCTTCAGAGTATTTAACGTAGAGTCTGCATCTAATGACATTTGAGAGAGATCAGGCTAGAGTCTTGATGTTGACAGCTCTTGTTGGGAGAGATTCAGCTGTATTAGAGAGAGAGAAGATGCCTTAGCTCATAGAGACACCGCTATTGTTGAGTGGGATGAGGCCAGATCATCCATAGATGCTTTGATTGGTGAGCGGGATGCTGCCATATATGCCCAAGACGTAGCCATTACAGATAGTACTACAGTGAGATCCCTTACTATTGGTATGATTACTGAGATGAATGCATATATTGATGAGCATCATGTCACCATACACTTGGCTGTGGATTTGTTAGCTCGTGTAGATACCCTTGGGTAGGAGCTTACAGTGTTACCTCCTTCTTCGGAGAGAGATGCCATGTTGGACTTGATAGCTCGTATATCCATGAGATTATAGATAGGCTTGTATTTTCCTGCACAAACTAGCTTAGCCATTTTGTCATGTATAATTCATATTGTATATATCAAATAACATTATATATGGCAGGGAAATATATTTTGATTCACTTCCCTTTTAGTTGTGCCTTGCTACTTGCTTGATATTTGCCTGTTTCTTCAGGACTTGCAATCTTGATGTATTCTGAACTCATCCTTGATGGGTGGACATTGAGATGTCTCTGGATCTTTCAGAATGAATCATTGATTTGTGTGTATCCCTACCCTTTTTGGTGTCTTGGGACTGGTTTCTGTATGTAGATGTAGAGAGGAGTGTGGCTTTCCTCTCTGAGATTGACCGCACCACAGATGGTTGCCGGTACTCCTATTGAAGAGGAAATCCCAGGTAGTTCCATCTCTTATGGATTAGTGTTGCTCTTTGAGGACTCAACCACAGCTTAGATGGTCTCCAACTCTCCCATTTATGGGGAGGTCAGGTAGTTCCATCCCTTTGGTCTGAATCCAATGAAATATAGTGGATTGAAATTTGATCCCAGTACCATGTGACAAGTATTTTTGTTTTGGTAGGGGTAAGACCGAACCATAAATGGCTGCCTACGTACTCCTATTGAAGAGGAGATCAGGTCTGTGTAGTTTGAACCAGGTATAAGAGGTTCAACACTGTATGTGATAAGGGTGTAGAAAGGTGTAGAAGTGTAAGAGGGTGTAGAAGTATTTTTGTTTTTTTTATTGCTTACGTACTCCCAGGTATCGAGGAGATCAGATCGACATAGTTCGCCCCATGTGTAGGACGAGATGCAACTGAAAAGTTTGATCCCATGTTCAGGACAAACTGCAGGGGAGAAAGTTTTATCCCATGTACAGGACAAACTGTAGGTGTGAAAAGTCTTATCCATAGTGCGACAAAACTGCATGTATGAAAGGTTCAATCCCTGGTGGGATAACCGAAGTTATGTGATAGGATTTGAAATGAAGTGGAGTGAAGGATCTGCTAATCCGAAACCAGGATGTTGGCTTGAAGAGTATGTTTCCCTGATGGGGCAAATGGGTAAGAAGAAAGGTTGTATGTATTAAGGGTTAGAAAACCTGAAATGACTGGGGATCTGGTGACCCCAAAACCAGGATGTTTACTTGATGGTAACCTCAGACATAGTACCATTTCACCGTATCCGAGTTGATGAGTTATGGAAATTCATCACCATCCATTTCCTGTAATCTCAGAGCACCTCCTGTTAATACCTCCTTGACAACAAATGGGCCTTCCCAGTTTGGAGCAAATTTTCCCTTAGACTGATCTTGGTTGTCAATGATCTTCTTCAAAACCAAGTCATATTATTTAAATTGTCGTAGCCGGACTTTCTTGTTATAGGAGCTGGCTATCCTCTATTGGTATAATTGACCATGGAAGATAGCATCACTTCGCCTTTCATCTATTAGAGACAATTGGTGATACCTGTCTTGCAACTATTGGTCTTCATCCAGCTGAGCGTCTATCAACACTCTGAGGGATTCCATTTCCACTTCTATGGGGAGCAATGCTTCCATCCCATAGGTCAATGAATAGGGGGTTGCCCTAGTGGAAGTACGCATTGAAGTTCTGTAGGCTAATAGAGTCAGAGGCAATAAGTTAGGCCATCCTTTGTAATTGGCGAACATCTTTTGCATGATCTTCTTGATGTTCTTATTAGCCGCTTCAACAACACCATTCATCTTTGGACAATAGATGATGGAGTTAAGGTGCTTGATGTGGAATTTACTGCACAACTCCTCTATCATTTTGTTGTTGAGGTTCTTAGCATTGTCTGACACAATCACCTCTGGTTGTCCATATCGACAAATGACATTATTTTTTATGAAACCAATGATGACTTCTTTGGTAAACCTGGGGAAGGAGGTTGCTTCTACCCATTTGGTGAAGTAGTCAATCACGGTGAAGATAAACTGATGCCCATTACTAGCTCTGGGCTCGATGGGCCCGATCACGTCCATTCCCCACATTGAGAAGGGTCAGGGTGAACTCATATTGTGGAGTTCCCGTGGAGGGGCGTGGATACCATTCCCATGAATTTGGCATTGATAACATCTCTTGACGTGATCATCAAAGTCAGCCTTAAGACAGAGCTAGTAATGCCCTGTTCTGAGGATCTTTTTGACAAGTAGAGGGCCGCTCATGTGTGGGCCACATACTTCACCATGGATTTCATCCATGAGCCTCTGAGCTTAGTCCTTGTCCAGATATCTGAGGAGACCTAGTCTTGCATCTCGTTTGTAGAGTGCATCTCTACTCAGGTAGAATTTCATAGCCAGTCGATGGATACACCTTCTTTCATTCGGGCTCGCCTCAGTGGGTGTAGATCCATCTCAAAAAATACTCCCTGATATGCTGATACCATGGGTGCTGGATGGGAGGTAGCTCATCTAATACTTCTCCAATGTAATTCCCATAGGCTGGAGCCTTTTACAGGGAAAATGGGATGCTTGGCATGTTTTCCTTGTCAGATATATTTATCAAGGAGGCCAAAGTTGCTAGTGCATCCGCAAAGTCATTCCTATTTCGAGGAATATGGAGGAAGTTTATTTCTTCAAACTATGAAGCCATCTGGATAACCTGTCGATGGTAAGGCAACAAATGTAGTTCTTTGGTGTGATAGATTCTGGTGGTTTGTCTGATTACCAATTCAAAATCCCCAAAGACAGTTAACCGCCTGATGCCCATTGATTGGGCCAGTTTTAGTCCCATGATACGTACCTTCATTCATACTCGGTTGTGTTATTGGTGCCGATAAATCGCAATTTGACGGCGACGGACACCGCTTCCCGCATCGGATACTAGAACCGCTCCACTCCGTAACCTTCCATATTAACAGCTCTATCAAAATACATTTTCCATAATTGGTGTGTATCGTACTGATGGTGTTGCTGGACTGTCATTACCCCTTCATCGGGGAAGTATGTTTCCAAGGGTTTGAAATCCCCTGAAGGTACGGTGGCCAATTGATCCGCAATTCCTTGACCTTTAACAAACTTTTGCGTTACGTAGACGATGTCAAATTACTGCAGGATCAATTACCATCTGGACAGCAGACAATTCAAGATGGGTTTACAGAACACGTACTTGAGAGGATCCATGCAGAATATAAGATGGTTTGTGTGACCATGGAGGTAATGTTGTAGCCTCATGGAAGCCCATGATAAAGCATAACAAGTCTTCTCAATCAGAGTGTACTTGTGTTCACTACTGCTGAATCTTTTACTGAGATAGTAGATAGCTCGCTTTTGGCCTCTATCGTCTTTCTGTCCATACATGCAACCCATGACATTGTCATTAATGGACAGGTACATGAACAGGAGAACATCATCCATGGGAGGTACCAAAACAGGAGCGTTGACCAGCTGCTCTTTGATTGCAAAGAAGGCTTTTTGACACTCATCGTTCCATTTCATGGAGGAGTTTTTCCTTAACAACTTGAAAATAGGCTCACATGTTGTTGTGAGTTGGGAGATGAATCGGCTGATGAAATTAATTCTTCCCAAAAGTTACCATATTTCCTTCTCTATCTGAGGAATGGGCATTTCTGTGATGGCTTGGATTTTGGTGGGATCCAGCTCAATCCTTTTGTGGCTGACTAGGAATCCTAGCAATTTGCCTGATTTAACGCCAAAGGCGCACTTGGCTGGATTCAACTTCAAGTTGTACTTAACCAACCTGTTGAAGTGCTTTCTAAGATGGTTTATGTGGTCTTCTTCCCTTTGGGATTTGCCAATAATGTCATCCACGTAGATCTCTATCTCTTTGTGTATTAAGTCATGAAAAAGAGTCATCATGGCTTGCTGATAGGTAGCTCCGGCATTGATGAGGCCGAATGACAATCGTCTATAGCAAAAGGTTCCCCAAGGTGTGATGAATGTAGTTTTCTCATGATCCTCTTCAACAACCATGATTTGATGGTACCCCACAAAATAATCAGCAAAGAAGTTCATGCCGTATTGAGCAGTATTATCAATGAGAATGTGGATAAATGGCACGGGAAAGCAATATTTAAGGCAAGCTTTATTCAGATCCCGATAATCCACGTAAACTCGCACCTTTCCTCCCGGTTTAGGTATGGGGACTACGTTAGATAGCCATTCAGGGTATGTAGACAATATGATGATGCGTGCTCGAAATTGTTTCACAATTTCTTCTTTAACCTTTAAACTCCACTCAGGTTTTAATCACCTGAGCTTCTGCCTGACTGGCTTGAATCCCTCTTTAATGGGAAGACGATGAATAACAATGTCAGTGGATAAGCCCACCATGTCTTCATGAGACCATGCAAACAGATCATGGAATTGGGTTAATAGCATAACCATGCCATTCCTTTGGTTTGGAGTGAGGTACGTACTGATCTGGATTAGCTTAGAGATTTCTAAGGTTCCGAGGTTAAAAGAGGTGGTTTGATCAAGATTTGGTTTGGGTTTATCCTCGACCCATTGTTTGAGCTCCTGAGGTATCTCAGTGTCCTCTTGTATTTCCATCAAGTCTGAGTCTAACTTTTCATCAAAGTTACAGTCCTTGTGGAGAAAAGGCACCTCATCAGCAAGTACATGCACATCTAAATTCAGAGTCCTGAAACAAAATATGCTTTCACTTAATATATGAAATTGTTCAATCATATAAAGTGTTAGTCTGTAATGACAAAATAACTGCTAATAATGTGCAGAAAAGTAAGCAGTTATTGCTATCTACAGGGTAGAGGGAGTTTCTGCCCTTTTTTACCCTTGTCGACAAATGCAAGGAGTGCTGCTCCAATTGTCAAGGGTGAAGTCCTGTTGGACTGCAGTGATAAAGGGGTTGTTATCATCCTCCTTTTCCCGAATAATGACCATAATGTCTGGACAATAATCGTCTGGGTGTCTCTGTTTGTGTGCTCATCATGGAAAATGATGCGTAGGTGAGACAATCTCCTGGCGATGTCTTGTTTACGTCTCTGTTCCCTTTCTTCCACTTCGGGATCAGGAATCAAGACCTCTTTTGCTTTAATCATAATTGGTTTTGGAAATAATATAGCCATTACATGGGCAAACACCTTTACCGAAGACTGTATAGGCTCAGGATTTGTAGGTCGAGATAATCACCGTGTGGCTAAAGTTGAAGGAATCTGTTTGTGCTTATGAGGATTCCTATGACTAGAACTGGCAGAATAGCCTAGTCCGGCTGTCCCTATTTGACTTGGAACTTTAATTGGGTGCTTGATGCCCTGATGATCTTTGCCCAACCCTTGTCCAGGTTGATAGCCTAATGATATCATCTCTTGAGTTGTTGACATTACCTCGGCAAAAATCTTGGGTATGAGAGGTGGTACCCCAATGGGATGGTAGTGAGTGTTGCTCACCTCTTGGGCATGGAAACTGACCGGTTCAACTTCTGTATTGAAGCTGATGAGTGGTATGTCACCTTGTTCAGGACATTTCGGCTCAGCATTGACAGTGACTAGGTTGTTGTTTATGATGTATTTAAGTTGTTGATGAAGGGTGGAAGGGACGGCTCCGGCCATATGAATCCACGGTCTTCCAAAGAGCAAGTTGTATCCTGTATCTATCTTGAGCACATGAAAAGATACGCAGAATGTATGTGGACCAATCTCCACTATGATGCCCCCAAATTCGGGTTACTTGACCCCCAAGTTTGGTGCTCACAATCCACAATATAAATAACATCTAACTACCCATTCATTGATGAATATAAACATACATATCATGAATTAATATGTTAACAACATCATCCCAAGTTATCTAACCTTAACATTACAAACTTACCCTTAGATATACAAAAAGGGTTATACCAAACATCGTAATAAATATACTCATTATAACTACTCCAGCACTTTGCCTTTGCCTTTGTCCTTATTTGCACCTCCGGCTACTTCGTTCCTAACTGAAATATTATATTTAAGCAAGGGTGAGCAACAAATTTGCTCCACAAGTTAAAACATACAATAAAGTATAGGAATCAAGAATATTAGACTATCAATTCGATAGAATGTCACCAAAGTTCAAAACACTTTGAAATAGCTGAACAAATCGTTAATCAATAACAAGTCTTTTTCTCATCTTATGCAAAATAATAATCCAATAGTGAAAGAATACAACGCTTTTGAAGTTTCAAAGATATTTAATTGAATAACAAGAATCAATTCTACACAATAACAATGTGGAATATTTTCCAAAGTTTATGCTAAGCCACCCCATAGGATCTTGAACTTCTCGAGTAACTATCAAAGGTTCTGCTTTGAAGTACCCATGTGTGTCAGGTAACTTTAAAGATTAAATCATACCCCTCCGCAAGTATAATAAGTGATCAGCTTCATTATACCCTATATTATGCATAATACTTACACGTGCACAACGGCCGAATACACGACCAAAAGGTACCCTTTATATAATAGGATGTTCTTCTCAGTCAGAATTTGAATCACAACAACGAAATACTATGATTTTAATATCTAATCTCTTTCTCGATCTAGCCGAAGTAATTGGCATTGACCTGTCAATAATAATTGAGTTCTCTTCTCGAACCTATCAAGTTTCAATAAATATTTGTCTAGCCAAAACAAGTAGCTAAGACATATCTCAATGCTATTCAACAATAGACAGAAATTAACTATACTATTTGAAATCAATAATAACTTCTACGGATGTGAATAACCAACAACAGTTATTCCCCAAGCAGATACTCATAATCAATAATTCAATTTAAATTAATAGACATGCACTAACTGCGAATAATAAATAATAATTCTCAGACGTGGTTTAATCAGCAATAATTAACCACAACTATATTTGAAAAGATATAACTCAAGATTGAGTTAAAGAAACTTGCCTTCTGCGTTGATTACTGCTACACAATATACTTATCTATGTTTGAAAGACCTATAATGAACAATACCTGTAAGACCCCAACTTTTATGAATAAAGATGAATTTTCTATAATTATCATTTTTTTAATGTTATGGAATGAATTTTATATAATGTTATAGTTGTGGGTAATAGTTATAAATTTTGCGAAGTATGCAAGTTGTTATATAATATTCGATTGGTCGAAAAATATTCATTTTAACAGAGAATATTCGTACGATAGCACAATCATTGGTGGACCCCACAACGGAATTATTGTCGAATTGAGAAAATGACAAAAATATTTTATGAAAATAACGGCGGAAGTTTTACCGTTAACTGTTGAAACACCTGATGTTAAAAGTATAGTAATACGTGTGGTTGCATAGTAGCACACGGTATTGATTATTGATGCTTACGTGAGAAGTCACTCAGTTTTGTTCAATTATTGCTTCAGTAATTGTTGCATAGTATCTCACGTTAATTGATTCAATTATTGTCGATATTTTATATATTATTAAATCAATAATTGAGATGACATAATTATTAATATTATTATTTGTAATATTAACGATGTCTAGAAGTTCTGCCAATGAGAGGTTTGGTCACCTAATTGGGCGCCAATAGGGAGAAATCCTTATTGAAAAGCCCCCTCTTTCTTGGGAACGACCTGGTCGATTAATATTACGAATTATAATAATGATGAAAAATGTTGTTAAAAATATTGAAGGAATTTTATAAAGTATTTGTTGTAGATTTTGGCATATTATTTGGACCCCCATTTACCCATTTATCAAAATAATCGGTAGAAAGTTATTCAGTATATATATATATATAATCATGTGTGGGTGCATGTGAAGTTGACAAATGGGGAAAGAAAAAGGATTGTCACGGGTGGGAGATGTGGGAATAAGTTAAGTATTGTATATATGTTTTTTTTTTGCTAACAAAAGACTTATTGGTTGTTATGGCCCCAAGATGAAAACCTTTCAAAAATAATTTGACTGACTTATGTGATTTTTTGTGGGTTGTGAAGTGTCTTGGGCGGCTGGGAGAATTTTAATATATTTATATATATTATAATAAGTTTTATTTTATTAGATTATAAATGAAATATATTATATTTTATTGTAAACCAATCTAGACCGTCCGTTTAAAAGTAAATCAATCTGGACCGTTCAGGAATTAGTTACTATTCAGTTCATTCTCCTATAAATAGAAGCTCATTCCTTCATTATTTCTTACGAATTCATTGAAACTCTAGAGAGAGAAACTATAGAGAGAAAGAAGAAAAGTATTATGCTACTTCACTACTCCTATATCCAGTTGTTCTAAGGTAAGGGGTATTATTTCTTTCGTATTCATGAAGAGAACTTCTATTATTCCATTCTTTATTATTCTGTTGGAATAACCTGTATAAGCGGACTTCCCTATACTTGGTGAAATTCTTCTGTTATTCCATTCTTTATTATTATGTTGGAATAACCTGTCTATGCGAAGTACCGCATACATAGTGAAATTCTTCTGTTATTCCATTCTTTATTATTTTGTTGGAACATCATGTTTGTGCGTTTACGCATGACCTGGTTCCATTATTTATTATTCTATTGGAACATCCTGTCGGTATCAAAGCTTAGGGATATGATCCCTGGCTAAGATGTGAGACAAGAACTGGGAGGGGAGAGACGGGGAATTCCTTCGCTAGTATGATTTACCTAAGTTTATTTGGTATTTAATTGGTCGGTCAGAATATAGGGATAATATGTGATATGTTAATTAACCCTTGTTTTGTGGCAGTATTTGAAAATGGCATCCGAAAATGTTGAGAACATCAATGGAGCACAGGAGACCGTTGAGTCTCCATAGATCAATAATCAGGATAATGTGCATCAGGAAGATGACAATCCTCAGGAAAACAATAACACTGACCAGATGATGAACGATGGAATGTTCAGAGGCTTTATGCAATTCATGCAACATCAGGCAAGAGCGGCTCTTGTACAAAATGCAGGTTGAAATACTGGCAACTCTCGGACGGTCACCGCTAAGCAGTTCAAGGAACTGGGACCACCGGAGTTTTTTGGAGAGCCAAAACCACTTAAGGCGGAGACATGGATAAAGAAGATCTGCAAGATATGTGATGTCTTGGGATGCTCTGAGGAGCAAAAGGTTCCCTTTGCCACCTTCATGTTGCGTGCGTCAGAGACATTCTTGATGGGAATCAGAAAATGTACTCAACCCGCCCGATCAAGATTACTTGGGAGAAGTTCCAAGAATGGTTCAACGACAAATTCTTTCCCAAAAGTATTCGTCACATGAAAGAGGTAGAGTTCGTCAAGCTGGAGAAAAATAACATGACCGTGTCGCAGTACGAAGCCAAGTTTGTCGAGTTGTCCCAGTTTGCGTCCCATTTGGTTGATAATGAAGAGAGAATGACGCGAATGTTTCTAAGAGGTTTGAAACCCGAGATACGTCAATATCTTATCTCTCCTAAACTGTGTTTGTATTCAGATGTTGTTAATAGGGCTCAGTTATTGGAGCGCGATAATGAGTCAACCCAACCAAAAGAGAGCAGCCGGCAAAATGATAATACTAGTGATAACAGTCATCGAAGTGGTGACAATAAGCGTGGAGGGAATCAACATGCCAGAAATGGTAACCACTTCGGTGATAATCATGGCCAAAATAATAAGAATGGACATTTCAAGAAGAGGAGATTCAACAATAATCGAAATACGTCAGCACCAGCTCCCGTTGTTAAGGAAGGAGAACAACAACCTATCATATGCTTCAAATTGCGCGATGCCATCCAAAGCATGTTATAATTATGAAAGAGAATGTCACCTAGCCCGATTTTGTCGTTCACCGAAGAAAAGTTCAGCTAGGATGGAGGCACCAAATAACGTCCCAGAAAAGTCAAAGCCAGTAGTGCAAGGGAGAGCGTTTGTTGTGACCTCCCAGGAAGCAAAGAACCCGAACGAGGTCATCACGGGTAAGCTTATCATAAACTCTAGCGAAGTATATACCTTATTTGATACCAGTTCTACCCATTCTTTTATTTCTCCTACTTGCGCTCAACGTTTAAATTTTACTCCAAAGAAATTGGACTTTGACTTATCTGTTGAAACTCCGTTGGGAGAAACCTTCATTACATCCATTGTTTATAAATCTTATTTGGTTCAAATCGGTACCCTCACATTACCTGTCGATCTTATTTCATTGAAAATACTTGCATTTGACGTAATTCTAGGGATTTATTGGTTAACTACTCATCATGTAAAAATTGATTGTTTTCGTAAGGTTGTTAGCTTTCATATTCCTAACCAACCTATTATGCAAATTCAAGCAACCAAACCATTAAAATCAATCACTGTCATCTCAAGCCATAAAGCTATTCGTTTATTAAAAAATGGATGTCAAGCTTTCTTAGCTCATGTCACGGATCTAAACAAAAATACGTCAGTTTTGAATGATATTTCTATTGTTCATGAATTTCCTGATGTATTCCCTGAAGAACTTCCTAGCCTACCCCCAGAGGGTGAAATTAAATTTTGTATCGATCTTGAACTCGATACAAAACCTATTTCCAAAGCCCCATATCGAATGGCTCCTATTGAACTTCAGGAGTTAAAGACCCAACTGCAGGAATTGTTAGACATCGGTTTCATTCATCCTAGTACGTCTCCTTGGGGTGCTCCTGTTCTATTTGTGAAAAAGAAAGACAGGAGTATGCGACTTTGTATTGATTATCGGGAGTTGAATCATGTCACCATCAAAAATAGGTACTCATTGCCACGTATTGATGACCTGTTTGACCAGTTGCAAGGCGCCAAATTCTTTTCAAAGATTGATCTTCGTTCCGAATATCACCAATTGAAGATTAGAACCGATGACATTCCAAAGACGACTTTCAGAACTCGGTACGGGCATTATGAATTCCTAGTCATGTCTTTTGGATTAACTAATGCTCCTGCTGCCTTCATGGATATGATGAACCGAGTATTCAAGGAATATTTGGATCACTCTGTGGTCGTCTTTATTGATGACATCCTTATTTATTCCAAAAGCCGTGAAGATCATGAGTAACACCCGAGGCTGATACTTCAAAAGCTTCGTGAATATAAGCTTTATGCCAAGTTAAAGAAATGCGAGTTCTGGCTTGAAGAAGTAGCATTGCTTGGGCACGTGGTATCAAGTCATGGAATATCTATTGACCCAGCAAAGATTGAAGCTATTCAAAGCTGGGAGCAACCTAAATCAGTGACCAAAATACGTAGCTTTCTCGGCTTAACTGGTTATTATCGGAGATTCGTAGAAGGGTTTTCTCGAATCGCTACTCCCTTAACTCAGCTGAATTAGAAAGATACAAAATTTGGTTGGAACGAGGAATATGAGAAGAGTTTTCAAGAACTCAAGAGAAGACTCATTTCAGCACCTGTTCTGACAATACCATCTGGCTCGGAGGGATTTGTCATCTACAGTGATGCTTCAGGCAAAGGGTTAGGATGTGTTCTCATGCAACATGGGAAAGTCATAGCCTATGCCTCTCGACAACTCAAAGAATATGAGAAGAATTATCCTACTCATGATCTAGAGTTGGCAGCTGTTGTTTTTGCACTAAAGATTTGGAGGCATTACTTGTATGGGGAGAAAGTGAAGATCTTTATGGATCATAAAAGCCTCAAATATTTCTTCACTCAAAAGGAACTCAACATGTGACAGCGACGTTGGCTTGAACTGTTGAAAGATTATGATCATACCATCCAATACCATCCTGGAAAAGCAAACGTGGTAGCTGACGCATTGAGTAGAAGATCATATGCGGGTATGAGTGCGATATTGTCAATGTAAAGGCCCATTTTGTATGACTTGCAAAGGATAGAGATAGAGATAAAGACTCCAGGGACCCACGTGATGATGGCGAATATACGAGTAGAACCAACTTTAATCGATAAAGTTAAAGCTACTCAAGTTACAAACCTGGAGCTGATGCATATGAGGAAGAAAGTACAAGAAGGTGCTATGCCGGAAGCAAGAATCGATGAAGAAGGAATACTTCGAGTCAACTCCAGACTTTGTATTTCTAACGATCATGAGTTAAAGTATAAAATCATGATGGAGGCGCACAACACACTGTTTGTAATCCATCCTGGGAGTACCAAAATGTATCATGATCTTCAACATACATTTTAGTGGGGCAATATGAAGAGAGAGATAGCGATATTTATCTCAAGGTGTTTAACTTATCAACGAGTCAAGGCAGAGCATCAAGTACCAAAAGGTCCATTGCAACCACTTGAGATTCCAGAATGGAAGTGGGAGAACATTACCATGGATTTCGTTACTGGTCTTCCCAAGGTTTCTCAAGGCATAGATGCAATTTGGGTCATTGTTGATAGATTGACCAAGTCTGCTCATTTCTTACCAATACGAGAAACTTATGCACTTGAACGTCTTGCTCGTATGTACATAAACGAGATTATAAGACTGTATGGTATGCCAGTATCCATAGTTTCTGATCGAGACCCAAGATTCACTTCACGATTTTGGGTTAGTTTACAAAAAGCTATGGGCATGGATTTACGATTTAGTTCAGCATATCATCCTCAGACGGACGGACAATCAGAGAGGACTATTCAAACTCTTGAAGATTTATTAAGACTCTATGTCCTTGACTTCAAGGGAAGTTGGGACAAGTTCTTACCATTGGTGGAGTTTTCTTACAACAACAGTTATCAAACAAGTATTGGCATGGCTCCATTCGAGGCGTTGTATGGAAGAAAGTGTCATTCTCCAGTATGCTGGGATGAGGTGGGTGAAGCAACGTTATTGGGACCGAAGTTGGTACGTATGACTACGGAAAAGATTCAAACAATCCGACAATGTATAAAAACCTCACAAGACCGACAAAAGAGTTATGCTGATCTTCATCGAAAGGACGTGGAATTCGATATTGGAGATCATGTGTTGTTACGTGTTGCTCCATGGAAAGGAGTTACGAGATTTAGAAAGAGAGGAAATCTCAATCCTCGATTAATTGGCCCATTTATAATCCTCAATTAAGTAGGGACTGTAGCCTATAGACTCGCTTTACCGCCAATTATGTCACATGTTCTTAACATTTTTCATATATCCATGTTACGTAAATATGAAAGACCCGAACCACATTATTAAGTTAGAACGAGGAGAGGTGTGTCCTTCACGGATGTGTCGTTTGAGGCTCCATCTGGTCAATTTGGATTTTGAGCTTATCCTGCTCTTCCATTGTTTCCATTAACGTCTGAAGCATCAACTTTTCTATCTCCCACAACCTTTCCAATGAAGAAACCTTGTTCTCCAAATCCTGCACCTCCGTTGATGCTTGAGCAACTTCAACTTTAGTGTCTGAATCACTATCTGTCAAATCCAACATTTCTGGATCTGATGCTACGTTTTTCCACGATAGCCACCTCGTCCGATTTGGGTTCCTAGTGAGCTTCTATTTCATCTGTTGGCCTCGATATTAGCTCGGGGTGTGAATATGATCCTTCTTATTCCACATATCTTTCTCACCAGACATCTACATACATAAGTTACCCTGATTAACATATAGTATATATACACAAAGAATCAAGAGTTCTATATACGTTGTCTCTTATTTTGATTGACGATAAATTTATTCAATTCTCATCAACGCCTATCTCTGCCGAAAGGCAGCTCCATCCACTCTGCATCGAATAGCATGAAGGTGATGACTAAAGCCCCGGTCCAAGGTATATATCTGTGTCTTTGGCTTCTATTTCAACCTTCAACTATCTTATCTCGAATATCTCCCTCTCGCTCCAACCTCCCTCATAACTCGGCTTAACTCTATCTGTGGCTTACAACATTCACACATATCATCACATGCTACCCAATACACCTCTCACAAGAGTAAAAGTTTTCAAATTTTCTTTGAGGGGTCATATAGACCATGAACACATAGTTTTAACGGTATTCATACCGTAAAACAAAACATTACACGGTATGTTTACAATCACAAAGAAGGTAAACTACCATTAATAGTACTTTAGGTGATTAGCCTATTGTACCCCTAAATCATGCATAACGTATTAATCATACCTAGCGAAATATTTACGCCATTAGATTGGATCATTTATGCAAACAACATTGTTCACCTCGGTCTTTATCATAGGATTCCGCACCAAACAATTTGGTTACGGAAATTTCTTTCAATGAACACTTAGAGTTTTCATAAACATTAGTCTAGTGATTCAAATAGCATAGACTCATATCAATAATTCAATTCAATCAAATTATTTAGATGTAGCCAAACCCCGTTGGCAAATTAAACTTTTGAAAACATTTTCGAGAATGACGCCATGATGTCGCATCTTGTATTAACAATCCGTTGAGGATGCCATCATTGTATGACTTTGTCATAACACATCATACAATAGTGGAACAATGACTTGAGTCAAATTCACACTAAGTATTCATGTATTTACAACTCCATCACATTTTTATCATCTACGCACTGAGTTATATGGTACATGAGTGATAATTAAAAACAAATTTTGATATTTCAAATCATTTATGCTTCAGCCAAAATAAGTAGCATAAAGGCCAGTACTTTAAACCGTTTTCAAAGATTATTACGAGTCTACATTTTTGTTTTCAAAAGCACATAGTGCGTATTTAGCTTGATGTCAAAAATTTTGAAGTTTAGCATAGCTAGGAGTTTAGGAAAACCTAACACCTTCACTAAAAATCATTTACTTAACAATCTATCATTCTCCTCGTAATCCATAACACTCCATTCACACAAAACTATACCCAGTTCATCAAACCACACTTATGAGTTCATAAATTGCCACAATCATATGAGTTTAAGAACTTATCCTAGTCGGGACCTTTGGCGTCCATTCATTTGAGGGGTTCATAAACATTTCATATAATTATTAGTCAAGAATGTCTCATAGGTATGAGTTTTAAGAACTCGAACTTAATCTTATATTCTCTATCTATGACCTATCTACATTATATACACCGAGAATGGAGTCATCCTCTTAATGTGCATATAACAAATAAGCGACACGAGACATTTCAATGATTATCGATGCGAAAACTAAGTGGTTTTTACACCAAGTACAATTCGGCTCCCCATACGAAGAATCATACAACTCAATTTTAGCAGCATGAGTCCTAAATTGAATCCCCATCTAACACTAACCCCATTCTCCATACAATTTAATTCAGTATTTATAATTCTCTTACGGATCTGTACCAATTGATAGTACAATTCATACACGGCAATCTTCTTGTAAACTTTCCAATCATCGATTGATTCCTTACAGGTTTGTCATAGCCTTATCGAGATCACGGGTGATCTCATCATTATATATTATGATTTAGTTCTATATCTTGATCATTTTATTTTACGATCTCTCATAATCTACACTTTCGGTCTTTTAGACTCAATCTATTCCCCTCTCTTTAACTTTATAATCGAGTTAGGGAACTCGTGTCTTTTACACTTTCGTAGAGATTCATCTTTGAATCTTATCGACCAACTAACTCTATATGAGTTAATACTTATCCTAATCATTGCGGTTATTAGTCTCGGGTATTCCTACCTAAGCTTCATAACCAACATGACTTTGATACCAACTTTGTGACACTCATGGTGCTTCCAACCATAGCACCTCACAAGGGTACCTATCAACTTGCCACTACCCTACTGGAAAGTAATGCGCTTAGTGCCTTCCCTTAAAGGGATGTCACCAGGATAAAGGGTCGGGGCTCTTTGCAAATTCATGCTTATGGCTTTGATACCAACATGTGACGACCCCAAATTCAGGTACTTGAAACCCGAACTTCGGTTCTCCACGATACCATTTCTTTAACTGAATAATACTAAATAATAATACATTCGAACTTAATTTACATACATCAAAGTTTACTTCCCTAGGTACGTGACCTTCAAATACATTCCTTACAATACTTGAATAGATACCAATACAACTATAACCATTAACTCATAATACACACTTATTCAATCAGCTTTCCTTTTCCTTTGTTCGTGCCTGAGCCTTGGTTGTTGCTCATACATAATTGAAAACATTTAATTTAAGCAAGGATGAGCATTTAAGTGCCCAGCAAGTAATAGCAATTATATATAAGCTGAAAGAATATAAGTATTCTCTTTACATAACACTTCTACAACGAATTGAAAGTTGTGAAGTAATCATCTTGATAAAAATTCACATAACAACTCTCTTTCAAATTCTTTAAATTTGGCTCGGCTCTACCCTTGAAGAGGGTTTAAGAAACATACTATGAACATTCTTTTCATTTTCGAAAAGGTTTAGCGAATTCTATCCTCAAACCGTAACTTACTTACGAGCACGGAGGGTGATCGACCCTGATTGTACCTATATTGATCAATACTACATAACTTGAGCGAAATTCATCTCTCACTCTATCCGCCTTTGCGTAAAAATCTTCCCATATAGGGATGTTCATACATGCACAGTTCCAAACCCGAAGGTTTTAATCTTGCTCAACAATAATATGTAATTCAACATATATATACGGGTAATTGACAAAGGTGTATCAACATGTGAATAAATGCCATGATTATCCAAGTGGGGACACTTGTATAACCATTTATAGAAATCAATGAACGAATATATATATCCGAGCTAACATGTCGATAATCAAAGAGTACATAATGCATGCGAGGATAGAATAATTACGAAACTTCTTACTCATGTCCATTGCATAAAGGAAGTGCAAAGGTAGGATACTTGCACGATTCAACGATTACAAATCTCAACTTAGGTTTTATCTCTTTATCACAACCTTTCAATAATCGGATCATTAGTTCGATTAGAACAATATATCTTAACACATAAAATCGCTTTATTACAATTACGAAGACATAGTCCAATCACATAATCACGGTGATCATACTTTTAGTTCTATTCTATACTTGAAATATTTTAATACATTTTCAAATATCTCATCCATGCTCTTCTTCTGATAGTCTTTTCTTTCTTTTATAAGGTCCGACATTTGTTTGCGGTATCGACATGACTTTATCGGGTAAATCTTGAGTCTAAGACTCTTATTCTATACCTCAACATCTGTAAATATCAAACATCTTATTTTTAATCATTTTGCAATTTCGAAAATTGAAAAATTTTAAATAATTCAAATCATCACTAAAGGGCCTATAGTGATATAAGCATTACTATAGGTGTTCTTCTTCAAATTGAAACTTCATAATCGGTTCTCAAAATCAAATTAGTTTGGTAAAATTTATAACTTTCAAATATCGGAATCATAATTAAATGATTTAAACATTAAACAATTCCATTATCATTAATAGTTTAATTAATACTAAACTATTAATGAAACCATTACCAAAATATAAAGTTATTTATAATAACTCAAACTATTTTAAAAACATTTATATTATCCAAATAATTACCATTAATATTTAAATATTAATGTACTATTTATCAAATATTAAAAGTCATTAATTATAACTTAAAATATTTTTAAATCCTTAATATCCTCTTTAAATGGTTTTTAAATAAGTAAAACCATTTTTAAACTATTTATTTAATATTAATCATTAAATAAACTAAATATCATTAATATTATCTTAATATCATTAATATTTAATTATTAATGAAATTATCATTTAAATATTAAAAGTTATATTTTATAACTTAAAATATTTTTAAATACCTTATTTTCATTTAAAATGATTTTTATAATATTAAAATCATTTTTAAACTAAATTATTTAATATAATCAATAAATAACTTTAATATCATTAATAATTATTAATTAATGAAATTCATCACAAAATATTAAAAGTCATCACAAATAACTCATTTACATAATCAATTCCAAGCCAAAATAAACATAGTAAACTAACTAGTTTATTAACAACACTAACTAAACTTCAAAAATTCAAACTTTAACTAACAATTAAAAATAATAACATTACAAAAATTAAATAAGAAACATACCCTAAATACGAATTCCACAATATGAATCGCACTTCCACGCCAAAATTTAACTAAAGAGATTTTTATAAAAGTTCTCCCACAACAAAGCCTTTCTCAAAAATTGGAGGCCTTATTGTTGGTGAATGAAACACGAGCCAAGCCCTTCTATTTATAGGTTTAGAAAATGGTGAAGTTCTCAATTTAGTCGATGTGGGACTTGGTTTATACTAATTTTTCAATAGCTCACTTTGCGATTTTCTAACGCATTGCTCATAACTCCGATTAATCTGATTTTTGGATATGTTATACATGGTATGTAAGACTATTTTTAAAAATACGAATTACCCAATTCGGGTTCATTAGGTAGCCCAAATAAATCGTCGTCAAAAGTGGGCGTTCATATGAGTTTTTCAATCTCGTTTCACTTTACCCTCTTCCACTAAAACAAATTCATAACTCTTTCATTTTAAAACATTTTGAAGCGATTCTTGAGCCCACCTTGAAGCTAACTTCTGGGGCTACAACTTTTATTCTTTGATACATACATTTATGGATTTCATTAAAAATGAAAGCCTTGTGACCTAATTATACATTAGGTAAGGATATTAAATAACCTAAGGGTTATGGTAACACGAAAAAGTTAGTATTTTATCGTTATACTAACTTAAGTGGGTAAACTTAGTATTTCAAGTGACTAATAATTTTAAACCTAATTCTTGTAAATCTAATTAGGTTATGAGATAAAATCATATGTATAAGTAATTAAACTTCATATGATTGGAGATGAAAGCCCTAAATTATCAAATTGGGTAACATTATTAAAATTGTTGGACTATGTTTTTATCTAGCCCAAATCAATTAAAAGAGAAGCCCAAGGAAAATAAATTGTAATCCAATACTTAGCCCACTTGATTGGGGTATTCTAGACATTTGATTAATCAAAATTGGGTATTTAAAATAAAAGCTAAATGGTGGATATTATGAGGATCCTAAGTGGAATAATTAATCTAGCTTGTCCATTAGTAGACATGAATAAACATAAGGACAATGTGGTAAGGCTCCCATTGGTTGCCACTCCATTATGCACATTTAATCATGTTTAACCTAAGGTAAGTAATAAACAAAGTGTTTTACCTAATGGGCAACAAAATGATTGTGGGAGAATTAATAATGAATTGCCCATTACATTTTGAATTCACATTCATTCTTCCAACATCTCATTTTCTCTCCATCTTCTTCATCTTCTTCTTCTACCTCTTGCTCCCAAGCTAGCCAACTTCAAAGAGAGAAGCGAAAGAGGGAATTTCAGCCATAGGAAGAAGAATTATAGGAGTTCTAGTGGTTTATGCCCCTAAGTTTATTAGTTACTTTGGAAAATCAAGGAAGGTAGCCACTAAGTCAAGGTATAATGTACCTTCATCTTCTTCTCTTACCTTGTTTTGATAGCTTGAGTTTTGATGGGGTTATGTACAACTACTCAAGATACACTAGTTATACATACCATCATGCATGGAACTAAGTATCTTGAGTGTTAGATCAAAGACTTAGAGGAAGAAAATGAGCATATGTTCTCCAAGGGTGAAAACTCTTGTTTTTCTTCCACTAAATCTTGTGTAACTCAAGTTCTACAACTTGGAATTATGATCCGTCGAGGGGTGGTGCTAGATACATGAGTTATCTAGTAAACCCAAGTGGTAGATCACAAATATAGCATGTTTTGAAACCTTTGAGATTTTTTTTACAAAAACAGTCCACTTTATATGCTAAAGCCTTGAAATCCAAAATCAGCTACTGACTTGTTTTTCATGAGGCTGTTTCGGCTAGTTCCTTGTCTTGTAAAAATCTGGAAAAATATTACAGAGGTACCTTATGAAGTTATCTACGCGTAGGAAAAAGAACGGACACGTTTCGAGTTATATATTGTGCGTAATGACTATTTCCGTAAAGGACTCCATAAATATTATCCTACGAATATCTCACTGTGTATACACTGGAAAATTCCAAAATTTTTACAGTAGCTTCATATATGTTAAGAGAGCATACCCTGAAAATTTCAGATATTTCTGAGTAAAACTTAATTTATGAAAAATAGAGCAAGATCCGAGTGTTTTGGACACTCTAAAAATAGTAAATCATTTTCTAAAATTCTAGAAAAATTAGAGGATCATTGTTGGTTCATATTCTATTAAAATCCAGAAGCTGAAAATTTTTGGAATCAGTTTGCTATTTTTCCTAAAAATGATTAGGTTATGAATAAAAGGAAATAAATAGTTAAATGATGCCTTTAATGAGAAAAATATGATTTTTATGCTTGAATGCTCATAATATATTATATCATGACTATCTTAGGGCATTTTGGTAATTTATAATAATAAATATTACTTATGACCTTTTATGGATATTAAATAAGATGTTATTAAAGGATGAACAATTAGAATAAATTGTTTATTAATTTAATAAATCATTGGAATATTATTATTATAATACTAATAATATTATAATATGATGTTGTTATGTAAATAAAAATATTAGATTAGAGTATTATTATTAAATAATAATATTAGAGATTAAATAAAATATTATTAAATGATTAATAATATTAGTAAGTGAATAAATTATTATTAAATAATTAATAATATTAGTAAGTGAATAAAATATTATTAAATAATTAATAATATTAGTAAAGGGATAAAATATTATTAAATGATTAATAATATTAGTAAGTGAATAAAATGTTGGTAAATGATTTAAAGTATTATTAGTGAACCAATAATACTAGAAGGTGAATTAATATTATCTAAGTTAATATTATGTGAATTAAAGGTAGTCGTTAATTAATAATAACACTATCTAGGCATGATAATGTTTATAAGAACTTATTGTAATGTATGATATCTATGTGATTACATAATCGATGTTATGCATTGACTAATTGAAAGACTAATTATAGGTCTCTCAAAGGAAGATAATTTAACTACATAGTGGATAAAAATTTATTTAAAGAGTCATAACTCACGATCGAGGCAAGTTTCCTAACTCAACTTGAGTTATTATTTTCAAAAGCATATTAGTGAATAATTATTGATGATTATTCACGTCTTTATTGATTATTGAAATTAGTACTTTGTGCAATTGAATTCCGTTCTACTTTGCCATTTGAGCTGTGAATTAAATTAAAGTTCTTCATTTATGAACTGTTTATGGGATAGATCTATGCTAATTGTATCGAGTTAGATCAAGCATGTCTAAATTTGTTAAATCAAATGGATTTTAAATAAGCTGTTCTTATTAATTGATATGGTAAGAACTCTTGGTGAAAATGAACAAATTTGATTAAGGCATGATATCAATGTCGGATTATTAAGTGTTTATGCATAAATCACGGGGTATGAAAATTTGATCCCTTGAATACCAAAACTTATTAAAAGGTCCGGTTTAAATCAATCGAGCACCTTGGCAAATGTTCATGGTTATTCAAAACCACTCAGTTCATGTTATTCAATTATCGAATATTCAATTGTTGATTATTAATTCATGTTCCTTCACAATCTTATATTATTGTTGAACATTGAAGGCAATATTTCTTTCTAAGTCATGATATACCTCCTTTGTCTTTATAAACTTGTGAAGCAAAAATTAGTTGTTTTACTCTTGCTATATCATGACCTCTATTTTCGATTAAGCTTCAAAGGATCTAATGCGAAGGACAAGGGCAAGGGCAAGATCCAGGAGTAATTTTAGAATGAATGTTAAATTAGTTATTATCTAATGGAATTTCTTGAGTAAACTATTTGTATTATAAATGGTGTATTTAAAGTTAAGGTTAGAGAGACCTTGGGACCATATTTTGAGACTTTTGTATAATGAACAATGTATGTTTATTATTTCAAAATAGTTATAGAATGCTTATGATGATGATAGGATCGTGAACACTGAATCTGAGGTTAGAGAACACGGATTTGGGCGCGTCAGGAGTTGGTATCAAAGTTGTGAGGTTATAAACATTAGGAATGCGAAACCTAGGTTATAACCTAAGTAGAAAACTCTTATGGAGTATGTTAGGAGATGGATTACGGAAATTCATCAAGTTTGTGTTGTACTTAATAAAATATTATTTCATTTCATCAATGAATATATTTTATTGTGGTAATGCAACGTTGACTTTATGGTGTTTGTAGGATGTCGACGAGCGCCAAGGTAGTTACTCAGGTTGAGCGAGAACCCATTGAGCGTGAGGCCACCCAAGATGTCCCTCATGGTCCTCCGGTAGGGGACTTGTTGAGGAGAATCAGTCAATTAGAAGGCGGAGTTGAGGAATTAGAAATGAAAACCACACCTCCAATTTCTTGAAGAACAATACAAGGATGAGGCTCATCAAGCCCGGATGGAGAAAGTCGAGCGAAGGAAAAATTTGATGAGTCGAGTTGCAAGTTGGGATCTTGATGGTACAACTAGAGAATGAAAAGGCAAAGTTTGGAGAGGCTGAGCATGAAGCATCTGGAGATGCAGGCCGAGTTTGGCGTAGAAATTGCCGATAAGATCACGGTGGAAGAGGCACTCCATGAGTCGGATGAAATTTGGTGGGCCAATTAAAGATCGAATCTGCAGTAGTAAAGGTCGAGTAGAAAACTTTAGGGTGGCCCTTGATGCAACGTATGAGGGCCAGCCTTGAGGGGAAGCTAGGAGGGTCCACTCGAGATAGGAGAGTCTAATCGATCCGTTCGACGTGAGAGTCCTGCGATAGTTGCTTCCCTAGGAGCTGTCAGCAGGATGACTGGCGGGGGCCACCGGTGGTGATGATGTGATGGCCCGGTTGTAGATAGATGCATTAGTACTTTTCTTGTTGTGTAATAAGGTTTTATGTTGATGTAAACCTCGGCGAGGTGTGAGGTAGTAAATGGTTATGTACTTTCCCTAATTGTGTTTGTAGGGAGGTATCATTATGAGTTAATCCCATCTTTTGTGTTAAAATGGGATAGTAGCATTTATAAAATATACCCAGTATTAATCGTGTAAGTCACTTTGAAGATTGGTGTATGAATATAAATGCGATATTATTATGATATGTGTTAGAAAATTTTAAATAGTAAATTTTCTATTTAATGTTATGTGAATCCATGAGGATGATTTGGAAAATGTTTTGGAAAATGTTAACTTTAAAACAAACTTAACCCACTAAGCGAGGAAAAAATACTTCCAATCTCGATAAGAATTTTGTTTCACTAGATAATAATAAGCGTGGACGTGGACTCGGAACCAAGATATTGAAGAGTCGAGTTAATAATGCAATGGGATCTCAACAAAACCCAATGCAAATTTTATTAACATGATGGTTGAAGCCATGAGGAATCAAGCTCAACTGCGAGAAATCGAGCGAGCACCCAAATAGTAAACTTTAAGGACTTCAAGGCAAGCGGTAGGACCGCCAGAGTTCGGAGGAACAACGGACCCGATAGAAGCCCAAATGTGGGTAAAGGAGATTGAGAAGGCCTTCGTTATTGCTAGAGTAGCGGAAGAACAGAAGACAATTTTTGCTACCTACTTAATGAAGGGGAGGCTAGCTATTGGTGGGATGCCAACGAAACAAAGCCGAATCGGAATCGTGACTTGGGAAGCATTCAAGAAGTTGTTCTTGAGAACTACTTCCTGAGAGAGTATTCAAGCAAGAATGGAGATCAAGTTCTTGGGCCCAAAACAAGAGAATATGTCGATGTCGAGTATCTTTGCGAAATTCAATGAATTGGCGGTTTCGCTCCACATCGGTGGACACAGAGGCGAGGAAAGCAAGAAGGTTTGAAAATGGACTAAAGCCGTGGATTTATAGTAAGGTAGCGGTTTTACAAATCGCATCATTCTCAACTCTGTTGGAAAAAGCTCTTATAGCGAGAAGGAGAGCGAAAGCGGTCTCAAGATACAATCGGGAGAAGAATAAGAAGAAATCGGAAGGTGGGAATCAAAATGTCGGCATTGGCGGTAATAACAATAAGAAGCGGAAATGGAGCGATGGGGTAGTAATCTGGAGATCACGAAGGAGCGTGCAACAAAAGAAGTCGGTGTGTGGGAGCTGTGGAAAGGGTCACTCGGGGAGTCTTTGGAAAGGAAAAATGATATGTTATACATGTGGGCAAGAAGGGCATACCTCACCCAATTGTACTAAGGTGAAGAAAGGAGGTTGCTTTAATTGTGGTGAAGTGGGACATCGGATCAAGGATTGCCCGAGAAGAAAAGCATGGATGGCGGAAATGGCGGTGAGGCAATAACACAAAGACAACCCGGTGGAGGACCACCCGACCAAACAAGCCAACAATACGGACATTCAATATGACGGTCTGCAAGATCTTTGTGGCATCCGAGGAGGTGGTGTCGGTATAATTCCGATCAATGATATAAATGTCTATGTGTTATTGATTCGGGAGCTTCATGTTCTTTTGTATCTGATGAATTTGCTCAAAGATTAAGTTTACCTCATGAACTATTAGAACACCCTATGAATGTAGAAGTAGCAAACAAAGAAATTATCCTTGTAGACTACATCTATAGGAACTGTTGTGCTAATGTAAGAGGGTTTAAGCTTAACGTGGATTTGATCTGGATTTAAATCTTGGAGAGTTTGATGTAATCCTTGGGATGGATTGGTTATCAAGTCATGGAGCGGTCATTGATTGTAAGAAAAAGTGCGTACACCTAAAGACTCCGAATAAGTCAAAGGTGGTATTTTATGGCAGTAAATCGCCAAGACAATCTTGATGTCTGACGATGATGCAAGCAAGGAAGTTGCTTAGGAAGGGGTGTATAGGTTATTTGGCTCACGTTGTGGATACCCGCAGAATCGAGGGTGAACTGGGTCAAATACCTATTGTAAGGGAATTCGTTGACGTTTTCCCAGATGAAATTCCGGGATTGCCACCGGATAGAGATAGAGTTTGTTATCGATTTGGCACCGAGGACATCACCGGTATCCAAAGCGCCAGTGTCGTATGGCTCTGTGAGAAATGAAGGAACTGATGGTTCAACTACAAGAGTTGTTAGATAAGGGATACATTCGACCAAGCGTATCACCATGGGGAGCACCGGTCTTATTCGTAAAAGAAGAAGGATGGGTCATTAAGACTTTGTATCGACTACTGAGAGTTAAACAAGGTCACCATTAAGAATAAATACCCATTGCCCGGGATCGACGATTTGTTTGATCGGTTGAAGGGGCAAAATACTTTTCAAAAATTGACTTGAGGATTGGTTATCACCAATGAAGGTGAGACATGAGGATGTTCCAAAGATGGCATTGAACTCGGTATGGACACTTTGAGTTTACGGTAATGTCTTTTGGGTTAACTAATACACCGTGACATTCATGGATTTGATGAATAGAGTGTTTAAGCGATTTGGATAAGTTTGTTGTTGTGTTCATCGACGACATTACGGTATATTCCGAGACGAGAGGAAGATCACTACCCGAACATCTAAGGAAAGTGTTGGAGGCGTTAAGGAGGGAGAAGTTGTATGCAAAGTTCTCCAAGTGTGAATTTTAGTTGCGGAGTGCAATTTTTGGGTCACGTTATCGACAAAGATGGTGTTTCAATAGATCCAAAGAAAAGTAGAAGCGGTTATCAATGGGAACGACCAAAGACAAGCGAAATTAGGAGTTTCTTGGGATTAGCGAGATACTATCGAAGATTCATCCTAGATTTTTCAAAGGTAGCATCGCCATTGACCAACCTTACTAGAAAAGCGGTGAAGTTCGTTTGGACGGAAAAATGTGAACGAGTTTCATGGAATTGAAGAAGAGGCTCGATCAAGCACCCGTGTTGGCTTTCTTACCGACAACATGGGAGGATTTGTAGTGTATAGTGATCGTAACACAAGGGTCTTGGTACGTGTCTTGATGCGACATGATGGCAAGGTCATTACAGACGCTTCACGTCGCCTAAAGGACTATGAGAAGGGTTATCCGACTCATGACACGGAGTTAGCGGCGATAGTTTTGCCTTGAAAATTTGGAGACACTATTTGTATGGAGAGAAGTGTAGAGATATATACGGATCATAAGAGTCTAAAGTATATCTTCACCCGGAAGGAGCTAAATATGAGGCGTGTAGATGGCTAGAATTGATCAAGGATTATGATTGTGAGATTACGTACCATCCGAGCAAAGCAAATGTAGTGGTGATGCCTGAAAGAGCGAAAAGGCGAGAGAAGTTATTGAAGTTAACCATTCAAGAAGAATTGGTGAAGGATTTGAACGACTTGACTTAGAGGTTAAGTGCCAGACGGAGGTCAATGAGAAATTATTCTTTCGTGGCGTGAGCCCTACTTTATTAGATAAGGTTAAAGAGGCTCAAGAGAAGGACGAAGATTGCATGACGAAGATCAAGAAGCTGATTAGTGAAGGGGATGAATTAAAATACAAGATTGATGGCACCGGATGCTAAGATTTGAAGGACGAATTTGGATGCAGTTAATACGAACTAAGAGAAGAGATTCTCGCAAGAAGCACATAATCGAGGTACTCGATACACCGAGAAGCACAAAAATGTATCAAGACTTACGTCAACACTTTTGGTGGCCAAACATGAAGAGAGATGTTGCGAGAATGTGTCAAGAGATGTCTAACTTGTCGGAGAGTCAAGGCGTAACATCAACGGCCAAAGGTGGACTATTACTGACCTTTAGAGATTCCAGAGTGGAAATGGGAGCACATCACGATGGATTTTGTGGTGGGACTTCCAGCAACGCAAAAGGGACACGATGCCATATGGGTGATCGTAGATCGTCTTACGAAGTCGGCTCACTTTTTGCCGATCAAGATCAAGTATAGTCTGGACCAGCTAGCCAAACTATACATCAAAGAAATTATATCGAGACATGGCGTATCAAAGATCTATTATGTGGGATAGGGATCCGCGTTTCACGTCAAACTTCGGAAGAGTCTTCAAGAAAGAATGGGGGCGCAGCGACTACGGATGAGCACCGCGTATCATCCATGAGCGATGGGCAAAGTGAGAGAACGATTCAAACACTTGAAGACATGCTCGAGCTTGTGTGATGGACTTCAAGGTAGTTGGGAGGATCATCTTCCATTGGTAGAGTTCGCGATACAACAATAGCTACCACGCCAACATCGGAATGCCGCCGCATCGAAGCAATCGTATGGGAGGAAATGTAGAAACGCCTGTATCTTTGGGATGAAGTGGGTGAACGTCAACTGTTGGGACCGTAATCGGATGCAAAGCAGAATAGTAGAGACCATTAAGGTGATTAGAGCCCGACCGGTAGCAGCTCAAGATCACCGGAAGAAGTATCTGACTTACATCGCTGAAGCGAGATTTTGAGGTGGGAAGCCATGCATTTTTGAAAGTATGTCCTTGGAAAGGAAAGATAAGGTTTGGAAAGAAAGGTAAGTGAGTCAAGAGATTTATTGGACCTTTTGAGATCTTGAAGAAGATAGGCGAAGTGGCGTCACGAGGTAGCTCTACCTCTGAAATGGAACATATTCATAATGTGTTTCATGTGTCGATCTTCTACGACCATATAAGCTCGATTACAAGCATGTGATATCGTACGAGCCAATTCGTGTCGAAAAAGATTTATCGTCTGAGGAAATTCGAATCGAAGTTTTAGATAGAAAGGAAATGTAAATGCGAAATAAGGTTATACATTCAGAAAAGTTCTTTGAAGGAACCACAATGTTGAAGAAGCTACGTGGGAACTTGAAGAAAGGATAAGAGAAAATTACCCACACCTTTTTGAGTAACCTTATATGTAATTCCTGGACGAATTCTTATAACGGGGGGAGGATGTAATAACAAGTGAATCTTAAGTCACCATGTATGTATGTACATTTTTTTAAACTTTGTATTATATATGGATACATACATTTATGGATTTCATTAAAATGAAAGCCTTGTGACCTAATTATACATTAGGTAAGGATATTAAATAACCTAAGGGTTATGGTAACACGAAAAAGTTAGTATTTTATACGATACTAACTTAAGTGGGTAAACTTAGTATTTCAAGTGACTAATAATTTTAAACCTAATTCTTGTAAATCTAATTAGGTTATGAGATAAAATCATATGTATAAGTAATTAAACTTCATATGATTGGAGATGAAAGCCCTAAATTATCAAATTGGGTAACATTATTAAAATTGTTGGACTATGTTTTTATCTAGCCCAAATCAATTAAAAGAGAAGCCCAAGGAAAATAAATTGTAATCCAATACTTAGCCCACTTGATTGGGGGTATTCTAGACATTTGATTAATCAAAATTGGGTATTTAAAATAAAAGCTAAATGGTGGATATTATGAGGATCCTAAGTGGAATAATTAATCTAGCTTGTCCATTAGTAGACATGAATAAACATAAGGACAATGTGGTAAGGCTCCCATTGGTTGCCACTCCATTATGCACATTTAATCATGTTTAACCTAAGGTAAGTAATAAACAAAGTGTTTTACCTAATGGGCAACAAAATGATTGTGGGAGAATTAATAATGAATTGCCCATTACATTTTGAATTCACATTCATTCTTCCAACATCTCATTTTCTCTCCATCTTCTTCATCTTCTTCTTCTACCTCTTGCTCCCAAGCTAGCCAACTTCAAAGAGAGAAACGAAAGAGGGAATTTCAGCCATAGGAAGAAGAATTATAGGAGTTCTAGTGGTTTATGCCCCCTAAGTTTATTAGTTACTTTGGAAAATCAAGGAAGGTAGCCACTAAGTCAAGGTATAATGTACCTTCATCTTCTTCTCTTACCTTGTTTTGATAGCTTGAGTTTTGATGGGGTTATGTACAACTACTCAAGATACACTAGTTATACATACCATCATGCATGGAACTAAGTATCTTGAGTGTTCGATCAAAGACTTAGAGGAAGAAAATGAGCATATGTTCTCCAAGGGTGAAAACTCTTGTTTTTCTTCCACTAAATCTTGTGTAACTCAAGTTCTACAACTTGGAATTATGATCCGTCGAAGGGGGGTGCTAGATACATGAGTTATCTAGTAAACCCAAGTGGTAGATCACAAATATAGCATGTTTTGAAACCTTTGAGATTTTTTTTTACAAAACAGTCCACTTTATATGCTAAAGCCTTGAAATCCAAAATCAGCTACTGACTTGTTTTTCATGAGGCTGTTTCGGCTAGTTCCTTGTCTTGTAAAAATCTGGAAAAATATTACAGAGGTACCTTATGAAGTTATCTACGCGTAGGAAAAAAGAACGGACACGTTTCGAGTTATATATTGTGCGTAATGACTATTTCCGTAAAGGACTCCATAAATATTATCCTACGAATATCTCACTGTGTATACACTGGAAAATTCCAAAATTTTTACAGTAGCTTCATATATGTTAAGAGAGCATACCCTAAAAATTTCAGATATTTCTGAGTAAAACTTAATTTATGAAAAATAGAGCAAGATCCGAGTGTTTTGGACACTCTAAAAATAGTAAATCATTTTCTAAAATTCTAGAAAAATTAGAGGATCATTGTTGGTTCATATTCTATTAAAATCCAGAAGCTGAAAATTTTTGGAATCAGTTTGCTATTTTTCCTAAAAATGATTAGGTTATGAATAAAAGGAAATAAATAGTTAAATGATGCCTTTAATGAGAAAAATATGATTTTTATGCTTGAATGCTCATAATATATTATATCATGACTATCTTAGGGCATTTTGGTAATTTATAATAATAAATATTACTTATGACCTTTTATGGATATTAAATAAGATGTTATTAAAGGATGAACAATTAGAATAAATTGTTTATTAATTTAATAAATCATTGGAATATTATTATTATAATACTAATAATATTATAATATGATGTTGTTATGTAAATAAAAATATTAGATTAGAGTATTATTATTAAATAATAATATTCGAGATTAAATAAAATATTATTAAATGATTAATAATATTAGTAAGTGAATAAATTATTATTAAATAATTAATAATATTAGTAAGTGAATAAAATATTATTAAATAATTAATAATATTAGTAAAGGATAAAATATTATTAAATGATTAATAATATTAGTAAGTGAATAAAATGTTGGTAAATGATTTAAAGTATTATTAGTGAACCAATAATACTAGAAGGTGAATTAATATTATCTAAGTTAATATTATGTGAATTAAAGGTAGTCGTTAATTAATAATAACACTATCTAGGCATGATAATGTTTATAAGAACTTATTGTAATGTATGATATCTATGTGATTACATAATCTGATGTTATGCATTGACTAATTGAAAGACTAATTATAGGTCTCTCAAAGGAAGATAATTTAACTACATAGTGGATAAAAATTTATTTCGTAGCTGTAACCTACGATCGAGGCAAGTTTCCTAACTCAACTTGAGTTATTATTTTCAAAGCATATTAGTGAATAATTATTGATGATTATTCACGTCTTTATTGATTATTGAAATTCGTACTTTGTGCAATTGAATTCCGTTCTACTGCCATTGAACTGTGAATTAAATTAAAGTTCTTCATTTATGAACTGTTTATGGGATAGATCTATGCTAATTGTATCAGTTAGATCAAGCATGTCTAAATTTGTTAAATCAAATGGATTTTAAATAACTGTTCTTATTAATTGATATGGTAAGAACTCTTGGTGAGAAATGAACAAATTTGATTAAGGCATGATATCAATGTCGGATTATTAAGTGTTTATGCATAAATCACGGGGGTATGAAAGGTGATCCTTGAATACCAAAACTTATTAAAAGGTCCAGATTTAAATCATTTGAGCACCTTGGCAAATGTTCATGGTTATTCAAAACCACTCAGTTCATGTTATTCAATTATCGAATATTCAATTATTGATTATTAATTCATGTTCCTTCACAATCTTATATTATTGTTGAACATTGAAGGCAATATTTCTTTCTAAGTCATGATATACCTCCTTTGTCTTTATAAACTTGTGAAGCAAAAATTAGTTGCTTACTCTTGCTATATCATGACCTCTATTTTCAGTTAAGCCCGAAGGATCTAATGTGAAGGACAAGGGCAAGGGCAAGATCCAGGAGTAATTTTAGAATGAATGTTAAATTAGTTATTATCTAATGGAATTTCTTGAGTAACCTATTTGTATTATAAATGGTGTATTTAAAGTTAAGGTTAGAGAGACCTTGGGACCATATTTTGAGACTTTTGTATAATGAACAATGTATGTTTATTATTTCAAAATAGTTATAGAATGCTTATGATGATGATAGGATCGTGAGCACTGAATCTGAGGTTAGAGAACCTGGATTTGGGGGCGTCACAAATTCCATTCAAATGGACTGCACCGCACTTGTTGGGAAGTTTTGACACTACTACTTTGAAATGTCATAACTCTATCCTCCGATATCGGATTTAGTCCGTTTTGAGTCTATGGAAAGCCTATTTGGTTGTACTATAACATACCAAAAGCCCGTAAGGTTTTGGAAATATTAACTGATCAAACAAAGGTCCCGAATAGCACATCCATTTCTTGCTGACTTTCGCTTTGAGAAATTTGACACATTTCCTTCCAATCACCGTAATTCCCTCATCCGAGGTCGGAATGAGGTCATTCCAAAGCCTATGGCTTCCTAACTCAATGCACTACAACATATCAAAAGCCCAGACCTTTTAAAGCACAAAAGTGGGACGAGAATGCCCCCATTACTGATCGCCCAAAAATAGTTTATCATGATCGGTCAACCATGTTTGACCATCTATAACTTCTAATCTATACATGATATGGACTTGATTCTTTTTGCAGATTAAAGACCACATATCAGGCTACACATAACAACTTTTGAAGAACAAAACTCATGATCGAGCAAAGAGTTATGGCCTCGACATTTGGTGAAAAAATAATGTAATTCGGTTTTTCCAACTTGCTTAACTCTTCAAATTAAATGCACTTTGATGTTATGGGTCTTTGATTTATCAACCCATATCATCAATTAACATTCTATTACACAACTTTAAACAATCAATTGCATCAAATAACATTGAATCAAAGGATTTCTAGGTTTAGTGTTCTTATACCCTTTTTGCCAAAAATTCTTGATCCTTGCTTCTGATTTGTTATGGGTGATGGTTGGGCTTTGTTTAAGAGTGTATGGGCAATCTAGTACAAGGCAATTAAATGTAATATTTAATCACTAGATTTAATTCTTATAATTTACCAATTAACTTCTATCATTTGGTAAATTAAAACACTTATACAATAACATCGAAATTAAACCCGGCAATTAAAATTAGGGTTTCTCAACGTCATCAATTAGGGTTTCTAATTGACCATTAGTGGTTCTTTAATTATCTCGTGTATGTTACTAACACGATCGTTACGGTTTTCTAATTTCAACCTGGTTAGGGTTATAATAATTAGGGTTTGTCCTAATTATCGACGCATAACAAATAATTAGGTTTCTTCTAATTACCGATATTCTTATTCACAAGAATTTCATATACACACGATCACTACTCGAAATACCCCATAACCGAGTTTAATAATTAGGGTTTCACAAAGACGCATAATATGCTATGACCTAATTGACCGTCATTGCTTAATATTATCTGTCTTCAAGACATACCCAAAGACATAATTATGGTAATTGTAAAATCATTATATAAATAATATAATATTATTATTCTCATCTCTTGATCACAATCCCAATCCGTGGTTTGGATCTCATATCCGACTTATTCTTCGTACACAAAGATCAATAATCAAGTTAAAATAATAAACTTAAATATTCGAACAATTCATATAATAAAATATTTATTATAAAATCTAATTATCACTTCATATATTATTTCCAATCATGTTTTCATGGAAAATAATTAATAAAAACATTTCGGCTTACAGAAATTTATTACCATATAATTTGTGATAATTAATCATTCCAAATTTATTTCTAATTTTTCAAGTAATAAATGTAATCATTGTACGTAGATCTCGATCATACTTGATCGAACTGATCTTTAATTATTCATCATAACACTTGTCTATCCGATTAAGCGAAATATAAAGATATATAAGTTATTCAAATAAGACTGGAGTTCTGCTTCCAAATACCACCGTATCCCGAATACCGTCATGTTGTAAACCCTCGGAGTTGCTTTCATTGGGTTACTGGTTGAGTTTGGTCCTGAAATTGCTAACGTCCCACTGCTTCTCCCCGTGGTTACGTTCCTGCCTCCATTCCCCTCTGGGGATGAGTTCCTCACCTTATGCTCAATCGATCCACATATGAAGTATCCACCGATCATCCTTGACTTGGGGCGATTGGGAGATATATGACACCACTACACTTTTTTATACCTTCCTCGCTTTACTTGCATTTTCTCGAAAAAATTCCTCATTTTTTCTCACCCCTATTCCCCTACTACTTTCTATCTTTACTGCTCCTCCCGACTTGCTTTTGTTCTTCTTCTCCTTATGGTAGAGGCTCATGGCCTCACTTCCCTGCTCAAAGAATGATAGCCTTCTCCATGAGTCTTTGCAAAAGTATTGATTTGCAGATCTTGACACCTTATTGAGAGCCGGGTTTTAAGCCCACCTCAAATCTCCTTGCCTTCCTAGCCTCTCTGTATCCACTTGATGTGGAGCAAACCTAGCCAACTCATTAAATTTTGCGGCATACTCACTAGCAGTCATATTATCCTCCTTTAACTCCGAATCTCACCTCCATTCTAGATCGCATACTAACGAGAGATAGTTTTCAAAAAATAAATCTTTAAACCTATCCCAAGTAATTTCTTCTTCTCCTGCCCGAGTCTTATTTGCCTCCCACCAAAAGTTAGCTTCCCCTTTTATCATATAAATGGCAAAAGCGGTCTTTTTCCCCTCATCTACTTTAGCGATTATGAATGCCTTCTCTCTCTCGTTCACCCAAGTCTGGGCTTCTATAGGGTCACCGATCCTCCTCAATTCCGGGTCCTACTGACTTTGAAGTCTTTGAATTTTGCCAAACGATTATGTCAGTTGGTTTCCATAAATCGGTGTTCCTCACTTGCATAGCTTTGAGCTACCATGTTTGCAAAGTTTTGCATCGATTAAAATTGTCCGTTCCTCAAAGATTAGTAGATTCTTCTATCCTTTGGTTTCGAGTTTGATGTCTTGGCGGCATTATCCGGTTAAATAAAACCATAAATTATACCCTTACATTTTAAACCTTATTGCATAAGATTAATGTATTAAACTCGTTTCATTTCTCAAACTTAGATTCATATTCATTTATCGAATATTTACACAAAGACATCCCGCTTTAATCAACAAATATCCCTTTGTGACTACGAAAGTCTGGATTTAAAATCTTAACCAACATAAAAGTTAAAATAGTTCATTACTTATCACACATATTACATACATAACCCATACTACTTATTTACCAAGCCTTTTCTCTGACATTCATTCGCTCGATGTCCTTCCATCCCACAATTAAAACATCCACCTTTCTTATATAGTCAGGGCAACGAGGAGAGGTGTGTCCTTCACTTGATGTGTCGCTGAGGCTCCATCCGGTCAATTTGGATTTTGAGCTTATCCTGCTTCTTCCATTGTTTCCATTAACGTCGACGCATCAACTTTTCTATCTCCCACAACCTTTCCAATGAAGAAACCTTGTTCTCCAAATCCTGCACCTCCGTTGATGCTTGAGCGGCTTCAACTTTAGTGTCTCGAATCACTATCTGTCAAATCCAACATTTCGGATCTCGATGCTACGTTTTTCCACGATAGCCACCTCGTCCGATTTGGGTTCTAGTGAGCTTCTATTTCATCTGTTGGCCTCGATATTAGCTCTGGGTGTGAATATGATCCTCCTTATTCCACATATCTTTCTCACCGAACATCTACATACATAAGTTACCCCGATTAACATATATTATATATACACAAAGAATCAAGAGTTCTATATACGTTGTCTCTTATTTTGATTGACGATAAATTTATTCAATTCTCATCAACGCCTATCTCTCGCCGAAAGGTAGCTCCATCCACTCGCATCGAATAGCATGAAGTCGATGACTAAAGCCCGGTCCAAGGTATATATCTCGTGTCTTTGGGCTTCTATTTCAACCTTCAACTGCCTTATCTCGAATATCTCCTCTCTGCTCCCAACCTCCTCATAACTCGACTAACTCTATACTCATGGTTTACAACATTCACATATCATCACATGCTACCCAATACACCTCTCACAAGATTAAAAGTTTTCAAATTTTGCTTTGAGGGGTCATATAGACTATGAACACATAGTTTTAACGGTATTCATACCATAAAACAAAAAATTACCCGTATGTTTACAATCACAAAGAAGGTAAACTACCATTAATAGTACTTTAGGTGATTAGCCTATTGTACCCCTACGCCATGCATAACGATTAATCATACCTAGCGAATATTTACGCCATTAGATTTGATCATTTATCCAAACAACATTGTTCACCTCGGTTTTATCATAGGATTCCGCACCAAAAATTTGGTTCTCAAATTTCTTTCAATGAACACTTAGAGTTTTCATAAACATTAGTCTAGTCGATTCAAATAGCATAGACTCATATCAATAATTCAATTCAATCAATTATTTAGATGTAGCCAAACCCCGCTAGCAAATTAAACTTTTGAAAACATTTTCGAGAATGACGTCATGATGTCGCATCAGACAACAATCCGCTGAGGATGCCGCCATTGTATGACTTTGTCATAACACATCATACAATAGTGGAACAAAGAACTTCAGTCAAATTCACACTAAGTATTCATGTATTTACAACTCCATCACATTTTATCATCTCTGCACTGTTAAGTTACATGGTACATGAGTGATAATTAAAACAAATTTTGATATTTCAAATCATTTGCATCTAGCCAAAATAAGTAGCATAGACCGTACTTTTTAAACCGCTTTCAAAAATGATTACGAGTCTACATTTTTGTTTTCAAAAGCACAAAGTGCGTATTTAGCTTGATGTCAAAAATTTTGAAGTTTAGCATAGCTAGGAGTTTAGGAAAACCTAACACCTTCACTAAAAATCATTTACTTAACAATCTATCTGTTCCTGTAATCCATAACACTCCATTCACACAAAACTATACCCAGTTCATCAAACCACACTTATGAGTTCATAAATTGCCACAATCATATGAGTTTAAGAACTTATCCTAGTCAGACCTTTGGCGTCCATTCGCTGAGGGGTTCATAAACATTTCATATAATTATGAGTCAAGAATGTCTCATAGGTATGAGTTTTAAGAACTCGAACTTAATCTTATATTCTCTATCTATGACCTATCTACCTACTCATATATACACGAGAATGGAGTCATCCTCTTAATGTGCATATAACAAATAGCGCCGACACGTACATTTCAATGATTATCGCGCGAAACTAAGTGGTTTTTACACCAAGTACAATTCACTCCCCATACGAAGAATCATACAACTCAAATTGCCAGACATGAGTCCTAAAATTGAATCCCCATCTAACACTAACCCCCATTCTCCATATGCAATTTAATTCGTATTTATAATTCTCTTACGGATCTGTACTCAATTGATAGTACAATTCATACACGACAATCTTGTCAGTAAACTTTCCAATCATCGATTTGATTCCTTCCGTCATCATAGCCTTATCGATCATCAGGGTGATCTCATCGTATATATTACGATTTAGTTCTATATCTTGATCATTTTATTTTACGATCTCTCATAATCGCACTTTCAGTCTTTTTAGACTCAATCTATTCCCTCTCTGCTTTAACTTTATAATCGAGTTAGGGAACTCGTGTGTCTTTACACTCACCGATTCATCTTTGAATCTTATCGACCAACTAACTCTATATGAGTTAATACTTATCCTAATCATTGCGGTTATTAGTCTCGTGTATTCCTACCTAAGCTTCATAACCAATGACTTTGATACCAACTCGTGACACTCATGGTGCTTCCAACCATAGCACCTCACAAGGGTACCTATCAACTTGCCACCGACTCGCTTTCAAGGCGTCCCCTACTGAAAAAATGCGGCGGTGCCTTCCTTAAAGGGATGTCACCAGATAAAGGCTCGGGGCTCTTTGCAAATTCATGCTTATGGCTTTGATACCAACCTGTGATTTACCCCAAATCCAGTACTTGAAACCCGAACTTCGGTTCTCCACGATACCATTTCTTTAACTGAATAATACTAAATAATAATACATTCGAACTTAATTTACATACATCAAAGTTTACTTCCCCAGGTACGTGACCTTCAAATACATTTCTTACAATACTTGAATAGATACCAATACAACTATAACCATTAACTCATAATACACACTTATTCAATCAGCTTTCCTTTTCCTTTGTTCGTGCCTGAGCCTTCAGGTTGCTCATACATAATCGAAAACATTTAATTTAAGCAAGGATGAGCATTTAAGTGCCCAAAGAAGTAATAGCAATTATATATAAGTTTGAAAGATTATAAGTATTCTCTTTACATAACACTTCTACAACGAATTGAAAGTTGTGAAGTAATCAGATCGATAAAAAATTCACATAACAACTCTCTTTCAAATTCTTTAAATTTGGCTCGCTCTACCCTTGAAGAGGGTTTAAGAAACATACTATGAACATTCTTTTCATTTTCAAAAGGTTTAGCGAATTCTATCCTCAAACCGTCATAACTTACTTACACGGAGGGTGATCACCCATTGTACCTCTCATTGATCAATACTACATAACTTGAACGAAATTCATCGCTCACTCTATCCGCCTTGCGCAAAAAATCTTCCCATATAGGGATGTTCATACATGCACGGTTCCAAACCCGGGAGGTTTTAATCTTGCTCAACAATAATATGTAATTCAACATATATATACGGGTAATTGACAAAGGTGTATCAACATGTGAATAAATGCCATGATTATCCAAGTGGGGACACTTGTATAACCATTTATAGAAATCAATGAATGTAATATATATCCGAGCTAACATGTCGATAATCAAAGAGTACATAATGCATGCGAGGATAGAATAATTCTCAAACTTCTTACTCATGTCCATTGCATAAAGGAAGTGCAAAGGTAGGATACTTGCACGATTCATTGATTACAAATCTCAACTTAGGTTTTATCTCTTTATCACAACCTATCAATAATCGATCATTCGTTCGATTAGAACAATATATCTTAACACATAGTAATCGCTCTATTACAATTGAGACATAGTCCAATCACATAATCACAAAGGATCATACTTTTAGTTCCTATTCTATACTTGAAATATTTTAATACATTTTTCAAATATCTCATCCATGCTCTTACAAAGTAGTCTTTTCTTTCTTTTATAAGGTCCTACATTCATTTGTCAGTATCGACGACTTTTTTATCGGTAAATCTGAGTCTAAGACTCTTATTCTATACCTCAACATCTCAAATATCAAACATCTTATTTTTAATCATTTTTGCAATTTCCGAAATTGAAAAATTTTAAATAATTCAAATCATCACTAAAGGGCCTATAGTGATATAATCATTACTATAGGTGTTCTTCTTCAAATTCGAGAACTTCATAATCTGGTTCTCAAGTCACTAGTTTGGTAATTATAACTTTCAAATATCTAATCATAATTAAATGATTTAAACATTAAACAATTCCATTATCATTAATAGTTTAATTAATACTAAACTATTAATGAAACCATCGCCAAAATATAAAGTTATTTATAATAACTCAAACTATTTTTAAAACATTTATATTACCCAAATAATTACCATTAATATTTAAATATTAATGTACTATTTATCCAAATATTAAAAGTCATTAATTATAACTTAAAATATTTTTAAATCCTTAATATCCTCTTTAAATGGTTTTTAAATAAGTAAAACCATTTTTAAACTATTTATTTAATATTAATCATTAAATAAACTAAATATCATTAATATTATCTTAATATCATTAATATTTAATTATTAATGAAATTATCATTTAAATATTAAAAGTTATATTTTATAACTTAAAATATTTTTAAATACCTTATTTTCATTTAAAATGATTTTATAATATTAAAATCATTTTTAAACTAAATTATTTAATATAATCAATAAATAACTTTAATATCATTAATAATTATTAATTAATGAAATTCATCACAAAATATTAAAAGTCATCACAAATAACTCATTTACATAATCAATTCCAAGCCAAAATAAACATAGTAAACTAACTAGTTTATTAACAACACTAACTAAACTTCAAAAATTCAAACTTTAACTAACAATTAAAAATAATAACATTACAAAAATTAAATAAGAAACATACCCTAAATACGAATTCCACACCCAATACGCACTTCCACGCCAAAATTTAACTAAAGAGATCTTTATAAAAGTTCTCCCACAACAAAGCCTTTCTCAAAATTGGAGGCCTTATTGTTGGTGAATGAAACACGTGCCAAGCCCTTCTATTTATAGGTTTAGAAAATGGTGAAGTTCTCAATTTAGTCGATGTGGGACTTGGTTTATACTAATTTTCAATAGCTCACTTTACGATTTTCTAACGCATTGCTCATAACTCCGATTAATCTGATTTTTGGATATGTTATACATGGTATGTAAGACTATTTTTAAAAATACGAATTACCCAATTCGGGTTCATTAGGTAGCCCAAAGTAAAGGCGTCGGAAGTGGACGCTCATAATAGCTTTTCAATCTCGCTTCAGCTTTACCCTCTTCCACTAAAACAGTCATAACTCTTTCATTTTAAAACATTTTTGAGCGATTCTTGAGCCCACGCGAAGCTAACTTCTGGGGCTACAACTTTTATTCTTTGATCATTTCCAAATTCCGAACACATCAGCCCAGAAATTCCGTTCAAATGGACTGCACCGCACTTGTTGGGAAGTTTTGACACTACTACTTTGAAATGTCATAACTCTCTCCTCCGATATCGGATTTAATCCGTTTCGGAGTCTATTGAAAGCTTATTCGGTGTACTATAACATACCAAAAGCCCAGAAGGTTTTAGAAATATTAACTGATCAAAACAGTGTCCCGAATAGCACACATCCCGCTGCTGACTTTCAGTTTTGAGAAATTTGACACATTTCCTTCCAATCACCGTAATTCCATCATCCGAGGTCGGAATGAGGTCATTCCAAAGCCTATGGCTTCCTAACTCAGTGCACTACAACATATCAAAAGCCCAGACCTTTTAAAGCACAAAAAGTGGACGAGAATGCCCCCATTACAGACTGCCCAAAAATAGTTTATCATGATCGGTCAACCATGTTTGACCATCTATAACTTCTAATCTATACATGATATGGACTTGATTCTTTTTTCAGATTAAAGACCACATATCGAAGCTACACATAACAACTTTTGAAGAACAAAACTCATGATCGAGCAAAAGAGTTATGGCCTCGACATTTGGTGAAAAATAACGTAATTCGGTTTTTCCAACTTGCTTAACTCTTCAAATTGCAGCACTTTGATGTTATGGGTCTTTGATTTATCAACCCATATCATCAATTAACATTCTATTACACAACTTTAAACAATCAATTGCATCAAATAACATTGAATCAAAGGATTTCTAGGTTTAGTGTTCTTATACCCTTTTGCCAAAAATTCTTGATCCTTGCTTCGATTTGTTATGGGTGATGGTTGGGCTTTGTTTAAGAGTGTATGGGCAATCTAGTACAAGGCAATTAAATGTAATATTTAATCACTAGATTTAATTCTTATAATTTACCAATTAACTTCTATCATTTGGTAAATTAAAACACTTATACAATAACATCGAAATTAAACCCATTAATTAAAATTAGGGTTTCTCAACGCTATCAATTAGGGTTTCTAATTGACCATTAGTGGTTCTTTAATTATCTCGTGTATGTTACTAACACAATCGTTACATGTTTTTCTAATTTCAACCTAAGTTAGGGTTATAATAATTAGGGTTTGTCCTAATTATCGACGTCTGACAACAAAGATAATTAGGGTTTCTTCTAATTACCGATATTCTTATTCACAAGAACTTCATATACACAAATACTACTCGTAAATACCCCATAACCGAGTTTAATAATTAGGGTTTCACAAAGACGGTAATATGCTATATGACCTAATTGACCGTCATTGCTTAATATTATCTCGTCACTTTATACCCAAAGACATAATTATGGTAATCAGAAAATCATTATATAAATAATATAATATTATTATTCTCATCTCTTGATCACAATCCCAATCCGTGGTTTGGATCTCATGTCCGACTTATTCTTCGTACACAAAGATCAATAATCAAGTTAAAATAATTAACTTAAATATTCTCGAACAATTCATATAATAAAATATTTATTATATAAATCTAATTATCACTTCATATATTATTTCCAATCATGTTTTCATGGAAAATAATTAATAAAACATTTCTACTACGTAAATTTATTACCATATAATTTGTGATATTTAATAATTCCAAAATTATTTCTAATTTTTCAAGTAATAAATGTAATCGCATTTATCGCTCACTTTACTTGACACTTAGTCTCGCTTAATTAAATAAAAAAAATTTATACATAAAATTTCTTATTTATTTTATATAGAAATTCTCGTTATTACATTCACCCTCCTTATAAGGATTCCGTCCCCTCAATCACCGCTTTAAAAACTCATATGCGAGAAGAAGGTACATAGCATATAATCATTGTATCGTAGATCTCGATCATACTTGATCGAATCCCGATCTTTAATTATTCATCATAACACTTGTCTATCCGATTAAGAAGAAATATAAGATATATAAGTTATTCAAATAAGACTGGAGTTCTGCTTTTTCAAATGCGCCACCGTATCTGGACCGTCACCTTTGAGTTGCTTTCGTTGGAGTTCTTGGTTGAGTTTGGTCCTGAAATTCCTAACGTCCCACCGCTTCTCCCCGTGGTTACGCTCCTCGCCTCCATTCCCTCTCGTGATGGTTCCTACTTATGCTTATGCTCAATGATCCACATATGAAGCATCCATCGATCATCCTTGAGTTAGGGGCGGTTGGGAGAGATATGACACCACTACTGCTTTCTTTATACCTTCCTCGCTTTACTTTCATTTTCTCGTAAAAATTCCTCATTCTTTTCACCCTATTCCCCTACTACTTTCTATCTTTTACTGCTCCTCCCGACTTGTTTTTGTTCTTCTTCTCCTTATGGTAGAGGCTCATGGCCTCACTTCCCTGCTCAAAGAATGATAGCCTTCTCCATGAGTCTTTGCCAAAAGTATTGATTTGCAAGATCGACACCTTATTAGAGCCGTGGTTTTAAGCCCACTCAAATCTCCTTGCCTTCCTAGCCTCTCAGATCCACTTGATGTGGAGCAAACCTAGCTAACTCATTAAATTTTATGGCATACTCACAATGACCATGTTATCCTGCTTTAACTCCGAATCTCACCTCCATTCTAGATCGCATACTAACAGAGAGATAGTTTTCAAAAATAAATCCTTAAACCTATCCCAAGTAATTTCTTCTTCTCTCCTTTTGAGTCTTATTTGCCTCCCACCAAAAGTTAGCTTCCCTTTTATCATATAAATGGCAAAAGCGGTCTTTTTTTCCCTCATCTACTTTAGCGATTATGAATGCCTTCTCTATCTCGCTTCACCCAAGTCCGGGCTTCTATAGGGTCACCGATCCTCTGAATTCCGGTGGTCCTACTTCACTTTGAAGTCTTTGAATTTTGCCAAACGATTGTCCGGTTGGTTTCCATAATCGTGTTCCCCACGATGCATAGCTTTGAGCTACCATGTTTGCAAAGTTTTGCATCGATTAAATACATCGTTCCTCAAAGATTAGTAGATTCTTCTATCCTTTGGTTTCGAGTTTGATGTCTTGGCGGCATTATCTCGTTAAATAAAACCATAAATTATACCCTTACATTTTAAACCTTATTGCATAAGATTAATGTATTAAACTCGTTTCATTTCTCAAACTTAGATTCATATTCATTTATCGAATATTTACACAACATCCTCGCTTTAATCAACAAATATCCCTTTGTGACTACGAAAAGTCTGGATTTAAAATCTTAACCAACATAAAAGTTAAAAATAGTTCATTACTTATCACACATATTACATACATAACCCATACTACTTATTTACCAAGCCTTTTTCTCGGACATTCATTCGCCGATGTCCTTCCATCCCACAATTAAAACATCCACCTTTCTTATAGTCGGGGGCAAGAGAGAGGTGTGTCCTTCACGGATGTGTCGCTTGAGGCTCCATCTGGTCAATTTGGATTTTGAGCTTATCCTGCTCTTCCATTGTTTCCATTAACGTCTCCCGACGATCAACTTTTCTATCTCCCACAACCTTTCCAATGAAGAAACCTTGTTCTCCAAATCTCGCACCTCCGTTGATGCTTGAGCGGCTTCAACTTTAGTGTCCGAATCACTATCTCATCAAATCCAACATTTCGGATCCGATGCTACGTTTTTCCACGATAGCCACCTCGTCCGATTTGGGTTCCTAGTGAGCTTCTATTTCATCTGTTGGCCTCGATATTAGCTCCTGGGTGTGAATATGATCCTCCTTATTCCACATATCTTTCTCACCGAGACATCTACATACATAAGTTACCACGATTAACATATATTATATATACACAAAGAATCAAGAGTTCTATATCGTTGTCTCTTATTTTGATTGACGATAAATTTATTCAATTCTCATCAACGCCTATCTCTCGCCGAAGGTAGCTCCATCCACTCTGCATCGAATAGCATGAAGTCATGACTAAAGCTGGTCCAAGGTATATATCCGTGTCTTTGGCTTCTATTTCAACCTTCAACCGCCTTATCTCAATATCTCCTCTCGCTCCAACCTCCCTCATAACTCGACTAACTCTATCTCAGGCTTACAACATTCACACATATCATCACATGCTACCCAATACACCTCTCACAAGATTAAAAGTTTTCAAATTTTCTTTGAGGGGTCATATAGACTATGAACACATAGTTTTAACAGTATTCATACCATAAAACAAAACATTACAGTATGTTTACAATCACAAAGAAGGTAAACTACCATTAATAGTACTTTAGGTGATTAGCCTATTGTACCCCTACGTCATGCATAACGTATTAATCATACCTAGCGAATATTTACGCCATTAGATTTGATCATTTATCCAAACAACATTGTTCACCTCGGTCTTATCATAGGATTCCGCACTTTTAAAAATTTGGTTCGAAAATTTCTTTCAATGAACACTTAGAGTTTTCATAAACATTAGTCTAGTGATTCAAATAGCATAGACTCATATCAATAATTCAATTCAATCAATTATTTAGATGTAGCCAAACCCCGCTGGCAAATTAAACTTTTTGAAAACATTTTTAGAGAATGACGTCATGATGTCGTCTCAGTATTAACAATCCGTTGAGGATGCTGTCATTGTATGACTTTGTCATAACACATCATACAATAGTGGGAACAAAGACTTGGTCAAATTCACACTAAGTATTCATGTATTTACAACTCCATCACATTTTTATCATCTCTGCACCAGGTTACATGGTACATGAGTGATAATTAAAAACAAATTTTGATATTTCAAATCATTTGCATCTAGCCAAAATAAGTAGCATAGACCGTACTTTAAACCGTTTCAAAAATGATTACGAGTCTACATTTTTGTTTTCAAAAGCACAAAGTGCGTATTTAGCTTGATGTCAAAAATTTTGAAGTTTAGCATAGCTAGGAGTTTAGGAAAACCTAACACCTTCACTAAAAATCATTTACTTAACAATCTATCTGTTCCTGTAATCCATAACACTCCATTCACACAAAACTATACCCAGTTCATCAAACCACACTTATGAGTTCATAAATTGCCACAATCATATGAGTTTAAGAACTTATCCTAGTCAGACCTTTGGCGTCCATTCGCTGAGGGGTTCATAAACATTTCATATAATTATGAGTCAAGAATGTCTCATAGGTATGAGTTTTAAGAACTCGAACTTAATCTTATATTCTCTATCTATGACCTATCTACCTGTTATACACCTGAGAATGGAGTCATCCTCTTAATGTGCATATAACAAATAGCGCGACACAGACATTTCAATGATTATCAGTGCCAGAAACTAAGTGGTTTTTACACCAAGTACAATTCAGCTCCCATACGAAGAATCATACAACTCAGCTGACCGACATGAGTCCTAAATTGAATCCCCATCTAACACTAACCCCATTCTCCATACGAATTTAATTCGTATTTATAATTCTCTTCTGGATCTGCATGCAATTGATAGTACAATTCATACAAAGCAATCTTGTCAGTAAACTTTCCAATCATCGATTGATTCCTTCCGTCATTATAGCCTTATCAGATCACGGGGTGATCTCATCATATATATTACGATTTAGTTCTATATCTTGATCATTTTATTTTACGATCTCTCATAATCGCACTTTCGGTCTTTTAGACTCAATCTATTCCCCTCTCTTTTTTAACTTTATAATCGAGTTAGGGAACTCATGTCTTTACACTCATAGAGATTCATCTTTGAATCTTATCGACCAACTAACTCTATATGAGTTAATACTTATCCTAATCATTGCGGTTATTAGTCTCGGGTATTCCTACCTAAGCTTCATAACCAATGGCTTTTTGATACCAACTCAGCTGACACTCATGGTGCTTCCAACCATAGCACCTCACAAGGGTACCTATCAACTTGCCACCGACTTAAGCTCAGGCATACCTACGGAAAATAAAGCCCGGTGCCTTCCCTTAAAGGGATGTCACCAGATAAAGGGTCGGGGCTCTTTGCAAATTCATGCTTATGGCTTTGATACCAACATGTGACGACCCCAAATTCAGGTACTTGAAACCCGAACTCGGTTCTCCACGATACCATTTCTTTAACCTGAATAATACTAAATAATAATACATTCGAACTTATACATACATCAAAGTTTACTTCCCCAGGTACGTGACCTTCAAATACATTCCTTACAATACTTGAATAGATACCAATACAACTATAACCATTAACTCATAATACACACTTATTCAATCGAATTTTCCTTTTCCTTTGTTGCGTACTCGAGCCTTGAGTTGCTCATACAAAACCGAAAATATTTAATTTAAGCAAGGATAAACATTTAAGTGCCCAAAGAAGTAATAGCAATTATATATAATTTGAAAGAATATAAGTATTCTCTTTACATAACACTTCTACAACGAATTGAAAGTTGTGAAGTAATCAGACTGATAAAAATTCACATAACAACTCTCTTTCAAATTCTTTAAATTTGGCTCTGGCTCTACCCTTGAAGAGGGTTTAAGAAACATACTATGAACATTCTTTTCATTTTCGAAAAGGTTTAGCGGAATTCTATCCTCAAACCGTCATAACTTACGAGCACGGGAGGGTGATCATTTTTCATTGTACCTCAGATTGATCAATACTACATAACTTGAACGAAATTCATCGCTCACTCTATCCGCTTTGCAAAAAAATCTTCCCATATAGGGATGTTCATACATACCTGGTTCCAAACCCGAAGGTTTTTAATCTTGCTCAACAATAATATGTAATTCAACATATATATACGGGTAATTGACAAAGGTGTATCAACATGTGAACAAATGTCATGATTATCCAAGTGGGGACACTTGTATAACCATTTATAGAAATCAATGAATGTAATATATATCCGAGCTAACATGTCGATAATCAAAGAGTACATAATGCATGCGAGGATAGAATAATTACAAACTTCTTACTCATGTCCATTGCATAAAGGAAGTGCAAAGGTAGGATACTTGCACGATTAAATTTGATTACAAATCTCAACTTAGGTTTTATCTCTTTATCACAACCTATCAATAATCGGATCATTCGTTCGATTAGAACAATATATCTTAACACATAGTAATCGCATCTATTACGATTGAATATAGTAGTCCAATCACATAATCACGGTGATCATACTTTTAGTTCCTATTCTATACTTGAAATATTTTTATACATTTTTCATATATCTCATCCATGCTCTTACGATAGTCTTTTCTTTCTTTTATAAGGTCCTACATTTGTTTGCCAGATGACGACAAACTTTTATCGGGTAAATAATCTGAGTCTAAGACTCTTATTCTATACCTCAACATCTCAGTAAATATCGGACATCTTATTTTTAATCATTTTTGCAATTTCCGAAATTGAAAAATTTAAAATAATTCAAATCATCACTAAAGGGCCTATAGTGATATAAGCATTTACTATAGGTGTTCTTCTTCAAATTCGAACTTCATAATCGGTTCTCAAGTCAAATTAGTTTGGTAAATATAACTTTCAAATATCGAATCATAATTAAATGATTTAAACATTAAACAATTCCATTATCATTAATAGTTTAATTAATACTAAACTATTAATGAAACCATTGCTAAAATATAAAAGTTATTTATAATAACTCAAACTATTTTAAAACATTTATATTACCCAAATAATTACCATTAATATTTAAATATTAATGTACTATTTATCCAAATATTAAAAGTCATTAATTATAACTTAAAATATTTTTAAATCCTTAATATCCTCTTTAAATGGTTTTAAATAAGTAAAACCATTTTTAAACTATTTATTTAATATTAATCATTAAATAAACTAAATATCATTAATATTATCTTAATATCATTAATATTTAATTATTAATGAAATTATCATTTAAATATTAAAAGTTATATTTTATAACTTAAAATATTTTAAATACCTTATTTTTTATTTAAAATGATTTTTATAATATTAAAATCATTTTTAAACTAAATTATTTAATATAATCAATAAATAACTTTAATATCATTAATAATTATTAATTAATGAAATTCATCACAAAATATTAAAAGTCATCACAAATAACTCATTTACATAATCAATTCCAAGCCAAAATAAACATAGTAAACTAACTAGTTTATTAACAACACTAACTAAACTTCAAAAATTCAAACTTTAACTAACAATTAAAAATAATAACATTACAAAATTAAATAAGAAACATACCCTTAAATCTGAATTCCACAGATCAATACGCACTTCCACGCCAAAAATTTAACTAATGAGATCTTTATAAAAAGTTCTCCCACAACAAAAGCCTTTCTCCAAAATTGGAGGCCTTATTGTTGGTGAATGAAACAAAGGCCAAGCCCTTCTATTTATAGGTTTAGAAAATGGTGAAGTTCTCAATTTAGTCGATGTGGGACTTGGTTTATATTAATTTTTCAATAGCTCACTTTACGATTTTCTAACGCATTGCTCATAACTCCGATTAATCTGATTTTTGGATATGTTATACATGGTATGTAAGACTATTTTTAAAAATACTGAATTACCCAATTCGGGTTCATTAGGTAGCCCAAACAGTCGTCGAAGTGGGCGTTCATAACAGTTTTCAATCTCGTTTCAGCTTTACCCTCTTCCACTAAAACAGTCATAACTCTTTCATTTTAAAACATTTTTGAGCGATTCTTGAGCCCACGCGAAGCTAACTTCTGGGGCTACAACTTTTATTCTTTGACCATTTCCAAATTCCGAACACATCAGCCCAGAAATTCCGTTCAAATGGACTGCACCGCACTTGTTGGGAAGTTTTGACACTACTACTTTGAAATGTCATAACTCTCTCCTCCGATATCGGATTTAGTCCGTTTCGGAGTCTATGGAAAGCTTATTCGGTGTACTATAACATACCAAAAGCCCAGAAGGTTTTGGAAATATTAACTGATCGAAACAGTGTCCCGAATAGCACATCCCGCTGCTGACTTTCAGTTTTGAGAAATTTGACACATTTCCTTCCAATCACCGTAATTCCCTCATCCGAGGTCGGAATGAGGTCATTCCAAAGCCTATGGCTTCCTAACTCAGTGCACTACAACATATCAAAAGCCCAGACCTTTTAAAGCACAAAAAGTGGACGAGAATGCCCCCATTACAGATCGCCCAAAAATAGTTTATCATGATCGGTCAACCATGTTTGACCATCTATAACTTCTAATCTATACATGATATGGACTTGATTCTTTTTGCAGATTAAAGACCACATATCAAAGCTACACATAACAACTTTTGAAGAACAAAACTCATGATCGAGCAAAGAGTTATGGCCTCGACATTTGGTGAAAAAATAATGTAATCTTGGTTTTTCCAACTTGCTTAACTCTTCAAATTGTGCACTTTGATGTTATGGGTCTTTGATTTATCAACCCATGTCATCAATTAACATTCTATTACACAACTTTAAACAATCAATTGCATCAAATAACATTGAATCAAAGGATTTCTAGGTTTAGTGTTCTTATACCCTTTTGCCAAAAAATTCTTGATCCTTGCTTACGATTTGTTATGGGTGATGGTTGGGCTTTGTTTAAGAGTGTATGGGCAATCTAGTACAAGGCAATTAAATGTAATATTTAATCACTAGATTTAATTCTTATAATTTACCAATTAACTTCTATCATTTGGTAAATTAAAACACTTATACAATAACATCGAAATTAAACCCGGTAATTAAAATTAGGGTTTCTCAACGTCATCAATTAGGGTTTCTAATTGACCATTAGTGGTTCTTTAATTATCTGTATGTATATTAACAACACAATCGTTACGCTTTCTAATTTCAACCTGTTAGGGTTATAATAATTAGGGTTTGTCCTAATTATCGACGTCATAATGATAGAATTAGGGTTTCTTCTAATTACCGATATTCTTATTCACAAGTAATTTCATATACACAATCACTACTCGAAATACCCCATAACCGAGTTTAATAATTAGGGTTTCACAAAGACGGTAATATGCTATGACCTAATTGGTAATCATTGCTTAATATTATCTCGTCAAGCATATACCCATTACATAATTATGGTATTTGTAAAATCATTATATAAATAATATAATATTATTATTCTCATCTCTTGATCACAATCCCAATCCGTGGTTTGGATCTCATGTCCGACTTATTCTTCAGACACAAGATCAATAATCAAGTTAAAATAATTAACTTAAATATTCTCGAACAATTCATATAATAAAATATTTATTATATAAATCTAATTATCACTTCATATATTATTTCCAATCATGTTTTCATGGAAAATAATTAATTAAAACATTTAAACTACGTAAATTTATTACCATATAATTTGTGATATTTAATAATTCCAAAATTATTTCTAATTTTTCAAGTAATAAATGTATTCGCATTTATCGTTCACTTTACTTGACACTTAGTCTCGTCATTAAATAAATAAAAAATTTATATGCAAAATTTCTTATTTATTTTATATAGAAATTCTCGGGTTATTACAGTATCCTTACCTCTTCGACATACCAGGTACGTACCCTAATTTCGAGGGCAAAATTTCATAAGAAGGGGAGATTGTAAGACCCCAACTTTTATGAATAAATATGAATTTTCTATAATTATCATTTTTTTTAATGTTATGGAATGAATTTGATATAATGTTATAGTTGTGGGTAATAGTTATAAATTTTGCAAAGTACGCAAGTTGTTATATAATATTCGATTGGTCGGGGAATATTCATTTTAACAGGGAATATTCGTACAACAGCACAATCATTGGTGGACCCCACAACGGAATTATTGTCGGATTGAGAAAATAACAAAAATATTTTATGAAAATAAAGGCGGAAGTTTTACCGTTAACTGTTGAAATACCCGGTGTTAAAAAACAAAGATGTCTGGCGTTGTTGCAAGAGTAGCACCTGCGGTATTGATTATTGATGTTTACGTGAGAAGTCACTCGCTTTTATTCAATTATTGCTTCAGTAATTGTTGCATAGTATCTCACGTTAATTGATTCAATTATTGTTGATATTTTATATATTATTAAATCAATAATTGAGATGACATAGTTATTAATATTATTATTTGTAATATTAACGATGTCTAGAAGTTACGCCAGGAGAGATTTGGTCACCTAATTAAGGCTACCAATAGGAGAAATCCTTATTGAAAGCCCTCTTTCCGGGAACGACACAGTCGATTAATATTACGAATTATAATAATGATGAAAAATGTTGTTAAAAATATTGAAGGAATTTTATAAAGTATTTGTTGTAGATTTTGGCGTATTATTTGGACCCCTATTTACCCATTTATCAAAATAATCGGTAGAAAGTTATTCAGTATATATATATATATATAATCATGTGTGGGTGCATGTGAAGTTGACAAATGGGGAAAGAAAAAGGATTGTCATGGATGGGAGATGTGGGAATAAGTTAAGTATTGTATATATGTTTTTTTTTTTGCTAACAAAAGACTTATTGGCTGTTATGGCCCCAAGATGAAAACCTTTCAAAAATAATTTGACTAACTTATGTGATTTTTGTGGGTTGTGAAGTGTCGTGGGCGGCTGGGAGAATTTTATATATTTATATATATTATAATAAGTTTTGTTTTATTAGATTATAAATAGAATATATTATATTTTATTGTAAACCAATCTGGACCATCCGTTTAAAAGTAAATCAATCTGGACCGTTCAGGAATTAGTTACTATTCAGTCCATTCTCCTATAAATAGAAGCTCATTCCTTCATTGTTTCTTACGAATTCACTGAAACTCTAGAGAGAGAAACTATAGAGAGAAAGAAGAAAAGTATTCTGCTACTTCACTACTCCTATATCCAATTGTTCTAAGGTAAGGGGTATTATTTCTTTCATATTCATGAAGAGAACTTCTGTTATTCCATTCTTTATTATTCTGTTGGAATAACCTGTATACGCGGACTTCCCTATACTTGGTAAAATTCTTCTGTTATTCCATTCTTTATTATTATGTTGGAATAACATGTCTATGCGAAGTACCGCATACATGGTAAAATTCTTCATTATTCCATTCTTTATTATTACATTAGAACATCCCGCATGCATGTTTACGCATGACCTAGTTCTCATTATTTATTATTCTGCTGGAACATCCTGCTTGGTTCGAATTTACTTTGACCGTTCCGTTATTTATTATTCATTGGAATATCTTGTGCATGCGTTCTGCATGACTGAATTCCGTTATTTATTATTCATTGGAATAACATGTACTGCAAGCGGTCTATCACATGCCTGGTGATTTCTTTTGTTATTCTATTCTTTATTATACTCAGTTGGTTAAAGTTTTGACTTCTATACTCCATGAAATTAGTGGAATATCCTTGATATTTGCGCTTTATCCAGTATCTTTTCATGGAAATATTCTTCTGAGCATTCTTGAATTTTACTCTACAAAGAAGTATCATGTTGACAATTTGGACGTTATTAGTTCCTTGATAAATTAATTCTTGAACTTGTTTTATTGAATTCTTATATCATTGTCATCATCCTCATGTTTATATCTTGTTGAAAGTCATTTGTGGCTTGTAGTGCATAGATGGACTTGGTATGATTATGACCAGGGATTATTCGATATAATCATGACCGTAATGTTACAAATGATGTGGTAAAAGACCTCATTGGCCCGTAGTGCATTGATGGACAGTTGTTGGCATGATCATAACCATTGATGAATACACGAATATCCTTGGCCCGTAGTGCATGGATAATTTGTGGTTGTGATACTAATGAATATCCTTGGCCGTAGTGCAGGGATGATGTGGATTATTTATTAAAGTGAGTCTCAGCGATAAAAGTGATGAAAAACCTTTTAAATCATAATAGATAGTAGATTTTATTCTCTACTTGATTTTTTAATGGATTGTTTGTTCCGCTGCAGTTAAACTTGATGTTTGTTATATTGTATCAGTTTAACATTGTTAAAGGCTAATGATAATTTATTTTGCATTATCTTAGTCATAATATTTCTTACTGGGCTAGTTGAGCTCACCCTTTTACTTTCATTGTTCTCTTCAGGAAATGAGAACGTAGCAGGGACTAGTCGGGGAACGGAGTGACGGTCCAAATAATAGCATTAGTAGTCCTCACTATTCTATTAAATAACATGATAATAAATATAATGAGGACTCAATTAAGTGTGGATATTGTCTAGATGACAATATTTGTATTAAAACTCACAGCATATATTTTTGTCGTATTTTACACGATTATTGTATAATTAAGTTGTATTTGAATTTTGTACCATGTATTTGGCGACTCAAGATGGGTGATGTATACCTATTTTGGGGGCGTCATAGTTGGTATCAAAGCTTAGGGATATGATCCCTGGTTAAGATGTGAGACAAGAACTAGGAGGGGAGAGACGGGGAATTCCTTCGCTAGTATGATCTACCTAAGTTTATTTGGTATTTAATTGGTTGGTCAGAATATAGGGATAATATATGATATGTTAATTAACCCTTGTTTTGTAGTAGTATTTGAAAATGGCATCCAAAAATGTTGAGAACATCAATAGAGCACAGGAGACCATTGAGTCTCCACAGATCAATAATCAGGATAATGTGCATCAGGAAGGCGACAATCCTCAGGTAAACAATAACACTGACCAGATGATGAACGATGGAATGTTCAGAGGCTTTATGCAATTCATGCAACATCAGGCAAGAGCGGTTCCTATACAAAATGCAGGTGGAAACATCTGCAACTCTTGACGGTCATCGCCAAGCGCTTCAAGGAACTGGGACCATCGGAGTTTTTTGGAGAGCCAAAACCACTTAAGGCGGAGACGTGGATAAAGAAGATCTGCAAGATATGTGATGTCTTGGGATGCTCCGAGGAGCAAAAGGTTCCCTTTGCCACCTTCATGTTGCGTGCAGAGGCAGATTACTGGTGGGAATCTGTAAAACGTACTCAACTTGCTGCACTGAAGATGACTTGGGAGAAGTTCCAAGAATTGTTCAACGACAAGTACTTTCCCGAAAGTATTCGTCACATGAAAGAGGAAGTGTTCATCAAGCTGGATCAAAAAAACATGACCGTGTCGCAGTACGAAGCCAAGTTTGCCGAGTTGTCCCGGTTTGCGTCCCATTTGGTTGATAATGAGGAGAGAATGATGCGAATGTTTCTAAGAGGTTTGAAACTCGAGATACATCAATATCTTATCTCTCATAAACTGTGTTTGTATTCAGATGTTGTTAATAGGGCTCAGTTATTGGAGCACGATAATGAGTCAACCCAACCAAAAGAGAGCAGTCGGTAAAATGATAATACTAGTGATAACAGTCATCGAAGCGGTGACAATAAGCGTGGAGGGAATCAACATGCTAGAAATGGTAACCACTTCAGTGGTAATCATGGCCAAAACAATAAGAATGGACATTTCAAGAAGAGGAGATTCAACAATGATGGAAAGACGTCAGCACCAGCACCCGTTGTTAAGGAAGGAGAACGACCACCTATCATATGCTTCAAATGCGGAGAGGAGGGACACATCAGTCCAAATTGCTCGATGTCGTCAAAAGTATGTTATAATTGTGGAAGAGAAGGTCACCTAGCCCGATTTTATCGTTCACCGAAGACAAGTTCAGCTAGGATGGAGGCACCAAAGGACGTCCCAGAAAAGTCAAAGCCAGTAGTGCAAGGTGCCCAGGAAGCAAGGAACCCGAACAAGGTCATCACGGGTAAGCTTATCATAAACTCTAGCAAAGTATATACCTTATTTGATATCGGTTCTACCCATTCTTTTATTTCTCCTACTTGCGCTTAACGTTTAAATTTGACTCCGGAGAAATTATCACATCGTCACATTAGTGTTTGTAACCTATATAAACACTTCTCAAGTCTAACTAGTTCGGTCTGGTTGGACTTCAGTTTGTTCTCGGTGTCCTAGTCACCCTATCCGATAATTAACACACTTATTGTCAATTAAATTTGGTCTCAAAGCTCTAATATTATTTTAGAAAAGTCAAATATCGTTCATAATATTTTTCGAAAGTTTTTCATAATTTTCAAACAATTATTTTAATTTGTAATAATTTTTCAAACACTGGAATCATTTTTAAATGATTTAATTACTAATTAATCCGATCATTACTAATATTTAATAATATTAAATATTAATGACATACTTGTCAAAATATTAAAGTTATTAATAATAACTTAGAATATTTTTAAATCACTAATATTCTATTTAAATGATTTTTAAAATAGTTAAAAATCATTTTAAAACTCATCACCATTAATATTAAAATATTAAAGAATTTCTCCTCAAAATATTAAAAGTCATTAATTACAACTTAAAATATTTTTAAATCACTTTTCTCATTTTTAAATGATTTTTAAAATCAACAAAACTATTTTTCCATCATTTATTTAATATAATAATTAAATAAATCTATATCATTAATATTAATTTATTAATGAAAATTCTCCAAAAATATTAAAAGTTACATTTTATAACTCAAAATATTTTCTAACACTTTATTCTCATTTAAAATGATTTTTATGATATTAAAATTATTTTTCTCTAATTTATTTAATATACTAATTAAATAAATAAATAGTATTACTATTTAAATAATTATATATATTATTGAAAAATATTCCAAATTCTCAAAAGTTATTTTTCATAACTTCAAATAATTTTTAAAACCATTTTTGTAATTTTTCAGAAATTATTTACTATTTTTCATCATTTTCCAAAAATTCAGAAAATAAAATTAATAAAACCGTCGCTATAGCCTATAGCGACGCTTTTTGTCGCTGTAGGTGTTCTTGTGCTTCAAGAACACTGACAAGCAGTGTTCAAGGGGTCATGTTTGACCACCTTTAATTCTCAGCCTAATATGTTTTTGGGAAAGCTTGAACCTTGATCTTGTAGTAGATATGTGGTACTACAAGTATCAATGATCATCTCAGTCATATAACCATACATCATGAAGATGTGGGCTCTCAAAGTTATTTTCAGACTCAATCTAGGTTTTCTGGGTAACCTAGAAACCCAAGCAGTTTCGAGTAGGCATTTTCTAGCTCGATTATCTCTATGTTCTGGTCATCGAATCAGTGTTCTTAAGGTCCAAATCTATAGTCCTTGTGTCAAGGAACATTTACTTAACAACATCTCAGTTCGAAAACATCTCATTCGCCAGATTCAGTCCGGTCAAAGTCTGTCAGAAGGCGTGTTCTTATGGTTTCTGGGTTTTCCAGAAACTCAAGGTCATAGTCAAATGGCCTACTTTGACCATCTACTCCATTCGATCTGTTGATTTTTTAAATGATCTAAACCCATAGATCTAAAGTACATATGTCAGGCTACAATCTGGTTACAAACACATCATCAAAACACATAAAACCTGACAGTTCTTGGCTTGGCAAAGTCTTGTCAGACGCTGCCTAAGGATTTCTAGGTTACCCAAAAATCACTTGGTCATGGTCGGTCAACCGACTTTGACCATTAATATCTTGCAATCTGGACATAGAATAGCCATGATTCCACTTCCAGATCACAGTCCTTATGAAAAATATAGATCTAAAACTTAAAACAACAAAAATCATAAACAGACAGGGATCTAAGGCCACTGACATTAGATTGTCAGACCACTTTTAGGGTTCTTAGGCAGTTTTGAAAAACTTCACTTTTAAAGCATTTTGATGATATAGATCTATGATACATCATCATAGATCATCATATAACATCCACTAACATGTAATAAAACACATAAACACATACATAGACTAAGTATACAAGATCAAAGTAGGTTTAGGGCTTTATACCTCCTTGTCCAAGCTTTGATCTTTGTTCTCTTCTACTGAAATTGATGTTCTAGGGGCTTGATAAGTGACTGAAACACTTAAAAATTTTGGGGGTTTGGGTGAGAGAAAGAGTTGGTTGGTGTTATTAATGAACTTTCCCTCTCCTAAATTACTATATCATAGATGCAATGTATACAAGTATGCAAGGTGTCATGTATGGGTCAGATTTTGTTTGATTTTCCAGCACAAAGTCTTGCCTAACATGGTGACTCATGAAATTCTAGAAAAACTTTTAGCATACAAGTTAAGTAAAGGGTATTTTGGACATTTAATTTTCAATTTTAATGGCAAACATGTAATCTAACATAACCCTTAGGTTTTAACCCTTAGAGTTTGACCCTTAGGGTTTAACCCTTAGGTTTTGCTAATTTAATTCTAGGATTTCCAATTAGGGTTTTAAATAGAAAATTAAGCTTTCTAAATTAGAAGTTAGGATTTTCTAATCACATTAAGGCTTGCCAATTAGGATTAAGGTTTCCTAATTAGAGTTTAGGGTTCCCAAATTTAAAATTAGGGTTTCTCGGCATTCGATTAAGGTTCTTAACAGTGCGTTAGGGTTTTTCAATCTTATATTAGGGTTTCTAATCCCTCATTAGGGTTTACTAATGTTGTACCCTATCCGATCAATCACTGATCATTAATTCTATATGTTACAAATACGTACTTATCAATACAATTATAATTATTGTATTTTCTACCAAATCACTATCCGTAACTAGGGTTAGGGTTTCTATTCTCTATTAAGCATAACTCTACTCTTATTTTCTCAATCAATACACAAATTGACTACTTCTCTAAACTCGTATCATAGATACTCAACACTATATTGATAGTCAATATCAATATTAAATATATATATATATATATATATAAATTTATTCGTAAAATTTTAATTATTCAAAATTCTGGGTTATCACATCCACTGGCAGTTCAATCTCTCCGACAGAGTTTCGTCGGGATCCATCAAAAGCTTTAATAACTGTATGGCCTCTTTGGATCCAATTGAGATTGATGTTCATCTTCAGCAAGGTGGCACAGGGACAGATATTCAAAGATGAACCTCCGTCTATCAGAACTCTTCCCACCATGTATCCAGAGGACAGAACCGCAATGTGCAACGGCTTGCAATGACCAGTCCCTTTGAGAGGAATGTCATCATCAGTGAAAGATATCACATTGTTGTTAAAAATGTGATCAACCAGATGTTAGAACTTTTCAACATCCACTGATTTTGGTAAATGGGCTTATTCCAAAACCTTTAGCAAGACTTTCCTGTGATCATCGGAAGAGAAAACCAAGTCCAGTATAGAAATTTGTTGCGGAGGTTCTCTCAAGCTTAAAACCACCTTGGCTTCCTTATGGCCCATAGTACGGAGGAACTCTTCAATTTTCTCCATGGGAACTTTTCCCTTTGATTTGATGGTAGGCTTTATCACCCGGTGTGGAAAATACAGTGGATTCTCCTTCAATAATGTGGCAGTTATGTGAGATGTGGATCCTTCAGCCTGTCCATAATTCCATGGTACTTTTTGTAGCCTGACAAAAGGATACTGTGGCTTGGTTGGAAAGGTTATTGGCTTTGGTGCAGCCACTTTCAAAGGATTGTCAACACCTTTGAGTTGAATTGCTTGTATTGTGAGTGGTCTGGCAGCCTAATCATCCTCAGCAGATATAACTGTTACAACTTCTTTCCATTTTGTAGGAATTGTGTCCCCACTCTCAAGGAGCATAATGTCATCATCCGCCAACTTCAGGACACCACTGTCAATTAAATTTTGAATAAGGTGGCGGAGTGCCCAGCATTCTTTCGTGTTGTGTCCGCGAGAGTGGGAGTGATACTGACATACTCCATTAGAATTGAACCATCTAGAACGGGGATTGATTGGAGGTAGCAGAGCTATACTTATTCCTTCATTAACTAGTATCTGAAATATCTCCTCCATTGGTTGGCCAAGGTATGTAAATTCCCTCTTGTTGGCAAAATCCCTACGAGCCTTGGCACTTGCTCTTTTTGAAATTTTATCTGCCAGTGTTTCATTTTCTGGAGACGATAATGGAGTATTCATAAAAAAAAGGAAGGAGACTAGCATGCTCCTGGCTAACTAATTGGTGTGTGACTTGGTGCTGATGGATCACCAATTCTGCTAATTGCTCAACTTGCTTACAAAGAGCCTTCATTTTTTGTTCCATCATAAACTGGAACTGTTCATAATCCCATCTATCAGCACCTTCCTTGCTGGTTTGGGAGGATTCGCCGATATAATTGGAACTCTGTCAATTGCTCCAATTAATCATGTTAACCTCTTCCTCTTTGTGTTGAGAAAGAGGGTTGTCTTGCACATGAGGTTCGTCGAGTTTAGTCACCATGATCTCACCATTATCAATTAGGTCCTGGATATTATGGTTTAAGGCCCAACAATCCTGAGTATCATGTCCTAACGCTCCAGCATGATAAACACATTTCTGATTAGCATTGAAACCATTTCCATTCGGGTTAGCTGGTGGAAGAAGATGGGTTATTTTCTTCTGAGTTGTCAGAAGATTGAGAATATTCTCGAGTGAGCCCCCTAGGGTTGTGAACACTCGGTTGTGTCAGACTTCTCCACTCTTTGGCAATGTAGGGTTCACTACAAAAAAAAAGGATCATTACCGACGGGAGTATTGCCGACGGCGTATATGCCGTCGAGATTAACCTCACTGGCGACGGCTAAACTGTCGAAAATGACACCCGTCGTCAATGTATTGGTTCCCTCCAAAATTGCTATTGGTGTCGACGGTAGACCATCGGTAAAGATAATTCTGCCGTCGGTAATGAGTTATTTTTGGCGCGTAAATAACGCGGGGGAGGGAAATAAAGGGGGGCGATGGGAGAAAGTATTATTGGCGACGACACGACCATCGTTAATGACAAAGTCTCGACGGGGGTTATTGGCGATGACACTGCCGTCGAGAATGAGGTTTTAATTTTATCAGCCCTGACCTCGACGGCAGTCTCTCACTTTTGTACAAAAATTTTGTTCGCACTTTTTCTTCCTTCCTCTTCTCCAAACTTCGATTTCTTGTCTGGTTTCTTCCAAAATTAGTTTCTTAAGTTTGTTTCCAAATTGGGTTTGTTCGTCTAAGTTTGAGCCTTTCGACTGAGTTGGGTTTTCCCAAATTCGTTTGACTGAGTTGGGTTCTTCCCAAATTCTTCTGATTTTTTCTGCTCAAGGATATGGGATTGGTAGAAGCTTTCTTCTTTCTTCTCCATTATCTCTGAATAATCATCTCCTTCCCTCTCTGTCTGATTTTTTCGAAATTTCATCTGCCGTGACTTTTTTTCTCCCAAATTTAATTTTTTCAGTTTTGAAAAATGTTTGAGTTAATTTTTGCCCAAAAATTATTTTATTTGTGATTCTTTGTTGTTTAATGGAATAGTTGGACCTAATTTGGGAGGAGAACTGGGCGACAGCTTCTATCAGGATTGTAAGTACATATATCTCCATCTCTTTTTTTCTCATTGCTACAATCTGTTGCTTCTATCAGGTGCAATTGATATTGTACTGATGTTAAAAAAATTCATAGTATAGGTATGCCCTCAAAAAGTATTATTGTTGTAACAAATGTGATATTTCTTGACATGCTAGTTATTTCTATATGAACTATGTAGTGAAAAATGAGGATATAGTACTCTTAAAGACATTATTTTGACTTGTTGTATGCTTTTAATAGGTTTAATATGGCGTGACTTGTTGTATAAAATTTTTTGATTGCGTTGAAGGTATTCTTATAAAATTTTGTAAGTAATTTACGTGGTAAATCATTTTGTAAGAAGAAATAGGTGTTTGGAGTATTGGGAAAATTCATGTGTTTGCAATCGGACTCAACAGAAGACATTGTGAGAAAGTCAGAGTTTACTTGTAGAAACTTCCATATAAGTAAACCTACTGGAGTTGATATATATAGAAAGAATTGAGGTACAAATAAATAAAATTAGTTCGTGTTAATATTAAATGATGGACTAACGATAATAAACTAATACTAATAATTTTATTACATCTATCATTTTTACAAATAAAAGTAATCGTATAATTTTCTATGACTGCTTGAAAGTTTTGGTTTATTACGTCAGCACACTGTATCGTCTAAACCATTACTGTCGCACTTACTGTATATGGAGTATTATTATATTCTATGTTACACGGACTCGGATGGAATGTCCGGTTGGACACAATATTTTGACGAGTCCGACATGGGTACTCCTCAAATTTGCCAATTATTTGCACTAAAATGAAGTGTCTAGTACCCTAGTACCTATACCCCTTTTGTGTGTCGAGTGTCGGAAACTAGTATTTTAGGGCAAATTATGAAGAGTCCGTGTAAAATAATATTAGCTTTTCTATGTAGCAAGTTCCCATGTAAAGCCAAGACTCATGGAAGCATGTGCTTAAAACAGCGTATAGGCTTAATTTGGCTAAAAAGGTAACTCAAAGAGAATATAAAAAAAATTCCTTTATGATAGTAATTTTAACATGGCTTTGGCATGATTTGCAAGTTATTGTGACTTGTTTCTAGAGTTTACTATAACAACAAACGAAGCAAAGCCTTCACTCCATGATGGTTTACGAATTACAAATAGATGCAAAATCGTTGTAGTTATTCCACATAACTTGACATGTGCATATTTTCATATAGTTTAGGAATCTTAGAAACCCATTTGAGATTCACTTAGTAGGAGTGAATCTCAAATAATCCCCGTTTTGGGACTGTTCTTGTATGTTTCGATCTCACTTAGGTCGGTGTTAACAACTTGAGCACGTCTTTATATTTTTTGAATTTTTGGTCAGTATATATCTCTTGATGTTCTTCGGGTGTGTATTTAGACTATGATGTGTTAGTCTATTTCGTGTACTTGAAGACCATGGAGAGGTGCTGCCAAAATTTCTGAAAAATTTAAAGATGTGTTCAAGTTGTTGGCATCAATGAGGCGACACATCTGGGAATGGGATAGAAGCCTGACCCGTTTGAGTGGGAGATGAAGTTGGGAAACTCATAAGCTTGCATATACATTAACTTGGAGACTTGATTGTGTTTGTCTAACTTTCCATATATATAACAGACAGTTGTCCAAGATGCCTGTTGATCGAAGTTGGATGGAACGTAGGGTAGCCACTGATAAGAGTGGGCTTAGCTCTGAGTACCGTAGTGGGGTTGAAAAGTTTCTCAATTTCCCGTTTGAGCAAGTTAGCGGCGATGAAATCAGATATCCTTGTAAGAGGTGTGTGAATGAAGTGTGGAAGGAAAGGAGTGATGTCATGTGCAACTTATTTGCATATAGGTTCAAGCAGGGTTATACGACATGGATCTATAATGGGGAAACCTGGTTGGATGAACATGAATCAAAACCGGAATCCAGAGGTGACGAAACCTTTGACTGTACTAACATGATAGTCGAAGCTGTTGATTCATACTTCTAGTGGAATACAGAGAGGGATGTCAGTAGCGTCGAGCAAGAGCCGAATGATGGGGCTAAGGGTTTCTATGAGTTATTGCATGAAGCAATGACGCCAATCGTATGATATTCCAATGACACGAAAAGCACAATCGTCTTATCTGTCGTGACTAAGTTTTTACACTTCAAGAACGAGCATGACTGTAGCGAGAGAGGTTTTAATGAACTATTAAGCATTGTGAAGGAGTGCTTACCTGCAGGCAATAAGTTACCGGAGTCGTACTATGATGTGAAGGAAATGGTCAAAAGGCTCAATCTAGGGTATGAGAAGATTGATGCTTATGAGAATGACTGTATGTTGTATTACGATGATGTCAATAAAGATAAGAGGTCATGTGATATTTGTGGTACAAGTAGATACTGTGAACAGCGCAAGAAAAAGGGAAAAGATATGCTGAAAAAGATCTTACGTTACTTTCCCATTGCCCCGAGGCTTCAGCGGTTGTTCATGTCAACATATACTGTGGAGTATATGAGGTGGCACAGTACACGGGACATAGTCGAAGGACGAAACATAAATAAAGTTGTAAATGGCCACGAAGTAAACTCCAGGCCTGACAGAAATGAATATATATATATATATATAAGTTGTAAATGCACCGGATATATATCGATCCGGGCTCGGTTTATCATTTCAGCATATATATATATATATATATATATATAAAAGTAGTAAACGCACCGGATATAAATCCAGGCTCATCGAACTGAGTTCGAAAATAGTTTTATATATATATATATAATATATATATAAGCAAGAAATGCTCCGGATATAAATCCAGTGCATCAATCAATGCATTTCACAACAATTTATATATAAGTATATATATATATATATGAAAGCAATAAATGCTCCGGACTTGAGTACAGGCTCAATCGAGGAATAACTAGATAATGTTAGTCCATATATATAAATATATATGTACAAAAAGAAATAAAAAGCCACGGACTGAAGTCCGGGCATACACACGCTACACGACTCTCAACGTGCAGAACTGTGTGTGCATAATATTGGAGAAAGGCTTGAAAAGCTGTAAGAAGGCTTATAGTGGACTGCCAAAGAAGACTTCTATAGCTTTAAATGGATGAACACTTGGTTCCCACTGGTAAAAATATAGCCAAATATAAGCTCACAAGTGTTTAAAATGGGAAAGCACTCAGTTTATAGTGTGTATAGAGCAAATTGGACAGGGCTTCCTCACCTTTTTCTCTTACAAAATGGTCAGCCCAAGCCCTCTATTTATAGGGGGGGAGCCGCAGGTGCACTTACGGCAGTCGGAGGTGCATCTGCGGCTACCCTGGGTGCCCCGGGCTCCGCGGGTCCTGTCGTCTCGAAGTACTTGCACGCATGCAACGTGTTGTCCGCTCAAACTTTCAGAACTTTAATCCGGGCATTCGATTGAGGTGTATAAGACCTTTTTCGGCATGTTGTTATCGAGAGCTACACAAATGACATGGGATTAGAGGTTGTACAAAGTCAGGAAGATGGGACCATGCCCTTGGTCTTCAAGTCTTCAAATTCTATCTAGTGTGCTGTTTTGTGTAGTAGTCACTTGGGATTGGAGCTATTTGTTCTTGTAGGACACTTCTGTGTAAAATGTATATTGAAATATGTTAAGACGGCGCAATGTGGGATCAAGGTGGAAAAATGACAATTTTGCCCCTCACCGGGGTTATCTCCAGTTTGGGTTGATATAGCAGTCATTGCTTAGGGTTATCTCTGAGATTGGGCTGCTGCAAGTGCTGAATGTCCTTAAGGTTATCTCTGAGGTGTGTCTGACCTCCTGGGGTTGTCTCCAGGACTAGAACTGAGTGCCTCGGGGTTTTCTCCGAGGTTGAAGCTGACTGCAAAGGTTGAAATGAGCTTTTCCGGGGTTATCTCCAGAACTGCAACTGCACTCTCGGGGTCTTCTCCAAGGTTGAAACTGAAACTCTTGGTGTTGTTTTTGGGATGGGACTGAGTATCTCGGGGTTATCTCCGAGATGGAACTGCCTTTTCCGGTGTTATTTCCGGGATTGAGCTGAGCTATCCTCCACGGTTATCTTTAAAAGACGATTCTGCCCTCCTGCAATGTTAGTAACAAGAGTGCAAAAATTTTGAGTGTCTACAACATCTACTGTTTATAAGTCTTGTTTGATTCAAATCGGCAACCGCACATTACCTGTCGATCTTACCTCTTTGAAAATACTTGCATTTGATGTGATTTTAGGGATTGATTGGTTAACTACTCATCATGCAAAATTTGATTATGTTGTAAGGTTGTTAGCTTTCATATTCCTAACCAACCTATTATGCGAATTCAAGCAACCAAACCACTAAAGTCAATCACTGTCATATCAAGCCATAAAGCTATTCGTTTATTAAAAAATGGATGTCAAGCTTTCTTAGCTCATGTCACAGATTTAAATAAAAATACCTCAGATTTGAATGATATTCCTATCGTTAATAAATTTCTTGACGTATTCCCTGAAGAACTTCTTGGCCTACCCCCGGAGCGTGAAATCGAATTTTGTATCGACCTTGAACCCAGTACAAAACCCATTTCCAAATCCCCATATTGAATGGCTCCTATTGAACTTCAGGAGTTAAAGACCCAACTGCAGGAATTGTTAGACATCAGTTTCATTTGTCCTAGTACATCTCCTTGGGGTGCTCCTGTTCTATTCGTAAAGAAGAAAGATGGAAGTATGCGACTTTCTATTGACTATCGGGAGTTGAATCATGTCACCATCAAGAATAGGTATCTGTTACCTCACATTGATGACCTATTTGACCAGTTGCAACGTGTCAAATTCTTTTAAAGATCGATCTTCATTCCGGATATCATCAGTTAAAGATTAAAACTAAAGACTTTCCAAAGACTGCTTTCAGAACTCGGTACGGGCATTATGAATTCCTAGACATGTCTTTTGGATTGAGTAATACTCCTACTGCCTTCATGGATATGATGAACTGAGTATTCAAGGAATATTTGGATCATTTTGTGGTTGTGTTTATTGATGACATCCTAATATACTCCAAAAGCCGTGAAGATCATGAGCAACACTTGAGGCTGATACTCCAAAAGCTTCGGGAAAATAAGCTATATGCCAAGTTGAAGAAATGCGAGTTCTGGCTTGAGGAAGTAGCATTCCTTGGGCACGTGATATTAAATCACGAAATATCTGTTGACCTAGCGAAGATTGAAGCAATACAAAGCTTGGAGCAACCTACGACAGTGATCGAAGTACGTAGCTTTCTCGGCTTAGCTGGTTATATCGGAGATTCGTAAAAGGGTTTTCTCGAATCGCTACTCCATTAACTCAGATGACTCGGAAAGATACAAAATTCGGTTGAAGCGAGGAATGTGAGAAGAGTTTTCAAGAAGTCAAGAGGAGACTCATTTCAGCACATGTTCTGACAATACCATCTGGTTCGAAGGGATTTGTCATCTACAGTGATACTTCAGGCAGAGGGTTAGGACGTGTTCTCATGCAACATGGGAAAGTCATAGCCTATGCCTCATGACAACTCAAAGAATATGAGAGGAATTATCCTACTCATGATCTAGAGTTGGCAGCGGTCGTTTTCGCACTTAAAATCTAGAGGCATTACCTGTATGGGGAGAAAGTGGAGATCTATACGGATCATAAAAGCCTCAAATATTTCTTCACCCAAAAGGAACTCAAAATGCGGCAACGACGTTGGCTCGAGCTGTTGAAAGATTACGATCATACTGATAAGTATAATTTTATTTTATATTTTGATGATAACAATTAGGTTTTTAATTAATTAAATATATAATTATTTAATCATTTTTCATTATTTTATTTAAACTATTTTCTGATTTTACTTGAATTAATTTTTATTAACCTTGATAATTTAATTGTCAAGTGCTAAAAAAATCAAGCCATATACTTAATTAAGGCAAAGAGATCCTATTTCTTTTTTCAAAACAAAAATTGGGCAAAACTATTTTTAGATGCACAATATTATGTTTATATATCTTATATAGCAGTATATATATATATATATATATATATATAATATATGATACATGCATGTGATGGCTTCAAAAACCGTGTGTGTGTGTGACAATCAATTCGGGACTTTTTGCTGGCATATTTTCATGTGCTGGCATATTTTCACAATCGGTCAAATTAGATAATAAATGATAAGTAAGTGGAGTATTGCCCAGGTGAAAGTAAGAGCACCTACGCGTCACTCCAAAAAAATGGGCCTTTAGCAACGATTTTTCGGGCAACGACTTTATAAGTCGTTGCTAAAAGTATATGTTTAGCAACGAATTTTGTCCTTCGTTGCAAATTGTGTCAGGCTTTCACTTTTTGCAATAAAATTCATAAGTCGTTGCAAAATTTCGTTGCTAATTCATTGGAGAAAAAAAAATTCGTTAGAAATTCGTTGAAAAATTTTCGGCCACTTGATTTCCCGTCATTGTTGACAACGAAAAAAAAATTTTGTTGCTAAAAATGGAGCTTTAGCAACGATTTTTCAGTCAACTACTTTATAAGTCGTTGCTAAAAGTGTATGTTTAGCAACGAAACTTATCCTTCGTTGCAGATTGTGTCAGGCTTTCACTTTTTTCAACGAAATTCATATGTAGTTGCAAAATTTGGAAACAAAATTCATTAAAAATTCGTTGCAAAATTTCATTTCTCCTCATCGTGGGCAACAAAAGTTTTTTTGTTGTTATATTTCGTTGCCTAATATGAACCACATTCATTGGCAACAATTTTTATTTTTGTTGCATATTTTATACAACTCTTTGCAACGACTATTAAAATGTTGACTTAAATAATAATAATAATAATAATAATAATAATAATAATAATAATAATAACAATAACAAGTAGTAGTAATAATAATAATAATAATAATAATAATAATAATAATAATAATTATAATTATAATTATAATTATAATTATAATTATAATTATAATAATAATAATAATAATAATAATAATAATAATAATAATAATAATAATAATAATAGTACTAATAATAATAATAATAATAACAATAATAATAATAATAATAATAATAATAATCATAATAATAATAGTACTAATAATAATAATAATAATAACAATAACAGTAATAATAATAATAATAATAATAATAATAATAATAATAATAATAATAATAATAATAATAATAACAGTCATAATAATAATAATAGTACTAATAATAATAATAATAACAATAACAGTAACAGTAACAGTAAAACATTACTAATTGTTTAAATGGAAAGACGGACATGCCAATCCGACATTATGTAAGCGTCATTACTAAGTCCATATTCGACTCTTTTTGTTTATATGCACAAATTGTTGTCTATTTAAGTTGTGGTATTGATATAAACATGACTTTTAGTATGTTATAATCGATGGAAAAATTTACTTACAGTTGCTATATGGGATCTTTAAAAGTGTAGGCAAGTAAACTATCTACAATATTATTCATGCATTGCAAAAATAAGACTATGAAGGCAAATAGTATATTTGTACTTAAAATGATACAGAATTTGTTATCTTAGCAAGTGATGGCGTTTGGAAGGTTGATTTATTCTACTCCATGACATGATCTATCTTATTGGTCATACTGTTTTATGGGGTGACTGGTTTTTTCCTTGGACTTGAGGTTAGAGATTTTCTCTTTTCATCGGAGGAGGAGGTAGTACCAGCAAGACAAGGCAAACAATTATTTGGGAGAAGTCCACAATTATGCAACATTCCCATATCTTCCCCACTACCTCTTTCATCAACACATTCAGTAGAGATAACATTCACCGTAACTTGAGTGTTTCCCTCACTTTGAGGATCACTAGATTTCAATTGAGAGCCAGACAGGGTATTTACATTATCTGCAAGATCTCTGACCAAGCTATATTCTGAATTTTCTTCTGATTTTGTCCTTGGTTGTCTTAGGGGATCCGAGGTAGCAAATGATGGAATACTGTCATTATGATTTACGTAATTGGAACCTCTTGGAGTTACAACAGCTGACACAGAGCCATTTTGAGATACATCTGAGATTATAAATGATAAAAATAAGCAAATCTGAAATCCAAAATACAGAAATCAAATTGACAAGAAATAATATATGACCAGATGTCAAACATTCTGCTTACCATCTTGAATGCTATAAAATTAACATTGAACACAATATCTTATTAGATGGAGACATAGATGATGATGTCGATGAGGATGATTTTGAGGAGGATGAATTCAACGAGGGGTGTAGTGAGGATGATACACCTGTAGATTATCGTAGTGAAGAAGAACAAAGTATGGACGAGGAAGAGAAAGATGATCAGAACTAGCATCAAATAAGGCATGCCTTTCATCTTATCAAAGTTGAAACATTTGAATGATGCTTAATTATTTAGTTTAGTCAAATTGAACAACTCTCTTATTGGTTCTATCCTGTTCACATGGATACATAAACAGGTTTTTGTACATTTCACATGGATATATACACGTTAATAACTAACAAATGAATTCGATATGTTATTGCAGGAGAGCATTTCCTTGAAAGACTATTGGTAGATGGCTGGCTTTTGAAATTGGTTTTTCAAATGGTCATATAGACAAGTTCATAGCAATGTGGAAATTTAATTTGAGTAAGCATACTATTCTTCTTAGGTCATCAAATGATTTTTTCCGTTACGTAGTCATATATTGCATAGTTTTATAATGTATCATCATTTTGGCTTCTTAGTGTTTTACTCATCAAAATAAGTTCTACGAACATCTTCATGTGACTATTGGTGTGTTATTCTCTTTCCTAAGAATAAGGTATGGTGTAACTTGTTAGAGGAACCATTGAAGTGTTTATTGGCTTACTACTTGTTGATGTGCCAGTATGTTTTCTAATGCTTACTTGGATAAAACTGGAGTTTAAACTACGAGTTTGCTTTAATTATTCATTCTCTAATGTATGATAGGTGACAAGAAGTATTACTCTTGAACATGGCCGATTAAGCCCCCAAGAAAGGAAAACTAGTTGAGGCAATCGTGAAAGCCAGGTGAGTTTTCAGATTGACTTTTGATGGGTGGATGATTTTGTGACCCAAATACTGAGAAATGCTCTTTTTTACTTTACAATGAATACCCCTTGTCAATCATTTAAGTTGGTGTTGGAGATCTTCTTATTTCTAGTACTTATTTAGCTCTCATTAATCTTGGACCGAATAACCAGATGAAGATTTTTCACTTATAAATTTCCGACTTATGAGTTTTTACTTGGTTGCACATCATTAATGGCTAAACAAGATGAACAAAGAGGGAACAAAACAAAGGCGAACGTAGTTCCTTAACATTTCTTTCCTAAAATATTTTTATGGCCACAGGGATGTCGTATCATTTCTTCAAACAAATAATTCTGTCTTGATGTGGAGTAGGTCATTTTCATCTGATAAGTATGATATTTCATATTTTCTTTTGACTCTTCCTTCTTGAACATCCACCGTGATTACTTTAAGATCTGCATAGCTCATTTTATCCTTTTACGTAATGAAGGTGAGTTGGTTCTTTGTTGTTGTCCCTTTTATGGGTGAATCCATTCTTGATGGCACTCTAGCCGCTTTTATGAAAAGTAAGTTATCATATATTGTTGAATTCTGCACTCATAAAAATATGTACTAATTGTAAAGTTAGTGAGTTGTGAGTGTCTTGAACTCATTCTATGATAACTGGGGAGCGTAACCAAAGGTGATCATGTTAATATTGATGAGCCGATCACCCAAGTTGAAACCGATAAGGTAGTATTATGAACTTAGCATTTCTGCAACATCATAGGTATCATTATCTCGGTCTAAATAGTTTCGCTACTTCATTCAGGTGACAATTGATGTTGCAAGTCCCGAAACGGGTGTCATCCAAGAGGTAAATTACTAAATTTTAGTAGGGTCCATAGTATCAATTAATTACAATCTCTTTGATGTTATCTTTTTTATTTGTTTGAAGATCTATTATGTTTACGTAATTAATGTTTGCCCGTAAATTTTTTTCGGTTTGTAGCCAAAGAAGGTGACACTTTGGGAACCAGTACCAAGATAGCAATCATTTCAAAGTCTCGGTGAAGGTGTTACACATGTAACTTCATCGGAGAAGGCACCTAGCAAGGTCAAGATCCGAGCCTACTCCTGAGAAAAAGTTGTTCACGATTGTCATGTCCTAGTAGGGATGGTCTCTTATTTCTTCTTATAATCAGGGTTGTTGGCAGTTTTAGTACAAGTGTTATTTTTCATTGTCTGACATAGCCGTCTCCTTAATGCAATCTGTGACAATTGAGAGAAAGAGGGATATACAAAAAGTAATACTAAAATGATAGTTGATTTCAGAAACCCAAAATAAAAATTCTAAAAAATATGGACCAAATACTCTTGCTTGTCTCAATTTAGACTTGCACGCTAGCAATTAAATTTAGTTCTGTTATCCTTAATTTAGTTCTAGCTAATGGATGACATGACATTGCCATAATGGTATGTGATCTAGTTTTTATGACTGTATAATTATTTTGGAAATTGTGATGAGAAAAAAGAAATTCATACTTGAGATCAGTGATTCATGTTACTATTATTTTGGTATCAGGAGTAGAGTGTAGCTTCCAAGGCACGCCACGTTTGGAGCTTATAAAAAATGAGATTGAAAATAATGCATTTTCATACTCTAGAATTGGTCCTAAAAATCTTTGGCCAAGCGTATCGAACTATGTCCTTCAGATTTCATCATTGAATGATCCTCAACTGGCTGTGGCATTCATGTACTTCTTTGATTCTAGTGGTGGGTCATACCAAGAGATTATATCAAGTGCCCAGGCAGAATGGTTTCATTGCAAATCTCAACAGATAAACCTTGATGCAAAGTAGAGGAAGAAACACTACTCAATACTTTTCTATTTTCTCCTTGTGTTTGGGTATCTCAGATTTCTGAAAAGAACATTGTTACAGAGTCTGGTCTTTTTCCTTCTCTTTGTTGTTACGAAGACAGCAAAGTTGAGTAATTATTTTGCAGATTCCAAGGGGGTTCGAACTTCTAAAAATAAAAGGAAAAACCGTAGAAGAAAGGACCTACAAAAGAATATTCCTTCCAACTACGCGTCTTCTTCAAATGAAATCTCTTCTTTGAACAATGCCATTAAGATCCATAATAAGGTCAGCCACCACCATTATGATATATCTGTAATCTTGTTCTTAACTGTTACATTTTTTCCCCAATAGAATATTGTGCAGTTGGTCGTGTACTTTTGGGCAAAAATAGAAGTACATAAAGGGAGTTATCTTGATATGTTCCAGGTTTCAAATGGGTTTGATGCCGCATGCCATAGTGTTAAGGGTCATGGTGATTTTCATAGTTGAGTCTGCATTTTCATATTTTTTTTCCTGACTTGCTATTATTTTTAAATGTGCAGGAAGACTGCTTCTATGACCTGCCTAACAATACTGGGTATCAAATTTTCGTGCTACGTTTACGAAAGACAAGGGACAAAATTTTGAAGTGTACTCTTTTTATATATGTAGATATATACTTTGATTGAAGAACTGTGGTAGCTTTAGATGGTTAATTGTAAAGATAATGAATGATTATGTAATGGATGATTTTATTAAGTTAATAATATTTTAGTTTTTATATTTTTGACATTATTTGTTATAAGGACATTGAGCCAAGCACATACACAAAAAAGAATGTCAAATTTTAATTTGGCAACAATATAATTCGTTACCAAAGCATTGAACAAGTTTTAATATAACAATAATTTTTTATACATTTAGCAACAAATTTTCGTTGCTAATGGCATTAAAAACTTTATATTTGGCAACGAAAAATTAAACCTAATAACAACGGAGAGGATATTGTTGCTAATACTAAATAAAAGGCAACATTTTTTATCGTTGCAAATCATATCAACTTTCGTTGCACATATAAAGAAAGCAAGAACATATAATTTCGCTTTGCTAATCGCATGGACTTTCATTGCTATTGAAAAATAACCAACAACAAACATTTTCGTTCTTTGATTCAAAGATAATGTCGCTTGCAAATAATATAATCAAGAACGAAAATCGTTGCTAAAAAGTTTACATTCCGTAACGAAAGCAAGCTTAGGCAACAATTTTCATAATTTACTGCAACAAAAAATGTCGTTGCAAAATGGTCAATTGCAATGAAAATGCATGGTCGTTGCAAAAAAAATAGTTCATTTCTTTGCCAATTAGCAAGCTTTTGCAACGAAATGGGGTTTTCAGCAACGACATTTTAATTATTCTGTAACAATTCATTTTTTTGTTAAAGGATCGATGTCTCTGTACGAAAGCCAAATTTCATTGCAAAATGTATTACTTTTGGCAACGAAAAAAATACGTTCGTTGCAGAACAATTAGCAACGCCATCATTCTAATCTAAAGACGCAACGACAAAGAAAGTCGTCGTTGCCAAAACCCTTTAGTAATGAAATTTGGCACCTTTAGCAACGAAAAATCAGTTGTTGCTGAAGCCCCATTTTTTTGTAGTGCGTAATATCTGTTCCAATCTGGACCGTTCAATTCAAAAATTCTTCATCCAAACCATGCATTCAAAAATTAGATTTTCAAAATTACATATTTGTCCAAACTTCAAAAATTCTATAAATAGGGAGGCTGTCATTCATTTGGTTTTTACCAATTTAGTGAAAAACAAAGCATACTCTTCTTGCCTACATTCTCTCTAAAATCTTTATATCTCTTCTTACAAAAGTTCTGATTATTTTAGAAAAGAAAATTGGTCCAAGTATTGAGATAAGTCATTTAAGTTTAACTTCTGTTGAATTATTTCTTACTTGTTTTATTCTATATAGATATACGAATATACATTGTGTTACATAATTTTATATATCTATATTTCATCTATTTGTCAAATAAAAGGATACTTGGGCGCTACAAGGCTACTAAGATACACCTCTACGGAGAGGAATTCGAACCGTACGATTCCTTATAGTGTTCAATAACCTTTTATCGATATTATTTATATAAATATCGTAAAATAGATACGACACTTGATAGCTCAAAACGACACTGAGATACTACTCCAAAAGGGTAGTCATCCGAACTGGATTTGAGAATCGTAGTGATCTATTGAAAATATTTATATAAATATCAATTGTAAAAATTATAAATTTTGTCATACTTAGACGCCGCAAGGCTACGGAGATACACCTCTACCAAGAGAAATTAGAACTGTACGATTCCTTATAGTACAAAGTGACATTATTTATAAAAGTTCACATAATAGATAAAATATTCTTATATATTATCTTAGTTAAACAATAATATTTGATATATCACTTTGTGCTTAACTGATTTAAATATTATACTTGATAAATATTTCTTGAAGTAATTTATTCTTTATTTACAAGTATTAACACATAAACATATTTCACATAATACTTGATAAATATTATCTGAGAAATAATTTTATCTAATCCATAGAAAAATACTCTTTATTTTAAAGAATTAATAAATTCTTTATAAAGTGCATTAAAGTTATTTATCTGCTTAAACAGAAGCATTTCTTGAAAAACATAAAAGTTATTTGAACTTTTATAACTGAGCATATTATACATACTTGCTTAATCAGAAGCATCATTCGATCTAAACAAAATTCCTATCTGCTTTAAAGAAGCTCATTGTTGAATATAAAAGTCTTTAAACTTATGTACATATATATCTATTTTTAAATTAATATCTGCTTATTTGAAGAAGCATTCATTTGTACTAAATTCTTATCTGCTTATTTAAGAAGCACATTGTTATAAATCATTTATAAAAGGAGAAAAGTTCAGAGTTAGTTTATTGTATGTAACTAAGAGAAAGACGGCTAATTCTTCAACCAAAACCAGAGTCTTAGAGAGGTCAGCGGGAAGTTGGGTCTCTAGTGTACTTGTGAGGTAAGGAAGAAGTTGTTGTTTCAAGACTAGATCATAGAATAGAACTAAACTAAAAAGGTGGTACAACTAGACTTGAGGAAGGAGCGGGGAGCTTGCTGTCCAAGATAGAATAGTTGAATAGTTGGAAGTTTATTTATAAAACTTTGTAATGTTGAAGGATTTTTTATTATTAATAGTAATAAGATCTCAAGTTCCAAGTAGGGACTTGAGACTGGATGTAGCAACATACCAAGGGGTGTATGTTGTGAACCAGATAAATCTCTGTGTATTGTATGATTGAATTTTTATTATCTTGTATGCTAATTTCTAAAACTGCAAATTAATTACTAAAAATTCAAAAAGGCCTAATATATTTTTTTTAACCTGTAATAATCTATTCAACCCCCCCCCCCCTTCTAGATTATTATTGGACTTTCACATACCATTCAATACCATCTTGGAAAAGTGAACAAGGTAGCTGACGCGTTAAGTAGAAGATCATATGCGGGTACGAGTGCGATATTGTCAACGCAAAGGCCCATTTTGTATGACTTTCAAAGGATGAAGATAGAGTTAAAGACTCCAGGAACCCATGTGATGATGTCAAATATACGAGTAGAAACGACTTTAATCGATAAAGTTAAAGCTGCTCAAGCTACAAACCTGGAGCTGATGCGTATGAAGAAGAGAGTGCAAGAAGGTGCTTTTCCGGAAGCAAGAATCGATGAAGAAGAAATACTTCGAGTCAACTCCAGACTTTGTGTTCCTAACGACCCAGATTTAAAGTATAAAATTATGATGGAGGCACACAACACACCGTTTGTAATCCATCCTGGGAGCACCAAAATGTATCATGATCTTCAACATACATTTTGGTGGAGCAATATGAAAAGAGAGATAGTGGAGTTTATCTCAAGGTGTTTAACTTGTCAACGAGTCAAGGCGGAGCATCAAGTGCCAAAAGGTCCATTGTAACCACTTGAAATTCCAGAATGGAAGTGGGAGCACATTACCATGGATTTTGTTATTGGCTTTCTCAAGGTTTCTCAAGGCATTGATGCGATTTGGGTCATTGTCGATAGATTAACCAAGTCAGCTCATTTCTTACCTATACGAGAAACTTATTCACTTGAACGTCTTGCTCGCATTTACATAAATGAGATTGTAAGACTGCATGGTATGCCATTATCCATAGTTTCTGATTGAGACCCAAGATTCACTTCACAATTTTGGGTTAGTTTGTAAAAAGCTATGGGCACAGATTTACGATTTAGTTCAGCATATAATCCTCAAACGGAAGGACAGTTGGAGAGGACTATTCAAACTCTTGAAGATCTATTAAGACTCTGTGTCCTTGACTTCAAAGGAAGTTGGGACAAGTTCTTGCCATTGGTGGAATTCTCCTACAACAACAGTTATCAAGCAAGTATTGGCATGGCTCCATTTGAGGTGTTGTATGGAAGCAAGTGTCATTCTCTAGTATGTTGGGACGAGGTGGCTGAAGCACCGTTGTTGGGACCGGAGTTGGTATGTATGACTACAGAAAATATTCAAATGATCCGACAACGTATAAAAATGTCACAAGATCGACAAAAGAGTTATGTTGATCTTCATCGAAAGGACGTGGATTTCAAAGTTGGAGATCATGTGTTGTTACGTGTTGCTCCATGGAAAGGAGTTATAAGATTTGGAACGAGAGGAAAGCTCAATACTCGATTCATTGGGCCATTCAAAATCCTCGATCGAGTAGGAACTGTGGCTTATAGTCTCGCCTTACCGCCAAGTATGTCTCGTGTTCATAACGTTTTCACATATCCATGTTATGTAAATATGTGGAAGACCCGAGCCACGTTATTGAGTTAGAACCGGACGAGATAGCGGAAGATTTAACGTACGAAGAGGTACTTGTAAAAATCTTGGATAAGAAGGAACATATTCTACGCTCCAAGGTAATACCTCAAGTCAAAGTTTTGTGGAGAAATCATGATGTTGAGGAAATGATCAGGGAGTTAGAATCTGAAATGAAATCAAGGTATCCTCACCTCTTCGATATACTAGGTACGTACACCAATTTCGAGGACGGAATTTCATAAGAAGGGGAGGTTGTAAGACCCCAACTTTTATGAATAAAGATGAATTTTTCTCAAAATATATTTTTGAATATTATGGTGTGGATTTGTTATAATGTTATAGTTGTGAGTAATATTTATAAATTTTGCAAAGTAAGCAAGTTGTTATAAAATATTCTATTGGTCGGGGAATATTCGGTTTATCAGGGAATATTCCTACGACGGTACAATCATTGATGGACCCCCACAACGGAATTATTGTCGGAGTTAGAAAATGACAAAAATATCTTTTTATAAAAATAACGTCGAAAGTTTTACCGTTAACTGTTAAAATACCCGGTGATAAAAATACAATAATACGCGTGGTTGCATAGTAGCACCCGGTATTGATTATTGATGTTTACGTGAGAAGTCACTCAGTTTTATTTAATTATTGCTATAGTAACTGTTGTATAGTATCTCACGTTATTTGATTCAATTATTGTTATAATATTTTATATTATTAAATCAATAATTGAGATGACAAGTTAATCATATTATTATTTGCATAATTAACAATGTCTAGAAAGTTCTGTCAAGGAAAGGGGTTTGGTCACCTAATTACGCGCCAATAGGGAAAAATCCTTATAGAAAAGTCCCCTCTTTCTTGGGAACGATCTGGTTGTTAATATTGCGAGTTATAATAATGATGAATAAATGTTGTTAAAAATATTGAGGGAATTTTTTATGAAGTATTTATTGTAATTTTTGCTTATTATTTGGACCCTCATTTACCCATTTTTCAAAATAATCGGTAGAAAGTTATTCAGAATATATATATATATATATATATGTAATAAAGGTTGGGGCCACATCGGGGGCCACGTGTGGGGCCCACATGTGGAAGAAAAAAATGAAATGTTTGGGAAGTTTGTCACGGGTGTACTTATATTTATATATATATATATATATATATATATATATATATATATATATATATATATATAATAAGTTTTGTTTTTTATGAAAAATAGAATATATTATATTTTATTATGCATAGTATTTGCATAGTAAATCATGTGAATTTTTAGAAATCGTCTAATTTCTCACTGTGCATCCATGATTTTTTCCTTACTGTGCATCCAAATAGTATCCTTTCATTCTCATATAAATAAAATGCTTAGTTTAGAATTGAAAATCACACCAGAATCAGAAATTTCTTCTTCTATAATATTGAGCGTATTTCTTTCGAGTTTTAGGAAGCTTTGAGTATAGAAAACAGTGGAAGTTTTCTTCAATAATATCTCCGCTATACCAGTTGGAATACTCTCCTAGCCTTTTTAAGGTAACTGATATTATTTTTGTTCAGTATTCGTAAGAAATAATATTTTCTTCCATACTCTGTAGTATGTAAGTAATATTATTTCATTTCAGATTCTGAATTCTACACTCATTTTGTTAAAGTATTGCTTCTACTCCTTGAAATTAGTATAATATCCTTAAAATTTGTGTTTCATCTAGTATCTTTTCATGAAAATATTATTCTGAGCATTCTTGATAATTTTTAATTTTTTCATGTCGGAGTACTATTCACGGGGTACTATTCCCAAAGTACTATTCACGGGATACTCTTCACTCAGGTACTATTCACCCGGGGTACTATTCATGACAAAAATTAATTTTTTTTCGGTCCAAATCATTTTTTATAGAATATTATTCATGAATTTTACTCCACAAAGCAGTATCATATTGACAATTTGGACATTATTGAATTCTGGATAAATTAAATTATAAATCTTTAAAAATTTATCATTTGCTTTCTTTTAATTGAATTCTTATATCATTGTCATCATCCTCATGCTTATATTGTGATGAAAGTCCTCTTTGGTCGTAGTGCATAGATGGACTGTTGATTGGTATGATTATAACCAGGGATTATTCGGTATAATCATGACCCGTAATATTACAAATGATGTGGTAAAAGTCCTCACTGGCCCGTAGTGCATTGCTGGACAGTTGTTGGCATGATCATGACCATTAGTGAAAACACGAATATCCTTGGCCCGTAGTGCATGGATAATTCGTGGTAATGATACTAATGAATATCCTTGGCCCGTAGTGCATGTATAATTCAGTGATGTGGATTATTTATTAAGTTGAGTCTCAGCGATAAAATTGATGATAAACTTTCTAAACCATAGAAGATAGTAGATATCATGCTCTACTTGACTCTTTTAATGGATTGTTTGTTCTGCTGCAGTTAAACTTGATATTTATTATATTTTATCAGTTTAACACTGTTGAAGGCTAACGATAATTTATTCTGCATTATCTTAGTCATAATATTTCTTACTGGGCTAGTTGAGCTCACCCTTTTTCTTTCATTATTCTCTTTAGGAAATAAGAACGTAGTTGGGACTAGTCGGGGAACGGAGTGATGGTCCGAGTTGGTGGCTATAGTAGTCCTCACTATTCTATAAAATAGTGTGATAATAAATGTAATGAGGACTCCATTTGAGTTTTGATATTATCTAGAAGACAATATTCGTGTAAAAACTCTCAGCTACCCTTTTGTCGTATTGTATGAAAATAGTTTATATTAAAATTTTGTACCATGTATTTGGCGACTCAGAATGGGTGATGTCTACCTATTTTGGGGGCGTCACAGGGGGTGTTTAGCAAAAGTAATTGTTCCTCCACCCAAAAAGGTGAAAATAGGACTAAAAATAATAAATTGTATATTCATTGGTTATACTAATAATAGCAGTGCATATAGATTTTTGGTTTATAAATCAAAGATAGAAAAAATAAATGAAAATAATATTATTGAGTCAAAAGATGTTGAATTCTTTGAAACATTATTTCGTAATAAAAATGAACAAGAGTCAAGTTCTAATGAACAAGAAACAAGTTCAAACAAAAAAACTTATGACACTGTTAGTGACAATGATCTTAGATTAGAAGATATTGATGAATCTAAACGTAGTAAACGTGCTAGAATATCAAAATCTTATGGTCCTGATTTTTTAACTTATTTGTTAGAAAATGAGCCTCAAACTTATAGAGAAGCGGTGTCGAGTCCCGAAGCTCCATATTGGAAAGAGACTATAAATAGTGAAATAGAATCCATTTTGCACAATCATATTTGGGAATTAGTAGATCTCACACCAGGCTCTAAACCTCTTGGATACAAGTGGATATTCAAGAAAAAAATGAAAGCAGATGGATCTATAGACAAATATAAAGCAAGATTTGTAATCAAAGGATACAAGCAAAAGGAGGGTTTGGATTATTTTGATACGTATTCTCTTGTGACAAGAATATCCTCAATTAGGATGTTAATAGCCATTGCAACTATATATATAATTTAGAGATACATCAAGTGAATGTGAAAACAACCTTCTTAAATGTAGATTTAGAAGAAAAAATTAAATCTACATGGAACAACCAGAAGGCTTTATTATTCTAGGACAAGAAAAGAAAGTATGTCGTCTTGTGAAGTCCCTTTATGAATTAAAATAAGCACCTAAACAATGACATAAAAAATTTGACAGTGCAATGTTGTCAAATGGTTTCAAGATAAATGAGTGATAAATGTGTGTATGTCAAGGATATTGAAAAAGAGTTTGTCATTATTTGTCTCTATGCTCATTATGGGTAGTAATAATGAAATCATTAAAACTAACAAAAGAATGTTAAATAAAATATTTGACATGAAAGACATGGGTGTTGCCGATGTAATACCCATGAATTTTATAAATAATACTAGTATTGAGAATAAAAATATTTGAATAACTTTATTGAATACATATATAATATGTATGTCTCGAAAAGGGAAAATTCAATTTAAATTGAGTTAAATGTGTGATGAGTAGGTAATATGGTAGAAATGATGAAAAGCTTAAATTAAGCTTATGTGATATTCCTTGTGTGGCATGATAGAGGATTAAGTAATTATTTGATAAAATTAATCAAGGAGTGAACAAATATTGTGTTGGATTAATAATTATTTCTTGTACTATTATTAGTATTATCATTATTGTTTGATTAACTGTTGTTATGTGCAACCATATATGATATGTGAGTGGTAGTGTAATAAAGTTACCTTGTGATTAAAACATAAGGTGGGATATTAAGAATAATAAAATGATGAGAATAATTAATGTATAAGACTATATAGTAAAATTAAGCTGAAATATATAATTTACTAAGTGGAATAAAGAAGCTTATATAGCATTATGGTGTATGGTAAATTAAATTACATTGGTATTTTCAATGTATGGGGAAAAAAATTAAATTTAAGTAAATATATATTTACTATTAAATATTTATCTCCATAAGTTATGTGTATTTGGGATAATAAAGTTTATGAAAAATAATGAGTTAGGAATACCCGACTAAATTATATTCTAACCCAATTTAAATATTATTTGGGTTAAACCAATGTATTTGGACTATATGATTATATGTATATGTGACCCTAACCTATCATAAGGTAATAGCATTTAATCATTTAAATTACACTTTATAAGCTAAAAAGGGGAGTAAAACCTAAGTATAATAGTCTCCATTTTGTTAATGCTGGGAAACTAAAAGAGACTTGTCCCATTTTGTTAGTCACATTTTTATATCAGTCGTGTATAGCTATAGAGCCTATTCCCTCTTTGCTGAAGAAACCAAAAAAGCTAGAAGATGGTGATGATGGAGGTGGGAGTGGCCCTAATTGTGAAATTTAACTATTCAATCTATGCCCAACATCTTCTTCGTTCTTCCATTGGTTTGATTCAATGTGCAAGACCCAAATCTAGTCCATGGCTTCTCTATAAATAGAGACCTTCTTCTTCTTTCTTCAGCACTTGAAATTCTGAGAATTCTAGTCCAAGTAGAGAGTGAGTGCTGAGAAATTGGGGAGCAATCAAGGATTAGGAGCAAGAATTAACTTCACAACTTCAAGAGGTAATGTCCTAAACCATGTTGTTGATTTTAAGTTTGATAGTTCTTAGAAATATGCATGAATACTTGTTATTTGAGTTAAAAATTAATGGTTTAAGCTTGATGTAATATGTAAATTATTGTTGGATATCGTTAGTATAGTCGAATATGAAAACAACGAATGTTAAACGATTCAATTTGGTCCAGAAACGATTCTGTAATGAGAAAAATCGCTAAACATGTTAAACTTTAAAAAAATGGCATGAACTTTGAATTTGATTCTTAAATTTGGTTGTTTATATGATTTGAGTTGTTAGAATCATGCTATGTATGTTTGGTAGTGAGTTTGTGGAGTATATATATAGTGGGTATGCTTAAATTGATGTTTGTTTGTGGATTGGGGAAGTTTGGTTCGAAGCAGGGGAGAAATAAATGAACTATAGGAGCCATGTTCATAATGTCGCCATGGCGCTTTTTCAAAGACAATATAGTGCCACCGGTACCGGCCTCTCGACAATTAAATACACATGACAAATGGGTGACAGAGAGACTAATATTGTGTTGTTATTTATTCAGACCTTATAACCTAACCTAAATTAACCCAAGGAACATGAATAAGTTGTAAAAATGTATGAAGACGTATTGTAAGTTGTTTTAGTTGGCATGAGGTTTAAGTTATAGAATTATTGAAGAAAATTTAAAGGTTGAAAACCAAACTCGATAAATCTTGTATCTTTTGAATTCTGACTTTTTGAGCATGTGTATGTAACTTAATTAAGTTTATAAGTGAGTATGAAATGTGGTTTGAAGATGCTTTGCATACTTAGTTTGTTTAACATGAGATTTCCTAAGGCAAATATGTAAACTATTCAATGTTGTTTAAAACGAGTTTCAAGAGTAAAGCTATGTCGACTTGGAATACATGAATCAAATACGTGCAAGCATGCATAGTAAAGAATGTTTAGCATTATTATATGGTTTAATGAATACTATGGTTAGTTTTTGATGTAATAAACTCTCTTAGCTTTGTAAAATGGAAATTTATGAATAAAACTACCAATTGTTTGAAAGTAAATAGAAAAGACCAAACCTAGTTTAAAAGTCCCTTAACATGTATGCGTGAATGTCTTAAGCTATAATATATGACTCAAGTAATGTTTTAAGTGTACAAGAATGTAATGGGTATATAGGACCAAGAACCTAAATTTTTTTACAAGTCTTCTTAAATAAACTTTTAAAAGTAAAGTCATTAATGGTTACGTAGCTACCTGGTTTGATAGAAAGTTAATGTATGGTCCAATCGTGCAACTAAGATAGAACTTGATATATGCTTACGTTGTTGAACACGTATAAGATTGTTGGTTTATATATAGAGCTTGAATAACTAACGAATATATATATATATATATATATATATATACATAATTATGATAAAATAGGACCTTGTGGTGATAGTAAGCTATAAGTTGGGAATCGACACAAAAGGCAAGTTTCCTAACTTCATTTGATTTTCGTATTGAATGCAAGTTTTCTAACTTTCACAACCTTGGATATTGTGCAAGTTTATTGTTACATCAATTATATGTTTGAGCGAATCATTCTTTTGATATCTAGACTCTTAGAAATTGTTCTTAAGTGTATTGAGAAAGGCGTCTAGGCCATTTGATTCGGCTAGACTAGTATCTATAAATTTAAAAAGTTATCCAAACCAATTGCTTTAGTGCGGATAGCTTATAAATCTAATAAGAAGAACAACCCTCTTAGAAGGGGAAATTATATTATCGGGAAACCAACGTGGGAACAAACAACATGTTTAAATGTTATGCATAACGTAGAGTATTTTAGGCTGATCACCTATTATACTTGTTTATATTGGATTATCGATATAATACTGTTAATTCTAGCAGGAGTTCTTGGTCCATAAGGACTACTTAGTGTTGGGACCTTTGAATTCTTTTAAAATCCTTCGGTCTATAATGACTCGTTATTTAAAAATTCAAAGGACAGATTTGGAGTTATTGATACTTCTTTGATTGTGACGTTTTTCCTTAATTTCCTGAGCTATCATTTATCATTATATTCTTGATATTATGAACTTATTATCATAACTGTCTACCCTTATTGCTATATTACTTGCTGGGAAATTTTTTTGCTCATCCTTGCTTCCTTAAATATTTCAGTTAAGGCAGAACAGTGTGAACCCTCAGGAAAGGATAATGGCAAAGGAAAGGCTACAACGTAGCTTTGTTCTTCTATGTTCTTAATTAACTACTATGTTTTTTTAAGATTTAACTATGGTTATGTAATAAGACTTAGTTATGGATTATGTATTAAGTATGTTTTAAGTTACGTGATGTTTTAGTAACGGTTACGAGGCTTGGGCAAGAATATTTATATTAAATCAACGTAAATTATTCTATTATTTCCGTTGTTTGAGACTTTAGTCTGTTATTGAAATTTGAATGTGAGCACAAAATTTGAGGTACATGTATCTAAATTTAGGGGCATCACAGCCGATGTAATATTAGGAATTAAAATTTCTAAAACATCGGAAAGGTTAGTATTATCACAATCACACTATATTGAGAAAATACTCAAAAAATTTAATCAATACGATTGCAATCCTATGGGAACACCGGTAGATATAAATCTACACTTGTCTAAAAATAAAGGAGAGAACATATCACAACCTGAATATGCACAAATAATTGGAGGCATTATGTACGTAATGAATTGTACACGTCCTGACATAGCATATTCGGTCAATAAATTAAGTAGATTTACAAGTAATCCAGGACAAGATCACTGGAAAGCGATTGTAAGAGTTTTAAAATATTTAAAATACACTCAAAACTTTGGATTACACTACTCAAGATATTCAGCAGTACTTTAAGGATACTGTGATGCGAACTGGATATCAGATACAAAAGACTCTAAATCCACTAGTGATTTTGTGTTTACACTAGCTGGAGGAGCAGTATCATGGAAATATTCTAAACAAACATGCATTGCTCGATCAACGATGGAATCTGAGTTTATTGCATTGGATAAGGTTGAAGAAGAAGCTAAGTGACTTCGTCACTCTTTAGAAGATATTCTTATGTGGCCTAAACTTGTGCCGTCTATTTGTATCCATTGTGATAGTCAATCAGCAATTGGAAGGGCAGAAAGTCGCATGTATAATGGTAAGTCTAGACATATTTGTCCTAGACACAATACCACAAAATAATTTCTCTAATGACATTATATCTATTGAGTACATAAAGTTTAAAGAAAATATAGCAGATCCGTTAACTAAAGGTTTGATTAGAGAGCAGGTAAAAATAACTAAGAGGGGAATGGGTTTAAAGCCTATAAACAAGGATCGTCATGATGGAAACCCAATTTGGTTGGCTAGAGATCCCAAGATATAGGTTCAAAGTGACAACTAAATTGTGAACGATTCAACCAAATCACTATAAAGAATTTAATTTCTTCTGCTAATTCCTATGATACGAGATAGTGATACTTGCAGCGGTTTCAGGATAAGCTATGCTTTTAATGATTCTTAAATATTGATAAACAAGTGGGGTAAGATAAAATACTCTTATTAAGAATCACTTATGTGAGTGTGAACTGAGTCAATTCTATGAGAAGGATAATGTTATACTTCTCTAAAGCACTCATAAATCCGGGATTGTTCGGGGTCGATATGAACAAAATCATGAGAACCAAATAATGTCCGGAAAGATTTTGTGTGAATTACTATTGTCTCGATTTACACAAACTATTGGCCAGTTCAAGACATCACGTTCACTAGTCAAGCAGTAAACCCGAATAGTCTTTCACAAGGGAAGGTTCAAAGCAAAAAGCCACATCTCTCTATTCAGATGATTTTCAATTTTGTATCTCTCTCTTAGAGTCTGCATAACATTTTCATAAGGCTGACATCCAATTTCATTCATGTGTGGGATTGTTAGAATTTGAGCCTAAATTGAAGACCGTGTCATTAATTATTTGAAATGATTCTGCGTATCAATGTGTTTTACTCTATTAGTAGATTAAATTAAGTATTTGAAAGCTCAAATCCATGGAGTAATGAATGAAAAATTAACTCCCAAAGATCACCCTTAAAAATGATAATAAATACTTGTGGGAAGTCAAGTCCCACATCGATTAAGAACTAAAATATTAATTGGTTCATATACAATAAAGTTACTATTGGGTTTAGGCCCCAAGGGGCATCCCACTTTTGTGAAAGGGAGATGACTTAGCTATGGTTTGGTTCGAACCCACACCCATGCAGGACTCGTGGGTCTGGGTATATAATTTTTTTTACTTATTTTATTTTAGTTCTATTATCAAAATTGTGTCGTTTTGATAAATGTTATTTATTATTAAAATTGTGTCATTTTGAGAAGCATTCTCTGCCAAACGGACGTCAATACTACGTCATTTTGGGAAGCGTTATCTTCCTGAATGGACGCCCCAAAATTACATCGTTTTTGTTTGAACGAAAATGTCTTTTCTGCTAAACTTAAAACTACGTCGTTTTTTGTTCTGCTAAGCCTAAAACTACGTCATTTTTTTGTCCGGACGGACGCACCCTTTATGCTAAGGCTTAAAATTACGTCATTTTGGCTAAATAATACATTTTCAAGGGGTTGTGTCCCTTCTGATGGATCATTAATCACTCCTATAAATAGATAGGGGCGACCATTTAATTCATTCAAATCATTGAAGCATATTCTTCTAAGTCTTCATTATTTCATTAATTATTCATATTCATTTATTTTAGAGAAAGATAAGAGCATTTTTGGTTTGTTGAGTGTGTTATTTGTAGTGATGTTATAACACACGTTGCCATTGTATCCTGTGAGACAAGTGTTATCAACTCTGAGCACCGTACAAAGGGTATAATTATTTTAAGGACACAGTACTAAGTACTAGCCTTGACAAATTTATTTATGCAGTTTAGTTTACTTCAAATAAGTTTATATATATATATATATATATATATATATATATATATATATATATATAGTGTTCATTCATTTTTACTAATATTTTTTTTAATTTTTTTTCAAAAGTTGGAATATTTTGAAAGAAAATGACAATAATAACACTTATGAAGTTGGAACATTTTGTGATGTAGATTACTGAATTGAAAATTGCAATTAACTAATTAAACTACAAAAAAAAATCTACGACGTCTAAATCAGGATTTGTTTTTCTTAAGTGGCGTGCTAATAAGAGTGCTCATCGGTAAAAAATTGAACCCCAAGACCAAAAATACCGAACCCAGATTGGATCTCAATTACTAAAAAAAAGAAGGCAACCAAGTGCATCAATTACCGATTTGATGCAGGTCAAAGACAAAATCGGTATCAATTTTTTTCTTTTCGGTTTTTCGATTATACCGAACAATTTTCGTTCTTGATTATATTATTTAATAAATCGACATTATCTTTGAAATATGTTTGTTGTTAGTTATTTTTCAATAACAATAAAAGTCGTCGATTAACAACATTATATGTTGTCGTTTCTTTATATGTGCAACGAAAGTTGATATGATTTGCAACGATAAAAAATGTTGCATTTTATGTTGATATTAACAACAATATCATCTCCGTTGTTATTAGGTTAATTTTTCGTTGCCAAATATTATATTTTTAATATCATTAGCAACGAAAATTTGTTGCTAAATGTATAAAAAATTGTTGCTATATTAAAACTTGTCCAATGCTTTGGTAACGAATTATATTGTTGCCAAATCAAAATTTGACATTCTTTTTTGTGTACCTGACTGGCTCAATGTCCCCATAGAAAATAATGACAAAAATACAAAAAACTAAAATATTATTAACTTAATAAAACCATCCACTACATAATCATTCATTATCTTTACAATTAACCATCTAAAACTACCACAATTCTTCAATCAAAGTATATATCTACAAAATCCGCGGGCCATACTATCTTGCACATTCCGCACGAAGTTTTCGCACGAAGTCTACGCAAATCCAACTGTTGACTATGCCCCCATTAACCATTTTCTAAAATAAAGTATATTAATATTTAGAAATATGATGCTTCAATAACTTATACATGACAACATATATAGAACAGAAGATGGACAAACCCACAATAATTCGGACCCACGTAATAGCAAGCATTAATTAATGATTATATACTTCAATGTAGAAGCCTCCGATCATAATATAGAGCCTACTGAACAATTTCCTGCTAGAATAAATAATATGCTTTGTAGTTTGTATGTACACAGTATACTTGGCCATTGCAATTTATTTTACTACATACTACGTTCTGAACCTACTATACAAAACCATCAATACATCACCCACTGACTATTTGAATTCTTGAGCATGAGAACTATCAAAATTTAAGAAAACGCAATATATTCCCATGAATCTAACCAATGGTAATACTACATAATGACTGCTATTGAACATCATATAACAAGCACCTTCAAAATATTTTTTCCAAGACAGTGATTAAAAATGATTTCATACCTTTAGGGATAAAGCAGATCAACAATTACACGAGGTAGAATTTTACAGAATCAGGGATGACTCCACAAGTAACGTGAATTCTAAGAGCAATATGAACAAATTATCCAACCGAAGAAGCAACAGTGTCCTTGATATACTTTATTTGTGCAACACACTTTACATGTTACCTACAATGTAATTATATAATCTATTCAATCACATTTTTGAAAGATAAAATTATGCAGACTTTGAATCAAATTCTCGTCCGTTTAAAGCGTCCAATTCTTTTAGCCAGGGTTCTAGGATTACTAGCGAAAAATATTTTGAGTGTTTTGAGTTGGAAGGTGCTTTCAGCAATTTATTACGAGCACAAGTATAGGTGGAGTTTATAATTTCATAAAAGGAATCAAAGTAGTCCTAACCTGATATAGGTGCTATTTCTAGGTAATTCCATGATACCAATATGAATTGTATACTGTAATAAGTTAAAAAAACACACATCTAAATGCATAACTATAAAATGGGTGATTCATGAAAGTAGTGGATTTATATGAAATTGTAATGCTACCACCAAATTCAACTAACACAGACAATCTACATGCTAGAGTGTAGTAGTTTTAGTTTAAAGGCAAATATTACCTTGTTCGCCATATTCCGTTGCCCAACTTGGGGCAGACAATCCTTCTCACGACCTGTCTCATGGTATTTTAGCTGAGCACACAAAACACAATAGTCATTCATTGACCAAGTCAAAGCCTTCAAGAAAGCATTTGCAAGAGTATGCCTCGACATTTTTAAAACATGCTTTGCCAAGCAGCATTGGAAAACTTCACTAACAAATTTAACTAACAAATTTCACTAAAATGTTACTGACAATGACGATCTACATGCTAGAGTGTAGTAGTTTTAGTTTAAGGCAAATATTACCTTGTTTGCCATATTCCATTGCCCAACTTGGGGCAGACAATCCTTCTCACGACATGTCTCATGGTATTTTAGCTGAGCACACAAAACACAATAGTCATTCATTGACCAAGTCAAAGCCTTCAAGAAAGCATTTGCAAGAGTATGCCTCAACATTTTTAAAACATGTTTTGCCAAGCAGCATTGGAAAACTTCACTAACAAATTTACTTAACAAATTTCACTAAAATGTTACTGACAATAGATGTACTAATTCACATATCTTCACAGACTGTTCTAGAAAACTTCAACTCATACAAATGCTAAGAAGAATGCACTTTTTCCTTTTGTTTGGAAAAGTTTAAGTAAATTGTGCATACCAGAGCCAAAGTATATTGTACAAGGTAATTGTGGTAAGCTGCTCCTTTAGGCTGCAAAATATGAAGCATATTAGATATTATAATCTGAGGACAGAAACATGACTGATTAAGGTAAATAAACATTACAAGCCAGACTTTTGCAATGACTTTAACAACAGCTTCGTGAGTAGCAAAATTATTGGGAACTTGGCATCAATCATTACATGGCAAGCAATTAGGCAGTACAAAAGCTGCTGTAATGCTGGAAGCTGTTCCAATAGCTCTTCACCACTCAAAAGGCATATTCTACTATGCATCTGAAATAACAAAAAATACTTAAAATTTGATATTACGAAATGGTGAAAAGAATAAGTTTACCAAGAGGGCTGGAATCATCCTTAAAATTGGATATATGCAAAACTTGTCCCCTATGTGCGTAGTTTAGTAATTCCTCTCTAAAGGTAGGATCACCCTCCCTCAATGTCCTATGAATTACTATCAAATTATTTATTGCAACCTGTTAACAATCACAAGGTAAGAGACAAAAAGGTCGACAAACAAAGATCCTACTTCACTGCCTTTAGATTATACTCCCCTAGTTCCACAAAAAGAGTCACATTTATAAATTTGTAAACTTTAAGGATATGTTTCATTCCATGTTTATGCCTAAACAATAAGTATATAGTTTAGTAGTAGTGGTATGGTAGTGAAATTGTATTGTTATACTTGAGGAGATTGTGTCATTTTATAATATCATTGATTTAAAAAAAGAAAAAAAGAGACTATTTTGTGAAACAAATTTTATTTGCAAATGGGTATCTTTTTGTGGAACAGAGGGAGTATAAAACTAATTAATTAGTAATAAGTTAAGCTAGGGAATCTCAATGTTAGACTGAATATATTAGTATAAAATTAGAGATAATAAGTTGTCTTCAACTTACTTTGTGTAGCAGTGATCCGCATCTTTTGAGGATCTATTGGTAGTTGGTACATTTAAAAAAATCCTTCAAAAGTCAAGGGCATCACATGAGCCTACTTTTGATGTCTTACGTAACATACTGTGTAAAAAAAACACAACCAGGACTGCAAGATTACTAAAAACGACATTAATAAAAAGATACATTGATTCATAACAATCGTCCACAATTTCATTAAATTAAACACTAAACAAATTCTCTAAACATATCAACTACAATCTTATTCCAAGTTAGAGATTCTTAATGCAATATTATCTCTCATTCCAAGTTTAGTTGTAGTGAGATCCGGAAAAATGAAATCTAGAGGTGAAGGAAGACTTTCTTTCTAATTGCTTCTGCCACATTGAAGTTTTTCTATAACTTATTCAGGTGCTAATATTTCACTTCTAAAACCAAATGAGAAAGATTTTATAGCCATTAATGACAATGTTGCAATCAGTTGGCTTCAGCCCAAAACGTAGGTAAATCATCACCAACCTTATGGAATCAATATATGATATATATGACCCAATAAATCGTATGTGCAGTTCTAATAAAACAAACTGATAGTCCTCTGCAGATTTTTTAATAGCATGAAAACTTAAGTGGCAATAGCTAAGCAGCTAACAGATAGATATAGTAAAATGGTGGGAATTCTAGAAAGAAAGTACATCAACTCAAAAGAGAACAAGGACAGAAAACTCACGCGCATCGTCTGATTCAGTATAATTAATATAACAAACATCCAACATTCAGGATCAAAAATTTCCAGTAAAAAAAAAGACCACCCTCTATTTATGGTTTTCTAACTTAAAGCACCCAGCAAATTCTTGTGATCAAAAACTAAAATTTATAGGGACTTGATAAGTTATCTTCTAATTACCAGAAATTTGCAGTAGTAGTAGTTTTGAGGAAAATATGAGGTACACTCATGTATAGTGCAAAAATATAATTTTGCACCAATATATTTATATCCAAAACCCAGGTATGTAAACAGAACCCAAGTTACTGAAAATTACTAAAATTAAGCTGCTCACATATTCCTAATTAAGCACAACCCACCATACAACAATTCATTCAATCAATCAATCAAACATTTGAACACCATAAATTAACAAAAAATGGAATTGAATCGAAACCTACGGGCTCTAAAATTACAGTCAAAATTAAAGAGGTAAGGAAGAAGAAACATAACATAATACATATCAAATATTTGGTCTAGGGTTTGGTACCTAACACCAATCGAAGGAGTAGAAGGAGTAGCAGGAGTAACAGTCACGGAGGGAAGTAGGGAGAAGCCAACAAATTGACGGATCGAGCGCACAGAGAGAGAGGAGCAGAGATTCAATTTTAGCGGTTGCGTACTTTGTTTATGTTGGAAGAGCAGGATCACTTTTTAGGTTGAAAGGGGTAGTGATGAGTAATTTAGCAAAATATAAAGGGGTAAAATAGTCATTATATTTTGTTAAACTAATTATAATTTATAAATCATTTTTAAATAAGTTACAAATTTTTACATATTTATTTTTAAATAAGTACAGGGCAAAAACATATATTTAAGGGGTTGAAAACTATTTCACAGCACCAAATCCTATTCTACTAAAGAAGTAAACAAAATAATACAAATAACTCATAATGCTTATGCACTTTATATATATACAACATAAAAAAACAAGTAAAGCTATTAATTTTTGGGTTCACCAATTTCCCAGAATAACAAATCTCAGAGCAGCAAAGAAAAGACCAAATTTCTTATGAGTTGTCCCTAAAAACATAACCATTTCTTTTTTGCATTCAAAAGTTGAATGTAGATTGTATATTTTGCAGTCAAATGTTAAATGTGTGGCTGAATATAATGATGTAACAGTAAATCATATTTGAATTGTAATTTAAAATATTGATTACTCTGGTATAAATTTTTCGCATTTGTTTCGATGCAAATAAAGATGTTTAACGATTCAAATAAATTTTTATCATTTTCAAAATCTTAAATTTCAAAATAAATACTCTAATTATAAATATAATTAGAATAAGAATAAATAAATATATAATGAGTTTTAAAGTATAGTTCATTAATTAATGAATGTTAATTTATTTATTTTTAATAAATACAATAATCAATACTATAAATTACAATTCAAATAAGTTTTCATCATTTTCAAAATCCTAAATTTAAATTTCAAAATGAATGCTCTAATTACAACTATAAATATAATAAGAAAATAATAATAATGAGTTTTTAAGTATAAATATTTTGTTCTAAATTACAATTCAAATAAGTTTTCGTCATTTTTGAAATCCTAAATTTCAAAATGAATGCTCTACTTATTAATGTTTAAATGTCCATTAATAAGTAGATGTCTATTTATGTGTGTGGAGTAATACCTTGTAGTGTTTATAAATATTTATAATCTATAGTTAGATTCAAAAGTTTAAATTGAATATTTAATTATTTTTTCTCAAATACTTGATTAAAACTTTAATAATATGTTTATGGGGACTTTTATTTATTATTTATCATCAATACTCTACTTAAATTTGAATTCATAATCGAATTCGATTTGGATTCAATTGCATTTATATATTATAAAAAAAATGTATTGAGTACCAACTCAAATATGCATCAAATCACAATCGAGAGTTCAAGTAATTTGAATCTTAAACGAGTCGAGTATAATTATTGTAGCCACTAAACTCCGTCAAATAAGGCCTGTCATCCCCTAGAATTCTTAGCTTATTCTCTCCAACACTACTGTTTGCTTGAGAATCTGACATCATATAGAAAATACACAAGCATTTGTCTTTAGAACTGATAAATACAATTTTACAAATATAAGAAAGAGAATTTATGGCATGTAAACAACGAAGGAAAATGGTAATGCAAATTTAGTATGTGAAAACCAAAACAAAGTCTCAAACAAAGCATTTTGCAAGTGATAATGAAGATAACAAAGCATTATTCCCTTAAACATTTCATCAGCATAATAACATGTACATTAAAGTACTGAATCTGCTCCACAAGTGTCTATTGTTTTATGATCTTCAGATATTTTTTGATCTTACAATAAGAATCAAGAACCTAAAATAACCGATCCTTCTAAATCAAAAATAACATTATCTAAGTATCCATTCCAATATTACCAGATTAATCACAAAGCTGAAACACTTGGCAAAATAATGGAATACTTTATTCCAAAACACAGAAGCACCAATTTGAATAAATTGCTCCTACTTGCTCCTATAAATCCTTTAGCAATACAACCCATTAAATTGATAAGGAAAATATTCCTTCCATGAAAAAAATATTCCTTAAGTTTTCACTTCTTATCAACAATACAAAAGAAAAAAATATGTTTATATCAAAAATTGCCTCTCCAGAGATTTAAACTCGCAACCTCACATTTAGAATTTTGGTCATATGACCACAAGAGCAATATGGATCAACTATTAATATCTTGTAAGGATTAATATTTATATCAAAACATGAGATTTTCCCCATATATTCCTTTCTTCTCCTTCATTACATACCATAACTAATTGTGATAATAATAATAATAATAATAATAATAATAATAATAATAATAATAATAATAATAACATTCATAATAATAATAGTACTGATAATAATAATAATAATAATAATAACAATAATAATAATAATAATAATAAAAAAATAAATAAAATAAATATAAGAAAAATTTAAAATTTACCTTCAATTTGTAACACCCACTAAATTCTAACTTCACATCGAATAAATAGACTCGAATTTAAAATTTTATACAATAATTATAAAAAAAAAAAAGACTTTTACCACTAAATTATTATGAATTTATGGTTATTGGTACGCATACATACAATTCAACTTAGATTTTCACGAGGGTATTCAAGTAATTTACAACAAATCAAATTAGTGTAATGTGGAGTATCATCACTACTAAAATCAAGTCATTGTCGTGTTTGACCCCAAAAGCGAACTTGCATCATCACATTCATATATATCTACATAGACAAAAAGAAAGAGAAATAGAAAAGACACCTCAGGTGAGGAAGGTGTAGTAAACTGTAGAGACTCGGGAGTAATAACAATAACAATTATTATTATTATTATTGTTGTTGTTGTTGTTGTTGTTGTTGTTGTTGTTGTTGTTGTTATTATTATTATTATTATTATTATTATTCTCCTTCAAATAACTAATTGTTATTATTATTATTAAAAATAATAATTACTGGATATATGGTTGAAGCATACAAATCGAACGACACTTAAAAAAGTTTTTTTTTAGATTTAAATCCAAGTTTTGTCTTCTTCTCCTCGTACATTTTTAAATCTAAAGCTTTTGACTTCTGATTCATAAAGTAACTTTAAAATTTTGATTTATAAAGTAACTTTAAAAAAAATCAAAAAAATTCAAATCTAACGCCACTTAAAAAAAAGTTGGTATCAGTTTTTTTTTTTGAAAAAAAAAGAAACTTAAATTCATTTTAAAAAAAATAGTAGTAATTTTTTTTAAAAAATATAATTTACAAAAAAGAGATTCCAATGTTGGTACTGATTTTTAAAGTGGAGTTGGTACAAATTTTTTTTTTTTAAAAATAAAATTCATTTTTTAAAAAAGCTTGGGTTAAATTTTTCTTAAAAAAATAATCGCTTAAAAAAAAAGAGATTGCAATGATGGTTCAAATTTTGATGGAATATATGGGGGAAATGTCATGTTTTGCTATAAATATTAATCCTTGTAAGATTTTAATAGTTGGCCCATGTTGCTCCAGTGGTCATATGATCAAAATTCCAAATGTGAGGTTATGAGTTCAAATCTCTAAAGAGGCAATTTTTGAAAAAAATTCAAAAGACCTGCCACGTCAGCAACGGACACGTGTCAAATTTTAATATTAAATACCACGTCAGACCTGCTGACGTGGCATAACTACAATTTATACAACTTATATGTACAATTTATATTAGTAAATTTTAATTGATTTTTATGATCAATTATGAATGATGGTGTATTTGATATGTCTCCCATTTATGATATGTATTTTTACAACTTTAAATGGTTGTGATTTGTTAGTAATTGGTCAATATTTTTTTATTTTTACTTTTTATAAATAAATTGAATAAATTGTTTATTAGGTGATTGACATTTGAATTCGGATATTTGAATAACTTGTTTATTCGAATAAAAAATAGAAATGAATATGTTCCGCATTTGGACATAATTTTTAAATACTAAATACGAATATTTTTTGACAATTCTCCGAATACCGAATATGGTCTCACAAAAACATGCTTATTGAGATTATCTTAATTTACGGTAATATTTTAATAGTCGTTGCAAAAAGTTGTATAAAATATGCAACGAAAATAAAAATTGTTGCCAATGAATAAGGTCCATATTAGGCAACGAAATATAGCAACAAAAAAACTTTCGTTACCCACGATGTGGAGAAATCAAGTGGTTAGAAATTTTGCAATGAATTTCTAACGAATTTTGTTTTCAAATTTTGCAACGACTTATGAATTTCGTTGCAAAAAGTGAAAGCTTGACACAATCTGCAACGAAGGACAAGTTTCGTTGCTAAACATACACTTTTAACAATGACTTATAAAGTCTTTGCTTGAAAAATCATTGCTAAAGCTCCATTTTTAACAACAAAAAAAAAAACTTTCGTTGCCCACGATGACGGAAAATCAAGTGGCCGAAAATTTTGCAACGAATTTCTAACGAAATTTTTTTTCCGCCAATGAATTAGCAACGAATTTTTGCAACGACTTATGAATTTCGTTGTAAAAAGTGAAAGCCTGACACAATCTGCAACGAAGGACAAATTTCGTTGCTAAACATATACTTTTAGCAATGACTTATAAAGTCGTTGCCCGAAAAATCGTTGCTAAAGGCCCATTTTTTTGTAGTGAGTTATGGGTTGACTAGTTAATAACCCATCATCAATCTTCTTCATTAAATGCACCAGATTTGAGTTTTTATTTTTCAGAAACTATTTTTAAAAATTAAACCCAACAACTAGTGTATACTAGATGCAATGTATATAATTTATGGTTAGATTTTATGATTATTATAATTTGAGATTTAATAATATTTAAATAAAGAATTTTGAATTTGGTAGGGATGAATAATGTGAGAGAATTTAGGAGGAAGAAGTTAAAAAAATAACAAGGAATAAAATATAATTTTTTTAAAAGACACAATAATTAATTTATTTTTTTTAACCATAAATTGTGACCCAAAATCACCAAAGAACTTTTATTAAAACTCAGGAATTTTTGGTGTTGGGTGAACTTACTCAAATCTTTTAGCTTCAAAAATGTAAAAGAAAAAAGAATTGGGTAGTAAGATGAACTTTGGTGTAAGATGAAAGAAATGGTGGTGGTGGAAATACCTTGGTGTTGCTGTTTCTGTTTATCAAAATTAGAACTAAGGTATGGAGGAAGAAAAGATTTTTTTGTTGTTGATGATAATAAATAAGAAGACAGAATAAAAAAAAGAAGAAATGTATAACAAAAAATGAGTTGGAAACATTGTTATTTTAAAATTATTATCATTATTATTATTGTTGTTGTTGTTATTGTCATGTAACTAATATTTTATTTTATGTTTTTTTGGGTGCCACATAGGAAAATTTTAGCATCTGTTAATTTTAACGGAATGGTGTAATTTCAATATTTTAATTAGTTCAGTTGGTTAATTGTAATTTTTTTAGTTCACTGACCTACTGAACAAAGTGTGTAAGACCCTAACTTTTATGAATAAAGATGAATTTTTCTCTAAATATCATTTTTGAATATTAAGGTGTGAATTTGTTATAATGTTATAGTTGTGAGTAATATTTATAAATTTTGCAAAGTAAGCAAGTTGTTATAAAATATTCGATTGGTCAGGGAATATTTGTTTTAACATGAAATATTCGTACGACGACACAATCATTGGTGGACCCCACAACGGAATTATTATCGGAGTTAGAAAACGACAGAAATATCTTTTTATAAAAATAACGACGAAAGTTTTACCGTTAACTGTTGAAATACCCGGTTATAAAAGTACAGTAATACGCATGGTTGCATAGTAGCACACAGTATTTGATGCTTACGTGAGAAGTCACTCAGTTATACTCAATTATTGCTACAGTAATTGTTGCATACTATCTCACGTTATTAATTCTATTAATGTCACAATATCATCTGCATAATATTTTATATTATTAAATCAATAATTGAGATGACAAGTTATTCATATTATTATTTGCATTATTGACAATGTCTAGAAAATTTTGTCTAGAAAAGGGGTTTGGTCACCAAATTGTGCGCCAATAGAGAAAAATCATTATCGAAAAGCTCCCTCTTTCCTGGGGAATGATCTGGTTGTTAATATTGCAGGTTATATTATTGATGAATAAATGTTGTTAAAAATATTGAGGGTATTTTTATGAAGTATTTGTTATAAATTTTGTTTATTATTTGGACCCCTACTTACTCATTTTTTCAAAATTATCGGTAGAAAGTTATTCAGTATATATATATAAATATATATAATATGAGGTGGGGGCCACAAATAAAATGAAATGGGATGGTCACGAGAAACCAAAAGGAAATGGAATGGCATGGAAGGCAGGTAATATATATTTTATAAGTTTTGTTTTATATGAAAAAAAAAGATATTATATTTTATTATGCACAATGCCTGCATAGTATTTGCATAGTAAATCATAAAAATTATTTTCAGCCGATTCAGTTGCTCGTGAAGGTTTCTATAAGAACCCAAATTTTTAGAAAATATTAAAATAAAAATTTAGTAAATAAAATTCTTAAAGCATGAGATGGGCTCGAACAAGAATATATAAATGTGTTACGAGGTATGTGGTATTGTGTTAGATAGGGTAATATGAGCTACGTAATAAGTGATGTTGTGTTTAATAAATATATATCATTATTATATATTTTTTATAAATTGTAGAAAAGAATCAATAAGAAGATGGATAATATTTATCTATCGACATTAAATAATTTATAGAATTATTTTATCATAGTAAGTTGGTGACATTAAATATCTTTGATGGATAATCACCATTTTCTTGAATATGTATACTAGTAACTAGTATGATGTAATATGTGTTTTAGTTAGTGCTTAAGCTATCCATGGATAGATTGAGATAATAAAGCATAAATTAGTTAATTATGAGAATTAACTAACTAGTAGAAATATTGGTTAATTTATATTAAAGTGGAAGTTATATTATGGAATAATATAATTTGAAGAGGTTTAAGAATCACTTAAGTAAATAGTGAATATGTGATTATAATGTCCTTTATATTTGAGTTTTGTGGTAAGAAACTCAGAAAGGAGATTTCATAGTTGGTTAAACTATTAAGGAAAAATAGAGTTTTAAAACTCAAGTTTGATAATCAAATTATTTTAAAAATAGTAATCTGTGATGTGGAATCAAAGAAGAGGTTGATTTTAGATGAGTTATCATTTATGAGGTATATATAAAGTGATTAGGAGCATAGATTTTATTTCCGCAATGCGAACTTGTGCGCTTCTCGAACTTGGTATAAAAGCGCAATTGCCCATTTCAAGCAAACTTATGACCAAATATCATCATCGCCATTCAGAGAAAACTCCGAGTAAGTTGTGAAAGTTTGATTTCAAGAAATATATACTAAGGACTCATATAAAGGTCATAAATGGTGAATTAAGGATTATGTGTTTGCAAAGAAAATGGAAGGAATATGTTAATTTGATATTTTAAATATATTACATAGTATTGTAATATTTGAAAGATAAGTGATTAATAAAAAGAAAGTACCAATATAATTATAAATGAATATTGGTTAGAGATGGAGGATTAGATTAACACTTAAGGTGTGGTTGAATATAAAGATGGAAGAAGTTGTCTTAGGACAATCAAATAATTATCATGATAGTGTATAAATTAAATAATTAATAGAGTATATATTAATTATTTTAAATGTAAGATGAGCTAAATAATTTAGTAGTAAGGTAAGGTGTGACACCTAAATCTTATATTAAATAAATATTAAAATAATGTGGAATTGGGGAAAAGCCAAAACGTGGCCTAGACCCCTAATATTTTATTATAGAAATAATGAGCTTAAGTTATATATAACTCTAATAAATGAGATAAATGAGCCTTGTGTGGCCTGAGTATTAAAGTTAAACCAGATTGATGGGTTGTCTGAAATTATTAAAAGAGAATTAATAGAAAGATAATAGATGATTGATATTAATCATTGTGATATTTAAGTGTGATAGGAAATAATGGGATTGAGAAACCCAACTGAATGATATTTTGCCCAATTAAAATATTATTTGGACTAGCGAAAATGTACATGGATTATATAATATGAAAATATATTAGATCCCTAATTTTCATATTATAGTAACAATTGTACACATAAAAATTACATTTTGAGAATTAAAGGAACCAAGCTAAGATTTAGTTGCTGAGAATTAGCCTTGTCCCAAAATCAGTGTCCTAATTATTATAACAACCGTAATAGGCCATTGGGCTAACTATACGATTGCTGGAAACATGAAAAGGATAGAATAACTGCTAATGATGGAGGAAGATGGAGTGGTTAACCAACTCTTCAGCATCCACTGGCTTCTTCTTCTTCCCTTTGGTTTAAATTGTTGGGCAAAGCCATTGTTTGGTCAATGGTTCCTCTATAAATAAAGCCACCTCCTTCTCTTTCCCGTTTGATAAATTCTCTGAGAATTTGGTTATGAGAGCTTGGTAGAATTGAGAGCAATCAGAGATTAGGAGAGCTATAGATAGCAAATTGAAGCCATCAAGAGGTAATGATTCTAATATATATGCTCTTGATTTCCTAAGTTTTGAATTTCTTAGAAATGTCAAGAAATACTCACTTTTGAGTCACAAAATTTATGGCTAAGGATTGTTATAATCCATGAATTGTTGCTAGTTACTGATAATATATTCATATGCGAAAGCAATGAAAGTTAAACGGACCAATTTGGTTTAGAAACGAATTCGTAGTGAATGAATTCGCAAAATTTGTCAAAACATGAACATTTAGTATGAACATGAGTTTTGGATTAATATTTGGGTTAGTTAATGTTTATGGTAATGGTTGATTATTTGGTATGTTGTAGTTTTATGAGTTACAAACCCATAGAATCGAAAACGGACTAATTTGGATGAGTATAACTCATGTTATGAAAATCGGAAGGAGTAGGGGTCTGTAAAATCACCAAGAGCAGAACCTGGGAAGCCTCTCTGCCTCACTGGGCGTAGCTGCACTTCCCCCAAGGCCATTTGGGGCACAGCTGCACCGGACATCAGTGTCGGGTAGACTACTTTGACCTATTATAGTAAATTAAGCATAACTTTTTCATACAAACTCCGATTGAGGTGATTCAAGATGATCCGGAACGAGGACGAATAGACCTACAACTTTTGTTCTTTAAGTTATTCAATTTGAGGTCTTTAAAAGGGGTCAAAACAGTCATATTTGTGACTATTACGTATTTAGAGACAATATAAGGACGTCGAACGAGCACATATGCAAGTATAGTGCTCCTGACGATGGAATATGTTATTCTAAGTGAAAAAAAATAAATATTGATGATAATAGACATGAAATAAAGGTTAAAGTTGTTTCATATGCGCTAAATTTCTTTGATTTGGTTTAAAACAATTTCAAAGGCAAACTCGGATACTTTTACAAACTACGTTTTATAAACATGGAGAGTTTACATTTTGACCTTGTAAGAATGTGTAGAAACATGCACAAATGAATATGACATACGATTCGAAGTTGCCTTGCATGATTAGGTTGTCATGACATGGATTTGAAGAAAAGAAACTTAGACGTTTTGAAAACATTATTCGTGAGCATTGTGTTGTCTAAACTTCTGAACTTGTAGGATGGCATACTAGTATCTTTTGGGTCTTTAAACATGGCCTATAAGTGCAAACACATAGTTTGACACAATGTAAGTCCTTGGAACATGATTTTAAAAGACTTTAAAGTGATAAACGAAACTAGTTATGTATAAATGATGTGAATACTTACAAGCGTGCATTATATAACCCTCTCATATGAATAAATGGATAATATAGTTAACCTCATGATTTCATTAACTTAGTTGGCATTAACTTCATAGAAATTTCCAACTAGAGACATATTGTATAAAAGTTGACTTGATATGACTCTAAGAAAGTTCAAGATCTCTTAAGATGTATGCTTGCTATGTATTAGTATTCTGGTATACTATAAAGTAGAATGAAACCCAGAAGATAAAAGCTCAAGTTTGACTTTGCCTTTGGACAAATGCAAATTCTTGCCAATTCCCAAAGCCTAACCTCAAAGTAGCAAATTGCTTGCGATGCGAGACATATTAGTTTGGACATTTTATTTACTTTCTGATTTTGGCAACTTACTTATAGTACTATTCTAAGCTATAAGACATAGTCTCAATGCTGTTTTAAATATTTATTGGTATGATGGTTATATAAAACCCAAATTTGTTAAAATTTATTAAAGTTTGCAAAATAAAAAGATGATGTAGATCACACATCTATAAACTTTAAATATGTATCGAACACATAGCGAGTCAAGTGTGTGATAGATATATATGAATGTTGATGTCAAGTACGAGTGGTTAAGGTATACCTATACATACCTAGCTATTCTAAGAGTATGATGAGATAAATGTAGGTTTTACAAACCTAGTTAGGAAACAATGTAACATTATTATTATATTAAGAATGTATGAAACGTATGACTAATAGATATGAATCCATGATTATATAACTGTGTAGGAATACACGAAGTGCAAATAAGCTTTAAGCAGTTAAGTCGTAGTTGATAAACTACGAATCAGGCAAGTCTTTCAGTTCGTATTTGTTATATGAATTCGATAACTGTTAGTTGAGCTATATTATGCCATGAGAATGTTGATGTATATATATGAAATGCATATGAGATATGTATGAAATGTGAAAGTTGATCTTTGATGATATGCTTGTGAAATAAATCTCTATGCCTGTTATATGAGAAGTAACATGCGTAGTAAATATTAATTGATTATGAATGCATGAATTGAATATGCTATTATATGCTATGTGCTGCATGAAAACTGTTATAATTGCTGGGCTGTCGAGCTCACCCTTATAAATAACCACTTTTGCTGGTTAAGAATTCACGGTAAAGGTTACGTGCTACTTGATTGATAAAGTTCAATAGTATCGAAGAAGAAGGATTTATTATTTAACTAGATGCTCTTTAACCATGTTTAGGTTCTAGTAGATGTATATGATAGTAGTTTATAATGTATAATACATGTTAAGCTCTACTATGTAGTACATAGAGGAATTCAAATTGAGATGTAAAAATTTATACAGTAATTCGAATAGAATGAATCATAACATAATTTGATTCAAGGATATATAACTAATTCAAGTTAAGAAATAAATAAAAGATTTTTCAAATGAGATTGAAAAAGTTTAAATTATTCCGCATATTTTTATAACATCGAATATGATGTAAGACAGGAATGGTAAATGACCAAAATTTAAAACTTATAAAAGTTTGGGGTCATTACACAGATCCTGGAAACGAAAAGAATTTATATTCTAAATTGTAATAAGCAAAGTTATATTCATTAAGTTGTGAATAAAAGATATAAATAGTTTGACGATAGTAGTATCATTGCGGAACGGATCCGAGGTTTGAAGGGACCCAGATTTAGGGGCGTCACAGGTTGGTATCAAAGTACTAGGTTATAAACTTTAGGTAGGAGTACCTTAGGCTATAACCTGAGAGAGAGAAAGAAAAAGATTAAAATATATATAAGTAAAGATTCAAAAAAGAATCTTGAAGTATCTAGAGAATAAGGATTCAGGAGTTTCCTAACTCTGGTAATAAAAATGTTAAGATGATGACAAAGATTATAAGAATGAACTCGAATGGAGTTTAGTTGATAAGGGGAAAGAACCCTAAGGTAAACTGATGATCACGTCGTGATTAGATTGAGCTATGAAATGATAAATAGTCTGTAACGACTAAGTGGTTATAACTTAATGCTATAAGAGAAGGTACCATGAAAATGTATGAGATGAACTCATGAGGAGTTGTATATGATGAGATACGAAAAATTTTGTATCGAGCAAAGAGCAAGTTAAGAGTGAGATAGAGTTAAGTGGGATTTCAATTGAGGACTCATGTGAGAGCTGAGTTGTACAGACCTTTGTATGGGCGGAGGCTTTGTGCTCGCACTCAGTTCCTCACAATGATAATCATTGGAATGTCGCTATCGTGCTATCGATATGCTTATGGTGAGAAGGTGATTCTTTTCTCATATCATATTTGATAGATAGAGACTATTAAGATTAGGAAAGAGAATATTAAGATTAGGTGCGAGTTCTTCAAACTCATGCATATGGTAAGTTCGTGACTCATAATCATATGGTATGTAACTCCTCAGCGAATGGACGCCTATGGTCTGACTAGGGTAGGTTCTTAAACTCATATAATTGTGGCAAGTTCCTGAACTTCCAAAGTATGGTAAGTTTGATGAACTATACTGGGTATAGAAAACTTCTAAGGTAAGAATTAAGAAATTTTGGTATAGTAAGCATTGAGGTGTTAGAGATTGATAGAATCAAGTAATGGAGTAAAGATTGAAGTTGATGGAGAAACATGGATTTTCTAAATCTTCTAGCTCTACTAGATTTTCAAAATGTTTGACTTTGTACTGATGTTTGCACTTCTTTTTCTTGAAAAACATTGGATCATGTGATTGAACCAATGATGTTTAAAAATAATACCGTTATTCATATGTCTATGCTAATTGTTTTGGCTAAGATAAAAATAATATGAAAATTTTCAAAATGAATTTCTGACCATGTGCATCATTTGATATGGTGTAGAAAATGGTAAACGATGGAGTCATCAATGCAGTCGATGTGAGACCCTAGATTTTATGAATAAAGATTTAAATTTCTCGATATATTTTTTTTCAAAATTATGGTGTGGATTTGAGATAATATTATAGTTGTGGGTAATATTTATAAATTTTGAAAACAATACAAGTTGTTGTATAATATTCGTTTGTCGGGGAATATTCTTTTTGTCGGGGAATATCCGTACGACGGTACAATCATTGGTGGACCCCATTAATGTAATTATTGTCGGATTGAGAAAACGACAAAAATATTTTTATGAAAATAACGGCGGAAGTTTTACCGTTAAAACCTGCTGAACTACTCATTAGTAGAAGTAAAAATGTCTGGCGTGGTTGCATAGTAGCACCAGACAATTATTGATGCTTACGTGAGAAGTCACTCAATTTTATTCAATTATTACTTTCTGATGAATGTTGCATAGTATCTCACGTTATTCGATTCAATTATGGTCGATATTTTATATATTATTAAATCAATAATTGAGATGATAGAGTTATTAATATTATTATTTGTAATATTAACGATGTCTAGAAGATCTGCCAAGGAAAGGTTTGGTCACCTAATTGCACGCCAATAGGGAGAAATCCTTAAAGGGAAAGCCCCTCTTTCCAGGGAATGACTGAATCGATTAATAGTGTGAATTATAATAATGATGATGAAGTTTTGTTTTATTAGTATTATTAATGTAATAAAAGCAGAAAATCTTTTTTATATAAAATAAAATACTTTTATAAAGTTATTTGTTTTATTAGACAATAATTAGAATATATTATATTTTATTATGCATAGTGTTTGCATAGTGCCCGTATAGTGTTTGCATAGTAAAATCTTTTTATATAAAACAAAATACTTTTATAAAGTTATTCGTTTTATTAGATTATAAATAGAATATATTATATTTTATTTAAAAGATTTTGTTTTATTAGAATATTTTATAGTAAACCAATCTGGACCGTTCAGGAATTAGTTACTATTTAGTCCATTCTCCTATAAATAGAAGCTCATTCCTTCATTATTTCTTACGAATTCACTGAAACTCTAGAGAGAGAAACTATAGAGAGAAAGAAGAAAAGTATTTCGCTACTTCACTACTCCTATATCCAGTTTCTTTTACGGTAAGGAGTATTATTTCTTTTGTATTCATGAAGAGAACTTCTGTTATGCCATTCTTTATTATTCATTGAATAACTTTGAATCTGCTGAGCTACCCTCTACTTGGTAAAATTCTTCTATTATTCCATTCTTTATTATTATGTTGAATAACTTTGTCATCTGAAGTACCGCATACATGGTGAAATTCTTCTTCATTATTCCATTATTTATCATTATGTTGAATAACTTTGTCTCTCGTAAGCACCGCATACATGGTGAAATTCTTTTGTTGTTCCATTCTTTATCATTATGTTGGAATAACCTGTCTATACGAAATACCGCATACATGGTGAAATTCTTCTGTTATTCCATTCTTTATTATTTTGTTGGAATATCCTGTCTGTGCGTTTACATGACCTAGTTTCATTATTTATTATTCTGTTGGAATATCTTATCTGTGCGTTTACGCATGACCTGGTTCCATTATTTATTATTCTGTTGGAATATCCTGTCTGTGCATTTACGCATGACCTGGTTCCATTATTTATTATTCTGTTGGAATATCTTGTCTATGTGTTTACGCATGCCCTGGTTCCGTTATTTATTATTCTGTTGGAATAACCTATCTATGCGGTCTATCGCATGCCTGGTGATTTTTTTTGTTATTCCATTCTTATTTATACTCAGTTGGTTAAAGTTTTTACTTCTATACTCCATGAAATTAGTGGAATATCCTTGATATTTGTGCTTCATCTAGTATCTTTTCATGGAAATATTCTTCTGAACATTCTTGAATTTTACTCTACAAAGAAATATCATGTTGACAATTTGGACGTTATTAGTTCCTGGATAAATTAATTCTTTTACTTATTTTATTGAATTCTTATATCAGTGTCATCATCCTCATGTTTATATTATGTTGAAAGTCATCTGTGGCCTGTAGTGCATAGTTGGACTTGGTATGATTATGACCAGGGATTAATCGGTATAATCATGATCGTAATGTTACAAATGATGTGGTAAAAGTCCTCATTGGCCCATATAGTGCATTGATGGACGCTTGTTGGCATGATCATAACCATTGATGAATACACGAATATCCTTGAACCGTAGTGCATGGATAATTTGTGGTTGTGATGATACTAATGAATATCCTTGGTCAGAAAAGTGTGGATGATGTGGATTATTTATTAAGTTTGAGTCCCAAATGATAAAAGTGATGAAAACCTTTTAAATCATAGAAGATAGTAGATTTTATTCCCTACTTGACTCTTTTAATGGATTGCTTGTTCCGCTGCAGTTAAACTTGATGTTTGTTATATTGTATCAGTTTAACACTGTTGAAGACTAATGATAAATTATTCTGCATTATCTTAGTCAGAATATTTCTTAGTGGGCTAGTTGAGCTCACCCTTTTACTTTCATTGTTCTCTTCAGGAAATGAGAACGTAGCAGGGACTAGTCGGGGAACGGAGTGACGGTCCAGATGATAACATTAGTAGTACTCACTATTCTATGAAATAATGTGATAATAATTGTAATGAGGACTTATTCTGAGAGTGGATATTGTCTAGAAGACAATATTTGTATTAAAACTCATAGCTCATGTTGTATATTTAAGATTGTATTTGTATTTTGTACCATGTATTTGGTGACTCAGAATGGGTGATGTATACCTATTTTGGGGGCGTCCACGGTTGGTATCAAAGCATGTGGATATGATCCACAGGTGAGATGTGAGATAAGAACTAGGAGGGAGAGATTTGGGAATTCCTTCGCTAGTATGACCTACCTAAGTTTATTTGGTATTTAATTGGTCGATCAGAGTATAGGGATAATATGTGATATGTCAATTAACCCTTGTTTTGTGACAGTGTTAAATTTCCAGAGTTATCCCGGTTTGCATCCCATTTGGTCGATAATGAGGAGCGAATGACGCGAATGTTTCTAAGAGTTTTGAAACCCGATATACGTCAATACTTCATTTCTCACAAACTTTGTTTATATTCAGATGTTGTGAATAAGGCTCAGTTATTGGAGCACGATAATGAGTTAGCACAACCAAAAGGCAACGACCAACAACACGATAATAATCTTACCGGTGGCAACGACCATCGGAACAACGATAACCATCGTGGAGGAAATTATCATGCCAAGAATGGTAACCACTTCGGTGGTAATCATGGCCAAGATAATAGAAGTGGAAAATTCAAGAAGAGAAGATTTAACGATGATGGGAAGACGTCGGCAGCAGCAACAAATTCTAGGGGAGGAGAACGACCGCCAGTTAGATGATATAGATGCGAAGAGGATGGACACATAAGTCCCAAACTGTTCACAGCCTTTCAAGGTATGTTTTAGTTGTGGAAAAGATGGTCACATAGCTCGATTTTTTCCTGTAGCGAAATCAAGTCTAGCTGGGACGGTGGCACCAAAGGCGGATACGGACAACAAAGTCGGTGGTTTCAGGAAGAGCATTTTTCGTGACTTCTCAAAAAGCGAGTAACCCGAACGAAGTTAGCACGTGTTAGTTAATTATAAATTCTTGCGAAGTCTATACCTTATTAGATATCAGTTCTACCCATTCTTTTATCTCTATTGCTTGCGCTCAACGTTTAAATTTGACTCTGGAGAAATTAGACTTTGACTTATCGGTTGAAACTCCATTAGGAGAAACCTTCATTTCATGTGCTATCCAAGTCTTGGATGGGAGTCACAGTTTTGAATGATATTTTTATTGTTAATAAATTTCCTGACATATTCTCGAAGAACTTCCTAGCCTACCCTTAGAGCGTGAAATCGAATTTTGTATTAACCGCAGTACAAAACACATTTCTAAAAACCCTTAAATATTTCTTTAACTAAAACGAATGTAACATGCGCCAAAGACGTTGGCTCGAGCTATTGAAGATTACGACTATACCATTCAATATCATCGTAGAAGAGCAAACGTGGTAGCTGACGCATTGAGTAGAAGATCGTATGCGTTTACGAGTGTGATGTTGGTAAACAAAAACCCATTTCGTATAACTTACAAATGATGAAGATAGAGTTAAAGACTCTAGAGACCCACGTGAAGATAACGAATATACGAGTAGAATCGACTTTAATCGATAAAGTTAATGCCGCTCAAACTACACACCTAGAGCTGATGAATAAGAAGAAGAATGTTCAAGAAGGCGTTATTCTAAAAGCAAGAGTCGATGCATAGAGGAAATCTCAACCCTCGATTTAATTGGCCCATTTAAAATCCTCGATCGAGTAGGAACTGTGGCCTATAGACTCATTTTACCGCCAAGTATGTCGCGTGTTCATAATGTTTTTCACATATCGATGTTACATAAATATGTGGATGACCCGAACCACATTATTGATTTAGAACCGAACGAGATAGCGGAAGATTTAACGTATGAGGAAATACGTGTTAAAATCTTGAATAAGAAGGATCGTATTCAACATTCAAAGGTTATATCTCAAGAGTTAGAATCTGAAATGAAGTCAAGGTATCTTCATCTGTTCGGCATACCAGGTACGTACGTAAATTTCAAGGGCGAAATTTCATAAGGAGGGGAGATTGTGAGACCCTAGATTTTATGAATAAAGATTTAAATTTCTCGAAATATTTTTTTTAAAATTATGGTGTGGATTTGAGATAATGTTATAGTTGTGGGTAATATTTATAAATTTTGAAAAGTATACAAGTTGTTGTATAATATTCGTTTGGTTGGGGAATATTCTTTTTGTCGGGGAATATCTGTACGACGGTACAATCATTGGTGGACCCCACAACGGAATTATTGTCGGATTTAGAAAATGACAAAAATATTTTTATGAAAACAACGACGGAAGTTTTACCGTTAAAACTGTTGAACTACTCGGTAGTAAAAGTACAGTAATACGCGTGGTTGCATAGTAGCACACGATATTGATTATTGATGCTTACGTGAGAAGTCACTCAGTTTTGTTCAATTATTGCTACAGTAATTGTTGCATAGCATCTCACGTTATTTGATTCAATTATTGTCAATATTTTATATATTATTAAATCAATAATTGAGACGACAGAGTTATTAATATTATTATTTGCAATATTAATGATGTCTAGAAGTTCTGCCAAGGAGAGGTTTGGTCACCTAATTGCGCGCCAATAGGGAGAAATCCTTATTGGAAAGCCCCCTCTTTCCTGGGAACGACCTGGTTGATTAATAGTGTGAATTATAATAATGATGATGAAGTTTTGTTTTATTAGTATTATTAATGTAATAAAACAGAAAATCTTTTTATATAAACAAAATACTTTTATAAAGTTATTTGTTTTATTAGACAATAATTAAAATATATTATATTTTATTATGCATAGTGCCTGCATAGTGTTTGCATAGTAAAATCTTTTTATATAAAATTGAATACTTTTATAAAGTTATTCATTTTATTAGATTATAAATAGAATATATTATATTTTATTTAAAAGATTTTGTTTTATTAGAATATTTTATAGTAAACCAATCTGGACCGTTCATGAATTAGTTACTATTTAGTCCATTTTCCTATAAATAGAAGCTTATTCCTTCATTATTTCTTACGAATTCACTGAAACTCTAGAGAGAGAAACTATAGAGAGAAAGAAGAAAAGTATTTCGCTACTTCACTACTCCTATATCCAGTTTCTTTTATGCTAAGGGATATTATTTCTTTCGTATTCATGAACAGAACTTCTGTTATTCCATTCTTTATTATTCTGTTGGAATAACCTGTATACGCGGGCTACCCTATACTTGGTAAAATTCTTCTATTATTCCATTCTTTATTATTATGTTGGAATAACTTTGCATCTGCAAGCAATCGCATACATGGTGAAATTCTTCATTATTCCATTATTTATCATTATGTTGGAATAACTTTTATCTGCGCTGAAGTACCGCATACATGGTGAAATTCTTACATTGTTCCATTCTTTATCATTATGTTGGAATAACTTTATCTGCCACAATCCGCATACATGGTGAAATTCTTCTCATTATTCCATTCTTTATTATTCATTAGAAACATCACATACGTGCGTTTACGCATGTCCCGGTTCCATTATTTATTATTCTCATTTAGAATATCCCATACGTGCCTTTTACGCATGACACAGTTCATTATTTATTATTACGCTGGAATATCCGTCATGCATGCATTTACGCATGACCTAGTTCCATTATTTATTATTCTATTGGAATATCACATGCATGCGTTTACGCATGGCGTGGTTTCGTTATTTTTATTACATTAGAATAACTTTTATCTATCTTGATTATCGCATGCCCGGTGATTTCTTTTGTTATTCCATTCTTATTTATACTCGGTTGGTTAAAGTTTTTACTTATACTCCATGAAATTAGTGGAATATCCTTGATATTTGCGCTTCATCCAATATTTTTTCATGGAAATATTCTTACGAGCATTCTTGAATTTTACTCTACAAAGAAGTATCATGTTGACAATTTGAGCGTTATTAGTTCTGGATAAATTAATTCTTGAACTTGTTTTATTGAATTCTTATATCATTGTCACCATCCTCATGTTTATATTATGTTGAAAGTCATCCGTGGCTTTTGTAGTGCATAGATGGACTTGGTATGATTATGACCATGAATTAATCCAGATAATCATGGCCGTAATGTTACAAATGATGTGGTAAAAGTCCTCATCGACTTTGTAGTGCATTGATGGGATGAGTTGTTGGCATGATTATGACCATTGATGAATACACGAATATCCTTGGCCCGTAGTGCATGGATAATTTGTGGTTGTGATACTAATGAATATCCTTGGTAGTAGTGCGAGGGATGATGTGGATTATTTATTAAGTCGAGTCCCATGATAAAAGTGATGAAAAACTTTTAAATCATAGAAGATAGTAGATTTTATTCCCTACTTGACTCTTTTAATGGATTGCTTGTTCCGCTGTAGTTAAACTTGATGTTTGTTATATTGTATCAGTTTAACACCGTTGAAGACTAATGATAAATTATTCTGCATTATCTTAGTCATAATATTTCTTAATGGGCTAGTTGAGCTCACCCTTTTACTTTCATTGTTCTCTTCAGGAAATGAGAACGTAGCAGGGACTAGTCGGGGAACGGAGTGACGATCTAGATGATAGCATTAGTAGTCCTCACTATTCTATGAAATAATGTGATAATAATTGTAATGAGGACTTATTCTGAGAGTGGATATTGTTTAGAAGACAATATTTGTATTAAAACTCACAGCTCATGTTGTATATTTAAGATTGTATTTGTATTCTGTACCATATATTTGGCGACTCAGAATAGGTGATGTATACCTATTTTGGGGGCGTCACAGTCGAACTTAGTGTTGGTTGTGATCGAAAGATCGTCAGCCCATTATGGTATGATGTACTATGACAAAGTCACATAATGACAGAATCCTCCACGTACTACTAATCTGGTACGGTATCATGACGTCATAAAAGAAGTTTTGGTTTTCATTTAAATTAAGAAGAAGGCCAATTAATTTGGCTAAATTATTTCAATTGATGTCCGAGTTATTGATAAGGTCTAAGGTATTTGATTCGGCTAGACGATTGTTGAAAAATATTTATGGAATTCAAGCATTCTTGAGTATTTATGCCAAACCGTTGCTCAGTGCGGATTCGAGATGTTGAAAAGTGAGGTGAACAACCTATAAAGGGACATGTTTTTGGGACAATGGTTCCGAGCGTAACGCATATAGTCGTTACAAAGCACTACGTTGCAGCCCAACGTAGTGGTACAATAGGCTGGCTACCTAGTGTACGTGTGGAGGATGTTTTCAGTCTTTGTGATTGATAAACACTCTGGTTAGAGAAGAGTTCACGGTCTTGTGACCCCTTAGCATAATTTAAAATCTAAGATTTTTCATACTACTTCCCGATTATTGAAAAATCGTAGAAGATTCTTATTCTTCTGAAGGATGAATGTTGTAAGTTGAATGTTCCTTAGAGAGGAAAAAAGTGGTAGAATGCATTTTAGAAAGTTATAATAATAAAAAAAACTTCCAAAAAGGGAATGGATAAAATTATTGAAAAGAATATGTCATATTCAGAATAACACCGAGTAGAGGAGGTTTCGGTGATTCCGAGGACGAAATCCTTATAAGAGGGAGAGGATGTAAGAACCCGAATTTTTAGAAAATATTAAAATAAGAATTTAGTAAATAAAATTCTTAAAGCATGAGATGGGTTCGAACAAGAATATATAAATGTGTTACGAGGTATGTGGTATTGTGTTACATAGGGTAATATGAGCTATGTAATAAGTGATGTTGTGTTTAATAAATATATATCATTATTATATATTTTTTATAAATTGTAGAAAAGAATCAATAAGAAGATGGATAATATTTATCTATCGATATTAAATAATTTATAAAATTATTTTATCATAGTGAGTTGGTGACATTAAATATCTTCGATGGATAATCACCATTTTCTTGAATATATATACTAGTAACTAATATGATGTAATATGAGTTTTAGTTAGTGCTTAAGCTATCCATGGATAGATTGAGATAGTAAAGCATAAATTAGTTAATTATGAGAATTAACTAACTAGTAGAAATATTGGTTAATTTATATTAAAGTGGAAGTTATATTATGGAATAATATAATTTGAAGAGGTTTAAGAATCACTTAAGTAAATAGTGAATATGTGATTATAGTGGGTCCTTTATATTTGAGTTTTGTGGTAAGAAACCTGTAAAGGAGATTTCATAGTTGGTTAAACTATTAAGGAAAAATAGAGTTTTAAAACTCGAAGTTTGATAATCAAATTATTTAAAAAATAGTAATCCGTGATGTGGAATCAAAGAAGAGGTTGATTTTAGATGAGTTATCATTTATGAGGTATATGTAAAGTGATTAGGAGCATAGATTTTATTTCTACCAATGCAGAACTTGTCTGCCTCTGAACTTGGTATGGTGCAGCTGCGCCATTTCCAAGCTTATGACCAACGCATCATCGCCGGTCTGTAGAAAACTCTGAGTAAGTTGTGAAAGTTTGATTTCAAGAAATATATACTAAGGACTCATATAAAGGTCATAAATGGTGAATTAAGGATTATGTGTTTGCATAAAGAAAATGGAAGGAATATGTTAATTTGATATTTTAAATATATTACATAGTATTGTAATATTTGAAAGATAAGTGATTAATAAAAGAAAGTACCAATATAATTATAAATGAATATTGGTTAGAGATGGAGGGATTAGATTAACACTTAAGGTGTGGTTGAATATAAAGATGGAAGAAGTTGTCTTAGGACAATCAAATAATTATACGTATAGTGTATAAATTAAATAATTAATAGAGTATATATTAATTATTTTAAATGTAAGATGAGCTAAATAATTTAGCAGTAAGGTAAGGTGTGACACCTAAATCTTATATTAAATAAATATTAAAATAATGTGGAATTGGGGAAAAGCCAAAACGTGGCCTAGACCCCTAATATTTTATTATAGAAATAATGAGCTTGAGTTATATATAACTCTAATAAATGAGATAAATGAGCCTTGTGTGGCCTGAGTATTAAAGTTAAACCAGATTGACGGGTTGTCTGAAATTATTAAAAGAGAATTAATAGAAAGATAATAGATGATTGATATTAATCATTGTGATATTTAAGTGTGATAGGAAATAATGGGATTGAGAATACCCAACTGGATTATATAATATGGGAATATATTAGATCCCCAATTTTCATATTATAGTAACAATTGTACATTTTAAGAATTAAAGGAACCAAGCTAAGATTTAGTTGCTGAGAATTAGCCTTGTCCCAAAATCAGTGTCCTAATTATTATAACAACCATAATAGGCCATTAGCCTAACTATACGATTGCTGGAAACATGAAAAGGCTAGAATAGCTTCTAATGATGTAGGAAGATGGAGTGGTTAACCAACTCTTCAACATCCAATGGCTTCTTCTTCTTCCTTTTGGTTTAAATTGTTGGGCAAAACCATTGTTTGGTCAATGGTTCCTCAATAAATAAATCCATCTCATTCTCTTTCTCGTTTGATAAATTCTTTGAGAATTTGGTTTTGTGAGCTTGGTAGAATTGAGAGTAATCAGAGATTGGTAGAGCTATAGATAGCAAATTGAAGCCATCAAGAGGTAATGATTCTAATATATATGCTCTTGATTTCCTAAGTTTTGAATTCCTTAGAAATGTCAAGAAATACTCACTTTTGAGTCACAAAAATTATGGCTAAGGATTGTTATAATCCATGAATTATTGCTAGCTACTGATAATATAGTCATATGCAAAAACAATGAGAGTTAAACGGACCAATTTAGTGAATGAATTCGCTAAATTTGTCAAAACATGAATATTTAGTACGAACATGAGTTTTGGATTAATATTTGGGTTAGTTAATGTTTATGGTAATGGTTGATTATTTGTATGTTGTAGTTTTATGAGTTATAAACCCATATAATCGAAAACGGACTAATTTGGATGAGTATAACTCATGTTATGAAAATCGGAAGGAGTAGAGGTCTATAAAATTGCAAAGAGCAGAACCTGGGAAGCCTTTCTGCCTTACTAGGTGCAGTTGTACTGTCCCCAAGGCCATTTGGGGCGCAACTGTGTCGGACATCAGTGTCGGGTAGATTGCTTTGACCTAATGTAGTAAATTAAGCATAACCTTTTCATACGACATCCGATTGAGGTGATTCAATATGATCCGGAACGAGGACGAATATACCTACAACTTGTGTTCTTTAAGGTTTTCAATTTGAGGTCGTTAGAAGGGGTCAAAACAGTCATCTTTGTGACTATTACGTATTTAGAGACAATCAGAGGACGTTGAACGAGCACATATGCAAGTATAGTGCTCCTGACGATAGAATATGTTATTCTAAGTGATAAAACATAAATATTCATGATAATAGACATGACATAAAGGTTGAAGTTGTTTCATATGCGCTAAATTACTTTGATTTGGTTTAAAATGATTTCAAAGGCAAACTCGGATACTTTTGCAAACTACGTTTTATAAACATGGAAAGGTTACATTTTGACCTTGTAAGAATGTGTAGAAACATGCACAAATGAATATGACATACGATTCAAAGTTGCCTTGCATGATTATGTTGTCATGACATGGATTTGAAGAAAAGAAACTTAAACGTTTTGAAAACATTATTCGTGAGCATTGTGTTGTCTAAACTTCTAAACTTGTAGGATGGCATACTAGTATGTTTTGGGTCTTTAAACATGGACTATAAGTGCAAAAACATAGTTTGACACAATGTAAGTCATTGGAACATGATTTTAAAAGAGTTTAAAGTGTTAAATGAAACTAGTTATGTATAAATGATATGAATACTTGCGAGCGTGCATTGTATAACCCTCTCGTATGAATAGATGTATAATATAGTTAACCTCATGATTTCATGAACTTAGTTGGCCTTAACTTCGTAGAAATTTCCAACTAGAGACATATTGTGTAAAAGTGGACTTGATGTGACTTTAAGAATGTCCAAGATCTCTTAAGATGTATGCTTGCTATGTATTAATATTTTGGTATATTAAAAAGTGGAATGAAACCCAAAAGATAAAAGCTCAAGTTTGATCTGCGGGGACAATAGAATGGTATGCAGGGTCCCAAGCCTAACCTCGGTAGCAATTGCTACTGAGCAGATGTGATTAGTCTGGACATTTTATTTGCTATCTGATTTTGGCAACTTACTTATAGTACTTTTCTAAGCTATAAGACAGAGTCTCAATGCTTTTTTAAATATTAATTGGTATGATGGTTATATAAAACCCAAATTTGTTAAAATTTATTAAAGTTTGCAAAATGTAAAGACGATGTAGATCACACATCTATAAACTTTAAATATGTATTGAACACATAGCGAGTCAAGTGTGTGATAGATATATATGAATGTTGATGTCAGGTACGATTAGTTAAGGTATACCTATACATACCTAGCTATTCTAAGAGTATGATGAGAAAGTGAAATGTAGGTTTTGTGACGCCCCCAAATTCAGGTGCTTGAAACCCGAATTCAGTGCTTCACGATACCATTTCTTTGAACAGAATAATAATAATAATGTCATAAATATCAAACTTAATTTACATATCAGAGTTGTTTAAATTCCAGGTACGTAACCGTTAAAATATTAATTACATAATAGATAATAAATATTATCATCTTAATTAAGTCTAGCTATTACATAAGATAACACAAACTTATTCTGTCAGCTTTCCTTTCCATTTGTTCTTGGCAGAGCCTTCAGGTTGATTATACTTAAGTGAAAATATTTAAATTAAGCAAGGATGAGCATTTGATTGTCCAGCAAGTAATAGCAAACAATAAATATTAGCTGAAAAAAGTAAATGTTTTCTTTGAGTGGCACTTCTACAACGAATCAATAGCTGTGAAGTAAACTGAAGCAACACTAAACAACATATCAACTCTATTTCAAATTTTGAAACTACGTACTGACTATAAATGGAAATTAGTTGACAGACTATGAACTTTGTTTTCAATTTTCGAAAAGGTTGAACAGAACTTCATCTGCAAACCGTCATAACTTACGAGCACGGGGGTGACCAGCCTATTATGCCCTGTGTTGATTAATACTACATGTTCGAACGATATTTTCGTCCAGCATATCCGCTTTAGGCACACAAAAGTTTCCCATGTTCAGGATGTTCATACTTAGTTTGGAATTCGAACCAAAATAATTCAGTTGGATAACAATAAGTTCTTATCATGTTCAAAGATATTTTTAAATCTGTGTCTAGCCAAGACAAATAGCTTAGACGACTTTTAATTAAGGTATACATACTGGAAATCAAGAAGTATGTATCGACATGTACAATAATTATTCAAGTGAGGACACTTGTATAACCAATCTTAGAAATTTAAGAACAGAATATATATCTTGATCTATAACAATATAGTTAAGAATACAACAGGAATATAATTCAATAATGTACTTATATAGAATTATTGCATAAGTAAATGCAAAAGGTATTTGTACTAAAAAAGAATAGTTCAGATAAGTGCTTACACATGTCCATTGCATAAAGTAAGTGCAAAGGGTTAGATACTTGTCTGGTCAGCTGCTTACAATACACGACTTAGTTCTATCGTTAATATAATGACCTATCATTCATAAGATTATACTTTCGATTAGAATAACATATTGTAACACATAGTACTACTATTTGCAGTCAACACATAACCTAATCACATTGTCACATATGATTATCAGTCATTAGGACACAAACAGACACTTATACAATCGACCTATATAGGTCCGGATCAGTTTTGATAACATTTTGGTGTACCGACGGCTTTATCGGGTAATTATCGAGTTTATTGTTAATAAAACTCTAATCTGTATCTTAAATATTATTCTGGACAATTTAAATATCAATCAAATTATTTTTAAATGACTTCTAATAATTTGTAAATAATTATTACAATTTATCATGATTTTTCAAACACTAGAATCATTATTAAATGATTTAAATATTAAATAATTCTATTATCATTAATATTTAAATAATATCCAAATATTAATGAAACCATTGCTAAAATATTAAAGTTATTTATAATAACTCAAAATATTTTTAAAGTCTTAATATTACCCTTAAATGATTTTTAAAACATTTAAAATCATTTTCAAATAATTACCATTAATTTTTAAAATATTATTCACTAAAATATTAAAAGTCATTTATAATAACTTAAAATATTTTTAAACCATTTATATCCTTTTTAAATGATTTTTAATTAATAAAACCACTTTTAAACAATTTATTTAATATTATTATTAAATAAATATAATATCATTAATATTAAATTATTAATGAAATTTACCTTAAAATATTAAAATTTATATTTATAACTTAAAATATTTTTTAAACTACTTATTTTCATTTAAAATGATTTTTATATTATTAAAATTATTTTTAAACTAATTTATTTAATATAATTATTAAATAAATCTAATACCATTAATATTAATTAATTAATGAAATTTTCCTTAAAATATTAAAAGTTATGTTTTATAACTTAAATATTTTAAAATACATTATTATTATTTAAAATGATTTTTTATATAATAAAATGATTTTAATTAATTTATTTAATACATTTATTAAATAAATTAAATATCAATAATATTCAAATCAATACCAATATTTATGAAAAATATGCCAAATTATTAAAAGTTAATTTTTATAACTTAAAATAATTTTTAAAACTAATTTTGTAATTTTCAGAAATTAATTTCTATTTTTAAATGATTTTTGGAAATTAAAATAAATAAAATTAATAAGTCTGTCGCTAAAGCCTTTAGCGACAGTAAGTGTCGCCTTAGGTGTTCTTGAACACCAAGAACATTCATATGACAGTTTTTGGGTACCATGTTTGACCAACAATAATTTCTAATCTATGATGTTTTTGGACAAGCTATGATATATATCTTGTAGTAGTAATGTAATACTACAAGTGTATAACAAGTTCTGGGTAAAATCATAACATATGAGCAAGATCTAAGCCTTAGAACAAGCTGTCAGAGCTGTTCTTCATTTTCTGGGTTACCCAGAAATGAAGAACAGACCGAGCAGCCTACTTTGGGCTTCCACTACTTGTTGTATAAGGGATGTTTTAGTGATCTAATGCTTTCAGGTTGTAACCAATATGTAAGAGAGCATATCTATTACATAAAATCAATATAACAACAACAGATTCATTAGATATGGCCCGGTCAAACCATGTCTGAAATCACGTTCATACATTTTCTGGGTTACCCAGAAAACAGAAAATGTGATCATCTTGCCTGGTTTGACCGTCTACTAAATCTACCCAGATTGATGTTTATGTGATTTAAAGGCATGAATCTGTAGTTAATCTACCATACTACAACATGAATACAACAACAATAACAAAACAACAAAAACCCGAAAGATCTAAGGGCATGAACATCTTGTCAGAGCTTTTTGGGTAACAATCTGGGTTACCCAGATTTGCTTGGTCATGGTCGGTCAACCGACTTTAACCATAAATAACTTTCTATATAAACATGATCTGGGCTTGATTCAAGTTCTAGATCCAAGTCCTCATGACATATTACAACTTCAAACATTTAAACAGCCAAAACTATAAACAGATAAAGATCTATGAGGTCTGACATTCGGTTATCAGACTTCATTTTAAAATTTTCCAGATTTGTGAAAACATCAAATTCGTGCATCTAGATGTTATGGATCTAACAAATACCAACCCAGATCAACTATATACACTACATACAACATGTTTAAACATAAAAACTCAACATCTAACATAGCAACCAAGATCAGATTTTTAAATTAGGTTTTATACCTTTCTTTGCTTAATCTTGATTCTAGGCTTCTGATCTGGTATTGGTGGTAGTGGGGACTTGCTAAGGGACTGATTTACTATTGAAATTCATGGGTTTAGAGAAAGAGAGACTTGGTTGGGACTTTGAGAGCAAATGAGACTAAATAATAACTTTTCTTTCTCTTGATCTATATATATAAGATAGATACAATGAATTGGCTGGGATGTTGTAGCTGATTTGTATGGTTTACAGGCACATGGCTAGGCTAGAGTTGTTCAACAACTAAAGCTATGGCAAGTTCTACAAGTTATCTATTAAATAATGCAAGAAGGGCATTTTAGTCAATTGGCTTCCAACTTTAATGGCAAACTTGAAAATTCATTCCAACCCTTAGGGTTTGACCCTTAGGGTTTAACCCTAAGGTCTTATAAGTTCATTTTCTAGGATTTTGTAATTAGGGCTAAAATGGAAATTTTAGTTTCTAAAAATGTAAATTAGGGTTCCCTAATTAAATTAGGTTTCCTAATCACACTACAAGAAATAGGACTATTTACGACGGAATTAAGGTCCACTGAATTGTTTCGCTCGGGATTACCTTATTGCCGACGGAATATTTAGTCGTTCATAATTCCCTCGAGAATAGTACAACTTCGACTGAATTCAGTCGATCCTATACCATGTTTGTGGCGCGAAAGTTTCCCTCCAGCGCTAATAACAACCTCGACGGAAGAACTATTAATATCGACCGATTGTCCGTCGAGGATACTTTATCATCGACTGAATTAATCCCGATTGAATTCCGTCGAAAATAGTCCTTAAAACCTACACACTAACAGACGCGAGCCTCACTTCAGCTTCTCCTCATTTCTTTTTCCTCTTTTCTCTCTCTGCTCTGCTGCTGCGTTCTCTGTCCCTCCTCCCGTCCCTCTCTCTCTTGGTTGTCCCTCTCTCTCATGGGCCCCGACCTCTCTCCTCGCCGGTAGCCCCATCTCCGGCTCCCTCTGGTGCTCTCTCTCTCTCTCTAGTCCCTCTCTGCTCCTCCTTCTCTCTCAATTTAAGGTTAGTTTTTCAATTAATTTTAAATTTAGAACCCTTAATTTTCAGATATGTATATGATTATGCATAAATTTGGGTATAAGTACTTTGAACCCTAAATTTTCTGTTTAAATGTTGTTGAAAGTGTTGAAATATTGTTGATAGTGTTGAAATATTCTATTGAAATGTTGTTGAACCCTAAATTTCCTTTGCAGTGTTGTTGAAATTGGGATTTTCTATGATAGTTTGCTAAATTCCGTTTGGTATGAAACTGATTTTGAGACTGAGATGTTGCTCGGTGACTGATATTGGTTTACTGTATTGGTGTTTAATTTGTGCCCAACCAGTTATAATATCTATATTGATGAGTTATAATGCAGTGTGATAAACTTAATTTGCAGTGTTCTGATTTTTGCCTTTTCCAGTTTGTGAATCAATGAAGACTTCCTTTATTATGGTGTTAAGTATTAATTTCGACGGAATTTCCGACTGAATTTTTGTGGAAGTTATAGATGGTAATAAATAAATATTTAATTAACTATATAAAAGACAATATATTATAATATAATAAATAAATATTTATATAAATTAATAAATTAATACAAAAAAATACTAGGAGCTTTAAATAACTTTAATAAATTATATAATATAATATAATATATTATAATATAATATAATATAATATAATAAACTTTAAAATAAAATAAATTTACTTTATTATTTAATATAATATTATAAAAAATAAAATAAAATAAAATAAAATAAATAAATCTAAATAAATAAATAAATATAATTTAATTTAAATAAATTAAATTAAAGTAAAACATATATAATAAAATAAAATAAAATAAAATAATACAAAATAAAATAAATTAAATTAAAATACATAAATAAATAAAAGTATAATAATAAATTAATTTTAAAATAAATTTAATAATAAACTAGAATATATTAAAAATAATTAATTGCCATAATATAATATAATAAAAAAATAAATAACATATAAAATAAATATAGTAAAATAAAATAAAATACAATAATTATCTTAAACTAAGTAGCATTTGCTTAGTTTTCCATTACATAAAAAACTGAAGTGACTGAATAAATAATAAACTAAGTAAAATTTGCTTAGTTTTCTACAATTAAAAGTAACTGATCGAATAATAAGTTGTCTACATATTCAATAAATAAAATAAAATACATGTTGACTGGGTAACATTTACCTAGTTTTTCATTGGTAAAATAAACCAAATACCATATTTACTTAGTTTGCCATAATTTTCAAATATAATAACATATAAATTAATGATGCACTTCCTTTTATGCAGGGTTCGACATAGTTGCAGCTAATAGTACTCCAACCGGTTCCTCGACATCAATTTAAAAAAATAGGGTCGTAGTTTCTGTTTGTGTCTTATACTCGAATAATAAAGTTAATTGAATTATTGAAGACATTCCTCAATGTTCCATCATAACAGATGCCAACATACGGAAGGAGTGCCATTAAGTTGTTGAACAAAGTTATAGGTTAAACAACCCTCTAGATGATGACGATCACTTCTACTCACTAGGAATGAATCATTTGCACGATATGGGTCCAATCCATGACATAGACGACTTCTCACCATTTCAAATTCCTCGGATGGGTATTTGGAGTGGTGAGAAGCTTTCTATGGCATGGATTGAACCCATATCAGACAATGATTCATTCATAGTAGAGAAGTGATCGTTCGTTCATCTAGATAGTTGCTTAACTTGGAACTTTGTTCAATAACTTAATGGAACTCCTTCGGGATGTTGTCATCTCTTATGGTGGAACAGTGAGGAATGTCCGCAGTAATTCAATTAACTTTATTAATAGAGTATAGGACACAAACAGAACTACGACCTTTTTTTTTTTTCTCGACATCGCCGAGGAACCGGTTGAGTACTATTAATATGCAATCGCAACTAATATGAAACTTAGATTGACTCTTCTTTAGTACTATTACAATTTTATCGCTATGAAACTTAGAAACCCGTTTAATAATTGTGTTTACAGGAGTGGATGTCGAACAATAATCTCTATAGATTCCAAATAACAATTCTCATAAACTAATTAAGTACCACTTACTTAGTTTATCATAGCAAAAATAAACTAAGTAACATTTGCTTAGTTTGCCATAATTTTCAATAAACTCAATAATACTCTCCCTTTATCTTCAATACACTCATAAATATATATATATATATATATATATATATATATATATATATATATATGTAATATACTTTGAAACTTAGAAACTGTTTGACATTCACTCGGAAGAGTGAATGCTTAATAGTCCCGATGGAGAGAGGATTCAATGATTTGCTTGATATTCTCAATGAGTTCTTACCTGAGGATAATCGTTGCCTGCGAATTACTATGAGGTGAAGAAGATGGTTAAGGGTTGAATCTCGTGTATGAGAAGATCGATGCTTGTGGCGCAGATTGCATGTTATATTATGGGGAGGACAAAGATAAGGTGTAGTGTGATATTTGCAACTCGCCAAGGTACAAGATCACAAAACGTGGGGGGAAGGAGAAATATGTTCCAAAGAAGATTTTATGGTATTTTCCTCTTGCGTCGTTATCATTGCCCACATCTGGAAGAATTATGCCAGTTGGTTGTACGAGATGTTACAGAGGGCAGTTCGGGCGATAGAAGAAACGCCTTGGGACTACTTTATGAGATCATCAAATTACCGGCGATATCGAGATGTAGCATGGGTTTGCGATGTGTGCGTCTTGGGATGATCTTTGCGTTCAAGACCAAGTCGGAGCAGATAAAGAAGAATCGCAAAGTGCATGAGTTGTACATACTTCCGGCTCATGATGCGTTTCAGGAGGTTAAGTCGGTATGTATTTCTCTTTAGTTTAGTTTAATCTTATATTGCAACTATAGTAAATTAAGGTGATCTTATTTAATGTATATAATATAGGCCATGCGAGTAGCTTGGTAGGCCTCCTACTATGATCGAGTTCTGGGATAGAGTCCATACGTCGAAGGGCTCTACTTCGGGGTTGACAATATCTCCAGCAGCACTAGCTATACGGGTAATACATTTACTATAATAGATATTATTTAGGATAATATTACGTAATTTATATGATGATACCAAGATAACTCACTTGTATATCAAATTACAGGAGCGGTTTGAGAAGCTCATGACCAACAGATAACAAGTCAGTTGTTGTTTGTTAGGAGGGCGATCTTGAGATGTTAGATTCCACTGTCCCTCCGCCCGAGATTAGTTTATCTCAGGACGAGGAGACGGCTATTTGGGTCGCGTCTCAAGATACTCCCACTAGTACTACCGGTCGGTATCGAGTGTTGTGGTTACCAATGATACCAGCCTATACACTGCTAGGAGGTATAATATTTGTGTTTATTTCATGTTTATGAAAAAAGTAAACTTGTAATATTATTCATGTTATATTTATTTTTGTAGGCTCTAGCCAGCGTCTGCATCCGAGAGCCCCCGTGGGACCATCACATATGGGCGCTGGCTTAGATGATGCTTTGTTCCAGCGTGTTATGGCTGCGGTGTCGGAGAGGTTTGAGACCGATCCGCTGTTCCATCATCAGGACCCGCCCCAGCCGTTCTATCCTCCATCAGCTTGCGCAGGACGTTGCAGCTGGTTCCACCGCCGAGAGTACTGGTATCCCTCCGGAGAAGTGGGCCACGATATGCGACGAGATTATTCAAATGGTGGTTACCTTAGTCGAGGACGCGTTTGGGCCGATGTTGAGTCAACGCTCGACTGCTCAGGTATATTTTGTTTTAAATACAAATATATATTCTGCATGTTATTTAAATTTCATTTAGTTATCTTTAACTGAATCATATATATGGACTAATAAGTTATATTATATTGTATCAACAGGGTGACGAGCGGACTGACGAGCGGGATGACAATTTTCACACTCCAGAGCAGCGTCGACGCCCGCCCGATGATCCTCCTCACACCGGGGGCTCTACTAGCTTGACTTAGTTTACATTCTTTTGTAGTTTAAATTCTTTTGTATTAATTTTACATAACTTTTGACGTACATATTGTAGTTTAAACCTTATCATTAATTACTTTGGTTTTGTTGCGGTTTGACACTTAGCTTAATTTAGCTTAATGGGATGTTTGTTATAATTAGTTTAGATTAATGGGATCTTTTGTAATTTACCTTAGTTTAATTTACTTTGATTAATGCGGTTTTACATTTCAATAATTTGGTTTGTTGCGGTTATGCTAGTAGTAATGGGATGTTTTTGACATTTAGCTTAATTTAGCTTGTGTATGTGATGTTGGGAAAACAGGTACAGGTACAGGTACAAGATGTGGGTTAAATCCCTGGATATTGCAAAAACAAATAAAATATTTTTTTAATAAAAATAGTAACCTCGAAGGAATGAGGTTATTCTCGATGGATAACCGTAGAGGTTAAGGTGTTTCCCATTTTCGGCATAATGCCACGTGGCATACATATCCTCGACCGACGAGTTATAGGGTCGACAAAATTCCGTCGCGCGTAAGGTGTTTTTCCATTTTTGTCAGGCTGCATTGTGGCATGCTTATCATCGACCGAATATCCTCAACAGACATGTTTCAGTCGGGGATATATTAACTCCGACTGAATGTTCGGTCGACAATAAGTCCGTTGATAAGTAAATTTTATACCTACTTATCCGGTATCTTTTACTTAAATTAGTTGCTTATATTCATGTGTCTTAGTTACTTTTCATGCATTTTGTGTTCATTTTATAGGTTATATGTTTAGGATCGGTGTGAGCGACTATTGGTAAGGAAAAGCAAGGAAATCGCAAAGAATTGGTAGGAAAACATAAAGAAAAACAATCCGGACATCATTTGGGCTTTCATGTTCATTTCATGTTCTTGGCTTGGAACTTGGACTATATTGTAGAGTTTCTTCTTAGCTTTTCGGAACATCTTGAATCATTCCAATCGGAGTTCGGATGCAATAGTTTTGACATTTGTACCAACGAACGTTGAATTTCGCTGTTTTGGGTGGTCATTTGCATAACAGTCACTTCCAGTCTAATTTAGACCTTCATCCGTTCGTTATTTCTCAATTCTTAAAGAATGAAAGTTGTAGAGCTCGTCGATAGCTTTGATCTGATAGGTGGCAGGCCCCGTAACTCATCCTGGATCAAAAGTTATGGCCATTTTACGAGAGGACTCTACAGCAGAAAAATAACTAACAGCTTGTACCCAAGCCGGGGCTTGGGGTCCTGAAGCCAAAACAGTAGCATAGCAAGCCAGGGCTTGCTATTTTCAAGGTAACAAGCAAGATAGGGCTTGGGTACGCGCAGAAAGAGTAGTTTTTGTCCGAATTTGAGTCCGATAAGGATTGGTTCGAGCTGATTAATTCAAGGACTTCTAAGAGGACTTAAAGATATATGAAGAGGCATATAAAAGTAGGAGAATCACAAGGATTAATGGATGTTTTGGAAGAATTCCATTAGATTAGATTAGAGTAAATTAGATCAAAACCCTAGTTCTAATGAGTTTTGGAGATTGAAGCAACTTGAAGACCATTGAAGATTCAAAGTAGGAGCAATGAGGGAGCGTCAAATCTACAGACAATAGATTCTATCTTCTTATCTTCTTCTATCTTTGTCTTTTAATGATTATTCAATTGTGGATTCTTATTTTTAATTCAATGAACTAATTCTTTGTTTGAGATTACAATGGATCTTATTGTGTAGTTTATTTTAATATGCTTCGCTGTCAATTATTATGTTCTATTGTGAGGATTGTCTGTTGTGATTTGAACTTAATTGCTTAATTGCCTAGCTAACAATTATCGTGATAATCTATATGAACTCGAGAGATGAAGTATAGATTTAGATCTGATCATGATAGCATGTGTTTGTGATTTCTGCATAGATGGAATTCATGATTCGTGTTTAGGATAGAGATATGCCTTTACGCCATATGTAATCTTATAGAGAACTTGTGCTTTAAATCCTTTTTAATTGTAATTCACATAGAGATATAGTGGATTAGTTAATTAGGGTATCTTGCTTAATTCTATCAATTGTGGATTTAAGTAAGTATGAGTATTATGCATCGAGAGGTGGTTTTATCTGCTTTAGTGTTCTTGATTAACAATTCAGGATAGAAAATTATTGATGAGAAGTGTGTTAACTTAAATGATGGAATAAGTGAAGTTGTGATCTTAAATCTCCATAACCTGATTTGTAATTAGTGGTAATTAGAATTAGTTTAATTAAGTAATTTACTTTATAACATTAAATTGTTTGTTTAAATAAAATTTGTTTGGTTAATAGTTAATAGTTGGTAATTTATATTAATAATTCCTCACGGGAACGATACTCTACTTTCACTGTATTACTTGTTGACCACGTATACTTGCGTGTTGTGCGTAACTAGATTTTACCCAATAAGTTTTTGGCGCCGTTGCCGGGGAATTAGTTTCATATTTTTTACCAATATTTATTTCAATCAAATTAGTCTTAATTTAAACATCTTTATTTTTATTTTTAATTCTCTTCCTATATTTCTCTCTTTTCAGGTACCATGGATGACTTTACGTATCAATGGCCATACACGAACATGAGTCAACCAAGGGAAACAGGGATTGATGGACTTAATGCATTTCCTGTAGAGTCCGTACAAATTGAGGCAAATTCGAAGATGTTGGAGGTTATCGCAGCCCAACGGAGTCGAAGGATGGCAAACATGACTCAACCAAGGGAAACATGGATTGATGTACTTAATGCATTTTTTCGCAATATCGCCTGATTGAAGAACTTTCGAGGATGTTGGACGTTATTGCGTTGAAAGGAGTCGAAGGATGGCGATTACGTGTGACTATTGTCTTGCAACCATCAAAGTCATCAATGCACCGTCAGTTTTGAACCGGTACAATATAGTGGTGATTACCTCAACAACTATGTTGATCCTAGTTATCATCAAGTTTGGGGGTATCACTTGGATTCTTCATGGAGCTATAATTATCAAGATCAACACTCTACTCCAAATCCAACATACACGCCGGAATTCTCATATCAACCTCCATTAAAAGAAGAAAAGTCAAAGTTAGAGGAATTAATGTCAAAGGTCATAGCAAACCAAGAGGAAATGATGATGAGTCAAGAAATATCGAGCCACAATTTTCAGTACCAGATGGAACAACTCATCACCACTTCAACTCATGGTCCTCAATACATGGATTCCAAAACTGAGACAAATAATTCGAGATTGGAGGAATTGTTGACCAAGTTCATTGCATCAAATGAGGAGAGAAGGATTAATCAAGAGAAGTCAATTCAGAATCTTCAGAATAAGATAGATCAAATGACCAAAGCCGTAAACAACCTTCCTCCAAACACTTGGCTTTATGACATGGATGACGAAATTGACGGAGAACCCGAATCGAATCTGCAAATGGATGAGCTACATGATATCTAAAGTGTGGAGACAATTGGGGATAATGAAATAGAAGTCGACGAAGATCTAAATTCCAAAGAAAATGAACCGATTCTGTTAGTTCCCCAATTGCCTTCTCCACCAAAGATCAAGAATTCAGTCAGATTTGCAAAACCTTGCCTGCTAGGTAGTCATGTTGTCGGCGAAGCTCTTTATTACATAAGAGCGAGTGCAACAATGAAGTCGTGGTGGGATGAGAAAGAGAAGATAGACGAAGAGCCCATTGTGTTTGACACACTTCCATGCCCAAATATGATCACAAACACAATGGAGATAACACCTAATTATTTTCCTTTCTTCATGGAGATTATACCGAGTCAGAGCATGCTAGGTGACTTTGATGTTATGGCCATCGCTTGTGGGAACTTTCCAAAGGATTATTTGCTACTGATGGATAGAGGATTCCTCAATTACTGAAGAGGAATTGGATAGCGTTGACTGCATAAAGTCAGTCGAAAGATCAGAAATCAATACCGATCGGGAGGCAACCTGTGATTTTTTATATATTTATATGCTTTCCTAGTTTATTTAGTAGATAGGAATCACATTATATTCCAAAGTGCTATTCTAATCCATGTTGTCTCTCTTCATTGCAGGTATTAGAGGTTCAATGGATAGTAAAATGATCGTCGCCGCCATCGCCACCATTACCTCACGCTTAGCTGATTACAGGGAAGTTCTCTTCTACTTACCGCTATATTCTTACAATGAGGACATTGTAATTGCTAAGTTTGGGGGAGTTTAGTTTAGTTCTTTATTGCATGTTTAGTTTCATGTTTATGTTATGTTATTTTGCATATGTTGTTAATTTAGTTTAGGTTCATTATATTTGCATTCATGTAGTACAACTGCATAAGTAGTTGTATAGTAGTATAGTTTGAATAACATTATATTCATTTGCTTGTTAAAAAAATCAAAAATTCAAAAATAATAGTTAGTTACCATGTTCATCTAGCATGATTCCAGCTGTTAGATAGTTACAGTCTATTTTGGCCAATGATGAAGATGAGATTAGGTAGACAAGTATAGTACCGACTATTAGAACTTTGATGTGATTTCTTGTTATGAATTGAATCTTTTCCTGTTTTAAACTGGTATAATAAGGATAGCACAGTAATAACCGCTATGTTGATTGATTAAGTTTAAATTGATACATAATGGACTTCTTAAGGATAATGCTAGTCTGGATGAATGAAATACATGAATAGACGGAGATGACTGAATTTAGACAAAAACTTAAGTTTGGGGGAAAAATTTGGATATATAAGCTTAAAAAAAAGAAAAAAAAACAATAAAAAATGACCAAAAAAAATATCGTGGTCAGTCTTGTTTCGGGGCCTTTGTTACTTGAGCAAGTACGCCCGAGGGGATTGTCTTTACACCTAGCACCCTAAGGTCTTATATGGTCTGGGAGTCGTTGGTCGAAAGCTCGCTAAGGGGTAACACTGTTAGCCTAATGGAATGAGACATTGCACAGTCATGGTTGAAAAAATCAATAAAATGGGAAAAGAGCAAAAAGCCCCCGTATTGCAAAGTAAAGCATAAGTATCCCGGATTGGACTCTTGAATTTGGTGGAAGTTTGACTTTAGTTTGATCTAGCTTGTTCATGAATTTTGTGAGTTTTCACTGTATGATGCCTTTAAAGAGATCTATTATGTGTTGTATTTAGCATTATATCAGTTAGCATGGATGTTGAGAACACACGCACTATACCAGTAATAACAGTTTGAGATTTGATGATTGATAGGAATTATTGATTGGTTTTGATATGATGTATTATCATGTTTACTTGATTTCTCTAAGGCAGTGAATAGATTTGATTCTATCAATCTTCTTTGGATTCGTGAGCATATAGATTAGTTACATTTCATTGCATTGCATTGCATTATGTTGTGTTGCTTGGGGAAAAGCAACGGTTTAAGTTTGGGGTATTTGATAAGTAGATTTTATACCTACTTATCCGGTATCTTTTACTTGAATTAGTTGCTTATATTCATGTGTCTTAGTTAATTTTCATGCATTTTGTGTTCATTTTATAGGTTATATGTTTGGGAGCGGTGTGAGCGACTATTGGTAAGGAAAAGCAAGGTAATCGCAAAGAATTGGTAGGAAAACACAAAGAAAAACAATCCGGACATCATTTGGGCTTTCATGTTCATTTCATGTTCTTGGTTTGGAACTTGGACTATATTGTAGAGCTTCTTCTTAACTTTTTGGAACATCTTGAATCATTCCAATTAGAGTTCGGATTCAATAGTTATGACATTTGTACCAACGGACATTGAATTTCGCTGTTTTGGGTGGTCATTTGCATATTAGTCACTTTCAGTCCAATTTAGACCTTCATCCGTTCATTATTTCTCAATTCTTAAAGAATGAAAGTTGTAGATCTCGTTGATAGGTGGCAGACCCCATAACTCGTCCCAGATCAAAAGTTATGGCCGTTTTACCAGAGGACACTGCAGTAGAAAAATAACTAATAGCTTGTACCCAAGCCAGGGCTTGCTATTTTATGCCTTATACCCAAGCCGGGGCTTGGGGTCCCGGGTTAAAATAAAGAGTATATAGCAAGCTTCGGGCTTGCTATTTGCAAGGTAACAAGCAAGCTGGGGCTTGGGTACGCGCAAAAAGAGTAGTTTTTATCCGAATTTGAGTCCGATAAGGATTGGTTCGAGCTAATTGATTCAAGGACTTCTAAGAGGACTTAAAGATATATGAAGAGGCATATAAAAGGAGGAGAATCACAAGGATTAATGGAAGTTTTGGAAGAATTCCATTAGATTAGATTAGAGTAAATTAGATCAAAACCCTAGTTCTAATGAGTTTTGGAGATTGAAGCAACTTGAAGACCATTGAAGATTCAAAGTAGGAGCAGGGAGGGAGCGTCAAATCTACAGACAATAGATTCTATCTTCTTATCTTCTTCTATCTTTATCTTTTAATGATTATTCAATTGCGGATTCTTAGTTTTAATTCAATGAACTAATTCTTTGTTTGAGATTACAATGGATCTTATTGTGTAGTTTATTTTAATATGCTTCGCTATCAATTATTATGTTTTATTGTGAGGATTGTCTATTGTGATTTGAACTTAATTGCTTAATTGCCTAGCTAACAATTACCGTGATAATCTATATGAACTCGAGAGATGAAGTATAGATTTAGATCTGATCATGATAGCATGTGTTTGTGATTTCTGCATAGATGGAATTCATGATTCGTGTTTAGGATAGAGATATGCCTTTACGCCATATGTAATCTTATAGAGAACTTGTGCTTTAAATCTTTTTTTTAATTGTAATTCACATAGAGATATAGTGGATTAGTTAATTAGGGTGTCTTGCTTAATTCTATTAATTGTGGATTTAAGTAAGTATGAGTATTATGCATCGAGAGGTGGTTTTATCTGCTTTAGTGTTCTTGATTAACAATTCAGGATAGAAAATAATTGATGAGAAGTGTGTTAACTTAAATGAAGCAATAAGTGAAGTTGTGATCTTAAATATCCATAACCTGATTTGTAATTAGTGGTAATTAGAATTAGTTTAATTAAGTAATTTACTTTATAACATTAAATTGATTATTTAAATAAAATTAGTTTGGTTAAGAGTTAATAGTTGGTAATTTATATTAATAATTCCTCGTGGGAACGATACTCTACTTTCACTGTATTACTTGTTGACCATGTATACTTGCGTGTTGTGCGTAACTAGATTTTACCCAACATCCGTCGACTCTAAGTATTTCCAACCGAAGAATCGACAGACTTATTTTCGACGTGCTTATATATGACCGAATTTCTGACCGAATGTTCCGTCGGAAATGATATTACCCTCGACGGAATATCCTTATTGCCAACGGAATAGTCAGTCGAAAATAAGCCTTTTTGTTGTAGTGTCACTTAGGACTTGTACATTAGGTTTAGGTGTACTAATTAATATTAAGCTCTATAATTTAGTGATTAAGGTTTCCAATTAGTAAATTAGGGTTCCTAATTTAGTAATTAGGGTTTTCCCTAATTAGGGTTATAATCTAATACTTGTCATTAATCATATAACAAAATCATTAACATTCTTGAACTCGAATTTTGACTTTTGAACTAGGGTTTATCAGTTTAATACTAGGGTTTTCTAATACTGCACCATAATTGACCAACCATTATCAGTCTACACATACAATACATATTTATAGTACTGAAATATATTAATATTATATTAATATTCTCATTCCTTATTCAAAATACAAAATTAGGGTTTTGAATCCATCTCCGACATAACTTTCTTATATACCATTATTAATTAAGTTAAAATAATTAACTTAACTAATATAATAAAATAATTTTTATAATAATCGTAATAATCATATCATATACAATAATACTATTTTCATGGAAAATAAATAATAAAATATTTTTACTTCAAAATTAATTTATTATAAAAATATGATTTATAATTATCAATAATTCCTTTAAAAAATTATTTGCAATTATTCATGTAATAAATAAATTCTATTTATCACATATATACATACACTTTACCTTGCACATATTCCCACCTTTGTTTTTAAAAAAATTTATATGCAAAATTTCTTATTTAATTATATTGAAAATATTGGGTTATTACAGGTTTTACAAACCTAGTTAGGAAACAATGTAACATTATTATATTAAGAATGTATGAAACATATGACTAATAGATATGAATCCATGATTATATAACTGTGTAGGAATACACGAAGTGCAAATAAGCTTTAAGTAGTTAAGTCGTAGTTGATAAACTACGAATCAGGCAAGTCTTTCAGTTCATATTTGTTATATGAATTCGATAACTGTTAGTTGAGCTATATTATGCCATGAGAATGTTGATGTATATATATGAAATGCATATGAGATATGTATGAAATGTGAAAGTTGATCTTTGATGATATGTTTGTGAAATAAATCTCTATGCCTGTTATATGAGAAGTAACATGTGTAGTAAATATTAATTGATTATGAATGCATTAACTGAATATGCTATTATATGCTATGTGTTGCATGAAAACTGTTAGAATTGCTGGACTGTCGAGCTCACCCTCGCAAATAACCACGTTTGCAGGTTAAGGATTCACGGTAAAGGTTACGTCCTACTTGATTGATAAAGTTCAATAGTATCGAAGGAGATTGATTTATTATTTAACTAGATGCTCTTGAACCATTTTTAGTTTCTAGTAGATGTACATGATAGAAGTTTATAATGTGTAATACATGTTAAGTTGTACTATGCGGTACATCGAGGAATTCGAATTGAGATGTAAAAATTTATACAGTAATTCGAATAGAATGAATCATAACATAATTTGATTCAAGGATATGTAATTGATTCAAGTTAAGAAATAAATAAAAGATTTTTCAAAGGAGATTGAAAAAGTTTAAATTATTCTGCATATATATTTTTATAACATCGAATATGATGTAGGACAAGAATGGTAAATGACCAAAATTTGAAACTTATAAAAGTTTGAGGTCATTACACAGATACTGGAAATGTAAAGAATATATATTCTAAATTGTACTAAGAAAAGTTGTGACGCCCCCAAATTTGGGTATCTTCCAACCCAACATATGGTGCTACACAGTACTCATAACTATACAATCATTCCATTGAAAACACAACATAATGAATGTAATTACTATCTTCTTATTACAATCAAAGTGAAATCCTTTCCTAGGTTCATAAACCGATTACATCATTCGTTGTTCGTAAGTATAATACATACAATCATACTAATCTATTACAAGATGGTTAACTATCCATCTTAGCCTTTCCCTTATTTCTCTTAGCATTCTCGGTATGCTCTCAAACTTTAACTACAATCATATAATTCACGCAAAGAAGTGAGCATAACAAGCTCAAAGCAAGTCTAACAAAGAATAATATCAATACCACATTCGTGAATTATATGAAAATCTTCCATAATCGAAATAATAGTCATGAAGTATTACGAAACATTAATACTTAACAATTCATAACATCAATTCCCAAAGTATATAATAGTTTAGGAATTCTGAACCGGTCGAAAGACCATGAACAATATCTTTCTGTTTTTATACTTGAAAATGACATCACATCACTAAGGCTGTACATCTGACATTTCTTACGAGCACTTCTAGGTGATCAGCCTATAGTACTCTATGTTGATCAACATTCATCCGTTAAATGTATTTATATTTATGTTTTGGCAAACCCGCGTGCCTATCAAATAATCGATGAAAAATACTTTTGTTTGTTCATAAACAAACTTACCTTTGAATCCGTACCAAATACTTGGCCTAGGATATCATTATCATTTCTATATAGAAAGATATGTATATAAATCAATCTATCTCTTACGAATAGTCTAGTCGAGTTAAAACTGGCATCGACCCTTTCTTTAAAATCATTCATGCAACTTATTACAATGAATCACAGAAACTCGACTAACACAAAGGTTAGACAAGCGTTTAAGAAAACTTGCCTTCAAGCGTCTTCAAATAATTTATTCGACTGTTCTCAGCCTTTAAAGAATATATATGATATATTCACATAACACACTGTAATTAGCTACCAAACAATCAATCACATTGTTTCTACCAACTTCTTTCTCTTCTATGTCTTAGTTGACTTTATTTCATTAATAATGTCAATATGAATTACTACCCTTCATCACGACTTGTTAACGTTCTTACGTTATTAACTGGACTCAATCATCATTGGTGAAATACCAATGTCAATTACCGCTTACGGTTTATTTATTAACACTTTGTGTTCTTCGTTACCATACTAACAACTTGTGTTTACTTCCTAAGTTCATCACCATATACACTAGTATATGTAACATAGGAATAGTTTTAGTATGTTCATTAAGTATATAAATGTATCTTATATTGTTTTTGAAACAATTGAATTCAAAACCTAATTGTCTAACAACTCCCCTGCCTCATCATCAAGCCACACAAGATTCTATACCTAACATCTTGGCGTCAACAAGCTGAGCCAGCAAGATTCTAAGCCCCGGTTTTGGTCTTGTGGTGCTAAACTCTATACCTATGAATGGCATTGCATTTCACTCTTCAAAGATCTCATTACACTATGCACGCATCATCGCTGCGCTACGACACTTATAGCTATATAAGAAATTGACTGCTGCAGACCTCGATATCGTAAAAAAAAATTTTATAGATAAAATTTTTAGTGAACTTCCCGATTTCATAACTTCTTCATTATAAGTCCAATTTGGTCCGTTCAAAATCCTACAACTCCCATTTTACATACTCTACGCGTTCATATAAGAATTTTATAATTCTGAATTAGTTAACTCAAAATTCACTTCTAAGTTCATTATCGAGCGTTCGCTAAACGCTTTCGAGCGTTCAATACTTGTTTTCTTCGTTTTAAGTCAGAATTCGACGATTCTTGAGACCACAACTCTTAAAAATCCTTTCTCACATGTTGACATTGAAAACCAACGTTTCCAAGTCACACGGCAACTTTCGACTACTAATCCGGAGTTCCTACGTTTTCGACGTTTAACGTCTAATTTCGTAAAATTCGCCATAACTTCGTTACTAGTGTTTTATATGCCAAATCAAATGGAACACTCCATTGATTTCATATCTATATTCTAACCAAGCAAGATGCACATGTCCTAATTTCGATGGTGTTCAATTTGTCCATCAACAACCAAGTTCATCAATCAATATTTACTACGATTTAAACTTACGTAAACCCTTACGATTTTCATTTACACATGACTTATAAAGGTTTTTCTTATTACAAGCCATCCTTATTCCTCCATAGGAGGCATGCTCCACCAATATATGATTCTTTATAACAAAGAAATCAAAAGGGATGGAAAACTATTATTAATGGAATATTACCTTCCCGATCTTTGTGTTCTTGCTAAAACTTCTAATGTTTTGCTTCAAAGTGAGATGATTGCTTATGTCTAGCTCTTTCTCTCTCTCAATATAAGTTGGATGATCTCTTAGAAACCACCAAATGACCACATATGCCTTCTATTTATAGGAAACTCAAATGGAGGGCTTTTTGGTCATTTCTCCCCACCTCCTTACTATTCACTACTTCATCACCAAGTAAAATACTTGGTGATCAAGTAGTTCATTTTACTTGGCCACCAAGTGGCCGACCCACATGCCCATGGGTCATCCCCATGGGTTACCCCATGGGTTTTACCCATTCGGTGACCCATCGGTTCGATCCACAGTTCGATTTCTTGGATCCAGCTTAATTAAACATAACGTTGGGCCTTGATTACTCAATTACTTAGGCTTGGAATAATCCAAATCCAATTGGATCATATTAAGTCCTTAAACTATAAATCCATAACACTAATCATATTCTACACGTATCATTCACGTATTTTCTTCGTATAATACTCGTACGATAATCATATTGTACTTTGTATTAAATCTTTATACTATACTCGTATCACACTCGTATAACGTACGCATAATCATTATCGTAATTCATTATACGAATCTCACTTTCTTCCCGAAAATCATTCTTCTCAACCCTTAGGTTTTAAGTCCGCATGCGAAAACTTCATTTGCCATAAATGAAATATTATTAAATATTCCATCTCGTCTTCATATTCTATCATTATTTATTTCTCAGAATTTCAAACTTAATCCCCGAGCAGAAATGGATGAATAGTGTTTTTACGGAAATGTCTCGGAAAACTTTTATTTTCGTCTTGGAAATTCAAAAAAATTAATTCTAGCACATTGCTAGAATACTAACCACATTCGCACATTCTAGGTCATAGAACGACCTTCACATAACTTACTCACATAAATAATCAATTAAATTCATTTAATTCATAATCCTCATACAAATCCGATTTTCTCGGGCGTTACATTCTCCCCCTTATAAGGATTCTGTCTCCAGAATCTCGCTTATAATTACATAAACAAATGAGGAAAATTTTCCTTCATTTTACTTTTGAGTTCCCACGTTGCTTCTTCAGCATTGTGGTTTCTCCATATTACCTTCACCGAAGGTATTATTTTATTTCTCAAAACTTGTTCCTTCCTATCAACAATTTGAATTGGAAGTTCTGCATACGATAAATCTTTCTCTATCTGAATAAATTCATACTCTATTACGTGTTTATAGTCCAAATTTATAGGGGCGCAAACACGAATAACGTGAAACACATTGTGTATACGTTCCATTTCTGGAGGTAAGGCAACTTCATAAGCTACCTCTCCTACCCTTCTTAAAATCTCAAAAGGTCTTATAAACCTTGGACTTAACTTCCCTTTCTTTCCAAAACGTATCTTTCCTTTCCAAGGCGATACTTTCAGAAAGACATAAAACCCTACATCGAATTCTCTCTTTTCTCTGTGAGGATCAGCATACTTCTTCTACCTATCTTGAGCTGCTACCAATCGAGTGAGTATTAGCTTTACCATGTCCGCTGTTTGTTGTACCATCTCAGGTCCCAACATCTGACGTTCACCTACTTTGTCCCAACATAATGGAGTTTGACATTTCCTTCCATACAACGCTTCGTAAGGCGGCATGCCTATACTAGCGTGAAAACTATTGTTGTACGCAAATTCTACCAACGGTAGATGGTCGTCCCAACTCCCTTTGAAATCCATAACGCAAGATCTTAACATATCTTCAAGCATTTGAATTTTCCGTTCACTTTGTCCATCCGTTTGAGGATGATACGCCATACTCAATCTCAACTGTGTTCCCAGTTGCTCTTGCAAACTTCTCCAAAAGTTTGATGTGAATTATGGATCACGATCTGACACAATCAAAACAGGTACTCCATGTCTTGAAATAATTTCCTTGACATAAAACTTAGCTAATTGATCTAGGTTATACCTAACTCCTATCGGTAGAAAATAAGCCAATTTCGTCAATCGATCCACTATCACCCAAATAGCATCGTATCCCTTCCTTGTGGTTGGAAGTCCCACCACAAAGTCCATTGTGATGTGCTCCCATTTCCATTATGGAATTTCTAATGATTGCAACAACCCACTAGGTCGTTGGTGTTCAGCCTTAACTTTCTGACAAGTTAAGCACTTACTAACATATTCTGCTATCTCCCTTTTCATGTTTGGCCACCAAAAGTTTTGACGAAGGTCTTGATACATCTTCATACTAGCGGGATGTATCGAGTACCTCAAACTATGGGTCTCACTCATTATCTCCTCTTTTAGTTCAGAATTATTTGGAACCTAAATTCTTCCTTCAAAACGCAATAATCCCTCCTTATCGAGATTATACTTAGTCTTTTCTTCATCTTCTATCCTCTTCTTCATATGTTCGCATTCCTCATTGCTCAATTGCACTTCCTTAACATGTTCCACTATGGTCAGTTGAGTCTCCATAGAAAATAACATTTCCTCTGCTTCACCCGGTAATTTAACCTCTAATTCCATCATTTCCATCGCTGTTACTAACTCATTCTGAGCCGTTAACATTGACAGTTTCTCTCTACCCTTCCTACTTAGCTCATCGGCTACTACATTTGCTTTTCCCGGATGATATAAGATATCACAATCGTAATCTTTTATTAGTTCCAACCACCTTCTCTACCTCACATTCAACTCCTTCTGTGTGAAGATATATTTCAGACTTTTATGGTCCGTGTATATCTCACACTTCTCACCGTATAGATAATGCCTCCATATTTTTAAGGCAAAAACTATAGCTGCCAATTCTAGATCATGAGTAGGATAGACCTTCTCATAATCCTTTAACTGACGTGACGCATACACAATGACCTTGCCATACTGCATGAGCACGCAACCCAGTCCTCTATGCGAAACATCGCTATACACTACAAAATTCCCTATATCATCAGGCAAAGACAATACAGGTGCCTCACTTAACCTCTTCTTTAGTTCTTGAAAACTGTTCTCACATTTTTCAGTCCACACATACTTCACCGACTCCCTCATCAAATTCGTCAGCGGAGTAGCTATTTTAGAAAAGTCCTGAATGAACCTTCTATAGTATCCCGTTAACCCCAGAAAACTCCGAACCTCAGTTGGCATTTTTGATTGCTCCCACTCATTTACTGCTTCTACTTTTGCTGGATCTATGGAAATGCCATCTTTATCAATAACATGTCCTAGAAACTGCACTCGTTCAAGCCAAAATTCACACTTTGTGAATTTCGCATATAACTTTTCCTTCCGTAGTGTCTCCAACACTATCCTTAAATGTTCAGCATGATCTTCTGGCATCTTTGAATAGACTAGAATATCATCAATGAACACTACGACGAACTTGTCCAAATACTATTTAAACACTCTGTTCATCATATCCATAAATGCGGCTGGTGCATTAGTCAACCTAAACGACATCACCAGAAACTCGTAATGACCATAACAAGTTCTGAATGCCGTCTTAGGTACATCCTCCTTCCTTACTTTTAACTAATGATACCCCGTACAGAAATCTATTTTAGAAAAATACTTTGCCCCTTTCAACTGATCAAATAGATCATCGATCCTGGGCAACGGGTATTTATTCTTAATCGTTAACTTATCAACTCTCGATAGTTGATACAAAGTCGTAACGACCCATCCTTTTTCTTTACAAACAAAACCGGTGCTCCCTAAGGAGACACACTCGGTTGAATATACTTCCTGTCCAATAGTTCTTGTAATTGAACCATTAACTCCTTCATCTCAACTGGCGCCATCCGATATGATGCCCTAAAAACTGGTGCCGTACCCGGTAATAGATCAATCACAAACTTAACCTCCCTATCTGGTGGAATACCCGATAATTCCTCCGAAAATACATCCGCGAACTCTTAAACTATAGGTATCTGGTCCAAGGATGCTCCCACTCTTTGGGTATCCACAACATGACACAGATAACCTACACACCCCTTTCTTAACATCTTTCTAGCTTGTGTCATTGTTAGACAACAAGAGCGTCTCGGTGATTTACTACCGAAGAACACTACTTTGGTTTTCTTAGAAAGCCGAAGGTTCACACTTTTCCTATGGCAATCTATTATAGGCTTGTGGTTAATCAACCAATCCATACCAAGAATTACATCAAATTCTTTTAACCTTATCGGTACCAAATCTACCGATAACTTATTCCCTCTAATTTTACGCAACAATCCTTATGAATATGTTTAATTGGGATTATTTCTTCGTTTTCTACCTTAACGTCTAAAGGTATTACTAACTTTTCAGGGATTAAACCTAATCGCTTAGCAAATTCACATGCTATAAAAGAACAAGTAGCACCCGAGTCAAATAACATATAAGCATTTATTTCATTGATTGGAATGATACCTACTACTACATCCGATGATGCAACCGCATCTTGGACAGTCATATTAAATGTGAGACCCCAAATTTTATGAATAAAGATTTAAATTTCTCAAAATATTTTTTTTAATATTATGGTATGGATTTGATATAATGCTATAAGTTGTGGGTGATATTTACAAATTTTGCAAAGTATTCAAGTTGTTATAAAATATTCGTTTGGTCGGGGAATATTCTTTTTGTCGGGAATATCCGTACGACGACACAATCATTGGTGAACCCACAACGGAAGTATTGTCGTAGTAATAAAATGACAGAATTATTTTTATGAAAATAACGGCGGAAGTTTTACCGTTAAAACTGTTGAACTACTCGGTAGTAAAAGTATAGTAATACGCGTGGTTGCATAGTATCACACGATATTGGTTATTGATGCTTACGTGATAAGTCACTCAGTTATACTCAATTATTGCTATAGTAATTGTTGCATCATATCTCTCATATTATTGATTCGATTATTGTCACAGTATCATCTGCGTTATATGATATATTATTAAGTCAATAATTGAGATGACAAAGTTATTCATATTATTAAATTACAATATTTACAATGTCTAGAAGTTCTGCCAAGGAGAGGTTTGGTCACCTAATCAAGCGCCTTGATAGGAGAAATCCTTATTGAAAGCCCCTCTTTCTTGGGAACGACCGTTGTTAAATATTGTGAGTTATAATATTAATGATGAATAAGTTCGTGTTGATTAAAGATAAATTTGATAGTTCCATTGTGTTGGGATTATTGGTGTTAGTTGAAATCTACATCTATTCCGATGATAATTGATGTCTGGGGGTTATATTGATAAATCGGGTAATTTATCGGATAAATGAGCAATTAATTGCTACTAATTCACATGCTTATATAACTATTTGTTCAAATGTGTGTACTATTGAATCACATTCACTTACTATTAGGGGAGTTGGTGCAAGATTGATAATACTTGCATGACTAAGTTAAAAATAGAGGTATAGATGGAGGTACTATACTGTAATTCGTATTTTCACATGATTATAACTATTGAGTTACATAATTTATAATTGATTCACATGATTTACTATTAGGGGAGGTGGTGCAAGTTTGATAATACTTGGATGACTGAATTATAAATGAAAGAAAAGTTGGAGGTATTGTACTATAATTTTTCGAGCCCCAAAATGTGCAATTATCGAAAATATGTTTTCCTATAAATAGAAGCTCATTCTTCCTTCATTTCTCACCAATTCACTAAAGCTTTAGAGCCATTATTATAGAGAGAAAGAAGAAGAGAAGTCTACTACCTCACTATTCCAGTATCCAGTCTTCTTTTGAGGTAAGGGGTATTATTCTTTCGTATTCATGAAGAGAGTTATTTCTTTCAATACTCGTAAGAGTTGTTATTCCATTCTTTATTATTATGTTGGAATAACCTGTTTATGCGAAGTACCGCATACATGGTGAAATTCTTCTATTATTCCATTCTTTGTTATTCTCATTGAATAACTGCTTTATGCGAAGTACCGCATACATGGTGAAATTCTTCTATTATTCTGTTCTTTATTATTCTCGCTTAAATATCCGTATGTCTCGTTTATGCTGCACTGTTCCATTATTTATTATTTTATTGAATAACTCATCTGCGCGATCTATCGCATGCATGGTGATTTTTGTTGTTATTCCATTCTTTATTATTCGCTTTAATATCTTGTCGTATGCGTTTACGCCTTTACTTGGTTCCATTATTTATTATTCTGTTGGGAATAACTTTTATCCTATGCAATCTATCGCATTTACGGTGAATCCTTTTGTTATTCCATTCTTTATTATTTCAGTTAGAATAACCTGCCTGTGTGGATTACCACATGCATGGTGAATGATCCTTATTAAGTGACAATATTAGAATATGAGTTTATTAAGTGATTGATAAGATTTGGATAAATTTAAAGTCTTTAATATTTATCCTTATTTTTGTTTTATTAATGCTTATATCATTGTCATCATTCTCATGCTTATATTATGATGAAAGTCATCTTTGGCTTACGTGCATAGATGGACTTGGTGTGATTATGACCAGGAATTATTCGGTGTAATCAGGACCGTAATGTGACGAATGATGTGGTAAAAGTCCTCAGTGGCCTGTAGTGTATTGATGGACAATTTTTGGTATGATTATGACTAGGGATTATTCGGTATAGTCATTACCATTGATAATTTAATGAATGTCCTTGGCCCGTAGAGTAGGGATGATTCGATGATGTGGTTTATTTACTAAGCTGAGTCTCAGCGATAAAAGTGATGAAAAACTTTTAAATCATAGAAGATAGTAGATTTTATTCTTTACTTGACTATTCTAATGGATTACTTGTTCCGCTGCAGTTAAACTTGATGTCTATTATATTTTATCAGTTTAACATTGTTGAAGACTAATGATAATTTATTCTGCATTATCTTAGTCATAATATTTCTTACTAGGCTAGTTGAGCTCACCATTTCTTTCATTGTTCTCTTCAGGAAATGAGAATATAGCTGGGACGAGTAGGGGAACGGAGTGACGGTCCAAATGATAGCATTAGTAGTCCTCACTATTCTATTAAATAGTGTGATAATAAATGTAATGAGGACTCCATTGAGAGTGGATATTGTCTAGAAGACAATATTCTTGTTTAAACTCTCAGCTTATGTTTTGTCGTATGTTACACGACAGTTGTATTATTTTTTGTACCATGTATTTGGCGACTCAAGATGGGTGATGTATACCTATTTTGGGGGCGTCACATTAAACGTACGGGCTGAGGGTCTATCTACAGATGGTGTTGGTCCTGTAATGGCTAACTTACCACTACCAGAACCCTTATTTCCCTCTAACCCTTTCTTCGGGTAATTTCTTGCCATGTGGTCCAACGATCTACAAATAAAACACCCATGATTTTTCTTAGGGTTAGGACAGTTGGGTGATAAATGTCCCTCCTACCCACAGTTATAACAAACTAATTTTCCCTTTAAACAGACTCCCAAATGAGTCTTTTCGCATGTCTTGCATGCTTCCATCCTACGTTTAGGATCTCCTTGTTTCACCCCAGTATTCCCAGGGTTAAAGCTTTTCATCTTCAGCATAATGCCACTACCGTTGGCAACCTCTGCTGTGAGATCCCGAATTTTATGAAATAAAAGTATTCAATTTTTCTATTTTGGTAAATAGTTAAATTGATAAAAGTTTAAAGTTAAGGGTGATATTTGAAAATTTTTAAAGTATGAAAGTTTTCATAAAATAATCGGTGATAAAAGTACAGTAATACGGGTGGTTGCATAGTAGCACACAGTATTGTACAATATTTTTGATTATTGATGCTTACGTGAGAAGACACTCAGTTTTATTCAATTATTGCTACAGTACTTGCTGCATAATATCTCATGTTATTTGATTCAATTATTGTCAATATTTTATATATTATTAAATCAATAATTGAGATGATAAGTTATTTATATTATTATTTGCATAATTAACAATGTTTAGAAGTTCATCACAAGGAGAGGTTTGGTCACCTAATTGCGGCATGAATAAGGAGAAATCCTTGTTGGAAAGCCCCCTCTTCCTGAGAAACGATCTGGTTGTTAATATTGCAAGTTATAATAATAATGAATAAATGTTATTATAAATCGAAATTGAGTTCAGAGTTGAATTTGGAGACGTGGACGTGATATTTGAGTCCGGAATGATGAAATTAGTAAAAATAGACTATAAACACAAAATTTACAAGGGTTGACTTTTTGGTCAAAAAGTCAACAGTTGACTTTTTTGAAAAAAGTCAAACTTCGAGAATTCAAAAATGAAATTGTTTATAAAAATATTTTCATTGTGTTGTGATTATTAGTGTTGGTGGAAATCGATAATTATTTCGATAATAATTGATATCTGGAGGTTATATTGACCAATCAGGTAATTAATCAGATAAATGAGCAATTAATTGCTATTAATTCACATGATTATAACTATATGATCACATGTGTGTACTATTGATTCACATGATTTACTATTAGGGGAGTTGGTGCAAGATTGATAATACTTGCATGATTAAATTAAAAATGGAGGTATAGATGAAGGTATTATACTGTAATTAATTTTTTCACATGTTTAGAACTATTGAGTCATATGATTTACTATTGATTCACATGATTTACTATTAGGGAGGTGGTGCAAGTTTGATAATACTTGCAGGACTAAATTAAAAATGAAGAAAAAGAGGAAGGTATTATACTGTAATATTTTGAGCCCCAAAACGTGCAATTATCGAAACTATATTTTCCTATAAATAGAAGTTAATTTCTTCATTATTTTTCACCAATTCACTAAAGCTATAGATTAATTATTATAGAGAGAAATTATAGAGAGAAAGAAGAAGAGAAGTGTGTTACCTCACTATTCCAATATCCAGTTTTCATCTAAGGTAAGGGGTATTATTTCTTTCGTATTCATGAAGAGAGCTATTGTTATTCCATTCCTTATTATTCTCGTTGAATAACTCGCTCTATGCTAAGTAATCGCATACATGGTGAAATTCTTCTATTATTCCATTCTTTATTATTCATTGGAATATCCTCGTCTGCATGTGATTACGCATGACCGGTTTCGCTTTCTTTATTATTCTCATTGGAATATCCTGTCATGAAGATTACGCATGACCGGTTCCATTCTTTATTATTCTGTTGGAATAACTCGCTTCTGCATGGGCTCTATCGCATGCTTGGTTAATTTGGTTATTATTCCATTCTTTATTATTCTGTTGGAATATCCTGTCTGTGCGGATTATGCATGACCTGTTTTCGTTCTTTATTATTCTGTTGGAATATCCTGTCTGTGCAGATTACGCATGACCTGGTTCCATTCTTTATTATTCTTTGAATAACTCCGTTATGCATGCGATCTATCGTGACATGCACGGTAAATTCTTCTGTTATTCCATTCTTTATTATTCTGATGGAATAACTTGTCTACGCGGACTACCGCATGCATGGTGAATTCTTCTGTTATTCCATTCTTTATTATTCTGTTGGAATAACATGTCTATGTGGATTACCACATGCATGGTGAAGGATCCTTCGTATTCATTTTTTATTAAATTGTGGAAATGATCTGTCTACGTGGATTACCACATGGCGGGTGAAAATCCATTTGCAGTTTCGTATATTCTATTATACTCGTATGAGATATCATTTCTTTTGTACTCGTCATGGAATATCATTTTCTTTGATATTTTTCTTTTACGAGATACTATTCATGGGTTACTATTCACCTGATTACTATTCACTCTAGTATTATTCACTCGGGTATTCGGGGCACTTTTTGTGCCGGAGTACTATTCACGGGTTACTATTTACCCGATTACTATTCACTCTAGTATCATTCACTCGGGTATTTGGGATACTTTTCATGTTGGGGTACTATTCACGAGGTACTATTCCTGAAGTACTATTCACAGGGTACTATTCACGGGATACTATTTACCTGAAAAATATATTTCTTTTCTGTCCAAATTATTTTTGGTACATGAATATTATTCTTGAATTTTACTCCACAAAGCAGTATCATGTTGACAATTTGGATATCTTTAAACTTTGGATAAATTTAAAGTCTTTAATATTTATCATTGATTTCATTTGATTAATGCTTATATCATTGTCATCATCCTCATGCTTATATTGTGATGAAAGTCATCTTTGGCTTACGTGCATAGATGAGCTGTTGATTATTGGTTGTATATCTTTGGCTTACGTGCAAAGATGGACTATTGATTATTGGTTTTATAGTTGTATATCTTTGGCTTACGTGCAAAGATGGACAAGTGTATGACATGATCATAACCACTGGTGATAATAATGAATATCCTTGGCCCGTAGTGCATGGATAATTCAATGATGTGATTGGTAGGATAATGACCATTAGTTAACAGTTGAATGTCTTTGGCCGTAGTGCAATGACAGACAATTGATTGGTATGATCATGACCATTGGTTTTATAGTTGAATATCTTTGGCCCGTAGTGCAAAGGTAGACAGTTGATTGGTATGATCATTATTATTACATTTGAATATCTTTAGCCTTTGGGGTAAAGATATTGAGTAAATGTTTTATTAAGCCTTTGTGGCAAGGAGAAATTGTTGATTCACATTATTATAAACATGAATTGTGAATTTAACTAACATTTTTGGTGGTTCAGGTGAAGATAGGTGATGAGAGTTAATTTTGTCTTGGGTATAACAAAGAACTGTTGATGGGTATTACAGCGATAAAATTGATGATAAACTTTTTAATCTAGAGGAGATAGCAGACATTATGTTCTACTTGACTCTTTTAATGGATTGCTTATTTCGCTACAGTTGTTGATTTAAAACTTGTTGTCTATTGTATTCTATCAGTTGTTATACTGTTGAAGGCTAAGGATAATTTTTTCTGCATTATCTTAGTCATAATATTTCTTACTGGGCTAGTTGAGCTCACCCTTTCTTTCATTATTCTCTTCAGGAAATGAGAATATAGTTGGGACGAGTCGGGAAATGGAGTGATGGTCCAGGATAAGTGGCTTTAGTAGTCCTCACTATTCTGTGAAATAGTGTGATAATAATTGTAATGAGGACTCCATTGAGAGTGGATATTGTCTATAAGGAAATATTATTGTTTAAACTCTCAGTTATGTTTTGTTGTATTTTACACGACAATTGTATAATTAAGTTTGTATTTGATTTATGTACCATGTATTTGGCGACTCAAGATGGGTGATGTATACCTGTTTTGGGAGCGTCACAGTTGGTATCAAAGCTTATGGATATGATTCCTGACTAAGATGTGAGAGTAGAACTAGGAGGGGAGAGACGGGTAATTCCTTCGCTAGTATGACCTACCTAAGTTATTTGGTATTTAATTGGTCAGTCAAAGTATAGAGATAATATGTGGCATGTTAATTAACCCTTATTTTGAAACTATATTCTAGAATGATATCTGAAATACAAGAGATGAGAAATGGGAAAATCATGATAGAGAGGAAATAACCGGGAAGGTACAATCTGAAAAGAAAGCAAGGTATTTTCATCTCTTCGAACTACCAGGTACGTAAATTTTGAGGGCAAATTTCATAAGGAGGGGAGATTGTGAGATCCCGAATTTTATGAAATAAAAGTATTCAATTTTTCTATTTTGGTAAATAGTTAAATTGATAAAAGTTTAAAGTTAAGGGTGATATTTGAAAATTTTCAATGTAAGAAAGTTTTCATAAAATAATCGGTGATAAAAGTACAGTAATACACGTGGTTGCATAGTAGCACACGGTACTGTACAGTATTTTTGATTATTGATGCTTACGTGAGAAGACACTCAGTTTTATTCAATTATTGCTACAGTAATTGCTGCATAATATCTCACGTTATTTGATTCAATTATTGTCAATATTTTATATATTATTAAATCAATAATTGAGATGATAAGTTATTTATATTATTATTTGCATAATTAACAATGTTTAGAAGTTCTGTCAAGGAGAGGTTTGGTCACCTAATTGCGCGCCAATAAGGAGAAATCCTTGTTGGAAAGCCCCCTCTTTCCTGAGAACGATCTGGTTGTTAATATTGCAAGTTATAATAATAATGAATAAATGTTATTATAAATCAAAATTGAGTTCAGAGTTGAATTTGGAGACGTGGACGTGATATTTGAGTCCGGAATGATGAAATTAGTAAAAATAGACTATAAACACAAAATTTACAGGGGTTGACTTTTTGGTCAAAAAGTCAACAGTTGACTTTTTCGAAAAAAGTCAAACTTCGAGAATTCAAAAATGAAATTGTTTATAAAAATATTTTCATTGTGTTGTGATTATTAGTGTTGGTGGAAATCGATAATTATTTCGATAATAATTGATATCTGGAGGTTATATTGACCAATCGGGTAATTAATCAGATAAATGAGCAATTAATTGCTATTAATTTACATGATTATAACTATATGATCACATGTGTGTACTATTGATTCACATGATTTACTATTAGGGGAGTTGGTGCAAGATTGATAATACTTGCATGACTAAATTAAAAATGGAGGTATAAATGAAGGTATTATAATGTAATTAATTTTTTCACATGTTTAGAACTATTGAGTCACATGATTTACTATTAGGGGAGGTGGTGCAAGTTTGATAATACTTGCAGGACTAAATTAAAAATGAAGAAAAAGAGGAAGGTATTATACTGTAATATTTTGAGCCCCAAAACGTGCAATTATCGAAACTATATTTTCTTATAAATAGAAGCTCATTCCTTCATTATTTTTCACCAATTCACTAAAGCTATAGAGCAATTATTATAAAGAGAAATTATAGAGAGAAAGAAGAAAAGAAGTCTGCTACCTCACTATACCAGTATCTAGTTTTCTTCTAAGGTAAGGGGTATTATTTCTTTCATATTCATGAAGAGAGCTATTATTATTCCATTCCTTATTATTCTGTTGGAATAACCTGTCTATGCGAAGTACTGCATACATGGTGAAATTCTTCTATTATTCCATTCTTTATTATTCTGTTGGAATATCCTGTCTGTGCAGATTACGCATGACCTGGTTTCGTTCTTTATTATTCTGTTGGAATATCCTGTCTGTGAAGATTACGCATGACCTGGTTCCATTATTTATTATTCTGGTTGAATAACCTGTCTGTGCGATCTATCGCATGCCTGGTGAATTCTGTTGTTATTCCATTCTTTATTATTCTCGCTGAATATCATGTATGCATTTGGATTACGCATGACCGGTTCCATTCTTTATTATTCTCACTGAATATCCTGGTCATCCGGGATTATGCATGACCTGGTTCCATTCTTTATTATTCTGTTGGAATAACCTGTCTGTGCGGTCTATTGCATGCCTGATGAATTCTTCTATTATTCCATTCTTTATTATTCTGTTGGAATAACCTGTCTACGCGGACTACCGCATGTATGGTGAATTCTTCTATTATTCAATTCTTTATTATTCTGTTGGAATAACCTGTCTATGTGAATTATCACATGCATGGTGAATGTTCCTTCGTATTCATTCTTTATTAAATTGTGGAAATGATCTGTCTACGTGGATTACCGCATGGCGGGTGAAAATCCATTTGCAGTTTCGTATATTCTATTAAACTCGTATGAGATATCATTTCTTTTGTACTCGTCATGGAATATCATTTTCTTTGGTATTTTTCTTTTATGAGTTACTATTCACGAGTTACTATTCACCTAGTTACTATTCACTCTAGTATTATTCACTCGGGTATTCGGGGCACTTTTCGTGCTGGAGTACTATTCACGGGTTACTATTCACCTGATTACTATTCACTCTAGTATCATTCACTCGGGTATTTGGGGTACTTTTCATGTTGGAGTACTATTCACGGGTCTCGCTTACATTAAAAATATATTTCTTTTCTCATCCAAATTATTTTTGGCACATGAATATTATTCTTGAATTTTACTCCACAAAGCAAAGATTATGTTGACAATTTGATATTTTTAAACTCGGATAAATTTAAAGTCTTTAATATTTATCCTTGATTTCGTTTGATTAATGCTTATATCATTGTCATCATCCTCATGCTTATATTGTGATGAAAGTCATCTTTGGCTTATGTGCATAGATGGACTGTTGATTATTGGTTTTATAGTTGTATATTTTTGGTTTGATGGACTGTTGATTATTGGTTGTATATCTTTGGCTTACGTGCAAAGATGGGCTGTTGATTATTGGTTTTATAATTGTATATCTTTGGCTTACATGCAAAGATGGACAGGTGTATGACATGATCATAACCACTGGTGATAATAACGAATATCCTTGGCCCGTAGTGCATGGATAATTCAATGATGTGATTGGCGGTGATCATGACCATTAGTTAACAAATTGAATGTCTTTGGTCGTATCTTGCATCGATGCAGATAATTGATTGGTATGATCATGACCATTGGTTTTATAGTTGAATATCTTTGGCCCGTAGTGCAAAGGTAGATAGCTGATTGGTATGATCATTGTTGTTATTACATTTGAATATCCTTAGCCTTTGGGGTAAGGATATTGAATAAATGTTCTATTAAGCCTTTGTAGCAAGGAGAAATTGGTTATTCACATTATTATAAACATGAATTGTGAATTTAACTAACATTTTTGGTGGTTCAGGTGAAGATAGGTGATGAGAGTTCTTTTTGTCTTGGGTATAACAAAGAACTGTTGATGGGTATTACAACGATAAAATTGATGATAAACTTTTTAATCTAGAGGAGATAGTAGACATTATGTTCTACTTGACTCTTCTAATGGATTGCTTATTCCGCTGCAATTGTTGATTTAAAACTTGTTGTCTATTGTATTTTATCAGTTGTTATACTGTTGAAGGCTAAGGATAATTTTTTCTGCATTATCTTAGTCATAATATTTCTTACTGGGCTAGTTGAGCTCACCCTTTCTTTCATTGTTCTCTTCAGAAAATGAGAATATAGTTGGGATGAGTCGGGAAATGGAGTGATGGTCCAGGATAAGTGGCTTTAGTAGTCCTCACTATTCTGTGAAATAATGTGATAATAATTGTAATGAGGACTCCATTGAGAGTGGATATTGTCTAGAAGGCAATATTATTGTTTAAACTCTCAGTTATGTTTTCGTATTTTACACGACAGTTATATAATTAAGTTTGTATTTAATTTATGTACCATGTATTTGGCGACTTAAGATGGGTGATGTATACCTGTTTTGGGGGCGTCACATCTACCTTATTTCCTCCCTCTACTTTATTCTTATTCTTCCTTCCCTCGTGGTACTGAGACAACGCCTCACCACTGCCTTCGGCTATAATTGCCTTTTCCAGAATGGTCTGGTAGGAAGCACTCTGGAACACCGAAATCCTACTGTAGAGCCAGGGTTTCAGGCCCTGCTAAAACCTACGAGCCTTCCTCTCTTCCGTGTCCACTTGATGTGGAATAAATCTTGCCAATTCATTGAATTTGGCTGCGTGCTGGGGCACCTTCATGTCCCCTTGTTTAAGTTCTAAGACCTTAATCTCCATTCGACCTTGCATGCTAGTAGGGAAGTAGTTCTCGAAAATACTTTCTTGAACTGTTCCCATGTAACTACCTCCGTTCTAGCCCCACCCTGGTGAGCCTCCCACCAGTAGTTGGCCTCCCCTTTCATCATATAAGTTACAAAAGAAGTCTTTTGTGCCTCATACACGTTTGTAATAACAAACGCCTTCTCTATCTCTTTCACCCACGTCTGGGCCTCTAATGGGTCCGACGTTCCTCTGAACTCTGGAGGACCCACACTTTTGAATTCTTTAAAGGTAATTGTTCTAGCTACCCTAGGTGCTGCGGGAATTCCTCCCCCAACTTGGTTAAATACTGCCATTAATAAATTAACGAACTCTTTCATAGGGTTATTAGGACCCCCCTGATTATCGTTATGTGACTCAGCCTCTTGGTTACGTTGTCTCCTTCTTGGTGGCATAATTCTGATTAGATAAATAAAGTTTCATTATTATCTATTTAACTACTTAGTTATCATTCCCAAATAACAACTCATACCACAACAAGCACATTAAATAAAAACTTCACTATATTAATATGCTTTCATAGTTAAAACTATTTATACTTTGCTTCCATAGCCAAAAAAACTATTATATTACTATCCCGCGATTGACTTCTACAAAAATTGGGATTTACAAAAAGACTACCCTTTAATTATACAAAAGAGGGTTTTACGTCACTACACATATACTAAAAGATCTAATGATCTACTAACACTGCCTTACGACATTCTCATGTTTTTGATTTGCTAAAATCGAAACAATATCTCGACTAATCGTATGTCGAGTCTGCCTTGACTCAATAGAATAACAAGCAATTTTCAGCTTGAAATCCTCGTGAGCACAGTCATGGATGTAAGACATCCATGTTATTTTCTAGTCTTTTTCAACCAGTTTCTTTCGAAGCTCTACGGCCTCTTCCTTATAATCCCTCGCCTTATCCGTCATCAGCTCTTTCTCATCGTGCTCCGACTCAAAATCTGCCTCTGCAGATTCCTTTGCCTCATATAGGGCGGTAATCTCCTCGTCCTGTGTCTGCACCATAGTGCGCAGATGCACATTCCTATCAAGTACTGCCAGATACAATGATCTCATTGCATCTGGAGGTGTTGACTCCTGAGTAGGTACCACCGTATTAATCGATGTTACCTCCATATCCTCCTCCACATCTATCATCATATTTAGATATGATGCTATTCCTATTGTTTCCTCATAGTAATCCTCCCTAGAAATGTACTCTTCTGGATCAGAATCTTCTAGAACCAGTATCGGTACCTCCGCCACTAGCATAGGTACAATCTCCACTCGATTCACTGACTCTTCACTCACCACGTGAATGTCTCTATACATCAAGCTATCATTTGACATCTATAAAACATATAACATGTTGATTAGTACATAATACACAATAGTATAATCACAAATCACATTTAATTTATTTAGGATTAATTTCTATCTTTTAAATCTTTTGGTATTGAGTTTTCTCAATACCTTATTAACTCATTCGACTCAAATTTCTTTCTTCGAACTTTACCTTTCTTACGAGGTTATTAGCCTAAGGTTCTTCCCCCCTTAAGTTTTATAACCTAATGCTTTGATATCAACCTGTGACACTCATGGTACTTCCAACCATAGCACCCCACAGTGATACCTATCAACTTGCTACCGACTCGTTTGGCGTCCCCTACGGAAAGTCTGGCTTCGATGCCTTCCCTTAAAGGGATGTCACCAGCAAAAAGCTCGGGGCTCTTCGCAAATTCATGCTTATAGCTTTGATACCAACCTATGACGCCCCCAAATTCGGGTATCTTCCAACCCGACATATGGTGCTACACGGTACTCATAACTATACAAACATTCCATTAAAAACACAACATAATGAATGTGATTACTATCTTCTTATTACAATCAAAGTGAAATCCTTTCCCAGGTTCATAAACCGATTACATCATTCGTTGTTCGTAAGTATAATATATATAATCATACTAATCTATTACAAGATGGTTAACTATCCATCTTAGTCGTGTCCTTATTTCTCTTAGCATTCTCAGTATGCTTGGCTTTAACTGCAATCATATAATTCACGCAAGAAGTGAGCATAACAAGCTCAGCAAGTCTAACAAAGAATAATATCAATACCACATTCGTGAATTATATGAAAATCTTCCATAACTGAACAAATAGTCATGAAGTATTACGAAACATTAATACTTAACAATTCATAACATCAATTCCCAAAGTATATAATAGTTTAGGAATTCTGAACCAGTCGAAAGACCATGAATAGTATCTTTCTGTTTTTATACTTGAAAAGGACATCACAGCACTAAGGCTGTACATCTGGAATTTATTACGAGCACTTCTAGGTGATCAGCCTATAGTACTCTATGTTGATCAACATTCATCCGTTAAACGTATTTACGTTTAAGTTTTGGCAAACTCGTGTGCCCATCGAATAATCGATGAAAAATACTTTTGTTTGTTCATAAACAAACTTACCTTTGAATCCCTACCAAATACTTGGCATAGGATATCGTTATCATTTCTATATAGAAAGATATGTATATAAATCAATCTATCTCTTATGAATAGTCTAGTCGAGTTAAAACTGGCATCGACCCTTTTTTTAAAATCATTCATGCAACTCATTACAATGAATCACAGAAACTCGACTAACACAAAGGTTAGACAAGCGTTTAAGAAAACTTGCCTTCAAGCGTCTTCAAATAATTTATTTTACTGTTCTCAGCCTTTACAGAATCTACATGATATATTCACATAACACACTGTAATTAGCTACCAAACAATCAATCACATTGTTTCTACCAACTTCTTTCTCTTCTATGTCTTAGTTGACTTTATTTCATTAATAATGTCAATATGACTTACTACCCTTCATCACGACTTGTTAACGTTCTTACGTTATTAACCAGACTCAATCATCATTGGTGAAGTACCAATGTCAATTACCGCTTACGGTTTATTTATTAACACTTTGTGTTCTTCATTACCATACTAACAACTTGTGTTTACTTCCTAAGTTCATCACCATATACACTAGTATATGTAACATAGGAATAGTTTTAGTATGTTCATTAAGTATATAAATGTATCTTATATTGTTTTTGAAACAATTGAATTCAAAACCTAATTGTCTAACAATTCCTCACTTTCAATCATTGTCATGTACATTATCTATATACCTAACATCAAGGCTGCTGCTGCCAAATTATATAGACTCTAAGCCCTTGGTCTTGTCATTGCATGAAAACTATATACCGTGAATGGCGCTACGGCACCACTCTTCAGTATCTCATTACACAATGCACGGCATTGCGGCGCGACACTTATAGCTATGTCTGGCGTTGCAATGCCAGACCTCAGTACTAGAAAAATTTTACAAACAATTTTTATTAAACTTCCCGGCTTCATAACTTCTTCGTTATAAGTCCGATTTTGTTCGTTCAAAAGCCTATAACTCCCATTTTACATACTCTACGCGTTCATATAAGAATTTTACAATTCCAAATCTGTTAACTCAAAATTCACTTCTAAGTTCATTATCGAGCGTTCGCTAAACGCTTTCGAGCGTTCAATACTCGTTTTCTTCATTTTAAGTTAGAATTTGACGATTCTTGATCCCACGAATCTTACATACCCTATCACACATGTTGAAATTGAAAACCAATGTTTCCAAGTCACACGACAACTTTTGACTACTAATCCAGAGTTCCTACGTTTTCGACGTTTAACGTCTAATTTCGTAAAATTCGCCATAACTTCGTTACTAGTGTTTTATATGCCAAATCAAATGGAACACTCTATTGATTTCATATCTACATTTTAACCAAGCAAGATGCACATGTCCTAATTTCGATGGTGTTCAATTTGTCCATCAACAACCAAGTTAATCAATCAATATTTACTACGATTTAAACTTACGTAAACCCTTACGATTTTCATTTACACGTGACTTATAAAGGTTTTACTTATTACAAGCCATCCTTATTCCTCCATAGGAGGCATGCTCCACCAATATATGATTCTTTATAACAAAGAAATCAAAAGGGATGGAAAACTATTATTAATGGAATATTACCTTCCCGATCTTTGTGTTCTTGCTAAAACTTCTAATGTTTTGCTTCAAAGTGAGATGATTGCTTATGTCTAGCTCTTTCTCTCTTTCAATATAAGTTGGATGATCTCTTGGAAACCACCAAATGACCACATATGCCTTCTATTTATAGGAAACTCAAATGGAGGGCTTTTTGATCATTTCTCCCCACCTCCTTACTATTCACTACTTTATCACCAAATAAAATACTTGGTGATCAAGTAGTTCACTTTACTTGGCCACCAAGTGGCCGGCCCACATGCCCATGGGTCATCCCCATGGGTTGCCCCATGGGTTTGACCCATTCGGTGACCCATCGGTTCGATCCACGGTTCAATTTCTTGGATCGGGATTAATTAAACATAACGTTGGGCCCTGTTTACTCAATTACTTGGGCTTGGTATAATCCAAATCCAATTGGATCATATTAAGTCCTTAAACTATAAATCCATAACACAAATCGTATTCTACACGCATCATTCACGTATTCTCTTCGTATAATACTCGTACGATAATCGTATTGTACTTCGTATTAAATCTTCACACTATACTCGTATCACACTCGTATAACGTACACATAATCATTATCGTAATTCATTATACGAATCTCACTTCCTTCTCGGAAATCATTCTTCTCAACCCTTAAGTTTTAAGTCCGCAGGTGAAAACTTCGTTTGCCATAAATGAAATATTATTAAGTATTCCATCTCGTCTTCATATTCTATCATTACGCGTTTCTCAGAATTTCAAACTTAATCCCCGAGCATAAACGGATGAATAGTATTTTTACGGAAATGTCTCGGAAAACTTTTATTTTTGTCTTGGAAATTCAAAAAAAATAATTCTAGCACATAGCCAGAATACTAACCACATTCGCACATTCTAGGTCATAGAACAGCCTTCACATAGCTTACTCACATAAATAATCAATTAAATTTATTTAATCCAAATAATCAAATAAAAATTTAATCCTCATACAAATTCGATTTTCTCAGGTGTTACAAAAGTTATATTCATTAAGTTGTGAATAGAAGATATAAATAGTTTGACGATAGTAGTATCGTGGCGGAACGGATCCGAGGTTCGAAGGGACCCGGATTTGGGGGCGTCTGTGCGTCCATGATTTTCATATTCAAATAGTGCCCAGCCATTCTCCTATAAATAGGATGCTTAGTTTAGAATTGAAAATCACACCAGAATTAGAGAATTCTTCTTCTATAATATTGAGCGCATTTCTTTCGAGTTTTAGGAAGCTTTGAGTGTAGAAAACAGTGCAAGTTTTCTTCAAGAATATCCCCGCTATACCAGTTGGAATACTCTCCTTTTTAAGGTAAGGGATGTTATTTTTGTTCAATATTCGTAAGAAATAATATTTTCTTCCATACTCTGTAGTATGTAAGTAATAATATTTTATTTTAGATTCCGAATTCTACACTCATTTTGTTAAAGTATTACTTCTATACTCCTTGAAATTAGTAGAATATCCTTCAAATTTGAGTTTCATCTAGTATTTTTTCACGGAAATATTATTCTGAATATGCTTGATAATTTTTAATATTTTCATGCCGGGGTACTATTTACGGTGTACTATTCCCGAAGTACTATTCACAGGGTACTATTCACTCAAGTACAATTCACCCGGGGTACTATTCATGACAAAAATTAATTTTTTTTCCGTCCAAATCATTTTTGATACAATATTATTCTTGAATTTTACTCCACAAAGAAATATCATGTTGACAATTTGGATATTATTGAATTCTGGATAAATTGAATTATAAATCTTTAAAATTTATCCTTTACTTTCATTTAATTGAATTCTTATATCATTGCCATCATCCTAATGCTTATATTGTGATGAAAGTCCTCATTGGCCTGTAGTGCATTGATGGACAGTTGTTGGTATGATTATGACTAGGGATTATTCGGTATAATCATGACCTATAATGTTGCAAATGATGTGGTAAAAGTCATCATTGGCCTGTAGTGCATTGATGGACAGTTGTTGGTATGATCATGACCATTGGTGATAAAACGAATATCTTTGGCCCGTAGTGCATGGATAATTCATGGACGTGATACTAATGAATATCCTTGGCCCGTAATGCATGGATAAATTTGTGATGTGGATTATTTATTAAGCTGAGTCTCATCGATAAAATTGATGATCAACTTTTAAATCATAGAAGATAGTAGATATCATGCTCTACTTAACTCTTCTAATGGATTGCTTGTTCTGCTGCAGTTAAACTTGTTGTTTATTGTATTCTACCGGTTTAACACTGTTGAAGGCTAACGATAATTTATTCTGCATTATCTTAGTCATAATATTTCTTATTGGGCTAGTTGACCTCACCCTTTTGTTTTCATTGTTCTCTTCAAGAAATGAGAATGTAGCCGGGACTAGTTGGGAAATGGAGTGATGGTCCGAGGTGGTGGCTATAGTAGTCCTCACTATTTTATAAAATAGTATGATAATAATTGTAATGAGGACTCCATTTGATTTTGGATATTGTCTATGAGACAATATTCATGTAAAAACTCTCAGCTACGCTTTTGTCGTATTATATAAGGAAGTTTGTATTTAAATTCTGTACCATGTATTTGGTGACTCAGAATCGGTGATGTATACCTAATTTGGGGGCGTCACAGTTAGTATCAAAGCTTAGGGATATGATCCCTGGCTGAGATGTGAGACTAGAACTAGGAGGGGAGAGACGGGTAAATCCTTCGCTAGTATGACCTACCTAAGCTTATTTGTTATTTAATTGGTCGGTCAGAATATAGGGATAATATGTGGATTGTCAATTAACCCTTGTATTGTGGCAGTGTTTAAAAATGACATTTGAGAATGTTGAAATAAGCAATGGAGCACAGGAGACCGTTGAGTCACCACAGATCAATAACCAGGAAAATGTGCATCAAGAAGGCAACAATCCTCATGTAAACAACAACACCGACCAAATGATGAACGATGGGATGTTCAGAGGCTTTATGCAATTTATGCAACATCAGGCAAGAGAGACTCCTGTTCAAAATGCAGGTGAAAACACTGGCAACTCTCGGATGGTCACCGCTAAGCAATTCAAGGAGTTGGGACCACCGAAGTTTATGGGAAAGCCAGAACCACTTAAGGCGGAGACATGGATAAAGCAGATCACCAAGATATTTGATGTCTTGGGATGCTCCGAGGAGCAAAAGGTTCCCCTTGCCACCTTCATGTTGCGAGGAGAGGCAGATTATTGGTGGAAATATATAAAGCGTACTCAACCTGCTGCACTAAAAATGTCTTGGGAGAAGTTCCAAGAACTGTTCAACGACAAGTACTTTCCTGAAAGTATTCGTTACATGAAGAAGGTGGAATTCATCAAGTTGGAGCAAAAAAATATGACCGTGTCGCAGTACGAGGATAAGTTTGCCGAGTTGTCCTGGTTTGCATCCCATTTGGTTGATAATGAGGAGAGAATAACGCGAATGTTTCTGCGAGGTTTGAAACCCGAAATACACCAATACCTCATTTCTCACAAACTGTGTTTTTTTCAGATGTTGTAGATAGGGCTCAGTTATTGGAGCGCGACAATGAGTGAACCCAACCAAGAGATAGTAGCCGACAAAATGATAATACCAGTGGTAGTAGTCATCGAAGTGGTGACAACAAACGTGGAGGGAATCATCATGCTAGAAATGGTAACCACTTCGGTGGTAATCATGGCCAAGACAATAGAAGTGGAAATTTCAAGAAGATGAGATTCAACAATGATGGAAAGACGTTAACACCAACATCCGTTGTTAAAGAAGGAGAATGACCACCGATCGTATGCTTTAAATGTGGAGGGGAGGGACACATCAGTCCAAACTACACGATGTAGTCTATAACGACCCCAAAATTTATACAATTTAATTATTAACTTCGGTCGTTAATAACGCATCTACCTTCTAATTTTACATCATTATTCAATGTTAAACTTTATATAATGCGGAAAAATTTAAACTTTTATGTCTTCTTACTTTAATTTCCTGAATCAAAACCTTTATCATCTACATGTCTTTGAATCAATCTTATTTTATGATTCACTTTATCACTGTTATTATATAAAAATTTTACATTTCAACCTAATAACCTTTACATATCAGATAACTCTAACTTTAGCTTTACAACTCAACATAAAACTATACATCATAAAACATTTAGTACATCTCATGAATCTTAATCATGGTATAAAGAAATAACAACTTTAGCTAAAATATTAATCTTCGTGTATTATTTCTGATCCACGTCATTCAAGTAGCATATAGTGTTACCTCAATCCTTAACCTGCAAAAATGGTTATTTGCAAGGTTGAGCTCGACAGCCCAGCAAAATCTAACAGTTTTCATGCATCACGTAACACATAATAACATGCTCAACATATATCTCATAAACATTGGACTAACGTAACATACATGTTACAGTTCATATAACAAGTATAAAGATTGAGTTCCTTACTCAATCAGCATGCTTTACTCAATCAACGTAGTCATAAGTTGACTTTAACATTTCATACATTCAACATATATATAACACATCATGCTCTTTGCAATAAATATTTAAAACAAGCTAATTCACATAGCAAATAGGAACTGAAAGACTTGCCTTGATCGTTGTTTACCAATAACAGTTTAACAGCTTACAGATATCTGCACTTCACGTGCCCTACACAATTATATAATCATACACATCAACTATTAGTCACATAGCAACACATAGTAGTTGTAATGTAAACTTTACTTTATGTCTCATAACCCTTCCTATCATAAATACACAATGTTCAATTTGATTGTGTTAACTTTCGACTTATATCTCACTATATTTCATATTTAAAGTTCATTCAAGTGTTTAAGTCTTGCTAGGACTACTTATTGATTTTATATTAACCCTATTCAATATCTTATAATATTCATTTCATTTGATTTAAAACACTTTTTACGTTCATCAACACTTATCACGGCGTTTTAACGTTTATTCGTCACATGCCCAATTTGTCTCTCTTGTGTGTGCTTAGTATGCGCATACAACTTATCTAATATATCATTTATTAATTTTAAGCATCATTATACTTCATAATATTCATGTTCTATAACTTAGAACAACATCTTTTATCTTCAAGAGCACTACACTTGCATACGTGCATGCCCGACGCCCTCCGATTGCCTCTTAAAACACAACAGTCCTAAAATGATCATTTTGACCCCTATTCCAGACCTCAAATTGAAAAACCTAAAGAATAAAAGTTGTAGGTCTATTCGTCCTCGTTCCGGATCATCTTAAATCACCTCAATCGGAGTTCGTATGAAAAAGTTAGGCCTATTTTACTAAAATAGGTCAAAACAGTCACACTTGACATACTTTTATAGCAATGCGCTTAATTAAGCCTTTCTAAGACAACGCAATCATGGCCTATATAGCGCAATTTGCTCCCTACAAATCAACAAGCACCCAAATAAATAACTTAGGGCACAAAAATTAAATTTCCATGCCAAGAAGCGTAAACGGACTGAAAACCGTTTTTCGCGATTTTTGATCATTTTCTCCTACTAATCTTCATAACTTGAGTTATACACATCGAAATTAGTCCGTTTTCGATTCTATGGATTCGTAATTCATAGAACTACAACATACTAGAATTCTAACAATTTATAAAAACATTAACCAACCTAAAATTTGACCCAAAACACATGTTCATACTCTATTTCATGTTTTAAACACATTTAGCGAATTTGATCGCCACGGCTTCGTTACTTAATCGATTAACATGATTTAAACTATGCCGCTTTCGTTTCTTAACATACTAACATATTCTAACATCAAATAACAGATTATAACACATATTAAGCATGCAATTTTGTACTTTCTAAAGCCATTTTTGAACAAAAACACTGTTATTTACTTTTCTCCTTATAAACCCAAATTTCATGTATTTGAACATCAACATATACTTATAGAGGATAACTAACAAATTTAGCAAGAGAATACATACATATAAACAACATCTTCTACAACAATTCAACCAAAACCTAATTTCCAAAGAATAGAAAATTATAAGATAACAAATTAGAATTAGGGGTAGATTATACCTTAAACCCTTGATTGAATGCTAGAAAAAGATAGTATTAGGGCTTAGAAATTCTCCTTCTTCCTCCTGACAATCTTAGAAACTCACAATCACAATGTTTTCTCTCTTGCTTCCAAGTTCTCTCTATGCTTTTCACTGATAACTAGACTTAGGGGAAAAATAATACGCATAACATAACTGGCCTCCCAGTAACCCACGCACATTACAGTTATAAAAATAAAAATTTTGCGTCAGTTAAAATAAACCAAAAGCCATTAGGCTACGTTTGGTTACACACTAATTCCCCATACTAGATTATTTAAATAATATTTATATTATATAGTTACACTTGTCACACATGTAACCATTTTAATAGCTTATAATTTATAATTATAATAATTATATTCTTATTAAAATTATGCTTATAATAAATAATTAAATAATTATATATCTAATTTAATTAATAAATTAGAAACATCACTTTGTTTAATTTATTTATTTCCTTTAAATTAAACAATTCATTTAATTTAATTATCTTCTTAAATATTAAGCAATTGATTTAATATAATTATTTCCTTAAATTAAATCCTTCAAATAAAATTAACATTATTCAATCTAATTTACATTAATCAATTTAGTTACTAAATTAATTCACCACAATTTTATCGACCATTTATTTATCTCAATAAATAAATAAATTTAAAATATTTATTTAATTCAATAAATATTTAAAATTAATTACTAAATTCATTTAATTCCTTCAATAGTTAACTCAACTATTAAACCTCACTTTTCCAATATATGAATATATATATTTCTCTTCACATCAGATCATATATTTCAACATATATAGCACGTATATATACATACTCAAACTCAAAACATTTCATAATAAGAATTTTAATTATTAAATTCTTATTTTAATAACTTATAAAAATTCAGGTTGACACACAGTCCAAAACATGTTATAATTGCGGAAGAGAAGGTCACCTTACCTGATTTTGTTGTACAGTGAAGTCAAGTCCAGTTGGGATGGAGACACCAAAGGCCATCCTAGACAAGGGAGAGCGTTTGTCGTGATCTCCCAAAAAATAAGGCACCCGAACGAGGACATCACGGGTAAGCGAATCATAAAATCTTGCGAAGTCTATACCTTATTTGATACCAGTTCTACCCATTCTTTTATTTCTCCTACTTGCTCTCAACGTTTAAATTTGACTCCGAAGAAATTAGACTTTGACTTATCTGTTGAAACTCCATTGGGAGAAACCTTCATTACATCCACTGTTTATAAGTCTTGTTTGATTCAAATCGACACCCTCACATTACCTGTTGATCTTATCTCTTTGAAAATACTTGCATTTGATGTGATTTTAGGGATTGATTGGTTAACTACTCATCTTACTAAAATTGATTATTTTGTAAGGTTGTTAGATTTCATATTCCTAACCAACCTATTATGCTAATTAAAGCAGTCAAACCACTAAAGTCAATTATTGTCATATCAAGCCATAAAACCATTCGTTTATTGAAAAACGAATGTCAAACTTTCTTAGCCCATGTCACGGATTTAAACAAAAATACGTTAGATTTGAATGATATTTCTGTTGTCAATAAATTTCCTGACATATTCCCTGAAAAACTTTCCGGCCTACCCCAGAGTGTGAAATTGAATTTTGTATCAACCTTGAACCCGGTACAAAACCCATTTCCAAAGCCCCATATCGAATGGCTCCTATTGAACTTCGTGAGTTAAAACCCAATCAGAGGAATTGTTAGACATCGCCATTTGTCTATTCGTCTCCTTGGGGTGCTCCTGTTCTATTCGTAAAGAAGAAAGATGGAAGTATGCGACTTTGTATTAACTATCGGGAGTTGAATCATGTCACCATAAAGAATTGATATCTGTTACCTCACATTAATGACCTATTTGACCAGTTGTAAGGTGCCAAATTCTTTTAAAGATCGATCTTCGTTTCTAATATCATCAGTTAAAGATTAAAACTGAGGACATTCCAAAGACTGCTTTTAGAAATCGGTACGGTCATTATGAATTCCTAGTCATGTCTTTTGGATTGACTAATGCTCCTGTTGCCTTCATAGACATGATGAACCGAGTATTCAAGGAATATTTGGATCATTTTGTGGTTATCTTTATTGATGACATCCTCATATACTCCAAAACCCATGAAGATTATGAGCAACACTTGAGGTTGATACTCTAAAAGCTTTGTGAAAACAAGTTATACGCTAAGTTGAAGAAATACGAGTTCTGGCTTGAGGATGTAGCATTTCTTGGGCATGTGATATCAAATCACGGAATATCTGTTGACCCAGTGAAGATTGAAGTAATTGAAAGCTGGGAGCAACCTAAGTCAGTAACCGAAGTACGTAGCTTTCTGGGTTTAGCTGGTTATTCTCGGAGATTCATGGAAGGATTTTCTCGAATTGATACTCCATTAACTCAGCTGACTCGAAAAGATACAAAATTTGTGAGACCCCCAAATCCAGGTACTCCATTCCCACAGGATTTGGTGTTCACTATCCAAAACATTACATCTAACTACCCATAATCAAAGGATAAAGACGTAATTTAAATAACTTAAACAATCATCTTTCCCATTAAAGGGTTACATCATATTCTCAAAATATATCCCAGGTAATCTAACCTTAAAATTATTACAGAAGTTTGTGGAATACATCACATATTAAACCAAGTCTTTAGCATAATTCAATAAAATAAAATTCTCATAGGTCTTCAACATTTGGACATCTTGCCCTTTCCTTTGTTAGTAGACGGCTCGTCGACTTTCTCAACTTTAGCTGCAGTGTTAATTGCAAGAGTGAGCAAACAATTGCTCACTGATATAGGAAGTAGTAATAATAACAACATAATAATGAACAACGAATGCTAGCAATAATGAACTTGTTCTATGAATTAAGAATAGAAAACAAGTTCGATATCAATGTCTGAGGGTCTTAAGACCACGAACTATGTCTCCGGTATATAGGTATTATTACCTTAACCTTAACAGTCATTAGACTGTACAAACCCTTCTTAGCGTACTTAGGGGGATCAACCCTTTGTACCATATATTGTGCACAAACATCTAAACGTTACACGTACAAAAATCCCCTATATTAGGGTTGTTCGTCTCAGTTTGAATTTAGAATTTCCGCACTAAAGAAAGTTTAGTTTGGAACTAGCTTATCAGTGTCTCTAGAATTTTAGAAAACTATTCAACTTCCATCAATAAAGGTTTAATACGAGAATGTATAACTGAACAAGGCTATTAAAGTCAAAGATCGGATATCAACAATATATATAACTTAATAACATGGTATACATGCAAAGTGCTATATTCAAAGGAGTTTAGAACAATATTCTATGAATCAATGTATTAGAACAATATATGCTTCGAATGATAATAAGAAAAGTAAATCTCGCTCGATGTAACGAATTAGGTTACAAGAGCTTGCACAAACATACTCAAGATAAACTAGGCTTGCTCAACCTTACAAGAATTTTTGGAACTTGTACAATAACGATTTAGGAATGGGAACATGCATTCAATATGAAAAGAATGATGTTAGAAAGCTTGCTCAATATAAATAGTTAAGGTTTAGGAACTTGCCTTGTTTGTAAGCTACACAAGTGTAAAATAATCTCCTATTACCCTACACATATCATTACAATCGCAAAAATAATTAGTTGTATGAATATTAATACTATGGGTATTAAACCATTATTTAGGTCATAACCCTAACCTAGCACCTAACCATTTAAGTTAACATACTTAACGAATCTGAAATCGCATTACGAGCCAACATAACTTACTCGTTCATTTCTATCTTTTGATAACATCACTTTTAGTTTCATTATATAACTCAATTAACAATCACCTAAAATTCTGTTACACTTTGTATTACAACACCTTACAATCTGTTATTGTAGTCCACTTTATGTTTGAATATCCTTAACATGCATGCTAAACTAACCCAAGTCCGTTACGTATGACCTGCAATTAAGCAGACTTCACTGTATCGTATCACATTACTTCTTGGCATCGCGCAAGAATACACTAGTAAAATGCAAATGCGCCATCGTGATGCATCGTTGCATACCCCATATATAGCGCACACACCTGTGACAACCGTGCCAGACATGCATTTCATGCGAGCGATGCCTCGATTCGATTTTTTGCAGAAGCTCAAAATCAGACTCTGCTTTGGCCAAGAATCCCAATTCTACAAAAAATCTCCCAACTTCAACATCTAACACTGTCATATTATAGTTATACATGCTAAACACCATTCTATATATAAAAACATTACATAAATATCATTTTGAAGAATCAAAACTATATTTTCCCCAGATTTCCGCATTTTATACTTTTAACGAATTCGATCACCACGAATTCGTTTCTTAATCATTTGACACGATTCGAACTACGCCGCTTTCGTTTCTTAATATATTATCATAATCCACCAAAAAATTACAGATTACATCACATATTGGACAAGAAATTTGGTACTTTCTAAGGCCATTTCATATGAACATAAACACTGTAATTTTCCTTTTTCTTCCTACACCCAATTTTTACGAATTTGAAAACAAATAACAAGTATACATGATAATTAATAGATTTTTGCAAATCTACATGAACATATATACATACCACAATTCACGTGATTTAATAATTTATAGAAAATTTCCATAGAGAACTCAAAACACAAAATTTTAGAACTACAATATGTCTTAATCCTTGTTTATTGAAGCAATTGATAAAAATCCGTTTCCAAGACCCTTCTCCTCTAACTCAATATCACTGTGTTTTTTCCTCTTTTCTTCCAAGCTCTCCCTCTAACTCTCTGATATCTAGTTATCTTTAGGCATAGAAATAGAATGCATATAATAACCCACGTACTCTTCCGTTAGAAAATAACAAAAGGCGTCAGTTGAATAATGCCAAAGGCCATAAGGCCTTGTTTGGCCAACTAAAAACTCCCCCAAATTAAATTATTATTATATTATTATATTATATAGTTATTACATATCACTTTAATTTGATTAATTTGAATAACTTTAGTTTAGTTAATTTAAATAACTTATAACAATAATAATAAAATTATTATTATCATTATACCTATAATTAATAAATAATTATATATCTAATTTAATTAATAAATTAGACACATCAATTTATTTATTTATTTCCATTAAATTAAACAATTCATTTAACTTATTTATCTTCTTAAATATTAAGCAATTGATTTAATTTAATTATTTTCCTTAAATTAAATCCATCAAATAAAATTATCAATTTAATTCACCATTATCAATTATTTATTTTCCTCAATAAATAAATTATTTAAAATATTTATTTAATTCAATAAATATTTTCATTAAATTACCAATTTCTCGGTCGTTACATCCTTCCCTCCTTAAAAGGATTTTGTCCCCAGAATCACAACTAGAAAAATTTATTCGTTACATTCTTCCCTCCTTAACAAGATTCTGTCCCCAGAATCGCTATACAAAATCAAGCAAACAACTGAGGATAATTCTTCATCATAACACTTTCAAGTTCCCACGTAGCTTCCTCAGCATTGTGGTTTCTCCAGATTACCTTAACAGAAGGTATCACCTTATTCCTCAGTATTTGCTCTTTTCTGTCAACAATTTGAACAGGAACTTCTTCTTATGACAAATCTTTCTTAAACTGTAAGGGCTCATATTCTATAACATGTTTATAATCAGGCTTATATGGCCTCAATACCGATACATGGAAAACATTATGAATATGCTCCAACTCCGGATGTAAAGCTACCTCGTATGCCACTTCACCAACTTGTCAAAGCACTTCAAAAGGTCCTATAAATCTAGGGCTCAATTTCCCCTTCTTGCCAAATCGAATTTTCCCTTTCCAGGGGAGACACTTTCAGGAAAACATAACTACCGACATCAAATTCTGGATTTCGTCGATGCTGATCGACATATTTATTCTGTCTATCTTGTGCGGCTATTAATCTTACTCGAATCACTTTGATGATCTTGGCAGTCTATTGTACCAATTCTGGACCCAATAGCTGACGTTCACCTACCTCGTCCCAGCGTAACGGAGTTCTGCACTTCCTGCCGTATAACGCTTCGTAAGGCGGCATGCCAATACTCGCGTGATAACTATTATTATAAGCAAATTCAACCATTGGTAGATGGCCATCCCAATTTCCCTTGAAATCCATGATACATGCTCTGAGCATATCTTCTAGTGTTTGGATGGTTCTCTCACTTTGTCCGTCGGTTTGAGGATAATCTGTTGTGCTCATTCTCACCGTGTTTCCCAAACATTCTTATAACCGCTTGGTAATTTCGTAAATTAGATGTGAAATGTGGATCTCTGTCTGACACAATGGACACAGGTACACTATGCCTTGAAACAATTTCCTTCACGTACAGTTTTTCTAACCGATCTAGGGTAAATCGAATCTTGATTGGCAAAAAGTGTGCCGACTTTGTCAGTCGATCGACAATCACCTAAATGGCGTCGTAACCTTGCTGAGTCGTTGGAAGACCTACCACAAAATCCATTGTGATATGCTCCCATTTCCATTCTGGTATCTCCAACGGTTGTAACAATCCACTTGGCCTTTGATGTTTAGCTTTGACTTTCTGACACGTTAAACATTTCGCCACACACTCAGCCACATCCCTCTTCATATTCGGCCACCAAAAATGATGTTTAAGATCTTGGTACATCTTTGTACTCCCAGGGTGAATCGAATATCGTGAGTTGTGAGCTTCATTCAGAATTTCTTCTTTAATTTCTGGTACTTGCGGAACCCAAATTCTCCCTTCGAACCGAAGTAACCCTTCCAAATCGATTTTGAATTTGTTTTTCTCACCTATAGATATTTTCTGTTTTATCTTTTCACAGTCTTCATCTTGAAGTTGCGCATTTTTCACCTTATCCACCAACATTGAACTATTTCCCATCTGGAATAACTTTTCATCGGATCCTGTCGGATATTTAATTTCCAGCTCCATTTTAGCCATCTCCAACACTAGCTTTTCCTGAGCAGTTAACATCATTAACTTTTCCCGTCCCTTTCTACTTAAGGCATTAGCAACAACATTCGCCTTTCCAGGATGATAGAAAATCTCGCAGTCAAAATCTTTGATCAGTTCCAACCACCTTCTTTATCGCATGTTCAAATCGTTTTGTGTAAAGATATATTTCAGACTTTTATGGTTGGTATATATCTCACACCTCTCTCCATAAAGATAATGTCTCCAAATTTTTAGGGCAAACACCACTGCTGCCAACTCTAAGTCATGAGTCGGATACCCTTTCTCATAATCTTTCAACTGACGTGATGCATACACAATAACTCTGCCATTCTGCATAAGCACACATCCTAGTCCTTTATGCGATGCCTCACTATATACTACAAAATTCCCTGTATCATCAGGCAACGACAACACAGGCGCTGAACTCAACCTTTTCTTTAATTCTTGAAAACTTTCCTCACACTTCTCTGTCCAAACAAACTTAACCGCTTTTCTAGTTAAATTCGTCAACGGAGTCGCGATCTTGGAAAAGTCTTGAATACAACGCCTGTAGTAACCTGCCAATCCTAAGAAACTCCTTACTTCTGACGGTGTCTTTGGCTGATCCCAGTTTATTACAGCTTCAACTTTTGATGGATCTACCGGAATTCCATCCTTATCAATAATGTGCCCGAGAAACTGTACACGTTCCATCCAAAATTCATATTTTGAGAACTTAACGTACAACTTCTCTTTTCTCAATGTCTCTAACATCAATCTTAAGTGTTCCATATGTTCCTCTTTGGTTTTGGAATACACCAGTATATCATCAATAAACACCACTACAAATTTGTCCAAAAATGGTTTAAACACCCTGTTCATCAAGTCCATGAACGCTGCAGGTGTGTTGGTTAAATCAAAAGACATAACTAAAAACTTGTAATGACCATACCGAGTTCTGAACGCTATTTTTGGTACATCCTCCGACCTCACCTTCAACTGATGATAACCACTTCTCAAGTCTATCTTAGAGAAATACCTCGCTCCCTTCAACTAATCGAACAAGTCATCGATTCTAGGTAATGGATACTTATTTTTAATCGTGACCTTATTCAATTCTCTGTAGTCAATGCAGAGCCGCATCGATCCATCTTTCTTCTTAACAAACAACACCGGTGCTCCCCATGGCGAAACACTCAGCTGAATATACTTCTTATCGAGCAATTCTTGTAATTGCACCATCAACTCCTTCATCTCAACCAGGGCCATTCTATATGGTGCCTTAGATATCGGGGCCGTTCCTGGTAGTAAGTCAATCACGAACTCGATTTGTCGATTCGGCGGAAGACCCGACAAATCGTCTGGAAATACGTCTACAAAATCTCTTATGATCGGTATCTCTCTTCCAACTTCGCACTCTTCTTCTGTGTATCGACGATGTAGGCTAAGTATCCTACACATCCTTGTCTCAACAACTTCTTGGCTTGCATCACCGTCAGACAACTTGCTTGTCAAGGTGACTTGCTGCCAAAGAACACAACCTTTGACAGAGTCATAAGGTTAACACACTTCCTTTGGCAATCAATTACTGCTCCATAATTGAATAACCAATCCATTCCTAGTATAACATCAAACTCACCAAGTCTAATTGGTATCAAATCTACCATCATCTCGCAACCCTTTATAACCACTCTATAATTCTTATATATGTATCTGACAGGAATCACTTCCTTCTTCGCAATCTCTATACTTAAGGAAAATTCTAATTCTTCCTGAGGCAAATCTAAGTTCTGAGCAAATTCATCGGATATAAATGAACAAGTAGCACCCGAATCAAATAGTACATAAGCATTAATACCATTAATCGGAATGATACTTGACACCACATCCTAAGACTGTACAGCATCCTGACGATCATATTGAAAGTCGTCGCAGTAGGTCGGCTTGACTGTGCTGATCCAGTGATAGTCAATGCACCACCACCGTTGTTGTTTCCTTTTCCACCACTTGCACTTCCCACTGGCTTCTTAGGGCAATCACGAGCCATGTGATCCTTTGAACCGCAGGTAAAACATGCTCTTTTCTTTGGACTAAAATAGTTCGGTGCAATGTGTCCCTCCTGACCACAGTTGAAACACACCCGCTTTCCCTTCAAACATACCCCAGTATGGTTCTTCCCGCAAGTTATGCAAGCCTTAAACTTTTTCTTCTGCTGATTTCCTTGATGTCCTCCCGCCGTTGAATTCTCGCTCCACTTCCTTTTCTGACTATTACTTCCAACATTACTACCACCAGCCTTATTGTCATTCTCATTCTTCTTCTTCTTTTGTTCTTCGTTATACTTGGTCAAGGCATCGCTTCCACCATCTGCGATAATTGCCTTCTCCAGTACCGCCGCAAATGTATTTAATTGGAACATTGAAACCTTGCTGTAAAGCTAGGGCTTCAATCCTTGTTCGAATCTTCTTGCTTTACGCTCATCGGTATTGACTTGATAAATGGCAAACCTTGCCAACTCGTTAAACTTCGCAGCATATTTTGGCACCGTCATCGTTCCTTGCTTCAACTCCAGAAATTGCACTTCCAACTGATTTCGAGAACTCGTTGGAAAGTACATTTCGAAAAACATTTCCTTAAATCTATCCCACGTTATCACTCCTTGTCCTCCACGAACCTTATTTGCTTGCCACCAGTAGCTAGCTTCAGACTTCAACATGAACGTTGCGAACACAGTTTTCTGATCCTCGTTAACTCTAGCTACATCAAAAACCTTCTCCATTTCCATGATCCAGGTTTGGGCTTCCACTGGATTCATACACCCTTGAAACTCTGGCGGTCCAACCGCTTTGAATTCCTTGAAAGTTGTGACTTGAGCTTGCGGTTGATTCGCAAGTGCACCCGTCAACAGAGCTACCAACTGCTGAACCGGATTAGCGTTGGTCTCGTTGTTATTATTAGTAGACCCCTTAGAAGGTGCTTGCTGACGTGGTTGTCTTCTTCTAGGAGGCATTTTCTGTTAAAATATACGATTATTAGCTCATTACTCAACTTCTTGGGTATTTGAAGTTTAACTTAAACATTCCAAGATTAAAGCTATAACACATAACATTCCAATTAAACTCCAATATTTTATTCATTCATAAAGTTTTAAAACATGTTAAAGATAGCATAACTGTTATTAACATTCACTTTCCTGAACTAGACAAGTTCCAGGATTATATACTCATACTATCCCTTTATTCATCTCAAAATAAGGGATTTACAATTTATTTATTCACATAATTAACCATATATTATTATCTATCTTATTCTATCTAGGCATATTAAGACGTCGTAAGGCTTCCCAACGCTCTTCCTCCATGATACAATACGTCGTTCTACGATCCATCACGAACCACGACGAATTCTCAAACTGAGGTGGGTAATAATAGACTCAATCCTGGGCCCTATCGATCGCCAAATTAAAAGCATAATCCATCTCTTTCATCTTGGCTTTCTTCACTTTAACCCTAGCCTCAGCACGGTCTGCACGTTGAGTCGCCTTCATCCATACATCCTCTGTTCTTGCACGCGTAGCTGATTCCTCCTTGAAATCATCTTTTAATTTCTCCATGTCAGTCTTCATCTTCTCGTTTACCGCTTACAAGTCTTCATGCTGACCCTTGGTATGAACTAGATCCCACTACGTGTTTCCAAGTTTTGAGTCAAGTTCCTGAATCTCCGCATCCTTCTGCTCCATCGAAGCATGATGCATCTCAACCATCCCCTTCAGCTCCTCAACTTCGTCCTGCAATTCTATGTTATGGTCGTACAGAGCATCATACATCTTCGCTGATATTGAGTTTGGTGGAAACTCCTCAGGATCCTCTTCTTCATCATCCTCCTCTATATCCTCAAAACTATCCTCCTCGAGATCGGTCACAGGCACATCCTCCTGGATCAACTGTTCCCGCACTACATGAATATCCTGGGGTTCATCCTCTCTAGGTACCTGAGGTATCACCTCTCTAGCTGGACTGGATCCTCCTTCGTTAGACAACTTGATAACAAAATGTTTTAAGTTTTACTTAACATTTTTCGATACTCGTGAGCACATAAGTTATTAACACATAGCACATAATGTCTTTTATTATTTAACTTCAATGGATACCTTAATCCATTCCTTCAAACTCGGTAAGAGTTAAACACCTCTATGTTCTCTATTTCCTTAAAGGTTACTTCTTAAGGTTTCCCCACCTAAGGTTCATAACCTAAAGCTTTGATACCAACCTGTGACACCCCCAAATCCAGGCACTCCATTCCCACAGGATTTGGTGTTCACTATCCAAAACATTACATCTAACTACCCATAATCAAAGGATAAAGACGTAATTTAAATAACTTAAACAATCATCTTTACCATTAAAGGGTTACATCATATTCTCAAAATATATCCCAGGTAATCTAACCTTAAAATTATTACATAAGTTTGCGGAATACATCACATATTAAAACAAGTCTTTAGCATAATTCAATAAAATAAAATTCTCATAGGTCTTCAACATTTGGACATCTTAACTAGTAGACGGCTCGTCGACTTTCTCAACTTTAGATGCAGTGTTAATTGCAAGAGTGAGCAAACAATTGCTCACTGATATAGGAAGTAGTAATAATAACAACATGAGAATGAACAACGAATGCTAGCAATAATAAACTTGTTCTGTGAATTAAGAATAGAAAACAAGTTCAAAATCAATGTCTGAGGGTCTTAAGACCACGAACTATGTCTCCGGTATATAGGTATTATTACCTTAACCTTAACAGTCATTAAACTATATAGACCCTTCTTAGCGTACTTAGGGGGATCAACCCTTTGTACCATATATTGTGCACAAACATCTAAACGTTACACGTACAAAAATCCCCTATATTAGGGTTGTTCGTCTCAGTTTGAATTTAGAATTTCCGCACTAAAGAAAGTTTAGTTTGGAACTAGCTTATCAGTGTCTCTAGAATTTTAGAACACTATTTAACTTCCATAAATAAAGGTTTAATACGAGAATGTATAACTGAACAAGGCTATTAAAGTCAAAGATCGGATATCAACAATATATATAACTGAATAACATGATATACATGCAAAGTGCTATATTCAAAGGAGTTTAGAACAATATTCTATGAATCAATTTATTAGAACAATATATGCTTCGAATGATAATAAGGAAAGTAAAGCTCGGTCGATGTAACGAATTAGGTTACAAGAGCTTGCACAAACATACTCAAGATAAACTAGGCTTGCTCAACCTTACAAGAATTTTAGGAACTTGTACAATAACGATTTAGGAATGGGAACATGCATTCAATATGAAAAGAACGAAGTTAGAAAGCTTGCTTAATGTAAAGAGTTAAGGTTTAGGAACTTGCCTTATTTGTAAGCTACACAAGTGTAAAATAATCTCCTATTACCCTACACATATCATTACAATCGCAACAACAATTAGTTGTATGAATATTAATACTATGGGTATTAAACCATCATTTATGTCATAACCCTAACCTAGCACCTAACCATTTAAGTTAACATACTTAACGAATCTGAAATCGCATTACGAGCCAACATAACTTACTCGTTCATTTCTAACATTTGAAAACATCACTTTTAGTTTCATTATATAACTCAATTAACAATCACCTAAAACTCTTTTACACTTTGTATTACAACACCTTACAATTTGTTATTGTAGTCCACTTTATGTTTTAATATCCTTAACATGGATGCTAAACTAACCCAAGTCCGTTACGCATGACCTGCAATTAAGCAGACTTCACTATTGTGGATCGGCTACTACGCCTTGGCCAGCGCGCCAGATATACACTTTAGTGGTAAATGCGCCCACGTGATGCAACGCTCCCACACCCCATATGTATAAGCATGCCACAACAAATGCAAGCGCTGCCAAACAATGAGCCAACAGCGATGCCTCGCCCAATTTTTGCGAGCTCAAATCGACTCTGCTTTGGCCAAAAATCCCAATTCTACAGAAAATCTCCCAACTTCAACATCTAACACTTTGTCATATTATAGTTATACATGCTAAACACCATTCTATATACAAAAACATTACATAAACATCATTTTGAAGATTCAAAACTATATTTTTCCCAAATTTCTGCATTTTATACTTTTAACGAATTCGATCACCACGAATTCGTTTCTTAATCATTTGACACAATTCGAACTACGCCGCTTTCATTTCTTAATATATTATCACAATCCACCAACAAATTACAGATTACATCACATATTGGACAAGAAATTTGGTACTTTCTAAGGCCATTTCATATGAACATAAACACTGTGATTTTCCTTTTTCTTCCTACACCCAATTTTTACGAATTTGATAACAAATAACAAGTATACATGATAATTAACAGAGTTTTGCAAATCTATATGAACATATATACATACCACAATTCATGTGATTTAATAATTTATAGAAAATTTCCATAGAGAACTCAAAACACAAAATTTTAGAACTACAATATGCCTTAATCCTTGTTTATTGAAGCAATTGATAGCAATCATTTTCCAAAACCCTTCTCCTCCAACTCAATATCACTGTGTTTTTTCCTCTTTTCTTCCAAGCTCTCCCTCTAACTCTTTGATATCTAGTTAGCTTTAGGCATAGAAATAGAATGCGATATAATAACCCAATGTATTTTCTTCCGTTAGAAAAACAACAAAAGGCGTCAGGTTGAATAATGCCAAAGGCCATAAGGCCTTGTTTAGCTAACCAAAAACTCCCCCAAATTAAATTATTATTATATTATTATATTATATAGTTACTACTTGTCACATTTTAATTTGATTAATTTGAATAACTTTAGTTTAGTTAATTTAAATAACTTATAACAATAATAATAAAATTCTTATTATCATTATACCTATAATTAATAAATAATTATATATCTAATTTAATTAATAAATTAGACACATCACTTTATTTATTTATTTCCATTAAATTAAACAATTCATTTAACTTAATTATCTTCTTAAATATTAAGCTATTGATTTAATTTAATTATTTTCCTTAAATTAAATCCATCAAATAAAATTATCAATTTAATTCACCATAATTCATCAATTATTTATTTTCCTTAATAAATAAATTATTTAAAATATTTAATTAATTCAATAAATATTTTCATTAAATTACCAATTTCTCGATCGTTCTAAAATTCGGTTGGTGCGAGGAATATGAGAAGAGTTTTCAAGAACTCAAGAGGAGACTCATTTCAACACTTGTTATGACAATACCATCTGGTTCGGAGGAATTTATCATCTACAGCGATGCTTCAGGTATAGGGTTAGGATATATGTATTCTCATGCAACATGGAAAAGTCATAGCCTATGCCTCACGACAACTCAAAGAATATGAGAGGAATTATCCTACTGATGATCTAGAGTTGGCAGCAGTCGTTTTCGCACTAAAGATCTAGAGACATTACTTGTATAGGGAGAAGGTGAAGATCTATACAGATTATAAAAGCCTCAAATATTTCTTCACCCAAAAGGAACTCAACATGCAGCAACGATGATGGCTCGAGCTGTTAAAAGATTACGATCATACCATTCAAAACCATCCTGGAAAAGCGAACGTGGTAGTTGACGCGTTGAGTAGAAGATCATATTCGAGTACGAGTGCAATATTGTCAACGCAAAGGCCCATTTTGTATGACTTAGAATGGATGGAGATAGAGTTAAAGACTCCAGGGACCCATGTGATGATTGAAAATATACGAGTAGAACCGACTTTAATCGATAAAGTTAAATCTGCTCAAGCTAAAGACCTAGAGCTAATGTGTATGAGAAAGAAAGTGCAAGAAGGTGCTATTCCGAAAGCAAGAATCGATGAAGAAGGAATACTTCGAGTCAACTCCAGACTTTGTGTTCCTAAAGACCCTGATTTAAAGTATAAAATCATGATGGAGGCGCACAACACACCATTTACAATCCATCTTGGGAGTACCAAAATGTATCGTGATCTTCGACATACATTTTGGTGGAGCAATATGAAAAGAGAGATAGCGGAGTTTATCTCAATGTGTCTAACTTATAAATGTGTCAAGGCGGATCATCAAGTGCCAAAAGGTCCATTCCAACCACTTGAAATTCTAGAATGGAAGTGGGAGCACATTACCATGGATTTCTTTACTGGTCTTCCCAAGGTTTCTTAAGGCATAGATGCAATTTGGGTCATTGTAGATAGATTAACTAAGTCTGCTCATTTCTTACCTATATGAGAAACTTATTCAATTGAATGTCTTACTCGTATATACATAAATGAGATTATAAGACTGCATGGTATGCCAGTATCCATAGTTTCTGATCGAGACCCAAGATTCACTTCACAATTTTGGGTTAGTTTGCAAAAAGCTATGGGCACGAATTTACGATTCAGTTCCGCATATCATCCTCAGACGGACGGGCAGTCGGAGAGGATTATTCAAATGCTTGAAGATCTATTAAGACTCTGTGTCCTTGACTTCAAAGGAAGTTGGGACAAGTTCTTGCCATTGGTGGAATTCTCTTACAACAATAATTATCAAGCAAGTATTGGCATAGCTCCATTTGAGGCATCGTATGGACGCAAGTGTTGTTCTATAGTATGCTGAGATGAAGTGGGTGAAGCAACGTTGTTGGGACCGGAATTGGTACGCATGAAAACAGAAAAGATTCAAATGATCCGGCAACGTATAAAAACCTCACAAGATCGACAAAAGTTATACTGATCTTCATCGAAGGTACGTGGAATTTAATGTTGGAGAGCATGTGTTGTTACGTGTAGCTCCAAGGAAAGGAGTTACAAGATTTGGAAAGAGAGGAAAGCTCAATCCTCGATTCATTGGCCCATTTGAAATCCTCGATCGAGTAGGAACCGTGGCCTATAGACTCGCCTTACCGCCAAGTATGTCTCGTGTTTATAACGTTTTTCAGATATCCATGTTACATAAATATGTGGAATACCCAAACCACATTATTGAGTTAGAACTAGACGAAATAGCGGAAGATTTAACGTATAAAGAGGTACCTGTTAAAATCTTGGATAAGAAGGAACATATTCTACGCTCCAAGGTTATACCTCAAGTCAAAGTTTTGTGGAGAAACCACGATGTTGAGGAAATGACCTGGGAGTTAGAATCAGAAATGAAATCAAGGTATCCTCGCCTCTTCGACATACTAGGTATGTACACCAATTTTGAGGATGAAATTTCATAAGAAAGGGAGGTTGTAAGACCCCAATTTTTATGAATAAAGATGAATTTTTCTCTAAATATCATTTTTGAATATTAAGGTGTGAATTTGTTAAAATGTTATAGTTGTGGGTAATATTTATAAATTTTGCAAAGTAAGCAAGTTATTATAAAATATTCGATTGGTCGGGGAATATTCGTTTTAACAAAAAACATTCATACGACGGCACAATCATTGGTGGATCCCACAACGAAATTATTGTTAGAGTTAAAAAATGACAGAAATATCTTTTTATAAAAATAACAGCGAAAGTTTTATCGTTAACTATTGAAATACCCGGTGATAAAAGTACAGTAATACGCGTGGTTGCATAGTAGCACACGGTATTTGATGCTTACGTGAGAAGTCACTTAGTTATACTCAATTATTGCTACAGTAATTGTTGCATAGTATCTCACATTATTGATTCTATTACTGTCACTGTATCATCTGCACAATATTTATATTATTAAATCAATAATTGTGATGACAAGTTATTCATATTATTATTTGCATTATTAATAATGTCTAGAAAGTTCTGTCTAGGAAATGAGTTTGATCACTTAATTGTACGCCAATAGGGAGAAATCCTTATCAGAATGCCCCCTCTTTCCTAGGAATGATCTGGTTGTTAATATTGCAAGTTATATTATTGATAAATAAATATTGTTAAAAATATTGAGGGAATTTTTATGAAGTATTTGTTGTAAATTTTATTTATTATTTGGACCCCACTTACTCATTTTTCAAAATTATCAGTAGAAAGTTATTTAGTATATATATTGTAGACACTCAAAATTTTTTGCACACCTGTTACTGACATTGTAGAAGGGCAGATTCGTCTTTCGGAGATAACCCTGGAAGACAGCTCACATCCATTCTGGATACTACTGGAAGTTCAGTCTCAACCCCGGAACACACACCAGGAATATCAATTCCAACCTCGGAGATAACCTAGAGTTTCGTCCTTGGAGATAACCCTAAGGAATGCTGTTGCAGTTCTGGCGATAACTCCGAAAATGCTTGTTTCAAATGCATGCGATCAGCTTCAATCTCAGACCTCCCGTCGAGGCACTTATACCAAAGACCCGGAGCTAACACCGGGAAGACATGCACACTTACAGATGACCTTGCAGAATTCAAACACTTGCAGTAGTCCAATCTCAGATGTAACCCTGAGCAACGTCTTCTATCAGCTCAAACCAGAGATAACCCCGGTGAGGAGTCAAAAGGTCATCTTGCCACCTCAACCCCAGCGCACCGTCTCAACATTTTATACATACATTGCTACACAACAATGTCCCACAAGAGCCAAGGAGTTCCAATCTCGAGTTACTATTTCGCGTGGCAGCACACCGGATAGAATTTGAAGCTTGAAGACCATGGGCATGGTCCCCTCTTCCTGACTTCGTACAACCTCTAATCCCATGTTATTGCATAACTCTCGACAAAAACGGTCCGAAGAAGGTCTTGTATACCTTGTTCGGATGCTCGGATTGAAGTTTTGCAAGTTCGAGCGGACATCACAGTGCACGAGTGCACGTACTTTGAGACGGTGGGACCCGCAGAGCCCGGGGCACCCTGGGCAGTCGCAGGTGCATCTGCGGCTGTCGCAGGTACACTTGCAGCTCCCCCTCTATAAAGAGAGGGCTTGGGGTGGCCATTTTAAAAAAAGAAAAAGGCGAGGAAGCCCTGTCCAATTTGCTCTATACACACCCTATATTGAGTGTTTCCTCATTTTAAACACCTGGTAGCCCATATATATCTACGTTTTTACCGGCGAAAGCTGAGTGATTATCCATCTAGAGTCATAGAAGCCTGCCTTGGCAGCCCACTGTAAGCCTTCTCACACTCTATAAAGCCTTTCTCTTCATCTTTGCACATATTATTCTACACATTGAGAGTCGTGTTGCGTGCGTATGCCCGGACTTCGGTCTGTGGTTTTAATTTCTGTATGTATATATATACTTATATATGTATATATTTTATATATGGACTAACATTATCGAGTTATGCCTCGATTGAGCCTAGAATTATGTCTGGAGCATTTACTTGCTTATATATATATATATATATATATATATATATATATATATATATATATGTTGTTTTATTATATCCGATGAGCCCTGAGTTTTATATTCAAAGGCATTTACTTTGCTATATATATATATTTACATTTACATGTGCCCGGAGTTTACCTTGAGGCCTTTTACTGCTTTATTTACATTTAGTCCCGCCTGGAGTTTATTTCGTGGCGGTTGATTGCATTTACTGCTTTATTTACATTTTTGATCCCCCATGAAGGTGCTTCGTGGTGGTTGATCATGTCTATATATATATATATTTACCACTTTTATATATTTACATTTTCGATCCCCCATGGAGGTGCTTCGTGGTGGTTGATCATGTCTGTATATATATATTTACAGCTTTTATATATATATAATCATTTCTCGCTTTTCATATAAATCTGCGGCATCATGTGAGCCTAGGAATCATGTGATCACAGATTCATCTCATGAATCTAGATTCGGTTTTCCGTGATGGATATTTTCAAATTGTAGTGGCTTTTTACATTATTTATGGTGTCTCGAATTTTCTTGGATGGTCATTCATGCCCACGAGGAGTTCGACATCAACTTTGATATTATTTTCTTGAAGATGCTTCACATCTCTAAAATAAAAGCAAACAAGCCGAACATTTAATAATAAAATGGAAGTATGAAAAGGTCTCAATTCCTATTGAGCATGTGGTTTGAAAAACCACTTTTACAAAACTTTATTGCTATATTCATTTAAAATTGAATTTTCTATAAATTCAAACCCTTTGTATATAGGTGTGAACGAGGCCTCATGACTACTTCCAAATAATTGCACAATGATCCACACACACACACACACACATTCATTATATATAGCTTAAAAAGTGGCGGTCACAAGGACAACACGGATGTCGGGGGGTGCCTAACACCTTCCCTCTGCATAATCAAGCCCCCGAACTCAAATGAATCTCAGTTTCATAGACCCGCTTAGCAGTGTCACATCACTGGGTCAATGTGCAAACCTTTTCTCGGTTGCGTTGGTGCAACCAGTTAAAAACACCAACTGGCGACTCTTAACAGTCCATCGCCGACATTACACATGTCGGACCTTTTTCACTTATTTTTTTAAACAAATCTCACCAAACATGAGAACACCAAAGAACAAGTAACAAAAAGGGACAAATAAAAATCCCGACGTCGATAGGTGGCGACTCTGCTGGGGACATCAATAAGAGGGCTTAAGCCGCTATTACAAGCTTTTCAAAACTGTTATATTCTTGTGTGTGAATGTTGCATTTACATTTATGATGAATGTGTACGAATGCAATTTACTTACGGCACTGCAAAATATCTATCTGTGATATTAGTGCTTCTCACATGTCATCATTTTCATAAACGGTGAGACACGTTGTATGTGAATATATGTTGTGTGGTTCCTCTACCAGGAGGCTATCCTGTCAGTGTTTGATTACTGGACTTGTAGGGAGACTAATTCCAACGAGGCTCAGGAAAGGCACCACCCAGATTCGCTCCAGTTGAATGACCGGATTAACTTCCCGTCAAGTAGATTGCGATGATTTGGGGACCAATTTGTGCATACATAACATGTTATCAAATAACACCTATTTTTGCAGGACAATGTTCCTAAAATGGGCACATTATAATAGCATTTATATTATCCCTAAAACTAAACTACATAAGTCTTTTGTAGGGAAACAATTGGGCTTGTTACCCGCTCAAAATCCAAAAAGGCCACGAGCCTACAGCTAACCATGTCTTCTTCTGACCAGTCTAATGCTGTTTCTCGAGAAGAATTTGACAGATTGAGTAAACAAAATAAAGATTTGGCTGTTTTGTTAAAAGAATTGCATCAAACTACTCAGGGTACGAAGATACCTACACATGCAGAACCTTCTACACAAGGAGGGACACAAGGTTTGGATAAAATAAATCCAGAACCTCAGTTGGATACGACCAACAAAGACCCTAAAAACACCCATCTCAAAGGAGATCTAGACACCGGTGATATCAGGAGAAAGTTCTTCAAACGGAGGAAACTATCCGTGCTCTCAAAGGGATTGGAACACATGGAAGTGTTTCATATGCTGACCTTCGTATATTCCCTGGTGTTCATTATCCAGAAAAATTCAAGACCCTTGACTTTGAAAAGTATGATGGATTAGGGGATCCCTGTACATATTTAAAAGTGTTTATTGGAGAACTTGGATCTTATGCGGAAAACGAGAAGCTCAGAATGTAGCTATTCCAGAAGAGTCTAACTGGAGAAGTCCGTTCATGGTATACCATATTAGACAACTCCAAGATCCATAGCTGGGAAGAGATAGCTCACGCCTTCCTCACTCAATACAGTTTTCAATCTCAGATGGCTCCTAACCGGTACCAGATTACCAAGGTCAAGAAACAGTCTAATGAGTCTTTTAGAGAGTATACTCAAAGGTGGAGTTGCCTTACTGCTCAAGTTATTCCTTCCATGACAGATACAGAAATGGTCATGACTTTTATAGACATACAGGAAGCTCCTTTCTATGAGAGAATCTTTGCTGGTATTGGAAAACCATTCTCTAAAATGATCAAGCACGGAGAGATGGCTGAGATAGGGTTGAAGTCAGGAAAGATTCAAGACCTAGCCGCTCTTAAAGCAGTTGCGGAGCATATCCAGTCCGGATCATATGGAAACAACCCCCGGAGGGTCCATAAAAAGAAAGAGGAGGATGTTTCCTTAATACTACACGGTCAAAAAGGCAGTCAGAATATGTCTATACAAAGGAGAAACTACTCCCCTTTCCAAGCACAGTCTTCAAACCCTCAATTGCCTAAAGGTGGAGATACAAATCGCCCCCAAACGTTCACACCCTTAGGGGATTCTCTCGAGAATATTCTTCCTCTTCTGACTACTCAGAAGAAAATCACACATCTTCTTCCACCAGCCAACCCTAATGGGAGGGGTTTCAATGCTACTCGGAAGTGTGCTTATCATGCCGGAGCACCTGGACATGGTACTCAAGATTGTTGGGCCTTGAAACACAAGATCCAAGATTTGATAGACAACGGTGAGATCGTGGTCACCAAATCAGATCAACCTCATGTGCAAGACAACTCTCTTCCTCAATACAAAGAAGAAGAGGTCAACATGATTAGTTGGAGCGCTTGACAGAGTTCCAGTTTTAACGGTGAATCATCCCAGACCATCAAAGACGGTGTTGACAGATGGGATTACGCAAAGTTTCAATTTGCTATGGAACGAAAGATGAAAGCTCTTTGCAAGCAAATTGAACAACTGACAGAACTGGTGACTCATCAGCATTAAGTCACACGCTAGTTAATCAGCCAGGAGCATACCTATCTCCTTCCTTTTGTTATAAATGCTCCACCATCACCCTCAGAAAGCGAAGCTATGGAGGATAAGGTTGCAAAGAGAGCAAATGCTAAAGCCCGTTGGGATTTTGCCAATCAAAGGGAATTTACATACTTGGGCCAACCTATGGAGGAGATATTTCAGATGCTAATCAACGAAGGAAGAATTACCTCCCTTCTACCTCCTATAAATCCCCGTTCAAGACGGTTCAACTTCGATGGAGTTTGTCAATATCATTCACATTCTCGCGGTCACAGTACAGAAAAATGTTGGGCACTCCGCCACCTTATTCAGAATCTAATTGATAGCGGTGTCCTGCAATTGGCAGACGATGACACTATGCTATTTGAGAGTGGGAATACATGTCCTACCAAATGGAAAGGATTAGTAGCAGACATATCAGCTGAGGCTGATGATACTATCAAATCATTTCCCATACAAGCAATTCAACTCAAAGGAGCTGGCAATCCTTTGAATGTGGCCGCACCAGAGCCAATTTCTTTACCCTTTAGACCTCAGTATCCTGTTGTCAGTTTACACAAAGTCCCATGGAATTATGGAGAAGTTGAAGGATCCACATCTCATACTGCTACAGTATCGAAGGAAAATCCACTGTATCTTCCTCAGAGGGTGATGAAGCCCACCATAAAAGCAAAGGGGAAGATTGCCATGGAGAAAATTGAAAAATTCCTCCGTACTATGGGCCATAATGAAGCCAAGGTGGTTCTAAGCTTAAGAGAAGCTCCACATCAGATCTCAATACTGGACTTGGTTTTCTCTTCCGAAGATCACAGGAAGATTTTATTAAAGGTTTTGGAAGAAGCCTACTTGCCAAAATCAGTGGATGCGGAAAAATTTCAACATCTGGTGGATCACATTTTCAACAACAATGTGATATCCTTCAGTGATGACGACATACCTCCCGAAGGGACCGGTCATTGCAAGCCATTACACATTGCAGTTTTGTCCTCCGGGTATATGTTAGCTTGAGTTTTGATAGATGGAGGTTCATCTCTGAATATCTATCCTTATGCCACATTGGTGAAGATGAACATCATTTTCAAAAAGATCCGAAGCAGCCATACGGTTATCAAAGCTTTTGATGGATCCCGACGAAATTCTGTCGGAGAGATTGAGCTGCCAATTGAGATTGGTCCAAATACATTCAATGTATCCTTCCATGTCCTCAAGATAGATTCAGGATACAACCTGCTATTGGGGAGACCATGGATCCACATGGCTGGAGCTGTTCCTTCTACATTACATCAACAACTCAAATACATTGTCAACAATAACCTAGTCACTGTCAATGTTGAGCCGAAATGTCCTGAACAAGGAGATCTACCAATCATCAAATTCAACTCAGAAGTTGAGTCGGCCAGTTTTCATACTTTGGAAGTGAGTAACACGCAATACCATCCTATTGGAGCGCCATTGCCCGTACCCAAGATTTCTGCCGAGGTTATGTCGGCCACTCAAGAAATGATGTCATTGGGTCATCAGCCTGGACAAGGGCTTGGTAAAGATAAACAGGGTATTAATGTAAGACCCCAACTTATTATAAATAAAATTGAATTTTTCTTTATTCATTATTCTAAATTAATAAGGGTTAATTTGATATAATTCTTTGGTTATGGGTGAAATGTGAAAAGTTTACAAAATAAGCAAGTGGTTATAAAATATTCATTATTGCTCGGGAATATTCGTTTGGTCGTGGAATATTCTTTTTGTTCGGGAATCTCAAATGTACGACGTAGCGAGCATTATCAGGCCCCCATAACGGAAAAACGATTGGATGAAGGAAAACGACAAAGATTGAGTTTTATAAATAACGACGTAAATTATTACCGTTAACACTGTTGGGTTACCTGGTGGTTAAAATATAGTAATACGCGTGGTTGCCAAGAGTACACGGTATTACCGCATGATTGTTGAATTATTGATCCTTACGTAAAAGGCACTTTCTCAATAATTGTTACAATAATTAATGCTCATTATTTTATCTTATTGATTCAATAATTCTTTGCATTGATATTTATATTATTATTGTTTCAATAATTGTCATTACACAGTATTTTCCATTATCAAATCAATAATGCATATTATTTGAATAATATTATCAGATAACATTATTGGCAATGTCTAGAAAGTTCTCATCTAAGGAGAGGTTTGGTCACCTAATTGGCGCCCGATGAAGGAGAAATCCTTATTGAAAGCCCTCTTCTCGGAAATGGCACGGTTGTCGATCTTTGTGATTCGTAATATTATTTTGAATAATTAATTATTGATTATTATGATAAAGAAAATATTTATTTTATGTGGATATAGATGGAGAAAATTTTTAATGTGACAATTGTTGAAAATTAATATTTTATCTTTTTCTGATAAAATAATACATTCAAATATATTATTTTAATAATATATTAACGGTGATATTTTTTATAATGATTGTGGGATATATGAGTATATGAGGAGGTAGAGTATTTTGTGGCATTAAATGTTTAACATATGTTTTGTGTGTCGGTGGACACAATTCTTGACCAAAAATTGATTATAGACTGTAAAATCGTCCGTTTATGGATTTCGGTCAATTTCTGTTTGGAATTTGGAAAACTTTTCTTCTGCAAAGTTGTAGAGAATGGAATTTCCCATGGAAAATCGCGAGTTTCAAATTTTTCTGATAAACGAGCTATTTTCTACGAATTATTGAAGTTTCGGAAGATAAAATAATTTTTATTAAATAATGGGTGGGACCCACTCTTGTTTGACAACATGTGTGAATTTCTTTGGAAAATTATTTTCAAGAGTGGCATGCTGGTCTTTGATGGCTAGCATGCGTAGAAATTTGATTTTAATAATAATAATTTATTAATTTAGTCTCCTTTGGCGTTCTAACATTTTCCTATAAATAGAGGGCTAAGTTAGAATTGAAAATCACACCGAAACTAAGTTTTCTCTCTTCTCTCTCTAAATTATCGAAATTATTCTTGTGAGTATACTTTGAGTGTTGCTATATCTGGTGCGAGTTTACATCGACTATATCTGAAAAATTCAAATGTAAGTACGGTTATTTTGAGGTAAGGGATATTATTTTCTTCTTAAATGATATTTTTTCTTCAATATCATTATGCCGAAGTATTGGTGAACTTTTTTTATCAAATTTGAAACTTGTTGTGTCGGGTTACTATTCACGTATACGGCACTATTCACGTATACGACACTATTCACGAATACGGCACTATTCACCGAAAAATAAAAAATTTTCTCTTTGTCCAAAATATCTTTTGTGGATACTAGCTTTGATTGTATCCATGTTTTGATCATTCTTGAATTTTACACCAATATGATTATTTTCGAAGTATTTTTGGACATGGGTAAAACAAAGTACTGAATCCTTAATCCTTAATCCTTGTCATTTTGTTTCACCGGATTCGCTTTCTTTAAAAATGTTTTTCATCATCCTCGGTCTTAAATGGTGATATAAATGAATATCTTTGGCACCAGAAGTGCAAAGATGAACGATTAATCGATGAATATCTTTGGCTTCAGCAAAGATGAACAGTGTTGAGATGAACATGACCAATCGGTGATACAAATGAATATCTTTGGCACATGGTGCAAAGATGATTAAAGATGTATATTGATTGTTATTACGAGGATAAACTATTGATGATGGACTTTTAAACCTTAGAAGACAGTAGAATTCTTTCTCTCGTGACTCTTCTAATGGATTCTTTATTTCATTTGCATTTGTTGATCTAAAACTTGTTGTCTATTGTATTCTATTAGATTTTTCCTGTTGAAGACTAGCGATAATTTGTTGTATATTATCTTAGTCATAATATTCTTTCTTTGGGCTAGTTGAGCTCACCCTTTTCCTTTTTGTTCCATTTTTCTTCTCGTGGAGGTGAGAACATAAAGCAGGATCGAGTTGGGGTATGGAGTGATGGTTCTAGGAAGATGTTTTAGTATCATCCTCACTACTTCTCAAAATAGTGTATGAATAATTAATGAGACCTTATTTGGGTGTGTATATTGTAAGAAGACAATATTTGTATTCAAACTCACAGGTTGTATTGTCGTATTCTACACGACATCAGATTGTCAAAGTTGTAGTTTGCTTTCTATACCATGTATTTTGGCGACTCAGAATGGGTGTTGTATACCTATTTTGGGGGCGTCACAATTAAGCACCCTATTCAAGTGTCCAGTCAAACTAGGACAACCGGACTAGGCTATTCTGCTAGTTCCAATCACAGGAATCCTCATAAGCATAAGCAGGTTCCTCAAGCTTCCGCCACACGACAATTTTCTCCATCTATGCCTCATGAGCAGATACAGTCTCCGGTAAAGGTGCCAGCCCATGTTATGGCTATGCTATTTCCCAAACCAGTACCATTCAAAGAAAAAGAGGTCTTGATTCTGATCCCAAAGTGGAAGAAAGGGAGCAAAAATGTAAACATGCCCTGATGATGTCAGGAATACGCATTATTGTCCATGATGAACATATAAACAGATATACCAGATATAGCCCCTCCATCACTGTAGTCCATCAGGACTTTACCCTCGGCAATTGGAGCAACACTCCATGCATTGGTCGACGAGGGTAAACCGGGCAGAAAATCCCTCTGCCCTGTAGATAATTTTAATTGCTTACTTTTCTATACAGTATTAGCAGTTATTTTATCAGTACATGCTAACTCTTGTGTATGATTAAACAGTTTCATATATTAAGTGAAAGCATATTTTGTTTCAGGACTCTGAATTTAGATGTGCCTGTACTTGCTGATGAGGTGCCTTTTCTCCACAAGGACTGTAAATTTGATGCAAAGTTGGACCCAAACTTGATGGAAATACAAGATGACATTAAGACACCTCAGGAGATTAAGGAATGGGTCACAGACAAACTAAAACCCAACCTTGACCAAACCACTTCTTTCAATAATGGAACCTTAGAAAGCCTTAAGCTAATCCAGATTGATTCAGACCTCACCCCAAACCAACGGAATGATATGGTTGCGCTACTAACCCAATTCCAGGATGTGTTTGCATGGTCTCACAAAGACATGGTGGGTTTGTCCACTGACATTGTTCTTCATTGCCTTCCCATTAAAGAGGGATTTAAGCCAGTCAGGCAGAAATTCAGGCGATTGAAACCTGAGTGGAGTTTAAAGGTTAAAGAGGAAATTTTGAAATAATTTCAAGCTAGCATTATAATTGTGTCTACATATCCGAAGTGGATATCTAACATTGTTCCCATACCTAAACTAGGAGGAAAGGTGTGAGTTTATGTGGATTACCAGGATCTGAACAAAGCTTACCTTAAAGATAGCTTTCCAGTGCCTTTTATCCACATTCTCATTGACAATACTGCTCAATACGACATGTAATCCTTTGCTGATTGCTTTGCGGGGTACCATCAAATTATGGTCGCTGAGAAGGACCGTGAGAAAATTGCTTTCATCATGCTTTGGGGAACATTCTGCTATAGATGGTTGTCATTCGGCCTCATCAATGCTGGGGCAACCTACCAGCGAGCTATGATGGCTCTTTTCCACGATTTAATGCATAAAGAGATAGAGATCTATGTGGATGACATTATTGTCAAGTCCCGAAGGGAGGAAGACCACTTAGACCATCTCAGAAAGTTATTCAACAGGTTGCGTAAGTACAACTTGAAGTTGAATCCAGCCAAGTGCGCCTTTGGTGTCAAATCAGGCAAGTTGCTAGATTTTCTAGTCAGCCACAAAAGGATTGAACTAGATCCCACAAAAATCTAGGCCATCAAGGAAATGCCATTCCTCAGACAGAGAAGGAAATACGGGGATTTTTGGGAAGAATCAACTTCATTAGCAGGTTTATTTCTCAACTCATAGCAACCTGTGAGCCCATCTTCAAATTGTTAAGGAAGAACTCCTCCATGAAATGGAACGATGAGTGTCAGAAAGTCTTCCTTACCATTAAAGAGCAGCTGGTTAACACTCCTGTTATGGTACCACCCAGGGATGATGTTCCCCTATTCATGTACCTGTCCATTAATGACAATGCCATGGGTCAGTATCTTTGAGGGTCAAAAAAAGACGATAGAGGCCAAGAACGAGCTATCTATTACCTCAGCAAAAGATTCAGTAGTAGTGAACACAAGTACACTCTGATTGAGAAGACTTGTTATGCTTTAGCATGGGCTTCCATGAGGTTACAACATTACCTCAATGGTCACACAACCCATCTCATATCCCACGTGGATCCTCTCAAGTATGTGTTCAGTAAGCCCATACTAAATTATCGGCTGTCCAGATGCCAGTTGATCCTACAGCAATTTGATATCGTCTACGTGATGCAAAAGTCTATCAAAGGTCAAGGAATTATGGATCAACTGGCTGCCGCACCTGCAGGGGATTACAAACCCTTGGAAACATATTTTCCCGATGAAGGGGTAATGATATTCAAAGAACACCATCAGTACGATGCATGCCACACATGGAAAATGTATTTTGATGGAGCTGTTAACATTGAAGGCTCTGGAGCCGAGCAGCTTTTAGTATCCGATGCGGGGAGCAGATCCCATCGCCATCAAAATGCGGTTTATCGGCACCAACAACAACCACATTGGTATATGAAGGTCAGATCATGGGGCTAAAACTTGCCCGTTCAATGGGCATCAGGCAGTTAACTATCTTTGGGGATTCCGAATTTGTAATCAAACAATCCATAGGAATCTATCAAACCAAAGAACTATATTTGCTTCCTTACCATCGATAAGTTTTACAGATGGCTTTGGAGTTCGAAGAAATCTCCTTTCTACACATTCCTCGTAATAAGATTGATTTTGCGGATGCATTAGCAACGTTGGCCTCCTTAATTCACATACCTGACAAGGAAAACATGTCAAAAATCAAATTTTCCCTGCAAAAGGCCCCAGCTTATGGGAACTATGTTGGAGAAGTATCGGATGAGCTACCTCTCATCCACAACCCTTGGTATCAACACATCAAGGAGTATCTGTGAGATGGATCTACACCCGCTGAGGTGAACCTGACTGAAAAGAGGCAGATCCATCAACTTGCTATGGAATTCTACCTGAGTGGAGATACACTCTACAAAAGAGATGCACTCTACAAAAGAGATGCAGGAAAAGTCTACTCAGATGTCTGGACAAAGACCAAGCTCAGAGGCTCATGGATGAGATCCATGGTGGAGTATGTGTCCCACACATGAGCGGACCCCTACTTGTTAAGAAAATCCTTAGAACAGGGCATTATTGGCTTACACTCAAAGCTGACTGTGATGATCACGTCAAGAGGTGCTATAATTGCCAGATTTATGAGAATGCTATCCACGCCTCTCCAAGGGAACTCCACAATATGAGTTCGCCATGGCCCTTCTCAATGTGGGGAATAGACGTGATCGGGCCCATCGAGCCCAAAGCCAGTAATGGACATCGATTTATATTCACCATGATCGACTACTTCACCAAGTGGGTAGAAGCAGCCTCCTTCCCCTGGGTTACCAAAGAATTCATCATTGCTTTCATCAGAAACAATATAGTTTATCGATATGGACAACTAGAGGTCATTATGTCAGACAATGCTAAGAACCTCAATAATAAAATGATGGAGGAATTATGCAGTAAATTCCACATCAAACACCTTAACTTCGTCATCTACCGTCCAAAGATGAATGGTGCTGTTGAAGCGGCTAATAAAAACATCAAGAAGATCATGCAGAAAATGTCCGCCAATCACAAAGGATGGCCTGACCTATTGCCTCTGACTTTATTAGCCTACAGAACTCCAATGCGTACTTCCACTGGGGCAAATCCCTACTCATTAGCCTATGGGATGGAAGCAGTGCTCCCCATAGAGGTGGAAATGGAATCCCTTAGAGTGTTGATGGATGATCAACTGGATGAAGACCAATGGGTAAAAGACAGGTATCACCAATTGTCTCTAATAGACAAAAGGCGAACCACGACTATCTTTCATGGTCAGTTATATCAGCAAAGGATTGCACGATCCTACAATAGAAAAGTCCGGCTACGACAGTTCAAACAACATGACTTGGTTTTAAAGAAGATCATTGACAACCAAGATCAATCCAAGGGAAAATTCATTCCTAACTGGGAAGGACCATTTGTTGTCAAGGAAGTATTGATAGGAGGCTCTCTCAAATTACAGGAAATAGATGGTGATGAATTTCCACAGCTTATCAACTCGGACACCATGAAATAGTATTATGTCTGAAGTTACCATCATGCAAACATCCTGGTTTTTGGATCTTCAAATCACCATTAATTCATGTTTCTAACCATTTCTACATACTCTTCTGCCCCTTAGGGAAACATACACTTCAAACCAGCAGCTTGGTTTCACCTCATTTCAAATCTTTCATACAATTTTGGTTATCCTAAAGATGGGATTGAACCTTTCACACATGCAGTTTATCCTGAAGGCGGGATTAAACTTTTCAATGCCTGCAGTTTGTCCTGAAGACGGGATCAAACTTTTTCTACCCCTGCAGTTTGTCCTCATCATGGGATCAAACTTTCTTCTCCACGCAGTATAGCCTGCACATGGGATTCATACTTCTGTTCGGCTGCAATTCATCCTGAGGGGCGAACTACGTTGACCTGATCTCCTTGATACACGAGAGTACGTAGGCAACCATATTCTATATGGCCCGGTCGCAGTAAACAAAAAAACACAAAAACATTTCTACCCTTTCTTTACAAAAACTAAAAACAACAAAAACACTTCTACACCCTTCATCATCATTAAAGCTTCTACACCATTCTACCTTTCACATTCAGCGTTGAACCTCTTACCCCAGGTTCAAACTATGCAGACCTGATCTCCTCTTCAATAGGAGTACGCAGGCATCCATTTATGGTTCCGTCTAACCCCCTACCAGAACAAAAATACTTGTCACACAGTACTAGGATCAAATTTTAATCCATCACATTTCATTGGCTTCAGACCAAAGGGATGGAATTACCCAACCTCTCCTCGCAAATAGGAGATTCGGTGACCATCTAAGCTGCGGTTGTGCCTCAAAGAGCAACACCAATCCATAAGAGATGAAATTAACTAGGCTTCTCACAAATAAAAGTATTGGCGACCATCTGTGGTGCGGTCAATCTCAGAAAGGAAAAGCCACACTCCTCTCCACATTTCCATACAGAAACCAGTCCCAAGACACCAAAGATGGTAGGGATACATATAGATCAATGATCCGTTCTGAGAGATCCTGCGATGGCTCAATGTCCACATATCAAGGATGAGTTCAGAATGCATCAAGATCACAAAGCCCTGAAGAAACAAGCAAATATCAAGCAAGTATCAAGGCACGACTGAAAGGGAAGTAAATCAAAATATATTTCTCTGCCATATATAATACTATTTGATATATATAGTATGTACTGTACATGACAAAATGGCTAAGCTAGTCTATACCAAAAAATACAAGTCTATCTACGGATCTGTGTGTATGCGGACTATAAGATCTAACATAGCATCCCTCTCTGAAGAAGGAGGTAAAGCTGCAAGCTCCTGCCCAATGGTATCTACATGAGCTAGCAGATCCGAGGCTAACTGCATGGTGGCATGATGCTCATCAATGTATGCACTCATACCGGCAAGGATGTCAGTCGTATGGGATCTCACTGAAGTACTGTCTGCGACGGCCACATCCCGGGCAGATAGGGCAGCATCCCGCTCCACGATCAGTGCATCTCTGGCTGATCTAGCCTTGTCTCTCTTTAACAGAGTTGCGTCTCTCCCATCAAGAGCTGTCAACATCGAGCCCCTAGCCTGATCTCTCTCATAGGTCATCAGATGTAGACTCTGCTCCAAATACCGTGTTGAATGCTGAATGACAGTAGCACTCATAGTGGGAGAATCCATCATAAATGATGGCAACCCAGCAGTCAAATCCTCCTTGATGGGAATATCAGCCTCCTCCATAGGCTCCTCATCATCGGAATCGGTCTCCTGAACTGTGGATACTACCTCAAGCGATGCAGTCTCTATCTCCATCCATGCGGAATACTCTACAGAATAACCCTGATGGCTGATAGAAAACTCAGATAGCTCTCGCTGATCCCAATAGGCATACAACCTGGATCTGTCCTCTATTGATAAATGTGGGGAAGCGAAGCGCTGACTCAGTGCCCCCTTAAAAGGATGGAAATCCTAGAACTGGTCAAATTGACACATCATGACCCATGGGTGGTAAGTGATCATGCCACTCAAGCCAGCTAGAAGAAGATAATCCATGCCCGGAGCATGAGTAATGAAGCTTTAGGGTGAGCTAAGCCCTGTACACGGCAATATAGCGAATGAATCTTCAATCCCTGCCAGGAAAGCTGACCCAGATGCAGCATCTGTACACTCCTCAGACTGAAAGGAGTATGACATGGCTATATCATGGGTAAAATAATACCCATGCCATCTAAAAGTGCCAATCGGTCTCAAGTGTGACATAAACCACACATACAGCATGACCGCGCTGCCTGTAAACACTCTTGTCGGATAAGTGCAGCAGTATATAGCTGACCTCAGAGTCTCTGCGATGATCATCAGTATAATGGTGTGACCCTCCCTGAGAGCTCTCACTGCCATAATGACGCCAATGTCCAACTCATCCATGTATCATGGCATGTAGACATATGACAGTACGCACAATAGCAGTACATCTACTCTAGCCAAATGCCAATGATCCTTCGGTGTGGTGAAATCCCCGGAATGCTGTGCATAACTATCCTCAGAGCCAAATCTATCAAACAGAAAATGCTTGGATATAACGTGGCCAGATGAGATCTCATCCTGCACCACTCTACGCCTCAAACCAGTGAGGGTCATGAATTGCCTACTCATGTCTTTAGTAGCCATATGCACACAAGGTCTGTCCAATGGCAGCATCGTCAAACGTGTATACTCCTCCAAAGTAGGAGTCAACTCCTGGGTCCCAAATCGAAAAACCTGCCTCTCCGATACCCAATGCTCCAGTATGCCCTCCACGAATCCTGTGGGAACCTGAAACATCAACAGGGTCATAGTATGCTGCAACAAATGATCTACAGTCACCCTGTCTGATGGTGACATGCTATCATACCACGATCGCGATACTCGATGCCACCAAAATGGTGGGGTATGATCAATATGGCTAATCGTCAAGAAGACATACATCTCAGACGGCCGTGTCATAAGACCATCCAGGGGTCAATGCTGAATATCTCTGGATATACATACATATGCATAACATAATAACATGTATGATACAATAGATGGCAATATGATATAGGGAATGGAAAACTGTTCATACATTCCTAAGTATATCATCATCTAATACATCTCTGTACAGCTAAAATATAGGGAAATGGGGCAAAACTGCCCTGCATCTAACAAAGGCCTATCAAAAGATATAGCGAGAATGGGGCGAAGCTACCCAATGTCTAAACAGAGGCCTATCCAAAGTGATAACGAGAATATACATCAAAAGAAGTCAATGGTATTGATGTCTACATCGTCAATCCTGTCCACCTGATGTAACTCCTCTTGAGTCATTGGATCTCTATCTATAGGGACGTTAGGCCTATACAAGGGAGGATCTGCACCAACAAAACCATATGGGTCACCTGAGGGGCCAGCACCAGAGCTGGAAGGAGCAAAAGTATCTACCTCTGAAGAATCTCTACCCAAGTACCGAAAAAAGAAATGTGCCCGGTCCAACTGCCGGGTCAAACTATCAATCTATGTCACATGAGTCGGATCTTTGACACAGGCTAGCCAATCCGTCATTATCACGGATCCTGGAACCATATCCCCCATGAACTGAGTGGCGCGGGTCTAGGCTCCAATAGTAAAAGGGAACCACCAATGCTGAAACATCTCCTGAGTGCAGGGACCCTCTGATAATGTGAAATCGTCAATCCACAACAATGGGATATCAATGATGGGTGATTGCAAAACAGGATAATAACGCCTGACAGGAGGCAAGATCGGCATGTGAATCTCTCTTGTAGTTCTCCTGATAGCATGCTCTCCTAAGTAGAGCTCCCATCCTCCATCTGTGAAGAGAGCATGTTTATATTATGTTGAAAGTCATCTGTGGCCTGTAGTGCATAGATGGACTTGGTATGATTATGACCATGAATTAATCGGTATAATCATGATCGTAATGTTACAAATGATGTGGTAAAAGTCCTCATTGTCCTGTAGTGCATTGATGGACAGTTGTTGGCATGATCATGACCATTGATGAATACATGAATATCCTTGGCCCGTAGTGCATGGATAATTTGTGGTTGTGATACTAATGAATATCCTCGGGTAGTCAGTGCGGGATGATGTGGATTATTTATTGTCGAGTCCCAAAGATAAAAGTAATGAAAAACCTTTTAAATCATAAAAGATAGTAGATTTTATTCTCTACTTGACTCTTTTAATGGATTGCTTGTTTCACCGCAGCTTAAACTTGATGTTTGTTATATTTTATCGCTTTAACATTTGTTGAAGGCTAACGATAATTTATTCTCAGATTATCTTAGTCTTAATATTTCTTCTTGGGCTAGTTGAGCTCACCCTTTTACTTTCATTGTTCTCTTGAGAAATGAAAACGTGGCGAGGGACTAGTCGGGGAACCGGAGTGACGGTCCAGATAATAGCATTAGTAGTCCTCACTATTCTATTAAATAGAGTAATAATAAATGTAATGAGGACTCAATTGAGTGTGGATATTGTCTAGATGACAATATTTGTATTAAAACTCACAAAGATATGTTTTGTCGATTTTACACATTGTTGTATAATTAAGTGTATTTAAATCTTGTACCATGTATTTGGCGACTCAAGATGGGTGATGTATACCTATTTTGGGGGCGCCACAATTTAGTATCAAAGCTTAGGATATGATCCTGCTAAGATGTGAGACAAGAACTAGGAGGGAGAGAGAATTCCTTCACTAGTATGACCTACCTAAGTTTATTTGGTATTTAATTGGTCACGTAGTATAGGGATAATATGTGATATGTTAATTAACCCTTGTTTTGTGGCAGTATTTGAAAATGACATCCGAGAATGTTGAGAACATCAATGGAGCATAGGAGACCGTTGAGTCTCCATAGATCAATAAACAGGATAATATGCATCAGGAAGGCGACAATCTTTAGGCAAACAACACGGACCAGATGATGAATGATGGAATGTTCAGAGGCTTTATACAATTCATGCAACATCAGGCAAGAGCGACTCCTGTCCAAAATGCAAGTGGAAACACTGGCAACTCTCGGACGGTCACCACTAAGCAGTTCAAGTAACAGGGACCACCGGAGTTTTTTAGAGAGCCAAAACCACTTAAGGCGGAGACGTGGATAAAGCAGATCTACAAGATATTTGATGTCTTGGGATGCTCCGAGGAGCAAAAGGTTCCCTTTGCCACCTTCATGTTGCGTGCAGAGGCAGATTACTGGTGGGAATCTATAAAACGTACTCAACCTGCCGCACTGAAGATGACTTGGGAGAAGTTCCAAGAATTGTTGAACGACAAGTACTTTCCCAAAAGTATTCGTCACATGAAAGAGGTAGAATTCATCAAGCTAGAGCAAAACAACATGACCGTGTCGCAGTACGAAGCTAAGTTTTTCGAGTTGTCCCGGTTTGCGTCCCATTTGGTTGATAATGAGGAGAGAATGACGCGAATGTTTCTAAGAGGTTTGAAACCTGAGATACGTCAATATCTTATCTCTCATAAACTGTGTTTGTATTCAGATGTTGTTAATAGGGCTCAGTTATTAGAGCGCGATAATGAGTCAACCCAACCAAAAGAGAGCAACCGACAAAATGATAATACCAATAATAATTGATCATCGAGCGGTGACAATAAGCGTGGAGGAATCAACATGCGAAATGGTAACCACTTGGTGGTAATCATGGCCAAAACAATAAGAATGGACATTTCAAGAAGAGGAGATTCAACAATGATGGAAAGACGTCAAGACCAAAGACTTTTGTTAAGGAAGGAGAACGACCACCTATCATATGCTTCAAATGCGGAGGGAGGGACACATCACCAAAGCTGCGTGATGCCGCCCAAAGCATGTTATAATTGTGGAAGAGAAGGTCACCTAACCCGATTTTGTCGTTCACCGAAGACAAGTTCAGCTAGGATGGAGGCACCAAAGGACATCCCAGAAAAGTCAAAGCCAGTAGTGCAAGGGAGAGCGTTTGTCATGACCTCCCAGAAAGCAAGGAACCCGAACGAGGTCATCACGGGTAAGCTTATCATAAACTCTAGCGAAGTATATACCTTATTTGATACCGGTTCTACCCATTCTTTTATTTCTCCTACTTGCGCTTAACGTTTAAATTTGACTCCGGAGAAATTGGACTTTGACTTATCTGTTGAAACTCCGTTGGGAGAAACCTTCATTACATCCACTGTTTATAAGTCTTGTTTAGTTCAAATCGGTACCCTTACATTACCTGTCAATCTTATTTCATTAAAAATACTTGTATTTGACGTATTCTAGGGATTGATTGGTTAACTACTCATCATGTAAAAATTGATTATTTTCGTAAGGTTGTTAGCTTTCATATTCCTAACCAACCTATTATGCGAATTCAAGCAACCAAACTATTAAAATCAATCACTGTCATCTCAAGCCATAAAGCTATTCGTTTATTAAAAAATGGATGTCAAGCTTTCTTAGCTCATGTCACGGATCTAAACAAAAATACGTCAGTTTTGAATGATATTTCTATTGTTAATGAATTTCCTGACGTATTCCCTGAAGAACTTCCTGGCCTACCCCTAGAGCGTGAAATTGAATTTTGTATCGACCTTGAACCGGGTAGAAAACCCATTTCCAAAGCCCCATATCGAATGGCTCCTATTGAACTTCAGAAGTTAAAGACCCAACTGCAGGAATTGTTAGACATTGGTTTCATTTGTCCTAGTACGTCTCCTTGGAGTGCTCCTGTTCTATTCGTGAAGAAGAAAGATGGGAGTATATGACTTTGTATTGATTATCGGGAGTTGAATCATGTCACCATCAAAAATAGGTACCCATTGCCACGTATTGATGACCTGTTTGACCAGTTGCAAGGCACCAAATTCTTTTCAAAGATTGATCTTCGTTCCGGATATCACCAATTGAAGATTAGAACCGATGACATTCCAAAGACGGCTTTCAGAGCTCGGTACGGGCATTATGAATTCCTAGTCATATCTTTTGGATTGACTAATGCTCTTGCTGCCTTAATGGATATGATGAACCGAGTATTCAAGGAATATTTGGATCACTTTGTGGTTGTCTTTATTGATGACATCCTTATTTATTCCAAAAGCCGTCACTACTAGAAAATCATCCTATAGCGACGGTCGCCGACCGTCGCTATAGGACAAAAGACCGTCGCTAAAAGTTTTAGCGACGGTCACCGACCTTCGCCATAGAACCCGTCGATAAAGCCTATAGCAACGGTCTTTTGGCCTATAGCAACGGTCGCTGACCCTAGCTATAGGTCATGGCAAAATCGTGTATTTTCTCTTTACTAACGGTCGCTGAGAGTTATTGCTACGGTTATGACCGTAGCTATAGATGTCTATAGCGACGCTTGGTGACCATCACTATAGGGATGTGTTTTATATAACACTATAGCTATGGTCGATGACCGTCGCTATAGCCTTTTCATATTTAATTTTTTTTTAATAATTATCATTATATAGTATTTCATGTTACTATGTGTAATACGAAAAATATGGGTAGTAGTAATATATAATACCTATGGCTTAAGACTATATGAAGTGTTACATTTAATTGGGACTAATGATATATAAAAATTATATGGTAAAAGTAATTAAAACATAAGGTTGATTTAAATAAGTTTGGTTATCTCATCCTATGTGATGAGACAATTAAATATGTACTCTAAAGTATAGGAGTAAATAAAGATGTATTAAAATATTTATTTCTATACCAATGGGTGATTAATAGTAAAAAGGAGATATTAAATTATTAGTGATTAATGGAATTAAGTCCACACATGTTTTAAAGATTTAAATTATGTGGACTAATGTACATGGATTATATTTATACCCCTAAATTTCTAACATAATATTCCTATATAATTTAAATCCATGTCTGCACCCAATTGGATTTAAAACTTAAGTATACATATATGTGAATTAAACATATAGTATGTGGCATTATTCATCTATCAAATACTGAGAGTAGAATTGTCCCATTTTGTGAGTCACACTCTTCTTCCGCACGTGAAGGGCCATTGGCCTAAGGCTACCTATTTCCTTCATCTCTAAAACTTCATAGTAGCTAGCCATGATGAAGAAGAGTGTGGGTGATAGGAGTGGTTGGCCACTATTTTACCAACTCTTGATTTTCCAATGGGTTCTCCTTCCATCTCTTAGTTTAATTCCTTGGATAATGGCTTAGTATGGTCAATGAATTGTCTATAAATTGAACACCTTCTCTTTATCTTTCTCCTTTCACGTTTGCTTAAGTTTCTGAGAATTTGGTTATGGAAGTTCAGTAGTATTGAGAGCATGCAGAGGTTTGGAGTGTTATAGATAGAAAATTGAAGCCATCAAGAGGTAATGAATCTAATGTTTATGCTTTTGATTCCTAAGTCTTGAATTCCTTAGAAATAACAAGAAAAAGTCACTTTTGAGTCACAAAATTGATGGCTAAGGATTGTTATAATCCATGAATTGTTGTTAGATATTGTTAATATAGTCAAATGTGAAAACAACGGAAGTTAAACGAACCAAATTGGTTGAGAAACGAATTCGTAGTGAACGAATTCGCTAAATTATCAAAACATGAACAATTAGTATGAACCTGAGTTATAAATTCATATTTGGGTTAGTTAATGTTTATGTTAGTTGATGGGTATTTGGTATGTTGTAGTTTTATGAGTTACGAATCTATAGAATAAAAAATGAACTAATTTTGACATATATAACTCAAATTATGAAGGTTATAAAGAAATTTTGGCATGATGGTTCATAGCAGAGAAGGAAATTCGAGTTTGCAGCAGCTAGGCCCACCTCGACGGGCTATTTTTTGGGCAAAACCCCCACCCCGTCGGGGGGGGGGGGGGTGTCCTACAATAACTGATTTTATCTATTTTGGTAAAATGGCCATAACGTTTTCATACGAACTCCGATTGAGGAGATTCAAGATGATCCGGAACGAGAACGAATAGACCTACAATTTTTGTTCTTTAAGTTATTCAATTTGAGGTCTTTAGGAAGGGCCAAAATAGTCATCCTTCTGACTGTTACGTGTTCGGAGGCAATTGGAGGGCGTCGAACGAGCACATACGCAAGTATAGTGCTCCCGACGATGGAATATAATATTCTAAGTGATGTAACGTGAAAATGCATGATATTATACATGACATATAAAATTTCCTTGCTTATAATAGAAAGCATTGGCATGACTTAGTATGTGTTTTGAAAAGAAACTTAAAGATTTTGAAAAACAAACCTTGTGGAAACTTATGTTCTATAAGTTCTGAACTTAGTGGTTTATATACATGATTGAGTTCAAATATAAATGAGCATGATATGGTGTTTATAGTGTCTTGTTCATGATCAAACTTGTTAGACCTTGTGTTAGAGAAGTTTCCAAGAGAAACTTGATATAATAGAACTAAGGTGCATGAATGCTACATGAGGTAGGTTCTGAACTTGAGAAGATGTTATCATGACTTAGTTACTTATGATAAGAATTTTAAAAGTTATCTTATATGTGCTATACTACATCATTCATGATAAAATGATTTCAAAGACAAACTCCATTATCTTTTGTAAACTAAGTATTAAAACATGAATGATATGTGCACTCAACTAGTCAAGCATGACATAAGTTATTTAAGCATGTTTTAAAAGTATGAACTATGCTATGTTTATGTAAATGAGATAGATACATGTGAGCATGCTATTAGAGGCTTACTAGTACCAATATATGGTTTAAAAGCATATAACATCGAATCTTGTTAAAGAAAGTTGTTAAGCCTTATTGATTGAAATAAATCATTATGTAGCTAAGTAGTTTGAATGTGAACTTGAAAATAGATCACAACCTATTTGATGTCAAGTATGGATGGTTAAGGTATACTTATACATGCCTAGCTATTCTAAGAGTAAGATGAGAAAGTGAAATGAAGGTTTTACAAACCTAGTTAGGAAACGATGTAATATTTATTATTATATTAAAAGCGTATGAAATGTATGACTAATGTATATGAATCCATGATTATACAACTGTGTAGGAATACACGTAGTGCAGATAAGCTTTAAGCAGTTAAGTCGTAGTTGATAAACTATGAATCAGGCAAGTCTTTCAGTTTCTATTTGATATATGAATTTGATAACTGTTATTTGAGCTATATTATGCTATGCAAATGTTGATGTATATATATGAAATGCATATGAAATATGTATGAAATTTGAAAGTTGATATTTGATGATATGCTTGTGAAGTAAATCTCTATGCCTGTTATGTGAGAAGTAACATGCATAGTAAATATTAATTGATTATGAATGCATGAACTAAATATGCTATTATATGCTATGTGATGCAGAAAACTGTTAGAATTGATGAGCTGTCGAGCTCACCCTTGCAAATAACCACTTTTATAGGTTAAGGACTCGCGATAAAGATTACATGCTACTTGATAGATAAAGTTCAATAGTATCAAAGGAGATTGATTCATTTGTTTAAATATATACTCTTGAACCATGTTTAGGTTCTAGGAAATGTACATGATAGTATTTTATGATGTGTATTACATGTTAAGTTGTACTATGTTATACATAGAGGAGTTTGAATCGAGATGTAAATATTTATACAGTAATTTGAATAGACTGAATCATAACATAATTTGATTCAAGGATATGTAATTGATTCGAGTTAAGAAATCAATAAAAGATTATTTTTCAAAGGAGATTGAAAAAGTTTAAATTATTCCGCATATTTATATAACATCGAATATGATGTAAGACAAGAATGGTAAATGACCAAGATTAGAAACTTATAAAAGTTTGGGGTCATTACACATATCCTAGAAATGGAATGAATTTATTTTCTAAATTGTAATAAGCAAAGTTATATTCATTAAGTTATGAATAAACGATATATATTGTTTGAAGATAGTAGTATCGTGGCGAACCGAATCCTAGGTTCGTAGGGAGCCGGATTTGGGGGCGTCACAGGTTGGTATCAAAGCTGTAGGTTATAAACTTTAGGTAAGAGTACCTTAGGCTATAACCTGAGAGAGAGAAAGATAAAGATTAAAATATATATAAGCGAAGATTCAAAGAAGAATCTTAATGTATCTAAGAGAATGAGGATTCAAGAGTTTCCTAACTCTGGTAATAAAAATGTTAAGATGATGTCTATAAAATGAAGATGATAAAGATAATAAGAATGAACTTGAATGGAGTTTAGTTGATAATGGGAAAGAACCCTAAGGTAAACTGATGATCATGACGTGATCGGATTAAGCTATGAAGTGATAATTAGTCTGTAATGACTAAGTTTTTATAGCTTGATGCTATAAGAGAATGTACTATGAAATGGTACGATATGAACTCATGAGGAGTTGTATATGATGAGATACAAAGAATTTGTATCAAGTAAAGAGCAAGTTAAGAGTGAGATAGAGTTAAGTGGGATTTCAATTGAGGACCCATGACAGCAGCTGAGTTGTATGATTCCTTATTATGGGAGGGGAATTGTACTTGCTGTAAAAACCACTTAGTTTCTAGCACTCATAATCATTGAAATGTATGTGTCGCGCTATTTGCTATATACCAATTGAGAAGGTGATTCTTTTCTCAGGTGTATAACAGATAGGTAGGGTATAGGTAGAGGATATAGGATTACGTGCGAGTTCTTAAAACTCATACTTATAGTAAGTTCATGACTTATAATCATATGGTATGTTTTGAACCCCTCAGCAAATGGACGCCTATGGTCTGATTAGGGTAAGTTTTTAAACTCATATGATTATGGCAAGTTCCTGGATTTCCAAAGTGTGGTAAGTTTGATGAACTATATTGGGTTAATATATGTTATGAAGTTAGAAATTTTGGTATAGTGAGCATTGATGGTGTTGAAGATTGATAGAATGAAGCAATGTAATAAAGATTGAAGTTGATGGAGAAACATGGATTTTTTAAATCTTCTAGCTCTGCTAGATTTTCAAAATTTATTATCTTCGTGCTGATGTTTGCACTTCTGTTTTCTTGAAAAACATTGGATCATGTGATTGAACCAATAATGTTTTTTTTAAAAAAAACAATACTGTTATCCATATGTCTATGCTAATTATTTCGGCTAAGACAAAAATGATTTGAAAATTTTCAAAAAGGTATTTCTAACCATGTGCATCATTTGATATGGTGTAAAAATGGTAAACGATGGAGTCATCAATGCAGTCGAACCTAGTGTTGGTTGTGATCGAAAGATCATCAGCCCACTATGGTGTGATGTAATATGACAAAGTCACATAATGGCGGAATCCTCAACGTAGTACTAATCTGGTACGGTATCATGACGTCAAAAAAAAAGAATTTTTGTTTTTCTTTTAAATTATGAATAAGGTCAACTAAGTTGGCTAAATTATTTCGATTGATGTTCGAATTGTTGATAAAAGTCTAAGCTATTTGATTCAGCTAGACGGATGTTGAAAAATATTTATGGAATTCAAGAATTCTTGAGTATTTGTGCCAAACCAGATTGCTCTTGTGCGGATTCAGATGTTGAAAAGCTGAGGTGAACAACCCTATAAGGGGACATATTTTCGGAGACAATGGTTCTGAACGTAACGCATATAGTCATTACAACACACTACTTTGCGGCCCAACGTAGTGGTACAATAGGCTGGCCACCTAGTGTACGTGTGGAGGGTGTTTTCAGTCTTTGTGATTGATAAACACTCTGGTTTGCAGTGTGAAGAATTGTGTTGAAGCACTAGTAAAAACCTAGAGAAGAGTTCACGGTATTGTGACCCCTCAGCATAATTTGGAATCTGAGTTATTCATACTACTTCCCGATTATTGAACAATCGTGGAATATTCTTATTCTTCTGAAGGATGAATGTAGTAAGTAGAATGTTCCTTAGAAAGGATAATGTGGTAGAATTCAAGAGAGCAAGTTATAAGAAAACTTCCAAAAAGAGAATTGATAAAATTATTCAAAAGAATATGTAATATTCAGAATAGCACTGAGTAGAGGAGGTTTTGGTGATTCTGAGGACAGAATCCTTATAAGGGGGAGAGGATGTAAGAACCCGAATTTTTAAAAATTATTAAAACAAGAATTTAGTAAATAAAATTCTTAAGGCATGTGAAGGGTTCAAATAAGAATATATATATATATATATATATGTGTGTGTGTGTGTGTGTGTGTGTGTGTGTATGTGTGTGTGTGTGTGATGTAAGGTATGTGGTATGGTGTTGTATGGGGTAATATAAATTATGCAATATGTGAATTCTGTGTTTAATGAATATATTATTTTTATATATTTGTTATTTATTAAAGAGGCGAGTTATTTGAAGTAAAGAAGATGGATAGAAATTTATCTATCGATATTAAATAAATTATGTGAAATTATTTTATCATAGTAAGTTGGTGACATTAAATGTCTTTGATAACCACCAATTTCTTGAGTATTTGTACGAGTAAGTATTAAGTCTAAGGTAGTGCAACTGTACTCTTTAATGGTGGATGTATAGGAGCTAGGCTAAAAAATTCCTTCAGATAGCGGAGGTATATACGAATTAGTAACCGATCTAACTCACTGTGAAAACAGTGTAGACGAGATGGAAACTAATTTGTTGGTTGTTTGTGGAAAACCACTCAGTGTACTATATTGAATACTATTGTTTAGACTTGTATATATATACGTTGTTGACGAGACAAGAAAGTCGATATATCTTTAGATAAATATTGGTTAGAGATTTATGGACTAATATTGGGATATGGTTAAATGCATAGATTAAAGAAAGAAGAGTTAAACTTGAAGTTTAATTAGTAAATTATTAAAGAATGTAGTCATTGGAGATTTATTTTGGTTAGTATAATGAGATAGCATGAATGGAGTATGTTAAAGGATTTGCGAGTTAAGTTATGTTTCTATTGAAGCATAACATGTCTGCGTCCTAGCTTAAGGTGGCGCGACCGCGCCACTCTCAAGCCTAATGTCGATGTTGGGATTTTTAGTTGTCCCTTTTCGTTACTTGTTCTTTGGTGTTCTCATTGTTATGTGAGATTTGTTTGAAAAAACAAGTGAAAAGGGTCTGACATGTGTAATGTCGACGATTTGACTTTAAGAGTCGCCAGTTGGTGTTTTTAACTGGTTGCACTAACGCAACCGAAAAAGGTTTGCACATTGACCCAGTGATGTGACACTGCTAAACGGGTCTGTGAAACCGAAATTCATTTGGGTTCGGGGGGACTTGATTATGCGGAGGGAAGGTGTTAGGCACCCCCCGACATCCGTGTTGCCACGGTGACCGCCACTTTTCAAGAAACTGTTATATAAATGTGTGTGTGTGTGGATCAATGTACAATTTATTTGGAAGTGGTGCTATGCCTCGTTCGCACCTATATACAAAGGGTTTGAATTTATATAAGAATTCAATTTTAAACAAGATATAACAATGAGGTTTTGTAAAAAGAGGTTTTTCAAACCCTGTGCTCAATAGTAATTGAGCACTTTGATACTTCCATTTTATTCTTAAATGTTTGGCTTGTTTGCTTTTATTTTTGAGATGTGAGGCATCCTTGAGAAAATAATATACAGCAGTGCCGAACTCCTCATGGGCATGATAACCATCCAAGGAAATTCGGACACCGTAAATAATGTACAAGCTGCTTACAGCAGAAAATGTCCATCACGGGAACCGAATCTAGATTCAGTAGACTGAATCTGTGATCACATGATTCCTAGGCTCACATGATACCACAGTTTATATGAAAAGCAGTAAGCAGTTATATATATAAAAGTTGTAAATATATATATACAGACATGATCAACCACCATGAAGCAACTCCATGGGGGCTCAGAAATATAAATATATAAAAGTGGTAAATATATATATATATATATATATATATATATATGGACATGATCAACCACCACGAAGAAACTCCATGGGGGATCCGAAAAGTAAATAAAGCAGTAAATGCGATCAAGCACCACGAAGTAAACTCCAAAGGGACTAAATGTAAATAAAGTAGTAAAGATTTATCAACCGCCACGAAGTAAACTCTAAAGCGGGACTAAATGTAAATAAAAGCGTTAAAAGGCCTCAAAATAAACTCCGTGCCCCATGTAAAATGTATATATATATATATATATATATATATATATATATATATATATATATATAGCGATAACGTCTGGATATAAAATCCGTGCTCATCTGATATGTCCAGCAACAATTATATATATATATATATATATATATATATATATATATATATATATATATATATATATATATATATATAAGCAATAAACGCTCTCGGATGTAAAATCCAGGGCTCATCGATTTGTCCGACAACAGCTTATATATATATATATAAGCAAATGGCGCTCACGGATATAAAATCCGTGCTCATCGATGTAGTTCGACAAATGCTTTATATATATAAGTATATATATATAAAAGCAAGTAAACGCTCCAGACATAAGTTTAGGCTCAATCAAGGCATAACTCGATAATGTTAGTCCATATATAAATATATACATATATAAGTATATATATACAGACAGAAATGAAAACCATGGACCAAAGACCAGGCATACGCACACAACACGACTCTCAATGTGTAGAATAGTGTGTGCAAAGATGAAGAGAAAGGCTTTATAGAGTGTGAAAAGGCTTTATAGAGTGTGAAAAGGCTTACAGTGGGTTGTCAATGCAGGCTTCTATGACTCTATATGGATAAACACTCAGCTCCCACCGGTAAAAATATAGCTATATGTGAGCTAACAAATGTTTAAAATGAGGAAACACTCAATATGGGGTGTGTACAGAGCAAATTGGACAGGGCTTCCTCGCCTCTCCTTTTTTTCAAAATGGCCACCCTAAGCCCTCTATTTATAGAGGGGGGAGCCGCAGGTATACCTGCGGCATCCGCAGATGTACTTACGACTGTCCGGGATGCCCCGGGCTCCGCGGGTCCCGTCGTCTCGAAGTACGTGCACCCGTGCATTGTAATGTCCGCTCGAACTTGCAAAACTTCAATTCGAGCATCCGAACGAGGTATATAAGACGTTCTTCGGACCGCTTGTGTCGAGAGTTACGCAATGACATGGGATTAGAGGTTATACGAAGTCAGGAAGAGGGGACCATGCCTATGGTCTTCAAGCTTCAAATTCTATATCGTGTGTTGCGACGTGTAATAGCACTTGGGATTGGAACTCCTTGGTTCTTGTAGGACATTGTTGTATGTATGTATGTATGAAGTGTTGAGACGACGCGCAGGTGCTGAGGTGGCAAGATAACGTTTGACTCCTCACCGGGGTTATCTCCAGTTTGAGTTAAAACCAGACGTTGCTCAGGGTTACATCTGAGATTGGACTGCTGCAAGTGTTTGAATGCCGAAAGGTCATTTGTAAATGTTTTTGTCTGCCCGGTGTTATCTCTGGGTATGAGGTATGAGTGCCTCGGTAGGAGGTCTGAGATTGAAGCTGATCGCATGCATTTCAAACAAGCATTTTCGGAGTTATCACCGGAACTGCAACAGCATTCCTTGGGGTTATCTCCAAGGATGAAACTCGGGGTTATCTCCGAGGTTTTAAAAGATACTCCCGGTGTGTGTTCCGGGGTTGAGACTGAACTTCTGGTAGTATCCGGAATGGATGTGAGCTGTCTTCTAGGGTTATCTCCGAAAGACGAATCGCCTCTCTGCAATGTCGGTTGACAAAGTGTGCGAGAAAATTTTGAGTGTCTACAGATGCCCCTCTTTATCAAATTCATGCAATGCAAGGCATGGATAGGATAAAGAATCCTAGACACTTGAAATGCAACAAGATAAACATGATGCTATATGTAGTAACATGATGCAAATGTATGATGCATGAATGAAAATGATTGTCGGTTCCCTATTAATCCTGTTGGGATGACAATTAGTAATGTCTTGGACATGCGATCCAAATCTTCAAGGATGTTAACGTTGGGGCTATCACCAAAGTCCTGAATCCTAGACACAGACTTCTACTCCATAGAGGTGCCTCTTATGTACAATAGATCTGTGGGGATAAAGCTTTGTCTGTTTGAGGATGTGTATAACATATCCTACCATCCTGTCGGTGTTACTACCAATGAAGATATATTGTCGTAATTTTGCTGACCTTGACGATGTGTGTATCACAGATAGATCCTATTTGGTGCATTGTCAAGGCTGCTTGACCTTCATTGATGTGTGTATCAATGGTTGCATCGCATTGTGACCCCCGCCGGGGATACTAGGATAAGTTTGACTTCAGCGTTGTAACCCCCGCCGGGGATACATAGGCGTGGATAAGATGCTTCGATGGGTTTACTTGCCATCGGCTGAGATAACGTCAAGGTTGCTTGACCTTCATTGATGTGTGTATCAATGGTTGAGAATGCACTATAACCCCCGCCGGGGATACGTGGATGCTTGAAAGACTTGCGTTGTGACCCCCGTTGGGGATACTTTGTTAACTTATAACTTTATATGTAACCCCGGCCGGGATACATCGTCGATTAAGAATTTCCGGCGTTGTAACCCCATGGATACATCATCGATTAGAATTTCCGGCATTGTAACCCCCGTCGGGGATACATATTAGGGTTGTGACCCTGCACTGATGGCATTGGACCTTTGTGAGGTATTGTCGAGCATGATTTCTAAAAGTTGAGGCCTCTGGTATAGTATACCTTATATGCAGGCGAATACTATTGGTTGATTTCGCAATCAAAGCAAACGTGCAAGTATACACGGCCAACAAGTAATAGAGTGATAAGATAGAGTGTCGATCCCACAGAGAATTCTAATTAATAAATTCCAACTACTAGCACTATATCAATTCAATTTTATTTAAACAACCATAAATTGTGGTTTTTCGAATTAAGAAAACTAAATTAAACAATTAAAAGAGATTAGTCTAAAAGAAAGCAAATAAACAAAACTAAAATTTGATTGAATTCAGATAAATAAGGGTTAAGACTCCAATATCCCCAATTATGAACTATAAATCAATTACCCAATTATCCCAATAATTATGCCTACTTAATTGTTAACAGGAATTCTCAAGTGCCAAAAGTCATTTTCCAAGTGATCAATTGCCTTCTATTTAACCCAGATTAATCTTGCTATATTCCTATGCAAAATAATTAAATTAAACTCTTTTCAATCCCAATTCCTTATGTGTTACATGTGGTGAACAGATATTTCTATTCAATTATAAAATTATTCACTTTGTAAATAACTAAGTCACATGTCACCATGCCTAGTTCTAACCCTAGAATTCCTCTTTCAATTCCTTTTAGAGTACCAAGGTAATTATTGGCCAGATAATTAATCAATAAATCAAGGCAAGATGAACAATTCACTTCAACATAAATAATTGGAATAAATCAAATAATTAATTCATAACCATAAAAGGTTCAATTGGAATCTTAATTAAAGAAATTAGTTCATAGAAGAAATTAAAACAAACAATCTTTGAAAAATCATCCTTAAAGAATTACACAAATTGAAAGAATGAAGAAGAAAAATTCCAAGTAAAAATCTCCCAATCTCTCTTTGATTTCTTGCTCAGCCCCCAATTGTGTAGATATGTCCCCTACTTCAATGTAAATAAACCTTATATACTTCCCATCTTGTACTCCAATCCTTTTCCAAATCAACTTATCAAATAACCTACCCTTTAGCAAGTCAACCGCCTGGTCAATGCGCTGTCCCCTCGTCAATCGATTTCTAGCTTCAGTACTTCCACCGCTACATATAGTTCATTTTCACACCGGTATTGGAATTGGTTTTATTTACGATAATGCCATTAAACAGCCAAAACTCCAAAATCGCCCCATTCAGCTCCCAAATCTGCAATATAACAACTAAACATAGTAAAAATAAATCTAAATGCTTTGAGGATACAATAATTTATGCCTAAATATATCCAATTCATGGGTATATTACCCAATCATCAAATACCACCAAACTTAAATCGTTGCTTGTCCTCAAGCAACACACACCAAACAACACGAACAACTAACCACCATGCAAATGCAAACTATCTATACGTTCTTAATTCCAGCAATCCAATAGCACACATATATTCATAGGCCTCAGAAAAATCACAAACATGCTAATACATCATGTTAAAACAGATCAATAATACCCCAACAATCCACAAATCTAAATCTGTTATTACTGATATCGTGAGTGTGTGTTCAACAACTATGCTAACCAATAACTAGCAAAAATAGGAAAGATAATAGCTTTCTTTGAAGACATCATACAGTATAAACTTGAGAATTCATCAAATACACTTGATTCAACTGAAATTAAACAATCACCAAAGTCTAGGGGTCAAAAAGGAATACTCATGCTTTTTTTATACGGGGGCTTTTTGCACTTTTCCCGCTTTATTATATTTTTTTCTTCCTTTTTTTTCTTTTTTTCTTCATGACTATGCATTGTCTTATTCCCTTAGGCTTTTGAGTGTTACCTTAACGAGCTTTCGACCAACGACTCCTAAGCCATTAAGACCTTAGGGCGCTACGTGTAGAGACAATCCCCTCGGGCTTACTTACTCAAGTAACAAAGGCCACAAAACTAGACAAGCATGCCACGGTGTTTATTATATATATATATATATATTTTAAAAGCTTATATACTCCAAATATTTTTCCCCCAAACATGAGTTTATGTCTAAATTCAGCCTTCACTAGCTATTCAAATTATTCCTTCATTTCACTAGCATTCATCCTTTAGAACTCTATTATCTATCCATTTAAACTATCATAGCCAACATGGTCATTTTTCAAAACATGCTATCCTTATAATATCAGTGTCAAACAGATAAAGATTTAAATCATGTTAAGAAAATCATATCACTGACTCAACAATCCTTACTAGACTTGTTCATGCAATTTTAATTTCATCATTGGCCCCAAACATACGTACTATCAAAGCTGGAATTAACATGAAATCCTAAAATGCAACACTTAATCACAATAATAAAGATCCAAATTAAAACCATTAACAATCTAATAATTCAAAATAAAAATTAACTACCCCCAAACTTAACAAGAGCAATGTCCTTATGCGAAAGATAAAACAATATAAAACAGAGGACTTCCTTGACGAGCTTATTCCTCGGGTGGAGCATCCTCATCCTCGCTCATCTCTTGATCAGAAGGCGGAAACACAGGCAGAACGAGAGTAGCAAGGAATTGGCTAAGAGTAACGCCCAGGTACAGTTGGGCGTGCATGGCATTCTGAGCAGTAAATTGGTCGACCATATATTTTTAGATGACATCTTGACATTCTGAAAGGCGGACATTCTGAGATTCAATATTGTAAAACCATCCGTCTATTTTGCGCTGGACCGCTTCAGGAACCACACCACGGTGAGCTGCGGAGGAAGGGCCATAAGTAGGTGGAGCTTGAGGTGGTGGAGCTTGAGAAGCTTCAACTTGGGGAATTATGAAACCCAATCCCCTAGGGTGGTTTGCCCCACTTGTCCACACTTTATACCTACTTATCAACATATGGTCCAAAACTGGCATAGGCGTTTGAATCATCTCATCTGATTTCCATTTGACCCCAAACTTAGCACACAAGACGCAAATGAGAGACGGATGGGGGTAACCTCTCCTCTGTGTCCCTCCTCGTGATGCTGCTCGAGAATAGATCGTTGGATAAGGTGGCCAACATCAATTTTTAGGCCTTGAATGATTGAATATAGCAAAACAACCCTCTCTTTGGTGACATGGCTCACATGTGTGCATGGCATGAGTTTAGCGCAAATGAAGGCATACCACGTCTTTCCATATAAACTGAGGTTAGAGAGTGGAAAGGTCATGCTGCCACATTCATGCAATGTCCATGTTGTGCCCGGTTGACAAAGCTCGCGAATTATCTTCTCATAGTCCAGCCCATCACTCACAAGACTTGCATACTCGTTGTTTAGTCCCTCTAATGGCAGTTGATAGCACCCGTTTATGTCCTCATCGCCAATTTCAACAGTTTTACCCCTCACAAACACCCCATAGTGGAAATGCTCAGGCACGTTGGCGTAGAATTCTTTGACAACTGCGATTACGGCCGGATTGAGCTGTTCGATGAGGTGGAACCAATTCCTCTCAGCTATCATAACCGCCAAGTCCCCATTCTTTGATTGATCGGGTCTGAAACTGCATTCTGGGACTAGTGAATGGGTAGCCATGCGGTTATTGCGTTCCTGAGTCGCGACACTAACAAAACGTCGGCTGTCGAATTTTGGAGGTGGAGTCGAAGCGGTCCCTGAACCTTCGCCACATTGATGCTTGGAAGCCATTTTAAAATTCTTGGATATGGAAGGAGAATAACAATCACAAAGGAGAAGATCCCAATACAAAAATATAATTTGTAATTAGCCAAGCATGTATGTTATGTGATGTGAATGTGGAAGACGTTATATAAGGGTGAATGGGAAAGGTTCAACTAATGCATGTGTGAAACAGTTAAGCAGAAGAAGAAGTGGAACCGTAGGCATTTTAAACCATGTTGGATTTGAAATCGACCCTCGGTGGCAATGGGCTACTGGTTTTTAAAGGTAAACTCAATGTGGGCACTATCCTCAGAAAAGTGGCACTAACCCCCTGCCACGGGCGCTATGTTTGTGTGCAATTCAAGCACCGGGGCGCTGTCATCATCCCCCACGTGTGGGAATTGAGTACAAAAGACTTCTCAACTTACAACTACTAGACATGATACATGGAGAATGTTAGGCAGAGCATACACTAACAAATAATAAAAATTGGAAGAGAGTACTTACTAGATATATAAAATGAAGATAAATAAACTACAATTAATTAAAACTTGCGGGGTTGCCTCCCTAAAGCGCTTGGTTTATAGTCGTCAGCCCGACTTTCCTAAGTTGCTCACTGGGTTACCGGCTCGGAGAGGTACATGGTTGTAGCTTGGCGTTCGATGGGTCCACTCCAATAATGTTTGAGTCGTTGACCGTTAACCTTGAATGTTCATTTTGAATTAGGTTCCTCGACTTCGATATTTTCGTGTGGAGCGACAGATATAATCACGAACAGCCCAGACCAATGAGATTTCAATTTCCCAGGAAATAACCGCAAACGCGAGTTGAAGAGTAATACTTGTTGGCCCAGTTCAAATGTCCGATCAAGAATTTTTTTATCATGTCAGGCTTTAACTTTTTCCTTGTAGAGTTTTGCGTTCTCATAGGCATTGAACCAAACTTCGTCCATTTCGTTTAATTGCAGTAACCTTTTCTCACTCGCTGCTTGTAGATCGAAATTAAGTTTTCGAAAGGCCCAGTGTGCATTGTGTTCTAGTTCAACCGGTAAATGACATGCCTTTCTGTAGACCATTCTGTAAGGTGACATGCCGATCAGATTCTTGTACGCTGTTCGATATGCCTATAAGGCATCATCTAGACTCAAGGACCAATCTTTTCGTGATAGATTGACCACTTTTTCCAGAATTCTTTTGACCTCTTTGTTTGAGACTTTCGCTTGACCATTCGTTTGTGGATGATATGCGACAACAATTTTATGACGAACCCCATACTTTACAAGCAATTTCGTGAACTGCTTATTACAGAAATGAGTTCCCTCATCACTTATTATCGCCCTCGGCGTCCCAAATCGTGTGAAGATGTTTTTCTTTAAGAATCGAAGGACAACGTTGGCATCATTCATGGGTAAAGTTGCGGCCTCTACCCATTTGGAAACGTAATCTACCGTCAACAGAATGTACTGATTATTGAAAGAGGATGGGAAAGGTCCCATAAAGTCGATTCCCCACACGTCGAACAACTCTACTTCCAAAATTGTGTTGAGTGGCATTTCATTGCGATTGGAGATATTACCCACGCGTTGGCATCGATCACACTTTAGCATATAGAGATAAGCATCCTTGAATAGGGAAGGCCAGAAAAATCCCGATTGTAACACCTTGGCTGCTGTTCGATCACCGGAATAATGGCCTCCATAATCTGATGAGTGGCAATGACCCAGTATGTTGTCCATCTCTTCATGTGGCACACAACGTCTAATCATTTGATCCGCGTAGGCCTTAAATAGAAATGGTTCATCCCAATAATACTGCTTAACATTGTGGAGGAATTTCTTTCGTTGTTGTGAGTTCAAATCTGGTGGTAACACCTTAACAACCACGTAATTCACGTAATCTGCGTACCATGGTAATATTGGGGTTACTCGGAGAAGTTGTTCATCCAGAAATTTCTCATTGATCATTATGTTGTGTTTATTCTGAACCTCCATGTTTTCCAACCGAGAAAGATGATCCGCCACCTGATTTTCGGTACCTTTTCTATCCCGGATCTCCAAATCAAATTCTTGCAGAAACAATACCCATCGTATTAACCGCGGTTTGGAATCCTTCTTCTCAATCAAATACTTAATAGTAGAATGATCAGTATAATCGATTAGCTTGGTCCCAATGAGATATGCTCTGAATTTGTCGAAGGCAAACACAACTGCAAGTAATTCTTTTTTGGTGGTTGTGTAGTTCAACTGGGCATCTGTCAACGTCTTGCTAGAATAGTAGATTATGTGAAAAATCTTGTCGTGACGTTGTCCCAATACTGCTCCAACTGCGTAGTCGCTGGCGTCACACATCAATTCGAATGGTAAAGACCAATCGGGCGCCACAATAATTGGAGCAGAGACCAACTTCTTCTTTAATACCTCAAATGCCTCGATACATGACTGATCCATCTTGAAAGGCACGTCTTTCTCCAACAGGGAACATAAGGGTTTTGAAATTTTGGAGAAATCTTTAATGAAGCGTCTATAGAAACCCGTATGTCCCAAGAAGCTCCGGATTCCCTTCACAGATGATGGAGGAGGTAATTTCTCAATTGTCTTAATCTTCACTTTGTCCACCTCTAATCCTGCTGTAGAAACCTTATTCCCCAAAATAATCCCTTCTTTCACCATAAAGTGACATTTTTCCCAGTTAAAAACCAGATTAGTCTCCACGCATCGCTTCAACACTAAAATTAGATTTTTCAAACATAAATCAAAGCTATCACCGAACACAGAAAAGTCATCCATAAATACCTCCAAATTCTGTTCGACCATATCGGAGAAGATCGCCATCATGCACCGTTGAAAGGTTACCGGTGCATTACATAACCCAAAAGACATACGCCGGAATGCAAACGTACCGTAGGGGCATGTGAATGTAGTTTTCTCTTGATCCTCCGGTGCTATGGCAATTTGATTATACCCAGAATATCTATCCAAGAGACAATAGAATTGATGTCCCACTAGCCTATCCAACATTTGATCAATGAACGACAAGGGGAAGTGATCCTTGCGAGTGGCTTTATTCAAACTTATGATAGTCCATACACACTTCCATCCTCAGAATCGTTTCTAGTAGGGATGAGCTCATTAGCTTCATTCTTCACCACCGCATACCCCTTTCTTTGGTACGCATCGCATACATGACTCACCCATGAACTGTCCGAGATTGGGTAAATAATGTCGGCATCTAACCATTTTATGATCTCCTTTTTCACCACATCCCTCATAATGGGATTTATCCTTCTTTGCATCTCAATGGTTGGTTTTTCCCCCTCTTCCATTAAAATCTTATGCATACAATATGATGGACTAATTTCCCTAATATCTACTATAGTCCACCCAATTGTTGTTTTGAACTCTCGCAGGACCCGTAGCAGTTTCTCCTTTTGTGTGTCAGTTAACTCCGTTGAAACAATAACTGGTAGGCTAGCATCTTTTCCCAAGTAGGCATACTGCAGATGGGATGGTAGCGGTTTTAGTTCCAACACCGGTGGCTCTTCTATCGAGGGTTTGAACTTTTTACCTTCCGTTTCGGGCCTATCAAGGGTGTCGAATGATTGATTGCTTTTTCGGAAGACAGATGATGTATCTAACCATTTGGCATACTCAGTGTCCTCTTCAATGCCGCAGTCGTCTGTCCCGAGCAAAATAGATTCAAGCGGGTCCTCCGAATAATTTCCACTGAACTTGTGATTAACCAATTCCTCCATGATATCCAACCGCATACACTCACCTTTTTCTTTCGGATAAGACATTGACTTGAATACATTAAAGGTGACCTGTTGATCTTTAACTCGCATCGTTAATTCTCCTTTTTGCACATCAATCAATGTTCTACTCGTTGCTAAGAATGGTCGCCCAAGAATGATTGGGATTTCGCTATTCACTTCACAATCCAAGATAAAGAAATCCACGGGAAAGATGAATTTATCCACTTTAACTAAAACATCCTCAATAATACATCGTGGATATGTAATCGATCGATCCGCCAACTGCAAACTGATATTTGTCGGTCGTGGAGCCTGAAGTCCAAACTAGCTGTAGACGGACAATGGCATCAAATTTATACTGGCCCCAAAATCACACAATGCTCGTCCCAAAAACTAATTTCCAATTTCACATGGAATATTAAAGCTACCTGGGTCCTTAAGCTTCGGTGGTAACTTATTCTCAAATGATCGCTACAGCATTCTTCTTCGATTAACGCCATCGCTTTAAACTCACCTAATTTCCTCTTTCTTGACAAAACCTCCTTCATAAACTAGGCGAATCTCGCATTTGTTCCAAGGCTTCGCAGAAGGGATGTTGATATCTGAGCTTTTTGAAAATATCCAAGAATCGTGAAAACCGCTTATCCAACTTGGATTTCTAAAACCTCTCAAAGGGATACTGGTATGGGAGGCATTGTGATGGTTGGTTCCGGTTCTTTCTGCTCTAAAGTCTCATCTTGACGTTTTCCGGTGTCCACAACTTCCTCTATTTCACTTGTTGCGTCGACCCTCTTTTCCTTATCCTTGACCGTCTCTTGCAAATCCTTTCCACTTTGTAGAGTACAGCCTTATAATGCTCATCTCTGCCCGGATTTTTCTCTGTGTCACTCGGAAGTGTTCCAAGTGGTTGGTTATTTAGTGCATGTGCTATCTGTCCCACTTGATTTTCCAGATTCTTTATCGATGCACCTTGGCTTTTCATATTCAGCTCTAGTTGATTCAATACTTTGTCTTGTTCCTCGTTCTTTTTCTCAGAAGCTCTAATAAATTTATCCAAGGCTTCTTCCCAACTTGCTTTCCTTTCTGGTTGTTGTTGAGTCTGATTTTGAAATCCGGATGTGTTTTGATGTCTAGGTGCTTAAGCTTGAGCTTGATTGTTACTCCACGAAAATCCCTGATGATTTCTCCAACCCAGATTATATGCGTTTTAATTTGGATAAGGTTGGGTAGCTCTATTATAACTCCCTACAAACTGAGCAGATTCAAAATTTATGGCACATTGATCCGTAGCATGACCCCCAGCACATAATTCACAAACCATTGATACCTGCTGTGTGGATGGTGGACGCCACGTTTCTATTTGCTTAGCTATGGCGGCCACTTGTGCTGCTAATGCTGTCATCGCATCTACGTCAAACTTTCTCGGTGTTTTCGGAGGGTTAGACCTCGTCATGGGCCACTGATAATTGTTGGTGGCCATTGTCTCTAACAACTGATATGCCTCATCAAAACTCTTAGACATGATCGCTCCCCCTGTTCCTGCATCAATACTAGCCCTCGTGGACGCGTGCAAACCATCACAAAATATCCCTAACTGCATCCACTACAGAATTTTGTGATGTGGGCACTTACGGAGCATATCCTTAAATCTTTCCCATGCCTCATATAACGATTCTGAATCAAACTGTGTGAAGGTGTGAATATCGTTCCGTAGTTTTGCTGACTTCGCGGGTGGGAAAAACTTAGCTAGAAATTTTTGAGCTAAGTCGTCCCAAGTGGTGATTGAGCCAGGAGGCAAAGAATGTAGCCAACTTCGTGCTTTATCTTTCAAGGTAAACGGAAAAATCCTCAACCTTGTAGCATCTTCTGATACATTGTTGAATTTGAAGGTGTCGCAAACTTCTAAGAAACTTAAGATATGCTCATTCGGATCATCTATCGAACTACCCCCAAACTGACATGTATTCTGTAGCATCTGAATTGTTCCCGGTTTGATCTCAAAACTGTTTGCATTGATCGCCGGCCTCCTAATACTTGATTGTATATTTATGACATTCGACATGGCATAGTCCCTAAGCGATTTCTGTTCGTTCCCTGCCATGTTCGCTGGAATTTTTTGTTCTGCCAGATTTTCTTCCACAGGTGACACTGCACTAGTCGACTGCTATTTCCGGAACTTCCTTTCAATATCGTCTGTATAAGGAAAAATTTCCTTTTTTTCCCTTGATCTAGTGTGCATACACTCGCAAAGAATTCCTGCCAATACAAGAAGAAAAATAAGTAACGTTTAAATTAAGACCGAATTGATTATAACTAATATGGAATTAATACTAATAAAGAAATCCCTGGCAACGGCGCCAAAAACTTTTTGGTTGATTTCGCAATTAAAGCAAACGTGCAAGTATACACAGTCAACAAGTAATAGAGTGATAAGATAGAGTGTCGATCCCACAGAGAATTTTAATTAATAAATTCCAACTACTAGCACTATATCAATTCAATTTTATTTAAACAACCATAAATTGTGATTTTTCGAATTAAGAAAACTAAATTAAACAATTAAAAGAGATTAGTCTAAAAGAAAGCAAACAAAAAAAATTAAAATTTGATTGAATTCAGATAAATAAGGGTTAAGACTCCAATATCCCCAATTATGAACTATAAATCAATTACCCAATTATCCCAATTATTATGCCTACTGAATTGTTAACAGGAATTCTCAAGTGCCAAAAGTCCTTTTCCAAGTGATCAATTGCCTTTTATTTAACCCAAATTAATCTTGTTATATTCCTATGCAAAACAATTGAATTAAACTCTTTTCAATCCTAATTCCTTATGTGTTACATGCGGTGAACAGATATTTCCATTCAATTCACAAACCTAATTATTCACTTTGTAAATAACTAAGTCACATGTCACCATGCCCAGTTCTAACCCTAGAATTCCTCTTTCAATTCCTTCTAGAGTAACAAGGTAATTATTGGCCGTATAATTAATCAATAAATGCAAGGCAAGATGAACAATGCACTTCAACATAAATAATTGGAATAAATCAAATAATTAATTCATAACCATAAAAGGTTCAATTGGAATCTTAATTAAAGAAATTAGTTCATAAAAGAAATTAAAACCAACAATCTTTGAAAAATCATCCTTAAAGAATTACACAAATTGAAAGAATGAAGAAGAAAAACTCCAAGTAAAAATCTCCCAATCTCTCCTTGATTTCTTGCTCAGCCCCCAATTGTGTAGATAGCTCCCCTACTTCAATGTAAATAAACCTTATATACTTCCCATCTTGTACTCCAATCCTTTTCCAAATCAACTTATCAAATAACCTACCCTTTAGCAAGTCAACTGCCTGGTCAATACACGCCCTCGAATCGATTTCCGACAATATCAATACCATACACATATAGTTCATTTTCTAGCGCCTCGGCGCTGGACTTGGTTTTATTTACTATAATGCCATTAAACAGCCAAAACTCCCAAATCGCCCCATTCAGCTCCCAAATCTGCAATATAACAATTAAACACAGTAAAAATGAATCTAAATGCTTTGAGGATACAATAATTTATGCCTAAATATATCCAATTCATGGGTATATTACCCAATCATCAAATACCAATGAGTTAGGTATGGAGCCAGAGTTTGGCCCATGAAAACTAGGATTCCAAGCTATCCCGCTCAATCGCGTAGCATTTTTATTCCAAATTTGGCCTTTTCAGCTTGTGAGACCTCCTTTGCAACTCTAAATGGAGCGAGCTGGAGTTGTGGGACCTATATAGGGGTGTCACAGTACACTGCTGATGAGTCATGGTGTGGACTGTAATGCCAACCGTCAACTATCTGCAAAGCCTCGCAGTTGCTTTCATAAGTCATTTTCAAAGTCAAGCATTCTAAAGAAATCTGAGAGATCTTCTTCAGACTTGATGAGTTCGGGCAACTTTTTGCATATTCTGCCACCGCATAAGTGTTCTTCACTGTCCTGGTAACATATGCATGTATTTTTTTCCAGTTTCTATCCGTTGAAAAATGACTTATCACATGAAATGCACTTAGACACATAGTAGTGAATATGCATGCTGATATGACTTTACCAAAAATATTGAACACAGTAAATGTTAGTATTAAACCATTTTGAACATAATGATGTGAAAAAATTTGACTTTTGAAACAGTCAAATTTGCACCTTTTACTGTCATTTCTTATCCTATTTGAGGACAAATGAGTAAAGGTGGAAAAGTAAAATAACCCTGGTAATTAGACTACACTTACAAATTTTTTACTGCAATGTATTAAATGCATTTAGGATGTATATGACTGTTATTAGGTGTGCTACTGAATGGCCACCTAATCATGCCTATGTGCATGTGGATAGTCCCATTTACAAAGGGGGCTATGGCAAAAATTTTCCAAAACGTAGGAATTGGGTAGTCATGCATTTTTAACTCTACTGTAGATGTATGTTAAAACAATGCATGCATGCATGTAATCATAAAAATGCATTTTGAAAAGCTCTAGGTAAGAATTTACCACACCATTTCTGAGGTAATTTGGAGACTTGTTGTCCAGATATTATGGATCCGGATCAGCCGAGTAGTTGCCGCAGGACCACTTTTGGTGTATGGAGGAGGGCTTTTGAAGTACCTCGACCCCGTTCTGTTAAACAACCTCGTCGTTTGGTGGAGGCGGTGATACCTCCTATCCGGGTTGAAGTGCCGGATTTCGAGGACGAGGAGGAGGATGTACCGATTGAGGTTCCTGCTCCTACTGCACGTGTTCCCCGTAGGGATTTGCTAGGTATTCAAGTGGCAAACCCAGATCTTCTGGGTGACTTGAGTCAGCATCCTTTAGTCTACCTGCACGCAAACAAGGTATGACGTTAGATCTTAATCTTCTTTATTTCCTATTAATGAGGAGCAAAGGGTTCTGATGTTAATTTGCATTTGATGTAGGTCCCTGGCTTTACACAGCCTTGAGGGAACTAGTTCAACATCTACTCTATGTATCAGGCTTTTCACGATGACTATAGAGAGATTATACAAGGCTGGGGATTTGGGATGTTTTTTCCATTCTTCCCCGTCGTTGTCCTTGGGGTTACCTCAGGGCATTGTTTGAGCGCAGGTTTCACTAGACTCAGTCACTTCATTTGATGGACTGTGAGGTGATGATGACGCCGATGGATTGGCAATTTATCACAGGTATGGAGTTTGGAGGGATCCAAAGGCCTTGTCTGGCGGATATAACACCCATCTTTACGATCCTTGTTGGGAGTTCCATGAGGCACTTTCAAGGCCGTGACTATACGTCTGAGTCCTTTGAGCGTAGATGCTATGAAAGGGCCATTGAGTGAGCCTATACCCGATGATGTGAGAGTCAGGGATCGCATTCTTCGGCGATTGTTCCTGATGATCATTAGGGGCTGCTTCATAGAAGATAACTCTTTTACGATGTCCTTCGCTTTGATCAGCGCCACTCGACACGTGGACCATATAGGAGACTATGATTGAGGTTCCTACACCTTTGCCTACTTTCTCAGGGGAATGCACATGCGATCGCAGGGCTTGACCGAGGCTTGGTTAGGATTCTACCTGTTTTTGCTGGTGAGTATTTCTCTTGTCTTTTCTCATGTGCAGGTTAAGAGTGTTGACTGACAACAGATGTTGCCTTTGTGTTGGCAATTTTGGGCCTATGAGAGGCTTCCATGTTTGCATCCTATGAGCGTGTTAGGTTTAGACACATATCCACGAGGATGGAGATGGCATCATTCCATACTGACGGAGGTCCCTATTGCTGAGGGTTTCACTCATTGCGGCCTACAGCTGAAGTTGTTGACAGCGGATGTCATCACATGGGTTCCCTATTCTGGGGAGCACTTGAGTGTTGGATTTGAGGATGGGTACCCGACTGGAGTTGAGTACGTTATTTCCACCCGTAGGATTCCTTTCTTCACAGATGGAGGATAGGAGCTCTATTTAGGAGAACGTGCTATCAGGAGCACTACAGGAGAGATTCACATGCCGATCTTGCCTCTCCCGCCAGCGTTATGGGCTGCTTTTGCGATCACCGTCATTGATATCCCATTGTTGGGGGTTGACAGTTTCACATTATCAGAGGGTCCCTGCACTCAGGAGATGTTCCAGCATTGGTGGTTCCTTCATACCATTAGAGCTCAGACCCGCGCCATATAGTTTATGGGAGATATGGTTCCAGGATCCGTGATGATGATGGATTGGCTAGCCTGTGTCAGAGATCTGACTCATGTGACACAAATTGGCAGTTTGACCCGGCAGTTGGACCGAGCATATTTCTTTATCCGGCATTTAGGTAGAAATCCTTCAGAGGCAGACACTTTTGATCCTTCCAGCTCTGGCGTTGGCCCTTTAGGTGACCCATATGGCTTTGCCGGTGCAGATCCTCCCTTTTATAGGCCTGACATCCCTGTAGATAGAGATCCAGTGACTCAGGAAGAGTTACATCAGGTGGACAGGATTGACGATTTAGACATCGATACCATTGACTTCTTCTGATGTATATTTCTCGTTATTTCTTTTGATAGGCCTCTATTTAGATGTTGGGTAGCTTCGCCCCATTCTTTCTATATCTTTTGATAGGCCTCTGTTAGTTGCTGGGTAACTTCGCCCAATTTCCCTGTATTTTAGCTGTACAGAGATATATTAGATGATGATATACTTAGGAATGTATGTACAGTTTTCCATTCCCTATATCATATTACCATATATTGTATCATGCATGTTACTATGTTATGTATATGTATATATGTCTAGAGATATTCAACATTGACCCCTGGATGGTCTTATGACACGGCCTATACAGATGTCTTCTTCGACAGTTATCCGTATTGATCATACCCCCACCATTTTTGGTGGCATCGGGTATGTGATCATGGTATGATAGCATGTCACCATCAGACAGGGTGACTGTAGATCATTTGTTGTAGCATACTATGACCCTGTTGATGTTTCAGGTTCCCACAGGATTTGTGGAGGGTATGCTAGAGCATTGGGTACTGGAGAGACATATTTTCTGATTTGGGACCCAGGAGTTGACTCCTACTCTGGAGGAGTATGCACGGTTGACGATGTTGCTGTTGGACAGACCTTGCGTGCACATGGCGATCGGAGACATGAGTAGACAGTTCATGACCCTCACTGGATTGAGGCACATGGTGGTACAGGATGAGATTACATCTGGCCATGTGATATCCAAGCATTTTCTGTTTGACAGATTTGGCTCTGAGGATAGTTATGTATGGCATTCCAGGGATTTTACCACGTCGGAGGATCATTGGCGTTTGGCCAGAGTGGATGTACTACTACTGTGCGTATTATCATACGTCTACATGCCACTGTACATGGATGAGTTGAACATTGGCGTCATTATGGCAGTGAGAGCTCTCAGGGAGGGTCACACCATCATACCGATGATTATGGCAGAGACTCTAAGGTCGGCCACATATTGCTGCAATTATTCAGTAGGAGTGTTCATAGGCAGCTCGGTCATGCTGTATGTGTGGTTTATGTCACACTTGAGACCGATTGGCACATTTAGACGGCATAGGTATTGTTTCACCCATTATATAGCCATGTTGTACTCTTTTTAGCCTGCGGAGTGTATAAATGCTGTATCTTAGTGAGCTTTCCTGGCAGGGATTGGAGATCCATTCGCTATACTGTCGTGTACAGGGCTTAGTTCACCCTACAGCTTCATTACTCATGCTCCGGGCATGGATTATCTTCCTCTAGCTGGTTTAAAAGGGATGATCACCTACCACCCACTGGTCGTGATGTGTCAGTTTGACCAGTTTTAGGATTTCCATCCATTTGAGGGGGCAATGAGTCAGTACTTCGCTTCATGCCATTTATCAGCAGAGGATATATCCAGGTTATATGCCTGTTGGGATCAGCGAGAGCTAGCTTAGTTTTCTGTCAGTCATCCGGGTTATTCTGCAGAGTATTCAGCATAGATGCAGATAGAGACTGCATCGACTATGGTAGTATCCATAGTGTAGGATATTGATTCCGACGATGAGGAGCCTATGGAGGAGGCTGACATTCCCATTGATGAGGATTTGACTGCTGGATTGCCTGCATTTGTGATGGATTCTCCCACCTCGAGTGCCACTATTATTTAGTATTCAGCATAGCATTTAGAGCAGAGCCTACATCTGATGACCTATGATAGAGATCAGGCTAGGGCCTCGATGTTAACAGCTCTTAGTGGGAGAGAGGCCACTCTATTAGAGAGGGATTAGGCTAGATCAGCCAGGGATGCATTGATTGTGGAGCGGGATGCCACCCTATCTGCTAGGGATGTGGCCATTGCAGATAGTACTTCCATGGTATCCCATACGACTCGCATCCTTCTCGATATCAGTGCATATATCGATGAGCATCATGTCACCATGCAATTAGCCTCGAATCTACTAGCTCGTAAAGATACCATTGGGCAGGAGCTTACAGCTTTACCTCATTCTTCAAAGAGGGATGCTATGTTAGATCTGATAGTTCGCATACACACAGATCCGTAGATAGCTTTGTATTTTCCTGCACAGACTAGCTTAGCCATTTTGTCATGTACAACACAGATGTATATATCAAAAAGTATTATATATGGCAGAGAAATATATTTTGATTTACTTCCCTTTCAGTTGTGCCTTGATACTTGCTTGATATTTTCCTGTTTCTTTAGGGCTTTTGATCTTGATGCATTCTGAACTCATCCTTGATATGTGAACATTGAGCCATCACAGGATCTCTCAGAACTGATCACTGATCTGTATGTATCCCTACCATCTTTGGTGTCTTGGGACTGGTATCTGTATGGAAAAGTGGAGAGGAGTGTGGCTTTTCCTCTCTGAGATTGACCGCACCACAGATGGTCGCCAATACTTCTATTTATGAGAAGCCTAGTTAATTCCATCTCTTATGGATTGGTGTTGCTCTTTGAGGCACAACCGCAGCTTACATGGTCACCGAATCTCCTATTTGTAGGAGAGGTTGGATAATTCCATCCCTTTGTTCTGAAGCCGATGAACTGTAATGGATTGAAGTTCGATCCCAGTACCGTGTGATAAGCATTTTTGTTCTGGTAGGGGTTAGGATCGAACCATAAATGGTCGCCACGTACTCGAATGAAGAGAGATCAAGTTTGCGTGTAGTTCAACACAGTGTAAGAGGTTCAACGCTGAATGTGAAAGGCAAATGGGTGTAGAAGCTTTATTGATGAAGAAGGGTGTAGATGTATTTTTATGGTTTTTTATTTTTGTAGAGAAAGGGCAAAAATGTTTTTGTTGTTTTTTTTATTGCGATCGGGCCATATAAAATATGGTTGCCTACGTACTCCCGTGTATCAAGGAGATCAGGTCGACGTAGTTCGCCCCTCAGGACGAATTACAGCCAAAGAGAAGTATAAATCCCATGTGCAGGCTATACTATGGGGAGAAGAAAGTTTAATCCCATGATTGGGATAAACTGCAGGTGTGGAAAAAGTTTGATCCCGTCTTCAGGACAAACTGCAAGCGTAGAAAACTTTAATCCCGTCTTTAGGATAAACTACAGGTGTAAAAGGTTCAATCCCATCTTCAGGATAACTAAAATTGTATAAACTGTTTGAAATGAGGTGAAACCAGGCTGCTGGTTTGAAGTGTATGTTTCCCTGAGGGGCAGAAGAGTTTGTATAAAGGGTTAGAAAACCAGAATGACTGGTGATTTGATGAATCCATACCAGGATGTTTCTTTGATGATATCTTCAGACATAGTACCGTTTCACGGTGTCCGAGTTTATAAGCTGTGGAAATTCATCGCCATCCATTTTCTGTAGTCTGAGAGCACCTCCTGTCAATACCTCCTTGACAACAAATGGGCCTTCCCAGTTAGGAGTGAATTTTCCCTTAGATTGAACTTGGTTGTGAATGATCTTTTTCAAAACCAAGTCATGTTATTTGAACTACCGTAGCCGAACTTTTCTGTTGTAGGATCGTGCGATCCTTTGCTGATATAACTGACCATGGAAGATAGCCGTGGTTCGCCTTTCATCTATTAGAGATAATTGGTGATACCTGTCTTGTACCCATTGGTCTTAATCCAATTGAGCATCCATCAACACTCTGAGAGATTCCATTTCCACCTTTATGGGGAGCACTGCTTCCATCCAATAGGCTAATAAGTAGGGGGTTGCCCCAGTGGAAGTACGCATTGAATTTCTGTAGGCTAATAAAGTCAGAGGAAAGAGGTCAGGCCATCCTTTGTGATTGGCGGACATTTTCTGCATGATCTTCTTGATATTTTTATTAGCCGCTTCAACAAAGACCATTCATCTTTGACTTTGACGATGATGGCGAGTTCGTGTGTTTGATATGGAATTTACTGCATAACTCCTCCATCATTTTGTTGTTGAGGTTCTTAGCATTGTCTAACACAATGACCTCTAGTTGTCCATATTGACAGATAATATTGTTTCTGAAGAAAGCAATGATGACTTCTTTAGTAACCCTGGGGAAGGAGGCTTCTTCTACCCATTTGGTGAAGTAGTCAATCATGGTGAATATGAATCGATGTCCATTAATGGCTTTGGGCTCGATGGGCCTGATCACGTCCATTCCCCACATTGAGAAGGGCCATGGCGAACTCATATTATGGAGTTCCCTTGGAGGGGCGTGGATAACATTCCCATGAATTTAGCACTGATAGCATCTCTTGATGTGATCATCACAGTTTGCTTTGAGCGTAATCCAATAATGCCCTGTTCTAAGGATCTTCTTGACAAGTAAGGGTCCGCTCATGTGTGGGCCACATACTCCACCATGGATCTCATCCATGAGCCTCTAAGCTTGGTCTTTATCCAAACATCTGAGGAGACCTAATCCTGCATCTCTCTTGTAGAGTGCATCTCCGCTCAAGTAGAATTTCATAGCAAGTCGATGGATCTACCTCTTTTCAGTCAGGCTCGCCTCAGCGGGTGTAGATCCATCTCGCAGATACTCCTTGATATGTTGATACCAAGGGTTGTGGATGGGAGGTAGCTCATCTGATACTTCTCCAATATAGTTCCCATAAGATAGGGCCTTTTGCAGGGAAAATGTGATACTTGGCATGTTTTCCTTGTCAGGTATGTGAATCAAGGAGGCCAACGTAGCTAGCACATCCACAAAATCATTCCTATTATGAACTCCAAAGCCATCTGTAAAACTTGTCGATGGTAAGGCAACAAATGTAATTCTTTGGTTTGATAGATTCCCGTGGATTGTTTGATTACCAATTCAGAATCCCCAAAGATAGTTAACCGCCTGATGCCCATTAAACGGGCAAGTTTTAGCCCCATGATACAACCTCCATATTCAGCTGTGTTGTTGGTGCTGATAAACTATAATTTGACGGCGACGGGATACTGCTCCCCCATACCGGATACTAGAACTGCTCCAGCTCCAGAGCCTTATGTATTAACAGCTCCATCAAAATACATTTTCCATGTGTGGCATGTATCGTACTTATGGTATTGCTGAACTGCCATTACCCCTTCATTGGGGAAGTATGTTTCTAAGGGTTTGTAATCCCCTGCAGGTGCAGCGGCCAATTGATCCACAATTCGTTGACCTTTGACAGACTTTTGCGTCACGTAGACGATGTCAAATTGATGTAGGATCAACTGCCATCTGGACAGTCGACAATTCAGTATGGGCTTACTAAACACATACTTTAGAGGATCCACGCGGGATATGAGATGGGTTGTGTGACCATGGAGGTAATGTTGTAACCTCATGGAAGCCCATGCTAAAGCACAACAAGTCTTCTCAATCAGAGTGTACTTGTGTTCACTGATGCTAAATCTTTTGCTGAGATAATAGATAGCTTGTTCTTAGCCTCTATCGTCTTTTTGCCCCAGCATACAGCCCATGGCATTGTCATTAATGGACAGGTACATGAATAGGGGAACCTCATCCCTGGGTGGTACCAAAATAGGAGCGTTAATCAGTTGCTCTTTAATGGTAAGGAAGGCTTTCTGACACTCATCATTCCATTTCATGGAGGAGTTCTTCCTTAACAACTTGAAGATGGGCTCACAGATTGCTATGAGTTGAGAGAGATAAACTCGCTAATGAAGTTGATTCTTCCCAAAAATCCTCAGATTTCCTTCTCTCGTATGCGAGGAATGGGCATTTCCTTGATGGCCTGGATTTTGGTAGGATCCAGTTCAATTCCTTTGTGGCTGACTAAGAAACCTAAAAACTTGCATGACTTAACACCAAATGCACACTTGGCTGGATTCAACTTCAAGTTGTACTTACGCAACCTGTTGAATAACTTTTTGAGATGGTCTAAGTGGTCTTCCTCCTTTTGGGATTTGACAATGATGTCATCCACATAGATCTCTATCTCCTTATGCATTAAATCGTGGAAAAGAGCCATCATAGCTCGCTAATAGGTTGCCCGGGCATTAATGAGGCCGAATGACAACCGTTTATAGCAAAAGGTTCCCCAAGGCATGATGAAAGGAGTTTTCTCACGGTCTATCTCAGCGACCATAATCTGATGGTACCCTGCAAAGCAATCCATAAAGGAGTACATGTCGTATTGAGCATTGTTGTCAATAAGAATGTGGATAAAGGGCACGGGAAAGCTATCTTTAAGGCAGGCTTTGTTCAAATCCCGGTAATCCACGCAAACTCGCACCTTTCCTCCGAGTTTAGGCATGGGAACAATGTTGGATATCCACTCTGGATATGTAGACACCATGATAATGCCAGCTTGAAATTGTTTCACAGTTTCTTCTTTAACCTTTAAACTCCACTCAGGTTTCAATCGCCTGAGCATCTGCTTAACTGACTTGAATCCTTCTTTAATGGGAAGGCGATGAAGAACAATGTCAGTGGACAAACCCACCATGTCTTCATGAGACCATGCAAACACATCCTGGAACTGGGTTAGTAGTGCAACCATGTCATTCCGTTGGTTTGGGGTGAGGTCTGAACTAATCTGGATTAGCTTAGGGCTTTTTAAGGTTCCAAGATTGAAAGAAGTGGTCTGGTCAAGGTTGGTTTTAGGTTTGTCTGCGACCCATTCCTTAATCTCCTGAGGTGTCTCAATGTCTTCTTGTATTTCCATCAAGTCTGAGTCCAACTTTGCATCAAAGTTATAGCCCTTGTGGAGAGAAGGCACCTCATCAGCAAGTACAAGCACATCTAAATTCAGAGTCCTGAAACAAAATATGTTTTCGCTTAATATATGAAACTATTTAATCATACACAAGTGTTAGCATGTACTAATAAAATAACTATTAATATTGTATAGAAAAGTAAGCAATTAAAGTTATCTACAAGGCAGAGGGATTTTCTGCCCATTTTACCCTCGTCGACCAATGCATGGAGTGCTGCTCCAATTGTCGAGGGCAAAGTCCTGATGGACTGCAATGATGGAGGGATTGTCATTGTCCTCCTTCTCCCGAATAATAGCCATAACATTTGGGCAATCATTGTCTGGGGTATATCTGTTTGTATGTTCATCATGGACAATGATGTGTATGCCTGACGTCATCAAGGCGATGTCATGTTTATGTTTCCGCTCTTTTTCTTCCACTTCGGGATCAGGAATCAGCACCCTCTTTTGCTTTGAATGGTACTGGTTTGGGAAACAACATAGCCATAACATGGGTTGGCACCTTTACTGGAGACTGTATCAGCTCATGTGGTGCAGATGGAAAAAATCGTCGTGTGGCGGAAGCTTGAGGAACCTGCTTATGCTTATGAGGATTCCTATGACTGGAACTGGCAGAATAACCAAGTCCGGCTGTCCTAATTTGACTAGACACTTGAATAGGGTGCTTAATACCCTACTAATTTTTACCAAGCCCTTGTCCAGGCTGATAACCCAATGACATCATTTCTTGAGTGGCCGACATAACCTCGGCTGAAATCTTGGGTATGGGAAGTGGTGCTCCAATAGGTTGGTATTGCGTGTTACTCACTTCCAAAGTATAAAAACTGGCCAGCTCAACTTCTGAATTGAAGTTGATGATTGGTAGATCTCCTTGTTCAGGACATTCCGGCTTAGCATTGACAGTGACTAGACTGTTGTTGACAATGTACTTGAGTTGTTGATGTAGTGTGGAGGGAATGGCTCCAGCCATGTGGATCCATGGTCTCCCCAATAACAGGTTGTATCCTGAATCTATCTTGAGGACATGAAAGGATACATTGAATGTATTTGGACCAATCTTAATTGGTAGCTCAATCTTTCTGATGGAATTTCGTCAGGATCCATCAAAAGCTTTGATAACCGTATGGCTGCTTTGGATCCGTTTGAGATTGACATTCATCTTCACCAAGGTGGCATAAGGATAGATATTCAGAGACGAACCTCCATCTATCAAAACTCCAGCTAGCATATACCCGGAGGACAAAACTGCAATGTGCAATGACTTGCAATGACCGGTCCCTTCGGGCGGTATGTCGTCATCAGTGAAGGATATCACATTGTTGTTGAAAATGTGATCAACCATATGTTGAAATTTTTCCACATTCATTGATTTTGGTAAGTAGGCTTCTTCCAAAACCTTCATTAAGATATTCCGGTGATCCTCGGAAGAGAAAACCAAGTCCAGTATTGATATCTGATGTGGAGCTTCTCTTAAGATTAAAACCACCTTGGCTTCATTATGGCCCATAGTGCGGAGGAATTTTTCAATCTTCTCCATGGGAATCTTCTCCTTTGCTTTGAAGGTAGGCTTCATAACCCGCTGAGGAAGATACCTTGGATTTTCCTTCGAAACTGTAGCAGTAGTATGAGATGTGGATCCTTCAGCTTCTCTATAATTCCATGGAACTTTGTGTAAGCTGACAACAGGATATTGTGGTCTGAAGGGTAAAGAAATTGGCTCTAGTGCGGCCACTTTCAAAAGATTATCAGCTCCTTTGAGTTGAATTGCTTGTATGGGAAATGATTTGACAGTCTCATCATCCTCGTCGAATATAACTGCTATTGATCCCTTCCATTTGGTAGGACAGGTATTCCCACTCTTGAGTTACATAGTGTCATCATCTGCCAGCTGCAGGACACCACTATCAATAAGATTCTGAATGAGATGGCGGAGTGCCCAAAGATTCTTCTATCTTTGTGGCATGAGAATGTGAATGATATTGACATACTCCATCGGAGTTGAACCGCCTTGAACGGGGATTGATTGGAGGCGTAAGGAGGTAATTCTTCCTTCATTGATCAAGATTTGAAATATCTCCTCCATAGATTGGCCCGTATAGGTAAATTCCTCTCGATTGGAAAAATCCTCCAGACGGGCTTTAGCATTTGCTCTCTTTGCAACCTTATCCTCCATAGCTTCGCTTTCTGAAGGTTATGGTGGAGCATTCATAACAAAAGGAATGAGATAGGCATGCTCCTGGCTGATTAATTGGCGTGTGACTTGATGTTGGTGGGTCACCAGTTCTGCCAATTGCTCAATTTGCTTATAAAGAGCTTTCATCTTTTGTTCCATAGTAAATTGGAACTTTGCATAATCCCATCTGTCAACACCGTCTTTGATGGTCTGGGATGATTCACTATTAAAATTGGAACTCTATCCAGTGCTCCAACTAATCATATTGACCTCTTCTTCTTTGTGTTGAGGAAGAGGGTTGTCTTGCACATGAGGTTGATTTGGTTTGGTGACCACGATCTCACCGTTGTCTATTAAATCTTGGATCTTGTGTTTCAAGGCCCAACAATCTTGAGTATCATGTCCAGGTGCTTCAACATGATAAGCACACTTCTGATTAGCATTAAAACCCCTCCCATTAGGGTTGGCTGGTGGAAGAAGACGTGTATTTTCTTCTGAGTAGTTAGAAGAGCAAGAATATTCTCGAGCGAGTCCCCTAAGGGTGTGAACGTTTGAGGGCGCTTTGCTTCTCCACTCTTAGGCAATGGAGGGTTTGAAGACTGTGCTTAGAAAGGGGAGTAGTTTCTCCTTTGTATAGACATGTTCTAATTGCCTTTTTGACCTTGTAGTATCAAGGAAACATCCTCCTCTTTCTTTTTATGGACCCTCCGGGGGTTGTTTCCATAAGATCCAGACTGGATATGCTCAGCAACTGCTTTAAGAGCAGCCAGGTCTTGAATTTTACCTGACTTCAATCCCATCTCAGCCATTTCTCCGTGTTTGATCATTTCAGAGAATGGTTTGCCAATACCAGCTAAGACTCTCTCATAGAAAGGAGCTTCATGTATGTCTATAAAAGTCATGACCATTTCTGAATCTGTCATGGAAGGAATAACTTGAGCAGCAAGGCGCCTCCACGTTTGAGCATACTCACCGAAAGACTCATTAGACTGTTTCTTGACCTTGGTAATCTGGTACCAGTCAAGAGCCATCTGAGATTGAAAACTGTATTGAGTGAGGAAGGCGTGAGCTAGCTCTTCCCAACTATGGATCTTTGAGTTGTCCAATCTGGTATACCATGAACGGGCTTCTCCAGTCAGACTCTTCTGGAACAGCTGCATTCTGAGCTTCTCATTTTCCGCATAAGATCCAACTTCTCCAATGAACACCTTTAAATGTGTATAAGGATCCCCTAATCCGTCATACTTTTCAAAATCAAGGGTTTTAAATTTCTCTGTATAATGAACACCAGGGAATATGCAAAGGTCAGCATATGAAACACTTCCATGTGTTCCAATCCCTTTGAGAGCACAGATAGTTTCCTCCATTTGGAGGACCTTCTTCCTGATATCACCGGTGTCTGGATCTCCTTTGAGATGGGTATTTTTAGGGTCTTTGTTGGTCGTATCCAACTGAGGTTCTGGATTTGTTTTTTCCAAACCTTGAGCTCCTCCTTGTTCAGAGGATTCTGTATGGGTAGGCATCTTTGTACCGTGAGTAAATTGATGCAATTCTTTCAGCAAAACAACCAAATCTGTGATTTGTTTACTTAATCCGTCAAATTCTTCTCGAGAAACAGGATTAGACTGGTCAGAAGAAGACAAGATTAGCTGTAGGCTCATGGCCTTTTTGAATTTTGAGCGGGTAACAGGCCCAATGATTTCCCTATAAAAGACTTATGTAGTTTAGTCTTAGGGATAATATAAATGCTATTATAATGTGCCCATTTGATAACATGTCATGTATGCACAAATTGGTCCCCAAATCATCGCAATCTACTTGACGGGAAGTTAATCCGGTCATTCAACTGGAGCGAATCTGGGTGGTGCCTTTCCCGAGCCTCGCTGAATTAGTCTCCCTACAAGTCCAAAGAATCAAACACCCGAGGTGATAGCCTCCTGGTAGAGGAACCACACAACATACATTCACATACAACATGTCTCACCGTTTATGTAAATGATGACATGTGCGAAGCACTAATATCACAGATAGATATTTTGTAGTGCAGTAAGTAAAATGCATTCGTACACATTCATCATAAATATAAATGTAACATTCACACACAAGCATATAACAGTTTTAAAAAGCTTGTAATAGCGGCTTAAGCCCTCTTACTGGAGTCCCCAGCAGAGTCACCACCTGTCGATGTTGGGATTTTTAGTTGTCCCTTTTCGTTACTTTTTCTTTGTTGTTCTCATTGTTATGTGAGATTTGTTTGAAAAAATAAGTGAAAAAGGTCCGACATGTGTAATGTCGACGATTTAGAGTCGCCAGTTGGTATTTTTAACTGGTTGCACCAACGCAATCGGAAAAGGTTTTCACATTGACCCAGTGATGTGACACTGCTAAACGGGTCTGTGAAACCGAAATTCATTTGGGTTCGAGGGCTTGATTATGCAAAGGGAAGGTGTTAGGTACCCCCGACATCCGTGTTGCCACGGTGACCGCCACTTTTCAAGAAACTATTATATAAATGTGTGTGTGTGTGTGTGTGTGTGTGGATCAATGTGCAATTTATTTGGAAGTAGTGTTATGCCTCGTTCGTACCTATATACAAAGGGTTTGAATTTATATAAAAATTCAATTTTAAACAAGATATAGCAATGAGGTTTTGTAAAAAAAGGTTTTTCAAACCCTGTGCTCAATAGTAATTGAGGCCTTTGATACTTCCATTTTATTCTTAAATGATCGACTTGTTTGCTTTTATTTTCGAGATGCGAGGCATCCTCGAGAAAATAATATACAATGATGGTCAATTCCTCATGGGCATGACAGCCATCCAGGAAATTCGGACACCGTAAATAATGTACAAGTCGCTTCTAAACCGAAAATGTCCACACGGAATCGAATCTAAATTTAGTAGATCAATCATGATCACATGATTCCTAGGCTCACATGATACCATGAGCTTTATATGAAAAGCGATGGCGATTATATATATAAAAAGTCAGAAATATATATATACAGACATGATCAACCACCACGAAGCAACTCCATGGGGATCGAAATGTAAATATATAAAAGCGGTATATATATATATATATATATATATATATATATATATATATATATATATATGGACATGATCAACCACCATGAATCAACTCCATGGGGGATCAAAAAAAGTAAATAAAGCAAGAATGCGATCAACCGCCACTAAGTAAACTCCTGTGGGACTAAATGTAAATAAAGCGCAAAGAAAAGGCCTCAAATAAACTCCAGTGCTCCCGATGAAATGTATATATATATATATATATATATATATATATAAAAGCAATAACGCATTGGATATAAAATCTAGGCTCATCTGATATGTCCGACAACAATATATATATATATATATATATATATATATATATATATATATAAACTAAGTAAACGCTCCTATATAAAATCAGCTCATCGATAGAGTATGACAATAGCTTATATATATATATATATATATATATATATATAAGCAAGTAAACATTCCGACATAAGTTTAGGCTCAATCGAGGCATAACTCGATAATGTTAGTCCATATATAAATATATACATATATAAGTATATATACAGATAGAAATGAAAACCAGGGATCAAGTCCTGCATACGATGCACACAACACGACTCTCAGTGTGTAGAATAGTGTGTGCAAAGATGAAGAGAAAGGCTTTATAGAGTGTAAGAAGGCTTACAGTGGGCTGCCAATGCAGGCTTCTATGACTCTATATGGATAAACACTCAGTTCCCGCTAGTAAAAATATAGCTATATGTGAGCTAACAGATGTTTAAAATGAGGAAACACTCAATATGGGGTGTGTACAGAGCAAATTGAACAGGGCTTCCTCACCTCTCTTTTTTTCAAAATGGCCACCCCAAGCCCTCTATTTATAGAGGCGGGAGCTGCAGGTGTACCTGCGGCTGCCCGGGGTACCCCAGGCTCTGCGAGTCCCATCATCTCGAAGTATGTGCAATCGTGCACTGTAATATTCGCTCGAACTTGCAGAACTTCAATCCGAGCAACCGAACGAGGTATATAAGACATTCTTCGGATCGCTTGTGTCGAGAGTTACGCAATGACATGGGATTAGAGGTTGTATGAAGTCAGGAAGAGGGGACCATGCCCATGGTCTTTAAGCTTCAAATTCTATCTGGTGTGCTGCCACGCATAATAGTCACTCGGGATTGGAACTCCTTAGTTCTTGTAGGACAATGTTGTATGTATGTATATATGTATGAAGTGTTGAGACGACGCGCAGGTGTTGAGGTGGCAAGATGACGTTTGACTCCTCACCGGGGTTATCTCCGATTTGAGTTGAAAGCAAACGTTGCTCAGGGTTACATCTGAGATTAGACCGCTGTAAGTGTTTGAATGCCGCAAGGTCATCTGTAAATATGCCTGTCTGTCCGGTGTTAGCTCCGAGTATGCGATATGAGTGCCTCGGTAGGAGGTGTGAGATTGAAGCTGATCGTATGCATTTGAAACAAGCATTTTCGGAGTTATCGCCGGAACTGCAACAGCATTCCTTGGGGTTATCTCCAAAGATGAAACTCAAGGTTATCTCCGAGGTTGGAAAATATACTCCCGGTGTGTGTTCCGGGTTTGAGACTGAACTTCTGATAGTATCCGGAATGGATGTGAGCTGTCTTCCAGGGTTATCTCCAAAAGACGAATCTGCCCTCCTGGAATGTCAGTGATAGGTGTGCAAAAAAATTCAAGTGTCTACACCTAAGACCAGAGCGGCCGCGCCGGTCTGATAGTTCATGATAAGTTTGTGTAATCTTGTGAGTTGTGTAATCCGAACTATAGGAATTGTATATTAGTGGCTATTATGTTATCATATGGGTCATATTTGATATTTATAGTGTCCATGAATGGATTGAGATAGCAAAGCATGAATCGAATGAGAATTGGTTATGGAAATTAACTAAACAAGAATAAATATTAGTTAACTTAAATTAATTTGAAAATTATATTATGGAATAATATAATTTGAGTATTAAATTCTTGTGCGGCAATGGCGTGATAATAAATTAAATGAAAGGGGTAATTCACTTAAGTAAAATGGTGAATTAATATATGTGCTTTACATAAAGAAAATGAAATGATTAATATTAATTAATTGTTGTGATAGTAAAATGTGATAATGGGTTGAAAGTACCCAATTGAATGATATTTAGCCAAATTAAAATATTAATGTGGACATTATCATTAAATAGTATTTCATGTTACTATGTGTAATATGAAAAATGTGGATAGTAGTAATATATAATACCTATGGCTTAAGACTACATGAAGTGTGACATTTAATTGGGACTAATAAAATACAAAAATTATATGGTAAAAGTAATTAAAACATAAGGTTGATTTAAATAAGTTTTGTTATCTCATCTTATGTGATGAGACAATTAAATGTGTACTCTAAAGTATAGGAGTAAATAAAGATGTATTAAAATATTTATTTCTATACCAATGGGTGATTAATAGTAAAAAGGAGATATTAAATTATTAGTGATCAATAGAATTAAGTCCACACATGTTTTAAAGATTTAAATTATGTGGACTAATGTACGTGGATTATATTTATACCCCTAAATTTCTAACATAATATTCCTATATCATTTAAATCAATGTATGCACCCAATTAGATTTAAAACCTAAGTATACATATATGTGTATTAAACATATAGTTTGTGGCATTATTCATCTATCAAATGCTGAGAGTAGAATTGTCTCATTTTGTGAGTCACACTCTTCTTCCACGCGTGAAGGACCATTGGCCTAAGGCTACCTATTTCCTTCATCTCTCAAAATTCCCAGTAGCTAGCCATGAGGAAGAAGGGTGTGGGTGATGGGAGTGGTTGGCCACTATTTTACCAACTCTTAATTTTCCAATGGGTTCTCCTTCCATCTCTTGGTTTAATTCCTTGGATAATGGCTTAGCATGGTCAATGAATTGTCTATAAATTGAACACCTTCTCTTTATCTTTCTCCTTTCACGTTTGCTTAAGTTGCTGAGAATTTGGTTATGGAAGTTCAGTAGTATTGAGAGCATGCAGAGGTTTGGAGTGCTATAGATAGCAAATTTAAGCCATCAAGAGGTAATGAATCTAATGTTTATGCTTTTGATTCCTAAGTCTTGAATTCCTTAGAAATAACAAGAAAAAGTCACTTTTGAGTCACAAAATTGATGGCTAAGGATTGTTATAATCCATGAATTGTTGTTAGATATTGTTAATATAGTCAAATGTGAAAACAACAGAAGTTAAATGAACCAAATTGGTTGAGAAACGAATTCGCTAAATTGTCAAAACATGAACAAATAGTATGAACATGAGTTGTAAATTCATATTTGGGTTAGTTAATATTTATGTTAGTTGATGGGTATTTGGTATGTTGTAGTTTTATGAGTTAAGAATCTATAGAATCGAAAATGAACTAATTTGGACGTGTATAACTCAAATTATGAAGGTTAGAAAGAAATTTTGGCATGATGGTTCATAGCAGGGAATGAAATTTGAGTTTGCAGTAGCTAGGCCAGCCCCGGCGAGCTATTTTTTGGACAAAACCCCCGCCCGACGGGGGGGTGTGTGTCCTGCAATGACTGATTTTATCTATTTTGGTAAAATGGCCATAACTTTTTCATACGAACTCCGATTGAGGAGATTCAAGATGATCCAGAACGAGAATGAATAGACCTACAACTTTTGTTCTTTAAGTTATTCAATTTGAGGTCTTTAGGAAGGGTCAAAATAGTCATTTTCTTGACTGTTACGTATTCAAAGGCGATCGGAGGGCGTCGAACGAGCACATACGCAAGTATAGTGCTCCCGACTATGGAATATGTGAGATCCCGAATTTTATGAAATAAAAGTATTCAATTTTTCTATTTTTGTAAATAGTTAAATTGATAAAAGTTTAAAGTTAAGGGTGATATTGGAAAATCTTTCAAAGTAAGAAATTTTTCATAAAATAATCAGTGATAAAAGTATAGTAATACGCTTGGTTGCATCGTAGCACACAGTATTGATTATTGATGCTTATGTAAGAAGTCACTCAGTTATACCCAATTATTGCTACTGTGACACCCCCAAATTTGGTACTTCCATTTCCACAGGATTTGGTGTTCACTGAACAAATATCATCTATCTATCTACCCATAAATAAATGCAAATCATGCAATAGATAGAAATAATAAATAAATCTCCCCTTATGGGGTTACATCAACTGCATAAAAATACAATCCTGTGTCACTCTAACCTTAAACATCTCATGTGGGAATCATAAACAATAACAAGTCTTAATAACATCAAGTCTGAAAATATATACATAAGAACAACAAATCTTCCTCATTTGTTAACCTTGCCCTTGCCTTTACTAGTGGAAGGCTTGTCTGATCTTTGCTATTATTACGCAAGAGTGAGCACGATTGCCCACAAGTATAACAATACAACAAATGAATAATAACATGCGAATAAATTAAAAACTTCTGAAATAGGAAACTCAGCTTTTGAATCAAGAATGAATAGCAAGAGACAAAAGAACTTCTGAGGGTCATAAGACCTTGAACTATGTCCTAGGTTGTCAAGTGTTTATACTTGAAACCTTTAACAGTCATAAGACTATGGACTTTTCTTCTCGTACTTAGGGGGATCAGCCCTTAGTACCATACTGTGTACAATATCTTAACGCTAACGCATAAGTAATCCCCTGAACAGGGTTGTTCATCTCAGTTTGACATTAGAGTTCACACCAAAGGAAGTTTGGTTTGGATAATTCATCAAGGGTTCTAAAATTTAGAACACTCATCAACTATGGACTAGTCGAATCATTAAGGGTTCGTTAGTCTAAAAAAGTTCAACAGTATCTGATAATTTAAAATTGAATAACAATCTCAAAAGGTATACAATAGAATAATTATTGTATAATAGAATCATACTTTGAAAGATTAATACACTTTAATATAATAAAATGGACTTGATCAATAATAATAAGAATTTGCTCAAAGTAAAGAGACAACTTATAAGCTCATATTAAGATAACGAGTAAGGTTAGGAAACTTGCCTCGTGCGTAGATTACACGTTAATTTATACATGTTCCTTGATTTAATCCTACATACCATATACATTCATAATACCAATTAATTATATGTAATTAATCATCATACGTTCATTCTCTTTGTCTAACTTTGATTATGACCAGACTTAATCAAATTACTACATTCATTGACACATAATTTACACTTTATGAACAATAAGCTAACTATGCGTTCGATAATTCAATTCGCATGTAATCGTGTTATTAACATGTTAAGAATTTATCTTAACGTCTCATTGTACGTCTAACATAATTTTATGTTCCTTAGATTTGGTTACTATCACATTTCTATACTTGAACACTTAGAAAAAATGCATTTCTGGACATTCTGCTAAGTGGCATCATGGGCGCCATCATTAAGCATGCTCTTGGCCATGGCTATGTTAGGCATTACATGTAATAGCATTAATGCAAGGTGAGGACTTTGGCGCTAAGCCCAGTATGTCATGCAAGACGAGTTTTAGGCACGGAGTTAAGCGTCATGCAATAAACTCCGCTTTAGAATTTCCAGTTCGCAAAGAACATAGAATCAGGCGAATTTGTCATTTCATGGTCATTAAATTCATCAAATTAAACATACCCATAAACTAGAATTTGCACATAATCATTACCCAACCTTTATAGAGTAATTTTAACCAATTAAAACACATAATCACAGAATTAAAACATGTAATTTTCACTGTTCTTGATGTTCTTGAAGGTTTTGAACACAAAATATAAAAATTAACACCACGAATTCGTTATGACACCAATTCCATCTATTCAAGTTTTGTTTTCTTCGTTTTAGCATGTATAATCATATACAAGTGTGAATTTTACAAAACAATTTATGTTTGACATATTAATTTTACGTATAAGGTCCATATGGCCATATTCTATACTTTGAAACTTTTGAAACCAACATACGTTAATATTATGAAACTGGTGATATGGAAATCTATATAATATATAATAAAAAAAAGTCAAAGGGTCCAATGAATCTTGGGCTTAATTTCCCTTTCTTTCCGAACCTGATCTTTCCCTTCCAGGGAGAGACCTTTAAAAATACATAACTACCCGGTTTGAACTCAACATTTTTACAGTGTGGATCGGCGTATTTCTTCTGTCTATCCTGAGATGCTGTCAATCTTGTTCGGATCACTTTGACTATTTCTGCTGTTTGTTGTACCAATTCCGGGCCTAGTAATTGTCTTTCGCCAACTTCATCCCAGTATAGCAGAGTTCTGCACTTTCTATCGTATAACTCTTCATAAGCCGGCATGCCAATACTAGCGTGGTAACTGTTGTTGTAGCCGAACTCTACGAGCGGTAGATGATCATCCCAATTTCATTTAAAGTCCATTATACAAGCTCTTAACATGTCTTCTAATGTCTGAATTGTTCTTTCACTCTATCCATCTGTCTGAGGGTGATATGCCGTGCTCATTCGCAACTGTGTACCCATGCATTCTTATAGACGTTTCCAGAAGTTTGACGTAAAGCACAAATCTCTATCAGAAACAATTGACACCGGAACTCCGTGCCTTGAAACAATCTCTTTCACATATAACCTTGCAACTGATCTAAGTTGAATCTGATTTTGATCGGAAGGAAGTGTGCGAATTTCATCAATCCGTCAACAATAACCCATATTGAGTCGTAGCCTTTCTGAGTTGTCGGTAGGCCAATCACGAAATCCATCGTAATATGTTCCCATTTCCATTCTAGAATCTCTAAAGTTTATAGTAACCCACTCGGCCTCTGATGTTCTGCTTTAACTTTCTGACATGTCAGGCACTTGGCAACACATTCTGCAACCTCTCGTTTCAAATTTGGCCACCAGAAATGTTGTCGAAGATCTTGGTACATCTTTGTACTACCCGGGTGAATCGAATATCGTGAGTTATGAGCCTCGCTCAAAATTTCTTCCTTAATCTCTAGTACTAGCGGTACCCAAATTCTATTCTCAAACCTCAGTATTCCTTCCTTATCCATCTTGAATCTTGATTCGGTTCTTTCGGATATCTTCTTTTTCACTGTTTTACATTCATCATCCTGAAGTTGAGCCTCCTTAACCTTGTCTAGTAGAGTTGTACCAGATTGTATCAAAAACAGCTTCTCATCGATCTCCATAGGACACTTAACTTCCAATTCCAGCTTTTCCATTGCTGAAATTAACTCCTCCTGTTTGGTCAACATCATCAGTTTCTCCCGACCCTTTCTACTTAAGGCGCCGGCAACCACATTTGCCTTACCCGGATGGTATTGAATCTCACAATCGTAGTCTTTAATTAACTCCAACCACCTTCTTTGGTGCATATTCAAGTCTTTCTGTGTAAAAATATATTTCAGACTCTTCTGGTCTGTATATATTTCACACTTCTCCCCATAGAGATAGTGCCTCCAGATTTTCAAAGCAAAAACCACTGCAGCTAACTCCAAGTCATGGGTCGGATACCCCTTCTCATAATCTTTTAGTTGTCGTGACGCATACGCAATGACTCTGCCGTTCTGCATAAGCACACATTTAAGTCTTTTATGTGATGCATCACTATATACCACAAAATTTCCTGTATCATCTAGAAGAGATAACACAGGTACTGTACTCAACCTCTTCTTTAATTCTTGAAAGCTTTCCTCACACTTCTCCGTCCAAACAAATTTCACCGATTTTCTAGTCAAATTCGTCAACGGAGTTGCGATCTTGGAAAAATCCTGAATGAATCTTCTGTAATAACCTGCCAATCCAAGAAAACTTCTTACTTCCGACGTCGTCTTCGGCTGGTCCCAGTTAATCACAGCTTCGACTTTGGAGGGATCCACCAAAATTTCAAAATTGTACTCTTTCAATCCAGAATTCACATTTTAAAAACTTGGCATACAACTTCTCCCTTCTCAATGTCTCTAATGTCATCCTCAAATGCTCTTCATGTTCTTCCTTGGTTTTTGAATATACCAAAATATCATCTATAAATACCACTACGAATTTGTCCAAAAACGGTTTGAACACTCCATTCATTAAGCCCATAAATGCTGCAGGAGAATTTGTTAGACCAAATGACATTACCAAAAATTTATAGTGACCATATCGTGTTCTGAACGTTGTCTTCGGTACATCCTCTAGTTTCACCTTCAGTTGATGATAACCACTCCTCAAATCTATCTTTGAAAAGTATCTTGTTCCCTTTAACTGATCGAACAGGTCGTCGATTCGCGGTAATGGATATCTATTCTTAATCGTGACCTTATTCAGTTCTCTATAGTTGATACAGAGCCGCATTGTCCCATCCTTCTTATTTACGAATAAAACCGACGCTCCCCACGGTGATACGCTTGGTTGGATATACTTCTTGTCCAGTAATTCTTGTAGTTGGACCATCAGTTCTTTCCTCTCTACCGATGCCATTTGGTATGGTGCCTTTGATATTAGAGCCATTCCTGGAGCTAAATCGATCACGAATTCAATTTCTCTATCTGGAGGAAGTCCTGGAAATTCGTCTGGAAATACTTCTGTGAAATCTCTCACTACTGGTATCTCATCTATTTTCGGATTCTCTTTACGACTATCGACTATGTAAGCTAGATATCCTACACAGCCTTACCTTAACAACCTCCTGGCATGCATCATCGTCAGACAACTCGTTTGTCTAGTCAACTTGCTACCATAAAACACAACCTTTGACGGAGTCATAAGGTTAATACGCTTCTTCTGGAAGTCAATTACCGCCCCATAATTGGATAACCAGTCCATACCCAAAATAACATCGAATTCTCCAAGTTGAATAGGGATAAGATCTACATTCATGATATTACCCTTAATATCCACTCTACAGTTCTTATGCACGCATTTCAATGAGGATTATTTCTCTATTCGCAATTTCTATGTTCATGGGGTATTCTAACTCGTCCCCAAGCAATTCTAAGTTCTTAGCAAAGTCATCGGATATAAATGAACAAGTAGCACCTTGAATCAAATAATACATAAGCATTAATTTTATTGATCGAATGATACCCGACACCACATCGCGAGACCGCATCGCATCCTATATCGTCATGTTGAATGTTTTGGCGGCTGATTTGGTTTGTTGCGCTTGGTTCTTGATAGTCGAGTGCTTCCACCGTTGTTTCCTCTATTCCTCCCCGATCTCGTCCCTCCGGATCCTTCTTAGGACAATCCTTGCAAGATGATCCTTTGAGCCACAAGTGAAGCAGGCACCCTTCTTTGGGTTAGGGACAGCTTATTTTGCTCAGTAGCCTTCCCGACCACAATTGCTTTTTACACCTGCTTACCCTTCATGTAAACTCCCAAATGAGCTTTTCCGAAGGTTGGGCACGCTTCAATCTTCTTCTTCTGCCCTCCTTGTTGACTTCCAGCTGACGAGTTATCAGACCACTTCCTCTTCTGATTATGGCTACCCCCCGTGCTACTCCCACCAGTCTTGTTAATTCCTTTATTCTCACTCTTTTTCTTCTTCTAATCCTGATTATATTTAGTTACCGCATCGCTTCCACCTTCAGCGAGTATTGTCTTCTCTAACACTCCAGCAAAAGTGTTCAATTGTAACATTGACACCTTGCTATACAATCAGGGCTTTAGTCCATGCTTGAAACGTCTTGCCTTCTTCTCATCAGTATGCACTTGGTATGTGGCGAACCTAGCTAACTCGTTGAATCTTGCCGCATAATTAGCTATGGACATACTCCCCTGTTTCAATTCTAGAAACTGAACTTCCATTTGGTTTTACGAAATGGTCGGAAAATACATCTCAAAAAACATTTCCTTGAATCTATCCTATATTATTACACCTTCTCCTGCTCGTACTATGTTTGCCTGCCACCAATAACTGGCTTCAGACTTCAGCATGAATGTTGCATATGCGGTTTTCTGGTCTTCCCTTACTCTAGCGACATCAAACACTTTCTCCATCTCCATAACCCAGGTTTGAGCCTTGATTGGGTTTATGGAACCCTTAAACTCTAGCGGTCCCACCGCCTTGAAATCCTTAAACGAGGTGTTTGATGGAGCTTGTGGTTGATTGTTAAATGCTCCAGCTAAAAGGTTCACCAATTGCTGAACAGGGTTAGCATTGACGTCGTTGTTATTCATTGGTTCTTCTTGAGCTTGTTGACGGTTTTGTCTTCTTTTAGGCGGCATATTTCTGTTAAGAACATATGCTTATTAGGTCTTTATTCAATCCCTTAAACATTTAACGTTTAACTAAAACATTTAATCATAATTCACTTAACACATTATCTCGAATAAACTCTGACATTTTATTCAAATCAAAAGTTTAAACAACATAAGATAACATCATTGCTATTTACATCCACTATCCCGAGATAAAGAATCTACATGATTTAAAACATTAAAATATTCCTTTGTTTATAAACACATCGGAATTTACATCTTTAACTACCAGATAATTTTCACATAATTAAACTAATACTATCACTGCCTATTAAGGCGCTGAATAGCCTTGCCACGTTCTTCTTCCATAATGCGAGACATCGTCCTGCGATCTAGCATATATGATGGTAGACCTTCAAACTGGATTGGATACTTCATAACTCGATCCTGGGCCGCATCCATTGCATTGTGAAGTGTAGAGTACGTCTCCCCAAGCTTAGCCATCTTTGAACGAAAATCCTCTTCAGCAAGATCAACACGACGTGACTCTCTTACTCAGCCCTCCTCTGCTAATGCCAGTCTTTCTGAGCTCTCTTTCAGATCTTTCTTCAACTTCTCTATTTCTTCGGTCTTCTCCTCAGTTTGACCCTTCTCGTGAACCAAATCCAACTCCACGTTTCCCAAACGTGTGTGAAGAGTCACAATTTTCCCATCCTTCTGCTCGATGGTACTCTGCTGCATAACAGTCCTCTCCCTCAGCTCCTAAACAGTGTCTTTCAACTCTATGTTATGATCATAAAGTGCATCATACATCTCAGCATCAATGGAGTTCGGTGGGAACTCCTCTTCCTCCACTTCTTCATCATAATCCTCCTCTAGATCGGTCTCAGGCTCACGCTCCCGACCAACAACAGTGATCAATGGAGATGGCTCTCTCTGTACCAACTATTCCTGACGACATGAATGTCTCGGGGCTCCTCCTCTGTAGGTACTCGGGGTTCCTCCTCCCCAGCTCGACTAGCTCCTCTAACATCCGACATCCTGACAACAAAATTTAAGTTTTAGTTACTAATCTGTGCTAGCGAACACATAGATTAACACATAAGCACATAAAGTCTTTTATTATCTTCAATGAATTTAGAAATTCATTTCTTATAACTCGATAAGAGTTTGCCACCACTATGTTCTCGATCTCCTACAAGGCTACTACCTAAGGTTGTTCCCCCACCTAAGGTTCATAACCTATAGCTTTGATACCAACATGTGACACCCCCAAATCTGGTACTTCCATTTTCACAGGATTTGGTGTTCACTGAACAAATATCATCTATTTATCTACCCATAAATAAATGCAAACCATGCAATAGATAGAAATAATAAATAAATCTCCCCTTATGGGGTTACATCAACTGCATAAAAATACAATCCCAGGTCACTCTAACCTTAAACATCTGTGTGGAATCATAAACAATAACAAGTCTTAATAACATCAAGTCTGAAAATATATACATAAGAACAACAAATCTTCCTCATTTGTTAACCTTGCCCTTGCCTTTACTAGTGGAAGGCTCGTCTGATCTTTCGTTCTTAACTGCTATGTTATTATTACGCAAAAGTGAGCACGATTTCCCACAAGTATAACAATACAACAAATGAATAATAACATGCGAATAAATCAAAAACTTCTGAAATAGGAAACTCAGCTTTTGAATCAAGAATGAATAGCAAGAGACAAAAGAACTTCTGAGGGTCATAAGACCTTGAACTATGTCCTAGGGTTGTCCAAAGGCTTATACTTGAAACCTTTAACAATCATAAGACTATGGACTCTTCTTCTCGTACTTAGGGGATCACTTTAGTACCATCTGCATACACAATATCTTAATGCTAATGCATAAGTAATCCCCTAAACAGGGTTGTTCATCTCAGTTTGTTATTAGAGTCCGCACCAAAGGAAGTTTGGTTTGGATAATTCATCAAGGGTTCTGAAATTTAGAACGCTCATCAACTATAGACTAGTCAAATCATTAAGGGTTCGCTAGTCTAACAAAGTTCAACAGTAACTGATAATTTAAAATTGAATAGCAATCTCAAAAGGTATACAATAGAATAATTATTGTATAACAGAATCATACTTTGAAAGATTAATACACTTTAATATAATAAAATGGACTTGATCAATAATAACGAGAATTTCCTCGAAGTAAAGAGACAACTTATAAGCTCATATTAAGATAACGAATAAGGTTAGGAAACTTGCCTCGTGCGTAGATTACACGCTAATTTATACAGGTTCCTTGATTTAATCCTACATACCATATACATTCACAATACTAGTTAATTATAATGTAATTAATCATCATACGTCCATTCTCTTTGTCTAACTTTGATTATGACCAGACTTAATCAAATTACTACATTAATTGACACATAATTTACACTTAACAATAAGCTAACTATGCGTTCGATAATTCAATTCACACATAATTGTGTTATTAACATGTTAAGAATTTATCTTAACGTCTCATTATACGTCTAACATAATTTTATGTTCCTTAGATTTGGTTACTATCACATTTCTATACTTGAACACTTAAAAAAAAATGTATTTCTAGACATTCTGCTAAGTGGCGTTGTGGCGCCACTGTTAAGCTTCGTTCTTAGGCCATAAGCTGACACGGACTACTGCCATGGGACTTTTGGTGTTCATGCGGCCTGAGTTTTAGGCTGAGTTGGCGCATGACGAAAACTCCATTCTGAATTTCCAATTCGCGAAGAACACAGAATTAGGCGAATTTGTCATTTCATGGTCATTAAATTCATCAAATTAAACATACCCATAAACTAGAATTCGCACATAATCATTACCCAACCTTTATAGAGTAATTTTAACCAATTAAAACACATAATCACAGAATTAAAACATGCAATTTTCACTGTTCTTGATGTTCTTGAAGGTTTTGAACACAAAATATAAAAATTAACACCACGGATTCGTTATGACACCAAATCCATCTATTCAAGTTTTGTTTTCTTCATTTTAGCATGCATAATCATATACAAGTGTGAATTTTACAAAACAATTTATGTTTGACATATTAATTTTACATATAAGGGCAATATGACCATATTCTATACTCTGTAACTTTTGAAGCCATAACATACGTTAATATTATGAAACTGATGATATGGAAATCTATATAATATATAATAAAACATGTTATGCTAATCATATTATCACATATATCCACATAACAACACAATTTCTAATTTACAGAGACTGAAACTTGAAAGCCAATTATTTTACAAAACTTAAACAACATAATTAAACTGTGTTGAAGAATTACCCAAAGCGTAGATTAGTAGGAGATGAATTCCTTCTCAACTCTTCTTCAATTACACACTCACAATCTCCTCAAAATTATCAATTTTCTCTCTAAATTCTCAAACTATCTCCCTCTCTGCTTTTCCAGACTTAGCAGATAATAAGAAAAGAAAAGAAGAAGACGTATAATAAATAAAGCAGACTGACGCGTTGTGGAGGTCAGTTACCCATCATGGGTTAACTGCTCCCAACCTCCACTAATGCCATGTTTGGCTAGCCTTAAAAGGCTTATACCCAATTTAATTTAATAAATCTCTTATATTATGGTTTAATAATGTCACACCCCCTTTATAAAATAAATTAATATCTTATTTAATTTTAATTTAAATAAAATATAATAATTTCTCATTAATTCACATAGTCACGTAATTAAATTTCTCATTTATTAATTATGTCAAATTATAAAATCTCTAGTTAATTATTTAATTAATTAAAAATAACATTAGGCTCATTAAATATTCCTTTTAATTCAATAAGCTCACATAAATACATATTTCGAATAATAAAATTCTCCACATTAATTTAATAAATATAACACATATAATTAAATTAATCTACCACAATTTCATCAATTAATTATTTAATCTAATAATTAATTCATCAAAAAATATTTATTCAATCCAATAAATATTAAAAATTAAATTACAAAATCTCGGTAGTCACAGCTACAGTAATTGTTGCATCATATCTCTCATATTATTGATTCAATTGTTGTCACAGTATCATCTTCATTATATGATATATTATTAAATCAATAATTGAGACGACAAAGTTATTCATATTATTATTTGCAATATTGACAATGTCTAAAAGTTCTGTCAAGGAGAGGTTTAGTCACCTAATTGCGCGCAAATAAGGAGAAATCCTTATCGAAAAGCCCCCACTTTCCTGGAAACAACCTGGTTGTTAAATATTGTGAATTATAATATTAATGATGAATAAGTTCGTGTTGATTAAAGATGAAATTGATAGTTCCATTGTGTTGGGATTATTAGTGTTAGTGGAAATCGACATTTATTTCGATAATAATTGATGTCTGGAGATTATATTGACCAATCGGGTAATTAACCTGATAAATGAGCAATTAATTGCTATTAATTCACATGATTATAACTATTTGTTCACATGTGTGTACTATTGATTCACATTCTTGTACGATTAGGGGAGTTGGTGCAAGATTGATAATACTTGCATGACTAAGTTAAAAATGGAGGTATAGATGGAGGTACTATACTGTAATTCGTATTTTCACATGTCTAGAACTATTGATTCGCATGATTTACTATTAGGGGAGGTGGTGCAAGTTTGATAATACTTGCAGGACTAAATTAAAAATGAAGAAAAAGAGGAAGGTATTATACTGTAACATTTCGAGCCCCAAAACGTGCAATTATCAAAACTATATTTTCCTATAAATAGAAGCTCATTCTTCCTTCATTTCTCACCAATTCACTAAAGCTATAGAGCAATTATTATAGAGAGAAATTATAGAGAGAAAGAAGAAGAGAAGTCTGCTACCTCTGTACTCCAGTATCCAATTTCTTTTTAAGGTAAGGGGTATTATTTTTTTTCGTATTCATGAAGAGAGCTATTGTTATTCCATTCCTTATTATTATGTTGGAATAACCTGTCTATGCGAAGTACTGCATACGTGGTGAAATTTTTCTATTATTCCATTCTTTATTATTCGTTTGGAATAACTTTTTGTCTATGCTATTTCATCGCATGCCCAGTGAATTTCTGTTGTTATTCCATTCTTTATTATTCTGTTGGAATATCCTGTCTGTGCGGTTTATGCATGACCTGGTTCCATTCTTTATTATTCTAAAAGAATATCCTGTCTATGCGGTTTACGCATTACCTGGTTCCATTCTTTATTATTTTGTTGGAATATCCTGTCTATGCGGTTTCTGCATTTACTTCGGTTCCATTCTTTATTATTCTCGCTTGAGAATAACTTCATGCATGCGGTCTATCGCATGCATGGTAAATTCTTCTGTTATTTCATTCTTTATTATTCTGTTGGAATAACTTGTCTATGTGGATTACCACATGCATGGTGAATGATCCTTTGTATTCATTCCTTATTAAATTGTGGAAATGATCTGTTTACGTGGATTATCGCATGGCGGGTGAAAATCCATTTGCAATTTCGTAATTTTTCTAACCCTCAAAAATTCTGGAAAAATTTGAAATGATAATTTGATGAGTTTTCTATATTGTGTCCAAAGATGGCGATTTTTGGATTTATAGATTAAAAGTTATGGATTTTATGGAAAAAGACTATTTTAAAAGTAAACCCTTATAACTCATTGTGGTTAACTCTAAAATTGGTGAAATTTTTATTGGGAATACATGTATATAACAGGAGTATACCCTGTAAATTTCAGAATTTTTGGACAAAAGTACAATTTATGATAAATGTCTAAATATTCGGCAGTTTTGGCCATATGAAAAATAGTAGATGAATTTTAAAAATTCCGAGAAAAATATATGTTCAATATGGAACTATATTCTGCTAAATCCCAGAAAAGAAATATTTTTGGGACTGATTTGGTATTTTTCATGAAAATGAACTAGTTATGAGTAAATGAATTAAATATGTTATGTGAAGTAATAAAATTGGAAAATAGGATTTTATGGCTTGGGAATCCTATATAAGGTATATGCAGATTTTTGATGAGGGATTTGATCATTGGTGATGAAATCTTATTGAAATAATTTGTTTATAAGTTTAAGTAGTGATTAAAATATTGTTATAATATTAATAATATTAGATTATGAGTTTATTAAATGATTGATAATATTTGGATAAATTTAAAGTCTTTAATATTTATCCTTATTTTCGTTTGATTAATGCTTATATCATTGTCATCATCCTCTTATATTGTGATAAAAGTCATCTTTGGCTTACGTGCATAGATGGACTAGGTATGATTATGACCAGGAATTATTCGGTATAATCATGACCGTAATGTGACGAATGATGTGGTAAAAGTCCTCAGTGGCCTGAAGTGCATTGATGGACAGTTTTTGGTATGATTATGACTAGGGATTATTCGGTATAGTCATGCCCATTGATGATTTAATGAATATCCTTGGCCCGTAGTGTAGGGAAGATTCAATGATGTGGTTTATTTATTAAGTTGAGTCTCAGCTATAAAAAAAATTGATAAGTCAAAGTTTAATCTCATAACGGAGTTTCAATAGATAAGTCAAAGTCTAATCTCTCAGTAGTCAAGTTCAAATGTTGAGCATAAGTTTGAGAGATAAATGATTGGGTTGAACCGGTATCTAGTAAGGTATAAACTTTGCAAGAATTTATAATTAACTAATCTGTGATACCTTCATTCGGGTTACTCGCTCTTTGGGCAGTCACGACAAACGCTCTTCCAGGAACTGCTGACTTTGTTTTGTCCGTATTCGCCTTTGGTGCCACCGTCCCAGCTGGACTTGATTTCGCTACAGGACAAAATCGAGCTATGTGACCATCTTTTCCACAACTAAAACATACCTTGGAAGGTTGTGAACAGTTTGGACTTATATGTCCCTCCTCTCCGCATTTGTAGCATCTAACTGGCGGTCGTTCTCCTCCCCTAGAATTTATTGCTAGTGCTGGTGCTGCTGCCGACGTCTTCCCGTCATCGTTAAATCTTCTCTTCTTGAATTTTCCACTTGAATCATTTCTTCTATTATCTTAGCCATGATTACCACTGAAGTGGTTACCATTTCTTGCCTGATAATTTCTTTCACGATGGTTATCATTGTCCCGATGGCCGTTGCCACTGGTACGATTATCATCGAGTTATTGGTCGCCTAGTTGAACAAACTCATTATCTCGCTCTAATAATTGAGCCATGTTCACAACATTTGAATATAGAGAAAATTTATGAGAAATGAGATATTAATGAATTTCGAGTTTCAAACCTCTCAGAAAAATTCGCGTCATACATTCCTCATTCTCTACTAAATGAGGTGCAAACCTGGATAACTCCGCGAACTTCGCCTCGTATTGGGACACCGTCATTGTGACAACCGAGATTTTGTAATTTAATTTTTAATATTTATTGGATTGAATAAATATTTTGTTCGATGAATTAATTATTAGATTAAATAATTAATTGATGAAGTTGTGGTAGATTAATTTAATTATATGTGTTATATTTATTAAATTAATGTGGAGAATTTTTATTATTCAAAGTATGTAATTATGTGAGCTTATTGTATTAAAAAGAAATATTGAATAAGCCTAATAGTATTTTAATTAATTTAATTATTAATTAGAGATTTAATAATTTAACATTATTATTAAAGGAGAAATTTAATTATGTGACTATGTGAATTAATGAGAAATTATTATATTTTATTTAAAGTAAATTAAATAAGATATTGATTTATTTTATAAAGGAGTGTGACATTATTTAAACTATATGATAAGGTTTTATTAAATTAATGGTTTTTGAAACCTATTCTAACTAGCCAAACATGGCACTAAGGGAGGTTGGGAGCGATTACCATGATAGTAACCCACCTCCCACCGTCGCCGATCCTTCCTTATTTAGTATATGTCTTCTCTTTTATTTTTATTATTGCCTAAATCTAGAAAATTAGAAACAGAGAGAGATTGAGAATTTTTGAGGGAGAATTGTTAAGTGAATTGTGATTGAAGAAGGGTTGAGAAGGAATTCATCTCCTATTAATTCACTCTACGCTTGGGTAATCTCTTCAACCCAATTTCTATTTTACATCATTAGTTTTTTTTATGAAAATGGCTTTCATTCACTCTGTAAAGTCTCTATTAATTATTAAGGGTACGATTATGTGATTATATGTATTAATATAATATCATAGCATGTTTTAATATATATTGTATATGATTCCATATCATCAGTTTAATAATATTATAATGTATGTTATGGCTTAAAAATTTACAGAGTATGTTATATGGCCATATGGCCTTATACGTGATTTTAATATGTCAAACATAAATTGTTCTATAAAATTTCCACTTGTATATGATTATGCATGCTAAAACGAACAAAACAAAACTTGAATGGTTGGATTTGGTCTTATAACGAATCCGTAGTGTTAGATTTTATGTTTTTGTTCAAAACCTTCAAGAACTTGAAGAACTGTGAAAATTCATGTTTGATTTCTGAAAATTATGTGTTTAAACTTGTTAAAAACATGCTAGAAGGGTTGAGTATTAGTTATTTGTGCATTACAATGTTTGGGTATGTCTAAATTAAATGCGAAAAATATATTAATTGGGTGTTTTGGCCATGTCCCGCAATTTTTCACGAATTGCGATTCGCTTCTACTTCATCATGCATGGCAAGCCACATCGGGCAGTATATTACCCGCATGGCCTTGACATTGACGCCATAGTCAGCTTTTGTCCAAAGCCAAGAAGATCGTCAGCATGGCAATGATAACGAGAATGAACTACATAAGGTGAAATACAGCCACCTCTACTCAGCTTTGTCCAAGAATGAGCATTTTAATGGTTTCATGTTAGGGACTATAATGGTAACCTAATCAAATGAACATAAGAATGTATTAGTCATATGATGAGATATTAATATAAGTTTTTATCAAGTCAAGAAGACATCTATATGTTAGTTGAATCGTTGATTATGTAATTAACTTGTTGTTCGTGTAGTATAATATTATGTGAAAACAAGTATGGTAATTTGACTAAGTATAGTCATGAATTCGAGTTAAACAAAAAGAATGAACTTGTGATGTTTAGTACGTTATAATTGACTAGTATTATGAACGTAAATGATATATAGGATTTAATTCAAGGAACGAGTTTAATTAACGTGTAATCTATGCACGAGGCAAGTTTCCTAACCCTACTTGTTATCGTTATATAAGTTGATTAATTCACCTTTCTACATTGAGTAAGTTCTCATTATTATTGACCAAGTCTATTTTGTTATAAATCTTTCAAGCATGATGCTGTTATACAATACTTATTCTATTATATACCTCTTGAGATTGTTATTCAAATTAAATTATCAGTTATTGTTAAACCTTATTAGACTAGCGAACCCATAATGATTCTACTAGTCCATAGTTGATGAGCGTTCTAAATTTTAGAACCCTTGATGATTTATCCAAACCAAATTTTCTTTGGTGCGGACTCGAATGTCAAACTGAGATGAACAACCCTGTTTAGGGGATTACTTATGCGTTAGCGTTAAGATATTGTGCACAGTATGGTACTAAGGGCTGATCCCCCTAAGTGCGAGAAGAAGAGTCCATAGTCTTATGATCAAGTAAAGGTTTCAAGAATAAACACTTGACAACCTAGGACATAGTTCAAGGTCTTATGACCCTCAGAATTTCTTTTGATTCTTGTTATTCATTCTTGATTCAAAAGTTGAGCTTTTATATCAGAAGTTGTTAATTCCTTCGCATGTTATTATTCAATTGTTATATTGTTATACTTGTGGGCAATCGTGCTCACTCTTGTGCAATAATAACATTGCAGTTAAGAACGAAAGAGCAGACGAGCCTTCCACTAGTAAAGGCAAGGGAAGGATTAGCAAGTAATGAAGACTGATTATTTATGTGGTTATGTAATGATATTTAGACTTGATGTTACTTAAGACTTATTATTTGTTTATGATTCCGCACAGATGTTTTAAGGTTAGAGCAACCTGTGATTTTATTTATTTTACAGTTGATGTAACCTCATAAGGGGAGATTTATTTATTATTCTATCTATTGCATGGTTTGTATTTATTTATGGGTAGATAGATAGATGATGTTTGTACAGTGAACACCAAATCCTGTGGAAATGGAAGTACCGGATTTGGGGGTGTCACAGTCATGTTGTTCTATTCTAGTCTAATAAACTCTACCTCCTTCATATGACGAATGTTTTCAGGAAAGTACTTGTCATTGAACAGTTTTTGAAACTTTTCCCAAGACATGCTAAGTGCAGTTGGATGGGTACACTTCATAGATTCCCACCAGTAATCTGCCTCATTACGGAACATAAAGGTGGCGAATGGAACCTTCTATTCCTCCGTGCATCCCAAGACATCGAATATCTTGGTAATTTGCTTGGCCCACGTCTCTACCTTAATCGGATCCGGCTTTCCCCAGAATTCTGGTGGTCCCAACTCTTTGAATTGCTTGGCTGTGACAAACCATACGTTGCTATCATTTCCACCTGTATTTTATACACAAGTCTCCCTCGTCTGATTTTGCATGAACTGCAAAAATCTTCTAAACATTTCATCGTTTATCGTCTGATCAGTGGTGTTATTTACAGGAGGAACATTGTCGTCCTTTTGCACGTTCTCCTGATTGGTGAGTAAAGGTGTCTCCACTGTCTCATTTACTCCACTGTTAACATTCTCAGTTGCCATTCTTAAATACTGCCATAAAACAATGGTTAATTAAAGAAATTGACATGCAATATAATAATCATATACTCTGACCAACCAACAAATAAGCTTAGGTAGGACATACTAGCGAAGGATTTACTCGTCTCTCCCCTCCTAGTTCTATTCCCCGATCTCCGCCAAAGATCATATCCCTAAGCTCTGATACCAACTGTGATGCCCCCAAAATAGGTCCAATCCACCCAACCTATTCTGAGTCGCCAAATACATGGTACAGAAACAACTACAACTTCATTATTACAATTGTCGTGCAAAATACGACAACACATACTGTGAGTTTAAATACAAATATTGTCTTCTAGACAATATCAACACTCAAATGAGTCCTCATTATAATTATTGATACACTATTTTACAAAATAGTGATGACTACTATAACCACTGCCTTGGAATATCACTCCACACCCCGACTACTCCCGCTTATATTCTCGCTTCGAGAAGAAAAAATGGAACAAAAAGGAAAAGGGTGAGCTCAACTAGCCCAAGAAAAGAATATTATGACTAAGATAATATAGAACAAATTATCATTAGTCCTCAACAGAAAAAATCTGATAGAATACAATAGAACTGACAAGTTTTAGGTCAACAACTTAGCAATAAAACAACAATTCATTAGAAGAGTTAAGTAGAGAATGAAATCTACTATCATCTATGAATTTAAAAGTCCATCATCGATATTTTATCCCTGTAACATCAATCAATATACATCTTGAATCAAATATTCATCTTTGCACTACGGGCCAAAGATATTTATCAGTTGATCATGTTCATCTCAACACCTGTTCATCTTTGCACTACGGCCAAAGATATTCATCATAAAATCATTAATCTTTTTTCACTTTCTGTGTCAAAGATATTCATAATATCATCATTTAGGACCGAGGATGATGAAAAATATATTTTAAAGAAAACGAATCCAGTGAGACAAAAAAACAAATAGTAAGAATTCGTACTTCGGTTTATCCATGTTCAAAAATACTCCATAATAAACTATTGTGGAGCAGAATTCAAAAATGAAGATCAAAACATAGATCCAATCAAAGATAGGAACCATAACAGACAATCTTGGACATAGAAAAGAAAATTTAATTTTTTTGTTAATAGTGTCGTATTCATGAATAGTGTCGTATACGTGAATATTAACTTTGACACTAAAAGGTAGAAATTCCATAAGAAACATTATCATGCTTCGTGAATAGTACTCGTAAATAGTAACTCGTGAATAGTAACTCATGAATAGTAACTCATGAATAGTAACTCCGACATGAAAAGATCAAAATTTTACAAAAATCTTACCAATATTCCGACATAATGATATTGAAAGAAATAATATCATTTATAAAAAAAATAACATCCCTTACCTCAAAAGAATAGTACTTTTGGCTGGAATATCAGATATAACGCTGAATGAAACTTGCATCGTATAGCAATACTAAAGATATCTAAATACTCACAAAAATACGCTCGATAATATAGAGAGAGAAAACTTCAGTTTCTAGTGTGATTTTCAATTCTAACCTAAGCACCCTATTTATAGGAAAATGCTTAGAACACCAAAGTAGAAAATTTAATAAAATAATAATATTTATAAAAAAAAATCATACGCGCCATTAGAAATCTGATTTCAACACATTTACCACACAAGTGGGGCCCACCAAAAATGAAAAACATGTTTTAAATAATTTTTGTAACAAAATCAATTTAGACCCAATATTCCGGAACTTCAATAATTCATAATAAATAGCCCTTTTATCAGAAAAATTCAAATCTTATGTCCATTGCATAGAAAATTTAATTCTCTACAACTTTGCAGAAGAAAGTTTTTCCAAATTCCAAATGTAAATTGATCAAATCCACATACGTATTTATTTTGCGCAGTGCTATAATCAAATTTCAGTCAAAAATAGGGTCCACCAACACACAAAACATATGTTAAACATTTTTTGTTACAAAAATACTCTTCCTCCTCATTTACTCATATATCACACATTAATTGTTAAAATATCACTATTATTATATTATTATAATATAATAATATATTTAAATGAATTATTTTATCAGAAAAAGATAAAATATCAATTTTCAATAATTGTCACATTAAAAATTTTCTCCATCTATATCCACATAAAATGAATATTTTCCTTATCATATAAATCAATAATTAATTATTCACAAATAATATTACGTAATCACAATAATAATGACAACCAGTAGTTCTTAGGAAAGAGGGGCTTTCCAATAAGAATTTCTCCTTCTTTGGCGATTAGGTGACCAAACCTCTCCTTAGACAGAACTTTCTAAACATTGCCAATAATGCTATCTAATAATATTATTAAAATAATATAAATTATTGATCTGATAAAGAAAAATATTGTGTAGTGACAATTATTGAAACAACAACAATAATATAAAATATCAACGTAGCAATTATTGAATCAATAAAATAAAATATTGAACAGTAATTACTGTAACAATTATTGAGTGGTGCCTTCTTACGTAAGAATCAATAATTGGTGCAATACCGTGTGCTACTGTGCAACATCGCATATTATTGTATTTTAACCACCGAGTATTCCAACAGTATTAACGGTAATAACTACGACGTTATTTATAAATAACTTATACTTTTCATTTTCTTCGTCCAATCGCTTTCCGTTATAGGGCCCACACAAGGTTGCGCCGTCGTACGAATATTCTCCGACATCAAGAATATTCCACGACCAAACGAATATTCCCCGACAAAAATGAATATTTTATAACCATTTGCTTATTTGAAATATTTGCGCATTTTACCCATAACTAACCACATTAATCAAATCAACCCCTTACTATTTCAAAATAATAAATAGAGGAAATTCCATTTTATTAAAAAAAAAATATGGGGTCTTACAATGTGGATGTTTAAAAGATGTGCATTGTGACCCCCGCAGGGGATACGCAATCATTTGATAACTTTGGCGTTGTAACCCCCGCCGGGGAGGTTTGATATTTCGTGGTTTTGCGTTGTAACCCCCGCCGGGGATGTTTAGGGTTGTGACCCTGCAAATGACGACATCAGACCTTTGTAGGGTATTGCCGAGCATGATCTGTGAAAAGCTGAGCTCATTGGTATAGTATACCCTGCATTCAGGCGAATACCATTGAGACGACGGGAGTTTAATTACGACAAAGAAACCAGAGATTTCGGCTATTCTCGCTTTCAATCACGTAGCACTTTTATTCCCCGATTTGGCCTCTTTCGACATGAGACCTCCTTCACAACTCTAACTGGGTGGTGAGGAGGTGTGGGACCCATGTAGAAGTGCAGCAGGTACACTGCAGGAGAGTAGCAGGTGAGCTCAGATCCAACCGCGCCTATGTATAGGCGAATGGTTGCTTTTCATAAGTCATTTTCAAGTTGCGCAACAAAGGAAATCTGAGAGCTCTTCTTCGGATCTGCTGAGTTCGAGGCAACTTTCTCATATCTGCCCGCCACCGCATAAGCGTTCTTCACTGTCTTGGTAACGTATGCATGTATTTTTTTCTAGTTTCTATCTGTTGGAAAATGACTTATCACATGAAATGCATTTAGACACATAGTAGTGAATATGCATGCTGATATGACTTTATAAAAAATATTCAACATAGCAAATGTTAGTATTAAACCATGCTAAACATAATGATGTGAAAAATTTAACTTTTGAAGCAATCAATTGGCACCTTTTACTGTCATTTCTTATCCTATCTGAGGACAAATGAGTAAAGGTAGAAAAGTAAAATAATCCTGGTAATTAGACTACACTTACGAATTTTTTACTATGATGTGATTAATACATGTAGGATGTATATGACTGTGTATAGATGTGCTACTGAATGGCCACCTAGTCATGCCTATGTGCGTGTGGATACTCCCATTTACAAAGGGGGCTATGGCAAAATTTTCCCAAAATGTAGGTATTGGGTACTCATGCATTTTTATGGATGTGTGTTAAAACAATGCATTTTGAAAAGCTCCAGGTAAGAATTTACCACACCCTTTCTGAGGTGATTTGGAGATTTGTTGTCCAGATATTATGGATTCGGATCAACCGAGCAGTTCCCACAGGACCACTTCTGGTGTACGGAGGAGAGCTTCTGAAGAGCCTCAATGTCGTTCCGTTAGACAGCCTCATTATTTAGTGGAGGCGGTGATACATCCTATTTGGGTTGAAGTGCCGAATGTTAAGGACGAGGAGGAGGATGTACCAATCGAGGTTCCTGCTCCTACTGTACGTGTTCCCCGTAGGGAGTTGCCAGGTATTCAAGTGGAGAACCCAGATCTTATGGGTGACTTGAGTAGGCATCCTTTAGCATACCTGTACGCGAACAAGGAATGAAGTTAGATCTTTAATCTTCCTTATTTCCTATTGATGAGGAGTCAAGGATTCTGATGTTGATCTGCGTTTGATGTAGGTTCTCGACTTCACACAGCCTCGAGGGATTTGGTTTAGCATCCACTCTATGTATCAGGCTTTGCATGATGACTACAGAGCGATCGTCCATGGCTGGGGATTTGGGATGTTCTTCTCCATTCTACCCCGTCGCTATCCCTGGGGTTACCTCGGGGCATTGTCTGAGCGGTGGTTTCACCAGAATCAGTCACTCCATTTGCTGGACTATGAGGTGATGATGACGCCGATGGATTGGCGGTTTATCACAGGTATGGAGTTTGGAGGGGTGCGAGTGCCTTTCACGGTGGATATCACCCCTACTACCGTCAGATCCTTGTTGGGAGTTCCGGCGGAGGCGCTCAAGGGAAGGACTATTCGTACAGGTCCTTTGAGCATATATGCTATGAGCGGGCTGTTGAGTGAGCCCATAGCCGATGATGTGAGAGTCATGGATCGCATTCGTAGCAGATAATTCCTCTATGGTGTCCTTCACTTTGATTAGTGCCACTCAACACATGGGCCGTATAGGAGAGTATGATTGGGGTTCCTACACCTTTGCCTACTTCCTCAGGGGAATACGCATGTGATCGTAGGGCTTGACCGAGGCATGGTTAAGATTCTACCCGTTTCTGCTGGTGAGTGTTTCTCTTATCTTTTCCCATGTATAGGTTAAGAGTGTTGACTGATAGCAGATGTTGCCTTTGTGTTGGTAGTTTTGGGCCTATGAGAGGCTTCTATGTTTGCGTCCTGCGAGTGTGCTAGGTTTAGACACCTATCAACGAGGACGGAGATGGCATCATTCCATACTGGCGGAGGTCCCTATTGCTGAGGGTTTCACTCATTGTCGCCTACAGCTGGAGTTGTTAACAGTCGATGTCATCACATGGGTTCCCTGCTTTGGAGAGCATTTGGGAGTTGGATTTGAGGATGGGTACCCGACTGGAGTAGAGTACGTCATTTTCACCCACAGGATTCCTCTCTTTACAGATGGAGGATGGGAGCTCTATTTAGGAGAGAATGCTATCAGGAGCACTACAGGATAGATCTGTATGCCGATCTTACCTCCTGCCAGGCGTTATTAGCCTGTCTCGCAATCACCCGTCATTGACATCCCATTAATGGGGATTGACAGTTTTACATTGTCAGAGGGCCCCTGGTCTCAGGAGATGTTCCAGTATTGGTGGATCCCTCGTACTATTGAAGCTCAGACCCGCGCCACACAGTTCATGAGGGATATGGTTCCAAGATCCGTGATGATGACGGATTGGCTAGCCTGTGTCAGAGATCCGACTCATGTGACAGATTGACAGATTGACCCGACAGCTAGACCGGACACATCTTTTCATTCGGCATTTGGGCAGAGATCCTTCAGAGGTAGATACTTTTAATCCTTCCAGCTCTGGCGGCCGCCCCTCAGTGACCCATATGGCTTTGCGGTCAGAGATCCTCCTTGTATCGGCTCGACATCCCCAGTAGATAGAGATCCAAAGACTCGGGACGAAGTTACATCAGTGGACATGATATCAATGATATGGACATTGACACCATTGACTTTTTTCTAATGTATTTCTCGTTATCTCTTTGATAGGCCTCTCATTAGGCTGTTGGTAGCTTCGCCCCATTCTCGCTATATCTTTTGATAGGCCTCTGTTAGATGTTGGGTAGCTTTGCCCCATTTCCACATATTTTAGTCAGTCTGAGATGTATTAGATGATGATATACTTAAAAATGTATATACGATTTTCATTCCCTATATCATATTGCCATCTATTATATCATGCATGTAATTATGTTATGCATATGTATGTCCGAAGATATTCGGCATTGACCCTGGATGGTCTTATGACACGTACCGTCATGATGTCTTCTTCGACGCTTAGTCAGATTGATCATACCCCACCATTTTGGTGGTATCCGTATCTTGCCATGGTATGATAGTATATCACCATCGATATGGTGATCGAGATGATTTGCTTTCTGAGATACTATGACCTCATGATGTTTCGTTCTATAAGATTTGTAGAGGGTATGCTAGAGCACCTGGGTATCGAGCAGCGGTGTTTTCCGATTTGGGACCCGTGAGTTGACTCTACTTTGGAGGAGTATGCACGGTTGACGATGTCTTTGGATGGACCTTGCGTGCATATGGCTATCGGAGACATGAGAAGGTAGTTCATGACCCTCACTGGATTGAGACGTAGAGTGAGTGCGAGCGAGATTACATCCGCCACGTGATATCCCGGCGTTTCGTTTGTGATTTGGCTCGAGGATAGTTATGCACAACGTTCGGGATTTCACCACACCGGAGGATCATTGGCGTTGACCGTGGTGTATGTCTTGCTTTTAAGCGTATTGTCATACGCCTTCATGCTTGCAGACATGGATGAGTTGGATATCGGCGTCATTATGGCGCAAAGAGAGCTCTCAGGGAGGGTCATACCATTGTTCCGATGATCATTGCAGAGACTCTGAGGTCAGCTACATATTGTTGTACTTATCCGGCAGGAGTATTCACAGGTAGCTCGGTCATGTTGTATGTGTTGTTTATGTCACACTTGAGATCGATTGGCACATTTAGACGGCAGGGGTTTTATTTCACCCATGATATAGCCATGTCATACTCCTTTCAGCCTGCGGAGTGTACAGATGATGCATCGTGGTCAGCTTTTCTGGCAGGGATTAGGGATCCATTTGCCATATTGCCGTGTTCAGGGCTTAGCTCACCCTACAGCTTCATTACTCATGCTCCGGGCATGGATTATCTCCCTCTGGCTGGATTGAGGGGCATGATTACTTACCACCCACTGGCCGTGATGTGTCAGTTTGACCAATTTCAGGATTTTCATCCTTTTGAGGGGGCAGTGAGTCAGCGCTTCGCTTCACATCGTTTATCAGCGGAGGATAGATCCAGGTTATATACCTGTTGGGATCAGTAAGAGCTGGCTGGATTTTTTGTCAGTCATTTGGGTTGTTCTGCAGAGTTTTTCGCATGGATGGAGACAGAGACTGCATTTGTTGAGGTAGTATCCACAGTGCAGGGGACTGATTCCGACGATGAGGAGCCTATAGAGGAGGCTGACATTCCCATCGAAGACTTGACTGCTGGGCTGCCAGCATTTGTAATGGATTCTCCCACCCCGAGTGCCACTTGTTATTTCAAAGATTCTTCGAGACAAACATTTGGAGCAGAGCTTACATCTGATGACCTATGAGAGAGATCAGGCTAGGGCCACAATGTTGACAGCTCTTGATGGGAGAGACGCCACTCTGTTAGAGAGGGATGAGGCTAGATCAGTCAGGGATGCATTGATTGCGGAGTGGGATGTCGCATTATCTGCTAAGGATGTGGCCATTGCAGACAACACTTCAGTGAGATCCCAGATGACTGTCAGTCTTGCTGATATGAGCGCTTACATTGATGAGCATTATGCCACCATGCAGTTAGCCTCTGATCTGCTAGCTCGTGTAGATACCCTTGGGTAGGAGCTTGCAGTGCTACCTCCGTCTTCAGAGAGGGATGATATGTTAGATCTGATAGTCCGCATACATACAGATCTGTAGATAGCTTTGAATTTTCCTGCACAGACTAGCTTAGCCATTTTGTCATGTACAACACATATGTATATATCAAACAGTATTATGTATGGTAGGGAAATATATTTTGATTCACTTCCCTTTTAGTTATGCCTTGATACTTGCTTGATATTTGCCTATTTTTTCAGGGCCTTATGATCTTAATGCATTCTGAACTTATCCTTGATAGATGGACATTGAGACGTCGCAAGATCTCTTAGAATGGATCATTGATTTCTGTATATCCCTACCATCTTTGGTGTCTTGGGACTGGTATCTGTATGGAAAAGTGGAGAGGAGGGTGGTTTCTTCCTCTTTGAGATTGACCGCACCACAGATGGTCGCCAGTACTTCAATTTGTGAGAAGCCTAGTTAATTCCATCTCTTATGGGTTGGTATTACTCTTTGAGGCACGATCGCAGCTTAGATGATCACCGAATCTTCTATTTGTGAGAAGAGGTTGGGTAATTCCATCCTTTGATCTGAAAACCGATGAAATGTGGTGAATCAAGGTTGATCCCATCTGCAGTGAAAAAAAGTTTTGTTCGGTAGGGGTTAGGATCAAGTGAAAGATTCAATCCCATCTTCAGGATAACCGAAATTGTATGAATGGTTTGAACTGAAGTGAAACTAGGCTACTGGTTTGAAGTGAATGTTTCCCTGAGGGGCAGAAGAGTATATAGAAAGGAATGGGTTTAAAACTAGAATGACTGGTGATTTGATGATCAAAAACAGGATTTTTGTTTGATGGTAACTTCAGACATAGTACCGTTTCACGTTGTCTGAGTTGATAAGCTATGGAAATTCATCGCCATCCATTTCCTGCAATCTGAGAGCACCTTATATCAATACCTCCTTGACAACGAATGGGCCTTCCTAGTTAGGAGCGAATTTTGCCTTAGATTGATCTTGGTTGTCAATGATCTTCTTTAAAACCAAGTCATGTTGTTTGAACTACCGTAGTCAGACTTTTCTGTTATAGGATTGTGCGATCCTTTGCTGATATAACTGACCATGGAAGATAGTCGTGGTTCACCTTTCGTCTATTAGAGACAATTGGTGATACATGTCTTGTACCCATTGGTCTTCACTCAACTGAGCATCCATCAATACTCTGAGGGATTCCATTTCTACCTCTATGGGGAGCACTGCTTCCATCCCATAGGCTAATGAATTGGGGGTTGCCCCAGTGGAAGTTCGCATGGAAGTTCTGTAGGCTAATAAAGTCAGAGGCAAGAGGTCAGGCCATCCTTTGTGATTGGCGAACATTTTCTGCATGATCTTTTTGATGTTTTATTAGCCGCTTCAACAGAACCATTCATCTTTAGATGGTAGATGATGGAGTTGAGGTGTTTGATGTTGAATTTTCTGCATAACTCCTCCATCATTTTGTTGTTGAAGTTCTTAGCATTATCTGACATAATGACCTCTAGTTGTCCATATCGACAGACGACATTGTTTTTGATGAAAGCAATGATAACTTCTTTAGTAACCCTAGGGAAGGAGGCTGCTTCTACCCATTTGGTGAAGTAGTCGATCATGGTGAATATAAATCGATGTCCATTATTGGCTTTGGGCTCGATGGGCCCGATCACGTCCATTCCCCACATTGAGAAAGGCCATGTAGAACTCATATTATGGAGTTCCCTTGGAGGGGCATGGATAGCATTCCCATGAATCTGGCATTGATATAACCTCTTGACGTGATCATCACAGTCAGCTTTGAGTGTAAGCCAATAATGCCCTGTCCTAAGGATCTTCTTAACAAGTAGAGGTCCGCTCATGTGAGGGCCACATACTCCACCATGGATCTCATCCATGAGTCTCTGAGCTTGGTCTTTATCTAGACATCTGAGGAGACCTAATCCAACATCTCTTTTGTAGAGTGCATCTCTGCTCAGGTAGAATTTCATAGCAAGTCAATAAATCCGCCTCTTCTCAGTTAGGCTCGCCTCAGCGGGTGTAGATCCATCTCGTAGATACTCCTTGATGTGCTGATACCAAAGGTTATGGATGGGAGGTAGTTTATCCGATACTTCTCCAACATAATTCCCATAGACTGGGGCTTTTTGCAGAGCAAACGTGATGTTTGGCATGTTTTCCTTGTCAGGTATATAAACCAAGGAGGCCAATGTTGCTAATGCATCTGCAAAATCATTCCTATTACGAGGAATGTGTAGAAAGGAGATTTCTTCGAACTCCAAAGCCATCTGTAAAACTTGTCGATGGTAAGGCAGCAAATGTAATTCTTTGGTTTGATAGATTCCCGTGGATTGTTTGATTACCAATTCGGAATCCCCAAAGATAGTTAACCGCCTGATGCCCATTGAACGGGCAAGTTTTAGCCCCATGATATAGCCTTCATACTCAATTTGTGTTGTTGGTCTTTGATAAATCGTAATTTGACTGACGACGGATATCGCTTCCTCCCGTCTGGGATACTAGAACCGCCTTGACTCAGAGCCTTCAGATTAATAGCTCCATCAAAATACATTTTCCATATGTGGCATGTATCGTCTCGATGGTATTCTTTGAATCGCCATTACCCCTTCATCGGGAAGTATGTTTCTAAGGGTTTGTAATCCCCAGAGGTGCAAATACTGTTGATCTCGCAATTCCTTGACCTTTGATGGACTTTTTTACGTCCGTGAGACGATGTCAAATTCTTTGTAGGATCAACCGCCATCTAGACGATCGACAATTCAAGATGGGCTTCTTGAACATACTTGAGAGGATCCACGCGGGATATGAGATGGGTTGTGTGACCATGGAGGTAATGTTGTAACCTCATGGAAGCCCATTCTAAAGCACAACAAGTCTTCTCAACCAGAGTGTACTTGTGTTCACTGATGCTGAATCTTTTGCTGAGGTAATAGATAGCTTGTTCTTGGCCTCTATCGTCTTTTTGCCCCAGCATACAGCCTATGGCATTGTTATTAATTGGCAGGTACATGAATAGGGGAACCTCATCCCTGGGTGGTACCAAAACAGGAGCGTTAACCAGCTGCTCTTTAATGGTAAGGAAGGCTTTCTGACACTCATCATTCCATTTCATGGAGGAGTTCTTCCTTAACAACTTGAAGATGGGCTCACAGATTGCTGTGAGTTGAGAGATAAACCTGCTAATGAAGTTGATTCTTCCCAAAAATCCCCGTATTTCCTTCTCTGTCTGAGGAATGGGCTTTTCTTTGATGGCCTGGATTTAGGATCCAGTTCAATCCCTTTGTGACTGACTAGGAAACCTAGCAACTTACCTGACTTAACACCAAAGGCGCACTTGGTTGGATTCAACTTCAAGTTATACTTACGCAACCTGTTGAAAAGCTTTTTGAGATGGTATAAGTGGTCCTCCTCCTTTGGAGATTTGACAATGATGCCATCCATGTAGATCTCTATCTCCTTGTGCATTAAATCGTGGAAAAGAGCCATCATAGCTCGCTGATAGGTTGCCCCTGCATTGATGAGGCCGAATGACAACCATCTGCAGCAAAAGGTTCCCCAAGGCGTGATGAAAGCAGTTTTCTCATGATCTTTCTCAGCGGCCATAATTTGATGGTACCCCGCAAAACAATCAGCAAAGGAGTACATACCGTATTGAGCAGTATTATCAATAAGAATGTGGATAAATGGCACGGGAAAGCTATCTTTAAGGCAAGCTTTGTTCAAATCCCGGTAATCCACGCAGACTCGCACCTTTCCTCCTGGTTTAGGCACGGGAACAATGTTGGATATCCACTCCGGATATATAGACACCATGATGATGCCAGCTTGAAATTGTTTCACAATTTCTTCTTTAACTTTTAAACTCCACTCAGGTTTCAATCGCCTGAGCTTTTGCCTAACTGGCTTGAATCCTTCTTTGATGGGAAGGCGATGAAGAACAATGTCCGTGGAAAAACCCACCATGTCTTCATGAGACCATGAAAACATATCCTGGAATTGGGTTAATAGTGCAACCATGTCATTTCGTTGATTTGTGGTAAGGTCTGAACCAATCTGGATTAGCTTAGGGTTGTCTAAGGTTCTAAGATTGAAAGAAGTGGTTTGATCAAGATTGGGTTTGGGTTTGTCTGCGACCCATTCCTTAATCTCCTGAGGTGTTTCAATGTCCTCTTGTATGTCCATCAAGTCTGAGTCCAACTTTACATCAAAGTTACAGCCCTTGTGGAGAGAAGGCACCTCATCAGCAAGTACAGGCACATCTAAATTCAGAGTCCTAAAACAAAATATGCTTTCACTTAATATATGCAATTGTTCGATCATACAAAAGTGTTAACATGTACTTGATAAAATAACTGCTAGTACTGTAAAGGAAAGCAAGCAATTAAAGTTATCTACAGGGCAGAGGGATTTTCTGCCCATTTTACCTTCGTCGACCAATGCATGGAGTGTTGCTCCAATTGTCGAGGGCAAAGTCCTGATGGACTATAGTAACGGAAGGATTGTCATTGTCCTCCTTTTCCCTAATGATAAACATGACATCTGGGCAATCATCGTCTGGGGTGTATCTGTTTGTATGTTCACCATGAACAATGACGCGTATACATGCCATCATTAAGGCAATGTTATGTTTACGTTTCCGCTCCTTTTCTTCCACTTCAGAATCAGGAATCAGCACCCCTTTTGCTTTGATTGGTACTGGTTTAGGAAACAGCATGGCCACAACATGGGCTGGCACCTTTACTGAAGACTGTATTAACTCATGAGGTAAAGGTATAGAAAATTACCGTCTTGCAAACAAGCTTGAGGAACTCTCTTGTGCTTATGAGGATTCCCATGTGGATCGGGCTCGCGTAATAGCCTCGTCCGGCTATTCTAATTTGACTGGACATTTGAATAGGGTGCTTAATACCCTTCTTATCTTTACCAAGCCCTTGTCTAGGTTGATGACCCAATGACATCATTTCTTGAGTTGCCGACATAATCTCGGCAGAAATCTTGGGTATGGGAAGTGGTGCTCCAATAGAATGGTATTGCGTGGTACTCACTTCCAGAGTATGAAAATTGGCCGGTTAAACTTCGGAATTGAAGCTAATGATTGGTAGAGTTCCTTGTTTAGGACATTCCGGCTCAGCGTTGACAGTGACTAGACTGTTATTGATAATGTATTTGAGTTGTTGATGTAGCGTGGAGGGAACGGCTCCAGACATGTGTATCCATGGTCTCTCCAATAGTAGGTTGTATCCTGAATCTATCTTGAGGACGTGGAAGGATACATTGAATGTATTTGGACCAATCTCAATTGGCAACTCAATCTTTCTGACGGCATTTCGTCGGGATCCATCAAAAGCTCTAATAACCGTATGGCTGCTTTGGATCCGCCTAAGATTGACATTCATCTTTACCAAGGTGGCATAAGGACAAATATTTAGAGATGAGCCTCCATCTATCAGAACTCTAGCTAGCATGTACCCGGAAGACAAAACTGTAATGTGCAATGGCTTGCAATAACCGGTCCCTTCGGGTGGTATATCGTCATCAGTGAAGGATATCACATTGTTGTTGAAAATGTGATCAACCAAATGTTAAAATTTTTCCACATCCACTGATTTTGGTAAATAGGCTTCTTCCAAAACCTTCAGTAAGATCTTCTGATGATCCTCGAAAGAGAAAACCAAGTCCAGTATAGATATCTGGTGTGGAGCTTCTCGCAAGCTTAAAACCACTTTGGCTACATTGTGGCCGATAGTGCAGAGGAATTTTTCAATCTTCTCAATGGGAAACTTCCTCTTTGCTTCGCAGATAGGTTTCACAACCCGTTGAGGAAGATACAGTGGATTGTCCTTCGACACTGTAGTAGTGGTATGAGACGTGGATCCTTCAGCTTCTCCATAATTCCATGGAACTTTGTGTAAGCTGACAACAGGATGTTGTGGTCTGAAAGGTAAAGAAATTGGCTCTGGTGCGGCCACTTTCAAGGGATTGTCAGCTCCTTTGAGTTGAATTGGTTGTATGGGAAATACTTTGACAGCCTCATCATCCACTTTGGATATAATCACATCTTGATCCTTCCATTTGGTAGGACATGCATTCCCACCCTTGAGTTGCACAAAGGTAATCATCTCGCTATTTGCGAGACACCACTATCAATAAGATTCTGAATGAGATGGCGGAGTGCCCAGCATTCTTCTGTGCTGTGACCGCGAGAATGTGAATGATATTGACACACTTCATCAGAATTGAAACGTCCTGGATGGGGATTGATTGGAGGCAAAAGGAAAGTAATTCTTCCTTCATTGATCAACATCTACAGTATCTCCTCCATAGATTGACCTAAATAAGTAAATTCCCTCTGATTGGCAAAATCTCGACGGCTTTATCATTTGTTCTCTTCGCAACCTTATCCTCCATAGCTTCACTTTCTGAAGGTGGTGAGGAAGCATTCATAATAAAAGGAAGGAGATAGGCATGTTCATTCCTGATTAATTGGCATGTGACTTGATGATGGTGGGTCACCAGTTCTGTCAGTTGCTCAATTTGTTTGAAAAGAGCTTTCATCTTTCATTTCATCGTAAATTGGAACTTTGCATAATCCCATCTGTCAACACTGTGTTTGATGGTTTTGGATGACTCGCCATTAGAATTGGAACCCTGTCCAGTGCTCCAACTGATCATATTGACCTCTTCTTCTTTGTGTTGAAGAAGAGAGTTGTCTTGCACATGAGGCTGATCTGGTTTTGTTACCACGATCTCACCGTTGTCTATTAAATCTTGGATCTTGTGTTTGAAGGCCCAACAATCTTGAGTATCATGTCCAGGTGCTCCAGCATGATAAGCACACTTTCGAGTAGCATTAAAACCCCTCCCATTAGGGTTGGCTGGTGGAAGATGTGTAATTTTCTTCTGAGCAGTCAGAAGAGCAAGAATATTCTCGAGTGAGTCCTCTAAGGGTGTGAACGTTCGAGGACGCTTTGCATCTCCACCTTTAGGTAATGGAGGATTTGAAGATTGTAATTGAAAAGGGGAGTAGTTTCTCCTCTGCATAGGCATGCTTTGATTTCCTTTTTGACCTTGTAGTATCAAGGAAACATCCTCCTCTTTCTTTTTATGGACCCTCCAGGGGTTGTTTCCATAAGATCTGGACTGGATGTTCTCAGCAACAACTTTAAGAGCGGCTATGTCTTGAATTTTACTGGACTTCAATCCCATTTCAGCCATTTCTCCGTGCTTAATCAATTCAGAGAATGGTTTGCCAATACCAGCTAAGACTCTCTCATAGAAAGGAGCTTCCTGTACATCTATGAATGTCATGACCATTTCTGATTCCGTCATGGAAGGAATAACTTGAGCAGCAAGGCGCCTCCACTTTTGAGCATACTCTCTGAAAGACTCATTAGACTATTTCTTGACCTTGGTAATTTGGTACCGATCAGGAGCCATCTGAGATTGAAAACTGTATTGAGTGAGGAAGGCGTGAGCCAGCTCTTCCCAGCTATGGATCTTTGAGTTGTCTAATCTGGTATACCATGAACGGGCTTCTCGGTCGGACTTTTCAAACAATTTGCATTACAGAGCTTTTCATTTTCTGTATAAGATCCAAGTTCTCCAATGAACACTTTTAAATGTGTATAAGGATCCCCTAATCCGTCATACTTTTCAAAATCAGGGGTTTTGAATTTCTCTGGATAATGAACACCAGGAAATATGCAAAGGTCTGCATATGAAACACTTCCATGTGTTCTAATCCCTTTGAGAACATGGATAGTTTCCGCCATTTGAAGGACCTTCTTCCTGATATCACCGGTGTCTGGATCTCCTCTGAGATGGGTGTTTTCAAGGTCTTTGTTGGTAGTATCCAACTGAGGTTCTGGAATTGTTTTTTCCAGACCTTGAACTCCTCCTTGTGTAGAGGATTCTGTATGTGGGGCATCTTTGTACCCTGAGTGGACTGGTGAAATTCTTTCAGTAGAACAGCCAAGTCTGTAATATTTTTACTCAATCCATCAAATTCTTCTCGGAAACAAGATATTAGGCGGGTCAAGAAGACATCATTGGTCAGAGGCTCTCGTGGCCTTTTGGATTTTGAAATGCGTAATGTGCCCAATTGCTTCCCTACAAAAGACTTACGTAGTTTAGTCTTAGGGTAATGTAAATGTTATCATAACATGTCCGTTTAGGAATTTTTTCCTGCAAAACCAGTTGCTAATTGATAACATGTCATGCATGCACAGATATTCTTCATATTTTCCATTACATATGGATGAACATGGAAAATAATTACAAGTAAATGCTTTACAAGTAATTGAAAATGGAAAGTATGAAGAGACTTTCCTCCGTGTTTGGTTTATCAGAGGTTAACCTATCTTAGGGTTACTCTCGCAGCTTTTTGGCATGAAGGTTCCCAGATCATCGCAATTTACTTGACGGGAAGTTAATCCGGTCTTTCAACTGGAGCGAATCTAGGTGGTGCCTTTCCTGAGCCTCGCTGGAATTATTCTTCCTGCGAGTCCAGTAATCAAACACCGACAAGATAGCCTCCTAGTGGAGGAACCACACAACATACATTCACATACAACGCGTCTCACCGTTTATGCAAAATGATGACATGTGCGAAGAACTAATATCTCAGATAGATATAATATAGTGCAGTAAGTACTAATGCATTCGTACACATTCATCATAAATGTAAATGCAACATTCACACACAAGCATATAACAATTTTAAAAAGCTTGTAATAGCGTCTTAAGCCCTCTTATTGGAGTCCCCAGCAGAGTCGCCACCTATCGACGTCGGGATTTTTGAGTGTCCCTTTTTCGTTACTTGTTCTTTGGTGTTCTCATGTTAATGTGAGATTTGTTTGAAAAAACAAGTGAAAAAGGTCCGAAATGTATAATGTCGACGATTTGACTTTAAGAATCGCCAGTTGGTGTTTTTAACTAGTTGCACCAACTCAACTGGAAAAGGTTTGCACATTGACCCAGTGATTTGACACTGCTAAACGGGTCTGTGAAACCGAGATTCATTTTGGGTCCGAGGGCTTAATTATGAAGAGGGAAGGTGTTAAGCACCCCCCGACATCCGTGTTACCGCGGTGACCGCCACTTTTTAAAGAAACTGTTATATGAATGTGTGTGTGTGTGTGTGTGCATCAATGTACAATGATTTGGAAGTAGTGTTGTACCTCGTTCACACCTATATACATAGGGTTTGAATTTATGGAAAAATTCAGTTTTAAACAAGATATAGCAATGAAGTTTTATAAAAGGAGGTTTTTCAAACCCTGTGCTCAATAGCAATTGAGGCCTTTGATACTTCCATTTTATTATTAATTGTTCAGCTTGTTTGCTTTTATTTTTGAGATGCGAAGCATCTTCAAGAAAATAATATATAGCAGTGTTGAACTCCTCATGGGCAAGACAGCCATCCAAGGAAATTCGAGACATCAGTAATAATGTACAAGTCGCTCTCACCGTGAAAATGTCCATCATGGGAACCAAAACTAGATTCAGTAGACTGAATCTGTGATCACATGATTCCTATGCTCACATAATACTGCAGTTTGTTTGGAAAGCAGTAAGCAGTTATATATATAAAAACTGTAAATATATATATACAGACATGATCAACCACCACGAAGCAACTCCATGGGAGATCGGAAATGTAAATATATAAAAGCGATAAATATATATATAGACATTATCAACCACCACGAAGTAAACTCCAGGTGGGACGAAAATTAAATAAAGCTGTAAAAGCGATCAACTGCCACGAAGTAAACTCCAGGCAGGACGAAATGTAAATAAAGTTGTAAAAGCGATCAACTGCCATGAAGTAAACTCCAGGCATGATGAAATATAAATAAAGTTGTAAAAGGCCACGGAGGAAACTCCAGGCCTAATAGAAATATAAATATATATATATATAAGCAGTAAACGCACTGAATGTGAATCTAGGCTCATCGGATATGTCCGACAACAATTATATATATAAGTATATATATATAAAAGCGAGTGAAGGCACCGGATGTAAAATTCAGGCTCATCAGATATGTCTGACAATATATATATATATATATATATATATATATATATATATATATATATATATAAGCGAGTAAATGCACCGGATGTAAAATCCAGGCTCATCAGATATGTTTGACAACAATTATATATTTATAAGTATATATATATACAAAAGCAAATAAATGCTCAAGACCGAAGTCTAGGCTCAATCGAGGCATAACTCGATAATGTTAGTCCATATATGAAATATATACATATATAAGTATATATATACAGACAGAAATGAAAACCACGGACCGAAGTCCGGGCAAACGCACACCACACGACTCTCAATGTGTATAATAGTGTGTGCTAATATGAGAAGAAGGCTTTATAAAATGTGAGAAGGCTTACAGTGGGCTGCCAAAGTAGACTTCTATGACTTTATATGGATAAACACTCAGCTCCCGCCGGATAAAAAGATAGCTATATGTGAGCTAACAGATGTTTATAGAAGAGGAAACACTCAATAGGGGTGTATACAGAGTAAAATGGACAGGGCTTCCTCGCCTTATTCTCTCCTTCTCCTTCTCAAATGGCTCACCCCAAGGCTCATATTTATAGACTAATGGCCGCGAGGTAGAATCATGCGGCGAACATGGCCATACTGCGGTGATCGTCGTGCATCCATCGAGCCTTGAGGGTCCCATCGTCTCAAAGTACTTGCACTCGTGCACTGTAATGTTTGCTCAAACTTGCAGAACTTCAATCCGAGCATCCGAACGAGGTATATCTGACCTTCTTTGGACCGCTTATGTCGAGAGTTACGCAATGACATGGATTAGAGGTTGTACGAAGTCAGGAAGAGGGGTCCATGCCCATGGTCTGTCACGCGTAATAGTCACTCAGGATTGTTACTCCTCAGTTCTTGTGGGACATTGTTGTATGTATATATGTATGAAGTGTTGAGACGACGCGCAAGTGTTGAAGGGGCAAGATGATGTTTGACTCTTTGTCGGGCTTATCGCCGGTTTGAGTTGAAAGTAGACATTGCTCAGGGTTACATCTAAGATTGGACTACTCATTTGTATGTCGCGATATCATCTCGTGAGAGAAAATGTTGAGGAAGTAAGATGACGTTTTGACTCTTCACCGAGGTTATCGTCGGTTTGAGCTGAAAGTAGACGTTGCTCAGGGTTACATCTGAGATTGGACTACTTGTTTGTATACCTCACTGTCATCTGTGGGTGTGCCTGTCTGCCCATTGTTAGCTCCGGGTCTGAGGTATGAGTGCCTCAGCAGGAGGTCTGAGCTTGAAGTTGATCGTATGTATTTGAAACAAGCATTTCCGGAGTTATTGCCAGAACTGAAATGACATCCTTTGGGGCTATCACCAAGGATGGAGTCGCTACTCCCAGTGTTATTTCTAGGACTGGAACTGAACGTAGCGGTGTTACCTCCGAGACAGAATTGTCCTCTCCGGTGTTATTGCCGGTCTTTTGATCTGCGTACCTCGGGGTTATCTCCGAGATTGGAAATGACGTTCCCGGTGTGTGTTCCGGGTTTTAGATGAAGTTCTGTTTGTGTTCGGTTGGGCCGAACTTCCGGTAGTATCCAGAATGGATGTAAGTCGCCCTCCGTGGTTATCTCCGAAGATGAATCGCCCTCCTGCAATGTTAAGAATAAAGCGCGAAAGTTTTGAGTGTCTACATTCGATATAGTCATGACCATTGATGATTTAATGAATATCCTTGGCCCGTAGTGCAGGGAAGATTTGATAATGTGGTTTATTTATTAAGCTGAGTCTCAGCGATAAAAAAAATTGATGAAAACATTTTAAATCATAGAAGATAGTAGATATCATGCTCTACTTGACTCTTCTAATGGATTGCTTATTCATTGCAGCTTAAACTTGATGTCTATTGTATTTTATCAGTTTAACATTATTGAAGACTAATGATAATTTATTCTGCATTATCTTAGTCATAATATTTCTTACTGGGCTAGTTGAACTCACCCTTTTCTTTCACTGTTCTCTTCAGGAAATGAGAACGTAGCCGGGACTAGTCGAGGAACGGAGTGACGGTCCAGATGATAGCATTAGTAGTCCTCACTATTCTGTTAAATAGTGTGACAATAAATGTAATGAGGACTCTATTGAGTGTGGATATTAACTAGATGACAATATTCTTATTAAAACTCTCAGTTTATGTTCGTATTTTACACGACAGTTGTATTATTAAGTTGTATTTGAATTTGTACCATGTATTTGGTGACTCAAGATGGGTGATGTATACCTATTTTGGGGGCGTCACAGAATATGTTATTCTAAGTGATGTAACATGAAAATGCATGATATTATATATGACATATAAAATTTCCTTGCTCATAATAGAAAGCATTGGCATGACTTAGTATGTGTTTTGAAAAGAAACTTAAAGATTTTGAAAAACAAACCTTGTGGAAATGTTCTATAAGTTCTGAACTTAGTGGTTTATATACATGATTGAGTTCAAATATAAATGAGCATGATATGGTGTTTATAGTGTCTTGTTCATGATCAAACTTGTTAGACCTTGTGTTAGAGAACTTTCCAAGAGAAACTTGATATAATAGAACTAAGGTGCATGAATGCTACATGAGGTAGGTTCTGAACTTGAGAAGATGCTATCATGACTTAGTTACTTATGATAAGAGTTTTAAAAGTTGTCTTATATGTACTATACTACATCAATCATGATAAAATGATTTCAAAGACAAACTCCATTATCTTTTCTAAACTAAGTATTAAAACATGAATGATATATGCACTCAACTAGTCAAGCATGACATAAGTTATTTAAGCATGTTTTAAAAGTATGAACTATGCTATGTCTATGTAAATGAGATAGATACAAGTGAGCATGCTATTAGAGGCTTACTAGTTCCAATATATGGTTTAAAAACTTATAACATCGAATCTTGTTAAAGAAAGTTGTTAAGCCTTATTGCCTTATTGATTGAAATAAATCATTATGGAGCTAAGTTAATTTGAATGTGAACTTGAAAATAGATCACAACCTATTTGATGTCAAGTATGGATGGTTAAGGTATACTTATACATGCCTAGCTATTCTAAGAGTATGATGAGAAAGTGAAATGAAGGTTTTACAAACCTAGTTAGGAAACGATGTAATATTTATTATTATATTAAGAGCGTATGAAATGTATGAATAATGAATATGAATCCATGATTATATAACTGTGTAGGAATACACACAGTGCAGATAAGCTTTAAGTAGTTAAGTCGTAGTTGATAAACTACGAATCAGGCAAGTATTTCAGTTCCTATTTGATATATGAATTTGATAACTGTTATTTGAGCTATATTATGCTATGCAAATGTTGATGTATATATATGAAATGCATATGAAATATGTATGAAATTTGAAAGTTGATATTTAATGATATGTTTGTGAAGTAAATCTCTATGTCTGTTATGTGAGAAGTAACATGCATAGTAAATATTAATTGATTATGAATGCATGAACTGAATATGTTATTATATGCTATGTGCTGCATGAAAACTGTTAGAATTGTTGGGCTGTCGAGCTCACCCTTGCAAATAACCACTTTTGCAGGTTAAGGACTCACGATAAAGATTACATGTTACTTGATAGATAAAGTTCAATAGTATCAAAGGAGATTGATTCATTTGTTTAAATATATACTCTTGAACCATGTTTAGGTTCTAGGAAATGTACATGATGGTAGTTTATGATGTGTAATACATGTTAAGTTGTACTATGTTATACATAGAGGAGTTTGAATCGAGATGTAAATATTTATACAGTAATTTGAATAGACTGAATCATAACATAATTTGATTCAAGGATATGTAATTGATTCGAGTTAAGAAATCAATAAAAGATTATTTTTCAAAGGAGATTGAAAAAGTTTAAATTATTCCGCATATTTATATAACATCGAATATGATGTAAGACAGGATTGGTAAATGACCAATATTAGAAACTTATAAAAGTTTGGGGTCATTACACAGATCCTGGAAATGGAATGAATTTATTTTCTAAATTGTAATAAGAAAATTATATTCATTAAGTTATGAATAAAAGATATAAATTGTTTGACGATAGTAGTATCGTGGCAGACCCAATCCTAGGTTTGAAGGGAGTCGAATTTGGGGGCGTCACAATCACAACCACGAATTATCCATGCACTACGGACCAAGGATATTCATGTTTTCACCAATGGTTATGATCATGCCAACCGTTGTCCATCAATGCACTATGGATCAATGAGGACTTTTAACACATCATTTGTAACATTATGGTTATGATTATACCAAATAATCTCTAGTCATAATCAAATCAATCAACAGACCATCTATGCAATACGGCCAAAGATGACTTTCATCACAATATAAGCATGAGGATGATGACAATGATATAAGAATTCAATTAAAAGAAAGCAAAGGATAAATTTTTAAAGATTTATAATTTAATTTATCCAGAATTCAATAATGTCCAAATTGTCAGCATGATACTGCTTTGTGGAGTAAAATTCAAGAATAATATTGTACAAAAAATGATTTGGACCGAAAAGAAATTAATTTTTGTCATGAATAGTACTCCGGGTGAATAGTACCCGAGTGAATAGTAATTTGTGAATAGTACTCCAGCATGAAAAGATTAAAAATTATCAAGAATGCTCATAATAATATTTTCATGAAAAGATACTAGATGAAGCGCAAATTTTAAGGATATTCTACTAATTTCATGGAGTATAGAAGCCAAAAATTAACAAAATGAGTGTAGAATTCGGAATCTGAAACGAAATAATATTACTTACATACTACAGAGTATGGAAGAAAATATTATTTCATATGAATACTGAACAAAAATAATATCTCTTACCTTAAAAAGAAGAGTATTCCAACTGTTATAGTGGGGATATTCTTGAAGACAACTTTCACTATTTTCTACACTCAAAACTTTCTAAAACTCGAAAGGAATACGCTCAATATTATAAAAGAAGAATTCTCTGATTTTGGTGTGATTTTCAATTCTAAACTAAGCATCCTATTTATAGGAGAATGGGAGGATACTATTTAGAAAAAAAATTCACGGGCAAAACTAAAAAAGGAATTCACGAAATTTGAAATCGAATTAAATCGATTTTACGAAATTCACTATCATCCTATCTGCAGACACTATCACGAGACACTTATACAAATACTATGCATAATAAATTATAATATATTTTATTTTTCATAAAAAAATGAAACTTATTATAATATATATATATATATATATATATATATATATATATAATATTCTTCCACCCGTGACTGCAAACTCCCTCCCATTTCATATTTCTTACGTGAGCCCCACATGTGGCCCCGACCTTTATTATATATATTCTAAATAACTTTCTACCAATTATTTTGAAAAATGGGTAAATGGGGGTCCAAATAATAAGCCAAAATTTACAACAAATACTTCATAAAAATCCCCTCAATATTTTTAACAACATTTATTCATCAATAATATAACTTGCAATATTAACAATCAGATCATTCCCAGGAAAGAGGGGGCTTTTCGATAAGGATTTCTCCCTATTGGCGCACAGTTAGGTGACCAAACCCCTTTCCTCGACAGAACTTTCTTCAACATTGTCAATAATACAAATTATAATATAAATAACTTGTCATCTCAATTATTGATTTAATAATATAAAATATTCACAATAATTGAATCAAATAACATGAGATACTATGCAGCAATTACTGTAGCAATAATTGATTAAAACTGAGTGACTTCTCACGTAAGCATCAATAATCAATACCATGTGCTACTATGCAACTGTAGACACTAGAAATTTTCTGCACGCCTGTTACTAACATTGCAGGAGGGCAGATTCGTCTTTCAGAGATAACCCTGGAAGACAACTTACATCCATTCCGTATACTACCGGAAGTTTAAGCTCAAAACCCGGGACACACACCGGGAACATCATTTCCAACCCCGGAACACACACGGGAAGGATCATTTCCAACCTCGGAGATAACCCCGAGTTTCGTCCTTGGCGATAACCCCAAGGAATGCTGTTGCAGTTCAAACGATAACTCCAGAAATGCTTGTTTCAAACACATGCTATCAGCTCAAGCTCAAACCTTCTACCGAGGCACTCATACCTCAGACCCGGAGATAACACCGGATAGACAGGCACATTCACAAGATGGTCTTGCGGCATTCAAACACTTGCAGTAGTCTAATTTCAGATGTAACCCTGAGCAACGTCTACTTTCAACTCAAACCGACGATAACCCCGGTGAGGAGTCAAACGTCATCTTGCCACCTCAACATTTCCTCTCACAAGATGATATTGCGGTATACAAACAAGTAGTCCAATCTCAGATGTAACCCTGAGCAACGTCTACTTTCAACTCAAACCGGCGATAACCACGGCGAAGAGTCAAACGTCATCTTGCCCCTTCAACACCTGCGCGTCGTCTCAACACTTCATACATACATACATACATCCAACAATGTCTCACAAGAACTGAGGAGTTACAATCCCGAGTGACTATTACGCATGACAGTACGTTGGATAGAATTTGAAGCTTGAAGACCATGGGCATGGACCCCTCTTTCTGACTTCGTACAACCTCTAATCCATGTCATTGCGCAACTCTCGACACAAGCAGTCCAAAGAAGGTCACATATACCTCGTTCGGATGCTCGGATTGAAGTTCTGCAAGTTCGAGCGAACATTACAGTGCACGAGTGCACTTACTTCAAGACGATGGGACCCACGAAGCCCGGGGACACCTCGACCCGACCCGTGTAGTAATCGTGTCAGCCATGGCACACACTCATGGCCATCGATCTATAAATATAGACCTTGGGGTCAGCCATTTAGAAGAGAAAAGGGAGAGAAAAAGGCGAGGAAGCCCTGTCCAATTTACTCTGTACACACCCATATTGAGTGTTTCCTCAGTTTAAACATCTGTTAGCTCACATATAGCTATACTTTTATCCGGCGGGAGCTGAGTGTTTATCCACATAGAGTCATAGAAGTCTACATTGGCAGCCCAATGTAAGCCTTCTTACATTCTATAAAGCCTTTATTTTCATATTAGCACACACTGTTATACGCAATGAGAGTCGTGTTGTGTGTGTTTTCCCGTACTTCGGTCCATGGTTTTCATTTCTGTCTGTATATATATACTTATATATATGTATATATTTTATATATGGACTAACATTATCGAGTTATGCCTCGATTGAGCCTAGGCTTATGTCTGGAGTGTTTACTTGCTTTTATATATGTATACCTATATATATAAATTATGGTCGAACTACATCTCGATGAGCCTGAGACTTATGTGCAGAACGTTTCTTTGTTTTTATATATATATACTTATATATATATAATCATTGTCGACATATATCGATGAGCCCGGATTTTATATCCTAGCATTTACCTATATATATATATATATATATATATATATATATATATATATATATATTTACATTTAAATCTTGCACGAGTTTACTTACGTGGCGATTGATTGCATTTATGACTTTATTTATATTTCGTCACTGAGTTTACTTACGTGGTAGTTGATTGCTTTTACACTTTATTTACATTTCGTCCCACACGAGTTTACTTACGTGGTGGTTGATCATGTCCATATATATATATATATATATATATATATATATATATATATATATATATATATATATATATATATATATATATATATATATTTACCGCTTTTATATATTTACATTTCCGATCCCCATGGAGTTGTTTCGTGGTGGTTGATCATGTCTCAGATATATATATTTACTGACTTTTATATATATAACTCGCTTCTCGCTTTCCATACAAATCTGTAGTATCATGTGAGCCTAGAATCATGTGATCACAGATTCACTTTCATTGAATCTAGATTCGGTTCCGTGATGGACGTTATTCAAATTATGTGACTTGTACATTATTTACAGTGTCTGAATTTCCTTGGATGGTTGTCATGCCCATGAGGAGTTTGGCACTGCTGTATATTATTTTCTCGAAGATGCTTCGCATCTCGAAAATAAAAGCAAATAAGCTGAACATTTAATAATAAAATGGAAGTATCAAAGGCCTCAATTACTATTGAGCACAGGGTTTGAAAAACCTCTTTTACAAAACTTCATTGCTATATCTTGTTTAAAACTGAATTTTTCTATAAATTCAAACCCTATGTATATAGGTGCGAACGAGGCATAGCACTACTTCCAAATAATTGCACATTGATCCACACACACACACACATTCATATAACAGTTTCTTGAAATGTGGCCACACTGTAGTAACACTTGGATGTCTGGGTGCCTAACACCTTCCCTCCGCATAATCAAGCCCCCGAACTCAAATGAATCTCGGTTTCACAGACCCGTTTAGCAGTGTCATATCACTGGGTCAATGTGCAAACCTTTTTTGGTTGCATTGGTGAAACCAGTTAAATACACCAACTGGCGACTCTTAAAGGCAAATCGTCAACATTATACATGTCGGACCTTTTTCACTTGTTTTTTCAAACAAATCTCACATTAACATGAGAACACAAAAGAACAAGTAACGAAAAGGGACAAATAAAAATCCCGACGTCGATAAGTGGCGACTCTGCTGGGGACTCCAGTAAGAGGGCTTAAGCCGCTTACAAGCTTTTCAAAATTGTTATATGCTTGTGTGTGAATGTTGCATTTACATTTATGATGAATGTGTACGAATGCATTTTATTTATTGCACTATACTATATCTATCTGTGATATTAGTGCTTCGCAGATGTCATCATTTTCATAAACAGTGAGACACGTTGTATGTGAATATATGTTGTGTGGTCCCTCCACCAGGAGGCTATCCTATCGGTGTTTGATTACTGGACTCGTAGGAAGAATAATTCCAATGGGGCTCAGGAAAGGCACCACCCAGATTCGCTCCAGTTGAAAGACCGGATTAACTTCCCGTCAAGTAGATTCCGATGATCTGGGAACCTTCATGCCAAAAAGCCGCGAGAGTAACCCTAAGATAGGTCAACCTCTGATAAACCAAACGCGGAGGAAAGTCTCTTCATGCTTTCCATTTTCAATTACTTGTAAAAGAATTTACTTGTAATTTTATTCCTTGTTCATCTTTATGTAATGGAAAATATGAAGATTATTTGTGCATACATAACATGTTATCAATTAACAACCGTTTTTGCAGGACCATATTCCTAAAATGGGCACATTATGATAACATTTACATTACGCTAAGACTAAACTACATAAGTCTTTTGTAGGGAAATCATTGGGTCTGTTACCCGCTCAAAATCCAAAAAGGCCACAAGCCTACAGCCAACCATGTCTTCGTCTGACCAGTTTAATCCTATTTCTCGTGAAGAATTTGACGGATTAAGTCAGGAAATCATAAATTTGGCTGTCTTGCTTAAAGAATTGCATCAGTCCACTCAGGGTACAAAGATGCCTCCACATACAGAATCCTCTACACAAGGAGGAGCTCAAGGTTTAAAAAAAACAATTCTAGAACCTCAGTTGGATACGACCAACAAAGACCCTGAAAGCACCCATCTCAGAGGAGATCCAGACACCGGTGATATCAGGAAGAAAGTACTCCAAATGGAGGAAACTATCCGTGTTCTCAAAGGGTTTAGAACACATGGAAGTGTTTCATATGCTGACCTTTGCATCTTTCCTAGTGTTCATTATCCAGAGAAATTTAAAACCCCTGATTTTGAAAAGTATGATGGATTAGGGGATCCTTATACCCATTTAAAGGTATTCATTGGAGAACTTGGATCTTACGCGGAAAATGAAAAGCTTAAGATGCAGCTGTTCCAGAAGAGTCTGACTTGAGAAGCCCATTCATGGTATACAAGATTAGACAATTCCAAGATCCATAGCTGGGAAGATCTAGCTCACGCCTTCCTCAATCAATACAATTTTCATTCAAAGAGTATGCTCAAAGGTGGAGGCACCTTGTTATTCAAGTTATTCCTTCCATGACAGAATCAGAAATGGTCATGACATTCATAGATATACAGGAAGGTCCTTTCTATGAGAGAGTCTTAGCTGGTATTGGCAAACCATTCTCTGAAATGATCAAGCACGGAGAGATGGCTGAGATGGGATTGAAGTCTGGTAAAATTCAAGACTTAGCCACTCTCACAGCTATTGCTGAGCACATCCAGTCTGGATCTTATGGAAACAACCCCCGGAGGGTCCATAAAAAGAAAGAGGAGGATGTTTCCTTGATACTACAAGGTCAAAAAGGAAATCAAAGCATGCCTATACATAGGAGAAACTACTCCCCTTTTCAAGCGCAATCCTCAAACCCTCCATTGCCTAAAAGTGGAGAAGTAAAGAGACCTCGGACGTTCACACCCTTAGGGGACTCGCTCGAGAATATTCTTGCTCTTTTGACTACTCAGAAGAAAATCACACATCTTCTTCCACCAGCCAACCCTAATGGGAGGGGTTTTAATGCTACTCAGAAGTGTGCTTATCATGTCGGAGCACCTGGACATGATACTCAAGATTGTTGGGCCCTGAAACACAGGATCCAAGATTTAATAGACAACGGTGAGATCGTGATCACCAAACCAGATCAACCTCATGTGCAAGACAACCGTCTTCCTCAACACAAAGAAGAAGAGGTTAACATGATCAGTTGGAGTACTGGACAGAGTTCCAGTTTTAACAGTGAATCATCCCCGATCATCAAAGATGGTGTTGACAAATGGGATTATGCAAAGTTTCAGTTTACTATGTAACGAAAGATGAAAGCTCTTTGCAAACAAATTGAGCAATTGGAAGAACTGGTGACCCACCAGCATCAAGTCACCCACCAATTAATTAAACAGGAGCATGCCTATCTCATTCCATTTGTTATGAATGCTCCATCACCACCTTCAGAAAATGAAGCTATGGAGGATAAGGTTGCAAAGAGAGAAAATGCTAAAGCCCATCGGGATTTTGCCAATCTAAGAGAATTTATATATTTGGCCCAATCTATGGAGGAGATACTGTAAATGTTGATTAACGAAGGAAGAATTACTTTCCTTCTGCCTCCAATCAATCCCCGTTCGGGACGGTTCAATTTTGATTAAGTGTGTCAATATCATTCACACTCTCGCGGTCACAGTACAAAAGAATGCTGGGCACTCTGCCATCTCATTCAGAATCTTATTGATAGCGGTGTCCTACAACTAACAGATGATTACACTGTGCGACTCAAGAGTGGGAATGCATGTCCTACCAAATGGAAGGGATCAGTAGTAGTTATATCCGAAGTGGATGATGAGATTGTCAAAGTATTTCCCATACAACCAATTCAACTCAAAGGAGCTGACAATCCTTTGAAAGTGGCCACACCAGAGCATATTTCTTTACCCTTCAGACCACAACATCCTGTTGTCAGCTTACACAAAGTTCCATGGAATTATGGAGAAGCTGAAGGATCCACGTCTCATACTACTGCTACAGTGTCGAAGGAAAATCCACTATATCTTCCTCAACGGGTTATGAAACCTACTTGCGAAGCAAAGGGGAAGATTCCCATGGAGAAGATTGAAAAATTCCTCCGCACTATGGGCCACAATGAAGCCAATGTCGTTTTAAGCTTACGAGAAGATCCACACTAGATATCTATACTGGACTTGGTTTTCTCTTCCGAAGATCATCGAAAGATCTTATTGAAGGTTTTGGAAGAAGCCTACTTGCCAAAATCAGTGGATGTGGAAAAATTTCAACATCTGATTGATCACATTTTCAACAACAATGTGATATCCTTCACTGATGACGATAAACCACCAAGGGGACCCCATCATTCAAAGCCATTGCATTGCTGCGCTTTATCTTCCGAGTACATGCTAGCTGGAGTTTTGATAGATGGAGGCTCCTCTCTAAATATCTGTCCTTATGCCACCCTGGTGAAGATGAATTTCAATCTCAAACGGATCCAAAACAGCCATATGGTTATCAGAGCTTTTGATGGATCCCGACAAAATGCCATCGGAAAGATTGAATTGCCAATTGAGATTGGTCCAAATACATTTAATGTATCCTTCCATGTCCTCAAGATAGATTCAGGATACAACCTGCTATTGGGGAGACCATGGATACACATGGCTGGAGCCGTTCCCTCCACACTACATCAACAACTCAAATATATTGTCAACAACAGTCTAGTCACTGTCAATGCTGAGCCGGAGTATCCTGAACAAGGAGATCCTCCAATCATCAGTTTCAACTCTGAAGTTGAGCCAGCTAATTTTCATACTCTGGAAGTGAGTACCACGCAGTACCATTCTATTGGAACGCCACTTCTCGTACCCAATATTTCTGCCGAGGTTATGTCAGCCACTCAAGAAATGATGTTATTGGGTCATCAACCTGGACAATGGCTTGGTAAAGATAAGCAGGGTATTAAGCACCCTATTCAAGTGTCCAGTCAAATTGGAAATAAATTGCTAGGCTATTACGCGATTCCATCATAGGAATCCTCATAAACATAAGTCGGTTCCTCAAGCTTCTGCCTCAAGGAGATTTTCTATACCTTTACCTCATGAGTTGATACAATCTCCAGTAAAGGTGTCAGCCCATGTTGCGGCCATGCTGTTTCCTAAACCAGTGAAAATCAAAGCAAAAGAGGTGTTGATTCTTGATCCCGAAGTGGAAGAAAAGGAACGGAAACGTAAACATGACATTGCCTTGATGATGGCAGGCATACGCGTCATTGTTCATGATGAACATACAAACAGATACACCCCAGACGATGATTGCCCAGATGTCATGGTTATCATTCGGGAGAAGGAGGACAATGACGATCCTTCCATCACTGCAGTCCATCAGGACTTTGCCCTCGACAATTGGAGCAGCACTCCATGCATTGGTCGACGAGGGTAAAATGGGCAAAAAATCCCTCTGCCCTGTAGATAACTTTAATTGCTTTCTTTTCTTTACAGTACTAGCAGTTATTTTATCAAGTACATGCTAACACTTTTGTATGATCAAACAATTGCATATATTAAGTGAAAGCATACTTTGTTTAAGGACTCTGAATTTAGATGTGCCTGTACTTGTTGATGAGGTGCCTTCTCTCCACAAGGGTTGTAACTTTGATGCAAAGTTAGACTCAGACTTGATGGATATGCAAGAGGACATTGAGACACCTCAGGAGATTAAGGAATGGGTCGCAGACAAACCCAAACCCAATCTTGATCAAACCACTTCTTTCAATCTTGGAACCTTAGAAAACCCTAAGCTAATCCAAATTGGTTCATACCTTACCACAAATCAACAGAATGACATGGTTGCACTATTAACCTAATTCCAGGATGTGTTTGCATGGTCTCATGAAGACATGGTGGGTTTGTCCACTGACATTGTTCTTCATCGCCTTCCCATTAAAGAATAATTCAAGCTAGTTAGGCAAAAACTCAGGCGATTGAAACCTGAGTGGAGTTTAAAAGTCAAAGAAGAAATTATGAAACAATTTCAAGCTGGCATTATCATGGTGTCTACATATCTGGAGTGGATATCCAACATAGTTCCTGTGCCTAAACCAGGGGGAAAGGTGCGAGTCTGCGTGGATTACCGGGATTTGAACAAAGCTTGCCTCAAAGATTGCTTTCCTGTGCCCTTTATCCACATTCATATTGACAACACTGCTCAATACGGCATGTACTCCTTTGCTGATTGCTTTGCGGGGTACCATCAAATTATGGTCGCTGAGGAGGACCGTGAGAAAACTTCTTTCATCACACCTTGGGGAATGTTTTGCTACAGACAGTTGTCATTCAGCCTCATCAATGCCGGGGCAACCTATCAGCAAGCTATGATGGCTCTTTTCCACGATTTAATGCACAAGGAGATAGAGATCTACATGGATGACATCATTATCAAATCCCGAAGGGAGGAGGACCACTTAGACCATCTCAAAAAGCTTTTCAACAGGTTGCATAAGTACAAATTGAAGTTGAATCCAGCCAAGTGCGCCTTTGGTGTTAAGTCAGGCAAGTTGCTAGGTTTCCTAGTCAGCCACAAAGGGATTGAACTGGATCCTACCAAAATCCAGGCTATTAAAGAAATGCCCATTCCTCAGACAGAAAGAAAAATACGGGGATTTTTGGGAAGAATCAACTTCATTAGCAGGTTCATTTCTCAACTCACAGCAACCTGTTAGCCAATCTTAAAGCTGTTAAGGAAGAACTCCTCCATGAAATGGAATGATGAGTGTCAAAAAGCTTTCCTCACAATCAAAGAATAGTTGGTTAACGCTCTTATCTTGGTACCACCCAGGGATGATGTTCCCCTGTTCATGTACCTGTCCATAAATGACAATGCCATGGGCTGTATGTTGGGACAAAAAGACGATAGAGGCCAAGAACGAGCTATCTATTACCTCAGCAAAAGATTCAGCACCAGTGAACACAAGTACTCTGATTGAGAAGACTTTTTGTGCTTTAACATGGGCTTCCATGGGGTTACAGCATGACCTCCATGGTCACACAACCCATCTCATATCCCGCGTGGATCCTCTTAAGTATGTGTTTAGTAAGCCCATACTAAATTGTCGACTGTCCAGATGGCAGTTGATCCTACAGCAATTTGACATCATCTACGTGACACAAAAGTCTGTCGAAGGTCAAGGAATTGCGGATCAACTGGCCGCCGCAGCTGAAGGGGACTACAAACCCTTAGAAACATACTTCCCCGATGAAGGGGTAATGACAGTTCAGCAACAACATCAGTACGATACATGTTGTATGTGGAAAATGTATTTTGATGGAGCTGTTAACACAGAAGGATCTGGAGTTGGAGCAATCCTAGTATCCTGTGCACGGGAGCGAGATCCGTCAGCCGTTAAATTATAGTTTCAAAGACCAACAACACAAATTTGAAAGTATGAAGGTCAGATATCATGCGGCTAAAACTTTCCCGTTCAATGGGCATCAGGAGGTTAACTGTCTTTGGGGATTCCGAATTGGTAATCAGATAATCCACAGAAATCTATCAAACCAAAGAATTACATTTGCTGCGTTACCATCGGCAAGTTCTACAGATGGCTTTGGAGTTCGAAGAAATCTCCTTCCTACACATTCCTCGTAATAGGAATGATTTTGCGGATGCATTAGCAATGTTGGCCTCCTTGGTTCACATACTTGACAAGGAAAACATGCCAAGCATTACAATTGCAATGCAAAAAGCCCCAGTCTATGGGAACTATGTTGGAGAAGTATCGGATGAACTACCTCCCATCCACAACCCTTGGTATCAACACATCAAGGAGTATCTACAAGACGGATCTACACCTGCTGAGGCGAGCCTAACTGAGAAGAGGCGGATCCATCGACTTGCTATAAAATTCTACCTGAGCGGAGATGCACTCTACAAAAGAGATGCAGGATTAGGTCTCCTCAGATGTCTGGATAAAGACCAAGCTCAGAGACTCATGGATGAGATCCATGGTGGAGTATGTGGCCCTTACATGAGCGGACCCCTACTTGTCAAGAAGATCCTTAGAACAGGGCATTATTGGCTTACACTCAAAGCTGACTGTGATGATCACGTCAAGAGGTGCTATCAATGACAAATTCATGGGAATGTTATACACGCCCCTCCAAGGGAACTCCACAATATGAGTTCGCCATGGCCCTTTTCAATGTGGGGAATGGATGTGATCGGGCCCATCGAGCCCAAAGCCAGTAATGGACATCGATTCATATTCACCATGATTGACTACTTCACCAAATGGGTAGAAGCAGCATCCTTCCCCAAGGTTACTAAAGAAGTCATCATTGTTTTCATCAGAAACAATGTTGTCTATCGATATGGACAACCAGAGATCATTGTGTCAGACAATGCTAAAAACCTCAACAAAAAAATGATGGAGGAGTTATGCAGAAAATTCCACATCAAACACCTTAACTCACCATCTCACCGGTCAAAGATCAATGGTGTTTTGTCAGGCGGCTAATAAAAAAACATCAAGAAGATCATACGAAAAAATATCCGCCAATCACAAAGGATGGCCTGACCTCTTGCCTCGATTTTATTAGCCTAAAGAACTTCCATGCGTACTTCCACCGGGCAACCCCTACTCATTAGCCTATGGGATGGAAGCAAAGGTTCCCCATAGAGGTGGAAATGGAATCCCTCAGAGTGTTGATGGATGCTCAGTTAGATGAAGATCAATGGGTACAGGACAGGTTTCACCAATTGTCTCTAATAGACGAGAGGCGAACCGCGGCTATCTTCCATGGTCAGTTATATCAGCAAAGGATCGCACGATCCTACAATAGAAAAGTCTGACTACGGCAGTTCAAAAAACATAACTTGGTTGCAAAGAAGATTATTGATAACCAAGATCAATCTAAGGGAAAATTCGCTCCTAACTGGGAAGGCCCATTTGTTGTCAAGGAGGTATTGACAGGAGGTGCTCTCAGATTGCAGGAAATGGATGGCGATGAATTTCCACAGCTTATCAGCTCGGACACCGTGAAACAGTATTATATCTGAAGTTACCATCAAACAAACATCCTGGTTTTGATCATCAAATCACCAATCATTTCGGTTTTGAACCCTCTCCTTTTTACATACTCTTCTGCCCCTCAGGGAAACATACACTTTAAACCAGCAGCCTGGTTTCACCTCATTTCAAACCTTGCATACAATTTCAGTTATCCTGAAGACGAGATTAAACCTTTCACACCTGCAGTTTATCCTGAAGATGGGATTAAACTTTTCTACGCTTGTAGTTTGTCCTGAAGACGGGATCAAACTTTTTCCACACCTACAGTTTATCCCCATTATGGGATCAAACTTTCTTCTCCCTGCAGTATAGCCTGCACATGAGATTCACACTTCTCTTTGGTTGTGATTCATCTTGAGGGACGAACTACGTCGACATGATCTCCCTGATACCCGGGGGTACGTAGGCAACCATATTCTATAAGGCCCGGTCGAAATAAAAAAAACAACAAAAACATTTCTTCCCTTCCTCTAAAAAAACAAAAATAACAAAAATACTTCTACACCCTTCTTCACCAATAATCCTTCTGCCTTTCGCATTCAGCGTTGAACCTCTTACACTAGGTTTGAACTACGCAGGCTTGATCTCCTCTTCAATAGGAGTATGTAGGCAGCCATTTATGGTTTAGTCTAACCCCTACCAGAACAAAAATGCTTGTCACACGATACTGGGATCAACCTTCAATTCACCACATTTCATCAGTTTCAGGTCTACATATCTGTATAAATACGGACTATCAGATCTAACATGACATCCCTCTCTCAAGATTTGGAGGTAATGCCGCAAGCTCCCCTTGATGGTATCTACACGAGCTAGCTAGCGGATCGTAGGCTAACTCGCATGGTGGCATAATGCTCAACAATGTATGCACTCATGCCGGCAGAAGACCGATACCATCTAGGATCTCAATCAAGTCTTTCATGCGCAATGACCACATCCCTAGCAGATAAGGCAGCATCCCGCTCCACAATCAATGCATCCCTGGCTGATCTAGCCTCATCCCTCTTTAACAGAGCGGCGTCTCTCCCATCAAGAGCTGTCAACATCGCGACCCTATCCTGATCTCTTTCATAGGTCATCAGATGTAAGCTCTGCTCCAAATGTTGTGCCGAATACTGATTAATAGTGGCACTCGGGGTGGGAGAATACATCACAAATGCTGGCAGTCCAGCAGTCAAGTCATCGATGGGAATGTCAGCCTCCTCTATAGGCACCTCATCGTCGGAATCAGTCTCCTACACTGTGGATACTACCGCAGCCAATGCAATCTTTGTCTCCATCCATGCGGAATACTCTGCAGAGCAACCCGGATGACTGATAGAAAACTCAGCCAGCTCTCGCTGATCCCAACAAGCATACAACCTGGATCTTTCCTCCACTGATAAACGGTGTGAAGCGAAGCACTAACTCACTGCCCCCTCATAAGGGTGAAAATCCTAAAATTGGTCAAACTGACACATCACGACCAGTGGATGGTAAGTAATCATGCCCCTCAATCCAGCCAGAGGGAGATAATTCATGCCCAGAGCATGAGTAATGAAGTTATAGGGTGAGCTAAGCCCTGAACACGATAATATAGCAAACGGGTCTCTAATCCTTGCCAGGAAAGCTGACCACAATGCAGCATCTATACACTCCGCAGGCTGAAAGGAGTATAACATGGCTATATCATGGGTAAAACAAAACCCCTATCGTCTGAGTGTGCCAATCGGTCTCAAGTGTTACATAAACCACCCATACAGCATGACCGAGCTACCTGTGAACACTCATGCCGGATAAGTGCAGCAGTATGTAGCTGACCTCAGAGTTTCTGGAATGATCATCGGTATAATGGTATGACCCTCCCTGAGAGCTCTCACTGCCATAATGACGCCGATATCCAGCTCATCCATATATCGTTGCATGAAGACGTACGACAATACGCACAATAGCAGCACATCCACTCTGGATGAACGCCAATGATCCTCCGGTTTGGTGAAATCCCTAGAATGTCGTGTATAACTATCCTCAAAGACAAATCTGTCAAATAGAAAACGCTGGGATATCACGTGGCCGGATGTAATCTTGTCCTGTACCACTCTACGTCTCAATCCGGTGAGGGTCATGAAATGTCTGCTCATGTCTCTGATAGCCATATGCATACAAGGTCCGTCCGATGCCCAGCAGAAAGATCGCTAACTGTGTATATCCCTCTAAAGTAGAGTCAACTCCACAGGTCCCAAATTGGAAAACTCCGCCTCCCGATACCCAAGTGTTCTAGCATACCCTCTATAAATCTCGTGGGAACCAAAAACATCAATGTGGTCATAGTATGTCAGAAGAAATCATCTACGATCACCATATCTGATGGTGATATACTATCATACCATGAGCGCATACCAGATACCACCAAAAATGGTGGGGTATGATCAATACGGCTAACTGTCGAAGAAGACATCTGTACGGGCTGTGTCATAAGACCATCCAGGGGTCAATGCCGAATATCTTCGGACATACATATGCATAACATAATTACATGCATGATATAATAGATGGCAATATGATATAGGGAATGAAAACTGTACATACATTTTTAAGTATATCATCATCTAATACATCTCTGTACAGCTAAAATACAGGGAAATGGGGCAAAGCTACCCAACATCTAACAGAGGCCTATCAAAAGATATAGCGAGAATGGGGCGGCTACCCAAAGAGCCTAACAGAGGCCTATCAAAAGAGATAATGAGAAATACATCAGAAAAAGTCAATGGTGTCGATGTCTACATCATCGATCCTATCCACCTGATGTAACTCCTCCTGAGTCACTAGATCTCTATCTACAGGGATGTCAAGCCTATACAAGGGAGGATCTGCACCAGCAAAGCCATATGGGTCACCTAAGGGGCCAGCGCTAGAGCTGGAAGGATCAAAAGTATCTACCTCTAAAGGATCTCTGCCCAAATGCCGAATAAAAAGATGTGTCCGGTTCAACTGCCGGGTCAATCTATCAATCTGTGTCACATGAGTAGGATCTCTGACACCGGCTAGCCAATCCGTTATCATCACGGATCCTGGAACCATATCCCCCATAAACTGTGTGGCGCGGGACTGAGCTCCAATAGCACGAGGGATCCACCAATGCTGGAACATCTCCTGAGTGCAGGGGCCCTCTGACAATGTAAAATCGTCAATCCCCAACAATGGGATGTCAATGACGGTGATCGCGAAACAGCCAATAACGCTCAGCGGGGAGGCAAGATCGGCATGTGAATCTCTCTCAGAGTGCTCCCGATAAAGACGTTTCTCCTAAATAGAGCTCCCATCCTCCATCTGTGAAGAGAGAAATCCTGCGGGTGGAAATGACATACTCAACTCCAGTCGGGTACCGATCCTAAAATCCAACTCCCAAATGCTCTCCAGAGTAGGGAACCCATGTGATGACATCCGCTGTCAACAACTCCAGCTATAGGCGATAATGAGTGAAACCCTCAGCAACAGAGACCTTCGCCAGTATAGAATGATGCCATCTCCGTCCTCGTGGATAGGTGTCTAAACCTAACACACTCACAGGATGTAAACATGGAAGCCTCTCATAGGCCCAAAACTGCCAACACAAAGGCAACATCTGCTATCAGTCAACACTCTTAACCTGTACATAGGAAAAGACAAGAGAAAAACTCACCAGCAAAAACGGGTAGAATCCTAACCATGCCTCGGTCAAGCCCTGCGATTGCATGCGCATTCCCCTGAGGAAGTAGGCAAAGGTGTAGGAACCCCAATCATACTCTCTTACACGGTTCACGTGTTGAGTGGCGCTGATCAAAGCGAAGGACACCGTAGAGGAATTATCTGCTATGAAGTAGCCCCTAATGATCATCAGGAACAATCGCCGAAGAATGTGATCCCCGACTCACATCATTGGGTATGGGCTCACTCAATCGCCCATTCATAAAGATTCTACGCCAAAGGACTCAGACAAACAATCCTCGCCTGAGCGCGCCTCGACGGAACTCCCAACAAGGATCTGACGGTAGTAGGGGTAAAATTCATTGTGCAAGGCACTGGAACCCTCCAAACTCCATACCTGTGATAAATCGCCAATCCATCAGCGTCATCATCACCTCACAGTCCATCAAATGGAGTGACTGAGTCTGGTGAAACCACCGCTTAGATAATGCCCTAAGGTAACCCCAGGGACAGCGATGGGGAAGAATGGAGAAGAACACCCCAAATCCCCAGCCATGTACAATCGCTCTATAGTCATCATGCAAGGCCTGATACATAGAGTGAATGCTAAACCAGTTCCCTCGAGGCTGTATGAAGCCGGGAACCTACATCATACACAGATCAACATCAGAATCCTTGACTCCTCATCAATTGGAAATAAGGACGATTAAAGATCTAACTTCATACCTCGTTTGCGTGCAGGTATGCTGAAGGATGCTTAATCAAGTCACCCAGAAGATTTGGGTTCGCCACTTGAAAACCTGGCAATTCCCTACAGGGAACACGTATAGCAGGAGCAGGAACCTCAATCGATCGGCGCTAAGGCTCTTCAGAAGCCCTCCTCCATACACTTGAAGTGGTCCTACGAGAACTACTCGGCTGATCCGGATTCATAATATCTGGACAACAAGTCTCCAAATCACCTCAGAAAGGGTGTGGAAAATTCTTACCTGGAGCTTTTCAAAATGCATTCAACGATTACATGCATGCATGCATGCAGTGTTTTAACATACGTCTACAGTGGAGTTAAAAATGCATAACTACTCAATTCCAACATTTTGGAAAAATTTTGCCATAGCCCCCTTTGTAAATGGGACTATCCACATGCACATAGGCATGACTAGGTGGCCATTCAGTAGCACACCTATACACAGTCATATACATCATACATGCATAATCACATCACAGTAAAAAATTCGTAAGTGTAGTCTAATTACCAGGATTATTTTACTTCTCTACCTTTACTCATTTGTCCTCAGATAGGATAAGAAATGACAGTAAAAGGTTCCAATTTGACTGTTTCAAAAGTCAAATTTTTTTCACATCATTATATTTAGCATGGCTTAATACTAACATTTGCTATGTTGAATATTTTTTATCAAATCATATCAGTATGCATATTCACTACTATGTGTCTAAATGCATTTCTTGTGATAAGTCATTTTTCAACGGATAAAAACTGGAAAAAAGTACATGCATATGTTACCAGGACAGTGAAGAACGCTTGTACGGTGGCAGAATATGCAAAAAGTTTCCCGAACTCAGCAGATCTGAAGAAGAGCTCTCAGATTTCCTTCGCAGCGCAGCTTAAAAATGACTTATGAAAGCATCCTTTGGGCTTTCCATAGCCACGGTTGGCTGCAGGTCCACCTCCAGCTGTTGTAGGTGCATCTATGGCACTCCTACGTGGGTCCCACACCTCCGACTCGCTCCAGTTAGAGTTACAAAGGAGGTCGCACAAGCTAAAAAGGCCAAATCAGGAACAAAAATGCTACGCGATTGAGCGGAATAGCCTAGAATCCTGGTTTTGTACGGGTCAGAATTGAACTCCCGTCATCTCATTGGTATTCATCAATCGGGGTATATTATATCGATGAGCTCACTTTTCAAAATCATGCTCTTGAATACCCCACAAAGGTCCGATGTCATTCATTGCGAGGTCACAACCCTAAACCTCCCCAAATGGGTTACAACGCAAAACCACGAAATGGTAAACCTCCCACGGAAATTACAACGGGTTACGAATCGATGAAGTATTCCGTACGGGGTCACAACGCACGTCTTTCATGCATCTACGTATCCCCAGCGGGGGTTACAGCGCATTCTCAACCATTGATATACACATCAATGAGGGTCAAGCAGCCTTGACGTCAGTTCAGCCGATGGCAAGTAAACCCATCAAAGCAACTTATACAAGTATCCCCGGTGGGGGTTTACAACGCAATACGACCATTGACACATACATCAATGAAGGTCAACCAACCTTGACAATGCACCCAGCAGGGATCTATCCGATGATACACACATCAGTGAAGGTCAGGCAACCCTGACAACAACAAACTATTGGCATTAACTCTGACAGAATGAGGGAATATGTTATACACATCCTCAAACAAATAAAGGTTTATCCCCACAGATCTCTTGCATACAAGAGGCACCTCTATGGAATATAAGCCAGTGTCTAGGATTCGAGACTTTGGTGATAGCCTCAATATCAACATCCTTAAAGACTTGGATCGAATGTCTGAGCCATCACTGATTGTCATCCCGGCAGGATTACCAGGAAACCGACAGTCATTTCAATCATGCATCACACATTTGCATCATGTTGCCGTGCATAGCATCATGTTTACCTTTCTTGCATTTCAAGTGTCTAGGATTCTTTATCCTATCCATGCTTTGCATTGCATGAATATGATAAAGAGGGGCATCTGTAGACACTCAAAATTTTCTACTCGCCTGTTACTAACATTGTAGGAGGGAAGATTCGTCTTTCGGAGATAACCCTGGAAGATAGCTTACATCCATTCCGAATACTACCGGAAGTTCAAGCTCAAAACCCAGGACACACACCGGGAACATTATTTCCAACCCCAAAACACACACCGGAAGGATCATTTCCAACCTCGGAGATAACCCCGAGTTTTGTCCTTGGCGATAACCCCAAGGAATGCTGTTGCAGTTCCAATGATAACTCCAGAAATGCTTGTTTCAAACACATGTTATCAGCTTCAATCTCAAACCTCCTGCCAAGACACTCATACCTCAGACCCGGAGCTAACACCGGGTAGACAGGCACATTCACAAGATGACCTTGCGGCATTCAAACACTTGCAGTAGTCCAATCTCAGATGTAACCCTGAGCAACGTCTACTTTTAGCTCAAACCGGCGATAACCCCGGTGAGGAAACAAACATCATCTTGCCACCTCAACATTTCCTCTCATAAGATGACATTGCGGTATACAAACAAGTAGTCCAATCTCAGATGTAACCCTTAGGAACGTCTACTTTTAACTCAAACTGGCGATAACCCCGGCGAAGAGTCAAACGTCATCTTACCCCTTCAACACCTGCGCGTCGTCTCAACACTTCATACATACATACATACATCCAACAATGTCCCACAAGAACCGAGGAGTTACAATCCTGAGTGACTATTACGCATGACAGTACCTTGGATAGAATTTGAAGCTTGAAGACCATGGGCATGGACCCCTCTTTCTGACTTCGTACAACCTCTAATCCATGTCATTGTGTAACTCTCGACACAAGCAGTTCGAAGAAGGTCACATATACCTCATTCGGATGCTCAGATTGAAGTTCTGCAAGTTCAAGCAGACATTACAGTGAACGAGTGCACGTACTTCGAGACGACGAGACCTGCAAAGCCCGGGGCCACCTCGACCAGCCGTAGGTGTAACTGCGGCTACCGCAGGTACACCTGCAGCCATCAGTTTATAAATATAGACCTTGGGGTTAGCCATTTGAAAGAGAGAAGGGAGAGAAAAGGCGAGAAAGCCCTGTCCAATTTACTCTATACACACCCATATTGAGTGTTTCCTCAGTTTAAACATCTGTTAGCTCACATATAGCTATCTTTTATTCGGTGGGAGCCGAGTGTTTATCCACATAGAGACATGGAAGTCTATATTGGCAGCCCACTGTAAGCCTTCTTACATTCTATAAAGCCTTTATTTTCATATTAGCACACAATGTTATACACATTGAGAGTCGTGTTTTGTGTGTTTGCCCGAACTTCGGTCCGTGGTTTTCATTTCTGTTTGTATATATATACTTATGTATATGTATATGTATATATTTTATATATGGACTAACATTATCGAGTTATGCCTCGATTGAGCCTAGACATATGTCTGGAACGTTTACTTGCTTTTATATATATATATATATATATATATATATATATATATATACATATATATATATATATATATATATATATACTTATATGTATAAATTGTGGTGGACTATGTCTCATGAGCCTGTACTTATGTGGAGCGTTTCTTTGATTTTATATATATATATATTATATATATAATTGTTGTCAGACATATCAGATGAGCTTCGGATTTACATCCAGTCGCGTTCTCGCTTTTATATATATATATATATATATATATATATATATAAAGCAGTAAATGCTCCTATATACAATCCGAGCTCATCGATATTTCTCGAACAATTATATATATATATATATATATATATATATATATATTCACATTTCATCCTCACCAGAGTTTACTTACGTGGCGCTTGATTGCTTTTACGACTTTATTTACATTTCTTCCCACCTAGAGTTTACTTCTTGGTGGTTGATCATGTCCATATATATATATATATATATATTTACTTTTTCGATCCCCATGGAGTTGTTTCGTGGTGGTTGATCATGTCTATATATATATATATATATATATATATATATATATATATATATATATAATGTTTTTTATATATATATAATCGCTTCTCGCTTTTCCATACAACTGCAGTGTCATGTGAGCTTTAGGAATCATGTGATCACAGATTCAAATTTATTGAATCTTAGCTTGATTCCCGTGATGGACATTTTTTCAAATTATAGCGACTTTGTACATTATTTACGATTATCTCAATTTCGTTGGATGGTCATTATGCCCATGTATGTTATCATTCGGAGAAGGAGGACAATGACGATCCTTCCATCACCTGCAATCCATCGAGACTTTGCCCTTGACAATTGGAGCAAAGACTCCATGCATTTTAGTCGACGAGGTAAAATGGGCGTAAAATCCCTCCGCCTCAGTAGATAACTTTAATTTCTTTCTTTTCTTTGATGATTAGCATTTATTTATCAAGTACATGCTAACACTTTTGTATGATCAAACAGATTGCATATATTAAGTGAAAGCATACTTTGTTTCAGACTCAATTTAGATGTGCTCTGTATTTCTTGCGATGAGGTGCCTTCTCTCCACAAGGACTGTAACTTTGATGCAAAGTTAGACTCAGACTTGATGGATATGCAAGAGGACATTGAGACACCTCAGGAGATTAAGGAATGGGTCGTAGACAAACCTAAACCCAACCTTGACCAAACCACTTCTTTCAATCTTGGAACCTTAGAAAACCCTAAGCTAATCCAAATTGGTTCAGACCTTACCACAAATCAGCAGAATGACATGGTTGCACTATTAACCCAATTTCAGGATGTGTTTGCATGGTCTCATGAAGACATGGTGGGTTTGTCCAGTGACATTATTCTTCATCGCCATCCCATCAAAGAAGGATTCAAGCCAGTTAGGCAAAAACTCAAGCGATTGAAACCTGAGTGGAGTTTAAAAGTCAAAGAAGAAATTGTGAAACAATTTCAAGCTGGCATTATCATGGTGTCTACATATCTGGAGTGGATATCCAACATAGTTCCCGTGCCTAAACCAGGGGGAAAGGTGCGAGTCTGTGTGGATTACCAGGATTTGAACAAAGCTTGCCTCAAAGATAGCTTTCCCGTGTCCTTTATCCACATCCTTATTGACAACACTGCTCAATACGGCATGTACTCCTTTGTTGATTGCATTGCGGGGTACCATCAAATTATGGTCATTGAGGAGGACCGTGAGAAAACTGCATTCATCATGCCTTGGGGAACTTTTTGCTAGAGATGGTTGTCATTCGGCCTCATCAATGCTGGGACAACCTATCAGTGAGCTATGATGGCTCTTTTCCACGATTTAATGCACAAGGAGATAGAGATCTACGTGGATTACATCATTGTCAAATCCCGAAGGGAGGAGGACCATTTAGACCATCTCAGAAAGCTTTTCAACAAGTTGCGTAAGTACAACTTGAAGTTGAATCCAGCCAAGTGCGCCTTTGGTGTTAAGTCAGGCAAGTTACTAGGTTTCCTAGTCAGCCACAAAGGGATTAAATTGGATCCTACCAAAATCCAGGCTATTAAGGAAATGCTCATTCCTCAGACAGAGAAGGAAATATGGGGATTTTTGGGAAGAATCAACTTCATTAGCAGGTTCATTTCTCAACTCACAGCAACCTGTGAGCCAATCTTCAAATTGCAAAGGAAGAACTCCTTCATGAAATGGAATGATGAGTGTCAAAAAGCCTTCCTCATAATCAAAGAGCAGTTGGTTAACGCTCTTATTTTGGTACCACCGAGGGATGATGTTCCCCTGTTCATGTACCTGTCCATAAATGACAACGCCATGTGCTATATGCTGGGGAAAAAAGATGATAGAGGACAAGAACGAGCTATCTATTACCTCAGCAAAAGATTCAGCACCAGTGAACACAATTACACTCTGATTGAGAATACTTGTTGTGCTTTAGCATGGGCTTCCATGAGGTTACAGCATGACCTCCATGGTCACACAACACATCTCATATCCCACGTGGATCCTCTCAAGTATGTGTTCAGTAAGCCCATACTGAATTGTCGACTATCCAGATGGCAGTTGATCCTAAAGCAATTTGACATCGTCTACATGACGCAAAAGTCTGTCAAAGGTCAAAGAATTGCAGATCAACTGGCCGCCGCAGCTGCAGGGGACTACAAACCCTTAGAAACATACTTCCCCGATGAAGGGGTAATGACAGTTCAGCAACAACATCAGTACGATACATGTTGTATGTGGAAAATGTATTTTGATGGAGCTGTTAACACAGAAGGATCTGGAGCTGGAGCAGTCCTAGTATCCGGTACGGGGGAGCAGTATCCCATCGCCATCAAATTACAGTTTGTCAGCACCAACAACACAGCTGAGTATGAAGGCTGTATCATGCGGCTAAAACTTTCCCGTTCAATGGGCATCAGACGGTTAACTGTCTTTGGGGATTCTGAATTGGTAATCAGACAATCCACGAGAATCTATCAAACCAAAGAATTACATTTGCTACTTTACCATCGGCAAGTTCTACAGATGGATTTGGAGTTCGAAGAAATCTCCTTCTTACACATTCCTCTTAATAGGAATGATTTTGCGGATGCATTAGCAATGTTGGCCTCCTTGGTTCACATACTTGACAAGGAAAACATGCCAAGTATTACAATTGCAATGTAAAAAGCCCCAGTCCATGGGAACTATGTTGGAGAAGTATCGGATGAACTACCTCCCATTCACAACCCTTGGTATCAACACATCAAGGAGTAAATACGAGATGGATCTACACCCGCTGAGGCGAGCCTAACTGAGAAGAGGCAGATCCATCGACTTGCTATGAAATTCTACCTGAGCGGAGATGCACTCTACAAAAGAGATGCAGGATTAGGTCTCCTCAGATGTCTGGATAAAGATCAAGCTCAGAGACTCATGGATGAGATCCATGGTGGAGTATGTGGCCCTCACATGAGCGGACCCCTACTTGTCAAGAAGATCTTTAGAACAGGGCATTATTGGCTTACACTCAAAGCTGACTGTGATGATCACGTCAAGAGGTGCTATCAATGCCAAATTCATGGGAATGTTATACACGCCCCTCCAAGGGAACTCCACAATATGAGTTCGCCATGGCCCTTTTCAATGTGGGGAATGGACGTGATCGGGCCCATCGAGCCCAAAGCCAGTAATGGACATCGATTCATATTCACCATGATTGACTACTTCACCAAATGGGTAGAAGCAGCATCCTTCCCCGGGGTTACTAAAGAAGTCATCATTACTTTCATCAGAAACAATGTTGTTTATCGATATGGACAACCAGAGGTCATTGTGTCAGACAATGCTAAAAACCTCAACAAAAAATGATGGAGGAGTTATGCAGAAAATTCCACATCAAACACCTTAACTCCGTCATCTACCGTCCAAAGATGAATGGTGATGTTGAAGTGGCTAGTAAAAACATCAAAAAGATCATGCAGAAAATGTTCGCCAATCATAAAGTATGGCCTAACCTCTTGCCTCTGATTTAATTAGCCTACAAAACTTCCATGCGTACTTCCACTAGGGCAACCCCCTACTCATTAGCCTATGGAATGGAAGCAGTGCTCCGCATAGAGGTGGAAATGAAATCCCTCAGAGTGTTGGTGGATGCTCAGTTAGATGAAGATCAATGGGTACAAGACAGGTATCACCAATTGTCTCTAATAGACGAAAGGTGAACCGCGGCTATCTTCCATGGTCAGTTATATCAACAAAGGATCGCACGATCCTACAATAGAAAAGTCCAACTACGGCAGTTCAAACAACATAACTTGGTTTTAAAGAAGATAATTGACAACCAAGATCAATCTAAGGGAAAATTCGCTCCTAACTTGGAAGGCCCATTTATTGTCAAGGAGGTATTGACAGGAGGTGCTCTCAGATTACAGGAAATGGATGGAGATGAATTTCCACAGCTTATCAACTCGAACACCGTGAAACGGTACTATGTCTGAAGTTACCATCAAACAAACATCCTGGTTTTGATCATCAAATCACCATTCATTTCGGTTTTGAACCCTCTCCTTTTTACATACTCTTCTGCCCCTCAGGGAAATATACACTTGATAAGTGTATTTTATATACGCGATTTAATGTCCAATTCATGCTTATTTGTTGCTAATTTCTTGGGATCATGTTCAATTTCACTTGTTTTATGTCATTTCATGTGTAGATTGGTGGTTGTGGCATTCAACGTACAATTGGTGATATTCGGTGCGATTGGAATCAAATGGAGCGTAATTGGAAACAAGTCTGCATAGCAACATAGTCAGTTAATAGAATACACCACGTATGTATGGCATGCACACTTATACACCCGCCTTGTATGGGTTCTTACAATTTAGTTAACAGGAGCATGGCCCATCAAGGTGCAATATATAACTCATACACTTACCGGCTGGGGTCCTTATTCGAGCAAGACAGGAAGGCGGGCCCAGACGGGCGGCGTCCATAAAGATAAACCCACGTGAAGGGGATGGAAATTTTTGAGTGTCCTATTTTGGTTATAATTCTTCTTGGGCACGAATTTTAGCTATTTGTATGGCATTATAACTCTAATTGATAGAGAATTCGGCTGGAGTTTTATGCTAGATATCTATTACTCTATCAAAAACAACAAGGAGATTAGAGAGAAAAATTTACGAAGATCTAAGCGGAGTTTTGGATAGCAAGTGTGGAGGAGTATTTCGAGGAGTTTTTCAAGAAAATTGCGATTTTAGTCTACGTGAAGGGTGTTCTTCAATATTTTTCGTGTTAGATTATTATTTGTAATTGGAAGAATGATTTCTATGATTTATTCAGTGTTTATTTCGTTTATTATGAACTAATTCACTTTTTAGGCTTGTGATGGATCTTTAAGTGAATCGATGGTTTTGTAAACTTTGATTTCCAATTTAATAAGCTATCTCCAGTTTATCTATATTAATTTGTGCTTGAATTTATGAATTGCCTGATCAACAATTCTTTGTGGAGTTGGATGGAATCGAGAGAGGATATTCAAATCTAGACCTAGTTGATATAAAGCATGTGTTCGGATTTTGTTAGTAGCTTAAACTTGATGAGTGTTAAGGTAGAGATATGCTTGACAATCGCATGTAATCGAATAGAGAACTTATTCTTCAACCTTCTTCAATTGTAATTCACATAGAGATATAGTGGGTTAGTTGATTAAGGTGTTTAACAGATTTTTATCTTAATTGTGGATTGAAGTTAATAAGGTATTAGTGCATCGAGAGATGGTTAATACTACGTTCGTGTTCTTGATTAATAAACTGGGATAGTGCATTAAATTGGGATAAAGGTGTTAAAATCAAAGTGAAACTTAGGGTGAAATCATAAGTCTAATTCTCCATTAATTGTTTGAAAATTTAGATTTTGATATTCGTGGTTATTTTGTGTTAATTAAATTGTTTTTAAATTTTAGTTTCGTTAAGTTAAATTATTGAGTTTGATTTGTTTAAAAATTAGGGTTAATAGAAGATTAGTAATTGTAAGTTAAGGTTATTGCTAATTAATCTCTGTGAGAACGATACTCTACTCATCACTTTATTACTTGTTGACCACGTATACTTGCGTGTTGTGCGTAATTAGATTTTACCCAACAATACTTCAAACCAGCAGCCTGGTTTCACCTCATTTCAAACCTTGCATATAATTTCGGTTATCCTGAAGACGGGATTAAACCTTTCACACCTGCAGTTTATCCTGAAGACGGGATTAAACTTTTCTACGCTTACAGTTTGTCCTGAAGACGGGATCAAACTTTTTTCACACCTACATTTTATCCCCATTATGGGATCAAACTTTCTTCTCCCTGTAGTATAGCCTGCACATGGGATTCACACTTCTCTTTGGCTGTGATTCGTCCTGAGGGGCGAACTACGTCGACCTGATCTCCCTGATACCCGGGGGTACGTAGGCAACCATATTCTATATGGCCCGGTCGCAATAAAAAAAATAACAAAAACATTTATGCCCTTCCTCTACAAATATAAAAACAACAAAAATACTTCTACACCCTTCTTCACCAATAAAGCTTATGCCTTTCGCATTCAGCGTTGAACCTCTTACACCAGGTTCAAACTATGAAGACTTGATCTCCTCTTCAATAGGAGTACGTAGGCAGCCATTTATGGTTCAGTCTAACCCCTACCAGAACAAAAATGCTTGTCACACGGTACTGGGATCAACCTTCAATTCAACACATTTCATCGGTTTCAGATCAAATGGATGGAATAACCCAACCTCTTCTCAAAAATAGAAGATTCAGTGACCATCTAAGCTGCGATCGTGACTCAAAGAGCAATACCAACCCATAAGAGATGGAATTAACTAGGCTTCTCACAAATAGAAGTACTGGCGACCATCTGTGGTGCGGTCAATCTCAGAGAGGAAAAACCACCCTCCTCTCCACTTTTCCATACAGATACCAGTCCCAAGACACCAAAGATGGTAGGGAATTACAGAAATCAACGATCCATTCTGAGAGATTTTGCGACGTCTCAATGTCCACCTATCAAGGATAAGTTCAGAATGCATCAAGATCACAAAGCCCTGGAGAAACAGGCAAATATCAAGCAAGTATCAAGGCATAACTAAAAGGGAAGTGAATCAAAATATATTTCCCTGCCATACATAATACTGTTTGATATATATACATATGTGTTGTACATGACAAAATGGCTAAGCTAGTCTGTGCAGGAAAATACAAAGCTATCTACATATCTGTATAAATGCGGACTATCAGATCTAACATGGCATCCCTCTCTGAAGACGGAGGTAACGTTGCAAGCTCCTGCCCAATGGTATCTACATGAGCTAGCAGATCAGAGGCTAACTGCATGGTGGCATAATGCTCATCAATGTATGCACTCATGTCGACAAGACTGACAGTCATCTAGGATCTCATTGAAGTGTTGTCTGCAATGGCCACATCCCTAGCGGATAAGGCGGCATCCCGCTCCACAATCAATGCATCCCTGGCTAATCTAGCCTCATCCCTCTCTAACAGAGCGACGTCTCTCCCATCAAGAGCTCACAACATCGCGCCCTAGCCCGATCTCTATCATAGGTCATCGGATGTAAGCTCTGCTCCAAATGTTGTCTTAATAATCTTTGAGTAACAAGTGGCACTTTTCGGGGTGGAGAATCCATCACAAATCTTTGGTAGCCCAATGAATCAAGTCATCAATGGGAATGTCAGCCTCCTCTATAGGCTCCTCATCATCGGAATCAGTCCCCTGCACTGTGGATACTACCGCAACCCAATGCGATCTCTGTCTCCATCCATGCAGAATACTCTGCGAACAACGCGGATGGTGACGAAAACTCTCACTCATGGCCGATCCCAACAGGCATACAACCTCGATCTGTCCTCCGCTGATAAACGGTGTGAAGCGAAGCGCTGACTCACTGCCCCCTCATAAGGGTGAAAATCCTGAAATTGGTCAAACTGACACATCATGACCAGTGGATGGTAAGTAATCATGCCCCTCAATCCAGCCAGAGGGAGATAATTCATGCCCGGAGCATGAGTAATGAAGTTGTAGGGTGAGCTAAGCCCTGAACACGACAATATAGCAAAAGGGTCTCTAATCCCTGCTAGGAAAGCTGACCACGATGCAGCATTTGTATACTCCGCAGGCTGAAAGGAGTATGACATGGCTATATCATAGGTAAAACAAAACCCCTGCCGTCTGAGTGTGTCAATCGGTCTCAAGTGTGACATAAACCACACATACAGCATGACCGAGCTACCTGTGAACACTCCTGTCGGATAAGTGTAGCAGTATGTAGCTGACCTCAGAGTCTCTGCAATGATCATCGGTATAATGGTATGACCCTCCCTGAGAGCTCTCACTGCCATAATGACGTCGATATCCAGCTTATCCATATATCGTGGCATGAAGACGTATGACAATACGCACAATAGAAGCACATCCACTCTGGCTGAACGCCAATGATCCTCCGATGTGGTGAAATCCTCGGAATGCCGTGTATAACTATCCTCAGAGCCAAATCTGTCAAACAGAAAATGCTGGGATATCACGTGGCCGGATGTAATCTCGTCCTGTACCACTCTACGTCTCAATCCGGTGAGGGTCATGAACTGTCTGCTAATGTCTCTGATAGCCATATGCACGCAAGGTCTGTCCAGCAGCAGCATCGTCAATCGTGCATACTCCTCCAAAGTAGGGGTCAACTCCTGGGTCCCAAATCGAAAAACATGCCTCTCCGATACCTAGTGCTCTAGCATACCCTCTACAAATCATGTGAGAACATGAAACATCAACAGGGTTATAGTATGCTGCAGCAAATCATCTACGATCACCATGTATGATGGTGATATACCATCATACCATGAGAGCATACCAGATACCACCAAAAATGGTGGGGTACAATCAATACGGCTAACTGTCAAAGAAGACATCTGTACGGGCCATGTCATAAGACCATCCAGGGGTCAATGCCGAATATCTCTAGACATACATATGCATAACAATAATATGCATGATACAATAGATGGCAATATTATATAGGGAATGGAAAACTGTATATATATTCCTAAGTATATCATCATCTAATACATCTCTGTACAGCTAAAATACAGGGAAATGGGGCGAAGCTACCCAACATCTAACAGAGGCCTATCAAAAGATATAACGAGAATGTGGCGAAGCTACCCAACAGCTAACAGAGGCCTATCAAAAGAGATAACGAGAAATACATCAGAAAAAGTCAATGGTGTCGATGTCTACATCATCGATCCTATCCACCTGATGTAACTCCTCCTGAGTTACTAGATCTCTATCTACAAGGATGTCAAGCCGATACAGGGGAGGATCTGCACCGAAAAAGCCATATGGGTCACCTGAGGGGCCAGCGCCAGAGCTGGAAGGATCAAAAGTATCTACCTCTAAAGGATCTCTGCCCAAATGCCGAATGAAAAGATGTGTTCGGTCTAGCTATCAGGTCAATCTGTCAATCTGTGTCACATGAGTCGGATCTCTGACACAGGCTAGCCAATCTATCATCATCACGAATCCTGAAACCATATCCCCCATAAACTGTGTGGCGCGGGTTTGAGCTCCAATAGTACGAGGGATCCACCAATGTTGGAATATCTCCTGAGTGCAGGGGCCCTCTGACAATGTAAAACCGTCAATCCCCAACAATGGGATGTCAATGATGGGTGACTGCAAAATAGTCCAATAACACCTGGCAGAAGGCAAGATCGGCATGTGAATCTCTCCTGTAGTGCTCCTGATAGCACGCTCTCCTAAATAGAGCTCCCATCCTCCATCTGTGAAGAGAGAAATCCTGCGGGTGGAAATGACGTACTTAACTCTAGTCGGCTATCCATCCTCAAATCTAACTCCCAAATGCTCTCCAGAGTAGGGAACCAATGTGATAACATCCGCTGTCAACAACTCCAGCTGTAGGTGACAATGAGTGAAACCCTCAGCAACAGGGACCTCCGCCAGTATAGAATGATGCCATCTCCGTCGTCGTGGATAGGTGTCTAAACCTAACACGCTCACAGGACGCAAACATGGAAGCCTCTCATAGGCCCAAAACTGCCAACACAAAGGCAACATCTGCTATCAGTCAACACTCTTAACCTGTACACAGGAAAAGACAAGAGAAAAACTCACCAGCAAAAATGGGTAGAATCCTAACCACGCCTCGGTCAAGCCCTGCGACTGCATGCGCATTCCCCTGAGGAAGTAGGTAAAGGTGTAGGAACCCCAATCATACTCTCCTACACGGTTCACGTGTTGAGTGGCGCTGATCAAAGCGAAGGTCACTGTAGAGGAATTATCTTCTATAAAGTAGCCCCTAATGATCATCAGGAACAATCGCCGAAGAATGTGATCCCTGACTCTCACATCATTGGGTATGGGCTCACTCAATAGCCCGCTCATAGCATCTACGCTCAAAGGACCTGTACGAACAATCCTGCCCTTGAGCGCCTCCGTCGGAACTCCCAATAAGGATCTGACGGCAGTAGGGATAATATCCACCGTGCAAGGCACTGGCTCCCCTCCAAACTACATACCTGTGATAAACCGCCAATCCATCGGCATCATCATCACCTCATAGTCCAGTAAATGGAGTGACTGAGTCTGGTGAAACCACCGCTCAAACAATGCCCTGAGGTAACCCAGGGACAGCGACGAGGAAGAATGGAGAAGAACGCACCAAATCCTGAGCCATGTACAATCGCTCTATAGTCATCATGCAAGGCCTGATACATAGAGTGGATGCTAAACCAGTTCCCTCGAGGCTGTGTGAATTCGGGAACCTACAACAAATACAGATCGACATCAGAATCCTTAACTACTTATCGATAGGAAATAAGGAAGATTAAAGATCTAACTTCATACCTCATTTGAGTGCAGGTATGCTGAAGGATGCCTACTCAAGTCACCCAGAAGATCTGGGTTCGTCACTTGAATACCTGGCAATTCCCTATGGGGAACACGTACAGCAGGAGCAGGAACCTCAATTGGTACGTCCTCCTCCTAGTCCTCGACAATCGTCACTTCAACCCAGATAGGACGTATCATCGCCTTCACTAAACGACGAGGCTGTCTGACAGACCAGCGTTGAGGCTCTTCAGAAGCCCTCCTCCGTACACCTGAAGTGGTCCTACAAGAACTACTCGGCTGATCCGAATTCATAATATCAGGACAACAAGTCTCTACATCACCTCAGAAAGGGTGTGGTAAATTCTTACCTGGAGTTTTTCAAGATGCATTTTATGCATTACATGCATGCATGCATTTTTTTAACATACGTCTACAGTAGAGTTAAAAATTCATGACTACTCAATTCCTACATTCTGGAAAAATTTTGCCCTATCCCCCTTTGTAAATGGGACTATCCACATACACATAGGCATGACTAGGTGGCCATTCAGTAGCACACCTATACACAGTCATATACATCCTACATACATTATCACATCACAGTAAAAAATCCGTAAGTGTAGTCTAATTACCAGGATTATTTTACTTCTCTACCTTTACTCATTTGTCCTCAGATAGGATAAGAAATGACAGTAAAAGGTGCCAATTTGGCTGTTTCAAAAGTTAAATTTTTTCACATCATTATGTTCAGCATGGTTTAATACAAACATTTGCTATGTTGAATATTTTTTATCAAATCATATCAGCATGCATATTCACTACTATGTGTCTAAATGCATTTCATGTGATAAGTCATTTCCAATCGGATAAAATTGAAAAAAGTACATGCATATGTTACCGGAGATGATGAAGAACGCTTATGCGGTGGCGAGAATATGCGAAAAGTTGCCGAACTCAATGCAGATCCCGAAGAAGAGCTCTCAAATTTCCTTTGCGGTATAGCTTGAAAATGACTTATGAAAGCAACCTTTGGGCTTTACATAGCCACGGTTGGGTTGCTTGGTCCACTACTGCACTCTGCGGTGTACACATAGCACTCCTACGTGGGTTACACACTCCGACTCTCTCCGATTAGAGTTGCAAAGGAGGTCGCATGTTGAAAAGGCCAAATCGGAACAAAATGCTACGCGATTGAGCGGAATAGCCTGGAATCCTGGTTTTGTACGGGTCGAATTGAACTCCGTCATCTCATTGGTATTCGCTTTGAATCGGGGTATATTATATCGATGAGCTCGACTTTCACAAATCATGCTCTAAATACCCCACAAAGGTCGATGTCAGTCATTACGGTCACAACCCTAAACCTCCCAAATGAGGTTACAACGAAAACCACGAAATGGTAAACCTCCCTACGAAAATTACAACGCCAGAAATTACTGAATCGATGAAGTATTCCGGCGGGGTCATAACGCACGCCTTTTCATGCATCTACGTATCCCGTGAGGGGTTACAATAACATTCTCAACCATTGATACACACATCAATGAAGGTCAAGCAGCCTTGACGTCAGTTCAGCCGATGGCAAGTAAACCCATCGAAATAACTCATACATGTATCCCCGGTGGGGGTTTACAACGCAATGTGACCATTGACACATACATCAATGAAGGTCAAGCAACCTTGACAATGCACCCAACAGGGATATATCCGGTGATACATACATCAGCGAAGGTCAGGCAACCTTGACAACAACAGACTGTTGGCATTAACTCCGACAGAATGAGGGAATATGTTATACACATCCTCAAACAGACAAAGCTTTATCCCCACAGATCTCTTGCATACAAGAGGCACCTCTATGGAATATAAGCCAGTGTCTAGGATTCGAGACTTTGGTGATAGCCTCAATATCAACATCCTTAAAGACTTGGATCGAATGTCTGAGCCATCACTGATTGTCATCCCGGCAGGATTACCAGGAAACCGACAGTCATTTCAATCATGCATCACACATTTGCATCATGTTGCCGTGCATAGCATCATGTTTACCTTTCTTGCATTTCAAGTGTCTAGGATTCTTTATCCTATCCATGCTTTGCATTGGATGAATATGATAAAGAGGGGCATCTGTAGACACTCAAAATTTTCTACTTGCCTGTTACTAACATTGTAGGAGGGCAGATTCATCTTTCGGAGATAACCCTGGAAGACAGCTTACATCCATTCCGGATACTACCGAAAGTTCAAGCTCAAAACTCGGGACACACACCAGAAACATCATTTCCAACCTTGGACATAACCCCGAGTTTCATCCTTGGCGATAACCCCAAGGAATGTTGTTCCAGTTCCAGCGATAACTCCAAAAATGCTTATTTCAAACACATGCTATCAGCTTCAAGCTCAAACCTCCTGCCGAGGCACTCATACCTCAGACCTGAAGATAACACCTGGTAGACAAGCACATTCACAAGATGAACTTGCGGCATTCAAACACTTGCAGTAGTCCAATCTCAGATGTAACCCTGAGCAACGTCTACTTTCAACTCAAACCGGCGATAACCCCGATGAGGAGTCAAACGTCATCTTACCACCTCAACATTTCCTCTCACAAGATGACATTGTGGTATATAAACAAGTAGTCCAATCTCAGATGTAACCCTGAGTAACGTCTACTTTCAACTCAAATCTGCGATAACCCCGGCGAAGAGTCAAACGTCATCTTGCCCCTTCAACACCTGTGCGTCATCTCAATACTTCATACATACATACATCTAACAATGTCCCACAAGAATCGAGGAGTTACAATCCCAAGTGACTATTACGCATGACAGTACCTTTGATAGAATTTGAAGCTTGAAGACCATGGGCATGGACCCCTCTTCTTGACTTCGTACAACCTCTAATCCATGTCATTGCGCAACTCTCGACACAAGCAGTTCGAAGAAGGTCACATATACCTCGTTCGGATGCTCGGATTGAAGTTCTACAAGTTTGAGCGGACATTACAAAGTGCCTGCGGGTGCACGCGTGCTTTAGAGACGACGGGACCCATGAGCTCGGGATACCTCAACCACCGCGGTACACTGCGACCATCGATCTATAAATATAGACCTTGGGGTCAACCATTTGAAAGAGAGAAGGAGAGAAAAGCGTGAAGCCACCCCTAATTTACTCAGACACACACCCATTGAGTGTTTCCTCGGTTTAAACATCTGTTAGCTCACATATAGCTATACTTTTATCCTTTGGTGAGTGTTTATCCACATAGAGTCATAGAATTCTACATTGGCGTTTCACTATTGTGACGACCCCAAATCCGGGTACTTGAAACCCTAAACTTCGGTTCTCCACGATACCATTTCTTTAAAATTTGAATAATACTAAATAATAATATAATTGAACTTAATTTACATACATCAAAGTTTACTTCCCAGTGCGTGACCTTCAAATACATTCCTTACAATACACGACAATAGATTCCATTGTCTTACTAACTATAACCATTAACTCATACTAAATCTCATTCGAGCGACTTTTCTTTTCCCTTGTTAGGTGCACGAGCCTTCGTTCGATCGTGCGTAATCGAAAACATTTAGTTTAAGCAAGGATGAGCATTTGAGTGCCCAGTAAGTAATAACAATTATATATATATAATTTGAAAGAATATAAGTATTCTCTTTACATAACACTTCTACAACGAATCAAAAGTTGTGAAGTAATCAGACTTGATAAAAGATTCACATAACCACTCTCTTTCAATTTCTTGAAATTAGGCTCCACCCATGAATAGGGTTTAAGAAACATACTATGAACATTCTTTTCATTTTCGAAAAGGTTTAGCGAAATTCATCCATAAACCATCATAACTTACGGACACGGAGGGGGATGATCGGCCCGTTGTACCTGTATTGATCAATACTACATAACTTGACGACATTCATCGCTTCATCCTTTGTCCGTAAGCGCATAAAAATTTTCCCATTATCGGGATGTTCATACATGCACGTTTCCAAACCCGAAGGTTTTAATCTTGCTTCAACAATAATATGTAATTCAACATATATGTATACGGGTAATTGACATGGTATATCAACATGTGAATAAATGCCATGATTATCCAAGTGGGGACACTTGTATAACCATTTAGAAATCAACTTAACGAAATATATATCCGAGCTAACATGTTGATAATCAAAGCGTATATAATGCATGCGGGGAATATAATAATTACGAAACTTCTTACTCATGTCCATTGCATAAAGGAAATGCAAAGGTAGGATACTTTTTGATTCTTTGATTACAAATCTCAACTTAGATCTTATCTCTTTATCACAACCTATCTATCAATAAACAGGTCATTCGTCCGATTAGAACAATATATCATAACACATAAATCTTTGTCAATTATGGTTGACACGTAGTCTAATTATGTCATCACATAATCGCGTTGATCATACTTTTAGTTCACATTCTATACTTTTATACATTTTTCAAATATCTCATCCATGTTCTTACAAATAGTCTTTTCTTTCTATTATAGGATCCGAGCGGGTTTTGCGTCTGGCAAACGACTTTATCGGTACATAATGAGTCTAAGACTCTTATTCATACCTCAACATCTCAGTAAATATCGGACATTTTACTTTTTAATCATTTTCTAATTTTTCCGAAATTGAAAAATTTAAAATAAATCAAATCATCACTCAAGGCTTATAGTGATATAATCTGTTACTATGGGTGCTCTTCACCAAATCTCGGACTTCATAACTTAGGTTCTCTAATCGACTAGGTTTGACCGGGATATCACTTTCAAACATCGAAATTATAATTACATGATTTAAACAATAAACAATTCCATTATTAATAATTAATTTATATTAACTATTAATGAAACCATTGCCAAAATATAAAAGTTATTTATAATAACTCAAACTATTTTTAAAACATTTATATTACCCTTAAATGATTTTTAAAACAATTAAAATCATTTTTAAATAATCACCATTAATATATAAAATATTAATGTACTATTCATCCAAATATTAAAAGTCATTAATTATAACTTAAAATATTTTTAAATCCTTAATATCCTCTTTAAATGATTTTTAAATAAATAAAACCATTTTTAAACTATTTATTTAATATAAATATTAAATAAACTTAATATCACAAATCATTAACTAAATATCATTAATATATAATTATTAATGAAATTGTCTTCTAAATATTAAAAGTTATATTTTATAACTCAAAATATTTTCTTATACCATAAAATAATTTTTTCATGATTTTTCATGAATTAAAACTATTTTTAAATCATTTATTTAATATTATAATTAAATAAATAAATACCTTTATATTTCAAAAATATTAAATATTTATGAAATATACTCAAAATAATTAAAAACTATTTTTCGGACTTTAAAATAATTTTTCATAATTTATTTGGTATTTTAATAATTAAAAACTAATTTTTCTAATTTTTAAATTAATTTAGGAAAATAAAATGATAATCGTATCGCTAAAGGCATCTATAGCGTGACAGCAACCGTCATATAGGTGTTCTTGAGCTTCATGTCATGTCGATTGCACAAAAAGGTGCTAGTTTGACCGAGCCTTAAATCCATGATCTAACTTGTTTTTACGGACTTGCAAAAAACTTCAATGTTGTAAATACTAATGTAATACTACAACTATATACTCATTTCATGACCAAACAACAACAAATCAACTGAGAGATATGATCAATAGAAAACCTTGTCGGGGCGTGTTCTTCATGTTTACGGGTTGCCCGAAAAACTCGTCAACACAACACAACGTTAAATCGACCTTAGTGGTCTTAATCGTCGATCCGTACATGTTATAGGTGTTTTTATCGCGTCGGTGGCGTGAAGTATAACTTATAGAGAACATGATTAAATCAAGTTTCAAGTCTAAACATCAACAATACCAAAGATATAGATCATCAAACTCTCTGACAAAACTTGTATGCCAATTCTGGGTTTTCCAGAATTTCAAAACAGATCGTGCAGGCTACTTTGGGTCTTTATATCTTTCATTCTGAGTTTGATCTAAGTGATATATTGATTCCAGGTTGTAGATAACATGTAATACTACAACTCTATTACATATAAGGCATATAACAACAACAGATCCAACAGAAAGAGGCCGGTCAAATGTGACCTCAACAAGCGTTTTGAACATTTCGAAAAACCGGAAAGTTCTTGAAAGCGATTCGATCGATAGTAGTTTGACCATAAATAACTCCTAATCTACAACAGGTATGACCATGATTCTTTTTGCAGAATAAAGACAACATACCAGGCTACACATATTAAGCTTTAAACATCAAAAACTCTTAACAGGATGGGATCTACAGCCTCTGACATTCGTTGTTAGAACACAAAAAATGAAAATTTCCAGATTTTAAAGATCTTCAAATCCGAGCTTCTGAATGTTATGGAATCAACATCAAGCAACCCAGATCATCCTTAGACACTATAATCAACATGTTTTAACATTTAAACATAACATCTAACACCAAAAAGTTTAAGAAAATCAAGCTAGGGTTTATACCTTTTTATGCTTTGATTTTGATTTTTGGCTACTTATTTGTTATTGGTGTGAATGGGGCTTGTTTTTGACTGATATAATGAGAGAATTTCGTAGGTTTAAGCTTGGGAGAATGAAGCTAAGTGTTGTGTATAAATAGGCCAAAAATGGTGCATTTCTCTCTCTTGAATTCATAAAATAGTATTGAAATGATTATAGTGGTGATTTGATGGTAATACTACTGACCCATAGGTAATTTCTAGATGGATTGGCGGATTTTTGTGGACAAGTGGTAGCAATAAGACATAAATAATGCATTTTCCTTTTCTTTAATTTAAAAAAATAATTTTAAATACCTTGGATGCTAAAGTGGGATGATTCCCTTGTTTGAGAGCGATAGCATGTAGGTAAGTATGTTGGGCATCCTTGTTGCAAGATCCCATCAACAATGTAAGCAATAATACACTAAAATGACAACAAGGGTATTTTAGTCATTTCACATATAATTCAAAGGCATTTTTGTAAAAGGCCATTAAATGTAATATTTAACCATTAGATTATAATTCTTACCATTTACCAATTAATTTCTATCATTTGGTAAATTAAAACATTTATATAATAACATCGTAATTAAACCCGATAATTTTAAATTAGGGTTTCTATAAAAATTAGGGTTTTCTAATTAGGGTTTCTTAACGCCATCAATTAGGGTTTCTAATTGACCATTAGGATTCTCTAATTATCTCATGTATGTTCTAACACGGTCATTACAATCTCTAACTTCAACCGATTAGGGTTGTAATAATTAGGGTTTGTCTAATTATCGACAAACAACGATAATTAGGGTTTTCTTTCTAATTACTGAGGCATCTTATACACGATAACCTTCATATACATGAACTTCATATACACAGTCACTACTCACCATTTCTCATAACTAAGTTTAATAATTAGGGTTTTCACAAGACTAATAATATGCTATGACCTAATTGGTATCATTATCTTTCAATATTATCTGTCAATATTGCACATACACATTACATAATTATTGTCTTTGTAAAATCATTATAACAATAATATAATATTATTATTCTCATCTCTTGATCACAATCCCAATTTAGGATTTGGATCTCATATCGACTTCTCTTTCGCATATCAAGTTAAAATACTTGATTTAAATATTCGAACAATTCATATAATAAAATATATATTATATAAATTCTAATTATCACTTCATATATTATTTCCAATCATGTTATCATGGAAAATAATTAATAAAAATATTTACGCTTACAAAAATTAATTACCATAAAATATAATTTGTAGTAATTAATAATTCCAAAATTATTTCTAATTTTAAAAGAAATAAATATATTCGTATTTATCGTTCACTTATTCTCATCATTAAATAAAAAAAAAAAGTATCATAAATTTTCTTATTTATTTTATTTAGGAAATCTCAAGGTTATTACATTCACCTCCTTATATAAGGATTCCGTCCCCGGAATCACCGCTCTAAAACTCATAAGCATAAGGGTACATAGCACATATAATCATTGTCGTAGATCTCGATCATACTTGATCGAATCCGATCTTCTAACTATTCTCCATAACGCTTGTCTATCGATAAATGTAAATTTGATCTCTAAAAGAACTCAAATTCCTTCCTCAAAATTTCTTTAATAAAGTAATTTACTATATATATATATACAGAAAATCATATAAGACACATAAGTTATTCAAATAGCACTGGAGTTCTGTTTCCAAACATCCATCAGTATCCTCAATCACTGCTACGATATCATGAACGACCATAATGAAGACACTTACGGTTTATTTCGTTTGTCGCCTTATATCTTCTTTGTCATTTCTCGTATTCACATTCCTTATCTCATTTCTCCTCCTTGAAAAATCTTTCACCTTATACTCCATTGATTCACAAATAAAACATTCGCTTATACATTCTTGAATTGGGACAATTGGAAGAGATATGTCTCTTCGCGCCCACAAACTTTCTCTTTATCTCATTTCCTTTTATCGTATAGGTGATAAAAGTTATCTTTTGCCCTTTCTTATTATCTAACTATCATAAACGCTTCTCTTGTCACTTAATCCTCTATACCTAGCAATAAGATTGCCTTAAAGTCTTTAGCGCGTTCGACGTTCGATTATCTGGTTGATCTTACGTGGGTTTGGTTTTCGTTTTCGTCTCGGTGACATAATCATAAATTATTCTTCATTTCCTTACATTCTAAGCCTCATCGTTATCGTTCGACATATAACACAAAATTTTCTACTCAAATAATCATGTATTCCAAAATATTGGATTTGAAACTTGGTTTACTATATTAACCAATATTCAGATAAATATCTGCTACTTTTATAACAACTTACTTCATTAATCCAACTTGTGACACTCATGGTACTTCCAACCATAGCACCTCACATTAATAGAACTTAACATACCATAGCACATATTGCTTTAAACATCAAATTTATCCTTTGTGACTCAAAAGTCTCCGGATTTAAAATCTTGACCAACATAAAAGTTGAAAATAGTTCCATACTTATCACATATATTACATAACATAACCCATACTACCTATTTACTAAGCCTTCTTCTCGGACATTCATTCGCTCGATGTTCTTCCATTCCATAATTAAAACATCCACCTTTCTTATAGTTGGGGCAACGAGGAGAGGTATGTCCCTCACAGCCGCAATTATAACATATCTTCTTCCCTTTTTTTCTTATCAGGTTTTCCTAAGTCAGGATCTTCTATCTTTCTTTTTCCCTTACCTCTCGGAGCTGCACACGATGTGTTGCTTGAGGCTCCCATCTGGTCAATTTGGATTTTGAGCTTATCTTGCTCTTCCATTGTTTCTTTTAATGCTTTTCGCAGTTGAATATTAAGCAACTTTTCTATCTCCCACAACCTTTCTAGTGAAGAAACCTTGTTCTCCAGATCCTGCACTTTCGTTGATGCTTGGCGGCTTGACTTTAGTGTCTGAATCACTATCTGTCAAATCCACCATTTCTGGATCTGATACTACGTTTTCCACTATAGCCACCTCGTCCGATTTGGGTTCTTGGTAAGCTTCTATTTCAGCTGTTGGCCTTGATATTAGCTTGGGGGTATGGATCTGATCCTTCTTATTCCACATATCTTTTCCACCAGACATCTACATACATAAGTTACCCTGATTAGCATGTAGTATATATACACAGCAATCAAGAGTTCTATATACGTTGTCTCTTATTTTGTTTGACGATAAATTTATTCAATTCATCTCTATAAACACATCAACGCCTATCTTTCTCTGCCGAAAGGCAGCTCCATCCACTTCGCATCGAATCGCATAAAGGCGATGTCTATAGCCTGCTCCAAGGTATATATCTTGGTGTCTTTGGCTTCTATCTCAACCTTCAACTGTCCTATCTGTATCTCTCTCTCTCCAACCTCCCTCGTAACTCGGCTAATTCTATCTGTGTTCGATGAGCAGCGTCCTTGTACTGTTGTTCCAAAATCTGGAGAGTACGATTATGTGCCTCCGCCTGCTCAGCTCTAACCTTTAAGTCGTCGTTCCTAACTAACAAATCTCTTATCATCTCACTGTCTATGTACTCCTCGCTAGAGTCCATCGTCTCTTGGGTTAAGGAATTACTATTTTGACTTTCGTCATCCATCCTATGACCACAATAAACGAGACAACATCATTACTGAAATAAAATATATTCATCATTAAAATGAAGTAATATTTTATTTAGTACCACTTGATGAATCTTCTCGACTCATCATCTATCATATCCTATAATTCTTCACCAGAGTACTTCGTCTCCTGGTTCACTGAATATCTATCTTAACTTTCGTCCTCCATTCTACTAAGGTTATAACCTAGGTTTCGCATTCCTAACGTTTATAACCTCGACTTTGATACCAACTTTGTGATTTACCCCAAATCGGGTACTTGAAACCCGAACTTCGGTTCTCCACGATACCATTTCTTTAAAATTTGAATAATACTAAATAATAATATAATTGAACTTAATTTACATACATCAAAGTTTACTTCCCAGTGCACGACCTTCAAATACATTCCTTACAATACACGATAGATTCCATTGTCTTACTAACTATAACCATTAACTCATACTAAATCTCATTCGAATGACTTTTCTTTTCCTTGTTAGGTACTCGAGCCTTCAATTCGATCGTCGTGGCGAAAACATTTAGTTTAAGCAAGGATGAGCATTTGAGTGCCCAAAAAGTAATAACAATTATATATATAATTTGAAAGAATATAAGTATTCTCTTTACATAACACTTCTACAACGAATCAAAAGTTGTGAAGTAATCAGACTTGATAAAAGATTCACATAACCACTCTCTTTCAATTTCTTGAAATTAGGCTCCACCCATGAATAGGGTTTAAGAAACATACTATGAACATTCTTTTCATTTTCGAAAGGTTTAGCGAAATTCATCCATAAACCGTCATAACTTACGAGACGCGGAGGGTGATCGACCCGTTGTACCTTCATGATTGATCAATACTACATATAACTTGAACGACATTCATCGCTCATCCTTTGTCCGTAGAAAGCGCGTAAAAATTTTCCCATTATCGGGATGTTCATACATGCACTCGGTTCCAAACCCCAAGGTTTTTAATCTTGCTCAACAATAATATGTAATTCAACATATATGTATCGGGTAATTGACATGGTATATCAACATGTGAATAAATGCCATGATTATCCAGTGGGGACACTTGTATAACCATTTAGAAATCAACTTAACGTAATATATATCCGAGCTAACATGTTGATAATCAAAGCGTATATAATCATGCGAGAATATAATAATTAAACTTCTTACTCATGTCCATTGCATAAAGGAAATGCAAAGGTAGGATACTTTTGATTTCTTTGATTACAAATCTCAACTTAGATCTTATCTCTTTATCACAACCTATCAATAAACGGGTCATTCGTCCGATTAGAACAATATATCATAACACATAGTAATCTTGTCGATTATGGTCATTGACATAGTCTAATTATGTCATCACATAATCGCAGTGATCATACTTTTAGTTCACATTCTATACTTTTATACATTTTTCAAATATCTCATCCATGTTCTTACAGTAGTCTTTTCTTTCTATTATAGGATCCGAAGCGGTTGTGGCGTCTGCAAACGACTTTTATCGAATTACATCTTGAGTCTAAGACTCTTATTCTATACCTCAACATCTGTAAATATCAGACATTTTACTTTTAATCATTTTTCGAATTTTTCCAGAAATTGAAAAATTTAAAATAAATCAAATCTGTCACTCAAGGCTTATAGTGATATAAGCACACTATGGGTGCTCTTCACCAAATCTGGACTTCATAACTTAGGTTCTCTGATCAAATTAGTTTGACCGGATATCACTTTCAAACATCAGAATTATAATTACATGATTTAAACAATAAACAATTCCATTATTAATAATTAATTTATATTAACTATTAATGAAACCATTGCCAAAATATAAAAGTTATTTATAATAACTCAAACTATTTTTAAAACATTTATATTACCCTTAAATGATTTTTAAAACAATTAAAATCATTTTAAATAATCACCATTAATATATAAAATATTAATGTACTATTCATCCAAATATTAAAAGTCATTAATTATAACTTAAAATATTTTTAAATCCTTAATATCCTCTTTAAATGATTTTTAAATAAATAAAACCATTTTTAAACTATTTATTTAATATAAATATTAAATAAACTTAATATCACAAATCATTAACTAAATATCATTAATATATAATTATTAATGAAATTGTCTTCTAAATATTAAAAGTTATATTTTATAACTCAAAATATTTTCTTATACCATAAAATAATTTTTCATGATTTTTCATGAATTAAAACTATTTTTAAATCATTTATTTAATATTATAATTAAATAAATAAATACCTTTATATTTCAAAAATATTAAATATTTATGAAATATACTCAAAATAATTAAAAACTATTTTTCAGGACTTTAAAATAATTTTTCATAATTTATTTGGTATTTTAATAATTAAAAACTAATTTTTCTAATTTTTAAATTAATTTAGGAAAATAAAATGATAAGCGTCATTAGTTGGCATCTATAAGCGACGAGGCAAAATCATATAGGTGTTCTTGAGCTTCATGTCAGTGCACAAAGGTGCTAGTTTGACCGAGCCTTAAATCCATGATCTAACTGTTTTCCGGACTTGCAAAAACTTCAATGTTGTAGTACTAATGTAATACTACAACTATATACTCATTTCATGACCAAACAACAACAAATCTGTGAGATATGATCAATAGAAAACCTTGTCAGACGTGTTCTTCATGTTTTACGGTTGCCCGAAAAACTCTGTCAACACCAAGGTCAACGACCTTGTAGTGGTCTTATTACAGTCGATCGATGCATACATGTTATAGGTGTTTTATCGTCAAGTCATGAAGTATAACTTACGAGAGAACATGATTAAATCAAGTTTCAAGTCTAAACATCAACAATACCAAAGATATAGATCATCAAACTCTCTCGACAAAACTTGTATGCCAATTTACGGGTTTTCCGAATTTCAAAACAGTCGTCTGAAACTTTTTGGGTCTTTATATCTTTCATTACGAGTTTGATCTAAGTGATATATTGATTCCGGGTTGTAGATAACATGTAATACTACAACTCTATTACATATAAGGCATATAACAACAACAGATCCAACGAGAAAGAGGCGGTCAAATGTGACCTCAACAAATCGTTCTTGAACATTTCGAAAAACCCGAAAGTTCTTGAAAGCGGTTAAATTGATAGTAGTTTGACCATAAATAACTCCTAATCTACAACAGGTATGACCATGATTCTTTTTGCAGAATAAAGACAACATACCAGGCTACACATATTAAGCTTTAAACATCAAAAACTCTTAACAGGATGGGATCTACAGCCTCTGACATTCGTTGTCAGAACACAAAAATGAAAATTTCCAGATTTTAAAGATCTTCAAATCCGAGCTTCTGAATGTTATGGAATCAACATCAAGCAACCCAGATCATCCTTAGACACTATAATCAACATGTTTTAATATTTAAACATAACATCTAACACCAAAAGGTTTAAGAAAATCAAGCTAGGGTTTATACCTTTTTATGCTTTGATTCTGATTTTTGGCTCTTGATTTGTTATTGGTGTGAATGGGGCTTGTTTATAGATGATATAATGAGAGAATTTAAATAGGTTTAAGCTTGGGAGAATGAAGCTAAGTGTTGTGTATAAATAGGCCAAAATGGTGCATTTCTCTCTCTTGAATTCATAAAATAGTGCATGAAATGATTATAGTGGTGATTGATGGTAATACTACATTGACCACATAGGTAATTTCTAGATGGATTGGCTTGGATTTTGTGGACAAGTGGTAGCAATAAGACATAAATAATGCATTTTCCCTTTTCTTTAATTTAAAAAAAATAATTTTAAATACCTTGGATGCTAAAGTGGGATGATTCCCTTGTTTGAGAGCTGATAGCATGTAGGGTAAGTATGTTGGGCATCCTTGTTGCAAGATCCCATCAACAATGTAAGCAATAATACACTAAAATGACAACAAGGGTATTTTGGTCATTTCACATATAATTCCAAGGGCATTTTTTGTAAAAGGCCATTAAATGTAATATTTAACCATTAGATTATAATTCTTACCATTTACCAATTAATTTCTATCATTTGGTAAATTAAAATATTTATATAATAACATCGTAATTAAACCCGATAATTTTAAATTAGGGTTTCCTATAGAAAATTAGGGTTTTCTAATTAGGGTTTCTTAACGCCATCAATTAGGGTTTTTAATTGACCATTAGGATTCTCTAATTATCTGTGTATGTTCTAACACAGTCATTACAATCTCTAACTTCAACCGATTAGGGTTGTAATAATTAGGGTTTGTCCTGATTATCGACAAACAACGATAATTAGGATTTTCTTCTAATTACCGACATCTTATACACATGAACCTTCATATACACAAAAGAAACTTCATATACACGATCACTACTCACATTTCTCATAACTAAGTTTAATAATTAGGGTTTCACAAAGACGGTAATATCTTTATGACCTAATTGGTAGTCATTGCTTTCAATATTATCATCACTTTACATACCACGATACATAATTATTATACTTTAAAATCATTATAACAATAATATAATATTATTATTCTCATCTCTTGATCACAATCCCAATTCGAGGTTTGGATCTCATATCGACTTCTCTTTCGCATATCGAGTTAAAATACTTGATTTAAATATTCGAACAATTCATATAATAAAATATATATTATATAAATTCTAATTATCACTTCATATATTATTTCCAATCATGTTATCATGGAAAATAATTAATAAAAATATTTACGCTTCGTAAAATTAATTACCATAAAATATAATTTGTAGTAATTAATAATTCCAAAATTATTTCTAATTTTAAAAGAAATAAATATATTAAGTATTTATCGTTCACTTATTCTCGTCATTAAATAAAAAAAAAAAGTATACGCAAATTTTCTTATTTATTTTATTTAGGAAATCTCGGGTTATTACAACTATAAGCCTTCTTACATTCTATAAAGCCTTTATTTTCATATTAGCACACACTGTTATACACATTGAGAGTCGTGTTGTGTGTGTTTTTTTAGACTTGATCCAGTGGTTTTCATTTACATGCGTATATATATACTTATATATATGTATATATTTTATATATGGACTAACATTATCGAGTTATGCCTCGATTGAGCCTGAACTTATGTCCTGAGCGTTTACTTGCTTTTATATATATATATATATATATATATATATATAAATCGTGGTCGGACTACATTCGATGAGCCTAGACTTATATGCGGAGAGTTTCTTTGTTTTATATATATATATACTTATATATATAATTGTTGTCGAACATATCAGATGAGCACAGATTTTATATCCTAGACATTTACCTTTTTTATATATATATATATATATATATATATATATATATATATATAATTGTTATGGACATATCAGGTGAGCACAGATTTACATCTCAAAAGTGCGTTCTTGCTTTTATATATATATATATATATACATATATATATATTTACATTTAAATCTGCTTGGAGTTTACTTCATGGCGAGTTGATTGCTTTGACAACTTTATTTACATTTCCTCCTGCTGAGTTTACTTACGTGGCGATTGATTGCTTTTACGACTTTATTTACATTTCGTCCCACACAGAGTTTACTTATGTGGTGGTTGATCATGTCATATATATATATATATATATATATATATATATATATATATATATATATATATATATATATACCGCTTTTATATATTTACATTTTCGATCCCCATGGAGTTGCTTCGTGGTGGTTGATCATGTCTGTATATATATATTTACACTTTTATATATATAATCGCTATCTTCCTTTCCATACAAACTGCAGATATCATGTGAGCTTAGGAATCATGTGATCACAGATTCACCCATTGAATCTAGATTGAGTTCCGTGATGGACGTTTTTTAGTTGTGGCGGCTTGTACATTATTCTGATGTCTGAATTTTTTGAATGGTCATCATGCCCATGAGGAGTTTAACATCTGCTTTATATATTATTTTCTCTCAAGATGCTGCTTGTCATCTCTCGAAATAAAAAGTAAACAATAGAACATTTAATAATAAAATGGAAGTATCAAAGGCCTCAATTACTATTGAACACAAGGTTTGAAAAACCTCTTTTACAAAACTTCATTGCTATATCTTGTTTAAAACTGATTTTTTTCTATAAATTCAAACCCTTTGTATATAGGTGCAAACGAGGCATAGCACTACTTCCAAATAATTTCACATTGATCCACACACATACACACACATTCATATAACAGTTTCTTGAAAAGTGGCGGTCACCGTGGTAACACGGATGTTGGGGGGTGCCTAACACCTTCCCTCCGCATAATCAAGCCCCCGAACTCAAATGAATCTTGGTTTCACAGACCCGTTTAGCGATTAATCATATCATTTGGGTCAATGTGAAAACTTTTTGATTCAACGTTGGTGCAACCAAGCATTAAATACACCAACTAAGCGACTCTTAAAGTCAAATCGTCGACATTATACATGTTTGGACCTTTTCACTTATTTTTCAAACAAATCTCACATTAACATGAGAACACCAAAAACAAGTAAACGAAAAGGACAAATAAAAATTTCGACGTCGACAAAGAACCACGCCAGCGTATTCTTGTACTTTTTATCATAAAGGTATTTTAACGATTAACGATAAAACTTTCACCGTTATTTTTTATAAAAAGATATTTACATCATTTTTTAACTCCGATAATAATTTTATTGTGTGGTCCACCAATGATTATCATCAGTCGTCGCATTTAATATTTCTGTTGAAACGAATATTTCTTGACCAATCGAATATTTTATAACAACTAGCTTACTTTGCAAAATTTATAAATATTACCCACAACTATAACATTATAACAAATCCACACTATATTATTCAAAAATATATTTCAAGAAAAATTAATCTTTATTCATGAAGGTTGGGGTCTTACAGAGATGGTGGCTGTAGTAGTCCTCACTATTTTATAAAATAGTGTGATAATAATTGTAATGAGAACTTTATTTGAGTTTGGATATTGTATATGAGACAATATTCGTGTGAAAACTCTCAGCTACGTTTTTATCGTATTGTATAAATGAAGTTGTATTTAAATTTTGTACCATGTATTTGGCAACCCAAGATGGGTGATGTATACTTATTTTGGGGGCGTCACATCGTGGTCTTGTGACCCTCAGTTTACATCTTTGATCTTGTTATTTATTGTTGAATGAAGGTTGATTATTTCCCTTGAACTCTCAATTCTTGATTAAACATTGGTCAAGATTATATTATTCAGTTAGAGCTTAATCATTCCTATTCATATACTATTATTGTATATTGTTCTGCTTGTGGGCAATTATTTTGCTCACTCTTGCATAAACATTGCAACTAAGATCGAGAAGGCATGAAGAGCCTTCTACAAGCAAGGGCAAGGGAAAGATGAATAAATGAATAATATTTAGATTATATATTAATTTAAAGGTTTATGTAATGGATTTAAGGATGTTAAATTTTTTCTCAGCTGTCATGATGTAATAGTTAAAGGTTAGATGACCTGGAATTTTGTTTTAATATGTAACCCTTTAATGTGATTATTGTTATGAGTTTATTATTCTTATGTATGAGATTATTGTTATCGAGTTTATTATTCTTATGTATGGGTAGTTTGATAATGAATGTGATGGATCGTGAGGACCAAATATGTGGGATTGAAATATCCAGATTTAAGGGTGTCACAATTTATATATGGGTAGTGATCTATAGTAAGCGTTTGTTATTGACACTATTTTAACAAAACACATTTCTCACAGTTCATTGTAAGATCTAACGGGAGAGATTGAATAAAGTTTGGGTCCGACCGCTAATAATATATGCGGTCAGTATAACTCTCATTAACAATCAGACTAATGACTATTATGCACTCATTTTGACTTTTAAATTGATCACTAATAGAAGATGTCATACAAATTGACATACTAGTTATTCATAATTGAAATAGTGAAAATTTTGCTACCTTGTACGAATTTACCTGATTGTGGTCTACCTCTTGGATTTTGTATCTAATGAATAATTATTTAAAAATATCATACCTACCATTTAGCATATCTATTTATCCTTTACTATTTCTCTTTTACTATCTACATAATTTATACACTTTCTAAGTTTTATATTTTTATATTAAAGTACATTAAATATATTACTCATATGTTTTGTCCTCAGCGTAATAGTCAATATTTTAGTTGATTCTTCCCAACTTTGTCTCATCAGATATTTGTAACAATTGTATTAATTGAATTTCACCGATCGAGACTTCTTTTCAAAATATAATAATAATGAACAGTTCATTATAAAATCCCACGAGATAGGAATCATAAGAATCATAAATTTCACGACCACAATCAGTTAAGTTTGTACAACTATTCTTGTACTTATGATTACTAATGTCGTCGATTTGTATTACATGTTCATAGTTAGTAATTCTGGCTGCAGGTCCGGTCAAGCCCAATCCATCTACTTTTTATCTAGCGGCCAGTTAAAATAAAAGTATAATAGTCATTAGTCTGACCGGTAATGGAAGTTATATTGGCATCAAGTCCTACTAGCAATTGTGCTACTCAATCTCTCCCATTAAATCTTATAATAAATGACAAAAATAATACTCATAGCAAGTGCTTGTTATAGATCTCTGCCTTATATATAATAGAGAAGTTTTCGTCTATTAGGGGATATCATTATTATCAAACTCAATGACTACATTTATTCTATTTTAAGTTGATATCGTTTATCCTTTTTATTGTAAATTATCTTTTATTGTAAATTGTAATTCTAATGGTGAAGTCATCATTCTAAGACTGCGTATCTTGATTATTAATACTAATAACAACGTTTGCATAAAAGTAAGAAGTTGACGATGACGAATTTTTTTTCTTGAATAGTTCAAATGTTCATTTTTAATAATTATATTTGCAATTAAATTTATGTCAAAATAACTTAAAACATTTTACTTTGTGCCTTGTGCTTTAATATGTACATAATATTTATATTTTGTGAGTTGTACCGTGCAATTTAAAAATTAATTTTTTTAAAAACTAATTTTTGTTAGAATTGACAAGTTGAGTCAGGTACCACGATACGTTTACTTCGACTAAAGGGTCCCACTTCTTTCACTCATTAAACAAGTGATTTAACCCACGGGTAAAATTATCCATTACGACCCAAAAGACAATATATCCCAAAAATACGACCTTAAAATACGATATATCCCAAAAATTTAGGGGGATAATTCCGTGAGGTAAAACTGCGTTACCAACTAGGACAATGTCCATTTGAAAATCTTGTTACAAATCATGGCCTACTGGAAAAGAAATCCCTACACATATTTCTCATTAATCTGCAGTAAAGGAGCATGCAAAAGAATAGAGGTTTTATGCTCTCTCAAATTCATCGTCTAATTTCTCCTTGCAGCTCCAGGTAACAAGTTCGCAATAGAAGGAACCCCTTGGTTCCTCATCTCTTCTTGTGCTCGCTTCATTTCTTCGGGATCTGTGCACAGTGAAAAATAATTAAGATACTCAGATATTAAGCAAAATGTATCCAAATCAAATTAATAAAAAAATCTACAACATGAACCAACCACGGGCCCAGACTTCTACTTGACGATGTAAAGTACACTTGAGCAGCAATGAATGTTTCGAAGAACCAAAATATATATTGTCAAGTAGACTTGCCCAACAGATTTTTAGAGAACTTTTCAACAAAAACTTCTGTTAACAAACTAATGTTTTTGGGATGGATTAGCAAAGAGTTCAATTGGGCTTAGAGAGTGGAATTAAGCTTATTCCTTAAATAGAGTACGTGTGCCATTTTTGTTTTGCTTTTATTTTTTATTTATTTTTAAAAAGATTGGAAGTATAATTGTGCCATTAGCCAGATAAAATTACCCACCTACGAATTAAGAATCATATATCCCTAGTAAACTTAAACTAAAAGAGCATTCTGCTGACGCGCATCTACCATGCTTACTGTCATAACTATGGTTCACATATACACCTTAGCCCGAAGAGAATCCTGTAACAAACTAATGTTTTCCTTTCCTCTCTCTGAGGATGGATAACCAATTGCGCTCAGAGAGAGGAACTGAGGATATCCCTTCAAGAGAATAGCTGTACACTTGTAACATTTGTAGTGGAAATACCCTACATAGATATAGTATCAATTGTTGATCACTAGTAAACTTCAAACCCAAAGACTATGATATAAGATCAAAACTCTATATCTATGGGTACTGTATATAACTATAGTTCTGATTATGCACTTTGTCTTCACATAAATTTCTGCAACAAAGTGTACTTTCTGGCCTATGTGGGGATGGATGGATTGCCAAAGAGTTTAACTGGATCCGAAACAAATAGAGTTTATCCCTTCAATAGAGTAGTTTTGCCATCCAAGAGCGTGGGTGACATGACAGCAGAGGCATTGATTGAGTAACCTCAAGGTTGCTGGTTCCATTCCCAACACTTGGGACACAGAGATATTTCAAAAGTGATTAGTTTTAACACGTCCAATGAAATTCGATATTTAGGAAACCAGAATCAGGTGTCTTTGAGTGTTACTTCCTAGTAAGCTTAAACCAACTTGTTGCGGGTAATCTCAAGGATCATGATGGAAACATCATCTCTCTTATTCTACACTAGCTGGAAATAAATATGACAGTTTAGATAGTTGATTCTTTGAAGATTTACACTAGGGTTTAGGAATCTTAAAGTTCTGCATGCACAGCAAAAGTCCATGCTAATCGTCTCTTTCTGATTCCATATTAATGAATGGATGCAAATGAATAATTCCCTCAATCATATGTATTCTATAAGAACACAGATATCATGAATGTAGTTGCAGACCTTGCTCTTTTACGTAAGTTATAAAAAAGCATCAGAGAGCAGTAAATATAATAGCTGATGTACGTCAGTAAGGATTCAGACTTGGATGTATTTGGTTCCCATTTTGTTCACTTTTAAAGTTTCTCTCTTTCCTATAATAAATTTTGTGCATCCAAAAGCCACACAGTTTTTTGATCATTATCCATAAATCTAAAATGTAATCTTAGCAGAAGTGGTTATGTAAAGCTCTAATAAGAGATTGACTTCCATATCAATATATCATAGCAAGCAGGCCTCACTTCTCAGTATATCCACAGGTAATCATAAGATTGAGGTTGGATGAGAAAGTAATGACCAAAAGTAGAGTACTTACCCATGTTTTCCACTAGCTTGGGCATTAAGAACATTACAATTAGCATAAATCCAACCATGAGGCCCATTGGGCTTTTCACGAGAGACATTACGTTGAAGGGTTCCCTTATCTGCAAGAATTTAAGTATATAAGATATATAAGGGTAACATTCAATGTACTGGAAAAAAATAAAAAAGCAATAATAATAACAACATCAGGTACGAGACTCAAAATATTCAACTCCACAACGCTTATTGTTCCAAATTAGTTGGGGGTAGGCGACTCAAGAATATTCAATTCATCAATGCCTAAAGTAGAAAATGAAGGAGACTCAAGAATATGACTTATAATTAAGGTATAAACCTACCTCATAATACTGTTCGTCTCTCAGAGGCTCCAGCACCAGCTCACTAAGGCCCCTCTTATTCTCTGTCAGCGCTGCTTGAACCTTACCAGGGTTTCTGGCACTAACATCAACACGGACCTGTAAATATGAAAGAGAAGCAAAATCATGAAAATGTTGATTTACACAAAATCTACAGTCAAGTATTAACGAATGCAAGTATGAAGAATCTCACTGGAGAAAAGAAATAACCGATGGCAGCCACTTCAATTAGATGAGTCCCCGCTGGAACATTATGGCTTGGAGCATGGAATTAAGGAACTTCAGCAAAGATGCAGAATGTTTACAAGCACTGATTCCATAAAAGTACATACATACATATTGATAATTTTCCTGTATAATATATTCTACTAAGATCCAGGTCCTGTTTATAAGCTTTAGCAAGATTATGCAATTCGAATTTTGCCAATCAGTACGAACGAGATGGAACAAATGGTAATTAGATACCTTATAATCTAGGTGATTGTCATATAACATGGAAAATGAGGCAGGCTGGCATTGGGGTTGAAGATGTTTGTTTAGTTACAATACACCATCAGACCCACATTCAGATTCCTTTTCCAGTTGAGTACAAAATACGGTGGATAACATAGTTTGTGGTTTCTTTTGCTGTTCAGAGTAGAACTCGGTGATGTACAGAACTTATGGTCCTTCACAATTGCATCATTCTACAGTCACTGCATCATTCTACAGCAACAATGTAAAATCAAAACATGAGGAATTTAGGCAAAGTAGTACAACAAAAAATGCTTGTGAGTGCACGTTCAACCATACATGCCAAAAGACACCATATTAATACTCATGGGTTGTGCGTAAGACAAAATTAGTCCATGATTTTGGAAGAGCCAGATGACACAAGAAAACCAGGAAAAAATAAAGAAAAAAAAACCAGAAATACCAGTTGAAAGAATGCAGTATTATATGATTACAAGTTGCAATACTAGAGACAAAATTACACAAAGTAAACAAGATATTGAGACATTTCATTGATAAATGCTAGGAAATATAAAAAAGGTAGGATACAATGAAAAATATCCATCTGGCTTGAGAAAAGTAACTCGTTGGCCACCATTTAATATTACTTTGGCATTTGTTACTTTCACTGGTAGAACAAATCCTTTCGCTGCAACTCCTGTTAAACATATAATCCAACATCCAGAAGAGTCAAAAACTAAATTAAAACTAAAGATAATGTTATGATTATGCTAATAGAATGAACGTGTAAATTAACATGAACACTAATTATCAGCCTCCTGGACAAAGTCCTAAATATCCATAGATTGTGGCAAAGACCAAAAGTTGAATGAGGACCAAATCTAAAATAAAAAATCAATGAAATATAAGGATCCATGCATAAGTACATGAAAGTATAATACTCGCGCGGAATAGACATAATAGGAAAAGAAGCTCCTCTCCCCCTCCCATTCTGCCCTTTTTATCCCTTATCCCCAAAAGAGCAGGAAAAGAAAACAATTACCCCAGTGGTAGACTTAAATATGATATTTATCTTGAATTTAAAGTATTTCCTAATACAGTGATGAGTAGTTCTTTTGACTTTCTGGGCTTCACTCTAATAATATGAGAAGCTACAGGGAACAAAAGTCCCAAAATTCTGATCTGGGCATCAACCCCCGAGTGAACAAAAAGGCATTTGCTTTGTTCGATTCAAATTCCTCACTAACAGCTCTCTTTGGAGCAGTTTCCATACTGGAACTCAGGTGACAGTTACAAGACGTCTTTTTAAAGGCCTATGCATAGGATCCCTACCAAAACAAACAAAGCTAAACCCATCTCATACTATTAAACAATCTTATTTAGGAGCATCTCTAAGTTGTTCAGATAATAATAGCTACAACTAGATTAATTAGCAGTATGTAAAGGGTGAACAGTCACTGGACACTTGCATATTCACTGTTAACCAGTCAAAAGCTGGATTTTTGAGCTCAAAATTTCTTAGTTTTTATCGAAGTTTGATTTGAACTGATTCCAATGTGTTCAAGCTCAGGTCACTATCTCATGAGTCCAGCCAAAATCCTACCAAGTCGAGTTTTGAGTGTTTATGGTGCATGTAGGCTAAACTTTTATGACTTAGTTATTCTTTGGATATAAACACATGAACTTCTTGTATAGAATATGAATAGAACACGAGTTAATTGGAGCTTATCGAGCCAAAAATCATGTTCAAAGTTCAAATTCAGCTAATTTAACTACAATTCGACTCCAATCATTCCCTTAACAAGTTGAATCATTCCCTTAACAAATTGACTTGAGCTGTACCGCTTACAGCCCGCACTACTTTTAAAACTTATATGTAATCAAAACTTAAAACTTAAACACAATCAATTTCACAAAGTAAAACAACTCAAATTCAATCAACCCAATAGAATAACAACCCACAAATAAAAAAGGGAAAGAGATGATTTTTAAAGGAAAGAATAAAGAATCAACAGAAATACCTGCAATCTTCACCTGACCATTAATTGTATAACCATCATCATTCCTGCTCAAAATTATTCAAACAAAAGTAATCAATTCCAAGCCAAAAACATACAGATATAACCAACAATAAGATTCAAAACGGATAAATTAGGGCTACACATAGAAATATATATATATATATATATATATATATATATATATATATATATATATATATATATTTTTTGAATCGCGTACCCTGTGCTGATAGATAGTGCGTAAGAGAGAAGAGAGAAGAAGCAGAATTGGAGAATTATATGGCGAAAGATCGGTTTGGATCTCCGTGAAACTGCCATGGAAGAAACAGAAAGAGAATTCACACTGTTGACTCCGCCGGACCGCAGAGATCTGTTTGTTGTACCTTTCTTGTTGTTGGTTCCCAATTGTAGCAACTAGGAAGCACAACAAACTAACTACTAAATTAAATAGGGGAACCAATTAATTTATTCTCTCTCTAATTTAATTTTTGATCTATAATACAGAATAAATTATATAAAGACTGCCTATATTGTTTACATCATCTAATAAAAATTTGATATTAAGCAATTAAGGATAAAATCAAGTGATTTGAAGGTCCATAACAAATTAATTTTTTTTTTAGCAAAATACACTCACACACCACCCCCTACACACAAGTATAACAAGATTCATTACTCCTCTAGTTTTTCAATTAACACTCACTATTTCTGAAGATGTTTATTATTGATCAAATAGGTGAAATTATATATTTACCCTCATGTTTTACTATTTTAAAATATATTGAATTTATACTTATTTTGTTAATGACAAAAGTACCCTATTTTGACTAATATGATCAAAGTTACATTCCCCACTCTTAAATCACTAGTTACCATCATCCTGGGGAGGGGAGGGAAAGTTTTTGCTGTGAAGGAGATAATCGAAAGAAATTAACTTGTTCGATTATGATAAAGGTTTTTTGGGTTTAAAATATGCATGTTTTTTCCTAATTATTGTATCTATAAACCTTTGTTACCATTTGATTCACTCAATTCTAAACTCTAGACTATGAAACCCCACATGAACACTACTCTTTTTGTAACAGTTATGAGAGCTAAAGAATACAAGCGTAATTTCAACCGCAACAAATGAAATGGGGTAGAGATTATTTATATAAATTTGAAATTGGTACTGAAATTACAAGAATATGAAATTAGTGTTGAGACTGGAGTGAAAATTAACTAAGATATTTAAAATACTAAAAGTAGGAACAATGAATTAAGAAAACTAGGAAAAAATATTTCTGAAATTCGCATGCCTTGTTGAACCTAAACTCCTCTTTATTCTTTAAATCCCCACTTTGCTATCATAATCAAAGCTGCGATGATCTCCGGATCCCCTTAAATGTGCCAGGAAATTGAGAATGATTCTCTACCCTAATTAAGGCTCCTATGATCATGTAAGATCCCACTAATTGTGCAACGAAAATATGAAATTACGGGAGTAACCTCGAGCTGTAGAATGACCGTTACAATGCTTCCCCTTTTCGAAATCCTTATCACCAAGATTGAAGTCTGGAAATTGAGCATATATTGATGCTCAATCCTCCCATGATGCATCTTCATGAATGGTGTTAAACCATTGCACCAACATTTGAGGAACCGTATGATTTATTTCTTCGCCAATCTCCTGCAACACTGTTTTGCACGAATAATGTAAGCCTAGGTACAACTTGCTATCCATTGGAATGTGGACCATGTGGTTCATTAGTTGACATTTACTTCACTCCTCTCTACTGGACCTTTTACATCATCTATATGTAAATATTTTCAATAAGTCTACGAGTACATTCTTATATCGATTAGACCGGTCTGTTTGTTTTGACTTTCAAAAAAAATGTATAGTATTTATTTTAACTGAAATTTTTATAGAATTCAGTAATTTAGGTATAATTTGGATACATATAAAAAACAGTTTATAGTCTGTGGAACACTATTTTTTATATGTATCTAAATTACACCTAAATCATTGAATTTTGTAAAAAAATCAGTTGGAATATATACTATATATTTTTTGGGAGTCGTAAGAAAAAATAAAATGGACCCATCAGTATAAGAATGTCCTTACTATAGGACTCAAATATATAATTCTAATTTTAACACCTTTCCTAATTAACTTTTGATTTTTGTTTTTGCAAACTTACAGGTTGTTAACGTCAAGTTTCGCCGGCGCGTCCAACCACAAAATTCACGCGCTTGAACCTGCACAATAACATATCACACACGAAGTTTGACGGCTTGTGCCGCCAGGGGATAGCTCCGATGTGAGAATAAGTACAGGCCGTTCACAAGGTTTAACAATGGAGGCTTAAGTGTTTAGTGCTCAAAGATGTATTACCTCTTGATCGAAACCCAAGCCTTGTATTTATAGTGTTCTCGTACCTTAGAATCCCTTTCCGAGTCGGTTTAGGACTCCTAAACATGGTAGTTACCATAATTTGGGTCCAACACAATCTCCTTAAAAGGTGAAAGTGAAATTCAATCCAAACACTACCTTTGGAGTTACCGCATAGCGGGTGAAAATCCATTTGCAGTTTCATAATTTTTCTGACCCTAAAAAATTCTGGAAAAATTTGAAATGATAATTTGATGAGTTTTTGATATTGTGTCCAAAAATGACAATTTTTAGATGTATAGATTAAGAGTTATGAATTTTATGGGAAAAGACTATTTTAAAAGTAAACTCTTATAACTCCTTGTGGTTAACTCCAAAATTGGTAAAATTTTTATTGGGAGTACATGTATATAACAGAAGTATACCATATAAATTTCAGAATTTTTGGACAAAAGTACAGTTTATAAAAAATGTCTAAATATTAGGCAGTTTTGGCCATATGAAAAATTTCGGTATTGTACAGTATCTTTGATTATTAATGCTTACGTGAGAAGTCACTTAGTTTTATTCAATTATTGTTACAATATTTTATATTATTAAATCAATAATTGAGACGATACAATTATTCATAATATTATTTGCATAATTAACAATGTCTATAAGTTCTGTCAATGAGAGGTTTGGTCACCTAATTGCGCGCCAATAAGGAGAAATCTTTATTGGAAAGCCCCCTCTTTCCTGGGAACGACCTGGTTGTTAATATTGCGAGTTATAATAATAATGAATAAATGTTATTAAAAATCGAATTTGAGTTCAGAGTTGAATTTGATGACACGAACGTGATATTTGAGTCCAGAATGATGAAATTAGTAAGAATAGACTATAGATATAAAATTTGCCGGGATTGACTTTTTGGTCAAAAATCAACAGTTGACTTTTTTGAAAAAAGTCAAAATTCAAAAATTAAAAAATAAAAATGTTGTTAAAAATATTGAGATAAATTTTATGAAGTATTTGATGTAAATTTTGCATATTTTATGGACCCCCATTTATCCATTTTTCAAAATAATCGGTAGAAAATTATTTAATATAATAAAGGTGGGGCCCACATGTGGGGCCCATTTGTGTTGAAAATCTGACATTGGAAATGGGGAATCTGAGGAAGTCATGGAAGATATATATATTATATATATATAAATTTTGTTTTATTATTATTATAAATGTAATAAAACAGGAAACTTTTTATATAAAACAGAATACTTTTTATAAAGTTTTATTTTATTTGATTATAAATAGAATATATTATATTTTATTATGCATAGTGCATGCATAGTATTTGCATAGTAAAATCTTTTTATATAAAACAGAATACTTTTATAAAGTTATTTGTTTTATTAGATTATAAATAGAATCTATTATATTTTATTATTCATAAGTGTTTGCATAATTACTGCATAATATACTGATAGTAAAATCTTTTTATATAAAATAGAATTTTTTTATAAAGTTATTTGTTTTATTAGATTATAAATAGAATATATTATATTTTATTATGCATAGTGTTTGCATAATGCCTACATAGTGTTTGTATAGTAAAATCTTTTTATATAAAATAGAATATTTTTATAAAGTTATTTGTTTTATTAGATTTTAAATAATATATATATATATATGTGTGTGTGTGTATATATATATATATATATATTATAAATAGAATATATTATATTTTATTGCATATTATCCTTTCTATTCTCCTATAAATATGATGCTTAGTTAGAATTGAAAACACACCAGAAATTCAGAGAATTCTTCTTCTATAATCTTGAGCGTATTTCTTTAGAGTTTAAGAAAGCTTTGAGTGTAGAAATTAGTGCAAATTTTGTGACACCCCCAAAATAGGTATACAACACCCATTATGAGTCGCCAAATACATGGTACAGAAAGCAAACTACAACTTTATTATTACAATTGTAGCAAAAATACGACAACACATACGCGTGAGTTTAAATACAAATATTGTCTTCTAGATAATATCCACTCAAATAAGTCCTCATTACAATTATTCATACACTATTTTACAAAAATAGTGAGGATCTATAAAAAACTTTCTAGAACCATCACTCCATACCCCGACTAGATCCTGCTATGTTCTCACCTCACGAGAAGAAAAATGAAACAAAAAATGAAAAGGGTGAGCTCAACTAGGCCAAGAAGAATATTATGACTAAGATAATATACAACAAATTATCGTTAGTCTTCAATGAGAGAAAAAATCGATAGAATATAATAGACAACAAGTTTTAGATCAATATTCTGCAATGAAATAATCCATCCATTAGAAGAGTCAAGTAGAGAATGAGTTCTACTATCTTCAAAGATTTAAAAGTCCATCATCAATATTTTATCCTCAGAACAACAATCAATATACATCTTTAATCAAATATTCATCTTTTGCACTATAGGCCAAAGATATTCATTTATATCACCAATTGGTCATATTTCATCTCAACACTGCTCATCTTCGCACTACGGCCAAAGATATTCGCAATAATATATCATTTAGGGTGAGGATGATGAAAAATATTTTAAAGAAAACGAATCCAGTGAGACAGAAGTACAAATATTAGGGATTCGTATAACAGTTTATCCGAGATCAATAATACTTCATAATAACCAATTGTGAAGCAGAATTCAAAAATAAAGATCAAAACATGGATACAATCAAAGATAGTAACCATAATGGACATCTTGGACAAAAAGGAAAAATTTCATTTTTCGGTGAATACTGCCGTATTCGTGAATAGTGTCGTATATGTGAATAGTAACCCCGACACAAAAAGGTAGAAATTCCACAATAAAATCCATACCAATATTTCGGTATAATGATATTGAAAGAATAACATCATTACGAAAGAAAATAACATCCCTTACCTCAAAAAGACCGTACTTCTAAATGGAATACTGGATATAGTGCTGAAGGAACTTGCACCGTATATAAATACTCAAAGTATCAAAATACTCACAAGAATACGCTCGATAATATAGAGAGAGAAAGAGAGAAAACTTGTTTCTGGTGTGATATTCAATTCTAACTTAGCCCTCTATTTATAGGAAAATGTTAGCACGCCAAAGCAGACTTGACCTGCTACCTGATAGCTTTACCTGCTACTATTGCCACCCACCACATTTGAAATTCAATTTGAGCACATTTCTCACCAACCAAAATTGGGGCCCACCAATTCTAGAATTTTTCACCAAAATGATAAATTCGAATACTTCAACAATTTCTGAACCAGTCACCTCTTAAAATTCATAAAAAATCATACGTTCATTTTTAACGGTTCAAAATTTGTGGACATATACTCAACTTATATATGTATAACATATCCAAAAATCACAACGTTCCAACGGTCAGGTCAAAAATTATAACTCACGCAATATATATCAAGAAAACTGGTTTGATCTTTTAATACCTCCAATCCAAAAAAATACTGATAAAACACCTCAACATTAATTCCTTCATAACCACATAAATAAATCCATCATTTATAACCACATCAAATAAATATTTCCTTATCATATAAATCAATAATTAATTATTCACAAATAATATTACAGAATCACAATTATGACAACCAGGCCATTCCCAGGAAAGAGGGGGCTTTCCAATAAGTATTTCTTCTTAGTGGCGCGCAATTAGGTGACCAAACCTCTCCTTGACAGAACTTTCTAGACATTATCAATAATGCTATCTAATAATATTATTCAAATAATATGAATTATTGATCTGATAATGGGAAATACTGTGCAGTGACAATTATTGAAACAACAATAATATAAAAGATCAATGCAGTACAATTATTGAATAAATAAAATAAAATATTGAATAGTGTAACAATTATTGAGTAGTGCCTTATTACGTACAAATCAATAATTCAACAATAATGTGAAATACCGTGTGCTACTGTGCAACCACACGTTTTACTGTATTTTAACCACCAGGTATTCCAACAGTGTTAATGGTAACAATTACGCGTTATTTATAAAAACTCATACTTTGTCGTTTTCCTTCATCCAACCGTTTTCCGTTATAGGGCCCACAAATGGCTGTGCCATCGTACGAATATTCCCCGACAACAAGAATATTCCATGACCAAACGAATATTCCCCGACAACAATGAATATTTTATAACCACTTGCTTATTTTTTAAAATATTCACATTTCACCCATAACCAAAGCATATATCAAATTAACCCTTATTAATTTAGAATAATGAATAGAGGAAAATTTAATTTAATTTATAATAAGTTGGGGTCTTACAACCTCCCCTCCTTATAAAATTTTGTCCCCGAAATTGACGTACGTACCTGGTGTTTCGAAAAGATGAGGGTACCTCGCTTTCATTTCCGATTCCAACTCCCAGGTCATTTCTTCAATAGCATGGTTCCTCTACAAAACCTTAACTTGTGGTATAACCTTGGTGCGTAGGACATGCTCTTTCCTATCCAAGATCTTAACAGGTACCTCCTCGTACGTTAAATCTTTGGCTATCTCATCTGGTTCTAACTCAATAATGTGGTTTGGGTCTTTCACATATTTACGAAGCATAGATATGTGAAAAACATTATGAACACGAGACATGTTTGGAGGTAATGCGAGTCTATAGGCCACATTTCCTATTCGGTCAAGATTCTCAAATGGACCAACAAATCTTGGATTGAGCTTTCCTCTCTTCCCAAATCTTGTAACTTCCTTCCATGGAGCAACACGTAACAATACATGATCCCCAATATTAAATTCCACGTCCTTTCGATGAAGATCAACATAACTCTTTTGTCGATCTTGTGCCACTTGTATACGTTTTCGAATCATTTAGATCTTTTCTGTAGTCATGCGTACCAATTCTGGTCCCAACAAAGTTGCTTCACCCACCTCGTCCCAGCATACTGGAGAACGACACTTTCGTCCATACAACGCTTCAAATGGAGCCATGCCTATACTTGCTTGATAACTATTGTTGTAGGAGAATTCCACCAATGGTAAGTACTTATCCCAACTCCCTTTGAAGTCTAGGACACAGAGTCTTAATAAATCTTCAAGAGTTTGAATAGTCCTCTCTGATTGTCCGTCCGTTTGAGGATGGTATGCCGAACTGAATCGTAAATCCGTGCCCATAGCCTTCTATAAGCTAACCCAAAATCGTGAAGTGAATCTTGGGTCACGATCTGAAACTATGAATACTGGTATGCCATACAATCTCACAGTCTCATTCACGTACATACGAGCAAGACGTTCAAGGGAATAAGTTTCTCGTATAGGTAAGAAATGAGCAGACTTGGTTAATCTATCAACAATAACCTAAATCACATCTATGCCTTGAGAAACTTTGGGAAGACCCATAATGAAATCCATAGTAATGTGTTCCCACTTCCATTCCGGAATCTCAAGTGGTTGCAATAGACCTTTTGGCACTTGATGCTCCGCCTTTACACGTTGACAAGTTAAACACCTCGAGATAAACTCTGCGATCTCTCTCTTCATATTTTTCCACCAAAATGTATGTCGAAGATCATGATACATTTTGGTACTCCCAGGATAGATTGCAAACGGGGTGTTGTTTGCCTCCATCATGATTCTATGCTTCAAGTCAGAATCGTTAGGAACACAAAGTCTAGAGTTGACTCGAAGTATTCCTTCTTCATCGATTCTTGCTTCTGGAATAGCACCTTCTTGTACTTTCTTCTTCATACGCATCGATCATTACAGTCCAGAGCTTGAGCGACTTTAACTTTATCGATTAAAGTCGGGCTTTTACTCGTATATTCTCCATCATCACGTGGGTCCCCAGAGTCTTTAATTCTATCTTTATCCTTTGCAAGTCATACAAAATGGGCCTTTGTTGATAATATCGCACTTTTCATACTCAGATACGATCTCTTTACTCAATACGCTACCTACTACGTTCGCTTTTCGGGATGATATTGAATAGTGTGATCATAATTTTTCAATAGCTGAAGCCAATGTCGTTGCCGCATGTTGAGTTCTTTTTGGATGAAGAAATATTTGAGGCTTTTATGGTCCGAATAAATCTCCACTTTCTCCCATACAAGTAGTGTCTCCAAATTTTTAACGCGAATACTCTGCGCCGCTAACTCGGATCATGAGTAGGATAATTCCTTTCATATTCTTTGAGTTGTCGTGAGGCATAAAGCTATGACTTTCCCATGTTGCATGAGAACACATCCTAACCCTTTGCACCAAGCATCGCTTATAGATAACAAATCCATCGAAACTAGATGGTATTGCGCAGCAACAGTGCGAAAATGAGTCTCCTCTTGAGCTCTTGGAAACTCTTCTCGCATTCCTCGCTCCATACGAATTTTGTATCTTTCCGAGTCAGCTGAGTTAACGGAGTAGCAATTTGAGAAAATCCTTCCACGAATCTCCGATAATAACCAACTAAGCCCAGAAAGCTGCGTACTTCGGTCATCGACTTCGGTTGCTCCCAACTTTGTATTGCTTCAATCTTCGTCGGGTCAACAGATACTCCATGTTTTGACACCACGTGCCCAAGGAATGCTACTTCCTCAAGCCAGAACTCGCATTTCTTCACCTTGGCATAAAGCTTGTTTTCACGAAGCCTTTCAAGTATCAGCTTCAAATGGTGCTCATGATCTTCACGACTTTTTGGAATAGATGAGGATGTCATCAATAAAGACAACAACGAACTGATCTAAGTATTCCTTGAATACACGGTTCATTATATCCATGAAAGAAGCAGGAGCATTAGTCAATCCAAAAGACATGACTAAGAATTCATAATGCCCATACCGAGTTCTGAAGGCAATCTTTGGAATATCCTCAGTTTTAATCTTCAACTGATGATATCCAGAATGAAGATCGATCTTTGAAAAGAATTATGCTCCTTGTAACTGGTCAAACAGGTCATCAATGCGAGGTAGCGGATACCTATTCTTGATGGTGACATGGTTTAATTCTCGGTAGTCAATACAAAGTCGCATATTCCCGTCTTTCTTCTTTACGAATAAAACAGGAGCACCCCAAGGAGATGTATTAGGACGAATGAAACTAATGTCTAATAACTCCTGTAGTTGGACTTTTAACTCCTGAAGTTCAATAGGAGCCATTCGATATGGGGTTTTAGAAATGGGTTTTGTACCCGGTTCAAGGTCAATAAAGAATTCAACATCACGTTCTGGGGGTAGTTCGGGAAGTTCTTCAGGAAAAACATCAGGAAATTCTCTAACCACAGAAATATTATTCAAATCTGACTTGTCTTTATTCAAATCCATAACATGGGCTAAGAAAGCTTGACATCCGTTTTTCAATAAACGATTAGCTTTGTGGCTTGATATGATAGTGACTGATTTTAGTGGTTTAGTTGCTTGAATTCGCATAACAGGTTGGTTAGGAATATGAAAACTAACAACCTTACGAAAACAATCAATTTTGGCATGATGAGTGGTTAACCAATCAATTCCTAAAATCACATCAAAAGCAAGTATCTTTAAAGAGATAAGATCAAAAGGTAATGTGATAGTGCCAACTTGGATCAAGCAAGATTTATAAACTGTAAATGTAACGAAGGTTTCACCCAACAGAGTTTCAACATATAAGTTAAAGTCCAATTTCTCCAGAGTCAAGTTTAAACGTTGAGCACAAGCAGGAGAGATAAAAGAATGGGTAGAACCGATATCTAGTAAGGTATAAATTTCGCAAGAATTCAAGATTAGCTTACCCATGATCACCTCGTTTGAGTTCCTCATGTTTTGGCCAGTCACGACAAACGCTCTTCCAGGAACCGTTGATTTCGACTTATCCGAGACAGCCTTTGGAGTCACCATCCCAGATGAACTTGGTTTTTCTACAGAACAATCCCGAGCTATGTGACCTTCCTTTCCATAGTTATAACATACCTTGGATTGTTGTGGACAGTTTGGGCTGATATATCCCTCTTTTCCGCATTTGTAACATCTAACTGGCGGTCGTTCTCCTCCCCTAGAATTTGTTGTTGGTGCTGGTGCTGATATCTTCCCATCATTGTTGAATCTTCTCTTTCTGAAATTTCCACTTTACTCACCTCTCCTATTATCATGGACACGATTACCACCCGAGTGGTTACCTCCTTTGTCCGTATTTTTCCCTCCTCGCTGGTTATCATCGTTCTGATGACTGTTGTCACCTATATGACCCTGGTTGTGGTCCCTTAGTTGAGTATACTCATTATCTCGCTCTAATAATTGAGCCCTATTGACAACATCTGAATACAGAAAAAATTTATGAGAGATAAGGTATTGACGAATCTCGGGTTTTAGACCTCTCTTAACATCCGCGCATATACGTTCCTCATTTTCTACCAAATGAGGTGCAAACCTGGATAACTCCGCAAAAATTACCCTCGTCTTTGAGACACCGCCATGTTGTTCTGCTCCAGTCCTAATAAACTCTACCTCCTTCATATGACCGAATACTTTCTCGGAAAGTACTTGTCATTGAACGATTCAAAATCTTTCCCAAGACATGTTTAAGTGCGGTTGGTCAGGTACACTTCACAGATTCCCACCAGTAATCTGCCTCACCATGGAACATAAAGGTGGCGAATGGAACCTTCTGTTCCTCCGTGCATCCCAAGACATCGAATATCTTGGTAATTTGCTTGACCCATGTTTTCGCCTTAATAAGATTGGGCTTTCCCCAAAAATTTGGTGGTCCCAACTCCTTGAACTGCTTGGCCGTGACAAACCGCGCGTTGTCATCATTTCCACCCGTATTTTATACACGAGTCTCCCTCGTTTGATTTTGCATGAACTGCAAAAAGCTCCTAAACATTCCATTATTCATCGTTTGCTCGGTAATGTTGTTTATAGGAGGAATATTGCCTTCCCCATTGCACGCTCTCTCGATTTGTGACTAAAGGTTGTTCCACGGTCTCATACACTCCATTGTTAACGTTCTCGCAACCCATTCTTAAATATCGCCATAAAACAAGGGTTAATTAAACAAATTAACATATCACATAATATCCCTATATTATGACCGACTAACAAATAAGCTTAGATAGGACACACTAGCGAAGGATTTACTCATCTCTCCCCTCCTAGTTCTATTCCCCGATCTCCGCCAGAGACCATATCCCTAAGCTTTGATATCAACTGTGATGCCCCCAAAATAGGTATACAACACCCATTATGAGTCGCCAAATACATGGTACAGAAAGCAAACTACAACTTTATTATTACAATTGTCGTATAAAATACGACAACACATACTGTGAGTTTAAATACAAATATTGTCTTCTATACAATATCCACACTGAAATAAGTCCTCATTACAATTATTCATACACTATTTTACAAAAATAGTGATGACTGCTACAAAAACTTTCTAGAACCATCACTTCATACCCCGACTAGATCCTGCTATGTTCTCACCTCCTGAGAAGAAAAATGGAACAAAAAGGAAAAGGGTGAGCTCAACTAGCCCAGTAAAGAATATTATGACTAAGATAATATACAATAAATTATCGTTAGTCTTCAACAGAGAAAAATCTGATAGAATATAATAGACAACAAGTTTTAGATCTATATTCTGCAGCGGAAACAACAATCCATTAGAAGAGTCAAGTAGAGAATGAGTTCTACTATCTTCAAAGATTTAAAAGTCCATCATCAATATTTTATCCCTGTAACAACAATCAATATACATCTTTAATCAAATATTCATCTTTGCACTATAGGCCAAAGATATTCATTTATATCACCAGTTGGTCATGTTCATCTCAACACATGTTCATCTTTGCACTACGGGCCAAAGATATTCATTAATTAATCATTCATCTTTGCACTACTAGCCAAAGATATTCAGTAATATCATCATTTAGGACTGAGGATGATGAAAAATATTTTAAAGAAAACGAATCCAGTGAGACAGAAGGACAAATATTAGGGATTCGTATAACAGTTTATCCGAGATCAATAATACTTCATAATAACCAATTGTGAAGCAGAATTCAAAAATAAAGATCAAAACATGGATACAATCAAAGATAGTAACCATAATGGACATCTTGGACAAAAAGGAAAAAATTCATTTTTCGGTGAATAGTGCCGTATTCGTGAATAGTGTCGTATACGTGAATAGTAACCCCAACACAAAAAGGTAGAAATTCCACAATAAAATCCATACCAATATTTCGGTATAATGATATTGAAAGAATAACATCATTATGAAAGAAAATAACATCCCTTACCTCAAAAAGACCGTACTTCTGAATGAAATACTGGATATAGTGCTGAAGGAACTTGCACCGTATAGAAATACTCAAAGTATCAAAATACTCACAAGAATACGCTCGATAATATAGAAAGAGAAAGAGAGAAAACTTGTTTCTAGTGTGATTTTCAATTCTAACTTAGCCCTCTATTTATAGGAAAATGTTAGCACGCCGAAGCAGACTTGACCTGCTACCTGATGGCTTTACCTGCTACTATTGCCACCCACCACATTTGAAATTCAATTTGAGCACATTTCTCACCAACCAAAAGTGGGGCCCACCAATTCTAGAATTTTCCACCAAAATGATAAATTCGGATACTTCAACAATTTCTGAACCAGTCACCTCTTAAAATTCATAAAAAATCATACGTTCATTTTAAACGGTTCAAAATTTGTGGACATATACTCAACTTATATATGTATAACATATCCAAAATCACAACGATCCAAATCTATCGGATCAAAAAATTATAACTCACGAATATATCTCAAGAAAACCGGTTTGATCTTTTAATACCTCCAATCCGAAAAAAAATCGATAAAATACCTCAACATTAATTCCTTCATAACCACATAAATAAATCCATCATTTATAACCACATCAAATAAATATTTCCTTATCATATAAATCAATAATTAATTATTCACAAATAATATTACGAATCACAATTATGACAACCAGTGCCGCTCCTGGAAAAGAGGGGCTTTCCAATAAGTATTTCTCCTTCTTGCGCAATTTAGGTGACCAAACCTCTCCTTGATGAACTTTCTAGACATTATCAATAATGCTATCTAATAATATTATTCAAATAATATGAATTATTGATCCGATAATGGGAAATCTTGCGAAGGACAATTATTGAAACAACAATAATATAAAAGATCAACGCAATACAATTATTGAATCAATAAAATAAAATATTGAGCAAGAATTCATCGTAACAATTATTGAGTAGTGCCTTATTACGTCATTTAATCAATAATTCAACAATATCGCGGCAATACTGTCTGGTGCCATCGTGCAACCACACACGACATCGTATTTTAACCACCGTATTTCAATAAGTGTTAATTCGTAATAATTATTTCGTTATTTATAAAAACTCATACTTTGTTGTTTTCCTTCATCCAATCATTTTCCGTTATGGGGCCCACAAATGGCTGCGCCGTCGTACGAATATTCCTCGACGACAAGAATATTCCACGATAAAACGAATATTCCCCGACAACAATGAATATTTTATAACCACTTGCTTATTTTGTAAAATTTACACATTTCACCCATAACCAAAACATTATATCAAATTAACCCTTATTAATTTAGAATAATGAATAGAGGAAAATTTAATTTTATTTATAATAAGTTGGGGTCTTACAAGTTTTCTTCAAGTATATCCCCGCCCTAACTGTCAGAATACTCTTCTTTTTAAGGTAAGGGGTATTATTCTTTCGTATTCATGAAGAGAGTTATTTTCTTTCAATACTCGTAAGGGTTGTTATTCTATTTTTAATTGTTATGTTGGAATAACCTGTCTATGCGAAGTACCGCATACATGGTGAAATTCTTCTATCATTCCATTCTTTATTATTCTGTTGGAATAACCTGTCTGTGCGGTCTATCGCATGCCTGGTGAAATCTGTTGTTATTCCATTTTTTATTATTCTATTGGAACATCCTATCTGTGCGGATTACGCATGACCTAGTTCCATTCTTTATTATTCTGTTGGAACATCCTGTCTGTGCAGATTACGCATGACCTGGTTCCATTCTTTATTATTCTATTGGGAATAACTTGTCTGTGCGGTCTATCGCATGCATGGTGAATTCTTCTGTTATTCCATTCTTTATTATTCTGTTAAAATGATCTGTCTACGTGGATTACCGCATGACGGGTGAAAATCCATTTGCGCCAGAATTTTTCTCGACCTCAAAATTCTCGGAAAATTTGAAATGATAATTTGATGAGTTTTCTATATTGTGTCCAAAAATGGCGATTTTTGGATGTATAGATTAAGAGTTATGAATTTTATGGGAAAAGACTATTTTAAAAGTAAACCCATTTGGTCAATAACGAGGAGCGAATGACGCGAATGTTTCTAAGAGGTTTGAAACCCGATATACGTTAATACCTCATTTCTCACAAACTTTGTTTATATTCAGATGTTGTGAATAGGGCTCAGTTATTAGAGCGCGATAATGAGTCAGCACAACCAAAAGGCAACGACCAACAACACGATAATAATCGTCTCGTGGCAACACGCCATCGAACAATGATAACCATCGTGGGGAAATTATCATGCCAAGAATGGTAACCACTTATGGTGGTAATCATGGCCAAGATAATAGACGTGGAAATTTTAAGAAGAGAAGGTTCAATAATGATGGAAAGACAGCAGCAGCAGCACCTATTTCGAAGGAAGGAGAACGACTGCCAGTCGTATGTGTTAAATAAGGAGGGGAGGGACATATCAGTCCAAACTGCATAATGCAATCAAAGCATGTTACAATTGTGGAAAAGAAGGTCACCTAGCCCGATTTTATCGCGGCGCCAAAGTCAAGTCCAAATTGGGCGGTGGCACCAAAGGGATCTGGACAAAATAAAGTCGGTGGTTTCAGGAAGAGCGTTTTTTGTGACTTCTCAAAAAGCGAGTAACCCGAACGAAGTTAACACGAGTTAGTTAATTATAAATTTTTGTGAAGTCTATATCTTATTAGCTACCAGTTCTACCCATTCCTTTATTTCTCCTACTTGCGCTCAACGTTTAAATTTGACTCTGGAGAAATTAGACTTTGACTTATCTGTTGAAACTCCGTTGGGAGAAACCTTCATTATATCCACGGTTTATAAGTCTTGTTTAATTCAAATCGGTAACCGTACGTTACCTGTTGATCTTATTTCTTTGAAAATACTTGCATTTGATGTGATTTTAGGGGTTGATTAGTTAACTACTCATCATGCTAAAATCGATTATTTTCGTAAGGTTATTAGCTTTCATATTCCTAACCAACCTATTATGAAAATTCAAGCAACCAAACCACTAAAATCAATCACTGTCATATCAAGTCCTAAAGCTATTCGTTTATTGAAAAATGGATGTCAAGCTTTCTTAGCCCATGTCACGGATTTAAATAAAGATACGTCAGATTTGAATGATATTTCTATTGTTAATAAATTTCCTGACGTATTCCCTGAAGAACTTCTTGGCCTACCCCCAGAGCGTGAAATTGAATTTTGTATCGACCTTGAATCCGGTACAAAACCCATTTCCAAAGCCCCATAACGAATGGCTCCTATTGAACTTCAGGAGTTAAAAACCCAACTACAGAAATTGTTAGACATCGGTTTCATTCATCCTAGTACGTCTCCTGTGGGTGCTCCTATTCTATTAGTAAAGAAGAAAGATGGAAGTATGCGACTTTGTATTGGTTATCGGGAGTTGAATCATGTCACCATCAAAAATAGGTACCCGTTGCCTCGCATTGATGACCTGTTTGATCAGTTGCAAGGAGCCAAATTCTTTTCAAAGATTGATCTTCATTCCGGATATCATCAGTTGAAGATTAAAACTGATGACATTCCAAAGACTGCTTTCAGAACTCGGTACGGGATTTATGAATTCCTAGTTATGTCTTTTGGAATGACTAATGCTCCTGCTTCCTTCATGGATATGATGAACCGAGTATTCAAGGAATATTTGGATCACTTTGTGGTCGTCTTTATTGATGACATCCTAATATACTCCAAAATCTGTGAAGACCATGAGCAACACTTGAGGCTGATACTCCAAAAGCTTCGTGAAAATAAGCTTTATGCCAAGTTGAAGAAATACGAGTTCTGGCTTGAGGAAGTTGCGTTCCTTGGGCACGTGATATCAAATCATAGAATATCTGTTGACCCGGCAAAGATTAAAGCAATTTAAAGCTGGGAGCAACCTAAGTCGATGGCCAAGAAATCGTAGCTTTCTAAAAGTTGGTTATTATCGAAGATTCATAGAAGGGTTTTCTCGAATCGCTACTCCATTAACTCAGCTGACTCGAAAAGATAGAAAATTCGGTTGAAGCAAGGAATGTGAAAAGAGTTTTCAAGAACTCAAGAGGAGACTCATTTCAGCACCTGTTCTGATAATACCATCTGGCTCGGAGGGATTTGTCATCTACAGTGATGCTTCAGGGAAAGGGTTAGGATGTGTTCTCATGCAACATGGGAAAGTCATAGCCTATGCCTCTCAACAACTCAAAGAATATGAGAGGAATTATCCTACTCATGATTTAGAGTTGGGAGCAGTCATTTTTGCGTTTAAGATTTGGAGGCATTACCTGTATAGAGAGAAGGTGGAGATCTATACGGATCATAAAAGCCTCAAATATTTCTTCACTCAAAAGGAACTCAACATGCGTCAACGACGATGGCTTGAGTTGTTCAAAGATTATGATCATACCATCCAATACCATCCTGGAAAAGTGAACGTAGTAACTGACGCATTGAGTAGAAGATCATATGTGGGTACGAGTGCAATATTGTCAACACAAAAACCCATTTCGTATAACTTACAAATGATGAAGATAGAGTTAAAGACTCTAGGGACCCACGTGAACATAACGAATATACGAGTATAATCAAATTTAATCGATAAAGTTAAAGTCGCTCAAACTACACACCTGAAGCTGATGAATATGAAGAAGAAGGTTCAAGAAGGCGTTATTCTAAAAGCAAGAGTCGATGAACAGAGGAAATCTCAAGCCTTGATTTTATTAGTCTATATGAAATCCTCGATTGAGTAGGAACTGTGGCCTATAGACTCATTTTACCGTCAAGTATGTCGCGTGTTCATAACATTTTTTTTTCGTATCGATGTTACGTAAATATGTGGATGACCCGAACCACGTTATTAAATTAGAACTAGACGAGATAGCAGAACATTTAACGTATGAGGAGATACGTGTTAAAATCTTGGATAAGAGGGATCATATTCAACACTCAAAGGTTATACCTCAAGAGTTAGAATCTGAAATGAAGTCAAGGTATCCTCACCTCTTCGGCATACAATGTACGTACGTTAATTTTGAGGGCGAAATTTCATAAGGAGGGAAGGTTATGAGACCTTAGATTTTATGAATAAAGATTTAAATTTCTTGAAATATTTTTTTGAATAGTAAGGTGTGGATTTGATATAATGTTATAGTTGTGGGTAATATTTATAAATTTTGCAAAGTAAGCAAGTGGTTATATAATATTTGATTGGTCGGGGAATATTCATTTTAACAGGAATATTAGACGATGACACAATCATTAATGGACCCCATTAACGGAAGTATTGTCGTAGTTAGAAAAGCGACAAAATTATCATTTTATAAAAACAACGGCGAAAGTATTACAATTAAAAGCTGTTGAACTACCCAAAGAGTAAAAATACGATGTCTACGTGGTTTGCATAGTAGCTCACCGGTATTGGTTATTGATGCTTACGTGATAAGTCACTCGGTTATACTTAGTTATTACTACGATAATTCTTTGCATCATATCTCTCGTATTATTGATTCAATTATTGTCACAATATCATCTGCATATAATATGTTATATTATTAAATCAATAATTGAGACGACAAAGTTATTCATATTATTAAATTGCAATATTTACAATGTCTAGAAGTTCTGTCAAGGAGAGGTTTGGTCATCTAATTGCGCGCCAATAAAGAGAAATTCTTATCGGAAAGCCCCCTCTTTCTTGGGAATGACTTGGTTATTAAATACTATGAGTTATAATATTAATGATGAATAAGTTCGTGTTGATTAAAGATAAAATTGATAGTTCCATTGTGTTGGAATTATTAGTGTTAGTGGAAATCGACATTTATTTCGATATTAATTGATGTCCGGAAGTTATCTTGACCATTGGTAATTAATGCTTGGGATAAATGAGCAATTAATTGCTATTAATTCACATGATTATAACTATTTGTTCACATGTGTGTACTATTGATTCACATTCTTGTACTATTAGGGGAATTGGTGTAAGATTGATAATACTTGCATGACTAAGTTAAAAATGGAGGTATAGATGGAGGTACTATTCTATAATTCATATTTTCACATGATTATAACTATTGATTTACATGATTGAACTATTGGTTCATATTATTTACTATTAAGGGAGGTGGTGCAAGTTTGATAATACTTGCAGGACTAAATTAAAAATGAAAAAAAGTTGAAGGTATTGAACTGTAATATTTCAAGCCCCAAAACGTGCAATTATCGAAACTATATTTTCCTATAAATAGTAGCTCATTCTTCCTTCATTTCTCACCAATTCGCTAAAGTTATAAAGCAATTATTATAGAGAGAAATTATAGAGAGAAAGAAGAAGAGAAGTCTGCTACCTCTCTACTCCAGTATCAAGTTTCTTTCTAAGGTAAGGGGTATTATTTCTTTCATATTCATGAAGAGAGCTTACATTATTCCATTCTTTATTATTATATTGAATAACTTTGTCATGCTAAGTACTGCATACATGGTGAAATTCTTACATTATTCCATTCTTTATTATTATGTTGGAATAACTTTGTATATCTGAGTACCACATACATGGTGAAATTCTTCTGTTATTCCATTCTTTATTATTATGTAGGAATATCCTGTCTGTGCGGATTATGCTAGACCTGCTTCCATTCTTTATTATTCTGTTGGAATATCCTGTCTATGCGGATTACGCTAGACCTGGTTTCATTATTTATTATTCTGTTGGAATATCCTGTTTGTGCGGATTACGCTAGACCTGGTTCCATTCTTTATTATTCTATTGGAATAACCTGTCTGTGCGGTCTATCGCATGCACGGTGAATTCTTCTGTTATTACATTCTTTATTATTTTGTTGGAATATCCTATTTGTGCGTATTACGCATGACCTGGTTCCATTCTTTATTATTCTGTTGGAATAACCTGTCTATGTGGATTATCACATGCATGGTGAATGATCCTTCTTATTCATTCCTTATTAAATTGTCGAAATGATCTGTCTACGTGGATTACCGCATGGCGGGTGAAAATCCATTTGCAGTTTCATATATTCTATGATACTCATTTGGTTAAAGTTTTGGCTTCTATACTCCATGAAATTAGTGGAATATCCTTGATATTTGCGCTTCATCCATTATCTTTTCATGGATATATTCTTCTGAGCATTCTTGAATTTTACTCCACAAAGTATCATGTTGACAATTTGGACGTTATTGATTTCCGGATAAATTAAATTATAAATCTTTAAAATTTATCCTTGAACTTGTTTTATTGAATTATTATGTCATTGTCATCATCCTCATGCTTATATTGTGATGAAAGTCATCTTTGGCTTACGTGCATAGATGGACTTGGTATGATTATGACCAGGGATTATTCGGTATAATCATGACATGTAATGTAATAAATGATGTGGTAAAAGTCCTCAGTGGCACCAGAGTGCATTGATGGACGCTTTTGGTATGATTATGACCGAGGATTATTCGGTATAGTCATGACCATTGATGATTTAATGAATATCCTTGGCCCATAGTGCAGGGATGACTCGATGATGTGGTTTATTTATTAAAAGCGAGTCTCGTGATAAAATTGATGAAAATATTTTAAATCATAGAAGATAGTAGATATCATGCTCTACTTGACTCTTCTAATGGATTGCTTATTCCGCTACAGTTAAACTTGATGTCTATTGTATTTTATCAATTTAACATTGTTGAAGACTACTTATAATTTATTCTGCATTATCTTAGTCATAATATTTCTTACTGGGCTAGTTGAGCTCACCCTTTCTTTCACTGTTCTCTTCAGGAAATGAGAACGTAGCCGGGACTAGTCGGGGAACGGAGTGATGGTCCAGATGATAGCATTAGTAGTCCTCACTATTCTATTAAATAGTGTGACAATAAATGTAATTAGGACTCCATTGAGTGTGGATATTGTCTAGATGCCAATATTCTTATTAAAACTCTTAGATTATGTTTTGTTGTATTTTACACGATTGTTGTATAATTAAGTTATATTTGAATTTTGTACCATGTATTTTGCGACTCAAGATTGGTGATGTATACCTATTTTAGGGGCGTCACAATTGGTATCAAAGCTTAGGGATATGATCCCTGGCTGAGATGTGAGACAAGAACTAGGAGGGGAGAGATGGGGAATTCCTTCCGTTAGTATGACCTACCTAAGTTTATTTGATATTTAATTGGTCAATTGAGTATAGGGATAATATGTGATATATTAATTAACCCTTGTTTTCCCGACGATGATTTGAAAATGGCATCCTCAAAATGTTGAGATCAAGAATGAAGCAAATAAGATAGTTGAGTCACCAACGATCAATACCGTGATAATGTGCAACAAGAAGACAATAATCCTCAGGTAAATAACAACACCGATCAAATGATGAACGATGGGATGTTTAGAGGCTTTATGCAATTCATGCAACATCAGGTAAGAGAGACTCATTTTCAAAATATAGGTGGAAATAATGGCAACCCACTTCGGTCAACACCGCTAAGCGCAGTTCAAGGAGCCGGGACCACCGAGTTTTTGGGAAAGCCGTAACCACTTAAAGTGAGAGGCGTGGTTAAAGCGGATCACCAAGATATTTGATGTCTTGGGATGCTCCGAGGAGCAAAAGGTTCCCTTTGCCACCTTTATGTTGTGTGAAGAGGCGATTCTTCGGTGGGAATCAAAAACATACCCACTGGACGACTTTCAAGATGTCTTGGGAGAAGTTCCAAGAGTTGTTCAACGACAAGTACTTTCCCGAAAGTATTCGTCACATGAAGGAGGTGGAATTCATCAAGTTGGAGCAAAATAATATGATCGTGTCGCAATACGAGGGTAAATTTGCGGAGTTATCCCGGTTTGCATCCCATTTGGTCAATAACGAGGAGCGAATGACGCGAATGTTTCTAAGAGGTTTGAAACCCGATATACGTCAATACCTCATTTCTCACAAACTTTGTTTATATTCAGATGTTGTGAATAGGGCTCAGTTATTAGAGCGCGATAATGAGTTAGCATAACCAAAAGGCAACGACCAACAACACGATAATAATCGTACCGGTGGCAACGACCATCGGAACAATGATAACCATCGTGGGGGAAATTATCATGCCAAGAATGGTAACCACTTCGGTGGTAATCATGGCCAAGATAATAGAGGTGGAAATTTCAAGAAGAGAAGGTTCAATAATGATGGAAAGACAGCAGAAGTAGCACCCGTTTCAAAGGAAGGAGAACGACCGCCGGTTGTATGTGTTAAATGTGGAGGGGAGGGACATATCAGTCCAAATTGCGTGATGCAGTCCAAAGCATGTTACAATTGTGGAAAAGAAGGTCACCTAGCCCGATTTTGTCGTGCGCCAAAGTCACGTCCAGCTGGGACGGTGGCACCAAATTCGGATACGGACAAAACAAAGTCGGTGGTTTCAGGAAGAGCATTTTTTGTGACTTCTCAAAAAGCGAGTAACCCGAACGAAGTTAGCACGGTTTAGTTAATTATAAATTTTTGCGAAGTCTATACCTTATTAGATACCGGTTCTACCCATTCCTTTATTTCTCCTACTTGCCCTCAACGTTTAAATTTAACTTCGGAGAAATTAGACTTTGACTTATCTGTTGAAACTCCGTTGGGAGAAACCTTCATTACATCCACGGTTTATAAGTCTTGTTTAATTCAAATCCAGAATCAAATCGTTACATTCGTCGATCTTATTTCTTTGAAAATACTTGCATTTGATGTGATTTTAGGGGTTGATTAGTTAACTACTCATCATGCTAAAATCGATTGTTTTCGTAAGGTTATTAGCTTTCATATTCCTAACCAACCTATTATGCCAATTCAAGCAACCAAACCACTAAAATCAATCACTGTCATATCAAGTCATAAAGCTATTCGTTTATTGAAAAACGGATGTCAAGCTTTCTTAGCCCATGTCACGGATTTAAATAAAGATACATCACATTTGAATGATATTTCTATAGTTAATAAATTTCCTGACGTATTTCCTGAAAAACTTCATGGCCTACCCTCAGAGCGTGAAATTGAATTTTGTATCGACCTTGAATCCGGTACAAAACCCATTTCCAAAGCCCAATATCGAATGGCTCCTATTGAACTTCAGGAGTTAAAAACCCCAACTATAGGAATTGTTAGACATCGGTTTCATTCATCCTAAATACGTCTCCTTGGGGTGCTCGTTTCTATTCAGTAAAGAAGAAAGATGGAAGTATCGCGACTTTGTATTGATTATCTGGAGTTGAATCATGTCACCATCAAAAATAGGTACTGTTGCCTCGCATTGATGACTGTTTGATCGGTTGAAAGGAGCCAAATTCTTTTCAAAGATTGATCTTAGTTCAGATATCATCGATTAAAGATTAAAACCGATGACATTCCAAAGATCGCTTCGTAACTCCTGCAGGGCATTATGAATTCCTAGTCATGTCTTTTGGATTAACTAATGCTCCTGCTTCCTTCATGGATATGATGAACCGAGTATTCAAGGAATATTTGGATCACTTTGTGGTCGTCTTTATTGATGACATCCTAATATATTCCAAAACCCGCGAAGACCATGAGCAACACTTGAGGTTGATACTCCAAAAGCTTCGTGAAAACAAGCTTTATTCCAAGTTGAAGAAATGCGAGTTCTGGCTTGAGGAAGTTGCATTCCTTGGGCACGTGATATCAAATCATGGAATATCTATTGACCCGACAAAGATTGAAGCAATTCAAAGCTGGGAGCAACCTAAGTCAGTAACCGAAATACGTAGCTTTCTTGGCTTAGCTGGTTATTATCGAAGATTCATAGAAGGGTTTTCTCGAATCACTACTCCATTAACTTAGTTGACTCGAAAAGATACAAAATTCGGTTGAAGCGAGGAATGTGAAAAGAGTTTTTAAGAACTCAAGAGGAGACTCATTTCAAAGACTGCTCGATAATACCATCCGCCTCGGAGGGATTTGTCATCTACAGTGATGCTTCAGGCAAAGGGTTAGGATGTGTTCTCATGCAACATGGGAAAGTCATAGATCCTGGTTATATGCCTGTTGGGATCAGTGAGAGCTAGTCGTGTTTTCCATTAGCCATCTTGGCTTTTCTGCAGAGTATTCTGCATGGATTGAGACAGAGGCTGCATCGGCTGTGGTAGTATCCACAGTGCCGGGGACTGATTTCGATGATGAGGAGCTTATGGAGGACGCTGATATTCCCATCGAGGAGGATTTGACTACTGGGTTTCCAGCATTTGTTATGGATTCTCCCACTATGAGTGCTACTGTGATTCAGCATTCAGTACAATATTTGGAGCAGAGTCTACATCTGATGACCTTTAAGAGAGATCAGGCTAGGGCCTTGATGTTGATAGCTCTCGATGGGAGAGACCCAGCTCTATTAGAGAGAGACGAGGCCAGATCAGCTAGAGATGCATTGATTATAGAGTGGGATGCTGCCCTATCTGCCCGGGATGTGGCCGTCACGAACAGTACTTCAGTGAGATCCCTTACGACTAGCATCCTTGCCGATATGAGTGCATACATTGATGAACATCATGCCACCATGCCAGTTAGCCTCGGATCTGCTAGCTTCGTGTAGATACTTATTAAGGCGAGCTTGCTTGCGTTACCTTCTTCTTCTTCAGAGAGGGATGCTATGTTAGATCTGATAGTCCGCATACACACAGATCCATAGATAGACTTATATTTTCCTGTATAGACTAGCTTAGCCATTTTGTCATGTACAACACATATGTATATATCAAACAGTATTATGTATGGCAGGGAAATATATTTTGATTCACTTCCCTTTCAGTTGTGCCTTGATACTTGCTTGATATTTGCCTATTTCTTCAGGGCTTGTGAACTTAATTCATTCTGAACTCATCCTTGATGTATGGACATTGAGATGTCGCAGGATTTCTAAGAACTGATCATTGATCTGTGTGTATCTCTACCATCTTAGGTGTCTTGGGACTAGTTTTTGTATGGAGATATGGAGAGGAGTATGGCTTTTCCTCTCTGAGATTAACCGCACCACAGATGGTCGCCAGTACTCCTATTTAAGAGGAGCCCAGTTAGTTCCATCTCTTATGGATTGGTGTTGCTCTTTGAGGCACAACCGCAGCTTAGATGGTCGCCGAATCTCCTATTTGTGAGGAGAGGTTAGGTAGTTCTATCCCTTTGGTCTGAAGCCAATGAAATATGGTGGATTGAAGTTTTATCCCAGTACCGTGTGACATGTATTTTTGTTCTGGTAGGGGGTAAGATCGAACCATAAATGGTCGCCACGTATTCTATTGAAGAGGAGATCAGTCTCGTGTAGTTCAAACCGCAAAGAGATTCAACGCTGAATGTGAAAGGCAGATGGGTGTAGAAGCTTTATTGATAAATAAGGGTGTAGAAGTGTTTTTGTGGTTTTTGTTTTTATAGAAAAAGGGCAGAAATGTTTTTGTTTTTTTTATTGTGACCGGGCCATATAGAATATGGTTGCCTACGTACTCCCGGGTATTAGGGAGATCAGGTTGACGTAGTTCGCCCTCGGGACTTAATTACGTACCAGAGAAGTATGTATCCCATCATATGCGCAAAGCTATATCTGCGGGGAGAAGAAAGTTTGATCCCATGATTGGGACAAACTGCAGGTGTGGAAAAAGTTTGATCCCGTCTTCATGACAAACTGCAAACGTAGAAAAGTTTAATCCCGTCTTCAGGATAAACTGCAGGTGTGAAAGGTTCAATCCCTAGGGGGATAACCAAAATTGTGTGAAAGGTTTGAAATAAGGTGAAACCAGGCTACTAGTTTGAAGTGTATGTTACCCAGAGGGGCAGAAGAGTATGTAAAAAGGGTTAGAAAACCAGAATGATTGGTGATTTGATTATCAAAACTAGGATGTTTGCTTGATGATAACCTCAGACATAATACCGTTTCACGGTGTCCGAGTTGATGAGTTGTGGAAATTCATCGCCATCCATTTCTTGTAGTCTGAGAGCGCCTTATGTCAATAACTCCTTGACAACAAGCGGGCCTTCTTAGTTAGGAGCAAATTTTCCCTTAGATTGATCTTGGTTGTCAATGATCTTCTTCAAAACCAAGTCGTGTTATTTAAACTGCCGTAGCCAGACTTGTCTGTGTAGGATCTTGCGATCCTTTGCTGATATAACCGACCATGGAAGATAGTTGCGATTCGCCTTTCGTGTATTAGAGACAATTGGTGATACATGTCTTGTAACCATTGGTCTTCATCCAGCTGAGCATCCATCAATACTCTGAGGGATTCCATTTCCACCTCTATGGGGAGCACTGCTTCCATCCCATAGGTTAATGAGTAGGGGGTTTCCCCCGTGGAAGTACGCATTGAAGTTCTGTACGCTAATAAAGTCAAAGGCAAGAGGTCAGGCCATCCTTTGTGATTGGCGGACATTTTCTGCATAATCTTCTTGATATTTTTATTAGCCGCTTCAACAGCACCATTCATCTTTGGACGGTAGATGACGGAGTTAAGGTGTTTAATATGGAATTTACTGCATAACTCCATCATTTTGTTGTTGAGGTTCTTAGCATTGTCTGACACAATGACCTCTGGTTGTCCATATCGACAAACGACATTGTTTCTGATGAAAGCAACGATGACTTCTTTGGTAACCCTGGGGAAGGAGGCTGCTTCTACCCATTTGGTGAAGTAGTTAATCATGGTGAAGATAAAACGATATCCATTACTGGCTTTGGGCTCGATGGGCCTGACCACGTCCATTCCCCATATTGAGAAGTGCCATGGCGAACTCATATTGCGGAGTTCCCTTGGAGGGGCGTGGATAGCATTCCTATGAATTTGGCATTGATAGCACCTCTTGACGTGATCATCATAGTTAGCTTTGAGCGTAAGCCAATAATGCCCTGTTCTGAGGATTTTCTTGACAAGTAGGGGTCCGCTCATGTGTGGGCCACATACTCCACCATGGATCTCATCCATGAGCCTCTGAGCTTGGTCTTTGTCTAGACATCTAAGGAGACCTATTCCTGCATCTCTTTTGTAGAGTGCATCTCCGCTCAGGTAGAATTTCATAGCAAGTCGATGGATCCGCCTCTTTTCATCCAAAGCTCTCACTCGGTGGGTGTAGATCCATCTCGTAGATACTCCTTGATATGCTGATACCAAGGGTTGTGGATGGGAGGTAACTCATCCGATACTTCTCCAGCATAGTTCCCATAAGCTGGGGCCTTTTGCAGGGGAAATGTGATGCTTGACATGTTTTCCTTGTCAGGTATGTGAATCAAGGAGGCCAACGTTTCTAGTGCATCCGCAAAATCATTCCTATTATGTGGAATATGTAGAAAGGAGATTTCTTTGAACTCCAAAGCCATCTGTAGAACTTGCTGATGGTAAGGCAGTAAATGTAGTTCTTTGGTTTGATAGATTCCTGTGGATTGTTTGATTACCAACTCTGAATCCCCAAAGACAGTTAACCGCCTGATGCCCATTGAACGGGACTGCTCCTTGTACCAGATACTAGAACTGCTCCAGCTCCAAAACCTTTTGTGTTAATAGCTCCATCAAAATACATTTTCCATGTATGGCATGCATCGTACTGATGGTGTTGCTGAACTGCCATTACCCCTTCATCGGGGAAATATGTTTCCAAGGGTTTGTAATCCCCTGCAGGTGCGGCGACCAGTTGATCCGCAATTCCCTGACTTTTGATAGATTTTTACGTCACGTAGATGATGTCAAACTACTGTAGGATCAACTACCATCTAGACAGCTGACAATTCAGTATAGGCTTACTAAACACGTATTTGAGAGGATCCACGCGGGATATGAGATGGGTTGTGTGACCATGGAGGTAATGCTGTAACCTCATGGAAGCCCATGCTAAAGCACAACAAGTCTTCTCAATCAAAGTGTACTTGTGTTCACTGCTGCTGAATCTTTTGCTGAGGTAATAGATAGCTCGTTCTTGGCCTCTATCATCTTTTTGTCCCAACATGCAGCCCATAGCATTGTCATTAATGGACAGGTACATGAACATGGGAACATCATCCCTGGGAGGTACCAAAATAGGAGCGTTAACCAACTACCTTTGATTGTAAGGAAGGCTTTCTGACACTCATCATTCCATTTCATGGATTAGTTCTTCCTTAACAGCTTGAAGATGGGCTCACAGGTTGCTGTTAGTTGAGAAATGAACCTGCTAATGAAGTTGATTCTTCCCAAAAATCCCCGTATTTCCTTTTCTGTCTGAGGAATGGGCATTTCCTTGATGGCCTGGATTTTGGTGGGATCCAGCTCAATCCCTTTGTGGCTGACTAGGAAACCTAGTAACTTGCCAAATTTAACGCCAAAGACGCACTTGGCTAGATTCAACTTCAAGTTGTACTTACGCAACCTATTGAAAAGCTTTTTGAGATGGTCTAAGTGGTCTTCCTCCCTTCGGAACTTGACAATGATGTCATCCACGTAGATCTCTATTTCTTTATGCATTAAATCGTGGAAAAGAGCCATCATAGCTCGCTAATAGGTTACCCCGACATTGATGAGACCGAATGGCAATCGTTTGTAGCAAAAGGTTCCCCAAGGCGTGATGAAAGCAGTTTTCTCACGATCCTCCTCAGCGACCATAATCTGATGATACCCCGCAAAGCAATCAGCAAAGGAGTACATGCCGTATTTAGCAGTATTGTCAATAAGAATATGGATAAAGGGCACATGAAAGCTATCTTTAAGGTAAGCTTTGTTCAGATCCTGGTAATCCACGCAAACTCGCACCTTTCCTCCTGGTTTAGGCATGGGAACAATGTTGGATATCCATTCTGGATATGTGGACACCATGATAATGCCAGCTTGAAATTGTTTCACAATTTCTTCTTTCACCTTTAAACTCCACTCAGGTTTCAATCGCCTGAGCTTCTGCCTGACTGGCTTAAATCTCTCCTTAATGGGAAGGTGATAAAGGACAATGTCAACGGACAAACCCACCATGTCTTCGTGAGACCATGCAAACACATCCTGGAATTGGGTTAATAGCGCAACCATGTCATTCCGTTGGTTTGGGGTTAGGTCTAAACCAATCTGGATTAGCTTAGGGCTTTCTAAGGTTCCAAGATTGAAAGGAATGGTTTGATCAAGATTAGGTTTAGGTTTTTCTTTGACCCATTCCTTAATCTCATGAGGTGTCCCAATGTCCTCTTGGATTTCCATCAAGTCTGAGTAACTTTTCATCACAGTTACAGTCCTTGTGGAGAAAAGGCACCTCATCAGCAAGTACAGGCACATCTAAATTCAAAGTCCTGAAACAAAATATGCTTTTACTTAATATATGAAACTATTTAATCATACAAAAGTGTTAGCATGTACTGATAAAATAACTGCTAATATTGTACAGAAAAGTAAACAATTAAAGTTATCTACAGGGAAGATGGATTTCTGCCCGTTTTACCCTCGTCGACCAATGCATGGAGTGTTGCTCCAATTGTCGAGGGTAAAGTCCTGATGTACTGCAGTGATGGAGGGGCTATCATCGTCCTCCTTTTCCCGAATGATGACCATAACATCTGGGCAATCATCGTCTAGGGTGTATCTATTTGTATGTTCATCATGGACAATGATGCGTATGCCTGACATCATCAGGGCGATGTCATGTATACATTTCGCCTCCTTTCTTCCACTTCCGGGATCGAGAATCGGGATCTCTTTTTAAAAACGTTCTTGGTTTGGGAAACATGATAGCCATAACATGGGTGCACCTTTACCGGCTATCAGACGTGACCAGGTGAAAGTGGAGAAAATCACCGTGTGGCGGAAGCTTGAGGAATCTGCTTGTGCTTATGAGGATTTCTATGACTGGAACTGGCAAAATAGCCTAGTCCGAATGTCCCAATTTGACTGGAAACTTGAATTGGGTGCTCAATACCCTGCTGATCTTTACCAAGCCCTTGTCCAGGCTGATGACCCAATGACATCATTTCTTTAGTGGCCGACATAACCTCGGCAGAAATCTTGGGTACGGGAAGTGGTGCTCCAATAAGATGGTATTGCGTATTACTCACTTCCAAAGTATAAAAATTGGCCGGCTCAACCTCTAAATTAAAGCTGATGATTGGTAGGTTTTCTTGTTCAGGACATTCCAGCTCAGCGTTGACAGTGACTAGGCTATTGTTGACAATGTATTTAAGTTGTTGATGTAGTGTAGAAGGGACGTCTCCAGCCATGTGGATCCATGATCTCCCCAATAGCAGGTTGTATCCTGAATCTATCTTGAGGACGTAGAAGGATACATTGAATGTGTTTGGACTAATCTCAATTGGCAGCTCAATCTCTCCGACAGAATTTCGTCGGGATCCATCAAAAGCTTTGATAACCGTATTGCTGCTTCGGATCCGTTTGAGATTGACGTTCATCATCACTAAGGTGGCATAAGGACAGATATTCAGAGACGAACCTCCATCTATCAAAACCCAGAAGACAAAACTGTAATGTGCAATGGCTTGCAATGACCGATCCCTTCGGGCGGTATGTCATCATCAGTGAAGGATATCACATTGTTGTTAAAAATGTGATCAACCAGATGTTGAAATTTTTCCACATCCACTGATTTTGGCAAGTAGGCTTCTTCCAAAACCTTCAATAAGATCTTCTTGTGATCCTCGGAAGAGAAAACCAAGTCCAGTATTGAGATCTGATGTGGAGCTTCTCTTAAGCTTAGAACCACCTTGGCTTCAGTATGGCCCATAGTGTGGAGGAATTTTTTAATATTCTCCATGGGAATCTTCCCCTTTGCTTTTATGGCGGGCTTCATCACCCTCTGAGGAAGATACAATGAATTTTCATTCGACACTGTAGCAGTAGTATGAGACGTGGATCCTTCAGGTTCTCCATAATTCCATGGGACTTTGTGTAAACTGATAACAGGATACTGTGGTCTGAAGGGTAAAGAAATTGGCTCTGGTGGAGCCAATTTCAAAGGATTGTCAGCTCCTTTGAGTTGAATTGCTTGTATGGGGAATGGCTCGACAGTCTCATCAGCCTCGCCGGATATAACTGATACTAATTCCTTCCATTTGGTAGGACAGGTATTCCCATTCTCAAGTAGCACAGTGTCATCGTCTGCCAATTGCAGGACACCGCTGTCAATTAGATTCTGAATAAGGTGGCGGAGTGTCCAGCATTCTTCTGTGATGTGACCGCAAGAATGTGAATGATATTGACATACTCCATCGGAGTTAAACCATCTTGAACGGGGATTAATTGGAGGTAGAAGGGAGGTGATTCTTTCTTCATTGATCAGCATCTGAAATATCTCATCCATAGGTTGGCCCAGATACGTAAATTCCCTTTTATTGGCAAATTCCCGACGAGCTTTTGCACTTGCTCTCTTCGCAACCTTGTCCTCTGATGAATGGGATTTATACCCGTGAATCGGATACTTTATGACTTAAATAGTTGTCTGTTCTTGTAGATTGTATACGTTTTTATATGATTATAGTGTTATTGTGCATAACTGATGTATTGTAGAGCTTTACAGTGCTTTACCAACTTTAAAGGGGCAAAACGGTCAAATTCTACATACCAGCGCCACGGCGCCAAAGCCAAGCTTTGTGCTCACGTCGCAGCACCAATGCCCTGTCCCTACTGATGTCATCATCAACTGCCAAGCATGGCACCATCGACCGATTTTCTTAGGCTCAGTGACTGCAAATATGAAAGCCCGTGTTCTTCATTACTAATGTGGCGCTGCAACGCCAACCACAGCTTAGTGGCCAGCATGCCATGCATTCATCCATGCCTGCATAATGAGGGCTTATTTTGACCTAGTAAAGGTAGCGACAACGGATATAAGAAGAGAAAAGGCTCTGCATAATGAGATACTCAGTAGATCTGAGATCAAGTATTTAGATTAGATTAGTTTTCTCTATAATTTCTCTCCCTTTCTCTTAGTGATGTCTGTAAATATAGATTAGGTAGATTAGCGAGAAGTTTGGCTTTTTTTTGGAGCATCAAGAGTAGTGAGCTACACGGACTGGAGAGCTTGATTTGAGCAGAATGCTTAGAGATTGAAGGGCTTTGACAGAGTTTCTTTTTATCTATTTATTGTCTCTAATTTTGTAATCCATTAATGTTGTCTTTATTGCTACTTGTATTTTGTTCAATAGCTATGAACTGAATATTGGCTCTAAGGTTATAATGGAACCCTTTGTTATTTAAATTGACTGTCTTATCTCTTTGGTTGGCACCATATGATTTGGTTTGATATATTTATGCTTAATGATTCTTGCTAAGACATTAGTGATGATTTTGGTAATTTACATGATATCGACAGAAGGATTGTAGATTTACACCTGAATATATTGGCATGTGATTGTGGGTTTCGACTGCATAAGTTGTGTGTAGAATAGATATATATTTGTGCGTCACGTGCGACCTATTTGAGAACTTATACTTAAATCCTTGTTACATGTAATGGACTATCATTGTTATCAATGGCCTTATGAGAGGACGACACAACCAAGCTCGGAAGAAGGACTCGAGCAATTGCAATTTCAAATTGCAAATGTCTTGAGGTTTTCTGACAATCTTGAGTGTCAATCCACTCAAAATGCCTACTGTCAGGAATGAGCTGACATTGAACCGATCTCCTATCATCCAAACTGTCAGGATTATCCAAACTCTTGGGACTACAGTCAAGAGCAATATCAAGATCCAAATTACTCATATCCAAATCAGTTTGACAACTAATCTCCGCCACAATATGGGGTTATGTCTCCACCCAATGAGAACTTTTCTGAGTCCCCAACACGAGCAGAAGAGAACAGGCTTGAGGAGCTTCTCACCAACTTTATTGAAAGAAATGAGGTTCAGATGGCAAGCCAAAAGCGCATTACTGACAAACTTTTAGAATCAATGGGGCAACTCGTCAATGCCATCACAAATGCATCGCAAGGCAATCTTCCGGTCTTAATCGATCTCGACGATGAAGCAATAGAGTATTGCACGGTGGATACATAAGGAAAATGTGACGAGTCTCGCACAGTTGTTGAGGGAGACGTCATGGTGTTAACTAGCCAACCGATGGAGTCTGAAGTGGGAAACAAAAGGATAAACAATGGGTGTATAGTCAATACTGATCTACAATCGAAAACCATGCTCCCGACTGTGAAAACCATGGAGGGCCCACTAGAGTATGAAGAACGCTTTCGATTTGATGAAAAAGGAGAATTAGTGGATAATTCCAGTGGCGAAAGATTCTTTGTGCCAAAGGATGATTGGGTGGATGAAGGAACGGAGACTGGCCAATCACCCTTGTCGGCCAAAAATTTAAAGGAATTAACAAACAGGCAGCATGAGATGGTCATTTTCTCCTATGAGCCGGATTGAGCGGCTTCGGTATAGTCAAGCCGACGACTTTAAAACAAGCGCTTGGTGGGGAGGCACCCCCATCTCAGTATCATTTTTATCTGTTTGTCCTTACTTATGTCTAGTTATATTTATTATCTGTTATGTTTACTTTGTAAACATTGCTGTCAGTTATTGTATTGCCATGTTGTATTGAGCATGTTTTTGTGATTGCAGCATGTTTTCCTGCTCTATTGTAAATTTATACATAGTAGTATCGTTAAGCTAGCTATCATATGTTTAATATAGACTTATATATATATATATATATATATATATATATATATATCTCTGTAAGATATGTAGGCTAAAACATGGTTTCTGTGCAGAAATTCTCAAATACAAGGTTCACACCGCAGCGCCAACATTTATACTGGACTCCACGCCGCGGCCCCATGTTTTTTGCCCATGACTCTCATCTCGCACCGCAGCGCCAAAGAGAAAAGGGTAGCTCACGCTGCGGCGCCACCAAATGCTATGGTACACTGTTAAATCGTGCCGTAGTGTCATCCAACCAAGGGCATGCCGCATAGCGGCGCCACCAGAAAGACCCAACTACTTCTAACTCGCATCGCGACGCCAAGTATAGAAGGCAATCTAGCGCCGCGACGCTGGCAACGAATTTTTATTTTTAAAAAATTGATTTAAACCAGCAGTCAGCCACTTCTCCTCCCCTAATCTCTCGACAGTCTCGACAGCATACCTCTCGACAGGCTCGGCAGCACACAAGCATAAGTGATCTAAAAGCCAAAAGTTACCGTATATTCTCCTACCCCTAGCCCTTAATCAAACTACATACCTTGTTCCCTCAAGGCTCTAGGCCAAGCACTCACAGAAATAGGAGATCAGAGTTAACCTAGGGTTTTTCTCCCTCAAGGTAATTTCTGATTTAAGTCATTCAGAAGCCAAATTAGGGTTAACTGTTCGGATTTGAAATACTTGTTATGTATTTGTGTGATTTCCACTGACGGAAATCTGGATAAAGCAATCACAAACAAGGGCTTCCAAGTTTGGTTTGAAGAACGCACACAAGGTGTTCGATAAATTTCTTAAACCAAAAAGTTGACTGAATTGGGGTTGATTTGGCATTCAAATTGCATTGGGGACTATTCTAGCTTGAGTTTGGGGGGAATTTGGAACTGAGCCTTTTGTTTTTGCCAAACCAACTGAGAATTTTGTAATGGCACCAAAGAGACAACGACTTGGTGTCGGAGGGTCTTCCTCGTCCGCCGCACCACCACCAACGGCTTGGGACAGAGCCAAGTTCATCAATGAGGAGGCTTGGAAAAGGTACAAAAGCTCATTTGGCGTGCAAAATCTGATTCCTGAGTGGGGGTTGAGGCCCGACAAGAAAGATGGTGAGCTAACCACCATGATACAAGAACGTAATTGGATCAACTTCACAAAACCGCCTGCGTCGGCCATAGTACCAATGATTCAGGAGTTTTATGCCAATGTCAACCCCGAGGGTTCTGTTGTTGTTCAAGTCAGGGGACGGTCCAAGGCATTTGACAGTCAAGCCATCAATGCATTGTTCGCGACACCCAACTATGCGGGCAATGATTATATGCAGCCGGGGCTCCGTAGTTATGACCTTGAGGATATCATCAGAAGACTCTGCAAGCCCAGAACAACATGGAAGAAAAATGACTATACGGGTGAAAATACCAGTTTCCCGACTTCCGCACTTAGTCGCTACGGGAAGGCGTGGTTCAGCTTCATATGTGCAAACATGATCCCGACCCGGCATTTGAGCGACGTGACAATGGATAGGGCGATTTTGCTATTCGCCATTGTCACGGGTCTTAATGTGGATATTGGAGTGCTTATTCACGACTCCATTGTGAAGGCAATCAAGAGCAACATCGCTGCAGGACTCCCTCATCCTTCATTGATCACTCGGCTGTGCAAGCAAACAGACATTTAGTGGGGGCCAGAAGAGATAGCCTCTCCACCCATGACAGTCATTGACCACTTGACCATCAAGCACTACTATGAGTGGGACCGGGCAGAGTCTCATGTCAGAGGCGAGGAATATGGACCACCTACAGTGCCACCTCCTACGGTAGAGGATGAGCCCTCGTAACCTCCAGACGCCGCTCCAGACGCCAGCCCAGCTGCACATGGCCTACTGACTGACATCATGGCATCCCTCACCCTGTTGCATCAGAAACATGACGCCGAGGCGCAGAGGCGTGAGGCACATAAGCAAGAAGTGGCTCGAGGCGGGATATAGCGATCTGATGCAGTGAGTGGTGAATACCATACAGAGCATCTACACTGATTACTGTGGCAAGAATGCTGAGTTCATGCCATACCAGTTCCCGGAGCCTCCTGTCTTCCCACCATACCCTCCACCATCATCGCCCACCGAAGCTGATGAGGACGCTGCTGATGAGGATGAAGCTGATGCCGCTGCGGAGTGAGCGATCTTCAGGGAAGCCCTCTTGTATCAATTGATTATGTTTAAGCAATGAGGGCAGTTCTCACTTTAAGTTTGGGGGTATTTTTTGGCTTTTATCTGTTTATTTCCGTACTGCCATGTTAGGTTGCCAGACTTTAGTATTTCATTATATTTTTATTATCAGTATTGTGGTGCAGTCGTTTTGAACTGCGGGATTATTCTTGGATTTTTATCATTATGGATGCCATGAACTGTTTTTGGTTTTATTTATTAATGCTTTGATTATTATTAGCATGATTGTGGTTTATAGCCATCTTTTTGGGGCTTATACAGATTTTGATGCTTGTGCCATGTGAATGGTCTTTTTACCCTATTTTGAGCTGCTATTTAGCAAGGGTGTTATATTTATCATTAATTTTTGATTGTGGCTGATGACAAGCGCCTAGTAATTATGTCTATATCTTTGAGTAGTGTCAAGCATGTATGAGCTAGGGGTTGTTCAATAGATAAGTTTAGACTGTTGTTGATCCGTCCTTCTTAGCAAGCACCGACCAACTGTGTTAACTAGTTAATTTTTTTCGAATTTAGTTTGTGTGTTTATTGCTTTGAGAGTTTGTTCACTCTTATAAACTTTCATTTGTGCAATGTAATAAAAGACTTAGACGTTTATACAGTTTTGGATCTTGGATTCTAGCATGCTGACATATTAAAGGAAAAAAAAGAATGAAATGAGAATAAAAATATAAAATAAGAGTTTATATCGAAAGTTTTGCGGTGGGTCGAGATGGAGCATAAAATACACTCTCCCATAAACGCAGGACAGATATCGAGATGGAGCATAAAATGCACTCGCTAAATAATCTTTGTTTTTGTTGTAAAGTCTTAGTTGGCTTATGTTGATTACGTGGCCTTTACTGCTCGAGTTATTAGATTCATAGGGGTGTTCTACACCTAGAGCCCTAAAGTGGTCTGGCTTGGGAGTTACTGATCAAAAGCTCATTCATGGGTAGTTCTGAATAGCCTAAGGTAATTAAGGACTGTCTGAGTCAGATTTCACTGTCGTCATGCTAGAGTCTTTTGATCTTTTCCTGCATTTGTGTCTTATTCTTAATGCGTGTTGATTGTTTAAGTTGCGGAGTTTTCTTATTGGTATTAGCAATCGATTGTGCGAACTTATTTAAGCTATGATTAGTTAGGACGGTTGGTCTCCACACACACACATAGAATGGATCGAATACAGTCTTATGCTTGAAATTGAATGAACCCTTATTCATATCTGTGTTTGCCCTGTTCTCTAGGAGTAGCTTTAAGCTTTGAAGCCATGATACTAATATACAGTTTTATTTCTCTTTCACTTGTGTTTTGCTTTTGTTAATCTGTGTTAGATAGTTTGCTCGAGGACAAGCAAAGACTTAAGTTTGGGGGTATTTGATGAGTGGAATTTATACCCGCGAATCGGATACTTTATGACTTAAATAGTTGCCTATTCTCGTAGATTTTATACGGTTGTATATGATTATAGTGTTATTGTGCATAACTGATGTATTGCAGAGCTTTACAGTGCTTTACCAGCTTTAAAGGGGCAAAACGGTCAAAATCTACATACCTGCGTCGCGGCGCCAAAGCCAAGCTTTGTCTTTCGCCTGCAGCATACCTCCCCGTCCCTGCACGACATCATCATCACAACAAGGTGCCTACCCTTCTTACCCTTCTTTAGCTTCAGTGACGTACCTGAGCTCCGTGTTATTCATTACTAATGTGGTGCAAGCAATTCTGACCATAACAAGTGGCCGTCTTGCTGCAAGCAGCCACCTCCTGGTGCCAGAATAATGAGGGCTTATTTTGACCTAGCAAAGGTAGTGGCAACGGATATAAGAAGAGAAAAGGCTCTGCATAATGAGATACTCAGTAGATTTGAGATCAAGTATTTAGATTAGATTAGTTTTATCTGTAATTTCTCTCCCTTTCTCTTAGTGATGTCTGTAAATATAGATTAGGTAGATTAGGGAGAAGTTTGACTTTTTTTTGGAGCATCAAGAGTAGTGAGCTACACGGACTGGAGAGCTTGATTTGAGCAGAATGCTTAGAGATAGAAGGGCTTTGACAGAGTTTCTTCTTATCTATTTATTGTCTCTAATTTTGTAATCCATTAATGTTGTCTTTATTGCTACTTGTATTTTGTTCAATAGTTATGAACTGAATATTAGCTCTGAGGTTATAATGGAACCCTTTGTTATTTAAATTGACCGTCTTATCTCTTTGGTTGGCACCATATGATTTGGTTTGATATATTTATGCTTAATGATTCTTGCTAAGACATTAGTGATGATTTTGGTAATTTACATGATATCGACAGAAGTATTGTAGATTTACACCTGAATATATTGGCATGTGATTGTGGGCTTCGACTGCATAAGTTGTGTGTAGAATAGATATATATCTGTGCACCACGTGCGACCTATTTGAGAACTTATACTTAAATCCTCGTTATGATCAACTCGCATAGACATATATAGGATTGTATCTAGCTTGGGCATTCTTTTCTATTCTATTTCCTAACGGGTGGTTCTGGAAAGGATATGTTTGTGTATACCTCGACAGGGGTGTATAAGCACTTGTGTGTTCTCGATCGACAAATTATCATGACCATTAAGACCAGAGAGAGAATGGTAGGTAGTTTGATGAAACATAGCACGCCAAGTGTTCGACAGAATGCCTGAGTGGGGTGAAGTTGTAACCTTAGCTTGTAATTCCTTCGATTACCATTCACTATCCATTTACTTGCTTTGTTAATTAGTTATGCTTAGATTAGTCACACTTTCATTTATTGTTATTCGAATAAGACTTTAGAGATACAAAGTCGATACTTGGTAAATATTAGTAATAGTTCCTCGTGGGTACGACATTCTACGTATCACTATATTACTTGTTAGACCGCGTATACTTGCGCGTGTTTAGTGATCGGTTTTCCGACCAACATCCTCCAGTGCTTCATTTTCTGAAGGTGGTGATGAAGCATTCATAACAAAAGGAAGGAGATAGGCATGCTCCTGGCTGACTAACTGGCGTGTGACTTGATGCTGATGGATCACTAGTTCTGCCAATTGTTCCACTTGCTTACAAAGAGCTATTGTGACGGCCCCAAAACAGGTATACATCACCCATCTTGAGTCGCCAAATACATGGTACAAAATTCAAATACAACTTAATTATATAACAGTCGTGTAAAATACGACAAAACATAATCTAAGAGTTTTAATAAGAATATTGTCATCTAGATAATATCCACACTCAATGGAGTCATCATTACATTTATTGTCACACTATTTAACAGAATAGTGAGGAGGACTACTAATGCTATCATCCGGACCGAAATCACTCTGTTCCCAGACTAGTCCTAATTCACGCTCATTTCTGAAGAGAAATAAAGTGAAAGAATGGGTGAGCTCAACTAGCCCAAAGAAAAATATTATGACTAAGATAATGCGAATAAATTATCATTAGTCTTCAAATAATGTTAAACGATAAAATACAATAGACATCAAGTTTAATCTGCGGTGAATAAGCAATCCATTAGAAGAGTCAAGTAGAGCATGATATCTACTATCTTCTATGTTTTAAAATATTTTCATCAATTTTTATCGTTGAGACTCAGCTTAACAAATAAACCACATCTCGAATCATCCCTGCACTATGGGCCAAGGATATTCATTAAATCATCAATGGTCATGACTATACCGAATAATCCCTGGTCATAATCATACCAAAAATTGTCCATCAATGCACTACAGGCCACCGAGGACTTTTACCACATCATTTATAACATTATAGGTCACGATTATACCGAATGATCCCTGGTCATAATCATACCAAGTCCATCTATGTACGTAAGACAAAGATGACTTTCATCACAATATAAGTATGAGGATGATGACAATGATATAAGCAATAATCAAACGAAAACAAGGATAAATATTAAAGACTTTAAATTTATCCAAATATTATCAATCACTTAATAAACTCATCATCTAATATTATTAATATTATAACAATATTTTAATCACTTCTTAAACTTATAAACAATTTATTTTAATTGTTTACACTTTACCAAATAATGCATTTAATCATTCAAAAATGCCATACTCATAAGATTTCATCACCAATTATCAAATCCCTCATCAAAAATCTGCATATACCCTATATAGGATTCTCAAGCCATAAAATCCTATTTTCCAATTTTGTTACTTCACATAACATATTTAATTCATTTACTCATAACTAGTTTATTTTCATGAAAAATACCAAATCAGTCCTAAAAATATTTCTTTTCTGGGATTTAGCAGAATATAGTCCCATATTGAACATATATTTTTCTCGAAATTTTTAAAATTCATTTACTATTTTACATATGGCCAAAACTGCCGAATATTTAGACATTTATCATAAATTGTACTTTTGTCCAAAAATTCTAAAATTTACAGAGTATACTCCTGTTATATACATGTACTTCCAATAAAAATTTCATCAATTTTGGAGTTAACCACAAGAAGTTATAAGGGTTTACTTTTAAAATAGTCTTTTCCCATAAAATTCATAACTCTTAATCTATACATCCAAAAATCGCCATTCTTGGACACAATCCAGAAAACTCATCAAATTATCATTTCAAATTTTTCTAGAATTTTTGAGGGTCAGAAAATTATGAAACTGCCCCTGACAGAAACCCCTTTTGAATGAAAGTACTATTCATATAAATACAAAGGATCATTCACCATGCATAAGGTAATCCACATAGACAGGTTATTCCAACAGAATAATAAAGAATGGAATAACAAAAGAATTCACCATGTATGCGATAGACCGCACAAACAGGTTATTCTCAACAGAATAATAAAGAATAGAACCAGGTCATGTGTAAACCGCACAGACAGGATATTCCAACAGAATAATAAAGAGTGGAATCAGGTCATGCGTAAATCGCACAGACAGGATATTTCAACATAATCATAAAGAATGGAACCAGGTTATGCGTAAACCGCACAGACAGGATATTCCAACAGAATAATAAAGAATGAAATAATAGAAGAATTTCACCATGTATGCGGTACTTGCATAGACAGGTTATTCCAACATAATAATAAGGAATGGAATAACAATAGCTCTCTTCATGAATATGAAAGAAATAATACCCCTTACCTTAGAAGAAACTGGATATTGGAATAGTGAGGTAGCAGACTTCTCTTCTTCTTTCATTTTTAATTTAGTCCTGCAACTATTATCAAACTTGCACCACCTCCCCTAATAGTAAATAATGTGAATCAATAGTTCAATCATATGAATCAATAGTTATAATCATGTGAAAATACGAATTACAGTATAGTACCTCCATCTATACCTCCATTTTTAACTTAGTCATGCAAGTATTATCAATCTTACACCAACTCCCCTAATAGTACAAGAATGTGATTCAATAGTACACACATGTGAACGAATAGTTATATAAGCATGTGAATTAGTAGCAATTAATTGCTCATTTATTCGATTAATTACCCGATTTATCAATATAACCCCCAGACATCAATTATCATCGGAATAGATATCGATTTCCACTAACACTAATAATCCCAACACAATGGAACTATCAAATTCATCTTTAATTAACACGAACTTATTCATCATTAACATTATAACTCATAATATTTAACAACCAGGTAGTTCCCAGGAAAGATGGGGCTTTCCAATAAGGATTTCTCCTTATTGGCGCGCAATTAGATGACCAAACCTCTCCTTGACAGAACTTCTAGACATTGTAAATATTGTAATTTAATAATATAAATAACTTTGTCGTCTCAATTATTTATTTAATAATATATAAAATATTATGCAGATGATCCTGTGACAATAATCGAATCAATAATATGAGAGATATGATGCAAAATAATTATTGTAGCAATAATTTAGTATAACCGAGTGACTTCTTACGTAAGCATCAATAATCAATACCGTAAACTACTATGCAACCACGCCAGACATTCTTTTTTTTTACTACCTAAATAGTTCAATGGTTTTAACGGTAACACTTTTGTCGTTATTTTTATAAAAGATAATTACATGCGTTTTCTAACTACGACAATACTTTCGTTGGGGGGTCTTCCAATGATTGTGCCGTCGTACGGATATTCCCCGATAAAAAGAATATTCCCCAACCAATCGAATATTATATAACCACTTGTTTACTTTGCAAAATTTGTAAATATTACCCACAACTATAACATTATATCAAATCCACACCATAATATTCAAAAAAATATTTCGAGAAATTTAAATCTTTATTCATAAAATTTGGGGTCTCACAGCTTTCATCTTTCGTTCCATAGAAAATTGGAACTTTGCGTAATCCCATATGTCAACATCGTCTTTGATGGTCTGGGATGATTCACTGTTAAAATTGGAACTCTGTCCACTGATCCAACTAATCATGTTGACCTCTTCTTCTTTGTGTTGAGGAAGAGGGTTGTCTTACATATGAGGTTGATCTGGTTTGGTTACCACGATCTCACCGTTGTCTATTAAATCTTGCATCTTATGTTTCAAGGCCCAACAATCTTGAGTATCATGTCCAGGTGCCCCGGCATGATAAGCACACTTTCGAGTAGTATTGAAACCCCTCTCATTAGGGTTGGCTGGTGGAAGAAGATGCATGATTTTCTTCTGAGTAGTCAGAAGAGCAAGAATATTCTTGAGCGAATCCCCTAAGGGTGTGAACGTTCGAGGGCGCTTTGCTTCTCCACTTTTAGTCAATGGAGGGTTTGAAGACTGTGCTTGGAAAGAGGAGTAGTTTCTCCTCTGTATAGGCATGTTCTGACTACCTCTTTGACCTTGTAGTATCAAGGAAACATCCTCCTCTTTCTTTTTATGGACCTTCCGGGGGTTGTTTCCATAAGTTCCAAACTGGATGTGCTCAACAGCTGCTTTATGAGCGGCTAGGTCTTGAATCTTTCCTGACTTCAATCCCATCTCAGCCATCTCTCCATGTTTGATCATTTCGGAAAATGGTTTTCCAAAGACTTAATAAAACTCTCTCATAAAAATGAGCTTCTTGTATGTCTACATGAAAGTCACGACCATTTACGACTCTGTCATAGAAGAATAACTTGAAGCAAAGAAGGCGCCTCCACCTTTAGCGTATTTTCTGAAAGACTCATTAGACTATTTCTTGACCTTGGTAATCTGATACCGGTCAGGAGCCATCTGAGATTGAAAACTATATTGAGTGAGGAAGGCGTTAGCTAGCTCTTCCCAGCTATGGATCTTTGAGTTGTCTAATCTGGTATACCATGAACGGGATTCTCCAGTTAGACTCTTCTGGAATAGCTGCATTCTGAGCTTTTTGTTTTCCGTATAAGATCCAAGTTCTCCAATGAACACCTTCAAATGTGTGTAAGGATCCCCTAATCTGTCATACTTTTCAAAGTCAAGGGTTTTAAATTTCTCTGGATAATGAACACCAGGGAATATGCCAAGGTCAGCATATGAAACACTTCCATGTGTTCCAATCCCTTTGAGAGAACGGATAGTTTCTTCCATTTGAAGGACCTTCTTCCTGATATCACCGGTGTCTAGATCTCCTTTAAGATGGGTGTTTTCAAGGTCTTTGTTGGTCGTATCCAACTAAAGTTCTGGATTTATTTTATCCAAACCTTGTGTTCCTCCTTGTGTAGAGGATTCTGTATGTATAGGCATTTTTGAGCCCTGAGTAGACTGATGCAATTCTTTAAGCAGAACAGCCAAATCTGTAATTTGTTTACTTAATCCGTCGAATTCTTCACGAGAAATGAGATTAGACTGGTCAGAAGAAGACACGATTGGCTGTAGGCTCGTGGCCTTTTTGGATTTTTAGCGGGTAACAGGCCCAATTGTTTCCCTACAAAAGACTTATGTAGTTTAGTCTTAGGGATAATGTAAATGTTTACATGCTATGTATACCCGTGTTAGGAATATTATCTTGCAAAACGGATGTTAATCTATAACATGTCATGTATGTGCAAATATTCTTAATATTTTTCATTACATAAAGATGAGCATGGAATAAAATTACAAGTAAATGCTTTTACAAGTAATAGAAAATGGAAAGCATGAAGAGACTTTCCTCCACGTTTGGTTTATCAGAGGCTGACCTATCTTAGGGTTACTCTCGCGACTTTTTGGCATGAAGGTTCCCAGATCATCGCAATCTACTTGACGGGAATTTAATCCGGTCTTTCAACTGGAGCGAATCTGGGTGGTGCCTTTCCTGAGCCTTGTTGGAATTAGTCTCCCTACAAGTCCAGTAATCAAACATCGACAGGATAGCCTCTTGGTGGAAGAACCACACAACATACATTCACATACAACGTATCTCACCGTTTATAAAAATGATGACATGTGCGAAGCACTAATATCACAGATAGATATATTGCAGTACAGTAAGTAAAATGCATTCATACACATTCATCATAAATATAAATGAAACATTTACACATAAGCATATAATAGTTTTGAAAAGCTTGTAGTAGCGGCTTAAACCCTCTTACTGGTATCCCCAGCAGAGTTGCCACTTGTCGACGTCGGGATTTTTATTTGTCCCTTTTCTATTCTTGTTCTTTGGTGTTCTCATGTTATGTGAGATTTGTTTGAAAAAAAAAGTGAAAAAGGTCCGACATGTATCATGTCGACGATTTGACTGTAAGAGTCGCTAGTTGGTGTTTTTAACTGGTTGCACCAACGCAATTGAGAAAAGGTTTGCACATTGACCCAGTTATGTGACACTGCTAAACGGGTCTGTGAAATCAAGATTCATTTAGGTTCGGGCGTTTGATTATGCGGAGGGAAGGTTTTAGGCACCTCCTGACATCCGTGTTGCCACGGTGACCGCCACTTTTCAAGAAACTATTATATGAATGTGTGTGTGTATGTGTGTGTGGATCAATGTGTAATTTATTTGAAAATAGTGCAAGGCCTCGTTCGCACCTATATACAAAGGGTTTGAATTTGTAGAAAAATTCAGTTTTAAACATAATATAGCAGTGAAGTTTTGTAAAAGAGGTTTTTCAAACCCTGTGCTAAATAGTAATTGAGACCTTTTCACACTTCCATTTTATTATTAAATGTTCGGCTTGTTTGCTTTTATTTTCGAGATGCGAAGCATCTTGAGAAAATAATATATAGCGATCTTAGAACTCCTCATAAACATGAAAGTCATCTAAGGAAATTCAAACACCGTGAATAATTTACAAGCTGCTTACATCTGAAAATGTCCATCACGGGAACCAAATCTAGATTCAGTGGACTGAATCTGTGATCACATGATTCCTAGGCTCACATGATGCCACGGTTTATATGAAAAGCAGTACGCAGTTATATATATAAGCTTTAAATATATATATACAGACATGATCAACCACCACGAAACACCTCCATGGGGGATCGAAAATGTAAATATATAAAAGCGATAAATATATATAGAGAGACATGATCAACCACCACGAAGCACCTCCATGGGAGATCAAAAATATAAATAAAGCTGTAAAAGATGATCAACCGCCATGAAGTAAACTCGAGGCAGGACTAAATATAAAGAAAGCAGTAAAGACGATCAACCGCCACGAAGTAAACTCCAGGCCTGACAGGAATGTAAATATATATATATATATATATATATATATATATATATAAGCGGTATGATGTTTCTCAATCCTGCCTAGGTTTATCATTTCAAATGATTTGTCATATATATATATATATATATATATATATATATATATATATATATATAAAAGCAAGTAAACACTCTAGACATAAGTCTAGGCTCAATCGAGGCATAACTCGATAATGTTAGTCCATATATAAAAATATATACATATATAAGTATATATATACAGACAGAAATGAAAATCACGGACCGAAGTTCAGACATACACACATAACACGACTCTCAATGTGAAGAATAGTGTGTGCAAAGATGAAGAGAAAGGATTTATAGAGTGTGAGAAGGCTTACGTTGGAATGCCAAAGCGACTTCTATGACTCTAGATGGATAAACACTCAGCTCCCGCTGGTAAAATATAGCTATATGTGAGCTAACATGTGTTTAAAATGAGAAAACACTTAATATGGGGTGTGTATAGAGCAAATTGGGCAGGGCTTCCTCGCCTCTTATTCTCTTATAAATGGACACCCCAAGCTCTATATTTATAGAGCTGGGAGCCGCAGTGTACTGTGTGGCACCAGAGATGCACTCGCGATTGCTCGAAGTTGCCGGGCTCCGCGAATCCTCGCGATCTCAAGTATACGTACTGTCGTGATATCTGCTCGAACTTGCAGAACTTCAATCCGAGCATCCGAATGAGGTGTACAAGACCTTCTTCAGACCGGTTTTGTCGAGAGTTACGCAATGACATAGGATTAGAGGTTGTATGGAAGTCGGGAAGAGGGACCATGCCCATGGTCTTCAAGCTTCAAATTCTATCCGGTGTCTTTGCACGCCGTAATAATCACTCGGGATTGGAAGTCCTTGGCTCTTGTGGGACATTGCTGTGTAGAAATGTATGTATGAAATGTTGAGACGGTGCGCTGGGGTTGAGGTGGCAAGATGACAGTTTTACCCCTCACCGGGGTTATCTCTGGTTTTGGCTGATAGTAGACGTTGCTCAGTGTTACATCTGAGATTGGACTACTGCAAGTGTTTGAATTCCACGGGGTCATTTTTAAGTGTGTCTGTCTTCCCGGTGTTATCTCCGGGTCTTAGGAATGAGTGCCTCGGCAGGAGGTCTGAGATTGAAGCTGACTGCATACATTTGAAATAAGCATTTTCGGAGTTATCGCCGGAACTGCAATGGCATTCCTTGGGGTCATCTTCAAGGACGAAACTCGGGGTTATCTCCGAGGTTGGAATTGATACTCCCGGTGTGTGTTTCGGGGTTGAGACTGAACTTCCGGTAGTATCCGGAATGGATGTGAACTGTCTTTCAGGGTTATCTTCGAAAGACGAATCTGTCCTCCTGCAATGTTAGTAACAGATACAACCAAGTAATTAAGACATTAATTTCAAGGAAGCTAAATATATACTTGTTTAAATTTCGGACCAGATCCACCAAGTATACTTTAAAATCCTCCTGCAGGGTTCTAATTGGAGTCAATTGTATATATACAAGGTCAAAATCATTTATAATCTCGTTTACTATGAGACTAAAAGTAACTAAACACAACTAATTAATTTAAGGTTAATATCAAGATAAATCAACTTTGACAAAATGGTATTAAACAAATTTCAATTTCTATTAAATATTTCTTAACAATGTAATGATTCATAAATTTCTACTCTCTGTCTTAGTGTCTTAAAAGGTTTATAATATAAGACACACTTTGACATAATTTAATCTTTTTCATTTTCTTATATTATTTGTTGTGGTGTGCCTTTGGTTGTTATTTTTCAACTTGCAAGCTAATTAATAAACAAATTTAAATTTCTCTATAAAGAAAAGGAATTATTATATCATCAAATTTTGTCAAAATGGGTCCTTGAAAATAAGATTACAAAAATTAAATGTGAGTTTTAACTTTTCAAAGTCCCAATCTTATGGAAGGATAGTGCTCTTTAATTTCTTATTCTACTTTATATTTTATTTTTTGAGAAATTTCTAATTCATTGTTGTTTCTTCATATATATATATATTTTCCTTACTTCACGAATAGTTTATGCAGCAAGATTTTTGTGCGGGACAGCATTCCTACTAGCATTGTTTGTATATAAATTAAGGAGAAGACACTTGTCAGTGTATGACACCATTGAAGACTACCTGCAAGGTCAAACCAATCTCATGCCTATAAGGTACAATTACTCGGACATCAAGAACATCACCAACAGTTTTAAAGAAAAATTGTGTGAGGGAGGCTTTGCTACTGTATATAAAGGAAAACTTTGAAGTGGCCTTCTTGTAGCCGTAAAAATATTAGACAAGTCCAAGGCTAGCTGGCATGCAAGAATTCATAAATGAAGTTGCTACAATTGAAAGGATTCATCATGTAAATGTGGTGTAACTTCTAGGCTTTTGCTTTGAGGGTACGAAACGTGCTCTAACTATTGGGCTTTGGTGCTATTTATCATGTATTTCTAGGGCCTGAGATATTTGAAGAATGGAAAGATAGAAATAAATGACTACAATTTTAGGTATTCACTTGAGTATAGGTGCTTTTCTTCTAGTATTCAAGGCTCTTTATTTTGGTGACGTATATGATATTTGGGCTCCAGGGGGGTTGACATGTAAGAAAAATTACCAACTTGAAAGGATTCATCATGTAAATGTGGTGCAACTTCTTGGCTTTTGCTTTGAGGGTGCGAAACAAGCTCTAATTTATGAATTCATGCCTAATGGATCTCTTGAAAAATATATTTTCCCTCGAGGAGGAGAATATGAGATTTCTTTTAAAGTGGCGGGTGGAGTTGAATATTTGCACCGAGGTTATGACATGCAATGAAACAGCCCAGGTCAAATTTCAAGTTCAGAACAAATCTTGAGTCAAATTCATCCAAATAAAGCTCTGAATCGAATCGAATCCATCCAAATAAGGCCCTAAACTACTGACCCAATTATATCTTCTTGGGTTATCTTAGTCCACCACATGCTCACTCAAAAGATTATGACTGAAGGTACTATTGGTAGTAATTTAATTTCTTATATACAGACAAATTTTTCTTATATCTTTCGATGCGGGACTGAGGTGTTACATTCAACTCTTGCATTTTGATATCAAGCCTCATAATATTCTCCTTGACGAGAATTTCAATCCAAAATTTTCCGATTTTGGGCTTGCAAAACTATATGCCACAAACGATAGTATTGTGACATTGATCACAACAAGGGGAACAATGGACTACATCGCTCCCGAGTTGTTTTACAATTAAAAATATTGGAAGTGTTTCATACAGAGCTGATGTTTATAGTTTTGGAATGTTATTGATGGAGATGGTAGGGCGAAGAAAAAAATGAGAATCCATTTGTAGATAATACTAGCCAAATTTACTTTTCATCGTGGGTTTATGATCAATTTAGCCGAGGATAGGAGATTGCAATGGAAGATTCAAGTGAGGAAGAAATGAAGTTGGTAAAGAAGATGCATGGGTGATACAGGGATGAAGCCAGGCTTGGGTTAGAGGGGACCATGCCTCCCCAAAGGTTTGAATTTTTTTAGGATGAATTACATATTTTATTACATTTTTAAAAATAATTACAACAATAGTGCACTCATAAAATATTTATATAATTAATACATTTCCCATATTTATTTACAATATTAGTGCAATTAGGATTCCTTAATTTAAGAAATTAGTATGCAATTAGGATTCTTTTATTTAGGGGATTAGTATTGGTTTACTTAGTAAATTAAGTAATTAATATCTCTACCAAACTACCAAATAAATTGCAGTCCTTCTCTCATCGTGAATCTTCATGAACTCATTCGCCGACGAATCCTTCTGACCGATTGTCACCACGTCCGGGTGGCAAGTCCTTGCCATCCGTCGGTACGCCGCCTTGAAATTGGACACTTGATGGCGGTGAGAATCATCCATAAAATTTGCCGTAGGCACAGATATTGGCCTGGGTCAAGAATTATTGCCCTTAGCAGATTTGGACATAGTGATCGAGCCACTTCCAGAGTTCATAGATGCTATATTTTTTGAACCAGAGAATGATATCATAAATGATGACACTGATTCAGAGTACAATGTTACAGAGGAATTTTCCAGTGGAGATGATCAAGGAAGTTTAAGTAATAATTCTTCTAGTGATCCAGTGGAGATGATGTTTATCCACACCATTAACATCATCCTCCACATCTACACCTGCGATTTTTTCATAGTACAGTTGCTGCGATTTTTTTATTTTACAGTTGGTAGCCAAACATTCATACCAAGATAACCAATTCAAAGGTTATTAGGTTTCTAATTTATTTTAAAAAATCTATTATAGATTTTTTATTTAATAATCTTGATTGGTAGCTAACACTTTATACAAATGTTACCAATTCAGCTTTTATTGGGTTACCAATTAATTAAAAAAATTTATTGTAGATTTTGTTTTATAATGCAAATGGTAGACAAACCTTAATACAAAGGTAACCAATTCGGTTTTATTGGGTTACTAATTAATTATAAAAAATCTATTATAGATTTTTTTTTTATAAATCTGATTTGGTAGCCAAACCTTAATACAAATGTAACCAACAAAAACTAAAATTGTTACCTTTGAAAGTTTTGGTTACCAATCTATGCTTTGAATTTTTATTGGTTACCCACAAAAACTAAAATGGTTACCTTTGTATAAATATTTGGATACCAACCGCACTAAAATTTATCTTTTTCTCCTTTTAATTTCTCGACTAAATCAACCTTCAATCATAATGGCAAATACCATGCTTCAAGGCCCATGGTGTTGAAGCGGCGAAGGGAGGAGGAAGATGACCGTGAAGGGAGGAGGAAGAAGACGTTGCCAAACTTTGAATATTTGAATTTGAATTATTAATTATGGTAGTTATTTCTCCTTGATTTTAGGTTTCCTTATTATTATGAATTGAATCCTATACTAATTCCCTAAATTAAGGAATCCTAATTGCACTAATATTGTAAATAAATATAGAAAGTGTATTAATTATGTAAATATTTTATAAGTGCACTAATAGTGTAATTACTTTCTAAATGTTGTATACTTATGTAAATGATCCTTTTTTTTAAGTACTATGGCCTACTTGTGATGCCAGATTAAAAGTATACAGTTTAAAAGTCCACTTGTGATGTGAGATTAAAAGCATGCAGTTTAAAAGCCCACTCAGACCTACCTAAAGAGCATTACAAACCATCATCACTAAAAAGTAAAGTTTCACAATTACAAAATATATTTTTACTAAAACAACAATAATGTAGTATAGAATTTGCTTTGACAAAGACAATAAAATATAGCAAAAAAAAAGTCTTTTAGAACATATCAAAGTTTCGACAGAATTGCATCTGACGTTCTTTCAAATTACGAAATCTGTGACGCCCCCAAAATAGGTATACATCACCCATTCTGAGTCGCCAAATACATGATACAAAATACAAATACAAACCTAAACATACAACAGGAGCTGTGAGTTTTAATACAAATATTATCTTCTAGACAGTATTCAAACTCAAAATAAGTCCTCAATACATTTATTATCCCACTATTTCACAGAATAGTGAGGACTACTAATGCAAACATCTGGACCGTCACTCCGTTCCCCGACTAGTCCTAGCTATATTCTCATTTCCTTAAAAAGAAGAGTATTCCGACTGGTAAGGCGGGGATATTCTTGAAGAAAATTTTCACTATTTTCTACGCTCAAAACTTTCTAAAACTCGAAAGAAATACGCTCAATATTATAGAAGAAGAATTCTCTGATTCTGGTGTGATTTTCAATTCTAACTAAGCATCCTATTTATAGGAGAATGGAAATGATACTATTTGAATTAGAATCACGGACCAACAGTAGAAATTCGGACGAATTCAATTCACGGGCATGTTTTGATTTTCAAAATCACGTTATTTTTACTATGTTGTACTATTCAGGCACTATGCAAATATTATGCATAATAAAATATAATATATTCTATTTTTATAAAAATAAAACTTATTATAATATAAATATAATAATAATAATATTACTTACCTCCACGACTCGTTACTCCCCCCCCCATTTCCATGCATTCATATATATATATATATATATATATATATATATATATATATATATATATATATATATATACTTTCCCGCTTTTCATGCAACCAAAACCCGTGAACCATCCCACTTATTCCACTCGTGGGCCCCACATGTGTCCCCATATTTATTATATTAAATAATTTTTTACCGATTATTTTGAAAAATGGGTAAATGAGGGTCCATAAATAAGTAAAATTTACAATAAATACTTCATAAAAATCCCTCAATATTTTTAACAACATTTATTCATCATTATTATAATTACATGATATTAACAATCGTGTCGTTCCTGAAAAGAGGAGCTTTCAATAAGGATTTCTTCAGTGTTAGGCGCTTGCATTAGGTGACCAAACCTCTCCTCGACGAGAACTTTCTAGACATCATCAATATTGCAAATAATAATATGAATAACTTTGTCGTCTCAATTATTGATTTAATAATATATAAAATATCGACAATAATTGAATCAAATAACGTGAGATACTATGCAACAATTCATCAGTAGCAATAATTGAACAAAACCGAGTGACTTCTCACGTAAGCATCAATAATCAATACCGTAGTACTACTATGCAACGACGCCAGACATCGTACTTTTTAACACTTGGTATTTCAACAGTTATCGGTAAAACTTCCGCCGTTATTTTCATAAAAAGATATTTTTTTGTCGTTTTCTCATTCCAACAATAATTTTGTTGTGGGGTCCACCAATGATTGTGCCGTCGTACGAATATTTCCTGTTAAAATGAATATTTCCCGACCAATCGAATATTATATAACAACTTGCGTACTTTGCAAAATTTATAAATATTACACACAACTATAACATTATATCATATTCACTCCTTAATATTCAAAAATGATATTTATAAAAAATTCATCTTTATTCATAAAGTTGGGGTTATACAAAATCAATCTATGGTTTATTCAGTACTGAACTGTTTCGCAATTTTTTTTCAATGTAGACAATAAGAGAATTTGTAAGATATTCATCCTCCATTTTGTTTCGAAGTTCAGATTTGACATGACTCATAGTTGAAAATGTACGTTCTGTAGTTGCAGTAGAAACTGGAAGAGTTAGAACTAGCCTGATCAGTCTATCAATTAGTGGATAGATTGTTGACTTTCTAGTTTTCACCAACCATTGACAGAGATCAGAAATAGTGGACAACTTTTAAAATTTTTGATGTTGGAGTACATCAAACTCGTAATATTGCAATTGTATCCTTAAATCTTCTTACTCGTGCTATATGAAGTTTTTGGGGTAAAATTCATCCACAGGCTTACAAATATCATCAATACTAAAAGACGTATGCCCATTTTGAGGATCCAATGTAGAGCTGAGAACAAGTAACTTCACCACATACTCACTAAACTTATTGGTTAGCTCTTGCAATTGAGAGTCTATTGTAGCTGCAAATATATCAATCCGATAATGCTCATTCACTGTAAATTTATCTTGTTGATGTCTAGCTCGGCCTCTTCTAATCTTTTGATCTTGGAGGCTTGGACCAGAGCTTTAGTGCTTATCAATTATCACATAAATTCACCAAGTCTGCATCTCTCTAACGTAATTTTCTTTACTTTACTAAGGTTCCACCCTCCAAGCCTCCAAGCCTCCAAGCCTCCAAGCCTCCAAGATTAGAAGATTAGAAGAGGCCGAGCTCAACATCAAAAAGATAAATTTATAATGATTGAACATTATCGGATTGATATATTTGCAGCTATAATAATAGACTCTCAGTTACAAGAGCTAAACAATAGGTTTAGTGAGCATGTAGTGAAATTACTTGTTCTCAGCTCTATATTGGATCCTCAAAATGGGCATACGTCTTTCGGTATTGATGATATTTGTAAGCTTGTAGATGAACTTTACCCCAAAGACTTCACAGAGCATCAGAAAGAGGACTTAAGGATACAATTGTAATATTACGAGTTTGATGTACTCCAACATTAAGAATTTCAAAAGTTGTCCACTATTTTTGATCTCTGTCAATGGTTGGTGAAAACTAGAAAGTTAACAATCTATCCACTAATCGATAGCTGATCAGGCTTGTTCTAACTCTTCTAGTTTCTACTGCAACAGAGAACGTGCATTTTCAGCTATTAGTTATGTCAAATCTGAAATTCGAAACAAGATGGAGGATGAATATCTTACAAATTCTCTTATTGTCTACATTGAAAAAGAAATTGCGAAACAATTCAGTACATAATCAGTCATAGATGGATTTCGTGATTTGAAAGAACGTCGGGTACAATTCTGACGAAGCATTCATATGTTCTAAAAGACTTTTTTGTGTGCCATATTTTGTTGTATTTGTCAAAGTAAATTCTATTACTACATTATCTTTGTTTTAGTAAAAATATGTTTTATAATGGTGTAACTTTACTTTTTAGTGATGAATATATATTATGTTGTTAAAAAAATTTTTGGCCCTCCCAAAATCAAATCTTGACTTCGTCTCTGAGGTGACAGTAGCATTGTGGTGTATATATACAAATGAAGCCAATTGATCGTCCTTCAATGAACAAAGTCATTGAAATGCTCCAAGGAGAAGTCGAAATTTTGGTAATGCCTCCCAAGTGTTTTCTTTATCCTCAAGAGGCTCCGGTTGAGAATCAAGAAATTGAATGATAAAGTACCATCCATCCAATGATTAATTAGTAGCTTGAAGCCTCCTAATCTGTAATGTTGGTAATTTTTGCTGTTAATTTTAATTATATCTTGGCCTTAGCCTAATAACATTTGATTTCCATCTTTATTGAATTCTCCTGCATGCTTAACCGAAAGAATGTCGTGAAATTGTGATGACAAATTAAGTTGAGAATATTATGACATTTTACACTACCAAAAAAAAAAACACTCTTTTTGTTAAACAAATTCTTTTTAAAATTAAACTCTTTTTTTATCTTTTTTTTTTCTTGACAAATACAATTTGAACTATTTTTGGTATCAAACTGAGAGGAATATAACATGCTTGAGTTGGAGTTATCAGGAGAGACTCACTCGGTCATTTACACTTAAAAATTAGAGCAAAGAATTAAACTAGTGCAGTAAAGTGATTAAAATATACCATTTTCTTTATTTTGTTGCTGCTTTTGATTTTGTTTCTTGTTTTTGTGTTGGTTGATAGTGGTGATGGTTGTAAACGGTGACACAACTTAAAGAATCATGATGTTACATGGAATATTTAATGGCGGGGGCTAGTTGCACCCTTTATTTTTCTATTCACACTCCATAATTCATTAAAAAATCTTAGGCTAATAAACACCCCATAACACGAGCATTTGCTTAACTTCCTCCTTCTCCACTATTCTTCTCTCTTGTTCTATGTTTCCTCTCTCTCCCCCACTACCACCACATTGTATCAATGGACGACGAAGATTACCAGTTCGATCCAAACTATGGAGACGACACCGATGAAGAGATGGAGTACCCAAAAGACTTGATAAGTTTTATCCTTCATCTTCTCTAGTTTGAAATGACTGGTTCGCCTAGAGTTTAGTTAAAATGCCCATTGCATATTTAGCTTACTTTTGTTGTTGAATGCTTAGACTTTAATGCTCAGTTCATGTAAAAATTTAATTCGATCCCAGATCATATAAAGGGTTTTTGTTTTGTTTTTATAGTTCTACTGTGTTTGGGGTAGGATGTCTTTGACTTTTTTAAAAAAAATATAAAAAAGGGGTGTACTCGAAATCATATAATTTTTAATATTTTTTTTTTAATTATAGAGTGTGAATGAGAAAATAAAAAGTGCAACTAACCCCCACCATATTTAATCCAAAGAGAAGAATTGCTTTTGTGGACTCCATACTGTTTCCTTGCCGTTTTCTTGTACTCCAATCCCCCACTAGAATGATCAATTTGGTATTACATTAATATAAGCACTATGTTTATTTGTAATTATATTTTATGAATTGAACTATTTTAATTTATTTATACTATTTAAATATCTTCAAGTATTTAAAAAAAATAGTTTTAAGTCGTCAATCTCATGAACTATTTTTTGTTTCTAATATCATTTATTATATAATCCCCAATAAAAAAATATAATATTTTTTTTAGATATCAAATGACTTTAAGGAGGGTGTATTTAATAATGACTTTTAAATACTTTTTTTAAATAACAATTTTTTGTAGAGTTTGTGAATTTTAATGACTTTAAAAGATTTTTAAAATTACTTTTAAAGACTCCATGAAGTAAGTGACAAATTTTTATAGACTTTTTATCAAGACTTTGATAGACATTTGTATACTTCTAATATATCTTACGGCTTATATTAATTGTTAAAAAGTCAACAAAGATCTTATATTTTAGATGAAATGATTACAATATTAAATAAAATTAAAATATTTTGACCATGTAACAACTTAATTTAAAAAAAACGGTATTGTTGAAGTTGAATTATTAAATCATACCCAGTCTATTACAAGAAAATGTCCTATTTCATAATTTTAATATTTCATACAAAAAGTCATTTTCTACTAACAGTAATATAAAATAACAATTTTAATTTTAAAATTTTTCATTATTGTTTTCCTATCAAGTAATTATTACGAAACTAACAATTTATAATTTTTAACAAATAACAAATTAATTAACAAATTTATTACTTTTAAAAATAAACATAAAATAAAATACCTCCTTAATACTTACAAATATATTAAATGAGATTTTTTTATTGGAGAGAAAAAAAATATAAAATGATATTAAAATATTTGTTATCTTCATTTATAACATTGGTTCTATTTGGAACCCTTAACGTTACTCTCTCTTTTTAACCCCTCATCCTATTTATCTCTCCTCACTGACTATAATAACCCTCTTCCTTTTTAGAGTTTTTATTTTGAGATGACTGAGATAGAGAGAGAAAGTGAGACATATATATAGTTTTGTTTTCTCTTCTTTGTTTGTTCTGCTCTATCTCTTTCTCTTTCTCCTTCTCTTTTGTTCATCTTTTCTCTTTCTCAAATATTTAGATGTATTTGAAAGTCTTTAGAGATGAAGTCAGACTTTAGATACGTGTATCTCTTCTTCTAAAGTCTTTCAAACTCTACTATTTGATAGAAATATGAAAAATCAATAATTTTTTGAATACCAAAATATTTTTATAGACTTTATAAAAGTCTCAATTTAATATCACCTAACTTTTAAAGATATTACAAAAGTTATAATTAAATATCAATAAACTTTTATAAACTCTTTAAATTTCTTGATTAAATATAATCAAACTTTTAAATTATTTAAAAATCTTAATTAAATACACTCTCCTACGAGTATAAAAACAGTTCACCGGATTGTCATCATAACTTAAATATAAAAAAATTACTAAACTAGGTACTAAGATATAGTGTAATTAATAATCTTCCATATTAATAAAAGAATTGTTATTTTATGACCTTATGCACGACATACCATTAAACTCGTTTGCGTTTCTTGAATATGTGCTTTGTAACAATCAAACTTAAGTAGTTTCAGAAGTAAAAGTTACTTACAACAAGCCAATTAGCTACTAAATAGCTAGTGTAAATAGCTTCCCATATATATAATATAAAAAAATTGTTATTTCTACACCTAAAAGTAGATATTTCACAAGACATATCTCACATAAATAAGAGACTCATTTACTATATTGTGAAGTTATCACTTTTGTTTATAAAAATAATAATTCCCTAATATAATTTATAAACAAAAACAACACAAATTTTTATCTTTCACATTTTGAATGTCAAGTTTTTATATTTCAAATATTTTTTCACTATAAATATTGAATACCGACCGGTTTTTTATTTACGAAATCATATGTACTGTTGATTTATGAGTTTTTATTTTAATAATGATAACATATATTTTGTATAGAGATTTTTGTGATTTTCAGGTTATGAACTAATTATGCATGTATCAAGATTTCAAGTTTGGTCTTCATGAAGAAATGTTGTTTAGAGCCACCACATGCTTAGGTCCCTAAGATCTCACCTAGAAAATCAAATGTAAGAATTTCTAGTTCATTTAATTAATTTCAAGACAATTTTATTTTGCTGAAAATTATTTTATAAAAGAAGATTTCATGTGCTTAAAATACAAATCCTTTAAAGAGTTATTTTTGAAAAGTAAATCAATTAAGTTTTATTTCCTATTTCAAAGAACTGAAAATTCGAATTCAAAAGTTGGAAATATAAGTTAGAAACCAAATCAATTGATATATTAATCAGCCATGTTTTAAGACCTTATCCCTTTGATATAGTTGTTGATTTCCTTTATTCAAAGTGTTGATTCTGCTGGGATCGTAATTCCTTATTTATAGCAGTTGTGTTTGCTAAGATATTATTGTGATGCCCCCAAAATAGGTCCAATTCATCCAACCTATTCTGAGTCGCCAAATATATGGTACAGAAAACAACTACAACTTTATTACTACAATTGTCGTGCAAAATACAACAACACATATACTGTGAGTTTTAATACCAATTGTGACTCATGTCCCAACTATGGACAACACCTCACATTGATACATTACATAAAGGTACAATCAATAACTGTTTTAGAAATTAAAATCTTTGGGAAGTGCTCAAGGAAACGTTCATACATAGGAGGCCATGAATCTAAGTTATGATAGATATCATATGTCCACAGAATTATCCTTGGTTGATCCAATAGACCCCAAAGAAAAACGAGAAGATTACTATCACGTTCCTTCCAATGGTGAGTCTTCTCTTGACATATAACTATCTCCACCGTCTGCAATTTAACATTATGTTTCAACCAAACTCCAAGATCATATAGGTAGTGCTCGTAGATATACTCAGCAAGTGGATGTGCACAACCCTGTCTTATGATAACACGAGGCCGGATGTCATTAGACATCTTGTATGATAGTGACAAAATACCCTTCCAAAGTTGGGTTCGCCTCACCCTATTTGGTTCACCAAAATTAAATATCAAATGACGTATACAATACGACACACTTATCTAAAGTTCTTAATAAAATTATTTTCATACTATTTAGGGAGAACCTCAACAACTATCGACCACCGTTCTATTTCCCTATTACCCCCACTCGACCCAACTACACTCTTATTACCTGAAAAAAATTGTGAAGCAAAAGGGTGAGCACAAATAACCCAGTAAAGAATATCATAACTAAAGATAATTAAATTATCAATAGCCTTCTTCAGTAATAAATTAGAGATTTAGAACATATGGTAGGTGATAAAAATTTTCAACCATAGTTGCAGCGGAACGAGCAATCCATTAGATGAGTCAAATAGACTATAAAATCTATTATCTTCTCCACATTAAAAGTCCATCAATAATGTTTTATCCCTGTAACATCAATCAACAGTTCCTTTCCACAATCATATGAATTACTCATAATCATAATTGTGATTTTAAATTCCTCTTCTAATCCAGGACGAAACCGAATCACAGTTCCTGTTCATAATCATACTAATAAATTCATCTTTGCACTACGGGCCAAAGATATTCATCAACAGTTCATCTTTGCACTACATGCCAAAGATATTCAGCAACAGGTCATCTTTGCACTACGGGCCAAAGACATTCAACAACAGGTCATCTCTGCACTATACGCCAAAGGTATTCATCAACAATTCATCTTTGCACTACAGACCAAAGATGTTAATATTTCAAAGAAATATATAATCATTTCAGAATTTATATAAACAATAATTATAACCATGTTGATCAATTCACCTTTGCTCTTAAGCTAAAAATATTTAATTGTAAATTCAATGGTCATGATCATACCAGTCAACAATTCATCTTTGCACTACTAGCCAAAGAGAACCCATAGTCACGATCATACCAATAATCTACCCATCTTTACACTTAAGTCAAAGAGAAATTTCATCACCGGGATTATAAAAATGTTATATATGATAATACAAACAATACGATCAACAACTGCATTTAATTTCAAGAGTAATATTCATGAATCAATGATTTCATAACACCTTAATCCCAATATTATAAATCACTTAATAATCTCATAATCTAATATTATTAATATTACCACAATATTTTAATCATTTCTTAAACTTATAAACTATTTATTTTAATTGTTTACACTTTACTAATTAATGCATTTAATCATCCAAAAATGCCAAACTCATAAAATTTCATCACTAATAACCAAAACCCTCATCAAAAATCTGCATATACTTTATATAGGATTCCCAAGCCAAAAAATCCTATTTTCCAATTTTGTTACTTCACATAACATATTTAATTCAATTATTCATAACTAGTTCATTTTCATGAAAAATACCAAATCAGTCCCAAAAATATTTCTTTTCTGAGATTTAACTGAATATAGTCCCATATTGAACATATATTTTTCTCAGAATTTTTAAAATTTATATACTATTTTTCATATGGCCAAAACTGCCGAATTTTTAGACATTTATCATAAATTGTACTTTTGTCCAAAAATTCCGAAATTTACAGAGTATACTTCTGTTATATACATGTACTCCCAATAAAAATTTCACCAATTTTGGAGTTAACCACAAGGAGTTATAAGGGTCTACTTTTAAAATAGTCTTTTCCCATAAAATTCATAACTCTTAATCTATACATCCAAAAATCGCCATTTTTGGACACAATCAAGAAAACTCATCAAATTATCATTTCAAATTTTTCTAGAATTTTTGAAGGTCGAAAAAATTATGAAACTAAAAAACATAATAACCCTTAAAATCCCCTACCTCAAAAGAGCAGTATTTCTGACTGGAATATCGGATATGACGCTGAAGGAAATTTGCACTCATTAGCAACTCTCAAAGTATCAAAATACTCACAAAATACGCTCGATAATATAGAGAGAGAAAGAGAGAAAGCTTATGTTTCTGGTGTGATTTTCAATTCTAACTTAGCCCTCTATTTATAGAAAAATGTTAGCACGCCGAAGCAGACTTGACCTGCTACCTGATGGCTTTACCTGCTACTATTACCACCCACCACATTTGAATTAGAATTTCAGGACATTTATTCACCACCCATAAATTCTGAAACTTCAACAATTTCTGAACCAGTCACCTCTTAAAATTCATAACAATTTATACGTTCATTTTTAACGGTTCAAAATTTGTGGACATATAATCAACTTATATATGTATAACATATCCAAAAATCACAACGATCCAACGGTCGGATTAAAAATTATAACTCACGCAATATATCACAAGAACACTGGTTTGATTTTTAATACCTCCTTTTCGACAAAAATACTGATAAAATACCTCAACATTAATTTCTTCATTTATATCCACATAAATAAATCCATCATTTATATCCGCATCAAATAAATATTTTCTTATCATATAAATCAATAATTAATTATTTACAAATAATATTACAGAATCACAATTATGACAACCAGGCCGTTCCTAGGAAAGAGGGGGCTTTTCGATAAGGATTTCTCCTTACTAACGCGCAATTAGGTGACCAAACCTTTCCTTGACAGAACTTTCTAGACATTGCCAATAATGATATCTAATAATATTATTCAAATAATATGAATTATTGATCCGATAATGGGAAATAATGTGCAAAAGACAATTATTGAAACAACAATAATATAAAATATCAACGCAAATTATTGAATCAATAAAATAAAATATTGAACAAAGAATTATCGTAATAATTATTGAGTAGTGCCTTCTTACGTAAGAATCAATAATTCAAAAATATCAGTAATACCGCAAAGCTATCTTTGCAACCAACCACGCGATATTATCGTATTTTAACCACTGGGTATTCCAACAAAGTTAATTGGTGAACTACTACTCTGTTGTTATTTATAAAACTCAAACTTGTCATTTTCTTCATCCGATAGTTATTCTGTTATGGGGCCCACAAATGATCTACGTGCGTCGTAATTTAATATTCCTCGACAACAAGAATATTCCACGACCAAATGAATATTCCCCGACAGAAATGAGTATTTATAACCACTTGCGTATTTTGAAAATTTTACATATAACACCCTTAACTTTAAACTTTTATCAATTTAACCGTTTACTGAATAATAATTATAAGAAAAATTGAATACTTTTATTTCATAAAATCTGGGGTCTTACAATTATCCCTTTATTTAAGATGCCTTAATTCAAGCTCTATATCATTAAAATTCAAAATCCTTCATAACAGCTTGATTCTATTGGAATTGCAGAAATTGTGTTCCTTAACTTTTATGACCGTTGCTTTTACTTTATATATATCATCCTCTTGGCAAAAGTTTAAGCAGACAACGAATTGAGAAATACACAGAGCTTTAATGAAATTTTTTTTCTAGCAGATTACTTTTGCCTTGCTCTTAATTTCTTGTGCTGTAAATTAACCCATTAGTGTGACGCCCCCAAAATAGGTATACATCACCTATTCTGAGTCGCCAAATACATGGTACATAATACAAATACAATCTTAAATATACAACATGAGCTGTGAGTTTTAATACAAATATTGTCTTCTAGACAGTATTCAAACTCAAAATAAGTCCTGAATACATTTATTATCACACTATTTCATAGAATAGTGAGGACTACTAATGCTATCATCTCGACCGCCACTCGCTCCTCGACTAGTCCTCGCTATGTTCTCATTTCAAAGAGAACAATGAAAGCAAAAGGGTGAGCTCAACTAGCCCAAGAAGAAATATTATGGCTAAGATAATGCGAATAAATTATCGTTAGCCTTCAACAAAGTTAAACCGATACAATACAACAAACATCAAGTTTAATCTGCAATGAACAAGTAATCCATTAGAAGAGTCAAGTAGAGAATAAAATCTACTATCTTCTCGTGATTTAAAAGGTTTTTCATCACTTTTATCGCTAAGACTCAACTTATTAAATAAACCACGTCATCCCTGCACTACGGCCAATGATATTCATTAGTATCACGACCACAAATTATCCATGCACTACGGGCCAAGGATATTTGGGGTTTCATCAATGGTCATGATCATGCCAACAACTGTCCATCAATGCACTACGGGCCAATGAGTAAAATTCAAGAATGCTCAGAAGAATATTTCCATGAAAAGATACTGGATGAAGCGCAAATATCCAGGATATTCTACTAATTTCATGGAGTATAGAAGCCAAAACTTTAACCAACTGAGTATAATAGAATATATGAACCTCGCAAATGGATATTCGCCGCGCATGCAGAATCCACGTAAATGCATTATTTCCACAATTTAATAAGGAATGAATACAAAGGATCATTCACCATGCATGTGGTAATCCACATAGACAAAAGTTATTCCAATGTAATAATAAAGAATGGAATAATAGAAGAATTCACCATGCATGCGATAGACCGCACAGACATGTTATTCCCAACAAAATAATAAAGAATGGAACCAGGTCATGCGAAATCCGCATAGACAGGATATTCCAACAGGACAATAAAGAATGGAATAACAACAGAATTCACCAGGCATGCGATAGACCGCACAGGCAGGTTATTCCAACAAAATAATAAATAATGGAACCAGGTCATGCGTAATACGCACAAACAAGATATTTCAACAAAATAATAAAGAATGGAATAACAGAAGAATTTTACCATGTATGCGGTACTTCGCATAGACATGTTATTCCAACAGAATAATAAATAGTGGAACCAGGTCATGCGTAATACGCAAAGACAGGATATTCCAACAGAATAATAAAGAATGGAATACCAGAAGCTCTCTTCATGAAAATAAAAAAAATAATACCCCTTACCTTAGAATAAAGCTGGATACTAGAATAGAGAGGTAGCAGACTTCTCTTCTTCTTTCTCTCTATAATTTCTCTCTATAATAATTGCTCTATAGCTTTAGGGAATTGGTGAGAAATGAAGGAAGAATGAGCTTCTATTTATAGAAAAATATAGTTTTGATAATTGCATATTTTGGGGTTCGAAAAATTACAGTACAATACCTCCAACTTTTCTTTCATTTTTAATTTAGTCCTGCAAGTATTATCAAACTTGCACCTCCTCCCCCTAATAGTAAATAATGTGAATCAATAGTTCAATCATGTGATTCAATAGTTATAATCATGTAAAAATACGAATAACAGTATAGTACCTCAATCTATATCTCCATCTTTAACTTAGTCATGCAAGTATTATCAATCTTGCACTAACTCCCCTAATAGTGCATGAATGTGAATCAATAGTACACACATGTGAACAAATAGTTATAATCATGTGAATTAATAGCAATTAATTCCTCATTTATCCGATTAATTACCGGTAACTTCCAGACATCAATTATTATCGAAATAAATATCGATTTTCACTAACACTAATAATTCCAACACAATGGAACTATCAATTTCATCTTTAATCAACATGAACTTATTCATCATTAATATTATAACTCACAATATTTAACAACTAGGTCGTTCCCAGGAAAGAGGGGGCTTTTCGATAAGGATTTCTCCTTATTGGCGCGCAATTAGATGACCAAATCTCTCCTTGACAGAACTTATAGACATTGTAAATATTGCAATTTAATAATATGAATAACTTTGTCGTCTCAATTATTGATTTAATAATATATCATATTATACAGATCATACTGTGACAATAATCGAATCAATAATATGAGAGATATGATGCAAAGAATTATCGTAATAATAATTGAGTATAACCGAGTGACTTCTCACGTAAGCATCAATAACCAATACCGTGTTACTATGCAACTACGCCAGACATCGCATTTTTTACTACCGGGTAGTTCAACAGTTTTAACGGTAACACTTCCGCCGTTATTTTTATAAGAAGATAATTCTGTCATTTTCTGACTACGACAATACTTACGTTGTGGGGTCTACCAATGATTGTGCCGTCGTACGAATATTCCTTGTTAAAATGAATATTCTCCAACCAATCGAATATTATATAACCACTTGTTTACTTTGCAAAATTTGTAAATATTACCCATAACTATAACATTATATTATATCCTCACCATAATATTAAAAAATGTATTTTGAGAGAAATTAATCTTTATTCATAAAAGTTGGGGTCTTACAACCTCCCCTTCTTATGAAATTTCGTCCTCCAAATTAGGGTGCGTACCTGGTATGTCCTCAAAATCTGTGCCTTGAGAAACCTTGGGAAGACCAGTAACGAAATCCATGGTAATGTGCTTCCACTTCCATTCTGGAATTTCAAGTGGTTGCAATGGACCTTTTGGCACTTGATGCTCCGCCTTGACTCGTTAACAAGTTAGACACCTTGAGATAAACCCCGCTATCTCTCTCTTCATATTGCTCCACCAAAATGTATGTCGAAGATCATGATACATTTTGGTACTCCCAGGATGGATTGCAAATGGTGTGTTGTGCGCCTCCATCATGATTTTATACTTCAAGTCAGAATTGTTAGGAACACAAAGTCTGGAGTTGACTCAAAGTATTCCTTCTTCATCGATTCTTGCTTCTGGAATAACACCTTCTTGTACTTTCTTCCTCATACGTATCAGCTCCAGGTCTGTAGCTTGAGCAGCTTTAACTTTATCGAATAAAGTCGGTTCAACTTGTATATTTGCCATCATCACAAGGGTCCTTGGAGTCTTTAACTCTATTTCCATCCTTTCCAAGTCATACACAGTGGGCCTTTGCGTTGACAATAATACACTCGTGCCCGCATATGATCTTCTACTCAATGCGTCAGCTACTACGTTCGCTTTTCCAGGATGGTATTGGATGGTATAATCATAATCTTTCAATAGCTCAAGCCAACGTCGTTGCCGCATGTTGAGTTCCTTTTGAGTGAAGAAATATTTGAGGCTTTTATGATCCGTATAGATCTCCACCTTCTCCCCACACGTAATGCCTCCAAATCTTAAGCGCAAAAGCGATAACAAATAACTCTAAATCATGAGTAGGATAATTCCTCTCATATTCTTTGAGTTGCTTGAGAGGCATAGGCTATGACTTTCCCATGTTGCATGAGAACACATCCTAACCCTTTTGCCCAAGTATCATCAGAGATGACAAATCCTCCGAGCTGCATTTTGTATTGTCGAACAGTCTTTGAAATAAGTCTCCTCTTGAGTTAAACTCTTCTCACATTCTTCACTCCAATCGAGCTTTATATCTTTACGAGTCACCGAGAGTTAATGGAGTAACGATTCGAGAAAACCTTCTACAAATCTCCGATAATAACCAAATGTAAGCCGAAAGCTACGTGCTTTCATCGACGATTTAGGTTGCTCCCACTTTGAATAGCTTTAATCTTTCTTTGGGTCAACAAATATTCCATGACTTGATACTACGTGCCCAATGAATGCTACTTCCTCAAGCCAGAACTCGCATTTCTTCAACTTGGCATAAAGCTTGTTTTTATGAAGCTTTTGGAGTATCAGCCTCAAGTGTTGCTCATGATCTTCACAGCTTTTGGAATATATGAGGATGTCATCAATAAAGACGACCACAAAGTGATCCAAATATTCCTTGAATACTCGGTTCATCATGTCCATGAAGGCAGCAGGAGCATTAGTCAATCCAAAAGACATGACTAGGAATTCATAATGCCCGTACCGAGTTCTGAAAGCCGTCTTTGGAATGTCATCAGTTCTAATCTTCAATTGGTGATATCCGGAACGAAGATCAATCTTTGAAAAGAATTTGGCGCCTTGCAACTGGTCAAACAGGTCATCAATGCGAGGCAATGGATATCTATTTTTGATAGTGACATGGTTCAACTCTCGATAATCAATACAAAATCGCATACTCCCATCTTTCTTCTTCACGAATAGAACAGGATCACCCCAAAGAGACGTACTAGGACGAATGAAACCGATGTCTAACAATTCCTGCAGTTGGGTCTTTAACTCCTGAAGTTCAATAGGAGCCATTCGATATGGGGCTTTGGAAATGGGTTTTGTACTGGATTCAAGGTCGATACAAAATTCAATTTCACGCTCTGGGGGTAGGCCAGAAAGTTCTTCAGGGAATACATCACAAAATTTTTTAACAATAGAAATATCATTCAAAACTGACGTATTTTTGTTTAAATCCGTGACATGAGCTAAGAAAGCTTGACATCTGTTTTTCAATAAACGAATAGCTTTATGGCTTGAGATGATAGTGATTGATTTTAATGGTTTGATTGCTTGAATTCGCATAATAGGTTGGTTAGGAATATGAAAGCTAACAACCTTACGAAAACAATCAATTTTTACATGATGAGTAGTTAACCAATCAATCCCTAAAATAACATCAAATACAAGTATTTTCAAAGAAATAAGATCAACAGGTAATGTGCGGTTGCCGATTTGAACTAAACAAGACTTATAAACAGTGGATGTAATGAAGGTTTCTCCCAACGGAGTTTCAACAGATAAGTCAAAGTCTAATTTCTCCGGAGTCAAATTTAAACGTTGAGCGCAAGTAGGAGAAATAAAAGAATGGGTAGAACCGGTATCAAATAAGGTATAAACTTCGCTAGAGTTTATGATAAGCTTACCCGTGATGACCTCGTTCGGGTTCCTTGCTTTTTGGGAGGTCACAACAAACGCTCTCCCTTGAACTACCGGCTTTGACTTTTCTGGGACGACCTTTGGTGCCTCCATCCCAGCTGAACTTGCCTTCCCTGAACGATAAAATCGAGTTAGGTGACCTTCTCTTCCACAATTGTAATGAGTTTTGACCTGCGCATACACGCTTTGACCGATATGTCCCTCCCTCCGCATTTGAAGCATATGATAGGTGGTCGCTTCTCCTTTGTTAACAACGGGTCTTGATCTTGACGCCTTTCCATCATTGTTGAATCTCCTCTTCTTGAAATGTCCATTCTTATTATTTTGGCCATGATTACCACCGAAGTGGTTACCATTTCTGGCATGATGGTTCCCTCCATGCTTATTGTCACCGCTTCGATGACTACTATCACTGGTATTATCATTTTGCCGGTACGCTTCTTTTGGTTGGGTTGACTCATTATCGCGCCTCCAATAATCGAGCCCTATTAACAACATCTCGAATACAAACACGCTTTATAAAAGATAAGATATTGACGTATCTCGGGTTTTAAACCTCTTAGAAACATTCGCGTCATTCTCTCCTCATTATCAACCAAATGGGACGCAAACCGGGACAACTCGGCAAACTTAGCTTCGTACTGCGACACAGTCATGTTGTTTTGCTCCAGTTTAATGAACTCTACCTCTTTCATGTGATGAATACTTTCGAGAAAGTACTTGTCGTTGAAAAGTTCTTGGAAGTTCTCCCAAGACATCTTCATCATGGCAGGTTGAGTACGCTTTGCAGATTCCCACCAAGAATCGCCTCGCACTCAAGAATACATGAAGGTGGCAAAGGAACCTTTTGCTCCTCGTAGCATCCCAAGACATCAAATATCTTGTTGATCCGCTTTATCCATGTCTCCGCCTCTAAGTGGTTTTGGCTCTCCAAAAACTCCGGTGGTCCCAGCCTCCTTGAATTGTTTAGCGAAGGATCGTCCGAGAGTTGCCAAGTGTTTCCACCGCATTTTGGATGCGAGTCGCTCTCACCTTGATGTTGCATGAATTGCATAAAGCCTTTGAACATTCCATCGTTCATCATTTGGTCAGTGTTGTCATTTGCATGAGGATTGTCGCCTTCCTGATGCACATTATCCTGATTATTGATCTGTGGAGACTCAACGGTCTCCTGTGCTCCATTGCTATTTTCAACATTCTCGGATGTTGTTTTCAAATACTGCCACAAAACAAGGGTTAATTAACATATCACATATTATCCCTATACTTTGACTGACCAATTAAATACCAAATAAACCTAGGTAGGTTATACTAGCGAAGGAATTCCCCGTCTCTCCCCTCCTAGTTCTTGTCTCACATCTCAGCTAGGGATCATATCCCTAAGCTTTGATACCAACTGTGACGCCCCCAAATTAGGTATACATCACCTATTATGAGTCGCCAAATACATGGTACAGAATACAAATACAATCTTAAATATACAACATAAGCTGTGAGTTTTAATACAAATATTATCTTCTAGACAGTATTCAAACTCAAAATAAGTCCTCAATACATTTATTATCACATTATTTCATAGAATAGTGAGGACTACTAATGCTATCATCTGGACCGTCACACCATTCCCCGACTAGTCCCTGCTACGTTCTCATTTCCTGAAGAGAACAATGAAAGCAAAAGGGTGAGCTCAACTAGCCCAGTAAGAAATATTATGGCTAAGATAATGCGTAATAAATTATCGTTAGCCTTCAACAAAGATTAGTTAAACCGATACAATATAGCAAACATCAAGTTTAATCTGCAATGAACAAGCAATCCATTAGAAGAGTCAAGTAGAGAATAAAATCTACTATCTTCTATGATTTAAAAGGTTTTTCATCACTTTTATTGCTGAGACTCAGCTTATTAAATAAACCACGTCATCCCTGCACTACGACCAAGGAGATTCATTAGTATCACGACCACAAATTATCCATCCACTACAGGCCAAGGATATTCGTATTTTCATCAATGGTCATGATCATGCCAACAACTGTCCATCAATGTACTACGGGCCAATGAGGACTTTTACCACATCATTTTTAACATAACGGTCATGACTATACCGAATAATCTCTGGTCATAATCATACCAAGTCCATCTATGCACTATAGGCCACAGATGACTTTCAACATAATATAAACATGAGGATGATGACAATGACATAATAATTCAATAAAACAAGTTGAAGAATTAAATTTTAAAGATTTATAAGTTAATTTATCCTGAACTCAAAAACGTCCAAATTGTTAACATAATACTGCTTTGTGGAGTAAAATTCAAGAATGCTCAGAAGAATATTTCCATGAAAAGATACTGGATGAAGCGCAAATATCCAGGATATTCTACTAATTTCATGGAGTATAGAAGCCAAAACTTTAACCAACCGAGTATCATAGAATATATTAACTCAAAAATGGATTTTACGCCATGCCATGCGATAATCCACGTGATGCATTATTTCCACAATTTAATAAGGAATGAATACAAAGGATCATTCACCATGCATGTGGTAATCCACATAGACAGGTTATTCCAACAAAATAATAAAAAATGGAATAACAGAAGAATTCACCATGCATGCGATAGATAACACAAGCAGGTTATTCCCAATAGAATAATAAAGAATGGAACCAGGTCATGAGAAATCCGCACATACAGGATATTCCAACAGAATAATAAAGAATGGAATAACAATAGAATTCACCAGGCATGCGATAGACCACACAGGCAGGTTATTCCAATAGAATAATAAATAATGGAACCAGTCATGCGTAATACGTATGCATGTGATATATTCCAATGTAATAATAAAGAATGGAATAACAGAACTCATGTATGCGGTATTGCAGATAGACAAAGTTATTCCAATGTAATAATAAATAGTGGAACCAGGTCATGCGTAATACACACAGAAAGGATATTCCAACAGAATAATAAAGAATGGAATAACAGAAGCTCTCTTCATGAAAATGAAAGAAATAATACCCTTACCTTAGAATAAAGTCGGATACCGGAATAGAGAGGTAGCAGACTTCTTTCTTTCTCTCTATAATTTCTCTATATAATAATTGCTATATAGCTTTAGTGAATTGGTGAGAAATGAAGGAAGAATGAGCTTCTATTTATAGAAAAATATAGTTTCGATAATTGCATATTCTGGGACTCGAAAAATTACAGTACAATACCTCCAACTTTTCTTTTATTTTTAATTTAGTCTTGCAAGTATTATCAAACTTGCTCCACCTCCCCTAATAGTAAATAATGTGAATCAATAGTTCAATCATGTGATTCAATAGTTATAATCATGTGAAAATAGGAATAACAGTATAGTACTTCCATCTATACCTCCATCTTTAACTTAGTCATGCAAGTATTATCAATCTTGCATCAACTCCCCTAATAGTACATGAATGTGAATCAATAGTACACACATGTGAACAAATAGTTATAATCATGTGAATTAATAACAATTAATTCCTCATTTATCCAATTAATTACCCGATAACTTCCAGACATCAATTATTATCGAAATAAATGTCAATTTTCACTAACACTAATAATTCCAACACAATGGAACTATCAATTTCATCTTTAATCAACACGAAATTATTTATCATTAATATTATAACTCATAATATTTAACAACTAGGTCGTTCCCAGGAAAGAGGGGGCTTTTCGATAAGGATTTCTCCTTATTGGCGCGCAATTAGATGACCAAACCTCTCATTGTTAGAACTTCTAGACATTGTAAATATTGCAATTTAATAATATGAATAACTTTGTTGTCTCAATTATTGATTTAATAATATATCATATTATACAGATGATACTGTGACAATAATCGAATCAATAATATGAGAGATATTATACAATAATTACTGTAACAATAATTGAGTATAACTGAGTGACTTCTCACTTAAGCATCAATAACCAATACCGTGTGCTACTATACAACTACACGTACATCGTATTTTTTTTACTACCGAGTAGTTCAACAGTTTTAACGGTAACACTTTCGCCGTTATTTTTATAAAAAGATAATTCTATCGTTTTCTTACTACGACAATACTTCCGTTGTGGGGTCCACCAATGATTGTGCCATCGTACGAATATTCCATGTTAAAACGAATATTCCCCTACCAATCGAATATTATATAACCACTTGCTTACTTTGTAAAATTTATAAATATTACCCATAACTATAACATTATATTATATCCACACCATAATATTAAAAAATATATTTTGAGAGAAATTAATCTTTATTCATAAAAGTTGGGGTCTTACAATTAGAGGTTAAGGGCAGAACCACGTAAAAATCTTGGTGTTCTTATTTACTGTTTATCTTGTTTGCATTTTCAATTCTATAATTAAACACTTCATATTTTGCATTAATAGAAGATGTTACTACTCAACAGATTCAGTAAATAAGTTAACAGGTTCTGCATATTAGTTTAAACACTTAAGAAGACAAATGATAACCTGTCTGGATAGTTCAGTTAGCAGAGAATTTAAAATTTTTCATTGTTGATCACTTTCATCATAAACACCTATTCACCCCCTCTAGGTGTGCACACATTTCTGAATTTCATTTGGTATCAGAGCTTTGGCTTTACAAACGTGTGTCTTTGTAGACCGTAAGGTAAGATTCTAATGGCACATCTTAATTTTCAAGAGGGTCAGTCCACTAGCTGACCTCCATTATTGTTGGGCAGTGAGAACTTCATGTAAACACTCAAAATTTTCTTTTCCTATTACTAACTATGTAGGAGGGAAAAAGTGTCTTTTTCACACTCCAGAGGTAATCCTGGAGGACCACAACATTAATTCCAACCTCAGAGATATCCCCGAGTACATTCAGAGTCAACAACATGACAATCTCAGAGATAACCCTGGGAAAAACCCGCTACAACTGTGCGAAAACCAGAGATAACCCCGGAAGAGGCAAAATGGTCATTTTGCCGACTCAACTTCACTTCAAGTCAAATACACTCATTTTCAACTCAAAACTCTTCAAAAGAAGTCCCACAAGAACCATATCTTAACTTCGGAGTACGAACTACACAAAATAGCTTACCGAATTGCCTGACGGAGACCCAGGAATGCTATTTCAGTCATGGACCCATCTTCCTGGAATCAAAAAGGGAAAATCCCATGTCATTGCATAACTCTCGATAAAAGCAGTCCGAAGAAGGTCATATACCACGTTCGGATGCTTGGATTGAAGTTCTATGAAGTTCGAAAGCAGACATTACAAAGGCACGCAGTGCATGTACTTGAGACGACGGACCCATGGCTTCGGGGACACCTCGACCAACGTAGGTACACCTGCGGCCATCAGTCTATAAATATAGACCTTTGGGTCAGCCATTTGAGGGAGAGAAGAGAGAGAAAAGGCGAGGAAGCCCTGTCCAATTTACTCTGTACACACCCATATTGAGTGTTTCCTCAGTTTAAACATATGTTAGCTCACATATAACTATACTTTTATCCGGCGGGAGCTGAGTGTTTATCCACATAGAGTCATAGAAGTCTACATTGGCGTTCTCAATCGTAAGCCTTCTTACATTCTATAAAGCCTTTCTTTTCATATTAGCACACACTGTTATACACATTGAGAGTCGTGTTGTGTGTGTTTGCCCGGACCTCGGTCCGTGGTTTTCATTTCTGTCTGTATATATATACTTATATATATGTATATATTTTATATATGGAGTAACATTATCGAGTTATGCCTCGATTAAGCCTAGACTTACGTCTGGAGCGTTTACTTGCTTTTATATATATATATATATATATATATATATATAATTATATATATAAATTGTGGTCAGACTCTGTCTGATGAGCCTAGACTTATGTCTAGAGAGTTTCTTTGCTTATATATATATATACTTATATATATAATCGTTGTCGATTATATCCGATGAGCCCGGATTTACATCCAAATAAGTTCTTGCTTTATATATATGTACATATATATATATATTTACATTCTGTCGTGCCTAGAGTTTACTTATTGGCCTTTTACGCCTTTTATTTATATTTCGTCTGCCTGAGTTTACTTAAGTGCGCTTGATTGCTTTTACGACTTTATTTACATTTAATTCTCGCTGAGTTTACTTCGTGGTGGTTGATCATGTCCACACACACACACACACACACACACACACACACACACACACATATATATATATATATATATATATATATATATATATATATATATATATATATATATACCGCTTTTATATATTTACATTTCCGATCCCCCATGGAGTTGCTTCGTGGTGGTTGATCATGTCTGTATATATATATTTACAACTTTTATATATATAACTGCTTACTGCTTTCCATACAAATTGCAGTATCATGTGAGCCTAGGAATCATGTAATCACAGATTCAGTCCATTGAATCTAGATTCGGTTCCCGTGATGGACGTTTTTCAGCTATAAGCAGCTTGTACATTATTTACAGTGTCTGAATTTCCTTGGATGGCTGTCATGCCCATGAGGAGTTTGGCACTGCTGTATATTATTTTCTCGAAGATGCGAAAATAAAAGTAAACAAGCCGAACATTTAATAATAAAATGGAAGTATCAAAGGCCTCAATTACTATTGAGCACAGGGTTTGAAAAACCTCTTTTTACAAAACTTCATTGATATATCTGGCTAAAACTGAATTTTTCTATAAATTCAAACCCTTTGAATATAGGTGCGAACGAGGCATAACACTACTTCAAAATAATTGCACATTGATTCACACACACACACACACATTCATATAACAGTTTCTTAAAAATGGCGGTCACCGTGGCAACACGGATGTAGAGAAGTGCCTAACACCTTCCCTCCGCATAATCAAGCCCCCCGAACTCAAATGAATCTCTTGTTTCACGAGACTCGCTTAGCGATGTCATATCATCGGGTCAATGTGCAAACCTTTTTCGGTTAACGTTGGTGTAACGATTAAATACACCAACCTGGCGACTCTTAAAGTCAAATCGTCGACATTATACATGTCGGACCTTTTTCACTTATTTTTTCAAACAAATCTCACATTAACATGAGAACACCAAAGAATAAGTAACGAAAAGGGACACTAAAAAATCCTGACGTCGACACTTCAATTTTTGGAAGTTCAAGATGAAGATATATCTTAACAGAGACCCATGGGAATGGAGGGTTATTGACAATGGACCCGTCATTCCTAGGCATGATAATGGCAGACCCAAAACACTGATGGAGATGGATGCGAAGGAATCGTAGATGATGTCCTACAATTCAAAAGTCATGAATACATTACTAAGTGGGATGGTATAATCAGAAATCGATAAAGACTCCAGCTGCAGTACAATGAAAGAAATATGGGATACTATCATCATGAGCCATGAAGGGATGTCCAAGCTAAAAGAGGTGAAACTTAACATGTTAATACAAAAGTACGAGTTGTTCAAATTAGAGAAAGATGAAACAATTAATGAAGCTCAAGCGAGGTTACTCACTATAATGAATTCTCTTAACATGCTTGGGAGGAAAATTAATAAAAGATAAATCAATAGAAAGCTACTACGAGTCATGCCAAAACTGTAAGACCCCAAATTTTATGAAATGAAAGTATTCAATTTTATTACAATTATTATTTTATTTCGTAAATGCTTAAATTGATAAAAGGTTAAAGTTAAGGGTAGTATGTGAATTTTTTTTTGCAAAGTAAGCAAGTTGTTATAAAATATTTGTTTGGTTGGAGAATATTCTTTTTGTCGGGGAATATTCGTACGACGGCACAATCATTAGTGGACCCCACAACGGAAGTATTATCGTAGTTAGAAAACGACAAAATTATCTTTTATTAAAAATAACGGTGAGTGTTACCGTTAAAACAGTTGAACTACCCGGTAGTAAAAGTACAGTAATACGCGTGGTTGTATAGTAGCACACGGTATTGATTATTGATGCTTATGTAAGAAGTCACTCAATTATTGCTACAGTAATTGCTGCATCATATCATTCATATTATTGATTCAATTATTGTCACAGTATCATCTGCATAATATATATTCTTAAATCAATAATTGAAACGGCAAATGTGACGCCCCCAAAATAGGTCCATTCCACCCAACCCATTCTGAGTCGTCAATAACATGGTACAGAAATAACTACAACTTTATTAATACATTTGTCGTGCAAAATACGACAACCTATATACTATGAGTTTAAATACAAATATTGTCTTCTAGACAATATTCACACTCAAATAAATCCTTATTATTGATACAGTATTTTACAGAATAGTGAGGACTACTAAAACAGCTATCTAGAACCATCACTCCACACCCCGACTAGTTCTGCTTATAATCTAAACTTCACGAGAAGAAAAATGGAACAAAAGGAAAGGGTGAGCTCAACTAGCCCAGTAAAGAATGTTATGACTAAGATAATGTACAACAAATTATCGTTAGTCTTCAACAGGGAAAAATCTGATAGAATACAATGACAACAAGTTTGAGATCAATATTACGCAGTGAAAAATAATAATTCATAGAAGAGTTACGTAGAGAATGAAATCTACTATAATCTATGAATTTAACGATCCATCATCAATATTTTATCCTGTAACATCAATCAATATTCATCTCAAATCAAATATTCATCTTTTTATTACAGGCCAAAGATATTCATCGATCGGTCATGTTCATCTCAACACTGTTCATCTTTTGCACTAAAGGCCAAAGATATTCATCAGTCGGTCATATTTATCTCAACACTGTTCATCTTTTTTACACTACGGGCCAAAGATATTCATAAGAAAATCAACCTTCTTTACAGGGCCAAAGATATTCAATAACATCATCATTTAGGGTGAGGATGATGAAAATAATTTTAAAGAAAATGAATCCGATGAAACAAAAGAACAAGTATTATGGATTAGTACTTTTTAAACAATCCGAGTTCAAAAATACTTCATAAATAATCATCTTTGAAGTAAAATTCAAGAATGATCAAAACATGGATACAATCAAAGCTAGTATCCATAATAGATATTTTGGACGAAAAGGAAAAATTTAATTTTTACGTGAATAGTGTAAATGATTTGTGAATAGTCTTGAGTATCGTGAATAGTGTAGTATCGTGTGAATAGTAACTCAAACACCAAAAGATAGAAATTTCACAAAAAACATCATCATGCTTAATAGTACTCGTGAATAGTACTGCGTGAATAGTAACTCATGAATAGTAACTCATGAATAGTAACTCATGAATAGTAACTCAACATAAAAAAGTTCCAAATTTGATAAAAAGTTCCAACCAATATTTGGCATAATGATATTGAAGAAATAATATCATTTACGAATAAAATAACATTCTTTACCTCGAAAGACAGTACTTCTAGTTGAAACACCGGATATAGGCTATGACTTGAACTTGCACCGTATATCAACACTCAAAGTATACTCACAAGAATACACTCAAAATATCGAGAGAAAATAGAGAAAAACTTGATTTTACGGTGTGATTTTCAATTCTAACCTAAGCTCCTATTTATAGGAAAATGCTTAGAACACCAAAGTAGAAAATTGAATATAATAATATTATTTATAAACAAAATTCCTTAGCCCACCTTTGAAATCTGATTTCAGCCATATCACATGTTAAATGAGGTTCACAAACTCACCAAAAATGTTTTTCTCAAAATAATTAATTAAAACTACCAAAAATCAATTATTTCGGAACTCCAAAACTTCAATAATTCATAATAAATAGTTCTTTTATCAGAAAATTCGAATCTCGCGTGTTTTTATAGGAAATTCAATTCTCTACAACTTTGCAGAAGAAAGGTTTACCAAATTCCAAACAAAAATTGACCGAAATCCACAAACGGATGATTTTACAAGCTATAATCAAATTTCAGTCAAGAAATGGGGTCCACCGACACACAAAACATGTGTTAATCATTTAATAAAACAAAAATACTCTTCCTCCTCATATACTCATATGTCCCACATTCATTATAAAAATATCACCATTAATATATTATTAAAATAATATATTTAAATAAATTATTTTATCAAAAAAAGATAAAATATTAATTTTCAACAATTGTCACATTAAAAATTCTCTCCATCTATATCATCATAAAATCAATATTTTTCTCATCATATAAATCAATAATTAATTATTCACAAATAATATTACAGAATCACATTACTAACAACCAGGCAGTTCCCAAGAAAGAGGGGGCTTTCCAATAAGAATTTCTCCTTACTAGTGCGCAATTAGGTGACCAAACCTCTCCTTAGATAGAACTTTCTAGACATTGCCAAACATGTTTTCTAATAATATTATTCAGATAATATGAATTATTGCTTCGATAATGAAAAATACTGTGTAGTGACAATTATTAAAATAACGATAATAAAAAATATCAACACAACAATTATTGAATCAATAAAATAAAATCTTTGAATAGTAATTCTTTGTAACAATTATTGAGTAGTGCCTTCTTACATAAGAATCAATAATTGGTGCAATCTGGTATCTTCTTGTTCAACAACGTATTGTGTGTTTTAACCACTTAGGGTATTCCAACAATATTAATGGTAACAACTACTGTTGTTATTTATAAACAACTTATACTTGTCGTTTTCTTCATCCAATCGCTTTCCTTTATGGGGTCCACACAAGGTTGCGCCGTCGTAAATATATTCCCGAGCGATCTGAATATTCCACGACCAAACGAATATTCCCCGATAACAATGAATATTTTATAATCACATGCTTATTTAAAATATTTGCGCATTTGACCCATAACTTTCCACATTAATCAAATCAACCCTTACTATTTCAACATAATAAATAAAGGAAATTCCATTTATTTAAAAAAAAAAATAGGGTCTTACAACCTCCCTCCTTATGAAATTTAATCCTCGAAATTGGCGTATGTACTGGTGTTTCAAAAGATGAGGATACCTCGCTTTCATTTCGTTTCCAACTCCCGGTCATTTCTTCATAGCATGGTTCCTCCACAAAATTTTAACTTGTGGTATGATCTTTTTGATCGTAGGACATGCTCCTTTCTATCCAAGATCTTGGCCGGTACCTCCTCCTCGTCGTTAAATCTTCTTCGCTATCTCGTCTGGTTCTAACTTCAATAATGTGGTTGGTCGTCCACATATCCACATTTACGTAACATCGATACGTGAAAAATGTTATGAACACGCGTCATACTTGGCGGTAAAACGAGTCTATAGGCCACAGTTCCTATTCGATCGAGGATTTCAAATGGACTAATAAATCGAAGGTTTGAGCTTTCCTCACATCGTCGATTCTCGCTTTTGGAATAACGACTTCTTGCATCTTCTTCTTCATATTCATCAACTCCAAGTCTGTAGCTTGAGCAACTTTAAATTTATCGATTAAAATCGATTCTAATCGTATATTCATTATCTTCACGCAGGTTCTTGGAATCTTTAACTCTATCTCCATCTTTGTAAGTCATACTGAAATGAGTCTTTGACAATATCGCATTACGTACTTTCGTATCGATCTTTTTGCTCAACACGTCGGCTACCACGTTCACTTTTCCGGGATGGTATGGTGAAACATGTCTCTTGAAATGAGTCTCTCTCTTGAGTTCTTGAAGCTCTTCCCACATTCCTTGCTCCATTCGAATTTTGTATCTCTACAAGTCAACTGCGTTAATGGAGTAGCGATTCGAGAAAATCTTTCCACAAAATCTTCAATAATAACCAGCTAAGCATAGAAAGCTATGTATTTCGATTACTGACTTAGGTTGCTCTCAACTGTGACTCACATCCCAATTTTGGATAGCACGTCACAATAGCACCTATCAGTTTGCTACCGCACGAATATGGCGTCCCCTACGGAGAGTCTGGCTTCGGTGCATTCCACAAAGGAAGTCACCAGATAGAGGCTCGGGTATCAACTTCTACAGTTGGGTTTTTAACTCCTGAAGTTCAATAGGAGCCATTCGATATGAGATTTTAGAAATGGGTTTTGTACCGGATTCAAAGTCGATACAAAATTTAATATCACACTTTGGGAGTACGCCAAGAAATTCTTCAGGAAATACATCAGGAAATTTACTAATAATAGAAATATCATTCAAATCTGACATATCTTTGTTCAAGTCCATGACATGAGCTAAGAAAACTTGATATCCGTTTTTCAATAAACGAATGACTTCATGGCTTGATATGAAAATGTTTGACTTCAATGGTTTGATTGCTTGAATTCAAATATCAGGTTGATTAGGAATATGAAAACTAACAACCTTACGAAAGCAATCAATTTTGGCATGATGAGTAGTTAACCAATCAATCCCTAAAATCACATCAAAAGCAAGTATCTTTAAAGAGATAAGGTCAACAGGTAATGTGATGATGCTAACTTGAATCAAACAAGATTTATAAGCGATGGATGTGATGAAAGTTTCTCTAACGAGTCTCCACGAGATAGGTCAAAGTCTAATTTCTCGTAGTCAAATTCAAGCGTTGAGCGCATGCAAGCAAGAGAGATAAAGAATGGGTAGAACAGGTTATCTAATAAGGTATAAACTTACGCAAAATTTATAATTAACTAACTTGATGCTAACCGTTCGGGTTCCTCGCATTCGACCGATCCACGACAAAGCGCTCTTCGAAGAACAGATTGACTTTGTCTTTTCCATATCCGCCTTTGGTGCCACCGTTCAAATTGGACTTGATTTTGCTTTCTGGACAAAATTGAGCTATGTGACCATCTTTTCCACAACTAAAACATACCTTGGAAGACTGTGAACAGTTTGGACTTATATGTCCCTCCTCTCCGCATTTGTAACATCTAAGCTGGCGGTCGTTCTCCTCCCCTAGAATTTGTTGATGGTCTTTGGTCTTTTTCTTCTTAAAGCGTCTTCCGTCATCGTTTAATCTTCTCTTCTTGAATTTTTCACTTGAATTATTTCTTCTATTATCTTGGCCATGATTACCACCATCACTCAAAGTGGTTACCATTTCTTGCATGATAATTTCCTCCACGATGGTTATCATTGTTAGATGGCCGTTGTCATCGATGCGATTATCATCGAGTTGTAGGTCGTTATTCTTCTTGATTGAATTCTCTCATTATCGCGCTCAATAAATGAGCCTATTTCACAACATCTGAATATAAAAAAATTTATGAGAAATGAGGGTATTGATGAATTTCGAGTTTCAAACCTCTTAGAAACATCGGCGTCATCGTTCCTCATTCTCGATTGTCATTCTTAAATCTTGCCATAAAAACAAGGGTTAATTAAAATAATTAACATACCACATAATATTCCTATACTCGACCAACTAACAAATAAGCTTAGGTAGGACACTAGCGAAGGATTTACTCGTCTCTCCCCTCTGGTTCTATTCTCGATCTCACGCGGAGATCATATCCTAAGCTACGATACCAACCGCGTGGCGCCCCAAAATAGGTCCATTCCACCCAACCCATTACGAGTCGTCAATAACATGAATACGAAATAACTACAACTTTATTAATACATTTGTCGTGCAAAATCGACAACCTATATACTATGAGTTTAAATACAAATATTATCTTCTAGACAATATCCACACTCAAATAAATCCTCATTATTGATACGATATTTTACGAATAATAGTGAGGACTACTAAAAGCAACTATCTAGAACCATCACTCCACACCCCAGACTAGTTCTGCTATAATCTAAGCTTCACGAGAAGAAAAATGGAACAAAAGGAAAGGGTGAGCTCAACTAGCCCGATAAAGAATGTTATGACTAAGATAATGTACAACAAATTATCGTTAGTCTTCACAAGGAAAAATCGATAGAATACAATAGACAACAAGTTTTAGGATCAATATTAGCATGTGAAATAATAATTCATAGAAGAGTTACGTAGAGAATGAAATCTACTATAATCTATGAATTTAACGATCCATCATCAATATTTTATCCATCCTGTAACATCAATCAATATTCATCTCAAATCAAATATTCATCTTTGCACTTTCTGGCCAAAAGATATTCATCGATCGGTCATGTTCATCTCAACACTGTTCATCTTTGCACTAAAAGGCCAAAGATATTCATCGATCGGTCGTGTTTATCTCAACACTGTTCATCTTTTTACTACTGGCCAAAGATATTCATAAAGAAAATCAACCTTCTTTTTTATGGGCCAAAGATATTCGATAACATCATCATTTAGGGTGAGGATGATGAAAATAATTTTAAAGAAAAGCGAATCCGATGAAACAAAAGAACAAGTATTATGGATTAAATACTTTAAACAATCAGAGTTCAAAAATACTTCATAAATAATCATCTTTGAAGTAAAATTCAAGAATGATCAAAACATGGATACAATCAAAGCTAGTATCCATAATAGATATTTTGGACGAAAAGGAAAAATTTAATTTTTTGTGAATAGTGTCGTGATAAATGAATAGTCTTAGTATCGTGAATAGTAACCGTGAATAGTAACTCAAACACCAAAAGATAGAAATTTCACAAAAAATCATCATCATGCTTAAATGAATAGTACTTGTGAATAGTAACTTTCGTGAATAGTAACTCGTGAATAGTAACTTCGTGAATAATAACTAAAAAGTTTCAAATTTGATAAAAAGTTCCAACCAATATTTCGGCATAATGATATTGAAGAAATAATATCATTTACTGAATAAAATAACATCCACTTACCTCGAAAGATAGTACTTCTAGTTGAAACAGGATATAGGCTATGACTTGAACTTGCATAGTATATCAACACTCAAAGTATACTCACAAGAATACGCTCAAAATATTGAGAGAGAAATAGAGAAAACTTGAGTTTACGGTGTGATTTTCAATTCTAACCTAAGCTCCTATTTATAGGAAAATGCTTAGAACACCAAAAAGTAGAAAATTGAATATAATAATAATATTTATAAACAAAATTCCTTAGCCCACCTTTGAAATCTGATTTCAGCCATAGCACATATGTAAATGAGGTTCACAAACTCACCAAAAACGTTTTTCTCAAAATAATTAATTAAAACTCCCAAAATCAATTATTTGAACTCAAAACTTCAATAATTCATAATAAATAGCCCTTTTATCAGAAAATTGAATCTCGCGTGTTTTTATAGGAAATTCAATTCTCTACAACTTTGCGAGAAGAAAGTTTTCCAAATTCCAAACAAAAATTGGCCAAAAATCCACAAGCGGATGATTTTACGATTATAATCAAATTTCGATCGAAGAGATGGGGTCCACCACACACACAAACATGTGTTAATCATTTAATAAAACAAAAATACTCTTCCTCCTCATATACTCATATATCCCACATTCATTATAAAAATATCACTATTAATATATTATTAAAATAATATATTTAAATAAATTATTTTATCGAAAAAAGATAAAATATTAATTTTCAACAATTGTCACATTAAAAATTTTCTCCATCTATATCCTCATAAAATCAATATTTTTCTCATCATATAAATCAATAATTAATTATTCACAAATAATATTATAGAATCACATTACTAACAACGAGGCGGTTCTTCAGGAAAGAGGGGCTTTCGATAAGAATTTCTCTTCTTCTTGGCGCGCAATTAGGTGACCAAACCTCTCCTTGAGGCGAACTTTCTAGACATTGCCAAAAATGTTTTCTAATAATATTATTTAGATAATATGAATTATTGCTCGATAATGAAAATCTTGTGTAGTGACAATTATTGAAACAACGGTAATAAAAATATCAACCACGACAATTATTGAATCAATAAAATAAAATCTTTGAATAGTAATTCTTTGTAACAATTATTGAGTAGTGCCTTCTTACGTAAGAATCAATAATTGGTGCAATCTGAGTGTATCTTCTTGTTTCAACAACGCGTATTAGTGTGTTTTAACCACGGGTATTCCAACGATATTAATCTTGAATAACTACTACTGTAGTTATTTATAAACAACTTATACTTGTCGTTTTCTTCATCCATATCGCTTTTAGTTATGGGGCCCACACAAGGTTGCGCCGTCATATGAAATATTCCCAGATAATCTGAATATTCCAAGACCAAACGAATATTCCCAACAACAATGAATATTTTATAACCACATGCTTATTTAAAATATTTAGCATTTTATCCATAACTTTCCAAATTAATCAAATCAACCCTTACTATTTCAACATAATAAATAAAGGAAATTCCATTTATTTAAAAAAAAAAAAAATCGGGGTCTTCTGAAGAAAGTTATTCATATTATTATTTGAAATATTGATGATGTCTAGAAGTTACATCGAGGAGAGGTTTGGTCACCTAATTCATGCGCTACCAAATAAGGAGAAATCCTTATCGAAAAGCTCTCTCTTTCACGAACGCGACACGATTGTTAAATATTGTGAGTTATAATATTAATGATGAATAAGTTCGTGTTGATTAAAGATGAAATTGATAGTTCCATTATGTGGGAATTATTAGTGTTAGTGGAAATCGACATTTATTTCGATGATAATTGATGTCTGGAAGTTATATTGATCAATCGAATAATTAACCGATTAAATGAGCAATTAATTGCTATTAATTCACATGCTTATAACTATGTGTTCACATGATTTATTATTAGGGGAGTTGGTGCAAGATTGATAATACTTGCAGGACTAAATTAAAAATGAATAAAAGAGGGAGGTATTGTACTGTAATATTTCGAGCCCCAAAATGAGCAATTATTGAAACTATATTTTCCTATAAATAGAAGCTCATTCTTCCTTCATTTCTCACCAATTCACTAAGTCTCACAAGAGCAATTATTATAGAGAGAAATTATAGAGAGAAAGAAGAAGAGAAGTCTGCTACCTCACTATTCCAGTATCCAGTTTCTTTTAAGGTAAGGGGTATTATTTCTTTCGTATTCATGAAGAGAGTTAATTCTTCAATGATTAAGTAAGGGTTGTTATACCATTCTTTATTATTCTATTGGAATAACTCATGCATGCGATCTATCGCATGCCCGTGAATTCTTACATTATTCCATTCTTTATTATTCTATTAGAATAACTTTTATGCATGCGATCTATCGCATGCCAGTGAATTCTTACATTATTCCATTCTTTATTATTACATTGGATTAACCTTTTGCATGCGGTCTATCGCATGCCTGATGAATTCTTCTGTTATTCCATTCTTTATTATTCTATTGGAATAACATGTCTATGCGGTCTATCGCATGCATGGTGAATTCTTTCGTTATTCCATTCTTTATTATTCTGTTGGAATAACCTGTCTATGTGGATTACCGCATGCATGGTGAATGATCCTTCGTATTTATTCCTTATTAAGTTGTGGAAATGATCTATCTATGTGGATTACCGCTTGGCGCGCGAAATCCATTTGTAGTTTCATATATTATATTATACTCAGTTGGTTAAAGTTTTGGCTTCTATACTCCATGAAATTAGTAGAATATCCTGGATATTTGCGCTTCATCCAGTATCTTTTCATGGAAATATTCTTCTGAACATTCTTGAATTTTACTCCAAAAAGCAGTATCATGTTGACAATTTGGACATTATTGATTTCTGGATAAATTAAATTATAAATCTTTAAAATTTATCCTTGAACTTGTTTTATTGAATTATTATGTCATTTTTATCATCCTCATGCTTATATTGTGATGAAAGTCATCTTTAGCTTACGTGCATAGATGGACTTGGTATGATTATGACCAGGGATTATTCGATATAATCATGACCGTAATGTGATGAAAGTCCTCATTGGCCTATAGTTCATTGATGGACAATTGTTGGTATGATTATGACAAGGGATTATTCGGTATAATCATGACCATTGATGATTACATGAATATCCTTGGTCGTGATGCAGGGATGATTCGATTTTAGTTATTAAGCTGAGTATCAGCGATAAAGTTGATGAAAAACTTTTTAAATCATAGAAGATAGTAAATTTTATGCTCTACTTGACTCTTCTAATGGATTGCTTATTCCACTACAGTTGTTGATCTAAAATTTGTTGTCTATTATATTCTATCAGTTGTTATACTATTAAAGGCTAAGGATAATTTATTCTGCATTATCTTAGTCATAATATTTCTTACCCTTTTCTTTCATTGTTCTCTTCAGGAAATGAGAATATAGCTGGGATGAGTCAGGAAATGGAGTGATGGTCCAGGATAAGTGGCTTTAGTAGTCCTCACTATTCTGTGAGATAGTGTGATAATAATTGTAATGAGGACTCCATTGAGAGTGGATATTATCTAGAAGGAAATATTCTTGTTTAAACTCTCAGCTATGTTTTGTTGTATTATACACGACTGTTGTATAATTAAGTTTGTATTTGATTTATGTGCCATGTATTTGGTGACTCAAGATGGGCGATGTATACCTATTTTGGGGGCGTCATAGTTGGTATCAAAGCTTAGGGATATGATCCCTGGCTGAGATGTGAGACAAGAACTAAGAGGGGTGAGACGGGGAATTTCTTCGCTAGTATGACCTACCTAAGTTTATTTGGTATTTAATTGGTCGGTCAGAGTATAGGGGTAATATGTGATATGTTAATTAACCCTTGTTTTGTGATAGTGTTTGAAAATGGCATCTGAAAATGTTGAGATTAGCAATGAAGCATATGAGACCGTTGAGTCACCAACGATCAATACCCATGATAATGTGCAACAGGAAGATAATAATCCTGGTGTAAACAACAACGACGCCGACCAAATGACGAACAATGGTATGTTTAGGAACTTTTTAGAATTCATGCAACACCAAAGGAGAGAGACACCTGTTCATAATGCAGGTGTAGTCAATGGCAACCACACGGCCGGTCATCGCTAAGCGCTTCAAGAGCCGACCGTCGTGAGTTTTTGGGAAAGCGTAACCACTTAAGGCGGACACATGGTTAAAGCAGATCACCAAGATATTTGATGTCTTGGGATGCTCCGAGGAGCAAAAGGTTCCCTTCGCCACCTTTATGTTGCGTGAAGAGACAGATTACTGGTGGGAATCTGTAAAACATACCCAGCCTGACGCACTCAAGAAGTCTTGGGAGAAGTTCCAAGAACTGTTCAACGAGAAGTACTTTCCCGAAAGTATTCGTCACATGAAGGAGGTAGAGTTCATCAAGCTGGAGCAAAACAATATGACCGTGTCGTAGTACGAAGCTAAGTTTGCCGAGTTGTCCCGGTTTGCATCCCATTTGGTCGATAATAAGGAGCGAATGACGCGAATGTTTCTAAGAGGTTTGAAACCCGATATACGTCAATACCTCATTTCTCAAAAATTATGTTTATATTCAGATGTTGTGAATAGGGCTCAGTTATTGGAGCGCGATAATGAGTCAGCACAACCAAAAGGCAATGTCCAACAACACGATATTAATCGTACTGGTGGCAACGGCCATCGGAACAATGATAACCATCGTGGGGGAAATTATCATGCCAAGAATGGTAACCACTTCGGTGGTAATCATGGCCAAGATAATAGAAGTGGAAAATTCAAGAAGAGAAGATTTAACGATGATGGGAAGACGTTGGCAGCAACACCAACACCAGCAACAAATTCTAGGGGAGGAGAACGACCGCCAGTTAGATGCTACAGATGCGGAGAGGAAGAACACATAAGTCCAAACTGTTCATAGCCTTCCAAGGTATGTTTTAGTTATGGAAAAGACGGTCACATAACTCAATTTTGTCCTGTAGGGAAATCAAGTCCAGCTAGGACGGTGGAACCAAAGGCGGATACGGACAAAACAAAGTTGGTGGTTTCAGGAAGAATGTTTTTCGTGACTTCTCAAAAAGCGAGTAACCCGAATGAAGTTAGCACGGGTTAGTTAATTATAAATTCTTGCGAAGTCTATACCTTATTAGATACCAGTTCTCCCCATTATTTTATCTCTCTTGCTTGCGCTCAACATTTAAATTTGATCCCAGAGAAGTTAGACTTTGAGTTATTGGTTGAAACTTCGTTAGTAGAAACCTTTATTACCTCCACTGTTTATAAGTCTTGTTTGATTCAAATCGATACCCTCACGTTAACTGTCGATCTTATCTCTTTGAAAATACTGGCCTTTGATGCAATTTTAGGAATCGATTGGTTAACTACTCATCATGCTTTTCGTAAGGTTGTTATATTTTATATTCCTAACCAACATGTTTTTTGAATTCAAGCAACCAAACCACTAAAGTCAATCACTGTCATATCAAGCCATAAGTAAAGAGCCCCGAGCCTTTTGCTGGTGACTTTCAAGTCTTGGAATACACCGAACCCAGAATATCCGTAGGGGACGTCGTGAATAACGGTGCCAAGTTGATAGATATCAATGTGATGTACTATCCAAGTCTTGGATGAGAGTCACAGTTTTGAATGATATTTCTATCGTTAATAAATTTCCTGACGTATTCTTGAAGACTTCTTAGCCTACCCCTAGAGTGTGAAATCGAATTTTGTATTAACCCCAGTACAAAACCCATTTCTAAAACCCTTAAATATTTCTTCAATCAAAACGAACGTATCATGCGCTAAGGACGTTGGCTCGAGCTATTGAAGATTATGACTATACCATTCAATATCATTGTGGAAGAGTGAAGATGGTAGCTGACGCGTTGAGTAGAAGATCGTATGCTTTTACGAGTGTGATGTTGTTAACACAAAAACCCATTTCGTATAACTTACAAATGATGAAGATAGAGTTAAAGACTCTAGGGATCCACGTGAAGATAACGAATATACAAGTAGAATCGACTTTAATCGATAAAGTTAAAGCCGTTCAAGCTACACATCCGGAGCTGATGAATGTGAAGAAGAAGGTTCAAGAGGGCGTTATTCTAGAAGCAAGACTCGATGAAGAGAGGAAATCTCAACCCTTGATTTTATTGGTCTATTTGAAATCCTCGATCGAGTAGGAACTGCCCTATATAGACTGCCATCCGCCAAGTATATAGCATGTTCATAATATTTTTCACGTATCGATGTTACGTAAATATGTGGATGACCCAAACCACATTATTGAATTAGAACTAGATGAGATAGCAGAAGATATAATGTATGATGAGATACGTGTTAAAATCTTGGATAAGAAGGATCATATTCTACACTTAAAGGTTATACCTCAAGAGTTAGAATCTAAGCAAGGTATCCTCACCTCTTCGGCATACCAGGTACGTACGTAAATTTTGAGGACAAAATTTCATAAGGAGGGGGGATTGTAAGACCCCGAATTTTATGAAATGAAAGTATTCAATTTTATTACAATTATTATTTTATTTCGTAAATGGTTAAATTGATAAAAGGTTAAAGTTAAGGGTGATATGTGAATTTTTTTTGCAAAGTAAGCAAGTTGTTATAAAATATTCGTTTGGTCGGGGAATATTCTACGACGGCACAATCATTGGTGGACCCCACAATGAAAGTATTGTCGTAGTTAAAAAACGACAGAATTATCTTTTATTAAAAATAACGATGAGTGTTACTGTTAAAACTGTTGAACTACCCGGTAGGAAAAGTACAGTAATATGCGTGGTTGCATAGTAGCACACAGTATTGATTATTGATTCTTACGTAAGAAGTCACTCAGTTATACTCAATTATTGCTACAGTAATTGCTGCATCATATCATTCATATTATTGATTCAATTATTGTCACAATATCATCTGCATAATATATATTATTAAATCAATAATTGAGACGACAAAGTTATTCATATTATTATTTGAAATATTGACAATGTCTAGAAGTTCTGTTAAGGAGAGGTTTGGTCACCTAATTGCGTGCCAATAAGGAGAAATCCTTATCAGAAAGCCCCCTCTTTCCTGGGAATGACCTGATTGTTAAATATTGTGAGTTATAATATTAATGATGATTAAGTTCCTGTTGATTAAGGATAAAATTGATAGTTCCATTGTGTGGGAATTATTAGTGTCAGGGGAAATCGACATTTATTTTGATGATAATTGATGTTTGGAAGTTATATTGATCAATCGGGTAATTAACCGGATAAATGAGCAATTAATTGCTATTAATTAACATGCTTATAACTATGTGTTCACATGTGTGTACTATTGATTCACATGATTTACTATTAGGGGAGTTGGTGCAAGATTGATAATACTTGCAGGACTAAATTAAAAATGAAGAAAAAGAGGGAGGTATTGTATTGTAATATTTTGAGCCCAAAAATATGCAATTATTGAAACTATATTTTCCTATAAATAAAAGTTCATTCTTCCTTCATTTCTCACCAATTCACTAAGTCTCACAAGAGCAATTATTATAGAGAGTAATTATAGAGAGAAAGAAGAAGAGAAGTCTGCTACCTCACTATTCCAATATCCAGTTTCTTCTAAGGTAAGGGATATTATTTCTTTTATATTCATGAAGAGAGTTATTTCTTTCAGTATTCGTAAGGGTTGTTATACCATTCTTTATTATTCTATTGGAATAACTTTTATGCATGCGGTCTATCGCATGCCTGGTGAATTCTTCTGTTATTCCATTCTTTATTATTCTATTGGAATAACCTGTCTGTGCGGTCTATCGCATGCCTGGTGAATTCTTATGTTATTCTATTCTTTATTATTTTGTTGGAATAACCTGTCTGTGCGGTCTATCGCATGCCTGGTGAATTCTTCTGTTATTCCATTCTTTATTATTCTGTTGGAATAACATATCTGTCATGCGATCTATCGCATGCACGGTGAATTCTTTTGTTATTCTATTCTTTATTATTACATTGCTTGCAATAACTTTTATCTATGTGGATTATCGCATACATGGTGAATGATCCTTCGTATTCATTCCTTATTAAATTGTGGAAATGATCTCATCTCACGTGGATTCTGCCGCATGGCGAAGCGAAAATCCATTTGCAGTTTCATATATTTTATTATACTCAGTTGGTTAAAGTTTTAGCTTCTATACTCCATGAAATTAGTAGAATATCCTGGATATTTGCGCTTCATCCAGTATCTTTTCATGGAAATATTCTTCTGAGCATTCTTGAATTTTACTCCACAAAGCAGTATCATGTTGACAATTTGAACGTTATTGATTTCTGGATAAATTAAATTATAAATCTTTAAAATTTATCCTTGAACTTGTTTTATTGAATTATTATGTCATTGTTATCATCCTCATGCTTATATTGTGATGAAAGTCATCTTTGGCTTACGTGCATAGATGGACTTGGTATGAATATGACCAGGGATTATTCGGTATAATCATGACCGTAATGTGACGAATGATGTGGTGAAAGTCCTCATTGGCCTGTAGTTCATTGATGGACAATTGTGGTATGATTATGACCAGGGATTATTCGGTATAATCATGGCCATTGATGATTACATGAATATCCTTGGTCGTGATGCAGGGATGATTCGATTTTATTTATTAAGCTGAGTCTCAGCGATAAAGTTGATGAAAAACTGTTTAAATCATAGAAGATAGTAGATTTTATGCTCTACTTGACTCTTCTAATGGATTACTTATTCCACTGCAGTTGTTGATCTAAAACTTGTTGTCTATTATATTCTATCAGTTGTTATACTGTTGAAGGCTAAGGATAATTTAATCTGCATTATCTTAGTCATAATATTTCTTACTGGGCTAGTTGAGCTCACCCTTTTCTTTCATTGTTCTCTTCAGGAAATGAGAATATAGCTGGGACGAGTCAGGAAATGAAGTGATGGTCCAGGATAAGTGGCTTTAGTAGTCCTCACTATTCTGTGAAATAGTGTGATAATAATTGTAATGAGGACTCCATTGAGAGTGGATATTATTTAGAAGGCAATATTCTTGTTTAAATTCTCAACTATGTTTTGTCGTATTGTACACGACTGTTGCATAATTAAGTTTGTATTTGATTTATATACCATGTATTTGGCGACTCAAGATGGGTGATGTATACCTGTTTTGGGGGCGTCACAAAAATGGTTCACTCCAAAAGTCACCACCCTCCATGACTCATCAAAAATCAGTACCATGGAGACACTTACTTTATTTGGAGAGCTTGAAGAATTTAAAAATCAGCTAAGAAGGTATGATGAAGAAGATAAAACACCAATAAAGAAGACATTGACACCTCAAGTCGAGAGCAACAATGAAGGTGATCATAAAATTTTTGATGAAGAAATTGAAATGCTCTCAAGAAAACTTGAAAGACTACTTCAAAGGAAGAAGCAAAGGAAAAATAAAAAAGGTAGCTCAACTCCAGTGAGTAAGTTCAAAACAGAACAAGAAGAAGAAATTGTCCAACTTTGTTTCATTAGACTAGAATATGATAATCAACTTGAGGTAAACAATTTTCATTTTAATGAATCTCTTGAAATAACTGTGTCTGATTATCTTTCTTTAAAAAATGAAAATCAAAACCTCAAAAAGAAAACTACTTATTTAAAGAATTGCGTAAATGAGCTAGTGAATGAAGTTAAGTCACTTATTGAAGAGAGAAAAGAAAATGAATATCTTAAAAATTAAAATAAAGTTTTAAAAGAAAATTTGAATATGAGAGATGCATGCATAGACGCTTTTAATATTGGAAAGATAATGAATGCGCAACATGATGACAATGTAACAAATGCTGAAATAACATCTTTAAAAAGTGATCTTACTAAATTTGTGCAAGGAGAAGAGAACTTAAATGTTATTTTTGGGGCACAAAGGTCTAGTCTTGATAAACAAGGGATTTGGTATAATCTCATAAAAAATGTGGAAAATAGAAATAATAATAATATTATAATGATTAATAGGAAACCAATGCATAAACCACTTTATTGTTCACCATTTGTCACTTAAAAAATGTGATTTTAAAGGTCATTTTGATTCTAATTGTAATAAAGTTAAAATAAAACAAATTTGGGTAAAAAAATGTGCTTTATATGCTATTAACCCAAAAGGACCCAAGAAGATTTGGGTACCAAAAAGATAGAGACTATTTGTTTATTTTGTAGATGTCTGAAGGTCAAAAGGAGACAAAAATACTTTAGTTTGACAAAATACCGACTTTTGTTAAGCTGATGCTTAGGATCAATCTATCCTATGACATATAAGTTGATGCAAAAAATTAGAATCTGGAAGTCAAAATACATCCAACCGTATCTGGACAGCATGACTACCCGTTGGCTTTCTAAGACAAATCAGACTGCTTGCAGAAGTAGAAATTGATATATCCAAACGTCTGCTTCAGAAGTCAGAATAGACATTCATGAACACGAACCAAATGAACAAATGAATGAAGATTAAGCTTCCACGAACATCCAGAATAATGAAAATCATCATCTTAACCTGAGAATTAAAGTCCTTAACATTGAGAGGACTACAAGATAAGATTTTGAAGAGGATTGGTTATGAAAAAACAAAATCCAAAGCGACACTAAGGAGCACAACTGCCAAGCTTAATACTGGTAAAAATGTTGATATATAGGTAACAAAGCACAAATGTATGATCTTTTTGTTTAAATTGTTGTATGTGATATTGTTATCCGCTTGATCTAGTTTCTTTCTTTATCTTTATCCATGCGCTTATTTTTTAATGATGCCAACGGGGGAGAGATAACTAAATATCTAAATTGCTATGAATTATTTTTGTTGATGACAAAGGGGAGAGAAATATCTAAATTGATATGAATATGTTATAATTCATGAATGACTAAATAAATCAATCAACTTGTGCTTAAAGATTATATGCATGGCTTTAGGAGGAACCATATATTTAGGGGGAGTTATATATTATAGGTTGTCATCATAAAAAAAGGGGGAGAATGTTGGTTTATATGTTATTGGTTTTAATGATGATAAGTTGCATTGTAGAGTTATATATTATCATCATCAAAAAGGGGGAAAATGTTGATTTATGAGTTTTTATTTTAATGATGACAACATATATTTTGTATGGAGATGTTTTGTGATTTTCAGGTTATGGACTAAATATGCATGTATCAAGATTTCAAGTGGGTCTTCATGAAGAAATGTTGTTTAGAGACACCACATGGTTAGGTCTTTAGGATCTCACATAGAAAATTAAATGTAAGAATTTCTAGCTCATTAAATTAATTTCAAGACAATTTTATTTTGTAGGAAATTATTTTATAAAAGAAGGTTTCATGTGCTTAAACTACAAATCCTTTAAAGAGTTATTTTTGGAAGCCAAATCAATTCAGTTTTATTTCCTATTTCAAATAGATAGAAATTCAAATTCAAAAGTTGGATATATATTTTGGAAACCAAATCAATTGAGATATTAATCAGCTATGTTTCATGACCTTATCCCTTTGATATACTTGTTGATTCCTTTATTCAAAGTGTTGATTCCGCTGAGATCTTAATTCCTTATTTATAGCAGTTGGGTTTGCTAAGATGTTATCCCTTTATTTAAGATGCCTTAATTCAAGCTTTATATCATTCAAATTTAAAATCCTTCCTAATAGCTTGATTCTATTAGAATTGCTGAAATTATGTTCCTTAACTTTTATGACTGTTGCTTTACTCTATATATATCATCCTCTTGTCTAAAGCTTAAGCAGACAACGAATTGAGAAATACACAGAGCTTTAATGAAAAAAAATTCTAGCAGATTACTCTTGCCTTGCTGTTAATTTCTTGTGCTAGAAATTCATAGATATCTTATAATTATATTCATTCATATTAAAACTTGTTTATAAGCCTAGTTTGGCTTGTGCGATCCAGTGGTGGATAGGCATGCACAAAAGAATCTCTAAAGGTTGCAGTGGTGAAAGCGGTTGCAGTTGTGCAAAAGGGGTAGTGGTGTCCAACAAGTTCAGAGCTATTTGTACAGGGAGTTATCTTTTAACTGATTAAATATTATTTTAATAAAGGATTCTCAAATACCATTTGTATTGGACGTAGATTAAACCAGTAGAGGTTAAGTGCAGAACCACGTAAAAATCATGGTGTTCTTATTTACTATTTATCTTGTTTGCATTATTTCAGTTCTGCACTTAAACACTTCATATTCTGCATTAATAGAAGACGTTACTGATTAACAGATTTAGTAAATAAGTTAACATGTTTTGCATATTAGTTTAAACACTTAAGCAGACCGGTGATAACCTGTCCGGATAGTTCATTTAACAGCGAATTTAAAAATTTCCATTGTAGATCACTTTCATCATAAGCACCTATTCGCCCCCCCTTCTAGGTGTGCACACATTTTTGAATTTCATGCATGACATCCCATTCTCCTTCTTGTCATCCAACCAATCAAGAAGACCATAGTTAAAGGCATTTATACTTGAATAAGTGCATGCATTATTCAATAACATGCCTTCTTTTATTTGCATAACTTGGACTTTTCATGGGAGACTCACTTTGCCAATTACACTTCAAAAACTAGAGGAAAGACTACTACACTTAGTGTTAACAACTAATTGAGTTTTTTTTTCTAAAGTTTTTTTCCATGGAAATTACTTCCAACATGTCTAAACCGCTTACTACTCAATGCATTCTATTACTGTTAGAATTTAAGACCAAATAATTTTGCAATCACATAGATATTATATAAAAGATAAAAAATTAAGAACACACGATACACCCAGGTTCATCAATTTGGCTAGTGTTGCATGTCTGATGTATTCATTAGATGCCTCACACACTCTCTACAATGATCCACACACCAAATAATATTTTTATAGTAACTAGAAAACACTAGCTTCTATAGCATGAGTAAGACCCCCGACTACTATGTCGTAGTGGTCATTAGTCAAACCCGCAGAAGTATGAGTCAATCCCAACATTCTCCCACTTGATGGATACTTTTGATACCCACCTCAGATGTACATCACTCAAACTTTGCCAAACTAACTACTTTAGTTAAGAAGTCTTCGTTGTTCACTACTATGTCAACCTTCTTCTAGAGAATCAATTTCTCGTCAACCTTCTCTCTAACGAAGTGATACTAGATATCAATATGCTTCGACCGTGAGTGGGATACATGATTCTTTGCTAAGTGAATAGCAGTCTGACTGTCACACTTCAACTTCACTGTCTTCTATTTAAAACTAAGCTCAACACACAACTTACGAATCCATATTGCTTCCTTACTTGCATGAGTAAGCGTCATGTACTCTGCCTCAGTAGATGATAAAGCAACAATACTTTGCTTTTTGCTCATCCAACTCATAGGACCATTAAATAATTTGAATACATAACCACTTGTTGATTTCTTGCTATTAACATCTCCACCCCAATCAACATCCACAGATCCTACCACCTCAAAGTTCCTCCTATCTTCTTTACCTCCAAAATGTAATGCAAAATCAGAAGTACCCCAAAGATACCTGAAAACTATTTTAATGGCGATCCAATGCTCATTCTCGGGGTTTGACATATATCTGCTCAATACTCCCACTGCTTAGGCAATATCTGGTCTCGTACACACCATTGCTTTTAACTGTACTTGTATATGGAATGTGGGTCATCTCTTCCTCTTTTTCTTTGGTCTTAGGACACTGATCTGCAGACAATTTAGTTCTTATAGCTATAAGGATTCCAACTAGTTTGCAATCAATCATGTTAAATTTCTTTAACACCTCTTCAATGTACTTCTTTTGCCATAACACCAATTTTCGATTCTTACGATCCCTGTGTATATGCATACCCAAGATGAAATTTGCTGGCCCAAGATCCTTCATATCAAACTGCTGTGCCAACAAACCTTTCACAGACTTGATCATCTTCCTATTATTTCCAATCAATAACATATCATCAATATACAGGGTTATAATAACAAAATTGTCACCCAACCTTTTCACATAAACACAATGATCAGCCTGACACCGCATGAATCCAAGTTGTAGAATGTAAAAATCAAACTTTTGATACCACATTCTCGGAGATTGTTTAAGCCCATACAAGGACTTCTTCAACTTACATACCAGATTCTTCTAGCCTTTGATTTCAAAACCATCTGGTTGATTCATGTAAATCTCATCCTCTAAGTCACCATGAAGGAACACTGTTTTGTCATCTAGTTTCTCAACCTCTAGATTATAAATAACTGCTGCAGATAGAACTATTTGGAGAGAAAAGATCTCATCATAGTTAATTCTCTCTATTTGAGAATTGAGAGTAGTATGCCCTCAAGCCAATTACATTTGATGTAATAAGCATTTACTTTGTAATCTTATTCATTTATTAATAAAAGAATTTATTTATTAAAAGACATCTTTATCCATGTTAATTGGTTGAATTAATAAATTTGATAAACACATAGTTATTGGGCAACGCTTTTAGAATCATGATGTTGATCATGCTAATGAGATTTAAATTCTATGATAACTCAAAACTAAAATGTTCCTAATCGTTGGATCATTAATGTGGGATTACTGATTCCGGATAGATTAGTACATAATATGCTTACTTTGTTGAAGAGAATGATTGACCTCATGATCATTTGTGTGGATATACTAAAGCAAGTATGTAGGTGCTTATTGGAGAATAAGTTCACTGAACGTGACGTATATTGGAACCCTAATGGAGTTTTACTTTCATGTTAATAGAAGTTCTTAATGTGATAGTAGTACAAGTGATCCTTAGACTTGAGATCATCATAGTATCTTGTATATACTGAATTATGTTTGACATATTCCTTAATACTCTTGAGTATGTCATAGGGTATGTTCGAATATAATAAAGTATATATGGAGATAGGTGAATGATCAACAAAGGATCTACCACTTCCAGTAAAGGGAGAAAATTTCTTATGTGATTCGATAAAATGACAACATGGAAATCCCTAGCCAGGGTTGAATGGAAATTAGAAAGGAGTTTCTAATTTACATTAACTATTGTTGTGCGTTTAAGAATTGAAATACATATAATCAAATAAATAAAACTTGATAGTAATTCCATGTTTTATATTGGATTGGAACATTGTATAATAGAAGGATTGAATTGTATGGCAACTAGTCAGTGAATAGGTTCTTTATATTCTTTGTGATAATCTTTGTGATTAACATTGAATTCATATTATCCGGATAGTCATGATACATTATTTATAAGGTGTCACTCATGATATAGAATAAATATTATTTATTTATGTTTGAATTAAAGGAGTTTAATTCATTATAAATAATATTAGAATACTTCTAATTTAGTTATTCTACTACCGGCTTAATATTGAACCTAGAGGGTTATACCACAAAAAGGAGAAATATGATTTTAGAATTGTTTGGCTTAATAATAATAAATTAAGTGTATTTAATTTATTAGTGGAATAAATTAAATAGCTTATGATTTATAATTAAGTGTTTAGAGAAATAATAATATTATAAATTAATAAGATTAGTCATCATCTTATTATTATTATTATTATTATTATTATTATTATTATTATTATTATTATTATTATTATTATTATTATTAAAATTGACTAAATAATAATAATATGGTATTTGGAGAAATACTAATATTTATAATTAAGTATTTGAGAAATACTATATTATAAATAAATAAGAGGAGTCTTATTATTAATAATATTTTATTTAGTTCCTAATTAGATTGGGAATTAAATTAAAACCTAATTCCTTAAGGGTTAAGGATTATGGTTAGTCTTTAAATAAGGGAGGGGGGAGGGGGGAGGGGGGAGGGGTGGTCTTATTGTGGGAAAGAGTAATGCAACTTTTGCAACTTATTTTTCTCTTGCAAGTATTTTCTAAACCCTAAGTTGTTAGGATAGTGAGAATCAGGATTAGCCATCCAAGATCTTATTGAGTCTAAAAACAATCTTCAATCTATTTCTCTTGGTGGATACCTCTTGTGCGTTGCATACTTTTGTGACGAACGTTTGATTCGTGGATTGGAAAGATTGTGAAGGATCAAAGGATTGGAATTTGAAGTCTTCATCAAAGGTTGGCACGCTTCAAAGGTATATCTTTATCTTTCCTCAATAAATGATGTTTCATAAGGCTGTACATTGGGATTGCTGAAAAATTTAATTCGCTACTTTGCATGCTTCCGCTATAATTTCAATTTGATTGTATGCTTTGATTCATTTTAGCAATCCAACAGTGGTATCAAAGACTCCTTATACAAATCATTAATTGTTATTGATTCAATATGTGTGTTGATATGGGTTTAGAACTGATTTTCTGGGCAAAAAGAAAGAACTGTCTGAATTTAGTATGTAGGCGCGCTGTGTTAGATCCAAGCTTTGTCTTGAGCCTTGCACCACTGATGCCGAGAATCGATCGAGGTGCAGTAGCAGTCACGCTTGGTTCCAAGTGCAAATCTGGCGGCGGTCGAGCCGGGACCCTAAACCGATTTTTTTTTAATTTTCAATCACACTTCAATTAAAATAAAAGATTTATTTTTAAATTGATATAGTGTTGAAATAAAGATGTGTATTCTGGATGGAATTGGATTCCACGTTGCTAAAAGTAAAAGAGTTTATTTTAATTTTGTTTTTGATTAAAATAGAAGGAGTTTTGTTTTGTTTTCAAAAACTGGATTCCTAGCAAACGTTTTATAGCCCATTAAATGATATCAACATATTTAATGAATGTTTATTTTATATTGATACATATGATGATATGTATAAAAATATAGGGGATGATTATGGACCTTTGACCAATGTGATTGGATTTAATTTTAATAGATTGAATATATATGGTTTTTATAAACGAGGTCTGCATACCTCGCCTCTCTAATAAATGCAGTAACTACATCAACCTTTAATACCCCTGTGACCTTCGGCTGTGACATCCTAGCAGTCGGCCATTGGTAATTATTGGTTGCCATAACTTCTAGCAAACTGTACGCTTCGTCAAAATTATTTTCCATAAAAGCTCATCCAGCCGCTGCATCAACACTAGTCCATGTACGACTTATTAGCCCATTATAACATATATATACTAATAGCCAATTGGAAAGTCCATGGTGTAGACACTTTCTCAATAACTCTTTAAATCTTTCCTAAGCTTCATATTGTGACTCTAAATCTAGTTGAGCAAAAGTAGTGATATCATTTCTCATCTTCGCAGTTTTGGTTGATGGGAAAAATTTTGCTAGAAATTTTTGTGTCAAATCATCCCATGTAGTGATAGATCCAGGTGGAAGTGAATGTAACCACCCTCTTGCTTTCTCTCGAAGAGTGAAAGGGAACAAACGAAGTCTAATTACGTCTTCTGATACTATTATATTTAAATGTGTCGCAAATCTCCAGAAAACTCACTAAGTGCTCATTCGGATCATCATTTGCTAAGCCCCCAAGCTGTACCAAATTCTGAATTATTTGAATGGTTCTCGACTTAATCTCAAAAGTTGTAGCATTGATTTCCGGTCTTTGAATGCTTGACTTAATCTCATCCATCTTTGGCATAGCATAATCCTAAAGGGATTTTTGTTGCTCTGCAACCATTTTCTCTTGATTATGTGCTTCCTTACAAACCTTCCGCCATCTACGACAACTTCTTTCAATTTCATTCTCGTATTGCAATGGTTTCGTACGTTGCAAACGGGTTTGCATGCACTGACCAAGAGTACCTAAAACAAAAACAAAAAGTGTTTAACTAAGATCGGTTTAATTATATTGAAATTAATATGACAGATATTAAACAATTCCCCAGCAACGGGGCCAAAAACTTATTTGCCTAAATACGTAATAGTAAAACATGCAAGTATACGCGATCGAATAGTAGTAAAGCGAAAAATAGAGTATTGTATTCCACAGAGAATTGAATGAAATAACTATCACATACTTACTTTATATTAAACCAATTTTATTAAATAAATCAATAAATGTTATGAATTTCTGAAAACAAAGTTTATTAAACTAAGAAAACACTAGCTACCAAGAATTGAATTCAGATAAGAAGGTTTAGGATCACAACTTCCATTGATGATTCACTTTAATGTCAATAATTCCCATTAAATTTATATTAATTAACAAGGATTGTTGATCAAGAACTCATTAGTATCTACAAGTACCCTTCAATGATCTTATAAACATATTCTCCTAAATCAAATAAAAATTAGAATTAGCAGAAACACCCTAGCTAATCAATTCACTATATCTGTATGTGAATTAAAATTAACAAGAATTTCAAGTACATGTTCTCTTTTAAATCACATAAGGCATATAGGTATATTTCTATCTTATACACAAATTACAAGTTCCAACATATGTAGAAATCATAATCTTATGATATCATATCCAGATCTAAATCCATATTTTATTTATCCATATTCTATTTATCAATGATCTTATAAACATATTCTCCTAAATCCAATAAAAATTAGAATTAGAAGAAACACCCTAGTTAATCAATTCACTATATTTGTATGTGAATTAAAATTAACAAGAATTTCAAGTACAGGTTCTCTTTTAAATCACATAAGGCATATAGGTATATTTCTATCTTATACACAAATTACAAGTTCCAACATATGTAGAAATCATAATCTTATGATATCATATCTAGATCTAAATCCATATTCTATTTATCAATTTTATATAGATTATCACACTAATTACTGGTCAGGCAATTAAGTAGTTAAGCACAAGATATAATAAACAATCCAAAATTACCCAATAATAATCAACAAAAAATATATTTCTTAAATTTACTCATCAAGTTCCGTTGCAATCCTAAATAGAAGTTTAGTTCATAATTGAATTAAAAATCATCATCCACAAATAAATCATCTTTTAGGAATTACAAAAATGAAAGATAAGGAAAAGTGAGGAAAAAAAATCTGTTGAAGCAATCCTTGACTTCACCTTAATCTTAAATGTTGATCTTCTGAAGAATTTTATTTGCTTCAAGCCTTAATCTCTTCTCCAATTGGGGTTGGCCATTAATGAATGAATGAATCCTCTATTCTGCATTAACTTGACTATTTATAAGTTCGTCATAAAATCCTATTCCCAAAAGAATTAAAAGAACAAATCCCCCTTTGATTTCCTTCCAAAAAAAAATTACTGACTTTAAATGACGTTGACCACTGGGCATCATCACACAAGCCGGTTTACATCGTCCTCGGTATTATCATGTGGTGTATGCTAAGCTCGCTATGAAACCCCTGGTCGTTAGGCACTGTTACGTCATTCCTTCGTTATTCATAGCGCTGCTGCGCCAACTGTGTTAAACTCCATCTTAAATCCCAAGAATGATAGCACTGCGGCACCATCTCTTATGCTTTTACTGGTGCTGTCGCGCCATAGCACCATAATTACAGCTCAGCTTCTTTTGCTTTTCTCACCACCTCCAAAGTGATCCAATTTTCATCCCACACCATGATTTCTACAAAAAAAAATACAAAATGCATGAAAAGTGACAAAAACACTTAAGAACTAACAAAACTTCACGCTTAAAAGTACTCGATTCATGGGTATAAAACCCACACATCACTCATTATCAATATTTTATCCCTGTAACACCAATCAACAGCTTCTGTTCATAATTATGAAAATCAGCAGTTTATCTTTGCACTACGGGCAAAAGATATTAATTTGTATCACCAGTGGTCATGATCATGCCAAACACCAGTTTATCTTTGCACTATGGGTCAAAGAAAACTTTCACCATAAGGATTTTTCTGTAACACCAAAGGCCATGATTATACCAATACATAGTTCCTGGTCATAATCATACCAATCAACAATCCATCTTTGCACTACAAGCAAAAAAGAACTTTTCACCACAATTTAAATATGAGGACTGTGACAATTATATTCAGGATGAATAGAAACAATAAGATCAAGAATAAATATTAGCGATTTGTAATTTAATTTATCCAAAGTCCAAGAATGTGACGCCCCCAAAATAGGTCCACACGACCCATTCTGAGTCGCCAGATATCACACTATACAAATCAAATACAAACATCATTTATACAACTGTTGAACTGTCGTGCAGAGTATGACAACACATAAGCTGTGAGTTTTAATACAATATTGTCTCGTAGACAGTATCCAAACTCAAATTATTACAATGCCATATAAAATACAACAGCAAATATTTTAAGACCCCAAAGAAGAACGAGAAGATTACTATCATATTCATTCTAATGAGGTGCACTTTTGACGCTTTCAAAGTCGGGTTCTCATCACCCTATTGTTGTTCGCCAAATTCAATTATTAAGTGACGTATAAAATATGACACACACATCTTAGGTCCTCAAGACAATTATCTATTGCATGTCATGCCATTTTATAATGTATTGAGAAACTTTGATAGTCTCGGACCATCACACTATTTCCTTGTTATCCCCGCTTGACCCAGCTACACTCTTATTACCTAAAAGGAATTGTGAAGCAAAGGGTGAGGACAAATAGCCCAGTAAAGAATATCATGATTAAAGATAATTAAATTATCAATAACCTTCATCAATAATAAATCAGAGATTTAGAACATATGGTAGATGATAAAACTTTTCAACCATAGTTGCAGCGGAACGAGCAATCCATTAAAAGAGTCAAATAGACCATAAGGTCTATTATCTTCTCAATGTTAAAAGTCTACCAACAATGTTTTATCCCTGTAACAACAATCAATAGTTCCTATCCACAATCATATGAATAACTCATAATCATAATTGTGGTTCTAAATTCCTCTTCGCACCCAGGACGAAGATAATTTTCATCACCTATCTTCACCGAAAAATCAAAAACCATGGTTATACCAAATCACAATTCCCCTTTCATAATCATACTAATAAATTTATCTTTTTTACTACTACCAAAGATATTCATTAACAATTCATCTTTTGCACTACGGGCCAAAGACATACAATCTGTATTTTAGAAGAGTCAAGTAGAGCATGATATCTACTTTCTTTTACGAATTAAAGTGTATAATCAATAATTTATCCACGAGACTCGACAATAAATAATCCACATCATCGAATCATCCTCGCTTTTCTGCCGAGGATATTCATGTAATCATCAACAGTCGTGATTATACCGAATAATCCCCTGGTTATAATCATACCAATAATCGTCCATCAATGCACTACGGGCCAATGAGAACTTTTACCACATCATCTATAACATTACGGGTCATAATTATACCGAATGATCCCTGGTCATAATCATACCAATAAACAGTTCATCTATGCACATAAGCCAAAGATACTCATAAATCAATAGTTCATCTTTGCATGTAAGCCAAAGATATACAACTATAAAACCAATAATCAACAGTCCATCTTTGCACGTAAGCCAAAGATATACAACTGTAAAACGAATAATGAACAGTCCATCTATACACGTAAGCCAAAGATATACAACTATAAAACCAATAATCAATAGTCCATCTTTGCACGTAAGCCAAAGATATACAACTGTAAAACAAATAATCAACAGTCCATCTATGCACGTAAGCCAAAGATGACTTTCATCATAATATAAGCATGAGGATGATGACAATGATATAAGCATTAATCAAACGAAATCAAGGATAAATATTAAAGACTTTAAATTTATCCAGAGTTTAAAATATCAAAATGTTATCAATCACTTAATAATCTCATAATCTAATATCATTAATATTATAACAATATTTTAATCATTTCTTAAACTTATAAACAATTTATTTTAATTGTTTCCACTTCACAAAATAATGCATTTAATCATTCAAAAATGCTATACTCATAAGATTTCATCACCAATGATCAAATCCCTCATAAAAAATCTGCATATACCTTATATAGGATTTTCAAGCCATAAAATCCTATTTACCAATTTTTTAACTTCACATAACATATTTAATTCATATGTTCGTAACTAAACTATTTTCATGAAAAATAACAAATCATTCCCAAAAAGTTTTCTTTTCTGGGATTTAGTAGAATATAGTCCCATATTGAACATATATTTTTTTCGGAATTTTTAAAATTCATTTACTATTTTTCATATGGCCAAAACTGCCAAATATTTAGATATTTATCATAAATTGTATTTTTGTCCAAAAATTCCGAAATTTACAAGGTATACTCCTGTTATATACATGTACTCATAATAAAAATTTCACCAATTTTGGAGTTAACCACAAGGAGTTATAAGGATTTACTTTTAAAATAGTCTTTTCCCATAAAATTCATAACTCCTAATCTATACATCCAAAAATCGCCATTTTTGGACACAATCTAGAAAACTCAACAAATCATCATTTCAAATTTTTCCGAAATTTTTGAGGTCGGAAAAATTACAAAACGCAAATGGATTTTCACCTTGATACGGTAATCCACGTGAGGCGGATCATTTTCACAATTTAATAAGGAATGAATACGAAGGATCATTCACCATGCATGTGGTAGTCCACACAGACGAGTTATTCCAACATAATAATAAAGAATGGAATAACAGAAGAATTCACCATGCATGCGGTAGTCCGCGTAGACAGGTTGTTCCAACAAAATAATAAATAATGGAACCGAATCGTGCGTAATCACTTGCAGCACGAGGATTATTCCAACGAGAATAATAAAGAATGGAACCGGTCATGCGTAATCTGCGCAGACAAGATATTCCAATAGAATAATATAAAATAGAATAACAACGAAATTCACCGGGCATGCGATAGCCCATTACGCACATGTTATTCCAATAGAATAATAAAGAATGGAACCAGTTAAATGCGTAATTGCAGCATGAACGAGGATATTCCAACGAATAATAAAGAAGCGAAACCGGGTCATGCGTAATCCGCATGCATGGGATATTCCAACGAATAATAAAGAATGGAATAACAACAGAATTCACCAGGCATGCGATAGGCCGCATGCAGACGAGTTATTCAATGAAATAATAAAGAATGGAACCAAGTCATGCGTAATCCGCATAGACATTATATTCCAACAAAATAATAAAGAACGGAACCAGGTCATGCGTAATCCGCACAGACATGATATTCCAACAGAATAATATAGAATGGAATAATAGAAGAATTTCACCATGTATGCAGTACTTCAATAGACAGGTTATTCCAACATAGTAATAAGGAATGGAATAACAATAGCTCTCTTCATGAATATGAAAGAAATAATACCTGTAATAACCGTGAAATTTAAGTCACTATATATGTCTGTACATTATGGATTTTTTTTAACCTTGTGTTACATAAGGATTTAATATGTGACAACACATGTGAAGCGGTAATGGGGTCAATTAACATATATATTATAGTTATGGGTACATACATTTATAGATTTCATAAAAAATGAAAGCCTTGTGACCTAATTATATATTAGGTAAGACTATTAAATAACCTAAGGGTTATGGTAATACGAAAAAGTTAGTATTTTATATGTATACTAACTTAAGTGGGTAAACTTAGTATTTCAAGTGACTAATAATTTTAAACCTAATTCTTGTAAATCTAATTAGGTTATGAGATAAAATCATATGTATAAGTAATTAAACTTCATATGATTGGAAATGAAAGCCCTAAATTATCAAATTGGGTAACATTATTAAAATTGTTAGACTATGTTTATTATCTAGCCCAAATCAATTAAAGGAAAAGCCCAAAGGAAATAAAATACAATCCAATACTTAGCCCACTTGATTAGGGGTATTCTAGACATCTGATTAATCAAAATTGGGCATTTAAAATAAAAGCTAAATGGAGGATATTATGAGGATCCTAAGTGAAATAATTAAGCTAACTTGTCCATTAGTAGACATTATTAAACACAAGGACAATGTTGTCAAGCTCGCATTGGTTGCCACTCCATTATGCACATTTAATCATGTTTAGCCTAATGGAAGTAATAATACAAAGTTTTTACCAATGGGCAACAAAATAGTTATGGGAGAATTATTATTGAATTGGTCATTTCATTTTGTAAACACATTTCATTCTTCCAACATCTCATTTTCTCTCCGTCTTCTTCTATCTTTTGCTCCCAAGCTAGCCAACTTCAAAGAGAGAGGAGAGAGTGAGGGTTTAGGCTATAGAGAGAAAAGATAGGAGTGCTAGTTGTTCATGCCCCTAAGTTTATTAGTTACTTTGGAAAATCAAGAAAGGTAGCAACTAAGTCAAGGTATAATGTACCTTCATCTTCTTCTTTTACCTTGTTTTGCTAGCTTGAGTTTTGATGGGGTTGTTTACTTTGAAAGAATTTCACATATCACCCTTAACTTTAACCTTTTATCAATTTAACCATTTACTAAATAGAATAATTATAAGAAAATTGAATAATTATAAGTTATATGCAAAGTTCTCCAAGTGTGAATTTTGGTTGCAGAGAGTGCAGTTTTTGGGACACGTTATTGATAAAGATGGTGTTTCGGTAGATCCAGCAAAAGTAGAAGCGGTTATCAATGGGAGCGACCCGAAAGACACCAATGAAATTAGGAGTTTCTTGGGATTAGCGAGGATACTATCGAAGATTCATCCAAGATTTTCAAAGGTAGCATCGCCATTGACCAAATTTTAATAGAAAGACAATGAAGTTCATTTGGACGAAAAAAATGTGAACGAGTTTCATGGAATTGAAGAAGAGGCTCGATCGAGCACACAATTGTCTTTGGCTTCTACCGGACAACACGGGAGGATTTGTAGTGTATAGTGATCGTCACACAAGAGGTCTTGGGCGTGTCTTGATGCAAACATGGCAAGGTCATTCAAATACGCTTCATGTCGACTAAAGGACTATGAGAAGGTTATCCACTCATGACACAGGAGTTAGCAAAGCATGGTTTTTGCCTTGAAAATTTGGAGGCACTATTTATATGGAGAGAAGAGTGAGATATATACGGATCATAAGAGTCTAAAGTATATCTTCACGCAGAAGGAGCTAAATATGAGGCGTGTAGATGGCTAGAATTGATCAAGGACTATTTGTGAGATTCTGTACCATCCGAGCAAAGCAAATGTAGTGGTGATGCCTGACGAGAAAAGGCGGAGAGAAGTTATTGAAGTTAACCATTCAAGAGGAATTGGTGAAGGATTTGAAACGACTTGACTTAGAGGTTAAGTGTCCGATGGAGATCAATGAGAAATTATTCTTCGTGGCGGTGAGCCCTACTTTATTAGATAAGGTTAAAGAGGCTCAAGAGAAGGATGAAGATTGTGACAAGACATCGAAGCGGTTAGTGAAGGGAATGAATTGAAATACAAGATTGATGGCCTTTGGATTGCTAAGATTTGAAAGAGGCGAATTTGGGTACCATTAGTACGAAATTAAGAGAAGAGATTTTACATGAAGCGCGCATAGTCTGAGGTACTCAATACACCCGAAGTACAAAGATGTATCAAGATTTACGTCCAACACTTTTGGTGGCCAAACATGAAGAGAGAGGTTGCGAAATCGTCGGTGATGTCTAACTTGTCGGAGAGTCAATGCGCAGCATCAACGGCCGAGTGGATTATTACGACCTTTAGAGATTCGAGTGGAAATGGGAGCACATCACGATGGATTTTGTGGTGGGACTTCCAACAACGCAAAAGGGACACGACGCCATATGGTACGATCGTAGATCGTCTTCTGAAGTCGGCTCACTTTTGCCGATCAAATCGGTATAGTTTGGACCAGCTAGCCAAATTATATATCAAAGAAATTATCTCGAGACATGGCGTACCAATATCTATTGTGTCGGATAGGGATCCGCGATTCACGTCAAACTTCGGAAGAGTCTTGAGGAAAGAATGGGGAATGGCGACTACGGATGAGCACCAGCGTATCATCCATGAGCCAGATGGGCAAAGAGAAAACGATTCAAACACTTGAAGACATTCTTAGAACTTGTGTGTTGGACTTCAAGGGTAGTTGGGAGGATCATCTTCCATTGGTAGAGTTCGCATACAACAATAGCTACCACGCCAGCATCGGAATGCCGCCGCCGACGAAGCAATTGTATGGAAGGAAATGTAGAGCGCCCTTATCTTTGGGATGAAGTGGGTGAACATAGGCATTGGGACGAATCTGAATGCGGCGAATCAGAGACCATCAAGGTGATTAGAGCCTGACTAGTAGCGACTCAAGATCGCCGTAAAGAAGTATCTGAGACTTACATCGCCGAAGCGAGATTTTGAGGTGGGAAGTAATGCATTTTTGAAAGTATCTCCTGGAAAGGAAGATAAGGTTTGGAAGGAAAGGTAAACCCGGAGTTCGAGATTTATTGGACCATTTGAGATCTTGAAGAAGATAAGCGAAGTGGCGTCTGAGGTAGCTCTACCTCTGAATTGGAACATATTCATAATGTGTTTCATGTGTCGATCTTTACGACCATATAAGCTTCGATTACAAGCACGTGATATCGTCTTTAGCCAATTCAGTCGAAAGGATTTGTCGAATGCGAGGAAATTTCGATTGAAATTTTAGATGAAAAGGAACAAAAATTGCGAAATAAGATTATACATTACTGTAAAAGTTCTTTGGAGGAACCACAATCTTTGAAGAAGCTACGTGGGAACTCGAAGAAAAGGAAGAAAATTATCCACACCTTTTTGAGTAACCTATATGAAATTTGAGGGACGGAATTCTTATAAGGGGGAGGATGCAATAACCGTGAAAAATTTAAGTCACTATATATGTATGTACATTATGGATTTTTTTTAACCTTGTGTTACATAAGGATTTAATATGTGACAACACATGTGAAGCGGTGCATGGGTCAATTAACATATATATTATAGTTATGTGTACATACATTTATAGATTTCATAAAAATGAAAGCCTTGTGACCTAATTATATATTAGGTAAGACTATTAAATAACCTAAGGGTTATGGTAATACGAAAAAGTTAGTATTTTATATGTATACTAACTTAAGTGGGTAAACTTAGTATTTCAAGTGACTAATAATTTTAAACCTAATTCTTGTAAATCTAATTAGGTTATGAGATAAAATCATATGTATAAGTAATTAAACTTCATATGATTGGAAATGAAAGCCCTAAATTATCAAATTGGGTAACAATATTAAAATTGCTAGACTATGTTTATTATCTAGCCCAAATCAATTAAAGGAAAAGCCCAAAGGAAATAAAATACAATCCAATACTTAGCCCACTTGATTAGGGGTATTCTAGACATTTGATTAATCAAAATTGGGCATTTAAAATAAAAGCTAAAGGGAGGATATTATGAGGATCCTAAGTGGAATAATTAAGCTAACTTGTCCATTAGTAGACATTATTAAACACAAGGACAATGTTGTCAAGCTCCTATTGGTTGCCACTCCATTATGCACATTTAATCATGTTTAGCCTAATGGAAGTAATAATACAAAATTTTTACCAATGGGCAACAAAATAGTTATGGGATAATTATTAGTGAATTGGCCATTTCATTTTGTAAACACATTTCATTCTTCCAACATCTCATTTTCTCTCCGTCTTCTTCTTCTATCTTTTGCTCCCAAGCTAGCCAACTTCAAAGAGAGAGGAGAGAGTGAGGGTTTAGGCTATAGAGAGAAAAGATAGGAGTGCTAGTTGTTATTTCCCCTAAGTTTATTAGTTACTTTGAAAAATCAAGAAAGGTAGCAACTAAGTCAAGGTATAATGTACCTTCATCTTCTTCTTTTACCTTGTTTTGCTAGCTTGAGTTTTGATGGGGTTGTGTACAACTACTCAATCATCATGCATGAAATTAAGTATCTTGAGTGTTAGATCAAGACTTAGAGGAAGAAAATGAGCATATGTTCTCCAAGGGTGAAAACTCTTGGTTTTCTTCCACTAAATCTTGTGTAACTCAAGTTCTACAACTTGGAATTGTGATCCGTCGAAGGGGGGTGCTAGATATATGAGTTATGTAGTAAACCCAAGTTGTAGATCACAAATCTAGCAAGTTTTGAAACCTTTGAGATTTTTTCCAAAAGCAGTCCACTTTATATGTGAGGCTTTGAAAATCCTAAAATAGCTCTTGATTTTGTTTTTGTTGGGACTGTTTTGATCGGTTAAATGTATTTTAAAAATCTGGGAAAAATCACAAAGGTACCTTAAGAAGTTATCTACGTGCAGGAAAAAGAACGGACACGTTTCGAGTTATATATTATGCGTAATGACTATTTCCGTAAAGGACTCCATAAATATTATCCTACGAATATCTCACTGTGTATACACTGGAAAATTTCAAAAGTTTTACAGTAGCTTCATATATGTTAAGAGAGCATACCCTGAAAATTTTAGATTTTTCTGAGTAAAACTAAATTTATGAAAAATAGAGCAAGATCCGAGTGTTTTGGGCACTTTAAAAATAGTAAATCATTTTCTAAAATTATAGAAAAATTAGAGGATCATTGTTGGTTCATATTCTGTCAAAATCCAGAAGCTGAGAATTTTTGGAATCAGTTTACTATTTTTCCTAAAAATGATTAAGTTATGAATAAAATGAAATAAATAGTTAAACGATGTCTTTATTGAGAAAAATATGATTTTATGCTTGAATGCTCATAATATATTATATCATGACTATATTAGGGCATTTTGATAATTTATAATAATAAATATTATTTATGACCTTTTATGGATATTAAATAAGGGGTTAATAAAGGATGAACAATTAGAATAAATTGTTTATTAATTTAATAAATCATTGGAATATTATTATAATATTAATAATATTATAATATGATGTTGTTATGTAAATAAAAATATTAGAGTAGAGTATTATTATTAAATAATAATATTAGAGATTAAATAAAATATTATTAAATGATTAATAATATTAGTAAGTGAATAAAATATTAAATGATTAATAATATTAGTAAAGGGATAAAATATTATTAAATGATTAATAATATTAGTAAGTGAACAAAATATTAGTAAATGATTTAAAGTATTATTAGTGAACCAATAATACTAGAAGGTGAATTAATATTATCTAAGTTAATAATATTATGTGAGTTAAAGGTAGTCGTTAATTAATAATAACACTATCTAGACATGATAATGTTTATAAGAACTTAATGTAATGTATAATATCTATGTGATTACATAATCGATGTTATGCATTGACTAATTGAAAGACTAATTATAGGTCTCTCAAAGGAAGATAATTTAAGCGCATAGTGGATAGAAATTAATTTAAATGTCAGTAACCTCTGAATCGAGGCAAGTTTTCTAACTCAAACTTGAGTTATCATTTTCAAAGTATGTTAGTGAATAATTATTGATGATTATTCACGTCTATATTGATTATTGAAATTCACACTTTGTGCAATTGAATTCCGTTCTACTACTTATTGAACTGTGAATTAAATTAAAGTTCTTCATTTATGAACTGTTTATGAAATAGATCTATGCTAATTGTATCGGCTAGATCAAGCATGTCTAAATTTGTTAAATCAAATGTGTTTTAAATAAATTTGTTCTTATTAAATGATATGATAAGAACTCTTGGTGAAAAAAGGCGAATTTGATTAAGGCATGATATCAATGCTAGGATTATTAAGTGTTTATGCATAAATCACGGGGTATGAAAGGTTGATCCCTTGAATACCAAAACTTATTAAAAGGTCGATTTAAATCATTGAGCACCTTGGCAAATGTTCATGGTTATTCAAAACCACTCGATTCATGTTATTCAATTATCGAATATTCAATTGTTGATTATTAATTCATGTTCCTTCACAATCTTATATTATTGTTGAACATTGAAGGCAATATTTCTTTCTAAGTCATGATATATCTTCCTTGTCTATATAAACTTGTGAAGCAAATTAGTTGCTTACTCTTGCTATATCATGACATCTATTTCGATTAAGCTTAGAAGGATCCAACCACGAAGGACAAGGGCAAGGGCAAGATCCGAGAGTAATTTAGAATGAATGTTAAATTAGTTATTATCTCTTTGAATTTCTTAAGTAAACTATTTGTATTATAAATGGTGTATTTAAAGTTAAGGTTATGGAGGCCTTGGGACCATGTTATGAGACTTTATTATAATGAACAATGTATGTTTATTATTTCGAAATAGTTATAGAATGCTTATGATAATGATAGGATCGTGAGCACTGAATCTGAGGTTAGAGAACCTGGATTTGGGGGCGTCACAATACCCTTTACTATAATAATAATATCCCTTACACAATAATGATATCCCTTAACTCAGAAGAAGACTGGATACTAGAATAGTGAGGTAGCAGACTTCTCTTCTTCTTTCTCTCTATAGCTTCTCTCTCTATAATTTCTCTCTATAATAATTGCTCTATAGCTTTAGTGAATTAGTGAGAAATTAAGGTAAAATGAGCTTCTATTTATAGAAAAATATAGTTTCAATAATTGCACATTTTAGGGCTAAAAATATTACAGTATAATACCTTCCTCTTTTTCTTCATTTTTAATTTAGTCCTGCAAGTATTATCAAACTTGCACCACCTCCCCTAATAGTAAATATTGTGAATCAATAGTTCAATCATGTGAATCAATAGTTATAATCATGTGAAAATACAAATTGCAGTATAGTACCTCCATCTATACCTCCATTTTAACTTAGTCATGCAAGTATTATCAATCTTGCACCAACTCCCCTAATAGTAAATGAATGTAAATCAATAGTACACACATGTGAATAAATAGTTATAATCATTTGAATCAATAGCAGTTAATTGCTCATTTATCCTGTTAATTACCCGATTGGTCAATATAACTTCCAGACATCAATTAATATAGAAATAAATGTCGATTTCCACTAACACTAATAATTCCAACACAATGGAACTATTTTTATCAAAAATTTTATTTTTGAAATTTTGAAGTTTTTCTTTTTACGAAAAAGTCAACTGTTGACTTTTTGACCAAAAAGTTAACCCCGATAAATTTTGTGTTTATAGTCTATTTTTACTAATTTCATCGTTCCGGACTCAAATATCACGTCCGCGTCTCCAAATTCAACTCCGAACTCAAATTCAATTTTTAATAATATTTATTTATTATTATTATTATTATTCGCAATATTTAACAATCAGGTCGTTCCTAAGAAAGAGGGGGCTTTCCGATAAGGATTTCTCCCTATTGGCGCGCAATTAGATTATCTAACCTCTCCTTGACAGAACTTCTAGACATTGTCAATATTGCAAATAATAATATGAATAACTTTGTTGTCTCAATTATTGATTTAATAATATAAAATATTGTGACAATAATTAAATAAAACTGAGTGACTTCTCACGTAAGCATCAATAATCAAAGATATTGTACAATACCGTGTGCTACTATGCAACCACGCATATTACTATACTTTTAGCATCGATTATTTTATAATAACTTGTTTACTTTGAAAGAATTTCACATATCACCCTTAACTTTAACCTTTTATCAATTTAACAATTTACTAAATAGAATAATTATAAGAAAATTGAATATTTTCATTTCATAAAATTTGGGGTCTCACAATCTCCCCTCCTTATGAAATTTCGTCCTCGAAATTTATGTACCTGGTAGTTCGAAGAGATGAGAATACATTGCTTTCTTTTCGGATTGTACCTTCCCGGTTATATCCTCTGTATCATAATTTTTCCATTACTCATCTCCTGTATGTCAGATATCATTCTAGAATATATCTTCAAAACAAAGGTTAATTGACATATCACAAATTGTCAACTTATCAAGTAAAAATTTTGGCTTAGGTAAGTCACACACTAGCGAAGTATATTACTCGTCTCTCCCCTCCTTGTTCTAGACTCATATCTCCGCCAGCGACCATATCCCTAAGCTCTGATACCATTTGTGACACCCCCAAAATAGGTCCACACGACCCATTCTGAGTCGCCAGATATCACACTAAAAAAATAAAATACAAACTTCAATTATACAACTGTTGAACTGTCGTGCAAAGTACGACAACACATAAGCTGTGAGTTTTAATATAATATTGTCTCGTAGACAGTATCCAAACTAAAATTATTACAATGCCATATAAAATACAGCAGCAAATATTTTAAGACCCCAAAGAAGAACGAGAAGATTACTATCATATTCATTCTAATAAGGTGCACTTTTGACGCTTTCAAAGTCGGGTTCTCATTACCCTATTGTTGTTCGCCAAAATCAATTATTAAGTAACGTATAAAATACGACACACACATCTTAGGTCCTCAATACAATTATCTGTTACATGTCATGCCGTTTTATAATGTATTGAGAAACTTCGACAGTCTCGGACCATCACACTATTTTCTTGTTCTCCCCGCTCGACCCAACTACACTCTTATTACCTGAAAGGAACTGTGAAGCAAAAGGTGAGCACAAATAGCCCAATAAGGAATATCATGGCTAAAGATAATTAAATTATCAATAGCCTTCATCAATAATAAATCAGAGATTTAAAACATATGGTAGATTATAAAACTTTTCAACCATAGTTGCAACGGAATGAACAATCCGTTAAAAGAGTCAAATAGACTATAAGGTCTATTATCTTCTCAATGTTAAAAGTCCACCAACAATATTTTATCCTTGTAACATCAATCAACAGTTCCTGTCCACAATCTTATAAATAACTCATAATCATAATTGTGGTTCTAAATTCCTCTTCGCACCCAGGACGAAGATAATTTTCATCACCTATCTTCACCTGAAACATCAAAAATCATGGTTATACCAAATCACAATTCCTGCTCATAATCATACTAATAAATTCATCTTTGCACTACTGACCAAAGATATTCATTAGCAATTCATCTTTGCACTACGTGCCAAAGACATACAACCCAGATTTTAGAAGAGTCAGTAGAGCATGATATCTACTTTCTTTTACGAATTAAAAGTGTATAATCAATATTTTATTGTTGAGACTCGACAATAAATAATCCACATCATTGAATCATCCACCACTACTGCCAAGGATATTCATGTAATCATCAATAGTCATGATTATACCGAATAATCCTGGTTATAATCATACCAATAACATCCATCAATGCACTACGGGCCAATGAGGACTTTTACCACATTATCTATAACATTATGGGTCATGATTATACCGAATGATCCCTGGTCATAATCATACCAATAAACAGTTCATCTATGCTCATAAGCCAAAGATACTCATAAATCAATAGTTCATCTTTGCACGTAAGCCAAAGATATACAACTATAAAACCAATAATCAATAGTCCATCTTTGCACGTAAGCCAAAGATATACAACTGTAAAACGAATAATGAACAGTCCATCTATACACGTAAGCCAAAGATATACAACTATAAAACCAATAATCAATAGTCCATCTTTGCACGTAAGCCAAAGATATACAATCAGAAAACAAATAATCAACAGATCCATCTATGCATGTAGTAAGCGAAGATGACTTTCATCATAATATAAGCATGAGGATGATGACAATGATATAAGCATTAATCAAAGCGAAATCAAGGATAAATATTAAAGACTTTAAATTTATCCAGAGTTTAAAATATCAAAATGTTATCAATCACTTAATAATCTCATAATCTAATATCATTAATATTATAACAATATTTTAATCATTTCTTAAACTTATAAAAAATTTATTTTAATTGTTTACACTTCACCAAATAATGCATTTAATCATTCAAAAATGCCATACTCATAAGATTTCATCACCAATGATCAAATCCCTCATCAAAAATCTGCATATACCTTATATAGGATTTTCAAGCCATAAAATCCTATTTACCAATTTTTCAACTTCACATAACATATTTAATTCATATGTTTGTAACTAAACCATTTTCATGAAAAATAATAAATCAATCCCAAAAAGTTTTTTTTTCTGAGATTTAGCAGAATATAGTCCCATATTGAACATATATTTTTCTCGAAAATTTTTAAAATTCATTTATTATTTTTCATATGGCCAAAACTGCCAAATATTTAGACATTTATCATAAATTGTATTTTTGTCCAAAAATTCCGAAATTTACAGGGTATACTCTTGTTATATACATGTACTCCTAATAAAAATTTCACCAATTTTGGAGTTAACCACAAGGAGTTATAAGGATTTACTTTTAAAATAGTCTTTTCCCATAAAATTCATAACTCCTAAACAATACATCCAAAAATCGCCATTTTTGGACACAATCTAGAAAACTCAACAACTTATCATTTTAATTTTTTCCAGAATTTTTGAGGGTCAGAAAAATTATGAAACTGCAAATGGATTTTCACCCGCAATGCGGTAATCCACGTAGATAGATCATTTCCATAATTTAATAAGGAATGAATACGAAGGATCATTCACCATGCATGTGGTAGTCCACACAGATAGGTTATTTCAACATAATAATAAAGAATGGAATAACAGAAGAATTCACCATGCATGCGGTAGTCCGCGTAGACAGGTTATTCCAACAGAATAATAAAGAATGGAACCAGGTCATGCGTAATCCGCACTTGCATGTGAGATATATCCAATGTAATAATAAAGAATGGAACCAGGTCATGCGTAATACACACAAACATGATATTCCAACAAAATAATAAAGAATGGAATAACAACAGAATTCACCAGGCATACGATAGATCGCACAGACAGGTTATTCTAACAGAATAATAAAGAATTGAACCAGGTCATGCGTAATCCACACAGACAGGATATTTCAATAGAATAATAAAGAACGGAACCAGGTCATGCGTAATCCGCACAGACAGGATATTCCAGCAGAATAATAAAGAATGGAATAACAACAGAATTCACCAGGCATGCGATAGACCGCATAGACAGGTTATTCCAACGGAATAATAAAGAATAGGAATGGAATAACAGTAGCTCTCTTCATGAATACGAAATAAATAATACCCCTTACTATAATAATAATATCCCTTACACAATAATGACATCCCTTACCTCAGAAGAAGACTGGATACTGGAATAGTGAGGTAGCAGATTTCTCTTCTTCTTTCTCTCTATAGCTTCTCTCTCTATAATTTCTCTCTATAATAATTGCTCTATAGCTTTAGTGAATTGGTGAGAAATGAAGGAAGAATGAGCTTCTATTTATAGGAAAATGTAGTTTCAATAATTGCACGTTTTGGGGCTCGAAATATTACAGTATAATACCTTCCCCTTTTTCTTCATTTTTAATTTAGTCCTGCAAGTATTATCAAACTTGCACCACCTCCCCTAATAGTAAATATTGTGAATCAATAGTTCAATCATGTGAATCAATAGTTATAATCATGTGACAATACAAATTACAGTATAGTACCTCCATCCATACCTCCATTTTTAACTTAGTCATGCAAGTATTATTAATCTTGCACCAATTCCCCTAATAGTAAATGAATGTGAATCAATAGTACACACATGTGAACAAATAATTATAATCATGTGAATCAATAGCAATTAATTGCTCATTTATCCGGTTAATTACCCGATTGGTCAATATAACTTCCAAACATCAATTAATATCGAAATAAATGTCGATTTCCACTAACACTAATAATTCCAACACAATGGAACTATTTTTATCAAAAATTTTATTTTTGAAATTTTGAAGTTTTTCTTTTTCCGAAAAAGTCAACTGTTGACTTTTTGACCAAAAAGTTAACTGTTGACTTTTTGACCAAAAAGTTAACCCGGTAAATTTTGTGTTTATAGTCTATTTTTACTAATTTCATCGTTCCGGACTCAAATATCACGTCCGCGTCTCCAAATTCAACTCCGAACTCAAATTCAATTTTTAATAATATTTATTCATTATTATTATAATTCACAATATTTAACAACCGTGTCGTTCCCGGAAGGGGGCTTTTCAGATAAGGATTTCTCCTTATTGGCGCCATGATTAGATTATCTAACCTCTCCTTGATGAACTTCTAGACATTGTCAATATTGCAAATAATAATATGAATAACTTTGTCGCCTCAATTATTGATTTAATAATATAAAATATTGTGACAATAATTGAATAAAAGCGAGTGACTTCTCACGTAAGCATCAATAATCAAAGATAATGTACAATACAGGTATTATACTCTTATGCAACCCAGCGTATTATATACTTTATCATCGATTATTTTATAACAACTTGTTTACTTTGAAAAATTTCACATATCACCCTTAACTTTAACCTTTTATCAATTTAACCATTTACTAAATAGAATAATTATAAGAAAATTGAATACTTTTATTTCATAAAATTCGAGGTCTCACAAAGAATGTCTAAATTGTCAATATGATATCCAGAAATTCAATTAGAGTTCAAGAATTGAATAAATAAGATTCACAATGCAACTATAATATGAAGATTCAGGTGAAAAAATATTAGATAAAGCGCAAACTATTAAGGAAGTTCTAAACACTTTCGAAATTTTCACCATTTAACGAAAAAATTGTAGAAACGAATAATAACTTTTTACCGTAATGTAAGACCCCGAATTTTATGAAAAGTATTCAATTTTTCTATTCAGTAAATGGTTAAATTGATAAAAGGTTAAAGTTAAGGGTGATATTTATAAATTTTGCAAAGTAAGCAAGTTGTCATAAAATATTCATTTGGTCGGGGAATATTCGTACGACGACACAGTCATTGGTGGACCACAACGGAATAACTGTCGGATAGAAAGCAACAAAAATAACCTTTTCATAAAATAACGGCAAGACTTTTACCGTTAAACTATTGAAATCCCGATGATAAAAGTATAATAATACGCGTTGTTGCACAGTAGCACATGATATTGCATAATATCTCTGATTATTGATGCTTACGTAAGAAGTTCTGTCAAGGAAAGGGATTTGATTATTTAATTGCGCGCCAGTAAGGAGAAATCCTTATCAGAAAGCCCCCTCTTTTCTGGGAACGATCTGGTTATCAATATTGTGAGTTATAATATTAAATGATGAATAATTTTTGAAAGATTACAAATGTGTTGATTAAAGATAAGTGATTTATGGTAAATATTTATTCAATTTTTGATATAAATAGAGGAATTTGTCATGAGGCGTTTGTTGTAAGTTTGACTTATTATTCTATGGGGAGATGTGCTAATTTTTTAGACTGTCAGTTAAAGTTATAAAAATAAATCAATATGAACCGTTGGTTGAAGTTATAATAGTAAATCAATATGGACCGCTGGTTGAAGTTATAATAGTAAATTAATATGGACCGTTAGTTGAAGTTTTAATAGTAAATCAATATGAACTGTCTGTTTAATAGTAAATCAATCTGGACCATTCGTGAATTAGTTACTGTTTAGTCCATTCTCCTATAAATAGAAGCTCATTTATTCATTATTTCTCACGAATTCACTAAAACTCTAGAGAGAGAAACTATAGAGAGAATAAGAGAGAAAGAAGAAGAGTATTTTCCTACTACACTATTGCAGCATCCAATCTCCTAATGTATGGGATATTATTTTTCGTATTCGTAAGGGGTATTATTTCTTTCGTATTCGTAAAGAATGTTAATTTTTTTGTACTCATAACTGTTGTCATTCTATTCCTTATTAATCTATGAGAATAACCTGTCTATACGGATTATCGCATGCTTGGTGAATAACCCTTCATATTCATTTTATTTTAATCTACGGGAGTAACCTATCTACGTAGATTACCGCATGCATGGTGAATAACCCTTCGTATTCATTCTTTATTAATTCGCAGGAGTAACCTGTCTACGCGGATTACCGCATGCATGGTGAATAACCCTTCGTATTCATTCTTTATTAATCTACGAGAGTAACCTGTCTACGCAGATTACCGCATGTATGGTGAATAACCCTTCGTATTCATTATTTATTAAATTGTGGAAATGATCTGTCTACGCGGATTACCGCATGACGGGTGAAAATCTATTTTCAATTTCGTATATTCATTCATACTTGTATGAGATTTCTTTTCTATTCATACCAGAGTACTATATTCGGGGTACTTTGTATGACGGGGTACTATTCATTCGAGGTACTTTACATGACAGGGTACTATTCATTCGAGGTACTTTGTATGATGGGGTACTATTCATTCAGGTACTATTCACGACAAAATTGGTTTCTTTCTATCCAAATTATTTTTGATACATGAATATAAATCTTGAATTCCACTCCACAATTAGTTATCATGTTGACAATTTGGACATTCTTGAACTCTGGATAAATTGACAATGGGTACTATCCTTGATCTCACTTGATTGATTCGTTATATCATTGTTATAATCCTCAGACTTAAATTTTTGTTGGAAAGTTATCTTTGGCCCGTAATGCAAAGATGAACTGTTGATTGGTATGATTATGACCAGGAATTGTGTATTGGTTTTTATTATGACCAAAATTGTGTATTGGTATAATCATAACCATTGATTTTTTAGTTGTATGTCTTTGGTCCGTAGTGCAAAGATGGACTGTTGATTATTGGTTTTACAGTTGTATGTCTTTGACCCGTAGTGAAAAGATGGACTGTTGATTATTAATTTTACAGTTGTATGTCTTTGGCCCGTAGTGCAAAGATGAATGTTGATCATTGGTTGTACAGTTGAACATCTTTGGCTCGTAGTGCAAAGATAGATAATTGATTGATATGATCATGACCTTGCTGTTACATTTAAATGTCTTTGGTGTAAGGTGTAAACACGATATAATTATTAAGTGTTTTTAGCCTTTGTGGCAAGGACATTGAGTGAAAGTTCTATTAAGACTTTATGGCAAGGACAATCTGTTGATTTATATTATTATAAACATGAATTGTGAATTTAACTATAATCTTTGGTGGTTCAGGTGAAGACATGTGATGAAAGTTCTCTTTGTTTTTGGTACAACAAAGAACTGTTGATGGGTATTACAGGGATGAAATATTAATAATGGACTTTTAATATAGAGGAGATAGTAGACATTATGTTCTACTTGACTCTTCTAATGGATTGCTATTTCCACTGCAGTTGTTGATCTAAAACTTGTTATCTATTGTATTCTATCAGATTTTTCCCTGTTGAGGACTAAGAATAATTTGTTCTACATAATCTTAGTCATAATATTCTCTACTGGGTTATTTGTGCTCACCATTTTTCTTCACAATTCCTTTTAGGTAATAAGAGTGTAGCTGGATCGAGCGGGGATAACAGGGGAATAGATTGATGGTCTATGACTGTTGAAGTTTCTCAATAGAGTATGAAATAGCATGACAATATATAATTGTATTGAGGACTTAAAATGTGTGTGTCGTATTTTATACGTTATTTAATAGTTAATTTTGGTGAACAACAAGAGGGTGAGGTGAACTCAACTTTGAAAGTATCAAAAATATACCATATTAGAATGAGGAGGAAAGAAATCTTCTCGGGTTCCTTTGAAGACTTGAAATATTTGTTGCTATATTTTATACGGCATTATAATAATTTGGGTGTTTATATTGTCATATTATATTCAGTACAATATTTGTATTGAAACTCACAACTTATGTGTTGTCGTATTTTGCACGACAGTTTAATAGTTGTATAAAGGAAGATTTGTATTTGGATTTTGTGGTGCGTATTTGGCGACCCAGAATGGGTTTTGTGGACCTATTTTGGGGGCATCACAGTTGGTATCAGAGCTTAGGGATATGGTCTCTGACGGAGATCTGAGGTTAGAACTAGGAGGGGAGAGACGAGTAAAACTTTCGCTAGGGTGTATCTTACCTAAGCTAAAGTTTCTTACAAAATAAGTTGACAAATTGTGATATGTCAATTAACCTTTGTTTTGAAGATGTATTCTGGAATGATATCTAAAATCCAAGAGATGAGCAATGGAGAAATCATGATATAGAGAAAATGACCGGGAAGATAGAATCTGGATTGAAAGCAAGGTATTTTCAACTCTACGAACAACCAGGTACGTAAATTTTGAGGATGAAATTTCATAAGGAGGGGAGATTGTAAGACCCCGAATTTTATGAAATAAAAGTATTCAATTTTTCTATTCAGTAAATGGTTAAATTTATAATAGGTTCAAGTTAAGAGTGATATTTATAAATTTTGCAAAGTAAACAAGTTGTCATAAAATATTCGTTTGGTCGGGGAATATTCATTTTATCGGGGAATATTCGCACGACGACACAATCATTGGTCGACCACAACGGAATAACTGTCGGATATAGAAAGCGACAAAAATAACCTTTTCATAAAATAACGGCAAGACTTTTACCGTTAAACTATTGAAATACCCGGTGATAAAAGTATAGTAATTCACGTTATTGCACAGTAGCGCACATTATTGCACAATATCTTTGATTATTGATGCTTACGTAAGAAGTCACTCAGTTTCATTCAATAATTGCCACAGTAGTTGCTGCATAGTATCATCTGCATAATATTTTATATTATTAAATCAATAATTGAGACGACACAATTATTCATATTATTATTTATATTATTGAAAATGTTTAGGAAGTTCTGTCAAGGAAAGGGATTTGATTATTTAATTGCGCGCCAGTAAGGAGAAATCCTTATCGGAAAGCCCCCTCTTTTCTGGGAACGATCTGGTTATCAATATTGTGAGTTATAATATTAAATGATGAATAATTTTTGAAAGATTACAAATGTGTTGATTAAAGATAAGTGATTTATGGTAAATATTTATTCAATTTTTGATATAAATAGAGGAATTTGTCATGAGGCGTTTGTTGTAAGTTTGACTTATTATTCTATGGGGAGATGTGCTAATTTTTTAGACTGTCGGTTAAAGTTATAAAAATAAATCAATATGAACCGTTGGTTGAAGTTATAATAGTAAATCAATATGGACCGCTGGTTGAAGTTATAATAGTAAATCAATATGGACCGTTAGTTGAAGTTTTAATAGTAAATCAATATGAACTGTCTGTTTAATAGTAAATCAATCTAGACCATTCGTGAATTAGTTACTGTTTAGTCCATTCTCCTATAAATAGAAGCTCATTTATTCATTATTTCTTACGAATTCACTAAAACTCTAGAGAGAGAAACTATAGAGAGAATAAGAGAGAAAGAAGAAGAGTATTCTGCTACTACACTATTGCAGTATCCAATCTCCTAAGGTAAGGGATATTATTTTTCGTATTCGTAAGGGGTATTATTTCTTTCGTATTCGTAAGGGGTATTATTTCTTTCATATTCGTAAAGGATGTTATTTTCTTCATACTTATAAGGGTTGTCATTATATTCCTTATTAATCTGTGGGAATAACTTGTCTACGCAGATTACCGCATGCCTAGTGAATAACCCTTAGTATTCATTCTTTATTACTCTGTGGGAGTAACCTGTCTACGCGAATTACCTCATGCATGGTTAATAACCCTTCGTATTCATTCTTTATTAATCCGCGGGAGTAACATATCTACGTGGATTGCTGCATGCATGGTGAATAACCCTTCGTATTCATTCTTTATTAAATTATGGAAATGATCTGTCTACGCGGATTGCTGAATGACAGGTGAAAATCCATTTGCAGTTTCCTATATTCTTTCATACTTGTATGGGATATAATTTCTTTTGTACTTGTTAAGGGATATCATTTTCTTTCGTATTCTCTATTTATGGGTACAATTCATACCGAAGTACTATTCATTCGGGGTACTTTGTATGACGTGGTACTATTCATTAGAGGTACTTTGCATGATAGGGTACTATTCATTCGGGATACTTTGCATGATGGGGTACTATTCACGGGATACTATTCACGACAAAATTGGTTTCTGTCTATCCAAATTATTTTTGATACATGTATATAAATCTTGAATTCCACTCCACAATTAGTTATCATGTTGACAATTTGGACATTCTTGAACTCTGGATAAATTGAGTTATAAATATTTAATATTTAACCTTGATCTCACTTGATTAATTCGTTATATCATTTTTATAATCCTCAGACTTAAATTTGTGTTGGAAAGTTATCTTTGGCTCGTAGTGCAAATATGAACTGTTGATTGGTATGATTATGACCAAGAATTGTGTATTGGTTTAATCATGATCGAAATTATGTATTGGTATAATCATAACCATTTGTTTTTCAGTTTTATGTTTTTGGTCTGTAGTGCAAAGATGGACTACTAATTATTGGTTTTACAGTTGTATGTCTTTGGCACGTAGTGCAAAGATGAACTATTGATCATTAGTTGTATAGTTGAACATCTTTGGATCATAGTGCAAAGATAGACAATTGATTGATATGATCATAACTATTGTTGTTACATTTGAATGTCTTTGATCTAAGGTGTAAAGACAATATGATTATTAAGCGTTTTTAGCCTTTGTGGCAAGGGCACTGAGTGAAAGTTCTATTAAGACTTTGTGGCAAGGACAATCTGTTGATTTATATTATTATAAACATGAATTGTGAATTTAACTATAATCTTTGGTGGTTCAGGTGAAGACAGGTGATGAAAGTTCTCTTTGCCTTGGGTACAACAAAGAACTGTTGATGGGTATTACATGGATGAAATATTAATGATGGACTTTTAATTTGGAGGAGTTAGTAGACATTATGTTCTAGTTGACTCTTCTAATAGATTGCTATTTCCGCTGCAGTTGTTGATCTAAAACTTGTTGTATATTGTATTCTATCAGATTTTTCCCTATTGAGGACTAAGGATAATTTATTCTACATTATATTAGTCATAATATTCTTTACTGTGCTATTTGTTCTCACCCTTTTGCTTCACAATTCCTTTCAAGTAATAAGAGTGTAGCTGGATCGAGCGGGGATAACAAGGGAATAGAGTGATGGTCTGTGACTGTTGAAGTTTCTCAATACAGTATAAAATAATATGACAATATATAATTGTATTGAGGACTTAAAATGTGTGTGTCATATTTTATATGTCATTTAATAGTTAATTTTGGTGAACAACAATAGGGTGAGGTGAATTCGACTTTGAAAGCGTAAAAAATACACCATATTAGAATGAGGAGGAAAGAAATCTTCTCGGGTTCCTTTGAAGGCTTGAAATATTTGTTTCTATATTTTATATGGCATTATAATAATTTAGGTGTGTATATTGTCGTATTATATGCAGTACAATATTTGTATTAAAACTCACAGCTTATATTTTATCGTATTTTGCACGACAGTTTAATAGTTGTATAAAGGAAGAATTGTATTCGGATTTTGTGGTGTGTATTTGGCGACCCATGTGACACCCCCAAATCTAGGTACTTCATTCCCAAAAGATTTGGTGTTCACTATCTATGCATTCATATCTATCTACCCAAATATAATAAAAATTAAATCATAAATCCTCCCTTAAATAGGGTTACATCATTAATCAAAAGTCTTCCCAGGTTGTCTAACCTTAAACATCAATCAAGTGTGGTAATAAAATTATTACATCACATCATTAATTAAAAGTCTATCATCATAACAATAAATGAAATTACAAGTCTTTATCACTTGTACATTTTTCCCTTTCTTTTGCTAGTTGTAGGTTTGTCGACCATCTCAACTTTAGCTGCAATGAGTGTATATATATGCAAGAGTGAGCAAAATAAATGCTCACTAGATATAGCAATGAATCAAACAAGAATATAACACGTATTTCTAGCTAAACTTGTTATTTTAGTACAAGTCTTACATTACCATTTACATTTCAGAAATTCCAAGTGTTGACTTCACAACACTTGTCTAACATTCATTGTGTATACTACGTTATCACATAATGCGTTCATAACTTACTAATCATTTTTATAACTTTGAATTTACTAACCACATAACACGACTCTGTTTTAACCTTGTTGTTACATGGTTCTCACATTAACATAACATGAAGCTAAGTTACATTGAATGTCCAAAGTCTGCGGTAGCAGCGAGACTTCACCGTCTCAGAATCGACTACTTGCACGGCCAATGCCAAGATAACCTTAGGTTACTACGCTGGCACATACAGCATGCATAGCCTACACACCAGCACTGGCCCAATTTTGCGAGAATGATGATTACGGCACTATTCTTAAGTCAACTAACACGAATTTCACCCACAAAATAGTAATATTAACATAGATAACTGGTATAAAACTATCATAAACATGTTTGCTAACATATTTAACCAATTAGAACAATTTAACAACAACTAAAACTAGTTTAATTTCTCAAATTTCATATTTTCATACATAAACAAAAAAAAATTTGACATCCTTTACGAAATTCATCAATGTGATTTCAATTATTCACTAAATCACTTCGTTCGAATTATGTTATCTTCGTTTCTTAATGAACTAGCATAATCAAGCCTCAATTCACAGATTAACATACAAATTGACCACCATAATTGGTACTTTTACAAGCCATATGTAAAATATATACTGAAATTTATTTTTCTTCCATTTTGAACGAAATTAGCATAACAAATTCTTATCTAAATGCAAACTTTAACATCTTAAACACGTATAATCACAATTACCAGTTATATATATCAACAATTCAACAAATTGAATTCACAGAACATGAGATTTTATGCCGTAAAAACCCATATATATACATATATACATACATAATATTAAGGTTAAAGAAATACCTTCAATTGGCTTGGTAATCCTCTTTGTTAAACACTGAAATTATTCTTCTCTTTTCAAGCTCTCTCTAAAAGTCTCTCACAATTCTCTGAATGTTCTTAGGCTTAGCAAATAACAAGTCACGTAAACTAACTAATAGCTAGGTATGCGTAATAATAAAAAAAAACTGATATGGCCATAATTGTCATACTAAATAGTATCAGTTACAACATATCAACGTATAGTTGTTATAAATATATTTTATATTTTATTTAAATTATTTACAAATTCAAAATTTAAAAATCCAAAAGCCATAAGGCTTTGTTTGGCAAAAAGTCTTTAAAATAAAGACTTCATATTTTTAAGCTTTATTTGGCAAAACTAAATTAAACTCCTTTAATTTATTTTAATAAATAATTTAGTTTATAACTTATAATCACATATTATTTATTTGGATTTCCATATCCAACATTAATCAAATAAATTAGTTACACACTATATTTTAATTAAATATACCATTTAAACAAATAATACCAAATTATAATTTCCTTATAACTTTATTTAATAATTTAATATACTACTTTAAATTGTTAAATTAAAACAACAATATAACATCTCATGTTATATTACAACTCTCTAAATTATAAATTCAATTAATTTAGAATATTATCTAATAAATTTAAATTCATAAATTTTACTAACAACCATCACATCAACAAAATATTTATTCAACAATAAACACCTCAAATAAATATTTATAATTTAATAAATATCTACAAAACATTTATTCAACAATAAACACCTCAAATAAATATTTATAATTCAATAAATATTTAAAATTACAACATGAAATTCCGGATTATTACATCATTCCCTTCTTACAAGGATTCTGTCCCCAGAATCACAACTCAAACAATCAAATCGTCACATTCTTACCTACTTACAAAGATTCTGTCCCCAGAATCGAAGACAAAGACTAAACAAATAACTCAGGGTAATTCTTCATCATATCAGCTTCGAGTTCCCACGTAGCCTTTTCGACATTGTGATTCCTCCATATCACCTTCACAGAAGTTATCACTTTATTCCTGAGCACTTGTTCTTTCCTGTCGACTATCTGGATCGGAATCTCTTCATAAGATAAATCTTTACTGAACTGTAATGGTTCATATTCGATTACATATTTGTAATCAGGTTTATACGGTCGCAAAATCGACACATGAAACACGTTGTGCACATGTTCTAATTTTGTAGGTAAAGCTACCTCATAAGCTACTTCTCCCACTCTTCGCAATATCTCGAAAGGTCCAATAAACCTTGGGCTTAGCTTTTCTTTCTTGCCGAAACAAATTTTCCCCTTCCAAGGAGTAACTTTTAGGAAAACAAAATTTCCTACTTCGAATTCGCAATTCTGCCTGTGTTGATCAGCATATTTCTTCTGTCGATCTTGAGCAGCTACCAGTCTTGCTCTGATTATTTTGATAACTTCAGCGGTCTACTGCACCAGTTCTGGTCCTAGCAGTTGATGTTCACCAACTTCATCCCAGTATAGTGGAGTTCTGCATTTCCTACCGTATAACGCCTTGTATGGCGGCATACCAATGCTTGCGTGGTAACTGTTGTTGTATGCAAATTCTACCAACGGTAGATGATCATCCCAGTTTCTTTTGAAATCCATGATGCATGCTCTAAGCATATCTTCTAGCGTCTGGATTGTTTGTTCGCTTGGCCCATCAGTTTGCGGATGATATGCTGTGCTCATCTTCAGTTGCGTTCCCATGCATTCTTGTAGTCTCTTCCAAAAATTTGATGTGAACCTTGGATCTCTGTCTGATACAATTGACACTGGAACTCCATGTCTTGAGACGATCTCTTTAATGTATAGCTTCGCCAGCTGATCAAGATTAAATCTAATCTTTATTTGTAAAAAGTGTGCAGATTTTTTCAATCTGTCCACTATCACCCATATCGCATCGTATCCTTTCTGAGTCGTTGGAAGACCTACCACAAAATCCATTGTGATATGCTCCTATTTCCATTCCAGTATCTCTAACGGTTGAAGTAATCCGCTTGTTTGTTGATGTTCAACCTTCACTTTCTGACATGTCAAACACTTTGCAATGCATTCTGTAACGTCTCTTTTCATATTTGGCCACCAAAAATGTCGTCGTAAATCTTGATACATCTTTGTACTTCCCGGATGAATCGAATATCTTGAGCTATAAGCTTCTGCCAAGATTTCTTCTTTAATATCTTATACTGCTGGAACCCAAATTCGTTTTTCGAATCTTAGCATTCCCTCAGTATCAAGCTTATACTTCACCTCTTTACCCTCGACCACACTTTTTTTTATTTTTCTGCATTCTTCATTCTGTAGTTGAGCATTCTTCACCTTGTAAACCAAAGTTGAACTAGCTTCCATCTGGTATAATTTTTCATCGGATTCTTTTGGAAATTTAATTTCCAACTCTAGCCTTGCCATCGCTGAAATAAGCTCCTCCTTATCGGTTAACAACATCAACTTTTCTCTGCCTTTCTTACTCAAGGCATCTGCAACCACATTGGCTTTGCCCGGATGATAAAAGATTTTGCAATCATAATCCTTTATTAATTCCATCCATCTCCTTTGACGCATGTTCAGGTCTTTTTGTGTTAAAATATACTTCAGACTCTTATGGTCTGTGTATATCTCACATTTTTCTCTATAAAGGTAGTGTCTCCATATCTTCAAGGCAAACACTACTGCCGCCAACTCTAAATCATGAGTCGGATACCCTTTCTCGTAGTCTTTCAACTGCCTTGATGCATATGCAATGACTCTGCCATTCTGGAAAAGGACACAACCCAATCCTTTGTGTGAAGCATCACTATACACCACAAAATTTCCTGTATTATCTGGTAACGACAACACAGGTGCCACACTGAGCCTCTTCTTCAATTCCTTAAAACTCTCTTTGCACTTTTCTGTCCAAACAAATTTTACAGATTTTCTCATCAAATTTGTCAACGGAGTGGAAATCTTGGAAAAATCTTGAATAAATCATCTGTAATAACCTGCCAATCCCAAGAAACTTCTTACTTTTGATGGAGTTCTTGGTTGTTCCCAATTTATCACAGCTTTGACTTTTGATGGATCCACCGAAATCCCATCCTTGTCAATCACATATTTAAGAAATTGTACACGTTCCAGCCAAAATTCACATTTAGAGAATTTCACGTACAACTTTTCTTTTCTTAGCGTCTCCAGCGTCAGACGTAAGTGTTCCACGTGTTCTTCTTGAGTTTTGAAGTACACCAAAATATCATCGATAAATACCACCACAAACTTTTCTAAAAATGGTTTAAACACCCTATTCATCAAATCCATGAACATTGTAGGGGCGTTTGTCAAACCAAAAGACATCACCAAAAATTCGTAATGTCCATAGCGAGTTCAGAATGCCGTCTTTGGTACATCCTCCTTCCTTACTTTCAGTTGGTGATACCCACTTCTCAAATCTATTTTCGAGAAATATCTAGCACCCTTCAATTTAACAAGCAAGTCATCTATTCTTAGCAATTGATATTTTTTCTTATAGTGACTTTGTTTAATTCTCTATAATCAATGCAAAGACGCATTGACCCATCCTTCTTCTTCACGAATAACACCGGTGCTCCCCATGGTGACACACTCGGCTGAATGTACTTCTTATCTAACAGTTCTTGCAGTTGTACCATCAGTTCCTTCATCTCTATCGGAGCCATCCTGTATGGGGACTTCGATATCGGAGCGGTTCCTGACGCTAAGTCGATCTCAAATTCAATCTCTCGGTCAGGTGGAAGTCCTAGAAAATTCTTCGAAAATACGTCTACAAAATCCTTAACCACTGGTATCTCCTCCAGTTTCATCTCCTTCTTCTTTTGAGTATCAACTATGTAGGCTAAATATCCTACACAGCCTTGACTCAATAACTTCTTGGCCTGCATAATTATCAGACATCTCATTTGTCTAGGCGATTTACTACCATAGAAAACTACCTTTGACGGAGTCATAAGGTTTACACACTTCTTTTGGCAATCAATTATCGCTCCATAATTGAACAGCCAATCCATTCCCAATATAACATCAAACTCTCCAAGTTTTATCGGGATTAAATCTACTGTCATAATATTCCCCTTTATATTCACCCTACAGTTCTTGTATACGAACCTAACAGGAATTACCTCTTTATTCGCGATTTCTATGTGCAAAGGGAAATTCAACTCTTCACTAGGTATTTCTAATCTTTTAGCAAACTCATTAGATATAAACGAGCAAGTAACACCCGAATCAAATAATACATATGCATTTATATTGTAAGACCCCAACTTATTATAAATAAAATTAAATTTCCTCTATTCATTATCTTAAAATAATAAAGAGTTCATTTGATATAGTGCTTTGGTTATGGGTGAAATGTACAAATTTTGCAAAATAAGCAAGTGGTTATAAAATATTCATTTTGTCGGGGAATATTCGTTTGGTCGAGGAATATTCTTGTTGTCGGGGAATATTCGTACTACGACGTAGCCATTTGTGGGCCCCATAACAGAATAACTGTCGGATGAAGAAAATGACAAGTTTGAGTTTTTATAAATAATGGTAGTAATTGTTACCAATTAACACCGTTGGATTACACGGTGGTAAAAATACGATGTCTGGCTGTGGTTTGCACAATAGCACCTGCACGGTATTGCACATATTTTTTGAATTATTGATTCTTACATGAAGAAGGCACTACTCAATAATTGTTACAGTAATTACTGTTTAATATTTTATTTTATTGATTCAATAATTGATGCGTTAATATTTTATATTATTGTTATTTCAATAATTGTCACTGCACAGTAGTTCCCATTATCATATCAATAATTCATATTATTTGAATAATATTATTAGATAGCATTATTAGCAATGTCTAAGGAAGTTCTGTCTAAGGAGAGGTTTGGTCACCTAATTGCGCGCCAGTAAGGAAAAATCCTTATCAGAAAGCCCCCTCTTTCTTGGGAACGACCTGGTTGTCATAATTGTGATTCTGTAATATTATTTGTGAATAATTAATTATTAATTTATATGATAATGAAATATTTATTTTATGTGGATATAAATGATGGATATATTTATTTAATGTGGATATAAATGGAGAAATTTTTAGAAAAGTGGCAATTGTTGAAAATTGATATTTTATCTTTTGTGATAAAATAATTCATTCAAATATATTATTATAATATTACATTATAATAGTATAGTTTTTATAATTTAAATGGTAATATTATTATATTTTTTTGCATGTGAATTAAATGGAGTAAAGATGATCAAATTGAATTAGTTTTCAAATTAAATTTGAATTCTTTTTTTTTTTCCAAAACATGTGATAAATGGGGTGGGTGAGCAAAGTTGGAAAATCTTGGTTCAAGTAAGGTGTGCTTAGAAGAGAAGGAAATAATAATATTATTTTAGTCTTCTTTGGCGTTCTAGCATTTTCCTATAAATCGGTGCTTTGGTTAGAATTGAAAATCACACCAGAAACAAGTTTTTTCTCTCTATATTATCAAGCGTATTATTGTGAGCATTTTTCTTGAGTATAAGATTACTTTGAGCGTAGTTTTTCTGCAAGATTTTTTCAGAATAATATCCGATATTCCAGGCAAATCCAGTTTCTACTAAGCTAAAGGATATTATTTTATTGCTTCTATAATTCCTGAGATGATTAGAAATTTCGCTTCATCTAATATCATTTCATAGGAATATTGGTCTAAACTTTTTATCAAATTTGGAACTTTTCATGACTAGAGTCGCTCATCATGGGCAATCGCTCTCTACTGATCTTTCTCACTTCTTTCGCTCATACGGTATTGTTCACAAAAGAAATTTTTTTTCTCCTTCCAAGTTATCTGTTGAGACCCTTATTCTTGAAATTTAATCCATTTTTTGATCTTCATTCTTGAATTTTACTCCATTATAGTTTATTATGGAGTATTTTTAAACTTGAATTATCTAAAGTACGAATCTCTAATCTTTGTCCTCTTGTCTCACGGGATTCGTTCTCTAAAATGTTTTTCATCATCCCCAGTCTTTAATGGTGATACTTGATGAATACCTTTGGCCTGTAGTGCAAAGATGAATGATTACCTGATGAATGTCTTTGGCCCGTAGTGCAAAGATTAATAGGTGTTGAGATGAACATGACCAACTGGTGATACAAATGAATATCTTTGGCCTGTAGTGCAAAGATGAATGTTTGATGCAAGATGTATATTGATTGATGTTACAGGGATAAAATATTGATGATGGACTCTTAAATTCATAGATGATAGTAGATTTCATTCTCTACTTAACTCTTCTAATGAATTGTTATTTCCACTGCGAATATTGATTTAAAACTGGTTGTCCATTATATTTTATCTGATTTGTTGAAGGCTAACGATAAATTGTTGTTATTTATCTTAGTCATAATATTCTTTACTGGGCTAGTTGAGCTCACCCTTTTCCTTTTTGTTCCATTTTTCTTCCCAGGAGGTGATAATATAGCAGGATCTAGCCGGGGTATGGAGTGATGGTTCTAGAATGTTATTTTAGCAGTCCTCACTATTTTTGTAAAATAGTGTATCAATAATTGTAATGAGGACTTATTTGAGTGTTGATATTGTCTAGAAGATAATATTTGTATTTAAACTCACAGTATGTGTTGTCGTATTTTGCACGACAATTGTAATAATAAAGTTGTAGTTGTTTTCTGTACCATGTATTTGGTGACTCAGAATGGGTGATGTATACCTATTTTTGGGGCGTCACATATATCATTGATTGGGATAATACCTGACACGACATCTTTTGATTGCACCGCGTTCTGCACCGTCATGTTGAAGGTTCTGGCTGTGGGTTTATTTGTTGACGTTGGTCCAACAATAGTCAGTGTACCTCCACTAGCATTTCCCTTGCTTCCATTTGCCTAACCAGATTTCTTCTTTAGACACTCGCGAGCAAAATGATCCTTCGACCCGCAGGTATAGCAAGCATTCTTCTTGGGTTGAGTGTAATTTGGGGCAATGTGACCCTCCTGGCCACAGTTAAAGCATGCCCGCTTCCCCCTTAAGCACATACCCGTGTGAAACTTCCTGTATGAAGCACATGCATCAATCTTCTTCCTTTGCTAGTTACCTTGCTGATTTCCAGCTCCCACATTTGCATTCCACTTCCTCTTCAAATTGTTGTTACCATTTCCACCGTTACCACCACCACCATTCTTTGCTTCACCTTCATTCTTCTTTTTTCTTTGCTCTTGATTGTGTTTTGTTACAGCCTCGCCTCCACTCTCAGCGAGAATTGCTTTCTCAAGCACCACCGTAAAGGTCTTCAACTGGAACAGTGAGACTCTGCTGTACAACCAGGGTTTCAGTCCCTACTCAAATCTCCTTACCTTGCGCTCATCTGTGTTCACTTGATATGGCGCAAACCTTGCTAGCTCATTGAATTTCGCGGCATATTCCGACACCGACATTGTGCCCTATTTCAGTTATAAAAACTGTACCTCCATTTGATTTTTCGAACTCTCTGGGAAATAAGTCTCAAAGAATATCTCCTTAAACCTATCCCAAGTCATTACCCCTTAACCTCCTCGGGTTTTATTGGCTTGCCACCAATAACTAGCCTTTGCTTTCAACATGAATGTTGCAAAAGCAGTCTTTTGATTATCCCCTACCCTAGTAACATCAAAAACCTTCTCTATCTCCATGATCCAGGTTTGTGCCTCAACTAGATTCATGGACCCGCGGAATTCTGGTGGTCCAACCGCCTTGAAATCCTTAAATGTCGCAGCTTGATTCTGTGGTTAATTTTGTAATGCTCCCGTCAGTAGCGTTACGAATTGCTGAACTAGATTAGCCTCAACATTGTTGTTATTGGTAGATCCCACAGGGGTTCTTTGTCGTGGTTGACGTCTTGGAGGCATTTTTTGTTAAAATACACCCATTAGATTCTATTCAACCTTCTAGGTATTACGTACTTAAGTTGCACATCATAAAAGATTATCACATAACACATAACACTTTGAATAAAAAAATAACTTTTATTCATTCATAATCTTTAAAAAACAACAAAACAATAGCATCACTGCTATTTACATTACTTCCCTGAACCACAAAAGTTGCAGGATTACTTCATCATCATCATATCCCATTGGTTATATCATACCCAAGATTTACATATTTTTTTACTCACTAATCACATAATAATTACATTTAGGACGTCCTATTAAAATGTTGTATGGCCTTACGACGCTCTTCCTCCATAATTCGGAACATTGTTCGGCGATCTAATATGTACGATGACAGCGTCTCGAACTGAATAAGATAACACATGACCCGATTTTGAGCTCGATTGATCACGGTGTTGAATACATTATTCATCTCTTCCATCTTGATCCTCTTTACCTGAACCTCTCTCTCTGCTACTCCAGCTCGTTGATAAGCTTCATTATACGCATCTTCGGTTCTTGCCCTCTTCATAGATTCTTCTTTTTAACTTGCTCTCCAGCTCTGCAATCTTCTCTATCAGTTGCTCATTCTCTCCTTCAGTGTGGATCAGCTTCTCTTCAACATTATTAAGACGTTCATCTCGATTCTAGATCTCGTTGTCCTTCTGCGCCATTACGATCTACTATTCAGCTACTATCTCTTGCAACTCCTCGATGGTATCTTGAAGTTCCACATTACGGTCGTATACTTCGTCGTACATACGGACAGCTATCAAGTTAAGTGGAAGTTCTTCCTCCTCGTCCTCCTCATCTGACTATGGCAGCTCAACAGGGTCCTCCTCGTCCATCTCTATCTCATCATCCTCATCAGGTATTCTCTCCTGCTCAACTACTGTGACCAACAGAGATGATTCTTGTGGCAGTAGTTGCTCCCAAACCACCTGAATATCTCGAGTCTCTTCCTCTCTAGGCATCTGGGATCCTTCCTCCCTAGCCTGACTGGATTCTCCTACATTAGCCATCCTGACAACAAAATTTTATGTTTTAATTACTATTCATTACTACTCGACCCTCACGAGCACATAAGTTGTAATCACATAATCACATAAGTATTTTATTACTTCCTACTTAACAACTCGATAAGAGTTTATCACCACTATCTTTTCAAAGGTTACTTCCTAAGGCTTTTCCCCACCTAAGGTTCATAACCTAAAGCTTTGATACCAACCTGTGACACCCCAAAATCTAGGTACTTCATTTCCACAAGATTTGGTGTTCACTATCTATGCATTCATATCTATCTACCCAAATATAATAAAAATTAAATCATAAATCCTCCCTTAAATAGGTTTACATCATTAATCAAAAGTCATCCCAGGTTGTCTAACCTTAAACATCAATCAATTGTGGTAATAAAATTATTACATCACATCATTAATTAAAAGTCTATCATCATAACAATAAATGAAATTACAAGTCTTCATCACTTGTACATTTTTTCCTTTCTTTGCTAGTTGTAGGTTCGTCGACCTTCTCAACTTTAGTTGCAATGAGTGTATATATATGCAAGAGCGAGCAAAACAAATGCTCACTAGATATAGCAATGAATCAAACAAGAATATAATAGCTGCCAATGAACAGGCTCATCAAAACTGAAAAGTACTCTATTAATGATAACCAAAGACTGGAATCAAAATATGGAATATATATCTGAGGGTCATAAGACCACGAACTATGTCCACAGTTGTAAGTAATCTTTCAACTTCAACTTTAACAGTCATAAGACTATAAGGACTCTTTGTACTTAGGGGGATCAACCCTTCGTACAATGTATTGTGCATAAACATTTCAACACTAAGCGTAAATTATCCCCTAATAATAGGTTTGTTCATCTCAGTATTTAGAGTACAAGTCCACACCAAATAAAGTTTGGTTTGGATAAGCTTTTAATGGTAATTTGAAGTTTAACGATCATCAACAAGGGGACTAGTTGAATCAACAATGCTTGATAACACAACATTTGTTTAATAACAATATAACATAGAACAATTGAGAATCATAGGTGAATTGACTATATATATTAAACTCATGCTTGAAAATAACTAAAGAGCATAAGTATTGAACAAAATGAATAAAATGATAAACCTTTGCTTGAACAATAAATAAGCTAAGGTTAGGGTCTTATAACATTAGAAATGAAATTACAAAACGTACATTAACTGATAGCAAGCTGAAAACTAAAAACTTGCCCAACATGGTATTAACTCATGCAAAGTAATAAAACAACTCAATAATAGAGACGAGAGTTCAAAAACTGCATTCATTATATAGGAATAGAACTTACGAAACTTGTTTAACTATAAACAAGTTAGAATGAATCAACCATAATGAGAATTCCAATAACATTAGTGTTAAAGCTTGCTCAAATGAAATTTAGGAACAAATGACTTGTTCAATAACAGTTTAAGGTAGGAAACTTGCTCAATCAAAAGAATAAAGTTTCACAATGTAATAATAGAACTAGCTCAACGAAAGTGTAGAGTTAGAAAACTTTCCTCGAGCGTAAGTTATAATATTAAAATTCACGTTCACCTATACATAGTATTAAAACCACAAAATCTATTAGACATATTAATATTCACTTTTCAATATAACACGCATTTCTAGCTAAACTTGTTATTTTAGTACAAGTCTTACATTACCATTTACATTTCAGAAATTCCAAGTGTTGACTTCACAACACTTGTCTAACATTCATTGTGCATACTAAGTTATCACATAACGCGTTCGTAACTTATTAATCATTTTTACAACTTTGAATTTACTAACACCATAACATGACTCTGTTTTAACCTTATTGTTACATGGTTCTCACATTAACATAACATTAAGCTAAGTTACATTGAATGTCCAAAGTCTGTAGAAGTAGCAGACTTCACTATCATGATCGACTATCATGGCGCGCGGCGCCATAAGATTACTATTAGGTTATCATTGCCCCGCGGCGATCGCCGCACACCATGCGCTTAAGGTTGCGCACCAGCTTTGCACAAGTTCCAGTTTTGCAGAACATGATTACTACACTATTCTTAAGCTAACTAACACGAATTTCACCCACAAAACAGTAATATTAAAATAGACAATTGGTATAAAACTATCATAAACATGTTTGCTAACATATTTAACCAATTAAAACAATTTAACAACAACTAAAACTAATTTAATTTCTCAAATTTCATATTTTCATGCATAAACACCATTTTTTTTGACATCCTTTACGAAATTCATCACTGTGATTTCAATTCTTCACTAAATCTCTTCGTTCAAATTACGTTATCTTCATTTCTTAATGAACTAGCATAATCAAGCCTCAATTCACAGATTAACATACAAATTGACCACCATAATTGGTACTTTTACAAGCAATATATAAAATATATACTGCAATTTACTTTTCTTCCTTTTTGAATGAAATTAGCATAACAAAATCTTATCTAAATGCAAACTCTAACATCTTAAACACGTATAATCGCAATTACCAGTTATATATATCAGCAATTCAACAAATTGAATTCACAGAATATGAGATTTTATGCCGTAAAAACCCATATATATATACATATATACATACATAATATTAAGGTTAAAGAAATACCTTCAATTGGCTTGGTAATCCTCTTTGTTAAACACTGAAATTGTTCTTCTCCTCTCAAGCTCTCTCTCAAAGTCTCTCACAATTCTCTGAATGTTCTTAGGCTTAGTAAATAACAAGTCACGTAAACTAACTAATAGCCAGGTATGCGTAATAATAAAAAAAAACTGATATGGCCATAATAAGCATACTAAATAGTATCAGTTACAACATATCAACGTATAGTTGTTATAAATATATTTTATATTTTATTTAAATTATTTACAAATTCAAAAATTAAAAATCCAAAAGCCATAAGGCTTTGTTTTGCAAAAAGTCTTTAAAATAAAGACTTAATATTTTTAAGCTTTGTTTGGCAAAGCTAAATTTGTCTATTAATAAACAATTTAATTTATAACTTATAATCACGTATTATTTTTTTGGATTTTCATATCCAACATTAATCAAATAAATTAGTTACACACTATATTTTAATTAAATATACCATTTAAACAAATAACACCAAATTATAATTTCCTTATAACTTTATTTAATAATTTAATATACTACTTTAAATTGTTAAATTAAAACAACAATATAACATCTCATGTTATATTACAACTCTCTAAATTATAAATTCAATTAATTTAGAATATTATCTAATAAATTTAAATTCATAAATTTTTACTAACAACCATCACATCAACAAAATATTTATTCAACAATAAACACCTCAAATAAATAGTTATAATTCAATAAATATTTAAAATTACAACATGAAATTTTGGATTGTTACATCCTTTCCTTCTTACAAGGATTCTGTCCCCAGAATCACAACTCAAACAATCAAATCGTCACAACCCAGAATGGATTTTGTGGACCTATTTTGGGGGCATCACAATAATATGGAGTATGAAAGAAAACGATATCCTTTACGAGTATGAAAGAAAATAAATATCATTTACCTTAGTGGGAGACTAGATCTAACTGGTATAAAGGAGATTATCTTGAGGAAATCTTGCACTATTAGGTACACTCAAAGTATAGTTATACTCAAAAGAAATACTCACAATATTGAAGTTGAAGATTTTTGTACTTCTAGTGTATCTCATCTTCTGAAGGTGCCTTCCTTTTATAGGGAAGGTTGGGAGGCATGCTTCCATTAATTTAGGAATTTTAGTCACGGGTGTTGAACCTATCAATGCACCAGACTTTGAAAATGAATGAAAAGTTTGTAAAATAATTTATTGCGAGTCCCAACCATTTTGAAAGTTTGTAGGATTTTTGAATTATTGTGGGTCCCATCCATTTTGAAAAGAAAGTTTGTGACAGTTTTGCATTCTTGTGGGTCCTGTCCATTTTGAAAGTTTGTAGAAGTTTGAATTATTATGGGTCCCCTAGGAAATAAGCCAAACTTACAACAAACTCCTCATGCTAAATCTCTCTATTTATATCAAAAAATGGATAATATCTACCACACATCAGTTATTCACATTTTTAATTTTATTCATTAATTATATAAAATTATTCCTAATTATTATAAACTCGCAATATTAATAGCCAGATCGTTCCCAAGAAAGAGAGGGCCTTCTGTATAAACGGTACGTAATTAAATAACCCCTTTCCTCGATAGAACTTCTAGACATTGCTAATAATGTTAAATGATTTAGTAATATCATATCAAATAATATGAGTTATTGTTTTGTGATAATTATTGATTAAATAATATAAAATACTGTACAAATGTTACTGTAACAATGGTTGAATCAATAATATGAGATACTATATAGTAACTACTGTGACAATTATTGAATTAATAATATGAAATAAGGTGTGACTACTTTTGTAGCAATTATGGAATGATATAAAATATTATGTGGTTTTTACTGTAGCAATTATTGAATTAATAATCAGAGATACGGTGCGTGCGTTTTACGCACATAGATGATAGTAGATTTCATTCTCTACTTAACTCTTCTAATCAATTGTTATTTTCGCTGCGAATATTGATTTAAAACTGGTTGTCCATTATATTTTATCTGATTTGTTGAAGGCTAACGATAAATTGTTGTTCTTTATCTTAGTCATAATATTCTTTACTGGGCTAGTTGAGCTCACTCTTTTCCTTTTTGTTTCATTTTTCTTCTCAGGAGGTGAGAATATAGTAGGATCTAGCTAGGGTATGGAGTGATGGTTCTAGAAACTTATTTTAGCAGTCCTCACTATTTTTGTAAAATAGTGTATCAGTAATTGTAATGAGGACTTATTTGAGTGTGGATATTATCTAGAAGACAATATTTGTATTTAAACTCACAGTATGTGTTGTCGTATGTTTCACGATAATTGTAATAATAAAGATGTAGTTATTTTTTGTACCATGTATTTGGCGACTCAGAATGGGTGATGTATACCTATTTTGGGGGCGTCACAGTTGGTATCAGAGCTTAGGGATATGGTCTCTGGCGGAGATCGGGGAATAGAACTAGGAGGGGAGAGACCAGTAAATCCTTTGCTAGTGTGTCCTACCTAAGCTTATTTTGGTCGGTCATAATATAGGGTTATTATGTGATATGTTAATCTGTTTAATTAACCCTTGTTTTATGGCAATTTTTAAGAATGGCAGCTGAGAACGTTAACAATGGAGTGTATGAGACCGTGAAACAACCTTCAATCACCAACCAGGAGAACGTGCATAGGAAGGCAATATTCCTCCTGTAAACAACACTACCGAGCAAACGATGAATGATGGGATGTTTAGAAGTTTTTTGCAGTTCATGCAAAATTAGACGAGGGAGACTCATGTACAAAATATGGGTGGAAATGATAGCAATGCACGGTTTTTCACAGCCAAGCAGTTCAAGGAGTTGGGACCACCAGAATTCTGGGGAAAGCCGGATCCGATTAATGCAGAAATGTGGTTCAAGTAAATTACCAAGATATTCGATGTCTTGGGATGCACGAAAAAACAAAAGGTTCCATTCTCCACCTTTATGTTCCGTGGTGAGGCAGATTATTGGTGGGAATATGTGAAGCGTACCCAACCAGCCGCACTCAACAAGTCTTGGGAAAGATTTTAGAAACTGTTCAATGACAAGTACTTTCCTAAAAGTATTCATCATATGAAGGAGGTAGACTTTGTTAGACTGGAATAGAACAACATGACAGTGTCCCAGTACGAGGCGAAGTTCGCGGAGTTATCCAGGTTTGCACATCATTTTGTAGAGAATGAGGAACGTATGACGCGGATGTTTCTAAGAGGTCTAAAACCCGAGATTCGTCAATACCTTATCTCTCATAAATTTTCTCTGTATTCAGATGTTGTCAACAGGGCTCAATTATTAGGCGAGATAGTGAGTATGTTCAACCAAGGACCACAACCGAGGTCATCTGGGTGATGCAATCATCGGAGCGATGATAATCAATGAGGAGGGAAAAATACGGACAAAAGCGGTAACCACTCGGGTGGTAATCGTGGCCATGATAATAGGAGAGGTGAGTCAAGTGGAAGTTTCAAAAAGAGGAGATTCAATAATGACGGGAAGACATCAGCAGTAGCAGCAGCACCAGCATCAACAAATTCTAGGGGAGGAGAACGACCGCCAGTTAGATGCTACAGATGCAGAGAGGAGGGACACATAAGTCCAAACTGTTCACAGCCTTCCAAGGTGTGTTTCAGTTGTGGAAAAGATGGTCATATAGCCCAATTTTTTCCAATAACGAAGTCAAGTCCAGCTGGGACGACGGCACCAAAGGCGACTACGGACAAAACAAAGTCGGTGGTTCAAGGGAGGGCGTTTGTTGTGACTGGCCAAAATGTGAGAAATCCAAATGAGGAGATCACAGGTAAGCTAATCTTGAACTCTTGCGAAGTTTATACCTTACTAGATACCGGTTCAACCCATTCTTTTATCTCTCCTGCTTGTGCTCAACGTTTAAACTTGACTCCGGAGAAATTGGACTTTAACTTATCTGTTGAAACTCCATTGGGTGAAACCTTTGTTACATCTACAGTTTATAAATCTTGCTTGATCCAAGTTGGCACCATCACATTACCTGTTGATCTTATCTCTTTAAAGATACTTGCATTTGATATGATTTTAGGGATTGATTGGTTAACCACTCATCATGCTAAAATTGATTGTTTTCGTAAGGTTGTCAGTTTTCATATTCCTAACCAACCTATTATGCGAATTCAAGCAACCAAACCACTAAAGTCAATCACTGTCATATCAAGCCATAAAGCCATTCGTTTATTAAAAAACAGATGTCAAGCTTTCTTAGCCCATGTTATGGACTTGAACAAAAACACGTCAGATTTGAATAATATTTCTATTGTTAGTGAATTTCCTGATGTATTTTATGAAGAACTTCCTGGTCTACCCCCCGAACGTGAAGTTGAATTCTTTATTGATCTTGAACTGGGTACGAAGCCCATTTCTAAAACCACATATCGAATGGCCCCTATTGAACTTCAGGAGTTAACGGTCCAACTACATGAATTGTTAGATATTGGTTTCATTCTTCTTAGTACATCTCCTTGGGGTGCTCCTGTTTTATTCGTAAAGAAGAAAGACGGGAGTATGCGACTTTGTATTAACTACCGAGAATTGAACCATGTCACCATCAAGAATAGGTATCCACTACCTCGCATTGATGACCTATTTGACCAGTTGCAAGGAGCATAATTTTTTTCAAAGATCGATCTTCGTTCTGGATATCATCAGCTGAAGATTAAAACTGAGGATATTTCGAAGACTGCCTTCAAAACTCGGTACGGGCATTATGAATTCTTAGTCATGTCTTTTGGATTGACTAATGCTCCTGTTGCTTTCATGGATATGATGAACCGTGTATTCAAAGAATATTTGGATCAGTTCGTTGTTGTCTTTATTGATGACATCTTCATCTATTCCAAAAGCCATGAAGATCATGAGCACCATTTGAAGCTGGTACTTCAAAGGCTTCGTAAAAATAAGTTGTATGCCAAGTTGAAGAAATTCAAGTTCTAGCTTGAGGAAGTAGCATTCCTTAGGCACGTGGTGTCAAAACGTGGAGTATCTGTTGACCCGGCGAAGATTGAAGCAATACAAAGTTGGGAGCAACCGAAGTCGGTGACCGAAGTACGTAGCTTTTTGGGATTAGCTGGTTATTATCAGAGATTCGTGGAAGGATTTTCTCAAATCGCTACTACGTTAACTCAGCTGACTTGGAAAGATACAAAATTTGTATGGAGCGAGGAATTAGAGAAGAGTTTCCAAGAGCTTAAGAGGAGACTCATTTTGGCACCTGTTCTGACAATACCATCTGGTTTGGATGGATTTGTTATCTACAGCGATGCTTCAGGCAAAGGGTTAGGATGTGTTCTCATGCAACACGGGAAAGTTATAGCCTATGTCTCGCGACAACTCAAAGAATATGAGAGGAATTATCCTACTCATGATCTGGAGTTGGCAGCAGTCGTGTTTGCGTTGAAAATCTGGAGACACTACCTGTATGGGGAGAAAGTGGAGATTTATACGGATTATAAAAGCCTCAAATATTTCTTCACCCAAAACGAACTCAACATGCGGCAACGACGTTGGCTCGAGCTGTTGAAGGATTATGACCATAACATTCAATATCATCCTGGAAAAGCAAACGTTGTAGCTGACGCATTGAGTAGAAGATCATATGCGAGTACGAGTGCAATGTTGTTAACACAAAGGCCTATTTTGTATGACTTGCAAAGGATGGAGATAGAAGTAAAGGCTCCAAGTACCCACGTGATGATATCAAACATACGAGTAGAACCGACTTTAATCGATAAAGTTAAAGTCGCTTTCAACCTACGGATCAACATGTCGTATGAAGAAGAAAGTGCAAGAAGGTGTTATTCCAGAAGCAGGAATCTATGAAGAAGGAATACTTCGAGTCAACTCCAGACTTTGCATTCCTAACGATTCTGACTTGAAGCATAGAATCATGATCGAGGCACACAACACACCATTTGCAATCCATCCTGGGAGTACCAAAATGTATCATGGTCTTCGACATACATTTTGGTGGAGCAATATATGAAGAGAGATCACGAAGTTTATCTCGAGGTGTTTAACTTGTCAACGTGTAAAGGCAGAGCATCAAGTGCCAAAAGGTCCATTGCAACCACTTGAGATTCTGGAATGGAAGTGGGAACATATTACTATGGATTTCGTTACGGGTTTTCCCAAGGTTTCTCAAGGCATAGATGCGATTTGGGTTATTGTTGATAGATTAACCAAGTCTGCTCATTTCTTGCCTATACATGAGACTTATTCCCTTGAACGTCTTGCTCGTATGTACGTGAATGAGATTGTGAGATTACATGGCATGCCAGTATCCATAGTTTCGAATCGTGACCCAAGATTCACTTCACGATTTTGGGTTAGCTTGCAGAAAGCTATATGCACGGATTTATGATTCAGTTCGGCATATCATCCTCAAACGGATGGGCAATCGAAAAAGACTATTCAAACCCTTGAAGATCTATTAAGACTTTGTGTCCTAGATTTCAAAGGAAGTTGGGATAAGTACTTGCCATTGGTGGAATTCTCCTACAACAATAGTTATCAAGAAAGTATAGGCATGGCTCCATTAGAGGCGTTGTATGGACGAAAATGTCATTCTCCAGTATGTTGGTACGAGGTGGATGAAGCAACGTTGTTGGGACCAAAATTAGTACGCATGACTACGGAAAAGATTCAAATGATCCGGCAAGGTATAAAGACCTCACAAGATCGAAAAAAAGAGTTATGCTGATCTTCATCGAAAGGACGTGGAATTTAATATTGGAGATCATGTACTGTTATGTATTTCTCCATGGAAGGGAGTTACAAGATTCGGGAAGAGAGAAAAGCTCAATCCACGGTTTGTTGGTCCATTTGAGATTCTTGATCGAATATGAAATGTGGCCTATAGACTCGCATTACCTCCAAGCATGTCTCATGTTCATAATGTTTTTCATATATCTATGCTTCGTAAATATGTGAAAGACCCAAACCACATTATTGTGTTAGAACCAGACGAGATAGCCGAAGATTTAACGTATGAGGTGGTACCTGTCAAGATCTTGGATAGGAAAGAGCATGTCCTACGAACAAAGGTTATAACACAAGTCAAGGTTTTGTGGAGGAATCATGCTATTGAGGAAATGACCTGGGAGTTGGAATCGGAAATGAAAGCGAGGTACCCTCACCTTTTTGAAATACCAGGTACGTATGTCAATTTCGAGGACGAAATTTCATAAGGATGGGAGGTTGTAAGACCCCAACTTATTATAAATAAGATTAATTTTCCTCTATTCATTATCTTGAAATAATAAGGAGTTAATTTGATATAATGCTTTGGTTATGGTTGAAATGTGCAAATTTTACAAAATAAGCAAGTGGTTATAAAATATTCATTTTGTCGGGCAATATTCGTTTGGTCATGGAATATTCTTGCTGTCGGGGAATATTCGTACGACGACGCAGCCATTTGTGGGCCCCATAATAGAATAACTGTCAGATGAAGAAAACGACAAGTTTGAGTTTTTATAAATAACGGTAACGTAATTATTACTGAATTAACAATTTGTTGGATTACACGGTGGTTAAAATACAAGATGTCTGGCGTGGTTTTTACGAAGTAGAGTACGGTATTGAACAATATTTTTGAATTATTGATTCTTACGTAAGAAGGCACTACTCAATAATTGTTACAGTAATTACTGTTTAATATTTTATTTTATTGATTCAATAATTGCTGCGTTGATATTTTATATTATTGATGTTTCAATAATTGTCATTGCACAGTAGTTCCCATTATTGGATCAATAATTCATATTATTTGAATAATATTATTAGATAGCATTCTTGGTAATGTCTAAGGAAGTTCTGTCTAAGGAAAGGTTTGGTCACCTAATTGCGCGCTAGTAAGGAGAAATCCTTATCGGAAAGCCCCCTCTTTCCTAGGAACGACCTGGTTGCCATAATTGTGATTCTGTAATATTTTTTGCGAATAATTAATTATTGATTTATATGATAAGGAAATATTTATTTTCTGTAGATATAAATGATGGATATATTTATTTAATGTGGATATAAATGGAGGATTTTTTAGAAAAGTGGTAATTATTGAAAATTGATATTTTATCTTTTTTGATAAAATAATTCATTCAAATATATTATTATAATATTACATTATAATAGTATAATGTGATAATATAATAGTATAATTTTTATAATTTAAATGGTAATATTATTTTTTGACATGTCAATTAAATGGAGTAAAGATGATCAAATTGAATTAGTTTTCAAATTGAATTTGAATTCTTTTATTTTTTTTTTCAAAAACATTTGATAAATGGGGTGGGTGAGCAAAGTTGGAAAATCTTGGTTCAAGTAAGGTGTGCGTAGAAGAGAAGAAAATAATAATATCATTTGTTTATTTTAGTCTCATTTGGCGTTCTAGCATTTTCCTATAAATAGGTGCTTAGGTTAGAATTGAAAATCACACCAGAAACAAGTTTTTTCTCTTTATATTATCGAGCGTATTATTATGAGTATTTTTCAAGAGTATAAGAATACTTTGAGCGTAGTTTTTCTGCAAGATTTTTTTAGAATAATATCCGATATTCCAGGCAAATCTAGTTTCTACTAAGGTAAAGGATATTATTTTATTGCTTCTATAATTCCTGAAATGATTAGAAATTTCGCTTCATCTAATATCATTTCATAGGAATATTGGTCTAAACTTTTTATCAAATTTGGAACTTTTTATGACTGGGTACTGTTTATGGGTACTGTTCATACGGTACTGTTCACGGGTACTGTTCACAAAAGAAAAAAAATTATTTTTTTTTCTTCCAAGTTATCTGTTGTGACCCTTATTCTTGAAATTTAATCCATATTTTGATCTTCATTCTTGAATTTTACTCCATTATGGTTTATTATGGAGTATTTTTAAACTTGAATTATCTAAAGTACGAATCTCTAATCTTTGTCCTTTTGTCTCACGGAATTCGTTCTCTAAAATATTTTTCATCATCCTCAGTCTTTAATGGTGATACTTGATGAATATCTTTGGCCTGTAGTGTAAAGATGAATGATTACCTGATGAATATCTTTGGCCCGTAGTGCAAAGATGAACAGGTGTTGAGATGAACATGACCAACTAGTGATACAAATGAATATCTTTGGCCCGTAGTGCAAAGATGAATGTTTGATGCAAGATGTATATTGATTGATGTTACAGGGATAAAATATTGATGATGGACTTTTAAATTCATAGATGATAGTAGATTTCATTCTCTACTTAACTATTCCAATGAATTGTTATTTCCGCTGTGAATATTGATTTAAAACTGGTTGTCCATTATATTTTATCTGATTTGTTGAAGGCTAAAGATAAATTGTTGTTCTTTATCTTAGTCATAATATTCTTTACTGGGCTAGTTGAGCTCACCCTTTTCCTTTTTGTTCCATTTTTCTTCTCAAGAGGTTAGAATATAGCAGGATCTAGCCGGGGTATGGAGTGATGGTTCTAGAATGTTATTTTAGCAGTCCTCACTATTTTTGTAAAATACTGTATCAATAATTGTAATGAGGACTTATTTGAGTGTGGTTATTATCTAGAAGACAATATTTGTATTTAAACTCACATCATGTGTTGTCGTATTTTGCACGACAATTGTAATAATAAAGTTGTAGTTGTTGTCGTATAACACATCATGCTCTTTGCAATAAATATTTAAAACAGTTAATCATCAAGTTCACATAGCAAATAGGAACTGAAAGACTTGCCTGATCCGTAGTTTATGAACTACGACTTAACTGCTTAACGCTTATCTGCACTTCGTGTATTCCTACACAGTTATATAATCATGGATTCACATCCATTAGTCATATATTTCATACATTCTTAATATAATAGTAACGTTACATTGTTTCCTAACTAGGTTTGTAAAACCTTCATTTCACTTTCTCATCATACTCTTAAAATAGCTAGGCATGTATAATTATACCTTAACCATCCGTAATTGACATCAAATAGGTTGTGATCTATTTTCAAGTTCACATTCAAATTACTTAGCTCCATAATGATTTATATCAATTAATAAGGCATAACAACTTTCTTTAACAAGATTTGATGTTATAAGCTTTTAAACCATATATTGGTACTAATAAGCCTCTAATAGTATGCTCACTTGTATCTATCTCATTTACATAGACATAACATATACTTTTAAAACATGCTTAAATATCTTTTGTCATGCTTGACTAGTTGAGTGCACATATCATTCATGTTTTAATACTTAGTTTACAAAAGATAATGGAGTTTGTCTTTGAAATCATTTTATCATTAATGATGTAGTATAGCACATATAAGACAACTTTTAAAACTCTTATCATAAGTAACTAAGTCATGATAACGTCTTCTCAAGTTCAAAACCTACCTCATGTAGCATTTATGCACCTTAGTTATATTATATCAAGTTTCTCTTGAAAACTTTTCTAACACAAGGTCTAACGAGTTTTATCATGAACAAGACACTATAAACACCATACCATGCTCATTTATATTTGAACTCAATCATGTATATAAACCACTAAGTTCAGAACTTATAGAACATAAGTTTCCACAAGGTTTGTTTTTTTTTTTCAAAATCTTCAAGTTTCTTTTCAAAACACATACTAAGTCATGCCAATGCTTTCTATTATGAGCAAGGAAATTTTATATGTCATGTATTATATCATGCATTTTCATGTTACATCACTTAGAATAACATATTCCATCGTCGGGAGCACTATACTTGCGTATGTGCTCGATCGACGCCCTCCGATCGCCTCCGAATACGTAATAGTCACAAAGATGACTATTTTTACCCTTCTTAAAAACCCCAAATTAAATAACTTAAAGAATAAAAGTTGTAGGTCTATTCATCCTCGTTCCAGATCATCTTGAATCACCTAAATCAGAGTTTGTATGAAAACGTTATGGCTGTTTTAGTAAAACATGTCCTGTCAGATTTTTTTACCAAAATTGGCTAGGCAGACTACCCCCCCCTCTCGAAAGCCAGGCGGGGTTTTTAATACTAGGGGCCAACCGGCGGGGTCCCATTTGCTAAATCGCGAATTCAAATTAGGCCTACAAACTACAACATACCAAATACCCAAATATGAATTTAAATGAGTTCATTTTCGATTCTATGGGTTTGTAACTCATAAAACTACAACATACCAAATACCCAAATATGAATTTAAAGCACATGTTCATACTAATTTTCATGTTTAGACAATTTAGCGAATTCGTTCACTACGAATTCGTTTCTCAACCGTTTCGATTCATTCAACTTTTGTTGTTTTCATTTTTTCACATACTAACATAATCCAACATCAATTTACAGATTATAACACATATTAGATATAAAATTTTGTACTTTCTTAAGCCATTTTCATACATAACCACTGTTATTTCAATTTCTTCCTACAAACCAATTTCTTGTAACCTAATCATCAAATAGCACTCACAAATGATGATTAACCGATTATAAACCATATACATACATGTATAACTCCCATGTGATAAGAAATTTACAGAAGATGATCATAAGAACTCAAACTATAAACATTAGAAGTAAAGTATACCTTCAAATCCTAGTTGTAGGCTTAGCAAGAGGTGGTGAACTCTCCTTCCACTTGGCAAAATCACAGAAAACTTTCTTTCTCTCTCTCTCTCAAAACCTCTGTATTTCCTCTCTTCCTCACCAAGCTCAGTACTAGCCTTAGAAAAAGAACGTGTAACATATAATCGACTCTAATCTCCCCCAACGTCGTCGGTGAAGAAAATAAAAAAGCGTCGATTCTGATAAACCAAAAGCCATAAAATTCAAGTTTGATTACACACAATATTATTTTAATAATATTATATTATATAGTTTTTATTTGATACACTTGTAACCAATTTACATAACTTACCATGATAATTATAATAATTATAATTTTTATTATAATTCTTCCGATGATTAATAAATAATCATATATCTAATTTAATTAATAAATTAGACTTAAACATCGCTTTATTTAATTTTCTTATTTTCTTTAATATTAAACAACTCATTAATTTAATTAATTCATTAAATTAAATCTTCAAAGAATAAAATTTACCTTTGCTTTAACTTAATTATCATACACACGTAACTAAATTATTATACCACAATTTCATAAATTATTTATTTTTCTCAATAAATAAATTATTTAAAATATTTATTTAATTAAATAAATATTTAAGATTAATTACAAACTTCATTTAATTCCTTCAATAGTTAACTCAACTATTAAACCTCACTTTCCCAATATATAAATATATATTTCTCTTCACATTAGATCACATATTTCAAAATATATAGCACGTATATATACATACTCAAACTCAAAACATCTCAGAATAAGAATTTTAATTATTAAATTCCTATTTTAATAACTTATAAAAATTTGGGTTGTCACATCCTTCCCTCCTTATAAGGATTCCGTCCTCGGAATCACCGAAACCCTACCTTACTAAGGTTTTCACAAAATCTCTTTCACAATTATCGTTGAATAACTTCAACACGTTAACTTAGCAAAAAGTTTTACATATATATATACTTCATTCATTTCTTCAACAACTTTTAGGTTTTATTACATAACCTTCAATTAAACACAGTCATATATCAAATATTATATATTCTTTAAATCATTCATTTCCTTTTCTAAGGATCGTTATCATAAACACTCGGGATATTACATTCACCCTTTCTCCTAAGAATTTCGTCCTCGAAATTTTATTTATTAATCTTTATTCATTCAATCTATCAAAATAGATTTTGCGTTAATACTTTATTCATTCATTGGGTTCTACAACTAAATTCTTTCTCTAAGGATCTTTCTAAGATCATCATATTCCTCACCTCTTCCTCTTCTACGATTTTCACATTTCTCTTTTTTCTGGAGTTTCAATTCTTTCTTAAAATTATTATGTTTTGCTTAATTTTCTCATCCTTTCCACTTTCACCTTTCAGAATAATAAGAAACTTCCGCAATTGCTCAATAATTGGGAAGCGATATGAATAACAGGAATTTAAAAGATTCCAAATCATGTTGAGGGTCATAAGACCTTGAACTACGTCCACGGTTATAAGTACTCTTTCAACTTAAACCTTAACAGTCATTAGACTATAGGGACTCCCGTACTTAGGGTTTTAAGCCCTTCGTACGATGTATTGTGCACATTGTCCACAATTATAAGTACTCTTTCAACTTAAACCTTAACAGTCATTAGACTGTAGGGACTCACGTACTTAAGGTGATCAACCCTTCGTACCATGTATTGTGCACAAACATCTAAACGCTTCCGCGTAATCCCCTATAAAAGGGTTGTTCATCTCAGCTTTTCAACATTTGAATCCGCACCAAAATAATTTGGTTTGGCATAACTTCTCAAGAAACACTTGAATTTTATGATCATCTTTCAATATTCGTCTAGCTGAATCAAATAGCATAGACTTCTACAATAATTCGGACATCAATCGAAATATATATACATATATATATATATATTCTCATAACTTAAAGAAATCTCAAATATCCTTTTATGGCGTCATGATTATAACGTTGTCTTACAACATTTCACCATAGTGGGCTGACAATTATATGATCACATTCAACACTAGGATCCATTGCACTGATGACTCCATCGTTTATCATATCACCCGATACATATAGTTAAAATATATTTTGAAAATTTTAAAAAAAAATCTTTTTTTTAGCCGAAACAAACAGCATAGATATGCGAATAATAGCACTGTTTTAAAAATTCTTTGGTTCACTAGTGTGATCCAACATTTTTTTCAAAAATTAAAAGTACAACCATCGGCACGAAGTCAATAAATCTCGAAAGTTTAGCATAGCTAGTAGATTTAGAATATCTAATTTTCTCCATCAATTTCAATCTTTATACTAAATATTCTTGTATTTCAACTTACCATCCTCCTATACCCCCAGTATAGTTCATCAAACTTTCCGCACATTGGAATTTCAGGAACTTGCCACAATAATATGAGTTTAAGAACCTATCCTAGTCAGACCATACGAATCCATCCGCTGAGGGGTTCAAAACATACCATATTATTATGAATCACAAACTTATCATATGCTTTAGTTTTAAGAACCGCACCTAATCCTAATAATATCTGACTAATCTTAATAGTTTCTAACTATCAAATATACACATGAGAAAAGAATCACCTTTTCACCACATATACATTGATAGTGCGACACCAACATTCCAATGATTATCAAAGTGATAAACTGAGCACAAGCACAAAACCCTCGCCCATACAAAGGTTTGTACAACTCATCCATCACATGAGTTCTCAATTAAAATCCCACCTAACTCTATCTTGCTTATAACTTTTTCTTTGCTCGATACAAATTTTTTGTACCTCATCATTTATAACTCCTCGCGAGTTTACCTCATACTATTTCATAGTACATTATCTTCATAACATCAAGCTATAATTATTCAAACATTACAGACCATCTTTCTTTTATAACTTAAACAAATCACGTCGTGATCTTATTCTATAATCATCTCCCTTAAAATTCTTTTCTTAACTCGTGATCGTTTTGTTTTACGATCCTCTTTTTTTCCCTTTTCATCATTTAAGACATTATTAGTTATCTTGGCTATTGCCATTTCTTATCTTTATATCTCTTCAATATTTTTCTTTAAATTTTCTTGTTTATATAACAATGCTTACTTTAAGAATTTCTAACTTCATTTACATTGCTCAACATTTCATTCAAGATCTACATTTTCATCATACGTATCCATTTTCTATACTTGATACACATCGAGTCTCTAATAGTTTCAATATGGTACGCTGAATGGTTTCCCATAAACAACCAATAAACTAGGTTCCAAGTTGCTAGTTCGTATATACCTCCGCTCTATGAAGGAATTGTTTAGCCCAGATACCATACATCAAGAATTAAAGAGTACAATTGTACCATACTTAAATATAACTTTTATTCTTAACTTCTTTAACATTATCTTCTTATAGACATTGTCTATTTATTATCACCTTACATCCTTATTATTGGAGTTGGGTAACCCCACATTAATATTCATTATAAGTATGCGAGATTCTTCTTTGAATCCTCTCACGCATGTTTTAATCCCTTCTTTATAAATTTCGCAAATTACTTCTTATTACTCAAACTCTATTTGAGCTTATTCTTCCATTATCTTCACATTCCTTCTTTAAGGTTATATAGCCTACTAGTACTCCTACCTAAGGTTTATAACCTCATGACTTTGATACCAATATAGTTGACCCCAAAATTTATACAATTTAATTCTCGACTTTAGTCATTAATAATACATTCAACCTCTAATTTTACATCATTAAACGATAATACAACCATTGAAATTTGCGGAATAATTAAAATTTTTTATTAAAAACTATCCTCGTTCCCAAAACCTTCAACATTTACATCTAAATATCTCAGAATCATTTTAATACTACAATAGTTTACATCACAAAAAGATATTACAATTCAACATTAATACATTATTCGGAACCTTAAAATGGTTCAAATAATAATAACACAACCAAAGTGTATAAATCTTCAAGTATCACATCTGATTCATGTCTTTCAAGTAACACATAACTTTACCTTGAATCTTGAACCTACAAAAGTGGTTATTTGTAAGGTTGAGCTCGACAGCCTAGCAAAATCTAACAGTTTTCATGCATCACATAACACATAATAACATGCTCAACATATAACATACATGCTACAGTTCATATAATAAGTATAAAGATTGAGTCCTTACTCAATCAGCATGCTTTATTCAATCAACATAGTCATAAATTGACTTTAAAATTTCATACTTTCAACATATATATAACACATCATGCTCTTTGCAATAAAGATTTAAAACAGTTAATCATCAAGTTCACATAGCATTTATGCACCTTAGTTCTATTATATCAACTTTCTCTTGAAAACTTTTCTAACACAAGGTCTAACAAGTTTTATCATGAGCAAGACACTATAAACACAATACCATGCTCATTTATATTTGAACTCAATCATGTATATAAACCACTAAGTTCAGAACTTATAGAACATAAGTTTCCACAAGGTTTGTTTGTTTGTTTTTTTTTTCAAAATCTTCAAGTTTCTTTTCAAAACACATACTAAGTCATGCCATTGCTTTCTATTATGAGCAAGGAAATTTTATATGTCATGTATTATATCATGCATTTTCATGTTACATCACTTAGAATAACATATTCCATCGTCGGGAGCACTATACTTGCGTATGTGCTCGATCGACGCCCTCTGATCGCCTCCGAATACGTAATAGTCACAAAGATGACTATTTTTACCCTTCCTAAAAACTCCAAATTAAAAAAGTTAAAGAACAAACGTTGTAGGTCTATTCGTCCTCGTTCTGGATCATCTTGAATCACCTCAATCGGAGTTTGTATGAAAACATTATGGCTATTTTAGTAAAACATGTCCTGTCAGATTTTTTTACCAAAATTGGCTAGGCAGACTACCCACCCCCCCCCCCTCGACGGGGCGGGGGTTTTTTGTACTAAGGGGGCCATCCGGGGAGGGGTTCCCATCTGCTAAATCGCTAATTTTGATCCCGAACACTACAGAAAGTCGAATTAGGCCTACAAACTCCTTTCTAATCATCATAACATGAGTTATACTCATCCAAATGAGTTCATTTTCGATTCTATGGGTTTGTAACTCATAAAACTACAACATACCAAATACCCAACAATTAAAATAAACATTTACTAACTCAAATATAAATTTAAAGCTCATGTTCATATTAATTTTCATGTTTTGACAATTTAGCGAATTCGTTCACTACGAATTCGTTTCTCAACCGTTTCGATTCATTCAACTTTCGTTGTTTTTGTTTCTTCACATACTAACATAATCCAACATCAATTTACAAATTATAACACATATTAGACATAAAATTTTGTACTTTCATAAGCCACTTCCCTACATAACCACTGTTATTTCAATTTCTTCTTACAAACCAATTTCTTGTAACTTAATCATCAAATAGCACTCACAAATGATGATTAACAGATTATAAACCACATACATACATGTATAACTCCTATGTGATAAGAAATTTACAGAAGATGATCATAAGAACTCAAACTGTAAACATTAGAAGTAAAGAATACCTTCAAACCCTAGTTGTAGGCTTAGCAAGAGATGGTGAACTATCCTTCCTCTTGGCAAAATCACAGAAAACTCTCTCTCTCTCTCTCTCTCTCTTCTCTCTCTCTCTCTCTTAACCTCTGTATTTCCTCTCTTCCTCACCAAGCTCAGTACTAGCCTTAGAAAAACAACGCGTAACATATAACGGCTCCCTTCCCCCAACGTATTATCGGTGAAAGAAAATAAAAAGGCGTCAGTTACAATAAACCAAAAGCTATAAGGCTGCGTTTGGTTACACACAATATTATTTTAATAATATTATATTATATAGTTTTTATTTGCTACACTTGTAACCAATTTACATAACTTACCATGATAATTATAATAATTATAATTTTATTATAATTCTTACGATGATTAATAAATAATCATATATCTAATTTAATTAATAAATTAGACTTAAACATCGCTTTATTTAATTTACTTATTTTCTTTAATATTAAACAACTTATTTAATTTAATTAATTCATTAAATTAAATCTTCAAAGAATAAAATTTATCTTTGCTTTAACTTAATTATCATACACACGTAACTAAATTATTATACCACAATTTCATAAATTATTTATTTTTCTCAATAAATAAATTATTTAAAATATTTATTCAATTCAATAAATATTTAAGATTAATTACAAACTTCATTTAATTCCTTCAATAGTTAACTCAACTATTAAACCTCACTTCCCAATATATATAAATATATATTTCTCTTCACACTAGATCACATATTTCAAAATATACATACTCAAACTCAAAATATCTTATAATAAGAATTTTAATTATTAAATTCCTATTTTAATAACTTATAAAAATTCGGGTTGTTACATCCTTCCCTCCTTATAAGGATTCCGTCCTCGGAATCACCGAAACCCTACCTTACTAAGATTTTCACAAAATCTCTTTCACAATTATCGTTGAATAACTTCAACACGTTAACTTAGCAAAATGTTTTACATACATATATATATATATATATATATATATATATATATATATATATATATATATATATATATATATATATATATATATATATATACCTCATTCATTTCTTCAACAACTTTTAGGTTTTATTACATAACCTTCAATTAAACACGATCATATATATCAAATATTATATATTCTTTAACCCATTCATTTCCTTTTCTAAGGATCATTATCATAAACACTCGGGATATTACATTCACTCTTTCTTCTAATAATTTCGTCCTCAAAATTTTATTTATTAAATTAGACTATTTTCATTCCCTTGATATCATCACACTTTAAACAAATTATTCCATAACAATTTCCAACTAAAATATTTATTTTAAATTTAACAAATATTCTAACTAAAATATTTATTTTATTCGATAAATATTTTAACTATTTACTAGATTCACAATCATATTACATTAACATATTAAATTTATATGTAATATGTATTAATTTCTCATCTTATTAAAACAAATATATTTACATTAACTCACTATTTTAATTAAGTGAATTAGTTGCCTTATTTATAAAATTTAATTCATTACAATTCAATTGCCAATCAAGGCATGATAATAATATTATATTATTTCATAATATAATTCTCAACTCTATTTAAATTAACCAATATTTATTCGATTAATTCCTTTTTTCACCATATTCCTTTACATAACATAGTAACATATTACATTTGTATGTAACATACATTACTCGATCTCTCATTTTATTAAAACACATCATAATAAGAATTTTATCCATTAAATTCTTATTTTAATTATTTTACATTAATTAACTATTTTAATTAAGTGCATTAATCACATTATTTATGAGATTTAATTCACAATAAATTCATTGCCATAAGGCATATAATTAACTTAATTAAATTACTTAACTCCATTTTCAAATAATTTCATTTACCTTCTTCAATAGTAGAATTAAATTAACTACTAAACCTCATTCTTCTAATATATATATATATATATATATATATATATATATATATATATATATATATATATCCCTTATATTCACACCAAATAATATATTTCACAATATATAACACATATATACATATATCCAAACTGAAAACATCTCCTAATAAGAATTTTATTTATTAAATTCTTATTTTAATAATTTTCAAAAATTCGGGTTGTCACAGAGACAGTCTCATGAAACATCAAATCAACTTGGAAGATCAACCCTAAGGAAAAACAAAGTTGGGAGCAGTCAAATCCCAGAGACAGCCCTGAGGGACAACCAAAAGCCACTTTAACCCCAGATATAACCTCAGGGCGCGCAAAGGTGGAATGTTGACAACACAACATAAAAACCACAGACATCCAGCTGTAGAAATGATCATCAAGAGCCATCACAGCAATCCCGAGTGCAAACAACTCAAAGAAAGCTCAACAAATTGCCTTGGAAGACCTAAAGATGCTATTCTGGTCATGGACCAATCTTCCTGGATTCAAAAAAAGGCAATTCATATGTCATTGTGTAGCTCTCGGAAAGAGCTTTCCAGAATGGTATGGCACATCTCCATAGGATTCTCGGATTGCATGTTATAAAGGTTTCAAGCAGCCTACATAGCGATCGAGGTGCACGTACTTCGAGGTAATAGGGCCCACCAGGCCCAACCGCAGGTCTACCTGTGACTGTCCGGGCTATAAATTAGCCCCCCATCAGCTCATTTGATTATAAGTTTGAGAGAGAGAAAATCTGAGATCTAGAGTGAGAAATAGATCTTGTTAGATCTAGCTTTTAACCGGTTGAAAAGTTGGAAAACCTGAACCATTGAGCTAGAATGGCTAAGATACGGATAGATCTAGTTTTCTTTCTAGGTTTTATAAATATTTAGCAACCACGTGACCTTAGATCTGTATCTAGAGGAAACGGTAATCTTTTTACTCACGTATAAGTATTTAATCAATAAATCTATTGTCTAGCGAAGTTTTTAAGTTATATGCACATAGTATGTTTAAATATTCATTTTGCAAGCTTTAAATAAATTTAATGTGAGCCTAGAAACTACAATGGATTGAAGATCCAATTAATAGATTTAGGTCCGGTTCTAGTGATGGGCTTGTTTAAAGTAGTATGCACACAAGCCAATCATATTTGATGATAAAACATATACTTTGTAACAATCTTATTCATTTATTAATAAAACAATTGTTTAATTAATAAAACAATTGTTTAATTAAAGACTTTTAATATATCTACATGGTGCTATTTTATAATATGAGATAAACCCATAGTTTTGAGCAACGCTTTTAGAATCATGATGATGATCATGCTAATGAGATCTAAATTCTTGGATAGCTCACAAACTAAAATTGTTCCCAATCGTTGGATTACTAAAAAGGGGATTAGTGAATCTAGATAGATTAGTACATACATTGTTTGCTCATTGGATGAGAATGATTGATCTCATAATCATTTATGTGAAGACACTAAAGCAAGTATGTAGATGCTTATTGGAAAATAATAAGTTCACCGACCATGGCTTGCTAAGGAATACCTAATGAAGTTTTATTTGCCTGTCAATAGGACATCCTGTAGTGATAGTAGTACAAGTGATCCTTAGACTTAAGATCATCATAGTATCTTATGTATGATGAGTTATACTTTGACATATTCCTTAAGATCCTTAGGGTATATCAAAGGGTATGCTAGGGTGTAATAAGTTGTACATGGAGATAATGTATGATCAACAAAGAATTTATCGCTCCTAGTAAAAGAAGAGAATGTACTATGTGATTTGATAAATGACAACTCAGTAGTCCATGGCCAAGGAAGAATGAAATTAGAAAGGAGTTTCTAATTTGCATTATTTGGAGTTATGCATTTAAGAATCTAAATATATATAATTAAATAAAATAAGACTTGACAGAAATTTCATGCCTTATATTTAATTGGGACATTGTATGGTGGAAAGATTGAATTGTACGGTAACTATTTACTCAAAGGTTCTTTTATGATTAATGTTGAAATCTATATTATCTGAAAAGTTGTTGATCGCTAAGGAGGGTTATCCTTATTGTAGAATAAATGTTATTTATTTAAATAAATTAATAATTTAATTTATTTATTTAAATAAGATTAGAATTGTATTAATTGATTTATTCACAACCGGTTTAATATGGAAAACCTAAAGGGACACACCATAAAAGGAATAATATTTATTTAAGAAGTAAAATGCATAATTGTAATAATAAGTTAAGTATATTTAATTTAATCTATGGTGATAGAATAAATTAAATAACTTAATATTATTATTTAATATTTTAAAAATATTAAATATAAATTAATAAGAGGAGTCTTATTATTATTACTATTATTATTATTTAATTCCTAAAAAGAAGTTTGAGAATTAATTAATAAAATTTATATAGACACTCGAAATTTTCTGCACACCTGTTACTAACATTGCAGGAGGGCAGATTCGTCTTTCGGAGATAACCTTGGAAGACAGCTCACATCCATTCCGGATACTACCGGAAGTTCTGTTTCAACCCTGGAACACACACCGGGAATATCAATTCCAACCTCGAAGATAACCCCAAGTTTCGTCCTTGGAGATAACCCCAGGGAATGTCATTGTAGTTTCGGCGATAACTCCAGAAATGCTTGTTTCAAATATATGCGATCAGCTTCAATCTCAGACCTCCTGCTGAGGCACTCATTCCAAAGACCCGGAGCTAACACCGGGAAGACAGGCACACTTACAGATGACCCTGCGGAATTCAAACACTTGCATCAGTCCAATCTCATATGTAACCCTGAGCAACGTCTGCTATCAGCCCAAACCGGAGATAACCCCGGTGAGGAGCATAATCGTCATCTTGCCACCTCAACCCCAGTGCACCGTCTCAACATTTCATACATACATTTCTACACAACAATGTCCCACAAGAGCCAAGGAGTTCCAATCCCGAGTGACTATTACGCATAGTAGCACACCGGATATAATTTGAAGCTTGAAGACCATGGGCATGGTCTGTAAGACACCAGTTTATTATAAATGAAATTAAATTTCCTCTATTTATTATTTTGAAATAGTAAGGGTTGATTTGATTAATGTGGTTAGTTATGGGTAAAATGCACAAATATTTTAAATAAGCTTGTGGTTATAAAATATTCATTGTTGTTGGGGATTATTCATTTGGTCGTGGAATATTCTTCTTTGTCGGGAATATTCGTGATTTACGGTACAGCGATTTTATGTGGGCCCCATAACGGAAAGCGATTGGATAAAGAAAACGACATAAGGATAAGTTGTTTATAAATAATGTAGTTATTACCAATTATCTTTTTGGAATACCCTTGGTTTAAAACACAAAAGAGTAGCTGCGGTATTGCACCAATTATTGATTCTTACATAAGATGGCACTACTCAATAATTGTTACGATGAGTTCTTGCTTCAATATTTTATTTTATTGATTCAATAATTGCTACGTTGATATTTTATATTATTGTTGTTTCAATAATTGTCACTACATAGTATTTTCATTATCAGATCAATAATTCATATTATTTGAATAATATTATTAGATAACATTATTGGCAATGTTTAGAAATTTCTGTCTAAGGAGAGGTTTGGTCTCCTAATTGCGTGCTAGTAAGGAGAAATCCTTATTGGAAATCCCTTTCTTTCCTGGGAACGGCCTGATTGTCGATATTGTGATTCTGTAATATTATTTGTGAATAATTAATTATTAATTTATATGATAAGGAAAATATTTATTTCATGTGGATATAGATGGAGAAAATTTTAAAGTGACAAGTGTTGAAAAATTGATATTTTATCTTTTCTGATAAATAATTCATTTAAATATATTATTATATTTTAATAATATAATAATGGTGATATTTTTACAATGAATGTGGGATATATGAGTATATGAAGAGGAGGAGTATTTTTGTTACTAAAAATATTTAAAACATGTTACACATGTTTGTGGACCCCATTTCTTGACTGAAATTTGATTATAGCTTGTAAAATCACCCGTTTATGGATTTCGGTCAATTTCTGTTTTGAATTTGGGAAAACTTAAACTTACAAAGTTGTAGAGAATGGAATTTTCTATGGAAAAGACATGAGGTTCAAATTTTTTTGACAAAAGGGCTATTTGAATTATTGAAGTTTCGAAGTTCCGAAATAATTGATTTCTGGAAGTTTTAATTATTTATTTTATGAAAAACGTTTTTCTTACTTTTTCTAGAAGGTGGGCATGTAGGAAATCTGATTTCAAAGGATACGTATGAATTTTGTTATTAATAATAATATTTTATTAAATTTTCTACTTTGGTGTTCTAAGCATTTTCCTATAAATAGGGTGCTTAAGTTAGAATTGAAAATCACACCAGAAACTGAAGTTTTCTCTCTTTATACTATTGAGCGTATTCTTGTGAGTATTTTGATAATTTGAGTGTTGCTATATGGTGCAAGTTCCTTCAACGTTATATCTGATATTCCAGCCAGAAGTACTATTCTTTTCGAGGTAAGGGATGTTATTTTCTTCTTAAATGATATTATTTTCTTCAATATCATTATGCCGAAATATTGGTGAACTTTTTAATCAAATTTGGAACTTTTTGTGTTGGGGTTACTATTCACGTATATGGTACTATTCACGTATACGACACTATTCACGAATACGGCATTATTCACAGAAAAATTAAAATATTTGTTTTTTGTCCAAAATATCTATTATGGATACTAGCTTTGATTGTATTTATGTTTTGATCATTCTTGAATTTTACTTCACTACGGTTATTTATGAGGTATTTTTGAACTTGGATTGTTTGAAATACGAATCCTTAATACTTATTCTTTTGTTTCACTGGATTCGTTTTCTTTAAAATATTTTTCATCATCCTCAGTCCTAAATGATGATATTACTGAATATCTTTGGCTTGTAGTGCAAAGATGAATGAATTTTTGAAGAATATCTTTGGCCTGTAGTGCAAAGATGAACAGGTGTTGAGATGAACATGACCGACTGATGAATATCTTTGGCCTGTAGTGCAAAGATGAATATTTGATTTAAGATGTATATTGATTGATGTTACAGGGATAAAATATTGATGATGGACTTTTAAATTCATAGATTATAGTAGATTTCATTCTCTACGTAACTCATCTATGAATTATTATTTTCATCGCGAATATTGATCTCAAAACTTGTTGTCTATTGTATTTTATCAGATTTTTTTTCCCTGTTGAATAACGATAATTTGTTCTATGTTATCTTAGTCATAATATTCTTTACTGGGCTAGTTGAGCTCACCCTTTTCCTTTTTGTTCCATTTTTCTTCTCAGGAGGCGAGATTGTAGCGAGTTCTAGTTGGGGTATGGAATGATGGTTCTAGAAAGTTGTTTAGTAGTCCTCACCATTTTTGTAAAATAATATACCAATAATTATAATAAGGACTTATTTGGGTGTGAATATTGTCTAGATGATAATATTTATATTTAAACTCACAATTTATATGTTGTATTAATAAAGTTGTAGTTGTTTCTGTACTATGTTATTGACGACTCAAAATGGGTGATGTATACCTATTTTGGGGGCGTCACATGGTCCCCTCTTCCTGACTTCGTACAACCTCTAATCCCATGTCATTACGTAACTCTCGACAAAAGCAGTCCGAAGATGGTCTTGTACACCTCGTTCGGATGCTCGGATTGAAGTTCTGCAAGTTCGAACAGACATCACAATGCACGAGTGCACGTACTTTGAGACGGCAGGACCCGCGGAGCCCGAGGCACCCCGGGCATTGCAGAGGTGCATCTGCTGATTCAAAGTAAAGTACACTTAGGGGCTCCCAAATCTATAAATATAGAGCTTGGGGTGGCCATTTATAAGAGAGAAGGAGGCAAGGAAGCCCTTTCCAATTTTCTCTGTACACACCCCATATTGAGTGCTTTCTCATTTTAAACACCTGTTAGCTCACATATAGCTATATTTTACCTATGGGAGCTGAGTGTTTATCCATCTAGAGTCAAAGAAGCCTGCCTTGGTTGCCCACTGTAAGCCTTCTCACACTCTATAAAGCCTTTCTCTTCATTTTTGCACACACTATTCTTCATATTGAGAGTCGTGTTACGTGTATGCCTGGACTTGATTAAAAGGGTTTTATTTACATACGTATATATATACTTATATATGTATATTTATATATATGGACTAACATTATCGAGTTATACCTCGATTGAGCCTAGACTTATGTCTGGAGCATTTACTTGCTTTTGTATATATATTTATATATATACTTATATATATGAACTGTTGTCGGATTATATCTGATGAGCCTGAATTTTACATCCAGAGCGTTTACTGATTATATATATATATATATATATATATATATATATATACATTTCTGTTAGGCCTAGAGTTTACTTCGTGGCCTTTTACTGCTTTCTTTACATTTAGTCCCGCCTGGAGTTTACTTCGTGGCGGTTGATCGCATTTATTGCTTTATTTACTTTTCTGATCCCCCCATGAAGGTGCTTCGTGGTGGTTGATCATGTCTCTATATATATATTTATCGCTTTTATATATTTACATTTCTGATCCCCCATGGAGGTGCTTCGTGGTGGTTGATCCACCCACACACATACACATTCATATAACAGTTTCTTGAAAAGTGGCGATCACTGTGGCAACACGGATGTCGGGGGGTGCCTAATATCTTTCCTTCGCATAATCAAACCCCCGAACCCAAATGAATCTCGGTTTCATAGACTCGTTTAGTAGTGTCACATCATTGGGTCAATGTGCAAACCTTTTCTCGGTTGCATTAGTGCAACCAGTTAAAAACACCAACTGGCGACTCTTATAGTCAAATCGTCGACATGATACATGTCGGACCTTTTTCACTTATTTTTTCAAATAAATCTCACCAAACATGAGAACACCAAAAAATAAGAAACGAAAAGGGACAAATAATAATCCCGTCGTCGACAGGTGGAGACTCTGCTGGGGACACCAGTAAGAGGGTTTAAGCCGCTACTACAAGCTTTTCATAACTGTTATATGCTTGTGAGTGAATGTTGCATTTACATTTATGATGAATGTGTACGAATGCATTTTAATTACTGCACTACAATATATCTATCTATGATATTAGTGCTTCGCACATGTCATCATTTTCATAAATGGTGAGACACGTTGTATGTGAATGTATGTTGTGTGGTTCCTCCACCAGGAGGCTATCCTGTCGGTGTTTGATTACTGGACTCGTAGGGATACTAATTCCAACGAGGCTCAGGAAAGGTACCACCCAGATTCGCTCCAGTTGAAAGACCGGATTAGCTTCCCGTCAAGTAGATTGCGATGATCTGGGGACCTTCATGCCAAAAAGTCGTGAGAGTAACCCTAAGATAGGTCAGCCTCTGAAAAACCAAACGCGGAGGAAAGTCTCTTCATGCTTTCCATTTTCTATTACTTGTAAAAGCATTTACTTCTAATTTTATTCCATGTTCATCTTTATGTAATGGAAAATATGAAGAATGTAAGACCCCGAATTTTATGAAATGAAAGTATTCAATTTTCTTATAATTATTATTTCATTTAGTAAATGGTTAAATTGATAAAAGGATTAAAATTAAGGGTGATATGTGAAAATTTTGCAAAGTAAAGCAAGTTGTTATAAAATATTCGTTTAGTCGGGAAATATTCTTTTTGTCGGGGAATATTCGTACGATGAAATAATCATTGGTGGAACCCACAACAGAATTATTGTCGGAGTTAATAAACGACAAAATTATCTTTTTATGAAATAACGGCGGAAGTTTTACCGTTAACTGTTAGAATACCCGGTGGTTAAAATATAGTAATACGCGTTGTTACATAGTAGCACACGGTATTGTACAGTATTTTTGAATGATTGATTATTACGTAAGAAGGCACTACTTAATAATTGTTACAGTAATTACTATTCAATATTTTATTTTATTAATTCAATAATTATTGCGTTGATATTTTATATTATTGTTATTTCAATAATTGTCACTGCACAGTATTTCTCATTATCAAATCAATAATTCATATTATTTGAATAATATTAATAGATAGCATTATTGGCAATATCTAGAAAGTTCTGTCAATGAGAGGTTTGGTCACCTAATTGCGCGCCAGTAAAGAGAAATCCTTATTGGAAAGCCTCCTCTTTCCTAGGAATGACATGGTTGTCATTATTGTGATTCTGTAATATTATTTATGAATAATTAATTATTAATTTATATGATAAGGAAATATTTATTTTATGTGGACATAAATGATGGATAGAAAAAATATAATCGGTGTTCTTAAAGCTCTATTGCGTGAGTTATAATTTTAATTTGACCGTTGGATTGTTGTGATTTTTGGATATGTTATGCATATATAAGTTGAGTATTTGTCCACAAATTTTGAACCGTTAAAAATTAGCGTATGATTTGTTATGAATTTTAAGAGGTGTTAAAAATCATCTGTTTGTGGATTTCAGATATTTTCTGTTTGGAATTTGGAAAAACTTTCTTCTGTAAAGTTGTAGAGAATTCGATTTCGTGTGGAATGGACATAAAATTCATATTTTTTTGATAAAAGGGCTATTTTTTATGAATTATTGAAGTTTTGGAAAATAAATATTTTTATTAAAAACATGGTGGACCCCACTTTTTGGTTGGTGTGGAAAGTTGCTGATTTTGGTGGGACCCACTAGTGGTGGCTGAGTTTTGGTCAAGAAAATGTGCGTGGAAAAAAATAAATAATATTATTTTATTATTTAGTCTCCTATGACGTTCTAACATTTTTGTATAAATAGGCGCTTAAGTTAGAATTGAAAATCACACCAGAATCAGAGAATTCTCCTTCTATAATCTTGAGCGTATTTCTTTCGAGTTTTAGAAAGCTTTGAGCGTACGAAATAGTGAAAGTTTTCTTCAAGAATATCCCCGCTATACCAGTTGGAATACTCTTCTTTTCAAGGTAAGTGATGTTATTTTTGTTCAATATTCGCTTGAAATAATATTTTCTTCTATACTCTGTAGTATGTAAGTAATATTATTTCGTTTCAGATTTCAAATCCTATACTCATTTTGTTAAAATTTTGGCTTCTAAACTCCATAAAATTAGTAGAATATCCTTGATATTTGCGCTTCATCCAGTATCTTTTCATGAAAATATTATTCTGAGCATTCTTGATAAGTTTTAACTGTTTCATGCCAGAGTACTATTCACGGGGTTACTATTCCTGAAGTACTATTCACGGGGTACTATTCACTCGAGGTACTATTCATGATAAAAATTTATTCATTTTCGGTCCAAATTATTTTTGGTACAATATTATTCTTGAATTTTACTCCACAAAGCAGTATCATGTTGACAATTTGGACGTTATTGATTTCTGGATAAATTAAATTATAAATCTTTAAAAATTTATCCTTGAACTTGTTTTATTGAATTCTTATATCATTGTCATCATCCTTATGTTTATATTATGTTGAAAGTCATCTGTGGCCTGTAGTGCATAGATGGACTTGGTATGATTATAACCAAGGATTATTCAGTATAATCATGACCGCAATGTTACAAATGATGTGTTAAAAGTCCTAATTGGCCCGTAGTGCATTGATGGACAGTTGTTGGCATGATCATGACCATTGATGAATACACGAATATCCTTAGCTCGTAGTGCATGGATAATTTGTGGTCGTGATACTAAAGAAATCCTTGGCCGTAGTGCAGGGGTGATTCGATGATGTGGATTATTTATTAAGCTGAGTCTCAATGATAAAAGCGATGAAAAACCTTTTAAATCATAGAAGATAGTAGATTTTATACTCTACTTGACTCTTCTAATGAATTGTTTGTTCCACTGCAGTTAAACTTGATGTTTGTTATATTTTATCAGTTTAACACTATTGAAGGCTAAAGATAAATTATTCTGCATTATCTTTGTCATAATATTTCTTACTGGGCTAGTTGAGCTCACCCTTTTGCTTTCATCGTCCTCTTCAGGAAATGAGAACGTAGCCAAGACTAGTCGGGGAACGGAGTGACGGTCCAGATGATAGCATTAGTAGTCCTCACTATTCTATGAAATAGTGTGATAATAAATGTATTGAGGACTCCATTTGAGTTGAATACTGTCTAGAAGACAATATTTGTTTTAAAACTCTCAGTTTATGCTTTATCGTATTTTACACGACGGTTGTATTATTAAGTTGTATTTGAATTTTGTACCATGTATTTGGCTACTCAAGATAGGTGATGTATACCTATTTTGGGGGCATCACAGTTGGTATCAAAGCTTAGGGATATGATCCATGGCTGAGATGTGAGATAAGATATAGGAGGGGAGAGATAGGGAATTCTTTCGCTAGTATGACCTACCTAAGTTTATTTGGTATTTAATTGGTCGGTCAGAGTATACGGATAATATGTGACATGTCAATTAACCCTTGTTTTGTGGCAGTATTTGAAAATGACATCGAAGAATGTTGAGAATAGCAATGGAGCATAGGAGACCGTTTAGTCTCCACAGATCAACAATCAGGATAATGTGTATCAGGAAGGCAACAATCCTCATGCAAACAACAACACTGACCAAATGATGAACGATGGAATGTTCAGAGGCTTTCTACAATTCATGCAACATCAGGCAAGAGAGACTTCTGTCCGAAATATAGGTTGAAACACTAGAAACTCTCTGACCAGTCCAACGCTAAATGATTCAAGGAGCTGACCACGAGAGGTTTTGGAGAGCCAAAACCACTTAAAGGCGAGACGTGGATAAAGCGAGATCAACGAGATATTTGATATCTTGGGATGCTCAGGAGCAAAGGTTCCTTTCCCACCTTCATGTTCATGAGGCGGAGGCAAAGTTCTTGGTGGGAATCAGAAAGTGTACTCAACTGCATGCAGACCAAGATGTCTTGGGAGAAGTTCCAAGAACTATTCATTTTTGGTCCAAATTATTTTTGGTACAACATTATTCTTGAATTTTACTCCACAAAACAGTATCATGTTGACAATTTGGATGTTATTGATTTCTGGATAAATTAAATTATAAATCTTTAAAAATTTATCCTTGAACTTGTTTTATTGAATTCTTATATCATTGTCATCATCCTCATGTTTATATTATGTTGAAAGTCATCGTGGCTCATGGTGCATAGATGGACTTGGTATGATTATGACCAAGGATTATTCTTAAGATAATCATGACCGCAATGTTATAAATGATGTGTTAAAAGTCCTAATTGGCCCGTAGTGCATTGATGGACAATTGTTATCATGATCATGACCATTGATGAATACACGAATATCCTTGGCCCATAGTGCATAGATAATTTGTGGTCGTGATACTAAAGAAATCCTTGGTCGTAGTGCAGGGGTGATTCGATGATGTGGATTATTTATTAAGCTGAGTCTCAATGATAAAAGTGATGAAAAACCTTTTAAATCATAAAAGATACTAGATTTTATGCTCTACTTGACTCTTCTAATGGATTGCTTGTTCCAATGCAGTTAAACTTGATGTTTGTTATATTTTATCAGTTTAACACTATTGAAGGCTAAAGATAAATTATTCTGCATTATCTTTGTCATAATAGTTCTTACTGGGCTAGTTGAGCTCACCCTTTTGCTTTCATCGTCCTCTTCAGGAAATGAGAACGTAGCCAGGACTAGTCGGGGAACGGAGTGACGGTCCAGATGATAACATTTGTAGTCCTCACTATTCTATGAAATAGTGTGATAATAAATGTATTGAGGACTCCATTTGAGTTGAATACTGTCTAGAAGACAATATTCGTTTTAAAACTCTTAGTTTATGTTTTGTCGTATTTTACACGACAGTTGTATTATTAAGTTGTATTTGAATTTTGTACCATGTATTTGGTTACTCAAGATGGGTGATGTATACCTATTTGGGGGCGGCACAAAGAATATTTGTGCATACATGACATGCTATCAAATAACACCCGTTTTTGCAGGATGATATTCCTAAAATGGACACATTATGATAACATTTACATTATCCCTAAGACTAAACTACATAAGTCTTTTATAGGGAAACAATTGGGCCTGTTACCTGCTCAAAATCCAAAAAGGCCACGAGCCTACAGCCAATCATGTCTTCTTCTGACCAATCTAATCCCGTTTCTCAAGAAGAATTTGACGAATTAAGTAAATAAATTACAGATTTGGTTGTCCTGCTTAAGGAATTACATCAGTCTACTCAGGGCTCAAAATTGCCCACACATACAGAATCCTCTACACAAGGAGGAACACAAGGTTTGGACAAAACAAATCCAGAACCTCAGTTGGATACGACCAACAAAGATCCTGAAAACACCCATCTCAAAGGAGATACAGACACCGGTGATATCAGGAAAAAGGACCTTCAAATGGAAGAAATCATCCGTTCTCTCAAAGGGATTGGAACACATGGAAGTGTTTCATATGCTGACCTTTGCATATTCCCTGGTGTTCATTATCCAGAGAAATTCAAAACCCCTAACTTTGAAAAGTATGACGGATTAGGGGATCCTTACACACATTTGAAGGAGTTCATTGGAGAACTTGGATCTTATGCGGAAAACGAGAAGCTCAGAATGCAGCTATTCCAAAAGAGTTTGACTGGAGAAGCCCGTTCATGGTATACCAGATTAGAAAACTGAAAGATCCATAGCTGGGAAGAGCTAGCTCACGCCTTCTTCACTCAATACAGTTTTCAATCTCAGATGGCTCCTGACCGGTACCAGATTACCATGGTCAAGAAACAGTCTAATAAGTCTTTCAGAGAGTGCGCTCAAAGGTGGAGGCGCCTTGCTGCTCAAGTTATTCCTTTCATGACAGAGTCAGAAATGGTCATGACTTTCATAGACATACAAGAAGCTCCTTTCTATGAGATAGTTTTAGCGGGTATTGGCAAACCATTTTCTGAAATGATCAAGCACGGAGAGATGGCTGAGATGGGATTCAAGTCAGGAAAGATTCAAGACCTAATCGTTCTTAAGGCAGTTGCTGAGCACATCCAGTCCGGAACTTATGGAAACAACCCCCGGAGGGTCCATAAAAAGAAAGAGGAGGATGTTTCCTTGATACTACAAGGTCAAAAAGGCAGTCAGAACATGCCTATAAAGAGGAGAAACTACTCCCCTTTTCAAGCACAATCTTCAAACCCTCCATTGCCTAAAGGTGGAGAAGGAAAGCGCCCTCGAATGTTCACACCCTTAGGGGACTAGCTCGAGAAAATTCTTGCTCTTTTGACTACTCAGAAGAAAATCACTCATCTTCTTCCACCAACCAACCCTAATGGGAGGGGTTTCAATGCTACTCGGAAGTGTGCTTATCATACCAGAGCACCTAGACATAATACTCAAGATTGTTGGGCCTTGAAACACAAGATCCAAGATTTAATAGACAACGGTGAGATCGTGGTTACCAAACCAGATCAACCTCATTGCAAGACAACCCTCTTCCTCAACACAAAGAAGAAGAGGTCAACATGATTAGTTAGAGCACTGGACAGAGTTCCAGTTTTAACAGTGAATCATCCCAAACCATCAAAGTTGGTGTTGATAAATGGGATTACGCAAAGTTCCAATTTTCTATGGAACGAAAGATGAAAGCTCTTTGTAAGAAAATTAATCAATTGGCAGAATTGGTGACCTATCAGCATCAAGTCACACGCCAGTTAGTCAGCCAGAAGCATGCCTATCTCCTTCCTTTTGTTATGAATGCTCCACCATCACCTTCAGAAAGCGAAGCTATGGAGGATAAAGTTGCGAAGAGAGCAAATGCTAAAGCCCGTAGGGATTTTTCCAATCAAAGGGAATTTACATACCTGGGCCAACCTATGGAGGAGATATTTCAGATGTTAATCAATGAAGGAAGAATTACCTCTCTTCTACCTCCAATTAATCCCCGTTCAAGAAGGTTCAACTATGATGGAGTATGTCAATATCATTCACATTCTCGTGGTTACAGCACAGAAGAATGTTGGGCACTCCACCACCTTATTCAGAATCTAATTGACAGCGGTGTCCTGCAACTGGCAGATGATGACACTATGCCACTCGAGAGTGGGAATACCTATCCTACCAAATGGAAGGGGCTAGTAGTAGTTATATCCACTGAGGCTGATGAGACTGTCAAACCATCTCCCATACAAGCAATTCAACTCAAAGGAGCTGACAATCCTTTGAAAGTGGCTGCACCAGAGGCAATTTCTTTACCCTTCACCACAATATCCTGTTGTCAGCTTACACAAAGTCCCATGGAATTATAAAGAAGCTGAAGAATCCATGTCTCATACTACTGCTACAGTGTCGAAGGAAAACCCACTGTATCTTCCTCAGAGGGTGATGAAGCACGCCATAAAAGCAAAGGGGAAGATTCCCATGGAGAAAATTGAGAAATTCCTTCGCATTATGGGCCATAATGAAGCCAAGGTGGTTTTAAGCTTGAGAGAAGCTCCACATCAGATCTCAATACTGGACTTGGTTTTCTCTTCCGAAGATCACAGGAAGATCTTATTGAAGGTTTTGGAAGAAGCCTATTTGCCAAAATCAGTGGATGCAGAAAAATTTCAACATCTAGTTGATCACATTTTCAACAACAATGTGATATCCTTCACTGATGACGGCATACCTCCCGAAGGGACCGGTCATTGCAAGCCATTGCACATTATAGTTTTGTCCTCCGAGTATATGTTAGCTGGAGTTTTAATAGATGGAGGTTCGTCTCTGAATATCTGTCCTTATGCCACCCTGGTGATGATGAACGTCAATCTCAAACAGATCCAAAGCAGCCATACGGTTATCAAAGCTTTTGATAGATCCTGGCGAAATTCTGTCAGAGATATTGAGCTGCCAATTGAGATTGGCCCAAATACATTTAATGTATCCTTTCACGTCCTTAAGATAGATTCAGGATACAACCTGCTATTAGGGAGACCATGGATCCACATGGCTGGAGTTGTCCCTTCTACACTACATCAACAACTCAAATACATTGTCTAAAATAGTCTAGTCACTGTCAACGCTGAGCCAGAATATCCTGAACAAGGAAATCTACCAATCCTCAGCTTCAATTCAGAAGTTGAGCCGGCCAATTTTCATACTTTGGAAGTGAGTAACACGCAATACCATCCTATTGGAGCGCCACTTCCCGTACCCAAGATTTCTGCCAAGGTTATGTCAACCACTCAAGAAATGATGTCATTGGGTCATCAGCCTGGACAAGGGCTTGGTAAAGATAAGCAAGTTATTAAGCACCCAATTCAAGTGTCCGGTCAAATTGGGACAACCGGACTAAGCTATTCTGCCAGTTCCAGTCATAGAAATCCTCATAAGCACAAGCAGATTCCGCAAGCTTCCACCACATGGCTATTTTCTCCACCTGTACCTCATGAGCTGATACAGTCTCCGGTAAAGGTGCCAGCCCATGTTATGGCTATGTTGTTTCCCAAACCAATACCATTTAAAGCAAAAGAGGTCCTGATTCCTGATCCCGAAGTGGAAGAAAGGGAACGAAAATGTAAACATGACATCTCCTTGATGATGTTAGGCATACGCATCATTGTCCATGATGAACATACAAATAGATACACCCCAGACGATGATTGCCAAGATGTTATGGTCATCATTCGTGAAAAGGAGGACGATGACAGCCCCTCCATCACTGCAGTCCATCAGGACTTTATCCTCGACAATTGAAGCAGCACTCCATGCATTGGTCGACGAGGGTAAAATTGGCAGAAATCCCTCTGCCCTATAGATAACTTTAATTGCTTACTTTTCTATACAGTATTAGCAGTTATTTTATCAAGTACATACTAACACTTGTGTATGATTGAACAGTTTCATATATTAAGTGAAAGCATATTTTGTTTCAGGACTCTGAATTTAGATGTGCATATACTTGCTGATAAGGTGCCTTTTCTCCACAAGGACTGTAACTTTGATGAAAAGTTGGACTCAGACTTGATGGAAATCCAAGAGGACATTGAGACACCTCAGGAGATTAAGGAATGGGTCACAGAAAAACCTAAACTCAACCTTGACCAAACCACTTCTTTCAATCTTGGAACCTTAGAAAGCCCTAAGCTAATCCAGGTTGGTTCAGACCTAACCCCAAACCAACGGAATGACATGGTTGCGTTATTAACCCAAATCCAAGATGTGTTTGCATGGTCTCATGAAGACATAGTGGGTTTGTCCACTAACATTGTCCTTCATCGCCTTCCCATTAAGGAGGGATTTAAGCCAGTCAGGCAAAAGCTCAGGCGATTGAAACCTGAGTGGAGTTTAAAGGTTAAAGAAGAAATTCTGAAACAATTTCAAGCTGAAATTATCATGGTGTCCACATATCCGGAATGGATATCCAACATTTTTCCTGTGCCTAAACCAGGAGGAAAAGTGCGAGTTTGCGTGAATTACCAGGATCTGAATAAATCTTGCATAAAAGATAGCTTTCCCATGCCCTTTATCCACATTCTTATTGACAATACTGCTCAATATGACATGTACTCCTTTGCTGATTGCTTTGCGGGGTACCATCAAATTATGGTCACTGAGGAAGATCGTGAGAAAACAGCTTTCATCACGCCTTGGGAACTTTTTACTATAGACGGTTGTCATTTGGCATCATCAATGCTGGGGCAACCTATCAGCGAGCCATGATGGCTCTTTTCCATGATTTAATGCATAAAGAGATAGAGATCTATGTGGATGACTTCATTGTTAAGTCCTAAAGGGAGGAAGACCACTTAGAACATCTCAAAAAGTTTTTCAATAGGTTACGTAAGTACAATTTGAAGTTGAATCCAGCCAAGTGTGCCTTTGGTGTTAAATCAGGAAAGTTGCTAGGTTTCCTAGTCAGCCACAAAGGGATTGAGTTGGATCCCACCAAAATCCAGGCCATCAAGGAAATGCCCATTCCTCATACAGAGAAGGAAATACGGGGATTTTTGGGAAGAATCAACTTCATTAGCAGGTTCATTTCTTAACTCACAGCAACCTGTGAGCCCATCTTCAAGCTTTTAAGGAAGAACTCCTCTATGAAATGGAACGATGAGTGTCAGAAAGCCTTCCTTACAATCAAAGATCAGCTGGTTAACACTCCTATTTTGGTACCTCTTTGGGATGGTGTTCCCCTATTCATGTACCTATCCATTAAAGACAATGTTATGGGCTGTATGCTGGAGCGGAAAGATGATAGAGGCCAAGAACGAGCTATCTATTACCCCAGCAAAAGATTCAGCATCAGTGAACACAATTACACTCTGATTGAGAAGACTTGTTGTGCTTTAGCATGGGCTTCCATGAGGTTACAACATTACCTCCATGGTCACACAACCCATCTCATATCCCACGTGGATCCTCTCAAGTATGTGTTTAGTAAGCCCATACTGAATTGTCAGTTGTCCAGATGGCAGTTGATCTTACAGCAATTTGACATCGTCTACGTGACGTAAAAGTCTATCAAAGGTTAAGGAATTGCGGATCAACTGGCCGCTGCACCTGCAGGGGATTATAAACCCTTGGAAACATATTTCCCCGATGAAGGGGTAATGGCAATTCAGCAACACCATCAGTATGATGCACGCCATACATGGAAAATGTATTTTGATGGAGTCATTAACACGAAGGTTCCGAACCGGAGCGCTTCTAGTATCCGAGACGGGGAGCGATATCCGTCGCCATCAAATTGTAGTTTGTCAAGACCAACAACACGGTGAGAATATGAAGGTCAGATCATGGGGCTAAAACTTGCCTGCTTCAATGGGCATCAAAGCGTTAATCGCTTTTGAGGATTCCAAATTGGTAATCAAACAATCCATAGGAATCTATCAAACCAAAGAACTACATTTTCTACCTTACCATCGACAAGTTTTACAGATGGCTTTGCAATTCGAAGAAATCTCCTTTCTACACATTCCTCGTAATAGGAATGATTTTGCGGATGCACTAGCAACGTTGGCCTCCTTGGTTCACATACCTGACAAGGAAAACATGCCAAGCATCACATTTCCATTACAAAATGCCCCAGCTTATGGGAATTATATTGGAGAAGTATCGGATGAGCTACCTCCCATCCACAACCCTTGGTATTAACATATCAAGGAGTATCTACGAGATGGATCTACACCCACTGAGGAGAGCCTGACTGAAAAGAGGCAGATACATCGACTTGCTATGAAATTCTACCTGAGCGGAGATGTACTCTACAAAGGCTCATGGATGAGATCCATGGTGGAGTATGTGGCCCACACATGAGCGGACCCCTACTTGTCAAGAAAGTCCTCAGAACATGGCATTATTGGCTTATGCTCAAAGCTGACTATGATGATCACGTCAAGAGGTGCTATCAATGCCAGATTCATGGAAATGTTATCCACGCCACTCCAAGGGAACTCCACAATATGAGTTCACCATGGCCCTTCTCAATGTGGGGAATGGACGTGATCGGGCCCATTGAGCCCAAAGCCAGTAATGGACATCAGTTTATCTTCACCATGATCGACTACTTCACCAAATAGGTAGAAGCAGCCTCCTTCCCCAGGGTTACCAAAGAAGTTATCATTGCTTTCATCAGAAACAATATCGTTTGTCGATATGGACAACCAGAGGTCATTGTGTTAGACAATGCTAAGAACCTCAACAACAAAATGACGGAGGAGTTATGCAGTAAATTCCACATCAAACACCTTAACTCCGTCATATACCATCCAAAGATGAATGGTGTTGTTGAAGCAGCTAATAAAAACATCAAGAAGATCATTTAGAAAATGTCCGCCAATCACAAAGGATGGCCTGACCTATTGCCTCTGACTTTATTAGCCTACAGAACATCAATACGTACTTCCACTGGGGTAACCTCCTACTCATTAGCCTATGGGATGGAAGTAGTGCTCCCCATAGAGGTGGAAATGGAATCCCTCAAAGTGTTGATGGATGCTCAGTTGGATGAAGACCAATGGGTACAAGACATGTATCACCAATTGTCTCTAATAGACGAAAGGCGAACCACGACTATCTTCCATGGTCAGTTATATCAGCAAAGGAACGCACGATCCTACAAAAAAAAAGTCCGGCTGTGAGACCCCGAATTTTATAAAATGAAAGTATTCAATTTTCTTATAAATATTCTATTTAGTAAATGGATAAATTGATAAAAGGTTAAAGTAAAGGGTGATATTTGAAATTTTTTCAAAGTAAGCAACTTGTCATAAAATAATCGGTGATAAAAGTACAGTAATACGCGTGGTTGCATAAGTACACGGTATTGATTACTGATGCTTACGTGAGAAGTCACTCGGTTTTATTCAATTATTGTCACAATATTTTATATTATTAAATCAATAATTTAAACGACAAAGTTATTCATATTATTATTTGCAATATTGACAATATCTAGAAGTTCTGTGAAGGAGAGGTTTGGTCACCTAATTACGCGCCAATAAAGAGAAATCCTTTTCGGAAAGCCCCCTCTTTCCTGGGAACGACCTGGTTGTTAAATATTATGAATTATAATATTAATGATGAATAAGTTCGTGTTGATTAAAGATGAAATTGATAGTTCCATTGTGTTAAAATTATTAGTGTTAGTGAAGATCGATATTTATTTCGATAATAATTAATGTCTGGAGGTTATATTGACCAATCGGGTAATTAATCGAATAAATGAGGAATTAATTGCTATTAATTCACATAATTATAACTATTTGTTCACATGTGTGTACTATTGATTCACATTCTTGTACTATTAGGGGAGGTGGTGCAAGATTGATAATACTTGCATGACTAAATTAAAAATGGAGGTATAGATGAAGGTACTATACTGTAATTAGTTTTTTTTCACATGATTATACTATTGAGTCACATGATTTTACTATTGATTCACATGATTTACTATTAGGGGAGGTGGTGCAAGTTTGATAATACTTGTAGGACTAAATTAAAAAGGAAGGAAAAGAGGAAGGTATTATTCTGTAATATTTTGAGCCCTAAAATGTGCAATTATCAAAACTATATTTTCCTATAAATAGAAGTTCTTTCTTCCTTCATTTCTCACCAATTCACTAAAGCAATAGAGCAATTATTATAGAAAGAAATTATAGAGAGAAAGAAGAAGAGAAGTTTGCTACCTCACTATTCCAGTATCCAGTTTTCTTCTAAGGTAAGTGGTATTATTTCTTTCGTATTCATGAAGAGAATTATTTTCTTTCAATACTCGTAAGTGTTGTTATTCTATTCTTTATTATTATGTTGGAATAACCTATCTATGCGAAGTACCGCATACATGGTGAAATTCTTCTGTTATTCCATTCTTTATTATTCTGTTGGAATAACCTCGTCTGCATGTACATTATTGCATGCCTAGTGAATTCTGTTGTTATTCCATTCTTTATTATTCTGGTGGAATAACCTGTCTGTGCGGATTACGCATGACCTGGTTCCATTCTTTATTTTTCTATTGGAATATCCTATCTGTGCGGATTACGCATGACCTGGTTCCATTCTTTATTATTATGTTGGGAATAATCTATTTGTGCGGTCTATTGCATGCATGGTGAATTCTTTTGTTATTCCATTCTTTATTATTCTGTTGGAATAACCTGTCTATGTGGATTACCACATGCATGGTGAATGATCCGTTGTATTCATTCTTTATTAAATTATGGAAATGATCTGTCTACGTGGATTACCGCATCTGGGATATCATTTGTTTTGCACTCGTCACGAAATATCATTTTCTTTGGTATTTTTCTATTACGAGTTACTATTCAGGGGTTACTATTCGCCCAATTACTATTCACTCTAGTATTATTCACTCGGGTATTCGGGGCACTTTTCGTGCCGAAGTACTATTCATGAGTTACTATTCACGGGTTATTATTCACCTTATTACTATTCACTCTAGTATCATTCACTCAGGTATTTGGGGTACTTTTCATGTCAGGGTACTATGTATGGGGTACTATTCCTGAAGTACTATTCACGGGGTACTATTTACCCGAAAAATATATTTCTTTTCTGTCCAAATTATTTTTGGTACATGAATATTATTCTTGAATTTTACTCTACAAAGCAGTATCATGTTGACAATTTGGATATTTTTAAACTTTGGATAAATTTAAAGTCTTCAATATTTATCCTTGATTTCGTTGGATTTGATTTCTTTTGATTATTGTTTATATCATTGTCATCATCCTCATGCTTATATTGTGATGAAAGTCATCTTTAGCTTACGTGCATAGATGGACTTGGTATGATTATAACCATGGATTATTCGGTATAATCATGACCGTAATGTGACGAATGATGTGGTGAAAGTCCTCATTGGCATGTAGTTCATTGACGGACAGTTGTTGGTATGATTATGACCGGGGATTATTCGGTATAATCATGACCATTGATGATTACATGAATATCCTTGGTAGTAGTGCGGGATGATTTGATTTTATTTATTAAGTCGAGTCTCAAATGATAAAGTTGATGAAAAACTTTTTAAATCATAGAAGACAGTAGATTTTATGCTCTACTTGACTCTTCTAATGGATTGTTTATTCCGCTACAGTTGTTGATCTAAAACTTGTTATTCTATCAGTTGTTATACTGTTGAAGGCTAAGGATAATTTATTCTGCATTATCTTAGTCATAATATTTCTTACTGGGCTAGTTGAGCTCACCCTTTCTTTCACTGTTCTCTTTAGGAAATGAGAATATAGCTGGGACGAGTCGGGGAACGAAGTGACGGTCCATATGATAGCATTAGTAGTCCTCACTATTCTGTTAAATAGTGTGAAAATAAATGTAATGAGGACTCCATTGAGTGTGGATATTGTCTAGATGACAATATTCTTATTAAAACTCTCAGTTTATGTTTTTTCGTATTTTACACGACAGTTGTATTTGAATTTTGTACCATGTATTTGGTGACTCAAGATGGGTGATGTATACCTATTTTGGGGGCGTCACAGTTGGTATCAAAGCTTAGGGATATGATCCCTGGCTGAGATGTGAGACTAGAACTAGGAGGGGAGAGACGGGTAATTCCTTCACTAGTATGACCTACCTTAGTTTATTTGTTATTTAATTGGTCGGTCGGAATATAGAGATAATATGTGGCATGTCAATTAACCCTTATTTTGAAACTATATTCTAGAATGATATCCTCAAATACAGAGATGAGAAATGGGAAAATCATGATAAAGTGAAAATAACCGGAAAGGTACAATGAAAAAGAAAGCAAGGTATTCTCATCTCTTCACATATCAGGTACGTACGTAAATTTCGAGGGTGAAATTTCATAAGGAGGGGAGATTGTGAGACCCCGAATTTTATGAAATGAAAGTATTCAATTTTTTTTATAATTATTCTATTTAGTAAATGGTTAAATTGATAAAAGGTTAAATTTAACGGTGATATTTGAAATTTTTCAAAGTAAGCAAGTTGTCATAAAATAATCATGATAAAGTACAAGAATACTGGCGGGTTGCATAGTAGCACACCAGTATTGATTATTGATGCTTACGTGAGAAGTCACTTTGGTTTTAATCAATTATTGTCACAATATTTTATATTATTAAATCAATAATTGAGAGGACAAAGTTATTCATATTATTATTTGCAATATTGACAATGTCTAGAAGTTCGCTCGAGGAGAGGTTTGGTCACCTAATCAAGCGCCAATAAGGAGAAATCCTTATCTAAAGCCCCTCTTTCCGGAACGACTTTGGTTGTTAAATATTGTGAATTATAATATTAATGATGAATAAGTTCGTGTTGATTAAAGATGAAATTGATAGTTTTATTGTGTTGGAATTATTAGTGTTAGTGAAGATCGATATTTATTTCGATAATAATTAATGTCTAGAGGTTATATTGACAAATCGAGTAATTAATCGGATAAATGAGGAATTAATTGCTATTAATTCACATGATTATAACTATTTGTTCACATGTGTGTACTATTGATTCACATTCTTGTACTATTAGTAGAGGTGGTGCAAGATTGATAATATTTGCATGACTAATTAAAAATGGAGGTATAGATGAAGGTACTATACTGTAATTAGTTTTTTCACGTGATTATATTATTGAGTTACGTGATTTTACTATTGATTCACATGATTTACTATTAGGGGAGGTGGTGCAAGGTTGATAATACTTGCAGGACTAAATTAAAAAGGAAGGAAAAGAGGAAGGTATTATTCTATAATATTTCGAGCCCTAAAACGTGCAATTATCGAAACTATATTTTCCTAAATAGAATCTCATTCTTCCTTCATTTCTCACCAATTCACTAAAGCTATAGAGCAATTATTATAGAGAGAAATTATAGAGAGAAAGAAGAAGAGAAGTTTGCTACCTCACTATTCCAGTATCCAGTTTTCTTCTGAGGTAAGGGATATTATTTCTTTCGTATTCATGAAGAGAATTATTTTATTTCAATACTCATAAGGGTTGTTATTCCATTCCTTATTATTATGTTGGAATATCCTGTCCATGCGAAGTACCGCATACATGGTGAAATTCTTCTGTTATTCCATTCTTTATTATTCTATTGGAATAACTCATCTGCATCTTTGTCTATCGCATGCCCGGTGAATTCGTTGTTATTCCATTCTTTATTATTCTGTTCAATATCATTTCGTGCGGATTACGCATGACACGTTCCATTCTTTATTATTCTCATTGGAATATCCTCGTCTGCATCGGATTACGCATGACTTGCTTTTCATTCTTTATTATTCTCGTTGAGAATAACCCGTTCAGCGCGGTCTATCGCATGCATGGTGAATTCTTCATTATTCCATTCTTTATTATTCTGTTGGAACAACTTTGCCTATGTGGATTACCGCATGCATGGTGAATGATCCTTTGTATTCATTCTTTATTAAATTGTGGAAATGATCCGCTTACGTGGATTACGGATAATGGGTAAAAAAATCCATTTGCGCTTTAGATATTCTATTATATTCATATGGGATATCATTTCTTTTGTACTCGTCATGAAATATCGTTTTCTTTGGTATTTTTCTATTATGAGTTACTATTCACCCGGTTACTATTCACTCTAGTATTATTCACTCAGGTATTCGGGACACTTTTCGTACCAGAGTACTATTTACGAGTTACTATTCCCCTAATTACTATTCACTCTAGTATCATTCACTCAGGTATTTGGGGTACTTTTCATGTCGGGGTACTATTCACAGGTTACTATTCCCAAAGTACTATTCACGGGGTACTATTTACTCGAAAAATATATTTCTTTTCTATCCAAATTATTTTTGGTACATGAATATTATTCTTGAATTTTACTCTACAAAGCAGTATCATGTTGACAATTTGGATATTTTTAAACTCTGGATAAATTTAATGTCTTCAATATTTATCCTTGATTTCGTTTGATTATTGCTTATATAATTGTCATCATCCTCATGCTTATATTGTGATGAAAGTCATCTTTGGCTTACGTGCATAGATGGACTTGGTATGATTATGACCAGGGATTATTCGGTATAATCATGACCGTAATGCGACGAATGATGTGGTAAAAGTCCTCATTGGCCTGTAGTTCATTGATGGACAATTGTTGGTATGATTATGACCAGTGGATTATTCTTGTATAATCATGACCATTGATGATTACATGAATATCCTCGGCCGTAGTGCGGGATGATTAGATTTTATTTATTAAGTCGAGTCTCAAATGATAAAGTTGATGACAAACTTTTTAAATCATAGAAGACAGTAGATTTTATGTTCAACTTGACTCTTCTAATGGATTGCTTATTCCGCTGCAGTTGTTGATCTAAAACTTGTTATTCTATCAATTGTTATACTGTTGAAGGCTAAGGATAATTTATTCTTCATTATCTTAGTCATAATATTTCTTACTGGGCTAGTTGAGCTCACCATTTCTTTCATTGTTCTCTTCAGGAAATGAGAATATTGCTGGGACGAGTCGGGGAACGGAGTGACGGTCCAGATGATAGCATTAGTAGTCCTCACTATTATGTTAAATAGTGTGACAATAAATGTAATGAATACTCCATTGAGTGTGGATATTGTCTAGATGACAATATTCTTATTAAAACTCTCAGTTTATGTTTTGTCGTATTTTACACGACATTTGTATTTGAATTTTGTACCATGTATTTGGCGACTCAAGATGGGTGATGTATACCTGTTTTGGGGGCGTCACAGTTTGTATCAAAGCTTAGGGATATGATCCCTGGCTGAGATGTGAGACTAGAACTAAGAGGGGAGAGACGGGTAATTCCTTCGCTAGTATGACCTACCTTAGTTTATTTGTTATTTAATTGGTCGGTCGGAATATAGAGATAATATGTGGCATGTCAATTAACCCTTATTTTGAAACTATATTCTAGAATGATATCTGAAATACAGGAGATGAGAAATGGGAAAATCATGATAAAGTGAAAATAACCGAGAAGGTACAATCTGAAAAGAAAGCAAGGTATTCTCATCTCTTCACATATCAGGTACGTACGTAAATTTCGAGGGTGAAATTTCATAAGGAGGGGAGATTGTGAGACCCCGAATTTTATGAAATGAAAGTATTCAATTTTTTTATAATTATTCTATTTAGTAAATGGTTAAATTGATAAAAGGTTAAAGTTAAGGGTGATATTTGAAATTTTTTCAAAGTAAGCAAGTTGTCATAAAATAATCGGTGATAAAAGTACAATAATACGTGTGGTTGCATAGTAGCACACGGTATTGATTATTGATGCTTACGTGAGAAGTCACTCGATTTTATTCAATTATTGTCACAATATTTATATTATTAAATCAATAATTGAGACGAAAAAGTTATTCATATTATTATTTGCAATATTGACAATGTCTAGAAGTTCTGTCAAGGAGAGGTTTGGTCACCTATTTGCGCGCCAATAAGGAGAAATCCTTATATAAAATCCCCCTCTTTCTTGGGAACGACCTGGTTGTTAAATATTGTGAATTATAATATTAATGATGAATAAGTTCGTGTTGATTAAAGATGAAATTGATAGTTCCATTGTGTTGGAATTATTAGTGTTAGTGAAGATCAACATTTATTTTGATAATAATTAATGTCTGGAGGTTATATTGACCAATCGGGTAATTAATCGGATAAATGAGGAATTAATTGCTATTAATTCAAATAATTATAACTATTTGTTCACATGTGTACTATTGATTCACATTTTTGTACTATTAGGGGAGGTGGTGCAAGATTGATAATACTTGCATGACTAAATTAAAAATGGAGGTATAGATGAAGGTATTATACTGTAATTAGTTTTTTTCACATGATTATACTATTGAGTCACATGATTTTACTATTGATTCACATGATTTAATATTAGGGGAGGTGGTGCAAGTTTGATAATACTTGCAGGACTAAATTAAAAAGGAAGGAAAAGAGGAAGGTATTATTCTGTAATATTTCGAGCCCTAAAACGTTCAATTATCGAAACTATATTTTCCTATAAATAGAAGCTCATTCTTCCTTCATTTCTCATCAATTCACTAAAGCTATAGAGCAATTATTATAGAGAGAAATTATAGAGAGAAAGAAGAAGAGAAGTCTGCTACCTCACTATTCCAGTATCCAGTTTTCTTCTGAGGTAAGGGGTATTATTTCTTTTGTATTCATGAAGAGAATTATTTTCTTTCAATACTCGTAAGAGTTGTTATTCCATTCTTTATTATTATGTTGGAATAACCTGTCTATGTGAGGTACCGCATACATGGTGAAATTCTTCTATTATTCCATTCTTTATTATTATGTTGGAATAACTTTTCTGCAAGCGTCTATCGTATGCCCGTGAATTACATTTGTTATTCCATTCTTTATTATTCATTGAATATCATTTCGTGCGATTACGCATGACCGGTTCCATTCTTTATTATTCTACATTGGAATATCTCATGCATCAGGTTGTAGTCGGTAGTGCTTTCCCAAAAATGTATACTCAAGATGGGTGATGTATACCTATTTTGGGGGTGTCACGCCGGCTACGACAATTTAAACAACATGACTTGGTTTTGAAAAAGATCATTGACAACTAAGATCAATCCAAGGAAAAATTCGCTAATAACTGGGAAGGCCCGTTTGATGTCAAGGAGGTATTGACATGAGGTGCTCTCAGATTACAGGAAATGGATGGCGATGAATTTCCACAACTCAACTCGGACACCGTGAAATGTTACTATGTCTGAGGTTTCCATCAAGCAAACAACCTGGTTTTGATCATCGAATCACCAGTCATTCCAGTTTTTTAACCCTTTTTACATACTCTTCTGCCCCTCAGGGAAATATACACTTCAAACCAGCAGCCTGGTTTCACTTCATTTCAAACCTTTCACACAATTTTGGTTATCCCCCTAGGGATTGAACCTTTCACACCTGCAGTTTATCCTAAAGAAGGGATTAAACTTTTCACGCGCTTGCGCTTTGTCCCAAGACGGATCAAACTTTTTCCACACTGCGCAGCTTGTCCCAATTATGGGATCAAACTTTCTTCTCCCCGCAGTATAGCCTGCACATGGGATTCATACTTCTCTTCGACTGCAATTCATCCTGAGGGGCAAACTACGTCGACCTGATCTCCCTGATACCCGGGAGTACATAGGCAACCATATTCTATATGGCCTGGTTGCAATAAAAAAAACAACAAAAACATTTCTACCCTTCTTCTACAAAAACAAAAACCACAAAAACACTTCTACAACTTTCTTCATCAATAAAGCTTCTACACCCATCTGCCTTTCACATTCAGCGTTGAACCTCTTACACCAGGTTCGAACTACGCAGACCTGATCTCCTCTTCAATAGGAGTACGTAAGCAGTCATTTATGGTTCGGTTTAACCCCCTACCAGAACAAAAATATTTGTCACACGGTACTGGGATCAAACTTCAATACACCACATTTCATCGGCTTCAGACCAAAGATATGGAATTACCTAACCTCTCCTCACAAATAGGAGATTCGGCGACCATCTAAGCTGCGGTTGTGCCTCAAAGAGCAATACCAATCCATAAGAGATGGAATTAACTAGGCTTCTCACAAATAGGAGTACTGGCGACCATCTGTGGTGTGGTCAATCTTAGAGAGGAAAAGCCACACTCCTCTCCACATTTCCATAAAGAAACTAGTCCCAAAACACCAAAGATGGTAGGGATGCACATAGATCAATGATCTGTTCTGAGAGATCCTACGATATATCAATGTCCACACATCAAGGATGAGTTCATAATGCATCAAGATCACAAATCCTAAAGAAACAGGCAAATATCAAGCAAGTATCAAGGCACAACTGAAAGGGAAGTGAATTAAAATATATTTCCCTGCCATATAAAATACTGTTTGATATATACATATGTGTTGTACATGACAAAATGGCTAAGCTAGTCTGTGCAGGAAAATACAAGTCTATCTACGGATCTATGTGTATGCGGACTATCAGATCTAACATAGCATCCCTCTCTGAAGAAGGAGGTAACGCTGCAAACTCCTGCCCAATGGTATCTACACGAGCTAGTAGATCCGAGGCTAACTGCATGGTGGCATGATGCTCATCAATATATTCTCTCATCTCGGCAAGGATGCCAGTCGTAAGGGATCTCACTAAAGTACAATCTGTGACGGCCACATCCCAGGTAGATAAGGCAGCATCCCGCTTTACAATCAATGCATCTCTGGCTGATCTAGCCTCATCCCTCTCTAATAGAGTTGTGTCTCTCCCATCAAGAGCTGTCAACATCAAGGCCCAACCCTGATCTCTCTCATAGGTCATCAGATGTAGACTCTGTTCCAAATACTGTGTTGAATGCTGAATCACAGTAGCACTCGTAGTGGGAGAATCCATCGCAAATGTTGGCAACCCAGTAGTCAAATCCTCCTCGATGGGAATATCAACCTCCTCCAAAGGCTCCTCATCGTCAGAATCAGTCACCTACACTATGGATACTACCGAAGTCGATGCAGTCTCTGTCTCCATCCATGCGGAATACTCTGCAGAACAACCTGGATCGCTGATGGAAAACGCAGCTAGCTCTCGCTGATCCCAACTGTGGCGCCCCCAAAATAGGTATACTTCACCCATCTTGGGTCGCCAAATACATGGTACTGAATACAAATACAAACTTAATTATACTACATGAGCTGAGAGTTTTTACATAAATATTGTTATCTAGATAATATCCAAACTCAAATAGAGTCCTCATTACATTTTTTGGCACACTATTTTATAGAATAGTGAGGACTACTATAACACCATCTCGGGCCATCAGTCCATTCCCCGACTAGTTCCGGCTACATTCTCATTTCCTGAAGAGAACAATGGAAGTAAAAGGGTGAGCTCAACTAGCCCAGTAAGAAATATTATGACTAAGATAATGCAGAATAAGTTATCATTAGCCTTCGACAATGTTAAATTGATAGAATATAATAGACAACAAGTTTAATCAAGCAATGAACAAGCAATCCATTAGAAGAGTCAAATAGAGCATGATATCTACTATCTTCTATGATTTAAAAAGTTTATCATTAACTTTATCGTTGGACTCATCTTAATAAATTAATCACATCATCGAATCATCCTCGCACTACTGCCGAAGGATATTCATTAAGATCACGTCCACAAATTATTCTTGCATCATGCCAAGAATATTCATGTAATCATCAATGGTCATGACTATACCGAATTATCCCTGGTCATAATCATACCAATCAACAGTCCATCTATGCACGTAAGCCAAAGATGACTTTCACCACAATATAAGCATGAGGATGATGACAATGATATAAGAATTCAATTAAAAGAAAGCAAAGGATAAATTTTTAAATATTTATAATTTAATTTATCTAAAATTCAATAATGTCCAAATTTTCAACATGATACTGCTTTGTAGAGTAAAATTCAAGAATAATATCCATGTATCAAAAATAATTTGGACAGAAAAGAAATAAATTTTTCAATAATTAGTATCCCGTGAATAGTACTTCGAGAATAGTACCCCATGAATAGTACCCCGACATGAAAAGTGCCCCAAATACCTGAGTGAACAATATTTGAGTTTATAGTAATTGGGTGAATAGTAACCCGTGAATAGTAACTCGTGAATAGTACTTTGGGTGAAAATATTAATATTTAATAAAAAAAAAGTTCATATCAATATTCCATTAAAATGATACTAGATGAAGCGCAAAACTCATGGATATTCCACTAATTTCAAGGATTATAGAAGCAATACTTACCGTAGTAAGTTTAGATTTAAGAATATGAAAAGAATTAACATACGAAAACTGCAAATGGATTTTCACCTGGCATATGGTACGTAATCCGCGTAGACAGGTTATTCCGACATACTAAAGGATGAATACGAAAAATAGTATTCCTTATGAATACAAAAGAAATAATACCCCTTACCTTAGTAGAAAGTTGGATACTGCAAAAGTGAAGTAGCAGAATACTCTTCTTCTTGCTCTCTATAGTTTCTCTCTCTATAGTGTCTCTTGTGAATCTCAGTGAATTGATGAGAATGAAAGAAGAATTAAGCTTCTATTTATAGGAGAATGGACTAAATAGTAACTAATTCACGAACGGTCCAGATTGATTCACTATTAGAACGGATGGTCCATATTGATTACTATTAAAACCACAACTGATGGTCCAGATTGATTTACTTTTAAAACCACCACCGACGGTCCAGATTAATTTACTTTTAAAACCACCATCAATGGTCCAGATTTATTTACTATTAAAATCGCCACCAATGGTCCAGATTGATTTAACTTATTACACTTTAGTACCCCTAAAGTTTTCCAAGTTTGTATTATTCCCCTCTAACTTTTGTAATTCACTTATCTTCAATAAACACATTCTTAATACTTCAACAATTATTCAACATTAATATTATAACTCACAATATTTAACAACCAGATCGTTCCTAGGAAAGAGGGGGCTTTCCAATAAGGATTTCTCCTTATTGGCGCGCAATTAGGTGACCAAACCTCTCCTCGACAGAACTTTCTAGACATTGTCAATATTGTAAATAATAATATGAATAACTTTATTGTCTCAATTATTGATTTAATAATATAAAATATTATGCAGATATAATGTGACAATAATTGAATCAAATAACGAGAGATACTATGCAACAATTGTTGTAGCAATAATTGAGTATAACTGAGTAACTTCTCACGTAAACATCAATAATCAATACCGTGTGCTACTATACAACCACACATATTACTGTACTTTTACTTCCAGGTAGTTCAACAGTTTAACGGTAAAACTTCCGCTGTTATTTTTATAAAAAGATATTTCTGTCATTTTCTAACTACGACAATACTTCCATTGTGGGGTCCACCAATGATTGTGCCGTCGTACGAATATTCCCTGTTAAAATAAATATTCTCCGACCAATCGAATATTCACTGACACAACGAATATTTTATATTAACTTACTTACTTTGAAAAATTAATTTTCCAAATATTACCCACAACTATAACATTATATCATATCCACACCATAATATTCAGAAATATATTTTGAAAAATTATTCTTTATTCAAAAAAGTTGGGGTCTTACACCAACAGGCATATAACCTGGATCTGTACTCTGCCGATAAGTGGTGAGAACCGAAGTGCTGACTCAATGCCCCTCAAAAGGATGGAAGTCTTGGAACTGGTCAAACTGACACATCACGACCAGTGGGTGATAAGTGATCATGCCTCTCAAGCCAGTTAGAGGAAGATAATCCATGCTCGGAGCATGAGTAATGAAGCTGTAGGGTGAGCTAAGCCCTAAATACGGCAATATATCAAACAGAGCTCCGATCCCTGCTAGGAAAGATGACCAAGATGCAGCATTTGTACACTCCGCAGGCTGAAAGGAGTATGACATGGCTATATCCCTGGTGAAACAATACACATGCCGTCTGAAAGTGCCAATCGGTCTCAAGTGTGACATAAACCACACGTACAGCATGACCGAGCTTCCTGTAAACACTCCCGTCGAATAAGTGCGACAGTACGTAGCTGACCTTAGAATCTCTGCTATGATCATCGGTATAATGGTGTGACCCTCATTGAGAGCTCTCACTTCCATGATAACTCTAATTTCCAAATCATCCATGTACCGTGGCATGTACATATATGACAGTACGCACAATAGCAATACATCTACTCTGGCCATGCGCCAATGATCCTCCGGTGCGGTGAAATCCCCTGAATGTCGTGCATAACTATCCTTAGAGCCAAATCTGTCAAACAAAAAACACTAGGATATAACGTGGCTAGATGTGAACTCATCCTGCACCACCCTACGCCTCAAGCCAATGAGGGTCATGAACTGCATACTCATGTCTCCAATCGCCATATGAATGCAAGGTTTGTCCAGTGGCAGCATCGTCAAACGTGCATACTCCTCCAGAGTAGGAGTCAACTCCTGGGTCCCAAATCGGAAAACTTGCCTCTCCGATACTTAGTGCTCCAGCATGCCCTCCACGAATCCTGTGGGAACCTGAAACATCAATAGGGTCATAGTATATTGCAACATATGATCTACAGTCACCCTATTTGATGGTGACATGCTATCATACCACGATCGCATACCAAATGCCACCAATGATGGTGGGGTATGATCAATACTGACTTAATCATTCAAGAAGACATCCAGACGGCCGTAAGTGTCATAAGACCATCCAGGTCAATCTTTGATCTCTCTGGACATACATATGTATGCATAACATAATAACATGCATGATACAATAGATGGAAATATGATATAGGGAATGGAATACTGTACATACACTTCTAAGTATATCATCATCTAATACATCTTTGTACAGTTAAAATACAAGGAAATAGGGCAAAACTGCACTATAACTAACAGAGGCTTATCAAGAGATAGTGAGAATGGGTCCCACACCTCCGGCTCGGTCCAGTTCGAGTTGCAAAGGAGGTCTCACAAGCTGAAAAGGCTAAATCAGGAATAAAAACGCTACGCGATTGAGAGGAATAACCTGGAATCCTGGTTCTCACGGGCCAAAATCTGGCTCCCCACATCGCTCATTGGTATTCGCCTAAATACAAGGTATACTATATCAGTGATTGCAGCTTTTGCAAATCATGTTCAGCAATACCTCACACAGGTCCGATGCCGCTAAAAGTGTCCCCGGCGGGGGTCACAACGTCGAAGTTATAAATTGATAAAGTGTCCCCGGCGGGGGTCACAACACAAACTTTCAATCATCCACGTATTCCCGGTGGGGGTTACTGCAAGACCCCAACTTATTATAAATAAAATTGAATTTTTTTCTATTCATTATTCTAAATTAATAAGGTGTTAATTTGATATAATACTTTGGTTATGGGTGAAATGTGCAAAAATAAGCAAGTGGTTATAAAATATTCATTTCTGTCGAAAAATATTTGTTTGATCGTGGAATATTCTTGTTGTCGGGGAATATTCGTACACCGGCGTAGCCATTTGTGGGCCCCATAATGGAAAACGGTTGGATGAAGGAAAACGACAAAGTATGAGTTTTTATAAATAACGGCGTAGTTGTTACCGTTAACACTGTGAAATACCCGGTGGTTAAAAATACAGTAATATGCGTGGTTCCACATTAGCACACGTTATTGTACAGTATTTTTAAATTATTGATCCTTACGTAAGAAGGCACTACTAAATAATTGTTACAGTAATTACTGTTCAATATTTTATTTTATTGATTCAATAATTGTTGCGTTGATATTTTATATTATTGTTGTTTCAATAATTGTCACTACACAGTATTTCTCATTATCATATCAATAATTCATATTATTTGAATAATATTATTAGATAGCATTATTGGCAATGTCTAGAAAGTTCAGTCTAAAGAGAGGTTTGGTCACCTAATTGCGCGCCAGTAAAGAGAAATCCTTATTGGAAAGCCCCCTCTTTCTAGGGAACTTCCTGGTTGTCATTATTGTGATTCTGTAATATTATTTGTAAATAATTAATTATTGATAAGAAAATATTTATTTGATGCGGATATAAATGATGGATTTATTTATTTTATGTGGTTATAATTGAAGGAATTAATGTTGAGGTGTTTTATCAGTATTTTTGTCGGAATGGAGGTATTAAAAATTAAATCAGTATTTTTACGATGTATTGCGTGAGTTATAATTTTTAATCCGACTTTTGGATCGTTGTGATTTTTGGATATGTTATACATATATAAGTTGAGTATATGTCCATAAATTTTGAACCGTTAAAAATGAACATATGATTTGTTATAAATTTTAAGAGGTGACTGATTCAGAAATTAGGTTTATAAATGATTTTGGTGGAAAAATTTTAGAATTGAGTGGGCCCCACTTGTGGTTGGTGAAGAAATGTGCTGAATTTTTCAAATGTGGTGGGTGGCAATAGTAGCAGGTAAAGCCATCAGGTAGCAGATCAAGTCTGCTTCAGCGTGCTAACATTTTTCTATAAATAGAGGGCTAAGTTAGAATTGAAAATCACACCGGAAACATAAGCTTTCTCTCTTTCTCTCTCTATATTATCGAGCGTATTTTGTGAGTATTTAGATACTTTGAGAGTTGCTGTTTAGTACAAGTTTCATTCAGCATCACTTCCGACCTTTCATTCCGAAGTATTGTTTCTTTGAGGTAAGGGATGTTATTTTCTTCTTAAAATGATATTATTTTCTTCAATATCATTATGCCAAAATATTGATTTGAACTTTTTAATCAAATTTGGAACTTTTTGTGTCGGGGTTACTATTCACGTATACGGCACTATTCACGTATACGGCACTATTCACGAATACGACACTATTCACCGAAAAATGAATTTTTTTCCTTTTTGTCCAAGATGTCTATTATGGTTACTATCTTTGATTGTATCCATGTTTTGATCTTTATTTTTGAATTCTGCTTCAAAATTGGTTATTATGAAGTATTAGTGATCTTGGATAAACTGTAACACGAATCCCTAATATTTGTCCTTCTGTCTCACTGGATTCGTCTCTAAAATGTTTTTCATCATCATCAGTCCTTAATGATGATATTATTGAATATCTTTGGCTTCTAGTGCAAAGATGAATGATTAACTGATGAATATCTTTGGCCCGTAGTGCAAAGATGAACATGACCAACTGGTGATACAAATGAATATCTTTGGCCTGTAGTGCAAAGATGAATATTCGATTAAAGATGTATATTGATTGTTGTTACAGGGATAAAATATTGATGATGGACTTTTAAATCTTAGAAGATAGTAGAACTCATTCTCTACTTGACTCTTCTAATATATTGTTGTTTCCGCTACAGTTTTGATCTAAAACTTGTTGTCTATTATGTTTTATCAGATTTTTCCCTGTTGAAGACTAATTATAATTTGTTGTATATTATCTTAGTCATAATATTCTTTACTGGGCTAGTTGAGCTCACCCTTTTCCTTTTTGTTCCATTTTTCTTCTTAGGAGGTGAGAACATAGCAGGATCTAGTCGGGGTATGGAGTGATGGTTCTAGAAAGATGTTTTAGCAGTCCTCACTATTTCTGTAAAATAGTGTTTGAATAATTGTAATGAGGACTTATTTGAGTGTGGATATTGTCTAGAAGACAATATTTCTATTTAAACTCACTGTATGTGTTGTGGTATTTTGCACGACAATTGTATTATTAAAGTTGTAATTTGCTTTCTGTACCATGTATTTGGCGACTCAGAATGGGTGTTGTATACCTATTTTGGGGGCTTCACAGTTGGTATCAAAGCTTAGGGATATGGTCTCTGGCGGAGATCGGGGAATAGAACTAGGAGGGGAGAGATGAGTAAATCCTTCGCTAGCGTGTCTTATCTAAGCTTATTTGTTGATCGGTCATAATATAGGGATATTATGTGATATATTAATTTGTTTAATTAGCCCTTGTTTTATGGAAGTATTTAAGAATGGCTGCTAAGAACGTTAACAATGGAGTGTATGAGACTGTGGAACAACCTTTAGTCACAAACCAGGAGAACGTGCAACAGGAAGGCAATATTCCTCCTGTAAATAACGCTACCGAGCAAACAATGAATGATGGAATGTTTAGGAGCTATTTGCAGTTCATGCAAAATCAGACGAGGGAGACTCGTGTACAAAATACGGGTGGAAGTGATAGCAACGCGCGGTCTGTCATAGCCAAGTAGTTCAACGAGTTGGGACCACAATATTTCTGGGGAAAGCCCGATCCGATTAAGGCGGAAACGTGGGTCAAGCAAATTACCAAGATATTCGATGTCTTGGGATGCACGGAGGAACAGAAGGTTCCATTCGCCACATTTATGTTTCGTGGTGAGGCGATTCTTCGGTGGGAATCAGTGAAGCGCGTACCACCAAAGACACACTCAACATGTCTTGGGAAAGATTTTAGAATCGCTCAATGACAAGTACTTTCTTGAAAGTATTTGTCATATGAAGGGGGTAGAGTTTATTAGACCGAATGTAACAACATATGACGGTGTCTCAAAGATGAGGCGAAGTTCATGAGTTATCCAGGTTTGCACCTCATTTGGTAGAAAATGAGGAACGTATGACGCGGATGTTTTTGAGAGGTCTAAAACCCGAGATTTGTTAATACCTCATCTCTCATAAATTTTCTCTGTATTCAAATGTTGTCAACAGGGCTTAATTATTAGAGCGAGATAATGAGTATACTCAACCGAGGGATCACAACCAGGGTCATACCGGTGACAGCAGTCATCGGAGCGATGATAACCAGCGAGGAGGGAAGAATACGGACAAAAGCGGTAACCACTCGGGTGGTAATTGATGAGTGTGTTTCATACCCGCAAAATTGCCCCTTTTTGTTACTTAAGTTGTTGCCTATTTTCAATCTTTTGGATAGCTGTAGAGTTATTTAATTATTTATCTATGTAGTTCTCTTCGGTCTGGCTTTGCAAATGTTTTTAGCTTTCTTGTGCTTTGTTTCTGGAAAGTCGCACCCCGGCGTCATAGCTAGTTCATGCATCCGCGCCGCAGCGCCGGAAGAAGCTCCAAGGCACTGGAAAATCGCGCCCCGGCGCCATCCTCTCGCGTCCCGGCGCCATCCTCTCGCGTCCCGGCGCCATCCTCTCGCGCCAGGTCTTGTTTTTTTCAATATGCCATGTCTCATACGGCGCCGATTATAATGTTTAGGCTCAGCCAAGCATAAGCTCTGGTTCTCAACAAAGAACTCCTCTTTAATGACCTAGATGAAAGAGGGGATCCTATAAATAGATTGTGAAGCTGCTGCTTTAAAGAGATTGGATATCAGATAGATATCAGAGATTAGACTAGGATATTATTCTCTATTTTACTAGAAGAGAAAAAAGCTCATGAAAGGAAGAAGAGTTATCGTACCCAACATACAACTCAGAGTTTTACACGTGAAGAGAAGATTTGGTGGAAGAACACTTCAAACAGGGGTTTTCTTATTCCAAATCTCCCATTCCTTGTATTTGTCTGATAATGTGTAATGTATTAAAAATGTGTGTTAGTACCATAGTTATGAACTAACTCCATTTTTAGGATTGCAATGTAACCTTATGATTAGCTTAATCAACTTTCTCTCTCATGTTATATAATGAATCATTTTGGAATGGGTTGTTGTATTTTGCATTTAATGTCTGATTGCTTGATAAAGAAATTGGTATTGATAGTGATGGAAATTGATAAATGGATATTACTGTCTATCTTTAAATACAACAACACCTGTTATGCCCATGACATTGGAATGTGTGCATAATTTGCTAATAGAATAGACATATCCTTATTTGCCTTGTGTGACCTTGAGACTTAGCTTAATGACCTTGACCTAGTTAGTGTCACCAATAGACATATTGTGTTCTAGCTGGTTAGGGATGTGCATTTGACCTTCGATAGAAGCTTATGCCTATTAATGTCTCGGTTGGCCACTCCTTGATTCGTTTGTAATATAGAGAGTTAGAAGATTAGGTGAAGCATTAGGGGAGTTGTAATCCTATCTTAACTTCCTAGCACAACTACTTCTGTTAATTTTATAGTCTTGTTGAAATAGCTTAACCAACCATTCGTTTCACTCGTTTAGATAAGATTAGTAACGACTTTACCTTAGTAGTTGTTTTCTGTTAAGACTTCATCCTCGTGGGTTCGACACTCTACTTATCACTGTATTACTTGTTAGACCGTGTATACTTGCACATGTTTAGTGATCGGTTATCCAACCAACAAGTTTTTGGCGTCGTTGCCGGGGACTTAGAATTAATTGTTTTGCAATATTAAAACTGAGTCATTACGATCTTACTTTAAACCGATTTTTCTGTTAATTTCTCTTTTCAGGTAGTCTTCATTGTTTATGCCACCTCAGAAGGGACGAAATATAATACCTCTCAATCCCGAGGTTGATAGAACATTCAGACGACTGCGGAGAGAAAAATCTGAGGACACACCTGAGGACATACCTGTTCCTATCATTATGGCTGAGGAACTTCAAAAATCTCTGAGGGAGTACGCTATGCCTCGTATTGACAATCTCCAGGCGAGCATTCAAAGGCCCGCCATCCAAGCCATTAATTTTGAGATCGAGCCGGGCACCATTCAAATGTGCACCAACATTCAGTTTGGGGGGCTACCAAATGATGATCCCAATGATCACTTGATTAATTTTGTGGAGATATGTGACACATTTAAATGCAACGGAGTGTCTGACGACGCCATCAGACTCCGGTTGTTTCCAATTACATTAAGGGACAAGGCCAAGAGCTGGCTTCATTCATTACCATCAGGCTCCATTACCATATGGGCTGACTTGGCACAGAAATTTGTGGTGAAATTCTTTTCGCCTGCCAAAACAGCCAGGCTCAGGCACGATATCACATCCTTTGTTCAGTTTGAATCCGAATCCTTATACGACTCATGGGAGCGGTTTAAGGATCTTCTGAGGAAATGCCCGCACCATGGTCTGCCAGAGTGGCTTCCCATCCAGACCTTTTACAATGGGTTGTCTGGATCTACTCGTTCGAGTATAGATGCCACATCTGGAGGGGCATTCATGGCCAAACATCACACAGCGGGATATGAGCTGGTGGAGACAATGGCGGCCAACAATTACCAATGGCCAAATGATAGGCATGCTCCGAGAAGAGCAGCGGGGGTTTATGAAGTGGATTCTTTCACATCGTTAGCGATTTCGTGTGGCAAATAGCTTAACAAAAAGGCTTGACACCATAGGACCTGCAGCAGTTCAAAATGTGCAGAGTGTCATGGTTCAATGTGAATTATGTCAAGGAAGCCACCCGATCGATCAGTGCGCGATAAGCCCTGAGTCGATGCAATTTCTTTCCAACTACGGGCGGCAACAAAACTCAAGTCTTCCCACTCACTATCACCCTGGCCTAAGAAACCATCCAAACTTCTCATGGGGAAACAACAACAACAACAACAACAACAGTAACAACCCCAACCAACCTCAACCTTCATCTACCAGGCAGAATTATGCTAACCCTCCTGGATTCCAACCTCAAACAAGTTTTTGATAGAAAAGAAGGATGCTAAGCCAAGATTGATAAGGTGGGTTCTGCTTCTTCAGGAGTTTGATTTGGAAATCCGAGATAAAAAGGGGACAAAAAACCAAGTTGTCGATCACTTGTCAAGATTGGAAAACACCACACCCTCGAAAGATGCTGAAAAGGCCATAAATAACTTTTTTCCCAGACGAGCAACTTTTTGTGGTCAATGGCAAGGTTCCGTGGTATGCGGACTTCGCAAATTATGTTGCTTGCCAAGTTCTTCCTCAAAATCTGAGCTATCAACAAAGGAAGAAAGTCCTCACGGATGCCAAGCAATATCTTTGGGATGAGCCCTTCATGTTCAAGCAATGTTCGGATTAAATTCTGCGAAGATGTTTACCAGAAGAAGAAATTGAAGGTGTGCTACATCATTGCCACTCGTCAAACTATGGAGGTCATTTCGGAGGCCAACGAACTGTAGCTAAGGTGCTTCAGTCAGGATTTTACTGGCCCACCCTATTCAAGGATGCTCACACATATGTGTTGCATTACGACAGATGCCAAAGGGTGGGCACCATATCAAGACGGTATGAGCTACCTCTACAAAATATTCTGGAAGTGGAATTATTCGATGTGTGGGGCATCGACTTCATGGGTCCATTCCCGTCCTCTTTCAACAATCACTGCATCCTTATGGCAGTGGATTATGTCTCTAAGTGGGTGGAAGCAGTTGCCTTGTCAACAAATGATGCTAAGGTGGTGCTTCAGTTCCTCAAGAAGAACATTTTCACCCATTTTGGCATACCTCAGGCCATCATTAGCGATGAAGAATCATACTTTTGCAATAAATACTTTGAAGCCCTTCTAGCCAAGTATGGGGTAACTCATAAGATCGCCACTGCCTACCGCCCACAGACCAGCGGTCAAGCTAAAATTTCAAATCGTGAGGTGAAACGAATCTTGGAAAAGATTGTTAACCCAAACCATAAGGACTGGTCTAAGAAGCTCGATGATGCATTGTGGGCTTACCACACAGCTTATAAAATACCTATCGGAATGTCTCCGTATAGGTTCATTTATGGTAAGGAATGTCATCTCCCAGTTGAATTGGAGCATAACGCTTACTAGGCTATTCAGAAACTCAACTTTGATCTTGAGGCAGCCGATGAAAAGCGGTTGTTGTAACTTAATGAATCAGACGAGTTTCGCCTGCAAGCGTATGAAAACGCTAAGTTATACAAGGAGAAGACTAAGAGGTGGCATGAAAAGAAAATTGTCGAGAGACACTTTGAACCGGGCCAGAAGGTTCTTCTTTTTAATTCCCGGCAAAAGTTATTTCCTGGGAAGCTAAAGTCCCGATGGTCGGGCCCCTTCACAGTTGCCAAGGTATATCTATACGAGGCAATAGAGATTGAGGACCCAAATTCTAACTCAACATTCAAGGTCAATGGGCAGAGGTTAAATCTGTACACTTTTTGCCAATAAAGATTAGATTTAATCTTCATCAGCTGGCGAAACTGTACGTTAATGAGATCGTTTCAAGACATGGAGTTCCAGTATCAATTGTATCTGACAGAGATCCGAGGTTCACATCAAATTTCTTGAAGAGACTATAAAAATGTATGGGAACACGGGTGCGAATAAGTACGGCATATCATCCGCAAACAGATGGCCAAAGCGAACGAATGATTCAGACATTGGAAGATATTCTAAGAACATGCGTCATGGATTTCAAAGGAAGCTGGGATGAACAATTACCGTTGGTGGAATTTGCCTTCAATAATAGTTATCACGCTAGCATCGGCATCTTGCCTTCACGAAGCATTATGCGGCGAAAAGTGCGAACTCCAATCGTCTTTGGGATGAAGTCGGTGAACGCCAAATGTTAGGACCGAATCGGTACAACAAAACTGCTGAGGTTGTCAAACTAATCGAACAAGATTGATAAATTTGCTTAAGATGATAAAAGAAATATCTTCCGATCAACACGCATAAGATCGTGCATTCGACGTAGGAAATTACGTTTTCCTAAAAGTTTCACCTTGGAAGGGAAAATTTTGATTTGGTAAAAAGGGAAAGCTAAGCCCGAGGTTTATTTTACCCTTTGAAGTGCTGCAAAAAGTTGGAGAGGTTGCTTACGAGGTAGCTCTACCTCCAGAATTACAAAACATTCAAAATGTTTTTCATGTTTCGGTGTTACGACCATATAAACCTAATTACAAGCACGTGATTGAGTACGAACCATTGCACTTTGAGAAAGACTTGTCCTATGAAAAGGTTCTTATCCAGATAGTCGACAGGAAAGAACAAGTGCTCAGAAATAAAGTGATACCTTCTGTGAAGATAATATGGAGAAACCACAATATCGAAGAGGCTACGTGGGAACTCGAAGCTAAAATGATGAAGAATTACCCTGAGTTATTTGTTTAATCTATGTCTTCGATTCTGGGGACAGAATCTTTGTAAGTAGGGGAGAATGTGACGAATGAATTATTTGAATTTTGATTCCGGGGGAAGAAATCCTTGTAAAGAGGGAATGATGTAACATTCCAGAATTATTATTGTTATATTAAATATTTATTGAAATATTTAAGTATTTAATGGATGTGTTTATTGTTAAATAAATAATTGTTCAAATTTGATTCAATTTGGTTAACTATTTGTTAAATAAATAATTAAGGAAATTAATTATTATATTCTAATTTAATTTAATTATTAAGTTAGAGAGTTTTGATTAATTGAATTATTATTATTATTATTTGAATGTGTAATTAAAAGGATGTGTTAGTTGGTTAAATAAAGTTATAATTATATAGAAAATTATAATTTTGTGGTATTGATTTATGTGATGTAGTAATTTAATAAATTGTTATTAGAATTATTTTAATTAAATAAAAGTGTGTGGAATAACCTTTTATTAAGTAGTTATTAAAATAACTTAAAGGAGTTTTAATTTAGTTTTGCCAAACAAGGCCTAATGCCTATTAAGTCTTTAATCTAATTGTGTTTTACCAAACAAGGCATAAGGATTAATTGGTTATTTTTTTAGTGACTAGCCAAACAAGCCTTATGGCTTTTGGTTTTCAAACTTAGATAACTGATATCAGTTATATCTATATTTATATTATATAATTAATATATATTATATCCTATATACGTTAGATATCTAGTACGCTAGATAGAGTTAGGAAGAAAAGAAAAACTCAGAGGAAGAAGAAGAAGAGAAGAAGAAGAAAAGTGAGAGAGAAAAGAAGAGAGAAAGAAAGGCTAGAGAATTAGAAAAAGGAATTGGAGAAAAGCTTGATAATCAAAAGGATAACCATCATCTTCTACAAGCAAGGTATTCTTCTATTTTTTTAAGTTTTTAAACTTCTAGTTTTCTCTTCTCCTATTTCTCTGTAAAATTCTTGTGATAGGGTAAATGGTTGATTTTATGTGTATTCATATGATAAACTATTGTTGTAAAGTTATTTTCATAAGTTTTATATGATTATAATCAATGAATTGTTGTTATGTATGTAGTTTGTGAAGAAAAGCTTTTTACAAAGAGTTTATGTGAATGAATATGGGTTAATAGAAATTATGGGTTGTTTAGTTGTTTTGTTGATAAATTGGCTATTTAAATTGATAGAGTATGTTTAAATATTGATAAAGATGCTTTGAATTAACTGTTTTGGTTGAAAAACAAAATTACAAAGTTGATTTTCATTAAAAACATCAAAAGTGAGTTTTATCAAAAATAGTGAAATTGGATGTTTAAATTTGTTGTTTATGTTGTTGTATGGGTAGAATCATGTTAGGAGTTCTTGAATTATGTTTACATTAAGTCTCTATATGAATTTCATGATAATTAGACTGTTAGAAAGGAACTTGTAGGCCAAAATTGGCTTTTGTTCATGCTATTGCTCAAAAGTCATCGATCGAAGATCAAGACTTTAAGCGCCGTTGCAACGCTACCAATGATCAATTTTTGCACCACAATACTGTGCTTTGTAGTATAAATGTGGCGCCACAACACCATCACCGCCACGCAGTAACCACACGATATAAAGTGTTAGTTGTTGCAATGTGAAAGTTAGCGAGAATGGTCCGATGATGTGTTAATTTTGTACTCTAAATTTTAAGAAATGATTATGTGTTAATATTAGGACTGTTAAGTTATGATTTTAATGTTTTTATACCTAGAATGAACATGTTATTAGCAATTAAATTGTTTTGTAACTTGATTACGTGATTAAAAATCCAATTTTTACATGATGAACGTACTTAGTTATGTTTGTAATGTGGTAATGACTAATTATGTCATTATGACATATGTTTATAGGATATTGTGATTTGAATTGTTCGGTTTAGCCCACGAGAAAGGCAAGTTTTCTAATCCTTTATCTTGTTGAACTAATTATGGTTTCCAATTCGATTACCTTATAAATGATGCAAGTTCTCTAATCTATTTTATTGTTGAATCAATTATTGTTCCAATATAATAATGCAAGGTTTCTAAACTTTGTTTTCGATATTGAACAAGTTATTCTTATATTTAACTTGTTGTTTAGCATGCCCGAATATATTTGAATAGTTTATCGTTCATATTGCCATGCATGCTTAGTATTCAATTCTAAATAACCTTGGCTTAATATTGTTCAAGCAAGGTCTGTTATAGTTATTCAAGTTGTATACTATTAGATTATTCCTAAAGCACGATTTTAATTTACCATGACGATTCAATTACGAGTATTATATAATATGATGTTATTAGTATTAATTTAACTAGTCCTCTAGTTGATGATCGTTGAACTTCAAATTACCCTTGAAAGCTTATCCAAACCAAACTCTCTTTGGTGCGGACTTGTACTCTAAATCTTTGAGATGAACAACCCTATTATTGGGGATAACTTACGCGTGGCGTTAAATGTTTGTGCACAATACATGGTACGAAGGGCTGATCCCCCTAAGTATGAGGAGTCCTTATAGTCTTATGACTGTTAAAGTTGGAGTTGAAAGATTACTCGCAACTGTGGACATAGTTCATGGTCTTATGACCCTCGGTTATGTTTGTTCCACACTTTGGATTTCAGTTCCTGATTATCATTGTTAGAGTACTATCTAGTTTTAATGAGCTTACTAGTTAGCAATTATTATTGTTATTCTTCTGTTGATTCATTATTTTATTCAGTGAGCAATTGTTTTGCTCACTCTTGCATATTTATAAACTCATTGCAGCTAAAGTGGAGAAGGTAGATGAACCTTCAACTAGCAAAGGAAAGGGAAAATTGTACAAGTGATGCTGATTTGTACTTTTAATTATTGTGATGATCTTAGACTTCTTAATAATGATGTTATGTAATAATTTTAAATTTTGCATTTGAATGATTGTATTTAAAAGGTTAGACAACCTGGGAGATTTTATTATGTAACCCTTTAATGGGAAAGGTTTTATTTATCCAATTTTATTGTGATTGGGTAGTTAGATATGAATGTTTGATTAAGTGAACAACAAATCCTGTGGGAATGAACTACCTTGGGTTTGGGGGTGTCACAAGTTGGTATCAAAGCCTTAGGTTATGAACCTTAGGTGGGGGAAAAACCTTAGGAAGTAACCTTCGAAAAGATAGCGATGATAAACTCTTATCGAGTTTTAAGGAAGAAGTAATAAAACACTTATGTGCTTATGTGTTTATAACTTATGTGCTCGTGAGAGTCGAGTAGTAATGATTAGTAATTAAAACTTAAACTTTGGTTGACAGGATGTCTAATATAGGAGGATCCAGTCAAGCTAGGGAGGAGGAGTCTCAAGATATTCAAGTAGTTTGGAAACAATTACTTCCACGGGAAACAGTTCCGTTGGTCACAGTAGTTGAGCAGGAGAGAGTACCTGATGAGGATGATGAGATAGAGACAGACGAGGAAGATCCCTTGGAGCTTCCACAGACGGATGAAGAGGACGAGGAGGAAAGGATTCCACTTAACTCGATAGTTGGCCGTATATACGATGAGGTGCATGACCACAATGTGGAACTTCAAGATACAGTCGAGGAGTTGCAAGAGATAGTAGCTAAGCAACAGACATTGATGGCACAAAAGGACGGCGAGATCCAGGATCGAGAAGAACGATTGAACAATGTTGAAGAGAAGTTGGTTCACACTGAAGAAGAGAACGACCAAATAAGAGCAGAGATTTCAGAGTTGAAGAGCAAGTTGAGAGAAGAGTCTGCAAAAAGGGCAAGAGCCGAAGACGCGTACGAGGAAACTGATCAACGGGCCGAATTAGCAGAGGGAGACGCGCAAGCAAAGAGAATGAAGATGCAGGAAATGGATAATGTATTCAACATCGCGATCAATCAAGCTCAGGATCGAGTGATGGGTTACCCAATTCAGTTCGAGACGTTACCCTCGTACATACTAGATCGTCGAACCATGTTCCAAATTATGGAAGAAGAGCGTCGTAAGGCTTTGCAGTATCTTAATAGAACATCGTAGGAAGAGCACTTGATTTATGATTTATGTTATGATAAGTATTATATAAATCCTAAGTGTTATGCAACTTATGGGATATGATGATGATATCCTGAAACTTTGGTAGTTCAGGAAAATAATGTAAATAGCAGTGAAGTTATGGATATGATGTTGTTCAAAGAATTAAGTATGAATAAAAGTTATTATCTTCTTTTATCCAAAGTGTTATGTGTTATGTGGTGATTATTTTGGGGGCAAGTTAAGTAGAAATTACCTGAAAAGAGTTGAGTAATAATCTAATGAGTGTATTTTTAACAGAAAATGCCTCCAAGACGTCAACCACCCCGTCAGAGAACCGCTGAAGGAACCAACAACGATAATGCTGAAGCTAACCCCGTTCAGCAGCTGGTGACGTTACTGACAGGTGCACTACAGAATCAATCGCAAAATCAACCTCAGAACCAAGGTGTTACGTTTAAGGACTTCAAGGTGGTTGGACCACCAAAATTCCGTGGATCCATGAATCTAGTTGAAGCACAGACCTGAATCATGGAAATTGAGAAGGTTTTTGATGTTGCTAGGGTAGAGGATAACCAGAAGACTGCTTTTTTAACATTCATATTGAAAGCAGAGGCTAGTTATTGGTGACAGGCCAACAAAACTCGGGAAGGACCAGGAATTTTGACTTGGGAAAGGTTTAAGGAGATTTTCTTCGAGACCTATTTCCCAGAGAGTTCGAAAAGCCAGTTAGAAGTACAGTTTTTAGAACTGAAGCAGGGAACGATGACGGTGTCGGAGTATGCCGCGAAATTCAACGAGTTGGCGAGGTTTGCGCCATACCAAGTGAGCACAGATGAACGCAAGGTGAAGAGGTTTGAACAGGGACTGAAGCCCTGGTTGTTTAGTAGGGTTTCCTTGTTCCAGTTGAAGACGTTTGCAGCCGTGATGGAAAAGTCAATTCTCACCGAAGGTGGAGGCGAGGCTGTAACCAAGTTCAATCAGGAACAGAAAAAGAAGAAGAATGAAGTGGAGGTGAAGAATGGATGTGGTGGTAGTGGAAATGGTAATAATAACCTGAAAAAGAAAGTGGAATAGAAATGTGGGTGCTGGGAATCAACAAGTTAGCCAGCAGAATAAGAAGTTTGAAACATGTGCTACATGCGGGAAGTTTCACAAGGGTGTATGTTTAATGGGGAAACGAGTGTGCTTTAACTATGGCCAGGAGGGTCATATCGCCCCAAACTGCAATCAACCCAAGAAGAATGTTTTCTACACTTACGGGTCCAAGGATCACTTTGCTCGTGAGTGCCCCAAGAAGAAAGCTGGAGAAGCAACGGGAAACAAGGGAGGTAGCAGTGGAGGTACATAGGCCATTACTGGACCGACGGCATCAACCAAACCCACAGCTAGAACCTTCAACATGACTGTGCAAGATGTTGTGCAATCAAAGGATGTGGTGTCAGGTATTATCCCAATCAATGATATTGATGCTTATGTATTATTTGATTCGGGTGCTACTTGCTCATTTATATCTGATGGATTTTCTATGAGATTAGGATTTCCTAGTGAAAAATTGAATTTCCCTCTGAACATAGAAATCGCGAATAAGTAATTCCTGTTAGGTTCGTATACAAGAACTGTAGGGTGAACATTAAGGGAAATATTTTAATGGTAGATTTAATTCCGATTAGGCTTGGAGAGTTTGATGTTATTTTGGGAATGGATTGGTTGTTCAATTGTGGAGCAATAATTGACTGCCAAAAGAAATGTGTAAACCTTATGACTCCGTCAAATGTAGTTTTCAATGGTAGCAAATCGCCTAGACAAATGAGATGTCTCAAGCATTATGCGAGCCAAGAAGTTATTAGTCAAGGTACATGTGGGTTATTTAGCTTACATAGTCGATACTCGGAAGAAGGTGCGAAATTGGAAGAAATACCGGTGGTTAGGGAATTTGTGGGCGTGTTTCAGGAGGATTTGCGGGACTTCCTTTGACGAGAGAAATTGAGTTCGTGATGATCGACTTAGCGCCTTAACCAGCTCCGATATCGAAAGCCCCATATAGAATGGCTCTGGTAGAGATGAAGGAACTAATGGTACAACTATAGGAGCTGTTGGACAAGAAATACATTCAGCCGAGTGTGTCAGCATGGGGAGCACCGGTGTTATTTGTAAAGAAGAAGGATGGGTCAATGCGTCTTTGCATTGATTATAGGGAGTTAAACAAAGTCACTATTAAGAATAAATATCAATTGTCGAGAATAGATGACTTGTTTGATCAATTGAAGGGTGCTAGATATTTCTCAAAAATAGATTTGAGAAGTGGGTATCACCAACTGAAAGTAAGGAAGGAGGATGTACCGAAGACGGCATTCCGAACTCGGTAAGAACATTACGAGTTTTTGGTGATGTCTTTTGGTTTGACAAAAGCCCCTGCAGCGTTCATGGATTTGATGAATAGGGTGTTTAAACCATTTTTAGACAAGTTTGTGGTGGTGTTTATCGACGATATTCTGGTGTATTCTAGAACTCAAGAGAACACGTGGAACACTTACGTCTAATGCTGGAGACGCTAAGAAAGGAAAATTTGTACATAAAATTCTCTAAATGTGAATTACGGTTAGAACGTGTACAATTTCTTGGGCACGTGAATCGACAAGGATGGAATTCATGGATCCATCAAAGGTCGGTAGTTGATAATTGGGAACAACCAAGAACTCCATCGAGTAAGAAGTTTCTTGGGATTGGCGGTATTACTGAAAGGTTTATCCGGATTTCTCCAAGATTGCCACTCTCCGTAGACAAATTTGACGAGGAAAACTGTAAAATTTGTTTGGACGGAGAAATGTGAGAGAGAGTTTTCAAGAATTGAAGAAGAAGCTCGATGTAGCTTTTGTGTTGTCATTACCAGATAATACAGGAAATTTTGTGGTGTACAGTGATGCTTCACACAAGGGATTAGGATGTGTTCTTATGTAGAACGAAAAAGTTATCGCGTATGCATCAAGGCAATTGAAAGGTTACGAAAAAGGGTATCCAACTCATGATTTAGAGTTGGCGGCAGTTGTGTTCGCACTAAAGATATGGAGACACTATCTCTACAGAGAGAAATGTGAGATCTACACAGACCATAAAAGTCTAAAGTACATTTTCACTCAGAAGGACCTGAACATGCGTCAAAGGAGATGGATGGAATTGATAAAGGATTACGATTGTGAGATCTTTTATCATCCAGGCAAAGAAAATATGGTTGCAGATACCTTGAGTAGGAAAGGCAGAGAGAAGTTGATGTTGTTAACTGATAAGGAGAAGCTTATTATAGCAATGTCAAAGTTAGAGTTGGAAATCAAATTTCCAAAAGAATATGATGAGAAATTGTACCAGATGGAAGCCAGTCAAACTTAGGTGGACAAAGTGAAGAATACTCAACTGCAAGATGAGGAATGCAGAAAAATAAGAGAAAGTGTGGTCGAGGGAAAAGAAGTGAAATACAAGGTTGATACTGATGGAATGCTGAGATTCGAGGGACGAATCTGGGTTCCAGTAGTACCAGATATTAAAGAGGACATCTTGACAGAAGCTCATAACTCGAGACATTTGATTCATCCGGAAAGTACGAAGATGTATCAAGATGTGAGACAACATTTTTGGTGGCCAAACATGAAAAGAGACGTTGTAGAATGCCTTGCAAAGTGCTTAACATGTCAGAGAGTCAAGGCCAAGCATCAAAGACCAAGCGGGTCACTTCAACCGTTAGAAATATCAGAATGGAAATGGGAATATATCACAATGGATTTTGTGGTAGGTCTCCCAACAACTCAGAAATGATACGATGCGATTTGGGTGATAGTGGACAGATTGACAAAATTTGCACACTTTTTGCCAATAAAGATTAGATTTAATCTTGATCAGCTGGCGAAACTGTACGTTAAGGAGATCTTTTCAAGACATGGAGTTCCAGTATCAATTGTATTTGACAGAGATCCGAGGTTCACATCAAATTTCTGGAATAGACTACAAGAATGTATGGGAACACAGTTGCGAATGAGTACGGCATATCATCCGCAAACAGATGGCCAAAGTGAACGAACGATTCAGACATTGGAAGATATGCTGAGAGCATGTGTCATGGATTTCAAAGGAAGCTGGGATGAAGAATTACCGTTGGTGGAATTTGCCTACAATAACAGTTATCACGCTAGCATCGGCATGCCGCCTTACGAAGCATTGTACGGCAGAAAGTGCAGAACTCCACTGTGCTGGGATGAAGTCGGTGAACGTCAAATGTTAGGACCAGAACTGGTACAACAAACTGTTGAGGTTGTCAAACTAATCAGAACAAGATTGATAACTGCTCAAGACAGATAAAAGAAATATGATGATCAACATAGACAAGATCGTGCATTCGACGTAGGAAATTACGTTTTCCTAAAAGTTTCACCTTGGAAGGGAAAATTTTGATTTGGTAAAAAGGGAAAGCTAAGCCCGAGGTTTATTGGACCCTTTGAAGTGCTGCGAAAAGTTGGAGAGGTTGCTTACGAGGTAGCTCTACCTCCAGAATTGTAAAACATTCAAAATGTTTTTCATGTTTCGGTGTTACAACCATATAAACCTAATTACAAGCACGTGATTGAGTACGAACCATTGCACTTTGAGAAAGACTTGTCCTATGAAAAGGTTCTTATCCAGATAGTCGACGGTGAAAGAACACAAGTGCTCGAAATAAAGTGATACCTTCCATGAAGATAATATGGAGAAACCACAATATCGAAGAGGCTACGTGGGAACTCAAGCTAAAATGATGAAGAATTACCCTGAGTTATTTGTTTAATCTATGTCTTCGATTCTGGGGACAGAATCTTTGTAAGTAGGGGAGAATGTGACGAATGAATTATTTGAATTTTGATTCTGGGGACAGAATCCTTGTAAAGAGGGAATGATGTAACATTCCAGAATTATTATTGTTATATTAAATATTTATTGAAATATTTAAGTATTTAATGGATGTGTTTATTGTTAAATAAATAATTGTTCAAATTTGATTCAATTTGGTTAACTATTTGTTAAATAAATAATTAAGGAAATTAATTATTATATTCTAATTTAATTTAATTATTAAGTTAGAGAGTTTTGATTAATTGAATTATTATTATTATTATTTGAATTTGTAATTAAAAGGATGTGTTAGTTGGTTAAATAAAGTTATAATTATATAGAAAATTATAATTTTGTGGTATTGATTTATGTGATGTAGTAATTTAATAAATTGTTATTAGAATTATTTTAATTAAATAAAAGTGTGTGGAATAACCTTTTATTAAGTAGTTATTAAAATAACTTAAAGGAGTTTTAATTTAGTTTTGCCAAACAAGGCCTAATGCCTATTAAGTCTTTAATCTAATTGTGTTTTACCAAACAAGGCATAAGGATTAATTGGTTATTTTTTAGGGATTAGCCAAACAAGCCTTATGGCTTTTGGTTTTCAAAACTTAGATAACTGATATCAGTTATATCTATATTTATATTATATAATTAATATATATTATATCCTATATACGTTAGATATCTAGTACGCTATAGAGTTAGGAAGAAAAGAAAAACTCAGAGGAAGAAGAAGAAGAGAAGAAGAAAAGTGAGAGAGAAAAGAAGAGAGAAAGAAAGGCTAGAGAATTGGAAAAAGGAATTAGAGAAAAGCTTGATAATCAAAAGGATAACCATCATCTTCTACAAGCAAGGTATTCTTCTATTTTTTAAACTTCTAGTTTTCTCTTCTCCTATTTCTCTGTAAAATTCTTGTGATAGGGTAAATGGTTGATTTTATGTGTATTCATATGATAAACTATTGTTGTAAAGTTATTTTCATAAGTTTTATATGATTATAATCAATGAATTGTTGTTATGTATGTAGTTTGTGAAGAAAAGCTTTTTACAAAGAGTTTATGTGAATGAATATGGGTTAATAGAAATTATGGGTTGTTTAGTTGTTTTGTTGATAAATTGGCTATTTAAATTGATAGAGTATGTTTAAATATTGATAAAGATGCTTTGAATTAACTGTTTTGGTTGAAAAACAAAATTACAGTGTTGATTTTCATTAAAAACATCAAAAAGTGAGTTTTTATCAAAAATAGTGAAATTGGATGTTTAAATTTGTTGTTTATGTTGTTGTATGGGTAGAATCATGTTAGGAGTTCTTGAATTATGTTTACATTAAGTCGCTATATGAATTTCATGATAATTAGACTGTTAGAAAGGAACTTGTAGGCCAAAATTGGCTTTTGTTCATCTTATATTAAAAGTCGTCGATCGAAGATCAAGATTTAGCGCCGCAACGCTATGACCAAATAGCTTCAATTTTTGCACCACAGCGCTGTCTGGTAGTATAAATGTGGCGCCACAACACCATCACCGCCACGCAATGTAACCACAATATAAAGTGTTCTTGTAATGATACGAGTTAAAGCGTAATGGTCCGAGCAAAGTTGTTAATTTTGTACTCTAAATTTTAAGAAATGATTATGTGTTAATATTAGGACTGTTAAGTTATGATTTTAATGTTTTTATACCTAGAATGAACATGTTATTAGCAATTAAATTGTTTTGTAACTTGATTACGTGATTAAAAATCCAATTTTTACATGATGAACGTACTTAGTTATGTTTGTAATGTGGTAATGACTAATTATGTCATGATGACATATGTTTATAGGATATTGTGATTTGAATTGTTCGGTTTAGCCCACGAGAAAGGCAAGTTTTCTAATCCTTTATCTTGTTCATGTTTCGGTGTTACGACCATATAAACCTAATTACAAGCACGTGATTGAGTACGAACCATTGCACTTTGAGAAAGACTTATCCTATGAAGAGGTTCCTATCCAGATAGTCGACAGGAAAGAACAAGTGCTCAGAAATAAAGTGATACCTTCTGTGAAGATAATATGGAGAAACCACAATGTCGAAGAGGCTACGTGGGAAATCGAAGCTGAAATGATGAAGAATTACCCTGAGTTATTTGTTTAATCTATGTCTTCGATTCTGGGGACAGAATCTTTGTAAGTAGGGGAGAATGTGACGAATGAATTATTTGAATTGTGATTCTGGGGACAGAATCCTTGTAAGGAAGGAATGATGTAACATTCCAGAATTTTTATTGTTATATTAAATATTTATTGAAATATTTAAGTATTTAATGGATGTGTTTATTGTTAAATAAATAATTGTTCAAATCTGATTCAATTTGGTTAACTATTTGTTAAATAAATAGTTAAGGAAATTAATTATTATATTTTAATTTAATTTAATTATTAAGTTATAGAGTTTTGATTAATTGAATTATTATTCTTTTTATTTGAATTTGTATTTAAAAGGATGTGTTAGTTGGTTAAATAAAGTTATAATTATATAGAAAATTATAATTTTGTGGTATTGATTTATGTGGTGTAGTAATTTAATAAATTGTTATTAGAATTATTTTAATTAAATAAAAGTGTGTCGAATAACCTTTTATTAAGTAGTTATTAAAATAACTTAAAGGAGTTTTAATTTAGTTTTGCCAAACAAGGCCTAATACCTATTAAGTCTTTAATCTAATTGTGTTTTACCAAACAAGGCATAAGGATTAATTGGTTATTTTTTTAGTGACTAGCCAAACAAGCCTTATGGCTTTTGGTTTTCAAAACTTAGATAACTGATATCAGTTATATCTATATTTATATTATATAATTAATATATATTATATCCTATATACGTTAGATATCTAGTACGCTAGATAGAGTTAGGAAGAAAAGAAAAACTCAGAGGAAGAAGAAGAAGAGAAGAAGAAGAAAAGTGAGAGAGAAAAGAAGAGAGAAAGAAAGGCTAGAGAATTAGAAAAAGGAATTGGAGAAAAGCTTGATAATCAAAAGGATAACCATCATCTTCTACAAGCAAGGTATTCTTCTATTTTTTTAAGTTTTTAAACTTCTAGTTTTCTCTTCTCCTATTTCTCTGTAAAATTCTTGTGATAGGGTAAATGGTTGATTTTATGTGTATTCATATGATAAACTATTGTTGTAAAGTTATTTTCATAAGTTTTATATGATTATAATCAATGAATTGTTGTTATGTATGTAGTTTGTGAAGAAAAGCTTTTTACAAAGAGTTTATGTGAATGAATATGGGTTAATAGAAATTATGGGTTGTTTAGTTGTTTTGTTGATAAATTGGCTATTTAAATTGATAGAGTATGTTTAAATATTGATAAAGATGCTTTGAATTAACAGTTTTGGTTGAAAAACAAAATTACAGTGTTGATTTTCATTAAAAACATCAAAAAGTGAGTTTTTATCAAAAATAGTGAAATTGGATGTTTTAAATTTGTTGTTTATGTTGTTGTATGGGTAGAATCATGTTAGGAGTTCTTGAATTATGTTTACATGAAGTCTCTATATGAATTTCATGTAATTAAACTGTTAGAAAGGAACTTGTAGGCCAAAATTGGCTTTTGTTCATACTATTGTTAAAATTTGTCGATTCGAGATCACTGACTTTTGGCCGCCGCAACGCGGCCCAACATTTCAATTTTTGTGCCGCAATACTTTGCACCATATTGTGTAAATACTTCGTCTGGGTAGTATAAATGTGAGTCATGATACCATTACTACCACGTGCAGTCACGAACCACGATATAAAACTGTGGTGCCACAAACATGAAGTTAGCGTAATGGTCTGATAGTGTTAATTTTGTACTCAAAATTTTAAGAAAATGATTATGTGTTAATATTAGGACTGTTAAGTTATGATTTTAATGTTTCTATACCTAGAATGAACATGTTATTAGCAATTAAATTGTTTTGTAACTTGATTACGTGATTAAAAATCCAATTTTTACATGATGAACGTACTTAGTTATGTTTGTAATGTGGTAATGACTAATTATGTCATGATAACATATGTTTATAGGATATTGTGATTAAAATTGTTCGGTTTAGCCCACGAGCTAGGCAAGTTTTCTAATCCTTTATCTTGTTGAACTAATTATGGTTTCCAATTCGATTACCTTATAAATGATGCAAGTTCTCTAATCTATTTTATTGTTGAATCAATTATTGTTCCAATATAATAATGCAACATTTCTAAACTTTGTTTTCGATATTGAACAAGTTATTCTTATATTTAACTTGTTGTTTAGCATGGCCGAATATATTTGAATAGTTTATCGTTCATATTGTCATTCATGCTTAGTATTCAATTCTAAATAACCTTGGCTTAATATTTTTCAAGCAAGGTGTGTTATAGTTATTCAAGTTGTATGCTATTAGATTATTCCTAAAGCATGATTTTAATTTACCATGACGATTCAATTACGAGTATTATATAATATGATGTTATTAGTATTAATTCAACTAGTCCTCTAGTTGATGATCGTTGAACTTCAAATTACCCTTGAAAGCTTATCCAAACCAAACTCTCTTTGGTGCGGACTTGTACTCTAAATACTGAGATGAACAACCCTATTATTAGGGGATAACTTACGCGTAGCGTTAAATGTTTGTGCACAATACATGGTACGAAGGGATGATCCCCCTAAGTATGACGAGTCCTTATAGTCTTATGACTATTAAAGTTGGAGTTGAAAGATTACTCGCAACTGTGGACATAGTTCATGGTCTTATGACCCTCGGTTATGTTTATTCCACACTTTGGATTTCAATTCCTGATTATCATTGTTAGAGTACTATCTAGTTTTAATGAGCCTACTCATTAGCAATTATTATTGTTATTCTTCTGTTGATTCATTATTTTATTCAGTGAGCAATTGTTTTGCTCACTCTTGCATATTTATAAACTCATTGCAGCTAAAGTGGAGAAGGTAGATGAACCTTCAACTAGCAAAGGAAAGGGAAAATTGTACAAGTGATGCTGATTTGTACTTTTAATTATTGTGATGATCTTAGACTTCTTAATAATGATGTTATGTAATAATTTTAAATTCCGCATTTGAATGATTGTATTTAAAGGTTAGACAACCTGGGAGATTTTATTATGTAACCCTTTAATGGGAAAGGTTTTATTTATCCAGTTTTATTGTGATTGGGTAGTTAGATATGAATGTTTGATTAAGTGAACACCAAATCCTGTGGGAATGAAGTACCTTGGATTTGGGGGTGTCACATGAGTTGCTTGGTTGCCTATTGGTTATCTCGGTCGACTGTTTGATTGATTTGGGTTATGGCTAGTGTGGATATTTGGTCTTCACACACACACTGTGTAGATCAATTATAGTCTCTTTTTTTTGTTTTAAGTGTTATGCCTTCATCCGTATGTATTTTTGCCCTGTTCTTAGAGGATGTTGTGAATTTGTTTAGGGGCCTTAATTTTAGTTGTTAGTTTTAGTGTTGCGTCGTTTCCTGTATTATAGGGTTTGGTTGTCTGTTAGTTTACTTGAGGGCAAGCAAAATCTTAAGTTTGGGGGTATTTGATGAGTGGGTTTCATACCCGCAAAATTGCCCCTTTTTGTTACTTAAGTTGTTGCCTATTTACAATCTTATGGATAGCTATAGAGTTATTTTATTATTTATCTGTGTAGTTCTCTTCGGTCTGGCTTTGCGGATGTTTTTAGCATTCTTATGCTTTGTTTCTGGAAAGTCGCGCCCCGGCTTCATAGCTAGTTCATGCATCCGCGCCGCAGCGCTGGAAGAAGCTCCAAGGCACTTGAAAAGTCGCTCCCCGGCGCCATCCTCTCACGCCCCAGCGCCGCTCTTTCTGCCCCGACGCCATATATGGCGCCCCAGCGCCGTGTCTCACGCCCCGACGTCGATTACAATGCCTAGGCTCGCGCCGCAGCGCGAACTCCGGTTCCCCAACAGTAACTCGTCTTTAATGACCTAGATGAAAGATGGGATCATATAAATAGATAGCAAAGCTACTGCTTTAAAGAGATCGGATATCAGATAGATATCAGAGCTTAGACTAGGATATTATTCTTTGTTCTTCTAGAAGAGAAAGAAGCTCGTGAAAGGAAGAAGAGTTATCGCACCCAACATACAACTCAGAGTTTTACACGTGAAGAGAAGATTTGGTGGAAGAACACTTCAAACAGGGGTTTTCTTATTCCAAATCTCCCATTCCTTGTATTTGTCTGATAATGTGTAATGTATTAAAAATGCATGTTAGTACCATAGTTATGAACTAACTCCATTTTTAGGATTGCAATGTAACCTTATGATTAGCTTAATCAACTTTCTCTCTCATGTTATATAATGAATCATTCTGGAATGGGTTGTTGTATTTTGCATTTAATGTCTGATTGCTTGATAAAGAAATTGGTATTGATAGTGATGGAAATTGATAAATGGATATTACTGTCTATCTTTAAATACAACAACACCTGTTATGCCCATAACATTGGAATGTGTGCATAATATGCTAATAGGATAGACATATCCTTATTTGCCTTGTGTGACCTTGAGACTTAGCTTAATGACCTTGACCTAGTTAGTGTCACCAATAGACATATTGTGTTCTAGTTGGTTAGGGATGTGCATTTGACCTTCGATAGAAGCTTATGCCTATTAATGTCTCGGTTGGCCACTCCTTGATTCGTTTGTAATATAGAGAGTTAGAAGATTAGGTGAAGCATTAGGGGAGTTGTAATCCTATCTTAACTTCCTAGCACAACTACTTCTCTTAATTTTATAGTCTTGTTGAAATAGCTTAACCAACCATTCGTTTCACTCATTTAGAGAAGATTGGTAATAACTTTACGTTAGTAGTTGTATTCTGTTAAGACTTCATCCTCATGGGTTCGACACTCTACTTATCACTGTATTACTTGTTAGATCGCGTATACTTGCGCGTGTTTAGTGATCGGTTATCCGACCAACAGTAATCGTGGCCATGATAATAGAAGAGGTGAGTTTAGTGGAAATTTCAAAAAGAGAAGATTCAACAATGACGGGAAGACATCAAGAAGAACACCAAAGATCAACTGCTGCTGGGGAGGAGAACGACCACCGATCAGGTGTTATAAATACGGAAAGAGGGACATATCATTGAAGCGCCCACAATAATCCAAGGTATGTTATAACTGTGGAAAGGAGGGTCATATAGCCCGAGAGTGTTCAGTAGCAAAACCAAGTTCAGCGGGGGTGGTGACTCCAAAAGCTATCCCGGATAAGTCAAAATCAGCGGTTCCTGGAAGAGCGTTTGTCGTGACTGGCCAAAATGTGAGGAACCCGAACGAGGTGATCACGGGTAAGCTAATTATAAACTCTTGCGAAGTTTATACTTTACTAGATACCGGTTCTACCCATTCTTTTATCTCTCCTGCTTGTGCTCAACGTTTAAACTTGACTCCAGAGAAATTAGACTTTGACATATCTGTTGAAACTTCGTTGGGTGAAACCTTCGTTACATCTACTGTTTATAAATCTTTCTTGATCCAAGTTGGCATAATCACATTACCTGTTGATCTTATTTCTTTAAAGATACTTGCATTTGATGTGATTTTAGGAATTGATTGGTTAACTACTCATCATGCCAAAATTGATTGCTTTTGTAAGGTTGTTAGTTTTCATATTCCTAACGAACCTGTCATACGAATTCAAACAACTAAACCACTAAAATCAGTCACTATCATATCAAGCCATAAAGTTATTCGTTTAATAAAAAATGGATGTCAAGATTTCTTAGCCCATGTTATGGATTTGAACAAAGACAAGTCGGATTTGAATAATATTTCTGTTGTTAGAGAATTTCCTGATGTATTTTCTGAAGAACTTCTTGGTCTACCCCCAGAATGAGAAGTTGAATTCTTTATTGACCTTGAATCGGGTACAAAGCCTATTTCTAAAACCCCATATCGAATGGCTCCTATTGAACTTCAGGAGTTAAAAATCCAACTACAGGAGTTATTAGACATCAGTTTCATTCGTCCTAGTACATCTCCTTGGGGTGCTCCTATTTTATTCGTAAAGAAGAAAGATGGGAGTATGCGACTTTGTATTGACTACCGAGAATTGAACCATGTCACCATCAAGAATAGGTATCTGTTACCTCGCATTGATGACATGTTTGACCAATTACAAAGAGCACAATTCTTTTCAAAGATCAATCTTCATTTTGGATATCATCAGCTGAAGATTAAAACTGAGGATATTCTAAATACTGCCTTCAGAACTTGGTACGGGCATTATGAATTCTTAGTCATGTCTTTTGGATTGACTAATGCTCCTGCTGCTTTCATGGATATGATGAACCGAGTATTCAAGGAATATTTGGATCAGTTCGTTGTTGTCTTTATTGATGACATCCTAATCTATTCCAAAAGCCGTGAAGATCATGAGCACTATTTAAAGCTGATACTGGAAAGGCTTCGTGAAAACAAGCTTTATGCCAAGCTGAAGAAATGCGAGTTCTGGCTTGAGGAAGTAGAATTCCTTGGGCACGTGGTGTCAAGACATGGAGTATCTGTTGACCCAATGAAGATTGAAGCAATACAAAGTTGGGAGCAACCAAAGTCGGTGATCAAGCACGCAAACTTTTCACGGGCTTAATTTGGTTATTATCGGAGATTCATGGAAGGATTTTCTCGAATTGCTACTCCGTTAACTCAGCTGACTCGGAAAGATACAAAATTCATATGGAGCGAGGAATGCGAGAAGAGTTTCCAAGAGCTCAAGAGGAGACTCATTTCGGCACCTGTTATGGCAATACCATCTGGTTCAGATGGATTTGTTATCTATAGCGATGCTTCAGGTAAAGGGTTAGGATGTGTTCTCATGCAACATGGGAAAGTCATAGCCTATGCCTCGCGACAACTCAAAGAATATGAGAGGAATTATCCTACTCATGATCTGTGTAAAATCCCAAATTTTATTAATAAAGATTTAATTTTCTCGAAATATTTTTTTGAATATTATGGTGTGAATTTGAGATAATGTTATAATTGTGGGTAGTATTTATAAATTTTACAAAGTATGCAAGTTGTTGTATTATATTCGATTGGTCGGGGAATATTCGTTTTAGCAGGGAATATTTGTATAACTACGCAATCATCATTGGTGGACCTAACGAAATTATTGTCGGATTGAGAAAACGACAAAAATATTTTTATGAAAATAACTACGGAAGTTTTACCTTTAATCTTTGTTGAACTACTCGGTAGTAAAAAATACGATGTCTACGCCGTGGTTGCATAGTAGCACACACCTAGTGATTATTGATGCTTACGTGAGAAATCACTCGGCTTATACTCAATTATTGCTACATTCTTTGCGATCATATCTCTCATATTATTGATTCGATTATTGTTACAGTATCATTTTCATTATATGTTATATTATTAAAACAATAATTGAGACGACAAAGTTATTCATATTATTAAATTGCAATATTTACAATGTCTAGAAGTTCTGTCAAGGAGAGGTTTGGTCACCTAATTGCACGCCAATAGGGAGAAATCCTTATTGGAAAGCCCCCTCTTTCCTGGGAACAACCTGGTTGTTAAATATTATGAGTTATAATATTAATGATGAATAAGTTCGTGTTGATTAAAGATGAATTTGATAGTTCCTTTGTGTTGGGATTATTTGTGTTAGTAGAAATCGACATCTATTCCGATGATAATTGATGTCTGGAGGTTATATTGTTCAATCGGGTATTCGGGACACTTTTTGTGTCGGAGTACTATTCACGAGTTCTATTCACGAGTTACTATTTATGAGTTACTATTCACGAGTTACTATTCATGAGTTACTATTCACGAGTTACTATTCATGAGTTACTATTCACAAGTTACTATTCACGAGTTACTATTTACGAGTTACTATTCATGAGTTACTATTCACGAGTTACTATTCACCAGAACAATATATTTCTTTTCGGTCCAAATTATTCTTGGGTACAATATTATTCCATGAGGAGATGTGCTAATTTTTCAGACCGTTGGTTGAAATTATATTAGTAAATCAATATGGATCGTTGGTTTAAAGTTGTAATAGTGAATCAGTATGGATCGCTTGTTTAAAGTTTTAATAGTGAATCAATATGGATCACTAGTTTAAAGTTTTAATAGTGAATCAGTATGGACCGTTGTTTTAAGTTTTAATATAGACCGTCCGTTTAAAAGTAAATCAATCTGGACCGTTCATGAATTAGTTACTATTCAATCCATTCTCCTATAAATAGAAGCTCATTCCTTCATTATTTTTTACGAATTCACTGAAACTCTAGAGAGAGAAATTATAGAGAGAAAGAAGAAGAGTATTCTGCCACTTTACTACTTCTATATCCAGTTTCTTTTACGGTAAGGGGTATTATGTCTTTATTATTCATGAAGAGAACTTTTGTTATTCCATTCTTTATTATTCTATTGGAATAACCTGTTATGCGAAGTACCGCATACATAGTGAAATTCTTGTGTTATTCCATTCTTTATTATTATGCTGGAATAACCTATTTATGCGAAGTACCGCAAACATGGTGAAATTCTTCTATTATTCTGTTCATTATTATTCTGTCGGAATATCTTGTCTGTACGTTTACGTCGGACCTGGTTCCATTATTTATAATTTTGTTGGAATAACATGTATGTGCGGTCTATCGCATGCATGGTGATTTCTGTTGTTATTCCATTCTTTATTATTCTGTCGGAATATCCTGTCTGTGCGTTTACGTCGGACCTGGTTCCATTATTTATTATTCTGTTGGAATAACCTGTCTGTGCGGTCTATCGCATGCATGGTGATTTCTGTTGTTATTCCATTCTTTATTATTCGTCCGAAATATCCTCATCTATGCGTTTACTGACCGGGACTGAGTTCCATTATTTATTCTTCATCGGAATATCCTCGTCTGCGTACATTTACGCTGACTTCGGTTCCATTATTTATTATTCATTGGGAATAACATGTCATGCGATCCTATCGCATGCATGGTGAATCCTTCATTATTCCATTCTTTATTATTCAGTTGTAATAACCTGTCTATGTGGATTACCACATGCATGGTGAATGATCCTTTGTATTCATTCCTTATTAAATTGCGGAAATGATCTGTATACGTGGATTACCGCATGGCGGGTGAAAATCCATTTGCAGTTTCATATATTCGTTATTATACTCAGTTGATTAAAGCTTTGGCTTCTATACTCCATGAAATTAGTGGAATATCCTTGATAATTGTGCTTCATCCAGTATCTTTTCATGGAAATATTCTTCTGAGCATTCTTGAATTTTACTCTACAAAGAAGTATCATGTTGACAATTTGGACATTATTGAGTTCAGGATAAATTAACTTTTAAATCTTTAAAATTTATTCTTGAACTTGTTTTATTGAATTATTATGTCATTGTCATGATGAGTTATGTTGGTTATTATGTGAAAACATGAACATTTCTTAGAAATCACAAAGGGTTGAAAATCAGATTTTGGTGAAAATAGAACATAAAATTCAACTGACCATATCTCATATTATATTTTGAATTATTGAGTGTGGTCAAGTTCTAGAGTTAGATCTATGAGTTATATAACTTATCCAAGTGGAATCACTGGAAAAGGTGTTGTAGATTTTCGTGTGGACTGATTTTAGCAAAGGAGTCAAAAACTGCCAATTTCAAAAAAGGCTCGCCCATAAATTTGAAGAGAAATTTTTTGACCACTTAATTTATGAGAAAAATTATGGCCTTTTGGAATATGAAATTATATGGTATAAGGTACCTCCTGTCCAAAAATGAGCTCATTCCGACTTAATATGAGCAAGTTATGACCATTTCAATATTTAGGTTTTTTCGACGAAAAACGCTATAACCGGAGTTCTATAACTCTGATGACCATGAAATTTAAACTGGAAGCTCACATTAACATGTGTAAGATCCTGTCAAGATTTGGGAATTTCTAGAGTTAAACTTGAGGTAGCTAATTTCTTATGGAATTAATTAGAAATTGATTTTTGAAAAATAGTAAATGAATTTTAAAAATTCTGAGAAAAATATATGTTCATTATGGGACTATATTCTACTAAATCCCAGAAAAGAAATATTTTTGGGACTGATTTGGTATTTTTCATGAAAATGGTTAAGTTACAAACATATGAGTTAAATATGTTATGTGAAGTATAAAACTTGGTAAATAGGATTTTGTGGCTTGGAAATCCTATATAAGGTATATGCATATTTTTGATGAGGGATTTAATCATTGGTGATGAAATCTTATGAGTATAGCATTTTTGAATGATTAAATGCATTATTTGGTAAAGTGTAAACAATTGAAATAAATTGTTTATAAGTTTAAGAAGTGATTAAAATATTGTTATGATATTAACAATATTAGATTATGAATTTATTATATGATTGATAATATTTGGATAAATTTAAAGTCTTTAATATTTATCTTTGTTTTCGTTTGATTAATGTTTATATCATTGTCATCATTCTCATGTTTATATTGTGATTAAAATCATCTTTGGCTTACGTGCATAGATGGACTTGGTATGATTATAACCAGGGATTATTCGGTATAGTCATGACCGTAATGTGACAACTGATATGATAAAAGTCCTCATTGGCCTGTAGTTCATTGATGGACAGTTGTTGGTGTGATTATGACCACGGATTATTCGGTATAGTCATGACCATTGAAGATTACATGAATATCCTTGGCCGTGATGCAGGGATGATTCGATTTTATTTATTAAGCTGAGTCTCGGCGATTAAGTTGATGAAAAACTTTTTAAATCATAGAAGATAGTACATTTTATTCTCTACTTGACTTTTCTAATGGATTATTTGTTCCACTGCAGTTAAACTTGATGTCTATTGTATTTTATCAGTTTAACATTGTTGAAGACGAATGATAATTTATTCTGCATTATCTTAGTCATAATATTTCTTACTGAGCTAGTTGAGCTCACTCTTTCTTTCACTGTTCTCTTCAGGAAATGAGAATATAGCTGGGACGAGTCGGGGAAAGGAGTGACGGTCCAGATGATAGCATTAGTAGCATTAGTAGTCCTCACTATTCTGTTAAATAGTGTGACAATAAATGTAATGAGGACTCCTTTGAGTGTGGATATTGTCTAGATGACAATATTCCAATTAAACTCTCAGTTTATGTATTGTCGTATATTACACGACGGTTGTATAATTAAGTTTGTATTTGTATTCTGTACCATGTATTTGGCGACCCAAGATGGGTGATGTATACCTATTTTTGGGGACGTCACAATATGGAGTTTGCAGCAGTCGTATTCGAGTTGAAAATTTGGAGACACTACTTGTATGGGGAGAAAGTGGAGATTTATACGGACCATAAAAGCCTCAAATATTTCTTCACCCAAAAAGAACTCAACATGCGGCAACGACGTTGGCTTGAGCTATTGAAAGATTATGATCACACTATTCAATATCATCCTAGAAAAGCGAACGTAGTAGCTGACGCATTGAGTAGAAGATCATATGCGAGTACGAGTGCGATATTGTTAACACAAAGGCCCATTTTATATGACTTGCAAAGGATGGAGATAGAATTAAAGACTACAGGGACCCACATGATGATGGCGAATATACGAGTAGAACCGACTTTAATCGATAAAGTTAAAAATGCTCAAGCTATTGACACAGGGGGCGATCATTATGAAGAAGAAAGTGCAAGAAGGAGCTATTCCAGAAGCAAGAATCGATGAAGAAGGAATACTTCGAGTCAACTCTAGACTTTGCGTTCCTAACGATTCTGACTTGAAGCATAGAATCATGATGGAGGCACACAACACCCCGTTTGCAATCCATCTTGGGAGTACCAAAATGTATCATGATATTCGACATACATTTTGGTGGAACAATATGAAGAGAGAGATCGCGGAGTTTATCTTGAGGTTTTTAATCTGTCAACGTGTAAAGGCGGAGCATCAAGTTCCAAAGGGTCCATTGCAACCACTTGAGATTTTGGAATGGAAGTGGGAACACATTACTATGGATTTCGTTACAGGTCTTCCCAAGGTTTCTCAAGGTATAGATGCGATTTAGGTTATTATTGATAGATTAACCAAGTCTGCTCATTTCTTACCTATACGAGAAACTTATTCCCTGGAACGTCTTGCTCATATGTACGTGAATGAGATTATAAGATTGCATGGCATGCCAGTATCCATAGTTTCGGATCGTGACCCAAGATTCACTTCACGATTTTGGGTTAGCTTGCAAAAAGCTATGGGCACGAATTTACGATTCATCGGCATACCATCCTCAAATAGACGGACAATCAGAGAGGACTATTCAAACTCTTGAAGATCTATTAAGACTCTATGTCCTAGACTGTAAAGGGAGTTGGGATAAGTATTTACCATTAGTGGAATTATCCTACAACAATAGTTATCAAGCAAGTATAGGCATGGCTCCATTCGAGGCGTTGTATGGACGAAAGTGTCGTTCTCCAGTATGTTGGGACGAGGTGGGAGAAGCAACGTTGTTGGGACCAGAATTAGTACGCATGACTACAGAAAAGATCCAAATGATTCGACAACGTATTCAAACCTCACAAGATCGACAAAAGAGTTATGCTGATCTTCATCAAAAGGACGTGGAATTTAATATTGGGGATCATGTACTGTTACGTATTGCTCCATGGAAGGGAGTTACAAGATTTGGAAAGAAAGGAAAGCTCAATCCAAGGTTTGTTGGTCCATTTGAGATTCTTGACCAAATAGGAAATGTGGCCTATAGACTCGCATTACCTCCAAGTATGTCTCGTGTTCACAATGTTTTCCACATATCTATGCTTCGTAAATATGTGAAAGACCCAAACCATATTATTGAGTTAGAACCAGATTTAGATAGTCAAAGATTTAACGTACGAGGAGGTACTTGTTAAAATCTTGGACAGGAAAGAACATGTCCTACGCACCAAGGTTATACCACAAGTTAAGGTTTTGTGGAGGAACTATGCTATTGAAGAAATGACCTGGGAGTTAGAATCGGAAATGAAAGCGAGGTACCCTCACCTTTTCGAAATACCAGGTACATACGTCAATTTCGAGGACAAAATTTTATAAAGAGGGGAGGTTGTAAGACCACAACTTATTATAAATAAAATTGAATTTTTTTTCTATTCATTACTCTAAATTAATAAGGTGTTAATTTGATATAATGCTTTGGTTATGGGTGAAATGTGCAAATTTTACAAAATAAGCAAGTGGTTATAGAATATTCATTTCTGTCAGGGAATATTCGTTTGGTTGTGGAATATTCTTGTTATCGGGGAATATTCGTACGATGACGCAGCCATTTGTGGGCCCCATAACGGAAAACGGTTCGATGAAGGAAAATGACAAAGTATGAGTTTGTATAAATAATGACATAGTTGTTACCGTTAACACTGTTGGAATACCCGGTGGTTAAAAATACAGTAATATATTTGGTTGCATAGTAGCACACGGTATTGCACAGTATTTTTGAATTATTGATCCTTACGTAAGAAGGCACTACTCAATAATTGTTACTGATAATTCTTCGCTCAATATTTTATTTTATTGATTCAATAATTGTCATGTTGATATTTTATATTATTGTTGTTTCAATAATTGTCACTGCACAGTATTTCTCATTATCATATCAATAATTCAAATTATTTGAATAATATTATTAGATAGCATTATTGGCAATGTCTAGAAAGTTCTGTCTAAAGAGAGGTTTGGTCACCTAATTGCGCACCAGTAAGGAGATATCCTTATTGGAAAGCCCCCTTTTTCCTAGGAACTGCCTGGTTATCATTATAGTGATTTTGTAATATTATTTGTGAATAATTAATTATTGATAAGGAAATATTTATTTGATGCGGATATAAATGATGGATTTATTTATTTTATGTGGTTATAATTGAAGGAATTAATGTTGAGGTGTTTTATCAGTATTTTTGTCGGAATGGAGGTATTAAAAATTAAATCGATTATTTTTTACGATATATTAAGGAGTCATAATTTTTAATTCAATGAATTGTTGGATCGTTGTGATTTTTTGGATATGTTATACATATATAAGTTGAGTATTTGTCCACAAATTTTGAACCGTTAAAATGAACGTATGATTTGTTATGAATTTTAAGAGGGACCGATTCGAAAATTAGGTTTATAAATGATTTTGGTGGAAAAATCTAGAATTAAGTGGGCCCCACTTGTGGTTGGTGAAGAAATGTCTTTGAATTTTTCAAATGTGGTGGGTGGCAATAATAGCAGGTAAAGCCATCGTAGTGTGCAAGTCAAGTCTTTGCTTGTACTAACATTTTCCTATAAATAGAGGGCTAAGTTAGAATTGAAAATCACACCGTAAACATAAGCTTTCTCTCTCTCTATATATTATCGAGTTTATTTTGTGAGTATTTAAATACTTTGAGAGTTATTGTTCAGTACAAGTTTCATTCAGCATCACTTCCGACCTTTCATTCTGAAGTACTGTTTCTTTGAGGTAAGGGATGTTATTTTCTTCTTAAAATGATATTATTTTCTTTAATATCATTATGCCGAAATATTGGTTTGAACTTTTTAATCAAATTTGGAACTTTTTGTGTCGGGATTACTATTCACGTATACGACACTATTCACGTATACGGCACTATTCACGAATACGGCACTATTCATCGAAAAATGAAAATTTTCCTTTTTGTCCAAGATGTCTATTATGGTTTCTATCTTTGATTGTATCCATGTTTTGATCTTTATTTTTGAATTCTGCTTCAAAATTAGTTATTATGAAGTATTAGTGATCTTGGATAAACTGTAATACGAATCCCTAATATTTGTCTTTCTGTCTCACTGGATTCGTTCTCTAACATATTTTTCATCATCCTCAGTCCTTAATGATGATATTATTGAATATCTTTGGCCTGTAGTGCAAAGATGAATGATTAACTGATGAATATCTTTGGCCCGTACTGCAAAGATGAACAGGTGTTGAGATGAACATGACCAACTGGTGATACAAATGAATATCTATGGCCTGTAGTGCAAAGATGAATATTCAATTAAAGATGTATATTGATTGTTGTTATAGGGATAAAATATTGATGATGGACTTTTAAATCTTAGAAGATAGTAGAACTCATTCTCTACTTGACTCTTCTAATGGATTCTTGTTTTATTCTGAGCTTTGATCTAAAACTTGTTATTCTGTTATGTTTTATCGATTTTTCCTGTTGAAGACTAATGATAATTTGTTGTATATTATCTTAGTCATAATATTCTTTACTGGACTAGTTGAGCTCACCCTTTTCCTTTTTGTTCCATTTTTCTTCTCAGGAGGTGAGAACATAGCAGGATCTAGTCGGGGTATGGAGGGATGGTTCTAGAAAGATGTTTTAGCAGTCCTCACTATTTCTGTAAAATAGTGTTTGAATAATTATAATGTGGACTTATTTGAGTGTGGATATTGTCTAGAAGACAATATTTATATTTAAACTCACCGTATGTGTTATCGTATTTTGCACGACAATTGTATTATTAAAGTTGTAGTTTGCTTTCTGTACCATGTATTTGGCGACTCAGAATGGGTGTTGTATACTTATTTTGGGGGCGTCACAATATATATATATATATATATGAACTGTTGTCGAACTCTTTTCGATGAGCCTATGTTTTATATCTCAGTGCGTTTCTTTTGCTTTTATATATATATATATATATATATATATATATATATATATATATATATATATATGAATCTGTTGTAAACTCTTTTCGATGAGCCTATGTTTTATATCCCAGAATGCGTTCTCGCTTTTATATATATATATATATATATATATATATATATATATATATATATATACATTTTAGTCTCATTGGAGTTTACTTACGTGGCGAGTTGATCGCCTTCTATCGCTTTCTTTACATTTTCGTCCTTTGGAGTTTACTTTGTAAGCGGTTGATCATCTTTTACTGACTTTATTTACTTTTCTCGATCCCCATGGAGGTGCTTCGTGGTGGTTGATCATGTCCATATATATATATATATATATATATATATATATATATATATATATATATATATATATATTTACCGCTTTTATATATTTATATTTCGATCCTCCGTGGAGGTGCTTCGTGGTGGTTGATCATGTCTGTATATATATTTACAGCTTTTATATATATAACTGTTTACTGCTTTTCATATAAACTGCGTCATCATGTTAGCCTAGAAATCATGTGATCACAGATTCAGTCCACTGAATCTAGATTCGGTTCCCGTGATGGACTTTTTAAGCTGTAAGTAGCTTGTACATTATTTACGATGTTTGAAATTTTTTTAGATGGATGTCATGCCCATGAGGAGTTCGGCACTGCTGTATATTATTTTCTCGAAGATGCCTCGCATCTCAAAAATAAAAGCAATCAAGCCGAACATTTAATAATAAAATGGAAGTATGAAAAGGTCTCAATTACTATTGAGCACCGGGTTTGAAAAACCTCTTTTTACAAAACTTCATTGCTATATCATGTTTAAAACTGGATTTTTCTACAAATTCAAACCCTTTGTATACAGGTGTGAATGAGGCCTCGCACTACTTCTAAATAATTGCACATTGATCCATACACACACACATTCATATAATAGTTTCTTAAAAAGTGGCGGTCACCGTGGCAACACGGATGTCGGGGGGTGCCTAACACCTTCCCCCCGCATAATCAAACCCCCGAACCCAAATGAATCGCGGTTTCACAAACTCGTTTAGCAGTGTCATATCACTGGGTCAATGTGCAAACCTTTTATCGATTGTGTTGGTGCAACCAGTTAAAAACACCAACTGGCGACTCTTACAGTCAAATCGTCAACATTATACATGTCGGACCTTTTTCACTTGTTTTTTCAAACAAATCTCACCTAACATGAGAACACCAAAAAATAAGAAATGAAAAGGGACAAATAAAAATCACGACGTCGATAACGCTACAACAACTTAAAATAAAAAGTCAGCCATTTAAAGATCCTTGATTGGCGCGGCCACGCGGGAGTGTAGTACAAATCGCACGGCGCATACCGGCATCTGCATTGCTAATCCTCCTAGCCTTGGCGCCACGGCATGTCCCTATGTTAAATGGAAAGCGGCCAATACTGTCTCTTCGTCTGGTTTGCTTCAGTGCGGTGCGGTCGCGTTATACGGCCTATAATTTGATACTTCTTATACCCTGCCTCTTTGTTATGATTCTATTGGTGCATTTCTTCATCTTCTTTGACATCATTAACTTCTTCTTCTTTTCACTTCTTTCTTTTATTTCCTTCCTCATCCATCACTTGATCGCTTTAGATGCCCTCTTCACATGCTTGAGCTCAACTACCTTCTTCATCCTAGCTATTGCTCACCATACCATGCCTTGCTATGCCATCACCATGCCTTAGGAGTTTCCTTTATGCAAACTACAAAACAAACACAAAAAGCAATAAAAACATACTAAAAATACTTACGTTGAGAAAAATTCTAGTAAGTTGGTAATCAACAAGTAGGTCTAAAACCTATGTATCACTTTTATAAGGTTTACTTTGGATTATAGTCGTTGGAAGTTATTTAAATTAATTCGCAGATCTCAAGTTATTTGGTGCAGACTGCAGATGTGGTATGACATCCTCTTTTTCACTTTTTTGACACTGCAGTCTACTATTTCACCTACCCCATCAGAAATGTCACTTTAGTGTGTTAGGCAGGTAGTCACCTTTATTTCTTCTTTCTGATCCCTCGATCAGAACATCAGGAGTTGTCCTTCTACATTGATGCTTTCAATATCCAACGTTTGAATGTTAGTCTTTGCATTGAGACGTTGCCAAGGCTTCAATACTCAGATGACTGAACTCTACGATTCTGATGTAGATGACCTTGAACTTGATCATAGTTAGTCTGTTGAATATTGCTCATTGACTAATTGAGACAACACTACGATTCTGAGAGTGTTCTTTGGATTTTCAATGTAGAACCTCTATTACTCCACTCGTGCAATGCTTCATCACTTCTGCTTGCCTTGACTTACATTAGGTACTGACAACTTGTCTGATTACTCTGGCCCTTCCTTAACTTGAAGACTTATCAGGTTTGTCATGCTCAGTCTCTTTCTCCTTGTGATCTCCCGTTCACATATCATCAATGGTCTGACCCATGTTTAATCTTCTATGTCTATTCTGTATAGGTTGGCCAGTGTCTCTGTTGTAGACCCCATCATTTTCTGCTTCAATCTTGGCAAGCACTATGATCATAGTTATACCCAAGATAGTCATCTTTTGTTTATCTTGACAGCTACTGCATTGCTGACTTCCTTTAGTCATTCACATCATCTTAAATGGCTTCACTACTCAATTAGGATGTTGATTGAATTTGTGCTTCAATCTTCTGTTTGTTTGCTCGCCATTTGGTGAACGCTCTCTGGCATCCTTTTAGGTAGATTGCATCTCTATAGTTCTGTCCAGAGGCTTCATTCTTTGGATGCTTTGGGAGTGCTCATGTGTTGAGAATCGTGTTAACACTACGATTCTTTCTTGGCGTTGTCAGCAATGATAGGCTTTGTTAAAGACTTTGTTCTGCAGACTACGATCTAGCTTTGGTTCTGCAGACACTACGACTCCGAGAGCAGATTATACATCAGACCACGATTTCTGTCTTGACACGTGTTGTCCTTGTCTGATCTAGCTTGACTACAATTTCTGCCTCTAATATGATCAGTAGACTCCACGACTTAAAGTGTAGTCTACGATTCTTAACTTGACTCGGCAGGCGCTTGGACCAACTCTATGATTCTGAGTGAGGCCCTCCAAGGCAGACTACGATCTATACCTACTTTCTCAATACTCTACGATTTTGCCTTGACTTCTGCAATCCCCCGGTTGGCTCGATAGACTACGATTCTGCCTTGATAGTTTTCGAGTTCCTTGTTTCTCCTGGCAGACTTCGAAGGCTTGTGCAGTACTCGATGATCAAGCAATCCTATCTATGACATCATATAAGATCAACCTAACAAGCTTGATCTTTCTATACTTAGTCCTTGTACAACATGTTCTTTTGAAGGACTTTACAAAGCTGTTTTATTCATATAGGATCAACCTAACATATTTGATCATTTCAGTCTAAGTCCTTGTACATATTTTCCTATTGTCTATTTAAGGACTTTAAAGCTTATTTCAATGCAGACATATTTCCATATTCATTCATTAAAATCATAATCAAATCTTATATAAATAGGAATATCATTCACATGCTTATTCCTAACAAAATCCACAACACTTTTTGTTATTTCCACAACAAAAGTGTCACTCTAGATGTATAGCGACAGTGAAAACCGTCGCTATAAGATCTATAGCGACACTTTTGCTGTGGAAATAATAATTTTTGTTATGGATTTAACAATTTCCTTTCTGAAAAACCCAGATTTCTTCAAGAACAGCTTCTGACATCAGTTTGACTGGCTTAGATCTTTCAGTTGTGATGTTGTTAAGCTACAAAAGTGTATTACTTTTATACATTGACATACCTACTACATAGTGTTACACTTTAACATTTAGAGTAAGCCCAGAATCCAAGTTACGAAGATTAGAAAATGGACCCTCACACTGTTCTTATTTTCTGGGTAACCTAGAAAATGAAGAACAGCTCTGACAATCTTTTTGATGGCTTATAACTTACTGTTGTGATGTAGTTTTGCCCTGCAACTTGTTTGTGCTTGTAGTATTACATCAATACTACATCATTAATACACTTACATTCCCAGAAAATAATTTGAACATAGAATTTAAAGTGCTCAAACTAGGTACATTATCACTGACTTTGCATGTTCTTGAAGGCTCAAGAACACCTTTAGCGACAGTTTTGTCGCGATAGACCCCTTTAGCGACAAATTTAATAAAAAATGAATTATTTAAATTAAATAACTAGAATAAAATGAATAATAATTATGAAAAATTCATAACTAATTTGTAAAAATTATTTTAAGGTATAAAAATTAACTTTTAATAATTTGAGATATACTTCATTAATATTTTAATTTATTGAAATATTAATGATATTTAATTTATTTAATAATTATATTAAATAAATTACTTAAAAATAATTTTAATATTTTAAAATTCATTTGAAATTATATTAAAGTGTTAGAAAATATTTTAAGTTATTTGTAATGACTTTTAATATTTTTGGTATGAATTTCATTAATAATTTAATATTAAGGATAATAATTTATTTAATAATTGTATTAAACAAATTATGGAAAAATAGTTTTAAAGTTTTAAAATCATATAAAAATGATTTAAAGGTTTTAAAAATATTTTAAGTTATAAAACATAACTTTTAATATTTTGTCATGAAATACATTAATATTTTAATATTAATAATGATTATTTAAAAATGGTTTTAAATGTTTTAAAATCATTTAAAGGTGATATTAAGGTATTAAAAATACTTTGAGTTATTATAAATAACTTATAATATTATGACATGTATTTCATTAATATTTGAAATTAATTAAATATTAATAATAATGGAATATTATGGTATTTAAATCATATAAAATGATATTAATGATTGAAAATCATTACAAATGATAATAATTATTTAAAAATTATTATGAGCTTTTGAAAAATATTTTGACAGATAAATAACATATTTAAAATAATATTGAATTGTTTAAGTAGAGTCTTAATGATAATAGGCTCGATAATTATCCAATTAGGCAATCGGGATGTCGAAATAGTATCGAACTCAGCTCAGACTGAAATAGTTTGACTTAATACCGGGTCTTATGTGTTTTATTGACTATTAGGAATATGTGGTAATGTGTTTAGGTTATTTTATAACTGTAATTAACAATAGTATTTGTGATGATATTGTTCTAATTGGGAGATCGATATTATCAATATTAGGTCTTTAGATGAAGCTAAAATAGATTGTGTAGTAGTAGTCGATGGTGCAGGCAAGTTTATTAAACTATAATTTTATTGTGCAAGTTTTCTTAATTCGAACTCGAGTTGTTATTGTAAAGTATGCTAGTGATTAATCATTGCTAATTACGTCATATCTATAATTTATTGATTCGCACGTTGTGCATATTGTATATGTTCATCAGGTATGAAAGGCTAATCACCTTCACTACCATTTGGTCCAGTTAATTTGTTCATGTTTATTGTTGGCCATTCATTATTATTATCTCGGTCGTTTAGTTATGAGAATTGATTCATGTTCTTCCACAATTATTAATAATGTTAAAAGTTTGTCAGCTTATTATTCATTCTTTCAATCATGATATATCTTTCCTTGAACTTAAACTTGTTGGGCAAACTCGTTGCTCACCCTTGCTATATCATAATAAACATTGCAGATTAGGACTAATACTTCGGATACAGGCAAAGGCAAATAACATTGTAAGTCTTTTAGGATTTGAATTTGTGTATTAAGTTAAGGTTATCGACCTTGGGGATTATGTGTAAAGGTTAATGTATAAACAAATTATGTTTATATCTTCCGCAATGGCTATAGAATTAGTGTACCAGGTTCGTGGTGATTAGTACCCGGATTTGGGGGCGCTACGGTTGGTATCAAAGCTGTAGGTTATAAACCTTAGGTAGAGTTAACTTAGGCTAATAACCGCAGTGATTAGGATAAGGACTAACTCAAATAGATTTAGTGAGTCAATAAGATTCAAAGAAGAATCTTGACAAGTTATAAAGATCCAGAGTTACCTAACTCTGATAATAAAGATGAACAGTAGTAATGAATAGATAGAGTCTAAAAGACTAAATGTATAAAGGGGAAAGGAGATCATAAAACAAAACGATCATAATATAGAAATGAATTGTAATATAATACGATGAGATCACATCGTGATCTAATAAGGTCATAGCAGGGAGGAGGATCAATCAAGTGATTGAAAATTTTATAGCAAAATTGTTGTGTGTCAGTTGTACTATGAATTGGTACTGTGCCAACTCAGAAAAAAAAGGGTTGGGGATGATACAATACGGATTAAATAAAATTCTTATGGAGTAAGTATGGAGCTAGTGTAAGACCCCAACTTTTATGAATAAAAATTTAATTTTTTCTAAATATTATTCTTGAATAATAAGGTGTGGATTTGATATTATGTTATAGTTGTGGGTAATATTTACAAATTTTATAAAGTAAGCAAGTTGTCATAAAATATTCGTTTGGTCAGGGAATATTCATTTTATCAGGGAATATTAAGATGACTTCAAGACAATCATTAGTGGACCCCAGCGAAATTGTCATCGGAGTTAGAAAAAACAGCGTAAATGAATTTTTATAAAAATAACGGCAAAAGTTTTACCGTTAACTGTTGAAATACCCGGTGATAAAAGTACAGTATTACGCGTGGTTTCATAGTAGCACACGATATTGTACAGTATCTTTGATTATTGATGCTTACGTGAGAAGTCACTCAGTTTTACTCAATTATTGCAATAGTAGTTGCTTCATAGTATCTCACATTATTGATTCAATTATTGTCACAGTATCATCTGCACAATATTTTATATTATTAAATCAATAATTGAGATGACAAAGTTATTCATAGTATTGTTTGCATTATTGACAATGTCTAAAAAGTTCTGTCGAGGAAAGGGGTTTGGTCACCTAATTGGGCGCCAATTAGGAGAAATCCTTATCAAAAAGCCCCCCCTTTCTTGGGAATGATCTGGTTGTTAATATTGTGAGTTATAATATTAATGATGAATAAGTTCGTGTTGATTAAAGATAAGAATAATAATTGATGAGTGGAAGATGTTCGTTCAATTATCCTTTTAAATTGGTGTTTGTTCATGAATATTTCTTTCGTAGCCCAATTACCTTCAAAGGAGGTAATCCTTTGATTGGTTGGTTAAAATATTTTTGGCTAAATTTTCTAATAATACTGCTACTGTTCATTGACTTATGAATGAGGGTGCTCCCTCATTGGTCCAAAACTCCCAAAGTCTAGTTACCTTCATGGGATGGCACTCCCTTATTGGTTGGCTCAAATGGTGTGCTGATGAATTGCGTCCGAATATTTTTTTACTATGCACCCATGATTATTTTTCTAAATAGTATCCTGTCATTCTCTTATAAATAGGATGCTTAGTTAAGAAATGAAAATCACGCCAGAATTAGAGAATTCTTCTTCTATAATATTGAGCGTATTTCTTCTGAGTTAAGGAAGCTTTGAGTGTAGAAAACAGTACAAGTTTTCTAAAAGAATATCTCCGCTATACCAGTCAGAATTACTCTTCTACTAAGGTAAGGGATATTATTTTTGTTCAATACTCATAAGAAATAATATTTTCTTTCATACTTTGTAGTACGTAAGTAATATTATTTCATTTCATATTCCTAATTCTACACTTATTTTGATAAGTATTGCTTCCATACTCCTTCAAATTAGTAGAATATCCTTAAAATTTGTGTTTCACCGAGTTTCTTTTCACGGGAATATTTTTCTGAAATTTTTGTCAAATTTTAATCTTTTCATACCGGGGTACTATTCATGAAGTACTATTCACTGGGTACTATTCACTTGGGTACTATTCATCCGGGGTACTATTCACGACAAAAATTGATTTCTTTTCTGTACAAATTATTTTTGATACAATATTATTCTTGAATTTTACTCCACAAAGCAGTTATCATGTTGACAATTTAGACATTTTTAAACTCTAGATAAATTAAAATTCTTTAATATTTATCCTTGATTTCGTTTGATTGATGCTTATATCATTGTCATCATCCTCATACTTATATTATGATGAAAGTCATCTTTGGCCCATAGTGCATAGATGGACTATTGATTGGTATGATTATGACCAGGAATTATGTATCGGTATAATCATGACCTGTAATGTTACAAATGATGTGGTAAAAGTCTTCATTGGCCCGTAGTGCATTGATGGACAGTTATTGGCATGATCATGACCACTGGTGATAATAACAAATATCCTTGGCCCGTAGTGCAGGGATGATTCGTGGATGTGATACTAATGAATATCATTAGCCCGTAGTGCATGGATAATTCGATGATATGGATTATTTATTGAGTTGTGTTACAGCGATAAAATATTGATGATGAACTTTTAAATCATAGAAGATAGTAGATATCATGCTCTACTTGACTCTTCTAATGGATTGTTTGTTCCATTGCAGTTAAACTTGTTGTCTATTGTATTCTATTAGTTTAACACTGTTGAAGGCTAACAATAATTTATTTTGCATTATCTTAGTCATAATATTCTTTACTAGGCTAGTTAAGCTCACCCTTTTCTTTCATTGTTCTCTTCAGGAAATGAGAATATAGCAGGGACTAGTCGGGGAACGGAGTGATGGTCTGAGATGGTGGCTGTAGTAGTCCTCACTATTCTATGAAATAAGTGTGATAATAATTATAATGAGGACTCCATTGAGTTTGGATATTGTCTACAAGACAATATTCGTGTTAAAACTCTCAGTTACATTTTGTCGTATTGTATTAATGAAGTTTGTATTTAAATTCAATACCACATATTTGGCGACTTAGAATGGGTTGTGTATACCTATTTTGGGGGCGTCACAGCTAGGATTATGTGGGATTTCAATTGAGGACTCATGTCTGCAGCTAAGTTGTATGATTTCTTGTATAGGCGGAGAATTTGTACTTGGTTTTAGAATCACTTATCTTCCTATATCGATATAGTGGTTAATTTGATCAATTCTTTATATGGGCGGGGAATTATCCTTGGTGTAACAACTGCTTAGCTTCCTATATTGATTAGTGGCCAATTTGACCAATTCTTTGTATGGGCAGGGGATTGTGTTTTGTTCGACAACCACTTAGCTTCTGGTAGTGATAATCATTGAAATAGTTGTGTCGCGCTATTTGCTATATATATGCGGAGAAGGTGATTCTTTTCTCATGTGTATAACAGATAGGTAGAGAATATTAGATTAGGTGCGAGTTTTTAAAACTCATACTTATGGTAAGTTTGTGACTCATAATCGTATGGTATGTTTCTGAACCCCTAAGTATATGGACAGTTCTTGAGTGGTTCTTGAACTACGTATTTCTAGGATAAGTTTTGAAACTCATATTATTGTTGAAAGTTCCTGAACTCATAATGTGTGGTACGTTTAATGAACTGGGGGATAAGAAAGTGGTGAATGAAGAATTGAGGATGATAGGAATAGATAGACTTATTAAGCAATGGATCATTATAGAAAGTGAAGTTAATGGTGGAAGCGTAGGTATTCTAAATCTTCTAGTTATGCTAGACTTCGAAATTTTTGACATCAAGCTAAATACACACTATGTGCCTTTTAAAAATGAATTTTTATTCTCAACGCATGGTGACAAATGTGTATGTGTGAACTTTGGGACACTGACACATCGTTACCTGTTGAGATATGATAGCACTAAAAATGATTTTCAAAGATTTTTGAACTGTTTAAAGAATAGTTTATGCTAATTATTTCGGCTAGACAAAAATGATTTGAAAATATCAAAATGTATTTTATATCATTAATGCATCATGTAACCTGGTGCAAAGATGATAAAAAATGATGGAGTTATAAATGCAAAATTACTTAGTGTTGGATGTGATTGAAAGATCGTCAGCCCACTATAGTATGATGTATTATGACAAAGTCACACAATGACGGAATCCTCAAAAGGGCTGTAAATACAGTGCGGTATCATGAAGTCATAAAATTATTTTTAGAATTTCAAAGGTAAATTATTACCAATTAAATCTGGACAAACATGTTTCGATTGAAATTTAAATTATTGGTATGAGTCTAAGCTATTTAATTCAACTATACAATGTTTATGAAAAATTCAATGTATTCTTTAAAAATTTATCCCGAACCAAATTATTTTGGTGCGGAATCCTATGATAAGACTGAGGTGAACATCCCAAAATTGGGAAACTTTTATACGCCAAAGGCGGTTATGATGAATGTAAAAATCGTTCTAACATGTAGTACCTGATCAGTACAGAGCATAACGAGCTGATCACCCTCCGTGTCCGTAAGTCATGACGGTTTGCAGATGAATTTATGTACGAACCTTTTCGAAAATTGAAAATGAAAGTTCATGGTCTATATGACTCCTTAGCATGATTTGAAAATTTTAACTCTTGGGAGTGATGTTTTGGGTAGCATGTGATGATGTCTATGAAATAGTATGAACTCGTTGTGAATGGGTAGAATCTGATATGATTAAATAAAGGTTGTATTGAAAACCTAGTTTTGGTGAATGAAAGGAGTATGGTGTAGTAGGCTGTAATTTCGAGGATAAAATTCTTAGAAGAAGGGGTGAATGTGACAACCCGAGAATTTATAGGATTTATAAAATCTTAATTGATTAAATAAAGGTTCAATAATAAGACCTGGACTGGGAAATAGAATATTGAATAAGAATTCTGTGAAGGATTTGTATGAATTTAAAAATTTTGTGAAGAACTTATAGGGTTAAGTGTATGAGTGTATATGATTTTGTGTATACTGATTATGTGTGTACAGTATGTGGTTAAGGGTCAAGTATTGAGCAGGTAAAGTGTAACATTAGCAAACCCTAATGTTATGATAAGAACATCAATGTTCAGTGAAGAAACCCTAGCGATTGGTTAGAAACTCTAATTCTAGTTTTGGAAACCCTAATTTCATTTCTGAAAACCCTAAACCCTAACTGGGAATTTCAAAACCCTAATTTGGGAACCCTAATGTTAAGTATTAAGACTTAAGGGTTAAAAGTTATTGGATATATGTGAAAAGACCAAATTACCCTTCAAATTATAAGGGAAATTACCAAAATATCCTTAGTAGGTGCGAAATGACTAAAATGCCCTTTTACTTAATCTTTAAGCAAAAGATATTACAAATCTTGTGAGTCACCATTTGAGATTATCCCATGTGCTCTAAATGGATACAAATCAGCCAAATGTGCCACCTAGCAAAACCAAGTTCATTGAATCAAAGAATTAGAAACTTAAAGTATGAAAATATCTTTCTTTAGTTCTCATTTGCTAAGACCATTCTCTCTCTCTCTAAACTTTCAAAATTGGGAGTGAAAGGAAGCCAAAAGTTAAGCCAAGTTAACCTTTTAGCAAGCCAAGATCAGAAATCAAGTTTTGAGCATTAAAGGTATAAACCCTAAATCTTATTAAATGCTTAAGATTTCTGTTAATGATGTGATTTGTTGTTTAGATATGTGTTTTAAGATGTTATTTAGTGATCTATGATGTTACATCATTGATCCATAACATCTAAGTGCATGAAAATAGAATTTTTTTTCAAAACAGTCATGAACCCTAATTTGAGGTCTGACAGCCATATGTCAGAGCCTCTAGATATTAACTTATTAGATGTTAGGATGGATAAGTGTATCATTCATGTTCTATGCCATGAGGAGAGTACACTGGAAGTGGAATCAAGACCATAAAAGTTATAGATCACAAGTTATTCATGCTCAAACATGGTTGACTAGTCACAGAATCTGGAAATCTGGGCAACCCAGAAACTCAGAACTGTCTGACAACATTTTTAAGGCCTTAGATCTTGCAATTGTTAAGTAGTTAGGCCACGTAAGTGTTTAGGTTTTGTAGACTGACATATAGACTACACAATCATGAAACTAGAACACTTAGATCATCAACAGGATCAAAGATAATCATGGTCAAACATGGGTTGACCAACTGCCTGATGAAGTTTCTGGAAAACCCAGATTTCTTCAAGAACAACTTATAACATCAGTTTGACTGGCTTAGATCTTTCAGTTACAATGTTGTTAAGCTACAAAAGTGTATTACTTTTGTACCTTGACATATCTACTACATAAGTGTTACACTTTAACACTTAGAGTAAGCCCAGAATCCAAGTTACAAAGATTAGAAAATGGACCCTCACACTGTTCTTATTTTCTAGGTAACCTAGAAAATGAAAAACAGCTCTGACAAGCTTTTTGATGGCTTATAACTTACTGTTGTGATGTAGTTTGGCCCTATAACTTGTTTGTGCTTGTAGTATTACATTAATACTACATCACTAACACACTTACATGCCCAGAAAAAAAATTTGAACATAGAATTTAAAGTGCTCAAACTAGGTACCCTGTCACTGACTTTGCATGTTCTTGAAGGCTCAAGAACACCTTTAGCGACAGTTTTGTCGCGATAGACCCCTTTAGCGACATATTTATTAAAAAATGAATTATTTAGATTAAATAATTAGAATAAAATGAATAATAATTATGAAAAATTCATAATTAATTTGTAAAAATTATTTTAAGGTATAAAATTAACTTTTAATAATTTGAGATATATTTCATTAATATTTTAATTTATTTAAATATTAATGATATTTAATTTATTTAATAATTATATTAAATAAATTACTTAAAATTGATTTTAATATTTAAAAATCATTTGAAATTATATTAAAGTGTTAGAAAATATTTTAAGTTATTTTGAATGACTTTTAATATTTTGGTATGAATTTCATTAATAATTCAATATTAATGATAATAATTTATTTAATAATTGTATTAAATAAATTATGAAAAATAGTTTTAATGTTTTAAAATCATATAAAAAAATGATTTAAAGGTTTTAAAATGTTTTAAGTTATAAAACATAACTTTTAATATTTTGTCATGAAATACATTAATATTAAAATTTAAAAATAGTTTTAAATATTCTAAAATCATTTAAAGGTGATATTAAGGTATTAAAATACTTTGAGTTATTATAAATAATTTTTAATATTATGACATACATTTCATTAATATTTGAAATTAATTAAATATTAATGATAATGGAATATTGTGGTATTTAAATCATATAAAAATGATATTATATAAATGATAATAATTATATAAAAATTATTATGAGATTTTGAAAAATATTTTTACTGATAAATAAAATATTTAAAATAATATTGAATTGTTTAAGTAGAGTCTTATTGATAATAGGCTCGATAATTTTCCAATTAGGCAATCGGGATGTCAAAATAGTACCAAACTCAACTCAGACTGAAATAGTTTAACTTGATACCGGGTCTTATGTGTTTTATTGACTATTAGGAATATGTGGTAATGTGTTTAGGTTATTTTATAACTGTAATTAACTGTAGTATTTGTGATGATATTGTTCTAATTGGGAGATCGATATTATCAATATTAGGTCTTTAGATGAAGCTAAAATAGATTGCGTAGCAGTAGTCGATGGTGCAGGCAAGTTTCTTAAACTATAATTTTATTGTGCAAGTTTTCTTAATTTGAACTCGAGTTGTTATTATAAAGTATGCTAGTGATTAATCATTTTTGCTTACGTCACATCTATGATTTATTGATTCGCACGTTGTGCATATTGTATATGTTCATCAGGTATGAAAGGCTAATCACATTCACTACCATTTGGTCCAGTTAATTTGTTCATGTTCATTGTTGGCCATTCATTATTATTGTCTCAGTCGTTCAGTTATGAGAATTGAGTCATGTTCTTCCACAATTATTATATTGTTGATAGTTTGTCAGCTTAATATTCATTCTTTCAATCATGATATATCTTTCCTTGAACTTAAACTTGCTGGGCAAACTCATTGCTCACCCTTGCTATATCATGATAAACATTGCAGATTAGGACAAATACTTCGGATACAAGCAAAGGTAAATAACATTGTAAGTCCTTTAGGATTTGAATTTATGTATTAAGTTAAGGTTATCGACCTTGGGGATTATGTGTAAAGGTTAATGTATAAACATATATATTATGTTTATATCTTCCGCAGAATTAGTGTACCAGTTTCGTAGTGATTAGTACCCGGATTTGGGGGCGCTACATTTTCCTTGTTTGTGAGTTTAGATTGAGAAAAGGGAAGGAAAAATAATTTTATTTTTTAACTACACTATTACTATATTACCCTTATATATAAATTTAATAAATGTATGATTTAACAATGTCTAGCTACTTAATTATTTTGTTCATTTTTTTTATGTTCATATATATATATATATATATATATATATATTAATTGGAAATCATAATAATTAGGGATAAGATTGTCATATTATTTATTTTACAAGGTTATTTTTGGTAATATAAAATATTTCATTTTTCCATCCTTTCTCATCCCTCCAAATCCTCCCACTTTTGAGGGAAAAATTTTGAGCCAAAAATTAAAGTAATTTTACCTCCAAATCTCTTCCCTTCCTCCCTAAAAAAAACTCACAAACATGAGATTTTAAGGTATTTTAATTAGTTTTCCTTCCCTTCCCTTCCCTTCCCTTCCCTTCCCCTCAAATAAATACTTGCAAACACAGTATAAACGAACTATGCCTAAATGACACAAGTTAGAGGTGGACACCCATCTAAAATAATAAAGTGATAGTCTAGCAATGATGATATAATAATAAAATTTTGATGATAAAATTGAGGATATTATGTTATTTTAAAAGCAATTACTAGTATATATATATATATATATATATATATATATATATATATATATATATATATATGAAAATGATCCATAGCATGCATTTATTATGGATGGAAAATGGGCAAATAGCATCTTCACCATACATTACATAAATTAAAGGCTGATATTTAAATATCTAATTCGTCTTCTGCTAGTTAAAGTAGTAGACACAATAAAAAAAATAATTCGGGCAAATATACCCCCAAATCAAGCAATTTACGCCTTTGGAAGCAATTTGATTCAGGGTATCCGCTAGTTCAACTAGCAAAAGTCTAATAATGAATCCCAAATACCTGCCATGCTATCCCAAATATCTAATAAAAGTACTTTCCATGCTATCACGTAGAATAGAAAATACCAAATCATTTATAAGTGCAGAGAGTAGAAAATAATTCAGTCCAAATCAAGGAATACCTGCCATGGTATCCAAATCACACAAAAGTAACCAAATCATGTAGAATCCAAATTGAACAATGAATTACAAATACACATTAGTTAAGTAAAATCCAAATCAAACAATGAATCCCAAATACACATAAGTTGAATAAAATCCAAATCAAACAATGAATCCCAAATACATATCAGTTAAGTAATCCCAAAGGAATCCCTGTCATGCTATCCAAATAACATAAGGAACCAAATCATGTAAAGGAATCCAAATAATATAATATTTTTTAAAAATTTTAAAATAAAATATTTTTTCAAATATTTTTTAAATATTTATTATTTTTAATATTTTAAAAGAACATAATATTTTTAAAATAATAATTATATTTATTTATACTTATATTTAAAATAATAATTATGTTTAATATTTTAAAATAAACTATTTTTTAATTTTGTTGAACTATTCCTGGGAGACTGACTTTACCAATTTCACGTAAAACTAAAGGCACTATCAGTTAGGCGTGAGCATGATGCGATTTGGTGCGGTTTGATGCGGTTTGAAATCCAAATCGTACTTGAAATCGCTTAGGTGCGGTTTGACAAATTTAAAACCGCACACGAAACCAATTGTGATTTGTGCGGTGCGGTTTTAAACTGTGTGGTGCGATTTTAATTGGTGCGATTTCGGTTTCAAAACTAATTGAAACAACAAAAAGGTTTAAGTTAACATAGAGCTCAAATCGAGCAATTAACTTAGTTACAGGGTCGGTAATGAGAATTATATCAAGCATATATAAAACCAAAGTTCCTTCTGCCAAACATGTCAAATTCACTATCAAAACATAGAACAGTGAGACACATATATAAAATAGTTTTAGTTTATAATAAATGAATGATGCTTTAAAACTAAAGCATACGCTATATATATAAAACAACGGAGACCATATATTCGATTACAAACAAAAAGGTTTATCTAGTTCCCCAATAATTAAAAATATATACTGGGGATAGAATGAAATTCTATCTCATATATTGCAGTGAGGACTAACAGAATATAATTCTAACTGTGCTTAATTTGAAAAATAATCTATTAGACTATTACTACTATAGCATAGACCTTAACCAATACATCAAGTGTTCGAACCAACGAATTTAACCCCTCAGCTATAAGCCCCTCCAGTAACGCATGAAACAAATTCGAAATTTCAATTGGTAAAAAAAAGACAATGCAAGACTGGAGTTTTCTCTGAGCGTGTTCAAGTAAAAAAGTAACTTTAGAATTTACTAAAGATAATACATACATACACACATTGTCCGGTTTCGGTTTTATCCGTGCAGTTTTGACTAGTAACCAAATTGGAACCATAAATTTAGTTATTCAACTCACTTAAAACCGCCAAATACGCTGAAACCGTTGATGCAATTTTAATTGATGCGGTTCATGCGATTTCGGTTCCAATTTGATTACTTGCTCAGCTCTATCACCAGTGCACTTACTCGATGGTCCTAGGCGAAGAACAACAAAATTAATAAGAAGAGGACACTGCACCTACTAATTTTAATATATTTGTCTTTTTATTTATATTTATTAATTATATATTTGGGTATATTATATAACATTCCGTAACTTTGATTTAGACTCTTCCCTTCAAAAAAATGCAGTCTCTCATTATGATTTTAAGAAATAGATTTGCGCCGTTTTTAAATTCAAAATAGATATTAATTCATTTAAAAATTAAAAACAGCAAATTTTGAAATTAGTTTTATTTATTAATAAGTGTAGAATAAAATTAATCAAATAAGTACATACCAAAATTAAATTATATATATATATATTAAATTGATTTCAAAAAGTTAAAGATGAAATTATTATTTTTTTGAAAAATACTTGGTAAAACAAAAGAATAAAATAAATGAATTATTGTGATCAGTTAATTGACTTTCTGTCCTAACTTTTTTTCTTGAAAATTACTTCCGGCATGACTAAAGCTATTAGTACTCTATCAGTAGTTGCATAAATGATTTATAAATTCGTTGACTACCGAGCCATCTCAACTCTCTCAAGCCGAACAAAAACATCATTTTCTGGCATACCAATTTACACGCTTCCGTCCTCATGACATTCATTATGTGGATATTTTTCCTTCTTAGGGATCATGAATGGTGATGTTGTTGTACGTACAAAATAGTAAATAGACAACGTTTAAATCACAATATTTTTATAAAAAATATTATGATATTTTTTTTACAATATTTTTTAATAAAATATTATAGATACATATGAAAAAGTGTCATCTATTTAAAAAGGTATTTTTTTAATTTTAAATAAATAATATTTTTTTAAAAAAACCGTTGTGTAGATCAAAAACACGGAGGTTTAAATAAATGGCTCTGATGTGAAAACATGAAATTAAATAAAGTCCTCAGCGTATTAGTCATTACTACTTTACTTAGCCCTAGCGGACTGACCAACTCTAAAGTCGAACAACTTTGATATTCTCGTCTCGTCTCATCTCAAGTCTCAAACTCTCATTCTCTCAATCTGAATCTCTCAACTCTCAAGTGACAAGAATCATCCCAAACCCAGATCTCATCTCAGATCTCAAGTGACAAGAATCATCCCAAACTCTGTTACTCTCGTCTCATCTCAGATCTCGAAGACTCGACTCTTAATCGGAAGTCGGTGACGACGGGCGACGGTGAGTCCTCCTCGGCTCCTCCTTTTCTTATATTTTTATCTATATACTTATATAAATCTGTGTATGTATGTATAACTACCGCATTCAGTCACATCAACTCTGTTGAGTAAAAAATATTGGAAGCAAGCAGGATTTCTGATAAAATGGATGCTGCCAAAAGGGGAACTTCTAAAGTGCCATCACTGCCACCACCGTGTCCTAAATCGCCGCCAGAGTACCCAGATTTGTATGGGAAGCGCCGAGAGTTGGCTAAGGTTCAGATGTTGGAGAGAGAAATTGATTTTCTTGAGGTTTGTTTTTCTGTTTATTTTCTTGCAGCTTGACCGTTTGATGTTTGTTTTTAATTTTTACTAATTTTTCTTACTATTTCTGTTTGACATTTTAATTTCTGGGTTTATTGTTGAAAATTGGTGTGCTTTTATTGTTTGTTTTAATTCAACTGGTCTCTTTCTTACTTGGAATTGAAATATAACAAAATTTTCTGTTAATGGAGAATATGCCACCAGACTGCCAAAATTGTACTCCTGTAACATGATCTCAATGCAGCTGGTGTAATGGGAATACCAATTTTGGACTAACTAGTGGGATTTAAATTTGTAAAAGTACCATTCTTTTTCAAAAGATAAATATGAAAAGGCAGGCTTCTGCTTCTTTTTAGAGTTCAATTAGTTCCATTGAGCATAGTTTCTTCAGGTCCTCCACTGGTAATGAGAGTATGATTTTTCTCTCATTATGCATATTAAAGTTTTGTCAAGGACACACCAAGACTTTTATTTTATTTTTGAAGCTTGATACACAAAAAATGGCAATCAGCAATAATGAAGTATAAAGGTATCTATGGCATTCTCAAAATATAAGTAAAAGTAATCGTCTGTTTGTTTTTCCTTCCTTTTCAATTGCTTCGAGTTTTAGGCTTTTGTGTTGTATGACTGTTGAGGTGGAATTTGTATGTGTTGATGTTTTGAAGAGAAGAAACAAAGTAGATGGTCTATTCTTTGTCATATGATTAGAAGTTTTACTAATTTATATATATGCTAGCATCATGTGTGTGTCACTACACGCGGAAGATTAGGATTTGCTTACTGGTTTGCTCTTATAGTGATTGTTTTATTTTCCTTGTATGTAATTTGAGGTTCTGTAGGATGTAGTGTGGTTGTAATTAATAGGTTTTGCTGCAGGGAGCGTCTGAGTCTGTGCAGGCTGTTGGGTTCAGTTTCATGACAGCTGAAGAGGTCCGGAGGCACAGTGTAAAGCAGATTACAAACCCCAATTTGCTTGATGTTCTAGAGGAAGCAGCAACTTGGAGAGAAAATCTGGATCAGCTTTACAAAAGCTCATCACAGAGTTTCAGAGTTGTTGTACATGGATCTAAAGTATGTCATGCTCCTCTCCTTTTTTTTCTTTTTACTTTCTCTAAGGTTTGTTGTAAGCTTCAATTACTTTTACCTTTAGGCTGTTTTCATGGATAAATATTAAGAAATTATGACATCTTGTAACAATATCTGAAAAGATGCTAATCTCGTGCAAAATCTGTTTGTCAAGATGTCCAGTTCTCTTATGTTTTGGAAACACTTGATTGTTCATGTCCGCCTTGTGTTTATCTTCTGCTATTTCTTCATTTTCCGGTCCCCCCCCCCAACTTTTTCCTCCACGGACTTCTGAGATGAATATTCCTGAAGTGGTCATAAACTTTCTGAGAATCTTTTCATCAAATGAGATATGTCACTATTCCTGTTATCCTTTTTTCAGCACAGTGCTGATCAGTTTGAGAGGTTGTTGAAGGAGATGTGTGCTGATGAGGATGAAGGCCTTATAATAGAATCAGCTGTTAAAGGCATTCCCAAGGTTTTTGTAGTATCAACGCTAGTCAGCTGTAGTGTACCTTCATTTTCACAATTGTAAGCAGATGTTAAATGATAGTATGGTGTCAGTTACTACCAAAAAATACTAAAGTTTGGTTTTTAATTTCTGTTCTACAGCCTGGCGCATTAGAAAATGGTCCCTATGACTACACTAGAAGTGGCAATCCTACTCGGGATGCATTAGAAAGGTCTGAATAGCTGTTTGATATATCATTTTACTTCATTGGATCATTATCCTATACTTTTGCGTGTTAGCATTGTAATAGTAATAGTAATACTCTATGTAATCACATTTCGCCACTCATTCCTATAATAGGCAAAGTCCCACATTATATCTATATCAAGTCATTAAAGTTAGGCCTTGTCTTCTTATATTTACATATCATGTATATATACATGATATTTGAGTACTCTTCTCATCTTTTATGTTGTTCACAAGTCATCAGGGACCTTTTCATACTTATCACCTGCTCATTCCAGCTGGATAATGTTTTTCTTTCTGTCTAAATGCTACAATCAAATTGATTTTAAGGTGTTAGTTTTACTGAGTCTGGGCTATACTCATGCTAAGATAATCAAGAATGTTAACTATATTTGTTGCAGCTTGTGGGATTATACAAATGTTGTGATGAACTTTCTCTGTGATCCTAATCCACTGGGTGGTAGCCGCAGTTCAAGTTTTGATTGGCTTCAGTACTTCGATGTTGTTATTACTGGAAGGTCATTTTTCTTTCCTATACTTTTATAATGTGCTGCATTTATGTACTTTTGCTACCCGTACTAATTCAAATGTACTAATTCAAATGTTTTGAACTGCTTTGTTTTTGAGTTCCTTGTATATCAACCTAAAAAATATCTACTAAGCTTTCAAACAATGTGATGGTATATTATGAACTGCTGTAGTGTGGTTAGGAAATAGATGTTACTCGATGCATATGCTTGGCAAAATTTGCCTAACATGAGCAACTGTGATTTTTGTTGTTTTGACTTCTGTTCATAAGTTTGAAATTCACCAATTTCCTTGCATCATCTTGATTAACAGTTTACTTTGGATCCCAAGTGGTGTGTGGCCGGGGGAGAGGAAAGCAGAGAGGCAGTTGTTCAGAGGGATAGGCACTTTTGTGGTTTATTTTGTGGATTGAAAAGTAAATTTGAGATGTATATATGGATAGTTTGGTATATATTTTGTGGATGTAGTAATTTGAAATTGTAAACGAATGGTATTATTGGGATGTATTTTGAATGGTTGATACATTTTGGTTTTAAATTTAAATGAGAATGTAGACCTTTTAGTTATATATCATGGTATTAGCATATTGCAGGTGCATTGGTAATGTAGGTTAACCACAATTTTTTTTTCTTTTTTTTTTAATTTACAACATTTTAAAAACGTTGTGTAAATGTGCCTAAACGTTGTCTGATATATTAAACAACAATATTTTTAGTCAGAAAACGTTGTGGAATTATACATTCTACAACTTTTTTAAGTATCTGTTAATTTTTGAAAAATAAATTTATAACGTTTTTTTCTAAAAAAACGTGTATTGTGCTTAACTACAACGTTTTAAAAACGTTGTGTAAGGGTGTTAAATAGATAACACCTTTAACCACATGTTTTTCTGACTGAAATCATAACGTTTTTTTCGCATTGTCTATTTACTATTTTGTAGTAGTGTGAGGAAGTTCTTTCTAGTGAGTAATAAATTTTCTACTCTGAGCATTTGATTAAAAAAAGATTTAAAAAACTATATTAGAGAGAGTTCACACTCACAAAAGGGAAAAAATAAGTAGAAGATTGGAGAATGAACAAAAGATTAAAATGTCTTAAGTTTTTTCCTGGGAACTACTTCCGATATGATTGAAGCAATTATTACTCAATCAATAGTTGTGTAAAGATATATATATATATATATATATATATATATATATATATATATATATATATATATATATATATATATATATATATATATATATATATAGGGAACCCTTTCATGTGATAATTTCTTCTTTGTGAGAATCATGCAACAATCCTTTTTGACCGTTGATAAATTGATCGCATAACCGAGATGAGTCTTAATATTTGATAAGTTTGGCACGACTTGTACTTAAACTTTTATTTTAATATAAACACCCTACATGGTCAACATCTTGTCAGTACATTTAAAATAAACGAATTTTTATTATTAAAAAACACCAGTAAGCTGACTTGTACTACCGTTTTTTTTTTAACGCATATACAAGAACTCCTATATATATATTACTTGTTTTTACTTAAACTTTTATTTTAATATTGTATGGTCAATTGTTGTCATTTAATAATTTTAAAATAATTTTTAATATTAAAATACTTGATGTAAGCACAACTTTAATGCCGTACTTTAGTATTTTTTTTTTAAGCATTTCTCTATTATATGGGGTGACTCAACACATTAAAGTTGCATTAAAAAATAAAAAAATAATTCAACCCATAAAATGTATTTTAAATTTGAGATGAAACAAATTTAGTGTTTTGACATATATTAGTTAATTAGTTAAAATATAATCCAACCTAATTTACAAACATTTCTCTATATTAGTGAACTTTATTAATGAGCAAATTGAGTGTTTTGAGTTATTTTTTATTGTTAATTAGTTAAAAATATATTGTTTTGACATACATTTTTTTATTGTTAATTAGTTAAAAATATATTTTTTATTTTGAAATTAGTTTAGTCAAAATTTTAACATAAGATTATTTTAAGATTAATAAAAATTTGAATTTTTATTATGATATTTATTTAAACATACATGATATTGAATTTTTTAATCATTAAAATTTTTGAATTTTAAAAATATCTAAACTAATTTCAAAATGTTAAAATAATCTTAGTTTAGTCAAAATTTTAACTTAAGACATTCTTCCAATCTTTGAACCATGAGTTAGTTGAGGTAGGGGTGCTTGATAAAACTGAATAAAAGTGTTTGAATAATTAAGAAAGTCTGAATGAAATAGAAATTCAGTCTAAAACCATAACACGGAATGAATAAAATTGTTTAATAAGTTAGATGCCTTGTGGAGTAATACTTATTGCTTCCGTTAAGACTGTTTGATAATCATAATTACCGTTCATATAAATTATTGTCGATGTCGGGAATTTCGATTCCTAATTGTTCTTACTCTTTGTATTTCGCTATGTTGATTAATTTATTTAAAGGGTGAGATTTTCAGAAAAGACCGATATAAATGTCGACGAATTTGAAAAGATTAATTTTAATGATCAGGCCGAATTAGACAAAGCCGTCAGTCGGTAAAATTTCAAATGGATGTACTAACTCATCCAAATTTTGAAGATTTTCGTAATATGACCCAATATGTGACTCCGTAAAATTGGTCTAGAACCCGAGATTCATAGAGTTCAGGGGTTTGCTTAAACGAGAGGAAAGTATTAGACACCCCCGACTTCCGTGAAAACACGGTTACCACATCTTGTTGATTTTCATAGGCATGAAGTGTGTGTGTGTGTGTGTGTGTGTGTGAAAAAGCTTTATTTGATTCGTGTTTTAAGTGTCTTGATTTTAAAGTTTATTATAAGTCTTATTTTAGCATATGAGCGGCGGCGTTTTGAAAGTAGTGTTAAAACTCTTTGGACCTATGCACGAAGGATTTGATTTACAGAAAAGTCCATTTTTAAACAAAGTATATTGAAATGATGTTTTAGAAAACAAAGTTTGCAAATCCTTCGCCAAATAGGAATCAAAGTCCTTTGATACTTCCAGTTATTAAACTTAGATTTTTCTAACCCCGAAACGCTTTATTATTTATTTGTAAAAGCTCTTTGTTGTTTTATTAAATCGTTTTGGGTGATAATGCATACAAGAAAGCAATAAAAAGAGTCGAGCCATCTTCGGGGATGAAAACTATCTCGATAGACCCGAGCACCTGCAATTATAATATTTCATTATCATGGGGCCTTATTTGACGCCCTCAAAATAGGGTCCACACAACCCAATTTGGATCGCCAAAATACGCACTACAACAATACATTTTCTTAATACAGTGTCGTAGAAAATAGGAAAATATCCAAACTCAAATTATTACAATGTTGCATAAGATACGACAACACATATTACAAGCCCTCAACATGATTATTGCCACACTATTTAACAACATGGTGAAGACAACTATAGAAACTATCTCGGATCATCACTCCATACCCCGGCTAGTCCCCAGCTACATTCTCATTTTCTTAGAAGAACAATGGAACAAAAAGGAAAAGAGTGAGCTCAAATAGCCAAGTAAAGAATATCATGACTAAGATAATGAAGAATACATTATTCTTAACCTTCAACAGTGAAAAATCTTATAGAATATAATAGACAACAAGTTTTAGATCAACAACTACAATAGAAATATCAATAAATTAATTAGGAGAGTAAAATAGATCATGATGTTCACAATCTTCTCCAAATTAAAAGTTCACCATTAATATTTTATCCTTATAACACCAATCAATATTTCCTGATCATAATTATGCAAATCAACAGTTCATCTTTGCACTACGGACCAAATATATTCAATTTTAACATTAATGGTCATGATCATGTCAATCAACAGTGCATCTTTGCACTACGGGTCAAAGAGAACTTTTCACTACGTGTCCTTGCCATACAGACCAAAGACACCTCAACAATCATATCGTCCTTGCACCCAGGCCAAAGAATTTCACCATAACTTGAATATTTGACGATTAGTACAAATTATAGTGATATAAAAATGAATGGAAGTTGTAAGAATAATAAGACAAAAGAATCAACGTTTGAGATTTGACATTTAATTTATCCATAGTTCAATAATGTCCAAATTATCAATATGATATCCAGAAATTTGATTAGAGTTCAAGAATAGGCTAAATAAGATTCACAATTAAACTATCACGTGTAAAACGAAATAGGAAGATTCAGGTGAAAAATATATTAGATGAAGCGCAACTATTAAGGAAATTCTAAATAGTTTAGGACTTTTCACCGTTTAACGAAAAAGTTATCAAAAAAAATTACAATTTCTTATCATAATATGGAGCATGAAAGAAAATGATATCCCTTACCTCAATTAACAAGTGATTGGATGTTGTTTTCTATGAAGTTTATCAACCTAAATATATTTATACTTTAATTAGTAACTATCACATATGTTGTATACTAACTCGTATATTATGAAATTATCAAAAGTGATTATATAGTATAAATTTGTGTAGTATACAGAATAAACTTCAAAATAAAATTTTAAAATAAATTTTCCAAATGAAGTTTTTCAAAATAACTCTTTGTTGGTGTAAAATCCAATTACGCATAACACGTAAGTATACGTGGTCAACAAGTAATATAATGATAAGAAAAGAATTGTTCCCAGAGAGAATAACAAGAAATTAATCCTAACAATTATCAATTTTGTATTAACCCAATTTTATTAAACTAATCAAAATCAAGGATGATAACTAATAAAAACTAGAAATTAAAAATATTAATCAATCAACACAGCTGGAAAACCTTAATTTCAAGTAATTAATAGAGAATTAGACTTTACAACTTCACTTTAAGTATCATTCCAATTATCACACCTTATTTTAGTTTAATTCACTATTATCAGTTTATTAATCAAGAACACTCATGTAGAATTAGCCATTTCTCAATGCACTAAAACCTTATCAACTTAAACCCACAAATTAGATAAAATTAAGCCAAACACCCTAAATAACTAATTCACTATATCTCTATGTGAATTACAATTAAGAATGATTTAATTCCAAGTTCTTACCAGATTACATGTGATGCTAGGCATATCTCTACCCTAACATAAATTAAGATTCTACTCAATCACAGAATTTAAGAACACATGCTATTATTAATAAGTCTAGATTTATACATCATCTCTCGAATCCATATGAATCCACATAAAATTGGTGATCAAGCAATTCATAAATTAATCACAAATCACAATAGATAAACTGAATTAATAATTTATTAAACTCAAATCAAGGCATAATAATTGTCATTTAACATTAAAGATCCATCGCAAGCCTAAAAAGTAATTTAGTTCATAACTAACGAATTAAATACTGAATAAATAAAAGAAATCATCATCCTGATTACAAAAATAGAAATTAAAGAAGAATAGTAATACACCACCCTTCTCTCCCTTCAAATTTGTAATCTTCGTGAATTCACCTCCTTTCTTCGTTCCTCCAAGATCTTGCTTTCAGTTATGTCTCTCTAAGTGTATATTCTCTTCATCAAAACTCCAGCCCTTGGCATAAGTTAATTCAATACAGCTCAATCACCAACAATTCTAATCCATCTCAAACTCATCCCATAGGAATTCTAATGAAAAGCAAACTCCTAATTAAACCCAACAAGTTTTTAAACATAGAATCCCAATTAACATGAAATAACCTCCTTGACACACTCCTAATATAAACTTGTTACATAAAGAAGTCAACTCTCCCAACAAAACTCAACTTCCAGCAGAGAAAAATAAAACATCTCTTGACCCGTCCGACCGGCGCGCCTCTAGCCCAATTTTATACTGCAATGGCGCGACCCACGCTATGTGATTAGTATGTCTCTCGCCTGCAGTGCGCCCCGCGCCGCTCTCTTTGTCATCATGGCGCGCCCCGCGCCGGTCATGTAGAATGTTTAGATTTCACTTGAGCTTTTTTCTAATGCCAGCATTTTGATGTGCTCACATAATATCCTACAACAAGAACAAAAACCCATCAAAATCAACATGAAATACTCAAAAACTAACAATATAACAAGTTTAATAAAGATAAATCGCAGGTTGAAAACCTACTCATCAAATTCCCCCAAACTTGAAACATTGCTTGTCCTCAAGCAAAATGAAATGCAATGCACTAACTACGCTAAACAACGAATCCAGTATTAAGACAGAACATAGTCTACTCATGCAGCCTTAGAGAAATCAAGTAAACACGATAGTACATCATATCTAAACTAATCACTAACTGTGACAGCCCCAAATCCGGGTCCCAAATCACCACGGATCTGGTATACTAATTCTATAATTATTGCGGAAGATATAAACATAAATTGTTTATACATTAAACTTTACACACTATTCCCCAAGGTCGAGAACCTTCACATAATACCTGAATCAATATCCTATCTAACATACAATGTTATTATCATACATTAATGTTACAAATCTAGCTACACACATAAACTAAAACTGGAACTGTCTTTGACTTTTCCTTGTATCCGACACATTCGTCTTAATCTGCAATGTTTATCATGATATAGCAAGGGTGAGCATAAGTTTGCCCAGCAAGTATAAGTTTATTTAAGGATATATCATGATTGAAAGAATTTGAATAATAAGCTGGCTATAATTCTTCAATATAGTTGAGAACTAGCATGACCAAACTTGCATAGCTGAAGAACATTTAACATGAACATATCAATTATATCTGGACCGAATGGTAATGAAGGTGATCAGCCTTTCATACCTGATTAATACATATAATATGTATAGAGTACAATTTAACAATTCTTAGACATGACAATCAGCAATGATTAACCATAAGTATATTTGAATGAAACAACTCGAGATCGAGTTAAGAAAAACTTGTCTAAATCGTCGATTATTGCTACGCAATCTATTTTAATCTCTTATGAAGACCTATCATTAAAAGATCGATCTTCCAATTAGCATAACATATTTTTACTTATAATATCATTACTTTGTAATAAATTGTTTAACATTCAGTCACACAGTTAAATATTAGATATTACTATAAACCCAAAGTAATATTATCACCCCTTGTGTAAGACCCCGAATTTTATGAAATAAAAGTATTCAATTTTCCTATTTAGCAAATGGTTAAATTGATAAAAAGTTAAAGTTAAGGGTGATATATATAAAATTTTTAAAATACGCAAGTGGTTATAAAATAATCATTTATGTCAGAGAATATTCGTTTGGTCGTGGAATATTCTTGTTGTCGGGGAATATTAAATGCACGGTATTGACCATTTATGGGCCCCATAATGGAAAATGATTGGATGAAGGAAAGCGACAAAGTATGAGTTTTTATAAATAACGGTGTAGTTATTACTGATTAACAACATTTGTTGGAATACCCAAAGTGGTTAAAATACGATGTATATGCGTGGTTGCACGCGATAACACGTTATTGCACGATATTTTTTGAATTATTGATCCTTACATGTAAGAAAGGCACTACTCGATAATTGTTATAATAATTCTTTATTCAATATTTTATTTTATTGATTCAATAATTCTTTGCGTTGATATTTTATATTATTGTTGTTTCAATAATTGTCCTTTTACATTTTTCCATTATCGATCAATATTTCTCATTATCATATCAATAATTTATATTATTTGAATAATATTATTAAAAGCCCCTCTTTCTAATTTCCCGATGAGGAGAAATCGACTTGGTTGTCATAATTGTGATTCTTACGTAATATTATTTGTGAATAATTAATTATTGATTTAAATGATAAGGAAATATTTATTTGATGCGGATATAAATGATGGATTTATTTATGTGGTTATAAATGAAAGAATTAATGTTGAGATGTTTTATCGGATTTTTTTATCGAAAAGGAGGTATTAAAAATCAAACTAGTGTTCTTGATGATATATTAAATGAGTTATAATTTTTAATCCGATAGTTGGATCGCTATGATTTTTGGATATGTTATACATATATAAGTTGAGTATATGTCCACAAATTTTGAACCGTTAAAAATGAACGTATAAATTGTTATGAATTTTAAGAGGTGACTGGTTCAGAAATTATTGAAGTTTCGGAATTTATCATTTTGGTGGAAAATTCTAGAATGCGTGGGCCCCACCTATGGTTGGTGAAGAAATGTGCTGAAATTCTAATTCAAATGTGGTGGGTGATAATAGTAGCAGGTAAAGCCATCGGTAGTGGCAGTCAAGTCTGCTTGACGTCTTAACATTTTCCTATAAATAGAGGGTAAGTTAGAATTGAAAATCACACCAGAAACATAAGTTTTCTCTCTTTATCTCTCTATATTATTAAGCGTATTTTGTGAGTATTTAGATACTTTGAGAGTTGCTATTCAGTGCAAGGTTCCTTCGACTTTACATTAGAAGTACTGCTCTTTTGAGGTAAGAGATTTTAAGGGTTATTATATTTCTTCAGTTTCGTAATTTTTCGATTTTCAAAAATTACGGAAAAATTTGAAATGATATTTTGATGAGTTTTCTCGATTGTGTCCAAAAATGGCGATTTTTGGATGGATAGATTAGGAGTTATGGATTTTATGAGAAAAGACTATTTTAAAAGTAAACCCTTATAACTCCTTGTGGTTAACTCCAAAATTGGTGAAATTTTTATTGGGAGTACATATATATAACATAAGTATACTCTGTAAATTTTGGAATTTTTGGACAAGCGTCTAATTTATGATAAATGTCTAAATATTGGCGAGTTTTGGCCGTGAAAAAACTAGTAAATGAATTTTAAAATTCGATAAAAATATATATTCGATATGGGACTATATTACGCTAAATCCCGGAAAAAGAAATATTTTTTTGGCTTGATTTTTATTTTTCATGAAAATAGACTAGTTATGAGTAAATGAATTAAATATGTTATGTGAAGTAACAAAATTAGAAAATAGAATTTTATTGCTTGAGAATCCTATATATAGGTATATCTGATTTTTTTGATGAGGTTGTTGGTTATTGGTGATGAAATCTTATGAGTTTGGCATTTTAAGATGATTAAATGCATTAATTAGTAAAGTGTAAACAATTAAAATAAATTGTTTATAAGTTTAAGAAATGATTAAGATATTGTGGTAATATTAATGATATTAGATTAATAGATTATTAAGTGATTTATAACATTTGAATTAAGGTGTTATAAATATTGATATAGATTTTATTGTGAAAGTTTATCTTTTTGTGTTGTGATTACTATTCACGAGTTACTATTCACGGGGTACTATTCAAGATAAAATTGGTTTCTTTTTCGGACCAAATTATCGTTGATTTATGAATATTACTCTTGAAATTAAATCCATGTTTTGATCATATTGTTTTTTTTATTATCATATATATCATTTTATAACCTGGTGAAGAAATTTCTCTTTGACTTGAGTGTAAAGATGGGTAGATTATTGGTATGATCATGACTATGGGTTCTCTTTGGCGATGGTGCAAAGATGAGATGAATTGTTGACGGTATGATCATGACCATTGAATTTACAATTGAATATTTTTAGCTTAAGTGCAAAGGTGAATTGATCAACATGGTTATAATTATTGTTTATATAAATTACGAAATGATTATATATTTCTTTGAGATATTAATATCTTTGGCACGTGGTCAAAGATGACATGTTGTTGAATATCTTTGGCCCGTAGTGAAAAAAAGATGAATTGTTGATGAATATCTTTGGCGCGTAGTGCAAAGATGACATGTTGTTGAATATCTTTGGCATGTAGTGCAAAGATGAATCATGATGAATATCTTTGGCCGTAGTGAAAGATGACATATTCTTTGAATATCTTTGGCATGTAGTGCAAAGATGAACTGTTGATGAATATCTTTGGCCCGTAGTGCAAAGATGAATTTATTAGTATGATTATGAACAGGAACTGTGATTTGGTATAACCATGATCTTTGATGTTTCAGGTAAAGACAGGTGATGTAAATTATCTTCGTCCTAGATGAGAAGAGGAATTTAGAATCACAATTATAGTTATGAGTTATTCACATGATTGTGGACATGAACTGTTAATTGATGTTATAGGAATTAAAGCATTGTTGGTGGACTTTTAACATGGAGAAGATAATAGACTTTATGGTCTAATTGACTCTTCTAATGGATTGCTAGTTCCGCTGCAACCATGGTTGAAAAGTTTTATCATCTACCATATGTTCTAAATCTCTAATTTATTGCTGATGAAGGCTATTGATAATTTAATTATTTTTAGTCATGATATTCTTTACTGAGCTAGTTGTGCTCACCCTTTTGCTTCACAATTCCTTTAAGGTAATAAGAGTGTAGCTGGGTCGAGCGGGGATAACAGGGGAATAGAGCGGTGGTCTATATGTATTTGTTGAGGTTCTCCTAAAATAGTATGGAAATAATTTTATTGAGAACTTTAGACAAGTGTGTCGTATTGTATACGTCATTTGATATTTAATTTTTGTGAACCGAATAGGGTGAGGTGAACCCAACTTTGGAAGGGTGTTTTGCCACTATCATACAAGATGTCTAATGACATACAACCTCGTGTTATCATAAGACAGGGTGGTGCACATCCACTTCTTTGAGTATATCTCTGACCACTACCTATATGATCTTGGAGTTTGGTTGAAACATAATGTTCAATCATGACGGTGGAGATAGTTATATGTCGAAGAAAACTCACCATTGGAAGGAACATGATAGTAATCTTCTCGTTTTTCTTTGGGGTCTGTTGGATCAACCAAGGATAATTCTCTGGACATATGATATCTATCATAATTTAAATTTATGGCCTCCTATGTACGAAGGTTTCCTTGAGCACTTCCCAAAGATTTTAATTTCTTAAACAGTTATTGACTGTACCTTTATGTAATGTATCAATGTGAGGTGCTGTCCATAGTTGGGACATGAGTCACAGTTGGTATTAAAACTCACAGTATATGTGTTGTTGTATTTTGCACGACAATTGTAGTAATAAAGTTATAGTTGTTTTCTGTACTATGTATTTGGCGACTCAGAATAGGTTGGATGGATTGGACCTATTTTGGGGGCGTCACATTTGATATCAGAGCTTAGGGATATGATCTTTAGCGGAGATCTGGGATTAGAACTAGGAAGGGAGAGACGAGTAATATCCTTCGGTAGTGTGTGTCCTACCTAAGTTGAATTTTCTTACTTAAGTTGACAAATTGTGATATGTCAATTAACCTTTGTTTTGAAGTCGTATTCTAGAATGATATAAAAAATACGGAGAGATGAGCAATGGAGAAATCATGAGGACAGGGAAGATGGAATCTGAGATGAAAGCAAGGTATTCTCAACTCTTTGAAATACCAAGTACGTAAATTTCGATGACGAAATTTCATAAGGAGGGGAGACTGTAAGACCCCAAATTTTATGAAATAAAAGTATTAAATTTTTCTATTTAGTAAATGGTTAAATTGATAAAAAGTTAAAGTTAAGGGTGATATATATAAAATTTTTAAAATACATGATGGTTATAAAATACTTCATTTCTATCGGGAATATTAGTTTGGTGGTGGAATATTCTTGTTGTTGGGGAATATTAAATGCGGCGGTAGCGACCATTTGTGGGCCCCATAACGAATAATAATGGTTGGATGAAGAAAAGCGACAAGTTTGAGTTTTTATAAATAACGGCGTAGTTATTCTGAATTAACAACTTTGTTGGAATACCGGTGGTTAAAAATACGATGTATATCGTTGGTTGCACGATGGCACACGGTATTGCACATATTTTTGAATTATTGATTCTTACGTGAAGGCACTACTCAATAATTATTACGATAATTCTTTGTTCAATATTTTATTTTATTGATTCAATAATTGTTGCGTTGATATTTTATATTATTGTTGTTTCAATAATTGTCCTTTGCATATTTTTCTCATTATCGGATCAATAATTCATATTATTTGAATAATATTATTAGATAGCATTATTGGCAATGTCTAGAAAGTTACATCTAAGGAGGAGGTTTGGTCACCTAATTGCGCGCCCGATGAGGAGAAATCCTTATTGGAAAGCCCCTCTTTCACAGGGAACGACTTGATTGTCATAATTGTGATTACATAATATTATTTGTGAATAATTAATTATTGATTTATATGATAAGGAAATATTTATTTGATGCGGATATAAATGATGGATTTATTTATGTGGTTATAAATGAAAGAATTAATGTTGAGATGTTTTATCAGTATTTTTTGTCGAAAAGGAGGTATTAAAAATCAAACTAGTGTTCTTGTGATATATTGCGTGAGTTATAATTTTTAATCCGACCGTTGGATCGCTATGATTTTTGGATATGTTATACATATATAAGTTGAGTATATGTCCACAAATTTTGAGCCGTTAAAAATGAGCGTATAAATTGTTATGAATTTTAAGAGGTGGCTGGTTCAGAAATTATTGAAGTTTCGGAATTTATCATTTTGGTGGAAAATTCTAGAATGCGTGGGCCCCACCTATGGTTGGTGAAGAAATGTGCTGAAATTCTAATTCAAATGTGGTGGGTGGCAATAATAGCGAGTAAAAAAGCCATCGGTGGCGAAGTCAAGTCTGCTTGACGTCTTAACATTTTCCTATAAATAGAGGGGTAAGTTAGAATTGAAAATCACACGAAAAACATAAGCTTTCTCTCTTCTCTCTCTCTATATTATCAAGCGTATTTTGTGAGTATTTAGATACTTTGAGAGTTGCTATTCGATTGCAAGTTTCCTTGACTTTTCATTAAAGGTCGAAATCTTTTGCTTTTTGAGGTAAGAGGATTTTTAAGGGTTATTATGTTTCTTGGTTTATATAATTTTTTTGTAACCTTCAAAATTCTGGAAAAAAAATTGAAATGATATTTTGATGAGTTTTCTTGATTGTGTCCAAAAATGGCGATTTTTGGATGTATAGATTAGGAGTTATGGATTTTATGAGAAAAGACTATTTTAAAAGTAAACCCTTATAACTCCTTGTGGTTAACTCAAAATTGGTGAAATTTTTATTGGGAGTACATATATATAACATAAGTATATTCATAAATTTTGGAATTTTTGGACAAAAAGTACAATTTATGATAAATGTCTAAATATTAAAGCGTTTGGCCATGTGAAAAATAGTAAATGAATTTTAAAATTTTGAGAAAAATATATATTCAATATGGGACTATATTACGCTAAATCCAAGAAAAAATATTTTTGGGGCTGATTTGGTATTTTTCATGAAAATGGACTAGTTATGAGTAAATGAATTAAATATGTTATGTGAAGTAACAAAATTGGAAAATAGGATTTTATGGCTTGAGAATCCTATATATGGTATATCTGATTTTTTTGATGAGGTTTTGGTTATTGGTGATGAAATCTTATGAGTTTGGCATTTTAAGATGATTAAATGCATTAATTAGTAAAGTGTAAACAATTAAAATAAATTGTTTATAAGTTTAAGAAATGATTAAGATATTGTGGTAATATTAATGATATTAGATTATGAGATTATTAAGTGATTTATAACATTTGGATTAAGGTGTTATAAATATTGATATGGATTTTATTGTGAAAGTTTATCTTTTTGTGTCGGGATTACTATTCACGAGTTACTATTCACGGGTACTATTCACGATAAAATTGGTTTCTTTTTCTGACCAAATTATCGTTGATTTATGAATCTTACTCTTGAAATTAAATCCATGTTTTGATCATATTGTTTTTATTATCATATATAACATTTTATAACCTTAGTGAAGAAATTTCTCTTTGACTTGAGTGTAAAGATGGGTAGATTATTGGTATGATCATGACTATGGGTTCTCTTTGGCGATGGTGCAAAGATGAATTGTTGGTTGGTATGATCATGACCATTGAATTTACAATTGAATATTTTTAGCTTAAGTGCAAAGGTGAATTGATCAACATGGTTATAATTATTGTTTATATAAATTACGAAATGATTATATATTTCTTTGAGATATTAATATCTTTGGCTTGTGGTTGATGAATTGTTGATGAATATCTTTGGCTTTAGTCTTGAAAAGATGAATTGTTGATGAATATCTTTGGCGTGTAGTGCAAAGATGACTTTTGTTGTTGAATATCTTTGGCATGTAGTGCAAAGATGACATGTTGAATATCTTTGGCATGTAGTGCAAAGATGAGCTGATGATGAATATCTTTGGGCCGTAGTGCAAAGATGAATTTATTAGTATGATTATGAACATGAACTGTGATTTGGTATAACCATGATCTTTGATGTTTGAGGTAAAGACATGTGATGAAAATTATCTTAAATCTTGATGAGAAGAGAAATTTAGAACCACAATTATGATTATGAGTTATTCACATGATTGTGGAAAGGAACTGTTGATTGATGTTACGAGGATTAAAACATTGTTGGTGGACTTTTAACATGGAGAAGATAATAGACTTTATGGTCTATTTGACTCTTTTAATGGATTGCTTTCGTTCATTTGCAACTATGGTTGAAAAGTTTTATCATCTACCATATGTTCTAAATCTACGATTTATTCTTGATGAAGGCTATTGATAATTTAATTATCTTTAGTCATGATATTCTTTCTTGAGCTAGTTGTGCTCACCCTTTTTCTTCACATTTCCTTTTTCGGTGTAATAAGAGTGTAGTAAATTGGGTTGGCGGGGATAACGAGGGAATAGAGCGGTGGTCTATAGGCATTGAGGTTCTCCTAAATAGTATGAAAATAATTTTATTGAGAACTTTAGATAAGTGTGTCGTATTGTATCGTCATTTGATATTTAATTTTGGTGAGCAAGAATAGGGTGAGGTGAACCCAACTTTGGAAGGGTGTTTTGCCACTATCATACAAGATGTCTAATGACATACAACCTACGTGTTATCATAAGGCGAGGTTGTGCACATCCACTTCTTTGAGTATATCTCTGAGCACTACCTATATGATCTTGGAGTTTGGTTTGAAACATAATGTTCAATCGCATGGAGACGGTGGAGATAGTTATATGTCGAGAAGACTCACCATTGGAAGGAACATGATAGTAATCTTCTCGTTTTTCTTTTGGGGTCTATTGGATCAACCAAGGATAATTCTCTGGACATATGATATCTATCATAACTTAGATTCATGGCCTCCTATATACGAAGGTTTCCTTGAGCACTTCCCAAAGATTTTAATTTCTAAAAAGCAGTTATTGGTATGTACCTTTATGTAATGTATCAATGTGAGGTGTTGTCCATAGTTGGGACATGAGTCACAATTGGTATTAAAACTCACGATTATATGTGTTGTTTGTATTTTGCACGACAATTGTAGTAATAAAGTTATAGTTGTTTTACGTACCATGTATTTGGCGACTCGAGAATAGGTTGGATGGATTGGACCTATTTTGGGGCGTCACATTTGATATCGAGCTTAGGGATATGATCTTTAAGCGGAGATCAGGATTAGAACTAGGAAGGAGAGATGAGTAATATCCTTCGCTAGTGTGTGTCCTACCTAAGTTGAATTTTCTTACTTAAGTTGACAAATTGTGATATGTCAATTAACCTTTGTTTTGAAGCTGTATTCTAGAATGATATCTGAAATACAGGAGATGAGCAATGGAGAAATCATGAGGACAGGGAAGATGGAATCTGAGATGAAAGCAAGGTATTCTCAACTCTTTGAAATACCGAATGTAAATTTCGATGACGAAATTTCATAAGGAGGGGAGACTGTAAGACCCCAAATTTTATGAAATAAAAGTATTAAATTTTTCTATTTAGTAAATGGTTAAATTGATAAAAAGTTAAAGTTAAGGGTGATATATATAAAATTTTTAAAATACGCAAGTGGTTATAAAATATTCATTTCTATCGGGGAATATTAGTTTGGTTGTGAAATATTCTTGTTGTTGGGGAATATTAAATGCGACGGCATGCAACCATTTATGGGCCCATAACGAAAAAGCGGTTGGATGAAGAAAAAGCGACAAAGTATGAGTTTTTATAAATAACGGCGTAGTTATTCTGAGATTAACCTTTGTTGGAATACCGGTGGTTAAAAAATACGATATCGTGCGTGGTTTGCGATAGCACACGGTATTGCACATATATTTTTGAATTATTGATCCTTACGTGAAGAAGCCACTCCTCAATAATTATTACGATAATTCTTTGTTCAATAATTTATTTTATTGATTCAATAATTGTTGCGTTGATATTTTATATTATTGTTGTTTCAATAATTGTCACTTTGCATGATATTTCTCATTATTATATCAATAATTCCTATTATTTGAATAATATTATTAGATAGCATTATTGGCAATGTCTAGAAAGTTCTGTCTAAGGAAATGTTTGGTCACCTAATTGCGCGCCAGTAAGGAGAAATCCTTATTGGAAAGCCCCCTCTTTCCTGGGAACGACTTGGTTGTCATAATTGTGATTCTGTAATATTATTTGTGAATAATTAATTATTGATTTATATGATAAGGAAATATTTATTTGATGCGGATATAAATGATGGATTTATTTACGTGGTTATAAATGAAAGAATTAATGTTGAGATGTTTTATCAGTATTTTTTGTCGGAAAGGAGGTATTAAAAATCAAACTAGTGTTCTTGTGATATATTGCGTGAGTTATAATTTTTAATCCGACCGTTGGATCGCTATGATTTTTGGATATGTTATACATATATAAGTTGAGTATATGTCCACAAATTTTGAACCGTTAAAAATGAACGTATAAATTGTTATGAATTTTAAGAGGTGACTGGTTCAGAAATTATTGAAGTTTCGGAATTTATCATTTTGGTGGAAAATTCTAGAATGCGTGGGCCCCACCTATGGTTGGTGAAGAAATGTGCTGAAATTCTAATTCAAATGTGGTGGGTGATAATAGTAGCGAGTAAAAGCCACGGTGGCGAGTCAAGTCATCTTGCTTGGCGTCTTAACATTTTCCTATAAATAGAGGGTAAGTTAGAATTGAAAATCACACCGTAACATAAGTTTTCTCTCTTTATCTCTCTATATTATTAAGCGTATTTTGTGAGTATTTAGATACTTTGAGAGTTGCTATTCAGTGCAAGGTTCCTTCGACTTTACATTCCGGTCAGAAGTACTGCTCTTTTGAGGTAAGAGATTTTAAGGGTTATTATATTTCTTCAGTTTTGAAATGATATTTTGATGAGTTTTCTCGATTGTGTCCAAAAAGGGCGATTTTTGGATGGATAGATTAGGAGTTATGGATTTTATGAGAAAAGACTATTTTAAAAGTAAACCCTTATAACTCCTTGTGGTTAACTCCAAAATTGGTGAAATTTTTATTGGGAGTACATATATATAACATAAGTATACTCTGTAAATTTTGGAATTTTTGGACAAACGTACAATTTATGATAAATGTCTAAATATTCAGCAGTTTTGGCCATGTGAAAAACTAGTAAATGAATTTTAAAAATTCCGATAAAAATATATGTTCAATATGGGACTATATTCTGCTAAATTCAAGAAAAAAATATTTTTTGGAACCGATTTTGTATTTTTCATGAAAATAGACTAGTTATGAGTAAATGAATTAAATATGTTATGTGAAGTAACAAAATTGGAAAATAGAATTTTATGGCTTGAGAATCCTATATATGGTATATGCAGATTTTTGATGAGGTTGTTGGTTATTGGTGATGAAATCTTATGAGTTTGGCATTTTAAGATGATTAAATGCATTAATTAGTAAAGTGTAAACCATTAAAATAAATTGTTTATAAGTTTAAGAAATGATTAAGATATTGTGGTAATATTAATGATATTAGATTAATAGATTATTAAGTGATTTATAACATTTGAATTAAGGTGTTATAAATATTGATATAGATTTTATTGTGAAAGTTTATCTTTTTGTGTTGTGATTACTATTCACGAGTTACTATTCACGGGGTACTATTCAAGATAAAATTGGTTTCTTTTTCGGACCAAATTATCGTTGATTTATGAATATTACTCTTGAAATTAAATCCATGTTTTGATCATATTGTTTTTATTATCATATATATCATTTTTATAACCTTAGTGAAGAAATTTCTCTTTGACTTGAGTGTAAAGATGGGTAGATTATTGGTATGATCATGACTATGGGTTCTCTTTGGCCAGTAGTGCAAAGATGAATTGTTGACTGGTATGATCATGACCATTGAATTTACAATTGAATATTTTTAGCTTAAGTGCAAAGGTGAATTGATCAACATGGTTATAATTATTGTTTATATAAATTCTGAAATGATTATATATTTCTTTGAGATATTAATATCTTTGGCCCGTAGTGCAAAGATGACATGTTGTTGAATATCTTTGGCCTGTACTGAAAAGATGAATTGTTGATGAATATCTTTGGCCCGTAGTGCAAAGATCACCTGTTGTTGAATATCTTTGGCATGTAGTGCAAAGATGACATGTTGCTGAATATCTTTGGCATGTAGTGCAAAGATGAACTGTTGATGAATATCTTTGGCCCGTAGTGCAAAGATGAATTTATTAGTATGATTATGAACATGAACTGTGATTTGGTATAACCATGATCTTTGATGTTTCAGGTAAAGACAGGTGATGTAAATTATCTTTGTCCTAGATGAGAAGAGGAATTTAGAACCACAATTATGGTTATGAGTTATTCACATGATTGTGGGCGGAACCGTGAATTGATGATATTACGAGGAATTAAAGCATTGTTGGTGGACTTTTAACATGGAGAAGATAATAGACTTTATGGTCTATTTGACTCTTTTAATGGATTGCTCGTTCGTTTATTTGCAACCATGGTTGAAAAGTTTTATCATCTACCATATGTTCTAAATCTACGATTTATTCTTTTGATGAAGGCTATTGATAATTTAATTATCTTTAGTCATGATATTCTTTACTGAGCTAGTTGTGCTCACCCTTTTGCTTCACAATTCCTTTCAGGTAATAAGAGTGTAGCTGGGTCGAGCGGGGATAACAGGGGAATAGAACGGTGGTCTATAGCTGTTGAGGTTCTCCCTAAATAGTATGGAAATAATTTTATTGAGAACTTTAGATAAGTGTGTCGTATTGTATACGTCATTTGATATTTAATTTTTGTGAGCCGAATAGGGTGAGGTGAACCCAACTTTGGAAGGGTGTTTTGCCACTATCATACAAGATGTCTAATGACATACAACCTAGTGTTATCATAAGACGGGTGTGCATCACATCCACTTCTTGAGAGTATATCTACGAGCACTACCTATATGATCTTGGAGTTTGGTTGAAACATAATGTTCAATCGCAGACGGTGGAGATAGTTATATGTCAAGAGAAGACTCACCATTGGAAGGAACATGATAGTAATCTTCTCGTTTTTCTTTGGGGTCTATTGGATCAACCAAGGATAATTCTCGGACATATGATATCTATCATAATTTAAATTTATGGCCTCCTATGTACGAAGGTTTCCTTGAGCACTTCCCAAAGATTTTAATTTCTTAAACAGTTATTGACTGTACCTTTATGTAATGTATCAATGTGAGGTGCTGTCCATAGTTGAGACATGAGTCACAATTGGTATTAAAACTCACAGTATATGTGTTGTTGTATTTTGCACGACAATTGTAGTAATAAAATTATAGTTGTTTTCTGTACTATGTATTTGGCGACTCAGAATAGGTTGGATGGATTGGACCTATTTTGGGGGCGTCACATTTGATATCAGAGCTTAGGGATATGATCTTTAGCGGAGATCTGGGATTAGAACTAGGAAGGAGAGACGAGTAATATCCCTTTAAGAGTGTGTGTCCTACCTAAGTTGAATTTTCTTACTTAAGTTGACAAATTGTGATATGTCAATTAACCTTTGTTTTGAAGCTGTATTCTAGAATGATATCTGAAATACAGGAGATGAGCAATGGAGAAATCATGAGGACAGGGAAGATGGAATCTGAGATGAAAGCAAGGTATTCTCAACTCTTTGAAATACCAGGTACGTAAATTTCGATGACGAAATTTCATAAGGAGGGGAGACTGTAAGACCCCAAATTTTATGAAATAAAAGTATTAAATTTTTCTATTTAGTAAATGGTTAAATTGATAAAAAGTTAAAGTTAAGGGTGATATATATAAAATTTTTAAAATACGCAAGTGGTTATAAAATATTCATTTCTATCGGGGAATATTCGTTTGGTTGTGAAATATTCTTGTTGTCGGGGAATATTCGTACGACGGCGCAACCATTTGTGGGCCCCATAACAGAAAACGGTTGGATGAAGAAAAACGACAAAGTATCAGTTTTTATAAATAACAGCGTAGTTGTTACCGTTAACACTGTTGGAATACCCGGTGGTTAAAATACGAAGAATACGCGTGGTTGCACAAAGAAGATACCAGTATTGCATATAGATTTTTGAATTATTGATCCTTACGTAAGAAGGCACTCCTCAATAATTGTTATTAAGAATTATTGCTCAATAATTTATTTTATTGATTCAATAATTGTTGCGTTGATATTTTATATTATTGTTGTTTCAATAATTGTCACTGCACAATATTTCTCATTATTATATCAATAATTCATATTATTTGAATAATATTATTAGATAGCATTATTGGCAATGTCTAGAAAGTTCTGTCTAAGGAAAGGTTTGGTCACCTAATTGCGCGCCAGTAAGGAGAAATCCTTATTGGAAAGCCCCCTCTTTCCTGGGAACGACTTGGTTGTCATAATTGTGATTCTGTAATATTATTTGTGAATAATTAATTATTGATTTATATGATAAGGAAATATTTATTTGATGCGGATATAAATGATGGATTTATTTACGTGGTTATAAATGAAAGAATTAATGTTGAGATGTTTTATCAAGATTTTTGTCTTTAAAAGGAGGTATTAAAAATCAAACTAGTGTTCTTGTGATATATTGCGTGAGTTATAATTTTTAATCCGACCGTTGGATCGCTATGATTTTTGGATATGTTATACATATATAAGTTGAGTATATGTCCACAAATTTTGAACCGTTAAAAATGAACGTATAAATTGTTATGAATTTTAAGAGGTGATCGGTTCGTAAATTATCAAGTTTCTAATTTATCATTTTGGTGGAAAATTCTAGAATGCGTGGGCCCCACCTATGGTTGGTGAAGAAATGTGCTGAAATTCTAATTCAAATGTGGTGGGTGATAATAGTAGCAGGTAAAGCCACCAGGTAGCAGGTCAAGTCTGCTTCGGCGTGCTAACATTTTCCTATAAATAGAGGGTAAGTTAGAATTGAAAATCACACCGTAAACATAAGTTTTCTCTTTTCTCTCTATATTATTGCCGTATTTTGTGAGTATTTAGATACTTTGAGAGTTGCTATTCAAAGGCAAGGTTCCTTCGACTTTACATTCCTATATTCCAAGGTAAGAGCTTTTTTCGAGGTAAGAGATTTTAAGGGTTATTATATTTCTTCAGTTTCGTAATTTTTCTGATTTTCAAAAATTCTGGAAAAATTTGAAATGATATTTTGATGAGTTTTCTCGATTGTGTCCAAAAAGGGCGATTTTTGGATGGATAGATTAGGAGTTATGGATTTTATGAGAAAAGACTATTTTAAAAGTAAACCCTTATAACTCCTTGTGGTTAACTCCAAAATTGGTGAAATTTTTATTGGGAGTACATATATATAACATAAGTATACTCTGTAAATTTTGGAATTTTTGGACAAACGTACAATTTATGATAAATGTCTAAATATTCAGCAGTTTTGGCCATGTGAAAAACTAGTAATGAATTTTAAAAATTCCGATAAAAATATATGTTCAATATGGGACTATATTATGCTAAATTCAAGAAAAGAAATATTTTTGGAACTGATTTTGTATTTTTCATGAAAATAGACTAGTTATGAGTAAATGAATTAAATATGTTATGTGAAGTAACAAAATTGGAAAATAGAATTTTATGGCTTGAGAATCCTATATATGGTATATGCAGATTTTTGATGAGGTTGTTGGTTATTGGTGATGAAATCTTATGAGTTTGGCATTTTAAGATGATTAAATGCATTAATTAGTAAAGTGTAAACCATTAAAATAAATTGTTTATAAGTTTAAGAAATGATTAAGATATTGTGGTAATATTAATGATATTAGATTAATAGATTATTAAGTGATTTATAACATTTGAATTAAGGTGTTATAAATATTGATATAGATTTTATTGTGAAAGTTTATCTTTTTGTGTTGTGATTACTATTCACGAGTTACTATTCACGGGGTACTATTCAAGATAAAATTGGTTTCTTTTTCTAACCAAATTATCGCTGATTTATGAATATTACTCTTGAAATTAAATCCATGTGTTTTGATCATATTGTTTTTATTATCATATATATCATTTTATAACCCTTAGTGAAGAAATTTCTCTTTGACTTGAGTGTAAAGATGGGTAGATTATTGGTATGATCATGACTATGGGTTCTCTTTGGCCAGTAGTGCAAAGATGAATTGTTGACTGGTATGATCATGACCATTGAATTTACAATTGAATATTTTTAGCTTAAGTGCAAAGGTGAATTGATCAACATGGTTATAATTATTGTTTATATAAATTCAAAATGATTATATATTTCTTTGAGATATTAATATCTTTGGCCTCAGTAGTGCAAAAGATGACATGTTGTTGAATATCTTTGGCCTGTACTGAAAAGATGAATTGTTGATGAATATCTTTGGCCCGTAGTGCAAAGATCACCTGTTGTTGAATATCTTTGGCATGTAGTGCAAAGATGACATGTTGCTGAATATCTTTGGCATGTAGTGCAAAGATGAACTGTTGATGAATATCTTTGGCCCGTAGTGCAAAGATGAATTTATTAGTATGATTATGAACATGAACTGTGATTTGGTATAACCATGATCTTTGATGTTTCAGGTAAAGACAGGTGATGTAAATTATCTTTGTCCTAGATGAGAAGAGGAATTTAGAACCACAATTATGGTTATGAGTTATTCACATGATTGTGGACAGGAACTGTTAATTGATGTTACAGGAATTAAAGCATTGTTGGTGGACTTTTAACATGGAGAAGATAATAGACTTTATGGTCTATTTGACTCTTTTAATGGATTGCTCGTTCCGCTGCAACTATGGTTGAAAAGTTTTATCATCTACCATATGTTCTAAATCTCTGATTTATTACTGATGAAGGCTATTGATAATTTAATTATCTTTAGTCATGATATTCTTTACCGAAGCTAGTTGTGCTCACCCTTTTGCTTCACAATTCCTTTCAGGTAATAAGAGTGTAGCTGGGTCGAGCGGGGATAACAGGGGAATAGAACGGTGGTCTATAGTCATGAGGTTCTCCCTAAATAGTATGAAAATAATTTTATTGAGAACTTTAGATAAGTGTGTCGATATATACACGCTATTTGATATTTAATTTTGTGAACCGAATAATAGGGTGAGGTGAACCCAACTTTGGAAGGGTGTTTTGCCACTATCATACAAGATGTCTAATGACATACAACCTAGTGTTATCATAAGACAGGGTGGTGCACATCCACTTGCTGAGTATATCTACGAGCACTACCTATATGATCTTGGAGTTTGGTTGAAACATAATGTTCAATCGCAGACGGTGGAGATAGTTATATGTCAAGAGAAGACTCACCATTGGAAGGAACATGATAGTAATCTTCTCGTTTTTCTTTGGGGTCTGTTGGATCAACCAAGGATAATTCTCTGGACATATGATATCTATCATAATTTAAATTTATGGCCTCCTATGTACGGTTTTCTTGAGCACTTCCCAAAGATTTTAATTTCTAAAACAATTTATCGACCGTACCTTTATGTAATGTATCAATGTGAGGTGTCATCCATAGTTGAGACATGAGTCACAATTGGTATTAAAACTCACAGTATATGTGTTGTTGTATTTTGCACGACAATTGTAGTAATAAAATTATAGTTGTTTTCTGTACTATGTATTTGGCGACTCAGAATAGGTTGGATGGATTGGACCTATTTTGGGGGCGTCACATTTGATATCAGAGCTTAGGGATATGATCTTTAGCGGAGATCTGGGATTAGAACTAGGAAGGGAGAGACGAGTAATATCCTTCGGTAGTGTGTGTCCTACCTAAGTTGAATTTTCTTACTTAAGTTGACAAATTGTGATATGTCAATTAACCTTTGTTTTGAAGCTGTATTCTAGAATGATATCTGAAATACAGGAGATGAGCAATGGAGAAATCATGAGGACAGGGAAGATGGAATCTGAGATGAAAGCAAGGTATTCTCAACTCTTTGAAATACCAGGTACGTAAATTTCGATGACGAAATTTCATAAGAGGGAGATCAGTAAGACCCCAAATTTTATGAAATAAAAGTATTAAATTTTTTATAATTATATTTAGTAAATGGTTAAATTGATAAAAGTTAAAGTTAAGGGTGATATATATAAAATTTTTAAAATACGCAAGTGGTTATAAAATATTCATTTCTATCGGGGAATATTCGTTTGGTCGTGAAATATTCTTGTTGTCGGGGAATATTCGTGCAATTATTTGCAGCAAAACCATTTGTGGGCCCCATAATGTAAAACCGGTTGGATGAAGAAAAAAGCGACAAAGTATCGGTTTTTATAAATAACGGTAGAAGTTGTTACCGCTAACACTTTGTTGAATACCCGGTGGTTAAAATACAATAATATGCGCGGTTGCACAAGAAGCACACCAGTATTGCACACAAGATTTTTGAATTATTGATCCTTACGTAAGAAGGCACTCCTCAATAATTGTTACAGTAATTACTGTTCAATAATTTATTTTATTGATTCAATAATTGTTGCGTTGATATTTTATATTATTGTTGTTTCAATAATTGTCACTGCACAATATTTCTCATTATTATATCAATAATTCCTATTATTTGAATAATATTATTAGATAGCATTATTGGCAATGTCTAGAAAGTTTTGTCTAAGGAAAGGTTTGGTCACCTAATTGCGCGCCAGTAAGGAGAAATCCTTATTGGAAAGCCCCCTCTTTCCTGGGAACGACTTGGTTGTCATAATTGTGATTCTCAGAATATTATTTGTGAATAATTAATTATTGATTTATATGATAAGGAAATATTTATTTGATGCGGATATAAATGATGGATTTATTTACGTGGTTATAAATGAAAGAATTAATGTTGAGATGTTTTATCAAGATTTTTTTGTCTGGAAGGAGGTATTAAAAATCAAACTAAAGGTTCTTGATATATTGCGTGAGTTATAATTTTAAATCCCACCGTTGATCGCTATGATTTTTGGATATGTTATACATATATAAGTTGAGTATATGTCCACAAATTTTGAACCGTTAAAAATGAACGATAAATTGTTATGAATTTTAAGAGGTGATCGGTTCGTAAATTATCAAGTTTTAATTTATCATTTTGGTGGAAAATTCTAGAATGCGTGGGCCCCACCTATGGTTGGTGAAGAAATGTGCTGAAATTCTAATTCAAATGTGGTGGGTGATAATAGTAGCAGGTAAAGCCACCAGGTAGCAGGTCAAGTCTGCTTCGGCGTGCTAACATTTTCCTATAAATAGAGGGGTAAGTTAGAATTGAAAATCACACCAGAAACATAAGTTTTCTCTCTTTATCTCTCTATATTATTAAGCGTATTTTGTGAGTATTTAGATACTTTGAGAGTTGCTATTCAGTGCAAGGTTCCTTCGACTTTACATTCCGGTCAGAAGTACTGCTCTTTTGAGGTAAGAGATTTTAAGGGTTATTATATTTCTTCAGTTTCGTAATTTTTCTGATTTTCAAAAATTCTGGAAAAATTTGAAATGATATTTTGATGAGTTTTCTCGATTGTGTCCAAAAAGGGCGATTTTTGGATGGATAGATTAGGAGTTATGGATTTTATGAGAAAAGACTATTTTAAAAGTAAACCCTTATAACTCCTTGTGGTTAACTCCAAAATTGGTGAAATTTTTATTGGGAGTACATATATATAACATAAGTATACTCAGAAATTTTGGAATTTTTGGACAAAAGCATACAATTTATGATAAATGTCTAAATATTCAAAGCAGCTTGGCCATGTGAAAAACTAGTAATGAATTTTAAAAATTCCGATAAAAATATATGTTCAATATGGGACTATATTCGCTAAATTCAAGAAAAGAAATATTTTTGGAACCGATTTTGTATTTTCATGAAAATAGACTAGTTATGAGTAAATGAATTAAATATGTTATGTGAAGTAACAAAATTGGAAAATAGAATTTTATGGCTTGAGAATCCTATATATGGTATATGCGATTTTTGATGAGGTTGTTGGTTATCGGTGATGAAATCTTATGAGTTTGGCATTTTAAGATGATTAAATGCATTAATTAGTAAAGTGTAAACCATTAAAATAAATTGTTTATAAGTTTAAGAAATGATTAAGATATTGTGGTAATATTAATGATATTAGATTAATAGATTATTAAGTGATTTATAACATTTGAATTAAGGTGTTATAAATATTGATATAGATTTTATTGTGAAAGTTTATCTTTTTGTGTTGTGATTACTATTCACGAGTTACTATTCACGGGGTACTATTCAAGATAAAATTGGTTTCTTTTTCTGACCAAATTATCGTTGATTTATGAATATTACTCTTGAAATTAAATCCATGTTTTGATCATATTGTTTTTATTATCATATATATCATTTTTATAACCTTAGTGAAGAAATTTCTCTTTGACTTGAGTGTAAAGATGGGTAGATTATTGGTATGATCATGACTATGGGTTCTCTTTGGCCAGTAGTGCAAAGATGAATTGTTGACTGGTATGATCATGACCATTGAATTTACAATTGAATATTTTTAGCTTAAGTGCAAAGGTGAATTGATCAACATGGTTATAATTATTGTTTATATAAATTCTGAAATGATTATATATTTCTTTGAGATATTAATATCTTTGGCCCGTAGTGCAAAGATGACATGTTGTTGAATATCTTTGGCTGTCTCAAAAAAGATGAATTGTTGATGAATATCTTTGGCCCGTAGTGCAAAGATCACTGTTGTTGAATATCTTTGGCATGTAAAGCAAAAAGATGACATATTCTTTGAATATCTTTGGCATGTAGTGCAAAGATGAATCTGTTGATGAATATCTTTGGCCCGTAGTGCAAAGATGAATTTATTAGTATGATTATGAACATGAACTGTGATTTGGTATAACCATGATCTTTGATGTTTCAGGTAAAGACAGGTGATGTAAATTATCTTTGTCCTAGATGAGAAGAGGAATTTAGAACCACAATTATGGTTATGAGTTATTCACATGATTGTGGACAGGAACTGTTAATTGATGTTACAGGAATTAAAGCATTGTTGGTGGACTTTTAACATGGAGAAGATAATAGACTTTATGGTCTATTTGACTCTTTTAATGGATTGCTCGTTTCGCTGCAACCATGGTTGAAAAGTTTATCATCTACCATATGTTCTAAATCTCTGATTTATTGCTGATGAAGGCTATTGATAATTTAATTATCTTTAGTCATGATATTCTTTACTGAGCTAGTTGTGCTCACCCTTTTGCTTCACAATTCCTTTCAGGTAATAAGAGTGTAGCTGGGTCGAGCGGGGATAACAGGAATAGAATCTGCGGTGGTCTATAGTCGTTGAGGTTCTCCCTAAATAGTATGAAAATAATTTTATTGAGAACTTTAGATAAGTGTGTCGTATTGTATACGTCATTTGATATTTAATTTTTGTGAGCCGAATAGGGTGAGGTGAACCCAACTTTGGAAGGGTGTTTTGCCACTATCATACAAGATGTCTAATGACATACAACCTAGTGTTATCATAAGACAGGGTGGTGCACATCCACTTGCTGAGTATATCTACGAGCACTACCTATATGATCTTGGAGTTTGGTTGAAACATAATGTTCAATCGCAGACGGTGGAGATAGTTATATGTCAAGAGAAGACTCACCATTGGAAGGAACATGATAGTAATCTTCTCGTTTTTCTTTGGGGTCTGTTGGATCAACCAAGGATAATTCTCTGGACATATGATATCTATCATAATTTAAATTTATGGCCTCCTATGTACGAAGGTTTCCTTGAGCACTTCCCAAAGATTTTAATTTCTTAAACAGTTATTGACTGTACCTTTATGTAATGTATCAATGTGAGGTGCTGTCCATAGTTGAGACATGAGTCACAGTTGGTATTAAAACTCACAGTATATGTGTTGTTGTATTTTGCACGACAATTGTAGTAATAAAATTATAGTTGTTTTCTGTACTATGTATTTGGCGACTCAGAATAGGTTGGATGGATTGGACCTATTTTGGGGGCGTCACACCTTGATAATATTGTCATCGCATACACATCATCTTAAACACTTATTAACTTTTATAATATTTTATTCACTTCTTAGTATTATTAATCAATTAATAATACTTTAATCACTTGTTAATATTATTAATCCTTTAATAATATTTTAATTATCTTCTAATATTATTAATCATTTAATAATATTTTAAATTATTAAATAATCCTTTACGCCTTTACTAATATTATTGGTCAAATAATATTTTAAGTATCTAATATTATTAATCATTTAATAATATTTTAATCATCCAATATTATTAATTATTTAATAATATTTTAATATTCAAATCATTTTACTAATATTATTAATCATTTAATAATATTTTAATCAATTACTAATATTATTAATAATATTTTAATCATTTACTAATATTATTAATTATTTAATAATATTTTATTTATTTACTAATATTATTAATTATTTAATAATATTTTATTCTTAATAAACAATTTAATTTATTTAACACACTTAACATGCCATTCATATAACATAATATTAAAAATAACCAACATACCCTCATAAAGTCTTATTATATCATATAATGATCATTTAATAATTAAAATCACATTTCTAAGTTTTATAACTCAATATAACCTAATTTTCTCATTAATTCTTAACTCATTCATAGGCATGAAAAATACCAAACTAACTTATTATTTTTTTATCTTTTGGCCACACATATATACATATATTCTATACTCAAAAAATAATTTTTTTGGAATTTTTCAATTTCCTTTTGTATTTGTCAAAAGTCCGTTTTTAGTTTGTAACTTAAGAAAATTAGCTATATCATGGTCAACTCCAAAAGTTCTAAGCTCTTGGAAGAATCTTTCATGTATTAACATGAACTTCCAGTTTAAATTTTGTGGCCATTAGAGTTATAGAACTCCGGTTATAGCCATTTTCGTCAAAAAATCTCAAAAATTGAAATGGCCATAACTTGGTCATTTTAAGTCGGAATGAGCTCATTTTTGGACAGGAGGTACTTTATATCATATATTTTCATGTCTCAAAATTCTGGAATTTATTTCACAAATTAAATGGCCGAAAATGCCCCTGGAAAGTTTTGGACAGATTGCATTTTGGTATTTCCAGATTTTGCCTACTTTACTAAAAACTGTCCATACGGAAATCTACAAGGGATTTTTCAGTGATTCCACTTGGAGATATTAGATATCTCATGGACATAATACATGTATTTGACGGATCTCAAAAATAAATTGTTGATTTCAAATGGTGAAGGTCCAAAGTGGACTGAAATTTAGGGCTTTTTGTACCAAAAACTGTTTTTGATCTTCTTCTTTGTTTAAGCTCATCAACCCTTAAATTTACAACATCCAAGCATAAAACATCATAATACATCCTAATACTTCTTATACTCGTGGATCTATCATGTTCCATGATTAATTTCATCAAACTCTCATACTATCCAAGCAAAACATATATTAAGCTAAGAAAAAGTGAGATTAAGGTTTAGAAAACTTTTCAACCTTTGCTTGGTTGATGGATAATCTTTCTTGGTAGATTGGATTGCTAAGTCCTCTCTCTCTTAGCCCTTCACAACTTTGGTCTTCCCCCTTCCATAGCCTCTCAAGTTCTTGTGCTTTCTCTAGGATTTTTAGGTGAGATGTATGGAGAAAACCTATGGTTTCTTCTTTCTTTTTCCTCTCATTCATGACTGCCCTCTCTCTCTCCTTCTATTTTCTTAAGTTTTTTGGAAACTTTAGAAAATAAAATGAATTAAACTTTTGCTAGGTAGTGAGGGAGGTGCTATTTATAGTCCTCTAAATGTTTAGATATAACATATGTATATCTACATAATATCCTAGCAAAAATCTTAGCAATATCTCCTCTTTCTCTTTCCTATCCTTACTAAATCTTGCCAAATCTTTGAAAATAAATCACATGTGTTCAAATCTTTCATTTGATGACTCACAAGATTTAATCTTATCTTTTAGTAAAAGATAAGATGAAAGGGTATTTTTGTAATTTTGCACCTACTAAGGGTATATTGGTCATTTCCCCTACAATATAAAGGGTATTTTTGACATTTCCCTTTTTATCCCATAACATTTAACACTTAGGCTTTTATACTTGGCTTTTGAATTCCCAAATTAGGGTTTTGAATATCTGAATTAGGGTTTTAGATTCCCAAAACTGAAATTAGGGTTTCCAAACGTATCGTTAGGGTTTCTAATAGTCCGTTATAGTTTTTTTTAACTTAATCACCATATTCTTATCATAAATTTAGGTTTTATCACCTATGTAACTTATTTGATCAAGATTTGATCCTTAACCATAAACTATACATATAAACCAATACTATATACATACACAACTTCTTATATGCTTATAATAAATATATACAGACTCGTATACACTCATACACTTCACCCTGATAATCTTTACCAAAAGATTTTAAATTTACTAAAATCCTTCACAGAATTTTGAAATCCTTAAAATTCCTTTACAGAACTGTCAAATCTATACACTTATTTTTAGTCTAGGTCTATCATATAACCTTTAATCCATCCTTTTAGGATTTTAAAAATTATCTAATTTCTCGGGTTGTCACATTCACCCCTTTTTCTAAGAATTTTGTCCCCGAAATTCACCTTACACCCTGTGGGCAAGGAAATCGTGCCTTGCCAGTTAGGGTTTTGTGTTAGCTGAGGAGGAGAGAAATCCAAGAAGAGCACGAAATTGATTGGTTGATTGAAGAGGGGAGAACGATAGGTGGGCAATCACTCCAACGATGCGTGGTAGAACTCCTAGAATCCGGAAACCGTGTTAGGGTAGTAGGGATTCCAAGAGCCTTCTTGAGTCCTTCGGGTTGAGAGAATATTCAAACCCTTTTTAGTGCTTTTAGGTGGAAATTCCAAGCCTTTAAGTCACCTAAAAGAGTCCTTTTGATCTTCCAAGAGTCCAAGTCCTAAGTCTGAAGAGAGGCCCCCTTCCTAATGGAATGGAAGGTATTTATAGGGTTTTCTAGAAAGTAGTCATGTTCCAGGCACATGCTTTCAGGGAAATTCCAAAAAATACCCTTTTAATCGTCAGAGTAATGCCCAGATCGTCCTGTCCTTCTAGCCACCAATCCAATCCCTCAATCAATTCCCAGAACGAGCTGCCTCCACGAGCCTTCTGCCTCGGGTCCCGTGGAGGCTTCTCCCAGGTCTCGCCTATTTATTTTTGGCTTTTCCGTCTTCATTCCATTAGGTTATGTGAACCCTAATTTGCACATTTAATGAGGTCGTGGAACACTAATTGCGCATTGAATTCAATTAGGTCATGTGAACCCTAATTTTACACTTGGGCCCACATTTCCCCCCTGCGCGAGAGTCGCATTTCCAAATAGACGATCGTGCAAGAAAACTGCTAGCCTTTGAACAATTTTGCGGGACTTCACTTTACAGGTCTTGAAGACAATGGTCCTAGAAGAGGGAACCTCTAGGGAGCCAAACCCTTAGAGTTAAACCCTAGGGAGGCAAGACCTAGCAAGGCTTTTCCTTGGACATATCAGAAATCCTCCAATAATCTTTCTATAACTTGCCCAAGATTTGTATCCTTATTTTTCTGGAAATTAAAACAGGAAAGATCATCAAATATCACCAAATAAAAATCTTTATTTTAGTACACCAAATCTTCCTTTTTTATCAAATCAAATATTAATTTTATTTTGAAAATAAAGTCAAATCTTAACTTTATTTTGAAAATAAAATCAAATCTCTCTTTATTTTGGAGATAAAATCAAATCTTTCTTTATTTTGGAAATAAAATAAAATCTTTCTTTATTTTGAAAATGAAATGAAATCTTTCTTTATTTTGGAAATAAAATCAAATCTTTCTTTATTTGATCTTGAAAGCAAGAGATTTTTTTTTTATTATTATATTTATTTATTCTTTTATCAAAATAAATCAAATCTTATTTTTTTTGGAAATAAAATAAAATATTCTGGAATCTTATTTTTTTTAATTTTTTTTATCTGAAAATAAACTTTTTACTTATCTTATTTTGGAGAAGTAAGGAACCATGGCCACATATCTTGTATCCGAATTGTAGTGGGCAGTTCTGTTGCCGCATTACTTGGGTGTTATTTGCAATAAGAAGGGACCCCCATTGAAGCTGTACATGCTACTCCCCTACTAGCCAACAAAGTTTAGCTCCTTCATATGTATACATGATTAGGCCAAGTCCTGCTTGCATGCAATTATCCAATAGTTGGGCTTGTAAACTTCTTGTGATATATATGCAGCTTATATAAATTGCCACATTATAAGCCTCCACTCCCGAACCATTCTTGCGCACGCCATGATCATACCTTGGTTTTTTCCCTCGGAATTCATCAGAGCAAGGTTATAATTTTCGCGGCGAAAGAGGATTCATTCCAAGTAGTTGATTTGTGGAGCAACAGAACCTAGGAGGTATGAAGGAACAACCCCTAGGTGGCCGAAGCCAACATGACCGAACCCTAGGGGGCTGAAGCCAACATGGCCGCACCCTAGGGGGCCGTAGCCAACATGGCCGCACCCTAGGGGGCCGAACTCTATAGAGGAATTTTTCTTTTTATAAGAATGAAAGGAACAACCCCTAGGTGGCTGAAGCCAACATGGCCGAATCCTAGGGGGCCGAAGCCAACATGGTCGAACCCTAGGGGGGTGAAGCCAATATGGCCGAACCCTATAGAGGATTTTTTTTTTAAGGATGAAGGGAACAACCCCTAGGTGGCCGAAGCCTACATGGCTGAACCCTAGGGGGTCGAAGCCTACATGGCTGAACCCTATAGGCTATATTTTTTTAAGGATGAAGGGAACAACCAAGGAGGCCTCGTTTCTCAATGATTGGGGAAGGGCTCCCCTGCTTTGGTCTTTTCGACGTCTTTTGGAAGCAAGTCCAAATTATGACCGTACAACTTTTCCTCCACCAGAGAAGGAAGGCTTGTTTCTATATCCAGCGGCTTGTGGAAGTTGTGATGACTTTCCCCATTCTGATCGCATTCTCCTTCACTTCTTATCTTATTCATCTAACCACCTTCAGGAATGACAACATTGGACCGATATGCTGATTATGTAGATATACTAAAGAGAAGGCCAACATTCTTCGTTGCATCTAGCTATGCAGGGACATTCGTATCCAACAAGACCATGGTGCTCCTCTACATGCATATTCATCACTTCTTGGGGGGAATGCACCTCTACTATGGAGGATGTCTATGCCATATATTAGTAAGCCTTTTCCCCCTACGTGTGAGTCACGCCTTTGGTGAGATGATCGCGCAAAATATTTTTAAGTGTTGAAGTCTTGATTCTAGTTTCTAAACACTTCGCGGGCCTTGATATTTTGCAAGCCTCGTAAACGAAAGTCCTAGGAGAGGGAACCTCTAGGGGAGCAAACCATAGAAGGGCGAGCCTTAGAGGAGCTCTCCTAGGATATTATGAAAAATCTTCAATGTAATCCTTCTTACCCTCTCTTGAAATTTCTCTTTTCTTTAGAATAAAGCAGTCGAAGACTAATGCTGATGAAGAGGATGATGATGTTCCTATTGGGCTCTTTGTGAGTATCGCAAATGAGGCAGCGGGTATCGAGTCTTCTTCGCCACTTGATGCCTTTCTAAAACTTCTCCACATGATAGTTTTGAGGGTGCCGATGAGACTCCTGCTTCTTTGAGGCAGAATCCTTCTGAGACTATTGTTGATGTTCATCCTCCTAAGGAGGATCCCGTCAAGTTGGTGATTGCTCGGGAGGGTATTGTGGATAGCACTTTGGGTGGGTTGAATGACCTTCCGTGTGACGCCCCCAAAATAGATATACATCACCCATCTTGAGTCGCCAAATACATGTTACATAAATCAAATACAACTTAATTATACAACTGTCGTGTAAAATACGTCAAAACATAAACTGAGAGTTTAATCAAGAATATTGCCTTCTAGACAATATCCACTCTCAATGGAGTCCTCATAGACAGTATACAAACTCAAATTCAGTCCTCATTACATTTATTATCACACTATTTAATAGAATAGTGAGGACTACTAATGCTATACTCTGGACCGTCACTCCGTTCCCCGACTAGTCCCCGCTACATTCTCATTTCCTGAAGAGAACAATGAAAGCAAAAGGGTGAGCTCAACTAGCCCAGTAAGAAATATTATGACTAAGATAATGCAGAATAAATTATCATTAGTCTTCAACAATTTTAAACTGATAAAATATAATAGACATCAAGTTTAACTGCAGCGGAACAAGCAATCCATTAAAAGAGTCAAGTAGAGAATAAAATCTACTATCTTTTATGATTTAAAAAGTTTTTCATCACTTTTATCGCTGAGACTTAGCTTAATAAATAATCCATATCATCCATGCACTACGGCCAAGGATATTCATTAGGGTCACGACCATAAATTATCCATGCACTACGGGCCAAAGATATTCGTGTATTCATCAATAGTCATGATTATGCCAACAACTGTCCATCAATGCACTACGGGCCAATGAGGACTTTTATCACATCATTTATAACATTACGGTCACGATTATACCGAATAATCCCTGATCATAATCATACCAAGTCCATCAATGCACTACAGGCCACAGATGACTTTCAAAAAAAATATAAACATGAGGATGATGACAATGATATAAGAATTCAATAAAACAAGTTCACGAATTAAATTATCCAGAAACTAATAACGTCCAAATTGTCAACATGATACTTCTTTGTAGAGTAAAATTCAAGAATGCTTAGAAGAATATTTTCATGAAAAGATATTGGATGAAGCGCAAATATCAAGGATATTACACTAATTTCATGGAGTATAGAAGTCAAAACTTTAACCAACTGAGTATAATAAAGAATGGAATAACAAAAGAAATCACCATGCATGCGATGCATGTAGACATGATACTCCAACAAAATAATAAGTAATCTAACCAGTCCGGTAAAAAACACGATAGGATATTCCAACGTAGAATAATAAAAAGATTTAAACCAGTCCTATGGTGTAAAACACACGTACATGTGATATTCCAACCAAATAATAAAGAATGGAATAACATAATGATTTCACCAAGTATAGGGTATGCCACGTATCGGTTTATATGTATAGGGTATGTCATGATATATCTGATTATTCCAATAGAATAATAAAGAATGGAATAACATAAGGATTTCACCAAGTATAGGGTATGCTGCTGTAGATACCACGAGTTATGTATAGGGTATGTCAGCGTATACATGTTATTCAACAAAGATAAATAAGAATGGAATAACATAAGGATTTCACCAAGTATAGGGTGTCTGGCGTATCAAAAGTTATGTATAGGGTATGCCACATATACAAAGTTATTCCAAATGAGAATAATAAAGAATGGAATAATAGAAGTTCTCTTCATGAATAAGAAAGAATAACACCCCTTACGGGTACAACAAATAATATCCCTTACCGTAAAAGAAACTGGATATAGAAATAGTGAAGTAGCAGAATACTCTTCTTCTTTATCTCTATAATTTCTCTCTATAGAGTTTCAGTGAATTCGTAAGAAATAATGAAGGAATGAGCTTCTATTTATAGAAAAACTGAGAGTGGCTCTTGGTCTTAACGAAGGGTTAAAATGACTCTTGGTAATATTGAAGAGACAACTACTATTTGCGAAAGGGCAATTAACTCTTGGTAATATTGAAGGGACAAGTTACTATTAAGACTTTAAATCAACGATCCATATTGATTTACTATTATAATTTCAACCAACGGTTTGAAAAATTAGCACATCTCCTCATGGAATAATATTGTACCCAAATACCCGAGTGAACAATACTAGAGTGAATAGTAATTGGGTGAATAGTAACTTATGAATAGTAACTTATGAATAGTAACTCGTGAATAGTAACTCGTGAATAATAACTCATGAATAGTAACTCGTGAATAGTAACTCGTGAATAGTACTCCGACACAAAAAGTGCCCCGAATACCTGATTGCACAATATAACCTCCAGACGTCAATTATTATCGAAATAAATGTCGATTCTAACTAACACAAATAATTTCAACACAATGGAACTATCAAATTCATCTTTAATCAACACGAACTTATCCATCATTAATATCATAACTCACAATATTTAACAACCAGGTTGTTCCCAGGAAAGAGGGGGCTTTCCAATAAGGATTTCTCCCTATTGGCGCCTTGATTAGGTGACCAAACCTCTCCTCGACGTAACTTCTGACATTGTAAATATTGCAATTTAATAATATGAATAACTTTGTCGTCTCATATAATGCAGATAGTACTGACAATAATCGAATCAATAATATGAGAGATATGATGCAGCAATTACTATAACAATAATTGAGTATAACTGAGTGACTTCTTACGTAAGCATCAATAACCAATACTGGTGTGCTACTATGCAACCACGCGTAGACATCGTACTTTTACTATCGGGTAGTTCAACAGTTTTAACGGTAACACTTCCGCCGTTATTTTATAAAAAGATAATTCTGTCATTTTCTAAATACGACAATACTTCCGTCGTGGGGTCCACCAATGATTGTGCCGTCGTACGAATATTCCCCGACCAATTGAATATTTTATAACAACTTGCATAATTTGTAAAATTTTCAAATACTACCCACAACTATAACACTATCTCAAATCCACACCATAATATTAAAAAAAAATTTCGAGAAATTTAAATCTTTATTCATAAAATCTGGGGTCTCACAATTTCCCCTCCTTATAAAATTTCGCCCTCGAAATTTACGTGCGATTTGGTATCTTAGAAGAGAGATGAGGATATCTTGACTTCATTTCGATTCTAACTCTTGAGGTATAACATTTGAGTGTTGAATACGATCCTTCTTATCCAAGATTTTAACACGTATCTCCTCATACGTTAAATCTTCTGATATCTCGTCTGGTTCTAAATCAATAATGTGGTTCGGGTCATCCACATATTTACGTAACATCGGTACATGATAAATGTTATGAACATGCAGCATATTTGGCGGTAAAACGAGTCTATAGGCCACAGTTCCTACTCGATCGAGGATTTCAAATGGGCCAATAAAATTGAGGGTTGAGATTTCCTCTCTTCATCGACTCTTGCTTCTAGAATAACGCCCTCTTGAACCTTCTTCTTCACATTCATCAGCTTTGAGTATGTAGCTTGAGCGGCTTTAACTTTATCGATTAAAGTCAATTCTACTCATATATTCGTTATCTTCACGTAGGTTCGTATATTCGCATCAGAAATGGCATACGATCTTCTACTCAACACGCGTCGCCTACCACGTTAAACTTTTCCACGATGGTATTGAATGGTACGATCGTAATCTTCAATAGCTCGAGCCAACGTCTTTGGCACATGTTACGTTCGTTTTAGTTGAAGAAATATTTAAAGTTTTAGAAATGGGGTTTTGTACTGGGGTCAGTACAAAATTCAATTTCACGCTCTAGGGTAGGCCAGGAAGTTCTTCAGGGAATACGTCAGGAAATTCATTAACAATAGAAATATCATTCAAAACTAACGTATTTGTGTTTAGATCCGTGACATGAGCTAAGAAAGCTTGACATCCGTTTTTCAATAAACGAATAGCTTTATGGCTTGAGATGACAGTGATTGATTTTAATGGTTTGGTTGCTTGAATTCGCATAATAGGTTGGTTAGGAATATGAAAGCTAATAACCTTTCAAAAATAATCAATTTTTGCATGATGAATAGTTAACCAATCAATCCCTAGAATTACGTCAAATGCAAGTATTTTCAATGAAATAAGATCGACAGGTAATGTGAGGGTACCGATTTGAAACAAACAAGACCTATAAACAGTGGATGTAATGAAGGTTTCTCCTAATGGAGTTTCAACAGATAAGTCAAAGTCCAATTTTTCCGGAGTCAAATTTAAACGTTGAGCGCAAGTAGGAGAAATAAAAGAATGGGTAGAACTGGTATCAAATAAGGTATATACTTTGCTAGAGTTTATGATAAGCTTACCCGTAATGACCTCGTTCGGGTTCCTTACTTTCTGGGAGGTTACAACAAACGCTCTCCCTTGCACTACCGGCTTTGACTTTTCTGGGATGACCTTTGGTGCCTCCATCCTAGCTGAACTTGTCTTTGGTGAACGACAAAATCGGGCTAGGTGACCTTCTTTTCCATAATTATAACATGCTTTGGACGGCATTGTGCAGTTTGGACTAATATGTCCCTCCCCTCCGCATTTGAAACATATGATAGGTGGTCGTTCTCCTTCCTTAACAACGGTCTTTGGTCTAACGCCTTTCCATCATTGTTGAATTTCCTCTTCTTAAAATGTCCATTCTTATTGTTTTGGCCATGATTACCACCTAAGTGGTTACCATTTCTGGCATGTTGATTCCCTTCACGCTTATTGTCACCGCTTCGATAACTGCTATCACTGGTATTATCATTTTGCCGGCTGCTCTCTTTTGGTTGGGTTGACTCACTATCACGCTCCAATAACTGAGCCCTATTAACAACATCTGAATACAAACACAGTTTATGAGAGATAAGATATTGACGTATCTCGGGTTTCAAACCTCTTAGAAACATTCGCGTCATTCTCTCCTCATTATCGACCAAATGGGACGCAAACCGGGACAACTCGGCGAACTTGGCTTCGTATTGCGACACGGTCATGTTATTTTGCTCCAACTTAATGAATTCCACCTCTTTCATGTGACGAATACTTTCGGGAAAGTACTTGTCGTTGAATAATTCTTGGAACTTCTCCCAAGTCATCTTCAGCGCGGCAGGTTGAGTACGTTTTACAGATTCCCACCAGTAATCTTCCTCTGCACGCAACATGAAGGTGGCAAAGGGAACTTTTTGCTCCTCGGAGCATCCCAAGACATCAAATATCTTGCAAATCTGCTTTATCCACGTCTCCGCCTTAAGTGGTTTTGGCTCTCTAAAAAACTCCGGTGTTCCCAGTTCCTTGAACTGCTTAGCGGTGACCGTCCGAGAGTTGCCAGTGTTTCCACCTGCATTTTGGACAGAAGCCGCTCTCGCCTGATGTTGCATGAAGCCTCAGAACATTCCATCGTTCATCATTTGGTCAGTGTTGTTATTTGCATGAGGATTGTCGCCTTCCTGATGCACATTGTCCTGGTTATTAATCCGTGGAGACTAAACGGTCTCCTGTGCTCCATTGATGTTCTCAACATTCTCGGATGCCATTTTCAAATACTATCACAAAATAAGGGTTAATTAACATATCACATATTATCCCTATAGTCTGACCGACCAATTAAATAACAAATAAACTTAGGTAGGTCATATTAGCGAATGAATTCCCCGTCTCTCCCCTTCTAGTTCTTGTCTCACATCTTAGCCAGGGATCATATCCCTAAGCTTTGATACCAACTGTGACGCCCCCAAAATAGATATACATCACCCATCTTGAGTCGCCAAATACATGGTACATAAATCAAATACAACTTAATTATACAACTGTCGTGTAAAATACGACAAAATATAAACTGAGAGTTTAATCAAGAATATTGCCTTCTAGACAATATCCACTCTCAATGGAGTCCTCATAGACAGTATACAAACTCAAATTCAGTCCTTATTACATTTATTATCACACTATTTAACAGAATAGTGAGGACTACTAATGCTATCCTCTGGACCGTCACTCCGTTCCCCGACTAGTCCCCGCTACGTTCTCATTTCCTGAAGAGAATAATGAAAGCAAAAGGGTGAGCTCAACTAGCCCAGTAAGAAATATTATGACTAAGATAATGCAGAATAAATTATCATTAGTCTTCAACAATGTTAAACCGATAAAATACAATAGACATCAAGTTTAACTGCAGCGGAACAAACAATCCATTAAAAGAGTCAAGTAGAGAATAAAATCTACTATCTTTTATTATTTAAAAAGTTTTTCATCACTTTTATCGCTGAGACTCAACTTAATAAATAATCCACATCATCCCTGCACTACGGCCAAGGATATTCATTAGGGTCACGACCATAAATTATCCATGCACTACGGGCCAAGGATATTAGTGTATTCATCAATGGTCATGATTATGCCAACAACTGTCCATCAATGCACTACGGGCCAATGAGGACTTTTATCACATCATTTGTAACATTACGGTCATGATTATACCGAATAATCCCTGGTCATAATCATACCAAGTCCATCAATGCACTACAGGCCACAGATGACTTTCAAAAAAAATATAAACATGAGGATGATAACAATGATATAAGAATTCAATAAAACAAGTTCACGAATTAAATTATCCAAAAACTAATAACGTCGAAATTGTCAACATGATACTTCATTGTAGAGTAAAATTCAAGAATGCTTAGAAGAATATTTTCATGAAAAGATACTGGATGAAGCACAAATATCAAGGATATTCCACTAATTTCATGGAGTATAGAAGTCAAAACTTTAACCAACTGAGTATAATAAAGAATGGAATAACAAAGAAATCACCATGCATGCGGTACTTGATGTACATGATACTCAAATGTAATAATAAGTAACGGAACCAGTCCTGTAAAACACACGATAGGATATTCCAAATGAATAATAAAGATTTAAACCAGTGTCCTAAAAACACACGAATGTGATATTCCAACCGAATAATAAAGAATGGAATAACATAAGGATTTCACCAAGTATAGGGTATGCCATGACATACGGTTTATGTATAGGGTATGTCACGAGATCAAAGTTATTCCAATAGAATAATAAAGAATGGAATAACATAAGGATTTCACCAAGTATAGGGTATCTTGCCATATATAGGTTATGTATAGGTATGTCACGTATACAAAAGTTATTCCAATGTAATAATAAAGAATGGAATAACATAAGGATTTCACCAAGTATAGGGTATGCCACAGATACAAAAAGTTATGTATAGGGTATGCCACATATACAAAGTTATTCCAATGTAATAATAAAGAATGGAATAATGTAAGTTCTCTTCATGAATAAGAAAGAATAACACCCCTTACGGGTACAACAAATAATATCCCTTACCGTAAAAGAAACTGGATATAGAAGTAGTGAAGTAGCAGAATACTCTTCTTCTTTCTCTCTATAATTTCTCTCTCTAGAGTTTCAGTGAATTCGTAAGAAATAATGAAGGAATGAGCTTCTATTTATAGAAAAACTGAGAGTGGCTCTTGGTCTTAACGAAGGGTTAAAATGACTCTTGGTAATATTGAAGAGACAACTACTATTTACGAAGGGGCAATTAACTCTTGGTAATATTGAAAGGACAAGTTACTATTAAGTCTTTAAATCAACGATCCATATTGATTTACTATTATAATTTCAACCAACGGTCTGAAAAATTAGCACATCTCCTCATGGAATAATATTGTACCAAAATACCCGAGTGAACAATACTAGAGTGAATAATTGGGTGAATAGTAACTCATGAATAGTAACTCGTGAATAGTAACTCGTGAATAATAAATCATGAATAGTAACTCGTGAATAGTACTCCGACACAAAAAGTGCCCCTAATACCCGATTGAACAATATAACCTCCAGACATCAATTATTATCGAAATAAATGTCGATTCTCACTAACACAAATAATTTCAACACAATGGAACTATCAAATTCATCTTTAATCAACACGAACTTATCCATCATTAATATCATAACTCACAATATTTAACAACCAGGTTGTTCCCAAGAAAGAGGGGATTTCCAATAAGGATTTCTCCCTATTGGGACTCAATAAGGTGACCAAACCTCTCCTTGACAGAACTTCTAGACATTGTAAATATTGTAATTTAATAATATGAATAACTTTGTCGTCTCATATAATGCAGATAGTACTGACGATAATCGAATCAATAATATGAGAGATATGATGCAGCAATTACTGTAGCAATAATTGAGTATAACTGAGTGACTTCTTACATAAGCATCAATAACCAATACCGTGTGTTACTATGCAACCACGCATATTACTTTACTTTTACTACCGGGTAGTTCAACAGTTTTAACGGTAACACTTTCGCCCTTATTTTATAAAAAGATAATTCTGTCGTTTTCTAAATACGACAATACTTCCGTCGTTGGGTCCACCAATGATTGTGCCATTGTACGAATATTCTCCGATAAAAAGAATATTCCCTGACCAATAAAATATTTTATAACAACTTGCATACTTTGCAAAATTTTGAAATACTACCCACAACTATAACACTATCTCAAATCCACACCATAATATTAAAAAAAATATTTCGAGCAATTTAAATCTTTATTCATAAAATCCGGGGTCTCACATTCTGCCTCCCGTGGCATCTCCTAACCCTCTTTGGACATGTCTTCTTTCCATGTTAGGTTGGATCTCTCCCATCATCATGCTGGTCCACTTCATTCGGAAGTCACTTCTCGTCACCATGGGAACGACTTACTTTATCATGTAAAACTTTAGGAACTTCAAGATGCCATGGATAAATTGAAGACCAATCTTTTGGGAAATTGAGTCAGCTACCCAAGACCTTGAAGGCCTGACAGCCTCGAAGTCCTGATAGCATTGAAGGCTTGATGGCATTAAAGGCTTGATAGCCTTGAAGACATGATATCTTCGAAGGCCTGATAGTATTGAAGGCATGATAACGTTGAAGGCCTGATAGCATTGAAGGCCTGATCGATAGCCTTAATTGAAGACCAAACTTTAGATATTCCCCTCTCTTCAATTCGACAGGTCATGGCCTTTAGATCATGAACTTTCGTTGTTTTTTCCATTTCTTGTATCAGAAAATTCATGTAAATATATTTCATTCATCAAATTGTAGTTTCTTTTATCCTTATTGATTGCCTTTAATTTGAACGATTTCTTAAAAGTCAATATTTATCATTGAATCTCAGGTTATTCAAATTAATACTCCAAGACAACAATAGGTATTATAAACAAGTAAACATGAATTTTGTTAAAAAACATATATATATATTTCTCACAAACCAACACTTGAATTTATACTTTTTTAAAGAAATCAAGAAAACATTTAAGTATAAGTGAAAGTTTGTCAATTCATTGATAATCATATTGCTTTTAACGAAAAGCATAACGTTTCATATAATAAATCTTGCTTTTGTCGAAGAAAGCATAACGTTCACCACTTTTAGAGATAAAGTGCAACTTTCTTACTTTTGTCGAATAAAGCATAACGTTCACCACTTTTAAAGATAAAGTGTAACTTTTGGGGTTGAGGGCTTATACTCGGGTGCCTCAATTACTTTTGAAGTTCAAAGCATAACTTAGGAGGACTTATAGTCAGGTGCCTCGTTCACTTTTGATGACAAAGTTTAACACTCAGGTGCCTCATCACTTGGGTCGTCCAATTTCTTGGCAAGTGCAGTCTATGAGGACTTGACCACCATTTAGAGTGGACCACCATCTTGGGTGGATTTTTTTTATTTTTTAATTCGTCAATTCTTGTGCCTCCTCCCTTGGTCATCCAATTACTTGGCAAGGGATATTCCTGAGGACTTAAACCACCATTTTTGGTGGACCACCATCTTGGGTGGATTTTTAATTCATCTGTAGTTCAAAGTTTTTTCGATGGTAGAACCAGTATTTGGGTTCTTGACTTTCGGGGACTGCATCATGGGTGATAGCGTTACATGTTTCTTCTCCTAGTTCAATCTCTCCGGCCGCCAGTTTCTCATGGTATATCCTCCGCAGACTATAACAGTCCATAGTGGAATGTCCTGCATATTGGTGGTATACACAGAAGTCTGGCCTTCTTTTCATCTCTTCCGTTACAACCAACCGGGGCCTTGGAGGTTTCACCACTCCATGCTCGACCCATTGTTCGTACAGGCTTTTGAATTCCTTCTCGCTGCATGTGATAGCCTTCAAAACTGGCATTCTGGTATACTTGTCCCCATGCTTTTCTCTACTTCGCTCAAATTTTTCATTCTTCTCCTTCTTGCCCCCTTGTGGTTTTGACTGAGAATCCGCCAGAGCCACAGTTGCTGTCCTCTTGCTCTTCCATGTAACCATCGCATGGCTGGTGAGAAATTCCATGATTCCCCCAAGTCTTGTGCAAAAGATGAGAGGGTCGCAAATGAATCACAAGCCTTGGTAATGAGGTGGGGCTTGAAGGAATCTAAAGCACCATTGTTGCATATGCTAACCAAGTTCTTTTCTTCAATTGGTTCTGCACACTTCTGTGCTTGGGCCCTGAACCTATCCACGTAACCTGACAACTCCTCGTTTGGCTTTTGCTTGAATCGCATGAGCTCTACGATGGTTATCTGTTTCTGCACATAGAAACATTTCTTACAAAATTGCAATTTTAGATCATCCCAATTATGGACTGATCCCTTCTCCAAGTTATAGTACCAACTGAAGGCATTATCCGTAAAAGTCTTATTGAATTCCCTCATCAACAAATTGTGATTGTTCGTTTCATCATATTCTAACCATGGAGACATCGACTCCATAAACCTGGCAATGTGTTCCCTGACATTTCCTTTCTCCCCGTTGTATTTTGGAAATTGAGGGGGATGCTCGATATACCCTGCCCGGTAAGGCTGTCACCGAATATGTGCTAGGTAAGGTGGAGTAAAGTCTAACTCCGAAGGTCGGGATGTTTGCCTGTGAAGTTGATTGATCACATCGATCATATCATCCTTTATCACATATTGGGTCGTGGTATGGACTCTCTGTGGTACAGAAATTGGCTGATGTACACTGACATCATGTAAATTCTGTATCGGTTGTGCTTGTGGGCTTGTTCGTTGAATGAGGCTTGAGATGGTTGGTATCTTCACTTGTGAAAATACGAGGATAGTGGTCGGAATGATGTTTGTCTTAGGCTGGCTGACTTCCAATCTAGGTTGTGGCACATCACCACTGTTTTGGAGTTCCAAGTGGATGATTGGAACAGACTGATTCTTCATCAATGGAGGTGCAATCTGATTCTCCTTATTGTTGTTATCGTTGTTGTTGTCCTCCACTCCCGCCTGTTCTCCCTGTGAATTGTCTGGGAACATGGCCTTGAAAGCGAGAATCTGCATCAACTGCTGGCAGAAATTTCCCATTTCCTCTTGCTTCCTCTGCATCTCCAGCATCATAGTCATCATCATCCCTTGTCCTTCCTGTGCTTCCTTCAATGCCTTGAGCATCTCCAGTTGAACATCATTTGCCTGCTCTCCACTTTCTTCCTCTCTTTGCCTTCTCGCGAATGTCGCGCTTGTCTACCTGACATTCGCTGGTTGTTGATCAGCCATGTATGGTGATGTTGAACTTCCTTTCGATGCGTCTTCAAGGATGTGTTGATCGAGATTTAGATTCACGCCTTGGAAAGCTTGACTTGCTTGCCTTAGAACTGGACCCGGTGAGGTAATGCTATTTGTTGGTGAAGCTCTTTCTGTTATTCTCCCACTTCGAGTTGTGGGCATACCCTTCACGTATTCTACACCTCCCCAGCAGAGTCGCCAAATAAATGTGGGCAAGGAAATTGTGCCTTGCCAGTTAGGGTTTCGTGTTAGCTGAGGAGGAGAGAAATCCACGAAGAGCACGGAATTGATTGGTTGATTGAAGAGGGGAGAACGACAGGTGGGCGATCACTCCAACGACGCATGGCAGAACTCCTAGAATCCGGGAACCGTATTAGGGTAGCAGAGATTCCAAGAGCCTTCTTGAGTCCTTCGGGTTGAGAGAATATTCAAACCCTTTTTAGTGCTTTTAGGTGGAAATTCCAAGCCTTTAAGTCACCCAAAAGAGTCCTTTTGATCTTTCAAGAGTCCAAGTCCTAAGTCTGAAGAGAGGTTCCCTTCCTAATGGAATGGAAGGGGTATTTATAGGGTTTTCTGGAAAGTAGTCATGTGCCAGGCACATGCTTTCAGGGAAATTCCAAAAATACCCTTTTAATCGTTAGAGTAATGCCCAGATCGTCCTATCCTTCTAACCACCAATCCAATCCCTTAATCAATTCCCAGAACGAGATGCCTCCACGAGCCTTCTGCCTCGGGACCCGTGGAGGTTTCTCTCAGGTCTCGCCTATTTATTTTCGGCTTTTCCGTCTTCATTCCATTAGGTTATGCGAACCCTAATTTGCACATTTAATGAGGTCATGGAGCACTAATTGCGCATTTAATTTAATTAGGTCATGTGTACCCTAATTTTACACTTGGACCCACACACCCTATACCATACAGCTTACACCATTCATACACATCATCACATGTTACCCAATACATCACTCACAAGAGTAAAAATTTTCAAATAATGCTGAGGAGTCATATAGACCATGAACACATAGTTTTAACGGTATTCATACCGCAAAACAATAAATTACTTGGTATGTTTACAATCACGAAGAAGGTAAACTACCGCTTCTAGTACTTTAGGTGATTAGCATATCGTACTCTTACGTCATGCATAACGTATAAATCATGTCTAGCGAATATTTACGCTACTAGATTGGATTATTTTATCCAATCAACATATCCCCTTTTTCAGGGTTGTTCACCTCAGACTCATCATAGGATTCCGCACCAAAACAATTTGGTTCGAAATTTTTTTAAAGAACACTTAGATTTTTCATAAACATTAGTCTAGCTGAATCGAATAGTGTAGACTCATATCAATAATCAATTTCAATCGATTTACGAATGTGTATAGCCAAACGCCGTTGACAAATTAAAATTTTGAAAATATTTTTAAGAATAACGTCATGATGCCGTACTATATTAACAGTCCGTTTGAGGATGTCGTCATTGTATGACTTTGTCATAACACATCATACAATAGCGGGACAACAATTTTTGGATAGAATTCAACACTAAGTATTCCTGTATTTATAACTCTATCAACTTTTTATCATCTCTGCACCAGGTTACATGGTACATAAGTGATAAATAAAAATATATTTTGATATTTCAAATTATTTGCGTCTATAGCCGAAATAAGTAGCATAGACTATACTTTAAATCGTTCCAAAAATCTTTACAAATATATATATATATATATATATTTATCAAAAGCACATAGTGCGTATTTAGCTTGATTTCAAAATTTTGAAGTCTAACATAGCTAGGAGTTTTGGAAAACTTATGTCTCTACTAATAATCATTTGCCTAGTAATCTATCTATTCCTATAATCCTTAATACTCCATTAACACAAAACTATACCCAGTTCATCAAACTTACCACATTTATGAGTTCAGAAACTTTCCACAATCATATGATTTTAAGAACTTGTCCTAGTCAGACCTTTGACGTCCATTCGCTGAGGGGTTCATAAACATTTCATATAATCATAAGTCACGAACATACCATAAGTATGAGTTTTAAGAACTCGTACTTAACCATATTTTCTCTACCTATAACCTATCTATCTGTTATATACATGAGAAAAGAATCACCCTCTTAACATGCATATAGCAAATAGCGCGACACAGACATTTCAATGATTATCAGTACCAGAAACTAAGTGGTTGTTACACCAAGTACAATTTTTACTCCCATACGAAGAATCATACAACTTAGCTGCTGACATGAGTCCTCAATTGAAATCCCCACCTAATCTTAACTCCCTTCTCAATACGAATTTCATTCAACTCGTATTCATAATCCTTTCCTGAATTTGTACCAATTCATAGTACATCTGACACATAACATTCTTGCCATAAACTTTTCAATCATTCGCTTAATCCTTCTCCATACTATAACCTTATCAGATCACGGGGTGATCTCATCGTATATATTACGATTCATTTCTATACTATGATCGTTTTATTTTTATGATCTCCTATCACTGTACTTTTAGTCTTTTAGACTCGATCTATTCATCACTATTGTTCAACTTTATTATCAGAGTTAGGGAACTCTGTATCTTTTATAACTCGCCGATATTTGTCTTTGAATCTTACCGACCAACTAACTCTATGTGAGTTAGATCTTATCCTAATCACTGCAGTTATTAGTCTCAGGTATTCCTACCTAAGGTTCATAACCAACAGCTTTGATACCAACTGTGACAGCCCCAAATTCGGGTCCCAAATCACCACGGATCTGGTATACTAATTCTATAATTATTGCGAAAGATATAAACATAAATTGTTTATACATTAAACTTTACACACTATTCCCCAAGGTCGAGAACCTTCACATAATACCTGAATCAATATCCTATCTAACATACAATGTTATTATCATACATTAATGTTACAAATCTAGCTTCACACATAAACTAAAACTGGAACTGTCTTTGACTTTTCCTTGTATCCGACGCATTCGTCTTCATAAGTTTGCCCAGCAAGTATAAGTTTATTTAAGGATATATCATGATTGAAAGAATTTGAATAATAAGCTGGCTATAATTCTTCAATATAGTTGAGAACTAGCATGAACAAACTTGCATAGCTGAAGAACATTTAACATGAACATATCAATTATATCTGGACCGAATGGTAATGAAGGTGATCAGCCTTTCATACCTGATTAATACATGTAATATGTACAGAGTACAATTTAACAATTCTTAGACGTGGCAATCAGCAATGATTAACCATAAGTATATTTGAATGAAACAACTCGAGATCTAGTTAAAAAAAACTTGTCTGAATCATCAATTATTGCCACGCAATCTATTTTAATCTCTTAGGAAGACCTATCATTAAAAGATCGATCTTCCAATTAGCATAACATATTTTCACTTATAATATCATTACTTTGTAATAAATTGTTTAACATTCAGTCACACAGTTAAATATTAGACATTACCATAAACCCAAAGTAATATTATCACCCCTTGATAATATTGTCATCGCATACACATCATCTTAAACACTTATTAACCTTTATAATATTTTATTCACTTCTTAGTATTATTAATCAATTAATAATACTTTAATCACTTGTTAATATTATTAATCCCTTAATAATATTTTAATTGTTTCTAATATTATTAATAATTTAATAATATTTTAAATTATTAAATAATCCTTTACGCCTTTACTAATATTATTGGTCATTCAAATAATATTTTAAGTATCTAATAGTATTAATTATTTAATAATATTTTAATCATCCAATATTATTAATTAATTAATAATATTTTAATATTCAAATCATTTTACTAATATTATTAATCACTTAATAATATTTTAATTAATTACTAATATTATTAATAATATTTTAATCATTTACTAATATTATTAATTATTTAATAATATTTTATTCTTTATAAACAATTTAATTTATTTAACACACTTAACATGCCATTCATATAACATTTAATTAAAAATGACCAACATACCCTCATAAAGTCTTATTATATCATATAATGATCATTTAATCATTAAAATCACATTTCTAAGTTTTATAACTTAATATAACCTAATTTTCTCATTAATTCTTAACTCATTCATAGGCATGACAAAATACCAAACTAACTTATTATTTTTTTTTTATCTTTTGGCCACACATATATACATATATTCTATACACAAAAATAATTTTTCTGGAATTTTTCAATTTCCTTTAGTATTTTTCAAAAGTCTGTTTTTAGTTCGTAACTTAAGAAAATTAGCTATATCATGGTCAACTGCAAAAGTTCCCAGCTCTTGTCAGAATCTTTCATGTATTAACATAAACTTTCAGTTTAAATTTCGTGGCCATAGGAGTTATAGAACTCCGGTTATAGCTGTTTTCGTCAAAAAATCCCAAAAATTGAAATGGCCATAACTTGATCATTTTAAGTCGGAATGAGCTCATTTTTGGAAAGGAGGTACTTTATATCATATATTTTCATGTCACAAATTATCGGAATTTATTTCACAAATTAAATGGCCGAAAATGCCCCTGGAAAGTTTTGGACAGATTGCATTTTGGTATTTCCAGATTTTGCCTACGTTACTAAAAACTGTCCATACGGAAATCTACAAGGGATTTTTTAGTGATTCAACTTGGAAATATTAGATATCTCATGGACCTAATACATGTCTTTGACGGATCTCAAAAATAAATTATTGATTTCAAATGGTGAAGGTCCAAAGTGGACTGAAATTTAGGGCTTTTGGACTACAAACTGTTTTTGATCTTCTTCTTTGTTTAAGCTCATCAACCCTTAAATTGACAACATCCAAGCATAAAACATCATAATACATCCTAATACTTCTTATACTCGTGGATCTATCATGTTCCATGATTAATTTCATCAAACTTTCATACTATCTAAGCAAAACATATATTAAGCTAAGAAAAAGTGAGATTAAGGTTTAGAAAACTTTTCAACCTTTGCTTGGTTGATGGATAATCTTTCTTGGTAGATTGGCTTGCTAAGTCCTCTCTCTCTTATCCATTCACAACTTTGGTCTTCCCCCTTCCTTAGCCTCTCAAGTTCTCGTGCTTTCTCTAGGATTTTTAGGTAAGATGTATGGAGAAAACCAATGGTTTCTTCTTTCTTTTTCCTCTCATTCATGGCTGCCCTTTCTCTCTCCTTCTATTTTCTTAAGTTTTTTGGAAACTTTAGAAAATAGAATGAATTAAACTTTTGCTAAGTAGTGAGGGAGGTGCTATTTATAGTCCTCTAAATGTTTAGATATAACATATGTATATCTACATAATATCCTAGCAAAAATCTTAGCAATATCTCATCTTTCTCTTTCTCTTTCTCTTTCATATCCTTACTAAATTTTGCCAAATCTTTGAAAATAAATCACGTGTTCAAATCTTTCCTTTGATGACTCACAAGATTTAGTCTTATCTTTTAGTAAAAGATAAGATGAAAGGGTATTTTTATAATTTTGCACCTACTAAGGGTATTTTGGTCATTTCCCCTACAATTTGAAGGGTATTTTTGATATTTCCATTTTTATCCCATAACATTTAACACTTAGGCTTTTATACTAGGCTTTTTAATTCCCAAATTAGGGTTTTTAATATCTGAATTAGGGTTTCGAATTCCCGAAACTAAAATTAGGGTTTCCAAACGTATCGTTAGGGTTTTTAACAGTCCGTTAGAGTTTTCTAACTTAATCACCATATTCTTATCATAAATTTAGGGTTTATCACCTATGTAACTTATCTGATCAAGATTTAATCCTTAACCACAAACTATGCACATAAACCAATAGTGTATACATACACAACTTCTTATATTCTTATAATAAATATATACAGACTCATATACACTCATACACTTCACCATGATAATCTTTACCAAAAGATTTTAAATCCACTAAAATCCTTCACAAAATTTTGAAATCCTTAAAATTCCTTTACAAAACTGTCAAATCCATACACTTATTTTCAGTCTTTGTCTATCATATAACCTTTAGTTCATCATTTTAGGATTTTAAAAATTATCTAATTTCTTGGGTTGTCACACTAACTTCCCAATTACTTATCAAATCTTAAACTATTCTTATTGATATAGTGTGTGTGTGCTCATCAACCATAGCAACTGATATAATGCTAAATACAACACTTAATAAATCTCTTTAAAGACATCATACAATATAAACTCACAAAATTCATGAACAAGCTAGATCTAAGTAAAGTCAAACATCCACCAAGTTTAAGAGTCCAATCAGGTATACTTATGCTCTATTTTTTTTTATTACAGGGGCTTTTTGCTCTTTTTCCGTTTTATTGATTTTTTTTACACATGGCTTACGCAATGTCTTATTCCCTTAGGCTTTTCAATGCTACCTTAACGAGCTTTCGACCAACGACTGGCAGACCATTTAGACCTTAGGGCGCTAGGTGTAGAGACAATCCCCTCGGGCTTACTTACTCAAGTAACAAAGGCCACAAAACTAGACAAGCATGCCACGGTATTTATTCTTTTTTTTTTAAAAAATTTGAGCTTATATATCCCAAATTTTTTCCCCAAACTTAATTTTTTGTCTAAATTTAGCCATCTCCGCCTATCCATGTCTTTCATTCATTCAAACTAGTATTATCCTTAAGAATTCCATTATGTGCCAATTTAAACTTAATCAATCAACATAGTTGTTTTTAACGTGCTTAACTGATTATACTAGTTTCAAACAGAAAAAGATCTAATTTTATAACAAGAAGTCACATCAAAGCCCAAATAATCAATACTAACTTGTCTACACAATTCCAATCTCATCATTGGCCAAAAATAAACTTTTACTATCTAATAACTGGATTCATGCAAATTAAACTATATGCAACAATAATAATTTTTTTATATGCAACTATTCATGAATATATTAAACTAAAAATAGACAATTATAAAAACTTAACAAACTAACTAACATGATTTTTAATTCTTCACAAATTAACCAAGCAGAAGCAAACCCCCCAAACTTAGAACAAGTAATGTCCTCATTACGACAAAATAAAGCAATTGAAAACATGAGGACTTCCCTGAAAGACGAGTCACTGATCGTCGTCATCCGAGGGATGGTATGCTGGAAGGACAGGAGGGATTGGCATGGCCACCAGATTAGTATTAGGACTGCAGCGAGAGAATGCATCAACAAGCGTGTTGAAAGCATTTGCATTGTACTGATGCATCAAATCTTGTCGTTGAGCCAGCCAGAAGAATTAATTCCTTGAACCTCGAGATTGTTGCTCTTCCATTGGTTCAGCTGCAACTGGGGGTGAGGGTTGGTGAATCATAATATAACCTTCTCCTCTTGGATGTGATCTTGCCCTTTCCTATGCCTTGTAATTTTCAATTGTAGCATGGTCAATTATATCCATTGGTTGTTGTACAGGTTTAGAGGGATGCCACTGCACCCCAGCTTTGCGGCACAAATCGGTTATAAGGAATCCATGTAGAAGACCCCCCGTAGTACTTCCCCGTAGCAACCGATCAATTGACTCTTGAATATAATCACCCACATCCATATTGTAGAACACCACTGAATTATTCACCCTATAGTAGTAGTGAACAATCCCATATAGCAACCATGCTTTTTCTTTAGTCACATCATTTTGGTGGTGTGTGGGCATCAAATGGGGACAAAGGAATGCATACCATGCTTTGCCATACTGACTTAACACTGAGTGAGGAAAACTTATCTTTTCATTCATTCTGGCTCGGGTAACCCATTGTGTTCTTGGTTTGCACAATCTTACAATCAACTCATCCAGGTCGGGCAAACCATCTTCATATTGTCCGCTAGTCGGTGTTTCCAGTCCAAAATACTCATTGATGGCATCGGCATGGAAAGACACTTGTTTACCCCGAACCATGACTACGTGATTGACATGCTCCATGGAGTTGTCATAAAATTCCTTCACTATGTTGATCACAACTGGAAGTGGCTGCTCTACTAACTGAAACCAATTATGTTCCACAATCATTCGTGCCATATCACCATCCAAGTTAGCATCCGGTTTCAATCCTCATTCTAACAACAAAGTCTACTTGTCTATAGATGATTTGAACCTTGCCTCGGCCCCCACAACCAAATTTCATGTGATCATATTGAGCCCGAGCAGTAGAGGTGGATGGACGTGGTCACTTATGTGAAGACATGGGGTATTTAATGAGTTATAGGTTAAAATTTTGTCTCAGGAATTTTATCGAACAGTTGGTGGGCGTGAAGGCTAATTCCCCCAAACTTGGCTCCTTTGAACTATCTCTCTAACCAAAATATGAAATAAGCCAAAATAATCCTTGGGTAACCAATTCCCAAGGTTTTCCAACCAATTTTTACTAACAAGAGAGAAGAAAAACGTGAATGTAACAGTTTGGGTTTACCTTTAATAAGAATTTGTGTTTTCCCCTTTGTAGTGATGCCCCAATTTGTAGGAATTTGTGAAGAAAAGGAATTGAACTTAGAGTGAGAGTGTATTGCTTATATGTAGAAGGATTATGGCTACTTGCAGGGGTTGAGTTCATATAGAAGATGAAAACCAACGTGTGGGGGGAGTTGTAGAGATTGTGGGTTAATGGGAGAAGGAGTTAGGAAGGGGAAAGAGAAGTGATGTAATTGAGTTATGGGAGTTAAAGGAGCTATGGGGGTTATGGGGGAGTGGTAGAGTTTGTGTGGGAAAAGAAATTGGGAAGCCTAAGTGTAATAAGGAGTTTATGGGAGTTAATTTGGACACGGGAACATCAAGAATGTGTTTTAAGAATCTGAGTTTTCTGAGCGGCGCAGCCCGCGCCGTGTATAAGCCTTTAGTGGTGCGCCCCGCGCTATGAGGACAGTAGGTTCTGTTGAGGTAGCGCGCCCCGCGCCATATGTATGCTTCTAGTGGCGCGCCTCGCGCTAGGTGGACAATAGGTTTACTGGAAGCTGGAGCGCCCCGCCCCGTGTTTCAATGTACCATAGTGTTGATCGATTTCGCAATCAATGAATACGTGCAAGTATACACGGTCAACAAGTAATAAAGTGATAAGAAAAGTATCGTTCCCACGAGGAATTATTTAATAAAAACTACCAATTACTAACTCTTAACCAAATCAATTTTATTTAAACAACTATAAATTGTGATTTTTCTAATTAAGAAAACTAAATTAACAATTAAAAGAAATTATTCTAAAATAAATCAAATAAATAAAACTAAGATTTGAATGAATTCAGATAAATAAGGATTAAGACCTCAATATCCCCAATTATGAACTCTAAATCAATTATCCAATTATCCTAATATTTATGCCTACTGAATTGTTAACAGGAATTCTCAAATGCCAAAAGTCCTTTTCCAAGTGATCAATTGCCTTCTATTTAATCCAGATTAATCTTGCTATATTTCTATGCAAAATAATTGAATTAAACTCTTTTCAATCCCAATTCCTTATATGTTACATGCGGTGAACAAATATTTCCATTCAATTCACAAACCTAATTATTCACTTTGCAAATAACTAAGTCACATGATATCATGCCCAGTTCTAACCCTAGAATTCCTCTTCCAATTCCTTCTAGAGTAACAAGGTAATTACTGATTAGATAATTAATCAATAAACATAAGGCAAGATAAACAACTCACTTTGACACAAATAATTGGAATAAATCAAATAACTAATTTATAGCCATAAAAGGTTCAATTGAAATCTTAATAAAAGAGTTAGTTCATAATTAATGAATTAAAACCAAGAATCCACAACTGAATAGACATTAAAATATAAAAGTATGATAAGAGAAGAGAATAGAATTTGTTGTCAGCAAATCTGATGCTCCCCTCTTGCTCTTGCTCTTGATCTTCAGTGTTCTTCAATTTGCTTCAATCTCCAATGGCTAATTAAGAACTAGGGTTTATATTCTAATCTAATGGAGTGTTTTATCTAAGCTAATCTATGTAATCTCCCCTTTATTTTATGCCTTACATCATGTATTTTTAGGTTACAAGTCCAATTTTTAGCTTAGGAACAAACCCAATCCAATTTGGAGTCAAAAAGGTATCAAAATTCACCCAAAAACGCATCCAGGCCGCACCAAACCCTTCCCCGAAGGCTCCAACGCTGGGAACAAAGACCTTTGAAACATCGCCCATTAAGCGCCACTTGCCGCACGCAAATAAGCTCGAAATAGGCGCCCGCCACAGCCACTTTTCTGACATTTTCCGCTCCGACGTCCTTTGGGAAAATGGCCATAACTTCTTCGTCCGAACTCCGATTTCAATAATTCAAGATGTTCTGGAAAGAGGAGACGTAGATATACAACTTTTATTCTTTGGGATTTCGGAAATAAGGTCCGGAGGAATACTCAAATTGGCTTTGATGTGACTGATATGTAAATGGCAAGCCAAAAACACGAATCTAGCCACCCCGAACGTCGATCCAAGTAACTTTTGTCCCAATTCCTACAAAACAATGTAAAGCATGCATGAATAGACACAAACACTTAAAATCAACCAAAAGATTAAGCTTAAACGCACTCAATTATGAGTATAAAACTCACTCATCACATAGCGCGCCCCGCGATGGTTGAACAGAAAGTAGTCGGCGAATTAGCATGCCCCGCGCCGTGTGCACACCTTATGTGGCGCGGCCCGCGCCATTAGGGCAGTGAATGGGTGGATTTCTTTTTTTCCTTTGCTTTCTGCAATTACACTTAAACTAAGTCATTATTCTATGAAACATAAATATCTAAACTATATTATAAACTAAAATTTATGAATAAATTGACTAGAAAAAGTTTAGAGCTTGGGTTGCCTCCCAAGTAGCGCTAGTTTTAACGTCGTCAGCCCGACGGTGCCTCTTGTTTCATGGTGCATCAACAAGTGTAATTGCAATGTCTTTGTTGTCGATGTCGCCACCCCAGTAGTGCTTTAATCTTTGCCCATTGACTTTGAAGTTTTCGAGTGGATTTCTGCTGTATAGCTCAATGACGCCATGTGGGAAGACCCTCTTAATAGTAAATGGACCCGACCATCTGGATTTGAGCTTTTCGAGAAATAATCTCAGTCTTGAATTAAACAATAGTACCGCTTGCCTCGGTTCAAACTTTCTCTATAAGATTTTCTGGTTGTGCCACTTCTTGACCTTTTCTTTATACAACTTCGAGTTCTCATAGGCTTGTAGTTTGAATTCATCAAGTTCGTTCAATTGAATTATCCTCTTTTCACCTGCCGTTGTTTGATCGAAGTTGAGCTTTTGAATTACCCAATAGGCTTTATGTTGTAACTCTACAGGTAGGTGACACGCTTTCCCGACCAATTGATATGGATACATCCCAATTGGTGTCTTGTATGCTATCTTGTAAGCCCATAATGTGTCATCCAATTTTAGAGACCAGTCTTTTCTGTTCGGGTTTACTATCTTCTCTAAAATTTTCTTCACCTCCCTATTGGAGACCTTGGCTTGCCCACTTGTCTGGGGGTAATATACTGTTGCTACTCTATGATTAACCCCATACTTTACCAAGAGAGTTGTGAATGCTTTATTGCAGAAGTGACTTCCCTCGTCACTTATGATTGCTCTTGGTGTACCAAATCATGTGAGTATGTTCTTTTGTAGGAACTTGAGAATAACTTTGGCATCGTTTGTAGGGAGTGCTAAAACTTCCACCCATTTTGTTACATAATCCACAATAAATAAAATGTATAAGTTATTGAATGAGGGAGGAAAAGGTCCCATAAATTCCATTCCCCACACATCAAAAACTTCTACTTCTAAGATTGTGTTGAGTGGCATTTCATTCCTCTTTGAGATGTTACCCACCCTTTGGCATCTGTCATAACTTTTTACGAATTGGTGGGCATCCTTGAACACTGTAGGCCAATAAAATCCTGCTTGAAGAACTTTGGCCGCTGTTCTTTCACTTCCATAATGTCCCCCATATGCATATGAATGATACTCATGCAAAATATTCTTTACTTCGCTGTATGGCACACATCGACGAATCATTTTATCTGCACATTGTTTGAATAAATATGGCTCGTCCCACATGTACCACTTGACGTCATGTAGGAACTTCTTCTTTTGTTGACGTGTAAGATCAGGGGGAAGGATGTTGCTCACCAAATAGTTTTCAAAATCTCCATACCATAGAAATTCTGCGTCGACTCCAAACAGCTGCTCATCCGGAAACGACTCGTTGATTAAACACTTGTTTGCCCCATTTTTGTCTGGATTTTCTAATCTTGAAAGATGGTCTGCAACTTGATTCTCTATCCTCTTTCTATCCTTTATTTCCAAATCAAATTCTTGTAGGAGGAGCATCCATCTGATAAGTCGAGGCTTAGCTTCCTTCTTCGAAATTAAATATCGAATTGCCGAGTGATCCGTATAAACCATCACCTTTGTCCCAATTAAAAATGCCCATAATTTGTCAAAGGCATATACTACTGCAAGTAACTCTTTCTCTATAGTTGTTTAGTTTAATTGGGTATCCGTAAGGGTTTTACTTGCATAGTATATGGCATGGAAGATCTTCTCTCAGTGCTGGCCTAAAACAGCCTCAACCGCGTAGTCGCTCGCATCGCACATTAATTCAAAAGGCTTTGTCCAATCCGGGGCTACGATCATGGGGGCTGTAGTCAACTTCTTCTTTAATTGCTCAAACACTGACATACAATCCTCGTCAAACTTGAAAACTGAATCTTTCTCTAAGAGGCTGCATAATGGTTTTGCAATCTTAGAGAAATCTTTAATATACCTTCGGTAGAATCCAACATGTCCCAGAAAACTGCGGATTTCCTTGACTGTAGTAGGCGATGGAAAATTTTCAATTGTTTCCAACTTTGCTCTATCAACTTCTAATACCTTCGCAAAGTCCTTGTGCCTCAAGATTATTCCTTCTTCGACCATAAAGTGGCACTTCTCCCAGTTTAGTACCAAATTTGTCTCCACGCATCGCTTTAAGACCATGATCAAGTTCTCCATAGACAGAGAAGTTGTCCATGAAGACTTCCACATTCTTCTCCACCATGTTTGAAAAGATGGCCATCATACATCGTTGGAAGGTTGCGGGTGCATTATACAAGCCAAAAGACATTTTCCTGAATGCAAAGGTGCCATATGGGCACGTGAAAGTTGTTTTCTCTTGATCTTTAGGAGCAATAACTATTTGATTATATCCAGAATATCCATCCATTAAGCAGTAAAATTCATGCCCTGCCAACCTGTCCAACATCTGATCGATGAAAGGTAGAGGAAAGTGGTCCTTGCGGGTTGCCTTATTCAGCTTCTTGTAGTCCATGCAAACCCTCCAACCGGTCACTGTCCTTGTCGGAATTAATTCATTATCATCATTCTTCACTACGGTCATTCCTCCTTTTTTTGGCACACATTAAACTGGACTGACCCACACACTGTCTGAAATTGGGTAGATGATTCCCACATCCAACCACTTTAGAATTTCTTTCTTCACCACTTCTTTAATGATTGGATTCCGTCGTTTCTATTGTTCCACTATTGGCTTTGCATCATCTTCCATTAGAATTTTGTGCATGCAGAAGGATGGACTTATTCCCTTGATATCTGCAATTGTCCATCCTATAGCCGATTTGTATTCTCTAAGCACTCTCAGCAACTTGTTTTCCTCCAATTCATTAAGCACAGAAGCAATAATAACAGGTAAAGTATTAGAATTGCCCAAATAATCATACTTAAGGTGTTTAAGAAGTGGCTTAGGCTCAAGTGTAGGTGGCTCCTCCAATGAAGGTTTCATTCTTGCCGTGGCTTTTTCTCCCGTGTGTAATGGCTCGAATGGTACCTTGAATCTACTAACTCATGGCAAAGAGTCCAACATATGCAAATAATCGATATACTCTGGATCATTCAAATTTTTGTCTCCCAATAGTGTAGTTTCTAATAGATCATTTGTGACACCCCCAAATCCAGGTTCTCTAACCTCAGATTCAGTGCTCACGATCCTATCATCATCATAAGCATTCTATAACTATTTTGAAATAATAAACATACATTGTTCATTATAATAAGGTCTCATAATATGGTCCCAAGGTCTCCCTAACCTTAACTTTAAAATACACCATTTATAATACAAATAGTTTACTTAAGGAAATCCATCAGATAATAATTTAATTGACATTCATTCTAAATTACTCCTGGATCTTGCCCTTGCCCTTGTCCTTCGCATTAGATCCTTCGGGCTTAGCTGAAAATAGAGGTCATGATATAGCAAGAGTAAGCAACTAATTTCCTTCACAAGTTTATAAAGACAAAAGAGATATATCATGACTTAGAAAGAAATATTGCCTTCAATGTTCAACAATAATATAAGATTGTGGAGGAACATGAATTAATAAACAACAATTGAATATTCGATAATTGAATAACATGAACTGAGTGGTTTTGAATAACCATGAACATTTTCCAAGGTGCTCAGTGATTTAAACTGGACCTTTTAATAAGTTTTGGTATTCAAGGGGATCAGCCTTTCATACCCCGTGATTTATGCATAAACACTTAATAATCCGACATTGATATCATGCCTTAATCAAATTTGTCCATTCCTCAGTCAAGAGTTCTTACCATATCAATTAATAAGAATAGTTATTTAAAACCCATTTGATTTAACAAATTTAGACATGCTTGATCTAGCTGATACAATTAGCATAGATCTATCCCATAAACAGTTCATAAATGAAGAACTTTAATTTAATTCACAGTTCAATGGCGTTAGAATCGAATTCGATTGCACAAAAGTCACGAATTTCAATAATCAATAAAGACGTGAATAATCATCAATAATTATTCACTAACATGCTTAGAAAATAATAACTCAAGTTGAGTTAGGAAACTTGCCTCGATCGTAGGTTACAGCTACGAAATTAAGTTCTATCCACTATGCAGTTAAATTATCTTCCTTTGAGAGACCTATAATTAGTCTTTCAATTAGTCAATGCATAACATCGATTATGTAATCACATAGATATTATACATTACATTACATTAAGTTCTTATAAACATTATCATGTCTAGATAGTGTTATTATTAATTAACGACTACCTTTAATTCACGTAATATTATTCACTTAGATAATATTAATTAAGCCTTCTAGTATTATTGGTTCACTAATAATACTTTAAATCATTACTAATATTTTAATCACTTACTAATATTATTAATCATTTAATAATATTTTATCCCTTTACTAATATTATTAATCATTTAATAATATTTTATTTAATCTCAAATATAATTATTTATTAATAATACTCTAATCTAATATTTTTATTTACATAACAACATCATATTATAATATTATTAATATTATAATAATATTCCAATGATTTATTAAATTAATAAACAATTTATTCTAATTGCTCATCCTTTATTAACCTCTTATTTAATATCCATAAAAGGTCATAAATAATATTTATTGTTATAAATTACCAACATGCCCTAAGATAGTCATGATATAATATATTATGAGCATTTAAGCATAAAAATCATATTTTTCTCATTAAAGACATCATTTAACTATTTATTTCCTTTTATTCATAACCTAATCATTTTTAGGAAAAATAGAAAACTGATTCCAAAAATTCTCGACTTCTGGATTTTAACAGAATATGAACCAACAATGATCCTCTAATTTTTCTAGAATTTTAAAAATGATTTACTATTTTTAAAGTGTCCCAAAACACTTTCGGATCTTGCTCTATTTTTCATAAATTGAGTTTTACTCGAGAAAAATCTGAAATTTTCAGGGTATGCTCTCTTAACATATATGAAGCTACTGTAAAAATTTGGAATTTTCCGTGTATACACAGATGAGATATTCGTAGGATAATATTTATGGAGTCCTTTACTAAATAGTCATTACGCACAATATATAACTCAAACGTGTCCGTTCTTTTTCCTACTGCCAGATAACTTCATAAGGTACCTCTGTAATATTTTTCCAGATTTTTACAAGACAAGGAACCCAATCAAACAAACCTCATGAAAAACAAGTCAAGAGGCGATTTAGAGTTTCAAAGCTTTAGCATATAAAGTGGACTGCTTTGGGAAAAAATCTCAAAGGTTTCAAAACTTGCTAGATTTGTGATCTACCACTTGGGTTTACTACATAACTCATGTATCTAGCACCCCCCTTCGACGTATCACAATTTCAAGTTGTACAACTTGAGTTACACAAGATTTAGTGGAAGAAAAACAAGAGTTTTCACCCTTGGAGAACATATGCTCATTTTCTTCCTCTAAGCCTTAGATCCAACACTTAACATACTTAAGTTCATGCATGATGATATGTAGAACTAGTGTATCTTGAGTAGTTGTACACAACCCCATCAAAACTTAAGCTAGCAAAACAAAGTAAAAGAAGAAGATGAAGGTACATTATACCTTGACTTAGTTGCTACCCTTCTTGATTTTCCAAAGTAACTAATAAACTTAGGGGGGCATAAACAACTAGCACTCCTATATTTTTTTTCTTCCTATGGTCAATCCTCTCACTCTTTTCTCTCTTTGAAGTTAGCTAGCTTGGGAGCAAAAGATAGAAGAAAAAGATGAAGAGAGAATGAGATGTTGGAAGAATGAAAACAAAATGAAGTGGGTGATTCACTAATAACCCTCCCACAATTATTTTGTTGCCCATTAGGTAAAAACTTTGTATTATTACTTCCATTAACCTAGACATGATTAAATATGCATAATGGAGTGGCAACCAATGAGAGCTTAACAACATTGTCCTTATGTTTAATAATGTCTACTAATGGACAAGTTAGCTTAATTATTCCACTTAGGATCCTCATAATATCCTCCATTTAGCTTTTATTTTAAATGCCCAATTTTGATTAATCAAATGTCTAGAATACCCCTAATCAAGTGGGCTAAATATTGGATTGTATTTTATTTCCTTTGGGCTTTTCTTTTAATTGATTTGGGCTAGATAATAAACATAGTCTAGCAATTTCAATAATGTTACCCAATTTGATAATTTAGGGCTTTCATTTCCAATCATATGAAGTTTAATTACTTACACATATGATTTTATCTCATAACCTAATTAGATTTACAAGAATTAGGTTTAGAATTATTAGTCACTTAAAATACAAAGTTTCCCCACTTAAGTTAGTATACATATAAAATACTAACTTTTTCAGATACCATAACCCTTAGGTTATTTAATAGTCTTACCTAATATATAATTAGGTCACAAGGCTTTCATTTTTAATGAAATCTATAAATGTATGTATCCACAACTATAATATGTATGTTAATTGACCCATGCACCACTTCACATGTGTTATCACATATTAAATCCTTATGTAACACAAGGTAAAAAAAAATCCATAATGTACATACATATATAGTGACTTAAATTTCACGGTTATTACATTGTCCCCCCCCCCCCTTATAAGAATTCCGTCCCCTGAATTACATATAAGGTTACTCAAAAAGGTGCGGATAATTTTCTCTTATCTTTTCTTCAAGTTCCCACGTAGCTTCTTGACAGATTGTGGTTCCTCCAAAGAACTTTTTACGTAATGTATAACCTTATTTCGCAATTTACTTCTCCTTTCATCTAAAACTTCAATAGAATTTCTTCAGACGACAAATCTTTTTCGACCAATTGGCACGTCACGATATCACATGCTTGTAATCGAGCTTATATGGTCGTAGCATTGACACATGAAACACATTATGAATATGTTCCAGTTCAGGAGGTAGAGCTACCTCGTACGCCACTTCTCCTATCTTCTTCAGGATCTCAAAAGGTCCAATAAATCTTGGACTCAGTTTACCTTTCTTTCCAAACCTTATCTTCCCTTTCCAAGGAGATACTTTCAAAAATGCATAGCTTCCCACCTCAAAATCTCGCTTCTGGCGATGTAAGTCTGCATACTTCTTCTGGAAATCTTGAGCTGCTACCAGTCGAGCTCTAATCACTTTGATGGTCTCTACGGTCTGCTGCACCAGTTCTGGTCCCAACAGTCGACGTTCACCCACTTCATCCCAGCATAAGGGCGTTCTACATTTCCTCCCATACGAGTGCTTCGTACGGCGGCATTCCGATGCTGGCGTGGTAGCTATTGTTGTATGCGAACTCTACCAATGGAAGATGATCCTCCCAACTACCCTTGAAGTCCATCACACAAGCTCTGAGCATGTCTTCAAGTGTTTGAATTGTTCTCTCGCTTTGCCCATCGGTCTGCGGATGATACGCGGTGCTCATCCGTAGCTGCGTCCCCATTCTTTCTTGAAGATTCTTCCAGAAGTTTGACGTGAATCGAGGATCCCTATCCGACACAATAGATACTGGTACGCCATGCCTCGATATAATTTCTTTGATATATAGCTTGGCTAGCTGGTCCAGACTATACCTGATCTTGATCGGAAAAAAGTGAGCCGACTTCGTAAGACGATCTACGATCACCCATATGGCGTCATGTCCCTTTTGCGTTGTTGGAAGTCCCACCATAAAATCCATCGTGATGTGCTCCCATTTCCACTCTGGAATCTCTAAAGGCTGTAATAATCCACTCGGTTGTTGATGCTCTGCCTTGACTCTCTGACAAGTTAGACATCTGCTGACACATTCTGCAACCTCTCTCTTCATGTTTGGCCACCAAAAGTGTTGACGTAAGTCTTGATACATCTTTGTGCTTCTCGGGTGTATCGAGTACCTGGGTATTGTGTGCTTCTTGCGAATCTCTTCCCTTAGTTCTCAGTATTAATTGCATCAAATTCGTCCTTCAAACCTTAGCGATCCCAAGGTGCCATCAATCTTGTATTTCAATTCATCCCTTCGCTTAATCATTTCTTGATGTTTGTCCACAATCTTCGCCCTTCTCTTGAGCCTCTTTAACCTTATCTAATAAAGTAGGGCTCACGCCACGATAAATAATTTCTCATTGACCTCCATCGGATACTTAACCTCTAAGTCAAGTCATTCAAATCCTTCACCAATTCCTCTTGAATGGTTAATTTTAATAACTTCTCTTTTTTTACTTTCAGGGCATCGACCACTACATTTGCTTTGCCTGGATGGTACAGAATCTCACAATCATAATCCTTGATCAATTCTAGCCATCGACGCTGCCTCATATTTAGCTCCTTCTGCGTGAAGATATACTTTAGACTCTTATGATCCGTATATATCTCACACTTCTCTCCATACAAATAGTGCCTCCAAATTTTCAAAGCAAAAACTCTCACGCTTACTCCCGTGTCATGAGTCGGATAACCCTTCTCATAGTCCTTTAGGCGATGTGAAGCGTCGTGAATGACCTTTCCATGTCTTGCATCAAGACACGCCCAAGACCCTTGTGACGACGCATCACTATACACTACAAATCCTCCCGTGTTGTCCGGTAAAGCCAACACAGGTGCTTGACTGAGCCTCTTCTTCAATTGCATGAAACTCTGTTCACATTTTTTCGTCCAAACGAACTTCACTGTCTTTCTAGTAAGGTTGGTCAATGGAGATGCTACCTTTGAAAAATCTTGGATGAATCTTCGATAGTATCCTGCTAATCCCAAGAAACTCCTAATTTACGCTTGTTGTCTTTGGTCATTCCCAGCTTGATAACCGCTTCTACTTTTGCTTTGGATCTACCAAACACCATCTTTGTCGATAACGTGACCCAAAAACGCACTCTCTCGCAACTAAAATTCACACTTGGAGAACTTTGCATACAACTTCTCCCTCCTTAACGCCTCCAACACTTTCCTTAGATGTTCAAATGATCTTCCTCTATCTCTCGAATATACTGTAATGTCGCCGATGAACACGACAACAAACTTATCCAAATACTCGCTTAAACACTCTGTTCATCAAATCCATGAATGCTGCTGGTGCATTAGTTAACCCAAAAGACATTACCAGAAACTCAAAGTGTCCATACCGAGTTCTGAATGCCGTCTTTGGAACATCCTCATGTCTTACCTTCAATTGGTGATAACCATCCTCAAGTCAATTTTTGAAAAGTATTTTGCCCCTTCAACCGATCAAACAAATCGTCGATCCCGGGCAACGGTACTTGTTCTTAATGGTGACCTTGTTCAACTCCCGGTAGTCGATACAAAGCCTTAATGACCCATCCTTCTTCTTTACGAATAAGACCGGTGCTCCCCACGGTGATACACTTGGTCGAATGTATCCCTTATCTAACAACTCTTGCGGTTGAATCATCGGTTCCTTCATTTCTCTACCGAGCCATGCGACGTCTGGCGCTTTGGATACTGGGTGATGTCCCCGGTGCCAAATCGATAACAAACTCTATCTCTCTATCTCGCGGCAATCCGGAATCTCTTCCGGAAAAAAGTCAACGAATTCCCTTACAATAGGTATTTGACCCGATTCACCCTCGATTCTAAGCGGGTATCCACAATGTGAGCCAAATAACCTATACAACCCTTCCTAAGCAACTTCCTTGCTTGCATCATCGCCGAGACAACAAGATTGTCTTGGCGATTTATTTCTTATGAAATACCACCTTTGACTTATTCTAGAGTCTTTAGGTGTATGCACTTTTTCTTACACATCAATGATCGCTCCATGACTTGATAACCAATCCATCCCAAGGATTACATCAAACTCTCCAAGAAGAATCGGTATCAAATCCACGTTAAGCTTAAACCCTCTTACATTAGTACAACAGTTCCTATAGATGTAGTCTACAGGGATAATTTCTTTGTTTGCTACTTCTACATTCATTGGGTGTTCTAATAGTTCATGAGGTAAACTTAATCTTTGAGCAAATTCATCAGATACAAAAGAACATGAAGCTCCTGAATCGAATAACACATAGGCATTTATATCATTGATCGGAATTATACCTGACACCACCTCCCTGGATGCCACGACATCTTGCACCGTCATATTGAATGTCCGTGCTGTCGGCTTGTTTGGCTGGGCTGGTCCTCCACTGGTTGTCTTAGTGTTATTGCCCCTGTTGCCATTTCCGCCATCCGTGCTTTTCTTCTTCAGGCAATCCTTGATCCGATGTCCCACTTCACCACAATTAAAGCAACCTCCTTTCTTCACCTTAGTACAATTGGGTGAGGTATGCCCTTCTTGCCCATATGTATAACATATCGTTTTTCCTTTCAAGCACTCCCCGAGTGACCCTTTCCACAGCTTCCACACACACAGACTTCTTTTGTTGCACACTTCCTTGCGCATCTCCGATTACTACCCCCATCGCTCCATTTCGCTTCTTATTGTTGCTACCGCCACTGCTGACATTTTGATTCCCACCTTCTGCTTTCTTCTTGTTCTTCTCCCGATTGTATCTTGAGACCGCTTCGCTTCCTCCTTCCGCTATAAGAGCTTTTTCCAACAGAGTTGAGAATGATGTGATTTGTAAAACCGCTAACTTACTATAAATCCACGGCTTTAGTCCATTTTCAAACCTTCTCGCTTTCCTCACCTCTGTGTCCACCTGATGTGGAGCAAATCTGGCCAATTCATTGAATTTCGCGGCATACTCTAATACTGACATAATCTCCTGTTTCAGTTCCAAGAACTTGATCTCCATTCTTGCTTGAACACTCTCAGGGAAGTAGTTCTCGAAGAACAACTTCTTGAATGCTTCCCAAGTCACGATTCCAGTTCCGACTTTGTTATGGTTGGCATCCCACCAATAGTTAGCCTCACCCTTCATTAGGTAGGTAGCAAAAATGGTCTTCTGATCTTCTGCTACTCTAGCAATAAGGAAGGCCTTCTCAATCTCTTTTACCCACAGTTGGGCTTCTATCGAATTCATTGTTCCTCCTAACTCCCCATGGTCCCATCGCCTTGAAGTCTTTAAAGTTAACTAGTTGGGTGCCTGCCTGATTTCCTACAGGTTGAGCTTGATTCCTCATGGCTTCAGCCATCATGTTGATAAAATCTTGCATTGGGTTTTGTTGAGATCCCGCTACATTATTAACTGACTCTTCAATCTCTTAGTTCCTCAGTCCACGTCTGCGCGCCATTATCTAGTAAAACAAAATTCTAACACGTTACTCGGATTTATTATCATATGATTACTTAGCATGTAACACCCTATTTATTTAAACAATCAGATGATCATTATGTGAGAGTTTTAAGTTACCGAGATTTGGAAGTCTTTCTCCCTGCTTAGTGGGTTAAGTTTGTTTTTAAAGAATATTTTCCAAATCAGTCTACTGGATTCACATAACATTAAATAGAAAATTTACTATTTAAAATCTTCTAACACATATCATAATAATATTGCATTTATATTCATACACCAATCTTCAGTGACTTACATGATTAATACAGGTATATTTTATAAATGCTACTATCCCATTTTAACACAAAAGATGGGATTAACTCATAATGATACCTCCCTACAAACACAATTAGGGAAAGTACCTAACCATTTACTACCTCACACCTGTTGAGGTTTACATCAACATACAACCTTATTACACAATAAGAAAGGTACTAATGCATCTATTTACAACTGGGCCATCACATCATCACCACTGGTGGTGGCCTCGCCAGTCACCCCACACAGTTCTGGGGAAGCAACTACATCGCAGGACTCTCACGTAGAAACGGATCGACTAGGCTCTCCTATCTCATAGTGTGCCCTCCTAGCCCCACTGCGCTGGCCCTCATACGCTGCATCAAGGGCCAGTCCTAAAGTTTCTACTCTGACCTTTATGACCTGCAGTTCGATCTTTAATTGGCCCACCAGCTCATCCGACTCATGGAGTGCCTCTTCCACCAAGGATCTTATCGGCAATTTCTACATCAAACTCAAATTTCATCTCCAAATGATTTATGCTCACTCTCCAACTTTGCCTTTTCATTCTCTAGCTGTACCCTCAACATCTTAACTTGCAACTGGGACTCATCCAATTTTTCCTTCTGTTCGACTTTCTCCATCTGGGCTTGATGAGCCTCATCCTTGTATTGTTCTTCAGTAAATTGGAGGGTGTGGTTTTCTACTTCTAATTCCTCCATTCGCGCTTTTAATTGACCGATTCTCCTCAACAAGTCCCTACACCGAGGACCATGAGAGGACATCTTGGGTGACCTCATGCTCAATGGGTTCCCGATCAACCTGAGTAACTACCTTGGCGCCGTTAGACATCCTACAAACACCATAAATAAAATCAACATCAATACCACAATAAAATATATTCATTGATGAAATGAAATAATATTTTATTAAGTACAACACAAACTTGATGAATTTCCATAATCCATCTCCTAACATACTCTATAAGAGTTTTCTACTAAGGTTATAACCTTGGTTTTGCATTCCTAATGTTTATAACCTACGGCTTTGATACCAACATGTGACACCCCCAAATCCAGGTTCTCTAACCTCAGATTCAGTGCTCACGATCCTATCATCATCATAAGCATTCTATAACTATTTCAAAATAATAAACATACATTGTTCATTATAATAAGGTCTGATAATATGGTCCCAAGGTCTCCCTAACCTTAACTTTAAAATACACCATTTATAATACAAATAGTTTACTTAAGGAAATCCATCAGATAATAATTTAATTGACATTCATTCTAAATTACTCCTGGATCTTGCCCTTGCCCTTGTCCTTCGCATTAGATCCTTCGGGCTTAGCTGAAAATAGAGGTCATGATATAGCAAGAGTAAGCAACTAATTTCCTTCACAAGTTTATAAAGACAAAGGAGATATATCATGACTTAGAAAGAAATATTGCCTTCAATGTTCAACAATAATATAAGATTGTGGAGGAACATGAATTAATAATCAACAATTGAATATTCGATAATTGAATAACATGAACTGAGTGGTTTTGAATAACCATGAACATTTTCCAAGGTGCTCGATGATTTAAATCGGACCTTTTAATAAGTTTTGGTATTCAAGGATCGACCTTTTCATACCCCGTGATTTATGCATAAGCACTTAATAATCCGACATTGATATCATGCCTTAATCAAATTTGTCCATTCCTCGACCAAGAGTTCTTACCATATCAATTAATAAGAATAGTTATTTAAAACCCATTTGATTTAACAAATTTAGACATGCTTGATCTAATTGATACAATTAGCATAGATCTATCCCATAAACAGTTCATAAATGAAGAACTTTAATTTAATTCACAGTTCAATGGCAGTAGAACGGAATTCGATTGCACAAAGTGCGAATTTAAATAATCAATAAAGACGAGAATAATCATCAATAATTATTCACTAACATGCTTAGAAAATAATAACTCAAGTTGAGTTAGGAAACTTGCCTCGATCGTGCGTTACATGCCTACTTAAATTAAGTTCTATCCACTATGCAGCTTAAATTATCTTCCTTTGAGAGACCTATAATTAGTCTTTCAATTAGTCAATGCATAACATCGATTATGTAATCACATAGATATTATACATTACATTACATTAAGTTCTTATAAACATTATCATGTCTAGATAGTGTTATTATTAATTAACGACTACCTTTAATTCACGTAATATTATTCACTTAGATAATATTAATTAGCCTTTCTAGTATTATTGGTTCACTAATAATACTTTAAATCATTTACTAATATTTTAATCACTTACTAATATTATTAATCATTTAATAATATTTTATCCCTTTACTAATATTATTAATCATTTAATAATATTTTATTTAATCTCTAATATAATTATTTAATAATAATACTCTAATCTAATATTTTTATTTACATAACAACATCATATTATAATATTATTAATATTATAATAATATTCCAATGATTTATTAAATTAATAAACAATTTATTCTAATTGCTCATCCTTTATTAACCTCTTATTTAATATCCATAAAAGGTCATAAATAATATTTATTGTTATAAATTACCAACATGCCCTAATATAGTCATGATATAATATATTATGAGCATTTAAGCATAAAAATCATATTTTTCTCATTAAAGACATCATTTAACTATTTATTTCTTTTTATTCATAACCTAATCATTTTTAGGAAAAATAGCAAACTGATTCCAAAACTTCTCAGCTTCTGGATTTTAACAGAATATGAATCAACAATGATCCTCTAATTTTTCTAGAATTTTAAAAAATGATTTACTATTTTTAAAGTGTCCCAAAACACTCGGATCTTGCTCTATTTTTCATAAATTGAGTTTTACTCAGAAAAATCTGAAATTTTCAGGGTATGCTCTCTTAACATATATGAAGCTACTGTAAAATTTGGAATTTTTCAAAGTATACACAAATGAGATATTCGTAGGATAATATTTATGGAGTCCTTTACTAAATAGTCATTACGCGACATAATATATAACTCAAACGCGTCCGTTCTTTTTCCTACGCCAGAGATAACTTCATAAGGTACCTCTGTAATATTTTTCCAGATTTTTACAAGACAAGGAACCGACCAAACAGCCTCATGAAAAACAAGTCAAGAGTGATTTAGAGTTTCAAAGCTTTAGCATATAAAATTGGACTGCTTTGGGAAAAAATCTCAAAGGTTTCAAAACTTGCCAGATTTGTGATCTACCACTTGGGTTTACTACATAACTCATGTATCTAGCACCCCCCTTCGACGGATCACAATTTCAAGTTGTACAACTTGAGTTACACAAGATTTAGTGGAAGAAAAACAAGAGTTTTCACCCTTGGAGAACATATGCTCATTTTCTTCCTCTAAGCCTTAGATCCAACACTTAACATACTTAAGTTCATGCATGATGATATGTAGAACTAGTGTATCTTGAGTAGTTGTACACAACCCCATCAAAACTCAAGCTAGCAAAATAAAGTAAAAGAAGAAGATGAAGGTACATTATACCTTGACTTAGTTGCTACCCTTCTTGATTTTCCAAAGTAACTAATAAACTTAGGGGGGCATAAACAACTAGCACTCCTATATTTTTTCTTCCTATGGCCGAATCCTCTCACTCTTTTCTCTCTTTGAAGTTAGCTAGCTTGGGAGCAAAAGATAGAAGAAAAAGATGAAGAGAGAATGAGATGTTGGAAGAATGAAAACAAAATGAAGTGGGTGATTCACTAATAACCCTCCCACAATTATTTTGTTGCCCATTAGGTAAAAACTTTGTATTATTACTTCCATTAACCTAGACATGATTAAATGTGCATAATGGAGTGGCAACCAATGAGAGCTTAACAACATTGTCCTTATGTTTAATAATGTCTACTAATGGACAAGTTAGCTTAATTATTCCACTTAGGATCCTCATAATATCCTCCATTTAGCTTTTATTTTAAATGCCCAATTTTGATTAATCAAATGTCTAGAATACCCCTAATCAAGTGGGCTAAATATTGGATTGTATTTTATTTCCTTTGGGCTTTTCTTTTAATTGATTTGGGCTAGATAATAAACATAGTCTAGCAATTTCAATAATGTTACCCAATTTGATAATTTATGGCTTTCATTTCCAATCATATGAAGTTTAATTACTTACACATATGATTTTATCTCATAACCTAATTAGATTTACAAGAATTAGGTTTAGAATTATTAGTCACTTAAAATACAAAGTTTCCCCACTTAAGTTAGTATACATATAAAATACTAACTTTTTTCAGATTACCATAACCCTTAGGTTATTTAATAGTCTTACCTAATATATAATTAGGTCACAAGGCTTTCATTTTTAATGAAATCTATAAATGTATGTATCCACAACTATAATATGTATGTTAATTGACCCATGCACCACTTCACATGTGTTATCACATATTAAATCCTTATGTAACACAAGGTAAAAAAAATCCATAATGTACATACATATATAGTGACTTAAATTTCGTGGTTATTACATTGCCCCCCCTATAAGAATTCCGCCCCTAATTACATATAAGGTTACTCAAAAGGTGCGGATAATTTTCTCTTATCTTTTCTTCAAGTTCCCGTAGCTTCTTCAAATTGTGGTTCCTCCAAAGAACTTTTACGTAATGTATAACCTTATTTCGCAATTTCGTTCCTTTCTATCTAAAACTTCGACCGAATTTCTTCGTCAGACGACAAATCTTTTTCGACCGAATTGGCACGTCACGATATCACATGCTTGTAATCGAGCTTATATGGTCGTAAGAAGAATCGACACATAAAACACATTATGAATATGTTCCGATTCAGAGGTAGAGCTACCTCGTGACGCCATTTCGCCTATCTTCTTCAGATCTCAAAAGGTCCAATAAATCTTGGACTCGGTTTACCTTTTCTTTCCAAACCTTATCTTCCCTTTCCAAGGAGATACTTTCAAAAATGCATAGCTTCCCACCTCAAAATCTCGCTTACAGCGATGTAAGTCTCCAGATACTTCTTCCGGCGATCTTGAGTCGCTACCAATGAGCTCTAATCACCTTGATGGTCTCTACGATTCCACCGCACCAGCTTCGTCCCAACAATGACGTTCACCCACTTCATCCCAAAGATAAGGGCGCTTCTACATTTCCTCCCATACAATTAGCTTCAGACGGCGGCATTCCGATCTGGCGTGGTAGCTATTGTTGTATGCGAACTCTACCAATGGAAGATGATCCTCCCAACTACCCTTGAAGTCCATCACACAAGCTCTGAGCATGTCTTCAAGTGTTTGAATTGTTCTCTCGCTTTGCCCCTCAATATGTTTTCCACTCCTTAACATAATCGCTTGACACTGCTCATGATTCCCTTTTGGATTTTTCTTCATGTCACTGGGTAGAGTTCCTTGAGGCCTATTATTTAGTGCAAAAGCCAGCTGCCCCATCTGATTTTCTAAGTTCTTGATGGCTACTGCTTGTGATTTCATGGCCGCCTCATTGCTCGTTATATATTTTGACAAAAACTTTTCTAAATCAGTTTTTCTCTCTTGATGATGAGCTGTTTATTGATGCTGATTCTGAAATCCTGGGGGATAAGATGGTCGTGGAGCTTTCTGATTTTGATTGTTACTCCACAAAAAATTAGGGTGATTCCTATTCCCTGGATTGTATGCATTCTGATACATGTTCTATGGAATCCTGTTGTAGCTACCCACAAATTGTACTGACACTGGGTTGATTGCACATTGTTTCGTAGGATGTTCCTACGCGCATAATTTATAAATAACTGCAATCTGCTAAGTTTGTGCACCCGACAAAGCATCCACCTTCTTTGATAGTGCTGAAATATGTGTTGCTAACGCCGTTACCCCATCTACCTCTAACACCCCAGCTACCTTAGGTTGTATCATTCTTACCGTGGGCCACTAGTAGTTGTTAGCTGCCATTGTCTCTATCAACTTATACGCCTCCTCGTAATAAATGCTCCACCCGAAGCAACATCTATACTCGTCCTGAGATTCCCACTCAACCCATTGTAGAATGTATTCAACTGCAGCCATTTAGGTAATCCGTGATGTGGGCACTTCCTAAGAAATTCCTTGTACCTCTCCCATGCCTTATACAATGATTCCCCATGCTGCTGTTTAAATGTGGTAATCTCATTTTTCATTTTTGCAGTTTTTGCTGGTGGGAAAAATTTGGCTAAGAATTGTTGAGCGAGGTCTTCCCATGTAGTTATTGATACAAGTGGTAGAGAGTATAACCAAAATTTTGCCTTGTCCCGCAGTGTGAACGGGACAAGAGAAGTCTGACTATGTCATCCGACACCCCATTGTATCTGAAAGTGTCACATATCTCCAAAAAGCTGACCAAGTGTTCATTCGGATCATCATTTGCTAGTCCCCCAAACTGTACCGAGTTCTGGATCATCTGTATCATCCCAGGCTTAATCTCAAAAGTGTTTGCATCAATCGCCGGCCTGGTGATACTTGACTGAAGCTCAGTCACCTTAGGTGTAGCAAAATCCCTCAACGTTTTCTGGTCTTCGGCATCCATGATTTCTTCCATATCAGAGTTCTCAAAGTTCTCCCTTGTGTCTTTAACCCACTTACTTAGCCTTTGAAACCGTTTCTCAATATCATCCTCAAAAGGAAGCAAGTCTGGGTTTTTAGACCGAGTTTACATAAACTAACTCAAAGAACCTGAAATAAGAAAGAACAAAACAAAAAGAAAAATTGTTTAAGTAAAACTGAACTAATTAAACTGATATTGAAAAATATTAAAATCAATACTATTCCCCGGCAACGACGCCAAAAACTTGTTGGTGTAAAATCCAATTATGCACAACACGCAAGTATACGTGGTCAACAAGTAATATAATGATAAGAAAAGAATCGTTCCCACAGAAAATAGCAAGAAATTAATCCTAACAATTATCAATTTTGTATTAACTCAATTTTATTAAACTAATCAAAATCAAGGATGATAACTAATAAAAACTAGAATATAAAAATATCAATCAATCAACACAACTTAAAAACCTTAATTTCAAGCAATTAATAGAGAATTAGGCTTTACAACTTCAGTTTAAGTATCATTCCAATTATCACACCTTATTTTAGTTTAATTCACTATTATCAGTTTATTAATCAAGAACACTCATGTAGAATTATCCATTTCTCAATGCACTAAAAACTGATCAACTTAAATCCACAAATTAGATAAAATTAAGCCAAATACCCTAAATAACTAATTCACTATATCTCTATGTGAATTACAATTAAGAAGGATTTAATTCCAAGTTTTTACCAGATTACATGTGATGCTAGGCATATCTCTACCCTAACATAAATCAAGATTCCACTCAATCACAGAATTCAAGAACACATGCTATTATGACTAAGTCTAGATTCATACATCATCGCTCGAATCCATATGAATCCACATAAAATTGGAGATCAAGCAATTCATAAATAATCACAAATCACAATAGATAAACTGAATTAATAATTTATTAAACTTAAATCAAGGCATAATAATTGTCATTCAACATTAAAGATCCATCGCAAGCCTAAAAAGTAATTTAGTTCATAACTAACGAATTAAATACTGAATAAATAAAAGAAATCATCATCCTGATTACAAAAATAGAAATTAAAGAAGAATAGTAATACATCACCCTTCTCACCCTTCAAATTTGCAATCTTCGTGAATTCACCTCCTTTCTTCGTTCCTCCAAGATATTGCTTTCAGTTATGTCTCTCTAAGTGTATATTCTCTTCATCAAAACTCCAGCACTTGGCATAAGTTAATTCAATGCAGCTCAATCACCACCAATTCTAATCCATCTCAAACTCATCCCATAGGAATTCTAATGAAAATCAAACTCCTAATTAAACCCAATAAGTTTTTAAACATAGAATCCCAATTAACATGAAATAACCTCCTTGACATACTCCTAATATAAACTTGTTAAATAAAGAAGTCAACTCTCCCAACACAACTCAATTTCCAGTAGAGAAAAATAAAATATCTCCTGACCCGTCCGATCGGCGCCCCCCGCGACGCTCTCTTTGTCATCATGGCGCCCCCCTGCCCCGGTTATGCAGAATGTTTAGATTTCACTTGAGCTTTCTTCCAATGCCAGCATTTTGATGTGCTCACTTAATATCCTACAACAAGAACAAAAACTCATCAAAAGCAACATGAAATACTCAAAAACTAAAAATATAACAAGTTAAATAAAGTTAAATCGCAGGTTAAAAACCTACTCATCACTCTTCTAAAGGAAGAATTAAACACCGTGTGATGTGTGTGGGTGTTTGACCAACTTTTATAGAAAATACTTACTTGAAAAATACTCATACTCTTACTGATCTTCGCAAATACTCAAGATAAGTTAACACACTTAGAGAGAATTTACACTAAGAAATTTTTAGAGAGTGGAAGGAAGTATAAGAAAAGAAGTTATGAATTTCCTTATGTTAAGCCTTCTTATTTATAGCGAAAATATCCCATAATTTATTAATATATTATTCATCCATACATAATGATTACCCATTTTCATTCATTATCTTTACTTTAAACATAATAATTACCCATTATCTTTACTTTATTCAAAAATAATAATCTATTATCAATATTTATTCAAAAAAATAAATCCATTATCAAAAAGATTATTCATTATCATTATTTATTCAAAAAGATAAATCCATTATCAAAAAGATTATTTTAGTATAATAATTTATTCAAAAAGATAAATCCATTATTAAAAGGATTATTCCATTATCATTATTTATTCAAAAAGATTAATCCATTACTACCCTTGCTACGATGTCAATAATTGGTTCAATAATATGAGATGATGTGACAATTATTGTGACATCCCTAAATCCATGTGCTTGCTACAGTGGACTAGCGCTCACTAATTTCTTCTGAGTATAATTATTATAGACTTACAATATTGACAACAAGATCGTTTCCAAGAAAGAGGGGGCCTTTTGTATAAACGACGCACAATTAAATAACGCCTTTCCTTGACAGAACTTTCTAGACATTGTCAATAATGTATATTAGCCTAATAATATCATATCAAATAACATGAGTTATTGTACCGTGTCAATTATAATAATATAAAATATTGTGCATTTGCTACTGTGACAATTATTAAGTTCAATAATATGAAATATTATGAAGTTGCTATTGTAACAATTATTGAATCAATAATATGAAGTACTGTGCAATACCGTGTGATAATATAGAATGTTGTGTGTCACTGTAGAATACCGTGCGCTACTGTACTTTTATCACTAGGTATTTAAACAGTAAAATAATAGTACCATTGACTATACTTTTTTTTTTATTAAAAAGGTTATCTAAGTCATTTTTTGCATTCGACAATATTTAGTTATGGGGCCCACCAATGATTGGCTATTTTGGCGCCGTCTTACTTTTACCTAATATTCTCGACAAAAAGAATATTCTCTGACATAACGAATATTACCCAACATACTTTTATAATTTATACATATCACCCTTAACATTAACCTTTTATCAATTTAACCATTTACTGAATAGAATTATAATTATAAGGAAAATTGAATACTTTTATTTCATAAAATTCAGGATCTTACAACCTCCCCTCCTTATGAAATTTTATCCTCGAAATTGATGTACCTGACATTTCGTCTTGCATTTTAAATAGGTCCTTAAGGATATTTAGCTTTCATTTCAGATTCTAGTTCCCAAGTCATTTCCTCTATATCTTGGTTTCTCCACAAAACTTTGACTTGAGGTATAACCTTTGAGCGTAGAATTTGTTCCTTTTTATCTAAGATCTTTACAGGTACATCTTCATATGTTAAATCTTCTGCTATTAAATCTGGCTCTAACTCAATGATGTGATTTGGATCCTTCACATACTTACATAACATAGATATGTGAAAAACATTATGAATGCGAGAAATGTTTGGCGGCAGGGCAAGTCTATAGGCTACAACTCCTACTCGATTGAGAATTTCAAATGGGCCAATACATTGAGGGTTGAGATTTTCTCTTTTTCCGAATCTCGTAACTCTTTTCCATAGAGAAACACGTAAAAATACATGATCTCCAACATTGAATTTCTCGTCCCTTCGATGAAGATCCGTATAACTCTTTTGTCGCTCCTGAGATGTTTGTATTCGTTGTCAAATCATTTGGATATTTTCTGTTGTCATACACACTAACTCGGGTCCCAATAATTTTGCTTCTCCTACCTCACTCGAGTAGACTGGAGAGCGGCACTTTCGTCCATACAAATCTTTGAATGGGGCCATGCCTATACTTGTTTGATAACTGTTGTTGTAGGAGAATTCAACCAATGGTAAATATTTATCCCAACTTCCTTTGAAGTCTACCACACAAAGTCTCAATAGATCTTCAAGAGTTTGAATTGTCCTTTCTGATTGTCCGTTTGTTTGGGGATGATATGCATAACTAAATCGTAGCTCGGTGCCAATAGCTTTTTGTAAGCTAATCCAAAATCGTGAAGTGAATCTAGGGTCTCGATCAGAAACTATGGACACTGGCATGCCATGCAATCTCACAATCTCATTTATATATATATTAGTAAGACGCTCTAGTGAATAGTTTTCTCGTATGGTTAAGAAATAAGCGGACTTGGTCAATCTATCCACAATGACCCAAATTGCATCCAAACCTTGAGAAACTTTGGGAAGACCCATCATGAAATCCATATTGATGTGTTCCCACTTCTATTATGGAACTTCAAGTGGTTGCAATGGACCCTTAGGAACTTGATGCTTTGCCTTGACACATTGACAAGTTAAACACCTTGAAATAAAATTCGCGATCTCTCTATTCATGTTGCTCCACCAAAATGTATGCCGAAGGTCACGATATATTTTGGTACTTCCAAGGTGAATTATAAACGGCGTGTTGTGTTCCTTTATCATGATTTTATGTTTTAATTTGGGATCATTATAGACACAGAGTCGAGAATTAACTTGAAGTATCCTTTCCTCGTCGATTATTGCTTCCGAAATAACATCTTCTTGTACCTTCTTCATCATATTTATCAATTCTGGGTCAGTAGCTTGAGCAACTTTAATTTTATCAATTAAAACCGAGTAGAACAAAATGTTTTCTTGTGTTATTAGTATTTCATTTGTACTCGCATAAGATCTTCTACTTAATGTGTCAGCTACCACGTTCATCTTTCCTAGGTGATACTGAATGGTGTGGTCATAATCCTTTAACATCTCAAGCCAACATCGTTGTCGCATATTGAGTTCTTTCCAAGTGAAAAAATATTTGAGCCTTTTATGATCTGTAAAGATCTCTACTTTCTCTCCTTACAAGTTGTGTCTCCAGATCTTTAATACAAAAATGACCGCTACAAACTCTAGATCATGAGTAGGGTAATTTTTCTTATAATCTTTGAGTTGTCAAGAGGCATAGGCAATAACTTTTCTATTTTGTATAAGAACGCAACCTAAACCTCTACCTGAAGCATCACTATAGATGACAAATCCTCCCGATCCTGATGGTATGGTCATAACAGGGGTTAAAACAAGTCTCCTCTTGAGTTCTTGAAAGCTCTTATCACATTTCTTGTTCCATTCGAATTTTGTACTTTTTAGACTTAGCAGAGTTAATGGAGTGGAAATTAGAGAAAATCCTTATACGAATCCCCGATAATAACCAGCTAATCCCAGAAAGCTTCGTACTTTGGTTACTGCCTTAGGTTGTTCCCAATTTAAAATCACTTCAATCTTCGTAGGATCAACCAATATTCCTTTTGTAGAAATCACATGACCAGGGAATGCTACTTCCTCAAGCCAGAACTCACATTTCTTCAATTTGGCATACAACTTATTCTCACGTAGCTTTTAGAGTATCAATCTCAAGTGTTGTTCATGATCCTCGTGACTCTTAGAGTATATGAGGATGTCATCAATAAAGACAACCACAAAACAATCCAAATATTCCTTGAATATTCAGTTCATCATGTTCATGAAAGCTGTAGGAGCATTGGTTAATCCAAAAGGCATGACTAAGAACTCGTAAAGCCTGTAACGAGTTCTGAAGGCAGTCTTGGGAATGTCATCAGTTTTAACCTTTAACTGATGATACCCTGAATGAAGATCAATATTTGAAAAGTATTGAGCACCTTGTAATTGATCAAACATGTCATCAATTCTAGGTAACGGGTACCTATTTTTTATGGTGACATGTTTTAATTCTCGATAATCAATACACAGTCTCATACTCCCAATTTTCTTCTTCACAAATAGAACAGGAGCACCCCAAGGCGATGTACTCGGACGTATAAAACCAATATCCAATAATTCTTGAAGTTGGACTTTTAACTCTTGAAGTTCAACAGGAGCCATTTGGTATGGGGCTTTGGAAATAGGTTTGGTACCGAGTTATAGGTCAATACAAAATTTAATTTCATGGTTTGGGGGTAAGCCAGAAAGTTCTTCAAGAAAAATGTCAGGAAATTCATTAATAATGGGAATATCATTCAAGTCTGACGTATTTATGTTCAAATTAGTGATATGGGCTAAGAAGGCTTGACATCTATTTTTTAATAAACGAATGATTTTTTGACTAGAAATGACAGCTATTGATTTTAATAGTTTAGTTGCTTGAATTCGAGTAATAGGTTGATTAGGAATATGAAAACTAATGATTTTTCTGAAAGCAATCAATTTTAGCATGATGGGTAGTCAACCAATCAATTCCTAAAATTACATCAAATTCATGTATTTCCAAAAAAAATAAGATCAACGGGTAATGTGAGATTCTTGATTTGGACCAAACAGGAGTCTGTTGACTTGTTAATATTCTAACATTATTGTTTTGATGATGACTTGGGTTTTTGTACTAAATTGTTTATTGTGAAATTTCAAGAAATTGATAAAAGGATCATTTGATGATTTGATCAAAGATTTTGAAGACTTTTGTGTCCTAAGAAATTAATGTAAGGTCATTGCAAATATTTAATTTTTCAATTCAAGACTCTAGGACATTTTATGTGTGCATTTAATATAATTAGTATTTTATGCATGCTTAAAATTGAAATGAAATGTTAACTGTTTTTTATTGTCCGAGAATTGCAAAATTAATGGATTAAGTAATTAGCACATATGGGTATTACTAAAGTCTTGGATTAATTCAATTGTTGCTTAGATATCCGAGAGTATCCTAATTTAATAGGATAATATGCATATACACGTGTAAAAAGTCTTAATGTGGATCAGTTGTATAGTGCATATCCTATATGTATAATTCTTGGAACTTTATGATAATGATTATACTGAAAAGTAATTGATATCTCTTAGTTGGCACTTTGCAAAAATTACGGAACTAACACTCTGTTAAAACTCCTAAGTGACTTATTCCAAAACAGTGTGATATGTTTCACGTTAGTGGGTTATCTCCTTAAATGGATTATGTTTGAAGAAGTCAAATAGATAAGGAACGGAGATATACACAGATATTTGTTTTTAACAGAAATTTATTTTGAGTGCCTAAGTGATATACACCGTTTGAATTATACTGATCTTTTCTATTTTGTTTTTAACGAAAATATAATTTGATTTTAAGAAAAAGAAAAAGTTGGCTACATAAATATTTTGGGCTATAAATTCTATTGAGATATCAGTGTTATATACAACATACTTTTGCACTATCATACTTGTAAGACCCCAACTTATTATTTAATGAAATTAAATTTCCTCTATTTATTATCTGGAAATAGTAAGGGTTGATTTGATTAACGTGGTAAGTTATGGGTAAAATGCGCAATTATTTCAAACAAGCAAGTGGTTTTAAAATATTCATTGTTGACGGAGAATATTCGTTTGGTCGTGGAATATTTTTACTGTCGGGGAATATTCGTACGACGGCGCAGCCTTGTGTGGGCCCCATAACAGAAAGCGATTGGATGAAGAAAACGACAAGAATAAGTTGGTTATAAATAACGGCGTAGTTGTTACACAAGATTATCTTGTTGGAATACCCTTGGTTAAAAACACGTTAGCACCGGTATTACACCAATTATTGATTCTTACGTAAGAAGGCACTACTCAATAATTGTTAAAGTAATTACTGTTCAATATTATATTTTATTGATTCGATAATTGCTACGTTAATATTATTGTTGTTTTAATAATTTTCACTGCACAATATTTTCATTATCAGATCAATAATTCATATTATTTGAATAATATTATTAGATAACATTATTGGTAATGTCTAGAAAGTTCTGTCTAAGGAGAGGTTTGGTCATCTAATTGCGCGCCAGTAAGGAGAATCCTTGTTGGAAAGCCCCTCTTCCCGGGATCTCGCACTTTGGTTGTCGAGAATGTGATTCTCAGTAATATTATTTGTGAATAATTAATTATTGATTTATATGATGAGGAAAATATTGATTTTATGCGGATATAGATGGAGAAAATTTTTTAATGTGACAATTGTTGAAAATTAATATTTTATCTTTTTCTGATAAAACAATTCTTTTAAATATATTATTTTAATAATATAAATGGTGATATTTTTACAATGAATGTGGGATATATGAGTATATGAGGAGGAAGAGTATTTTTGTGGCATTAAATGATTAATACATGTTTTGTGTGTCAGAGACCCCAATTCTTAATCAAATTTGATTATAAATTTGTAAAATCGTCCGTTTGTGGATTTCGGTCAATTTCTGTTTGGAATTTGGAAAAACTTTCTTCTGTAAAGTTGTAGAGAATGAAATTTCCTATGGAAAGGACATGTGGTTTGAATTTTTCTTTATTATGAATTATTGAAGTTCCGTAGTTCCGAAATAATTGATTTTTGGAAGTTTTATTTATTTTTTTCAAGGAAAACGTTTTTTCCATTTGAGTGGCACATGTTAATGGTTGAATCAGCTGGTGAGGTGTGCTAAGGAAATTAAGAAAATTATATTATTATTTTATTAAATTTTCTGCTTTGGTGTTCTAAGCAATTTCCTATAAATAGGGTGCTTAGGTTAGAATTAAAATCACACCAGAAACTGAAATCTTCTCTCTCTCTCTCTCGATATATTGAGCGTATTCTTGTGAGTATTTTAATACTTTGAGTGTTGCTATACGGTGCAAGTTCAAGTCATAGCCTATATCCGGTGTTTCAACTAGAAGTACTATCTTTTCGAGGTAAGGGATGATATTTTCTTTTTAAATGATATTATTTTCTTCAATATCATTATGCCGAAATATTGGTTTGAACTCTTAATCAAATTTGGAACTTTTTGTGTCGGGGTTACTATTCACGTATACGGCACTATTCACATATACGACACTATTTACGAATACGACACTATTCATCGAAAAATGAAAATTTTCCTTTTCGTCCAAAATATCTATTATGGATACTAGCTTTGATTGTATCCATGTTTTGATCATTCTTGAATTTTACTTCACTATGATTATTTATGAGGTATTTTTTGGACATGAAATAGCTGAAATACGAATCCTTGATATTTATTCTTTTGTTTCACTGGATTCGTTTCTTTTAAAATATTTTTCATCATCCTCAGTCCTAAATGATGATATTATTGAATATCTTTGGCCTGTAGTGCAAAGATAAATAATTTTATAATGAATATCTTTGGCCCGTAGTGCAAAGATGAACAGGTGTTGAGATGAACATGACCGACTGATGAATATCTTTGGCCTGTAGTGCAAAGATGAATATTTGATTCAAGATGAATATTGATTGATGTTACAGGGATAAAATATTGATGATGGACTTTTAAATTCATAGATAATAGTAGAATTTATTCTCTACGTAACTCTTCTATGATTTATTATTTCCGCTGCAATATTGATCTGAAACTTGTTGTCTATTATATTCTATCAGATTTTTCTCTGTTGAAGACTAACGATAATTTGTTCTATATTATCTTAGTCATAATATTCTTCTTCGGGCTAGTTGAGCTCACCCTTTTCCTTGTTGTTCCATTTTTCTTCTCGGGAGGCGAGAATGTAGTGAGTACGAGCTAAAAGTGTGGAATGATGGTTCTAGAAGTTGTTTTAGTAGTCCTCACCATTTTTGTAAAATAATGTATCAATAATTATATTGAGGACATAGTTGGGTATAGATATTGTCTAGATGATAATATTTGTATTTAAACTCACAGTTTATATGTTGTATTAATAAAGTTGTAGTTGTTTCTGTACCATGTTATTGACGACTCAGGATGGGTGATGTATACCTATTTTGGGAGGCGTCACAATACTTGAAAAGTTATTCTATTATTCTTGGTGCAATTTCTCGGCTGTTGTGCAATTAAACTCAGATTAATTTTCAGCAAATTTTCGTGAGCTATAAATTGGTGATATCTTTTTACTCTTTGATCATTACATACATTAGTTGAGCCTTGCATTGTTAAATTACTTATTTACTTTGATCAATAGACCTCTATATTTGTAATCTTCTTATTTTAGACTAGGTGTTGTCTACAAGAATTTAATTCGGGTGGATTAAAAATTGTTTACAAACAGGTTCAAGGAAGCATAAATGCTTAAGGGGTGCATTAGTGCACAAGGAGCAAAAGTGCTCAAGTGAATTATTGTAATTCAAAGTGTTGATAGAATCTGTTTTATAAAAAGAGTCGATTTAAAGATATAAAGTGAGTCTCCAATACTAGTTGGTATTGGACGTGGAAGACTAATATTATAGAGGGTAATAGCTGAACTACGTAAAAAATTTTGGTGTTCATTTTATTAATTGCTCACAAAAGTTAGTTAATTATTTTGATAATTAAAATTTAGATATTTGCATTATCTTAAGAAAATTCATTAACACCAAGTATTTCAACAAGGCTATACATTTAGCAAGTTATTTTCATTAAATAATAAAATCAAAGACTTAATCCAGTAGGCCATATTAATTCAGCAAGCTGCATTCATTAATATAGTAAGCTGAATTCTATAGTTTGATTTAAAGTTTAAAAATTGGTCATAGTTTGTTCCCACACTTATTCAAGTCCCCATTCTAAGTGCGCCTTATCTGAATTTCATTTGGTATCAGAACTTGGCTCTACTTATCTTGGTCTTAAATGTGACTTGTAGGGAAAGATTCTAACATGGCACAGTTCAGGAACAACAATCAAGAAGGTCAATTAACCAATAGACCTCATCTGCTGTATGGAACAGAAAAGTACAACTTCTGAAAATTTGAAATGAGGATCTATCTGAAAAGAGATCCTTAGGAATGGTGGGTCGTGGAGAATGGACTGGTTATTCTTATGAAAGATGACGGTACTCCAAAGACTTTGCTAGAAATTTATTCAATTGAGACTTTCATGGTGTTCTATGATTCAAAGGCTATAAACACATTACTTAGCGGCATGGTACAATCTGAGATCGACAAAGTCTCCTAATGCAACACAGCTAAGGAAATTTGGGACACTCTAGTGGTGAGCCATGAAGGTACATCTAAGGTTCAAGAAGTTAAACTAAGCATGCTCATTCACGACTATGAAATGTTAAAACTTGAGAAAGACGAAACCATAAAGATAGCTCAAGAAAGGTTCCTAGTTCTTTTAAACTCTTTAAAGCTACTTGACAAATCCATTCCACAAAGTGAGATTAACCGTAAGTTACTTCGGGCTATGCCCAAGAGGTTTGCTTCTAAAATTACTACTCTTCAAGATTCCTCTACTATCTCTACTATGGATACACTAACTCTTTTCGGTGAACTTGAGGAATATGAACATCAATTGAAGAGATATGATGATGAGGAGGAAACTCCTCGAAGAAAGGTTTTAACTTTTAATGCAGGAAATAAAGAAGAGCTTGATGCTGACTCGGATGAAGAGATAGCCATGATGTCAAGAAGACTCAAAGGACTACTACAAATGAAGAATAAAAGGAAAAATACCTTCAACTCAAATAGATTCAAAGGAAAGAAAACCAAGGAGACATGTTTTGAATGCGGACGTCCAGGGCACTTCAAGAAGGACTACTTTCAACTAAAGAACAAAGGAAACAAAGCTTCAAGGATAATAAAAGAAACAAAGCACTTGTCTCTTGGAGTGATGAAGAGGAGTCTGAAGTTGAGGTCGATGTCAAGGATGAAATAGCTCAAGTATGCTTCATGGGAATAGAAGGTGAAATAAACGAGGTATCTATTTATGAGTTTAATTCCTTGAAATAAGAAAATGAAAAATTAAAAGAAAAAAATTGATATTTGAAAGACTTGATAAATACATTAATGAGTGAGGTTGATTCTTTGATAGATGAAAAGAAAGATATTGAAAAAGAGTCTTCATGTAAAGAAGAAAAGATTTTGATTGCTAAGAATGATTATCTTGATAATTATAACAAAATACTTTTTAATAAGGTAAATTATTTGAATAATGAAGTTCAAAAATTAACTAATGAACTAAAAATGAGAGATGTATGTATTGATGCATTTAGTGATAAACCTCTTTGTAAAACTATTCCTACTAATGAACTGCAAAAGGAAATAGATTCATTGAAATTGTCACTTGCCAAATTTGTTCAAGGAGAAGAAAACTTAAATGTCATATTGGGTAAACAAAGACCTAGTTTTGAAAGACAAGGAATTGGTTATAATTCTATGGATAAAAAGGGAGATGTGAAAATGCTAAAGTCTAAATCACGTTTTAGAGTAAATTATATATCTCCTTTTACAATGTGTAGAAATTATGGTATTAAATGTCACTTGGATATAAATTGTTTTAAGAAAAATAAGATTAAAAAGGTATGGGTTAAAAAGGATAATTTACGTGTAACTATCATTAAAGGACCCAAAAAGATGTGGGTACCAAAAGGATGAATTATCTTTTCTTGACAGGTATGTCTCAAGGCAAGGGTTCCATCTCAAAAATGGATTCTTGATAGTGGATGCTCTCGTTACATGACTGGTGACAAATCAAAGTTCGTGGAGCTAAAAATCAAGAAGAAAAATGGTATGATTACATTTGGTGATAATCGAACATGCGAAATAATCGGAAAAGGTAAAATAGGTAATGGTAAGGTCAATATTGATAATGTACATCTTGTTAATGGACTTGAATTTAATCTTATAAGTGTTGGTCAATTAACGGATAATGGCCATCAAGTTTTGAAAAAGAAAAATGTACAATTTCTCATGGTATTAACAATACTATTCTAGTTGCACAAAGGGAAGAAAATATATATGTGACACCCCCAAAATAGGTCCAATCTATCCAACCTATTCTGAGTCACCAAATACATGGTACAGAAAATAACTACAACTTTATTACTACAATTGTCGTGCAAAATAAAATAACACATATACTGTGAGTTTTAATACCAACTGTGACTTATGTCCCAACTATGGACAACACCTCACATTGATACATTACATAAAGGTACAGTTAATAACTATTTTAGAAATTAAAATCTTTGGGAAGTGCTCAAGGAAACCTTCGTACATAGGAGGCCATGAATCTAAGTTATGATAGATATCATATGTCCAGTGAATTATCCTCGGTTGATCCAATAGACCCCAAAGAAAAATGAGAAGATTACTATCATGTTCCTTCCAATGGTGAGTCTTCTCTTGACATATAACTATCTCCACTATCTCCAGTTGAAAATTATATTTCAAATAAACTCCAAGATCATATAGGTAGTGCTCGTAGATATACTCAAAGAAGTGGATGTGCACAACCCCTGTCTTATGATAACTCGTAGGTCATTAGACATCTTGTATGATAGTGGCAAAACACCCTTCCAAAGTTGGGTTCACCTTACCCTATTCGGTTCACCAAAATTAAATATCAAATGACGTATACAATACGACACACTTATCTAAAGTTCTCAATAATTATTTTCATACTATTTAGGGAGAACCTCAACAGCTATAGACCACCGCTTATTCCCCTCATTATCCCCGCTTTCAATTCGACAACACTCTTATTACCTGAAAGAAATTATGAAGCAAAAGGGTGACCACAACTAGCTCAGTAAAGAATATTATGACTAAAGATAATTAAATTATCAATAGCCTTCATCAGTAATAAATCAGAGATTTAGAACATATGGTAGATGATAAAGCTTTTCAACCCTAGTCAGTTGCGGTAGAATGAGCAATCCATTAGAAGAGTCAAATAGACCATAAAAAGTCTATTATCTTCTCCATGTTAAAAGTCCACCAACAATGCTTTAACCTGTAACATTAATCAATGATCATCCTCGCACATACCATGTGAATAACTCATAATTATAATTGTAGTTTTAATTTTCTCTTCTCATCCATGATGAAGATATTTTTCATCACATGTCTTTACCTGAAACATCAAAGATCATGGTTATATCAAATCACAGTTTCTGTTCATAATCATACTAATAAGTTCGTCTTTGTACAACGGGCCAAAGATATTCATTAACAGTTCTTCTTTGCACTACATGCCAAAGATATTCAACAATAGGTCATCTTTGCATTACGGGCCAAAGATATTCAACAACAGGTCATCTTTGCACTACACGCCAAAGATATTCATCAACAATTCATCTTTTTCTTTTCTACAAAGCCAAAGATGTTAATATTTCAAAGAAATATATAATCATTTCAGAATTTATATAAACCATAATTATAATCATGTTGATCAATTCACCTTTGCACTTAAGCTAAAAATATTCAATTGTAAATTCAATGATCATGATCATACCAGTCAACAATTCATCTTTGCACTACTGGCCAAAGAGAACCCATAGTCACGATCATACCAATAATCTACCCATCTTTACACTTAAGTCAAAGAGAAATTTCATCACCGAGATTATAAAAATGTTATATATGATAATAAAAATAATATGATCAATAACTGCATTTAATTTCAAAAGTAAGATTCATAAATCAATGATTTTATAACACCTTAATCCAAATATTATAAATCACTTAATAATCTCATAATCTAATATGATTAATATTACCACAATATCTTAATCATTTCTTAAACTTATAAACAATTTATTTTAATTGTTTACACTTTACCAATTAATGCATTTAATCATCCTAAAATGCCAAAATCATAAAATTTCATCACCAATAACCAAAACCCTCATCAAAAATCTGCATATACCTTATATAGGATTCCCAAGCCATAAAATCCTATTTTCTAATTTTGTTACTTCACATAACATATTTAATTCATTTAATCATAACTAGTCCATTTTCTTGAAAAATACCAAATCAGTTCCAAAAATATTTCTTTTCTGGATTTAGCAGAATATAGTCCTATATTGAACATATATTTTTCTCAGAATTTTTAAAATTCATTTACTATTTTTCACATGGCCAAAACTGCCGAACATTTATCATAAATTGTACTTTTGTCCAAAAATTCCGAAATCTACCGAATATACTGATGTTATATAGATGTACTCCCAATAAAAATTTCACCAATTTTGGAGTTAACCACAAGGAGTTATAAATGTTTACTTTTAAAATAGTCTTTTCTCATAAAATCCATTACTCCTAATCTATACATCCAAAAATCGCCATATTTGGACACAATCAAGAAAACTCATCAAATTATCATTTCAAATTTTTCCAGAATTTTTGAAGGTCAGAAAAATTATGAAACATGAAAAACATAATAACCCTTAAAATCCCTTACCTCAAAAGAGCAATATTTCTGACTAGAATATCAAATATGACGCTGAAGGAAACTTGCACTCATTAGCAACTCTCAAAGTATCAAAATACTCACAAAATACGCTCGATAATATAGAGAGAGAAAGAGAGAAAGCTTATGTTTCTAGTGTGATTTTCAAGTCTAACTTAGCCCTCTATTTATAGGAAAATGTTAGCACAATCAAGGCTTGACTTGACTTTTGCACTGATGGTTTTACCTGCTACTATTGCCATCCACCACATTTAAATTAGAATTTCAGCACATTTCTTCACCAACTATAGGTGGGGCCCACGCATTCTAGAATTTTCCACCAAAATGATAAATTCTGAAACTTCAACAATTTCTGAACCAGTCACCTCTTAAAATTTATAACAATTTATACGTTCATTTTTAACGGTTCAAAATTTGTTGACATATACTTAACTTATATATGTATAAGATATCCAAAAATCATAACGATCCAACGGTCGGATTAAAAATTATAACTCACGCAATATATCACAAGAACACTGGTTTGATTTTTAATACCTCCTTTCCGACAAAAATACTGATAAAACACCTCAACATTAATTCTTTCATTTATAACCACAAAAATAAATCCATCATTTATATCCGCATCAAATAAATATTTCCTTATCATATAAATCAATAATTAATTATTCACAAATAATATTACAGAATCACAATTATGACAACCGCATCGCTCCCGAGAAGAGGGGCTTTTCGATAAGGATTTCTCCTTCTTGGGAGCGCAATTAGGTGACCAAACCTCTCCTTGACAGAACTTTCTAGACATTGCCAATAATGCTATCTAATAATATTATTCAAATAATATGAATTATTGATCTGATAATGGAAAATACTTTGCAGTGACAATTATTAAAACAACAATAATATAAAATATCAACGCATCAATTATTGAATCAATAAAATAAAATATTGAACAGTAATTACTGTAACAATTATTGAGTAGTGCCTTCTTACGTAATAATCAATAATTCAAAAATCTTTGCAATCAATGGTATGCTCTTTTGCTCAACCACGCCATTCATCGTATTTTAACCAATAAAGATATTCCAACATTGTTAATCAGTAACAACTACGTCGTTATTTATAAAAACTCAAACTTGTCGTTGTCTTCATCCGACAATTATTCTCTATAGGCCCACAAATGATCTATACCGTCTCTACTTAATATTCCCAGCAACAAGAATATTCTACGACCAAACGAATATTCCCAATTTAAATGAGTATTTTATAACCACTTGCGTATTTTGAAAATTTTATATATATCACCCTTAACTTTAAACTTTTATCAATTTAACCATTTACTGAATAATAATTATAAAAAAAATTGAATACTTTTATTTCATAAAATCCGGGGTCTTACAATATATACTATTGATTTTGAGTAACAGGATGAAGAACGATGTCTTGCATCTGTGCAAGATGAGTCTAACTTATGGCATAAGAGGATGGGACATGTTCACATGGATTTAATCAAGAAATTATCCTCAGAGAATCTCGTCAAAGGGTTGCCAAAAATAAAGTATGAAAAAAGGGATTATATGTTCCTTTTCAACTCGGGAAACAAGTAAGAACATCATTTACGGCAAAGAACATGGTATCAACTTCTTCACCTTTGCAACTATTTCATCTTGATTTATTTGGACCAGAAAGACATGCTAGTATTAATGGTAATTTTTATGCATTTGTAATAGTTGATGATTTCTCTAGATATACATAGGTACTATTTTTGAGAACTAACGATGAAGCATTTAAAGAATTTGAGAAATTGATAAGAAATTTGGAAACAAAATATAGTCTCAAACTTGTAAAGATAAGAAGTTATCATGGTACTAAATTTTAAAAAGACTTTATAATATTTTATGATAAAAAAAGAATTGGCCATGAATTTTTCAGCCCCAAGAACCCCTCAACAAAATGGAGTAGTGGAAAGAAAGAATAGAACATTACAAGAAACAGCTAGAACTTTGTTACAAGAAAGTAAACTTCCTAAAAAGTTTTGGGCCGAAGCTGTAAAAACCTCTTGTTATGTTTTGAATAAAGTACTTATTCATCCAATTATTTTGAAAACTCCTTATGAACTTTTAAATAACAAGATTCCTAACAAAAGTTATTTTAAATTTTTCGGATCTAAATGTTTTATTCTAAATACTAGTGATAACTTGAGAAAATTTGATGCTAAATATTATGAAGGAATTTTCATTGGATATTCACAAAATAGCGAGGCATATCGTGTAATGATCCGAAATTTTAAATTGTAATTTAAATATTTATTGAGTTATATAAATATTATTTGAGGTGTTTATTGTTAAATAAATATTTTATTGATGTGATGGTTGTTAGTAAATATTTATGAATCTAAATTTGTTAGATTATATTCTAAATTAAATTAATTTATAATTTAGAGAATTGTAGTATAACATGAGATGTTATATTGTTGTTGTGTTGATTTAATAATTTAGATGGTATGTTAAATTATTAAATGAGGTTATAATGAAAATTATAATTTGGTGATATTTACTAAAAGGCTATATTTAATTAAAATATAGTATGTGATTAATTTAATTGGTTAATATTGGATATGGAGATCCAAATAAATAATATGTGATTATAATTATACATTAAAGTGTTTATTAAAATAAATTAAAAAGGGTTTAATTTAGTTTTGTCAAACAAGGCTTAAAAGTATTTTAATCCTTTAAATTTAAATGGTTTGCCAAACAAGCCTTAGGGCTTTTGATATTTCTAATTTTTGAAATTTAAAATTTAATAATATAAATAAAATAAATAAAATAAAATAAAATAATTAATATAATATATACGTTATTGGTTGTAACTGATGAGGCTTATTATGGCCATATCAGTTTTGTATTTTTGTTATTACGCATACTGGCTATTAGTTGATTTACGCATTCTAGTTTTGCTAAGTTTGAGAGTTCAAAGAGAATTGAGAGAAAGCTTGAGAGAAATTGAGAAGGATTGTCTGCAATTGCAAGGAATTATCACACTAGTTGAAGGTATTTTCCCTAATTATATATGAATGTGCATATCAGAGTTTTTACGCCATAAACCTTCTAAGTCTGTGAATTCAATTTGTGGAATTGTTGAAATGAATAACTGTTAATTGTGATTATACATGTTTATGATGCTGAGGTTATGTGTAAAATAAGAAATTCATGCTAATTTCATTTGGTAGTAGTAGAAAATTTTGACAGTATATGTGTTCTTCATATGGCTTGAGTAATTTTAAATTATAGTGGCCAATTCGGGTGTGAAACTGTAAGTTTACACTTGTATATGGTAGTTCATTAACAAATGAGCATAATGTAATTTGAATGAGATGATTTGGCCATGTTTTGAAATCACAGTGTTAATTTTTGGATGAATATCAAAAATATTGAGTTTTATATGAAAAACATGAAATTTGAGAAATTACAGTAGTATAATTGTTGTCAAGTTGTTCTATATTGATATATAAGTGAGGAAACATGTTGTAATGGTGTTGTATCATTTGTATGTGTTAATATCACTGTTTGATGGGTGAAATTCGTGTTAGTTGGCTTAAGAAAAGTGTCGTGGCTCTGTTCTGCAAAACTGGGTTCTGCAAATCGCGCGGACGTGTAGGCATTGCGCGCGCGCCACAACATCCCCCATATAAAAAACTCATATGCACATGAAAGTGCCCATTTTCGCATTAATCAAGTCTGCTTTGTTCTGCAGACTTTGGTTGTTCGTTGTAGTTTAGCTTAAGGTTATGGAATGTGAGAATCATGTAACAACAAGGTTAATTAGAATCATGATATATGGATTATGAATTCAAAATTTTAAAAATGATTAGTAAATCGAGAACGCATTATGTGATGAACGTTAGACAAGTGTTGCAAAGTAAAACACTTAGAGTTTCTGAAATGTGAATGGTAATGAACATGTTATGATATGTTAGCATATCTAATAGGTATTGTGGTTCTAAAATTATGTGTAGGTGATCGTGAGTTTAATTTTATAGCTTACGCTCAAGGAAAGTTTTCTAACTTTATATTTACATTGAGCAAGTTTCTAAACTTTATCTTTTACATTGAGAAAGTTTCCTAATTCTTTAATTTCGTTGAGCTAGTTCCATTATTACATTATGTAGCTTTATTCTTTGATTGAGTAAGCTTTCTATATCAACTGTTGATTGAATAATTCAATTGTCCCTAGAGTTCATTCAAGCAAACTTTAACTCTAATGTTATTTGAATTCTCATTTTTGTTGATTCATTCTAACTTGTTTCTGATTAAGCAAGTTCTTGAGTTATATTCTTGTATGATGAACACAGTTTGAACTCTCGTCTCTATTCTTGAACTGTTTTTAATCCTTGCATGAGTTATTACCTTGTTGGGCAAGTTTTTAGTTTCCAGTTTGGTATTAGTCAATGTATGTTCAGTAATTTCATTTCTAATGTTATAAGACTTTAACCTTAGCGTATTTTCTGTTAAAGCAATGGTTTATCACTTTATTCATTTTGTTGAGTACTTATGCTCTATAGTTATTTCAAGCATGAGTTTAAAATGTATAATCAGTTCATTTACGATTCTCAATTGTTCTATGTTATGTTGTAATTATCAAACACTATTGATTCAACTAGTCCTCTAGTTCATGTTCGTTGAACTTCAAATTACCCTTGAAAGCTTATCCAAACCAAACTTTCTTTGGTGCGGACTTGTACTCTAAATACTGAGATGAACAACCCTATTATTATTAGGGGATAATTTACGCTTAGCGTTAAAATGTTTAGGCACAATACATTGTATGAAGGTCGATCCCCCAAAAGTACGAGGAGTCCTTATAGTCTTATATTCATTAAAGTTGGAGTTAAAAGATTACTATCGCAACTGTGGACATAGTTCATGGTTTTATGACCCTCAGTTATGTATATTCCATATTTTGGATTCCAGTTCCTGATTACCATTGATAGAGTACTATTCAGTTTTGATGAGCCTATTTGTTGGCAGATATTATTGTTATTCTCCTGTTGATTCATTATTATATCCAGTGAGCAATTATTTTGCTCACTCTTGCATATTTATATACTCATTGCAGCTAAAGTGGAGAAGGTAGATGAACCTTCAACTAGCAAAGGAGAGGAAAAATTGTACAAGTGATGCTGATTTGTACTTTTATTTATTATGATGATCTCAGACTTTTTAATGTGATGTAATAAATTTTATTCCGCACTTGAATGATGTTTAAAGGCTAGATAACCTGGGATTAATTTTGAATGTAACCCTATTTAAGGGAAGAGTTTGTGATTTAAATATTATTTATTTGGGTAGATAGTATGAATGTTTGGATAGTGAGCACCAAAACTTGTGGGAATGAAGTACCTAGATTTGGGGGTATCACAGGTTGGTATCAAAGCTTTAGGTTATGAACCTTAGGTGGGGAAAAGCCTTAGGAAGTAACCTTTGAAAAATAGTGATGATAAACTCTCATTGAGTTTTAGGAAAGCGAAAGTAATAAAACACTTATGTGCTTATGTGATTACAAATTATGTGCTCGTGAGTGTCGAGTAGTAATGATTAGAATTTAAAATTTAAACTTTGGTTGACAGGATGACTAGTATAGGAGGATCCAGTTAGGCTAGAGAAGAGGAGCCTCGAGATATTCAGGTTATTTGGGAACAACTCATCGCCACAGAAACGGTTTACGTCGCTTGGCACATGAGTTGAAGCAGAGAGAGTACCTGTTGAGGATGATGAGATAGAGACGGATGAGGAGGACCCCGTGGAGCTGCCACAGTCGGATGAGGAGGACGAGGAGGGAGAGCTTCCACTTAATTCAATAGCTGCCCGTATGTACGACGAGGTGTATGACCGCAATGTGGAACTTCAAGACACCGTCAAGGAGTTACAAGAGATAGTAGCTGAACAACAGACCTCGATGGCACAGAAAGACGATGAGATCCAGGATCGAGAAGAACGACTGAACAACGTTGAAGAGAAGTTGGTCCACACTGAAGGAGAGAATGAGCGAATGATGGCAGAGATTGCAGAGTTAAAGGATAAGTTAAAAGAAGAATCTACAAAAAAGGGCAAGAGCTGAAGACGCATACAATGAAGCTTATCAACGAGCTGGAATAGCAAAGAGGGACGCACAATCAAAGAGGAGGAGGATGGAAGAGATGAATAATGTGTTCAACACCGTGATCAATCGAGCTCAGGATCGGGTCATGGGTTATCCAATTCCGTTCGAGACGCTACCATCATACATACTGGATCGCGAAATAATGTTCCAATTATGGAGGAGGAGCGTCATAAGGCTACACAATATCTTAGTAGGACATTGTAGAGAATGTAATTGATTGGTGATTAGAAATAAATGAAACGTAAGTCCCGGGTGTGATATAACCAATGAGAGATAGATGATGATGATGTTGTCCTTCAACTGTTATAGTTCAGGAAAGTAATGTAAATAGCATTGATGCTATTGTTTTGATGTTTATTTCAAGATGATGAATGAATAAAAGTTATTGTTTTATTCAAGTGTTATGTGTTACATGATAAACTTTTATGATGTGCAACCTAAGTATATAATACTTAAAAAGGGTGAATAAAAGCTAATGGGTGTATTTTAACAGAAAATGGCTTCAAAACGTCATCCACCACGACGGAGAACCACTGAGAACAACAACAACAATGAGAAAGGAAATCCTGTTCAGCAGCTAGTGATGTTACTGACAGGTGCTTTGCAGAATCAACCTCAGAATCAAGGTACTACGTTTAAGGATTTCAAGGCGGTTGGACCACCAGAATTTCATGGGTCCATGAATTCAGTTGAAGCGCAGACCTGGATTATGGAAATTGAGAAGGTTTTTGATGTTCCTAGGGTTGAGGATAACCAGAAGACTGCTTTTGCAACATTTATGTTGAAAGCAGAGGCGAGCTATTGGTGGCAGGCCAATAAAACTCGGGAAGGACCAGAAGTGATGACCTGGGATAGGTTTAAGGAGTTATTTTTCGAGACCTATTTCCTAGAGAGTTCGAAGAGCTAGCTAGAGGTTCATTTTTTGGAACTAAAGCAGGGAACAATGTCGGTGTCTGAGTATGCCGTAAAATTTAATGAGTTGGCGAGGTTTGCGCCATATCAAGTCAGCACAGACGAGCGCAAGGCAAAGAGGTTCGAGCAGGGACTAAAACCCTGGTTGTACAGTAGGGTGTCCCTATTCCAATTGAAGACATTTATAGCAGTGATGGAGAAAGTGATTCTCACTGAAAGTGCAAGCGAGGCAGTAACAAAACATAATCAAGAGCAGAGGAAGAAGAAAAATGAAGGTGAAGCTAAGAGTGGTGGTAGTAATGACGGAAATGGCAACAATTTAAAGAGGAATTGGAATGGAATGGGGGACCTGGAAATCAGCAAAGAAACCAGCAAAATAAGAAGTTCAAAGCATGCGCTACGTGTGGAAAGTTTCACAAGGGTGTGTGCTTGATAGGGAAGCGAATATGCTTCAATTGTGGCCAGGAGGGTCACATCGCCCCAAATTGCACTCAAGCTAAGAAGAATGTGTGTTTCACATGCGGGACCAAGGATCACTTTGCTCGTGAATGCCCTAAAAAGAGATCTCATAAAACAAATGGGAGCAAGGGAAATGCTAGTGGAGGTGCGTTGGCTATTGCTGGACCAACATCAACAAATAAGCCCACAGCCAGAACTTTCAACATGACGGTTCAGGACGCGGTGCAATCAAAAGATGTTATGTCAGGTATAATCCCAATCAATGGTATAAATGCATATGTATTATTTGATTCAAGTGCTACTTGCTCGTTTATATCTGATGAATTTGCTAAGAAGTTAGAAATACCTAGTGAAGAGCTGAATTTCCCTTTAAACATAGAAATTGCGAATATGGAAGTGATTCCTGTCAGATTCGTATACAAGAACTGTAGGGTGAACATTAAGGGGAATGTTATGAAAGTAAATTTAATTCCGATAAAACTCGGAGAGTTTGATGTTATTTTGGGAATGGATTGGCTGTTCAATTATGGAGCAATAATTGACTGCCAAAAGAAGTGTGTAAACCTTATGACTCCGTCAAAGGTAGTTTTTCATGGTAGCAAATCGCCTAGACAAATGAAATGTCTGACGATGATGCAAGCCAAAAAGTTATTGAGTCAGGGCTGTGTTGGGTATTTAGCTTACATAGTCGATACTCAAAAGGAGAAGGTTATGAAATTGGAGGAAATACCAGTGGTTAGGGAGTTTCGTGGACGTATTTTCGGAGGATTTGCCAGGACTTCCACCTGACCAAGAAATCAAGTTCGTGATCGACTTAGCGCCAGGAACCACTCCGATATCAAAGGCCTCGTACAGAATGGCTCCGGTGGAAATGAAAGAACTAATGGTGCAACTGTAAGAGCTGTTAGACAAGAAGTATATTCAACCGAGTGTGTCACCGTGGGGAGCCCTGGTGTTATTCGTGAAGAAGAAGGATGGGTCAATGCGTCTTTGCATTGATTATAGGGAATTGAACAAAGTCACTATTAAAAACAAATATCCATTGCCAAGAATAGATGACTTGTTTGATCAATTGAAGGGTGCTAGATATTTCTCGAAAATAGATTTGAGAAGTAAATATCACCAATTGAAAGTGAGGAAGGAGGATGTACCGAAGACGACATTTCGAACTCAGTATGGACATTACGAATTTTTAGTGATGTCATTTGGTTTGACAAACACCCCTGTAGCATTCATGGATTTGATGAACAAGGTGTTTAAACCATTTTTGGACAAATTTGTGGTGTTGTTCAGCGATAATATATTTGTGTACTCTAAAACTCAAGAGGAACACGTGGAACATTTATGTCTGACGTTGGAGACGTTAAGGAAGGAAAAGTTGTACACAAAATTCTCTAAATGTGAATTTTGGTTGGAACGTGTACAATTTCTTGGGCATGTAATTGATAAGGATGGGATTTCCGTGGATCCATCAAAAGTTGAAGCTGTGATAAATTGGGAACAACCAAGAACTCCATCAATAGTGAGAAGTTTCTTGGGGTTAGTAGGCTATTATAGATGGTTTATTCAAGATTTTTCCAAGATAGCCACTCCGTTGACAAATTTGACAAGAAAGTCTGTAAAATTTATTTGGACAGAGAATTGTGAAGAAAGTTTTCAAGAACTAAAAAAGAAGTTAAGTATGGCACCAGTGTTGTCATTACCAGATAACACAGTAAACTTTGTGGTGTATAGTGATGCTTCACACAAAGGATTGGGTTGTGTCCTTATGCAGAATGGCAAGGTTATTGCGTATGCATTAAGGCAACTGAAAGACTACGAAAAAGGGTATTCGACTCATTTGGCGGCGGTTGTGTTCGCACTGAAGATATGGAGACACTATCTCTGTGGAGAAAAATGTGAGATCTACACAGACCATAAAAGTCTGAAGTATATTTTCACACAGCAGGACCTAAACATGCGACAAAGGAGATGGATGGAACTGATAAAAGATTATGATTGCGAGATCTTTTATTATCTGGGCAAAGCTAATGTGGTTGCAGATGCCTTGAGTAGGAAAGGCAGAGAAAAGCTGATGTTGTTAACAGATAAGGAGGAGCTTATTACAGCAATGACAAGGCTAGAACTGGAAATCAAATTTCCAGAAGAATCCAATGAAAAATTGTACCAGATAGAAGCTAGTCCAACTTTGGTGGACAAAGTGAAAAACGCTCAGCTACAGGATGAAGAATGTAAGAAAATAAAGCAAAGTGTAGTCGAGGGTAAAGAAGCGAAGTACCAGGTCGATACTGCGGGAATGCTAAGATTCGAGGGACGAATTTGGGTTCCAGCAGTACAGGAACTTAAAGAAGACATATTGACGAAAGCTCAGAGCTCAAGATATTCAATTCATCCGAGAAGTACGAAAATGTATCAAGATTTGTGACGTCATTTTTGGTGGTCGAACATGAAAAGAGATGTTGCAGAATGCGTTGTAAAGTGCTTGACATGTCAGAAAGTAAAGGCCGAGCATCAACGACCAAGCGGATTACTTCTACCATTGGAGATACCGGAATGGAAGTGGGAACATATCACAATGGATTTTGTGATAGGTCTTCCAACAACTTAGAAAGGATACGATGCGATATGGGTGATAGTGGACAGATTAACAAAATCTGCACACTTTTTGCCAATAAAGATTAGATTTAATGTTGATCAGCTGGCAAAACTATACGTTAAAGAGATAGTCTCAAGACATGGATTTCCAGTGTCAATTTTATCAGACAGAGATCCGAAGTTCACATCAAATTTCTAGAAGAGACTACAAGAATGCATGGGAACGCAATTGAAGATGAGCACAGCGTATCATCCGCAAACCGATGGGCAAAGCGAAAGAACGATCCAGACGCTTGAAGATATGCTCAGAGCGTGCATCATGGATTTCAAAGGAAACTGGATGATCATCTACCGTTGGTGGAATTTGCATACAACAACAGTTACCACGCAAGCATTGGTATGCCGCCATACGAGGCATTATATGGCAGAAAGTGCAGAACTCCGCTATGCTGGGATGAAGTTGGAGAACAACAACTGTTAGGCCCAGAACTGGTTCAGCAGACCGCTGAAGTTGTAAAACTCATCAGAGCAAGATTGGTAGCTGCTCAAAATCGACAGAAAAAGTATGCTGACCAACACAGGCAAAATTGTGAATTTAAAGTAGGAAGTTTCGTGTTCCTGAAAGTTTCTCCTTGGAAGGGGAAAATTCATTTTGGCAAGAAAGGAAAGCTCAGCCTAAGACTTATTGTACTTTTGAAATTCTACGCAGAGTAGGAGAGGTGGCTTACAAAGTAGCTTTACCTCCAGAATTAGAGCATGTGCACAATGTTTTTCATGTGTCGGTGTTGCGACTGTATAAATCCGATTACAATCATGTGATCGAGTATGAACCGTTGCAGTTCAGTAAAGATTTGTCTTATGAAGAGATTCCTATCCAGATAGTTGACAGGAAGGAACAAGTGCTCAGGAATAAAGTGATACCTTCAGTGAAGGTGATATGGAGGAACCACAATGTCAAAGTGGCTACGTGGGAACTCGAAGCAGAAATGATGAAGAATTATCCTGAGTTATTTGTTTAGTCTGTGTCTTCGATTCTGGGGACAGAATCTTTGTAAGTAGGGGAGAATGTGGCGATTTGATTGTTTGAATTGTGATTGTGGGGACAGAATCCTTGTAAGGAGGGAAGGATGTAACGATCCGAAATTTTAAATTATAATTTAAATATTTATTGAGTTATATAAATATTATTTGAGGTGTTTATTGTTAAATAAATATTTTATTGATGTGATGGTTGTTAGTAAATATTTATGAATCTAAATTTGTTAGATTATATTCTAAATTAAATTAATTTATAATTTAGAGAATTGTAGTATAACATAAGATGTTATATTGTTGTTGTGTTGATTTAATAATTTAGACGGTATGTTAAATTATTAAATGAGGTTATAATAAAAATTATAATTTGGTGATATTTGCTAAAAGGCTATATTTAATTAAAATATAGTATGTGATTAATTTAATTGGTTAATATTGGATATGGAGTTCCAAATAAATAATATATGATTATAATTATAAATTAAAGTGTTTATTAAAATAAATTAAAAAGGGTTTAATTTAGTTTTGTCAAACAAGGCTTAAAAGTATTTTAATCCTTTAAATTTAAATGGCTTGCCAAACAAGCCTTAAAGCTTTTGATATTTCTAATTTTTGAAATTTAAAATTTAATAATATAAATAAAATAATTAATATAATATATACGTTATTGGTTGTAACTGATGAGGCTTATTATGGCCATATCAGTTTTGTATTTTTGTTATTACGCATACTGGCTATTAGTTGATTTATGCATTCTAGTTTTGCTAAGTTTGAGAGTTCAAAGAGAATTGAGAGAAAGCTTGAGAGAAATTGAGAAGGATTGTCTGCAATTGCAAGGAATTATCACACTAGTTGAAGGTATTTTCCCTAATTATATATGAATATGCATATCAGAGTTTTTACGCCATAAACCTTCTAAGTTTGTGAATTTAATTTGTGGAATTGTTGAAATGAATAACTGTTAATTGTGATTATACATGTTTATGATGCTGAGGTTATGTGTAAAACAAGAAATTCATGCTAATTTCATTTGGCAGTAGTAGAAAATTTTGACAGTATATGTGTTCTTCATATGGCTTGAGTAATTTTCATATGGCTTGAGTAATTTTCATTTATATACTCATTACAGCTAAAGTGGAGAAGGTAGATGAACCTTCAACTAGCAAAGGAAAGGGAAAATTATACAAGTGATGTTGATTTGTACTTTTATTTATTATGATGATCTCAGACTTTTTAATAATAATGTGACGTAATAAATTTAATTCCGCACTTGAATGATGTTTAAAGGTTAGATAACCTGGGATTAATTTTGAATGTAACCCTATTTAAGGGAAGAGTTTGTGATTTAAATATTATTTATTTGGGTAGATAGTATGAATGTTTGGATAGTGAGCACCAAATCTTGTGGAAATGAAGTACCTAGATTTGCGGGTGTCACATATCGTGTATTTAATATTAATAAGCTATATGTTGAAGAATCAGTTCATATTACATTTAATGAGACTCACAATGATCTTCCAAAAGAAAGAGATAAGGATGCAGGAAATTTAGAGATTTTAGTGAATCCAGCAAACAGGAAAAGTCTATTCAGCAAGCCGAATAAACAAATCCAGCAAGGTAAATTGAATAATTCACTTGAAGTGAACCATGAATCAACACAAGAGCATGAAGAAGATTTCCCCCCATCAAGAAGAGGTAATACATGATGTCCAAATGCTAAAGACTGTGAGATATCTCAAGAATCATCCACCAAAAAATATCATTGGAGATATAAACAAAGGAATCACTACAAGGAGTGGATTGCATTCTTATCACAAGTCGAGCCAAAGAGTGTTAAGGAAACTATCCTTGATGAAAGTTGGCTAATGGCAATGCAAGAAGACTTCAACAATTTGAACGATGCCAATTCTGGGAACTTATGCCCCCTCCTGAAGTTGTCTCCATCATTGGAATAAAATGGGTATTTAAGAATAGGCTTGATGAGCATGGCACAATCACTCATAACAAAGAAAGGCTAATAGCTCAAGGATAAAATCAACAAAAAGGAATTGACTACGAAGAAACTTTTGCCCCAATTGTAAGACTAGAGTCTATTCGAATCTTGTTAGCATTTACTTGTTACAAGAAGTTCAAACTTTATCCAATGAACGTGAAGAACGCCTTCCTTAACGGATACATCAATGAAAAGGTATATATAAAATAGCCTCCTGGATTCGAACACGAGAAGTATCTAAACCATGTCTATAAGCTCAAGAAAGCTCTTTATGGTCTCAAACAAGCTCTAAGGGCCTGGTACGAGAGGTTGAGTAAGTATTTACTTTCAAATGGTTTTATTAGAGGTAAAATTGACTCTACATTATTTATTAAGCATGCAAATAAAGATATTATTATTGTTCAGATATATGTAGATGATATAATACTTGGTGTTACTAATGATTTTCTTTGTGAGTGGTTTTCTAAGTGTATGCATAAGGAGTTTGATATGAGTTTAATGGGAGAACTTAATTACATTTTGGTCACCTAATTGCGCGCCAATAGAGAGAAATCCTTATTGGAAAGCCCCCTCTTTCCTGGGAACGACCTGGTCGATTAATAGTGTGAATTATATTAATGATGATGAAGCTTGTTTTATTATTATTATAAATGTAATAAAACAGAAATCTTTTTATATAAAACAGAATACTTTTATAAAGTTATTTGTTTTATTAGACTATAAATAGAATATATTATATTCTATTATGCATAGTATTTGTATAGTAAAATCTTTTTATATAAAATAGAATACTTTTATAAAGTTAATTATTTTATTAGATTTTAAATAATATATATATATATATATATATATATATTATAAATAGAATATATTATATTTTATTGCATAGTATCCTTTCTATTTTTCCTATAAATAGGATGCTTAGTTAGAATTGAAAATCACACCAGAAGTTCAGAGAATTCTTCTTCTATAATCTTGAGCGTATTTCTTTAGAGTTTAAGAAAGCTTTAAGCGTAGTGCAAGTTTTCTTCAAGTATATCTCCGCCCTACCCGTCGGAGTACTCTTCTTTATAAGGTAAGGGATATTATTTGTTGTACTCGTAAGGGGTATTATTTCTTTTGTATTCATGAAGAGAACTTCTGTTATTTCATTTTCTTATTATTATGTTGGAATAACCTGTCTATGCGAAGTACCGCATACATGGTGAAATTCTTCTGTTATTCCATTCTTTATTATTATGTTAGAATAACATGTCTATGCGAAGTACCGCATACATGGTGAAATTCTTCTGTTATTCCATTCTTTATCATTCTGATGGAATATCCTGTCGGTGCGTATTACGCCTGACCTAGTTCCATTAATTATTATTATGTTAGAATAACCTATCTGTGCGATCTATCGCATGCATGGTGATTTCTGTTGTTATTCCATTCTTTATTATTACATTGAATATCCACGTCGGCAAGCAATTTCGCATGACCTGGTTCCATTATTTATTATTCTGTTGGAATAACCTGTCTGTGCGGTCTATCGTATGCATGGTGAATTCTTCAGTTATTCCATTCTTTATTATTCTGTTGGAATAACCTGTCTATGTGTATTACCACATGCATGGTGAGTGATCCTTTGTATTCATTCCTTATTAAATTGTGGAAATGATCTGTTTACGTGGATTATGATGAAAGTCATAATAAAAGCATTGGACTGATGAAAATCATGGGTATATGTAGTATTAGTAAGTGTTATGATGAGTTATGTTGGTTATTATGTGAAAACATGAAAGTTTCTTAGGAATCACAAAGGGTTGAAAATAAGATTTTGGTGAAAATAGAACATGAAATTCAATTGACCATATCTCCTATTATATTTCAAATTTTTGAGTGTGGTCAAGTTCTAGAGTTAGATCTATGAGTTTTCTAACTTATCCAAGTGGAATCACTGAAAAAGGGGTTGTAGATTTTCGTGTGGGTTGATTTTAGCAAAGGAGTCAAAAACTGCAAAGTACCAAAAAGCTATTGCCCATAAATTTAAAAGGGCATTTTTGGCCACTTAATTTGTGAGAAAAATTCCGGCCTTTTAGGACATGGAAATATATGGTATAAAGTACCTCATGTCCAAAAATGAGCTCATTCCGACTTAAAATGAGCAAGTTATGAGCATTTCAATATTTAGGTTTTTTCGACGAAAAATGCTATAACCGGAGTTCTATAACTCCGATGACCATAAAATTTAAACTGGAAGCTCACGTTAACATGTGTAAGATCCTGCCAAGAGTTGGAAATTTCTGGAGTTAAACTTGATATAGCTAATTTCTTAAGGAATTAATTAGAAATTCATTTTTGAAAAATACTTAAGGGAGTTGAAAAATTATAAAAAAATACTTGTTGTGTATGAAATATATGTATATATGTTTGGACAAAGGATAGAAAAATAATAAGTTGATTTGGTAATTTTTCATGAAAATGGTTTAGTTACAAACATATGAGTTAAATATGTTATGTGAAGTTGAAGAATTGGTAAATATGATTTTAGGGCTTGAAAATCCTATATGAGGTATATGCAGATTTTTGATGAGTAATTTGATCATTGGTGATGAAATCTTATAAGTATGGCATTTTTGAATGATTAAATGCATTGTTTGGTAAAGTGTAAACAATTAAATTAAATTGTTTATAAGTTTAAGAAGTGATTAAATTATTGTTAAAATATTAATAATATTAGATTATGAGTAATTTAAGTGATGGATAATATTTGGATAAATTTAAAGTCTTTAATATTTATCCTTGTTTTCGTTTGATTAATGCTTATATTATTGTCATCATCCTCGTGTTTATATTGTGATGAAAGTCATCTTTGGCTTACGTGCGAGAGATGGACTTGGTATGATATATGACCAAGGATTATTATTCTAATAATCGGGACTCGTAATGTTATAAATGATGTGGTAAAAGTCCTCGGTGGCACTGTAGTGCATTGATGGACGCTTTTTGGTATGATTATGACCAGGGATTATTCGGTATAGTCATGACCATTGATGATTTAATGAATATCCTTGGCCCGTAGTGCAGGGATGACTCGATGACGTGGTTTATTTATTAAGCTGAGTCTCAACGATAAAAAAAAAATTGATGAGAACATTTTAAATCATAGAAGATAGTAGATATCATGCTTTACTTGACTCTTCTAATGGATTGTGTATTTCGCTGCAGTTTAACTTGATGTCTACTATATATTTTATCAATTTAACATTGTTGAAGGCTAAGTATAATTTATTCTTCATTATCTTAGTCATAATATTTCTTACTGGGCTAGTTGAGCTCACCCCTTTCTTTCATTGTTCTCTTCAGGAAATGGGAATATAGCTGGGACTAGTCGGGGAATGGAGTGACAGTCCAGATGATAGAATTAGTAGTCCTTACTATGGCATGCCATGACATGCAATATATAATTGTATTAAGGACCTAAGATGTGTGTGTCGTATTTTATACGTCACTTAATAATTGATTTTGGTGAACAACATTAGGGTGATGAGAACGCATCCCTGAAAGTGTCAAAAGTGCACCACAGTAAAATGAAGAGAACAGAAATCTTCTCGTGTCCCTTTGGAGACTTGAAATATTTGCTGTTGTACTTTATATGGCTTGTATTAATTTGAGTATGAATATTGTCGTATTATATACGTTACAATATTTGTATTAAAACTCACAGTATATATGTCGTCGTATTTTTCACGACTGTTGTATAATTAAGTTATATTTGAATTTTGTACCATGTATCTCAAGCACTCAAGATGGGTGATGTATACCTATTTTTTGGGGCGTCCACGCTTGGTATCAAAGCTTAGGGATATGATTCCTGGCTGAGATGTGAGACAAGAACTAGGAGGGGAGAGACGGGGAATTCCTTTGCTAGTATGACCTACCTAAGTTTATTTGGTATTTAATTTGTCGGTCAGAGTATAGGGATAATATGTGATATGTTAATTAACCCTTGTTTTGTGGCAGTATTTGAAAATGGCATCCAAAATGTTGAGATAAGCAATGAAGCACATGAGACCTGTTGAGACACCTTTAATCACTAACCAAAGTTAATGTGATGTCGATTTAAGAAGAAATTAGAGATATCTACGTGGTGAGTGAAGAACTAATATTTGCACCCGAGCTAGTTGCAGAGGTAGCAGCTGAGAGTGAGGAAGAAGAGGAAGAAGAGGAACCTGAGGAGAATTGGTTAGAAGAATTTTATGATCAAAATTTAGAATTACAAAATCGTATTCATGAGTTAGAAGAGCAGGCTGAAGAACGGCAGGCGGTCGTGGAGCAAAGAGATGTAACCATTCAAAATTGTGTTACCCAATGTGCAATGCTTGAACAGAAGCACTCTTTGGCAGAGTATAAGATGTTAGAGCTAGAATCTGAGAATGCTATGATCAAAGTTCTGATGAAAGAAGAAACAACTGAACGAATAAGAATAGATGATGCATGGGTAAAAGCCGCACGACGCGTAGATATTGTAGAAAAAGACGTCCGATCCAATAAGGCCAAAATAGATGAAATGGATTTTGCTTTTGGACAACAATTGGGAGAATCCAACATCGAGTTCTAATTACCCGCAAAGCAAAGCGGCCAACCCAATTCGATATGGATCGGAGAGTAATGATTCAAATCATGTATCAGGAATGTGACAAAGCAATTAAGGGTGGAATGTACTCTACAGCAAAGTTAAGTCCAACTGGGATGTCCCAGACAAGTCAAAATCGATAGTTTAAGAGAGAGCATTTTTTTTGTGACGAGGAACGTGAACAAAGTTATCACAGGTAAGTTAATCATAAACTCTTGCGAAGTCTATACCTTGTTAGATACCGGTTCTACCCACCCTTTTAGTTCACCTAGTTGTGTTCAATGTTTGAACTTGGCTCTTGAGAAATTAGACTTTGACTTATCTATTGAAACTCCGTTTGGAGAAACCTTCGTTACATCCACTATTTATAAATCTTATTTAATTCAAATTGACACTTTCAAGTAACCTATCAATCTTATCTCTTTGAAAATACTTGCATTTGATGTGATTTTAGGAATCGATTGGTTAACTACTCATCATGCCAAAATTGATTATTTTTGTAAGGTTGTTAGCTTTCATATTCCTAACCAACCTGTTATGCGAATTCAAGTAACAAAACCACTAAAGTCAATCATTGTCATATCAAGCCATAAGTAAAAAGTCCCGAGCCTTTCGCTGGTGACTTCCAAGTCTTGGAATACACCGAAGCCAAACTTTCTGTAGGCAACGCTGTGAATGATGATGACAAGTTGATAGGTATCAATGTGACGTACTATCCAAGTCTTGGATGAGAGTCACAGTTTTTAAACGATGTTTTTATTGTTAATAAATTTCTAGACGTATTCTTGAAGACTTCTTAGCCTACCCCTAGAGCGTGAAATCGAATTTTGTATTGACCCCAGTACAAAACCCATTTCTAAAACCCTTAAGTATTTCTTCACCCAAAATGAACGTATAATGCGCCAAAGACGATGGCTCGAGCTGTTGAAGGTTACGACCATTCAATACCATCGTGGAAAAGCGAACGTGGTAGCTGACGTGTTGAGTTGAAGATCGTATGCGTCTACGAGTGCGAATATATGAACCTATGTAAAGATAACAAATATATGATTAGAACCGACTTTAGTCGATAATGTTAAAGCTGCTAAAGCTACAGACCCGAAGCTGATGAATACGAAGAAGAAGGTTCAAGAGGACATTATTTTAAAAGTAATAGTTGCTGAAGAGAGGAAATCTCAACCCTCGATTTAATTGGCCAATTTAAAATCCTCGATCGAGTAGGAACTGTGGCCTATAGACTCGTTTTACTGCCAAGTATGTCGCGTGTTCATAATGTTTTTAACATATCGATGTTACGTAAATATGTGGATGACCCAAACCACATTATTAAATTAGAACTAGACAATATAGCAGAAGATTTAACGTATGAGGAGATACGTGTTAAAATCTTGGATAAGAAGGATCGTATTCAACACTCAAAGGTTATACCTCAAAAGTTAGAATTTGAAATGAAGTCAAGGTATCCTCACCTCTTCGGCATACCAGGTACGTACGTAAATTTCGAGGGCGAAATTTCATAAGGAGGGGAGATTATAAAACCCCAAATTTTACGAATAAAGATTTAATTTTCTCGAAATATTTTTTTTGAATATTATGGTGTGGATTTGAGATAATGTTATAGTTGTGGGTAGTATTTATAAATTTTTCAAAGTATGCAAGTTGTTATATAATATTCGATTGGTCGGGGAATATTCTTTTTGTTGGAGAATATCCGTACGACGATACAATCATTGGTGGACCCCACAACTGAATTATTATCGGATTGAAAAAATGACAAAAATATTTTTATGAAAATAATGGCGGAAGTTTTACCGTTAAAACTGTTGAACAACTTGGTAGTAAAAGTACAGTAATACGCGTGGTTGCATAGTAGCACACGGTATTGATTATTGATGCTTACGTGAGAAGTCACTCAGTTTTGTTCAATTATTGCTACAATAATTGTTGCATACTATCTCATGTTATTTGATTCAATTATTGTCAATATTTTATATATTATTAAATCAATAATTGAGACGACGAAGTTATTAATATTATTATTTGCAATATTAACGATGTCTAGAAGTTCTACCAAGGAGAGGTTTGGTCACCTAATTGCGCACTAATAGGGAGAAATCCTTATTGGAAAGCCCCCTCTTTCCTGGGAACGACCTGGTCGATTAATAGTGTGAATTATAATAATGATGATGAAGTTTGTTTTATTATTATTATAAATGTAATAAAACAGAAATCTTTTTATATAAAACAGAATACTTTTATAAAGTTATTTATTTTATTAGATTTTAAATAATATATATATATAAATATATATATATTTTATAAATAGAATATATTATATTTTATTGCATAGTATCCTTTCTATTTTTCCTATAAATAGGATGCTTAGTTAGAATTAAAAATCACACCAGAAGTTCAGAGAATTCTTCTTCTATAATCTTGAACGTATTTCTTTAGAGTTTAAGAAAGCTTTGAGCGTAGTGCAAGTTTTCTTCAAGTATATCCCCGCCCTACCCGTTAGAGTACTCTTCTTTATAAGGTAAGGGATATTATTCGTTGTACTCATAAGGGATATTATTTGTTGTACTCGTAAGGGGTATTATTTCTTTCGTATTCATGAAGAGAACTTCTGTTATTCCATTTCCTTATTATTATGTTGGAATAACCTGTCTATGCGAAGTACCACATACATGGTAAAATTTCTTCTGTTATTCCATTCTTTATTATTATGTTGGAATAACTGTCTATGCGAAGTACCGCATACATGGTGAAATTTTTCAGTTATTCCATTCTTTATCATTCTGTTAGAATATCCCGCAAAGGTCGTATTACGCTGACCTAGTTCCATTAATTATTATTTTATTGGAATAACTCCGTCATGCATGCGGCTATCGCATGCATGGTGATTTCTGTTGTTATTCCATTCTTTATTATTCTGTTGGAATATCCTGTTGGTGCGAATTTCGCATGACCTGGTTCCATTATTTATTATTCTAACCTGTCTGTTCGATCTATCGCATGCATGGTGAATTCTTCAGTTATTCCATTCTTTATTATTTTGTTGGAATAACCTGTCTATGTGGATTATCACATGCATGGTGAATGATCCTTTGTATTCATTCCTTATTAAATTGTGAAAATGATCTGTTTACGTGGATTATGATGAAAGTCATAATAAAAGCATTAGACTGATGAAAATCATGGGTATATATAGTATTAGTAAGTGTTATGATGATTTATGTTGGTTATTATGTGAAAACATGAAAGTTTCTTAGAAATCACAAAGGGATGAAAATTAGATTTTGGTAAAAATGGAACATGAAATTCAATTGACCATATCTCCTATTATATTTTGAATTTTTGAGTGTGGTCAAGTTTTAGGGTTAGATCTATGAGTTTTCTAACTTATCCAAGTGGAATCACTGGAAAAGGGGTTGTAGATTTTCGTGTGGATTGATTTTTACAAAGGAGTCAAAAATTGCAAAGTACCAAAAAGCTACTGCCCATAAATTTAAAAGGGCATTTTCGGCCACTTAATTTGTGAGAAAAATTCCGGCCTTTTGGGACATAGAAATATATGGTATAAAGTACCTCATGTCCAAAAATGAGCTCATTCCGACTTAAAATGAGCAAGTTATGAGCATTTCAATATTTAGGTTTTTTTGACGAAAAATGCTATAACCGGAGTTCTATAACTCCGATGACCATAAAATTTAAACTGGAAGCTCACGTTAACATGTGTAAGATCCTGCCAAGATTTGGAAATTTCTGAAGTTAAAATTGATATAGCTAATTTCTTAAGGAATTAATTAGAAATTCATTTTTGAAAAATACTTAAGGGAGTTGAAAAATTATAAAAAAAATACTTGTTGTGTATGAAATATATGTATATATGTTTGGAGAAAGGATAGAAAAATAATAAGTTGATTTGGTAATTTTTCATGAAAATGGTTTAGTTACAAACATATGAGTTAAATATGTTATGTGAAGATGAAGAATTGGTAAATATGATTTTAGGGCTTGAAAATCCTATATGAGGTATATGCAGATTTTTGATGAGTGATTTGATCATTGGTGATGAAATCTTATGAGTATGAAATTTTTGAATGATTAAATGCATTGTTTGGTAAAGTGTAAACAATTAAATTAAATTGTTTATAAGTTTAAGAAGTGATTAAAATATTGTTATAATATTAATAATATTAGATTATGAGTAATTTAAGTGATGGATAATATTTGGATAAATTTAAAGTCTTTAATATTTATCCTAGTTTTCGTTTGATTAATGCTTATATTATTGTCATCATCCTCGTGTTTATAATGTGATGAAAGTCATCTTTGGCTTACGTGCAGAGATGGACTTGGTATGATTATGACCAGGGATTATTCGGCATAATCAGGACCTGTAATGTTATAAATGATGTGGTAAAAGTCCTCAGTGGCCTGTAGTGCATTGATGGACAGTTTTTGGTATGATTATGACCAGGGATTATTCGGTATAGTCATGACCATTGATGATTAATGAATATCCTTGGCCCGTAGTGCAAGGATGACTCGATGACGTGGTTTATTTATTAAGTTGAGTCTCAACGATAAAAAAAAATTGATGAGAACATTTTAAACCATAGAAGATAGTAGATATCATGCTTTACTTGACTCTTCTAATGGATTGTGTATTTAAACTTGATGTCTATTATATTTTATCAATTTATCATTGTTGAAGGCTAAGTATAATTTATTCTGCATTATCTTAGTCATAATAATTCTTATTTGGCTAGTTGAGCTCACCCCTTTCTTTCACTGTTCTCTTCAGGAAATGAGAATATAGCTGGGACTAGTCGAGGAATGGAGTGACGGTCCAGATGATAGCATTAGTAGTCCTTACTATGGCATGACATGACATGCAATATATAATTGTATTGAGGACCTAAGATGTGTGTGTCGTATTTTATATGTCACTTAATAATTGATTTTGGTGAACAACATTAGGGTGATGAGAACCCATCCCTGAAAGCGTCAAAAGTGCACCACAGTAAAATGAAGAGAACAGAAATCTTCTCGTGTCCCTTTGGAGACTTTAAATATTTGATGTTGTACTTTATATGGCATGTATTAATTTAAGTATGAATATTGTCGTATTATATACGTTACAATATTTGTATTAAAACTCACAGTATATATGTCGTCGTATTTTGCACGACTGTTGTATAATTAAGTTGTATTTGAATTTTGTACCATGTATCTGGCGACTCAAGAGGGGTGATCTATACCTATTTTGGGGGGGGTCACAGCCAGTCTTGGAACTTCTTAGTTCATTTAGAACTCTTCAAGTCCAGCAGACTTGGTACTTCTTAGTTCACTAAGAACTCTTCAAGTCCAATAGACTTGGAACTTCTTACATCACTTAATGATTGTTGAGTTCTTGAATGGTGCTACTAAGTTGCCGTTAAGCTTGTGTTCGAAAGAACTGAGTAGCTGAGCAAGCTTTCTTTTCAGATCGTAGAGTTGAGCGTTGAGTGTTATTTAGCTTTTCGTTGTGTACTTGCTTACTTCTTGCATCTACATCTAATTTGTATATAAGGTGCCTTTGAAAATGTATCCGTTCGAAGGCATCCGTTGAAGCATTAAATGAATTTAATATTTCTGAGTACTAATGGTGACTTTTTAGAAATCTTCTGTCCAGCCGTCTGGCCCATTGACACCGTAGACTGTTATCTCACCTAACACCTGAAAAGGTGTTTTTAGCTGACATGTTGTACTTTCCTTAGCTTCTTCAATACGTTTCTTCGTTCTATACTAAGGATGGATGTTGGGTCATTGGGATTCCCGAGAGTCTCAACGTCTATAATCCATTCCACATTTGTTAAATTTTATTCTTCAACAAATGGACAAAGCTCGATGCTTCTGATGCAAACAGATGATGCACTACAATCATAATCGTGGCGTCTTGCCACCTTGATGCTTGATTTGGTACTGATAAAAGAGAACACTACGATTTCTCTTAAGCAATAGTAGACTACGATCTTTGCTTGCTTAACTTGCAGACTCCACGCTTCTAAGAACACACTACGATTCTTGATTTGGCTCGGCAAGCATTTGGACCAACTCTATGATTCTGAGTAAGGCCCTCCAAAGCAGACAAACTACGATTCTTGATACTCTCCGATTCTGCCTTGGCTTCTGCAATCTTTTATTTGGCTTGACAGACTACGATTCTGTTGAAAGCCTATCTATTACATCTCAAGAGATAGATCAACGTAAAAGCTTTGATCCTTTCTTTTATACATTCATTTACAGATTAATAAACATTAAGGCACAGATCAACCTAACAATTTTGATCTATCACTAAGTCCTGGTACATGTATTCCTTGAAGGACTTTACATATAAGCATGATTATTTACTTTCAACATCAAATTTAAATATGAAATTTCCCAACAATCTCCCCCTATTTGATGTTAACATAACCAAGGAGATTTGTATCATGATCATCAATTTCTAGATGCAGTTGCTAGAAAGTAAATATGACATAGTGTTTCAGTGAGCAGCTGAAATCTCTAGAGAATAAGCATGAATTTATTGATATTTGTAAGGATAGATATTACAATAATGCTTAGTTACATCAATAAGAAATAAATTCCAACGTATCTCTATTTCTTCTGCCTTTTGCTCATTTGAGGATTGGCATGCTCTGCAACTCTCCTTCTCCTGCTGACTTCGTCTCTCTATGCAATGTCTTCCATCTCTCTTTGACTTAGCCATTCTCCATGATCGTGTCTGTTCATGAATGCAAGATTTCCAATTAGCATGTTTAGGCAAGTAGTGGTTACTCCTTGTGAGCTAGAAGATGGCCCTTGACTCTCTAGTGGTTGTGCCATTAGAATTGGTTGGCGCTGCTGCTGTTCGGATCGTGGAGTCTGATGGTGAGGTTATCTTGTGGGAGGACTCCTTGAAGACTGAGAAATTTGCTTTCCTCTTCCTTTACCTTTCTCTCATTCCCTTTTATTCTCCCCCTTTATGTCAGCATCAAGGGTTTGAATGTCTTCAGACAGATGATTCATTTCTTAGACAAGCTCATATAGCTGATTCCTGGATTGAGCATTGTCTTCACGGTTTTCTTGAACCAGAGAATCAGTTCGAGATCTGTTCTTTTGTAGAATAGCCAAGACATTTTCTGTTTGTTGCATTTGACCCATTAAAAATTCTTGGAATTCTTTCATTGAGGTTTGTAGACTTGAGAGACTTTCCATCATAAGTGTATTTTGAGATTCCTGAGTCTTCTGCAGAAGGAGAACTGCTTCCTTGTGCTTCTTGGCATCCTGAAAGTGAATTTGATCCCTTTCATTGATATTGTGGATCATTTCTTTGATGATCTCCCTAAGCTTCTTTGTAAGCTTAGTACTTAGATTGCTAGGGAGGGTGTTGGAAACATCGATTAAATGGTTCAGCCTCATATGAATAAGCTCATAATGAGTTTTAAGATCTTCTTGAATGTCTTTGGTCACTTTCTGTGAAGCATCTGACAACTCAGATTTTGTGGGAAGATCTGACAGAAGCTCTAGTATTTGTTGGGTACCTGGAGAAGAGGTTCTTGTATTTTGGTTTTGCAGGTTTTAGAGAGCAAGAGCAAGATCAAAATAATTGTTGGTTGAGGAGGAAGGTATGTCCAAAGGAGGTTCAGGTACGGGTGTTTGAGTTGTGGGAGGAGAGGCTATTGAAGCTAGTGACTCTACGATATGAGCATGAACAATATTTGTAGAGTGAGAGATGTTACCAATATAAAATTAGGCATATTTGGTTCAGCAGTTGCAAAATGTTGGGATTCTATAATTGGAAATTGGTTTTGTGGGTGAAGTATCACTTTCAACCATCTTGGGTATAATAAGTTTTACATGGAGATAATGTATGATCAATAAAGAATTTACTGCTTCTAGTAAAAGAAGAGAAATGTCCTATGTGATTCGATAAATGACAACCAAGTAGTCCTTGGCCAAGGTAGAATGAAATTAGAAAAGAGTTTCTAATTTTCATTATTTGGTGTTGTGCATTTAAGAGTCGAAATACATATAATTAAATAAAATAAGACTTGACAGTAATTTCATGTCTTATATTTAATTGGGACATTGTATGGTGGAAGGATTGAATTATACGGTAACTATTTACTCAAAGGTTCTTTTATGATTAATGTTGAAATCTATATTATCTGGAAAGTCGTTAATCGCTAGGAAGGTTTATCCCTATTGTAGAATAAATATTTTTTATTTAAATAAATTAATAGTTTAATTTATTTATTTAAATAAGATTAGAATTGTTCTAATTGATTTATTCACAACCAGTTTAATATGGAGAACCTAAAGAGTCACACCACAAAGGAAGAATAATTATTTAAGAAGTTAATGGCATAATCGCAATAATAAGTTAAGTATATTTAATTTAATCTATGGTGATAGAATAAATTAAATAGTTTAATATTTATTATTTAATATTTTAAAAATATTAAATATAAATTAATAAGTGGAGTTTTATTATTATTATTATTATTTAATTCCTAAAGGAGTTTGGAAATTAATTAATAAAAGTACTCTCATATATATTCCTAATAAGATTAGGAGGTTAAATTAATTAAAAGAGTTTAATTAATTATCCCTAATAAGATTAGGGAGCTTAATTAATTAATTAATACCCTATTTTCTAATTAGATTAGAAGGGTTAATTGATATCTTTATAAAAGGAGTCTTATATCAGATATCAATATAGACGTGATTCCAATTTTGGAGAATACGCTCTTTTTCTATGAGAGATAGAAAAACTGGAGTTTTGTCAAATACACATCTTCTTGAATTTTTCTTCTTCCTTGGTGGCTAACGTTGATCAAAGGAAGGAACCAAATTCGGTAGATTCAAGTTGAACGCGAAAAGGATTTGGAAGTGAACTTGTACCTGAAGAAACTCGAATCTTCAAGGGTATGATTCTTGTTCTTTATCTTTTCGTTTAATTAATAATTGTGCATAAAGGATGATCCGGGTATATGGTTTGTAAAATTTTAAAACTCTGATTTTCCATGCTTCCGCTTATTTTGTGCAATTTAATTGCGTTCATGAATATTACAAACCTAACAGTGGTATCAAAGCCAAACCTTTATGCAAATTATTAATTATTTTAATTTGATATGTATATTGATATGTGTTTAGAAAAGTTTAATTGGGTATAATTTGTTGCATAAAATTTATTAAAAAAAAGGGATATCGCAAAGACTGTTTTTTTTATTTTCCGAAAAAAACGATTCACGGATATATCATATGTATCATATAATCATGTATTATCCTATGATATATCATATGATCTTGTTTCCTGCAAGGAATTTATATATATAATAATCATATTATATATATATATATATATATATGTGTGTGTGTGTGTGTGTGTGTGTGTGTGTGTGTGTGTGTGTGTGTATGTATGATATGGGCGAATTAGTATTTTAAAGCCACTTGGAGATTCATGATTATATGTAACTTACACGCTAATCAAGGTAGGATAATTATATATATATATATATATATATATATATATATATATATATATATATATATATTCTTAAAAATTTTATAATTAAAATAAAAATTTATTTTAATCTTAAAATAAAAAAAGTTTATTTTAATTTTAAAATTAAATTTTATGCTAACTAATTAGAGTTGGAATTGGATTCCATGACAACTAATTGGAGTTGAAATTGGATTCCATGTTTCCTAAAATAAAGGAGTTTATTTGTGAATAGGAAAGTGAATCCAAGTTTCCTTAAATAAAGGTGTTTATTTAGATATGGAATAAGATTTCATATTATTTAAAATAAAGGAGTTTATTTGTGAATAGGAAAGAAAATCCGTGTTTCCAAAATAAAAGAGTTTATTTTGACTTGGAATTGGATTCTATAATTAATTAAAATAAATGAGTTTATTTTAATTAAAGATTTTGATTAAAATAAAATAGTTTATTTTATTCAAAATAGGATAAATTAAAATAAAAGAGGTTTATTTTGATTTAAATTTGGATTAAAATAAAGGAGTTTATTTTGATTCAAAATTAGATTTTATACTAAATAAATTTTCCCATTAAATGATATCAATATATATATTGAATGTTTATTATTCATGAGATGAATGTTATTTATTGATGCATATGGTGATGTGTATGATAATAAATGGGATTGATTATGGACTATTGACCAATGTGATTGGATTTTATTTTAGTTGGATGCATGAATGTATGTGTTTTATTAAATGGGGTCTACGTATCTCGTATTCTCTAAGTTTTTTTCTTAACGTAAATTCTAACTCCCTCTTATGTACTTCCCCTCGATCGCACGATCAAGGTTTCTATTTATTTTAAATAGTTTTGTAATAGGAATAGTTATAATTAATTTTGAAGAATTGGAGATCAAGGAGCAAGGAGCGCTTGAAGACCCGTTTGTAATGGAGCCCGAGTTTAAATGTAATAGTTATATTTAAATATTAATTCTTGCATGCCTAGGGTTTGACCTTTTGGTTCACTTGGTGGCTCTAGTGAACCAAACTAAAATAAGTCCATAATCAATCCGGGTAGAATATAGTATTCTATATATGCATGCTTATACTCTATATATTATATATTATGCAATCATGCTTCGCATGTTAATTAATATGACGTGTATTATATATATATATATATATATATATATATATATGTGTGTGTGTGTGTGTGTGTGTGTGTGTGTGTGTGTGTGTGTGTGTGTGTGTGTGTGTGTGTGCATGCGCGCTAAACAAGATGAGACAAATTAATAACAAACCTCTCAAATTTTTATATTAAGTTGTAACGTTCAAAGATATTTGGAATATCGAACGTCGTCTTCTAGCATGATAAAAACAATAGAGTATTGAATATTTAATATGAGTTTGTTGTGCACATACAAGGCAAGTATTAAATATTTAAGATGTTATTTTTATTACATATGATGTTTATAAGGAATTGAACATTACTACTTTATTGTGCACACACAAGGGCTGTAGTTTTCTCTTCACTTATATAGAAATGTTGGGTCTGACTGAACTTAAATTATTTTAGTTCGGATGTGCACACACTTGACCATTATGATCTAAGAGGCAAAATACAAGGAGTTGCATAGTTGATGTAATTGACAAGAGTTGTTTACCTATTTATTTATATATAGTTTGTTGTGCACACACAAGGCTATATACATTTGAAATGGGATCCTTATTCTCACTAGCATCTCTTTAATTAGATATTGTCGAACTATATATATTGAGAGTAATATAGTTTGAAGAAAATAGTGGGAGATACCAATTTAAAACAAGACCTAATTTATATTAGTAATTAATAAAAGAATGTATGCTAAAATATTGTTAATTACAAATTCATTTATAGAATTTTACAATGTCTAAATTACTATCACTGCGAGCATATTAGATGCTATTTAACCTGGACCGAATTAAACGGATTGGTTAAGGAAATTGAGAATAGTTCTCACGGCTAAAAAGCTATCTTATGTCCTTAATACGCCTATCCCTGCAATGGTTGCAGACAATGCCTCTGAGGAAGAGATTACTACTTTTAGAAAGTGACAAGATGATGCACAGTTGGCTCAATGCATCATGCTTGCATCCATGAGTAACGAGCTTCAGCGTTAGCATGAAACTTTGGATGCTCCTACTATACTCCTGCACATCAAGTAATTGATGGTGAGGAAAGTAGGACTGATATATATCAAATATCTAAGGAGCTCTTCCGATCTAGAATGACCAATGACACTATAGTACAGATAAAAGTCCTTATCATGATCAATTTGATTGAACAATTAGGACAACGGGTTTTGTCATGAATGGAGAGTTGAGCCAAGATTTGTTCTTGTAGTTACTCCCGGACTCCTTCTCACAATTGTTGTAAATTTTTCATATGAACAAGCTAGATATCAGCTTCGTTGATTTGCTTAACATGTTGAAAAATGTTGAGAATCACTTTTCAACCAAGAAAGACCAAGTCTTACTGGTAGGGGTCAAAGGATCTTCTAAAAAGAAGAACAATTCTAAGAAGGTAAATAGAAAGTCAAAAACAAAGGATAATAAGAATAAAACTGATACGGATAGCAAAGGAGTTTGTTTCCACTGCAATAAGCCTAGACACTGGAAAAAAACTACGAGAAGTATCTTGTAGAGGCTAACCAGAAGAAGCTTAGTGAAGCTACGGTTACAAATACAAATTTGTTCATGATTTAAAATAAATTTTTCTTTAAGTCAAGGTTCTACTTGGGTATTGAATAACGACTTTGGTTATAATAAATATAGATTTATGAAGGGACCAAGCAGAAGTAGAAAGCTAAACAAAGATAAGTAATCCTATATGTAGGAAATGAAGCAAAGGTTGCTGCATTAGCCATAGAAACTTATAGTTTAGTATTGCCTACGGGAAAATCTATTAAGTCAATAAGTTGTTATTGTATTCTTGTTCTCATTGGAAACATTATTTCCATTTTATTATTGGACAATGAAATCTTTGGTATCATATTTAAGAACAATTGTTGTTCTATTTATAATAATAATGTTTTGTATAGAACTGGTAATGGAATTTGTATACTTGACTTACGTGAAAATATATTTTGCAAATTGAGAGTATAAGAAAAGGAGATAATCATTCAAATAGTTGAATGTGAGTTTTTGCTGAAATACAAGTGTGAATTATTTGAAAGGTTCAAAGAATTTAGAAATGAAACAAATTGGCAAAGTATTAGGATTCTTTGATCGGATCAAGGAAGGAATACTTGTGTAATGAGTTTCTAGATCATCTCAAATGGTTTTCTCACAATGGACGCCTCCTGATACGTAATAATTGATTGATGTATCTAAAAAGAAAAATTGAACCTTGTTGGACATGGTGCAGTCCATAATGATATTACCGACATTCTGATATCCTTCTAGGGTCATGCCCTAGAAATGACTGCATATCTACGAAAAAGGTAACCTCAAAATTCAACCCCAAGAATCTATAAGAGTTATGGACAGGGAGTATTCCTAATCTTAAGTATGTTAAAATAAGGGGTTGTCCAACTTATGTGAAAAAGGTTTCGAAGGATAAGCTTGGGACAAGATTTGACATGTACAGATTTGTGGTACATCCTAAAGTAAGTTTAGAATATATGTTCTATAATCCTACTTAGAAAAAGGTATTTGTTGTGAAACACGCTACCTTTTAAGATAAAGGTGTTTATCATTAAAGGGGCTAGTATGAGGATAATAGATCTTGAAGAGTTCAAGAACCACAAAACACTATAAGTGAAATTAGAGGAACCTGTAGATAGAACTATTGTACCTGGCAAGACAAATAATCAGAATCGAATAAGTACCGAATATACCTAGGAGGTATAGATTCATCATAGATGATGATGATGATGAGGTACGCATCATAAAAGATGATGATCCAGTTACATAAGACGAGGTAAGAGTTGTAGACACTCAGAGAAATGGATTGAAGCAAGTTTCTCAAAAAATGAAACATTCGTTTTGATGAAACAATCAAAAGAGTTTGATTTTAAAAGGAACGGAGATATACACAAATATTTGTTTCTAACGGAAATTTATTTTGAGTGCCTAAGTGATATACACTGTTTGAATTATACTGATCTTTTCTATTTTGTTTCTAACAGAAATATAATTTGATTTTAAGAAACGAAAATAGTTGGCTACATAAATATTTTGGGCTAAAAATTCTATTGAGATATCAGTGTTATATACAACATACTTTTGCACTATCATACTTGAAAAGTTATTCTATTATTCTTGGTGCAATTTCTCGACTGTTGTGCAATTAAACTCAGATTAATTTTCAGTGAATTTTTGTGAGCTATAAATTGGTGATATCTTTTTACTCTTTGATTATTACATACATTAGTTGAGCCTTGCATTGTTAAATTGCTTATTTGCTTTGATCATTAGACCTCTATATTTGTAATCTTCTTATTTTATACTAAGTGTTGTCTAAAGGAATTTAATCCAGGTGGATTAAGAATTATTTACAAACAGGTTCAAGGAAACATAGGTGCTTAAGGGGTGCATTGGTGCACAAGGAGCAAAAGTGCTCAAGTGAATTATTGTAATTCAAAGTGTTGATAGAATTTATTTTGTAAAAAGAGTCGATTTAAAGAAATAAAGTGAGTCTCCAATACTAGTTGGTATCGAACGTGGACTAGGCTATTATTATAGAGGGTTATAGCTGAACCACATAAAAAATCTCAATGTTCATTTTATTAATTGCTCACAAAAGTTAGTTAATTATTTTGATAATTAAAATTTAGATATTTGCATTATCTTAAGAAAATTCATTAACACCAAGTATTTAAACAAGGCTATACATTTAGCAAGTTGTTTTAATTAAATAATAAAATCAAAGAATTAATCTAGTAGGCCATATTAATTCAGCAAGCTACATTCATTAATATAGCAGGCTGAATTCTGTAGTTTTATTTAAAGTTTAAAAATTGGTCATAGTTTGTTCTCACACTTATTCAACCCCCCCTTTCTAAGTGTGCCTTATCTAAATTTCAACTTTGTTCGGGTTCCATGCTTTTTGGGACTGCACGACAAAAGCTCTCCTCGACTACGATTTGTCTTGTCTGCGTACAAACCTTTTTTGTAAATCGCTCATCATCATAGGACTTGATTTTGCTACAATACAAAATTGAGCTATATGGCATTCCTTTCCACAACTGTAACATACCTTGGATGTCTGTGAACAGTTTGGGCTGATGTGTCCTTCCTGTTTGCACTTGAAACATTTAACTGGTGCTCGCTCTCCTCCCCTTGAAACTGATGATGGTGTGAATATTATTAAATAAGAATTTAAATAAATAAAATTTTTATTATGTGATATTTGATTTCATAAGTAAAATTTTGACGTGTAATGTTGTGATTTGTATAATAATGAATATATGATTATTTATTATTATATATTAATAAATTAGTGAATATAATGTATAGGAAAGGAAAAAAGAATTTAGCGAATATAATATTATATATTTTGATTAAAGAATAAATTGTGAAAAAAATTTATTTAATAAAAGATGAATGAGTCCATATTAAAATAATTTATATAATTATTTTAATATGGTGGGCTTAGTATATTAAATTTAGGTATACAAAATATTTTGTATACGTTGAATAGAATGTATTAAAATAAGTTGTGATAATAAATTATTTTTATATAAAATAAATGTATTACATTAAATAAAATATTTTATTTAATGTATAATTTCCATTTATTTAGAAAAGATTTTTGATATAATATTTAAAATGTAATCATTTCCTACGCGATAATTACGGAAGGTAATATAAATGCAATATATGAATATATGGGATATAGAAAGCATGAGCTGCAAAAATAACTAGGCCTGGTGAGTCAGTATATCTAACAAGCCAAGTAGGTGGCGACATAGCTAAGGCTGAGTCATAAGACTCTAAGCATGAGGTGGACACTCCTTAAGCCTTCAGACATTCCACTAAGCAAGTAAACTCTAAAATTGTTAAATCAGTGTTATGCTCTCTCATTCCTCTCTTTTCCATCCGTTCCATTTTTCTTTCTTCATTATCTGTTAAACTCTTAAACATCCTAAGTCATCGAAATTTTCCTAATTTCAATGGATTGGCAAGGAGTTGAAGTTGGATACTTAAATTAGAGAAGGGCTGGGGTAAGGCCAGCTTAAAAGAGGATGTATATTCAATCAATTACAAGCTTGGAACACGAATTTGGTTGTTTCATTAAGCAAGTAAGTTGGATTCGAGGGGAATTCTAGCAACAAGGGGTAAACTTAGAAGCAAAAAAAGGTATATACCTCATCTCTTCTATGTTTTTATTTATGAATGAAAAAAAATTAGTTGATAATGAAAATAGTTAATAATATGAATTGGTTAACTATGTATGCTTAACTGAAGTATTAGTAATTGATTATGGTTATAAAAAGAGCTAATTGATGTAAATGAAATGGAGTAGAAACCTGGTTCAAATGAATTAAATTTGATGTATAACAATTAGAAATCAAAGGTAGCATCATCATAGTGTATAACATTCTGGGATTCTGCAGAGCGCGAACACTGCCAGTGTGGCACTGCTGCGATGATATTAGGTTTAAAATGGGCACAGCTACGCCACTGTTTCACGAAGAAAACCAAGAAGGCGCGGCGGTGCTGCGCCGTTTCATAGGCCAATAACAGCGCAGCCGCGCTGATGCTGTTGAGTTTTAAAAAAATGAAACAAACAGATTGTTTAATAAAGGGACTTGGATGCACATGTATAATAGCTTTCAAGACTTGATGAAGAAAACATAAGGAAGCAAATTAGAGCTTGTATAAATTGATGAAATTCAATTGTAAAATTCTAAATATCAAATCAAATGAATATTTAAAAGAATGGATCAAAGCTTCTAGAACTCTGTGGTTATAAGCTGTATTTGCTATCACAGAATCTGAGTACTGTATTAACATGATAGGGAATGGATAGAGTTACCAAATCTTGGGTCTGGGCTGGACAGGGAGTAGCACAGCTGTGCCACTCCCAAGTCAAAGGCAACGCAACTGCGCCGAGCTGTAGAGCTGCCAAGACAAGTTGTATATAATTTGGGCTTTGGGATATGTAAGCATGAGTCTTCTAATATGTATTACATTAAACATGAGATGTTTAGCATGATCTAGCATGGAATGATGATATCAAAGAAAAGTAGAATAAGAAGTTTTCAAATAAAATACAATAAACAAGAGTAAGGATCATAATAAGCAAAGTAATTATATTTGATATGTATAACTGATGTGGCTTGTATATACACTTGATTGTGTAGGATTCACAAGACACAGGTAGCAGCTATAAGCTGTAATCTACTCGGAAGGTAATTCCTCTATTTCTATTTGCTACTTGCTCTTGATTTTAATTACATATACTCATTGCAACAATAAAGAATGTTGACATGCATGTTACTTGCTATAAATTGGGAACATCAAATTATGAACATATTTGGTTCAGTTATAGAACTCAATTTGTGATATGTGATATATCAAGTATGTGGAACATATATTTATTTGAAACTGATATTTATGTTGAGCATGAAATCGTATAATTGCTTTAAATTGAGATATATGTTGAGCATGAAACTTATGTGCTATGTGTGACATGAAAACTGCTAGATTTGTTGAGCTGTCAAGCTCAATGTTGCAAAAATAAATTTTTTGCATGTTAGCGATACAATGCAAAAATACTTGTTATTTGGATGACATAGAAAAGATGGCGTACAAGAGAATCATGTTTTCTTTATTTTGAAACTTAGATGGTATCATGATAATGATGTACAAGTATACATATGTGTAAATTCCTGAAATATTCAATAAATAAAGTATTTGTTTTGAAACAAGAATGTATTGTGGTGAATGTTTGTATGTAGAATTATACAGGTAGAACATCAATACAGAAGATGTTAAGTATTGATAATTGAACTCTTATAGTTCATTTATTCTGATTATATTGGGAATCATGAAGGTTGCGATTCAGATAACGTAGGAAAAGAAAGATATATAAAAGAAGTTTTAATTATACGTATTTTTTCAGTCGATATTGCATCTAATTTTGATATAAGGCTGAACTTAAATAGTATTGAACGCACAATGTCGAGACTAATATTAATCCTAATATTGGGTTAAGTTGGTCCCGATTTTGGGGTTGTCACATAACCAAACTAGAATAAAAGTTCATAATCAATCCGGGCATAATATAGTATTCTAGATGCATGCTTATACTATGTGTGTGTGTGTGTGTGAAATTATATTAAGTCTGAAGTGTTTAAAGATATTTGGAATATCTGATAAGTGGTATTTTTACTTACTTATTGAATACCAATTCATGCGAATTGTGCCCATCTCAAGTACATTTTATTGTGTTTTAGTTGCATTTCTTGTTATTTTGCATTGTATTTACTTAAAACTCCTTTTGGTGAATAAGTGCAGGAATTGGCTTAATTTTGGTGGTATTAGAGGACACGAGGCGAATGGACGCGTGAAAGTAAGGCACATGCGGGGGAATGCATGGCATGAAGGTGCAATAGAGCAAGGAGATCAAGTATGGAAGAAGATTAAGCATGAATGAACAAGTAGTAAGAAAGAAGCAGCAAGATGGCGTAACCATAACTGAAATTTACAAATCAGAAGTCGCGTGGTCGCTGCGCAAGAAGATGAGCATGGAAACGCGCGCTACATGCAAGTACCCACCCTGTATTAATCGACGACTCCATCAGAAGTCACGCGATCATGCGAGCATGTCAAGCATAGGAAACGCGCGCCCGCGTGAGGACTCGATTGGACAGGGCAAGACATTCTGCAAGTCTCGCACCCGCGAGATATACCGAGAGCGCGCTAATGGTAGTACAATCTTGATGTTTGTGATTTTGTTTTATTCTAATTTTAATTAAATAATGTGTACTTGGTTTTTAAAAAATTATTCTGGCGTGTGTCAGAGGCAGGATTGAGACTTTTGACGTATTTTTCATATTGTAATTAGGGTTTACACCTTGGGAGAGATTCCAACAGAGAACAAAGATAAAACGTCTACTTCTCCAATTCTTCTTGGGATTCTCTATCATTGTGGATTTTCATTATTATCTACTGGATTTCTATGAGGATTTAAGCGTTTATCATTGGTTTTTATTCAGCGATTAGGTTTAATCGTTTTATCTTTCTTATTTCAATCGTTTGCTTATTGATCATGTTTAGCGTTGATCTCATAATGGCTTTTAGTTCAGCTATGAACTAAACTCCATTATAGGATTCTAACGAATTTTAATATGTAGTTTGGTTGCACGCTTAAATGCTAGGGTTGTTTTGCATATCATATGGGATATTTATCATGATTGTTTTACATGTATGAATGCTTGATCACCATTCGTCTCAGTATTTGTATGGAATTGACAATGAACATGCAAGCATGGATTGTAATCATGATAACATGCGAATATGGGGCTGTTGTATATAGCTTGCGTAATTTGTGAACCAGATAGACATATAATGTTTCACCGTATGAGCAAGAGTAAGGGTTTGTGCTTAAAATCAATATAATTACAATTTCATGTAGACATATAGTGATTTTGGTTGTATTGGTGATTACATGGAGTCTAACATCTGTAGATGTTGTGTAAGTAGGTTATAGTGCATTGAAAAATGGTTATAACTCTATTCGTGCTCTTGGCTATTTTCCTGTGATATGTGAACACTTCTTTCATGATAGTGGCGATTAGATGAAATATTAAATGAAGTTAAGGTCCCATTATTTTCAGATTATATTTATTCCATTTGTATTCTTATTTTTAGTTTGTATTCACAATTAGTTTAATTCAACACTTTTAATCATTAGTCTAAGCATATAAATACGGTGAGTTAATTGATGCATGATAGTTTAAGTTTAACAACTTTCTCTGTGGGATCGATACTTTACTTACTCTGTATTATTTGTTGACACATGTATGTTTGCATGAGTTAGAGCTCTTTTATTAGAACTATAAAAGAGGTAACAAGTTTTGGGCGCCATTGTCGGAAAAAGACGTTAATTTAAATAATCATCATTAGTTTAAAGCTATATTGTATGACTTAGACAAGTCTGATCATTTCTTATTTCTATTTTTGTTTCGTTTTTCATTTCAGGTACTTGTAGATTTTTATGTACACGCGGTCATCCAACTCAAAGAATTAACACCAAAGACAAGATAACATAAACTAAGAGGTTGAAAAGTGAGCGTGTCAGTGAGAAATTTGCAAGCAAGCTAGAGAGTACTACAAGTCAATGATGGCGAAAGAACCGAGACTTGAGCAAAGAGAAGAAGATCTCGCCTCTAAGGGAGTATTCCATGCCAAACATAAATGGACTATAATTGAGCATAGTCAAACCCATGATAATAGCCTAATACCTTTGAGATCAAATCGGCACTATTCGATGGTGCGTAACTCGGTCTCATTTTGGGGTGCTACTATATGATGATCCAAATGAACACTTATTGAGCTTCATCATCGAGAGATCTGCGATACATTCAATATACGGTGGTGACGGAGGACGCCATTAGACTACGACTATTCCCATTTTCACTGAGAGATAAGGCGAGGAGTTGGCTACATTCTTTGCCGTCAGGGTCAATAACCACATGGGAGGACTTAGCACAGAAATTCTTAGCTAAGTTCTTTCCAATGGCTAAGACTGCAAAGATGAGGATGGCTATCTCTCGCCTCGAGCAACAACAGGAAAGTCCTTATATGAGGCAATGAGCGTTACAAAGAGATGCTCGTAAAATGTCCACATCACTACAGATGCCGATTGATGGTGATCAACCCTTTTATAATGGTTTGGGATGGCAATGAGACCAATTGTGGATGCAAACCAAGCAGAGGAGCATTATGGGCAAAGAGTTATGACGAGGCCTATACGCTTATCGAGACTATGGTCATGAATGACTATCGTAACCCTACAAACTTCGATGCCACAAACCCAAGGTTTTAGGTGTGTTGGAGGTAGATGCGATTACTCAATTTGTTTGCATGATGGCAACTATGGCTAAGAAAATTGATATTTTGGCAGATAACAAAGTGAAAATAGTTGCCTTCGTTTGTGAGATTTGTGCGGGGTCACACTCCACGGATCAATGTGCTATCACTTGACCAAGATTAATGTGAGTAACTACATACCAAAAGACCAAGGTCAATTTCGTAACACATACCACCCCAATAACCGAAATCATCCAAACTTTAGTTGGTCTAATAACCAAGGACAACAACAAAATCAATTTTAGCCAAATCAACAATTCAAACCATCATTCATCTCAAATGGCATAGTTTACACCAAACCCACCGCTTCCACCGATTTTTCTCAACAACAACAACATCACACTCCAAACCGCACCACAAACGAAAAAGAAATCGAGATGGAGGAGATGATGTTGAAATACATGGCAAACACTCAAGTCATGATCAAAAGCCAAGCAGTGGTTATCAAGAATCTTGAGACTCAGATGGGGCAGATGGCGAGCATGCTTAATAGTAGGCCACAAGGTTCATTGTCAAGTAACACAGAGACAAATCCTAGAAGAGAAGGGAAGGAGCAGTGCCAAGCGATCATATTGAGATCAGAGAAAGATTTGACAGGTTCTGCAAGTCGCGCGCCCGCACCCAATAGTACTAAGGAGGTCATGCGACGCCAAGAAGGCAGGCAGTGAGTGACTCAAGAGGAGAAAAATCTGAAAATTTCGAGGCTCAACAGATGAGAAAGATAAAGCAAATTCGTAAGAGAAGGTCAAGAATCCAGTATAACCACTGCACCCTCAAGTACCATATCCGCAGAGGTTAATTAAGCAGAAAGAAGACAAACAGTTTAGCAAGTTTCTGGAGGTGTTCAAAAAGCTGCAGATCAATATCCCTTTCACCGAGGCATTGGAACAAATGCCAAGCTACGCAAAGTTCATGAAAGGTATATTGTCAAGGAAGAGAAGATTAGATGAGTTTGAAATGGTAGCCTTGATGGAGGAATGCAAAGATGAAGGTTTCAATGAAAACTACCTCCAAAGCTCGAAAGATCCAGCAAAGCCTTCACAATTCCGTGCACAATCGAAAAGATGAGCTTTAGCAAGTGTTTATGTGATCTGGGGGCAAGTATAAATTTAATTCCCTTGTCAGTGTTCAACCAGTTGGGATTGTCGGCTCCAAGGCCGAAAAATATTTCACTTTAGCTCGCTGACAGATCCATCAAGTATCCACGGGGAATTGTTGAAGATGTGTTGGTTAAGGTGGACAAGTTCATTTTTCCAGCTAACTTTATCATCCTAAATTTCGAAGAGGACAAGAGTATACCGATCATACTAGGAAGACCATTTTTAGCCACAGGAAGGACTCTGATAAATGTGCAAAAAGGGGAACTCACGATGCGCGTGCATGATCAAGAGGTCATTTTCAATGTCTTCAAGGCCATGAAATTCCCAACAGATGAAGAAGACTGTTTCTTAGTTGATTGGGTGAATCGGGTTCTAAATGATGACATATAGAGTCTAGTGGACTATGAACCTTTGAGGAATATCACTGATGAGAACTCAGATTTAGAAGATGAGGAATTCAACGAATTTGTGCAATATCTGGATACCACTCCATAATTCAGGAGATTTAGACCACCTGCAGAGCCATTGACAAAAGCTGGGGAAGCCTCAATAAAGTTAAAGCCATCTCTTGAGACACCTCCAGAGTTGGAGTTAAAACCACTCCCCGAACATCTAAGGTATGCATTTTTAAGCTCAGATTCGAAATTACCTGTGATTATTGCTTCTGCACTAACATCTTGTCAAGAAGAAAAATTGCTACGAGTGCTTCGAGAGTTCAAATCAGCTATTGGATGGACCATAGCAGATATCAAAGGGATCATCCCTTCATATTGCATGCACAAGATCCTGATGGAAGATGGTAGCAAGCCGACAGTTGAGCAACAAAGGAGGCTTAATCCGATAATGAAAGAAGTGGTTAAAAAAGAGGTACTGGAATGGTTAGATGCAGGAATAATTTATCCGATCTCGCATGTACCTCATGGGTGAGCCCAAAGACAATGTGTTCAAAAAGGGTGGCAATGATAATGTGACTAATGAGAATAATGAGTTAATTCCAACACTAACAAAGAATTCGGTGGAGAGTTTGCATGGATTACCGCAAGCTCAACAAAGCTACGAGGAAAGATCATTTCCCACTCCCATTCATTGATCATATGTTGATAGATTAGCGTGTCATGAGTACTATTGCCTTTTGGATTTGGATATTCTGCCACAATCAAATTATGATAGCTCCAGAAGATCGTGAAAAAACTACCTTCACATGTCCGTTTACACTTTTGCTTTCGTAAGGATGTCTTTTCGTCAGTGCAATGCTCCAAACCACGCTTTCGTAGATGCATGATGGCTATATTTTCGCATATGGTGGAATGTAATGTGGAGGTATTTATGGACGACTTCTCGCCTTCTGGGACTCATTTGATTTATGCCTTGAGAATCTAGTTATGGTTTTGAAGAGGTGCGTTGAAACGAATTTAGTGTCGAACTGGGAAAAATGCCATTTTATGGTCCAAGAAGGAATCATATTGGAACACAAGGTTTTGAAAAAAGGACTTGAGGTGGATAGGGCTAAGCTGGAGACTATTGAGAACTTGCCACCACCTACTTCAGTAAAAGGCGTTCGCAGTTTTTTGGGACATGTAGAGTTTTATCGCAGATTTATCAAGGACTTCTCCAAATTCACTAAACCACTATGCAGTCTATTGGAGGAGGATGCACAGTTTAGTTTTGATGACGCCTTACGCACAAAGATTTGAGCACGTAAAGAGAAAGCTAACTTCAAAGACCAAAGGATTATCGCACTGCATTGACTCGCCATTTGAGTTGATGTGTGACGCCAAAGGATTATGCCGTAGGGGCTATTTTTTGGGCAAATGAAAGGACAAGATATTTCATGTGATCTATTATGCCGCAGAAGACCTCACGGATGCACAATTGAACTATACCACCACAGAGAAAGAGTTATCGGCGCGGTATACACCTTTGATAAGTTTCGGCATATCCGATTGGCACAAAGGTGATAGTGTATACGGATCACGCGACAATTCGACATTTAGTGGCAAAGAAGGATGCAAAACCTCGTTTGATCAGATGGATTTTATTATTACAGGAATTTGACTTGGAAATCAAGGATAGAAAGGGGACTGAAAACCAAGTGGTGGACCACTTATCTCGACTCGAGAATCCGAAAAGGGAAGTAAATGACAACGTTATGATCAACGAATCCTTTCCGGATGAGCAGTTGTTTGTGGTGAAAGGGGAAGTGCCATGGTTCGCTGACTACGCGAACTACCTGGTAAGTAAGATGGTACCTTCTGACTTGGTGGGCTATCAAAAGAAAAAATTTCTGCATGATGTTAAATGGTATACATGGGATGAGCCTTACTTGTTTAAACAAAGGTTCGATCAAGTGATAAGAAGGTGTATTCCATATAAGCGAGACCGAGGGATTTTTGCAAGAGTGTCATTCTACTGTATGGAGGTCACTATGGTGGTGAAAGAACAACAGCTAGAGTACTACAAGCGGGATTCTACTGGCCAACACTTTTCAAGGATGCATACAGTTTTATCCAGCGGTGTGATAGATGTCAACGAGTGGGTAACATCTCTAAAAGAAATGAAATGCCTTTGAATACAATCCTTGAAGTAGAAATTTTCGATGTATGGGGGATTGATTTCATGGGACCTTCGCTTTTCCTCATGGAAATCTCTACATCTTGCTCAAGAATGGACTATGTCTCAAAATGGGTTGAAGTCGCAATTTTCCCACTTAATGATGCCAAGGTCGTACTCAAATTTCTACACAAAAGCATTTTCACAAGGTTTGGGACCCCAAGGGCTATCATTAGTGATGAAGGCGCTATTTCGCAATAAAGCGCTTTACGTACTTTGGCTGCTAATTATGGGTGAACTATCGCATCGCTACAGCTTATCACCCGCAAACGAATGGTCAAGCTGAAGTCTCGAATCAAGAAGTAAAGAGAATCTTGGAAAAAGTTGTGAATCCCACACAAAAAGACTGGTCGTTAAAGTTAGATGATGCAGTATGGGCTTATCGAACAACATACAAAACTCATTAGGCATGTCACCTTTTCAACTCGTGTATGGCAAAGCCTCACCACCTCCCTATGGAGCTAGAGCATAAGGCATATTGGGCATATACTAAGCTCAATTTTGATTTGACATCCGCAGGGAGAAAACGCTCTACTCCAAATTTCAATGAGTTAGATGAATTTAGATTACGTGCATATGAGAATTCAAAGTTGTACAAGGAGAAAGTGAATAAATGGCATGACCGAAAGATCATAGAAAGGACATTTGAACCGGGACAAAGGGTTTAGCTCTATAATTCCAGACTTAAACTTTTTCCTAGAAAGCTGAAATCGAGATGGTCAGGTCCATTTATAGTGAAGACTGTCTTTTCGCGTGGTGCAATTGAAGTATATGATCAGTTTCCAGACAAGCCTTTTAAGGTAAATGGCCAGCGATTGAAGCATTACTTTGGTGGCGAGGTGGATGACAGTAACGCCACCTCAATTCTCTCGCCGACATTAGATTCGAGACAACCAAGCTAATTGACTATAACTTAGCGCTTGATGGGAGGCAACCCATTATTTTTACCCCTATTTTCTTTTTATTCCTTTAGTAGAGTAGTAGTTAAATCAATTCTATTTCATGCCTGATAAATAATGTGTGGTGCATTCATGTTCATGTAGGTGTTTTTAATTGCACTCATCACTGATATGTAAATTGGACGCATACAAAGCATGCGAGCTCATGAAGTTACATCAGCGCCACACACAAAGCCAAAGGCTCGGAAGTCAGTAGCTCATAATTCCAGGAAAGTCACTTTCACCGGCCAAGGCCAAATTTATAAGAAAATTCACGCGGACGCCACGCTGACACAAGGGTTGAAAAATTTTTAAGTTTAAGAATCCGAGTGGTGGTCTACTTGTTCTCTCATGTGCCATAATATAAGCGTATTCTTCTGTTCTCCCATAATCATAAGACTCCTCTGCTATCATCAAAGCTCATACCACAACTTTCTCCATTGGCCTCAATCTAGGGTTTATTTTGCGTGGGTTGTGCACAAGCAAGTTTGAGGGTACTCTCATCTGTAGCAGAGCATCTACACTCTCTATCTATAATCTGTTATGGGTCCAAAAAGAATACGTTCAATCTTCATCTCTTCATCATCAGACTCATCATCTAGTGCTCGCAACGAGGATATCATGGAACGCATAAAATTTCTCAGTTGGGAAGCCCAGCAAGAATATATTCACCTTGAAACTAAATCGTTTGTGAAAGAACGGGGGTTTAAACCTGACAAGAAAGACGACCAACTATGGAATATGCTACGCGAAAGAGGCTGGGTTAGCCTTGCCGCAACTCCTACGCCTATTCCCATGGGGGTTGTTCGAGAGTTCTACGCGAATGCGAAAGAGGAGATACGAGTAGGGATAACGTTAGTTCGACAAATACAAGTAGATTTTTGCCCCACCATCGTAAGCAGTTGTTTTGGGATAACTGATACACCACCTACTGGGTCTATGAATTGGGTTACAGTGCACATTTGATGACGGACTTGGACATAGTGATTTCGGATTTGTGCATCCCGAGAACCAAATGGAATTATAAACCGTGGACGATCGAGCTAAAATCTTTTCCAAAGATCCACCTTGAATCGTTATGCCCAAGCGTGAATCTGCTCATATGCACCAAATTAATTTCGTCCGCTCATAAGCATGAAGTACCTACCGAGAGAGCTATCATTTTATGGGGCATTATCACATGCAAGTATATTGACGTCGGCCAACTAATTCATCAGAACATGCTGCGTTATTAGTGGGGGAGCATGAATGGGAGTATTCTGCATGCCTCTATGGCAGCCATGCTTTGTACCCAACAAAGAGTAACGTGGAATGATGAGCAATTACAAAATCCAAGCCACGACATCACTCCTGCCACAATTGCCAAGTTCAATGATTGGACGGGGGGTGAATCGCATCCATGCGGATTAGGTTTTATTCTCCGGCCTACATTTCCCGAGCCATCCCAGCAGCCCCCTCAGACAGATGAGGCAAGCCCATCCACCCAAGCACATACCGTTCCTAGCGATCAACAACTCCGAAGGTTGGAGCGCAAAGTCGACGCCATGTATGACAATCTTGGAACGTTTGCTACGGGACTCACAAGGGCCTTGGCCGAAGCCTTCGCGCAGCAAGGAACAATGCTAGAGTGGCCTCAGTTTGGAACCGCAGTGCCATATCCACCACCAGATTTACCACCCGAGGAGGGTGGTCAAGCCAGTCATTAGGGGAGTTTTCTGTACCCTTTACCTTCATTAAATGGGGACATTGAATATTTGAAGTTTAGGGGTATTGGGGGTCATGGCTTAGTAGTTTAGTTTTATTTAATTGTTGCATGTTTAGTTAATTTTGCATGTTTATGTGTTAGATAAATTTTTGCAGAAAATTTTTAATTTTTATTCATTATTGATTGTGTTAGTATGTTTTAGTTGCATGTCTCACACAAATTTTTGCTTAATAGACATTTTTGCCTAGCCAATGATGATAGTGAATTGTGAAGGATTTTAGAATATTTTAGATAACATGAGCTAAGATATAATATTTTACACGATGAGATTCATGTTGTTGTGTAAATGCTTTCGGTTTGCACAAACGTGTTCACAATCACTTGTAGGTTTAAGAAGTATGTGTTGCACTGCTTGATAGAACATGTAGTTTTAAAAAGAGAAACATGTGGAAAGTGCTCTTAGACTGTATGAAACATTGACATGCAAATTTTGGGAAAACATGGGTATGCTATGTATAAAAAAAAAGAAAAAAAACGAATAGCAATAATGTGGCTAGTCTTAATTCGGGGCCCTGGCTACTTGAGTAAGTACGCCCGAGGGGATTGTCTCTACACCTAGTGCCCTAAGGTCTTTCATGGTCTGGGAGTCGTTGGTTGAAAGCTCGCTAAGGGGTAGCAGTGTGCCTAATGTATTGAGACATTGCACAGTCATGTAAAAAAAAGAAAAAGAAAAGAAAATAAATAAATAAACACAAAGAAAAAGTGCTAAAATCGCCCTCGTGAGTAGCAATAAAGCAATAAGCCCATTGTTGAACCTTAGTTTGTGTTGATATGTTGAAACAGTCTGTGTGGCACGAGTATACATGAGTTGTGATTTAGACTATAATTTTCTACTTGGAGCAATGTAACATATGTATTATGTACTTAGATCAGGTTTTGGTGAACATCGCACACACACACAGCATCTCTATAGCATATATGAATTATTCGAGTGTATAACATTATGCCTATAGTTTGGTTTGAAACTGTATTCTTGGATCTCGATAATTCACTGAGGCAATTTGGGCTGAAATTCTGTTAAGGCTGGGATTATGTGAGACTAGTTTGCATTGTAGAGTAGTTGCATAGTTTCGTAGTTGCATTTCCATTGTTCATTAGTATGCATTGCTTGAGGGCAAGCAACAGTTCAAGTTTGGGGGTATTTGATAAGTGGTATTTTTACCTCCTTATTGAATACCAATTCATGCGAATTGTGCCCATCTCAAGTACATTTTATTGTGTTTTAGTTGCATTTCATGTTATTTTGCATTGCATTTACTTAAAACTCCTTTTGGTGAATAAGTGTAGGAATCGGCTTAATTTTGGTGGTATTAGAGGACATGAGGCGAATGGACGCGTGAAAGCAAGGCACATGCGGGGGAATGCATCGCATGAAGGTGCAATAGAGCAAGGAGATCAAGCATAGAAGAAGATTAAGCATGAATGAACAAGTAGCAAGTAGAGCAGCATGATGTAACCGTAACCGCATTTGCGATCGTAAGAAGTCGCGTGCAAGAAGATGAGCATGGAAATGCGCTACCGCGTCTGAAAGTACCCAAATGGAACACCGATGACCTCATCGCAAGTCATTCGCGCGCCAAAGATGTCAAGCATAGAAAAACGCGCCAGCGTGAGGACTCTCCTAGACAGGCAAGACATTCTGCAAGTCTCGCGCCCACGCGAGAGATATATATAGAGAGAGAGCAAGCATACCGCATGCGTGATCGTCGATGTTGTGATTTTGTTTTATTCTAATTTTAATTAAATGATGTGTACTTAGTTTTTAAAAAACAATTCTGACGTGTGTCAGAGGCAGGATCTAGACTTTTGACATATTTTTCATATTGTAACTAGGATTTACACCTTGGGAGAGATTCCAACGGAGAACGAAGCCAAAACGTCTACTTCTCCAATTCTTCTTGGGATTCTCTATCATTGTGGATTTTCATTATTATCTACTGGATTTGTATGAGGATTTAAGCGTTTGTCATTGGTTTTTATTCAGCGATTGGGTTTGATCGTTCTATCTTTCTTATTTTAATCGTTTGCTTATTGATCATGTTTAGCGTTGATCCCATAATGTCTTCTAGTTTAGCTATGAACTAAACTCCATTATGGGATTCTAACAGATTTTAATATGTAGTTTGGTTGTACGCTTAAATGCTAGGGTTGTTTTGCATATCATATGGGATATTTATCATGATTGTTTTACATGTATGAATGCTTGATCACCATTCGTCTCAGTATTTGTATGGAATTGACAATGAACATGTAAGTATGGATTGTAATCATGATAACATGCGAATATGGGGCTGTTGCATATGGCTTGCGTAATTTGTGAACCAGATAGACATATACTGTTTCACCGTATGAGCTAGAGTAAGGGCTTGTGCTTAAAATCAATATAATTGGAATTTCACATAGACATGTAGTGATTTTGGTTGTATTGGTGATTACATGGAGTCTAACATCTGTAGATGCTGTGTAAGTAGGTTATAGTGCATTGAAAAATGGTTATAACTCTATTCATGCTCTTGGCTATTTTTCTGTGATATGTGAACACTTCTTACATGATAGTGGCGATTAGATGAAATATTAAATGAAGTTAGGGTCCCATTATTTTCAGATTATATTTATTCCATTTGTATTCTTATTTTTAGTTTGTATTCACAATTAGTTTATTTCAACACTTTTAGTCATTAATCTAAGCATATAAATATGGTGAGTTAATTGATGCATGATAGTTTAAGTTTAACAACTTTCTCTGTGGGATAGATACTCTACTTACTCTGTATTACTTGTTGACACATGTATGCTTGCATGAGTTAGAGCTCTTTTATTAGAACTATAACAGAGGCAACAATATCGAATGTCTCCTTCTAGCATGATAAAACGATAGAGTATCAGTTAATCATTATAAGTTTATTGTGTCACACAAGGCTTATTTTAATTTTTTGAGATGTTATTTTATCACATTTAAAATGCTTATAAATAGATTGAACGATGTTGTTTTATTGTGTCACACAAGGACAATATTTTTGTTTTGAATATATAGAAGAGCTAGGTTGGACTTAACTTGAATAATTTTGATTCGGATGTGTCACACTTGATCAAAATAATTTAAAAGGCAAAATAAAAGGAGTTACATGTTGATGTAATTGACAAGGGTTATCTACCTATTTATTTATATATAGTTTATTGTGTCACACAAAGCTATATACATTTGAAATGAGATTCTTAATCTCACTAGCAAATCTTTAACTAGATTTTGCCGAACTATATAAGTGAGGGTAATATAGTTTGAAGAAAATAGTGGGAGGTACCAATTTAAAACAAGACCTAATTTATTTTGATAAAATTAATTAATTAAATGAATGTTTTCTAAAATTTTGTTTTTTCACATGCATAATTTTGAAAATTTCACTCACTAATTTCGCTGTATAGCATATTGGATGCTAACAAACTGATTGGACCGAATTATACGGACTAGTTAAGGAATCAAAGAATTGTTCTCACTGCTGAAAAGATTTTTTATGTCCTAAATTTTCCTATCCTTACAAAAGTTGCAGAAAAAGTCTTTGAGGAAGAGATTGCTACTTTTAAGAAGTGGCATGAGGATGAGTCTGTGGCTCAATGCATCATGCTCGCATCCATGAGTAACCAACTTCAGCGTCAGTATGAAACTATGGATGCTCCTAGTATACTGCTACACTTCCAAGAGTTGTATGGTGAGAAAAGTAGGACTGCTAGATATGAGATATCTAAGGAGCTCTTCCGATCTAGGATGACCGAGGGCACTACTGTTGAGACTCATGTCTTAAAAATGATCAATTTGATTGAAAGTCTTGGACAGCTTGGGTTCATCATGGATGGGGAGTTAAGTCAAGATTTAGTCTTGCAGTCACTCTCTAACACTCTCTCACAATTTGTTGTGAATTTTCACATGAATAAGTTGGATGTCAGCTTGCCTGAATTACTTAACATGTTGAAAAATCATGAAGGTCACTTCCCATCCAGGAAGGACCAAGTCTTAATGGTGGATGATTCTTCTAAGAAAAGGAACAGGCCCAAGGTATCTTCTAAAAAGAAGAAATCTAAGAAGGCTAAGGGCAAGACAAAAGTGATGGATCAAAAGAAACCTAATCCAGCTAGCAAAAGAATATGCTTCCATTTCAACAAGCCGGGTCACTAGAAGAGGAATTGCAAAGAGTTCCTTGAGGAATAAAAGCAGAAGAAGCTTAGAGAAGCTTCGAATCCTAATCAAGGTTTGTTTATGATTGAAATTAATTTTTTTGAAAGTCAAAATTCTACTTGGGTATTGGATACCGGCTGTGGTTCTCACATATATAATACTATGCAGGGACTGGTAAGAAGTAGAAACCTGAACAAGGATGAGGTCGTCCTACGAGTGAAAAATGTAACAATCCAGAATTTTATTTATAATTTCAAATATTTATTGAATTAAATAAATATTTTTAATTAATGTGTTTGTTGTTTAGTAGATATTTGTTGGATTATTTATTAGTAAGTAAATAATCTGTGAGTTATAGAAATTAACTTAATTAAGATAAAGAGTGATGAATTAAATTTATGAGATAATACTCTAATTTAACTCAATAACTAAATTAGAGAGTTATTAAGGATTATATGGTTTGTTATAATGTTATTCAATTTGATTTTTGTAATTAAAGTGATGTGTTAATTTATTAAATAAAATTATAATTATAATGAAAATTATAATTTTATTGTATTTGTTTATGTGGTAAATGGATTTAATAAATTGTTATTAGATTTAATATAATTTGAGTATGGGAATTTATTTAAATAAAGTGTGACAATAAATATGACTTATGAAAATAGATTCAAAGAGTTTTAATTTGGTTTTACCAAACAAAGCCTTAGAGTTTTTTTTAAATTCTTATTTTAATCTTGTTTTGCCAAATAACGCTTAAGGAATGATTAAGTCATTATTTTAATAGGTTTTGCCAAACAAGGCCTTATGGCTTTTAAGTTTAAACTAAAAAAAAATAACTGATAGGTATTTAGTAGCCTTATTATTATACGTCAGTTTATTTTTTTATGTTAGCGTCTATTTTAGTTTTACGTTGTCTTAAGCCTAAGAAAGAACAGAAGGAAGAAAGAAGAGAGGAAGAGAAGAAGTTCTCTGTAAATTGAGAGAAGGAATTTGTGAGGGTTATGGAAGGAAGAAACAAGAAGATTGTTCAAAATTTTATAGCTAATCAAAGGTAATAATCTAATTTTGAGTTTTTAGTATTATACTTCTTGAGTTTTCTTTGAAAAGTTGTATTTCTATGGTTAGATTGTTAAGAGATTGATCATATATGTTAATTAGTATGTATAATTTGTTATACGTAATCTATAATAGGTTTTCATGTAATCAAATTCGTGGAAACAAGTGTTAGATGAAGAAATTTGGTTTATGGCTTAATATATATATTTTGGTCTATTTTGAGGCTTAAATTGATGGTTAGATCATGTTTATAATCTGAATTTGATAATAGGTGTTGTTAGTACGTTGAAAAACGAAAAGAACGAAACTTGAACGAACCAATTTGGTTGAGAAACGAATTCGTAGTGAATAAATTCGCTAAATTTATCAAACATGAACAATTAGTATGAACATGAGTTGTAAATCCATATTTGGGTTAGTTAATGTTTATGTTAATTGATGAGTAATTGGTATGCTGTAGCTTTATGAGTTACGAACCCATAGAATCGAAAACGGACTAATTTGGATGTATATAACTCAAGTTATGAAGGTTAGAAGGAATTTTGACATGATAGTTCATAACAGAGAACAAAATCCGAGTTCATAATAGCTATGCCGCCCCTGGGCTATTTTATAGCATAACCCCGCCTTCTACGGGTGTGTGTGTCTCTACATGACCGATTTGACCTATTTTTGTAAAATAACCATAACGTTTTCATACGAACTCCGATTGAGGTGATTCAAGATGATCCGGAACGAGGACAAATAGACCTACAAATTTTGTTCTTTCAGTGTTTCAATTTGATGTCTTTAGAAAGGGTCAAAATAGTCATTTTTGTGACTATTACGTATTCAGAGGCGATCGGAGGGCGTCGATCGAGCACATACATAAGTATAGTGCTCCCGACGATGGAATATGTTATTCTAAGTGATATAGCATGAAAATGCATGATATTATACATGACATATAATAATTCCCTTACTTATAAGGAATTGCCTTAGCATGATTGAGTATGTTTTTTAAAGAAACTTTAGATTTTAAAAACAAGTTTAGACGAACTTTGAGTCTTTTGAATTCTGATATTTGTAGCATATGTAAAGGGTTTAGTCATGCATATAAATAGGTATGACACATGGCCTTGAGTACCTTTTGTATACTATGAGTTGCCTAGATGGTTATTTTCCGAAGATAACTAAGGATTTTGAAAACAAACATTGACGAACTTAAAGTAACTTGTGGACTTAAAGTTCTAATCATGATAACATATATACATGGCCTAGTTAGCTATGAAATGAGATTAAAAGTTGTACCTAGTTTCTTTAACTTGGCCTAGAATGACTTTTAAAAGTGAACTTGAACGCCTTATTCCCCTAGACATGACGAATATGTTCATCATCTAGCTGAGCATGAATTGGACCTTTCAAGTGTGGTTTAAAATAAGTCTTCAAATAATGAACTATGCTATGTCTATGTGAAGCATACTAGTGGAGGCTTATTAGTACCAATATATGGTTTAAAATATTATATCAACGAACCTTGTTAAAGAAAGTTGTTAAGCTTTATTGATTGAAATAAATTATTATGGAACTAAGTAGTTTGAATATGAACGACGTAGATCACGTATCTATAAACTTTAAATATGTGTCGAACACATAGCGAGTCAAGTGTGTGATTAATGTGAACTTGAAAATAGACCACAACCTATTTGATGTCAAGTATGGATGGTTAAGGTATAATTATACATATCTAGCTATTCTAAGAGTATGATGAGAAAGTGAAATAAACGTTTTACAAACCTAGTTAGGAAACAATGTAACATTGTTCTTATATTAAAAGTGCATGAAATATGTTACTGATGGATATGAATCCATGATTATATAATTGTGTAGGGATACACGAAGTGAAATTAGCGATACGCAGTTAAGTTGTAGTTGATAAACTATGAATCAGGCAAGTCTTTCAGTTCCTATTTGATATATGAATTTGATAACTGTTAGTTAAATTATATTATGCTATGAGAATGTTGATGTATATACATGAAATGCATATGAGATATGTATGAAATTGAAAGTTGATATTTGATGATATGCCTGTTATGTGAGAAGTAATATGCATAGTAAATATTAATTGATTATAAATGCATGAACTGAATATGCTATTATATGCTATGTGTTGCATGAAAACTGTTAGAATTGCTGGGCTGTCGAGCTCAACCTTGTAAATAACCACTTTTGCAGGTTCAAGAGTCAAGGTAAAGTTATGTGTTACTTGAAAGACATGAATCAGATGTGATACTTGAAGATTTACATACTTTGGTTGTGTTATTATCATTTGAACCATGTTTAAGGTTCTGAATAATGTATTAATGTCGAATTGTAATATCGTTTTGCGATGTAAACTATTATAGTATTAAAATGATTCTGAGATATTTAGATGTAAAGGTTGAAGGTTTTGGGAACGAAGATAGTTTGTAATAGAAAATTTTAATTATTCCGCAAATTTCAATAGTTGTATTATCGTTTAATGATGTAAAATTAGAGGTTGAATATGTTTTTAACGACCGAAGTTGAGAATTAAATTGTATGAATTTTGGGGGTCATTATAATTCTGGTATCAAAGTCAGAGGTTATAAACCTTAGGTAGGAGTACCATAGGCTATAACCTTAGAGAAGGAATATGAAGATAATGAAAGAATACGCTCAAATAGAGTTTGAACAATAAGAAATAATTTTAAAAAAATTATAAAGGAGGGATTAAAACATGCGTGAAAGGATTCAAAGAAAAATCTCGCAAAGTTATAAGGAGTATGAATGTGGGGTTACCCAACTCCAATAATAAGGATGTAAGGTGATAATAAATAGACAATGTCTATAAGAAGAGGGTGATAAAGAAGTTAAGAATCAAAAAGTTATATTTAAGTATGGTACAATTGTACTGTTTAATAGTTGATGTGTGGTATCTGGGCTAAACGATTCCTTCATAGAGCGGAGGTATATATGAACTAGCAAATCGGAACCTAGTTTATTGGTTGTTTGTGGGAAATCACTCAGCGTACCATATTGAAACTGTTAGAGACTCGATGTGTACCAAGTATAGAAATGGATACGTATGATGTAAAAGGAAAGAAAAAGGATCGTAAAACAAAACGATCACGAGTTAAGAAAAGAATTTTAAGGGAGATGATTATAGAATAAGATCACGACGTGATCTATTTAAGTTATAAAAGAAAGATGGTATGCAATGTTTCAATAATTATAGCTTAATGCTATGAAGTTAATGTACTATGATATAGTACAAGATAAACTCACGAGGAGTTATAGATAATGTGATACGAGGAATTCGTATTGAGCAAGTTATGAGCAAGATAGAGATAGGTGGGATTTCAATTGAGGACTCATGTGATGGTTGAGTTGTACAAATCTTTGTATGGGCGAGGGTTTTGTGCTTGCACTCAGTTTATCATATTGATAATCATTGGAATGTTGGTGTCGTGTTATCAATGTATATGTGGCGAAAAGGTGATTCTTTTCTCATGTGTATATTTGATAGTTAGAAACTATTAAGATTAGTCAGATATTATTAGGATTAGGTGCAGTTCTTAAAACTAATGCATATGGTAAGTTTATGACTCATAATAATATGGTATGTTTTGAACCCCTCAGCGAATGTACGCTTATGGTCTGACTAGGACAAGTTCTTAAACTCATATTATTATGGCAAGTTCCTGAACTTCTAATGTGCGGTAAGTTTGATGAACTGGGGTATATTTAAGTGTGAATGGAGTATTGAGGATGATAAGAATAGATAGACCTATTAAGCAATAGATCATTATAGAGAGTGGAGTTGATGATGGGAGCATAGGTATTCCAAATCTTCTAGCTATGCTAGACTTTCAAAATTTATTGACTTCGTGCTGATGTTTGCACTTATATTTTCTTGAAAAACATTGGATCAAATGATGAAACCAATGAGTTTTAAAAAAAATACCGTTATTCGTATGTCTATTCTAATTGCTTCGGCTAGACAAAAATAATTTGAAATATATCAAAATGTATTTTTTTATATCATCAATGCATCATGGAACCTGGTGCAGAGATGATAAAAATGATGGAGTCATCAATGCAGTATTACTTGGTGTTGGATGTGATCTAAGGATCGTCAACCCACTATGGTATGATGTAGTATGATAAAATCACCAAATGACGGAATCCTCAACGGACTGTAAATACAGTGCGGCATCATGATGTCATAAAAATATTTTTGAGATTTCTTTAAGATATGAGAATATATATATATATATATATATATATGTATATTTTGATTGATGTCCAAATTGTTGTAGAAGTCTATGCTATTTGATTCAGCTAGACGAATATTGAAAGATGTTCATGAAATTCAAGCGTTTCTTGAAAAGTTATGCCAAACCAAATTGTTTTGGTGCGGATTCAGATGTTGAAAAGCTGAGATGAACAACCCTTTTATAGGGGATTACGCATAGCGTTTAGATGTTTGTGCACAATGCATTGTACGAAGGGCTGATCACCCTAAGTACGGGGTTCCCTATAGTCTTATGACTGTTAAAGTTTAAGTTGAAAGATTACTTATAACTATGGGCATACGCATAGCGTTTAAATGTTTGTGCACAATAAATCATACGAAGGGCTTAACACCCTAAGTACGGGGGTCCTTATAGTCTTATGACTGTTAAAGTTGAAGTTGAAAGATTACTTGCAACTGTGGACATAGTTCGTGGTCTTATGACCCTCAGCATGATTTGGAATCATCGAAATTCTTGTTATTCATATTGCTTCCCAATTATTGAGCAATTGTGGAAGATTCTTGCTATTCTAAAAGGTGAATGTGGTAAGATGATATTCCTTAGAAAGAAGTAAGTTGTAGAATGCGACACTGAATGATGAATATATTGAATAAGTGAGAAAAGAAATTTTTAAATGAGAAGGAGATGAGTTATCAAAGAATAATGTAAAATTTTTAATAGAAAAGTTTAATAATTGTAGAAAGATCTTTGTGGAAAGAAGTAGTTATAGAACCCAATTGAATAAATAAAGTATTAACATAAAATCTATTTTTTATAGATTGAATGAATGAAGAGTAATAAATAAAATTTCGAGGACGAAATTCTTAGGAGAATGGGTGAATGTAATATCCCGAGTGTTCATGATAACGATCCTTAAAGAAGGAAATGAACGGGTTAAAGAATATGTAATACTCAAATATAATTGAGTCTAAGTAAAGGTTATGAAATAAAACTTACAAGAATTTATTATCAAGAATGTTGGGGGTAGGAAATATAAAACCTATATTAAAGTAATGTGTTGAAGTTATTCAACGAAGAGATTTGGTAAGAAACTTGAGGAAGGTAGGGTTTCAGTGATTCCGAGGACGGAATCCTTATAAGGTGGGAAGAATGTAACAATTCAGAATTTTATTTATAATTTCAAATATTTATGAATTAAATAAATATTTTTAATTAATGTGTTTGTTGTTTAGTAGATATTTGTTGGATTATTTATTAGTAAGTAAATAATCCGTGAGTTATAGAAATTAACTTAATTAAGATAAAGAGTGATGAATTAAATTTATGAGATAATACTCTAATTTAACTCAATAACTAAATTAGAGAGTTATTAAGGATTATATGGTTTGTTATAATGTTATTCAATTTGATTTTTGTAATTAAAGTGATGTGTTAATTTATTAAATAAAATTATAATTTTATTGTATTTGTTTATGTGGTAAATGAATTTAATAAATTATTATTAGATTTAATATAATTTGAGTATGGGAATTTATTTAAATAAAGTGTGACAATAAATATGACTTATGAAAATAGATTAAAAGAGTTTTAATTTAGTTTTACCAAACAAAGCCTTAGAGTTTTTTTTAAATTCTTATTTTAATCTTGTTTTGCCAAATAACGCTTAAGGAATGATTAAGTCATTATTTTAATAGGTTTTGCCAAACAAGGCCTTATGGCTTTTAAGTTTAAACTAAAAAAAAAATAACTGATAGGTATTTAGTAGCCTTATTATTATACGTCAGTTTATTTTTTTATGTTAACGTCTATTTTAGTTTTACGTTGTCTTAAGCCTAAGAAAGAACGGAATGAAGAAAGAAGAGAGGAAGAGAAGAAGTTCTCTGTAAATTGAGAGAAGGAATTTGTGAGGGTTATGGAAGGAAGAAACAAGAAGATTGTTCAAAATTTTATAGCTAATCAAAGGTAATAATCTAATTTTGAGTTTTTAGTATTATACTTCTTGAGTTTTCTTTGAAAAGTTGGATTTCTATGGTTAGATTGTTAAGAGATTGATCATATATGTTAATTAGTATGTATAATTTGTTATACGTAATCTATAATAGGTTTTCATGTAATTAAATTCGTGGAAACAAGTGTTAGATGAAGAAATTTGGTTTATGGCTTAGTATATGTATTTTGGTCTATTTTGAGGCTTAAATTGATGGTTAGATCATGTTTATAATCTGAATTTGATAATAGATGTTGTTAGTACGTTGAAAAACGAAAAGAACGAAACTTGAACAAACTAATTTGGTTGAGAAACGAATTCGTAGTGAATGAATTCGCTAAATTTGTCAAACATGAAAAATTAGTATGAACATGAGTTGTAAATCCATATTTGGGTTAGTTAATGTTTATGTTAATTGATGGGTAATTGGTATGTTGTAGCTTTATGAGTTACGAACCCATAGAATCAAAAACGGACTAATTTGGATGTATATAACTCAAGTTATGAAGGTTAGAAGGAATTTTGACATGATAGTTCATAACAGAGAACAAAATCCGAGTTCGCAACAGCTATGCCTGCCCCGGTGGGCTATTTTTAAGGCATAACCCCCGCCTCGGCGGGGTGTGTGTGCTCTGCAATGACTGATTTGACCTATTTTTGTAAAATAACCATAACGTTTTCATACGAACTCCGATTGAGGTGATTCAAGATGATCCGGAACGAGGACAAATAGACCTACAAATTTTGTTCTTTCAGTGTTTCAATTTGATGTCTTTAGAAAGGGTCAAAATAGTCATTTTTGTGACTATTACGTATTCAGAGGCGATCGGAGGGCGTCGATCGAGCACATACATAAGTATAGTGCTCCCGACGATGGAATATGTTATTCTAAGTGATATAGCATGAAAATGCATGATATTATACATGACATATAATAATTCCCTTACTTATAAGGAATTGCCTTAGCATGATTGAGTATGTTTTTTAAAGAAACTTTAGATTTTAAAAACAAGTTTAGATTTAACTTTGAGTCTTTTGAATTCGATATTTGTAGCATATGTAAAGGGTTTAGTCATGCATATAAATAGGTATGACACATGGCCTTGAGTACCTTTTGTATACTATGAGTTGCCTAGATGGTTATTTTCCGAAGATAACTAAGGATTTTGAAAACAAACATTGACGAACTTAAAGTAACTTGTGGACTTAAAGTTCTAATCATGATAACATATATACATGGCCTAGTTAGCTATGAAATGAGATTAAAAGTTGTACCTAGTTTCTTTAACTTGGCCTAGAATGACTTTTAAAAGTGAACTTGAACGCCTTATTCCCCTAGACATGACGAATATGTTCATCATCTAGCTGAGCATGAATTGGACCTTTCAAGTGTGGTTTAAAATAAGTCTTCAAATAATGAACTATGCTATGTCTATGTGAAGCATACTAGTGGAGGCTTATTAGTACCAATATATGGTTTAAAATATTATATCAACGAACCTTGTTAAAGAAAGTTGTTAAGCTTTATTGATTGAAATAAATTATTATGGAACTAAGTAGTTTGAATATGAACGACGTAGATCACGTATCTATAAACTTTAAATATGTGTCGAACACATAGCGAGTCAAGTGTGTGATTAATGTGAACTTGAAAATAGACCACAACCTATTTGATGTCAAGTATGGATGGTTAAGGTATAATTATACATATCTAGCTATTCTAAGAGTATGATGAGAAAGTGAAATAAACGTTTTACAAACCTAGTTAGGAAACAATGTAACATTGTTCTTATATTAAAAGTGCATGAAATATGTTACTGATGGATATGAATCTATGATTATATAATTGTGTAGGGATACACGAAGTGAAATTAGCGATACGCAATTAAGTTGTAGTTGATAAACTACGAATCAGGCAAGTCTTTCAGTTCCTATTTGATATATGAATTTGATAACTGTTAGTTAAATTATATTATGCTATGAGAATGTTGATGTATATATATGAAATGCATATGAGATATGTATGAAATTGAAAGTTGATATTTGATGATATGTTTGTGAAGTAAATTTCTATGCCTGTTATGTGAGAAGTAATATGCATACTAAATATTAATTGATTATAAATGCATGAACTGAATATGCTATTATATGCTATGTGTTGCATGAAAACTGTTAGAATTGCTGGGCTGTCGAGCTCAACCTTGCAAATAACCACTTTTGCAGGTTCAAGATTCAAGGTAAAGTTATGTGTTACTTGAAAGACATGAATCAGATGTGATACTTGAAGATTTACATACTTTGGTTGTGTTATTATCATTTGAACCATGTTTAAGGTTCTGAATAATGTATTAATGTCGAATTGTAATATCGTTTTGCGATGTAAACTATTATAGTATTAAAATGATTCTGAGATATTTAGATGTAAAGGTTGAAGGTTTTGGGAACGAAGATAGTTTGTAATAGAAAATTTTAATTATTCCGCAAATTTCAATAGTTGTATTATCGTTTAATGATGTAAAATTAGAGGTTGAATATGTTTTTAACGACCGAAGTTGAGAATTAAATTGTATGAATTTTGGGGTCGTTACAGAAAATGGAGCAAAGGTTGCTATATTAGCTGTAGGGATTTATTGTTTAGCACTTCCTACAGGCAAATCCATTAGTTTAAATAATTGTTATTTTGTTCCAACACTCATTAGAAACATTATTTTAATTTCTGTATTGGATATGGATGGTTTTGATATTATTATAAAGAACAATAGTTGTTCTATTTATAATAAAAATGTTTTATATAGTGTTAGTAAATTACTGAATGGACTTTACATACCTGACTTGCATGAAAATATACTTCAAATTGAACAAACTAAGAAAATGAAAAGAGACAATGTTAATTATACCTTTATGTGGCACTGTAGCCTCAGCCATATTACTGAAATAAGATTATCCAAGTTGTATAAAGATGGGCTCTTAGAGCTATCTGGTTATGAATCATATCCAACTTGTGAATCTTGTTTCATGGGTAAGATGACTAAATCTCCTTTTAGTGGAAAAGGAAAAAGAGCTACAAAATTGTTAGCATTGGTACACACAGATGTATGTGGACCTATGATAACGACTGCATGAGGAGGGTATTCTTATTTTATTACTTTCACTGATAATCACTCAAGATACGGATATGTGTATTTAATGAAATATAAATCTAAATCGTTTGAAAAATTCAAAGAGTTCAGAAGTGAAGTAGAGAAACACATTGGCAAAAGTATTAAGATTCTTCGATTGGATCGAGAAAGAGAATACTTAAGCGGTGAGTTTCTCAATTGTCTCAAAGAAAATTGTATAATCTCACAATGGACTCCTTCAGGAACTCCACGACTAAATGGTGTATCTAAAAGGAGAAATTGAACATTGTTGGACATGGTTCGATCCGTGATGAGTTTTACCCATCTTTTAGTAACATTCTGGGGTTATGCCCTAGAAACATCTATATATCTGCTTAACAAGGTACCTACCAAATCTGTCCCAAAGACCCCATATGAGATATGGACAAGGAGGAAACCAAATCTTAAGTTTGTTAAAACTTGGGGTTGTCCAGCTTATGTCAAAAAGTTTGAGCATGATAAGCTATAGACTAGATCCGACAAGTGTAGATTTATGGGAAACATGCTGCCTTCTTGGAAAAGGAGTTTATCCTTGAAGGGCTCAGTGGGAGTAAGATATATCTTGAAGAAATTCAAGAACCACAATACACTATGGATCAAAGTCAGGTACCTGACCAAGTGGAAGAACCTACTGTATCACACCCTATTCATAAATCTGGAAGAGTGCCAAAGATACCTAATAGGTATGGATTCATCATAGAGGAAGAAGATGAGGTACGCATCATGATGATGATCCATTGAATTACGAACAGACTATGAGTAGTAAAGACTTAGAGAAATGGCTAGAAGCCATGAAATCAAAGATGGACTCCATGTATGAGAACTAACTATGGACTTTGGTTTCATCACATGAAGGCATTAAGCATATTGGGTGCAAATGGGTCCTTAAGAAAAAGACTGGGGTGGACGGGAAGATAGAAACCTATAAGGCCCGACTAGTTGCAAAAGGTTTTAAACAAAGACAAGGAGTTGAATATGATGAAAACTTCTCTCCAATAGCTATGCTCAAGTCCATTCAGATTTTGTTTACGATTGCAGCTTACCACGACTACAAAATCTGGCAGATGAACGTAAAAATGACCTTCCTAAATGGGAAACTTGAGGAGGATGTGTATATGACACAGCCAGAGGGATTTGTCTCAACGGTTGGAACAAATCAATTCTGTAAGCTACAACGATCCATTTATGGGTTGAAGCAAGTTTCTCGTAGGTGGAACATCCGTTTTGATGAGACAATCAAAGAGTTTAATTTTATCTAAAATGAGGATGAACCATGTGTGTATAAGAAGGTTAGTGGGAGAACTGTTTTATTCCTTGTACTATATGTTGATGATATATTACTGATAGGGAAGGATATTCTTATGCTACAATCGATTAAAATCTGGTTATCTAAACACTTCTCCATGAAGGACTTGGGAGAAGTATCCTATATTTTGGGGATAAATATCTATAAAGATAGATCTAAGAGGATGTTTGGCTTGTCCCAAGGAACGTACATTAACTTGATGTTAAAGAAGTTAGCATGGAAGATTCTAAGAGAGGTCTCATGCCGATAAGCCATGGAATATATCTCTCCAAGAAACAGACCCCAAAGACACACGAGGAGAGAGACCGTATGAGTAAGATTCCTTATGCTTTAGCAATAGGATCTATCATGTACGGTATGATATTTACTAGACCGGATGCCGCTCATGCACTTAGTGTAACAAGAAAATATCAGTCGAATCCAGGAGAAGAGCACTAGAAGGCAGTAAAAAACATCCTAAAGTACTTAAGAAGAACTAAGGATGTATTTATTATCTACGGTGGGTCTGAATTGAAACTAATCTTCATAGAATCAAGCTTTCAAATGGACCAAGATGAAAGTAAATCCGTTTCGAGGTATGTGTTTACCCTGAACAGTGGCGCATTGAGTTAGAAGAGTTCCAAACAACAAACAGTTGCTAATTTTTCTCATAATCTTTGAGTTTTTGGGAGGTATAAGCTATAACTTTTTCGTTTTGTATAAGAACGCAACCTAAACCTCTGCATGAAGCATCACTATAAATGACAAATCCTCCCGATCCTGATGGTATGGTTTGAACAGGGGCTGAAACAAGTCTCCTCTTGAGTTCTTGAAAGCTCTTATTGCATTCCTCGTTCCATTTGAGTTTTTTACTTTTTTGTGTTAGTTGAGTTAATGTAGTGGCAATTCGAGAAAATCCTTCTACGAATCTCTTATAATAACCAACTAATCCAAAAAAGCTTCATACTTCGGTTACTGTCTTAGGTTGTTCCCAGTTTAAAAACTCTTCAATCTTCGCAAGATCAATCGATATTCCTTGTTTAGAAATCACATGACCAAGGAATGCTACTTCCTCAAGACAGAACTCACATTTCTTCAACTTGGCATATAACTTGTTCTCACGTAGCTTTTGGAGTATCAATCTCAAGTGTTGTTCATGATCTTCACGACTCTTACAGTATATGAGGATGTAATCAATAAAGACAACCATAAAATGATCCGAATATTCCTTGAAAATTGTTGGATAAAATCTAATTACGCACAACATACAAGTATACGTGATCAACAAGTAATAAAGTGTAAGTAGAGTATCGTTCCCATGAGAAATTATTAATACAAATTACCAAATACTAACTCGCAATCAAACTAATTTTATTTAAACAATCAATTTAAGATTATGAATTAAATTATTTAATTACACTAATTCTAATTACCACTAATTAAAAATCAGATTATGGAGATTTAAGATCACAACTTCACTTATTGCTTCACTTAAATTAATACACTTCTTATCAATTATACTCACTATTTTGAATTGTTAATCAAGAACACATAAGTATATATGACCATCTCTCAATGCATCATACTCAAATCAACTTAAATCCACAGATGATAAAATTAAGAAGAACACCCTAATTAACTAATTCACTATATCTCTATGTGAATTACAATTAAAAAGAATTTTAAGCACAAGTTCTTTATCTAATTACATGCGATGTATAAGTATATCTCTATCCTAGACATAAATTATGTATTCCAACGCCATGTAGAAAACACAATCACATGCTATTATGATCAAATCTAAATCTATAATTCATCTCTCGAGTTCATATAGATTATCACGGTAATTGTTAGCTAGGTAATTAAGCAATTCATCACAAATCATAATAGACAATCCATGAATAATCATAATAATTAATAGAGAAGCATACTAAAATAAACTATGCAATACGATCCATTATAATCTTAAACAAAAGATTTAGTTCATGATTAATGAATTAAAACTAAGAATCCACAATTGAATAAACATTAAAAGACAAAAATAGAAGAAGAGGAAAAGATAGAATCTGTTGTTTGAAAATTTGATGCTCCCTCCTTGCTCCTAATTTGAATCTTCAATGGTCTCCAAGTTGCTTCAATCTCCAAATCTCATAAGAACTAGGATTTTGGTCCTAATCTATTTTAATCTATTCTAATGGAATCCTCCCCAATCCAAGTTATAATCAAGTATTTATAGTTCTAATGGAAACCCTAGTAAGTTAGGCAACTAACAATCCTATTCTAGCTCAAATTGGACAACATAACACCTAAATTAACTCTCCCCTCGCACTGATCCTTGGCCAATATGGGCGTGCCTCAAGCCTCTTTAAGGTAAAATCGATGGTCTTGCGCGTGCCTACACCATTTCTTGCACGCCATGCTTCTATTTTCTCTCAATGCGACATCCTTTGGTAAAATAGGTATAACTTTTGATCCGATAGGAGTTACGGGGCCTTCCACCTATCAAATCGAAGATATCGATGAGATCTACAACCTTTATTCTTTGAGAATTGACAGATGCTTGCTGGATCAAGGCGGAAAACGGGCTTGAAGTAGATGCTATGTAAATAGCAAGCATGACAACTCTTAGCTTTGATCTTGGTTGATAAAAAGGCTATAACTCTCGCATCCGATCTCCGATTGGGATGATTCAAGATGTTTCGGAAAGCTAAGAAAAAGCACTACAATATAATCCTAGTTCCAAGCCAACAACATACATCCAAATTGGTGTTAAAAGCCCTGCAATCTTCCCTTCTTGCATTTGCTTGCATATTTTAGTCCAAAATATGTCCGAATTGCTTTCCCTTACTTCTTCATGCCAATGTCGTGTCATAGCCTACAAAATAACATAAAATATATACAAAGTAACTACAAAACATAGGTTTAACCAACTAATTCAAGTAATAGATATCAGATAAATAGGTATAAAACCTACTTATTAAATACCCCCAAACTTAAACATTTGCTTGTCCTCAAGCAAAAACACAAAAGAACTAAAAATAAACAAACTAACTCAACTACAATTATGCATATGCATGATCTATTTCCTAATATACCTACGAACCCAGTAATAAATCAATATGATATATAGCAACATGCCTCAAAGATACCAATGATACTCAAATAATATATCCAATTAAGTCAAAGTCCATAACTCTAACAAGTTAGTCAATCCAAACCTGTCTCACATGTTGTGCGTGTGTGCTTGTTCACCATTTTAACCAACCAAAATTGAAGATAATCACATAACAAACTTCTTAGAAGAAAATTTTTAGTTCCAATTCAATTACTTCTATGAACATGACAACTTCGGTTAAAACTAAGCAATTACCAAGTCTAAGGGTAAATACTGGATTTATTTCTACCTTTATTCAACCATGAGGGCATTATTGCTCTTTCTCGTGTTTACAATTAACTGTGCAATGTCGAGTTCTCTTAGGCTTTTCAATGATACCCATTAATGAGCTTTCGACCAACGACTCCCAAATCAGATGGCTTTAGAACGCAAGGTGTAGAGACACTCCCTAGGGCGTACTTACTCCAGTAACAAAGGCCACAAAACCAAACTAGTCAATGTATTTATTTATATTTTTTTTTTCTGAATTTTCTATTTTTTTTCATCATCTCTTTTTCTTTTTTCTTTTTTCTTTTTTTATATTTTTTTTACATATATATATATATCCCATATATTCCCCCAAACTCAAGTTTTTACATCATTCCAACCTTTATCGCCAGTTCACTAATTTCCTTAAATTTTAACTAAAAGTTTCCAAAAAGAAAAAAATTATGAAACCCTTGAACCAAGTGAATTAAAACAGTTAAACTTTAAGTGCTAACCGGTTACATAAGTTTCAGACAGGCTTAGATTATCATCATGATTAAAATTAGAACTCATCATCAATTATCAACATTGTTCAAGTTAACATGCAAAACCAATCTTATCATAGGCCGAGCTAAGACCACACCAACCGATCGCACAGATTCATTCAAAAAAAATGCAATTATACTACATAAACACATACTAATGCAACACATATATGAATATGCAATTAACTACCATGTATGAATATGCAATTAACACAATGCTAGCACGTAAAAATAACGAACTACAATGCAAATAACTAACTATATGCAATACGACACTAAAATGCCCCCAAACTTAAAATGGACATTGTCCTCAATGGCTGAAATAGGAAAAAGTAAAGCAGAGGATTTCCCTGAAAATATAGCAATCTTCCACTTTGTCCACTAAGTTTGGAGAATAGGCTAAGCGCATGGAACAAATTGGGCACCACACTTGAATTTGACTTGAATAACCTGTGAACACAAAAGAAGCAAGTTTATTAAATCCTAATAAATGAAAATTTATTAACTACTAAAAATAAAAATAAAAATTTAAACTTGGGTTGCCTCTCAATAAGCACTTGTTTTAGAGTCGTCGGCCTGACTTCGTCTAGTCAATGCAATCCAATTCCTGTAGCGTCCCCTTAATTCGGGTCCCGAATCGCCGCGGATCCGGTTTGCTATTTCTACAATCATTATGGAAGATATAAACATAAATTGTTTATACATTAAACTTTACACACTATTCCCAAAATCGAGTAACCTTAACTAATACACAATCGTGAACTGACTAACACATGACAATACTATTCTTCAACATACTTTACAACTTAACTTCACATTTTATCCCAAGTTTGAACTTGGCATTATCCTTTTCTCAGTGATCTCGTCAGTATTCGCCTTTATCTCGCAATGTGTTTTATCATGATATAGCAAGGGTGAGCATGAAAGTTGCCCAAATAAGTTTAAAAAAAAACAAGGTAAAGATATATCATGATTGAAAGAGTTTGAATAATAAGTCGGCTATCCTTCACAATGTAGTTGTGAATTAGCATGAACAAAATTTCAAAGTTTGAATGAACATTGAAAATGAACATAACAATTATATCTCGAATCGACCGGTAATGAAGGTGATCGACCTTTTCATACCGATGAATACATGCAATATGTACAGAGTACAATTCATAAGCATATCATGCTAAAACCACTCTTAAAAGAGTTTAAGTAAAAAGAACTTGAAAAAAAAAAACTTTTTCGAACTGCTGATTACCGTAACGCAATATATAATACGCTTCTCCCGAAGACCTAATATTAATAATATAGATCTCCAATATTAGAATAATATCATCATTGTTATAAAATAACTTAAACATATTTCCACATACTCCTATCAGTCTATACAGCATATAAAACCTATAATAGATCTTTCTTACTAGTCATAACATATAGTTAAGTATTAGACATTAGTTTTAAGTCTTAATATTATTATTATACTTTGATATTCTTTTAATCACATCATAACTTATACTTATAAGTTATTCATTTTTATATGTTATCCTAGTAAATTAGATAACATCTTAGTAAACCGAAATACCATTTCAGTAAGACGGATTTTATTTTATTTCAAAGATCCCGAAATCACTATTCTTTTCACGAAAAATACCAAATCAACTTATTATTTTTTATCCTTTGGTCAAACATATATACATGTATTTCATACATAAAAAATATTTTTCCGTAATTTTTCAATTTCTTTTACTATTTTTCAAAAATCATAAATAGTGCGTGACTTAAGAAAATTAGCTACCTCGTGCTTAACTCCAGAGATGCCCATATTTTGACATAACCTTATATATGTTAACGTGATGCTCCATTTTAAATTTCATGGCAATCGGAGTTGTAGAACTCCTGGTTATAGCGATTTCATTCGGAAAATCACAAAATTGAAATGGTCATAACTTGGTCGTTTTAAGCCGGAATTAGCTCATTTTTGGACACGAGCTACATATTACCATATATTTTCATTTCCCAAAAGCCTGTAATTTTTCTCATTAACTAAATGTCCAAAACAGCCCTCGGAAAAGTTTGGCCAGAAACTTTTTGCACTTTGGCAGTTTTGGAGTCCTTCACCAAAACTTAAATAAAACGAAATCTGTAACTCCGATTAATGATCCGTCAATTTTGTTGGATTCGTATCTTTCCAAACTATAGTTTTCATATATCATAATCCATATTTGGATATGTTTAGCTCCCGGAATTTATCCCGGAAGTGACTGTTCCAAAACTGTCCTTTTCACAATTTTCTTAACTTTGTGTAGTTTGGGAGAAATCCCATAACTCCCTCCTCCGATGTCAGATTTAGTCCGTTTTGGAGTCTATGGAAAGCTTATTGAGTTTACTATAACATATCACAAGTCCAGAATTTTTAGAGCACTCTAACAAATCCGAAATTTTCTGTTTTAGGGCAGCAGTCCACTAACTCATTTAAAACAAAAAAAACTGTTTTGCTATTCTTCTTTGTTCAAGCCTATCAACCCTAAAAATGGCAAGATCTAACCATAAAATATCATTTATCATGTAGATCTATAGTTCTCATGTTCAAGATCTTAAACTTATGGTTCAAAATCATAAGTTCAACACTTGATCTAAAACACCATAACATAACACTTTAAACTAACAAGAGTTTTGAGTTTAGGAAATTTTTACCTTTAGCTTCATGACATTTCTTTTTCTCTTCCAACTATGTGATGGATCTTGGATGGAATGAAAATCAAAATCTCTTCTCCTTCTTTCTTGGAGTTTCCTAACTCCCTCTCCTCTCTCTCTTGTCTCTCTCTTTCTTTCTTAGTTATATTGAAAAATAAGATGAGAAAAGTGAAGAATATGATTTTTGTTTAGTGTAATAATGTAAGAAATGTATCTAGACATTAGTTTGCTTGATAATTGAGGTGTAATAGCATAGTAACATGAGTGACTTCTAGAAGCAATTGATTAGCTAGCATAATTGAAGATTCTTATCAACAATGTTACTAATAATACACTAATAAAACAAAAGGGTATACTAGTAATTTCCCCATTAATAAATGATTTCTTTTTAATTCTTATTTATTATACCAAATGTCCAATATGTCCCTCCTTATTTGGGCTTAAATTTGGGTCACCATTTCCATCTTTTGGGCTATCAATAAATAATATATTGGACTTAAAATTTAATTCTTTGGGCCATGTAAATTAACATAGTCCAACACTCTTAATTCTTATCCAACCCAAATCATTTAATTAGGGTTTTCATTTTCCTCAATTATAACTTAAATCCTTACTCATGCACATTTATTTCCTTAACCCAATTAGACTTGCTAAAATTAGATTATAAAATTAATTAACTGAGATGTATAAAATAAATCTCTCATAATTGGTATATATTCTAAATACCATAATTTTCTCATCTCATAACCCTTAAGTTATTAAATTCTTCATTCCTAATATATAATTAGGATCACATTAGTTTCTTTTTTATTTGTTTATATAATAAACAATATAAACCATCACATAATCTTCATATTCCTTTACTCACCTATTCGAACAAAATAATTTAATAAATTGTGACATGTTCCACAATTCTTCTTAAATTAGGTCACTAATATAAAAATAAAATATTAGGACCACTAAATAACGATAACCATTTAGGTTATTTAATTATCACACCTAATATATATATTAGGTTACATAATTTAATTCTTACTTCACTTTTATATACAAAATAAATGTATTCACATTATATAATGTATATTTATTTAATCATACACATAATTCATATTCATTACACACATAACTTTTAATCCCTTAGGGTTTCATACAAAACATTAGGATTTCTAATTTAACAATTAGGGTTATCCCTAATATATAATCACAAATACTTAAGCCATTATATCTAGCCTTTGACTTCCCAAATTAGGGTTTCAAATCTTTGAATTAGGATTTCTGATTCGATCTTCAAATTAGGGTTTCGAACCGATTTCTAGGGTTTCTTATAAATCGTAATAATTTTATAACCTGAACGTTGACGTTCTAATAATATTAGGGTTTGACACGATATAATTTATCCGGTCAACACTTGACCCTTAACCACATTCTGCATACATATAATACCGTAATCACGAATATATACACACATACCCTTAATCTCGAATAATTCACTAAAAGAAATTTTAAATCCTCAAAATTCCTTTCTGAAAACATCAAACACATACACTAATTCTCTGTTTAGGTCTATTATTTGACCTTAAACCAATCATTTAAGATTTTAATAATTTTCTAATTTCTCGGGTTGTCACAATTCCTCTACGAAAGTTGAGGAATTATCGATCCATTAGGAGCAATGTAGTATCCAGGAGATTCCCATTATTCATAACTCTAAAATCAAACCCACCCAGCTTGCTTTTCGTATAAAGAATCCCATTTATGAGCATCCAACAACTAGGTTTTTTCTCCATTATATCTATAATTTGAATGGGGCATTGAGGCTTGTCAAATATAATGGTTTCCTTCTCTACCCTCTCTTTTTCATTCAACCATGGCTCTAACATTGCATTAGCACTCCTGTTATAAATAGTCTTGCCGATGATATGACTACCAAGTGGGCATGGTTTTGCAAATCTAACTGGATCCTTAATCTTTGGTGGAGAAGGCACTTGGGGAACTACAAACATCAGCACATCATTGTTGGTACTCACATGTAGTTCTTCACTGACCTTGTTTTCATTAACCCCACTTGTCTCCTCTATTTCACCATTTAGTGGCTCATCCAGCTGTAGATTTGGTTCGGGCACTTCGTCAATCTCAGAATCCATGTCATAACACCAACTATTTTGAGGATAGTTGTTCATGGCTTTGAACATTCGATCTAACTAATTCTGAAGATTCTAAATTGACTTCTCTTGATTAATCATCCTCTCCTCATTTGATGCTACGAACTTGGACAAAAATTCCTCTAACCTTGAATTATCTGTCTCAGTTTTGGAATCCATGTATTGAGGACCATGTGTGGAAGTAGTGATGAGTTGTTCCATCTGGTTCTGAAAATTATGGCTCGATATTTCTTGATTCATCATCCTTTCCTCTTGGTTTGCTATGAGCTTCGACAGGAATTCCTCCAACTTTGACTTTTCTTCTTGTGGCAATGGAGGTTGACATGAGAATTCTGGTATATATGTTGGATTTGAAGCGTAGTATTGGTCTTCATAAGTATGGCTCCATAAAATATTTGGGTGATACCCCCAATCTTTATGATAGCTATTGGGATACGCATAATTGTTAAGGTAATCACTGCTATACTATACCAACTCGAAACTGGTGGTACATTGATAACTCGAATGATTTCTAGCACAATAATCACAAGTAACCGCCACACTTTGACGACGTTGTGCTGCAAAAACGTCCAACCTCCTCGAAAGTGTCTCAATCTATGCTGATAATGCAAAAAGTGTCGCGAGTCCATAAATCTCCGCTCCCCTTGGCTGAGTCATTCTCGTATATGACCATTGATAATAAAATTCCGCCATGGTACCTAAAAAGAAAGAAAAAATAGAAAGAGAATTAAATAAAATAAAAATAAGAAACGTTTAAATTAAAAGTAATTTGATTAAAATTAATATTGGAAAAATTGTTAGCTAGGTAATTAAGCAATTCATCACAAATCATAATAGACAATCCATGAATAATCACAATAATTAATAGAGAAGCATACTAAAATAAACTATGCAATACGATCCATTATAATCTTAAACAAAAGATTTAGTTCATGATTAATGAATTAAAACTAAGAATCCATAATTGAATAAACATTAAAAAAAATAGAATAAGAGAAAAAGATAGAATCTATTGTCTGTAAATTTGATGTTCCCTACTTGCTCTTACTTTGAATCTTCAATGGTCCCCAAGTTGCTTCAATCTCCAAATCTCATAAGAACTAGGATTTTGGTACTATTCTATTCTAATCTAATCTAATCTAATGGAATCCTCCCCAATCCAAGTTATAATCAAGTATTTATAGTTCTAATGGAAACCCTAACAAGTTAGGCAACTAACAATCCTATTCTAGCTCAATTTGGACAACATAACACCCAAATTAACTCTCCCCCACCGATCAAAGGCGCACCCAAAGATCGCTCCTAGGCCAATTTGGGCGCCATCATGCCATCAGAAAGAGAAAATCTGATGGCTTGCTGTGTCCATGCCCGCCTATTTCCTCTTCACGACATCCATTGGTAAAACAGGCTTACCTTTTGATCCGCTAGGAGTTACGGGGCCTACAACCTATCAAATCAAAGATATCGACGAGATCTACAACTTTTATGCTTTGAGAATTGACAGATTTGAGCTCAAGATGGAAATCGGGCTTGAAGTAGATGCTATGTAAATGACAAGCATGATAACTCTTAACTTTGATCTTCGTTGATAAAAAGGCTATAACACTTGCATCCGAACTCCGATTGGGATGATTCAAGATGTTCCGGAAAGCTAAGAAGAAGCTCTACAATATAATACTAGTTCCAAGCCAAGAGCATACATCCAACTTGGTGTTAAAAGCCCTGCAATCTTTTTTTCTTGCATTTGCTTGCATATTTTAGTCCAAAAGATATCCGAATTATTTTCCCTTACTTCCTCATGCCAATGTCATTTCATAGCCTACAAAATAACATAAAATGTATACAAAGTAACTACGAAACATAGGTTTAAGCAACTAATTCAAGTAATAAATATCGGATATGTAGGTATAAAACTTACTTATCAAATATTTGGTTCATCATGTCCATGAAAGCTGCAAGAATATTGGTTAATCCAAAAGGCATGACTAAGAACTCGTAATGCCCGTAGCGAGTTCTGAAGGCAGTCTTAGGAATGTCATCAATTTTAACCTTCAACTGATGATACCTTGAACGAAGATTAATCTTTAAAAAGTATTGAGCACCTTGTAATTGATCAAACGTGTCATCAATTCTAGGTAATGGGTACCTATTTTTGATGGTGACATGGTTCAACTCTCGATAATCAATACACAGTCTCATACGCCCATCTTTTTTCTTCACAAATAGAATAAGAGCACCCCAAGGCGATGTACTCAAACGTATAAAATCAATATCCAACAGTTATTGAAGTTGGACTTTTAACTCTTGAAGTTCAACAAGAGTCATTCGATATGGGGCTTTGAGAATAGGTTTGGTACCGGGTTCTAGGTCAATACAAAATTCAATTTCACGGTTTGGGGGTAAGCCAGGAAGTTCTTCAGGAAAATTTTTAGGAAATTCATTAACAATGGGAATATCATTCAAGTTTGATGTATTTTTGTTCAAAGCAGTGATATGGGCTAAGAAGGCTTGACATCCATTTTTTAATAAACGAATGACTTTTTGGCTAGAAATGACAGCAATTGATTTCAATAGTTTAGTTGCTTGAATTTGAGTAATAGGTTGATTAGGAATATGAAAACTAATAATTTTCTAAAAGCAGCCAATTTTAGCATGATGGGTAGTCAACCATTCAATTCCTAAATTTACATTAAATTCATGCATGTCCAAAGAAAAAAGATCAACGGGTAAAGTGAGATTCTTGATTTGGACCAACGGGATTTATAGATAATAGATGTAATTGCTATATCTCCTAGTGGGGTTTCAACTGATAAGTCAAAGTCTAATTTTTCAAGAGTCAAGTTTAAACGTCAATCACATGCAGGTGAAATAAAAGAGTGGGTAGCGCCAGTATCTAACAAGGCATAGACTTCACAAGAGTTGATAAGTAGCTTACCCGTGATAACTTCGTTTGGGTTCCATGCTTTTTAGGACTGCACGACAAAAGCTTTCCCCTAGACTACAGATTTTGTCTTTTTCGTGCCAGCCTTTGGTGTTGTCATCACTGTAGGACTTGATTTTTCTAAAGGACAAAATTGAGCTATATGGCCTTCCTTTCCACAAGTGTAACATATATTGGATGTCTGTGTACAGTTTGGGCTGATGTGTCCTTCCTGTCTGCACTTGTAACATTTGATCGGAGCTCACTCTCTTCCCCTTGAAACTGATGATGGTGCTGATTCCAATGTCTTTCCATGGTCATTGTTGAATCTCCTCTTCGTAAAGTTATTTTCACTCGCCTTACTTCTTCTGTTATCTAGGCCAAGATTTCCACCGAAGTGGTTACCATTTCTAGTATGATGATTTCCTCCTCCATGGTTCTCATTACTTCGATGATTGTTGCTACTGTTACGATTATTATCGTAATTTCTCTCTCACTTTCGATCATTGTCTCTTGGTCGCAATGTTTCTTTCTCTTGTTCTACTAATTGAGCTCTATCCACGATATCTGAATATAAATAAAGTTTATGAGAAATAAGATGTTGACGAATCTCAAATTTCAAACCTCGTAAGAACATTCGTGTCATGCGCTCTTCGTTGTCCACCAGATGGGGAGCAAATCGGGACAACATGGTAAATTTGGCCTCGTACTGCAAGATAGTCATATTGTTCTGCTCTAACTTAATAAATTCCACTTCTTTCTTAAAGTATTATGCATACAAGCCAATCATGTATGATGATAAAACTTATACTTTGTAAACAATCTTATTCATTTATTAATAAAAATATTTATTTAAGGAATTTAATTTATCTACATAATGTTGTTACTTAATATGTGATAAACCCATAGTTTTAAGCAATACTTTTAGAATCATGATGAGATCATGCTAATGAGATTTAAATTCTTAGATAGCTTAATAACTAAAATGTTCTCAATCATTGGATTACTAAAAAGGGGATTAGTAAATCTGGATAGATTGATACATACGTTGCTTGCTCATTGGATGAGGATGATTGATCTCATGATCATTTGTGTGGAGACACTAAAGAAAGTATGTAGGTGATTATTGAAGAATAAGTTCACTGAACGTGGCTAAATACCTAATAGAGTTTTACTTATCTATCAATAAGAATTCCTATAGTGATAGTAGTACAAGTGATCCTTAAACTTGAGATCATCATAGTATCTTGTGTATGATAATTTATTCTTTGACATGTCCCTTAAGACCCTTAGGGTATATCAAACGGTATGTTTGGGTGTAATAAGTTATATATGGAGATAATGAATGATCAATAAAGAATCTACCGCTTCTAGTAAAAGGAGAGAATGTCCTATATGATTCAATAAATCTCAATCCAGGAATCGTTGGCCAAGGTGGAATGAAATTAGAAAGGAGTTTCTAATTTGCATTATTTAGAGTTGTGCATTTATGAATCGAAATACATATAATTAAACAAAATAAGAATTGACAATAATTACATGTCTTATATTTAATTGGGACATTGTATGATAGAAGGATTGAATGGTAACTATTTACTCAAAGGTACTTTTATGATTAATGTTGAAATCTATATTATCTAGAAAGTCATTGATCGCTAAGGAGGCTTATCCTTATTGTAGAATAAATGTTATTTATTTAAATAAATTAATAGTTTAATTTATTTATTTAAATAAGATTAAAATTGTTCTAAATAATTTATTCACAACCGGTTTAATATGGATAACCTAAAGAGTCACACCATAAATGGAAGAATATTTATTTAAGAAATAAATAACATAATCGTAATATTAAGTTAAGTGTATTTAATTTAATCTATGGTGATAGATTAAATTAAAGAGCTTAATATATAAATTAATAAGAGGATTCTTATTATTATTATTACTATTATTATTAAATTAATTCTTAAAGGGGTTTGTGAATTAATTAATATAAGTACTCTAAAATATTTCTAATAAGATTAGGAGGCTAATTAATTAAAAGGTTTAATTAATTATTCCTAATGAGATTAGGAAGCCTAATTAATCAAAGGAGTTTAATTAATTAAATAAAAACTTATTCCTAAATAGTTTAGGAGGGTTCCCTACATCTATAAATAAGAAATTCTTTTTATAGAGAGAGGTGATAAGTTACACAATTTATTCCAAGAGTTAGAAGAGTACACCTCTAGAGGCCAAACACTTGGGTATCTAACGTTGGTCAAAGGAAGGAATCAATCCTGCGTATTCAAGGAGACCACGAAGGACTAGGAGTTGAACTTGTACCTGAGGAAGCTTGAATCTTCAAGGGTATAAATCTTATCATTCTCTTTCGTTTAATTAATAATTGCGCATAAGGTTGATCCGGGTATATAGTTTGTAAAATTTTAAAATCTGTTTTTGCCATGCTTCCGCTACTTTGATTATCTATACAAATATTACAAACCTAACACTTTCATGTGGTGAATGTTCTCTGAAATATACTTGTCATTAAAGAGCTCTTGAAACTCTACCCAAGACATTTCAAGTGTTGTGTGATGTGTACGCTTCATTGATTCTCACCAATGATATACCTCTCCTCGTAACATAAAGGTGGCAAAAGGAACCTTTTGATCATCAGTGGAACACAGTACATCAAATATCTTCGCAATCTGTTTGAGTCATGCATCTGCCTTGAGTGGGTTCGGCTTCCGTCAAATTCAAGTGGTCCTAACTCCTTGAATTGCTTGGCATTGACCAATCGTAAGTTACTAATGTTTACACCATCATTTTGGGCAAGAGCTTCTCTCACCAGATTCTGCATGAATTCCATGAATTTCCTAAAAAAAACATCATGCATCATGTTGTCAGCAACATTATTTCTTGAGTTCGCAGTAGGATTATCCATTGCTTCCTGATTTTCAGCCACATTTCCCTCATAGTTCACATCTTAATTTTCAGATGTCATTCTGAAATGTGGCCACAAAACAAAGATTAGTTTAAACAACTGACACATCGCTTCTCACCCCCACATTCAAGTCAACTAATTAGATATCAACTTTTAACTATATAGGACACACTAGTGAATGGTTCTATTCGTCTTTCTTCTCCTAGTTCCCAACCCAAATCTCCATCAGAGATTATATGTCTAAGCTTTGATACTAACTGTGACGCCTCCAAAATAGGGTTCACACAACCCAATATGGATTGCCAAAATATGCACTACAATAATACGTTCTCTTAATACAATATCGTAGAAAATACAATAATATCCAAACTCAAATTATTACAATGTTGTATAAGATACGACAACACATATTACAAGCCCTCAACATGATTATTGCCACACTATTTAACAACATGGTGAAGACAACTATAGAAACTATCTCGGATCATCACTCCACACCCCGGCTAGTCCCAGTTACACTCTCATTTCCCAAGAAGAACAATGGAACAAAAAAGAAAAGGGTGACCTCAAATAGCCTAGTAAAGAATATCATGACTAAGATAATGAAGAATATATTATCATTAGCCTTCAATAATGAAAAATCTAATAAAATATAATAGACAACAAGTTTTAGATCAACAACTACAACGAAATATCAATCAATTAATTAGGAGAATAAAATAAAACATGATGTTCACAATCTTCTCCAAATTAAAAGTTCACAATCAATATTTTATCCCTATAACACCAATAAATATTTCCTGATCATAATCATGCAAATCAATAGTTCATCTTTACACTACGGGCCAAAGATATTCAATTTTAACACCAATGGTCATGATCATGCCAATCAACTTTCCATCTTTGCACTACGGGTCAAAGAGAACTTTTCACTACGTGTCCTTGCCATACAAACCAAAGACACCTCAACAATCATATCGTCCTTGAACCCAGGCCAAAAACTTTCACCACAACTTGAATATTTGATGATTAATACAAATTATAGTGATATAAAAATGAACGAAAGTTGTAAGAATAATAAGATAAAAGAATCAATGTCTGAGATTTGACATTTAATTTATTCAAAGTTCAATAATGTCCAAATTGTCAACATCATATCCAGAAATTTAATTAGATTTCAAGAATAGGATAAATAAGACTCACAATTCAACTATCACATGCAAAATAAAATAAGAAGATTCAGGTGAAAAGATATTAGATGAAGCATGTGTAAAGTGCAAATAAGAAGATTCAAGTGAAAAGATATTAGATGAAGCACAACTATTAAGGAAGTTCTAAATAGTTTAGGACTTTTCACCATTTAACAAAAAAGTTATCGAAACAATTAACAATTTCTTACCATAATATGGAGTATAAAAGTAAATGATATCCCTTACCTCAATTAACAAGTGATTGGATGCTGCTTTATATGAAGTTTATCAACCTAAATATATTTATATTTTAATTAGTAACTATCACATATGTTGTACATTAACTCGTATATTATGAAATTATCAAAAGTGACTATATAGTATAAATTTGTGTAGTGTACAGAATAAACTTCAAAATAATATTTCAAAATAAAATCTTCCAAAGGAAGTTTTTCAAAATAACTCTTCTAAAGGAAGAATTAAACACCGTGTGGTCTATGTGAGTGTTTGACCAACTTTTATAGAAAATACTTACTTGAACAATACTCGTACTCTTACTGATCTTCGCAAATACTCAAGATAAGTTAACAAACTTAGAGAGAACTTACACTAAAAAAATTTTAGAGAGTGGAAGGAAGTATAAGCAAGTAAGTTATGAATTTTCTTATGTTAAGCCTTCCTATTTATACCCAAAATATTCCACATTTTATAAATATATTATTCATCCATTATCATTATTTTTAAACATAATTATTACCCATTTTCATCCATTATCTTTACTTTAAACATAATAATTACCAATTATCTTTACTTTATTTAAAAAGAATAATCCATTATAAAAATTTATTCAAAAAGATAAATCCATTACCAAAAAGATTATTCCATTATAATTATTTATTCAAAAGATAAATCCATTATCAAAAAGATTATTCTATTATAATTATTTATTCAAAAAGATAAATCCATTATCAAAAAGATTATTCCATTATCATTATTTATTCAAAAAGATAAATACATTACTACCCTTGCTACGATGTCAATAATTGGTTCAATAATATAAGATGTTGTGATAATTATTATGGCATCCCTAAATCCATGTGCTTGCTACAGTGGGCTAGTGCTCACTAATTTCTTCTGAGTATAATTATTATAGACTTATAATATTGACAACCAAATCGTTCCTAGGAAAGAGGGGGCCTTCCGTATAAACGACGTGCAATTAAACAACCCATTTTCTTGACAAAACTTTCTAGACATTGTTAATAATGTATATTAGCCTAATAATATCATATCAGATAAAATGAGTTATTGTGTCGTGTCAATTATAATAATATAAAATATTTTGCATTTGCTACTGTGACAATTATTGAGTTCAATAATATGAAATATTATGCAGTTGCTACTGTAATAATTATTGAATTAATAATATGAAGTATTGTGCAATACCAAGTGATACTGTAGAATGTCGTGTGTCACTGTAGAATATTGTGTGCTACTGTACTTTTATCACCGGATATTTAAATAGTAAAAATGATAGTATTGTTGACTATACTTTTTTTTATTAAAAAGGTTATTTATGTCATTTTTTGCATCTGACAATATTTCGTTATAGGGCCCGCCAATGATTGGTTATTTCGGCACCGTCGTACTTTTACCTAATATGTGACGCCCCCAAAATAGGTTCACACAACCCATTCTGAGTCACCAAATACATGGTAGAGAAATCATATACAACTTTATTATACAACTATTAACTGTCGTGAAAAATATGACAAAACATAAACTGTAAGTTTTAATACAAATATTGTCTCGTAGATAATATCCAAACTCAAATAAAGTTCTCATTACAATTATTATTGCACTATTTTATAGAATAGTGAGGACTACTATAGCAACCATCTTAGACCATCACTCCATTCCCTGACTAGTCCCAGCTATATTCTCATTTTCTGAAGAAAACAATGAAAGAAAAGGGTGAGCTCAACTAGCCCAGTAAAGAATATTATGACTAAGATAATGCAGAATAAATTATCCTTAGTCCTTAACAAAGAAAAATCTGATAGAATACAGTAGACAACAAGTTTTAGATCAACAACTGCAGCGAAATAAGCAATCCATTAGAAGAGTCAAGTAGAGCGTAAAGTATACTATCTTCTATGATTTAAAAGTCCATCATCAATATTTTATCTCTGCAACAACAATCAATAAATGTTTCAAATCAACAAATTATCCAAGCACTATAAGCCAAGGATATTCGTTTGTATCACCAGTGGTCATGATCATGCCAAACAACTATCCATCTATGCACTACGAACCAAAGAGGACTTTCACCACAACATTTGTCTATAACATTACAGGTCATGATTATACCAATACACAATTCTGGTCATAATCATACCAATCAACAGTCCATCTTTGCACTACGGGCCAAAGATGACTTTCATGACAATATAAGCATGAGGATGATGACAATGATATAAAGAATCAATCAAGTGAGATCAAGGATAAATATTAGAGATTTATAATTCAATTTATCCAGAGTTTAAGAATATCCAAATTGTCAACATGATAACTAATTGTGAAGAAAAATTCAAGAATGATATTTATGTATCAAAAATAATTTGGACAGAAAAGAAAATTAAATACTACTGTGAATAGTACTCATGAATAGTATCATATGAATAGTGTCCATGAATAGTACCATATAAATAGTACTCATGAATAGTAGCATATGAATAGTACCCATGAATAGTACCCCGACATGAAAAGATTAAAATTTAATAAGAAAGTTCAGACCAATATTCCAGTGAAACGATATTAGATGAAGCGCAAAACTCAAGGATATTCTACTAATTTCAGGGATTATAGAAGCAATACTATAGAGTATGGAAGAAAATAATATTCCTTACGAATATTGAACAAAAATAATCTCTCTTACGAAAAAAAATAATATCCTTTACGAATATTGAACGAAAATAATATCCCTTACGAATATTGAATGAAAATAATATTCCTTATGAATATTGAACGAAAATATTATCCCTTACAAATATTGAACGAAAATAATATTCTTTACAAAAAAAATAATATCATTTACGAATATTGAACGAAAATAATATCCCTTATGAATATTGAACGAAAATAATATCCCTTATCGAATATTAAACAAAAATAATATCCCTTACGAATATTGAATGAAAATAATATCCCTTACCTTAGTAGAAGACTAAATCTAACTGGTATAGCGGATATATTATTGAGGAAAACTTGCACTATTTGCTACACTCAAAGTATCCTTATACTAAAAAGAAATACGCACAATATTATAGAAGAAGAATTCTCTGATTCTGGTATGATTTTCATTTCTTTACTAAGCATCCTATTTATAGGAGAATGGCATGACACAATTTAAGGAAATCACTGATGCACAGAAAAAAAATCACGGGCGAAGTCACAGACAAATTCGTCAAAAATTTGATTTTACTATTCATCACTGTGCAATAAAATATTCTAATAAAACAAAAACTTTATATAAAATATAATATATTCTAATTATAATCTAATAAAACAAATAACTTTATATATAATATAAAAAGTATTCTGTTTTATATAAAAAAAATTCTATTTTATTACTACTATAATAATAATAATAAAATAAAATTGAGATAACTTTCTACCGACGGTTTGACAAATTGGCACATAGGGGTCCATGGAATAATAAGCCAAACTTACAACAAATATTTCATAAATATCTACCACAAATTAATCCATTTTTAATCTTTCAACACTTATTTATCATTAATATTATAACTCACAATATTTACAACCAGATCATTCCCAAGAAAGAGGGGGCTTTCCGATAAGGATTTCTCCTTATTGGCGCACAATTAAATAACCTAACCCCTTTCCTCGACAGAACTTTCTAGACATTATCAATAATGCAAATAATAATATGAATAACTGTGTCGTCTAAATTATTGATTTAATAATATAAAATATTATGCAGATGATAGTGTGACAATAATTGAATCAATAATATGAGATACTATGCAAAAACTAATGTGGCAATTATTGAATGAAACTGAGTGACTTCTTACGTAAGAATCAATAATCAGAGATCTTTGTATCGGTAATACTCTCTTACGTGCAACCACGCCAGCGTATTCTCGTACTTTTATCACCGGGTATTTCAACAGTTAACGGCAAAAGTTTTGCCGTTATTTTTATAAAAAGGTTATTTCTGTCGCTTTATATATCCAATAATCATTTCGTTGTGGGGTCCACCAATGATTGTGCCGTCGTACGAATATTCCCCAACAAAAAGAATATTCCCCGACCAAACGAATATTTTATGACAACTTACTTACTTTGCAAAATTTGCACATATCACCCATAACTATACCATTATATCAAATCAACACCTTATTAATCAAAATAATATTTGGAGAAAATTAAATCCTTATTCATAAAAAGTAAGGGTCTTATAACCTCCCCTCATTATGAAATTTCGTCCTCGAAATTGATATACGTACCTAGTATGTCGAATATGTGAGGATACCTTGTTTTCATTTTAGATTCTAACTCCCAGGTTATTTCCTCAATATCGTGGTTTCTCCATAAAACTTTGACTTGAGGTATAACCTTTTAAAGTAAAATATGTTCCTTCTTATCCAAGATTTTGACAGGTACCTCCTCATACGTTAAATTTTCCTCTATCTTATCTGGTTCTAATTCAATAATGTGGTTTGGGTCTTCTAGATATTTACGTAACATAAATATGTCAAAAATGTTATGAACACGAGACATACTTGGTGGTAAGGCTAGTCTATAGTGATAAGTGGATTTTATATACACGAATCGGTGTCCATTTCATGCTTATTTGTTGCTAATTTTTTGTGTTCATGTTTGTTTTTACTTGTTTTATGTTCTTTTATGTGTAGGATGGTTGTTGCGGCATTTAACGTATATTTTGAGTCAATTGGGATGATTTGGAGTCAATTGGCGCAACTTTGGAAGAAGTCATGAAGCTCAGCAAGTGATTTAGCAGAACACACCCCGTAAAATATGCTTTTTTCTTGTGTATACCGCCGAAAAGGGGGGTCTTCACTAGGAATTAGCAGAAGGGTAGCCCGTCGGGGTGGGCCTATTTAGCACATACACCCCCGCCAGGGCGGGGGGTGTCGAATTCTACAGACTTATGTTGAGCTTGAAACTCTTATTTGACATGGTTTCTAGCATATTGGATTGTACATGGACTCTACTTGATGGATAATTTCGGCTGGGACTTGTATGTTGGACATCTATTACTCAATTAACAACGAATTCAATAACACATAAGGGGATATTACGAAGATTAATCTCAATTTTTCTAAGCAAGCATTGGAGGAATATTTCGAGGAGATTTTTGAGACGATTGCAATTTTAGGCTACGTGAAGGGTGTTTTTCAATATTATTCTTCTTAGGCTATTATTTGTAATTGAAAGAATGTTTTCTATGACTTATTCAGTGTTTATTTCGTTTATGATGAACTAATTCACTTTTTAGGCTTATAATGGATCTTTGAGTGAATCGATGATTTTATAACTTTGAATTCCAGTTCAATAATCTATTTCCAGTTTATCTATATTAATTTGAGCTTGAATTTATGAATTGCCTGATCAACAATTCTTTGTGGATATGTATTGAATTGAGAGAGGATATTCAAATCTAGACTTAGTTAATATAGCATGTGTTCATGAATTTTGTGAATAGTAGAATCTTGATGAATGTTAAGGTAGAGATATGCTTGACATCACATGTAATCGGATAGAGAACTTTATCTTAAACCTTCTTTAATTGTAATTCACATAGAGATATAGTGAGTTAGTTAATTAAGGTGTTTAACTTGTTTCTATCTTAATTGTGGATTTAAGTTAATACGGTATTAGTGCATCGAGAGGTGGTTAATACTACGTTTGTGTTCTTGATTAATAGACTGGGATAGTGAATTGAATTAGAATAAAGGTGTTAAAATCAGAGTGAAGCTTAGGGTGAAATCATAAGTCTAATTATCCATTTATTGTTTGAAATTTTAGATTTTGATATTTGTGATTGTTTTGTGGTAGTTTGTTTATTCTTTAATTTAGAATCTTTAATTATAATCATTGAGTTGAGTAGTTTAATAAAATTAGAATTTATAGGAAATTGGTACTTGTGAGTTTAAGATTATTGCTAGTTGATCTATGTGGGAACGATACTCTACTCATCACTTTATTACTTGTTGACCACGTATACTTGTGTGTTATGCGTATTTAGATTTTACCTAACTTATAGGCCATAGTTTCTACTCGGTCAAGGATTTCAAATGGACCAATGAATCGAGGGTTGAGATTTCCTCTCTTCGTCTATTCTTGCTTTTTGAATAACACCTTCTTCTTTATATTCATCAGCTCTGGGTCTTTAGCTTGAGCAACTTTAACTTTATCGATTAAAGTCGGTTCTACTCGTATATTTAACATCATCACGTGGGCCCCTAGAGTCTTTAACTCTATCTCCATCATTTGTAAGTCATACGAAATGGGTCTTTATGTTAACAACATCGCACTCGTGCCCGCATACGATTTTCTACTCAACGCGTCAGCTACCACATTCATTTTTTCAAGATGGTATTGAATGGTATGGTCATAATCTTTCAACAGCTCGAGCCAACGTCTTTGACTCATGTTAAGTTCCTTTTGGATGAAGAAATATTTGAGGCTTTTGGAGTATATTAGGATGTCACCAATAAAGACACCACGAAATGATCCAAATATTTTTGGAATATTCGGTTAATCATGTCCATGTAGGTAACATGGGCATTGGTCAATCCTAAAGACATAACTAGAAATTCGTAATGCCCGTATCGAGTTTTAAAAGCATTCTTTGGAATGTCTTTAATTTTAATCTTTAACTGATGATATCCGGAATGAAGATCGATTTTTTTAGAAGAATTTAGCACCTTGCAATTGGTCAAATAGGTCATCAATGCGAGGTAATAGGTACCTATTTTTGATGGTGACATGGTTCAACTTTCGATAGTCAATGCAGATTCGCATACTCCCATCTTTCTTCTTTACGAATAAAATAGGAGCACCTCATGGAGATGTACTAGGACGAATGAAACCAATGTCTAACAACTCCTGTAGTTGGGTTTTTAACTCCTGAAGTTCAATAGAAACCATTCGATATGGGGTTTTAGAAATGGGTTTTGTACCGAGTTCAAGGTCAATACAAAATTCGATTTCATGCTCTTGGGGTAGGCCAGGAAGTTCTTTGGGAAATACGTCAAGAAATTTATTAACAATAGAAATATCATTCAAATCTGACGTATTTTTGTTTAGATTCATGACATGGGCTAAGAAAGCTTGACATCCGTTTTTCAATAATCGAATGGCTTTATGGCTTCCTATGACAGTTATTGACTTTAGTGGTTTGGTTTCTTGAATTCACATAATAGGTTGGTTAGGAATATGAAAACTAACAACCTTATGTAAACAATCAATTTTAGCATGATGAGTAGTTAACCAATCAATCCCTAAAATTACATCAAATACAAGTATTTTCAAAGAGATGAGATCAACAGACAATGTGAAAGTGTCGATTTGAATCAAATAAGATTTATAAATGGTGGATGTAATAAAGGTTTCTCCCAACGGAGTTTCAATAAATAAGTCAAAGTCTAATTTCTCTCTGGAGTCAAATTTAATCGTTGAGCACAAGCAGGTGAAATAAAAGAATGGGTAGAGCCGGTATCTAATAAGGTATAGACTTCACAAGAGTTTATGATTAGCTTGCTCGTGATAACTTCGTTCGGGTTCCTCGCTTTTTGGAAAGTCACGACAAATACTCTCCCTTGAACTACCGTCTTTGACTTGTCCGGGATAGCCTTTGGTGTCATCATTACCACTGGAATTGACTTCGCTATAGGGCATATTCCACCCTCAACTGCTTCGTCGTACTACTGATCCATGATCTGAATCATTAATCTTCAATCCATATCGAATTGGGGTTGACCGCTGTGACAAACGAGATTTTTGTAATTTAATTTGAATACTTTTTGAATTAAATAAATATTTTTTGATGATTTAATTATTGGGTTAAATAATTAATTGATGAATTTGTGGTGAATTAATTTAATTATATGTGTTACATCGATTAAATTAATGTGGAGAATTTATTATTCAAAAGTATGTATTTAATTGAGCTTATTTGATTAAATGAATTATTTAATAAGCATAATGTTATTCTAATTAAATTAATAATTAATTAGAGATTTAATGACTTGACATAATTAATAAATGAGAATTTAATTATGTGACTATGTGATTTAATGTGAAATTATTCTATTTTAATTAATCGAATTAAATAATATATATTTGATTTAAATGGGTGTGACATTATTAAACTATATAACAAGAGTTTAATTAAAATAAATTGGAAAAGAAAATTAAAGTTGTAGCCAAACATGGCCTTAAAGGAAGTTGGTCAGTTAACCCACTACGGGATTAACCGACCACGACCATCCCAGTCGCCAGTATGTGCACTTATATGCGCACTTATATCAGTTTATTATTTTCATTTACGCATTTTTCCTAAGGCCTAAGTCTGAGAATACAAAGAGAAGAAGGGAGAGAGTTTGAGAGAATTGAATTAGGGAAGGAGATTTGAAGAATTACAGGAGGAATTCTTATCATCCTAACAGAGAAATTAAGGGTAATTCCTTAACCTAACCTTTTAATTTACGTACTTAGAAACTTTACATGAAAATTGGCCTTTAACTATCTATAATTGAATTTTCTTGGCCAATTTGTTAGAAATTGATTATAAACATTTATTAGCATGCACAATCCAATTCTATATGATTTGTATGTGATTTAGTGTAATCAAAACCCATGAAATCTGTTAAAGCATGAAGAACTTGGGGTTGATGATAAATATACAACATATGTGATTTTGGTGATAAAATTAAAGTTTTGGTTGATGAATTAATTTGATAAGTTGTTATATATGTTGACATGTAGATATAATATGTTATATGTGAAGTAGAAACGATTTTCAGAAGTTAAATTAGTATGAAATAAGTTTTAAGTATAGATTTGGTTTTGTTATAAAAAGTACAAAAAGACTGATTTTAGAACCAAAATTAGTGTTCAATTCTTATTGTAATATGTAAATTGATTTCAGAATATGTTAGTATGTTGAATTACGAAAAGAATGCAACTAAAATGGTGTAATTTGGTTAAAAAACAAAGTTTTGGTGATTAAATTCGCTAAATGTGTTGAAATATGAAGAAATTAGTAAAAACATGATTTTTATTCTTAAAAGTTTATTTTATATAATGTTTATATTAGTAGAATCATGAAATGCATGCTTGGTGTTGTTCTTAACAAAATTAAAGCTTTTGGTTATGTGAATTTCTGTAGAAATTGGGAAAATTGGAGTTTTAGTTTATAACGGGATGAAGTCTGCGGCTTTCTTCGTCAGATCAAGCAGCAATTGCTGCTTCTTACATTACAAAAGCGTAAACCACATGCATTGCTACTGTTGGGTTTCTGAGGTCGAGCACCAAATAAGCAATTTACTTGCAGTCTGAAGAGAGGCTTTAAAGCAGCAATGTTCTTAGGCAATCCCCTGAGCATAGACAGTTTGTTTTTTTTAAAAGTTGTAGTCTATGATATGTTGACCTAACCTAGCCTAGTATGCATGATAAGATGTTAATCATATTATAAGATGTAATAACAGATTGTAATGCATTATAATACCAAATATGAAGATTTTAAGTATTTACTTAATAAGTTACATAATGATTGAAACTTAATGTCTGTAAGAGTTAGAGGTGAGAATTAAATGCTAAAGCTTTACATTATATGATAGTGAGTTTTCAGATTCGTGTTGTGTGGTTAACCAATATGGTTAGACCTTAAGTTAAAGGTTATAACTTAACTAAGATGGAGAATTAAACCTATAAGGTTAATGATAGTATAGCTAATCGGTATTACGATTTCAATGGTATATGTAGGGTAATTGCGAACATTTATTATACTTGTGTAGCATATGCACGAGGCAAGTTTCCTAACTTCATTCTCTCTATAATGAATGTAAGTTTCATTACTTTATTTACTTTTTGTCGAGCAAGTTTCTCTAACCCTAACTTTATTTGAGCAAGTTCCTAAACCCTGTTTTTTTACATAAAGCAAGTTCTTTATTCTATCTTGTTATTACTGTTCAAGTCAAGATTTCATATTGCATACTATCATTCTTTAAAAGTATGATTCATGTTATACAATACTTATTCGATTGTATACCTCTTGAATTTTATTGTTCAATTTGAATATCAATTGTTGTTGAACCTTGTAAGACTAGTAAACCCTTATTGATTTGACTAGTCCATGGTTGATGAACGTTATAAATTCCAAAACCATTGTTGAGCTTATCCAAATCAAACTTCCTTTGGTGCAGACTCTAATGTCAAACTGAGATGAACAACCCTATTATAGGGGATTAATTATACTTTAGCGTTAAGATATTGTGCACAGTATGGTACTAAGGGCTGATCCCCCTAAGTACGAGAAGAAGAGTCCATAGTCTTATGACTGTTAAAGGTTTCAAGTATAAATGTGACGCCCCCAAAATAGGTATACATCACTCATTCTGAGTTGCCAAATACATGGTACAAAAATCAAATACAAACTTCATTTATACAATACGACAAAACGTAGCTTAGAGTTTTAACACGAATATTGTCTCATAGACAATATCCAAACTCAAATGGAGTCCTCATTACAATTATTATCATACTATTTTATAAAATAGTGAGGACTACTATAGCCACCATCTCGGACCATCACTCTGTTCCCCTACTAGTCCCAGCTATATTCTCATTTTCTGAAGAGAACAATGAAGCAAAGGGTGAGCTCAACTAGCCCAGTAAAGAATATTATGACTAAGATAATGTAGAATAAATTACTGTTAGCCTTCAACAGTATTAAACTGATAGAATACAATAGACAACAAGTTTAACTGTAATGGAACAAACAATCCATTAGAAGAGTCAAGCAGAGTATAATATCTACTATCTTCTATGATTTAAAAGTTTATCAGCAATTTTATTGTTGAGACTCAGCTCAATAAATAATCCACATCACTGAATTATCCATGCACTACGGGCCAAGGATATTCATTATTATCATATCCACGAATCATCCATGCACTACGAGCCAAGGATATTCGTTATTATCACCAATGGTCATGATCATGCCAACAACTTTCCATCAATGCACTACGGGCCAATGAGGACTTTTACCACATCATTTGTAACATTACAGGTCATGATTATACCAATACATAGTCATAATCATACCAATCAATAGTCCATCTATGCACTACAGGCCAAAGATGACTTTTACCACAATATAAGCATGAGGATGATGACAATGATATAAGCATCAATCAACGAAATCAAGGAAAAATATTAAAGATTTTTAATTTATCTAGAGTTTAAAAATGTCCAAATTGTCAACATGATAATTGCTTTGTGGAGAAAAATTCAAAAATAATATTCTGAAAATAATTTGGACAGAAAAGAAATCAATTTTTTCATGAATAATACCCCGGGTGAATAGTACCTGAGTGAATAGTATCTCGTGAATAGTATTTCGTGAATAGTACCCCGACATGAAAAGATCAAAATTTAACAAGAATGTTCAGAAATAATTAAGTTGTATTTGTATTCAATACCATATATTTGGCGACTCAGAATGAGTGATGTATACCTATTTTGGGGGCATCACAGTTGGTATCAAAGCTTAGGGATATGATCTCTAGCTGAGATGAGAGGCTAGAACTAGGAAAGGAGAGACGGGTAATTCCTTCACTAGTATGACCTACCTAAGTTTATTTGTTATTTAATTGGTCGGTCAGAATATAGGGATATTATGTGGCATGTCAATTAACCCTTGTTTTGTGGCAGTGTTTGAAAATGGCATCTGAAAATCAAGAAATGAACTCATATAGAGTTTTAAGTGCTGAATCGAGGAGATTCATATAAAGAATACATATTGGAGTATAATATCTTGTTATAACAAAGATTTTTATTGGGAAGTACTAATTAAGTTATTAAACTTGATTGTAGAATGTCAGACGAAGAAGAAATTAGAGATATCCATGTGGTGAGTGAAGAATTAATAGTTGCACCCAAGCTGACTGCAGAGGTAGCAACTGAGAGTGAGGAAGAAGAGGAACCTAAGGATGATTTATTAGGAGAACTTTATGATCGAAATGTAGAACTGTAAAATCGTATTCATAAGTTAGAAGAGCATGCTGAAGAACGGCAGGCGGTCGTTGAGCAAAAGGATGCAACAATTCAAGATTGCGTTATCCGATATGTGATGCTTGAACAGAAGCACTCTTTGACAGAGTATAAGATGATAAAGCTGGAATCTGAGAATTCAAATGAAGGATCAGCTGAAAGAAGAAACAACTAAACGAGTGAGAATGAAGGATGCATGGGTAAAAGCCGCACGACGCGTTGATATTGTGGAAAGAGAAGTCCGATCCAAGAAGGTCAAAATAGATGATATGTATTTCTCTCTTTGGACAGCAATTGGGAGAACCCAACATCGAGTTTTGAATTACCCTGTACATTGCGGTCAACCCCAATTCGATATGGATTGAAGATTAATGATTCAGATCATAGATCTGGAGTACGACGAAGCAGTTGAGGGTGGAATATGCCCTTTAGTGAAAGTCAATTCCAGCGGTAATGATGACACCAAAGGTTGTCCCAAACAAGTCAAAATCGGTGGTTCAAGTGAGAGCGCTTTTTGTAACTTCCCAAAAAGCGAGGAACCGAACGAAGTTATCACAGGTAAGTTGATCATAAACTCTTGCAAAGTCTTTACCTTATTTCATACCAGTTCTACCCACTCTTTTATTTCACCTACTTGCGCTCAACGTTTAAATTTAACTCCAAAGAAATTATACTTTGACTTATCTCTTGAAACTCCATTAGGAGAAACCTTCGTTACATCCACTATTTATAAATCTTGTTTAATTCAAATCGGTACCCTCACATTACCTGTCGCTCTTATCTCTTTGAAAATACTTGCATTTGATGTGATTTTAAGGATTGATTGGTTAACCATTCATCATGCTAAAATTGATTGTTTTCCTAAGGTTGTTAGCTTTCATATTCGTAACCAACCTATTATGCGAATTCAAGCAACCAAACCACTAAAGTCAATCACTGTCATATCAAGCCATAAAGCTATTCATTTATTGAAAAACGGACATCAAGCTTTCTTAGCCCATGTCACAGATTTAAATAAAAATACGTCAGATTTGAATGATATTTCTATTGTTAATAAATTTTCTAACATATTCCCTGAAGAACTTTTTGGCCTACCCCCAGAGCGTGAAATCGAATTTTGTATTGACCTTGAACCCGATACAAAACTCTCAAATATTTCTTCACCTAAAATGAACGTAACATGCGGCTATTGAGGGATTACGATCATACCATTCAAAACCATCCTGAAAAAGCGAACGTAGTAGCTGACGCATTGAGTAGAAGATCGTATACGGGTACGAGTACGATATTGTCAACGCAACGGCACATTTTGTATGACTTACAAAGGATGGAGATAGAGTTAAAGACTTCAGGGACCCACGTGATGATGACAAATATACGAGTAGAACCGACTTTAATCGATAAAGTTAAAGTTGCTCAAGCTACGGACCTAAAGCTGATGCGTATGAAGAAGAAAGTGCAAGAAGGTGCTATTCCGAAAGCAAGAATCAATGAAGAAGGAATACTTCGAGTCAACTCTAGACTTTGTGTTCCTAACAACTCTGATTTGAAGTATAAAATCATGATGGAGGCGCAAAACACACCTTTTGCAATCCATCCTGGGAGTACCAAAATGTATCGTGATCTTTGATATAAATTTTGGTGGAGCAATATGAAGAGAGAGATGGCGAAGTTTATCTCAAGGTGTCTAACTTGTCAACGGGTCAAAGCGGAGCATCAAATGACAAAAGGTCTAATGCAACCACTTGAAATTCTAGAATTGAAGTGGGAGCACATTACCATGGATTTCGTTACTAGTCTTCCCAAGGTTTCTCAAGGCATAGATGCAATTTGGGTTATTGTTGATAGATTAACCAAGTCTGCTCATTTCTTACCTATACGAGAAACTTATTCACTTGAACGTATTGCTCGTATATACATAAATGAGATTTTAAGACTGCATGGTATGCCAGTATCCATAGTTTCTGATCGAGACCCAAGATTCACTTCACAATTTTGGTTTAGTTTGCAAAAATCCATGGGCATGAATTTACATTTTAGTTCGGCATATCATCCTCAAACGGACGGACAGTTAGAGAGGACTATTCAAACTCTTGAAGATCTATTAAGACTCTGTGTCCTTGACTTCAAAGGAAGTTGGGACAAGTTCTTGCCATTAGTTGAATTCTCCTACAATAATAGTTATCAAGCAAGTATTGGCATGGCTCCATTCGAGGCATTGTATGGACGCAAGTGTCGTTCTTCAGTATGCTAGGATGAGGTGGGTGAAGCAACGTTGTTGGGATCGGAATTGGTACGCGTGACAATGGAAAAGATTCAAATGATTCGATAACGTATAAAAACCTCACAAGATCAACAAAAGAGTTATGCTGATTTGTATCGAAAGGACGTAGAATTCAATGTTGGAGATCATGTGTTGTTACGTGTTGCTCCATGGAAAGGAGTTACAAGATTTGGAAAGAGAAGAAAGCTCAATCCTTGATACATTGGCCCATTTGAAATCCTCGATCGAGTAGGAACTATGGCCTATAGACTCGCCTTACTGCTAAGTATGTCTCGTGTTTATAACGTTTTTCACATATCTATATTACGTAAATATATGAAAGACCCGAATCACATTATTGAATTAGAACTAGACGAGATAGCGGAAAATTTAACGTATGAAGAGGTACCTGTTAAAATCTTGGATAAGAAGGAACATATTATACGCTCCAAGGTTATACCTCAAGTCAAAGTTTTGTGGAGAAATCACGATGTTAAGGAAATGACCTGGGAGTTAGAATCTGAAATAAAATCAAGGTATCCTCACCTCTTCATCATACCAGGTACGTACACCAATTTTGAGGATAAAATTTCATAAGAAGGGGAGGTTGTAAGACCCCGACTTTTATGAATAAAGATGAATTTGTTTTCACAAAATATATTTTTGAATATTATGGTGTGGATTTGATATAATGTTATAGTTGTAGGTAATATTTATAAATTTTGCACAGTAAGAAAGTTGTTATAAAATATTCGATTGGTCGGGGAATATTCGTTTTATCAGGGAATATTCGTACAATGGCACAATCATTGGTGGACCACACAACGAAATTATTGTCGGAGTTAGAAAACGACAGAAATATCTTTTTATAAAAATAACGGCGAAAGTTTTACCGTTAACTGTTGAAATACCCGGTGATAAAAGTACAATAATACGCGTGGTTGCATAATAGCACACGATATTGATTATTGATGCTTACGTGAGAAGTCACTCAGTTATACTCAATTATTGCTACAGTAATTGATGCATAGTATCTCACGTTATTGATTCAATTAGTATCACAATATTTTATATTATTAAATCAATAATTGAGACGACAAAGTTATTCATACTGTTATTTGCGTTATTGATAATGTCTAGAAAGTTCTGTCGAGAAAAGGGGTTTGGTCACCTAATTGCACGCCAATAAGGAGAAATCCTTATCGGAAAACCCCCTCTTTCCTGGGAATAATCTGGTTGTTAATATTGCAAGTTATATTATTGATGAATAAATGTTGTTAAAAACATTGAGGGGATTTTTATGAAGTATTTGTTATAAATTTTACTTATTATATGGACCCCCCACCTACTCATTTTTCAAAATTATGTGTGTTATGAGTATGATAATATATATATATATATATATATATATATATATATATATATATATATATATTACCTTTTGTTCACTGGTGGGGTGGGGGAATGGGATTACTTAGATAGGAGGGAGTATTATTATTATTAATATTATAATAAGTTTTTTTTATGAAAAATAAAATATATTATATTTTATTATGCATAGTATTTGCATAGTGTCTACAAAGTGTTTGCATAGTAAAATTAAAAAAATTTCTTCGCTGGTTAAGCACCCGTGAGGGATTTCCTGTGCAGTCCGTGATTTTCTAATTCAAATAGTATCCTTCCATTCTCTTGAAAATAGGATGCTTAGTTTAGAAATGAAAATCACACCAGAATCAGAGAATTCTTCTTTTATAATATTGAGCGTATTTCTTTTGAGTTTAAAGAAGCTTTGAGCGTAGAAAACAGTATATGTTTTCTTCAAGAATATCTTCGCTATACCAGTCGTAATTGCTCTCTTTTGAGGTAAGGGGTATTATTTATTTCATATTCACTTACAATATTATTTTTTGTATTTGTAAGGAATTTTATTTTCGTTCAATATTCTTAAGGAATATTATTTTCGTTCAATATTCATAGGGATATTGTCTTCGTTTAATATTCGTAAGGAATATTATTTTCGTTCAACAGTTGTAAGGGATATTATTTTTGTTCAATATTCGTATGAAATAATATTTTCTTCCATACTCTGTAGTATTTAAGTAATATTATTTCGTTTCAGATTCAAATTCTACACTTATTTTGTTAAGTATTGCTTCTATACTCCGTGAAATTAGTAAAATGTCCTTGAAATTTTCTCTTCATCTAGTATCTTTTCACGAAAATATTATTCTGAACATTCTTAATAAAGTTTAATTTTTTTATGCCGAAGTACTATTCACAGTGTACTATTCATGAAGTACTATTCGCAGAGTACTATTCACTCAGGTACTATTCACTCGAGGTACTATTCATGACAAAAATTAATTTCTTTTCCGTCCAAATCATTTTTGATACAATATTATTCTTGAATTTTACTCCACAAAGCAGTATCATGTTGACAATTTGAACATTATTTAATTCTGGATAAATTGAATTATAAATCTTTAAAATTTATCCTTTGCTTTCATTTAATTGAATTCTTATATCATTGTCATCATCATCATGCTTATATTGTGATAAAAGTCATCTTTGGCCCGTAGTGCATAGATGGACTGTTGATTGGTATGATTATAACCAAGGATTATTCGATATAATCATGACCTGTAATGTTACAAATGATATGGTAAAAGTCATCATTGGCCAGTAATGCATTGATAGACAATTGTTGGTATGATCATGACCATTGGTGATAACACGAATATCCTTGGCCCCGTAGTGCATGGATAATTCGCGGACGTGATACTAATGAATATCATTGGCCCGTAGTGCATGGATAATTCAGTGATGTGGATTATTTATTGATGTGACACCCCTAAATTCGGGTACTTCATTCCTCACAGGATTTGGTGTTCACTTTCCAAAATATTTACATCTAACTACCCATAAACAAGAATAAAGACATAACTTAAATAACTTACATAAATATTGTGACGCCCCCAAAATAGGTATACATCACTCATCTTGAGTCACCAAATACATGGTACTAAATTCAAATACAACTTGATTATACAACAGTCGTGTAAAATACGACAAAATACATGTTGTGAGTTTTAATACAAATATTGTCATCTAGACAATATCCACACTCAATTTAGTCCTCATTACATTTATTATCACACTATTTAATAGAATAGTGAGGACTACTAAGACACTATTTATCGCTAAGACTCAGCTTAATAAATAATCCACATCATCCCTGCACTACGGCCAAGGATATTCATTAGGGTCACGACCACAAATTATCCATGAACTACGGGCCAAGGATATTTGTGTATTCATCAATGGTCATGATCATGCCAACAACTGTCCATCAATGCACTTCGGGCCAATGAGGACTTTTACCACATCATTTGTAACATTACGGTCATGATTACAATCAATAATCCTCGGTCATAATCATACCAAGTCCATCTATGCACTACAAAATATAGATGACTTTCAAAAATAATATAAACATGAGGATGATGACAATGATATAAGAATTCAATAAAACAAGTTCAAGAATTAATTTATTCAGGAACTAATAACGTCCAAATTGTCAACATGATACTTCTTTGTAAAGTAAAATTCAAGAATGCTCAGAAGAATATTTCCATGAAAAGATACTAGATGAAGTGCAAATATCAAGAATATTCCACTAATTTCATGAAGTGTAGAAGTCAAAACTTTAACCAACTGAGTATAATAAAGAATGGAATAACAAAAAAAATCACCATGCATGCGGTATTGCGATAGACGGTTATTCCATCGTAATAATAAATAATGTAATCCGTGTCAAGCGTAATACGCACCGGCGGTGATATTCCAACGAGAATAATAGAATGGAATAACAACAAAAATTACCATGCATGCAAGATTTTGACATGACAAAGTTATTCCAATGTAATACTAAATGACAAAACCAAAGTTCTACAGAAAAGCAGACGCATGAAATTCCAATGTAATAATAAAGATGTAGATCAGTCCCATGTAAAACGCACAAACAGGATGTTCCAACAGAATAATGAAGAATGGAATAACAACAAAAATCACCAAGTATAGGGTAGACCGCGTATACAGGTTATTCCAACAGAATAACAAAGATGGAATAATAGAAGTTCTCTTCATGAATACAAAAGAAATAATACTCCTTACCGTAAAAGAAAATTGATATCGAAGTAGTGAAGTAGCAGAATACTTTTCTTCTTTCTCTCTATAGTTTCTCTCTCTAGAGTTTTAGTGAATTCGTAAGAAATAATGAAGGAATGAGCTTCTATTTATAAAAGAATGGAATAAATAGTAACCAATCCATGAACGGTCCAGATTGATTTACTTTAATCGGACGGTCCATATTTAAAGCAAAATCTTTTAAATAAAATATAATATATTCTATTTATAATCTAATAAAATGAATAACTTTTAAAAAGATTTTACTATGCAAGCACTATGCAAACACTATGCATAATAAAATATAATATATTCTAATTATTGTTTAATAAAATAGATAACTTTATAAAAGTATTCTGTTTTATATAAAAGATTTTACTATTAGCCTAATAAAACGAATAACTTTATAAAAGTATTTTTGTTTTATATAAAAAGTTTTTCTGTTTTATTACGTTAATAATACGAATAAAACAAAACTTCATCATCATTATTATTATTCACACTATTAATCTACCGTGTCGCTCCTGTGAAAGAGGGGCTTTTCAATAAGGATTTCTCCCTATCATGCGCGCAATTAGGTGACCAAACCTCTCCTCAAGCGTAACTTCTAGACATTGTTAATAATGCAAATAATAATATTAACAACTTCGCTATCTCAATTATTGATTTAATAACATATAAAATATCGACAATAATTGAAATCAAATTGAATGACTTCTCACATAAGCATTAATAATCAATACCGGTATGCTACTATGCAACCACGCCAGACATCGTAATTTTACTACCGAGTAGTTCAACAAAGATCAACAACGGTAAAACTTCCGCCATTATTTTTATAAAAATATTTTTATCGTTTTCTCAATCCGATAATAAATCTATTGTGGGGTCCACCAATGATTGTGCCGTCATACGAATATTCCCTGACCAATCGAATATTATATAACAACTTGTGTACTTTGCAAAATTTATAAATATTACCCACAACTATAACATTATATCAAATTTATTCCATAATATTCAAAAAATGATATTTATAGAAAATTCATTTTTATTCATAAAAGTTGGGGTCTTACAATCTCCCCTTCTTATGAAATTTTGCCCTCGAAATTAGGGTACGTACATGGTATGTCGAAGAGGTAAGGATAGCTTGATTTCATTTCAGATTCTAACTCCCAGGTCATTTCCTCAACATCGTGGTTCCTCCATAACACTTTGACTTGAGGTATCACCTTAGAGCGTAGAATATGTTCCTTCTTATCCAAGATTTGAACAGGAACCTCTTCATACGTTAAATCTTCCGCTATTTCATCCGGTTCTAACTCAATAATGTGGTTCGGGTCTTTCACATATTTACGTATCATGGATATATGAAAAATGTTATGAACACGAGACATACTTGGCGATAAAAGCAAGTCTATAGGCTACAGTCCCTACTCTACGAGGATTAAAAATGGGTCAATGAATCGAGGATTGAGCTTTCCTCTCTTTCCAAATCTCGTAACTCCTTTCCATGGAGCAACACGTAACAACACATGATCTCCAATATCGAATTCCACGTCCTTTCGATGAAGATCAGCATAACTCTTTTGTCGGGCTTGTGAGATTTTTATACGTTGTCAGATCGTTTGAATCTTTTCCGTAGTCATACGTACCAACTTCGGTCCCAACAACATTGCTTCACCCACCTCATCCCAGCATATTGGAGAATGACACTTTCTTCCATACAACGCCTCGACTAGAGCCATGCCAATACTTGCTTGATAACTGTTATTGTAGGAAAACTCCACCAATGGTAAGAACTTGTCCCAACTTCCCTTGAAGTCAAGGACAAAGAGTCTTAATAAATCTTCAAGAGTTTGAATAGTCCTCTCTGATTGTCCGTCCGTCTGAGGATGATAAGTTGAACTAAATCGTAAATCTGTGCCCATAGCTTTTTGCAAACTAACCCAAAATCGTGAAGTAAATCTTGGATCTTGATCAGAAACTATGGATACTGGCATACCATGCAGTCTTACAATCTCGTTTATGTACATACGAGCAAGACGTTCAAGTGTATAAGTTTCTCGTATTGGTAAGAAATGAGCAGACTTGGTTAATCTATCAACAATGACCCAAATTGCATCTATGCCTTGAGAAACCTTGGGAAGACCAGAAACGTAATCCATAGTAATGTGTTCCCACTTCCATTCTGGAATTTCAAGTGGTTGCAATGGACCTTTTGGTACTTGATGCTCCGCTTTGACTTGTTGACAAGTTAGACACCTTGAGATAAACAAATATTTATCTCTCTCTCTTCATATTGCTCCACCAAAATGTATGACGAAGATCACGATACATTTTGGTACTCCCAAGATAGATTGCAAACGGTGTGTTATGCGCCTCCATCATGATTTTATAATTTAAATCAGGGTCGTTAGGAACACAAAGTCTAGAGTTGACTCGAAGTATTCCTTCTTCATCGATTCTTTCTTCTGACATAACACCTTCTTGTACTTTCTTTCTCATACGCATCAGCTCCAGGTCTGTAGCTTGAGCAGCTTTAACTTTATCGATTAAAGTTGGTTCTACTCGTATATTCGCCATCATCACATGGGTCCCTAGAGTCTTTAATTCTATCTCCATCCTTTGCAAGTCATACAAGATGGGTCTTTGCGTTGACAATATCGCACTTGTACCCGCATATGATCTTCTACTCAATGCGTCAGCTACCACGTTTATTTTTCCAGGATTGTATTGGATGGTATGATCATAATCTTTCAACAGTTCAAGCCAACGTCGTTGTCGCATGTTGAGTTCCTTTTGAGTGAAGAAATATTTGAGGCTTTTATGATCCGTAAAGATCTCCACTTTCTCCCCATACAAGTAATGCCTCTAAATTTTAAGTGCGAAGATAATAAATTTGCTAACTCTAGATCATGAGTAGGATAATTCCTCTCATATTCTTTGAGTTGTCGAGAGGCATAGGCTATGACTTTTCCATGTTTCATGAGAACACATCCTAACCCCTTGCCTGAAGCATCACTGTAGATGACAAATCCCTCCGAGCCAGATGGTATTGTCAGAACAGGTGCTGAACTGTCATAAGGATGATAAGCCGAACTAAATCATAAATCTGTGCCCATAGCTTTTTGCAGTGTTTAAATGCAAGAGTGAGCAAACAATTGCTCACTGATATAAAGAATAATAATAGCAACCACATAAGGTTAAACATTGAATGCTCAATAATAGAGAACTTGTTCTATGAATCAAGAATAGAAACAAAATCAGGATTTATATCTGAGGGTCTTTAAGACCATGAACTATGTCCCGAGGTTATTAAGTATTTCTACTTCCACCTTTAACAGTCATTAGACTATACAGACCTTAACCTTCGTACTTAAGGGGATCAGCGCTTTATACCATGTATTGTGCATAAACATCTAAACGCTAACGCGTACATAATCCCCTATACTAGGGGTGTTCATCTCAGTTTGACTTTAGGATTTCCGCACTAAAGAAAGTTTAGTTTGGAACTAGCTTATCAATGGTTCTAGAATTTTAGAACATTCATCATATAGATTAGTCCAATCAATAAGAGTTTGCTTACTGTTTGAAGGTTTAGCTTAACAACATAAGTTTGAACAACAATAACTAAGTCAAGATTAAATATCAACAACTTACGATGGAATAGACATGGTATATACAAAGTGTTACATCCAAAGGAATTAGAAAATCTCATTTGAAGCAATGAACTTGAACAGTTTATGCGTTGAAGAGCAAGCAATAAAGTTAGGGATTTGATCAACACAAGACTAGAGTTTAGGAAACTTGCATAATGATAAATTAGGATTAAAAAGCTTGCTTGACAACAAAAAGGTAAACATAGTTATAAAACTTGCATTCGTTATAAAGAGAATGAAGTTAGAGAACTTGCCTCGTGTGTAAGCTACACAAGTATAATAAACGTTCGTCAATTACCCTACATATACAATTAGAACCACAATACCAATTAGTTATGTTAACATTAACTTCATGGGTTCACTTCTCATTTTAGTCAAGTCTATAGTCTCTAGCTTAAGACCTGATTATTTTAATCATTCATGTACCATAAATTTGCACTCCTAATTATATTACAGTACCTGACATGGTGATTGCATATCAACATAATTCTCATGATATCACGTTATAAACTTCCACAACTTACTAGTTCATAAGCTTTAGTTTCAACATTGTGATTACTATATGTTATTACATCTTATAGCATGCTTTAGGCCCTTTTACAATCACTAAAATATGTTAAGTTAACATTCTTCAAGCTATGTTGTTAACATCTCATTATTGGGTCGATCGACCACCCTTTGGCTACCATAGCCGCCATTACACTTCTTTGTATCCGGCGCAAGACCACGCTTAGAGGCAAAATACATACGCTTACTCGGCACACTGAACCAATTTTGCAAATCACAAAAAAAAAGACTTTGTTCTAGGCCAAAAATTCTAATTTTCCCAATTCTACAGCAACATAGACAAAACCAAAACCACATCAGTTTACTACAACAACTCTAGGCATAGACATAACACTTCTAATCACCAAAACACCCAAATTATAAGGATTTAACCCATATTTTTATTATTTTCATCATTTTTAACACATTTAGCGAATTCAATCATCAAATCCTTGTTTCTTAACCAAATTACACCATTCCAACTACGTTGTTTTTGTTTCTTGATATACTAACACAATCTACCACCAATTTACAGATTATATCAAGGATTGAACATGAAATTTTTGACTCAAACAAGCCAATTTTCATACATATAACACTGTTACTTCAATTTCTACTTACAACCCAATTTCTATAAATTTGATTACTATAAATTGTTTATAGACAACAACTAACAGATTCTACAAGATTATACACATATATAATCCATATCTTACAATCAAGAATTTAACAAAATCCCAATTCCAGAGAATGAAAATTACAAAACTGAAAATTAGAGTTAGGGGTAGATTATACCTTAATCCTTTGATGTTAAAAAAGTTCTAGCAATCCTTCTCCTTCTTCTTGACAAAATCACAGAGAATCTCTCTCTCAATTTTCACTGTGTTTTTTCTCTTCTCTCAATTCTCTCTAACACTCTGTTTCTTACTTAGTCATTAGGAAAAAAAATAAGCGTAACATATAAACCCACGTACATCAGGTAAAAAAAATAAACAGGCGTCAGTTAAATAAGACAAAGGCCACAAGGCCTTGTTTGGCTATACACAAACTCCTCATTATAGTTTATTTAAATAATATTTATATTATATAGTTCCTTGTGTCAAACTTTAATTTAGTTAATTTAAATAAATTACAATTATAATTATAATTTTCATTATAATTTTACTTTATACTTAATAAATTATTACATATCTAATTTAATTATTAAATTAGACTACAATATCATTTTATTTAATTTAATTATTCCTTAAATATTAAACGATTCATTTAATTAATTATTTCATTAAATTAAATCCTCAAATAATAAAATTTCCATTAATCAATTTAGTTACTAAATTAGTGCACCACAATTTCATCAACTATTTATTTTTCTCAACAAATAAATTATTTATAATATTTATTTAATTCTATAAATATTTCAATTAATTACAAAATCCTCGATCGTTACATCTTTCCCTCTTTAAAAGGATTCTGTCTCCAGAATCACGACTCGATAAATTTATTCGTTACATTCTTCCCTCCTTAACAGGATTCTATCCCCAGAATCGCTATACAAGATTAAGCAAATAACTGAGGATAATTTTTCATCATAACATCTTCAAGTTCCCACGTAGCTTCTTCAGCATTGTGGTTTCTCCAGATTACCTTAACAGAAGGTATCACTTTATTCCTTAGTACTTGCTCTTTCCTGTCGATAATTTGAATAGGGATTTCTTCATAAGACAAATCTTTCTCAAACTGTAATGGCTCATATTTTATAACATGCTTATAATCTGGCTTATATGGCCTTAACACTGACACATGAAAAATATTATGAATATGTCCTAATTCCGGAGGTAAAGCTACCTCATACGCCACTTCTCCAACTCTTCGTAACACTTCAAAAGGTCCTATAAACCTAGGGCTCAATTTTCCCTTTTTACCAAACTGAATTTTTCCCTTCCAGGGAGACACTTTCAAGAAAACAAAACTACCGACATCGAATTCCTGATTTTTTCGGTGTTGATCGACATATTTCTTCTGTCTATCTTGTGTAACTATTAATCTTTTCTGAATCACCTTGATGATCTCGACAATCTGTTGCACCAATTTTGGACCCAATAGCTGACGTTCACCTACCTCGTCCCAGTATAACAGAGTTCTGCATTTCCTGCTGTATAACGTTTCGTAAGGCGGCATGTCAATACTCGTGTGATAACTATTATTATTGGAAAATTCAACCAATGGTAGATGATCATCCTAATTCCCTTTGAAGTCTATAATACATGCTCTGAGCATATCCTCTAGTGTCTGGATGGTTCTCTCACTCTCTCCATCAATTTGAGGATGATATGTTGTGCTCATTCTCAACTGCGTTCTCAAACATTCTTGTAGTCGTTTCCAAAAATTTGATGTGAAACGTGGATCTCTGTCTAATACAATGGACACCGGGATACCGTATCTTGAAATAATTTCCTTTACATACAGTTTTGCCAACCGATCTAAGTTAAATCTAATCTTGATTGGTAAAAAGTGTGCTGACTTCGTCAATCGATCGATAATCACCTAGATGGCGTCGTAACCTTGCTGAGTCATTGGAAGACCTACCACAAAATCCATTGTGATATGCTCCCATTTCCATTCCAGTATCTCCAATTGTTACAACAATCCACTTGGCCTTTGATGTTCAGCTTTAACTTTCTGACACGTTAAGCATTTCCCCACACATTCAGCAACATCTTTCTTCATATTCGACCACCAGAAATGATGTCTGAGATCCTGGTACATTTTTGTACTTCCAGGGTGAATCGAATATCGTGAGTTATGGGCCTCACTCATAATTTCCTCTTTAATTTCTGGTACTGGCGGAACCCAAATTCTCCCTTCGAATCTAAGTAACCCTTCCGAATCAACTTTAGACACTTTTCTTCTTATCTCTTCACAGTTTTCATCCTGAAGTTGTCATTCTTCACCTTATCTACCAATGTTGAACTATTTCCCATCTGGAATAATTTTTCATCTGATTCTGTTGAATATTTAATTTTTAACTCCATCTTTGCCATTTTTGATACTAGCTTCTCCTGAGTAGTCAACATCTATAATTTCTCTCATCCCTTTCTACTTAAGGCATCAGCAACAACATTCGCCTTTCCGGAATGATAGAAAATCTCGCAGTCATAATATTTAATCAACTCCAACCATCTTCTCTGTTGCATATTCAAATCTTTCTGTGTAAAGATATACTTCAGACTTTTATGGTATGTATATATCTCACACCTCTCTCCATACAGAAAGTGTCTCCTAATCTTCAGGGCAAACACTACCGCATCCAACTCCAAGTCATGAGTCGGATACCCTTTCTCATAATCCTTCAATTAACATGATGCATACGCAATAACTCTGCCGTTTTGCATAAGCACACAGCCTAGTCCTTTATGCGATGCGTCACTATATACCACAAAATTCCCTGTATCATCAGGCAATGACAACACAGGTGCTGAACTCAATCTCTTCTTTAATTCTCGAAAACTCTCATCACACTTCTCTGTCCAAACAAACTTAACTGCCTTCCTAGTTAAATTTGTCAACGGAGTTGCGATTTTGGAAAAGTCTTGAATAGCCTTTAGTAACCTGCCAATCCCAAGAAACTTCTTACCTCTGACGGTGTCTTTGGCTGATCCCAGTTTATTACAGCTTCAACTTTCGATGGATCTACCAAAATTTCATCCTTGTCAATGACGTGCCTAAGAAACTGTACATGTTCCAACCAAAACTCACATTTTGAGAATTTAGCGTACAACTTCTCTTTTCTCAATGTCTCCAACGTCACTCTTAAGTGTTCCACATGTTCCTCCTTGGTCTTAGAATACACCAATATATCATCAATAAACACCACCATAAATTTATCTAAGAATGGTTTAAACACCTTGTTCATCAAATCCATGAACGTTGCAAGTGCATTGGTTAAACCAAATGACATAACCAAAAACTCGTAATGACCATACCGAGTTCTGAATGTTGTCTTCGGTACATCTTCTGGCCTCACCTTCAGCTGATGATAACCACTCCTCAAGTCTATCTTTGAGAAATACCTCGCTCCTTTTAGTTGACCAAATAGCTCATCAATTCTCGATAACGGATACTTATTTTTAATCGTGACCTTATTCAATTCTCGGTTATTAATGCAGAGCCGCATCGGTCCTTCTTTCTTCTTAACAAATAATATTGGCGCTCCCCATGGTGATACACTTAGTTGAATGTACTTCTTGTCTAGTAATTCTTGCAATTGCACCATCAGCTCTTTCATTTCTACTGGGGCCATTCTGTATGGGGCTTTAGATATCAAAGCCGTTCCTGGCACTAAATCAATCACGAACTTAATTTCTCGATCTGGTGGTAGTCCAGGCAATCGTCAGGAAATACGTCTGCAAAATCTCTAATAATCGGTATTTCTTCTATCTTAGCACTTTTCTTATGTATGTCTACTATGTAGGCTAAGTATCCTACACATCCTTGTCTCATCAACTTCTTGGCTTACATCACTATCAGACAACTTGCTTGTCGAGGTGACTTACTGCCATAAAACACCACCTTTGACGAAGTCATAAGGTTTACACATTTCTTTTGGAAATCAATTACTGCCCCGTAATTGAATAACCAATCCATTCCCAGTATAACATCAAATTCCCCAAGTTTAATTGGTATCAAATCTACCATCATCTCGTGACCTTTTATAACCACTCTACAATTCTTATATATAAACCTAACAGGAATCACTTCCCTATTCGCAATCTCTATGCTTAAAGGATAATCTAATTTTTCTTGAGGCAAATTTAAGGTTTAAGCAAATTCATCGGATATAAATAAACAAGTAGCACCCGAATCAAATAGCACATAAGCATTAATACCATTAATCAGAATGATACCTGACACCACATCTTTTGACTGCACAACTGTAACGTTCGAGAAATTTGTAATTTAATTTAAATATTTATTGAATTAAATAAATATTTTAAATAATTTATTTATTGAGGAAAATAAATAATTGATGAATTGTTGTGAAGTAATTTAGTAACTAAATTGATTAATGTTAATTAACTTAAGTAATGATAATGTTATCTGAAAGATTTAATTTAAGGAAATAATTAAATTAAATCAATTGCTTAATATTTAAGAAAATAATTAAATTAAATGAATTGTTTAATTTAAAGGAAATAAATAAATTAAATAAATTGATGTTTCTAATGTATTAATTAAATTAGATAAATAATTATTTATTAATTATAAGTATAATGATAATAAGATTTTTTTTTTAACTAAACTAAAGTTATTTAAATTAACTAAGTTAAGGTGTGACACATGAAAACTATATAATAAGAATAATATAAAAATAATTTAGTTTAGGAGATTAGGTTGTAGCCAAACAAGGCCTTGTGGTCTTTGGCTTATTCAACTGACGTCTTTTTGTGTTTTTAACTAAAGAGTGCGTGGGGAGGTGAGGCCATATCAGTTTTTTTTTACGCGTTCTTTTCTTCCTAAGGCTATAATCAGAGAGTTGGAAGAGAGGAACACAGTGAATCAAAGAGAGTTTAGAAAGAGGGAGCGCTTGGTTTTAGTGATTGCTAAGAGAACAAGAAGGATTTCTAGTACTTTGCCAAATCAAGGTATAACTTACTTCAATTCTAACCGTGATGTTTGGAATTTATATTGATAGTGGTGTTAGATTGATACACATACATGTATATATGATTTATAATCTGTTATCTATCATATGTAAGTGTTATTTTATGATTAAAAACATGAAATTGGGTTGTAGTAGAAAGAGTTCATATAACAGTGTTTATGTTATTGGATATGGCTTAGAAAGTACAAAATTGCATGCTCAATATGTGTTATAATATGTGATTTTATGTTGGATTATGTTAGTATGTGAAGAAACGAAAGCGGCGTAGTTCGAATTATGTCAAATGATTAAGAAACGAATTCCTGGCGATCGAATTCGCTAAAAGTGTCAAAATTGAAGAAATTTTGAAAACTATGGTTTTGATTCCTTAAAATTCTGTATATGTAATGTTGTTGTATATAGAATGATGGATAACATGTGTAGCTATGTTATTACAAGGTTTCGTTGTTAAGTTTCATGTAAATCTGTGGTTATTGGAATGATTTGGGTGACTGGTGCATCAACAGAGTCAGCAATTTCTCATTCACATACCAAGGCAATTGCTACCATTACCACATAAAGAAAATGAAATGGCGCATTTCTACCACCGGTTTCTACAAACGAGCACCAACGCAATTGCTACGTAAGTGCAAGCGCAAGGATAAAGGTAATCATGGCCATGCGTTCTATGCCCAGCAAATGACTTACGCCTATTTGCAGTCATCATGTAATGGACTTATGTTAGCTAAGTAAGCATGTTAATGATGTTAAGACATAATAGAAATTACAATAACAGATTGTAAGGTGGTGTAATACAAAGTGTAAAAGATTTTTAAGTGATTGTTAATTGAGTTATATAATGAAACTAAAAGTGATGTTTTCAAAAGTTAGAGATGAACGATTAAGTTATGTTGGATCATAATGAAATTTCAGAGACGTTAAGGATGTTAACCAACATGGTTAGATGTTAGGTTAGTGTTATGACCTAAATGACGGTTTAAAACCCATAGTGCTAATATTCATACAACTAATTGTTGTTGCAATTTCAATGATATATATAGGGTAATTGGCTAATATTACATTTGTGTAGCTTACATACAAGGCAAGTTTCTAAACCTTAACTCTTTACATTGAGCAAGCTTTCTAACTTCATTCTTTTATTAATGAATGCAAGTTACTAAACTCTTATTGAGCAAGACTATTGATTCTATTCTTATGTACAATTGAATAAGCTCTTGTAACCTAATTCGTTAGATTGAGCGAGTTTCACTTTCCTTATTATTATTCGAGGCATATATTGTTTTAGTACATTGTTTCAAGTGAGATTGTTCTAATTCTTTGAATATAGTACCTTGCATGTATATCATGTTTATTCAATTATACATTGTTGTTATTCGGTCCTTGACTTTGATAACCTTGTTCAAATCTTTATTGTTGTATTAAACCTTCAAGTAGTAAGCGAACCTTTACTGATTGAATTAATCTATAATTGAATAGTGTTCTAAAATTCTAAAAACACTAATAAGTTAGTTTCGAGCTAAACTTTCTTTAGAGCGGAAATTCTAAATTCAAGTTGAGACGAATAACCCTAACATAGGGGATTTTGTACGTGTAACATTTAGATGTTTGTGCACAATACATGGTACAAAGGGCTGATCCCCCTGAGTACATTAAGAAGGGTCTGTATAGTCTAATGACTATTAAGGTTAGGTAATAATACCTAAATACCAGAGACATAGTTCGTGGTCTTAAGACCCTTAGATATTAAAGTTCGAACTTGTTTTCTATTGTTGATTCGTAGAACAAGTTCATTGTTGTTCAACATTCGTTGTTCACTCTCATGTTGTTATCATTACTACCTTTTATATTAATGAACATTTGTTTGCTCACTCTTGCATTTAACACTGCAGCTAAAGTGGAGAAACTTGATGAGCCATCTACTAGCAAGGGAAAGGGCAAATTGTCCAAGTGCTGAAGACTTATGAGAATTTTATTTTAATAAATTATGTTAAAGACTTGTTTTATTTTATGATGTATTCCGCAAACTGATGTAATAAATTTAAGGTTAGATTGCCTGGGATTATTTTGAGATGATGTAACCCTTTAATGTGAAAGATTATTGTATTTAAATTATGTCTTTATCCTTTGTGATGGGTAGTTAGATGTAATGGTTTTGGATAGTGAACACCAAATTCTGTGGGAATGGAGTACCCGGATTTAGGGGTGCCATAGGTTTGTATCAGAGCCTTAGGTTATGAACCTTAGGTGGGGAAACCTTAGGAAGTAACTTTTAGAGAGACAAAAAACACGGAGTGGGACCTGGTTCATACAAAGGGTCAGCATAAAGACCTGTTGGCAGTAAACGAGAAGGTGAAGACTGACATGGAGAAATTAATAGATGACTTCAAAGAAGAATCAGCTAAGCGTGCAAGGGTAGAGGATGCTTGGATGAAGGCCACTCAACGTGCAGACCGTGCTGAGGCTAAGGTCCAAGTGAAGAAAGCCAAGATGAACGAGATGGATTACGCTTTTAATTCTGCGATTGTTAGGGCCCAGGATCGAGTCTTTTATTACCCACCTCAGTTTGAAGACTCATCGTGGTTTGTGATGGATCGTAGAACGGCGTATCGTATTATGGAGGAGGAACGTCGAGAAGCCTTATGACGTCTTAATATGCCTAGATAGAACAAGAGTGATAATAATATGTGGTTAATTATATGAATAAATAAACTGTGAATCCCTTATTTTGAGAATAAATAAAGGGATAGTATTAGTATGTAATCCTGAAACTTGTCTAGTTCAGGAAAGTGGATGTTTATAGCGGTTATGCTATCTTTAGTATGTTATAAAACTTTATGCATGAATAAAAGTTTATTTGAAATGTTACGTGTTATAGCTTTAATCTTGGAATGTTTAAGTTAAACTTCAAATAATCAAGAAGTTGAGAAATGAACTAATAAGCATATATTTTAACAGAAAATACCTCCTAGAAGAAGACAACCACGTCAACAAGCACCTCCTGAGGGGTCTACTAATACTAATAACGAGGCCAACACTAATCTGGTTCAGCAGTTGGTAGCTCTGTTGACGGGTGCACTTGCGAATCAACCGCAAACTCAAGTCACGACCTTTAAGGAATTTAAAGTGGTTGGATCGCCAGAGTTTCAAGGGTCTATGAATCCAGTGGAAGCCCAAACCTGGATCATGGAAATGGAGAAGGTGTTCGACGTTGCTAGAGTCAACGAGGATCAGAAGACCGCGTTCGCAATGTTCATGTTGAAGTCTGCCGCCATCGTGTGGCGAAATAAGGTTCGTGGGGACAAGGAGTGATAACGTGGGATAGATTTAAAGAGATGTTTTTGAAATGTACTTTCCAAATGAGTTCTCGAATCGACTTGGAAGTGCAATTTCGGAGTCAAGTAAGGAACGATGACGATGCGTATATATGCGCGGGTTTAACGAGTTGGAAAGGTTTGCCACTTATCAAGTCAATACTGACGAGCGTAAAGCGAGAAGGTTCGAACAAGGATTGAAACCCTGGCTGTATAGCAAGGTTTCAATGTTCCAGCTGAATACATTTGCGGCTGTACTGGAAAAGGCAATGATCGCGGAAGGTGGAAGCGATGCCTTGACCAAGTACAATCAAGAACAGAAAAAGAGGAAGAATGAGAATGAAAATAAGGCTGGTGGAAGTAACATTGGAAATAACAATCAGAAGAGGAAGTAGAGCGAGAATTTGACTGCGGGAGGACAACAAGGAAGTCAACCAAAGAAGAAATTTGAAGCTTGTGCTACGTATAGAATGAACCATACTAGAGTATGTTTTAAGGGAAAACGGGTGTGTTTCAACTGTGGGCAGGAGTGACACATTGCACCAAACTGTTTTATTCTAAAGAAAGGAGCATGTTTTACCTGCGATTCGAAAGATCACATGGCTCGTGATTGCCCTAAGAAGCCAGCGGGAAGTGCAAGTGGAGGAAAAGGAAACAACAACGGTGGTGGTGCATTGACTATCATCGACCAAAGACAAAAGCCGACCCATCATACATGGACTTTCAATATGACCATGCAGGATACTGTACAGTCTAAGGATGTGGTGTCAGGTATCATTCCGATTAATGGTATTAATGCTTATTTAATATTTGATTCAGGTGCTACTTGTTCATTTATATCTGATGAATTTGCTCAGAATTTAGATTTGCTTCAGTAAGAATTAGAATTTCCCTTAAGCATAGAGATTGAAAATAGGGAAGTGATTCCTGTTAGATTTATATACAGGAATTGTAGAGTGGTTATAAAGGGTCAAGAGATGATGGAAGATTTGATACCAATTAGACTTGGTGAATTTGATGTTATACTGGGAATGGATTGGTTATTCAATTACGGAGCAATAATTGATTGCCGAAGGAAATGTGTTAACCTTATGACTCCGTCAAAGGTAATGTTTTATGCAGCAAGTCACCTCGACAAGCAAGTTGTCTGACGGTGATGCAAGCCAAGAAGTTGATAAGACAAAGATGTGTAGGATACTTAGCCTACATAGTCGATACACAAAAGAAGAGTGCGAAGTTAGAAGAAATACCGATCATAAGAGATTTTGCAGACGTATTTCCAGATGATTTGTCGGGTCTTCCGCTGGATCAACAAATCGAGTTCGTGATTGACTTACTACCAGGAACAGCCCCGATATCTAAAGCACCATACAGAATGGCTCCGGTAGAGATAAAAGAGTTGATGATGCAATTGCAAGAATTGCTTGACAAGAAGTATATTCAGTTGAGTGTGTCGCCATGGGGAGCACCAGTGTTGTTTGTTAAGAAGAAAGACGAATCGATGCGGCTCTACATTGATTACTGAGAATTGAATAAGGTCACGATTAAAAATAAGTATCCATTACCTAGAATCAATGACCGGTTCGATCAGTTGAAGGGAGCGAGATATTTCTCGAAGATAGACTTAAGAAGTGGTTATCATCAGTTGAAGGTGAGGCCGGAGGATGTACCAAAAACAGCGTTCAGAACTCGGTATGGTCATTATGAGTTTCTGGTTATCTTTTGGTTTAACCAACGCACCTGCAGCGTTCATGGACTTGATGAACAGGGTGTTTAAACCATTCTTAGACAAATTTATGGTAGTGTTTATTGATGATATACTGGCGTATTCCAAGACCAAGAAGGAACATGTGGAACATTTAAGAGTGACGTTGGAGACGTTAAGAAAAGAGAATTTGTACGCTAAGTTCTCAAAATATGAGTTTTGGTTGGAACGTGTACAGTTTCTTGGGCACGTTATTGATAAGGACGGAATTTTGATAGATCCATCAAAGTTGAAGCTGTTATAAACTAGGATCAGCCGAAGACACTGTCAAAAGTAAGGAGTTTCTTAGGATTGGAGGGTTACTACAGGCGTTTTATTCAAGACTTTTCCAAGATCGCGACTCCATTGACGAACTTAACTAGGAAAGCGCTTAAGTTTGTTTGGACAGAAAAGTGTGAGGAAAGTTTTCGAGAATTAAAGAAAAGGTTGAGTTCAACACCTGTGTTGTTATTGCTTGATGATACAGGAAATTTTGTGGTGTATAGTAACGCATCGCATAAAGGACTAGGCTGTGTGCTTATGCAAAACGGCAGAGTTATTGCGTATACATCACATCAGTTGAAAGATTACGAGAAAGGGTATCCAACTCATGACTTAGAGTTGGCGGCGGTGGTGTTTGCCCTGAAAATTTGGAGACATTATCTTTATGGAGAGAGGTGTGAGATATATACTGACCATAAAAGTCTGAAGTATATCTTTACACAAAAAGACTTGAACATGCGACAAAGAAGATGGTTAGAGTTGATCAAAGACTATGACTGCGAGATTTTCTATCATCCCGGAAAGGCGAATGATGTTGATGATGCTTTAAGTAGGAAGGGACGGGAAAAATTAATGATGTTAACAGCTCAGGAGAAGCTAGTGTCAGAAATGGCTACGATGGAGTTGGAAATTAAATATCCAACAGAATCCGATGAAAAGTTGTTCCAGATAGGTAACAGTTCAACGTTGGTGGAAGGTGAAAAATGCACAACTTCAGGATGAAGATTAAGAAAAGATAAAACAGAAAATATCTAAAGGTGAGGAAAATAAATTCAAAATCGATTCGGAAGGGTTACTTCGATTCGAAGAGAGAATTTGGGTTCCGCAAGTACCAGAAGTTAAAGAAGAAATTCTGAGTGAAGCTCACAACTCAAGATATTCGATTCACCCTGGGAGTACAAAGATGTACCAGGATCTTAGACATCATTTTTGGTGGCCGAATATGAAGAGGGATGTGTCTGAATGCGTGGCAAAATGTTTAACGTGTCAGAAAGTCAAAGCTGAACATCAAAGGCCAAGCGGTTTACTACAACCGTTGGAGATACCAAAATGAAAATGGGAGAAAATCATAATGGATTTTGTGGTAGGTCTTCCAACAACCCAACAAGGTTACGATGCTATTTGGGTGATTTTCGATCGATTGACGAAGTCGACACACTTTTTGCCAATCAAGCTTCGATTTACCCTCGATCGGTTAGCAAAGCTGTACGTGAAGGAAATTGTGTCAAGACACGGTGTACCTGTGTCCATTGTATCATACAGAGATCCACATTTCACATCTAATTTCTGGAAATGACTACAAGAGTGCTTGGGAACACAGCTGAGAATGAGCATAATGTATCATCCTCAGACCGATGGACAAAGTGAGAGAACCATACAAACACTAGAAGATATGCTCAGAGCATGTATCATGGATTTCAAGGGAAATTGGGATGACCATCTACCATTGGTGGAATTTTCTTATAATAATAGTTATCACGCGAGTATTGGCATGCCGCCTTACGAAGCATTATACGGCAGAAAATGCAGAACTCCGTTATGCTGGGATGAGGTAGGTGAACATCAGCTATTGGGTCCAGAATTGGTACAACAGACTGTTGAAATCATCAAGGTTATTCGAGCTAGATTGATAGCTGCACAAGATAGACAGAAGAAATATGCCGATCAACATCGACAAAATAGAGAATTTGATGTCGGTAGTTATGTTTTCTTGAAAGTATCTCCCTGGAATGGGAAAATTCAGTTTGGCAAGAAGGGGAAATTGAGCCCTAGATTTATAGGACCTTTTGAAGTGCTTCGACGAGTTGGTGAAGTGGCGTACGAGGTAGCTTTACCTTCGGAGTTGGAGCATATTCATAATATTTTCCATGTATCAGTATTGAGACCATATAAGCCTGACTATAAACATGTTATAGAATATGAGCCCTTACAGTTTGAGAAAGATTTGTCATATGATGAAGTCCCTATTCAAATTGTTGACAGAAAAGAGCAAGTACTGAGGAATAAGGTGATACCTTTTGTTAAGGTAGTCTGGAGGAATCACAATGCTGAGGAAGCCACGTGGGAGCTTGAAAGCGTTATGATGAAGAATTATCCTCAGTTGTTTGCTCGATTTTGTATAGCGATTTTGGGGACAGAATCTTGTTAAGGAGGGAAGAATGTAACGAATAAATTTTTCGAGTTGTGATTCTGGGGACAGAATCCTTTTATGGAGGAAAGGATGTAACGATCGAAAAATTTATAATTTAATTTAAATATTTATTGAATTAAATAAATATTTTAAATAATTTATTTATTGAGGAAAATAAATAATTTATGAATTGTGGTGAAGTAATTTAGTAACTAAATTGATTAATGTTAATTAACTTGAGTAATGATAATTTTATCTCAAGAATTAATTTAAGGAAATAATTAAATTAAATCAATTGCTTAATATTTAAGAAAATAATTAAATTAAATGAATTGTTTAATTTAAAGGAAATAAATAAATTAAATAAATTGATGTTTCTAATTTATTAATTAAATTAGATATATAATTATTTATTAATTATAAGTATAACGATAATAAGATTTTTTTAACTAAACTAAAGTTATTTAAATTAACTAAGTTAAGGTGTGACACATGAAAACTATATAATAAGAATAATATAAAAATAATTTAGTTTAGGGGATTAGTTGGTAGCCAAACAAGGCCTTGTGGCCTTTGACTTATTCAACTGACGTCTTTTTGTGTTTTTAACTGAAGAGTGCGTGGGGGAGGTGAGGCCATATCAGTTTATTTTTTTTACGCGTTCTTTTCTTCCTAAGGCTATAGTCAGAGAGTTGGAATAGAGGAACACAGTGAATCACAAAGAGTTTAGAAAGAGGGAGAGCTTGGTTTCAGTGATCGCTAAGAGAACAAGAAGGATTTCTAGTACTTTGCTAAATCAAGGTATAACTTACTTCAATTCTAACTGTGATGTTTGGAATTTCTATTGATAGTGGTGTTAGATTGATACACATACATGTATATATGATTTATAATCTGTTATCTATCATATGTAAGTGTTATTTTATGATTAAAAACATAAAATTGGGTTGTAGTAGAAAGAGTTCATATAACAGTGTTTATGTTGTTGGATATGGCTTAGAAAGTAAAAAATTTCATGCTCAATATGTTCTATAATATGTGATTTTATGTTGGATTATGTTAGTATGTGAAGAAATGAAAGCGGCATAGTTCGAATCGTGTCAAATGATTAAGAAACGAATTCGTGGCGATCGAATTCGCTAAAAGTGTCAAAATTGAAGAAATTTTGAAAACTATGGTTTTGATTCCTTAAAATTCTGTATATGTAATGTTGTTGTATATAGAATGATGGATAACATGTGTAGCTATGTTATTACAAGGTTTCGTTGTTAAGTTTCATGTAAATCTATGGTTATTGGAATGATTTGGGTGACTGGTGCATCAACAGAGTCAGTAATTTCTCGTCATGCATGGCGCAATTACTTGCTACATTATTAAAGAAGAAATGGCGCACAAGCTTATATGGTTTTCTGCAGAGACGAGCACCAACGTTAGCTTGATTCTTGGCATAAGCAAGGGATGGATAGAATTGCTGGCCGGTATCTCGAGCCAGTGTAAAGATGACTTACGCCTATTTGCAGGTCATGTGTAATGGACTTATGTTAGCTAAGCAAGCATGTTAATGATGTTAAGACATAATAGAAACTACAATAACAGATTGTAAGGTGTTGTAATACAAAGTGTAAAAGATTTTTAAGTGATTGTTAATTGAGTTATATAATGAAACTAAAAGTGATGTTTTCAAAAGTTAGAGATGAACGATTAAGTTATGTTGGATCGTAATGAGATTTCAGAGGCGTTAAGGATGTTAACCAACATGGTTAGATGTTAGGTTAGTGTTATGACCTAAATGATGGTTTAAAATCCATAGTGTTAATATTCATACAACGAATTGTTGTTGTGATTTCAATGATATATGTAGGGTAATTGACGAATATTACATTTGTGTAGCTTACATACAAGGCAAGTTTCTAAACCTTAACTCTTTACATTGAGCAAGCTTTCTAACTTCATTCTTTTATTAATGAATGCAAGTTCCTAAACTTTTATTGAGCAAGACTATTGACTCTATTCTTATGGACAATTGAATAAGCTCTTGTAACCTAATTCGTTACATTGAGCGAGTTTCACTTTCCTTATTATTATTCGAGGCATATATTATTCTAATACATTGTTTCAAGTGAGATTGTTCTAATTCTTTGAATATAGTATCTTGCGTGTATATCATGTTTATTCAATTATACATTGTTGTTATTCGGTCCTTGACTTTGATAACCTTGTTCAAATCTTTATTGTTGTATTAAACCTTCAAGTAGTAAGCGAACCTTTACTGATTGAATTAATCTATAATTGAATAGTGTTCTAAAATTCTAGAAACACTAATAAGTTAGTTCCGAGCTAAACTTTCTTTAGAGCGGAAATTCTAAATTCATGCTGAGACGAACAACCCTAATATAGGGGATTTTGTACGTGTAATGTTTAGATGTTTGTGCACAATACATGGTACAAAGGGTTGATCCCCCTAAGTACATTAAGAAGGGTCTGTATAGTCTAATGACTGTTAAGGTTAAGGTAATAATACCTAAATACCGGATACATAGTTCGTGGTCTTAAGACCCTCAGATATTAAAGTTCGAACTTGTTGAACTTGTTTTCTATTTTTGATTCGTATAACAAGTTCATTGTTGTTCAGCATTCGTTGTTCACTCTCATGTTGTTATCATTACTACCTTCTATATCAGTGAGCATTTGTTTGCTCACTCTTGCATTAACACTGCAGCTAAAGTGGAGAAAGTTGATGAGTCATCTACTAGCCAAGAAAATTTGTGACATTAAATGACGAAAATCTTTTTTCGTCATTAAATGATATTGTTTTAGTGACGAAAATATGTTACTCTATTTAAATCATCTAATTTTAATGACGACAATATTGTCATATTTATGATTATTCTGTCGTCATGTTATTGTGTTTATCGTCACAAAAAATAAGAAAATAAATGACGACAGAACAATTCGTCACCTAATACTGTATTTAACATGACAATTATGTCGTTGTCATTTCATATTTTTAATAATATTACAATAATTTGTAACCAAAGAGTTATTTTTGAGGACACATTTTTCAATATCACTAATTGAATACTTATGCTGACGATACATCTCGTCACAGAAAAAGTTAATAATAGTGACAAAATAAATATATAATAGTGATGACAAAACTTGTCATCAAATAGTTAATATTAATGACAAGATCAATTGTCATAACTAAGTGAATATATAATGACAATACTATTAATTCTAAAGAGTTAATATTATCCGTCATTAAATTTTAATTTTCATTGACCAAATATTATTTGTCAATAAATGATTATAAATCGTAATGATGTGGCAGTCATATTAAGTTGTTTGACATTCAAAATATATTGTTACATTAACAATTTTTAATAAAAAAAAATATAATACATTTAGTGAGCTTTTTAAATCAACTTTACACCTATATATAATATAAGAGACAAAAGTCAATAAACATTTAAAATAAAAAGTAATTATCTTATAAAAAAATTGTAGATTCATTGATTCAACAAAATACCCAACTAGCTAGACAACAAACAGTTGCTTAAATAATCTAAATACCACAAAATCAAATTATATAATCCAAAAAGCTGAAATTCTAAAATCCATATCTTAAGAAAATGCTTAATTAAAACCTTCAACCTTGTGGTTATTGACCTTCCAAAAAAAACTCTATCTGCAAATCAAAAAAAACATATAGACATAAATCAGTCAAATAGTTATGAAATTAAACAAATGTATATAAAAAAAGAAGTGTTTAAATAATAAATTGTGAATTTTTCAGAACTATAGCTATACCAACATTATAGCAACCACAATCCCTATGAGCACAACCAATTGGGCAATATAGCCACACGCAGAAGCAATTGCAAAAACAACTAATATAGTTAAGGGATGCTACTGTATGCCCCATGCCCCCCATATACGGGACTAGTAATTGTTCTTGCCTGAAGGCACAACGAAACGAAAAATAAGATTAAAATTTGAAAAGTAATACATTACCTAAAGACTCTTTGCAACTTAAAATAACTTACAATCAGACATAACAATTATCATAATTCACCATACAACCACAATAATTAATACATACTCAATCATCAACACATATCCAACCACCAAAACATCAAGCTAGTCGCTACTAATTTCAATTAATTTTGGCAGAATTTCCTTTAAAAATAGATATCCAGAAAAATTGAGAAAGCTACAAGTAAAGCATCTTAATTTGAGCTTTGTTGGATTTAAACATACCTGGTGAAAAAAATATACTTTCCCAGTAACAAACAAATATTTTTGCTTCAAAATTTTCAATAATCTGATCCCATATTATTTCAAAATTTGAGAAAATCTTGAAGAAATTTGAAGAATAATCATCAAGGACCTCAACATTTACCATCAATTTGAAGAAATTTCCATGTTATGTAAAGGAAGAACTCAACTTCTACCCAATTCACATCTCTTCCAAAGGCTAGAAAAGTAACATGAAGTCATTACCTGCAGCATTGTGACCTGTGCAGAGAGGGTGATTGCTTCTGTCTGAAGAGTTTGCACTTTTCTCTCCAACTCATTTGTATAACGTATTTTTCGTTCCTTTGAACGCCCTGCAGATTGTCTATTTGCGAGAATCCTGTAATAACAAATTGTCTATTTGCAAGAATCCTGTAATAACAAATAGACAGAATCTTTTAAAGAACTTTATCAATTACTTCTAAATAGCACAACTAAAACACCAACTTGTTCACATTCAAGCCACTAATTATCAAGAGTCTAACATTAGCAACTTCAAGGTATATGAAATCATAAATATAGAATGGGTAATACATATAAAAAAAATAAAACAGTAGAAAGAGACACCATGAGACTTAATTCATTGTTCTAATATTTTCCTTTTCTACTTTATCAGTAGCCAAAATAAAGACTCATATCCCCAACCCAAAAGTTAATTAATTATTAAAAAGAAAAAAGAAAAAAATTGTTCTAGTTGCTAACCAAATACTCCATGAATCCAGGAACCTTCTTTAAATCTCACACTCACACACACTCCCAAACAAACATAAATAGATAAGAGAGGATCAAGAGACATAAATTATAAACTTCCATCAAATCAATCTTTACAAAACCCAGTAAAAAAATCATATCTTCATAAAACAGAAATGATTGAAAATGATTTATTCCAGAAAATCCCCTGTAAAAAATAAATCAATAAAATGGTCAACTAATTAGACTTCAACCTACAGAAAAGATCAAACCTTTTAGCTCTTTTGAGATCAATCAAGGAGAGCTCAGCCAATTTATCAGGTCCAAGCGCTATCTTCGCATTTTCTGAAGTTATACCCATGGGGAGAAGACAATTTTTGGCGTGTTCCATACTCTGTACCTGGTATAATTGATGGAAGAGCATGTCAGCGCGATCGTGCTTTGAAAGAAAAGTTGGTACTTACTATATAGGAATAGAGATAAAGATATTACACTCTTGAATTGACTGATCCCTCCCAAGCCATAGGGTAGTCATGGATTCCAACCCAGCACCAATCCCTATTTATAAAATGAATGAAAAAATAATTTTAGAATTTTAGAAGTATAATACACAGCTTCAGAGATATATCTAATCAAGGCACATAATACACAGCTGCAGAGATATACCAATATCATAAAATCCTGCTTTGATAGCTGCAGCTACATCAGCTACTGCTCGGAGACCCAATGAACATTGCTTGTTCGTCACAGTTCTAATTGGAACCGTTTTTGGCAATACAGTTATTATATTCATGAGTATTTATTGCTAACTACTTATAAATTATAAAGTATGCATGCCAATAAGTTCATGGCCTTAGTACAATTATTAAATAAAAGAAATAGAAAAGGGAAACTTATATATATATATGCAGCAACACAAGTATAATAAAAGATAAATAAATAAAATTGTATAATACTAGTAGACCATGTATACAAAAAAGGTACTTGTAATTCTTTCCCTTGCCCTGAAAAAGAAAAAGGAAAAAAGTACACTACATAATAGAACTTCAGTAGAGATTGCGACAATATAACATTGCAGTTAAGACACTTGTTCTTTTTCCTATTCTTGAACATAAAAGTGTTTTTTTAATGTCCAAAATGCTAGATTTACTCCATGTCCACCTAACAAAACAAAGGACACCTGTACACTCCTCTTGTATCAGTAAATCTTTCCCATTTTCAAGTAGTGTAGTGCTAATCAAATTGTGAATGATTAAGCAAACACAATCACAGTTCTGGACATTGGATGTATGGATTCAGGCTTAGGGACTTCTTTACTTGATAATTCTTAAAACACCAATTCAATTTCGTTGAAATTTGAATATGTTATAGGTGGTATACCCACCTATTTTTAAAAACATATAAACTATGCATTACGGGTGATTAAACGAGCTAAATATCTAAGCCAATATTGGCCCAGGTGAACTGCTGCAGCAGCAGCACAGCGCAAGCGCGCTGTTGACTGCACCAGTCAGTTTGCCTTTCCCTCTCAGCCCCTTACGCATTTTTAGTTTCTAACTCGTAGATCCAATGATGACCAAATTTGGATATGCTATAAACATCATAGCAAACTATTTTAAAAAAATACAAGTCGTATAATTCGGACGCGTTAAACGAGTCAAGTGACAAGGCCAAATGGCCTTCCCAGCTTGTTCACAGGCAGCAAAGCCAAGGACTGCTGTGCACTATAGCAGCCCAGATACTTCGCTACTTTGTATTTTCTAATTTTTTTATTCACTTGCAACCAATTCTTGATATATTTTAGACACTATAGTAGGCTATATTTAGAAATTTTTATCCACCCTTTTCGGACTCTTTAGACTGTTCAAATTAATACTCAAAAATGGCTAAACGCGTTGGTTTTTAACATTTTATTTTGTTTGGAAAAATCATTTTTTCACCTAATTTAATTTGTACTAAATATTCGATTAGCGATATAAAACATACGTGTACCTAATCTCATACTCGGTTCCATTAAATTTTTACTTTTTACACAAAACAGTCCTTTTAGGACTTTTATCGAACATAATGCATGTGTAGTTATTTGGGACTGAATTCTAAGCCCTGGGTTTATGCTTTTCTTCCATTTTCGCCATTCTTAGAACACCGCACAACCACGCTAATCTCCATAGCTCTATACTGGACCATAACCAACCAACTCACATAACAAATCATACATAAATATATATAATTCAACAAGTTAGTTTGGTAACTTTTATTTCATCTTCCATACATGAAGCATGTAAGTCTTCAACATATTAAACATGACAATCCTGTATGAATGGCAATATGATAAACCAGGTTCGGAATGTGTATATCTTAAAAAAAATCCTAATCATCGCCAAAATTATAATAACATAAAAGATCCCAGATGTGGTATTCTACTAAGTGTATCTTTTAATGCCTTTAAACTCCTCAAGTAGCATGTAGTTACCAATTAAACTACTAGTAGATATAGTATCATACTCAAGCAATTCGTACTAGCAACATAATATTATCTATAAGTGACTTTACAAATTTTTAATCATAGTACTAGCATAAACTGATAATACTATATACTCACTGTTTTGAAAAACTATTTCATAAATCATCAGAATATTTCTATTTCCTTACTAACACAAACATAAGCAATATAGCATGCATATACTGATCTTCTAATTATCTAACACAACCAACAATTCGCATAACCGTAAATTATCACTTACCACAATTTAATAGCAACTAATTGATCAAAATTTTATGCTAACCAATACTGCTTCCACCCCCGAATCGCCACATCCTGCTCCATCTTTGTCGAGATGCTCTCCTTCTCTGCCAGTTCCTGCTCTTTCTTCTTCCCCCTTTTCCGAAATTTCCCTAACTGCTATTTTCCCCCAATTCGGCTGTTATAATCATGTTTGGTTGGCGTAATTTATTAATTCCCTAGTTAGGTTTTTATTTAATTTGTTTAGTTTAAATTTTATTTTCTTTCTTCACATAATATAATTTATTATTTCTCATATTCACACAATATTATATATATATTTATTATATTATGCTTATTTTCTTTTAAAACATAATATTTCTTAAACCAATTATTTCTTTCGCGAAAAAAAAATTAATTCATAAAAAACCAAACATTTAACCTATTTATCACATATTCAAATACTCACTACATCGCATGTATTCACGTGCACAATCGCAACATATATTCAATGAAGTATATATATATATATATATATATATATATATATATATATATATAAGTTATTCACAAAATTTTTATTTTAATATATACTTAAAAACTTGGATTATTACATATATAATACAATTTATATTCACTATAATTAATTCTAAAAATTTAAACCAAATAGTGATTTAGATTATCAAAATTGTACAAGATCATCAACAACAATAGCAACCATCAACAATAATGATATGAAATCATTTCAAAATCGTAGTTGTTCAATTAGAACAACTACTAATCAATTCAAATCAAAATCTAGAAACATACCTAAAATGTCAAATAATTTTTGCCTTCAAATTATAATTATTAAAAATTGATAATGGAGGTTCTTGACTAAATGGAGGCTACCAATGATAAAAGGAAGACCTGTGACGTCGTTTGGATACAATTTTGTTCGGGAAAATTTTTGCCTCCATATAAAAATGTGACGCCATTGCATACTTTGTCACTAAATATAAAGATTTATGACGAACTAGTGTAGTCATTTATGCACTCATTTAATTAGTAACGCACTATTATCTCGTCATATAAAATTGGTATTTGTGACAATAAAAAAATTGTCATATATAATTTATTAATTTTTCGTCTTTACAAAATTTGCCTCCAAAAATTTTAAAATTTTTTTGCCTCCAAATTAAATTGTAACAATATTACGTACTTTGTCACTAAATATAAGAATTTATGACAAACCATTTTTGTCACTTATCCACGCATCTAATTAGTGACACACTATTATCTCGTCATATAAAATTGGTATTTATGACAATACAAATTGTCATAAATTATTATTTTTTCGTCTTTAAGAAATTTTCCTCAAAAAATTTTCAGAAAATTTTTGCCTTCAAATAACATTGTGACGATATTACGTACTTTGTCACTAAATATAAGAATTTATGACGAACTATTTTTGTCACTTATCCACTCATCTAATTAGTGACAAACTATTATCTCGTCATATAAATGCCTTCCGCATTCAGCGTTGAACCTCCTACACTAGGTTCAAACTACGCAGACTTGATCTCGTCTTCAACAGGAGTACGTAGGCAGCCATTCATGGTGCAGTCTAACCCCTACCAGAACAAACATACTTGTCACACGGTACTTGGATCCAGAGGCGGAACTAGGGGTAGGGCGGGGCTAGGGTGGGGGCAGCCAACCAGGCGCCAGTGGCCAGCCACAGAGCTTCTGCAGTCTGTTTGCCACTCCGGTCTTCTTCTTCTTCACTCCTAGTCAGGTAATTTGGATCTGCAGTCTGTTGGTGATGAATTTCTCATTGGATCCTTCCAGGTTTTGAGTTTTGGGGTTAGGATTTTCGATCTCGCCCCTTTTTAAAGATCAAAAATGTGTTTGGGTATTGTGTATGAGCTCTCTGGAGCTGAGAGGAGTCTAAACCTTATCTTGAAGATTGACGTTAATTGACATTTGGGGTTTAATAGGGTATTTTTGTTCAGCCTGTGGCTGTTTATTTCAATCAAAACAGTGTTGATTGGGTGGAAGGTCTATTTGGGTTCTGATTAATCAATTCAATTAAGAATGGGATATGCTTTAAAGTAGTTTTGATCCAATATTCCTCTGGTTTCTTTGAAGTTTGAGTTGAAATCAAGTTTATGCAAGTTAAGGTAAATGTTCGATAAGTGGGTTCATTTTGTTATTTGAGATTATAGAATGCAATTTAACTATTTTGGGGTTTAAATGTCAATGAATTGAATTTTTATTGTGTTTAATATAGTTTGTTGATCAATGGGATCATATACCTTTTTCTAATCAGATTTTGCATTCTGTGGTAGACTTTCTACCGATTGCTAAATATTACATTTACACCCAACTAATTATTGATGAATAACATAAGAAAACATAGAGCCATGCGGTGCACATTTTCTCGCTTCTCTAAGAGGGAAAATGCATGTGTTTGATGACTACCAGTTGTTTGATAATTTTCCTCTATAAAGTAGATATATTTATTTTCCGGTTTTCTCTTTTAGTGTACTTTACTATACTTTGTTAAACAAGTTATGCTTTCTTAGTTTTTGCTTGTGGGGAAAAAACACCAAGATTGAACATACATGTGGTCCATTTGGTTGGTGTTAGTAGATTGGGCGTAAATAACAAAAATATACCAATTTTTTCTTGTTTCTTGGAGCCGTTTCTAACTAGTGATAAATATGTTTGTTTTTGTGTGTATATAATTTGGGTTTTGGTTAATTCTCATGGATGTATTGAATTTATGAGTTTTTTCGTTTTCGATCTGTGTGTTGCATGAACGTCGCTGCTCCGAACCTCCGATAACCGCCCTCAAATTTTGACCCCCCCTCAAATTTTGTTCTGGTTCCGCCACTGCTTGGATCAACCTTAAAATTGCCCCACTTCATCGGTTTTAGATCAAAGGGATGGAATTATCCAACCTCTTCTCACAAATAGAAGATTCGGTGACCATCTAAGCTGCGATCGTGCCTCAAAGAGCAATACCAACCCATAAGAGATGGAATTAACTAGGCTTCTCACAAATAGAAGTACTGGCGACCATCTGTGGTGCGATCAATCTTAGAGAGGAAGAGACCACCCTCCTCTCCATTTTTTTTCCATATGGATACCAGTCCCAAGACACCAAAGATGGTAGGGATTTTCAGTAATCAATGATCCGTTCTGAGAGACCTTGCAACGTCTCAATGTCCATCTATCAAGGATAAGTTCAGAGTGCATCAAGATCAAAGGCCCTGGAGAAACAGGCAAATATCAAGCAAGTATCAAGGCATAACTAAAAGGAAAGTGAATCAAAATATATTTCCCTGCCATACATAATACTGTTTGATATATATATCTGTGTTGTACATGACAAAATGGCTAAGCTAGTCTGTGCAGGAAAATACAAAGCTATCTACAGATCTGTATGTATGCGGGCTATCAGATCTAACATAGCATCCCTCTCTGAAGATGGAGGTAACGCTGCAAGCTCCTACCCAAGGGTATCTACACGAGCTAGCAGATTAGAGGCTAACTGCATGGTGACATAATGCTCATCAATGTAAGCACTCATGTCGGCCAGACTGACCATCATCTGGGATCTCACTGAAGTGCTGTCTGCAATGGCCACATCCCTAGCAGATAAGGCGGCATCCCACTCAACTATCAATCCATCCCTGGCTAATCTAGCCTCATCCCTCTCTAACAGAGCTGTATCTCTCTCATCAAGAGCTGTCAACATTGTGGCCCTAGCCTGATCTCTGTCATAGGTCATCAGATGTAAGCTCTGCTCCAAATGATGTCAAGAATCTTGAGTAATGTGATGGCACTTTTCGGGGTAGAGAGTCCATCACAAATGTTTGGCGACCAATGCCAAATCAAGTCATCGGTGGGAATGATGCCTTCTCTATAGTCTCCTCATCGTCATAATCGGTCTCACACTCGTGGATACTACTGCATGACCAATGCGCAGTCTCTGTCTCCATCCATGCGAATACTCTGCAGAACAACCTGGATGACTGACAGAAAACTTAGCCGACTCTCGCTGATCCCAACAGGCATACAACCTGGATCTGTCCTCCGCTGACAAACGGTGTGGCGTGAAGTTACCGACTCATTGCCCCTCATACGGATGAAAATCACGAATCGGGTCAAACCGACACATCACGGCCAAAGGTGGTAAGTAATCATGCCCCTCAATCTAGCCAGAGGGAGATAATCCATGCCCGGAGCATGAGAAATGAAGTTGTAGGGTGAGCTAAGCCCTGAATACGGCAATATATCAAACGGATCTCAAATCTCTGCCAAGAAAGCGGACCAAGATACAACATCTGTACACCCCGCAGGCTGGAAGGAGTACGACATGGCTATCTCATGGGTGAAATAAAATCCAAGATGTCTAAATGTGCCAATCGGTCTCAAGTGTGACATGAACCACACATACAACATGACCGAGCTACCTGTGAACACTCCTACCGGATAAGTGCAGCAGTATGTAGCCGACCTCAAGGTCTCTGCGATAATCATCGATACAATGGTACGACCCTCCCTGAGAGCTCTCACTGCCATAATGACGCCGATATCTAGCTCATCCATGTACCGTGGCATGTATACGTATGACAATACGCACAGAAGCAGTACATATACTCTGGTTGAACGCCAATGATCCTTCGGTGTGGTGAAATCCCCGGATATCATGCATAGCCATCCTCGTCGAGTCAAACTCACAAACAGAGAGACGCTGATATAACATGGTCGGATGTAATCTCATCCTGCACCACTCTGCGCCTCAATCCTGTGAGGGTTATGAACTGTCTGCTCATATCTCCAATAGTCATATGCACGCAAGGTCCGGCCCAACGGCAAAGATCGCCAACTGCGTATACTCCTCCAAAGTAGAGTCAACTCACGGGTCCCAAAAGCGGAATACCGTCATCGTCCGGGTGCATCTAAAGCTCTCAGCATGCCCTCTACAAATCCTGGAGGAACTCAAAACATCAAGAAGGTCATAGTATCTTGCGCAAAGAATCATCTACGATCACCATGTCGATGGTGATATACTATCATACCATGATCGCATACCGTATACCACCAAAATGGTGGGGTATGATCAATACGGCTAACTCGTCAAGAAGACATCTCATGCGGGCGTGTCGTCATAAGACCATCCAGGTCAATGCCGAATATCTCTCGGATATATATACATATGCATAATAATAACATGCATGATACAATAGATGGCAATATGATATAGGGAATGGAAAACTGTGCATACATTCCGAAGTATATCATCATCTAATATATCTCTGTACAGTTAAAATACAGAGAAATGGGGCGAAGCTACCCAACATCTAACAGAGGCCTATCAAAAGATATAGCGAGAATGGGGCAAAGCTACCCAGCAGCTAATAGAGGCCTATCAAAAGAAATACATCAGAAAAAGTCAATGGTGTCGATGTCCACATCATCGATCTCGCCCACCGATTTAACTCCTCCCCGAGTCATCAATCTCTATCTGCTGGGGATGTCAGGCCTATACAAAGGAGGATCTGTGCCGGCAAAACCATATGGGTCATCCGAGGGACAAGCTCCAGAGCTGGAAGGATCAAAAGTATCTACCTCTGTAGGATCTCTGCCCAAATGCCGAATGAAAAGATGTGACTGGTCCAACTGTCGCGTCAATCTATGCCATATGAGTCGGATCTCTGATACAGGCTAGCCAATTCATCATCATCACGGATCCTGGAACCATATCCCCCATAAACTGTGTGGCGCGGGTCAGAGCTCCAATAGTACGAGGGATCCACGAATGCTGGAACATCTCCGGATAACAGGGGCCCTCCGACAATGTAAAGCTGTCAATCCCCATCAATGGGATGTTAACGTCTGGCAGGAGGTAAGAACAGCATACGAATCTCTCCTGTAGTGCTCCTGATAGCACACTCTCCTAAATAGAGCTCCCATCCTCCATCTGTGAAGAGAGGAATCCTGCGGGTGGAAATGGCGTACTCTACTCCAGTCGGGTACCCATCCTCAAATCCAACTCCCAAATGCTCTCCAAAGTAGGGAATCCATGTGATGACATCACCACAACAACTCCAATCAGAGGCTGACAATGAGTGAAACCCTCAGCAACAAGGACCTCCGCCAGTGTGGAATGATGCCATCTCCGTCCTCGTGGATAGGTGTCTAAACCTAACACGCTCACATGACACAAACAAGGAAGCCTCTCATAGGCCCAAAACTGCCAACACAAAGTCAAACATCTGCTATCAGTTAACACTCTTAACCCATACATGGGAAAGGACAAGAGAAACACTCACCAGCAGAAATGGGTAGAATCCTAAGCACGCCTTGGTCAAGCCCTGCGATCGCATGCGCATTCCCCTGAGGAAGTAGGCAAAGGTGTAGGAACCCCAATCACACTCTCCTATACGGTCCACGTGTCGAGTGGCGCTGATCAAAGCGAAGGACACCGTAGAGGAATTATCTGCTATGAAGAAGCCCCTAATGATCATCAGGAATAATCGCCGAAGAATGTGATCCCCGACTCACATCATTGGGTATAGGCTCACTCAACAACTCATTTCATAGCATCTACGCCAAAGGACCTGTCTGAAACAGATCCTGCTCTTGAGCGCCTCTCTCATGAAACTCCCAACAAGGATTTGACGGTAGGGGGTGATATCCGCCGCATAAGGCACCGGCTCCTCTCCAAACTCTATACATGATAAAACCGCCAATCCATCTGCCGTCATCATCACCGCATGATCCCAAAGAAATGGAGTGATCGAGTCTAGTGGAACCACCGCTCGATAATGCCCCGAGGTAACCCTGTGGACAACGACGGGGTAGAATGGAGAAGAACCTCCCGAATCCTGACCATGGACGATCGCTTCTATAGTCATCATGCAAGGCCTGATACATAGAGTGGATGCTAAACTAGTTCCCTCGAGGCTGTGTAAAGCCGAGAACCTACATCAAATATAGATCAACATCGACTCCTTGACTCTCATCAATTGGAAATAAGGAAGATTAAAGATCTAACTTCATACCTTGTTTGCATGCAAGTATACTGAAGGATGCCTACTCAAGTCACCCAGAAGATCTGGGTTCGCCACTTGAATACCTGGCAATTCCCTATGGGGAATACGTACAGCAGGAGCAGGAACCTCGATCGGTGCATCCTCCTCCTCGTCCTCGACATTCGGTACCTCAACCCAAATAGGACGTACCACCGCCTCTGCCAAATGACGAGGGTCATCTCTCATAGAATCAGTCTTTGAGGCTCTTCAAAAGCCCTCCTCCGTACACCAAAAGTGGTCCTGCGGGAACTACTTGGCTGATCTGGATCCATAATATCTGGACAGCAAGTCTCCAAATCGCCTCAAAAAGGGTGTGGTAATTTCGTACCTGGAGTCTTTTTCAAAATGCATTCTATGATCACATGCATACATGCATTGTTTTAACATACATCTACAGTAGAGTTAAAAATGCATGACTACCCAATACCTAAATTTTGGGAAAATTTTGCCATAGCCCCTTTGTAAATGGGACTATCCACATGCACATAGGCATGACTAGGTGGCCATTCAAGAGCACACACCTATACGCTTATATACATCCCAGTATGCATCAATACATTGCAAGAAAAAAAATAGTAAGTGTAGTCTAATTACCAGGATTATTTTGCTTGTCTACCTTTACTCATTTGTCCTTATATAGGATAAGAAATGACAGTAAAAGGTGCCAATTTGACTGCTTCAAAAGTCAAATTTTTTTTCATTTACTATGTTGAATATTTTTTTATCAAATCATATCAGCATGCATATTCACTACTATGTGTCTAAATGCATTTCATGCCATAAGTCATTTTCCAACGGACAAAAATTGGAAAAAAATACATGCATGTGTTACTAGGACAATGAAGAACGCTTTGTACAAAGACATAATATGCGAAAGTTGCCCAACTCAAAGAGATCTAAAGAAGAGCTCTCGATTTCCTTCATCACAAGAACTTGACAACGACTTATGAAAGCGACTAGCCACTATACATAAGGCACTACCGGTCAGCAGTTAACTTACTGGCTCCTGCAGTACACTCATGGCACCCCTACATGAGTCCCACACCTCCTGGCCGCTCCAGCTTAGAGTTGCAAAGGAGGTCTCATGTCGAAAAGGCCAAATCAAGAATAAAAGTGCTACACGATTGAGCGAAACAACCCGAAATCTCGGTTTCTTGTTTGGTTAGAGTTAAACTCCGTCGCCTCAATGGTATTCGCTTAAATGCGTGGTATATCTATACCAATGAGCTCAACTTTTACAAACCATGCTCGGCAATACCCCACAAAGGTCCGATGCCGTCATTTGCAAGGTTACAACCCTAAATAATCCCCGGCAGGGGTTACAACGCGAAATCACAAAATATCAAACCTCCCCGGCGGGGGTTACAACGCCGAAGTTATCAAACATCTAAGTATCCCTGGCGGGGGTCACAACGCACATCTTTTAAGCATCTACGTATCCCCGACGGGGGTCACAACGTAATGCAACCATTCATACACACATCAATGAAGGTCAAGCAACCTTGACATCATGTCAGCCGATGGCAAGTAAACCCATCTAAACAACCTTCCCCGGCGGGGGCTACAACGCAATGCTACCATTGACACATACATCAATGAAGGTCAAGCAGCCTTGACAATGCATCCAGTAGGGATTTATCTGGTGATATACACATAAGCGAAGATCAGGCAACCCTGATAACAACAAATTGTTGGCAATAACTCCGACAGAATGAGGGAATGTGTTATACACATCCTAAAAACAGACAAAGCCTTATCCCCACAGATCTCTTCCACACAAGAGGTACCTCTATGGAGTATAAACCAGTGTCTAGGATTCAAGACTTCGGTGATAGTCCCAACGTCAACATCCTTGGAGACTTGGATCGCATGTCCAAGCCATCACTGATTGTCATCCCAGCAGGATTACATGACAATCATTCATGCATCATACATTTGCATCATGTTGCTGCATATAGCATCATGTTTATCTTGCTTGCATTTCAAGTTTCTAGGATTCTTTATCCTATCCATGCCTTGTATCGCATGAATATGATAAAGAGAGGCATATGTAGACACTCGAAATTTTCTGCACTCCTATTCCTAACATTGTAGGAGGGTAGATTTGTCTTTTGGAGATAACCCTGAAAGACAACTTACATCCATGCCGGATACTACCGGAAGTTCAGCTCCAACCCTGAACACAAACTGGGAACATCATCTCAACTCGGAACACACCAGGAGTATCATTTCCAATCTCGGAGATAACCCCGAGATATGCAGATCAAAAGACCTAAGAATAACACCGGAGAGGATACCCTGCATCTACGATAACACCGCTGCGACGTTCGGCCCAGCCTCCAGAGATAACACTAGGAGTAGCAACCCCATCCTTGGCGATAGCCCCTAGGGATGTCATTGTAGTTCCGGTGATAACCCCGGAAATGCTTGTTTCAAACACGTGCGAACAGCTTCAGGATCAGACATCCTGTCGAGGCACATACACCTCGGTCTCGGACTAACAAACGCGTATGTGAATACCCATAGATGACGAGAGGGCATACAAACAAGCGAACTCCAATCTCGGATGTAACCTCGAGCAACGCTCGCTTCCGCTTAAACCGCGATAACCCCCGTGAGGAGTCACAATGTCATCTTACCACGTCAGCAAGATGATATCGTGGCATACCAACAAGTAGTCCAATCTCAGCTGTAACCCTGAGCAACGTCTACTTTCAACTCAAACCGGAGATAACCCCGGCTAGGAGTCAAGCGTCATCTTGTTCCTTCAACAATGGCACGTCGTCTCAACACTTCATACATACATACAACAAATGTCCCACAAGAGCCAAGGATTGACAATCCCAAGTGACTATTATGAGTGGCAGTACTTTGGATAGAATTTGAAGCTTGAAGACCATGGGCATAGACCCCTCTTCCTGACTTTGTACAACCTTTAATCCATGTCATTACGTAACTCTCGACACAAGCGATCCGAAGAAGTACAGATATACTTCGTTCGGATGCTCGGATTGAAGTTCTGCAAGTTCGAGTGGACATTACAGTGCACGATTGCACGTACTACGAGACGATAGGACCCGCGAGGCTCGGATCCACCACGACCAGCCGTAGGTACAACTGCGGCTGCTACAGGTGTACCTGCGGCCATCAGTCTATAAATATAAGCTGAGGGGTCAGCCATTTGAAGGGAGACAGAGAAGGAAAAAGGTGAGGAAACCCTGTCCATTTTGCTCTGCATACACATCTTTTGAGTATTTCCTCTTCTTTAAACACTAGTTAGCTCACATATAGCTACTTTTTATCCGGAGGGAGCTGAGTGTTTATCCATTTAAAGTCTAAGAAGTCTACTTTGACAGCCCACTGTAAGCCTTCTTATATTCTATAAAGCCTCTTTCTCATATATCACACACTGTTGTACAAGTTGATAGTCGTGTGAGTGTGTTTGCCCAGACTTCAGTCCGTGGTTTTCATTTATGTCTGTATATATATACTAATATATGTATATATTTCGTATATATGGACTAACATTATCGATTTATGCCTCGATTGAGCCTAGACTTTGGCCTGGAGCGTTTATTTGCTTATATATATATATATATATATATATATATATATATATATATAAATCGTGGTCGACACTCATTCGATGAGCCTGGATTTTACATCCGGAGTGTTTAATTGCTTATATATATATATATTTATATATAATTGTTTCATGTATATATCCGATGAGCCCGATTTTACATCTCAGTGCGTTTACTCGCTTTTATATATATATATATATATAATTGTCATTTACATATCCGATGAGCTCGGATTTACATCTGGTGCGTTTACTGCTTATATATATATATTTATATTCCTGTCAGGCCTGGAGTTTCCCCCATGGCTTTTTATAGCTTTTATATTTCATCCTGCCTGGAGTTCACTTCGTGGCAGTTGATCGCTTTTTCCAGCTTTATTTACATTTTGTCCTGCCTGGAGTTTGCTTCGTGGTAGTTGATAGCATTTACTGCTTTATTTACATTTCTGATCCCCCATGGAGTTGCTTTGTGGTGGTTGATCATATACATATATATATATATATATATATATATATTTATCGCTTATATATATATATAACTGCTTACTGCTTTCCATACAAATTGCAGTATCATGTGAGCCTAGGAATCATGTGATCACAGGTTCAGTTTATTGAATCTAGATTCGGTTCCCATGATGGAAATTTTTTAGTTGTAAGCAGCTTGTACATTATTTTATAGTGTCTGAGTTTCCTTGGATGACTGTCATGCCCATAAAGAGTTCGGTACTGCTGTATATTATTTTCTCGAGGATGCTTCGCATCTCGAAAATAAAAGCAAACAAGCCGAACATTTAATAAAATGGAAGTATGAAAAGGTCTCAATTCCTATTGAGCACACGGTTTGAAAAACCTCTTTTATAAAACTTCATTGCTATATCTTGGTTAAAACTGAATTTTTCTATAAAATTCAAACCTTGTGTATATAGGTGAGAACGAGGCCTCGCACTACTTTTAAATAATTGCACATTGATCCACACACACACACACACATTCATATAACAATTTCTTTAAAGAGTGGCGGTCACCGTGGTAACACGGATGTCGGGGGTTGCCTAACACCTTCCCTCCACATAATCAAGCACCCGAACCCTTAATGAATCTCGGTTTCACAGACCCGTTTAGTAGTGTCAAATCACTGGGTCAATGTGCTAACCTCTTCAGTTGCATCGGTGCAACCAGTTAAATACACCAACTGACGACTCTTAAAGTCAATCGTCGACACTATACATGTTGGACCTTTTCACTTGTTTTTTCAAACAAATCTCATATTAACATGAGAACACCAAAGAACAAGTAACGAAAAGGGACACTAAAAATCCTGACGTCGATAACAATAATCGAGTATATCTGAGTGACTACTCACATAAGCATCAATAATTAATACCGTTTGCTACTATGCAACCACGCGTATTATTGTACTTTTACTACCGGTTATTTTATGACAACTTGCTTACTTTGAAAAATTTTCATATATCACCCTTAACTTTAAACTTTTATCAATTTAACTATTTACAAAAATAGAAAAATTGAATATTTTTATTTCATAAAATTCGGGATCTCACAATCTCCACTCCTTATGAAATTTTGCCCTCGAAATTTACGTACCTGGTAGTTCGAAGAGATGAGAATACCTTGCTTTCTTTTCGAATTGTACCTTCCTGGTTATTTCCTCTGTATCATGATTTTCCCATTGCTCATCTCCTGTCTTTCAGATATCATTCTAGAATATATCTTCAAAACAAAGGTTAATTGACATATCACATTTTGTCAACTTATCAAGTAAACAATTTCACTTAGGTAAGTCACACACTAAATAAGTATATAACTCGTCTCTCCCTCCTAGTTCTAGACTCTTATCTCCGCCAGCGACCATATCCCTAAGCTCTGATACCATTTGTGACGCCGCCAAAATAGGTCCACACGACCCATTTTGAGTCGCCAGATATCACTCTATAAAAATCAAATACAAACTTCATTTATATTAATCATTGAATCTGTCAATGCAGTAGTACGACAACAGATAAGTCTGTGAGTTTTAATACAATATTGTCTCGTAGACAAGATCCAAACTCAAATTGTTACAATGCCATATAAAATACAAAGATCAAATATTTTAAGACCCCAAAGAAGAACGAGAAGATTACTATCATATTCATTCTAATGAGGTGCACTTTTGATGCTTTCAAAGTCTCTTCTCATCACCCTATTGTTGTTTGCCAAAATCAATTAATTAAGTGACGATAAAATATATGACACACATCTTAGGTCCTCAATACAATTATCGATTGCATGTTATGCCATTTTATAATGTATTGAGAAACTTCGACGCCTCGGACCATCACACTATTTCCTTCATATCCCCTTTCGACCCAAATTACACTCTTATTACACCGAAAGGAATTGTGAAGCAAAGGGTGAGCACAAATAGGCCAAAGAAAGGATATCATGACTAAAAATAATTAAATTATCAATAGCCTTCGTCAATAATAAATCAGAGATTTAGAACATATTGTAGATGATAAAACTTTTCAACCATAGTTACAGTGGAACGAGCAATCCATTAGAAGAGTCAAATAGACCATCAGGTCTATTATCTTCTATATGTTAAAAGTCCACCAATAATATATTATCCCTGTAACATCAATCAACAATTCCTGTCCACAATTATATGAATAACTCATAATCATAATTGCGATTCTAAATTCCTCTTCGCACCTAGGACGAAGATAATTTTCATCACCTATCTTCACACGAAACATCAAAAATCATGGTTATACCAAATCACAATTCCTGTTCATAATCATACTAATAAATTCATCTTTTCACTACGGCCAAAGATATTCATTAACAATTTATTCTTTGCACTACAGGCCAAAGTCATACAACTGTATTTTAGAAGAGTCAAGTAGAGCATGATATCTACTATCTTTTACGAATTAAAAGTGTATAATCAATATTTTATCGCTGAGACTCAGCTTAATAAATAATCCACATCATTGAATTATCCCTGCACTACGGCCAAGGATATTCATTAGTATTACGACCATGAATTATCCATTTACTACGGGCCAAGGATATACGTGTTTTCAATTATGGTCATGATTATACCGAATAATCCCTGGTCATAATCATACCAAGTCCATCTATGCACTACGGGCCAAAGATGACTTTTACCACATCATTTATAACATTACGGTCATGATTATACCGAATAATCCCTAGTCATAATCATACCAAGTCCATCTATGCACGTAAGCCACAGATGACTTTCAACACAATATAAGCATAAGGATCATGACAATGATATAAAGAACCAATCCAATGAGATAAAGGATAAATATTAAACATTTATAATATAATTTATCTAGGGTTCAAGAATATCCCAATGCTATCAATCACTTAATAATCTCATAATCTAATATCATTAATATTATAACAATATTTTAATCATTTCTTAAACTTATAAATAATTTATTTTAATTGTTTACACTTTATCAAATAATGCATTTAATCATTCAAAAATGCCATACTCATAAGATTTCATCACCAATGATCAAATTCCTCATCAAAAATATGCATATACCTTATATAGGATTTTCAAGCCATAAATTCTATTTACCAATTTTTCAATTTCACATAACATATTTAACTCATATGTTCGTAACTAAACCATTTTCATGAAAAATTACCAAATTAATTTATTATTTTTCTATCCTTTGTCCAAACATATATTTCATACACAAAAAGTATTTTTTTTTATAATTTTTCAACTCCCTTAAGTATTTTTCAAAAATCAATTTCCTATTAATTCCTTAAGAAATTAGCTACCTCAAGTTTAACTCCAGAAATTCCCAAATCTTGGCAGGATCTTACACATGTTAACGTGAGCTTCCAGTTTAAATTTCATGGTCATCGGAGTTATAGAACTCCGGTTATAGCGTTTTTCGTCAAAAAAACTTAAATATTAAAATAGTCATAACTTGCTCATTTTAAGTTGGAATGAGCTCATTTTTGGATAGGAGGTACTTTATACCATATATTTCCATGTCCCAAAAGGCGAAATTTTTCTCACAAATTAAGTGGTCAAACAAATTTCTTACAAAATTTTGGGCGATAGCTTTTTCTCCTTTTTCACTTTTTCGTGCTTTGTTAAAAATAGTCCATACAAAAATCTACAACTCCTCTTTCAGTGATTCCACTTGGAGATGTTAGAAAACTTATCATAATATCCTCCCAAATTTTTCCAGAATTTTTGAATGTCCGAAAAATTACGAAACTGCAAATGAATTTTAACCCGCCATGCGGTAATCCACGTAAACAAATTATTTCCACAATTTAATAAGGAATGAATACAAAGGATCATTCACCATGCATGCGGTAATTCACATAGATAGGTTATTCCAACAGAATAATAAACAATGGAATAATAGAAGAATTCACCATGCATGCGATAGACCGCACAGACAGGTTATTCCCAACAGAATAATAAAGAATGGAACCAGGTCATGCGTAATCCTTGCATGCATGTGATATTCCAACGTAATAATAAAGAATGGAATTAGGTCATGCGTAATCCGCATGCATGTGATATTCCAACATAATAATAAAGAATGGAATAATGAAGAATTTCACCATGTATACGGTGAGTCCACAGTGTCTGAGTTATTCCAACAGAATAATAAGGAATGGAATAACAATAGCTCTCTTCATGAATACGAAAGAAATAATACCCCTTACTATAATAATAATATCTCTTACCTCAAAAGAAGACTGGATACTAGAATAGTGAGGTAGCAGACTTCTCTTCTTCTTTCTCTCTATAATTTCTCTCAATAATAATAGCTTTAAGCTTTAGTGAATTTGTGAGAAATGAAGGAAGAATGAGATTCTATTTATAGGAAAATATAGTTTCGATAATTGCACGTTGAGGATCGAAATATTACAATACAATACTTTCAACTTTTCTTTCATTTTTAATTTAGTCCTGCAAGTATTATCAAACTTGCACCACCTCCCCTAATAGTAAATAATGTGAATTAATAGTTCAATCATGTGAATCAATAATTATAATCATGTGAAAATACGAATTACAGTATAGTACCTCCATCTATACCTCCATTTTTAACTTAGTCATGCAAGTATTATCAATCTTGCACCAACTCCCCTAATAGTACAAGAATGTGAATCAATAGTACATACATGTGAACAAATAGTTATAATCATGTGAATTAATAGCAATTAATTGTTCATTTATTCTATTAATTACCCGATTGGTCAATATAACCTCCAGACATCAATTACTATCGAAATAAATGTCGATTTCCACTAACACTAACAATCCCAACACAATGGAAATATTTTTCTCAAAAATTTCATTTTTGAAATTTCAAAGTTTGACTTTTTCCAAAAAAGTCAACCCCGACAAATTTTGTGTTTATAGTCTATTTCTACTAATTTCATCGTTCCGGACTCAAATATCACGTCCGCGTCTCCAAATTCAACTCCGAACTCAAATTTGATTTTTTAATAACATTCATCATTAATATTATAACGCACAATATTTAACAACCAGGTCGTTCTCAGGAAAGAGGTGGTTTTCGATAAGGATTTCTCCTTATTAGCGCGCAATTAGGTGACCAAACCTCTCCTTGACAGAACTTCTAGACATTGTTAATATTGCCAATAATAATAAGAATAACTTTGTCGTCTCAATTATTAATTTAATAATATAACATATTATGCAGATGATACTGTGACAATAATTGAATCAATAATATGAGAGATATGATGCAACAATTACTGTAGCAATAATTGAATATATCTGAGTGACTTCTAACATAAGCATCAATAATCAATACCGTGTGCTACTATGCAACCACGCGTATTACTATACTTTTACTACTGGTTATTTTATGACAACTTGCTTACTTTAAAAAATTTTCACATATCACCCTTAACTTTAAACTTTTATCAATTTAACTATTTACCAAAATAGAAAAATTGAATACTTTTATTTCATAAAATTCAGGATCTCACATCTCATATATATATATATATATATATATATTTACATTTCTGTCAGGCCTGGAGTTTACTTCGAGGCCTTTTACTGCTTTATTTACATTTAGTCCCGACTGGAGTTTACTTCATGGCGGTTGATCGCATTTACTGCTTTATTTACTTTTCCGATCCCCCATGGAGGTGCTTCGTGGTAGTTGATCATGTCCATATATATATATATATATATATATATATATATATATATATATATATATTTACCGCTTTTATATATGTCGACGTCGGGATTTTTTAGTGTCCCTTTTCGTTACTTGTTCTTTGGTATTCTTATGTTAATGTGAGATTTGTTTGAAAAAGTAAGTGAAAAAAGTTCGACATGTATAATGTCAACTTTTTGACTTTAAGAGTCGCCAGTTGGTGTATTTAACTGGTTGCACCAACGCAACCGAAAAGGTTTGCACATTGACCCAGTGATATGACACTGCTAAACGGGTCTGTAAAACCGAGATTCATTTGAGTTCGGGGGCTTGATTATGTGGAGGGAAGGTGTTAGGCACCCCCTGACATCCGTGTTGCCATGGTGACTGCCACTTTTCAAGAAATTGTTATATAAATGTGTATGTGTGTGTGTGGATAAATGTGCAATTATTTGGAAGTAGTGCTATGCCTCGTTCGTACCTATATACAAAGGGTTTGAATTTATAGAAAAATTCAGTTTTAACCAGATATAGCAATGAAGTTTTGTAAAATGAGGTTTTTCAAACCCTGTGCTCAATAGTAATTGAGGCATTTGATACTTCCATTTTATTATTAAATGTTCGGCTTGTTTCCTTTTATTTTATTTTCAAATGCGAAGCATCTTCGAGAAAATAATATATGCAGCAGTAAACTCCTCATGGGCATGACAACCATCCAAGGAAATTCGATAATCAGAATAATGTACAAGTTGCTTACAAATTGAAAAATGTCCATCATGGAACTCAAATCTAGATTCAAGAGATCAATCAGATCACATGATTCCTAGGCTCACATGATATCGCAGCTTTGTATGGAAAGCGATGCGATTATATATATAAAGTTGTAAATATATATATATACAGACATGATCAACCACCACGAAGAAACTCCATGGGGATCGGAAATGTAAATATATAAAAGCGATAAATATATATATATATATATATATATATATATATATATATATATATATATATATATATATATATCAACCACCACAGTAAACAACACGTAGACAGACGAAATGTATATATATATATATAAAAGCAAGAAAACACACCTGATGTAAATCCGCCTCATCGAATATGTTCGACAACAATTAAATATATATATATATATATATATATATATATATATATATATATATATATATATATATATATATATATAAAAAAAGCAAGTAAATGCACCAGAGATATAAAATCTAAGCTCATCAGATATGTCTGACAACAATTATATATATAAGTATATATATATATAAAAGCAAGTAAACGCTCCAGACATAAGTCTAGGCTCAATCGAGGCATAACTCGATAATGTTAGTCCATATATGAAATATATACATATATAAGTATATAAAAACAGAAATGAAAACCATGGACCAAAGTCCGAGCAAACGCACACAACGCGAATCTCAATATGTATAACAGTGTGTGCTAATATGAAAAGAAAGGCTTTATAAAATGTGAGATGGATTATAGTGGGCTGCCAAAGTAGACTTCTATGACTCTATGTGGATAAATACTCAGCTCCCGCCGGACAAAAATATAGCTATATGTGAGCTAACAGATGAGGAAACACTCAATATGGGTGTGTACATAGTAAATTGGACAGGGTTTCCTCGCCTTTCTCCCTCTTTCTCTTCTTCAAATGGCTTACCCCAAGGTCTATATTTATAGATCGATGGTCATAGTGTATTATACCAATGGCACCGCGCAGAGATACTACTACATGGCATTAGCTATTACCCTGCTTGTCGGGTCAAGGTGTCCCCGGGCTTCTCGGGTCTCGTTGACTCAAAGTACATGCACTCATGCACTGTAATGTCCGCTCGAACTTGCAGAACTTCAATCCGAGCATCCGAACGAGGTATATGTGACCTTCTTTAGACCATTTATGTCGAGAGTTACGCAATGACATGGATTAGAGGTTGTACAAAGTCAGGAAGAGGGGACCATGCCCATAGTCTTCAAGCTTCAAATTCTATCTGGTGTACTGCCATGCGTAATAGTCACTCGTGATTGTAACTCCTCAGTTCTTATGGGACATTGTTGTATGCATGTATGTATGAAGTGTTGAGACGACGCGCAGGTGTTGATGTGGCAAGATGACGTTTGACTCTTCATCGGGGTTATCGCCGGTTTGAGTTGAAAGTAGACGTTGCTCAGGGTTACATCTGAGATTGGACTGCTGCAAGTGTTTGAATGCCGCAAGGTCATCTTGTGAGTGTGCCTGTCTACCCGTTGTTAGCTTCGGGTCTGAGGGATGAGTGCCTCGGCAGGAGGTCTGAGATTGAAGCTGCTAGCATGTATTTCAAATAAGCATTTCCGGAGTTATCGCCGGAACTGCAACAGCATTCCTTGGGGTTATCGCCAAGGATGAAACTCGGGGTTATCTCTGAGGTTGGAAATGATCCTTCCGATGTGTGTTCCGGGGTTGGAAATGATGTTCCCAGTGTGTGTCCCGGGTTTTGAGCTTGAATTCCGATAGTATCCAGAATGGATGTGAGTTGTCTTCCAAGGTTATCTTCGAAAGACGAATCTGCCCTCCTGCAATGTCAGTAATAGATGTGCAGAAAATTTCGAGTGTCTACAGATGCCCCTCTTTATCATATTCATGCAATGCAAGGCATGGATAGGATAAAGAATCCTAGACACTTGAAATGCAAGCAAGATAAACATGATGCAATGTGCAGCAACATGATATAAATGTATGATGCATGATTGTCATGTAATCCTGCTGGGATGACAATCAATGGTGGCTTAGACATGCGATCCAAGTCTTCAAGGATGTTGACGTTGGGGCTATCACCAAAGTCTCGAATCCTAGACACTGGCTTATATCCCATAGAGGTGCCTCTTATGTACAAGAGATCTGTGGGGAGAAAGCTTTTTCTGTTTGAGGATGTGTATAACATATTTCCTCATCCTCGACGGATTCTTATCGCCAACAATGCAATCGTTGTCGTGGTCATTTCGACCTTCATTGATGTGTGTATCACCGGATAGATCCCTGCTGGGTGCATTGTCAAGGTTGCTTGACCTTCATTGATGTATGTGTCAATGGTCGCACTGAGTTGTAACCCCTGCCGGGGATACTTGTATAAGTTGTTTTGATGCGTTTACTTGCCATCGGCTGACATAACATCAAGGTTGTTTGACCTTCATTTATGTGTGTATCAATGGTTGAGAATGTGCTGTAACCCCCGCCGGGGATACGTGGATGCTTGAAAGATGTGCATTGTGACCCCCGCCGGGGATACTTTATTAGTTTATAACTTCAGCGTTGTAACCCCCGCCAGGGAGGTTTAACATTTCGTAGTTTTGCGTTGTGACCCCTGCCGGGGAGGTTTAGGGTTGTGACCCTGCAAAGACGGCATCGGAGCTTTGTGGGGTATTGCCGAGCATAATTTGTGAAAGCTGAGCTCATCGATATAATATACCCTACATTCAGGCGAATACCAATGAGATGACGGAGTTCAATTCGACCAGAAAAACCCAGATTCTGTGCTATTCCGCCAATCGCAGAACATTTTTATTCCCGATTTGGCCTTTTTTTCAACATGAAACCTCCTTTGCAACTCTAATTGGAGCGAATGGAGGTGTGGGACCCATATAGAGTGTCGAGAGATACACTGCAAAGCACTGGTAGTGGATCTCATGACTAACCGTGGCTATGTAAAACCCAAAGGTTGCTTTTATAAGTCATTTTCAAGCTGCGCTGCGAATGAAATCTGAGAGCTCTTCTTCAGATCTGCTGAGTTCGGGCAACTTTCTGCATATTCTACCACCGTACAAGCGTTCTTCACTGTCCTGGTAACATATGAATGTATTTTTTTCCACTTTCTATCCGTTGGAAAATGACTTATCACATGAAATGCATTTAGACATATAGTAGTGAATATGCATGCTGATATGACTTGATAAAAAATATTTAACATAGAAAATGTTAGTATTAAACCATGCTGAACATAATGATGTGAAAAAATTTGACTTTTGAAACAGTCAAATTAGCACCTTTTACTGTCATTTCTTATCCTATCTGAGGACAAATGAGTAAAGGTAGAAAAGAAAAATAATCCTGGTAGTTAGACTACACTTACGGATTTTTTTACTGTGATGTGATAATGCATGTAGGATGTATATAACTGTGTATAGGTGTGCTACTGAATGGCCACCTAGTCATGCCTATGTGCATGTGGATAGTCCCATTTATTAAGGGGGCTATGGCAAAAATTTTCCAAAATGTAGGAATTAAGTAGTCATGCATTTTTAACTCTACTGTAGACATATGTTAAAATAATGCATGCATGCATGTAATCATAAGATGCATTTTGAAAAGCTCCAGGTAAGAATTTACCACACCCTTTTTGAGGTGATCTGGAGACTTGTTGTCCAGATATTATGGATCCAGATTAGCCGAGTAGTTCTCATAGGACCACTTCAGGTGTACGGAGGAGGGCTTCTGAAGAGTCTCAACGCCGGTCTGTCAGACAGCCTCGTCGTTTAGTGGAGGCGGTGATACGTCCTATCCGGGTTGAAGTGCCAGATGTCAAGGAAAAGGAGGAGGATGTACCGATTGAGGTTCCTGCTCATGTTGTACGTGTTCCCCATAGGGATTTGCCAGGTATTCAAGTGACGAACCTAGATCTTCTTGGTGACTTGAGTAGGCATCCTTCAACATACCTGCACGCAAACGAGGTATGAAGTTAGATCTTTAATCTTCCTTATTTTCTATTGATGAGGAGTTAAGGATTCTGATGTTGATCTGTATTTGATGTAGGTTCCCGGCTTCACACAGCCTCGAGGGAACTGGTTTAGCATCCACTCTATGTATCAGGCTTTGCATGATGACTATAGAGCGATTGTACATGGTTGGGGATTCGGGACGTTCTTTTCCATTCTTCCCCATCGCTGTCCCTGGGATTACCTCAAGGCATTTTATGAGCGTTGGTTTCACCAGACTCAGTCACTCCATTTACTGGACTGTGAGGTGATGATGACGCCGATGGATTGGCGATTTATCATAGGTATGCAGTTTGGAGGGGATCCAGTGCCTTGCACGGCAAATATAACCCCTACTGTCGTCAGATCCTTGTTGTGAGTTTCGATGGAGGCGCTCAAGGGAAGGACTGTTCGTACAGGTCCTTTGAGCGTAGATGCTATGAGCGGGCTGTTGAGTGAGCCCATACCCGATGATGTGAGAGTCAAGGATCGCATTCTTCGGAGATTGTTCCTGATGATCATTAGGGGTTGCTTCATAGCAGATAATTCCTCTACGATGTCCTTCGCTTTGATCAGTGCCACTAGACACGTGGACCGTATAGGAGAGTATGATTGGGGTTCCTACACCTTTGCCTACTTCCTCAGGGGAATATGCATGCGATTGCAGGGCTTGACTGAGGCGTGGTTAGGATTCTACCTGTTTCTGCTGGTGAGTGTTTCTCTTGTCTTTTCCCATGTATAGGTTAAGAGTGTTGACTGACAGCAGATGTTGCCTTTGTGTTTGCAGTTTTTGGCCTATGAGAGGCTTCCATGTTTACGTCCTGTGAGCGTGTTAGGTTTAGACACCTATCCACGAGGACAAAGATGGCATTATTCTATACTGGCAAAGGTCCTTGTTGCTGAGGGTTTCACTCATTGTGGCCTACAGCGGGAGTTGTTGACAACGGATGTCATCATATGGGTTCCCTACTCTGGAGAGCATTTAGGATTTGGATTTGAGGATGGGTACCCGACTGGAGTTGAGTACGTCATTTCCACTCGCAGGATTCCTCTCTTCACAGATGAAGGATGTGAGATCTATTTAGGAGAGCGTGCTATCAAGAGCACTACAGGAGAGATCCGTATGCCGATCTTGCCTTCTATCAGGCGTTATTGGCCTATTTCATAGTCACCCGTCATTGACATCCCATTGTTGGGGATTGACGATTTTATATTGTCAGAGGACCCCTGGACTCAGGAGATGTTCCAGCATTGGTGGATCCCTCGTACTATTGGAGCTCAGACCCGCTCCACATAGTTTATGGGGGATATGGTTCCAGAATCCGTGATGATGATGGATTGGCTAGCCTGTGTCAGAGATTCGACTCATGTGACACAGATTGACAGACTGACCTGGCAGCTAGACCGGACACATCTTTTCATTCGGTATTTGGGCAGAGGTCCTTTAGAGGTAGATACTTTTGATCCTTCCAACTCTGGCGCTGGCCCCTCAGGTGATCCATGTGGCTTTTCCGGTGCATATCCTCCCTTGTATCGGCCTGACATCCCTGTAGATAGAGATCCAGTGACTCAGGAGGAGTTACATCAGGTGGATAGGATCGATGATGTAGACATCGACACCATTGACTTTTTCTGATGTATTTCTCAGATCTCTTTGATAGGCCTCTGTTAGGCTCACCGGTAGCTTCGCCCCATTCTCGCTATATCTTCTGATAGGCCTCTGTTAGATGTTGGGTAGCTTCGCCCCATTTCCCTGTATTTTAGCTATACAGAGATGTATTAGATGATGATATACTTAAGAATGTATGTACATTTTTCCATTCCCTATATCATTTTTCCATCTATTATATCATGCATGTTATTATGTTATGCATATGTATGTATGTCCAGAGATATTCGATATTGACCCCTGGATGGTCTTATGACACGGCCCTTGAATGTCTTCTTCTTCAGCTTAGCCAGATTGATCATACCCCACCATTTTGGTGGTATCCGGTATCTTGTCATGGTATGATAGTTTATCACCATCGATATGGTGATTGTAGATGATTTACTGCATCATACTATGACCTTGTTGATGTTTCGTGTCCCCACTGTGGTTTGTAGAGGGTATGCTAGAAACCTTTGGGTATCTGGATAGGCAGTGTTTTCCGATTTGGTACCTGTGGAGTTGACTCTACTTTGGAGGAGTATGCACATTGACGATCTTTGCATTTGACAGACCCTTGCGTGCATATGGCTATCTCGGAGACATGAGCGACGTATTAGCTCATGACCCTCACCGAATTGAGACGTAGAGTGGTACAAGATGAGATTACATCTGGCCACGTGATATCCCAGCATTTTTTGTTTGACAGATTTGGCTCTAAGGACAGTTATGCATGGTATTCCGGGGATTTCACCACACCGGAGGACCATTGGCATTCAGCTAGAGTGGATGTACTACTATTGTGCGTATTGTCATACGTCTTCATGCCACGGTATATGGATGAGCTGGATATCGGCGTCATTATGGCAGTGAGAGCTCTCAGGGAGGGTCATACCATTATACCGGAAGGATTATTGCGAGAGACTCGAGGTCGACTACATATCGCTGCAATTATCCGTGAGGAGTGTTTACAGTGTAGCTCTTGTTATCTCAGATATGTGGGTTTATGTCACACTTAAGACCGATTGGTACACTTAGACGACAAGGGTTTTGTTTCACCCATGACATAGCCATGTCATACTCCTTTCAGCCTGCGGAGTGTACAGATGCTGCATCGTGGTCAGCTTTCCTGGCAGGGATTAGGGATCCGTTTGCTATATTGTCGTATTCAGGGCTTAGCTCACCCTACAGCTTCATTAATCATGCTTCGGGCATGGATTATCTCCCTCTGGCTGGATTGAGGGGCATGATTACTTACCGCCCAATGGCGAAGATGTGTCGGGCTGACCGGTTTTGATTTTCATCCTTATAAGGGGCGTTGAGTCGTCGGTAACTTTACTTCACAATCGCTTATTAGCGAAGAGATGATCCAGTTGTATGCTGTTGGGATCGTGAGAGTCGGTGGGTTTTTCCGTCGACCATCCGGGTTGTTCTGTAGAGTATTCCGCATGGATGGAGACAGAGATTGCATTGGCTGCGGTAGTATCCACAGTCCATGATGTTGATTCTGACGATGAGGAGTCTATAGAGGAGGCTGACATTCCCATCGATGATTTGACTGCTGGGCCGCCAACATTTGTGATGGATTCTCCCACCTCGAGTGCCACTGTTACTCAGTATTTGGCACAGCATTTGGAGCAGAGCTTATATCTGATGACCTATGATAGAGATCAGGCTAGGGCCGCGATGTTGGCAGCTCTTGATGGGATAGATTCTGCTTTGTTAGAGAGGGATGAGGCTATATCAGCCATGGATGCATTGATCGTGGAGCGGGATGCCGCCTTATCTGCTAGGGATGTGGCCGTTGTAGACATGCCTTGAAAGAGATCCCGGATGACCGCCGGTCTTGCCGACATGAGTGCTTACATTGATGAGCATTATGCCACCATGCGCTTAGCCTCCGATCTACTAGCTCGTGTAGATACCATCAAGCGAGAGCTTGCGCTGTTACCTCCGCCTCTTGAGAGAGGATGCCATATTAAACTCGATAGTCCGCATATATACAGATCTATAGATAGCTTTTGTATTTTCCTGCACAGACTAGCTTAGCTAGTTTGTCATGTACAACACATATGTATATATCAAACAATATTATGTATGGCAGGGAAATATATTTTGATTCACTTCCCTTTTAGTTATGCCTTGATACTTGCTTGATATTTTCCTATTTCTTCAGGGCCTTATGATCTTGATGCATTCTGAACTTATCCTTGATAGGTGGACATTAAGACGTCGCAAGATCTCTCAGAACGGATCATTGATATCTGTATATCCCTACCATCTTTGGTGTCTTGGGACTGGTATCTATATGGAAAAGTGGAGAGGAGGGTGGTTTTTCCTCTCTAAGATTGACCGCACCACAGATGGTCGCTAGTACTTCTATTTGTGAGAAGCCTAGTTAATTCCATCTCTTATGGGTTGGTATTGCTCTTTGAGGCATGATCGCAGCTTAGATGGTCACCGAATCTTCTATTTGTGAGAAGAGGTTGGGTAATTCCATCCCTTTGATCTGAAATCGATGGAATGTGGTGAATTGAAGGTTGATCCTAGTACCTTGTGACAAGTATTTTTTTTTGTTCTGGTAGGGGTTAGACTGAACCATAAATGGCTTCCTACGTACTCCTATTGAAGAGGAGATCAAGTATGTGTAGTTCGAACCTGGTGTAAGAGGTTCAACGCTGAATGCGAAAGGCAGAAGCTTTATTGATGAAGAAGGGTGTAAAAGTATTTTTTTGGTTTTTGTAGAGAAAGGGTAGAAATGTTTTTTTGTTGTTTTTGTTGTTTATTGCGACCGGGCCATATAGAATATGGTTGCCTATGTACCCCGGTATCAGGGAGATCAGGTCGATGTAGTTCGCCCCTCAGGACGAATCGCAACCAAAGAGAAGTATGAATCCCATGTGCAGGCTATACTGCGGGGAGAAGTTTGATCCCATAATGGGGATAAACTATAGGTGTGGAAAAAGTTTGATCCCATCTTCAGGACAAACTGCAAGCGTAGAAAAATTTTAATCCCGTCTTCAGGATAAACTGCAGGTGTAAAAGGTGCAATCCCATCTTCAGGATAACCGAAATTGTATGAAAGGTTTGAAATGAGGTGAAACCAGACTGCTGGTTTGAAGTGTATGTTTCCCTGATGGGCAGAAGAGTATGTAAAAAGGGTTCAAAATTGGAATGACTGATGATTTGATGATCAAAACCAGGATGTTTATTTGATGGTAACTTTTGACATAGTACCGTTTCACGGTGTCCGAGTTGATAAGCTGTGAAAATTCATCGCCATTCATTTGTTGTAATCTGAGAGCACCTCCTGTCAATACTTCCTTGACAACAAATGGGCCTTCCCAGTTAGGAGCGAATTTTCCCTTAGATTGATCTTGGTTGTCAATGATCTTCTTTAAAACCAAGTCATGTTGTTTGAACTGTTGTAGTCAGACTTTTCTGTTGTAGGATCGTACGATCCTTTGCTGATATAACTGACCATGGAAGATAGCTACGGTTCGCCTTTCGTCTATTAGAGACAATTGGTGATACATGTCTTGTACCCATTGATCTTCATCTAACTGAGCATCCATCAACACTCTGAGGGATTCCATTTCCACCTCTATGGGGAGCACTGCTTCCATCCCATAGGCTAGTGAGTAGGGGGTTTCCCCAGTGGAAGTACGCAGGGAAGTTATGTAGGCTAATAAAGTCAGAGGCAAGAGGTCTGACCATCCTTTGTGATTGGCAGACATTTTCTACATGATCTTTTTGATGTTTTTATTAGTCGCTTCAATAGCACCATTCATCTTTGGATGGTAGATGACGGAGTTAAGGTGCTTGATGTGGACTTTTCTGCATAACTCCTCCATCATTTTGTTGTTGAGGTTTTTAGCATTGTCTGACACAATGACCTCTGGTTATCCATATCGACAGATGACATTGTTTCTGATGAAAGCAATGATGACTTCTTTAGTAACCCTAGGGAAGGAAGCTGCTTCTACCCATTTGGTGAAGTAGTCGATCATGGTGAATATGAATCGATGTCCATTACTGGCTTTGGGCTTGATGGGCCCGATCACGTCCATTCCCCACATTGAGAAGGGCCATGGCGAACTCATATTGTGGAGTTCCCTTGGAGGGGCGTGGATAGCATTCTCATGAATCTGGCATTGATAGCACCTCTTGACGTGATCATCACAGTCAGCTTTGAGTGTAAGCCAATAATGCCCTGTTCTAAGGATCTTCTTGACAAGTAGGGGTCCGCTCATATGAGGGCCACATACTCCACCATGGATCTCATCCATGAGTCTCTGAGCTTGGTTTTTATCCAGACATCTGAGGAGACCTAATCCTGCATCTCTTTTGTAGAGTGCATCTCCGCTCAGGTAAAATTTCATAGCAAGTCGATGAATCCACCTCTTCTTAGTTAGGCTCGCCTCAGCGGGTGTAGATCCATTTCGTAGATACTCCTTGATGTGTTGATACCAAGGGTTGTGGATGGGAGGTAGTTCATCCGATACTTCTCCAACATAGTTCCCATAGATTGGGGCTTTTTGCATTGCAATTGTAATGCTTGGCATATTTTCCTTGTCAAGTATGTGAACCAAGGAGGCCAACGTTGCTAATGCATCCGCAAAATCATTCCTATTACGAGGAATGTGTAGGAAGGAAATTTCTTCGAACTCCAAAGCCATCTATAAAACATGCTGATGGTAAGGCAGCACATGTAATTCTTTGGTTTGATAGATTCCCGTGGATTGTATGATTACCAATTCGGAATCCTCAAAGACAGTTAACCGCCTGATGCCCATTGAATGGGCAAGTTTTAGCCCCATGAGACAGCCTTCATACTCAGCTGTGTTGTTGGTGCTGACAAACTGCAATTTGACGGCGATGGGATACTGTTCCCCCATACCGGATACTAGAACTGCTCCAGCTCCACAACCTCCTGTGTTCACAGCTCCATCAAAATACATTTTCCACGTACGGCATGTATGGTACTGATGTTGTTGCTGAACTGTCATTACCCCTTCATCGGGGAAGTATGTTTCCAAGGGTTTGTAGTCCCCTGAAGGTGCGGTGACCAGTTGATCCATAATTCCTTGACCTTTGACAGACTTCTGCGTCACGTAGACGATGTCAAATTGCTATAGGATCAATTGCCATCTGGACAGTCAACAATTCAGTATGGGCTTATTGAACACATACTTGAGAGGATCCATGCGGGATATGAGATGGGTTGTGTGACCATGGAGGTAATGCTGTAACCTCATGGAAGCCCATGCTAAAGCACAACAAGTCTTCTCAATCAGAGTGTACTTGTGTTCACTGATGCTTAATCTTTTGCTGAGGTAATAGATGGCTCGTTCTTGGCCTCTATCGTCTTTTTGCCCCAGCATACAGACCATGACATTGTCATTAATGGACAGGTACATGAACCGGGGAACATCATCCTGGGTGGTACCAAAATAGGAGCGTTAACCAACTGCTCTTTAATGGTAAGAAAGGCTTTCTGACACTCATCGTTCCATTTCATGGAGGAGTTCTTCCTTAACATCTTGAAGATGGGCTCACAGGTTGCTGTGAGTTGAGAAATGAACCTGCTAATGAAGTTGATTCTTCCTAAAAATCCCTGTATTTCCTTCTCTATCTGAGGAATGGGAATTTCCTTGATGGCCTGGATTTTGGTAGGATCCAGTTCAATCCCTTTGTGGCTGACTAGGAAACCTAGCAACTTGCCTGACTTAACACCAAAGGCGCACTTGGTTGGATTCAACTTCAAGTTGTACTTACGCAACCTGTTGAAAAGCTTTTTGAGATGGTCTAAGTGGTCCTCCTCCCTTCGGGATTTGACAATGATGTCATCCACGTAGATTTTTATCTCCTTATGCATTAAATCGTGGAAAAGAGCCATCATAGCTCGCTGATAGGTTACCCCGGCATTGATGAGGCCGAATGACAACCGTCTGTAGAAAAAAGTTCCCCAAGGCGTGATGAAAGCAGTTATCTCACGGTCCTCCTCAGTGACCATAATTTGATGGTACCCCGCAAAGCAGTCAGCAAAGGAGTACATGCCGTATTGAGTAGTGTTGTCAATAAGAATGTGGATAATGGGCACGTGAAAGCTATCTTTAAGGCAAGCTTTGTTCAAATCCCGGTAATCCACGCAGACTCGCACCTTTCCTCCAGGTTTAGGCACGGGAACTATGTTGGATATCCACTCCGGATATGTAGACACCATGATAATGCCAGCTTGAAATTGTTTCACAATTTCGTCTTTAACTTTTAAACTCCACTCAGGTTTCAATCGCCTGAGCTTTTGCCTAACTGGCTTGAATCCTTCTTTAATGGGAAGGCGATGAAGAACAATGTCAGTGGACAAACCCACCATGTCTTCATGAGACCATGCAAACACATCTTGGAATTAGGTTAATAGTGCAACCATGTCATTCCGCTAATTTGTGGTAAGGTCTGAACCAATTTAGATCAAAGTTACAGCCCTTATGGAGAGAAGGCACCTCATCAGCAAAAACAGGCACATCTAAATTCAGAGTCCTGAAACAAAGTATGCTTTCACTTAATATATGCAACTGTTTGATCATACAAAAGTGTTAGCATGTACTTGATAAAATAACTGCTAGTACTGTAAAGAAAAGTTAGCAATTAAAGTTATCTACAGGGCAGAGGGATTTTCTGCCCATTTTACTCTCGTTGACCAATGCATGGAGTGTTGTTCCAATTGTCGAGGGCAAAGTCCTGATGGACTACAGTGATGGAAGGATCGTCATTGTCCTCCTTCTCCCAAATGATAATCATGACATCTGGGCAATCATCGTCTGGGGTGTATCTGTTTGTATGTTCATCATGAACAATGACGCGTATGCCTGCCATCATCAAGGCAATGTCATGTTTACGTTTCCATTCCTTTTCTTCCACTTCGGGATCAGGAATCAGCGCCTCTTTTGCTTTGATTGGCACTGGCTTAGAAAACAGCATGGCCACAACATGGGCTGGCACCTTTACTAGAGATTGTATCAACTCATGAGGTAAAGGTATAGAAAATCGCCGTGAGGCGGAAGCTTGAGGAACCTGTTTGTTCTTATGAGGATTCCTGTGACTGGAACTGGCAGAATAGCCTAGTCCGGCTGTTCCAATTTAACTGGACATTGGAATAGGGTGCTTAATACCCTGCTTATCTTTACCAAGCCCTTGTCCAGGCTGATGACCCAATGACATCATTTCTTGAGTAGCTGACATAACCATGACAGAAATCTTGGGTACGGGAAGTGGCACTCCAATAGAATGGTATTGCGTGTTACTCACTTCCAGAGCATGAAAACTGGTCGGCTCAAGTTCTGAATTGAAGCTGATGATTGGTAGAGTTCCTTGTTCAGGACATTTCGGCTCAGCGTTGACAGTGACTAGACTGTTATTGACAATGTATTTGAGTTGTTGATGTAATGTGGAGGGAACGGCTCCAGCCATGTGTACCCATGGTCTCCCTATTAGCAGGTTGTATCCTGAATCTATCTTGAGGACGTAGAAAGATACATTGAATGTATTAGGACCAATCTCAATTGGCAACTCAATCTTTCCAATGGAATTTCGTCGGGATCCATCAAAAGCTCTGATAACCATATGGCTGCTTTGGATTCGCTTGAGATTGACATTCATCTTCACCAAGGTGGCATAAGGATAGATATTTAGAGACTAGCCTCCATCTATCAAAACTCCAGCTAGCATGTACCCGAAAGACAAAACTGCAATGTGTAATGGCTTGCAATGACTGGTCCTTTCGGGAAGTATGTCGTCATCAGTGAAGGATATCACATTGTTGTTGAAAATGTGATCAATCAGATGTTGAAATTTTTCCACATCAACTGATTTTGGCAAGTAGGCTTCTTCCAAAACCTTTAATAAGATCTTCCTATGATCTTCGAAAGAGAAAACCAAGTCCAGTATAGATATCTAGTGTGGAGCTTCTCGTAAGCTTAAAACCACATTGGCTTCATTGTGGCCCATGGTGCGGAGGAATTTTTCAATCTTCTCCATGAGAATCTTCCCCTTTGCTTTGCAAGTAGGCTTCATAACCCGTTGAGGAAGATACAGTGGATTTTCCTTCGACACTGTAGCAGTAGTATGAGACATGGATCCTTCAGCTTCTCCATAATTCCATGGAACTTTGTGTAAGCTGACAACAGGATATTGTGGTCTGAAGGGTAAAGAAATTGGCTCTGATGCGGCCACTTTCAAAGGATTGTTAGCTCCTTTGAGTTGAATTGGTTGTATGGGAAATACTTTGACAGTCTCATCATCCACTTTGGATATAACTACTACTAATCCCTTCCATTTGGTAGGACATGCATTCCCACTCTTGAGTTGCACAGTGTAATCATCTGATAGTTGCAGGACACCGCTATCAATGAGATTCTGAATGAGATGGCAGAGTGCCCATCATTCTTTTGTGCTGTGACCGCGAGAGTGTGAATGATATTGACACACTTCATCAGAATTGAACCGTCCTGAACGGGGATTGATTGGAGGCAGAAGGAAGGTAATTCTTCCTTCGTTGATCAACATTTGCAGTATTTTCTCCATAGATTGGCCCAGATATGTGAATTCTCTCTGATTGGCAAAATCCCGACGGGCTTTAGCATTTGCTCTCTTTGCAACCTTATCCTCCATAGCTTCGCTTTCTAAAGGTGGTGATGGAGCATTCATAACAAATGGAAGGAGATAAGCATGTTCCTGCCTGATTAATTGGCGTGTGACTTGATGCTTGTGGGTCACCAGTTCTGCCAATTGCTCAATTTGTTTGCAAAGAGCTTTCATCTTTTGTTCCATAGTAAACTGGAACTTTGCATAATCCCATTTGTCAACACCATATTTGATGATCGGGGATGATTCACTGTAAAAATTGGAACTCTGTCCAGTGCTCCAACTGATCATGTTGACCTCTTCTTCTTTGTGTTGAGGAAGAGGGTTGTCTTGCACATGAGGTTGATCTGGTTTGGTGACCACGATCTCACTGTTGTCTATTAAATATTGGATCTTGTGTTTCAAGGCCCAACAATCTTGAGTATCATGTCCAGGTGCTCCGGCATGATAAGTACACTTCCGAGTAGCATTAAAACCCCTCCCATTAGGGTTGGCTGGTGGAAGAAGATGTGTAATTTTCTTCTGAGTAGTCAAAAGAGCAAGAATATTCTCGAGCGAGTCCCCCATGGGTGTGAACGTTCGAGGTGGCTTTGCATCTCCACCTTTAGGGTGTGAGCGGGTAACATGACCAATGATTTCCCTACAAAAGACTTATGTAGTTTAGTGTTAGGGTAAAGTAAATGTTATCATAACATGTCCGTTTTAGGAATATTGTCCTGCAAAACCGGGTGTTTATTGATAACATTCATGCACAGATAATCTTCATATTTTCCAGTACATAACGATGAACATGGAATAAAATTACAAGTAAATTCTTTTACAAGTAATTGAAAATGGAAACCATGAAGAGACTTTCCTCCGCGTTTAGTTTATCAGAGGTTGACCTATCTTAGTGTTACTCTCGCGGCTTTTTGGCATGGAGGTTCCCAGATCATCGCAATCTACTTGACGGGAAGTTAATCCAATCTTTCAACTGGAACGAATCTGGGTGGTGCCTTTCCTGAGCCCCATTGGAACTATTCTTCCTACGAGTCCAGTAATCAAACACCGACAGGATAACCTCCTGGTGGAGGAACCACACAACATACATTCACATACAACGTGTCTCACCGTTTATGAAAATGGTGACATGTGCGAAGCACTAATATCACAGATAGATATAGTATAGTGCAGGAAGTAAAATGCATTCGTACACATTCATCATAAATGTAAATGCAACATTCACACACAAGCATATAATAGCTTGAAAAGCTTGTAATAGCGGCTTAGGCCCTCTTACTAGAGTCCCCAACAGAGTCGCCACCTGTCGACGTTGGAATTTTTTAGTGTCCCTTTTCGTTACTTGTTCTTTGGTGTTCTCATGTTAATGTGATATTTATTTAAAAAAATAAGTGAAAAAGGTCCAACATGTATAATGTCAACTTTTTGACTTTAAGAGTCGCCAGTTGGTGTATTTAACTGGTTGCACCAATGCAACCGAAAAGGTTTGCACATTGACCCAAAGGATATGACAACGCTAAACTAAGCCAATCAGAAACCGAGATTCATTTGAGTTCGGGGGCTTAATTATGCGGAGGGAAGGTGTTAGGCACCCCCCGACATCCGTGTTGCCACGGTGACCACCACTTTTCAAGAAACTGTTATATGAATGTGTATGTGTGTGTGGATCAATGTGCAATTATTTAGAAATAGTGCTATACCTCGTTCGCACCTATATACAAAGGGTTTGAATTTATAGAAAAATTCAGTTTTAACCAGATATAGCAATGAAGTTTTGTAAAAGAGGTTTTTCAAACCCTGTGCTCAATAGTAATTGAGTCCTTTGATACTTCCATTTTATTATTAATTGTTAAACTTTTTTGCTTTTATTTTCAAATGCGAAGCATGTTCGAAAAATAATATACTGACACTAAACTCCTCATGGGCATGACAAACCATCCAAGGAAATTCGAGACATCAGAAATAATGTACAAGTCACTACAATTTGAAAAATGTCCATCATGGGAACCCTAATCTAGATTCATGAGATCAATCTGTGATCACATGATTTTTAGGCTCACATGATATTGCTGTTTATATGGAAAGTAGTAAGCAGTTATATATATAAAAAGTCAGTAAATATATATATATCTGATATGATCAACCACCACGAAAGCAACTCCATGGGGATCGAAAATATAAATATATAAAAGCGGTAAATATATATATATATATATATATATATATATGGACATGATCAACCACCACGAAGTAAACTCCGTGTGGGAACGAAATGTAAATAAAACTGTAAAAGCAATCAACTATCACGAAGTAAACTCCAGTGAGAATTAAATATAAATAAAGTCATAAAAGCAATCAACTGCCATGAAGGAAACTCAGTAGACGAAATATATATATATATATATATATATATATATATATATATATATATATATATATATATATAGCGAAGAAACGACGGATGTAAATCAAGGGCTCATTTGATATGTCCGATAATAATTATATATATATACTTATATATATAATTGTTGTCGAATTCATATCGATATATATATATATATATATATATATATATATATATATATATATATATATATATATATATATATATATATAAAAGCAAGTAAACGCTCGCATATAAGTTCAGGGCTCAATCGAGGCATAACTCGATTATGTTAGTCCATATATGAAATATATACATATATAAGTATATAAAAACAGAAATGAAAACCACAGACCGAAGTCCGAGCAAATGCACACAACGCGACTCTCAATATGTATAACAGTGTGTGCTAATATGAAAAGAAAGGCTTTATAAAATGTGAGAAGGCTTACAGTGGGCTGCCAAAGTAGACTTTTATGACTCTATGTGGATAAATACTCAGCTCCCATCGGACAAAAATATAGCTATATGTGAGCTAACAGATGAGGAAACACTCAATATGGGTGTGTACAGAGTAAATTGGACAGGGCTTTCTCTCCTTTCTCTCTCTTTCTCTTCTTCAAATGGCTGACCCCAAGGTCTATATTTATAGACTGATGGCCGCAGGTGTACCTGCGGCTGGTTGAGGTGTCCTCGGGCTTCGCAAGTCCCATCGTCTCAAAGTACGTGCACTCGTGCACTGTAATGTCCGCTCGAACTTGCAGAACTTCAATCCGAGCATCCGAACGAGGTATATGTAACCTTCTTAGGACTGCTTGTGTCGAGAGTTACGCAATGACATGGATTAGAGGTTGTACAAAGTCAGGAAGAGGGGACCATGCCCATAGTCTTCAAGCTTCAAATTCTATCTGGTGTACTGCCACGCGTAATAGTCACTCGGGATTGTAACTCCTCGATATGGGACATTGTTGTATGTATGTATGTATGAAGTGTTGAGACGACACGCAGGTGTTGATGTGGCAAGATGACGTTTGACTCTTCGCCGGGGTTATCACCGTTTTGAGTTGAAAGTAGACGTTGCTCAGGGTTACATCTGAGATTGGACTGCTGCAAGTGTTTGAATGCCGCAAGGTCATATTGTGAGTGTGCCTGTCTACCCGTTGTTAGCTCCGGGTCTGAGGGATGAGTGCCTTGGCAGGAGGTCTGAGATTGAAGCTGATAACATGTATTTGAAATAAGCATTTCTGGAGTTATCGCCGGAACTACAACAACATTCCTTGGGGTTATCGCCAAGGACGAAACTCGGGGTTATCTCCGAGGTTGGAAATGATCCTTCCGATGTGTGTTCCGGGGTTAGAAATGATGTTCCCGGTGTGTGTCCTGGGTTTTGAGCTTGACTTCTGGTATTATCCAGAATGGATATGAAGCCGTCTTCGTGGTTATCTCTCGAAGATTTAATCGCCCTCCCGCAATGTCGATGAATAAAAGTAAAAATTTTGAGTGTCTACAATATATTTACATTTTCGATCCCCCGTGGAGGTGCTTCGTGGTGGTTGATCATGTTTGTATATATATATTTACAGCTTATATATATATAACTACTTATTGCTTTTCATATAAACTGCGGTATCATGTGAGCCTAGGAATCATGTGATCACAAATTCAGTCTACTGAATCTAGAATCGGTTCCCATGATGGACATTTTTAGCTGTAAGCAGCTTGTATATTATTTTTAGTGTTTGAATTTCCTTGGATGGTTGTCATGCCCATGAGGAGTTCGACACTGTTGTATATTATTTTGTCGAAGATGCCTCGCATCTCGAAAATAAAAGCAAACAAGCCGAACATTTAATAATAAAATGGAAGTATGAAAAGGTCTCAATTCCTATTGAGCACATGGTTTGAAAAATCTCTTTTACAAAACTTCATTGCTATATCTTGTTTAAAACTAAATTTTTCTATAAATTCAAACCCTTTGTATATAGGTGCGAACGAGGCCTCGCACTACTTCAAAATAATTGTACATTGATCCACACACACACACACACACACATTCATATAACAGTTTCTTGAAAAGTGGCGGTCACCGTGGCAACACGGATGTCGGGGGGTGCCTAACACCTTCCCTCCGCATAATCAAGCCCCCGAACCCAAATGAATCTTGGTTTCACAGACCCGTTTAGTAGTGTCACATCACCGGGTCAATGTGCAAACCTTTTCTCGGTTGCGTTGGTGTAACCAGTTAAAAACACCAACTGGCGACTCTTAATAGTCCATCATCGACATTACACATGTCGGATCTTTTTCACTTGTTTTTTCAAACAAATCTCACCTAACATGAAAACACCAAAGAATAAGTAACGAAAAGGGACAAATAAAAATTCCAACATCGACACTTATCTTCAATAAACACATTCTTAATACTTCAACAATTATTCATCATTTATATTATAACACACAATATTTAACAACCAGATCATTCTCAGGAAAGATGGGGCTTTCCGATAAGGATTTCTACCTATTGGCGCGCAATTAGGTGACCAAACCTCTCCTCGACAGAACTTTCTAGACATCGTCAATATTTCAAATAATAATATGAATAACTTTGTGTCTCAATTATTGATTTAATAATATAAAATATTACACAGATGATACTGTGACAATAATTGAATCAAATAACGTGAGATACTATGCAATAATTATTGTAGCAATAATTGAGTAAACTGAGTGGCTTCTTACGTAAGCATCAATAATCAATAACGTGTGTTACTATGCAACCATGCGTATTACTGTACTTTTACCACCGGGTAGTTCAACAGTTTAACAGTAAAACTTTCACCGTTATTTTTATAAAAAGATATTTCTATCGTTTTCTAACTACGACAATACTTCTATTGTGGGGTCCACCAATGATTGTGTCGTCGTACGAATATACCCCGACCAATCAAATGTTTTATAACAACTTGCTTACTTTAAAAAATTTGTAAATATTACACACAAATATAACATTATATCATATCCACACCATAATATTCAATAATATATTTCAAGAAAAAAATTAATCTTTATTCATAAAAGTTGGGGTCTTACAGCTTACACACGAGGCAAGTTCTCTAACTTTATTCTCTTTATAATGAATGCAAGTTTCATAACTATGTTTACCTTTTTGTTGTCAAGCAAGCTTTTTAATCCTAATTTATCATTATGCAAGTTTCCTAAACTCTAGTCTTGTGTTGATCAAATCCCTAACTTTATTTCTTACTCTTCAAAGCATAAACTGTTCAAGTTCATTGTTTCAAATTAGATTTTCTAATTCCTTTGGATGTAACACTTTGTATATACCATGTCTATTCCATCGTAAGTTGTTGATATTCAATCTTGACTTAGTTAATTTTGTTCAAACTTATGTTGTTAAGCTAAACCTTCAAACAGTAAGAAAACTTTTATTGATTGGACTAATCTATATGATGAATGTTCTAAAATTCTAGAACCATTGATAAGCTAGTTCCAAACTAAACTTTCTTTAGTGCAGAAATCCTAAAGTCAAACTGAGATGAACAACCCTAATATAGGGGATTATATACGCATTAACGTTTAGATGTTTGTGCACAATACATGGTACAAAGGGCTGATCACCCTAAGTACGAAGGTTAAGGTCTATATAGTCTAATGGCTGTTAAAGGTGAAAGTAGAAATACTCAATAACCTCAGGACATAGTTCATGGTCTTAAAGACCCTCAGATATAAATCCTGAATTTGTTTCTATTCTTGATTCGTAGAACAAGTTCTCTATTATTCAGTATTCAATGTTTAACCTTATGTGGTTGCTATTATTATTCTTTATATTAGTGAACACTTGTTTGCTCACTCTTGCATTTAAACACTGCAGCTAAAGTTGAGAAAATGGATGAGCCGTCTTCCAGCAAAGGAAAGGGAAAGATGTCCAAGTGATGAAGACTTATTTGAATTTACTTAACTTAAATTATGTCATATGACTTATGTTATTATGTGATGTATTCCACAGACTTATGTAATAATTAAAGGTTAGATTACCTGGGAATGTTTTAAGTTAATGTAACCCTTTAATGGGAAAGATATTTATGTAAGTTATTTAAGTTATGTCTTTATCCTTGTTTATGGGTAGTTAGATGTAAATATTTTGGAAAGTGAGCACCAAATCTTGTGGGGAATGAAGTACCCGGATTTGGGGGTGTCACAGGTTGGTATCAGAGTCTTAGGTTATGAACCTTAGGTGGGGGAAAAACCTTAGGAATCATCCTTTAAGGAGACAGAAAACATAGTGGTGATAAACTCATATCGAGTTCTAAGGAATGAATTGTGGAGATTCATTAAAAGATAAAACAATAAAAGACTTTATGTGCTATGTGTGATAAGTAGGTTTTATACCTATTTATCTAGTATCTGTTACTTGAATTAGTTGCTTATACTCATGTTTCTTAGTTATTTTTCATGCATTTTGTGTTCATTTTGTAGATCATAAGCTTGGGAACAAGTGAGCGACTATTGGTATGAAAACGCAAGGAAAAGCAATCCGGGGATCGTTTGGGCTTTCATGTTCATTTCATGTTATTGGCTTAGAACTTGGATTATGTTGTAGAACTTCTTCTTAGCTTTCCGAAACATCTTGAATCATTCCAATTAGAGTTTAGATGCAAGAGTTATGACCTTTGTACCAACGAACGTTGAACGCCACTGTTTTGGGTGGCCATTTGCATAGCTGTCACTTCCAACCCAATTTCATCCTTCATCCATCCATTATTTCTCAATTTTCAAAGAATGAAGGTTGTAGAGCTCGTCGAGAGCTTCAATTTGATAGGTGGAAGGTCTCGTAACTCCTCCTGGATCAAAAGTTATGGCCGTTTTACCAGAGGACACTGCAGTAGAAAATTCATGGCGTAGGCGCGCAGATTTCTAATGTATTTTAGGCGCGGCCGCCCCATTCCCTGGAGCAAAAAATTCGATTTGATACTTGAGCGCGGGCGCGTCCAACTTCAGGCCAATTCCAGCGTGACCGAGTCACTTCGGAAGTTGACTAGAGATGACTTTTTCACTAAATAGTGTGATGGGAGCGTAACTTGGAGGGAGGTTCAATTAGGGCTTAGATATTAGACGTATTATCAGTATGTAAAGGGGATTCCACCCTTGTGGGGATCATTTTTACATTACATATGCTCTTTTCTTTTCTTTAATTTCCTTATTAGATTAGAGTAGATTAGAACCCTAGAATAGCTAAGATTTGGGGATTGAAGCAATTGAAGATCCTTGAAAGTTCAGAAGTGAAACAAGAGAAGAAACTCAGATTTGCTATTCTTAATCTCTAACTCTCTTTACTTCTATTTGTATCTTTCAATGTATATTCAATTGTAGATCATGGATTCTAATTCAACTATGAGTTAAACTCTATTTTGGGATTGCAATGGAATCTATTGCCTAATTTATTTTGATATACTTCATTGTTAGTCTTATTGATTGTTATAAAATTGTCTATTAAGATTCATGCTTATTTGCTTAGTTGATTGGCCATCGATTATTGTGATAACCCATATGAACTTGAAAGACGACGTATGGGTTTAGATCTGATCTTAATAGCGTGTGTTTGTATGTTTTACATGGTGATGGAATGCATGATTCGTGTTTAGGATAGACATATACCGAAGCACTACTCGTAGTTAATTGAGAACTTGGGCTTAAACCCTATTTATTTGTAAATCACATAGACATATAGTGGTTTAGGTAATGTGAGTATTCATGTGTATTCTATCAATTGTGAATTATATGTGATATGGGTATGGTACATTCAGAGATGGCTATATTTCACTTTTGTGTTCTCGACTAACAATCCGGTATAATTAATTTAGCTTAACATGAACTGTGTCAATTTAAATGATTCAATAGGTGAAATTGTAATCTCAAGTCTTCATTATCTAGTCTCATTCTAGGGATAATTAGATTTATTTACTTTCATAGTTAAATTTATAAATATTAAATCATTCGTTTAAATAAGACTGAAATGGTTATGGGCTAGTGCTTGGTGAACTTTATTAGTTAATTCTCCGTGGGAACGATACTTTACTTACTCTTTATTACTCGTTAACCGTGTATACTTGCACGCATATATTGATCGGTAAGACGACCAACAAGTTTTTGGCACCGTTGCCGGGGAATTATCTTAATAAATTTTTGCCAACATTAATTTCAATCAAATTGGTCTTAATTTAAACATTTTTTTTTAATTATCTTCGTATATTTCTCTCTTTTCAGGTACCATGGGTGACTTTGCTTATCAATGGCCTTATGCAAATAGGATTCAACCAAGGGACACAAGAACTGAAGGACTCAATGTATTTTCTACATTGTCAGTACAAATTACAACACTTTCGGAGAAGTTGGATGTTCTTGCAGCCCAACATACTAGTGAGATAGTAGTTACATGTGAATATTGTGCTGACGAGCATCCAAGTTATCAGTGCAACATTAGTTTTGGACAAATACAGTATGGGGGTGATTACTGTGACACCCCCAAAATAGGTATACAACACCCATTCTGAGTAGCCAAATACATGGTACAGAAAGCAAACTACAACTTCAATAATACAATTGTCGTGCAAAATACGACAACACATACTGTGAGTTTAAATACAAATATTATCTTTTAGACAATATCAACACTCAAATAAGTTCTCATTACAATTATTCAAACACTATTTTACATAAATAATGAGGACTGCTAAAATATCTTTCTAGAACCATCACTCCATACCCCGACTAGATCCTTCTATGTTCTCACCTCCTGAGAAGAAAATGGAACAAAAAGGAAAAGGGCGAGCTCAACTAGCCCAGTAAAGAATATTATGACTAAGATAATATACAACAAATTATCATTAGTCTTCAACAGGGAAAAATTTGATAAAACATAATCGACAACAAGTTTTAGATCAAAACTGCAGCGGAAACAACAATCCATTAGAAGAGTCAAGTAGAGAATGAGTTCTACCATCTTCTAAGATTTAAAAGTCCATCATCAATATTTTATCCCTGTAACAATAATCAATATACATCTTTAATCGAATATTCATCTTTGCACTACAGGCCAAAGATATTCATTTGTATCACCAGTTGGTCATGTTCATCTCAACACCTGTTCATCTTTGCACTATGGGCCAAAGATATTCATCAGTTAATCATTCATCTTTGCACTACAGGCAAAAGATATTCAATAATATCATCATTAAGGACTGAGGATGATGAAAAACATTTTAGAGAACGAATCCAGTGAGATAGAAGGACAAATATTAAGGATTCGTGTTACAATTTATCCAAGATCACTAATACTTTATAATAACCAATTTTGAAGCAGAATTCAAAAATAAAGATCAAAACATGGATACAATCAAAGATAGTAACCATAATAGACATCTTGGACAAAAAGGAAAAATTTCATTTTCGGTGAATAGTGCCGTATACGTGAATAGTAACCCCGACACAAAAAGTTCCAAATTTAATTAAAAAGTTCAAACCAATATTTTGGCATAATTATATTAAAGAAAATAATATCATTTAAAAAGAAAATAACATCCCTTACCTCAAAGAAACAGTACTTCGGAATGAAAGGTCGGAAGTGATGCTGAATGAAACTTGTACTAAACAGCAACTCTCAAAGTATATAAATACGCTCGATAATATAGAGAGAGAAAGAGAGAAAGCTTATGTTTCTGGTGTGATTTTCAATTCTAACTTAGCCCTCTATTTATAGAAAAATGTTAGCACGCCGAAGCAGACTTGACCTACTACTTGATGGCTTTACTTGCTACTATTGCCACCCACCACATTTGAAATAAAATTCAGCACATTTCTTCACTAACCACAAGTGGGGCCCACTCAATTCTAGAATTTTCCACCAAAATCATTTATAAACCTAATTTTCGAATCAGACACTTCTTAAAATTCATAACAAATCATTCGTTCATTTTTAACGGTTCAAAATTTGTGGACATATACTCAACTTATATATGTATAACATATCCAAAAATCACAACGATCCAACGGTCAAAATTAAAAATTATAACCCACGCAATATGTCGTAAAAATACTGATTTGATTTTTAATACCTCCATTCCGACAAAAATACTGATAAAACACCTCAACATTAATTCCTTCAATTATAACCACATAAAATAAATAAATCCATCATTTATATCCGCATCAAATAAATATTTCCTTATCATATAAATCAATAATTAATTATTCACAAATAATATTACGTAATCACAATTATGACAACCTGCATCGCTCCTGTGAAAGAGGGGCTTTCAGATAAGGATTTTTCCTTCTTGGCGCGCCATTAGGTGACCAAACCTCTCCTTGGCGAAACTTTTTAGACATTGCCAATAATGCTATCTAATAATATTATTCAAATAATATGAATTATTGATCGATAATGGGAAATCTTTGTGCGATGACAATTATTGAAACAACAATAATATAAAATATCAATGCAAACAATTATTGAATCAATAAAATAAAATATTGAACAATAACTCACCGTAACAATTATTGAGTAGTGCCTTCTTATATGCGAATCAATGATTCAACAATCTTGTCTGTCTGGGTAATGCTCTTTAATGCAACCACGCGTATTCATCAGATTTTAACCACCGTGTATTCCAACGATGTTAACTTGATAACGATTACGTCGTTATTTATAAAAACTCATACTTTGTCGTTTTCTCCATCCTACAATTATCCTATTATGGGGCCCACGAATGGTCTGCTTGGCCGTCAATATTTAATATTCCCAAGCAACAAGAATATTCCACGACCAAACGAATATTCCCCGACAGAAATGAATATTTTATAACCACTTACTTATTTTGCAAAATTTGCACATTTCACCCATAACCAAAACATTATATCAAATTAACACCTTATTAATTTAGAATAATGAATAGAGGAAAACTTCAATTTTATTAACACCTTATTTGATGTATGTAGAATATCATGATACATTTTGGTACTCCCAGGATGGATTGCAAACGGGGTGTTGTGTGCCTCCATCATGATTCTATGCTTCAAGTCAAAATCGTTAGGAACGCAAAGTCTAGACTCGAAGTATTCCTTCTTCATCGATTATTTCTTCTGGAATAGCTCCTTCTTCCACTTTCTTCTTCATACGCATCAGCCCCAAGTCCGTAGCTTAAGAAGCTTTAACTTTATCGATTAAAGTCGGTTCTACTCGTATATTCTCCATCATCATGTGGGTCCTTGGAGTCTTTAATTCTATCTCCATCCTTTGCAAGTCATACAAAATGGGCCTTTGTGTTGACAATATTGCACTCGTACTCGCATATGATCTTCTACTCAATCGCGCGGCTACTACGTTAAACTTTTCGGGATGATATTGAATAGTGTGGTCGTAATCTTTCAACATCTCAAGCCAACGTCGTTGCCGCATGTTGAGTTCTTTTTGGGTGAAGAAATATTTGAGGCTTTTATGGTCCGTATAAATCTCCACTTTCTCCCCATACAAGTAGTGTCTCCAAATTTTCAATGCGAATATGACTACTGCCAACTCCAGATCATGAGTAGGATAATTCCTCTCATATTCTTTGAGTTGTCGCGAGGCATAGGCTATGACTTTCCCATGTTGCATGAGAACACATCCTAATCCTTTGCCTGAAGCATCGCTGTAAATAACAAATCCATCCGACCCAGATGGTATTGCCAGAACAGGTGCCGAAATGAGTCTCCTCTTGAGCTCTTGGAAACTCTTCTCGCATTCCTCGCTCCATACAAATTTTGTATCTTTCTGAGTCAATTGAGTTAACAGAGTAGCGATTCAAGAAAATCCTTCCACGAATCTCCGATAATAACCAGCTAAGCCCAAAAAGTCACAGACTTGATCAATGGAAACTTGGTTGCTCTAACTTTGTATTGCTTCAATCTTCGCTTGGTCAACAGATACTCCATGTTTTGACACCACGTGCCCAAGGAATGTTACTTCCTCAAGCTAGAACTCGTATTTCTTCAGCTTGGCATAAAGCTTGTTTTCACGAAGCCTTTCAAGTATCAGCTTCAAATGGTGCTCATGATCTTCACGGCTTTTGGAATAGATGAGGATGTCATCAATAAAGACAACAACGAATTAATCCAAATATTCCTTGAATACTCGGTAAGACATGACTAAGAATTCATAATGCCCGTACCGAGTTATGAAGGCAGTCTTTGGAATATCCTCAGTTTTAATCTTCAGCTAATGATATCTAGAACGAAGATCGATCTTTGAAAAGAATTGTGCTCCTTGTAATTGGTCGAACAGGTCATCAATACGAGGTATGAGATACCTATTCTTGATGGTGACATGGTTCAATTCTCGGTAGTCAATATAAAGTCGCATACTCTCGTCTTTCTTCTTTACGAATAAAATAGGAGTACCCCAAGGAGATGTACTAGGACAAATGAAACCGATGTCTAATAACTCTTGTAGTTGGACTTTTAACTCCTGAAGTTCAATAGGAGCCATTCGATATGGGGTTTTAGAAATGAGTTTTGTACCCGGTTCAAGGTCAATAAAGAATTCAACTTCTCGTTCTGGGGGTAGACCAGGAAGTTCTTCAGGAAATACATCAGGAAATTCTCTAACAACAGAAATATTATTCAAATTCGACTTGTCTTTGTTCAAATCCATAACATGGGCTAAGAAAGCTTGACATCCATTTTTTAATAAATGAATAGCTTTATGGCTTGATATGACAGTGACTGATTTTAGTGGTTTAGTTGTTTGAATTCGTATGATAGGTTGGTTAGGAATATGAAAACTAACAACCTTACGAAAACAATCAATTTTGGCATGATGAGTAGTTAACCAATCAATCCCTAAAATCACATCAAATGCAAGTATCTTTAAAGAAATAAGATCAACAGGAAATGTGATTGTGCCAACTTGGATCAAGAAAGATTTATAAACTGTAGATGTAACGAAGGTTTCACCCAACGGAGTTTCAATGAGATAAGTCAAAGTCTAATTTCTCGAGTCAAGTTTAAGCGTTGAGCACAAGCGGAGAGAGATAAAAGAATGGGTAGAACTCATATCTAGTAAAGTATAAACTTCGCAAGAGTTTATGATTAGCTTACCCGTGATCACCTCGTTCGGGTTCCTCACATTCGGCGATCGACAAACGCTCTTCCAAGAACCGCTGATTTTGACTTATCCGAGATAGCTTTTGGAGTCACCACCCCCGCTGAATTGGTTTTGCTATAGAACACTCTCTGGGCTATATGACCCTCCTTTCCACAGTTATAACATACCTTGGATTGTTGTGGGCAGTTTGGGCTGATATGTCCCTCTTTCCCGCATTTATAACACACGACCGGTGGTCGTTCTCCTCCCCTAGCAACAGTTGATGTTGGTGTTACTGCTGATGTCTTCCCGTCATTGTTGAATCTCCTCTTTTTGAAACTTCCACTAGACTTACCTCTTCTATTATCATGGCCACGATTACCACCCGAGTGGTTACCGCTTTTGTCCGTATTCTTCCCTCCTCTCTGGTTATCATTGCTCCAATGACTGCTGTCACCGGTATGACCCTGGTTGTGATCCTTCGGTTGAGTATACTCATTATCTCGCTCTAATAATTGAGCCCTGTTGATAACATCTGAATATAAAGAAAATTTATGAGAGATAAGATATTGTCGAATCTCGGGTTTTAGACCTCTCAGAAACATCCGCGTCATTCGTTCCTCATTCTCTACCAAATGAGGTGCAAACCTAGATAACTCCGCGAACTTCACCTCGTACTGAGACACCGTCATGTTGTTCTGTTCCAGTCTAATAAATTCTACCTCCTTTATATGACGAATACTTTCAGGAAAGTACTTGTCATTGAATAGTTTCTGAAATCTTTCCCAAGACATGTTAAGTGCGGCTAGCTGGGTACGCTTCACGAATTCCCACCAGTAATCTGCCTCTCCACAGAACATAAAGGTGGCGAATGGAACCTTCTATTCCTCTGTGCATCCCAAGACATCGAATATCTTGGTAATTTGCTTGACCCACGTTTCCGCCTTAATCGGATCGGGCTTTCCCCAGAAATCTGGTGGTCCCAACTCCTTGAACTACTTGGCTATGACAAATCGCGCGTTGCCATCATTTCCACCCGTATTTTGTACATGAGTCTCCCTTGTCTAATTTTGCATGAACTGCAAAAAAGCTCCTAAACATTCCATCATTCATCGTTTGCTCGGTAGCATTGTTTACAGGAGGAATATTGCCTTCCTGTTGCACGTTCTCCTGGTTTGTGACTAAAGGTTGTTCCACAGTCTCATACACTCCATTGTTAACGTTCTCAGCAGCCATTCTGAAATACTACCATAAAACAAGGGTTAATTAAACAAATTAACATATCACATAATATCCCTATATTATGACCGATCAACAAATAAGCTTAGATAGGACACACTAGCGAAGGATTTATTCATCTCTCCCCTCCTAGTTCTATTCCCCGATCTCCTCCAGAGACCATATCCCTAAGCTTTGATACCAACTGTGACGCCCCCAAAATAGGTATACAACACCCATTCTGAGTCGCCAAATACATGGTATAGAAATAAAACTACAACTTCAATAATACAATTGTCGTGCAAAATACGACAACACATATTGTGAGTTTAAATACAAATATTGTCTTCTAGACAATATCAACACCCAAATATGTCCTCATTATAATTATTCAAACACTATTTTACAGAAATAGTGAGGACTGCTAAAACATCTTTCTAGAACCATCACTCCATACCCCGACTAGATCCTGCTATGTTCTCACCTCCTGAGAAGAAAAATGGAACAAAAAGGAAAAGGGTGAGCTCAACTAGCCCAGTAAAAAATATTATGACTAAGATAATATACAACAAATTATCATTAGTCTTCAACAGGGAAAAATCTGATAAAACATAATAGACAACAAGTTTTAGATCAAAACTGCAGCAGAAACAACAATCCATTAGAAGAGTCAAGTAGAGAATGAGTTCTACTATCTTCTAAGATTTAAAAGTTCATCATCAATATTTTATCCCTGTAACAACAATCAATATACATCTTTAATTGAATATTCATCTTTGCACTACAGGTCAAAGATATTCATTTGTATCACCAGTTGGTCATGTTCATCTCAACACCTATTCATCTTTGCACTACGGGCCAAAGATATTCATCAGTTAATCATTCATCTTTGAACTAAAGGCCAAAGATATTCAATAATATCATCATTAAGGACTGAGGATGATGAAAAACATTTTAGAGAACGAATCCAGTGAGACAGAAGGACAAATATTAGGGATTTGTGTTGCAGTTTATCAAAGATCACTAATACTTCATAATAACCAATTTTGAAACAGAATTCAAAAATAAAGATCAAAACATGGATACAATCAAAGATAGTAACCATAATAGACATCTTGGACAAAAAGGAAAAAATTCATTTTCGGTGAATAGTGTTGTATTCGTGAATAGTGACGTATACGTGAATAGTGCTGTATACATGAATAGTAACCCCGACACAAAAAGTTCCAAATTTAATTAAAAAGTTTAAACCAATATTTCGGCATAATGATATTGAAACAAATAATATCATTTAAGAAGAAAATAACATCCCTTACCTCAAAGAAACAGTACTTCGGAATGAAAGGTCGGAAGTGATGCTGAATGAAACTTGTACTGAACAACAACTTTCAAAGTATCTAAATACTCACAAAATACGCTTCGATAATATAGAGAGAAAAGAGAAAAGCTTATGTTTCGGTGTGATTTTCAATTCTAACTTAGCCCTCTATTTATAAAAAAAATGTTAGCACGCTCAAGGCGGATTTAACTCACTACTGATGGCTTTACCTTTACTATTGCCACCCACCACATTTGAAATAAAATTCAAACATTTCTTCACCAACCACAAGTGGGGCCCACACAATTCTAGAATTTTCCACCAAAATCATTTATAAACCTAATTTTCGAACCAGACACTTCTTAAAATTCATAACAAATCATTCATTCATTTTTAACGGTTCAAAATTTGTGGACATATACTCAACTTATATATGTATAACATATCCAAAAATCACAACGATTCAACGGTCGGATTAAAAATTATAACTCATGCAATATATCTTAAAAATACTGATTTGATTTTTAATACCTCCATTCCGAAAAAAATATTGATAAAACACCTCAACATTAATTCCTTCAATTATAACCACATAAAATAAATAAATCCATCATTTATATCTGCATCAAATAAATATTTCCTTATCATATAAATCAATAATTAATTATTCACAAATAATATTACAGAATCACAATTATGACAACTAGGCCGTTCCCAGGAAAGAGGGGGCTTTCTGATAAGGATTTTTCCTTATTGGCACGCAATTAGGTGACCAAACTTCTCCTTGACAGAACTTTTTAGACATTGCCAATAATGCTATCTAATAATATTATTCAAATAATATGAATTATTGATCTGATAATGGGAAATACTGTGCAGTGACAATTATTGAAACAATAATAATATAAAATATCAACGCAAAGAATTATTGAATCAATAAAATAAAATATTGAACGATAACTCACTGTAACAATTATTGAGTAGTGCCTTTTTACGTATTTAATCAATGATTCAACAATCTTTGTGCAATACCGGTATTAACTCTTGTGCAACCACGCCAGATTCTGTATTTTTAACCACCGAATATTCCAACAGTGTTAATGGTAACAATTACGCCGTTATTTATAAAAACTCATACTTTGTTGTTTTCTTCATCCTACAATTATCCTATTATGGGGCCCCCACGAATGGTCATGGCAAATAAATTTAATATTCCCAACAACAAGAATATTCCACGACCAAACGAATATTCTCTGATAGAAATAAATATTTTATAACCACTTGTTTATTTTGTAAAATTTGCACATTTCACCCATAACCAAAGCATTATATCAAATTAACACCTTATTAATTTAGAATAATGAATAGAGGAAAACTTTAATTTTATTTATAATAAGTTAGGGTCTTAAAATTACTCCAACAACTATGCTCATCCCAATTATCATCAAGGTTAGGGGTATCAAGCAAATTATGAATGGAATTATAACTATCAAGACCAATATTGTGTTCCAAGTCCAACATATCCATCAAATTTATCAAATCCACCTCCAATGCAACAAGAAGACAATTCAGAGGTGAAGGAATTCATATTAAGGATTATAACAGAAAAAGAAGAGATGATAATGAGTCAGGAGTTATCAACCGAAAATCTTAATAGACAGATGGAACAACTCATTAACTCCTCAATGAATGGTCCTCAATACATGGATTTTGAAACTGAACAAGATAATTCAAGATTGGAGGATTTGTGGTTCAAGTTTGTAGCATCAACCGAGGAGAAGATGATTGAGCAAGAGAGGTCAATTCGAAATTTGCATAATCAGATGGATTAAATGTTCGAAGCCATGAACAATCGCCCTCAAAACAATTGGTACTATGACATGGACGATGAAACTGATGGAGAACCAGAAGTGTACATGCCACTGGATGAACTGAAAGGAGTGGACATTGAGGAGACAACTAGGTTTTGGAAAATGAAGAATGTCAGATCACCTGTATTATACCCCAAGTACCTTCTCAACCAGAGTTGAAAAATCCAGTGAGTTTTGCACACCCATGTCCCCTAGGTAGTCACATCCAAGGCAATGATCAATATGATAAAGAGGCCTCGTATACACCATGGTGGGCTGAGGAAGAGAAAATAAAAGAGGAAAAGTCTGTTGTACTTTCCATGCCTCAATGCAATAATTTATTCCCAAGTACAACGGACGAGACACCTAGTTATGCAATGGAACTGGGGACATCATGTACAGGAAATATGCTAGGTGGTTTCAATCCGAAGACTCTCATGATGGGGAACCTACCAAAGCACATCGCAGTTCTAATGGATGGAGGGTTCCTAGATTATCGTAGAGGAATCGGATAGCGGTGTCAAGAAAAGAGTCCAGCTGAACGACTATAAACTGAGCGCTCGATGGGAGGCACCCCATCCAATCTTTCTCCCTCCTTATTTAATTCTTATTTGCATTTCCATATACTTCTTCAGCTATGTTTAAGTCTTTATACTTTCCATATTTTGTAGATGTTTGATAGTTGTAAGTCTTAATAATAGTTTTATTGTTTCTCCTCTCAGGTTCAATCCAATTGCTTTAAGCATTCAAGATCAAACAGAAGTCAAAAAAATTTTTTGAAGTTTGCGCTTAAAGAAGGTGGTAAGCGCCAGTAGCGCTAACTACTAAGCCAAACACAGCGAGCGCACCATGATCGATCGTAGAAAAAAACACAATGCTAAATTTTTAGAATTTCTAACTCAAGCATTCGGACAGTTAGAAGCCCACACTCAGTTTTCAACTATAGAATATCTCAAACTTAGCCATCGCTTGATATACCATCGGATCATGAGGAGGCAAACGGAGATGACATTGTCACTTAGGGGAGTATTCTTTCACTTTAAATTACAATGAGGGCATTGTTAATTTTAAGTTTGGGGGTATTGGGTTGTAGTGAGTAGTTATTGCATATAGTTTGATTGCATGTTTAAGTTGCATAGTAGGGGTATTTTAGTATCTTTGTAGTTAAATTCTACATGATTTTTTTTTCAGTTTTCTTTTGTCTTGTTTACTTAGTATGTGTTTAGTTGCATTACAGAGCATATTACCATGTTTTTAGTCGGTTGAATTCTAATTTGGCCAATGATGATATATAAATTTGATAGATTTTTGAATTTAGTGGATAACATGAGCTTAGTTATAATGTTATACATGATTTAATTCATGCTTGTTGTTTAGATGCTATCGGTTAGCACATAGGTGTTCATATCTGCTTGTTGGTTTAAGAATAATTTGTTTGTTTGCTGAGTAGAAAATGTTATTTTTAAAGATGGAATTGTGTATAAAGTAGACATAGACTATGAAAACACAGATACTCAAACTTTGAGAACACATGGGTATGCTTGCTATTGGGACGAGATGGAGCGTAAATCGCACTCGTTTAAATGGGAATGAAAAGTGAGATGGAGCATAAAATGCACTCGCTATATATATAAATAAATAAAATTAAAAAAATAAATAAATAATAATAATCAATAAACACCGCGGAAAAGTGCAAAAATCGCCCTTGTGAGTAAAAATAAAGCAGAATAAACTCATTGTTGAACCTTAGTTTGTATTGATGTGTTGGAGTAGTTGATGTCTCATTAGTATATGCAGTTCTTGATTTAAACTTCAATTTTTTGTCTTAAGCAATATAGCATGTGGTATCTTTACCTTTGTCAAGCTTATCTGTGAACACATCACACACACACACAACATCTTTATAGCAGGTTAGGATTATCTGATTGTATGTCATTATGTCTTTAGCTTAGTTTGATGCTTTGTTCTTGGATCTTGATATTTCTCTGAGACATATCTTATTGGAATTCTTAACATGGATGGAAATCTGGAGATTAATTGTCATAGAAGTGTAGCTTGCATAACATGTAGATTGCATTATATTGTGTTGCTTGGGGACAAGCAACGGTTTAAGTTTGGGGGTATTTGATAAGTAGGTTTTATACCTATTTATCCGGTATATGTTACTTGAATTAGTTGTTTATACTCATGTTTCTTAGTTATTTTTCATGCATTTTGTGTTCATTTTGTAGATCTTAAGCTTGGGAACGAAGTGAGCGACTATTGGTATGAAAACGCAAGGAAAAGCAATCCGGGGATCGTTTGGGCTTTCATGTTCATTTCATGTTCTTGGCTTGGAACTTGGATTATGTTGTATAACTTCTTCTTAGCTTTCCAGAACATATTGAATCATTCCAATCGGAGTTCGGATGCAAGAGTTATGACCTTTGTACCAACGAACGTTGAATGTCACTGTTTTGGGTGGCCATTTGCATAGCTGTCACTTCCAACCCAATTTCATCCTTCATCTATCCATTATTTCTCAATTGTCAAAGAATAAAGGTTATAGAGCTCGTCGAGAGCTTCGATTTGATAGGTGGAAGGCCCCGTAACTCCTCCCGGATCAAATGTTATGGTTGTTTTACCAGAGGACACTGTAGCAGAAAATCCATGGCGCGGGCGCGCGGATTTCAAGTGTATTTTAGGCGCGGCAGCGCCATTCCCTGGAGCAAAAAAATGCGATTTGATACTTGAGTGCGGGCGCGTCCAACTTCAAGCCAATTCCAGCATGGCCGCGTCACTTTGGAAGTTGACTAGAGATGACTTTTTCACTAAATAGTGTGATGGGAGCGTAACTTGGAGGGGGGTTCAATTAGGGTTTAGATATTAGACGTATTATCAGTATGTAGAGGGGATTCCACCCTTGTGGGGATCATTTTTACATTACATATGCTCTTTTCTTTTCTTTAATTTCCTTATTAGATTAGAGTAGATTAGAATCCTAGAATAGCTAAGATTTGGGGATTGAAGCAATTGAAGATCCTTGAAAGTTCAGAAGTGAAACAAGAGAAGAAACTCAGATTTGCTATTCTTAATCTCTAACTCTCTTTACTTCTATTTGTATCTTTCAATGTATATTCAATTGTGGATCATGGATTCTAATTCAACTATGAGTTAAACTCTATTTTGGGATTGCAATGGAATCTATTGCCTAATTTATTTTGATATACTTCATTGTTAGTCTTATTGATTGTTATGAGATTGTCTATTAAGATTCAGGCTTATTTGCTTAGTTGATTGGCCATCGATTATTGTGATAACCCATATGAACTTGAAAGACGACGTATGGGTTTAGATCTGATCTTAATAGCGTGTGTTTGTATGTTTTACATGGTGATGGAATGCATGATTACGTGCTTAGGATAGACATATACTTAGAAGCACTACTCGTGATTAATTGAGAACTTGGGCTTAAACCCTATTTATTTGTAAATCACATAGACATATAGTGGTTTAGGTAATGTGGGTATTCATGTGTATTCTATCAATTGTGAATTATATGTGATATGGGTATGGTACATCGAGAGATGGCTATATTTCACTTTCGTGTTCTCATTAACAATCCTAAGATAATTAATTTAGCTTAACATGAAGTGTGTCGATTTAAATGATTCAATAGGTGAAATTGTAATCTCAAGTCTTCATTGTCTAGTCTCATTCTAGGGATAATTAGATTTATTTACTTTCATAGTTAAATTTATAAATATTAAATCATTCGTTAAAATAAGACTGAAATGGTTATGGGCTAGTGCTTGGTGAACTTTATTAGTTAATTCTCCGTGGGAACGATACTTTACTTACTCTTTATTACTTGTTGACCGTGTATACTTGCATACATATATTGATCGGTAAAACAACCAACAATGTGTTAATAACTTATATACTCACGAGTATCAAAGAGTGTCACGTAATAAATAAAACTTAAAAAGTATTTTATTGTCAGGATATCTAATGATGGAGGATCCAGTCTAGCTAGGGAAGTGATACCTCAAATACCTAGAGATGAGGAATCCCGAGATGTCCACGTTGTGCGGGAATAGTTAATCCAGAGGGAGTCTATGTCTGATCCTGAAAAGGAGAATTCTGAGGAGATAGGGGTGGAGGATGAGGAAGTGGATCCTGTGGAGTTTCCACCAAAATCCATATCAGCTGAGATGTATGATGAGCTATATGACCGAAACATAGGACTACATGATAAGATTGAGGAGCTGAAGGAGTTAGCTGAGATACGTCAGGCTACTATAGAGCAGAAGGATCCGGAGATTCAAGAACTTGACTCACGTCTTGGGAACACGGAATGGAACGTAGTTCACATAGAGGGACATCAAGAGGAGATGTTGGCTGAGAATGAGAAGATGAAGACTGAAGTGGAAAAGCTGAAAGATGACTTGAAGGAGAAGTCAGCTAAGCGTGAAAGAGCAGAGGATGCTTGGATGAAGGCTACTCAGCATGCAGACCGTGCTAAAGCCAAGGCTCAAACGAAGAAGGCTAAGATGAATGAAATGGATCATGCCTTTTATTCTGCGATTGATAGGGCTCAATTTGAAGACTTGTCGTGGTTCGTGATGGATTGTAGGACGACGTATCGTATTATGGAGGAAGAGCATAGAGAAGCCTCTCGACGTCTTAATATGCCAAGGTAAGAAGAATAATAACAATAATATGTGATTAAGTATGTGAATAAATAAATTTTAAATCCCTTATTTTGAGATAAATAAAGGGGTAGTATGAGTATGTAATCTTGAAATTGTTTAGTTCAGGAAAATGGATGTTAATGGCAGACATGATATCCTTATTATGATTTGGGAAGTTATGAATGAATAAAAATATCGAAGTTTATTGAAATGTTATGTGTTATAGCTTTAATCTTAGAATGTTTATGTTAAACTTTAAATATTCAAGAAATTGAGTAATGAACTAATAAGCATATATATATTTTAACAGAAAATGCCTCCTAGAAGAAGATAACCACGCCAACAACTACCTCCTGAGGGGTCTACTAAAAATAATAGTGAGGCCAACGCAAACCCGGTTCAACAGTTGGTGACTTTGTTAATTGGAGCACTTGCGAATCAATCGCAAGCCCAAGTCACAACCTTCAAGGATTTCAAAGCGGTTGGACCGCTGGAGTTTCAAGGGTCTATGAATCCAGTTGAAGCCCAAACCTGGATCATGGAAATGGAGAAGGTGTTCGATGTTGCTCGAGTCAACGAGGATCAGAAGACCATGTTTGCAGCATTCATGTTGAAGTCTGAAGCTAGCTATTGGTGGCAGGCAAATAAGGTTCGTGTGGGATAGGGAATAATAGCATGGGATAGGTTTAAAGAGATGTTTTTCGAGATGTATTTCCTGACGAGTTCTCGAAATCAGATGGAAGTTCAATTCTTAGAATTGAAGAAAGGAACCATGACTGTGCCAGGATATGTTGCGAAGTTTAATGAGTTGGCAAGGTTTGCCACTTATCAAGTTAATACCGATGAGCGTAAGGCGAGAAGGTTCGAACAAGGGTTGAAGCCTTGGCTTTAATGAGTTGGAAAAGGCAATTATCGCGGACGGTGGAAGCGATGCCTTAACCAAGTATAACCAAGAACAAAAGAAGTGAAAGAGTAAGAATGAAATCAAGGTTGGTGGAATCAATATTGGAAGTAACAACCAGAAGAGGAAGTGGAATGAAAATTCGAGTGCGGGTGGACAGCAAGGAAGTTAACAAAAGAAGAAGTTTGAAGCTTGTGTTACTTGCGGAAAGAACCACACTGGGGTGTGTTTGAAGGGTAAGAGGGTATGCTTCAATTGTGGTTAGGAGGGTCACATTGCACCGAACTGTTTTAACCCAAAGAAGGGAGCATGGCTCGTGATTTCCCTAAAAAGACAGCGGGAAGTGCAAGTGGAGGAAAGGAAAACAATGGTGGTGGTACATTAACTATTACTGGACCAGTACAATTAAGCTGACCTACTGCGAGGACTTTCAATATGACCGTGCAGGATGCTGTTGTGACACCCCCAAATCCGTGTACTCCATTCCCACAGAATTTGGTGTTCACTATCCAAAACCATTACATCTAACTACCCATCATAAAGGATAAAGACATAATTTAAATACAATAATCTTTCCCAATAAAGGGTTACATCATCTCAAAACAATCCGAGGTAATCTAACCTTAAATTTATTACATCAGTTTGCGGAATACATCATAAAATAAAACAAGTCTTTAACATAATTTATTAAAATAAAATTCTCATAAGTCTTCAGCACTTGGACAATTTGCCCTTTCACTACAAGAAATCACACATTTTATGACGATTTTTTTGTCACGCACAAAATTTTGTCACAATTTGTTAATTAGTAATTACGAAATTTATAATCGTCACTAAAACTTTTGCTTTTGTGACGACCTTTAATTTTGTTACTATTAATCATTTATATCGTCACTAATTTACACATTTAATGACGATTAACAAAATTTCGTCACAAGTTATTTTGGAGGTAGAATTTCGTACCAAAAATTTGGAGGGAAACCTTTTATGACATTTTGTAATAATTGATGACAATATTTATTGTCACACAATATCTCTTTCAATGACAACATAATAGTTTGTCATTAATTATTTATAAAATTTAGTGACAATGTGTTTTCATCACTAATGTTCACATTTAGTGTCGCCAAATATAAATTCATCATAATTTTATTTGGAGGCAAAATTTTTCTGAAAAATTTTGGAGGGAAATTTTTTAAAGACGAAAAAATAATAATTTATGACAATTTGTATTGTCATGTGTAGAAGTATTTTTGTTGTTTTTGTGAAGAAAGGGCATAAATGTTTTTGTTATTTTTCTTTATTGCGACCGGGCCATATAGAATATGGTTGCCTACATACCCCCGGGTATCCGGGAGATCAGGTCAACGTAGTTCGCCCCTTAGGATGAATTGCAATTTAAGAGAAGCGTAAATCCCATGTACAGGCTATACTGCGGGGAGAAGAAAGTTTAATCCCATAGAGGGGATAGACTGCAAGTGTGGAAAAAGTTTAATCCCATCTTGAGGATAAACTGCATGGGTGAAAAGTTTAATCTCGTCTTCAGAGAAGTAGGTGTGAAAAGTTTAATCTCGTCTTCAGGAGAAGCAGGTGTGAAAAGTTTGAAATAAAGTAAAACCAGGCTGCTGGCTTGAAGTGTATATTTCCCTGAGGGGCAGAAGAGTTTGTAAAAAGGAGAAAGGGTTCAAAACTGGAATGACTGGTGATTGGATGATCAAAACCAGGATGTTTGTTTGATGGTAACTTCAGATATAGTACCGTTTTATGGTGTCCGAGTTGATAAGCTGTGAAAATTCATCTCCATCCATTTCCTGCAACCTGAGAGCACCTCCTGTCAATACTTCTTTGACAATAAATGGGCCTTCCCAGTTAGGAGCAAATTTTCCCTTAGATTGATCTTGGTTGTCAATGATCTTCTTCAAAACAAAGTCATGTTGTTTGAATTGCCGTAGTCGGACTTTTTTGTTGTAGGATCGTACGATCCTTTGCTGATATAACTGACCATGGAAGATAGCCGTGGTTCGCCTTTCATCTATCAGAGACAATTGGTGATACCTGTCTTGTATCCATTGGTCTTCATCTAACTGAGCATCCATCAATACTCTGAGGGATTCCATTTCCACTTCTATGGGGAGCACTGCTTCCATCCCATAGACTAAGAGTAGGGGGTTGCCCTAGTGGAAGCACGCATTAAAGTTCTGTAGGCTAATAAAGTTAGGGGCAAGAAGTCAGGCCATCCTTTGTGATTGGCAAACATTTTCTACATGATCTTCTTGATGTTTTTATTAGTCGCTTCAACAGCACCATTAATCTTTGGTCGGTAGATGACAGAGTTGAGATGTTTGATGTGGAATTTTCTGCATAATTCCTCCATCATGTTGTTATTGAGGTTTTTAGTATTGTCTGACACAATGACCTCTGGTTGTCCATATCGACAAACAACATTGTTTCTGATGAAAATAATGATGACTTCTTTAGTAACCCTGGGGAAGGAAGCTGCTTCAACCCATTTGGTGAAGTAGTAGATTATGGTGAATATGAATCGATGTCCATTACTGGCTTTGGGCTCGATGGGCCCGATCACGTCCATTCCCCACATTGAAAAGGGCCATGGCGATTGTGGAGTTCCCTTGGAGGGGCGTGGATAGCATTCCCATGAATCTGACATTGATAGCACCTCTTGACGTGATCATCATAGTCAGCTTTGAGTGTAAGCCAATAATGTCCCGTCCTGAGAATTTTCTTGACAAGTAGGGGTCCGCTCATGTGAGGGCCGCATACTCCACCATGGATCTCATCCATGAGTCGCTGAGCTTGGTCTTTGTCCAGACATCTGAAGAGACCTAATCCTGCATCTCTTTTGTAGAGTGCATCTCCACTTAGGTAGAATTTCATAGCAAGTCGATGAATCCGCCTCTTCTCAGTTAGGCTCGTCTCAGCGGGTGTAGATCCATCTCGTAGGTACTCCTTGATATGTTGATACCAAAGGTTGTGGATGGGAGGCAACTCATTCGATACTTCTCCAATGTAATTCCCATATACTGGGGCTTTCTGCATAGCAATCGTGATGCTTGACATGTTTTCCTTGTCAGGTATGTAAACCAAGGAGGCCAACGTTGCTAATGCATCTGCAAAGTCATTTCTATTACGAGGAATGTGTAGAAAGGAGATTTCTTCGAACTCCAAAGCCATCTGTAGAACTTGGCGATGGTAAGGCAGTAAATGTAATTCTTTGGTTTGATAGATTCCTGTGGATTGCTTGATTACCAATTCGAAATCTCCAAAGACAGTTAACCGCCTGATACCCATTGAACGGGCTAGTTTGAGTCCCATGATACAGCCTTCATACTCAGTTGTGTTGTTGGTGTTGACAAACTACAATTTGACGGCGATGGGATACTGATCCCCCGTACTGGATATTAAAACTGCTCCGGCTCCAGAGCCTTCTATGTTAATAGCTCCATCAAAATACATTTTCCACGAATGACATGTATCGTAATGATGTGATAGCTGAATTGTCATTACTCCTTCATCTGGAAAGTATTTTTCTAAGGGTTTGTAATCCCCTACAGGTGCAGCTGCCAATTTATCCGCAATTCCTTGACCTTTGACCGACTTTTGAGTCACGTAGATGATGTCAAATTGTTGTAGGATCAACTGCCATCTGGACAGTCGATAATTCAGTATGGGTTTGCTGAACACATACTTAAGAGGATCCACGCGGGATATGAGATGGGTTGTGTGACCATGGAGATAATGCTGTAATCTCATGGAAGCCCATGCTAAAGCATAACAAGTCTTCTCAATCAGAGTGTACTTGTGTTCACTGATGCTTAATCTTTTGCTGAGGTAATAGATAGCTCGTTCTTGGCCTCTATTGTCTTTCTACCCCAGCATGCAGCCCATAACATTGTCACTTATGGACAGGTACATGAACAGGGGAACATCATCCCTGGGAGGTACCAAAATAGGAGCGTTGATCAGTTGTTCCTTAATTATGAGGCAGGCTTTTTGACACTCATCATTCCATTTCATGGAGGAGTTCTTCCTTAACAATTTGAAGATTAGCTCACAGGTTGCCGTGAGTTGAGAAATGAATCGGCTAATGAAGTTGATCCTTCCCAAAAATCCTCGTATTTCCTTCTCTGTCTGAGGAATGGGCATTTCCTTGATGGCCTGGATTTTGGTAGGATCCAGTTCAATCCCTTTGTGGCTGACTAGGAAGCCTAGAAACTTGCTTGACTTAACACCAAAGGTGCACTTGGCGGGATTCAACTTTAAGTTGTACTTACGCAACCTGTTGAACAATTTCTTGAGATGGTCTAAATGGTCATCCTCCTTCCGGGATTTGACAATGATGTCATCCACATAGATCTCTATCTCTTTGTACATTAAATCGTGGAAAAGAGCCATCATAGCTCGCTGGTAGGTTGCCCTGGCGTTGATGAGGCCGAATGACAACTGTCTGTAGCAAAAGGTTCCCCAAGGCGTGATGAAAGAAGTTTTCTCATGATCTTCCTCAACGACCATAATTTGATGGTACTTCGCAAAGCAATCAACAAAGGAGTACATGTCATACTGAGCAGTATTGTCAATGAGAATGTGGATAAATGGCACGGGAAAGCTATCTTTAAGGCAAGCTTTGTTCAAATCCCAATAATCCACGCAAACTCTCACCTTTCCTCTTGGTTTAGGCACGTGAACAATGTTGGATATCCACTCTGGATATGTAGACACCATGATGATGCCAGCTTGAAATTGTTTCAAAATTTCGTCTTTAACTTTTAAACTCCACTCAGGTTTCAATCGCCTGAGCTTTTGCCTAACTGGCTTGAATCCTTCTTTAATGGGAATGCGATGAAGAACAATGTCAGTGGACAATCCCATCATGTCTTCATGAGACCATGCAAACACATCCTGAAATTGGGCTAACAGTGCAACCATGTCATTCCGTTGATTTGTGGTAAGGTCTGAACCAATCTGGATTAGCTTAGGGTTGTCTAAGGTTTCGAGATTGAAAGGAGTGGTTTGATCAAGATTGGGTTTGGGTTTGTCTGTGACCCATTCCTTAATCTCTTGAGGTGTCTCAATGTCCTCTTGGATGTCCATCAAGTCTCGAGTCCAACTTTGCATCAAAGTTCTGACCCTTGTGGAGAAAAAGCACCTCATCAGCAAGTACATGCACATCTAAATTCAGAGTCCTGAAACAAAATATGCTTTCACTTAATATATGCAACTGTTCGATCATACAAAAGTGTTAGCATGTACGTGATAAAATAGCTGCTAGTGCTGTAAAGGAAAGTAAGCAATTAAAGTTATCTACAGGGCAGAGGGATTTTTTGCCCATTTTACCCTCGTCGACTAATGCATGGAGTGCTGCTCCAATTGTCGAGGGAAAAGTCCTGATGGACTGCAGTGATAGAAGGATCGTCAGTGTCCTCCTTTTCCCGAATGATAACCATGACATCGGGGCAATCATCGTCTAGGGTGTATCTGTTTGTGTGTTCTTCATGAACAATGACGCGAATGCCTGCCATCATTAAGGCAAGGTCATGTTTACATTTCCGTTCCTTTTCTTCCACCTCGGGATCAGGAATCAGCACCTCTTTAGCTTTGATTGGCACTAGCTTCGGAAACAGCATAGCCACCATATGGGTTGGTACCTTTACTGGAGACTGTATTAACTCATGAGGTAAAGGTATAGAAAATTATCGTGCGGCGGAAGCTTGAGGAACCTGCTTGTGCTTATGAGGATTCTTGTGACTGGAACTAGCAGAATAGCCTAGTCTGGCTGTTTCAATTTAACTGGACATTTGAATAGGGTGCTTAATACCCTGCTTATCCTTACTGAGGTCTTGTCTAGGTTGATAACCAAATAACATAATTTCTTGAGTGGCTGACATAACCTTGTCAGAAATCTTGGGTACAGGAAGTGGTGCTCCAATAGAATGGTATTGTGTGTTACTCACTTCCAGAGTATGGAAACTGGCCAGCTCAACTTCTGAATTGAAGCTGATAATTGGTAGAGTTCCTGGTCTAGGACATTCTGGCTCAGCATTAACAGTGACTAGACTGTTGTTGATGATGTATTTGAGTTGTTGATGTAAGGTGGAGGGAACAGCTCCAGCCATGTGTATCCATGGTCTCCCCAATAACAGGTTGTATCCTGAGTCGATCTTGAGGACGCGGAAGGATACATTGAATGTATTTAGACCAATCTCAATTGGCAATTCAATCTTTCCAACGGAATTTCACCGAGATCCATCAAAAGCTCGGATGATCGTATGGCTACTTTGGATTCTCTTGAGATTGATATTCATCTTCACCAAGGTGGCATAAGGACAGATATTTAGAGATGAACCTCCATCTATCAATACTCCAGCTAGCATGTACCCGGAAGACAACACTGCGATGTGCGGTGGTTTTACGATAACCGGTCCCTTCCGGAGGTATGTCATCATCGATAAAGGATATCACATTGTTCTTTGAAAATGTGATCAACCAAATGTTGAAATTTTTCACATTCACCGATTTTGGCGGTGTAGGCTTCTTCCAAAACCTTTAGCAAGACCTTCCGATGCTCCTCGGAAGAAAAAACGAGTCGAGTTGAAATCGGTGTGGAGCTTCTATGCTTAAAACCACTTTGGCTTCGTTACGGCCTATAATGCGGAGGAATTTTTCAATCTTCTCCATGGGCAACTTCCCTTTAGCTTCGCAAGTAGGCTTGATAACCCGTTGAGGAAGGTGCATGTGGTTTTCTTTCGACACTATAGCAATAGTATGAGGCGTGGATCCTTGACTTCTCCATAATTCCATGGAACTTTGTGTGGTGACAACGAGATGTTGTGATCTGAAGGTAAAGGAATTGGCTCTGATGCGGCCACTTTCAAAGGATTGTCGACTCCTTTGAGATGAATTGGTTGTATGGGAAATACTTTGTGATCTCATCATCTACTTGGATATAATCACTCTTGATCCCTTCCATTGGGTAGGCATGCATTCCCACCCTTAAGTTGCATAATGTAATCATCCGCTATTTGCGGGACACCGCTTATCGATAAGATTACGAATGAGATGGCGAGTGGCCACATTCTTTGTGTTGTGACAAATGAGAATGTGAATGATATTGAACCTACAATGAGGATTGATTGGAGGTAGAAGGAATGTAATTCTTCCTTCGTTGATTAACATTTGAAGTATCTCTTCCATAGATTGGCCCAAATAGGTGAATTCCCTTTTATTGGCAAAATCTCGATGGGCTTTAGCACTTGCTCGCTTTGCAAACTTATCCTCCATAGCTTTGCTTTCTGAAGGTGTTGATGAAGCATTCATAACAAATGGAAGGAGATAGGCATGCTCCTGCCTGATTAATTGGCGTGTGACTTGATGATGGTGGGTCACCAGTTCTGCCAATTGCTTAATTTGTTTGCAAAGAGCTTTCATTTTTTGTTCCATATTAAACTGCAACTTTGCATAGTCCCATTTGTCAACACCGTCTTTGATGGGTTGGGATGATTTATCAGTAGAATTGGAACCATGTCTAGTGCTCCAACTGATCATGTTGACCTCTTCTTCTTTGTGTTAAGGAAGAGGGTTGTCTTGCACGTGAGGTTGATCGGGTTTAGTGACCACAATCTCACCATTATCTATTAGATCTTAATGTTGGGCTTCGGCACAGAAACGCACAGCGGAAATTAAAATTTTAAAGCAATTTCCGAAACCCTAAAACACGATCCATGCGAAAATCAATTAATTCAGAGGTTTAGAGATTATACGGATATATAAACAAAAAACGAGAATCAAAACCATCGCCTCGAATCTCCAACGCAATACAAACCGATTGCGCCTCTACGGTATCCACACGAACGCCACACGAACCGTCGAACGATTCTGCAATAAGAAGGACTTGCGGTACTAGCCACCAAAAAGAATGGATTTTCTGAAACTGTTTTCTCTCTAGTCTCTCTCTAAGAGCGGCTAGGGTTTTTCAATTATGATATCTTACCCTAAGTAGCTGCTATATATCATATATATAGTAGTTAAAAGGAATTAATCAAATCAAAACCTAATTTTATAAAATCCGAATTTATATATATATATATATCTCTTAATTAAGTCTTACTTAATTAATATACATATATACAAATTATCCTTTTAATTTAAATTCGTGATTTAAATACTATTAATCATATTAATATATTTAAATCCTTAAAATTTAAATTAATTCCCTTTTAAATAACGTTCTATGTGTGTGACCCTATAGGTTATTATTACGTTGGCAATAATTTTAAAATCATATTATAAAATTATAAACAGTGAGCGGCATCTAGTAATGCATCACTGTTTACCCAAGTAATAATAAGATCGATGATTCGATGCAACCTTTTCGTGACCAATGTTTCAATGTAATTTAATCCTTTTAACCTTAATATCCTAGATTAAACTCGAGTCATGGAATGTGTCATACTCTTCATAATTTAATCTGAGTTTTCTTGATCAATGAGTAGACTATATGAAACAAATCACTATTTGAGCATGGCCATGCATTTCATAGTCCTACTCAATCAAGAGGCCTATGGATATCATCCATAATATATAGGATGGTTAAATTCCATCTAGATCACTCATATTTCTCACCACGATTAATGATGAACCCAATAATCACCTTTATAGTCCACCTATTAAAGGTGACATTTGATGATATCAAAGTACATAAATTCTCGTGTAGTAATATAGCGATTTCGGTGTCGGAGGACCATTACATCATTGTCACTATATGAATTGCTAATGACACTTAGCATAATGCTCCATATAGAATTCTCATGGTGGAGTCCATCCGATTACATCGTTCTCTAACATGTACCTATGCATTGACTTAATATCTCATATATTTATGACCAATAAGATTTGGTCATCAATCAATCCACATACTAGTCTCAATGCATCATTGTTGTCCCATCAACAATGATACTCGACTAGGGACATTTAAGAACACTGATACTAATGGTAATATATAATCTCATGTTCAAGTCACATACTTGAAACTATATAATTTGTATCACTATTCTAAGGAATTTTATTATGTTAACAATTATATTACGCAGTAAATAAAACCATAATAAAATCATATATTTATTCAATCAAATATAATATCAAAACGTTAAGCAATTATATCAAATAATTGGCCTCTAGGGCATAAACTCTAACACTTGAATCTTATGCTTCAAGGCCCAACAATCTTGAGTATCATGTCCGGGTTCCCCGGCATGGTAAGCACACTTCCGAGTAGCATTAAAACCCCTCCCATTAGGGTTGGCTGGTGGAAGAAGATGTGTAATTTTCTTTTGAGCAGTCAGATGAGAAAGAATATTCTCGAGCGAGTCCCCTAAGGGTGTGAACGTTCGAGGCCGCTTCACTTCTCCACTTTTAGGTAATGGAGGGTTTGAAGATTGTGCTGGAAAAGGGTAGTAGTTTCTCCTCTGCATAGGCATGCTTTGATTGCCTTTTTGTCCTTTTAGTATCAAGGAAACATCCTCCTCTTTCTTTTTATGGAGCCTCTGGGGGTTGTTTCCATAAGATCCGGACTGGATGTGCTCAGCAACATCTTTAAGAGCGGCTAGGTCTTGAATCTTACCGGACTTCAATCCCATTTCAGCCATATCACCATGTTTGATCATTTCAGAAAAGGGCTTGCCAATACCAGCTAAAACTCTTTCATAGAAAGGGGCTTCCTGTATATCTATGAAAGTCATGACCATTTCTGATTATGTCATGGAAGGAATAACTTGAGCAGCAAGGCGCCTCCCCCTTTGAGCATACTCTCTAAATGACTCATTAGGATTTGTTTCTTGACCTTGGTAATTTGGTGCCCCCGAGAGCCATCTGAGATTAAAAACTGTATTGAGTGAGGAAGGCGTGTGCCAGCTCTTCCCAACTATGGATCTTAGAGTTGTCTAATCTGGTATACCATGAACGGGCTTCTCGGTCGGACTTTTAAAAGCAATGCATTCGAGCTTTTCAGTTTCTACGTAAGACCCAAGTTCTTCGATGAACACTTTTAAATGTGTATAAGTATCCCCTAATCCGTCATATTTCTCAAAATCAGGGGTCTTGAATTTCTCTGGATATTGAACACCAGGAAATATGCAAAGGTCTGTATATGAAACACTGCCATGAGTTCCAATCCCTTTGAGAACACGAATGGTTTCCTCCATTTGAAGGACTTTCTTTCTGATGTCACCGTTGTCTAGATCTCCTTGGAGATGGGTGCCTTCAGGGTCTTTGTTGGTTGTATCCAACTGATGTTCTGGAATTGTTTTTTCTAGACCTTGAACTCCTTGTGTAAAGGGTTCTGTATGTGTAGGTATCTTCGTACCCTGAGTAGACTGGTGTAATTCTTTCAGTAGAATAGCCAAGTCTGTGATTTGTTTACTCAATCCGTCAAATTTTTCTCGGGAAACAGGATTAGACTGTTCGAAAGAAGACATGATTGGTTGTAGGCTTGTGTTCTTTTTGGATTTTGAGCGGGTGACAGGCCCAATTGCTTTCCCTACAAAAGACTTACGTAGTTTAGTCTTAGGGTAATGTAAATGTTATCATAACATGTTCGTTTTAGGAATTTGTCCTGCAAAATCGGTTTGTTAATTGATAACATGTCATGCACAGATATTCTTTATATTTTCCATTACATATGGATGAACATGGAATAAAATTACAAGTAAATGCTTTTACAAGTAATTGAAAATGGAAAGCATGAAGAGACTTTCCTTCGCGTTTGGTTTATCAGAGGTTGACCTATCTTAGGGTTACTCTCATGACTTTTCGGCATGAAGGTTCCCAGATCATCGCAATCTACTCAACGGGAAGTTAATCCGGTCTTTCAACTGGAGCGAATCTGAGTGGTGCCTTTCCTGAGCCCTGAGGAATTATTCTTCCCACAGGTCCAGTAATCAAACACCAACAGGATAGCCTCCTGGTGAAGGGACCACACAACATACATTCACATACAACGTGTCTCACCGTTTATGCAAAATGATGACATGTGCGAAGCACTAATATCACAGATAGATATTTAGCAGTGCAATAAGTAAGATGCATTCGTACACATTCATCAGAAATATAAATGCAACAATCACACACAAGCATATATATAAGCAATTAAATGCTCCGGATGTAAAATCCAGGCTCACCAGACAGAGTCTGACCACAATTTATATATATAAGTATATATATATATATATATAAAAAGCAAATAAACGCTCCAGACCGAAGTCTAGGCTCAATCGAGGCATAACTCGATAATATTAGTCCATATATACGAAATATATACATATATTAGTATATATATACAGACAGAAATGAAAACCACGGACCGAAGTCCGGGCAAACACACTCACACGACTATCAACGTGTACAACAATGTGTGATATATGAGAAAGAGGCTTTATAGAATATAGGAAGGCTTACAGTGGGATGCCAAAGTAGACTTTTTAGACTTTAAATGGATAAACACTCAGCTCCTGTCGGATAAAAAGTAGCTATATGTGATCTAACTAGTGTTTAAAGAAGAGGAAACACTCAAAAGATGTGTATGCAGAGCAAAATGGACAGGGCTTCTCGCTTTTTCCTTTTCTCTCTCCTTTAAAATGGTGACCCTCACTTATATTTATAGATCGATGGTAGCGGTACACTGCGGTAGCCACGCTAATACTGCTGACTTGTCGTGGTGGATCCGAGCCTCATGGTCCCGTCGTCTCATAAAATGCGTGCGATCGTGCCTTTGTAATGTCCACTCGAACTTGCAGAACTTCAATCCGAGAATCCGAATGAAGTATATCTGTACTTCTTCGGATCTTATGTCGAGAGTTACGTAATGACATGGATTAGAGGTTGTACGAAGTCAGGAAGAGGGGTCTATTCCCGTGGTCTTCAAGCTTCAAATTCTATCCAAAGTACTGCCACTCGTAATAGTCACTTGGGATTGTCAATCCTCGGCTCTTGTAGGACATTTGTTGTATGTATGTATGAAGTGTTGAGACGACGTGCAATTGTTGAAGGAACAAGATGACGCTTGACTCCTCGCCGGGGTTATCGCCGGTTTTAGTTGAAAGTAGACGTTGCTCAAGGTTACAGCTGAGATTGGACTACTTGTTGGTATGCCACGATATCATCTTGTTGGCGTGGTAAGATGATGTTGTGACTCCTCACTAGGGTTATCGCCGGTTTAAACGGAAAGCAGACGTTGCTCAGGGTTACATCTGAGATTGGACTGCTTGTTTGTATGCCTCACTGTCATCTGTGGGTATTCACATGCGCGCCCGCTTATTAGTCCCAGGGTATTTGGGTGTATGTGCCTCGGCGGGATATACGATCCTGAAGGTGATCATGCGTGTTTGAAACAAGCATTTATGGGGTTATCGCCGGAACTGCAATGGCATCCCTTGGGGCTATCGCCAAGGATGGGGTTACTACTCCAGTGTTGTCTCTGGAAATGGAACTGAACGTCGTGGTGTTATCGCCGAGACAGGACTGTCCTCTCTGGTGTTGTTGCAAGTCTTTTGATCTGCATATCTCGGGGTTATCTCTGAGATTGGAAATGATACTCCTGGTGTGTGTTCTGGGTTGAGATGATATTCCCGGTTTGTGTTTCGGGTTGGAGCTGAACTTCCGGTAGTATCCAACATGGATGTAAGTTGTCTTTCAGGGTTATCTCCAAAAGAAAAATCTACCCTCCTACAATGTTAGGAATATGAGTGCAGAAAATTTCGAGTGTCTACAATTGCTACAGTAATTGTTGCATCATATCTCTCATATTATTGATTCAATTATTGTCAACATATCATCTGCATAATATGTTATATTATTAAATTAATAATTGAGACGACAAAGTTATTCATATTATTATTTGTAATATTGACAATGTCTAGAAGTTCTGTCAAGGAGAGGTTTGGTCACCTAATTGTGTGCCAATAAGGAGAAATCCTTATCGGAAAGCCCCCTCTTTCCTGGGAACGACTTGGTTGTTAAATATTGTGCGTTATAATATTAATGATGAATGTTATTAAAAAATCAAATTTGAGTTCGGAGTTGAATTTGGAGACGCGAACGTGATATTTGAGTCCGGAACGATGAAATTAGTAGAAACAGACTATAAACACAAAATTTGTCGGGGTTGACTTTTTGGTCAAAAAAGTCAACAGTTGACTTTTTTGGAAAAAGTCAAACTTCAAAATTTCAAAAATGAAATTTTTGAGAAAAATATTTCCATTGTGTTGGGATTGTTAGTGTTAGTGGAAATCGACATTTATTTCGATAGTAATTGATGTCTGGATGTTATATTAACCAATCGGGTAATTAATCGAATAAATGAGCAATTAATTGCTATTAATTCACATGATTATAACTATTTGTTCATATGTGTGTACTATTGATTCACATTCTTGTACTATTAGGGGAGTTGGTGAAAGATTGATAATACTTGCATGACTAAGATAAAAATGGAGGTATAGATAGAGGTACTATACTGTAATTCGTATTTTCACATGATTATAACTATTGATTCACATGATTGAACTATTGATTCACATTATTTACTATTAGGGGAGGTGGTGCAAGTTTGATAATATTTTCAGGACTAAATTAAAAATAAAAGAAAAGTTGAAGGTATTGTACTGTAATATTTCGAGCCCCAAAACGTGCAATTATCGAAACTATATTTTTCTATAAATAGAAGCTCATACTTCATTTCTCACCAGTTCACTAAAGCTTTAGAGCAATTATTATAGAGAGAAATTATAGAGAGAAAGAAGAAGAGAAGTCTGCTACCTCACTATTCTAGTATCCAGTCTTCTTTTTAATGTAAGGGGTATTATTTCTTTCGTACTCATGAAGAGAGCTATTGTTATTCCATTCCTTATTATTCTATTGGAATAACCTTTATACGCGGACTACTGTATACATGGTAAAATTCTTCTGTTATTCCATTCTTTATTATTATGTTGGAATATCCCGTCTGTGCGGATTACGCATGACCTGGTTCCATTCTTTATTATTCTGTTGGAATATCATGTCTGTGCGGATTACGCATGACTTGGTTCCATTATTTATTATTCTACTGGGAATAACCTGTCTGTGCGGTCTATCCCATGCATGGTGAATTCTTCTGTTATTCCATTCTTTATTATTCTGTTGGAATAACCTGTCTATGTGGATTATTGCATGCATGGTGAATGATCCTTTGTATTCATTCCTTATTAAATTGTGGAAATGATCTATTTACGTGGATTACAACAAGGCGGGTTAAAATCCATTTGCAGTTTCGTAATTTTTTAGACATTCAAAAATTCTGGAAAAATTTGGGAGGATATTATGATAAGTTTTCTAACATCTCCAAGTAGAATCACTGAAATAGGAGTTGTAGATTTTTTTTGGACTATTTTTAACAAAGAACGAAAAAGTGAAAAAGGAGAAAAAGCTACTGCCCAAAATTTTGTAAGGGCTGTTTCGGCCACTTAATTTGTGAGAAAAATTTCGGCCTTTGGGATATGGAAATATATTGTATAAAGTACCTCTTGTCCAAAAATGAGCTCATTCCGACTTAAAATGAGCAAGTTATGACTATTTCAATATTTAGGTTTTTCTGACGAAAAATGCTATAACCGGAGTTCTATAACTCCGATGACCATGAAATTTAAACTGGAAGCTCACGTTAACATGTGTAAGATCCTGCCAAGATTTGAGAATTTCTGGAGTTAAACTTGAGGTAGCTAATTTCTTTAGGAATTAATTAGAAATTAATTTTTGAAAAGTACTTAAGGGAGTTGAAAAATTATAAAAAAAATACTTGTTGTGTATGAAATATATGTATATATGTTTGGACAAAGGATAGAAAAATAATAAGTTGATTTGGTAATTTTTCATGAAAATGGTTTAGTTACGAACAAATGAGTTAAATATGTTATGTGAAGTTGAAAAATTGGTAAATAGGATTTTATGGCTTGAAAATCCTATATAAGGTATATCTGATTTTGATGAGGATTTGATCATTGGTGATTAAATCTTATGAGTATAGCATTTTGAATGATTAAATGCATTATTTGGTAAAGTGTAAACAATTAAAATAAATTGTTTATAAGTTTAAGAAATGATTAAAATATTGTTATAATATTAATGATATTAGATTATGAGATTATTAAGTGATTGATAACATTGGGATATTCTTGAATCCTGGATAAATTATATTATAAATGTTTATATTTATCCTTTATCTCATTAGATTGATTCTTTATATCATTGTCATGATCCTCATGCTTATATTGTGTTGAAAGTCATCACATGGCTTTACGTGCATAGATGAACTTGGTATGATTATGACCAGGGATTATTCGGTATAATCATGACCGTAATGTTACAAATGATGTGGTAAAAGTCATCTTTGGCCCGTAGTGCATAGATGGACTTGGTATGATTACGACCAGGGATTATTCGGTATAATCATGACTGTAATTAAAAACACGAATATCCTTGGCCCGTAGTGTATGGATAATTCGTGGTCGTAATACTAATGAATATCCTTGGCCGTAGTGCAGGGATAATTCGATGATGTGGATTATTTATTAAGCTGAGTCTCAACGATAAAATATTGATTATACACTTTTAATTAAGTAATAGATAGTAGATATCATGCTCTCTACTTGACTCTTCTAAAATACTGATTTGTATGTCTTTGGCACATAGTGCAAAAGAATAAATTGTTAATGAATATCTTTGGTAGTAGTGCAAAGATGAATTTATTAGTATGATTATGAGAAGGAATTGTGATTTGGTATAACCATGATTTTTGATGTTTGGTGAAGATAGGTGATAAAATTATCTTAGATCACGGGTCCAAGAGAAATTTAGAATCACAATTATGATTATGAGTTATTCATATGATTGTGGACATGAATTGTTGATTGATGTTACAGGGATAAAACATTATTGGTGGACTTTTAACATGGAGAAGATAATAGACCTGATGGTCTATTTGACTCTTCTAATGGATTGCTCGTTCCGCTGCAACTATGGTTGAAAAGCTTTATCATCTACCATATGTTCTAAATCTCTTATTTATTATTGACGAAGGCTATTAATAATTTAATTATCTTTAGTCATGATATCCTTTACTGGGCTATTTGTGCTCACCCTTTGCTTCACAATTCTTTTCAGGTAATAAGAGTGTAGTTGGGTCGAGCGGGGATAACAGGGAAATAGTGTGATGGTCCGAGACTGTCGAAGTTTCTCAATACATTATAAAACGGCATGACATGCAACAGATAATTATATTGAGGACCTAAGATGTGTGTGTCGTATTTTATACGTCACTTAATAATTGATTTTGGCGAACAACAATAGGGTGATGAGAACCCGACTTTGAAAGCGTTAAAAGTGCACCTCATTAGAATGAATATGATAGTAATCTTATCGTTCTTCTTTGGGGTCTTAAAATATTTGTTGTTGTATTTTATATGGCATTGTAACAATTTGAGTTTGGATATTGTCTACGAGACAATATTGTATTAAAACTCAGAGCTTATTTGTTGTTGTACTTTCACTTGCGCTTCAACAATTTGTATAAATGAAGTTTGTATTTGATTTTTATAGAGTGATATATGGCGACTCAGAATGGGTCGTGTGGACCTATTTTGGGGGCGTCACATGAAAGCAATAAATGCTCCGGATGTAAAATCCAGGCTCATCAGACAGAGTCTGACATCAGTTTATATATAAGTATATATATATATATATAAGTATATATATATATATATATATATATATATATAAGAAAGTAAATGCTCCGGATATTAAATCCAGGCTCATCAGACAGAGTCTGACCACGGTTTATATATATAAGTGCATATATATATATATGAAAGTAAGTAAATGCTCCAAACATAAGTCTAGGCTCAATCGAGGCATAACTCGATAATGTTAGTGTATATATAAAATATATACATATATAAGTATATATATACAGACATAAATGAAAATCACGGACCGAAGTCCGGGCAAACGCACAAAACACGACTCTCAATGTGTAGAATAGTGTGTGCAAAGATGAAGAGAAAGGCTTTATAGAGTGTGAGAAGGCTTACACGTGAGCATGAAAGTAAACTTCTATGACTCTAGATGGATAAACACTACTCACTTTAAATCGGTAAAAATGTAGCTATATGTGAGCTAACAGGTGTTTAAAATGAGGAAACACTTAATACAAGGTGTGTACAGAGCAAATTGGACAGGGCTTCCTCGCCTTTTTTTTTAAAAAATGGCCACCCAAGCCCTCTATTTATAGAGGGGGGAGCCACAGATGCACTGCATTGGTGCCCGGAGTGTCCCGAGTTCCATGGTCTGTGTCTCAAGCGACGTGCACTCGTGCCTTTGTGATGTCCGCTTGAACTTGCAGAACTTAAATTCGAGCATCCGAACGAGGTATACAAGACCATCTTGATTTGCTTTTGTCGAGAGTTACTGTGATGACATGGGATTAGAAGTTATGCTGGTCAGGAAGAGGGACCATGCCCATGGTCTTCAAGCTTCAAATTCTATCCTAATGTCTTTGCCACGCGTAATAGTCATTTATAACAATCCAAGATTTTATTTATAATTTAAAATATTTATTAAATTAAATAAATATTTTATTGATGAAGTTGTTGTTTTGTAATCTAAAATATTTCTTAGATTGAATAAGTATTCTATTTATGTGGTTGTTATTAGTAGAAATGTGTGAATTAAATTTATTAGATAACACTCTAATAAATATTTTATTGATGTGATTGTTGTTATTAAATTTATTAGATAATATACTAAATTAAATTAATTTATAATTTATAATTTAGAGAGTTGTAATATAACATGAGATGTTATATTGTTGTCTTAATTTAATAAATTAAAATGGTATATTAAATTATTAAATAAAATTATAATAAAGTTATAATGTTGTGATGTTTGTTTAAGTGGAGTATTTATTTAAAATATAGTATGTATAATTATTTATTGATTAATGTTGGATATGGAAATCCAAATAAATAATATGTGATTATAAATTATAAACTAAATTGTTTATTAAAATAATTAAAGTAGTTTAATTATGTTTTGACCAAACAAGGCCTAAAATATTAAGTCTTTATTTTAAAGACTTTTTGCCAAACAAAGCCTTATGGTTTTTGGATTTTTAATATTTGAATTATAAATAAAACAAATAAAATAAATTAAAATAAATCAAATAATATAAAATATATTTATAACTGATAACGTATTATTGTTTTTATTACAACGTCGGTTATAGACGTTTGATTTTGTGCGTTAGGCTTAGTGTGTTTTACGTAAAAGAAAATTGGCTTAAGCCTAAGAAGAGAGGAAGGAAGAAAATACAGAGAAACTAGGGAGAGAATTGAGAGAAAGTCTGTGATTCACAGCAATTTCAGTGATTACCAAGCTAATTGAAGGTATTATTCGTAACCTTAATGTTATATGTTTATATATATTTATATATGTGAGTTCTACGGCATAATTCCTAAATTCTGAGAGTTCAATTATTGGAATTGTTGTTATACAACTGATTACATGTGATTGTATGTGTTCGTGGTGATTATAACTACTAATTAAACAAGGATTTGTATGCTAATGACGGTTAAAAAGGAAGAAAACTATTTACAGTGTTTATATTTTTCATATGGCTTGGAAAAGTACCAATTTTAGTTGTTAATTTGTATGTTAAACTGTAAATTAAGTTTTGTTTATGCTAGTTCATTAAGAAACAAAGATAACTTAATTTGAATGAAGTGATTTGGTCAAGTATAGAGATTACAGTGATGAATTTTGTAAAGGATGTCAAAATGGAGTTTTCATATGAAAAACATGGAATTTGAGAAATTAAACTAGCTTAATTTGTTGTTAAATTATTCTAATTGGTGGAATATATTAGCAAACATGTTTGTAATAGTTCTATATCAATTGTATGTGTTAATATTACTATTTGGTGGGTGAAATTAAATTGTTAGTTGGGCTAAAATTAAACTCTTTATTCATGCCATTTCGCCTCTCATGCACCGGCCTAATTGTCTTGGCAATGCGTTTAAGTGCTAAAAAAATGGTGCAAGTGCTTGTACGGTCCCGAACTTGTGTATGGCGCAATTGTACATACCTACATCTCTAAGACGTTGAAGTCTGCTACTTCTGCAGACTTTGGATACCATTGTAGCTTAGCTTTATGATATGTTAATGTGTCCAATATGTAATAACATGGTTAAAACAGAATCGTGTTATGTGATTAGTAGTTTCAAAGTTGCAAATGATTAGTAAGTTATGAACACGATATGTTAGAACTTAATGTATATAATGATTAGTAAATAAGTGTTGTGAAGTTTAACACTTTGAATTTCTGATATTGATATAGTAACATAAGACTTGTACTAAATTATCAAGTTTAGATATAAATGGGTGTTATTTTGGAAGTGGATGTTAACATGTCTAATAGATATTGTGACTGCACTAAAATGTGTAGGTGGACGTGAATTTTAATATTATAGCTTACGCAAGAGGCAAGTTCCCTAACCTTTGCTACTTTATTATTTAGCAAGGTTACTTTTCACTGTTATGTTATACTTATGCAAATTCTCTATCTCTAATCTCTTGTTTAACAATTTATTGTTATGCAAGTTCTTTAACCCTCATTTACTGTTGAGCAAGTTAATTAATCTTTATTTCTAAATTCTAAACGAGATTACTTTGGTTATTCAAAGTCTGTAATTTTGTTGTAGAAATGTGTTTATTCAGCTACTAATAACTGTTGTTTGATCTTCATTCTTCAATGTCATTGTACTATCTTACATTATTGTACCGAACTCTAAGTTGCCTAGCGATTCTTTACCAATTCAACTAATCCTTAGTTGATGAATGTTCTAAACTCTAATTACCTTTGAAGTCAACTCAAACCAAACTTTCTTTGGTTTGCTTATGTACTCACACAATTTTGAAAGCATGTTGTCGATGATAACACTTGTTCAATTTAGAAGTCGTTAATACTCCAGCTCTTATTGATTCATCGATGTACCTTGTTCATAAAAATATTATAATCAAACTCTTGAATAGTTATTGGTCCCGATCTGATTCAACCAGTACTTGGTTGATGAGCATTCTAAAAATCTAGAATTCCTTTAAAGCTAATTTCCCAACAAAACTTCTTTTGGTTCGGAACCTGATAATCTAAACTGAGATGAACAACCCTATATTAGGGGATTATTTTAGAGCTATGCAATAGCGTTAAAATGTTTGCGCAATACATAGTATAAAGGGCTTATCACCTGGAGTACGGGATGATGGTCCATATAGTCGTTTAGACTATTAAAGGTTACAGTAGAAACACCTGTGAACCTAGGACATAGATGATGATTATAGTCTTTTAGACTGTTAAAGGTTAAAGTAGAAATACTTGAAAAACTAGAATATAGTTCGTGGTCTTGTGACCCTCAGTGTATTCTTTGATGTTGATATCTATTGTTAACTTAAACGTTCATTATTCCTTTGAACTCATAGCTGTTGAATTAAAGTTTATTGTTCCGGTAAGATTACTTTACCATTGAAAGCTCAGTTAATTGTCATTCATAAAATGTTATTGTATATTATCCTTCTTATGTGCAATTGTTTGCTCACTCTTGCATAAAACAATGCAGATGAAGTTTTGAAGTTTGAAGAGCTTTATATAAGTAAGGGAAAGGACAAAGTGCTCGATTAGACGACATTTAATTTACCTTTTGTTTATGAAGCTTATGTAATGGATTTAGTTATGATCATGTTTTAATTTTCCGCTGATGATTGTAATAAAGGTTAGATGACCTGGGATTTATTTTAGATTATGTAACCCTTTAATAGGAGATTGATTGTTTAAACTTTTGAGTTTAATTAAATCCTCTGTTTATGGGTAGTTAGTTATGATTTAATTGGACAGTGAACACCAAATCTATAGGATTAAGGTGCCTGAATTTAGGGGTGTCACAGTCACTCGAGATTCGAACTCCTTGGCTCTTGTGGGATATTGTTGTATGTATGTATGAAGTGTTGAGACGGCGCATTGGGATTGAGGTAGAAAGATGACAGTTTGACTCCTCACCGGGGTTATCTTCGGTTTGGGCTGATAGCAGACGTTGCTCAGGGTTACATCTGAGATTGGACTGCTGCAAGTGTTTGAATTTCGCAAAGTCATCTATAAGTGTGTCTGTCTTCCCGGTGTTAGCTCTGGGTCTTTGGTATGAGTGCCTCGGCAGGAGGTCTGAGATTGAAGCTGATCGCATGCATTTGAAATAAGCATTTATGGAGTTATCGCCGGAACTGCAACATCATTCCTTGGGGTTATCTCCAAGGACAAAACTCGGGGTTATCTCTGAGGTTTGGAATTGATACTCCTGGTGTGTGTTCCTGGGTTAAGACTGAACTTCCGGTAGTATCCGGAATGGATGTGAGCTGTTTTCCAGGGTTATCTCCGAAAGACGAATCTACCCTCCTGCAATGTCAGTACCAGGTGTACAGAAAATTTTGAGTGTCTACAGATGCCCCTCTTTATCATATTCATGCAATGCAAGGCATGTATAGGATAAAGAATCCTAGACACTTGAAATGCAATAGGATAAACATGATGCCATGTGCAGCAACATGATGCAAATGTATGATGCATAAATGAATGAAATGATTGCCAGTTCCCTGTTAATCCTGCTGGGGATGACAATCAGTAATGTCTTGGACATGTGATCAAAGTCTTCAAGGATGTTGACGTTTGGGCTATCACCAAAGTCTTGGATCCTTGATACAGACTTCTACTCCATAGAGGTGCCTCTCATGTACAAGAGATCTGTGGGGATAAAGCTTTGTCTGTTTTGAAGATGTGTATAACATATTCCATCATCGGTCCTTTCCGATGAGGATGGTTTTCTCTGGTTTGTGTCACTAGTATCTACCATGATCCTGTCGAAGTTACTGCCAACAGTATGTATTGTCAGGAATGCCTGACCTTCATTGATGTGTGTATCACCGGATAGATCCATGTTTAGAAAACTGTCACATGAAATGCACTTAGACACATAGTAGTGAATATGCATGCTGATATGACTTGATAAAAAATGTTAAACACAGTAAATGTTAGTTTTAAACCATGTTGAACATAATGATGTGAAAAAAATTAACTTTTAAAATAATCAAATTGGCACTTTTTACTGTCATTTCTTATCCTATTTGAGGACAAATGAGTAAAGGTAGAAAAGCAAAATAATCCTGTGATGTATTAATGCATGTAGGATGTATATAACTGTGGGTAGGTGTGCTACTAAATGGCCACCTAGTCATGCCAATGTGCACGTGGATAGTCTCATTTACAAAGGGGACTATGGCAAAAATTTTCCCAAAACGTAGGCATTGAGTAGTCATGAATTTTTAACTTTACTGTAGTCGTATGTTAAAATAATGCATGCATGCATGTAGTCATAAAAATGCATTTTGAAAAGCTCCAGGTAAGAATTTACCACACCCTTTCTGAGGTGATTTGGAGACTTGTTATCCAGATATTATGGATCCGGATTAGCCGAGTAGTTCCTGTTGGACCACTTCTTGTGTACGAAGGAGGGCTTCTGAAGTGCCTCGACCCCGTTCTGTTAGACAGCCTCGTCGTTTGGTGGAGGCGGTGATACGTCCTCTACGGGTTGAAGTGCTGGATGTCGAGGACGAGGATGAGGATGTACCGATTGAGGTTTTTGCTCCTGCTACGCATGTTTCCCGTAGGGATTTACCAGATATTCAAGTGGCGAACCCAGAGCTTCTGGGTGACTTGAGTCGACATCCTTCAGTCTACCTGCACGCAAACGAGGTATAAAGTTAGATCTTAATCTTCCTTGTTTCCTATTGATGAGGAGTAAAGGGTTCTGATGTTGATCTGCATTTGATGTAGGTTCCCAGCTTTACATAGCCTCGAGGGAATTGGTTCAGCATCCACTCTATGTATCAGGCTTTGCACGATGATTATAGAGTAATTGTACATGGCTGGGGATTTGAGATATTCTTTTCCATTCTTCCTCGTCGTTGTCCCTGGGGTTACCTCAGGGAATTATCTGAGCACTGGTTTCACCAGACTCAGTTACTCCATTTGCTGGATTGTGAGGTAATGTTGACGCCGATGGATTGGCGGTTTATCACAGGTATGGAGTTTGGAGGGGATCCAGTGCCTTGTACGGCGGATATTACCCCTACTGCCGTCAGATCCTTGTTGGGAGTTCTGGCGAAGGCGCTCAAGGGCAGGACTGTACGTACAGGTCCTCTGAGCGTAGATGTTATGAGTGGGCTGTTGAGTGAGCCCATACCCCGTGATGTGAGAGTCAGGGATAACATTCTTCAGCGATTGTTCCTGATGATCATTAGGGGCTGCTTCATAGTTGATAACTCTTCTACGATGTCCTTCGCTTTGATCAGCGCCACTCGACATGTGGACCGTATAGGAGACTATGATTGGGGTTCCTACATCTTTGCCTACTTCCTCAGGGGAATGCGCATGCGATCGCAGGGCTTGACCGAGGTTTGGTTAGGATTCTACCCATTTCTGTTGGTGAGTATTTCTCTTGTCTTTTCCCATATACAGGTTAAGAGCGTTGACTAGCCGCATATGTTTGCCTTTGTGTTGGCAATTTTGGGCCTATGCGAGGCTTCTATATTTGCATCATGTGAGCGTATTAGGTTTAGAAACCTATCCACAAGGACAGAGATGGCATCATTCCATACTGGCGAAGGTCCCTGTTGCTGAGGGTTTCACTCATTGCCGCCTACAGCTGGAGTTGTTGACAGTGGATGTCATCATATGGGTGCCCTACTCTGGGGAGCATTTGAGCATTAAATTTAAGGATGGGTACCCGACTGGTGTCGAGCATGTGATTTCCACCCGTAGGATTCCTTTCTTCACAGATGGAGGATGGGAGCTCTATTTAGGAGGGCGTGTTATCAGGGGCACTACAGGAGAGATTCGCATGCCGATCTTGCCTCATGCCAGGCGTTATTGGCCTATTTCGCAGTTACCCGTCATTGATATCCCATTGTTGGGGATTGATAATTTTACATTATCAGAGGGTACCTGCACTCAGGAGATGTTCTAGCATTGGTGGTTCCCTCGTACCATTGGAGCCCAGACCTGTGCCACTCAGTTCATGGGGGATATGGTTACAGGATCCATGATGATGACGGATTGGCTAGCCTGTGTCAGAGATCCGACTCATGTGACGCAGATTGACAGTTTGACCGGGCAGTTAGATCAGGTACATTTCTTTATCCGGCACTTGGGTAGAGATCCTTCAGAGGTAGACACTTTTGATCCTTCTAGCTCTGGTGTTGGCCCCTCAGGTGACCCATATGGTTTTGCTGGTGTAGATCCTCCCTTGTATAGGCCCGACATCCATGTAGATAGAGATCCAGTGACTCAGGAGGAGTTACATCAGGTGGACCGGATTGATGATGTAGGCATCGATACCATTGACTTCTTCTGATGTATATTCTCGTTATCTCTTTTAATAGGCCTCTGTTAGACATTGGGTAGCTTCGCCCCATTCTCGCTATATCTTTTGATAGGCCTCTGTTAGATGTAGGGCAGTTTTGCCCCATTCCTATGTATTTTAGATGTACAGAGATGTATTAGATGATGATATACTTAGGAATGTATTTACAGTTTTCTATTCCCTATATCATATTGCCATCTATTATATCATGCATGTTATTATGTTATGCATATGTATGTATGTCTAGAGATATTCAGCACTGACCCTTGGATGGTCTAATGACACGGCCCGTACAGATGTCTTCTTTGACAGTTAGCCGTATTGATCATACCCCACCATTTTTGGTAGCATCGGGTATGAGATCGTGGTATGATAGCATGTCACCATCAAACAAGTTGATTGTAGATCATTTGTTGCAGCATACTATAACCATGTTGATGTTTCAGGTTCTCACAGGATTCGTGGAGGGCATGCTGGAGCACTGGGTATCGGAGAGGCAGGTTTTCCGATTTGGGACCCAGGAGTTGACTCCTACTCTAGAGGAGTATGCATGTTTGACGATGCTTCCGCTGGACAGACCTTGTGTGCATATGGCGATTGGAGACATGAGTAGGCAGTTCATGACCCTCGTTGGCTTGAGGCGTAGAGTGGTACAAGATGAGATCATACCTGGCTACGTGATATCCCAGCATTTTTTGTTTGACAGATTTATCTTAGAGGATAGTTATGCACGACATTTTGGGGATTTCACCACACCGGAGGATCATTGGCATTCAGCCAGAGTGGATGTATTGCTATTATGCATATTGTCATACGTCTACATGCCACGATACATGGATGAGTTGGAAATTGGCGTCATTATGGCAGTGAGAGCTCTCAGGGAGGCTCATACCATCATACCGATGATCATTGTAGAGACTCTGAGGTCAGCTACATACTACTGCACTTATCCGGTAGGAGTGTTTACAGGCAGCTCGGTCATGCTGTACGTGTGGTTTATGTCACACTTGAGACCGATTGGCAGTTTTAGATGGCATGGGTATTATTTCACCCATGATATACCCATGTCATACTCCTTTTAGCTGCAGTGTCTGATCTTCGCATCTTGGTCACTTTCTGGCGAGGATTGGAGATCCATTATTTATATTGCCGCAGTGTGGCTTAGCTCACCCTACAACTTCATTACTCATGCTCCGGGCATGGATTATCTTCATCTTGCTGGCTTGAGAGGCATGATTACTTACTACCCCCTGGCTGTGATGTGTCAGTTTGACCAGTTCCAGGACTTTCATCCTTTTGAGGGGGCACCGAGTCACGCTTCGCTTCTCAAAATTTATCAGTAGAGGACAGATCCAGGTTGTATGCCTGTTGGGATCAGCAAGAGCTAGTTGTGTTTTCCATTAGCCATCCGGGTTGTTCTGCAGAGTATTCCACATGGATGGAGACAGAGACTGCATCGGCTGCAGTAGTATCCACAGTGCAGGGGATTGATTCCGAGGATGAGTAGCCTATAGAGGAGGCTGATATTCCCATCGAGGAGGATTTGATTGCTAGGTTGCCAGCATTTGTGATGGATTCTCTCACTTTGAGTGCTACTGTCATTCATCACAGTATTTGGAGCAGAGTCTACATCTGATGACCTATGAGAGAGATCAGACTAGGGCCTCGATGTTGACAGCTCTTGATGGGAGAGACGCAGCTCTATTAGAGAGAAACGAGGCTAGATAAGCCATAAATGCATTGATTATGGAGCGGGATGTTTCCCTATCTGCCCGGGATGTGGCCGTCGCAGACAGTACTTCAGTGAGATCTCATACGACTGGCATCCTTGCCGATATGAGTGCATACATTGATGAGCATCATGCCACCATGCAGTTAGCGTCGGATCTGCTAGCTCGTGTAGATACCATTAAGCAGGAGCTTGCAGCGTTACCTCCTTCTTCAGAGAGGGATGCTATGTTAGATCTGATAGTCCGCATACACACAGATCTGTAGATAGCTTTGTATTTTTTCCTGCACAGACTAGCTTAGCCATTTTGTCATGTACAACACATTGTATATATCAAACAGTATTATATATGGCAGAGAAATATATTTTGATTTACTTCCCTTTCAGTTGCGCCTTGGTACTTGCTTGATATTTGCCTATTTCTTCAGGGCTTGTGATCTTGATGCATTCTGAACTCGTCCTTGATATGTGGACATTGAGTCAACGCAGGATCTCTCAGAATGGATCATTGATCTGTATGTATCCCTACCATCTTTGGTGTCTTGGGACTGGTTTCTGTATGGAAATGTGGAGAGAAGTGTGGCTTTTCCTCTCTAAGATTGACCGCACCACAGATGGTCGCCAGTACTTCTATTTGTGAGAAGCCTAGTTAATTCCATCTCTTATGGATTGGTGTTGCTCTTTGAGGCACAACCGTAGCTTAGATGGTCGCCGAATCTCCTATTGGTGAGGAGAGGTTGGGTAATTCCATCCCTTTGGTCCAAGCCAGGTAAATATGGTGGATTGAAGTTTTGATCCTAGTGCTGCGTGTGACAAGTATTTTTTCGGTAGGGGTTAGACCAAGAACCATAATTGGTACGCCCTCGTACTCTATTGAAGGGGAGATCAGGTCTGCGTAGTTCGAACTTGGTGTAAGAGGTTCAACGCGGAATGTGAAGGCAGATGGGTGTAGAAGTATTTTGTTGTTTTTGTTTTTGTAGAGAAAGGGATGAAATGTTTTTGTGTTTTTTGTTTATTGCGACCGGGCCATATAGAATATGGTTGCCTAGGTACTCCCGTGTATCAGGGAGATCAGGTCGACGTAGTTTACCCCACAGGACGAATTGCAGCCAAAGAGAAGTGTGAATCCCATGTGCAGGCTATACCGTGGGGAGAAGAAAGTTTGATCCCATGATGGGGACAAAGTACAGGTGTGGAAAAAGTTTGATCCCGTCTTCAGGACAAACTGCAAGCGTAGAAAAGTTTAATCACGTCTTCAGGATAAATTGCAGGTGTGAAAGGTTCAATCCTGTCTTCAGGATAACCAAAATTGTATGGAAGGTTTGAAATGAGGTGAAACCAGGATGCTGGTTTGAAGTGTATGTTTCCCGGAGGGGCAGAAAAGTATGTAGAAAGGGTTAGAAATTGGAATGACTGGTGATTTGATAATCCAAAAACCAGGATGTTTGCTTAATGGTAACTTCAGACATAATACCGTTTCACGGTGTCTGAGTTGATAAGCTGTAGAAATTTATTGCCATCCATTTCCTGTAGTCTGAGAGTGCCTCCTGTCAATACCTCCTTGACAACATACGGGCCTTCCGAGTTAGGAGCAAATTTTCCCTTGGATTGATCTTGGTTGTCAATGATCTTCTTTAAAACCAAGTCATGTTGTTTGAAATGCCGTAGTCGGACTTTTCTATTGTAGGATCATGCGATCCTTTGTTGATATAACTGACCATGGAAGATAGTCGCGATTCGCCTTTCATCTATTAGAGACAATTGGTGATACCTGTCTTGTACCCATTGGTCTTTCTCCAGTTGAGCATCCATCAACACTCGAAGGGATTCCATTTCCACCTTTATGGGGAGCACTACTTCTATCTCATAGGCTAATGAGTAGGGGTTGCCCCAGTGGAAGTACGCATTGAAGTTCTGTAGGCTAATAAAGTCAGAGGCAAGAGGTCAGGCCATCCTTTATGATTGGCAGGCATTTTCTGCATGATCTTCTTGATGTTTTTATTAGCCACTTCAACCGAACCATTCATCTTTGGATGGTAGATGACGAAGTTAAGGTGTTTGATGTGGAATTTACTGCATAACTCCTCCATCATTTTGTTGTTGAGGTTCTTAGCATTGTCTAACATAATGACCTCTGGTTGTCCATATCAACAGATGACATTATTTCTGATGAAAGAAATGATGACTTCTTTGGTAACCCTGGGGAAGGAGGCTGCTTCTATCCATTTGGTGAAGTAGTCGATTATGGTGAATATGAATCGATGTCCATTTTTGGCTTTAGGCTCGATGGGCCCGATCACGTCCATTCCCCACATTGAGAAGGGACATGGTGAACTCATATTATGGAGTTCCCTTGGAGGGGCGTGGATAGCATTCCCATTAATCTGGCATTAATAGCACCTCTTGACGTGATCATCACAGTCAGCTTTAAGCGTAAGCCAATAATGCCCTGTTCTGAGGATTTTCTTAACAAGTAGGGGTCCACTCATGTGTGGGCCACATACTCCACCATGGATCTCATCCATGAGCCTCTGAGCTTGGTCTTTGTCCAGACATCTAAGGAGACCTAATCCTGGATCCTTTTGTAGAGTGCATCTCCGTTCAGGTAGAATTTCATAGCAAGTCGATGGATCCGCCTATTTTTAGTCAGGCTCGCCTCAGCGAGTGTAGATCCATATCGTAGATACTCCTTGATATGTTGATACCAAGGGTTGTGGATGGAAGGTAGCTCATCCGATACTTCTCCAACATAGTTCCCATAAGCTGGGGCCTTTTGCAGGGAAAATATGATGCTTGACATGTTTTCCTTGTCAGGTATGTGAATCAAGGAGGCCAACGTTGCTAGTGCATCTGCAAAGTCATTCCTATTACGAGGAATATATAGAAAGGAGATTTCTTCGAACTCCAAAGCCATCTATAAAACTTATCGATGGTAAGGCAGCAAATGTAGTTCCTTGGTTTTATAGATTCCTGTGGATTGTTTAATTACCAACTCTGAATCCCCAAAGATAGTTAACCGCCTGATGCCCATTGAACGGGCAAGTTTTATCCCATGATCTGACCTTTCATACTCAAATTTGTGTTGTTGGTGTTGACAAACTACAATTTGACGGCGACGAGATACTGCTCCCCCGTACCAAACATTAGAACTGCTCCAGCTCCAGAGCCTTCTGTGTTAACAGCTCCATCAAAATACATTCTTTATGTGTGGAATGCATCGTACTGATGGTATTGTTGAACTGCCATTACCTCTTCATCGGGAAAATATATTTCTAAGGGTTTATAATCCCACAGCAGAAAGCGGCGACGCTTAATCCGCAATTCCTTGACCTTTGATGACTTTTAAATCACGTAGACGATGTCAAATTGTTGTAGGATCAACTGCCATCTGGACAGCCGACAATTTAGTATGGGCTTACTGAACACGTACTTGAGAGGATCCATACGGGATATGAGATGCGTTGTGTGACCATGGAGGTAATGTTGTAACCTCATAGAAGCCCATGCTAAAGCACAACAAGTCTTCTCAATCAGAGTGTACTTGTGTTCACTGCTGCTGAATCTTTTGTTGAGGTAATAGATAGCTCGTTCTTAGCCTCTATCGTCTTTTTGCCCCAGCATACAGTCCATGGCATTGTCATTAATGGACAGGTACATGCACAGGGGAACATCATCCCTGGGTGGTACCAAAATAGGAGCGTTAACCAGATGTTCTTTGATTGTAAGGAAGGCTTTCTGACACTCATCGTTCCATTTCATGGAGAAGTTCTTCCTTAACAATTTGAAGATGGGCTCACAGGTTGCTGTGAGTTGAGAAATAAACCTGCTAATGAAGTTGATTCTTCCCAAAAATCTTCGTATTTCCTTCTCTGTCTGAGGAATGGGCATTTACTTGATGGCCTAGATTTTTGTGGGATCCAGCTCAATCCCTTTGTGGCTGACTAGAAAACCTAGTAACTTGCCTGATTTGACACCAAAGGCACATTTGGCTGGATTCAACTTCAAGTTGTACTTACACAACCTGTTGAATAACTTCTAAGATGTTCTAAGTGGTATTCCTCCCTTCGGGACTTGACAATGATATCATCCACATAGATCTCTATCTCTTTATGCATTAAATTGTGGAAAAGAGCCATCATAGCTCGTTGGTAGGTTGCCCCAGCATTGATGAGGCCGAATGACAACCGTCTGTAGCAGAATTTTCCCCAAGGCGTGATGAAAGCAATTTTCTCACGGTCCTCCTCAGCTACTATAATTTGATGGTACCCCGTAAAGCAATCAGCAAAGGAGTACATGTTGTATTGAGCAGTATTGTTAATGAGAATGTGGATAAAAGGTATGGGAAAGCTATCTTTAAGGCAAGCTTTGTTCAGATCCCGGTAATCCACACAAACTCGCACCTTTCCTCCTGGTTTAGGCACGGGAACAATGTTGGATATCCACTCCGGATATGTAGACACCATTATAATGCTAGCTTGAAATTGTTTCACAATTTCTTCTTTAACCTTTAAACTCCACTCAGGTTTCAATCGCCTGAGTTTCTGCCTAACTGGTTTAAATCCCTCTTTAATGGAAAGGCGATGAAGAACAATGTCAATGGAAAAACCCACCATGTCTTTGTGAGAACATACAAACACATCCTGGAATTGGGTTAGTAGCACAACCATGTCATTCCGTTGGTTTGGGGTGAGTTCTGAACCAATCTGGATTAACTTAGGGCTTTCTAAGGTTCCAAGATTGAAAGAAGTGGTTTGGTCAAGGTTGGGTTTAGGTTTGTCTACGACCCATTCCTTAATCTCCTGAGGTGTCTCAATGTCCTCTTGTATTTTCATCAAGTCTGAGTCCAACTGTGCATTAAAGTTACAGTTCTTATGGAGAAAAGGCACCTCATTAGCAAGTACAGACACATCTAAATTCAGAGTCCTGAAACAAAATGTGATTTCACTTAATATATGAAACTGTTTAATCATACACAAGCGTTAACATGTACTGATAAAATAACTGCTAATACTGTATAGAAAAGTAAGCAATTAAAGTTATCTACAGGGCAGAGGGATTTTCTGCCCAGTTTACCCTCGTCGACCAATGCATGGAGTGTTGCTCCAATTGTCGAGGGCAAAGTCCTGATGGACTATAGTGATGGAGGGGCTGTCATCGTCCTCCTTCTCCCGAATGATGACCATAACATTTGGGCAATCATCGTCTGGGGTATATCTGTTTGTATGTTCATCGTTGACAATGATGCGTATGCCTGACATCATCAAGGAGATGTCATGTTTATGTTTCCGCTCCCTTTCTTCCACTTCGGGATCAGGAATCAGCACCTCTTTTGCTTTGAATGGTACTGGTTTGGGAAACAGCATAGCCATAACATGGGCTGGCACCTTTACCGGAGACTGTATCCGCTCATGAGGTGCAGATAGAGAAAATCACCGTGTGACAGAAGCTTAAGGAACCTGCTTGTGCTTATGAGGATTCCTGTGACTGGAACTGGCAGAATAGCCTAGTCCTGATGTCCCAGTTTGACTGGACACATAAATAGGGTGCTTAATACCCTGCTTATCTTTACCAAGCCCTTGTCCAAGCTGATGACCCAATGACATCATTTCTTGAGTGGCCGACATAACTTCGACGGAAATCTTAGGTACGGGAAGTGACGCTCCAATAGGATGGTATTGTGTGTTACTTACTTCCAAAGTATGAAAACTGGCCAGCTCAACTTCTGAATTGAAGCTGATGATTGGTAGATTTCCTTGTTTAGGACATTCTGGCTCAGCATTGATAGTGACTAGGTTATTGTTGACAATGTATTTGAGTTGTTGATGTAGTGTAGAAGGAACGGCTCCAGCCATGTGGATCCATGGTCTCCCCAATATCAGGTTGTATCATGAATCTATCTTGAGGACGTGGAAGGATACATTGAATGTATTTGGACCAATCACAATTGGCAGCTCAATCTCTCCAACAGAATTTTGTCGGGATCCATCAAAAGCTTTGATAATCATATGGCTACTTCGAATCCTTTTGAGATTGACGTTCATCTTCACCAAGATGGCATAAGGACAAATATTCAGAGACGAACCTCCATCTATCAGAACTCCAGCTAACAAATACCCGGAGGACAAAACTGCAATGTGCAATGGCTTGCAATGACCGGTCCCTTCGGGAGGTGTGTCGTCATCAGTGAAGGATATCACATTGTTGTTGAAAATGTGATCAACCATATGTTGAAATTTTTCTGCATCCACTAATTTTGGCAAGTTGGCTTCTTCCAAAACCTTTAATAAAATCTTTCTATGATCTTCGAAAGAGAAAACCAAGTCCAGTATTGAGATCTGATGTGGAGCTTCTCTTAAGCTTAGAACCACCTTGGCTTCATTATGACCCATAATGCAGAGGAATTTTTCAATCTTCTCCATGGGAATCTTCCCCTTTGCTTTGAAGGTGGGCTTCATAACCCGCTAAGGAAGATACAATGGATTTTTCTTCGACACTATAGCAGTAGTATGAGATGTGGATCCTTCAACTTCCCCATAATTCCATGGGACTTTGTGTAAGCTGACAACAGGATATTGTGGTCTGAATGGTAAAGAATTTGGCTCTGGTGCAGCCAGTTTCAAAGGATTGTAAGTTCCTTTGAGTTGAATTGCTTGTATAAGAAATACTTTGACAGTATCATCAGCCTCAGCGGATATGACTACTATTAATCCCTTCCATTTGGTAGGACATGTATTTCCACTCTCAAGTAGCACAGTGTCATCGTCTGTCAATTGCAGGACACCGCTATCAATTAGATTCTGAATAAGGTGGCGGAGTGCCCAACATTCTTCTGTGTTGTGACCGCGAGAAGTTGAATGATATTGACATACTCCATCAGAGTTGAACCGTCTTGAAGGTCGATTAATTGGAGGTAGAAGGGAGGTAATTCTTCCTTCGTTGATTAGCATTTGAAATATCTCCTCCATAGGTTGGCCCATGATGTAAATTCCCTTTGATTGGCAAAATCCCGACGGGCTTTAGCATTTGCTCTCTTTGCAACCTTATCCTCCATAGCTTTGCTTTTTGAGGGTGATGGTGGAGCATTCATAACAAAAGGAAGGAGATAGGCATGCTCCTGGCTGACTAATTGGCGTGTGACTTAATGCTGATGGGTCACCAGTTCTGCCAATTGTTCAATTTTTTTGCAAAGAGCTTTCATCTTGCTTTCCATAGCAAATTGGAACTTTGCGTAATCCCATTTGTCAACACCATCTTTGATGGTTTGGGATGATTCACTGTTAAAGCTGGAACTCTGTCCAGTGCTCCAACTAATCATGTTGACCTCTTCTTCTTTGTGTTGAGGAAGAGGATTGTTTTGCACATGAGGTTGGTCTAGTTTGGTGACCATGATCTCACCGTTGTCTATCAAATCTTGGATCTTGTGTTTCAAGGCACAACAATCTTGAGTATCATGTCCAGGTGCTCCGGCATGATAAGCACACTTCCGAGTAGCATTGAAACCCCTCCCATTAGGGTTGGCTGGTGGAAGAAGACGTGTAATTTTCTTCTGAGTAGTCAGAAGAGCAAGAATATTCTTGAGCGAGTCCCCTAAGGGTGTGAACATTCGAGGGCGCTTTGCATCTCCACCTTTAGGCAATAGAGGGTTTGAAGACTGTGCTTGGAAAGGGGAGTAGTTTCTCCTCTGTATAGGCATGTTCTGACTGCCTTTTAGACCTTGTAGTATCAAGGAAACATCCTCCTCTTTCTTTTTATGGACCCTCCAAGGGTTGTTTCCATAAGATCCAGACTGGATGTGCTCAGCAACTGCTTTAAGAGCGGCTAGGTCTTTAATCTTACTGGACTTCAATCCCATCTCAGCCATCTCTCCGTGCTTAATCATTTTAGAGAATGGTTTGCCAATACCTGCTAAGAGTCTCTCTCATAGAAAGGAGCTTCCTATATGTCTATGAAAGTCATGACCATTTCTGAATCTGTCATGGAAGGAATAACTTGAGCAGCAAGGCGCCTCCACCTTTGAGCATACTCTTTGAAAGACTCATTAGACTGTTTCTTGACCTTGGTAATTTGGTACCGATCAAGAGCCATCTGAGATTGAAACTGTATTGAGTGAGGAAGGAGTGAGCTAGCTCTTCCCAGCTATGGATCTTTGAGTTATCTAATCTGGTATTCCATGAACGGGTTTCTCTAGTCAGACTCTTCTGAAACAGCTGCATTCTGAGCTTCTCGTTTTTCGCATAAGATCCAAGTTCTCTAATGAACACTTTTAAATGTGTATAGGGATCCCCTAATCCATCATACTTTTCAAAGTCAGGGGTTTAGAATTTCTCTAAATAATGAACACCAGGGAATATGCAAAGGTCAGCATATGAAACACTTCCATGTGTTCCAATCCCTTTGAGAGCACGGATAGTTTCCTCCATTTGAAGGACCTTCTTCCTGATATCACCGGTGTCTAGATCTCCTTTGAGATGGGTTCTTTTAGGGTCTTTGTTGGCTGTATCCAACTGAGGTTCTGGATTTATTTTATTCAAACCTTGTGTCCCTCCTTGTGTAGAGGTTTCTGTATGTGTAGGCATCTTTGTACCTTGAATAGACTGATGCAATTATTTTAGCAGAACAGCAAAATCTGTAATTTGTTTACTCAATCCGTCAAATTCTTCTCGAGAAACGACATTAGACTGGTCAGAAGAAGACATGATTGGTTGTAGGCTCGTGGCCTTTTTGGATTTTGAGCGGGTAACAGGCTCAATTGTTTTCCTACAAAAGACTTATGTAGTTTAGTCTTAGGGATAATGTAAATGCTATAATAATGTGCCCATTTTAGGAATATTGTCCTGCAAAAATGGGTGTTATTTGATAACATGTCATGTATGCACAAATATTCTTCATATTTTCCATTACATAAAGATGAACATGGAATAAAATTACAAGTAAATGCTTTTATAAGTAATTGAAAATGGAAAGCATGAAGAGACTTCCCTCCGTGTTTGGTTTATCAGAGGTTGACCTATCTTAGGGTTACTCACGCGGCTTTTTGGCATGAAGGTCCCCAGATCATCGCAATCTACTTGACAGGAAGTTAATCCGGTCTTTCAAATGGAGCGAATCTGGGTGGTGCCTTTCCTGAGCCTCATTGGAATTAATCTCCCTACAAGTCCAGTAATCAAACACCGACAAGATAACCTTCTGTTGGAGGAACCACACAACATACATTCACATACAACGTGTCTCACCGTTTATGAAAATGATGACATGTGCAAGGCACTAATATCACATATAGATATTTTGCAGTGCAGTAATTAAAATGCATTCGTACACATTCATCATAAATGTAAATGCAACATTCACACACAAGCATATAACAGTTTTAAAAAGCTTGTAATAATGGCTTAAGCCCTCTTACTGGTGTCCCTAGCAGAGTCGCCACCTGTCGACGTCGGGATTTTTATTTGTCCCTTTTCGTTACTTGTTCTTTGGTGTTCTCATGTTAGGTGAGATTTATTTTAAAAAATAAGTGAAAAAGGTCCGACATGTGTAATGTCAACGATGGACTGTTAAGAGTCGCCCGTTCGTGTTTTTAACTGGTTGCACCAACGCAACCGAGAAAAGGTTTGCACATTGACCCAGTGATGTGACACTGCTAAACGGGTCTATGAAATCGAGATTCATTTGGGTTGGGGGGCTTCATTATGCGGAGGGAAGGTGTTAGGCACCCCCCCGACATCCGTGTTGCCACGGTGACCACCACTTTTCAAGAAACTGTTATATGAATGTGTGTGTGTGTATGTGTGGATCAATGTGCAATTATTTGGAAGTAGTGCGAGGCCTCGTTCACACCTATATACAAAGGGTCTGAATTTATAGAAAAATTCAGTTTTAAACAAGATATAACAATGAAGTTTTGTAAAAAGAGGTTTTTCAAACCCTGTGCTCAATAAGAATTGAGACCTTCTCATACTTCCATTTTATTATTAAATGTTCGGCTTGTTTGCTTTTATTTTCGAGATGCGAGGCATCTTCGAGAAAATAATATATAGCAGTGCCGAACTCCTCATGGGCATGACAACCATCCAAGGAAATTCAAACACTGTAAATAATATACAAGCTACTTACAGCTGAAAATGTTCATCATGGGAACCGAATCAGATTGAATCTGTGATCACATGATACCGCAGTTTATATGAAAAGCAGTAAGCAGTTATATATATAAAAGATGTAAATATATATATACAGACATGATCAACGACCACAAAACACCTCCATGGGGGATCAGAAATGTAAATATATATATATATATATATATATATATATGACATGATCAACCACCACGAAGCACCTCTATGGGGATCCAGAAAAGTAAATAAAGCAGTAAATTGTGATCAACCGCCACGAATTAAACTCCAAGCGGGACTAAATGTAAATAAAAAGGTAAAAGGCCTCAAGTAAACTCCGTGCTTTGGCGAAATGTAAATATATATATATATATATATATATATATATATATATATATATAAAAGCAAGTAAACGCTCCAGACATAAGTCTAGGCTCAATCGAGGCATACCTCGATAATGTTAGTCCATATATAAAATATATACATATATAAGTATATATATATATATAGACATAAATGAAAACCACGGACCAAAGTCCGGGTAAACGCACATAACACGACTCTCAATTTGTAGAATAGTGTGTGCAAAGATGAAGAGAAAGGCTTTATAGAGTGTGAGAAGGCTTACAGTGGGCTGCCAAAGCAGGCTTCTATGACTCTAGATGGATAAACACTCAGCTCCCGCCGGTAAAAATGTAGCTATATGTGAGCTAACAGGTGTTTAAAATGAGAAAACACTCAATATAGGGTGTGTACAAAGTAAATTAGACAGGGCTTCCTCGCCTTTTTTTTAAAATGGCCACCCCAAGCCCTCTATTTATTGAGGGGGGAGCCGCAGGTGTACCTGTGGTAACCGCAGATGCACTGCTTGGCCCGGGTGCCCAGTTCCATGGTCTCTCACTGTCTCAAGACGTATACACTCGTGCACTGTGATGTCTGCTCAAACTTATAGAACTTCAATCCTAGCATCCGAACGAGGTATACAAGACCATCTTCGGGCTGCTTTTGTTGAGAGTTATGCAATGACATGGGATTAGAGGTTGTACGAAGTCAGGAAGAGGGGACTATGCCCATGGTCTTCAAGCTTCAAATTCTATCTGGTGTGCTGCCATACGTAATAGTCACTCGGGATTGGAACTCCTTGGCTCTTGTGGGACATTGTTGTATGTATGTATGAAGTGTTGAGATGGCGCATTGGGATTGAGGTGACAAGATGACAATTTGATTCCTCACCGGGGTTATCTCCGGATTGAGCTGATAGCAGACGTTGCTCAGGGTTACATCTGAGATTGGACTACTGCAAGTGTTTGAATTCTGCAAAGTCATCTGTAAGTGTGCCTGTCTTCCTGGTATTAGATCCGGGTCTTTGGTATGAGTGCCTCAGCAGGAGGTCTGAGATTGAAGCTGATCGCATGCATTTAAAACAAGCATTTATGGAGTTATCGCCGAAACTGCAACAACATTCCTTGGGGTTATCTCCAAGGATGAAACTAGGGGTTATCTCTGAGGTTTGAAATTGATACTCCTTGTGTGTTTCAGGGTTAAGACCGAACTTCCAAAGAGTATCCAGGAATGGATGTGAGCCGCCTTCCGTGGTTATCTCCGAGCGAATCATTAGTGTTTATGCCCTGAGGCCAATTATTTGATATAATTGCTTAACATTTTGATATTATATTTGATTGAATAAATATATGATTTTATTATGGTTTTATTTACTGCGTTATATAAATGTTAACATAATAAAATTCCTTAGAATAGTGATACAAATTATATAGTTTCAAGTATGTGACTTGAACATGAGATTATATAATTATAATTAGTATCATTGTTCTTAAATGTCCCTAGTCGAGTATTATTGTTGATGGGACAACAATGATGCATTGAGACTAGTATGTGGATTGACTGATGACCAAATCTCATTGGTCATAATTAAATATATGAGATATTAAGTCAATGCATAGGAACATGTTAGAGAACGATGTAATCGATGTGGACCCACCATAAGAATTCTATATGGAGCATTATGCGAAGTGTCATTAGCAATTCTTATAGTGATAATGATGTAATGGTCCTCCTTGGGCACCAAATCACTATATTACTACACGAATTTATATACTTTGATATCATCAAATGTCACCTTTAATAGGGTGGACTATAAAGGTGATTATTGGGTACATCATGAATCGTGTGAGGAATATGAGTGATCTAGATGGAATTTAACCTTCCTATATATTAGGGGTGATATCCATAGGCCTCTTGATTGAGTAGGACTATGAAATGCATGGCCATGCTCAAATAGTGATTTGTTTCATATAGTCTACTCATTGATAAAGAAAACTCAGATTAAATTATGAAGAGTATGACACATTCCATGACTCGAGTTTAATCTAGGATATTAAGGTTAAAAGGATTAAATTACATTGAAACATTGGTCACGAAAAGGTTGCATCGAATCATCGATCTTATTATTACTTGGGTAGCAGTGATGCATTACTAGATGCCGCTCACTATTTATAATTTTATAATATGATTTTAAAATTATTGCCAACATAATAATAACCTATAGGGTCACACACATAGAACATAATTTTAAGAGAATTAATTTAAATTATAAATATTTAAATATATCAATATGATTGATAGTATTTAAATTACGAATTTAAATTAATAGGATAATTTATATATAGGTATATTAATTAAGTAAGACTTAATTGATATATATATATATATATATATATATATAAATTCGGATTTTATTAAATTAGGTTTTAAATAATATTTTTTAATGGCTATATATATGATATGTAGCAGCCATTTTAGGTATTATTCATAAACTGAAAACCCTAGTCGCTCTTAGAGAGAGACTAGAGAGAAACAAGTTCTGAAAATCCTCATCCTTGGTGGATAGTACCACGGTTCCTTCTTCTGCAGATCGTAGGATGATTCTCGGAGCGTTCGTGTGGATACCGTAGAGGCGCGATTCATTTGGATTGCGTTGGAGATTCGAGCGCATCAATTTCAGTATCACAATCGGTATAATTTATAACCACTAAGTTAATTGATTTTCACATGGATCCTATTTAGGGTTTCGGAATTGCCTTAAATTGTTCTTTTTTTCGCTTGGTTTTTGTGCCGAAAACCCTTCAGAATCTGCCCTCCTGCAATGTCAGTAACAGGTGTGCAGAAAATTTCGAGTGTCTACAATAAGTGAATTACAAAAGTTAGAGGGGAATAATGCAAACTTAGAAAACTTTAGGGGTACTAAAGTGTAATAAGTTAAATCATCTGGACCATTGGTGGTGGTTTTAATAGTAAATCAATCTAGATCGTCGATGGTGGTTTTAATAGTAAATCAATCTGGACCATCGGTGGTAGTTTTAAAAGTAAATCAATCTGGACCGTTGGTGGTGTTGTTAAAAGTAAATCAATTTGGACCGTCGGTGGTGGTTTTAAAAGTAAATCAATCTGGACCGTCGGTGGTGGTTTTAAAAGTAATCAATATGGACCGTCCGTTCTAATAGTAAATCAATCTGGATCGTTCATGAATTAGTTATTATTTAGTCATTTCTCCTATAAATAGAAGCTTAATTCTTCTTTCATTCTCACAAATTCACTGAGATTCACAAGAGACGCTATAGAGAGAGAAACTATAGAGAGTTAAAAGAAGAGTATTCTACTACTTCACTATTGCAGTATCCAGCTTTCTACTAAGGTAAGGGGTATTATTTCTTTCATATTCATAAGGAATACTATTTTTCGTATTCATCCTTTAATATGTCTAATAACTTTGTCTCACGCCAGATTACGTGCATCGTATAACAGGTGAAAATCCATTTGCAGTCTCGTATGTTATTTCTTTTCATATTCTTAAATCTAAACTTACTATGGTAAGTATTTCTTCTATAATCCTTGAAATTAGTGGAATATTCTTGAGTTTTGCGCTTCATCCAGTATCGTTTTATTGGAATATTGATATGAACTTTCTTAGTAAATATCAATATTTTCACCCGGGGTACTATTCATGGGTTACTATTCACCTGATTATTATTCACTATAATATTATTCACTTGGGTATTCGGGGCACTTTTCATGTCGGGGTACTATTCACAAATTACTATTCACTCAATATTATTCACTCGAGTATTCGGGGCACTTTTCATGTCGGGGTACTATTTACGGGGTACTATTCCTGAAATACTATTCACAGTATACTATTCACGGGGTACTATTCACCGAAAAATTTATTTCTTTTTTGTCCAAATTATTTTTGATACATGGATATTATTCTTGAATTTTACTCCACAAAGCAGTATCATGTTAACAATTTGGACATTATTGAATTCTGGATAAATTAAATTATAAATCTTTAAAAATTTATCCTTTGCTTTCTTTTAATTGAATTCTTATATCATTGTCATCATCCTCGTGCTTATATTGTGATGAAAGTCATCTTTGGCTTACCACTACAAGAAAATGCTCTAACAGAGACCAAAAATATCAACGACCGCACTTCCGGTCGCAGATATGATTAGTAACAACCGACAGTAGCGACTGCACGTGAATATGGTCGCTAGATTATAGTAGCGACCGAACCCGATAGCTAAGTGGTCGCTGCTGTAATTTTACCTCCAAAAAATTGGCAGGAAATGTTGGCGCGTTACTTTTTTGCGACCACTCACCATCAGCGACCGCATTCGGTTGCTGATATTTCACATCATGAAATATTAGCGACCGCATACGATCGCTGATGCCGGTCACTGATCTTTTTAATCTATCAGTCTTTTGCTCGGCAGTAGTAGAATCAGAAAGGAAAAAAAAGAGGGAGACCGAAAAGCGAGAAGAGGAAGAAGGGGGAAAAGAGGGAGAAGGAACTTGTGGTTGCTGTCGCGCGATTGGGTTGGTGCTACTCCTTCAATTGGTGTAAGGTACCAAATTTTATCACAAATATTTGATATAATATATATATATATATATATATATATATGTGTGTGTGTGTGTGTGTGTGTGTGTGTGTGTATTATGTTATGTTTGAATATTTGGGTTTTTCTTCTTCTTTTCGTCTACTGTAGCTTGTGGGTTTCGATTCAATGCAATTTTTTGTTAATTTATGTGATTCAAATGTTTAATTGAATGGATTAGTCTCCAATGTTAGTATAATGGGTTAGTCTCCAATGTTAATATTTTTTGTATAATGGGTTAGTCTCCAATGTTAATATTATTGTTTATTGAATATTCCTATGCTACTGCTTCTTTTGATTATTTTTCCTCTATTTTTGATGAATATGGGCCAATTCATTGTCATTGAGTAAGATGTTTCGTTATCTTGTTTAGAATATATGTATGGATTTGTAGGCTTTTATAGAGGGATTCCAAGTAATAACTAAGAAAGTCTATTTTTTTTTTAATAATTCAGATGTTTAGGGATCGTGGTTATTAGGAATAATTTTTACGAGTAGATCTTAACCGATAGTGTATGAATTTTATATTGGTATTCTAGTATATTAGGATATTCTATTCTTGAGTGAGATTAATGACATTAGCAAGCCTGTGTAGACTTAGCTTATAGTCTTAGTTCCTCCGTCAAACTTCAAGTTCTAGAGGGATTTTGTCAACGCGCCCCATTCTTATCTTTCTTCTCTTTTTTTTTGTAAAAAGTAAAAACTTGTGTCACAAAAGATGATGACTCCTTATTTCCAATCTGACGCAGTTAGAATATATCTAACTGGAAGGTATAAATTTGTATCACAAAAACATCGAACTTATAGCCAATCTAACTGCTTTGTATATCGAAAAAGCACCATGTACATGAAGGTAGCACATACACTTAATGTGTTTATATACCTTAATAAGAAAAGGATTTATTATTGCTATAAATGTATATTCATGAGTGAAGAACAAAATATAATTAAAGAAAAAAAGAAGAGGAGATGATATCGAATTGAATTAGTTGCACTTACATTAATAAATGTCAAACCACTAACATTGGAGTCTAATATCCAATTGGTGTTGTTAAATGATGTAGGGATTTTAAACTAAGTGATCCACTAAAGCCTAATAAGGGACTGTTGAGTGATGGGTTGGGCTTGGCTTGGGGTCATGAGGCCACATCGAAGTTACCGCCAAGCTTAGCCAAACCTCACGGGGCCAAGCCAAGCTTGGCTATCGGCATGGTCAGCTATTGGGGGGGGGATTTTAAGACAAAATAGACAGTGCTAGGGAACTGTTACTGCAATAGAGAAGGTATCTAGACACATTTGGTCAATAAAGAGGTTGTTTTTGCTATAATAGAAAAATAAGGGTATTTAACACTTATGTATACAAGAATAAAACTACAATATGTTATAGAAGCTATAAATTGCTCAACCAAGTTATGAATATCCCAAAACATAAAAGATTATAGAAAGAGACTATTTTGGGTATAATCTTAAAACATGTTAGCCGCCTTAGCACACTAGTTGATATGAATGAATCTCCAAGATACTCAAAAGTTGTATAAATGAGTTAGCAAACTCTGATATAAAGCTAGCATGAACGAAATACCTTATGCATTCACTTTTTACTGCTTTACTTTGCATTTATTCATTATTGTTTTGGTCTTATTGTATTGGAAATTTGTATATTTCTCTTGGTTTGTGTCTTGGGTGCCAAGAAATGACCATATATGCATGCCGTTGTGCATGTGGCTAGTCCATATTATAGGGGAGACTCAAGCATTTTTTTTTTGGCCTGAGTGAGTCTAAACATTTATAATATTAACGAGCTAATCATATGCTTACAATTATGCTCAATTTATATGCTTACTAGCTAATATGCTCAAGTCATATGCTTACAAGTATGCTTAAATGTTAATCATATGCATAGCTAGTATGCTCAAGTCATATGGTTACAAGTATGCTCAAGTCATATATGCTCTCAAGTCATATGCTTGGAAGTATGCTTAAATGTTAATCATATGCATGGCTAGTATGCTCAAGTTATATGGTTACAAGTATGCTCAAGTCATATGTTTACAAGTATGCTTAAATGTTAATCATATGCATGCTTACAAGTATGCTCAAGTCATATGTTTACAAGTATGCTTAAATGTTAATCATATGCTTACAAGTATGCTCAAGTCATATGGTTACAAGTATGCTCAACTCATATGCTTACAAGTATGCTTAAATGTTAATCATATGCATGCTTACAAGTATGCTTAAATGTTAATCATATGCTTACAAGTATGCTCAAGTCATATGGTTACAAGTATGCTCAACTCATATGCTTACAAGTATGCTTAAATGTTAATCATATGCATGCTTACAAGTATGCTCAAGTCATATGGTTACAAGTATGCTCAAGTCATATGTTAACATTTATAATGTTGTCTGTAGTAGGTACCGTGGAATCATGGACCTCTATTTAGACCGTAGTTGGATGGCACGACGAAAGTCAAGTGCCCAGATAGGTGCTACAACTGAATTTAGAGTTGGTTGCCAAGTGTTTTTGGAGTATGCGTATAGTCACCCGGAATGTATGAATGGTAAGTCGCAGATACGATGTCCATGTTTGAAGTGTAAGAATGTAAATTATATGGACAGAGACGTTGTAAACTATCATTTACTTGTTTTGGGGTTCATGAAAAATTACGAAGAATGCTGGTGGGCACATGGGCAGAGAAGAGATGGTGGCATCACAGAAGTACACAATTCGGGCAGTCGTACTCATCGAATGAATGAAATGGTTCATGATATTGCAGGGCCAGATTTTGATTGGGAACAAGGCAGAGATCAACTTATGAATTCTGATGCCAAAGACTTCTTTAAGTTATTAGACGAGGGTAGCGAGCCATTGTGGCATGGTTGCACCAAACACAGTGCATTGTCTGCAGTGATGGTTATGAATCTGCAACACGTATACAAGATGATTCTGAACCAGACATTGACACTTGAACAAATGAAATGTATGTTTAGCATTACATGTTTTTTATATCATTGTCATGTTTATGTACTAAACTATTTAGATGCAACTTTTGTTTATTGTCATTTTATATTCATATATATACATGTTTATATCACTGTCATGTTTATGTACTAAACTATTTAAATGCAACTTTTGTTTATTGTCATTTTATATTCATATATATACATGTTTATTTCACTGTCATGTTTATTGTCATATATACATGTAATCAAATATGACTCATAATAACATCTTGAAATTTGTAATATACTGAGATGGCTTTCAAGCAAGTAAGAAAAAGCGCATGACTTGGGTAGGGGGCCTAATCATGTGCCCAAGGCCCCTACTAATCCGGATGATCGGATTCTTATTCAGATTCACCCTCCTCCGAATAGCACGTACGTCCCACATATATCATTTATATATAAGCATTTAAGATTCTAATACAAGATATATAGAACTTAGATGTAAATTGCTTTAATATATCTACTTATCGTTGATGTAAATTGTTGTATATTATAGTGATATTTCAGATAATAAGATCGTCAAGATCAACAAAACCATAAACATGAGTATGACATAAAAAATAACTAGGAATTAAGTTTATCCATAATTCAATCAATAATTCATGTATAATTGTATACTGGTAATGTTTTGATTGGTATTATATTGGTAATGTATATGGGTCTGAATTTTTTACTGCTTTAATTTGCATTCAATCGTTATTGTTTTGGTCTTATTGTATTGAAAATTTGTATATTTCTCTTGGTTTGTGTCTTGGGTGCCTAAAAATGTCCATATATGCATGCCGTCGTGCATGTGGCTAGTCTATAATGTAGGGGAGACTCTGGCGAATTTTTTTTAAGTATTATAAGTATAAGTTTGAAAATGTTCATAAGTATTATAACTTAGATGTAAATTGCTTTAATATATCTACTTATCGTTGATGTAAATTGTTGTATATTATAGTGATTTTTCAGATAATAAGATCGTTAAGTGCATATCACAAATTGTGTTTACGAAATTGGCCTACACACGTGATTACGTATGTAGCACACCTATCACCCACAAGGATGTTGTTTGGGCTAAATTTCAGGTATGTTTTTTTTAATTATGACAGATAATATAATATTCAAAGGATAATTGTTTAGTAATGTTATTATTGTTGTTTTATTTGCAGAAACGGTATAGATAGGAGGACACGCGGGCTTCAGTGATATAGACATTATTCTGACAAAAGTGCGCGGTCCGTACCAAAGACAATTTGAACAAAAAAAGACAAAAAGCCCTTCACAATGCCGAGATCGACCATCCAGGCCAGGGAGAGGATTACATGCACGAGCATAGCCCCTGGTGGTGCACCCAGTCCATATGGGCTGAGATGTGTGCCCAATAGAGAGTCGAGAGTCGGGTGAAAAGACGAAAAGACTACCGCCACTGTGATCCTCTAAAAATTCGATGGCGAAAAGGCTAAAGGAACATACAAGGGCGGCAGTATTTCACAGTTGCAGCATATCACTGCTAGTGTACGTATTTACAAGTTTTAATATGTTTACAATCATGAATTGTAGAAAATATCACATTTTTACTTAGTAATATTGTGCTATTTTTTGTATAGGAGTCTCAGTCTCAAGGTCAGCCTATCCATTGGCTGGATGCGTACATGGCCACCCATGATGGTCTACCTGATGCTATCCAGATAGCGATAATAAGTTTTAACAATTTGATCTTGTTTATCAATGCTTACAGAATTTATTTTTAACTATTTAATCGTTAACATAATGACAGGATACTTATAAGCGTTTATTGAATGAGCGCTATCCTGAAGGCACTCCACGTCCGCCTATTGATCAAGAGTTATGGGAGAGTGCGTCTGTTGTAAAGAAGAACTACATTAAAGGTCAAGGACAATGACGACGCCCATCCTTCAGTGGCTCAGGTTTCTCTTCTACCCAGTCTTCACAGTCATCAAGCCATCCAGCTGTTCATACTCCGGCTGACTGTGTGAGAGCTATATGTCGAGATCGAGATCTTCCAAGATACTCAAGTGCATCCGGGGCTCTGAGTCCCGAGGAGTTAGTCAGAGCGATGATGCAGCGATGAAGCAGGATAGCATGGGGATGGCGACGAGGTATAAAATCAATTTGTTGTATGTATTGTCATAATATATACCAGTATCAACATAGTTACTATATTTGTAACTTATTTTATTATTTTGTTAATTACAGGGTGATCAAGGAGGCGATGATGCTTGGCGTACTCGCTAGAGATCGCTTTTGTAGTTATAGTATAAGTTTGTACTTGTATATTCATTCTTTGGATGTTTGTATGTTACTTAAACAAGTTTTGAAATGTTATTATATTTATTCAAATCATATTAGTTTTTAAAGGTTTATATACTAGTTTGGTGTATGTGTTGGTGGACGATGGATGTTTATATTGTTGTGTATGCTATTTATCTTGTTGTGTATGTGTGTTGGGATAAAGCAGGTACAAAACAGGTACAGGTTTTTGGGAATTCTGCAAAACAACAAAAATCTGGTTTTTATTTTTTTCCATATCAGCGACCGCATGCGGTCGCTGATAGTTATTAGCGATGGCTAAACAATTGAGGGTATCAGCGACCGCCTACGGTCGCTGATAGTGGTCGCTGCCACGTGGACCTCGTCAGCTTTGGCCCTGGACCATGCTAACTCAACTTAGCGACCGGATTTGTCATTTCGGTCGCTCATATCAGTCGCAGATATATCGGTCGCTAATAGTGGTCACTGATGTGCATCCCAATGACCAGATTTTATGCGACGACTATAAGCGACTACATTCGGTCGCTGATAGTTATCTGCGACTGAGTGCGGTCGCTGATAGACCTTTTTCTTGTAGTGTACGTGCATAGATGGACTATTGATTGGTATGATTATGACCAAGGATAATTCGGTATGATCATGACCATTGATGATTTCACGAATATTCTTGGCCCGTAGCGCAGGAATAAATTGTGGACGTGATACTAATGAATATCCTTGGCCCGTAGTGCAAGGATGACTCGATGATGTGATTTATTTATTAAGCTGAGTCCCAGCGATAAAGTTAATGATAAACTTTTTAAATCATAGAAGATAGTAGATATCATGCTCTACTTGACTCTTCTAATGGATTGCTTGTTCCGCTACAGTTAAACTTGTTGTCTATTATATTCTATCAGTTTAACATTGTTGAAGGCTAATGATAACTTATTCTGCATTATCTTAGTCATAATATTTCTTCCTGGGCTAGTTGAGCTCACCCTTTTGCTTCCATTGTTCTCTTCAGGAAATGAGAACGTAGCCGGAACTAGTCTGGGAACGGAGTTATGGTCTGAGATGGTGTTATAGTAGTCCTCACTATTCTATAAAATAGTGTGTCAATAAATGTAATGAGGACTCAATTTGAGTTTGGATATTGTCTAGAAGACAATATTCGTGTAAAAACTCTCGGCTCATGTTCAAAATGCAGGTGGAAACACTGGCAACTCACAGATGGTCACCGCTAAGCAATTCAAGGAGCTGGGACCATCAGAGTTTTGAAGAAAGCCAGAACCACTTAAGGCGGAGACGTGGATAAAGCAGATCACCAAGATATTTGATGTCTTGGGATGCTCCGAGGAGAAAAAGTTCCCTTTGCCACCTTCATATTGAGAGGAGAGGCGACATCGGTGGGAATCAAGAAGCGTGCTCTCGACCGCCGCACTCAAAATGTCTTGGGAGAAGCTCCAAGAGCTGTTCAACGAAATGTAACATGAAGGAGGTGGAGTTTATCAAGTTGGAGCAAAATAATATGACCGTGTCGCAGTACGAGGCTAAGTTTGCCGAGTTGTCCCGGTTCGCATCCCATTTGGTTGATAATGAGGAGAGAATGAAGCGAATGTTTCTGCGAGGTTTGAGACCCGAAATACGTCAATACCTCATTTCTCACAAACTGTGATTGTATTCAGATGTTGTAAATAGGGCTTAGTTATTAGAGCGCGATAATGAGTCGACCCAACCAAGAGAGAGCAGCTGACAAGTCGATAATACCAGTGGTAGCAGTAATCGAAGCGGTGACAACAAACGTGGAGGGAATCAACATGCCAGAAATGGTAACCACTCCGATGGTAATCATGTACAAGACAATAGAAGTGGAAAATTCAAGAAGATAAGATTTAATAATGATGGAAAGACGTCAGCACCAACACCTGTTGTTAAGGAAGGAGAATGACCGCTGGTCGTATGTTAAAAATGCAGAGGGGAGGGACACATCAGTCTAAACTGTACGCAGCAGTCCAAAGCATGTTACAATTGTGGAAGAGAATGTCACCTAGCCCAATTTTGTCATGCACCAAAGTCAAGTCCAGTTGGGATGGAGGCATCAAAGGTCATCCTAGACAAGATAAAATTGGTAGTTCAAGGGAGAGCGTTTGTCGTAACCTCCCAAAAAGAGAGGAATCCAAACGAGGTGATCACGGGTAAGCTAATCATAAACTCTAGCGAAGTCTATACCTTATTTGATATCGGTTCTACCCATTCTTTTATTTCTCCTACTTGCGCTCAACGTTTAAATTTGACTCCGGAGAAATTAGACTTTGACTTATCTGTTGAAACTCCGTTGGGAGAAACTTTCATTACATCCACTGTTTATAAGTCTTGTTTGATTCAAATCGGTAACCGCACGTTACCTGTCGATCTTATCTCTTTGAAAATACTTACATTCGATGTGATTTTAGGAATCGACTGGTTAACTACGCATCATACTAAAATCGATTATTTGCGTAAGGTTGTTAGCTTTCATATTCCTAACCAACTTATTATGCGAATTCAAGCAACCAAACCATTAAACTCAATTACTGTCATATCAAGCCATAAAGCTATTCGTTTATTGAAAAACGGTTGTCAAGCTTTCTTAGCCCATGTCACGGATTTAAACAAAAATACGTCAGTCTTAAATGATATTTCTATTGTTAATAAATTTCCTGACGTATTCCCTGAAGAACTACCTGGCCTACCCCCAGAGCGTGAAATCGAATTTTGTATCGACCTTAAACCTGGTACAAAACCCTCAAATACTTCTTCATCCAAAACGAACGTATCATACGCCAAAGATGTTGGCTCGAGCTGTTGAAGATTACGACCATACCATTCAATATCATCATGGAAGAGCGAACGTGGTAGCTGACGAGTTGAGTAGAAGATCGTATGCGGTTACGAGTGTGACGTTGTTAACACAAAGACTCATTTCGTACGACTTACAAAAGAGGGAGATAGAGTTATAGACTCAAAGAACCTACGTGAAGATAGCGAATGAACCAACTTTAATCAATAAATTTAAAGTCGTTCAAGCTACAGACTCAGAGCTGATGAATGTGAAGAAGAAAGTACAATAAGGTGTTGTTCCAGAAGCAAGAATTAATAAAGAAGAAATACTTCATGTCACTCCTGACTTTGTGTTCTAAACGACCCTGATTTAAAGTATAAGATCATGATGGAGGCGCACAACACACCGTTTGCAATCCATCCTGGGAGTACCAAAATGTATCGTTATCTTTGACATACATTTTGGTGGAGCAATATGAAGAGAGAGATAGCGGGGTTTATCTCAAGGTGTCTAACTTGTCAACGAGTCAAGGCAGAGCATCAAGTGCTAAAAGGTCCATCGCAACCACTTGAAATTCCAAAATGGAAGTGGGAGCACATTACCATGGATTTCGTTACTGGTCTTCCCAAGGTTTCTCAAGGCATAGATGCGATTTGGGTCATTGTTGATAGATTGACCAAGTCTGCTCATTTATTACTGATACGAGAAACTTATACACTTGAACATCTTGCTCGTATGTACATAAACGAGAATGTAAGATTGCATGGTATGCCAGTATCCATAGTTTCTGATCGAGACCCAAGATTCACTTCAAGATTTTGGGTTAGTTTGTAAAAAGCTATGGGCACAAATTTATGATTTAGTTTGACATATCATCCTCAAACGAACGGGCAATTAGAGAGGACTATTCAATCTCTTGAAGATTTATTAAGACTCTGTGTCCTTGACTTTAAAGGAAGTTAGGACAAGTTATTACCATTAGTGGAGTTTTTCTACAACAACAGATATCAAGCAAGTATTGGCATGGCTCCATTTGAGGCGTTGTATGGACGCAAATGTCATTTTCTAGTATGCTGAGATGAGGTGGGTGAAGAAACGTTGTTGGGAGCGGAGTTGGTACGTATGACTACGGAAAAGATTCAAACAATCCGACAACATATAAAAACCTCACAAGATCGACAAAGGAGTTATGTTGATCTTCATCAAAAGGACGTGGAATTCAATATCGAAGATCATGTGTTGTTATGTGTTGCTCCATGAAAAGGAGTTACGAGATTTGGAAAGAGAGGAAAGCTCAATCCTCGATTCATTGGCCCATTTATAATCCTTGATCGAGTAGGAACTGTGGCCTATAGACTCGCCTTACCGCCAAGTATGTCTCGTGTTCATAACATTTTTCACATATCTATGTTACGTAAATATATGAAAGACCCGAACCACATTATTGAATTAGAACCGGACGAGATAGCAGAAGATTTAACGTATGAAGAGGTAACTGTTAAAATCTTGGATAAGAAGGATCATACTCTATGCTCCAAGGTTATACCTCAAGTCAAGGTTTTGTGGAGAAACCACGATGTTGAGAAAATGACCTGGGAATTAGAATACGAAATGAAATCAAGGTATCCTCATTTTTTTGACATATCAGGTATGTACCCTAATTTCGAGGACCAAATTTCATAAGGGGAGGTTGTAAGACCCCAACTTTTATGAATAAAGATTAATTTTTTTCTCGAAATATATTATTGAATATTATGGTGTGGATATGATATAATGTTATATTTGTGAGTAATATTTACAAATTTTGCAAAGTGAGCAAGTTGTTATAAAATATTTGATTAGTCGGGGATTATTCGTACGACGGCACAATCATTGGTGGACCCCACAACGGAAGTATTGTCGTAGTTAGAAAATGACAGAAATATCTTTTTATAAAAATAACGGCAAAAGTTTTACTGTTAAACTGTTGAACTACCCAGTGGTAAAAGTACTGTAATACGCGTGGTTGCATAGTAGCACACGTTATTGATTATTGATGCTTACGTAAGAAGCCACTCAGTTTACTCAATTATTGCTACAGTAATTGTTGCATAGTATCTCACGTTATTTGATTCAATTATTATCACAGTATCATCTGCATAATAATTTATATTATTAAATTAATAATTGAGACAACAAAGTTATTCATATTATTATTTGCAATATTGACGATGTCTAGAAAGTTCTGTCGAGGAGAGGTTTGGTCACCTAATCAAGGCTACCAATAGGAGAAATCCTTATCTGAAAGCCCCTCTTTCCTCGAATGATCTGGTTGTTAAATATTATGAGTTATAATATTAATGATGAATAATTGTTTAAGTATTAAGAATGTGTTTATTGAAGATAAGTGAATTACAAAAGTTAGAGGGGAATAATAAAAACTTAGAAAACTTTAGGGGTACTAAAGTGTAATAAGTTAAATCAATCTAGACCATTGGTGGTGATTTTACTAGTAATCAATCTAGACCGTCAATGGTGATTTTAATAGTAAATCAATCTGGACCATCGATGGTGGTTTTAATAGTAAATCAATCTAGACCATCGGTGGTGGTTTTAAAAGTAAATCAATTTGGACCGTTGGTGGTGTTGTTAAAAGTAATTCAATCTGGACCGTCGGTGGTGGTTTTAAAAGTAAATCAATATGGACCGTCGATTGTGGTTTTAATAGTAATCAATATGGACTGTCCATTCTAATAGTAAATCATTCTGGACCGTTCATGAATTAGTTACTATTTAGTCATTTCTCCTATAAATAAAAGCTTAATTCTTCTTTCATTATCACCAATTCACTGAGATTCACAAGAGACACTATAGAGAGAGAAACTATAGAGAGCAAGAAGAATAGTATTCTACTACTTCACTATTGCAGTATCCAGGTTTCTACTAAGGTAAGGGGTATTATTTCTTTCGTATTCATAAGGAATACTATTTTTCGTATTCATCCTTTAATATGTCAGAATAACCTGTCTACGCGGATTACATACCGTATGATAGGTGAAAATCCATTTGCAGTCTCGTATGTTATTTCTTTTCATATTCTTAAATCTAAACTTACTATGGTAAGTATTGCTTCTTGAGTTTTGCGCTTCATCCAGTATCGTTTTATTGGAATATTGATCTAAACTTTCTTATTAAATATCAATATTTTCACCCGGGGTACTATTCATAGGTTACTATTCACCCGGTTACTATTCACTATAATATTATTCACTCGGGTATTCGGGGCACTTTTAATGTCGGGGTACTATTGACGAGTTACTATTCACCCAATTATTATTCACTCAAATATTATTCACTCGGTTATTCGTGGCACTTTTAATATCGGGGTACTATTCATGTGGTACTATTCCCAAAGTACTATTCACAAGGTACTATTCATGGGGTACTATTCACCAAAAATTTTATTTCTTTTCTGTCCAAATTATTTTTGATACATGGATATTATTCTTGAATTTTACTCTACAAAGCAGTATCATGTTGACAATTTGGACATTATTGAATTATGGATAAATTAAATTATAAATCTTTAAAAATTTATCATTTGCTTTCTTTTAATTGAATTCTTATATCATTGTCATCATCCTCGTGCTTATATTATGATGAAAGTCATCTTTGGCGTACGTGCATAGATGGACTGTTGATTGGTATGATTATGACCAGGGATAATTCGGTATGATCATGACCATTGATGATTACACGAATATTCTTGGCCCGTAGTGCAGGAATAATTTGTGGACATGATACTAATGAATATCCTTGGCCCGTAGTGCAGGGATGATTCGATGATGTGATTTATTTATTAAGCTGAGTCCCAGTGATAAAGTTAATGATAAATGTTGATCGATTTCGCAATCAATGAATACGTGCAAGTATACACAGTCAACAAGTAATAAAATGAAAGTAGAGTATCGTTCCCACGAGGAATTATTTAATAAAAATTACCAAATACTAACTCTTAACCAAATCAATTTTATTTAAACAATCAGAATTGTGATTTTTCTAATTAAGAAAACTAAATTAACAATTAAAAGAAATTATTCTAAAATAAATCAAATAAACAAAACTAAGATTTGAATGAATTCAGATAAATAAGGATTAAGACTTCAATATCCCCAATTATGAACTCTAAATCAATTATCCAATTATCCCAATATTTATACCTACTAAATTATTAACAGGAATTCTCAAATGACGAAAGTCCTTTTCCAAGTGATCAATTGCCTTCTATTTAATCCAGATTAATCTTGCTATATTCCTATACAAAACAATTGAATTAAACTCTTTTCAATCCCAATTCCTTATGTGTTACATGCGGTGAACAGATATTTCCATTCAATTCACAAACCTAATTATTCACTTTGCAAATAACTAAGTCACATGATATCATGCCCAGTTCTAACCCTAGAATTCCTCTTTCAATTCATTCTAGAGTAACAAGGTAATTACTGATCAGATAATTAATCAATAAGCATAAGGCAAGATAAACAACTCACTTTGACACAAATAATTAGAATAAATCAAATAACTAATTTATAGCCATAAAAGGTTCAATTGAAATCTTAATAAAAGAGGTAGTTCATAATTAATGAATTAAAACCAAGAATCCACAACTGAATAGACATTAAAAGATAAAAGTATGATAAGAGAAGAGAATAAAATCTGTTGTCAGCAAATCTGATGCTCCCCTCTTGCTCTTGCTCTTGCTCTTGATCTTTAGTGTTCTTCAATTTGATTCAATCTTCAATGGCTAATTAAGAATTAGGGTTTATATTCTAATCTAATGGAGTGTTTTATCTAGTCTAATCTATGTAATCTCCCTTTATTTTATGCCTTACATCATATATTTATAGGTTACAAGTCCAATTTTTACCTTAGGAACAAACCCAATCCAATTTGGAGTCAAAAAGGTGTCAAAATTCTCCCCAAAACGCGTCCAAGCCTTCCCAGGACCTTCCCGAAAGGCTCCAATCACTGGGCACAAAATACCGGAAGTCATCCCCCTAATACCTCGACGCAAATAGGCATGAAATGGGCGCCCCGGCGCTGGCCACTTTTCTGACATTTTCTACTCCAACGTCCTTTGGGAAAATGGCCATAACTTCTTCGTCTGAACTCCGATTTCAATGATTCAAGATGTTCTGGAAAGAGGAGATGTATATCTACAACTTTCATTCTTTGAGTGTTTCGAAATAAGGTCCGGAGAAATACTAAAATTGGCTCTGAAGTGACTAATGTGTAAATGGCAAGCCGAAAACGCGAATCTAGCCACCCCAAACGTCGATCCAAGTAACTTTTGTCCCAATTCCTGCAAAATAACGTAAAACATGCATGAATAGACACAAACACTTAAAAACATCCAAAAGATTAAGCTCAAACGCACTCAATTCATGGGTATAAAACTCACTCATCAAATACCCCCAAACTTAAACCTTTGTTTGTCCTCAAGCAAAAACTCAAAAGAACTAAAAATAAACAAACTAACTCAACTACATGAATGCATATGCATGATCTACTTCCTAATATACCTCTTTAATCCAAAGAATAAATCAGTATGATATATAGCAACAGGCCTCAAAGATACCAATGATACTCAAACAATATATCCAATCAAGTCAAAGTCCATAACTCTAACCAATTAGTCAATCCAAACCAGTCATCACATCTTATAGCATGCATTAGGCCCTTTTACAATCACTAAAATATGTTAAGTTAACATTCTCCAAGCTATGCTATTAATGACTCATTACTGGTCTCGATCGACCATCGGGCGCGATCGCTGCCATGACACCACTTTTTGATCTCTGGCGTGCATGACAACATACATACCAAGACTTTTAAGACCGAACCAGTTTTGCATATCATGAAAACAGACTCTGTTCTAGGCCAAAAATTTCAATTTTCCCAATTCTACAGCAACATAGACAAACCCAAAACCACATAAGTTTACTACAACAACTCTAGGCATAGACATAACACTTCTAATCACCAAAACACCCAAATTATAAGGATTTAACCCATGGTTTTGTTATTTTCTTCATTTTTAACACATTTAGAGAATTCAATCGCCAAATCCTTGTTTCTTAACCAAATTACACCATTCCAACTACGTTATTTTTGCTTCTTGATATACTAACACAATTTACCACCAATTTACAAATTATATCAAGGATTGAACATGAAATTTTTGACTCAAACAAGCCATTTTTCATACATATAACACTGTTACTTCAATTTCTACTTACAACCCAATTTCTATAAATTTAATTACTAACAATTGTTTATAGACAACAACTAACAAATTCTACAAGATTATGCATGCATATAATCCATATCTTACAATTAACAATTTAACAAAATCCCAATTCCAGAGAATGAAAATTACAAAACTGAAAAATTAGAGTTAGGAGTAGATTATACCTTAATCCTTTGATGTTAACAAAGTTCTAGCAATCCTTCTCCTTCTTCTTGACAAAATCACAGAGAATCTCTCTCTCTCTCTCTCTCTCAATTTTCACTGTGTTTTCTCTCTTCTCTCAATTCTCTCTAACATTATGTTTCTTACTTAGCCATTAGGAAAAAAAATAAGCGTAACATATAAACCCACGTACGTTAGGTAAAAAAAACAAACAGGTTGCGTCAGTTAAAATAAGTCAAAGGCCATAAGGCCTTATTTGGCTATACACAAACTCCCCATTCTAGTTTATTTAAATAATATTTATATTATATAGTTCTTTATGTCACACTTTAATTTAGTTAATTTAAATAACTTACGATTATAATTATAATATTTATAATTTTCATTATAATTATACTTTATACTTAATAAATTATTACATATCTAATTTAATTATTAAATTAGACTAGAACATCATTTTATTTAATTTAATTATTTCCTTAAATATTAAACGATTCATTTAATTTAATTATTTCATTAAATTAAATCCTCAAATAATAAAATTTCCATTAATCAATTTAGTAACTAAATTAGTGCACCACAATTTCATCAATTATTTATTTTTCTCAACAAATAAATTATTTAAAATATTTATTTAATTCAATAAATATTTAAATTAATTACAAAATCCTCGATCGTTATAATTAAGCTGAGTCTCGGAGATAAAATTGATGATAAACTTTTTAAATCATAGAAGATAATAGATATCATGCTCTACTTGACTCTTCTAATGGATTACTTATTCCTTATTCCGCTGCAGTCAAACTTGCTGTTTATTATATTCTATCAGTTTAACACTGTTGAAGGCTAACGATAATTTATTCTGCATTATCTTAGTCATAATATTTCTTACTGGGCTAGTTGAGCTCACCATTTTGCTTTCATTGTTCTCTTCAGGAACTGAGAACGTAGCCGGGACTAGTCAGAGAACGGAGTGATGGTCCGAGTTGGTGGCTATAGTAGTCCTCACTATTTTATAAAATAGTGTGATAATAATTGTAATGAGGACTCCATTTGAGTTTGGATATTGTCTAGAAGACAATATTCGTGTTAGAACTCTCAGCTATGTTTTGTTGTATTTTACACAAAAGTTGTATAATTAAGTTATATTTGTATTCAGTACCATGTATTTGGCGGCTCGAAATGGGTGATGTATACCTATTTTGGGAGCGTCACACTATTCATCACTGTGCAATAAAATATTCTAATAAAACAAAAACTTTATATAAAATATATTATATTCTAATTATAATCTAATAAAACAAATAACTTGATATATAATATAAAAAGTATTCTGTTTTATTACTATTATAATAATAATAAAACAAATCTGAGACAACTTTCTATCGACGGTTTGACAAATTGGCATATAGGGGTCCATGGAATAATAAGTCAAACTTACAACAAACGCTTCATAAATATCTACCACAAATCAATCTATTTTTAATCTTTCAACACTTATTTATCATTAATATTATAACTCACAATATTGACAACTAGATCATTCCTAAGAAAGAGGGAGCTTTCCGATAAGGATTTCTCCTTATTAGTGCGCAATTAAATAACCTAACCCCTTTCATCGACAGAACTTTCTAGACATTTTCAATAGTGCAAATAATAATATGAATCACTGTTTCATCTCAATTATTGATTTAGTAATATAAAATATTGTGCAGATGATACTGTGACAAAAATTGAATCAATAATATGAGATACTATGCAAAAACTATTGTGGCAATTATTGAATGAAACTGAGTGACTTCTTACGTAAGAATCAATAATCAAATATATCGTGCAATATCTTGTGCTAACTTTATGCAACCACGCCAGACATCGCATTTCTTTTATCACCGAGTATTTCAACAGTTAACGGTAAAAGTTTTGCCGTTATTTTTATATAAAGGTTATTTCTGTCGCTTTCTATATCCGACAGTCATTTTGTTGTGGGGTCCACCAATGATTGTACCGTCGTACGAATATTCTCCGACAAAAAGAATATTTTATGACAACTTGCTTACTTTGCAAAATTTACACATATCACCCATAACTATACCATTATATCAAATCAACACCTTATTATTCAAAATAATATTTAGAGAAAATTATCTGTATTCATAAAAAGTTGAGGTCTTACATAATATTCTCAACAAATCGAATATTCCCCGACAGAACGAATATTTGTGACAACCCGAATTTTCAGAAATTATTAAAATAAGAATTTAATAAATAAAATTCTTATTATGAGATGTGTTATATGTTTTGAAATATGTGATTTGGTGTTAGGAAATTAAATGGATATGAGATTTAATAGTTAATTAAACTATTAAAGAAAATGAAGAAAGTTAGTTACAAAAAGGGATATGGAAGTAAAGAAAATTAACTGAATAATAACGATTATTATTCCTTGATTGGCAATGTAATTGTTATAAATTAAATTTCGTAAATAATGTAGGTAATTCACTTAATTGAAGTAGTGAATTAATGTGAATATATTTGTTTTAATAATATGAGAATTAATATATTGCATATAGTGTAATGGTTTAATATATTATATTATGTCAAGGAAAAATGGATTAAGCTATGTGATGAGAAAGAACCAATATATTTATAAATAAATATTGGTGTTAGGGTTAATAAATTAAATTAATATTTAAGTTGTGACTAGATGTATAGATTAAATAAATTGTCTTAGGACAATTTATAGAAGAAAAGAAGTTAAATAATTATACATAATAATTGTATAATTTATTAAAATGATTATTGGAATAAATATTAATTATTCTAATTGAAATGTTTATAAAGATGTTCATGAATATAATTTCATAATGTATAGTGTAATAATTATACATAATATAATTGTGTAATTATTCGGTGTAGTTAGCTAAATAATTTAGCAATATAGTAAAAGTATAACACTTAGAGGAAAACAAGATATATTACATAGTATGAAAATAAATTAAGGGAGTTTATTTGAGGATTAACCAAACAGGGCTTAGACCCTTTGTTTCTCCAGAAATGCTGAGACTCTTGTGTTTATAACTGACAAGTCATGTATTCTATTAGCTATTTGGTTTTACGTTTATTTCATATGGTTGAGAAAGAAAACCAGAGGAAAAGAGAAAGGAGAGAAGTTGAGAGAGAAAGAGAAGAAATTCTCTGTGAAAATTTTAAGAAGAGTTCTGAGAATTAAGAGGGGAAGAAGGAAATTAATCCTGTGATTCATATTATCTAGCTGGGGAATTAAAAGAAGTAAGAGGTAAGCTCTAGCTGTATTCTCTTAAGTTTTCTGTAAAATTTCTATGGAAGCTAAACTGATGAATTTGATGAGATGTAGTATATGTATGTTTATGGGTATGAGTAATCTGTTATGTGTAATTTATAGTGTTGTCAAAATTATGAAAATGTGTTAAAGATAAGGAATTAGAGTTTTGTTGAAATATATATGATTTGGTCTATTTTGAGACTAAAATTAGCTATGAATCCATGTCTAAAATCTAAAATTGATGGAGGATTATGTTAGTGCTCGAAAAGACAAAAATAATACAAGTTAAATTGATTAATTTGGTTGATAAACGAATTCGTGAGAGATGAATTCGCTAAAATATGTTACATATGAAGGAATTGACATGAACTTGGAATTTGAGCCTCTAAATTGGTTAATAAAGTTGTTTATGATGTTAGAATCGTTTTTATGTATGTTGGGTTTTGAGTTTATGAAGTTTATAAATATTTGGGTTTGTTAAAATTATAGTTTAGATGAAGAATTTGGGAATTTTTGGGTTGTAGCATAGTCAGCCGCGAGTCTGCAGAAGTTGAACCTGAGTTCTAGCACATATGTGCTAGAATAAAGTGCATTTGAGGCGCAGCTACTCTCTAATGCGCAGCCGCGTTGTTTCCAAGGCATAATATGGTGCAGTCGTGCCATATGCCGGACCCAGATATTTTTTGTTCGTTCAGTCTAGGAGATGTTGCATAACCTAATCTAATGAACATAAATAAATGTTAATCATGTTATAAGATGTAATAACAAACGGTAATCACATAGATGGTGAGTGTAAAATGTAAATTAATAAGATATGGAAGTCTTAACTTGATATTCGTAAGGTATGGAGATGTTGTTAAGATGCTAAGTCATATGTTGTGTGATTAACAAAGATTTCAGAATACATGTCAGAGACAGGTTCTAGTATGGCTGTAAGACCCCAACTTTTATGAATAAAGATTAATTTTTCTCGAAATATATTTTTGAATATTATGGTGTGGATTTGATATAATGTTATAGTTGTGGGTAATATTTATAAATTTTACAAAGTAAACAAGTGATTATATAATATTCGATTGGTCGGGGAATATTCGTTTTAACAGGGAATATTCGTACGACGGCACATTCATTGGTGGACCCCACAACGGAAGTATTGTCATAGTTAGAAAATGACAAAATTATCTTTTTATAACGTAACGACAAAAGTTTTACCGTTAAACTGTTGAACTACCCGTGGTAAAAGTACAGTAATATGCGTGGTTGCATAGTAGCACACGGTATTGATTATTGATGCTTACGTGAGAAGTCACTCAGTTATACTTAATTATTGCTATAGTAATTGTTGCATAATATCTCTCATATTATTGATTCAATTATTGTAACAACCCCAAAATTCATACAATTTAATTCTCGACTTTGGTCGTTAATAGCACAACTACCTTCTGATTTTCTTATCATTATTCGATATTAAACTTTATAAAATGCGGAATAATTAAAATTTTATGTCTTCTTACTTTAAATCCCTGAATCAAAACCTTTATCATCTACACGTCTTTGAATCAATCTTATTTTATGATTCGTTTTGTCACTGTTATTATATAAAATTTTAAAATTCAATCCGATAACCTTTACATATCAGATAACTCTAGCTTTAGCTTTACAACTCAACATAAAAATTGTACATCATAAAACCTTTAGTACATCTCATGAATCATTACAACAAAATGACTATACAAAGTTTGACATCATAAATAGATATCCAAATACACCGGATAACTCAACTTACAATTCAACGCACATGTTACATTCAAAATATTAAATACTTTTCTCATAAAACATAAGAAATCTTCGCAAATATGGATCCTTATAATTCACTTAGCACATATCCTAACCTTAAAATTTTGACCTGCAAAAGTGGTTATTTGCAAAGTTGAGCTAGACAGCCCAGCAAAATCTAACAGTTTTCATGTATCACGTAGCACATAATAACATGCTCAACATATATCTCATAAACATTGGAATAACATAACATACATGTTACAGTTCATATAACAAGTATAAAGATTGAGTTCCTTACTCAATTAGCATGCTTTACTCAATCAACGTAGTCATAAGTTGACTTTAACATTTCTTACATTCAACATATATATAACACATCATGTTCTTTGCAATAAAGATTTAAAACAATCAAATTCACATAGAAAATAGGAACTAAAAGACTAGCCTGGTTCGTAGATTACCAATTATCGAAAAACAGCTTAAATGCTTTGCGTACATCCTACAACAGTTCAAAGGTTCATATTCACATGCATTAGTTACACATATAACGACCCCACAATGACTCTTAGTCTTTATCTTTTATAACTTGCATCTTCTTGAAACTTAACACATATGTTTAGGTGTTTACTCCTCTTCGTATGACACTTATCATTACATAATCCCATTTTGTTTCTTTATACTTCTTTCGAAATCGACACTTAATGTTCATTAAAGTCATCATAGATTCCATTACCACATATTAGATGTATTACACTTGTTAATAACAACTAGGTTATTTAACCTCCGCCTTATATCTCGTTACACTTCTCTTACCATTGACAATTAAGTCTTCTATCGCGTATTTACATCCTTTTCAACATATATTGTGACGCCCCCAAAATAGGTATACATCACCCATTCTGAGTTGTCAATACATGGTACAGAAACAACTACAACTTTATTATTACAACAGTAAAACTGTGAGTTTGAATACAAATATTATCTTCTAGACAATATATATACTCAAATAAATCCTCATCACATTTATTGATACATTATTTTACAAAAATGGTGAGGACTACTAAACAACTCTCTCTAGAACCTTCATTCCATACCCCCTCGTAACTTTCGCTATATATATTCTCGCCTCCCCGAGAAGAAAATGGAACAAAAGGAAAAGGGTGAGCTCAACTAGCCCAAGAAAAGAATACTATGACTAAGATAATATACAACAAATTATCATTAGTCTTCAACAGGAAAAAAATCTAATAGAATACAATAGACAACAAGTTTTAAATCAATATTCGCAAATGAAATAATAATTCATTAGAAGAGTTAAGTAGAGAATGCAAACTACTATCTTCTATGTATGAATTTAAAAGTTCATCGCTCATCTTTTATCCCCGTAACATCAATCAATATATATCCGAATCAAATATTCATCTTTGCACTACAGGCCAAAGATATTCATCAGTTGGTCATGTTCATCTAAACACCTGTTCATCTTTGCACTACGGGCCAAAGATATTCATCAGAAATCATTCATCTTTGCACTATAGGCTAAAGATATTCAATAATATCATCATTTAAGACTGAGGATGATGAAAAATATTTTTAAAGAAACGAATCCAGTGAAACAAAATGACAATAATTAAGGATTAAGGATTCGTACTTTGTTTTATTCATGTCCAAAAATACCTCAAAAATAATTATAGTGGTGTAAAATTCAAGAATGATCAAAACATGGATACAATCAAAGCTAGTATCCACAATAGATATTTTAGACGAAAAGGGAAAATTTTCAATTTTCGATGAATAATCTTCAGATTCGTGAATAGTATCGATATGTGAATAAAGTGTCGTATCGTGAATAGTAACTCAGACACCAAAAGTTCCAAATTTGATAAAAACTTCAGATCAATATTTCAAATAGAATGATATTGAAGAAATAATATCATTACTGAAAAAAAATATCCTTACCTCGAAAGATCAATACTTCTAGCTGAAACACCGGATATAGGCTATGACTTGAACTTGCACCGTATAGCAATACTCAAAATACTCACAAGAATACGCTCGATAATATAGAGAGAGAAAACTTTAGTTTCTGGTGTGATTTTCAATTCTAACCTAAGCACCCTATTTATAGGAAAATGCTTAGAACACCAAAGTAAAAAATTTAATATAATATTAATATATAAATATTTTCCTACGCACACTCTTATAAACTGAAATCAGCTCATTTCAACAACCAACCAAGCCCACCAAACATATCAAAAATGTTTTTCTAATTTAAATTATTTTAAACTTCCAAAAATCAATTATTTCGGAGCTTTGGAACTTCAATAATTCATAATAAATAGCCCTTTTATCAGAAAATTCGAATCTCACGTGTTTTTATAGGAAATCCAATTCTCTACAACTTTGCAGAAGAAAGTTTTTCCAAATTCCAAACAGAAATTAACCGAAATCCACAAACGGGCGATTTTACAAGCTATAATTAAATTTCAGTCAAGAAATGGGGTCCACCGACACATAAAACATGCTTTAAATATTTTTGGTAACAAAAATACTCCTCCACATATACTCATATATCCCACATTTATCGTAAAAATATAATTATTATTATATTATTAAAATATAATAATATATTTAAATGAATTATTTTATCAATAAAATTTCAATTTTCAACAATTGTCACATTAAAAATTTTCTCCATCTATATCAATATTTTCCTCATCATATGAATCAATAATTAATTATTCACAAATAATATTACAGAATCACAATATTGACAACCAGTGCGCTTCCTGTGAAAGAGGGCTTTCCAATAAGAATTTCTCCTTATCAATGCCAAGTAATTAGGTGACCAAACCTCTCCTTAGATGTAACTTTCTAGACATTGCCAATAATGTTATCTAATAATATTATTCAGATAATATGAATTATTGCTTCGATAATGAAAATATCTGTAATGACAATTATTGAAACAACAGCAATATAAAATATCAACGCAGCAATTACTAAATCAATAAAATATTGAACAATAATTATTGTAACCATTATTGAGTAGTGCCTTCTTACATAAGAATCAATAATTGGTGCAATATCGTGTGCTACTGTGTTTTACCCAATTTAGTATTTTAACAAGATAATCTTGAATAACTACGCCGTTATTTTTAAACAACTTATATTTGTCGTTTTCTTCATCCAATCGCTTTCCATTATGGGGCCCACACATTATTACTGTGACCGTCGCATTTAATATTCCCCGACAATGCATTTAATATTCCACGACCAAACAAATATTCCTCGACAACAATGAATATTTTATAACCACTTGCTTATTTCAAAATATTTATGTATTTTACCCATAACTATCCACATTAATCAAATCAACCCTTACTATTTCAAAATAATAAATAGGAAAATTAAATTTCATTAATAATAAGTTGGGGTCTTACAACCTCCCTCCTTATGAAATTTCGTCCTCTAAATTGACGTGACGTACTGTGTTTCAAAAGGTGAGGATACCTCGCTTTCATTTCGCTTTCCAATTCCTGTGTCATTTCCTCTATAATGCATGATTCTTCCACGTAACTTTAACTTGTGGTATGACCTTTGTGCGTAGGACATGTTCCTTCCTATCCAAGATCTTGACAGTACCTCTTCGTGACGTTAAGTCTTCTTGGCTATCTCGTCCCGGCTTCTAACTCTATAACGTGGTTCGGGTCTTTCACATATTTACTTAAGCACGATATGTGAAACACATTATGAACACGAGACATACTCTTTGAGGTAACGCGAGTCTATAAGCTACATTTCCTACTCGATCAAGAATTTGAAATGGACCAATAAATCGTGGATTGATCTTTCCTCTCTTCCCAAATCTTGTAACTCCCTTCCATGGAGCAACTCGCAACAATACATGATCCCCTATACTAAATTTCACGTCCTTTCGATGAAGATCCGCATAACTCTTTTGTCGATCTTGTGTCGCTTTGTATACGCTATCGAATCATTTAGATCTTTTCGGTAGTCATATACGTGACTAACTCCTGGGTCCCAACAATGTTGCTTCACCCACCTCATCCCAACATATTGGAGAGCGACACTTTCGTCCCATATAATGCTTCAAATGGAGCCACACCTATACTTGCTCGATAATCTTGTTGTAGGAGAATTCCACCAATGGTAAATACTTATCCCAACCGCCTTTTGAAGTCTAGGACATAGAGTCTTAATAAATCTTCAAGAGTTTGAATAGTCCTCTCGATTGTCCGTCCGCTTTGAGGATGGTATGCCGAATCAATCGTAAATCTGCGCTCATAGCTTTTTGCAAGCTAACCCAAAATCTTGAAGTGAATCTTGGGTCACGATCCAAACTTTGGATATCGGCATGCCATGCAACCTCACAATCTCATTTACATATATACTAGCAAGACGTTCAAGGAATAAGTCTCCGATTCGCAAGAAATAGAGCGTACTTGGTTAATCTATCAACAATAACCCAAATAGCATTGATGCCTTGAGAAACCGTAGGAAGACCCGTAAATCGAAATCCATGGTAATGTGTTCCCACTTCCATTTCGTAATCTCAAGTGGTTGCAATGGACCCTTAGGTACTAGATGCTCCGCCTTACACGCTGACAAGTTTAACACATCGAGATAAACTTTGCAATCTCTCTCTTCATATTGTTCCACCAAAATGTATGTCAAGATCACGATACATTTTAGTACTTCAAGGATGGATTGCAAATGGTGTATTGTGTGCCTCCATCATAATCTTGTACTTCAAATCGTAGTCGTTAGGAACACAAAGTCTAGAGTGGACTCAAGTATTCCTTCTTCATCAATTCTCGCCCTAATAACACCTTCTTGTACTTTCTTCTTCATACGCATCACTGGCCTGGTGGGTGGGCTTGAGCAACCTTAACTTTTTCTATTAAAGTTGGCTCTATGCGATACTTGACATCATTGCACTCATTCCTCGCATATGATCTTCTACTCAACGCGTCGCCTACTACGCTCGCTTTTCCGTGATGGTATTGAATAGTGTGGTTGTAGTCTTCAATAGCTCGAGCCAACGTTGTCGCCAGCATGTTGAGTTCTTTTTTGAGTGAAGAAATATTTAAGGCTTTTATGGTCTAAATATATCTCCACTTTCTCCCATATAGATAGTGCCTCCATATCTTTAGCGCGAAAACGATCATTGCTAACTCTAGACCATGAGTAGGATAATTCCTCTCATACTCTTTTTAGTTATCGCGAGGCATAGGCTATGACTTTCCCACGCTGCATGAGAACACATCCTAACCCTTTGGTTGAAACATCGTCAGAGATAACAAATCCATCCGTACGGATGGTATTGTTAGAACAGTCTTAAAATAAGTCTCCTCTTGAGCTCTTGGAAACTCTTCTCGCATTCTTCGCTCCAAATGAATTTTGTATCCTTCCGAGTTAGCTGGGTTAATGGAGTAGCGATTCGAGAAAACCCTTCCACGAATCTCCGATAATAACCAGCTAAGCCCAAAAAGCTACGATTTCATTAACACCGACTTCGGCTTGTCCCCAACCTTGTATTGCTTCAATCTTCACCGGATCAACAGATACTCCATGTTTCGACACCATTATCGCCCAAGGAATGCTACTTCCTCAAGCCGTAACTCGCATTTCTTCAATTTGGCATATAGTTTGTTTTCACGAAGCCTTTGGAGTACCAAATTTAAATGGTGCTCATGATCTTCACGACTTTTGGAATATATGAGGATGTCATCAATAAAAACAACAACGAATCGATCCAAATATTCCTTGAATACTTTCGGTTCATCATATCCATGATAAACCGCAGTAGGAGCATTAGTCAATCCGAAAGACATGACTAAGAATTCATAATGCCCGCATCGAAGTTCTCAAGGCGCTTTGAATATCCTCGCCTAATCTTCACCGATGATATCCGTAACGAAGATCGATCTTTGAAAAAATTGTGCTCCTTGCAATCGGTCAAACAGTCATCAATACGAGGTAGAGGATACCTATTCTTGATGGTGACATGGTTCAATTCCCCGATAGTCAATACAAAGTCGCATACTCCCGCCTTTCTTTTTCACGAATAAAACAGAGCACCCCAAGGAGATGTACTAGGGCGAATGAAACCGATGTCCAACAACTCCTCGTAGTTGGACCTTTAACTCCTCAAGTTCAATAGGAGCCATTCGATATGGGGTTTTAGAAATGGGCTTTGTACCGTGTTCAAGATCAATAAAGAATTCAACTTCACGCTCGGGGTAGACCAGAAGTTCTTCAGAAATACGTCAGAAATTCAATAATAATAGAATATTATTCAAATTTGACGTGTCTTTATTCAAATCCATAACATGGGCTAAGAAAGCTTGACATCCGCTTTTCAATAAACGAATAGCTTTATGATTAGATATGACAAATGATTGATTTTAATGGTTTAGTTGCTTGAATTGCATAACAGTTGGTTAGGAATATGAAAACTAACAACCTTACGAAAACAATCAATTTTGGCATGATTAGTAGTTAACCAATCAATCCCTAAAATCACATCGAAAAGCAAGTATCTTTAAAGAGATAAGGTCAATGTGTAAGGTGATGGTGCCAACTTGAATCAAACAAGATTTATAAACAAAGGATGTGATGAAAGTTTCTCCTAACGGAGTTTCCACAAATAGGTCAAAGTCTAATTTCTCCTGAGTCAAGTTTAAACGTTGAGCACAAGCAGAGAGAGATAAATGAATGGGTAGTAAGCCCAGATCAAGTAAGGTATAAACTTCGCAAGAATTTATAAATAGCTTACTCGTGATCACCTCGTTTGGGTTCCTCGATTTTAACCAAATACAACAAATGCTCTTCCAGAATCGCTGACTTTGACTTTTCCGGGATGTTTTTGAGTCACCGTCCCCCACCGAACTAGGATTCGCCACTGCATAAATCTCGAGCTATATGTCCTTCCTTTCCGTAATTATAGCATACCTTGAATCATTGTAAGGCGCTTGGACCGATATGTCCTCTTTTCAGATTTGAAGCATACGACCGGTGGTCGTTCTCCTCCCTTAGAACTAGTTCACGCCAGACCGCTGCCTTCATATGGTCGTTGTTAAATCTCCTCTTTTAAAATCTCCTCCCGACTCGCTTCTTCTATTTTCATGGCCATGATTACCACCCAGTGGTTACCATTTTTGTCCGTCTTTTTCTTTCTCCGTTGGTTATCGTTGTTTTATTGATCGCTATCTCCGTATGATCCTCGATTGTGGTCCCCTACGACCGTACTCGTTATCTCGCTCTAATAATTGAGCCATGTTTACAACATCTCCTAATAGAGAGAAAATTTATGAGAAATGAGATATTGTCAGATGCCGGGTTTCAAACCTCTCGAAACATCCGCGTCAGACGTTCCTCATTCTCCACCAAATGAGGTGCAAACTCGATAACTCGCAAAACTTTGCCTCGTCTCGAGACAATCATCATGTTGTTTTATTCTAATCGATGAACTCCACTTACTTCATATGACGAACACTTTCGTGAAAGTATTTGTCATTAAATAGTTTCAAACGCTCCCCAAGACATGCCGAAAAGTGTTTGGATGGGTACGCTTCACGAGACTCCCACTAGTAGTCCGCTTTCGCCACGGAACATAAAGGTAGCGAATGGAACCTTCGTTCTCCGTGCATCCCAAGACATCGAATATCTTGGTAATTTGCTTGACCCATGTTTTCGCCATGATCGGATCTGGCTTTCCCTTAAATTCGTGGTCCCAACCTTTGAACTCGCTTGGTCATGTGACAACCCATGAATTACTATCATTTCTCCTCAGATTTTGAACACGAAGTCTCCTCGTCTGATTTTGCATGAACTGCAAAAAGCTTCTAAACATCCCCTCGTTCATCATCTCGCTCAAAGGGTGTTGTTCACAGGAGAGAACATTGTCACCACAGCGCTCTCCTCGTTGGTGAGTACAGCGCGTTCACTACGGCCTCATTTCCACTGTTAATATTCTCAGTCGACATTCTCAAATACTGTCATAAAACAAGGGTTAATTAAGAAAATCAATATATCACATAATATCCCTATATACTGACCAACTAACAAATAAGCTTAGGTAAGACACACTAGCGAAGGATTTACTCGTCTCTCCCCTCCTAGTTCTATTCCCCGATCTCCGCCAGAGATCATATCCCTAAGCTCTGATACCAACTGTGACGCCCCCAAAATAGGTATACATCACCCATTCTGAGTTGTCAATACATGGTACAGAAACAACTACAACTTTATTATTACAACAAGAAATCGTGAGTTTGAATACAAATATTATCTTCTAGACAATATCTATACTCAAATAAATCCTCATCACATTTATTGATACATTATTTTACAAAATGGTGAGGACTACTAAACAACTCTCTCTAGAACCTTCATTCCATACCCAGACTCATACTCGCTATATTTCTCGCCTCCTGAGAAAAAATGGAACAAAAGGAAAAGGGTGAGCTCAACTAGCCCAAGAAGAATACTATGACTAAGATAATATACAACAAATTATCATTAGTCTTCAACAGGAAAAAATCTAATAGAATACAATAGACAACAAGTTTTAAATCAATATTCGCAATGAAATAATAATTCATTAGAAGAGTTAAGTAGAGAATGCAAACTACTATCTTCTATGTATGAATTTAAAAGTTCATCGCTCATCTTTTATCCCCTCGTAACATCAATCAATATATATCTCGAATCAAATATTCATCTTTGCACTACGTGCCAAAGATATTCATCGACCGTCATGTTCATCTAAACACTGCTCATCTTTGCACTACGGCCAAAGATATTCATCGTAAATCATTCATCTTTGCACTATATAAAGCTAAAGATATTCAATAATATCATCATTTAAGACCGAGGATGATGAAAAATATTTTTAAAGAAACGAATCCAAAGAAACAAAATGACAATAATTAAGGATTAAGGATTCAGACTTTGTTTTATTCATGTCCAAAAATACCTCAAAAATAATTATAGTGGTGTAAAATTCAAGAATGATCAAAACATGGATACAATCAAAGCTAGTATCCACAATAGATATTTTAGATTTAAAAGGAAAATTTTCAATTTTCATGAATAATCTTGATTCGTGAATAGTATCAGATATCGTGAATAAAGTATACGATACGTGAATAAGTAACTCCACACCAAAAGTTCCAAATTTGATAAAAACTTCAGATCATTATTTCAACAGAAATGATATTGAAGAAATAATATCATTACGAAAAAAAAATATCCCTTACCTCGAAAAGATCAAGACTTCTAAATTAAAACACCGGATATAGGCTATGACTTGAACTTGCAATCAGATAAAGTAATACTCAAAATACTCACAAGAATACGCCGATAATATAGAGAGAGAAATCTTTAGTTTCTGGTGTGATTTTCAATTCTAACCTAAGCACCCTATTTATAGGAAAATGCTTAGAACACCAAAGTAAAAAATTTAATATAATATTAATATATAAATATTTTCCTACGCACACTCTTATAAACTGAAATCAGCTCATTTCAACAACCAACCAAGCCCACCAAACATATCAAAAATGTTTTTCTAATTTAAATTATTTTAAACTTCCAAAAATCAATTATTTCGGAGCTTCGGAACTTCAATAATTCATAATAAATAGCCCTTTTATCAGAAAATTTGAATCTCGCGACTTTTTATAGGAAATCCAATTCTCTACAACTTTACAGAAGAACGTTTTTCCAAATTCCAAACAAAAATTGACCGAAATCCATAAATGGACGATTTTACAAGCTATAATCAAATTTCAGTCAAGAAATGGGGTCCACCGACACATAAAACATGCTTTAAATATTTTTGGTAACAAAAATACTCCTCCTCCACATATACTCATATATCCCACATTTATCTTAAAAATATCATTATTATTATATTATTAAAATATAATAATATATTTAAATGAATTATTTTATCAGAAAAAGATAAAATTTCAATTTTCAACAATTGTCACATTAAAAATTTTCTCCATCTATATCAATATTTTTCTCATCATATGAATCAATAATTAAAATAATATTACAGAATCACAATATTGACAACCAGACAGTTCCCAAGAAAGAGGGGGCTTTCCAATAAGAATTTTTCCTTACTGGCGCGCAATTAGGTGACCAAACCTCTCCTTAGACAGAACTTTCTTGACATTGTCAATAATGTTATCTAATAATATTATTCAAATAATATGAATTATTGCTTCGATAATGAAAAATACTGTGCAATGACAATTATTGAAACAACAGCAATATAAAATATCAACGCAATAATTACTAAATCAATAAAATACTGAACAGTAATTACTGTAACCATTATTGAGTAGTGTCTTCTTACCTAAGAATCAATAATTGGTGCAATACCGTGTACTACTGTGTTTTAAACCAATCAATATTTTAACAAGATTAATTAGCAGAATAACTACGCCGTTATTTTTAAACAACTTATATTTGTCGTTTTCTTCATCCAATCGCTTTTCCGTTATGGGGCCCACATACATGGTTTTAAGTGCCGCATTTAATATTCCCCGATAGTACGAATATTCCACGACCAAACGAATATTCCTCGATAACAATGAATATTTTATAACCACTTGCTTATTTTGAAATATTTGCGTATTTTACCCATAACTATCCACATTAATCAAATCAACCCTTACTATTTCAAAATAATAAATACTGAAAATTAAATTTCATTAATAATAAGTTGGGGTCTTACATATATTAGATTAACTAATCAAGTTATCATTCAAATCGTTCTTTCAACTTATATCTCTCTATAAACCAACATAAATCTTATCATTAATCTTTAACTTTTGAAAACATCACATTTGGTTGCATTACATAACTTACTCAAGTGACAACTAAAATCTCCATATTTTGATATTATGTCATACTACAATATGTTATTATAGTCCACATTATGTCTTAAACATCATTAACATGCTTGCCAAACTAGATTAAGTCCATTAGTCATGTCCTACAAATAGGCAGACGTCCATCGTCTCGAGATTGTAGTATGGCATGAATCACTGCCATACTTAAGCTCGACCGTGGCAGCCTACGCCATTTCGGCATTGGCAACTTGCCAAGCAATTGCTCCAAAGGCACAAAGAGAACCGTAAAGGTCAGTAATAGTAGACGACTTTAGCCCAACTAACACAAATTTTACCCACCAAACAATGATATTAACACATACAATTGGTATACAACTATTACAAATATGTTTGCCAACATATTCAACCAATTAGAACAATTTAGCAACAACTTAAGCTAGTTTAATTTCTTAAATTCCATATTTTCATTCAAAAACACCATTTTTGACATCCTTTACGAAAATCATCATTGTAATCTCAGTTTTATACCAAATCACTTCGTTCAAACTACGTTCTCTTCGTTTCTTAACGAACTAGCATAAACAAGACTCAATTTATAGTTTATCATACTAATTGACCACTAAAATTGGTACTTTCATAAGCTACAAGATGAAATATATATTGTCATTACTTTTCTTCCTTTTTAACTGTAATTAGCATACAATTTCTTGTTTATATACAAACTAAAACCTCACCAACATGAATAATCACCGCAATTCATTTGTATAGCAACAATTCAAAAATATGGAATTCACAGAGGATAGAAAATACATGACGTAAAACATATTAGAATATATATGTATATGTAATACTAAAATTATGAAATTACCTTCAATTAGCTTGAACAATCTTTGTTAACCAACTGAAATTTTTTTGAAAATTCTTAGACTCCTCCCCAATTCTCTCTCGATTCTCTTTAAACCTTCCTCTCAGACTTAGCAAAACTAGAATACACATAACCCACTAATAACCAAGTATGCGTAATAACAAAAGAAAACTGATATGGCCATAATAAGCCTAATCAGTTACAACATATAACGTATAAATTATAAATATATTATATTTATTATTTTAATTTATTTTATTTATTTTATTATAATCCAAAAATCAAAAATTCAAAAGCCATAAGGCTTTGTTTGGCAAAACCCTTTAAAATTTAAATACTTAATATATTTAAGCCTTGTTTAGCAAAACTAAATTAAACTCCTTTAATTTATTTTAATAAACCATTTAGTTTATAATTTATACTCACATATTATTTATTTCAATTTTTCATATCCAACATTAATCAAATAAATTAATTATACACACTATATTTAAATAAATATTCCACTTTAACAAATATCACAAAATTATAATTTCATCATAATTTTATTTAATAATTTAATATACCACTTTAAATTATTAATCAACAATATAACATCTCATATTATATTACAACTCTCTAAATTATATTTTAATTTAATTTAATTTAGAATATTATCTAGTCATAAATATTTACTAATAATAACCACATCAATAAAATATTTATTTCATCTAATAAATATTTTAAATTATAATTACTAAAATCTTGGATTGTCACATTCTTCCCTCCTTACAAAGATTATGTCCCCAGAATCAAAAATACAGATTAAACAAATAACTCAAGGTACTATTAAACCTCACTTTCCCAATATATGAACATATATTTCACTTCACACCAGATCACATATTTCAAAATATACAACACATACATATAGATACTCAAACTCAAAACATCACATAATAAGAATTTTAATTATTAAATTCCTAATTTAATAACTTCTAAAAATTTGGGTTGTCACATCCTTCCCTCCTTATAAGGATTCCATCCTCAGAATCACTGAAACCCTACCTTACTTTCATCTAATCTCTTCGTTGCATAACCTCAACACTCTACCTTAATATAGGTTTTATATTTCCTACCCCCACCATTCTCATAAAAATTCTTGTGAGTTTTATTTCATAACATTTACTTAGACTCAATTTTATTTTGAGTATTATATATTCTTTAACCCATTAATTTCCTTTTCTAAGGATCGATATCACAAACACTCGGGATATTACATTCACCCATTCTTCTAAGAATTTCTTCCTCGAAATTTTATTTATTAATCTTCATTCATTCGATCTATCAAAATAGATTTTACGTTAATACCTTATTCATTCATTGAGTTCTACAACCACTTTCTTTCCACAAAAATCTTTCAACAATTATTAAACTTTTATATTAAAAGTTTTACATTATTCTTTAATAACTCATCTCCTGCTCACTTCAAAATTTCTTTTCTCACTTATTCAATATATTCATCATTCAGTGCCGCATTCTACGACTCACTTCTTTCTAAGGAATATCATCCTTACCACATTCACCTTTTAGAATAGCAAGAATCTTCGACAATTGCTCAATAATTGGGAAGCAGTATGAATAACTCAAGAATTTAAAAGATTCCAAATCATGCTGAGGGGTCACAAGACTGTGAACTCTTCTCTAGATTTGCTTGTGCTTCAACACAATCCTTCACACTGTAAACCAGAGTGTTTATTAATCACACAGACTGAAAACACCCTCCACACGTACACTAGGTGGCGACTTTATTGTACCCACTACGTTAAGCAAATGCGAACGTAGTGTTTTGTAATGACTATATGCGTTACGCTCAGAACCATTGTCCCCGAAAACATGTCCCCTTATAGGGTTGTTCACCTAAGCTTTTTAACATCTGAATCCGCACCAAAATAATTTGGTTTGGCAGAACTTTTCAACAAACGCTTGAATTTCATGAACATCTTTCAATAATCGTCTAGCTGAATCAAATAGTATAGACTTCTACAACAATTTGAACATCAAGTGAAATATATATATATATATATATATATATATATATTCTCATATCTTAGAGAAACCTCAAAAATCTTTTTATGGCGTCATGATTATGACGTTGTCATACTACATCTCACCATAGTGGGCTGACGATCATATGATCACATCCAACACCAGGTTCCATTGCATTGATGACTCCATCGTTTATCATATCACCCGATACATATAATTAAAATATATTTTGAAATTTTAAAAATCATTTTTTTCCAGCCGAAACAAACAGCATAGATACGCGAATAATAGCACTGTTTTAAAAATTCTTTGGTTCACTAGTGTGATCCAACATTTTTCAAAAATTAAAAGTACAACCATTGGCACGAAGTCAATAAATTTCAAAAATCTAGCAAAGCTAGAAGATTTGGAAAAACCTATGTCTCCACTTTCTATACTGATCCATTGCTTAATAATTCTATCTATTCCCATAATCCTCAATTTTTCATACATAACTTATCTATACCCCAGTATAGTTCATCAAACTTACTACACATTGGAAGTTCAGGAACTTTCCACAATAATATGAGTTTAAGAACTTATCCTAGTCAGACCATAGGCATCCATTCGCTGAGGGGTTCCAAACATACCATATTATTATGAGTCACGAACTTACCATATATATTAGTTTTAAGAACCGCACCTAATCCTAATAATATCTGACTAATCTTAATAGTTTCTAACTATCAAACATACACATGAGAAAAGAATCACCTTTTCACCACATATAAATTGATAGCGCGACACCAACGTTCCAATGATTATCAATATGATAAACTGAGTACAAACACAAAACCCTCGCCCATACAAAGATTTGTACAAATCAACCATCACATGAGTCCTCAATTGAAATCCCACGTAACTCTACCTTACTCTTAACTTGCTCTTTGCTCGATACGAATTCCTCGAATCACATCATGTATAACTCCTCGTGAGTTATCTCGTACTATTTCATAGTACATCATCTTCATAGCATCAAGCTATAATTATTCAAACATTACAGACCATCTTTCTTTTATAACTTAAACAGATCACGTCGTGATCTTATTCTATAATTATCTCCCTTAAAACTCCTTTCTTAACTTGTGATTGTTTTGTTTTACGATCCTCTTTCTTTCCCTTTTTCATCATTTACGAATTTATTTGTTATCTTGGCTATTGCCATTTCTTATCTTTATATCTCTTCAAGATTCTTCCTCTAAGAATTTCTAACTTCATTTACATTGCTCAACAATTCATTCGAGTTCTACATTTTCATCATACGTATCCATTTTCTATACTTGGTACACATCGAGTCTCTAATAGTTTCAATATGGTACGCTGAGTGGTTTCCCACAAACAACCAACAAACTAGGTTCCGAGTTGCTAGTTCGTATATACCTCCGCTCTATGAAGGAATCATTTTGTGACACCCCCAAAATAGGTATACATCACCCATCTTGAGTCGCCAAATACATGGTACAAAATTCAAATACAACTTAATAATACAACTATCGTGTAAAATACGACAAAACATAAACTGAGAGTTTTAATAATTGCACGTTTTAGGGCTCGAAATATTACAGAATAATACCTTCCTCTTTTCCTTTATTTTTAATTTAGTCCTACAAGTATTATCAAACTTGCACCACCTCCCCTAATAGTAAATCATGTGAATAAATCGTAAATCATGTGAATCAATAGTTCTAGACATGTGAAAATACGAATTACAGTATAGTACCTCCATCTATACCTCCATTTTTAACTTATTCATGCAAGTATTATCAATCTTGCACCACCTCCCCTAATAGTACAAGAATGTGAATCAATAGTACACATATGTGAACAAATAATTATAATCGTGTGAATTAATACAATTAATTCCTCATTTATCCGATTAATTACCTGATTGGTCAATATAACCTCTAGACATCAATTATTATCGAAATAAATGTCGATTTCCACTAACACTAATAATTCCAACACAATGGAACTATCAATTTTATCTTTAATCAACACGAACTTATTCATCATTAATATTATAACTCATAATATTTAACAACCAGGTTGTTCCCAGGAAAGAGGGGGATTTTCGATAAGGATTTCTCCTTATTGGCGCGCAATTAGGTGACCAAACCTCTCCTTGATAGAACTTCTAGACATTGTCAATATTGCAATTTAATAATATGAATAACTTTGTCGTCTCAATTATTGATTTAATAATATATCATATTATGCAGATGATACTGTGACAATAATTGAATCAATAATATGAGAGATATGATGCAGCAATTAATGTAGCAATAATTGAGTATAACTGAGTGACTTCTCACGTAAGCATCAATAACCAATACCGTGTGCTACTATGCAACCACATGTATTACTGTACTTTTACTACCTGGTAGTTCAACAGTTTTAACGGTAACACTTAGCCAATTATTTTTATAAAAAGATAATTCATCATTTTTTACTACGTTATAATACTTCCATTGTGGGGTCCACCAATGATTGTGTTGTTGTCATTTAATATTCCCTCATTAAAATGAATATTCCCCGACCAATCGAATATTATATAACCACTTGCTTACTTTGAAAAATTTATAAATATTACCCACAACTATAACATTATATCAAATCCACACCATAATATTCAAAAATATATTTCGAGAAAGCTATTCTTTATTCATAAAAGTTGGGGTCTTACACGTTTAGTCCAGATACCATACATCAACCATTAAAGAGTACGATTGTACCACACTTAGATATAATTTTTTTTTCTAACTTCTTTATCATTCTCTTCTTATAGACATCACCCTCCCTCCTTTTTATTAGAGTTGGCCAACCCCACTTTCATATTCCTTATAACTCTGCGAGATTCGTCTTTGAATCCTCTCACGCATGTTTTAACCCATTCTCTATACATTTCTTAAATTACTTCTTATTCTTCAAGCTCTATTTGAGCTTATTCTTTCATTATCTTCACATCTCTTCTCTAAGTTTATAGCCTAAGGTACTCTTACCTAAGGTTTCTAACCTATCAGCTTTGATACCAACTGTAACGGCCCCAAAATTAATACAATTTAATTCTTGACTTTGGTCGTTAATAGCACAACTACCTTCTAATTTTTTTATCATTATTCGATATTAAACTTTATAAAATGCGAAATAATTAAAATTTTATGTCTTCTTACTTTAAATCTCTGAACCAAAACCTTTATCATCTACACGTCTTTGAATCAATCTTATTTTATGATTCGCTTTGCCACTGTTATTATATAAAATTTTAAATTTCAGTCCGATAACCTTTACATATCAGATAACTCTAGCTTTAGCTTTACAACTCAACATAAAAATTGTACATCATAAAACCTTTAGTACATCTCATGAATCATTACAACAAAATGACTATACAAAGTTTGACATCATAAATAGATATCCAAATACACCGGATAACTAAACTTACAATTCAACGCACATGTTACATTCAAAATATTAAATACTTTTCTCATAAAACATAAGAAATCTTCGCAAATATGGATCCTTATAATTCACTTAGCACATATCCTTACCTTGAAATTTTGACCTACAAAAGTGGTTATTTGCAAGGTTGAGCTCGACAGCCCAACAAAATCTAACAGTTTTCATGCATCACATAGCACATAATAACATGATCAACATATATCTCATAAACATTGGACTAACATAACATACATGTTACAGTTCATATAACAAGTATAAAGATTGAGTTCCTTACTCAATTAGCATACTTTACTCAATCAACGTAGTCATAAGTTGACTTTAATATTTTATACATTCAACATATATATAACACATCATGCTCTTAGCAATAAAGATTTAAAACAATCAAACTCACATAGAAAATAGGAACTGAAAGACTTGTCTAGTTCGTAGATTACCAATTACTGAAAATTAGCTTAAATGCTTTGCGTACATCTTACAACAGTTCAAAGGTTCATATTCACATGCATTAGTTACACATATAACGACACCACAATGACTCTTAGGCTTAATCTTTTATAACTTGCGTCTTCTTGAAACTTAACACATATTTTCAGGTGTTTACTCCTCTTCGTATGACACTTATCATTACATAATCCCATTTTGTTTCTTTATACTTCTTTTGAAACCGGCACTTAACATTCATTAAAGTCGTCATAGATTCCATTACCACATATTAGATGTATTACACTTGTTAACAACAACTAGGTTATTTAACCTCCGCCTTATATCTCGTTACACTTCTCTTACCATTGATAATTAAGTCTTCTATCGTGTATTTACATCCTTTTAAACATATATTAGATTAACTAATCAAGTTATCATTCAAATCGTTCTTTCAACTTATATCTCTCTATAAACCAACATAAACCTTATCATTAATCTTTAACTTTTGAAAACATCACATTTGGTTTCATTACATAACTTACTCAAGTGACAACTAAAATCTCCATATTTTGATATTATATCATACTACAATATGTTATTATAGTCCACATTATGTCTTAAACATCATTAACATGCTTGCCAAACTAGATTAAGTCCATTAGTCATGTCCTATAAATAAAGGCGAGACTTCATTTGTGTCGAACCGAGGTGGTATGGCGTATGATAGCATACTTTTAAGCTCGGGACCGACAGAAGCGCCATTTACGCCCTTTCTCGTTTGCCCGCCAAGAAAAGCGCCAAAGCACGCATGATGAACCGTAAAGGTCGTGAATAAGAGCCAACTTTAGCCCAACTAACACGAATTTCACCCACCAAACAGTGATATTAACACATACAATTGGTATAAAACTATTACAAACATGTTTTCCAACATATTCAATCAATTAGAACAATTTAGCAATAACTTAAGCTAGTTTAATTTCTTAAATTCCATGTTTTCATACAAAAACACCATTTTTGACATCCTTTACGAAAATCATCATTGTAATCTCAGTTTTATACCAAATCTCTTTGTTCAAACTACGTTCTCTTCGTTTCTTAATGAACTAGCATAAACAAGACTCAATTTACAGTTTATCATACTAATTGACCACTAAAATTGGTACTTTCATAAGCTACAAGAGGAAATATATACTGTCATTACTTTTCTTTCTTTTTAACTGTAATTAGCATACAATTTCTTGTTTATATACAAACTAAAACCTCATCAACATGAATAATCACCACAATTCATTTGTATAGCAACAATTCAAAAATATAGAATTCACAGAGGATAGAAAATACATGACGTAAAACATATTAGAATATATATGTATATGTAATACTAAAATTATGAAATTACCTTCATTAGCTTGAACAATCTTTGCTAACCAACTGAAATTGTTATAAAAATTCTTAGACTCCTCCCCAATTCTCTCTCGATTATCTATAAACCTTCCTCTCAGATTTAGCAAAACTAGAATACGCATAACCCACTAATAGCCAAGTATGCGTAATAACAAAAGAAAACTGATATGGTCATAATAAGCCTAATCAGTTACAACATATAACGTATAAATTATAAATATATTTTATTTATTATTTTAATTTATTTTATTATAATCCAAAAATCAAAAATCCAAAAGTCATAAGGCTTTGTTTGGCAAAACCCTTTAAAATTTAAATACTTAATATATTTAAGCCTTGTTTGGTAAAACTAAATTAAAATCCTTTAATTTATTTTAATAAACCATTTAGTTTATAATTTATACTCACATATTATTTATTTCGATTTTTCATATCCAACATTAATCAAATAAATTATTTATACACACTATATTTAAATAAATATTCCACTTTAATAAATATCACAAAATTATAATTTCATCATAATTTTATTTAATAATTTAATATACCACTTTAAATTATTAATCAACAATATAACATCTTATGTTATATTACAACTCTCTAAATTATAATTTAATTTAATTTAGAATATTATCTAGTCATAAATATTTACTAATAATAACCACATCAATAAAATATTTATTTCATTTAATAAATATTTTAAATTATAATTACTATAATTTTGAATTGTCACATTCTTCCCTCCTTACAAAGATTCTGTCCCCAGAATCAAAAATACAGATTAAACAAATAACTCAGGGTACTATTAAACCTTACTTTCCCGATATATGAACATGTATTTCTCTTCACACCAGATCACATATTTCAAAATATACAGCATATAAATATACATACTCAAACTCAAAACATCTCATAATAAGAATTTTAATTATTAAATTCCTATTTTAATAACTTCTAAAAATTCGTGTTGTCACAATTATTGTCACAATATCAATATTTTATATTATTAAATCAATAATTACGACGACAAAGTTATTTATATTATTATTTGTAATATTGACGATGTCTAGAAAGTTCTGTCGAGGAGAGGTTTGGTCACCTAGTTGCGCGCCAATAGGGAGAAATCCTTATCAGAAAGCCCCCTCTTTCCTGGGAATAATCTAGTTGTTAAATATTGTGAGTTATAATATTAATGATGAATAAGTTCGTGTTGATTAAAGATGAAATTGATAGTTTCTTTGTGTTGGAATTATTAGTGTTAGTGGAAATCAACATTTATTTCGATAATAATTTTCTGGTTATTATATTGACCAATCGGGTAATTAATCGGATAAATGAGCAATTAATTGTTATTAATTCATATGCTTATAACTATCATGTTCTATTGATTCACATGCATATACTATTAGGGGAGGTGGTGCAAGATTGATAATACTTGCATGATTAAATTAAAAATGGAGGTATAGATGAAGGTACTATACTGTAACTATTTTTTTCACATATATAGAACTATTGATTCACATGAATGTACTATTGATTCACATGATGTACTATTAGGGGAGGTGGTGCAAGTTTGATAATACTTGCAGAACTAAATTAAAAATGAAGGAAAAGATGAAGGTATTATACAGTAATATTTCAAGCCCCAAAACTTGCAATTATCGAAACTATATTTTCCTATAAATAGAATCTCATTCTTCTTTCATTCTCACCAATTCACTAAGACTCACAAGAGTAATTATAGAGAGAGAAGCTATAGAGAGAAACAAGAAGAGAAGTCTGTTACCTCACTATTCCAGTATCCAGTCTTCTTCTGAGGTAAGGGATATTATTTTTGTTCAGTATTCATAAGGAATAATATTTTTTCCATACTCTGTAGTATATGAGTAATATTACTTCGTCTCATATTCCTGATTATACCCTCATTTTGTTAAAGTATTTTTTCTATACTCCGTGAAATTAGTAGAATATCCTTGAAATTTGTGCTTCATCCAGTATATTTTCATATAAATAATATTCTGAGCTTTCTTGATAATTATGGATCTTTTCATACTGAAATACTATTCATGAGTTACTATTTACGGGTTACTATTCACCCAGTTACTATTCACTCAAACATTATTCACTCGGGTATTTGGGGCACTTTTCATGCCGGAGTACTATTCACGAGTTACTATTCATGGGTTACTATTCACCCAGTTACTATTCACTCGAATATTATTCACTCGGGTATTTGGGGCACTTTTCATGTTGGGGTACTATTCATAAGGTACTATTCCTGAAGTATTATTCACAGGGTAATATTCACCCGAAAAATATATTTCTTTTCTGTCCAAATTATTTTTGATACATGAATATTATTCTTGAATTTTACTCCACAAAGCAGTATCATGTTGACAATTTGGATATTTTTAAACTCTGGATAAATTTAAAGTCTTTAATATGTATCCTTGATTTCGTTTGATTAATGCTTATATCATTGTCATCATCCCCATGCTTATATTGTGATGAAAGTCATCTTTGGCATACGTGCATAGATGGACTGTTGATTGGTATGATTATGACCTGGGATCATTCGGTATAATCACGACCCGTAATGTTACAAATGATGTGGTAAAAGTCCTCATTGGCCCGTAGTGCATTGATGGACAGTTATTGGTATGATTATGACCAAGAATTATTCGGTATAATCATGACCATTGATGATTACATGAATATCCTTGGCCCGTAGTGCAGGGATGATTCGATGATGTGGTTTATTTATTAAGCTGAGTCTCAGCGATAAAGTGGATGAAAAACTTTTTAAATCATAGAAGATAGTAGATATCATGCTCTACTTAACTCTTTTAATGGATTGCTTGTTCCGCTTCAGTTAAACTTGATGTTTATTGTATTTTATCAGTTTAATACTGTTGAAGGCTAATGATAATTTATTCTACATTATCTTAGTCATAATATTTCTTACTGGGCTAGTTGAGCTCACCCTTTTACTTTCATTGTTCTCTTCAAGAAATGAGAACGTAGCCGGGACTAATCGGGGAATGGAGTGACGGTTCGAGATGGTTATTTTAGTAGTCCTCACTACTTAGTGTGATAATAAATGTAATGAGGATTGAATTTGAGTTTGGATATTATCTATGAGACAATATTCATGTAAAAACTCAGCTATGTTTTGTTGCATTTTTACACGACAGTTATATTAAAGAAGTTTGTATTTGATTTTTGTACCATGTATTTGGCGACTCAACATGGGTGATGTATACCTATTTTGGGGGCGTCATATTTGGTATCAAAGCTTAGGGATATGATCCTTGGCTGAGATGTAAGACAAGAACTAGGAGGGGAGAGACGGTGAATTCCTTCTCTAGTATGACCTACCTAAGTTATTTGGTATTTAATTGGTCGGTCAGAGTATAGGGATAATATGTGACATGCCAATTAACCCTTGTTTTGTGGCAGTGTTTGAAAATGGCATCTGAAAATGTTGAGATCAACAGTGAAGCACATGAGACCGTTGAGTCACCAACGATCAATACCCAGAATAATGTGCAACAAGAAGACAATAATCCTCAGGTAAACAACAACACCGATCAAATGATGAACGATGGGATGTTCAGAGGCTTTATGCAATTCATGCAACATCTGGCGAGAGCGGCTCCTATTCAAAATACAGGTGCTGGGACCACCGGAGTTTTTGGGAGAGCCAAAACCACTTAAGGTGTAGACGTGGATAAAGCAGATCACCAAGATATTTGATGTCTTAGGATGCTCCGAGGAGCAACAGGTTCCCTTTGCCACCTTCATGTTGCGAGGAGAGGCAGATTACTGGTGGGAATCTGTAAAGCGTACTCAGCCTGCCGCACTAAAGATGTCTTGGGAGAAGTTCCAAGAATTGTTCAACGACAAGTACTTTCCCAAAAGTATTCATCACATGAAGGAGGTAGAGTTCATCAAACTAGAGCAAAACAATATGATCGTGTAGCAGTACGAAGCTAAGTTTTCCGAGTTGTCTCGGTTTACGTCACACTTAGTTAATAATGAGGAGAGAATGACGCGGATGTTTCTAAGAGGTTTGAAACTCGAGATACGTCAATACTTTATCTCTCACAAACTGTGTTTGTATTCAGATGTTATAAATAGGGCTCAGTTATTGGAGCGCGATTATGAGTCTACCCAACTAAGAGAGAGCAGCCGGAAAGTCGATAATACCAGTGGTAGCAGTTATCGAAGCGGTGACAACAAATGTGGAGGGAATCAACATGACACAAATGGTAACCACTTCGTGGTAATCATGGTCAAGATAATAGAAGTGGAAATTTCAAGAAGAGGAGATTCAATAATGATGGAAAGACGTCAGCACCAGCACCTGTTGTTAAGGAAGGAGAACGACCGCCGGTCGTATGTTATAAATGCGGAAGGGAGGGACACATCAGTCCAAACTCTACGTAGCAATCCAAAGCATGTTATAATTGTGGAAGAGAAGGTCACCTAGCCCAATTTTGTCATGCACCAAAGTCAAGTCCAGCTGGGATGGAGGCATCAAAGGCCGTCCCAGACAAGACATAACCGGTATTTCAAGAGAGAGCGTTTGTCGTAACCTCCCAAAAAGCGAGGAATTCGAACAAGGTGATCACGGGTAAGCTAATTATAAACTCTAGCGAAGTCTATACCTTATTTGATACCGGTTCTACCCATTCTTATATTTCTCCTACTTGCGCTCAACGTTTAAATTTAACTCCAGAGAAATTAGACTTTGATTTATCTGTTGAAACTCCGTTGGGAGAAACCTTCATTACATCCAATGTTTATAAGTCATATTTGATTCAAATTGGTAACAACATGTTACCTGTCGATCTTATCTCTTTGAAGATACTTGCATTTGATGTCATTTTAGGGATTGATTGGTTAACTACTCATCATGCTAAAATCGATTGTTTTCGTAAGGTTGTTAGCTTTCATATTCCTAACCAACCTATTATGTGAATTCAAGCAACCAAACCACTAAAGTCAATCACTGTCATATCAAGCCATAAAGCTATTCGTTTATTGAAAAATGGATGTTAAGCTTTCTTAGCCCATGTCACAGATTTAAATAAAAATACGTTAGATTTAAATGATAATTCTATTATTAATAAATTTCCTGACGTATTCCCTGAAGAACTTTCTGGCCTACCCCCAAAGTGTGAAATTAAATTTTGTATCGACCTTGAATCCGGTACAAAACCCATTTTCAAAGCCCTATATCGATTGGCTCCTATTGAACTTCGTGGAGTTAAAACCTAACTACTGAGGAATTGTTAGACATCGCTTTTATTCGTCCTAAGACGCCTCTCTCGGGGTGCTCTTTGTTACTATTCGTGAAGAAGAAAGATGGAAGTATGCGACTTTGTATTGATTATCGGAGTTGAATCATGTAACCATCAAAAATAGGTACCAAGCCTCGTATTGATGATCTGTTTGACCCGGTTATAAGTGCCAAATTCTTTTCAAAGATCAATCTTCGCCCAGATATCATCAATTAAATATTAAAACTAATGACATTCCATAGATCGCTTTAAACTCCATGACGGGCATTACGAATTCCTAGTCATGTCTTTTGGATTGACTAATGCTCCTGCTGCCTTCATGGATATGATGAACCGAGTATTCAAGGAATATTTGGATCACTTTGTGGTCGTCTTTATTGATGACATCCTCATTTATTCCAAAAGCCATGAAGATCATGAGCAACACTTGAGGCTGATACTTCAAAAGCTTCGTGAAAACAAGCTATATGTCAAGTCTCATTCTTCTTTCATTCTCACCAATTCACTAAGACTCACAAGAGCAATTATAGAGAGAGAAGCTATAGAGAAAAACAAGAAGAGAAGTCTGCTACCTCACTATTCCAAAGATTATCCAAATTTCTTCTTACGAGGTAAGGGATATTATTTTTGTTCAGTATTCATAAGAAATAATATTTTCTTCCATACTCTGTAGTATGTGAGTAATATTATTTCGTCTCATATTCCTGATTATACCCTCATTTTGTTAAAGTATTGTTTCTATACTCCGTGAAATTAGTAGAATATCCTTGAAATTTGCGCTTCATCTAGTATCTTTTCATGGAAATATTATTCTGAACTTTCTTGAAAATTATGGATCTTTTCATACCGAAATATTATTCATGAGTTACTATTTACGGGTTACTATTCACCCGGTTACTATTCACTCAAATATTATTCACTCGGGTATTTGAAGCACTTTTCATGCCAGAGTACTACACGAGTTATTGTAACGATAGAAAAAATTTGTAATTTAATTTAAATATTTATTAAATTAAATAAATATTTAAAATAATTTATTTATTGAGAAAAAAAATAATTGATGAATTGTGGTGCATTAATTTAGTAACTAAATTGATTAATGATAATTAAATTTATAATGGTAATTTTTATTTGAAGATTTAATTTAATGAAATAATTAAATTAAATTAATTGTTTTATATTAAAGAAAATAAGTAAAGTAATGTTTAAGTCTAATTTATTAATTAAATAAGATATATAATTATTTATTAATTATAAGTATAATTATAATAAGATTATAATTATTATTATTATTATTATTATTATAAGTTATTTAAATTAACCAAGGTGTGACACATTAAATCATATAATATAATATTATTAAAATAATCTAGTATGGGGGAATAGGTGGTAGCCAAACAAGGCCTTGTGGCCTTTGCCTTATTCTAACTGACGCAGATGTATTATTTTCTAACGGAAGAGTACGTGGGAGAGTGGCCAGTTTATTTCTACGCGTCTTATTTTTCCCTAAGGCTAGTTATCAGTGAAGAGCAGAGAGAGCTTGGAGAGAGAGCAAGAGAGGAAACATAGTGAATTGGATTCTCTGTGATTGTCAAGGAGAGGAATTTCTAAACCTAGTCATCATCTTTTGCTAGCCAACAATCAAAGAATAAGGTAAAACTTAGTTTAATTTTAACTCTTATGTTTGGAATTTCTATTAATAATTGTGTTGGATTGATACATATACATGTATGTAGGGTTTATACTCTGTTAATCATCACATGTGAGTGTTGTTTGATGATTAAAATTCATGTAAATTGGTTTTTAGGAAAAAGAGTATATAACAGTGTTTATGTTTAAGAAAATGGCTTAGGTAAGTACAAAATTTTATGATCAATACTTACTATAATCTGCAATTTGATGTTGGATTATATTAGTATGTTAAGAAATGAAAGCGGCGTAGTTTGAATCATGTCAATTGGTTAGGAAACGAAGTTGTGGCGATCGAATTCGCTAAAAGGGTAAAAAATGATGAAATTGGAGAAATTGGGGTTTTGATCCCTTAAAATTGAAATTATGTAATGTTTATATAATTGGAATGGTGTATAGCATGCTTAACTATGTTGTCACAAAGTTTTAGTTGCTAGGTTTCATGATTTCTGTAGGAAATTGGGTTGATTTGGAGATCTAGCTATATATGAAAAGTCATTGCTGCATTTTAGCTACGTCTTGTCACAGATTCACAAGAATCAAGGCCGTTATAGTAAAAAAAAAGCACAACTGTAACGACCCCAAAAATTCATACAATTTAATTCTCGACTTCGGTCGTTAATAATACATTCAACCTCTAATTTTACATCATTAAACGATAATACAACCATTAAAATTTACAGAATAATTAAAATTTTCTATTACAAACTATCCTCGTTCCCAAAACCTTCAACCTTTACATCTAAATATCTCATAATCATTTTAATACTACAATAGTTTATATTCACAAAATGATATTATAATTCAACATTAATACATTATTCGAAACCTTAAACATGGTTCAAATAATAATAACACAACCAAAGTATATAAATCTTCAAGTATCACATCTGATTCATGTCTTTCAAGTAACACATAACTTTACCTTGAATCTTGAACTCAAAAAAGTGGTTATTTGCAAGGTTGAGCTCGACAACACCAAAGAAATTTAACACTCTATCATGTTTCACATAGCACACAATTCATGCATTATATATTTCTAATTTATCGAGTTACATTATACAACATGCATGTGCTATCACATATCACATATAAATTGAGTTCCATAACCCAATTAACTTGGTCATATTTCGACTTTAACAATTCATAAAGCATGGTATGTAACTCACCACATAATCACATTTAATCCACAAACATAATAGAACTGAAAAAACTTACCTTGGATGTTGTTTAATGTTTATAACTTATCTGCGCTGTGATGATCCTACACAAATTGAGGATACATACATGTACATATTTGTTTCACATACTTAATGTAAACTAATTTTATTTAACTATAATATTTTGTTCTTGTCTTAAAACCATTCCATGATTCTTTAGAAACTTTTGTCCGTTATAACCTTTTTTTACACCCAAAAAGGTTCTCTCATGAATTTAGTATGTAAATACTTTACATATCAAAACATAAACCATTTATATCCCCTTCATTTTACATTACTAGGTTCAATATAATTTCAAACAGATTTGCGCATTTCATTATATTTATATATCGCTTACATTCATTTTCCTAATTACGCTTTCATAGTTATGAAAACTTACATTTACATTACATTTCTATCGCTTTTCTTTACATTTAAAGTGAGTTTTCGCGATATATAAGCATTATATAATATTTATACATCTCTCTCGGTGTTTTGTTACATGTTAAACAGCCACAAAATCACCCAAAAGCGTTAGGGAAATATCGACGCTTGAATGTGACCCCATGGTCATGGCTGCTTTCTCTCTATCTCTTCTTCTTGCCCGCAAAGAAATTTCACCTTTGACACACCCACTTCGCTTTAATAGCTTGCAATCTACTTATCCAATCGTAAATGCGTTTTTATTATGTTTTTCATGTCATACAAGACTATTTTTAAGAAATACTAACCTCTCATTTCGGGTTTGTTAAGTAGTCTAAAAAGCGTGCAAAAATTGACGTTCATAATAAATTTCAATTTTTTCCCACTTTACCCTCTCTCTCACTAAAAATAGTCATAACTAATTCGTTTCAAAAACATTTTTGAGCGATTCTTAAGCCCACGCTTGAAGCTAACTTCCGAGGCTACAACTTTAATTCTTTGACCATTTCCAAATTCAAAACACGAATTCGATTCGTTCAAGGTGACCGCTTGAGTTGGTTAGATGCAGTTTTGATGCACTACTTTGAATGGTTATAACTCTTTGTTCAAGTCGAAATTAGTCCGTTTCTGAGTCTCTATGGAAAGCTAATTCAGTGTAATATAGCATACCAAAAGCCCGTAAGTTTCGGAAACATTAACTATTTGAAATAATGTCCCGAATAGCACGTCCATTCATTGCGACTTTCGGTTTGACAAAATCGACACATTTCTTTCCAATCACCGTAACTCCCTCATTCGAGGTCGGAATGAGGTCATTCCAAAGCCTATGGCTTCCTAACTCAGTGCACTACAACTACCCAGAAACTCAGAATTTTTCAGGCAACATAGCTATTCCAGAATTTGACACTATAGTCATTGTTCATTCAGTTTTCATTTCTAGACATGGTTTACAAAAATCTTCACCACGGATTCATTTTAACTCCGTTTTGGTTCATTCAATTTAGGAAATCTTTAGAACTTATAGGGATATAACATACAATCATCAAATTAAGCTTTTAGACATAAATCAAAAGCACAAATGGTCCTCAAGCTCAGTCCCAAAAACTGCCCAACAAAGTTCTTTGTAAATCTTTTATTTTATGAGTTTTGGTTACACTTGGATGATGTTAAGGCTTCATAACTCTAATTACAATCATTAGAACTCATTTACATAATCAATTACAAGCCAAAATAAACATAGTAAACTAACTAGTTTACTAACAAAACTAACTAAACTTCCAAAATACAAACCTTAACTAACAAACTAAATACAATATTTAAAATAATAACATTACCAAAAATTAAATAAGAAACATACCCGAAAATATGAATTTCACAAACTGAATACGTACTCAACCAAAATTTAACTAAGAAGATCTTTATAAAAAAATCCTCCCACAACAAAGCCTTTCTCAAAAGTGGAGGCCTTATTGTTGGTGAATGAAACAAAGGATCAAGCCCTTCTATTTATAGGTTTAGCAAAGGGTAAAGTTCTCAATTTAGTTGATGTGGGACTTGGTTTATACTAATTCTAATTTGTTTATACTAATTTTTCCTATTTTCAACATTCTGAGTGTATTCATTCATCACGAATTCGTTTCTTAACCAATTCGATCAGTTCAAGTTGCGTTGTTTTCATTTTATAAAGGAGAACAACAATCATCCATCAATTTAAATTTTCCATCACGAATTCATCATCAACTTTAGTCCCAAAGTACACCGAAACACACATTACAATCAAAACCCAAATTCCTCTTCTTTAGTATAAATACATGAATTTGATTTCTAAAAATTTATTTCTAGATGACCACTATCAAATTATAAATATCTAATAACATATATAACATCGTAACCCACAAATTCATTAACCAAAACTCCAATTTTAAAAGAAACTCAAGAACACATAAACTAAAAATATAAACTAGATTATGTACCTTTAATTCCGTAAGAAATAAAATTAACCTTATCAGTAAAATTATAATTTCTATTCAACCATTATAATCATAACATTATTTAACAAATTCTCACTCCTCTAATTTAATTATTTAATTAAATTAGAATATCACAATTATACTCGCGTAATAAAATACGTATAAATCTCATCTATTTTATCACACTTAAATAAACTATCCCATAACAATTTTCATCAAATATTTATTTAATATTATAAATATTCATTTTATTCCATAAAGTTTCCAACTAAAATATTTAATGTACTTAATAAATATTTTACTCGCATTATACTAACATTTATATTTTCATGCAATATATTACATTCTCACTTTATTAAATCAATTATACTTGTATTAATTCACTATTTTAATTAAGTGAATTATTCACACTATTTATGAAACTTAACTCATAATAATTTCCATTGCCCACAAGGCATAATAATTAAAATTATATTATCTCATAACATAATCTCATCTTAATTAAATTAACTAATATTATTTAATTTCTTTAATAGTTTAATTAACTATTAAATCTCACATTCTCCAACATATGAATATATAATTCTCTTCACACCAAATCATATAATTCAAAATATATACACCTCATAATAAGAATTTTAATTATTAAATTCTTATTTTAATAACTTAAGAAAATTCGGGTTGTCATATCCTTCCCTCCTTATAAGGATTCCGTCCTCGGAATCAAAGAAACCTCCTTTACTCGGTTTTCACCAAATCTCTTTTCAAAATTTACTCGGGATATTACATTCACCCTTTCTTCTAAGAATTTCATCCTCGAAATTTTATCTATTAATCTTTATTCATTCAATCTATCAAAATAGATTTTACGTTAATACTTTGTTCAGTCATTGGGTTCTATAACCACTTTCTTTCCACAAAGATCTTTCTACAATTATTAACTTTTTTATTAAAAGTTTTACATTATTCTTTGATAACTCATCTCCTTCTCGTTTCAAAATTTCTTTTCTCACTTATTCAACATATCCATCATTCAGTGTCGCATTTTACGACTTACTTCTTTCTAAGGAATATCATCCTTACCACATTCGCCTTTTAGAATAAAAAGAATCTTCCACAATTGCTCAATAATTGGGAAGCAGTATGAATAACTCAGGAATTTAAAAGATTTCAAATCATGCTGAGGGTCATAAGACCTTGAACTACGTCCACGGTTATAAGTACTATTTCAACTTAAACCTTAATGGTTCATAGACTATAGGGACTCCGTCTTAGGGTGTTAAGCCCTTCGTCGATGTATTGTGCACAAACATTTAAACGCTTATCGCGTATGTCCATAGTTATAAGTAATCTTTCAACTTAAACTTTAATAAATCATAAGACTATAGGACTCCTCATACTTAGGGGATCACCCTTCGTACAATGTATTGTGCACAAACATCTAAACGCCTCGTAATCCCCTATAAAAGGGTTGTTCATCTCAGCTTTTCAACATCTGAATTCGCACCAAAACAATTTGGTTTGGCATAGTTTGACAAAGAACGCTTGAATTCCATGAACATCTTTCAATATTCGCTCAAATTGAATCAAATAGCATAGACTTCTACAATAATTCTGCATCAATCGAAATATACATATACATATATATATTCTCATATCTTAAAGAAATCTCAAAAAAAAAAATTATGACGTCATGATACATCAAGACTTGTATTTATAGTCCGTTTGATTCCATCATTTGGTGATTTTATCATAATACATCATACCATAGTGGTGACGATCCTTAGATCACATCCAACACTAAGTAATACCTGCATTGATGACTCCATCGTTTTTATCATCTCTTTTGAGGTGTTCCATGATGCATCGATGATATAAAAAAATATATTTGATATATTTCAAATCATTTTTTTCTAAGCCAAAAATAATTAGCATGAACATACTGAATAACGATATTGTTTTTAAATCTCATTGGTTTCATCATTTGATCCAATGTTTTTTAAGAAAATAAAAGTGCAAACATCAGCACGAAGTCAATAAATTTTGAAAGTCTAGCATAGCTAGTAGATTTAGAACATGTATCCATCAACTTCAATCTTTACTTCATTACTTCATTACTTAACCATTCTGTTGGGCTTCGGCACAGAAACGCACAGCGGAAATTAAAATTTTAAAGCAATTTTCGAAACCCTAAAACAGGATCCATGCGAAAATCAATTAATTCAGAGGTTTAGAGATTATACCAGATATAAACAAAAACCGAGAATCTGAAACCGACTGCGCCTCGAATCTCCAACGCAATACAAACCGATTGCGCCTCTACGGTATCCACACGAACGCCTCACGAACCGTCGAACGATTCTGCAATAAGAAGGACTTGCGGTACTAGCCACCAAAAGGAATGGATTTTGAAACTGTTTTCTCTCTAGTCTCTCTCTAAGAGCGGCTAGGGTTTTTCAATTATGATATCTTACCCTAAGTAGCTGCTATATATCATATATATAGTAGTTAAAAGGAATTAATCAAAATCAAAACCTAATTTTATAAAATCCGAATTTATATATATATATATATATATATATATATATATCTTAATTAAGTCTTACTTAATTAATATACATATATACAAATTATCCTTTTAATTTAAATTCGTGATTTAAATACTATTAATCATATTAATATATTTAAATCCTTAAAATTTAAATTAATTCCCTTTAAATAACGTTACTATGTGTGTGACCACATAGGTCATTATTACGTTGGCAATAATTTTAAAATCATATTATAAAATTATAAATGTTGAAATGCATCTAGTAATGCATCACTTTGCTACCCAAGTAATAATAAGATCGATGATTCGATGCAACCTTTTGTGACCAATGTTTCAATGCAATTTAATCCTTTTAACCTTAATATCCTAGATTAAACTCGAGTCATGGAATGTGTCATACTCTTCATAATTTAATCTGAAGTTTTCTTGATCAATGAGTAGACTATATGAAACAAATCACTATTTGAGCATGGCCATGCATTTCATAGTCCTACTCAATCAAGAGGCCTATGGATATCACCCATAATATATAGGATGGTTAAATTCCATCTAGATCACTCATATTTCTCACACGATTAATGATGAACCCAATAATCACCTTTATAGTCCACCCTATTAAAGGTGACATTTGATGATATCAAAGTACATAAATTCTCGTGTAGTAATATAGCGATTTCGTGCCTGAGGACCATTACATCATTGTCACTATGAGAATTGCTAATGACACTTCGCATAATGCTCCATATAGAATTCTCATGGTGGGTCTGTCCAGTACATCGTTCTCTAACATGTACCTATGCATTGACTTAATATCTCATATATTTATGACCAATGAGATTTGGTCATCAATCAATCCACATACTAGTCTCAATGCATCATTGTTGTCCCATCAACAATGATACTCGACTAGGGACATTTAAGAACACTGATACTAATGGTAATATATAATCTCATGTTCAAGTCACATACTTGAAACTATATAATTTGTATCACTATTCTAAGGAATTTTATTATGTTAACAATTATATTACGCAGTAAATAAAACCATAATAAAATCATATATTTATTCAATCAAATATAATATCAAAACGTTAAGCAATTATATCAAATAATTGGCCTCTAGGGCATAAACTTTAACACATTCTATCAGTCTTCAAATTCATCAATGCTCTCTATACTATAACCATTTTCTACCAAAAATAGTTCATCAAACTTACCACACTTTGGAAATCCAAGAACTTGCTACAATAATATGAGTTTAAGAACTTGTCCTAGTCAGACCATAGACGTCCATTCGCTGAGGGGTTCAAAACATACCATATTATTATGAGTCACGAACATACCATATGTATTAATTTTAAGAATCGCACCTAATCCTAATAATATCTGACTAATCTTAATAGTTTCTAACTATCAAATATACACATAAGAAAAGAATCACCTTTTCGCCACATACACATTGATAAATGGATGTTAAGCTTTCTTAGCCCATGTCACAGATTTAAATAAAAATACGTCAGATTTAAATGATAATTCTATTATTAATAAATTTCCTGACGTATTCCCTGAAGAACTTTCTGGCCTACCCCCAAAGTGTGAAATTAAATTTTGTATCGACCTTGAATCCGGTACAAAACCCATTTTCAAAGCCCTATATCGATTGGCTCCTATTGAACTTCAGGAGTTAAAAACCTAACTACAGGAATTGTTAGACATCAGTTTTATTCGTCCTAGTACGTCTCCTTGGGGTGCTCTTGTTCTATTCGTGAAGAAGAAAGATGGAAGTATGCGACTTTGTATTGATTATCGGGAGTTGAATCATGTAACCATCAAAAATAGGTACCCGTTACCTCGTATTGATGATCTGTTTGACCAGTTGTAAGGTGCCAAATTCTTTTCAAAGATCAATCTTCGTTCCAGATATCATCAATTAAATATTAAAACTAATGACATTCCATAGACTGCTTTCAGAACTCGGTACGGGCATTACGAATTCCTAGTCATGTCTTTTGGATTGACTAATGCTCATGCTGCCTTCATGGATATGATGAACCGAGTATTCAAGGAATATTTGGATCACTTTATGGTCGTCTTTATTGATGACATCCTCATTTATTCCAAAAGCCATGAAGATCATGAGCAACACTTGAGGCTGATACTTCAAAAGCTTCGTGAAAACAAGCTATATGTCAAGTCTCATTCTTCTTTCATTCTCACCAATTCACTAAGACTCACAAGAGCAATTATAGAGAGAGAAGCTATAGAGAAAAACAAGAAGAGAAGTCTGCTACCTCACTATTCCAGTATCCAGTCTTCTTCTGAGGTAAGGGATATTATTTTTGTTCAGTATTCATAAGGAATAATATTTTCTTCCATACTCTGTAGTATGTGAGTAATATTATTTCGTCTCATATTCCTGATTATACCCTCATTTTGTTAAAGTATTGTTTCTATACTCAAGTGAAATTAGTAGAATATCCTTGAAATTTAAGCGCTTCATCTAGTATCTTTTCATGGAAATATTATTCTAACTTTCTTGAAAATTATGGATCTTTTCATACCGAAATATTATTCATGAGTTACTATTTACTAAGTTACTATTCACCCTGTTATATTCACTCAAATATTATTCACTCGGGTATTTGAAGCACTTTTCATGCCAGAGTACTACACGAGTTACTGTAACGATAGAAAAAATTTGTAATTTAATTTAAATATTTATTAAATTAAATAAATATTTAAAATAATTTATTTATTGAGAAAAAAATAATTGATGAATTGTGGTGCATTAATTTAGTAACTAAATTGATTAATGATAATTAAATTTATAATGGTAATTTTTATTTGAAGATTTAATTTAATGAAATAATTAAATTAAATTAATTGTTTTATATTAAAGAAAATAAGTAAAGTAATGTTTAAGTCTAATTTATTAATTAAATGAGATATATAATTATTTATTAATTATAAGTATAATTATAATAAGATTATAATTATTATTATTATTATTATTATTATTATAAGTTATTTAAATTAACCAAGGTGTGACACATTAAATCATATAATATAATATTATTAAAATAATCTAGTATGGGGAATAGGTGGTAGCCAAACAAGGCCTTGTGGCCTTTGGCTTATTCTAACTGGACGCAGAGACGTATTACTTTCTAACGGAAGAATGCATTGGGAGAGTGGCGATTTATTTCTACGCGTCTTATTTTTCCCTAAGGCTAGTTATCGGTGAAGAAGCGAGAGAGAGCTTGGAGAGAGAGCAAGAGAGAAACATAGTGAATTGGATTCTCTGTGATTGTCGAGGAGAGGAATTTCTAAACCTAGTCATCATCTTTTGCTAGCCAACAATCAAAGAATAAGGTAAAACTTAGTTTAATTTTAACTCTTATGTTTGGAATTTCTATTAATAATTGTGTTGGATTGATACATATACATGTATGTAGGGTTTTATACTCTGTTAATCATCACATGTGAGTGTTGTTTGATGATTAAAATTCATGTAAATTGGTTTTTAGGAAAAAGAGTGTATAACAGTGTTTATGTTTAAGAAAATGGCTTAGGTAAGTACAAAATTTCAGGATCAATACTTACTATAATCTGCAATTTGATGTTGGATTATGTTAGTATGTTAAGAAATGAAAGCGGCGTAGTTTGAATCATGTCAATTGGTTAGGAAACGAAGTTGTGGCAATCGAATTCGCTAAAAGGGTAAAAAATGATGAAATTGGAGAAATTGGGGTTTTGATCCCTTAAAATTGAAATTATGTAATGTTTATATAATTGGAATGGTGTATAGCATGCTTAACTATGTTGTCACAAAGTTTTAGTTGCTAGGTTTCATGATTTCTGTAGGAAATTGGGTTGATTTGGAGACTGCTATGTAACAAAGTCAACTATCGCAGCTTCGTTTATGCATCATACATGCAATCAAGCTGCTAGCTTACCATAAACAAAAAGCAGCACATTTATGAATGACCCCAAAAATTCATACAATTTAATTCTCGACTTCGGTCGTTAATAATACATTCAACCTCTAATTTTACATCATTAAACGATAATACAACCATTAAAATTTGCAGAATAATTAAAATTTTCTATTACAAACTATCCTCGTTCCCAAAACCTTCAACCTTTACATCTAAATATCTCATAATCATTTTAATACTACAATAGTTTATATTCACAAAATGATATTATAATTCAACATTAATACATTATTCGAAACCTTAAACATGGTTCAAATAATAATAACACAACCAAAGTATATAAATCTTCAAGTATCACATCTGATTCATGTCTTTCAAGTAACACATAACTTTACCTTGAATCTTGAACACATAAAAAGTGGTTATTTGCAAGGTTGAGCTCGACAAACTGAAAGAAATTTAACACTCTATCATGTTTCACATAGCACACAATTCATGCATTATATATTTCTAATTTATCGAGTTACATTATACAACATGCATGTGCTATCACATATCACATATAAATTGAGTTCCATAACCCAATTAACTTGGTCATATTTCAACTTTAACAATTCATAAAGCATGGTATGTAACTCACCACATAATCACATTTAATCCATAAACATAATAGAACTGAAAAAACTTACCTTGGATGTTGTTTAATGTTTATAACTTATCTGCGCTGTGATGATCCTACACAAATTGAGGATACATACATGTACATATTTGTTTCACATACTTAATGTAAACTAATTTTATTTAACTATAATATTTTGTTCTTGTCTTAAAACCATTCCATGATTCTTTAGAAACTTTTGTCCGTTATAACCTTTTTTTACACCCAAAAAGGTTCTCTCATGAATTTAGTATGTAAATACTTTACATATCAAAACATAAACCATTTATATCCCCTTCATTTTACATTACTAGGTTCAATATAATTTCAAACAGATTTGCGCATTTCATTATGTTACATATACGTTTACATTCATTTTCCGAATTACGCTCGCATAGTTATGAAAACTTACATTTACATTACATTTCTATCGTTTTCTTTACATTTAAAGTGAGTTTTCGCGATATATAAGCATTATATAATATTTATACATCTCTCTCGGTGTTTTGTTTACATGTTAAATGACCACAAAATCACCCAAAAGCGTTAGGGGAAATATCGCCTTGTTGAGCATTCCATGGTTTGCTTTATTCTCTTCTTCTTTGCAAGGCAAAGACCCTCACCTTTGACACCCACTTCGCGGCTTAATAATATTGCAATCTACTTATCCAATCGTAAGGCGTTTTTTAGTATGTTTTTCATGTTATACAAGACTATTTTTAAGAAATACTAACCTCTCATTTCGGGTTTGTTAAGTAGTCTAAAAAGCGTGCCAAAAATTGACGTTCATAACAGTCTTCAATTTTTTTCCCAGCTTTACCCTCTCTCACTAAAACAGTCATAACTAATTCGTTTCAAAACATTTTTGAGCGATTCTTAAGCCCACGCGAAGCTAACTTCCGAGGCTACAACTTTAATTCTTTGACCATTTCCAAATTCAAAACACAGAATTCCGATTCGTTCAAGGTGACTGCCCCGAGTTGGTTAGACAGTTTTGATGCACTACTTTGAATGGTTATAACTCTTTGTTCCGAAGTCGAAATTAGTCCGTTCTGGAGTCTATGGAAAGCTAATTCAGTGTAATATAGCATACCAAAAGCCCAGAAGTTTCTGGAAACATTAACTATTTGAAACAGTGTCCCGAATAGCACGTCCCGCTGCTGACTTTCAGTTTGACAAAATCGACACATTTCTTTCCAATCACCGTAACTCCCTCATTCGAGGTCGGAATGAGGTCATTCCAAAGCCTATGGCTTCCTAACTCAGTGCACTACAACTACCCGAAACTCAGAATTTTTTCAGCAACATAGCTATTCCAGAATTTGACACTATAGTCATTGTTCATTCAGTTTTCATTTCTAGACATGGTTTACAAAAATCTTCACCACGGATTCATTTTAACTCCGTTTTGGTTCATTCAATTTAGGAAATCTTTAGAACTTATAGGGATATAACATACAATCATCAAATTAAGCTTTTAGACATAAATCAAAAGCACAAATGGTCCTCAAGCTCAGTCCCAAAAACTGCCCAACAAAGTTCTTTGTAAATCTTTTATTTTATGAGTTTTGGTTACACTTGGATGATGTTAAGGCTTCATAACTCTAATTACAATCATTAGAACTCATTTACATAATCAATTACAAGCCAAAATAAACATAGTAAACTAACTAGTTTACTAACAAAACTAACTAAACTTCCAAAATACAAACCTTAACTAACAAACTAAATACAATATTTAAAATAATAACATTACCAAAAATTAAATAAGAAACATACCCAAAAATATGAATTTCACAAACTGAATACGTACTCAACCAAAATTTAACTAAGAAGATCTTTATAAAAAAATCCTCCCACAACAAAGCCTTTCTCAAAAGTGGAGGCCTTATTGTTGGTGAATGAAACAAAGGATCAAGCCCTTCTATTTATAGGTTTAGCAAAGGGTAAAGTTCTCAATTTAGTTGATGTGGGACTTGGTTTATACTAATTCTAATTTGTTTATACTAATTTTTCCTATTTTCAACATTCTGAGTGTATTCATTCATCACGAATTCGTTTCTTAACCAATTCGATCGGTTCAAGTTGCGTTGTTTTCATTTTATAAAGGAGAACAACAATCATCCATCAATTTAAATTTTCCATCACGAATTCATCATCAACTTTAGTCCCAAAGTACACCGAAACACACATTACAATCAAAACCCAAATTCCTCTTCTTTAGTATAAATACATGAATTTGATTTCTAAAAATTTATTTCTAGATGACCACTATCAAATTATAAATATCTAATAACATATATAACATCGTAACCCACAAATTCATTAACCAAAACTCCAATTTTAAAAGAAACTCAAGAACACATAAACTAAAAATATAAACTAGATTATGTACCTTTAATTAGTAAGAAATAAAATTAACCTTATCAAAAATTATAATTTCTATTCAACCATTATAATCATAACATTATTTAACAAATTCTCACTCCTCTAATTTAATTATTTAATTAAATTAGAATATCACTAATTATACTCAGCGTAATAAAATACGTATAAATCTCATCTATTTTATCACACTTAAATAAACTATCCCATAACAATTTTCATCAAATATTTATTTAATATTATAAATATTCATTTTATTCCATAAAGTTTCCAACTAAAATATTTAATGTACTTAATAAATATTTTACTCGCATTATACTAACATTTATATTTTCATGCAATATATTACATTCTCACTTTATTAAATCAATTATACTTGTATTAATTCACTATTTTAATTAAGTGAATTATTCACACTATTTATGAAACTTAACTCATAATAATTTCCATTGCCCACAAGGCATAATAATTAAAATTATATTATCTCATAACATAATCTCATCTTAATTAAATTAACTAATATTATTTAATTTCTTTAATAGTTTAATTAACTATTAAATCTCACATTCTCCAACATATGAATATATAATTCTCTTCACACCAAATCATATAATTCAAAATATATACACCTCATAATAAGAATTTTAATTATTAAATTCTTATTTTAATAACTTAAGAAAATTCGGGTTGTCATATCCTTCCCTCCTTATAAGGATTCCGTCCTCGGAATCAAAGAAACCTCCCTTACTCGGTTTTCACCAAATCTCTTTTCAAAATTTACTCGGGATATTACATTCACCCTTTCTTCTAAGAATTTCATCCTCGAAATTTTATCTATTAATCTTTATTCATCAATCTATCAAAATAGATTTTATGTTAATACTTTGTTCAGTCATTGGGTTCTATAACCACTTTCTTTCCACAAAGATCTTTCTACAATTATTAACTTTTTTATTAAAAGTTTTACATTATTCTTTGATAACTCATCTCCTTCTCGTTTCAAAATTTCTTTTCTCACTTATTCAACATATCCATCATTCGATTATACGCATTTACGACTTACTTCTTTCTAAGGAATATCATCCTTACCACATTCGCCTTTTTAGAATAGAAAGAATCTTCCACAATTGCTCAATAATTGGGAAGCGGTATGAATAACTTCGAGAATTTAAAAGATTTCAAATCATGCCGAGGGTCATAAGACCTTGAACTAAATCCACGGTTATAAGTACTATTTCAACTTAAACCTTAATAAATATTAGACTATAGGGACTCCGTGCACTTAGGGTGTTAAGCCCTTAAATACGATGTATTGTGCACAAACATTTAAACGCTTATGCGTATGTCCATAGTTATAAGTAATCTTTCAACTTAAACTTTAACGATCATAAGACTATAGGGACTCCTCATACTTAGGGGATCGACCCTTACTTCTGACAATGTATTGTGCACAAACATCTAAACGCCTCCGCGTAATCCCCTATAAAAGGGTTGTTCATCTCAGCTTTTCAACATCTGAATTCGCACCAAAACAATTTGGTTTGGCATAGTTTGACAAAGAACGCTTGAATTCCATGAACATCTTTCAATATTCGTCTAGCTGAATCAAATAGCATAGACTTCTACAATAATTCGGGCATCAATCGAAATATACATATACATATATATATTCTCATATCTTAAAGAAATCTCAAAAAAAAAAATTATGACGTCATGATACCGCACTGTATTTATAGTCCGTTTGGGGATTCCATCATTTGGTGATTTTATCATACTACATCATACCATAGTGGGCTGACGATCCTTAGATCACATCCAACACTAAGTAATACTGCATTGATGACTCCATCGTTTTTATCATCTCTGCACCAGGTTCCATGATGCATCGATGATATAAAAAAAATATATTTGATATATTTCAAATCATTTTTTTCTAGCCGAAATAATTAGCATAGACATACGAATAACGATATTGTTTTTAAATCTCATTGGTTTCATCATTTGATCCAATGTTTTTTAAGAAAATAAAAGTGCAAACATCAGCACGAAGTCAATAAATTTTGAAAGTCTAGCATAACTAGTAGATTTAGAACATGTATCCATCAACTTCAATCTTTACTTCATTACTTCATTACTTAACCATTCTCATTGGGCTTGACGCGAAGCGCACAAATGAAATTAAAATTTTAAAGCAATTTTCGAAACCCTAAAACAGGATCCATGCGAAAATCAATTAATTCAGAGGTTTAGAGATTATACCAGATATAAACAAAAAGCGAGAATCAAACCGATCATACTCGAATCTCCAACGCAATACAAACCAATTGCGCCTCTACAAGTATCCACATCAAACGCCTCACGAACCAGTTCGAACGATTACTGTGAATAAGAAGGACTTGCAGTGCTAGCCACCAAAAGGAATGGATTTTGAAATCTGTTTTCTCTCTCTCTCTCTCTCTAAGAGCGGCTAGGGTTTTTCAATTATGATATCTTACCCTAAGTAGTGCTATATATCATATATATAGTAGTTAAAAGGAATTAATCAAAATCAAAACCTAATTTTATAAAATCCGAATTATATATATATATATATATATATATATATATATATATATATATATATATATCTTAATTAAGTCTTACTTAATTAATATACATATATACAAATTATCCTTTTAATTTAAATTAAGTGATTTAAATACTATTAATCATATTAATATATTTAAATCCTTAAAATTTAAATTAATTCCCTTTAAATAACGTTCTATGTGTGTGACCTTTATAGGTCATTATTACGTTGGCAATAATTTTAAAATCATATTATAAAATTATAAACGATGAGCGACATCTAGTAATGCATCATTTATTACCCAAGTAATAATAAGATCGATGATTCGATGCAACCTTTTGTGACCAATGTTTCAATGCAATTTAATCCTTTTAACCTTAATATCCTAGATTAAACTCGAGTCATGGAATGTGTCATACTCTTCATAATTTAATCTGAGTTTTCTTGATCAATGAGTAGACTATATGAAACAAATCACTATTTGAGCATGGCCATGCATTTCATAGTCCTACTCAATCAAGAGGCCTATGGATATCACCCATAATCTATAGGATGGTTAAATTCCATCTAGATCACTCATATTTCTCACACGATTAATGATGAACCCAATAATCACCTTTATAGTCCACCCTATTAGAGGTGACATTTGATGATATCAAAGTACATAAATTCTCGTGTAGTAATATAGCGATTTCGGTGGAGGACCATTACATCATTGTCACTATGAGAATTGCTAATGACACTTCGCATAATGCTCCATATAGAATTCTCATGGTGGGTCCATCCGAAAGACATCGTTCTCAACATGTACCTATGCATTGACTTAATATCTCATATATTTATGACCAATGAGATTTGGTCATCAATCGATCCACATACTTGTCTCAATGCATCATTGTTGTCCCATCAACAATGATACTCGATTAGGGACATTTAAGAACACTGATACTAATGGTAATATATAATCTCATGTTCAAGTCACATACTTGAAACTATATAATTTGTATCACTATTCTAAGGAATTTTATTATGTTAACAATTATATTACGCAGTAAATAAAACCATAATAAAATCATATATTTATTCAATCAAATATAATATCAAAACGTTAAGAAATTATATCAAATAATTGGCCTCTAGGGCATAAACTCTAACACATTCTATCAATCTTCAAATTCATCAATGCTCTCTATACTATAACCATTTTCTACCCAAAATAGTTCATCAAACTTACCACACTTTGAAAATCCAAGAACTTGCTACAATAATATGAGTTTAAGAACTTGTCCTAGTCAGACCATAGGCGTCCATTCGCTGAGGGGTTCAAAACTTACCATATTATTATGAGTCACGAACATACCATATGTATTAATTTTAAGAATCGCACCTAATCCTAATAATATCTGACTAATCTTAATAGTTTCTAACTATCAAATATACACATAAGAAAAGAATCACCTTTTCGCCACATACACATTGATAGCGCGACACCAACATTCCAATGATTATCAATGTGATAAACTAAGCACAAGCAAAAAACCCTCGCCCATACAAAGGTTTGTACAACTCAGCCATCACATGAGTCCTCAATTGAAATCCCACCTAACTCTATCTTACTCTTAGCTTGCTCTTTGCGACGATCTGAATTTTTTCAGACCTCATCATCTATAACTCCTCGTGAGTTATCTCGTACTATATCATAGTACATTAACTTCATTGCATCAAGCTATAATTATTCAAACATTGCAGACCATCTTTCTTTTATAACTTAAACAGATCACATCGTGATCTTATTCTATAACCATCTCGCTTAAAATTCTTTTCATAACTCGTGATCGTTTTGTTTTGCGATCCTCTTTCTTTCCTTTTTCATCATTTATGATTTGATTTATGCTTTTAATCTAACAGAATTTGTTTATTCATCATTATTCGTTATCTTGGCTATTGGAGTTAGGCAACTCCCATTTTTATCTTTAGATCTCTTCAAGAGTCTTCTTTGAATTTTCTTGTTTATATAACAATTCTTCCTTTAAGAATTTCCAACTTCATTTATATTGCTCCACATTTCATTCGAGTTCCACTTCATCATACGTATCCATTTTCTACACTTAGTACACATCAAGTCTCTAATAGTTTCAATATAGTACGCTGAGTGGTTTCCACAAACAACCAACAAACTAGGTTCCGAGTTGCTAGTTCGTATATACCTCCGCTCTATGAAGGAATCGTTTAGCCCAGATACCATACATCAACTATTAAAGAGTACGATTGTACCATACTTAAATATAGCCTTTTATTCTTAACTTTACATCCTTATTATTGGAGTTGGGTAACCCCACATTCATATTCCTTATAACTCTGCGAGATTCTTCTTTGAATCCTCTCACGCATGTTTTAATCCCTTCTTTAAAAATTTCTTAAATTACTTCTTATTATTCAAACTCTACTTGAGCTAATTCCTTCATTATCTTCACCTTCCTTCTCTAAGGTTATAGCCTACGGTACTCCTACCTAAGGTTTATAACCTACGGCTTTGATACCAACTGTAACAACCCCAAAAATTCATACAATTTAATTCTCGACTTCGGTCGTTAATAATACATTCAACCTCTAATTTTACATCATTAAACGATAATACAACCATTAAAATTTGCAGAATAATTAAAATTTTCTATTACAAACTATCCTCATTCTCAAAACCTTCAACCTTTACATCTAAATATCTCAGAATCATTTTAATACTACAATAGTTTATATTCACAAAACGATATTATAATTCAACATTAATACATTATTCGAAACCTTAAACATGGTTCAAATAATAATAACACAACCAAAGTATATAAATCTTCAAGTATCACATCTGATTCATGTCTTTCAAGTAACACATAACTTTACCTTGAATCTTGAACCTGCAAAAGTGGTTATTTGCAAGGTTGAGCTCGATGTACCAAAAGAATTTAACACTCTATCATGTTTCACATAGCACACACACAATTCATGCATTATACATTTCTAATTTATCGAGTTACATTATACAACATGCATGTGCTATCACATATCACATATAAATTGAGTTACATAACCCAATTAACTTGGTCATATTTTGACTTTAACAATTCATAAAGCATGGTATGTAACTCACCACATAATCACATTTAATCCACAAACATAATAGAACTGAAAAACTTGCCTTGGATGTTGTTTAATGTTTATAACTTATCTGCGCAGTGATGATCCTACACAAATTGAGGATACATACATGTACATATTAGTTTCACATACTCAATGTAAACTAATTTTATTTAACTATAATATTTTGTTCTTGTCTTAAAACCATTCCATGATTCTTTAGAAACTTTTGTCCGTTATAACCTTTTTTTACGCCCAAAAATGTTCCCTCGTGGATTTAGTATGTAAATACTTTACGTATCCATACATAAACCATTTATATCCCCTTCGTTTTACATTACTAGGTTCAATATAATTTCAAACGGATTTGCGCATTTCATTATGTTACATATACATTTTACATATCATTTTCCGAATTATGCTCGCATAGTTATGAAAACTTACATTTACATTACATTTCTATCATTTTCTTTACATTTAAAGTGAGTTTTCACGATATATAAGCATTATATAATATCTATACATCTCTCTCTTGTTTTGTTACATGTTAAATGTACCACAAAACCACCCAAAAGCGTTCTGTAAAAATCAAGATACGTTTGAGCGACCCATGGTCGATAAAGTATCTCTCTTCTTTGCCACAAGGCGGCAAAGAAATTTCTCACCTGACACCCCACTTCGCAGCTTAATAGCTTGCAATCTACTTATCCAATCGTAAGGCGTTTTTTAGTATATTTTTCATGGCATACAAGACTATTTTTAAGAAATACTAACCTCTCATTTCGGGTTTGTTAAGTAGTCTAAAAAGCGTGCCAAAAATTGACGTTCATAACAGTCTTCAATTTTTTCCCAGCTTTATCCTCTCTCGCTAAAACAGTCATAACTAATTCGTTTCAAAACATTTTTGAGCGATTCTTGAGCCCACACAAAGCTAACTTCCGAGGTTACAACTTTTATTCTTTGACCATTTCCAAATTCAAAACACAGAATTCTGAAAAATTCGTTTAAGGTGACTGTCCAGAGTTGGTTAGACAGTTTTGACGCAACTACTTTGAATGGTCATAACTCTTTGCTCCGAAGTCAGAATTAGTCTGTTCCAGAGTCTATGGAAAGCTAATTCAGTGTAATATAACATACCAAAAGCCCAGAAGTTTCTAGAAACATTAACTGATCGAAATAGTGTCCCGAATAGCACATCCCACTGTTGACTTTCTGTTTGACAAATTCGACACATTTCTTTCCAATCACCGTAACTCCCTCATCCGAGGTCGGAATGAGGTCATTCTAAAGCCTATGGCTTCCTAACTCAGTGCACTACAAGTACGCAGAAACTCAAAATTTTTCAGGCAACTAGCTATTCAAAAATTTGACACTATAGTCACTGTTCATTCAGTTTTCATTTCTAGACATGGTTTACAAAAATCTTCACCATGGATTCATTTTAACTCCGTTTTGGTTCATTCAAGTTAGGAAATCTTTAGAACTTAGAGGGATATAACATACAATCATCAAATTAAGCTTTTAGACATAAATCAAAAGCACAAATGGTCCTCAAGCTCAGTCCCAAAAACTGCCCAACAAAGTTCTTTGTAAATCTTTTATTTTGTGAGTTTTGGTTACACTTGGATAATGTTAAGGTTTCATATCTCTAATTACAATCATTAGAACTCATTTACATAATCAATTACAAGCCAAAATAAACATAGTAAACTAACTAGTTTACTAACAAAACTAACTAAACTTCCAAAATACAAACCTTAACTAATAAACTAAATACAATATTTAAAATAATAACATTAACAAAAATTAAATAAGAAACATACCCGAAAATATGAATTTCACAAACTGAATACGTACTCGACCAAAATTTAACTAAGAAGATCTTTATAAAAAAATCCTCCCACAACAAAGCCTTTCTCAAAAGTGGAGGCCTTATTATTGGTGGATGAAACAAAGGGTCAAGCCCTTCTATTTATAGGTTTAGCAAAGGGTAAAGTTCTCAATTTAGTTGATGTGGGACTTAGTTTATACTAATTCTAATTTTTTCTATTTTCAACATGCTGAGTGTATTCATTCTTCACGAATTCGTTTCTTAACCAATTCGATCCGTTCAAGTTGCGTTGTTTTCGTTTTATAGAGGAGAACAACAATCATCCATCAATTTAAAGTTTCCATCACGAATTCATCATCAACTTTAGTCCCAAAGTACACCAAAATACACATTACAATCAAAACCCAAATTCCTCTTCTTTAGTATAAATACATGAATTTGATTTCTAAAAATTTGTTTCTAGATTACCACTATCAAATTATAAATATCTAATAACATATATAACATCGTAACCCACAAATTCATTAACCAAAACTCCAATTTTAAAAGAAACTCAAGAACACGTAAACTAGAAATATAAACTAGATTATGTACCTTTAATTCCTTAAGAAATAAAATTAACCTTATCAGTAAAATTATAATTTATATTCAACCATTATAATCATAACATTATTTAACAAATTCTCACTCCTCTAATTTAATTATTTAATTAAATTAGAATATCACAATTATACTCGCGTAATAAAATACGTATAAATCTCATCTATTTTATCACACTTAAATAAACTATCCCATAACAATTTTTATCAAATATTTATTTAATATCATAAATATTCATTTTATTCCATAAAGTTTCCAACTAAAATATTTAATGTACTTAATAAATATTTTACTCGCATTATACTAACATTTATATTTTCATGCAATATATTACCTTCTCACTTTATTAAATCAATTATACTTGTATTAATTCACTATTTTAATTAAGTGAATTATTCACACTATTTATGAAACTTACTCATAATAATTTCCATTGCCCACAAGGCATAATAATTAAAATTATATTATCTCATAACATAATCTCATCTTAATTAAATTAACTAATATTATTTAATTTCTTTAATAGTTTAATTAACTATTAAATCTCACATTCTCCAACATATGAATATATAATTTTTTTCACACCAAATCATATAATTCAAAATATATACACCTCATAATAAGAATTTTAATTATTAAATTCTTATTTTAATAACTTATGAAAATTTGGGTTGTCACAACAGCTGCGCCGTAGGCCTTCTCCGAATCTGCAGTTGCGCTGGTGCTAAGGCTTGGGATAGCTCAGCTACGCCGTGTCCTGAGCCTAGGCAGTGAAGTCTGTTTGTTTGTAGGTGGTTATACAAGGGTCTAATTTAGCTTGGCATGCATGATAATGATGTTATATCCTAATCTAAGGCATCATAACAGGTTTTAGTATAATATAATACCTAAATATGGAGATTATAGTTGTCACTTGAATAAGTTACATAATGAAACTAAATGTGATGTTTTCAAAAGTTAAAGATGAATGGTAAAGTTATGTTAGTTTATAATGGGATTTCAGATTTGTTAAGGATGTTAACCAACATGGTTAGATGCTAAGTTAAGGTTATGACCTAAATGATGGGTTAGACCTATAAAGCTAATATTAATACAACTAATTTTTACTGCGATTCCAATTATATGTGTAGGGTAATTGGCGAACATTATTACACTTGTGTAGCTTACATACAAGGCAAGTTTTCCTAACATTCTTTTTATAATGAATGGAAGTTTCTTACCCTAAACTTGTATTGAGCAAGTTTCATAGCTATGCTATCTTTATGTCAAACAAGCTTTCAATTTCTAAATTTTACAGCAAAGTTGAGCAAGCCTATTGATTCTATCTCATGTATGATTTTACAAGCTCTTGTAACCTAGTTCGTTACATCGAGAGAGTTTTACTTTTCTAAATCTTGATATTATTATTCAAAGTATACATTGTTCTAATACATTGGTTCAAATGAGGCTGTTCTAATTCTCTTGGATATGGTACTTTGCATATATATACCATGTCTATTCAAATACATAATGTTGTTGTTAAATCTTTGACTTAAATAACGTTGTTCAATTCTGTCTCATTGTGTCGAACCTTCAAATAGCAAGTAAACTTTTATTGAATTGAATTAATCTATAAATGAATAGTGTTCTAAAATTCTAGAACAACTAATAAGCTAGTTCCGAGCTAAACTTTCTTTAGTGCGGAAATTCTAAATCCAAACTGAGACGAACAACCCTAACATAGGGGATTTTGTACGTGTAATGTTTAGATGTTTCTGCACAGTACATGGTACAAAGGGCTGATCCCCCTAAGTACGTTAAGAAGGGTCTGTATATTCTAAATGAATGTTAAGGTTGAGGTAATAATACCTAAATACCTGAGACATAGTTCGTGGTCTTAAGACCCTCAGATATTAAATTCGAACTTTTTTTCTATTTTTGATTCGTAGAACAAGTTCATTGTTGTTCAGTAGTCGTTGTTCATTCTCATATTGCTATCATTACTACTCTATATATCAGTGAGCAATTGTTTGCTCACTCTTGCATTTAACATTGCAGCTAAAGTTGAGAAAGTCGATGAGCCATCTACTAGCAAAGGAAATGGCAAGATGTCTAAGTGTTGAAGATTTATTGAATCTATTTAAATGAATTGTATTTTAAGACTTATTTTATTTTTGTGATATATTCCGCAGACTTATGTAATAAATTTAAGGTTAGATTACCTGGGATTGTTTTTGAGATAATGTAACCCTTTAATGGGAAAGATTATTGTTAAGTTTTTTTTTTTAATTATGTCTTTATCCTTTTATTATGGGTAGTTAGATGTAATGGTTTTGAATAGTGAACACCAAATCCTGTGGGAATGGAGTACTTGGATTTGGGGGTGTCACAGTTACTATTCACAGGTTACTATTTAACTAGTTACTATTCACTTTAATATTATTCACTCGGGTATTTGGGGCACTTTTTATGCTAGAATACTATTCACGAGGTACTATTCCTGAAGTACTATTCATAGGGTACTATTCATGGGGTACTATTCACCCGAAAAATATATTTCTTTTCTGTCCAAATTATTTTTGATACATGAATATTATTCTTGAATTTTACTCCAAAAAGCAGTATCATATTGACAATTTGGATATTTTTAAACTCTGGATAAATTTAAAGTCTTTAATATTTATCCTTGATTTCGTTTGATTAATGCTTATATCATTGTCATCATCCTCATGCTTATATTGTGATGAAAGTCATATTTGGCTTACGTGCATAGATGGATTGTTGATTGTATGATTATGACCAGGGATCATTCGGTATAATCATGACCCGTAATATTACAAATAATGTGGTAAAAGTCCCCATTGGCCCGTATTGTATTGATGGACAATTATTGGTATGATTATGACTAGAGATTATTCAGTATAATCATTACCATTGATGATTACATGAATATCCTTAGCCCATAGTGCAGGGATGATTCGATGATGTGGTTTATTTACTAAGTTGAGTCTCAGTGATAAAGTGGATGAAAAACTTTTTAAATCATAGAAGATAGTAGATATCATGCTCTACTTGACTCTTCTAATGGATTGCTTGTTCCGCTTCAGTTAAACTTGATTTTTATTGTATTTTATCAGTTTAACACTATTGAAGGCTAATGATAATTTATTCTACGTTATCTTAGTCATAATATTTCTTACTGGGATAGTTAAGCTCACCTTTTTGCTTTCATTGTTCTCTTCAGGAAATGAGAACGTAGCCAGGACTAGTCGGGGAATGGAGTGACGGTCCGAGATGGTTATTTTAGTAGTCATCACTACTTAGTGTGATAATAAATGTAATGAGGATTGAATTTCAGTTTGGATATTGTCTATGAAACAATACTCAGTTACCTCCTGTAAGACCTCAACTTTTATGAATAAAGATTTAATTTTCTCAAAATATCTTTTTGAATAATAAGGTGTGGATTTGATAAAATGTTATAGTTGTGGGTAATATTTATAAATTTTGCAAAGTAAGCAAGTTGTTATAAAATATTCAATTGGTCGGGGAATATTCCTTTTATCAAGAAATATTCGTACGACGGCACAATCATTGGTGGACCCCACAACAGAATTATTGTCGGATTAGAAAATGACAGAAATAACTTTTTATTAACGGCAAAAGTTTTACAGTTAACTGTTGAAATACCCGGTGATAAAACTACAGTAATACGCGTGGTTGCATAATAGCACACGGTATTGTACAGTATCTATGATTATTGATGCTTACGTGAGAATTCACTCAGTTTGTTCAATTATTGCCACAGTAATTTGTGCATAGTATCTCACGTTATTGATTCAATTATTGTCACAATATTTTATATTATTAAATCAATAATTGAGAAAAAAAAGTTATTCATATTATTATTTGCATTATTGACGATGTTTAGAAAGTTCTATCGAGAAAAGTGGTTTGGTCACCTAATTGCAAGTCAATAGGGAGAAATCCTTATCGGAAAGCCCCCTATTTCCTGGGAATGATCTAGTTGTTAATATTGTGAGTTATAATATTAATGATGAATGTTATTAAAAATGTGTTTTATGAAGCCAAGTGAATTGAGATAATTAGAGTGAATTTTTATGAAATTTTTGTTGTAAGTTTGGTGTATTATTTGGACCCCCACTTGCTCATTTTTTCAAAACTATCGGTGAAAGTTATCTCAATTATATATATATATATAAATATATATATATATATATATATATATATATATATAAATCATATGTGTGTGAAGTGTCGTTCATGTGAAGGATATATATATTATATTTGTTTTGTTTTTTATGTAAAATATAATATATTATATTTTATTATGCATAGTACTGCATAGTGTTGTATAGTACTTCATAGTGTGTGCACAGTGCAGCATAGTAAAATCAAAAAAAATCATTGAATTCCCGTGAACGTTCGCCCGTGAAATTTTCCACTGTTCACCCGTGAATTTTTTTCAAATAGTATCCTTTCATTTTCCTATAAATAGGATGCTTAGTTTAGAATTGAAAATCACACCAGAATCAGAGAATTCTTCTTCTATAATATTAAGCTTATTTCTTTAGAGTTTAAGGAAGTTTTAAGTGTAGAAAATAGTGCAAGTTTTCTTCAAGAATATCCCCGTTATACCAGTCAGAAGTACTCTCCTTTGAAGGTAAGGGATGTTATTTTTGTTCAGTATTCGTAAGAAATAATATTTTCTTCCATACTCTGTAGTATGTGAGTAATATTATTTCGTTTCAGATTCCGAATTCTACACACATTTTGTAAAGTATTGCTTCTATACTCCTTGAAATTAGTAGAATATCCTTGAAATTTGTGTTTCATCTAGTATCGTTTCACAATGATATTTTTCTGAACATTCTTGTTAAATTTTGATCTTTTCATGTCAGGGTACTATTCACGGGATACTATTCACTCGGGTACTATTCACCCGGGGTACTATTCATGACAAAAATTGATTTCTTTTCTGTCCAAATTATTTTCAGAATATTATTCTTGAATTTTACTCCACAAAGCAGCTATCATGTTGACAATTTGAACATTTTTAAACTCTGGATAAATTAAAAATCTTTAATATTTATCCTTGATTTTGTTGATTGATGCTTATATCATTGTCATCATCCTCGTGCTTATATTGTGATAAAAGAAATCTTTGGCCCGTAGTGCATAGATGAACTGTTGATTCGTATGATTAAGACTATGTATCGGTATAATCATGACCTATAATGTTACAAATGATGTGGTAAAAGTCTTCATTGGCCCGTAGTGCATTGATGGACAATTGTTGGCATGATCATGACCATTGGTGATAATAACGAATATCCTTGGCCCGTAGTGCATGGATGATTCGTGGATATGATAATAATGAATATCTTTAGCCCGTAGTGCATGGATAATTCAGTGATGTGGATTATTTATTGAGCTGAGTCTCAGTGATAAAATTGATGATAAACTTTTAAATCATAGAAGATAGTAGATATCATGCTCTACTTGACTCTTCTAATGGATTATTTATTCCGCTGCAGATAAACTTATTGTCTATTGTATTCTATCAGTTTAACACTGTTGAAAGCTAGCGATAATTTATTAAAGATTATCTTAATCATAATATTCTTTACTGGGCTAGTTGAGCTCACCCTTTGCTTTCATTGTTCTCTTCAGGAAATGAGAATATAGCTGGGACTAGTCGGGGAACAGAGTGATGGTCCGAGATGGTGGCTATAGTAGTCCTCACTATTTTATAAAATAGTGTGATAATAATTGTAATGAGGACTCCATTTGAGTTTGGATATTGTCTACGAGACAATATTCGTGTTAAAACTCTCAGCTACGTTTTGTCGTATTATATAAATGAAGTTTGTATTTGATTTCTGTACCATGTATTTGGCGACTCAGAATGGGTGATGTATACATATTTTGGGGGCATCACAGTTGGTATCAAAACTTAGGGATATGGTCTCTAGCTGAGATTTGAGGCTAGAACTAGGAGGGGAGAGACGGGTAAATCCTTCGCTAGTATGACCTACCAAAGTTTATTTGTTATTTAATTGGTCGATCGGAGTATAGGGATAATATGTGGCAAGTCAATTAAACCTTATTTTGTGGCAATGTTTAAAAATGGCATCTGAAAATGTTGAGATAAGCAATGAAGCACATGAGACCGTTGAGTCACTGACGATCAATAACCAGGATAAGGTACATCAGGAAGGCAATAATCCTCAGGTAAACAACAACACCGACCAAATGATGAATGATGGGATGTTCAAAGGCTTTCTGCAATTCATGCAACATCAAGAGAGAGAGACTCCTGTTCAAAATATAGGTGGAAACATTGGCAACTCTTGGATGGTCGCTAAGACCACCGGAGTTTTTGGGAAAGCCAGAGCCACTTAAGGCAGAGACGTGGATTAAGCAGATCACCAAGATATTTGATGTCTTGGGATGCTCTGAGGAGCAAAGGGTTCCCTTTGCCACTTTCATGTTGCGAGAAGAGGCAGATTATTGGTGGGAATCTGTAAAACGTACTCAGCCTGCCACACTAAAGATGTCTTGGGAGAAGTTCCAAGAATTGTTCAACGACAAGTACTTTCCTGAAAGTATTCGTCACATGAAGGAGGTAAAATTCATCAAGTTGGAGCAAAACAATATGACTGTATAGCAGTACGAGGCTAAGTTTGTCGAGTTATCTCGGTTTGCATCCCATTTGGTAGATAATGAGGACCGTATGACACAAATGTTTCTAAGAGATTTGAAACCCGAAATACCTCATTTCTCACAAACTTTGCTTGTATTCAGATATTGTGAATAGGGCTCAGTTATTGGAGCGCGATAATGAGTCAACCCAACTAAGAGATAGCAGCTGGCAAAACGATAATACCAATGGTAGCAGTCATTGAAGCGGTGACAACAAACGTGGAGGAAATCAATATGCCAGAAATGGTAACCACTTCGGTGGTAATCTTGGCCAAGATAATAGAAGTGGAAATTTCAAGAAGAGAAGGTTCAATAATGATGGAAGGACAGCAGCACTAACACCTGTTTTCAAGGAAGGAGAACGACCACCGGTCGTATGTTACAAATGTGAAGGGGAGGAACACATTAATCCAAACTGTACGCAACAATCCAAAGCATCTTATAATTGTGGAAGACAAGGTCACCTAGCCCGATTTTATCTTGTAGTGAAGTCAAGTCCAGCTGGGATGGAGGCACCAAAGGCCGTCCCAGACAAGTCAAAGCCAGTAGTTCAAGGGAGAGCGTTTTTTATGACCTCCCAAAAAGTGAGAAACCCGAATGAAGTTATCACGGGTAAGCTAATTATAAACTCTTGCGAATTCTATACCTTATTTGATACCGGTTTGACCCATTCTTTCATTTCTCCTACTTGCGCTCAACGTTTAAATTTAACTCCGAAAAAATTAGACTTTGACTTATCTGTTGAAACTCCGTTGGGAGATATCTTATTTGATTCAAATCGGCACCCTCACATTACCTGTCGATCTTATCTCTTTGAAAATACTTGCATTTGATGTGATTTTAGGGATTGTATGGTTAACTATACATCATGCAAAAATTAATTATTTTCGTAAGGTTGTTAGTTTTCATATTCCTAACCAACCTATTATGCAAATTCAAGCAACCAAACCACTAAAGTCAATCACTGTCATATGAAGCCATAAAGCCATTCATTTATTGAAAAAATGGATGTCAAGCTTTCTTATCCCATCTCACGAATTTAAACAAAAATACGTCAGATTTGAATGATATTTCTATTGTTAATAAATTTCCTGACGTATTCCCTGAAGAACTTTCTGGCCTACCCCTAGAGCGTGAAATCGAGTTTTGTATTGACCTTGAACCCAGTACAAAACCCATTTCCAAAGCCCCATATCGAATGTCTCATATTAAACTTCAGGAGTTAAAAATTCAATTACAGGAATTGTTAGACATCGGTTTCATTCATCCTAATACGTCTCCTTGGGGTGCTCTTGTTCTATTCGTAAAGAAGAAAGATGGGAGTATGCAACTTTGTATTAATTATCGGGAGTTGAATCATGTCACTGTCAAAAATAGGTACCCGTTACCTCGCATTGATGACCTGTTTGACCAATTGTAAAGTGCTAAATTATTTTCAAAGATCGATCTTCGTTCCAGATATCATCAGTTAAATATTAAAACCAATGACATTCCATAGACTGCTTTCAGAACTCGGTATGGGCATTACGAATTCCTAGTCATGTCTTTTGGATTGACTAATGCTCCAGCTACCTTTATGGATATGATGAACTGAGTATTCAAGGAATATTTGGATCATTTTGTGGTTGTCTTTATTGATGACATCCTCATTTACTCCAAAAGCCGTGAAGATCATGAGCAACACTTGAGGCTGATACTCCAAAAGCTTTGTGAAAAACAAGTTATACGCCAAGTTAAAAAAATGTGAGTTCTGCCTTGAGGAAGTAGCATTCCTTGGGCACGTGATATCAAATCACAGAATATCTGTTGACCCGACAAAGATTGAAGCAATTCAAAGATGGGAACAACCTAAGTCAGTAACCAAAGTACGTAGCTTTCTGGGCTTAGATGGTTATTATCGGAGATTCATGGAAAGGTTTTCTCGAATCACCACTCCGTTAACTCAACTGACTTGAAAAGATACAAAATTTGGTTGGAGCGAGGAATGTGAGAAGAGTTTTCAAGAACTCAAGAGGAGACTTATTCCAGCACCTATTCTGATAATACCATCTGGTTCGGAGGGATTTATCATATACAACGATGCTTCAGGCATAGGTTTAGGATGTGTTCTCATGCAACATGGGAAAGTCATAGCCTATGCCTCACGATAACTCAAATAATATGAAAGGAATTATCATACTCATAATCTAGAGTTGGCAGCAGTCATTTTCGCGCTAAAGATCTGGAGACATTTCCTGTATGGGGGAGAAAGTGGATATCTATACGGATCATAAAAGCCTCAAATATTTCTTCACCCAAAAGGAACTCAACATGCGGCAACGACGTTGGCTCGAGCTGTTGAAAGATTACGATCATACCATTTAATACCATCCTGGAAAAGCGAACGTGGTAGCTGACGCGTTGAGTAGAAGATTATATGCGGGTATGAGTGCGATATTGTCAACGTAAAGGCCTATTTGGTATGACTTACAAAGGATGGAGATGGAGTTAAAGACTCCAGGGACCCACGTGATGATGTTAAATATGCGAGTAGAACCGACTTTAATCGATAAAGTTAAAGTTGTTCAAGCTACGGACCTGGAGCTGATGCGTATGAGGAAGAAAGTACAAGAAGGTGCTATTCTAGAAGCAAGAATTGATGAAAAGGGAATACTTCGAGTCAACTCCAGACTTTGTGTTCCTAACGACTCTGATTTGAAGTATAAAATCATGATGGAGACGCGCAACACACCGTTTGCAATCCATCCTGGGAGTACCAAAATGTATCGTGATCTTCGACATACATTTTGGTGGAGCAATATAAAGAGAGAGATAGCGGAATTTATCTCAAGGTGTTTAAATTGTCAACGTGTCAAGGCAGGGCATCAAGTGCCAAAAGGTTAATTGCAACCACTTGAAATTCTTTAATGGAAATGGGAGCACATTACCATGGATTTCGTTACTGGTCTTCCCAAGGTTTCTCAAGGTACAGATGCGATTTGGGTCATTGTCGATAGACTAACCAAGTCTGCTCATTTCTTACCTATACGAGAAATTTATTCACTTGAACGTCTTGCTCGTATATACATAAATGAGATTATTAGACTGCATGTTATGCTAGTATCCATAGTTTCTGATCAAGACCCAAGATTCACTTCACGATTTTGGGTTAGTTTGCAGAAAGCTATGGGCACGGATTTACGATTCAGTTCGGCATATCATCCTCAGAAGGACGAACAGTTAGAAAGGACTATTCAAATCCTTGAAGATATATTAAGACTCTGTGTCCTTGACTTCAAAGGAAGTTGGGACAAGTTCTTGCCATTAGTGGAATTCTCCTACAACAACATTTACCAAACAAGTATAGGCATGGCTCCATTCGAGGCGTTGTATGGACGCAAGTGTCGTTCTCCAGTATGTTGGGACGAGGTGGGTGAAGCAGCGTTGTTGGGACCAGAATTGGTATTCATAACAACGAAAAAGATTCAAATGATCCGGCAACATATAAAAATATCACAAGATCGATAAAAGAGTTATGTTGATCTTCATCGAAGGGACGTGGAATTCAATGTTGGAGATCATGTGTTATTACGTGTTGCTCCATGGAAAGGAGTTACGAGATTTGGAAAAACAGAAAAGCTCAATCCTCGATTCATTGGCCCATTTGAAATCCTTGATCGAGTAGGAACTGTGGCCTATAGACTCGCCTTACCGTCAAGTATGTCTCGTGTTCATAATATTTTTCACATATCTATGTTACGTAAATATGTGGAAGACCCGAACCACATTATTGAGTTAGAACCAGATGAGATAGCGGAAGATTTAACGTATGAAGAGGTATCTGTTAAAATCTTGGATAAGAATGAATATATTCTACACTCCAAGGTTATACCTTAAGTCAAAATTTTGTGGAGAAACCACGATATTGAGGAAATTACCTGGGAGTTGGAATCTGAAATGAAATCAAGGTATCCTCACCTCTTCGACATACCAGGCACGTACACTAATTTCGAGGTTAAAATTTCATAAGAAGGGGAGGTTGTAAGACCCTAACTTTTATAAATAAAGATTTAATTTTCTCCAAATATCTTTTTGAATAATAAGGTGTGGATTTGATATATATATAATGTTATAGTTGTGGGTAATATTTACAAATTTTGCAAAGCAAGAAAGTTGTTATAAAATATTCTATTGGTCAGGGAATATTTATTTTATCAAGGAATATTCGTACGATGGCACAATCATTGATAGACCAGACCCCACAACAGGATTATTGTCTGAGTTAGAAAATAACAGAAATAACTTTTTTATAAAAATAACGGCAAAAGTTTTACCGTTAACTATTGAAATAATCGATGATAAAAGTACAGTAATACGCGTGGTTGCATAGTAGCATACTATATTGTACAGTATCTTTGATTATTGATGCTTACGTGAGAAGTCACTCAGTTTTGATTCAATTATTGTCACAATATTTTATGTTATTAAATCAATAATTGAGACGACAAAGTTATTCATATTATTATTTGCATTATTGATGATGTCTAGAAAGTTCTGTCGAGAAAAGGGGTTTGGTCACCTAATTGTGCGCCAATAGGGAGAAATCCTTATCAGAAAGCCCCCTCTTTTCTGGGAATGATCTGGTTGTTACTATTGTGAGTTACAATATTAATGATGAATGCTATTAAAAATGTGTTTTGTGAAGCCAAAAGAATTGAGATAATTAGAGGGAATTTTTATGAAATATTTGTTGTAAGTTTGGCGTATTATTTGGACCTCCACTTACTCATTTTTTTCAAAACCATCTGTAGAAAATTATCTCAATTTTATATATATATATATATATATATATATATAAAGTATATGCATGTGAAGGATATATATATATATATATATTAGTTTTATTTTTTTATGTAAAATAGAATATATTATATTTTATTATATATAGTACGACATAGTGTTGCATAGTGTGTGCATAGTGCTGCATAGTATAATCAAAAGATTTCATTGAATTCCCGTGAACATTAGCCCGTGAAATTTTCCATTGTTCACCTGTGAATTTTTTTTCAAATAGTATCCTTCCATTCTCCTATAAATAGGATGCTTAATTTAGAATTGAAAATCACACCAGAATCAGAGAATTCTTCTTCTATAATATTAACCGTATTTCTTTAGATTTTAAGGAAGCTTTGAGTGTAGAAAACAATACAAGTTTTCTTCAAAAATATCCCCGCTATACCAGTTAGAAGTACTCTCCTTTGAAGGTAAGGGATATTATTTTTGTTCAGTATTCGTAAGAAATAATATTTTCTTCCATACTCTGTAGTATGTGAGTAATATTATTTCGTTTGAGATTCCGAATTCTACACTCATTTTGTAAAGTATTGCTTCTATACTCCTTGAAATTAGTAGAATATCCTTGAAATTTGCACTTCATCTAGTATCATTTCACAAGAATATTTTTCTGAACATTCTTGTTAAATTTTGATTTTTTCATGTCGGGGTACTATTTACGAAGTACTATTCATGGGGTACTATTCACTCAGGTACTATTCACCCAGGGTACTATTCATGACAAAAATTGATTTCTTTTATGTCCAAATTAATTTTGGAATATTATTCTTGAATTTTTACTCCACAAAGCAGTTATCATGTTGACAATTTGGATATTTTTAAACTCTGGATAAATTAAAAACCTTTAATATTTATCCTTGATTTCGTTGATTGATGCTTATATCATTGTCATCATCCTCATTCTTATATTGTGATAAAAGTCATCTTTGGCCCATAGTACATAGATGGATTGTTGATTGGTATGATTATGACTATGTATCGGTATAATCATGACCTGTAATGTTACAAATGATGTGGTAAAAGTCCTCATTGGCCCGTAGTGCATTGATGGACAGTTGTTGGCATGATCATGACCATTGGTGATAATAACGAATATCCTTGGCCCGTAGTGCATGGATGATTCGTGGATATGATAATAATGAATATCTTGGCCCGTAGTACATGGATAATTCAGTGATGTGGATTATTTATTGAGTTGAGACTCAGCGATAAAATTGATGATAAAATTTTAAATCATAGAAGATAGTAGATATCATGCTCTTCTTAACTCTTCTAATGGATTGTTTGTTCCGCTGCAGTTAAACTTGTTGTCTATTGTATTCTATCAGTTTAACACTGTTGAAGGCTAACGATAATTTATTATGCATTATCTTAGTCATAATATTCTTTACTAGGCTAGTTGATCTCACCCTCTGCTTTCATTGCTCTCTTCAGGAAATGAGAATATAGCTTGGACTAGTCGGGGAATGGAGTGATGGTCCGAGATGGTGGCTATAGTAGTTCTCACTATTTTATAAAATAGTGTTATAATAATTTTAATGAGGACTCCATTTGAGTTTGGATATTGTCTACGAGATAATATTCGTGGTAAAACTCTCAGCTATGTTTTGTCGTATTGTATAAATGAAGTTTATATTTGATTTTTGTACCATGTATTTGGCGACTCAGAATGGATGATGTATACCTATTTTGGGGGTGTCACACCTCCTCACCTCTAGATATAAATCTAGGGCTCAACGGAGTGATCAAAATTGATTGAAAACATTTAAATGACTAGAATTATCCTAGATCTAAGCCGATCTAGCATGGGGGTTCGAGCTTTGAAGCTCATGAACCGGTTAAGGGCTAGATCCAGCTAGATCCAGGTAGTTCTAGTAACATGACTTAATTTTAACTAGATATGTACAAACTAATTAGTAAAATAGATAGATCTATCAACTAATGCACAATATATGTACAAAATAACAAGTCTAGGTATATAAAAACACTAGATTAAAATAGATCTAATAGATTGAACTATATTTACAATGAAATGTACAAAGGTTCACCTTTTTCACCTTGGAAAACGAAGAAACGAGCTCTTTTTGACTTAGATCCAAGCTGGATCACTCGAGAAACTCAAAGTTTACAATATATGGGATGGATTCAACACAAATCTAGTGATTTAGTGTAGAAATGAAGCCTCTCTCTCTCTACAATCAGAACTTTCTCTCTTTAGAATGCTAACCTCTCTCAAATGAGCTGCAAATCCGTGTATTTGAAGAGAAAAAGGGGCAGCCACAGGTACGCCTACGACTGGCCTGGGGTGGGCCCCACTTGCTCAGTTTTCGTGTTGCAAAGTCAGTTTTTCATACTATGTGCTAGAACGTCCATAACTCTCAATTTGGGAGGAGTTAGGAGACGTGTCATACCAATATAGAAAGCTCTTTCCGAGAGCTTAGAAATGATATATTATTCACCCAATTTCAAGCTCTGAAAGGTAGAGAAAAAGGGAAAAACCATCCCTAGGTAGATGTTAGCTAGTGATTCGCCTTGTTTTGTAGTCGGTTGTTCGCTTCTTTCAATCCGGGAATAGTTGGGACATGTGTCATACTAATCCGGAAAGCTCTTTTCAAGGGATATTCAGTTTCATCAAGTTTGACCATTTCCGGATTAGAGAAGATGAAGAGAAAAGCATACGGGTATCTTCCGAATAGCGGGACAGTCGACTAGTTTGTCTGCGGCTTGGGGATCATTGTGGTGGCTTCTTATGACCCCATCCTCAGCTTGAACATGTTATGAAAGTAGTATGCACACAAGCCAATCATGTTTGATGATAAAGCATATACTTTGTAACAATATTATTCATTTATTAATAAAAAAATATTAATTTATTAAAGACTTTTAATTATCTACATGATGTTGCTTTATAATATGTGATAAACCCATAGTTTTAAGCAATGCTTTTAGAATAATGATGATGATCATTCTAATGAGATCTAAATTCTTAGAAAGCTTAAAACTAAATAGTTTCCAATCGTTGGATTACTAAATTGGGGATTAGTGAATCCGGATAGATTGGTACATATGTTTCTTGCTCATTGGATGAGGATGATTGATCTCATGATCATTTGTGTGGAGACACTAAAGCAAGTATGTAGGTGCTTATTAGAGAATAAGTTCACTGAATGTGGCTCGCTAAGGAATACCTAATGGAGTTTTACTTGTCTGTCAATAAAATTTCTGTAGTGATAGTAGTACATGATCCTTGGACTTGAGATCATCATAGTATCTTGTGTATGATGAATTATACTTTGACTTATTCCTGAAGACCCTTAGGGTATATCAAAGGGTATGCTTGGGTATAATAAGTTATATATGGAGATAATGTATGATCAATAAAGAATCTACCGCTTCTAGTAAAAGAAGAGAAATGTCATATGTGATTCGATAAATGACAACCCAGTAATCTTTGGCCAAGGCAGAATAAAATTAGAAAGGAGTTTTTAATTTGCATTATTTGGAGTTGTGCATTTAAGAGTCGAAATACATATAATTAAATAAATTAAGACTTGACAGTAATTCCATGTCTTATATTTAATTGGGACATTGCATGGTGGAAGGATTGAAATTGTACAGTAACTATTTACTTAAAGGTTCTTTTATGATTAATGTTGAAATCTATATTATCTGGAAAGTCGTTAATCTCTAGGAAGGCTTATCCCTATTGTAGAATAAATATTATTTATTTAAATAAATAAATAGTTTAATTTATTTATTTAAATAAGATTAGAATTGTTCTAATTAATTTATTCACAACCGGTTTAATATGGAGAACCTAAAGGGTCACACCATAAAAGGAAGAATAATTATTTAAGAAGTTAATGGCATAATCATAATAATAAATTAAGTATATTTAATTTAATCTATGATGATAGAAGAAATTAAATAGCTTAATATTTATTATTTAATATTTTGGAAATATTAAATATAAATTAATAAGAGGAGTCTTATTATAATTATTACTATTATTATTATTTAATTTCTAAAGAAGTTTGGGAATTAATTAATAAAAGTACTCTCATTTATTCCTAATAAGATTAGGAGGCAAATTAATTAAAGAGTTTAATTAATTATCCCTAATAAGATTAGAGAGCTTAATTAATTAAAAAAATTTAATTAATTAAATAATACCCTATTTTCTAATTAGATTAGAAGGGTTAACTGATATCTTTATAAGAGGAGTCTTAAATCAGATATCATGAGACGTGATTCCAGTTGTTGAAGAGTACGTTTTTTTTTCTATGAGAGATAGAAAAACTAGGGTTTTGCCAAACACTCATCTTCTTGAATCTTTCTTCTTCCTTGGTAGATCACCTCTAGAGGCCAAACATTTAGGTGGCTAACATTGATCAGGAAGGAACCAAACCCGGTGGATTCAAGTTGAACGCGAAAAGGATTGGAGGTGAACTTGTACCTGAGGAAGCTCAAATCTTTAAGGGTATAATTTTTATTCTTCTTCTTTTCGTTTAATTAATAATTGTGCATAAAAGATGATCCGGGTATATGGTTTGTAAAATTTTAAAAACTCTAATTTTCATGCTTTCGCTTATTTTGTGCAATTTGATTATGTTCATGAATATTACAAACCTAACATGTTATTGTTGGGGCGATATTACACTTTTGTCTTTCGGCGAGGTTATCTTCGAAGTAAAATTATGTTTTTACCAGCATGTAAGGTTAGTCAAAGAAAAACAAAATTTCGACTGCCTATACTTACCAAATAAAAAGCTTCCCTATTGAGTGACAAAAAAAAGTGTTGTCAAACAGTCACTTAGTTTATTTTTTGTCTTTAATAATAATGCAAAAGAAATTTGAAATACTTATATTGCACATTTAGGATGAACAATCAGAAGAAATTCTATAATTTCTCCTGGTTGCAAAACTATATATATTAACAATTTTATGCCAAACATAGTCTTCCTCCTTTTAAAATTTAAAATTAATATAACATTTTAAAAATTAATTAAAATATTTTTAAATTCAAAATTAATATTAGTTCATTTAACTTTTGTCAATACAATTAGAATTATTATAAACTACTTAAAGAGAGTTATTAGTAAGATTTAATATTTCTTTTAAAGAAAAACTTAAATAAATCATATCAATTTTAAATTTGAAAATTTCTAAAATTAATTTTTAGAAAATCAATATTAGTTTTCTTAAAAAAAAAAAAATTTATTTCTGAATTTTTTTTTTCTTTACATCCTTTTTATTGGCAGTATCCTTTTTTTCTACTCTTAATTGTTAGCTTAATGGATCAGAGCTCACCGTTAAAATAATTAAACTTACAAACTTAGGATCCATAAATTAATGTTAGTGTTTCTACATTCTTTATGTACTTCACAAAATATTTATTATTCTATTTTAACTTTTTAAGGAAAAATTCCTCCGTTGTAAAAAATAATAAAAGTAAAATAAATTTAGTTTAAATTTAAATATTTAATTTACAAAATTGTAATAAAATTCTTAATAATTCATTCATTTTAATTAACATAATAATTATTAATGTTTTTTTTTTTTTTTTTGAAAATACCTATAATCACAAAATTAATGTTTTTAATATTTAAATTAGCCAGATCAATTTAAATTTTTAGTTTCAAACTTGGGTCTAAAAAATTAAAAAAAGGACTCTTTTGGTATAACAGAAAGTAATATTTTTGTAAGTTTCTTTTATAATTTCACAACTGTATCAAATATGAACATGAAAATTCTGTTGTTCCATAAAAAGAGTCTATTAACAAAATGATTTTGTTGAATAACAATAGTCTCATTTCATTTTAATTAATACAAAATTTGTTAATGTAAATTATTTAAAAATACTTTTAATAAAAAATTAATATTTTAATACTTAATTGAGTCGCATCAGTATTAAATATTTTGTTCCCTCCAACATTTTATTAAATTGTTTCCTCCAATATTTTATCAAATCGTTAATAAGTTTTGATTCAATCTGATAATTCAATTCATTACGGGTATTAGAACATTTAGCTTATATTTGTTTGCAAAGATTATAATTTTGGGGTTATAATCTCATAGATTATAATCTCAAGACTATTAATCCTAGAATTATAATCTTAAAATTATAAGTATAATTCTAAGACTATTAAATTATTTTTTAATCTTTATACTAATAGTCTCAAGTCTAAATTTGAAAACAAACAAGACACTTGGACTACGTTTGTTTACAAGGATTATAATTCCAATACTATTAATCATTAGATTATAATCTTGGAATTATAATTATAATCCTAAGATTATTAAGCCATTTTATAATCCCCAACATTAATAGTTCAAATCTAAATTTAAAAACAAACAAAACACTTGGGATTAATATTCTTATCCAAGTGTAAGCCTTACAAACAAACATAGTATTGAGATTAATAGTCTTATCCCAAGTATAATTCTTACAAACAAATATAACATTAGTGATCAAAAATCGTGAAAATTAAAACAATGGTGTAGGTGAGAAAGCCTATATGGTCTCCAAAGCTTGAGGAATATCGGTCTTTAGGTCGTCAAAATCTTTAACAAGTTTGAAATTTAAAATATGGGCTGACCTATATTTGACTCATAATTATATGGTTTTAACCCATATTAAAACAGGTAATGTGATTTTAGTTCTTAAATATAATTATAACTAAATTTTATAAATTAAAATCAACCTATAACCGTATTTTGTTAGCCTATGTTGAAACATAAAATTTAGTATTCTCAATTTTCACAAGGACAGCCTCTTCATTTGGTATCTCTCACCGGCTCTCTAAGCTTATATACATATGTTCATAATACACTCATTCTGATATATATGGGTTTTGTGATGGTTGCAGGAGTCTTAAAAATTATTGAAGAAGCCAAAAGATTTGGGATTGACAGAGAATATATTAGTGGGTACTCACTACGAATGTGTCCAAATGAGTGGAATATTTTACTTTAAACGATGAAAAACATATATTGTATCATTAATTATATTTTTCCTGTTCTTTTAATTTCTCAATATAAATGTGTTGATGTTAATTTATTTGCAGGGGCGGATCTGTTCAAGAGGTAGTATAAGCAACTGTCTTTATTAGATTTTTATTTTTATTTTTTATAAGTATTAGAGTAGGGGCAAATATGTAAGTTAATAAATTTAAGGGGGACATAATAATGCAAGAGTTAAATTTAGAAAGCCTAAAAAAAAATCATTTATATTTTAAATATAAGTATAGACAAACGTTGATTCATTCTGCTTCTGTCTTTTACATCTGTGGCTTTGCCACTATTTCTTCTACATCTCCATTATCCGCCAGTACTTTTATATTTCCGTGGCTTTGTCACTAGACCCATTACTTCTTTTATATCTTCATTACGATACTACCTCTTACACATATGAGAGTAATTAGACTTGGAAGGTAACTAAATTAAGATTTTTTTATTTGATAATTTAAATTTTGTAGTTTGTTTGAATTTGTTGTTGGTTAAAAACTTGGGGTTAAACCCAATTTAATTTATTTGATGTATTTGTTATATTTTGGACTTAAGATACAACTAATTATTACTTTTTTTTGTTTGATAGTTTATTTGAATTTGTTGTGGCCTTGTGAGTTGAGGACTTTCGGTGAGTATAACTGTTGTTATTAATATTGGATGAACAGGTAGTTTTAGTGTTCAAATGAAATGATGCAACTGTATATAAATTTGGATTGTTGTTAAATTATTTTTATTTGTAGTTCTGCCTCTTTCTTTTGTACGAGTTTCAATGAGAGTTGTGTTCTCTAAAAAGATAAAGATAGGGCACTAGAATAAAAAATCAGAACTGTATACATTTTTTTTCCTACAGTGAAAAAGTTGGATCAGTGCTATTTTTTCAAGATTTCTTTCAATACTTGTAGTTTTATGATTTTTCAAATTTGACTGCTAGTATTAGAAATAGGTGATTAAACGAGAAATCAATCATTTTTCTTAAATACATAAGTAGCACAAGCTACACAACAATAAGCCCCAAAAGAAGTAAGAGTAAATCATTATAGTATTGATTTACTACTACTATTATTTCTACTTTTTTTTAGGAAAAATAAAATAATTATCATAAACAAACCCCACAAAAAATAATAAAAAAAAAGATATCTTGAGACTTATTTGAAACTTATAAAAAGACACCAAAATTGGTTTATACTTTGAAATTAATTCATAAGTTTTTTTGAATATAGAAAAAAAATTAGTTTGAGACTTTAAGCATTTAGGAAATCATTTTAATTGAACTATAAAAATAACCAAGTAAATTTTTAAATTGTATCTAAATATTTTTATTTGAATTTTTTTAGTTTAGATTATGAATATTTATTGCAATTTATAAACATTATTATGATTAGTTAATATTATGATTAGTTTAAATTTTCTTTATTTAACTTTAACAAAAAAAATAGTTAAAATCTGCCTTACTGAAGAAAATTTATAGATCCGACCCTGTTTATTTGTATGTGTATACGTACGTTTTCATATATAATACAAGTATAATTGAATCTTAAATTATTCGGTATTATTCAGTGTAGATGGTCTAAAATCATAATTTTGAATAATGATTTTTAATAATGAATGAACAAATGATTGCTATAGGAGCTTATATGCTTACCATACTTGCATTGTTAGCGCAATACAGTTTTGTCGTAGGAGGCTTGTCTAACGCAACACATTGCAGTGGAAGGTTCCATTTTGTTTACATCGTTGCCGTCAAATCTGAAATGAACGGTTTAAGAGTTGATGATAATATAAGTTCATATAATTACTATGTGATAATTTTATATATTTATTTCAGAGAATGATAACATAAGATATTATAATAAACGGTCCGGATTTTAAGCTCACTTCTTATCCAACTCACCCGAGCTCACCCTTTTAGCGACGGATCCGGCGACGATTCGGTCATACAACCGCCGTCTATACTTTTAGCGACGGACAACATATAGCGTCGCTAAAAATATAGACGACGGTTGTATGATCGAACCATCGCCGGATCCGTCGCTAAAGGGAGGTGAGAATTGAATAAGGGGTGAGCTTCCGGACTCTTACAATAAATACCTAAATAATCAACCTATGCTGGTACAGGTTAGAGAGCTAATATCATTCTATTGTATAATATGATAATAAACATGAAAACTCTTTGAATTTTTATTTGTTGTTACTTTTATTGTATAAGTACAACTATGGTGAAAATTATTTTTCTTGCAAATAATTTATGGTACAAATTATCATTTTCCTTTGTAATCAATTTATTACAGAAGACCTTTTAAATGCATTAAATCAAATCCATAATTTTCTAGTTATTGGAGCAAATTTTTATTTAATGTTGTAATTAAGAAAAAATAGTTTGTGATTTTTCTCACAAACATGTCCAACTTTAATTCCCAATATATTTTATCTTATTTTATTTTCCTATAATAGTGTATAAAAATGCCCCCATGGAATGATATTACAAAAACAAAGTGTAGAGAATTTATAGCAAAAAATGAAAAAAAAGAAATAAATTATACATCAACTTATTTTTGGTCGAATGTAAATTGCAACTAATGTAAAATTACAATAAAATAAAACAGTAATATTCAAATTCTTTCTTTAAACCTTTCTATTTCATGTATCCACGTATTGATATTTAATATTTACATTAATTTGTTATAAGAAAATTTATAAAGGTAGTTAACCTTTGAATTTACATAACATAGCGATTCTGTTAGTCATACAGAATGTACATTCATCAGTGTATGTAACACACAATAACAAAAAAAGTAACATGTATGCCAACTAACATGAGGAAATCTTTTTTTTTTTACTTCACCCGACTAAAAGTAGAAGCCTTGTAAAGAAGGAAATGGAATCTGGATTGGGGGACCTAAAACACAAAGCAGACTATACATCGACTGAATGAATAATGGCTCCGAGCAAGATCAAGGCAAAGGCACGGGTGGTTTCCACTTGTTAAATTCCACCAAGTTTCTATTGATTACAGATCCATTGTGCAGCCAGAACGTTTCAGTCGATTGGTGGAATTGCCTCACTTTCCTCTGAAGTTCCCACAAAATTCCATTAAAGGCAGAGCATGGTTCTGACTCGGGAGAATACACCCATAAGCACCTAACTTTTCTACCCCGGGATATCATCTCCTCTATTTCTTTATCTGGAAACAAATAAGCTGATTAGTCATAATGAAAATGATTTACATGTCGACTAATTTCTTCTTTTTGTGGAATTGAAAGCAGTAAAAAAGAACAGTAACATATGGGTCCCTTCCTTACTACTTCCTTTCCCATGTATCCACATGCGTCAATATCTAATATCGACATAATTTTTTCATTATATATAACAATACTCTTGCCATAATTATGTCAAAATGTAGGTAGCAAAGCGCGAAAATCAGTTCTGGATTCTGACCTGATATTGATTCCAAGTATTCTAAAAGTTGAGGACCTATTCGAGTGGATGGCCATTTGATTGAAATATGGGAGTAATCAACTACATTCTGGAAAGGTAATTCTACTTGATCTGACAAGATCACTGGAACACACTCCTGTATAACAAAATATTTACGTTGGTTAAACAAGTTTGAGATAGAGATAAGAGAGTGAGAATGTGTGTGAGAGAGAGAGTGAGAGAGGGACCACAAAAAATGACTCATAAAATCGAAGAGTCCAAGACGACTCGCCGCGAGGAGCTAGGCAGAACTTGGCATTACGTAAGTGTTGAAAATAATCTATCTTCCCCAGTTTGTCAGGGCCACTGAACTTCAACTCTGGAGATTCCAACTGTTTCAGTTTGCATACATTTGGAAAAGAATCAACGAAATTATAAAGAAAGCAAATGAGCATCTGTTGTCTTAAAAGAACCTTCTGAATCTAAATGCATGCTCGTAAACCTACGACTTCAAAACACAAGTATAAAACACAAATCATTTTTGCATGTAAGCACGAAGTGTAGGAAAGTTGATCACTTTTCATAATTAAACCAGTAAAAATATGAAGCAAATGGTCTTTTTTCAAGTCCTAAACATGTGATACGAATTAAACAAACATGGAGTGAAAGTTCTGATATCTGGACATGCATAACATATAGTTCTTTCGCACGTAGAGGAGCCAATTCGCAATTGATTAAAACAGCTCTTGAATTATATGCAAGACCTGTTATGATATCTTATGATACATAATGATAAATGAGTTTATATCTAGAACAAAATAAATAAAAATAGAAACTATCATAAAATCTTCTTCTTTGCATTGCAGTATCTATTAATAGTAAGATGAATTCTGTGTGTAAAACTAAAGAAGGGAAAGCCATAAAACTTAGAATGAAAAAGACTCTACTAATTAAAAGTCAATGCAGTTGAATACAAAATTAAAGCCATTAGTATTTATTAGTGTCCAAAGATTGAAAATTGAGTACATTCCCTCATCATGACGCCACGGAAAAATGGCATACCTTATCTGGGAACTGTTTTGAAAGATCTATCAATTGAAGACGACCAAGCTTTCCTTGTGCTCGACCTAAGAAGTTTGCTAAATATTTTCTCTTTGATAAAGGTAATGGCTCAACCAGTTTAGTCCCCCGAGTAGTCATCCCATCATCAACATTTCCAGGGATAATAATGTCTTTCCATGTATTAAAAGCACTTGTATCTCGCTTATCTGTTCGATCACCCTACATTTGCACACAGAAGACACTTGAAGTGAGATGTTAGGAATTCAAAAAAGCAGCCTAACAGTTCTTGACATATTTAGGCACAAATAGGAAGATGAAAGGACTGTGACTACAGTTGCTGAATATTACAAGAAATCAATAATTAATAGAACTGTGGATGGCTTTTCCACATTCTGAGTAATAAGAATACGAATCATATTGCCCAGTGTTAAAAAAACTATAATTAATTGTTTGCTCAGTAGAAACTGTAAGTTGAAAAACAAAGAAGCAATTAAGGTGAGAAGTCGTGATCTACATTAATTATCACCTCATCTTAATTGTTCTTTGAACTAACCAGAAAGGGCGATCATTTGTTAGTGTGAAGTTCTCCTCGTCCTATACCTACAATAGTATTTGTAGCTAATAACATCCCAAGGAAAATTACAGTCATGCCTTTAACAATTTCACCTCTCCCCATATTGCGAATAAAGTGCATCCACCGTGAGTATTTCAAAAGTATAAATTGAAGTAGGCAGAAGGTTAACTACTATGATTATACAGGATGACACTTAATCTCTGACATTAAATGTAATGCTGCTATCAATTGACTCTAGCTTCAAGAGTTCACATATATCCGTAGGAAAGTAGTTGGAGATTACGAGCTAATGTCGGGTTGTAAAAGTAGTACCTCAGGAGTGAGAATTATAGAACGATTCAAATAAGTTGCCCAGGATTTGAACAAGTGAGCCCCAGCACCACTGCAATTGGGTGAAGATTATCAAATATAGTTTATTAGTAGAACAAAAGCAACAAATTGTACAAATAAATATAATAAAACAAAAAAGGAGTGTCTATATATGATATTTTATACAATGTTCCCTTAAGCCACAAGTCAGTCAGATTCAAAAGCCTAGCCGGCCTGCTCCTATGTGGGGGGAATATGCCATGTATCAATTTAACACGGATGTAAGATTTTTGGTTCTGATACAAAAATCCCTCTAAGATGGAATTTTTTTATTTAGTGTCAACAAACCAGAGCACTAAGAAACAATCTTTAAGCATAAGCATAAATTCGTCATAGAACCATACATCAAATCCTTGAAAGTATATCCAATCACGGGTTCTTACATTTTCTTTTTGCCATCGATGTTGGTGTAACTAGAGATGTATTACGATAATACTACGATGTGACAAATAATTGCTTCCAACTAAACAGTGATACCTCGGAAAGACGAATATGTGGTTGCGGCCACCAGATAACCTAAAATAGGGCATTTGACTTAAGACCTGAAAGCAAAATGTATGAATACGATTACAGTGAATCATTTTTCAGCTGCTCAATTTTCTTCATTTTGAAAATAAAAACCGCATCTTCTGTTTTGTATGCGTTTCCTTGTCTAAAATGGTAAAAAATGTGAAACCTTAATGATGTCCAAGCAAAAGGAAAAGATAATCAACCATAAGTACAGATTTCAACTTGCAACAAATATCATAATACTCTTAAAACTTCAATATCAGAATCCAGTACACTCATCAAAGAAAAGAAAAGTTATGATAAAATATGATATGTTACTTGTGTTGAAATGCAACCAAAGAATCGTAGTAATTAAGTAAATTTAAGCTAATTCTTTCCAAGCATTTAATGTTGTATTACCTTCACATAAGTGTGATTGATCTCTTTATCATTGAAACCACCCGACATGCGAACACATTTAACATAAGATGGCACAAAGAACAGATCTGCTTCCTCTTTCTTTCTTGTCCGACATCTTGATCGTAAAAGCATCCTGTGTATTTTCACCTGCAGATCATATTAAAATTTAAAACCATAAGAGGTACAAGATATTCATTGAAAACCTAAATAGCCGACATGAAGTTCAGCAGTTGGTTGCTGATAACTGATATACCACTGAAAAGAAGGTATATAAAAGATATTAACAATCAGTGCCTGGCTTATGCAAAGTTTTTATCCTAATGTTTTGGAATATTGATAAATAAATAAATTATACTCAATCCAATGAGATATAGCATATGGAGTATCCATTTGGTCTATAAGCCTATATCTTTTTCATTTCCCTTCTTTTTCCTGCAGTTTCTTTATTTTGTGAATTTTTAAGAACACTAAGCTTTTTCACTTTGCTCAACTATTGACTTAGAAAATAAACTTGTTCCTTGTTGAGTACTTTCACTTGTGTCCTCAATCTGGATTAACTACAGGATCTATTAGTCCGTAATTTCTCATGTCTCCCTACAAATCATTCTTTCTAGCAATTATCCTTGCATGAAAGTTGTTCAGCTCTTCACTATTGTTTACCATCACTTTCAAAACTTGGCATAGGATCACTGCTAATGATTCTAGACAGTAGAAGGGATTGCAAATTTACAGATATATTTTATTTTATTCTATTACATGAGAGCAACTTTAATGAGATCATCTGAAAATATATGAAAGAAGAAAAATGCTATCATATGCAACATTACTATATTAAATAACCATTTTGACAAGTTTATCTTATCTAGTAATATATATTACTATGATTAATTGTGAAAAATTAAATACGCTCTCGTCATAATTGGTAAATCATTTTCATAAATCCTAATTTTTGAAACCATATAAACCATACCCTTGAATTCATATCTCAACATTGTTCCTTTCCATTTAACATTCCTGTGATTAATAATGTTTTAAGCTAAACCCAGAACTCAATAAGGAAATCAAACCACGACTTCCACAAGAATACAATGTTGTGTGATTGCCAATAACTACAAAAAACTAAATTTTTCTTTGAAGTTAAAATTACAAGCATTCATTTGAGTGTTCGTAGTTTTTAACTGTTTGAATGTTCATATATGACTTATTTTTGAAATTATAACTTGACTTGTAAGTTGCTTTTGAGAAAGTAGCCATTCTTACTTCTCAAAAAGTAATTTATAAGTCATTTTAAAACAAGTACGTTTGACCAAATGTAAAGACTATTTTACCCACCTTTTTAGTAATCTTCGCAACTTATTTTAACTTATAAGTCATTTCGGCCAAGCACCTTCACAACTTGTTTAACTTAATTTTTAATCCGTGTCAAAACGCTTTTATTGATAAGTCGCAACTAAAATTAACTTATAAGTCATTTAAAATTTACCTTAATAAGTTGTTTTAAAATGAACAGGCCCAATATTTGCTTTAAATGCACACTGAAAACTCCTACATTTATCTAATTTCGGATAATTGAAAATTTCTTTGCTTATCAATTGATTATAACGTTTAAGCTAAACCCAGAACTCAATATCACTAGCATATCCAATAATGAAATCAAACCAAGACTTCCACAAGAATACCACAAGAAGGTTGTGAGATAGCTTGTCCCTTTTTATAATTTTTTTTTAAATACAACACCCAATATTTAATTACAAAAATTACATGTTTCTTTGAAGTTAACATTACAAATATTACATTTTCAGCGATTTATTTGCTTCAAATGCACACTTGTAAACCCCTATATTTATCTAATTTTAAAAAAAATTGCTTATCAATTGAGTTCAATTTTCAGAAATCAAAAACCAAATGGAAATGGGAAAATGCACTTATTTGCTTCAAATACACACTGCTAAACCCCTAATTTTATCTGATTTTGGAAAATTAACCAATTTTTTTTGCTTATCAACCGAGTTCAATTTTCAAAAATCAAAAACAAAAAGGAAATAGGAAAATTACCTGGGTGCCCCACTGACCTTTGAGGCAAGTTTCAGCAGAGATCTTGCCGTCGCGTCCATACATCAGTTGATCTAGGCCGTCGATTTCGTGCTCATCGTAGACGTAGATCATGAGGGAGAGGTGGGACCCGTACCCACGGCGTGGCCAATCGATGGAATCTCCGTCTTCGTTGAAGCGTACGACGTCGTCTTTGGATTTGTACTGGCCATTGAAAGAAGAAGAAGAACAGTATAGTGAAGATTGGTCGAAGAGTCTGGTGATGAAGAAGGTGACTACGATTAGGGACAGGGCGCCGATCTGTTGAGTGCGGGTGCAGCTTAGGTTATTGTGGGTTGCTCCGGTGAATCTGTTTTTATTTTTGGTGTTGTATATGTTTTCCATTTTCCCTGTCGAACTGAGGCTACTGAGCAAAGAAAAGAAGAAGACGAAGGAGAAATGCTTATCAAACGACGACGTTTGAGTCTGAGCAAATCAAATAAGGCCAAAATATTTGTGTTTAGGTCGGACATATTTTAAAATAACTAAGTTCAAATTTAAAATAATTTATAAGTCATTTTAAGTGGTGACTTATAAATAAAAATATTGACAGTCTGTTGACTTATAAGTTTAAAATTAAGTTAAATAAAACGTGAATGTGTTTGATTAAAATGACTTATAAATTAAAATAAAATATAAAAATTAAAATAAGGGTAAACAATTTTTACATTTGGTCAAATAATGACTTATAAATTATTTTTTAATAAGTTAAAAAAATAACTTGTAGACACTCAAAATTTTGTTTTTTTTCTACTAACACTGTAGGACGACAAAAGCGTCTTTTTACACTATGGAGACAACTCCGAGAGAAGACAGCAACACAACTTCAATCTCGGAGACAACCTCGAGGGAAGATAGCTCGCTCAACATCACCGAGGGAAGATAATCATTGTAAACCTGGAGACAACTCTGGAAGGACAAAGATGTAATTTTACCAGCTCAACATCAACAACCATTATCCAGCTGAGGATAGGTCACAAAGAGTCACCGCGGCAATCCCGAGTGCAAACTGCGCAAGACAGATTCACAGACTACCTTCTAAGACTTGAAAATATTATTTTGGTCATGGACCCATCTTTCCGAATTCAAAAAAGGTCAAGCCTAATGTCATTGCGTAGCTCTCGAAAAGAACTTTTTCGGAATGGTATGACACATCTTCTAGCAATTCCCGGATTGCAAGATACGGACATTTCAATAGACAACACAACAATCGAAGGAACGAACTTCGTGGCGGTAGGATCCATTGGGCTCAACCGTAGGTACACCTGTGGCTGGCCCGGGGTCTATAAATCAGACCTTCAGCTCATTTATAAAAAGATATTTAAGTTTCCAAAAATTTTAGAGAGAGAAATCTGAAAGTTAGAGAGAGAAAGAGGCTAAATCTTGCTTCTAAACACTGTAAATCTCAATTTTAACACTTATATACATATAAACTCAGTTATATCAACTTTTTATCAGTTGAAATCAAGTTCTTGGAAGCTTTCAACCGTTCGTTTTGTAGTTCTCGCGTCATATTGTAAGATCTTCTCAGATCTGTACTTAATTACTGCTTATATATATATATATATATATGTGTGTAGGGGCAAATCAATGACACTAAGTTTTTTACACAATTATTTGACTCGTGGATTTGAACACTCTTAATGACTAAGATTAAAGCCGGTTTTTAATTTATAACTAAATAAAAATAAAAACAAAACCTGGAGCATTTCATCTTCATCTTTTTCACGTCTAAAACTTCAACCTGGAGCTATCAAACTTTCACCATGATGGAGAAAGCCCAAGATGTATCATCCAACTCTCACATCTCTAGTATATTACCATAATCTTTGTTTTTGTTTTTATTTATTTATAAAGTAAAAATCAACTTTAATCTTAGACATTAAGAGTGTTCAAATCAAAGAGTCAAAGAATTGTGTAAAAAACTTAATGTCATTCATTCGCTCCTTATATATATATATATATATATATATATATGAAGGATCAAAAGCACTCCACTTAACTAGCACTCTTCCTTAAATAACATTCATTTATTAAAACTACGTCGTTTTGGAGATCCTTAAAAGGGAGTGGTCCCATTTGCTTTCCTTTTATTTACAAAAATGTCACCCGCGGCTCACTTGTTTTTTAAAAGAATCTCCAAAATGACGTAATTTTAATAAAGAAGTGTTATTTAAGGAGAAGTGCTAGATAAGGGGAGTGCTCTTGATCCTTCATATATATATATATATATATATAAGTGCTATATATATATATTCCTTTATTGTGCATAGATCTAGATTTTTACTGATTATATTGTGTAAATAGTTGGTATTTGCAGTGTTTTACTAAATATATCCTAGATCTAGCATTTAACTGGTTCAAAAGCTTCACAACTTGACCCAATAAGCTAGATAGGTTTAGATCTAGGTAGATCTAATTTATTTTCTAGTTTATAAATATTTTGCTACCACGTGACCCTAGATCAGTATCTAGAAGAAGATGGAAGTTTAAATACTCATGTGCAAGGATTTAACTGATAAATTCCTTGTTTAGCGAAGTTAGAAAATGTATATATGATAAATCAAAATATACATAGTGCAAACTTTTAAATGATGTTGTGTGAGCCTAGGAACCACATAGTCGAAGATTCAATCAATGGATCTATATTCAGTTCCCGTGATGGACTTGTTTAAGTTGTATTATCAGCTTGAAATCCATTGTACATGTAATCTTGGGCCTTAAAACAGTATCCAGATTTAAGGCCCCAAAATAGTAAAAATCGTGGTTGTAGGTGCTCAGGCTTACTTCGATGGCTTTTATGCCCACAAAAAGCCCGACCCTTGTAGTTTATAGTTTTTACTATCCCGAGGATGTCTCGCAGCTCAAATAAAATCAAATCAAGCCACTTCTAGTTAAAATTGGAAGTATCAAAGGGTCTTGATTCCTATTTGGCGAAGGGTTTAAAAATCGTCTTTTCAAAACATTCACTTTCATATGCTTTGTTAAAAAAGAAATTTTTCTCTAAATCAAACCCTTTGTACATAAGTTCGAAGAGGCACAACACTACTTTCAAAATAAAGCACTAAAGCATCTTTTACAAAAATGAAAATCACACACACACTTCTTGCTTAGGGAATGAAAAAGTAGCGGTAACCATGTTTCACGGAAGTCGCGGGGTGCCTAACACCTTCCCCTCGCTTAAATAAGCCCTCGAACTCTATGAATCTCGAGTTCCAGACCAATTAAATGGAGTCACATATTGGGCCATTTTGCAAAAAATATTTTCAAAAATCCGGTTGAGCTGGTATAACTATTTAAACTCATACCAACTAGCGACTCTGTCTAATTCGGCCCAATCATTAAATCAATCTTTTCAAAATCGTCGACATGTATGTCAGTCTTTAACTAAAATCTCACCCTTTAAGAAAGATAAATAAAATTACATAGAAAAATACAAAGGGTAGGAAACACGAAAATCAACCCAGCGTCGACAAGTGGCGACTCCGTTGGGGACATTAGAGGGCTTAAGTCGCATTTCAATCTTTTCAATTCCCTTTTATCTACATGTGTATGATGAATTCTTTCTTTACAATGTATGTGTGTGATGAATGCTTCTTTACAACGCTTTATATTAGTGCTTCGCACAATGTCATCATATTACATACGGTAAGACGCGGTGAATGTATGTGAATGTATGTTGTGTGATTCCTTCATCAGGAGGCAAATGTGTCGGTGGTTGATTATTGGACTCAAGAGGAGATTAATCACTCGAGGCTCAGGAAAGGCGACACTAGATCCGCTCCAATTGAAAGATCAGACTCTTTCCCATCTAGTAGATTGTGATGATCAGGGAACGTTCATGCCAAAAAGCCTGTGAGAGTAAATCTAAGATAGGTCATCCTCTGATAAACCAAATGTGAAGGGAAGTCTCTTCATGCCTTTCCTATTTCGATTCAAAATGTCAAATTCCAATTCTTGTCAGATATTACATGTCATACTTGTCATATTATCCTGTCATCAAAACAACTGACCATTGTTTTGCAAGAAAAGATTAAAAAACCTAAAACTAACGCATCGCATGTCATGCATACAAATTCCTTCAATGTTTATCAAAATTGAAGTACCTACCCTTTTGTAGGCAAGATTGGTCCAATTACCAAATCAAAATCTAAGAAGGCACAAAGAACATCCACAGACATGGCTACAAGTGCCCAACTTGAATCTACACCTGTATCTCGAGAATAATTCGAGGGACTCAAAAACCCGATAGCAGAAGTGGCTATCCTACTAAAGGATCAATATAAAAATGCTCAAGGCCAAAAGATGCCAACTCAACCAGAGTCCTCCGTGTAAGGGGACAATCAAGGTGATGACGAAAAGGTGGAAGCACAGATACCATTGCCCCACTCCAGTGAGGGAACCACCAAAAAAATCCATGAAACCATCAATCTCAGGGATGATCGAGAAACTGCGGATATACGAAAGAAAGTCAAAAAAATGGAGGAGACCATTCGGTCGATAAAAGGGGTTGGAACCTATTAGAGTGTCAACTATTCAGATCTCTGCATATTCCCAAGGGCTCGTTATCCTGACAAATTCCATGTAAGACCCCAACTTTTTATTAATAAAATTAAATTTCTTCTAATTATTATTTTGAATAATAAGGTGTTAATTTGATATAATGATTTGGTTATGGGTGAAATGTGCAAATTTTGCAAAATAAGCAAGTGATTATAAAATATTCATTGTTGTCAGGGAATATTCGTTTGGTCGTGGAATATTCTTGCTGTCGGGGAATATTCGTACGACGATGCAGCCATTTGTGAGCTCCAAAACGAAAAACGGTCGGATGAATAAAACGACAAGTTTGAGTTTTTATAAATAACGAAATAGTTGTTACCATTAACACTGTTGAAATACCCGATGGTTAAAATACAAAAATACGCGTGGTTGCACAGTAGCACACGGTATTGTACAGTATTTTTGGATTATTGATTCTTACGTAAAAAGGCACTACTTAATAATTGTTACAGTAATTACTGTTCAATATTTTATTTTATTGATTCAATAATTGCTACGTTGATATTTTATATTATTGTTGTTTCAATAATTGTCAACGCACGATATTTTCCATTATTAGATCAATAATTCATATTATTTGAATAATATTATTAGATAGCATTATTGACAATGTCTAAGGAAGTTACGCTCAGAAAGGGGTTTGGTCACCTAATTACGCTACCAATAAGGAGAAATCCTTATCTGAAAGCCCTTCTTTCACAGGAACGACACAGTTGGTTGTCATAATTGTAATTCTGTAATATTATTTGTGAATAATTAATTATTGATTTATATGATAAGGAAATACTTATTTTATATGGATATAAATGAAGGAATTAATGTTGAGGTGTTTTATCAGTATTTTGTCAGAATGAGGGTGTTTTATCAGTATTTTATCAGAATAGAGGTATTAAAAATCATTCGTATGTGAATTTCGGTCATTTTCTGTTTGGAATTTGAAAAACATTTCTTCTACAAAGTTGTAAAGAATTTAATTTCCTATGGAATGGATATAAAATTCGTATTTTTCTAATAAAAAGGCTATTTATTATGAATTATTGAAGTTTTGGAAATAAATGTTTTTTTTATTAAAAACATGGGTGGGCCCCACTTTTGGTTGGTGTGGAAATTTACTAAATTTGGTGGGCCCCACATGTGGTGTGCTGAATTTTGTTCAAAGTGGTGTGCGTAGAAAAATTATATTAATATTTTATTAATTTAATCTGCTTTGACGTTTTGGCATTTTTCTATAAATAGGTGCTTAGTTAGAATTGAAAATCACACCAGAATCTGATGTTTTCTCTCTCTATATTATCGAGCGTATTCTTGTGAGTATTTAGATACTCTGAGAGTTACTATTCAAAGGTGAAGTTTCCTTGATGATACATCCAATATTCCAAATCAAGTACTTTTTCTTTTTTGAGGTAATGGATGTTATTTTCTTCGTAAATGATGTTATTTCTTTCAATATCATTATACCAAAATATTGGTATGAATTTTATTATGAAATTTTTACCTTTTCATGTCGAGGTTACTATTCACGTATACGATACTATTCACGAATACGGGACTATTCACGAAGTATGATTTTTCTCATGGAATTTCTACCTTTTTGTATCGGGATTACTATTCACGTATACATCACTATTCACAAATACAACACTATTCACCAAAAAATAAAATTTTCTCTTCTTTGTCCCAGATGTCTATTATGGTTACTATCTTTGATTGTATCCATGTTTTGATCTTCATTTTTGAATTCTGCTCCACAATTGATTATTATGGAGTATTTTTGAACTTGGATAAACCGAAGTACGAATCCCTAATCTTTGTTCTTTTATATCACTGGATTCATTTTCTTTAAGATATTTTTCATCATCCTCAGTTCTAAATGGTGATATAACTGAATATCTTTGGCCTGTAGTGAAAAGATAAATGATTATCTGATGAATATATTTGGCCTGTAGTGCAAAGATGAATGATTATCTGATGAATATCTTTGGCCTGTAATGCAAAGATGAATGATTATCTGATGAATATATTTGGCCCGTAGTGCAAAGATGAACAGGTGTTGAGATGAACATGACCAACTGGTGATACCAATGAATATCTTTGGCCCGTGGTGCAATGATGAATATTTAATTCAAGATGTATATTGATTGATGTTACAGGGATAAAATATTGATGATGGACTTTAAAATCATATACGATAGTAGACTTCATTCTCTACTTACTCTTCTAATGAATTGTTGTTTCCGCTGCAGTTGTTGATCTAAAAATTGTTGTCTATTATATTATATCAGATTTTTCTCTGTTAAAGACTAAGGATAATTTGTTGTACATTATCTTAGTCATAATATTCTTTACTGGGCTAGTTGAGCTCACCCTTTTCCTTTTTGTTCCAATTTTCTTCTCAGGAGGCGAGAATATAACGGGAACTAGTCGGGGTGTCGAGTGATGTTTCAAGGCAGTTGTTTTAGTAGTCCTCACTATTTTGTAAAATAGTGTATCAATAATTGTAAAGAGGACTTATTTGAGTGTGGATATTGTCTAGAAGACAATATTTGTATTTAAACTCACAGTATATGTGTTGTCATATTTTGCACGACAATTGTAATAATAAAGTTATAGTTGTTTTCTGTACCACGTATTTGGCGACTCAGAATGGGTTGGGTGGAATGGACCTATTTTGGGGTCATCACATTCCAAGTCCCAGATTTTGAAAAGTACAACAGATTAGGAGATCCTTATACCCATTTGAAGGTATACATCAGAGAACTCGAATCTTATGTAGAGGACGAGAAGTTGAGAATACAGTTATTCTAGAAAAGTCTGACTGGAGAGGCTAGGACATGGTATATCCTACTAGATAATTCAAAAATCCACAATTGGGAAGAGCTAGTCTATGCCGTCCTGAACCAATACAGTTTTCAGTCACAAATGGCGTTGGATCGATATCAAGTGACTAAAGTTAAAAAGTAGAATAATGAGTCTTTTCAAAAATATGCCCAAAGATGGAGACGCATGGCAGCACAGGTCAGCCCACATATGACAGAAACTGAAATGGTGATGACTTTCATCGACATACAAGAATCTCTATATTATGAAAGGGTTCTGGCAGGAAAAGGAAAACCATTCTTAGAAATGATAAAGCATGGCAAAATGGCTGAAATGGGGTTAAAGTCTGGACATATTAAGAATCTCACTACTTTAGAGGCAGTAGCTGAGCACATTCAGACGGGGAATTACGGGAGTAACCCTCGAAGAGCTCATAAGAAGAAGGAAGAAGGAGTATCCTTAATACTTCAGGGTCAAGCTCGGCGAGGTAGTCAAAACCTCTTCCAGAAACAAAACAATTACTCCCCTTTCCAAACATCACTAAAGCCTCCAAATCCTCCATTTCAGAAAGCATGAGAGGTTAGGCACAGAAGAACATTTACACCACTTGGGGATTCACTTGAAAATATATTAAAGCTTCTAACAACCCAGAAGAGATCACTCAGCTTCGTCCCCCAACCAATCTAAATGGGAAGCAGTTCGACCCAAACAAAAAGTGTGCATACCATTTTAGGTTCCCTGGCCATAACAACCAAGAATGTTGGTCTCTGAAACATAAGATTCAGGACATGATAGATAGTGGTGAGATTGTGGTAACAACACCCAATCAACCACACATCCAGGATAATTCTCTGCCTCAGCATAATGAGGAATGAGTGAACATGATCAGTACGGGGAATGGAGTGTGACGTCCCCAAAATAGGTATACATCACCTATTCTGAGTCGCCAAATACATGGTACAGAATACAAATACAACCTTAAATATACAACATGAGCTGTGAGTTTTAATACAAATATTATCTTCTAGACAGTATTCAAACTCAAAATAAGTCCTCAATACATTTATTATCGCACTATTTCATAGAATAATGAGGACTACTAATGCTATCACACGGACCGTCACTCGCTTCCCGATTTGGTCCTCTCGCCACGTTCTCATTTCAAGAGAACAATGAAAGCAAAAGGGTGAGCTCAACTATTCCAAAGAAGAAATATTATGACTAAGATAATGCGAAATAAATTATCGTTAGCCTTCAACAAGATGTTAAACCGATACAATATAACAAACATCAAGTTTAATCAGTGGCGGACCAAGCAATCCATTAGAAGAGTCAAGTAGAGAATAAAATCTACTATCTTCTATGATTTAAAAGGTTTTTCATCACTTTAATCCGTGAGACTCAGCTCAATAAATAATCCACATCATCCTCGCACTTTACTGACAAGGATATTCATTAGTATCACAACCACAAATTATCCATGCACTACGGGCCAAGGATATTCGTGTTTTCATCAATGGTCATGATCATGCCAACAATCGTCCATCAATGCACTACGGGTCAATGAGGACTTTTACCACATCATTTATAACATTACGGTCCATGATTATCTTCGAATAATCCTCGTCATAATCATACCAAGTCCATCAATGCACTACAGGCCACATATGACTTTCAACATAATATAAACATAAGGATGATAATAATGACATAATAATTCAATAAAACAAGTTCAAGAATAAATTTTAAAGATTTATAAATTAATTATCCAGGAACCAATAACGTCCAAATTGTCAACATGATACTGCTTTGTGGAGTAAAAATTCAAGAATGCTTAGAAGAATTCCGTGAAAAGATACTGGATGAAGCGAAAATATCCAGGATATTCTACTAATTTCATGAAGTATAGAAGCCAAAACTTTAACCAACTGAGTATAATAGAATATATGAAACTGCAAATGGATTTTCACCCACCATGCGGTAATCCACGTAGACAGATCATTTCCACAAGTTAATAAGGAATGAATATAAAGGATCATTCACCATGCATGCGGTAATCCACATAGATAGGTTATTCCAACAGAGTAATAAAGAATGGAACCAGGTCATGCGTAATCCACATGATGATATTCCAAATAATAATAAAGAATGGAACTGTGTCATCGCGTCCATCCGCACGCATGATGTACCAATGAATAATAAAGAATGGAACTAGGTCAAATGCGTAATCCGCATGCATGTGATGTTCCAACAGAATAATAAAGAATGGAACCAGTCATGCGTAATCCGCACGCACATGATGTTCCAGCGAATAATAAAGAATGGAATAACAACGAATTCACCGGGCATACGATGACCGCATGCATGAGTTATTCCAACATAATAATAAAGAATGAAATAATGTAAGAATTTCACCATGTATGCGATGCCAGCATGACAAAGTTATTCTAATATAATAATAAAGAATGGAATAACAACCCTTACGAGTATTGAAAGAAAATAACTCTCTTCATGAATACAAAAGAATAATACCCCTTACCTTAAAAAGAAGAGTATTCCGACGGGTAGGGCGGGGATATACTTGAAGAAAACTTGCACTATTTTCTACGCTCAAAGCTTTCTTAAACTCTAAAGAAATACGGTCAAGATTATAGAAGAAGAATTCTCTGAATTTTTGGTGTGTTTTTCAATTCTAACTAAGCATCCTATTTATAGGAGAATAAAAAGGATACTATGTAATATAATATAATATATTCTATTTATAATTATATAATAAAACAAAATTTATAATATATATATATATATATATATTATTTAAAATCTAATAAAACAAATAACTTTATAAAAGTATTCTGCTTTATATAAAAAGATTTTACTATGCAAAACTATCAGTAACTATGCAAAACACTATGCATAATAAAATATAATATATTCTATTTATAATCAAATAAAACAAAACTTTATAAAAAGTATTACATTTTATATAAAAAGATTTTACTATCGCAGCACTATATACAAACACTATGCATAATAAAATATAATATATTCTATTTATAATCAAATAAAACAAAACTTTATAAAAAGTATTCATTTTATATAAAAGTTTTCTGCTTTATTACATTTATAATAATAATAAAACAAAATTTATATATATATATAAACTTTCGACTTCCCAAATTCCCCCATTTCTCAATTTTTCTTAGTGGGCCCCACATGTGGGCCCCCCCACCTTTATTATCTACCGAACAACTTTCTATCGATTATTTTGAAAAATGGGTAAATGGGAGTTCATAAAATATGCAACATTTACGACAAATACTTCATAAAAATCCCCTCAATATTTTTAATAACATGTATCATTATTATTATAATTCGTAATATTTAACAACCAGGTCATTCCCAGGAAAGAGGGGGCTTTCCAATAAGGATTTCTCCCTATTGGCGCGCAATTAGGTAACCAAACCTCTCCTTGACAGAATTTCTAGACATTGTCAATATTGCAAATAATAATATGAATAACTTGTCATCTCAATTATTGATTTAATAATATATAAAATATCGACAATAATTGAATCAAATAATGTGAGATACTATGTAGCAATTACTATAGCAATAATCGAACAAAACGGAGTGACTTCTCACGTAAGCATCAATAATCAATACCGTGTGCTATTATGCAACCACGCGTATTACTGTACTTTTACTACTGGGTGGCTCAACAGTTTTAACGGTAAAACTTCCGCCATTATTTTCATAAAAAGATATTTCTGTCGTTTTCTCATTCCGACAATAATTCTGTTGTGGGGTCCACTAATAATTGTGCCGTCGTACGAATATTCCTTGTTAAAACGAATATTCCCCGACCAATTGAATATAACACAACAACTTGCATACTTTACAAAATTTATAAATACTACCCACAACTATAATATTATCTCAAATCCACATTATAATATTCAAAAAAAAATATTTCGAGAAAATTAAATCTTTATTCGTAAAATTTGGGATTTTACATGGAGAATGTTCCAAATACCTCAAGAAGATCAAAGAGTCATAAAAAAATGAAGTTAAGCCTGCCAAGTTGGGTTATTCAGAAGGACGATCTTCGATAGAGTGGGAAATAAAATTCATCAAAGCGCAGATTGATCAATTGGCAGAGTTAATAGTATATCAGCACCAAGTCACTTGGCAACTGATAAGCCAGATCGGCCAGAGGCAAACACACATTCATCCACCTAGTATCCTCCCAATTGCAAAGAAGGATCATTTTTGATTCCAATAACATGAAACATAGGCGGATAAAGTTGCAAGGGAAGAAAGATTCCAAGCTCGTAGAGAGTTTGCAGCTAAAAGAAAGTTCACTCCTTTGAACCAATCTAGGGAGGAGATTCTATATATATTGATCAATGAAGGAAAGGTCATAGAGTTATTACCCCCAATGGACCCCCGATCAAGGAGGTTCGATGCTACTAAGATATGTCAATACCACTCCAAAACTCCTGGTCATGGCATAGAAGGTTGTTGGGCACTTCATCACCTAATCCAGAATATAATTGAGACTAGTGATCTGAAAATGTTATGTAGTGGTAATACCTTCCCTGGAGAGGAAATGATATTTCCTTTCAGGATAGGGAGTTTGAAAGAAATTATGGCAGTCATTTCCTATGAGGAAGACACGACTGCAATACCCTTGCTAATTCAAGGAATGGTGGATGAAAGATGTGACGCCCCAAAAATAGGTCCACACAACCCATTCTAAGTCGCCAAATACATGGTACAGAATTCAAATACAAACTTCATCTATACAACTCTTAATAGTTGTGTAAAATATGACAAAACGTAAGCTGTGAGTTTCGATACAAATATTGTCTCGTAGACAATATCTAAACTCAAATAAAGTCCTCATTAAAATTATTTTTACACTATTTTATAAAATAGTGAGGGCTGCTATAATAACCATCTTGGACCATTACTCCACTCCCCGACTAGTCTCAGCTACATTCTCACCTCCTGAGAAGAACAATGGAACTAAAAGGAAAAGGGTGAGATCAACTAGACCAGTAAAGAATATTATGACTAAGATAAAGTAGAACAAATTATCCTTAGTCCTCAACAGGGAAAAATCTGATAGAATACAATAGACAACAAGTTTTAGATCAACAACTGCAGTGGAAATAACAATCCATTAGAAGAGTCAAGTAGAACATGATGTCTGCTATCTTCTATGATTTAAAAGTCCATCATCAATATTTTATCCCTGTAACACCAATCAATAAATATTTCCAATCAACGAATTATCTATGCACTACAGGCCAAACATAATCATTTGCATCACCAGTGGTCATTATCATGTCATACATCTGTTCATCTATGCACTACGGGCCAAAGAGGACTTCCACCACAAACTTTATCTGTAACATTAAAGGTCATGATTATACCAATACACAATTTCTAGTCATAATCATACCAATAAATGGTCCATCTTTGCACTATGGGCCAAATATGACTTTCACCACAATATAAGCATGAGGATGATGACAATGATATAAATAATCAATCAAGTGAGATCAAGGATAAATATTAGATATTTATAATTCTATTTATCCAGAGTTCAAAAATGTCCAAATTGTTAACATGATAACTAATTGTGAAGTAAAATTCAAGAATGATATTCATGTATCAAAAATAATTTGGACAGAAAAGAAAATTAAATTCTGTTGTGAATAGTACTCATAAATAGTACCGTATGAATAGTACCGTATAAATAGTACCATATAAATATTACCCATGAATTGTACCATATGAATAGTACTTTGACATGAAAATATTAAAATTTAATAAGAAAGTTCAGACCAATATTCCAGTGAAATGATATTAGATGAAGCGCAAACCTTAAAAAATTTATAATCATTTCAAGAATTATAGAAACAAAACTTACAATAGTAAGTTGAAATTTAGGAATGTGAAATAAAATAATATCACTTGCATAATATGGAGTATGAAAGAAAATGATATTTCTTACGAGTATTGAAATAAAATAATATCCTTTATGAATATTGAAAGAAAATAACATCATTTACGAATATGAAATAAATAATATCATTTACCTTAGTAGAAACTAGATCTGACTTGGAATATCAGATATTATCCTGAGAAAATCTTGCACTAAAAGCTACACTCAAAGTATTATTATACTCAAAAGAAATACTCACAATATTGCAGTAGGAATGCTTGAGATTTTTGGTGTGTTTAGGAAGGAGGGTTACCCCCCTTTTATAGAGCAGCACAGAGGAAAAAAATAAACTGATCTGCCTAACTTTTTCTTTCTTTCTCCGCCTAACTTTCCTTTTCTCTGCCTAACCTCTCATTTCCAAGGTTGAGGGCCCACACTTTAGAAAATATAGTTTGCATTGCCTTTGCAGGAGAAAATAATACCAACACATGGTTTTGAAAAAGGAAGTACAATACCCAATTTTGAAAAATAAAGTAATGCAAAGCCAAGCTTCTCACCTACATTTACCTTAACATATTCACATGCTTGCAAATCTTATATAATAATAATACTATTTCAAAAGTTATAAATTATAAATTATACTATTATATTATCATATTATACTATTATAATGTAATATTATAATAATATATTTAACTGAATATTTTATCAGAGAAGATAATATGTCAAACTTTCAACAAATATTTCATGCTAAATTCCTTTATTTATATCAAAATTGAACCAATATCCACCACATAATGATTAATATTATAAGCTCATAATATTAACAACCAGATCATTCCCAGAAAAGAGGGGGCTTTCCGATAAAGATTTATCCTTATTGGCGCGTAATTATATAACCTAACATCTTTCCTCGACAGAACTTTCTAGACATTGCCAATAATGCTAACTAATAATATGAATAATTATGTCGTTTCAATTATTAATTTAATAATATAAAATATTGTACAGATGATACTGTGACAATAATTGAATCAATAATATGAGATACTATGCAACAATTACTGTGACAATTATTGAATAAAACTGAGTGACTTCTTACATAAGAATCAATAATAAAAAATAATGTGCAATACCGTGTGCTACTATGCAACAACGCGTATTACTGTACTTTTATCACCGGATATTTCAACAGTTAATGGTAAAAGCTTTGCCGACGCTTTCTATATCCGACAGTTATTCCGTTATGTGGTCCACTAATGATTGCGCCGTCGTACGAATATTTTCCGACAAAAAGAATATTTCCCGACCAAACGAATATTTTATGACAACTTGCTTACTTTGAAAATTTTGCACATATCATCCATAACTATAGCCTTATATCAAATTAACACTTTATTATTCAAAATAATATTTAGAGAAAATTAAATCTTTATTCATAAAAAGTTAGGGTCTTACAACCTCCCCTCCTTATAAAATTTCATCCTCGAAATTGATGCATGTACCTTGTCTGTCGAAGAGGTGAGGATACCTTGTTTTCATTTCAGATTCTAACTCCCAGATCATTTCCTCAATATTGTGGTTTCTCCATAAAACTTTGACTTGAGGTATAACATTTGAGCGTAGAATATGTTCATTCTTATCCAAGATCTTGACAGGTACCTCCTCATATATTAAATCTTATGTTATCTCCTCTAGTTCTAATTTAATAATGTGGTTTGGGTCTTTCACATATTTACGTAACATAGATATATGAAAAACGTTATGAACATGAGAAATACTTGGTGGTAAGACGAGTCTATAAGCCACAGTTCCTACTCGATCGAGGATTTCAAATGGACCAATAAATCGAGGGTTGAGCTTTTCTCTCTTTCCAAATCTCGTAACTCCTTTCCATGGAGTAACACGTAACAATACATGATCTTCAACATTGAATTCCATGTCCCTTGGATGAAGATCAACATAACTCTTTTGTCGATCTTGTGAGGTTTGTATATGTTGCTGGATCATTTGAATATTTTTCATAGTCATGCGTACCATTTCTGGTCCCAACATTGTTGCTTCACCCACCTCGTCCCAGCATACTGGAGAACGACACTTTCGTCCATACAACACATCGAATGGAACCATACCTATACTCGCTTGATAACTGTTGTTGTAGGAGAATTCCAACAATGGTAAGTACTTGTCCCAACTTCCTTTGAAGTCTAGTACGCAAAGTCTCAATAGATCTTCAAGAGTTTGAATAATCCTTTCTGATTATTCATCCGTCTAGGATGATATGCAGAACTGAATCATAAATCAGTGCCCATAGCTTTCTGTAAGCTGGCCCAAAATTGTGAAGTGAATCTTGGGTCTCGATTAGAAACTATGGATACTGGCATACCATGTAATCTCACAATCTCATCTATGTACATATGAGCAAGACGGTCAAGTGAATAAGTTTCTCGTATAGGCAAGAAATGAGCATACTTGGTTAATCTATCGACAATGACCCAAATTGCATCTATGCCTTTAGAAACCTTGGGAAGACCAGTAACAAAATCCATGTTGATGTGCTCCCACTTCCATTCTAGAATTTCAAGTGGTTGTAATGGACCTTTTGGCACTTGATGTTTCGCCTTGACATGTTGACAAGTTAGACACCTTGAGATAAACTCCGCGATCTCTCTCTTCATATTGCTCCACCAAAATGTATGTCGAAGATCACGATAAATTTTGGAACTTCCAGGATGGATTGTAAACGGTGTGTTGTGTGCCTCCATCATGATTTCATACTTCAATTCAGAGTCGTTAGGAACAAAAAGTCTAGAGTTAACTCGAAGTATTCCTTCTTCGTCGATTCTTACTTCTAGAATAACACCTTTTTGTACTTTCTTCTTCATACGCATCAGCTCTAGGTCTGTAGCTTGAGTAGCTTTAACTTTATCAATTAAAGTCGGTTCTACTCGTATATTTACCATCTTTACGTGGGTCCCTGGAGTTTTTAACTCTATCTCCATCCTTTGTAAGTCATACAAATAGGTCTCTGTGTTAACAACATCGCACTCGTACCTGCATACGATCTTTTACTCAATGCGTCATCTACCACGTTCGTTTTCTAAGATGGTATTGAATGGTATGGTCGTAATCTTTCAACAGCTCGATCCATAGTCGTTGCCGCATGTTGAGTTCCTTTTGGGTGAAGAAATATTTGAGGCTTTTATGATCTATATAGATCTCCACTTTCTCCCCATACAGGTAGTGTCTCCAGATCTTTAGCGCGAAAATGACTGCTGCCAACTCTAGATCATGAGTAGGATAATTCCTCTCATATTCTTTGAGTTGTCGTGAGGCATATTCTATGACTTTCCCATGTTTCATGAGAACACATCCTAAACCTCTGCCTGAAGCATCACTGTAGATGAAAAATCCCTCCGAACTTGATGGTATTGTCAGAACATGTGCTCAAATGAGTCTCCTCTTGAGTTCTTGGAAGCTCTTCTCACATTCCTCGCTCCATCCGAATTTTATATCTTTTCGAGTTAGCTAAGTTAATAGAGTGGCAATTCAAGAAAATCCTTCCACGATTCTCCGATAATAACCAGCTAAGCCCAGAAAGCTACGTACTTCGGTTACTGACCTAGGTTTCTCCCAACTTTATATTGTTTCAATCTTTGCCGGGTCAACTGATATTCCATGATTTGATATCACGTGCCCAAGGAATGCTACCTCCTCAATCCATAACTCATATTTCTTCAACTTGGCATATAGCTTGTTTTCACGAAGCTTTTGGAGTATCAGCCTTAAGTGTTGCTCATGATCTTCATAGCTTTCGAAGTAGATGATGATGTCATCAATAAAGATAACCAAAAAATGGTCCACATATTCCTTAAATACTCGGTTCATCATATCCATGAAGGCAGCAGGAGCATTAGTTAATCCAAAAGACATGACTAGGAATTCGTAATGTCCGTACCGAGTTCTGAAAACAGTATTTCAAATGTCATCAGTTTTAATATTTAATTGATGTTGTTGGGAATTTCATATTCAAATTTCATGTTGAAAGTAAATAAACATGCTTATGTGTAAAGTCCTTCAAAGAACATATGTACAAGGACTTAGGTGAAAGATCAAAATTGTTAGGTTGATATGTGCTTAATGTTTATCACTCTGTAAATGAATGTGTAAATGAAAAGATCAAAACTGTTAGGTTGATCTATTTTGAGATGTAATATATAGGCATCAATAGAATCGTAGTTTGTCGAGCCAGCCGAGGGATTTCAGAAGCCAAGGCAGAATCGTAGAGTATCGAGAAAATTGCTACAGAATCATAGTCTGCTTTGGAGGGCCTCACTCAGAATAGTAGAGTTGGTCCAAGCGCCTGCCGAGCCAAGTTAAGAATCGTAGTCTGCTCTTAGAAGCGTAGAGTCTGCAAAAATAAGCAAGTTAAAGATCGTAGTCTACTAGTGCTTAAGAGAAGTTGTAGTGTTCTCTTCTATCAGGCTGAATCATGCACGAATATGACAAGACACCACGATCATGATAGTAGTGTATCTCCTGTCAGCATCAAAAACATCAAACTCTGTCCATTAGCTGAAGAAGAAAATTCTACAAATGAAGAATGGATTATAGACGTTGAGACTTTCGGGAATCCCAATGTTCATCCTTAGTATGTATCGAAGAAGCGTATTGAAGAAGCTAAGGAAAAGGACCGCATGCCTGTTGAAAAAGCTTTTTCAGGAGTTAGGTGAGATAGCAGTCTGGCGTGTCAGTAAGTCAGATGGCTGAACAACAAATTTCCAGGAAGTCACCATCAGTGTTCAGAAATGTCTGATGCATTTAATGCTACAAAGGATGCCTTTAAATAGACATATTTCAAAGGCTCCTTTATATACAAATCATCAGACACAGATACAAACAAGCAAGTACAGAACAAAAGATGAAGAACACTCAATGCTCAACTCTACGATCAAGGAAGAAAGCTTGCTCAGCTACTCAGTTCTTTCGAACATATGCTTAACAGCAACTGAGTAGCACTACCCAAGAACTCAACTCTCACCAAGTGTATTCCAAGTCTACTGGACTTGAAGAGTTCTAAGTGAACTAAGAAGTTCCAAGACTACTGGTCTTGAAAGAATCTAAGTGATTCAAAGACTGTAAAGATATGTTTAGTGGATTTCCTACTCGAGGAGTAGAAGAGTGGACTAGGAGCCTTGAGTGCTTTGAACCACTTAAAAAAACTGTGTCTTTTATATTCTTGTTATAATTTCTATATCTCTCATAACTGCTTATCACCTATTAACTTGATTTATCTTAAAGGGGAACAAACAAATCTTATATTCTGCTGTGGTTAATTTATTAACAAATCTGACAAGTATTTTGAAAAAGAAATTTTTTAAAATCTATTCAACCCCCCTTCTAGATAACTATTGTGTCTTTGGGAACTAACAATTGGTATCAAAGCAGGTTCTCTCAATCAGCCTACAAAGCTTGAGTAGATCCAATGGCACATCTCATAAGCGAATCCAAGACTGGAGGAGGCAGTAAGCCACCAATGTGTAATAAAGATAAATTTGCAAACTGAAAAGTTCGTATACAAGCCTACATGGACTCAATAGATGAAGAGCTATATGAAACTGTTATGAATGGGCCCTATATTCCAACAAATCTTGCACAAACTCCAGACGATCCAAACAGAGTTCAAATTAAGGTCAAAACAGAATGGACTGACAACGAGAAGAAAGCTGTCCAACTCGACAAAAAGGCTAAGAACATTTTGTTCCAGTCTTTAGAAGATGATCTATTCAAAAATGTGGTCAACAACAAAACTACCAAGAAAGTTTGGGAAGCATTGCTCATTATGCACGAAGGAACTGTAAAAGTCAGAGAAAACAAGCAATCTCTTCTGACTCAACAATATGAAATGGTCGCCCATGTTCCAGGAGAAAACGTCACTTCCACTTATGAAAGATTCAATGTTCTGTTTAACTCTCTTCGAGCTTTTTGAAAGATCTGTGACGCCCCCAAATTCAGGTACTTGAAACCTGAACTCGGTGCTTCACGATACCATTTCTATGAGCGAAATAATACTAATAATAATAACAATAATATAGATTATCAAATTTAATTTACATATTATCAGAGTTTTCAAATCCCAAGTACGAAACCTTTAAACATTCGTTACATGATCATTAATATATATCACCATTATCCTAATAAAATCTAGATATTACATAAGATAGCATAAACATTCATTCAACGACCTTCCCTTTTCCCTTGCTCTTGGCAGATCCTTCAGGTTGTTCACACTTAGCTAAAAATATTTAAATTAAGCAAGGATGAGCATTTGAGTGCCCAGCAAGTAATAACAAAAATAACAGTTAGCTGAATGAATTAAATGTTTTCTTTAAACGATACTTCAACAACGAATCAACAGTTGTAAAGTAAGTTGAACCAATAATAAACAACATATCATTTCGATTTCAAATTTTTGAAACTACGTACTGACTATAAATGAGGATCAGTGGACAAACTATGAACATTGTTTTCTATTTTCGAAAAGGTTAAACAGAACTTCATCTGTAAACCGTCATAACTTACGGGCACGAGGGGTGATCAGCCCGTCATGCCCTGTATTGATTAATACTACATTTAAGAACGATATTATCGTTCACTTTGTCAGCCTTGGCGCATAAAAATTTCCCATATTTGGGATGTTCATAACAGTCTTGAATCCAAACCAAAAAAATTCGGTTGGATAATAGTAAGGTTTTATCTTGTTCAAAAACAATTTTAAATTTATGTCTAGCCGGATCAAATAGCTTAGACGACTTTTAATTCAACGTATACATACTGGACACCAATAAGTATGTATCAACATGTGATAAAATATAATGATCATCCAAGTGAGGGCACTTGTATAACCATGTTTGGAAATTAACGAACAAAATATATATCTTGATCTACAATAACAGAATAAAGGAACTTGTACAACAATTATAATTTAATAACTTACTTATACAAAATCATTGCATAAGTATATACAAAGGTTGAAATATTTGAACAATTGAAATGAATAGTTCAGATATTATCTTACGCATATCCGTTGCATAAAGTAAATGCAAAGGGTTAGATACTTGCTTTGTCTACTGCTTACACAACTTAGGTTTATCTTTTATATCAATCCCTATCATTAAATAGATCATTCGTTTGATTAGAATAACATATCATATCATATTGTACTGCTATTTGCAGTCAGCACATAACCTAATCACATTGTCATGTAAGTTTAACAACCATTGAATCACAAATAAACATTTATCAAGTCAACCTATCTAAGTCCGGATCAATTTCTGAAATATATCGGTATACTGACAACTTTATCTGGTATTTATCGAGTCTAAGACTCTATACAGTAGTTCAATATCCATTTAGATAACTTAAATATCAGTCATATTATTTTTCATAGCCTTATAATAATTTTTAAATAATTATTACAATTTATCATAATTTTTGAAACACCGAAATCATTATTAAATGATTTAAATATTAAGTAATTTCATTATCATTAATATTTAATTAACATTAAACTATTAATGAAACCATTGCCAAAATATTAAGTTATTTAAAATAACTTAAACTATTTTAAAACATTTATATTACCTTTAAATGGTATTTTAAAAAAATTAAAATCATTTTTATAATATTAAAATATTAATTTATTATTTATCTAAATATTAAAAGTCATTAATTATAACCTAAAATATTTTTAATTTATTTATATCCCTTTTAAATGATTTTTAAATCCATAAAATCATTTTAAAACTATTTATTGAATATAATTATTAAATAAATTTAACATCATTAATATTAAATTATTAATAAAATCTACCTTTAAATATTAAAAGTAATATTTTATAACTTAAAATATTTTTATAATACTTAAATAATTTTTATATTATTTTAAATCATTAATTCTATTTTTCCATAATTTATTTAATATATTTATTAAATAAAATAATTATCATTAATATTAATTTATTAATGAAATTCATCACATAATATTAAAAGTTATTAAAATAGCTTAAAATATTTTCTTATATTATAATATATTTTTAAATGATTTTTTGTATTAAAATCATTTTTAAATAATTTATTTAATATTATAATTAAATAAATTAAATACCTTTAATATTTCAAAAATATTAAATATTTATGAAATATATTAAAAATTATTAAAATATAATTTTTGGACCTTAAAATAATTTTTAATAATTTATTTTGTATTTTTAATAATTAAAAACTAATTTTCTATAATTATTTAATAAAAACAATAATTTTATAAATAAAGTGTCATTTGAAGATCCATTTATAGCGATGAGAATCGTCACTTTAGGTGTTCTTCATGTTCTTGATGAAACCCAGATCTTCATAGCAGTGAACAAGTGAGCAACTTTGACCAAACATTAAACACTAATCATGTTGTTTTTGGGCAAGATGTTGGTCAAATCTTGTAGTGCTAGTGAAAGACTACATGTTCCAACAACAAACATGGCAACACAACATCATACCAACGAGATCTAAGCCTTCAAAGTAGCTATCAGAGCTGTTCTTCATTTTCTGGGTTACCCAGAAATGAAGAACAGTTCGACCAACCACTTTTGGGCTTCAACAACTTGCTAATCTTGTGTTCTTTTTGTGATCTAAGAGTTGTAGTGTGTAGCCAACATGTAAGTTAATAGATCTAACACATAAAATCACAATAAAAACAACAGATCAAGAAGATCCATGTCGATCAAACCATGTCAGACGACATGTTCAAGCGTTTTCTAGGTAACCCAGAAAACAACTTTCATGCTCGTCCGGCTTGGTTTGATCATTCACTACGATTCACCTGCTTGATGTTTAGGCTATATAAAAGCTTGAATCAATAGTTAATGTAACACACTACAACATGGTTACAAGAACAAGAACAAAATCAACAAACACAACAAGATCTGTGGACATGAACTCACTGTCAGAGCCATTTGGGTAAGTTCTGGGTTACCCAGAAAAGGCTTGGTCATGTCGGTCAACCGACTTTGACCATTAATAACTTTCAATCTATGCTAGATCTAACCATGATTCAAGTTTCAGATCCAAGATCGCATATCATACTACAAGATTAAACCTTTAAACAACAAAAACACTTAATAGAGAAAGATTGGTGGCCACTGACATTCGTTGTCAGACCACAGTTTGAACTTTTTCCAGATTTTGTAAAACACAAGATCTGAGCCTATAGATGTTATGGATCTAACATCTATCGACCCAGATCATTGATTAACATTATAAACAACATATTTAAACAACTAAACACAACTTTTATTACATCTATCAAGATCAGATTATAAGCTAGGTTTATACCTTTACTTTGATCAATCTTGATCTAAGGGTTTCTGATTTGATATGGAAGTGGTAGGGCTTTTTTGTGGGACTGATTTGCTTTAGGATTTCGTGGGTTAGAGAGATATATGGTCTTGGTAGAGAGTTGGTGCTAAAATGGCCAAATAATGGACTTGTCTCTCTCTAATCTTATATATAATACATGAATGCAATGAACTTGGCTGAATTCTAGAGTTTGTAGCACATGGCTATGTGTAGGGTTGATCAACCACTAAAGGTTTGACAAGTTATACAAGTTAGCCTAAATAATTCAAGAAGGGCATAATGGTCTTTTGTCATACAATTTTAATGGCATGCTAGTAACTTAGCAAACCCTTAGGGTTTAACCCTAAGGTTTTGTGTATTAGCATTTAAGGATTTCTTAAAAAGACTAAAAATGAAAATTTTAGTTTCTAAAATTTCACAAATTAGGATTACTAAATTAGTTTAGGTTTCCTAATTACATAAACTTTAAAAATTAGGTTTAGGTATTCACTAATTATAATTAAGATAACTAATTTATCAATTAGGGCACCCATTTGATAATTAAGGTTAATAATTTACTAATTAGGATTAACAATTTAATAATTAGGGTTAATAACTTGTAATTAGGGTTTTTAATTACATTATTCATGATCATTAGGGTTTAAAGTCCGCTAATTAGCATTAAACATCCTAAATTAGCAATTAGGGTTTCCCAATTTGACAGTTAGGGTTCCTAATTATCGGTTAGGGTTTTAATTTTACAATTAGGGTTTCGAGTCAATAATTAGGGTTTACCTAATTAGCATTTATATTTATAATATCAGACATTAATCACATTATCACGATTACCCAACAATCTTGAACTCTAATTTATATTTTAAATTAGGGTTTCACACAATGATACTAGGGTTTATCATATAACACCATAATTGATCAACCATTATCAGTCCACATACATACAGTACATATTTATAGTACTGAAAAATTAAAATATAACTAATATTATATTATTATTATCATTCCTTGTTCCAAAATCAAAATTAGGGTTTGGATTCCATATCTGATTTACCTTGCATAAACAGCTTTATTAATTAAGTTAAAATACTTAACTTAATAATGAAAGCTAAAATTCATATAAATAATAATAATTACAATAATCATTCTATATATTATTTAAATAATATAATATCATATTTTCTTTGAAAATAAATAATAAAACATTTCTACAATAAAATTAATTATTATAAAATATATAATTTATAATAATCAATAATTCTAAAATAAAATTATTTGTAATTATTCATGTAATAAATATATTTTATTTATCACATATATACATGTACTTTACTTATACATTTTCCCCATATTTATCTTAATTAATAAAAAAATTTATACGCAAAATTTCTGATTTATTTATATAGAAAATATCGGGTTATTACAAGATCTATCCAAACAAAGATTTGATCATAAAATTCATGAGAGCCTTAACAAGCAAGTGGAATGCCAAGACCACTGCCATTAGAGAATCAAAGAATCTCCATGAGATGACTGTTCAACAACTCTATGTCAACCTTTTTACATACGAACTGGAGCTGACCCAAAGGGCAGAGACTCTATCTGAAGGAAGAAAGAAGGACAAAGGAGTTTCTCTCAAAGCAACAGAAACCATATCCAAAGCTCATACAGAAAATGATTCTGATTCTGAGGAAGATGATGACGAGGATATGACAATGCTGGTAAGAAGCCTCAAAAGGTTCATGCGCAAAGGCGGAAGCAACAAACCTAAGAAATTCAACAATAACAGCCAGGAGCAGATCAACTGTGAGATCCTGAATTTTATGAAATGAAAGTATTCAATTTTCTTATAATTATTCTATTTAGTAAATGGTTAAATTGATAAAAGGTTAAAGTTAAGGGTGATATGTGAAATTTTTTCAAAGTATGCAAGTTGTTATAAAATATACGTTTGGTGGGGGAATATTCTTTTTGTCAGAGAATATCCGTAGGACGACACAATCATTGGTGGACCCCACAACAGAAGTATTGTCGTAGTAAGAAAATGACATAATTATCTTTTTATAAAAATAACAGTGAAAGTGTTACCGTTAAAACTGTTGAACTACTCGGTAGTAAAAGTATAGTATTACACGTGGTTGCATAGTAGCAGACGGTATTGATTATTGATGCTTACGTGAGAAGTCACTCAGTTATACTCAATTATTGCTATAGTAATTCTTTGCATCATATCTCTCATATTATTGATTCAATTATTGTCACAATGTCATCTCAGATAATATTTTATATTATTAAATCAATAATTGAGACGACAAAAGTTATTCATATTATTATTTGCAATATTGACAATGTCTAGAAGTTCATCGAGGAGAGGTTTGGTCACCTAATTGCGGCTACCATAAGGAGAAATTCTTATCGGAAAGCCCCTCTTTCCTGGGAACGACCTGGTTGTTAAATATTGTGAGTTATAATATTAATGATGAATAAGTTCGTGTTGATTAAAGATGAAATTGATAGTTCCATTGGGTTGGAATTATTAGTGTTAGAGAAAATCGAGATTTATTTCGATAATAATTGATGTCTGTAGGTTATATTGACCAATCGGGTAATTAACCGGATAAATGAGCAATTAATTGCTATTAATTCACATGATTATAACTATTTGTTCACATGTGTGTACTATTGATTCACATTCATTTACTATTAGGGGAGTTGGTGCAAGTTTGATAATACTTGCATGACTAAGTTAAAAATGGAGGTATAGATGGAGGTACTATACTGTAATTCGTATTTTCACATGTCTAGAACTATTGATTCACATGATTTACTTTTGATTCACATGATTTACTATTAGGAGAGATGGTGCAAGTTTGATAATACTTGCAGGACTAAATTACAAATGAAGGAAAAGAGGAAGGTATTATACTGTAATATTTCGAGCCCCAAAACGTGCAATTATCGAAACTATATTTTCCTATAAATAGAAGCTCACTCCTTCATTATTTTTTACCAATTCACTAAAGCTATAGAGCAATTATTATAGAGAGAAATTATAGAGAGAAAGAAGAAGAGAAGTCTGCTACCTCACTATTCCAGTATCCAGTCTTCTTTTGAGGTAAGGAATATTATTATTATAGTAAGGGGTATTATTTCTTTCGTATTCATGAAGAGAGCTATTTCTTTCGTCTTCTGTTATTCCATTCTTTATTATTATGTTGAATAACTTTGTCTGTCTGATACCGCATACACATGGTGAAATTCTTCTATTATTCCATTCTTTATTATTACATTGGAATAACTTTTGCGTGTGGTCTATCGCATGCCTAGTGAATTACATTGTTATTCCATTCTTTATTATTCAGGTTGGAATATCTTTATGCATGCGGATTACGCGTGACACGGTTCCATTCTTTATTATTATGTTCGAATAACCTATCTATACAAAGTACCGCATACATGGTGAAATTCTTCTATTATTCCATTCTTTATTATTCTATTGGAATATCACATGCATGCGGATTACGCGATGACACAGTTCCATTCTTTATTATTACATTGGAATATCACATGCTGCACGTACATATTACGTATGACTTGGTTCCATTATTTATTATTCATTGTTGAATAACTTATCATGCGATCATCGCATGCACGGTGAATTCTTCTGTTATTCCATTCTTTATTATTATGTTGGAATAACCTGTCTATGTGGACTACCGCATGTATGGTGAATGACCTTTCGTATTCATTCTTTATTAAAATGTGGAAATGATTTGTCTATGTGGATTACCGCATGGCAGGTGAAAATCCATTTGCAGTTTCGTATATTATATTATACTCGTATGAGATATCATTTCTTTTGTACTCGTCATGAAATATCATTTTTTTTGGTATTTTCTTTTATGAGTTACTATTCACAGATTACTATTCACCCAGTTACTATTCACTCTAGTATTATTCACTCGGATATTCGGGGCACTTTTCGTGTCGGAGTACTATTCACGAGTTACTATTCACCCAAATTACTATTCACCCGAATATTATTCACTCGGGTATTTGGGGTACTTTTCATGTTGGGGTACTATTCACGAGGTACTATTCCCAAAGTACTATTCACGACGAAAAATTGATTCTTTTCTGTCCAAATTATTTTTGGTACATGAATATGATTCTTGAATTTTACTCTACAAAGCAGAATCATGTTGAAAATTTGGATATTTTTAAACTCTAGATAAATTTAAAGTCTTTAATATTTATCCTTGATTTCGTTTGATTAATGCTTATATCATTGTCATCATCCTCATGCTTATATTGTGATGAAAGTCATCTTTGGCTTACATGCATAGATGGACTGTTGATTATTGGTTTTACAATTGTATATCTTTAGCTTTCGTGCAAAGATGGACTGTTGATTATTGGTTTTACAGTTGTATATCTTTGGCTTACGTGCAAAGACGAACTGTTGATTGATAGCTTTGGCCCATAGTGCAAAGGTAGAAAACTGATTGGTATGATCATTGTTATTACATTTGAATATCTTTAGCCTTTGGGGTAAGGATATTGAGTAAATGTTCTATTAAGCCTTTGTGGCAAGGAGAAATTGTTGATTCACATTATTAAAAACATGAATTATGAATTTATCTAACATCTTTGGTGGTTCAGGTGAAGATAGGTGATGAAAGTTCTATTTGTCTTGGGTATAATAAAGAACTGTTGATGGGTATTACAGGGATAAAATTGATGATAAACTTTTAAATCATAGAAGATAGTAGATATCATGTTCTACTTGACTTTTCTAATGGATTGCTTATTCCGCTGCAGTTAAACTTGATGTTTATTGTATTTTATCAGTTTAACACTGTTGAAGACTAATGATAATTTATTACGCATTATCTTAGTCATAATATTTCTTCTTGGGCTAATTGAGCTCACCCTTTTCTTTCAATCGTTCTCTTGGAAAAATGAGAATATAAATTTGGACGAGTCGGAAATGGAGTGATGGTCCGAGATGGTGGCTATAGTAGTCCTCACTATTTTTATAAAATAGTGTGATATTAATTGTAATGAGGACTCCATTGAGTGTGGATATTGTTTAGAAGGCAATATTCGTGTTTAAACTCTCATCTATGTGTTGTCGTATTTTGCATGACAGTTGTATAATTAAGTTGTATTTGATTTATGTAGTGTGATATCTGGCGACCCAAGATGGGTGATGTATACCTATTTTGGGGGCGTCACATCAACGACCTATGCTACAACTGCAAGAAGCCTGACCATTTTATTGCAAACTGCAACAAACCTCTTAGAGAAGAACTCAAGAGGAGAACAAATCCAAAAAAGGAGTTTAGAGGAAACAAAAGGCCCCAAAAGAAAGATAAAGGTCTTGTAGCCGGAGGATAATGGAGTGACTCAGATAACGACACAACTCCTGAGTCTGGAGATGATGAAGATCCTCAATTAGCAAACCTATGTCTAATGGCCAAAAATGCAAAGGATAAGAAAAGCGTTGACCATCATGAAGTAAGTATCAATGAGGTATTCGACTTTAACTCTCCTAATGTAGATAGTAATGATTTAAGAACTGTACTACATGGCATAACAACTAATCTGCATCAATACATGAAATGGTTCAGAGTTCTGTCTAAAGATTATTCTCTTCTTCAAAAAGAGAAAGAGAAAGTTCAAGAAGAACTGGAAATAACTCTTCTAAGTGCTAACTCTCTCTCTAAATTTGAGGCTGAGAATAAACTCTTAAGACAAACTAATGAACTTAATGCACAAAGAGAGTCAAATCTAAACTCTAAGTTTGAGGAACTAGAAAAGATAATCTTAATGTGGAATAGATCCTCTCCATCCATGGACTCCCTGATCTCCAGTCAGAGAAGTGCATCTGAAAGAACAGGTTTAGGTTTTGGGGAATCCACCTCAGAACCATATGTGGAAAAGTTAAAGGAAACTAACACTAGTAGTGTTTCAAACTTCAATAGAAGCATTGCATTTGTGAAATTCTCACAGAAGGAAGAACCAGTCCATCCCTGCTCTTCTGATCCAATCCATGTTCCAAGGCATAACGGATCCCATGTTGGCCTACGATTCAGAAAAGAGAAGAGTAACTTAGTCACTACTCTCCAAGCTCGAAGGATCGTAAAGTCGAGTAAAATCAACTCCACGAACCAACCAGGTAGGAATAGTAGAATTAAGTTTAACTCTTCACAGATCATGAATCACAAGGATACATGGAAAAAGAAGAAATAGTATAAAGGAAAGACTACCAAGAATCCACATAAGTCCAAATGAAAAAATAATCCATACACACACACAAGCATGCATCATGCTAGATGTTTTGTATGTGATAAAATTGGTCATAAGGCTGCAGTATGTTACAATAATCCTCTGCATATTATACCCAAAGTCAAACAGATTTAGGTCCCCAAGGGTACTAACAAGGTAGGACCCATACAAGTATGGGTACCAAAATAAGAGTTTAACCTCACTGCAGGAACAGAGCTCCACGATCACAACTTGGTATCTGGACAGTGGATGCTCAAGGCACATGACCGAGAACAAAGCCCTCCTGTCTAACTTCATGGAAAATGAGGGTCCAACAGTCATCTTTGGAGACAATGGCTCTGGCAAGACAAGAGGATATGGCTCAGCTGGGAATGGTGCAGTGTCCTTTAGCAAAGTAGCCTATATGGAAGGACTAAAACACAATCTTCAAAGCATAAGTTAACTCTGCGACAAGGGTCATCAAGTTATCTTCCTCAACAATCAGTGTTAAGTCAGAGATCTGAAGACTTCTTCTATAAAGCTGACCGGAACAAGAGAAGGGAACGTCTACACTGTTAATCTTGGTCAACTGAGTTCTGACGAGACAATATGCTTTCTGGCTAAAGCCTCCAAAGAAATGAGTTGGTTATGGCATAGAAGGTTATCTTATCTCAACTTCAAAAGCATGTCAAAACTGGCCTCCAAAGATCTAGTAGCAGGGTTACCCAAGCTCAGCTTTGTCAAAGAAAGGCCATGCAACGCCTGTTAGCTTGGAAAATAAACAAGGGGCTCATTCAAAAGCAAAACCGTCAACTCAATTGATAAGCCCCTACAGTTACTTCATATGGATCTATTTGGGCCAATCGCAACAACAAGCCTTGGAGGGAAGAGATACTCATTGATTGTAGTGGATGACTACACCAGATTTACATGGGTGTTCTTTCTAAACTCTAAAGATGAAATATGCTCCCTACTCATCAAGATATTCAAGTTGGTGATGAACGAAAAAGGGGAGAAAATCAAGGCTATAAGAAGTGATCATGGTAGAGAATTCGACTTCTCTGAGATGGATCTATTTTGCACAGACAATAGCATCAGTCACAACTTCTAAGATCCACGAACTCCATAGCAAAATGGAGTAGGTGAAAGAAAGAACATAACGTTGATTGAAGCTGGAAGAACTCTACTAGCGGCTAAATGCGCTAGTAGAGAGTTCTGGCGCGTAGTCAACAACACCGCGTCTACACTCAGAACAATTCTCTTATGCACTCTACGTTAAAAAAGACTCCCTACGAGCTGTGGAGAGGAAGAAAGCCAAATGTCAGCTACTTCCATGTGTTTGGCTGTGCATGCTATATTCTTAACAATAGAAAATAATATCTGACTAAGTTTCAGCCCAAGTCAGACCAAGGAATCTTTCTCGGATATGCCACAGACAGTAAGGCCTATAGAGTATTCAACAAGAAGACGCTAAGTGTTGAAGTCTCGATTCATGTTACCTTCGATGAAACAGACTTAGACAAATCTGTGCCTCAAGACACTATGATCGACAACTCAGACACTATGAACGAGGTGGTCATGCTCGACACCACAATCGTAACCCCAGAAGATGAAATTGTAGAGCCTGAAGAAGAGATCGTAGAGAGAGCTACACCAAACAACGAACCTCTACATCAAGAGTCAGAGGTTGATCTTGAAGAATTCAGACAATAAGGCACTAGAACTGATGTTCCAACAAGCAACAAATGGGCAAGAGATCACACTTAAGACCTGATCATTGAAGATCCAAATGCAAGAGTCAAGACCAGATTTGCCACCCAGAATGAGTGTTTATATCTAAGATTTTTGTCCCAAATGGAACCCAAGAAGATAGAAGATTCTATGGAAGACTCGAGTTGGATAGAAGTCATACAAGAGGAACTAAATCAGTTTGAAAGAAGTAAAGTATGGAGATTAGTTCCAAGACCAAGAAGTCATCCAGTTATTGTCACCAAATGGGTCTTCAGAAATAAGATGGATGAAGATGGGGTAATAACAAAGAACAAGACAAGACTAGTAGCCAAAGGTTATTCCCAAGAAGAAGTCATCAACTACGACGAGACCTTCACACCTGTTGCCAGATTAGAAGCCATCGGGATATTCCTTGCTTTTGCTGCCCACATGAAGTTAAAAGTTTTCCAAATAGATGTCAAAAGTGCATTTCTGAATGGTGAACTTCAAGAAGAAGTATACGTGGAGCAACCTCCAAGTTTTATAAATCCAACTCTCTCTAATTATGTCTATAGATTAGACAAAGCCTTATATGGATTTAAACAAGCACCTAGAGCATGGTATGAAACATTAACTAATTTTCTTATTGAAAATGGCTTTACTAGAGATAGAGTAGATACCACATTATTTCTTAGGAAGCACCAAAACAAAATCTTACTAGTTTAAATATATGTAGATGATATTATCTTTGGTTCTACTGATGAAAACCTATGTAAGAGATTTTCCAAGCTTATGCAGAGCAAGTTCGAAATGAGTATGATGAGTGAGCTAAATTTCTTTCTTGGACTGCAAGTGAAGCAGACTGATGAAGGCATTTTCATTAACCAAGCCAAGTACATTAAAGACTTACTTAAGAAGTATGGCATGGAATCAGCCTCTCCCATGAAAACACCAATTGCTCCAGCAACGAAGCTTGACAAAGATGAAAAAGGTAAATGTATTGATATTACTCAATACAGAGGTATGATAGGCTCTCTTTGGTATCTAACCGCCAGTATACCAGATATAATGTTTGCAACATGTATATGTGCTAGATTTTAAGATAATCATAAGGAATCACACTTAACTGCTGTAAAGAGAATTTTCAGGTATCTCAAAGGCACACCTCACTTGGAACTTTGGTATCCCAAGGAGTCCTCCTTTAAACTAACATGATATACATATGCTGATTTTGCAGGCTATAAGATCGACAGGAAAAGTACCAGTGGCACTTGTCAGTTGCTAGGAAACAGAATTGTGTCCTGGTTTAGCAAAAAGCAAAATTCAGTATCAACATCAACAACAGAAGCTGAATACATTGATGCTAGCAGCTGCTGTGCTCAAATCTTATGGATGAAAAATCAGCTAGCAGACCATGGGTTTGATTTCAAATCTATACCTATTCATTGTGATAACACAAGTGCCATAGCAATAACACATAATCATGTCATGCATTCTAAGACTAAGCATATAAAAATAAGATATCATTTTATTAGGGATCATGTTCAAAATAAAACTATATCTTTATAATACATCCTTACTGAAAACCAACTTGCTGATGTCTTTACAAAACCTTTAGATGAATCCAGATTTAATAAATTAATAAGTGAGTTAGGTATGCTAAATCTACAACCATAAACTCTATGCTCTAGTTTATGCTAACCATGCAGATAAAAAGGCTATGTTGAAATTGTAGAGATGACTAAAGAGAAACCACGATCATAGAACAGTCTCGACATGGCAGAGAAGCATCCTGTGATGACATCATTCCTATCAAATCCAAGTAACCCTTCTGATAAGCGCCTCAGGGACAAACCTGACCCTTAGATCAGTCTAAGAGGTTGGCCCTTCCTGAGCTACCTTAACCCAGAAGGAATGCTAAGTCAGAGTTCAACACAAGGACCAGGAAAGACAATGATCGTGAGTAAGATCAACAGTGAACTCAATAATCGTAGAGCAGCCTCGACGATCGTAGTCTTCCCAAAGGATACCTAAGCTCAGGGGGAGCTAAGGGCATATCAGTATTTTCCACATTACTTAAAATCGTGGAGTCCCACAAAACTCGACACGTGCCCCACTATGCAGATCGTGAGGAGGGAAGTTATAAATACAGTTTGAAATTTTTTTTGAAAATTCATCTCAGAATTTCAAAAGCTCATTTCTCTCTCTCTCTCTCAAAAGAAACCTTAGCTTTTAGAACGATAAACCAACCTCTAGTCAATAAAATCACATCAATGGTTGCTTCCAACGTTATATCTGGCTACCAACTCACATTATTTATTTAATTCAAGTCACCGATCCACAATTCCGAAGATTACGCTCTTACGAAGAGAATTTGGTCTTGAAGAAGCTATGAAACCAAAGACAAGGATCTACACCGTCGGTGAAAGAATTCTACAATAATGGAGTCTTTGAAGATAACATTATCACTACAAGAGTCAAGGGGGAGCAGATTAGACTCAAAGCCGAAGATATAAACCTAGCCCTAGGTTTTAAATCAAAGGGACTCTCATCTATGAGTTTCATCGACTTTCATGAAGGTCTGAAGGAGATGGAACACACGAAGGCTCAATGTGTCAAGGGTTACAAAAAGAAAGAGTTTCCCTAGAAGTATGAATTTTTGGCTGACATTGTTGGAAAATGCATATGCTGCAAAAGTTCTGGCCATGATTTTGTGAACGAGGTCTAACTGAAACATATGACAACAATCTGTTTAAGAATTCAACTCAATTATGGGGCTTTGCTCATAGATTGGATCGGGAAATGGATTTTCAGCTCAAAGAAGACAAAGAGCTCTAAAAATATACTCTATGGGAGGTACATAAGCATAATCCTGTAATCTGCTTTGGGTGACAAAATTAAAGACAAGGAAGGAGAACCCATCAACCACAACAGAAGAATGACCCAACAACTGTTTCAAAATTGGAAAAGAAACCCTTCAGAAAACGTAAGGATGATGTCTGAGTCAGTGGAAGGACTGGTGGAGCAAAGATATCTAGGCTACCAGGAAACATGTCAGTTATGAAAGAAGTCGAAGAAGAAGGAGAAGTTAATCAAAAGAAACCCATTGCTTTGACCAGAAAAAACAAAGGTAAGAGGAAAGTGAATGTTCAAGCAACAGAAGAGCCTCAAGGCTCAACCACTAATGTGCCTCAAGAAAGTTCAAGCACTGAAATTCTGAAGGAGATGAAGAAGAAGAAAAAGCAACAGTTTGAAGAGGAAGAAGATAGATCCACCATCTCTCAGCTGCTTAAGACGGGAAAACGCAGCCATAAATCAAAGAAGTCTTCACTCATCTCGATCGTAGAGTCCAGACTTGCCAACCCATTAGAGGTAGATGCTACAACGGTATCTCAGCTTGAACAAATAGTCAGAGCTAAAGCTGAAGGGTGTGTTAAGGCTGTGGCTCAGCCCAGAAGGACAAAGAGAAAGCTTGTCAAGAAATATGTTCCTGATAATGAGAAAGCCTTGAAGGAAGAAGAAAGTAAAATAGCTACAAAAAAGGAGCTTCTTGAAGCCCCTGTACTAATAAGTGCTCCAATTGAGAGAGAGCTGCTTGAAGAACAAATAAATGATCAGATTAAAGGTGAGCCTCTTAAAGCCCCTGAACAAGTAAGTGCTCCAACTAAAGGGGAACTTCTTGAAGAACTGGAATAGATAGATGATCACATTGAGGGGGAGCCTCGAAAATTTCATGTGCCAGAGAAGGCTACAGATGAGGAAGCTGCAAAGAAATGATCATGAACCTCCCTCAGTTTCTCAAGAGATCTTAACCTCTGAAACTATGGAAATGGAGAGGGTTGAAGCTATAAAGGTGGAGAGAGCAGAAGAACAGAAAAGAAATGAAGAGATAATTGATGTGGTGAAAGTTTCAAATGAAGAAAATGAAGACCGGGAAGAAGAAGATGACAAATTTGAGATTATTACAGTTGGCTGGAATGGATATAGGAGAGCCAACTACAATGAGTTATTCTCCTACTTACCAATGATGTCCTATCACAGAGCCCTAATTCTCAACTTCTGGGATCACATGTTCTGGACCTTCAAAGCTTATCCAGTAATCTCAGTGCTAGCTCATGGATTCCCAAGCAACCTCACTTTTGCCCAGAAGCTGATCACTAACCATCCTTCTTCAACAGCTGTGCATGAGGTATAATCAATTCCCATCTCTTTCAGAGTTAATCATTGTCCTCCATCAAAATTCAACCAATTCTATGAATTTCCAAGATGGTTGGAAGTGACTCTTCATCCATTAAACCAATTTTCAGCTACAGAATCCCAACATTTTGTAACTGATGAACCAAATATGCCTAACTTCATATTAATACAGTCTTCAACCATTTCTCACTCTACAAATATCGCTCATACTCAAATCATAGAGTCACCTACTTCACCAGCTTCAACAGCCTCTCCTCCCACAACTCAAACCCCCATACCTGAATCTCATTCGGACATTCCTTCCTCCTTAACCAATAATTATTTTGATCTTACTCTTGCTCTCTCAAATCTGTAAAACCAAAATACAAGAGCCTCTCCTCCAAGCACTCAACAAATACTAGAGTTTCTCTCAGATCTTCCCACCAAATCTGAGTTGTCTAATGCATCACAGAAAGTGACTAAAGATATTCAAGAAGATCTTGAAACTCACTCTCTACTTGTTCATACAAGGCTAAACCACTTGATAGATGCTGCAAACACCTTTCCCAACAATCTGAGTTCTGAGCTCACAAATAAGCTTAGGGAGATCATCATGGAAATGATCCACAACATTAATGAAAGGGATCAAATTCTCTTTCAATCTGTCCGAAAGCAGAAGGAAGCAGTTATCCTTCTGAAGAAGACTCTGGAAAATCAAAACAAACTTGTTATGGAAAGTCTCTCAAGCCTACGATCTTCCATTCAAGAATTTAAAGATTACTCTATGAGTCAGATACAACAAACAGACACGGTCTTGGCCATTCTACAAAAGCACAACTCTCAAAATGACTCTCTGGTTAAAGAAAATCATGAAGACATTACTCAATCCAGGAATCAGCTCCACGAACTTTTCCAAGGCATGAATCGTCTGTCAGACGACATTCAAACCCTTGATGCTGACATAAAGGGGGAGAATAAAGGGGAAGGAGAGAAAGGTAAAGGAAGATGAAAACAAATTACTCAATCTTTAAGGAGTCTTCCCATAAGACAACCTCGCTATCAGACTCCGCAACTTGAACAACATTAGTGCCAACCAATTCTCATAGCGCAACCGCTAAGGAGTCAAGGGTCATCTCCTAGCTCACAAGGAGTAACTTCTATAGGTCTAAACATGCCAACTGGAGACCCTGCCTTTATGAACAGACATGATCATGGAGAATGGCTAAGTCAAAGCGAGATGGAAGATATTGCATGGAGAGATGAAGCCAACAGAAGAAGGAGAGCTACAGAGCATGCCAATCCTCCAAGAAGCAAAAGGCAGAAGAAGTAGAGATAAGTTAAAATTTATATCTTATTGATGTAACTATGCTTTATTGTAATATCTATTTTTATAAACATCAATAAATTCATTCTTATTCTCTAGAGATTTTAGTTGCTGACTGAAACACTAAGTTATATTTACTTTCTAGCATCCTGCATTTAGAAATTGATGATTATGATACAAATCTCCTTGGTTATGTCAACATCAAATAGGGGGAGATTATTGGGTATTACATATTTAAATTTGATGTTGAAAGTAAATAAGCATGCTTATGTGTAAAGTCCTTTAAAGAACATATGTACAAGGACTTAGGTGAAAGATCAAAATTGTTAGGTTGATCTGTGCTTAATGTTTATCACTCTGTAAATGTATGTATAAATGGAAACATCAAAACTGTTAGGTTGATCTATTTTGAGATATAATAGATAAACATCAACAGAATTGTAATCTGTCGAGCCAGCCGAGGGATTGCAGAAGCCAAGGCAGAATCGTAGAGTATCGAGAAAATTGCTACAGAATCGTAGTCTACTTTGGAGGGCCTCACTCAGAATCATAGAGTTGGTCCAAGCGCCTACCGAGCCAATTCAAGAATCGTAGTCTGCTCTCGGAAGCGTAGAGTCTACAAAAACAAGCAAGTTAAAGATCGTAGTTTACTAGTGCTTAAGAGAAATCATAGTGTTCTCTTCTATCAAGCTGAATTATGCACGAATATGATAAGACACCACGATCATGATCGTAATGTATCTCATGTCAGCATCAAAAACATCAAAATCTGTCCATTAGCTGAAAAAGAAAATTCTACAAATGAAGAATTGATTATAGACGTTGAGACTTTCGGCAATCCCAATGCTCATCCTTAGTATGTATCGAAGAAGCGCATTGAAGAAGCTAAGGAAAAGAACTGAATGCCTGCTGAAAAAGCTTTTTCAGGTGTTAGGTGAGATAGCAATCTTGTTAGTGTTTATGCCCTAGAGGCCAATTATTTAATATAATTGCTTAACATTTTGATATTATATTTGATTGAATAAATGAATTATTTTATTATGGTTTTATTTACTACGTTATATAAATGTTAGCATAATAAAAGTCCTTAGAATAATGATACAAATTATATAATTTTAAGTATGTGACTTGAACATGAGATTATATAATTACAATTAGTATCATTGCTCTTGAATGTCCCTAGTCAAGTATCATTGTTAATGGGACAACAATGATACATTGAGACTAGTATGTGGATTGACTGATGACCAAATTTCATTGGTCATAAATATATGAGATATTGAGTCAATGTATAGGTACATGTTAGAGAACGATGTACTGGACAGACCCACCATGAGAATTCTACGTGGAGCATTATGCAAAGTGTTATTAGCAATTCTCATAGTGACAATGATGTAATGATCCTTCGACCTAAAATCACTATATTACTACACGAGAATTTATGTACTTTGATATCATCAAAAGTCACCTTTAATAGGGTGGACAATAAAGGTGATTATTGGGTACATCATGAATCGTGTGAGGAATATGAGTGATCTAGATAGAATTTAACACTCCTATATATTAGGGGTGATATCCATAGGCCTCTTGATTGAGTATGATTATGAAATGCATGGCCATGCTCAAATAGTGATTTGTTTCATATAGTCTACTCATTGATCAAACAAAACTCAGATTAAATTAAAGAGTATGACACATTCCATGACTCGAGTTTAATCTAGGATGTCAAGGTTAAAAGGATTAAATTACATTGAAACATTGGTCACGAAAAGGTTGCATCAAATCATCGATCTTATTATTACTTGGGTAGCAGTGATGCATTACTAGATGCCGCTCAATATTTATAATTTTATAATATGATTTTAAGATTATTGCCAACGTAATAATAACCTATAGGGTCACACACTTAGAACATAATTAAAGGGGAATTAATTTAAATTGTAAGATTTAAATATGTCAATATGATTGATAATATTTAAATTAATAGGATTAATAGGATAATTTGTATATTTGTATATTAATTAAGTAAGACTTAATTAATATATAATATATATATAATTCGGATTTTACTAGAGTTAGGTTTTGATTAATTCCTTTTGACTGCTATATATATGATATATCAGCCACTTCAGGGAATTATCAAAAACCAAAACCCTAGCCGCTTTTAGAGAGAGTCTCACTACAAAAAAATAGACATTTGGCAATAATTTTTCGGGCAACGGCTTATAAAGTCGTTGCCAAAAATGCATGTTTAGTAACAAAATTTGTCATTCGTTGCATTTTATGAAAGGCTTTCATTTTTCGTAACGAAATTCATAAGTCGTGGCAAAAATTCGTTGTCAAATCGTTGGCGGGAAAAAAACACCACTTTATTTTCTTTTTTTATTCTTAGATGAGATTTTTCCTCATCGCTTCAAGAATCGAAAAACTTTTTGTTGCTATATTTTATTGCCTAATATAGGTCACATTCATTGGCAACAATTTGTTTTCATTGCGTATTTCATACATTTTTTTGCAATGAGTAGCAAATTGTTGCCCAAAATTAAGACAAACCAAATAAGCATGCCTCTTTTTTCCCCCAAACCGCATCATTTCTCATTTAAAATTTTTTATTTATTTGGACACAATTTTATACAGTGAAATATTTTACTCAGTCCGTCTCAAAATAAATGTCCAGTTTTATTTTTTTTAAAGTTATACTTTTTGAAATTAAAATATTCATCATATAGATATATTTTCTAATTTACAAAAATTAAAGTTTGTAGTTAATTGGATGTACTTTATAATGATCATATTTGCACACTTATAATTTTGAAAAAAATATAATTAATTTCTAAAATAATTTATATGAATTTTTCTTGTAACTCGTTATTTTCCATATATACTTTTTGACAAGGGATGGGCAAGGAATCGAAATTGCTCCCGAAATTGCACTAAAAATCGACCAAATTGCACCGATTAAGTCGCGCCAATGGTTCCGACATAGACCAATTAAATTGCACCAATGGTGTGTAAGTTCTTTTTTAACTCCCCTTTTTCAAATTCTTCTTTTTTCTTGACTTGTAATTTTTTTTATAATCAAATATTAATTTCTCTTTATATCTTGAATTAGAGGGTGTTTGTCAATGACTTATAAGTTGGCCAAACTAAGTTATAAGTCATTTGTTATTATTTAGTGTTTGACAATAAATTAAATTTTAACTTTTTTTGACTTATAAGTCATTATTAAATTTTTTCATGCTTCATGTGCTATATTTTTTATGTAATAGATAAATTTTACCAACATCTATATATATATATAAATGTTTCTCTTTACACAAAAAAGTATTTTTGTAGTCTCTAATATTTTTAAATTTATTCTCTCGATATATATATATATATATATATATATATAAATTTATCTCTAAATATTCATATAAATATTTATAAAAATATTCATATTTAAATTTTATAAAATTTAGATGAAATATTAATAAATTTATAAATAAATATTTGTTTATAAATTTTAAAGATAAATTTATATGAATATTTGTTTATAAATATTTATATGAATATTTAGAGATAAATTTATATATATATATATATATATATATATATATATATATATAGGGTAATAGAATTTATCTAATACACAAAAACATAAGAAGTAAAAATATCACAGCTATGTTTTGAACCTAAGACCTATGAGTTATTGGGCCATTAAGCTACCACTGAGACATTCTAATTTATTAATTAACTAAACTACCGCCATAACTTGTAGCGGTAGACAGTGTAGCACATGAGCAAAATTAGGGGCAAATGAGTAATTTCACATGTCGCTATAGCCTGTAGCGGCAGGGAAAAATCTATTTTAATCCGTGTCATCCAATGTTACGATCAACGATACAGATTTTGGTTGTTGAAATAGTACCCGTGACAACCGATTGCCAACACTACAAGAAAGTAGGGATGTAGCGAAGGAAAATTTGTGAAGGAATTCATTCCTTCACATGAGGAGTTTTCTAGCGAAGGAACAGTAAAGGAAAAAATGTTGTGACAATATAGTTATTAGCGAAAGAAACATCCTTCACAATATTTATTCTTTTCTTCACAAAATTGAGGTGATAGAAGGATTTTTGGCTCTAATTTATGATGAAAATTTGCGAGGAAAAAAGTAATAATGAATGAATTATTACTCACTATATGTTATTTGTTCAGAGATTTTTTGTTAGATATAAAATTGGACATTGTTTTGCTCTAAATAATTTTTTTTAGAATTAATTATGGTCAATATAAATTGTAATATAAATACATTAAATTTATTACAATGATTAAATTTACTTTTAATAACACCTTTTAAGTAACTTACAAAATAGATTATTTACATTAATAAACCGTAATAATCCAAGTTTTCAGTATATATTAAAATAAGAATTTTGTGAATAATTTTTTTTATTATATATACGACATTGAATATATGTTTGCGATTAATGCGTGAATAAATGCGATGTAATGAGTATTTGGATATGTGATAAATATGTTAAGTGCTTGGTTTCATATGAATTAATTTTTCGCGAAAGAATAATTGGTTTAAGAAATATTATTTTTTAAAAAGAAAATAAGCAGAATATTATAACCAATATACACACACATATATATATATATATATATATATATTGTGTGAATATGGGAAATAATAAATTATATTATGTGAAGAAAGAAAATAAAATTTAAACTAAACAAATCAAATAAAAACCTAACTAGGGAATTAATAAATTAAGCCGATCAAACATAGCCTTTGGCCATATAACACCCGAATTGGGAAAAAAAAGGAAGGACCGATATAGCAGTAGTTAGGGCAATTTCAGAAAAAGGGGAAGAAGAAAGAGCAGGAGCTGGAAGAAAAGAGAAGGAGAACAACTCGACAAAGATGAAGAAGGAGGTGGCGATTCGGGGGTGGAAACCGTTCACCCCAAAAGGCTTAGGGACCAAGAAATTTTCGTGGAAGGCAAGGTGATTTGCCTATAAAGACTCGGTCTCTCTTCCCTTTTGTTCTTCCTCACTGCGGAGCCCAGCCTTCTTCTCTCATCACCGTCTGGCTAAACCCAAGCTACCCATTCTAGATCAAGTGCGAATTTAATTAGCAAGCAAAGCAAATGTATAATAATCAAATATTTTTGTTTCAATTAAACTGAGATCAATTAGTTGAGTTTTTTATTTTATCCAATTGGGGGGTAAGTGATGTTTTATGATACTGTGATTGGTTATAGGCAAAGCCTTTATACATAATGATATGTTGTTTAGGATTATGTTGGTTGATGATTAAGAATTGCTTTGTTGCTATGATATGTGAGTTGGTAAAAGAATAAAAGGGAATGGATTGTGAAATAAGTTTTCTTTTCTAAAACAGTTGGAAATTGTTAAGTTTATATTACAGTTTATAATTTGGGTAAACATAGTAAGTGTTGTCAGTAAACTGAAGTCATGCTAGTTTATGTTTAAAATTTGGCAAGATCAATTATATATATGGTTATGTTGCTTATATTGGTACTATATGTTGGGATTATGTTAGTTATGAAAGTAGTATGCACACAAGCCAATCATGTTTGATGATAAAGCATATACTTTGTAACAATCTTATTTATTTATTAATAAAAAAGTATTAATTTATTAAAGGCTTTTAATTATCTACATGATGCTGTTTTATAATATGTGATAAACCCATAGTTTTAAGCAATGCTTTTAGAATAATGATGAAGATCATTTTAATGAGATCTAAATTCTTAGAAAGCTTAAAACTAAAATAGTTCCCAATCGTTGAATTACTAAATTGAGGATTAGTGAATCCGGATAGATTGGTACATACGTTGCTTGCTCATTGGATGAGGATGATTGATCTCATGATCATTTGTGTGGAGATACTAAAGCAAGTATGTAGGTGCTTATTAGAGAATAAGTTCATTTGAACGTGGCTCGCTAAGGAATACCTAATGGAGTTTTACTTGCACCGTCAATAGGAATTCTGTAGTGATAGTAGTCAAGTGATCCTTGGACTTGAGATCATCATAGTATCTTGTGTATGATGAGTTATACTTTGACTTATTCCTTAAGACCCTTAGGGTATATCAAAGGGTATGCTTGAGTATAATAAGTTGTACATGGAGATAATGTATGATCAATAAAGAATCTACCACTTCTAGTAAAAGAAGAGAAATGTCCTATGTGATTCGATAAATGACAACCCAGTAGTCCTTGGCCAAGGCAAAATGAAATTAGAAAAGAGTTTCTAATTTGCATTATTTGGAGTTGTGCATTTAAGAATCGAAAAACATATAATTAAATAAAATAAGACTTGACAGTAATTCCATGTCTTATATTTAATTGGGACATTATATGGTGGAAGGATTGAATTGTACGGTAACTATTTACTCAAAGGTTCTTTTATGATTAATGTTGAAATCTATATTATCTGAAAAGTCGTTGATCGCTAGGGAGGCTTATCCCTATTGTAGAATAAATATTATTTATTTAAATAAATTATTAGTTTAATTTATTTATTTAAGTAAGATTAGAATTATTCTAATTGATTTATTCACAACCGGTTTAATATGGAGAACTTAAAGGGTCACACCATAAAAGAAAGAATAATTATTTAAGAAGTTAATGGCATAATCATAATAATAAGTTAAGTATATTTAATTTAATGCATGGTGATAGAATAAATTAAATAGCTTAATATTATTATTTAATATTTTAGAAATATTAAATATAAATTAATAAGAGAGTCTTATTATTATTATTATTATTATTATTATTATTATTATTATTATTATTTAATTCCTAAAAGAGTTTGAGAATTAATTAATAAAAGTACTCTCATATATTCTTAATAAAATTGGGAGGTTAAATTAATTAAAAAATTTTAATTAATTATTCCTAATAAGATTAGGAGCCTAATTAATTAAAGGAGTTTAATTAATTAAATAAAACCCAATTCCTTAATTGTTAAGGAGGGTTGCCTACATCTATAAATAGGAGGAGTCGTATTATGGGTGAGGTGGTTGACACTTTCACAACAAGTGAATACGTAATTCCAATAGTTGGGAGAGTACGCCTTTTTCTATGAGAGATAGAAAAACTAGGGTTTTCCCAAATACCCATCTTTTTGAATCCTTCTTCTTCCTTGGTGGATTACCTCTAGAGGCCAAACACTTGGGTGGCTAACGTTGATCAAAGAAAAGAACCAAACCCGGTGGATTCAAGTTGAACGCAAAAAGGATTGGAGGTGAACTTGTACCTGAGGAAGCTCGGATCTTCAAGGGTATGATTCTTGTTCTTTCTTTTTCGTTTCATTAATAATTGTGCATAAAGGGTGATCCGGGTATATGGTTTGTAAAATTTTAAAACTCTGATTTTCCATGCTTCCGCTTAATTTGTGCAATTTGATTGCGTTTATGAATATTACAAACCTAACAGTTGTATCAGAGCCAAACCTTTATACGAATTATTAATTGTCAAATTTGATATGTATATTGATATGTGTTTAGAATAATTTAATTGGGCATAATTTTATTATATAAATAATAATAATAAAAAAAAAACAATTTGCAAAGTCTGTTATCCGCGAACTGATATTTTGGATTTTTGATTGCCTGTGATTCGCTGGCTTAACACGTGAATCAATTTTTTTTTAACAAGCCAGGAGGTAGGATGGGTGAATCTATATATGGTTATATACTTAATAGTTATATAGTTATATATTAGATTCCTATCTTGTTTTGTGGAGTCAGCGTGAATCACTTTTAATTTGGTGTCTATTTTAATATTGGTTCCGCGAATATACAGTATAATAGGTAGGTCTGACAAAATATAATTATGGGTTAATTTTAGTTTTCAAAATATAGTTATGGTTCCATTTAAGAACTAAAACCATATTAACCATTTTTAATATGGATAATGTGGGTTGGAACCATATGGTTATGGTTAAAAATCATATTAACCATTTTAATATTAGTATGGGTTATGGGTTTCATGAAGACCTGATTTGACACTAATATTATGTGATTATGTATATACCCCTTACCCCACCCCACCCCACTCCACCCCAACCCAACTCAAAATAATAATATTATGTGATTATGTATATATCCCTTACCCCCACTCTCACCCCCACCCCACCCCGCCCCACCCCCACCCCCACTTACCTACTCACCCACCCCACCCAACCCCTTACACCCACCCCACCACCACCACTACCATTAAAAAAATAATATAATGTGATTATGTATATACCCCTACCCCCACCCCACCCCACCCCACCCCACCCCACCCCACCCCACCCCACTCCACTCCACCCACCCCAATTCTACCAAAAATAATAATATTATGTGATTATGTATATACCCCTTACCCCACTCCCACCACCACCCCCACCCCACCACCAACCTCACCCTCTTACGCACCCACCCCACCCCACCCCTTACCCGCATCCCCCCACCCACCCCACCCCTTCCCTCGTCCCCCCCATCCCCACCCCACCCACCCACCCCACCCCACCCCACCCACCTACCCACCCACTCCCCATCCCACCCCCACACCCACACCCACACCCACACCCACCTACCTACCTACCCACCCACCCACCCAAAACTCACTCCCAAAAAATGATATTAAGCGATTATGTATACCCCATCCACCCCTACCCCCCCCCCCCCCACCCCCCACGCCAACCTACCTACACCACCCCACCCCACCCACCCCACCCCACCCACCTACCTACCTATCCACCCACCCAACACTCCCTCTCAAAAAAATGATATTAAGCGATTATGTATACTCCACCCACCCCACCCCTACCCCTACCCTACCCACCCACCCCACTCCTACTACCTACCCCCACCCCACCCAAAAAAAATGTACACACACCCACCCCACCCTACCCTACCCGAATATATGATAAGATAACAACTTTGTTATACTATTATTATGAGGTTCATCCCACACGTTTTTTCTAATATAATAATAATAATAATAATAATAATAATAATAATAATAATAATAATAATAATAATAATAATAATAATAATAATAATTTTATAATTAAAATAAAAAGTTTATTTTAATTTTAAAATTGAGATTTCATGATAACTAATTAGAGTTGAAATTGGATTCCATGATAACTAATTGGAGTTGAAATTGGATTCTATGTTTCCTAAAATAAAGGAGTTTATTTGTTAATAGGAAAGTGAATCCATGTTTCCTTAAATAAATGAGTTTATTTAGATATGAAATAAGATTTCATATTATTCAAAATAAAGGAGTTTATTTTTGAATAGGAAAGAGAATCCGTGTTTCCTTTAATAAAAGTTTTTTTTATACTTGAAATTAGATTCCATAATTAATTAAAATAAAGGAGTTTATTTTGATTAAAGATTTTGATTAAAATAAAATAGTTTATTTTATTCAAAATTGGATAAATTAAAATAAAATAGTTTTATTTTGATTTATATTTGGATTAGAATAAATGAGTTTATTTTGATTTAAAAATAGATTTTATGCTAACTAATTTTGCCCATTAAATGATATCAATATATATATTGAATGTTTATTATTCATGAGATGAATATTATTTATTGATGCATATGGTGATGTGTATGATAATAAATGGGATTGATTATGGACTATTGACCAATGTGATTAGATTTTATTTTAGTTGAATGTATGAATGTATGAGTTTTATTAAATGGGGTCTGTGTACTTCGTCTTCTCTAATTTTTTTTAATGTAAATTCTATCTCCCTCCTATGTACTTCCCCTTGACTGCTGATCAAGGTTTCTGTTTATTTTTAATAGTTTTGTAATAGGAATAGTTAGAATTAATTTTGAAGAATTGGAGATCAAGGAGCAAGAAACGCTTGAAGGCCCGTTTGTAATGGAGCCCGGGTTTAAATGTAATAGTTATATTTAAATATTAATTCATGCAACCCTAGGGTTTGACCTTTTGGTTCACTTGGTGGCTCTAGTGAACCAAACTAGAATAAAAGTCCATAATCAATCCGGGTAAAATATAGTATTCTATATGTGCATGCTTATACAATATATATTATATATTAAACAAACATGCTTCGCATGTTAATTAATATGACGCGTATTTTATATATATATGTGCATGCGCGCTAAACAAGATGAGACAAATTAATAACAAAGCCCTTAAATATTTTATATTAAGTCGTAACGTTCAAAGATATTTGGAATATCTAATGTCGCCTTCTAGCATGATAGAAACAATAGAGTATTGAATATTTAATATGAGTTTGTTGTGCACACACAAGGCAAGTATTAAATATTTAAGATATTTTTATTACATATGATGTTTATAAGGAATTGGACATTCTTTGCTTTGTTGTTACACAAGTGGCGATGAGTTTTCTCTTCACTTGTATGGAAATCTTTGAATCGAACTTAAATCGTTTTTTAGTTCGGGATGTACCTAATACACTTGACCATTATGATTTAAGAGGCAAAATAAAAGGAGTTGCATAGTTGATGTAATTGACAAGTTGTCTACCTATTTATTTATATATAGTTTATTGTGCACACACAAGGCTATATAAATTTGAAATGGGATCCTTATTCTCACTAGCATATCTTTAATTAGATATTGCCGAACTATATAAGTGAGGGTAATATAGTTTGATGAAAATAGTGGGAGATACAAATTTAAAACAAGACCTAATTTATTTTGGTAATTAATAAAAGAATGTATGCTAAAATTTTGTTAATTACAAATTCATTTACAAAATTTTACAATGTCTAAATTACTATCACTGTGAAGTATATTAGATGCTATTTAACCGGACCGAATTAAACGGATTGGTTAAGGAAATTGAGAAAAGTTCTCACGACTGAAAAGCTATCTTATGTCCTTAATACGTCTATCCCTGCAATGGTTGTAGACAATGCCTCTGAGGAAGAGATTGCTACTTTTAGAAAGTGGCAAGATGATGCACAGTTGGCTCAATGCATCATTCTCGCATCCATGATTAACGAGCTTTAATGTCAGCATGAAACTATGGATGCTCTTACTATATTCTTGCACATCAAGTAGTTGATGGTGAGGAAAGTAGGACTGATAGATATCAGATATCTAAGGAGCTCTTCCGATCTAGAATGACCGATGACACTACAGTACAGATAAAAGTCCTTAACATTATCATTTTGATTGATCAATTAGGACAACATGTTTTGTCATGGATGGAGAGTTGAGCCAAGATTTGATCTTGCACTCACTTCTGGACTCCTTTCACAATTGTTGTGAATTTTTTATATGAACAAGCTAGATATTAGCCTCGCTGATTTGCTTAACATGTTGAAAAATGTTGAGAGTCACTTTCCAAACAAGAAAGACCAAGTCTTACTGATAGGGGTCAAAGGATCTTCTGAAAAGAAGAATGATTCAAAGAAGGTAAATGGAAAGACAAAAATAAAGGATAATAAGAATAAAACTGATATGGATAGCAAATGAGTTTGCTTCCACTGCAATAAGCCTGGACACTGGAAAGAAACTGCAAGAAGCATTTTGCAGAGGCTAACCAGGAGAAGCTTAGTGAAGTTTTGGTTACAAATACAATTTTGTTCATGATTTAAAATAAATTTTTCTTTAAGTCAAGTTTCTACTTGGGTATTGGATACCGACTTTGGTTATCATAAATATAGATTTATGAAAGGACCAAGAAGAAGTAGAAAGCTAAACAAATATAAGTAATCCTATGTGTGAGAAATGAAGCAAAGGTTGCCACATTAGCCATAGAAACTTATAGTTTAGCAATGCCTACTGAAGCAAATCTATTAAGTCGATAAGTTGTTATTGTATTCTAGTTCTTGTTAGAAACATTATTTCCATTTTGTTGTTGGACAATGAAATCTTTAGTATTATATTTAAGAACAATTGTTGTTCTATTTATAATAATAATGTTTTTATAGAATCGGAATATTACTTAATGGATTTTGTATACTGACTTACGTGAAAATAATTTTACAAATTAAACAAACTAGTATAAGAAAATGAGATGATCATTCAAAGAGTTGAATGTGTGTATTTGTTTGAAATACAAGTGTGAATTATTTGAAAGGTTCAAAATTTGAAGTGAAACAAATTGACAAAGTATTAAGATTCTTTGATTAGATCAAGGAATAAATACTTGTGCAATAAGTTTCTAGATCATCTCAAATGGTTTTCTCATAATAGACGCCTCCTGATACGCAATAATTGATTGATGTATCTGAAAGGAAAAATCGTACCTTATTGGACATGGTGCGGTCCATAATGATTTTACCGACATTCCAGTATCCCTCTAGGGTAATGTCCTAGAAATGGCTGCATATCTACAAAAGGTAACCTCAAAGTCCAGCCCCAAGACTCCATAAAAGTTATGGACAGGGAGGATTCCTAATCTTAAGTATGTTAAGATAAGGGGTTTTCCAACTTATGTGAAAAGGTTTCAAGAGGATAAGCTTGGGACAAGATTTGACAAGTGTCGATTTGTGGGACATCCTAGAGTAAGTTTAGGGTATATGTTCTATAATCTTACTTAGAAAAAGGTGTTTGTTACAAAACACGCTGCCTTTTAAGATAAATGTGTTTATCAATGAAGGGGCTAGTGGGAGGATAATAGATCTTAAAGAGTTCAAGAACCACAAAACACTATAAGTTAAATAAGAGGAACCTGTAGATAAACCTATTGTACCACAACCAAATCGTAAATCTGGAATAGTACCGAAGATACCTAGGAGGTATGGATTCATCATAGATGATGATGATGAGGTACACATCATGGAAGATGATGATCCAGTTACATACGATGAGGTAAGAGTTGTAGATACTCAGAGAAATGAATTAATCTCAAATATGGAACATTCTTTTTGATGAGACAATCAAAAGAATTTGATTTTATCAAAAACAAGAATGAACCTAGTGTATACAAAAGGGTCAGTGGGAGCGTCGTGACATTTCTAGTATTATATGTTGATATATTACGGATAAGGAATGATATACTAATGCTACAATCAATAAAGATAAAGTTGTCTAAACATTCCTCCATGAATGATTTGGGAAGAGTATCGTAATTGGGGATAAAAATCTATATAGATAGATTTAAAAGGATGCACAGCTTAACCCAAGGGACGTATAATCATTTGATGCTAAAGTCGTTTAACATGACAAACTCCAAGAGATGTCTCATGTTGATGAGCCTTGGAGTGTATCTCTCTTAATAGTCCCCATAGACTCCTAAAAGAGAGATCGCATGAGTAACTATCATGTATGCAATGAAATGTATGAGACCTGATGTTGATCAGTCATATTCTGGAGAAGTTCACTGTGAGACAGTGAAAAACATCTTAAAGTACTTAACTGGAACTAAGGATGTGATCATATTCATGGTGGGTCTAAATTAAAACTAGAGGGCTTAACAGACTCAAGTTTTTCAGATAGACCAAGACGACAGAAAATCCACTTTAAGGTAAAGCGTTACCTTGAACGGTGGTGCAGTGAAATTGGAAAGGTTTCAAACAGCAAAGAGTTGGTGGTTTAGTGATAAAGACAAAGTATATAGCTATAAATGAAGCTGCAAGTTGCTTGTTTGGATTAAAAGTTCATTACAGAACTAGGAATAGTTCCTAAATCTCATCTTGGATCTAAACATGTGTTGTGGCACTTTCATTTGATTATAGGAATCATTGAAAGATGGGAAATCACTATAGAGATAGTGAACTCTCAAGAACAACATTACATATTCATTAACTAAAGCTTATCTAACAGCAGGATAATCGTCACTTAGAGAAGAAGGGAATGAGATACCATAACGATTGGCTTTAATGCAAGTGGGAGATTGAAAGTAGTATGCACACAAGCCAATCATGTTTGATGATAAAACATATACTTTGTAACAATCTTATTCATTTATTAATAAAAATTATTAATTTATTAAAGGCTTTTAATTATCTACATGATGCTGTTTTATAATATGTGATAAACCCATAGTTTTAAGCAATGCTTTTAGAATAATGATGATGATCATTCTAATGAGATCTAAATTCTTAGAAAGCTTAAAACTAAAATAGTTCCCAATCGTTGGATTACTAAATTGGGGATTAATGAATCCGGATAGATTGGTACATACGTTGCTTGCTCATTGGATGAGGATGATTGATCTCATGATCATTTATGTGGAGACATTAAAGCAAGTATGTAGGTGCTTATTAGAGAATAAGTTCACTTTGAGCGTTGGCTCGCTAAGGAATACCTAATGGAGTTTTACTTGCACACAATAGAATTCACTGTAGTGATAGTAGTACAAGTGATCCTTGGACTTGAGATCATCATAGTTTCTTGTGTATGATGAGTTATACTTTGACTTATTCCTTAAGACCCTTAGGGTATATCAAAGGGTATGCTTGGGTATAATAAGTTGTACATGGAGATAATGTATGATCAATAAAGAATCTACCACTTCTAGTAAAAGAAGAGAAATGTTCTATGTGATTGGATAAATGACAACCCAGTAGTTCTTGGCCAAGGCAAAATGAAATTAGAAAGGAGTTTCTAATTTGCATTATTTGGAGTTATGCATTTAAGAGTCGAAATACATGTTTCATGTGTGGAAAATGAGTTAGAATTGTAAATGTTTTTTTTAAAAAAATATAGTAAAGTAAGCTTGTAAAATTTGCAAAATCACTTAGTATGAATAAATGTACTAATTTGGTTGTATTATATGGTTGGGTAGTTGGCATAGCATGTAATGATGTTGGTTTTTGCGAGATTATAAAGTTATATTGCAAATAAGTTTGGAGAATGTGAAGTTAGTAAGCTAACTTGTTAAGTTATATATGTTTATGTATGGTTTATTATGTGAATTAGATTCTTGTAGACTAAAGCAGAGCCATGGAGATTAGCGTGGTTGTGCGAATTAAGAAATAAGGAAGACGAAATGGGTATAGAACATAAACGAATAGCTAAGAAATCGTCCCATTTAAGGAACTCACCCATCATGTTCATAAAGGACAGTTTTCGTTAAAAATAATGAATTGATCGAAACCAATACCCAAGTTATATAGCATTACTGGCGATCTCGTGCGGTTTTTGATTTAATTTTAGATAAAATTTATTAATTTTCTAATGCTTTATTGATTTCTTGTTTCCTCTTGCGTATTGTCTTCCTGTATAAAGGAATGGAGTCCTAAGCACACTATCGCTAAAATTGGTTACACCGCTGCTTTGTCTACCAAGAATGGCATGTTTTGGTGCTTTTTGATTTAATATGTATTTTCTTATTTGTGGATTGTAGTATTATGAGGTATTTGAATATTAGAGAGAGTCATCAGATGATAGTGGTATAGAAATAATTTATGAGAACTTATATACAATTGTCTATCTATTGAAGCAAAATTCGTTAGACTCTTGGTTTGCTTGTTGGGACAACACGGGAATTTGAGTATGTTTAGGATGAATTCGTGGAGCTTGCAATAGATGTAAAAGTTGTGGAGTTTGCTGCTATGCTCATGGTGGCCAACATAAAGCTTTATGATATTAAGGGAGAAGTTTATGAAATTATAGAAGGATCTATACATGATAAGGATTCGACACCAAACGTAGAATCTGTGCACTAGTTACTAAGAGTTTTTGATGATGTAGGACACCACATTACAAAGAAGCATTAACGGAAAGATGCGCTTGGTTGGCTTGGCGACTATTAGGACTTTCATAGTAGCTAAGAAGCTGCAAGAGAACTTCACACCTCCCATATTAGGGAGAGACACAAAGGGAAGGGAGTGGGAAGGAGGGCTAAGCAGGAACAACGATTCCAACTATCCGCTGTAACCAACCGACAAAGACCTTTATCGCAGGATAGAGGAAAGCATAATAGAGTTTTCTGCTTGTTGTCTTGTCCCTCCGTCCTTTTAGGCAGGAAACACTGAGTTACTTACGGAATCTACAGAAATCTGTATGTTATGCAGCATACATTAAAGTGAAAAGTGGCGATTTGAAGCTTGATACATACGTGCAAAACATGCCATTGAAAGACTCTCTTGAGATATAAAGATGGGTTTGTCAAGAGCGTAGAGGAGGTAGGATGGGCGGGTTGGTCGATCTAGTATGGATCGTTACATGAATGATAGTTGGAGTTACATCTTCCTTTTTTTTATTTTTTTGGTGGGATTTTGACTTCTCACAAATTAAGTTATAGATGATTGCAATAATGTTTACATCTACTCCTTTGAAATAGGTTACTAAATATCAAGCAAATCAAGAAGATGTTACGTGTATGCTTGAGGAACTGACTTAGCTCCTTTGGAGATGTCGAATCTTGATTTAGTGTTTACAATTGGTTAGAAACTTGCTAACTTACCCATATGCTCATTTTTTTATTTATTTATTTACATACATATTCTTTGTTGTAGTCTAATGTTGGTGTCGATGTCACCATCCCTTGTTTGCTAAATCGATCAATGCTTATGTTTCTTCATACCTATAAATTGATTAGACAAGGTACCGCGATGAGGAACCTTCATACCCCTCGAAAGGTAACTCTTATAATTTTCATTAATTGGGCTTTTCATGAGATGAGTAACAGGATATTCCCAAGTAAAGTTGTAATTATGTTGGCTAACTTGTTCTGTTGCTATTATCTTTGTTCAACAGCTCCTTATGAAAATGTAAGGCTATTGCATGACGTTGGCATGGCACACTATTCTAAATCAGGATTTAAATGGGAGGTGTCATATAAGAAATTGTATACTTGGAGGTCTAGAAAGAAAAAGGTAAAAATAAAATTTTCATATTCAAAATTTGGCCCTCGAGCTATTGATTCAACCTGCAAGTTTGGTTCCAAAGTCAACAAGTCATGTTTTGGTCCTTTACTGGTAAACATAACACTTTTGGTCTAGCTCTAATTCTAAATCTCAACTCTATTACAATTTAGTTGTCGAGTATAAAGATACGGGCTAATTTAGTACTACCTCCATTTCGAATTATATGATCATTGTTGACTTTCTTTCAAATTTAAAATTAATACCCAAACAACTAAGCAGACCAAAGTCACAGTAAGTCATTAAAATATGTCTTCAAGACATTCCTTTGACATACTTGCTTATTGTCTGCATGAATTTGGTTGTTTACTCATTCATTTTTATGTATTGTTGTTCTATCTCAGATCCAGAGGCGACGGAGTGTTCTTATGATGATGATTAACTCAGATTGATTTATATTTGATTTTTCAGTGCGTTGTTTGTAATGTATATCGTATGATTGATTTTGTGACGTGCAAATTCTTACGGGTATTTAAACTTTATTATCTTTACGTCCTATTTAATTTTTTTTTGTTGTAACGTCTTCCCTAAATTGGGCTATTAGTATAGTGTTCATGGTCTTGGACGTCTGCTAGTATGCTACAATGTTCAAGTATTGGACGTCTGCTAGTATGCTACAATGTTTAAGACGAGTAAAAATTTTCCATGTTAATTTTTTCTTTTTGGATGATTTTGTATGTGCTCTATTTGAGCTAATTTAATCTGCAAAATACAGCTAATAAATGAAATTGATATTTACTTGTTTTACCATATGATGAAGAGTTTGGTTGGGATGTCATTTATGTTTTAGGATATCTTGACCATTTTTTTACTTTTCACTTTTCCACGGATCCCTTTATAATTTGAATTTATGAAGTGCAGTTTTTCAATTTGCTCCTACCTTTTAGAAGCTTATCTTATGATTTTGTTACTTCAGGTCTTTGCCAAAGCTGTAAAGCCAAGGGCATACTTTAAGCGGTACCAGGTTAAGTTTAAGAGAAGGAGAGGTAAGTTTTGATATATTGTAGCTAAATTGTCGTTGTTTATAGTTTATTAGTGCAATATTACACGTAGACTTTATTAGGCTATTATTGATTGTATTTTTGGTTAAAATCTCTATAGAGGGTAAGACCGATTATCGTCATTGAGGATTAAATCGATCAATCGAGATAAGAACAAGTATAACACCCCAAGTATTCTCCAATGAAGGTTAATCATAGATTCACCATTGTGAACCATCTAATTTATTTTAGAAGTAAACATAATATTGCTTTTTGCACAATATTATTCAACTATTTTCTATTTTGTACTACTTTTGTAGGTGCTGCTGATGACCTTACAAAATGCACCCCCAGGACTTGATTATGAGAGGGACGAGATTTTCAAAGGTTTGTAAATTTCTTAATTATATCTTTAAATTCCTTAATTAACCTCTTTATTGGTGTAGTGGCTAATGCTATTTTAATATTGGCAGAATACTTGGAGGATGAACCATGGTTGAAACTATTGTGTAAGCTTAAGTATTGTTTCCTATTATAAACATTTCTTTCTTGATTTTTTTTTTCATATATGGCACTAGTGTTAACCTCTTAATGGCAGATAGTGTCAACTAAGACGGGCTTTGTAGTTTTCAGTCGTACGAAGTTTGATTGTAAAGATGATGAATGATCATGTATCAGGTGATTTTATTTAATTAATAATATTTTAGTTTTTTTTGTATTTCTATCATAATTTGTTGTGGGGTTATTGAGACATAAATTTTTTTTGTTTATAAAATAATTTTGACATTCGTTACATAACAAAAGAAAAGGCAATATTTATATCGTTGCAAATCATAACAAATTTTGTTGCACATGAAAAGTAAACGATAACGTATAGTGTCGTTAATTGACAATAACTTTTGTTGCTCTCTAAAAACAATCACCTTCGAATAGTATCGTTGCTAATTCATCATAATTATCCATAAAAAAATCAACAACAACGCAAAATTTTGTTGCAAATTAATATATAACTGGTTTATTTAGTACATTTAGCAACAAATATCGTTACCAAAAAATACACAATTAGCAATGAAAACCAATTAAGGCAACAATTTCTATATTGTTTAGTAACGGCAAACTTCGGTTGCAAATGTGTATCAAATGCAACGAATTTTATCTTCGTCGGAAAATAAAAAGATTCCTTTCGTTGCCAATTAGGCATATTTTGCAACTAAAATTATTTTTCAGTAACAATTTCTTAATAAATTTGCTACAAAATATTTCATTGCTAAATGATTTATGATTTTCCATGAAAACAAAATTTTGTTGCGAAATATATTACTTTCTGCAATGAAATTTTTTTTTCGTTACTAGACAATTAGCAACGCTCATTGCGCAACGAAATGTCCAACGATCGAAAAATCGTTGCAAATGGCATTTGGCAACGAAATTTTGCACATTTAGCAACAAAAATTGTTTGTTGCAAAATCACCATTTTTCGTAGTGTCTAGAGAGAAAAACTTTAGAAAAATCCTGATCCTTTGTGGCTAGTACCGCGACTCTTTTACAGCAGATCGTGTGACGGTTCGCGAGACGTTCGTGTGGATACCGTAGAGGTGCAGTTCGTTTGAATTGCGTTGGAGATTTGATCGTATCAATTCTAGCTTCTATAATCGGTATAAATTTCTTACCATTGAATTAATATGTTTTTCGCATGGATCCTGTTTTAGGGTTTTTGAATTGTGTTTAAAATTTTTATATTCCGCTGCATTTTTGTGCCGAAAACCCTACTAGTCTGGCGTGTTAGTAAGTTAGAAGGCTGAACAACAAATTTCCAGGAAGTCACCATCAGTGTTTAGAAATGTTTGATGCATTTAATGCTTCAACGGACGTCTTCAAACTGATATATTTCAAAGGCTCCTTTATATACAAATCATCAGACACAGATACAAATAATCAAGTACAGAACAAAAGCTGAAGAACACTCAACGCTCAACTCTACGATCAAGGAAGAAAGCTTGCTCAACTACTCAGTTCTTTCGAACATATGCTTAACAGTAACTGAGTAGCACTACCCAAGAACTCAACTCTTAACAAGTGTATTCCAAGTCTGCTGGACTTGAAGAGTTCTAAGTGAACTAAGAAGTTCCAAGACTGTTGGTCTTGAAGGAATCTAAGTGATTCAAAGACTGTAAAGATATCCTTAGTGGATTTCCTACTCGAGGAGTAGAAGAGTGGACAAGGAGTCTTGAGTGCTCTGAACCACTTAAAAACACTGTGTCTTTTATATTATTATTATTATAATTGCTATATCTTTCATAACTGCTTATCACCTATTAACTTAATTTATCTTAAAGGGGAACAAACAAATCTTATATTCCGCTGTGGTTAATTTATTAACAAATCTGACAAGTATTTTGAAAAAGAAATTTTAAAAAATCTATTCAACCCCCCCTTCTAGATAACTAATGTGTCTCTGGGAACTAACAGATGATATCCGAAATGAAGATCAATCTTTGAGAAGAATTTAGCACCTTGTAATTGGAAAAAATAAGTCATCAATGCGAGGTAACGGGTACTTATTTTTTATGGTGACATGGTTCAACTCCCGATAGTCAATGCAAAGTCGCATACTCCCATCTTTTGTCTTTACAAACAAAACAGGAGCACCCCAAGGAGATGTACTAGGACGAATGAAACCAGTGTCTAAAAACTTTCGTAGTTGGGTTTTTAACTCCTGAAGTTCAATAAGAGCCATTTGATATGGTGTTTTGGAAATGGGTTTTGTACCAGGTTCAAGGTCAATACAAAATTCGATTTTACGCTCTGGGGGTAGGCCAAAAAGTTCTTTGGGAAATACGTCAGGAAATTCATTAACAACAGAAATATCATTCAAATCTGATGTATTTTCTTTAAATCCATGACATGGGCTAAGAAAGCTTGACATCTGTTTTTTGATAAACGAATGGCTTTATGGCTTGATATGATAGTGATTGACTTTAGTGGTTTGGTTATTTGAATTCGCATAACAGGTTTGTTAGGAATATGAAAACTAACGACCTTACAAAAATAATCAATATTAGCATGATGAGTAGTTAACCAATCAATCCCTAACATCACATCATATGCAAGTATTTTCAAAGAGATGAGATCAACAGGTAATTTGAGGGTGCCAATTTGAATCAAACAAGATTTATAAATAGTAGATGTAATGAAAGTTTCTCCTAACGGAGTTCCAACAGATATGTCAAAGTCTAATAGGGGTCAAGTTCAAATGTTGAGCACAATTAGGTGAAATAAAAGAGTGGGTAGAACTGGTATCGAATAAGGTATAGATTTCGCTAGAGTTTATGATTAGCTTACCCGTGATAACTTTGTTTGGGTTCTTCGCTTTTTGAGAAGTCACAACAAACGCTTATCCTTGAACCATTGACTTTGACTTGTCCAGGACAGCCTTTGTGCCACCATCCTAGCTGGACTTGACTTCGCTAAAGGATAAAATTAGGCTATGTGACCGTCCTTTCCACAACTAAAACACACTTTTTAAGGTTGTGTACAGTTTGGACTGATGTGTCCCTCCTCTCTGCATCTATAGAATCTAACTGGTGGTCGTTCTCGCCTTTTCTACTTAAGTTCTTTGGTCTGTGGTCTTCTTTGCCGATGTCTTTCCATAATTGTTGAATCTTCTCTTTTTAAAATTTCCACTTGACCCATTTCTTATATTATCTTGGTCAGGATTACCACCGAAGTGGTTACCATTTCTGGCATGATAATTTCCTCCATATTAGTTATCACTGCTCCGATGACTGTTGCCACTAGTATGACTATTATCGTGTTGCCAGTTGTTATCTTTTGGTTGAACTATCTCATTATCTCGCTCTAATAATTAAACCCTATTCACAACATCTGAATACAAATAAAGTTTATGAGAAATGAGATATTGACGAATTTTGGGTTTCAAACCTCTCAGAAACATTCGTGTCATTTTCTCCTCATTATCCACCAAATGGAATACAAACTGGGATAACTCCGCAAATTTAGCCTCGTATTGTGATACAGTCATATTGTTATGTTCCAGTTTGATGAATTCCACCTCCTTCATATGCCGAATACTTTTTGGAAAATACTTTTCGTTGAATAATTCCTGGAACTTCTCCCAAGACATCTTAAGTGCAAAAAGATGAGTACGCTTTACAGATTCCCACCAGTAATCTGCCTCTCCATGCAACATAAAGGTGGAGAAGGGAACCTTTTGCTCCTCTATGCATCCCAAGACATCAAATATCTTGGTGATCTGCTTAATCCAAGCTTCTGCCTTGAGTGGCTCTGGCTTTCCCAAAAACTTTGGCGGTCCCAACTCCTTGAATTGCTTAACAGTGACAACCGTGAATTGTCATTGTTTCCACCTTCACTTTGAACATGAATCTCTCGTTTCATGTTGCATGAATTGTTGAAAGCTCGTAAACATCCCATTGTTCATCATTTGGTTGGTGTTGTTGTTTATAGGAGAATTATTGCCTTTCTGATGCACATTATCATGTTTGTTGATTGGTGGTGACTCAATACAACTCTTAATAGTCGTGTAAAATACGAAAAAAAACGTAAGATGTGAGTTTCAATACAAATATTGTCTCATAGACAATATCCAAACTCAAATAAAGTCCTCATTACAATTATTGTCACACTATTTTACAAAATAGTGAGGACTGCTATAATAACCATCTTGAACCATTACTCCACTCCTTGACTAGTTTCAGCTACATTCTCGCCTCCTGAGAAGAACAATGGAACCAAAAGGAAAAGGGTGAGCTCAACTAGCCAATTAAAGAATATTATGACTAAGATAATGTACAACAAATTATCCTTAGTCCTCAACAAGGAAAAATCTGATAGAATACAATAGACAACAAGTTTTAGATCAACAACTGCAGTGGAAATAACAATCCATTAGAAGAGTCAAGTAGAGCATGATGTCTCCTATCTTCTATGATTTAAAAGTCCATCATCAATATTTTATCCCTGTAACACCAATCAATAAATATTTCTAATCAACGAATTATCTATGCACTACGGACCAAAGATAATCGTTTGCATCACCAGTGGTCATGATCATGTCATACATCTTTCCATCTATGCACTACGGGCTAAAGAGGACTTCCGCCACAAACCTTATCTGTAACATTAAAGGTCATGATTATACCAATACACAATTCCTGGTCATAATCATACCAATCAACAGTCCATCTTTACACTACGGGCCAAAGATGACTTTCACCACAATATAAGCATGAGGATGATGACAATGATATAAAGAATCAATCAAGTGAGATGGAGGATAAATATTAGATATTTATAATTCAATTTATCCAGAGTTCAAAAATGTCCAAATTGTCAACATGATAACTAATTGTGAAGTAAAATTCAAGAATGATATTCATGTATCAAAAATAATTTGGACAGAAAAGAAAATTAAATTCTGTTGTGAATAGTACTCATGAATAGTACCGTATAAATAGTACCCATGAATAGTACCATATGAATAGTACCCCGACATGAAAAGATTAAATTTTAGTACAAAATTTCAGACCAATATTCCAGTGAAATGATATTAGATGAAGCGCAAACCTTAAGGAATTTCTAATCATTTCAGGAATTATAGAAACAATACTTACCATAGTAAGTTTAAATTTAGGAATATGAAATGAAATAATATCACTTGCATAATATGGAGTATGAAAGAACCCAACCTTGAGCAAACCACCATTGTCAATATCAGAACCCTAGAAGATCCCAAAGAAATCTAAATAGGGAAAGACCTTAACCTAAACCAAAAGAGTGAGATGATCCCACTCTTAACCCAGTTAAAGGATGTCTTCGAATGGTCGCATGAAGACATGATCGGATTATCCATAAATTTAGTCGTCCATCAATTGCCCATCAAATAAGGGTTCAAACCAGTCAAGCAAAAATAAAGAAAACTGAAGCCAGAATGGAGTTTGAAAGTTAAAAAAGAAATTGTCAAACAATTCAAAGCAAGCATTATCATGGTATCAACTTACCCTGAATGGTTTTCCAATGTGGTTTATGTGCCTAAACCTGGAGAGAAGGTACAAGTATGTGTGGATTATCGGGATCTAAACAAGGCCAGTCTCAAAGATGACTTCCTAGTCCCTTTTATCCACATCTTAATAGATAACACGACACAATTCGACATGTACTCATTCACTGATTTTTCGTCAGATATCATCATATCATGGTTGCCGAATAAGATAGGGAGAAAATTGGCTTCATCACTCCCCGGGGAACCGTTTGCTATCGGCGACTAGCCTTCGACCTCACCAATGTTGGTGATACATACCAGAGAGTCATGATGGCTCTATTCCATGACATGATGCACCAGGAAATAGAAGTTTATGAGGATAATATCATCGTGAAATCCAAAAAGTAAGGTGACCACACCGACCATCTCAGAAAACTATTCAACCGGCTCCGCAAGTATAACTTGAAGCTAAAACTAGCTAAGTGTGCTTTTGGTGTTAAATCCGGCAAATTATTGGGCTTTCTAGTAAACAATTGAGGCATTGAGCTAGATCAAGCCAAGATTAAAGCCATCACTGAGATGCTTATACCGCAGACAGAGAAAGACATTCGGGAATTTCTAGGGAGAATTAATTTCATCAGCCGATTCATTTCCCATCTCACTACAACTTGTGAGCCCATTTTCAAGTTATTGAGGAAAAATTCCTCAGGGAAGTGGAATGAAGACTGTCAAAAGCCTTTTTCTCCACCAAGAAACAGTTGATTGAAGCTCATGTATTGGTACCTCCAATCGACAAAGTTCCACTTTTCATATATATATATATATATATATATATCAGTCAATTCCAACGCCATGGGCTGCATGCTGGGATAGAAAGATGATAGAGGCAAGGAAATAGTCATCTATTACCTCAGCAAAAGATTCAGCAGCTATGAGCAAAAATACACTTTAATTGAAAAGACCTATTGTGCTTTAGCATGGGCCGTCATGAAGTTACACAACCTATCTCATATCCCGCATGGATCCTTTGAAGTACATTTTTAGTAAACTCATGTTAAATTGTCGATTATCAAAGTGACATCTAATCCTCCAACAATTCGGCATCATTTACGTGACACAAAAAGCAATTAAAGGCCAATGAATTGCAGATTAGCTTGCCGAAGCACCGTCAGGGAGCTTCAAGCATTTAGAAACCTATTTCCCTAATGACAACGTGATGTCAATCCAGCAAAATCATTAGGAATGTATGGGTTAATTTTTGAAACTGTACTTCGACGGTGCTATAAACATGGAAGGTGCATGAACATGGGCAGTTCTCGTATCCATCACTGGAGAACAATATCCCATGGCCACTAAGCTATAGTTTGGCAACACCAACAACACAAACGAGTATGAATGCTGCATAATGGGGTTAAAATCGGTCCAAGCAATGGGCAACAAATGTTTAGCAGTCTTTGGAGATTCTGAATTGGTCATCAAGAAAACCACTTGGGCATATCACACCAAAGAATTACAATTGCTACCCTATCATCAGCAGGTTACCTAGATGGCTATGGAGTTTGAAGATATAGCCTTTATACACATTTCTCGGAATTGAAATGATTTCTCAAATGCACTGGCAACACCGGCTGCCTTAATCTATATATCTGCAAGTAAGGGAAACACTGTCATTAAGTTCACAACCTATATGACACTAGTTTATGGGAATTACATCGGAGAAGTATCAGATGAACTACCCCCCCATCAAACAGCCCTTATACCAAGATATCAAAGAATATATGCGTGATGGGTCTACACCCACTGGGGCAAACCAATTTGAAAGAAAGCGTGTGAGACCTCGAATTTTATGAAATGAAAGTATTCAATTTTCTTATAATTATTCTATTTAGTAAATGGTTAAATTGATAAAAGGTTAAAGTTAAGGGTGATATGTGAAATTTTTTCAAAGTATGCAAGTTGTTATAAAATATTCGTTTGGTATGGGAATATTCTTTTTATCAGGGAATATCCGTACGACGACACAATCATTGGTGGACCCCACAATAGAAGTATTGTCGTAGTTAGAAAATGACAAAATTATCTTTTATAAAAATAACGGCGAAAGTATTCTGAATTAAAAGCGATGAACTACCCGGTAGTAAAAAATACGATGTCTACGCGTGGTTGCATAGTAGCACATGGTATTGATTATTGATGCTTTACGTAAGAAGTCACTCGGTTATACTCAATTATTACTACAGATAATTACGCATCATATCTCTTATATTATTGATTCAATTATTGTCACAGATTATCATCATATAATATGTTATATTATTAAATCAATAATTGAGACGACAAAGTTATTCATATTATTATTTGCAATATTAACAATGTCTAGAAGTTTTGTCAAGGAGAGGTTTGGTCACCTAATTGCGCGCCAATTAGGAGAAATTCTTATCGGAAAGCCCCCTCTTTCCTGAGAATGACCTGGTTGTTAAATATTGTGAGTTATAATATTAATGATGAATAAGTTCGTGTTGATTAATGATTAAATTGATAGTTCTATTGTGTTGGAATTATTAGTGTTAGTGGAAATCGATATTTATTTCGATAATAATTGATGTCTGGAGGTTATATTGACCAATCGGGTAATTAATCGGATAAATGAGCAATTAATTGCTATTAATTCACATGCTTATAACTATGTATTCACATGTGTGTATTATTGATTCACATGATTTACTATTAGGGGAATTGGTGCAAGATTGATAATACTTGCATGACTAAGTTAAAAATGGAGGTATAGATGAAGGTACTATACTATAATTAATTTTTTTCACATGTTTAGAACTATTGAGTCACATGATTTACTATTGATTCACATGATTTACTATTAGGGGAGGTGGTGCAATTTTGATAATACTTGCATGACTAAATTAAAAATGAATGAAAAGATGAGGGTATTATACTGTAATATTTCGAGCCCCAAAATGTATAATTATGGAAACTATATTTTCCTATAAATAGAAGCTAATTCTTCCTTCATTTTTCACCAATTCACTAAAGCTATAGAGCAATTATTATAGGGAGAAAGAAGAAGAGAAGTCTGCTACCTCACTATTCCAGTATCCAGTTTTCTTCTAAGGTAAGGGATATTATTATTATAGTAAGGGGTATTATTCTTTCGTATTCATGAAGAGAGTTATTTTCCTTCAATACTCGTAAGGGTTGTTATTCCATTCTTTATTATTATGTTGGAATAACTTGTCATCATCAAGTACTGCATACATGGTGAAATTCTTCTATTATTCCATTCTTTATTATTCATTGGAATAACTTTATGCATCTTGATCTATCATATGCAGTGAATTACATTGTTATTCAATTCTTTATTATTACATTGGAATATCCTATCTGTCGGATTACGCATGACTGGTTCCATTCTTTATTATTACATTGGAATAACTTGCATGCATGATCTATCGCATGCACAGTGAATTTCTGTTGTTATTCCATTCTTTATTATTCGGTTGGAATATCTTATCTGTGCGGATTACGCATGACCTGGTTCCATTCTTTGTTATTCTGTTGGGAATAACCTGTCTGTGCGGTCTATCGCATGGTGAATTCTTTTGTTATTCCATTCTTTATTATTCTGTTGGAATAACATGTCTATGTGGATTACCGCATGCATGGTGAATGATCCTTTGTATTCATTCTTTATTAAATTGTGGAAATGATCTGTCTATGTGGATTACCGCATGGCGGGTGAAAATTCATTTGCAGTTTCGTATATTCTATTATACTAGTCTGAGAAATCATTTCTTTTGTACTCATCATGGAATATCATTTTCTTTGGTATTTTTCTTTTATGAGTTACTATTCATGGGTTACTATTCACCCAGTTACTATTCACTCTAGTATTATTCACTCGGGTATTCGGGGCACTTTTTGTGCCAGAGTTACTATTCACCCGATTACTATTCACCTAAATATTATTCACTCGGGTATTTGGGGTACTTTTCATGCTGGGGTACTATTCACGAGGTACTATTCCTAAAGTACTATTCATAGGGTACTATTCACGGGGTACTATTTACCCGAAAAATACATTTCTTTTCTGTCTAAATTATTTTTGGTACATGAATATTATTCTTGAATTTTACTCCACAAAGCAATATCATGTTGGCAATTTGGATATTATTAAACTCTGGATAAATTTAAAGTCTTTAATATTTATCCTTGATTTCGTTTGATTAATGCTTATATCATTGTCATCATCCTCATGCTTATATTTTGATTAAAGTCATCTTTGGCTTACGTGCATAGATGGACTGTTGATTATTGGTTTTATAGTTGTATATCTTTGGCTTACGTGCAAAGATGTACTTTTGATTATTGATTTTACAATTGTATATCTCTGGCTTACGTGCAAAGATGAACTGTTGATTGATAGCTTTGGCTCGTAGTGCAAAGATGGACAGGTGTATGACATGATCATGACCATTGGTGATACTAACGAATATCCTTGGCCCGTAGTGCATGGATAATTCGATAATGTAATTGGCAGGATCATGACCATTAGTTAACAGTTGTATGTCTTTGGCCGTAGAGCACTGACAGATAATTGATTGGTATGATCACGATCATTGGTTTTATAGTTGAATATCTTTGGCCTTTATTGCAAAGATAGACAATTGATTGGTATGATCAGTGTTATTACATTTGAATATCTTTAGCCCTTGGGGTAAGGATATAGAGTAAACGTTCTATTAAGCCTTTGTGGCAAGGAGAAACTGTTGATTTACATGATTATAAATATGAATTGTGAATTTAACTATAACCTTTAGTGGTTCAGGAAAAGACAGGTGATGAGAGTTCTCTTTGTCTTGGGTACAACAAAGAACAGTTGATGAGTATTACAGGAATGAAATATTAATAATGGACTTTTAATTTGGAAGAGATAGTAGACAGTATGTTCTACTTGACTCTTCTAATGGATTGTTTATTCCGCTGCAACTATGGTTGAAAACTTTTATTATCTACCATATGTTCTATATCTCTAATTTATTCTGATGAAGGCTGTTAATAAATTAATTATCTTAGCCATGATATTCTTTACTGGGCTAGTTGTGCTCACCCTTTTGCTTCACAATTCTTTTCAGGTAATAAGTGTGTAGCTGGGTTGAGCGGGGATAATAGAGGAATAGTGTGATGATCCGAGGCTGTCGAAGTTTTTCAATACATTATAAAACGACATGAAATGTAATATATAATTGTATTAAGGACCTAAGATGGGTGTGTCGTATATTATACGTCACTTAATAATTGATTTTGGTGAACAATAATAGGGTGATGAGAACCCGACTTTGAAAGCGTCAAAAGTGCACCTCATTAGAATGAACAGGATAGTTATCTTCTCGTTTTTCTTTGGGGTCTTGAAATATTTGCTGCTATATTTTATATGGCATTGTAATAATTTGAGTTTGGATACTGTCTACGAGACAATATTGTATTAAAACTCACAGCTCATATGTTGTCTTACTCTGCATGACAGTTCAACAGTTGTATAAATGAAGTTTGTATTTGATTTTTATAGTGTGATATCTGGAGACTCAGAATGAGTCGTGTGGACCTATTTTGGGGGCGTCACAAAGTGGATCCAAAAAATGGTCATGAAGTTCTATTTAAAGGGAGACACTCTATACAAAAGAGATTCAAGAATGGGCCTCTTAAGATGCTTAAACAAAGATCAAACCCAAAGGCTTACAGATGAAGTGCACGGTAGAGTGTGTGGGTCACACATGAGCAATCCATTACTTGCCAAAAATATATTAAGGAAGGTCATTACTGGCTCTCTCTCAAAGCAGATTGCGATGCCCACGTCAAGAGATGTTATTAATGCAAGATCCATGGAAATGTCGTCCATGCTCCTCCAAGTGAATTACACAACATGAGCTCGCCATGGCCCTTTTCCATGTGGGGGATGGAAGTGATTAGGCCAATTGAGCCCAAAGCCAACAACAATCATAGGTTCATCTTTACTATGATCGACTACTTTACCAAGTGGGTTGAAACTTCCTCCTTTCCTAAAGTCACCAAGGAGGTTATCATCAGTTTCAACAGAAATAATGTGATATGTCAATACGGCCAACCAAAGGTGATCGTATCAAACAATGTCACGAATCTGAACAATCAGAAGATGAGGGAATTATGCAGCAAATTCAACATAAAGCATTTCAATTCCGTCATCTACCGCCCCAAGATGGACAATGTTATTGAAGAAGCCAATAAGAACACCAAGAAGATCATGCAAAAGATGACTATCAATCACAAAGGATGGCCTGACTTATTGCCTCTGACTTTGCTAGCATACAGAACATCAATGCGCACTTCTACTGGAGATATCCCTACTCATTGGTCTATGGCATGGAAGAAGTGCTTCCCATAGAAGTAGAAATGACATCATTAAGAGTGTTGATAGATGCTCAGATGGAAGAAGATTCGTGGTTGCAAGACCAGTACAATCAATTATCTCTGATAGACGAGAAAAGGGTTGTCACTATCTTCCATGGTCAGTTATATCAACAAAGGATAGATCAGTCCTATAACAAAAAGGTCCGACTTCAGTAATTCAAAAAGCTTGACTTGGTATTGAAAAAGGTCATTTCAAACCAAGAAGCAGCCAAATGAAAATTCGCCCAAATTGGGAAGGCCCTTTCATTGTCAAGGAAGCATTGGCAAGAAGAGCCCTCAGATTATAAGAGATGGACGGCGAAAAATTTCCCCAAGTAATCAATTCAGACTCCATGAAAAGGTACTATGTCTAAACCCTCTACAACAACCATCCTTATCCTAAAAAAATCAAGTCTTGACAGTTTAACCTGAACTACAAAAGACCTGATCTCCCTCCATAACTGGGAGTACGTAGGCAGTCATCCATGGTGCAGTCTAACCATCAAAAGAAACAGCCAAACACCCTATATATATATATATCAACCCATACACCAGTCTTAAGACACCAAATCCTATAAGAAAAGCCCAAAGAATTAAAGACCTTGTTGAGAAAACCCTGCGACATTTCAATGTATTTCCTTAGACCCGGCTCAACCTCCGAAAGGAAAGAGACCATGATGCATCAAGACAGCAAGTCATGGAGATAAAATGGCGACCATCAAACAAGGTCAAAATATATCCAAAAGGGAAGTAAAATACATTTTCTTTTTATATGTTACTATTTGATATATACAATGTATCCAATACATAACAAAAGGGACTAATCTATTCTATGCAGGAAATAAAAGCTAACTTATAAACCCGAAGTCAATTGGGCCAACAACTCCAAGAGTAAAGTCGTCTCTGCAGACTGAGGGGCCGCTTTAAGCTCATGCGCTATCGTATCAATATGGGTTAAAAGCTCCATCACAGCATGGAAGGTACTATTTTGGTGATCCAAAAAATCTCGACCCTGATCCACAATCTCATCAAAGAAGGACTTGAGAACAGCACTATCAGCAACAACGACATCTCTGGCATGTCGGGTCGCATCCCTCTCAAGATAAACAGCATCCCTGCTAGATAAGGCCATCAACATCAATGTACAGGCCTAGTCCCTCTCAAAGGTTAGAAGTTATACCCGATGCTCCAAAGCCTCTCTAGAAAGTGGGGCAGAAGTGGAAGCAGAGCTAGGGATCGAGCTGACCGAAGCTGCTATCAAATTAGCGAACATCTCATCCTCCGTAGGGGAAAGTGGATCCTCCATAGGCTCCCCATCATCTGAGGCCATACTCAAATCCATACCATCAACAACAGCTACCATGATTGCCTCCAACCAGGCCCTGTACTCAGCTGAACAACCAGGGTGACTGTCGTGAAACTCCACTGTCTCCTGATAAACCCATAACTCATATACCCTCGCCAGATCATCCTCAGATAAAGATAAAATTGATTATCGATGATCTGAAGCCCCATTAAAAGACTAAAAGTCCTGGTACTGATTGAACTGTCCCATCAGCCAATGAGTGATAAGTAGTCACACCTCGTAAGCCAGCTAGTGGAAGAAAATCCATACCCGCAGTATGTGTGATGAAGCTCAAAGGGGAACAGTAGCCAGAATAAACCAAAATGGAGAACGAATCCTTAATATCAGACAGAAAAACAAACCAGGATGCTGAATCTACACAGATGTACGGTCGAAAAGGATAAGACATCGTTATGACGCACCCAATGCAATAACCATGGCGGCGAGCTGTACCGATGTGATCATGTGCCAAGATGTGATCTCACCCAAAACAACTGACCGCCTCAAAATGGTCATGGTCATTAACTGGCATCGCATCTCACTAGTCGCCAATCTGGCGTAAGGCTCATCCAAGGGTAAACTAGTAATGTGTTGATACTCCTAAAGAGTAGGAGTCAACTCATTTGATCTGAAGTGGAAGACATGCCTCTCCAGAACCCAATATGCAAGCATACCCTAAACAAAACCCTTGGGAACCTAGAAGGTCAAGAAAGACATCGAATGTCCCATCACACGGCCTACTAAAACCCGATCTGAATTTGGTAAGCTATCATGCTAGGACCTCAAAAAAGAAGCAATCCGTATAGGTGGACTATGGTCAATACGGGCCACAGAAGTTGAAGACATCTGTAAAATAGTATCACAAGACCACATAAAGGTCAATTCTAACTCACAATTAATAAATGCAAATCTATGACATATAATGCCTGCATCATGATGAATGACAACATAATATGTGTAATAAATAAAAGGCATTATATATACATATTTGCGAAATACATACAACTATAACATCTTTGTTCTAGAAATGAAAATAAAAAGTACAGGGAAAGGGGGCACAGCCGCCTAGCAACTAACAAAAGCCTACAAAAAGAAATCTCAGATATCTATATGCCCAAGCCGATCCACCTACTCCAATTCCTCTTGAGTCATTGTGTCTCCACCAGTAAGCATATCCGGATGATACAAAGGCGGGTCTCCTCCAGCAAAACCACCTGTATCTGGGTCAATTGAAGGACCAGTGCCAGACCCAGAGGGAGAAAAAGTAGCGGCCTCAGCAGGATCTCTGCCCAGATAGCGTATGAAAAGGGACATCTGCTCCACTTGTTGTGTCAAGCTCGCTATCTGTGTCAAATGAGTCGGCTCTCTGACACATGACATCCAATCCGTTATCATCATGAACCCTGGTACCATGTCTCCCAGGAAATGGGTAGCTCTGGTCTAAGCCCCAATGGTGCAAGGAGTCCACCACAAATAAAAAGCAGCCTGAGTACAAGGGTCGGTCGACAACGTGAACCCATCCAGACTCGTCAGTGGAATGTTTACTATCAGCCGGGATATAAACCAAAACCATTGAGAAGGAGGAAGGTAGGGGATACAAATCTCCCATGTAATACACCTGATGCACCGCTCTCTTAAATAGAGCTCCCAACATCCCTCAGCCAGAAAGGGAATCCGACGGGTATACAAGGCATACTTAGGTCCTGCCAGAAAGCCCTCCTCAAAATCCTCTGATAGATGATTTGGGGTGTAAGGAACCCATGTCACATCATTAGAAGTCAACAACTTCAATTGAAGGTGACAATGAGTAAAACCCTTCGTCACTAAGACCTCCATTAAGGTAGATTGATGCCACCGACGTCCCCGCGAATAAGTCTCTAAGCCTAAAGCAGTAAAGGGATGCAAGCAAGGGAGCCTCTCATAAGCCTATAACTGAAAATGGAAAAATAAACTACATCAATCATGAAATTGACAACCCAAATGTAAAGAATCAAAAGACAACTAAAGTTACTCACCAGCAGAAACGGGTAGAAACCCAACTAAGCATCAGTAACGCCCACGGAGCTCATTCGAATCCTACAAAGGAAATATGCAAAGGTAAAGTATCCCCAGTTGAAATCCCCTATGCGATCTACCTCACGGATTGTGCCAACTAAGGCTAAAGAGATAGTCAAGGAATTATCTATAATTAAACAACCCCAGATGACGATCAAAAATAAGCAACGCAAGATGCGATCATGCTCTATCAGATCATCAGGAAGTGGCTCTGATAAGGCCCCGCTGGAAGCGTCAATAATCAAAGGACCCGAACGAACGGTCCGATACTTAAGGGCTGAAGGAGGAACTCCAAAAATTGAGCGAACAGCAGCAGGGGAAATGTCAACTACCAAAGGCACCCTCTCTTCGGTAAACTCCAAACCCGTGATGTATCGCCAATCCATCGACATCATCACCACTTCACAGTCCAGAAGATGGAGAGACTGACTCTGATCAAACCATCTCTCAGATAAAGCTCTCAAATATCCCCATGGAAAGCATCATGGTGTGATAGAAAAGAAAGGTCTCAAAACCCTAGGAGTGCATATGAGCCTGGTAATCAGGACTAAGAGACCTATACAGTGAGTGGATAATGAACTAGTTTCCTCTTAGTTGGGTAAACCCTAAAACTTGCATCACATTTCAAATCAAGGTTCAACCATTGCCAAAAATTGAAGAAGAGACCATTCAATATGAAAATTCTAGTACTTCATTTGCGTGTAGATAGACTGATGGGTGATGACTCAAGTCACCTAAAAGATCAAGAATAGTCACATGTATGTTGCGGAGATCCGGGCATAAAGTAGAGGGAGAAGGAGTTGGAATGGCAGCTGGAATATCTTCCTCCTCATCAGGAATCACTGTCCTATCAACGACAATAGGGCGAATCACAAACTCTGTCAACCGAGGTACCTGTCGGACAGAATGGGACAAGGGAACGTCTAATATTGTCCTACGAACACCTGACGAGGCCCTACGAGAGCTGGAGCTGCTGGGCCTATCCAAATCCATGTCTGAACAAAAAACTCTAAATCGCCTAAAAAAGGGTAGGGTATGCTTCTATATCTAATCATTTAAATTAACATGTGCATCAACCTAGGACAAAAGATTCCTAAGGATAAAATTAGATCATCCCAACATGCATGATCTATACTTGTAAATTTGCACTATTTTAGCATGCATCCCTAGTATAGTTAAATATGCATAAACATTAAATGCCCCAACTCGCGAAAAAATTTCACCAGAGTCTCCCCTATAATATGGACTATCCACATGTGCATAGGCATGACTAGGGGGTCATTTAATGGCTCACCAACACAACCTAAGAACAATACATATATATATATTTAAGTCAAATTAAGCTCAAAATGGTAGCCAAATTACCCAGGGCAATTAAAATGAACCCCTCATGTTCATCTATCCTAAAATAGGATGGCTAACTAACCCAAAATGCATCAAAAATCATTTCTAAAAAGGGAATTATTTTCATATCAGGACGTTCATTATAGTAAAATATAAACATTTATCAAGCCTGTTCATTTTTATCAAGTCATTTATGCATACATATTTGATACATTACGTTTAAACTCATTAAACATGAAATTTAACAATCTAACCGTCAAAACACAAAAGAAAAAGATGTAAACGTTACCTGAGATGTGTAGAACGATTGTACGGTAACGGATTTCAAAAAAACTAACCCAAAATGAGTAGATCAGAGCTAAAATGTTCGAATTTTTCAGAGAAGAAAAGTTAGAAAGCAATTTTAAATGAAAAAGAAAGGAGTCTGCAGAGGTTAAACCCACCCGCAGCTGGCCGCAAGTCTCCCTGCGACTGACCCGTGTGGGTCCCACCCCCTTCAACTCGATCAAATTCAGGTCAAGATAGTTTTTCCTAGGTCCGAAAAAAGTGTAATCATCAAGAAAGATTCCCTTGATTGACCACTTTCAGCCAATTTGGCCCTAAAATCTTGCAAATATGGTATCAAACTTTTGAAATATGTAAAGCCTAGTTAAACCGTTGGTGTCAACCCCAGCGTAGGAATCAGGAAGGTCCGGTGGTGTAAGCCATTGAAAGCTATCTTCAGCGAAGGTATCGGGAAGGTCAAGTGGTGTAAACCGTTGGTGTCAGCCCCAGCGTACGCATCGGGAAGGTTCGATGGTGTAAGCTCTTGAAAATTATCTTCAACGAAGAAATCGGGAATGTCCGGTGGTGTAAACCATTGGTGTCAGCCCCAACGTAGGCATTGAGAAGGTCCGGTGGTGTAAGCCGTTGAAAATTATCTTCAACGAAGACAATGTCTAGTGGTGTAAACCGTTAGTGTCAGCCCCAATGTAGGCATCGAAAAGGTCCAGTGGTGTAAGCCATTGAAAATTATCTTCAACAAAGACAACGGGAAGGTAAGGTGGTGTAAACCGTTGGTGTCAGCCCTAGCGTAGGCATCGAGAATGTCCGGTGGTGTAAGTCGTTGAAAACTATCTTCAGCGAAGACATTGGGAAGGTCCGGTGGTGTAAACTGTTGGTGTCAGCCCCAACGTAGGCATCGAGAAGGTCCAGTGGTGTAAGCTATTGAAAACTATCTTCAACGAAAACATTGGGAAGGTCCGGTGGTGTAAACTGTTGGTGTCAGCCCTAGCGTAGGCATCGAGAAGGTTCGGTGGTGTAAGCCATTGAAAATTATTTTTAGCGAAGACATCGGGAAGGTCTGGTGTTGTAAACCATTGGTATCATCCCCAGCGTAGGCATTGGGAAGTCTGGTGGTGTAAGCCATTGAAAACTATCTTCAACAAAGACATCGGGAAGGTCCGGTGGTGCAAGTTATTGAAAACTATCTTCAGCGAAGGCATTGAGAAGGTCCAGTGTTGTAAACCGTTGGTGTCAGCCCCAGCGTAGGCATCTGAAAGGTCTAGTGGTGTAAGCCGTTGAAATATATCTTCAGCGAAGACGCCGAGAAGGTCTAATTGGGTAAATTGTTGGTGTCAGCCCCAACATAGGCATCGGGAAGGTCCAGTGGTTAAAGCTGTTGAAAACTATCTTCAGTGACGGCATCGGGAAGGTTTGGTGGTGTAAACTGTTGGTGTCAGCCTCAACAAAGGCATCGGGAAGGTTCGGTGGTGAAAGTCATTGAAAGTTATCTTCAGCGAAGGCATCGACTACGACCGATGGCGTCAATATAACAAATCCTCCCTAGTAGATGGAAAAACACATTAAAATTGATCATTCATGGCATTGCATCATTAGATATACCATTTTCATATTTCAAGTGTCTAGTAGTCTTTGTCATGCTCATTTCATTGCATTGCCCGGATTGTAAGATATAGACATTTCAATAGACACTGCAACGATCAAAGGAACGAACTTTGAGGCAGCTGGACTCACTGGGCTCAATTGCGGTACACACTGAGACTCTAGTAAATACACTTCATATGGTGGCAGAGGTATATAAATCGAACCCCCATGTAAGACCCCAACTTTTATGAATAAAGAATAATTTTTTCGAAATATATTTTTGAATATTATGGTGTGGATTTGATATAATGTTATAGTTGTGGGTAATATTTACAAATTTTGAAAAGTAAGCAAGTGGTTATATAATATTCGATTGGTCGAAATATTCGTTTTAACAGGAATATTAAATGCGACTGACAAGACAATCATTGGTGGACCCTACAACGAAAGTATTATCGTAGTTAGAAAATGATGAAATTATCATTTTATAAAAATAATAGCGAAAGTATTCTTTATTAAAAACCGTTGAACTACCCTAGTAGTAAAAATACGATGAATACACGTGGGTAAAGACACGGTATTTCTTATTGATGCTTACGTGAGAAGTCACTCAGTTATACTCAATTATTGCTACAGTAATTGTTGCATCATATCTCTCATATTATTGATTCAATTATTGTCACAGTATCATCTGCATAATATGTTATATTATTAAATCAATAATTGAGACGACAAAGTTATTCATATTATTAAATTGCAATATTTACAATGTCTAGAATTTCTATCAAGGAGAGGTTTGGTCATCTAATTGCGCGTCAATAAGGAGAAATTCTTATCGAAAAGCCCCCTCTTTCCTGGGAAGGACTTGATTGTTAAATATTGTGAGTTATAATATTAATGATGAATAAGTTTGTGTTGATTAAAGATAAAATTGATAGTTCCTTTGTGTTGGAATTATTAGTGTTAGTGGAAATCGACATTTATTTTGATATTAATTGATGTCTGGAAGTTATATTGACCAGTCGGGTAATTAATCGGATAAATGAGCAATTAATTGCTATTAATTCACATGATTATAACTATTTGTTCACATGTGTGTACTATTGATTCACATTCTTGTACTATTAGGGGAGTTGGTGCAAGATTGATAATACTTGCATGACTAAGTTAAAATGGAGGTATAGATGGAGGAACTATCTTTGTAATTCGTATTTTTACATGATTATAACTATTGATTCACATGATTGAACTATTGATTCACATTATTTACTATTAGGGGAGGTGGTGCAAGTTTGATAATACTTGCGGGACTAAATTAAAAATGAAGAAAAGAGGAAGGTATTATCTTCGTAATATTTCGAGCCCCAAAATATGCAATTATCGAAACTATATTTTCCTATAAATAGAAGCTCATTCTTCCTTCATTTCTCACCAATTCACAAAAGCTATAGAGCAATTATTATAGAGAGAAAGAAGAAGAAAGTCTCTGCTACCTCACTATTCCAATTATCCGATTTTTCTAAGGTAAGGGGTATTATTCTTTCGTATTCATGAAGAGAGTTATTTTCTTTCAATACTACGTAAGGGTTGTTATTCCATTCTTTATTATTATGTTGGAATAACTTTTGTCTGCATGCGAAATATCGCATACATGGTGAATTTCTTACATTATTCCATTCTTTATTATTTTGTTGGAATAACTTTTATGCATCAGGATCTATCGCATGCCCTTGTGAATTCTGTTGTTATTCCATTCTTTATTATTACATTGGAATATCCCGTCTGCAGGCGATTACGCATGACCGGTTCCATTCTTTATTATTACATTTGGAATATCATATCTGTGCAGATTCTTACGCATGACTGGTTCCATTCTTTATTATTCTATTGGAATAACACATGCGCATGCGGATTACGCATACGCTGGTGAATTCTTCATTATTCCATTCTTTATTATTCTATTGGAATAACCTATCTATGTGGATTACCGCATGCATGGTGAATGATCTTTCGTATTCATTCCTTGATAAATTGTGGAAATGATCTGTCTACGTGGATTACCGCATGGTGGGCAAAAATCCATTTGCAGTTTCATATATTCTATTATACTCAGTTGGTTAAAGTTTTGGCTTCTATACTCCATGAAATTAGTGTAATATCCTTGATATTTGCGCTTCATCCAGTATCTTTTTATGGAAATATTCTTCTGAGCATTCTTGAATTTTACTCCACAAAGAAGTAACATGTTGACAATTTGGATGTTATTGATTTCTGGATAAATTAAAATTATAAATCTTTAAAATTTATCATTGAACTTGTTTTATTAAATTATTATGTCATTGTCATCATCCTCATGCTTATATTGTGATGAAAGTCATCTTTGGCTTACGTGCATAGATGGACTTGGTATGATTATGACCAGGGATTATTCAGTATAATCATGACCGTAATGTGATGAATGATGTGGTAAAAGTCCTCATTGACCTGTAGTTCATTGATGGAAAGTTGTTGGTGTGATTATGACCAGGGATTATTCGGTATAGTCATGACCATTGATGATTACATGAATATTCTTGGCCGTGATGCAGGGATGATTCAATTTTATTTATTAAGCTGAGTCTCAATGATAAAGTTGATGAAAAACTTTTTAAATCATAGAAGATAGTAGATTTTATGCTCTACTTGACTCTTCTAATGGATTGCTTGTTCCGCTGCAGTTAAACTTGTTATCTATTATATTCTATCAGTCTAACATTGTTGAAGGCTAATGATAATTTATTGTGCATTATCTCAGTCATAATATTTCTTACTGGGCTAGTTGAGCTCACCCTTTCTTTCACTGTTCTCTTCAGAAAATGAGAACGTAGCCGAAACTAGTCGGGGAACGGAGTGACGGTCCAGATGATAGCATTAGTAGTTCTCACTATTCTGTTAAATAGTGTGACAATAAATGTAATGAGGACTCCATTGAGTGTGGATATTATCTAGATGACAATATTCTTATTAAAACTCTTAGATTATGTTTTGTCGTATTTTATACGACTGTTGTATAATTAAGTTTTATTTGAATTTTGTACCATGTATTTGGCGACTCAAGATGGGTGATGTATACCTGTTTTGGGGGCGTCACAGTTGGTATCAAAGCTTAGGGATATGATCCCTGGCTGAGATGTGAGACAAGAACTAGGAGGGGACAGACGGGGAATTCCTTCACTAGTATGACCTACCTAAGTTTATTTGGCATTTAATTGGTCGGTCAGAGTATAGGGATAATATGTGATATGTTAATTAACCCTTATTTTGTGGAAGTATTTGAAAATGGCATCCGAAAATGTTGAGATAAGCAATGAAGCACATGAGACCGTTGAGTAACCACAGATTAATACCCAGGATAATGTGCAACAGGAAGACAATAATCCTCAGGTAAACAATAATGATCAAATGATGAACGATGGGATGTTTAGAGGTTTTATGGAATTCATGCAACATCAGGTGAGGGCGGCTCCTGTCCAAAATGCAGGTGGAAACACTGACAACTCTTGGGCCAGTCCACCGCTAGCGATTCAAGGAGCTGGGACCACCGGAGTTTTTTGGAGAGCCAAAACCACTTAAGGCGGAGACGTGGATTAAGCAGATTAACAAGATATTTGATGTCTTGGGATGCTCCGAGGAGCAAAAGGTTCCCTTTGCAACCTTCATGTTGCGAGCAGAGGCAGATTACTGGTGGGAATCTGTAAAGCGTACTCAACCTACCACACTCAAAGTGTCTTGGGAGAAGTTCCAAGAGCTGTTCGACGATAAGTACTTTCCTGAAAGTATTCGTCACATGAAGGAGGTAGAGTTCATCAAGCTTGAGCAAAACAATATGACCATGGCGTAGTACAAAGATAAGTTTGCCGAGTTGTCTTGGTTTGTGTCCCACTTGGTTGATAATGAGGAGAGAATGACGTGGATGTTTCTAAGTGGTTTGAAACTCGAGATATGTCAATACCTAATTTCTCACAAATTGTGTTTGTATTCAGATGTTGTGAATAGGGCTCAGTTATTGGAGCGTGATAATGAGTCAACCCAACCAAGAGAGATCAGTTGACAAGTCTGTAACACCAGCGGTAGCAGTCATTGAAGCGGTGACAACAAACGTGGAGGGAATCAACAAGCCAGAAATGGTAATCACTTCGGTGGTAATCATGGCCATGACAATAAGAGTGGACATTTCAAGAAGAGGAGATTCAACAATGATGGAAAGACATCGGCACCAAAGACTTTGTTGTTAAGGAAGGAGAACGATGGCCACGGTCGTGCGTTACAAAGGTGGAGGAAGGACACATCACCAAACTACGCGATCACGATCAAAGCGTGTTACAATTGTGGAAAAGAAGGTCACCTAGCCTGATTTTGTCGTGCACCAAAGTCAAGTCCAGCTGGGATGGAGGCATCAAAGGGTGTCCCAGACAAGACAAAACCGGTAGTTCAAGAGAGAGCGTTTGTCGTAACCTCCCAAAAAGCGAGGAATCCGAATGAGGTGATCATGGGTAAGCTAATCATAAACTCTAGTGAAGTTTATACTTTATTTGATACCGGTTCTACCCATTCTTTCATTTCTCCTACTTGCGCTCAACGTTTAAATTTGACTCCGGAGAAATTAGACTTTGACTTATCTGTTAAAACTCCGTTGGGAGAAACTTTCATTACACCCACTATTTATAAGTCTTGTTTGATTCAAATCGGTAACCGCACGTTACCTGTCGATCTTATTTCCTTGAAAATACTTGCATTTGATGTGATTTTAAGGATTGATTGGTTAACTACTCATCATGCTAAAATCGATTGTTTTCGTAAGGTTATTAGCTTTTATATTCCTAACCAACCTATTATGCGAATTCAAGCAACCAAATCACTAAAATTAATCACTGTCATATCAAGTCATAAAGTTATTCGTTTATTGAAAAACGGATGTCAAGCTTTCTTAGCCCATGTCACGGATTTAAATAAAGATACGTCAGATTTGAATGATATTTCTATTAATAAATTTCCTGACGTATTCCCTGAAGAACTTCCTGGCCTACCCCCAGAGCGTGAAATTGAATTTTGTATCAACCTTGAATCCGGTACAAAACCCATTTCCAAAGCCCCATATCGAATGGCTCCTATTAAACTTCAGGAGTTAAAAACCCAACTACAGGAATTGTTAGACATCGGTTTCATTCGTCCTAGTACGTCTCCTTGGGGTGCTCCTGTTCTATTCATGAAGAATAAAGATGGAAGTATGCGACTTTGTATTGATTATCGGGAGTTGAATCATGTCACCGCTAAAATAGGTACCGCTTGCCTCGCATTGATGACTGTTTGACCAGCTTGCAAGAGCCAAATTCTTTTCAAAATTGATCTTCCTTAGGATATCATCGGTTGAAGATTAAAACCGATGACATTCCAAAGATCGCTTTAACTCGATGACGGGCATTATGAATTCCTAGTCATGTCTTTTGGATTGACTAATGCTCTTCTTTGCCTTCATGGACATGATGAACCGAGTATTCAAGGAATATTTGGATCACTTTGTTGTCGTCTTTATTGATGACATCCTCATATACTCCAAAACATGTGAAGACCTTGAGTAACACTTGCGGCTGATACTCCAAAAGCTTCGTGAAAACAAGCTATATGCCAAGTTGAAGAAATGCGAGTTCTGGCTTGAGGAAGTTGCATTCCTTGGGCACGTAATATCAAATCATGGAATATCTGTTGACCTGGCAAAGATTAAAGCAATTCAAAGCTGGGAGTAACCTAAGTCAGTGACCGAAGTACATAGCTTTCTCGGCTGAGCTGGTTATTATTGGAGATTCGTAGAAGGGTTTTCTCAAATCGCTAATCCATTAACTCAACTGACTCGAAAAGATACAAAATTCGGCTGGAGCGAGGAATGTGAAAAGAGTTTTCAATAACTCAAGAGGAGACTCATTTCAGCACCTGTTCTAATAATACCATCTGTCTCGAAGGGATTTGTCATCTACAGTGATGCTTCAGGAAAAGGGTTAGGATTCTCATGCAATATGGGAAAGTTATAGCCTATGCCTCACGACAACTCAAAGAATATGAGAGGAAATATCCTACTCATGATCTAGAGTTAGCAGCAGTCGTTTCTGCGCTTAAGATTTGGAGGCATTACCTGTATGGAGAGAAGGTGGAGATTTATACGGATCATAAAAGCCTCAAATATTTCTTCACTCAAAAGGAACTCAACATGCGGCAACGACGATGGGTTGAGCTATTGAAAGATTATGATCATACCATCCAATACCATCCTGGAAAAGCGAACGTGGTAGCCGACACATTGAGTAGAAGATCATATGTGGGTACGAGTGCGATATTGTCAACGTAAAAGCCCATTTTTATGACTTACAAAGGATGGGGATAGAGTTAAAGACTCTAGGGACCCATATGATTATGGCGAATATACGAGTAGAACCGACTTTAATTAATAAAGTTAAAGCTACTCAAGTTACAGACCTGGAGCTGATGCGTATGAGGAAGAAAGTACACGAAGGCACTATTCCGGAAGCAAGAATCGATGAAGAAGGAATACTTCAAGTCAACTCCAGACTTTGTGTTCCTAACGATTCTGACTTGAAGAATAAAATCATGATGGAGGCGCACAACACACCGTTTGCAATTCATCCTGGGAGTACCAAAATGTATCGTGATCTTCGACATACATTTTGGTGGAGCAATATGAAGAGAGAGATAACAGGGTTTATCTCAAGGTGTCTAACTTTTCAACGAGTCAAGGCAGAGCATCAAGTGCCAAAAGGTCCATTGCAACCACTTGAAATTCCAGAATGGAAGTGGGAACACATTACCATGGATTTCAATTCTTGGTCTTCCCAAGGTTTCTCAAGGCATAGATGCGATTTGGGTCATTGTTGATAGATTGACCAAGTTTGCTCATTTCTTCCGATAATCTGAAAAACTTTTTACACTTGAACGTCTTGCTAGTATGTACATAAACGAGATTGTAAGATTGCATGGTATGCCAGTATCCATAGTTTCTGATCGAGACCCAATATTCACTTCAAGATTTTGGGTTAGTTTGCAAAAAGCTATGGGCACGGATTTACAATTTAGTTCAGCATATCATCCTCAAACGGATGGGCAGTTGGAAAGGATTATTTAAACTCTTGAAGATTTATTAAGACTCTGTATCCTTGACTTCAAGGGAAGTTGGGACAAGTTCTTACCATTGGTGGAGTTTTCCTACAATAATAGTTATCAAGCAAGTATTGGCATGGCTCCATTTGAGGCGTTGTATGGAAAAAAGTGTCGTTCTCCAGTATGCTCGGATGAGGTGGGTGAAGCAACGTTGTTGGGACCGGATTTGGTACGTATGACTACGGACACTATTCAAACGATCCGACAACGTATAAAAACCTAACAAGATCGACAAAAGAGTTATGCTGATCTTCATTGAAAGGACGTGGAATTCAATATTGGAGACCATGTGTTTTTACGTGTTGCTCCATGGAAAGGAGTTATGAAATTTGGAAAGAGAGGAAAACTCAATCCTCGATCGAGTAGGAACTATGGCCTATAGACTCACCTTACCGCCAAGTATGTCTCGTGTTCATAACGTTTTTCACATATCTATGTTACGTAAATATGTGAAAGACCCGAACCATATTATTGAACTAGAACTAGATGAGATAGAGGAAGATTTAACTTATGAAGAGTTACCTATTAAAATCTTGGATAAGAAGGATCATATTCTACGATCCAAGGTTATACCTCAAGTCAAAGTTTTGTGGAGAAACCACGATGTGGAAGAAATGACCTGGGAGTTAGAATTTAAGATGAAGTCAAGATATCCTCACCTCTTCGATATACCAGGTATGTACCCTAATTTCGAGGACAAAATTTCATAAGAAGGGGAGGTTGCAAGACCCCAACTTTTATGAATAAAGAATAATTTTCTCGAAATATATTTTTGAATATTATGGTGTGGATTTGATATAATGTTATAGTTGTGGGTAATATTTACAAATTTTTCAAAGTAAGCAAGTGGTTATATAATATTCGATTGGTCAGGAAATATTCGTTTTAACAGGGAATATTCGTACGACGGCACAATCATTGGTGGACCCCACAACGAAAGTATTATCGTAGTTAGAAAATGACAGAATTATCATTTTATAAAAATAATAGCGAAAGTGTTACCGTTAAAACTGTTGAACTACCCGGTAGTAAAAGTACAGTAATACACGTGGGTAGCACACGGTATTTCTTATTGATGCTTACGTGAGAAGTCACTCAGTTATACTCAATTATTGCTACAGTAATTGTTGCATCATATCTCTCATATTATTGATTCAATTATTGTCACAGTATCATCTGCATAATATGTTATATTATTAAATTAATAATTGAGATGACAAAGTTATTCATATTATTAAATTGCAATATTTACAATGTCTAGAAGTTCCATTCTTTATTATTCTGTTGGAATAACTTGTATGTGCGGATTATGCACTTTTGGTGAATTCTTCTCATTATTCCATTCTTTATTATTACATTGGAATAACTTTGTCTATGTGGATTACCGCATGCATGGTGAATGATCCTTCGTATTCATTCCTTATTAAATTATGGAAATGATCTGTATACGTGGATTACCGCATGGCGGGCAAAAATCCATTTGCAGTTTCATATATTCTATTATACTTAGTTGGTTAAAGTTTTAGCTTCTATACTCCATGAAATTAGTGGAATATCCTTGATATTTGCGCTTCATACAGTATCTTTTCATAGAAATATTCTTCTGAGCATTCTTGAATTTTACTCCACAAAGAAGTATCATGTTGACAATTTGGACGTTATTGATTTCTGGATAAATTAAAATTATAAATCTTTAAAATTTATCCTTGAACTTGTTTTATTGAATTATTATGTCATTGTCATCATCCTCATGCTTATATTGTGATGAAAGTCATCTTTGGCTTACGTTCATAGATGGACTTGGTATGAATATGACCAGGGATTATTCGGTATAATCATGACCGTAATGTGACGAATGATGTGGTAAAAGTCCTCATTGACCTGTAGTTCATTGATGGATAGTTGTTGGTGTGTTATGACCAGGGATTATTCGGTATAGTCATGACCATTGATGATTACATGAATATCCTTGGCCGTGATGCATAGATGATTCAATTTTATTTATTAAGCTGAGTCTCAGTGATAAAGTTGATGAAAAACTTTTTAAATCATAGAAGATAGTAGATTTTATGCTCTACTTAACTCTTCTAATGGATTGCTTGTTCCGCTGCAGTTAAACTTGTTGTCTATTATATTTTATCAGTTTAACATTGTTGAAGGCTAATGATAATTTATTGTGCATTATCTTAGTCATAATATTTCTTACTGGGCTAGTTGAGCTCACCCTTTCTTTCACTGTTCTCTTCAGGAAATGAGAACGTAGCCGGGACTAGTCGGAGAACGGAGTGACGGTCCAGATGATAACATTAGTAGTCCTCACTATTCTGTTAAATAGTGTGACAATAAATGTAATGAGGACTCCATTGAGTGTGGATATTGTCTAGATGACAATATTCTTATTAAAACTCTTAGATTATGTTTTGTCGTATTTTAGACGACTGTTATATAATTAAGTTGTATTTGAATTTTGTACCATGTATTTGGCGACTCAAGATGAGTGATTATACCTATTTTGGGGGCGTCACACCCCAACTCATTTGTAAAAAGAGATTTCAATTTTCAAAAATTCTAAAGAGAGAAATCTGAAAGTTAGAGAGAGAAAGAGGCTAGATCTTGCTTCTAAACACTGTAAATCTCAGTTTTAAACACTTATATACATATAAACTCAATTATATCAACTTTCTACTAGTTAAAATCCAATTCTTGGAAGCTTTCAATCATTCATTTTGCAGTTCTTGCGCCATATTGTAAGATCTTCTCAGATCTATACTTATTTACTACTTTAATATATATAAGTGTTATATATATTGCTTTATTGTGCATAGATCTATATTTTTACCGATTATATTGTGTAAAAAGTTGGTATTTGCAGTGTTTTAACTAGATCTATCATAGATCTAGCCTGATCTATCATTTAACCTGTTAAAAAACTTCATAACTTGACTCAATAAGCTAGATAGGTGTAGATCTAGTTTATTTTTCAGTTTTGTAACTATTTTGCTACCACGTGACCCTAGATCAGTATCTAGATGAAGCGAGAAGTTTAAATACTCGCATGCAAGTATTTAACTGATAAATCCCTTGTTTAGCGAAGTTAGAAAGTATATATATATGATACATCAAAATATGCATATTTCAATCTTTTAAATGATGTTGTGTGAGCCTAGGAACCACAGGGTCGAAGATTCAATCAATGGATCTAGTTCCGTTTCTCGTGATGGACTTGTTTCAGTTGTATTGGCAACTTGCAATCCATTGTTCATGTAATCTTGGGCCTTCAAACGGTATCTGAATTTAAGGCCCCAAAATAGTAAAAATCACATTTGTAGGTGCTCAGGCTTACTTCGATGACTTTTAAGCCCACAAGAAGCCCAACCCTTGTAGTTTATAGTTTTTACTATCCCGAGGATGCCTCGCATCTCAAATAAAATCAAATAAAGTCGCTTCTAGTTAAAATTGGAAGTATCAAAAGGTCTTGATTCCTATTTACCGAAGGGTTTGAAAATCATATTTTCAAAACATTCACTTTCATAGGCTTTGTTAAAAAAAAATCTCTAAATCAAACCCTTTGTATATAGGTTCAAAGAGGCATAACACTACTTTCAAAATAAAGCACTAAAACATCTTATATAAAAATGAAAATCACGCACACACATTTCATGCTTAGGGAATGAAAAAGTAGCGGTAACCGTGTTTCACGGAAATCAGGGGGTGTCTAACACTTTCCCTTCGCTTAAATAAGCCCTCGAACTCTATGAATCTCGAGTTCCAGACCAATTAAATTGATTCACATATTGGGCCATTTTGCAAAAAATATTTTCAAAAATTCGATTGAGTTGGTACAACCATTTAAACTCATACCAACTAACGACTCTGTCTAATTCGACACAATCATTAAATCAATCTTTCAAAATTGTCGACACGTATGTCGGTCCTTTCTTAAAATCTCACCCTTTAAGAAAGAGAAATAATATTAGATAGAAAAATACAAAAGGTAGGAAACGCGAAAATGAACCCGGCGTCAACATAACTTATACGTTAGAAATTAAGTTAAAAAATAAGTCACCCCAAACACTTCGACAATAAAAAAATAGGTCTAAAAATAGACTAATACCCTGAACTTTTAATGTTTTTTCACTTGGAGATTGTCTTCTCAATTTTTTTAATTAGGGGAGTAAACTTTAATTTTTTTCCACTTTGGGAATTGACTTCTCAATTTTTTAAATTAGGGGATTAAAATTTTAAATTTTTCTGATTATGTCTAAGTTGATAGTCCACAACAAAAAATTGATTATATGAGAGCGACATGTGACTAAAAATGTGACGCCCCCAAAACAGGTATACATCACCCATCTTGAGTCGCCAAATACATGGTACATAACTCAAATACAAACTTAATTATACAACTGTTGTGTACAATACGACCAAACATAAGTTGAGAGTTTAAACAAGGATATTGCCTTCTAGACAATATCCACTCTCAATGGAGTTCTCATTACAATTATTATCACACTATTTCACAGAATAGTGAGGACTACTAAAGCCACTTATCCTGGACCATCACTCCATTTCCCAACTTGTCCCAACTATATTCTCATTTCACAGAGAAACAATGAAAGAAAAGGGTGAGCTCAACTAGCCCAAAGAAGAAATATTATGACTAAGATAATGCGAGAATAAATTATCCTTAGCCTTCATGTAAGATAACAACCGATAGAATATAATAGACAACAAGTTTTAGATCAACAACTCGCTGCGGTAACAAGCAATCCATTAGAAGAGTCAAGTAGAGCATGATATCTACTATCTTCTATGATTTAAAAGTTTTTCATCAAATCTATCGTTGAGACTCAGCTTAATAAATAAACCACATCATCGAATCATCCTTGCACTATGGGCCAAGGATATTCATGTAATCATCAATGGTCATGATTATACCAAATAATCCCTGGTCATAATCATACCAATAACTGTCCACCAATGCACTACGGGCCAATGAGAACTTTTACCACATCATTTATCACATTACGGGTCATAATTATACCGAATGATCCCTGGTCATAATCATACAAATCAACAATCCATCTATGCACGTAAGCCAAAGATGACTTTCATCATAATATAAGCATGATGATGATAACAATGATATAAACATTAATCAAACGAAATCAAGGATAAATTTTAAAGACTTTAAATTTATCCAGAGTTTAAAAATATCCAAATTGTCAACATGATACTGCTTTGTGGAGTAAAATTCAAGAATAATATTCATGTACCAAAAATAATTTGGACAGAAAAGAAATATATTTTTCGGGTAAATAGTATCCCGTGAATAGTACTATGTGAATAGTACTTCGGGAATAGTACCTCGTGAATAGTATCCCGATATAAAAAGTACCCCAAATACCCGAGTGAATAATATTTAGGTGAATAGTAATTGGGTGAATAGTAACCCGTGAATAGTAACTCGTGAATAGTACTCCGACATGAAAAGTGTCCCGAATACCCGAGTGAATAATATTTGAGTGAATAGTAATCGGGTGAATAGTAACCCGTAAATAGTAACTCATGAATAGTATTCCATCATGAAAAGATCAATAATTATCCGAAAGCTCGAATAATATTTCTATGAAAAGATCTGGATGAAGCGCAAATATCAAGGATATTCTACTAATTTTATGGAGTATAGAAGCCAAAACTTCAACAAAATGAGTATAGAATTCAAAATCTGAAACGAAATAATATTACTTATATACTACAGAGTATGGAAGAAAATATTATTTCAAGCGAATATTGAACAAAAATAACATCCCTTGAATGGAAATAATATTCCAATGAATATTTAACGAAGATAATATTCCTACGAATATTGAACGAAGATAATATTCTTTATGAATATTGAACGAAAATAATATTCATACGAATACGAAAAATAATATCTCTTCAGAATATGAAATAAATAATACCCCTTACCTCAGAAGAAGACTGGATACTAGAGTAGTGAAGTAGAAGAATACTCTTCTTCTTTCTCTCTATAGATTCTCTCTCTATAGCTTCTCTCTCTATAATTGCTCTTGTGAGACTTAGTGAATTGGTGAGAATAAAGGAAGAATGAACTTCTATTTATAGGAAAATATAGTTTCGATAATTGTGACACCCCCAAATCTAGGTACTTCATTCCCATAAGATTTGGTGCTCACTATCCAAACATTCATACTATCTACCCAAATAAATAATATTTAAATCATAAATCCTTCCCTTAAATATGGTTACATTCAAAATTAATCCCAGGTTATCTAACCTTTAAACATCATTCAAGTGCGGAAATAAAATTTATTACATCACATCATTATTAAAAAGTTTGAGATCATCATAATAAATAAAAGTACAAATCAGCATCACTTGTACAATTTTCCCTTTCCTTTGCTAATTGAAGGTTCATCTACCTTCCCCACTTTGGCTGCAATGAGTATATAAATATGCAAGAGTGAGCAAAACAATTGCTCACTGGATATAACAATGAATCAACAGGAGAATAATAATAATAATTGCCCACAAATAGGCTCATCAAAACTGGATAGTACTCTAACAATAATAATCAGGAACTGGAATCCAAAATATGGAATAAACATAACTGAGGGTCATAAGACCATGAACTATGTCCACAGTTGCCAGTAATCTTTCAACTCCAACTTTAACAATCATAAGACTATAAGGACTCCTCGTACTTAGGGGGATCAACCCTTCGCACAATGTATTGTGCACAAACATTTTAACGTTACGTGTAAGTTATCCCCTAATAATAATAGGGTTGTTCATCTCAGTATTTAGAGTACAAGTCCGCACCAAAGAAAGTTTGGTTTGGATAAGCTTTCAAGTGTTTTACTTCGCAATACTTGTCTAACGTTCATTATGTATACCAAATTATCACATAACGCATTCTCGATTTACTAATCACTTTTAAAATTTTTAATTCATAATCCAAATAACATGACTCCATTTAACCTTGCTGTTACATGATTCTCACATTCCATAACCTTAAGCTAAGCTACAACGAACAACCAAAGTCTGCAGAATAAATGCAGACTTGATTAATGCGAAAATGGGCACTTTCATGGCGGCATACGAGTTTTATATAGGGATGTCATGGCGCTGCAAGGCTTGCAATTGCTACCGCTTAATGGTTATGGTTGCCGCTGCGCATGATTTGCGAACTTAGTTTGCAGAATAGAGCTTCGGCACTTTTCTTAAGCCAACTAACACGAATTTCACCCATCAAACAGTAACAATAACACATAAAATAAATATACAATTATCATAGACATGATTGCTAACCTATTCAACCATTTAGCACAATTTAACAGTAACTAAAACTATTTTAATATCTCAATTTTCATGTTTTTCATATAAAACTCCAATTTTTTATATTCATCCCAAAAATCATCACTGTGAATTCATTATTTGACCAAATAATCTCATTCAAATTATGTTATACTCGTATCTCAATGAACTAACATATACGAACTTCAATTTATAATTTCAAATATGAATTAGCCAATAAAATTGATACTTACTCAAACCACATGAAAAACATAAACACTGACATTATATTTTTCCTACTGTCGAACAATTTAGCATGCAATTTCCTTGTTTGAACATTACTTCAGCATTACAAACATGTATAACCACAATTGTCAACTATATATGTCCATAATTCAATAATTGCTTATTACAAAACATGAGAAATTCTTGCCGTCCAACACAATACATACTTATAATATAGACATTATGGAACATACCTTTAATTAGCGTGGTAATCTTTGCTAAAAATATTTGCTAGAGATTGCTCAAGTTCCTTCACACTTCTCTCAACTCTCTGTCAATACTCTCAAGCTTGCAAATAAGAATGCGTATAAACAATAGCTAAGCTAATCAACAAGCGTATTCTAAAACTGATAAACCTTTAAAAAAAATACTAATTACAAATTTCAGTTACTAACGTATATAATATAAATATTTTATTTATTATTTTAATTTAATTTGTTTATTTTATTTATTTTATTTAAATTTCAAAAAATAGAAATATCAAAAGCCATAAGGCTTGTTTGGCAAACCATTTAAATTTTAAAGAATTAATATATTAAGCCTTGTTTGGCAAAACTAAATTAAACCCTTTTTAATTTATTTTAATAAACACTTTAATTTATAATTATAATCACATACTATTTATTTGGATCTCTATATCCAATATTAACCAATTAAATTAATCACATACTATATTTTAATTAAATATAGCCTTTTAGCAAATATCACCAAATTATAATTCATGTTATAATTTTATTTGATAATTTAATATACCATACCATATTAAATTATTAGCCACAATATAACACCTCATGTTATAATACAAATCTTTAAATTATAAATTAATTTAATTTAGAAATTTATCTAATAAATTCAGATTTACAAATATTTATTAACGACCATCACATCAATAATTATTTATTCAACAATAAACACCTCCAAATAAATATTTATATATATCAATAAATATTTTAAATTATAATTTGAATTTTTGGATCGTTACATCCTTCCCTCCTTACAAGGATTCTGTCCCCAGAATCATAATTCAAACAATCAAATCGTTACATTCTCCCCTACTTACAAAGATTTTGTCCTCAGAATCGAAGACACAGACTAAACAAATAACTCAGGGTAATTCTTCATCATTTCTGCTTCGAGTTCCCACGTAGCCTCTTCGACATTGTGGTTCCTCCATATCACCTTCACCGAAGGTATCACTTTATTCCTGAGCACTTGTTCTTTCCTGTCAACTATCTGGATAGGAATCTGTGACGCCCCCAAAATAGGTATACAACACCCATTCTGAGTCGCCAAAATACATGGTATAGAAAGCAAACTACCACTTTGACAATACAGATGTCGTGTTGAATACGACAATACAACTGTGAGTTTGAATACAAATATTGTCTTCTAGACAATATACACACCTAAATAAGTCCTCATTAATTATTCATACACTATTTTATAGAAATAGTGAGGACAATAAAACATCTTCCTAGAACCATTACTCCATACCCCGACTCGATCCTCGCTATGTTCTCACCTCCCGAGAAGAAAAATGGAACAAAAAGGAAAAGGGTGAGCTCAACTAGCCCAAGAAAGAATATTATGACTAAGATAATATACAACAAATTATCGTTAGTCTTCAACAGGAAAAATCTAATAGAATACAATAGACAACAAGTTTTAGATCAACAAATGCAATGAAAATTGACAATCCATTAGAAGAGTCACGTAGAAAAAGAATTCTACATGTCTTCTAAGGTTTAAAAGTCCATCATCAATAGTTTATCCTGTAATAACAATCAATATACATCTTTAATCATCTTTGCACTCACGAGCCAAAGATATTCATTTATATATCACCAGTTGGTCATGTTCATCTCAACACTGCTCATCTTTTTGCTACTGGGCCAAAGATATTCATCGATTAATCGTTCATCTTTGCACTACTGAGCCAAAGATATTCATTTATATCACCATTTAGGGTGAGGATGATGAAAAACATTTTTAAAGAAACGAATCCATTGAAACAAAATGACAAGGATTAAGGATTAAGGATTAAGTACTTTGTTTTACCCATGTCCAAAAATACTTCAAAAATAATCATATTGGTGTAAAATTCAAGAATGATCAAAACATGGATACAATCAAAGCTAGTATCCGGGATAGATATTTTGGACAAAAAGAAAAATTTTATTTTTCGGTTGAATAATGTCGTGATTCGTGAATAGTAGTATCGATATCGTGAATAGTTCAAATTATCGTGAATAGTAACCCGACACAACAAGTTCCAAATTTGATAAAAAAGTTCACCAATACTTGACATAATGATATTGAAGAAAAATATCATTTAAGAAGAAAATAATACCCTTTACCTCAAAATAATCGTATTTCCATTTGAATTTCGGATATAGTCTTGTGAAACCCGCACCGTATAGCAACACTCAAAGTATACTCACAAGAATACGCTTTCGATAATTTAGAGAGAAGAGAGAAAACTTTGTTTACGGTGTGATTTTCAATTCTAACTTAGCCCTCTATTTATAGGAAAATGTTAGAAACGCATGAAAGGAGACTAAAATAATAAATTAATATTATTATTTATTATAATTCCTATGCATGCTTATCAAGACTCAAGACCAGCCATCACCTTGGAAAATTTCCATGACCCACATGCATAATCAACACCAACCAAAGTGGGTCCCACCCATAAATTTAATAAAAATCATTTTATTCTCCGAAACTTCAATAATTCACAATAAATAACTTCGGTTATCGAAAAAACTTCGAAACTCGCAATTTTCCATGGAAATTCCATTCTCTACAACTTTGCGAAGAAAATTTTTCCAAATTCCAAATGTAAATCGACCAAAATCCACAACCAAGGCGATTTTACGATCTATAATAAATTTTCGGTCAAGAATTGTGTCCACCAAACACACAAAACATATGTTAAACATTTAATGCCACAAAATACTCTACCTCCTCATATACTCATATATCCCACATTCATTATAAAATATCACCAATTAATATATTATTAAAATAATATATTTAAATGAATTATTTTATCGAGAAAAAGATAAAATATTAATTTTCAACAATTGTCACATTAAAATTTTCTCCATCTATATCCACATAAAATAAATATTTTCTTTATCATAATAATCAATAATTACTTATTTAAAATAATATTACGAGAATCACAAGATCGACAACCGGTAGTTCTCCTCAGGAAAGAGGGGCTTTCGAATAAGGATTTCTCCTTCTTGGCGCCGAATTAGGTGACCAAACCTCTCCTTAGATGTAACTTTCTAGACATTGCCAATAATGTTATCTCGATAATATTATTCAAATAATATGAATTATTGATTTGATAATGGAAAATACCGTGTAATGACAATTATTGAAACAACAAAGAATACAAAAATATCAACGCAGACAATTATTGAATCAATAAAATATAATATTGAATAAAGAACTTCATCGTAACAATTATTGAGTAGTGCCTTCTTACGTAAGGATCAATAATTCAATAATCATGCAATACCTGTGCTCTTTGTGCGACCACGCCAGACATCAGATTTTAACCACTGGTAACCCAACAAGTTATTAATTGGTAATAATTTACGCCGTTATTTATAAAACTCAATCTTTGTCGTTTTCTTTCATCCAACCGTTTTTTCCGTTATGGGGCCCACCAATGATCACTACTGTGTAAATTGAGATTCCCGACAAAAAAAATATTCCACGACCAAACGAATATTCCCCAACAATAATGAATATTTTATAACCACTTGCTTATTTTGTAAACTTTGCACATTTCACCCATAACCAAAGAATTATATCAAATTAACCCTTATTAATTTAGAATAATGAATAAAGAAAAATTCAATTTTATTTATAATAAGTTGGTGTCTTACAGAATCTCTTTATAAGATAAATCTTTATTGAACTGCAACGGTTCATACTTAATCACATGCTTGAAATCGGGTTTATACGGTCGCAACACCGACACATGAAAAACATTGTGAACGTGCTCTAATTCTGGAGGTAAAGTTACTTCGTAAGCCACCTCTCCCACTCTTCGTAATATTTTGAAAGGTCCAATAAATCTTGGGCTAAGCTTTCCTTTCTTGCCAAAATGAATTTTCCCCTTCCAAGGAGAGACTTTCAGGAACAAGAAACTTTCCGCCTCAAATTCACGATTCTGCTTGTGTTGATCAGCATACTTTTTCTATCTATCTTGAGCAGCTACCAATCTTGCTCTGATGAGTTTGACAACTTCAGTCTGCTGAACCAGTTCTGGGCCTAACAGTTGTCGTTCTCCAACTTCATCCCAGCATAGTGGAGTTTTGTACTTTCTGCCGTATAACGCTTCGTACGGTGGCATACCAATACTCGCGTGGTAACTGTTGTTTTATGCAAATTCCACTAACGATAGATGATCATCCCATTTTCCTTTGAAATCTATGATGCATGCTCTGAGCAAATCTTCAAGCGTCTGGATCGTTCTTTCACTTTGCCCATCGGTTTGCGGATGATATGATGTACTCATTTTCAGTTGCATTCCCATGCATTCTTGTAGTCTCTTCCAGAAATTTTATGTGAATCTCGGATCTATATCTGATATAATTGATACTAGAACTCCATGTCTTGAGACGATCTCTTTAACGTATAGTTTCGCCAGCTGATCAAGATTAAATCTAATCTTTATTGGCAAAAAGTTTGCAGATTTTTTTAATCTGTCCACTATCACCCATATCGCATCGTATCCTTTCTGAGTCGTTAGAAGACCTACCACAAAATCCATTGCGATATGTTCCCACTTCCATTCCGGTATCTCCAATGGTTGAAGTAATCCGCTTGGTCGTTGATGCTCGGCCTTCACTTTCTGACATGTCAAGCACTTTGCAACACATTCTGCAACATCTCTTTTCATGTTCGGCCACCAAAAATGACGTCGTAAATCTCGATACATTTTCATACTTCCCGGATAAATTGAATATCTTGAGATATGTGCTTCCATCGATATGTCTTCTTTAATATCCTGTACTGCTGGAACCCAAATTCGTCCCTCGAATCTTAGCATTCCCGCAGTATCGACCTGGTACTTCGCTTCTTTACCCTCGACCACACTTTCCTTTATTTTCTTGCATTCTTCATCCTATAGCTGAGCGTTTTTCACTTTGTCCACCAAATTTGGACTAGCTCCCATCTAGAACAATTTTTCTTCGGACTCTTCTGGAAATTTGATTTCCAGCTCTAGTTTTGCCATTGCTGAAATGAGCTCTTCCTTATCAGTTAACATCATCAACTTTTCTCTGCCCTTCCTACTCAATGCATCTGCAACCACATTACCTTTACCCGGATGATAAAAGATCTAAGAATCGTAATCTTTTATCAGTTCCATCCATCTCCTTTGCCACATGTTCAGGTCTTTCTGTGTGAAAATATACTTCAGACTTTTATGGTCTGTGTAGATCTCACATTTTTCTCCATAAAGATAGTGTCTCCATATCTTCAGTGCCAACACAATCGCCGCCAACTCTAAATCATGAGTCGGATATCCTTTTTTGTAGTCTTTCGGTTGCCTTGATGCATACGCAATAACCTTACTGTTCTGCATAAGGACACAACCCAATCCTTTGTGTGAAGCATCACTATACACCACAAAGTTTCCTGTATTATCTGGTAATGACAACACAGGTGCCACACTTAACTTCTTCTTCAGTTCTTGAAAACTTTCTTCACACTTCTCCGTCCAAATAAATTCTACAGATTTCCTTGTCAAATTTGTCAACGGAGTTGCAATCTTGGAAAAATCCTGGATAAACCGTCTATAATAGCCTGCCAACCCCAAGAAACTTCTCACTTCTGATGGAGTTCTTGGTTGTTCCCAATTTATCACAACTTCAACTTTTGCTGGATCCACGAAAATCCCATCCTTATCAATTACATGCCCAAGAAATTGTACACGTTCCAGCCAAAATTCACATTTAGAGAATTTCGCGTACAACTTTTCTTTTCTTAACGTCTCCAATGTCAGACGTAAGTGTTCCATGTGTTCCTCTTGAGTTTTAGAGTACACCAATATATCATCGATGAACACTACCACAAATTTGTCCAAAAATGGTTTAAACACCCTGTTCATCAAATCCATGAACGCCTGCAGGGCGCTTTGTCGTCCAAATGACATCACTAAAATTTAAGTAATATCCATACCGAGTGCGGAATGCCGTCTTCGGTATATCTTCCTTCCTTACATTCAATTGGTGATATCCATTTCTCAAATCTATTTGGCAATGGATATCTGTTTTTAATAGTGACTTTGTTCAATTCCCTATAATCAATGCACAAACGCATTGACCCATCCTTCTTCTTCACGAATAACACCGGTGCTCCCCACGGTGACACACTTGGCTAAATATACTTCTTGTCTAACAGTTCTTGCAGTTGCACCATTAATTCTTTCATCTCCACCGCAGCCATTCTGTATGGGGCCTTCGATATCAGAGCGGTTCCTGGCACTAAGTCGATCACGAACTCGATTTCTCGGTCAGGTGGAAGTCCTGGCAAATCATCTGAAAACACGTCCACGAACTCCCTAACTACTGGTATTTCCTCCAATTTCACACCCTTCTCCTTTTGAGTATCGACTATGTAAGCTAAATACCCTACACAACCCTGACTCAATAACTTTTTGGCCTGCATCATCGTCAGACATTTCATTTGTCTAGGCGATTTGCTACCATGAAAAACTACCTTTAACGGAGTCATAAGGTTTACACACTTCTTTTGGCAGTCAATTATCGCTCCATAATTGAACAGCCAATCCATTCCCAAAATAACATCAAACTCTCTGGGTTTTATTAGAATTAAATCTACTCTCATGACATTCCCCTTTATATTCACCCTGCAGTTCTTGTATACGAACCTAACATGAATCACTTCCCTATTCGCAATTTCTATGTTTAAAGGGAAATTCAGCTCTTCACAAGGTATTTCTAACTTCTTAGCAAAATCATCATATATAAATGAGCAAGTAGCACCCGAATCAAATAATACATATGTATTTATATCATTGATTGGGATAATATCTGACACGACATCTTTTGATTGCACCACGTCCTGTACCGTCATGTTGAAGGTTCTTGCTGTAAGCTTATTTGTTGACGTTGGTCCTGCAATAGCCAGCGGACCTCCACTAGCATTTCCTTTGCTTCCATTTGCCTCACCAGATCTCTTCTTAGGGCATTCACAAGCAAAGTGATCCTTGGACCCGCACGTGAAACACACATTCTTCTTAACTTGAGTGCAATTTGGGGCGATGTGACCCTCCTGGCCACAATTAAAGCATACTCGTTTCCCCATCAATCACACACCCTTGTGAAAGTTTCCATACATAGCGCATGCTTCGAACTTCTTATTTTGCTGGTTTCTTTGCTGATTTCCAGCTCCCCCATTCCTATTCCACTTCCTCTTCAAATTGTTGCCATTTCTGCCGTTACTACCACCACTCTTAGCTTCACCTTCACTTTTCTTCATCCTCTGCTCCTGGTTATGTTTTGTTACTGCCTCGCCTCCACTTTCGGTGAGAATTGCTTTCTCCATCATCACTTTGAACGTCTTCAATTGGAACAGGAAACCCTCTTCATACAACTAGGGTTTCAGTCCCTGCTCGAACCTCTTTGCCTTGCGCTTGTCTGTGCTGACTTGATATGGCGCAAACCTCGCCAACTCGTTGAATTTTGCGGTATATTCAGACACCGACATCGTTCCCTGCTTTAGTTCCACAAATTGAATCTCTAGCTGACTCTTTGAACTCTCTGGGAAATAGGTTTCGAAGAAAAACTCCTTAAACCTATCCCAGGTCATCACTCCTAATCCTTCCCGAGTTTTATTGGCCTGCCACTAATAGCTCACCTCTGCTTTCAACATAAATGTTGCAAAAGCAGTCTTCTGGCTATCTTCAACCCTAGCAACATCAAAAACCTTCTCGATTCCCATAATCCAAGTCTGTGCTTCAACTGGATTCTTGGATCCACGGAATTTTGGTGGTCCAACTGCCTTCAAATCCTTAAACGTAGTACCTTGGTTTTGAGGTTGATTCTGCAAAGCACCCGTCAGTAACGTCACTAGCTGCTGAACTGGGTTTCCTTCCACATTGTTGTTGTTTTCCTCAATGGTTCTCTGTCATGGTGGTTGACGTCTTGAAGCCATTTTCTTTTAAAATACACCCATTAGCTTTTATTCAACCTTTTTAAGTATTATATACTTAGGTTGCGCATCATTAAAATTTATCATGTAACACATAACACTTGAATAAAATAATAACTTTTATTCATTCATCATCTTGAAAAAAAACATTAAAACAAATACATCACTGCTATTTACATTACTTTCCTGAACTATAACAGTTGCAGGACAACATCATCATCATCTATCCCATTGGTTATATCACACCCGGGACTTACATTTCATTTATTTCTAATCACCAATCAATTACATTCTATACAATATCCTACTAAGATATTGCGTAGCCTTACGACGCTCCTCCTCCATAATTCGGAACATTATTCGGCGATCCAATATGTATGATGGTAGCGTCTCGAACTGAATTGCATAACCCATGACTCCATCCTGAGTTCGATTGATCACGGTTTTGAATACGTTGTTCATCTCTTCCATCTTCCTCCTCTTTGATTGTGCGTCCCTCTCTGCTATTCCGTCTCGTTGATAAGCTTCACTGTACACGTCTTCGGCTCTTGCCCTTTTTGTAGATTCTTCTTTCAACTTGTCCTTCAACTCTGCAATCTCTGCCACCATTCCCTCGTTATCCCCTTCAGTGTGGACCGAATTCTCTTCAACGTTATTCAGACGTTCCTTTCGATCCCAGATCTCATCGTCTTTCTGTGCCATTGAGGTCTGTTGTTCAGCTACTATCTCTTGTAACTCCTCGACGGTGTCTTGAAGTTCCACATTGCGGTCATACACCTCGTCGTACAGACGGCCAGCTATCAAATTAAGTGGAAGCTCTTCCTCCTCATCAGACTGTGGTAGCTCCATGGGGTCCTCCTCGTCCATTTCTATCTCATCCTCCTCATCAGGTACTCTCTCCTGCTCAACTACTATGACCGACGGAACTGTTTCCCGTGGCAGTAGTTGTTCCCAAATAACCTGAATATTTCGAGGCTCCTCCTCTCTAGCTTGAATGGATCCTCCTATATTAGTCATCCTGCCAACCAAAGTTTAAATTTTAAATACTAATCATTACTACTCAGCACTCACGAGCACATAAGTTGTAATCACATAAGCATATAAGTATTTTATTACTTTCTCTTTCCTAAAACTCGATGAGAGTTTATCATCACTATCTTTTCAAAGGTTACTTCCTAAGGCTTTTCCCCACCAAAGGTTTATAACCTAAGGCTTTGATACCAACCTGTGACACCCCCAAATCTAGGTTTGGTGCTCACTATCCAAACATTCATACTATCTACCCAAATAAATAATATTTAAATCATAAATCCTTCCCTTAAATAGGGTTACATTCAAAATTAATCCCAGGTTATCTAACCTTTAAACATCATTCAAGTGCGGAAATAAAATTTATTACATCACATCATTATTAAAAAGTCTGAGATAATCATAATAAATAAAACTACAAATCAGCATCACTTGTACAATTTTCCCTTTCCTTTGCTAGTTGAAGGTTCATCTACCTTCTCCACTTTGGCTGCAATGAGTATATAAATATGCAAGAGTGAGCAAAATAATTGCTCACTGGATATAATAATAAATCAACAAGAGAATAATAATAATAACTGCCCACAAATAGGCTCATCAAAACTGGATAGTACTCTGACAATAATAATCAGGAATTGGAATCCAAAATATGGAATAAACATAACTGAGGGTCATAAGACCATGAACTATGTCCACAGTTGCGAGTAATCTAACTTTAACAGTCATAAGACTATAAGGACTCCTCGTACTTAGGGGGATCAGCCCTTCGTACAATGTATTGTGCATAAACATTTTAACGCTACGCGTAAGTTATCCCCTAATAATAATAGGGTTGTTCATCTCAGTATTTAGAGTACAAGTCTGCACCAAAGAAAGTTTGGTTTGGATAAGCTTTCAAGGGTAATTTGAAGTTCAACGAATATCAACTAGAGGACTAGTTGAATTAATAGTGTTTGAGAATCATAACATATATTTAATAACAACATAACATAGAACTATTGAGAATCATAAATGAATCGACTATACATGTTAAACTCATGCTTGAAATAACTATAGAGCATAAATATTTAACAAAATGAAGAAAATAGTAAACCTTTGGCGAACAATAAATAAGCTAAGGTTAGAGTCTTATAACATTAGAAATGAAATTACTGATTTTACCATAACCAATAGCAAGTCGAAACTAAAAACTTGCCCAACAAGGTATTAAATTCATGCAAGGGTTAAAACAGGTTCAATAATAGAAACGAGAACTCAAAAATCAAGTTCATTATACAATAATAGAATTTAAGAAACTTGCTTAACTATAAACAAGTTAGAATGAGAATTTCAAATAACATTAGAGTCAAAGTTTGCTCGAATGAATCTTAGAAACAATTGACTTATTCAATAACAGTTAAGACAATTAGCTTGCTCATTCAAAAGAATAAAGTTACACCATGCAATAATAGAACTAACTCAATGAAAGTGTAGAGTTAGAAAACTTTCTCAATGTAAAGAGATAGGGTTTAGAAACTTGCTCAATGTAAATATAGAGTTAGAAAACTTGCCTCGAGCGTTAGCTATAATATTAAACTCACGATCACCTACACATTGGTTTAGAACCACATTATCTATTAGATATGCTAACATACCATAACATGTTCATTACCATTTACATTTCAGAAACTAAGTGTTTTATTTCGCAATACTTGTCTAACGTTCATTATGTATACCAAATTATCACATAACGCATTCTCGATTTACTAATCACTTTTAAAATATTTAATTCATAATCCACATAACATTACTCTATTTAACCTTGTTGTTACATGATTCTCACATTCCATAACCTTAAGCTAAGCTACAACGAACAACCAAAGTCTGCAGAATAAACAAACTTCAGTGTCTGAAAATGGGCACTCGCGTGGCCGCACAAGTTTTGTATGGGGATGTCATACCACGTATGCAGCAAATGAAGCCTTCGCTTAATAATAGTTCTTGATCACAAGACTTGCAGAACTCAGTTTGCAAAACAGAGCTTCGACACTTTTCTTAAGCCAACTAACACGAATTTCACCGATCAAACAGTAACAATAACACATAAAATAAATATAAAATTATCATAGACATGATTGCTAACCTATTCAACCACTTAGCACAATTTAACAGTAACTAAAACTATTTTAATTTCTCAATTTTCATGTTTTTCATATAAACTCCAATTTTTTATATTCATCCCAAAAATCATCACTGTGAATTCATTATTTGACCAAATCATCTCATTCAAATTACGTTATGCTCGTATCTCAATGAACTAACATATACGAACTTCAATTTATAATTTAACATACGAATTAGCCAATAAAATTGATACGTACTCAAACCGCATGAAGAACATAAACACTAACATTATATTTTTCCTACTGTCGAACAATTTAGCATGCAATTTCCTTATTTGAACATTACTTCAGCATTACAAACATGTATAACCACAATTATCAACTATATATATCCATAATTCAACAATTTCTTATTACAGAACATGAGAAATTCTTGCCGTCCAACACAAATACATACTTATAATATAGACATTATGGAACATACCTTTAATTAGCGTGGTAATCCTTGCTAAAAATATTTGCTAGAGATTGCTCAAGTTCCCTCACACTTCTCTCAATTCTTTGTCAATACTCTCAAGCTTGCAAATAAGAACGCGTATAAACAAGACCTAAGTTAATTAACAAGCGTATTCTAAAACTGATAAACCCTTAATAAAAATACTAATTGCAAATTTCAGTTACTAACGTATATAATATAAATATTATATTTATTATTTTAATTTAATTTGTTTATATTATTTAAATTTCAAAAATTAGAAATATCAAAAGCCATAAGGCTTGTTTGGCAAACCATTTAAATTTTAAAGAATTAATATATTAAGCCTTGTTTGGCAAAACTAAATTAAACCCTTTTTAATTTATTTTAATAAACACTTTAATTTATAATTATAATCACATATTATTTATTTGGAACTCCATATCCAATATTAACCAATTAAATTAATCACATACTATATTTTAATTAAATATAGCCTTTTAGCAAATATCACCAAATTATAATTCATGTTATAATTTTTTTGATAATTTAATATACCATACCATATTAAATTATTAGCCACAATATAACACCTCATGTTATAATACAAATCTTTAAATTATAAATTAATTTAATTTAGAAATTTATCTAATAAATTCAGATTTACAAATATTTATTAACGACCATCACATCAATAATTATTTATTCAACAATAAACACCTCCAAATAAATATTTATATAATTCAATAAATATTTAAAATTACAATTGGAATTTTCGGATCGTTACATCCTTCCCTCCTTACAAGGATTCTGTCCCCAGAATCACAATTCAAACAATCAAATCGTCACATTATCCCTTACTTACAAAGATTCTGTCCCCAGAATCGAAGACACAAACTAAACAAATAACTCAGGGTAATTCTTCATCATTTCTGCTTTGAGTTCCCACGTAGCCTCTTTGACATTGTGGTTCCTCCATATCACCTTCATTGAAGGTATCACTTTATTCCTGAGCACTTGTTCTTTCCTGTCGACTATCTGGATAGGAATCTCTTTATAAGATAAATCTTTATTGAACTACAATGGTTCATACTCAATCACATGCTTGAAATCGGGTTTATACGGTCGCAACACCGACACATGAAAAACATTGTGAACGTGCTCTAATTCTGGAGGTAAAGCTACTTCGTAAGCCACCTCTCCCACTCTTCACAATATTTCGAAAGGTCCAATAAATCTTGGGCTGAGCTTTCCTTTCTTTCCAAAATGAATTTTCTCCTTCCAAGGAGAGACTTTCAAGAACACGAAAATTCCCGCCTCAAATTCACGATTTTAGTTGTGTTGATCAGCATACTTTTTCTGTCGATCTTGAGCAGCTACCAATCTTTCTCTAATGAGTTTGACAACTTCAAATTCATCGAATCTTTGAACTAGTTACGGGCCTAACGATTCTTGCCGTTCTCCAACTTCATCCCAGCATAGTGGAGTTCTGTACTTTCTGCCGTATAACGCTTCGTACGGTGGCATACCAATACTCGCGTGGTAACTGTTGTTATATGCAAATTCCACTAACGGTAGATGATCATCCTAGTTTCCTTTGAAATCTATGATGCACGCTCTGAGAAAATCTTCAAGCGTCTAGATCTTTCTTTCGCTTTGCCCATCGGCTTGCGGATGATATGATGTACTCATTTTCAGTTGCGTTCCCATACATTCTTGTAGTCTCTTCCAGAAATTTTATGTGAATCTCGGATCTCTATCTGATATAATTGATACTAGAACTCCATGTCTTGAGACGATCTCTTTAACGTATAGTTTCGCCAGCTGATCAAGATTAAATCTAATCTTTATTGGCAAAAAGTGTGCAGATTTTGTTAATCTATCCACTATCACCCATATCACAACGTATCCTTTCTGAGTCGTTAGAAGACCTACCACAAAATCCATTACGATATGTTCTGACTTCCATTGCGTTATCTCCAATGGTTGAAGTAATCCGCTTGGTCGTTGATGCCCGGCCTTCACTTTCTGACATGTCAAGCACTTTGCAACATATTCTGCAACATCTCTTTTCATATTCGGCCACCAAAAATGACGTCGCAAATCTTGATAAATTTTTGTACTTCCCGGATGAATTGAATATCTTGAGCTATGTGCTTCGGTCAATATGTCTTCTTTAATATCCTGTACTGCTGGAACCCAAATTCGTCCCTCGAATCTTAGCATTCCCATGATGTCGACTCAATACTTCGCTTTTTACCCTCGACCACACTTTCCTTTATTTTCTTGCATTCTTCATCCTATAGCTGAGCGTTTTTCACTTTGTCCACCAAATTTGGACTAGCTCCCATCTGGAACAATTTTTCTTCGGACTCTTCTGGAAATTTGATTTCCAGCTCTAGTTTTGCCATTGCTGAAATGAGATCCTCCTTATCAGTTAACATCATCAACTTTTCTCTGCCCTTCCTACTCAATGCATCTGCAACCACATTAGTTTTACCCGGATGATAAAATATCTCACAATCATAATCTTTTATCAGTTCCATCCATCTCCTTTGCCGTATGTTCAGGTCTTTCTGTGTGAAAATATACTTCAGACTTTTATGGTCTGTGTAGATCTCATATTTTTCTCCATAAAGATAATGTCTCCATATCTTCAGTGCGAACACAACCGCCGCCAACTCTAAATCATGAGTCGGATATCCTTTTTCGTAGTCTTTCAGTTGTCTTAATGCATACGCAATAACCTTACCGTTCTGCATAAGGACACAACCCAATCCTTTGTGTGAAGCATCACTATACACCACAAAGTTTCCTGTATTATCTTGTAACGAAAACACAGGTGCCACACTTAACTTCTTCTTTAGTTCTTGAAAACTTTCTTCACACTTCTCCGTCCAAACAAATTAACAGATTTCCTTGTCAAATTTGTCAACGGAGTGGCAATCTTTGAAAAATCCTTGATAAACCGTCTATAATAGCCTGCCAACCCCAAGAAACTTCTCATTTCTGATGGAGTTCTTGGTTGTTCCCAATTTATCACAGCTTCAACTTTTGAAGGATCCACGGAAATCCCATCCTTATCAATTGCATGCCCAAGAAATTGTTCACATTCCAGCCAAAATTCACATTTAGAGAATTTCGCGTACAACTTTTCTTTTCTTAACGTCTCCAATGTCAGACGTAAGTGTTCCATATGTTCCTCTTGAGTTTTAGATTACACCAATATATCATCGATGAACACTACCACAAATTTGTCCAAAAATGGTTTAAACACCCTGTTCATCAAATCCATGAACGCTGCAGGGGCGTTTGTCAAGACAAATAACATCACTAAAAATTCGTAATATCCATACCGAGTGCGGAATGCCGTCTTCGGTATATCTTCCTTCCTTACTTTCAATTGGTGATATCCACTTCTCAAATCTATTTTCGAGAAATATCTAGCACCCTTCAATTGATCAAAGAAGTCATCTATTCTTGGCAATGGATATCTGTTTTTAATAGTGACTTTGTTCAATTCCCAATAATCAATGCAAAGACGCATTGACCCATCCTTCTTCTTCACGAATAACACCGGTGCTCCCCACGGTGACACACTTGGCTAAATATACTTCTTGTCTAGCAGTTCTTGAAGTTGCACCATTAATTCTTTCATCTCCACCGCAGCCATTCTGTATGGGGCCTTCGATATCAGAGCGGTTCCTGGCGCTAAGTCGATCACGAACTAGATTTCTTGGTCAGGTGGAAGTCCTGGCAAATCTTCCGGAAACACGTCCACGAACTCCCTAACTACTGGTATTTCCTCCAATTTCACACCCTTCTCCTTTTGAGTATCGACTATGTAAGCTAAATACCCTAAACAACCCTGACTCAATAACTCTGCATCATCGTCAGACATTTCATTTGTCTAGGCGATTAGCTACCATGAAAAACTACCTTTGACGGAGTCATAAGGTTTACACACTTCTTTTGGCAGTCAATTATCGCTCCATAATTGAACAGCCAATCCATTCCCAAAATAACATCAAACTCTCCGAGTTTTATCGGAACTAAATCTACTCTCATGACATTCCCCTTTATATTCACCCTACAGTTCTTGTATACGAACCTAACATGAATCACTTCCCTATTTGCAATTTCTATGTTTAAAGGGAAATTCAGCTCTTCACATGGTATTTCTAACTTCTTAGCAAAATCATCAGATATAAACGAGCAAGTAGCACCCGAATCAAATAATGCATATGCATTTATATCATTGATTGGGATAATACCTGACACAACATCTTTTGATTGCCGCGTCTGTCACTGCATCATGTTGAAGGTTCTTCTTTGTAGCTTATTTGTTGACGTTGGTCCTGCAATAGCCAGCGCACCTCCACTAGCATTTCCTTTGCTTCCATTTGCCTCACCAGATCTCTTCTTAGGGCATTCACGAGCAAAGTGATCCTTGGACCCGCACGTGAAACACACATTCTTCTTAGCTTGAGTGCAATTTGGGACGATGTGACCCTCTTGGCCACAATTGAAGCATACTCGTTTCCCCATCAAGCACACACCCTTGTGAAACTTTCCACACATAGTGCATGCTTCAAACTTCTTATTTTGCTGGTTTCTTTGCTGATTTCCAGCTCCCCCATTCCTATTCCACTTCTTCTTCAAAGTGTTTCCATTTCCGCCGTTACTACCACCACTCTTAGCTTCACCTTCACTTTTCTTCATCCTCTGCTCCTGGTTATGTTTTGTTACTGCCTCGCCTCCACTTTCAACGAGAATTTCTTTCTCCATCACTGCTACAAACGTCTTCAATTGGAACAGGGAAACCCTACTATACAACTAGGATTCAGTCCCTGCTCGAACCTCTTTGCCTTGCGCTCGTCTGTGCTGACTTGATATGGCGTAAACCTCGCCAACTCGTTGAATTTTGTGGCATTTTCAGACACCGACATCGTTCCCTTCTTTAGTTCCAAAAACTGAACCTCTAGCTGACTCTTCGAACTCTCTGGGAAATAGGTTTCGAAGAAAAACTCCTTAAACCTATCCCAGGTCATCACTCTTGATCCTTCCCGAGTTTTATTGGCCTGCCGCCAATAGCTCGCTTCTGCTTTCAACTAAAATGTTGCAAAAGAAGTCTTCTGGCTATCCTCAACCCTAGGAACATCAAAAACCTTCTCAATTTCCATAATCCAAGTCTGTGCTTCAACTGGATTCATGGACCCACAAAATTCTGGTGGTCCAACTGCCTTCAAATCCTTAAACGTAGTACCTTGGTTCTAAGGTTGATTCTGCAAAGCACCTGTCAGTAACGTCACTAGCTGCTGAACTGGGTTTCCTTCCACATTGTTGTTGTTTTCCTCAGTGGTTCTTCGTCGTGGTGGTTAACGTCTTGAAGCCATTTTCTATTAAAATACACCCATTAGCTTTTATTCAACCTTTTTTAAGTATTATATACTTAGGTTGCACATCATAAAAATTTATCATGTAACACATAACACTTGAATAAAATAATAACTTTTATTCATTCATCATCTTGAAAAAAAACATTAAAACAATAGCATCACTGCTATTTACATTACTTTCCTGAACTATAACAGTTGCAGGACAACATCATCATCATCTATCCCATTGGTTATATCACACCCGGGACTTACATTTCATTTATTTCTAATCACCAATCAATTACATTCTCTACAATGTCCTACTAAGATATTGTGTATCCTTATGACGCTCCTCCTCCATAATTCGAAATATTATTCGGCGATCCAATATGTATGATGATAGCGTCTCGAACTGAATCGGATAACCCATGACTCGATCTTGAGCTCGATTGATCACGGTGTTGAATACGTTGTTCATCTCTTCCATCTTCCTCCTCTTTGATTGTGCGTCCCTCTCTGCTATTCTGGCTCGTTGATAAGCTTTACTGTACACGTCTTCGGCTCTTGCCCTTTTTGTAGATTCTTCTTTCAACTTGTCCTTCAACTCTGCAATCTCTGCCACCATTCCCTCATTCTCCCCTTCAGTGTTGACCAACTTCTCTTCAATGTTATTCAGACGTTCCTCTCGATACCGGATCTCATCGTCTTTCTGTGCCATTGAGGTCTGTTGTTCAGCTACTATCTCTTGTAACTCCTCGACGGTGTCTTGAAGTTCCACATTGTGGTCATACACCTCGTTGTACATACGGCCAGCTATGAAATTAAGTGGAAGCTCTTCCTCCTCATCCGACTGTGGCAGCTCCACGGGGTTCTCCTCGTCCATTTCTATCTCATCCTCCTCATCAGGTACTCTCTCCTGCTCAACTACTATGACCGACGGAACTGTTTCCCGTGGAAGTAGTTGTTCCCAAATCACCAGAATATCTCGAGGCTCCTCCTCTCTAGCCTGAATGGATCCTCCTATATTAGTCATCCTGTCAACCAAAGTTTAAATTTTAATTACTAATCATTACTACTCGGCACTCACGAGCACATAAGTTGTAATCACATAAGCATATAAGTATTTTATTACTTTCTCTTTCCTAAAACTTGATGAGAGTTTATCATCACTATCTTTTCAAAGGTTACTTCCTAAGGCTTTTCCCCACCTAAGGTTCATAACCTAAGGCTTTGATATCAACCTGTGACACCCCCAAATCTAGGTACTTCATTCCCACAAGATTTGGTACTCACTATCCAAACATTCATACTATCTACCCAAATAAATAATATTTAAATCATAAATCCTTCCCTTAAAGAGGGTTACATTCAAAATTAATCCCAGGTTATCTAACCTTTAAACATCATTCAAGTGCGAAAATAAAATTTATTACATCACATTATTATTAAAAAGTCTGAGATAATCATAATAAATAAAAGTACAAATCAGCATCACTTGTACAATTTTTCCTTTCCTTTGCTAGTTGAAGGTTCATCTTCCTTCTCCACTTTGGCTGCAATGAGTATATAAATATTAAAGAGTGAGCAAAACAATTGCTCACTGGATATAACAATGAATCAACAAGAGAATAATAATAATAATTACCCACAAATAGGCTCATCAAAACTGGATAGTACTCTAACAATAATAATCGAGGCTGAATCCAAAATATGGAATAAACATAATCGAGGGTCATAAGACCATGAACTATGTCCACAAATTCATGAGTAATCTAACTTTAACAATCGTATAAGACTATAAGGACTCTCGTACTTAGGGGATCATCCTTCGTACAATGTATTGTGCACAAACATTTTAACGCTTACGCCGTAAGTTATCCCCTAATAATAATAGGGTTGTTCATCTCAGTATTTAGAGTACAAGTCTGCACCAAAGAAAGTTTGGTTTGGATAAGCTTTCAAGGGTAATTTGAAGTTCAACGAATATCAACTAGAGGACTAGTTGAATTAATAGTGTTTGAGAATCATAACAGATATTTAATAACAACATAACATAGAACTATTGAGAATCATAAATGAACTGACTATACATGTTAAACTCATGCTTGAAATAACTATAGAGCATAAATATTTAACAAAATGAAGAAAATAGTAAACCTTTGCTTGAACAATAAATAAGCTAAGGTTAGAGTCTTATAACATTAGAAATGAAATTACAGATTTTACCATAACCAATAGCAAGCTGGAAACTAAAAACTTGCCCAACAAGATATTAAATTCATGCAAGGGTTAAAACAGTTCAATAATAGAAACGAGAACTCAAAAACTGCGTTCATTATACAATAATAGAATTTAAGAAACTTGCTTAACTATAAACAAGTTAGAATGAGAATTTCAAATAACATTAGAGTCAAAGTTTGCTCGAATGAATCTTAGAAACAATTGACTTATTCAATAATAGTTAAGACAATAAGCTTGCTCCATCAAAAGAATAAAGTTACACCATGCAATAATAGAACTAATTCAACGAAAGTGTAGAGTTAGAAAACTTTCTCAATGTAAAAAGATAGGGTTTAGAAACTTGCTCAATATAAATATAGAGTTAGAAAACTTGCTTTGAGCATAAGCTACAATATTAAACTCACGATCACCTACACATTGGTTTAGAACCACATTATCTATTAGATATGCTAACATACCATAACATGTTCATTACCATTTACATTTCAGAAACTAAGTGTTTTACTTTGCAATACTTGTCTAACGTTCATTATGTATACCAAATTATCACATAACGCATTCTCGATTTACTAATCACTTTTAAAATTTTTAATTCATAATCCACATAACATGACTCTATTTAACCTTGTTGTTACATGATTCTCACATTCCATAACCTTAAGCTAAGCTACAACGAACAACCAAAGTCTGCAAAATAAACAGACTTCACTGACTGAAAATGGGCACTCGCGCGGCCACACGATTTTATATGGGGATGTCATGCGCCCGCGCGACAGCTGCGCGCCCGCGCGACTTGCAGAACTCAGTTTGCAGAATAGAGCTTCGGCACTTTTCTTAAGCCAACTAACACGAATTTCACCCATCAAACAGTAATAATAACACATAAAATAAATATACAATTATCATAGACATGATTGCTAACCTGTTCAACCACTTAGCACAATTTAACAGTAAATAAAACTATTTTAATTTCTCAATTTTCATGTTTTTCATATAAAACTCCAATTTTTTATATTCATCCCAAAAATCATCACTGTGAATTCATTATTTGACCAAATCATCTCATTCAAATTACGTTATGCTCGTATCTCAATGAACTAACATATACGAACATCAATTTATAATTTCACATACGAATTAGCCAATAAAATTGATACTTACTCAAACCACATTAAGAACATTAACATTGACATTATAATTTTCCTACTGTCGAACAATTTAGCATGCAATTTCCTTTTTTGAACATTACTTCAGCATTACAAACATGTATAACCACAATTATCAACTATATATGTCCATAATTCAACAATTGCTTATTACAGAACATGAAAAATTCTTGTCGTCCAACACAAATACATACTTATAATATAGACATTATGGAACATACCTTTAATTAGCGTGGTAATCCTTGCTAAAAATATTTGCTAGAGATTGCTCAAGTTCCCTCACACTTCTCTCAACTCTCTGTCAATACTCTCAAGCTTGCAAATAAGAATGCGTATAAACAGGAGCTAAGCTAATTAACAAGCGTATTCTAAAACTGATAAACCCTTAATAAAAATACTAATTGCAAATTTCAGTTACTAACGTATATAATATAAATATTATATTTATTATTTTAATTTAATTTGTTTATTTTATTTAAATTTCAAAAATTAGAAATATCAAAAGCCATAAGGCTTGTTTGGCAAACTATTTAAATTTTAAAGAATTAATATATTAAGCCTTGTTTGGCAAAACTAAATTAAACCCTTTTTAATTTATTTTAATAAACACTTTAATTTATAATTATAATCACATATTATTTATTTAGATCTCCATATCCAATATTAACCAATTAAATTAATCATATACTATATTTTAATTAAATATAGCCTTTTAGCAAATATCACCAAATTATAATTCATGTTATAATTTTATTTGATAATTTAATATACCATACCATATTAAATTATTAGCCACAATATAACACCTCCTGTTATAATACAAATCTCTAAATTATAAATTAATTTAATTTAGAAATTTATCTAATAAATTCAGATTTACAAATATTTATTAACGACCATCACATCAATAATTATTTATTCAACAATAAACACCTACAAATAAATATTTATATAATATAATAAATATTTAAAATTACAATTTGAATTTTCGGATCGTTACATCCTTCCCTCCTTACAAGGATTCTGTCTCCAGAATCACAATTCAAACAATCAAATCGTCACAATAATTGCACGTTTTGGGGCTCAAAATATTATAGTATAATACCTTCATCTCTTTTTTTCATTTTTAATTTAGTCCTGCAAGTATTATCAAACTTGCACCACCTCCCCTAATAGTACATCATGTGAATCAATAGTTCTATACATGTGAAAATATGAATTACAATATAGTACCTCCATCTATACCTCCATTTTTAACTTAGTCATGAAAGTATTATCAATTTTGCACCACCTCCCCTAATAGTACATGAATGTGAATCAATAGTACACACATGTGAATAAATAGTTATAAACATGTGAATTAATAGCAATTAATTGCTAATTTATCCGATTAATTACCCGATTGGTCAATATAACTTCCAGACATCAATTATTATCGAAATAAATGTCGATTTCTGTGACGCCCCCAAAATAGGTCCAATCCATCCAACCTATTCTGAGTCGCCAAATACACGGTACAGAAAATAACTACAACTTTATTACTACAATTGTCGTACAAAATACAACAACACATATGTTGTGAGTTTTGATACAAATATATACCAACCGCGACTCTCATCCCAACCTTGGATAAAGACGTCACAATGGCACCTTACATAAAGGTATAGTCAATAACCTGCTTTAGAAATTAAAATCTTTGGGAAGTGCTCAAGAAACCTTAGTACATGGGAGGCCATGCGCTCAGGTTATGATAGATATCATATATCCACATAATTATCCTTGGTTGATTAATAGACCCCAAAGAAAACAAAAGATTACTATCATGTTCTTTCCAATGGTGAGTCTTCTCTTGACATATAACTATATCCACTGTCTGCAATTGAAAATTATATTTCAACCAAACTCCCAGATTATATAGGTAGTGCTCGTAGATATACTCAACAAGTGGATGTGCACAACCCTGTCTTATGATAACTCGTAGGTCATTAGACATCTTGTATGATAGTGGCAAAACACCCTATTGTTGTTCACCAAAATCAATTATTAAGTGACGTATATTATACGACACACACATCTTAGGTCCTCAATATAATTATATATTGCATGTCATGCCGTTTTATAATGTGTTGAAAAACTTTGACAGTCTCGGACCATCACACTATTCCTCTTTTATCCCCGCTCGACCCAGCTACACTCTTATTACCTGAAAGGAATTGTGAAGCAAAAGGGTGAGCACAAATAGCCCAGTAAAAAATATCATAACTAAAGATAATTAAATTATCAATAGCCTTCGTCAGTAATAAATCAGAGATTTAGAACATATGGTAGATGATAAAACTTTTCAACCATAGTTGCAGCGAAACGAGCAATCCATTAGAAGAGTCAAATAGACCATAAAGTCTATTATCTTCTCCATGTTAAAAGTCCACCAACAATGTTTTATCCTCAGTAACATCAATCAATGTTCCTCATCCACAATCATGTGAATAACTCATAATCATAATTGTAATTCTAAATTCCCTTTTTCATCCAGGACGAAGATAATTTTCATCACATGTCTTTACCTGAAACATCAAAGATCATGGTTATACCAAATCATAGTTCCTGTTCATAATCATACCAATAAATTCATCTTTGCACTACGGGCCAAAGATATTCATTAACAGTTCATCTTTGCACTACAGGCCAAAGATATTCAACAACAGGTCATCTTTGTACTACAGACCAAAGTATTCAACAACAGGTCATCTTTGTACTACAGGCCAAAGATATTAATATCTTAAAGAAATATATAATCATTTCAGAATTTATATAAACCATAATTATAACCATGTTGATCAATTGACCTATGCATTTAAGCTAAAGATATTCAATTGTAAATTTAATGGTCATGATCATACCAGTCAACAATTTAACTTTGCACTACTGGCCAAAGAGAACCCATAGTCACGATCGTACCAATAATCTACCCACCTTTACACTCAAATGAAAGAGAAATTTTCTTCACCAGGATTATAAAAATGTTATATATGATAATAAAAACAATATGATCAACAACTGCATTTAATTTCAAGAGTAAGATTCATAAATCAACGATAATTTGGTCAGAAAAAGAAATCAATTTTGTCGTGAATAGTACTCTGTGAATAGTAACTCGTGAATAGTAACTCATGAATAGTAACTCGTGAATAATAACTCCTGAATAGTACTCCATATTCGTACATAGTACCGTATACGTAAATAATGTCATATACATAAATAGTGCCATATACATGAATACTGTCGTATACATGAATAGTAACCCCGACATGTAAAAGTAAAAATTCCACAATCAAACTCATATCAATAATTAGGCATAATGATATTGAAAAAAATAATATCATTTAAGAAGAAAATAACATCCCTTACAATCCCTTACCAATATAATAAAAATATCCCTTATTTCAAAAGAGTAGTACTTCTGACTGGAATATCGGATATGACGCTGAAGGAAACTTGCACTAATTAACAACTCTCAAAGTATCAAAATACTCACAAAATACGCTCGATAATATAGGGAGAGAAAACTTATATTTCTGGTGTGATTTTCAATTTTAACTCAGCACCCTATTTATAGAAAAATGCTAGAACGCCAAAGCAGACTTGACCTACTACCTGATGGCTTTACCTGCTACTATTCCCACCCACCACTTTTGAAATAAAATTTGAGAACATTTCTTCACCAACCAAAGGTGGGGCCCACTCATTCTAGAATTTTCCACCAAAAATCATTTATAAACATAATTTTCGAATCAGTCACCTCTTAAAATTCATAACAAATCATACGTTAATTTTTAATGGTTCAAAATTTGTGGACATATACTCAACTTATATATGTATAACACATACAAAAATCAAAACGATCCAACGATCGGATCAAAATTTATGACTCACGCAATATAGCTTAAGAACATTGATTTTTCGGACTATGAGTCCTTCGGACCAGTTTCATTCAAACAGTCACTACGAAAAATCCACAATAAATTTTTGGGTGATTCCAGTTTCTACGGTTAGCTTACTTCCAGGAGTTTCTTTTGATATATGGCTTATCTCCTAACTCATTATACACAAAGAGTTATAGATTTTACAAAATCAAGTAATAAACTAATTTTCTAAAAATTTCCAAATTTCATTCTTCATTTCGACAAAATACTAATAAAACACCCCAACATTAATTCCTTCATTTATAATCACATAAAATAAATATTTCCCCATCCTTCATTTATATCCACATAAAATAAATATTTTCTTATCATATAAATCAATAATTAATTATTCACAAATAATATTACAGAATCACAATTATGACAACTAGGTCGTTCCTAGGAAAGAGGGGGCTTTCCAATAAGGATTTCTCCTTACTGGCGCATAATTAGGTGACCAAACCTCTCCTTGACAGAACTTTCTAGACATTGCCAATAATGTTATCTAATAATATTATCCAAATAATATGAATTATTGATCCGATAATGGGAAATATTGTGCCGTGATAATTATTGAAACAACAATAATATAAAATATCAACGCAATAATTATTGAATCAATAAAATAAATATTGAACAGTAATTACTGTAACAATTATTGAGTAGTGCCTTCTTACGTAAGAATCAATAATTCAAAAATACTGCGTAATACCACGTAAGCTCTTTGTGCAACCACGCCAGACATTACTATATTTTAACCACCGGGTATTCCAACAGTGTTAATGGTAATGATTACGCCGTTATTTATAAAAATTCAAATTTGTCGTTTTCTTCATCCGACCGTTATTCTGTTATGGGGCCCACAAATGGCTGCGTCGTCGTACGAATATTCTCCGATAGCAAGAATATTCCACGACCAAACAAATATTCCCCGATAACAATAAGTTTTTTATAGCCACTAGCTTATTTAGAAAAATTTATATATGTCACCCTTAACTTTACTTTTTATCAATTTAACCATTTACTGAATAATAATTATAAGAAAAATTGAATACTTTTATTTCATAAAATTCGGGGTCTTACAATTTCCACTAACACTAATAATCCCAACACAATGGAACTATCAATTTCATTTTTAATCAACACGAACTTATTCATCACTAATATTATAACTCACAATATTTAACAATCGTGTCGCTCCTGTGAAGAGGGCTTTTTCGATAAGGATTTCTCTTATTGGCAGCGCAAGTAATTAGGTGATCAAACCTCTCCTCGACCGAACTTCTAGACATTGTCAATATTGCAAATAATAATATGAATAACTTTGTCGTCTCAATTATTGATTTAATAATATAAAATATTATGCAGATGATACTGTGACAATAATTGAATCAATAATATGAGAGATATGATGCAGCAATTACTATAGCAATAATTGAGTATAACTGAGTGACTTCTTACGTAAGCATCAATAATCAATACCGTGTGCTACTATGCAACCACGTGTATTACTGTACTTTTACTACCGGGTAGTACAACAGTTTAACTGTAAAACTTTTGTCGTTATTTTTATAAAAAGATAATTATGTCATTTTCTAAATACGACAATACTTCTGTTGTGGGGTCCACCAATGATTGTGCCATCGTACGAATATTCCCTATTAAAATGAATATTCCCCGATCAATCGAATATTTTATTACAACTTGCATACTTTGCAAAATTTATAAATATTACCCACAACTATAACATTATTTCAAATCCACACCATAATTTAAAAAAAATATTTCGAGAGAATTAAATTTTTATTCATAAAATTTGGGGTCTTACAATCGCCCCTCCTTATGAAATTTTGCCCTCGAAATTTACGTACGTACCTGGTATGTCGAACAGGTGAGGATACCTCGTCAGATTCTAACTCTTGAGGTATAACCTTTGAGCGTAGAATATGATCCTTCTTACCCAAGATTTTAACACGTATCTCCTCATACGTTAAATCCTCTGCTATTTCGTCTAGTTCCAATTCAATAATGTGGTTCGGGTCGTCCACATATTTACGTAACATCGATACCTGAAAAACGTTATGAACACGCAACATACTTAGTGGTAAAACGAGTCTATAGGCCACAGTTCCTACTCGATCGAGGATTTCGAATGGCCCAATTAAATCGAGGGTTGAGATTTCCTCTATTCATCGAGTCTTGCTTCTAGAATAACGCCTTCTTGAACCTTCTTCTTCATATTCATCAGCTCCGGGTCTGTAGCTTGAACGGCTTTTAACTTTATTGATTAAAGTCGATTCTACTCGTATGTTCGATATCACCACGTGGGTCTTTAGAGTCTTTAACTCTATCTTCATCATTTGTAAGTTATACGAAATGTGTTTTTGTGTTAACAACGTCGCACTTGTAAACACATACGATCTTCTACTCAATGCATCAGCTACCACGTTCGTTTTTTCCACGATAATATTGAATGGTATGGTCGTAATTTTCAACAGCTCGAGCTAATGTCTTTGGCGCATTATACGTTCGTTTTGGTTGAAAAAAATATTTAAGGGTTTTAGAAATGGGTTTTGTACTAGGTCAATACAAAATTTGATTTCACGCTCTAGGGTAGGTCAAGAAGTCTTTAGGGAATACATCAGGAAATTTATTAACAATAGAAATATTATTCAAAACTATGACCCTCATCCAAGACTTGGATAACACGTCACATTGATACCTATCAACTTGCCATCGCATTCACTTGCCACGCCTACGTAAAGTCCGGCTTTGCATTCCACACAAGGAAGTCACCAGCGAAAGGCTCAGGGCTCTTTACTTATAGCTTAATATAATAGTGATTGACTTTAGTGGTTTGGTTGCTTGAATTCGTATAACAGGTTGGTTAGGAATATGAAAGCTAACAACCTTACGAAAATAATCAATTTTGGCATGATGAGTAGTTAACCAATCGATTCCTAAAATCACATCAAGGGCAAGTATTTTTAAAGAGATAAGATCGACAGGTAACGTGAAAGTGTCGATTTGAATCAACAAGATTTATAAACAGTGGAGGTAACGAAGGTTTCTACTAACGAAGTTTCAACCAATAAGTCAAAGTCTAACTTCTCTGGGGTCAAATTTAAACGTGGAGCGCAAGCAAGAGAGATAAAATAATGGGTAGAACCGATATCTAATAAGGTATAGACTTCGCAAGAATTTATAATTAACTAACCCGTGCTAACTTCGTTCGAGTTACTCGCTTTTTGAGAAGTCACGAAAAATGCTCTTCCTGAAACCACCGACTTTGTTGTGTCTGTATCCACCTTTGGTGCCACTATCCCAGCTGGACTTGATTTCGCTACAGGACAAAATCGAGCTATATGACCGTCTTTTCCACACTATCTATATGGAGAGAAAGTGGAGATATATTCAGACCATAAAAGCCTCAAATATTTCTTCACCCAAAAGAAACTCAACATGCGGCAACGACGTTAGCTCGAGCTGTTAAAAGATTATGACCACACCATTCAATACCATCCTGGAAAAACAAACGTGGTAGCTGACGCGTTGAGTAGAAGATGATATGTAGGAACGAGTGTGATGATGTCAAGTATACGCATAGAACCAACTTTAATCGATGAAGTTAAAGTTGCTCAAGCCACAGACCCGGAGCTAATGCGTATGAAGAAGAAAGTACAAGAAGGTGCTATTCCAGAAGCAAGAATCGATGAAGAAGGAATACTTCGAGTACACTCCACACTTTGTGTTCCTAACTACTCGATTTGAAGTACAAGATCATGATGGAAGCACATAATACACCGCTTGCAATCCATCTCGAAGTACCAAATGTATCGTGATCTTCTACATACATTTTGGTGGAATAATATGAAGAGAGAGATTGCAAAGTTTATCTCGAGGTGTTTAACTTGTCAACGTAAAAGGCGAGCATCAAGTGCCTAAGGGTCCATTGCAACCACTTGAGATTCAAAATGGAAGTGGGAACACATTACCATGGATTTCGCTACTGGGTCTTCCCACGGCTTCTCAAGGAATAAATGTTATTTGGGTTATTGTTGATGATAGATTAACCAAGTCCCGCTCATTTCTTGCCGATACGGGAGACTTATTCCCTTGAACGTCTTGCTCATATGTATGTAAATGAGATTGTGAGATTGCATGGCATGCTAGTATCCATAGTTTCTGATCGTGACCCAAGATTCACTTCATGATTTTGGGTTAGCTTGAAAAAAGCTATGGGAACGGATTTACGATTCAGTTCGGTATACCATCCTCAAACAGACGGACAATCAGAGAGGACTATTCAAACTCTTGAAGATCTATTAAGACTCCGTGTCTTAGACTTCAAAGGGAGTTGGGATAAGTATTTACCATTGGTGGAATTCTCCTATAACAATAGTTATTAGGCAAGTATATGTGTGACTCCATTCGAAACATTGTATGGACGAAAGTGTCGCTCTCCAATTTGTTGGGATGAGGTGGGTGAAGCAACATTGTTGGGACCCGAGTTGGTATGTATGACTACGGAAAAGATCCAAATGATTCGACAACGTATACAAATGGCACAGGATCAACATAAGAGTTATACGGATCTTCATCGAAAGGACGTGGAATTTAGTATTGGGGATCATGTATTGTTGCGTGTTGATCCATGGAAGGGAGTTACAAGATTTGGGAAAAGAGGAAATGTGGCCTATAGACTCGCGTTACCTCCAAGTATGTCTCGTGTTCATAATGTTTTTCACTTATCTGTTCTTCGTAAATATGTGAAAGACCCGAACCACGTTATTCAGTTAGAACCGAATGAGATAGCCGAAGACTTAACGTACAAGGAGGTACATGTCAAGATCTTGGATAGGAAGGAGCATGTCCTACGCACAAAGGTTATACCACAAGTCAAAGTTTTGTGGAGGAACCATGCTATAGAGGAAATGACCTGGAAGTTGGAAACGGAAATGAAAGCAAGGTATCCTCACCTTTTCGAAACACTAGGTACGTACGTCAATTTCGAGGATGAAATTTCATAAGGAGGGGAGGTTGTAAGACCCCAACTTATTATTAAATGAAATCGAATTTTCTCTATTTATTATAGTAAGGGTTGATTTGATTAATGTGGTTAGTTATGGGTAAAATGCGCAAAAATTTCAAATAAGCAAGTGGTTATAAAATATTCATTGTTGTCGGGGAATATTCGTTTAGTCATGGAATATTCTTACTGTCGGGGAATATTCGTACGACGACGCAGCCTTATGTGGGCCCCATAACGGAAAACGAAACGACAAGTATAAGTTGTTTTTAAATAACGACGTAGTTGTTACCGTTAATACTGTTGAAATACTCGGTGGTTAAAAACATAGTAGCACACGGTATTGCACCAATTATTGATTCTTACGTAAGAAGGCACTACTCAATAATTGTTACAGTAATTATTGTTCAATATTTTATTTTATTGATTCAATAATTGCTACGTTGATATTTTATATTATTGTTGTTTCAATAATTGTCACTACACAGTATTTTCCTTTATCGGAGCAATAATTCATATTATTTGAATAATATTATTAGATAACATTATTGGCAATGTCTAGAAAGTTCTGTCTAAGGAGAGGTTTGGTCACCTAATTGTGCGCCAGTAAGGAGAAATCCTTATTGGAAAGTCCCTCTTCCCCGGGAACTACTGGTCACCAGATTGTGATTCTATAATATTATATGTGAATAATTAATTATTGATTTATATGATAAGAAAAATATTCATTTTATGTGGATATAGATGGAGAAAATTTTAAAGTGACAATTGTTGAAAAATTGATATTTTATCTTTTCTAATAGATAATTCATTTAAATATATTATTATATTTTACTAATATAATAATGGTGATATTTTTACAATAAATATGGAATATATGAGTATATGAGGAGGAGGAGTATTTTTGTTACTAAAAATATTTCAAACATGTTAAACATGTTTGTGGACCCCATTTCTCGACCGAAATTTGATTATAGCTTTATAAAATCGCTTCTTGCTTGTGGATTTCATTAATTTTGTTTGGAATTTAGAAAACTTAAACTTACAAAGTTGTAGAGAATGGAATTTCCTATGAAAAAAGACATACGGTTCAATTTTTCCGATAAAAGGGCTATTTATTATGAATTATTGAAGTTTCAAGTTCCGTAATAATTGATTTTTGAAGTTTTAAATATTTTTTAATAAAACATTTTTACACTTTTGTGGGCCCCATTTGCACATGTTAATGGTGAATTCGAGATATTCAAAAGTGGGCGTAGGAAAATTTTAATAAATAATAATATTTTATTAAATTTTCTGCTTTGGTGTTCTAAGCATTTTCCTATAAATAGGGTGCTTAGGTTAGAATTGAAAATCACACCAGAAATTGAAATTTTCTCTCTCTATATTATTGAGCGTATTCTTGTTAGTATTTTGATACTTTGAGTGTTGCTATATACTTGGTGCAAGTTCCTTCAAATAAGTTATATCCGATATTCCAAATGTAGTACTATTTTTTCGAGGTAAGGGATGTTATATTTTTTTTTAAATGATATTATTTCTTCTAATATCATTATGTCGGATTATTGGTAAGATTTTTCTTGTGAAATTCTTATCCTTTAGTGTCGGGGTACTATTCACGTATACGGCACTATTCACGAATACGGCACTACTCACAGAAAAATTAAATTTTCGTTTTTTATCCAAATATCTATTATGGATACTAGCTTTGATTGTATCCAAGGTTTGATTATTCTTTAATTTTACTCCACTATGTTTATTTATGAAGTATTTTTGAACTCGGATTGTTTAAAGTACGAATCCTTAATATTTGTTCTTTTATTTCATTGGATTCGTTTTTTTTAAAATATTTTTCATCATCCTCAGTCCTAAATGACGATATTACTGAATATCTTTGGCCTGTAGTGCAAAGATGAATAAATTTTTTATGAATATCTTTGGCTTGTAGTGCAAAGATGAACAGTGTTGAGATGAACATGACTAATCGATGAATATCTTTGGCCTCAGAGTGCAAAGATGAATATTTGATTCAAGATGAATATCAATGATGTTACAGGATAAAATATTGATGATGGACTTTTAAATTCATAGATTATAGTAGATTTCATTCTCTACGTAACTCATCTATGAATTATTATTTTCATCGAATATTGATCCAAAACTTGTTGTCTATTGTATTTTATCGATTTTTCTCGTTAATGACTAACGATAATTTGTTCTATATTATCTTAGTCATAATATTCTTTACTGGGCTACTTGAGCTCACCCTTTTCCTTTTTATTCCATTTTTCTTCTCAGGAGGCGAGAATGTAGCGAGTTCTAGTCGGGGTGTGGAATGATGGTTCTTGAAAGTTGTCTTAGTAGTCCTCACCATTTTTTGTAAAATAATGTATCAATAATTGTAATGAGAACTTATTTGGGTGTGAATATTGTCTAGATAGAAATATTTGTATTTAAACTCATAGTTTATATGTTGTATTAATAAGGTTGTAGTTGTTTCTGTACCATGTTATTGACGACTCAAAGTGGGTGATGTATACCTATTTTGGGGGCGTCACAGTTGGTATCAGAGCTTAGGGATATGATCTCTGGCGAAGATCGGGGAATAGAACTGGAAGAGCAACGGTTCTTGGAAGAGCGTTTATCGTGACTAGTCAAAATGCGAGGAACCCAAATGAGGTGATCACGGGTAAGCTAATCATAAATTCTTGCAATGTTTATACCTTACTAGATACCGGTGCTACCCATTCATTTATCTCTCCTGCTTGTGCTCAACATTTAAACTTAACTCCGGAGAAATTAGACTTTGATTTATCTGTGGAGACTCCGTTAGGAGAAACTTTCATCACATCCACTGTTTATAAATCTTGTTTGATCCAAGTTAGCACCATCACATTACCTGTTGACCTTATCTCTTTAAAGATACTTGGTTTTGATGTGATTTTAGGGATTGATTGGTTAACTACTCATCATGCCAAAATTGATTGTTAATTACTCATCATTCTTTTGTTGAGGGGTCAAATCGACCATGAACTTATACTAGGTTATACAGCCTCTACCGTAAACCTTTATTACTCGGTAAGTTTACAATCACAAAGAAGGTAAACTACCTCTTCCATACGTAGGTGATCAACCTAACGTATCACCCCATTTCAGGGCATGTTCACCTCAGACTTAGATTCTGCACCAAAGCAATTTGGTTTGGCATAGCTCATCAAAGAAAGTTCAATTTTCTTTTAATCATAACATACCATTCGTCTTAGCCAAATCAAGTAGCTTAGACCATACCAATAAATTGGACATCAACTTGAATCATTCATCTAGTCAACTTGCTTGACATCGACTACTTCTTTAAATTCTTTCACAATACATCAAAACATTCCATGACGTCATGATACCGCACTTTTCACAGTACGTTGAGGACTTCGTCAGTTTATGACTTCATCACTATGCATCATACCATGGTGGGTTGTTGATCCTAAGATCAAATCCAACATCAGGTTCAATTACATTAATAACTCCATCCTTTTACCATCTTTGCATCAAATGCACTGATGATATAAAATTCATTTTGATATTTTAAATCAATTTCTGTCTAGCCGAATCAACTAGCATAGACATATCAAGAATAGTTCTTTTAAAATCCATTGGTTCCAAAAATTGAACCAATTCTTTCATTTTCCAAAACGCGCATACATAAGCACAATTTCAAGAAATTTCGAAATCCAGCATAGCTAGATGACTTGGAATATCCTATTCTCCATCTTCCTTCATTGTCTTACTTGCGACAATACTTAATCTTCTCTAGCACCTTCAATGCTAAATCTACTGAAAATACTTACTTTCAGTCTAAACATTCCTATACCTTAGTATAGTTCATCAACTTACCACACTTTATGTGTTTAGGAACTTTCCACAACCATATGTGTTTAAGAACTTATCTTCGCAATATGTAATCCAAGAACAAATCAAGGACTATCCATATGCTTAGGGCTCAAAAACATAGCATATAACTATGAGTCACAAACTTTTCATAAGTATGAGTTTCAAGAACTCGCACCTACCTTATCGTTCTCTACCTATCAAGTATATACATGAGAAAAGATTCACCTTCTCGTCACATACATCTTGACAGCGCGACCAATTTCAATGATTATCACTGTAATAAACTGAGTGGTTGTTACACCAAAGCATAAACCTCTGCCCATACAAAGATTCATACAACTCAGCTATCACATGAGTCCTCAATCGAAATCTTACAACTTTTAACTTTCTCTTTACTTAATACAAATTTTCTTTAATTCGTATGTTATCCTTTACAACTCAATCTGAGTTCTTCTTCCCGTACTACTTCGTAGTACCATTCATTCATAGCATTCGCTATAAATCATCCATCGCTTAATGTGATCATCTCACATACGATTTACTATGATCACGTGGTGATCTTCTTATCCTTCTCTCTAAGATTATAGTCTTAGGTACTCATACCTAAGATTTATAACCTATCAGCTCTGATACCAACCTGTAACGCCCCAAAATCCGGTCTATCTTTACACCCTGATTCCGTACGTCACGAGTACATCATTCATCCAAACATACATCATTATATACTGAAATATAATAACATACATTCTAAATTCCCAGGTTCTAAAACCTTATAACCTTTCTCATTACAAATAATGATAATTACATTATTCCTTTCATCTTACAAGAGTGACTTTTATCCGCCACCAAGGATACATAACAATTCATTAAACTAGTCTATAGTTTAATTTTCATCTTTCTACATTACAAGTCTTCACTTGATCTTCTTGATCATTCACATTCTGAATGACACATCATCTGGATACTGCCACTTTTGATCCTTACGTAATCCTTAAGTTCTTCTAACATCGTTCATTTGAAAAATGTTTTTATTTAAAGAAAGTGTGAGCATTCAATTTCTCAGCAAGTCTTAGCAGTTGAACAAACAACTTCAAGAGTTTAACATTCCTTTGGAACTTTGATAACCGAACAAAGGTTATGAAGCAGCTTGAACAATAGGAATAATCTCGATTCCTATCATTTTAAAACATTAGTCACATTCACTTTGAAATACTTTCATTCTCTACTATCTTTCATACACATTCTATCTGGCTAGAATCAATAGCACAGACTTAACAATAATGGTTCATGTATAAACAGAACATTCTCTTATTGAACAGTTCAATCATAGAACAGTTCATATCATAGAAACACCAAAGTGTTCACATTGTGGCACCAGGCCTCATACATTCTACCACCTTGTACAAATATCACACATTTGCACATAGACAGAACTTCTCAAGTTCAACATCTGAGAAGTTTTAGAAACTAGCATTCATTTAAAATATGAATAAAGTTAGGAAACTTGTCTTACGCGATGTGACTACCATGTACTTACGCCGAATCGCTTCATTCCAATCCCTATAACACATAAGGAAATAACACATACACCAATTAGTCATATACTTGACTTACGCATTGGTTTACTTAACTTTACTTCTTAGGGTTCGCGTTCTTACAAACTAAGTTTACGCGACCAACATCCTTTACCGGTTAACGGCTTCATGACATACAGAGATGTCTTACTCAAAACATTCATCATCTTTGATGATTTACATTCTTATCTTCTTCTTATAACTTCTCTAGGACTCAGCACACATCGCTTCTCTGCTGGTAGTCCATATGGTACTCTGAGTGGTTTCCCATAAATAACCAACAAACAAGTTCCCTTCTCATCTACACTGCCATCATAGTGAGTTAGATCGGTTTGCCGGCCAGATATACCTTCGCCTCTCCTCAAGGAATTGTTTAGCCCAGCTCCCATATGTCAACCATCAAAGGTTACGATTGTACTACAACCTAACTCATCTTAACTTATCCGAACTATCAAACTATAATGTTCGTTAAGTCAAATTCTTATTCCTTATGGCTTTTTGATAATCAATGTCATACCTCAGGATTCATTCATCATTGTCTAAGTCATACAGACTTTTTTATGCTCAAAACAATCATTCAATATTCATTCTACGCATATATAGCGTTAAGCATTTTACGTTACCTTATTCTTATCTCACAACGTCCGGTTCATTCGACTCGGAACGTCATCCTAGTTATACACATTAACTCGGCTTCTTTACGTTATACGTACTTGTCTTTAATTAAGCTTCTTTACCATTCACAGGTTTAATCATTGGTCTTGATTATCCTACGGTCAAACCATACATGGAGTGTAGGTTTTACCCGTTTAGTATTCGCGTACACTCAACCTTCACGTCGGTTAAAGTGTTCAACGCTTACATTTCATTCTAACATTCTCATCCGACTCATGTTCGGCTTTCATTAATCTTATTTCCGTTCACTACGGCATTCTTGATAATTCATATCTTAATTACTACCTTCGTCAACGTCTAAGTCATATAACCAGGGTATGCTTAGAACGTTCGTCCAACGCGAATACGATTTACGAGAATCGTTTACGTATTCAACGTTCACGTTGCTTGTCTCTTAATCTCTCATTACCATGTCATAACATCAAAATGTTATACATTGCTATCATCCATCAACGTCTAAGGAATCACCGTCATAGCAATCCCTCACATTCGATTCATTGCGACTACGGTCCCCAGCCATCGGTTCCGTAACCCGTAATTATATTCTTTTAATCTCGTTTAATCTTTTCGTTCGACCTTCATCAAAGGTTTAATACACTTGATTAAGTGTTACATTAGTTGAACATTATGTTCTTATTTCTTTCTTTCACATCCCCCAGAAATTGAGCATTTAAATCTCATTTCGGCATTGTCTCTCGCACCCGTCATTTGCCACCTTCCTTCAACAATCGATTCTCGCCAGATTTTACAAAATTTTCGCCATAACTTCGTTATAGCTCCATTTTAATTCGTTCTTCATGAACGTTTCTACCGTTCCCAACCAAGCAATAAGCATCTAACTTATACGCAATGGTTTTAAACTTGTCCATCAACAACAATTATACTACGATGGTTTTAAATTTGTCCATCAACAACGTTCTTCGTGTTCTTCGCGTGTTCTTCGTGTTCTTCGTTCGTTCTTTATTTTTAATCGATATTTTGAATTATGATTTTACTTTTTCTTGGAATTTGATGTTATAGAACATCATTCCTTACTTATTTAACCTACTTTCATTCATAAGATTCATTCTTGATCGCTTCAAAATCCTTACTTAATCTTATACTTCCTTAAGAAATTTATAAAATAAACTTCTAATTCTTATTTCTTCATTTTCTTACGATTTCAACCATATGAAATTATTATTAACATCTTTTCCTCCTTATTCTCATTAAGTTATGTTTTGAACATATTAAACTTAAAGAAAATTTAGAAGAAACTAGGATTCGGATTACCGTTCATCCTTAAATTCCTTCCATCGGACAAAGTTTGCTCACGAGCCAACTTTTCCTCTTTCTTCTTCTCCCTTTCATCTTCCATCCGAACTCTCTCTCTTTCTCTCTCAAGTATAGGATTTTCAAGAATCCAAATAAATGAGTTTAAGCTTCCTATTTATAGATTTTCAAAGCTAGGGGCATTTTGGTCTTTTCACACCCTAACCTCCTTACTATTCATTACTTAAGGACTAAGTTAACTTAGCCCTCAAGTTTGCTTAGCCCTTAAGTTTCAGAGTTCCGTCTTTTCGGTTTTCATCCTGATGCTTTTAAAATCATGCGATTCTCTAATCCAAATATTTTTGATATTTCGCTTTCCTTTACCGATTGAATATTACGATTCTTCTTCTGATTCTCAAAAAACCGAAAAACACTTTTTGACGTTAAGCGCTTTTCCTTCACGCTTTTACCCTAACGTAGTTAAACCAAAGAAAAGTACATAACAAGATTTTTTTCGTCTTTTTATTTTATCCGATTTTACGCGCTTTTTCGAGAAAAACTTTTATCGGCTTACTTAACTTTTCACAATATATTATCGTCAAATCTTTCGACGGAATGTCATTTCGACATACCGAACTCTCAAAACGACTTAGGTTATTCAAACCCTAACCCTTAGGGTTTCGTCGGGAGAATAGTGTCTATTTCGTCTTTTTTCCCGGAAATATTTTGTTTCCGAAAAATTTTTATTTTCGTCTTGAAAATTCTTACTCATTCAGTCTAGCTCGTAGCCAGAATTCTCTCGATTAATAATCATTCTAGGTTATAGAATGATTAATAAACACATAGCACAAAATAGTATTAATAAAAATTTATTTTATTAATAAATAATTCTTTAACTCTTAAATTCTGGACAATCCGATTTTTCGAGTTGTCACAACTTACCTTTGACTCTTTAATATTGTAAATTAAATGATAGGTGATGATTAATTATATTTATCTAAAATAAAAATATTTGACATATTAGATAGAATTAGAGGGAAAGTATATCGGAGAGGAGCCAAATATAATTTTCTAGAAAAAATTTTAAAAAGTTATTGAATTTTTCCACCTAAACAAACTTAAAAAAATTAACAAAAAAAGACGCTTCACAAAAAAAAACACCAAAATTACATGCCCTCCCTCAAGTATGCAAAGTTACATGTTATTTTTTTTAAAGAACTTATAAAATTATAATTTAATTTTAAAGATACATTTCATCGAATCCGGTTAACATGAAGTTTATTTTTTGGTAAGTTGGTCAATTGGCCAATAGAATACTGACACACATAGAGTCTCACCTGCGTGTCAGCACTCTATTGACCAATTGACCAACTTACCTAAAAATAAACTTCATGCTAACCACTTCTCATTTCATAGCTAAGTACGAAAAAGAGTCGAAAAGAGAACTAGGTGAGAAGCTAAAAAAATTTACTTTCAATCTGCAGTGCCGGCTGAAAATTTGTATTTAAACTTGTATCTAAAATTTGTCTTTCAAACTCATATCTAATGCAACTAAAATTTTGATGTATTTTCCATCTCCATATCACCATATGCTCAGTAGTTATACAGACTCATGCTTCCTCTATCCCTCCAAATTCCAATCTCCATTAAAGAGTACTTTTTCTTTCTTTCTTCTTTACCCATTTTTATTTTTTTTGAATGTTTTCATTATGCATGCATACATAATGTTTTCTATAAATTGATAATATGGGTTTCAAAATTCAACAGCAATTACAAGAGCATACATATTATTGCCTCATGATGACAGAACAAAAAAATCTCATAATCTACCTGCGTTCCTCTACATTACAAAATATTTCTTCTAATTTATACATCTTTTATCAATTTTTATCTGCATTCGAATATATTTCGTCACGCCCCGTGCTTAAAAATCTTGCTAGAAGATTAGCAACGAATAATCTGCTGCAACGGAAATTTCAGGCGTTTGCTGTAATTAATCCCGGAATATTGGTTGTGCAGTCCACTTGAGATGCAAATTTAGTTTTCCCGATTTAGTCCCATCTACATGGAAGGTCTCTGTGAATTCCCCTTCTAATATAACCCTAGTAAGTGTCATGATACATCTTCCCATTTTATCCTGAGACATTTAACTGAGGTTAGTACAACTGCAGGACAACAAAAAATATTCAATTCTATGAAGTTATCACACCCTTGATATCATATATAAAGTCCAAAGTTTTTGTTACATTTGTTATAGCAAATGTTACATGCGCCCTAGTCATGGTTGCCAGGAAGGCTGATTAACTTGGTACGCAGAACAAAATTGATTACGTGGTGTAGTGAAATTGCACGATTCATCCCATACATGTGTAAATTGGCCCAATAAGTATGTTGGACTACCTCCTTACCTAAAAAGTTAACTTATTAGGTTGAGAATGCACAATACTTATTAACACATCTATACTCTTGAATTTATATGATATGAGATTGATGTGAAATATCTCAACAATCTCCACTTTTCATTTGAATACTCATCATAAGTATCATACTAGAGTAGTCACCACTAATCACACTTTTTTTGAATTCTTCTAAATCTCCGCTCGACTCTAATATTACTCCATCACGACCGAGACAAACGTGAGAGTGCAACATTCGCTCCTTGTGAACCCTTCACCCTAAACAATTTTTTCAAAATCATCCTGAACAACTCCATCCGACCCAAATCATACTCCACCCGATTCAAATTATACTTCATCACAAATCCCATATATCTACATACTCCCTGAATTCTAATTTAAGTCGGCTTGGAAATTCGCGCCATCCCAACGTTTTCCATATAATATATATAATATGCATATATATTATATTTAACAGCAAGTCCCTTTCCTAATCACAGCTTGCTTTGGAATTCTAATTCCTTCTCAATTTTAGAAAACATACCAAAATTAAAAATACTCTTAATTTAAATAGGATAATCTCATGGGTTTGGACCCCACAAACCTAACAACCTCCATCTCCAAATCTATGAGAGGAGACTTCCACTGTGACCCCGTCACTTAAGAGTCCATCCTGACCAACTCCTTGCAAAACTCCATTTTATCGCGAGTTACAACCTTTGTCAACATGTCTGAGGGGTTCTTGTTGGTATGAATTTTTTTCACTTTCATTAATTCCTTTTCCATCACTTCTAGAAGCCAGTGATAACGAATATCAATGTGCTTGGTACGATTATGATAAGTAGCGTTCTTAATCAAGTCAATTGCACTTTGACTATCTCAATAAACCACATACTCATCCTGCGTCAAACCCAACTCTTGGAGAAACTGTTTCAACCATAACATCTCTTTTCCTGCTTCTGTAGCGACGATGTATTCTGACTCAGTTGTAGACAAAGCAACACACTTCTTCAACTTGGATTACCATGTTACAGCTCCCCCTGCAAAAGTTAACAAATACCCTGAAGTAGACATCTTCTCTCGTAACTCGCCATGTCTCGTCTCAGAAACCTCTAAGACTGGACTCGAACCACCAAACCCCAAACACAAACCGGAAGTAGCTTTCAAATATCTAAGAATCCACTTAACTGTTTCCCAATGTTCTCTAGTAGGATTTGACAAATACCTACTCACAAAGCCAACTGCATGAGCAATATCTGGCCGTGTACAAACCATCGCATACATAAGATTCCCTACAACAGAGGAGTAGGGAACTGCTGCCATATCATCTCTCCCTTCCTTAGTAGAAGGACACATGTGCTTTGTCAACTTAATATGATTGACCAGTGTTGTGCTAACTGGCTTAGCATCACCCATGTTGAACGGGTGCTATGTTGAACCTTGCAAGCACCCATTCAACATATTTCTCTTGTGACAACCACAACCTCTTGGTTTTCCTGTCGAGAACAATCTTTATGCCCAAAATCTGCTTAGTCGGGCTTAAGTCCTTCATATCAAAGGACTTCAACAACTCACCCTTGAGCCTGCGAATCATGTTAGTATCTTGCCAACTATCAACATATCATCTACATATAGCAACAAAATAACGAAGTTATCATCCGGGAACTTTTTGACATACACACAATTATATGCAACTGTTCTATTGTATCCTTGATCCATCGTGAATGAATCAAATTTCATGTACCACTACCATAGGACTTTTTTCAGGTCGTACAAACTTTTCTTCAACCTGCAAACTGTAACGCCCCCAAATTCAGGTCCCTTCGAATCCCGGATCTAGTCCGCCACGATACTACTATCGTTAAACCATTTATATCTTTTATTCATAACTTAATGAATATAACTTTGCTTATTACAATTTAAAAAATAAATTCTTTCCATTTTCAGGATCTGTATAATGACCCCAAACTTTTATAAGTTTCAAATCTTGGTCATTTACCATTCCTGTCTTACAACATATTCGATGTTATAAAAAATATGCGGAATAATTTAAACTTTTTCAATCTCCTTTGAAAAAAATCTTTTATTGATTTCTTAACTTAAATCAATTACATATCCTTGAATCAAATTATGTTATGATTCATTCTATTCAATTCATCAGATAAATTTTTACATCTCGATTCGAATTCCTCTATGCATCACATAGTACAACTTTACAACTCAACATGTATTACACATCGTAAACTACTATCATGTACATCTCCTAGAACCTAAACATGGTTCAAGAGCATATATTTAAATAAATCAATCAATCTCCTTTGATACTATTGAACTCTATCAATCAAGTAGCACGTAATCTTTACCGTGAGTCCTTAACCTGCAAAAATGGTTATTTGCAAGAGTGAGCTCGACAGCTCAGCGATTCTAATAGTTTTCATGCATCACATAGCATATAATAACATACTCAGTTCATGCATTCATAATCAATTAATATTTACTATGCATGTTACTTCTCACATAACAGGCATAGAGATTTACTTCACAAGTGTATCATCAAAGATTAACTTTCAAGTTTCATACATATCTCATATGCATTTCATATATATATACATCAACATTCTCATAGCATAATATAGCTCAACTAACAGTTATCGAATTCATATATCAAATAGTTACTAAAAGACTTGTCTGGCTCGTAGTTTATCAACTACAACTTAACTGCTTATAGTTATGTGCACTTCGTGTATTCCTACATAGTTATATAATCATGGATTTATATCCATCAGTCATACATTTCATATGCTCTTAATATAATAATAAATATTAAATCGTTTCCTAACTAGGTTTGTAAAACCTTCATTTCACTTTCTCGTCATACTCTTAGATTAGCTAGGTATGTATAGGTATACCTTAACCACCCGTACTTGACATCAACATTCATATACATTTATCACACACTTGACTCGCTATGTGTTCGACACATATTTAAAGTTTATAGATGCGTGATTTGTATTTTGCAAATCTTAATAAAACTTAACTCCTCCAGGTTTTATATAACCATTACATGCTCATATACTTAAAACATCAATTACGTCAATTATTATAACTTAAGACATTCATGCACACATATTTTAAGGTTCAGGTTAAAATTTGAAACAGTTAAGTAACACTACCTTGCATATAAGCAATTGCTGCATGGCTGATTTAATCCTAGGATGGGCGCAATGCAAGTACCCCCTCGCCGCACTGCATTGGAAACTTTATTTTCTAGTTTACACCTCATTACTTATCACGCTAACACATAACACATACACCCGTTAAGAGGTCTTGGTCCAAGTTTGGTGCCTCTTGTGTTTACTTCAAGTTGTTTTTACACTATAGCTTTATTGCCATTTATTTCACTGCTAAGCGATTTCATGCAACAAGGGTCTAATAACGTACTCCTCAAACCATATAACGATGTTAAACAACTTTCAATACGCATGCTCACATGTATTCATGTGACTAACATGGTTTATCATTTGAAAACTTACTTTTCAAACATGCTTGAATGACTTTTATTTTGTCAAACTAGGTGAGTGCACTTATCGGCCATGTTTAGTGACCTAAAAGATACTAACATGAAATCCTTATAAGTCCAAAATCTGAACAACACACTACTTATTGATATAAGTTTGCAAAAATATTCGAGTTTGCCTTTGAAATCGTTTTAAACCAAATCAAAGCAATCTAACACATACGATACAACTTTGAATCTTATATCATACATAATTAGACCTCATATATATGCTATCAAGAATTAAAGGTACACAAGTTTCGTCAAAGTTTGTTTTCAAAATCTTTATATATCTTCAGAAAATAATCATCTAGGCAACTCATGGTATGCAAAGGTACTCAAGACCATATGTCATACTTATTTATATGCATGACTAAGCCATTTAAACAAGCTACAAATATCATAATTCAAAAGACTCAAGGTTTGTCTAAACTTGTTTTTAAAATTTAAAGTTTTCTTAAAAAATATACTAAATCATGCTAAGGCAATTCCTTATAAGTAAGACAGCCTTAAACCACATGTAATACCTTTTGTTATCTATAACCAAGTTAAATCATCATGCTTGGAATAACATAAAGTTAGTACATCATTCTAGTGCATGGCGCAGCTGCGCTATATTATACTATGGGAGCGGCTCAACTGCGCTGCCCCATAGCATTCTCAGACACTACATCCTGCACAAATTGCTACTGGATGACCCTCTGAATGGGCGCGCATTAAGCATGCTTTTCCAGATATTTTCGAGAATGGCTCGCTTCAAAGCAGAATCCAAACCCAAATGCAAAATTCTTCATGCAACATACTTAAAATCAGCCACATGACTTTTATGCATGCATATAACACTTAACTAACATGACATCAATTCTCAAATCACATAAACAACCAATTTGATTACTCAAATTCAAGATTTTTTCTATTTTTCCATAATTTCACATGTTTAGTGAATTTCATCACCACAGATTCGTTTCTAAACCAAATTGGTCTGTTTAACTTCTGGTGTTATCACATTTAACTGTGTTATCAATATCTAACAACAATTCATGGATTACAATAATCCTTAGCCACCAATTTTTTGACTTAAAAGCAACTATTTCTTGACATTTCTAAGAAATTGTAAAACTTAGGAATCAAGAGCATATATGTTAGCATTATTACCTCTTGAATGCTTGCAATTATTAACTATAGCTCCCCAATTCTCCAATTGCTCCTCAATTCTCCAATTCCACTAACTCTCTATAACAAATGTTCAGTCACTCAACAAATGGGAAAAGAAAAGAAGGAGCTCTATTTATAGAGAATCATTGACCAAACAATACTTTTACCCATTGATTTAAACTAAAGGGAAGAAGAAGAAGCCATTATGTATTGAAGAGTTGGTCACCAACTCTCTCTTCCTCCATTTCTCTCTTCATCATCACCTCTACCAACAGTAATTGTGAATAGGATAGGCCAATGGTCTATACACGACTGTTATAATTAAAGAGACACTAATATTGGGACAAGCTCTATTCCTTCCTTACTTATTAGTAAAATGGTCCCCATTCTACTAAAGTTAATTCCTTTTTTGGCTTATTAAATCAATTGTAATGTGACTTATCATTACTACATTAAATTAAGTTATGGGTACATATACACACTGTCATGTATGTACCCCCACATATAAATGAGTATACTCATATCTTAAATATACTCCAATACATATAATCATGTACCTCAGGTACACTGAGTTAATTCAAATAATATTTTAATTGGGCTAAATATAATTCAATTGGGTGTTTTTAACCCATTATTTCTTATCACACATAAATATCACAATGATCAATATCAATCATTTATTCTCTTTCCATTAATTCTCTTTAATAATACCAGTTAAACCTCTAGTCTTGTTTAACTTTAATACTCCTGCCACACAAGGCTCATTTATCCCCCTTACTAGAGTTATATAACTCAAGCTCATAATCTCAACAATAAAGTGTTAGGTGTCTAGGCCACATTTGATTTTTTCCCAATTCCACATTATTTTAATATTCATTTAATATAAAGTTTGGGTGACACACTTTACCTTAATGCTAAATTATTTAGCTTACTTTAAATAATTGCACACTTGTAATATGTGGAACTACTATATTAGGTTTTATGAATTTTATACTCATAACACCTTTATTTAAGATAACCATTTTCCTTAAAATAATTAGTAGGTACAAAACTAGTTATTATACTATAATTCTTCAATTCCTTTTCTTCCATAAATTGCCCCAACACATTTTCAGTTAACCATAACTTAAATTTTAACTTAATGCATAAATCTCTAACCAATATCTATTTATAATTATATTGGTTCTCTTCTTTTATTAATCACTTATTCCTTCCATCATCTTATATAAGACACATATATTAATTCAACGTCTTATGTAAGTGAATTAATTCTTTTTATTCAATTTACCAACCTGCCACTGTCACACAAAATTTTATAATATAATATTCCATAATATCACTTAATTAACCAATATCCATTCCGGGTTAATAAATTAACTCTTATTCAAATCATGTTTTTGCTAACTTAATCCATTCATGGACAACTTAATCACCAATTATGACTTTTACTACACATATGAGTCCTTAATATTCATTTCTTGAAATTCAAATTCCACAACTTACTCATAACTTTCTACAGACCTACAGCAAATTGCTACCGGGTCATAAGTTTGAAGTGGTGCAAATTGTACACCTCAAATCCAGAGGCAGACAAGTTCTGCATTAGCATAAATAGAATCTACACTCCTAAATACTTTACATATACTTCATAAATGATAACTCATATAAAATCAATCTCTTCTTTGATTCCACCTCATCGATTACTATTTTCTTTAATAATTTAAAGATCAAGCTTCAAGTTTTAAACTCTACTTTTCCTTAATAGTTTAACCAACTATAAAATCTTATTTATGGGTTTCTTTCCACCAATAACAAAAATTCAATATATAACACATATATATTCTTATTCAAATCTGACACATCCTATAATAAGAATTCTATTTACTAAGTACTTATTTTAATAATTTCTGCAAATTCGGGTTATCACACAAACCAAGCGCTATTTCCCTTTAACTTCAAATCCCTCTGGCTACCCCATGTAGATTTCCTCATTCAAATCACCATGAAGGAATGTAGTTTTCACATCTAGTTGCACAAGCTCAAGATTCATACTAGCTACTAACCCCAATACCGCTCAAATAGAAGTTATCTTCACAATCGGAGAAAAAATCTCATCGAAGTCAATACCTTGCTATTGAGAAAAACCCTTGACGACCAACTGAGCCTTGTACTTTACTAGTTTTTCACTATCCTTTTTTAGCTTGAACACCCATTTATTCTTCAATGCTTTCCTGCCCTTCGGAAGTGTAGTCAACTCATAAGTGTGATTCTTGTGCGACGAATCCGTTTCATCTCGCATAGCTCTCAGCCAATTGCTCTTCTCCTTATGAGTCTTAACTTTCTAAAAATTCTTTGGATCCCCCTCCCAGATGAAAGATACCTAACTTATGTCACACATTCTCTCATGGATCTTCTTAGCTGTGGTTCTTCAATATCAAGATGAGTGGGCTGCCCCCCTGCTCAACACTCTGCATCTGACCCATAATCATCGTGCAAATCTATATCAGTCACATCTTCATTCTGACCTCCCTCTCTAATTATGGCATTCTGTAATGGCGAAGGAACTCCGTTGAGGTATGGAACTCTATTATCTCTGGGTTGTGTAATATTATCATTATTCCGGTGCTCATAAAACACCACATCTCTGCTTCTGAATAATTTTTTATGAACTGGATCCCATAACCTATACCTAAATTCTGCATCTCCATAGCCAACAAACACACATGAAGTAGATTTGTCATCAAGCTTCGATCTTTGTTCCTTGGGGATATGTGCAAAAGTCTTGCACCCAAATACCCTGAAATAAGAATACACTACAAAAAAATTAAGATATAGCGACGGTCGGCGACCGTCGCTGTGAGACCCCAAATTTTATGAATAAAGATTTAAATTTCTCGAAATATTTTTTTTAATATTATGGTGTGGATTTGATATAATGTTATGGTTGTGGGTAGTATTTATAAAATTTGAAAAGTATGCAAGTTGTTATAAAATATTCTTTCGGGAATATTCTTTTTGTTTGGAATATCCGTATTTACGGCAAGAATCATTGGTGGACCCCACAACTAAGTATTGTCGTAGTTAGAAAAATGACATAATTATCTTTTTATAAAAAATAACTACGAAAGTGTTACCGTTAAAACCGCTTGAACTACCCTAGTAGTAAAAGTACAAAGAATACGCTGTGGTTGCATAAGAGCACACCAGATTGATTATTGATGCTTACGTAAGAAGTCACTCGCTTATACTCAATTATTGCTACAAAGAATTGTCGCATCATATCTCTCATATTATTGATTCAATTATTGTCACAAAGATTATCTCGTATAATATGTTATATTATTAAATCAATAATTGAGACGACAAAGTTATTCATATTATTATTTTACAATATTGACAATGTCTAGAAGTTCTCACAAGAGAGGTTTGGTCACCTAATCATGCTACCAATAAGGAGAAATCCTTATCGAAAGCCCCTCTTCCTCGAACGACCTCGTTGTTAAATATTGTGAGTTATAATATTAATGATGAATAAGTTCGTGTTGATTAAAGATGAAATTGATAGTTCCATTGTGTTGGAATTATTAGTGTTAGTGAAATCGACATTTATTTCGATAATAATTGATGTCCTGGAGGTTATATCGACCAATCGGTAATTAACTGATAAATGAGCAATTAATTGCTATTAATTCACATGCTTATAACTATTTGTTCACATGTGTGTACTATTGATTCACATTCATTTACTATTAGGGGAGTTGGTGCAAGATTGATAATACTTGCATGACTAAGTTAAAAATGGAGGTATAGATGGAGGTACTATATATCGTAATTCATTTTTTCACATGTCTAGAAACTATTGATTCACATGATTTTACTATTGATTCACATGATTTACTATTAGGGGAGGTGGTGCAAGTTTGATAATACTTGCAGGACTAAATTAAAAATGAAGGAAAAGAGGAAGGTATTATACTCATAATATTTCGAGCCCCAAAACGCAATTATCGAAACTATATTTTCCTATAAATAGAAGCTCATTCTTCCTTTATTTCTCACCAATTCACTAAAGCTATAGAGCAATTATTATAGAGAAAGAAAGAGAAAGAAGAAGAGTCTCACTACCTCACTATTCCAAAGATCCAATTTTCTTCTAAGGTAAGGGGTATTATTCTTTCAGATTCATGAAGAGAGTTATTTTCCATTCTTCTTATTATTCCATTCTTTATTATTATGTTGAATAACTCGCTAATGTACCGCATACATGGTGAAATTCTTCTTCATTATTCCATTCTTTATTATTCTGTTGAATAACTCGTCTCATGCAAAAGTACCGCATACATGGTGAAATTCTTTGTTATTCCATTCTTTATTATTCTCGTTGAATATCCTCATTCTGTGTGGATTACGCGACATGACCCGGGTTCCATTCTTTATTATTCTCGTTGGAATATCCTCGCCTATGCTATTACGCATTTACCGTTCCATTCTTTATTATTCTCGTTGAATAACCCGTGTCACTATGCATTTATCACATTCTTTATTATTCATGTTGAATAACCTGATTCTTCGTTCTTTCATTATTCCATTCTTTATTATTCTCGTTGAATAACTCGCCTATGTGGATTACCGCATGCATGGTGAATGATCCTTCATATTCATTCTTTATTAAATTGTGGAAATGATCTGTCTACGTGGATTACCGCATGGCGGGTGAAAATCCATTTGCAGTTTCATATATTCTATTATACTCGTATGAGATATCATTTCTTTTGTACTCGTCATGGAATATCATTTTCTTTGGTATTTTTTTTTTACGAGTTACTATTCACGGGTTACTATTCACCCAGTTACTATTCACTCTAGTATTATTCACTTGGGTATTCGGGGCACTTTTTGTGTCAGAGTACTATTCACGAGTTACTATTCATGGGTTACTATTCACCCAATTACTATTCACCTAAAATATTATTCACTCTGTATTTTGGGGTACTTTTTCGTATGCTTGGGGTACTATTCACGGGTAGGTACTATTCTCAAGTACTATTCACGGGTACTATTTACCCAAAAAATATATTTTTTTTCTCATCCAAATTATTTTTGGTACATGAATATTATTCTTGAATTTTACTCTACAAAGCAAAGATCATGTCGACAATTTGACGTTATTATTTCCTCGGATAAATTAAATTATAAATCTTTAAAATTTATCCTTGAACTTGTTTTATTGAATTATTATGTCATTGTCATCATCATCATGCTTATATTGTGATGAAAGTCATCTTCGCTTACGTGCATAGATGGACTTGGTATGATTATGACCAGGATTATTCTAAGATAATCATGACCGTAATGTAACAAATGATGTGGTAAAAGTCCTCATCGGCCTGTAGTTCATCGATGGATAGTTGTTGGTATGATTATGACCAGATTATTCTAGATAATCATGACCATCGATGATTACATGAATATCCTCGGTCGTGGTGCAGTGGATGATTCGATTTTATTTATTGTCGAGTCTCAAATGATAAAGTTGATGAAAACTTTTTAAATCATAGTAAGATAGTAGATTTTATGCTCTACTCGACTCTTCTAATGGATTGCTTATTTCACCGCAGCTTGTTGATCTAAAACTTGTTGTCTATTGTATTCTATCGCTTGTTATATCGTTGGCTAAGGATAATTTATTCTCGCATTATCTTAGTCATAATATTTCATCGGGCTAGTTGAGCTCACCCTTTCTTTCATTGTTCTCTCTTCGTGAAATGAGAATATAGCCGGGACGAGCCTGGGGGAATGGAGTGATGGTCCAGATGATAAATGGCTTTAGTAGTCCTCACTATTCTACTAATAATGTGATAATAATTGTAATGAGGACTCCATTGAGTGTGGATATTGTCTAGATGACAATATTCTTGTTTAAACTCTCACTATGTTTTGTCGTATTTTACACGACAATCGTTGTATAATTAAGTTGTATTTGATTTATGTACCATGTATCCATGACTCAAGATGGGTGATGTATACCTGCTTTTGGGGCATCATAGCTTGGTATCAAAGCTTAGGATATGATCCTCGGCCGAGATGTGAGACAAGAACTAGGAGGGGAGAGACGGGAATTCTTCGCTAGTATGACCTACCTAAGTTTATTTGGTATTTAATTGGTCGATCGTAGTATAGGGATAATATGTGATATGTTAATTAACCCTTGTTTTGTGATAAAGTTTGAAAATGGCATCCAAAATGTTGAGATCAAGAATGAAGCACATGAGACCGCTGAGTCACCAACGATCAATACCTGTGATAATGTGCAACAGAAGACAATAATCCTCGTGTAAATAACAACACCGATCAAATGATGAACGATGGATGTTCGTGAGGCTTTATGCAATTCATGCAACATCGTAAGAGAGACTCTGCTCAAAATATAGGTGGAAATAATGGCAACCCACTACCGGTCACCGCTAAGCAATTCAAGGAGCCGGGACCACCGGAGTTTTTTGGGAAAGCCGTAACCACTTAAGGCGAGACGTGGTTAAAGCAGATCACCAAGATATTTGATGTCTTGGGATGCTCCGAGGAGCAAAAGGTTCCTTTTGCCACCTTTATGTTGCAGGTGAAGAGGCGATTATCGGTGGGAATCAGAAACGTACCAAACCGACGCGACTCAAGATGTCTTGGGAGAAGTTCCAAGAGTCGTTCAACGACAAGTACTTTCCCGAAAGTATTCATCACACGAAGGAGGTGGAGTTTATCAAGTTGAGCAAAACAATATGACCGTGTCGCAATACGAGGCTAAATTTGCGAGTTATCCCGGTTTGATCCCATTTGGTCGATAATGAGGAGCGAATGACGCTAATGTTTCTAAGAGGTTTGAAACCCGATATACGCCAATACCTCATTTCTCACAAACTTTGTTTATATTCAGATGTTGTGAATAGGGCTCGCTTATTGAGCGCGATAATGAGTCAAAGACAACCAAAAGGCAACGACCAACAACACGATAATAATCGCATCGGCAATGGCAACGCCATCGAACAATGATAACCATCGGGGGGAAATTATCATGCCAAGAATGGTAACCACTTCGGTGGTAATCATGGCCAAGATAATAGGAGTGGAAATTTCAAGAAGAGAAGGTTCAACAACGATGGAAAGACAAAGAAAGACCAACACCCATTTTCAAGGAAGGAGAACGACCACCAATCAGATGCTTCAAATGCGAGGGGGGGGGACATATCACCAAACTCACGTGATGCAAATTCAAAAGCATGTTACAATTATGGAAAAGAAGGTCACCTAGCCCGATTTTTGTCGTGGCACCAAAGTCAAGTCCAAATTGACTGGTGGGCACCAAAGGCGATACGGACAAAACAAAGTCGGGTTTTTCAGAAGAGAGCGTTTTTCATGACTTCTCAAAAAAGTGAGTAACCCGAACGGTTAGCACACAAGTTAGTTAATTATAAATTTTGCAAAGTCTATACCTTATTAGATACCGGTTCTACCCATTCTTTTATCTCTTTATAAATCTTGCTTGGCCAACGCTTAAATTTGACTCTCTTTGAAATTAGACTTTGACTTATCGTTGAAACTTCATGTTAGAGAAAACCTTCATTTCATGTGTTATCCAAGTCTTGATGAGAGTCACAGCTTTTTAAATGATATTTCTATCGTTAATAAATTTCCTAACGATTCTTCTCAAGACTTCTTAGCCTACCCTTCAGAGCGTGAAATCGAATTTTGTATCGACCCCAAAGATAAAACCCATTTCTAAAACCCTTAAATATTTCTTCAACTAAAATGAACGATAATGCGCCAAAGACGTTGGCTCGAGTCATTAAAGATTACGACTATACCATTCAATATCATCATGGAAGAGCGAACGTGGTAGCCGACGCGTTGAGTAGAAGATCGATGCGCTTTATGAAAAGCGCGTTGTTGTTAACACAAAACCCATTTCAGATAACTTACAAATGATGAAGATAGAGTTAAAGACTCTAGGACCCACGTGAAGATAACAAATATACGAGTAGAATCGACTTTAATCGATAAAGTTAAAGCCGCTCAAGCTACACACCCAGAAGTCGATGAATGTGAAGAAGAAGGTTCAAGAGGGCGTTATTCTAGAAGCAAGAATCGATGAAGAGAGAGAAATCTCAACCTCGATTTTATTCGCCCATTTGAAATCCTCGATCGAGTAGAAATCGCGGCCTATAGACTCGCTTTTACCGCCAAGTATGTCGCGGTGTTCATAACGCTTTTTTTTCACGATCGATGTTACGTAAATATGTGGATGACCCAACCACATTATTATTAATTAGAACTAGAGACGAGATAGCGTAAGATTTAACGATGAGGAGATACGTGTTAAAATCTTGATAAGAAGGATCATATTCAACACTCAAAGGTTATACCTCAAGAGTTAGAATCAAATGAAGTCAAGGTATCCTCACCTCTTCTAAGATACCAGTACGTATTTAAATTTCGAGGGCAAATTTCATAAGGAGGGAGATTATGAGACCCCAAATTTTATGAATAAAGATTTAAATTTCTCAAAATATTTTTTTATTTATTATGGTGTGGATTTGATATAATGTTATAGTTGTGGGTAATATTTATAAATTTTGCAAAGTATGCAAGTTATTATATAATATTCGATTGGCTCGTGAAATATTCTTTTTAACAGGAATATTCGTATTACGACGGCAAGACAATCATTGGTGGACCCCACAACTAAGTATTGTCGTAGTTAGAAAAAATGATGTAATTATCTTTTTAAAAAATAATCTAATAAAGTGTTACCGTTAAAACCGCTTGAACTACCCTAAGAGTAAAAGTACAAGAATACGCATGGTCGCATAGAAGACACCAGATTGATTATTGATGCTTACGTAAGAAGTCACTCAGCTTATACTCAATTATTGCTACAATAATTGTTGCATCATATCTCTCTCATATTATTGATTCAATTATTGTCACAAAGATCATCTCGTATAATATGTTATATTATTAAATCAATAATTGAGATGGTAAAGTTATTCATATTATTATTTGCAATATTGACAATGTCTAGAAGTTCTGCAAGGAGAGGTTTAGTCACCTAATCATGCTACCAATAAGGAGAAAATCCTTATCTGAAAGCCCCCTCTTCCTCGAAACGACCTAGTTGTTAAATATTGTGAATTATAATATTAATGATGAATAAGTTCGTGTTGATTAAAGATGAAATTGATAGTTCCATTGTGTTGAAATTATTAGTGTTAGTGGAAATCGACATTTATTTCGATAATAATTGATGTCCGAGGTTATATTGACCAATCGGTAATTAACCTGATATAAATGAGCAATTAATTGCTATTAATTCACATGATTATAACTATTTGTTTCACATGTGTGTACTATTGATTCACATTCATTTACTATTAGGGGAGTTGGTGCAAGATTGATAATACTTGTATGACTAAGTTAAAAATGGAGGTATAGATGGAGGTACTATACTATAATTAATTTTTTTTCACATGTTTAGAACTATTGAGTCACATGATTTACTATTGATTCACATGATTTACTATTAGGGGAGGTGGTGTAAGTTTGATAATACTTGCAGGACTAAATTAAAAATGAAGGAAAAGAGGAAGGTATTATAATCGTAATATTTCGAGCCCCAAAACGTGTAATTATCAAAACTATATTTTCCTATAAATAAAGCTCATTCCTTCATTCATTTCTCACCAATTCACTAAAGCTATAGAGCAATTATTATAGAGAGAAATTATAGAGAGAAAGAAGAAGAGAAGTCTCACACCTCACTATTCCAAAGATCCAAATTTCTTTTAAGGTAAGGGGTATTATTTCTTTCAGATTCATGAAGAGAGCTTCTTTATTCCATTCTTATTCCATTCTTATTATTATGTTGAATAACTGCCTATGCGGCAAGTACCGCATACATGGTGAAATTCTTCCGTTATTCCATTCTTTATTATTCTCGTTGAATAACCTCGTCTGCAAGCGATCATCGCATGCCCGGTGAATTTCTTCTGTTATTCCATTCTTTATTATTCTCGTTGAATATCCTGTCCGCGGATTACGTATGACCTGAATTCTTTGTTATTCCATTCTTTATTATTCTCAATATCCTGTCCGGGAATTCCATTTCTTTATTATTCTATTGAATAACTCGTCTGCGTGCGGTTCTATCGCATACATGGTGAATTCTTCCGTTATTCCATTCTTTATTATTCTGTTGGAATAACTCGTCTATGTGGATTACCGCATGCATGGTGAATGATCCTTCAGTATTCATTCTTTATTAAATTATGGAAATGATCTGCTTACGTGGATTACCGCATGGCGGTGAAAATCCATTTGCGCTTTCAGATATTCTATTATACTCGTATGAGATATCATTTCTTTTGTACTCATCCATGGAATATCATTTTCTTTGGTATTTTTTTTTACGAGTTACTATTCACGGGTTACTATTCACCTAAGTTACTATTCACTCTAGTATTATTCACTCAGTATTCGGGGCACTTTTCGTGGTTTGAGTACTATTCACGAAGTTACTATTCATGGGTTACTATTCACCCAAATTACTATTCACTCTAAATATTATTCACTTTCTATTTGGGGTACTTTTCATGTCGGGGGTATTATTCACGGGTACTATTCCCAAGTACTATTCATGGGTTACTATTCACGGGTACTATTTACCCAAAAATATATTTCTTTTCTCATCCAAATTATTTTTGGTACATGAATATTATTCTTGAATTTTACTCTACAAAGCAAAGATCATGTTGACAATTTGATGTTATTGATTTCTCGGATAAATTAAATTATAAATCTTTAAAATTTATCCTTGAACTTGTTTTATTGAATTATTATGTCATTGTCATCATCCTCATGCTTATATTGTGATTAAAGTCATCTTTGCTTTACGTGTATAGATGGACTTGGTTGGTATGATTATGACTGTGATTATTCGGATAATCATGACCGTAATGTAACGAATGATGTGGTAAAAGTCCTTATCGCCTGTAGTTCATCAATGGACAATTGTTGGTATGATTATGACCAGTGGATTATTCTAGATAATCATGACCATTGATGATTACATGAATATCCTCGGCCGTGGTGCAGGATGATTCATTTTATTTATTTATTGTCGAAGTCTCAAATGATAAAGTTGATGAAAAACTTTTTAAATCATAGAAGATAGTAGATTTTATGCTCTACTTGACTCTTCTAATGGATTGCTTATTTCACCAGCAGCTTGTTGATCTAAAACTTGTTGTCTATTGTATTCTATCGGTTGTTATATCGTTGAAGGCTAAGGATAATTTATTCTCGCATTATCTTAGTCATAATATTTCATCGGGCTAGTTGAGCTCACCCTTTCTTTCATTGTTCTCTTCAGAAATGAGAATATAGTCGGGACGAGTCTGGGAATGGAGTGATGGTCCAGATAAATGGCTTTAGTAGTCCCTCACTATTCTACTAATAATGTGATAATAATTGTAATGAGGACTCCATTGAGTGTGGATATTGTCTAGATGACAATATTCTTATTTAAACTCTCAGCTATGTTTGTCGTATTTTTACACGACAGTTGTATATAATTAAGTTTGTATTTGATTTATGTACCATGTATCCGCGACTCAAGATGGGTTATGTATACCGTTTGGGGGCATCACAAATTATAGATGAAAAATGACCGCTATATCGATCTCATCTGACGATCGGCGATCGTCGCTATAGGTGAGATTTGGCGAATGATCTACTACGACGCTCTCCACCATCGCTATAGGTGAGCTTTGGCGCGAATGTGAGGTGTTTTGCTACGGCCGTGGCCGTCGCAATAGATGTTTTGGTGCCAAAAACTTTTGCCTTTAGCAACAGTCCTGTTCATCGCTATATCTTTTCCAAAATTTTAAAGAACTTGATGTTCTTATACAATATTTCTTATTTAATTTTACCTGTTAAGCATAACTACATTCAACCATCCAATATGAATATAACATTTACAACTAAAAGAACAAAACAAATAAAGTCTATTAATGTATAATATCATCTAAATATACATTACCATCCAAAATACTGTTACTATGTATCAAAACAGTACATAACCAATAGCACATTTAACATATTTTCAGTATCACATATAACAAATTTTCAACCAAAATAGTGTTACATATAACAAATTTCCAGCAGCACATGTAACATATCTCTAACAGCACGAGACATGTCACAAGTCTTCTATAGAATTATTTGATCCACTAATATCACCATTATCTCCTTCTAGGAATCGATCCTACAACTTAATTATCAAGTGAACTTGTTAATCCATACAAACAGCGTGATAGTGCAAAAATTTCAAGTATAAGTGGAGTGAGAGAGCAACACCTGATTGTTGGAATGAGCATTTGGAACTAATGACGACTTCATAAATTCTGTCATCATTGATAATATTTCATCCACTTTCCTTGCAGTGTCATCTCCTTTTTCCCGCACCTTTTTCAACTCAGCTTTCAATTCTTGATTCTCACGTTGTACCTCATTATTCATAAAAATTATCAGGCAAGTTTGCAAATGATGGAAATGATGACTTGAACTTACGGAGCAAACCATCAAAGGACACATCAATCCATTTGCTAACATTTTTCTGATTGAAAAGCCATACAACGAATGAAAGGACTGTCTCATTTTCACATCCAGGATATAAAGGTTGATTGGCCTCTGACATGTACTTTTGGTATTTTGAAGCTTCAGCCGACGATTCCACACCGTGATCCCTAAATATATCATTTATCATCTCAGGCATACGATGATCATCTTCGGATTGTGATGGTTCGTCGTGAACATCATCATTGCTCACATCCCTGACAATCTCATCTTCCCCTTGATGCACCCAATTCGTGTAGCCAAACATAAATCCATCACAAATAAAATGTTCACGAATAGTTATTCGAATCTGGTATCTTCCATTCACACAATTCTTACATGGACAAGGAATTCTTCCCGTGACCATGCCCACTTTTTCAAAACCAAAGTTCAAAAAACTTTCTAGGCCTGCAAGATATTCTCTAGAATATCTTGGTAATTCCATCCACCCTTTATCCATGATATTGTGTCCCTAATTCAAATTGAACAACCATATCATCTCTAACTAATTAATACTATGATTATAATAAATAGTATTTGAAACTATGAAATAAGACACATAGTGTAAGAATGCGTTGGAAAAATTTTCGTGAATATCTTAGAATGCTTTCGGCCTGTTGTTGTGAAACTACGAATTCAAAAAAGAAGAAATATATACAAAATTCTAACACATACAATTCAAATTTCAGTAAGTAGAGTCGCACTATAATCTAATTTCCTAAAATATATACTCCATATGGTAATCCCTATGGTGATGTTCTTTCCAATAAAACACATGCACACCCTAGTGAGATGGATATGCATTATTACATAATAAAATATTTGCATAAGAGGCAACAATTTTTAATGTTTAGCAATTAAGGAAACTAAAAACAAACAACAAATTAAGAAAAAAGAAACAGAAAAGCATCAGTGATGCAAGCAGGCCTATATATACTATACATACTTTTCTTGCTAATACTAAGAGCCACTTGTTACAGTAGTTTCCGCACTAATAACACAACTACAGAATAAAACATCATGTTCTAAGGCCCAAAAAAGTTGAGTTACTCATACATTACTCATCATAATCATAAGATAACATTATGTTCAGCACCATAACAGAATTATCTAAGAGAGATATTAACAGTCAAATTGGAACTTCATAGACAATACCAAAACACCTTTCAGAATGCATATTGAATTGAACTATCATTTTTTAAATAAAATACAGATATTAATTCACAACTAGAACTAAATAAAGCAAATGACAAAAAGATATTGAAAGAATGTTAATGGACTAACTTGACTAACTCCAACATGATAGGCTAACAGTAAGTGTCAATGATATTGTTGTTTAACCCACGATTTATTACTTATCGACCGTTGCTAAACAAAGGCATAAAGCATCTGATAAATAACTTGGAATTAAATAAAAATAATTATACATGAAGACACAAATTATTTGTGATAACGCAAAATTGAAGCTCCAACATAACTCAAATAAGTTTCAAATTAGCTCCAAAAGTAGGAAAACAAAAGAAAGTTATTTTGTAAAATAATATATATACTATTCACAAACACTGCAAATGCAGATGAAAAACAAACAAAGACCTAAACAAAAAAAACATGTCTGCTCACACCAAAAACTTAAATTACTCAATTTGAAACCAATATCAGAAACCAATTATTGCTTTAAATTATTTTCTAAAACAAATCCATATGAAAAACTGATTTTTTTTCTTTTCCAAACAACAATAAAATCAAACTAATCAAACTAGGGATTGGGGAACAGATGATATACAAATAGCATTGAACATAGCAATTAACCCAAACAATAAATCGATATATTTGGCTTCCATGCACAGTCAATACAGTCACGTAGTGAGCCAGAAAAATAGGGAAAATAGGGAATCACCTACAGTCGTACAAGTCACTAACGGAGGGCTCAATAAGGCGACTAGATCATGTGAGAAGGAGACCAGAGAATAGATCTTGTGAGAATGGGTGAGGAGATGGCTGATTTAACTGAGGAAAGAGATGGCTGATTTAACTGAGAACGGGTGAGGAGCAGAGAAGAGGAGGAAAAGATACAACCTTTGTAATCGGAGGAGCAGAAGAGAAGATAGAAAAGAATATGGGTTCAAATCAAAATAAGGGTTCATATACGACCATATAATTTGGGGCGATGTAATTGGGGGAAATCACTGGGAGGGATTTGTACGCGCCAAACTAAGCCCAAAAATGATCTGTAATGACGGACAGAGTATGACCCTCGGAATAAAAGACCTATACCGATGGTCAAAGCATGACCGTAGCTATTGTCACACTATAGCGACATTTCCACCTCGACCGTCGCTATAGGGCGTCGCCTTTTCTTGATTTTCTAGTAGTGATAGGACACATCCTTACCACTCTAAATCTTCTCTGGAATTTGAAAATCCAACGGTGTTGATGGAGATCTGTTAATTAGGTAACAAGCGGTACGAACATCTTCACTCCAGAATGACTTAGGCAGCTTAGCCATTCTCAGCAAGCATTGGACTTGCTCAATAATAGTGTGGTTCATTCTCTCAGCCACACCATTATGTTGTGGGGTGTCAGAAACTGTATGTTCATGTCGAATACCGTGTTTATCATAATATGCCGCAAACTCCTTTGAAGTGTATTATCATCCGTTGTCACTGCGAAGACACTTCAATAATTTTTCAATCTCTCTTTCAACCATAGCATGAAAATTCTAAAAATGTTGAAATACATGGTCTTTTGTTTTCAACAAAAATACCCACACCTTACGTGAAACATCATCAATAAAAGTAACAAAATATCTATTGCCACCTAATGACTCAATCTCAATGTGACCACATACATCAGAATATACTCTCTCAAGTAACTTAGATTTTCTTTTAGAGGAGCTACTAAAAAAACCTTTATTCTGCTTAGCAAACAAACAATAATCACAAGGGTTTAACACAGTACCTTTAGCAAAAGGAACGAGGGACCTCTTTTCTAACATCTGTAACCCTTTCTCACTCATGTGCCCAAGCCTTTTATGCCACAGATTCAGAAAAAATTCATCTTCAATTGCATTCAACTCGCTCGAACACACCTTCACATAAGTTTTGTATAATGAGAAACAAGCAGTACACCTCTAGCGACTACCGTCGAACCCTTGGTAAACTTCCACTTTCCATTCTCGAAGTGATTCTCACAGCCTTTCCTGTCCAAGGCTATACCAAAATTCAAGTTGAGGCGCAAATCTGGGACATGTCTAACATCCCTCAAAGTAATAGTACAACATACATTTGTCTGTATGCAAACATCACCAATTCTAACAATCTTAAACTGATCAGTGTTACCCATTCTCACAAACCCAAAGTTTCCAGCTTTGTACGTCTTGTAGAATTATCTCTTGGAGTAGCGTGATACAAAGCACCTGTATCAATAACCCAATCAATCTTCTGATCAACAACATATAAGAATACTTCTTCCCCGAACGAAAGAAGTACAACATCATTAGTAACTGTAGCTATAGTATTCTTCTCCTCAACCATCCCTTACTCACCAGATTTCTGCTTGTCTAACCAGATCTTGTAGTTTCTTTTGAAGTGACCCTCCTTGTTGCAATGAAAACACATGTATGTAGTGCCTTCTCTAGTCTTTGACTTGCTCCTATGATTTCTGGAATTTTTGCTTATGTTGTGATTCATGTTTCCCTTGCGAGATCCCCTGAAGTTACTTCTACCCCTGTTCTTTGCTACAAGTGCTTGTGTCTCAAAATTCAAACCCTGCTTATTTCGCCTTGTTTCCTCATTCTGTATGTTGTCCTTGACCATCTGCATGATTATCTTTCCTTCTGGAGCTGAACTGCTTAATGACACAACCAAAGTTTCCCAATTGTTAGGCAACAAACTGAGAAGCAACTGTGAGACCCCAAATTTTATGAATAAAGATTTAAATTTCTCGAAATATTTTTTTTAATATTATGGTGTGGATTTGATATAATGTTATAGTTGTGGGTAATATTTATAAATTTTACAAAGTAAGCAAGTTGTTATATAATATTCGATTGGTCGGGGAATATTCGTACGACGGCACAATCATTGGTGGACCCCACAATGGAAGTATTGTCGTAGTTAGAAAATGATGAAATTATCTTTTATAAAAATAACTTGAAAAGTGTTACTGTTAAAAAAGCTTGAACTACCCTAGTAGTAAAAGTACAAGATGTCTGGCGTGGTTGCACAAAGATAGCACGGTATTGATTATTGATGCTTACATAAGAAGTCATTCAGTTATACTCAATTATTGCTACAGTAATTGCTACATCATATCTCTCACATTATTGATTCAATTATTGTCACAGTATCGTTTATATAATATGTTATATTATTAAATCAATAATTGAGATGACAAAGTTATTCATATTATTATTTGCAATATTGACAATGTCTAGAAGTTATGTTAAGGAGAGGTTTGATCACCTAATTGCGCGCCAATAAGGAGAAATCCTTATTAGAAAGCCCTCTCCTTCCTGGGAACGTCCTGATTGTTAAATATTGTGAATTATAATATTAATGATGAATAAGTTCGTGTTGATTAAGGATGAAATTGATAGTTCCATTGTGTTGGAATTATTAGTGTTAGTGGGAATTGATATTTATTTCGATAATAATTGATGTCTGGAGGTTATATTGATCAATCGGGTAATTGTAACATTCTAGAATTTTAATTGTTATATTAAATATTTATTGAATTATTTAAATATTTAATGGATGTGTTTATTGTTGAATAAATAATTATTCAAATTTGAATTGATGTGGTTAATTATTTGTTAAATAAATAATTAAGGAAAATTAATTATTTTGCTAATTTAATTTAATTATTAAGTTAAAGAATTTTGATTAATTGAATTACTATTCTTTTTATTGGAATTTGTAAATTTAAAAGGATGTGTTAGTTGATTAAATAAAGTGATGAAGTGATTTAATAAATCGTTAATATGATTAATATAATTAAATTAATGTGTGACAAATAACCTTATTATAAAGGAGTTATTAAAATAACTTAAAGGAGTTTTAATTCAGTTTGGCCAAACAAGGCTTAAGGCCTATTAAGTCTTTAATTTATTTGAGTTTTACCAAATAAGGTGTTAGGATTAATGGGTTATTTTGTTAGTGGTTAACCAAACAAGCCTTATGGCTTTTGATTTTTAAAACTCATATAACTGATATCAGTTATATGTTTTGTATTTATATTATATAATCAATATATATTATATTCTATATACGTTATTTGTTAAGTACGTTAAATAGAGAGAGAGAAGAAAAGAAAACACAGAGGAAGAAGGGAAGAAGAAGAGAAGAGAGGAAGAAAGGCTAGAGAGTGGGAAGAAGGAGCTTGAGAATAGAAAGGATAGTCATCATCTTCTTCTTCAAGGTACCCTATTCTTTTCAAGTTTTAAAAGTTTTAGTTTCTCTTCTCCTATTTCTCTGTAAAATTCTTGTGATAGGATAATTATTAATTTTATGTGTGTTCATATCATAAACTAGTGTTGTAAAGTTATTTTCATAGGTTATATATGATTATAATCAATGTATTATTGTTATGTATGAAGTTTATGAAGAAAATCTTTTTACAGAGAGTTTTTGGTGATTATATATTGTTTAGTTAAAATAGAAATTGAGGGTTAATAAGTTGTTTAGTTGATAAATTGACCATTTAATTTGATAGAGCATGTATAATTGTTGATAAAAATGCTTTGAATTAGTTGTTTTGGTTGAGAAACAAAATTACAGTGTTTATTTTCATTGAAATATATAAAAATATGAGTTTTAGCCAAAAACAGTGAATTTGGGTGTGTTAATTTTGTTGTTTATGTTGTTGTATGGGTAGAATCATGTTTAGAGTTTTTGAAATATGTTTATATGAAGTCTCTATATGATTTATGTGCGAATTAGTCTGTTAGAAACGAGCTTGTAGGCCCAAATTGGCTTTTTACATCTTTCATTGTAGAGGTCATGCGTCGAGTGCTGCAATTCGGTATTCATGCGGACTTCTGATACCTTTGTGTGGCCAAAGAAGCGCCATGCTCATACCATGTGGCATTGTACCTTATATGATCTCTGTGCCCTGTATTTTCATTCCTGTGCCGCAAAACACGACCCATAGTAAATCTGTGGCACCACAATGTGAGTTAACGAATGGTCGATGATGTTGATTTTGTACTTGAAATTTTAAGAAAAGTTATGTGATGATAGTAGAATTTGCTAAATGTTGATTTTAGTATTTCTATACTATGAATAAGTATGTTATTAACAATTAACTTGTGTTATAACTCGATTATGTGATTAAAAATCCAATTTTAAATGATGAACGTACTTAGTTATGTTTGTAAGATGGTAATGACTAATTATGTCATGATGACATATGTTTATAGGATATTGTGATTCGTATTGATTTGGTTTAGCCTACGAGCAAGGCAAGTTCTCTAACTCTACCTTTGTAATTGGAATCAATTATTGTTCCCAATATAGTAATGCAAGTTTTCTAATTCTTTATCTTGTTGAACTATTTATTCAATTCGATTACTTTATAAATGATGCAAGCTTCCTAAACTTTGGTTTGATGTTGACAAGTTATTCTTGTATTTAACTTGTTGTTTAGCATGCACAACTATTTATACTAATGTTGAGCAATTTTATCGTTCAAACTGTTATGCATGCTTAGTATTCAATTCTAATTAACCTTGACTTAATATTGTTCAAGCAAGGCATGTTATAGTTATTCAAAGTATATGCTATTAGATAATTCCTAAAGCATGATTTTGGTTTACCATGTTGATTCAATTACGATTATTCTGTAATATAATGTTATTAATTCAACTAGTCCTCTAGTTGATGTTCGTTGAACTTCAAATTACCCTTGAAAGCTTATCCAAACCAAACTCTCTTTGGTGCGGACTTGTACTCCAAATACTGAGATGAACAACCCTATTATTATTAGGGGATAACTTACGCGTAGCGTTAAATATTTGTGCACAATAAATGGTACGAAGGGCTGATCCCCCTAAGAACGAGGAGTCCTTATAGTCTTATGACTGTTAAAGTTGGAGTTGAAAGATTACTCGCAACTGTGGACATAGTTCATGGTCTTATGACCCTCAGTTATAGTTATTCCATATTTTGGATTTCAGTTTCTGATTATTGATGATAGAGTATTATTCATTGTTGATGAGCCTAGTATTGGCAGTTATTATTACTATACTCCTGTTGATTTCATATTGTATCCAGTGAACAATTGTTTTGCTCACTCTTGCATATTTTAAAACTCATTGCAGCTAAAGAAAAGAAGGTAGATGAACCTTCGTCTAGCAAAGGAAAGGGAAAAATGTGCAAGTGATGAAAACTTGTAATTTTACTTTGATTGAGATGTTAGATTTTTATTATGATGATCTTAGACTTGGTTTTAATGAAGTTTATTTAATTTCCGCATTTGAATGATTGTAATTAAAGGTTAGATAACCTGCGAGATTTTATTATGTAACCCTTTAATGGGAAAGGTTTTATTTATCCAGTTTTATTGTGATTGGATAGTTAGATATGAATGTTTGATTAAGTGAACACCAAATCCTGTGGGAATGAAGTACCTGGATTTGGGGGTGTCACAGTAATTCACTGGATAAATGAGCAATTAATTGCTATTTATCCACATGCTTATAACTATATGTTCACATGTGTGTACTATTGATTCACATGATTTACTATTAAGGGAGTTGGTGCAAGATTGATAATACTTGCATGACTAAGTTAAAAATGGACGTATAGTTGAAGGTACTATATTGTAATCAGTTTTTTCACATATTTAGAACTATTGAGTCACATGATTTTACTATTGATTCACATGATTTACTATTAGGGGAGGTGGTGCAAGTTTGATAATACTTGCAGGACTAAATTAAAAATGAAGAAAAAGAGGAAGGTATTATACTGTAATATTTCGAGTCCCAAAATATGCAATTATTGAAACTATATTTTCCTATAAATAGAAGCTCATTCTTCCTTCATTTCTCACCAATTCACTAAAGCTATAGAGCAATTATTACAGAGAGAAAGAAGAAGAGAAGTCTACTACATCACTATTCTAGTATCCAGTTTTCTTCTAAGGTAAGGGGTATTATTCTTTCGTATTCATGAAGAGAGTTATTTTCTTTCAATACTCGTAAGGATTGTTATTCAATTATTTATTATTATGTTGGAATAACCTGTCTATGTGAAGTACCGCATACATGGTGAAATTCTTCTGTTATTTCATTCTTTATTATTCTATTGGAATAACTTTATGCATGTTGATCTATCGCATGCACGTGAATTCTGTTTGTTATTCCATTCTTTATTATTACATTTGGAATATCACATGCATGCGGATTACGCATGACACGGTTTCGTTCTTTATTATTCTATTGGAATATCATGTATATGCGGATTCGCGTGACACGGTTCCATTCTTTATTATTACATTAGAATAACTTTTATGCATGCGATCTATCGCATGCATGGTGAATTCTTCATTATTCCATTCATTATTATTACATTGGAATAACTTTTGTCTATGTGGATTACCACATGCATGGTGAATGATCATTTGTATTCATTCTTTATTAAATTGTGGAAATGATCATCTCTCATGTGGATTACTGCGCATGGCGGATGAAAATCCATTTGCGATTTCGTATATTCTATTATACTCGTATGAAATATCATTTCTTTTGTACTAGTCATGAAATATCATTTTATTTGGTATTTTTCTGTTACGAGTTACTATTCACGGGTTACTATTTACCCGGTTACTATTCACTCGGGTATTTGGGGCACTTTTCATGCCAGAGTACTATTCATGAGTTACTATTCACGGGTTACTATTCACCTAAATTATTATTCACCCGAATATTATTCACTCGGGTATTTGGGGTACTTTTCATGTCGGGGTACTATTCACGAGGTATTATTCCCAAAGTACTATTCACGGGGTACTATTTACCCGAAGAATATATTTCTTTTCTATCCAAATTATTTTTGGTTCATGAATATTATTCTTGAATTTTACTCCACAAAGCAGTATCATGTTGACAATTTGGACGTTATTGATTTCTGGATAAATTAAATTATAAATCTTTAAAATTTATCCTTGAACTTGTTTTATTGAATTAGTATGTCATTGTCATCATCCCCATGCTTATATTGTGATTAAAGTCATCTTTGGCTTACGTGCATAGATGGACTTTGTATGATTATGACCAGGGATTATTCGGTATAATCATAACCGTAATGTGACGAATGATTTGGTAAAAGTCCTCATTGGCCTGTAGTTCATTGATGGACAGTTGTTGGTATGATTATGACCAGGGATTATTCGGTATAATCATGACCATTGATGATTATATGAATATCCTTGGCCGTGGTGCAGGGATGATGTGGTTTATTGATTAGGCTGAGTCTCAGCGATAAAGTTGATGAAAAACTTTTTAAATCATAGAAGATAGTAGATTTTATGCTCTACTTGACTCTTCTAATGGATTGCTTATTTCCGCTGCAGTTGTTGATCTAAAACTTGTTGTCTATTGTATTCTATTAGTTTAACATTGTTGAAGGCTAATGATAATTTATTCTGCATTATCTTAGTCATAATATTTCTTACTAGGCTAGTTGAGCTCACCCTTTCTTTCACTATTCTCTTCAGGAAATGAGAACGTAGCCGGGACTAGTCGGGGAACAGAGTGACGGTCCAGATGATAGCAATAGTAGTCCTCACTATTCTGTTAAATAGTGTGACAACAAATGTAATGAGGACTCCATTGAGTGTGGATATTGTCTAGATGACAATATTCTTATTAAAACTCTTAGATTATATTTTGTCGTATTTTACACGACTGTTGTATAATTAAGTTGTATTTGAATTTATATAGTGTGATATCTGGCGACCCAAGATGGGTGATGTATACCTGTTTTAGGGGCGTCACAGTTGGTATCAAAGCTTAGGGATATGATCCCTGGCTGAGATGTGAGATAAGAGCTAGGAGGGGAGAGACGGGGAATTCCTTCGCTAGTATGACCTACCTAAGTTTATTTGGTATTTAATTGGTCGGTCAAAGTATATGGATAATATGTGACATATTAATTAACCCTTGTTTTGTGGCAGTGTTTGAAAATGGCAGCTGAAAATGTTAACAATGGAGTGAATGAGACCGTTGATTTAATCACTAACCAGGTTAATGTGATGTCAGACGAAGAAGAAATTAGAGATATCTACCTGGTAAGTGAAGAACTAATAGTTGCACCCGAGCTAGTCGCAGAGGTAGCAGCTGAGAGTGAGGAAGAAGAGGAAGAAGAAGAACCTGAGGAGAATTTATTAGAAGAATTTTATGATCAAAATTTAGAATTACAAAATTGTATTCATGAGTTAGAAGAAGCGAAATTTGAAGAGCGGTGGCGGTGTGGGAGCAAAGAGATGCAACAATTCAAAATTGTGTTACCCGATGTGCGATGCTTGAACAGAAGCACTCTTTGGCAGAGTATAAGATATTAGAGCTAGAATCTGAGAATGCTATGATCAAAGTTCTGATGAAAGAAGAAGCAACTGAACGAAGGAGAATAGATGATGCATGGGTAAGAGCCGCACGACGCGTTGATATTGTAGAAAAAGACGTCTGATCCAATAAGGCCAAAATAGATGAAATAGATTTTGCTTTTTGGACAACAATTGGGAGAATCCAACATCGAGTTCGGAATTACCCTGTGCAGAGTCGTCAACCCCAATTTGATATAGATCAGAGAGTAATGATTCGAAACATAGATCAAGAATGTGACGAAGCAATTAAGGGTGGAATGTACTCTATAGCAAAGTTAAGTCCAACTGGGATGGTGACACCAAATGATGTCCCAGACAAATCAAATTCGGTAGTTTAAGTGAGAGCGTTTATCGAGGAACCCAAACGAAGTTATCACGGGTAAGTTAATCATAAACTCTTGCGAAGTCTATACCTTATTCGATACCAGTTCTACCCACTCTTGTATTTCACCTAGTTGTGTTCAACGTTTGAACTTGGCTCTTGAAAAATTAGACTTTCACTTATCTGTTGAAACTCTGTTAGGAGAAACCTTCGTTACATCCACTGTTTATAAATCTTGTTTAATTCAAATCGACACTTTCACGTTACCTGTTGATCTTATCTCTTTGAAAATACTTGCATTTGATATGATTTTAGGAATCGATTGGTTAACTACTCATCATGCCAAAATTGATTATTTTCGTAAGGTTGTTAGCTTTCATATTCCTAACCAACCTGTTATACTAATTCAAGAAACCAAACCACTAAAGTCAATCATTGTCATATCAAGCCATAAGTAAAGAGCCCTGATCCTTTCGTTGTTGACTTCCTTGTGTGGAATGCACCGAAGCCAGACTTTCTGCAGGCGACGTTGTGAATGACGATGGCAAGTTGATAGGTATCAATGTGACGTACTATCCACGTCTTGGATGAGAGTCACAGTTTTGAATGATATTTCTATTATTAATAAATTTCCTGACGTATTCTTGAAGACTTCTTAGCCTACCCCTAGAGCGTGAAATCGAATTTTGTATTGACCCCAGTACAAAACCCATTTCTAAAACCCTTAAATATTTCTTCAACCAAAACGAACGTATCATGCGCCAAAGATGTTGGCTCGAGCTGTTGAAGATTATGATTGTACCATTCAATACCATTGTGGAAAAGCGAACGTGGTAGCTGACGTGTTGAGTAGAAGATCGTATGCATTTACGAGTGCAACGTTGTTAACACAAAGTCCCATTTCGTATAACTTACAAATGATGAAGATAGAGTTAAAGACTCTAGGGACCCACGTGAAGATAACGAATTTACGAGTAGAATCGACTTTAATCGATAAAGTTAAAGCCGTTCAAGCTACACACCCGAATCTGATGAATGTAAAGAAGAAGGTTCAAGAGGGCATTATTCTAGAAGCAAGAATCGACGAAGAGAGGAAATCTCAACCCTCGATTTAATTGGCCCATTTGAAATTCTCGATCGAGTAGGAACTGTGGCCTATAGACTCGTTTTACCGCCAAGTATTTCGCGTGTTTATAACATTTTTTCATGTATCGATGTTACGTACATATGTGGATGACCCGAACCACATTATTGAATTAGAAATAGATGAGATAACAGAAGATTTAACGTATGAGGAGATGCATGTTAAAATCTTGGATAAGAATGATCGTATTCAACACTCAAAGGTTATACCTCAAGAGTTAGAATCTGAGATGAAGTCAAGGTATCCTCATCTCTTCGGCATACCAGGTACGTACGTAAATTTCGAGGGCGAAATTTCATAAGGAGGGGAGATTGTGATACCCCAAATTTTATGAATAAAGATTTAAATTTCTCGAAATATTTTTTTTAATATTATGGTGTGGATTTGATATAATGTTATAGTTGTGGGTAATATTTATAAATTTTGCAAAGTAAGCAAGTTGTTATATAATATTCGATTGAAATTTGATATTCATTTTAACAGAGAATATTTGTCGACGGCACAATCATTGGTGGACCCATGAACGAAAGTATTGTCGTAGTTAAAAAAATGACGAAATTATCTTTTTCTAAAAATAACTACGAAAGTGTTACTGAATTAAAAGCTGTTGAACTACCCATTAGTAAAGAAATGCGATGTCTGGCGTGGTTGCATAGTAGCACTACGGTATTAATTATTGATGCTTCGTAAGAAATCACTCGGTTATACTCAATTATTGCTACAATAATTATTGCATCATATCTCTCATATTATTGATTCAATTATTGTCACGATTATAAATCATATAATATGTTATATTATTAAATCAATAATTGAGATGACAAAGTTATTCATATTATTATTTGCAATATTGACAATGTCTAGAAGTTCTGTCAAGGAGAGGTTTAGTCACCTAATTGTGCGCCAATAAGGAGAAATCCTTATTGGAAACCACCCCCTCTTTCCTGGGAACGACCTAGTTGTTAAATATTGTGAATTATAATATTAATGATGAATAAGTTCGTGTTGGTTAAGGATGAAATTGATAGTTCCATTGTGTTGGAATTATTAGTGTTAGTGGAAATCGACATTTACTTCGATAATAATTGATGTCTGGAGGTTATATTGACCAATCGGGTAATTCACCGGATAAATGAGCAATTAATTGTTATTTATTCACATGCTTATAACTATGTGTTCACATGTGTGTACTATTGATTCACATGATTTACTATTAGGGGAGTTGGTGTAAAATTGATAATACTTGTATGACTAAGTTAAAAATGGAGGTATAGTTGAAGGTACTATACTGTAATTAGTTTTTTCACATGTTTAGAACTATTGAGTCACATGATTTACTATTGATTCACATGATTTACTATTAGGGGAGGTGGTGCAAATTTGATAATACTTGCAGGACTAAATTAAAAATGAAGAAAAAAAGGAAGGTATTATACTATAATATTTCGAGCCCCAAAATGTGCAATTATTGAAACTATATTTTTCTATAAATAGAAGCTCATTCTTCCTTCATTTTTCACCAATTCACTAAAACTATAGAGCAATTATTATAGGGAGAAATTATAGAGAGAAAGAAGAAGAGAAGTCTGCTACCTCACTATTCCAATTATCCAGCTTTTCTTCTAAGGTAAGGGGTATTATTCTTTCATTATTCATGAAGAGAGTTATTTTTTTCAATACTCGTAAGGGTTGTTATTCCATTCTTTATTATTATGTTGAATAACTTTTATGCTGCAATGCAATCGCATACATAGTGAAATTCTTCATTATTCCATTCTTTATTATTACATTGGAATAACTTTTTCTGCATCTTGATCTATCGCATGCAGGTGAATTCATTGTTATTCCATTCTTTATTATTACATTGGAATATCACATGCATGCGAATTACGCATAACTTTGGTTCCGTTCTTTATTATTACATTGGAATATCCTGTTTGTGCGGATTCGCGTGACTCGGTTCCATTCTTTATTATTACTGTTGAAATAACTTTTCTGCATGCGGTCTATCGCATTCATGGTGAATTCTTCTGTTATTCCATTCTTTATTATTCTGTTGGAATAACCTGTCTATGTGGATTACCACATGCATGATGAATGATCCTTCGTATTTATTCTTTATTAAATTATGGAAATGATCTGTCTACGTGGATTACCGCATGGCGGATGAAAATCTATTTGCAGTTTCGTATATTCTATTTTACTCGTATGAAATATCATTTCTTTTGTACTCGTCATGAAATATCGTTTTATTTGATATTTTTTGTTACGAGTTACTATTCACGGGTTACTATTCACCCAGTTACTATTCACTCTAGTATTATTCACTCAGGTATTTGGGGCACTTTTCATGCCAGAGTACTATTCATGAGTTACTATTCACGGGTTACTATTCACCCAAATATTATTCACTCGGGTATTTGGGGTACTTTTCATGCCGGGATACTATTCACGAGGTATTATTCTCAAAGTACTATTCACGGGGTATTATTCACGGGGTACTATTTACCCGAAGAATATATTTCTTTTCTGTCCAAATTATTTTTGGTTAATGAATATTATTCTTGAATTTTACTCCACAAAGCAGTATCATGTTGACAATTTGGACGTTATTGATTTCTGGATAAATTAAATTATAAATCTTTAAAATTTATTCTTGAACTTGTTTTATTGAATTAGTATGTCATTGTCATCATCCTCATACTTATATTGTGATTAAAGTCATCTTTGGCTTACATGCATAGATGGACTTTGTATAATTATGACCAGGGATTATTCGGTATAATCATAACCATAATGTGACGAATGATTTGGTAAAAGTCCTCATTGGCCTGTAGTTCATTGATGGACAGTTGTTGGTATGATTATGACCAGGGATTATTCGGGATAATCATGATCATTGATGATTACATGAATATCCTTGGCCGTGGTGCAGGGATGATGTGGTTTATTGATTAAGCTGAGTCTCAGCGATAAAGTTGATGAAAAACTTTTTAAATCATAGAAGATGGTAGATTTTATGCTCTACTTGACTCTTCTAATGGATTGTTTATTTTTCGCTGCAATTGTTGATCTAAAACTTGTTGTCTATTGTATTCTATCAGTTTAACATTGTTGAAGGCTAATGATAATTTATTCTGCATTATCTTAGTCATAATATTTCTTACTAGGCTAGTTGAGCTCACTCTTTCTTTCACTATTCTCTTCAGGAAATGAGAACGTAGTCGGGATTAGTCGGGGAACAGAGTGACGGTCCAGATGATAGCATTAGTAGTTCTCACTATTCTGTTAAATAGTGTGACAACAAATGTAATGAGGACTCCATTGAGTGTGGATATTGTCTAGATGACAATATTCTTATTAAAACTCTTAGATTATGTTTTGTCGTATTTTACACGACTGTTGTATAATTAAGTTGTATTTGAATTTATATAGTGTGATATCTGGCGACCCAAGATGGGTGATGTATACCTGTTTTGGGGGCGTCACAGCAACAATGTCAGAATCTCGTCCTCAAGATTCGACTACATGGTAGACAACTAGTTCATCAATCTCTGGAACTCATTCATATGCTTGGATACACTGCTACCATCTTTATACTTCAAGTTCACGATCTTTCGAATCACAAAGGTCTTATTCTAAGCATTCTTCTTCTCGAAACATAGTGGAACACACTCTAATCGATCCATTGTTGGTGTGATTGATTGTCTTCCTGTTCATCTTTTTCCAATCAGCCTCAGTCTTGTCCGCTGTCTTTTTCTCCTTAAGCTCCAATGGATCATACAAATCCTTGCAGTAAAGAATGTCTTCCATTCTAGGCTTCTAGATCGAAAAATTAGATGAGGTTAATTTAATCATGGCGCCGCTTGATTCCTCCATTTAATTTATCAAAAAACAATTGCACAAAGAACTTTGCTCTTGATGCCACTTTGTTGGGAAAACTCTTCCAAATATAATTGTCTTTGATAAATTAAATAAACAAACCACACCAAATAAATAATGTAATTCAATTCCACCAAATAAATTATAACCGCGGAAAATAATAGAACAAAAAATAAACCAATCACAAGGCACCAAATCTTACGTGGAAAATCCTCTAAAATTAAAGTAAAAATCACAGACCGAACTCCAAAAATTCCACTATAATCAACTGTGAATACAAATAGTCATTCCAAGTTTTATAACTAAAAACTTAAAATATTAAGAAATTGAAAGAATACAAGAATATCTCAATTTAAGTGAAAACTCAAATTAACTCACCATAAAAAAACCTCTGAATTAATTAAAATTGTCAAACAGTTAATTACCCATAATTATATGATGATACCCGTGAATTCACCTTCACAAAACCTCTCAATTTAATGCACTGCACTTGTTATTTTTCTCTCTTGTTCCGTTCCAAAAACAACACTCTGATTGTTATCAAATTCATTACCTCACAAATCCCATATATTCCCTCCGTTCCTTAATATAGGTCGTTTTAGAGTTGTGCACAAGTATTAAGGAAATGATTGTAAAACATTAAATATACTATCAATTGTTTATATTGTCCTTGTATTGGAAAAAGAGAGTTGTTATTTATTGGGCAAAAAATAGTAAGATAACTAAAGTTATATTTATTACTTGGGTTAATATTAGAAACTAAACAATTAATGTTTACTTGAAATTCTCAAACGACTTATATTTAAGAACAAAAATATTTCTCTAAAACGACCTATATTAAAGAACGGAAGGAGTATATACATATTCCCTAAATCCTAATTCAAGTTGGCGTGGAAATTCGAGCCATCCCAAATCCTTTTTCATATAATATATATTATATTTTGATTTAGGAATCCTAACAGCAAGTTCCTTTCCTAATCACGGCTTGCTTTGGAATTTTAATTCCTTTTCATTTTTGAAAAACATACATACCAAAATAAAAAATACTCTTAATTTAAATAAGATAATCTCATGGGTTTGGACCCCACAAACCCAACACGCGGAAAGCTACTTATGGTGAAATGTACAAGATATTTAATTATCGTACCACGATTCAGAACAATAATACCTAGTACGCAAAATGCAAGACAATAAGAGTTGCTAGTAATCTTGGGTGACCCACAAAAAGGGAATTAGATGAAGGGAGGAAAAAAAATCTGCATATGTTTGAAACATGAGATCACTAACTCAAAGCCACCTTACTAGAAAAAGGAGGGAAAAAAATTGAATATCATAGAAGTATAGGACTAACTAAAAAAGTTTCTGCCAAAACATCAATAAAATGTAAAAACGCATTAAAAATATATAAACTACAAGCGTACCTTTCCAAAAGCGTCATGATCCCAGACTTCCAACATTAGCAAATCATGTAAACCATCTTCGACAACAAAGTCAAATGTTTGATTCCAAACTGGATCCAAGGAGTTATTTACTACCTAACAATGAGGAAAAATCTTAGAAGCACAAAACTTGTTTATGTTTTGAAATTAATTCATGATTTTGTTTGAATATAAAAAGCAAATTTGAATTGAGGCTTAGAGCATTCGGAGAATCATTCAAATTGAACTATGACAAATAACCAAAATAAGTTTTTAAATTATATCTAAATATTTTTTATTTGAAATTTATTTTTTAGTTTGAATTATGAATATTTATTACAATTTGTACACATTATTATGATTAGTTAATATTATGATTAGTTCAAATTTTTTTTATTTAACTTCAATAAAAAAATTAATTAAAATCTGCCCCCTTGCATAAGGAGTCTATTTTACCAAAAGTCATTAGTAGGTCAACAAGATAAATGTCCATATTAATTGAGATAAAGTCTTCTCCTGCTAATATATCTTTAATAATGAAAATGGGGATCACATATATAAGAAAAAAGTTGTTCACAAATAGAGTAAGGTTTCCTAAGAAATCATGTACTCACTGAGTTTTAAAATGAACAGAAAAAAAATAAACTACATAAAAAATTTAAGTTTTATGTTTAATTCCTTTGTTACTGAATTTTTTAATGAACAAAAAAAGAAAAGAAAAGAATGAAAATTTGGCTACTTTTCTTGTCAAAGTTTCCGTCCAAAAATGGACAAATTTGAACGAAAAAATAAATAAAACTAATGTATTCCGTCCAAAAATGGACAAATTTGAACGAAAAAATAAATAAAACTAATGTAAGGGTAAATCTATTAATCTAACGCTCTGTTTCTGAGTTTTAAAATGGACAGAAAAGAAAAGAAATGGACGAAAAATTTAAGTTTTCTTTCTAATTCTTACGTTTCTGAGTTTTTTAATAAACGAAAAAGAAAAGAAATGGATAGAAAACTTGGTCACTTTTCTTGCCAAAGTTTTTCGTCCAAAATTGGCCAGATTTGGACAGAGAAAAATTTAGAATAAGTAATATTTTTATAATTCCCATATTATCCTCAACTTTTAATATAATAAATTTTAAATTACAACTCATGTCCTCAATTTTAAATTTTCTATTCTTTTCTATTAAAAACTCAGAAACAACACAAAGAAAAACTTTAAATTTTCTATTATTTTCTTTTCTGTTCTAATTTAAGTTTTCTATTCTTTTTTTTTCTGTTCAAAACTCAGAAACAAAGTGTAAATGTAAAACTTAAATTTTCTTTACTTTTTCTTTATAAATTAAGTAACAACATAAACAAAACATACACGTTCTCTATTATTTTCTTTTATATCATAAATTGCGTTTTCTTTTCTTTTCCGTCTAAAATTCAAAAAAACATAGTTCATTGAGAACTACGAAATCGAAAACTTACCCTGGTCTTTTGTTTTTGCTCAGTTTTTTTCATTATAAGTACGACGAAGGGATCAGATTTTCCCATCAGATCTACAGCCGGCAAATCTTCTGCAGATATTACTGTCACAGAAAGAACACCTCTAAGAATCACATCCTTTCTCTTTCCCAAGGCAGATTTTGCAGGATCACTAGTTTCTTTTCCATCAGATCCAGATTTGAGGGCCTTTTCCAATGCAGTTAATCTAAAGTCCTTGGTAAAAGGATTTGTGAGTGCACTCTTTGTGCCATAAGGACAAAATAAGAGCTCCAAATGCACCTAAAAATCCAAGAAAGAAATATAGAAGACAAATATGAGAAACTTTTAGGATGCATTAAACAACGAAACTACAACACTCTGAAAATGAATTAAGTAAACAAATGCAAATAAAATTTTTTAGTTATTAGGGTAAGAAGATAAATGTGTGTAATAAGATACTACATTCTCTCTATCGTGCACATGTGCAAGTACATACATAGGTGCACCTAACAACAAAAGCAAAGGAAAATTTATCTCAATAGAGTTGAAATTTTTGCATTAAACTCGAAAATCAAATTTTCATGTTCATATGTAGGATTGGAAGATTTCGTTTTTTATGCTTATCCTTAATTCATAAGCCTATAAGTTTTAGGGAATAAGAGAGTTACATTTATGATAAACTACAACAGTAACTGAATGAAATGAGCTAGCAAAAGCCCTGATAAGTTACTAAAGCCATACATAGGGTAAAGCTAACTGAAAAGCTTATTTAAATTTTTTTGGCAGAAGAAGCTTAATTGCAATATGTATTCTCTCCATCATCTAGTAAAGAAATTAAGCCATTCTTCTTCTTTCTAAATAAAACTCATCTTAAGTAACTCGTCTAATCTTAATGGTCAGATGAACATGTAAATTTAAATGCTACTAGAGTAACATGTTTACTTATATATTCTGGTGAACACCAAAAAATTTAACTCATTTTCTAATTTTAACTCTTTTGGATCCTAAAATTTTAGTTTATGTTCTTGTGGCGTCTGTCTTCTAATTGTTACAATACTACGATAGTCACAATAAGACTTGAGTCATCAAACTCATATAAATTTTAATATGGAGCTACTTTGATCTAACTAATTCATTCAAATTGAAACCTGTCCTCAATACTTCATCCGTCAAGTTATAAGATCATTATGGACTTTTGAAAGTTAACTTGAGACATTTACAAACTCAAAATCGAGATGCTTTTTAAAAAATTATGAAACAATAAATTTTACAGTGAGTAGTATTTTTTAGATAGTTTGCAATATTCATCATCGTGTTGACTAAAATTAAAGGAATCCATGTCACTTTTGAGTTTAAAACTGTCTTAAGTTGACTTCAAAAAGTCAATGATGATACTATAGTTTGGAGCGGAGGGAGTTTAACTTTATAAGAGATATCGAAACATGAAGATTTTTAGTTAGCATTTTCACCTTGCCTCTGTTTTTATTATCCCTTTGTATATGCAAATCCTTAACCAGTTTCAGCCATATGTCCTTGACCTTACCGGGCTCAAGGTCCTTAAGTGGGAATTGAGCACAACCAATGATCTCAGAAGCTTGGACTCCCTCGTCGTCAAATACTCTTACTGTCAAGTGTTGAGTAGTTTCATCTTCAACAATGAACTCAAAATGTTCATTCCATATCGGATTCAATTGGTTGTTCTGGAAAAAAAAAAATCATAGTTAAATTCACTTGCGGGTAAAAAAGAACGGGAAACAAACAAGCATTTGCAAATAAAAAGAAAATGATATGAGCTATCTTACAATAGTTTTGCTAGTTTGCATCTTACTACGCACGGGACGTATGAATAACTTTGCAAACGGATCGGATTTGCCAATGATGTCTTTATTCGTTAGCTCCATGGCTTGTATGAGCTTTACTTCTAGTGTTCCAACAGGTTTCAACTCTAGGTAACTAAAACAAAATTTAAGGGTGAGGAATATTTGTATCACCAATAATTACAAAACATATTTGTGTATATGCGTATAGATTTTATAGTTAGAATGAGATATGAACATAAAATCTCCTCTCAGAAGTTATAAGCAGAAACTTTGAATCATATATATAGTAAGAAAATGCATTGAATCATATCCGCTTTGTTATCTTAGGTATTAATCCAGATAGCTCAATTCAACTATCAGGTCATGATGTAGGAAAAAGATCTTGAAATGTTGGGTTTTCTTGTGGGTCCTCACCCAAGAGGTGACAAATCAAATTGGGCAAGCTTGCTGACTCACGGAAGAAACTTGGGAAGAACAGAAAAAGGACTTTTGTCCTTTTTGGTTTCTTTAACAAGTTGGTGACTCATGCACACATTTATATATATATATATATATATATATATATAGTATGCAGCAAGAAAAAGGACAATAAAGGAATTGGTGTCTTGATTTTTCTTGCAAGGCTGCGTGGCACATATAAATGTTGTAGGAGAGAGAAAAAGACATATATAGGTCCTTTGCCTATTTAATCTCCAAGGTTGCTAAGTGAAAATCTATAGCAAAGCCAAGAGAGAAAAATAGGAAAGAAAAAAAATTAAAACAACTAGGTGAGTTGTTTGCGTTTCATCACAGGGTTATTGTAGTGAAGTAATTTGAGTGTGTACTCAAATTAAGATATCTTTGTATTCTCTCGGTTTATTATAGTTATTTTTCGAAGATCGTCCCGTAATTTTTGTCTCTTAGTTTTAGACAGTGGCAGAACCAGAAAATTTTTAGAGGGGGTCAAAATATATCAGTAAAAAAAATTATTTATTGACGCTTGGAGTGCTTCTTTCAAATTTATTTTGCCCAATTATATTATTTCACAACACCCTATTTTAACCATTGTCAACCTTCGAGTTGTGAGTTTAATAACTTTAAATATATATATATATATATATATATATATATATATATATATATAGTCTGCTCCTCCAGCGAACTGGAAAGAGCGAACTAATAATGAACCGGCTATAGCGACGGTTTTTTTCGTCGCTATAGCATATAAAGCCGATTTTTTATGCTAGTCAATTGATTAGCTACTTTTATAGATAACGTACAAATTATAATATTATATATTCAAAACCTTATATTGTGGTTCTGGTCATCGTTCTTGGAGGCAACTGAGAGTAGCCACTCAAAGAAAGAAAATGAATTAAGTTATTCTCCTTTACAAAAAATTGATACTAAGGTATGATTAAGTCAGTAAGACAAATGAGTGCAATATTAAGTAATTAATCATCAAACTTATGTAACATTATTTTATCTTATAGTAATATTGTTAATTTATTATAGGTGGAAGGACATGAGAAAGCAAATAAATTAATATCATCTCATAACAAATATCAAGTTTAACTAATATTAACATGTTTCAGATTCCAGAGTTGGGGGATCATATGACCCCCCTAGCCCCCCACTAGTTCTACCCATGGTTTTTGAGGGTTTTCTACATAAAAATCTTGGTGTCTTGTTCTTGGTTATTTCTATCTTATTATTTCTTTTAGTGATTATTATTTTGGTGAAACAACAAATTTAATTTGTTTGGCATGTACTCGTGTTTTTGTTGTTTAATTTATCAAAGACAACATTATTTGAGAGGTGATTTTTTCCCAACAAGTGGTATTAGAGGTAAGGTTATTTGCTAGGTTATTTTTGATAAATTTTATGGAGGAATCAATCAGAACTATGATTTGACATCTTCAAATTTTTCGATCTGGAAGCCCAGAATGGATGATATCTTTTATTGCAAGGATTTTTATGATCTATTGGAGCTTAAGGAGTGAAGCCCGCGGATAAATCTGAGGATGATTGGAAAAAGATAAACAGGGAGACTATTGGTCACATCTAACAATGGATTGATCAAAATGTATTCTACCATGTTTTGTAGGAGATGGAAGTTCACTAAAGGGTGTCTAGTGGTGAGTAGAGGAAAGAAGGAAAACACTCTTTACACAATGCGAACGCATGTGGAAGGTGTTGAAAATGGGGGAGTTAGGTACAAAAGATGTGGTACAAAGCTATGCAAGATGGAAGAAAAGCCTTTAATGAGAATCACGAGAAGAAAGCTCTTCGCTTTAGATGGGTACCAGAAGTGAAGAAGGAAAGTGATAAGCATACGATCCAAGGTATAAAGCGGTACCAGAAATAATTTAAGCGAAAAAAATCATCAAGTTTGAGTTATATCCTCCAATCGAGATGAACCATGTCGATGAGATAAAGTTGGGCATGAAGAAAGTTGAAAATTTTAAGAAGCTTGAGTGGAGTCAAGACTTCATTGGGATTAACTCCAAGTGAGTAGTTGTGGTTTGGTATACAAATTCAGTCTTGGAAGGTTTTACAGAAGTAAACATGGCATGTTCCAAAGGGTATTGTTTACTTTTGCAGGGGGAGTTGTGTTATAGCAATCCAAGTTGCAAAAGTGTGTTGTTTTACCTACTACTGAGTTGGAATACATTGCCACTACTGAAGTTGGCAAAGAGATGTTATGGTCGAAACGATTTCTCCAATAGCTGGATTTGACACAGGTATCGACTTTAAGTGACGGGTTCATGGTGAATACCTCCTCTCATGGGTTTGGAGGGGAAGATTGTTGGGTAAACTTGGCGACTCACGAAAGAAACTTGGGAAGAAAAGAAAAGGACTAAATTCCAAATTGCACCCTAAACTTTAACTCTAAAATTGATTTGCACCCTAAATTTTATTTTGAATTAAATTGTGACACCCCCAAAATAGGTATACATCACCCATTCTGAGTTGTCAATACACGGTACAGAAACAACTATAACTTTATTATTACAACAGTAAAACTGTGAGTTTAAATACAGATATTGCCATCTAAACAATATCCACATACAAATAAATCCTCATCATAATTATTGATACATTATTTTACAAAAATGGTGAGGACTACTAAACAACTCTCTAAAACCATCATTCCATACCCCAGACTCATGCACTCGCTACATTCTCGCCTCCCCGAGAAGAAAAAATGGAACAAAAAGGAAAAAGGGTGAGCTCAACTAGCCCAAAAAAGAATATTATGACTAAGATAATACGAACAAATTATCGTTAGTCTTCAACAGGAAAAATTTAATAGAATACAATAGACAACAAGTTTTAAATCAATACTAGAATCGGAAAATATTAATTCATAGAAGAGTTACGTAGAGGATGAAATCTACTAATATCTATGAATTTAACGAATCCATCATCAATATTTTTATCCTCAGAACATCAATCAATATATATCCGGAATCATATAGTCATCCTTGCATTACGCATCAAGGACATTCACCACCGGTCATGTTCATCTAAACACTGCTCATCTTTGCACTACGGGCCAAAGATATTCATCGAAATCATTCATCTTTTGCACTACTGTGCCAAAGATATTCATCGAAATCATTCATCTTTGCACTACAGTGCCAAAGATATTCAATAATATCATAATTTAAGATCGAGGATGATGAAAATATATATATTTTTAAAAGAAACGAATCCAAATGAAACAAAATGACAAGGATTAAGGATTAAGTACTTCGCTTTTATCCACGCCCAAAAATACCTCAAAAATAATCATAGTGGTGTAAAATTCAAGAATGATCAAAACATGGATACAATCAAAGCTAGTATCCACAATAGATATTTTGACGAAAAGAAAAATTTTCATTTTTCGATGAATAGTCTTAGTATTCGTGAATAAGATCAGATATCGTGAATAAAGGTCGTATACGTGAATAGTAACTCAGACACCAAAAGTTCCAAATTTGATAAAAACTTCGACCAATATTTCAAAGATAATGATATTGAAGAAATAATATCATTACGAAAAAAATAATATCCCTTACCTCGAAATATCGGTACTCTAAATTTGGAATCTTTGGATATAAAGCTATAACTTGAACTTTCACCGTATAGCAATACTCAAAGTATACTCAAAATACTCACAAGAATACGCTCGATAATATAGAGAGAAAACTTGAGCTTACGGTGTGATTTTCAATTCTAACCTAAGCACCTATTTATAGGAAAATGCTTGTAACACCAAAGCGAAAATTTAATAAATTCATATTATATTTTTTCTAAATATCTCTCGCACACTACCATCTGAATTCAGCCTCCTAACCACATGTTAAATGAGTTTCGTAAATGAAAAAAAACGTTTTTGTAATTAAAATATTTTAAACTTCCAAAATCAATTATTTGAACTTGAACTTCAATAATTCATAATAAATAGCCCTTTTATCAGAAAATTCGAATCTCGCGTGTTTTTATAGGAAATTCAATTCTCTACAACTTTGCGAGAAGAAAGTTTTTCCAAATTCCAAATGAAATTGACGAAAATCTACAAATCCAAGCGATTTTAGAGGCTATAATCAAATTTCGATCAATAAATGGGGTCCAATCGACATGTTTAACATGTTTTAAACATTTATTGAAACAAAAATACTCTTCCTCCTCAGATACTCATATATCCCACATTCGTTGTAAAAATATCACCATTATTATATTATTAAAATATAATAATATATATATATATATATATTTAAATGAATTATTTTATCGTAAAAGATAAAATTTCAATTTTCAACAATTGTCACATTAAAAATTTTCTCCATCTATATCCACATAAAATCAATATTTTTCTCATCATATGAATCAATAATTAATTATTCACAAATAATATTACGTAATCACAATATTGACAACTGTGGCTTCCTGGGAAAGAGGGGGCTTTCCAATAAGAATTTCTCTTTCTTTGGCGCAATTTAGGTGACCAAACCTCTCCTTAGACAGTAATTTTCTAGACATTGCCAATAATGTTATCTAATAATATTATTCAGATAATATGAATTATTGCTTCGATAATGAAAAATAATTGTGTAAATGACAATTATTGAAACAACAAAGAAGATAAAATATCAACGCAACAATTATTGAACCAATAAAATAAAATACCGAAATAAAGAATTATCAGAACCATTATTGAGTAGTGCCTTCTTACGTAAGAGTCAATAATTGGTGCAATACCGCAGTAATATTCTTGTCTGCAACAACGCCATTCATCGTGTTTTAAACCATCGGGTATTCCAACAAAGTAAATTGTGAATAACTACGCCTAGTTATTTTTAAATAACTTATATTTGTCGCTTTCTTCCTCCAATCGCTTTCCATTATGGGGCCCACATATGGTCAAGCGCCGTTGCATTTAATATTCCCCGACAAGACATTAATATTCCACGACCAAACGAATATTCCCCGACAACAATGAATATTTTATAACCACTTGCTTATTTTGAAATATTTATGTATTTTACCCATAACTATCAACATTAATCACATCAACCCTTACTATTTCAAAATAATAATTTAGAAAATTAAATTTCATTTATTAATTATTTGGGGTCTTACAACCCCTCTCCTTATGAAATTTCGTCCTCGAAATTGACATACGACTACTGTGTTTCAAAAGGTGAGGATACCTCGCTTTCATTTCCGCTTCCAACTCCCGGTCATTTCCTCTATAAGCATGTTTCCTCCACAAGACTTTAACTTGTGGTATGACCTTCATCGTAGGACATGCTCCTTTCTATCCAAGATCTTGACAGTACCTCCTCATACGTTAAGTCTCCTATTATCTCGTCCGGTTTCTAACTCAATAACGTGGTTCGGGTCTTTCACATATTTTCTGAAGTACATATATGTGAAACACAATAGAACACGAGACATACTTGAGAGTAACGCGAGTCTATAGGCTACATTTCCTACTTTCGGTCAAGAATTTGAAATGGACCAATAAATCGTGGATTGAGCTTTCCTCTCTTCCCAAATCTTGTAACTCCCTTCCATGGAGCAACTCGCAACAATACATGATCCCCTATACTAAATTCCACGTCCTTTCGATGAAGATCCGCATAACTCTTTTGTCGATCTTGTGCCGTTTGTATACATTGTCGAATCATTTGGATCTTTTCGAGTGATCATACGTACTAACTTTCGGGTCCCAACAATGTTGCTTCACCCACCTCGTCCCAACATACTGGAGAGCGACATTTTCGTCCATATAATGCTTCGAATGGGGCCACACCTATACTTGCCTGATAACTGTTGTTGTAGGAGAATTCCACCAATGGTAAATACTTATCCCAATCGCCTTTGAAGTCTAGGACACGAGTCTTAATAAATCTTCAAGAGTTTGAATAGTCCTCTCGATTGTCCGTCTGCTTTGAGGATGGTATCGCGAATCCAATCAATCGAAATCCGCACCCATAGCTTTTTGCAAGCTAACCCAAAATCTTGAAGTGAATCTTGGGTCACGATCCAAAACTATAGATACCGGAATGCCATGCAACCTCACAATCTCATTTACATACATACTAGCAAGACGTTCAAGAGAATAAATCTCCGTATCGGCAAGAAATGTGCGAGACTTGGTTAATCTATCAACAATAACCCAAATAGCATTTATGCCTTGAGAAACCGTGGGAAGACCCGTAATCGAAATCCATGGTAATGTGTTCCCTTCCATTTGGAATCTCAAGTGGTTGCAATGGTCCTTTAGGCACTTGATGCTCCGCCTTTACACGTTGACAAGTTAAACATGTTGAGATAAACTTTGCAATCTCTCTCTTCATATTGTTCCACCAAAATGTATGTCAAGATCACGATACATTTTAGTACTTCCGAGATGGATTGCAAATGGTGTATTGTGTGCCTCCATCATGATCTTGTACTTCAAATTAGAATCGTTAGGAACACAAAGTCCGGAGTGGACTCAAGTATTCCTTCTTCATCAATTCTCGCTTAATAATAGCACCTTCTTGTACTTTCTTCTTCATATGCATCATTTCAAAGCCTCGGTGGCTTGAGCAACCTTAACTTTTTCTATTAAAGTTGGCTCTATGCGTATACTTGACATCATCGCACTCGTTCCTGCATATGATCTTCTACTCAACGCGTCAGCTACCACGTTCGCTTTTCCAGGATGGTATTGAATAGTGTGGTCGTAGTCTTTCAATAGCTCGAGTCAACGTCATTTGCAGCGTGTTAAGTTCTTTTTGAGTGAAGAAATATTTAAGGCTTTTATGGTCTGAATATATCTCCACTTTCTCCCCATAAAGATAGTGCCTCCAGATCTTTAGTGCGAAAACGACTGCTGCCAACTCTAGATCATGAGTAGGATAATTCCTCTCATATTCTTTAAGTTGTCGCGAGGCATAGGCTATGACTTTCCCATGTTGCATGAGAACACATCCTAACCCTTTGCTTGAAGCATCGCTGTAGATAACAAATCCATCCGTACCAGATGGTATTGTTAGAACAGTCTTAAAATAAGTCTCCTCTTAAGCTCTTGGAAACTCTTCTCGCATTCCTCGCTCCATATGAATTTTGTATCCTTTCGAAGTTAGATGAGTTAGCTGAGTAGCGATTCGAGAAAACCTTCCACGAAATCTCCGATAATAACCAAACTTAAACCCAAAAAATAGGTATACATCACCCATTCGAGTTGTCAATACACTACGATGCAGAAACAACTACAACTTTATTATTACAACAAGAAAAACGTGAGTTTAAATACGAGATATTGCCATCTAAACAATATCCACATACAAATAAATCCTCATCATAATTATTGATACATTATTTTACAAAAATGGTGAGGACTACTAAACAACTCTCTAAAACCATCATTCCATACCCCGACTCGTACTCGTTACATTCTCGCCTCCTGAGAAGAAAAATGGAACAAAAAGGAAAAAGGGTGAGCTTAACTAGCCCAGTAAAGAATATTATGACTAAGATAATACAGAACAAATTATCGTTAGTCTTCCACAGGGAAAAATTTAATAGAATACAATAGACAACAAGTTTTAAATCAATACTCGTAGCGGAAAATATTAATTCATAGAAGAGTTATGTAGAGGATGAAATCTACTAATATCTATGAATTTAACAGTCCATCATCAATATTTTTATCCTCGTAACATCAATCAATATATATCGGAATCATATATTCATCCTTGCACTACTGAGCCAAGGACATTCACCACCGGGTCATGTTCATCTAAACACTGCTCATCTTTGCACTACGGGCCAAAGATATTCATCGAAATCATTCATCTTTGCACTACACAGCCAAAGATATTCATCGAAATCATTCATCTTTGCACTACGAAAGCCAAAGATATTCAATAATATCATCATTTAAGACCGAGGATGATGAAAATATATATTTTTTTAAAAGAAACGAATCCAAAGAAACAAAATGACAAGGATTAAGGATTCGTGACTTCGTTTTATCCACGTCCAAAAATACCTCAAAAATAATCATAGTGGTGTAAAATTCAAGAATGATCAAAACATGGATACAATCAAAGCTAGTATCCACAATAGATATTTTGGACGAAAAGAAAAATTTTCATTTTTTTTGATGAATAGTGCAGATTCGTGAATAATCTCAGATATCGTGAATAGTCTTAGTATACGTGAATAGTAATCTCAGACACCAAAAGTTCCAAATTTGATAAAAACTTCACACTAATATTTCAAAGATAAATGATATTGAAGAAATAATATCATTACGAAAAAAATAATATCTCTTACCTCGAAAGATCGGTTACTCTAATTGAATATCGATATATAGGCTATAACTTGAACTTTCACCGTATAACAATACTCAAAGTATACTCAAAATACTCACAAGAATACGCTCGATAATATAGAGAGAGAAAACTTCAGTTTCTGGTGTGATTTTCAATTCTAACCTAAGCACCTATTTATAGAAAAATGCTTGAACACCAAAGCGAAAAATTTAATAAATTAATATTACATTTTTCTAAATATCTCTACGCACACTTGCCATTTGAATTCACCTCCCTAACCACATGTTAAATGAGTTTCGAAATGAAAAAACGTTTTTGTAATTAAAAATATTTTAAACTTCCAAAATCAATTATTTGAACTTGAACTTCAATAATTCATAATAAATAGCCCTTTTATCGAAAAAATTAGAATCTCACGCGTGCTTTTTATAGGAAATTCAATTCTCTACAACTTTGCGTAAGAAAGTTTTCCAAATTCCAAATGAAATTGACGAAAATCTACAAACGAGGCGATTTTAGAGGCTATAATCAAATTTCAAATCGATAAATGGGGTTCACCGACATGTTTAACATGTTTTAAACATTTATTGAAACAAAAATACTCTTCCTCCTCGTATACTCATATATCTCACATTCGTTGTAAAAATATCACCATTATTATATTATTAAAATATAATAATAATATATATATATATATATATATATATATTTAAATGAATTATTTTATCGTAAAAAAGATAAAATTTCAATTTTCAACAATTGTCACATTAAAATTTTCTCCATCTATATCCACATAAAATCAATATTTTCCTCATCATATGAATCAATAATTAATTATTCACAAATAATATTACGAATCACAATATTGACAACCAAAGCGGTTCAGGAAGAGGGGGCTTTCCAATAAGAATTTCTCTTTATCGGGCCGCAATTAGGTGACTAAACCTCTCCTTAGATGTAATTTTCTAGACATTGCCAATAATGTTATCTAATAATATTATTCGATAATATGAATTATTGCTTCGATAATGAAAATAATCGTGTAATGACAATTATTGAAACAACAAAGAAGATAAAATATCAACGCAACAATTATTGAACCAATAAAATAAAATATCGAATAAAGAATTATCAGTAACCATTATTGAGTAATGCCTTCTTACGTAAGAGTCAATAATTGGTGCAATACCGCAGGTACTACGCAACAACGCCAGACATCGTGTGTTTTAACCACCGGGTATTCCAACAGTGTAAACGGTAACAATTACGCCGTTATTTTTAACCACTTGCTTATTTTGAAATATTTGCGTATTTTACCCATAACTATCCACATTAATCACATCAACCCTTACTATTTCAAAATAATAATTAGAGAAAATTAAATTTTATTTATTAATTATTTGGGGTCTTACATAAATACACTCTAAACTTTGAGTTTTAATACAATTTACACCTTTATATTTGTCGTTTTATCCCTCTAAGTTGGCATCTACTTTTTTAAAGTCGTCCCTAAAGTTCATTTTTTGCGAATTAGGTACTTAAAATGACATTTTTTGGAATTTCGTTCCTATTACCTAATTTGACTCCATCCTGACTCATTTTGACCCGACCAAGTTTCACCAATTAATTTTTTTTACAAAAACTAAAAAGTTTTAAAATTATTTTTAAAACAATTATTATTTTAAAAAAAATATTTTATTTTAAGATAATAAAAGTTATTATTATTTTAAATATTTTTAAAATAATTATTATTTTCAATAAAAAATATTAGAAACTTATAGTTTTCATAATATGAGTAAATTTAATAAAATATAGATTCAAAAAAATTAAATAAGAAAATAAAACTTAATTTTTTTTAAAAGTCATTTTTTCATATTTATGCAAAAAATTTATTTTTAATTTTTTGTATTTACCATTATTATTATATGTATTCTTAATATTAAAATTAAAAACTAAAACAAAAATAGAAATTAAAATACAAAAAAAAAAAAAAGATAAATAAAAAAAAGTGATTCAATTTTTTTAAAGAGAAGAAATTTAAAACTTTTAAAAATAATAATTATTTTCAAGAAAAAAATTAGAATTTTTTAATTTTAAAAAAAATTAGTAAATTTTACAAAATATAGATTCAAAAAATAAACATTATTTTTGAAAAAATATAAATTTTATTTTTTTAAAATGAGTCAAATTTCATAAAATCTAGATTAAAAAAAAGTAAACAAAAAACTTTATTTTCATAAAACTAAAATAGAAAGTTTTATTTTTTAAAGAGATGTAAATTTTCATAAAAATAATTAAGAATTAAAAAAATTAACTTTAATTTTTTAAATCTATATTTTATAAAACTTTACTCATTTTTGAAAAATAAAGTTTCTAATATATTTTTTTTCCTAAAATAATAATTATTTTAAACTTTTTTAAAAAGATTTTATTTTAAAATATTAAAATAATTTTTTTATTCTAAAAATAATATTTTATTTTAAAATATTAAAAATTATATTTTATTTTAAAGTATTAAAATAATTGTTTTTAATATAAATATTACTTTAAAACTTTTTTTTTAAAAAAAAATAATTGGTGAAATTGGGGTTGGGTTGAGTCAAAATAGGTCGGGTTAGGGTCAAATCAGGTATAAGGAAGGAAAACACCAGAAAATGTCACTTTAAGAACTTAATTAGCGAAAAATGAACTTTATGAACCACTTTAAAAGTGAGTGACAATTTGGAGAGATAAAAGTAATTATATATATAAATATATATATATATATATATATATACACACACACACACACAAAGCTTCTTATGCGGGTGGTCTGCATGCGGACCACCTTTAGCGATGGACAAAACCATCGCTAACTCATCGTCATAAGTCTCGAGAATCATGTGATAGCCTGTAATCGTTGTTTCAGATGCGTGCCCAAATTTACTATATATATATATAGTCCATTTCAAAAGCTCACCCCTTTATTTTTCATATCATGCTCATCCCCTTTAACGACGCTTTCATTCGTCATTATATATATCGGAAACCGTCGTGTCTTAACTTTTAGCGACGACGAATGACATATAGCGACCGATGACCGTCGCCTTGTTCGTCATTAAAAGAGATATCTGAGTATCTGAGGATCAAGGGTAAGCCTCGATCATTTTCATATATATATATATATATATATATATATATATATATATATATAGATTGAAGGAAGAAAAAGGACAACAAAGAAATTGGTGTCTTGATTTTTCTTGCAAGGCTGTGTGCCACATATACACGTGTAGGAGAGAGAAAAAGGACATAGGTCCTTTGCATATTTAATCTCTAAGGTTGCTAAGTAAAAATTTATGCGAGAAAGGAACCCATTTGGGAGAAGGGTGGATGATAGAAATCTTATCCTAGAGAAGGGTGAAAGAGAGAGATAAAAATAGTGAGATTGGTTCGATACTAAATTTTATTTTGAATTAAATGCACTCTAAATTTTGAGTTTCAATACAATTTGCACCTTTCACACTAAAGTGTAGGGTGCAAATTATTTTGAGATAGATGGTGCTGAGGGTGCAAATTGTTTTGAAACTCAAAATTTAAGATGCATTTAATTCAAAATAAAATTTAGGATGCAAATCAATTTTAGGATTAAAGTTTAGGATCCAAATTGGAGATTAGTCCAAGAAAAAGGACTTTTGTCCTTTTGGTTTCTTTAACAAGTTGGTGACTCATGCATACATTTATATATATATATATATATATATATATATATATATATATATATATATATATAGTTTGCAGGAAGAAAAAGGACAACAAAGGAATTGGTGTCTTGATTTTTCTTGCAAGGTTGTATGGCACATATACTGGTTGTAGGAGAGAGAAAAAAGACATAGGTCCTTTGCCTATTTAATCTCCAAGGTTGCGAGAAACGATCCCATTTGGGAGAAGGGTGGAAGAGTGAGAAATCTCATCCGAGAAGGGTGAAAGAGAGAGAGAAAAGCCAAGAGAGAAAAAGATTAAAACAACTAGGTATATTGTTTAGGTTCCATCACAGAGTTATTATGGTGAATTAATTTGCATGTGTTCTAAAATTAAGATATCTTTGTATTCTCTTATTTTATTATAGTGATTTTTGAAAATCGTCCCGTGGTTTTTACCTCTAGTTTTAGAGGGACGTAAAAATCTTGGTGTCTTGTGCTTGGTTATTTCTATCTTATTACTTCCTACCGTGATTATTATTTTGGTGGAACAACGCATGTACTGGTGTTTTTGCTGTTTAATTTATCAAAGACAACAGTAACAGTATTTGGGTGGTGATTTTTTCCCAACATAAAAATCTAATCAAGATGATTCCTTTCAATTTTACATAAAAATAGTAAACAAACCATTATGTCGAAGCATAAAAACAGTAAGCAAACTAAATAAAGAAAAGAAAACATGAGTCGAGCCTAGTTCTACAATAAATGCTAGGTTTATGGTTGTGGGCAATAATATTCTTACTATTAATGTGCTTCTTTCGGAATAAGAATTTAGTGCAAATGATATCAACTCGAAAACTCCTTAAATAACCATTTTTAAAGTCAATCTCCCAAATGTTTTTTCACTCAAGAGTTACTCATCATCTTACTTCTTAGATTTCTAAGCTCTCTCTCTGTCTCTCTTTTTGTGTGTGTGTCTACATTGAAAGTATCAAGCAATATACTTAGATGTGGTGAAAATACTGACTTGGGCAACTAGACTTTTTGGGATTGCTGCAAGGACTTGAATTGATGAAAATGAGAGGAAAAGGCCATTTTATTCCACCTTAAGAGAGGGGGGAGGCAAGTAGATGTTTATAGATTAGCACTAGCATACCTATAATCCCCTGCTATTATGGGTATAATTTGACGAACAGGCCATGTAATAGAATCTTCAATAGCATCTCGTATTGTTTCCTGTAATAATGAGAGTGAGACTTTTGTCATACAAATATATCAACTATAATATTGGTGCAATGAACTTATAATGTGTTAAAAATACAGTCCAAACAGTAAATTGAAATGCTTAGTTGTTCCTTCTTGCATATACGCCTCACTTGCACAAGGAAAGTGATCTTTTATTTTTTAATGGAGGTATTACATAATATAGGTTCAGAAACCAACATCGAGGACATCGTTAAAGGATATACAAGAACAACCTCGTTCTAATCTCCATCCTGGCTTTAGGGTGCGATTTTTCTAACTCAATTTCAATATTGTAAAACTGAATTTATTGTGAGATACAGATTGTAATTCCTTGCAGACTCTCTCGCAAAAAGTTAAAACACTATAGGCTATTAAGAAAATAATACTACCTCCGTTTTAAATTATAAGATCACTACTGACTTTGAAAGTCAAATTGAAACATTTCCAAACTAAAAATTGAGATGATTCATCAAAATTATGAAACAATAAGTCTAACAATGAGTAATACTTTTTAGATAGTTTACAATATTCATCATTTAATTGATTAAAACTAAAAGAATTCATGTCAATTTTGAGCTTGAAAATGCCATAAGTTGATTTTAAAAAGTCAATAATGATTTTATATTTTGGAACGGAGGGAGTAGCTCAATAGATTTTCATCATTCGATCCTATAATATCATCACAAGAGCAAAAAAATCTACATAATTTAGAAAAATTATTTCTTGTTGAGATTGTTATTAAAATGGATGATGAACATATTTTGGAAATTAAAAAAAATTAAATTTGAAAAGGCAAGGGAGAAATTTTGCAAACAGAAGCACAAGATTCACATATTTGATAAAGTCATCACTAGTAGAGAAAATCTTATCATGTTTAAACTTTTAGTTGAAATGGGAAATGACAGTTGTTTGAAACAAACTTCATAGATTTCAGAAAAATAGGGGGAAAATTTAGTAGACAGAACCGGCCAGTAGATCCACATCTTGAAAAAATTCTGTATCTATTTCAGAAATTCTATTGTACTTTTCTTATATTGTTGTTACTGGTTTTCAAGCAATTCTGCTTTTAATCATTTGGTGAAAATCTTTGAAACTATATAATTAAAACACGGATTGCTTGTGTGCTGTGATAATATTATGGGAAGAAACTATATAAGGTTAGGAGATTGTGGAATGAGCTGAAATTATTGCATACATTAACTAAAAGGAAAAACAGGATTCTGACATCTGCGCGCGCAGCACGGGGGGTGGGGAGGTGGAGGTGGGGGTGGATATAATTTGTAAACTATGAATCGCATATAAAGGGCACTTAACTTATTTAATTCGGAGAATACATTTTGTTTCTTATTTGTTTTTACAATATTTCAGAGTGAGTACTCACTTAGAAGTTAGAACCAAATCATGCATTTGTGGTATGTTTTGACCTTCTTTGTAGACATGCACAAGGGGCTTTAAATATTATCATTGTTAAGGTAAACCATTTTGTTGTGTATATGCATGTTAAACACTTCTATTAAAAAAAATAAAAAAGTTCTCAAACCTCAATAGCATCGGAAATTCCTAGAATTGCTGATATTTCCCCACCGATGACTTTTAGCGTAAACTCTAGATTTCTCTGCAGGCAGAAACATAGAATATTAGTTAAGAACTCGCTCAATATAACAAAAAAAAGTATCATTTTATAATCTTTGGGTAAATCTCTCCTATAAAATAATTTCACTACGAATACATGAAAGTCCGTTTATATTGTTTATTACTTGAAGTTTCACATATGAACCAAGCACTTAAAGAGAAAATGCATTCTTTAGTAGTGAATCCGTGAAGATTGTCCTGTGATTCAGTTATTTATATATGAAATAGTTCATTTAGATGAATAAGAAAAACAAAAAAAAGATGAGAACTCACATTTTCTCTCAAAGAAAAACAAACAGCTCCAAAACAGGGAAACTCATTGACTAGTGGTTTGAAGATTAACCTGAAAACCCCAGTGAATCCGATGTTTTTGACCTGCAATTACAACAAACCTAAAATTTATATAAATTATAAGGGATAAATCATACACTTTAGTAGATGTCATGACTCCAACTTCAAATATTTATCAAATGACTGAAAATACTTTGCATATATTATCAAAATAAACTTTAATGTCATTATGGAAACCATTGGAAAAGAACTGAAACATTTAAATAGAGTGTAAAATGTTAGTTGAAAGGTTGTTTGCATGCCATCATGTTGGAAAAAGCATGGACACCACAGAGCATAGTTTTCCCTCTGTAGCAGACTAGCAGATGATATTAGTGAAAATACTGTCTACATATATCGTATGATATTAGTGTAGGTATTGTCTGCATACAGTGGTAATGTTATATGTGCCTTGAATTCTTGTTCAGGATCCGACTTTTAACCCCACCCAAATTATTTTGTGTGGCTACCCTAAGGAAAAGAAAGCTGAGCTTAAGTAGTGGTACGGAGAACTGAGGAGGAATTAACCTATTATGTTATTTGGGCCCATTTTGTTTTTTAGCCCGGCTATATATATGAAACTTAGTGTTTCAGTATTCTTTTCTTTCTCAGTTTTAACCGCTTTTTCACAACTTGTACTCTTCACACTTTGATACCTCTCACCCATGGTCTTTCCCGATTTGGGTTTTACACGTAAATCTTGTGTTCCATTGTTGATTTTTGTGTTTGCCATAGTTTGTTCTAACAGGTAAAAATATTTCTATGTCAAACAACAAAATCCAACAAATTGGGCAATAGATGTAGAAGGTGATTGAGTTTTGGAACCAGCGCTACAATATAAAGATGTTGCAATGTGCCACCTAGTCTGCTATAAATATGTAAGTGATTGTTTAGGAATTGAGTTGCCATACCACCTTAATCATTGATTCCACTGAGGGGAGCCAATAATTTGTGGGAGGGGGGGTTATCAAGATGACCTTGAGATAAATGATAAGATAGTGTTGAATATTGGATCCTATTTTTGGTCTTTGGTCATTAATCGTTTAATTGATGGTCGATGGTCATCCCTCACTCCTTTAATGGGTCAAGGAACATATTAATGGGTCAAGGAACATATCACCATTATCTCATTAATGTTACTCCTTTGGTGAAAATGAGTCCAACTCATTTCCTTTTCTACCCTCTAGTTCTTGGCTATAAAAGGAGGCCAAATGGAAGAGAAAAGACACACCAAAATTAATAGAGTATATCTTAGAGAAGAAGAAGCAAAGCTCTAGTTTGAGTGTCAAAGAGAGTTTAGAGTGAGAAGCTCGGTTAGAGCATTCAGAGAGTGAGGGTGTGAGAGAAAATAAATGTTAGTTTATTTCTCAATTGAGAGTTTGTAATCTCCATATTATTTTCATAGTGATTTTCTGAGATCTCTTCCCGTGGTTTTTCCCAGTTGGGTTTCCACGTAAAATTCTTGTGTTATTATTTTATATCTCATACAGTAGTGTGTTTGTATAAATCTTAGTATATTTGTGTGAGCTTGATTTCTCAACAATTGGTATCAAAGCTCTCGGTTCACACCAACGATCAGTTTAAAGAGAAATTAGGCAAGTCACAAAAATACGAAGATGGCAAGCACAAGTCACAGGTATGAAGTTGAACCATTTACCATGAAGTCAAATTTCAATGTTAGCGATGTCTGATCAAAGATGTATTGGCTCAATAAGGATTGACAAAGGCACTAGAAGGGAAGAAGCCAGAGACTATGACGGAAGAAAAATGGACGGAACTTGAAGCTAAGGCCGTGGCAACAATCAGATTGAGTTTGGCGCCACAGATCAAATATCAGGTTTTGACAGAAACTTCTTCGAAGGACTTGTGGGAGAAACTTGAGAAAGTTTACAAGTCAAAGTCTCACCAAATCGGTTATATTTGAAGAAGGAATTATCTGAAACTTGGATGGAAGAAGGGTCAGATTTGGCCAATCATATTAATGGTTTAATAGATTGGTGACCCAACTAACCAGTATTGATGTGAAGTTGGACGAAGAAGATAAAGCCTTATTGCTTCTTGTCTCTCTACCAGATTCATACTCAACTCTCCAGACTACACTCCTTGTAGGGAAGGAAAAGCTTGCAGTTGACGATGTGATGTCGTACTACTTGGACCAGATAAGTTCAAGGGCACTACTTCCAGAGATCAAGGAGACAGTCTTCTTACTTTTTCAAATGGGCGTGGCAGGGGTCCTAATCAAAAGAAGTATTCCGGCAAGGAACGAGAAAGGTCTCAGTCGAGACCAGGCAAGAAGGATAAATCTCAGGTTGAATGTTATCATTGCCACGAGAAGGGCCACTACAAAAATCAGTGTCCATTGTTGAAGAAGGATAACAAGAAGAAAGGAAAATGCAGTTGAAAAATCGCTAATGTTCTTTGAAAGCAGATGCGGATGTGTGCAATGACGGAGAGTCGTATGCGTGTGTGATGTAAAATGAAGCTTCACAAGGTGATCTCTTATCTGTTAGAGACAGTGGCAGCCTTACAGATTGGTACATGGATTCCGGTTGTTCTTTTCATATGTCCCCATAGGGATTGGTTTGATACTTTTACATCCTGCAATGGTGGTATACAGCTTTTATTGGGTAACAATGCGATGCGCAGTTTCTTTGGGATAGGCACCATAAAAATTAAAATGTTTGGCCAGTTGTTAGAACATTGGGTGATGTAAGGTATATTCCAGAATTGAAGAAGAGCTTGCTATCGGTTGGAGTACTTGACTCTATAGGTTGCAGTATCTCAGTCAGAGATGGTGTCATGAAAATTACCAAGGGCTCGATGGTAATTATGAAGGGCCAGAAGAAGGGCACCCTCTACAAGTTGATAGGGGACACGATTCTTTGGTGGAGCGAAGAAATTGCATGGTGATAATTCCAACAAAGATAACCGCAATTATGGCACATGCGACTTGGTCATTTGAGTGAAGGTGGAATGAAAGAACTTCACAAAAGGCGATTCTTGAAAAGGTGTCAAACGTGCAGCTTTGGAATTTTGCAAGTTTTGCGTGTCATCAAAAAAACAACGGAGGGTCGACTTCAAGGCGAGTGAGCACATACCGATGAAGAATGTACTTGATTATGTACATTCGGATGTGTGGGGCCCGATCAAGCATACGTCGATGGGTGGAGCCCATTATTTTGTTAACTTTATAGGCATTTACTCGAGAAAGGTGTGGGTGTATTTTATGAAGCGTAATCCGAGGTTTTCGAATCTTCAAGCGGTGGGGTCCCCAAATCCGGATACTTGAAACCCGAACTCGGTACATCACGATACCATTTCTATGAAGGCGGAATAATACTAATAATAATAATATCAATAATATAAAACTTAACTTAAGTTTACATATACATCGAGTCTTTCTCCCAAATCGTAACCTTTAAACATTCATTACATTCATTACATAATATATATATATATATATATATATATATATATATAGTCTTCTTAATAATCTAATAAAACTATTACAAATCTTATATGATTCTTATTTGGTTAGCTTTCCTTTTCCTTTGTCTCGGCTTTGAACTTTACGGTCCTTCACACTTAGTGAAAACATTTAAATTAAGCAAGGATGAGCATTTGAGTGCCAACAGTATTATATATATATATAAATTTGAAAGAATTTAAATGTTTTCTTTATAATATCTTCTACAACTAGTCGATGGTTGTGAAGTAATCTGTACCAATAATAATTCATAACAACCCTCTTTCAAACTTTTGAAACTACGTATTATTTGTATATGGGGTTTACGTGACATACCATGAACATTGTTTTCATTTTCATTTTCAAAGGTTTAAGCGAAATTCATCACATAAAGTCATGACTTACAGACACGGAGGGTGATCGGCCTGTTGTACCTGTATTGATCAATACTACATTTACATGAGCGATGTTATCGTTAAGCTCTGTCACTTGCTTGTAGCGCGTAAAATTTTCCCATTTTTGGGATGTTCATATCATCGGGTTTTTCATAACAAAGGTCTTATATAATTCAACATATATGTATATCAAAAGGGGTATCAACATGCGATGAAAAACAATGATTGTCCAGTGGGGACACTTGTATAATCATTTATAGAAATTAACGAAACAGAATATATTTATCAAGATTATCATATACTAGCATGTTGATAATCAATGGGCATATATAATATAAACTTAACAATCATACAATAATAACAATAATTACGAACTTCTCACTTACATCCATTGCATAAAGAAAATGCAAAGTTAGGATACTTGCACGATCTTGTTTGCTTACTTATTCTCAACTTAGTTTTATCTTTTATGAAATCACCTATCATTAATCGGATCATTTTCTTGATTAGTATAACATAACGTACATATAACACTTTTTATTGCGATTGACACATTCCTATTCACATCATCACACATGTTTAACAATCGTTGACTCATAATCAAACATCGACACCTTCCTAATCACATTGTCATAAACCTTAACAACCATTGAATCACAAATAAACATTTAACTAACTAAATTTCTAAGTCGGATCAATTTACGAAACATAATGGATTCTGAAAGCGACTTTTCGAGTAATTATCGAGTCTAAGACTCTAAACCGTAGTTCAATATCCATTTGGATAACTTAAACATTAGTCACACTATTTTTTCATGGCCTTATAATAATTATTAAATAATTATTATCATTTATTATAATTTTTGAAATATCGAAATCATTATTAAATGATTTAAATATTAAATAATTCTATTATCATTAATATTTAATTAATATTAAATTATTAATGAAACCATTGCCAAAATATTAAAGTTATGTATAATAACTCAAAATATTTTTAAAGTATTTATAATACCTTTAAATGATTTTTAAAACATTTAAAATCATTATTAAATAATTACCATTAATATTTAAATATTAATGAACTATTTATCAAATATTAAAAGTCAATAATTATAACTTAAAATATTTTTAAATCATTAATATCCTTTTTAAATGATTTTTAAATAAATAAAACCATTTTAAAACTATTTATTTAATATAATTATTAAATAAATTTAATATCATTAATCATTAAATAAATATCATTAATATTAAATTATTAATGAAATTATTCTTTAAATATTAAAGTTATATTTTATAACTTAAAATATCTTTAAACACTTTATTTTTATTTAAAATGATTATTATAATAATAAAATCATTTTTAAACTAAATTATTTAATATAATTATTAAATAACTTTATTATCATTAATCATAATTAATTAATGAAATTTACCTTTAAATATTAAAAGTTATATTTTATAACTTAAAATATTTTTAAATACCTTATTATTATTTAAAATGATTTTTAATATAATAAAATCATTTTTAATTCATTTATTTATTTTATTTAATAAATAACTTAATTATCATTAATATAAATTTATTAATGAAAATTATCACATAATATTAAAAGTTATCAAAATAACTTAAATTATTTTCTTATATCATAATATAATTTTAAATGATTTTTCATGAATTAAAATCATTTTAAATAATTTATTTAATATTATAATTAAATAAATTAATTACTTTTAATATTCAAAAATATTAAATATTTATGAAATATATTTAAAATAATTAAAAACTAATTTTAAATTTAAAATAATTTTTAATAATTTATTTTGTATTTTTAATAATTTAAAACTAATTTTCTATAATTATTAATTAATTTTAGGAAAATATTAATACATACATCATAAAAGGCCACTATAGCGGCAGAACAAAATCATATATAAATTGTTCTTCATGTTCATACTTAAACCCAGATCTTCATAGGCGATTTCTTAGAGTGGCCGTATTTGACCCACTTTAATTCTCTCATGTATTGTTGTGTTTACGAAAATACAAAAGCTAGATTTTGTAGACAAAGTTCAAGACTACATGTTCTAATAAACCACATGATCTAACAACCTAACATAAGCTAGATCTAAAGCGTTCCAAGATCTTTGTCGGTATTTGTTTCTTCATTTTACAGGTTGCCCGAAATGAAGAAACGATTCAATGTTTCCACTTTGATCGATTATAACGTCTGACACATGAACTGTTCTTGTGATATAAAGGGTTCGGGTTGTAGCTAGCATGCAAGAGTAGATCTATTACATAAAATACAACTAACATGAGCGAGAATCCAAAAGTTATGACTCGGTCGAACCATATCGATCGACATGTTCATATATTTTTACGGGTTACCCGGAAAAGCGAGAGAAACAAGCTTCGACCTTGCTAGTTTGATGATCCATAAAATCAACCCATTTACGAAATAAGTGATATTAAGGCATGATGATGTAGTCTAACAAACATACTACAACTTAGATACAAGAACCATAACGATACATCAAACCACTTGTCGATTCAAGCCATTTAAAAACTTGTCGAGCTTTACGGGCTCATTACGGGTTACCGAAATGGCCCGATCGATGTTAATCGGCGACCTTTGGCCGAGTTATAACTTATAATCTACAAGCGATCTAGAGTGCGATTCTTGATCCGAGCAAAGATCTCATAACAAACTACCATATTCAACACTTATAACACAAAAATCAAACACCTACAGAGATCTACGACGACATTAGTTTGTCGGGCGCCTCCTTTAAAAATTTCCAGATTTTGAAAATCTTTAATTTGAGCACTTTAATGTTATGGACTTGATAAATACCAACCCGGATCATCATAATATCTTATAAACAACATATTATAACACCCAAACATAACATCTAACAATGAAAATTGGATGATTTTGAATTAGGGTTTCATACCTTTTATGCTCAATTCTTGATTTTGTTTTGTTTGTTGTTTTGTGTATGGGATTTAAGTGGGGCTTGAATAATGGATGCGATATACTCAACAAATTTGGAGGTTTTAGTAAGAGGAACTCTTGGTTGAGTTTTATGCAAAATAACTATCAAAATGGATTTTCTCTTTACTAATCCTTTATATAGACATGCTAGATTCATGAATGAAATTTGGAAAAATGGCGATTCTTTGTCATCTTAGAGTCGATGGAGTTGTTAGTTTTGGTGAACAACTTCACCAATTTGTCAAAACCTATGGCTAGCTTCTTTAATGCTAAGAGGGGTATAATGGTCATTTGATAAATCAATTTTAAATAGCAAAAATGAACTTACCAAACCCTTAGGGTTAGGGTTTGATTTAGGGTTTAGGATTTGAGCCAATTTGGATTTTATAAGTAAACAAAAATCTAGGATTTCCAATTTAGGGTTTGCACACAAAAAAATTAAATAAATAAAATTAATTAAATAATTAAAATTAAATAACTTTTAGTTTCTAAAATTTTGCAAAATTAATATTGTTAATTAAATTAAGTTTGTAATTACATGAACATTAGGGTTTATTACCCTTAATCATAATGAACTTGGCTAATAAAACAATTAGGGTTTAAAATATCGATAATTACGGTTTCTAGAAATACAATTAGGGTTTCTAGAAATTAAATTAGGATTCTAGGTTTTAGGGTTTTGATTTACTAATTACGTTTATTTTAATTAGCAATTAAAATCTATCACAAGTGTTATTAATCAACTTTGTAACACAATTCTTGACAAATCAAACCTCGGTTTAGGTTTTTAGGATTAGGGTTTCTAATATTGGAAATTAGGGTTTAACATTATTAGGGTTTCGAATTTTAATTAGGGTTTACCTAATTAATACATTTAATACTACGACATAAATGGTATTACATGCTTATAAAACAATCTCACACTCTAATTTGGATCTCAAATTAGGGTTTAACATTATTACTCGGGTTTGGGTCAAAATACAAAGTAATTGACCAACCATTATCAATCTGGACATCTCTAATACATATTCATAACCTTTGAAAATCAAAATATATGTAATATTATATTATTATTCTCATACCTTGACAATAATCCAAAATTAGGGTTTGGATTCCATATCGATTATTCTTTCATATTTAACCTTAATAATTAAGGTAAAATAATTAACTTAATAATCATACAAAAATTCATATAATAAAATAATTATTATATTTATTCTAAAAATCACTTCATATATTATTTAAATAATATATGATTATATATTCATGGAAAATAATTAATAAAAACATTTTATCTTAAAATTAATTATTATAAGAATATACTTTATAATAATCAAAAATTCTAAAATAAATTTACTTGTAAATATTCATGTAATAAATATATTTTTATTTACCACATAAATACATATACACATAATCTTGTACAAATCCTCATCCTTAAAATAAAAAAAAAAAAAAAAAAAAATCATAAAAATTTATGATTTATTTATATAGAAAATATCGGGTTGTCACATTCACCCTCCCTTATAAGGATTAGTCCCGGAATCACCACTTAAAAACCTACACATAAGCGGGTTCATAGCATACGATCTTGTAAATAGATCTCGATTAACTTTAATCGAGCCAGATCTTTAATTAATCACATTAAGCTTGTCTTTACGATTAAGCGGAAATTTGATTTCTAAAGAACTCAAATTTCTCCCTCAAAATTCTTTATAAAATAATTTACTATAAATAGAAAAATTCTAATTCTGCAAATAAAAGTTATTGAATATTACACAGCTGCTTGCATTGCCAATTTGCCCGTGTCTCTTGAGCCGTCGTGTTGAAGACCCTTGATGTTGACTTTGTTGGTTTGTTCGATGATGTCGGTCCGTGATTGCTAATGTTCCCACTACCCTTACCAATATTCACACTACCGGCCTCTACCCTCTGTTGGGACAATCCTTAACCCTATGCTCCAATGATCCACAAATAAAACAACCCTTTGTTCATTCTAGGATTTGGGCGGTTGGGAGAGATGTGACCCTCTGCCTTGCCTTATATAACACACAAATTTTCCTTTTAAACATTCTCCTAGGAGTGGTTCTTTCCACATGTCTTGCCTTTGAATCAACTTGCTTTTTCACTCCCTCTTGCTTCACACCTTGCGTTTCCAAAGTAGTTTCCTTTTCTTTTCCATCGGCCTCCTGCTTCCACTATTAATTCTCACCTTCTCGGCTCCTCGACCTTGCCCTTGTTTTTCTTCTCCTTGTTGTGAGACTCATAGCCTCACTTCCCTCTTCCATGATTATAGCCTTCTCCATGAGTGATGCAAATGTTGGGATCTGCAACATTTGCCACCTTATTATAGAGCCAGGTTTTAATCCCGGCTCAAATCTCCTCGCCTTCCTAGCCTCAAGTATCGACTTGATGCGGAGCAAACCTAACTAATTCATTGAATTTGGCGGCATATTCATATGCAACATATATCCCTTGCTTCACTCGAAAATTTACCTCCATTCTAGCTGCGTCTTAGTGAAAAAAATTCTCGAAAAAATAAGGTCTTAAATCTATCCCATGTTACCACACACTCCTGCTCTCTCACTTTGATTAAGCTTCCCACGGAAATTTGCCTCACCCTTCATCATGTAGGTGGCAAAAGAGGTCTTTGCCCCTCATTTACCCTAGCTATTATAAGCGCCTTCTCAATTTCCTTAACCCAAGTTTGGGCTTCTACGAGGTCGGTTGTACCTTTGAATTACGGTGGTCCTACTGACCTTAAAATCTTTAAAATTTGCCAAATAATTATCCAAAATTTGGTTCCTTGTTGCATGGCTTTGAGCTACCATATTCATGACTAACTTTGCATTGGGTCCAACTTGTTGTTGTCCTTCAACGTTGTTGTGAGACTCTTACGCCCTCGATTTGAGTTTGGCGTCTTGGCGGCATTATCTGGTTAAATAAAACCATAAATTAACTTACATTCTAAACCTTATCATATAAGTTTAAACTTATTAAACTTGTTTCATAACTCAAACTTTGATTCATATTCATTCATTGCTTTCAAAATATTTTACATATCCACGACACATAGTGCTTTAAACATCGATCGTCCCATTGTGACTACAAAAGTGGGATTTACTTCACCACTTGTACAAAAGTTTTATAATAATGCATTACACGGACATACTAAACACACATATTATATTAAACATGCTTACACGACATAACCTATACTACTATTCACTCGCCTTCTTCCTTGGGCGACTTTTCACTGATGATCTTCTTTTCCACAAACAAAACATGCTCCCGTTTATAGTCGGGACAATACAGTGGTATGCCCTTCATAACCATAAAGATAACATATTCTTTTCCATTTCTTCTTCCCGGTTTTCCTAAATCATGGTCTTCTACCTTCCTTTTCCCTTATCTCTCGGGCTGCACGAAGTGTTGCTTGAGAGCTCCCATCGATTGATTTTGAGTTTAAGCTTATCCTGCTCTTCCATTGTTTCTATTAACGCTTGGCGCTTGATTGGTATTAAGCGGTTTTACATCTTCCACAACCCTTCTAGAGAAGATACCTTGTTCCTCAATTCTTGCATCTCCAATGATGCTTGATCGACTTCGACTTTAGGAGTGCGAATCATTATCATCGGATCCACTATTTAGGATCTGGTACTATGTTTTCCCACGATAACCACCTCGTCACGAGTTTGTTTCATTGTGAGCTTCTATTTCATTATTGGCTTCGATAGTAGCTCCTTCTTTACAATCAAGTGGATATCCTAATCCTTTTCACGACATCTACACACAATGACAATTATCTGATTAGCATATATTATATACACATAGTCGAATAATAGTTTTGTGTATGAATTATCTTTTATTTTGTTTGACGATGAATTTATTCAATTCATCTCTTTTTAAACTCTATATGAGTTATTTATATTTTCAACGTTTCCCTCTGTTCTAAGGTTATAGCCTAAGGTCTAACCCACCTAAGGTTTCTAACCTATAGCTCGATACCATTACATGAGGTCCCCAAATCAGGATACTTGAAACCCGAACTTCGGTACATCACGATACCATTTCTATGGCGGAATAATACTAATAATAATACAATAATATAAAACTTAACTTAAGTTTACATATACATCGAGTCTTTCTCCCAATCACGTAACCTTTAAACATTCATTACATGTCATAATATATATATATATATATATATATATATATATATATATCTTAGTCTTCATAATCTAATAAAACTATTACAAATCTTGCATTATGAATTCTTATTTGGTTAGCTTTCCTTTTCCTTTGTCTCGGCTTTGAACTTTACGGTCCTTCACACTTAGTGAAAACATTTAAATTAAGCGAGGATGAGCATTTGAGTGCCAATGACAGTATTATATATATATATATAAATTGAAAGAATTTAAATGTTTTCTTTATAATATCTTCTACAACTAGTCGATGGTTGTGAAGTAATCTGTACCAATAATAATTCATAACAACCCTCTTTCAAACTTTTGAAACTACGTATTATTTGTATATGGGGTTTACGTGACATACCATGAACATTGTTTTCATTTTTTTCAAAAGGTTTAAGCGAAATTCATCATGGCCGTCATGACTTACGAACGCGGAGGGTGATCGGCCTGTTGTACCTGTATTGATCAATACTACATTTACATGAGCGATGTTATCGTTAAACTCTGTCACCATTGCTAGGCAGCATAAAATTTCCCATTTTGGGATGTTCATATCATCGGGTTTTTCATAACAAAGGTCTTATATAATTCAACATATATGTATATCAAAGGGTATCAACATGCGATGAAAAACAATGATTGTCCAAGTGGGGACACTTGTTAATCATTTATAGAAATTAACGAAACAGAATATATTTATCAGAATTATCATATACTAGCATGTTGATAATCAATGGGCATATATAATATAGGCAACAATGCATACAATAATAACAATAATTACGAACTTCTCACTTACATCCATTTGCAAAAGAAAATGCAAAGTTAGGATACTTGCACGATCTTGTTTGCTTACTATTCTCAACTTAATTTTATCTTTTATGAAATCACCTATCATTAATCGGATCATTTCTTGATTAGTATAACATAACGTACATATAACCTTTGCTATTGCGATTGACATTCCCTATTCACATCATCACACATGTTTAACAATCGTTGACTCATAATCAAACATCGACACCTTCCTAATCACATTGTCATATAACCTTAACAACCATTGAATCACAAATAAACATTTAACTAACTAAATTTCTAAGTCCGGATCAATTTACGAAACATAACCGATCTCTGAAAGCGACTTTTCGAGTAATTATCGAGTCTAAGACTCTAATAGTAGTTCAATATCCATTTGGATAACTTAAACATTAGTCACACTATTTTTCATGGCCTTATAATAATTATTAAATAATTATTATCATTTATTATAATTTTTGAAATATCAAAATCATTATTAAATGATTTAAATATTAAACAATTCTATTATCATTAATATTTAATTAATATTAAATTATTAATGAAACCATTGCCAAAATATTAAAGTTATGTATAATAACTCAAAATATTTTTAAAGTATTTATAATACCTTTAAATGATTTTTTAAAACATTTAAAATCATTATTAAATAATTACCATTAATATTTAAATATTAATGAACTATTTATCTAAATATTAAAAGTCAATAATTATAACTTAAAATATTTTTAAATCATTAATATCCTTTTTAAATGATTTTTAAATAAATAAAACCATTTTAAACTATTTATTTAATATAATTATTAAATAAATTTAATATCATTAATCATTAAATAAATATCATTAATATTAAATTATTAATGAAATTATTCTTTAAATATTAAAGTTATATTTTATAACTTAAAATATCTTTAAACACTTTATTTTTATTTAAAATGATTATTATAATAATAAAATCATTTTTAAACTAAATTATTTAATATAATTATTAAATAACTTTATTATCATTAATCATAATTAATTAATGAAATTTACCTTTAAATATTAAAAGTTATATTTTATAACTTAAAATATTTTAAATACCTTATTATTATTTAAAATGATTTTTAATATAATAAAATCATTTTTAATTCATTTATTTATTTTATTTAATAAATAACTTAATTATCATTAATATAAATTTATTAATGAAAATTATCACATAATATTAAAAGTTATCAAAAATAACTTAAAATATTTTTCTTATATCATAATATAATTTTAAATGATTTTTCATGAATTAAAATCATTTTTAAATAATTTATTTAATATTATAATTAAATAAATTAATTACTTTTAATATTCCAAAATATTAAATATTTATGAAATATATTTAAAATAATTAAAACTAATTTTAAATTTAAAATAATTTTTAATAATTTATTTTGTATTTTTAATAATTTAAAACTAATTTTCTATAATTATTAATTAATTTAGGAAAATATTAATAATTGCATAATTAAAAGGCCACCTATAGCGGCAGGCAACCATCATATATAGGTGTTCTTCATGTTCATACTTAAACCCAGATCTTATATAGGCGATTCTTAGAGTGGCCGTGTTTGACCCACTTTAATTCTACGTATATTGTGTTTACGAGAAATACAAAAGCTAGATTTTGTAGACAAAGTTCAAGACTACATGTTCTAATAAACCACATGATCTAACAACCTAACATAAGCTAGATCTAAGCGTTCCAAGATCTTTGTCGGTATTTCTTCATTTTACAGGTTGCCCGAAATGAAGAAACGATTCAATGTTCCACTTTGATCGATTATAACGTCTGACACATGGAACTGTTCTTGTGATATAAAGGGTTCGAGGTTGTAGCTAGCATGCAAGAGTAGATCTCTATTACATAAAATACAACTAACATGAGCGAATCCAAAAGTTATGACTCGGTCGAACCATATCGATCGACATGTTCATATATTTTACGGGTTACCCGGAAAAGCGGAGAAACAAGCTCGACCTTGCTAGTTTGAATAGATCCATAAAAATCAACCCATTTACGAAATAAGTGATATTAAGGCATGATGATGTAGTCTAACAAACATAATACAACTTAGATACAAGAACCATAACGATACATCAAACCCTTTGTCGATTCAAGCCATTTAAAAACTTGTCGAGCTTTACGGGCTCATTACGGGTTACCGAAATGGCCCGATCGATGTTGGTCGGCGACCTTTGGCCAGATTATAACTTATAATCTACAAGCTGATCTAGATGCGATTCTTGATCCGAGCAAAGATCTCATAACCGACTACCATATTCAACACTTATAACACAAAAATCAAACACCTACGAGAGATCTACGACGACGACATTCGTTTATCGGGCGCCTCCTTTAAAAATTTCCAGTTTTGAAAATCTTTAATTTGAGCACTTTAATGTTATGGACTTGATAAATACCAACCCGGATCATCATAATATCTTATAAACAACATATTACAACACCCAAACATAACATCTAACAACCAAAAATTGGAATGATTTTGAATTAGGGTTTACGTACCTTTTATGCTCAATTCTTGATTTTGTGTTTTTGTGTTTTTTTTTGGTATGGGATTTAGTGGGCTTGAATAATGGAGTGCGATATACTCAACAAATTTTGGAGGTTTTAGTAAGAGGAACTCTTGGTTGAGTTTTATGCAAAATAGCTATCCAAAATGGATTTTTCTCTTTCTAATCCTTTATATAGACATGCTAGATTCATGAATGGGTTTGGAAAAATGGCGATTCTTTGTCATCTTAGAGTCGATGGAGTTGTTAGTTTTGGTGAACAACTTCACCAATTTGTCAAAACCTATGGCTAGCTTCTTTAATGCTAAGAGGGGTATAATGGTCATTTGATAAATCAATTTTAAATGGCAAAAATGAACTTACCAAACCCTTAGGGTTAGGGTTTGATTTAGGGTTTAGGGTTTGAGCCAATTTGGATTTTATAAGTAAACAAAATCTAGGATTTCTAATTTAGGATTTCACATTTAAATAAATAAAAAAAATTAAATAAATAAAATTAAATAACTTTTAGTTTCTAAAATTTTGCAAAATAAATATTGTTAATTAAATTAAGTTTGTAATTACATGAACATTAGGGTTTATTACCCTTAATCATAATGAACTTTGCTAATAAAAAGCAATTAGGGTTTAAAATATATGATAATTACGGTTTCTAGAAATACAATTAGGGTTTCTAGAAATTAAATTAGGATTCTAGGTTTTAGGGTTTTGATTTACTAATTACGTTTATTTTAATTAGCAATTAAAGTCTATCACAAGTGTGTTATTAATCAACTTTGTAACACAATTCTTGACCAATCAAACCTCCGGTTTAGGTTTTTAGATTAGGGTTTCTAATATTGGAAATTAGGGTTTTCTAAATATTATTAGGGTTTCGAAATTTTAATTAGGGTTTACCTAATTAATACATTTAATACGACATAAATGGTATTACATGCTTATAAAACAATCTCACACTCTAATTTGGATCTCAAATTAGGGTTTAACATTATTCTAGGGTTTGGGTCAAAATACAACGTAATTGACCAACCATTATCAATCTGGACATCTAAATACATATTATATATGAAAAATCAAAATATAAATATATATATTATTATTCTCATACCTTGACAATAATCCAAAATTAGGGTTTGGATTCCATATCGATTATTCTTTCATATTTAACCTTAATAATTAAGGTAAAATAATTAACTTAATAATCATGTAAAAAATTCATATAATAAAATAATTATTATATTTATTCTAAAAAAATCACTTCATATATTATTTAAATAATATATGATTATATATTCATGGAAAATAATTAATAAAAACATTTTTATCTTAAAATTAATTATTATAAGAATATACTTTATAATAATCAAAAATTCTAAAATAAATTTACTTGTAAATATTCATGTAATAAATATATTTTTATTTACCACATAAATACATATACACATAATCTTGTACAAATCCTCATCCTTAAAATAAAATAAAAAAAATAAAAATTTATGATTTATTTATATAGAAAATTATCGTTATCACATGCTTCCTCAAAATTTGATTTATCTTGTTATATAGAAAATATCGGGTTTTCGAGATCCCTTGATGATGGCTCTCTAGTATTGTTAACGTTATATGTCGATGACATGTTGATAGCAACAAAAGAGGAAGTCGATATTTTTTCAAATTTGAAGAATTTGTTGAAGCGATGAATTTGACATGAAGGATCTTGGGTCACTAAGAAGATCCTAGGTATGGAAATTCATAGGGATCGTCAGCGAGAAAGTTGTGACTAACTCGTAAAGGATATGTGCGATAGTCTTAGAGAGGTTTAACATGAACAATGCTAAACCGCTTAGCACTCCGTTAGCAAAGACATTTCAAAGTTATCTTCACAGTTGAGCCCGAAATGAGGGGAAGGTGGAGTATATGTCCAAAGTACCGTATGCAAATGCGGTGGTTTGTCTAATGTACGCCATGATATATACAAGGCCGATATCTCACAAGCAATCAACGTGGTTAGCGGTATATATGGCAAATCCAGGAAAAGAGCATTGGAATGCAGTAAAATGGATTTTTCGTTATCTAGCAGGTACAACCAATTACGGTCTTATGTTTGATCGTGATACCGCAAGAAGTGAGGTTACAGGGTTCGTTGATTCGGATTATGCTGGAGACCTAGATGCAAGGAGATCTACGACAGGGTTTGTATACACCTTTTGTGGATGATGTATATGTTGGAGGTCAGTGTTGCAGTCTACGGTAGCATTATCAACAACAGAGGCTGAGTATATGGCATTGACAGAGGCAAGCAAGGAGGCTTTGTGGCTTAAGGGACTAGTTGAAGAACTAGGTTTCAAGCAAGGCAGTATCCAGATTCAGTGTGATAGTCAAAGTGCTATTCATTTAGCAAAGAACCAAGTGTTCCATGCCAGAACCAAACATATAGATGTTCGGTATCACAAGATTCGTGAGTGGTTGAACAATGGTGACATTGCGCTTCACAAAGTTCACACAAAGGAGAATGCCGCAGAGATATGCTCACAAAAAGTCGATTCTGTTGAAAAAAGTTCAAGCAATTGCTTGGACTTAATTCACTTCGCCTAATGTTGAGTTCGTAGTGGAGTATCCGAGGAGAGGATACATTCACGAACACAAAAGAAGATCACAGATTTGGAAAATATGAGCCAAGGTGGAGATTGTTGAATATTGGATCCTATTTTTGGTCTTTGGTCTTTGGTCATTAATCATTGGTCAATGGTCAATGGTCCTCACTCCTTTAATGGGTCGAGGAACATATTAATGGGTCAAGGAACATATCACCATTATCACATTAATGTTACTCCTTTGGTGAAAATGAGTCCAACTCATTTCCTTTTCTACCCTCTAGTTCTTGGCTATAAAAGGAGGCCAAATGGAAGAGGAAAGACACACCAAAATTGATAGAGTATATCTTAGAGAGAAGAAGAGCAAAGCTCTAGTTTGAGTGTCAAAGAGAGTTAGAGAGTGAGAAGCTCGGTTAGAGCATTCGGAGAGTGAAGGTGTAGAGAGAAATAAATGTTAGTTTATTTCTCGGTTGAAGTTTGTAATTCCATATTATTTTCATAGTGATTTTCCGAGATCTCTTCCCGTGGTTTTTCCAGTTGGGTTTCCACGTAAAATTCTGTGTATTATTATTTTATATCTCATACAGTAGTGTGTTTGTATAAATCTTAGTATATTTGTGTGAGCTTGATTTCTCAACAGATAGTCTTTAACTAAAACTAAAATAAGACTAATCCCAGTTTATTTTGGTGGCTTTGAACATGTCCAACACAAATCTGAAGTTCAATTGAGCAGAAGACAATTAGAAAATCCTTTTCTAAGGTTTAAAGTAAAACCCCGAGTTCTTGGTTAACCTACAGTAAGAACTTGAAATTGAGTGCAACATCATCTAATTAAACTGTTGTCGCATCGAATAGTCATTAAGGAGATAAAAGAAGAATATATATAAGCCCATTACTATAACTACTGTAAAAAAACAGTTGTTACGGGGGAGGAAGGGTAGACCAGAAGAAAAATCAAAAGTCAACAAGATAAAAACAGTTGTTTAATACCATTTTAGATTGTGTATATCATGGCATAAATATAATGATAAAAGGAGATCATGTGGTCATGCTAAGACAAAAAAAAAGAGGTAATTAAGTACGAATCCATAATAAATTACTCAAACTTCACGAGCAGTTTTTCCTATGAACTATCTTGAACATGTTAGCCATTTTAAGCCCGGGAACACAACATTATAACGTAATAATATAAAGAGTAAGAATTCAATAGTACATACCCGTTTTCTCCTTCAACCCGAGTTTCTTTCTTTAGAACGTATATAGTTAATTGATTTATAGGGATAAATTATAACATGATGAAGTATGCAAGCAGTATTGTTCATGCAGGAAGGACCAATCTATTTTGTTCCTAAGTTAAGAAAGAATAAATTAATATAGTAATATTTAACCATAAAGCATAAGAAAGATTATGATTAATACAAATTTAAGTTCGTATAACCTGTATAGGTAGTCCAACACCAACTCTTGTTCTAATGTCAAGTACAATATTGGGGTTTCCATCCCACTGCATGTCCAACTCCATGGTGATTGCTCCGGCATCACCTTCAATAATAGATACTCCTGAAAGACATTAACAATGCATATGCGGATCAACCAATTTATTGAAAATGAACATAATTAATGTTATTACTCCATAATCAGTCACAGACAATACCATAATTACTCATACATACTTAGCTATGTTTGTTTGCAAATACTTTGCAATTATGTGCTTGGGATTGAACTTTTTAAACTTATTTATACTAGTTTAATTCCTTTAAGAACTTTTTTATACTTGGATTAGTCCGAAGATGACAACCCAATGGACTATTTTTTTATTTTGGGTTTCTAAGTCATTTATGAGGAACTACATATTCCTGAGGAGGATGGTGGGACTAAATAGTACCCTTTTTGAGATATGAAATGGCCTTAGGACTAAAAAAGCAGTTCGTGAGACTATCATCATAGGACTACTTCAACAATAGAAAAGAATTTAAAGGCATTAAACTAATATAAAGTATAAATAGTCCAGTCCCATCCAACATAATTGCAAACAAACATCAAAAATATATTACAATACCAGCATTCGAACTAACCTGTGAATTGTGGAGCAACAGTACCAAGGGTCAACTTTGAAAACGTCAGAGCAGCTAAGATAGAGGGTCTGTATTGCTCAAGCATTGGCTCCACAGAGCTTCTTATTAGCTCGGATGCTGCCTAAGCCACCATATGAAAGGGAAGTCAAAAAGATCAGTTCTTATAGTATTATAATTCATTACAGCTAATTTTCAAATTTCCAAAGGTGTGAAACTAGTAACTTACCTCATTAACATACGGCCAGATCTTGTCAAGTTGGAGATTAAGCCAAGTTAACTGAAATTGACAAAGAAAACATTATTAGACATGTTGAAGCATCCAACTCAAAACCAATTATCACTATACGTTTGGATTGAAAGGATGGAATAGAGGGAGCAATGGAATTATTTTTAAGCATCCCAAGTGGATGCTTGGTTGTTGGTGGAGTTGGGTGCTGTGATAGGATGACAAAATTGTCACATTCATCAATTCCATTAGAATGGATCTCATTCCACAATCTCCCACATGGAATGAAACGAAGTTTCATTTTATCGGAATGATTTATCATCCGAAATGTTCACCAAATACGTTATTTTGTGTAGTAGTTCCTCAAGTTATACATTGAGTTTCCAGGTCTTATTTGTCCAGTAAGGGACATTGAATCTCCTTATTCCCCCTACGTACGAGGGACATGTAAGTCAAACACTTGGTTACCCCTCGAGTTATACATTGATTTTGCAAGTACTATTTGTTCGGTGTGGGTTGTTGAATCTCATTACACCCCCGAAGTGCAAGGGACATGTAAGTTAAAAATATGATAGCCCCTGATGTTATACATTGACTTTCCATGTGTTATTTGCCCGATATGGGAAATTAAATCTCATTACTTCCCCATGTGCGAGGGACATGTATGTCAAACACGTGGTAACAAGAAGGATGTGCACCGTTGGGTCACATGAAAGAGATAATCTTAACTTTGATACCATTTTGAAGCATCCAACTCAAAACAAATTGGCAATGAGCGGAGTAACCCCTCAAGTTGTAAATTATGTTTCTAGGTCTTGTTTGTCCGATATAGGACACTGAACCTCAATAAGATGTTTAATAAACTGCAAATTCGGGAAATTTGAGGATTTAACGGACTATTTCTGCATAAGTTCAGTGATTAATAAAGTCAATTATCTCTAGTAAGGTTCAAGTCTGCATATGGGAAAAAAGTAAAGGCAAAAACCTGCACTCTCTCCATTCCAAAATGAATGTCTTATATGGCTTTTTACTATTTTGTAGGTATATTTAGTTTGTAATTTGTTATTGGAGAAAATTATTTGAAAAGTTAAGCTAAGTGTGTCCTAGCAAACCTTAACATACCTAAGGAAGTCAAAAGAGACTTCTTTCTTGGGACAAGGGAGTATAATTTTAGTTCAACTCTCAGAGCTGCTTTTTTTTAGCCAGGTTAACCAATCCTGAGACTAAACAGGTTAGAGTATATTTGGAATCACTTAAAAATGTGATTAGCGATTCTGAACAAAGACGGAATGACAAAAACTTAAAAATCACTACTCCCTCTATTCCACAAAAACAGTCCCATTACCGAAAAATATATTCCAAAAAAGAGTTCTATTTCTTTCTATGGTATAGAATGACACAATGTTAATGTTAAGTTTACTACGACAGTTTTATTATTATGACATTACCACTAGACTAAACACTCAATAAAAGGGTAAACATGAAACAAAATACTTTTCATCCTATTAAAGAAGTTTTTAAGTACACTTTTCACGTAATTTAAGAAAAACACAAGTAGAGGAGAGAATATAAATAAATACAAATTTTAACCGCAATGAACTCCACGTAAGTATGCTAAAGATTTTCACTTTTTTCTGAAGGCAGTGGACCCTACTTAAATAGTATCTAGTCTAAGATAGACTTTATGTAATATTTTGCATTTGAATCGCGTACTTTAGGCATCTTTTATACCACAAATCCTTCTTGTACTTCACTATCTTTTATGAGCTAGAGGGAGTATGTCCTTATCGTTTAAAAATTTTGTAAATGAGACTCTTTTAATGGGACACAAAAACACCAACAAACACAAAGTTCATATATGGGTGATAAAAAAGAGAATAATAGATACAACTCACCTTTTGCCGCTGTGAAAATACCACCCAAGATGGATAAAACTCAGCTGGAAGAAGTTTTCTTGAATCCTCAACAGTCATTTTCGCAAAAGCCGCAATTGTTGCCGCCTAATACAGTGTAAATGTTAATTAAACCATTCAAAAAAAGGCAAAATCAGCCATAAATATGGAGAATAATCAAAAAAAAAATTGTAGGGAAATTTATATACTATAATGATAATTACAATATCATTCATGATTTGATTAAATGGGTGTTCAAAGAAATGGATTTAAATACCAAATCAGTCCGTTTCTTGGATCGGATTCTCTCAAATCGAGCGAATCCAATTATTATTCCAATACCCAAAGCGATGCCAAGAACAAAACCAACAAAAAATGACATTTTTGTTCTTCACAATATTTTTTTGCCCAAATCGCCTACTCGGATGGGTGATAGCGACACAAGATCATTGAACAAAACTTGTTTGATTTAGTCATTTTTGTTTAAGATAGAGAGGAGAGAGAAAATAGTTAATGATTTCCTTGTTTATGTGACAAAAAAAAAATTCTATAAATAATATGAATGAGAGAGAGGATGGAGGGAGAGTAACAGAAATTTGATTGGGAAGTTGAGATGTGAAGCAAGAATTAGAAAATGAGTTTTTGTGATGCATGATTAATTAATTGATTTATCTCTCTAATTTGGTTAGTCTGATCAATAAAAGGAAGTCATTCATGTATTTCTAGAGCTGTATACCGCTTAAGAAGGGCCGAGCTAAATCTCACTTAAAAATAAATTATTTAGAATCTACTAGTTGAGTAACGTTAAATTAAATTTTAAAAAAAATATAATAAAATTTAGTATATAATTTTGGTCATAAGTTAAACTCGAATTTAAACGATACAAGTCTAGTTGAGTTTAAATTTAACTAAAGTTAAATGTATTTTTTTATTATAAAATAAAATTATATAATTAAGTTTAAACTTAACTAAAGTATCTTTTTATTATAAAATAAAACTATATAATTAATTAAATATTAAATGAGTGGGATACTCCCATTGTTCAAGCCGAAGCGTGCTGACAAGCCAAGGGTACCCTTTGGCTGAGGGACCCAAGCAATCGATCCTTGAGTAGTGTAATTGTCAGGTATTGGACAGGCTGAAGGGATGAGATCACAAGAATTATAAAAGAAGTCTAAATGGGTAAAAAAAAGGTTAAATACTATTTTTTATATTTGAAAAGCACATTATTGATAATTTGCCCTCAACATTAACACATCTATATCTTTTACATAATGACACGTTAATTTTGAGCAATAACAAATTTTACAATTAATGCATGCTCTAGATAAGACGAGAATGGATAATTTAACTAGAATTCATAATGTATGATTATAATCAAATGTATTCCTCGATTTTTACTGAATTAAAGAATATCTTAGGTTGAATTTACAAGTTCAAAATGAATTTTTTTACGGATAATGAAAGAACTAAATAATAAAATAGAGCAGCATGTGGATCCGAATGTATCAATATTTAATATCAATATAAATTTATCGTTATACATATATAATAACCATGAAAAGTATATCTCAATTTTTAAAACTGACTAAAAAAAAAAAGAAGCAAACTCAAGTAATAAAAACAAACGAGTCTTTCTACATGTGTTCATTAAGAACATGTATGGCTCTTGTTTTGTACATACATGGCATTAGCATAGAGCTTATTTAGTTGCTAGTGCTTGTAATTTTTTATGGGGCAAATGTGTAAAAATATCCCTGATATTTTTATCAAAATTTCACTTTCATTATATATATATTTTTTTAAAAGTACGTTTAATATTACAAATATAAGATCAAATATGTCTCTCCCGTTAACAATCATGCCACCTAGACTAACGATATTGACGGGACTGGACAAATTTTGATGATAAGACATGAAAAGAGAAATTTAGCTCCTAATTAAAATAAATTAAACAACTTAATTTTATTTCACTGAACTTGATTTTACCAAGCATATGAAATCCATAAAGAACACAAATATTTAGTTATGTGACCCACCCATGAATTTGTGGACTGCAATCAAATTGTGGATGGAATCATACGAGTTCTTACTCAGATCCATTTTCTCTCTCTAAAGCTTAATTCTTTCGCTAAATTCAAATTCATTTTCTCTCTCTCTCTCAAACTTTCTCTATCTAAACCCATTGTCAATTTAACAAATGGATACTAACTAAACCCACTTGTATGGATCCATTTTATCTCAAAAGTTTTCGCTTTAAGTAGACGACCAATTGTGAAGGACAAAAACGTGAAACACAAACAAAAAAATCAAACCCAAAAATCATTCCATCACCATATTTTCATATTTGATCTGTATCAAACCTAGAAAAAAGCTCCCTCCTCCGTCTACTTCATCACCTTCATCACACAAGCACATCCCAATCACCATCATCCACAAACCCATACACAAATCAGATATCCAACCAATAACAAACCCATCAATAACCTCCATACCATTCCCATGAATCACCAAAAGAAAATGTCAGAACAATAAGAAAAAAGCACCGATTTGGACAAACTTAACTGATAGAAGTAGACCTAGCAAACTGGCGGGCCCGGCCCAAACGAATCGGGCGAGTGACGGGCCGGGACAAAAAGACCTCGTTTTTACTAGGCCAAAATTCTGCAGATCAGCTCTACCGGCTGGCAAGCGACGGACGGGTTTAAGTAGGCATGCCGAGACCAATTTGTGCCTATTTTATGTTATTTTTTGGAGTTTGGTCCAAACGGGGTGGGCCAGGCCAAAAACGGGCGAGCCAAAAAGGCCCGGATTTTATTGGGCTAAAAGACTTCAGCACAAAGCCCGGCCCGCAGGCTTGGGCCATGTTTGCCAGGTCTAGATAGAAGATTAAATTTATTCAATTCTTTTTTATACATGCCATCATCTCGATCATTCATTTACCGTCGCTTTCATTGCACACTTTCTTCACCACCAGACCTATGTCCTTTTAGATCTGGGTAAGATCTAGAGTTCTTTTCTATTTTCTCTCTTTAAAATTCAGCAAAACAAGAGCAAAAGTTTGATTGATTATTTTTTGGGGGTTTTCAGATTGGGTTTTGTTTCATTGAAGATTGCGGTAACAATGACGGTTCAGGTGGGGAATTAAGGTGGGATTGGAGAATTTGGGGCTGAGGTTTGCGGCGGCAGTAGTGGTGGTTCAGTCGTGGGGTTAAAGTTTGTGGGGATTGCTTGGATTTCTTTGGAGTTTCAGCCATGGATGATGTCGTCAAGTTCATAGAGGAGGTGGTCGTCGAGAAGAGAAAGAAAGAGGAAACGCTGTCGGGAAGAGAAAAAAATAGTTTGATGTGTTTTAGGGGGGGGTGTATTCTATTACGATTTTAAAAGTTTGGTTGTATTCAATCAAGACATTTAAATAGTTTATAAAGGTTTACTGGTATTCAATTACAACTTTTTTAATGTCTTTAAAAGTTAGGTGATATTGAATTAAGATTTTTACAAAATCTATAAAAGTATTTTAGTATTCAAAAAGTCATAGATTTTTCAGATTTCTATCAAATGGTAGAGTTTGACAGACTTTAGAAGAAGAATTATAACTATCAACCTATATCTAAAGTCTGACCTCATCTCTAAAGACTTCTAAATACTTACAAATATTAAACACAAAGGTGGAAATTCGGATCGCTAGTAAAGAGGGAACCCGGTGTCGCTACTCGTCGTGCTTCTGTTGCATCTACTGGCCGTGTCAAGCTCTGCTACTATCGTAACCGGTACTCCTTTTTTCCTTCTAATACATGACTTCTTTTTTTTGTTCGAAGGATTTTTGCTCAAAATTAGGGTTTTTAAGGAGCAAAAGTAAAGGGTTTTAAGATATGATAATTTCTTGAAAATTTGAAGAAGAATTTCGTCTGGCAAAACATTGAAATGATTCTTTTCTTCGTGTAATTGTGATATTGTTGATTGCTCTGCGATTATTTATATTTGTTTATTCGGGTCTGTTATGCTTCTGTCTATTGGACATGGAGAGGAAAGTGAAAAGAACAGAAAGGTCTCTCTTTTGATTGAAAATTCATAGAAAGGAAAAAAAGAAGGGATTTAATATTATATATATATATATATAAAGAGAGATAAAATCAAACTTCATTTGTGGACTATATAGTATATACAAATTATTTGATAATACCCGTAAAAATAATAATAAAGAAATAAAATAAAATAAATAAATAACATTTAAATTTATATTTTAAATAATTTAATTGGACTTTGTCTTTTATTGGGTCAAACTAGTTATTTATTTTATAAGTGTTAATATGTGATGTATAAATTAATTTGGTAAAATTTGAGCCTTAAAACTAATTGAATTTAATTTATATGTGGATAAAATTAAATTATATTATAATTAAGAGAATTAACAAGTTATATTAATAAGTAAACAAATAACTAAAGACCTAATCTGTCTCGCGGTACGTAATCGAGAAAAGAGGGAAAAGGCACAGTAAATTGGTAAGGGATAAAGCGGCAGTTCGAAAGCTTCCAATACAAAGAGGAAAGAAATTTGTTTAACAAAGGTGAGATAAAATCACGAAACTCTCAGATCAATTGCGAAGATTATGTATGTATATATGTTTAAAGCTTTTGTCTTATTATTAATTATAATGCATGATTTGGTAAAGAGATGGATTATATATATATATATAGAGTCCGGATCCAGTCAGGGATCCCGGACTTTATAAGAATACGGACTTTTTTTTTTTGCTTTTTTTTTAAAATTACTAAAATAAAAATTTATGGAACTTTAATTTTTACAGAATACAGTATTTTTTGTGTGATTTGGATACATATAACAAAACATATTTGTACACACATGTTTTGTTATATGTATCCAAATCACATACATGTTTTGTACAGACATGTTTTGTTATATGTATCCAAATCACACAAAAAACACCGTATTATGTTAAAATTTAAGTTCCATAAATTAATTTTTTTAGTTGTTTTTAAAAAAAAGGGGTCTGGATTTTGGTCAGTTTAGAGTCCTGACTGATCCGACTATATATATATATATATATATATATATATATATATATATATATATATATATATATATATATATATATATATATATAGTAGTAAAGCAACATATGCTTAGTTCACACGCCACACAAGAGTGTGGATTTTGTTTTCTCATGAAGGAAAAAAAATGAAATCATGGAGCCAACAATTGAATGATCAAAAGCCATGTAATAAATATATTATAATATATATGTATTCTAATGCTTAAATAAAATAATATTGTCAGAACTTGAAATTTTTGTATAATATATTTTTTGAAAGTTATTATCATAAGCAGTGAATTATTATTTATAATATATGCACTAAAAAATATAATAAATAATTTAACTTTGTAGCAAATTTTTAATCTTAAATCTAACAATATTTCAATTTTATAGTTTCCTAAACATCATGCTTAACGCGGAGCACCACAATATACTTTTCTACATAAAAATAATACATAAAGTTAGGTGAAATAGGAATCACACTGTATTTATGTAGATATTACCAATTTATGCATACTTTTCTGAAGCTGGCACGCATATTTATGGTGGTGTGATTGGGTTTTTTGTATGATAGTTCTGTAATATGTAGGATATATGTATTTTTCTTTTCTTTTTGTTTTCCCGACTAGAACTTGGAAAGTAAGAGGGAAAATTTCTTGGACCTTTATTAACCATCCATTACACTACACTTTAATTCCATAATTATTTATATTGGATTTTTATAGAAGTATTATTATATGGATCCAAGTTCATTATACGAATGTTTTTTGTTTATTATTTATTTTATATACCCTCCTAAGGATTTTGATGATAGTATTCATTCTTTGAGGAGTCATATGCTAGAGATGAAAGATTATCTTTCTGATTTGGAGATTTTTGAAACTAATTGATGCATTTTGGTGGAGATGGTCATCAATTCACTTTTCTTTAAAGGAAAGATTGAAAGAGTACTGATTTATACTTTATGACCACATCACAGGGAACTTTCATTAGTGGCTCCTTTTGAAGCTGGTATTGGTAATTTGTGCATGCTGTAAAATTTCATGGATGTGAATGTTCTCATAATCATAGAATTTGACTCTTTTCCTAAACTATTCAAATGTTAGAGGTCTTGATTATAATATAAATTTCATAAAATTATTCAGTTGATTCATAATCTAAACTTTTCTACATGAAGAATTTAACTAATAACATGTCACATTATTCATGTCTCATTGTGTTTAGACTAGTAAACTACTAAAGGAAATTCTATGATAGATATGACATAGTAATTACAAATGGGAGATTCTCAATAAGGAAATAACAAAGGAAATGGAAAAAATGTTAGGACTTATAACCCGTGGACATTAGAATGTATCTAGATGTGTTTCGTAAACTATGCAATATTATTAGGGAGAAAGCAGTTTTACAAGATACAAGATTTATTTGTATTGAAGAAATGGTTGCAACTTTTCTACTTATTGTTTGTTAAAATTCTCGATATTGTTTAACTCGTGAGACTTTTGGTCGATCCCATTTTGTTACTAGTAGAAATTTAAACAAAGTCTTGAAGGCTTTGAACACACTAACACATCAAATGATGGCTAAACCTGGATCCACAATGTGAAGCCCCCAAAATAGGTCCACACAACCCATTTTAAGTCGCCAAATACATGGTACAGAAATCAAATACAACTTCATTAATACAACTGTCGTACAAAATACGACAACACATACACTGTGAGTTTTAATACAAATATTGTCTCGTAGACAATATCCAAACTCAAATAAAATTCTTGTTACAATTATTGTCACACTATTTTATAAAATAATGAAAAATACTATAATAACTATCTTGGACTATTATTCCACTCCCCGACTAGTCCTAGCTACATTCTCGCTTCTTGAGAAGAACAATGGAATCAAAAGGAAAAGGGTGAGCTCAACCAGCCCAGTAAAGAATATTATGACTAAGATAATGAAGAAAAATTATCCTTAGTCCTCAACAGTGAAAAATCTAATAGAATACAATAGACAACAAGTTTTAGATCAACAACTGCAGTGGAAATAGCAATCCATTAGAAGAGTCAAGTAGAGTATGATATCTACTATCTTCTATGATTTTAAAAGTCCATCATCAATATTTTATCCCTGTAACACCAATAAATAAATGTTTCAAATCAACAAAGTATCCATTCACTATGGGCCAAGGATATTCATTTATATCACAACTGTGACGCCCCCAAAATAGGTATATATCACCCATCTTGAGTCGTCAAATACATGGTACAGAAATCAAATACAAACTTCTTTAATACAACTGTCGTGTAAAAATACGACAAAATATAGCTGAGTTTTTACATGAATATTATCTTCTAGATAATATCCAAACTCAAATTCAATCCTCATTACATTTATTATCACACTAAGTAGTGAGGACTGCTAAAATAATCATCTCGGACCATCACTCCGTTCCCCGACTAGTCCCGGCTACGTTCTCATTTTCTGAAGAGAACAATGAAAGAAAAAGGGTGAGCTCAACTAGATAATGCAGAATAAATTATCATCAGCCTTCAACAATGTTAAACTGATAAAATATAATAAACATCAAGTTTAACTGCAACGGAACAAGCAATCCATTAGAAGAGTCAAGTAGAGCATGATATCTACTATCTTCTATGATTTAAAAAGTTTTTCATCAACTTTATTGTTGAGACTCAGCTTAATAAATAAACCACATCATCGAATCTGTGACGAACGAATTGTTTGAGTTGTGATTCTGGGGACAGAATCCTTGTAAGGAGGGAAGGATGTAACAATCCAAGATTTTATTTGTAATTTAAAATATTTATTAAATTAAATAAATATTTTATTGATGAAGTTGTTGTTTTTTAATTTAAAATATTTCTTAAATTAAATAAGTGTTCTATTTATGTGGTTGTTATTAGTAGGTATGTGTGAATTAAATTTATTAGATAACACTCTAATAAATAATTTATTGATGTGATTGTTGTTATTAAATATTTATAAATTAAATTTATTAGATAATATTCTAAATTAAATTAATTTATAATTTAGAGAGTTGTAATATAACATGAGATGTTATATTGTTGTTTTAATTTAATAATTTAAAGTGGTATGTTAAATTATTAAGTAAAGTTATAATGAGATTATAATTATGTGATATTTGTTTAAGTGAAATATGTATTTAAAATATAGTATGTGTAATTAATTTATTTGACTAATGTTAGATATAGAAATCTTTATTAAAATAAATTAAAGGAGTTTAATTTAGTTTTGACCAAACAAGGCTTAAAAATATTAAGTCTTTATTTTAAAGATTTTTTGCCAAACAAAGCCTTATGACTTTTGAATTTTTAAATTTGGAATTTTAATTATAATAATAATATAAATAAAATAAATTAAATAATAAATATAATATATTTATAACCTAAGTGTTATATCTATAACTGATATTCTAATAACTAGACGTATTAAGGTTATCAGTTTTTTTTATCTATACGTTTAAGTGTGTATTAGTTTTGCGTGAATTGTCTTTTAGCCTAAGAGGAGGAGAAGTTCAGAGAAGCTTGAGAGGGTTGAGAGTATTGAGAGAGACCTAAGGATTTCTAAGCATTTTCAGTGTTTAACACAGAGGATTACAAGCTAAGTGAAGGTAATTTTACATAACCATTAGAATTATATATATATAAGTTCACGACAAAATTTTATACTCTGTGAATTTCATTTGTTTTTCGAATTGTTGTTATATAACCTGTTTATGGTGATTGCATATAATTATGATGTTAGAGTATATAGTTAGGCAAGAATTCGTATGCTAATTACAGTTAAAAGTAGAAAATTTTGACAGTATATGTGTGTTCTTATACATGGCTTATGACAGTAACAAATTTGATGGTTAAAGTGTAAATGAATTATAAAAAAATTGAACTGTGAATTGTTAATTGGGTATCAAATAAAGAGAACTTAGTTCAAAAGAATCGAAGTGGTGTATCATTATGATTACAGTGTTCTCTGTGTCAAGAAGTATCAAAAATGGAGTTTTTGGTTTTAAAATATGCTATTCCAGTATTTAATTTTTATAGAATTATGGTTTAAGTTGTGTTAATTTAGTGTTTGTATGCTTGATGAAGTTTATGTGTAATTTGCATAAGTTATACATGTTAATTGGTGTTAGAAATTAAGACATAGCTTTGTTCTGTGTTTTGTTTTGGGGTGTTCTGTAATTCGGAGCCCCAGCACCATATTTCGAGCCCCAACGCCAAATTTCACGCCTCAAATACCAAAAAATAGGCGTTGAAGTTCGCTACCAAATACCGAAAAATTGTTTGGGTCGGACAGTTTTAACCTCTTGTAATAAAATGGCCATAATGTTTTCATACGAACTCCGATTGAGGTGATTCAAGATGATTCAGAAAGAGGACGAATAGACCTATAACTTTTATTCTTTAAGGTTTTCAATTTGAAATCGTTATTAAGGGTCAAAATGGCCATCTTTAGGACTATTGTGTATTTAGAGCCAATAGGAGGGCGTCGGGATGCGCGAATGCAAGTGCAATCCTTTGTGTAGTAGTATAACTTAATGATAACATGTTGGACATGTAATAGGATGTTGTATCAAGTTGTTAATGTGTATGTGGTGCAATGACATGATCACTTAAGTAGTTTTAATAAAGCTAAAAAGTAATGTTCATGAAAAGACGCGATGTTATTTAAACTTAAACTTACTTAGTAGCTATACTAAAAGTAAGAAAGCAACTCATGAAGGTAATGCTAGTGTAACTAATGTGTATTGTCAATACATATGGTATGTGTAGGACTTGGGGTGAACGTGAGTAGTGATTGTTTAACCTACGCACGAGGCAAGTTCCCTAACCTTTGCTACTATATTATTCAGCAAGGTTACTTTTCACTATTATGTTATACTTATGCAAATTCTCTATTTCTAATCTCTTGTTTAACGATTTATTGTCATGCAAGTTCTTTAACCCTCATTTATTGTTGAGCAAGTTAGTTAATCTTTGTTTATTTATTCCAATCGAGATTACCTTGGTTATTCAAAGTCTGTACTCATTTATTGTTGAGCAAATTAGTTAATCTTTATCTCTTTATTCAAAGTTTGTATTATTATTGTAAGAAGTGTGTTAATTCAGCTACTAATAACTGTTGTTTGATCTTCGTTCTTCAATATCATTGTACTATCTTATGTTATTGTACCGAACTCTAAGTTGCTTAGCGTTTCTTTACCAATTCAACTAATCCTTAGTTGATGAATGTTCTAAACTCTAAATTACCCTTGAAGTCTACCCAAACCAAACTTCCTTTGGTTTTTTTATGTACTCACACAACTTTGAAAGCATGTTGTCAATGATAACATTTGTTCAACTTAGAAATTATTAATACTCTAGCCCTTATTGTTTCATCGATATACCTTGTTCATGAAGATATTATAATCAAACCCTTGAATAGTTATTGGTTCCTATTTGATTCAACCAGTACTTGGTTGATGAGCGTTCTAAAAATCTAGACTTCCTTTGAAGTTAATTACCAACTAAACTTCCTTTGGTTCGGAACCTGATAATCTAAGTTGAGATGAACAACCCTATATCCGGGGATTATTTTAGAGCTACGCAATAGCGTTAAAATGTTTGCGTAATACCTAGTACAAAGGGCTAATCACCTGGAGTACGGAATGATGGTCCATATAGTCGTTTAGACTATTAAAGGTTACTGATGAAAGCGCTTTGTGAACCTAGGGACATAGATGATGATTATAGTCTTTTAGATCATTAAAGGTTAAAGTAGAAATACTTGTAAACCTAGAATAGAGTTCGTGGTCTTGTGACCCTCAATATATTCTTTGATGTTGTTATCTATTGCTAACTTAAACGTTCATTATTCCTTTGAACTCGTAGCTGTTGAATTAATTTTCTAGTTCCGGTAAGAATACTTTACCATTGAAAGCTCAGTTAATTGTCATTCATAAAACGTTATTGTATATTATCCTTTTTGTGGGAAATTGTTTGCTCACTCTTGCACAAAAAAATGCAGATGAAGTTACGAAGTTTGAAAAGCTTTATACAAGCAAGGGCAAGGACAAAGTGCTTGATTAGACGACAAAGTTTAATTTATATTTTATTTATGAAACTTATGTAATGGATTTAGTTATAATCATGTTTTAATTTTTCGCGAATGATTGTAATAAAGGTTAGAATATTCTGATGGCTTCTAGTCTGGCAACAGGTGCAAATGTCTCATCATAGTCAATGCCTTCTTCCTGAGAGTAGCCCTTGGCTAGTAGTCTAGCCTTATTCCTAGTTATCACCCCATCTTCATCCATCTTATTTCTGAAAACCCACTTGGTTCCAATTACAGGATGGTTCTTTGGTCTTGGAACCAATCTCCAAACTTTGCTTCTCTCGAACTGATTAAGTTTTTCCTGCATGGCCTCTATCCAGCTGGAATCTTCCATAGCATCCTCTATCTTCTTCGGTTCTATTTGAGATAGGAAGCTTAAATAGAAGCATTCATTTTGAGTAGCAGCTCTTGTTTTGACTCTTGCATTCGGATCTCCAATGATTAGATCTTGAGTGTGATCTCTTGCCCATCTGCTTCCTGTGGAACATCCATTCTTATGCCTTCTTGTCTTAGATCCTCAAGATCTATTTCTTCTTCTTGATGTGGAGGCTCATTGTCTGGCACAGGCCTCTCTACGATCTCATTCCCTTGCTCAACGATTTCGCTATCTGGTACTACGATCGTAGTATTGAGCTCGATGACTTCGTTCGTAGTGTCTTCACTATTGGTCGTAGTGTCTTGGAGCATTGTTTTGTCTAATTCTGTTTCATCAAAGACGATGTGAATCGAGACTTCTACACTCAGTGTCTTCTTGTTGAACACTCTGTAAGCCTTGCTGTCTGTGGCATATCCAAGAAAGATTCCTTCGTCTGATTTCGGTTGAAATTTTGTCAAGTACTGCTTTCCATTGTTGAGTATGTAGCATGCACAGCCGAACACATGAAAGTAGCTGACATTTGGCTTTCTTCCTTTCCAAAGTTCATAAGGAGTCTTCTTAATCGTAGAGTGTATGAGTGATCTGCTTACGAGTATAACATGCAAAGTGTTATTTGATCGCTTCTACCGTAAGTACTCCGGTAGATGAGATGCAGCTAGTAGAGTCCTTCCTGCCTCTATTAATGTCTTGTTCTTTCTCTCAGCAACTCCATTTTGTTGGGGAGTTCATGGAGCTGAGAAGTTGTGACTAATCCCATTGTCTGTGCAGAACTGATCCATTTCTAAGAAATCGAATTCTCTGCCATGATCACTTCTTATGGCCTTGATTTTCTCTCTTTCTCATTCATCACCAAACAACATCTTGATCGGTTGGGGCTTGTTCCATCTTTTGAGGTTAGAAAGAATACCCATGTAAATGCGGTGTAGTAAATCACGCACGACCGATGAGTATCTCTTTCCCTAAGGCTCGTCGTTGGAATTGGTCCAAAAAGATCTATATGTAGTAATTGCAGAGGCTTGTCAATTGAGTTGATGGTTTTGCTCTTAAATGAGCTTTTGGTCTATTTCCCAAGTTGACAGGCATTGCAGGGCCTTTCTTTAACGAAGTTGAATTTGGGTAGGCTTGCAACTAGATCTTTTGAAGCTAATTTGGACATGATTTTGAAGTTGAGATGAGATAATCTTCGATGCCATAGCCAGCTCATTTCTTTAGATACTTTAGCCAAAAAGCATATTGTCTCGTCTGAGCTTAGTTGTCCAAGATTTACTGTGTAGACATTTTGTGACGACCCCAAATCCAGATACTTGAAACCCGAACTCGGTTCTCCACGATACCATTTCTTTAAGCTGAATAATACTAAATAATAATACATTCGAATTTAATTTACATACATCAAAGTTTACTTCCCCAGGTACGTGACCTTCAAATACATTCCTTACAATACTTGAATAGATACCAATACAACTATAACCATTAACTTATAATACACACTTATTCGATCAGCTTTCCTTTTCCTTTGTTCGTGTTCGAGCCTTGGTTGCTCATACATAATCGAAAATATTTAATTTAAGCAAGTATGAGCATTTAAGTGCCCAAAGAAGTAATAGCAATTATATAATTTGAAAGAATATAAGTATTCTCTTTACATAACACTTCTACAACGAATTGAAAGTTGTGAAGTAATCTATACCGATAAAAATTCACATAACAACTCTCTTTCAAATTCTTTAAATTTGGCTCGCTCTACCCCTGAATAGGGTTTAAGAAACATACTATGAACATTCTTTTCATTTTCGAAAAGGTTTAGCGAATTCTATCCTCAAACCATTATAACTTACGAGCACGGAGGGTGATCGACCAGTTGTACCTGTATTGATCAATACTACATAACTTGAACGAAATTCATCGCTCACTCTATCCGCTTTTGCAAAAAATCTTCCCATATAGGGATGTTCATACATGCCCGTTTCCAAACCCGAAAGTTTTTAATCTTGCTTAACAATAATATGTAATTCAACATATATATACTGGGTAATTGACAAATGTGTATCAACATGTGAATAAATGCCATGATTATCCAAGTGGGGACACTTGTATAACCATTTATAGAAATCAATGAAAGTAATATATATATAAAGCTAACATGTCGATAATCAAAGAGTACATAATGCATGCAGGATAGAATAATTACAAACTTCTTACTCATGTCCATTGCATAAAGGAAGTGCAAAGGTAGGATACTTTTTCGATTCACGATTACAAATCTCAACTTAGGTTTTATCTCTTTATTATAACCTATCAATAATCGGATCATTCGTTCGATTAGAACAATATATCTTAACACATAGTCTTTATCTATTACAATTAAAGACATAGTCCAATCACATAATCACGGTGATCATACTTTTAGTTCCTATTCTATACTTGAAATATTTTTATACATTTTTCAAATATCTCATCCATGCTCTTACAATGTAGTCTTTTCTTTCTTTTATAAGGTCCGACATTTGTTTGGTGATTAAATTTTTTATCGGGTAAATCTTGAGTCTAAGACTCTTATTCTATACCTCAACATCTCAGAATATCGGACATCTTATTTTTAATCATTTTCGCAATTTCCGAAATTGAAAAATTTAAAATAATTCAAATCATGTCACTAAATGGCCTATAGTGATATAATCATTATTATAGGTGTTCTTCTTCAAATTCGAACTTCATAATCGGTTCTCAAAGTCTTAGTTTTGGTTATTTATAACTTTCAAATATCGAAATCATAATTAAATGATTTAAACATTAAACAATTCCATTATCATTAATAGTTTAATTAATACTAAACTATTAATGAAACCATTACTAAAATATAAAAGTTATTTATAATAACTCAAACTATTTTTAAAACATTTATATTACCCAAATAATTACCATTAATATTTAAATATTAATGTACTATTTATCCAAATATTAAAAGTCATTAATTATAACTTAAAATATTTTTAAATCCTTAATATCCTCTTTAAATGGTTTTAAATAAGTAAAACCATTTTTAAACTATTTATTTAATATTAATCATTAAATAAACTAAATATCATTAATATTATCTTAATATCATTAATATTTAATTATTAATGAAATTATCATTTAAATATTAAAATTTATATTTTATAACTTAAAATATTTTTAAATACCTTATTTTCATTTAAAATGATTTTTATAATATTAAAATCATTTTTAAACTAAATTATTTAATATAATCATTAAATAACTTTAATATCATTAATAATTATTAATTAATAAAATTCATCACAAAATATTAAAAGTCATCACAAATAACTCATTTACATAATCAATTCCAAGCCAAAATAAACATAGTAAACTAACTAGTTTATTAACAAAACTAACTAAACTTCAAAAATTCAAACTTTAACTAACAATTAAAAATAATAACATTACAAAAATTAAATAAGAAACATACCAAAAATCTAATTCCACAAACCCGAATACGCACTTCCACGCCAAAAAATTTAACTAAGGAGATCTTTAAAAAAGTTCTCCCACAACAAAGCTTTTCTCAAAATTGGAGGCCTTATTGTTGGTGAATGAAACAAAGGCCAAGCCCTTCTATTTATAGGTTTAGAAAATGGTGAAGTTCTCAATTTAGTCGATGTGGGACTTGGTTTATACTAATTTTCAATAGCTCACTTTATGATTTTCTAACGCATTGCTCTTAACTCCGATTAATCTGATTTTTTGGATATGTTATACATGGTATGTAAGACTATTTTTAAAAATACGAATTACCCAATTCGGATTCATTAGGTAGCCCAAACAATGCGTCCAAAGTTGAACGTTCATAAAAGTTTTACAATCTTGTCTCAGTTTTACCTCTTTCGCTAAAACAGTCATAACTCTTTCATTTTAAAACATTTTTAAGCGATTCTTAAGCTCACGCGAAGCTAACTTCTGGGGCTACAACTTTTATTCTTTGACCATTTCCAAATTCCGAACACATCAGCCCAGAAATTCCGTTCAAATGGACTGCACCGCACTTGTTGGGTAGTTTTGACACTACTACTTTGAAATGTCATAACTCTCTCCTCCGATATCGGATTTAGTCAATTTCAGAGTCTATGGAAAGCTTATTCGGTGTACTATAACATTCCAAAAGCCCAGAAGGTTTTGGAAATATTAACTAATAGAAACAGTGTCCCGAATAGCACATCCTGCTGCTGACTTTCAGTTTTGAGAAATTTGACACATTTCCTTCCAATCACCGTAATTCCCTCATCCGAGGTCGGAATGAGGTCATTCCAAAGCCTATGGCTTCCTAACTCAGTGCACTACAACATATCAAAAGCCCAGACCTTTTAAAGCACAAAAAGTGGACGAGAATGCCCCCATTACAGATCGCACAAAAATAGGTTTATCATGATCGAAATCAACCATGTTTGACCATCTATAACTTCTAATCTATACATGATATGGACTTGATTCTTTTTGCAGATTAAAGACCACATATCGTGCTACATATAACAACTTTTGAAGAACAAAACTCATGATCGAGCAAAGAGTTATGGCCTCTGACATTTGGTGAAAAAAAATAACAAAATTCGGTTTTTCCAACTTGCTTAAATCTTCAAATTCGTGCACTTTGATGTTATGGGTCTTTGATTTATCAACCCATATCATCAATTAACATTCTATTACACAACTTTAAACAATCAATTGCATCAAATAACATCGAATCAAAGGATTTCTAGGTTTAGTGTTCTTATACCCTTTTTGCCAAAAATTCTTGATTCTTGTTTCTGATTTGTTATGGGTGATGGTTGGTCATTGTTTAAGAGTGTATGGGCAATCTTGTACAAGGTAATTAAATGTAATATTTAATCACTAGATTTAATTCTTATAATTTACCAATTAACTTCTATCCTTTGGTAAATTAAAACACTTATACAATAACATTGAAATTAAACCCAGAATTAAAATTAGGGTTTCTCAACGTCATCAATTAGGGTTTCTAATTGACCATTAGTGGTTCTTTAATTATCCGTGTATATTACTAACACGATAAGTTACGGTTTCTAATTTCAACCTATTAGGGTTATAATAATTGGGGTTTGTCCTAATTATCAACGTCATAACAATAATTAGGGTTTCTTCTAATTACCGATATTCTTATTCACAAGAACTTCATATACACAATACTACTCGTAAATACCCCATAATCGAGTTTAATAATTAGGGTTTCACAAAGACGGTAATATCTTTGTGACCTAATTGACCGTCATTGCTCAATATTATCTCGTCATACATACCCGATTACATAATTATGGTAATCAGTAAAATCATTATATAAATAATATAATATTATTATTCTCATCTCTCGATCACAATTCCAATCCAGGGTTTGGATCTCATGTCTGACTTATTCTTCGTACATAACATCAATAATCAAGTTAAAATAATTAACTTAAATATTCTCGAACAATTCATATAATAAAATATTTATTATATAAACTAATTATCACTTCATATATTATTTCCAATCATGTTTTCATGGAAAATAATTAATAAAAACATTTCGGCTTACAAAAATTTATTACCATATAATTTGTGGTAATTAATAATTCCAAAATTATTTCAAATTTTTCAAGTAATAAATGTATTCAATTTATCGTTCACTTTACTTGACACTTAGTCTCGTCATTAAATAAAAAAAAAATTTATACGCAAAAATTTCTTATTTATTTTATATAGAAAATCTCGGGTTACTGGTTGAGTTTGGTCCTGAAATTGCTAACGTCCCACTGCTTCTCCCCGTGGTTACGTTCCCTGTCTCCATTCCCCTCTCTGGGCGAGTTCCTCACCTTATGCTCGGTCGATCCACATATGAAGCATCCACCGATCATCCTTGAGTTAGGGGCGGTTGGAAGAGCTATGACCCTCTTGCCTGCACTTTCAGTAGCATACAAACTTGCCCTTGAGACACTCTCGCCAAAGTGATTCTTCCCGGCAGCTTCTTGCACCGCACTACCTTTTTATACCTTCCTCGCTTTACTTGCATTTTCTCGGAAAAATTCCTCATTCTTTTCTCACCCCTATTCCCACTACTACTTTCTATCTTTTACTGCTCCTCCCGACTTGCTTTTGTTCTTCTTCTCTTTATGGTAGAGGCTCATGGCCTCACTTCCTGTTAGCAATGATAGCCTTCTCCATGAGTCTTTGCCAAAGTATTGATTTGCGATCGACACCTTATGTAGAGAGCCGGGGTTTTAAGCCCACTCAAATCTCCTTGCCTTCCTAGCCTCTGTATCCACTTGATGTGGAGCAAACCTAGCCAACTCATTAAATTTTATGGCATACTCATAGCAAATCATGTTATCCTGCTTTAACTCCGTGAATCTCACCTCCATTCTAGATCGCATCTACTAACAGAGAGATAGTTTTCAAAAAATAAATCCTTAAACCTATCCCAAGTAATTTCTTCTTCTCCCCCTTCGAGTCTTATTTGCCTCCCACCAAAAGTTAGCTTCCCTTTTCATCATATAAGTGGAAAAAGCGGTCTTTTACCCTCATCTACTTTAGCGATTCTGACGCCTTCTCTATTTCGTTCACCCAAGTCCGGCTTCTATAAATTGTCACCGATCCTCTGAATTCGTGGTCCTACTGGCTTTGAAGTCTTTGAATTTTGCCAAACGATTGTCCGGATGGTTTCCATAATCGGTGTTCCTCATTTGCATAGCTTTGAGCTACCATGTTTGCAAAGTTTTGCATCGATTAAAATTGTCGTTCCCAAAGATTAGTAGATTCTTCTATCCTTTGGTTTCGAGTTTAACGTCTTGGCGGCATTATCTCGTTAAATAAAACCATAAATTATACCTTACATTTTAAACCTTATTGCATAAGATTAATGTATTAAACTCGCTTTCATTTCTCAAACTTAGATTCATATTCATTTATCGAATATTTACACAAAGACATCCTCGCTTTAATCAACAAATATCCCTTTGTGACTACGAAAGTCTGGATTTAAAATCTTAACCAACATAAAAGTTAAAAATAGTTCATTACTTATCACACATATTACATACATAACCCATACTACTTATTTACCAAGCCTTTTTCTGGGACATTCATTCGCTCGATGTCCTTGCATCCCATGAATTAAAACATCCACCTTTCTTATAGTCGGGGCAACGAGGAGAGGTGTGTCCTTCACGGATGTGTGTCGCTTGAGGCTCCATCCGTCAATTTGGATTTTAAGCTTATCCTGCTCTTCCATTGTTTCCATTAATGCCCCGACGATCAACTTTTCTATCTCCCACAACCTTTCCAATGAAGAAACCTTGTTCTCCAAATCTCGCACCTCCGTTGATGCTTGAGCGGCTTCAACTTTAGTGTCCGAATCACTATCTCACAAATCCAACATTTCGGATCCGATGCTACGTTTTTCCACGATAGCCACCTCGTCCGATTTGGGTTCCTAGTGAGCTTCTATTTCATCTGTTGGCCTCGATATTAGCTCTCAAAATTGTGAATACGATCCTTCTTATTCCACATATCTTTCTCACCGAGACATCTACATACATAAGTTACCCCGATTAACATATAGTATATATACACAGGAATCAAGAGTTCTATATACGTTGTCTCTTATTTTGATTGACGATAAATTTATTCAATTCTCATCAACGCCTATCTCTGCGCCGAAAGGCGACTCCATCCACTCGCATCGAATCGCATGAAGGTGATGACTAAAGCCCTGGTCCAAGGTATATATCTGGTGTCTTTGGCTTCTATTTCAACCTTCAACTGCCTTATTTGAATATCTCCCTCTGCTCCAACCTCCCTCATAACTCTATTTAACTCTATCTGTGCTTACACATTCACACATATCATCACATGCTACCCAATACACCTCTCACAAGAGTAAAAGTTTTCAAATTGTCTTTGAGGGGTTATATAGACCATGAACACATAGTTTTAACGGTATTTATACCAAGTAAAACAAAACATTACACCGTATGTTTACAATCACAAAGAAGGTAAACTACCATTAATAGTACATTAGGTGATTAGCCTATTGTACCCTACGTCATGCATAACGTATTAATCATACCTAGCGAATATTTACGCCATTAGATTGGATCATTTATCCAAACAACATTGTTCACCTCGGTTTATCATAGGATTCCGCACCAAACAATTTGGTTCGGAAATTTCTTCAATGAACACTTAGAGTTTTCATAAACATTAGTCTAGTGATTCAAATAGCATAGACTCATATCAATAATTCAATTCAATCGAATTATTTAGATGTAGCCAAACCCCGTTGGCAAATTAAACTTTTTGAAAACATTTTCGAGAATGACGTCATGATGCCGTACTGTATTAATAATCCGTTGAGGATGCCGTCATTGTATGACTTTGTCATAACACATCATACAATAGTGGAACAGCGACTTCAGGTCAAATTCACACTAAGTATTCCTGTATTTACAACTCCATCACATTTTTATAATCTCTCGCACTTTTGTTACATGGTACATGAGTGATAATTAAAACAAATTTTGATATTTCAAATCATTTCGTCTAGCCAAAATAAGTAGCATAGACCGTACTTTTTAACCCGTTTCAAAAATGATTACGAGTCTACATTTTGTTTTCAAAAGCACATAGTGCGTATTTAGCTTGATGTCAAAAATTTTGAAGTTTAGCATAGCTAGGAGTTTAGGAAAACCTAACACCTTCACTAAAAATCATTTACTTAACAATCTATCTGCTTCTCGTAATCAATAACACTCCATTCACACAAAAACTATACCCAGTTCATCAAACCACACTTATGAGTTCATAAATTGCCACAATCATATGAGTTTAAGAACTTATCCTAGTCGGACCTTTGGCGTCCATTCATTTGAGGGGTTCATAAAAATTCATATAATTATGAGTCAAGAATGTCTCATAGGTATGAGTTTTAAGAACTTAACTTAATCTTATATTCTCTATCTATGACCTATCTACCTATTATACACACGAGAATGGAGTCATCCTCTTAATGTGCATATAACAAATAGCGCGACACGTACATTTCAATGATTATCGATTGCGAAAACTAAGTGGTTTTTACACCAAGTACAATTCAAACTCCCATACGAAGAATCATACAACTCAAATTGCCGACATGAGTCCTCAATTGAATCCCCATCTAACACTAACCCCCATTCTCCATACGAATTTAATTCAGATTTATAATTCTCTTACGGATCTGTGCCAATTGATAGTACAATTCATACACAAAGCAATCTTGTCAGTAAACTTTCCAATCATCGATTGATTCCTTCTAGTCATTCATAGCCTTATCATATCACTTCGGTGATCTCATCGTATATATTACGATTTAGTTCAATATCTTGATCGTTTTATTTTACGATCTCTCATAATCGCACTTTCAGTCTTTTAGACTCAATCTATTCCCCACTCTTTGTTTAACTTTATAATCGAGTTAGGGAACTCGTGTCTTTATACTCGCCGAGATTCATCTTTGAATCTTATCGACCAACTAACTCTCTATATGAGTTAATACTTATCCTAATCATTGCGGTTATAAGTCTCGGTATTCCTACCTAAGCTTCATAACCAATGACTTTGATACCAACCTATGACGACCCCAAATCCGATATACTTGAAACCCGAACTCTGGGTTCTCCACGATACCATTTCTTTAAAATTTAATAATACTAAATAATAATACATTCGAACTTAATTTACATACATCAAAGTTTACTTCCCAGTGCACGTGACCTTCAAATACATTCCTTACAATACTTGAATAGATACCAATACAACTATAACCATTAACTCATAATACACACTTATTCGATCGACTTTCCTTTTCCTTTGTTCGTGTTCTCGAGCCTTGAGTTGCTCATACATAACCGAAAATATTTAATTTAAGCAAGGATGAGCATTTAAGTGCCCAAAGAAGTAATAGAAATTATATATAAGTTTGAAAGAATATAAGTATTCTCTTTACATAACACTTCTACAACGAATTGAAAGTTGTGAAGTATATCTGCTTCGATAAAAATTCACATAACAACTCTCTTTCAAATTCTTTAAATTTGGCTCGCTCTACCCTTGAATAGGGTTTAAGAAACATACTATGAACATTCTTTTCATTTTCGAAAAGGTTTAGCGGAATTCTATCCTCAAACCGTCATAACTTACACGACGCACGGAGGGTGATCGACCCATTGTACCTGTATTGATCAATACTACATAACTTGAACGAAATTCATCGCTCACTCTATCCGCCTTGCAAAAAATCTTCCCATATAGGGATGTTCATACATGCACGTTCCAAACCCAGAGGTTTTAATCTTGCTTAACAATAATATGTAATTCAACATATATATACGGGTAATTGACAAAGGTGTATCAACATGTGAACAAATGCCATTATTATCCAAGTGGGGACACTTGTATAACCATTTATAGAAATCAATGATGCATGAATATATATACGAGCTAACATGTCGATAATCAAAGAGTACATAATGCATGCACAGGATAGAATAATTCTAAAACTTCTTACTCATGTCCATTGCATAAAGGAAGTGCAAAGGTAGGATACTTGCACGATTCATTGATTACAAATCTCAACTTAGGTTTTATCTCTTTATCACAACCTATCAATAATCGATCATTAGCTCGATTAGAACAATATATCTTAACACATAGTATCGCTTCTATTACAATTGACACATAGTCCAATCACATAATCACGGTGATCATACTTTTAGTTCCTATTCTATACTTGAAATATTTTTATACATTTTTCAAATATCTCATCCATGCTTTCTTACAAGAGTCTTTTTCTTTCTTTTATAAGGTCCTATATTTGTTTGTGATATCGACGACTTTATCGGGTAAATACCGAGTCTAAGACTCTTATTCTATACCTCAACATCTCAGAAATATCGGACATCTTATTTTTAATCATTTTCGCAATTTTAAAATTGAAAAATTTAAAATAATTCAAATCATGTCACTAAATGGCCTATAGTGATATAATCATTTACTATAGGTGTTCTTCTTCAAATTCGAAACTTCATAATCGGTTCTCAAGCTCAATTAGCTAGTTTGGCCATATAATAACTTTCAAATATCGAAATCATAATTAAATGATTTAAACATTAAACAATTCCATTATCATTAATAGTTTAATTAATACTAAACTATTAATGAAACCATTGCTAAAAATATAAAAGTTATTTATAATAACTCAAACTATTTTTAAAACATTTATATTACCCAAATAATTACCATTAATATTTAAATATTAATGTACTATTTATCCAAATATTAAAAGTCATTAATTATAACTTAAAATATTTTTAAATCCTTAATATCCTCTTTAAATGGTTTTTAAATAAGTAAAACCATTTTTAAACTATTTATTTAATATTAATCATTAAATAAACTAAATATCATTAATATTATCTTAATATCATTAATATTTAATTATTAATGAAATTATCATTTAAATATTAAAATTTATATTTTATAACTTAAAATATTTTTAAATACCTTATTTTCATTTAAAATGATTTTTATAATATTAAAATCATTTTTAAACTAAATTATTTAATATAATCATTAAATAACTTTAATATCATTAATAATTATTAATTAATAAAATTCATCACAAAATATTAAAAGTCATCACAAATAACTCATTTACATAATCAATTCCAAGCCAAAATAAACATAGTAAACTAACTAGTTTATTAACAAAACTAACTAAACTTCAAAAATTCAAACTTTAACTAACAATTACAAATAATAACATTACAAAAATTAAATAAGAAACATAATTAAAAAATACGAATTCCACAAACCGAATACGCACTTCCACGCCTAAAATTTAACTAAGGAGATCTTTAAAAAGTTCTCCCACAACAAAGCCTTTCTCAAAAATTGGAGGCCTTATTGTTGGTGAATGAAACAAAGGCCAAGCCCTTCTATTTATAGGTTTAGAAAATGGTGAAGTTCTCAATTTAGTCGATGTGGGACTTGGTTTATACTAATTTTTCAATAGCTCACTTTATGCATTTTCTAACGCATTGCTCTTAACTCCGATTAATCTGATTTTTGGATATGTTATACATGGTATGTAAGACTATTTTTAAAAAATACTGAATTACCCAATTCGGATTCATTAGGTAGCCCAAACAAAGGCGTCCAAAAGTGGACGTTCATAACAGTTTTTCAATCTCGTTTCAGCTTTTACCTCTTTCGCTAAAACAGTCCATAACTCTTTCATTTTAAAACATTTTTTAAGCGATTCTTAAGCTCACGCCAAGCTAACTTCTGGGGCTACAACTTTTATTCTTTGACCATTTCCAAATTCCGAACACATCAGCCCGAAATTCCGTTCAAATGGACTGCGCACCGCACTTGTTGGGTAGTTTTGACACTACTACTTTGAAATGTCATAACTCTCTCCTCCGATATCGGATTTAGTCAATTTCAGAGTCTATGGAAAGCTTATTCGGTGTATTATAACATTCCAAAAGCCCAGAAGGTTTTGGAAATATTAACTAATAGAAACAGTGTCCCGAATAGCACATCCTGCTTTCTTGACTTTCGCTTTTGAGAAATTTGACACATTTCCTTCCAATCACCGTAATTCCCTCATCCGAGGTCGGAATGAGGTCATTCCAAAGCCTATGGCTTCCTAACTCAGTGCACTACAACATATCAAAAGCCCAGACCTTTTAAAGCACAAAAGTGGACGAGAATGCCCCCATTACGATTTGCAAAAAATGGTTTATCATGATCGGTCAACCATGTTTGACCATCTATAACTTCTAATCTATACATGATATGGACTTGATTCATTTTGCGATTAAAGACCACATATCGGGCTACATATAACAACTTTTGAAGAACAAAACTCATGATCGAGCAAAGAGTTATGGCCTCGACATTTGGTGAAAAAATAACAAAATTCGGTTTTTCCAACTTGCTTAAATCTTCAATTTAGTGCACTTTGATGTTATGGGTCTTTGATTTATCAACCCATATCATCAATTAACATTCTATTACACAACTTTAAACAATCAATTGCATCAAATAACATCGAATCAATGGATTTCTAGGTTTAGTGTTCTTATACCCTTTTGCCAAAAAAATTTGATTCTTGCTTACGATTTGTTATGGGTGATGGTTGGGCATTGTTTAAGAGTGTATGGGAAATCTTGTACAAGGCAATTAAATGTAATATTTAATCACTAGATTTAATTCTTATAATTTACCAATTAACTTCTATCCTTTGGTAAATTAAAACACTTATACAATAACATTGAAATTAAACCCGATAATTAAAATTAGGGTTTCTCAACGTCATCAATTAGGGTTTCTAATTGACCATTAGTGGTTCTTTAATTATCTGTGTATGTTACTAACACAATCATGCATACTGGTTTCTAATTTCAACCTGCTAGGTTATAATAATTAGGGTTTGTCCTAATTATCGACGTCTATAACAATAATTAGGGTTTCTTCTAATTACCGATATTCTTATTCACAATAACTTCATATACACAAACCACTACTCGAAATACCCCATAACCGAGTTTAATAATTAGGGTTTCACAAGATGCGAATATGTTATGACCTAATTGATGGTCGTTTGCTCAATATTATCTGTCACATTTACCCAATTACATAATTATGGTAATGTAAAATCATTATATAAATAATATAATATTATTATTCTTATCTCTCCATCACAATCCCAATCCGTGGTTTGGATCTCATGTCCGACTTATTCTTCAATTATAAGATCAATAATCAAGTTAAAATAATTAACTTAAATATTCGAACAATTCATATAATAAAATATTTATTATATAAACTAATTATCACTTCATATATTATTTCCAATCATGTTTTCATGGAAAATAATTAATAAAAACATTTCGAACACAAAATTTATTACCATATAATTTGTGGTAATTAATAATTCCAAAATTATTTCTAATTTTTCAAGTAATAAATGTATTCGAATTTATCGTTCACTTTACTTGACACTTAGTCTCGTCATTAAATAAAAAAAAATTTATACGCAAAATTTCTTATTTATTTTATATAGAAAATCTCGGGTTATTACACATTTCCTTCTCTTATTCCGGTTAGCTTTACTACAGATGTTTTCAGGTCTCGGACTTGACATTGATTGTTGATGAATGTTACTTGATGACCCTTGTCACAAAGTTGGCTAATGCTTAGAAGGTTGTGCTATAGTCCTTCCACATAGGCTACTCTACTGAATGATACTGCACCATCTCCAGCTGAGCCATAGCCTCTTGTCTTGCCAGTGCCATTATCTCCAAAGATGACCGAGGGACCCTACTTCTCTATGTAGTTAGATAGAAGGGTTTTGTTCCCAGTTATGTGTCTTGAACATCCACTATCCAGATACCAGGTTGTGTTCGTGGAGCTCCTTTCCTGAGGTAATATTAAGCCTTCATTTTGGTACCCATATTTGTATGGGTCCTACTATGTTAGTACCCTTGGGGACCCAAATCTGCTTGATTTTGGGTCTTACGTGCATGGAATTATAATGACAATTCGCAGCCTTGTGACCAACTCTGTGGCATTCAAAGCATTTTATATGATGCATGTTAGTGTGTGTGTGAAAGTTCTTCCTCCATTTGGACTTTTGTGGGTTATTGGTCATCCTCCTGCTAGGCTGATATTCCCTTTTCCATGTGTTCTCTTGTTTCATTAATTGAGAAGAGTATATCTTACTTCTACTGTATCTTCCTGGTTGGTTCGTAAAGTTAATTTTATTGGACTCTACGATCCTTTGAGGTTGATGAGTAGTAGCTAGATTACTTTTCTCTTCTCTGAAACCTAGACCAGCATGAGATCCCTTACTCCTGGGAATATGAATTGAATCACCAAGGTGGTTTGACAGGCTCATCACTCTGTGAGGATTTCACAAATATAATGCTCCTACTTAACCTTGAGGCATCACTCATGCTATTTTCCTTTACTTTTTCCACACATGGCTCTGAGGTAGATTCCCCAAAGCCTAGCCCTGTTCTATCATAGACGCTTCTCTGATTGTAGATTAAGGAGTCCATGGATGAAGAAGATTTATTCCATGTAGAGATGGTCTTTTCTAGATCCTTAATTTTTGAGGTTAGACTAGACTCTCGTTTTGCACTGAGCTCATTTGTTTGTCTCAAGAGATTATTCTCAGCTTCAAGCTTAGAGAAAGAATTAGTACTGAGAAGGGCTGTTTCCAGTTCTTCTTGAACCTTTTCTTTCTCCTTTTGAATAAGTGAATAATCCTTAGACAGAACTCTAAACCACTTCATGTATTGGTGTAGATCAGATGTTATGCCATGTAATGCAGTTCTAAGATCATCAATATCTACATCAGGAGAGTTAAAGTTAAATACCTCATCGATACTTACTTCGTGTATGTTGGAGTTCTGTTTGTCCCTTGCATTTTTGGCCATTAAGCAGAGATTTGCTATTTGAGGATCTTCATCATCCCCAGATTCAGGAGTTGAGTCATTGTCTGAGTCACTCCACGATCCTCCAGCTACAAGGCCTTTTTCTTTCTTCTGTGGCCCTTTGTTGCCTTTGTATTCTTTCTTTGAATGAGATTTCTTCTTGAGTTATTCTCTAAAAGGTTTGTTACAATTTGCAATGAAGTGGTCTGGTTTCTTGCAATTGTAGCATAGGTCATTTATTTGTTCCTGGCTACTGTAGTTGCTGACTTTCTTCGATTTGTTGGTTTTGCCTCGTCGCATGAACCTTCTTAGTCTTTTCACTAGCATTGCAAGGTCCTCATCATCATCTTCATCGTAGTCAGAATCAACTTCAGTGCTGACTTTGGAGGCATTATCTGTTGCTTTAAGGGTGACACCTTTATCCTTCTTTCTTCCTTTAGACAACATTTCTGCTCGCTGTGTCAGCTCCAGTTCGTACGTGAGGAGGTTGCCATATAATTGTTGAACAGTCATTTCATGTAGATTCTTTGATTCTCTGATGGCAGTGGTTTTGGCATCCCATTTGCTTGGTAAAGCTCTCATGAACTTTATGATAAGATCTTTATTTGGATAGACCTTTCCATAGGCTCGTAGAGAGTTGAAGCGAAGACATTAAATCTTTAAATAAGTGGCGATAACGCTTTCTCCTTGAACATGAGCGAACATCTCATATTGTTGAGTCAAAAGAGATTGTTTGTTTTCTCGACTTCTTCATTCCTTCATGCATAATGAGCAAGGCTTCCCAAACCTCCTTTCTTTGTTTTGCTATTGACCACGTTTTCAAATGTATCATCTTCTAAAGATTGGAACAAGATGTTTTGGCCTTTTATCGAAATTTGGATGCGATGACTCTCTTCTCGTCTCATCCATTCTTCCTTAACCTTGATCGTACTCTGTTTGGGTCATCTGTAGTTGGTGCAAGCTTTGTAGGAACATAGGGCCCATTCTGAATAGTTTCAAATAGATCTTCATCTATTGCATCCATATAAGCTTGCATCCTAACCTTCCAGTTAGCAAATTTTTCTTTGTTGCACATTGGTGGCTTGCTACCTCTTCCAGTCTTTGATTCGCTTGGTAAGTGTGACATTGGATCTACTCAAGCTTTTTAGGCTGTATTATAGAACCTGCTCTGATACCAATTGTTAGTTCCCGGAGGCACGACAGATATCTAGAAGGGGGGTTGAATAGATAATTAAAACTTTTTCTTTTAACTTATTTAGGATGATGATAATCAGTGCACAACGGAATGAGTATTTAATATGCCTTCTGTTAGAAATCTTGAGCTAATAAGAGTGAGGCAGTTATGACAATTATAGCAGATATAGCAGTTATAATGAACACAACAATTTTAAGTGGTTCAGAGCATTTAAAGCTCCTAATCCACTCTTCTACTTCTTGAGTAGGAAATCCACTAAGGATGTCTGTTACACTTCTTGAATCTCACAGATTCCTTTTAGACCAGCAGTCTAGGTACTTCTTAGTTCACTCTTGAACTCTTCAAGTCCTGCAGACTTGGTTCTCTTACTTCAGTTGATTGAAATGTTGTTTAGATCGTGACTGATACTACTCAGTTGCTATTAAGCACTAGTTCGAAAGAACTGAGTAGCTGAGCAAGCTTTCCCTTTTTCTCAGATCGTAGAGTTGAGCGTTGAGTATTCTTGTGCATTTTTGGTCAATGCTTGTCTAATTTTCTCATCTGTCTTTGATTTGTATATATGTGATCTTGAAATCTATCCGTTGAAGTCATCTGATGAGCCATTAAATGCGTTTGACATTTCTGAGCTTTGATGGAGACTTTTTTGCACATCTTCTAAATTGCACTCTGGCCCACTGACACAGCAAACTGCTTTCTCACCTAACACCTCAAAAGGTGTTTTCCTCTGCCCAATGGTCCTTTTCTTAGCTTCTTGAATACGTCTCTTTTGATCAATACTAAGAATATCTTTTGTACTGTTGGGACTGGTGAGAACTTCAACGTTCAAAACTCATTCCATATTTGTTGGAGTCTATCTTCAAATGAACGATAGGGCTTGATGTTTCTGACACAAGGCAGATGACACTCTACTATCCATATCGTAGTGTCTTGCTATATTGATGCTTGCTCTTAAGAGAACACTAGATTTCTCGCAAGAATTTGCACACTACGATCTTTTCACACGACGATCATCACTTGCTCGTCTTGCAGACTCTACGTTTCTGAAAGCACACTACGATCTCTGAGATAGCTTCGCCAAACATTTGGACCACTCTACGATTTTCTGAAGAGGCCCTTCAAGGCAGATACACTATGATCATTTCAGCACTATGATCCTGCCTTAGATTCTGCATTCTGTTGATCAGCCGGATAGACTACTATTCTCTTCAAAGCCTATCTATTTCTTTTTAGCCATAGATCAACCTAACATATTTGATCTCTTTATCTATACAAGTGAACATTAAAGGCTAAGATCAACCTAACAATTTTGATCTATCATTAAGTCCTTGTATATATATTCCTCGAAGGACTTTACACATAATCATGAGCATTTACTTTAAACATCAAATCATAATATGCATTCTTCCAACAGATTATACCGAATAATCCCTGGTCATAATCATACCAATAACTGTCCATCAATGCACTACGGGCCAATGAGGACTTTTACCACATCATTTATAATATTACGGGTCATGATTATACCGAATGTTCCCTGGTCATAATCATACCAATCAATAGTCCATCTATGCACGTAAGCCAAAGATGACTTTCATCACAATATAAACATAAGGATGATGACAATGATATAAGAATTCAATTAAAAGAAAGCAAAGGATAAATTTTTAAAGATTTATAATTTAATTTATCCAGAATTCAATAATGATCAAATTGCCAACATGATACTGCTTTGTGGAGTAATTCAAGAACGATATTGTATCAAAAATGATTTGGACCGAAAAGAAATTAATTTTTGTCATGAATTGTACTTTGGGTGAATAGTATCCCATGAATAGTACTCGTGAATAGTACTTTGTGAATAGTACCCGTGAATAGTACTTTGTGAATAGTATCGTATAAATGAATAGTACTATGGATAGTACTCCGACATGAAAAGCTTAAAATTTAACAAGAATGTGCAGAAAAATCCTTGTGAAACGATACTAGATGAAGCGCAAATTTCAAGGATATTCTACTAATTTCACGGAGTATAGAATCAATACTTTAACAAAATGAGGGTATAATCAGGAATACGAGACGAAATAATATTACTCACATACTACAGAGTATGAAAAAAAATATTATTACTATTAATACTGAACAAAATAATATCCCTTACCTCAGAAGAAGACTGGATACTGGAATAGTGAGGTAGCAGACTTCTCTTCTTCTTTTTCTCTCTATAGCTTCTCTCTCTATAATTGCTCTTGTGAGTCTTAGTGAATTGGTGAGAATGAAAGAAGAATAATTTTCTATTTATAGGAAAATATAGTTTCGATAATTGCATATTTTGGGGCTCAAAATATTACAGTATAATACCTTCATCTTTTCCTTCATTTTTAATTTAGTCCTGCAAGTATTATCAAACTTGCACCACCTCCCCTAATAGTACATCATGTGAATCAATAGTACATTCATGTGAATCAATAGTTCTATACATGTGGAAAAAAATAGTTACAGTATAGTACATTCATCTATACCTCCATTTTTAATTTAGTCATGCAAGTATTATCAATCTTGCACCACCTCCCCTAATAGTACATGCATGTGAACAAATAGTACACACATGTGAACAAATAGTTATAAGCATATGAATTAAAAGCAATTAATTGCTCATTTATCCGATTAATTACCCGATTGGTCAATATAACATCCAGAAATCAATTATTATCAAAATAAATGTTGATTTACACTAACACTAATAATCCCAACACAATGGAACTATCAATTTCATCTTTAATCAACACAAACTTATTCATCATTAATATTATAACTCACAATATTTAACAACCAGATCATTCCCAGGAAAGAGGGGGCTTTTCGATAAGGATTTCTCTCTATTGGCGCGCAATTAGGTGACCAAACCTCTCATCGACAGAACTTTCTAGACATCGTCAATATTGCAAATAATAATATGAATAACTTTGTCGTCTCAATTATTGATTTAATAATATAAAATATTGATATTGTGATAATAATTGAATCAATAATATGAGAGATATTATGCAGCAATTACTGTAGCAATAATTGAGTATAACTGAGTGACTTCTCACGTAAGCATCAATAATCAATATTGTGTGCTACTATGCAACCACGCGTATTACTGTACTTTTATCACCGGGTAGTTCAACAGTTTAATGGTAAAACTTTCGCCGTTATTTTTATTAAAAGATAATTCTGTCGTTTTCTTATTACGACAATACTTCCGTTGTGGGGTCCACCAATGATTGTGTCGTTGTACGAATATTCCCTTTTAAAATGAATATTCCCCGACCAATCAAATATTATATAACCACTTGCTTACTTTGCAAAAATTATAAATATTACCCACAACTATAACATTATATCAAATCCACACCATAATATTCAAAAATATATTTCGAGAAAAATTAATCTTTATTCATAAAAGTTGGGGTCTTACAACCACTGGTCATGATCATGTCAAACATCTGTCCATCTATGCACTACGGGCCCAATAGGACATTCACCACATCATTTGTTTGTAACATTACAGGTCATGATTATACCAATACATAATTTCTGGTCCTAATCATACCAATCAACAGTCCATCGATGCACTACGGGCCAAAGATGACTGTCAGTACAATATAAGTATGATGATGATGACAATGATATAAAGAATCAATCAAGTGAGATCATAACATAGATTCAATTTCAAGAATAAGATTCATAAAGATAACTTGGACAAAGAAAAGAAATTAAATTCTGTTGTGAACAGTACTCATGAATAGTACAGTATGAATAGTACCCATGAATAGTACTCCGACATGAAAAGATTAAAATTTAATAAGAATGTTCAGACCAATATTCCAACGAAAAGATATTAGATGAAGCGCAAAACTTAAGAAATTTCTAATCATTTTAGGAATTATAGAAGCAATACTTACCATAGTAAGTTTAAATTTTGGAATATGAAATGAAATATTATCACTTAAATAATATGGAGTATGAAAAAAATGATATCCCTTATGAGTATGGAAGGAAATAATATCATTTACGAGTATTGAAAGAAAATAACATTCTTTACGAGAAAAATAATATCCTTTACCTTAGTAGGAAAGTAGTTCTAACTGGAATAACGAAGATTAGGTTGAGGAAATCTGGCACTGCTATCAACACTCAAAATATCCTTATACTCACAAGAAATACGCTCAATATTATAGAGAGAAAATTTTCTGATTCTGGTGTGAGTTTCATTGTTTAAATAAGCAACCTATTTATAGGAAAATGCTAGCACACCACTTCTAACAAATTTTGCACACGGATGATTTAGCAGCATACACATTTCAAAACAAAGATGTTCAAAACCAACTTCCCCACTCCACCCCTTTTATCACATGTTATTTGAAATAAAAGAATTCAAATTCAATTTGCTCTCTTCCTCCTTATTTTATTCTTATACCATAAATTTATTATAATAATATTGTCATTTAAATTATAAAATTATACTATTGTATTATCACATTATACTATTATAATGTAATATTATAATAATATATTTGAATGAATATTTTATCGGAGAAGATAATTAGGGTTTCATAGAAAAATATAACAACTTTCAGCAAATGTTTCATTCTAAAATTCCTCTATTTATATCAAAATTGAAGAAATATTTACTTATCATATTCATCAATTATTTACAATTCTTCAATAATTATTTTTAATTAATATTATAGATTCACAATACATGACAATCAGATCGTTCCTAGGAAAGATGGGTCTTTCCGATAAGGATTTCTCCTTACTGGCGCCCAATTATATAACCTAACCCCTTTCCTTGACAGAACTTTCTATATATTATCAATAATACTATCTAATAATATCATTTCAATAATATGAGTTACTGTTTCGTGATAATTATTGAATCAATAATGTAAAATACTATTCAATTATCACTGTAGCAATTATTGCATCAATAATACGAAAGACTGTGCAATTTTTACTGTATCAATTATTGAGTGACTTCTTACGTAAGAATCAATAATCAGAGATACTGTGCAATACCATGTGCTACTTTGCAACCACACGTATTACTGTACTTTTATCACCGGATATTTTAACAGTTTAACGGTAAAAGTTTTGCAGTTATTTTTTATAAAAAGGTTATTTCTGTCGCTTTCTATATCCGACAGTTATTCTGTTATGTGGTCCACCAATGATTGCACCGTTTTACAATATTCTCCGATAAAACGAATATTTTATGGTAACTTGTTTACTTTGTAAAATTTGCACATATCACTCATAGCCATAACATTATATCAAATCACACCTTATTATTCAAAATAATATTTAGAGAAAATTAAATCTTTATTCATAAAAAGTTGGGGTTTTACAAACTCCCATCCTTATGAAATTTCATCCTCGAAATTGATGTGCGTACCTAGTATGTCAAAGAGGTGAGTACCTTGATTTCATTTCAGATTCTAACTCCCAGGTCATTTCCTCAATATCGTGGTTTGTCCATAAAACTTTGAGTTGAGGTATAACCTTTGAGCGTAGAATATATTCCTTCTTATCCAAGATTTTAACAGGTACCTCTAATTCAATAATGTGATTTGGGTCTTCCATATATTTATGTAACATAGATATGTGAAAAATATTATGAACATGAGACATACTTGGTGGTAAGGCGAGTCTATAAGCCATAGTTCCTACTTGATCGAGGATTTTAAATGGACCAATAAAGCGAGGGTTTGAGCTTTCCTCACTTCGTCGATTCTTGTTTCTGAAATAACACCTTCTTGTACTTTATTCTTCATATTTATCAGCTCCGGGTCTATAGCTTGAGCAACTTTAACTTTATCGATTAAATTCAGTTTTACTCGTATATTTGCCATCTTCACGTGGGTCCCTAGAGTCTTTAACTCTATCTCCATCCTTTATAAATCATACAAAATGGGTCTTTGTGTGACGCCCCTAAAATAGGTATACAAAACCCATCTTGGGTCTCCAGATACACGGTACAGAATTCAAATACAAACTTCATTTATACAACTGTCGTGCAAAATACGACTACATATTTACTGTGAGTTTCAATACAAATATTGTAACGTATATATACGACAATATTCATACTCAAATTATTATAATGTCATATAAAGTACAACAACAAATATTTCAAGTCTTCAAAGGAACAAGAGAAGATTTATGTCCTCCTCATTCTAATGGAGTGTATTTTGACGCTTTCAAAGTTGGGTTCTCATCACCCTATTGTTGTTCACAAAAATCAATTATTAAGTGATGTATAATATACGATACACCCATCTTAAGTCTTCAATACAATTATATTTTGCATGTCATGCAGTTTTATAATGTATTGAGAAACTTCCATAGTCTCAGACCATTACACTATTTTCCTGTTATCCCCGCTTGACCCAGCTACACTCTTAATACCTGAAAGGAATTGTGAAGCAAAAGGGTGAGCACAAATAGCCCAGTAAAGAATATTATGACTAAGATAATTAATTTATCAATAGCCTTCATTAGTAATAAATCAGATATTTAGAACATATGGTAGATGATAAAAGTTTTCAACCATAATTGCAGCGGAATCAACAATCCATTAGAAGAGTCAAGTAGAACATAATGTCTACTATCCTCTGCAAATTAAAAGTCCATCATTAATATTTCATTACTATAATACCCATCAACAATTTTTTTTGTACCCAGTACAAAGAGAACTTTAATCACCTGTCTTCACCTGAACCACCAAAGATTATAGTTAAATTCAAAATTCATATTTATAATCATGTAAATCAACAGTTTCTCCTTGCCACAAAGGCTTAATATAATGTTCACTCATTATCCTTACCCCAAAGGCTAAAGACGTTCAAATGTAATAACAATGATCATACCAATCAGTTGTTTATCTTTGCACTATGGGCCAAAGATATTCAACTATAAAACCAATGGTCATGATCATACCAATTAATTTTCTGTCAATGCACTACGGCCAAAGATATTCAACTGTAAGACCAATGGTCATGATCCTGCTAAGCACATCATCGAATTATCCATGCACTACGGGCCAAGGATATTCGTTAGTATCACCAGTGGTCATGATCATGTCATACACCTGTCCATCTTTGTACTACGGGCTAATGAGGATTTTTACCACATCATTTGTAACATTACAGGTCATTATTATACCGATACATAATTCCTGGTCATAATCATACCGATCAACAGTCCATCTATGCACTACGGGCCAAAGATGACTTTCATTACAATATAAGCATGATGATGCTGACAATGATATAAGCATTCAATTAAATGAGATCAAGGATAAATTTTAAAGATTTATAATTCAATTTATCCATAGTTTAAGAATGTCCAAATGGTTAACATGATACTATTTTTTGGAGTAAAATTCAAGAATAATATTCATGTAAAAATAATTTGGACAGAAAAGAAATCAATTTTTGTCGTGAATAGTACCTTGGGTGAATAGTGCCCGAGTGAATAGTACCCCGTGAATATTACTTCATGAATAGTATCTCGTGAATAGTACCCCGGCAGAAAAAGATTAAAATTTAATAAGAATATTCAGAAAAATATCCTTGTGAAACGATGCTAGATGAAGCACAAATTTCAAGGATATTCTACTAATTTCAAGGACTATAAAAGCAATACTTATCAACATGAGTGTAGAATTTGGAATACGAAACGAAATAATATTACTTACATACTACATAGTATGAAAGAAAATATTATTTCTTACGAGTATTGAATAAAAATAATATCCCTTACAAATATTGAACGAAAACAATATTCCTTACGAATATTGAACGAAGATAATATCATTATCCTTACGAATATTGAACGAAGATAATATCATTATCCTTATGAATATTGAACGAAAATAATATTCCTTACGGATATTGAACGAAAATAAAATTCCTTACGAATACGAAAAATAATATCGTAAGAGAATATGAAATAAATAATACCCCTTACCTTAAAAGGAGAGTATTTCTGACTGGTATAACGGGGATATTCTTTAAGAAAACTTGCACTATTTTCTACACTCAAAGCTTCCTTAAACTCTAAAGAAATACGCTCAATATTATAGAAGAAGAATTCTCTGATTCTGTGTGGTATTCAATTCTAAACTAAGCATCCTATTTATAGGAGAATGGCTTGATACTATTTAGAAAATAAAATCATGGACTACAAAGTGGAAAAAATCACAGACGACGTTCGACGCGAATTCATTGAAATTTTTTAATTTTACTATGTTGCACTATGCAACACTATTCGTCATCTACCACGTTTGCTTTTCCAAGAAGATATTGAATGATTTGGTCGTAATCTTTCAACAGCTCTAACCAATGACTTTGGCGCATATTAAGTTCGTTCTAGGTGAAGAAATATTTTAGGCTTTTGGATTATATTAGGATGTCATCAATAAAGACAACCATGAAATGATCCAAATATTTCTTGAATATTTGGTTCAGCATGTCCATGAAGGCAACATGGGCATTGGTCAATCCTAAAGATATAACTAGAAATTCATAATGCCCGTATCGAGTTTTAAAAGCAGTCATTGGAATGTCATCAGTTTTAATCTTTAACTGATGATATCCGAAACGAAGATCGATCTTTGAGAAGAATTTAGCACCTTGTAACTGGTCAAACAAGTCATCAATGCGAGGTAACATGTACCTATTTTTGATGGTGGTATGGTTTAAATCCCGATAGTCAATGAAAAGTCGCATACTCCCATCTTTCTTCTTTACGAACAAAACAGGCGCGCCCCAAGGAGATATACTAGGACGAATGAAACCAATGTCTAACAACTCCTGTAGTTGGGTTTTTAACTCCTGAAGTTCAATAGGAGCAATTCGATATGGGGTTTTGGAAATGAGTTTTGTACCTGGTTCAAGGTCAATACAAAATTTGATTTCACGCTCTGGGGTAGGCCAGGAAGTTCTTCGGGAAATATGTCAGGAAATTCATTAACAATAGAAATATCATTCAAATTTAACGTATTTTTGTTTAAATCCATGATATGAGCTAAGAAAGCTTGACATCCGTTTTTCAATAAACGAATGGCTTTATGGCTTTATATGACGGTGATTGATTTTAGTGGTTTGGTTGCTTTAATTCGCATAACAGGTTGATTAGGAATATGAAAACTAACGACCTTACGAAAATAATCAATTTTAGCATGATGAGTAGTTAGCCAATCAATCCCTAAAATCACATCAAATGCAAGTATCTTCAAAGAGATGAGATCAATAGGTAATGTAAGGGTGCTGATTTGAATCAAACAAGATTTATAAACAGTGGATGTAATGAAGGTTTCTCCTAAAGGAGTTTTAATAGATAAGTCAAAGTCTAATTTCTCAGGAGTCAAGTTCAAACGTTGAGCACAATTAGGTGAAATAAAAGAGTGGGTAGAACTGGTATCGAATAAGGTATAAACTTCACAAGTGTTTATGATTAGCTTACCCGTGATAACTTCGTTCGGGTTCCTCGCTTTTTAGGAAGTCACAAAAAATGCTCTCCCTTGAACCACCGACTTTGACTTGTCTGGGACAGCCTTTGGTGTCACCATCCCAGCTGGATTTGACTTCGCTGCATGACAAAATCGAGCTAAGTGACCTTCCTTTCCGTAATTGTAACACACTTTGGGTTGTTGCGTACAGTTTGGACTGATGTGTCCCTCCTGTCCGCATTTGTAGCATACGACCGATAGTTGTTCTCCTTCCTTATAAACGAGTGCTGGTGCTTCTACCGATGTCTTTCCATTTTCATTGTTGAATCTTCTCTTCTTAAAGTTGTTCCCACTTAGTTCACCTCTCCTATTATCTTGGCTATGATTACCACCGAAGTGGTTACCATTTCTGGCATGATAATTTCCTCCACAATGGTTATCATTGTTCCGATAGTTGTTGCCACCGGTACGATTATTATCGTGTTGTTTAGACCTGGAAAATAGGCGGGCCCAGCCCAAACGGGCCGGGCCAAAATGGCCCAATTTTTTTGGGCTAAAAATATGAGGCCCGTGGCCTGGGTTGGGCTGGGTCGGGATTTTTTTTAACAAAACAATGCTCCTTTTGAGAATCAAACTGTAAACCTCCCCACTCCTTAAACAAATGCTCAAACCAACTGAGCTACAAGGATTTTCATTTTAAAGTCACTATATACCTTACTACATCTCTTTTTAATACTTTTTGTTTTAAAATAAACCTTGTTTTTTGACTAAAAAATGCAAATATCACCCCAAAAAAATAATAATTTAAGATAACAAATAAATTGTAAAAAAACTTAACTGATCATCTCATTTTTTGGCGACATGGGATGGACTAATGAGTATAAATGATCTAACAATCATTAATAATGAGAAATTGATGCATGTTAAATATATAACATACATATACATATATACTCCACTATAAGCTATATATATATATATATATATATATATATATATATATATATATATATATATATATATATATATATATAAGCTTTAAATTGGTGGGTCTTCCTTCATCTTAGCATGAACTTTTAGTTTGCACGAAGGCTTGGATAGTTTATGCTAGTAGGAGTGCCGGGTAAGTGACTTTATAATAAAAAATCCTTGTAGCTTAGTTGGTTTGAGCATTTGTTTAAGGAGTGTGAGAGGTCTAGAGTTCAATTCTAAAGGAGAGCATTATTTTATTTTATTTTTAAAAAGGCCCGCAGGCCGGTGTAACAACCCGAGAATTTAGAAAATTATTTAAATCTTAAATGATGGATTAGAGGTTAAATAATAAACCTAGACAGAAAATAAGTGTATGAATTTTGCATTTTTGAAGGATTTTTATGGATTTAAAAAAATTTTGTGGTGAATTATTCAGGATTAAGTGTATATGTGTATATGTTCTGTGTGTATTGTCATGTATGTGTACAGAATGTGGTTGAGGGTCAAGGGTTGACCAGATAAATTATATCAGTGTCCAAACCCTAATATTATATTAAGAACGTCAATGTTCAATTAGAAAACCCTAGCGATTAATAAGAAACCCTGATACCGGCTCTGGAAACCCTAATTTCAGTTCTGGGAATCCAAAAACCTAATTTAGATCTCAAAGACTTAAGTGTATTGATTATGAGATTAATAGGGTAAATCCTAACGAATTAGTTAGAAAACCCTAATTTTAAAATTTGAAACCCTAATTGTTCCGTTAGAAACCCTAATATACAATTATGGACCTAATTATTAAATTAACAATTTTAATTAGGATATATTAATCCTAATTAGCAAGCTAGAATTTATGATTAGGAAATCTTAGTATAATTAGAGAATCCTAATTATAATTTAGAAATATTAATTTTCTATTTTGAAAACCTAAATTGGAAATCCTAGAAAATTGATTTTTAAAAACCTTAGGTTTTAACCCTAAGGGTTAAACCCTAAGGGTCAAACCCTAAGGGATGAATCCTAAGGGTTTGCACAAGTTACCAATTTGCCATTAAAATTGGAAATCAAATGACTATTTTGCCCTTTTTGCAATTCTTTATTAGTTAGCTTGCAAATCTTGTCATATAATGGAGTTGGTGGCCTATAATAGATTGACTATGTGCTCAATATATCAGCAATCCCAGCCACATTTCATCAGCTATACATTGAATCAAAAATAAAAGTCAAAAAATAAGAAAACATTCTTACTTTACTTAGCAAACTATCCAAGACCTTCTTTCTCTATAATTTTCGAGATGGGGAGTGAGAATGAGTGGGAAGATAAGCTAACATCACCATTTATCTTTTCAATAACAAATCAACAAGATCAGATTCAAAGATCTAAGCCTAGAAGGTATAAACCCTAAATTTTGTGATTTGATGTTATATGTTGTGTTTAGATGTTTAAAGTTGTGTATTAGGATGTCATTGAGTGATCTGGGTTGTTACATCCTAGATCCATAACATATAGATGCACGAAAATCAAGTTTTCAAAGCTGATCTTGAACCCTAAAAATGTTGTCTGACAAGCATATGTTAGGGCCCAAAGATCCTTATCTGTTAATGATTTGTTGTGTTTTAAGTTATAGACTTGTTCTATGTCATGTAGGCTTTGATCTGAAACTTGAATCAAGCCCATATCATGTTTATATTGCAAGTTATTAAGGGTCAAAGTGCATTGACCGACATTGACTAGTTGTTTCTGGGTTACCCAGATTTTTCCAGGAAGTCTTTCAACATCTTTATGATCACTGATCTTGCTGCTGTTAAGTGATTTGGCCATGTTTGTGTTATGGATTGGTAGATTGACATGAAAACTATATAGTAAAGCCCTTAGAACAAGCAGATCTTAATCAGGATCTAAGTTATAAGAGGTCAAACTTGGGTTGACCGTCTGCCTATGAACATTTCTGGGTTTTCCAGAAATGTTCAAGAACAGTTTTTCTGGCCTACTTTGATCGGCTTAAATCATAAGTTGGTGTTGTTATTTAACTGAACTAGTGTTATACTGTTGTTCTATGACATAAGTTGTGACGCCCCCAAATTCAGGTACTTGAAACCCGAATTTAGTGCTTCACGATACCATTTCTTTGAGCGGAATAATAATAATAATGTCATAAATATCAAACTTAATTTACATATCAGAGTTTTCTAAATCCCAGGTACGCGACCTTAAAACATTTCATTACATGATAGATAATAAATAACATCATCTTATTTAAGTCTAGCTATTACATAAGATAACACAAACTTATTACGACGACTTTCCTTTCCCTTTTATTCTGGCGAGAGCCCTACGGTTTGGTCATACTTAACTGAAAACACTTAATTTAAGCAAGGATGAGCATTTGAGTGCCCAACAAGTAATAACAATTATAAATATTAGCTGGAAGGATTAAATGTTTTCTTTGTACTACCCTTCTACAACAAATCAAAAGTTGTGAAGTAATCTGAACCAATAATAATAACATAACAACTCTTTATCAAATTTTTGAAACTACGTACTGATTATAAATAGGGTTAAGGTGACATACTATGAACATTATTCTCAATTTTCGAATAGGTTTAGCAGAACTTCATCCGCAAACCGTCATAACTTACGGGCACGGGGGGTGATCAGCCCGTTATGCCCTGTATTGATCAATACTACATGCAAGAACGATATTATCGTTCACTCATCACTTTTAGGCAAGCATAAAAATTTTCCCATGTTCGGGATGTTCATACTTAGTCTGGAATCAGAACCAAAACAATTTGATTGGATACAAAAAGGTTTTATCATAATCAACAATATTTCTAAATCTGTGTTTAGTTTGGTCAAATAGCTTAGACGACTCTTTTTTATCGTATACATATCTGGGGTTAATAGGTATATATATATATATATATATATATATATATATATATATATATATATATCAACATGTGTTTAAATACAATGATTATCCAAGTGGGGACACTTGAATAACCATGTTTAGACATTAACGAGCATATATATATATATATATATATATATATATATATATATATATATATATATATATATATATTAAAATATAATATAGTACCATGTTGATAATCAATGATCGGATATAATATATATAACAATAGGGTTAATAATCTAATACAATAATAATATAATTACGAAACTTTCTTACTCATGTCCATTGCATAAAAAAAATGCAAAGGTAAAGATACTTGCTCCATAATAATTGGAGTAAGTATAGGAAACTTGCCTGGTATGCTGTTTATACAACTTAGTTTTACCTTTAATTCAACGACCTATCATTTATAAGATAGTTCTATTGATTAGAATAACATATCATAACACATCATACTGTTATTTACAGTCAATACATAACCTAATCACATTATCACATAGTTATATCAGTCATTAAGACACAAACAAACACTTATACAGTCAAACTATATAGGTTTGGATTAACTTCGGTAACATTTCGGTGTACCGATGGCTTTATCGGAAAATTATCGAGTTTAAAACTCTAGCCTGTATCTTAAATATTATTCCGGATACTTCAAATATCAACTATAGGACTTATAATAATTTTTAATTAATTATTATAATTTATCATAATTTTTCAAACTCTGGAATCATTATTAAATGATTTAAATATTAAATAATTCTATTATCATTAATATTTAAATAATATTAAAGTATTAATGCAACCCTTTCAAAGTTATTTTATAATAACTCAAAATATTTTTAAAGTATTAATTATTACCCTTAAATGATTTTTAAAACATTTAAAATCATTTTTAAACAATTACCATTAATATTTAAATATTAAGGTATTAATCACTAAAATATTAAAACTCATTTATAATAAATTAAAATATTTTTAAACCACTTATATCCTTTTAAATAATTTTTAAATCAATAAAATCATTTTTAATCTATTTAGTTAATATTATTATTAAATAAATTTAATATCATTAATATTAAATAATTAATGAAATTTATCTTAAAATATTGAAAGTTACATTTTATAACTTAAAATATTATTAAATACCTTATTATCATTTAAAATGATTTTAAATATAATAAAATCATTTTTAGTTAATTTATTTAATGCATTTATTAAATAAATTAAATATTAATAATATTCAAATAATTACTAATATTTATGGAAAATATATCAAATTATTAAAAGTTAATTTTATAACTTCAAATAATTTTAAAACTAATTTTGTAATTTTTAGAATTTATTTACTATTTTTAAATGATTTTAGAAATTAAAATAATTAAATTTAATAATTACATCGTTATAGCCTTTAGCGACGATGAAGTCATATCGCATTAGGTGTTCTTGAGGCTCAAGAACACTGACATGCAGTTATCGCGTGACCGACTTTGACCAGTGATCATTCACTGTGTAATGTGTTTCTGGGCTAACTATCGATCACAGCTTGTAGAGAACTAATGTAACACCACATCATTCAACAACAAACATGGCCAAATATCATAACACAAAAGAGATCTAAGCATTCAAAGTGGTTGTCAGACCTGTTCTTCATTTTTGGGTTACCCAGAAATGAAGAACAGCTTTAGCAATCACTTTTAGGCTTCCACTACTTTCTGTTCATGCAATGTTTTTGTTATTTGATAGTTATAGATTGTAAACAACATGTAGTACTACAGATCTATTACAAAACATCAACAGAATCAACATTTAGAACCCGGTCAAACCATGTCAGTCGACATGTTCATATGTTTTCTGGGTTACCCAGAGAACAGAGAACATGCTCAACTTGGCTAGTTTGACCGGCCACTGAGTTCAATCAACTTGATTAATTAGTGATCTAAAAGCATGTATCCATAGTACACATAACCAGCTATAACTTAGATGCAATAAAACTAACAAACAAACAACAAGAAGCAAGATCCGAGGACACAAAGTCATTGTCAGACGCTTCTGGGCTAATCTGGGTTACCCAGAAAATCGAAAGTCATGGTCGGTCAATGGGGTTTGACCACCCATAACTTTCATTCTGTGCACGACCTGAGCTAGATTCAAGTTCCAGAATACAGACCACATGTCATATTACAAGTTTAAACACTTAAACAACAAAAATGATAACCAGATAAAGATCTATGTGGTCTGACATTCGGTTGTCAGGCCACTTTTGAAAATTTCCCAAATTTTGTAAAAACTTAAATTCGAGTATCTAAGTGTTATAGATCTGAGTTATAACAACCCAGATCACTTAATAACATCCTATTACACTACTTTAAACATCTAAACACCAAGATTAACATGAATCAAAAGGATTTCTAAGTTTAGGGTTTTATACCTTTCTATGAACCAATCCTTGATTCTGGCTTTCTGATATGCTAGAAGTGATAGTGGGGCTTGATTAGGGACTGGTCTAGCAAGGTAATTTCGGAGGTTTGAAGTTGAGAGAGTCTTGGTTGAGTGTTGGTGTATAAATGAGCAAGTTAGTAACCTTTTTCTCTCTTTGATCTTATATAACATGGTGTAATGCTCATGGTTGATCATGTCTAGCAGATTTTATTGATTAAAGGCTATTAATAGACCACATGGCTAGCTAGAGTTGGTCACCAACTAAAGCTATGGCAAGTTTTACAAGTTATCTATTAAATAATGCAAGAAGGGCAATTTGGTCATTTGGCTTTTACTTTTAGTGGCAAGGTTGACAATTCATTCTAACCCTTAGGGTTTAACCCTAAGGTTTCCTAAGCTCTAAATCTAGAATTGTGTATTAGGAGCAAAATGGGAATCTTAGTTTCTAGAAATGTGAATTAGGGTTTCCTAATTGAATTAGGTTTCCTAATCACTTTAGGCTTGCAAAATAGGCTTTGTAAAATACTAATTACCATTAAGCTTTCTAAATTAGTAATTAGGGTTTCTAAACATTAACTACGGTTTACCTAATTAACATTAAACATAATAATGGTAATTATTTACATAACACATAACTTAGCAAACATTGCAGTCATATTTGACTCTTTATTATAGTTTATTAGTAGTGCTAGGATTTGTACTGTTTTACTATAACTGTTCCACACATTAACATTACACACATATAAGACATGTTTATATTATTGAAATATAAATAATATTATATTATTATTCTCATCCCTTATTCAAAATCCAGACTTAGGGTTTTGAATTCATATCTGACATAACCTTCATAGATACCATTATTAATTAAGTTGAAATAATTAACTTAATTAATATAATAAATACATATCATAATATCCATATCATATATACAATAATCATATCTTCATGGAAAATAAATAATAAATATTTTATTACAAGATTAATTTATTATAAAATATAATCTACTATGATCAATAATTCTAAAAAGAACTTAGCTACATCTAATAAATAATTTTATTTATCAGATATATACATATTCTTTACTTTGCACATATTCCCACCCTTATCTATATAAAAAAAATTTATTCGCAAAATTTCTTATTAAAAATTTTGGGTTATTACATAAGTACTACCACCAGGAATCATAAAACAACTTAGAACATGACCTGAGACCGGATTAATCAAGGTTCAAAAAGCAACCCTTGTAACTGCTTGAGTTTCTGGGCAACCTAGAAACTCAAGAACACGGCTGACAAGATTTTCTAGGGCTTAATCTTACTGTTATGATGCAGGATGGACATGAAACTTGTTAATTCTTATAGTATTACATAAGTACTATAACATTGATGTGCTAGACTGCCCAGAAAACATTAAGAACTAAGATCAAATCTTGGTCAAATATAGTCTCTCGGTGTCTGACATGAAGTTCTAGGCTTTGCTCAAGAACACTCAAGAACACCTATAGCGACAGTTTTGTCGCTATAGGGCCCTTTAGCGACAGTTATTTTTCAAAAATTATTATTTTATTAAATAAATAGAAAAAATAGTTTTTAATTATTAAAAATACATAATAAATTTCTAAAAATTATTTTAAAGCATAAAAATGGGTTTTTAATAATTTTGAATATATTTCATAAATATTTAATATTTTTGGAATATTAATGGTAATTAATTTATTTAATTATAATATTAAATAAATTATTTAAAAATAATTTTAATACATGAAAATTATTTAAAAATATGTTATGGTGTTAGAAAATATTTTAAGTTATTTTTGATGACTTTTAATATTTTGTGATGAATTTCATTAATAATTTATTACTAATGGTAATTAATTTATTTAATAAATTAATTAAATAAATTATGAAAAATAGAATTAATGATTTAAAAATCATATAAAAATGAATTAAGTGTTATAAAAATATTTGAAGTTATAAAATATAACTTTTGATATTTTGTCATGAAAATATTAATATTTTTAATATTAATAGCAATTATCGAGATAATGGATTTAAGCTGCTTAAAATCATATAAATGTGATTTTATGGTATTAAAAATACTTTGTGATATTATAAATATATTATAATATTATGTTATGATTTTTATTAATATTTAATATGAAATAAATATTAATGATAAAGTAATTATATGGTATTTAAATTATATAAATACTATATTAATGATTGAAAATCATGATAAATGGTAATAATTATCTAAAAATTATTACGAAGTTTTGAAAAATATTTTTTTGACTGAAATAAATTATGTAAGATAATTATTAAGTGTTTAGACCGAGTCTTATGATTATTAGGCTCGATAATTATCCGACTAGACCGTCGGAATGTCGAAATTATGCCGGGTTCAACTCAGACTGAAATAGTTTGACTTGATACTGAGTCTTAGGTAGTTTATGGATTGATAGAGTTATGTGTTATGTGTTTAGGTTATTCTATGATTATATATAATAGTATTATACTATGATGATATTATTCTAACTTGGAAATCAATATTATTAATATTAGGTCTTCAGTTAAAGCTAGATAAATCGCGTAACAGTAATCAACCGAACAGTCAAGTTTTCCTTAACTCATCTTCGAGATGTTTATTCAATTATACTTATGGATAATCATTGTTAATTACCATGTCTATGAATTGTTAGATCGTACTCTGTGCATATTGCATGTATTCATCAGGTATGAAAGGCTGATCACCTTCATTACCATTCGGTCCAGATATAATTGATATATTCATGTATAATGTTCGTTCAGCTATGAAAGGTTGTTCATGCTAGTTCATAATTATATTATAGAATTTTATCTTGCTTATTGTTCAAAATCTTTCTATCATGATATATCCTTAATTTATTGAAGTTATACTTGCTAGGTAAACCTGTTGCTCACCCTTGCTATATCATGATAAACACTTGCAGATTAGGCGAATACTTCGGATACAAGGAAAGGTCAAAGATAAGTACAGCTTGGGAATTATGTGAGCAGTTAGATTTGTAACAGTAATGTATGATAATAACTTTGTTTGTTAGATAGAATATTGATTCAGGTATTATGTGAAGGTTTTCAACCATGGGGATAGTGTGTAATGTTTATCATATAAACAATTTATGTTTATATCTTCCGCACTAGTTATAGAAATAGTATATCAGATCTGTGGTGATTTGGGACCCAGATCTGGGGATGCTACAGCAGGGCTAGGCCAAATTTGGGTATGTCTATTTTTATGGGCTAAAAATGTTAATCCCAAAGCCCAATTTTTACGAGCCAGCCCAACCCGCGAACCCGAATCAATTTTTCCTGGTCTAGTGTTGTTGGTCATTCTCTTTTGGTTGAAAAGTCTCACTATCTCGCTCTAATAATTGAGCCATATTCACAACATCTGAATACAAACAAAGATTATGAGAAATGAGGTATTGACGAATTTCAGGTTACAAACCTCTCAAAAACATTTGTGTCATTCGCTCCTCATTATCCACCAAATGGGATGCAAACCGGGATAACTCCGCAAACTTGGCTTTGTATTGCGATAAAGTTATATTTTTTTGTTCCAGTTTGATGAATTCCACCTCCTTCATGTGACGAATACTTTTTGAAAAGTACTTTTCGTTGAACAATTCATGGAACTTCTCCCAAGACATCTTAAGTGCGGAAAGATGAGTACGTTTAACGAATTCCCACCAGTAATATGCCTCTTCACGTAAAATGAAGATGGAAAAGGGAGCCTTTTGATCCTCTGTGCATCCCAAGACATCAAATATCTTAGTGATCTGCTTAATCCATACTTCTACCTTAAGTGTCTCTGGCTATCCCAAAAATTCCGGCGGTCCCAACTCCTTGAATTGTTTAGCAGTGACCAGTCGTAAGTTACCATTGTTTCCACCTACATTTTGAACATGAGTCTCTCTCGTTTGGTATTGCATGAATTGTAAAAAGCTCCTAAACATCCCATCGTTCATCATTTGGTCGGTGTTGTTGTTTACAGGAAGATTATTTCCTTCTTGATGCACATTATCCTCGTTATTGATTGGCGATGACTCAATGGTAGCATGTGATCCATTGCTTCTCACAAAATTTTTAGTTGCCATTCTTAAATACTGCCACAAAATAAAGGTTAATTAAAGAAATTGACATGCCACATATTATCCCTATATTCCGACCGACCAATTAAATAACAAATAAGCTTAGGTATGACACACTAGCGAAGAATTTACTCATCTCTCCCCTCCTAGTTCTAATCCCAAATCTCCACCAGAGATCATATCCCTAAGCTCTGAAACCAACTGTGACGCCCCCAAAATAGGTCCATACAACCCATTCTGAGTCACCAAATACATGGTACAAAATCAAATACAACTTCATTATTACAACTGTCGTGCAAAATACGACAACACATATGCTATGAGTTTTAATACAAATATTATCTCGTAGACAATATCCAAACTCAAATAAAGTTCTTATTACAATTATTGTCACACTATTTTACAAAATAGTGAGAAATACTATAATAATTATCTTTGACCATTACTCCACTCCCCGACTAGTCCCAGCTACATTCTCACTTCCTGAGAAGAACAATGAAATCAAAAGGAAAAAGGTGAGCTCAACTAGCCCAGTAAATAATATTATGACTAAGATAATGAAGAAAAATCATCCTTAGTTCTCAATAGTGAAAAATTTGATAGAATACAATAGACAACAAATATTAGATCAACAACTGCATTGAAAATAGCAATCCATTAGAAGAGTCAAGTAGAGCATGATATCTACTATCTTCTATGATTTTAAAATTCCATCATCAATATTTTATCCCTGTAACACCAATAAATAAATATTTCAAATAAACAAATTATCCATGTACTACGGGCAAATGATATTCGTTTGTATCACCATTGGTCATGATCATGTCAAACATCTGTCCATCTATGCACTACGGGCCAAAGAGGACATTCACCGCATCATTTTTTTGTAACATTACAAGTTATGATTATACCAATACATAATTCCTGGTCGTAATCATATCAATCAACAGTCCATCGATGCACCACGGGCCAAAGATGACTTTCAGTACAATATAAACATGAGGATGATGACAATGATATAAAGAATCAATCAAGTGAGATCATAACATGGATTCAATTTCAAGAATAAGATTCACAAAAGATAACTTGGACAAAGAAAAGAAATTAAATTCTGTTGTGAACAGTACTCATGAATAGTACCTATGAATAGTATTCTGACATGAAAAGATTAAAATTTAATAAGAATTTTTAGACCAATATTCCAATGAAATGATATTAGATGAAGCACAAAACTTAAGGAATTTCTAATCATTTTAGGAATTATAGAAGCAATATTTACCATAGTAAGTTTAAATTTAAGAATATGAAATGAAATAATATCACTTATATGATATGGAGTCTAAAAAAATGATATCCCTTACGAGTATGGTAGGAAATAATATCATTTAAGAGTATTGAAAGAAAATAACATTCTTTATGAGAAAAATAATATCCTTTACCTTAGTAGGAAAGTAGTTCTAATTGGAATAATGGAGATTATATTGAGAAAATCTTGCACTGCTATCAACACTCAAAATATCCTTATACTCACAAGAAATATGCTCAATATTATAGAGATAGAATTTTTTGATTCTGGTGTGAGTTTCATTGTTTAACTAATCAACCTATTTATAGGAAAATGCTAGCACACCACTTCTGACAAATTTTGCACACGGATGATTTAGCAGCACACATATTTCGAAACAAAGATTTTCAAAGCCAACTTGCTCACTCCACCCTTTTTTATCACATGTTATTTGAAATAAAAGAATTTAAATTCAATTTGCTCTCTTCCTCCTTATTTTATTCTTATACCATAAATTTATTATAATAGTATTGTCATTTAAATTATAAAATTATATTGTTATATTATCACATTATACTATTATAATATAATATTATAGTAATATATTTGAATGAATATTTTATCGGAGAAGATAATTAGGGTTTCATAGAAAAATATAACAACTTTCGACAAATGTCTCATTCTAAAATTCCTCCATTTATATCAAAATTGAAGAAATATTTACTTACCATATTCATCAATTATTTACAATTCTTCAATAATTATTTTTAATTAATATTATAGATTCACAATATTGACAACCATATCGTTCCTAGGAAAGAAGGGGGTTTTCGATAAGGATTTCTCCTTACTGGCGCGTAATTATATAACCTAACCCCTTTCCTTGACAGAAATTTCTAGACATTATTAATAATACTATCTAATAATATCATTTCAATAATATGAGTTGTTGTGTCGTGACAATTATTGAATCAATAATATAAAATACTATTCAATTATTACTGTAGCAATTATTGCATCAATAATATGAAAGACTGTGCAATTTTTATTGTATCAATTATTGAGTGACTTCTTACGTAAGAATCAATAACCGGAGATAATCATGCAATGTCGTGGTCCCTCTTCATGCGACCACAGCGACATTCTTTGTACTTTTATCACCGGGTATTTCAACAGTTTAACAGTAAAAGTTTTGCCGTTATTTTTTATAAAAAGGTTATTTCTGTCGCTTTCTATATCCAACAGTTATTCCGTTATGTGGTCCACCAATGATTGATACCGTGAATAAATGCGGATATTCCCCGATAAAAAGAATATTCCCAGACAAAATGAATATTCCCTGACAAAATGGATATTTTATGGCAACTTGCTTACTTTACAAAATTTGCACATATCACCCATAACTATAACATTATATCAAATCACACCTTATTATTCAAAAAACTATTTAGAGAAAATTAAATCTTTATTCATAATAATTTGGGGTCTTACACACAATACCTTCTAAAATAAGAGAAAGCACAAAATTTTTTCCTTACTTTAAGGTAAGTAATGAAAATTTCATTATTATCAGTGTTTTTGTTGTTATTTATCACCATTATATTGAATAAAAATGTCTATTAATTCATTTAAGGATTGCATTAAAGCTATTGATGGTACACACATTCTAGCAATGGTAAAAGAACATGATGTAAGCAGTTATCGTAATCATCATGGAAAAATATCGCAGAATGTATTAACAGTTTGGAATTTTGATTTCGAATTCATATATGTGCTTAGTGAGTGGGAGGGTTCATCTCATGATTCAAAAGTGCTAAGAGACGCTTTAACAAGAAGGAACAGACTTAAAGTTCCACAAAGGTATGTACTTATCTTGTTTTTCATTTTATTTGTTTGATATTAGATCCTACATTCCATAGTAATTTTTTAAATGGCATATAATTAGGCAAATTTTTCTTGGTGGATTGTGGATTTCCAAATTGGTGCCAATTTTTAGCTCCTTTTCGAGGTGTTCGATATCATTTTCAAGATTTTGTTGGCCAGGGTCGTGACCCCAAAAATGCAATCGAGTTGTTCAATCTTCCTCATGCTTCCTTACTGTAGCAATAATATAAAATACTATCCAATTATTGAATCAATAATATAAAATACTATTCAATTATTACTGTAGCAATTATTGCATCAATAATATGAAAGACTGTGCAATTTTTATTGTATCAATTATTGAGTGACTTCTTACGTAAGAATCAATAACCAGTGATACTGTGCAATGTCGTGTCCTACTGTGCAACCACGCGTATTACTGTACTTTTATCACCGGGTATTTCAACAGTTTAACAGTAAAAGTTTTGCCGTTATTTTTTATAAAAAGGTTATTTCTGTCGCTTTCTATATCCGACAGTTATTCCGTTATGTGGTCCACCAATGATTGCGTCGTCGTACGGATATTCCCCGATAAAAAGAATATTCCCAGACAAAATGAATATTCCCTGACAAAATGGATATTTTATGGCAACTTGCTTACTTTACAAAATTTGCACATATCACCCATAACTATAACATTATATCAAATCACACCTTATTATTCAAAAAACTATTTAGAGAAAATTAAATCTTTATTCATAATAATTTGGGGTCTTACACACAATACCTTCTAAAATAAGAGAAAGCACAAAATTTTTTCCTTACTTTAAGGTAAGTAATGAAAATTTCATTATTATCAGTGTTTTTGTTGTTATTTATCACCATTATATTAAATAAAAATGTCTATTAATTCATTTAAGGATTGCATTAAAGCTATTGATGGTACACACATTCTAGCAATGGTAAAAGAACATGATGTAAGCAGTTATCGTAATCATCATGGAAAAATATCGCAGAATGTATTAACAGTTTGGAATTTTGATTTCGAATTCATATATGTGCTTAGTGGGTGGGAGGGTTCATCTCATGATTCAAAAGTGCTAAGAGACGCTTTAACAAGAAGGAACAGACTTAAAGTGCCACAAAGGTATGTACTTATCTTGTTTTTCATTTTATTTGTTTGATATTAGATCCTACATTCCATAGTAATTTTTTAAATGGCATATAATTAGGCAAATTTTTCTTGGTGGATTGTGGATTTCCAAATTGGCGCCAATTTTTAGCTCCTTTTCGAGGTGTTCGATATCATTTTCAAGATTTTGCTGGCCAGGGTCGTGACCCCAAAAATGCAATCGAGTTGTTCAATCTTCCTCATGCTTCCTTACTGTAGCAATAATATAAAATACTATTCAATTATTGAATCAATAATATAAAATACTATTCAATTATTACTGTAGCAATTATTGCATCAATAATATGAAAGACTGTGCAATTTTTATTGTATCAATTATTGAGTGACTTCTTACGTAAGAATCAATAACCGGAGATCTTGTGCAATATGTCGTGTCTCTCATCAGCAACCACGCGTATTCTTACTTTTATCACCGGTATTTCAACAGTTTAACGGTAAAAAGTTTTGCCGTTATTTTTTATAAAAGGTTATTTACGTAAACTTATATCCGATAGGTTATTCCGTTATGTGATCCACCAATGATTGCGTACTATTGTAAATGATATTCCCAGATAAAAAGAATATTCCCAGACAAAATGAATATTCCCTGACAAAATGGATATTTTATGGCAACTTGCTTACTTTACAAAATTTGCACATATCACCCATAACTATAACATTATATCAAATCACACCTTATTATTCAAAAAACTATTTAGAGAAAATTAAATCTTTATTCATAATAATTTGGGGTCTTACACACAATACCTTCTAAAATAAGAGAAAGCACAAAAATTTTTCCTTACTTTAAGGTAAGTAATGAAAATTTCATTATTATCAGTGTTTTTGTTGTTATTTATCACCATTATATTGAATAAAAATGTCTATTAATTCATTTAAGGATTGCATTAAAGCTATTGATGGTACACACATTCTAGCAATGGTAAAAGAACATGATGTAAGCGATTATATCGTAATCATCATGGAAAAATATCGCAGAATGTATTAATGAGTTTGGAATTTTGATTTCAATTCATATATGTGCTTAGTGGGTGGGAGGGTTCATCTCATGATTCAAAAGTGCTAAGAGACGCTTTGTAAGAAGCAATGGACTTAAAAGTGCCACAAAGGTATGTACTTATCTTGTTTTTCATTTTATTTGTTTGATATTAGATCCTACATTCCATAGTAATTTTTTAAATGGCATATAATTAGGCAAATTTTTCTTGGTGGATTGTGGATTTCCAAATTGGAGCCAATTTTTAGCTCCTTTTCGAGGTGTTCGATATCATTTTCAAGATTTTGCTGGCCAGGGTCGTGACCCCAAAAATGCAATCGAGTTGTTCAATCTTCCTCATGCTTCCTTAAGGAACTTAATTGAGAGAATATTTGGTATATTTAAATCGAGATTCACAATTTTCAAGTTTGCACCTCCATTTCCTTATAAAACTCAAGTAGAGCTTGTACTAGCTTATGTAGGACTCCACAATTTTCTTCGTAAAGAGTGTCATTCAGATGAATTTCCTGTTGAACTAGATAACGAGTCTTCACTATCTTCATCGTTACCACTCAATCAAGGAGATAATTTGGAATAAGTTTTTAAAACTCAAGAGCAAAAACGAGAGAATGCTAATGAATGGAGGACTGGTATAGCTTCTGATATGTGGAGAGACGTCGATCATAATAATAACAATGGCCGGTAACAAGGGTAATAATTTTGAAATTCTTAAAAATTTTGAATTATTTTGAGTTTATTTTGGTGATTATAAAGATGAGTGATTTTTGGTACCCAATTGTGATAAATTTTCTATAACTTGGTGGCAATTTACTCACATGTATGAAGTTTTGCGACTTTTGATCATATATATTTTCATTGTCATATTATTTTGTGAAAAATAGAGTTTGGTATTCCTACTAAAAAATGTACGCATATGCGTAAATTATATATAGCTCAATGAAAAGTGAGCTTAATTTTGTGTTGCGTCTGTAGTTTTATATGTATCCGAGTATCCAAATGTATCATGAAATGAGTAGAATAATATGAAGGCTTTCAACATATATAAAATCTCATACCACAATAATTTAATGAAATAATGAGATTTACTCTAGTTCATGAAAAAAGAGGGAGATGTTGTACACGTGGGCCAATTAACGATTGTTGCAAGATATATTAGAAGTATACAAAAGTCTATCACAGACTTGATAAAAAATTTATAAAAGTCTGTTACTTATTTAATGGAGTCTTTAAAAGTCATTAAAATCCACAAATTCTACAAAAGTCTGTCACTTAAAAAAAGTCTTTAAAAATCTTAATTGAATACACCCCTCTAAATTCATTTGATATATTAGAGAAAGAGACAAATTTTTTTAATGGGAGGGACAAAGTTGACTTTAAATTTGTAACGTTAAGCTCATTTTTGAAAAAAAGAGTTCAGGGTGAAAATGGTATTTTGCAAAAAATATCAGGGACATTTTTGGACTTTTGCCTATTTTTTATCATGATAATATTTAATGCGTGTTTGAATTTGAACATTTGGTTAAGACTTGAAAGTTAAATAAATTGTATTTAAAATAATAATTTTCATTTTAAACAAACAAAATTTTATAGTACGTTTAAAATTCTAACAAAAAGTCTAGGGGGACCGGTTTTGGGCGACCCACCAAATTTTTTATTTTTTTATGACTCTTAAACAATTTATAATATTTATTGGAACATAAAATTTTACAGAATTCAGTGATTTAGGTGTCATTTGGATACATGTAAAAAATAGGGTTGCACAAACTGTACAACCCTATTTTTTACATATATCCAAATGACACCTAAATCACTAGATTATGTAAAAATTCTAGTTCCAACAAATATAAAAATTGACCAATAGCAAGACCGGTCTCCCAAAATCAGTCCCCCAAAACCAGACACACCAGAAAGACTGAAATTCTTGACACTTGTTGGGCCCTGATATTTCATGTACATGGTGGGCCGGATCGTTTGGGCCAAATCATTGAGTTGTATCCATTGGGTCTTAGAAGTATTGGTCCGGATCATTGGGCCGACCCATTAGATAACTAAATATCTTCACCTGGACTTTGACCCGTGATGATGACAAAGATAACAGTTGACTGTTATCTCTGCCATGCATTAATGTGGATGGGATCTAGTCGGCCGACGGTGGAGAACAGTGATGGGATGGAGCAGGTGAGTTGCTTGTAGTCAGCTGAGGTCACCAGTAGTGGGGGACTATGTTAGATGGTAGTGGGTGGCACAAGAAACCGGACATGAGAGTATAAGTTGGCAAGGATATCACACAAGAAAAGGTAACTGATATTTCTCTCTCTCTAAAAATACTAGATAGTATTTTCCTCCATTGTTAACCTTGTGATCGCTTGTACTGACTCTCACGCCAGAGCTATCCCCCGACGGTCAAAGCCGTCAAGCTTTTGGTGTTGTCGTGTTTATTGTGCAGGATCGGACGTGTCTTACATGATTGGGACATATGGAAGGATCTTGGCGTTAACATTGGTGCTAGAAGGAGGGCTTTTTTTAGTGTCTTGAGTTTTCAATCACAACTGTTCAGTTGTTCTACGTCGGAAGTTATGGTGAGGAGTAGAACGGTTACCGGAAGACAGATGGTAGATGGTCATTGGTTAAATCCATCTGATGAGTCTCCATCAAGGATCGGTTGGGTCCTTCAAAAAGTGCTCATGATAGCAATGCTTCCAAACATAACTCAGAAGGTTCTCATTTGAGAGCCCATGGTGAAGCTAGAAGAAAACTGGCTTTTGCTGCTGATAAAGGCCGTGACCATGATAGGAAACGGGTAGAAGGCACATCGCCTAGAACCCGACACCGAAGTGGTCAGGATGATAAGGCTTCCAAGATGGCGAAGATGGCAGACGAGGAAGATAAAGCTTTGGAGGTTCTTCTGAAGCAGAGGGAGGACATAGCTGAGCAGATGCTTCGTATGGCCGAACTGAAGGATGAGGCGTCAAGTTATGTTCAACCCGAAAGGCATAGCAAATCTAGAGACGAGTAACCAAGAGAAGGGAAGGAGCATGTACACTCTGTTCCTGTATCTCGAGGCCGACCTAGGGATCGAAGGACGTCAAGAAGCCGTACTCCTGAGGTATTGAAGAAGGCACCTCACCCTATTGGTTCACGAGGTCACGGTGGCAATAGATGAAGAAGTAGGTCCAGGGAGTACGCACCAGAGAATACAAAGAAGGTATTCCATCTTGATTATTCTCAATATGACGATAGGGCCCTACGCCGAAGTAGATCCAAAAATGTCATACTCCCGAGAATCCACTTAAGGCACACCATTTTGTGGATACTCGTCAACGGAGAAGTCCATCGAGAGTAGTGGGTTCAGATGGAAGAGGCCGGTCCACTCACCAGAAGAGGATCTCTCCGGAGAAAGAAGTCTCGTCGCAGCTGGAAGGAGTGGACTTTCTGGTTAGAGAGTTAAAAGAGCTTCGAAAGCAGTTGGCCGAAGTTCAACAAGTGAAGGATACCTCGGGAAAGAAGGCATCTCCTTTTTCCTCGGATATTCTTAAGGAGAAAGCTGATCCTACCAAGAAGTTGCCTCACATGGAGAGTTATGATGGATCTGGAGATCCCTATGACCATAGTCAAGCGTTTGACAGGCTGATGGATTATTATAACTTTACCGATGCTGCTAAGTGTCATATATTCGTGAAGACGCTTAGGAAGGATGCAAGGCAGTGGATGGGTACTTTGCCTTTAGATTCAGTCTCGTCATGGTCTGAGTTATGGAACAAATTTCATGCTTGTTTTGGGAGTAACAAAAGGAGAGGAAAGCCTACGGGCTATTGGCTCACGTTCGACAGTATTCAAATGAGTCCCTGGGGAAATATGTGAAGCACTTTAGGGAAGCAGTCGGCCAGGTGACCGATCTCAATGATCTTCAGGCTGTTGGATTGTTTCAGAATGGTTTAGATTTGGTGAAGTCAGAGAAACTGGTGAAGAAGCTGATATTTCACCATCCGAAGAGTCTGGCCGAAGATTTTGATAAAGCTGAGGGTTATATTGTGGTAGAAGAAGCTATGAATAGCTTAAAGCGTCCTTCTTCAGACAAATTGAAGGAGACAGACAGAGAGAAAGCTGAAGGCGATCAGAGGAAGGGGAGGGAATAATGATCGGCCAGGAGGTAGCTCAAAGAAGTACAACAACAACTGGCGTCAAAGAGGGAATCGTTCACCTGCTCCCACCTAGAAGGTGAATAAGGTATACACCAAACTGAATATGGATAGGGCTGTTATTTTGGATCATATTAGGAACCAACATTACATTGAACCACCTCGTGACAAAATTAAGCCTGGGGCGGGCAATACTCGCAAATATTGTGGTTATCATCAGGCATCGGGTCACAACACGAATGAATGTTGTAGTCTAAAGGAATTCGTGGAAAGGAAGGTTCAGAGTGGTGTGTTGGTCCAGTATGTGGCCGGAAGGGATCATCAGCAGGAACAACCGACCGATGATCGGACTGTTCAAGTGGTTCAACCGGTTCAACCTGTGCAACCTGCTCCTAATCAACCACCAAGGCATGTTGTGAGATCCCAAATTTTATGAATAAAGATTTAAATTTCTCAAAATATTTTTTTGAATATTATGGTGTGGATTTGATATAATGTTATAGTTATGGGTAATATTTATAAATTTTGCAAAGTAAGCAAGTTGTTATATAATATTCGATTGGTCAAGGAATATTCGTTTTAACAGAGAATATTTGTACGACGGCACAATCATTGGTGGACCCCACAATGGGTGTATTGTGGTAGTAAGAAAACGACAGAATTATCTTTTTATAACGGCGAAATTAAAACTGTTGAACTACCCTAGTAAAAGTACAGTAATACGCGTGGTTGCATAATAGCACACGGTATTGATTATTGATGCTTACGTAAGAAGTCACTCAGTTATACTCAATTATTGCTACAGTAATTGCTGCATTATATCTCTTATATTATTGATTCAATTATTGTCACAGTATCATCTGCATAATATGTTATCTTATTAAATCAATAATTGAGACGAAAAAGTTATTCATATTATTATTTAAAATATTGACAATGTCTAGAAGTTCTATCAAGGAGAGGTTTGGTCACCTAATTGCACGCCAATAAGGAGAAATCCTTATCGAAAAGCCCCCTCTTTCCTGGGAATGACCTGGTTGTTAAATATTATAAATTATAATATTAATGATAAATAAGTTTGTGTTGATTAAAGATGAAATTGATAGTTCCATTGTGTTGGAATTATTAGTTTTCGTGGAAATCGACATTTATTTCGATAATAATTGATGTCTGGAGGTTATATTGACCAATCGTAATTAACTTAGATAAATGAGCAATTAATTGCTATTGATTCACATGATTATAACTATTTGTTCACATGTGTGTACTATTGATTCACATTCATTTACTATTAGGGGAGTTGGTGCAAGATTGATAATACTTGCATGACTAAGTTAAAAATGGAGGTATAGATGGAGGTATTATACTGTAATTCATATTTTCTGGTATAATCATGACCGTAATGTGACGAATGATGTGGTAAAAGTCCTCATTGGCCTGTAGTTCATTGATGGACAGTTGTTGGTATGATTATGACTAGGGATTATTCGGTATAATCATGACCATTGATGATTACATGAATATCCTTGGCCATGGTGCAGGGATGATGTGGTTTATTTATTAAGCTGAGTATCAGCGATAAAGTTGATGAAAAACTTTTTAAATCATAGAAGATAGTAGATTTTATGCTCTACTTGACTCTTCTAATGGATTGTTTATTTCGCTGTAGTTGTTGATCTAAAACTTGTTGTCTATTGTATTCTATCAGTTGTTATACTATTGAAGGCTAATGATAATTTATTCTGTATTATCTTAGTCATAATATTTCTTACTGGGCTAGTTGAGCTCGCCCTTTCTTTCACTGTTCTCTTGAGGAAATGAGAATATAAATTTGAACGAAGCCTGGGAAATGGAGTGATGGTCCAGGATAAGTGGCTTTAGTAGTCCTCACTATTCTATGAAATAGTGTGATAATAATTGTAATGAGGACTTCATTGAGTGTGGATATTATCTAAAAGACAATATTCGTTTTAAAAACTCAGTTATATTTTGTCGTATTTTTACACGACAGTTATATTAAAGAAGTTTGTATTTGATTTATGTACTATGCATTTGGCGACTCAGAATGGGTGATGTATACCTGTTTTGGGGGCGTCACAGTTGGTATCAAAGCTTAAGGATATGATCCCTGGCTGAGATGTGAGACAAGAACTAGGAGGGGAGAGACAGGGAATTCCTTTGCTAGTATAACCTACCTAAGTTTATTTATTATTTAATTGGTCGGTCAGAGTATAGGGATAATATGTGACATGTTAATTAACTCTTGTTTTGTGGCAGTGTTTGAAAATGGCAGCTAAAAATATTAACAATGGAGTGAATGAGACCGTTGAGACACCTTTAATCACTAACCAGGTAAATGTGATGTTAGACGAAGAAGAAATTAGAGATATCTACATGGTGAGTGAAGAACTAATAGTTACACCCGAGCTAGTTGCAGAGGTAGCAGCTGAGAGTGAGGAAGAAGAGGAAGAAGAGGAACCTGAGGAGAATTTATTAGAAGAATTTTATGATCGAAATTTAGAATTACAAAATTGTATTCATGAGTTAGAAGAGCAGGCTGAAGAACGGCAGGCGGTCGTGGAGCAAAGAGATGTAACAATTCAAAATTGTGTTACCCGATGTGCGATGCTTGAACAGAAGCACTCTTTGGCAGAGTATAAGATATTAGAGCTGGAATCTGAGAATGCTATGATCAAAGTTCTGATGAAAGAAGAAGCAACTGAACGAATGAGAATAGATGATGCATGGGTAAAAGCCACACGACGCATAGATATTATAGAAAAAGACGTTCGTTCCAATAAGGCCAAAATAGATGAAATGGATTTTGCTTTTTGGACAACAATTGGGAGAATCCAACATCGAATTCAGAATTACCCTGTGCAGAGCGGTCAACCCCAATTCGATATGGATCGGAGAGTAATGATTCGAATCATGGATCAGGAATGTGACGAAGCAATTAAGGGTGGAATGTACTCTATAGCAAAGTCCAAATCGGTAGTTTAAGTGAGAGCGTTTGTCGAGAAACCTGAACGAAGTTATTATGGGTAAGTTAGTTATAAACTTTTGCGAAGTCTATACCTTATTCAATACCAGTTTTACCCACTCTTTTATTTCTCTTGCTTGCGCTCAACGTTTAAATTTAACTCTAGAGAAGTTAGACTTTGACTTATTAGTTGAAACTTCGTTAATAGAAACCTTCATTTCATGTGCTATCCAAGTCTTGGATGAGAGTCACAGTTTTAAATGATATTTCTATTGTTAATAAATTTCCTGACGTATTCTTGAAGACTTCTTAGCCTACCCCTATAGCGTGAAATCGAATTTTGTATTGACCCCAGTACAAAACCCATTTCTAAAACCCTCAAATATTTCTTCAACTAAAATGAACGTAACATGCGCCAAAGATGTTGGCTCGAGCTGTTGAAGACTACGACTATACCATTCAATATCATTGTGGAAGAGCGAATGTGGTAGCTGACGCATTGAGTAGAAGATCGTATGTGTTTACGAGTGCGATTTTGTTAACACAAAAACCCATTTCGTATAACTTACAAATGACGAAGATAGAGTTAAAGACTCTAAGGACCCACGTGGTGATATCAAATATACGAGTAGAATCAACTTTAATCGATAAAGTTAAAAGTCGTTCAAGCTACAGACGCGGAGATGATGAATGTGAAGAAGAAGGTTCAAGAAGGCGTTATCTCAACCCTGGATTTAATTGGCCCATTTGAAATCCTCGATCGAGTAGGAACTGTGGCCTATAGACTCGTTTTACCGCCAAGTATGTCGCATGTTCATAACGTTTTTTACGTATCGATGTTACGTAAATATGTGGATGAACCGAACCATGTTATTAAATTAAAACTAGACGAGATAGCAGAAGATTTAACGTATGAGGAGATACGTGTTAAAATCTTGGATAAGAAGGATCATATTCAACACTCAAAGGTTATACCTCAAGAGTTAAAATCTGAAATGAAGTCAAGGTATCCTCATCTCTTCGGCATACCAGGTACATACATAAATTTTGAGGGCAAAATTTCATAAGGAGGGGAGATTATGAGACCCCAAATTTTATGAATAAAGATTTAAATTTCTCGAAATATTTTTTTGAATATTATGGTGTGGATTTGATATAATGTTATAGTTGTGGGTAATATTTATAAATTTTACAAAGTAAGCAAGTTGTTATATAATATTCGATTGGTCAGGAAATATTCATTTTAACAGGGAATATTTGTACGACGGCACAATCATTGGTGGACCCCACAACGGATGTATTGTCGTACTAAGAAAATGATAGAATTATCTTTTTATAACGGCGAAAGTGTTACCGTTAAAACTGTTGAACTACCCTAGTAGTAAAAGTACAAAGATGTCTGGCGTGGTTGCAGAGTAGCACACGGTATTGATTATTGATGCTTACGTAAGAAGTCACTCGCTTATACTCAATTATTACTACGATGAAATGTTGCATCATATCTCTCATATTATTGATTCAATTATTGTCACAATATCATCTCGCATAATATGTTATATTATTAAATTAATAATTGAGACAAAGAAAGTTATTCATATTATTATTTGCAATATTGACAATGTCTAGAAGTTCTGTCGAGGAGAGGTTTGGTCACCTAATTGCGGCGTCAATAAGGAGAAATCCTTATCGGAAAGCCCCTCTTTCCCGGAAAACCTCGGTTGTTAAATATTGTGAATTATAATATTAATGATGAATACGTTCGTGTTGATTAAAGATGAAATTGATAGTTCCATTGTGTTGGAATTATTAGTGTTAGTGGAAATCGACATTTATTTTGATAATAATTGATGTCTGGAGGTTATATTGACCAATTAGGTAATTAACCGGATAAATGAGCAATTAATTGCTATTGATTCACATGATTATAACTATTTATTCACATGTGTATACTATTGATTCACATTCATTCACGTGCATTTATCGAAACTATATTTTCCTATAAATAGAAGCTCATTCCTTCATTATTTTTCACCAATTTACTAAAGCTATAGAGCAATTATTATAGAGAGAAATTATAGAGAGAAAGAAGAAGAGAAGTCTACTACCTCACTATTCCAGTATCCAGTCTTCTTTTGAGGTAAGGGGTATTATTTCTTTCGTATTCATGAAGAGAGCTTTTGTTATTCCATTCTTTATTATTAAGTTGAATAACTGCCTATCACAATCACCGCATACATGGTGAAATTCTTACATTATTCCATTCTTTATTATTATGTTGGAATAACTTTATCTATGTAAAGTACCACATACATGGTGAAATTCTTCCATTATTCCATTCTTTATTATTACATTTGGAATATCCTCATGCATCACGGATTACGCATGACCGATTCCATTCTTTATTATTACTGTTGGAATATCATATGCATGCGTATTACATGCATGACTCGGGTTCCATTATTTATTATTATGTTAGAATAACTTTTATACTGCTTTGGCCTATCGCATGCCTGGTGAATTCTTCTGTTATAACATTCTTTATTATTCTGTTGGAATAACTTGTGTATGTGGATGACCGCATGCATGGTTAATGACCTTTCGTATTCATTCTTTATTAAATTATGGAAATGATCTGTCTCTGTGGATTACCGCATGTCGGGTGAAAATCCATTTGCAGTTTCGTATATTATATTATACTCGTATGAGATATCATTTTTTTTTGTACTCGTCATGGAATATCATTTTCTTTGGTATTTTCTTTTAGGATTTACTATTCACGGGTTACTATTCACCCAGTTACTATTCACTCTAGTATTATTCACTCGGGTATTCGGGGCACTTTTTGTGTCGGAGTAAAATTCACGACTTACTATTCACAGGTTACTATTCACCCAAATTACTATTCACCCGAATATTATTCACTCGGGTATTTGGGGTACTTTTTATGTCGAGGTACTATTCACGAGGTACTATTCACCCAAAAAATATATTTCTTTTCTGTCCAAATTATTTTGGTACATGAATATTATTCTTGAATTTTACTCTACAAAGCAGAATCATGTTGACAATTTGGACGGTATTGATTTCTGGATAAATTAAATTATAAATCTTTAAAATTTATCCTTGAACTTGTTTTATTGAATTATTATGTAATTGTCATCATCATCATGCTTATATTGTGATTAAAGTCATCTTTGGCTTATGTGCATAGATGGACTTGGTATGATTATGACCAGGGATTATTCGGTATAATCATGACCGTAATGTGACGAATGATGTGGTAAAAGTCCTCATTGGCCTGTAGTTCATTGATGGACAGTTGTTGGTATGATTATGACCAAGGATTATTCGATATAATCATGACCATTGATGATTACATGAATATCTTTGGTCGTGGTGCAGGGATGATGTGGTTTATTTATGAAGCTGAGTCTCAGCGATAAAGTTGATGAAAAACTTTTTTTAAATCATAGAAGATAGTAGATTTTATTCTCTACTTGACTCTTCTAATGGATTGCTTTTTCCACTGCAGTTGTTGATCTAAAACTTATTGTCTATTGTATTCTATCAGTTGTTATACTATTGAAGGCTAAGGATAATTTATTATGCATTATCTTAGTCATAATATTTCTTACTGGGCTAGTTGAGCTCACCCTTTCTTTCACTGTTCTCTTCAGGAAATAAGAATATAGCTGGGACGAGTCGGGGAATGGAGTGATGGTCCAAGATAAGTGGCTTTAGTAGTCCTCACTATTCTATGAAATAGTGTGATAATAATTGTAATGAGGACTTCATTGAGTGTGTATATTGTCTAGAAGACAATATTCGTTTTAAAAACTCAACTCAGCTATGTTTTGTCGTATTTTTACACGACAGTTGTATTAAAGAAGTTTGTATTTGATTTATGTACCATGTATTTGGTGATTCAGAATGGGTGATGTATACCTGTTTTGGAAGCGTCACACATGTCGTTGATGTTATTACCGGGGGGGATAACTGGAAAGTTTGTAGGGAAGAAGAGACGTGGATATTTGGATTCGGTTATGTCTGTGGCGGGTGTTCTCCCAAAGACCAACAAACCGTATCCAAGGACGGTCATATCCTTTATTGAAGAAGATTACCCTTCAGAGCCCATCGAACCCCACGAAGGAGTACTGGTGATTACTGCACAAGTTGGTTCAGTGGACATGAAGAGAATGATGATTGACAACGAGTCTTCTGTTGATATTCTGTATGCCCATGCTTATCAAAGGATGCATTTGGATGGGCGAAAGATGGAGGTCGGACAGGAAGCTCCCTTATATGGCTTTAGCAATGATCCAGTCAAAGTTGCAGGAACTATCGAGCTACCGGTTATCTTCGGTACTGCTCCTCAATAGGTAGAAATAATGTGCAAGTTTTATGTTATGAATGTAGATTCGGCTTACAATGCCATTTTAGGAAGACCTACTTTGACTACTCTGCAAGCTGTGACGTCAATCCCTCATTTCAAAATCAAGTTCCCAACAGCACATGGAGTTGGAGAGGTAGTAGGGGACTTGGATCTGGCTAGACGTTGCTATCGGAATGTTGTGATTGCTTCGGGAGTAGGGCTCAGTAAGCAGAAATAGACTATGGCGATAGAAATTGAGCCCTTTACTGAAAGCAGTTCGGAACCATTGGTCATGCCGGCTGGAGAGACAAAGGAGTTCGAGCTAGTTCATGGCAAGAAGGATAAAACGGTGAAGATAGGTTCAGGCCTACCGGAACCTCTCCGGACAAACCTTATAGAACTTCTTCGATGTTATGCGGACATCTTCGCGTGGGAGCCTAATGATATGCCCAGGGTAAGTCGAAAGATTGCAGAGCACAGGCTGGAAGTGGACCCATCGAAGAAGCCAGTTCGGCAGAAAAGATGAATTTTTGCACCCGAGCGTCAGAGGATCATTGATGAAGAAATTGTAAAGTTGTTAGTTGAAGATTTCATCTTTGAGATTGACTACCCGGAATGGATGGCGAATGTGGTGCTAGTCCAGAAGCAGAATGGGAAATGGCGAGTCTGTATTGATTACACGGACTTAAATAAAGCTTGCCCGAAGGACTTCTATCCTCTACCTCACATTGATCAGCTCATCGATGCGACTTCGGGGTATGCATTACTTAGTTTTATGGATGCTTTTTCAGGTTATCACCAGATCTCCATGTGCAAAGAGGATATACCGAAGACGGCATTCATTACGCATCGTTCGGTGTATGCCTATAAGAAGATGACATGTGGCTTGATAAATGTTGGAGCTACCTATCAGAGGATGATGAACTTCGTCTTCCAGAAGTAGTTGGGGAGGAACATGGAAGTATATGCTGATGACATAATAGTAAAGAGCATGATCGTTCAGAAGCACTTGGATGATTTAGAAGAATGCTTTCAGACGGTCCGTCATCATAACTTAAGGCTAAATCTAACCAAGTGCACATTCAGGCTCGGTGCAGGGAAATTCCTGGGTTATCTGGTCAGTCAGAGAGGTATCGAGGCCAATCCAGAAAAGATCCAGGCTATTCTGAACATGAAGACTCCTCAATCATTCAAAGATATTCAGCGTCTAACAGGGAGGATTGCAGCTTTGAGGAGGTTCATGTCTAAATCGGCAAAAAGATGTTTGTCGTTCTTTGACACGTTGAAAGGATCGAAGAATGCAAAGACGTTTTAGTGGACGTCGGAATGTGAAGATGCCTTCCAGGGAATAAAGACGTATTTGTCTTCGGCACCTTTGCTGGTGAAGCCAGTTCCTGCTGAGCCACTATACTTATATTAGGCAGCTAGTTCACTGGAAGTGGGAGCGGTGTTGGTTCGAGAAGTTGGGGGAAAGCAGCATCCGGTTTACTATATAAGCCATGTCCTTAGGGATGCTAAGACTAGGTATCCAAATATTGAAAAATTTGCCTTTGCTTTTATGATAGCTAGTCGAAAGCTTAGGCAATATTTTCAAGGTTGGCTCTTGGTGGTTTACACGGATTAGCCTTTGAAGAAGGTTATGAGCAAGCTTGAAGTTTTGGGGAGACTTGTTGTTTGAACAATGGAGTTGTCTCAATTTTTCATAGAATACCATCCCCAAACTGCTATAAAAGGTCAGGCTTTGGCTGATTTTATGGTAGAGTGTTAGCTTTAAGTCGATGACGATCCGCAGAAGTCAAGTGTCTGATCGATCGGCGATTCTTGATTCTTGACCAATCAAAGTTCGTGGATGTTGTATGCAGATGGGTCTTCTACTTCGGACATCAGTGGGGCAGGTTATTTTGATAAGTCCGGAGGGATTCAAAGTGCAGCAGACCATCAGATTTGGGTTCAGGGCAATGAATAACGAGGCAGAGTACGAAGCTGTGTTGGCAGGTTTACGACTGGCGAAGAGTCTGGAAGTTTAGAAGCTAATCATCTATAGTGACTCCCAGCTAGTCGTCAAGCAAGTCTCAGGGGAATATGAAGCTCGAGGTTCGAAAATGATCAAGTACTTGGTAGAGTTAAAGGATAGACTTCAATATTTCATCTCCTATGAGTTTCAAGGCGTTGAACATAATGATAATTCTATTGTCGATGCATTATCAAAGCTGGCTACTACGGATGCTAGTAATTTTGATGGATAAGTTTATTTGGAGATTCTGCAGCAGCCTAGTATCCAACATGAATCGGTGATGTGTGTTGAGCGTTTTAACTATTGGCTGACTCCATATTTGGAATATCTGGCAGGTGGTCCTTATGAATTTGTTAGGCCCCGAGTGGTAAACAAATTTCATGGTGAAAGGAGGTTCAGGTGGACTCACTGACCATTCGATGGTAGCCTATCTGGCAGGTGGTCCTTATGAATTTGTTAGGCCCCGAGTGGTAAACAAATTTTATGGTGAAAGGAGGTTCAGGTGGACTCGTTGACCATTCGATGGTAGCCTATCTGGCAGGTGGTCCTTCTAAATTTTTTAGGCCCCGAGTGGTAAACAAATTTCATGGTGAAAGGAGGTTCGGGTGGACTCGCTAACCATTCGATGGTAGCCTATCTTGCAGGTGGTCCTTATGAATTTCTTAGGCCCCAAGTGGTAAACAAATTCCAAATGATACAAGGAGGTTCGGTTGGATTAATCTCTTACATGATCTATCTCACACTTCGGTAACGATAAGTATTCTTTCTTACCTTATTTTGTTAAGTGTTGAGTTCGGGTTGTGTTATTCTTGATCTTAACTGTTATATGACTTACTTGATTAACAGATTAAGTTAAAATTGAAAGAAGCTTGTACATTTTTCAAGTTGATTGATACTGAATTATTAACAAGAAATAAATTACGCATAAGTCATAAGTAACAAATTTGATATTTCATTGATTAAGTTGATTACATTGAAAGATAGAAAATTTTTTACAAAAGCCTAAATCTAGGAAGAAGCAATATCATTTTCAGGCATTGTCTTCGCCGTCTGAAGAGTCGAGAAGGGCTGGATCTACCTTGGCTGCAACTAGCTTTGCTTGGCCCCGGCTTCGGTAGATCTCATACCCCTTAGAGTACATACGAACGATCTCTTCGTTCAGCTCATTCGACTTCCGGTACTCTTCTTGAATTTGTTTGTGAAGTTCTTCGGTTAGAGGAGGACCTATGCCTCGAAGGGCCCGGAGCTCCCGAAGTTCTTCTTCAAACTTTTGACGCCTCTTTAGATGACGTGCTTCTTTAGTTTCAAGCTTGTTGACTTGTTTGGCCAGGCTCTGATTGGTTGCAACTAACTTTTCATTCTTCGTCATCATTATTTCATTCCTTTGGACTAAGTCGACATTCATATTGATGATTTCATGATGATTGGCCTTGGTAGTCTTCAGCTCTTCCTTGGTCTGCTCCAAGTCTTTTCGAAGACATTCGTTATTGAAAAGCGAAATATCACGGTTACTTCTCTCTTTCGCCAAACCCGACTTCAATATGGCGTTCTCTTTCCTTACAGCCTCCTCTTCGGCTTCGGCTTCTTTTTATTTGGGATGTAAACGTCCAAAGATAGCATTCGCCTGCATATATTCAGTATTAGTCAAAGAAGTTCATACATGGGCAGAAGACTACATGAACAATATATTAAGAAATTACCTTCGTCTGAAATTTCATTACTTCATCGATCAGATCCATGATTGAGCTGTTGTCGAATTGATTGTCATCAGTGTCCCGGACGAAGGTATCATACAAATGGAAGGGAAAATTAGCATTGAATTCAGGCCATAAAGTGAGGGAGACCATGGCTTCATTCCTAAATTCAGCAGATGAGGGTTTCAAAGGAGAGTGTATAGGCTGTTCGGGAGGCGGTGGTGTTTCAGTAGATATTTTTAGGAGATGGAGATCGAGCATAAACTAGTTCTCGTGGAGGAGATGGGACAAATGTGGAACTCGGTTGACTGTCAGAGGGTTGTTTTCTTTTATGACATAGTGCTGGAATGGGCTCGACTTGCTCATCATCATCAGAAACCTGTATTTCCACAGGGATTATTGGAGGGAGATCGGCTAAAGAAGAGGGCACTCAGAGGGCATCAGCAGTCAGAGGGGTAATTTTTGCTCTTAATTTCTTAACACAAAGGACTCGGGTCCGTTCGTTTAAGGGCATGTCAAGCAAGCTTCCTCTGGTTGGTGCAGAATTAGTGGTTGGTGCAGGATCTGGGGTAGGTGCAGATGAAGGCTCTGTTTCTATGGGAATGAATCTGGGTTTTCAGATGGCTCTCCTCTTTCGGCGAGGTTGAGTAGACTCGTCGAGTTGATTGGGATCGTCTTCTTGTGGATCTATGGCTTGGGCTTCAGCAGCTGGTATCTCGGTGGTTGAGGTATCTACAGGTGGGGCTTCAAGTAGTGGAGGTTCGGCCGTTGCTTTCGAAGACCTTTCGGATAAAAAGTCTTCCAAATCTCTTACATCTTAAGAGGTCGGTTTAATCAAAGATACTGCAAAAGGCAAAAAACCACATGTCAGAAATTTATACTATTGAAAATTTCAAATAATTGTACAGTGAAATAGTTCAGAACTTACATTTATGGTCGTATAACCATGCTTTCTTGGTGAGGAGTCCATAATTCCACTACTCCTTTAGGAAATTCTCAAAGAGCTCTATCATTTCATTTACTCGCTCTTCAGGAATATCGCCAAAGTCTGCAGAGACTTTTTCTTGAATAGTCCAGTCCAACAGAGAAGCAATTTTTGGCCCCTTAACGAAGAACCATCCCTTATGCCATCCTTTGTTGCTGGAGGGGGTGGATACCAAAGAGCGTCTTTCAAATTTCTCACCTGTCTTCGGTGATTGTTTGCTCAGAGCTTTAAATCCCTTTTCTCGGGATTGGCCGACTTTGTAGACAGTGAAGAAGAAGTCGAGGGTGGATTCGATGCCTACTTCATGGTAGAAGGCGATGAAGGCCAGGATGTGAATATAAGAGTTTGGAACTAATTGGGTGAACCCAACACCAATAAACCCTAGGAGGGTAACAAGGAAGATATGGAGAGGGAATCGAATCCCCTTTTCAAAAAGAGTTACCAGAATGGCTGTCCAGCCTTTCGGACGCTGATACATACGTTCATTTGGGGTGGGAGCTTGTACCAAATGGGTGGCAGGAATCTGGTAACGGGTCCGAATGTTACGCAGTTCTATTTCAGTCACAGAAGAAGGAGTATTCGCATGGGGAAAATGCTCCTTACTCTTGAAGAATGTAGAAGGGCTAGGAAGAGGTTTCGGAGGCACAGATTTCTTACTTGGAGTAGAAGCCTTGGGGTTCGAGCTCGAAGCCTCTTTGGATGGGCTTGGGTTAGGTGAAACAGAGGTGATAGGATTTACAAGAATGGGAGTACTCTGATCGGAATCTTGGGAAACCATTGTTGGAGATTTGCAGAGAAGAGAAAGATTCGAGAGAGAAAGAAAGAGTACGAAGCATCTGAAATTCAAATTAACAGGTAAAACTGTCAAATTTGGGGAAAAAGACCTTTTATACTGGCGGTTTATTCAACTTTTTACGAAACTCAAGGGTGGCACGTTTAATGCTGGTAATGATGAAGATGAAGAGGTAACGTCTGATTTTTGGTCTTAAGTATTAACCGGAATGGGCTTCCTGACTGGGCTTCCAGTTTTTATCTTTGAGATTATTTGAAATTCACCAGATTGGGCTTCAGTTAATTCCCTATTGGGCCTTTAGTTGGTCTTATTATGTTTCTGAACACTTTGGGCCATTTGCAATCTTTTATTAAACATCCTGTTTGAATAAATGACCGGGGGGCAATGTTGAGCCCTGATATTTCATGTACATGGTGGGCCGGATCGTTTGGGCCAAATCATTGAGTTGTATCCATTGGGTCTTAGAAGTATTGGGCTGGATCATTGGGTTAACCCATTAGATAACTAAATATCTTCACTTGGGCTTTGACCCGTGATGATGACAAAGATAACAGTTGACTGTTATCTCTGCCATGCATTAATGTGGATGGGATCTAGTCGACCGGCGGTGGAGAACAGTGATGGGATGGAGTAGGTGAGTTGCACAAGAAATCAAACATGAGAGTATAAGTGGGCAAGGATATCACACAAGAAAAGGTAACTGATATAGGTCATGACAAAATCGTGTAGTTTTTCTTTACCAACGGTCGTTGAAAGTTATCGCTACGGTCATGACCGTCGCTATAGATATCTATAGCGACGCTTGGCGACCGTCGCTATAGGCTTGTGTTTTATAAAACACTATAGCTACGGTCGATGACCGTCGTTATAGACTTTTTAAATTTTAAAAAAAAAATTGTGTACATTTATCCAACAAACACAAATACAATATAAAATAAAACATAAAAAAAATAATGTATACATGATTTAAAATCATTCACATTACAACATTAAAATATAATAGTTGAATAATTCATCCCCTAAAATACGATTATCATTATTACAAGGAAAAAAAGAGTTCTTTCCCCCCTTTGATGTTGTTTATCGAGCTCCTAAACAGTTAATTCATTGCATAAGAAAGGACACGCTCTTCATGAATCTGATGCTCCAAAGACGAGTAAAAGAAATAAGAAATGTCAATCCAAATAAAATGATTTCCTACCATATGAAAAGGACAGAATCACCGGCGACAAGCCTTTTTGCACTTACAAACACACACCATCCTGTTGTAAGTAAATGTCTCTTTGGTTGGCCTGTAAAAAGAATGAAATATAAATTTTCTTAAAATCATAAGGCATCTTTCCAAAATTATACCATTTCTAAAAGGTGCCATGTACAACTGGTAGAGTTAAATATCTTTTAAATCCAATTGGCTAGCAACTTGGATTTGAAGGGTGCCAACACATTTTAAGAATTAAATTAGAGCCTCAAACCTAATGGAAGTTAACTGAACTTGGCACACATAATATTTCATTTAAGAAAGAACCTTGAAAGTTGACAATGGGTAAGATATGAAAGAAAAAAATAGGTCAATTCAATACTATTATGGAGTAACATAATTCCTTGAAGAAAGAGAGAAAAATCTAGGTAACAATCGATAGTGAGCTTACATCAGCAAGATCACTTCCCGTACATCTCAGATAAGGCATTTCCACTTGCTTTTCTTATAAATTTTCAATATCACGACATTTCAAATTGCATGCGAATTTAAGTACAACTAACTTGTTGCTTAATTAAAATTTCTAGGCAAATCTTTTCTCAAAGACTATTAAAAATATAAGTTTTTCATTTAATTAGTATAATCTCAATTACTCAAATGCGCAGAGGCAGAGAAAAAGTTATTTCTTCTAATTAGTACAAACAAACTCAGATGACATCCATCTAGTTTCCAAACATCGTAAAATCAACCGAAAAAATGACTTCCAACTATTAAAAGCTCAAACAAAGAAAATTTTAGGAGCAAAACAATAAAAGAAGACAAATCCACGATTGTCGCTCTGCAAATAACTATACGTTAGAGAAAACAAGGTCATTTATACATGAGAGAAAATAAGGTGACTTGAAACCAATATAGACAAAGATAAAACCGATTGTAAACACATTACTACCTTGAAAAGGCCCACCACATTTTTATAAGTGATAATAATCGTGGCGCTTCTCAAAACAAAAGTTATTCCAACATAATAATAAAGAATGGAATAACAGAAGAATTTCACCATGTATGTGGTACTTTGCATAGACAAAAGAATGGAATAACAGAAGCTCTCTTCATGAATACGAAAGAAATAATACCCCTTACCTTAGAAGAAGACTGAATACTGGAGTAGTGAAGTAGCAGACTTCTCTTCTTCTTTCTCTCTATAATTTCTCTCTATAATAATTGCTCTTGTGAGACTTAGTGAATTGGTAAAAAAATGAAGGAAGACTGAGCTTCTATTTATAAAAAAATATAGTTTCAATAATTGCACGTTTTGGGGCTCGAAATATTACAGTATAATATCTTCCTCTTTTCCTTTATTTTTAATTTAGTCCTACAAGTATTATCAAACTTGCACCACCTCCCCTAATAGTAAATCATGTGAATCAATAGTTCTAGACATGTGAAAATACGAATTACAGTATAGTACCTCCATCTATACCTCCATTTTTAACTTAGTCATGCAAGTATTATCAATCTTGCACCAACTCTCCTAATAGTAAATGAATGTGAATCAATAGTACACACATGCGAACAAATAGTTATAATCATGTGAATCAATAGTAATTAATTGCTCATTTATCCTGTTAATTACCCGATTGGTCAATATAACCTCCAGACATCAATTATTATCGAAATAAATGTCGATTTCCACTAACACTAATAATTCCAACACAATGGAACTATCAATTTCATCTTTAATCAACACGAACTTATTCATCATTAATATTATAATTCACAATATTTAACAACCAGGTCGTTCCCAGGAAAGAGGGGGCTTTCCGATAAGGATTTCTCCTTATTGGCGCGTAATTAGGTGACCAAACCTCTCCTTGACAGAACTTCTAGACATTGTCAATATTGCAAATAAAAATATGAATAAATTTGTCGTCTCAATTATTGATTTAATAATATAGCATATTATGCAAATGATAATTTGACAATAATTAAATCAATATTATGAGAGATATGATGCAACAATTAGTGTAGCAATAATTGAGTATAACTGAGTGACTTCTTACGTAAGCATCAATAATCAATACCGTGTGCTACTATGCAACCAATGTATTCATCGTACTTTTTACTACTACGGGTAGTTCAACAGCTTTAACGGTAACACTTTCGCCGTTATTTTTATAAAATGATAATTCTGTCATTTTCTAACTACGACAATACTTCCGTTGTGGGGTCCACCAATGATTATGCCGTCGTACAACTATTCCTTGTGAAAATGAATATTCCCCGACCAATTGAATATTCCCCGGCACAACGAATAACAACTTGTTTACTTTGCAAAAATTTCAAATATCACCCTTAACTTTAACCTTTTATCAATTTAACCATTTACGAAATAAAATAATAATTATAAAAAAATTGAGTACTTTCATTTCATAAAATTTGGGATCTCACAATCTCCCCTCCTTATGAAATTTTGCCCTCGAAATTTATGTACGTACCTGGTATTCGAAGAGATGAGAATACCTTGACTTCATTTCAGATTCTAATTCTTGAGGTATAACCTTTGAGTGTCGAATATAATCCTTCTTATCCAAGATTTTAACATGTATCTCCTCATACGTTAAATCTTCTGCTATCTCGTCTAGTTCAATAATGTGGTTCAGATCATCCACATATTTACGTAACATCGATACGTGAAAAATGTTATAAACACGCGACATACTTGGCGGTAAAATGAGTCTATAAGCCACAGTTCCTACTCGATCGAGGATTTCAAATGGGCCAATTAAATCGAGGGTTGAGATAACGCCTTCTTGAACCTTCTTCTTCACATTCATCAGCTCCGTGTCTGTAGCTTGAATGGCTTTTAACTTTATCGATTAAAGTCAATTCTACTTGTATATTCGCTATCTTTACGTAGGACCCTAGAGTCTTTAACTCTATCTTCATCATTTATAAGTTATACGAAATTGGTTTTTTTTGTGTTAACAACATCGCACTCGTAAACGCATACGATCTTCTACTCAACGCGTCAGCTACCACGTACGCTCTTCCACAATGATATTGAATGGTATAGTCGTAGTCTTCAACAGCTCGAGCCAACATATTTGGCGCATTATACGTTCGTTCTAGGTGAAGAAATATTTAAGGGTTTTAGAAATGGGTTTTGTGTAAGACCCCAACTTATTATAAATGAAATTAAACTTCCTCTATTTATTATTTTGAAATAGTAAGGGTTGATTTGATTAATGTCGTTAGTTATGGGTAAAATGCGCAAATATTTCAAATAAGCAAGTGGTTATAAAATATTCATTGTTGTCGGGGAATATTCGTTAGGTCGTGGAATATTCTTACCGCTTGGGAATATTAAATGCGACGAGTACAAACCTTTGTAAATGGGCCCATAACTAAAAGAGATTGGAAGAAGAAAACGACAAATATAAGTTGTTTATAAATAACGGCGTAGTTGTTATCGTTAATACTTTTAAAATACCCGGTGGTTAAAACACAGTAGCACACGGTATTACACCAATTATTGATTCTTACGTAAAGGCCACTACTTAATAATTGTTACGATGAGTTCTTGTTCAATAATTTATTTTATTGATTCAAGAATTGCTACGTTGATATTTTATATTATTGTTGTTTCAATAATTGTCACTACACATATTTTCATTATCAGATCAATAATTCATATTATTTGAATAATATTATTAGATAACATTATTGGAAATGTCTAGAAAGTTCTGTCTAAGGAGATGTTTGGTCACCTAATTGCGCGCCAGTAAGGAGAAATCCTTATTGGAAAGCTCCCTCTTTCCTGGGAATGGCCTGGTTGTCATAATTGTGATTCTGTAATATTATTTCTTGACTGAAATTTGATTATAGCCTGTAAAATCACCCGTTTGTAGATTTCGGTCAATTTCTGTTTGGAATTTGGAAAAACTTTCTTCTGCAAAGTTGTAGAGAATTAAATTTTCTATGGAGTGGACATAAAATTTGAATTTTTCTGATAAAAGGGCTATTTTTTATGAATTATTGAAGTTCCGAAGTTCCGAAGTTCCGGAATAATTAATTTTTGAAGTTTAAAATATTTTATTTATGAAAAATGTTTTTCTTACTTTTATTGAGTGGGTGGTTGATGTTTGAACTCAATTAGTGTGCGTAGGAGGTTTTGGAAAAAAAATAATAATAATATTTATTAAATTTTCTGCTTTGGTGTTCTAAACATTTTTCTATAAATAGGGTGCTTAGGTTAGAATTGAAAATCACACCAGAAACTAAAGTTTTCTCTCTCTTTCTCTCTCTATATTATCGAGCGTATTCTTGTGAGTATTTTGATACTTTGAGTGTTGCTATATCTGATGCAAATTCCTTCATCACTATATCCAATGAGTCCAAATTTGTAAGTACTATTCTTTCGAGGTAAGGGATGTTATTTTTTTAAAAATGATATTATTTCTTCTAATATCATTATGTCGGATTATTGGTAAGATTTTTCTTGTGAAATTCTTGTCTTTTAGTGTCGGGTTACTTATTCACGTATACGGCACTATTCACGAATCTGACACTATTCACGTAAAAATTAAATTTTAGTTTTTTGTCCAAAATATCTATTATGGATACTAGCTTTGATTGTATCCATGTTTTGATCATTCGTGAATTTTACTTCACTATGATTATTTATGAAGTATTTTTGAACTAGGATTGTTTAAAGTACGAATCCTTTATATTTGTTCTTTTATTTCACTGGATTCGTTTTTTTAAAATATTTTTCATCATCCTCAGTCCTAAATGATGATATTACTGAATATCTTTGGCCTGTAGTGCAAAGATTAATGATTTTCTGATGAATATCTTTGGCCCGTAGTGCAAAGATGAACAGGTGTTGAGATGAACATGACCAACTGATGAATATCTTTGGCCTGTAGTGTAAAGATGAATATTTGATTCAAGATGAATATTGATTGATGTTACAGGGATAAAATAATGATAATGGACTTTTAAATTTATAGATTATAGTGGATTTCATTCTCTACGTAACTCATCTATGAATTATTATTTCCGCTGCGAATATTGATCTGAAATTTGTTGTCTATTGTATTTTATCAGATTTTTCCCTGTTGAAGACTAACGATAATTTGTTCTATATTATCTTAGTCATAATATTCTTTACTGGACTAGTTGAGCTCACCCTTTTCCTTTTTGTTCCATTTTTCTTCTCAGGAGGCGAGAATGTAGCGAGTTCTAGTCGGGGTATGGAATGATGGTTCTAGAGAGTTGTTTTAGTAGTCCTCACCATTTTTGTAAACTAATGTACCAATAATTATAATGAGGACTTATTTGGGTGTAAATATTGTCTAGATGGAAATATTTGTATTTAAACTCACAATTTTTATGTTGTATTAATAAAGTTGTACTTGTTTATGTACCATGTTATTGACGACTCAAAATGGGTGATGTATACCTATTTTGGGGGCGTCACATTTTGTACTTGGGTCAATACAAAATTCAATTTCACGCTCTAGGGGTAGGCTAAGAAGTCTTCAAGAATACGTCAGGAAATTTATTAACGATAGAAATATCATTTAAAAACTGTGACTCTCATCCAAGACTTGGATAGTACGTCACATTGATACCTATCAACTTGCCATCGTCATTCACGACATCACCTACAGAAAGTCTGGCTTCGGTGCATTCCACACAAGGAAGTCAACAATGAAAGGATCGGGGCTCTTTACTTATGGCTTAATATGATAATGATTGGCTTTAGTGGTTTGGTTGCTTTAATTCGCATAACAGGTTGGTTAGGAATATGAAAGCTAATAACCTTACGAAAAGCATGATGAGTAGTTAACCAATCGATTCCTAAAATCACATCAAAGGCAAGCATTTTCAAAGAGATAAGATCGACAGGTAACGTGAGGGTGCCGATTTGAATCAAACAAGATTTATAAATAGTGGAGGTAACGAAGGTTTCTCCTAATGGAGTTTCAATCAATAAGTCAAAGTCTAACTTCTCTAGAGTTAAATTTAAACGTTGAGTGCAAGCAAGAGAGATAAAAGAATGGATACAACCGGTATCTAATAAGGTATAGACTTCGCAAGAATTTATAATTAACTAACCCGTGCTAACTTCGTTCAAGTTACTCGCTTTTTGAGAAGTCAAAAAAAACGCTCTTCCTGAAACCACCGACTTTGTTTTATCCGTATCTGCCTTTGGTGCCACCGTCCCAGCTGGACTTGACTTTGGCGCACGACAAAATCGAGCTAGGTGACCTTCTTTTTCACAATTATAACATGCTTTGGACTACATCACGCAGTTCGGACTGATATGTCCCTCCCCTCTGCATTTAAAACATACGACCAGCGGTCGTTCTCCTTCCTTTGAAACGGGTGTTGGTGCTGCTGTTTTTCCATCATTATTGAACCTTCTCTTCTTGAAATTTCCACATCTATTATCTTGGCCATGATTACCACCGAAGTGGATACCATTTCTGGCATGATAATTTCCTCCACGATGGTTATCGTTGTTCCGATGGCCGTTGCCACTGGTACGATTATTATCGTGTTGTTGGTCGTTACCTTTTGGTTGTGCTACCTCATTATCGCGCTCCAATAACTGAGCCCTATTCACAACATCCGAATATAAACAAATTTTATGAGAAATGAGGTATTAACGTATATCGGGTTTCAAACCTCTTAGAAACATTCGTGTCATTCGCTCTTCATTATCGACCAAATGGGATGCAAACCGGGATAACTCCACAAATTTAGCCTCGTATTGCGACACGGTCATATTTTTTTTCTCCAACTTGATAAACTCCACCTCTTTCATGTGACGAATACTTTCGGAAAGTACTTGTCGTTGAAACGACTCTTGGAACTTCTCCCAAGACATCTTGAGTCGTCGAGTGGTATGCGTTTCTGATTCCCACCAAAGATGTCTGCTTCTTCACGCACATAAAGGGGGCAAAGGAACCTTTTCCTCCTCGGTGCATCCCAAGACATCAAATATCTTGGTGATGCTGCTTTAACTCGTCTCGCCTTAAGTGGTTCTGGATTTCCCAAAAACTCCGCGGTCCCGGCTACTTGAATCGCTTAGCGATGACCGGTACTGTGGGTTGCCATTGTTTCCACTGCATTTTGAGCAGAGTCTCTCTCTACTTTGATGTTGCATGAATTGCATAAAGCCTCTGAACATCCCATCGTTCATCATCTGATCAGTGTTGTTATTTACCTGAGGATTATTGTCTTCCTGTTGCACATTATCCTGGGTATTGATCGTTGGTGACTCAACTGTCTCATGTGCTTTATTGTTGATCTCAACATTTTCAAATTCCATTTGCAAACACTGTCACAAAACAAGGGTTAATTAACATATCACACATTATCCATATACTCTGACTGACCAATTAAATACCAAATAAACTTAGGTAGGTCATACTAGCGAAGAAATTCCCCATCTCTCCCCTCCTAGTTCTTGTCTCACATCTCAGCCAGGGATCATATCCCTAAGCTTTGATACCAACTATGACGTCCCCAAAATAGGTATACATCACCCATCTTGAGTCGCCAGATACATGGTACATAAATCAAATACAAACTTAATTATATATAACTGTCGTGTAAAAATACGACAAAACATAGCTGAGAGTTTAAATAAGAATATTGTCATCTAGACAATATCCACACTCAATGGAGTCCTCATTACAATTATTATCACATTATTCCGTAGAATAGTGAGGACTACTAAAGCCATTTATCCTGGACCATCACTCCATTTCCCGACTCGTCCCAGCTATATTCTCATTTCCTGAAGAGAACAATGAAAGAAAAGGGTGAGCTCAACTAGCCTAGTAAGAAATATTATGACTAAGATAATGCAGAATAAATTATCCTTAGCCTTCAACAGTATAACAACTAATAAAATACAATAGACAATAAGTTTTAGATCAACAACTGCAGCGAAAATAAGCAATCCATTGGAAGAGTCAAGTAGAGCATAAAATCTACTATCTTCTATGATTTAAAAAGTTTTACATCAACTTTATCGCTGAGACTCAGCTTAATAAATAAAATCGAATCATCCATGCACCACGGCCAAGGATATTCATGTAATCATCAATGGTCATGATTATCTTAGAATAATCCTGGTCATAATCATACCAACACTGTCCATCAATGAACTACAGGCCAATGAGGACTTTTACCACATCATTCGTTACATTACGGTCATGATTATACCGAATAATCCATGGTCATAATCATACCAAGTCCATCTATGCACGTAAGTTAAAGATGACTTTAATCACAATATAAGCATGAGGATGATGACAATGACATAATAATTCAATAAAACAAGTTCAAGGATAAATTTTAAAGATTTGTAATTTAATTTATCCAGAAATCAATAACGTCCAAATTGTCAACATGATACTGCTTTGTAGAGTATAATTCAAGAATAATATTCATGTACCAAAAATAATTTGGAGAGAAAAGAAATATATTTTTCAGGTAAATAGTACCCCGTGAATAGTACTTCGGGAATAGTACCTCGTGAATAGTATCCCGACATGAAAAGTACCCCAAATACCCGAGTGAATAATATTCGGGTGAATAGTAATTTGGGTGAATAGTAACCCATGAATAGTAACTCGTGAATAGTACTCTGACACAAAAAGTGCCCTGAATACCCGAGTGAATAATACTAGAATGAATAGTAACTAGGTGAATAGTAACCCATGAATAGTAACTCATAAACGAAAATACCAAAGAAAATGATATTCCATGACGAGCACAAAAGAAATGATATCTCATACGAGTATAATAGAATATACGAAACTACAAATGGATTTTCACCCGCCATGCGGCAATCTACGTAAACAGATCATTTCCACAATTTAATAAAGAATGAATACGAAGGATCATTCACCATGCATGCGGTAATCCACATAGACAGGTTATTCCAACAGAAAAATAAAGAATGGAAAAATAGAAGAATTCACCAGGCATGCGATAGACCGCACAGACAGGTTATTCCAATAGAACAATAAATAATGGAACCAGGTCATGCGTAATACGCACAGACAGGATATTCTAACAGAATAATAAAGAATGGAACCAGGTCATCCGTAATCCGCATAGACAGGATATTCCAACAGAATAATAAAGAATGGAAAAAAAAGAAGAATTTCACCATGTATGCGGTACTTTGCACAGACAGGTTATTCCAACATAATTATAAAGAATGGAATAAAAGAAGAATTTTACCATGTATGTGTTACTTCGCATAGACAGGTTATTCCAACATAATAATAAAGAATGGAATAACAGAAGCTCTCTTCATGAATACGAAAGAAATAATACCACTTACCTTAGAAGAAGACTGAATACTGGAGTAGTGAAGTAACAGACTTCTCTTCTTCTTACTCTCTATAATTTCTCTTTATAATAATTGTTCTTGTGAGACTTAGTGAATTAGTGAGAAATGAAGGAAGAATGAGCTTCTATTTATAAAAAAATATATTTTCAATAATTGCACATTTTGGGGCTCGAAATATTACAGTATAATACCTTCCTCTTTCCCTTTATTTTTAATTTAGTCCTGCAAGTATTATCAAATTTGCACCACCTCCCCTAATAGTAAATCATGTGAATCAATAGTTCTAGATATGTGAAAATATGAATTACAGTATAGTACCTCCATCTATACCTCTATTTTTAACTTAGTCATGCAAGTATTATCAATCTTGCACTAACTCCCCTAATAGTAAATGAATGTGAATCAATAGTACACACATATGAACAAATAGTTATAATCATGTGAATCAATAGAAATTAATTGCTCATTTATCCGATTAATTACGCGATTGGTCAATATAACCTCCATATATCAATTATTTTCGAAATAAATGTCGATTTTCACTAACACTAATAATTCCAACACAATGGAACTATCAATTTCATCTTTAATCAACATGAACTTATTCATCATTAATATTATAATTCATAATATTTAACAGCCAGATTGTTCCCAGGAAAGAGGGGGCTTTCCGATAAGGATTTTTCCTTATTGGCGCGCAATTAGGTGACCAAACCTCTCCTTGACAGAACTTCTAGACATTGTCAATATTGCAAATAAAAATATGAATAACTTTGTCGTCTCAATTATTGATTTAATAATATAGCATATTATGCAAATGATATTTTGACAATAATTGAATCAATAATATGAGAGATATGATGCAACAATTACTGTAGCAATAATTGAGTATAACTGAGTGACTTCTTACGTAAGCATCAATAATCAATACTGGTGCTACTATGCTTACGCCAGACCGCGTATTTTTTTTACTACCGGGTAGTTCAGCGGTTTAACGGTAACACTTTCGTAGTTATTTTATAAAATGATAATTCTGTCATTTTCTAACTACGACAATACTTCCGTTGTGGGGTCCACCAATGATTATGTCGTCGCACCGAATATCCTTGTTGAAATTAATTATTCCCGGACCATCGAATATTCCCCAGCACACGAAATAACAACTTGCTTACTTTGCAAAAAAATTCAAATATCACCCTTAACTTTAACCTTTTATCAATTTAACCATTTACGAAATAAAATAATAAATATAAGAAAATTGAATACTTTTATTTCATAAAATTTGGGATCTCACAATAACCATAACAAATAACAGATGTTGTTGCTTCCTAATTCTGTAAAATAAGTTTTTGTTAATATAACTCACCACGAAATATATGTCTAAATTTGCATTTATTATCATGTAGATCTCTTGCAATCAACTCTTGAGCAGGAGGTTGTTGGGAGAAATCTTGTACGTCAAAAACATAATGTTACATTACAAGTAGTCAAATGAAGGGTATCTCAAAATAAACCATTTTTAGACTAAAGATGTACCAATGGAGGGAAAACTTTTTTAGTTGCGTCGAGGGACTGGAAAACCACCATGAGTACTTTTGTTGCTTGTTGTCAATGTTTTACAGAAATAATTAGTTAGCTGTTTGCTGGGGTTACCCAAGTCTGCTGGAAGGAATGCCTCCTTTTGCTCTTCCTACAGATACAGATAATTAAGAATAAAAAAATAATAAAAAACAAGCAGCAGAACTTGACCAAGTCAGCATGACATACTGGGTTTAGCGGTTGCACAGTCATGTGAGCATAAACCTCATCTGTCTCAACATCAGCTGAAACAAGAAAATTTAGGAATCCCATCTATGATTTCAAGGATAGTAAAAATCAAAATAATAAAAAACAGTATGGCTGCTCACATGCATGGTCAAATTTTGATTAAAAATAATTTCCACGACAATATAATAGAAAGTACATTTGACTCGAGGTAAACTTGTTCAGTAAAGGATTGATACAAGACAAAGTGAAAGAAGACAAAACACATAATAAAGTGTACTAAACTAATTATATCAGACAAACTCAACAATAATTAGTGGACAAGCATGTGTAGCAGATTAGTATTAAACTAGAAGATTTTACAAATTGTAGGTAAAATTTGTTTAGTTATCAGACAATAACAACTGAACACCCCTGACTTAAACACTATTTTACAAAGATTCACATCTAAAAAGAATCCATGCTATTCTCCTGGGATACTTTCTACAGAAACAAAGCCAACTATAAGATATGGAAATATGGTAAGGTTGAGATAGATAAACATTGAAGACAGATATAGATATAGTTGTTGGTGTGAGACCCCAAATTTTATGAATAAAGATTTAAATTTCTCGAAATATTTTTTTGAATATTATGGTGTGGATTTGATATAATGTTATAGTTGTGGGTAATATTTATAAATTTTGCAAAGTAAGCAAGTTGTTATATAATATTCGATTGGTCGGGGAATATTCGTTTTAACAGGGAATTTTCGTACGATGGCACAATCATTGGTGGATCCCACAACGGAAGTATTATCGTAGTTAGAAAACGACAGAATTGTCTTTTTATAAAAATAACGATGAAAGTGTTACCATTAAAACTGTTGAACTACCCGGTAGTAAAAGTACGATGTCTGCCGTGGTTGAATAGTAGCACAATCGTATTGATTATTGATGCTTACGTAAGAAGTCACCGGTTATACTCAATTATTACTACAATGAATTGTTGCATCATATCTCTCACATTATTGATTCAATTATTGTCACAAAGATCATCTCAGATAATATGTTATATTATTAAATCAATAATTGAGATGACAAAGTTATTCATATTATTATTTGCAATATTGACAATGTCTAGAAGTTCTGTCAAGGAGAGGTTTGGTCACCTAATTGCGCGTCAATAGGGAGAAATCCTTATCGAAAAGCCCCCTCTTTCCTGGAAACGACCTGGTTGTTAAATATTGTGAATTATAATTTTAATGATGAATAAGTTCGTGTTGATTAAAGATGAAATTGATAGTTCCATTGTGTTGGAATTATTAGTGTTAGTGGAAATTGACATTTATTTCGATAATAATTGATGTCTGGAGGTTATATTGACCAATCGGGTAATTAACAGGATAAATGAGCAATTAATTACTATTGATTCACATGATTATAACTATTTGTTCCCATGTGTGTACTATTGATTCACATTCATTTACTATTAGGGGAGTTGGTGCAAGATTGATAATACTTGCATGACTAAGTTAAAAATAGAGGTATAGATGGAGGTACTATACTGTAATTCGTATTTTCACATGTCTAGAACTATTGATTCACATGATTTACTATTGATTCACATTATTTACTATTAGGGGAGGTGGTGAAAGTTTGATAATACTTGCAGGACTAAATTAAAAATGATGGAAAAGAGGAAGGTATTATACTGTAATATTTTGAGCCCCAGAATGTGCAATTATCGAAACTATATTTTCCTATAAATAGAAGCTCATTCCTTCATTATTTTTCACCAATTCACTAAAGCTATAGAGCAATTATTATAGAGAGAAATTATAGAGAGAAGGAAGAAGAGAAGTCTGCTACCTCACTATTCCAGTATCCAGTCTTCTTTTGAGGTAAGGGATATTATTCTTTCGTATTCATGAAGAGAGCTATTGTTATTCCATTCTTTATTATTATGTTGGAATAACCTGTCTATGCGAAGTACCGTATACATGGTGAAATTCTCCTATTATTCCATTGTTTATTGTTCTATTGGAATAACCTGTTTGTGCGGTCTATCGCATGCCTGGTGAATTCTGTTGTTATTTCATTCTTTATTATTCTGTTAGAATATCCTGTCTATGCGGATTATGCATGACCTGGTTCCATTCTTTATTATTCTCGTTGGAATATCCTCATGCATATGGATTACACATGACCGGTTCAAATAACTTTGTTTGTGCGGTTACATCACATGCATGGTGAATTCTTACATTATTCCATTCTTTATTATTCAGTTGGAATAACCTGTCTTTGTGGATTACCGCATGCATGGTGAATGATCATTTGTATTCATTCCTTATTAAATTATGGAAATGATCTGTCTACGTGGATTACCACATGGCGGGTGAAAATCCATTTGCAGTTTCGTATATTCTATTATACTCGTATGAGATATCATTTCTTTTGTACTCGTCATGGAATATCATTTTCTTTGGTAGTTTCTTTTACGAGTTACTATTCACCCGGTTACTATTCACTCTAATATTATTCACTCGGGTATTCGGGGCACTTTTCGTGTCAGAGTACTATTCACGAGTTACTATTCAAGGATTACTATTCACCCAAATTACTATTCACCCGAATATTATTCACTCATGTATTTGGGGTACTTTTCATGCCGGGATACTATGCACGAGGTACTATTCACGAAGTACTATTCATGGGATACTATTTACTCGAAAAATATATTTCTTTTCTGTCCAAATTATCTTTGGTACATGAATATTATTCTTGAATTATACTCTACAAAGCAGTATCATGTTGACAATTTGGACGTTATTGATTTCTGGATAAATTAAATTATAAATCTTTAAAATTTATCCTTGAACTTGTTTTATTGAATTATTATGTCATTGTCATCATCCTCATGCTTATATTGTGATTAAAGTTATCTTTGGCTTACGTGCGTAGATGGACTTGGTATGATTATGACCGAGATTATTCGGTATAATCATGGCCGTAATGTAATGAATGATGTGGTAAAAGTCCTCATTGGCCCGTAGTTTATTGATGGACGATTTGTTGGTATGATTATGACGTGTATTATTCTAAGGTATAATCATGACCATTGATGATTACATGAATATCCTTGGTAGTGGTATGCAGGGATGATTTGATTTTATTTATTGTCGAGTCTCAAAATGATAAAGTTGATGAAAAACTTTTAAATTATAGAAGATAGTAAGTTTTATGCTCTACCCGACTCTTCTAATGGATTACTTATTTCATTTGCGGCTTGTTGATCTAAAACTTGTTGTCTATTGTATTCTATCAGTTGTTATACTGTTGAAGGCTAAGGATAATTTATTCTGCATTATTTTAGTCATAATATTTCTTACTGGGCTAGTTGAGCTCACCCTTTATTTCATTGTTCTCTTCAGGAAATGAGAATATAGCTGGGATGAGTCGGGGAATGGAGTGATGGTCCAGGATAAATGGCTTTAGTAGTCCTCACTATTCTACAGAATAATGTGATAATAATTGTAATGAGGACTCAATTGAGTGTGGATATTGTCTAGATGACAATATTCTTATTTAAACTCTCAGCTATGTTTTGTCGTATTTTTACACGACAGTTGTATATAATTAATTTTGTATTTGATTTATGTACCATGTTTCTGGCGACTCAAGATGGGTGATGTATACTGTTTTGGGGCGTTACATACTTGGTATCAAAGCTTAGGATATGATCCATGGCCGAGATGTGAGACAAGAACTAGGAGGAGAGAGAGGAATTCTTCACTAGTATGACCTACCCAAGTTTATTTGGTATTTAATTGGTCGGTCGAGTATAGGGATAATATGTGATATGTTAATTAAACCTTGTTCGTGGACGGTGTTTGAAAATGGCATCCAAAATGTTGAGATCAAAGAATGAAGCACATGAGACCGCTGAGTCACCAACGATCAATACCGAGGATAATGTGCAATAAGAAGACAATAATCCTCGGGTAAACAACACCGATCAAATGATGAATGATGGGATGTTCAGAGGCTTTATGCAATTCATGCAACATCATGTAAGAGAGACTCATGTTCAAAATATAGGTGGAAATAATGGCAACCCACCACAATATCGCTAAGCGCCTCAAGGAACTGGGACCACCGGAGTTTTTGGGAAAGCCAGAACCACTTAGGGAGGAGACGTGGTTAAAGCAGATCACCAAGATATTTGATGTCTTAGAATGCTCCGAGGAGCAAAAGGTTCCCTTTGCAACATTTATGTTGCGTGAAGAGGTGACATCGGTGTGGAATCAGAAAACGCACTCACAGATGCGCACTCAAGATGTCTTGGGAGAAGTTCCAAGAGCTATTCAAAGACAAGTACTTTCCCGAAAGTATTCATCACATGAAGGAGGTGGAGTTTATCAAGTTGGAGCAAAAGAATATGACCATGTCGCAATACGAGGATAAATTTGCGGAGTTATCCCGGTTTGCATCCCATTTGGTCGATAATGAGGAGCGAATAACGCGAATGTTTCTAAGAGGTTTGAAACCCGATATACGTTAATACCTCATTTCTCACAAACTTTGTTTATATTCAGATGTTGTGAATAGGGCTCAGTTATTGGAGCGCGATAATGAGTCAGCACAACCAAAAGGCAACGACCAACAACACAATAATAATCGTACCGGTGGCAACGGCCATCGGAACAATGATAACCATCGTGGGGGAAATTATCATGCCAAGAATGGTAACCACTTTGGTGGTAATCATGGCCAAGATAATAGGAGTGGAAATTTTAAGAAGAGAAGGTTCAACAACGATGGAAAGACAACAGCACCAACACCCGTTTTCAAGAAAGGAGAACGACCACCAATTGTATGCTTCAAATGCGGAGGGGAGGGACATATCAGTCCAAACTGCGTGATGCAGTCCAAAGCATGTTATAATTGTGGAAAAGAAGGTCACCTATCCCGATTTTATCGTGCACCAAAGTCAAGTCCAGCTGGGACGGTGGCACCAAAGGCGGATACGGACAAAACAAAGTCGATGGTTTCAGGAAGAGCGTTTTTCGTGACTTCTCAAAAAGCGAGTAATCTAAACAAAGTTAGCACGAGTTAGTTAATTATAAATTCTTGCGAAGTCTATACCTTATTAGATACCAGTTCTACCCATTCTTTTATCTCTCTTGCTTGCGCTCAACGTTTAAATTTGACTCCGAAGAAATTAGACTTTGACTTATTGGTTGAAACTTCGTTAGTAGAAACCTTCATTTCATGTGCTATCCAAGTCTTGGATGAGAGTCACAGTTTTTAAATGATATTTCTATCGTTAATAAATTTCCTGACGTATTCTTGAAGACTTCTTAGCCTACCCCTAGAGCGTGAAATCGAATTTTGTATTGACCCCAGTACAAAACCCATTTCTAAAACCCTTAAATATTTCTTCAACCAAAATGAACGTATAATGTGCCAAAGACGTTGGCTCAAGCTGTTGAAGATTACGACTATACCATTCAATATCATTGTGGAAGAGTGAACGTGATAGCTGACACGTTGAGTAGAAGATTGTAAGACCCCAAATTTTATGAAATGAAAGTATTCAATTTTTTTTATAATTATTATTTTATTTTGTAAATGGTTAAATTGATAAATGGTTAAAGTCAAGGGTGATAAGTGAAATTTTTTACAAAGTAAGCAAGTTGTTATAAAATATTCATTTGGTCAGGGAATATTCTTTTTATCGGGGAATATTTGTACGACGGCACAATCATTAGTGGACCCCACAACAAAAGTATTGTCGTAGTTAGAAAACGACAGAATTATCTTTTTATAAAAATAACGGCGAAAGTGTTACCGTTAAAACTGTTGAACTACCTGGTAGTAAAATTACAGTAATACGCATGGTTGCATAGTAGCACGCGGTATTGATTATTGATGTTTACGTAAGAAGTTACTCAGTTATACTCAATTATTGCTACAGTAATTGTTGCATCATATCTCTCACATTATTGATTCAATTATTATCACAAAGATCATCATCATATAATATGTTATATTATTAAATCAATAATTGAGATGACAAAGTTATTCATATTATTATTTGCAATATTGACAATGTCTAGAAGTTCATCGAGGAGAGGTTTGGTCACCTAATTGCGGCGCCAATAGGGAGAAATCCTTATCTGAAAGCCCCTCTTTCCGGAAGCGACACCGGTTGTTAAATATTGTGAATTATAATTTTAATGATGAATAAGTTTGTGTTGATTAAAGATGAAATTGATAGTTCCATTGTGCTGGAATTATTAGTGTTAGTGAAAATCGACATTTATTTCGATAATAATTGGTGTCTGGAGGTTATATTGACCAATCGGGTAATTAACCAGATAAATGAGCAATTAATTGCTATTGATTCACATGATTATAACTATTTATTCACATGTGTGTACTTTTGATTCACATTCATTTACTATTAGGGGAGTTGGTACAAGATTGATAATACTTGCATGACTAAGTTAAAAATGGAGGTATAGATGGAGGTACTATACTGTAATTCGTATTTTCACATGTCTAAAACTATTGATTCACATGATTTACTATTAGGGGAGATGGTGCAAGTTTGATAATACTTGCGGGACTAAATTAAAATGAAGAAAAGATGAAGGTATTATATCGTAATATTTTGAGCCCCAAAACGCAATTATTATCGAAACTATATTTTCCTATAAATAGAAGCTCATTCTTCCTTCATTTCTCACCAATTCACTAAAGCTATAGAGCAATTATTATAGAGAGAAATTATAGAGAGAAAGAAGAAGAAAGTCTACTACCTCACTATTCGAGTATCCAAATCTTTTGAGGTAAGGGGTATTATTCTTTCGTATTCATGAAGAGATTTATTTTCTTTCAATACTCGTAAGGGTTGTTATTCCATTCTTTATTATGTTGGAATAACCCGTATATGTAAGTACCGCATATATGGTGAAATTCTTCATTATTTCATTCTTTATTATTACATTGGAATAACTCGTCTGCATGCCCTATCGCATGCTGGTGAATTTTGGGTCATTATTCCATTCTTTATTATTCTCTTGTAATAACCTGTCTGTGCGGTCTATCGCATGCCTGATGAATTCTGTTGTTATTCCATTCTTTATTATTCATTGGAATATCCTCGTCTATGCGGATTACGCATGACCGGTTCCGCTTCTTTATTATTCTGCTTGGAATATCCGCATGCATGCGTAATTAGGCATGACTGGTTTTATTCTTTATTATTACTGTTGGAATAACTTTGTTTATGTGGATTACTGCATGCATGGTGAATGATCCTTCAGATTCATTTTATTAAATTGTGGAAATGATCTGCATCTCGTGGATTGCCGCATGGAGGTGAAAATCCATTTGCGCTTTTCAGATATTCTATTATACTCAGATAAGATATCATTTCTTTTGTACTCGCCATGGAATATCATTTTATTTGGTATTTTTCTTTTCGAGTTACTATTCATGGGTTACTATTCACCGGTTACTATTCACTCTAGTATTATTCACTTTAATTATTCGGGGCACTTTTCGCGTGTAGGAGTACTATTCACGAGTTACTATTCACGGGTTACTATTCACCCGATTACTATTCACTCTAGTGTCATTCACTCGGGTATTCGGGACACTTTTGTGTCTTAATACTATTCACGAGGTACTATTCTCAAGTACTATTCACGAGGGTACTATTCACCCTAAAAATATATTTCTTTTCCATCCAAATTATTTTTGGTACAAGAATATTATTCTTGAATTTTACTCTACAAAGCAAAGATCATGTTGACAATTTGGGCGTTATTGATTCTCGGATAAATTAAATTATAAATCTTTAAAATTTATCCTTGAACTTTTTATTGAATTTTTATGTCATTGTCATCATCATCCTCATGCTTATATTGTGATGAAAGTCATATTTGGCTTACGTGCATAGATGGACTTGGTATGATTATGACCGGGATTATTCGGTATAATCATGGCCAGTAATGTGATGAATGATGTGGTAAAAGTCCTCATTGGCACATAGTTCATTGATGGGCGATTGTTGGTATGATTATGACGAAATTATTCGATATAATCATGACCATTGATGATTACATGAATATCCTTAGTGTAAGTGAGTGCGGGGATGATTCGATTTTATTTATTAAAAGTCGAGTCTCAAGATAAAGTTGATGAAAAACTTTTTAAATCATAGAAGATAGTAGATTTTATGCTCTACTTGACTCTTCTAATGGATTTCTTATTTCCATTGCAGCTAAACTTGATGTCTCAAATTATATTCTCATTTTACGAAGAGAATAGTGAAAGAAAGGGTGAGCTCAACTAGCCCAGTAAGAAATATTATGACTAAGATAATGCGTAATAAATTATCATTAGCCTTCAACAATGTTAAACTGATAAAATACAAAAGACATCAAGTTTAATCTGCAGTGAACAAGCAATCCATTAAAAGAGTCAAGTAGAGAATAAAATCTACTATCTTCTATGATTTAAAAAGTTTTCATCAACTTAATAAATTGAGACTCACTTTTATAAATAAACCACATCATCGAATTATCCCTGCACTACGGGCCAAGGATATTCATTAAATCATCAATGGTCATGACTATATCGAATAATCTCTGGTCATAATCATACCAAAAACTGTCCATCAATGCACTACAGGCCACTGAGGATTTTTACCACATCATCCGTCACATTATGGTCATGACTATACCGAATAATCCCTGGTCATAATCACACCAAGTCCATCTATGCACGTAAGCCAAAGATGACTTTTATAACAATATAAACATGAGAATGATGACAATGATATAAGCATTAATCAAACGAAAACAAGGATAAATATTAATGACTTTAAATTTATCTAAATATTATCAATCACTTAATAAACTCATAAACTAATATTATTAATATTATAACAATATTTTAATCACTTCTTAAACTTATAAACAATTTATTTCAATTGTTTATACTTTACCAAATAATGCATTTAATCATTCAAAAATGCCATACTAATAAGATTTTATCACCAATGATCAAATCCCTTATAAAAAATCTGCATATACCCTATATAGGATTCCCAAGCCATAAAATCCTATTTACTAATTTTTCAACTTCACATAACATATTTAACTCATATGTTCGTAACTAAACCATTTTCATGAAAAATTACCAAATCAACTTGTTATTTTTCTATCCTTTGCCCAAACATATATAAATATATTTCATACACAACAAGTATTTTTTTATAATTTTTCAACTCCCTTAAGTATTTTTCAAAAATCAATTTCTAATTAATTCCTTAAGAAATTAGCTACCTCAAGTTTAACTCCAGAAATTTTCAAATCTTAGCAGGATCTTACAAATGTTATCGTGAGCTTCCAGTTTAAATTTCATGGTCATCGGAGTTATAGAACTCCGGTTATAGCATTTTTCCTCGGAAAAACCTAAATATTGAAATAGTCATAACTTGCTCATTTTAAGTCAGAATGAACTCATTTTTGGACAGGAGGTACTTTATACCATATATTTCCATGTCCCAAAAGGCCAGAATTTTTCTCACAAATTAAGTGGCCGAAAATGCCCTTTTAAATTTCTAGACAGTATCCTTTTTGGTACTTTGCAGTTTTTGACTCCTTTGCTAAAACCAGTCCACAGAAAAATCTACAACACCTTTTCCAGTGATTCCACTTGGATAAGTTAGAAAACTCATAGATCTAACACTAGAACTTGACCACACTCAAAAATTGAAAATATAATAAGAGATATGGTCAATTGAATTTCATATTCCATTTTCACCAAAATCTGATTTTCAACCCTTTGTGATTTCTAAGAAACTTTCATGTTTTCACATAATAACCAACATAACTCATCATGACAATGACATAATAATTCAATAAAACAAGTTCAAGAATAAATTTTAAAGATTTATAAGTTAATTTATCCTGAACTCAATAATGTCCAAATTGTCAACATGATACTGCTTTGTGTAGAAAAATTCAAGAATGCTTAGAAGAATATTTCCACGAAAAGATACTGGATGAAGCGCAAATATCCAGGATATTCTACTAATTTCAAGGAATATATAAGCCAAAGCTTTAACCAATTATGTATAATAGAATATATGAAACTGCAAATGGATTTTTGCCCACCATGCGGTAAAACACATAGCCAGATCATTTTCATAATTTAATAAGAAATGAATACAATGGATCATTCACCATGCATGTGGTAATCCACACGACGAAAAGTTATTCCAAATGTAATAATAAAGAATAGAATAATGTAAGGATTCACCATGCATACGATAGATCGCATGCAGACGTGTTATTCTCAATGTAATAATAAATAATGGAACTAAGTCACCGAAATGCATAGGCGTGGATATTCCGGCGAATAATAAAGAATCGGAACTAGGTCAAAGTAAATTACACCGACGGGATATTCCAATGAATAATAAAGAATGGAATAATAACAAAAATCACCATGCATGCGATAGATCGCATGACGGAGTTATTCCAATGTAATAATTAATAATGGAACTAGGTCACGCGTAAACGCACGCATGTGGATATTCCAATAGAATGATAAAGAATGGAATAATGTAAGAATTTCACCATGTATGTGGTACTTCGCATAGACGAAGTTATTCCAACATAATAATAAGGAATGGAATAACAGAAGAATTTCACCATGTATGCAGATTACTCACGATATACAAGTTATTCCAACAGAATAATAAGGAATGGAATAATGAAGAATTTCACCATGTATGCGGTACTTACATATACAAAGTTATTCCAATGTAATAATAAGGAATGGAATAACGTGAGCTTCTTCATGAATACGAAAAAAATAATACCCCTTACCTTAAAAAGAAGAGTATTTCATTTGGTAGGCGAGGATATACTAGAAAAAAACTTGCACTACGCTCAAAGCTTCTTAAAACTCTAAAAAAATACGCTCAAGATTATAGAAGAGAATTCTCTGAATTTCTGGTGTGATTTCAATTCTAACTAAGCATCCTATTTATAGGAAAATAGAAAAGATACTATGCAATAAAATATAATATAATATAATATAATATATATATATATATATATTTATATATTTTATTTAAAATCTAATAAAACAATTAACTTTATAAAAGTATTCTATTTTATATAAAAATATTTTACTATGCAAACACTATGCAGACACTATGCAAACACTATGCATAATAAAATATATTATATTATAATTATTGTCTAATAAAACAAATAACTTTATAAAAGTATTCTCATTTTATATAAAAAGATTTTACTATGCAAACACTATGCAGTACTTATGCAAATACTATGCATAATAAAATATAATATATTCTAATTATTGTCTAATAAAACAAATAATTTTATAAAAGTATTCATTTTACTATGCAAAACACTATGCATAATAAAATATATTATATTTTAATTATTGTCTAATAAAATAAATAACTTTATAAAAGTATTCTGCTTTATATAAAAAACTTTTACATTTTATTAAATTAATAATACTAATAAAACAAAATTTATATATATAATATATATATATATATATATATATATATATATACTTCCGTGACTTCATAAAAGACACCTCAATATATTTAACAACATTTATCATCATTATTATAATTCACAATATTAATCGACCATGTGTCGTTCTCCTAGGAAAGATGGGACTTTCCAATAAGGATTTCTCCCTATTGGCGCGCAATTAGGTGACCAAACCTCTCATTGGCGAGTAACTTCTGACATCGTTAATATTAATAATATTAATAACTTCGTCGTCTCAATTATTGATTTAATAATATATAAAATATCGACAATAATTGAATCAAATAACGTGAGATACTATACAAAGAATTACAATTCATCAGTAGCAATAATTGAACAAAACCGAGTGACTTCTCACGTAAGCATCAATAATCAATACTGGTATGCTACTATGCAACCACGCCAGACATCAGATTTTTATAGCGACCCGAATTCCGGTCCCGAATCGCCATGGATCCGGTTATTTATTTCTACAATCATTGGAAGATATAAACATAAATTGTTTATACATTACATTTTACACACTATTCCCCAAAATCGAGTAACCTTAACTAATACACAAATCATAAACTATACTATTACAAACTATACCATTACAATCTAGTCAAGACATTCTATCCCAAGTCAACTTGGCATTATCCTTTTTTACAGATCTCGGCCGTATTACGCTTTTATCTCGCAATGTTTTATCATGATATAGCAAGGGTGAGCATGAAAGTTGCCCGACAAGTTTAAAAAACAAGGTAAAGATATATCATGATTGAAAGAGTTTGAATAATAAGTCGGCTATCCTTCACAATGTAGTTGTGAATTAGCATGAACAAAATTTCAAAGTCGAATGAACATTGAAAATGAACATAACAATTATATCCGAATATTGTAATGAAGGTGATCACCTTTCATACACGATGAATACATGCAATATGTACAGAGTACAATTCATAAGCATATCTCATCTCTAAACCACTTAAAAAGAGTTTAAGTAAAAAGAACTTAAAAAACTTTTTGAACTGCTGATTACCGTAACGCAATATAATACGCTTCTCCTGAAGACCTAATATTAATAATATAGATCTCAATATTAGAATAATATCATCATTGTTATAAAATAACTTAAACATATTTCCACATACTCCTATCACCATATCAAGATATAAAACCTATAATAGATCTTTCGGTTAGTCATAACATATAGTTAAGTATTAGACATTAGTTTTAAGTCTTAATATTATTATTATACTTTGATATTCTTTTAATCACATCATAACTTATACTTATAAGTTATTCATTTTTATATGTTATCCTAGTAAATTAGATAACATCTTAGTAAACCAAATACCATTTCAAGAAGATTTGATTTTATTTCAAAGATCCCAAATCACTATTCTTTTCACGAAAAATACCAAATTAACTTATTATTTTTTTATCCTTTGGTCAAACATATATACATGTATTTCATACATAAAAAATATTTTTCCGTAATTTTTCAATTTCTTTTACTATTTTTCAAAAATCATAAATAGTGCGTGACTTAAGAAAATTAGCTACCTCGTGCTTAACTCCAGAGATGCCCATCTTTTGACATAACCTTATATATATTTAACGTGATGCTCCATTTTAAATTTCGTGGCAATCGGAGTTGTAGAACTCCGGTTATAGCGATTTCCGTCGGAAAATCACAAAAATTGAAATGGTCATAACTTGGTCGTTTTAAGCCGGAATTAGCTCATTTTTGGACACGAGCTACATATTACCATATATTTTCATTTCACAAAAGCCTGTAATTTTTCTCATTAACTAAATGTCCAAAACAGCCCTCGGAAAATTTTGGCCAGAAACTTTTTGCACTTTGGCAGTTTTGGAGTCCTTCACCAAAACTTAAATAAAACGAAATCTGTAACTCCGATTAATGATCCGTCAATTTTGTTGGATTCGTATCTTTTCGAAATATAGTTTTCATATATCACAATCCATATTTGGATATGTTTAGCTCCCGGAATTTAGCCCGGAAGTGACTGTTCCAAAACTGTCCTTTTCACAGTTTTCTTAACTTTGTGTAGTTTGGGAGAAATCCCATAACTCCCTCCTCCGGTGTCGGATTTAGTCTGTTTCGGAGTCTATGGAAAGCTTATTGAGTGTACTATAACATATCACAAGTCCAGAATTTTTAGAGTACTCTAACAAATCCAAAATTTTCTGTTTTAGGGCAGCAGTCCACTAACTCATTTAAAACAAAAAAAACTGTTTTGGTTCATCTTCTTTGTTCAAGCTTATCAACCCTAAAAATGGCAAGATCTAACCATAAAATATCATATATCATGTAGATCTTCCCTCATATGGATCATAAGTTCAACACTTGGTCTAAAACAACCATCACAAAACACATAAACTAATTAGAGTTTTGAGTTTAGGAAATTTTATACCTTTGATTCCAACCAAAAATCAACACCCAATATTGTTAGATCTAAACATGATACACTCATCAACATGTATATACATAGTTTTTGAGTTGAGAACTATGGATTCAAGGTTTGATTTACAACCATCAAAAATTAACTAAACAAAAGGATTTATACCTTTGCTTGATTTCTTCTCCTTCTTTCTTCCTTCCATGGATGGATCTTGATTGTATGAACATCAAAATCTCCTCCTTCTCCTCTTAGGATGGCCGAACATGGCCTCCTCTTCTCTCTCCCTCTCTCTTTTTCTTGTGTTCTAGCAAGAATAATAAAAGTGATGAAAGGAAAATATGATCTAAGTGTTGGAAAATCTATAGATATATTTGTTATCTCCCAATCTCCTTTTCATCTAGAGCATGGTCCGCCATATGGCCTTACTCTCCCACTAATTCTCTCTTTCTTTCCCTTAGCAATATCCAAGTGGTTGCTTGCAAGATTAATGAACAAAGTGTTGGACAAAATAACCAATGGACACATGGAGAGTTGGTGAAAGTGGTTCAACAACTAAAGTGAACACTTATTAAATTCATCCCCACTTGTTATTGCTTCTCTTTTGGCCGGCCATGTGGCCTAAAAATGCTCCCAATTTGCTTTCTATTTTACCTCTTATTTGAGTTGACAAATGTGCAAAAATTCCTCTCCCACTTGGGTTAAAAATTGAGCCATTCCTTTAATGTATTACTCGGTCTCTTACTCACTTCTTTGGCCACACTTGAGCTATATATAGTCCAATACCTTTAATTCTTATCCAACCCAAGTCATTTAATTAGGATATCCAATCTAAATATTTAATTAGAGTATCATTCCAAATAATTAGAATTTAAATCATCACTCTACTACAATAAATTCTATAACCCAATTAAGCATATTTTAATTAAGTTACAAAATTAAAATCTTGAGATAATAAAAATATATCTCTTAACTTAATATAATTTTAATATTATTACTATTCTCCCACAAGTAGGCTTAGTTTGGGCCATTAATTAATCCCATTGAGCTAGCCATTTTACTTGTGTTACCTACTAACAAAAACTAACTTGGGCTTCCACCCAAAATTTAATTGGGTCATTATAATACTTGTCCCATACATAATATATTGGGCTAGATTAAATAATTAATTGCCCTTAATCACTTTATCTACAAGTCTCATGCTTAATTAATTAATTGGGCTTATTTAGATGATATAACATCATTAGTCCATTAAATCTACTCCTCTTGGACTCTATTCAAATTAATTGGGCTATAACCTTAATATAGTCCATTATTTTTAATTCTATTCCATTCTACCCTTATCTTTAAATTAGGGTTTACATCTCTCACTCTAGAAAATAAATTCCTTACTCATGCCCTTTTAATTTCATAAACCAAATTATACTTGGTTATAAAATTAATTATTGGAGATATATAAAATAAATCTCTTAATGTCAGTATATACATTTATATACTAATATTCTCCCATATTATAACCTCTCAGGTTATTTAATCACCACACCTAATATATATATTAGGTTACATAACTTAATTCTTACTCCACCCTTATATACAAAATAAATGTATTCACATTATATAATGTATATTTATTTACTCATATCCATAATTCACATAATCATAACATATTTCACTTCTCACATTAATTTTGACTTTTCTCCATAAAAGTTAACTGTTGACTTGGACCAAAAGTCAACCTTTACACATTTTGTGCTTACTGTCCATTCTGACTAAACTCGACGTTTTGGACGCAATCGAGCAGTCCATGCTTCAAAATTCTATCTCTAACTCAAATTTTGAGTTTTAAATTACTCCATTCTCATTACTAATCCTATTAACTAACGACTTTATACTTATTCAAATTCTTATTTTCCAATCAAGGCCAACACTCAAGCTATGTTAATTACTAACATAGTTTTAATCTTGATCATTATATCATTAACTTAATTCATCATTCTTCTTGCTTAAATATATATAGCACATTACTAAGTATATATATATTTCTATACATATACTCATCTTCGTTTAACCTCATAGCATCTCTTCATGTGAAATCTTATTTCCAATAATAAAATTTCCATATGTACTTATATAACATTTCTTAGACTATTCAGTTTCACATCAATTTACAGGTATCGTAATACCTTATTCTTGATATTCCTTCAAGTACATATTAATTCATTTCTAGGGTTTTGGAATTTTGTAACCCATATTTTCTCTATTCTCATTCGAATATCAAACCATATAGGTTTTTCTTGAAAATTTTAAATAAATTCTCATCTAGGTTTTATTCTTTAACCTTTATTCTAATCATTCAAGATTTTAGAAACTTTTCGGGTTGTCACAATTTTTACTACCGAGTAGTTCAACAGTTTTAACGGTAAAACTTCCGCCGTTATTTATATAAAAATATTTTTGTCATTTTCTCAATCCGACAATAATTCCGTTGTGGGGTCCACCAATGATTGTACCGTCGTACAGATATTCCCCGACAAAAAGAATATTCCCCAACCAATCGAATATTATACAACAACTTGCATACTTTGCAAAATTTATAAATACTACCCATAACTATAACATTATCTCAAATCCACACCATAATATTCAAAAAAATATTTCGACAAAATTAAATCTTTATTCGTAAAATTTGGGGTCTCACATTGTTTCTGTATCTCGAGGTCGACCTAGGGATCGAAGGAGGTCAAGAAGTCGTACTCCTGAGGTATTGCAGAAGGCACCTCACCCTATTGGTTCACGAGGTCACGGTGGCAACATACGAAGAAGTAGGTCCAAGGAGTACGCACCGGAGAATACAAAGAAGGTATTCCGTCTTGATTATTCTCAACATGACGACAGGGCCCCACACCGAAGTAGATCCAAAAGTCATACTCCCGAGAATCCACTTAGGGCACACCGTTTTGTGGATACTCGTCAACGGAGAAGTCCATCGATAGTAGTGGGTTCAGATGGAAGAGGCAAGTCCACTCACCAGAAGAGGATCACTCCGGAGAAAGAAGTCTCGTTGCAGCCGAAAGGAGTGGACTTTCTAGTTAGAGAGTTAAAAGAGCTTCGGAAGCAGTTGGCCGAAGTTCAACAAGTGAAGGATATTTTTTACATATATCCAAATGACAACTAAATCACTAGATTATGTAAAAATTCTAGTTCCAACAAATATAAAAATTGACCGATAGCTAGACTGGTCTCCCAAAATTAGAAAGAAAGAAAGAGTTTATCAAAAAAATAGGAAGAGTAATGAGGGGTAATTTTAGAAAAATTGTCATTAATTATTCTAGATTTGAACAAACGTCAAATAATTAAGAACAAATAAAAAACTCTAAAACGTCAAATAATTAAGAACGTGGGAGTAATAATTAATCATTGATGTATTTATTAGCAACAAAAATATGACATTTTTTTAAGCAATATAAATCTTTTTCCGAAAAAGTATGTGGCAAAAATTTTCACCACGTACTTCCCGTAATTTTTGTAACCCATTACCAGAAAACACCGACTTAACTGTCTCGATCTTTATCTCTCTTCTCTCCATTTACTACTAATCACAAAACAGAAACTCCATTTTTGTTTTTTGAACGATTTGATCTCGTAGATATATACATATATAAAACATACAAGTATATTATACTTATATTCGTTCAGTACTGTACATACATTCTGTTTCCCTATCTAGGATTATTTATTTTGGAAAAATGGCGGGAAACGATTGGATAAACAGTTACCTAGAAGCGATCCTGGACGTTGAACCGGGAATCGGCGACGCAAAAACGTCGTCGTTGCTGTTGAGAGAGAGGGGGAAGTTCAGTCCCACCCGTTACTTTGTTGAAGAAGTAATCACTGGATTTAATGAGAATGATCTTCATCGTTCCTGGGTTCGAGTATGCATCCCTAAATTTTTCCTTCGAATTTTGAATTTTATGTTCAATCACTTAATTTTGAATTTTATATTTGAATCACTTAATGTTTGTTAATCATTATTAGATTCAATGGAAGTTGAAATCAAAAGTTTTTCATTTGAATTGTGATTTGGTGTCTAATTTTCCTTGGAGTTCTCTACCTTATTGTATGTGTTAATCATTGTTAGATTCAGTGTTATTTGAAGTATGTGGATCGGGAATCCGAAAATTTTAATTTGAAATGTGATTTGGTGTTTGGGTTGTGAGTATGTGGCCTATATTTTCCTTCAAATTCTCTCTCGTGCTTCAAGTGCGTAAATCATTGTTAGATTTAATGTTATATGAAGTATGAGAATTGTGTTAGAGAATAATAATGAAGCCAGAAATTGAAGGAAAAACGATACACAAAATTTACGTGGTTAGTCCACGGTAGGCGACGGATCAATTTCACTGTCTTTAGGATTTTCATACATCATCCAACTCAGGATCCCCTTCTTATATAATACAATATAAGAAACCCTAATTCAACTTGAAAATACAAACTACCCCTCAAAATTTCAAAATTTGGGCCGAGAGTGTTGCCTCCAGACCCAACCAAATTATTCTTAGTGGCAAACAAAAGAAGATTACGCTATAGACCTACCGGCCCTCCTATCTAGGAATAGTCTCGAGTATCTTTTGGGTAGCTTTACAATCACCTCTAAATTAAAGTTAAATAATAGATCGAGAATCCTAAAAATTTATTTTAAATTGGTGTTTGGGTTTGAGTGCGTGCCTAAAATTTCCTTCGAACTCTCTCTCTCAATTTCAGTTATAAATCAATTATTAGATTTGATGTTACATGAGGTATGTCGATCAAGAATCGTAAAATTTTCATTTTAATTGTGAGTTGGCGTTTTCTTTCAGTTTTGATGTTAATTTAGGTGTTTGTTCCTATATATGCAAATTTGCAAAGCAATGGCATTGAAATATGTATTTATAGGCTTCTTCTATTCGGAATTCGGAGGAGTGGAATACAAGATTGGAGAATATGTGCTGGAGGATTTGGAATTTGGCTCGCAGCAAGAAGAAAAAGGTTTTCATTTTCTATCCTTCTCTTTTCAAAATAAATGTTTGTTTTATTTTTACTTCTTTAACATTGTTACTTAAGGCGCAAGGTAGACCGCTATGCAAAGGTCTCCTTGGGGCCTAGGCGCGAGGCGAGGCGAGGCGCCTCATAAAACTGAGGCACACATATTTTAACAAAATTATATATATATATATATATATATATATTTAATCATTTATATATCAAATTCATCAACCATTAAGTAATATTACAAACTAGTAATCATGTTCAAAAGTTTTTATAACAAGTTCAAGGATCATATCCTCGACGGACATATATGATACATGATAGATTATATCATAATTACATTCCGTCGCAAAAGTACATAGTTAAATACTTACTTACAATCTTATATATATATATATATATATATATATATATATATATATATATATATATATATATATATATATACACACTAAACAACAATATAAATGCATATTCAAATATAAATATCAAATTTATCTACACATATTTAATTATTTAATAAGTTAGTAAATACTGTAATAGTAGTGTAGTAAAGTACCCAAAATTTCTAAAAAAAAAAAAAGGATCATAACTCCATAGTATTTTAAATCTACTTTTTTTTTGGCATCAGAGAAGAGAATTACAAAAGGGAGAAGAGATATTTAGAAGAGAGACTTACCTGGAGAGGAGGCTGCAATTGATGATCTAGATTGCTTAGGGAAAAAAAATTGCACAACTTCTATGAAGCCCGCCCCCCACGCCTTGTGTGCACCTCATTTTGAAGGAGTTGTGCCTCAGGCGAGGCGCCCAATGTGGGTTGGGATGGGCCTTGCGCGTAGGAGCGCCTTTAACAACAGTGTTGATACTACAATACTACCTTATAATGTAATTTGGAGTCACCAGAGCATCTATTTATCTGAATTTTGTGTTTGATTAACTGTGAGCTTTGTGGCTATGATGTATGTTGGATTGATCTAATGTGTACTTGATGTATTGCACCTTTGGAGTAATTTTCTTGGTAAATTACGGAATACTGTATTATTCATATCTCAATTATACTGACTATAGCATGCATATATAGTTGTTTGAACTAAATAGGTTTTATGCTCGAGATTATCTTTTCATCAGACGTGAATGATGAATGTTGTCTTTGTCGTGGTCCTTATCTCACATCTATGATTATCCACTACTTTCTAAACTCAACAAAGGGTAGGCAAAGTGAAGGCATTTGAGATATGAACCAAAAGTCATTATTGTCCAGTTGTCTGATCATCCATTTGGCCTATTTTTAATTAGCCCAAAAATACCTTCATGATAGACTACGATAATCATTTGTTCAAGATCTGAATTCTTGTGAAATGCCACATTATTTTAACCTGGTAAATAAATTCAGCCATGCTTTAGATTATAATTAGTGTTGCTTCGCCTTTGCCTCTGGTTTGGTCATGTTTTTACTTTGGTTGCTGCGATATGTGAGATTAAAATACTCGATGTACTTTTAGCAGAAAGAGTACCACAAAACATTAATGTGTTGCTACAATGTTAATTGCAAGATTAACTCGCTTTGTTTTCGGGATTTATATGTTGTACAGTAAGTTGGAGTAACCGAATGTATGGCTCTGAAAATTTAGCTATCTATAGAGGTACAACCATCTTAGGATCTGAGTCTTCAAAACTACTTTATTAACACTAAAGTATTTATGCCGAGATTTCTTGTATGAGTACATACTTTTTTACCGTACACATAATAATCAAGAACTCAAGCATTTGTAGCAGGATTACTACAGAGAGGACGTGAACTATTGTCTGAAACTTGTTAACCAAAAGGAAAGAAATATATGATACTAATATTGAAGAAATAGACCCGTTCTGAAGAATGCTAGCTCGTAAAGCCTACTCCTGCACCTGTAGTTCTTAGACTTAGGATATTTAAAGTTATTGGATGAATTACTTTAATTAAATAAATCATTACTAGTCTAAATATGGTTTTAGTTGAACCTCATACTTATTACACTATCTTGTCACAAAATCTTCCTTGAGATATAAACCATTGATAAAAAAGTTAGGATCTAGAATAACTCCCCTTATTGGCAGTTGATGTAAACATTTACTTTTCAAAATTAAGAGAATTTGCTGCTGATAGTCAGGAAGTAATTCATGAAAAGATCTAAAACTTGATTTATAGTATTTGACCTTCATGTATTTGACTTAAACTAAAGTTACAGTGTCTTATCCGACTTTCCGAACTTCAGTTTAAATGTTTAGCTAAACAGTCCTGCATAACCTCCTGCTTTAACCTGCATATTCATGTTGGATTCCCATTACTCTTATTAACAATGAATCAGAAAATCTCTGCAAATCCGCACTGTTGCTCATTTAAAAGGTTGATTGATTTCTTGTTTCCGCTTTAAAATAATGTGGGTTTTATCAAATTTCAAAAATTGAATTCTCATGTATCTTGAATGGTCATTCTTCTTGGTGGTTGTGGACATACATATCTTAATGACTTTTATTTCACTGATTTTTTTATTTTATTTTTATTTTTATTACTGTGAAATGTTCTCCCATTCTTTTAAATTTATTTTTTTATGTAGCTTGAAGGTGAAGAATCTCAGCATAGGACTAAAAAAAGTCGTAAACCTTTAAGAGGTCGCAAAGAAGTGATAGCTGAAATGTCAGAAGACTTATCCGAAGGAGAGAAAGGAGATACACTCAGTGACATTTCAACTCCTGGTGGTAGCAGAAGAGGAAAAATGACAAGGATCAGTTCAGTAAATATGTTGGAGAACTTGGCTAAGCAACAAAAGGAAAAGAAACTCTACCTTGTCCTAATCAGGCATGAATTTTATTCTCTTAATAAGACATAAGCAAATTCCTCTATGAGATTATCTAGATGTATTTATTCGAATAATGCATTCTATGAAAAAGGTTAACCGGATATTAAGTAGAAGCATCATATCTTGAAATTCATTGCCAAACATAGTGTTTTTGAATGATTAATCTTTATGTAGCCTTCATGGACTGATACGTGGTGAAGACATGGAGCTTGGTTGTGATTCTGATACCGGTGGTCAGGTATCATCTACAACAAAGTCCTATAAATTCTTGTTAACATGGTTTTGCATCTAGTCAGCCAATTATTTGATTACACGTTTTGGAACTCAGGTTAAGTATGTTGTAGAACTAGCCAGGGCTTTGGGTGCGATGCCAGGAGTTTATCGGGTTGATTTACTTACAAGGCAAGTATCAGCATCAGATGTAAGTTAAAAAGTTAGATATGGCTAGATTTAGATAAATCTAGCCCACAAATTTTAAATATTATAGCTTTACATTGAATGAACAGTTAAAACTTATATTTAATCACAATAAACAATTAATATATATATATATATATATATATATTAAAGAAGGAAAAAGTGATGAGTGAGTTTTATACCTACGAATCGGCTTCTAATTCGGACTTAAATGGTGTTGATTCTGTATATTTCTATTCATTTTTACTTATTTTGTGTCTGGGATTGCATTATGTGGCTTGGTGGAATAATGGCGGTATTACGGCTAGACTTGGCATAAAAAGGCAAGAATTCGGTTCTGCAGGAGTACTTGTGACGCCCCCAAAATAGGTATACATCACCCATCTTGAGTCGCCAAATACATGGTACAAAAATCAAATACAAACTTCTTTAATACAACTGTCGTGTAAAAATTCGACAAAACATAACTAATTTTTACATGAATATTGTCTCATAGACAATATCCAAACTCAAATTCAATCCTCATTTCATTTATTATCACACTAAGTAGTGAGGACTACTAAAATAACCATCTCTTAATCATTACCCATTCCCCAGACTAGTCCCGCTCGTTCTAATTTCAAGAAGACAATGAAAGCAAAAGGGTGAGCTCAACTAGCCCAATAAGAAATATTATGACTAAGATAATGCAGAATAAATTATCATTAGCTTTCAACAGTGTTAAAAAAACTGATAAAATACAATAAACATCAAGTTTAACTGCAGCGGAACAAGCTATCCATTAGAAGAGTTAAGTAGAGCATGATATCTACTATCTTCTATGATTTAAAAAGTTTTTCATCCAGTTTATCGCTGAGACTCAACTTAATAAGTAAACCACATCATCGAATCATCCCTGCACTACAGGCCAAGGATATTCATGTAATCATCAATGGTCATGATTATACCGAATAATCCCTGGTCATAATCATACCAACAACTGTCCATCAATGCACTACGGGCCAATGAGGACTTTTACCACATCATTTGTAACATTGCGGGACATGATTATACCGAATGATCCCTGGTCATAATCATACCAATCAACAGTCCATCTACGCACGTAAGCCAAAGATGACTTTCATCACATAAGGATGATGATAATGATATAAGCATTAATCAAACAAAATCAAGGATAAATATTAAAGACTTTAAATTTATCCAGAGTTTAAAAATATCCAAATTGTCAACATGATACTGCTTTGTGGAGTAAAATTCAAGAATAATATTCATGTATCAAAAATAATTTGGACATAAAAGAAATATATTTTTCGAGTGAATAGTACGCTATGAATAGTACTTCGGGAACAGTACCCCGGCATGAAAAGTGTCCCAAATACCCGAGTGAATAGTAATTGGGTGAATAGTAACCCGTGAATAGTAACTCGTGAATAGTACTCTGACATGAAAAGTGCTCCGAATACCCGAGTGAATAATATTTGAGTGAATAGTAACCCGTGAATAGTAACTCATGAATAGTATTCCAGCATGAAAAAATCAATAATTATCAAGAAAGCTCAGAATAATATTTCCATGAAAAGATACTCGATGAAGTGCAAATATCAAGGATATTCTACTAATTTCACGGAGTATAGAAGCAATACTTTAACAGAATGAGGGTATAATCAGGAATATGAGACGAAATAATATTACTCACATACTACAGAGTATGGAAGAAAATATTATTCCTTATGAATACTGAACAAAAATAATATCCCTTACGAATACAAAAGAAATAATACCCCTTACCTCAGAAGAAGACTGGATACTAGAATAGTAAAGTAGCAGACTTCTCTTCTTCTTTCGCTCTATAGCTTCTCTCTCTATAGATTCTCTCTTTATAATTGCTCTTGTGAGTCTTAGTGAATTGGTGAGAATAAAAAAAGAACGAGCTTCTATATATAGGAAAATATAGTTTCGATAATTACACGTTTTGGGGCTCGAAATATTAGATTATAATACCTTCATCTTTTCCTCCATTTTTAATTTAGTCCTATAAATATTATCAAACTTGCACCACCTCCCCTAATAGTACATCATGTGAATCAATAGTTCTATACATGTGAAAAAATAGTTACAATATAGTACCTTCATCTATACCTCCGTTTTTAATTTAGTCATGCAAGTATTATCAATCTTGCACCACCTCCCCTAATAGTACATGCATGTGAATCAATAGTACATACATGTGAACAAATAGTTATAAGTATGTGAATTAATAGCAATTAATTGCTTATTTATTCGATTAATTACTTGATTGTTCAATATAACTTTATCGAAATAAATGTCAATTTCCACTAACACTAATAATTCCAACACAATGGAAATATCAATTTCATCTTTAATCAACACAAATTTATTCATCATTAATATTATAACTCACAATATTTAACAACCAAATCATTCCCAGGAAAGAGGGGACTTTCCGATAAGGATTTCTCCCTATTGGCGCGCAATTAGGTGACCAAACCCCTTTCCTCGACAGAACTTTCTAGACATCGTCAATAATGCAAATAATAATATGAATAAATTTGTCGTCTCAACTATTAATTTAATAATATAAAATATTATGTAGATGATACTGTGACAATAATTGAATAAATAATATGAGAGATATTATGCAGCAATTACTGTAACAATAATTGAGTATAACTGAGTGACTTTTCACGTAAGCATCAATAATCAATACCGTATTGCTACTATGCAACCACGCCAGACATCAGATTTCTTTTACTACCGGGTAGTTCAATAGTTTAACGGTAAAACTTTCGCCGTTATTTTTATAAAAGATATTTATGTCATTTTCTAACTACGACAAAACTTTCGTTGTGGGGTCCACCAATGATTGAGCCATCGTACGAATATTCCCTGTTAAAATGAATATTTTCCGACCAATCGAATATTTTATAAAAACTTGCTTACTTTTCAAAATTTGTAAATATTTCCCACAACTATAACATTATATCATATCCACACCATAATATTCAAAAATATATTTCTAGAAAAATTATTCTTTATTCATAAAAGTTGGGGTCTTACAACCTCCATTTCTTATGAAATTTCGTCTTCAAAATTAGGGTACGTACCTGGTATGTCGAAGAGGTGAGGATACCTTGACTTCATTTCAGATTCTAACTCCCATATCATTTTTTCAACATCGTGGTTTCTCCACAAAACTTTAACTTGAGGTATAACCTTGGAGCATAGAATATGATCCTTCTTATCCAATATTTTAACAGGTACCTCTTCATACGTTAAATCTTCCGCTATCTCGTCCGGTTCTAATTCAATAATGTTGTTCGGGTCTTTCACATATTTACGTAACATAGATATGTGAAAAACGTTATGAACACGACACATACTTGGCGGTAAGGTGAGTATATAGGCCACAGTTCCTACTTGATCGAGGATTTCGAATGGCCCAATAAATCGAGGATTGAGCTTTCCTCTCTTTCCAAATCTTGCAACTCCTTTCCATGGAGCAACACGTAACAACACATGCTCTCCAACATTGAATTCCACGTCTCTTCGATGAAGATTAATATAACTCTTTTGTCGATCTTGTGAGGTCTTTGTACGTTGCCTGATCATTTGAATCTTTTTCGTTGTCATACGTACCAATTCTGGTCCCAACAACATTGCTTCGCCCACCTCATCCAAGCATACTGGAGAACGACACTTGCGTCCATACAACGCCTCGAATGGAGCCATGCTAATACTTGCTTGATAACAATTGTTATAGGAGAATTCCACCAATGGCAAGAACTTGTCCCAACTTCCTTTGAAGTTAAGGACATAGAGTCTTAATAGATCTTCAAGAGTTTGAATAGTCCTCTCCGACTGTCCGTCCATTTGAGGATGATATGCCGAACTAAATTGTAAATCCATGCCCATAGCTTTTTGCAAACTAACCCAAAATCGTGAAGTGAATCTCGAGTCTCGATCAGAAACTATGGATACTGGCATACCATGCAGTCTTACAATCTCATTTATGTATAACGAGTAAGACGTTCAAGTGAAAAATTTTCTCGTATAGGTAAGAAATGAGCAGACTTGGTCAATCTATAAACAATGACCCAAATCGCATCTATGCCTTGAGAAACCTTTGAAAGACCAGTAACGAAATCCATGGTAATGTGCTCCCACTTCCATTCTAGAATTTTAAGTGGTTTCAATGGATCTTTTGTCACTTGATGCTCCGCCTTGACACGTTGACAAGTTAAACACCTTGAGATAAACTCCGCTATCTCTCTCTTCATATTGCTCCACCAAAATATATGTCAAAGATCATGATACATTTTGGTACTCCCAGGATGGATTGCAAATGGTGTGTTATGCGCTTCCATCATGATCTTATACTTTAAATCAGGGTCATTAGAAACACAAAGTCTGGAGTTGACTCGAAGTATTCCTTCTTCATCGATTCTTGCTTCCGAAATAGCACCTTCTTGTACTTTCTTCCTCATACGCATCAACTCTAGATCTGTAGCTTGAGCAGATTTAACTTTATCGATTAAAGTCGGTTCTAATCATATATTCGCTATCTTCACGTAGGTTCTTGGAGTCTTTAACTCTATCTCCATCTTTTGTAAATCGTACGAAATGGGTCTCTGTGTTAACAACGTCACATTCGTAACCGCATACGATCTTCTACTCAACTCGTCAGCTATCATGTTTGCTCTTCCATGATGATATTGAATGGTATGGTCATAATCTTTAACAGCTCGAACCAACATCTTCGGCGCGAGTTACGTTAGTTTTGGGTGAAGAAATATTTGAGGGTTTTAGAAATGGGTTTTGTACTGGGGTCAATACAAAATTTGATTTCACGCTCTGGGGGTACGCCAGGAAGTTCTTCAGGGAATACGTCAAGAAATTTATTAACGATAGAAATATCATTCAAAACTGCGACTCTTATCCAAGACTTGGATAACACATCATATTGATACCTATCAACTTGCCACCGTTATTCACGGCGTCCCCTATGGAGAGTCTAGCTTCAGTGCATTCTAAGACTTGGAAGTCACCAGGGAAAGGCTTGGGGCTCTTTACTTATGGCTTAATATGATAATGATTGACTTTAGTAGTTTGGCCATTTAAATTCGCATAACAGGTTGGTTAGGAAGGCTAACAACCTTACGAAAACAATCAATTTTAGCATGATGAGTAGTTAACCAGTCGATTCCTAAACTCACATCAAAGGCAGGTATTTTCAAAGAGATGAGATCGACAGGTAACGTGAGGTTGCTGATTTGAATCAAACAAGATTTATAAATAGTGGATTTAACGAAGGTTTCTCCTAACAGAGTTTTAGCCAATAAGTCAAAGTCTAACATCTCTGGGGTCAAATTTAAACATTGAGCGCAAATAGGAGAAATAAAAGAATGGGTAGACCGATATCTAACAAGGTATAGACTTTGTAAGATTTTATGAATAACTAACTCGTGATAACTTTGTTCGGGTTACTCGCTTTTTGAGAAGTCACAAAAAATGCTCTTCTTGAAACCATCGACTTTGTTTTGTCCGTATCCGCCTTTGGTGCCACCGTCCCAGCTGGATTTGATTTTGCTACAGGACAAAATTGAGCTATGTGACCGTCTTTTCCACAACTAAAACATACCTTGGAAGGCTGCGAACAGTTTGGACTTATGTGTCCCTCCTCTCCGTATCTGTAGAATCTAATTGGCGGTCGTTCTCCTCCCCTAGATTTGTTGCTGGTGCTGCTGCCGACGTTTTCCCATCATCGTTAAATCTTCTCTTCTTGAATTTTCCACTTAAATCATTTCTTCTATTATCTTGGTCATGATTACCACCGAAGTGGTTACCATTTCTGGCATGATAATTTCCTCCACGATGGTTATCATTGTTCCGATGACCATTGCCACCGATACAATTATTATCGTGTTGTTCCTTGTTATCTTTTGGTTGGGCTGGCTCATTATCACGCTCCAATAACTGAGCTCTATTCACTACATCTGAATACAAACACAATTTGGGAGAAATGAGGTATTGACGTATTTCAGGTCTCAAACCTCGCAGAAACATTCGCGTCATTCTCTCCTCATTATCAACCAAATAGGATGCAAACCAGGATAACTCGAAAAACTTAGCCTCGTACTGCGACACAGTCATATTGTTTTGCTCCAACTTGATAAACTCCACCTCCTTAATGTGACGAATACTTTTGGGAAAGTACTTATCGTTGAACAACTCTTGGAACTTCTCCCAAGACATTTTGAGTGCGGCAGACTGAGTATGCTTTACTGATTCCCACCAGTAATCCGCTTCTCCTCTCAACATGAAGGTGGCAAAGGGAACTTTTTGCTCCTCGGAGCATCCCAAGACTTTAAATATCTTGGTGATCTACTTTATCCACGTCTCCGCTTTAAGTGGTTCTGGCTTTCCCCAAAACTCCGATGGTCCCAGCTCCTTGAATTGCTTAGCGGTGACCATCTACGAGTTGCCAGTGTTTCCACTTGCATTTTGAACAGGAGCCACTCTCGCCTGATGTTACATGAATTGAATAAAGCCTCTGAACATTCCATCGTTCATCATTTGATCGGTGTTGTTGTTTACTTAAGGATTATTGTCTTCCTGTTGCACATTATCCTGGGTATTGATCGTTGGTGACTCAACGGTCTCATGTGCTTCATTGCTGATCTCAACATTTTTAGATGCCATTTTCAAACACTGTTAAAAAATAAGGGTTAATTGACATGTCACATATTATCCCTATACTTGACCGACCAAATAAATACCAAATAAACTTAGGTAGGTCATACTAGCGAAGGAATTACCCGTCTCTCCCTTCCTAGTTCTAGTCTCACATCTTAGCCAGGGATCATATCCCTAAGCTCTGATACCAACTGTGACGCCCCCAAAATAGGTATACATCACTCATCTTGAGTCGCCAAATACATGGTACATAAATCAAATACAAACTTCTTTAATACAACTGTTGTGTAAAAATACGACAAAACATAGCTGAGTTTTTACATGAATATTGTCTCATAGACAATATCCAAACTCAAATTCAATCCTCATTACATTTATTATCACACTAAGTAGTGAGGACTACTAAAATAACCATCTCGGACCGTCACTCCATTCCCCGACTAGTCCCGGCTACGTTCTTATTTCCTAAAGAGAACAATGAAAGCAAAAGGGTGAGCTCAAGTAGCCTAGTAAGAAATATTATGACTAAGATAATGCAGGATAAATTATTATTAGCCTTCAACGGTGTTAAACTGATAAAATACAATAAACATCAAGTTTAACTGCAGCAGAACAAGCAATCTATTAGAAGAGTCAAGTAGATTATGATATCTAATATCTTCTATGATTTTAAAAGTTTTTCATCCACTTTATCGCTGAGACTCAGCTTAATAAGTAAACCACATCATCGAATCATCCTTGCACTACGGGCCAAGGATATTCATGTAATCATCAATGGTCATGATTATACGAAATAATCCATGGTCATAATCATACCAACAACTATCCATCAATGCACTACGGGCCAATGAGGACTTTTACCACATCATTTGTAACATTACGGGTCATGATTATACCGAATGATCCCTGGTCATAATCATACCAATCAACAGTCCATCTATGCACGTAAACCAAAGATGACTTTCATCACAATATAAGCATAAGGATGATGACAATGATATAAGCATTAATCAAACGAAATCAAGGATAAATATTAAAGACTAAATTTATCCAGAGTTTAAAAATATCTAAATTGTCAACATGATCACCAATTATGAAGTATAATTCAAGAATAATATTCATGTATCAAAAATAATTTGAACAGAAAAGAAATATATTTTTCTGGTGAATAGTACCCTATAGATAGTACTTCGAGAATAGTACCTTGTGAATAGTACCCCAGCATGAAAAGTGCCCCAAATACCCGAGTGAATAATATTCGAGTGAATAGTAACCGGGTGAATAGTAACCCATGAATAGTAACTCGTGAATAGTACTCCAGCATGAAAAATGCCCCAAATACCCGAGTGAATAATATTTGAGTGAATAGTAACTGGGTGAATAGTAACCCGTAAATAGTAACTCAAGAATAGTATTCTGGCACGAAAAGATCAATAATTATCAAGAAAGCTCAGAATAATATTTCTATGAAAAGATACTGGATGAAGCGCAAATATCAAGAATATTCTACTAATTTCACGGAGTATAGAAGCAATACTTTAACAGAATGAGGGTATAATCAGGAATATGAGATGAAATAATATTACTCACATACTACAGAGTAAGGAAGAAAATATTATTCCTTATGAATACTGAACAAAAATAATATCCCTTACGAATACGAAAGAAATAATACTCCATACCTCAGAAGAAGATTGGATACTGGAATAGTGAAGTAGCAGACTTCTCTTCTTCTTTCTCTCTATAGCTTCTCTCTCTATAATTGCTCTTGTGAGTCTTAGTGAATTAGTGAGAATGAAAGAAGAATGAGTTTCTATTTATAGGAAAATATAGTTTCGTTAATTGCACGTTTTGGGGCTCTAAATATTAGAGTATAATACCTTCATCTTTTCCTCCATTTTTAATTTAGTTCTACAAGTATTATCAAACTTGCACCACCTCCCCTAATAGTACATCATGTGAATCAATAGTTCTATACATGTGAAAAAATAGTTACAATATAGTACCTTCATCAATACCTCCATTTTTAATTTAGTTATGCAAGTATTATCAATCTTGCACCACCTCCCCTAATAGTACATGCATTTGAATCAATAGTACATACATGTGAACAAATAGTTATACGCATGTGAATTAATAGCAATTAATTGCTCATTTATCCGATTAATTACCCAATTGGTGAATATAACCTTACCGAAATAAATGTCAATTTCCACTAACACTAATAATCCCAACACAATGGAAATATCAATTTCATCTTTAATCAACACAAACTTATTCATCATTAATATTATAACTCACAATATTTAACAACCAGATCATTTCCAGGAAAGAGGGGGCTTTCCGATAAGGATTTCTCACTATTGGCGCGCAATTAGATGACCAAACCCCTTTCCTTGACAGAACTTTCTATACATCGTCAATAATGCAAATAATAATATGAATAAATTTGTCGTCTCAATTATTGATTTAATAATATAAAATATTATGCAGATGATAATGTGACAATAATTGAATCAATAATATGAGAGATATTATGCAACAATTACTGTAGCAATAATTGAGTATAACTGAATGACTTTTCACGTAAGCATCAATAATCAATACCGTGTGCTACTATGCAACCACACGTATTACTATACTTTTACTACCGGATAGTTCAACAGTTTAACAGTAAAACTTTCGCCGTTATTTTTATAAAATATATTTCTGTCATTTTCTAACTACGATAAAACTTTCGTTGTGGGGTCCACCAATGATTGAGCCGTCGTACGAATATTCCCTGTTAAAACGAATATTCCCCGACCAATCGAATATTTTATAACAACTTGCTTACTTTGCAAAATTTGTAAATATTACCCACAACTATAACATTATATCATATCCACACCATAATATTCAAAAATATATTTTGAGAAAAATTATAAAAGTTAGGGTCTTACAGTACCCCTCGTCGGGGTGGGCTTTACTAGTATAAAAACCTCCACCGGGGCGGGGGTACATGAAGAAAAAAGAGTTTTTTAGAGTTTGAGTTCAAAAAGGATTGGTTCAAGCTGATTGATCAAGGACTTCTACGAGGATTAAAAGACATATGAAGAGTCATATAAAAGGAGGAGAATTGCAAGGATTGAGAAAGGATTCCACTAGATTAGATTAGAGTAGATTAAGACAAAACCCTAGTTCTTATTAGTTTTGGAGATTAAAGCAACTTGGAGACCATTGAAGATCAAGAGCAGGAGGTTGAGGAAGATGGAGATTTGCTGACAACAAATTTATTCTTCACTCTACTCTTATTTTTGTCTTTTAATGTTTATTCAATTGTGGATTCTTGGTTTTAATTCATTAATTATGAACTAAATCTTTTGTTTAATATTACAATGGAGCTTAATGTATAGTATATTTTTAGTATGCTTCTCTATTAATTATTGTGATTATTCTTGGATTATCTATTATGGTTTTTGTTTATTGCTTAATTGCCTAATTAATAATTACCGTGACAATCTATATGAACTAGAGAGATGAATTATAGATTTAGATATAATCATAATAGCATGTGATTGTGTTTTTTGCATGGCATTGGAATACATAATTTATGTCTAGGATAGAGATATACCTATACATCACATGTAATCTGAAAAAGAACTTGTGCTTAAAATCTTCTTTAATTGTAATTCACATAGAGATATAGTGAATTAGTTAATTAGGATGTTCTTCTTAATTCTATCATCTGTGGATTTAAGTTGATTTGAGTATGATGCATTGAGAGATGGTCATATTTACTTATGTGTTCTTGATTAACAATTTAGAATAGAGTGCTTAATTGATGAGAAGTGTATTAATTTAAATGAAGCAATAAGTAAAGTTGTGATCTTAAATCTCCATACTATGATAGTTAATTAGTGGTAATTATAATTAGTTTAATTAAATAATTTAATTTATAACATTAAATTGATTGTTTAAATAAAATTAGTTTGATTAAGAGTTGGTATTTGGTAATTTATATTAATAATTCCTCGTGGGAACGATACTTTACTTTCACTTTATTACTTGTTGACCATGTATACTTGCGTGTTGTGCATAACTAGATTTTACCCAACAAGTTTTTGGCGCCATTGCCGGGGAATTAGTTTTATATTTTTTTTCCAATATTAGCTTCAATCAAATTAGTCTTAATTTAAATATTTTTTTAAATTTTATTATCTTCTTATTTTTCTCTCGTTTCAGGTACCATGGCTGGATGCAATTATCAAAGGCCATATTCGAATATGACTCAATCAAGGGACACAGGGATTGATGAACTCAATAGAATTTCTGCATTATCAGCACAGCTAGAGATACTTTCGAGGAGGTTAGACGTTGTTGCTGATAAGTAGGTTTTATACCTGCTTATTGGTTACCAACTCACTGGAATTTTGCTCAACTTGATTATTGTTAGTATGTGTTATTTTCTTTTTATGTTTATTTTATAGTGTGCGTAGCTGGAACTCCTAAAGCATCCTATGGCATGGAAATGGAATTTGCAAGGACAAGGCATGGTGGCTTGTGCAAAAGTGAAGATAGCAGCTAGATTAAAGCAGGTGAGGAGGAGGATCAATGAAGTAGTAGAGTGAAAAAGAAAAGGGATGAAGAAGAAGAAAGTAGCAGACAACAACAACAACAAGAAGCCAGAAGAATTCAATGTCAGCAAAGAAGCTGTATTGCCATACGCCATATAACTTCCCAGTCATGGGCGCTACCACTTTCAAGGAAGTAGGAAGTACAGAGGTAGAAACACTTACCGCATCGCCGCGCCTCATTAACAAAGGGACTTGGCGCGCCCACGCCAAGTATACAACAGACAAGGCTTACAACGTGTCCATGCTCGAACCACGATTGAACATCATATGTACCACCATGGGGCCATTGTTATTTTAAAATGCTGACTTTTGTAATTTAAAATGTTGGAGAGTGTTTGCTTTTTTGAGACGATATGGTTGGTTACCAGAGACGTATTAGTTAGTTTTCATTACTATTATTAGGTTTTGTCTTTTCTAGAGAGAGTTTTAGAATTTTCTTAATATTTTGAGCTTCTCTCTTTAGATGATTGCTTGTAAATATTGATTTTCATTCTGGTGAAGATTATGGATTTGAACAATCCTAGAAAATCTCTCATTTCTCTTATATCTCTTATTTCCATGTTTTGCTTTGATCCCATAATTTCTGTTGATTCAGAAATGAACTAATTTCCATTATGGGATTCTAATGGATTTTAATGCGTAGTCTATATGTGTATACCTGATTGTGATATTGAATATTTAATATTGGATTGCCCATCGTGGTTATGCTAAATTATTGAATGCTTGATCACCATTCACACTAAATGCTTGTATGGAATTGGAAAATGAAATATAAGTATAGATTAAACCATGTTGGCACATGTTCATGAGATTTATTTGAATTAGGTTTTGTGATTAGTGACCCGGATAGGCATATACCGGTTTACCATGTGTAGTCATTAAGAAAGCTTGTGCTTAATTCATTATTGCTGTAAATTCACATAGACATATAGTGAGTTTGGTAATTGTGAGGCTTACATGATTTCTATCAATTGTGGATTTTGTGTAATTTTGACATAATTCATTGAAAGATGGTTATGTTATACTTCTGTACTCTCGACTAGCTGTCCATATTAAATAATTAGACAAAACAGAAGGCAAACATTTAGGATGAAGAATTAGATGATATTAGAATCCCATATCTCTTCAATTTGATTACCTACTTTTAGTAATTATTATTTTTTTGTTGATAATTAATTTAGACATCAAGTTATTAATTGATTGATCATTTGAGCATACAGAAATAGTGATTAGATTATTGCATGATAAATTAGATTTATTGATCTTTCTTCGTGGGATCGACACTTTCTTACTCTGTACTACTTGTTGACCTGTGTATACTTGCATGCGTTAGAGTCCATTTTGTTAAACCAAAAAAGGAGGCAACAAGTTTTTGGCGTTGTTTTCGGGGAAAGGCATTTATTTGTATTACTGTCATCATCAACTAAAGCTATATTTATGTGACGTAGATAAATCTATTCTTATCTTATTTCTATTTTATTTTTGTTTGTATTTCAGGTACTTGTGTACATTTTATGCACACATGATCGACAAACTCCGAATTGGTAACTGTATAGGATAATATCAATGGTAGAGGTTGGAAGTCGGGAGCATATCCGAATACACTAGTAACCACTGACTGAGACTTCAACATCCAGTATGGTAGAAGAGCAAAGAAAGGAACACAGGGCCTTAAGAGATTATTCAATGCCAAAGATTAATGAGTTACAATTGAGCATCGTGAGGCCAGCTATAGCAGAAAATACCTTTAAGATAAAGCCGGGAAGTATACAAATGGTGCATAATTCAGTCCAATTTGGGGGTACTGCTACAGATGACCCGAACGAACACTTATTGAGCTTCATAGAGATTTGTGACACCTTCAAGTACAATGGGGTGTCAAAGGATGCAATTAGGCTCAGACTATTTCCATTTTCCTTAAGGGATAAGGCTAGAAGTTGGCTCCACTCTTTGCCATTGGGTTCTATTACTACATGGGAGGACTTAGCGCAGAAGTTCTTAGCAAAAATTTTCCCAATAGTTAAGACGGCAAAAATGAGGACTGCAATTTCCCAGTTTGAACAACAGCAGGGTGAATCACTGTACGAAGCCTGGGAACATTATAAAGAGATGCTAAGGAAATGTCCCCATCATGGAGTGCCAGATTGGATGTTATCAACACTTTTTATAATGGATTAGGTTGGCAGTCAAGGCCGATAGTAGATGCTGCAGCTGGAGGGGCCTTATGGGCCAAAAATTATGAAGAGGCTTACGATCTCATAGAGATAATGGCAGCAAATGATTTTCAGAATCCTACGACCAGGATGCCACAACCTAAAGTTGCGGGGATGTTAGAGGTAGATGCTATTACATAGTTGTCAGCTCAGATAGCAGCTATGGTGAAGAAGATTGATTCTTTGGGGGACAATAAACTGAAGCCAGTTGCTTATGTATGCGAGATATGTGCGAGGTCACATCAAACTGACCAGTGTGCAATCAGTTCTGAATCATTGCTGTATATGAGCAATTACAAGAAGAACCAAAATCAATTTTAGAATGCCTATAACCCCAACAACCACAATCATCCCAATTTCAGCTAGAATAACAATCAAAACAACAATCAACAACATTAACAAAATCACCAATTTCAGCCTCAACATCAGTATCAGTCACAACCATCTCACCAACAATATGCACCCAAACCACCCTACCCTCCTAGATTCCAACAGCAACCACAACATCATCCACCACCTGCACCTCAGCCGGAGAAAAAGTCAGAAATGGAGGAGATGATGCTTAAGTACATGGCAAATACAGAGGTTATTATCAAGAGCCAAGCTGTGGCTATAAAGAATTTGGAAACTCAGCTGGGCCAAATGGCCAATATGTTGAATAATAGACCACAAGGGACCTTTCCAAGTAAGACGGAAACCAATCCAAGAAGGGAGGGTAAAGAACAGTGTCAGGTCATTACTCTAAGATCAGGGAAGCATATTGTAGGTTTACAGGATGGCACGCCGCGCCATGAAGAAAAGTGTTCTGATGCTTGCTTGTTTAAAGAAGGTTCTGAATAGAGGGAAGTGGAGATGAATGAAGAGTTACCTGAGAAATCAATGACTAAACCACCAACTGTACACCCCCTATTCCATATCCACAAAGACTGTAGAAACAAAGGGAAGATAAGTAGTTTAATAAGTTTTTGGAGGTATTCAAGAAGCTACAAATCAATATACCCTTTGCTGAGGCATTGGAACAGATGCCAAGTTATGCAAAGTTCATGAAGGGGATCTTGTCAAGGAAGAGATGATTAGAGGAATTCGAAACTATAGCCTTGACTGAAGAGTGTAGTGCGGTATTACAGCGCAAGTTACCTCCAAAGCTAAAGGACCCGGGCAGCTTCACGATACCTTGTTCAATCAAAAAGATGTGTTTTAATAAATGATTGTGTGATTTAGGGGCGAGCATCAACTTAATGCCTCTATTAGTTTTTAATCAGTTGGGATTGTCGGCTCCAAGGCCGACGAATATAACTCTACAGCTTGCTAACAGGTCTATTACTTATCCATGGGGTATTGTAGAAGATGTACTGGTTAAAGTGGATAAATTTATCTTCCCAGCTGATTTCATCATCTTGGATTATGAAGAAGACATAAGTATACCTATCATCCTTGGGAGACCATTCTTAGCCATAGGACGAACTTTGATAGATGCTCAGAAAGGTGAGTTGACAATGAGGGTTCATGACCAAGAAGTCACCTTTAACGTATTCAAGGCTATGAAGTTTCCTACTGACGAAGAAGAATGTTTTAGGATTGATATGGTAGACAAGATGTTGAATGAAGAAGTGGAAAATTTGATGGAAAAAGTGCCTTTGAGGAGTGCTATTTTGGGAAATTCAGAAATGGAAGATGATGAGATTGCAGAATTTGTTCAGATTCTTGACACAGAGCCACAATTTAGAAGATTCAAGACTTCGATCGAACCACTTAAGCTTTCTGGGGAGACATCAGCAAGACTCAAGCCATCTCTTGAGATACCTCAAGATCTTGAACTGAAACCTCTTCCTGAACACTTGAGGTATGCATTTTTAAATGATTGTTCAAAGTTACCTATTATTATTTTTGCTGCACTAACATCTTGCCAGGAAGAAAAGTTGCTAAGAGTTCTAAGAGAGTTCAAATTACCGATAGGATGGACCATAGCAGACATTAAAGGGATCAGCCCATCATTTCGTATGCACAAGTTCCTGATGGAAGATGATAGTAAACCTTCAGTGGAACAACAGTGGAGATTAAATTCGATTATGAAGGAAGTGATAAAGAAGGAAGTTCTAAAGTGGCTAGATGCAGGAATAATATATCCAATCTTAGACAGCTCTTGGGTGATCTCGGTACAGTGTGTGCCGAAGAAAGGGGGAATGACCATAGTCTCCAACGAGAACAACGAGCTGATACCGAACAGGACAATGACGGGGTAGAGAGTCTGCATGGACTACCGCAGACTTAATAAAGCTACAAGGAAAGATCACTTCCCACTTCTGTTTATTGATCAGATGTTGGACATGCTAGCAGGTCACGAGTACTATTGTCTTCAGGATGGGTACTCAGGTTATAATCAGATTGTGATAGCTCCAAAAGACCAAGAAAAGACAACTTTCACATGTCCATACAGAACATTCACGTTTAGAAGGATGTCTTTTGTGTTGTGTAATGCCCCGACAACATTTTAGTGGTGTATGATGGCAATTTATTTGGATATGGTGGAGCACAATGTGGAAGTTTTCATGGATGACTTCTCAGTGTTTGGAGATTCATTTGATTTGTGTTTAGAGAATTTAGTGATGGTGTTGAATAGATGTGTTGAAACAAATTTGGTTCTAAATTGGGAGAAGTGCCATTTTATGGTACAAGAAGGTATGATATTGGGACACAAGGTTTCAAAGAAAGGATTAGAGGTGGACCGAGCTAAGTTAGAGACTATTGAGAATTTGCCTCCACCAAATTCTGTTAAAGGTGTTCACAGTTTTTTAGGGCATGCAGGCTTCTTTCGTAGATTTATTAAAGACTTCTCCAAGATCACGAAGCCACTTTATAGTTTATTGGAGAAGGATGCACAGTTTAAGTTTGATAAAGAATGCCTAGATGCATTTGATCATTTGAAGAAAAAGTTAACTACAGCACCAGTGATCACATCACCAGATTAGGACCTTCCATTTGAATTGATGTGTGACGCTAGTGACTTTGTTGTGGGGGCTATTTTGGGCCAGCGTAGGGATAAGATATTCCATGTGATTTACTATATGAGTAAGACTGTCACTGATGCCCAGTTGAACTACACCACCACAGAGAAGGAACTTTTAGCAGTTGTGTATGCTTTTGACAAGTTTCGTGCCTATTTGATTGGGACTAGGGTGATAGTATACACAGACCATGCAACAATCCGATACTTGGTGGTAAAGAAAGATGCCAAACCTCGTATAATCAGGTGGATACTTCTGTTGCAAGAATTTAATCTAGAAATCAAGGACAGGAAAGGGAATGAGAATCAAGTGGTGGACCACTTATCTAGATTGAAAAATCAGGAAAAGGATGTAAATGACAAGGTTATGATCAATGAGTCTTTCCCAGATGAGCAGTTATTTGTGGTTAAAGGTGAAGTGCCATGGTTCGCAGACTATGCTAACTACTTAGTGAGCAAGATAATCCCTTCTGATTTGATTGGTTATTAAAAGAAGAAGTTTCTACATGATGTGAAGTGGTTTATATGGGATGAACCATACTTGTTCAAGCAGTGTTCGGATCAAATGATAAGGAGGTGTATTCCATATAGTGAGATAGAGGGTATATTGCAGGATTGCCACACGTCATTGTATGGAGGTTACTATGGAGGTGAAAGGACACCAGCTAGAGTTTTACAAGCAGGATTTTACTGGCCAGTAATTTTTAAAGATATATATAGTTTTGTTCAGAAATGTGACAGATGTTAGAGAGTCGGGACCATATCTAAGTGAAATGAGATGCCCTTGAATACAATCCTCGTGGTAAAACTTTTTGATGTTTAGGGGATAGACTTCATGGGACCTTTTATTTCATCATGTGGGAACTAATATATTCTATTTGTAGTCAACTACGTATCCAAGTGTATGGAAGTGACAGTTCTTCCAATTAATGATGCTAAGGTGGTCCTAAGATTTTTACAAAGGAGCATATTCACGAGGTTTGGGACTCCGAGGGCCATTATTAGTGATGAGGGCAGCCATTTTTGTAATCATCAGTTCACAGTTCTGTTGGCTGAGTACGAGGTGAGTCATCGTATTATTACAACTTACCACCCCCAGACTAATGGTCAAGCTGAGGTATCGAATCGTGAAGTGAAGAGAATTCTAGAAAAAATCGTGAATCCCACAAGGAAGGACTGGACATTGAAGCAAGATGATGCAGTATGGGCTTACAAGACTGCTTATAAGACACCGTTGGGAATGTCACCATTTCAGCTTGTATATAGAAAGGCTTGTCTCCTTCCCATGGAGCTTGAACATAAGGCATATTGGGCAATAAGGAAGCTGAATTTTGACTTGAAGGCTGCAGGAGAAAAACGTCTACTCCAACTCAATGAGTTGGACGAATTCAGATTGCAAGCCTATGAGAACTCCAAATTGTACAAGGAAAAGGTGAAGAGATGGTATGACCACAAGATTTTGGAGAGGTTGTTTGAACCAAGGCAAAGAGTGTTATTGTTTAATTCCAGACTTAAAACTCTTCCCAGGGAAGCTCAAGTCAAGGTGGTCAGGGCCGTTTACTGTGAAGTCGGGTTATCCACACGGTGCAATCGAGATTCTTGATAAGTTCCCAGACAAGCCTTTCAAGGTCAATGGATAGCGGCTTAAGCACTATTATGGTGGTGAGGTTGACAGGCAGAAGGTCACCTCAATTATTTCTTCTACATGATCAGAGCAGAGATAGTCAAGCTAACTGACTATAAATTAGCACTAAATGGGAGGCACCCCATTATTTCTCTTCTCTCCTTTTGTTTAATTCTTTGTGAATCATGTTTATTTCGCATCTTCATATTTAATTCTTGATAGCATAAAATCTTTGACACAAGTTTTGTTGGAGCTAAATGCACATATCATTTTGGTTAGGAATAGCATTTAGAACATTTTTGGATATACATTTGTTCATACATGTTACTTAGTACATATTTTGATTTGAGGAATTGGTATATCTTATAATGGTAAATGCTTTATGTGCAGGTTAAGTGAAGAGTGTCACTAACTACTGATTTTTACTTCTAATGCAGCTCAATTTTCTTCAGGGTATAGGGCAGTACGGCCGCACGGCTTGGTAGTTCAAATATGGCACGCCCGCGCTGGGCTTCTATGCATTCTGGATCACAGAGTGCCCGCTCCCTTCACATGCTTATTCACAAAGCGCTCGCGCCATCAACAGGTATAAACACCACGCGGCCGCACCCGAGGTCGGTTGCAGAAATTTTTTAACATTTTAAAACGTGCCCTACTCCACTTATTTTATCAGTTATCATTATTCATACGTGCATCTATCTATCTCAATCTCAAAAACTGACGCCTCTATCTCTTCATATCTCCCAAACCGTTTCCATTCAAAATATTAACTTCTCACCCTACGAATTTTATGCATTCAGTTTTCTCCTCCCCATGTTCAACCTCTCTACTTATCATTCATTCAGTTACAAAGATAAAGTTAGGGTTTATTCAAGTTTGTCAGAATAACAAGTTTGGTGGTTATCTTCAGATACAGTACGTATTATCATCAGTCAGTTATTCCTTTTCTCTTAGGGTTTTTCTTTAGTTGCCATGGCACCCAAGAGAGCACGTTCCCGTACTCTAGAGTCTTCATCTTCAAACAGCCAAAGTGAGGACATAGTAGACCTCACCAAGTTCGTTAGCCTAGATGCTCAAATGGAGTACTACAGGATAGTAGCCAAAACTTTTGTGAAGGACCGTGGACTAAACCTGATAAACAAGATGGACATCTCTTGGACATGATACGAGAAAGATGCTGGGTTGGAGTTGTTTCCACCCCATGCCTACACCCATGGGTATTGTCCATGAATTTTATGCCAACGCGAATGAGACTATGAGTGGGCTATAATATATTCGGGGTATTCAAGAGGATTATCGCCCACAGGCGATAAGAGGTGTGTTCAACTTACCTGACCCATCGACTGGATGGGCCAACTGGGTAGAGGCTGTAAGGTTTGAGACCAACCTAGACAGAGTGATAGTTGACTTGTGCATACCAGGTACGCAGTGGAATTACAAGCCTGACACAAATCAGCCTACAAATTTTCTGGCCTCAGCCCTTAACCACTACGCCAAAGCCTGGAATTTGTTTATTTGTGCAAAGCTAATACCTTCAACACATCAGCATGATGTCACATCTGAACAGGCTATCATTTTATGGGGAATAGTCACATGCAAATATATAGACATGGGTCATCTCCTCAATCAAAATATCCTACTCTACATGAGGGGGAGCACTACAGGAAGCATCCCCCATGCATCAGTTGTCGCACACTTATGTGCACGAGCGGGAGTCACTTGGGATGAGGAACAGATACAATATTCAAGCCAAGACATCAGTCATGCCACGATTGCCAAGTTTTAGGATTGGGCAAGAGGCACACCACATCCGAGAGGCAATGGTTTCATTCTTCTAGCCACATCATCGGTGCCATCTCTGCAGCCCACGCAGCCAACTGAAGCAGGAACTTCAGCCCATGCCACTGCTAAAAATGACGATCGTCGTCTTCGAAGGATGCAATGTACGACAATTTTTCGACGTTTGTAAATGGTTTATGGAAGTCCTTAGCCAAAGCTTTTGCACAACAAGGAGCAATGCTAGAATAGCCTCAGTTTGGAACAACAGTGCCTTTTCCACCGCCAGACTCACCACCCGAAGAGGGTGTTAATGCTGAAAATTAGGGGAGTTCTAATAACCCTTTACCTTCATTCATTGGGGACAATGAATTTTATAAGTTTGGGGTTATTGGGTTTCTAGTATAGTGTAGAACATGTAGTTTAGTTTGCATCATTTTATCCATGTTTATTATAATTTTTGCATGTTTATGTGTTTAGTTTAATTTGGCATTTTTTTTTGCAATTTCTTGTTTATTATCTGTTTTAGTTATCTGTTTAGTTGCATATCCCAAGTATCTAGTTATTGGAATTTTAGTTTAGCAAATGATGAATTAGAAATTTGATGGATTCTTGAGTTTGGTGGATAATTGAGCATAGTTATAATGTTATACATGATTTGATTCATGCTTGTTGTTTAGATGCTATTGGTTAGCACATAAGTGTTCATGTCGGCTTGTTGGTAAAAGAATAACTTGTTTGCTTGCTGAGTAGAAAATGCTATTTTTAAAGATATAATTATGTAGAAAGTGGACATAGATTATGAAAACACAGATACTCAAACTTTGGGAACACATGGGTATGCTTGCTATATATATAAAAAACTAAATAAAAAAATAAAAAAATAATAAATAAAAAAATAGTACCGTGGCTAGTATTGTTTCGGGGACTTTGTTATTTGTGCAAGTACGCCCGAGGGGATTGTCTTACACCTAGCTGTGACGCCCCCAAAACAGGTATACATCACCCATTTTTTGTCGCCAAATACATGATATAGAAATCAAATACAAACTTCTTTAATACAACTGTCGTGTAAAAATACGACAAAATATAGCTGAGTTTTTACATGAATATTATCTCATAGACAATATCCAAACTAAAATTCAATCCTCATTACACTTATTATCATACTAAGTAGTGAGGACTGCTAAAATAACCATCTCAGACCATCACTCCATTCCCCGATTAGTCCCAGCTACATTCTCATTTCTTGACGAGAACAATGAAAGCAAAAGGGTGAGCTCAACTAGCCCAGTAAGAAATATTATGACTAAGATAATGTAGAATAAATTATCATTAGCCTTCAACAGTGTTAAACTGATAAAATACAATAAACATCAAGTTTAACTATAGCGGAACAAGCAATCCATTAGAAGAGTCAAGTAGAGCATGATATCTACTATCTTCTATGATTTAAAAAGTTTTTCATCCACTTTATCGTTGAGACTCAGCTTAATAAATAAACCACATCATCGAATCATCCCTGCACTATGGGCCAAGAATATTCATGTAATCATCAATGGTTATGATTATACCGAATAATCCCTAGTAATAATCATACCAACAACTGTCCATCAATGCACTACGGGCCAATGAGGACTTTTACCACATCATTTGTAACATTACGGGTTATGATTATACCGAATGATCCCTGGCCATAATCATACCAATCAACAGTCCATCTATGCACGTAAATCAAAGATGACTTTCATCATAATATAAATATGAGGATGATGACAATGATATAAGCAATAATCAAACGAAATTAAGGATAAATATTAAAGACTAAATTTATCCAGAGTTTAAAAATATCCAAATTGTCAACATGATTACCAATTATGGAGTAAAATTCAAGAATAATATTCATGTATCAAAAATAATTTGGACAGAAAAGAAATATATTTTTCGGGTGAATAGTACCTCGTGAATAGTACTTCGAGAATAGTGCCTCGTGAATAGTACCCTAGCATGAAAAGTGTCCCAAATACTTGAGTGAATAGTAATCGAGTGAAGAGTAACCCACGAATAGTAACTCGTGAATAGTACTCTGGCATGAAAAGTGCCTCGAATACCCGAGTGAATAATATTCAAGTGAATAGTAACCAGGTGAATAGTAACCCGTAAATAGTAACTTATGAATAGTATTCCAGCATGAAAATATTAATAATTATCAAGAAAGCTCAGAATAATATTTCCATGAAAAGATACTGGATGAAACACAAATATCAAGGATATTCTAGTAATTTCACGGAGTATAAAAGCAATACTTTAACAAAATGAGGGTATAATCAGGAATATAAGAGGAAATAATATTGCTCACATACTACAGAGTATGGAAGAAAATATTATTCCTTGTGAATACTGAACAAAAATAATATCCCTTACGGATACGAAAAAAATAATACCCCATACCTTAGTAGAAGATTCGATACTTAAATAATGAAGTAGCAGAATACTCTTCTTCTTTTTCTCTATAGCTTCTCTCTTTATAATTGCTCTTGTGAGTCTTAGTGAATTGGTGAGAATGAAAGAAGAATGAGCTTCTATTTATAGGAAAATATAGTTTCGATAATTGCACGTTTTGGGGCTCAAAATATTATAGTATAATACCTTCATCTTTTTCTCCATTTTTAATTTAGTCATGAAAGTATTATCAATCTTGCACCACCTCCCCTAATAGTACATCATGTGAATCAATAGTTCAGTCATGTAAATCAATAGGTCTATACATGTGAAAAAATAGTTATAGTATAGTACCTTCGTCTATACCTCCATTTTTAATTTAGTCATGCAAGTATTATCAATCTTGCACCACCTCCCCTAATAGTACATGCATGTGAATCAATAGTACATACATGTGAACAAATAGTTATATGCATGTGAACTAATAACAATTAATTATTCATTTATCCGATTAATTACCCGATTGGTTAATTTAACCTCAAGAAATCAATTATTATGGAAATAATTTTTGATTTCCACCAACACTAATAATCCCAACACAATGGAACTATCAATTTTATCTTTAATTAACACGAACTTATTCATCATTAATATTATAACTCACAATATTTAATAACCAAACCATTCCCAGGAAAGAGGGGGCTTTCCGATAAGGATTTCTCCCTATTGGCGCGCAATTAGGTGACCAAACCTCTTCTCAACAAAATTTTCTAGACATGGTCAATATTGCAAATAATAATATGAATAACTTTGTCATCTCAATTACTGATTAAATAATATAAAATATTATGCAGATGATACTGTGACAATAATTGAATCAATAATATAAGAGATATTATGCAGCAATTACTGTAGCAATAATTGAATAAAATTAAATGACTTCTCACGTAAACATCAACAATTAATACCATGTGCTACTATGTAACCACGCGTATTACTGTACTTTTATCACCGATTATTTTGTGACAACTTGCTTGCTTTGCAAAATTTTCACATATCACCCTTAACTTAACCTTTTATCAATTTAACCATTTACTAAATAAAATAATAATTATAAGAAAATTGAATACTTTCATTTTCTAAAATTCGGGATCTCACAATCTCCCCTCCTTATAAAATTTTTCCCTCGAAATTTACGTACCTAGTAGTTCGAAGAGATGAGAATACCTTGCTTTCTTTTCGGATTGTACCTTCCCGGTTATTTCCTCTCTATCAGAATTTTCCTATTTCTCATCTCTTGTATTTCAGATATCATTCTAGAATATAGTTTCAAAATAAGAGTTAATTGACATGCCACATATTATCCCTATACTCTGACCGACCAATTAAAAATAAATAAACTTAGGTAGGTCATACTAGCGAAGGAATTACTCGTCTCTCCCCTCCTAGTTTTAGCCTCACATCTTAGCTAGGGATTATATCCCTAAGCTTTGATACCAACTATGACCCGCATCCAAGACTTGGATAGCACCTCAGAATTATACCTATCAACTTGCCACCGTTACTCACGGCATCCCCTACAAAAAAAGGCTCGGGGCTCTTTTCTATGGCTTTGATACCAACTGTGACGCCCCCAAAACAGGTATACATCACCCATCTTGAGTCGCCAAATACATGGTACATAAACCAAATATAAACTTCTTTAACATAACTGTCGTGTAAAAATATGACAAAATATAGCTGAGTTTTTACATGAATATTGTCTCATAGACAATATCCAAACTCAAATTCAATCCTCATTACATTTATTATCACACTAAGTAGTGAGGACTACTAAAATAACCATCTCGGACCGTCACTCCATTCCCCGACTAGTCCCGGCTACGTTCTTATTTCCTAAAGAGAACAATGAAAGCAAAAGGGTGAGCTCAAGTAGCCCAGTAAGAAATATTATGACTAAGATAATGTAGAATAAATTATCATTAGCCTTTAACAGTGTTAAACTGATAAAATATAATAAACATCAAGTTTAACTGCAGCGGAACAAGCAATCTATTAGAAGAGTCAAGTAGAGCATGATATCTACTGTGAGATCCCAAATTTTATGAAATGAAAGTATTCATTTTTCTTATAATTATTCTATTTAGTAAATGGTTAAATTGATAAAAGGTTAAAGTTAAGGGTGATATGTGAACATTTTTCAAAGTAAACAAGTTGTCATAAAATAATCAGTGATAAAAGTATAACAATACGCGTGGTTGCATAGTAGTACAAGGTATTGTACAGTATCTTTGATTATTGATGCTTACGTGAGAAGTCACTCAGTTTTATTTAATTATTGTCAAAATATTTTATATTATTAAATCAATAATTGAGACGACAAAGTTATTCATATTATAATTTGCAATATTGGCAATGTCTAGAAGTTCTGTCAATGAGAGGTTTGGTCACCTAATTGCGCACCAATAAGGAGAAATCCTTATCGGAAAGCCCCCTCTTTCCTTGGAACGGTCTGGTTGTTAAATATTGTGAGTTATAATATTAATGATGAATAAGTTCGTGTTGATTAAAGATGAAATTGATAGTTCCATTGTGTTGGGATTATTAGTGTTAGTGAAAATTGACATTTATTTCGATAATAATTGACGTCTGGAAGTTATATTGACCAATCAGGTAATTAATCGGATAAATGAGCAATTAATTGCTATTAATTCACATGCTTATAACTATGTGTTCACATGTGTGTACTATTGACTCACATGTATGTACTATTAGGGGAGGTGGTGCAAGATTGATAATACTTGCATAACTAAGTTAAAAATGGAGGTATTATACTGTAATTCGTATATTCACATGTATAGAACTATTGACTCACATGATTGAACTATTGATTCACATGATGTACTATTAGGGGAGGTGGTGCAAGTTTGATAATACTTGCATAACTAAATTAAAAATAAAGGAAAAGATGAAGGTATTGTACTGTAATATTTTGAACGCCAAAACGTGCAATTATCGAAACTATATTTTTCAATAAATAGAAGCTCATTCTTCCTTCATTCTCACCAATTCACTAAGTCTCACAAGAGTAATTATAGAGAGAGAAGCTATAGAGAGAGAATCTATAGAGAGAAAGAAGAAGAGTAGTATGCTACTTCACTACTCTAGTATCCAGTCTTCTTCTGAGGTAATAGGTATTATTTATTTCATATTCTGAAGAGATATTATTTTTCATATTTGTATGAATATTATTTTCGTTCAATATTTATAAAGAATATTATCTTCATTCAATATCCGTAGGAATATTATCTTCGTTAAATATTCGTTGGAATATTATTTTCATTCAAGAGATGTTGTTTTTGTTCAATATTCGCTTGAAATAATATTTTTTTCCATACTCTGTAGTATGTGAGTAATATTATTTCGTCTCGTATTCCTGATTATACACTCATTCTGTTGATGTTTTGGCTTCTATACTCCATGAAATTAGTAGAATATCCTTGGTATTTGCGCTTCATCCAGTATCTTTACATAGAAATATTATTCTGAGCTTTCTTGATAATTATTGATCTTTTCATGACAGAATACTATTCATGAGTTACTATTTATGGGTTACTATTTACCTGGTTACTATTCACTCAAATATTATTCACTCGGGTATTCGGGGCACTTTTCATGCCAAAGTACTATTCACGAGTTACTATTCACAGATTACTATTCACCCAATTACTATTCACCCGAATATTATTCACTCGGGTATTTGGGGTACTTTTTATGTCGGGATACTATTCACGAGGTACTATTCCTGAAGTACTATTCACAGTGTACTATTTACGGGGTACTATTCACCTGAAAAATATATTTCTTTTCTGTCCAAATTATTTTTGGTACATGAATATTATTCTTGAATTTTACTCAACAAAGCAGTATCGTGTTGATAATTTGGATATTTTTAAACTCTGGATAAATTTAAAGTCTTTAATATTTATCCTTGATTTCGTTTGATTAATGCTTATATCATTGTCATCATCCTCATGCTTATATTGTGATGAAAGTCATCTTTGGCTTACGTGCATAGATGAATTGTTGATTGGTATGATTATTACCAGGGATCATTCAGTATAATCATGACCGGTAATGTTACAAATGATGTGGTAAAAGTCCTCATTGGCCCGTAGTGCAAAGATGGACAAGTGTATGACATGATCATAACAACTGGTGATAATAACGAATATCCTTGGCCCTTAGTGCATAGATAATTCGATGATGTGATTGGCAGGATCATGGCCATTAGTTAGCAGTTGAATGTCTTTGGCCGTAGTGCACTGACACACAATTGATTGGTATGATCATGACCATTAGTTTTATAGTTGAATATCTTTGGCCTGTAGTGCAAAGGTAGACAACTGATTGGTATGATCATTGTTATTATATTTCAATATCTTTAGCCTTTGGGGTAAAGATATTGAGTAAATGTTCTATTAAGCCTTTGTGGTAAATGTTCTATTAAGCCTTTGTGGTAAGGAGAAACTGTTGATTTACATGATTATAAATATGAATTGTGGATTTAACTATAATCTTTGGTGGTTTAGGTGAAGACATGTGATGATAGTTCTTTTTGTCTTGGGTATAACAAAGAATTGTTGTTGAGTATTACAGGAATGAAATATTAACGATGGACTTTTAATCTAGAAGAGATAGTAGACATTATGTTCTACTTGACTCTTCTAATGGATTGCTTATTCCGCTGCAGTTAAACTTGTTGTCTATTGTATTTTATCAGTTTAACACTATTGAAGGATAGGGATAATTTATTCTGCATTATTTTAGTCATAATATTTCTTACTGGGCTAGTTGAGCTCACCCTTTTGCTTTCATTATTCTCTTCAGGAAATGAGAACGTAGCTGGGACGAGTCGGGGAATGGAGTGATGGTCCAGGATAAATGGCTTTAGTAGTCCTCACTATTCTGTGAAATAGTGTGATAATAATTGTAATGAGGACTCCATTGAGAGTGGATACTGTCTATGAGGCAATATTTATGTAAACTCTCATCTATGTTTTGTCGTATTTTTACACGACAGTTGTATAATTAAGTTTGTAGATGAGTTCTGTACCATGTATTTGGCGACTCAAGATGGGTGATGTATACCTATTTTGGGGGCGTCACAGTTGGTATCAGAGCTTAGGGATATGATCCCTGGTTGAGATGTGAGACTAGAACTAGGAGGGGATAGACGGGTAATTCCTTCGCTAGTATGACCTACCTAAGTTATTTGGTATTTAATTGGTCGGGTAGAGTATAAGGGTAATATGTGGCATGTCAATTAACCCTTATTTTGAAACAATATTCTAGAATGATATCTGATATACAGGAGATGAGAAATGGAAAAATCATGATAGAGAGGAAATAACCGAGAAGGTACAATCCAAAAAGAAAGCAAGGTATTCTCATCTCTTCGAACTACTAGGTACGTAAATTTCGAGGGAAAAATTTCATAAGGAGGGGAGATTGTGAGACTCCAAATTTTATGAAATGAAAGGATTCAATTTTCTTATAATTATTCTATTTAGTGAATGGTTAAATTGATAAAAGGTTAAAGTTAAGGGTGATATGTGAAAATTTTTCAAAGTAAACAAGTTGTCATAAAATAATCGGTGATAAAAGTATAGCAATATGCGTGGTTGCATAGTAGTACACGGTATTGTACAATATCTTTGATTATTGATGCTTACGTGAGAAGTCACTCAGTTTTATTTAATTATTGTCATAATATTTTATATTATTAAATCAATAATTGAGACGATAAAGTTATTTATATTATTATTTGCAATATTGACAATGTCTAGAAGTTCTGTCAAGGAGAGGTTTGGTCACCTAATTGCGCGCCAATAAGGAGAAATCCTTATCGGAAAGCCCCCTCTTTCCTGGGAACGAACTGGTTGTTAAAAATTGTGAGTTATAATATTAATGATGAATAAGTTCGTGTTGATTAAAGATGAAATTGATACATTGTGTTGGGATTATTAATGTTAGTGGAAATCGATATTTATTTTGATAATAATTGATGTCTGGAAGTTATATTGACCAATTGGGTAATTAATCGAATAAATGAGTAATTAATTGCTATTAATTCACATGTTTATAACTATGTGTTCACATGTGTGTACTATTGATTCACATGTATGTACTATTAGGGAGGTGGTGCAAGATTGATAATACTTGCATGACTAAGTTAAAAATGGAGTTATAAATGGAGGTATTATACTGTAATTTATATTTTTACATGTATAGAACTATTGATTCACATGATTGAACTGTTGATTCACATGATGTACTATTAGGGGAGGTGGTGAAAGTTGATAATACTTGCAGAACTAAATTAAAAATGAAGGAAAAGATGAAGGTATTGCACTGTAATATTTCGAGCCCCAAAACGTGCAATTATTGAAACTATATTTTTCTATAAATAGAAGCTCATTCTTCCTTCATTCTCACCAATTCACTAAGTCTCACAAGAGCAATTATAGAGAGAGAATCTATAGAGAGAAAGAAGAAGAGTAGTATGCTACTTCACTACTCCAGTATCCAGTCTTCTTCTGAGGTAAGGGGTATTATTTATTTCATATTCTAAAGAGATATTATTTTTCATATTCGTATGAATTTTATTTTCGTTCAATATTCATAAAGAATATTATCTTCGTTCAATATTTGTAGGAATATTATCTTTGTTAAATATTCGTTGGAATATTATTTTCGTTCAAGAGATGTTGTTTTTGTTCAATATTCGCTTGAAATAATATTTTCTTCCAAACTCTGTAGTATGTGAGTAATATTATTTCGTCTCGTACTCCTGATTATACACTCATTCTGTTGAAGTTTTAGCTTTTATACTCCATGAAATTAGTAGAATATCCTTGATATTTGCGTTTCATCCAGTATCTTTTTATGGAAATATTATTCTGAGCTTTCTTGATAATTATTGATCTTTTCATGACGAAATACTATTCATGAGTTACTATTTACGGGTTACTATTTACCTAGATACTATTCACTCAAATATTATTCACTCGGGTATTCGGGGCACTTTACATGCCGGAGTACTATTCACGAGTTACTATTCATAGATTACTATTCACCCAATTACTATTCACCCGAATATTATTCACTCGGGTATTTGGGGTACTTTTTATGTCGGGATACTATTCACGAGTTACTATTCCTGAAGTACGATTCACAGGGTATTATTCACGGGGTACTATTCACCCGAAAAATATATTTCTTTTCTGTCCAAATTATTTTTGGTACATGAATATTATTCTTGATATTTACTCCACAAAGAAGTATCATGTTGACAATTTGAATATTTTTAAACTCTGGATAAATTTAAAGTCTTTAATATTTATCCTTGATTTCGTTTGATTAATGCTTATATCATTGTCATCATCCTCATGCTTATATTGTGATGAAAGTCATCTTTGGCTTACGTGCATAGATGAAATGTTGATTTGTATGATTATGACCAGGGATCATTCGGTATAATCATGACCCATAATGTTACAAATGATGTGGTAAACATCCTCATTGGCCCGTAGTGCAAAGATGGACAGGTGTATGACATAATCATAACAACTGGTGATAATAACGAATATCCTTGGCCCGTAGTGCATGGATAATTCGAGGATGTGATTCGCAGGATGATGACCATTAGTTATCAGTTGAATCTCTTTGGCCGTAGTGCACTGACAGACAATTGATTGGTATGATCATGACCATTAGTTTTATAGTTGAATATCTTTGGCCTGTAGTGCAAAGGTAGACAACTGATTGGTATGATCATTGTTATTACATTTTAATATCTTTAGCCTTTGGGGTAAGGATATTGAGTAAACGTTATATTAAGCCTTTGTGGCAAGGAGAAACTGTTGATTTACATGATTATAAATATGAATTGTGGATTTAACTATAATCTTTGGTGGTTTAGGTGAAGACATGTGATGATAGTTTTTTTTGTCTTGGGTATAACAAAGAAATGTTGTTGAGTATTACAGGAAAGAAATATTAACGATGGACTTTTAATCTAGAAGAGATAGTAGACATTATGTTCTACTTGACTCTTCTAATGGATTGCTTATTCCGCTGCAGTTAAACTTGTTGTCTATTGTATTTTATCAGTTTAACACTGTTGAAGGATAGGGATAATTTATTCTGCATTAGTTTAGTCATAATATTTCTTACTGGGCTAGTTGAGCTCACCCTATTGCTTTCATTGTTCTCTTGAGAAATGAGAAGCGTAATGGGACGAGGCCTGTGGGAATGGAGTGATGGTCCAGGATAAATGGCTTTAGTAGTCCTCACTATTCTGTGAAATAGTGTGATAATAATTGTAATGAGGACTCCATTGAGAGTGGATACTGTCTGTGAGGCAATATTTATGTAAACTCTCATCTATGTTTTGTCGTATTTTTACACGACAGTTGTATAATTAAGTTTGTAGATGAGTTCTGTACCATGAATTTGGCGACTCAAGATGGGTGATGTAGACTTGTTTTGGGGGCGTCACATCTACTATCTTCTATGATTTAAAAAGTTTTTCATCCACTTTATCGCTAAGACTCAGCTTAATAAATAAACCACATCATCGAATCATCCCTGCACTACGGGCCAAGGATATTCATGTAATTATAAATGGTCATGATTATACAGAATAATCCTTGGTCATAATCATACCAACAACTGTCCATCAAAGCACTACAGGCCAATGAGGACTTTTACCACATCATTTGTAACATTACGGGTCATGATTATACCGAATGATCCCTGATGATAATCATACCAATTAATAGTCCATCTATGCACGTAAGCCAAAGATGACTTTTATCACAATATAAGCATGATGATGATGACAATGATATAAGCATTATTAATCAAATGAAATCAAGGATAAATATTAAAGACTTTAAATTTATTTAGAGTTTAAAAATATCCAAATTGTTAACATGATCACCAATTGTGGAGTTAAATTCAAGAATAATATTCATGTATCAAAAATAATTTGGACAGAAAAGAAATATATTTTTCGGGTGAATATTACCTCATGAATAGTACCCTGTGAATAGTACTTCAGGAATAGTACCTCGTGAATAGTACCCGGACATGAAAAGTTTCCCAAATACTCAAGTGAATAGTAACCGGGTGAAGAGTAACCCATGAATAGTATAGTACTTCGACATGAAAAGTGCCTCAAATACCCAAGTGAACAATATTCAAGTGAATAGTAACCGGGTGAATAGTAACCCGTAAGTAGTAACTTATGAATAGTATTTCGGCATGAAAAGACCAATAATTATCAAGAAAGCTCAGAATAATATTTCCATGAAAAGATACTGGATGAAGCGCAAATATCAAGGATATTCTACTAATTTCACGGAGTATAGAAGGAATACTTTAACAGAATGAGGGTATAATCAGGAATATGAGACGAAATAATATTACTCACATACTACAGAGTATGGAAGAAATTATTATTCCTTTTGAATACTGAACAAAAATAATATCCCTTATGTTTATGAAAGAAATAATACTCCATACCTTAGTAGAAGACTGAATACTGTAATAGTGAAGTAGTAAAATACTCTTCTTCTTTCTCTCTGTAGCTTCTCTCTTTTTAATTGCTCTTGTGAGTCTTAGTGAATTGGTGAGAATGAAAGAAGAATGAGCTTCTATTTATAGGAAAATATAGTTTCGATAATTGCACAATTTGTGGCTCAAAATATTATAGTATAATACCTTCATGTTTTCCTCTATTTTTAATTTAGTCATGCAAGTATTATCAATCTTGCACCACCTCCCCTAATAGTACATCATGTGAATCAATAGTTCAAACATGTGAATCAATAGTTTTATACATGTGAAAAAAATAGTTACAGTATAATACCTTCATCTATGCCTCTATATTTAATTTAGTTATGCAAGTATTATCAATCTTGCACCACCTCCACTAATAGTACATGCATGTGAATCAATAGTTCATACATGTGAATAAATAGTTATATGCATGTGAACTAATATCAATTAATTGATCATTTATCCGATTAATTACCCGATTGGTTAATTTAACCTCCAGAAATCAATTATTATCGAAATAATTGTCGATGTCCACCAACGCTAATAATCCCAACACAATGGAACTATCAATTTCATCTTTAATTAACACGAACTTATTCATCGTTAATATTATAACTCACAATATTTAACAACCTGATCATTCCTAGGAAAGAGGGACTTTCCGATAAGGATTTCTCCCTATTGGCGCGCAATTAGGTGACTAAACCTCTCCTCGACAGAACTTTCTAGACATCGTCAATATTGCAAATAATAATATGAATAACTTTATCGTCTCAATTATTGATTTAATAATATAAAATATTATGCAGATGATACTGTGACAATAATTGAATTAATAATATGAGAGATATTATGCAGCAATTACTGTAGCAATAATTGAATAAAACTGAGTGACTTCTCACGTAAGCATCAATAATCAATACCACAATACTATATACGCAACCACGCCAGTATTCATGTTTTTATCACCGATTATTTTATGACAACTTGCTTACTTTGCAACATTTTCACATATCACCCTTAACTTTAACATTTTATCAATTTAACCATTTACTAAATAAAATAATAATTATAAGAAAATTGAATACTTTCATTTCCTAAAATTCAGGATCTCACACTAGCGCCCTAAGGTCTTTTATGGTCTGGGAGTCGTTGGTTGAAAGCTCGCTAAGGGGAAACACTGTTAGCCTAATGGAATGAGGCATTGTACAATCATGGGAAAAAGAAAAAGAAATAAATAAACACCGCGGGAAAGTGCAAAAATCGCCCTCATGAGTAAAATTAAAGCAGAATAAACCCATTGTTGAACCTTAGTTTGTATTGATGTGTTGGAGTAGTTGTTGTTCCATTAGTATACGTACTTCGTGATTTAAACTTTGAGTTTCTTTCTTAAGCAGTATAACATGTGTTGTATTTGCCTCTGTCAAGCTTAATTGTGAACACATCACACACACACACACAACATCTTTATAACGAGTTTGGATTATTTGATTGTATGGTGTTATGCCTGTAGCTTGGTTTGATACTTTGTTCTTGAATCTGGATAATTCTCTGAGGCATACTTGATTGGAATTCTATTATGGCTGGAAATATTAGGACTCACTTGCATCATAGTGTAGTTTGCACAGCATGTAGTTACATTGTTTATTTTATTTTTGTGTTCATTGCTTGAGGGCAAGCAATAGTTCAAGTTTGGGGGTAATAAGTAGGTTTTATACCTACTTATTGGTTACCAACTCACTGGAATTTTGCTCAACTCGAGTATTTTTAATACGTGTTATTTGCTTTTTATGTTTATTTTGTAGTGTGCGTAGCTGGAATTCCTAAAGCATCCTATGGCATGGAAATGGAATTTGCAAGGACAAAGCATGGTGGCTTGTGCAAAAGTGAAGATAACAGCTGGATTAAAGCAGGTGAGGAGGAGGATCAATGAAGTAGTAGAGTGAAGAAAAAAAGAGATGAAGAAGAAGAACGTAGCAGATAACAACAACAATAAGAATTCAACAGAATTCAATGTGCAGCAGTAGCACGGCCGTGCTGCCATATAACCTAGTCATGGCGCACCCGCGCCTGAGGAAGTACAGAGGTAGAAATACTTACCACGTGGCTACACCTCATTAACAAAGGGACTTGGTGTGCCTGCACCAAGTACATGACAGACAAGGCTTACAGTGCACCCGCGCTCAAACCACAGTGCAACATCATGCGACCACGCCGGTCATAGTTATTTTAAAATGCTGACTTTTATAATTTGAAATGTTGGAGCGTGTTTACTATTTTGAGACGATATAGTTGGTTACCAGAGTCGTATTATTTAGTTTTCATTACTATTATTAGGTTTTGTCTTCTCTAGAGAGAGTTTTAACATTTTCTTAATATTTTGAGCTTTTCTCTTTAGATGATTGCTTGTAAATATTAATTTTCATTCTGGTGAAGATTGTGGATTTGAACAATCCTGGAAATAGACTTTGCAGCAGGGATTATAAGGTTTGATCTTTCATTTCTCTTATATCTCTTATTTGTATTTCTTATTTCCATGTTTTGCTTCGATCCCATAATGGCTGTTGATTCAGAAATGAACTAACTTCCATTATGGGATTCTAATGGATTTTAATGCGTAGTCTATATATGTTTACCTGATTGTGATGTTGAATATTTAATATTGGATTGCCCATCGTTGTTGTGCTAAATTATTGAATGTTTGATCACCATTCACACTAATTTCTTGTATGAAATTGAAAATGAAATAAAAGTATAGATTAAACCATGTTGGCATATGTTCATGAGACTTATTTGAATTAGGTTTTGTGATTAGTGACCCGGATAGGCATGTATCGGTTCACCATGTGTAGTCATTAAGAAAGCTTGTGCTTAAATCATTATTGGTGTAAATTCACATAAACATATAGTGAGTTTGGTAATTGTGAGGCTTACATGATTTCTATCAATTGTGGATTTTGTGTAATTTGGACATAATTCATTGAAAGATGGTTATGTTATACTTTTGTGCTCTCGACTAGCTGTCCATATTAAATAATTAGACAAAATAGAAGGCATGCATTTAGGATAGCATTAGATGATATTATAATCCCATATCTCTCCAATTTGATTACCTACTTTTAGTAATTATTATTTTTGTGGTGATAATTAATTTAGACATCAAGTTATTTATTGATTAATCGTTTGAGCATATAGAAATAGTGATTAGGTTGTTGCATGATAGATTATATTTATTCATCTTTCTCTATGGGATCAACACTTTCTTACTCTGTACTACTTGTTGACCCGTGTATACTTGAATGAGTTAGAGTCCATTTTGTTAAACCAACAAGGAGGCAACAGTTACAGCCCGACGTATTCGAAGGATAGTGGTAGTTTGTAATTATTGTGCTGGGAATCATCCAAGTAATCAATGTACTATCAGTTTTGGGCCAGGACAACATGGTGGTGAGTACCTCAACAATTATGCATATGCCAATTATTATCAAGTTTGGAGGTATCACCCGAATTCTTCATGGAGCTACAATTATGAAGACCAATACTACGCTCCAAATCCAACATGCATACCAGAATTCTCATGGCAACCTCCATTACCACAAGAAGAAAAGTCAAATTTGGAGGAATTCTTGTCGAAGCTCATAGTAAACCAAGAGGAGAGGATGATGAGTCAAGAAATATTGAGCCATAATTTTTAGAACCGGATGGAACAACTCATCATTACTTCAACCCATGGTATTCAATACATGGATTCCAAAACTAAGATAGATAATTCAAGGTTGGAGGAATTGTTGTCCAAGTTCGTAGCATCAAATGAGGAGATGAGGATTAATCAAGAGATATCAATTCAAAATCTACAGAACCAGATGGATCAAATGCTCAAAGCCTTGAATAACTGTCCTCAAAATAATTGGTGTTATGACGAGGATTCCGAGATTGACGAAGTGCCCGAACTAAATATACAACTAGATGAGCCACAAGATGTTGAAAAAGAGTAGACACGTGGGAATAATGAAAACAAGGTCAGTGAAGAACTAACTATGAGTATCAACGATGATGAGCTGATGTTAGTAGTTCCCCAAGTGCCTCCTCCACCAAAGATCAAGGATCCAGTTAGATTTGCAAAACCATGCCCGCTAGGTAGTCATATCGTCGGCAATGCTCCTTGTGACGTAAAAGCGAGTACAACTTCGAAGCCATGGTGCGATGAGATGGAGAAGATAGAAGAAGAGACTGCTGTGTCTGACAAGCTTCAATACCCCAATGTGATCACAGACACAATGGAGAAAACACCTAGATGTTGGACGTTCTTGAATGGGATAATATGTTAAAAAAGTATGCTAGGTGACTTTAATTCGATAGCCATCACAAACGGAAACCTACCAAAAGTTTCATTATTTCCAATGGATGGAGGGTTCCTTAATTATCGAAGAGGAATTGGATAGTGCTGACAAGACAAAGTCAGGCTGAAAGACTGTAAATCAATCGCTAACTGGGAGGCAACCCAAGAATTTTTAGATTTATTTTCTTTATTAGTTTATTTAGTAGATAGGAATCAAGTTATTATATTTGATGGGTTCGACTTGGGTAAAATCTAGTTACGCACAACATGCAAGTATACATGGTCAACAAGTAATAAAGTGAAAGTAGAGTATCGTTCCCACGAGAAATTATTAATACAAATTACCAAATACTGAAACCAAACTAATTTTATTTAAACAATCAATTTAATGCTATAAATTAAATTATTTAATTAAAGTAATTCTAATTACCACTTATTAAAAATTAGATTATGGAGATTTAAAATCACAACTTCACTTATTGCTTTATTTAAATTAATACACTTCTCATCAATTAAGCTCACTTGTGATGTTGATAAGTGGATTTTATATACGCAATTCAATGTCCATTTCATGCTTATTTGTTGCTAAATCTTTGTGATTATGTTCATTTTTACTTGTTCTATGTTATTTCATGTGTAGAATGGTGGTTATAGCATTCAACGTTTATTTGGAGCTATTCGGTGTGATTTGAAGTCAATTTTAGCATAATTTGAGTATAGCATGAAGTTCAGCAAGTTATCTGGCAGAAGACAAGCCCGCCGGGACGGACATTATTAGCTTATACACCCTCGCCAAGGCGGGGGGTCTCAATTCCAGTTAGCAGGAAGGTAGCCCGCCGGGGCGGGGGGTCTTCATACGAGCTAGATAGAAAGGATGCTCGCCGGGGCGGGCTTATATAGTACTTGAACCCCCGTCGGGGCAGGGGGTGGAAAATCTGGCATTGTCCTGTTGTGATTGAACTTCTTTTTGGGCACGAATCTTAGCTATTTGTATGGCGATGTAACTCTATTTGATAGAGAATTCGACTGGGGCTTGGGTGTTGGATAACATATACTCAATGAACAACAATTAGACAACAGACAAGACATATTACGAAGATCTAAGCTCAGTTTTTGATAGCAAGCGTGGAGGAGTATTTCGAAGGGATTTTCAAGACGATTGCAGTTTTAGTCTACGTGAAGGGTGTTTTTCAATATTCTTTGTGTTAGATTATTATTTGTAATCTAAGGATGATTTCTATGATTTATTTAGTGTTTATTTTGTTAAGTATGAACTAATTCACTTTTTAGGCTTATGATGGATCTTTGAGTGAATTAATGATTTTGTAACTTTGATTTCCAATTTAATAAGCTATTTCCAGTTTATCTATATTGATTTGTGCTTGAATCTATGAATTGCCTGATCAACAATTCTTTGTGGAATTGGATGGAATCGAGAGAGGATATTCAAATCTAGACATAGTTGATATAACATGTGTTCATGATTTTGTGAATAGCTTAATCTTGATGAATGTTAAGGTAGAGATATGATTGACATCACATGTAATCAGATAGAGAACTTATTCTTAAACCTTCTTCAATTGTAATTCACATAGAGATATAGTGGGTTAGTTGATTAAGGTGTTTAACGGATTTCTATCTTAATTGTGAATTGACGTTAATACGGTATTAGTGCATCGAGATGTGGTTAATACTACGTTCGTGTTCTTGATTAATAAATTGGGATAGTGTATTGAATTGGAATAAAGGTGTTAAAATCAGAGTGAAGCTTAGGGTGAAATCATAAGTCTAATTCTCCATTAATTGTTTAAAATTCTAGATTTTGATATTTGTGATTATTCTGTGTTAGTTTAATTATTATTTAATTTAGATTCTTTAATTACAATTATTGAGTTGATTTGTTTAATAAAATTAGGGTTAATAGGAAATTGATAATTGTAAGTTAAGGATATTGCTAGGTAGTCTCTGTGGGAACGATACTCTACTTATCACTTTATTACTTGTTGACCATGTATACTTGCGTGTTGTGCGTATATAGATTTTACTCAACAGACGCCCCCAAAATAGATCCACACGACCCATTCTGAGTCGCCAGATATCATACTATAAAAATCAAATACAAATTTCATTTATACAACTATTGAACTGTCGTGCAGAATACGACCACAGTTAAACCGTGAGTTTTAATACAAATGTATGTAACTCTCATGGTTCCTTGACCACAACCTTACAATGGTACATTACATAAAAGTACAGTCAATAACTGTTTTAGAAATTTAAAATCTTTGGGAAGTGCTCAAGGAAACCTTCGTACATGGGAGGCCATGCATCTAGGTTATGATAGATATCATATGTCCACAGAATTATCCTTGGTTGACCCAATAGTCCCCAAAGAAAAACAAGAAGATTGCTATCATCTTCTTTCCAATGGTGAGTCTTCTCTTGACATATAATTATCTCTGTTGTCTCTAAGTGAGAATTATATTTCAAATAAACTCCAAGATTATATAGGTAGTGCTCGTAGATATACTCAGTAAGTGGATGTGCACAACCCTGTCTTATGATAACACGAGGTTGTATGTCATTAGACATCTTGTATGATAGTGGCAAAACACCATTCCAAAGTTGGGTTCACCTCACCCTATTCGGTTCACCAAAATTAAATATCAAATGACGTATACAATACGACACACTTATCTAAAGTTCTCAATAAAATTATTTCCATACTATTTAGGGAGAACTTCAACAGCTATAGACCACCGTTCTATTATCCTGTTACCCCTACCAATTTACTACACTTTTATTACACGAAAGGAATTGTGAAGCAAAAAGGGTGAGCACAACTAGCCCAGTAGAGAATATCATGACTAAAGATAATTTACATCATCAATAGCCTTTATAAGTAATAAATCAGAGATTTAGAACATATGGTAGATGATAAAACTTTTCAACCATAGTTACAGCGGAACGAGCAATCCATTAGAAGAGTCAAATAGACCATCGTGTCTATTATCTTCTCCATGTTAAAAGTCCACCAATAATGTTTTATCCTGTAACATCAATCAACAATTCCCCATCCCACAATCATATGAATAACTCATAATCATAATTGTGATTCTAAATTCCTCTTCGCACCCAGGACGAAGATAATTTTCATCACCTACCTTCACTTGAAACATCAAAAATCATGGTTATACCAAATCACAATTCTCGCCATAATCATACTAATAAATTCATCTTTTGCACTACTACCAAAGATATTCATTAACAATTTATTCTTTGCACTACATTGAAGACATACAACTGTATTTTAGAAGAGTCAAGTAGAGCATGATATCTACTATCTTCTACGAATTAAAAGTGTATTATTAACATGTTATCACTGAGACTCAGCTTAATAATTAATCCACAGCATCAAATCATCCCTGCTTTATGACCAAGGATATTCATTCGTATTACGACCACGAATTATCCATGCATTACGGGCCAAGGATATTCGTGTTTTCAACAATGATTATGATTATATCGAATAATCCCTGGTTATAATCATACCAACAACTGTCCATCAATGCACTACGGGCTAATGAGGACTTTTACCACATCATCTATAACATTACAGGTCATGATTATACCGAATGATCCCTGGTCATAATCATACCAATAAACAGTTCATCTATGCACATAAGCCAAAGATACTCATCAATCAATAGCTCATCTTTGCATGTAAGCCAAAGATATACAATTGTAAAACCAATAATCAACAGTCCATCTATGCGCGTAAGCCAAAGATGACTTTCATCACAATATAAACATGAGGATGATGACAATGATATAAGCATTAATCAAACGAAATCAAGTATAAATATTAAAGACGTTAAATTTATCCAAATATTATCAATCACTTAATAAATTCATAATCTAATATTATTAATATTATAAAAATATTTTACTCACTTCTTAAACTTATAAACAATTTATTTTAATTATTTACACTTTACCAAATAATGCATTTAATCATTCAAAAATGCCATACTCATAAGATTTCATCACCAATGATCAAATCACTCATCAGAAATCTGCATATACCTTATATAGGATTCCCAAGCCATAAAATCCTATTTTCCAATTTTGTTACATCACATAACATATTTAATTCATTTACTCATAACTAGTTCATTTTCATAAAAAATACCAAATCAGTCCCAAAAATATTTTTTTTCTGGGATTTAGCAGAATATAGTCCCATATTGAACATATATTTTTCTCAGAATTTTTAAAATTCATTTACTATTTTTCATATATTACAAACTGCCAATATTTAGACATTTATCATAAATTGTACTTTTGTCCAAAATTCCGAAATTTACAGGTATACTCTCATTATATACATGTACTTCCAATAAAAATTTCACTAATTTTGGAGTTAACCACAAGGAGTTATAAGGGTTTACTTTTAAAATAGTCTTTTCCTATAAAATTCATAACTCTTAATCTATACATCCAAAAATCGCCTTTTTTGGACACAATCTAGAAAACTCATCAAATTATCATTTCAAATTTTTCCGAAATTTTTGAGGTCGAAAAATTACGAAACCGCAAATGGATTTTTACCACCGCATGCGAATCCACATAGATGATCATTTCCACAATTTAATAAAGAATGAATACAAAGGATCATTCACCATGCATGCGGTAATCCACATAGACAGGTTATTCCAACAGAATAATAAAGAATGGAATAACAGAAGAATTCACCATGCATGCGGTAGTCCACATAGACATGTTATTCCAACAGAATAATAAAGAATGGAATAATAGAAGAATTCACCATGCATGCGATAGACCGCACAGACAGGTTATTCAAACAGAATAATAAATATTGGAACCAGGTCATGCGTAATCGCATGCATGTGATATTCCAATGTAATAATAAAGAATGGAACCAGTCATGCGTAATCCGCATGCATGTGATATTCCAATGAATAATAAAGAATGGAATAACGTAAAAATTTCACCACGTGTATGCGGTACTTAGATGACGAAAGTTATTCCAACATAATAATAAAGAATGGAATAACGAAGAAGAATTTCACCATGTATGCGGTATCTTGATAGACAAAGTTATTCCAACAGAATAATAAGGAATGGAATAACAATAGCTCTCTTCATGAATACGAAAGAAATAATACCCCTTACTATAATAATAATATCCCTTACCTTAGAAAGAAACTGGATACTAGAGTAGAGAGGTAGCAGACTTCTCTTCTTCTTTCTCTCTATAATTTCTCTCTATAATAATTGCTCTATAGCTTTAGCGAATTGGTGAGAAATGAAGGAAAAATGAGCTTCTATTTATAAGAAAATATAGTTTCGATAATTGCACGTTTTGGGACTCGAAATATTACAGTACAATACCTTCAACTTTTCTTTCATTTTTAATTTAGTCCTGCAAGTATTATCAAACTTGCACCACCTCACCTAATAGTAAATCATGTGAATCAATAGTTCAATGATGTGAATCAATAGTTATAATCATGTGAAAATACGAATTACAGTATAGTACCTCCATCTATACCTCCATTTTTAACTTAGTCATGCAAGTATTATCAATCTTGCACCACCTCCCCTAATAGTACATGAATGTGAATCAATAGTACACACATGTGAACAAATAGTTATAATCATGTGAATTAATAGCAATTAATTGCTCATTTATTCGATTAATTACCCGATTGGTCAATATAACCTCCAGACATCAATTATTATCGAAATAATTGTCGATTTCCACTAACACTAACAATCCCAACACAATGGAAATATTTTTCTCAAAAATTTCATTTTTGAAATTTCGACGTTTGATCTTTTTCTAAAAAAGTCAACTGTTGACTTTTTTGACCAAAAAGTCAGCCCCGACAAATTTTGTGTTTATAGTCTATTTCTACTAATTTCATCATTCCGGACTCAAATATCATGTCCGCGTCTCCAAATTCAACTCCGAACTCAAATTCAATTTTTTTAAATAACATTCATCATTAATATTATAACGCATAATATTTAACAACGTGTCGTTCCTGGAAAGAGGGGGTTTTCCGATAAGGATTTCTCCTTATTGGCGCGCAATTAGGTGACCAAACCTCTCCTTGACAGAACTTCTAGACATTGTCAATATTGCAAATAATAATATGAATAACTTTGTCATCTCAATTATTGATTTAATAATATAACATATTATGGAGATGATACCGTGACAACAATTGAATCAATAATATAAGAGATATGATGCAGCAATTACTGTAGCAATAATTGAGTATAAATGAGTGATTTCTTACTTAAGAATCAATAATCAATACCGTGTGCTACTATGCAATCACGCGTATTACTGTACTTTTACTACCAGGTAGTTCAACAGTTTAACGATAAAACTTTCGCCGTTATTTTTATAAAAAGATAATCCTGTCGTTTTCTAAATACGACAATACTTTCGTTGTGGGGTCCACCAATGATTGTGTCGTTGTACGAATATTTCCCGACATAAAGAATATTTAATAACAACTTGCTTACTTTGCAAAATTTTTAAATATCACCCTTAACTTTAACCTTTTATCAATTTAACTATTTACCAAAATAGAAAAATTGAATACTTTTATTTCATAAAATTCGGGATCTCACATCACTATTCTGAATTGTTAATCAAGAACACACAAGTAAATATAACCATCCCTCAGTGCATCATACTCAAATCAATTTAAATTCATAGATGATAGAATTAAGAAGAACACCTTAATTAACTAATTCATTATATCTCTATGCAAATTACAATTAAAAAGGATTTTAAGCACAAGTTCTTTTTCAGATTACATGTAATGTAAAGGTATATCTCTATCCTATACATAAATTATGTTTTCCAACGCCATGCAGAAAACACAATCACATGCTATTATGATCAGATCTAAATCTATAGTTCATCCCTCGAGTTCATATAGATTATCACGGTAATTGTTAGCTAGGCAATTAAGCAATTAACACAAATCATAATAGACAATCCAAGAATAATCACAATAATTAATAGAGAAGCATACTAAAAATAAACTATGCAATAAGCTCAATTGTAATCTTAAACAAACGATTTAGTTCATGATTAATGAATTAAAACCAAGAATCCACAATTGAATAAACATTAAAAGACAAAAATAAGAGTAGAGTGAAGAATAAATTTGTTGTCAGCAAATGTCCATCTTCCTCAAGCTCCTGCTCTTGATCTACAATGGTCTCCAAGTTGTTTCAATCTCCAAAACTAATAAGAACTAGGGTTTTATCCTAATCTACTATAATCTAATCTAATGGAATCCCACTCTCTAATCCTGGTGCTTTTCCTCCTTTTATATGCCTCTTCAATGTCTTTTAGTCCTCCTTAAAGTCCTTGAATAATCAGCCCGAACCAATCCTTCTTGAACTCAAATTCTAAATACTCCTTTTTCTTCCCGACACCCCTTGGGTAGAAATTTTTTTGTCTTAGCTAGGCCCTCCCCAACTAGAAGTACTCTTTTCTTAAAGTACCCCATTCTCAAGCGGGGTTTCCTTTCACATATTGCCCAATCCGTGAGGGTATGTCTCTGTAGTTCTATTTTTGTCTTTTGCATGCCATTTCTCGTCATAAAGCCACCATTGTACCACCATGCCTCGTATTGCATTCCTAAACATTAAAAAAATACAAAACAAGTAAAAACAAACTTAAATAGACAAGAAAAACACAGTTTAAGTCTGAATCAGAAGCCGATTCGTAAGTATGAAACCCACTCATCAAACTCCCCCTAACTTAAACCGTGCTAGTCCTCGAGCACAAAAAAAAATATAATACAATGCAATGGAATGCAACTAATCTACATGCCTATGAATCCAACAGTAATAAGAGAAATAATTCTATTCAACCACCCTTAGAGAAATTAAGTAAACATGATAATATATCATATTAAAACAAATCAGTAATTTCCCAATTAATCATCAAATCTTAAACTGTTATCACTGATATGGTGTGTGTGTGCTCAACAACAATGCTAACTGATATAAAATCAAATTTAACACATAATAGGTATCTTCGAAGGCATCATACAATGTAAACTCAAGAAATCCACAAATGAACTAGATTCGACTAAAATCAAACAATTTCCAATATCGAGAGTTAACATGGGATACTTATGCTTTATTTTCCAATAACGGGGGCTTTTTGCTCTTATTTCCCATTTTATTCTCTTTTTTAATATAATACTCATGGCTTATATAATTCTCATGGCTGTGCAATGTCTAATTCCCTAAGGCTTTTCAATGCTACCTTAACGAGCTTTCAAGCAACGAATCCCAAACCAATTAAGGCCTTAGGGCGCTAGGTGTAAAGACACTCCCTCGGGCTTACTTACTCAAGTAACAAAGGCCATGAAACTAGACAAGCCACGGTGTTTATATATATATATATATATATATATATATATATATATATATAGCTTATATACCCCAAAATTTTCCCCCAAACTTAGGTTCTTGTCTAACTTTAGCCATCACGGCATATTCATGTCATTCTTTCATTCAAACTAGCATTATCTTTTACAGTCCCATTATGTATCAATTTAAATTCAGTCGGTCAACATAGTTGTTCTTACTGTGCTATCCTTATTATACCGGTTTCAAATAGAAAAAGATTCGATTCATAATAAGAAATCACATCGAAGTTCTAATAATTAGTACTATACTTGTCTACTCAATTCCAGTTTCATCATTGGCCAAAATAGACTGTAACTATCTTAGTAGCTGGAATCATGCAAGATGAACTAAATGCAACATAAACACAATAAACTAACTAATATTTTTGTGATTTTTAAAATTTCCACTCTTTTTTTTCTTTTACTAAACTAATAAGAAACAAGAAACTAAATACATTAAAAACTATTATACTAAACTACTGTGCAAATGGAAACTACATGACATGAATGCTAACATATATGATATGAACTAAACATGAAAACTAACTAAACTAACATATGCAAACTAACATACATATGACATAACTAAATGCTAAAACATGAAACAATAAACTATAATAAAACTCCCCCAAACTTAACAAATACAATGTCCTCATTGTAAACATATTAAAATAAAAGAATAGAGAACTTCCCTGGATCCTACTAAGCTTGTGCTGGTGGTGGTTGTGGAACAAAGACTGAAAACTCCTCCACATCAGAATTTGAAGGAGGATACTGTGGCATGGGCTTAGGCTGGTGGCTTCCCTTTCCATAATCTTTTGCTTATTCATTGAGCCACCAATACCTGCAATGAAGAGAAACAACATGGATTAGAATAACACTTTGGATTTATAATAGAAATTAATAAGAAAATTAATTCCTAATATTTTGACAAACTAAAAGCAATAATTGCTTGAAAATTTGATTCCTATCTACTAAATAAACTAATAAGGCAAATAAATCTAAAAATTCCTGGGTTGCCTCCTAGTTAGTGCTTGATTTACAGTCTTTCAGTCTGACTTTGTCTTGTCAACGCTATCCAATTCCTCTTCGATAATTGAGGAACTCTCCATCCATCGGAAATAATATAACTTTTGTTAGGTTCCCATTTGTGATGGCTATCGAATTAAAGTCACCTAGCAAAATTTGTTTAGATAAGTTCACATTCAAGAACGTCCAACATCTAGGTGTTTTCTCCATTATGTCTGTGATCACATTGGGGCATTGAAGCTTGTCAGACATAACAGTCTCTTCTTCTATCCTCTCCATCTCATCGCACCATAGCTTTGAAGTTGTACTCGCTTTTACGTTACAAGGAGCATTGCCGACGACATGACTACCTAGCGGGCATGGTTTTGCAAATCTAACTGGATCCTTGATCTTTGACAGAGAAGGCACTTAGGGCACTAATAACATCAGCTCATCATCGTTGATACTCATAGTTAGTTCTTCACTAACCTTGTTTTCATTATTTCCATGTGTCTCCTCTTTTTCAACATCTTATGGCTCATCTAGTTGTATATTTAGTTTCGACACTTCATCAATCTCGAAATCCTTGTCATAATACCAATTGTTTTGAGAACAGTTGTTCAAGGCTTTGAGCATTTGATCCATTTAGTTCTACAGACTTTGAATTGATATCTCTTGATTAATCCTCCTTTCCTCATTTGATACTACAAACTTGGACAAAAATTCCTCCAACCATGAATTATCTGTCTTAATTTTAGAATCCATGTATTGAGGACTAAGGTTTGAAGTAATGATGATTTGTTCCATCTGGTTCTAAAAATTATGGCTTGATATTTCTTAACTCATCATCCTCTACTCTTGGTCTGCTATGAGCTTCGACATGAATTCCTCCAAATTTGAATTTTCTTCTTGTGGCAATGGAGGTGGACATAAGAATTCTGACATGTATGTTGGATTTGGAGCATAGTATTGGTCTTCATAATTGTAGCTCCATGAAGAATCCGGGTGATACCCCCAAACTTGATAATAATTGGCATATGCATAATCATTGAGGTAGTCACCACCATGTTGTCCTGGCCCAAAACTGACAGTGCATTGATTACTCGGATGATTCCCAGCACAATAATTACAAACTACCACTATCCTTCGAATACGTTGGGCTGCAATTGTTGCCTCCTTTTTGGTTTAACAAAATGGACTCTAACTCATGCAAGTATACACGGGTCAACAAGCAGTAAAGAGTAAGAAAGTGTCGATCCCATGGAGAAAGATGAAAGCCAAGCACTAATGAGCTTAATTTTAGAATGTGCATTTGTCAAATCCTCAAATTTTCAATCAATTAGTGATGTTAGTTTGTCAAAATTTTAGGAGTTAATTTGCTTATTAAGTTTTCTTATAATCCAAAGTGTTATTCTAATCCATTTTGTCATTCTTCATTGCAGGTATTGGAGGTTCAATGGATAGGCAAAAATTATGGAAAAGGAAGAAACTGCACATAAATCGAGGAAAATTTTTTAGAACAAAGCATATGGAATAACGCCGAGTGTTTATGTCACGACCACTGTCGTCGCCATCGCCACCATCACCTCAACCATAGCTAATTACAGGGAAGTCCTCTTATACTTACTGCTATATTCTCACAATGAGGGCATTGTAATTGCTAAGTTTGGGGGAGTTTAGTTTAGTTCTTTATTGCATGTTTAGTTTCATATTTATGTTATGTTATTTGTTTATTTTGCATATGTTGTCATGTTTAGTTTAGGTTCATTATGTTTGCATTCATATAGTACAACTGCATGAGTAGTTACATAGTAGTGTAGTTTGAATAACATTATATTCAGTTTCTTATTTTATCTAAAAAAATAAAATAAATAAAATTCAAAAATAGAAGTTAGTTACTATGTTCATCTTCAATTACAGTCTATTTTGGCCAATGATGAGATTGGAATTGAGTAGACAAGTATAGTACTGACTATTAGAGCTTTGATGTGATTTCTTGTTATGAATTGAATCTTTTTCTGTTTGAAACTGGTATAATAAGGATAACACAGTAAACATAACTTTGTTGATTGATTGAGTCTAAATTGATACATAATGGGACTCTAAAGGATAATGCTAGTTTGAATGAAAGAATGACATGAATATGCAGTGATGGCTAAAGTTAGACAAGAACCTAACTTTGGGGGAAAATTTTGGGGTATATAATCTATAAAAATATATATATATAAAAAATATGGATAAACACCGTGGCTAGTCTAGTTTCGTGGCCTTTGTTACTTGAGTAAGTAAGCCCGTGGGAGTGTCTTTACACCTAGCGCCCTAAGGCCTTCAGGGTTTGGGAGTCGTTGGTCGAAAGCTCGTTAAGGTAGCATTGAAAAGCCTAAGGGGATTAGACATTGCATAACCATAAAGAAAAAAAAGAGTGAATAAACAGGAATAAGAGCAAAAAGCCCCCATAATTAAAAAAATAAAGCATAAGTATCCTATGTTGACCCTCGATATTGGTAATTGTTTGATTTTAGTCAGATCTAGTTCATTTTTGGATTTCTTGAGTTTACACTGTATGCTGCTTTCTAAGAGACCTATTATATGTTAAATTTGATGTTATATCAGTTGGCATAGTTGTTGAGCACAGACGCACGATATCCGTGATAATAGTCTAAGATTTGATGATTGATGATGAATTTACTAATTGGATTTGATATGAAGTATTATCATGTTTAATTGATTTCTTTGAGGCCGGTTGAACAAACTTATTTCTGTCATTAGTGCTGGATTCTTAGGCATGTAGTTTAATTCCATTCCAATCCATTGCATTGCATTTTATTTTATTTTGTGCTCGAGGAGTAGCACGGTTTGAAGTTTGAGGGAGTTTGATGAGTGAGTTTTATACCTACGAATTGGCTTCTAATTCAGACTTAAATGGTGTTGATTCTGTATATTTTAGTTCATTTTTACTTGTTTTATGTTTAGGATTGCATTATGTGGCTTGGTGGAATAATGGCGGCAATACGGCTAAACTTGGCATCAAAAGGCAAGAATTGGTTACCATAGGAGTACCCCTCGTAAAATGAGCATGTTTACAAAGGAAACCCCACAGTGAGCAAATGTGCTTCATTAATACAAAAACCCCCGCCGGGGCTGGAGTACGGGTAGAAAAAGGAGTTTTTCAGAGTTTAAGTTCAAAAAGGATTGGTTCAAGGTTATTGATCGAGGACTTCCAGGAGGATTAAAAGACATATGAAGAGGAATATAAAAGGAGGAGAAATGCAAGTATTGAGAGAGGATTCCACTAGATTAGATTATAGTAGATTAGGAAAAAATCCTAGTTCTTATTAGTTTTGGAGATTGAAGATCAAGAGCAGGAGCTTGAGGAAGATGGAGATTTGCTGACAACAAATTTATTCTTCACTCTACTCTTATTTTTGTCTTTTAATGTTTATTCAATTATGGATTCTTAGTTTTAATTCATTAATCATGAACTAAATCTTTTGTTTAAGATTACAATGGAGCTTATTTCATAGTTTATTTTTAGTATGCTTCTCAATTAATTATTGTGATTATTCTTAGATTATCTATTATGGTTTGTGTTTATTGCTTATTTGCTTAGCTAATAATTACCGTGATAATCTATATGAACTCGAGAGATGAATTATAGATTTAGATATGATCATAATAGCATGTGATTGTGTTTTCTGTATGGCGTTGAAATACATAATTTATGTCTAGGATAGAGATATACATATACATCGCATGTAATCTGAAAAAGAACTTGTGCTTAAAATCCTCTTTAATTGTAATTCATATAGAGATATAGTGAATTAGTTAATTAGGGCGTTATTCTTAATTCTATCATCTGTGGATTTAAGTTGATTTGAGTATGATGCATTAAGAGATGGTCATATTTACTTATGTGTTCTTGATTAACAATTCAGAATAAAGAGCTTAATTGATGAGAAGTGTATTAATTAAATGAAGCAATAAGTGAAGTTGTGATCTTAAATCTCCATACTCTGATAGTTAATTAGTGGTAATTGGAATTAGTTTAATTAAATAATTTAATTTATAACATTAAATTGATTATTTAAATAAAATTAGTTTGATTAAGAGTTGGTATTTGGTAATTTATATTAATAATTCCTCGTGGGAACGATACTCTACTTTCACTTTATTACTTGTTGACAACGTATACTTGCGTGTTGTGTGTAACTAGATTTTACCCAACAAAAAGCCACAGATTAGAAATCTAGGCCAAATTGGTAAATATAAATAAATATATATATATATATATATATATATATATATATATTAAAGCGGGAAAAGCCACAGATTTGCAATCTAGGCAAATTTAATACATATATATTGTAATGGCCCCAAATCCGGGTCCTAAATCACCACGGATCTGGTATACTATTTCTATAACTATTGCAGAAGATAGAAATATAAATTGTTTATACATTAAACTTACACACTTTTCCCCAAGGTCGAGAACCTTCACATAATACATTTCTGTTACAAATCTAACTTCACACATAGTCCCAAGATGAACTTAGCTTTGTCTTTTCCTTGTATCCGACACATTCGTCCTAATCTGCAATGTTTATCATGATATAGCAAGGGTGAGCATAAGTTTGCCCAGTAAGTTTAAGTTTATTTGAGGATATGTCATGATTGAAAGAATTTGAATAATAGTTGGCTAACATTCAACAATATGGTTGTGAATGAGCATGAACAAATTTTATAACTGAACGACCAAGTCAATAGGAATTGAATGGTCAAGGAAAAAAACATGAACATAGCAATTATATCTGGATCGAATGGTAATGAAGGTGATCATCTTTTCATACCTGATGAACACATGCATTATTTGCACAGAAATCTATTCAACAATTCATAGACATGGTAATCAAAAATGATTAGCCATAATTATAATTGAATAATACAACTCGAGGTCGAGTTAAGAAAAACTTGCACAATAAATAAGTATAAGAAACTTGCCTGTTTGGTCGATTACTGTTACGCAATTTATTAAGATTTGACTGAAGACCTAATATATAAATAATATCGATATATAAATTAGAATAATATCATCATAGTATAATACTATTATATATAATCATAGAATAACCTAAACACATAACACATAACCCTATCAATTTACAAACTACCTAAGACTCGGTATCAAGTCAAACTATTTTAGTCTGAGTTGAAACCAACACAAATATTGACATCCCGACGGCCTAGTCGGATAATTATCGAGTTTAAGTTCAATTAAACTCTGCCTAAACACTTAACAATTATCTTAGATAATTTTATTATCAGTCAAAATAATTTTCAGATAATTATTACCATTTATCATGAATTTTTAATCATTAATATTATTTTTATATGATTTAAATACTTTAATATCATATATTATAAGTTTTTCTTGAACATAAAAGTCAAATACCAATCCAACAACCCAGATTTGGAATCCAGCAAGCTGGATTCAAAATCCAAAATCTAGATGGCCAATCCAGCAAATTAAACTGCAATCCAGCAAACTGGATTCAACATATTTTCAATTCAGAAACTGTTTTTCAATCCAGCCAGCTGGATTCATCAGATTTTTCAATCCAGCAAACTGGATATCAAATCCTTTTTATAAAAACACCAAATCAGCTTATTATATTTCTATCCTTTGTCCAAACACATATACATATATTTCATACACAAAAAGTATTTTTCCATAATTTTCCAACTTCCTTTAGTATTTTTTCAAAAATCATTTTTAGTATGTAGCTTAAGAAATTAGCCCTATCATGATTAACTACAGAAATTCCCATCTCTTAACACAATATTTTACGTGTTAACGTGAGCCTCCAGTTTAAATTTCGTGGCCATCGGAGTTATAGAACTCCGGTTATAGCCGTTTTTGTCAGAAAATCGTAAAACTTGAAATAGTCATAACTTGGTCATTTTAAGTCGGAATGAGCTCATTTTTGGACAGGAGCTACTTAATACCATATATTTTCATGTCCCAATAGGCCGGAATTTATTTCACAAATTAAGTGGCCAAAAATTCCCTTTTAAATTTCTCGGCAGTAGCTTTTTGTCATTTTGCAGTTTTTGACTCCTTTTCTAAAATCAGTCCATACAGAAATTTAAAACTCCTTTTTTAGTGATTCCACTTGGATAAGCTATAAAACTCATAGATCAAACTCTAGGACTTGACCACACTCAAAATTCGAAATATAATAGGAGATATGGTCATTTGTATTTCGTGTTTCATGTTCACAAAAATTTGATTTTTAATACTTGGTGTCTTCTAAGAAAACTTTCATGTTTTCACATAACAACCAACATAACTCATCATAACACTTACTAATACCTCATATACCTATGATTCTACCATGGTACATGATTTATTTCATCAAATAATCATCAAACACAAGATTAAACACCATCAAGGCTAAGAAAAATTAGGATTTTCTACATTTTGAAAAACCTAGTTTCTATTTAATACTTTAGATCTAACTTCGAACACACAAGATGGATAGATCCACACATAAAACACTCTAAATCATGTAGATCTAAGATTTTTGAATTTTGAAACCTTTGATCTTTATTCCATCAAAATAACTTAAATAAAAGGATAACTTAGGTTTGGTTTTATACCTTTGATTTCTTGACATATCTTTTTCTTTCAAACTATGTGATGGATCTTGAATGGCATGAAAGATCAAAATCTTCTCTCCTTCTCCTCTCTTGGAGCTGCCAAAATATGATAACTCTCTCTCTTTCTCTCTATTTGATTTCATTAGATAACTTGGAAGTACTAGAATGAGAGAGAAATGAAATGGTTTTTGTGGTGTAGAAAAAAATGTGTAGATATATTTTGTATATCTCACATTGATCTCCCATCAACTCTCTCTTTCCTTCTCTTTCTCAATCATTATAAGATTGCTTTCACTTTAGCTTAATGTGTTGGTTAAATAAAAATTGGACACCTAAGGAGATTTGGTAGGAGTTGGTAACCAAATGTTGAAAAATCTAATAAGTCACTTGCTAATTCTCTACAAAATGGTCGGATACTCCTCCCATATTCCTTGCTCTTTCTCTCTCTCACTAAGCACTAAATAAATATGTGGAAGATTTTTGAACAAGGTGGCTTCATAAATAAATTGACAGATAGGGGGAGTTAGTAGGAGTTGTTGAACAACTAAAGTAAACAAATAATTACCACACATGCTCAATCTCTCCTTCTCCCATCCGGCCAAGTGGCCTTAGTTTTTCCAAGTTTGATTTTTGTTTTATGTAATATTTAATATATCAAATGACTAAAATGCCCCTCTCCCATTGGGCTAAATGTTGGGCCATTATTTTAATTCTTTTGGGCTTTCAAATCTAGTTTCTTTGGCCATAACAAATAACATATTCCAACACTCTTAATAATACTATTCCATAATTATTTAATTAGGGTTTTCATTTCTCAATTATAACATAAATCCTTACTCATGCACATTTATTTCCTTAACCCAATTAGACTTGCTATAATTAGGTTATAAAATTAATTAATTGAGATGTATAAAATAAATCTCTTAGAATTAGTATATATTTTATATACTAATATTCTCCCGTATCATAACCTTTAAGTTATCCAATTTTTCATTCCTAATATATATAATTAGAGTACCCTAGTTTCTTTTATTTGTTTATATAATAAACAAATAAAAACAAACACATAATATTCATATTCATTACTCACATAACTTTTAACCATTAGGGTTTTATACTTAGCATTAGGGTTCACAAATTAGGGTTTCATATAAATCGTAAGAATTTTCTAACTGAACGTTGACATTCTAAATATAATAGGGTTTGGATACTAATAAAATTTATCTGGTCAACCCTTGACCCTTAACCACATTCTGTGCAAATATAATACAGAACATATTCACTTATATCCTTAATCCTGAATAATTCACCAAAAGATTTTGAAATCCTTAAAATTCTTTCTCAAAAATTTCAAATCCATTCACTTATTTTCTGTCTAGGTTTGTTATTCAACCTTTAATCCATCATTTAAGATTTAAATAATTTCCTAAGTTTTTAGGTTGTCACATTCACCCGTTCTTTTAAAAATTTCATCCCCGAAATTTACCTTACATCTTACACCTTAAACCATTCCCATTCATTCACAGCATCACATGCTACATAATACATTCCTCACAAGAGTAAAAATTTTAAAATATTGCTGAAGAGTTGTATAGACTATTGTCTATCATTTTCGCAAAGGTTTTATGGAAATTCATCCGCAAACCGTCTTACCCTGAAGACATAGAGGGTGATTAGCCCGATATGCCCAGTACTGGCCCAGTAATACTGGTTTAATCTGTTTCTCATCACTACCATAGGCACAAAATTTTTACCTCAGTCTTATTGGATTCCGCACGAAAATAATTTGGTTCAGGATTTTTTTGTCAATGAACACTTAGAGTTTTCATAAACATTAGTCTAGCTGAATCGAATAGCGTAGACTCATATCAATAATCAATTTCAATCAATTTACGAATATGTATAGCCAAACGCCGTTGACAAATTAAAATTTTGAAAATATTTTTGAGAATGACGTAATGATGCCGTACTGTATTAACAGTCCGTTTGAGGATGCCGTCATTGTATGACTTTGTCATAACACATTATACAATAGTGGAATAATGATTTTTAGATCGAATTCACACTAAGTATTCCTGTATTTATAATACTATCAACTTTTTATCATCTCTGCACCAGGTTACATGGTACATAAGCGATAAATAAAAATATATTTTGATATTTCAAATCATTATCGTCTAGCTGAAACAAGTAGCATAAACTATTCTTTAAACCGCTCAAAAATAATTACAAATATATATATATATATATATATATATATATATATATATATATATATATTTTCAAAAGCACATAATGCGTATTTAACTTGATGTCAAAATTTCAAAGTCTAGCATAGCTAGGAGTTTTGGAAAACTTATGTCTCCACTAATAATCATTTACTTAAACAGTCTATCTATTCCTATAGTCCTTAATACTCCATTCACACAAATCTATACCCAGTTCGTCCAACCACACTTATGAGTTCATGAACTTTCCACAATCATATGAGTTTAAGAACTTGTCCTAGTCAGACCTTTGTCGTCCATTCGTTGAGGGGTTCATAAACATTTCATATAACTATAAGTCATGAACGTAACATAAGTATGAGTTTTAAGAACTCGTACTTAACCTTATATCCTCTACCTATAACCTATCTATTTGTTATACATATAAGAAATGAATCACCCTCTTAACATGCATATAACAAATAGCGCGACACAAACATCCCCACTTAATCCTAACTCCCTTCTCAATACGAATTTCATTCAACTCGTATTCATAATCCTTTCCTGAATCTGTACCAATTCATAGTACAACAGACACAACAATCTTGTTGTAAACTTTTCAATCATTAGATTGATTCTTTTCCCATACTATAACCTTGTCAGATCATGGGGTGATCTCATCATATATATTACGATTCATTTCTATACTATGATCGTTTTGTTTTACTATCTCCTATCCCTGTACTTTTAGTCTTTTAGACTCGATTTACTCATTACTATTGTTCACCTTTATTATCAGAGTTAGGGAACTCTGTATCTTTATAACTTGCCGAGATTCGTCTTTGAATCATACCGATCAACTAACTCTATGTGAGTTAGATCTTATCCTAATCACTGCGGTTATTGGTCTCAGGTATTCCTACCTAAGGTTCATAACCAACAACTTTGATACCAACTGTAATGGCTACAAATCCGGGTCCTAAATCACCACGGATCTGGTATACTATTTCTATAATTGTTGCGGAAGATATAAACATAAATTGTTTATACATTAAACTTACACACTTTTTCCCAAGGACGAGAACCTTCACATAATACACAATTCATATCCTATCTAACAAACATTGTTATTATAATACATATCTGTTACAAATCTAGCTTCACACATAGTCCCAAGCTGAACTTGGCTTTGTCTTTTCCTTGTATCCGACACATTCGTCCTAATCTGCAATGTTTATCATGATATAGCAAGGGTGAGCATAAGTTTGCCCAGCAAGTTTAAGTTTATTTGAGGATATATCATGATTGAAAGAATTTGAATAACAGCTGGCTAACATTCAACAATATGGTTGTGAATGAGCATGAATAAATTTTATAACTAAACGACTAAGTCAATAGGAATTGAATGGTCAAGAAAAAAAATATGAACATAGCAATTATATCTAGACTGAATGGAAATGAAGGTGATCAACCTTTCATACCTGATGAACACATGCATTATTTGCATAGAAAGCTATTCAACAATTCATAGACATGGTAATAAGAAATGATTAGCCATAATTATAATTGAATAATACAACTCGAGGTCGAGTTAAGAAAAACATGCATAATAAATAAGTATAAGAAACTTGCACTATATTTCGATTAGATTCATTACATGCAATTTATTAAGCTTTTATTCAAGACCTAATATATAAATAATATCGATATACAAATTAGAATAATATCATCACAGTATAATACTATTATATATAATCATAGAATAACCTAAACACATAACACATAACCCTATCAATCTACAAACTACCTAAGACTCGGTATCAAGTCAAACTATTTTAGTCTGAGTTGAAACCAACACAAATCTTGACATCCTGACGGCCTAGTCGGATAATTATTGAGTTTAAGTTCAATTAAACTCTGCCTAAACACTTAACAATTATCTTAGATAATTTTATTATCAGTTAAAATAATTTTTCATAAGCTCGTAAAAATTTTTAGATAATTATTATCATTTATCTTGAATTTTCAATCATTAATATTATTTTTATATGATTTAAATACTTTAATATCATATATTATAAGTTTTTCTTGAACATATATGTCAAATACCAATCCAGCAACCCAGATTTGGAATCCAGTAAGCTAGATTCAAAATCCAATATCTACATGGTCAATCCAGCAAACTAAACTGCAATCCAGCAAACTGGATTCAACATATTTTCAATTCAGAAACTGTTTTTCAATCCAGCCAGCTGGATTCATCAGATTTTTAAATCCAGCAAACTGGATATCAAATCCTTTTTATGAAAACACCAAATCATCTTATTATTTTTTTATCCTTTGTCCAAACACTTATACATATATTTAATACACAAAAAGTATTTTTCCATAATTTTCCAACTTCCTTTAATATTTTTTCAAAAATCTTTATTAGTGTGTAGCTTAAGAAATTAGCCCTATCATGCTTAACTACAGAAATTCCTATCTCTTAACACAATCTTGTACGTGTTAACGTGAGCCTCCAGTTTAAATTTCGTGGACATCGGAGTTATAGAACTTCAGTTATAGCCGTTTTTGTTGAAAAATTACAAAAATTAAAATAGTCATAACTTGATCATTTTAAGTCGGAATGAGCTCATTTTTGGACAGGAGCTACTTAATACCATATATTTTCATGTCCCAATAGGCCAGAATTTATTTCACAAATTAAGTGGACAAAAATGCCGTTTTAAATTTCTGGGCAGTAGTTTTTTATCACTTTGTAGTTTTTGACTCCTTTGCTAAAATCAGTCCATACAGAAATCTACAACTCCTTTTTCAGTGATTCCACTTGGATAAGTTAGAAAACTCATAGATCTAAGTCTAGGACTTAACCATACTCAAAAATTCAAAATATAATAGGAGATATGGTCATTTGAATTTCGTGTTTCGTTTTTACAAAAATATAATTTTTAACACTTGGTGTCTTCTAAGAAAACTTTCATGTTTTCACATAACAACCAACATAACTCATCATAACACTTACTAATACCTCATATACCCATGATTCTACCATGATACATGATTTATTTCATCAAATAATCATCAAACATAAGATTAAACACCATCAAGGCTAAGAAAAATTAGGATTTTCTATATTTTGAAAAACCTAGTTTCCATTTCATACTTTAGATCTAACTTCTAACACACAAGATGGATAGATCCACACATAAAACACTCTAAATCTTGTAGATCCAAGATTTTTTAGTTTTGAAACCTTAGATCTTTATTCCATCAAAATAACTTAAATAAAAGGATAACTTAGGTTTGGTTTTATACCTTTGATTTCTTCACATATCTTTTTCTTCCAAACTATGTGATGGATCTTGGATGGCATGGAAGATCAAAATCTTCTCTCCTTCTCCTCTCTTGGAGCTGCCGAAATATGATGGCTCTCTCTCTTTCTCTCTATTTGATTTCATTAGATAACTTGGAAGTAATAGGATGAGAGAGAAATGAAATGGTTTTTGTGGTGTAGAAAAAAATGTGTAGATATATTTTGTATATCTCACATTGATCTTCCATCAACTCTCTCTTGCCTTCTCTTTCTCAATCATTATAAGATTGCTTTCACTTTAGCTTAATGTGTTGGTTAAATAAAAATTGGACACCTAAGGAGATTTGGTAGAAGTTGGTAACCAAATGTTGAAAAATCTAATAAGTCACATGCTAATTCTCTACAAAATGGCCGGATACTCCTCCCATATTCCTTTCTCTTTCTCTCTCTCATAACCACTAAATAAATATGTGGAAGATTTTTGAACAAGGTGGCTTCATAAATAAATTTACACATAGGGGGAGTTAGTAGGAGTTGTTGAACAACTAAAGTAAACAAATAATTACCACACATGCTCAATCTCTCCTCGTCCCATCCGGCCAAGTGGCCTTAGTTTTTCCAAGTTTGATTTTTGTTTTATGTAATATATAATATATCAAATGACTAAAATGTCCCTCTCTCATTGGGCTAAATGTTGGGCCATTATTTTAATTCTTTTGGGCTTTCAAATCTAGTTTCTTTGGGCCATAACAAATAACATATTCCAACACTCTTAATATTACCATTCCCTAATTATTTAATTAGTGTTTTCATTCCTCAATTATAACATAAATCCTTACTTATGCACATTTATTTCCTTAACCCAATTAAACTTGCTATAATTAGGTTATAAAATTAATTAATTGAGATGTATAAAATAAATCTCTTAGAATTAGTATATATTTTATATACTAATATTCTCTCGTATCGTAACCTTTAAGTTATCCAATTTTTCATTCCTAATATATATAATTAGATTACCCTAGTTTCTTTTATTTTTTTATATAATAAACAAATAAAAACAAACACATAATATTCATATTCATTACTCACATAACTTTTAACCCTTAGGGTTTTATACTTAGCATTAAGGTTCACAAATTAGGGCTTCATATAAATCGTAAGAATTTTCTAACTGAACGTTGATGTTCTAAATATAATAGGGTTTGGATACTGATAAAATTTATCTGGTCAACCCTTGACCCTTAACCACATTCTGTGCAAATATAATACAGAACATATTCACTTATATCCTTAATCCTGAATAATTCACCAAAAGATTTTGAAATCCTTAAAATTCTTTCTCAAAAATGTCAAATCCATTCACTTATTTTATGTCTAGGTTTATTATTCAACTTTTAATCCATCATTTAAGATTTAAATAATTTCTTAAATTTTTGGGTTGTCACACACACACACACACACACACACACATATATATATATATATATATATAAATATATATATACACATATACATACACACACACACATATGCACTCTGACCAATGCGCTGTCCGCTCGAACCTTCATAACTTTCAATCCAGGAAGACGGGTCCATGACCAGATCTTTGAGTCTTTACAGTCCGTCCTTTGAGCTGGTTTTTACTCGGGATTGACGTCATGGTTCTACATTACCTTCATGGCAATGATTTGACTTGATTTGATGTTGATTTGGAAAAATGACTCTTTTTTCCTCTTGGGTTGGTTTCGGGCTTGACGTGGCGACATCTATCTTCTTCAGGGTTATCTCCGAGGTTTTACTGCTAGTGCCTCCTATCTGTATTCAAGGTTATTTCTGAAGTTAATTTGATGATTTCCTTGGGTTATCGCCGAGATTTAATTTAATCTTCTGGGGTTGTCACCGGGGTTTGACTTGATCTCCCAAGGTTGTCGTCGGGATTTGACTTGATTTTCCAGGGTTGTCACCGGGGTTTGGCTTGATCTCCCGGGGTTGTCGCTGGGGTTTGGATTGATCTCCCGGGGTTGTCTCCAGGGTTTGGCTTGATTTCCCGAGGTTGTCATCGGGGTTTGGCTTGATCTACTAGGGTTGTCATAGGGGTTTGTCTTGATGATTTTGACTTTCAAGGTTGTTTCTGGAAGACAAAAGATGATTCTACCCTCCTGCATGGTTAATAATAGGAATGCAAAATTTTGAATTTTTATAAATGCCCCTTTTTATCATGTTTATGCAATGAAATGGAATGAACATGATAAATATTACTAGACACTTGAAATATGACAAGATTAAATGATGCCATGCAATGCAACATAATATGATGTTATGGACTTTGAACATTTTTGTTTGGAGTTACTTCCAACGGTATTCTATCCCTAACTGTTCCCACAATTTCTATTGGGTATGGAGTTGTCAATGATGGTTTCCACTGAACTGTCTTAATGTCTACTCAAATGGTAGTTTACATAGCCTTTCATCACCGAACTTTCTCGATGCCTACTCGAATGGCAATTTGCAAAGCTTTCATCACTGGATCTTTCTCGATGCTACATTGGGTTGAAACCAATTATTTAAAATGTTCGTCAATGCTATTAAGACTGATTCGACGACATATTGTAGAGATGTTTTCAAGATCCCCATTGGGGAGATTTTTCTATGGCTGATACCTAAATTCGACGTTGGTGTTGTCACTAATGTTCTTTATCTTCAGATACACTTTCTGACTTTACCTCCTTTCGGGATGTTTCTCTTTTGATGAGTGACCTCATTTGGGATTCCTGATGTCTATTCGGATGATAGTTTACACCGGTTTACATCAGTGGATCCTTCCCGATGCTATGCTAGGGTTGTCACCAATGATTTAGATTCTTATCTAGTTGACGCCGATGTTATTGTCGGGGATAGAGCTTATAATGTTAATTTCCAAAACATCCTTCCCATGCCTAGTCAAATAGTAGTTTACAATGGTCTGGAAATCATAGAACCTTCATGGTGCCTTGACTGGGGATTTATATAACATATTCCATCATCGGTCCTCCTCGATGAAGATAATTTTCCACGATTTTCATCATTGGATCTTTCCCGAAACTTTGCTGGAGTTATCGCTAATGGTTTGCAATATCAGACACTCTGACCTTCGTTGAAGCATTTCTCAACAGCTTACTTCACTGGATATTTCCTGATGCTACGCTGAAGTTGTCGCCAACGGTTTGCAATATTAGACACTGTGACCTTCGTTGAAGCAGTTCTCAACGGCTTACATCACCGGATCTTTCCTGATGCTATGTTGGAGTTAACGCGAACGGTTTGCAATATTAGACACTCTGACCTTCGTTGAAGTAGTTCTCAATGGCTTACATCACCGGATCTTTCTCGATGCTACGCTGGAGTTGTCGCCAACAGTTTGCAATATCAGACATGCCTGATATCTCTACTGGGGGGTATCTTTCTAATAAGTTATACCCTTAAACAAATCTGGATATTTTGACGCATTCAAGACTAACGTTTCATGACACCGGACCTTCCCAATGCTTTGACAAGGGAAATTTTCAACAATCTCTATCATCGGCTTTCTAAACCCCACATTAGGGTTAATACCAATGACTTACATGAAGATTTTCTTTCATCAAAAGTTTGGTACCTGAATTTAGGGTTTCAAGCTTTTTATGCTCAATCACGTAGAACCTTTTTCCCTGATTGAATTTTTTAGCTTTCGGGAACTCTGTTGTAACTCAAATTTTATCAAGCTGGAGGCAGTGGGGACCACCCTCGTGATCATGAGTGAACCCCTGATTCTTGCCGTGGGTTGACTCATGCTCTCGCGAGTATATTTAGTCCCCCCGTTCCTTTTATAAGTCCTTTTCAACTTGAACTGTATAGAAAATCCAAAAATTCTTCTTCGGATCTACTGAGTTCGAGCTACTTTTTGTAAAATCTATCACCATACAATCGTTCCGCACAACTCTGGTAACGTCTTCATATTTTATTTTTAAGTTTTGGTCGTTAGAACATTAGATTTCATATAGAATGCTTCTAAACACAATATAGCGAATATACATGCTCATATGACTTGATAAAAATTATTAGACTTAGTAAATGCTCATATTTTACCATGCTGAATGTATTGATGTAAAAAAACTAATTTCTGATACAGTCATTTAGCACCCTTTTTTGCTAGTTTATTTATCGTATTTGAGGACAAATAAGCATGGATTTTCCAAAAAAATGCACATGGTTATTTAGTTAGCCATTGTGACTTACTTTTAATGTTTAATATCTATATCTTTGATATTGGGTCGGTGTGCTACTGAATGGCCACCTAGTCATGCGTATGTGCATGTGGATAGTCCATTTTACAAAGGAGACTCTGGCGAAATTTTTTCATGAGCCTAACAATTTAATGAACATGCAATTTTAACTCTACTGGGATGTTTGTTAACTTAATTCATGCTTTAGGACTTAAACTAGGTATGAAGTAATGATTTAACTTTAATAAGCTTCAAGTTAAAAACTTACCTCACCCTTTCTGAAGTGATTTGGAGATTTTGTTCAGGTTATAAATTCAGATATACTGATCAGCTCTCGCAGGGTCTCCGCACGTGTGAGGAAGAGAGCTTCTGATGTCCCTCATCCTTTTCCAGCCTGGAAACCTCATCGGTTGATTGAGTAAGTGATTCATCCTATTCGGGTTGATAGGCTAGATGCCGGGGACGAGGAGGAGGATATTCTTGTTGTGGACCCCGCTCCTTCTTCTTCTACTACCCCGCATCAAGAGCTTCCAGCTATCAGTGTGATGATTCCATATCTTTTGGAGGATTTGAGAAGCTACCCTTCGATCTATCTCCATGCTAATGAGGTAATATAAGCTTTTGTTCTAGATTTTCTTCCTTTTCCCACTTTCGGAACAATGGCTTAATCTTGATTTGTAATTTGATGCAGGTTCTTGATTTTACTTAGCCTAGGGGGAACTAGTTTAGTATTCATTTCTTGTACCAGACACTTCATCCGGAGTACCAGGCCATCGTTCACTCTTGGGGTTTCAAGGCCTTCTTCTTTATTCCTTCCCGTCGCTGCCCTTGGGGTTATCTGCAGGCTTTATCCAAGCGTTGGTTCCACCAAACTCAGTCTCTCCATTTATTGGACTATGAGGTGATGATCACACCCATAGACCGGCGGTTCATCACGGGGTTGGAGTTTATAGGGGAATCGGCGCCTTTAGTTGCTGACATTTCACCGGCTATAATTCGATCCCTTTTGGGAGTTGCTGGAATGACCCTCAAGGGTCGGACCATCCGCTCTAGGCCCTTGAGTGTGGATACCACGAGTGGGGATTTGATTGAACCTGTTCCTGCTGATCAGAGGGTTAGAGATCTCATTCTTCAGCGATTGTTCTTGGTCATCATTAGGGGTTGTATCCTAGCAAACAACTCCTTGACGGTCTCTTTTTCTTTAGTTAACGCCACTCGTGATGTGGATCGCATCAGGGATATTGACTAGGGCTCATTCACCTTTGCCTATTTTCTTCGTGGGATGCGCCTACGGTCAGAGGGCGTGATGGAGACTTGGCTAAGCTTTTACCCATTTCTGCTAATGAGTAATTTTCTTTATCTCCTAATTTCTTCTATTCGGGGAATCAATCTTCATAATTGATGACATTTAATCTTTTTATTTACAATTTTGGGCTTATGAGAGGCTTCCTTGACTTGTCCCAGTTACTACATTAGGTTTGGTGACCTATCCATGAGGACGACGCTGGCACCACTCCACTTTGGCAGAGGTTCCCGTAGCAGAGCGGTTTACTCATTCTCAGTTACTGTTGGAGTTGTTGACTGCCGATGTCATCACGTGGTTTCCCTACACTGAGGATCATTTTATAGTAGGTTTTGAGGGTGGCTTTTCGACCAGGGTTGAGTATGTATTATCCATTTGTTGGATCCCTCTCTTGATTGATGGAGGTTGGGAGCTCTACTTGGGAGAGCGTACTATTAGGAGCATCACAAATGAGATTCGTATTCCATTCTTTCCTCGTGCTAGATGACATTGGTCTTTATCTCAAACAGTCACCGAGATTCCCCTAATGGGTTTAGATGGCTTTACATTATCAAAGGGTCCTTACACTCAGGATGCCTTCCATCGCTGGTGGACTCCTCGTACCATTGGAGCTCAGACCTGTGCCACTCTGTCTGAGGTACGAGCATCTCTGTGATGGCTTTAATCTTGGTTGGATCTGGTTAAATACTTTTGTGGCTTACTAGAAATCTTAACAAATTTTTGGACTTGACACAGAAAGCACACTTAGCCGGGTTCAACTTCAAGTTATATTTGCAGAGCCGGTTGAATTTAACGATGATATCATCCACGTAAGCCTCTATCTCCTTATGCATCATATCATGGAATAGGTCCATCACGGCTCTTTGATATGTGGCACCAGCGTTGGTAAGGTCGAAAGCCAACCTTCGATAGCAGAAAGTTCCTCAGGAGGTGATAAAGGAATTTCTCTCCCTATCCTCCTCAACAACCATGATTTAATGGTATCCGGCAAAATAATCCACAAATGAGTACATGCCAAATTATGTCGTATTGTCAATCAGAATGTGGATGAAAGGTACTGGGAAGTCATCTTTGAGACTAGCCTTGTTCAGGTCCTTGTAATCCACGCATACTCGTACATTTCCTTCGGGTTTAGGCATGGGAACTACATTGGACAACCATTTAGGGTAAGTTGATACCATGATAATACCTGTTTTGAATTGTTTGACAATTTCTTCTTTAACTTTTAGACTCCACTTAGGTTTTAGTCTTCTTAGTTTTTGTTTGATTGGCTTGAACCCCTCTTTGATGGGCAGTCGATGAATGACTATATGAGTGGACAATTCAATCATGTTCTCATGAGACCATGCGAACACATCCTTGAACTGGGTGAGGAGTCTAATCAGGTGTTTCTTTTGGCTTGGGGTAGGGTCATTCCCAATTTACAGTTCTTTGGGATTTTTTGAGGTTCCGATATTGACAAGGGTGGTTTGTTCGAGGTTTGGTTTGAGTTTGTCTTTGACCCATCCTTTGATTTAATTGGCACCTCATTGTCCTCCATCTCCTCTTGATCAATTCCCATCAAGTCAAAGTCCAATTTTACATCATAGTTGTAGTCACTGTTGAGATTTGGCGATACATCAACAAGGCTAAACAAATCCAACTTTGGAAACCTGAAAACAAAAGGCTTTTACATTAATATATGCAATTGTTTGACAATACAAAGCATTAGTAAAAGCATGAAAAAAGTAGACTGCTAGCACTAAGGAACAAAAGAAATATTTACACCACAGGGTAGACAGACTATTTTGGCCCTTTTTACCCTTGTCGAGTGACGCAAGGAGTGCCGCTCCAATTGTCCAAAGTCAGGTCACTACTGACTGCAGTGATGAAGGCATGGTTGTTGTCATCTTCCTCAATGATAGCTAAGACTGAATCAATGTTAGGGTCAGCGTCTTTCCCTGGAACATCCACATGGGCCCAATTTATAAAAGGGAGAGGAAGATGGTCTCCTGATTGATTGCTTTCTTTGACATAGGGATCTTCACCCTTAGTAGGTGCTAGGAAGAACGTTCTTGCAAATTGACTTTGAACTTCCTGGAGGAAATGTTCATTATGTATCTTTTCTTCCTTGGTGGGAAGGGGCGCTTCTCTTTTGTCATTAACTGAATTGACCTTTGGTATCAACATGTTTGACAAGGATGTGGAAATCTTCCTTTTAGGTTTCCTGAAGCCTTCTTTTGTGAAATTGGGCAACAGAATGGTGGGCAGATGAACATGAAGATGTTTATGCGGGTTTCTGGAATTTGATGTAGAGGAATATCCTAATCTAGTCTTCCCTACTTGGCTAGGCATCTGAATTGGACTTTTGATTCGTTGTTGATTTTTCCCAAGCCCTTTGCCAGGCCAAAATCCCAAGGGTATAATCTCTTGACTGACAAAAATTATTTCGGGGGAGATTCTTAGTCTTAAAGTTGGTGCCCCAATAAGTCGATAGTGAGTGTTACTCACTTTGAATGCTTGAAAACAGACATGCTCAACTCCTTCATTGAGGCTGATTAAAGGCATTTATCTATGAACCTGGAGTGGATACTCTGGTTCTACATTGACAGTTAGTAGGTTACCGCTGTTAATGTATTTCACTTGCTGGTGAAGTGTGGATGGGACAACTCCTACCATATGAATCCAAGGTCTTCCCCACAATAAATTATATCCAGTAGTGATGTTTAATACTTAAAATGAGTTATAAAATGTATATGGGCCAATCTCCACTGGTAGATTGATTTTTCCTACAATATCCCGTCGAGATCCATCAAAGGCTCTTATGACGATATAGCTGCTCTGGATTTTGTTTGGGTTAATCTTTATTCTCTCCAAAGTATCAAAATGACAGATGTTCAGGGAAGACCCTCCATTTGTTATTAATACTCGCCTATAACATATCTGATAATATCATTTCTATATGTAGCGATTTATGATGACCAGTTCCTTCTGCTGGTATGTCATCATCAGTGAAGGTTATGACATTGTTGTTAAGGATGTGATCTACCAGGTGACAGAATTTTTCTGTGTCCACTGTTTTCAGTAGATGAGCCTCTTCCAAAACTTGAATCAAGATTTGGTAGTGATCTTCAGAGGATAAGATTAAATCCAGGATGGAGATTTGTCGGGGTGCTTTTTTTAGATGATGCACCACTTTTGTTTTATTATGCCCCATCATTCGGAGGTACTCTTCGATCTTTTTCTCAGGTACTTTCCCTGAGGCTTTGTTAACTAGCTTCATTACCCTCTGAGGTAAGAATAACGGGTTATCCTTAGGTAGGATAGCAGTGTAGTCTGAGCTTGATCCCTCGCTTTTCCCATAATTCCACGGGACTTTCCTTAAGCTGGTAATTGGATATTGGGGTAGATATGGCACTATTAGTGGCTCGGCTGCATCTATCTTTATAGGATTCTTTCCTCTTTTATCCCTCATTCCTTGAATTACTAGAGGTTCTGCAGGGATGTCTCCTTTAGAGGAAATAACTGTTACAACTTCCCTCCATCTCTGTGTTCCAGGAGGAAATATCTCCTCTTCTTCATACCTAGTATTGTCATTGTTTATCATTTGCAAATCACCATAATTAATTAGAATTTGGATTAGGTGACGAAGTGCCCAACAGCCTTCTGTGTCATGACCATGAGTGTTGGAATGATATTGACATATTTTAGTGGCATCAAACATCCTTGATCGAGGGTCCACTAGGGATAATAGTTTTGTGATCTTTCCTTCATGGATCAACATCTGTAAGATTTCCTCTATTGGTTGGCCAAAAGGAGTGAACTTTCTTTTAGATGTAAACTCTCTATGAGCACGAAATCTTTCTTTCCTTGTAACATTCTCTACCAAGGTTTCATTTTCTTGGAATCTAATGTTATCCTTCCTTGAAATTGGGAGGATATTTGTTTAACCTGGCCGATCTGACTTATCAACTGTCTAGTGACTTGATGTTGATATATCATTAATTCTGCCAATTGATCGATTTGTTCCTTAATGGATTTCAATTCATTATTGATTGAAGACCATCCCTCGGCATAACCCATCTCTGTAGTTATTTGTTTATCTATTTGTGATGTTTCTCCAATGTATTGAAGGTACTTAATTAGAAATTTCTCCCATTCTAATACTGATCATGTTTATTCCTTCCTCATTGTGTTGAGGCAGAGGATTTTCCTGGACATGGGGTTGCTCTGGTGTTGTCACCACAATCTCACCACCATCTATCATGTCTTGGATTTTGTGTTTTAGAGACCAACATTCTTATGTATCATGACCAGGGGAACCAGAATGGTAAGCACACTTTTTATTGGGGTTAAAGTTCTTCCCATTTGGATTTGTAAGGGGGAATGATCTGAGTGATTTTCTTCTGTGTTGTCAAAAACTTGAAGATATTTTAAGTGAATCCCCCAAGGGTGTGAATGTTCTCCTATGCCTTGCTTCTCCAACTTTCTGGGATGATGGATATTTATAGGATTTACAAGTGTTTAGAATGGGGAATAGTTGTTTTATCTTTGTATGGGCGTGTTCTGACTTCCTCGACTAGTTTGACCTTGGAGTATTACGGATACATCTTCTTCCTTTTTCTTATGGGTCCTCTTAGGGTTACTCCCATAATTCCCGGTCTGGATATGCTCAGCTACTACTTCCAAAGCAGTGAGGTCTTTAATCTTTCTCGATTTCAACCCCATTTCAGCCATTTCCCCATGTTTAATCATTTCAGAGAATGGTTTTCTAATTCCATCTAGGACTCTTTCATAATATAGAGCCTCTTGAATGTTGATGAACGTCATTACCATCTCAGTCTCTGTTATAGGTGGGGTGACTTGAGCCGCCATTCATCTTTGGGCATACTCACAGAAAGACTCATTATTTTTTTTAACTTTAGTCACTTCATATTTGTCCGCAGCCATCTAAGATTGGAAACTATATTAGTTGAGGAAAGCATGGGCCAGTTCTTCGCTGATGTGGATCTTAGAGTTTTCAAGTCTAGCATACCATGCTCTAGCTTCCCAAGTTAGACTATTTTGGAATAACTGCATTCAAAGCTTCTCATCCTCTGCATAGGAACCTAGCTAGCTCTCCGATATACACTTTCAGATGGGTATAAGGATCTCCTAACCCATTTTACTTTTCAAAATCTGGAACTTGGAACTTGTCCGAATAACGAGCCCCTGGAAATATACAGAGATCTGAGTAATTTACACCCCCATAAGTGCTAGTCCCCTTAATTGACTGGATGGTTTCTTCCATTTGTTGGACTTTCTTTCTGATGTCCCCAGTTTCCTGATCATTTTTAAAATTGGTGATTTCAGGGGTTTTGTTGGTTCCTTAATTGGACTTTGGTTCAGGTTTCTGAGTTTCTTTCTTTTTCTCAGTACCATGACTGCCACCTTGTGCGGAGGACTCTGGCTGAGTGGGTATTTGTTGACCTTGAGTGTTTTTTCTCTGCTATTTCAATATGATAGCCAATTTTGTTATCTGATTTCTAAGCCCCTCAAACATTTTTCGAGATACAGGAGTAGATTCAGGTTGGGCACTTAAAGCCATGTCTTAAAATGAGCTTATTGCCTTTTTGGACTTTGATCTGGTAGTAGGACCAATTCTTTCCTACAAAAAGATTATGTAGTTTAGTCCTTATCAACACTAATAGTATGCATGCCATGTAATGTGTCAGTTTTAGGGTTTTTTAATGTTTTCCTACAAAAGAAACGTTAGTTGTTTTGATGACAGGATAGCATGATAAGATTTGATATCTGTAAAATACTGGAATTTTCAAAGAATGGAATGATATTTGCATAGAATACACATTGAATTGAAAGGGAAAGGCATGAAGAGACTTTCCTTCGCGTTTGGTTTATCAGAGGCTGACCTATCTTAGGTTACTCTCACGGGCTTTTCGGCATGAAGGTTCCCAGATCATTGCAATCTACTAGACGGGAAGTTAATTAGATCTTTCAATTGGAGCAGATCTGAATGGCACCTTTCCTAAGCCTTGCAGGATAATGCTTGTGACGCCCCCAAATCCGGGTTCTCTAACCTCGAATCTAGTGCTCACGTCCCATCAATAACATACACATTTTATACCTATTGTGAAATAATAAACATATATTGTTCATAAAAAAATAAAATTTTACAACATAATCCTAAGGTCCTCTTAACCTTAACTTAAACATACCCTTAATATTATAAAAGGTTTACATAACCAAATTACATCAACGTAAAATAATACTTAAACATTCTGATTAAATATTCTTGAACTTTTCTGTTGCCCTTATCCTTCTTGGACGTCTTTGGCTTAGCTGAAATAAACGTCATGATATAGCAAGAGTAAACAACTAATTTGCTTAGCAAGTTTAAATACAAAGGGGATATATCATGAATAGAAATGAATTTAGCTTTCAATGTTCAACAATAGAAATCGATTGTGAAAGAACATGAATTAATTCTCAATAATTGAATATTCGAATAATTGAATAATAGATACTCAGTGGTTTGAAATAACCATGAACATATACTAAGGTTGTCAGTATTTAAACTGGTCCTTTTAATAAGTTTTGGTAATCAAAGGGATTAGCCTTTCATATTCGGTGAATTATGCATAAACACTTAATAATCGAGAAATAATTATTTTTCAATATCATACTTTAATAAATTTGTTCTTTTTCCTCAGTCAAGAGTTCTTACCAAATTAATTGATTAAGAACAGTTTTTAAAATGTATTTGATTTAACAACTTTAAACATGCTTGATCTAGCTGATATAACTAGTATATATCTATTTCATAAACAATTCATGAATAAAAGAACTTTAATTAATTCACAGTTCAATAATAATAGAACAGGAATTCAATTGCACAAAGTGCGGTTAACAATAATCATTAAGAATGTGGAATAATCAACAATAATTATCCACTAACATGCTTTGAAAATAATAACTCGAGTTTGAGTTGGGGAACTTGCCTCGTCTGCGGTCTACTGCTACGAAATTAAATCTATCCACTTAAGTAATTTAACTATCTTCTGTTGAAAAACCTATAAATGATCTTTCAATTAGTAATCATATAATATCATCACTCTATATTAAATTATCGAACATTTAGTCATTACATTAATTCCTGAGTAATATTATCATCCCTAGATAATATTACTATCACGTAAACCTTATCTTAAACTCATTTAATATTATTACCCTTAATAATATTTTATTTACTTCTTAGTATTATTAATCGAGTAATAATACTTTTACTCGCTTACTAATATTATTAATCTCTTAATAATATTTTAATCAATTTATGATATTACTAACACTTTAATAATATTTTTACTCTTTTATTAACACTCGACTTCTTTTACTAATATTATTAATCATTTAATAATATCTTAATCCTTAACTAATATTATTAATCATTTAATACTATTTTATTACTTTACTAATATTATTAACCTCTTTATAATATTTTAATCATTTACTAATCTTATTATTATCTCAATAATATTTATCTAATTTCAAATATTATTAATTATTTAATAATATTTTAATCATCTAATAATACCTTAATCTAATATTATTAATCTTTTAATAATATTTTATTTTAATATTATTAATTATATTAATAATATTTTAATCTAATATTATTAATCCTTTAATAATATTTTAATAATTTATATATTAATGCTTTAATATAATATTATTAATCATTTAATAATATTTTAAATCCAATTTTAATCTAAATATTATTTGTTATTTAAAATATCTTATTCTAATATTATTAATATCTTAATAATATTTTAATCATTTATTAAACCAATAAACAAATTATTTTAATGGTTTACCTTTTAATAATTCATTTATTTAATAACCATAAAAGGTCATAAATATTAATTCTCATAAAAAATTACCAAAATACCCTCCAATATTCAGTATACAACATATTTAGGGTTTCCAAGCATTAAAATCACATTTTTACCATTTATGACATCACATAACTAATTATTTCCATTTATTCACAACTCAACCATTTACATGAAAAATACCAAAACAATTCCAAAAAAATTTCTTCTCTGGAATTTGACAGAATATGATTTCTTGATGATCCCCAAATTTTTTCTGAAATTTTCCAACTTGATTTACTATTTTAAAGTGCCTAAACCAGCCAGATCTATAAACATTTTTCATAAATGGAGTTTTATTCCAACAACTATGAAACTTTCACGTTATAATCCCACCATGATCCTCTACCTCAAAATAAAATTTTATAATTTTTGGAGTTACACACAAAAACTTATTCATATTTACTTTTAAAAGAGTTCATTCTTGTAAAATCCACAAATTCCATTCTACACATCCAAAAATGTCCATTCTTTTTCTTAAATACATATAACGTATCAAAGTATCTTCCCAAATTTGTTTAGAATTTTTAGAGTACAGAAAATGGACGAAAATTCCTTTTCTATGGGCTGACCAAAAACTGTCCTTTGCTTCTTTTTCAAATATGGACTGTTTTGCTTCCAACAGCCCCCAAGGCTTGAAAATAATTATTTTTGAGTGCTACCACTTGAGTTTATTAGTTAACTTACATATCTAGCATCCCCCTTTGACGGAGCACAAATAAGAGGTGTAGATCTAAAGTAACAGGTGATCCAAGTGAAGAAAAACAAGGGTTTTCCACCCTAAAGAACATATGTTCATTTTCTTCCTTTGGATCAACATTGTAACACTCAAAATGGTTAGATCCTTACATGGAACATGTAGATCTAAGGGTTTTTGAGTCTTAGAACATTACCCCTCTATTTCATCAAAAACAAACCAAAATAAAAAGGAAGTAGCTTAAAGCCTCACCTTGATCTCCTAGGAACCTTTCTTAGTCTACCAAAGTAATGGAGGAACTTTGGATGCATAAGAGTTGAACTCTCCTCCCTTCTCTCTCTTAAGACCCCCGACCTCTCTCTCTCTCTTTTTTGGTTTTGTTTTGTTAGCTTTGAAAGTGAGATGAGAAGAGAATGAAATGAAATGAAATGAAAAGGAAGTATTAGCTTATTAGTAAGTAAAATATAGATATACAACATATATCTATATTACTTATCTTAATAACCCTTATATCTCCAAAATACTTTTCTTTTTAGATTACATGTAATCTTAATTAAGGATTTTGGAACAATGAGAGCATGACACCTAAGTTATTTGTGTAAGTAACTTAGAGATAAGGAGATTAGTTAACAAATAAGGCAAATTAATTATCAACATCACAAGCTAAAAATGCACACTAGGTACCAAGTACCCCCCCCCCCCTTTGCCCCATTTTGCTTTATTTTTAATACCAAATTTGATTAATCAATTGTCCAAAATATCCCTTACAAATTGGGCTAAAGATTGGTCTATCAATTTAATTCTTTTGGACTTCCTAATTAATTGTTTGGACCATGGAAGTAACATAGTCCAATACTTTTAATCTATCTTACACTAATTATTTATTTAGGGTTTCTATCCCCACACTTTTGGAATTTAAATACTTATTCATGTCCATTTAATTTTATAACCCAATTAGACTTGCTTTAATTAGGTTTAAAATAAATAATACATTGAGATAATAAAATTAAGCTCTTAGGTTAGTATAAATTTTAAATACTAATATTTCTCAATACCATAACCCTTAGGTTATTTAATTACTACACCTAAGGTATAATTAGGTTATGTAACTTTCCTTTTGACTTCTATTTATAACATAATTAATAAATATACATATCCATATATACAATATATATATATATATATTTATTTATTTATTTATTTATTTAAGCATACACCTTTTCCACATAAGTCATCATATATTCATTCACTATATGCCACAAAGTTTTCAATATCATTAATATATTTATTTACAATGTGGCTTAGAAACTCTTGGTTATTACAATGCTCCACTTGAGTCCAGTAATGAGCTACCGACAGGATTGCCTCCTAATGGAGGGACCGCACAACATACATTCATCGCATCTCACTGCATGTAATATGATGACATTGTGCGAATCATTAATATAAAGCATTGTAAAGAGACATTTATTCACATCCATTCAATGTAAAGACAACATTCACACACATGAAGATAAAAAGGGAATTGAAAAGATTGAAATACGGCTTAAGCCCTCTAACATTCCCAGTAGAGTCGCCACCTGTCGACGCCGGGAAATTTTCCTTCCTATCGCATTCTCTTCCCTTTATATGTTCTATGTTGATTTTATCTTTCTTTAAAGGGTGAGTTTTTTGGAAAGGCCGACATATAATGTCGACAATTTAAAAAGTTTGATTTTTATGATTAGGCCGAATTATACAGAGTCGCCAGTTGATATGAGTTTAAATGGATGTATCAAATCTTTCGAGTTTTGAGAGATTTTTGCAATATGACCCAATATGCGACTTTATTTAATTAGTCTGGAACTTGAGATTCATGGAGTTCGAGGGCTTACTTAAGCGAGGGGAAGGTGTTACGCACCCCCCGGTTTCCGTGAAACACGGTTATCGCTAATTTTTCATTTCTTATGCATTTTATGTGTGTGTGTGTGTTTGAAAGCTTTGGATTGAAAAGATGTTATGTGTTTAATTTGAAAGTAGTGTTATGCCACTTTTTTACCTATATACAAAGGGTTTGATTTATTAAAAAGTTCATTTTTAAACAAGATATGAAAGTGAGGTTTTGAAATCTAGTTTTCAAACCCTTTTGATCAAATAGGAATTAAGGCCTTTGTACTTTCAATTTTATTCCGTATTCAGCTTGATTTAATTTTATTTAAGATGTGAAGCATCTTTGACAATATATAAATATATATACAAGTGTCAAAATTCTTATAGGCATGAGAGCCATCGAAGTAAGCTCGGGCACCACATACATGATTTTTACTATTTTAAGGCCTTAAATCCGGATAATCATTTTTAAGGCCCCGCAGTTACATTTACACGGGATTATAAGCTGACTGTACAACTTAAACAAGTCCATCATTGGAATCGAATTTAGATCCATTGATTGAATCGTCAACCCCGTGGCTCCTAGGCTCCTAGGCTCCTAGGCTCACATGATATCATTTAACAGCTTGCACAATGAATATATTGAAATAAAATGCATATTTAATTCTAAACGTCGTAAAACCAAAGATTCATCAGTTAAATCCTTGCATGCGCGTAGCCAAGATTCCCGTTTCCTCTAGATACTGATCTAGGGTCACGTGGTTGCTTAATATTTATAAAAACTAAAAAGTAAACTAGATCTATCTATATCTTAGCCATTCTAGCTCAACAGTTCAAGTTTTATAACTTTTGAACCAGTTAAAAGCTAGATCTGGCTAGATCTAGTATAGATCAAGTCAATACACTTCAAATATTTACTATTTACACAAAATGAACGGTTAAAAAGCTACATTTATGCAATATTAATTGATATATATATATATATATATATATATATATATATATATATATATATAACACTTATATATATATAGTAAACTAAGAAAAAGACACAAATCTGAAGAGATCTTACAGCCTTGCACGAGATGAGCTATCAGACTACTTTTGGCACCTTTAAATTTGATTTCCATCAGTTAAAACTTGATATGTTGTAGTTGTCGATGTCGAGAAAATTTTCCTTTCGGAATTCCTCTTTTAAATATTTCTTACCCTTTTATGTTTTCTATGTGGTTCGAATTTGGTTTAAAAGGGTGAAATTGACAAAAGAATCTGACATTAAATGTCGACGATGTAACGCCCCCAAATCCTGGTCCCTTGAACCTCGAACCTGGTGCATTACTATACAACCTTCATATAAATATTTATAACCTTTATTCATAAAAATAATGAATACAACCTCACTTTGATACCAATTAATACATTAATTCATTCTATTTCCAGAATCCGCAACCTTTACAGCCTGGTGTTACACTTTTAAATCATATTGATTATACATTTCAAGTCATAAATAATATTTTTCACTTGGATATATTGATTTTAAGTATCCATGAATTCACAACTAGACTTAATTATTCTTCTATACAATGTTATTTGACTATGCAATTACAATATGTCATTTGAACACTATCTGGCATAGCTAGAGCTATACGAATAACTTCAATAAGTACTTTTTCCATTTTTTTATCCTGAATCCTTCAATCCGCTTTGGTTTAGCTGAAAACAATTATTTATAGCAAGGGTGAGCAACTACGTTGCCCAACAAGTTTAATAGTTATTACATAACACATAGTTCAATTTTTCAACACAACTTAAATTATTCATGCTTCACAGTTTATACATAATTCATATTTTTCATACATTGCATTTATTCAGGCATCAAAATGCTCATACTCAGCAATTATACCTGCTTCGTGCTTATCATATACCTCATACCATGAATATAGTAAGTTTCCATAACTCAATCCACATCAATCATTAACTTGATTCAATAGATTTATATCACAGTATAACACATAATGCACATCTCAATTTATTCAGAAGGAGTACATATAATACAGGGGCTATGTACACATTACAATTAACAAGTTCACATATAAAAATAAGTTCTGAAAAACTTGCCTGTACCGGCGTTTTACCATTACGCTAATCATCGTGTTCCTCTGCCTTACCTACACGGTATGTGAGATTGATAATAAACATAATCAATACTTGATCTTATGGTTAACCTTACTTTAATAACCTACTTGAACTTATATTGTCCTTGTACCACTTTTATATTTAACTTCGTTATTTATATAACTCATCTTTATTTCCGTTTTTATCGGTACATGTGCTACCTTATCACACTTGTAGTTTACTGTGTGTATCACACCACTACAACATAACATATTTGGCTAAACATTACTCATCTAAGTTCCTTAGACTTAGATTAGGCATATAACCTTCGTTCATCACTTTGTGATCATACACACATGGTATATATTGCATACTTATTTCTTATACATTCTCAAATATACTCATTTTGGTACAATCATAACATAATACAAATCATTGGTCATTATACTCTTTAAATATCATCTTACGTTATGTTGTGACATTTCTAGGAATCAAATCTCATTATTCCATCATATTCAAAAATAGAAAATATGATTCTAAGGTACTTTGGGGATTTTTATGAATCTATGTAATGAACTTTTCACTTCTATGTTTGAACAAGCTTTTAGACCATACATCATAGTATTTAATTCCATAGTGAGTCAACTAAAAAAACCTTTTAAGGCTTCTTAAGATAGTGCCTCAAAATGGGTATTTTACATTTTCACTCTACTACCCACTCTACTACTAACTGCAACAGAAGTAAATTTTTAGGCCACTTTGATGATGCTTTTGGAGTTTATGAGTTAACCCATTTGATCTTTTGTTTGTGCAAGCATTTAGATAATATATCATAGTATTTTTCCATAAGTTTGGTTTCTTAAATTCAGTTATGGAAGTTAACCAAAATTGGGCACAAACAAGGGTGTTTACCCATTTTCACTCTACTATCTGCACTATACTATTTTTACTCTACGATTTTTAGAGTTCACTCTACTATTTTTGCTCAACTATTTTCGGAGTTCACTCTACGATTTTTACTCTACTACCCAACTATTGCCGAATTGAGTTTACTGCCTACTTTGATGATTTGTTGGAATTTCTTGGTTAAGCTTTTGGCTCTACCATATATCCCTACTTCTAGACCACATACCAAGGTATTTTTATAAGGGTTTAGATTCCTTATTCATATCAGTTAGGCCTACTTTAACTGGGGCTTAAACTGGACAATTTAACACATTTTCCCCAAATTTGATTTTGACACTTCTTAAATTTCTTTTAGTTTTGGCTACTTGGACAATCTAGGCATGTGTTTTTAGTTGCCTAAGGTTACTTTTATCATCATCCCACTTTGTTTAATCATCTAACCAATTTTGACCTATCAAAGCTTACTTTAGGCTTTAAAAATAGACCATAACTTGATTTTCTTACTAGATTTAGTCATAGCAATGATTAGGAATCATTAGAAGCATACATTAGCAACTTTATATGAGTTCATTATAGTCTTACAAATTCAGGTACTAAAATTTACGCAAAACAGACCACTTTTGGCCTAAAACGTGATTTTTATTAAGTCAAATATTTAAAATGGTTTAGACTTGGTTTCTTTAACTTGTGTAGCTTACTTATGCCATATTATAGCTATTGAAGCTTACCTACAAGGTTCAGGTGTGGCCTCTCTTCTTTTAAGTGTTAGATGTCACTTTAAAGATTACTTTTTATGGCTCTTAAACATGAAAACTGAGTAGTACTCAATATGGACCTCAACTAAGTTAAGGAATAACTTTTAAATGTTAATTATGGACATATTATGGTCCCTTTACTGACTCAAAAGTTCAGGTACTGACCTTGACCAAAACAGTCCTCTAATCTAGAGTATAAGTACAATTTTGGCTATTACTCACAAACAGCCCCCAAGCTATGATAGGGTTATCTAAGAATTCATATAACTTCAAATTATCCTTAGAACTCGTCATCGCATAATCTAACAAGCTTGAAACTTTTCTCATGTATCAATACCAAAATAACTCATTTCTAGTCATGATTAGCATGAGTTAGTACTAAACCACCATAACAACCTTCAAGCTTTCAAGTACAAGTTTTATCACCACAAGCAATTTTTGTATACTATATGTTCATGTTTTAATACATCTAAATGCAGGGATACTATCTTTTGATCAAAACAGCCTCTAATAGACTTTTAATTCTTCTTTCATTGGTCTGTGAACATCAATTTATAGTGTTCTAATTTGAGACTCAAATTAGGGGGGTCCGCAAATGACTTTTAAGTTGAGATCTACAATCGTGGAATTGCATTCTATGATTGTGGAGTTGCACTCTACTATCGTGGAGTAAGGTACTCTACTATCTAAAATAAAATTATCATAGCATGTAAGTTATACTACAACATGTTATTTTTAAGCATATAAGCATGTTTGAGGCATTCATCTCAGTATATGAGCCCGTAGACATGAGTTGGGCTCTAATTCATAATTAGCATGCTTTTATACTATAACAACCCCCACTTGGACATTTAATTAAACAATTGGTGAGCATGATTTTATTTACATGTAACAACAAATTTCCTGTCCATTTTCCCCAACCTTTTTGCTTTTGATTTATTAAGGGTCTCCATATAATGCCTCAACATCCACAGAAGGCTCTAATATTATCATAACAACCACCATAGTCTTATTTAATACTATAGCCACTAACAACCAATTCTACTATCAAATATAAAATGGAAAAGGAATGGAAAGAGTCTAATCTTGCTTACCTTGCTAACTTCTAAAGATTGAAGTAGCTTTGCTGCTCAATCCTTCCTTCCCTTCAAGTCTTAGCTTTGTTACTCTCTCAATCTAATGGACTGCTATTGATATTGCTTTTAGAACTCGGCTAAGTATAGAAGTTATTTGTTTTCAGGTGCAATGTATGGCCATTTATGGTTGAGCTTTCTTTCTCTCTCTCTCTCTCAATCAGCCTACTTGGCCTATTGTTGCTCTCCATCATTATCTCTACCTGGCTGCTCTTTTTAGCTCCTACCCGGCCCCTACATTGGCTTTCATCATTACCACTACACAGCCCCTACAAGGCTTAGCAGCCTCCTACTACTTTGAACTCTACTTGGCCCCTATATTGGCCCCTATTCAGTCCTCTAGTAGCTACTTGGCTCACGCAATGAACTTAGCTCCTACAGCCACTCTACACCTTATAGCTACTAACTAAATTTCTAACTAACTGTTAGCTTACTGACTGACCAACAACCATTTGACTGCTCTTTTAATTTGAACCAACAGCTTCTTTTTTCTCCAATATGGGTCATTTAATTGGGTCTAATGCAAGACTGGGCACAACTTTGTTTTGGGCTCAATGTACTCATATCATATTAATAAAATAAAGAAGGCTTGAATGCCTACATGAAAAAATTAATTTGGCCCAATTTATATAACTTGGACTCTTATTACCCCTCCTTACGTAAAGCAATGGTCCATAACACTAACCTATTTGCAAGCTCACCTAACAAATTTGATATGGTCCAATATTTAATATGGACTTATATTACATATTAATATAAATGGATTTTTTTATCCACCACAGTTCTTTAAGCTAGTAAAATAGCTAGCATATACATCATTAAAAATGATGGCTCTATGTAATTTAAATACTTCATAGTAGTACCCACCATTTTTCTTATTTGTCACTAAATAATACTTTTGAACGAAATTAATTATATTATAATATAATTATTTCATTGATCCCATATGTGGATTTATGTCAAGAATATTTTTCAATTAAGTCATATTGGCTGCCCTTTTTATTTTGAATAATCAAGGTACACATTTAATAATACCATTGCTTACTGCATCTCATAAAATTTATTCAACTCCACATATTACTTTCTTTTCATTATGAGTAAGTAATATTTATATTATCTCGTACATTCTTAGTTAGAGCCTTTTATATTAAAAGTCTCTCTTCCCAATAATTTTATACCCTATGGGCACATAAAAAAAGTAATCCACTCTTTTATTTAAAAATTAATAATTAGGTTAAATCTCTAACCTTTATTTAATCAATTAATTTTTCCCTAAAAAGAAATATTACTAATATTTGGGATATCACTGACGATTTGAAAATATTGATTTTTACAGAGCCGTCAGTTGGTAGGAATGAAATGGTTGTACCAACTCAACCGAGTTTATGAAAGATTTTGTAAAAAGGCCTAATTATTGGACTCTATTTAACAGGCCTTGGAAACCGAGATTCATAGAGTTCGGGGGCTTGCTTAAGCAAGGAAAAGGTGTTAGGCACCCCCCCCCCCGACTTCCATAAAAATACGGTTACCGCGTCTTTTCAATTTCCTAATTTATTTGAAATGTGTGTGTGTTGCAGTTAATTGGGCCTAAGTCCTTTTTTGGAAGTAATGTTATGCCTCTTTTTCACCTATATTCAAAGGGTTTGATTTGTATAAAAGTTCAATTGTAAGCAAAATATACTGAAATGATGTTTGGAAAACAGGTTTTCAAACCTTTATGCTCACATAGTAATTGAGGCCTTTGATACTTTCATTTTATTCCATATTCGGCTTATTTTGATTTATTCTCGAGATGCAAACCATTTTAGACAAAATAATATACATATAAGTGCCGAGCTCCTTATGTAAAAACCCATAACCCTAATAAGACTTGTATGTATACAATCCCGTTATATAAATAAAATTTCTCCATTCTGAATGTGTTATGTGTTAATATATACTTGGTTTGACAAATTTGACCAAATAATTTTTTGTCCGAAAATTGTCGTGCTTGACACCTCATGCTTAATTTTTTTTTTCTATAATCGGACTTTTCGATAAAATTATTTTGACAAGTTTCTTTGTCGTGCTTACACTGACAAAACGCTTTGTTGTGCTTGTTAGGATTAGTGAGAAATTTAGGTTAACAACCCTAGATTAACAAACCCTAACCCTAATTTGTAAACCTAACCCTAATTAGCTAAACTAAGTCTAATTAGCTTATGTTAACACCTAATCATGGTTAGTAAACTTCAATTAGGTACTAATAAACATTACTTAACAATCCTAATCATTAGAAACAAAACCCTAATCAAGATTAGTGAAGATTAAAGCCTAATTAAGCTACTAAACAAACCTAACTAGCTCACAAGTAGGTTAGGAGTCACCATTGCAAGTTCCTAGGTTGCACATGACATGCTTGTAACTCCCAAGAATGACAATAGTCATCAGATCAGATATTTGTAGAGGCAAGTTGCCCAAAAATGACCAAAAAGCCAAGATGAAGAATTCTATAAATAGGAACCTTAGGGCTGAGCAAACTCACGAAATTCCTAAGCTAAGATACACTTATAAACTTACCAAATCAAGCCTGGGTGATAGCAGCAACGAAATCAGAAGCTAGAATCAAAAATTACTCAAGAAAAGTTATAAACCCTAGTTCATAATTAGCTTTATGATCCTATGTTAGATTTGTTGTTTAGATGTTTAGAATTATGTATTAGTATGTTAGAAAGTATGTTAGATTGGTAGAACACGTTTTCATAACATCTAGATTCCTTAATTAAGTGTTTTAAGAAATCTAGAAATTTTGAAAACTATGTCTGACAGTCGAATGTCAAGGCCTATAGATTCATATGTGTTTATGTTTTGGTCAGTTAATTGTTTGTTATTTGTAGCCTGTTAGTAGGTCTTTAATCTGGAAAAGAAAACAGGTTCATTTGAACCATAGATTTCAAGTTATAAGCAGTTAAAGTGGGTTGACCGTTCACGGATTGCGCTTTTCGGGTTACCCGTAAAACTCAAGAACAATCGGTAATTACTTTCGACCAACTGCTTAATCGCCTTCATCGTTGGTTATTTTTGTAAGTTTTTGTTATAGATCAATACCATGTTATATGTACTACATATCTATGATCTTTAATTGAACAAACAACGTATAGGTTAACTGGAATTAATGGTCAAAATCCATTGACCGAGCTTGACCAAGTTTTCTGGGTTTTCTAGAAAACTGAAGAACACGAAGAATAACTTTTGGCTGTACTTTGACCAGCATAATTAGGGACCTTAGATTTATGCTTTGTTCATGTTAATGTTATATATATGTACCCTGACATATATATTACATGTTCAAATATCACACACATCTAATACATAAAATCAAAGATATTTAAGCCACAAAATCGTTGACCGGCCATGACTATTGTTCTAGGTTACCCAGAAACTCAAGAACAACTCTGACAGTGACTTTGAGCCTCTATAACTTCTTGTTATATGTAGGTTAAAGCCTAAAATTTGTTTCATGTTGTACTATTGTATGAGTACTACAACATCAACTCTTGACCAAACCAAAAATCATTATCAGTAGCATTTTAATTAGTGGTCAAACCGGGTCACTCGACCATGACCAAAATCACGCCTGAAACTCAAGAACACCTACAATGACACTTTCCCATCCACCAAGGGCTTTAGCGATGACATATATAAATTATTTTTCTAAAATAAATTATAAAAATTATAAATAATTAATAAATAAATATAAAAATAGTTTTAAAAATTATATTATATTATTATAAATAAATTTCGATATTTTAATATAAATTCAATAATTATTTTATATTATTTTGATATTATTAATAATTAACTTATTAATAAAAAATCGAGAATAATTATTTTTAAATACTAAATAATTAGGGAAAATATTATTAATAATATAAAAATTATAATAAATGAATATAAATTATTTAATAATAATAATCAATGTTTTTGTAAAATTTTAAGTAAATATTAATTACTTATAAATAGAAATAAATGATTTAAAAATCATTTAAAAGATAAATAAATGTTTTAAATACTTCAAAATTTCTAAAAGGTATTATAAATAATAATTAAATATTATAAATAAAATTTAGTCCATTTATCAAAGGTATTTAACACCGAATACTTAATTAATCTAATCTGTTCATATGTTAATGATATAATTGAGTATTATTATAAATACTAACGTGTTGGAATTATATATATGAACATCGTAGGTATTTATTAACAATTGAATAACATAACTTGACTGATCTACACTCAGGCAAGTTCTCTATCCTTAAATCTCTTATAAAGCAAGTTTCTTAAACCCTGTTTATTCATTGGACAAGATTTTTATCTTAATATGCTGTTGATATAATATACTACACCTACAGTTGAATTACTTTTTTAATGTACAGTTATTGCTATAGCTTCAGCATAACTAAAAAAATGAATTGTTTATTCATATGATATTGTTTATTGAGCATAAACTGTTGTGTTAAACCAAATTGTTTTGGTAAGACATCTTATATTGAAGTTGGGTATCCCGTAAGGGATTGAAATTTAGTCAATAATATATTGACATTTAGTGTATTTTGAGCACTGGTAGGATGATATGCATACTCCTAAGATGTTGAATGGGCTGATCCCCTATCTCACATCTGAACAAAATTTCTAAGTCTGTGTGACTGACAGAAATAAAGAAAAAATCCAGAAATGGTTGAAATAAATAGAAATCCAGAAATGGTAACAACTATCAGTCGAAATTTGAATTGTTATATTTCTTCAAATCCTATATTGTTATAAAATACAAAACTTGCTGAGCATGTCATAGCTCACCCTTGCAAATTATTCCCTTTGCAGTTTTAGATGGTAATCCTGGAACATCTGGAGTAGATAAAGGGAAGCGTTCCTACATAGATTAGATTATATTCTTGTATGTTTGAATACCTTGTAATAAGAACTTGTTATGAGAATCATGTAATCGAATCTTAATATTTTGATATATATAACATCTTTTATTTCCGCAACTATGTTTTCTTACATATATAGATGTAAAATTAGACTTCTTCGAATCTAGTTGAGATCCTTGGGAACTATTTATCTGAGTGAGGGTATTAATAGCATGGACTGATCATGTTGTTATTGATACTCTGGATTTCGGATAGATAGTTACTAACGATATGATAGTATAAATTTATTTGGCTTAGACTATACATCTAGGTGAGGGTATTAGTAATATGGACTGTTCATATTATTACTGATACTTTGAATTTTGGATAAATAGACTCTAGTCACAGATACAGTTCATATATCCAAGTGAGGGTATCCAAACACAATAATAGTTCTCTTGAGAATTTACATCTGTTATGGGATACTGTGAATTTTGGATCTATGGGAATTATATCTGATAGTCCCTCTATTTAATGTAATCTTATAATCAGATACCATGGGTGTATAGATTTAAAAGCATTATGTTGATTTCTTGTAAACACCATATCAGATACCGTGGGAGTATAGATATGGGGGTGTTACAATTTTGGTATCAACGCTTTAAGGCTATAGATATAAGGAAGATAAATCTTAGTATATAGTCTTCGAGTCCGTAAAAATTTTAAAAGTACATATAAATTTAACATTTAAATTATTATGTTGTGTAAATTTCTATACAGTATTAAAGGAGTTTTCTTTTATAGATGGCTAACTCCAATGCTGAGGAAATGTTAATAGCCAATAATCCACCACAAATAGAGTCATACATAGCCAGTGATGCAGAAGATGAGGAATTGCTTCATGATCAACAACTGTTAGATGCTGAGGAAGAGGAGGATCCAGTGGCAGGACAGTTAATGGGAATAAATGAGCATGATGAAGCAATGGCATCACTATTGAAGATAACAGAATATGAGGGTAATAAGATGAGGTTTAGGGCTGATATAGCTGAAGGAATGTTACAACATGAGAGGGGACATAGTCAACGACTAAAAGTACAACTGCACCATGCACAGAGGGACAGAAAGGAAATTCAGTGAAGGCTTCTTAAAACATCTCTGGGTGTTCGAGATACTTTTAATGATTTGCAGCACCGTGTAGTTCGATATCCGATAGAGGAGAAGAAGATTGCTTATCTCATTGATCAATCTATGGTTTGTCACATGATTCAGGATTCCTTTGATGATCTCAATGAATTCTAGAGAGTAGCATAGGTGGTTGAATGCTTTATATTAGTACAGTAAAGAAGCATTCAAAGTTTGTAATGTAATCAGTACTTTGTAAGATAGTAGTATGTTCAATTATGAAGTTGTTGTGTAATACTATTGTGATATATAAAATAAACAATATGTTGTGTCACTCAAATTCTTATGTGAATTTTATTGGTTTATATAGAATCATGCCACCAACCAGAAGACCCCAAAGAGAAATGAATGATGATAATTCTACCCAGCAGTTAGTAGACCTTATGCTAGGAGTTGTAAATAGACTTGTGAACCAAAACACAACTTTTAAAGACTTTAAATTAGTTAGACCACCTGAGTTTAAAGGTACATCAAAACCTGTAGATGCACAAATTTGGATTTCTGAGATAGAGAAAATTTTCCTAGTAACCAATGTTAATAATAACCAAAAGACAACTTTTGCAACCTTTTTCTTGAAGGGTGAGGCTAATTATTGGTGGGAATCAACCAAAGGTCGGTTAGAAACTAAAATTATTCCTTGGGATAGATTCAAAGAGTTGTTCTTTGAAAACTATTTTTCCCAATCCCTGAAAGACCGAATGGAAATAAAATTTCTGGACTTGAAACAAAGAGATCTTACTGTAACCCAGTATACAGCTAAGTTTAATGAACTGTCTAGGTTTGCTCCTCATCAAGTAACCACTGAACTTAGAAAGACTCGTAGGTTTCAGGAGGGTTTAAAACCTCAGATTCGGAGTAAATTATGAGTACTTCAAATAAAAACTTTCTCTGAGATACTAGAGAAGGCCACTATAGCCGAAAGTGAGAATGAAAGTCTTGCTAAGTTTTATCAGGACAAGAGAAGTCAGAATGAAAAAGGAAAAATTAGGACAGAACCCAATTCAGGTGGGTTTAATAACAAACGTAAATAGGATAATTCTTTTTCTAACAACCCAGGGAAAAAGATAAGAAATACTAATAATAACTTTAGTAATAGTATTATTAAACCTTGTCATAATTCTGGTAAGAAACATAGAGGAGAATGCCTTCATAACAAATGTTTTAATTGTGGACAGTCGAGACATTTTTATCCACAGTGTCCTCTTCCAAGGAAAAATAAATGTTTTAATTGTGGTTCATTGGACCATTTTTCAAAGAACTGTCCCAAACCTAAGAATCAAGGAGGAAAAGGGGTTAGAATACCAGAGAATAATCAATCAACAGTAGCTACAGTTGGGGTTCAGAATCGACCTACCGCGAGAACATTTAATATGTCGGCGAGGGATGTTGTTGCTTCACAGGACGTGGTGACAGGTATCATCCCTATCAACACTTTAAAGGAATATGTGTTATTCGATTCTGGTGCTATATGTTCGTTTGTGTCTAGAAATTTCTCTACAAACTTGAATATGCCTTGTGAAAATTTAGACAAACCATTTTGTATAGAAATTTCTAATAATGAAAGAATTCCAGTTAAGACCATATATAGAAACTGTAGTGTGGTAATAAAAGGACATAATTTTAAGGTAGATTTGATACCAATTCAGTTGGGAGAATTTGATGTAATTCTAGGAATGGATTGGTTAGTTAATCATAACGCGATGATTGATTGTCATAAAAAACGTATAAACCTTTTGACTGCTTCGAAGTCAAAGGTAGTGTTCAACGATAGTTGTTCACCTAAGCAATCTCGATGTTTGACTATAGTTCAGGCATAAAGATTACTTAGAAAGGGTTGTTTAGGATATTTGGCCTATATAGTTAATACTCGACAAGAAGGAGTAAAACTAGATCAAATACCTAAAGTTAAGGATTTTCCCGATGTATTTCCAGATGACTTACCAGGTTTGCCTCCAGATAGGGAAATTGAGTTCGTCATTGATCTTGCACCAGGAACGACACCCGGCTTTCTAAGGCACCGTCATGTAATGGCACCTATAGAACCTGAAAGAGTTACTTATACAATTACAAGAACTCTTAGATAAAAGTACATACAACCTAGTGTTTCACCCCAGGAGCACCAGATTACATTTGTAAAGAAGAAGGATGGAACTATGAGACTATGTATAGACTATAGGGAGCTAAATAAGTTAACTATTAAAAATAAATATCCTTTACCAAGGATTGATGATTTGTTTGACCAATTAAAAGGGCCTAGAACATTTTTCAAAAATTGGCCTTAGAAACAAAGTTATCATCAATTAAAGGTAAGAAAGGGGATGTCTTAAAAAAAGCGTTTAGGACACGCTATGTGTAAGACCCCAACTTATTATGAATAAAATTAAATTTTCTCTATTTATTATCTTGAAATATTAAGGAGTTGATTTGATATAATGCTTTGGTATGGGTGAAATGTGCAAATTTTGCAAAATAAGCAAGTGGTTATAAAATATTCATTTTGTCAGAGAATATTCGTTTGGTCGTGGAATATTCTTGTTGTTAGGGGATATTCGTATAACAACAAGCAATGACCATTCGTGGGCCCTCATAATGTAATAACTGCATGGATGAAGAAAACGACAAGTTTGAGTTTTTATAAATAACGGCGTAGTTGTTACCATTAACACTTTGTTGGAATACCCGATGGTTAAAATACTGATGCTGGCATGGTTGCATAGTAGCACACCAGATTGCACAATATTTTTGAATTATTGATTCTTACGTAAAAGGCGCTACTCAATAATTGTTACGAGAGTTACCGCTTCAATATTTTATTTTATTGATTCAATAATTGTTGCGTTGATATTTTATATTATTGTTGTTTCAATAATTGTCACTGCACAGTATTTTCCATTATCATATCAATAATTCATATTATTTGAATAATATTATTAGATAACACTATTGGCAATGTTTAGAAAGTTCAGTCAAGGAGATGTTTGGTCACCACTAATTGCGGCTTGCCAAGAAGGAGAAATCTTTATCTGAAAGCCCCTCTTTCCTGGGAACGACCTGGTTGTCATAATTGTGACTCTGTAATATTATTTGTGAATAATTAATTATTGATTTATATGATAAGAAAATATTTATTTGATGCGGATATAAATGATGGATTTATTTATTTTATGTGGTTGTAAATGAAGGAATTAATGTTGAGGTGTTTTATCAGAATTTTTGTAGGAATGGAGGTATTAAAAATCAAAGCAGTGTTCTTGAGATATATTACGTGAGTTATAATTTTTAATTCGACCGTTGGATCGTTATGATTTTTGGTTATGTTATACATATATGAGTTGAGTATATGTCCACAAATTTTGAACCGTTAAAAATGAACGTATGATTTGTTATGAATTTTAAGAGGTGATTGATTCGAAAATTATGCTTATAAATGATTTTTGGTGAAAAATTCTAGAATTGAGTGGGCCCCACCTTTGGTTGGTGAAAAATGTGCTAGAATTTTATTTCAAATGTGGTGGGTGGGAATAGTAGCAGGTAAAGCCATCAGGTAGCAGGTCAAGTCTGCTTCGGCGTGCTACCATTTTCCTATAAATAGGGTGCTGAGTTAGAATTGAAAATCACACCAAAAACATAAGCTTTCTCTCTTTCTCTCTCTATATTATCAAGCGTATTTTGTGAGTATTTAGATACTTTGAGAGTTGCTATTCAGTACAAGTTTCATTCAGCATCATATCTGATATTCCATTCTGAAGTACTATTCTTTTGAGGTAAGGGATGTTATTTTCTTCTTAAATGATATTGTTTTCTTTAATATAATTATGCCGAAATATTGGTTTGAACTTTTTAATCAAATTTAGAAATTTTTGTGTCGGGGTTACTATTCACATATACGACACTATTCACGTATACGACACTATTCACAAATACGACACTATTCAATGAAAAATGAAATTTTCCTTTTTCGTCCCAGATGTCTAGTATGGTTACTATCTTTGATTGTATCCATGTTTTGATCTTTATTTTTGAATTCTACTTCACAATTGGTTATTATGGATTATTATTGCACTTGGATAAACTATTATACGAATCCCTAATATTTGTCCTTCTGTCTCATTAGATTCGTTTTCTTTAAGATATTTTTCATCATCCTCAGTCCTAAATGATGATATTACTGAGTATCTTTGGCCTGTAGTGAAAAGATGTATGATTACCTGATGAATATCTTTGGCCCGTAGTGCAAAGATGAACAGGTGTTGAGATGAACATGACCAATCGGGTGATATGAAATGAATATCTTTGGCCCGAGTGCAAAGATGAATATTTGATTCAAGATGTATATTGATTGATGTTACTGAGGATAAAGTATTGATGATGGACTTTTAAATTCATAGATGATAGTAGATTTCATTCTCTACTTAACTCTTCTAATGAATTGTTGTTTCACTTAGCTTGTTGATCTAAAACTTGATGTCTATTATATTATATCAAATTTTTCCCTGTTGAAGACTAAGGATAATTTGTTGTATATTATCTTAGTCATAATATTCTTTACTGGGCTAGTTGAGCTCACCCTTTTCCTTTTTATTCCATTTTTCTTCTCAAGAAGCGAGAACATAGCAGGAACCAGTCGGGGTATAGAGTGATGGTCCTAGACAGTTGTTTTAGCAGTCCTCACTATTTTTTTGTAAAATAGTGTATCCATAATTGTAATGAGGATTTTATCTGAGTGTGGATATTGTCTAGAAGACAATATTTGTATTTAAACTCATAGTATGTGTTGTCGTATTTTGCACGACAATTGTATTAATGAAGTTGTAGTTGCTTCTGTACCATGTATTTGGCGATTCAGAATGGGTTGGGTGGAATGGACCTATTTTGGGGGCGTCACACTATGGACATTATGAGTTTCTTGTAATGTCTTCTGGATTAACAAATGCACCGGCAACATTTATGGATTTAATGAATTGAGTGTTTAAACCATGCTTGGACAAATTTGTTGTAGTGTTTATCGACGATATTCTGGTATACTCGAAAACACAGGAAGAGCATACTGAACACTTGAGAGTCGTATTGGAGATATTACGAAAGGAACAACTTTATGCAAAATTTTCTAAGTGTGAATTCTGGTTGAAGAAGGTTCAGTTTTTAGGTCACGTAATTGATAAGAATGGAATATCTGTAGATCCAGCTAAGATCGAAATGGTTGTGAATTGGGAACAACCAATAACTCCAACAGAAGTACGAATTTTTCTCGATTTAGCGGGTTATTATCGACGGTTTATAAAAGATTTATTAAAAATAGCAACCCCATTAACCAATTTAACTCGAAAGATGGTAAAATACGTCTGGACAGATAAATGTGAGGAAAGCTTCCAAGAGTTGAAGAAGCAACTGAGCATGGCTCCAGTGTTATCCTTACCAGATGATATAGGAGGCCTTGTAGTATATAGTGACGACGCATCATACGAGGTTTAGGGGTGTGTTGATGCAACATGGGAAAGTGATAGCTTATGCATCACGACAACTCAAAGATTATGAGAAGAGGTTTCCTACTCATGACCTAGAGTTAGCCATGATGATTTTTGCTCTAAAAATTTGGAGACATTATTTGTGCGGGGAGAAGTCAAGAGATATATAAAGATCATAAAAGTCTGAAATATATTTTTACACAAAAGGAATTAAATTTAAGACAGAGACGATGGTTAGAACTGATAAAGGATTATAACTGTGAAATCTTATATCATCCCGGTAAAGCCAATGTTGTAGCTGATGTGTTAAGTAGAAAGAATCAAGAAAAATTGAATATATTAACCACCAATGATAGGTTAATAAAAGACTTTGAAATTTTAGAAATTGAGGTGGAATGTCCAACTACCTCTACCCAAAAATTGTATATTTTAGAAGGAGTTTCATCTCTGCTTAATAAAGTTAAAGAGATACAGGAGAAGGATGAAGAATGTCAGAAGTTTAAATCTAATTCAACACATGATAAGTATAATAAATTTAGAATAGATACGGATGGAATAATAAGATATGAAAATAGAATCTGGGTTCCGTTAGACCAAGCTTTAAAAGATGAAATTTTAAACGAAGCTCATAATTCTAAATTTGCTATACATCCTGGCAGTACAAAAATGTATAAGGATTTAAATCGACACTTTTGGTGGTCGAACATGAAAAGAGAAATAGCTGAATAGGTAAGTAAATGTGTCACGTGTCAAAGGGATAAGGCTGAGCATCAAAAGCCGAGTGGTTTACTTCAACCCTTACCAATTCCTGAGTGGAAGTGGGAACATATAACTATGGATTTTGTTGTTGGTCTTCCAGCTACACAAAAGGGCCATAATGCCATTTGGGTAATAGTTGACCGTTTAACAAAATCAGCTCACTTTTTACCTATTAAGATTATTCATAACCTAGATCACCTTGCCAAACTGTACATCAATGAAATTATCTCTAGGCATGGAGTACCTGTTTCCATAGTATCAGATCGAGATCCAAGATTTACTTCTAATTTTTGGAAAAGCCTTCAGAAACACTTAGGAACACAACTAAGATTGAGTACAACTTATCATCCTCAGACTGATGGACAGAGTGAGAGAACCATACAAATATTAGAAGATATGTTGAGAACTTGTATTATAGACTTCAAAGGAAGTTGGGAAGATCAGTTACCCTTAGTCGAATTTTACTATAACAATAGTTATCATGCTAGCATAGGTATGCCACCCTATGAAGCTTTATATGGGCGTAAAAGTTGAACACCTTTATTTTGGGATGAAGTCAGGGAAAGACAAATGTTAGGACCTGAGATAATTCAACAAACAACTGAAACTATCAGAATTATTCGTCAACGATTACAAGCATCTCAAGATCGACAAAGAAAATACGCCGATCCACATCGTCAACAACGAAACTTTAACGTAGGAAGTCACATATTCTTGAAGGTATCTCCTTGGAAAGGCAAGATACGTTTTGGCAAGAAAGGAAAATTAAGTCCGAGATTCATTAGACCTTTTAAAATTTTGAGAAGGGTTGGTGAAGTTGCTTATGAAATATCACTACCTCCTGAGTTGAATTATATTCATAATGTGTTTCATGTGTCCATATTACGACCATATAAACCTTATTATAAACACGTTATACAATATGAGCCAATCCAAATAGAAGAAGATCTTTCTTATGTAGAAGAACCTATGCAGATCGTTGATCGTAAAGAACACGTCCTGAGAAATAAAGTGATAGCATCGGTCAAAGTAATTTGGAGGAATCAGAATGTTGAAGAAGCTACATGGGAGCTTGAAGATAAAATGCACGAGAATTATCCTCAATTATTTACTTAAACTTGTATTGCAATTTCGAGGACGAAATTCTTATTAGTGGGGGTGAATGTAAAAACCCAAAACCCTAATAAGACTTGTATGTATACAATCCCGTTATATAAATAAAATTTCTTCGTTCTGAATGTGTTATGTGTTAATATATACTTGGTTTGACAAATTTGACCAAATAAATTTTTGTCCGAAAAACGTCGTGCTTGATTTTTTTTTTCTATAATTGGACTTTTCGATAAAATTATTTTGACTAGTAGCTTTGTCGTGCTTACACTGACAAAACGCTTTGTCATGCTTGTTAGGATTAGTGAGAAATTTCGGTTAACAACCCTAGATTAAAAAACCCTAACCCTAATTTGTAAACCTAACCCTAATTATCTACACTAACTCTAATTAGCTTATGTTAACACCTAATCATGGTTAGTAAACTTCAATTAGATACTAACTAATAAACATTACTTAACAATCCTAATCATTAAAAACAAAACCCTAATCATGATTAGTGAAGATTAAAGCCTAATTAAGCTACTAAACAAACCTAACTAGCTCACAAGTAGGTTAGGAGTCACCATTGCAAGTTCCTAGGCTGCACATGACATGCTTGTAACTCCCAAGCATGACAATAGTCATCGGATCAGATCTTTGTAGAGGCAAGTTACTCAAAAATGACCAAAAAGCCAAGTTGAAGATTTCTATAAATAGGAACCTTAGGGCTGAGCAAACTCACGAAATTCCAAAGCCTAGATACACTTATAAACTTACCAAATCAAGCCTGGGTGATAGCAGCAACGAAATCAGAAGCTAGAATAAAAAATTACTCAAGAAAAGGAACAAACTGTGACGACCCCAAATTCGGGTATCTTCCAACCCGACATATGGTGCTACACTATACTCATAACTATACAATCATTCCATTGAAATACAACATAATTTATATAATTACAATCTTCTTATTACATTCAAAGTATAATCCTTCCCAGGTTCATAAACCGATTACATCGTTCGTTGTTCATAATGTATAATACATATAAACATACTAGTCTATTACACGATTGTTAAGTATCCATCTTAGCCTTTCCCTTATCTCTCTTACCATTCTCAGTACGTTCATCCTTAACTGCAATCATATAATTCACGCAAGAAGTGAGCATAACAAGCTCAACAAGTTTTAACAAAGGATAACAGTAATACCACATTCGTGAATTATATGACAATTCCTACATAACTGAACAAATAGTTATGAAGTATTATGAAACAATAATACTTTAACATTTCATATCATCAATTCCCAAAGTATAGAGTAGATTAGAATTTACAACCAGGTCGATAGACCATGAACAATGAGCTTTCGCTTTCATACTTGAAAAGGATATCACAGAACTAAGGTTGTACATCCGCATTACTTACGAGCACTTCTAGGTGATCACTTATAGTACTCTATGTTGATCAACACTCATTCGTTAAACGATTTACATTTAACATTTGGCTTAACTCATGCGTGCCCATCGAATAATCGATTAAAAATACTTTTGTTTGTTCATGTAACAAACCTTACCTTCACATTCGTATTCAATTACTTGGCATAGGATAAAGTTAACATTTCTATATATAGAAAGATATGCATATCAATCAATCTATATCTTACGAGTAGTCTAGCCGAGTTAAATCTTGCATTGACCCTTTCTTTAAAACTAGTCGTGCAATTCAGTACAATGAATCACATAAAAATTGGCTAACTTGAAAGTCAGACAAGCGTTTAAGAAAACTTGCCTTTCAATGTCTTCAAATAACTTAATCGACTGACCACAACCTTTACAGAATCTACATGATATATTCACATAGCACACTGTAATTAGCTATCAAACAATTATTCACATTGTTCCTACCAACTTCTTTCTCTTCTATGTCTTTGTTTACTTAATATCATTAATAAAGTCAACTCAATTTATTACCCTTCGTCCCGGCTTATAACCAACTTAGGTTATTAACCGGACTCTATCATCATTAGTGAAGTACCAACGTTGCTTACCGATTAAGGTTCATTGACAACACTTTGTGTTCGTCATTCATAACTTACTAACATGCATACAATTCCTATGTTCAATACCATATACATTAGTATAGGTAGTATAGGAATAATTTTAATACACTTATGAAGTGCATAAACTTTACTCTTCTAGGTCTCTGAACAATTGAAGTCCAAAACCTAAGTCATCTAGGAAATACCTGCACTGCTACCAAAAGATGACATCTCAATACAAGATCAAGGCGGCGTATGCGGTACTTTAGTTAGCGATACCCATGCTTCGGTCTCCTGTACAAGGCGGCGCGAGACTTCCTACTATTAGTGGCGCTGCAACGCCACTTTCCAATAGCCCATTACATCAGGTTTGGCTTGCATGCGCGCATTTAACACACTGTCGACACCGCGCCCCTGCACCTCGCATGCAGATTTTCTCTAACAGATAAAAATTTGGTGAGATTCTCGGAGCCATAACTTCTTTGTTATAAGTCCGATTTGGTCCATACAAAAGCCTACACGTCATAAATGACATACTCGACGTGTTCATATAAGAGTTTGACACTTTAGAATCCGTTAACTTAAAATTCACTATTGAGTTCATTTTCTAAGCGTTCATAAACGTCAATGAGCGTTTAATGCTCGTTTTCTTCGTTTTAAGTCGGAATCCAACGATTCTTGAGTCCACGACTCTTAAATACCCTATCTTTCATGTTGACATTGAAAAATAACATTTTTAAGTCTCATAACAACTTTTGACTATCAATTCGAAATTTCTACGTTTTCGACGTTTAACGTCTATTTCCGTGAAATTCGCCATAACTCCATAACTAATGTTCTCTAGGCCAAATCGCATGGAATACTCCATGGACTTCATATCTACATCTTAACCAAACAAGATGTACATATTAACGTATTGATGGAGTTTAATTATTTATCAACAATCAATCTCAACAATCAATAATTTCATGATTTTAAGCTATAACAACCCTTATGATTTTTATGATCTCATGACTTATAGAGATTGAATCTATGGTAAGTCATCCTTATTCCACCATACTAGACATACACCACCCATTTATGATTCTCCATGATAAAAGAAAACCAAAAGAGATGGAACTACTATTAAGGAATATTACCTTAACGATCTTTGTGTTCTTGATAAACTTCTAATTTAAAAACTTAAAAGTAGAACTTTTGGTTGAGTCTAGCTCTCTTTCTCTCTCAAATATATAGGTTGGCAATTTGAAAAACTCACAAAAGACCAATCCTTGCTTTCTATTTATAGGCAAATGAAATGGAGGGCAATTTAGTCATTACACCATCACCTCCTTACTATTCAACACTTTGTCACCAAGTAAAATACTTGGTGACCAAGTGATATACTTGTCTTGCACACCAAGTAGCCGGCCCACCACCCCATGGGTTGCCCCACGGGTTTTACCCATTCGGTGACCCACCGGTTCGATCCACGGTTTGGTTTTCTTGCATTGGGCTTAACCAATCTAATATTGGGCCTTGACTTGGGCTTAACAAATTAATCCCTTGGGCTTACATAATCAATTGCTTGGACTAGACATAATCCAAATCACATGAATTCACATTAAGTCTTAACCTAATTCCATAATATCAATCGTATTCAACACGTATAATTCACATATTCTCTCCGTATAATACTCGTACGATAATCGTATTGTACTTCGTATTAACTCATCGTATTATACATAGATACTAAATAGTATCATAATTGTATAATACATGCTTTACCTATAACGCAATTCCTTCTACGCGTTTCATTTCCTTCTCGAAAATCAATATACTCAACCCTTAGGTTTTAAGTCCACAGGCGAAAACTTTGTTTGCCATAAATGAAATATTATTAGATATTTCATCTCATCTCGATATTCTATCAGTACGCGTTTCTCGGAATCTCAAAATAGTTCCCCAAACAGAAATGAATGAATAGTGTTTTTACGGAAATTTCTCGGAAAATATTTATTTTCGTCTTGGAAATTCTAAACAATTAATTCTATCATGTAGCCAGATTACTAACCACATAAACACATTCTAGGTCATAGAACGACCTTCACATAGCTTACTCACAAAATAAATCAATTAAATTCATTTAATTCACATAATCAAATAAAAATTTAATTGTCATAAAAATCTAATTTTCTTGGGCGTTACATTCTCTCCCCCTTATAAGGATTCTGTCCCCAAAATCTAGCTTATAATTACATAAACAAATGAGGAAAATCTTCCTTCATTTTACTTTCGAGTTCCCACGTTGCTTCTTCAGCATTGTGGTTTCTCCATAACACCTTCACTCAAGGTATGGCGTTATTTCTTAATACTTGTTCCTTCCTATCAATAATTTGAATTGGAAGCTCCTCATAGGATAAATCTTTCTCTATTTGGATAGATTCATACTCTATTACGTGTTTATAGTCCAGTTTATAAGGACGCAACACAGACACATGAAACACATTATGAATGCGTTCCATTTCTGGAGGTAAGGCTACTTCATAAGCCACCTCTCCTACCCTTCTTAAAATCTCAAAAGGTCCTACAAACCGTGGACTTAACTTCCCTTTCTTTCCAAAACGTATCTTCCCCTTCCAAGGCGATACTTTCAGAAAGACAAAAGATCCTACATCGAATTCTCTCTTTTCTCTATGAGGATCTGCATACTTTTTCTGCCTATCTTGGGCCGCTACCAATCAAGCACGTATTATCTTTACCATGTCCGCCGTTAACTGTACCAACTCAAGTCCCAACATCTGACGTTCACCCACCTCATCCCAACACAATGGAGTTCGGCACTTCCTTCCATATAATGCTTCGTAAGGCGGCATGCCTATACTAGCGTGAAAACTATTGTTGTACGAGAATTCCACCAACGGTAAATACTCGTCCCAACTCCCTTTGAAATTCATAACACAAGATCTTAACATATCTTCAAGCGTTTAAATTGTCCGTTCACTCTGACCATCCGTCTGAGGATGATACGTCGTACTCAATCTTAACTGCGTCCCCATTTGCTCTTGCAAACTCCTCCAAAAGTTCGATGTGAATAGTGGATCACGATCTGACACAATCGAAACAGGTACTCCATGTCTGGAAATAATTTCCTTGACATACAGCTTAGCTAACTGATCTAGGTTATACCTAACTCCTATTGGTAGAAAATGAGCCGATTTCGTCAATTGATCCACTATCACTCAAATAACATCGTATCCTTTTCTTGTTATTGCAAGTCCCACCACAAAGTCCATTGTGATGTGCTCCCATTTCCACTCTGGAATTTCTAACGGTTGTAACAACCCGCTCGGTCGTTGGTGTTCAGCATTAACCTTTTGACAAGTTAAGCACCTACTAAGATATTCTGCTATTTCCCTTTTCATGTTCGGCCACCAAAAGTTCTGACGAAGGTCTTGATACATCTTTGTACTACCGGGATGTATCGAGTACCTCAAACTATGAGCCTCCATCATTATTTCTTCCTTTAATTCAGAATCATTTGGAACCCAAATTCTTCCTTCAAAACGAAGTAATCCCTCCTTATCGAGGTTATACTTAGTCTTTTCTTCATCTTCTATCCTCTTCTTCATCTGCTTACATTCCTCATTGCTCAATAGTACTCCCCTAACCCGTTCCACTATGGTCGGTTGGGTTTCTATGGAAAATAGCATTTCCACCACTTCCTCCGGTAACTTAACTTCTAACTCCATATTTGCCATCGCTGTTATCAACTCATTCTGAGTTGTTAACATTGACAGTTTCTCTCTACCCTTTCTACTTAGCGCATCGGCTACTACATTTGCTTTCCCCGAATGATATAAGATATCACAGTTATAATCTTTTATTAACTCTAACCACCTTCTCTGTCTCATATTCAACTCCTTCTGTGTGAAGATATATTTCAGACTTTTGTGGTCCGTGTATATCTCACACTTCTCACCATATAGATAATGCCTCCATATCTTCAAGGCAAAAACTACAGCTGGCAATTCCAGATCATGAGTAGGATAGGCCTTCTCATAATCCTTTAATTAACGTGATGCATACGCAATGACCTTGTCATGCTGCATGAGCACGTAACCCAGTCCTTTATGCGAAACATCTCTATACACTACAAAGTTTCCTGTATCACCTGGTAAGGACAATACAGGTGCCTCACTTAATCTCTTCTTCAACTCCTGAAAACTGTTCTCACATTTTTCAGTCCACACATACTTCACCGACTTTCTTGTCAAATTTGTCAACGGAGTAGCTATTTTAGAAAAGTCCGGAATGAATCTTCTATAGTATCCCGCTAACCCTAGAAAACTCCGAACCTCGGTTGCCATTTTCGGTTGCTCCCACTCATTAAGTATTTCTACCTTTGCTGGATCCACGAAAATGCCATCTTTATCAATAACACGTCCTAGAAACTGCACTCGTTCAAGCCAAAATTCACACTTTGTGAATTTTGCATACAACCTTTCCTTCCTTAGTGTTTCCAACACTATCCTTAAATGTTCGGCAAGATCTTCTGACGTCTTTAAATAGACTAGAATATCATCAATGAACACTACGACGAACTTTTCCAAATACTGTTTGAACACTCTATTCATCATATCCATAAATGCGGCTGGTGTATTAGTCAACCTAAACGACATTACCAAAAACTCGTAATGACCATAACGAGTTATGAATGCTATCTTAGGTACATCCTCCTTTTTCACCTTTAACTGATGATACCCCATGCGCAAATCTATCTTAGAAAAATACTTTGCCCCTTTCAACTGATCAAATAGATCATCGATCCTGGGCAATGGGTATCTATTCATAATCATTAACTTGTTCAACTCTCGATAGTCGATACAAAGTCTTAACGACCCATCCTTTTTCTTTACAAACAATACCGGTGCTCCCCAAGGAGACACACTCGGTTGAATGTACTTTCTATCTAATAGTTCTTGCAATTGAACCATTAACTCCTTCATCTCAACTGGCGCCACCCGATATGGTGCCCTTGAAACTGGTGTCGTTCTTGATAACAGATCAATTACAAACTCTACTTTCCTGTCCAGTGGAATACCCGGTAACTCCTACGGAAATACATCCGCAAACTCTTGCACTATAGGTATCTGGTCCAAGGATGTTCCCACTCTTTGGGTATCCACAACATGACACAGATAACCTACACACCCTTTTCTCAACATCTTCTTAGCTTGTGACATCGACAGACAACAAGAGCGTCTTAGTGATTTACTATCGAAGAACACTACCTTGGTTTTCTTAGAAAGCCGAAGGTTTACACTTTTCCTATGGCAATCTATTATCGCCTTATGGTTAACCAACCAATCCATACCAAGAATTACATCGAATTCTTTTAACCTTATCTGTACCAAATCTACCGATAACTTATTCCCTCTAATCTCTACGCAACAATCCTTATGAATATGTTCAATGGGGATTATCTCTTCGTTTGCTACCTTAATGTCTAAAGGTAGTGCTAACGTTTCAGGGATTAAACCCAATCGCTTAGCAAATTCACATGCTATAAAAGAACAAGTAGCACCCGAGTCAAATAGCACATAAGTATTTATCTCATTGACCGGAATGATACCTGCTATAACATCCGTTGATGCAACCTCATCTTGCACAGTCATATTAAACGTACGGGCCGAGGGTCTACCCACTGATGATGTTGGTCCAGTAATTACTAATTTACCACTACCAGAACCCTTATTTCCCTCTAAACCCTTCTTCAAGCAATTTCTTGCCATGTGGTCCAACGACCCAAAGACAAAACACCACTGGTTCTTCTTAGGGATAGGACAGTTGGGTGATAAATGCCCCTCCTGACCACAGTTGTAGCAGATTGATTTCTCCTTTAAGTAGACTCCTATGTGAGTCTTTCCACATGTCTTGCATGCCTCCATCCTCCGCTTAGGATCTCCCTGCTTTACCCCAGTATTCCCAGGGTTGAAGCTCTTCCTCTTAGGCAAGTTGTCGCTTCCGCTAGCAACTTCAGCCTTACTACCTCCTTCTAACTTACTCTTATTCTTTCGCTCTTTATGGTATTGAGACAATGCCTCACCACCACCTTCAGCGATTATCGCCTTTTCCAGAATGGTCCCGAAGGAAGCACTCTGAAAAACCGATATTCTCTTTCAGAGAGCTAGGGTTTTAAGCCCCGCCAAACTCAGTCGCCTTTCTCTCTCTTCCGTATCCACGATGTGGAGCAAACCTCGCCAATTCATTGAATTTGGCAGCATACTGGGGAACTGTCATATCCCCCTGCTTAAGTTCTAAGAACTTAATCTCCATCCTACCTTGCATGCTAGTAGGGAAGTAGTTCTCGAAAAAGACCTTCTTAAATTGTTCCCACATAATGACTTTCTGGCCCTAGCTCACCGTGGTGGGCCTCCCACCAGTAGTTGGCTTCCCCCTTCATCATGTAAGTCGCAAAAGAAGTCTTTTGCGCCTCACCTATGTTTGTAATCACAAACGCCTTTTCCATTTCTTTCACCCATGTCTGGGCTTCTAAAGGGTCCGTCGTTGCTCCGAACTCAGGAGGACCCACACTCTTAAATTCCTTGAAGGTAGTTGTTTTTACTACCCCAAGAGCTACATGAATTCCTCCCCCAACTTGGTTAAATGTTGTCGTTAATAAATTAACAAACTCTTGCATAGGGTTATTAGGACACCCCCCCCCCCCCGATTTTCATTATGAGACTCGGCTTCTTGGTTACGTCGTCTCCTTTTTGGCGGCATAATTCTGATTAAATATATAAAGTTTCGTTATTATCTATTTAACTGCTTGGTTATCATTCTCAAATAACCACTCATACCACAACAAGCACATTAAATAAAACTTCATTATATTAATATGCTTTCATAGTCAAAACTATTTACATCATGTTCCCTTAGCCAAAAAGCTATTACATAATATCCCGCGACTGCCTTCTACAAAAATTGGGATTTACAAAAAGACTACCCTTTAATTATACAAAAGAGGGTTTTATGTCACTACTTATATGCAAAGAGATCTAACGATCTACTAAAACTGTTGAACGGCATTCTCATATTTCTGATTTGCCAGTATCGACACAATATCTCGACTTATGGTATGTCGAGTCTACTCGGACTCAATGGAATAACAAGTAATTTTCAGCTTGAAATCCTCATGAGCGCATTCGTGGATGTATGACATCCTAGCTATCTTCTGGTCTTTTTCAACTAGTTTCTTTCGAAGCTCTAAGGCCTCTTCCTTATAGTTTCGTTCCTTATCCGTCGTAAGCACTTTCTCATCGTGCTCTGACTCACAATCCACCTCTGCAGATTCCTTCGCCTCATATAGGGCGGTTATCTCCTCATTCTCGGTTCCAAGACCACTGCAGGCGCAGACAAAGATTCCTATCCAACACCGCCAGATACAATGATCTCATTGCATCCGGAGGTGTTGGCTCCTGAGTAGATATCACTGTATTAATCGATGTTACCTCCATCTCCTCCTCCACATCTATCATCATATTTAGATATGACGCTATGCCCATTGTCTCCTCAGAGTATTCCTCCTCAAGATGTACTCTTCAATATCAGAGTCTTCCATAACCACTAACGGTACCTCCGCCACTGGCATCGGTACTACCTCCACTTGGTTCGCTGACTCTTCACTCACAACGTGAATGTCTCTATACATCATGCTATCGATCGACATCTACATAACACATAACACGTTGATTAGTACATAATACACAGTAGTATAAGCACAAATCACATTTAATTTATTTAAGATTAATTTTCATCTTTTAAATTCTTTTTGTACTGAGTTTTCTCAATACCTTATTAATTCATTCAACTCGAATTTCTTTCTTCGGACTTTACCTTCCTTACGAGGTTATTAGCCTAAGGTTCTTCCCCCCTTAAGTTTTATAACCTAAGGCTTTGATACCAACCTGTGACGCCCCCAAATTCGGGTATCTTCCAACCCGACATATGGTGCTACACTATACTCATAACTATACAATCATTCCATTGAAATACAACATAATGAATATAATTACTATCTTTTTATTACATTCAAAGTATAATCCTTCCCAGGTTCATAAACCAATTACATCATTCGTTGTTCATAATGTATAATACATATAAACATACTAGTCTAGTACACGATTGTTAAGTATCCATCTTAGCCTTGCCCTTATCTCTCTTACCATTCTCAGTACGTTCATCCTTAACTGCAATCATATAATTCACGCAAGAAGTGAGCATAACAAGCTCAAAGAAGTTTTAACAAAGGATAACAAGAATACCACATTCGTGAATTATATGACAATTCCTACATAATCAACAAATAGTTATGAAGTATTATGAAACAATAATACTTTAACATTTCATATCATCAATTCCCAAAGTATAGAGTAGATTAGGAATTCAACCCGGTTAATAGACCATGAATGTGAGCTTTCTGCTTTTTCATACTTGAAAAGGATATCACAAAGACTAAGGTTGTACATCTACATTACTTACGAGCACTTCTAGGTGATCAGCCTATAGTACTCTATGTTGATTAACACTCATTCGTTAAATGTATTTACATTTAACATTTGGCAAACTCGCGTGCCCATCGAATAATTGATGAAAAATACTTTTGTTTGTTCATAGACAAACCTTACCTTCACATCCGTACCAATTACTTGGCATAGGATAGCGTTAACATTTCTATATAGAAAGATATGAATATCAATCAATCTATATCTTACGAATAGTCTAGCCGAATTAAATCGCATCGACCTTTTCTTTAAAAACCACCGTGCAATTCAAGACAATAAATCACATAAAACTTGGCTAACTTGAAAGTCGATGCGCTTTAGAAAACTTACCTTTCAAAGATCTTCAAATAACTTAATCGATCGACCACACGCCTTTTACGTAATCTACATGATATATTCACATAGCACACTGTAATTAGCTATCAAATAATTATTCACATTGTTCCTACTAACTTCTTTCTCTTCTATGTCTTTGTTAACTTAATATCATTAATAAAGTCAACTCGATTTATTACCCTTCGTCCCGGCTTATTAACTAACTTAAGTTATTAATCGGACTCTATCATCATTAGTGAAGTACCAACGTTGCTTACCGATTAAGGTTCATTGACAACACTTTATGTTCTTCATTCATAACTTACTAACATGCATACAATTCCTAAGTTTAATACCATATACATTAGTATAGGTAGTATAGGAATAATTTTAATACACTTATGAAGTGCATAAACTTTACTCTTCTAGGTCTCTAAACAATTGAAGTCCAAAACCTAAGTCCTCTATCAAATACCTCCACTTTGGCCATGTACAAGGACATCTAAATACAAGACCGGCATTATGGCGCCAGCAATAGCGAGTATCCATGCTTCTTTTCTCTTGCTGCTAACACGAGACTTCCTACTATCAGTGGCGTTGTGGCACCACTTTCCAAAGAGACCATTACATCAGTGTGCGGCATTGCTGGCGCAAGATTTACGACATCGTTCAGCCATGCCATTGCACTCTCAGACCTCGATCTTATTTTCTCTAACAAATAAAAATTTGGTGAGATTCTCGGAGCCATAACTTCTTCGTTATAAGTCCGATTTGGTCCGTTCAAAAGACTACACGTCATAAATGACATACTCTACGCGTTCATATAAGAGTTCGACACTTTAGAATCCTTTAACTCAAAATTCACTATTGAGTTCATTTTCTAAGCGTTCGTAAACGTTAATGAGCGTTCAATGCTCATTTTCTTCGTTTTAAGTCAAAATCCAACGATTCTTGAGTCCACGACTCTTAAATACCCTATCTCACATGTTGACATTGAAAAACAACGTTTTTAAGTCTCACAACAACTTTTGACTATCAATCCGGAATTTCTACGTTTTCGACGTTTAACGTCTATTTCCGTGAAATTCGCTATAAATCCATTGCTAATGTTCTCTAGGCCAAATCACATGGAATACTCCATGGACTTCATATCTACATCCTAACCAAATAAGATGCACATATTAACGTATTGATGGAGTTCAATTGTTTATCAACAATCAATCTCAACAATCAATAATTTCATGATTTTAAGCTATAACAACCCTTATTATTTTTATAATCTAATGACTTATAGAGATTGAATCTATGGTAAGTCATCCTTATTCCACTATACTAAACATACACCACCCATTTATGATTCTCCATGATAAAAGAAAACCAAAAGAGATGGAACTACTATTAAGGAATATTACCTTAACAATCTTTGTGTTCTTGATAAACTTCTAATGAAAAAACTTCAAGGTAGAACTTTTGGTTAAGTCTAGCTCTCTTTCTCTCTCAAATATATAGGTTGGCAATTTGAAAAACTCAAAAAGACCAATCCTAGATTTCTATTTATAGGCAAATGAAATGGAAAGCAATTTAGTCATTACACCATCACCTCCTTACTATTCAACACTTTGTCACCAAGTAAAATACTTGGTGACCAAGTGATATACTTGTCTTGCGGGATAAATAACATTTTGGTCACTGTACTGGGGTTCAGTTTTCATTTTGGTAACCAAAACTTTTTTTTATAACAATCGAATTACTGTACTCTCACATATTACAAAATGGTCATTAATTTTACTTTTCGTCCAAAAATCAAACGAAAATGCTTAGTAGGTTAACAGAGTCCAAGTGGCACTGAGGTGGCTTGTAGGGCCCACTCCCACGTGTAACTATAGACAAATGTCCAGATTATTTCCATTTCTCAGTTTATCTCTCCATCTATATTTTTTGAATAACACTTCAGAGCAAAAACAGTCGAGGCCAAGGGGGTATGCGATTTTGTCTGATCCTTGTGAAATTTATCAGAGGTTAGCGAGATCGGTTGATTAAAAACGTTAATTACTCTATAGGTAAGTAATATCGAGTCTCAATTTCTTCTCATCTCAGTTCTAAGGTTAAAGTAAAAGAGGGGTTTTTGATTTTTTGAAATGTAATGGATGTAATTGGGTCAATTCCCTCCATTCCATGTTTTTTACTCAATTTGTGGTCCCGATGGTCCTAATTAGTTGTTTTCTTGTAAAAAATTTAGATGGTTGTTTTGTTTTTATGGTGGCCCTAGGTGTGTCTGCGTTTGCTGATGGTGGTGGACCTTGTTTGTTTTGTTTATTGATGGTGGCCCTAGGTATCTCTTATATGCGTATTAATGAGTAGAAAAAGATGTCTGTCATGGCCATGTGTTGTCTCCCATTATATCTAATTTGTACAACATATTCTAGGTCTTGTCCCCCATTATTTGTGATCCCTGACATGCATATTAGTTTAAAGGGGAAATATTTATTTGTCTCCCATTATTTGCCTCTGATATAAAGTTTACAGTTTTTATTTGTCATATGTTAGCAGTGTAGTCTCTTTCTAGTTATAAGTTTAATTTTTTTTTTTGACACTTTATGAATTTCACTATCACAGGATGTCTTTGTTGATGTTAAATGTACATTATGGTGGGAAGTTTAAGTTTGTGCCAGTATATGAGTATGAAGGTGGTTTTACAAAAACAACAAAATCGGATCTTGATTATCTTTGTCCCCAAATGATAGCTTCTATGTCTGAACATTTTACTTATCATAAGAACTCTATAGTTTACTATAAAGAAAATGGGGTTCCAATGGCATATGGACTTAGAAAATTACATGATGATGAAAGTATTTGGGCATTGCAGGCAACCTGCATAGGTTATGATTCTGTTGATTTATATGTTGATCATGGGGATAAAATTCCAGAGTATAATGCAGAGGGTAATGTTGATGGGGAGAATAATGAAGGGGCTGATGATGAAGGGTATTTATATTTGTCATCCGATGACAGTGATTATCATGAATCTGATGGGTTAAGTACTGATGAGGAATATATTGAGGCTAGAAAGAAGTCAAGGGAATATAGAAGAGAGGTGAAAAAGAATGGGGAGGGTAATACATTAGAAGATGGAAGTGATTTAAATGAGAGTGGAAATGAGAGTGAACATGAAGCTGAAACAACTGAAAATGTAAACCAAACTCCAATTCAACAAGAACAAGTAGCTGAAAATGAACACTTTCCTCCACATGAAATAAAAGATGTAATTGTTCAAAACAGCGAAGATGATCATTATATCGGGATGATGATGGCGAAAAGCAATCGATGGGAAGTGGATAAAGATGCCGAGGATAAGTGATGCTACTATTCCCCAAATGAGGATAGCAGTGAAGAGGACTAGGAGGAAATGGAAGAGATTGTGAGGGATAAGAAGAGAAAGAAGAATGTAAAACCTAAGTTTGTAATTATACCTTATGGCCCTAAAACAAAAAGAAAACATATTAAGTTTAGTGTTGGTCTGCAATTCAGTTCTAAAGAACAGATGAAAGAAGTTGTTAGGAATTATGGGATTGGGAAGGGAAGGTCAGTTAGATTCAAAATTAATGCTGGGAAGAGGTTTTAGGTTGTGTGCCAGACTGGATGTCCATGGAACATGTGGGTTAGCACCATTGGAGGCTCTGAAACTTTGCAAATAAAAAAAATTAACAATGATCATACTTGCACAAGGGCACTACAAAACAAGTGTCTCAAAACTCAATGGCTAGCACACTTTTATGGGGACATGATTAGAAAGAAACCAGATTGGAAGTTAATTGAAATGCAAGATGAAATAGCCAGAAAATTAAAGGTGAATATGTCTTTGACCAAGTGTTACAGAGTAAGGGAATTGGCTTTAAAAAATGTTGGGGAATTATTAAAGAAACACTATGAGAAGGTCTGGGATTATGGGGCTCACTTAATAAAGAGCAACAAAAGAAACAAAGTGGATATTAAGGTTAGAAGAGACAATCCAGAAAGTAAGCCTCACTTTCAGAGATTTTATGTATGCTTTGAAGAACTAAAGAGGGGGTGGATTGAAGGGTGTAGGCCTATCATAGGCTTAGATGGTTATTTTTTGAAGACTGTGGTTGGGGGGCAATTGTTTTCTGTTGTTGGTAGAGATAGTAATAATCAAATGTACCCAATAGTATGGGCCATAGTAGAGGGTGAAAATAGGGATAGCTGGGGATGGTTTCTGGAGCTGTTATTGGGAGACTTGGATGGCAATGATGGAGTTGGTTGGACCATTATAAGTGACCAACAAAAGGTAATTAATTATCTTATTATTATTTTATTGTACGTGAATTTTATGTCTTATTATTATTTTGTTGTAAATGTGTAATAGACTGCTTTGTTTTCTTGTTTGTGGTTGTAGGGTTTGGTTCCAGCAGTTAAGGATATACTTCCTTATGCTGAGCATAGGAATTGTGCCAGGCATATTTATGAAAATTAGAGGAAGAGATTCCCTACTCAAGCCTTGCAGTTTGCATTCTGGGAAGCATCTATGGCCACCCATATTGTGTCATTCAAAGAAGCTATGAATGAGATCAAAAGGTTATCAAAGGAAGCCCATGACAAGTTGCTTGAGCAAGACCCCTCTTTGTGGAGCAAAGCACATTTCCAAACACACTCAAAGGCAAACAATGTAGAGAACAACATGAGTGAGACCTTCAATGGATGGATTATAAAATCTAGATGAATGGCTTCATTAAACATGCTAGAGGACATACGGAGTAAAGTGATGGTTAGACTCAACAAAAAAAGGGATGAAATGCTTAAGTGTGAAACTAAAATATGTCCTAGGATTAGGAAAAAACTTGATTTACAAATTGAGAATGTAGCTGCATGTGAACCATTATGGGCCAAGGATAGAAAGTTTCAGGTAAGCAACTATTCCTTGATAATACACTTGTCACATTAAAGGTGAATTTATGTCTCATACTACATATTGAAACATTGCAGGTAAAGTGTCATGGGGATGCATTTGTTGTTGATCTTGCAGATCAAACTTGCACATGTAGGGTGTTTCAACTAACTGGGATGCCCTGTTGTCATGCTATTAGTGCTATCAATTTCATGAAGGAGCCAGTTGAAAATTATGTGAGTTATTGGCTTAAGAAGGAAACATATATGAAGTGTTACAATCATCTCTTAGAGCCATATAATAATTTTTGGGAGGAGACACCATATGAAAAGATGTTTCCACCACCAATCACAAGGAAGCTTAGAGGAAGGCCTCAAAGACTAAGGAGGAGAGAACAATTAGAAAGTGAAAATAACCCAGGAAAAATTACACAAAGGGGAAGAATAATGCATTGTACCAAGTGTAGACAACCAGGTCACAATAAAAGTACATGTCCCAACTCCAATTCACTACCAAATGAAGCTTCAAATGAGTTTCAACAAACTGAAGGCACTGGATCACAAATGGTAAGCACTACAGTTTAATAAAGGTGACTCGTAATGAATTACAAGATTGGCTTAGATGATTGTTGTCTTTATTTTTCAGGTAAACAAGGATGAAGGAAAGGCAAAGAACACTGAAGGTGATAAAGGGAAGGGAAAAAGGAAGGCCAAAGGGAGTGACAATGGGATACAAAGAGTGAAGCTGCAAATAAGAAGAAAGAAAGGCCAACCTCCTGTTGGATTTGGGACTTTTGTGCTTCCAAATGGGAGCACAATGTTTCAGTCAGGCAACCTAGGCTACATTCTTGTAAGTATGAAATAATAAAATCATTTGTTTCACAAACTATTTATGTATTTGATAATTGATTTTGTCTTTTTTTAGATGGACAATTCTCAAGATCGTCCAACAACCAACACACCTCCAACAGTGCCTACATCCTCAACATTGACTTAAACATCGCATCCATCCTACTTTTATAAGGTAAACAGTAGCTACTACAGAGGGTGTTAGTGCTCAATCAAGTCACCCGCAAAAGAAGAGTCAGAGATAGTAGTAGCTCAACAATCAACTGCAACTAATGTTGTCATGAACCCAAGGAGGAAGGAGACCAAACAATAGGGGAATGTGTTTAATGGTGTTTCAGTTTATGTTTATTTTATTTAATGTGGATGGGTAGGAAACTACAACTAATACTGTTTATTTTGTTTATGGGAATGGATATGGTATGAAAGGCTTAGATGAACCATTTTGTATTTGGTTTCAACAGTTGGTATGAATATGATATATGGTATATTTTTGGAACACTGTATTGGGTTTTGTTGTGTAAGTTTGTGAACTCCAAGAAAATTAATGCAGAAGCCCTAAGTGGTCATTTCAATTGATGCCCTGTTTTTGTATTGCTGCAGTATTATGTCTCTGTCATATGGCTCCACTAATCTTTCCCACACACAAAGTTATCTTGATGCCCTGTCTTTGCAGTTAGGCCTCTTTAAACCTTATTACAATTCATTAAACATAACAAAGCATCATTAAAACACAGAGTTACCAACTGGAGGTCCATTACATTCAGCTACCAAAAGGGATAAATCCATTACATAATAATTCCAAAATCAATCCATTACATTCTAATTATAAAATCAAACCATTACATATCATTTAAAAGGGATCCATTACATAATAATTGTTGATTGTCACCATTACATTAAACTGCATACCAAAATCAATCCATTATGGTTCATCTAAATCATCCTAATTCACTTCATATACATGATGAAAAAGCATAAAACCCAAGATATGACGAGCAATAATATTAATTTTTTCTCTCTAGCAACAACTTTGTTAAGTGAATTCTTCAGTGTATTAACTTCCCTCTCCAATTCCTTGATTTCCACCTCATGCCCAACTGGAATGTTAAACCTTCTATCAATTTTGTGAAGTTCATTTCTTAATCGATCAATAACCTCCTTTGATCTTGTGGTAAAAGGGGCATCATACCATTTAAAGAATCCACAATAAGCATTATTATCCTGCAATATATATATATATATATATATATATATATATATATATATATATATTTCAAGAATTTAACAAGAAATTAACTCCACATTAACATTAAGCTAATTATACATTATCCTGTGTTAAAAATATATATACAAGTAATTTAAAAAATTTATACCTTGTATCTACTGCATCCTACGAATCTCCTACCCGGATGAGATGTTCCAACCTTCCAAGCTTCCCACATCCGTGCGCTTATTCCATTCCACAAAGAATATCAAGACCTAAGATGAGGCCTTTGCCATTGTATTTGATGAGATGAAGATATCTCATCTGTGTCATCTCCATAAAAAAAACTCCAAATGAAGAATTCATGATGAATAACAATCGCATACAGAACAAAGAGCGGCATAATCGATTTTGACTCAAGAAGTGAGGAGGAGGAGAATCGATCGAACAAGGTGAGGAGGAGGAGAATCGATTTTGCTTAGAGAATCGATCGAGGCCTAATTTTTTTCCCAAATCTGATAAAGTCGTAACTCTTTATGTAATATTGAGCATGTGTCAAGCACATGATATACACCTGGCAAATGAATTGTACATGTCAGCAAAAATCATCACGTGAGCTGCACACTCACGATTTTCATCTGATTTTTGGACGGAAAGTAAAATTAATGACCATTTTGTAATATATGAGAGTACAGTAATTCGATTGTTATTAAAAAAAATTCGGTTACCAAAATAAAAATCGGACCCCAGTACAATGACCAAAACGTTATTTATCCCCTTGTCTTGCACACCAAGTAGCCGGCCCACCACCCCATGGGTTGCCCCATGTGTTTTACCCATCCGGTGACCCACCGGTTCGATCCACGGTTTGGTTTTCTTGCATTGGGCTTAACCAATCTAATATTGGGCCTTGACTTGGGCTTAACACATTAATCCATTGGGCTTACATAATCAATTTCTTGGACTATATATAATCCAAATCACATGAATTCACATTAAGTCTTAACCTAATTCCATAATACCAATCGTATTCTACATGTATAATTCACGTATTCTCTCCGTATAATACTCGTACGATAATCGTATTGTACTTCGTATTAACTCATCGTATTATACATAGATACTAAATAGTATCATAATTGTATAACACATGCTTCAACTATAACGCAATTCCTTCTACGCATTTCATTTCCTTCTCGGAAATCAATATACTCAACCCTTAGGTTCTCAAAACACATTTATTTTCGTCTTGGAAATTCTAAACAATTAATTCTAGCACGTAGCCAGATTACTAACCACATAAACACATTCTAGGTCATAGAACGACCTTCACATAGCTTACTCACAAAATAAATCAATTAAATTCATTTAATTCACATAATCAAATAAAAATTTAATTATCTTAAAAATCTGATTTTCTCGGGCGTTGCACAAACCCTAGTTCATAATTAGCTCTATGATCCTATGTTAGATTTGTTGTTTAGATGTTTAGAATTATGTATTAGTATGTTAGAAAGTATGTTAGATTGGTAGAACATGTTTTCATAACATTTAGATGCCTTAATTAAGTGTTTTAAGAAATCTAGAAATTTTGAAAACTATGTATGACAGTCGAATTCAGGGCCTATAGATTTATATGTGTTTATGTTTTGGTCTGTTAATTGTTTGTTATTTGTAGCATGTTAGTAGGTCTTTAATCTGGAAAAGAAAACAGTTTCATTTGAACCATAAATTTCAAGTTATAAGCAGTCAAAGTGGGTTAACCGTTCACGGATTACGCTTTTACAAGTTACCCAAAACTCAAGAACAAATGAACCTATTACTTTGACCAAATCTGCTTAATCGCCTTTCATTTGTTATTTTTATAAGTTTTTGTTATAGATCAATACCAAGTTATATGTACTACATATCTATGATCTTTAATTGAACAAACAACATATAGTTTATCGAATTAATGGTCAAAATCCATCGACCGAAGCTTCGACCAAGTTTTCTCGGGTTTTCCGTAAAAATCAAGAACACGAAGAATAACTTTTAATCACGTACTTTGACCAAAGATAATTAGGGACCTTAGATTTATGCTTTGTTCATGTTCATGTTATATATATGTACCCTGACATATATATTACATGTTACAAAAAATATCACACACATCTAATACACAAAATCAAAGATATTTAAGCCACAAAATCGTTGACCGGCCATGACTATTGTTCTAGGTTACCCAGAAACTCAAGAACAACTCTGACAGTGACTTTGAGCCTCTATAACTTCTTGTTATATGTAGGTTAAAGCCTAAAATTTGTTTCATGTTGTACTATTGTATGAGTACTACAATCAACTCTTGACCAAACCAAAATCATTATCGTGAGCATTTTAATTAGTGGTCAAACCGGTCACTCGACCACCACCAAACTCACGCCTGAAACTCAAGAACACCTACAAATGACACTTCCCCGCTCATTGAAGGGCTTTAGCGATGTATATAAATTATTTTTCTAAAATAAATTATAAAAATTAATAATAATTAATAAATAAATATAAAAACAATTTTAAAAATTATATTATATTATTATAAATAAATTATAATATTTTTACATAAATTCAATAATTATTTTGATATTATTAATAATTAACTTATTAATAAAGAAATTAGAATAATTATTTTTAAATACTAAATAATTAGGGAAAAATATTATTAATAATATAAAATTATAATAAATGAATATAAATTATTTAATAATAATAATCAATGTTTTTGTAAAATTTTAAGTAAATATCAATTACTTATAAATAGAAATAAATGATTTAAAAATCATTTAATGTATAAATAAATGTTTTAAATACTTCAAAATTTCTAAAAAGGTATTATAAATAATAATTAAATTTTATAAATAAAATTTAGTCCATTTATCAAAGGTATTTAACACCGAAAACTTAATTAATCTAATCCGTTCATATGTTAATGATATAATTGAGTATTATTATAAATACTAACGTATTGAAATTATATATATGAACATCGTTGGTATTTATTAACGATTGAATAGCATAACTTGACTGATCTACGCTCAGGAAAGTTCTTTATCCTCAAATCTCTTATAAAGCAAGTTTCTTAAACCCTGTTTATTCATTAGACAAGATTTTTATCTTGATATGCTGTTGATATAATATACTACACCTACAGTTGAATTACCTTTTTATTGTACAGTTATTGCTATAGCTTCAGCATAACTAAAAAATAAATTGTTTATTCATATGATATTGTTTATTGAGCATAAACTGTCGTGTTAAACCAAATTGTTTTTGTAGGACATGTTATACTGAAGTTGGGTATCCCGTAAGGGACTGAAATTTAGTCAATAATATATTGACATTTAGTGTATTTTGAGCACTGGTAGGATGATATGCATACTCCTAAGATGTTGAATGGGCTGATCCCCTATCTCACATCTGAACAAAATTTCTAAGTCTATGTGACTAACAGAAATAAAGAAAAATTCCAGAAATGGTTGAAATAAATAGAAATCCAGAAATGGTAACAACTATCAGTCAAAATTTGAATTGTTATATTTCTTCAAATCCTATATTTTTATAAAATACAAAACTTGCTGAGCATGTCATAGCTCACCCTTGCAAATTATTCCCTTTGTAGTTTTAGATGGTAATCCTGGAATATCTGGAGTAGATAAAGGAAAGCGTCCCTACATAGATTATATTATATTCTTGTCTTTTTGAATACCTTGTAATAAAAACTCATTATGAGAATCATGTAATCGAATCTTAATATTATGATATATATATATATATATATATATATATATATAACATCTTTTATTTTCGCAACCGTGTTTTCTTACATATATAGATGTAAAATTAGACTTCTTTGAATCTAGTTGAGATCCTTGAGAACTATTTATCTGAGTGAGGGTATTAATAGCATGGACTGATCATGTTGTTATTAATACTCTGGATTTCGGATAGATAGTTACTGTCGATACAATAGTATAAATTCGTTTGGCTTAGACTATACATCTGGGTGAGGGTATTAGTAATATGGACTGTTCATGTTATTATCGATACTCAATTTCTGATAAATAGACTCCAATCCACAGATCTGATTCATAAATCCAAGTGAGGGTATCTAAACATAGTAATAGTTCTCTTGAGAATTTACATCTGTTATGGGATACTGTGAATTTTGGATCTATGAGAATTATATCTGATAGTCCCTCTATTTAGTGTAATCTTATAATCAGATACCATGGGTGTATAGATTTAAAAGCATTATGTTGATTTACTGTAAACACCATATCAGATACTGTGGGAGTATAGATATGGGGGCGTTACACCTTATAGGCATAAAAACCATCAAAGTATGTCCGAACACCAGACATAATTTACAAGTTAGTTGTACAACTGAAAAGGGTCCATTATAGGAACCAGATCTAGATCTGTTAGCTGGATCTTAGATCCCATGGCACCTATGCTCACATAATATCATATGAATAACCTATATAACAAATATACTATAATAAAACAAAGATTTAATCTAAACGTCACAAACAAAAGATTCATCAGTTAAATCCTTATAATCACGTAGCCAAAACTTCCAGCTTCCTCTAGATACAAATCTAGGGCCGCGCAGTTGCTTAATATTTACAAAACTAGAAAGAAAACTATATTTAAATAAATCTTATCCATTCTAGATCAACGGTTCCGGTTTTACAACTTTTGAACTGGTTAAGAGTTAGATATGGCTAGATTTAGATAAATCTAGTTTATAATTTTAAATATTACAGCTTTACATTGAATGAACAGTTAAAACTGATATTTAATCACAGTAAACAATTCGTGGCTTTTTCCTACTTTAATATATATATATATATATATATATATATATATATATATATATATATATATATATATATATATATATATATTGAGAGAAAAGGCCACTTGATTAGCAATCCAGGTCAAGCTGGTAAATACAAATATATATGTATGATTATATTTATTAAAGCAGGAAAAAACCATGAATTTATAATCCAGGCCAAACTGATAAATATAAGTGTGTGTGTGTGTGTGTATATATATATATATATATATATATATATATATAAAAGCAGATAAAAGCTTCGGATCGAAAAAGATCTTACAGTTTGTAGCGAGGGAGGCTTTAAACTACTTTTGAAGCTTGAAAACTCAATTTTCTCCGGTTAAAACTTGATATGTTGTAATATATATGTATACAAGTGTTTACAAAGAAGAATATCGAAGTTTGGAATAATGTTGTAATATATATGTATACATGAATTCACTCTCTTTTTCTCTTTTTTTTTCATTTTATGGATGATGGGGGGTCTTATTTATAGACCAAAATAGTCGCGGGTCTACCCTCGACTGACCCGGGTGGGCCAGGCCCTGAGGGTCCCATTTTCTCAAAGTACGTGCACTCAAACCAATGCACCGTCTGCTCAAACCTTCATAACTTTCAATTTGGGAGTCCGGTGGAGGCGTGATATACCTTTGCAGAAAGCCCTTGACGAGAGCTAGACAATGACATATGATTTGACCTTTTTCAAATCCGAGAAGATGGGTCCATGACCAGATCTTCAAGTCTCCGCAGTCGATCCGTTGAGCTGTCTTGTGTTGTTTTCACTTGTGATTAACGTTATGGTTCTACATGACCTTCATAGCAGTGATTTTACTTGATTTGATGTTGAGTTAGTAAAATTACTATTTTACCCCTCCAAGTTGTCTCTGGGTTTTATGCAGTTATAGCTGTCAGTTCTTAGAGTTGTCTCCGATATTGGAATGTTGTTGACTTTTGTCAGTCCTCAGGGTTATCCCTAAGGCTGGTTTTTTATTTCCCGGGGTTGTCACCGGGTTTTAGCTTGATCTGTCGGGGTTGTCGTCGGGGTTTATTTTGATCTGCCGGGGTTTGTCGACGTCGGGATTTTTATTTTTCCTTTTTCTGTTCTTGTTCTTTGGTGTTCTCATGTTATGTGAGATTTGTTTAAAAAAACAAGTGAAAAAGGTCCGACATGTATATGTCGACGATTTGACTGTAAGAGTCGCCAGTTAGTGTTTTTAACTACTTGCACCAACGTAACCGAGAAAAGGTTTGCACATTGACCCAGTGATGTGACACTGTTAAACGGGTCTGTGAAACCGAGATTCATTTAGATTTGGGGGCTTGATTATGCGGAGGGAAGGTGTTAGGCACCCCCCGACATCCGTGTTACCACGATGACCACCACTTTTCAAGAAACTATTATATGAATGTGTGTGTGTGTGTGGGTGGGGGTCAATGTGCTATTATTTGGAAGTAGTGCAAGGCCTCGTTCGCACCTATATATAGAGGGTTTGAATTTGTATAAAAATTTAGTTTTAAACATGATATAGCAGTGAGGTTTTGTAAAAGAGGTTTTTTAAACCATGTGCTCAATAGTAATTGAGGCCTTTGATACTTACATTTTATTATTAAATATTCGGCTGGATTGCTTTTATTTTTGAGATGCGAAGCATCTTCGAGAAAATAACATATAACAATGCCGAACTCCGCATGGGCATGAAAGCAATCTAAGGAAATTCAAACACCGTGAATAATTTACAAGCTGCTTACAGCTGAAAATGTCCATCACGGGAACCGAATCTAGATTCAGTGGACTGAATATATGATCACATGATTCCTAGGCTCACATGATGCCGTAATTTATATGAAAAGCAGTAAGCAGTTATATATAAAAGTTGTAAATATATATATATATATATATATACAAACATGATCAACCACCACGAAGCACCTCCATGGGGGATCGTAAATGTAAATATATAAAAGCGGTAAATATATATAGAGAGACATGATCAACCACAACGAAGCACCTCCATGGGGGATCAAAAATGTAAATAAAGCAATAAATGCGATCAACTACCACGAAGTAAACTCTAGGCGGAACTAAATGTAAATAAAGCAGTAAAAATGATCCACCGCCACGAAGTAAACTCCAGGCGGGACGGAATGTAAATAAAGCAGTAAAAGGCCACGAAGTAAACTCCAGGCCTGACAGAAATGTAAATATATATATATATAAGTGGTAAACGCACAGGATGTTTCTCAATCCCGGCTCGGTTTATCATTTCAGTTTATCACTATATATATATATATATATATATATATATATAAGCAGGTAAACGCTCCAGACATAAGTCTAGGCTCAATCGAGGCATAACTCGATAATGTTAGTCCATATATATAAATATATACATATATAAGTATATATATATAGACAAAAATGAAAACCATGGACCGAAGTTCGGGCATACACACACAACACGACTCTCAATGTGAAGAATAATGTGTGCAAAGATGAAGAGAAAGGCTTTATAGTGTGTAAGAAGGCTTACAGTGAGCTGCCAAAGAAGACTTCTATAACTCTAAGTGGATGAAAACTCGGCTCCCGCGGGTAAAAATATAGCTATATGTGAGCTAACAGGTGTTTAAAATGAGAAAGCACTCAATATGGGGTGTGTACAGAGCAAATTGACAGGGCTTCCCTGCCTTTTTATTTTCTAAAATGGCCACCCCAAGCTCTATATTTATAGAGCTGGTGGTCGCAGATGTACCTGCGGAAGCCGCAGATGCACCTGTGGCTTCCTGGGGTGCCCCAGGCTCCGTGGGTCCCGCCATCTCGAAGTACGTATACTCGTGCACTGTGATGTCCGCTCGAACTTGCAGAACTTTAATTCGAGCATCTAATTGAGGTGTACAAGACCTTTTTCAGACCATCGTTATTGAGAGTTACGCAATGACATGGGATTAGAGGTTGTACGAAGTTAGAAAGAGGGGACCATGCCTATGGTCTTCAAGCTTCAAATTTTATCCAGTATGCTGCCCTGCGTAATAGTCACTCGAGATTGGAACTCCTTGGCTGTTGTGGGACATTGTTGTGTAGAAATGTATGTATGAGATGTTGAGACGGCGCAATGTGGGGTTGAGGTGGCAAGATGACAATTTTGCCCCTCACCGGGGTTATCTCCGGTTTGGGTTAATAAAGAAAATGTTGCTCAGGGTTATCTCTGAGATTGGAATGCTGCAAATGTTTAAATTCCTCAAGGTCATCATTAATTGTGCCTATCTTCCTGGTGTTATCTCTAGGTCTTTGGAATGAGTGCCTCGACGGGAGTTCCGAGGTTAAAGCTGATTGTATGCATTTGAAACAAGCATTTCTGGGGTTATCCCCGGAACTGCAACGGCATTCCTTAGGGTTATCTACAAGGATGAAACTTGGGGTTATCTCCGAGGTTGGAACTAATACTCCCGGTGTGTGTTCCATGGTTGAGACTGAACTTCTGGTGGTATCCGGAATGTATATGAGCTATCTTCCAGGGTTATCTCTGAAAGATGAATTTGCCCTCCTGCAATGTTAGTAACAGGTGTGCAGAAAATTTTGAGTGTCTATAGATGCCCCTCTTTATCATATTCACGTAATACAAGGCATGGATAAGATAAAGAATCCTAGACACTTGAAATGCAACAAGATAAACATGATGCCATGTGTAGTAACATGATGCAAATATATGATGCATGTATTTTATTGGATTAATTTCCAATATGATGGGATGATTGCCGGTTCCCTGTTAATCCTACCGGGGATGACAATCAGTGATGTCTTGGATGTGTGATCCAAGTCTTCCAGGATGTTGACATTGGGGTTATCACCAAAGTCCTGAATCCTTGATACAGACTTTACTCTAAAGATGTGTCTCTCATGTGTAAGAGATCTGTGGGGATAAAGCTTTGTCTGTTTGAGGATGTGTATAACATATTCCATCATCGGTCCTCTCCGATGAGGATGATCTTCTCTGGTTTGTGTCACCAACATATACCACGGTCCTGTTGGAGTTACTGCCAATAGTATGTATTGTCAGGGCTGCCTGACCTTCACTGATGTGTGTATCACTGGATAGATCCCTGTTGGGCAAACTGTCAAGGTTACTTGACCTTCATTGATGTGTGTATCAACGGATAGATTCATGATGGGAAAACTATCAAGGTTGCTTGACCTTCATTGATGTGTATATTAACGGATAGATATGCGTTGTAACCCGCATCGGGGATATGTGGATATGGGTACCATTCATCGAATAGTTTCCAATGCTTCGATGGGTTTACTTGCCATCGGCTGAGATGACGTCAAGGTTGCTTGACCTTCATTGACATGTACATCAATGGATGAGAATACATTGTAACCCCTACCGGGGATACGTGGATGATCGAAGAATGCATTATAACCCCTGTCGGGGATACGTTATCAATGAATGAAATCTGCATTGTAACCCTCACCGAGGAAAGGCTTTTAGGGTTACGGCCCTGTATTTGGTGGCATCGAACCTGTGTGAGGCATTGCCTAGTATAATTTGCAAGAGATGAGATCATCGGTATAGTATACCTTGTATTTAGGCAAATACCAATGAGTGATATGTAAATCCATAATTTAAATTATGATAACCAGGATTCCAGACTATTCCGCTCAGTCGCGTAGCATTTTTATTCCTAATTTGGCCTTTTCAGCTTGTGAGACCTCCTTTGCAACTCGAACTAAACTGAGCCAGAGGGGTGTGACCTATGTAGGGGTCCCGCAGGTACACTTGCAACAGCCGCAGGTTGATCTGCGGCCAACTGTGAGTATGAAAAGGCTACAGGTTGCTTTTATAAGTCATTTTTAAGTTGTACCGCGAAGGAAATTCGAGAGCTCTTCTTCAGATCTGCTGAGTTCGAGAAACTCTCTGCAAATTCTGCCACTGTACAAGTGTTCTACGCTGTCCTGGTAACATATGCATGTATTCTTTTCCAGTTTTTATCCGTTGGAAAATGAATTATCACATGAAATGCATCTAAACACATAATAGTGATTATGCATACTGATATGACTTTATAAAAAATATTCAACATAGTAAATGTTAGTATTAAACCATGCTGAACATAATGATGTGAAAAAAATGGACTTTTGAAACAGTCAAATTGGCACCTTTTACTGTTATTTCTTATCCTATTTGAGGACAAATGAGTAAAGGTGGAAAATAAAAATATTCCTGGTAATTAGACTACACTTACGAATTTTTTACTATGATGTATTAATGCATGTAGGATGTATATGATTGTGGGTAGGTGTGCTACTGAATGGCCACCTAGTCATGCCTATGTGCATATGGATAGTCCTATTTACAAAGGGGACTATGACAAATTTTTTCCAAAATATAGGCATTAGGTAGTCATGCATTTTTAACTCTACTGTAGATGTATGTCATAAAAATGCATTTTGAAAAGCTCCAGATAAGAATTACCACACCCTTTCTAAGGTGATTTGGAGACATTATGTTCAGATATATAGATCCGGATCAGCCGAGTAGTTCCCGCAAGACCACTTCTGGTGTACGAAGAAGGGCTTCTGAAGTGCCTCGACCCCGTTCTATTAGACAGCTTCGTCATTTGGTGGAGGCAGTGATACGTCCAGTCCAGGTTGATGTGCCGGACGTCGAAGACGGGGAGGAGGATGTTCCGGTTATGAACCCCACTCCTACTGCATCTGTTCCCCGTAGGAATTTGCCAGGCATGCAAGTGGCGAACCCAGATCTTCTAGGCAATTTGAGTCGACACCCTTCAGTTTACCTGCACGTAAATGAGGTATAAAGTTAGATCTTAATCTTCCTTCTTTCCTATTGATGAGGAGTAAAGGATTCTGATGTTGATCTGCATTTGATGTAGGTTCCCGGCTTTACACAGCCTCGAGGGAACTGGTTCAGCATCCACTTTATGTATCAGGCTCTACATGATGACTATAGAGGGATTGTACATGGTTGGGGATTCAAGATGTTTTTTCCCATCCTTCCCCACCGTTGTCCCTAGGGTTACCTTAGGGCATTGTCTGAGCGCTTGTTTCACCAGACTCAGTCACTCCATTTGCTAGATTATGAGGTGATGATGACGCCAATGGATTGGCGGTTTATCACAAGTATGTAGTTTGGAGGGGCACCAGTGCCTTGTATAGCGGATATTACCCCTACTGCCATCAGATCCTTGTTAGGAGTTCCAGACGGAGCGCTCAAGGGAAGGACTGTACGTGCGGGTCCTTTGAGCGTAGATGCTATGAGCGGGCTATTGAGTGAGCCCATACCCGATGATGTGAGAGTCAGGGATTGCATTCTTCGGTGATTATTCCTGATGATCATTAGGGGCTGCTTCATAGTAGATAACTCTTCTATGGTATCCTTCACTTTGATCAGTGCCACTCAACACGTGAACGGTATTAGAGAGTATGATTGGGGTTCCTACACCTTTGCCTATTTCCTCAGGGGAATGCACATGCGTTCGTAGGGCTTGACCGAGGCTTGGTTAAGATTTTACTCGTTTCTGCTGCTGAGTGTTTCTCTTGTCTTTTCCCATGTACAGGTTAAGAGTGTTAACTGACAGCAGATGTTTGTCTTTACATTGATAGTTATGGGCCTATGAGAGGCTCCCATGTTTGCGTCATGTGAGTGTGTTAGGATTAGATACCTATCCACGAGGATGGAGATGGCATCATTCCATACTAGCGGAGGTCCCTATTGCGGAGGGTTCAAATCATTGTCGCCTACAACTGGAGTTGTTGATAGTGGATGTCATCACGTGGGTTCCCTACTCCGGGAGCATTTGACCATTGATTTTGAGGATGGGTACCCTACTGGAGTTGAGTACGTGATTTCCACCCGTAGGATTCCTCTCTTCACAGATGGAAGATGGGAGCTCTACTTAGGAAAACGTGCTATCAGGAGCACCACAAGAGAGATTTGTATACCGATCTTGCCTCCTACCAGGTGTTATTGGACTGTTTTGCAGTCACCCGTCATTGATATCCCATTGTTGGGTGTTGACGGTTTTGCATTATCAGAGGGTCCCTGTACTCAGGAGATTTTCTAGCATTGGTGGTTCCCTCGTACCATTGTAGCCCAGACCCATGCCACTCAGTTCATGGGGGATATGGTTCCAGGATCCATGATGATGATGGATTGGCTGGCCTGTGTCTGAGATCCGACTCATTTGGCACAGATTGATAGTTTTACTTGGCAGTTAGACCGGGCACATTTCTTTATCTGGCACTTGGGAAGAGATCCTTTAGAGGAAGATACTTTTGATCCTTTCAGCTCTAGCACTGGCCCCTCAGGTGATGCATATGGTTTTGCTGGTGCAGATCCTCCATTGTATAGGCCTGACATCCATGTGGATAGAGATCCAGTGACTCAAGAGGAGTTACATCAGGTGGACATAATTGATGATGTAGACATTGACACCATTGTCTTCTTCTGATGTATATTCTCGTTATTTCTTTTGATAGGCCTCTGTTAGACATTGGGTAGCTTCGCCCCATTCTCGCTATATCTTTTGATAGGCCTCTGTTAGTTGTAGGGAAGTTTTTCCCCATTTCCCTATATTTTAGATGTACAGAGATGATATATTAGATGATGATATACTTAGGAATGTATGTACAGTTTTCCATTCCCTATATTATATTGCCATCTATTGTTTATCATGCATGTATTATGTTATGCAAATGTATGTATGTCAAGAGATATTCAGCATTGACCCCTGGATGGTCTTATGACACGGCCCATACAGATGTCTTCTTCGCCAGTTAGCAGTATTGATCATACCCCACCAATATTTGTGGCATCTGGTATGCGATCGTGTATGATAGTATGTCACCATCATACAGGGTGATTATAGATCAGCTGTTATAGCATACTATAACCCTCTTGATGTTTCAGGTTCCCGCATGATTCATGGAGGGCATACTGGAGCACTGTATACCAGAGAGATAGGTCTTCTGGTTTGGCATCCATGAGTTAACTCCTACTTTGGAGGAGTATGCATAGTTGACAGCGCTGGCTTTGGACAGACCTTGCAAGCATATGGCCATCGGCGACATGAGCCAACAGTTTATGACTCTCACCGGGCTGAGGCGGAGAGTTGTGCAGGATGAGATCACATCCAGACATGTGATATCCCAACATTTTTTGTTTGACAGATTTGGCTCGGATAGTTATACATGGCATTCTGGGGATTTCACCACACCAGAGGATTATTGGCATTTGGCCATAGTGGATGTACTGTTATTGTGTATATTGTCGTATGTCTATATGCCATGGTACATGGATGAGTTGGATATAGGAGTTATCATAGCAGTGAGAGCTCTCAGGGAGGGTCACATCATCATACCGATGATTATAGCAGAGACTCTGAGGTCGGCAACATACTGCTGCACTTATCCGACGGGAGTGTTTACAGCCAGCTCGATCATGTTATATAGGTGGTTTATGTCACACTTGAGACCGATTGACACTTTTAGGCGACACGAGTATTGTTTTACCCATGAGATAGCTATGTCATACTCCTTTCATCCTGCAAAGTGTATAAATGTTGCATCTTGGTTAGCTTTTCTAGAAGGGATCGAAGATCCATTTGATATATTGCTGTGTACAGGTCTCAACTCACCCTACAGCTTCATTACTCATGCTCCGGGCATGGATTATCTCCCTCTGGCTTGCTTGAGGGGCGTGATTACTTATCACCCGCTGGCCGTGATGCGTCAGTTTGACCAGTTCCAGAACTTTCATCCTTTTGAGGGGGAATTGAGTCAGCGCTTGGCTTCTCGCCATTTATCAGCAGAGGACCGATCCAGGGTATATGCCTGTTGGGATCAGCGTGAGATAGCTATATTTTCTATGAGCCATCCAGGTTATTCTACAGAGTATTTTGCATGGATGGAGATAGAGACTGCATCGGCTACGGTAGTATCCACCGTGCAGGGGATTGATTCTGATGATGAAGAGTCTATGGAGGAGACTGATATTCCCATCGAGGAGGATTTAACTACTGGGTTGCCAGCATTTATGATGGATTCTCCCACTATGAGTGCTACTGTGATTCAACATTCAGCACAGTATCTTAAGCACAGTCTTCATCTGATGACCTTTGAGAGAGATCAGGCTAGGGCCTTGATGTTGACAGCTCTTGATGGGAGAGACACCGCTCTATTAGAGAGAGACGAGGCCATATTAGCTAGAGATGCATTGATTATAGAGCGGGATGCAACTTTATCTTCCCTGGATGTGGCTGTCATAGATAGTACTTCAGTGAGATCCCATACGACTGACATCCTTGCTGATATGAGTGCATACATTGATGAGCATCATGCCACCATGAAGTTAGCCTCGGATCTGCTAGCTCGTTTAGATACCATTGGGCAGGAGCTTGCAGTGTTACCTCCTTCTTCGGAGAGGGATGCTATGTTAGATCTGATAGTCTGCATACACACAGATCCGTAGATAGACTTGTATTTTCCTACACAGACTACCTTAGCCATTTTTTCATGTACAACACATATTGTATATATCAAACAGTATTATATATGGTAGGGAAATATATTTTAATTCACTTCGCTTTCAGTTGTGCCTTGATACTTGCTTGATATTTGCCTATTTCTTTAGATCTTAATGTATTTTGAACTCATCCTTGATGTGTGGACATTGAGATGTCACAGGATCTTTCAGAACGAATCATTGATCTGTGTGTATCCCTACCATCTTTGGTGTCTTGGGACTGGTTTCTGTATGTAGATGTGGAAAGGAGTGTGGCTTTTCCTCTCTGAGATTGACCGCACCACAGATAGTCTCCAGTACTCCTATTTAGGAGGAGCCCAGTTAGTTCCATCTCTTATAGATTGGGGTTGCTCTTTGAGGCACAACCGCAGCTTAGATGGTCGTCGAATCTCCTATTTGTGAGGAGAGGTTAGGTAGTTCCACCCCTTTGGTCTGAAGCCGGTGAAATGTGGTGGATTGAGGTTTGATCCCAGTACCAGATGACAAGTCTTTATATTTTGGTAGGGGTTAGACCAAACCATAAATGGCTGCCTACGTACTCCTATTGAAGAGGAGATTAGGTCTGCGTAGTTTGAACCTGGTGTAAGAGGTTCAACGCTGAATGTGAAAGTGTAAATGGGTGTAGAAGTTTTATTGATGAAGAAGGGTGTAGAAATATTTTTGTTGTTTTTGTTTATGTAGAGAAGGGTAGAAGTGTTTTTGTTTATTTTTATAGAGAAAGGGAAAAAATGTTTTTGTTTTTTTTATTGCGACCGGGCCATATAGAATATGGTTGCCTACGTACTCCCGGGTATCAGGGAGATCAGGTCGACGTAGTTCGCCCCTCAGGATAATTTGTGACCGAAGAAGTTGAATCCCATGTGCAGAATGAACTGCGGAGAAATAAAAGTTTGATCCCATGCTTGGGAAAAACTGCAGGTGTGAAAAGTTTAATCCCGTCTTTAGGATAAACTGTAGGTATGAAAGGTTCAATCCTTGATGGGATAACCGGAGTTGTATGAAGTGAAACCAGGTTATTGGTTTGAAAAGTGTGATTTTCCCTGAGGGGCAGATGGATAAAAAGGAAAGGCTGTATGTAATGAGGGTTAAAGAACCTGAAATGACTGGTGATCCAATTATCCAAAACCAGGATGTTCATTTGATGGTAACCTCAGACATAGTACCGTTTCACGATGTTCGAGTTGATAAGCTGTGAAAATTCATCGCCATCCATTTCCTACAATCTAAGAGCGCCTCCTGTCAATATCTCCTTGACAACAAACGGGCCCTCCCAGTTAGGAGCGAATTTTCCCTTTGATTGATCTTGTTTGTCAATGATCTTCTTCAAAATCAAGTCATGCTATTTAAAATATCATAGCCGGACATTCCTGTTGTAGGATCTGGTGATCCTTTGCTGATAAAACTGACCATGAAAGATAGCCGCGGTTCGCCTTTGGTCTATTAGAGACAATTGGTGATACCTGTCTTGTACCCATTGGTCTTCATCCAGCTGAGCATCTATTAACACTCTAAGGGATTCGATTTGCACTTCTATGGGGAGCACTGCTTCCATCCCATGGATTAATGAGTAGGGGGTTGCCCCAGTGGAAGTACGCATTGAAGTTCTGTAGGCTAATAAAGTCAGAGGTAACAAGTCAGGCCATCCCTTGTGGTTGGCGGACAATTTTTGCATGATTTTCTTGATGTTTTTATTAGCCGCTTCAACATCACCATTCATCTTTGGACGGTAGATGACGGAGTTAAGGTGTTTGATGTGGAATTTGATGCATAATTCCTCCATCATTTTGTTGTTGAGGTTCTTATCATTGTCTGACACAATTACCTCTGGTTGTCCATAACGACAAACGATATTGTTTTGAATGAAAGCAATGATGACTTCTTTTGTAACCCTGGGGAAGGAGGCTGCTTCCACCCACTTTGTGAAGTAATCGATTATGGTGAATATGAACCAATGTCCATTACTGGCTTTGGGCTCAATGGGCCCGATCATGTCCATTCCCCACATTGAGAAGGGCCAAGGCGAACTCATGTTATGGAGTTCCCTTGGAGGGGCGTGGATTGCATTTCCATGAATTTGGCATTGATAGCACCTCTTGTCACAGTCAGCTTTGAGGGTAAGCCAGTAATGCCTTATTTTGAGGATCATCTTAACAAGTAGAGGGCCGCTTATGTGTGGGCCACATACTCCACCATGGATCTCATCCATGAGCCTCTGAGCTTGGTCCTTGTCCAGACATCTGAGGAGACCTAATCCTTCATCTCTCTTATAGAGTGCATCTTCGCTCAGGTAGAATTTTATAGCAAGTAGATGGATCCGCTTTCTTTCAGTTGGGCTCGCCTCAGCGGGTGTAGATCCATCTCATAAGTACTCCTTAATGTGCTGATACCAAGGGTTGTGGATGGGAGGTAGCTCATCCGATACTTCTCCAACATAGTTCCCATAGACTGGGGCCTTTTGTAGTGCAAATGTGATGCTTAGCATGTTTTCCTTGTCAGGTATGTGAATTAAGGAGGCCAATGTTTCTAGCACATCAACAAAATCATTCCTATTACGAGGAATGTGTAGAAAGGAGATTTCTTCGAACTCCAAAGCCATTTGTAAAACTTCTCGATGGTAAGGCAGCAAATGTAATTCTTTGGTTTGATAGATTCCCATGGATTGTTTGATTACCAACTCCGAATTCCCAAAGACAGTTAACCACCTTATGCCCATTGAACGGGCAAGTTTTAGCCCCATGATACAGCCTTCATACTCAGCTGTGTTGTTGGTGCTGACAAACTGCAATTTGATGGCGACGGATATCGCCTCCCGTCTGGGATACTAGAATCGCTCCACTCTCAAAGCCTTCTCAGATTAACAACTCCATCAAAATACATTTTCCACGTACGGCATGTTTCGTACTGATGGTGTTGCTAAAATGCCATTACCCCTTCATCGGGGAAGTATATTTCCAAGGTTTTGAAGTCCCCTACAGGTGTGGCGGCCAGTTGATCTGTAATTCCTTAACCTTTGATAGATTCTTCCGCCACGTAGATTGTGACACCCCCAAATTCAGGTACTGCATTCCCACAGGATTTGGTGCTCACTTATCAAAAACTATTATATCTAACTACCCATAATAAGGGATAAAGACATAATTAGAATAATTTAAATAATAATCTCTCCCATTAAAGGGTTACATCATTATTTCAAATTAAATCCCAGGTAATCTAACCTTAAAACTTATTACATCAGTTTGCGGAATACATCACATATTTAAAATAAGTCTTGAAACATAAAACATACAATTATCATAAGTCTTCATCATTTGGACATCTTGACCTTGCCTTTGCTAGTCGATCGATTACTCATCAACTTTCTCCACTTTAGTCATGCGAAGTTAATTGCAAGAGTGAGCAAACAAATGCTCACTGATATAGAACGTAGCAATGATAATAACATGAGAGTGAACAACGAAAGCTGAACAATAAGGAACTTGTTCTACAAATCAAACTAGAAAACAAGTTCGAACTTTAATTATCTGAGGGTCTTAAGACCACGAACTATGTCCCCGGTACTTAGGTATTATTACCCAACCTTAACAGTTATTTAGACTATACGGACCCTTCTTATCATACTTAAGGGGATCGGCCCTTTGTACCATGTATTGTGCACAAACATCTAAACGTTACACGTACAAAATCCCCTATGTTAGGGTTGTTCGTCTCAGTTTGGATTTAGAATTTCCTCACTAAAAAAAGTTTAGTTTGGAATTATCTTATCAGTGTTTCTAGAATTTTAGAACACTATTCGAATATAAATTAATTCAATCAATAAAGGTTTGCTTACTACTTAAAGGTTTAATACAACGATAAAGCTTTGAACAAGGTTATCAAAGTCAAAGATTGAATAATAATAATATATAATTGAGTAATCATGATATACATGCAAAGAGCTATAGAAGAGTTAAAACAATCTCCCTTGAATCAATGTATTAGAACATTATACGCTTTGAATAATAATTAGGAAACTAAATCTCGCTCAATGTAACGAATTAGGTTACATAAGCTTGTACAAACATATGCAAGATAGGTTAAGCTTGCTCAAATTCATAAAGAATGTTAGAAACTTGCAGAATAATAATATAGGAATGGAAACTTGCGTTCGATATGAAAAGAACAAAGTTCAAAAGCTTGCTCAATTGTAAAGAGATAAGGTTTAGAACTTACACAATTATAAAAGTAGGGTTAGAGAACTTGCCTCGTGCGTAATTTAAACAATCACTACTCACGTTCACCCCAAGTCCTACACATACCATATGTATTGACAATACACATTAGTTACACTAACACTACCTTCATGAGTTGCTTTCTACTTTTAGTATAGCTACTAACTAAGTTTAAGTTTAAACAACATCGCCTCTTTTCATGAACATTACTTTTTAGCTTTATTACAACTACTTAAGTGATCATGTCATTGCACCACATACACATTAACAACTTGATACTACATCCTATTACATGTCCAACATGTTATCAATAAGTTAAACTAACACAAAGGATTGCACTTGCATTCGCGCATCCCGACGTCCTCCGATTGGCTCCAAATACACAATAGTCCTAAAGATGGCCATTTTGACCCTTCATAACGATTTCAAATTGAAAACCTTAAAGAATAAAAGTTATAGGCCTATTCGTTCTCTTTCCGAATCATCTTGAATCACCTCAATCGGAGTTTGTATGAAAACGTTATGGTCATTTTACTATAGGAGGTCAAAATCGCGTAATCCCAGACCACTTTTCGGTATTTGGGGCGAGACGATGTGTTGGGCGCGAATTCCAGTGATGGGGAGCAAACTTCTGGCCTATTTGTGGCGCTGAGGCGTGAAATTTTGCGCTGGGGCTCCGAATTACCGAACACCCAAAACCAGAAACAAAACCAAGCTACTGTGTCTTAATTTCTAACATTCATTAACATGTGTAATCCATGTAAAGTACACATAAATATTACCAAGCATATATATACCAATTTAAACAACTAAACAAAAATTTTAGAAAACTTAAATTTTGAAAACACGGTTTAAAAAAAACCAAAACTCCATATAGTTGATATATTTTAACACAGTAAACACTGCTATTTTCATTTTCTTCCTACACCCAATTTCTCCTGAATTTGCTAACTGATATAACACGTATACATGATGACAACAGATTATACAATATAACCAATATCACATAATCACGTTTGAAACAACAATTCAACAAAATCAATTTACAGAGAACTCGGACAAAACTAAAATTTAGAGATTTAGGAGTTAATTATACCTTAATCTTCTTGATTAGCACAAGATGGTGTGTCTCTTCCTTCTCTTGACAAACTCACAAAGATTATTCTCTCAATTCCTCACCCTCAATACCCAACAATTCTCTCTTCCTATGTTAGAAAGCTTAGAAAACAATACGCGAAGGAAAAATATAACTGGCCTCCCACAAACGTCAGGTTGAAAAAAAAAGGTAGCGTCAGTTGGAAAAAGCCAAAGGCCACAAGGCCATGTTTGGCTGAACACATAAATCCCATAACTAAATTATTTAAATAATATTTATATTATATAGTTACACTTGTCACACATTACTTCAATTAACTAAATAACTTTGATTTTAGCTTATAATAATAATAAAATTCTTATTATCATTATACTTAAAATTAATAAATAATTATATATCTAATTTAATTAATAAATTAGACACATCACTTTATTTAATTTATTCATTTTTATTAAATTAAAAATTCATTTAATTAACTAATTTCTTAAATATTAAGCAATTGATTTAATTTAATTATCTCCTTAAATTAAATCCATCAAATAAAATTATCATTACTCGATTCAATTAACGTTAATTAATTTAGTTACTAAATTAATTCATCACAATTAATTAAATATTTATTTTTCTCAACAACTAAATTATTTAAAATATTTATTTAATTCAATAAATATTTTTAAATTAAATTACAAATTCCTCGATCGTTACATCATTCCCTCCTTAAAAGGATTCTGTCCCCAGAATCACAACTCGAAAAAGAAAAATTTATCCGTTACATTCTTCCTTAACAAGATTTTGTCCCCAGAATCGCTATACAAAATCAAGCAAACAACTGAGGATAATTCTTCATCATAACGCTTTCAAGTTCTCACGTAGCTTCCTCAGCATTGTGGTTCCTCCAGATTACCTTAATAGAAGGTATCACTTTATTCCTCAGTACTTGCTCTTTTCTGTCAATAATTTGAACAGGGACTTCTTCATATGATAAATCTTTCTCAAATTGTAAGGGCTCATATTCTATAACATGTTTATAGTCAGGCTTGTATGATCTCAATACCGAGACATAGAAAACATTATGAATATGCTCCAACTCCGGAGGTAAGGCTACCTCGTACGCCACTTCGCCAACTCGTCGAAACACTTCGAAAGGTCCTATAAATCTAGGGCTCAATTTCCCCTTCTTGCCAAATTGAATTTTCCCCTTCCAGGGAGATACTTTCAAGAAAACATAACTACCGACATCGAATTCCCGATTCTGTCGATGTTGATCGGCATATTTCTTCTGTCTATCTTGTGCAGCTATCAGTCTCGCTCGAATCACTTTGATGATCTCGACAGTCTGTTGCACCAATTCTGGACCCAATAGCTGACGTTCACCAACCTCGTCCCAACATAATGGAGTTCTACATTTCCTGCCGTATAACGCTTCGTAAGGCGGCATGCCAATACTTGCATGATAACTATTATTATAAGCAAATTCCACCAATGGCAGATGGTCATCCCAATTTCCCTTGAAATCCATAATACACGCTCTGAGCATATCCTCCAGTGTTTGGATGGTTCTCTCACTTTGTCCGTCGGTCTGAGGATGGTGCGCCGTGCTCATTCTCAGCTGTGTTCCCAAACACTCTTATAATCGTTTCCAGAAATTAGATGTGAAATGTGGATCTCTGTCTGATACAATAGACACAGGTACATCGTGTCTTGACACAATCTCTTTCATGTATAGTTTTGCTAACCGATCTAGAGTAAATCGAATCTTGATTGGCAAAAAGTGTGCTAACTTCGTCAACCGATCGACAATCACCCAAATGGCATCGTAACCTTGCTGAGTCGTTGGAAGACCTACCACAAAATCCATTGTGATATGCTCCCATTTCCATTCTGGTATCTCTAACGGCTGTAATAATCCGCTTGGCCTTTGATGTTCAGCTTTGACTTTCTGACACGTTAAGTATTTCGGCACACACTTAGCCACATCCCTCTTCATATTCGGCCACTAAAAATGATGTTTAAGATCTTGGTACATCTTTGTACTCCCATGGTGAATAGAATATCGTGAGTTGTGTGCTTCATTCAGAATTTCTTCTTTAACTTTCGTTACTGGCAGAACCCAAATCCTCCCATCGAATCGAAGTAACCCTTTCGAATCGATTTTGAATTTGTCTCCCTCACCTACAGATATCTTCTGTTTTATCTTTTCGCAGTCTTCATCCTAAAGTTGTGCATTTTTCACCTTATCTACCAACGTTGAACTATTTCCCATCTGGAATAACTTTTCATCGGATTCTGTCAGATATTTAATTTCCAACTCCATTTTAGCCATTTCCGACACTAACTTTTCTTGATCAGTTAACATCATTAACTTCTCTCATCCCTTCCTACTTAAGGCATCAACAACAACATTCGCCTTTCCGGGATGATAGAAAATCTTGCAATCATAATCTTTGATTAGCTCCAACCATCTTCTTTGTCGCATGTTCAAATATTTTTGTGTAAAGATATACTTCAGACTTTTATGGTCGGTATATATCTCACACTTTTCACCATAAAGATAATGTCTCCAAATTTTCAAGGAAAACACTACTGCCGCCAACTCCAAGTCATGAGTCGGATACCCTTTCTCGCAATCTTTCAACTGATGTGATGCATACGCAATAACTCTGACGTTCTGCATAAGCACACAGCCTAGTCCTTTACGCGATGCGTCACTATACACCACAAAATTTTATGTATCATCAGGCAACGATAACACAGGTGCTGAACTCAACCTCTTCCTTAACTCTCGAAAACTTTCCTCACACTTCTCTATCCAAACAAACTTAACCGCTTTTCTAGTTAAATTTGTCAACGAAGTTGCAATCTTAGAAAAGTCTTGAATAAAACACCTATAGTAACCCACCAATCCTAAGAAACTCCTCACTTCTGACGGTGTCTTCGGCTGATCCCAGTTTATTACAGCTTCCACCTTTGATGGATCTATCGAAATTTCGTCCTTATCAATAACGTGCCCGAGAAACTATACATGTTCTAACCAAAATTCACATTTTGAGAACTTAGCGTACAACTTCTCTTTTCTCAACGTTTCCAACGTCAATCTCAAGTGTTCCACATGTTCCTCCTTGGTCTTGGAATACACCAATATATCATCAATAAACACCACCACAAACTTGTCTAGGAATGGTTTAAACACCCTGTTCATCAAGTCCATGAACGCTGCAGGTGCGTTAGTTAAACCAAAAGACATAACCAGAAACTCGTAGTGACCATACCGAGTTCTGAACGCTGTCTTCGATATATCCTCCGGCCTCACCTTCAATTGATGATAACCACTTCTCAAGTCTATCTTAGAGAAATACCTTGCTCCCTTCAACTGATCGAATAGGTCATCGATTCTAGGTAATGGATACTTGTTTTTAATCATGACCTTATTCAATTCTCTGTAATCAATGCAAAGTCGCATCGATCCGTCTTTCTTCTTAACAAACAACACCGGTGCTCCCCATGGCGAAACACTCGGCTGAATATACTTCTTGTCAAGCAATTCTTGCAATTGCACCATTAATTCCTTCATCTCTACCGGGGCCATTTTGTATGGTGCCTTAGATATTGGAGCCGTTCCTAGTAGTAGGTCAATCACAAACTCAATTTTTCGATCTGGCGGAAGACCTAGCAAATCGTCTGGAAATACATCTGCAAAGTCTCTTATGATCGGTATCTCTTCTAACTTTGCACTCTTCTTCTGTGTATCGACTATGTAGGCTAAATATCATACACATCCTTGTCTCAACAACTTCTTGGCTTGCATCACCGTCAGACAACTTGCTTGTCGAGGTGACTTGCTGCCATAAAACACAACCTTTGACGGAGTTATAAGGTTAACACACTTTCTTTGGCAATCAATTATTGCTCCGTAATTGAATAACCAATCCATTCCCAGTATAACATCAAATTCACCAAGTCTAATTGGTATCAAATCTACCATCATCTCGTGACCTTTTATAACCACTCCACAATTCCTATATATGAATCTAACAGGAATCACTTCCCTATTCGCAATCTCTATACTTAAGGGAAATTCTAATTCTTCCTGAGGCAAATCTAAGTTCTGAGCAAATTCATCGGATATAAATGAACAAGTAGCACCCGAATCAAATAGTACATAAACATTAATACCATTAATCTAATGATACCGACACCACATCCTTAGATCATAAAGATCCCGCACTTGCAGTCATATTGAAAGTCCTCGCAGTAGGTCCGCTTGATTGTGCTGGTCCAGTGATAGTCAATGCACCACCACCGTTGTTGTTTCCTTTTTCGCCACTTGCACTTCCCGCTGGCTTCTTAGGGCAATCACGAGCCATGTGATCCTTTGAACCGTAGGTAAAACATGTTCCTTTCTTCGGACTAAAATAATTCGGTACAATGTGTCCCTCCTGACCATAGTTGAAACACACTCTCTTTCCCTTCAAATATACTCCAGTATGGTTCTTCCCGAGAGTTGCACAAGCCTCAAACTTTTTCTTCTGTTGATTTCCTTACTGTCCTCCCGCAGTAGAATTCTCGCTCCACCAGCCTTATTCTCATTTTCATTCTTCTTCTTCTTCTGTTCTTGATTGTACTTGGTCAAGGCATCGCTTCCACCTTCCGCGATGATTTCTTTCTCCAGTACAGCCGCAAATGTGTTTAGCTGGAACATTGAAACTTTGCTGTAAAGCCAGGGTTTCAATCCTTGTTCAAACCTTCTTGTTTTACGCTCATCGGTATTGACTTGATAAGTGGCAAACCTTTCCAACTCGTTAAACTTTGCAACATATTCTGGCACCGTCATAGTTCCTTACTTCAACTCCAGAAATTGTACTTCCAGCTGATTCTGAGAACTTGCTGGAAAGTACATCTCAAAAAATATTTCTTTGAATCTATCCCATGATATCACTCCTTGTCCTCCATGAACCTTGTTTGCTTGCCACCAGTAGCTAGCTTCAGATTTCAGCATGAACATTGCGAACGCAGTCTTTTGATCTTCATTAACTCTAGAAACGTCGAACACCTTCTCCATTTCCATGATCCAGGTTTGGGCTTCCACTGGATTCATAGATCCTCGAAACTTTGGCGGTCCAACCGCTTTGAATTCCTTGAAAGTTGTGACTTGAGCTTGTAGTTGATTCGCAAGGGCACCCATCAACAGAGCTACCAATTGCTGAACCGGATTAGCATTGGTCTCGTTGTTATTATTGGTAGACCCCTTAGGAGGTACTTGCTGACGTGGTTGTCTTCTTCTAGGAGGCATTTTCTATTAAAATATACGCTTATTAGCTCATTACTCAACTTCTTGGGTATTTAAAGTTTAATTTAAACATTCCAAGATTAAAGCTTTAACACATAACATTTCAAATAAAATCTAATATTTTATTCATTCATAAAGTTTTAGAACATACTCAAAATAGCATAACTGCTATAAACATCTACCTTCCTTAACTAGACTAGTTTTAGGATTACATACTCATACTATCCCTTTATTTATCTCAAAATAAGGGATTCACAGCTTATTTATTCACATAATTAACCACACATTATTATCTATCTTATTCTATCTAGGCATATTAAGACGTCGTAAGGCTTCCCGACGTTCCTCCTCCATGATACGATATGCCATTCTACGATCCATCACGAACCACAGCATATTCTCAAACTGAGGTGGATAATAGTAGATTCAATCCTGGGCCCTATCAATCGCCGAATTAAAAGCATAATCCATCTCTTTTATCTTGGCTTTCTTCACTTGAACCTTAGCCTAAGCACGGTCTGCACGTTGAGTCGCCTTCATCCACGCATCCTCTGCTCTTGCACGCTTAGCTGACTCCTCCTTGAAATCATCTTTCAATTTCTCCATGTCCATCTTCATCTTCTCGTGTACTGCCAACAGGTCTTCATGCTGACCCTTTGTATGAACTAAGTCCCACTCTGTGTTCCCAAGTTTTGAGTCGAGTTCCTGAATATCTGCATCCTTTTGCTCCATCGAAGCGTGATGCATCTCAACCATTTCCTTCAGCTCCTCGACCTCGTCCTGTAACTTTACATTATGGTCGTATAGAGCATCATACATCTCCGCTGATATGGAGTTTGGTGGAGTTTCCCCACCTAAGGTTCATAACCTAAGGCTTTGATACCAACCTGTGACACCCCCAAATCCAGGTAATCCATTCTCACAGGATTTGGTGCTCACTTATCAAAAACTATTATATCTAACTACCCATAATAAAGGACAAAGACATAATTAGAATAATTTAAACAATAATCTCTCCCATTAAAGGGTTTCATCATCATTTCAAATTAAATCCCAGGTAATCTAACCTTAAAACTTATTACATCAGTTTGCGAAATACATCACATATTTAAAACAAGTCTTGAAACATAAAACATACAATTATCATAAGTCTTCATCATTTGGACATCTTGCCCTTGCCTTTGCTAGTCGACGGCTCATCAACTTTCTCCACTTTAGCTGCAGTGTTAATTGCAAGAGTGAGCAAACAAATGCTCACTGATATAGAACGTAGCAATGATAATAACATGAGAGTGAACAACGAAAGATGAACAATAAGGAACTTGTTCTACAAATCAAACTAGAAAACAAGTTCGAACTTTAATTATCTGAGGGTCTTAAGACCATGAACTATGTCCCCGGTACTTAGGTATTATTACCCAACCTTAACAATTATTTAGACTATACGGACCCTTCTTATCGTACTTAGGGGGATCAGCCCTTTGTACCATGTATTGTGCACAAACATCTAAATGTTACACGTACAAAATCCCCTATGTTAGAGTTGTTCGTCTCAGTTTGGATTTAGAATTTCCTCACTAAAAAGAGTTTAGTTTGGAATTATCTTATCAGTGTTTCTTGAATTTTAGAACACTATTCGAATATAAATTAATTCAATCAATAAAGGTTTGCTTACTACTTGAAGGTTTAATACAACGATAAAGCTTTGAACAAGGTTATCAAAGTCAAAGATTGAATAACAATAATATATAATTGAGTAATCATTATATACATGCAAAGAGCTATAGAAGAGTTAAAACAATCTCCCTTGAATCAATGTATTAGAACATTATACGCTTTGAATAATAATTAGGAAACTAAATCTCGCTCAATGTAACGAATTAGGTTACATAAGCTTGTACAAACATATGCAAGATAGGTTAAGCTTGCTCAAATTCATAAAGAATGTTAGAAACTTGCAGAATAATAATATAGGAATGGAAACTTGCATTCGATATGAAAAGAACAAAGTTCGAAAGCTTGCTCAATTATAAAGAGATAAGGTTACTTGCACAATTATAAAAGTAGGGTTAGAGAACTTACCTCGTGCATAGTTTAAACAATCACTACTCACGTTCACCCCAAGTCCTACACATACCATATGTATTGACAATACACATTAGTTACACTAACACTACCTTCATGAGTTGCTTTCTACTTTTAGTATAGCTACTAACTAAGTTTAAGTTTAAACAACATCGCATCTTTTCATGAACATTACTTTTTAGCTTTATTACAACTACTTAAGTGATCATTTCATTGCACCACATACACATTAACAACTTGATACTACATACTATTATATGTCCAACATGTTATCAAATAGTTATACTAACACACAAAGGATTGCACTTGCATTCGCGCATCCTGACGCCCTCCGATTGGCTCCAAATACACAACAGTCCTAAAGATGGCCATTTTGACCCTTCATAAAGATTTCAAATTGAAAACCTTAAAGAATAAATGTTATAGGCCTATTCGTTCTCTTTCCGAATCATCTTGAATCACCTCAATCGGAGTTTGTATGAAAACGTTATGGTCATTTTACTACAGGAGGTCAAAATTGTTCGACCCAGACCACTTTTCCAGCGCTGGGGCGCAAGACAATGGCGCCGGGGCACGAATTCCAGCGCTAGGGCACGAACTTCTGGCCTATTTTTTATACCGAGGCGAAATTTAGTATTTGGGCGCAAAATTTAGTGTTTAATGGGTTCAATTACAAAACACCCAAAACCAAAAACAAAACCAAGCTACTGTGTCTTAATTTCAAACACCCATTAACATGTGTAATCCATGTAAAGTACACATAAATATTACCAAACATATATATACCAATTTAAACAACTAAACAAAAATTTTAGAAAACTTAAATTTTGAAAACACGGTTTAAAAAAAAACAAAACTCCATAGTTGATATATTTTAACACAGTAAACTCACAAAGATTATTCTGTCAATTCCTCACCCTCAATACTCAGCAATTCTCTATTCCTCTATTAGAAAGCTTAGAAAACAATACGCGAAGGAAAAATATAACTGGCCTCCCACAAACGTCAGGTTGAAAAAAAAAGGTAGCGTCAGTTGGAAAAAGCCAAAGGCCACAAGGCCATGTTTGGCTGAACACATAAATCCCATAACTAAATTATTTAAATAATATTTATATTATATAGTTACACTTGTCACACATTACTTCAATTAACTAAATAACTTTGATTTTAGCTTATAATAATAATAAAATTCTTATTATCATTATACTTAAAATTAATAAATAATTATATATCTAATTTAATTAATAAATTAGACACATCACTTTATTTAATTTATTCATTAAATTAAATTAAACAATTCATTTAATTAACTAATTTCTTAAATATTAAGCAATTGATTTAATTTAATTATCTCCTTAAATTAAATCCCAAATAAAATTATCATTACTCGATTCAATTAACATTAATTAATTTAGTTACTAAATTAATTCATCACAATTCTCAAATATTTATTTTTCTCAACAACTAAATTATTTAAAATATTTATTTAATTCAATATATATTTTTAAATTAAATTACAAATTCCTCGATCGTTACATCCTTCCCTCCTTAAAAGGATTTTGTCCCCAGAATCACAACTTGAAAAAGAAAAATTTATCCGTTATATAGATGATGTCAAATTACTGTAGGATCAACTGCTATCTGGACAGCCGACAATTTAACATAGGTTTACTTAACACATACTTGAGAGGATCCACGCGGGATATGAGATGGGTTGTGTGACCATGGAGGTAATGTTGTAACCTCATGGAAGCCCTTGCTTAAGCAAAACAAGTCTTCTCAATCAGGGTGTACTTGTGTTCAGTGATGCTAAATCTTTTGCCGAGGCCTCTATCATCTTTTTGTCCCAGCGTACAGCCCATGGCATTGTCGTTGACTGAAAGGTACATGAATAGGGGAGCACCATCTTTGGGAGGTACCAAAATGGGAGCTTTAACTAGCTGTTCTTTGATTGTAAGGAAGGCTTTTTGACACTCATCATTCCATTTCATGGAGGAGTTCATCCTTAACAACTTGAAGATGGGTTCACAGGTTGCTGTGAGTTGAGAGATGAATCTGTTAATGAAGTTGATTCTTCCCAAAAACCACTGTATTTCCTTCTTTGTTTGTGGAATTGGCATTTTAGTGATGGCCTGGATTTTGGTGGGATCCAGCTCAATCCCTTTATGGCTGATAAGAAATCCTAGCAACTTGCCCGATTTAACGCCAAAGGAGCATTTGGCTATATTCAACTTCAAGTTATACTTACGCAACCTGTTGAAGAGCTTTCTGAGATGGTCTAGGTGGTCTTCCTCCCTTCGGGACTTGACAATGATGTCATTCACGTAGATCTCTATCTCATTGTGCATTAAATCGTGGAAAAGAGCCATCATAGCTCGCTGATAGGTTGCTCCGGCATTAATGAGGCCGAATGACAACTGTCTATAGCAGAAGGTTCCCCAAGGCGTGATGAAAGCAATTTTCTCAAGATCCTCCTCAGTGACCATAATTTGATGGTACCCCACAAAGTAATCAATAAAGGAGTACATGCCGTATTGAGCAGTATTGTCAATAAGAATGTGGATAAAGGGCACGGGAAAAGTTATCTTTTAGGCAAGCTTTGTTTAAATCTCGGTAATCCACACAAACTCGCACCTTTCCTCCCATTTTAGGCACGAAAACTATGTTGGATATCCATTCAGGATATGTAGACAGCATGATAATGCCAGCTTGAAATTGTTTCAGAATTTCTTCTTTCACCTTTAAACTTCACTCAGGTTTCAATCGCCTTAGCTTCTGCCTGACTGGCTTAAATCCCTTTTTAATGGGAAGGCAATGAAGGACAATGTCAGTGGATAAACCCACCATGTCTTCATGAGACCATGCAAACACATCCTGGAATTGAGTTAGTAATGCAACCATGTCATTCCGTTGGTTTGGAGTGAGGTTTGAACCAATCTTGATTAGCTTAGGGTTTTCTAAGGTTTCGAGATTGAAAGAAGTGGTTTAATCAAGATTAGGTTTAGGTTTATCTTTTACCCATTCTTTGATCTCCTGAGGTATCTCAATGTCTTCTTGTATTTCCATCAAGTCTGAGTCCAACTTTTCATCAAAGTTGCAATCCTTGTGGAGAAAAGGCATCTTATCAGCAAATACATGCACATCTAAATTCAGGGTCCTAAAATAACATATGCTTTCACTTAATATATGAAACTATTTAATCATACAAAATGTGAGCATATACTGACAAAATAATTGTTAATACTATACAGAAAAGTAAGCAGTTAATATTATCTACAAGGCAGGGTGATTTTCTGCCCGTTTTACCCTTGTTGACCAATGCATGGAGTGTTGCTCCAATTATCAAGGGCAAAGTTATGATGGACCGCAGTGAAAGAGGGGTTGTCATCGTCCTCCTTCTCCCAAATGATGACCATAACATCTGGGCAATCATTTTCTAGGGTGTATCTATTTATATGCTCATCATGGACAATGATGCATATGCCTGACATCATCAGGGTGATTTCTTGTTTACGTTTCTGTTCCCTCTTTTCCACTTCGGGATCAGGAATCAGCACTTCTTTTGCTTTAACCGGTACTGGTTTGGGAAATAGCATAGCCATAACATGGACTGGCACCTTTATCGGAGACTGTATCAGCTCAGGAGTTGTAGGTGGAGATAATTGTCGTGTGGCAGAAGCTTGAAGAATCTTCTTGTGCTTATAAGGATTCCTATGACTGGAACTGGCAGCATAGCCTAGTCCGGCTGTCCCAGTTTGAGTGGACATTTGAATTAGGTACTTAATAACCAGATAATTTTTACCCAGCCCTTGTCCAGGGTAATAACCCAATGATATCATTTCTTGTGTAGCTTCCATCACTTCGGCAGAAATCTTGGGTACAGGAAGTGGCTCTCCAATAGGATGGTATTACGTGTTTCTCGCTTCTAAAGTATGAAAACTAGCCAGCTCAACTTCTGAATTGAAGCTGATGAGTGGTATGTCTCCTTGTTCAGGATATTCCGGCTTAGCGTTGACAATGACTAGGCTATTGTTGACAATGTATTTAAGTTGTTGATGAAGTGTAAAAGGGACGGCTCCAGCCATGTGGATCCATGGTCTCCCCAATAGCAGGTTGTATCCTGAATCTATCTTGAGGACGTGAAAAGATACACAAAATGTATGGGGACCAATCTCAATTGACAACTCAATCTCTTCGATAGAATTTCGTTAGGATCCATCAAAAGCTTTGATAACCGTATGGCTAATTCAGATCCTTTTGAGATTGACATTCATCTTCACCATAGTGGCATAAGGACAGATATTTAGAGACGAACCTCCATATATCAAAACCCCAGCTAATATATACCCGGAGGACAAAACTGCAATGTGCAATGGCTTGCAATGACCTGTCCCTTTGGGTGGTATGTCGTCATCAGTGAAAGATATCACATTGTTGTTAAAAATGTGATCAACCATATGTTGAAATTTTTCCACATCCACTGATTTTGGTAAGTAGGCTTCTTCCAAAACCTTCAGTAAGATCTTCATGTGATCCTCGAAAGAGAAAACCAAGTCCAGTATTGAGATTTAATGTAGAGCTTCTCTTAAGCTTAAAACCACCTTGGCTTTATTATGGCCCATAGTACGAAGGAATTTCTCAATCTTCTCTATGGGAATCTTCCCTTTCGCTTTTATGGTAGGCCTCATCACCCTCTGAGGAAGATACAACGGATTTTCCTTCGACACTATAGCAGTAACATGACAAGTGGATCCTTCAGCTTCTCCAAAATTCCATGAGACTTTTTGTAAGCTGATAACAGGATATTGTGGTCTGGATGTTAAGAAAATTAGCTCTGGTGCAGCCACTTTCAAAGGATTATCACTACCTTTGAGTTGAATTGCTTGTATGGGAAATGGACCGACAGTCTCATCAGTCTCAGCGGATATAACTGCTACTAGCCCTTTCCACTTAGTAGGACAGGTATTCCCACTCTCGAGTAGCACAGTGTCATGGTCTACCAACTGAAGGACACCGCTGTCAATTAGATTCTGAATAAGGTGGCGGAGTGCCCAGCATTCTTCTGTGCTGTGACCGCGAGAATGTGAATGATATTGACATACTCCATCAGAGTTGAACCGTCTTAAACGGGGATTAATTGGAGGTAGAAGGGAGGTGATTCTTCCTTCGTTGATTAGCATCTGAAATATCTCCTCCATATGTTGGCCCAGGTATGTAAATTCCCTTATATTGGCAAAATCCTGATGGGCTTTAGCACTTGCTCTCTTTGCAACCTTGTCCTCCAGTGCTTCATTTTCTGAAGGTGATGATGGAGCATTCATAACAAAAGGAAGGAAACAGGAATGCTTCTGGCTGACTAACTAGCGTGTAACTTGATGCTGATGGATCACTATTTCTGCCAATTGTTCAACTTGCTTACAAAGATCTTTCATCTTTCGTTCCATAGCAAATTGGAACTTTGTGTAATCCCATCTATCAACACCGTCTTTGATGGTCTGGGATGATTCATCATTAAAATTGGAACTCTGTCCACTACTCCAACTAATCATATTGACCTCTTCTTCTTTGTGTTGAGGAAGAGGGTTATCTTGCACATGAGGTTGATCTGGTTTGGTGACCACGATCTCACCACTGTCTATTAAATCTTGGATCTTGTGTTTCAAGGCCCAAAAATCTTGAGTATCATGTCCAGCTGCCCCGAAATGATAAACACACTTTCAAGTAGCATTGAAACCCCTCCCATTAGGGTTGGCTGGTGGAAAAAGATGTGTGATTTTCTTCTAAGTAGTCAGAAGAGTAAGAATATTCTCGAGCGAGTCCCCTAAGGGTGTGAACGTTCGAGGGTGCTTTCCTTCTCCACCTTTAGGCAATGGAGAGTTTGAAGAATATGCTTGAAAAGGGGAGTAGTTTCTCCTCTGTATAGGCATATTCTGATTGCCTTTTTGACCTTGTAATATAAAGGAAACATCCTCCTCTTTCTTTTTATGGACCCTCTGGGGGTTGTTTCCATAAGTTCCGGACTGGATGTGCTCAGCAACTGCCTTAAGAGCGACTAGGTCTTGAATCTTTCCTGACTTCAACCCCATCTCAGCCATCTCTCCATGTTTGATCATTTTAGAAAATGGTTTGCCAATATCAGCTAAGACTCTCTCATAAAAAGGAGCTTCTTGTATGTCTATGAAGGTCATGACCATTTCTAATTCCGTTATAGAGGGAATAACTTGAGCAGCAAGGCGCCTCCACCTTTGAGCATACTCTCTAAAAGACTCATTGATTTGTTTTCTTGACCTTGTAATCGATCACCGGTCGAGAGCCATCTGAGACTAGAAGGTCATCTTTGCGTAAGGAAGGCGTGAGCTAGCTCTTCCCAGCAATGGATCTTTGAGTTGTCTAATCTGGTATACCATAAACGAGCTTCTCCAGTCAGACTCTTCTAAAACAGCTACATTCTGAGCTTCTCATTTTCTGCATAAGATCCAAGTTCTCCAATGAACACCTTCAAATCTGTGTAAGGATCCCCTAATCCGTCATACTTTTCAAAGTCAGGGGTTTTAAATTTCTCTGGATAATGAACACCAGGGAATATGCAAAGGTCAGCATATGAAACACTCTCATGTGCTCCAATCCCCTTAAGAGAACGGATGGTTTCTTCCATTTGAAGGACCTTCTTCCTGATATCACCGGTGTCTGGATCTCCTTTGAGATGGGTGTTTTCAGGATCTTTGTTGGTCATATACAACTGAGGTTCCGGATTTGTTTTATTCAAACCTTGAGTTCCTCCATGTGCAGAGGATTTTGTATATGTAGGCATCTTTGGGCCCTGAGTAGACTGATGCAATTCTTTAAGCAGAACAGCCAAATCTTTAATTTGTTTACTTAATCCGTTAAATTCTTCTCGAGAAGCGAGATTAGATAGTCGAGAATAAGAAATGATTGGTCAGGGCTCGTGGCCTTTTTGGATTTTGAGCGTATATGAGCCCAATTATTTCCCTACAAAAAACTTATGTAGTTTAGTCTTAGGGATAATGTAAATGTTTACATGCTATGTGAGGTATCTGTGTTAGGAATATTATCCTGCAAAATGGATGTTAGTTGTTTTGTAATACAGGATAGCATGCTAATTTCAAATATGCATGTGCACATATTTCTTTATATTTTCCATTACGATGGATGGACATGAAATAATATTTACAAGTAAATGCTTTTGCAAGTAATCGAAAATGGAAAGTATAAAGAGACTTTCCTCCGCGTTTGGTTTATCAGAGGTTGACCTATCTTAGGTTACTCTCGCGGCTTTTTGGCATGAAGGTTCCCAGATCATCACAATCTACTTGACGGGAAGTTAAACCAGTCTTTCAACTGGAGTGAATCTGGGTGGTGCCTTTCCTGAGCCTCGTTAGAATTAGTCTCCCTACGAGTCCAGTAATCAAACACCGACAGGATAGCCTCCTGGTGGAGGAACCACACAACATACATTCACATACAACGTATCTCACAGTTTATGAAAATGATGACATGTGCGAAGCACTAATATCACAGATAGATATATTACAGTGCAGTAAGTAAAAATGCATTCGTACACATTCATCAAAAAATGTAAATGCAACATTCACACACAAGCATATAACAGTTTTGAAAAGCTTGTAGTAGCGGCTTAAGCCCTCTTACTAGTGTCCCCAACAGAGTCGCCACCTGTGACGCCCCCAAAACAGGTATACATCACCCATCTTGAGTCGCTAGATACATGGTACAGAACTCAACTACAAACTTAATAATACAATTGTCGTTAAAAATACGACAAAAATAGCTGAGAGTTTAAACAAGAATATTGTCTTCTAGACAATATCCACACTCAATGGAGTCCTCATTACAATTATTATCACACTATTTTATAAAAAATAGTGAGGACTACAATAGCCACATCTCGGACCATCACTCCATTCCCCGACTCGTCCCAGCTATATTCTCATTTCCTGAAGAGGACAGTGAAAGCAAAAGGGTGAGCTCAACTAGCCCAGTAAGAAATATTATGACTAAGATAATACGAAATAAATTATCCTTAGCCTTCAACAAATTATAACAACCGATAGAATACAATAAACAACAAGTTTTAGATCAACAATCATATGTGAGAATAAGCAATCTATTAGAAGAGTCAAGTAGAACATAATGTCTACTATCTCCTCTAGATTAAAAGTTCATCGTTAATATTTCATTCCTGTAATACTCATCAACAGTTCTTTGTTATACCCAAGACAAAAAGAACTATCATCACCTGTCTTCACCTGAACCACTAAAGATTATAGTTAAATCCACAATTCATATTTATAATCATGTAAATCAATAGTTTCTCCTTGCCACAAAGGCTTAATAGAACGTTTACTCAATATCCTTACCCCAAAGGCTAAAGATATTCAAATGTAATAACAATGACCATACCAATCAATAGTCTACCTTTGCATTATGGGCCAAAGATATTCAACTATAAAACCAATGATCATGATCATACCAATCAATTGTCTGTCAGTGCACTACGGCCAAAGACATTCAACTATCAACTAATGGTCATGATTCTGCCAATCATATCATCGAATTATCCATGCACTACGGGCCAAGGATATTGGTTATTATCACCAGTGGTTATGATCATGTCATACACCTATCCATCTTTGCACGTAAGACAAAGATATACAACTGTAAAACCAATAATCAATATTCCATCTATGCACGTAAGCCAAAGATATACAACTGTAAAACCAATAATCAATAGTCCATCTATGCACGTAAGCCAAAGATGACTTTCATCACAATATAAGCATGAGGATGATGACAATGATATAAACATTAATCAAATGAAATTAAGGATAAATATTAAAGACTTTAAAGTTATCCAGAGTTTAAAAATATCCAAATTGTCAACATGATAATGCTTTGTGAAGTAAAATTCAAGAATAATATTCACGTACCAAAGATAATTTGGACAGAAAAGAAATATATTTTTCGGGTAAATAATACCCCGTGAATAGTAACTCATGAATAGTACTTCGGGAATAGTACCTCGTGAATAGTACCCTAACATGAAAAGTACTCCAAATACCCGAGTGAATAATATTCGGGTGAATAGTAATTGGGTGAATAGGAACCTGTGAATAGTAACTCGTGAATAGTACTCTGGCATGAAAAGTGTCCCGAATACCCGAGTGAATAATACTAGAGTGAATAGTAACCGTGTGAATAGTAACCCGTGAATAGTAACTCGTAAAAGAAAAATACCAAAGAAAATGATATTTCATGACAAGTACAAAAGAAATGATATCTCAGACGAGTATAATAGAATATACGAAACTGCAAATGGATTTTCACCTGTCATGCGGTAATCCACGTAGACATATCATTTTCACAATTTAATAAAGAATGAATACGAAGGATCATTCACCATGCATGCGGTAATCCACATAGACAGGTTATTCCAACAGAATAATAAAGAATGAAATAACAGAAGAATTCACTATACATGCGGTAGTCCGCGTAGACAGGTTATTCCAACAGAATAATAAAGAATGTAATGACAGCAGAATTCACTAGACATGTGATAGACCGCACAGACAGGTTATTCCAACAGAATAATAAAGAATGGAACCAGGTTATACGTGATCCACACAGACAGGATATTCCAAAAGAATAATAAAGAACGAAACCAGGTCATGCGTAATCCGCACAGACAGGATATTCCAACATAATAATAAAGAATGGAATAAGAACAAAATTCACCAGGCATGCGATAGACTGCATAGACAGGTTATTCCAACAGAATAATAAAGAATGGAATAACAGAAGAATTTTACCATGTATGCGGTACTTCGCATAGACATGTTATACCAACATAATAACAAAGAATGGAATAACAACCCTTATAAGTATTGTAAGAGAATAACTCTCTTCATGAATACAAAAGAATAATACCCCTTACACAATAATGTTATCCCTTACCTTAGAAGAAGACTGGATACTAGAATAGTGAAGTAGCAGACTTCGCTTCTTCTTTCTCTCTATAGTTTCTCTCTCTATAATAATTGCTCTATAGCTTTAGTGAATTGGTGAAAAATAATGAAGGAATGAGCTTCTATTATAGGAAAATATAGTTTCGATAATTGCACGTTTTGGGGCTTGAAATATTACAGAATAATACCTTCCTCTTTTCCTTTATTTTTAATTTAGTCCTGGAAGTAGTATCAAACTTGCACCACCTCCCCTTATAGTAAATCATGTGACTCAATAGTTCTAAACATGTGAAAAAATTAATTATAGTATAGTACCTTCATCTATACCTCCATTTTTAATTTTAGTCATGCAAGTATTATCAATCTTGCACCAACTCCCCTAATAGTAAATCATGTGAATCAAAGTACACACATGTGAACACATAGTTATAAACATGTGAATTAATAGCAATTAATTGCTCATTTATCCGGTTAATTACCCGATTGGTCAATATAACCTCCATACATTAATTATTATCGAAATAAATGTCGATTTTCACTAACATTAATAATCCCAACACAATGGAACTATCAATTTCATCTTTAATCAACACGAACTTATTCATCATTAATATTATAAATCATAATATTTAACAACCAGGTCGTTCCCAGGAAAGAGGGGGCTTTCCGATAAGGATTTCTCCTTATTGGCGCGTAATTAGGTGACCAAACCTCTCTTTGACAGAACTTCTAGACATTGTCAATATTGCAAATAATAATATTAATAACTTTGTCGTCTCAATTATTGATTTAATAATATAACATATTATACAGATGATACTGTGACAATAATTGAATCAATAATATGAGAGATATGATGCAACAATTACTGTAGAAATAATTGAGTATAACTGAGTGACTTCTTACGTAAGCATCAATAATCAATACCGTGTGATACTATGCAACCATGCATATTACTGTACTTTTACTACTAGGTAGTTCAACAGTTTTAATAGTAACACTTTCGTCGTTATTTTTATAAAACGATAATTATGTCGTTTTCTTACTACGATAATACTTCCGTTGTGGGGTCCACCAATGATTGTGCCGCCGTATGGATATTCCCCGACAAAAAGAATATTCCCCGACCAAACGAATATTTTACAACCACTTGCTTACTTTGCAAAAAATTTCACATATCACCCTTAACTTCAACCTTTTATTAATTTAACCATTTACAAAATAAAATAATAATTATAAGAAAATTGAATACTTTCATTTCATAAAATTTGGGGTCTTACAATCTCCACTCCTTATGAAATTTCGCCCTCGAAATTTACGTACGTACCTAGTATGTTGAAGAGGTGAGGATACATTGACTTCATTTTCAGATTGTACCTTTCCGGTTATTTCCTCTCTATCATGATTTTCCCATTTCTCATATCCTGTATTTCAAATATCATTCTAGAATATAGTTTCAAAATAAGGGTTAATTGACATACCACATATTATCCCTATATTCTGACCGACCAATTAAATAACAAATAAACTTAGGTAGGTCATACTGGCGAAGGAATTACTCGTCTCTCCCCTCCTAGTTCTAGCTTCACATCTTAGCCAGGGATCATATCCCTAAGCTTTGATACCAACTGTGATGCCCCCAAAATAGGTATACATCACCCATCTTGAGTCGCCAGATACATGGTACAGAACTCAACTACAAACTTAATAAAACAACTGTCATTAAAAATACGACAAAACATAGCTGAGAGTTTAAACAAGAATATTGTCTTCTAGACAATATCTACACTCAATGGATTCCTCATTACAATTATTATCACACTATTTTATAAAAATAGTGAGGACTACTATAGCCACATCTCAGACCATCACACCATTCCCCGACTCGTCCCAGCTATATTCTCATTTCCTGAAGAGGACAGTGAAAGCAAAAGGGTGAGCTCAACTAGCCCAGTAAGAAATATTATGACTAAGATAATGCAGAATAAATTATCCTTAGCCTTCAACAGTATAACAACTGATAGAATACAATAAACAACAAGTTTTAGATCAACAACTGTAGCAGAATAAGCAATCTATTAGAAGAGTCAAGTAGAACATAATGTCTACTATCTCCTCTAGATTAAAAGTTCATCGTTAATATTTCATTCCTGTAATACTCATCAACAGTTCTTTGTTATACCCAAGACAAAAAGAACTATCATCACCTGTCTTCACCTGAACCACTAAAGATTATAGTTAAATCCACAATTCATATTTATAATCATGTAAATCAACAGTTTCTCCTTGCCACAAAGGCTTAATAGAACATTTACTCAATATCCTTACCCCAAAGGCTAAAGATATTCAAATGTAATAATAATGATCATACCAATCAGTTGTCTACCTTTGCATTATGGGCCAAAGATATTCAACTATAAAACCAATGATCATGATCATACCAATCAATTGTCTGTCAGTGCACTACGGCCAAAGACATTCAACTATTAACTAATGGCCATGATTCTGCCAATCATATCATCGAATTATCCATGCACTACGGGCCAAGGATATTGGTTATTATCACCAGTGGTTATGATCATGTCATACACCTGTCCATCTTTGCACGTAAGCCAAAGATATAAAATTGTAAAACCAATAATCAACAGTCCATCTATGCACGTAAGCCAAAGATATACAACTGTAAAACCAATAATCAACAGTCCATCTATGCACGTAAGCCAAAGATGACTTTCATCACAATATAAGCATGAGGATGATGACAATGATATAAACATTAATCAAATGAAATTAAGGATAAATATTAAAGACTTTAAATTTATCCAGAGTTTAAAAATATCCAAATTGTCAACATGATAATGCTTTGTGAAGTAAAATTCAAGAATAATATTCACGTACCAAAGATGATTTGGACAGAAAAGAAATATATTTTTCGGGTAAATAGTACCCCGTAAATAGTAACTCGTGAATAGTACTTCAGGAATAGTACCTCGTGAATAGTACCCCAACATGAAAAGTACTCCAAATATCCGAGTGAATAATATTCAGGTGAATAGTAATTGGGTGAATAGGAACCCATGAATAGTAACTCGTGAATAGTACTCTGGCATGAAAAGTGTCCCGAATACCCGAGTGAACTAGAGTGAATAGTAACCGTGTGAATAGTAACCCGTGAATAGTAACTCGTAAAAGAAAAATACCAAAGAAAATTATATTTCATGATTTAGTACAAAAAAGAAATGATATCTCGAACGATGAGCATAATAGAATATACAAAGCGCAAATAGATTTTCACCCGCCATGAAGTAATCCACGTGAAGATGATCATTTTCACAATTTAATAAAGAATGAATACGAAGGATCATTCACCATGCATCTGATAATCCACATAGACAGTTTATTCCAATGAATAATAAAGAATGAAATAATGTAAGAATTCACCATGTATGCGGTAGTCCAGCGTGAGCGAGTTATTCCAATGTAATAATAAAGAATGGAATAACAAACAGAATTCACCGGGCATGCGATAGACCATACGATATAGGTTATTCCAACGAATAATAAAGAATGGAACTGTGTCATGCGTAATCCGCACAGACAGGATATTCCAATAGAATAATAAAGAACAGAACTAGGTCATGCGTAATCCGCACAGATAGGATATTCCAACATAATAATAAAGAATGGAATAACAACAAAATTCACTAGGCATTCGATAGACCGCACAGACAGGTTATTACAACAGAATAATAAAGAATGGAATAACAGAAGAATTTCACCATGTATGCGGTACTTCGCATAGACAGGTTATTCCAACATAATAATAAAGAATAGAATAGCAACCCTTATGAGTATTGAAAGAAAATAACTCTCTTCATGAATACGAAAGAATAATACCCCTTACACAATAATGATATCCCTTACCTCAGAAGAAGACTGGATACTGGAATAGTGAAGTAGCAGACTTCGCTTCTTCTTTCTCTTTATAGTTTCTCCCTCTATAATAATTGCTCTATAGCTTTAGTGAATTGGTGAAAAATAATGAAGGAATGAGCTTCTATTTATAAGAAAATATAGTTTCGATAATTGCACGTTTTGGGGCTCGAAATATTACAGAATAATACCTTCCTCTTTTTCTTTATTTTTAATTTAGTCCTGCAAGTATTATCAAACTTGCACCACCTCCCCTAATAGTAAATCATGTGAATTAATAGTAAATCATGTGACTCAATAATTCTAAACATGTGTAAAAATTAATTATAGTATAGTACATTCATCTATACCTCCATTTTTAATTTTAGTCATGCAAGTATTATCAATCTTGCACCAACTCCCCTAATAGTAAATCATGTGAATCAATATTACACACATGTGAACACATAGTTATAAACATGTGAATTAATAGCAATTAATTGCTCATTTATCTAGTTAATTACCCGATTGGTCAATATAACCTCCATACATTAATTATTATCGAAATAAATGTTGATTTTCACTAACACTAATAATCCCAACACAATGGAACTATCAATTTCATCTTTAATCAACACGAACTTATTAATCATTAATATTATAACTCACAATATTTAACAATCAGGTCGTTCCCAGGAAAGATGGGGCTTTCTGATAAGGATTTCTCCTTATTGGCGCGAAATTAGGTGACCAAACCTCTCCTTGACAAAACTTCTAGACATTGTCAATATTGCAAATAATAATATGAATAACTTTGTCGTCTCAATTATTGATTTAATAATATAACATATTATACAGATGATACTATGACAATAATTGAATCAATAATATGAGAGATATGATGCAACAATTCATCGTAGCAATAATTGAGTATAACGGGTGACTTCTTACGTAAGCATCAATAATCAATCACGTGTGTGTACTACTATGAAACCACGCCAGACATTCTTTCTTTTACTACTGGGATAGTTTAACAGTTTTAACTAACACTTTCGCCGTTATTTTTATAAAAAGATAATTCTGTTGTTTTCTTACTAGGACGATACTTCCGTTGTGGGGTCCACCAATGATTGTGCCGTCGTATGGATATTCCCCGACAAAAAGAATATTCCTCGACCAAACAAATATTTTACAACAACTTACGTACTTTGCAAAAAATTTCACATATCACCCTTAACATTAACTTTTTATTAATTTAACCATTTACGAAATAAAATAATAATTATAAGAAAATTGAATACTTTCATTTTATAAAATTCGGGGTCATACACCACCTTTCGATGTCGGGATTTTTATTTGTCCCTTTTTTATTCTTGTTCTTTGGTGTTCTCATGTTATGTGAAATTTATTTGAAAAAACAAGTGAAAAAGGTCCGACATGTATATGTTGACGATTTGACTATAAGAGTCGCCAGTTGGTGTTTTTAAATGGTTGCACCAACACAACCGAGAAAAGGTTTACACATTGACCCAGTGATGTGACACTGCTAAACGGGTCTGTGAAACCGAGATTCATTTGGATTCTGGGGCTTGATTATGCGGAGGGAAGGTGTTAGGCACCCCCCGACATCCGTGTTACCACGGTGACCGCTACTTTTCAAGAAACTATTATATCAATGTGTGTGTGTGTGTGGGTCAATGTGCTGTTATTTGGAAGTAGTGCGAGGCCTCGTTTGCACCTATATACAGATGGTTTGAATTTGTATAAAAAATTCAGTTTTAAACATGATATAGTAGTGAGGTTTTGTAAAAGAGGTTTTTCAAACCATGTGCTCAATAGTAATTGAGGCCTTTGATACTTCCATTTTATTATTAAATATTCGGCTTGATTGCTTTTATTTTTGAGATGCAAAGCATTTTCGAGAAAACATATAACAATGCCGAACTCCTCATGGGCATGAAAGCCATCTAAGAAAATTCAAACACTGTGAATAATTTACAAGCTGCCTACAATTGAAAATGTCCATCACGGGAATCGAATCTAGATTCAGTGGACTGAATCTGTGATCACATGATTCCTAGGCTCAAATGATGCCGCAATTTATATGAAAAGTAGTAAGCAGTTATATATATATAATCTATAAATATATATATATATATATATATATATATATATATACACAAACATATATATATATATATATACAAACATGATCAACCACCACGAAGCACCTCCATGGGGGATCGTAAATGTAAATATATAAAAGCGGTAAATATATATATAGAGACATGATCAACCACCACGAAGCACCTCCATGGGGGATCAGAAATGTAAATAAAGCAATAAATGCGATCAACTGTCATGAAGTAAACTCCAGGCAGGACTAAATGTAAAAAAAATAGTAAAAACGATCAACCGCCACGAAGTAAACTCCAGGCGGGACGGAATGTAAATAAAGCAGTAAAAGGCCACAAAGTAAACTCCAACTCGACAAATGTAAATATATATATATATATATATATATATATATATATAGCGAGAGAGAGAGGAAGTAGGATCGGTCCTAGGACTCCGGACTGATAAAATCCGGACCTTTTTTTTTGAAAACAACAAAAAAAAAATTATGGAACTTGAATTTTTACATAATATAGTGTTTTTGGTGTGATTTGGATACATATAACAAAACATGTCTGTACAGACTGTGATTTAGATACATATAACAAAATACATATAACAGACTGTACATACATGTTTTGTTATATGTATCCAAATCACACCCAAAACACAGTATTATGTAAAAATTCAAGTTCCATAATTTATTTATTTTTTTAGTTGTTTTCAAAAAAAAAAAAAATTGTGGTCCGTAATTTAAGCCTGTCCGGGAGACCGGACAGTGTAATACCCCAACTTTTTAATAAAGATGATTTTTCTATAAATATCATTTTTAAATAAAATGGAATGAATTTGATATAATGTTATAGTTATGGATAATATTTATAAATTTTGCAAAGTACGCAAGTTGTTATATAATATTCGATTGGTCGGGAAATATTCGTTTTAACAAATAATATTAAATATGACGGCAAGACAATCATTGGTGGACCCCACAACGGAATTATTGTCGGATTGAAAAACGATAAAATATTTTTATGAAAATAATTGCGGAAGTTTTACAGATTAAAACCGTTGAACTAATCCAGTAGTAAAAGTACAAAGATGTCTGGCATGGTTGCATAGTAGCACACCTGTATTGATTATTGATGCTTACGTGAGAAATCACTCAGTTTTGTTCAATTATTGCTTCAGTAATTGTTGCATAGTATCTCACGTTATTTGATTCAATTATTGTCGATATTTTATATATTATTAAATCAATAATTGAGATGACAGAGTTATTAATATTATTATTTACAATATTAACGATGTCTAGAAGTTCTGTCAAGGAGAGGTTTGGTCACCTAATTGCGCGCCAATTGGGAAAAATTCTTATTGGAAAGCCCCCTCTTTCCTGGGAACGACCTGGTCGATTAATATTGTGAATTATAATAATGATGATAAATTTTGTTTTATTAGTATTATTAATGTAATAAAACAGAAAAGTTTTTTTATATAAAACAGAATACTTTTATAAAGTTATTTGTTTTATTAGACAATAATTAGAATATATTATATTCTATTATGCATAGTATTTTGCATAGTAAAATCTTTTTATATAAAACAAAATACTTTTATAAAGTTATTTGTTTTATTAGACAATAATTAGAATATATTATATTTTATTATGCATAGTATTTGCATAGTGCCTGCATAGTATTTGCATAGTAAAATCTTTTTATATAAAATAGAATACTTTTTATAAAGTTTTATTTTATTTGATTATAAATAAAATATATTATATTTTATTGCATAGTGCAACATAGTATCATTTCTATTTTCCTATAAATAGGATGCTTAGTTAGAATTGAAAACCACACCAGAAGTTCAGAGAATTCTTCTATAATCTTGAGTGTATTTCTTTAAAGTTTTAAGAAGCTTTGAGCGTAGTGCAAGTTTTCTTCAAGAATATCCTCGCCCTACCGCCTACTACTCTTCTTTTACGGTAAGGGGTATTATTTCTTTCTTTTGTCTTCATGAAGAGAACTTCTGTTATTCCATTCTTTGTTATTATGTTGGAATAACTTTGTACTATCTAATCACCGCATACTTGGTGAAATTCTTCCATTATTCCATTATTTATCATTATGTTGGAATAACTTTTGTCTGTCAAGTACCGCATTCATGGTGAAATTCTTCTGTTATTCCATTCTTTATTATTCTGTTGGAACATCATGTCTGTGCGTTTACGCATGACCTGGTTCCGTTATTTATTATTATGTTGAAACATCTTGTCGGTGCGAATTTCGCCTGACCTGGTTCCATTATTTATTATTCTGTTGGAATATCCTATTTGTGCGTTTATGCATGACCTGGTTCTGTTATTTATTATTCTGTTGGAATAACCTGTCTGTGCGGTTTATTGCATGCGTGGTGATTTCTTTTGTTATTTCATTCTTTATTATACTCAGTTGGTTAAAGTTTTTACTTTTATACTCCATGAAATTAGTGAAATATCCTTGATATTTGCGCTTCATCCAGTATCTTTTCCTGGAAATATTCTTCTGAGCATTCTTGAATATTACTCTACAAAGAAGTATCATGTTGACAATTTGGACGTTATTAGTTCCTGGATAAATTAATTCTTGAACTTGTTTTATTGAATTCTTATATCATTGTCATCATCATCATGTTTATATTATGTTGAAAGTCATCTGTGGCCTATAGTGCATAGATGAACTTGGTATGATTATGACCAGGGATTAATCGGTATAATCATGACCGTAATGTTACAAATGATGTGGTAAAAGTCCTCATTGCCATTAATGAATACACGAATATCATTGGCCCGTAGTGCATGGATAATTTGTGGTTGTGATACTAATGAATATCCTTGGCCGTAATGTAGGGATGATGTGGATTATTTATTAAGCTGAGTTCCAGCGATAAAAGTGATGAAAAACCTTTTAAATCATAAAAGATAGTAGATTTTATTCTCTACTTGACTCTTTTAATGGATTGTTTGTTCATTTATGCAGCTAAACTTGATGTTTGTTATATTGTATCGCTTTAACACCATTTGAAGGCTAACAATAATTTATTATGTATTATCTTAGTCATAATATTTCTTCTTTGGGCTAGTTGATCTCACCTTTTACTTTCATTGTTCTCTTTAGGAAATGAGAACGTAAAGTGCGTGACTAGTCGGGAGCGGAGTGACGGTCCGAATAATAGCATTAGTAGTCCTCACTATTCAGTTAAATTGTGTAATAATAAATGTAATGAGGACTCAATTGAGTGTGGATATTGTCTAGATGACAATATTTGTATTAAAACTCATAGCATACGTTTTGTCGTATTTTACACGACTATTGTATAATTAGGTTATATTTGAATTTTGTACCATGTATTTGGCGCTCAAGATGGGTGATGTATACCTATTTTGGGGGCATCACAGTTGGTATCAAAGCTTAGGGATATGATCCCTGGCTGAGATGTGAGACAAGAACAAGGAGGGAGAGACGGAAATTCCTTTCGCTAGTATGACCTACCTAAGTTTATTTGGCATTTAATTGGTCTCACGAGTATAGGGATGATATATTGCATGTCAATTAACCTTTGTTTTGTGGCGATTTTTGAAAATGGCATCCGAGAATGTTGAGATTAGCAATGGAGCACAGGAGACCATTGAGTCTCCACAGATCAATAATCAGGATAATGTGCATCAGGAAGGCGACAATCGTCAGGCAAACAATAACACTGACCAGCTGATGAACGATGGAATGTTCGGAGGATTTATGCAATTCATGCAAAGATCGTGCAAGAGCGGCTCCTGTACAAAATGCAGGTGGAAACACTGGCAACTCTTGGACGGTCACCGCTAAGCAGTTCAAGGAACTGGGACCACCGGAGTTTTTTGGAGAGCCAAAACACCACTTAAGGTGGAGACGTGGATAAAGCAGATCTGCAAGATATTTGATGTCTTGGGATGCTCCGAGGAGCAAAAGGTTCCCTTTGCCACCTTTATGTTGCGTGCAGAGGCAGATTACTGGTGGGAATCTGTAAAACATACTCAACCTATCGCACTGAAGATGACTTGGGAGAAGTTCCAAGAATTGTTCAACGACAAGTACTTTCCCGAAAGTATTCGTCACATGAAAGAGGTAGAGTTCATCAAGCTGGAGCAAAATAACATGACCGTGTCGCAGTACGAAGCCAAGTTTGCCGAGTTGTCCCGGTTTGCATCCCATTTGGTTGATAATGAGGAGAGAATGACGCGAATGTTTCTAAGAGGTTTGAAACCCGAGATACATCAATATCTTATCTCTCATAAACTGTGTTTGTATCCAGATGTTGTTAATAGGGCTTAGTTATTGGAGCGCGATAATGAGTCAATCCAACCAAAAGAGAGCAGCCGGTAAAATGATAATACTAGTGATAGCAGTCATCGAAGCGGTGACAATAAGCGTGGAGGGAATCAACATGCCAGAAATGGTAACCACTTCGATGGTAATCATGGCCAAAATAATAAAAATGGATATTTCAAGAAGAGGAGATTCAACAATGATGGAAAGACGTCAGCACCAGCACCCGTTGTTAAGGAAGGAGAACGACCACCTATCATATGCTTCAAATGCGGAGGGCAGGGACACATCAATCCAAACTGCGCGATGCAGTCCAAAGCATGTTATAATTGTGGAAGAGAAGGTCACCTAGCCCGATTTTGTCATTCACCGAAGACAAGTTAAGCTAGGATGAAGGCACCAAAGGACGTCCCAGAAAAGTCAAAACCGGTAGTGCAAGGGAGAGCGTTTGTTGTGACCTCCCAGAAAGCAAGGAACCCGAATGAGGTCATCACGGGTAAGCTTATCATAAACTCTAGCAAAGTTTATACCTTTTTTGATACCGGTTCTACCCATTCTTTTATTTCTCCTACTTGCTCTCAACGTTTAAATTTAACTCTGGAGAAATTAGACTTTGACTTATCTGTTGAAACTCCATTGGGAGAAACCTTCATTACATCCACTGTTTATAAGTCTTGTTTGGTTCAAATCGATACCCTCACATTACCTGTCGATCTTATTTAATTGAAAATACTTTCATTTGACGTAATTCTAGGGATTGATTGATTAACTACTCATCATGCAAAAATTGATTGTTTTCGTAAGGTTGTTAGCTTTCATATTCCTAACCAACCTATTATGTGAATTCAAGCAACTAAACCATTAAAATCAATCACTGTCATCTCAAGCCATTAAGCTATTCATTTATTGAAAAACGGATGTCAATCTTTCTTAGCTCATGTCACGGATTTAAACAAAAATACGTCAGTTTTGAATGATATCTCTATTGTTAATAAATTTCCTGACGTATTTCCTGAAGAACTTCCTGGCCTACCCCCAGAGCTTGAAATTGAATTTTGTATCGACGTTGAACCCAGTACAAAACCTATTTCCAAAACCCCATATCGAATGGCTCCTATTAAACTTCAGGAGTTAAAGACCCAACTGCAGGAATTGTTAGACATCGGTTTCATTCATCCTAGTCGTCTCCTTGGGGTTCTCATGTTCTATTCCTTGAAGAAGAAAGATGGGAGTATGCCACTTTGTATTGATTATCGGGAGTTGAATCATGTCACCATCAAAAATAGGTACCCATTGCCACGTATTGATGACCTATTTGACCAGTTGTAAGGAGCCAAATTCTTTTCAAAGATTGATCTTCTTTTCGGATATCACCAATTGAAGATTAGAACCGATGACATTCCAAAGACGACTTCGTAACTCGATGCGGGCATTATGAATTCCTAGTCATGTCCTTTGGATTGACTAATGCTCCTGCTGCCTTCATAGATATGATGAACCGAGTATTCAAGGAATATTTGGATCACTTTGTGGTTGTCTTTATTGATGACATCCTTATTTATTCCAAAAGCCATGAAGATCATGAGCAACACTTGAGGCTGATACTCCAAAAGCTTCGTGAATATAAGCTTTATGCCAAGTTGAGGAAATATGAGTTTTGGCTTGAGGAAGTAGTATTCCTTGGGCACGTAGTATCAAGTCATTGAATTTCTGTTGACCCAGCAAAGATTGAAGCTATTCAAAGCTGAGAGCAACCTAAATCAGTGACCGAAGTACGTAGCATTCTCGGGTTAGCTGGTTATTATTGGAGATTCGTATAAGGGTTTTCTCGAATCGCTACTACATTAACTTAGCTGACTTAGAAAGATACAAAATTTGGTTGGAACGAGGAATATGAGAAGAGTTTTCAAGAACTCAAGAGGAGACTCATTTCAAAGACTTTATTACGATAATACCATCCTGCTCGGAGGGATTTGTCATCTACAAGATGCTTGATGCAAAGGGTTAGGATGTGTTCTCATTAAACATGGGAAAGTCATAGCCTATGCCTCTCGAAAACTCAAAGAATATGAGAGGAATTATCCTACTCATGATCTAGAGTTGGCAGCTGTTGTTTTTGCACTAAAGATTTAGAGGCATTACTTGTATGGGGAGAAAGTGGAGATCTTTACGGATCGTAAAAGCCTCAAATATTTCTTCACTCAAAAGGAACTCAACATGCGACAGCGACATTGGCTTGAACTGTTGAAAGATTATTATCATACCATCCAATACCATCCTGAAAAAGCAAACATGGTAGCTGACGCATTGAGTAGAAGATCATATGCGGGTACGAGTGCGATATTGTCAATGCAAAGGCCCATTTTGTGTGACTTGCAAAGGATGGAGATAGAGTTAAAGACTCCAGGGACCCATGTGATGATGGCGAATATACGAGTAGAACCTACTTTAATTGATAAAGTTAAAACTGCTCAAGCTACAGACCTGGAGCTGATGCGTGTATAAGGAAGAAAGTGCAAGAATGTGCTATGCCAGAAGCAAGAATCGATGAAGAAGGAATACTTCGAGTCAACTCTAGACTTTGTGTTCCTAACGATCCTGAGTTAAAGTATAAAATCATGATGGAGGCGCACAACACACCTTTTGTAATCCATCATGGGAGTACCAAAATGTATCATGATCTTCGACATACATTTTGGTGGGGCAATATGAAGAGAGAGATATCACTGTTTATCTCAAGGTGTTTAACTTGTCAACGAGTCAAGGCAGAGCATCAAGTACCAAAAGGTCCATTGCAACCACTTGAAATTCCAAAATGGAAGTGGGAGCACATGACCATGGATTTCGTTACTGGTTTTCCCAAGGTTTCTCAAGGCATAGATGTAATTTGGGTCATTATTGATAGATTGACCAAGTCTGCTCATTTTTTCCCAATACGAGAAACTTATACACTTGAACGTCTTACTCGTATGTACATAAACAAGATTGTAAGACTACATGGTATGCCAGTATCCATAGTTTCTGATCGAGACCCAAGATTCACTTCAAGATTTTGGGTTAGTTTGCAAAAAGCTATGGGCACGGATTTATGATTTAGTTCGGTATATCATCCTCAGACGGACGGACAATTAGAGAGGACTATTCAAACTCTTGAAGATTTATTAAGACTCTGTTTCCTTGACTTCAAGGGAAGTTGGGACAAGTTCTTACCGTTGGTGGAGTTTTCCTACAACAACAGCTATCAAACAAGTATTGGCATGGCTCCATTCGAAGCGTTATATGGAAGAAAGTGTCGTTCTCCAGTATGTTGGGACCGGAGTTGGTACGTATGACTATGGAAAAGATTCAAACGATCCGACAACGTATAAAAACCTCACAAGATCGACAAAAGAGTTATGATGATCTTCATCGAAAGGACGTGGAATACGATATTAGAGATCATGTGTTGTTACGTGTTGCTCCATGGAAAGGAGTTACGAGATTTGGAAAGAGAGGAAAGCTCAATCCTCGATTCATTGGCCCATTTTTAATCCTCGATCGAGTAGGAACTGTGGCGTATAGACTCGCTTTACCGCCAAGTATGTCTCATGTGCATAATGTTTTTCACATATCCATGTTATGTAAATATGTGGAAGACCCGAACCACATTGTTGAGTTAGAACCGGACGAAATAGCGGAAGATTTGACGTATGAAGAGGTTTCTATTCAAATCTTGGATAAGAAGGAACATATTCTACGCTCCAAGGTTATACCTCAAGTCAAAGTTTTGTGGAGAAACCACGATGTTAAGGAAATGACACGGAGTTTGAATCAAATGAAATCAAGATATCCTTACCTTTTCGACATACCGAGTGCATGCCTAATTTTGAGGGCAAAATTTCATAAGAAGGGAGGTTGTAAGACCCCAACTTTTTAATAAAGATGATTTTTCTATAAATATCATTTTAAATATTATGGAATGAATTTGATATAATGTTATAGTTGTGGGTAATATTTATAAATTTTACAAAGTACGCGAGTTGTTATATAATATTCGATTGGTGGGGAATATTCGTTTTAACAAAGAATATTCGTGACGACCAAGACAATCATTGGTGGACCCCATTAACGAAATTATTATCATTGATTGAAAAACGACAAAATATTTTTATATAAAAAATAACGGCGGAAGTTTTACGATTAAAACTGCTGAACTACTCTCGGTAGTAAAAGTCAGAATGTCGGCGTGGTTGCATAGTAGCACACGGTATTAATTATTGATGCTTACGTGAGAAGTCACTCAGTTTTGTTCAATTATTGCTTCAGTAATTGTTGCATAGTATCTCACATTATTTGATTCAATTATTATCGATATTTTATATATTATTAAATCAATAATTGAAATGACAGAGTTATTAATATTATTATTTGCAATATTAATGATGTCTAGAAGTTCTGCCAAGGAGAGGTTTGGTCACCAAATTGCGTGCCAATAGGGAGAAATCCTTATTGGAAAGCCCCCTCTTTCCTGGGAATGACATGGTCGATTAATATTGTGAATTATAATAATGATAATAAATTTTGTTTTATTAGTATTATTAATGTAATAAAATAGAAAAGCTTTTTATATAAAACAGAATACTTTTATAAACTTATTTATTTTATTAGACAATAATTAGAATATATTATATTCTATTATGCATAGTGTTTTGCATAGTAAAATCTTTTTATATAAAACAAAATACTTTTATAAAGTTATTTGTTTTATTAGACAATAATTAGAATATATTATATTTTATTATGCATAGTGTTTGCATAGTGCCTGCATAGTGTTTGCATAGTAAAATCTTTTTATATAAAACATAATACTTTTTATAAAGTTTTGTTTTATTTGATTATCATCGCTCTACCAGTCGGAATACTCTTCTTTTACGGTAAGGGGTATTATTTCTTTCTTTCGTCTTCATGAAGAGAACTTTTGTTATTCCATTTTTTGTTATTATGTTGGAATAACGTATCTATGCGAAGTACCGCATACTTGGTGAAATTCTTCTGTTATTCCATTATTTATCATTATGTTGGAATAACTTGCTCATGCATCTGATACCACATACATGGTGAAATTCTTCATTATTCCATTCTTTATTATTCTGTTGGAACATCATATCTCGTATGTTTACGCATGACCGTTCCATTATTTATTATTCTGTTGGAACATCTTATCGGTTGCAAATTTCGCCCCGACTGTGTTCCGCTATTTATTATTCTCGGAATATCCGTGCATGCGCTTATGCATGACTGGTTCCATTATTTATTATTCATTGGAATAACTCGTCTGCATGCGGTCTATCGCATGCCTGGTGATTTCTTTTGTTATTCCATTCTTTATTATACTCAGTTGGTTAAAGTTTTGACTTTTATACTCCATGAAATTAGTGAAATATCCTTGATATTTGCGCTTCATCCAGTATCTTTTCCTGGAAATATTCTTCTGAGCATTCTTGAATATTACTCTACAAAGAAGTATCATGTTGACAATTTGGATGTTATTAGTTCCTGGATAAATTAATTCTTGAACTTGTTTTATTGAATTTTTATATCATTGTCATCATCCTCATGTTTATATTATGTTGAAAGTCATATGTGGCCTGTAGTGCATAGATGAACTTGGTATGATTATGACCAGGGATTAATCAGTATAATCATGACCGTAATGCTACAAATGATGTGGTAAAAGTCCTCATTGGCCGTAGTGCATTGATGGACAGTTGTTGGCATGATCATGACCACTGATGAATACACGAATATCGTTGGCCCGTAGTGCATGGATAATTTGTGGTTGTTATACTAATGAATATCCTTGGCCATAGTGCAGGGATGATGTGGATTATTTATTAAGCTGAGTCCCAACGATAAAAGTGATGAAAAACCTTTTAAATCATAAAAGATAGTAGATTTTATTCTCTACTTGACTCTTTTAATGGATTGCTTGTTCACCGCAGCTTAAACTTGATGTTTGTTATATTGTATCGGTTTAACAACTTTGAAGGCTAACGATAATTTATTTTGTATTATCTTAGTCATAATATTTCTTCTTGGGCTAGTTGAGCTCACCTTTTACTCTCATTGTTCTCTTGTGAAATGAGAACGCGTGGCGAGGACTAGTCGGGAAGCGGAGTGACGGTCCGATAAAAGCATTAGTAGTCCTCATTATTCTCATTAAATAGTGTGATAATAAATGTAATGAGGACTCAATTGAGTGTGGATATTGTCTAGATGACAATATTTGTATTAAAACTCACAGCATATGTTTTGTCGTATTTTACATGGCTGTTGTATAATTAGGTTGTATTTGAATTTTGTACCATGTATTTGGCGCTTAAGATGGGTGATGTATACCTATTTTGGGGGCGTCACAGACAGGATCTATTCTCTATCTCTCTCTCTCTCTCTCTCTCTCTCTCTCTCTCTCTATATATATATATATATATATATATATATATATATATATAAACACTCTGGATGTAAAATCCAGGCTCATTGGACATAATTCGACAACAGTTCATAAATATAAGTGTATATATATAAAGTAAGTAAACGCTCCAAACATAAGTCTAGGCTCAATCGAGGCCTAACTCGATAATGTTAGTCCATATATATAAATATATAAAAATATAAGTATATATATATACGTAAATAAAAAAACAGAATCAAGTCCGGAATACATACACACAACATGACTCTCAATGTGAAGAATAATGTGTGCAAAGATGAAGATAAAGGCTTTATAGTGTGTAAGAAGGCTTACAGTGGGCTGCCAAAGAAGACTTCTATGACTTTAAGTGGATGAACACTCAAACTCCACTTGATAAAAAAATATAGCTATATGTGAGCTAACAGGTGTTTAAAATGAGAAAGCACTCAATATGGGGTGTGCATAGAGCAAATGTGACAGGGCTTCCTCGCATTTTTCTTTTCTAAAATGGCCACCCCAAGATCTATATTTATAGAGTTTGGTGGCCCACAGATGCACTGCTGGCGTAACAAGCAGATGCACTGCTGGCTACCAGTGGTGCCCTGCTCTGCGAGTCCTGTCGTCTCGAAGTAAGTGCACTCGTGCACTATGATGTCCACTTGAACTTGCAGAACTTCAATCCAAGAATCTGATTGCGGTGTACAAGACCTTCTCTATGTCTTTGGAATGAGTGCCTCGGTGGGAGTTTCGAGGTTGAAGCTGATTGCATGCATTTGAAACAAGCATTTCCGGAGTTATCGCCGGAATTGCAACGACGTTCCTTGGGGTTATCTCCAAGGATTAAACTCGGAGTTATCTCCGAGGTTGGAACTAATACTTCTGGTGTGTGTTCTGGGGTTGAGACTGAACTTCCGGTGGTATCTAGAATGTATATGAGCTATCTTCCAGGGTTATCTTTGAAAGACGAATCTTCCCTCCTGCAATGTTAGTAACAGGTGTGCAAAAAATTTCGAGTGTCTACAGGGTTGTCACTAGAGTTTGATTTCATCTCCTGGGTTATCGTCGGGGCTTGAATTGAACTCTCAGGGTTTTCATCGGGGTTTGGATTGATCTCTCGGGGTTTGATTTGACCTCACAAGGTTATCGCTAGGCTTTAAATTGATCTCCCAGGGTTGTCACCGGGGTTTGATTTGATCTCCTTGGGTTGTCATTGGGGCTTGAATTAACCTCCCGTGGTTGTCATCGGGGTTTGTGTAAGAACCCGAATTTTCAGAAAATATCAAAATAAGAATTTAGTAGATATAATTCTTAAAGCATGAGATGGGTTCAAACAAGAATATAAATGTGTTATGAGGTATGTGGTATTGTGTTACATAGGGTAATATGAGCTATGTAATAAGTGATGTTGTGTCTAATGAATATATATATCATTATTATATATTTGTTATAAATTGTAGAAATGAATTAGTAAGAAGATGGATAAAAATTTATCTATTAATATTAAATAATTTATGTGAAATTATTTTATAATAGTAAGTTGGTGACATTAAAATATCTTTGATAATCACCAATTTCTTGAGTATATGTACGAGTGAGTATCAAGTCTAAGGTAGTGCAGTCGTACTCTTTAATGGTGGATGTATATGATCTGGGCTAAACAATTCCTTCAGAGAGCGGAGGTATATACGAATTAGTAACCGATCTAACTCACTGTGAAAACAGTGTAGACGAGACGGGAACTAATTTGTTGGTTGTTTGTGAAAAACCACTCAGTGTACTATATTGAATATTATTAAAGACTCGATGCATGTTAGGTTTAGACTTGTATGCGTGTACGTTGTTGACGAGAGAAAGAAATCGATATACCTTTAAAAGTGGTTAGAGAATTATTGAGTAAATTGATACACGGCAAGAAGCGAAGATTAAAGGAATGTATGAATGTGTTATATTCGAGTATCGTGTTATTGGCCGGAAGAAACCGTAAAGGAGTTGTATAGTTGGTTAAACTAATAAGGGAAAATAGAGTTTTAGAACTCGAAGTGTGATCCTTAAATTGTTAAGGAAAATAGTAACCGATAGTGTGAAACCAAAGAGGTATTAATGTTAGACGGGTTAACGCTTAAGAAGGATGTGTAAAGTATTTAGAAGCGTAGGTTTCATTTCTGCTAAGGCAGAACTTGTCTGCCTCTGATTTTGGTATGGCACATCTGCGTCATTTCCAAGCTTTGTGATCGAGGCAAATTACTTGGATGCATGTAGAAAACTCTGAGTCAGTTTATGAAAATGTGATTTGCAAGCCATGCATACTAATAACTTTTATAAGGTCATGAATGGTGACTAAGTGTTCATAAAGAAATTTAGTTAGCAAAACATGACTTGAATAAAGATTTAATTAATTAACCCAAAATAAATATGGTTAATTAAGAGATATTATGGAATATTATATTCTATTAATTAGTGGAGTGCTTAATAATTATTGAAAATAAAATAAATGATTAATATTAATTAATCGTTGTGATATTAAAATGTGATAATGGGTTGAAAGTACCCAACTAAATGATATTTAGCCCAATTAAAATATTAATAGTATTACTATGTGTAATATGAAAAATGTGGGCAGTAGTAGTATATAATACCTATGGCTTAAGATTACATAAAGTGTGACACTTCAATGGTAACTATATAATATAGGAAACTATATGGCAAAGTGGAATGAGTCGCATGAGTTACATAAATGGACCTCTGTGACAATGTGTTATGTGTGGTACATTAATGTGTACTTTATGAAGGATATTAAATAAAATAAAATAAATAATTGTTGTTAATAATTATTTCAAGAATTAAGTATAATTGAAATAATAAAGTTCATGATAATGTGGTGTGACACTACTCAATTAAAATATTGTTTGGACTAGCCAAATTAAAATATTATTGGATTAAACCAATGTAAATAAGGTACATATTGGTGTATATCTAAAGTATGAATATACTTATGTGGGGGTACATATATATGTGTCCATACTTCATTTAATGTGATAGTGTTAAGTCATTATAATTGATTTAATAAGCTCAAAAGGAATTAACTTTAGTATAATAAGGACCATTTTACTAATAAGTAAGGAAGAAATAGAGTTTGTCCCATTTTTAGTGACCCAAATAATAATCAGCCGTGTGTAGGCCAATGGCCTATTTCCTTCTTTGCTGAGAATTGATAATGGCTACCTAGAGCTAATAATGAAGGGAGGGATGGAGGAGGAGGGAGTAGTTTACCAACTATTCATTGTCCATCATCTTCTTCTTCTTCCTACTAGTTCAAAACATAGGGCAAAGCTAGTGTCTGGACATTGAAATCTCTATAAATAGAGACTCCTCCTTTTCATTTCCCGTTGGTTGAAATTCCTGAGAAGTTAGCTATAGAGAGTCTGTAGAATTGGAGAGTTGAAGAACAATCAGAGATTGGGAGAGCTATAGATAGCAAATTAAAGCCATCAAGAGGTGATGATTCTAACATATATGTTCTTGAATTCAAGTTCTTCAATTCTTAGAAAAGTATAATGAAAAAATAGCTTTTGAGTCACAAAATTGATGGCTAAGGATTGTTGTAATCCATGAATTGTTGCTAGATACTGTTAATATAGTTAGAAACAAAAACAACGAAAGTTAAACGGACCAATTTGGTCTAGAAACGAGTTCGTAGCGAATGATTTCGCTAAATTGTCCAAAACATGAACATTTGCATGAACATGAGTTGTAAATTAATATTTGGGTTAGTTAATGTTTATGTTAGTTGATGGGTACTTGGTATGTTGTAGTTTTATGAGTTACAAACCCATAGAATTAAAAATGAGTTAATTTGGATGAGTATAACTCATGTTATGATGATGGGAAGGAGTAGGGGTTTGTACAATCATGAAGAAAAGAGTCTGAGAAGTCATTCTAGTTCCCAGGGCGCAGCTGTGCTGCCCCCAAGGCCAACTAGGACGCAGTTGCGTCGGACTTCAGTGTTGGGTAGACTACTCTGACCTGCTGTAGTAAATTAGGCATAACGTTTTCATACAAAATCCGATTGAGGTGATTAAAGATAATCTGGAACGAGGACAAATATACCTAAAACTTTTATTCTTTAAGGTTTTCAATTTGAGGTCATTAGGAATGGTAAAAATAGTTATCTTTGTGACTATTACGTATTTAGAGGCGGTCGGAGGGCGTCGAGCACATACGCAAGTATAGTGCTCCCGACGATGGAATATGTTATTTTAAGTGATATAACATGAAAATGCATGATATTATACATGAAATATAAGATTACCATACTCATAATGGAATGCTTTAGCGTGACTTAGTGTGTGTTTTTAAAAAGAAACTTGAAGATTTCGAAAACAAACCTTGACGAACTTTAAGCCATTTGAGTTCTGACTTTGTAGTGAGCATATGGTGGAGTCATGCGAGCATAAAATGTGATCTTAAGTTACCTCGTATAAGATAACTTGTATAGCTTGGATAATATGTGTTTTCAAAGATAAATTCAAATTTTGAAAACTAATAATCATGAGCATGGTGTCGCCTACATTTTGACCTTGTAAGTATGTGTAGAAATATGCACAAATGAATATGACATATGATTCGAAGTTGCCTTGCATGATTAGGTTGGCATGACATGGATTTGAAGAAAAGAAAACTTAGACATTTTGAAACCAATATTCATGAGCATTGTGTTGTCTAACCTCTGAACTTGTAGTGTGGCATGCTAGTACTATTTATGTCTTTAAACTTGACCTATAAGTACACTTATCTAGTTTGACAATAGAAGTCATTAAAACATGTTTTGAAAGTAAAGTTCTCAAGTGATAAACTATGCTAGTCATATATAGATAAGATATATACATATGAGCATGCTACTAGAGGCTTATTAGTACCAATATACGGTTTAAAAGCTTGTAAACATCGAATCTTGTTAAAGAAAGTCGTTAAGCCTTAAAGTGTGAAAACAACTTTGAATAAACACAAGAGGTTCTAAACTTTGACAAATGACCTCTTAACGTGTGTAAATATTATGTGTTAACATTCATGCATGTTAAGAAATGAAGTGTGAACAGAGAACTAAATATTCAAATGGTCAGCAGCGAAGGGATTACAAGCATTGCGCGCCCATCCTAAATAAATGCAAGCGTAGAGTAGCCATTCTACTGGTAATGTTGTTACAAACTGTTTTAGTAGTCATCCGAACTTTAAGGCATATGTGTAATGAATGTCTAAAGCTATAATACTTAATATAGATGATGTTTAAGCATGAGATCATGTAATGGTTATATAAAACACAGAGTTGTTAAATTTTATTAAAGTTTGCAAAATGTAAGAACGATGTAGATCGCGTATATATAGACTTTAAATATGTGTCAAACACATAGCGAGTCAAGTGTGTGATAAAGATTTTTGGATGTTGATATGAAGCATGTGTAGCTAAAATGTGCTATATACATAGCTATTCTAAGAGTTTATTAAGAAAGCAAAGGGAAGGTCTTAAAAACCAAGATAGAGAACAATGTAAAATTATTATTACATTAAGAATGTATGAATACATGACTAATGGATATGAATCCATGATTATATAACTATGTAGGAATACATGAAGTGCAGATAAGCTTTAAGCAGTTAAGTCGTAGTTGATAACTACGAATCAGGCAAGTCTTTCAGTTTCTATTTGATATATGAATTCTATAACTATTAGTTAAACTATATTATGCTATGCAAATGTTGATGTATATATATGAAATGCATATGAGATATGGATGAAAGTTGAAAGTTGATCGTTGATGATATTCTTGTGAAGTAAATCTCTATGCCTGTTATGTGAGAAGTAACATGCGTAATAAATAATAATTGATTATGAATGCATGAACTGAATATGCTATTATATGTTATGTGCTGCATGAAAACTGTTAGAATTGTTGGGCTGTCGAGCTCACCCTTGCAAATAACCACTTTTGCAAGTTAAGGATACACGGTAAAGGTTACGTGCTACTTGATTGATAAAATCCAATAGTATCGAAGGAGATTGATTTATTATTTAACTAGATGCTCTTGAACCATGTTTAGGTTCTAGTAGATATACATGATAGTAGTTTATAATGTGTAATATCTGTTAAGTTGAACTATATGATACATAGAGAAATTCGAATCGAGATGTAATGATTAATACGGATATTGAATAAAATGAATCATAGAATAATTTGATTCAGGGATTTGTAATTGATTAGAGTTAAGATATCAATAAAAGATTTATTTTTCAAAGGAGATTGAAAAAGTTTAAATAATTCCGCATATTTGTATAACATCGAAGTGATGTAAAACAGGAATATTAAATGACCAAAATTAGAAACTTATAAAAGTTTGGGGTCATTACACAGATCTTGGAAATGGAAAGAATTTATATTCTAAATTGTAATAAGTAAAGTTATATTCATTAAGTTATGAATACAAAATATAAATAGTTTGACGATAGTAGTATTGTGGCGGACCGGATCCGAGGTTCGAAGGGACCCGGATTTGGGGGCGTCACAGTTTGACTTAATCTCCAGGGGTTATCACTGGGGTTTGACTTGATCTCCTAGGGTTATCACCGGGGTTTGAATTGATCTCCCGGGGTTGTCATAGGGGTTTGATTTGATCTCCTAGAGTTATCACCGGGGTTTGATTTGACCTCTCGGGGTTGTTACTGGGGTTTGATTCGATCTCCCGGGGTTTGATTTGATGATTTTGACTTAATAATTTTGACTTTCAGGGTTGTCTCTGGAAGACAAAAGATGATTTTTCCCTCCTGCATGGTTAGTAACAGGAATGCAAAATTTTGAGTGTCTACAGATGCCCTTCTTAACCATGTTTATACAATGTAATGAAATAAACATGATAAATATTACTAGACACTTAAAATGTGACAAGATAAAATGATGTTATGCAATGCAGCATAATATTATGTTATGGGCCCTATATGTTTTTGTTTGGAGTTACTTCCCACCGAATGATTGCTCCTGCCCTTTCTGCTGGGGATGAAGTTGTCAATGATGGTCTCCACTGAATTGCCTTGATGTCTACTCGAACGGTAATTTACCAAGCTTTCATCATCGGTTCTTTCCCGATACTACATTGGATTGAAGCCAATGTTTTAAAATGTTCGTCAGTACCATTGAGACTGATTTGACATCATGTTGTAGAGATGTTTTCAAGATCCTTGTCGGGGAGATTTTCCTATGGCTGATACCACTGGACCTTTTTGAATTCGATGTCGGGATTTGTCACCAACGTTCTTTGTCATTAGATACGCTTTCTGACTTTACCTCTGCCGAGGATGTTCCTCTCTTTTTGTGAGTGACTCACTGGAGATTTGTAAGACCCCAAATTTTATGAAATAAAACTCTAATTTAATTTATGATTATTATTCTAAAACTGTAAAATGTTAAATTGATAAATGGTCAAATGAACAATTAATCGGATAAATGAGCAAACAAAGAGGAAAGGAAATAAATTTTTTTGGAAGAACAACCCATGTGGCCGACTGAGTGAAGAGTATCACGGGGGCACAAGGAAATGTGGGAGACAAAGAAAATAAGGGAACGAAAGAAAAAGAAAGAGAAAAGGAATAAAGAGGGAAAGAAAAGAAAGAGGGGAGAGAGAAAGAAAAGATGATTTTCTTCATATTCCCTCCCTTAGCCCAATGTTTCAGTAAAAGAAAAGAGAGAAAATAGAGAAGAGAGAAAGGAAAGAGAAAGAAAGGAAGTAGAGAAAGAAGAAGAAGAATGAGAAATGAAGAGGAAATTAAAAGAAAAAGATATTTTTAAAATCTCTGATTTATTCTTAGATTTATGGATTTTATTGAGTACATATTTATGTATGTATTGAATGATTTAAACTTGCATAAACATGAATCAAATGAGAGAAATCTAAAAATCAAAAGAAGAATGAAAAATCTAAATTTTCAAAAAAAATAGTTTACTACTTGATTTTGTAAAATCCATAACTCTTTGTGTATAATGAATTAGGAGATGGGTCATATATCAAAAGAAAGCCCTGGAAGTAAGCTAAACGCGGAAATTAAAAACACCAAAAAAAATCTTTGTGGATTTTCATGGTGACTGTTTGAGTGAAACTGGTCCGAAAGACTCATAGTCCGAAGGACTCATTGTCCGAAAAATTTGTTTTATTAAGCTCTATTGCGTGAGTTATAATTTTTAATCCGACCGTTGGATCATTGTAATTTTTGACATATTATACATATATAAGTTGAGTATATGTCCACAAATTTTGAACCGTTAAAGATTAACATATGATTTGTTATGAATTTTAAGAGGTGACTTATTCAGAAAGTTTTGTAGCAGAATTTTTGGTAAGCTTTTCTATCTATGTTAGATGCGAAATTTGGAAAAACTTCTACAAAGTTGTAGAGAATTAAATTTTACATGGAAAGGACATATGATCCGTATTTTTCTGATAAAATAGATAATTATTATGAATTATTAAAATTTCTTTATATTGCAATTTATAATTAAATTATTAGAAAAATTATTTGGGCTGAGATATTTTTACAGAAATCTTATAATATCAGTTTAGAATTTCTATAAATTTTTGATGAATTATTGAAAAGCAGAAGTAATTATTGTATTTTTAAACTATTTATAGTTAGTTTGAAAATAGAAGAAATTCATAGAAAATTCAATGAATTATGAAACTTGGTGAAAAATCTTATAATATTATTTTATAATTTTTGGGAAATTTTGAAATAAAAGAAATATTTATTGCATTTTTAAGTTATTTATGGCTAGTTTAAAAATAGAGAAAATTCATAGGAAATTCTATGAATGATGCAAAATTATGAAATTTGCTGAAAAATATTATAAATTTAATATTGATGATGTTTTAAAGATATAAAAGTATGTGGAGTTAGTATTTTTATTTTGAAGCTATTAAATGATAGTTTTTATAAATAGAAATAATTATAGAAAATTGTCGGATAATCCAAAAATTGTGAAAAATATATGAAGTAAACAAGTTGTCATAAAATATTCGTTTGGTCGGGGAATATTATTTTTGTCAGGGAATATTCGTACAATGACGAAATCATTGGCGGGCCCCATAATGGAATAACTGTCGAATATAGAAAGCGATAGAAATAACCTTTTTATAAAAAAAAATAACGGCAAAGCTTTTACCGTTAAACTGTTGAAATACCTGATAATAAAAATACAGTAATACGCGTGATTCCATAGTAGTACACGGTATTACATAGTAGCACATGGTATTGCACAGTGATTCATACTATTGATTCTTACGTAAGAATTCATTCAATCTTTTATTCAATAATTATCACAGTAGTTATTGCACAGTAACTCATATTATTGGATATGATATAATTATACCAGTTGGAAGTATTGTGAGTCTATGTTAATAATTGTGAATAATTATTGAAAGATTGAAAATGTGTAAATAATTGATGAATAAAAGGTGTTGATTAAAGATAAGTATGATATATAGATGTTTGTTCAATTAGTTTCTTTTTACAAAAGTAAGTCTGGCATGACTTGCTGACAATCTACTTTTTCAAAGTAGTCTGGACCACAACTTAATTATTTTTAAAACGTGTACAAGTTGGTTTAATGTTCTCTGTGGGACCATAAATTCCAATACCATTATATATACCTCATTTGGTTATTTTGTCAAAGCGGGTGTGCTAGTTGTTTACTAAATTTTTAGTATAAATAGGTTGTTCGGTTGAGTAACTAAACACACACCATCACTACGCTAAAAATATAAAATTCTTTTACTACAATATTGTGAGTATTTCTATTGAGTGTAATGTTACTCCAAGTGTAGATAAAGAATGCAAGCAATGTTTAAGTTGATCAATTTCACAGAAAACAAAATCAAGTCACATGCTAAGGTAAGGGATATTATTATTATGGTAAGGGGTTACATTTTTTTATGGTAAATGGATATCATTTTCTTTCATACTCAATATTATGGAAAGAGATTATTATTCATTTCTTCAACTTATCGTTAAATGGTAAAAAGTTCTGAAATGATTAGAATATCCTTACTAGTTTGTGGTTCATCTAATATCTTAACCTAAATCTTTCTATTCAGTTTTAAGTTACTATATTTGAGCCGGAACTTTCACTACAAAAAAATGGGCCTTTAGCAACGAATTTTTGGGCAACGACTTTATAAGTCATTGCTAAAAGTATATTTTTAGCAATGAAATTTATTCTTCATTGCATATTGTGTCAGGCTTTCACTTTTTGCAACAAAATTCATAAGTCTTTGCAAAATTTCGTTACTAATTCATTGGCGGGAAAAAATTCGTTAGAAATTCATTGCAAAATTTTTGGCCACTTACTTTCCCATCATCTTGGACAACAAAAGTTTTTTTGTTGCTAAAAATGGGGCTTTAGCAACAATTTTTCAGGCAACGACTTTATAAGTCATTGCTAAAAGTGTATATTTAGCAACAAAACTTGTCCTTCGTTGCAGATTGTGTCAGGCTTTCACTTTTTACAATGAAATTCATAAGTAGTTTCAAAATTTGAAAACAAAATTCGTTACAAAATTTCTAACCACTTGATTTCTCCTCATCATGGGCAACGAAAGTTTTTTTGTTGCTATATTTCGTTGCCTAATATGGACCACATTCATTGGCAATAATTTTTATTTTTGTTGCATATTTTATACAACTTTTTGCAACGGCTATTAAAATGTTGCCTTAAATTAAGATAATAATAATAATAATAATAATAATAATAATAATAATAATAATAATAATAATAATAATAATAATAATAACAACAACAACAATAATAATAATAATAATAATAATAATAATAATAATAATAATAATAATAATAATAATAATAACAATAATAATAATAATAATAATAATAATAGTAATAATAATAATAATAATAATAATAATAAATCATAATAATAATAATAATAATAATAATAATAATAATAATAATAATAATAATAATAATAATAATAATAATAATAATACTAAATACTAATCCTTGCAAAATAATAACAATTAAGCTTCAGTGTGCTAAAGGTGGTCATAGATCAATATTCCAAACTAGAGGTCTTGGGTTCGAATTTGTGCATTAACATATTTTTGGGATAAAGTTCAATATTCTATGACGTCAGGTCCATATATATATATATATATATATATATATATATATATATATATATATATATATATATATATATATATATATATATTTTTTCAAAATTTCTTATCGAACTAAATAAAATACTAAACAATATTAAACTAAATATATATAAAAGTAACTATGAATATTTTTATATAAATATATATATATATATATATATATATGTAAACAAATATTCATATAAATATTTATAAATTTATCTCTAAATATTCATATAAATATTTATAACAAATATTCATATCTAAATTTTATAAATTTTAGATGAAATATTTATAAATAAATATCTATTTATAAATATTTATATGAATATTTAGAGATAAATTTATATATATATATATATATATGGTAATAGAATTTATCTAATACACAAAAAATATAACATAAGAAGCAAAAATATCAAAGCTAGGTTTCGAACCTAAGACCTATGGGTTATTAGGTCATTAAGCTACCACTAAGCCATTCTAATTTATTAGTTAACTAAAAAAATCTCAACATTAAAGTAAATTTTGAATGAAATATTTATAAATTGATAAATTTTAAAGATAAATTTATATGAATATTTGTTTATAAATATTTATATATATATATATATATATATATATATATATATATATATATATATATCACAACTAGGTTTTGAACCTAAGACCTATGGGTTATTGGGTCATTAAGCTACCACTGAGCCATTCTAATTTATTAATTAACTAAACTACCGCCATAACTATTAGCGGTAGACAGTGTAGCACATGAGCAAATGAGGGAGAAATGAGTAATTTCTCATGTCGCTACACCTTGTAGCGACAGGAGAAATCCATTTCAATCCGTGTAATCCAATGTTGCGATCAACATTATAGATTATGGTTGTTGAAATAGTACTCGTGACAATAGATTGTCAAGCATGTTAGTTTCGGGCCTCCGACCCAAATAAAATCAACCTCATCAAACCTGATTATTATATATATGCTTCCCAAAGTTTTCTATTTTTAGATAGAAGTAGGATATACTTACAAGTACTCCCTCACTCCGAGAATGAAAGTGATGATTGCTTTTATGCGAATTTAAAAAAAATATCAAATGATAAAATTATTCATATTTAAATTCTCATCTAATTGCATATTTTTCTATACATGACTAGTGATATTATATAAATATTTATAAATAATAAAAATATGACATTTAATACTAAGGATATTACGCACAAATTATTATAAAAAAATAGATTATTTAATATAAGTAAATATTTAACTTGAGATTACATAAAATAATAAGAACTTTTATTCTGTATTCTTAGGGGAGGAGTAACTTAAATCATGAACATATTTTTAAGTCCAAAAATAAAACATAAAAAGAAGAATAGTAATGGTATACCTCTAGCTATTCCTAGCTAGTTTTCCTTTTACCTTTTTTCTAAATATATTATAAAATTAAATTATAATACTATCAGTTCTAAGAGAAAACATAAAAGATCACTACAAGAAATTAGGGATGTAGCGAAGGAAATTTTGTGAAGGAATTTATTCCTTCACATGAAGAGTTTATTAGCGAAGAAACAGTGAAGGAAAAAAAATAGTGACAATATAGTTATTAGCGAAAGAAAAATCCTTCACAATTTATATTTTTTCTTTCGCAAAATTCATTTGGTAGAAGGATATTTGGCTCCTATTTATGATGATAATTTGTGATGAAAAAAAACTATTAATGAAGAAATTATTACCCACTATATATTATTGTTCATCGATTTTTTGCGAGAAATAAAATTAGTCACTATTTTATTCTAAATATTTTTTTAGAATTAATTATATTAAATATAAATTATAATATAAATATATTAAATTTTTTATAGTATTAAATTTATTTTTAATAACATTTTTTAAATAACTTACAATATCCACTATTTTTTTAAATAAATTATAAAATAAATATCTTTACACTAGAGTACCTCTTCCTAATTTTCCCCCAAATTAGAAGGGTTTCCACTAGCACTCTAGCAGAGCCAGAGAAACATAAGAAATTCTTCATAATACGAATCCTCTCAGAACAGAAATTCAAAAGAAAGAGGAGAGAATGATGAGAACAAGATTGATATGGTTCACATTGGCCTTCGGATCCTCAGCAACTACAATTACCAACTTCGTCTTCAAATATCTCTGGGTCGATCGCCAAATTATCAATTGTGACGACCTGAATTTTCACTCATCATTGTCGTAGGAGCTAATGGCCGCACGGGAAAAGATTAGGAGAAACTACTTCTGATCTAAGCTCTCGCACTAGTTTTGATTGTAAGTAAGGATTTATTGCTTTTGTTTCTTCTGTTTTTTTCACCAGTCTTAATCGATCCTCGCTAATTTTTTTGAGGAACTGAAATTATTGATTGATACTTTGGACTGAATGCTTGGTTTGTGAAAATCATTTGGTGAAAATCATTTGGACTGAATGCTTGGTTTGTGAAAATCATTTGGTGAAGAAATTAGATGATATGTGGAGTAATAAGGATGAAAATTTATGGCTAAACTGTTCAAATCCATGTAAATTCTGAGTTTTGGGCTATGCATAAATGGTGTTTGATAAAATACCTCAAAGAGGTTAAGATGTTTAAAAATCTGAAAATTTGCCTATGATTGGAACCAAGTGGTATGTATATATGAATTAGAATTATAAGATGGCTGGAGTCATATGGTCAGTTTATTAGCATTCCTTACAAATATGATTTCCTCCTCCCTGAGCGTCTTTATATCTCTAATCATATGATTATTATTTTTTTAAGAAAAGTGTACCAATTATAATGAATCATGAAATTATGTTAGTTTCAAAATACTTTTCTTCTTCCAGATTTGGACCATGTTTTGCATTTGGACAATCTAAATGGTCTAGATATGGACATTGCAGAGTAGGTTTTCAACTTTTCTTACGCATATCTCTACCACAATTTTATGCTGTTCTGAGTTGAGTAATACTGGTACCACAATTTTATGTTGTTCTGAGTTGAGTAGTACTGGTTCAAGCTCGCATTAAGGAATTTATTGTTTTCAAGAACTTCCATTGCTTTCTCAGGAAGTTATTAATTCTCGCTGATGAGTATAATTTAAGTGATGCTTTTCCATTTATAAAATATGTTTCCTCACACTTAACAATGCATTACTTCTGTTTCTTTTATGTCTTCTTTGTTTTTTGCCAACTTCACCTTTCAAACTATGGGTTTCTATATCAGCTTTTATTGTTTGCTTCTTGCATTCCATTTGAAAACTATGTCTTGAAGAAATTAACATTAATCAAGAGAGTATTCATCTTAAACTCTTACAGTGACTACTTTTGGATTTTTTATGCATAATTGCATCTACTCCTGAATAATTCTCTGTTTATTGCACTCTTGTAAGTCCTTATACTGGCAATCGTGCTTATTGTCTCTCTTATAAAGGAAGCATTTGAAGATTGGGTGAGTAGTATTATACATATATTTTTAGCTTGCTATATATATATGTATGTATATTATCCCCCCTGGCGTAATTTTTCAAAAGAGTAGTTCATCTCACTTATAATTCTGGGTTAGTTAATATCTAGAATTGTTTTTGACCTTATTGCACCATTGCAACTAAAATTAAGGGCTTATATTTTTTCAGTTTGTGGAAAAATTACTTAACTCCTTTTATTACTTAACAAGATATCGTGCAAGTTGTTGGAGAATCTGGCAAAACTAAAGCTAACGTTTCAGAACAACAGCAAGAGAGAAATGGTTGAGCCTCAATTGAGCTTCGTTTCCAAGTATCTTTCGCTCGATTACAATGTCAAGGAGCAGAATGCTCTTATTAAGGGCTCGTTTGACCTTGGTCCGAGTTTGCACCTCAGAGCCACTCGTGATGTCAAGGTCTCTCTCTCTTTATAATTATATAATATGTATGCACATATATGTTGTGTATTTATATGTTAATTTCTATTTTATAAGAAAAGAAAATCTGTTTAACCAATTTTCTAGGGAATATTTGTGATTTTCCATTTGGATTAGCTTTCAATTCTATTCATTTTGAATTTATATTCAGTAAATGGTGCCCAAAGATTTGATCTTTGGGAATTCTGGTTTGTTGATTTTTATGAAAGCCAGTTCTGCAGTTTATGTTCTGATTTTCAAAAGCTGAATGGATACTTTTATTCTAGCAAATTCAGAATTTGAAACCTAGTCAGATTGTGAGGGAGATTAAAAGTAGTTGATATTAGTTACAATGATGCTAATAATTATATACATGTCGAGTGTATAATGATCAGTAGTTGGGTTGTCTCTAAATGTAATAGGAGTACTATTGCTTTATGAATTTAGAGATCAAGGATATGTAACACCTTGAAAGGTAAATTTGCGATCGTAAAATGATCTGGGGAGGCTACTTATAGAATTCCTAGAAGTTTGTCAGTGAACTACGAGAAATGTTGGAGAAGAAGCCAGCGTGATACATGTTACTGTTGTAGTCCAAATTATTTGTAAAGTTATGTGCTTGTAGTGTAAATGCTTTGCAATTATACCCTTGTTCTTTGAATTTGTTTATTTCTTTCATCTAATAGTTCTTTTTCAATATTATGTAGATTGACAGATGGTAGCTGTTGGCAACATGATGTTGAAAGGTAAAGGGAGTAATCAGGTATCTTGTGTTATATTAAAACTTAATATTGGAAAGGTTAGGATGAGCCTGCTAAATTGGAATGACAAAAGAAAGAAATATAGGGGCAAAATAATTTAGTAAGCAGTTACTTTTGTAGTCTTGAAATTCTCTGAAGATTAACAGACTGTCCATGACAAGAGTAAATATGGAGGAAATATTAACTCATAGTTGATAGAAAATCTCTTCATCCAAAAGATTAAAAAAGGAAAATCGATAAAGTGGATAAAACCTCTACTACCTTTTGATTTAAGGTTACATTACATTGCATTTGAAAATTATAGGGAACCATAGTATCCAAGAGAAGCATAGGGTAATGAAATCTTGCTCTTCATCTTTTTGAGATAATTTAGATGATCAAGCTATGAAATGAAAGATGTACATGATGGTTATGTTACGTTGGTAGATGACCTCAAATCAATACATAGTAGGATATTTCTTGCTAATATACAAGTGCATGCGATCATGTTGCGCACTATTTCTTAAGGTAAAATCTTCTTTTTTTTTGTCTACCTTAAATATATCTTAGGCTAGTAAACATTATAAGTTAGTTTGGATGCTTTATTATCAAAAGATCACCTTTTAAAAACTGAGCATTGTTTACACAAGATCAATTTCCTTTCTATCACATTATTTTCATTCCTTTTATTTTTTATTGTGCTTGACTTCCTTTGTAAATCAGAACTTTTTATCCACGTCTAGATTTTACATATATATAATATTGATAAGTATATCTAGATGTCAAATTATAAATGTCAGCTGACATTATCTCAATAATTAACATGTTTTTACAGCTAAATTAATAGACTTGTCTATTGATTTCCATATGGCTTCACTATCATATATGATGGTTCTCTAAAAATGATGAATGGTTTATCCAACATTCCCATATGACTAGCATATGCTTTGTAAATCACACTTTTTTTTATTGTTATATGTGTTTCATAGTTTAATTTGGTGAAGTTTCACAATATATGTTTTAGAGAAGGTGAATTGAGCAAAAGAGCCACAACAGGATTCACAACGACAATTACAGCAACAACAACCAAATATATTACAACAAGACATGCTGCTAAGGCTCCAAACATCGACTCGTTCTAGAAACATCATGCAATTAAGTAGGAAGCGCATTATCGCAATCGACAATTTCCTTTCCAAAGAAATCATCAAGTATGTTTCGACTTTCGCTACACGCATACGAACATATTTATCAAGTTATACGGTCATCATTATAAGCTCAGTAAAATGTCCATTCACTTGTAGCATTATTTTTAGCACCAATTATTATCTTTGATCCGTATTCAATGTATACCCACCGGGGATTTAGGTTCACGAAGTCCGCTTTGAGATATTTGATTTAGATATTAATTTGGTAGTCAATAAAAAGGTTATTACCTTCTTCCATGTCCCTTGATTAGTAAGAAAATAACACAACATTGTTGTCTTTGTGTATTGATTTTGGCACTAAGTGCCTCTAGTGACCTATTTGCTTCATTTTCCTGACTTGCTATTATTTTTAAATATGTGCAAGAAGACTACTTCTACGACTTGCCTTACAATACTGGGTATGAAATTTTCGTGTTACGTTTACGGAAGACAAGGGACAAAATTATGAAGTGTACTCTCTCTATATATATTTAGATATATACTTTGATTGAAGAACTGTGGTAGCTTTAGAAGGTTAATTGTAAAGATAATGAATGATTATGTAGTGGATGATTTTATTAAGTTAATAATATTTTAGTTTTTTTTTATTTTTGCCATTATTTGCTATGGGAACATTGAGCTAGTCAGGTACACAAAAAGAATGTCAAATTTTGATTTGGCAATAATATAATTTGTTATTAAAGCATTGAACAAGTTTTAATATAGCAACAATTTTTTAAACATTTAGAAACAAATTTTCGTTGCTAATGGCATTAAAAATATAATATTTGGCAACGAAAAATTAACCTAATAACAATGGAGATGATATTGTTGTTAATACTAAAATAAAAGGCAACATTTTTTATCGTTGCAAATCATATCAACTTTTGTTGCACATATAAAGAAATGGCAACATATAATGTCGCTTCTTGTAATCGATTTACTTTCGTTGATATTGAAAAATAACCAACAACAAACATTTTCGCTTCTTTGATTCAAACATAATGTCGTTGCCAAATAATATAATCAAAGAACGAAAATCGTTGCTAAAAAGTTTACATTCATGATGAAAGCAAGCTTAGGCAACAATTTTCATAATTTACTGCAACGAAAAATGTCGTTGCAAAATGGTGTCAATTGCAATGAAAATGCATGGTCGTTGCAAAAAAAAACAGAGTTCATTTCGTTGCCATTTAGCAGGCTTTTGCAACGAAATGAGGTTTTTAGCAACGAAATTTTAATTATTCTGCAACAATACATTTTGTTGCTAAATGATTGATGAATCTGTACGAAAGCCAAATTTCGTTGCAAAATGTTTTACTTTTGGCAACAAAAAAAATACATTCGTTACGAAACAATTAGCAACGCTCATTACGCAACGAAAGACGTAACGACAGTAAAGTCGTTGCCAAAAACCTTTAGCAACGAAATTTGGCACCTTCAGCAACGAAAATTGGTTGTTGCTAAAGCCCCATTTTTTTGTAGTGTTCACATTTACTTGAACTTTATATTCTATAAAGAATTCTAATCGATTTTCTGGATATCGTGTTGGCAATTTGGACTTTGGATAGTTAAGTTGAAAATCACTAAGATCTATTTTATCTTATTATTCTAATTATTTTTTTCCATTCATTATATATATCATTGTCATCATCCTCATGTTTATGATGTGGTGAAAGTTCTCATTAGCTCGTAGTGCATTGATGGACAGTTGTGTGGCATGATAATAACCACTAGTGATACTAACGAATATCATTGGCCCGTAGTGCATGAATAATTCAATGATGTGAAATATTTAATGTTACAAACGAATAATGTGGTGAAAGTCCTCTTTGGCCCGTAGTGCAAAGATGAACAATTGATTATTGGTTTTACAGTTGTATATCTTTGGCTGTAGTGAAAAGATGGACTATTGTTTATTGGTTTTACAGTTGTATATCTTTGGCCCGTAGTGCAAAGATGGACTGTTTATTATTGGTTTTAAAGTTGTATATCTTTGGCCGTAGTGGAAAGATGGACTGTTGATTATTGGTTTTATAATTGTATATCTTTGGCCCGTAGTGCAAAGATGGACTGTTGATTATTGGTTTTATAGTTGTATGTCTTTGGGCGTAGTGCAAAGATGAATTTAATGGCAAAATTATAAACATAAACTGTTAATTGGTATAACCATGAGCTTTGTGTTTCAGGTAAAAACAAGTGGTAAAAGTTCTCTTTGTCTTGGGTACAAGGAAGAACTATTAATTAGTGTTACAGAAATAAAATATTGATGATGGATTTTTAAGTTAGAGAAGATAGTAGACATTATGTTCTACTTGACTCTTCTAATGGATTGTTGATTCCGCTGCAATTAAGGTTGAAAACGTTTATCATCTACCATATGTTCTAAATATCAGATTTATCACTGATGAAGGCTGTTGATAATTTAATTATCTTAAGTCATGATATTCTTTAATGGGCTATTTGTGCTCACCCTTTTACTTCACCACTCCTTTCAAGTAATAAAAGTGTAGCTGAGACTAGCTGAGAGAACACGAGTATAAAGTGATGATTCGAATTAGTCGCAATCCTAATCAAATTATGAAATGGTGTGGCATAATAATTGTACTGAGAACTTAAAATGTGTGTGACATATTTTATACATCATTTAATAGTTCTATTTGGTGAACCAAATAGGGGGATGCGAACTCGAATTTAAAAGCGTCAAAATACACTCCATTAGAATGAGGAGGACAAAAATCTTCTCGTATTTCGTTGGAGACTTGACATATTTTCTGATGTACTTTGTGTGGCATTTTAATAATTTGAGTATGAATATTGTCGTATTATATACGTTACAATATTTGTATTGAAACTCAAAGTATATGTGTCGTCGTAATTTGCACGACAATTCAATAGTTGTAATAGAAAAGTTTGCGTCAGTATTGTTATTTTTGGCAACCCAAGATGGGTTGTGTATACCTATTTTGGGGGCGTCACAAGATTTGTTGATGCTTATCCTAATGACAGCTCGCTTTGGTTGTCATCCTTAGATTCTTCCTACCATTACACTGGGATTGTCACCACCGCCCTAGCTTTGTATCAAGTTGATGCTACTAGTTCTACTGGAGATAGAACTTTTATTGATTGCTTCAACAATATCCTCACAACAGCTCGTCGAATGATAGTTTTATGAAGGATGACCATCACCAAATTTCCTTGGTGCCTACTTGATCAGTAGTTTACAACGGTCTAAAAATCATCGAACCTTCGTGGTGCCTCGGCTGGGGATTTATATAATAGATTCCATCATTGATCCTCCCGAGGAAGATAGTTTTCCACGGTTTTCATCATCAGATCTTTCTCGATGCTACGCTAGAGCTATCGCCAACGGTTTGTAATATTAGATACTCTACCCTTCGCTAAAATAATTTTCAATGGCTTACATCACCGGACCCTTCTCGATGCTACGCTGGAGTTGTCACCAACGGTTTACACTGCTAATCATTCTGACCTTCGTTGAAGTAATTTTCAACGGCTTACATCACCGGATCTTTCCGATGCTACATTGGAGTTGTCGTCAATGGCTTACACTATCAATCATTCTGACCTTCGTTGAAATGGTTTTCAATGGCTTACATCACCAGATCTTTCCCGATGCTACGCTGGAGTTGTCGCCAATGGTTTACACTGTCAAGCATTATGACCTTCATTGAAGAAGTTTTCAACGGCTTACATCATAAGATATTTCCCGATGTTACGCTGGAGTTGTCGCCAATGGTTTACACTTTCAAGCATTCTAACCTTCATTGAAATGGTTTTCAATGGCTTACATCACCGGATCTTTCCCGATGCTACGCTGGAGTTATCGCCAATGGTTTACAATATCAGACATGCCTGATATCTTTACTGGGGATATCTTTCTGACGAATTATACCCCTGAACAAATCTGGATACTTTGACACATTCAAGACCAATGGTTCATGACACCAGAGCTTCCCGATGCTATGATAAGGGCCATTTCCAATAATCTCCATCATTGTCTTTCTAATCCCCACATCAGGGTTAATACCAATGACTTACATGTAGATCAAAAGTTGGTATTGGAATTCAGGGTTTCAATGCCCTTTCTGCCCAATCGCATATAACCTTTTTTCTTGATTTGCCTTTTTAGCTTCTGGGAACTTCGTTGTAACTCAAATTTAATCGAGCCGGAGGGGTTGGGACCACACTGGGTGGCCACAGGTAGACCCGCGGCTGTCATAGGTGGACCTGCGGCTCCCATCGGTTATATTTACTCCCCCCGTTCCTTTTATAAGTCATTTTCAAGTTGAAACATATAGAAAATCTAAAAATTCTTCTTTAGATTTACTGAGTTCGGGCTATTTTCTACAAAATCTGTAACCGTACAAACGTTCTGCACTACTCTGGTAACTTTTATTTGTTTTATTTTCAAGTTTTGACAGTTAGAACGTTAGATTTCATATAGAATGTTTCTAAACACAATATAGCGAATATGCATGTTTATATGACTTGATAAAAATGATTAGACTTAGTAAATGCTTATATTTTACTATGCTGAACATATTGATGTGAAAAAAAACTAACTTCTGAGATAGTTATTTGGCACCCTTTTTTGCTAGTTTATGTTATGTTTGTAAGATTCATGGAAGCAATAAAAAATTGCACAAAATAAGCAGAAACATGGAAAAACAGAGTTTTAATATTTTATAAACCATATACCTGGATCATCCTTTATGTACAATTATTAATTAAACGAAAAGATAAAGAACAAGAATTATACCCTTGAAGATTCTAGCTTCCTCAAGTACAAGTTCACCTCCAATCCTTTTCGCGTTCAAATTGAATCCACCGGGTTTGGTTCCATCCTTTGATCAATGTTAGCCACCCAAGTGTTTGGCCTCTAGAGGTGATCCACCAAGAAAGAAGAAAGATTCAAGAAGATGGGTATTTGGCAAAACCATAGTTTTTTATCTCCCATAGAAAAGGGTGTACTCTCCTAACTATTAAAATTACGTATTCACGTGTTTTTGTGAAATTATCAACCACCCTCACCCATAATAAATTACTCTTATTTATAGATGTGGGCAACCCTCCTTAACAATTAAGGAATTGGGTTTTATTTTAATTAATTAAACTCCTTTAATTAATTATGCTCCCAATCTTATTAGGAATAATTAATTAAAATCTTTTAATTAATTAGCCTCCTAATCTTATTAAGAATAAATGAGAGTACTTTTATTAATTAATTCTCAAACTCCTTTAAGAATTAAATAATAATAATAGTAATAATAATAATAAGACTCCTCTTATTAATTTATATTTAATATTTCTAAAATATTAAATAATAAATATTAAGCTATTTAGTTTATTCTATCACCATAGATTAAATTAAATATACTTAACTTATTATTACGATTATGTTATTAACTTTTAAATAATTATTCTTCCTTTTATGGTGTGACCCTTTAGGTTCTCCATATTAAACCGGTTGTGGATAAATCAATTAGAATAATTCTAATCTTATTTAAATATATAAATTAAACTATTAATTTATTTAAATAAATATTATTTATTCTACAATAGGGATAAGCCTCCCTAGCGATTAACAATTTTTCAGATAATATAGATTTCAACATTAATCATAAAAGAACCTTTGGGTAAATAGTTACCGTACAATTCAATCCTTCCACCATACAATGTCCCAATTAAATATAAGACATGGAATTACTGTCAAGTCTTATTTTATTTAATTATATGTGTTTCAATTCATAAATGCACAACATCAAATATGACATTTCTCTTCTTTTAGTAGAAGCAGTAGATTCTTTATTGATCATACATTATCTCCGTGTACGACTTATTATACATAAGCATACCCTTTGATATACCCTAAGGGTCTTAAGGAATAAGTCAAAGTATAATTCATCATACACAAGATACTATGATAATCTCAAGTCCAAGTATCACTTGTACTACTATCACTACATGAATTCCTATTGACAGGCAAGTAAAACTCCATTAGGTATTCCTTAGCGAGCCACGTTCAGTGAACTTATTCTCTAATAGCACCTAAATACTTGCTTTAGTGTCTCCACACAAATGATCATGAGATCAATCATCCTCATCCAATGAGCAAGCAACATATGTACCAATCTATCCGGATTCACTAATCCCCAATTTAGTAATCCAACGATTGTGAACTATTTTAGTTCTAAGCTTTCTAAGAATTTAGATCTCATTAGAATGATCATCATCAGTATTCTAAAAGCATTTGCTTAAAACTATGGGTTTATCACATATTATAAAGCAACATCATGTAGATAATTAAAAGCCTTTAATAAATTAATATTTTTTATTAATAAATGAATAAGATTGTTACAAAGTATATGCTTTATCATCAAACATGATTGGCTTGTATGCATACTACTTTCAATCTCCCACTTCCACTAAAGTCAATCGTCATGGTATCTCATACCCTTCTTCTCTAAGTGACAATTATCATGTTGTTGGATAAGCTTTAGTTAATGGATATGTAATGTTGCTCTTGAGAGTCCACTATCTCTATAATGATTTCCCATCTTTCAATGATTCCTATAGTTAAATAAAAATTCCACAACACATGTTTAGATCCAAGATGAGACTTAGGAATTATTCCTAGTTCTGTAATGAACTTTTCATCCAAACAATCAACTTGCAGCTTCATTTACAGCTATATACTTTGTCTTAATCACTAAACCAACAACTCTTTGCTGTTTAAAAACCTTTTCAATTCACTGCACCACTATTCAAGGTAACCCTTTACCTTAAAGTGGAATTTCTGTCGTCTTGGCCTGTCTGAAAAACTTGAGTCTATTAAGCCCTCTAGTTTTAATTTAGACCCACCATAAATTTTAATCACATCCTTAGTGTCGGTTAAGTACTTTAAGATGTTTTTCACTATCTTACAGTGATCTTCTCTAGAATGTGACCGATCATCATCAGGTCTCGTATATTTCATTTTATACATGATTTTCACTCATGTGATCTCTCTTTTTAGGAGTCTATGGGGACTATTAAGAGAGATACACTCCATGACTCATCAACATGAGACATCTCTTGGAGTTTGCCATGCTAAACGACTTTAGCATCAAATGAATATACGACTTTATCTGTCGAGGATGTTCCTCTCTTTTTGTGAGTGACTCACTGGAGATTTGTAAGACCCCGAATTTTATGAAATAAAACTCTAATTTAATTTATGATTATTATTCTAAAACTGTAAAATGTTAAATAGATAAATGGTCAAATGAATAATTAATCGGATAAATGAGCAAACAAAGTGGAAATGAAATAAATTTTTTTGGAAGAACAACCCATGTGGGAGGCTGAGTGAGGAGTATAACGGGGGCACAAGGAAATGTGGGAGACAAGGAAAATAAGGGAAAGAAAGAAAAAGAAAGAGAAAAGGAAGAAAGAGGGAAAGAAAAGAAAGAGGGGAGAGAGAAAGAAAAGATGATTTTCTTCATATTCCCTCCCGTAGCCCAATGTTTCAGTAAAAGAAAAGAGAGAGAATAGAGAAGAGAGAAAGGAAAGAGAAAGAAAGAAAGAAGAGAAGGAAGAAGAAGATGAAGATGAAGAAGAATGAGAAATGAAGAGGAAATTAAAAGAAAAAGATATTTTTAAAATCTTTGATTTATTTTTAGATTTATGGTTTTTATTGAGTACATATTTATATATGTATTGAATGATTTAAACTTGCATAAACATTAATCAAATGAGAGAAATCTAAAAATCAAAAGAAGAATGAAAAATCTTAATTTTCAAAAAAATTGGTCTACTACTTGATTTTGTAAAATCCATAGCTGTTTGTGTATAATGAGTTAGGAGATGAGCCATATATCAAAAGAAAGTCCTGGAAGTAAGCTAAACCCAAAAATTAGAATCACCCAAAAAATCTTTGTGGATTTTTCGTGGTGACTATTTGAGTAAAACTGGTCCGAAGGACTCATAGTCCGAAAAATTAGTTTTATTAAGCTCTATTGCGTGAGTTATAATTTTTAATCCGATCGTTGGATTGTTATAATTTTTGACATATTATACATATATAAGTTGAGTATATGTCCACAAATTTTGAACCGTTAAAGATTAACATATGATTTGTTATGAATTTTAAGAGGTGATGACTTATTTAGAAAGTTTTGTAGCAAAATTTTTGGTAGGCTTTTCTCTCTATGTTAGAGGCGAAATTTGGAAAAATCTTTTTCTACAAAGTTGTAGAGAATTAAATTTTACATAGAAAGGATAGAAGATCCATATTTTTCTGATAAAAAGGGATAATTATCATGAATTATTGAAATTTCTGTATATTGGAATTTATAATTAAATTATCAGAAAAATTATTTGGGCTAAGATATTTTTACAAAAATCTTATAATATCAGTTTAGAATTTCTTTAAATTTTTGATGGATTATTGAAAAGCAGAAGTAATTATTGTATTTTTAAACTATTTATAGTTTGTTTGAAAATAGAAGAAATTCATAAAAAATTCTATGAATGATGAAAAATTATGAAACTTGTTGAAAAATCTTATAATATTATTTTATAATTTTTGGGCAGTTTTGAAAAATTATTGAATAACAGAAATATTTATTGTATTTTTAAGTTATTTTATGGTTAGTTTAAAAATAGAGGAAATTCATAGGAAATTCTATGAATGATGGAAAATTATGAAATTTGTTAAAAATATTATAAATTTAATATTAATGATGTTTTAAAGATATAAAAGTATGTGAAGTTAGTATTTCTATTTTGAAGCTATTAAATGATAGTTTTTATAAATAGAAATAATTATAGAAAATTGTTGGATAATCCAAAAAATGTGAAAAATATATGAAGTAAGCAAGTTGTCATAAAATATTCGTTTGGTCGGGGAATATTCTTTTTATCAGGGAATATTCGTACGATGATGAAATCATTGGCGGGCCACATAATGGAATAACTGTCGAATATAGAAAGCGATAGAAATAACCTTTTTATAAAAAAAAATAACAGCAAAGCTTTTACCGTTAACTGTTGAAATACCCGATGATAAAAATACAATAATACGCGTGATTCCATAGTAGTACACGGTATTGCACAGTAGCACAAGGTATTGCACAGTGATTCATACTATTGATTCTTACGTAAGAAGTCACTCAATTTTTTATTCAATAATTGCCACAGTAGTTATTGCACAGTAACTCATATTATTGGATATGATATAATTATACCAGTTGGAAGTATTGTGAGTCTATGTTAATAATTGTGAATAATTATTGAAAGATTGAAAATGTGTAAATAATTGATGAATAAAAGGTGTTGATTAAATATAAGTATGATATACAGATGTTTGTTCAATTAGTTTATTTTTACAAAAGTAAGTCTGGCATGACTTGTCGACAATCTACTTTTTCTAAAGTAGTCTGGACCACAACTCAATTATTTTTAAAACGTGTGCAAGTTGGTTTAATTTTCTATGTGGGACCATAAATTCCAATACCATTATTATATACCTCATTTAGTTATTTTGTCAAAGTGGGTGTGCTAGTTGTTTACTAAATTTTTAGTATAAATAGGTTGTTCGGTTGAGTAACTAAACAAACACCATCACTACACTAAAAATATAAAATTCTTTTACTACAATATTGTGAGTATTTCTATTGAGTATAATGTTACTCCAAGTGTAGATAAGGAATGCAAGCATTGTTTAAGTTGATCAATTTCACAGAAAGTAGAATCAAGTCACATGCTAAGGTAAGGGATATCATTATTATGGTAAGGCGTATCATTTTTTTATGGTAAATGGATATCATTTTCTTTCATACTCTATATTATGGTAAGTGATTATTATTCGTTTCTTCAGCTTATCGTTAAATGGTAAAAACTCCTGAAATGATTAGAATATCCTAAATAGTTTGTGCTTCATCTAATATCTTAACCTGAATCTTTCTATTCAGTTTTAAGTTACTATATTTGAGCCGAAAACTTCACATTTACTTGAACTTTATATTCTATCATGAATTCTAATCGATTTTCTGGATATCGTGTTGGCAATTTGGACTTTGGATAGTTAAGTTGAAAATCACTAAGATCTATTTTATCTTATTTGTGACGCCCCCAAAAGGTATACACAACTCATTCTGAGTTGCCAGATACATGGTACAAAATTCAAATACAAACTTCATTTATACAACTAATGAACTGTCATGCAAAATACGGCAACACATAAGCTGTGGGTTTTAATACAAATATTATTACGTATATAATACGACAATATTCATACTTAAATTATTACAATGTCATATAAAGTACAACATCAAATATTTCAAGTCTCCAAAGGGACACGAGAAGATTTTTGTCCTCCTCGTTCTAATGGAGTGCATTTTTTTATGTTTCCAAAGTTGGGCTCATCACACTATTATTGTTCACCAAAATCAATTATTAAGTGACATATAATATACGAAACACCCATCTTAGGTCCTCAATACAATTATATATTGCATGTCATGCAGTTTTATAATGTATTAAGAAACTTCCACAGTCTCGGACCATCACACTATTCCCTTGTTATCCTCGCTCGACCCAACTACACTCTTAATACCTGTAAGGAATTGTGAAGTAAAAGGGTGAGTACAAGTAGCTCAGTAAAGAATATTATGACTAAGATAATTAATTTATCAATAGCCTTCATTAGTAATAAATCAGATATTTAGAAAATATGGTAGGTGATAAAAGTTTTCAACCATAACTGCAGCGGAATCATTAATCCATTAGAAGAGTCAAGTAGAACATAATGTCTACTATCTCCTCCAAATTAAAAGTCCATCATTAATATTTCATTCATGTAATACTCATCAACAGTTCTTTGTTGTAACCAAGACAAAGAGAACTCTCATCACCTGTCTTTACTTGAACCACCAAAGATTATAGTTAAATTCACAATTCATATTTATAATCAGGTAAATCAATAGTCCATCTTTGCACTACGAGCCAAAGACATACAACTGTAAAACCAATAATCAACAGTCCATCTTTGCACGTAAGCCAAAGATATACAACTGTGAAACCAATAATCAACAGTCTATCTTTTCACGTAAGCCAAAGATATACAACTGTAAAACCAATAATCAACAATTCATATTTGTATGTAAGCCAAAGATATACAACTATAAAATCAATAATTAACAATCCATCTTTGCACGTAAGCCAAAGATAATTTTTACCACATCATTTGTCTGTAAAATAAATAATCCACATCACCGAATTATCCATGCACTACGGGCCAAGGATATTCGTTAGTATCACATCTATGAATTATCCATGCACTACGGGCCAAGGATATTCGTTATTATCACCAATGGTCATGATCATGCCAAACAACAATTCATCTTTGCACTCTTGGCCGAAGAGAACCCATGGTCATGATCATACCAACAACTGTCCATCAATGCACTACAGGCCAATGAGGACTTTTACCACATCATTTGTAACATTACAGGTTATGATTATATCGATACATAATTCCTGGTCATAATCATACCAATCAACAGTCCATCTATGCACTACGGGCCAAAGATGACTTTCATCACAATATAAACATGAGGATGATGACAATGATATAAGCATTCAATTAAGTGAGAGCAAGGATAAATTTTAAAGATTTATAATTCAATTTATCCAGATTTTAAGAATGTCTAAATTGTCAACATGATACTGCTTTGTAGAGTAAAATTCAAGAATAATATTCACATGTCAAAAATAATTTGGACAGAAAAGAAATTATTTTTTGTCATAAACAGTACCCCAGGTGAATAGTACCCCATGAATAGTGATTCATGAATAATATCCCATGAATAGTACTCCGGCATGAAAAGATTAAAACTTAACAAGAATGTTCAGAAAAATATTTTCGTGAAAAGATACTCGATGAAGAGCAAATTTCAAGGATATTCTACTAATTTCAAAGAATATAAAAGCAATACTTAACAAAATGAGTGTAGAAGTAGGAATATGAAATGAAACAATATTACTTACATACTACAGAGTATGGAAGAAAATATTATTTCTTATTTATATTGAACAAAAATAATATCCCTTACAACTGTTGAACGAAAAATAATATTCCTACGAATATTGAACGATGATAATATTTCTTACGAATATTGAACAAAAATAATATTCCTTACGAATATTGAACGAAAATAAAATTCCTTACGAATACGAAAAATAATATCATAAGTGAATAATACCCCTTTCCATAATAATGATATCCCTTACCTTAAAAGGAGAGTATTTCTAACTGGCATAGTGGAGATATTCTTGAAGAAAAACTTGCACTATTTGCTACACTCAAAGTTTTCTTAACTCAAAAAAATACGCTCAATATTATAGAAGAAGAATTCTCTGATTCTGGTGTGATTTTCATTTCTATATTGAGCATCTTATTTATAAGAGAATGGTAGGGTACTATTTGAATTAGAAACTCATGGACTGCACAGGAAAAGGATTCACGGGCGAAGACGACCAATTCGTATGAAAAATTTTGATTTTACTATGCTGCACTATGCAAACACTATGCAGTACTATGCAACACTATGCATAATAAAATATAATATATTCTATTTTATATAAAAAAACAAAACTTATATATATATATATATATATATATATATATATATTAGTAATAAAATAAAACTGAGATAACTTTTTACCGACGATTTTGAAAAATGAGAAAGTGGGGGTCCATGTAATAAGCCAAATTTACAACAAATACATCATAAAAATCCCCTCTATTTATCTCAATTCACTTGGCTTCACTAAATACAGTTTTAATAACATTTTTTTCAGCATTAATATTTTAACTCACAATATTAACAACAAGATCTTCCCAGGAAAGAGGGGGCTTTCTGATAAGGGCTTCTTATTATTGACGCGCAATTAGGTGACCAAACCCCTTTTCTCGATAGAACTGTCTAGACATCGTCAATAATGCAAATAATAATATGAATAACTTTTTCCTCTCAATAATTGATTCAATAATATAAAATATTGTGCATATGATATTGTGACAATAATTGAATCAATAATGTAAGATACTATGCAACAATTACTGTGACAATAATTAAATAAAACTGAGCAACTTCTCACATAAACATCAATAATCAAAGATACTGTACAATACTGTGTGCTACTATGCAACAACGTGTATTATTATATTTAATCCCGGGGTATTTCAATAGTTTAATGGTAAAAGTCTTGCCGTTATTTTTATAAAAGGTTATTTCTGTCGCTTTCTAAATCCGATAGTTATTCCGTTGTTGGGTACACCAATGATTGTGCTATCGTACAAATATTTCTCGAAAAAAAGAATATTCCCCGACCAAACGAATATTTTATGATAACTTGCTTACTTTTGTAAAATTTTCACATATCACACTTAACCTTTCATCAATTTAACCATTTACTAAATAAAATAATAATTATAAGAAAATTGAATACTTTCATTTCATAAAATTCGGGGTCTTACAATCTCCCCTTCCTTATGAAATTTTGCCCTCAAAATTTACGTACCTGGTAGTTCGAAGAGATGAGAATACATTACTTTTCTTTTCGGATTATACCTTCCTAGTTATTTACTTTGTATCATGATTTTCCCATTGCTCATCTCCTGTATTTCAGATATCATTCTAGAATACATCTTCAAAACAAAGGTTAATTGACATATCACAATTTGTCAAATTAAGTAAGAAAATTAAGCTTAGGTAGGACACACACTAGCGAAGGATATTACTCGTCTTTCCCTTCCTCGTTCTAATCCCGGATCTCCGCCAGAGACCATATCCCTAAGCTCTGATACCATTTGTGACACCCCCAAAATAGATATACACAACCCATTCTGAGTCGCCAGATACACGGTAAATAATTCAAATACAAACTTCATTTATACAACTGTTGAATTGTCGTGCAAAATACAATAACACATAAGCTATGAGTTTCAATACAAATATTGTTACGTATATAATACGACAATATTCATACTCAAATTATTACAATGCCATATAAAGTACAGCATCAAATATTTCAAGTCTCCAAAGGGACACGAGAAGATTTATGTCCTCCTTATTCTAATGAAGTGCATTTTTTTACGTTTCCAAAGTTGGGTTCTCATCACCCTATTTTTGTTCACCAAAATCAATTATTAAGTGACATATAATATATGACACATCCATCTTAGGTCCTCAATACAATTATAAATTTCATATCATGCAGTTTTATAATGTATTGAGAAACTTCCACAGTCTCGGACCATCACACTATTCCCCTGTTATTCTCGCTCAACCCAGCTATACTCTTAATACCTGTAAGGAATTATGAAGAAAAAGGGTGAGCACAAATAGCCCATTAAAGAATATTATGACTAAGATAATTAATTTATCAATAGCCTTCATTAGTAATAAATCAGATATTTAGAACATATGGTAGATGATAAAAGTTTTCAACCTGTTAGATCTCAATAGGCACAATATAGATCTAGAAGGGGGGGGTTGAATAGATCCTTTGATTTTCAAATACTTTTCTCGTTTATTTTGTATTGCTCATTAAGTTGCATATGACAAACATAAGAATCTTTTCTAGCACAGCAGAATAAGTAAAAGATCCCCTTCATTAATATATTCATAATCAATCATACATTGTTCGTAGAGTTAATTTAGTAGTAAGCAATTAAAACATTCATAGCAGTTATAGCAGTTAATGTACATAATGTAAATGACATAAAGTAAAAGACACAAGGGGTTTTAAGTGATTCAGAGACTCAAGCTCCTAATCCACTCTCCTGCTTTCAACTAGTAAGATTTTCACTAAGGAAGGACAGCACCCTGAATTACTAAGATTCCTTCAAGGCCAGCAGCCTTGGGACTTCAGTTCACTAAGAACTCTTTAAGGCCAGCAACCTTGGAACTTCTCTAGTTCCCTAGGAACTCTTCAAGCCCAGTAGGCTTAGAACTCCGGACAAGGACCCCTCAGGCCCTAGCTTCTTATTGTTGTAGTTGTTGTTGTTATTGGCGCTGAGCTGCTAAGATGTCATTAAGCTCTGAACATCTTTTGTACTTAGTAGCTTGATGTGGTCCTCTTTGCATTCTGCTTCTAGTCTGGACCACATTTTCTTTGGTGTAGCTGATCTTCACTCTTTTCTTCTCATCTTTATCTGGTATCAGCTGCGCACCATCACCATCTGGGTTTGCTAAGTCTCTATGCTTTTAGTAGACTTTGTCTGGCACTTAGCAATCCCTGAACCCCTTTTGAATGCTTTGCAGACATGGTTCTGCACTTGTTCATTTTCAGCTTTCGGTTCATGGTGATTCGTAGAGTGGCTCTCTTGATCTTCTTTGTACTCAGCCACTCTTCTGAATGTTATCTTCTTGGCCTTCTCGGCTCTTGGCTTGGCTGCCATCTTCAGGTGTATTCTCATCTTTGTTGAGTGAAGCTTTAGTCTGTTTGAGTTCTTCTTCAAAGCTGTTTCACTTCCACCTATGTAGTCTCACTGTCACTGAGACTTGTTTTGTTGATCTTTGGTGGAACTCATAGAGTCAACAATAGCATTCCCAACAACTCAACAATTCTACAACTTAGCAATTTTCAGCAACTCTTGATCTTTGAAGCTCTGTTGATTTATACTACTTCCCAATCTTCCCGTTAGAAAATAACCATTGAAAGCTATTCAAATTACTTCGCAGATCTCGAGTTATTTGGTGCAGACTGCAGATATGACATGACATCTTTTTCTGACTTTCTGACACTGCAGTCTATTATTTCACCTGCCCCGTCAGATATGTTACTTTGATGTCTTGGGCAGGTCGTCGACGTTATTTCTCCCTTCTGATTTCTTGATCAGAGGTTGTCCTTGCATCGATTCTCTCAATAAGATTTTGTCTGAATGCCAACCTTCAGATTAAACCGTTGCCAATGCTTCAATCCTCAGTTGTTTGAACTCGACGATTCTGATGCACTTCTTCTTGGACCTGATCGTAGTGTCTTATTAACTGATGCTTATTGACATGTAGAGTCAACACTACGATCTTGAAGAGTGTTTACTTGATCTCTAGTGAAAAATAACTCTTCCTTCTTTTGTGCAGTGCTTCAACACTTCTGTTTGCCTCAACTTTTCTCAGATACTTATGGCTTGACTCCTTGCTCTGGCCCTTTCTAAATAACAAGACACTTCAGATTTGTGGCATGTCCAACTCGCTTTCTCCTTGTGATCTCCCGTTCACTTATCATCAATGGACTGACCTAATGCTTAATCACTTTAGCCTTGTTCTTCAGAGGCAAACCAGTATCTTTGTATATACTCCATCAATTCCTTGTTCTTTTGGCAAACACTATGATCCTGGTTACTTCCAAGATCATTATTATCTTTCTACTTGACAGCTACTGCACAAGCTAACTTTCTTTAGTCAGCTGCTGAAGTCTTCTTATGATCATCTTATGGAAGACTTTATCATAAATGGCTTCACAACTCAATCTGGATGCTGATTAAGTTGATGCTTAGATCTTCTAATAGCTTGCATGCCATTCGTTGAGTGCTCTCTGGCTTCCTTTAGGTGAGATGTATCCTTACAGTACCAACCAGAGGCTTCATTCCTTTGGATATTATGGGAGTACTCAATTGTTAAGAATCGTGTTTGCTCTACGATTCTTCTTTGGATTTATGAGCACATTTGTTGAGGTCTTAATTACGCACTCTCTGATTGATTTAACTGTCTGAGACACTCGACTCGAGATCAGATCTTGACACTACGATTTCTGTCATTGTGCTTGTTGCCTTCATTTGATCTTGCTCGACCACGCTTTCTACCTTTGATATGATCAGTAGACTCTACGATTCTAAGTGTAGTCTACGATCCTTTACTTGGCCGTTAGTAGACTCTATGACTCCGAGTGTAGTCTATGATTCTTGACTTGATGTTGACAGATGCTCGGTCGGCTCATGTAAATTTGTCTCTCTCACGATTCCGAACATGACTTCATCGTGCCAGACTCACATTCCGAGGAAGCTTTACTCGACACACTACGATCCTTCCTCGTCTCTCCTAGAAGTCTATGAACTCTAAGATCTACTATCTTGTAGACTACGATTCTGCCTCGATAGCTCTCGAGTTATCCTTGACTCTCCCAGCGGACTCACGATTTACAGTGCGATGCTCGACGATCGACAAAGCCTATCTATTACATCATAAGATCAACCTAACATGTTTGATCTTTTTATGTTTATAGTCCTTGCACATCATTTCTTTTTAAGGACTTTACAGAGCTGTTTTGTTTATGTAGGATCAACCTAACATATTTGATCAATTCATTATAAGTCCTTGTACATGTGTTTCTATTATCTATCAAAGGACTTTACAGTTTTTCTTAATGCAAGCGTACTTGCATATTCATTCATATATATATATATATATATATATATATATATATATATATATATATATATATATATATATCATAATCAAATCATATATATAAATAGGAATATCATTCACATGTTTATTCCTGACAATCTCCCCCTATTTGATTATGACAAAAACAATAAGTGCATATGCATGTTATGAATGAATCTTATATACAGTGAATAGCTGTATTTCTCAAACAGATAATTATGAATGTCATTTAAAATGATGTGAAATTTAATATACTGACATTTTACATCCTGGATCCAGAACATACCTAACTAGTTAGAGATATATCTCTTTTGGCTCCATGTATGCTTCCAGGTAGTCTGTTGATCAGCTATTCATCTGTTTGATTTGTTTGCTCCTCCTTCTCCTCTTCTTCTGGCTCCCCCTCAGATGATGAACCATCTGTTTTCTTCTTCTTTATCTTCTTGATTTGTCTGCTCCTGCTCTCCTTGCTCTTTCTTGAATGCCTCTTACTCTGCCTTTTTCTATGCCTCTTTTCTCCCCCTTTTTGTCATTAATCACTTGAGAAAGTTGTTCCATGTTGGACATAAGCTGCTCCATTAGATAAGAGGAGTTACCAACTTCAATCTTGAGTTCTTTTTGGCTTAACTCAAGTTGCATAGAGAAGGACTGATTCATGTTGTCAATCTTGTCAGAAAGGACTTTTAGTTGTTCTTCATTTTCTTTTTGTGTTCGTAGAGCTTTGGCCTTTTTATCATGTATGGCCTTCAGATAGATGTGATCTCTCTCTTTGATTTTAAGAGATACATCTGCCATAGTGGTTTGAATTCTGTCTTGAACTGGGTTATCGTCTGTTGCTGTCAGCATCTTTGACTCTTTATTGATTAGAGATATCTTCTCAACCAACTCAGCAGAATTCCTCAACAGCTCCTGCTCCCTAGGAATTTGGTCATCTGGTCTGACAACTTCTTGTTGAACACTAGCTTGGACTCTACGATTTTCATCCTTGGACAGATTTTCGAAAGTGTTGATAATCTAAAAAATCATTGAGTACCAATCGATATTGGAAGATGAAGGGATGTTGGGCAACAGTTCTTGAGAAGATGAAGGTTTCTCATCTTGAACTTGAACACTATCAGTGATAGAGTGAACAGGCTCTACGATTAGTGTCTTGGCCATATTCCTTTTTCCATCAGAGTCCACTCTACAATCATAAAGAATATAATGATTTTCAACATGTCAATAGACTTTGTAGTGGGGCTTGTCATTTATCATCATGGTTGCAAACTTCTTTACCCTTGGGAAGTTTTGTGACACTAGCTCTAGATTTGGAAACTGAGAATAACACCAAGTGAAGTAGCTCTCATCAGTATTAGTATGTGCCTTCAACCATGGCATCCACGGGAAGAACCATCTCATCAGAAGATCTTGAGTTATCAGATATTGTTGTGCGGTCTAATTCCATGTTTTTCCAACAGAAGCACTTCATCTGTGGTCATTCTTACAACTCGAAGTTGTTCATTTCCATGATTTATCTATATTACTCTTTGGTTCAAATTGGTGGTTCATTAAAGACTTCCACTACAATTTTTCTCGCTAATTCGGGCCGAGAGAAACGAGGATAGTATTCTCAGTTCCTCCGATTCCTAATGTCGTGAGAATCGAGAATCTTTCTATCTCTTTCCTTGTTGAGCCTAAATCTTGTTGACTCCTTCATCGATTTATCGGTGAATTCTTCTTCTTTGTCTTCATTTTGAGCCTTCTTGAAAGAATATCTTTCTTGGAATCATCTTCTCCAAAGCTAGTCTCATCTTCAGCACTTTCTTCCTATGACTCATATTCCTCATCACTTAATTCAATGACTTCAGTAGAGTTATCAGTTTTCTTTTTGGAGGCAAATTAAGCAATCAATCTGTAGCTCTTCCTTCTCCTTGGAGGTTTAGCTATGGGAGAATTAGACTCTTCTTCTTCAGACTCTGAGGCCTTTGAGTCATCAGGCAAGCTTCCTTGATGTTCATCATTGGCAGGGGCAAATATTTCTTTTTCTATCTCATCATCTTTTGATCCATTATGAGAGCTTATTTGAACATTTGCATTTAGAGATTCAGATGGGTCATTTTGCAGCTTCTTTTTAACTTCAAAGTGAGTATTTTGAGAATTGGCCATAGGACTTAAATATTCTTCTTCATCGGTAGAGTTTACATCTTCTTTCATGGATCCAGCTCCACCTTCATTGCTGGATCTGATCTCCGGGGATTCAGTCTTGAGATCATCAGTTTCCTTTTCTTCTTTTGACTCTGCGTCCTCTTCTTTGTTAGATGTGCTTCCTTGGGGAACTGGAACTGATTTCTTTATCCCTTTTTCTTTCTTCATGGGTGGTTCTTGGAGTAGTCTGTTACTCCTTCTTTTTGGGTTTTCAGCAGTTAGTCCTGGTTTTTTCCTGCTCCTTGTTTCTTCTTGTCAGTGGAGACATGTCTTGATGAAGCCTCTGCATTCTTCACATTCTTAGGCTTCTTCTTTTCCGATGAGGCAGCAACTGATGCAGAGTCATCAGACTCAGAGCTTTCCACCTCCTTTGATTTTCTCTTCTTTGTAAAGACTTTTCTGCTGCTTCCAGTTTGTGGTAGCCTCCTGTTTTCCTTTGAGTTTTTCTTCCAATTCACAAACAGTTGTGGAGACATTACTTTGTGCACATTCAGAGGTTCTCCCTCATTATCCTTGATCTTGCTTCCTAGTTTCTTCTTCATCACTATGCTTAGTAGTCTTCCATGAAATACTTTTGTAAGTGGTTTATCTGTAGATTTCTTCAACTCAACTTTTTTTATCCATTTGGAGATTTGATCAAACAGGATAACTCAAACATTGATTTGCTTCTTCAGAACTATGGCAGACATAATCTTCAACTATTGGTCGAAAGTGCGATTATGTCGTAAAAGTGTCTTTGCACATTATACATTTTCCCACTATCTCAGCAAGGAACTCGAATTCCTCAGGAAATTCCTTCTTCTTCATATCCTTCAGACTAGGGTTTCTTTGGTACCGCATTAGCCTCTTGCCTTCTTCAATGTCGACTTCATCCAGGTTTATCAGACCTTGATTGGGAAACCCTAGACATTGATTGATGTTTGATGCTCTTATCTTCAGACTAGATCCTTTCACCTTAGTAGTCAGAAGCCCAGAGTTCGTTGAAGCATTTGAGTAGAACTGCTTCACTAGCTCTGTATAAACTAGAGTGTTGGCCTCTAGGCACTCAAAGAACCCAGCTTCCTTTATGAGTTCAAGTATATCCTTAAACTTTGTCTCTGATTCTTCAAACTTTGTAAAGCCGAGTTGAATACCCGTTATAACTTTCCATTCTGCCATTTGAGGAGTTCAAGGTATATGGTATATGGTTCGGAGAGATTTAGCTGAATGTGATTTGGGCTCTGGAAGTTTGATTGGTTTGGCTTCGAAGATGATTCTAGGGTTTGAAAAAGGGAGGGAGAGAGGTTCAATGGGTTCTGGTAACTGTTTGCAGATTTTGAATTTGTCTTTATGGAAGTTCCTTCTTACACTGGATACGCTATGACGTGTCAACTAGCCATTGGTTGCACGATGCCCAGTAACGAGCTGTAACTCCCCATTAACTCTTTAGTTAGATGTCTCTTTTAGAAGAGTAGACATTTGATTGACGTGGATTGACCGTTGACCTTTCTAGTTCGTAGAGTATCATGATAAGGCAGTTATGGACTCTACGTTTTCCCTTGTTGACTCAACGATCAATCACTTAAGAGATGTTGTAGTAGATGGTTTTGGCAATTCTTCTCATTTTGAATCTTCATGATTCAGCCATTGATTTGCTTTATGAAGTCTTGGGCACTTCTCTTCAGCAAGATATCTTTCCAATCGTCATTCGAACTTTTCTCCCATAATCTGAATATTTGAGCAATTGACCTGTTCTTCTATGCTTCTTATAGGTTAAAAGTAGCATCTTGTAGGACTTCGATCATCGAGTCTATTTTTACGATCGCTGAGGTTGCACTACAATCGTAGAGGTTACATCATGATCGTGGAGTTCTCTTAAACTTTACTCTGCGATCGTTGACTATCTTGATCCTTGAGATGAACTTGATTAAGCAATTCTTCTAGGTTAAGGTAGCTCAGGAAGGGCCAACCTCTTAGAGTGAGCCAAGGGTCAAGTTTGTCCCTGAGGCGCTTTCCAGATGAAGTACTTTAGGAGTAATTTGCACTGATATCTCATTTGACCTTTTTTTTTGGGGGGGGGGGTCCTCTCCCAATCTTTAGTCAATTGCTTTTGCAATAATCGTGGTGTCCTCCTGCTCTTACACTACGATCAGATGTTTGATTGTAGGCACTCCATAATTTTGAGTTAGGTGGCTGATAGGTTATCAGTAGTACATTTTGAGACGTTCCTACTGACTATGGATCTTCATTTGGTTCATCAGCTACAAAGTTTTGGGACTCTGTAGCTGGTACATTGCTTCATAGAATATTTCAGTGCTGTTGTTCCTTAACAGATCACTGCTCCCCCACGGTTGATGTTGTCTTTTCAATGAGGTGTGATTTCCTTTTCTTTATGCACGTAAAGAAGCATCCTTGCATATCTCCTTCTGATTGAAGTCATTAAATCTTCTTATATCGTAGAAATGGGTATCTTCAGGGTTGATCATTCTACGATCCTTTGACAGCACTACGAACATAGTCTTCCTTGTCAGCTTGTACTCGTGAAGTTCTGCTTTCGCAATAAGTTCCTCATGTTTGATGCTCGATGGTCCTCTGATGTGGGCTTCCTTGAGGGCAAGTTTTGCATGCTTGAGCATCTAAGACCCTTTTTCATCTTTAGTTGAGTGGCTTTAACATGTAGGAGTTTTGTCAGAATTATTTTTGAACAGTCCTAAGCCTTCTGCTGGTTGAATCTTCTTGATTGAAGTCTTTTGCCTTGGCATTCCTTAGTGTGATCAGATAGACCAAATACCTGCAGGTTATACATTTCTAATTTTTGGTACCCATGGTTAAATGGGTCCTGCTAGGTTAGTTTACTAAACCCATGTTCCTTATATATTTGGATAATCATCATATTGACCACCATCAGTCGTATTCATGCATATACTTCATTTAGAAAATATATATGAGATGCATGGTGGTGAGTGTGAGAGAAATCTGACATTTTAATAAAACACTCTTTTCCTTGATGGTTTCATCTTTTGCTAAGTTATGTTCACAGGGTTTAAATGTTCACAGAGTGAGAATCAGCTCTACGATTTATTAGTATATGGTTAATTCATGGAGATGATCAGTGTAAGACCCCGAATTTTATGAAATGAAATTATTCAATTTTATTACAATTATTATTTTATTTCGTAAATGGTTAAATTGATAAAAGGTTAAAGTTAAGGGTGATATGTGAAATTTTTTTTGCAAAGTAAGCAAGTTGTTATAAAATATTCATTTGGTCGGGGAATATTCTTTTTGTCGGGAAATATTAAATGCGATGGCACAATCATTAGTGGACCCCTACAACGGAAGTATTATAAATAGTTAGAAAATGACGTAATTATCATTTTATAAAAATAACGGCGAAAAAGAGTTACTGTTTAAAACTGTTGAACTACCCGGTAGTAAAAGTACAAGAATATGTCTGGCGTGGTTGCATAGTAGCTGCACGGTATTGATTATTGATGCTTACGTGAGAAGTCACTCGGTTATACTCAATTATTACTACGAATGGTGATGATGCATCATATCTCTCATATTATTGATTCAATTATTGTCACAGTATCATCTGCATAATATGTTATATTATTAAATCAATAATTGAGACGACAAAGTTATTCATATTATTAAATTGCAATATTTACAATGTCTAGAAGTTCTGTCAATGAGAGGTTTGGTCATCTAATTGCGCGCCAATAAGGAGAAATCCTTATCGGAAAGCCCCCTCTTTCTTGGGAACGACCTGGTTGTTAAATATTGTGAATTATAATATTAATAATGAATAAGTTTGTGTTGATTAAAGATGAAATTAATAGTTCCATTGCGTTGGAATTATTAGTGTTAGTGAAAATCTACATTATTTCGATAATAATTGATGTCTGGAGGTTATATTGACCAATCGGGTATTTAACCAGATAAATGAGCAATTAATTGCTATTAATTCACATGATTATAACTATTTGTTCACATGTGTGTACTATTGATTCACATTCATTTACTATTAGGGGAGTTGGTGCAAGATTGATAATACTTGCATGACTAAGTTAAAAATGGAGGTATAGATGGAGGTACTATACTGTAATTAATATTTTCACATGTCTAAAACTATTGAGTCACATGATTTACTATTGAATCACATTATTTACTATTAGGGGAGGTGGTGCAAGTTTGATAATACTTGCAGGACTAAATTAAAAAGGAAGAAAAAGAGGAAGGTATTATACTGTAATTTTTTGAGCCCCAAAATGTGCAATTATTGAAACTATATTTTCCTATAAATAGAAGCTCATTCTTCCTTCATTTTTCACCAATTCACTAAAGCTATAGAGAAATTATTATAGAGAGAAATTATAGAGAGAAAGAAGAAGAGAAGTCTGCTACCTCACTATTCCAATATCCAGTCTTCTTTTGAGGTAAGGGGTATTATTTCTTTCGTATTCATGAAGAGTTTTTCATTATTCTATTCTTTATTATTATGTTGGAATAACTTTGCATCATCAAATACCGCATACATGGTGAAATTCTTCATTATTCCATTCTTTATTATTATGTTGGAATAACTTTTATCTATGCTGAAGTCTGCGCATACATGGTGAAATTCTTCCATTATTCCATTCTTTATTATTACATTGGAATATCCTATCTCATGCGTTATTACATGCATGACTGTTCCATTTATTATTACATTGGATTAACTTATACATGCGGTCTATCGCATGCACAGTGAAATTTTGTTGTTATTCCATTCTTCATTATTCATTTGGAATATCCTATCTCATGCGGATTACACACACGACTGGTTCCATTCTTTATTATCCTGTTGGAATATCACATGTCATGCGGATTCTCATGACACAGTTCCATTCTTTATTATTCTGCTGGAATAACCTGTCTATGCGAAGTACCGCATACATGATGAAATTCTTTTGTTATTCCATTCTTTATTATTATGTTGGAATAACTTATATATATAATCTACCGCATACATGGTGAAATTCTTCTGTTATTCCATTCTTTATTATTATGTTGGAATAACTTGTCTATGAGAAGTACCGCATACATGATGAAATTCTTCTGTTATTCCATTCTTTATTATTCTGTTGGAATAACCTGTCTATGTGGATTTACCACATGCTTGGTGAATGATCCTTCGTATTCATTCCTTATTAAATTGTGGAAATGATCTGTCTACATGGATTACCGCATGGCAGGCGAAAATCCATTTGCAGATTCATTTATTCTATTATAATCAGCTGGTTAAAGTTTTGGCTTCTATACTCCATGAAATTAGTGGAATATCCTTGATATTTGCGCTTCATCTAGTATCTTTTCATGAAAATATTCTTCTGAGCATTCTTGAATTTTGCTCCACAAAGAAGTATCATGTTGACAATTTTGGCGTTATTGATTTCTGGATAAATTAATTTATAAATCTTTAAAATTTATCCTTGAACTTGTTTTATTGAATTATTATGTCATTGTCATCATCCTCATGCTTATATTGTGATTAAAGTCATCTTTGGCTTACGTGCATAGATGGACTTGGTATGATTATGACCAGGGCTTATTCAGTATAATCATGACCGTAATGTGATGAATGATGTGGTAAAAGTCCTCATTGGCCTGTAAATCATTGATGGACAGTTGTTGGTATGATTATGACCAGGGATTATTCGGTATAATCATGACCATTGATGATTACATGAATATCCTTGGTAGTAGTGCGGATGATTCGATTTTATTTATTGTCGAGTCTCGATGATAAAGTTGATGAAAAACTTTTTAAATCATAGAAGATAGTAGATTTTATGCTCTACTTGACTCTTCTAATGGATTGCTTATTTTCGCTACAGTTGTTGATCTAAAACTTGTTGTTTATTGTATTCTAGTAGTTGTTATACTTTTGAAGGCTAAGGATAATTTATTCTGTATTATCTTAGTCATAATATTTCTTATTGGGCTAGTTGAGCTCACCCTTTCTTTCACTGTTCTCTTCAGGAAATGAGAACGTAGCTGGGACTAGTCGGGGAATGGAGTGACGGTCCAGATGATAGCATTAGTAGTCCTCACTATTACATTAAATAGTGTGACAATAAATGTAATGAGGACTCCATTGAGTGTGGATATTGTCTAGATGACAATATTCTTATTAAAACTCTTAGATTATGTTTTATCGTATGTTACACGATTGTTGTATAATTAAGTTGTATTTGAATTTTGTACCATGTATTTGGCGACTCAAGATGGGTTATGTATACCTATTTTGGGGGCATCACAATCAGTTTCTATAAATCTTCAAGATTCTCTTGTAGATCTGATCATACTCCGTGTGTCATTAAACACTTAGACCATAGGATGTACAAGACACATTAACCCATCAGCAAAGATTACTTCACATTCAATCGACCTGTGATGCTCTTGAAACCATTTAAGGTCTCTTTCAAGTTGTCATCTTCAACCTAAAACTTGGATGGAGAGAAAGTTTATAGACATTTTATTTTCGATCATTAGTGTACTTTCTCTCTTTACCTTTTTAGATAGATTATGAATACTTGAAGGAAAACTGTTATAGTTCATAAGTAAGGTGCAAATATGATGTTCATATCTATATTAGTGAGGAACCGTACCTTTTTGCTGTCAGTTTCTTTACTGTCATTTATCTTAGATATACTGAGTTTAGGCATTGATGTTCATATTTTCTCATTTGCTTCTGACAGCCAGTTGCTCCAGTTGATCTTCAGTCAATCAGTCGTGGTCTTGAAGATGTAAGCTAAGAGAGTATCAGCATTTTTAAGTTCTTTGACATCCTTGAGTTTACAAGGCTTACATCCAGCTGCTGGTTGGCCAGATACAAGTTTGAGAGGTTCTTCTTTCTTCTCTGAGTAAAATATTTCTTAGCATGTATGGCCTTTTCATCTCTTCAGGCTGGTGGTTGTTTGACTCTTTTCTGTTAATGTCATTTGAGCTTTCTAGCCTGGTCTTCAAAATAACAAGATTGACTGCGAGCAAGGATTGGTCTTATTGATATGGCAATCGAGAGTATGAACCAATCTGAGCAGCTTCAGATGTATATACACATTTACCTGTACACAATATTACCAACGTGTGAGCTCATCTGCACATAACAAGTGACTTACTACTAAACTAAGTTTAGAACAATGTTTGCGCCTAGGATCAGACTCAAAGAGATTAGCTTTTGAATATAGCATGAGAACCTGCTTTGAGACCAATTGTTAGTTCCCAGTAGGCACAATATAGATCTAGAAGGGGGGGTTGAATAGATCCTTTGATTTTCAAATACTTTTTCTCGTTTATTTTGTATTGCTCATTAAGTTGCATATGACAAACATAAGAATCTTTTCAAGCACAGCGGAATAATTAAAAGATCCCCTTCATTGATATATTCATAATCAATCATACATTATTCGTAGAGTTAATTTAGTAGTAGCGCTTAAAACATTCATAGCGATTATAGCGGTTAATGTACATAATGTAAATGACATAAAGTAAAAGACACAAGGGTTTTAAGTGGTTCGAGAGACTCAAGCTCTAATCCACTCTTCTCGCTTTCAACTAGCGAGATTTCCACTAAGGAAGGGCAACACCACGAATCACTAAGATTCCTTCAGGCCCGGCTGACCTTGGGACTTGATCCACTAAGAACTCTTCAAGGCCGTGACCTTGGAACTTCTCTAGTTCCCTAGGAACTCTTCAAGCCAATGAAGCTTGGAACTTCATTTAGTCCTCCCACAAGGACCCTCGAGCCCCAGCTTCTTTTTTTGTTGCGCTTGTTGTTGTTGGTGGTGGTCTTCTTAAGATGTCATTAAGCTCTGAACATCTTTTGTACTTAGCAGCTTGATGTGGTCCTCTTTGTATTCTGCTTCGAGTCTGGAGCACATTTTCTTTGGTGCAGCTGATCTTCACTCTTTTCTGCTCATCATTATCTGGTATCAGCTGTGCACCATCACCATCTGGGTTTGCTAAGTCTCTGTGCTTTTAGTAGACTTTGTCTGGCACTTAGCAATCCCTGAACCTTTTTGAATGCTTTGCAGACATGGTTCTGCACTTGTTCATTTTCAACTTTCGGTTCATGGTGATTCGTAGAGTGGCTCTCTTGATCTTCTTTGTACTCAGCCACTCTTCTGAATGCTATCTTCTTCTCCTTCTCGGCTCTCAGCTTGGCTGCCATCTTCAGTGACATTCTCATCTTTGTTGAGTGAAGCTTTAGTCTGTTTGAGTTCTTCTTCGAAGCTGTTTCACTTCCACCTATGTAGTCTCACTGTCACTGAGACTTGTTCTGTTGATCTTTGGTGGAACTCGTAGAGTCAACAATAGCATTCCCAACAACTCAACAATTCTGTAACTTAGCAATTTTCAGCAACTCCTGATCTTTGAAGCTCTGTTGATTTATACTGCTTCCCAATCTTCCCGTTGGAAAATAGTCGTTGAAAGCTATTCAAATTGCTTTGCAGATCTTGAGTTATTTAGTGCAGACTGCAGATGTGACATGACATCTTTTTTTAACTTTCTAACACTGCAGTCTACTGTTTCATCTGCCCCGTCAGATATGTTACTTTGATGTCTTGGGCAGGTTGTCGACGTTATTTCTCCCTTCTGATTTCTTGATCAGAGGTTGTCCTTGCATCGATGCTCTCAATAAGCTTTTGTCCGAATGCCAACCTTCAGATAAAACAGTTGCCAATGCTTCAATCCTCAGTTGTTCGAACTCGACGATTCTGATGCACTTCTTCTCGGACCTAATCGTAGTGTCTTATTGACTGATGCTTATTGACATGTAGAGTCAACACTACGATCTTGAAGAGTGTTTACTTGATCTCTAGTGAAAAACAACTCTTCCTTCTTTCGTGCAGTGCTTCAACACTTCTGTTTGCCTCAACTTTTCTCAGATACTGATGGCTTGACTCCTTGCTTTGGCCCTTTCCGAATAACAAGACACTTCAGATTTGTGGCGTGTTCAGCTCGCTTTCTCCTTGTGATCTCCCGTTCACTTATCATTAATGGACTGACCCAATGCTTAATCACTTTAGCCTTATTCTTTAGAGGTAGACCAGTATCTTTGTATATACTCCATCAGTTCCTTCTTCGTTTGGCAAACACTATGATCCTGGTTACTTCCAAGATCATTGTCATCTTTCTACTTGACAGCTACTGCATAAGATGACTTTCCTTAGTTAGCTACTGAAGTCTTCTTATGATCATCTTGTGGAAGACTTTATCATGAATGACTTCACAACTCAATCTGGATGCTGATTAAGTTGATGCTTAGATCTTCTAATAGCTTGCATGCCATTCGTTGAGTGCTCTCTAGCTTCCTTTAGGTGAGATGTATCCTTACAGTACCAACCAGAGGCTTCATTCCTTTGGATATTCTGGGAGTACTCAATTGTTCAGAATCTTGTTTGCTCTACGATTCTTCTTTGGCTTTGTGAGCACATCTGTTGAGGTCTTAGTTCTACACTCTATGATTCAGCTTCGGCTATGCAGACACTACGACTCCGAGATCATATCTTGACACTACGATTTCTGTCGTTGTGCTTGTTACCTTCATCTGATCTTGCTCGACTACACTTTCTGCCTTTGATACGATCAGTAGACTCTACGATTCTGAGTGTAGTCTACGATCCTTTACTTGTCCATTAGTAGACTCTACGGCTCCGAGTGTAGTCTACGATTCTTGACTTGACTTTGGCAGATGCTCGATCGGCTCGTGGTATTTGTCTACGATTCGAACACGACTTCCTCAAAGAGACTCATACTCCGAGGAAGCTTTACTCGACACACTACGATCCTTCCTCGTCTCTCCTGGAAGTCTATGAACTCTGAGATCTACTATCTTGCAGACTACGATTCTACCTCAATAGCTCTCGAGTTATCCTTAACTCTCCTAATAGACTACGATTTCTGGTGCAGTGCTCGACGATCAGACAAGCCTATCTATTACATCATAAGATCAACCTAACATGTTTGATCTTTCTATGTTTATAGTCCTTGTACATCATTTCTTTTTAAGGACTTTACAGAGCTGTTTTGCTTATGTAGGATCAACCTAACATATTTGATCAATTCATTCTAAGTCCTTGTACATGTGTTTCTATTATCTATCAAAGGACTTTACAGCTTTTCTTAATGCAAGCATACTTGCATATTCATTCATATATATATCATAATCAAATCATATATATAAATAGGAATATCATTCACATGTTTATTCCTGACACAACCGTAATTGCAGCGGAATCAATAATCCATTAGAAGATTCAACCAGAACATAATGTCTACTATCTCCTCCAAATTAAAAGTCCATCGTTAATATTTCGCTCTTGTAATACTCATCAACAGTTCTTTTTTGCCCAAGACAAAGAGAACTATCATCACCTGTCTTCACCTGAACCACCAAAGATTATAGTTAAATTCATAAATCATATTTATAATCAGGTAAATCAACAGTCCATCTTTGCACTACGAGCCAAAGACATACAACTGTAAAACTAATAATCAACAATCTATCTTTGCACGTAAGCCAAAGATATACAACTGTGAAACCAATAATCAACAGTCCATATTTGCACGTAAGCCAAAGATATACAACTGTAAAACCAATAATCAACAGTCCATTTTTGCACGTAAGCCAAAGATATACAACTGTAAAACCAATAATCAACAATCCATGTTTGCATGTAAGACAAAGATATACAACTGTAAAACCAATAATTAACAATCCATCTTTGCATGTAAGCTAAGGAGGATTTTTACCACATCATTTGTCAATAAAATAAATGTGCCGCCCCCAAAATAGGTATACATCACCCATCTTGGGTCGCCAAATACATGGTACAGAATACAACTATAACTTAATTGTACAACTGTCGTGTAGAATACGACAAAACATAGCTGAGAGTTTTAACACAAATATTATCTCCTAGACAATATCCAAACTCAAATTCAATCTCATTACAATTATTATCACACTATTTCACATAATAGTGAGGACTACTATAGCCACCATCTCGGACAATCACTCCGTTCTCCGACTAGTCCCGGCTACGTTCTCATTTTTTGAAGAGAACAATGAAAGCAAAAGGGTGAGCTCAACTAGCCCAATAAAAAATATTATGACTAAGATAATGCAAAATAAATTATCGTTAGCCTTCAACAGTGTTAAACTGATAAAATATAATAAACATCAAGTTTAACGGCAGCGGAACAAACAATCCATTAGAAGAGTCAAGTAGAGCATGATATCAATAATCTTCTATGATTTAAAAAGTTTATCATCAATTTTGTCGCTGTAATACCAATTAATAATTCTTTGTTATACCCAAGAAAAAGATAACTCTCATCACCTGTCTTCACCTGTACCACCAAAGATTATAGTTAAATTCATAATTCATGTTTATAATAATGTGAATCAACAGTTTATCCTTGCCACAAAGGCTTAATAGAACGTTTACTCAATATCCTTATCCCAAAGGTTAAAGACATTTAAGTGTAATAACAATGATCATACCAATCAGTTGTCTATCTTTGCACTACTGGCCAAAGTTATTCAACTATAAAACCAATGGTCATGATCATACCAATCAATTGCATGTCAGTGCACTACGGCCAAAGAAATTCAATTGTTAACTAATGGTCATGATCCTACCAATCACATCATCGAATTATCCATGCACTACGACCAAGGATATTCGTTAGTATCACGTCCACGAATTATCCATGGACTACGGGACAAGGATATTCGTGTAATCACCAATGATCATGATCATGTCATACACATGTCCATCTTTACATTACGGGCCAAGGCTATCAATTAACAATTTATCTTTGCACTACGACCAAAGATATCAACTGTAAAACTAATAATCAACAATCCATCTATGCACAACGAGCCAAAGATGACTTTCGTTCCAATATAAGCATGAAGATGATGACAATGATATAAGCATCAATCAAGTGAGATAAATGATAAATATTAAAAATTTCTAATTCAATTTATCCATTGTTCAAGAATATCTAACTTGTCAACATGATCATCAATTATGGAGTAAAATTTAAGAATAATATTCATGTATCAAAAATAATTTGGACATAAAAGAATAATTTTTTTGTCATGAATAGTACTCTATGAATAGTACTTTGTGAATAGTACTCTGTGAATAGTACTTCATGAATAGTACCCCGTGAATAGTATCCCCGTTAATAGTACCCTGTGAATAATACCCCGAATAAATAGTATCCGATTAATAGAATCCCGTAGATAATACCCCGAGTGAATAGTACATGAGTAAAAAGAATCCCGAATAATACTCCGTAGATAATACCCCGAGTGAATAGTACTCGGGTGAATAGTAAGAAATAATAAACCTTACGAATAAGAAATGAATAACATCCCTTACCTCAGTAGAAGACTGAATACTGCAATAGTGAAGTAGCAGAATACTCTTCTTCTTCTTCTCTATAACTTCTCTCTCTATAATTGCTCTTGTGAGTCTTAGTGAATTGGTGAGAATGAAAGAAGAATGAGCTTCTATTTATAGGAAAACATAGATTTGATAATTGCACGTTTTAGGGCTCGAAATATTACAGAATATTATTTTTATTTTTTCCTCTATTTTTAATTTAGTCCTACAAGTATTATCAAACTTGCACCACCTCCCCTAATAGTGCATGCATGTGAATCAAAAGTGCATGCATGTGAATCAATAGTTCCATTTATGTGAACAAATATTTATATGCATGTGAACTAATAGCAATTAATTGCTCATTTATCTGATTAATTACCCGATTGATTAATTTAACATTTAGAAATCAATTATTATCGAAATAAATGTCAATTTCCACTAATACTAATAATCCCAACATAATAAAAATATCAATTTCATCTTTAATTAGCACGAACTTATTCATCATTAATATTATAACTCACACTATTTAACAACCAGATCATTCCCAGGAAAGAGGGAGCTTTCCAATAAGGATTTCTCCCTATTGACGCGCAATTTGGTGACCAAACCCCTTTTCTCGACAGAACTTTCTAGACATCGTTAATAATGCAAATAATAATAATAATAATAATAATAATAATAATAATAATAATATTATTATTATTATTATTATTATTATTATTATTATTATAACATACGTTTGGATAAACCTGTTAAGTTAAATACAATTAAAATTCCAAATAAATTGTAACTCAAACATGACTTAACATCGGAAAATTGAAGCCTTAGAAACCAAGGAATTCTATAACATCGGAAAATAATAATAATAATAATAATTATTTTAATTATTATTATTAATATTATTATTATTAATAATAATACGATTATTATCCCTTTTTGTCATCAGATTATAATAATAATAATAATTATTATTATTATTTAAAATTTTAATTATTATTAATATTTTAATTATTTAAAATTAATTATAATTATTACAATAATAATTATTACAATTATTATTATTATTATTATTATTATTATTATTATTATTATTATTATTACAATTCCTAAAGATATTATCCAAAAAGTGTATATATATATATATACACACACACATACATATATATAATAATAATAATAATAATAATAATAATAATAATAATAATAATAATAATAATAATAATAATAATAATAATAATAACAATAACAATAATAATAATAATAATAATAATAATAATAATAATAATAATAATAATAATAATATTAGTACCACCACCACCACCATTACCGTGACTACTACTACTACTACTACTATTACTAGTAGTCACCACCATCACCACCACCACTAATAATAACAACAAAATAACAGAATAACAATAACAATAATAATATTAGTACTAGTAATAATAATAATAATAATAAGAATAATAATAATTATAATAATAATAATAATATACAATAATAATAATAATAATAATAATAATACCATCATCATCATATTATTATTATTATTATTATTATTATTATTATTATTATTATTATTATTATTATTATTATTATTATTATTATTATTAATACTATTATTATTATTATTATTATTATTATTATTATTATTATTTATTATTATTATTATTATTATTATTATTATTATTATTATTACTACTATTATTATTATTATTATTATTATTATTATTATTACTAGTACTATTATTATTATTATTATTATTATTATTATTATTATTATTATCGCTTTTATTATTATTATTAGTAATATTATTATTATTATTATTATTATTAGTGTTATTGTATGTATACTTAATACTCATAAATACTCATAGTATGCATTTTGCCCTAGCCCCTTGCCCTTGCCCTTGCCCCTTCCATTCCCGATTCCTCAGCCTCTTCTTGCCGCTCGACTCTCCGGCCTCTTCCCGTCTCAATCTTCGGCCTCCACCTATCCCCGTCTCAATCTCCGGCCTTCGCCGTCTGTCTGTCTCGCCATTTCACCTCTTCTTTGGTTGAGGTTCATCTGTGGAGGCGTGGCTGACTGAATTTATCTCCCCACTTTGCCTGTCGGTGGTTCGGCGCTTCATTTTCCCTATCTAATTTACGGTAACTTTCTGGTTATCCACTCCTATAGACCTACGTCTTATTCACCAATTCGCTTGCAGTCGCCTATGGCAATCTCTCTTTGATATATAAATAAACAATTGCACACATATATGTACATGTGTATATATTTAATTATTTATCTTGTACGAGAATTTTGTGATCCACACACAAAACTAAATATACATTTTGAACAATTTATTTAATAACGAGTTTGAGTATGATGATTTGATCAAGAGGGAAAAGTTGATGTTAAAAGGTTCAAAGCTATGAGGGAAAGTTTTTAATTGAATTTATTGTCTTGCTACTGGTAATTTGTGGTTTTCAAGGGCCAGGAGAGAAATTAATCAATAGGACATTAGATACATATATTCCCACAGATTTCAGAACCTCGGCACCCTTCTATGTTACGAAGTGAGGAATTTAAATCATATATACATCAATGCATATCTTTACGTAGATATTTACATTCCATGAAGCTAAGGCATTATCAGAATTATTTACTAAAAATACTTTCTATGCTTCTTTTGCCTTTTCTGCCTTATTCTGTTTTTTAGGTATTTTTGTCGTTCATCCCTCGGAGAGTTTGGAAATTGCCTACAATGAGAAGGCAACATTTATTTTTGATGGATGAGAGAGTTCATGATCTATGAGACCTGACCTTTTATTTGTTCAATTGGAAAGTAAACTAGTGGTTGACTGGTAGTTCATCTTATGCAGCATTTATAGGCATAGTGCGCTGTAATACCTAATGGGATCGCCATGTGTCTCTGAAGTTTATAGACAGCTTTTGTTGTACGAATGATTAGACCACGGTTTTTACTTTTTCTTTCTATATTTCCTGAATTTATTAGTCTTATGTTCTGACCGGATGATTTCTCTTGTTTTATAAGGCACCACTGTACTGGGATCTATATGCACCGAAAGGTCTGAATTCAGCTAGAGTCTGTTTTACATGTCACAATTTCGAGTATCAAGGGACTGCACCTGCTTCAGAATTAGCATCTTGTGGTCTTGATGTTAGCCAATTAAACAGGCCAGATAGGATGCAGGACAACTCATCTCATGACAAGGTCAATCCTGTTAAGGTAGTGGGACTTTTATTCAGCTATGACCTACTTGGAGTGATTTTATCAAGTTAAGGTAGTGTATGTTAACATGTTCCTGTCTTTTTCAGGGTGCCATCGTGTTCTCTAACATTTTAACAACAGTATCACCAACCTATGCACAAGAGGTGCGGACTGCGGAGGTATGGATACTATAGTGACTCGCTCTATGATGCCATTCTTTTTTTATTACAAAGAGCCCAATGATGCCATGTAAATTTCTGTAATATGTTTAGGGACAGGTCACTGGACTAGGGAAAACAAACTCTGATATATGAATACATAAGCCAGATTTATTGCTTTTCTGTTCTATCTGTTGATTTTCGTTAGTTAGTTATGTTTTTTGTAAATCATATGTAGCTAGATTTATTCCATGATTATTTTGTACCATTCCATGATTCTTTAGCCAGTTCCTGGTTTTGTGTAGCCATGTCCATGATCCTGGCAATTGTATACTACAACTACAAAGGTTAATGATCTTATATCATCATACCATGGCAAAGCGAAATTCTGTTTGTGAGAATCTTAACAAATGTAGATTGTGAACAGTGCGCATAGAAGCATCTGATTTGGATGTGACATCCTCATCCATTTCATGTATATGTTGCATAGTCCTCTTCTTGGCGCTTCTAGTGGATTTAATAACCTATCAAATAAAAAAGTTGAAATAGACACAACGTGGATCCGAGAGTATCTAAGTCAAATTATCTGTGTCAATATGAAGAGAAGAAATAAAATATAGCTTACTCTACTTTTTGGTAAAGAGTAGTTTTTTAAATGCAGACCATGAATTACTGGAACTAGCTGCATCTTTCCAGTCTTCTTCTGGTAAACCAGCAACCAGGATCTTGAGTGTTGCAAATCGTGTCAGGAGTGCTCTTAGGCAGGCTGAAAAGCCTAGATTTTTATCTGCATTTTGTCAATCCAACTGTGGTGATGTTAGTCCAAATGTTCTTGGCGCATTCTGCACGGATACTAGGTTACCTTGCGATTTCAGTCAAAGTACTTGCGGTGGGAAGAATGAGTTGTGCTATGGCCGAGGACCAGGGTACACATATTTCTGTGTGCTTAGATATTTTGATGTGAAACATATTTGGTCTTGTTACTGATGTATTATTTTCATGCACAGCTACCCAGATGAATTTGAAAGTACACGTATTATTGGAGACAGACAATTCAAAAAAGCTGTAGATCTTTTCAACAAAGCATCTGAGCAGTTGAAGGGGAAGGTTGATTATCGTCATGCTTATCTGGACTTCTCGAAACAGAAAACCAGGAAATTGCTCTGAAATAGAAAACCAGGAAACATTTCACCCTTGAACGAATATTTAATAATCATATTTAACTAAAAATCCAACATGTTACCTGAAGACCCCCATCCCATCCTCTTTTTGAAGATTAGTTTAATATCATCGTGACACCTTCTAAAAACTATTTATATAGATTTCTTACAAGTTATAATTTGGTGTAGTTAATTGCTATTTTCATATTTCAATGATTTTAGTGGTTTTTGTGGTGAGAAATTCCTTTTTCTTCTCGTTAGATTATAATATGCTCAAGGATGTTAAGAGAGTTGCTGAATCTGCTCAAAGAAGGAGAGGTAAAATGTGCGGATATTCTTACTTTAGGCTTCCTTTCCCTCTTAAAACTCTTAGGAGTGCTGCAGCAAGCCAGAGGACAAAAATCCTGTTTCTCTCAAGTGGAATGTCAAAGAGATGTAGCAACCGATCTTCTTACAACAACAGGTAATAAACTAATAATTCATCATATGAGAGACATCCATATAAGATAAGTGAGAATCATGAGGTCATTGAATCTTGTTCTGTCTACTATAAATAATGGAAACTTGACTGAATAATGGTTTTCTCTTTTGAGTTTTTAGATTTTCAATATGCAGTTTGTTTTCCTCGTGTTGGCCATTGTGTTGTCATGTTATATGCTACTTTTTGTTTGTAAGAAATGGCTTGATTATCTTGAGGCAATATTAATTACCTCAAAACATTTTTTTTTCTTCAAATTTTCAATTAGAAATCATAATCAGTATTTTATGTTATTCTTAATTTTCGAGCTGATGCTTCTGTGTTACAATTGTTTATGTTATTCATTGTTATTGTTATTCAACATTAGTGTATGGTTGAAGTGCATAAATTTATAAGAAAATGTTTGTTTGCTTGATTGTTTCTGTTGTGCATTAGAATTTTTTTATGTTTTCCAGCCTTTATATTGTTTATTTCCTGCTGTTACAACTTTAACGCATTGCTTATTTTTGTGTTTCTCATGTATGTGACCAGTGGTAACAGGGACAGGAGATTTCTAATGAATAATATTTACTAAATTGTGTTCCAGGAAGAGGTTCATTTAATTGGACAATTGAATGGAGGTTTCATTCAACAGATGTTGTATTGCTTGACCATGGGTGAGCATCAATTTAAATCTGTATGTGGACTTTCTTCCCTTAGAATTTATCTTTCTTTGTCTGAAATATGTTTCCTGTTTTAAGATACATGTAAGAACTTAGAAAATTGTAGTCACTTTTTACAGCTTCATGCTGATAAGGGTGTGAGCTTCTATAATCTTCCCCTAGCCATAACACCTTATCTATCCATCTAAAGATATAATGTTAAGAGGTATATCCTCTAAAAACCTTAAGAATCCTTTTTTGTAGGGAACAATAAATATCTTTAAGCCAAAAATTGGCCTAGTGCTTGAAGACACGAGAGTTACTTAGCTTAGATTTTCCCATCTTCACTTTGCCTCCTCCTCTTAGCCTACTACTGATACTAACAATTAACTTGAACATTATATCTGTGATTCAGGGAATGATAGTTGGTCATGCTTACTACTTTCTTGAAGATGTGTATCCACGAAAATCTAACTATCTTCACTTTTCCTCCTTCAATAATTGGTGTCCTTTCTATATAGAAATCTAAACATTGTTATTTAAGATTGTGTGATGGTATTTAATATTGTGTGATGCTTGTGGTTGTTGAATGTGACTGAATTCTGACTTGAGGTCAACATATAATAATAATCTACAAGTCTGAAATTAATTCATGAAATGGCCGATTAAGATTCCAATTTTTTTCTTGTAACAGAGCAATCATATAGTCAAACTAAAGGTTCTTTTTCTATTTGGATTTGTAGCAAATGATATTGTGATTACCTATTTGTCTTTTTCTGCTTATGAGCAATACGGTGTACATTAGTATCACGTAGCAACTCTATTGTCTTTGTGTATTGATTTTGACACTAAGTGCCTCTGGTGACCTATTTGCTTTATTTTTTTAACTAGCTATTATTTTTAAATATGTGCGGAAGATACTTCATGACACCTTACAATCTTTGGGTATCAAATTTTAGGTACTACGTTTACGGAAGACAAGGGACGAAATTATAAAGTGTACTCTCTCTATATATGTAGATATATACTTTGATTGAAGAACTGTGGTAGCTTTAGATGATTAATTGTAAAGATAATGAATGATTATGTAGTTGATATTTTATTAAGTTAATAATATTTTAGTTTTTTGTATTTTTGTCATTATTTGCTATGGGGACATTGAGCCAGTCAGGTACAAAAAAAGAATGTCAAATTTTGATTAGGTAACAATATAATTCGTTACCAAAGCATTGAAAAAGTTTTAATATAGCAATAATTTTTTATACATTTAGCAACAAATTTTTATTGCTAATGACATTAAAAATATAATATTTGACAACGAAAAATTAACCTAATAACAACGAAGAGGATATTATTGGTAATACTAAAATAAAAGGCAATGTTTTTTATCGTTGCAAATCATATCAACTTTCGTTGCACATATAAAGAAACGACAACATATAATATTGTTGCTAATCGACGACTTTTGTTGCTATTGAAAAATAATCAGCAACAAACATTTTCGTTACTGATTCAGAATAATGTAGTTGCCAAATAATATAATCAGTAACGAAAATCGTTGTTAAAAAATTTACATTCAGCAACGAAAGCAAGCTTAGGCAACAATTTTCATAATTTCTTCGCAACGAAAATGTGATGAGTAGGTTTATACCTATGAATTGATATTATTAAACTTAATTATTGCTATCTTTAATTGTTTTTTTAGTATCTTTTTATGTGTTTTGTGTTTATTTCTTGTAGGTTGGAGGTGGAGGGACAAATTGGTCATTTGGGAGAAGAAAAAAGGTCAAAAATCATTAAAATTAGAGTTGAGTGGCATTTTTATAATTACGTTGTCTGGGCAAGCGCTGGTAGCTTGAAATAACTTTGTGTTGGCGCTTTAAAGCTCATGTGTCTGGAAAAAAAGAGATTTTCTCTTGCCAGTGGGTTTTGAAGCGAAAAGGAATTTGAATGAGGTGGGAGACTAATACAAATAGGAGAAGACTTTAGAAAAGGCGTATCACTTAATTTTTCAAGAGATTTGCAGAGAGAACAACGAAGAAAAACCACGAAGGAGAATTGCAAGGGCTGAAGATCAAAGAGAGAGTATTGGAGCAAATTCAGAGTTTCTTCTTCTCTTCTCTAGTTTTATCTTTTGTAATTATCTGGGATGTTTGGATTATTAATTTGGATGATGTTTTTCTTTATTATTATCATGAACTAAATTTTAATTAAGATTACAGCGAAACTTGGTATGTAGTTTAAATTGAATCTTCCCATTGAATGAAAGTTGGTTTTTATTGAATTATTTATTATATCTTATGTTTATTGATTAATTGTTTGTGACAATTCTTGTGATAATCTATATAAAATTGGAAGATGGAGTATAGATTGAGATCTGATATGATAACATCTGTTCATATAATCGATTAGGGTTAATATGATTAGCATGTAGGATAGGAATATACCTATGTGTCTTTTGTATCCATTGAAAGAATTTGTGCGTAAAATCCTAATTAACTTGATTCACATAGGAATATAGTGAATTAATTGACTAGGGTGTTCCTTGTAATTTTGTGTCTTAAGGATCGGAGTTAGGAGGATTTGTTCACGTGTTTTTGGAAAAAGTCGTGAAATTTTATAAAGCATTCTTGGATAATGATTCATATTAATTAATTGATTTAAATGGGAAGTAAATTGATTTAAATGAAATACCAAGGAAAGTTGTAATCTTAACTTTATTAAATCTGCGATTATTCTTGTGAAATTACGATTTTAATTATTAGTTTTGTTGAGTTTAATTTTCAAATCACAAACAATATTTAAGTAGTTTAAAATAGGATTAATTGCATTAGAATTAGTAATTGATAAATATTAGTCTATTTCCTCGTGGGAGCGATATCCTTGCTTCTTTGAATATTACAATTGAGCAGCGTATATACTTGCGTGTTAAAAGTCTTTATTAAGAAATTAGGCAACAAGTTTTTGGCGTAGATTCTTAAAAAATTAGTTTAATATTTTGTCATTATTAATTTTGATAGAGTTAATCTTAATTTAAACTTTTTTTTTTACTGTTATATTGGGTGTTCTTGACTAGTGTATGCAAAACGATGATCGAAGAAGCGGTTATTGCCTCACGAGGGCGACATCGAGAAAAAAAATTTCAGCGGTTTGCGTAAGTGGGTTAAAAAAACCAAAGAGGCACTTGATAAGAAAGATACTATGGTGAAGAAGAAGAGCAAAAAAACCTTTGCGGGATTATGCTTTCTGCATGCAGATTCTTGAAATTGATCGAGTATTACGAGGCCTACCATTCTTTGCTACAAGTTTTGAGATAAAATCACGGGACAATACGGATGATTCAAAATTCATGTCGGTTTGGAGGGTTCTGAGAATGATGATCCGAGCGATCACATAGTCGACTTTATAGAAATCTGCGATACTTTCAAGTACAATAATGTGTCGAGAGGATGCAATAAGGCTAAAATTTGTTTCCATTTACTCTCGGAGAGATAAGGCTAAGAGTTGGCTCCATTCACTACCACGGGGCTCGATTACTACATGGAATGACCTAGCCCAAAAATTTCTTGCAAAGTTTTTCCGCTTTGCAAAAAATAAAAAGTTGCGAACGATATCTTCTCTTTTCGTTCGACGTACGATTCGAAATCATATATGAAGCTTGGGAGAGATTCAAAGACTCATTGCAAAAATGTCCACACCATGGGATTCTAAATGGCTTGAGTGCAAACTTTTTATAATGGTTTATTGACGACGGTGAGATCGAGTATAGATCTTTGCGGCGGGAGGAGCTATTATGGCCAAGAATTGTGATGAGGGGTATCGATTGCTTGAAACCATGGCGACTAATAATTATCGATGGCTTGCAACAAAAACGGCTCGACCAGAGACGGTCGGGGTTTATGAAGTGGATCGATGACAACATTGTCGACTCAGTGGCGACTCAGTTTACTGCTCTTACAAAGAAGATAGATGCACTTGAGGTACAACCGATTCGAAAATGGAAATGATTTGTGAAATATATGCGGGTAGCCACTCAAGTGATCAATGTGCAATAAATCTGAGTCGATCCGGTTTGTTTCCGATTATAACGAGCGGATGAGGCGATTATCCAAACAATTACAATCCGAGAGTGAAACCACCCAATTTTTCTTGGAGTAATAATCGATCACATGCTCAAGCACAAGCTCCAAGGCAATCATATCCACACGGATTTGACCACATCAACAATCTCAACAACACCCACAACCTCAACAACTTTGATAAGCTATCACAAATGGAAGAATTGTTGGCAAGATTAGCAACTCGGTTTGAAGCCACAACGAAAAACCAATCAATTTTGCAATAAAGAACCTTGAGAACCAAATTGGGCGGATAGCTAGTGCTTTGAATACTAGAACTCGGGTTCTTTACCTAGTAATCTGAGAAAAAATCCAGGAATGATGGAAATGAAAGCAATGTAAAGCGATTACACTTTCGAGAAGTGGGAAGGAGTTGACTCTGATCTAGAGCGGACAAAAGAAAAAATTTTACTGCTGAGGGATGGTGAAAAGAGAGTGGAAATTGAAAAAAAGTAAATCTGGGGAAAAAGTTGTGAAAAAACAACAACAGATAAGATAAGCAAACAATGATCGTACCACATGTGCGTTTCCTCAAAGATTGCAAAAGCAAAATTAGATAGGCAGTTTTCAAAATTTTTTAAGTGTTCAAAAAGCTGCAAATCAACATTCCATTCGCGGATGCTTTAGAACAAATGCCTAGCTATGCAAAATTCATGAAAGATATTTTAGCAAGAAAGAGGAAGCTAGGGGAGTTCAAAAACTATAGCGTTGACGAGAAGAATGTAGCTTGATTACGCAAAGAAAGTTACCACCGAAGTTGAAGGATCCGGGTAGCTTCACCATCTACCAGTGACGATTGGACCCCAGTTCTTTAACGAGATGTTTGTGTGATTTGGGTGCAGTATTAACTTGATGCCACTTTTGATCTACACTCGGTTGGGACTACCGACACCAAAGCCAACAAATATATCTTTACAACTCATGAGATAGATCGGTGACATACCACAGGGGGCATTGTGGAAGACATATTAGTGAAGGTGGACAAATTCATATTTCCGGTAGACTTCATTGTGTTGGACTATGAAGAGGATAAAGACATACCCATTATCCTTGGAAGACCATTTTTAGCCACTTTGGAAGGACATTAATTGATGTACAAAAGGAGAGTTAACAATGAGAGTCCAAGATGAAGAAGTAACTTTTAATGTTTTCAAAGGCTATGAAATTTTTTGAAGGGAGAGGAAGAGTGCTTTAGAGTTGATCGATTGAAGAAGCAACTAGAGAGGTATTTAGTGAATACGTGATTGAAGACCCTCTTGAAACCACATTGGTTAGTGAAAATTTATTTGATGATTCAAGCTGTGCTAGAATGGGTTCAAATGTTAGATTCACTCCAAAAAGTTCACGATGATGTTTGCAAAAATTTGAACCTCTGGATTATTGGGGAAAGCCGGATGAAAAGGTGAAATCATCCTTAGCGAGAACCACCTACCTTGGAACTTAAACCATTGCCTAACCATCTACGGTATACCTACCTTGGTTCTTCTTCCTCCTTTCGATTATTATTTACGCATCACTTGATAAGGTTCGAGAAGAAAAAGCTACTAAAGGTACTTGACAATACTGAGGCTACTCTTGGGTGGACTCTTGCGGATATCAAGGGATAAGCCCATCAATTTGCATGCATAAGATTTTGTTGGAAGATGAAGCGAAACCGATTATTGAACAACAATGAAGACTCAATCCCATCATGAAGGAAGTTGTCAAAAAGGAAATCATTAAATGGTTGGATGCGGGAATTATCTACCCTATCTCAGATAGCTCATGGGTAAGTCCGGTTCAATGTGTGCCAAAGAAAGGGGGAATGGCGATGGTTGCAAATGAGCATAATGAATTGATCCAGGCTTCGAGCGATTCTGGGTTGGCGGGTGTGTATGGATTACAGAAAGTTGAACAAGGCCACTCGTAAGGACCATTTTCCTCTACCATTCATAGATCAGATGTTGGACAGGCTTGCAGGGCATGAGTATTATTGTCTCTTGGATGGATACTCGGGTTATAACCAGATTGCCATTGCACCCGAGGATCAGGAGAAGGCAACATTCACATGCCCATATATGTACCTTTGCTTTTCATGAGAATGTCTTTTGGATTATGTAATCTGTGGTGACATTTTCAGCGGTGTATGATGGCTATTTTTTTTCGATATGGTCGAACAAAATCTTGAGGTATTTATGGATGATTTTTTAGTTTTTGGGGATTCGTTTGATTATTGTTTGGAAAATCTCACTCTCGTGCTCAAAGCGGTGTATGGAAGCAATTTGGTTTTAAAGCTGGGAGAAATGTCATTTTATGGTGCAGAGGAATAATCTTGGGTCATCGAGTGTCATCAAAAGGAATTGAGGTTGATAGAGCTAAGATCGAAACCATTGAGAGCCTACCACCACCTATTTTTAAAAGGGTATTCAAAGTTTTTTGGGACATCTTTGGTTTCTATAGACGATTTATAAAGACTTCTCCAAAATCACGAAACCACTTTGTAATCTTTTGGAGAAGGATGTCCCATTCAACTTTGATCAAGCATGCACAGAAGCTTTTGATGTGTTGAAGAAGAAACTAGTTACTTTTTTGTATCATAGCGCCCAGTTGGAGTATCCGTTCGAATTAATGTGTGATGCTAGCGACTTTGCGATTAAGCGCGATTCTTGTGATGAAAGGATAAAATTTTTCACGCTATATACTATGCTAGTAAGGCGTTAACGGATGCCCATTTGAATTATACCACTCTACTCGAAAGGAGCTATTAGCGATTGTTTATGCATTTGATAAATTTATCATATTTGATTGGGACAAAAGGTGATCGTGTTTACTGAGATCATTCGGCAATTAAGTACTTATATAACAAAGAAGGATGCCTTGAAGCCAAGATTAATTAGATGGGTATTATTGCTACAAGAGTTTGACTTGGAGATCCGGGGAATGAAAAGAGAACAAAAAATCGGGTTCTTTGATCATTTATCACGATTAGAGAATTGAGAACTAAAAAAAGATGACACAACGATGATCAATGAATTTTTCTGGATGAACAACTATTTGCGGTAAGGATGGATACACCATGGTATCTGATTATGTAAATTTCATTGTGAGTAAGGTGTTTAGCGGTTTGACAAGTCGTGAGAAGAAGAAATTTCTCCATGATGTGAAAGCATATTTATGGGATGAGCCATTTTATTTAAGCGATTGTGGCGATCAAGTAATAAGAAGGTGCATCCGGAAGTTGAAATGGAGAATATTCTATACCAATGTCATGCATCGACTATGGTGGACATTTTGGGGGAGAAAAAAATGGCTGACTAAGGTGCTTGATGTGGATTTTTTAACGTGACACTCTTTAAGGATGCCGTGTGTTTTCATTGAAATGTGACGGATGCCAAAGAGTTGGTAATATATCAAAGCGACACGAGATGCCACTAAATATGATCTAGAAGTCAAATTGTTTGATGTTTGGGGCATCGACTTCATGGGACCATTTCCATCATCTTTTAGTAACTCTATATATACTTCTAGCGGTGGACTACGTTTGAAGTGGGTAGAAGCTATAGCATCACCACCAATGATGCTAAGGTTGTGGTTAAGTTCATTGGAAGAATATTTTCTCTAGATTCGGCACTCCTCGTGCAATCATTAGTGATGAAGGCACGCACTTCTATAATAAGCGGTTCTCGATTATTCTCGCTAAATGCGAGTCACTCATAAGATAGCTCTTGCTTACCATCCACAAACAAGTGGTCAAGCCAGAGGTATCTAGCAGAAGTAAAAGCGAATCCTCGAGAAGATAGTGAACCCTAGTCGGAAAGATTGGGCTAGCAAGTTGGATGATGCTTTATGGGCATCTTATGTACGACTTACAAAACTCGATAGGGATGTCTCCGTCTGAGTTAGTATATGGGAAGGCATGCCATCTTCGAGTTGAACTAGAACATAGTGCTTATTGGGCAATTGGAAGTTAAACTTTGATATATACTGCTGCGGGAGAAAGCGCCTCTTACAATTGAACCAAATGGATGAATTGAGACTCGATCGTGCGAGAACGAAGTTATATAAAGAAAAGATTAAGAGGTGGCATGATGAAAAAATTACGGAAAGAAAGTTTGAAGCGAGGCAAAAGCAGTGCTATTATATACAATTCAAAGCTTTAAATTATTTCGGGAAAGTTGAAATCCAGTTGGTGGGGCCATTTATCATTACAAAAGTTTATCCTCACGGGCTGTGGAGGTGGAAGACCGGATGCCAAATGTAATTTCAAAGTCAATGGTCGAAAGATTGAAGCACTACTATGGGGGTTGTGTTGATCGTGAAAAGACATCGATCGACCTTCTTTGATTAGAAACGAGAGAAGAAAGTCGGTGAAGACTATAAACCAAGCGCTAAGCGGGAAGCAACCCGGGAACTTTTATTATTATTTTTTATTTTTACTTTTATTTTTTTTTTTTATTTGCTTTCTTTGTTAGTTTATTTAGTGGTTAAACTTTTATAGTTTAGGATTTGTTACACCCTTGATGTTCTCTAACACGATATTTAATTGATTTGAGGATAGGAAACATGATTTCATATTTGGCGGGTTTGACTAATGGCCACTACGACTACCCATTCGAGGTCTCTCTCTCGGTGAACAATGGTTGCCCACTCATGTGTGGTGGTGGCGAGATTGCAAGGCGGCGATCGCCCACAAAAATAAAGCATTTATGAGCTTAATAGATGAATGTCCATTTGTCAAAATCTCAAATTTCTAATCATTTCCTTCATTTTTAGTGTTATTGAATTGCTTAATGGTATAGGGTATCTTGTTTTTGTTTTTCTTTCTTAGTATGTTAGTTTAGTTAATTATGTAGTTTATCTTAGTTTAGGGTTTTTAAAATAAGTCTTAATCTCCTTGCAAACAAAAACTAACAATTGAAGTTGTGCGGAGTTGAAGAAAAAGTTTTTTCAAGACATGCCCAAGCACCAAACGCCAAAGCCGAGCACAATCAAGCGCTGGCGCTAATTGCGAATAGCAGAGATAAAACACAAGCGCTGGCGCCCCAAGTCGAGCCAAATCAAGCGCTGGGCGCCCCAAGTCGATAGCATCATAATCGCCCCAAGCGCTAAGCGCTCTACTAAGGCCAAACCAAGCGCTGGCGCTCCAAGCTTACGTTGCATCATACTACTTTCAACCGCTGGCGGTCCAGACAATCTGATCCCAAGCGCTGGCGCTCTTGCTTAACTTAGAAAAAAAAAAAAAACCTAATCGGGCATAACTTGTCCACACCCAATTCAAACTCTCTTGTGCTCTCTCACTCCAACTCAAACTCACTCAAATCGCATCCTCCTCTAATCTAGCCACGATAATCAACTTTTCTTGTTGTATAAGCATAATCAAACACTCGATCTCTACCCAAACTAAAGGCAATTAATCTCCATCTTGTCATCCTTCCTCACCAATTCGGACACCACTTACATTTAAACCCCATCTATCTGAAGTAAGGTTCAAAGCTCAAATTGCTCCTGCAACTTTGATTGGAACATCATATTTGGCTATAACCAAGTAAGTGTGCAAGATTTTATTGCAAATTGTTTTGATTCACTTGGATAATAGCTAAGTTAGTACTTTGAAGATAGTTTCTTTCATTGTGTTGGCTCAAGTGGGTTTGGGTACTCTTAATTGTTGCTTGTATTGCATTGGAAGGATAGTGTGCTTAGTAATTGACAAATTTGGTGAAAATTAAGTTTGGGTGAGTGCTTGACAATAGTGTTCAAAATTTTTGCACACCAAGTGTTCGATAATTTGTCACAAAGAAGGATTTGGCCATCTAAGCCACTTGAACATCATTTGGTTGGGCAAAAAAACACACATAAGACTTATGGCTACTAAAAGGCATAGAGGAGAGACTTGGGCACTTCGACAAAAGTTTGACAAAAAGAGATTTACAAGTGCTAAAGCGTCAAGAAAGATATTACAATTAAACTTTCTAGTAAAATGCTAATTCTGGCGTGGATTATTGCGGAGATAGAAGATGAAATTACTACAAATGATTGGGAGTAGAAGATGGGTGAACTTCTGTTGACGGATTCATCGATCGTTAAAATTGTTAAGAATTCTCGCCAATGCAAAAGATCATATTAGTAACATGATTTGGGTTCGCGAAAAATCGGTGGAAGTCGGTTTAGGTCGATAAATGCTTACTACGGCTTGAACACAATACCCAATAATGGCTTCATGCAATATTTAGAAACACGAAATTGGACTACGGTGAGGTCATTCAAGCTTTGTGTGTACAGGAACAAAATGGAAATTAACAGATCAACAAGAAGCTGTTTTGTTCCCTACATCCGCACTAAGTCATTACGGAAAAGCATGGCATGCCTTTATTTGTGCCAAGTTGATGTCGTGTAGACATACAAGTGATGTTATAAATCGATGAGGCGACGTTGCTTTTACATATTACACAGGAAAATCTATAGATGTGGGTCGGGTTATACATGATTCAATTGATGAGCAATTCAGGAGGGACCTCGGTGGACTACCTCATCCATCTTTGATTCTTTGGACTATGTCGACAAGCTTTTGGAGTAAAATGGGATGCTTGAGGAAGCTACACACCTCCTTTAGCCCCAATTGACCACTCGGTGATAAAAAAATACAAGATATGGGGTGGGGTACATCACACCCAGAGAGGTTAGGTTTTATTATTGTGCCTCCAGAGCTGCAGAGCGAGCTAATCAGCAGATCACATGACAATCCTTACATTTGGAAGTTACAGGCCTCGACCAAATTTTTTGAAGATATTAAATGAGAATTAAGAAATCAAACTAGAAGGATTGACATGGTGGCTACTCGAGAGTTTCGAGAGGGTTTTGGCCAAGGTGGAAAGAAATCGGGATAGCTAGCTTTCGGCGACAAAGCGGAGATGTATCGAAAGCTGTAGTCTGACATTCTAGAGATGTTTGCCGCGTGAATCCATTTTCGCTCCTACCAATTTCCCCCATTGTCTGCGTACCCCAGGTGATCTACCCCCACGAAGATGAGGTTGATGAAGAAGAAGAAGAGATCTTGACGAGGAATAAGGCTTCGATCTTTCGGGGAAGTCCTCGATTGCCTAATTTCTTATGTTTTGTTTGTTATATCTGATGAGGACATTGCATAGGTTAAGTTTGGGGTGCATTCTTCCGATTCGATTGCATTCATGTAGTATTCATTTAGTAGTTTTTCATGTAGTTTTCATTCATGTAATTTTCATTCTAATTTCTTAAAAAATATGGAAAAAGAAAAGAAAAATTCAAGTATTTGCATGTTTCGGTTTGTTAGATAGTTTAAATCTGTTTTGGCGGTGATGAGATTGGAATTGAGTAGACAAGTATAGTATTGGTATTAAGACTGTGATGTGATTTCTTGTCATGATTTGAATCTTTACATTTTGAAATTGATATAATAAGGATATACATAGTAAAAAACAACTATGTTGGTGATTGAGTCTAAATTGACACATAATGGACTTCTTGAGGATAATACTAGTTTGAATGAATGAAAGACATGAATAGGCGGAGATGACTGAATTTAGACAAAAACTTAAGTTTGGGGGAAAAATTTGGGATATATAAGCTTTAAAAAAATGATGAATGATGAAAAAGATACTGTGACTAGTCTTGTTTCGGGGCCTTTGTTACTTGAGCAAAATGCGCTTGGGGAGTGTCTTTACACCTAGCGCCTAAGGTCTTATATGGTGCAGGAGTCGTTGGTGGAAAGCTAAGCTAAGGGGTAGCCTTTATTAGCCTAATGGAATGAGACATTACAGCGATTATGGTTAAAAAATATAATATATATATAATAAAAAAAAAAGCAATAAAATGGGAAAAGAAGCGAAAAAAGCCCCGTAATGATAAGTAAAACATAAGTATCCGAATTGGACTCTTGAATTTGGTGGATGTTTGACTTTAGTTGGATCTAACTTGTTAAGTGAATTTTGTGACTTTACCTTTGTATGAAGCCTTTAAAGAGATCTATTATGTGTTGTATTTAGCATTATATTAGTTAACATTGTTGTTGAGCACACACACTATATCGATAATAACGAGGTAAGATTTGATGATTGACTAGAAATTATTGATCTGTCTTGATATGATGTACTAGCATGTTTATTGTGATTTCTCACGAGCTTGATGAATAGATTTTGTTACTGTTTGATTCTTTGGAATTTTAGGCATGTATAGATAGCATTTGCATTTGCATTGCATATTTAGTTATTGCATTGTGTTGTGTTGCTTGGGGACAAGCAATTGGTTAAGTTTGGGGGTATTTGATGAGTAGGTTTTATACCTATGAATCGATATTATTAAACTTAATTATTGTTATCTTTAATTGTTTTTTTAGTATCTTTTTATGTGTTTTGTGTTTATTTCTTGTAGGTTGGAGTTTGGAGGGACAAATTGGTCATTTGGGAGAAGAAAAAGGTCAAAATCATGAAAATTAGAGTGAGTGGCATTTTGTAATTCGTTGTCTGGTCAAGCGCTTAGGCGCTTGAAATAACTTTGTGATGAGCTCCTAGGCTCTAATGTGCGGAAAAAGAAGAGATTTTCTACTGCCAAGTGGGTTTTTGAAGCCAAAAAGGAATCTGAATGAGGTGGGAGACTAATACAAATAGGAGAAGACTTTAGAAAAGACGTATCACTCAATTTTTCAAGAGATTTGCAGAGAGAAGAATGAAGAAAAACACGAAGGAGAATTGCAAGGGCTGAAGATCAAAGAGAGTATTGGAGCAAATTGAGTTTCTTCTTCTCTTCTCTAGTTTTATCTTTTGTAATTATACAGGGATGTTTGGATTATTAATTTGGATGATGTTTTTCTTTATTATTATTATGAACTAAATTTTCATTAAGATTGCAATGGAACTTGGTATGTAGTTTAAATTGAACCTTCCCATTGAATGAAAGTTGGTTTTATTGAATTGTTTATCATATCTTATGTTTATTGATTAATTGTTTGGCCAACAATTCTTTGTGATAATCTATATAAAATTGGAAGATGGAGTATAGATTGAGATCTGGATATGATAACATCTGTTCATATAATCGAATAGGGTTAATATGATTAGCATGTAGGATAGGAATATACCTATGTGTCTTTTGTATCCATTGAAAGAATTTGTGCGTAAAATCCTAATTAACTTGATTCACATAGGAATATAGTGAATTAGTTGACTAGGGTGTTCCTTGTAATTTTGTGTCTTAAGGATCGGAGTTAGTTTATAAAGCATCTTGGAGGATTCATATTAATTAATTGATTTAGGAGGATTTGTTCATGTGTTTTGGAAAAAGTGTTATTCGTGAATTTTATAAAGCATTCTTGGATAATGATTCATATTAATTAATTGATTTAAATGGGAAGTAAATTGATTTAAATGAAATACCAAGGGAAGTTGTAATCTTAACATTATTAAATCTGCGTTATTCTTGTGAAATTACGATTTTAATTATTAGTTTTGTTGAGTTTAATTTTCAAATCACAAACAATATTTATATACATACGTAGTTTAAAATAGGATTAATTGCATTAGAATTAGTAATTGATAAATATTAGTCTATTTCCTGCTAATTAGAAATAGCGATATCCTTGAAATATTACTATGGGTCACTGAGGGGGGCAGCCCAAAAGCTGGAAGGATCAAAAGTATCTGCCTCTGAAGGATCTCTGGCCAAGTGCCGGATAAAGAAATATGCCCAGTCCAACTGCTAGGTCAAACTGTCAATCTGTGTCTAATGAGTCGGATCTCGAACACAGGCCAGCCAATCCATCATCATCACGGATCCTGGAGCCATATCCCCCATGAACTGAGTGGCGCGGGTCTGGGCTCCAATGTTACAAGGGAACCACCAATGCTAGAATATCTCCTGAGCGCAGGGACCCTCTGATAATGTAAAACCGTCAACACCCAATAATGGGATATCAATGACGGGTGACTGCGAAACAGGCCAATAACGCCTGACAGGAGGAAAGATCGGTATACGAATCTCTGCTGTGGTGCTCCTGATAGCACGCTCTCCTAAGTTGAGCTCCCATCATCCATCTGTGAAGAGAGGAATCCTACAGGTGGAAATCACGTGCTCCACGTGATGACATCCGCTGTCAACAACTCCAGCTGTAGGCGACAATGAGTGAAACCCTCTGAAACAGGGACCTCCGCCAGTATGGAATGATGCTATCTCCGTCCTCGTGGATAGGTATCTAAGCCTAACACACTCACAGGATGCAAACATGGGAGCCTCTCATAGGCCCAGAACTGTCAATATAAAGACAAATATTTGCTGTCAGTTAACACTCTTAACCTGTACATGGGAAAAGACAAGAGAAATACTCATCAGCAGACACGGGTAGAATCCTAACCAAGCCTCGGTCAAGCTCTGTAAACGCATGCACATTCTACTGAGGAAGTAGGCAAAGGTGTAGGAACCCCAATCATACTCTTCAATACGGTCCACGTGTCGAGTGGCGCTGATCAAAGCGAAAGACACCGTAGAAGAGTTATCTGCTATGAAGCAGCCCCTAATGATCATCAGGAACAATCACCGAAGAATACGATCCCTGACTCTCACATCATCGGGTATGGGCTCACTCAATAGCCCACTCATAACATCTACGCTCAAAGGACCTGTCTGACGGTCCATTCCCGCCTGAGCGCCTCATGAAACTCCTAGCAAGGATCTGACGGCAGTCGGGGTAATATCTGCCATACAAGGCATTGGTACCCCTCCAAACTCCATACCTGTGATAAACCGCGAATCCATCGGCGTCATCATCACCTCACAATCATGCAAATAGAGCGACTGAGTCTGGTGAAACCAGAGCTAATATAATGCCCTGAGATAACCCCAGGGACAACGGCGGGAAAGAATGGAAAAGAATGTCCTGAATCCTCAGCCATGTACAATCGCTCTATAGTCATCATACAGAGCCTGATACATAGAGTGGATGCTAAACCAGTTCCCTCGAGGCTATCTAAAGCTGGGAACCTACATCAAAATGCAGATCAACATTAGAATCCTTCATTCCTCATCAATAGGAAAGAAGGAAGATTAAGATCTAACTTTATACCTCATTTGTGTTCAGGTAAACTGAAGGGTGTCGACTCAAATTGTCGAGAAGCTTTGGGTTCACCACCTGAATGCTTGAAAAATTCCTATAGGGAACAGATGCAGCAGGAGTGGGGTCCACAACCGGAACATCCTCCTCCTCGTCCTCGACGTCCGACACATCAACCTAGACTGGACGTATCACCGCCTCCACCAAACGATGAGGTTGTCTAACAGAACGGGGTCGAGGCACTTCAGAAGCCCTTCTCCGTACACCAGAAGTGGTCCTGCGGGAACTACTCGGCTGATCTGGATCCATATATCTGGACAACAAGTCTCCAAATCACCTTAGAAAGGTTGTGGTAAATTCTTATTTGGAGCTTTTCAAAATGCATTTTTATGACTACATGCATGCATGCATTATTTTAACATACATCTACAATAAAGTTAAAAATGCATGACTACCCAATGCCTACATTTTGGAAATTTTTTGCCGTAGTCCCCTTTGTAAATAGGACTATCCACATGCACATAGGCATGACTAGGTGGCCATTCAGTACCACACCTACTCACAGTCATATACATCTTACATGTATTAATACATCATAGTAAAAAATCCATAAGTGTAGTCTAATTACCAGGATTATTTTGCTTTTCCACCTTTACTCATTTGTCCTCAAATAGGATAAGAAATGACAGTAAAAGGTGCCAATTTGACTGTTTCAAGAGTTAAATTTTTTTTACATCATTGTGTTCAACATGGTTTAATACTAACATTTACTATGTTAAATATTTTTTATAAAGTCATATCGGCATGCATATTCACTACTATGTGTTTAGCTGCATTTCATGTGATAAGTCATTTTCCAACAGATAAAAACTGGAAAAGAATACATGCATACGTTACTGGGATAGTGTAGAACACTTGTACGGAGGTAAAATTTACAGAAAGTCGCCCGAACTCAGCAGATCTGAAGAAGAGCTCTTGCATTTCCTTCGCGGTGTAACTTAAAAGTGACTTATGAAAGTAACCTACAGCCTTTACATATTCACGGTTGGCCGCAGGTACACCTACAGTAGCCACAGGTGTACCTACGGCACCTCTACATAGGTCCCACCCATCTGGCTCAGTCTATTTTGAGTTGTAAAGGAGGTCTCATAAGCTGAAAAAGCCAAATCAGGAATAAAAATGCTACGCGATTGAGCGGAATAGCCTGGAATCCTAGTTATCACAAGTCAAATTATGGCTTTACATGTCACTCATTGGTATTCGCCTAAATACAAAGTACACTATACTGATAAGCTCAGATTTTGCAAATCATAATCAGCAATGCCTCATACAGGCCCAATGCCATCAAATACAGGGTCGTAACCCTAAAAGCCTTTCCTCGGTGAGGGTTACAACGCAGATTTCATTCATTGATAACGTATCCCCGGCAGGGGTTATAACGCATTCTTCGATCATCCACGTTTCCCCGGTGGGGGTTACAACGCATTCTCATCCATTGATGTACATGTCAATTAAGGTCAAGCAACCTTGATGTCATCTCAGCCAATGACAAGTAAACCCATCGAAGTATCGAAAACTATTCGATGAATGGTACCCATATCCACGTATCCCCGGTGGGGGTTACAATGCATATCTATCCGTTAATATACACATCAATGAAGGTCAAGCAACCTTGACAGTTTGCCCAGCAGGAATCTACCTGTTGATACACACATCAATGAAGGTCAATCAACCTTGACAGTTTTCCCAACAGGGATCTATCCGATGATACACACATCAGCGAAGGTCAGGCAGCCCTGACAATACATACTGTTGGCAGTAACTCCAACAGGACCGTGGTATATGCTGGTGACACAAACAAGATAAGACCATCCTCATCGGAGAGGACCGACGATGGAATATGTTATAAACATCCTCAAACAGATAAAACTTTATACCCACAGATCTCTTGCACACGAGAGGCAAATCTACAGAGTAAAGTCTATATCAAGGATTCTAGACTTTGGTGATAACCCCAACGTCAACATCCTGGAAGACTTGGATCACACGTCCAAGACATCATTGATTGTCATCCCCGGCAGGATTAATAGGGAACCGACAATCATTCCATCATGTTGGAAAACAATCCAACAAAAATATATGCATCATGTATTTGCATCATGTTGCTACACATGGCATCATGTTTATCTTGTTACATTTCAAGTGTCTAGGATTCTTTATCCTATCAATGCCTTGCATTGCATGAATATGATAAAGAAGGGCATCTATAGACACTCAAAATTTTCCGCAAACCTGTTACTAACATTGCAGGAGGGTAGATTCGTCTTTCGGAGATAACCCTGGAAGACAACTCATATCCATTCCGGATACCACCGGAAGTTCAGTCTCAACCCCGGAACACACACTGGGAGTATCAATTCCAACCTCAGAGATAACCTCAAGTTTCATCCTTGGAGATAACCCTAAGGAATGTCGTTGCAGTTCCGGTGATAACCCCGGAAATGCTTGTTTCAAATGCATGCAATCAGCTTCAACCTCGGAACTCCCTCTGAGGCACTCATTCCAAAGACCCAGAGATAACACCGGGAAGACAGGCACACTTAAAGATGACCTTGAAGAATTCAAACACTTACAACAGTCCAATCTCAGAGATAACCCTGAGCAACGTCTGCTTTATCAGCCCAAACCGGAGATAACCCCGGTGAGGGGCAAAATCATCATCTTTCCACCTCAACCCCACATAGAGCTTGGGGTGGCCATAATTTAAGAGGAAAAGGCGAGGAAGCCCTGTCAAATTTGCTCTGTACACACCCCATATTGAGTGTTTTCTCATTTCAAACACTTGTTAGCTCACATATAGCTATATTTTTATAGGCGGGAGCCGAGTGTTCATCCACTTTGAGTCATAGAAGTCTTCTTTGGCAGCCCACTGTAAGCCTTCTTACACTCTATAAAGCCTTTCTCTTCATCTTTGCACACATTATTTTTCACATTAAGAGTCGTGTTGTGTGTGTATACCCACACTTTGGTTCATGGTTTTCATTTCTGTCTGTATATATATACTTATATATGTATATATTTATATATATGGACTAACATTATCGAGTTATGACTAGATTGAGCCTAGACTTATGTCTGGAGCGTTTACTTGCTTTATATATATATATATATATATACATACATTTTTGTCAAGCTTGGGGTTTACTTCGTGGCCTTTTACTGCTTTATTTACATTCCGTCCCGCCTGGAGTTTACTTCGTGGCGGTTGGTCATTTTTACTGGTTTATTTACATTTAGTCCCGCCTGGAGTTTACTTCATGGCGGTTGATTTATTGCTTTATTTACATTTCTGATCCCCATGGAGGTGCTTTGTGGTGGTTGATCATCTCTCTCTCTCTCTATATATATATATTTACCACTTTTATATATTTACATTTCTGATCCCCCATGGAGGTGCTTCGTGGTGGTTGATCATGTCTGTATATATATATTTACAACTTTCATATATATAACTGCTTACTGCTTTTCATATAAACTACGACATCATGTGAGCCTAGGAATCATGTGATCACAGATTCAGTCCACTGAATCTAGATTCGGTTCCCGTGATGGACATTTTCAACTGTAAGCAACTTGTAAATTATTCACGGTGTTTGAATTTCCTTAGATGGCTTTCATGCCCATGAGGAGTTCGGCATTGCTATATATTATTTTCTCGAAGATGCTTCGCATCTCGAAAATAAAATCAATCAAGCCAAACATTTAATAATAAAATAGAAGTATGAAAAGGTCTTAATTACTATTGAGCACACGGTTTGAAAAATCTCTTTTACAAAACCTCACTGCTATATCATGTTTAAAAATGAATTTTTCATATAAATTCAAATCCTTTGTATATAGGTGCGAACGAGGCGTCACACTACTTCCAAATAAATTGCACATTGATCCACATACACACACACACACACATATTCATATAACAGTTTCTTGAAAAGTGGCGGTCACCATGGTAACACGGATGTCGGGGGGTGCCTAACACCTTCCCTCCGAATAATCAAGCCCCCGAACCCAAATGAATCTCAATTTTACAGACCCATTGTGTCATATCACTGGGTCAATGTGCAAACCTTTTCTCGGTTTTATTGGTGCAACTAGTTAAAAACACCAACTAGCGACTCTTACAGTCAAACCGTCGACATATACATATCGAACCTTTTTCACTTGTTTTTTCAAACAAATCTCACATAAAATGAGAACACCAAAGAACAAGAACAGAAAAGGGACAAATAAAAATCCCGACATCGACAATATTATTTCTTTCGTATTCATAAGGAATACTATCTTTTGTATTCATCATTTAATATGTCAGAATAACCTGTCTACGCGGATTACGTACCGCATGACAGGAGAAAATCCATTTGCAGTTTTGTTTGTTATTTCTTTTCATATTCTTAAATCTAAACTTACTATGGTAAGTATTGCTTCTATAATTCCCGAAATTAGTGGAATATCCTTGAGTTTTGCGCTTCATCCAGTATCGTTTCATTGGAATATTGATCTGAACTTTCTTATTAAACATCAATATTTTTGTCGGGGTTACTATTCACGTGTTACTATTTACCTGGATACTATTCACTCTAGTATTATTCACTCGGGGATTCGAGGTACTTTTTATGCTAGGGTACTATTCACAAGTTACTATTCACCTGAGTACTATTCACCTTAGTATTATTCACTCGGGTATTCGGGGTACTTTTTATATCGGGGTACTATTCATAGGTTACTATTTACCCAGTTACTATTCACTCAAATATTATTCACTTGGGTATTCGGGGCACTTTTCATGCCAGGGTACTATTCACAGGGTACTATTCTCGAAGTATTATTCATGGGGTACTATTCACGACAAAAATTAATTTCTTTTCTGTCTAAAATTATTTTTGATACATGAATATTATTCTTTAATTTTACTCCATAAAGCAGTATCATGTTGACAATTTGGATATTTTTAAACTCTGGATAAATTTAAAGTCTTTAATATTTATCCTTGATTTCGTTTGATTAATGCTTATATCATTGTCATCATCCTCGTACTTATATTGTGATGAAAGTCATCTTCGACCAAGGGTGAAAAGATGAACTGTTGATTGGTATGATTATGACCAGGGATCATTTGGTATAATCATGACCCGTAATGTTTCAAATGATGTGGTAAAAGTCCTCATTGGCCTGTAGTGCATTAATGGACAGTTGTTGGTATGATTATGACCAGGGGTTATTCGATATAATCATGACCATTGATGAAAAAATGAATATCATTGTCCCGTAGTACATGGATAATTCGTGGTCGTGATACTAATGAATATCCTTAGCTGTAGTGCAAGGATGATTCGATAATGTAGATTATTTATTAAGCTGAGTCTCAGCGATAACATTAATGATAAACTTTTTAAATCATAAAAGATAGTAGATATCATACTCTACTTGACTCTTCTAATGGATTGCTTGTTCCGCTGCAGTTGTTGATCTATAACTTGTTGTCTATTGTATTCTATCAGTTGTTATACTGTTGAAGGCTAACGAAAATTTATTCTGTATTAACTTAGTCATAATATTTATTACTGGGCTAGTTGAGCTCACCCTTTTCTTTCACTGTTCTCTTCAGGAAATGAGAATATATAGTTGGGACTAGTCGGGGAATGGAGTGATGGTACGAGATGGTGGCTATAGTAGTACTCACTATTTTTATAAAATAGTGTGATAATAATTGTAATGAGGACTCCATTGAGTGTGGATATTGTCTAGAAGGCAATATTCTTGTTTAAACTCTCAGCTATGTTTTGTTATATTTTGCACGACAGTTGTATAATTAAGTTTGTATTTAAGTTATGTACCATATATCTGGCGACTCAAGATAGGTGATGTATACCTATTTTGGGGGCGTCACAATTTGTGCTCACTCTTTTGCTTCACCACTCCTTTCAGGTAATAAAAGTGTAGCTGGGACTAGCAGAGAGAACATGGGTATAAAGTGATGATTCAAATTAGTCGCAATCCTAATCAAATTATGAAATGATGTGGCATAGTAATTGTACTGAGAACTTAAAATGTGTGTGACATATTTTATACTTCATTTAATAGTTCTATTTGGTGAACCAAATAGGGGGATGCGAACTCGAATTTGAAAGCGTCAAAATACACTCCATTAGAATGAGGAGGACAAAATTCTTCTTGATCGTGTTCCTTTGGAGACTTGAAATATTTGCTGATGTACTTTAAATGGCATTATAATAATTTGAGTATGAATATTGTTGTATTATATAAGTTACAATATTTGTATTAAAACTCACAGTATATGTGTCGTCGTAATTTGTACGACCATTCAATAGTTGTAATAAAAAAGTTCGCGTCAGTATTCTTATTTCTGGCGACCCAAAATGGGTTGTGTGGACCTATTTTGGGGGCGTCACATTTTGTATCAAAGCTTAGGGATATGGTCTCTGGTGGAGATCTAAGATTAGAACTAGGAGGGGAGAGACGAGTAATATCCTTCGCTAGTGGGTGTCCTACCTAAGCTGAATTTTCTTACTTAAGTTGACAAATTGTGATATGTTAATTAACCTTTTTATCTGAAATATAGGAGATGAGCAATGGATGAACCATGAGACAGAGGAAGTAGCATGGGAGCTAGAATTTGAAATTCTTATCTCTTCGGAGTTCGTAAATTTTGGGGACGAAATTTCATAAGATGGGGTGATTGTAAGACCTTGACTTTTATGAAATAAAAGTCTAATTTAATTAATGATTATTATTCTAAAATTGTAAAATGTTAAATCGATAAATGGTCAAATGAACAATTAATCGGATAAATGAGCAAATAAAGAGAAAATGAAATAATTTTTTTTTGGAAGAACAACGCATGTGGGAGGCTGAGTGAGGAGTATCACGGGGGGACAAAGAGATGTGGCAGACAAAGAAAATAAGGGAAAGAAAGAAAAAGGAATAGAAAAGGAAGAAAGAGGGAAAGAAAAGAAAGAGGGGAGAAAGAAAGAAAAGATGATTTTCTTCATATTCCCTCTCGTATCCCAATGTTTCAGCAAAAGAAAAGAGAGAAAAGAGGAAGGAAAGAGAAAGAAAGAAAGAAGAGAAGGAAGAAGAAGATGAAGAAGAATGAGAAATGAAGAGGAAATTAAAAGAAAAAGATATTTTTAAAATCTTTGATTTATTCTTAGATTTATGGATTCTATTGAGTACATATTTATGTATGTATTGAATGATTTAAACTTTCATAAACATGAATCAAATGAGAGAAATCTAAAAATCAAATGAAGAATGAAAAATCTAAATTTTCAAAAAAATTAGTTTACTACTTGATTTTGTAAAATCCATAACTCTTTGTGTATAATGAGTTAGAAGATGAGTCATATATCAAAAGTAAGCTAAATGCAGAAATTAGAATCACCCAAAAATTCTTTGTGGATTTTTCGTGGTGACTATTTGAGTGAAACTAGTCCGAAGGACTCATAGTACGAAAAATTAGTTTTATTAAGCTCTATTGCGTGAGTTATAATTTTTAATCCGATCGTTGGATCGTTGTAATTTTTGGATATGTTATACATATATAAGTTGAGTATATGTCCATAAATTATGAACCATTAAAGAAAAACATATGATTTTTTATGAATTTTAAGAGGTGACTGATTCAGAAAGTTTTGTAGCAGAATTTTTGGTAAACTTTTCTCTCTATGTTAGAGGCAAAATTTTGAAAAACTTTCTTCTACAAAGTTGTAGAGAATTAAATTTTACATGGAAAGGACATAAGATCCGTATTTTTCTGACAAAAGGGATAATTATTATGAATTATTAAAATTTCTGTATATTGGAATTTATAATTAAATTATCAGAAAAATTATTTGGTCTGAGATATTTTTACATAAATCTAATAATATCAGTTTAGAATTTCTGTAAATTTTTGATGAATTATTGAAAAGTAGAAGTAAATATTGTATTTTTAAACTATTTATAGTTAGTTTGAAAATAGAAGAAATTCATAGAAAATTCTATGAATGATGAAAAATTATGAAACTTGGTGAAAAATCTTATAATATTATTTTATAATTTTTGGGCAGTTTTGAAAAATTATTGAATAATAGAAATATTTGTTGTATTTTTAAACTATTTATGGTTAGTTTAAAAATAGAGGAAATTCGTAGGAAATTCTATGAATGATGGAAAATTATGAAATTTGCTGGAAAATATTATAAATTTAATATTGATGATGTTTTAAAGATATAAAAGTATATGGAGTTAGTATTTCTATTTTGAAGCTATTAAATGATAGTTTTTATAAATAGAAATAATTATAGAAAATTGTCGGATAATCCAAAAAATGCGAAAAATATATGAAGTAAGCAAGTTGTCATAAAATATTCGTTTGGTCGGGGAATATTCTTTTTGTCAGGGAATATTAGTACGATGACAAAATCATTGTCGGGCCCCATAATGAAATAATTGTCGGATATAGAAAGCGATAGAAATAACTTTTTTATAAAAAAAATAGCGGCAAAGCTTTTACCGTTAAACTGTTAAAATACCCGATGATAAAAATACAGTAATACGCGTGATTCCATAGTAGTACACGGTATTGTACAGTAGCACATGGTATTGCACAATGATTCATACTATTGATTCTTACGTAAGAAGTCACTCAATATTTTATTCAATAATTATCACAGTAGTTATTACACAGTAACTCATATTATTGGATATGATATAATTATACTAGTTAGAAGTATTGTGAGTCTATGTTAATAATTGTGAATAATTATTGAAAGATTGAAAATGTGTAAATAATTGATGAATAAAAGGTGTTGATTAAAGATAAGTATGATATACATATGTTTGTTCAATTAGTTTCTTTTTACAAAAGTAAGTCTGGCATGACTTGCCGACAATCTAATTTTTCTAAAGTAGTCTGGACCACAACTTAATTATTTTTAAAACGTGTACAAGTTGGTTTAATGTTCTCTGTGGGACCATAAATTCCAATACCATTATATATACCTCATTTGGTTATTTTGTCAAAGCGGGTGTGCTAGTTGTTTACTAAATTTTTAGTATAAATAGGTTGTTCGGTTGAGTAACTAAACACACACCATCACTACGCTAAAAATATAAAATTCTTTTACTACAATATTGTGAGTATTTCTATTGAGTGTAGTGTTACTCCAAGTGTAGATAAGGAATGCAAGCATTGTTTAAGTTGATCAATTTCACAGAAAGCAAAATCAAGGCACATGCTAAGGTAAGGGATATCATTATTATGGTAAGGGGTAATATTTTTTTTATGATAAATGGATATCATTTTCTTTCATACTCCATATTATGGTAAGAGATTATTATTCGTTTCTTTAACTTATCGTTAAATGGTAAAAAGTCCTGAAATGATTAGAATATCCTTAATAGTTTGTGCTTCATCTAATATCTTGACCTAAATCTTTCTATTCAGTTTTAAGTTACTATATTTGAGCCGGGAACTTCACATTTACTTGAACTTTATATTCTATCAAGAATTCTAATCGATTTTCTGGATATCGTGTTGGAAATTTGGACTTTGGATAGTTAAGTTGAAAATCACTAAGATCTATTTTATCTTATTATTCTGATTATTTTTGTTCATTCATTATATATATCATTGTCATCATCCTCATGTTTATGATATGGTGTAAGTCCTCATTAGCCCGTAGTGCCTTGATGGACAGTTGTTTGGCATGATAATGACCATTGGTGATACTAACGAATATCATTGGCCCGTAGTGCAAGGATAATTCGATGATGTGAAATATTTAATGTTACAGAAGAATAATGTGGTGAAAGTCCTCTTTGGCCCGTAGTGCAAAGATGAACTGTTGATTATTGGTTTTACAGTTGTATATCTCTGGCCGTAGTGTAGAGATGGACTATTGATTATTGGTTTTAAAGTTGTATATCTTTGGCCCGTAGTGCAAAGATGGACTGTTTATTATTGGTTTTAAAGTTGTATATCTTTGGCCGTAGTGGAAAGATGGACTGTTGATTATTTGTTTTACAGTTGTATATCTTTGGCCCATATTGCAAAGATGGACTGCTGATTATTGGTTTTATAGTTGTATGTCTTTGGGCGTAGTGCAAAGACGAATTTAATGGCATAATTATAGACATAAACTGTGAATTGGTATAACCATGAGCTTTGTGTTTCAGGTAAAAATAGGTGGTGAAAGTTCTCTTTGTCTTGGGTATAACGAAGAACTGTTGATTAATGTTACAAAAATAAAATATTGATGATGGACTTTTAAGTTGGAGAAGATAGTAGACATTATGTTCTACTTGACTCTTCTAATGGATTGTTGATTCCATTGCAATTAAGGTTGAAAACTTTTATCATCTACCATATATTCTAAATATCTAATTTATCACTTATGAAGGCTATTGATAATTTAATTTTAAGTCATGAATTCTTTATTGGGCTATTTGTGCTCACCCTTTTGCTTCACCACTCCTTTCAGGTAATAAAAGTGTAGCTGAGACTAGCTGAGAAAACACGAGTATAAAGTGGTGATTCGAATTAGTCGCAATCCTAATCAAATTATGAAATGGTGTGGCATAATAATTGTACTAAGAACTTAAAATATGTGTGACATATTTTATACATCATTTAATAGTTCTATTTGGTGAACCAAATAGGGGGATGCAAACTCGAATTTAAAAGCATTAAAATACACTCCATTAGAATGAGGAGGACAAAAATCTTCTCGTATTCCTTTGGAGACTTGAAATATTTGCTAATGTACTTTATATGGCATTTTAATAATTTGAGTATGAATATTGTCGTATTATATACGTTACAATATTTGTATTGAAACTCACAGTATATGTGTCGTCGTAATTTGCACGATAATTCAATAGTTGTAATAGAAAAGTTTGCGTCAGTATTGTTATTTTTGGCAACCCAAGATGGGTTGTGTATACCTATTTTGGGGGCGTCACAAGATTTGTTGATGCTTATCCTGATGACAGCTCGCTTTGGTTGTCATCCTTGGATTCTTCCTACCGTTACTCTGGGATTGTCACCACCGCCCTAGCTTTCTATCAAGTTGATGCTACTAGTTCTGCTGGAGATAGAACTTTTATTGATTGCTTCAACAATATCATCACAACAACTTCTCGAACGATAGTTTTGTGAAGGTTGACCATCACCGTATTTCCTCGGTGCCTACTTGAACAGTAGTTTACAACGGTCTAAAAATCATCGAACCTTCGCGGTGCCTCGGCTGGGGATTTATATAATAGATTCCATCATCGATCCTCCCCGAGGAAGATAGTTTTCCACGGTTTTCATCATCAGATATTTCCCGATGCTATGCTAGAGCTGTCGCCAACGGTTTGTAATATTAGATACTCTACCCTTCACTAAAATAATTTTCAACGGCTTACATCACCGGACCCTTCTGTAATACCCGAGAATTTCCACGTATTATTAAATGAATATATTAATGAAAATAAAATTTCTGTGAATATAAGTATTATTATTTTGTGAGTTGGTTAAATTGATTGATCCGTATTAGATCGATGCGTATTAAGAAATGTGAAGTGTCAATGAGAATTGTGAAATGCCTTGTGTGGCATATTACGAAACGAGGAAATCAATTAAGCAGATTAAAACGAGAATTTAGAAGATTAATCGTGTTGATAATGTGATTTCATATGTGTAATGAATACGCTCGTAGAATTGTAGTAACACTTTTGTGGACATCAATTCATGTCGTATAAAACGAGTTTAGCAATGAAAATTGGCACGGGGTTTGTAAACTTGATCTTGGCAATCGCTGTGACACGTCATAGATTGTCTTAGTCAAAGAAGATAAATTAGCACATCTGCGCTGCAATGGTCATTGAGAAAAAAATTCATTCTTCTACTTTAGAAATTAAATGGAACAATTATGTGATATGTGTGACATTGCTAAACAATGAAATAAAATACATTATGTTTAACGAAGGGATTATTAAGTAAACCATTAATTGATAGTAATTAATTTTGATAAAATATTGATTACTTGGTAATTAACTAATAATACGTGATTTTTAATAATTGCAATATATCTATAAATATAATGAGAATTATATAGATAATTAATGATTATGGAAATCCATAAATACATTAATCAATGATGATTGGATTAATTAATATTGGTGTTAATTAATCAAAGAAGTGCATAATTTATTTATTTGACATAAATAAATAAGTTATTAATATAATAATATTAGATTAACGATTATATGCAGGTGAGCAATAATACAACTATACTATATAGTGTAGTGTGACATTTGTGTGAAAAATATATTAAGTGGTAATTAATCAAGAGAAGGAAAAAATTTATTTATTTAACATAAATAAATAAGTTATTAATATAATAAGGTCATAATATGGTTATATGAGTGGTAGAGATAATTATGGAACTACCCGGACAATAATACATGACTGCATTATTTTATTGCGTATATTTAATTTACATGGACTATATGATGTGAGTGTATAATTAATCCCTAAATTCCTAAATTCCTAATATGGTAACAATTGTACATGAAGATTTCATTGTGGGAATTAAGTAGACCAAACCAAGTCTAGATAACAAGATTGCTGAGATTTTCATTTTTATCCTAAAATGAGTGGCACAAGTACATGAACAGTAGCTAAAATGGAAACACGTATAAACCAAAAAGGCTAAGGCCTATTTCTTCTTCCAAGCTCCTAGCTAATGATCATGGGGGGGAGTGGTGTTCATGATGCAAATCAACAACTAATTACCAACTCTTTGTTAACCTTCATGCAATCCTACAATCCATGGGTTTGATTCAATAGGGAAATGCAATGTCTGGTTTAGTATTTTTCTATAAATATAAGCTACAAATTCAGTTTTTGTGTTGCTAAGAGAGTGGTCTGAGAAATCTAAGTGAAGGATTCAAGTGGCTGAGCAATTGTAGAAGCTTATACAGTGTGTAGGAAGTCCAGGAAGGTATAATTTTTATCTATGTTCTTGAGATGGGTTTGTTTGATTCTTGAAATTTCTTGAATTCATTTGTTAATTTATATGAGTAAACATGTTATAAGGTGTTTTAGGAAGTTTACTAGCATGTATGAACACTTTAATAGTTGCTTGGAACATGTTTAAGTCAAGGGAAATCAAGTTAGTTAAGACTTTGCAAAAACAGTAGTCCGTCACTTTTGAACACAGCACTTGCCTTGGTTGTGCCATTATTATATATAAAGGCGGAATTGCAATTCGCAGTTCTGATTCGAGTTCGAGTTTTGAGTTTTGCTGTAACATTTATAGTACTATGACTTATAATAGCATGCGAGCATGTGTAAGGGATATATATAGAGATATAAACCTAATGTGGGCATGTTTTACTAGATTAACATGATTAATGAAAGCATATGGTTTAGATGGAAATTAGAACTTTGAGTTTTAGAAACGAACTACGTTCTGCAGATTTGAGATTATTATTCTACACCAATGGCTGGTTTCACACATAGATGAGCATGACATATGATTTATAGTTCCTTTGTTCATGACCACCTCATTAGGCTTTGTGTTAGAAATATTTTCAAGAAAAAGCTTAGCCTAGTGAGCTAACATGCATGATGTCTATATGGTTTATATTCTGAATTTGAAAGCATGTTAGTATAACTTAGAAATGCATGAATAAACCTTTAGATGGTGTTTATGAGGTTAATAAGCAAGCATGAACATGTTGACCAAATTAATACACTTTACCAATGAAAATATGACCTTTGAATGTGAATATTGCCAAACTACCTTGAGGGTTAGAAACTGATAATTGTGATCATGTTTGATGTTACTCTTAGACTCACTCATGTAGTATAAACGTATATATACCATGCTTGTGTGTCATAATTCAAATAAAGCATGAACGAAGCATATTTTCAACTGTAGCAGTGTTGGTTTCACGTATATGTTATGAATACTCACAAGCATAACTAATATGAGTTTTGTAACTATCTTGTGTGTTTAGAGAGCAAACATGATAGACTTTGTGGTTTCATGACCTTGAATGACCTTAACTTGCTGAAATGTTTAATTTAGAAATATATCATAAAAAGGGAACTTAGATTGACTTGAGAAGAATGAAAAGACCCTTAACATGACAAATATATCATGAATAATTGTTTTGGTCAAGCCGAAAAGAGACCACAAGGCAACAACTGAGTATTGGCATAGCCAGAGGACGGCGTAGCTGCGCCGGTCCCAAGCTTAGCCATGACGCAACTGAGCCAGTCTAGAGTCTGAGATAGTGAATTCTGATCTTGGACAGTTAATTTGTATGATACCTATATTGCTAAAAGGAGTTTAAAACCTACTTATGTATATATATATATATATATGTGATGCTTAGATGATAAGTTAGTGTTTGCCTTCTAATGGAAAGTCCATGAGTAAGGAGGTCTTAACCTTTGGCATTCTTGATTTGTTTATAACTAAGTATTTGATTTATGATGAATTTATAATCTGATTTTTATACGATATCATGTCAAGCTTGTTTAAAGACTGTGTTAGCTAATGAACATCTTGTACTTATAATACGCTATACTAGGATTCAAAAGTGTTGATTTATTAACGTGGATAAACTACGTTTAAGGCAAGTTCCCTAAACTTAATCTAATTATTATTGAGCGAGTTTCCTTGAACTTCACTCTTGATTGTGCAAGTTCCTTGAACCCTACTTTTAAACTTATCTGGTGAATGTAAGTTATCCCGCTTATTCGTTCAATCGAGCTAGTATGCTTAAATTCTTGTGAAAGTTATTATTCGTGTTGAACTTAGTATTGTTCTTGAATATTGTGCAAGAGTCGATGTCATTTGATTCGGATAGACTATATGCATGTTTATAAAGGCTGTCCAAACCAATTGATTGGTGCAGAAATCTTGAAAACTGAGTTGGACAACCCTTTTGGTAAGGGGAGTGTATGTCGTTGGAAACCCCAACACATGATTGAATATTATGGTGGTGTTATACATAACGTAAAGTATTGTAGACTGATTATCTATAGTACTTGATATTTTTGGGTTATTAGTTTAATATTGGTAACTCTAGTGGAAGTTCAATAGTCCTTAGTGACTACTCAGTAAAAATTGTTTATTCAGTTGGATACATTGATAGTCGTTGAATTCATGTATCTCTATTGATTTATATTAAATTATCGTAATTATTTCAAGAATTATTGCTATTCATTACTCATGATATTATTCTGAAACTCTGAACTATCTTAGAGACGATACGTCGATATTTCAAACTCGTATATGAAACTCTTTACCCTTGTTGTATATTACTTGCTAGGCAATTTGTGCTCACCCTTGCTTATTTAAAACTTTTCAGTTAAAGAGGAACATGGAGGTGTTTCTAGAACAGACAAGGGCAAGGGCAAGGCTACCGACTAGCTTGTTCCTTTTATGTTTAAGACTAATATGTTGTATTAAGACTATTTTGAGACTATGTTTAAACTTAAGTAGGATTATGTAATAGGTCTTATTCGCTCTTTATTATGTAATCTATTAAGTAATCGAGGTTACGAGACTTGGGGAATAATTATAATAAATCATTGTATATTATTCTAAATTTAGATTTTCCGTTGTGAATGTATGATTTTAGTTATTATGGTGTTACCATGAGAACGTGACGAACCGAATTCGGTAGTGACCAAGTGGAGGCCCTAATTTGGGAGCGCCACAGTTGGTATCAAACCTATCATAAACCTTAGGAATCCTTAGATTATAACTACCCTTAGAAGTTAGGAAGGAGATAAAATTCAAAGAGTTTTCCTTGAGGGACTTACCATTATGAAATGTAATTTCATTCTATAGAACTTATGTTTAAACATTCTCCTTATGTTGGTGATTGTAGGATGATTACATCACCTCCCGAGTTAAATACACCCCCAAATAAATCCACGGATTTGGTGTTCATCAGACAAATATCATCTATCTATCTACCTAATAAATCTCAAATGCGATAGATGAAATAAATAAACATCAAATTAAATACATAAATCTCGTCTTAACAAATCAAATGCGAAATATAAACAAATAATAGTCTTTCACAACATTAACATAAGTCCAAAACATAAATACATAATCACATAAACAACAAGTCTTCATCACTTGTTAATCTTGCCCTTGCCTTTGCTAGTAGAGAGGCTCATCGGACCTTTCGTTCTTAACTACAATGTTATTATTATGCAAGAGTGAGCACGATTTCCCACAAGTATAATAAAGACAACAATAAAATAATAACATGCGAGTGAAATCAAAACTTCAGAATAAGAGAAAACTTGGCTTTGAATTAAGAATGAAAAACAAAAATCAAAAGAACTTCTGAGGGTCATAAGACCTTGAACTATGTCCTAGGTTGTCAAGTGTTATACTTGAAACCTTTAACAGTCATAAGACTATGGACTCTTCTTCTCGTACTTAGGGGGATCAGCCCTTAGTACCATACTATGCATAATATCTTAATGCTAAAGCGTAAATAATCCCCTATTAAAGAGTTGTTCATCGCAGTTTGACATCGGAGTCCGCACCAAAGGAAGTGTGGTTTGGATAAGCTCAATAAATGTTCTAGAATTTATAACACTCATCAACTATGGATTAGTCGAAAGGGTTCGCTAGTCTTACAAGATTCAACAATAATTGATATTCAATTTGAATAATAAAATTCAAGATGTATACAATCGAATAAGTATTGTATAACAGGAATCGTGCTTTTAAAGAATGATAAGATCTAATATGAAATCTCGACTTGAACAATAATAAACAAGATAGAATAATGAACTTGCTTTATGTAAAGAATCAAGATTTAGGAACTTGCCTCGTGTGTAGGCTAAACGATTACTACTTCCGTTCACCACAAGTCCTACACACATACCATATGTATTCACGATATTCATTAGTTACATTTTCACTTAATTATTTAATGTAAACTCCACTTTATTTAACAAATCATTACCCTTCTAATTTAATTACTTAATTAAATTAGAATATTTTCCTTCCCTTATTATTATTACACTCGAATAAATTATTTCATAATAATTTCCATTGAATATTTATTTTATTCCATAAATATTTCAACTAAAATATTTATTTATTTTATAAATATTTTAATAATAATTTTTATCGAATATTTATTTTACTCCATCAATATCTCAATTAAAATATTTATTTTTTTTTATAAATATTTTAATAATAATTTCCATCGAATATTTATTTTATTCCATAAATATTTCAACTAAAATATTTATTTATTTTATAAATATTTTAATAATAATTTTCATCGAATATTTATTTTACTCCATCAATATCTCAATTAAAATATTTATTTTATTTTATAAATAATTTAATAATAATTTCCATCGAATATTTATTTTACTCCATAAATATCTCAATTAAAATATTTATTTTATTTGATAAATATTTTAATTATTATTATTATTATTATTATTATTATTATTTTATTTTTATTTTTTATTTTTGCCATAGGGCCGAGGTGTAATTAGTTTGGTAACACCATAGGGGGGTTACCCAGACTCAGTTTTTGTAGTTCACACGTAACAAGGTTGGGCCAAAAAAAATCTTCCAAGTTCACCCATATGTTCTCGTGAAGAACACAGAGAACATGACCATAACTTCCAATTTCCTTGTCCATATATTAATTTAAGCATACCCAAATACTATAATTCATATATGATCATTACCCAACCTTTCTAACATGATTTTAACAACTTAATTTATAAAATTACTTGAATCAAAACACATAATTTCACTGTTCTTGATGTTCTTGAAAGTTTTGAAAACAAAACATAAAAATTAACACTATGGGTTCGTTATAACACCAAATCTGACAATTCGAAGTTTGTTTTCTTCGTTTTAACATGCATAATTATATAAAAGTGTAAAATTTAGGGACAACATATGATTGACATATTAAATTTACGTGTAAGGGCCATATGGCCATATTTCTATACTCTATAATTTTGTAGCAACCATATACAACGTATTTTCATGAAACTGATGTTATGGAACCATAATATATAGCACAACACATTATAAAAACATCTTACCACATATATAAACACATAATTATTACTCTTTCCAACTACAGAGATTCTAACAAAAACTTGAAAGCTATTTTCATGAAAACTTTAATAACGTAAAATAGAAACTGGGTTGAAGAGATTACCAAAAGCTTAGTGTAGATTTAGTAGAAGATGAATTCCTTCTCAGATTCTTCTTGACTCTCACAATTCTCTGAATTCTCTCTAACTCTCAAGTTAACTCTAAATTGCAAATACGTAAAATGGAGAAACCGACGATATAAGAATTTAAAAATCCGATAATGTTGAGGTCAATTAACCCATACGTGGTTAACTCGCTCTCAACTTCCCTTAAAGCTCTGCTTTGGTTATTCTTAAAGACTCAATCCCAATTAATTTAATTAATCCTTTATAATATAGTTTAATCGTGTCACATCTATTTAGGCAATTAATCCAACATCTTATTTAATTTAATTTAAATATCATATAATAATTTCTTATTAATTCATATAGTCATAAAAATTAAATTTCTCATTTATTAATTATGTCAAATTATTAAATCTTTAATTAATTATAAAATTAATTAAAATAATATTAGGCTTATTAAATATTTCTTTTAATTCAATAAGCTCAAATAATTACATACTTTGAATAATAAAATTCTCCACATTAATTTAATAAATATACCACATATAATTAAATTAATCTACCACAACTTCATGAATTAATTATTTAATTTAATAATTAAATCATCAAAAAATATTTATTTAATCCAATACATATTAAAATTAAATTACAAAATCTCGTTTGTCACATCTTTCCCCCCTTAAAAGGATTATATCCTCAGAATCACGACTCAATTAATTTGACCCGTTACATTCTCCCCCCCTACAAAGATTTTGTCCCCAGAATCGTTTACACATAATTTAAGTAAATAAATGAGGATAATTCTTCATCATATTCTCTTCGATTTCCCACGTAGCTTCTTCAGCGTTGTGGTTCTTCCAAATTACCTTAACAGTAGGTATTACTTTATTTCTTAAAACTTGCTCTTTCCTGTCGACAATCTGAACTGGAATTTCTTCGTAAGATAAATCTTTTTCAAAATTTAGTGGTTCATATTCAATCACGTGCTTGTAATCGGGTTTATAGGGTCGTAGAACTGAAACATGGAAGACATTGTGGACATTCTCGAGTGCTGGAGGTAAAGCTACCTCATACGCAACTTCTCCGATCCTTCGCAGTACCTCAAAGGGTCTAATGAATCTTGGGCTTAATTTCTCTTTCTTTCCAAACTTGATCTTTCCCTTCCAGTGAGAGACCTTTAAGAACACATAACTACCCGATTCAAACTCAACGTTTTTACGGTATGGATCGATGCGATTTCTTTCTTTATCTTATCTTGAGTCGCTATCGCCTTTGTTCGGATCACTTTGATTATTTCGCTCATCTCATTGAACCAATTCCGGGCCTAGTAATTGTCTTTCACCAACTTCATCCCAGTGTAGCGGAGTTCTACACTTTCTGTCGTATAACGCTTCATAAGGTGGCATGCCAATACTAGCGCGGTAATTGTTATTGTAGCCGAACTCTACGAGCGATAGATGATCATCCCAATTTCCTTTAAAGTCTATTATACAAGCTCTTAACATGTCTTCTAATGTCTAAATGTTTTTCTTTCACTCATCATTCCTCGTCTGCTGCGAGGGTGATATGTCGTACTCATTCGCAATCGTGTACCCATGCATTCCTCGTAGACGCTTCTAGAAGTTTAATGTAAAGCGCGATCCCTATCGAAAATAATTGACACCGAACTCCGTGCCCTCAAAACAATCTCTTTCACATATAACCTTGCTTAACCGATCTAAGTTAAATCTTATTTTGATCGAAAAGTGTGTGTGATTTCGTCAATCGATCAACAATAACCCATATCTACGTCATAGCCTTTACGAGTTGTTTGGTGAGGCCAACCACAAAATCCATCGTAATATGTTCCCATTTCCATTCTGGAATTTCTAAAGGTTGTAGTAACCCACTCGGCCTCTGATGTTTTGCTTTCACTTTCTTACATGTCAGACACTTGGCAACACACTCTGCAACCTCTCGTTTCAAATTCGGCCACCAGAAGTGTTGTCGAAGATCTTGGTACATCTTAGTACTATCAAGGTGAATTGAATATCGTGAGCTATGAGCCTCATTCAAAATGTCTTCCTTAATCTCTAGCACTGGCGGTACCCAAATTCTGCTCTCAAATCTTAGTAGTCCCTCACTGTCTATTTTGAATCTCAGTTCAGTCCCTTCAGATATTTTCTTTTTCACTTTCTCACATTCTTCGTCCTAAAGTTGAGCTTCCTTAATTTTATCCAGTAAAGTTGTACCAGCTTGTATTTGGAACAGCTTCTCGTCTATCTCCATATGATACCTTACTTCCAATTCCAGCTTTTCCATTGCTAAAATTAGCTCCTCCTGAGCAGTCAACATCATTAATTTCTCCCGACCCTTTCTACTTAAGGCGTCGGCAACCACATTTGCCTTACCCGGATGGTATAGAATCTCACAATCATAGTCCTTAATTAATTCCAACCACCTTCTTTGGCGCATATTCAAATCTTTCTGTGTAAAAATATATTTCAGACTCTTGTGGTCTGTGTATATTTCACACTTCTCCCCATAAAGATAGTGTCTCCAGATCTTCAAAGCGAATACCACAGCGGTTAATTCTAAGTCATGGGTCGGATACCCTTTCTCATAGTCCTTCAATTATTGTGACGCATACGCAATGACCCTGCCGTTTTGCATAAGCACACAACTTAGTCCTTTATGCGATGCATCACTGTATACCACAAAATTTCCTATATCATCCGGAAGAGATAACATAGGTGTCGAACTCAACCTCTTCTTAAGTTCTTGGAAACTTTCCTCACACTTCTCCGTCCAAACGTATTTCACCGATTTCCTAGTCAAATTCGTCAACGGAGTCGCAATCTTGGAAAAGTCCTGAATGAATCTTCTATAATAACCTGTCAATCCGAGAAAACTTCTTACTTTCAACGGCGTCTTCGGCTGATCCCAGTTAATCACAGCGTCGACTTTGGAGGGATCTACTGAAATTCCGTCCTTATCAATCACATGTCCGAGAAATTATACTCTTTCAATCCAGAATTAACATTTCAAAAATTTAGCGTACAACTTCTCTCTTCTCAATGCCTCTAACGTTACTTTCAAATGCTCTACATGCTCTTCCTTGGTTTTCGAGTATACCTAAATGTCATCAATGAACACCACCACGAATTTATCCAAAAACGGTTTAAACACCCTGTTCATCAGGTCCATAAACGTTGCAGGAGCATTTGTTAGACCGACATCACCAAAAATTTGTAGTGACCATATCGAGTCCTAAATGCTTTCTTCGGAACATCCTCTGGCCTCACCTTTAACTGATGATAACCACTCCTCAAGTCTATCTTTGAAAAGTATCTCGCTCCTTTCAATTGATCAAACAGGTTGTCGATCCTCGGTAATGGATACCTATTCTTAATCGTGACCTTATTTAGTTCTCTATAGTCGATGCAGAGCCGCATTGTCCCGTCCTTCTTCTTTACAAATAACACTGGCGCTCCCCACGGCGATACGCTTGGTTGAATGTACTTCTTGTCTAGTAACTCTTGCAGTTGTACCATTAATTCTTTCATCTCTACTGGAGCCATCCGATACGGTGCCTTCGATATTGGAGCCGTTCTTGGCCCTAAATCGATCACAAACTCAATCTCTCTGTCTGGCGGGAGTCCTAGTAGATCATCTGGAAATACATCTAAGAAGTCCCTCACTATTGGTATCTCCTCTAGTTTCGGGTTCTCTTTACGACTGTCGACTATGTAAGCTAAATATCCTGCACAGCCTTGTCTTAACAGCTTCTTAGCCTACATCATCGTCAGACAACTCGCTTATCTAGGCGATTTGCTGCCAAAAAACATAACCTTTGATGGAGTCATAAGGTTAATATGCTTCTTTTGGCAATCAATTATAGCCCCGTAATTGAATAGCCAATCCATTCCCAAGATAACGTCAAATTCCCCAAGTTTGATAGGGATAAGGTCTACGTTCATAATGTTACCCTTAATATCAACCCTACAGTTCTTGTGTACATATTTAATAGGGATCACTTCTCTATTCGCAATTTCTATGTTTATGGGGTATTCTAACTCATCCTTAGGCAATTCTAAGTTCTTAGCAAAGTCATCGGATATAAATGAACAAGTAGCACCCAAATCAAATAATACATAAGCATTAACTTTATTGATCGGAATGATACCTGACACCACATCGCGAGACTGCACAACATCCTGCACTGTCATGTTAAATGTCCTGGCGGTCGGTCGGTTGGTTGCGGTTGGTCCCATGATAGTTAAAGCACTTCCACCACTGTTTCCCTTGTTCCCTCCTGATCCTGCCCCTCCAGATCCCTTCTTGGGATAGTCCCTTGCCAGATGGTCCTTTGAGACACAAGTGAAGCGAGCACCTTTTCTTTGGGTTAGATAAGTTAGGTGCTATGTGGCCTTCCTAACCACAATTGTAGCACACATTTTCCCTTCATGCAAACTCCTGGTGAGATTTTTCCACAGTCGGGCATGCTTGATTCTCTTCTTCCGACCTCCTTGCTTAATTTCCGATTTACGAGTTATCGACCACTTTCTCTCTCGATTATTACTACCTCCCGTGCTACTTCCACCAGTCTTGTTAATTCCTTCATTTTCACTCTTTTTTCTTCTTCTTGATCCCGATTATATTTAGTTACCGCATCACTTCCACCTTCAAATGAAGTATGGCCTTCTTCTAACACTCCAAAGAAAAGTGTTCAATTGGAACATTGACACCTTGCTATACAACTAGGGCTTCATCCACCTTTCAAAACGCTCTTGCCTTTCTCTCTCTCGTCAAGATGCACTTGATATGTGGCGAACTCGCCAACTCTGTTGAATCTTGCCGCATAGTCTGCTACTATGGACATATTCCCTATTTCAACTCTAAAACTAACCTCCATTTGGTTCTCATGAAATGGTCGAAAAATACATCTCAAGAACATCTCCTTGAATCTCTCCTGTGTTATCACACCTTCTCCTCCCCGGACTTTTGTTTTCCGCCACCAATAACTGGCTTTGGATTTTAGCATGAATGTTGCGTATGCGGTTTTCTGGTCTTCTCTTACTCTGGCGACATCAAACACCTTCTCCATCTCCATAACCCAGGTTTGAGCTTCTATCGGGTTCATGGAGCCTTTAAACTCTGGCGGTCCCACCGCCTTGAAATCCTTGAACGCAGTATTTGGTGGAGCTTGAGGTTGATTGTTAATTGCTCCAGCCAGTAAATTCACCAACTGCTGAACGGGGTCAACATTGGTGTTGTTGTTGTTGTTATTCGTTGACCCTTCCTGGGCTGGTCGACGATTTGATTTTCTTCTTGGCGGCATATTTCTGTTAAGAATATACACTTATTAAGTCTTTATTCAATCCCTTAAACATTTAAGGCTTAACTAAAACATTTAATCATAATCACTTAACACATTATATCAATAAACTCTGATATTTATTCAAATTGAAAGTTTTAACATCAAACGATAGCATCACTGCTATTTACATCGACTATCCCGAGATAAAGAATCTACAGGATTTAAAACATTAAAATATTCCTTTGTTCATAAACACATCGGAATTTACATCTTTAACTACCAGATAGATTTTCACATAATTAAACTAATCCCATCACTGCCTGTTAAGGTGCTGAATAGCCTTGCTACATTCCTCTTCTATTATGCGGGACATCATCCTGCGATCTAACATATACGATGGTAGTCCTTCGAACTAGATTGGGTATCTTATAACTCGATCCCGGGCCTCATCCATTGCATTTTGAAGTGTAGAGTATGTCTCCCCAAGCCTAGCCTTCTTCGCACGGCAATCCTCTTCTGCAAGATCAGCACGACGTGACTCTCTTACCCAGCCCTCCTCCTCGCTATAGGTCACTTTCTAAGCTCTCTTCGCCTCCTTCTTCAACTTCTCTATTTCTTCGGACTTCTCCTCGGTTTGACCCTTCTCGTGAACCAAATCCCACTCCACATTTCCCAAACATGTGTGAAGAGTCACAATCTCTCTATCCTTTTGCTCGATGGTAATCTGCTGAATAATCGTCCGCTCCTTCAGCTCCTGAACAGTGTCTCATAACTCTATGTTACGATCATAAAGCGCATCATACATCTCAACATCAATGGAGTTCAGTGGGAACTCCTCTTTATCCTCTTCTTCCTCAGGATCCTCCTCTGGATCAGTCTCAGGCTCATGCTTCTGACCAACAACATTAATCAATGGAGATGGCTCTCTCTGTACCAACTGCTCCCTGACGACATGAATGTCTCGGGGCTCCTCCTCTATAGGTACTCGGGGTTCCTCCTCCCCAGCTCGACTGGCTCCTCCAACATCCGACATCCTGACAACACAATTTTAAGTTTTAGTTACTAATCGATGCTCGCGAGCATATAAGTTATCACATAAGCACATAAAATCTTTTATTATCTTCAATGAATTAAGAAATTCATTTCTTAGAACTCGATAAGAGTTTACCACCACTATGTTCTCGATCTCCTATAAGGCTACTACCTAAGGTTGTTCCCCACCTAAGGTTCATAACCTACTTTTGATACCAACTCAGTGACACCCCAAATTGCAGGTACTTCAATTCCACGGGATTTGGTGTTCATCATACAAATATCATCTATCTATCTACCCATAATAAATGCAAACCATGCAATAGATAGAAATAAATCCTCTCCTTAAGGAGTTACATCATCGAAATTAAATACATAAATCCCAAAATATACTAACCTTAAATCTCAAATGTGGAAATATAAACAAATAATAGTCTTACACAACATTAACATAAGTCTGAAACATAAATACATAATCACATAAACAACAAGTCTTCATCACTTGTTAATCTTGCCCTTGCCTTTGCTAGTAGAAGGCTCGTCGGACCTTTCGTTCTCAACTGCAATGTTATTATTATACAAGACTGAGCACGATTGCCCACAAGTATAATAGTACAACAATAAAATAATAACATGCAAGTGAATCAAAAACTTCTGTAACAAGAAAACTCGGCTTTTGAATTAAGAATGAATAACAAGAATCAAAAGAACTTCTGAGGGTTATAAGACCTTGAACTATGTCCTAGGTTGTCAAGTGTTATACTTGAAACCTTTAACAGTCATAATACTATGGACTCTTCTTCTCGCACTTTAGGGGATCATGCCTTAGTACCATCATCGTGCACAATATCTTAACGCTAAAGCGTAAATAATCCCCTATTAAAGGGTTGTTCATCTCGTTTGACATCGTGAGTCCGCACTAAAGGAAGTTTGGTTTGATAAGCTCAATAAAAGTTCTAGAATTTATAACACTCATCAACTATGGACTAGTCGAATCAATAAGGGTTCGCTAGTCTTTCAAGGTTCAACAATAATTGATATTCAATTTTAATAATAAAATTTAAGATGTATACAATCGAATAAGTATTGTATAACAGGAATCATGCTTTTAAAGAAAGATAAGATCTAATATGAAATCGTGCCTTGAACAATAATAAACAAGATAAAATAATGAACTTGCTTTATATAAAGAATCAAGGTTTAGGAACTTGTCTCGTGTGTAGGCTAAACGATTACTACTTCCGTTCACCACAAGTCCTACACACATACTATATGTATTCAAGACATTCATTAGTTACATTTTCACTTAATTATTTAATGTAAACTCCACTTTATTTAACAAATCATTACCCTTCTAATTTAATTACTTAATTAAATTAGAATATTTTCATTCCTTACTATTATTACACTACACTAAATAAATTATTTCATAATAATTTCCATCGAATATTTATTTTATTCCATAAATATTTTAACTAAAATATTTATTTATTTTATAAATATTTTAATAATAATTTTCATCGAATATTTATTATACTCCATCAATATCTCAATTAAAATATTTATTTTATTTTATAAATATTTTAATAATAATTTCCATCGAATATTTATTTTATTCCATAAATATTCTCAATTAAAATATTTATTTATTTTATAAATATTTTAATAATAATTTTCATCGAATATTTATTTTACTCCATCAATATCTCAATTAAAATATTTATTTTATTTTATAAATATTTTAATAATAATTTCCATCGAATATTTATTTTATTCCATAAATATCTCAATTAAAATATTTATTTTATTTGATAAATATTTTAATTAATTATTTTATTTTTTATTTATTTTTATTTTTTTTTTTTTTTTTTTTTATGAAGTATAATTAATTTAGTTTGGTAACACTCACATAAAGCGGGTTACCTGAACTCGATTCTGCGATTCACACGTAACAAGGTTGGGCCAAAAAAATCTCCCAAGTTCACCCATATGTTCTCGTGAAGAACACAGAGAACATGACCATAACTTCCAATTTCCTTGTCCATATATTAATTTAAGCATACCCAAATACTATAATTCATATATGATCATTACCCAACCTTTCTAACATGATTTTAACAACTTAATTTATATAATTACTTGAATCAAAACACATAATTTCACTGTTCTTGATGTTCTTGAAAGTTTTGAAAACAAAACATAAAAATTAACACTACGAGTTCGTTATAACACCAAATCATCCATTCAAGTTTGTTTTCTTCATTTTAACATGCATAATTATATAAAAGTGTAAAATTTATGATATATACATATGATTGACGATTAAATTTACGTGTAAGGGCCATATGGCCATATTTCTATACTCTATAATTTTGTAGCAAACCATATACAACGATTTTCATGAAACCGATGTTATGGAACAATAATATATATAAGACAACACATTATAAAAACATCTTATCACATATATAAACACATAATTATTACTCTTTCCAACTACAGAGATTTTAACGAAACTTGAAAGCCATTTTCATGAAAACTTTAATAACGTAAAATAGAAACTGGGTTGAAGAGATTACCCAAAGCTTAGTGTAGATTTAGTAGGAGATGAATTCCTTCTCAAATTCTTCTTGACTCTCACAATTCTCTTAACAATTCTCTGAATTCTCTCTGACTCTCAAGTTAACTCTAAATTGCAAATACGTAAAATGGAGAAACCCGACCAGTAGCAGAAAATAAATCCAAGATAATGTTGAGGTCGATTAACCCATACGTTAATAACTCTCTCAACTTCCCTTAAAGCTCTGTTTGGTTATTCTTAAAGACTCAATCTAAATTAATTTAATTAATCCTTTATAATATAGTTTAATCGTGTCACATCTATTTAGGCAATTAATCCAACATCTTATTTAATTTAATTTAAATATCATATAATAATTTCTCATTAATTCATATAGTCATAAAATTAAATTTCTCATTTATTAATTATGTCAAATTATTAAATCTCTAATTAATTATAAAATTAATTAAAATAATATTAGGCTTATTAAATATTTCTTTTAATTCAATAAGCTCACATAATTACATACTTTGAATAATAAAATTCTCAACATTAATTTAATAAATATACCACATATAATTAAATTAATCTACCACAACTTCATGAATTAATTATTTAATCTAATAATTAAATCATCAAAAATATTTATTTAATCCAATAAATATTAAAATTAAATTAAAAATCTAAATTATCAAAATCTCAGAGGCACCCTTGATAGAAGAGCCTATTTTAGTAGTGGCCCCTATTGATGATGATGATGAGGTTGAGGTGGAGTCTGATCCGGAGGAGGAGCCCAAACCTATGATGGACTCCGACGAGGCTACTTTTGAGGATCGGATGTTAGGAGAGTATGAGGAACAAATTTTAGAGTTAGGGTGTAGAGTGGATGAGCTAGAGGCTGAGGCTAGGGAGAGGGAGTCTGCGTTCCAGAAGTTGAGGGACGAGGACCATCAGAGGCAACTAGTGATGCAGGAGATGGAGGTGGAAATTGCTCACCGTAAGGAGGCATTGATCCAGATGGGAGATTTATTTCACCGAGCGGTGGTGAGGAATGTTGAGGTGGCAGGAAAGCTAGAGGAATTAGAGCAGAAGGTTTTGAGTGAGAGGGCGAAGAAGGAGGCTCTCCGAACTTAGTTAGAGATGGAGGTGATGGATAGGATTCACTTTGAGGAGAAGTGGGAGGAAGCCAATGATAGGGCAGATGACCTAGAAGACGAATTGCGGTGTAAAAGAAGGAAGATGAACAAGATGGGCTATGCTCTACATGCGACCACCGGAGAGATTGATCGATGGGGTAAATCACTACCCAACGAAAGCAAGGACGTAATCCGACATACCATAAGCCAAGACATGGTGGTGCACATCACACAGAAGGAATATCAGAGCGCCGTGGAGCGTGGGATGTTAGATTAAGTCTAGAGGATGTAGACTAGTAGTTGTAATTTTTTTGGTTATGTTAAATATGTTGTTGTAATCTCAGTCTTTTGTGTAAGATGTGAGATAATGGTAAACCCCCAAACATCTGAAAAGTGTTAGAGGGGTAGTAAGTTAGTATGTCCCCGTCTTTTGTGATATTAGGGGATATGTATTATCATTTATAGCAGTATGCTAGAAAAGAACATGTGATGTAACCATTTGGCATATGAATATAAATGATCTTATTTCAGAAACGTGTTATAAACCTGTAGTTCTTTTCTATTGAGAGATGTCTAAATATGATAATTAGATAATAAAATGGAAAATTTTGTGATGCAGAAAATGCCGCCCAGACGTAGAATATCTGTCCCAGAAGAGTCATTTAATGATGAGAGAGGTCCAGTAGATCCGATACAGAAACTGGTAGATTTATTGGGAGAAACTCTAAAGGGAAGAAATGAACCCATACCACCTGTTCCCCAAGCTGTCCCTGTAACAACCTTCAAAGATTTTAAGAGCATAGGACCCCCAGAGTTCACGGGAACCACTGACCTAATAGTTGAGCAAACCTGGATCAAGGAGATCGAGAAGACCTTCACTATAGCTCGCGTGGGTGAAGACCAGAAGACAGTATTTGCCACATACATGATGAGGGGTGAGGCAAACTATTGGTGTGAAACTAACCAGAAGAGAGCGGGAGAAGGAATGATAACATGGGAGAGTTTTACGACGCTGTTTTTCGAGAATTATTTTTCGAAGAGTATGAAGAGTAGGATGGAAGTGAAGTTCCTAGAGTTAAAGCAAGGAGATATGACGGTGGCGTAATACGCTGCTAAGTTCAATGAACTAGCGCGATTTGCGGAGCACCAAGTTGTGGATAAGGAAAGAAAGGTGAGATGCTTCGAGAAAGGGTTGAAGCTGTGGTTGTATAATAAGGTATCAGTCTTCCAGATTGATTCCTTTACGACATTGTTAGAGAAGGCAATCATTGCGGAAGGTGGAAGTGAGGCCTTAAGTCTATATCATAAGGAGAAGAAGAACAAAAACACTGGTAGTGATCATCGTGGAGGAAGCAGCAGTGGAGGAAGTAACTCCGAAAAGAGGAAATGGGAGAATAACAACAACAAAACAATAACCAAGGTGGGAGTCACCAGGGAAACTTCAAGAAGAGGACCAAAGCTTGAAACAAATGTGGAAGAAGTCATCAGGGAGAAGGCTGGAAAAGGAAAAGCACTTGCTGTAATTGCGGCCAAGAGGGGCACATATCGCCAAATTGCCCAAAGCCAAAGAAGATCAGAGGATGTTTTGCTTGTGGATCAACAGAGCACCAGATAAAGGATTGCTCGAAGAAAGGAAGCGGTGGAGCTGATGGAAGCCAGGGAGGAGGAAGTAAGTTAATGATTGGTGGACCTACGCAACCTAACCGATCGATCACTCGAACCTTTAACATGACCATCTAGGACGCCGTAGCTGTAAAGGACGTGGTGTTAGGTATAATCCCAATCAATAATATAAATGCTTATGTATTATTTGATTCGTTTGCCACCTGTTCCTTTGTATCTGAAGAATTTGCTAGTAAACTTAGTACACCCCGAGAACGTTTAGAAAATCTTTTGAACATAGAAGTTGCAAATAAGGAAATAATCCCTGTAGAATACATCTATCGAAATTATCGCGTAAACATTAGAGAACATGAACTGAGCGTAGACTTGATTCCTATTAGACTAGGAGAATTCGACGTAATACTGGGGATGGATTGGTTATATAACCATGCAGTAGTAATTTACTGTCAGAACAAGTGTGTGAACCTTTAGACTCCAAGTAAGTCTAAGGTAGTGTTTTATGGTAGCTTATCGCTTAAGCAATCGTGTTGCGTTACGATGATGCAGGCCAAGAAATTGTTAAAGAAAGGATGTGTAGGTTATTTAGCTTACATCGTGGATACTCGGAAAAAAGGAGTAGAGATTAAAGATATACCCGTAGTGAGTAAATTTCAGGATGTGTTTTCGGATGATCTGTGTGGCCTTCCGCCAGACAGAGAAATCGAATTCGTAATATACTTAGTATTAGGAGCGACACCGATTTTAAAAGCTCCATATCGCATGGTGCCAGTAGAAATGAAGGAATTAATGATACAACTTCAAGAGTTATTGGATAAGGGTTACATTCGACCGAGTGTGTCTCCTTGGGGAGCACCAATGTTATTCGTTAAGAAAAATGACGGATTGATGAGGCTCTATATCGATTATCGAGAATTGAAAAGAGTAACGATCAAGAATAGATATCCACTACCGAGGATAGATGACTTATTTGATCAACTAAAGGGAGCGAAGTGTTTCTCGAAGATTGACCTACGGACGGGATATCATCAACTGAAAGTACGGGATGAGGACATACCAAAGACTACGTTTAGAACCCGTTATGGACATTACGAATTTTTGGTAATGTCATTCGATTTAACTAATGCTCTGGCAGCATTCATGGACTTGATGAATCGAGTTTTCAAGCCATACTTGGATAAATTCGTAGTAGTTTTCATCGACGATATTTTGATCTACTCAAAGACGGAGGAAGAACACGTCAAACATCTAAAGATTATTTTGGAGGCACTACGAAAGGAGAAGATGTATGCAAAATTTTCTAAGTGCGAATTCTGGATGAAGAAGGTTCAATTCTTAAGCCACGTGGTGGATGAGAATGGAATCTCAGTAGACCCCGAGAAGGTCGAAGCAGTAAGTAATTGGGAACAACTAAGAACCCCGACGCAGGTTTGAAGTGTCTTAGGGTTAGCTGGGTACTATCGAAGATTTATCCAGGATTTTTCTAAGATAGCAACCCCGTTGACTAATATGACGAGGAAGACGGTAAAATTTGTATGGATCGACAAATCCGAAGAATGTTTCCAAGAGTTAAAGAAGAGATTAAGCGAGGCACCGGTATTATCATTACCAGATGATACGGCAAGATTTGTGGTGTATAGTGATGTGTCACATAGAGAACTGGGATGTGTGCTAATGAAACATGGCAAAGTTATTGCGTATGCGTCACGATAATTGAAGGATTACGAAAAACGATACCCTACTCATGACTTAGAGTTAGAGGTAGTAGTTTTTATATTAAAGATATGGAGACATTACTTGTATGGAGAGATATGTGAGATATACACGGACCACAAAAGTCTAAAATATATCTTCACACAGAAGGAGTTGAATATGCATCAGAGAAGGTGGTTAGAATTAATCAAAGATTATGACTGTGATATTCTTTATCACCCGGGGAAAGCAAACGTGAGTTCTTAAGCCTACCGAAAGGTGAAAGGAAGGGAGAAATTGTTTCAACTGACAACTCAGGAGGACCTAATAAGAGATATGGAGAAGTTAGAAATAGAGGTAAAGGGACCCAAGAGGTCTGAAGAGAAGTTATTTATAATGGAAGCTTGTTCGACATTGTTGGATAAAGTAAAAGGAACCCAGGAGAAAGATGAAGAATGTAAAAAAAAAATCAGAAAGAAGATCATGAAAAATGAGGTAGAAAAATTTCGAATAGATAAAGACGATATCTTAAGATTTAAAGGGAGAGTGTGGGTATCGGAAATGGCCGAGTTAAGAGAGGAGATTTTGTATGAGGCACATAATTCGACATATTCCGTTCATCCGGGAGGCACAAAGATGTACCAGGACTTAAAGCAACATTTTTGGTGGCCAAATTTGAAACGAGAAATTGCAGAGTACGTTAGTAGGTGTCTTACGTGTCAACGCGTAAAAGCAGAGCATCAGCGACCGAGTGGTTTATTACAACTGTTGGAAATACCAGAGTGGAAATGAGAGCATATCACGATGGATTTCGTGGTAGGACTTCCAGTCACGCAGAAAGGTTTGGATGCCATTTGGGTTATCGTGGATCGACTTACGAAGACCGCACATTTTCTACCTATTAAGATCCGCTACAATTTAAATCAATTAGCGAGTCTGTATGTAAAGGGAATTATTTCACGACATGGAGTGCCGGTGTCGATTGTTTCTGACTGAGACCCGCGTTTCACGTCAAAATTCTGGAAGAGCTTGCAAGAGAGGATGGGAACACAGTTACGATTAAGTACTGCTTATCATCCTCAGACAGACGGACAAAGTGAGCGAACAATACAAACGTTAGAGGACATGCTTAGGACTTGCGTGATGGACTTCAAGGGAAATTGGGATGACCACCTACCCTTAGTCGAATTTGCATATAATAATAGTTACCATGTGAGTATCGGCATGCCACCGTATGAAGCTCTTTACGGAAGGAAGTGCAGAACGCCATTATGTTGGGACGAAGTCGGAGAACGACGAATACTCGGACCAGAGTTAGTACAACAAACCGTAGACGTGGTTGCAGTAATAAGAGCCAGACTAGTAGCAACTCAAGATCGCTAGAAGAAGTACGCAGACTTGCATCGGCAAGACCGAGATTTTGAAGTCGGGATTTTTGTAATCTTAAGGGTATCTCCGTGGAAGGGAAAGATCCGTTTAGGCAAGAAAGGAAAACTGAGTCCAAGATTCGTAGGACCGTTTGAGCTACTAAAGTGAGTGGGCGAAGTTGCATATAAAGTTTCACTACCACCTGAGTTGGAGCACATCCATAACGTGTTTCACATATCCGTGTTGCATTCGTACAAGCCTGACTACAAACACGTGATTTCTTATGAACATATTCAAGTGGAGAAGAATTTAGCGTACGAAGAAATTCTTGTCCAAATTCTTGATAGGAAAAAGTAAACCTTAAGGAATAAAGTTATTTCTTCTGTAAAAGTACTTAAGCGTAACCACGATGTCGAGGAGGCAACGTGGGAGTTAGAAGATAGGATGATGAGGGATTATCCCCATCTATTTGTGTAACCTTGTAGAAATTCTGGGATGAAATTTTTATAGGGGGGGAGGATGTAATACCCGAGAATTTCCACGTATTATTAAATGAATATATTAATGAAAATAAAATTTTTATGAATATAAGTGTTATTATTTTGTGAGTCAGTTAAATCGATTGATCCATATTAGATTGATGCGTATTAAGAAATGTGAAGTGTCAATGAGAATTGTGAAATGCCTTGTGTGGCATATTGCAAAACGAGGAAATCCATTAAGCAGATTAAAACGAGAATTTAGAAGATTAATCATGTTGATAATGTGATTTCATATGTGTAATCAATACGCTCGTAGAATTATATTAACACTTTTGTGAACATCAATTCATGTTGTATAAAATGAGTTTAGCAATGAAAATTGGCACGGGCTGAAGCTAAACCGATCTTAGCATCTTTGTCGAGACGCAATAGCAAGCTACAAATCTCGGAGTACAAAATGGCAGTAATGCCATGATGTGGTCGATTGGAGAAAATTCATTCTTCTACTTTGGAAATTAAATGGTACAATTATGTGATATGTGTGACATTTCTAAACCATGAAATAAAATACGTTATGTTTGACGAAGGGATTATTAAGTAAACCATAATTGATAGTAATTAATTTGGATAGAATATTGATTACTTAGTAATTAACTAATAATACGTGATTTTTATTAATTGCAATATATCTATAAATATAATGAGAATTATATAGATAATTAATGATTATGGAAATCCATAAATACATTAATCAATGATGATTGGATTAATTAATATTGGTGTTAACTAATCAAAGAAGTGCATAATTTATTTATTTGACATAAATAAATAAGTTATTAATATAGTAATATTAGATTAACGGTTATGTGCAGGTGAGCAATAATACAACTATACTATATAGTGTAGTGTGACTGCATTATTTTATTGTGTATATTTAATGTACATGGACTATATGATGTGAGTGTATAATTAATCCCTAAATTCCTAATATGGTAACAATTGTACATTAAGATTTCATTGTGGGAATTAGTAGACCAAACCAAGCCTAGATAACAAGATTACTGAGATTTTCATTTTTGTCCCAAAATGAGTGGCACAAGTACATAAACAGTAGCTGAAATGGAAACACGTATAAACCAAAAAGGCTAAGGCCTATTTCTTCTTCCAAGCTCCTAGCTAATGATCATTGGGGGGGGTGGTGTTCATGATGCAAATCAACAACAAATTACCAACTCTTTCTTAACCTTCATGCAATCCAATAATCCACGAGTTTGATTTAATGGGGAAATGCAATGTCTGGTTTTATATTTTTCTATAAATATAAGCTACAAATTCAGTTTTTGTGTTGCTAAGAGAGTGGTCTGAGAAATCTAAGTGAAGGATTCAAGTGGCTGAGCAATTGTAGAAGTTTATTCAGTGTGTAGGAAGTCCAACAAGGTATAATTTTTATCTATGTTCTTGAGATGGGTTTGTTTGATTCTTGAAATTTCTTGAATTCATTTGTTAATTGATATGAGTAAACATGTTATAAGGTGTTTAGGAAGTTTACTACCATGTATGAACACTTTAATAGTGGCTTGGAACATGTTTAAGTCAAGGGAAATCAAGTTAGTTAAGACTTTGCAAAATAGAGTCTGCATACACTTTTCGAACTGGTCACAGCACTTGGCAAGCAGCAACTACCATTATTGTACTAAGGCGCAACGTAGCTACGCCGGTTCCTGAGTTCAGTTTTGAGCTTCTATTTTGCAATCTATTATAGTACTATGACTTATAATAGCATGCGAGCATGTGTAAGGGATATATATCGAGATATAAACCTAATGTGGGCATGTTTTACTAGATTAGCATGATTAATGAAAGCATATGGTTTAGATGGAAATTAGAACTTTGAGTTTTGGAAACGAACTACGTTCTGCAGATTTGAGATTACTATACTAGGATTCGAAAGTGTTGATTTATTAACGTGGATAAACTACGCTTGAGGTAAATTCCCTAAACTTACTCTAATTATTATTGAGCGAGTTTCCTTGAACTTCACTCTTGATTGTGCAAGTTCCTTGAACCCTACTTTTAAACTTATCCGGTGAATGTAAGTTATCCCGCTTATTCGTTCAATCGAGCTAGTATGCTTAAATTCTTGTGAAAGTTATTATTCATATTGAACTTAGTATTCTTATTGAATATTGTGAAAGAGTTGATGCCATTTGATTCGGCTAGACTATATGCATGTTTATAAAGGCTGTCCAAACCAATTAATTGGTGCGAAAATCTTAAAAACTGAGTTGGACAACCCTTTTGGTAAGGGGAGTGTATGTCGTTGGAAACCCCAACACATGATTGAATATTATGGTGGTGTTATGCATAACGTAAAGTATTGTAGACTGATCATCTATAGTACTTGATATTTTTAGGTTATCAGTTTTAATATTGGTAACTCTAGTGGAAGTTCAATAGTCCTTAGTGACTACTCAGTATAAATTGTTTATTCAGTTGGATACATTGATAGTCGTTGAATTCATGTATCTCTGTTGATTTATATTAAATTATCATTCTTATTTCAAGAATTATTGATATTCATTACTCATGATATATATTATTCAGAAACTCTGAACTATCTTAGAGACGATACGTCGTTATTTCAAACTCGTATATGAAACTCTTTACCCTTGTTGTATATTACTTGCTGGGCAATTTGTGCTCATCCATGCTTATTTAAAACCTTTCAGTTAATGAGGAACAAGGAGGTGTTTTTGGAACAGACAAGGGCAAGGGCAAGGCTACCGACTAGCTTGTTCCTTTTATGTTTAAGACTAATATGTTGTATTAAGACTATTTTCAGACTATGTTTAAACTTAAGTAGGATTATGTAATAGGTCTTTATTCGCTACTATTATGTAATCTATTAAGTACTGTAGGTTACGAGACTTGGGGGAATAATTATAATAAATCATTGTATATTATTCTAAATTTAGATTTTTCGTTGTGAATGTATGATTTTAGTTATTATGGTGTTACCATGAGAATGTGACAAACCGAATTCGAGTGACCAAGTGGAGGCCCGAATTTGGGGGCGTCACACTTCTCGATGCTACGTTGGAGTTATCGTCAACGGTTTACACTGCTAAGCATTCTGACTTTTGTTGAAGTAATTTTCAATGGCTTACATCACCGGATCTTTCCGATGCTACGTTGGAGTTATCGTCAATTTTTTACAATGTCAATCATTCTGACCTTCGTTGAAATGGTTTTCAACAGATTACATCACCGGATCTTTCCCGATGCTACGCTGGAGTTGTCGCAAATAGTTTACACTGTCAAGCATTCTGACCTTCATTGAAGAAGTTTTCAACGGCTTACATCACAAGATCTTTCCCGAAGCTACGCTGGAGTTGTCGCCAATGGTTTACACTGTCAAGCATTCTAACCTTCGTTGAAATGGTTTTCAATGGCTTATATCACCGGATCTTTCCCGATGCTACGCCGGAGTTGTCGCCAACGGTTTACATGCCTGATATCTTTGTTGGGGATATATTTTTAATGAATTATACCCCTAAACAAATCTGGATATTTTGACGCATTCTAGACCAATGGTTCATGACACCAGAGCTTCCCGATGTTATGATAAGGGCCGTTTTCAACAATCTCCATCATTGTCTTTTTAATCCCCACATCAGGGTTAATACCAATAACTTACATATAGATCAAAAGTTGGTATTTGAATTTAGGGTTTCAAGGCCCTTTCTGCTCAATCGCATAGAACCCTTTTTCCTAATTCAACTTTTCAGCTTCTGGGAACTTCGTTGTAACTCAAATTTAATCGAGCCGGAGGGGATGGGGACCACCTTGGGTGGCCACAGGTAGATCCGCGGCTGTCGCAGGTGGACCTGCGGCTCCCATTGGGTATATTTATTCCCCTCGTTCCTTTCATAAGTCATTTTCAAGTTGAAACATATAGAAAATATGAAAATTCTTCTTTGGAGCTACTGAGTTCGGGCTGCTTTCTACAAAATCGGTCATCGTACAAATGTTCTGCACTACTCTGGTAACATTTACTTGTTTTCTTTTCAAGTTTTGACAGTTAGAACGTTAGATTTCCTATAGAATGTTTCTAAACACAATATAGTGAATATGCATGCTTATATAACTTGATAAAAATGATTAGACTTAGTAAATGCTTATATTTTACTATGCTGAACATATTGATGTGAAAAAAAACTGACTTCTGATATTGTTATTTGGCACCCTTTTTTGTTAGTTTATATTATGTTTGTAAGATTCATGAATGCAATCAAAAATTGCACAAAATAAGCAGAAGCATGAAAAAACAGAGTTTTAAAATTTTACAAACCATATACCCGGATCATCCTTTATGCATAATTATTAATTAAACGAAAAGATAAAGAACAAGAATTATACCCTTGAAGATTCTGGCTTCCTCAGGTATAAGTTCACCTCTAATCCTTTTCGCGTTCAAATTGAATCCACTAGGTTTGGTTCCTTCCTTTGATCAATGTTAGCCACCCAAGTGTTTGGCCTCTAGAGGTGATCCACCAAGGAAGAAGAGAGATTCAAGAAGATGGGTATTTGGCAAAATCCTAGTTTTTCTATCTCCCATAGAAAAAGGTGTACTCTCCCAACTATTGGAATTACGTATTCACGTGTTTTTGTGAAAATATCAACCACCCTCACCCCTAATAAGACTACTCTTATTTATAGATGTGGGCAACCCTCCTTAACAATTAAGGAATTGAGTTTTATTTTAATTAATTAAACTCCTTTAATTAATTATGCTCCCAATCTTATTAGGAATAATTAGTTAATTTTTTTTTAATTAATTAGCCTCCTAGTAAGTTATTAGGAATAAATGAGAGTAATTTTATTAATTAATTCCCAAACTCCTTTAGGAAGTAAATAATAATAATAATAGTAATAATAATAATAAGACTCATCTTATTAATTTATATTTAATATTTCCAAAATATTAAATAATAAATATTAAGCTATTTAATTTATTCTATCACCATAGATTAAATTAAATATACTTAACTTATTATTACAATTATGTCATTAACTTCTTAAATAATTATTCTTCCTTTTATGGTGTGACCCTTTAGGTTCTCCATATTAAACTGGTTGTGAATAAATCAATTAAAATAATTCTAATCTTATTTAAATATATAAATTAAACTATTAATTTATTTAAATAAATAATATTTATTCTACAATAGGGATAAGCCTCCCTAGTGATTAACGACTTTTTAGATAATATAGATTTTAACATTAATCATAAAAGAACCTTTGAGTAAATAGTTACTGTACAATTCAATCCTTCCACCATACAATGTCCCAATTAAATATAAGACATGGAATTACTGTCAAGTCTTATTTTATTTAATTATGTGTTTCGATTCATAAATGCACAACATCAAATATGACATTTCTCTTCTTTTACTAGAAGCAGTAGATTCTTTATTGATCATACATTATCTCCATGTACGACTTATTATACCCAAGCATACCCTTTGATATATCCTAAGGGTTTTAAGGAATAAGTCAAAGTATAATACTATGATGATCTCAAGTCCAAGGATCATTTGTACTACTATCACTATATGAATTCCTTTTGACAGACAAGTAAAACTCTATTATGTATTCCTTAGTGAGCCACGTTCAGTGAACTTATTCTCTAATAAGCACCCACATACTTACTTTAGTGTCTCCACACAAATGATCACGAGATCAATCATCCTCATCCAATGAGCAAACAACATATATACCAATCTATCCGGATTCATTAATCCCCAATTTAGTAATCCAATGATTAGGAACTATTTTAGTTTTAAGCTTTCTAAGAATTTAGATCTCATTAGAATGATCATCATCATTATTCTAAAAGCATTGCTTAAAACTTTGGGTTTATCACATATTATAAAGCAACATCATATAGATAATTAAAAGCCTTTAATAAATTAATACTTTTTATTAATAAATGAATAAGATTGTTACAAAGTATATGCTTTATCATCAAACATGATTGGCTTGTATGCATACTACTTTCAATCTCCCACTTGCACTAAAGCCAATCGTCATGGTATCTCATACCCTTCTTCTCTAAGTGACAATTATCATGTTGTTGGATAAGCTTTAGTTAATGGATATGTAATGTTGTTCTATAGAGTCCACTATCTCTATAATGATTTGTCATCTTTCAATGATTCCTATAATCAAATGAAAATGCCACAACACATGTTTAGATCCAAGATGAGACTTAGGAACTATTCCTAGTTCTGTAATGAACCTTTCATCTAAACAATCAACTTGCAGCTTCATTTCAGCTATATACTTTGTCTTTATCACTAAACCAACAACTCTTTGCTGTTTGAAATCTTTCAAATTCACTGCACCACTATTCAAGGTAACCCTTTACCTTAAAGTGGAATTTCTGTCGTCTTGGTCTGTTTGAAAAACTCGAGTCTGTTAAGCCCTCTAGTTTTAATTTAGAGTCACCATATATTTTAATCACATCCTTAGTGTCGGTTAAGTACTTTAAGATGTTTTTCGTTGTCTTACAATGATCTTCTCTAGAATGTGATCGATAATCATCAGGTCTCATATATTTCATTGTATACATGATTTTCACTCATGCGATCTCTCTTTTTAGGAGTCTATGGGGACTATTAAGAGAGATACACTCCACGACTCATCAACCTGAGACATCTCTTGGAGTTTGTCATGCTAAACGACTTTAGCATCAAATGAATATACGTTTCTTGGGTTAAGTCGAGCATCCTCTTAAATCTATCTATATAGATTTGTATCCCCAATTATGATAATCTTCCCAAATCATTCATGGAGGAATGTTTAGATAACTTTATCTTTATTGATTGTAGAATTAGTATGTCATTCCTTATCCGTAGTATATCAACATATAATACTAGGAATGTCACGGCACTGCCACTAACCCTTTTGTACACACTAGGTTCATTCTTGTTTTTGATAAAATCAAACTCTTTTGATTATCTTATCAAAATTAATGTTCCATTTTTGAGAAGCTTGCTTCAATCCATTTCTCTGAGTGTCTACAACTCTTACCTCATCGTATGTAACTGGATCATCATCTTCTATGATGCGTACCTCATTATCATCATCTATGATGAATCCATACCTACCAGGTATATATATTCGGTACTATTATAGATTTATAATTCAGTTGTGGTACAATAGGTCTATCTACAGGTTCCTCTTATTTGACTTATAGTGTTTTGTGGTTCTTGAACTCTTCAAGATCTATTATCCTACCACTAGCTCCTTCAATGATAAACACCTTTATCTTAGAATGTAGCATGTTTCGCAGCAAACTCCTTTTGCTAAGTAGGATTACAGAACATATACCCTAAACTTACTTTAGGATGTCTCACAAATCTGTACTTGTCAAATCTTGTCCCAAGTTTATCCTTGAAACCTTTTCACATAAGCTGGACAACCCCTTATCTTAACATACTTAAAATTAGGAATCCTTCATGTCCATAACTTTTATGGAGTCTTGTGGTCTGATTTTGAGGTTACCTTTTTCGTAGATATGCAACCATTTCTAGGATATTACCCCAAAAGGATACTAAATGTCAGTAAAATCATTATGGACCGCACCATGTCCAACAAGGTACGATTTTTTTCTTTTAGATACATCAATCAATTATTGCGTATCAGGAGGCTTCCATTGTGAGAAAACCATTTGAGATGATCTATAAACTCATTGCACAAGTATTCATTCCTCGATCTTATCAAAGAATTCTAATACTTTTCAATTAGTTTCACTTTTAAATTCTTTGAACCTTACAAATAATTCACACTTATATTTCATCAAATACAAATATTCAACCCTTTGAATAACCATCTCCTTTTCTTTATACTAGTTTATTCAATTTAAAAAATAATTTTTCACTTAAGTCAAGTATACAAAATCCATTAAGTAATATTTCAGTTCTATACAAAACATTATTATTATAAATAGAACAACAATTGTTCTTAAATATAATATCAAAGATTTCATTGTCCAACAACAAAATAAAAATAATATTTCTTACAAGAACTGGAATACGATAACAACTTATTGACTTAATAGATTTGCCCGTAGGCATTGTTAAACTATAAGTTTCTAAAGCTAATGTACAACCTTTGCTTCATTTATGATTACTTATCTTTGTTTAGCTTTCTACTTCTGTTTGGTCCCTTCATTAATCTATATTTATGATAACCAAAGACGGTATCCAATACCCAAGTAGAACCTTGACTTAAAGAAAAAATTTATTTCAATCATGAACAAAAACTATATTTTTAACTGAAGCTTCACTAAGCTTCTTTGGTTAGCCTCTGCAACATGTTTCTCACAGTTTCTTTTCCAGTGACCAGACTTATTGGAATGGAAGCAAACTCCTTTGCTATCTATATCAGTTTTGTTCTTATTATCCTTTATTTTTGCCTTTCTATTTAACTTCTTAGAATCGTTCTTCTTTTCAAAAGATCCTTTGGCCCCTACCAGTAAGACTTGGTCTTTCTTGGTTGGAAAGTGACTCTCAACATTTTTTCAACATGTTAAGCAAGTTAGCAAGCATGATGCATTGAGCCAACTGTGCATTATCTTGCCACTTTCTAAAAGTAGCAATCTCTTCCTCAAAGGCATTGTTTGCAACCATTGCAGGAAAGACATATTGAGGACATAAGATAACTTTTCAGTCATGAGAACTATTCTCAAATTCCTTAACCAATCCGAGTAATTTAGTCCGGTTAATTAACATCTAATATATTTCGCAGTGATAGTAATTTAGACATTGTAAAATTCTATAAATGAATTTATTCTTAAGAACATTTTAGCATACATTCTTTTATTAATTACCAAAATAATTTAGGTCATATTTTAAATTGGTATCTCCCACTATTTTCATCAAACTATATTACCCTCACTTATATAGTTCGGCAAAATCTAATTAAAGATTTGCTAGTGAAAATAAGGATCCCATTTTAAATGTATATAGCCTTGTGGTGACACAACAAACTATATATAAATAAATAGGTGGATAACTCTTGTCAATTACATCATCATGTAACTCCTTTTATTTTGCCTCTTAGATTATTTTGATCAAGTGGTGGCACATCCGAATCAAAATTATCTAACTTAAGTCCAACCTAGTACTCCATATATTCAAAAAAGAAAAATATTGTTCTTGTGGTGACACAACAAAACAACATTGTTCAATTTTCTTTATAAGCATCAAATGTGATAAAATTAACATCTCAAAAAATTAAGATAAGCCTTGTGGTGACACAACAAACTTATAATAATTAATTGATACCCTATTATTTTTTATCATGCTAGAAGGCGACGTTCGATATTCCAAATATCTTTGAACGCTTAGGACTTAATATAAAATCTTTGAGGGATTTGTTATTATTTGTCTCATCTTGTTTAGCGCGCATGCACACACACACACACACACATATATATATATATATAATACTATATTCTACCCGGATTGATAATGGACTTTATTCTAGTTTGTTCACTAGAGTCACCAAGTGAACCAAAAGGTCAAACCTAGGGTGCAAGAATTAATATTTAAATAAAACTATTACATTTAAACACGAGCTCCATTACAAACGGGTCTTCAAGTGCTCCTTGCTCCTTGATCTCCAATTTTTCAAAATTAATTCTAACTATTCCTATTATGAAACTATTTAAAATAAATAGAAACCTTGATCAGTAGTCAAGGGGAAGTACATATGAGGGAGTTAGAATTTTCATTAAGAAAGAATTAGAGAAGACGAGGTACGCATACCCTATTTAATAAAACTCATACATTCATGCATCCAACTAAAATAAAATTCAATCACATTGGTCAATAGTTCATAATCAATCCCATTTATTCCTATCACTATAGATTAAATTAAATATACTTAACTTATTATTATGATTATGCCACTAACTTCTTAAATAATTATTATTCCTTTTATGGTGCGACCCTTTAGGTTCTCTATATTAAACCGGTTGTCAATAAATCAATTAGAATAATTCTAATCTTATTTAAATAAATAAATTAATTTATTAATTTATTTAAATAAATAATATTTATTCTACAATAGGTATAAGTCTCCCTAGCGATTAATGACTTTCCAGATAATATAGATTTCAACATTAATCATAAAAGAATATTTGAGTAAATAGTTACCGTACAATTCAATCTTTCCACTATATAATGTCCCAATTAAATAAAAGACATGGACGTATTGTCAAGTCTTATTTATTTAATTATATGTTTTTCAATTCATAAATGCACAACACCAAATAATGCAAATTAGAAATTCCTTTCTAATCTCATTCTGTCTTGCCTAATGACTACCGGGTTGTCATTTATCGAATCACATAGGACATTTCTGTTCTTTTACTGGAAGCAGTAGATTCTTTATTGATCATACATTATCTCCATGTACGACTTATTAAACCCATGCATACCCTTTGATATACCCTAAGGGTCTTAAGGAATAAGTCAAAGTATATTCATCATACACAAGATACTATGATGATCTCAAGTCCAAGGATCACTTGTAATACTATCACTACAGAAATTCCTATTGACAGACAAGTAAAACTTTATTAGGTATTCCTTAGCGAGTCACGTTCAGTGAACTTATTCTCTATTAAGCACCTACATATTTGCTTTAATGTCTCAACACAAATGATCATGAGATCAATCATTCTCATCCAATGAGCAAGCAACATATGTACCAATCTATCCGGATTCACAAATCCCCAATTTAGTAATCCAACGATTGGGAACTATTTTAGTTTTAAGCTTTCTAAGAATTTATATCTCATTAGAATGATCATCATCATTATTCTAAATACATTGCTTAAAACTATGGGTTTATCACATATTATGAAGCAGCATCACGTAGATAATTAAAAGCCTTTAATAAATTAATAATTTTTATTAATAAATGAATAAGATTGTTACAAAGTATATGCTTTATTATCAAACATGATTGGCTTGTATGCATACTACTTTCACTTTATTCATCCTGTTTGAGGACAAATGAGCACAGGTTTTTCAAAAAAATGCACATGCTAATTTGGCTACCATTGTGACTTACTTTTAATGTTTAATATCTATAACTTTGACATTGAGTTGGTGTGCTACTGAATGGCCACCTAGTCATGCCTATGTGCATGTGGACAGTCCATTTTACAAAAGAGACTGGCAAAAAATTTTCACAAGTCTGGGCATTTAATGGGCATGCAATTTTAACTCTACTAGGGATGTATGTCAAATTAATGCATGTATTAGGACTTAGGCTATGCATGAAGCAATGATTTAAATTTAATAAGCTTTAAGTTTAAAACTTACCTCACCCTTTCTGAGGTAATTTGGATATTTTTGTTCAGGTTATGGATTTAGATAGACCGAGTAGCTCTCGCACGATCTCCGCAGGTGTGAGGAGGAGAGCCTCTGATGTTCCTCGACCTCATCCAGTTCAACAGCCTCATTGGTTAACTGAGTCAGTTATTCATCCTATCCAGGTTGATAGGCCAGATTCTGTAGATGAGGAGGATGATGTTCCTATTGAGGACCCAGCTCCTTCTGCTTCCATTCCCCACTGGGAGCTTCCAGCTATTAATGTGATGATTCCATATTTTATGGATGATTGGAGTCGTCATCCCTCGATCTACCTTTATGCGAACGAGGTAATAGCCATTTTCATTTTTACCTTTCTTCTCTTCCCACTTCAGGGGGCAAGGGTTTGATCTTGATTTTGAACTTGATGCAGGTTCCCATCTTTACTCAGCCTAGGGGGAAATGGTTTAGCATTCACTCCTTGTACCATACCCTTCATCTGGAGTATCAAGCCATCGTCCATTCTTGGGGTTTGTGAGGCCTTCTTTTCCATTCCTCCTCGTTATTGCCCCTGGGGTTATCTAAGGGCTTTATCCAAGCGATGGTTCCACCAGACTCAGTCTCTCCATTTATTAGACTGTGAGATAATGATGAGACCGATAGACTGTCGGTTAATCACGAGGTTGGAGTTTACAAGGGCATCAGTGCCTTTGGTGGCTGATATTTCACCAGCTGCAATTCGATCCCTTTTGGGAGTTCCTGCAATGGCCCTCAAGGGTCGGATCGTCCGCTCTAGCCCCTTGAGTGTGGATGCCACGAGTGGGGCTTTGACTGAGCCTCTGCCTGATTATAAGAGGGTTAGAGATGGCATTCTTCGGCGGCTATTCTTGATCATCAGTAGGAGTTGTTTCCTAGTGGACAACTCCTCGGCGGTCTCTTTTTCTTTAGTCAGTGCCACGCGTGATGTGGATCACATCAGGGATTTTGACTGGGGCTCATTCACCTTTGCCTATTTTCTTCGTGGGATGCGTCCAAGTTAGGGGCAAGTCAGTCCTTTTTGATAAGAGAGCTATAAATGTCTGCTTTCAGATGCCGAACTACGATAGAGATTACTTAGCAGACGATGTGTGCAACTATGATTTAAATGATATTATCAAGAGGTTGTGAAAGCCCGACACCACTTGGAAAATAAATAGTAATGATATTAATATTCATTAATGTTCAATAAAATATTCTAATAAAACAAAAATAATAAAATATAATATATTCTATTTATAATCTAATAAAACAAAACTTTATACTCCCTCCGTCCCATGATAAAAGTCCTTATTACTATTTTGGGTAGTCCCATGTTAAATGTCCATTTTTCTTTAATAACCAAACTTTTACACATATTTTCCTATTATACCCGTAGCATTAAATATCTCATACTTTTCTTATTCTAATTCTCTCTCCATATTTAATGACATTATTATAGGCAATTTTGTCATTTTATTCATCTTCTTAATATGCGTGAAAAGTCCACCATAACTTTTATCATGGGACGGAGGGAGTAATATATATATATATATATATATATATATATATATATATATATATATATATATATATATATTCCCACATTCCCACGGCAACACCAAATATACATATATATACATATATAAACTCCCTCCCTTCCAAGGCACAACACACCACCCACCACACACCACACACATTATTTATATTATATGTAAGACCCCAAATTTTATAAAATAAAAGTATTCAATTTTTTATTTAGTAAATAGTTAAATTGACAAAAGTTTAAAGTTAAGGGTGATATATATAAAATTTTCAAAATACTAAGTGGTTATAAAATATTCATTGTTGTCGAGGAATATTTGTTTGGTCGTGGAATATTCTTGTTATCGGGGAATATTAAATGCGACCATGCGACCATTTGTGGGCCCCATAATGTAATAACCGTCTTATGAAGAAAACGACAAGTTTGAGTTTTTATAAATAACGGCGTAATTATTACCAAGTTAACACTTTGTTGGATTACACCGTGGTTAAAATACAGATGTCTGGCGTGGTTGCACAAGATGCACACGATTGATTGCGAGTTTTGAATTATTGATTCTTATGTATGGAGCCTTCTACTCAATAATTATTACGATAATTATTTATTCCATATTTTATTTTATTGGTTCAATAATTACTGCGTTGATATTTTATATTATTGTTGTTTCAATAATTGTCATTACACAGTATTTCTCATTATCAGATCAATAATTCATATTATTTGAATAATATTATTAGATAGCATTATTGGAAATTTCTAGAAAGTTCTGTCAAGGAGAGGTTTGGTCACCTAATTGCGCGCCAGTAAGGAGAAATCCTTATTGAAAAGCCCCATCTTTTTTCTGAGAACAACCTGGTTGTCATTATTGTGATTCTGTAAAATTATTTGTGAATAATTAATTATTGATATATATGATCAGAAAATATTTATTTGATGTGGATATAAATGATGGATTTATTTATTTTATGTTGTTATATAAATGAAGGAATTAATGTTGAGGCGTTTTACCAGTATTTTGTCGGATTGGAGGTATTAAAAAATCAAATCGGTGTTCTTAAAACTTTATTGCGTGAGTTATAATTTTAATCTGACCGTTGGATTGTTGTGATTTTTGGATATGTTATACATATATAAGTTGAGTATATGTCCACAAATTTTAAACCGTTAAAAATTAACGTATGATTTGTTATGAATTTTAAGAGGTGTTGAAAATTGTCCGTTTAAGGAATTCAGATATTTTCTCCTTAGAATTTGGAAAAACTAAAAGTTACAAAGTTGTAGAGAATTCGATTTCGTATGAAATGGACATAAAATTCGTATTTTTCTGATAAAAGGGCTATTTATTATGAATTATTGAAGTTTCGGAAATTAAAATATTTTTATTAAAATATTGGGTGGGACCCACTTTTGTTTTGTTTAAAACATGTGTTAGAAATTGTTCAAAGGTGGATGGCTGATAAGTCTTCAAATTAGGCATGCGTAGAAGAAAAATAAAAATAAAAATATTTTATTATTTTAGTCTCCTATGGCGTTCTAGCATTTTCCTATAAATAGGCGCTTAAGTTAGAATTAAAAATCACACCAGAAACATAAGATTTCTCTCTCTATATTATCGAGCGTATTTTTGTGAGTATTTAGATACTTTGAGAGTTGCTATTCAGTACAAGTTTTCTTCGACTTTACATCCAATATTCCGGTCAGAAATATTGTTCTTTTGAGGTATGAGATTGTAAGGGTTATTATGTTTTTCAGTTTCATAATTTTTTCGACCCTCAAAAATTCTGAAAAAATTTAAAATGATAATTTGATGAGTTTTCTAGATTGTTTCCAAAGTCACAGTTGGTATTTAAACTCACAGTATATGTGTTGTCATATTTTGCATGACAATTGTAATAATAAAGTTGTAGTTGTTTTCTGTACCATGTATTTGGAGATTCAGAATAGGTTGGATGGAATGAACCTATTTTGGGGGCGTCACAGTTGGTATCAGAGCTTAGGGATATGATCTCTGGCGGAGATTCGGGATTAGAACTAGGAAGGGAGAGACGAGTAATATCTTTCGCTAGTGTGTGTCCTACCTAAGCTGAATTTTCTTACTTAAGTTAACAAATTGTGATATGTCAATTAACCTTTGTTTTGAAGTTGTATTCTAGAATGATATCTGAAATACATGAGATGAGCAATGGAGAAATCATGATGACAGGGAAGATGGAATCTGAAATGAAAGCAAGGTATTATCAACTATTCAAAATACCAGGAACGTAAATTTCGGGGACGAAATTTCATAAGGAGGAGAGATTGTAAGACCCCGAATTTTATGAAATAAAAGTATTCAATTTTTCTATTTATTAAATAGTTAAATTGATAAAAGTTTAAAGTTAAGGGCGATATATATAAAATACGCGAGTGGTTATAAAATATTAATTGTTGTCGGGGAATATTCGTTTGGTCGTAGAATATTCTTGTTATCGGGGAATATTATTTATGCGGCCAGTGATGACCATTTATGGGCCCCATAATGTAATAACCGCTTGGATGAAGAAAAAGCGACAAGTTTGAGTTTTTATAAATAACGGCGTAATTGTTACCGTTAACATTGTTGGATTTCCTGGTGGTTAAAATACAGTAATACGCGTGGTTGCACAGTAGCACACGATATTGCACAACTTTGAATTATTGATTCTTACGTATGAAGGCACTCCTCAATAATTGTTACAGTAATTACTGTTCAATATTTATTTTATTTGTTCAATAATTACTGCGTTGATATTTTATATTATTGTTGTTTCAATAATTATCATTGCACAGTATTTCTAATTATTAGATCAATAATTCATATTATTTGAATAATATTATTAGATAGCATTATTGGAAATTTCTAGAAAGTTCTGTCAAGGAGAGGTTTGGTCACCTAATTGCGCGCTAGTAAGGAGAAATCCTTATTGAAAAGCCCCATCTTTTTTTCTGAGAACAACCTGGTTGTCATTATTGTGATTCTGTAAAATTATTTGTGAATAATTAATTATTGATATATATGATCAGAAAATATTTATTTGATGTGGATATAAATGATGGATTTATTTATTTTATGTTGTTATATAAATGAAGGAATTAATGTTGAGGCGTTTTACCAGTATTTTGTCGGATTGGAGGTATTAAAAAATCAAATCGGTGTTCTTAAAGCTCTATTGCGTGTTATAATTTTAATCCGACCGTTGGATCGTTGTGATTTTTGGATATGTTATACATATATAAGTTGAGTATATGTCAACAAATTTTGAACCGTTAAAAATTAACGTATGATTTATTATGAATTTTAAGAGGTGTTGAAAATTGTCCATTTGTGGATTTCGGATATTTTTTCCTTGGAATTTGGAAAAACTTAAAGCTACAAGAATTCGATTTCGTATGAAATGGACATAAAATTTGTATTTTTCTGATAAAAGGACTATTTATTATGAATTATTGAAGTTTCAGAAATTAAAATATTTTTATTAAAATATTGGGTGGGACCCACTTTTGTTTTGTTGAAAACATGTGCTAGAAATTGTTCAAAAGTGGATGGCTGATAAGTCTTCAAATTAGGCATGCGTAGAAGAAAAATAAAAATAAAAATATTTTATTATTTTAGTCTCCTATGTCGTTCTAGTATTTTCCTATAAATAGGTGCTTAAGTTAGAATTGAAAATCACACTAGAAACATAAGTTTTCTCTCTCTATATTATCGAGCGTATTTTTGTGAGTATTTAGATACTTTGAGAGTTTCTATTCAGTGCAAGTTTCCTTCGGCTTTACATCCTATATTCCGGTTAGAAATACTACTCTTTTGAGGTAAGGGATTGTAAGGGTTATTATGTTTTTCAGTTTTGTAATTTTTCCGACCCTCAAAAATTCTGGAAAAATTTGAAATGATAATTTGATGAGTTTTCTAGATTGTGTCCAAAGTCACAGTTGGTATTTAAACTCACAGTATATGTGTTATCAAATTTTGCACGACAATTGTAATAATAAAGTCGTAGTTGTTTTCTGTACCATGTATTTGGCGACTCATAATAGGTTGGATGGAATGGAACTATTTTGGGAGCGTCACATTATATATATATATATATATATATATATATATATATATATATATATATATATCTGAATAATTTTCTACCGATTATTTTGAAAAATGAGTAAGTGGGGGTCCATGTAATGAGCAAAATTTACAACAAACACTTTATAAAATATTCCTCTATTTATTGTTGTGACTACACAAGAAAAACCACATGTTCAAGATAATCCACTGCCTCAACACAATGAAGAGATTGTCAACATAATCAGTGTGGGAAGTGGAGAAGGTTCCAAGTACCTCAAGTACGTAGGGGACTCATCCTAAGTAAATAAGGAAAGCTCTGACAACTGGGAATATTCAGAAAGTCAATTTCTTATATAACGGGAAATAAAATCTATCAAGGATTAGATGGGTCAATTGGAAAAATTGATGGTACATTAGCACCAAATAACTCGACAACTGATTAGTCAGGGGCAAACAAATCTCCTATCCATCATAACAAGGGATCAACAACGATTCCAAGAGAATGAAACTTGGGAAGAAAAACTTGCAAGGAAAGTTAAATCCTAGGCTCATCGAGGATATGTAGATAAAAGAAAATTCACTCTTTTAGGTCAACCAATGGAAGAGATCCTACAGATGTTGATCAATGAAGGGATGATCATAGAACTGTTACCCCCAATCAATCCCCGTTCCAAGAGATTTTTTGTTACCGTAATATGTCAATATTACTCCAACACTCCTGGCCATAGTACAACAAGTTGTTGGGCACTTCGTCACCTGATCCAAAATATGATCAATAGCAATAACCTGGAAATGGTAAATAATGGTAAAACCCTGTCTGAAGAGGAAGAGATACTTCTTCCAGGAACACAAAGATGGAGGGAAGTTATAACAGTCATATCCTCTGAAGGAGACTTATCTGCAACACCTCTTACGAGCTAAGGGACGAAGGTCAAAGGAGTAAAGAACCCTTTGAAAGTGGCTGCACCCGAGCCTCTAATATTGCCCTTCAAATCGTAGTATATTATAATCATCTTGAAAAGAGTCCCCTGGAACTATGGGAAAGATGAGGAATCCACTTCAAATCAAATTTCTGCTATATTGAAGGAAAACCCGCTGTATCTAACTCAATGAGTAATTAAGCCAGTCATTAAATCCATGGGAATAGTGCTCGAGGAGAAAATTGAAGAATTCCTCAGCAAGATGGGGCATAATGAAGCCAAAGTAGTTCAAAGATTAAAAGAAGCACCCCGACAGATATCCATTCTAGATTTGGTTTTATCTTTGAAAGATCATCGCAAGGTCTTAGTGAAAGTACTGAAAGAAGCTCACCTTCCAAAGATGACAGATACCGAGAAGTTTCATCATTTGATAGATCACATTTCCAACAGTAATGTGATATCTTTCACTGATGATGACATACCATCTGAAGGGATGGGTCATTGCACATAGCAGTGATGTCCTCAAGATATGTGGTAGGAGGTGTGTTGATAGATGAAGGATCTTCCTTAAACATCTGTCCATATGCCATGTTAGAAAAAATAAAGACCAATTCCAATCAAATCTATAGCAGCCATATAGTCATAAGAGCTTTTGATGGGTCTCAATGAAATGTTGTAGGAGAAATTAAACTTCCAGTGGAGATCGGTCCATATACCTTCTACATATCCTTCCAAGTGCTAAACATTACTATTGGATATAATTTATTGTTTGGAAGACCGTGGATTCATATGGCTGGAGCAGTTCCGTCCACCCTTCATCAATAAGTCAAGTACATCATTAATGGCAATCTAGTAACTATCAATGCTGAACCAGAATATCCTATCTATGTACAGAGCGATATGCCTGTGATCAGTCTCAATGAGGGAATTGAGCCTGTCAGTTTTAAAGCCCTTGAGGTGAGCAACACTCAGTATCAACCTATTGGGGCCCCAACCGATTTCTCTATTAACTCAATTCCAGGATGTGTTTGTATGGTCCCATGAGGACATGATTGGTTTCTCTACTGATATTGTCATTCATCGACTGCCCATTAAAGAAGGATTCAAGTTAGTCAAACAGAAGCTTAGGTGAATAAAACATGAGTGGAGTCTGAAAGTCAAATAAGAAATTTTTAAACAATTCAAATCCGACATCATCATGGTATCAACCTACCCTGAGTGGCTGTCTAATATAGTTCCTATGCCGAAGCCCAGAGGAAAGGTACGAGTATTCATGGATTACTGGGATTTGAACAAAGCTTGTCTCAAGAATAACTTTCTAGTACCTTTTATCCACATACTAATAGACAACATAGCGCAGTATGACATGTATTCTTTTGTTGATTGCTTCACTGGGTATCATCAGATCATGGTTGCTGAAGAGGACAGGGAGAAAAAAAACCTTCATTACCCCCTGGGGAACCTTTTGTTATAGACGTTTATCTTTTGACCTTATCAATGTCGGTGCTACCTATCAGCGAGACATGATGACCCTTTTTCATGACATGATGCACAAAGAAATAGAGGTCTATGTGGATGATATCATCGTCAAATCCCGGAAGGAAGATTACCATATTGACCATCTCAAAAAGCTTTTCAAGTGATTGCGCAAATACAACTTAAAGCTGAATCCGGCCAAATATGCCTTTGGCATTAGATCAGGAAATTTTTTGGGATTTATAGTAAACAATAGAGGCATTGAATTAGATCCCGCCAAAATTAAAACAATCACCGAGATGCCCATGCCCCGAATAGAAAATAAAATATGGGGATTTCTGAGGAGAATCAATTTCATAAGCAGATTCATCTCTCAACTCACAGCAACGTGTGAACCCATCTTTAAGCTATTAAGTAAAAGTTCCTCTATGGACTAGAATGAAAAGGGTTAAAAAGCTTTCCTTTCCATCAAGAAGTAGTTGATCAAAGCTCCTATCTTGGAACCCGCAAGGGACAGTGTTCCCATATTTATGTACCTATCAGTCAATGCCAATGTTATGGGCTGCATGCTAGGGAAAAAAGAAGATAGAGGTAATGAAAGAGCTATCTATTACCTCGGCAAAAGATTCAGTAACGATGAACAAAAGTACACTTTGATTGAAACGACCTGTTGTGCGTTAGCATGGGTCGTCATAAAGTTACAACATTACCTTCATGGGCACACAACCTATCTCATATCCCCCATGGATCCTCAGAAGTATGTATTCAACAAACCCATGTTGAATTTCTGATTTTCCAATTGGCAGTTGATCCTCCAACAATTCAACATCATCTATGTCACTCAAAAGTCTATCAAAGGTCAAGAAATTACAGATCAATTGTGTGAGATCCCAAATTTTATGAAATGAAAGTATTCAATTTTATTATAATTATTATTTTATTTAGTAAATGGTTAAATTGAGAAAGGGTTAAATTTAAGGGTGATATGTGAAAATTTTGCAAAGAAAGAAAGTTGATATAAAATATTTGTTGTGTCGGGGAATATTCGATTGATGGGGAAATATTCGTTTTAATAGAGAATATTCGTACGACGACATAATCATTGGTGGACCCCACAATGAAAGTTTTGTCGTAGTTAAAAAACGACAAAAATATCTTTTTATAAAAATAACGGTGAAAGTTTTACCGTTAAACTATTGAACTACCCGGTGGTAAAAGTATAGTAATACGTGTGGTTGCATAGTAGTACATGGTATTGATTATTGATGCTTATATGAAGTCACTCTGTTATACTCAATTATTGCTAAAGTAATTGATGCATAATATCTCTCATATTATTCAATTATTATCACAGTATCATCTACATAATATTTATTATTATTAAATCAATAATTGAGACGACAAAGTTATTCATATTATTATTTGCAATATTGACGATGTCTAGAAAGTTCTGTGGAGGAGAGGTTTGGTCACCTAATTGCGCACCAATAGGGAGAAATCCTTATCGGAAAGTACCCTTTTTCCTAGGAATGATCTGGTTATTAAATATTATGAGTTATAATATTAATGATGAATAAGTTCGTGTTGATTAAAGATGAAATTGATATTTCCATTGTGTTGGGATTATTAGTGTTAGTGGAAATCGACAACTATTTCGATAATAATTGATGTCTGGAGGTTATATTGACCAATCGGGTAATTAATCGAATAAATGAGCAATTAATTGCTATTAATTCACATGCTTATAACTATTTGTTCACATGTGTGTACTATTGATTCACATGCACGTACTATTAGGGAAGGTGGTGCAAGATTGATAATACTTGCATGACTAAATTTAAAATGGAAGTATAGATGAAGGTACTATACTGTAATTATTTTTTTCACATGCATAGAACTATTGAGTCACATGATTGTACTATTGATTCACATGATGTACTATTAGGGGAGGTGGTGTAAGTTTGATAATACTTGCAGGACTAAATTAAAAATGAAGGAAAAGATGAAGGTATTATACTATAATATTTCGAGCCCCAAAATGTGCAATTATTGAAACTATATTTTCCTATAAATAGAAGCTCATTCTTCCTTCATTCTCACCAATTCACTAAGACTAGAGTAATTATAGAGAGAGAAGCTATAGAGAGAGAAGTTATAGAGAGAAAGAAGAAGAGAAGTCTGCTACTTCACTATTCCAGTATCCAGTTTTCTTCTGAAGTAAGGGGTATTATTTATTTCATATTCTTAAGAGATATTATTTTTCATATTCGTATGAATATTATTTTCGTTCAATATTCGAAAGGAATATCATTTCGTTCAATATTCGTAAGAATATTATTTTCGTTCAACAGTCGTAAGGGGTATTATTTCTTTTGTATTCATGAAGAGAGTTATTTTCTTTCAATACTCGAAAGGGTTGATATTCCAATCTTTATTATTCTGTTAGAATAACCTGTCTACGTAGACTACCATATGCATGGTAAAATTCTTCTGCTGTTCCATTCTTTATTATTTTATTGGAATAACCTGTCTACGCGGATACCGCATGCATGGTGAATGATCCTTCGTATTCATTCTTTATTAAATTATGGAAATGATCTATCTACGTGGATTACCGCATTGCGGGTGAAAATCCATTTGCAGTTTCATATATTCTATTATACTCGTATGAGATATCATTTCTTTTGTACTTGTCATGGAATATCGTTTTCTTTTGTATTTTCCTTTTTATGAGTACTATTCACGGAGTACTATTTATTGGTACTATTCACGTATATGGCACTATTCATATATACGGTACTATTTATGAATACAAGTTACTATTTATGAGTTACTATTCATGGATACTATTCACAAAGTACTATTTATAAAGTACTATTCATGAGTACTATTCATAAAGTACTATTCACGGGGTATTATTCCCGAAGTACTATTCACAAGGTACTATTCACGGGGTACTATTCACCCAAAAAATATATTTATTTTCTGTCCAAATTATTTTTGATACATGAATATTATTCTTGAGTTTTACCCCACAAAGATTTATCATGTTGACAATTTGGATATTTTTAAACTCTGGATAAATTTAAAGTCTTTAATATTTATCCTTGATTTCGTTTGATGAATTCTTATATCATTGTCATCATCCTCATGCTTATATTGTGATGAAAGTCATCTGTGGCTTACATGTATAGATGGACTATTGATTGGTATGATTATGACTAGGGATCATTCGGTATAATCATGATCCGTAATGTTACAAATGATGTGGTAAAAGTCATCATTGGCCCTTAGTGCGTTGATGGACAGTTGTTGGTATGATTATGACCAGGGATTATTCGGTATAATCATGACCATTGATGATTACATGAATATCCTTGGCCTGTATGGCATGGAAAATTCATGGTTGTGATACTAATTATTAAGCTGAGTCTCAGCGACAGTTGTTGGTATGATCATGACCATGCGTTCTCTTCGGCCAAGGGTGCAAATATGAATTGTTGTTTGGCGTGATCATGACCATTGGTGAAAACACAAATATCCTTGACCCGTAGTGCATGGATAATTTGGTGATGTGGATTATTTATTGAGTTGAGTCTCAGCGATAAAATATTGATAATAAACTTTTAATTTGTAAAAGACAGTAGATATCATGCTCTACTTGACTCTTCTAATATACAGTTGCATGTCTTTGGCCTGTAGTTCAAAGATGAACTATTAATGAATATCTTTGGCCTGTAGTGCAAAGATGAATTTTTTAGTATGATTATAAACAGGAACTGTGATTTGGTATAACCATGATCTTTGATGTTTCAAGTAAAGACATGTGATGAAAATTATCTTCGTCCTAGGTGCGAAGAGGAATTTAGATTCACAATTTTGATTATGAGTTATTCACATGATTGTGGAAAGGAACTGTTGATTGATGTTACAGGGAAAAAACATTGTTGGTGGACTTTTAACGTGGAGAAGATAATAGACTTTATGGTCTATTTGACTCTTCTAATGGATTGCTCGTTCCGCTGCCACTATGGTTGAAAAGTTTTATCATCTACCATATGTTCTAAATCTATGATTTAATTACTGACGAAGGCTATTGATAATTTAATTATCTTTAGTCATGATATTCTTTACTGGGCTAGTTGTGCTCACCCTCTTGCTTCACAATTCCTTTTAGGTAATAAGAGTGTAGTTGGGTCGAGCGGGGGTAACAGGGGAATAGAATGATGGTCTATAGCTGTTGAGGATTCCCCTAAAACAGTATGGAAATAATTTTATTGAGAATTTTAGATAAGTGTGTCGTATTTTATACGTCATTTTAACCGTTGATTTTGGTGAACCGAATAGGGTGAGGTGAACCCAACTTTGGAAGGGTGTTTTGCCAATATCATACAAGATGTATAATGACAGATGACTTTTTGTTATCATAAGATAGGGTTATGCATATGCACTTGCTGATTATATCTATGAGCACTACTTATATAATCTTGGAGTTTGGTTGAAATATAATTCTCAAATATTGGAGACAATGGAGATAATTATATGTCAAGAGAAGACTCACCATTGGAAAGAACATGACAATATTCTTCTCATTTTTCTTTGGGGTTTATTGGGTCAACCAAGGATAATTCTTGAGTCATATGATATCTATCATAACTTAGATGCACGGCCTCCCATGTACGATGGTTTCCTTGAGCATTTTCCAAAGATTTTAATTTTTAAAACAGTTATTGACTATACTTTTATGTAAAGTACCATTGTAAGGTATTGTGGTCGAGGCACCATGAGAGTTACATATATTTGTATTAAAACTCACAGCTTATGTGTTTTCGTACTCTACACGACAAATCAACAATTGTATAAATGAAGTTTGTATTTAATTTCTGTAGTGTGATATCTGGCGACTCAGAATGGGTCGTGTGGACCTATTTTGGGATATGGTCGCTGGCAGAGATATGAGTCTAGAACTAGGAGGGGAGAGACGAGAAATATACTTCGCTAGTGTTTGACTTACCTAAGCTGAAATTGTTTACTTGATAAGTTGACAAATTGTGATATGTCAATTAGACTTTGTTTTGAAGATATATTCTAGAATGATATCTGGAATACAAGAGATGAGCAATGGGAAAATCATGATGTAGAGAAAATAACCAGGAAGGTACAATCCGAAAAGAAGCAAGATATTCTCATCTCTTCGAACTACCATGTACGTAAATTTCGAGGGCGAAATTTCATAAGGAGGGGAGATTGTGAGATCCCGAATTTTATGAAATGAAAGTATTCAATTTTCTTATAATTATTATTTTATTTAGTAAATGGTTAGATTGAGAAAGGGTTAAAGTTAAGGGTGATATGTGAAAATTTTGCAAAGTAAGCAAGTTGATATAAAATATTCGTTGTGTCGGGGAATATTCGTTTTAACAGGGAATATTCGTACGACGGTATAATCATTGGTGGACCCCATAACGAAAGTTTTATCGTAGTTAGAAAATGACAGAAATATCTTTTTATAAAAATAACGGCGAAAGTTTTACCGTTAAACTGTTGAACTACCCAGTGGTAAAAGTATAGTAATACGTGTGGTTGCATAGTAGCACACGAAATTGATTATTGATGCTTACGTGAGAAGTCACTCAGTTATACTCAATTATTGCTACAGTAATTGTTGCATAATATCTCTCATATTATTGATTCAATTATTGTCACAGTATCATCTGCATAATATTTATTATTATTAAATTAATAATTGAGACGAAAAAGTTATTCATATTATTATTTGCAATATTGACGATGTCTAGAAAGTTCTGTGGAGGAGTGGTTTGGTCACCTAATTGCGCGCCAATAGGGAGAAATCCTTATCGGAAAGCCTCCTATTTCCTGAAAATGATTTGGTTATTAAATATTGTGAGTTATAATATTAATGATGAATAAGTTAGTGTTGATTAAAGATGAAATTGATATTTCTATTGTGTTGGGATTATTAGTGTTAGTGGAAATCAACATCTATTTCGATAATAATTAATGTCTGGAGGTTATATTGACCAATCGGGTAATTAATCGGATAAATGAGCAATTAATTGCTATTAATTCACATGCTTATAACTATTTGTTCACATGTGTGTACTATTGATTCACATGCCTGTACTATTAGGGAAGGTGGTGCAAGATTGATAATAATTACATGACTAAATTAAAAATGGAGGTATAGATGAAGGTACTATACTGTAATTATTTTTTTCACATGCATAGAACTATTGAGTCACATGATTGTACTATTGATTCACACGATGTACTATTAGGGGAGGTGGTGCAAGTTTGATAATACTTGCAGGACTAAATTAAAAATGAAGAAAAAGATGACGGTATTATACCGTAATATTTCGAGCCCCAAAACGTGCAATTATCGAAACTATATTTTTCTATAAATAGAAGCTCATTCTCACCAATTCACTAAGATTCACAAGAGCAATTATAGAGAGAGAAGCTATAGAGAGAAAGAAGAAGAGAAGTCTACTACTTCACTATTCCAGTATCAACTCTTCTTCTGAGGTAAGGGGTATTATTTATTTCATATTCTGAAGAGATATTATTTTTCGTATTTGTATGAATATTATTTTCGTTCAATATTCGTAGGAATATTATTTTCATTCAACAGTCATAAGGGATATTATTTCGTTCGTATTCATGAAGGGAGTTATTTTCTTTCAATACTCGAAAGGGTTGATATTCCAATCTTTATTATTCTGTTGGAATAACCTGTCTACGCGGACTACTACATGCATGGTGAAATTCTTCTGTTGTTCCATTCTTTATTATTTTGTTGGAATAACCTGTCTACGCGGACTACTGCATGCATGGTGAATGACCCTTCATATTCATTCTTTATTAAATTTTAGAAACGATCTGTCTACGTGGATTACCGCATGGCGGGTGAAAATCCATTTGCAGTTTCGTATATTTTATTATACTCGTATTAGATATCATTTCTTTTATACTTGTCATGGAATATCGTTTTCTTTTGTATTTTCCTTTTATGAGTACTATTCATGGAGTACTATTCATGGGTACTATTCACGTATATGGCACTATTCACGTATACGACACAATTTACGAATATGAGTTATTATTTATGAGTTACTATTCACGGGTACTATTCATAAAGTACTATTTACAAAGTACTATTCACGAGTACTATTTACAAAGTACTATTCACGGGGTATTATTCCCGAAGTACTATTCACATGGTACTATTTACAGGGTACTATTCACCCAAAAAAATATATTTATTTTTTGTCCAAATTATTTTTGATACATGAATATTATTCTTGAATTTTACCCCACAAAGCAGTATCATGTTGGCAATTTGGATATTTTTAAACTCTGAATAAATTTAAAGTCTTTAATATTTATCCTTGATTTCGTTTGATGAATTCTTATATCATTGTCATCATCCTCATGCTTATATTGTGATGAAAGTCATATGTGGCTTACATGCATAGATGGACTATTGATTAGTATGATTATGACCAGAGATCATTCGGTATAATCATGTCGTAATGTTACAAATGATGTTGTGACACCCCCAAATCCGGGTTACCTGACTCCTGAGTTTGGTGTTCACGATCCACAATATAATACCAGTTTACTACCCATTCATATATGAATAGTAAAATATACCACATTAACATATGTTGTTAATACATTAGTCCCAGGTTCTCTAACGTTAACATTACAAACATACCCTTTAGATATACAAAAAGGGTTTACAATACAATATAAAAATAATAATGTTCATTATATTAGTTTATCACTATGCATTTTACTTTGTTCTTCTTGATGAGTGAGTTTTATACACATGAATTGGATACATCCGGGCTTATTTTATTGTTGGTCTCAAGTCTTTTAGATTAGTTTTTAAGTGTTTATGTCTATTCAAGCATGTTTTATGTTGTTTTGTAGGAATTGGGACAAAAGTTACATGGATCGACGTTCGGGGTGGCTAGATTCGCATTTTTGGCTTGCCATTTACACAACAGTCACTTTAGAGCCAATTTGCGTATTTCTACAGACCTTATTTCGAAATTCTTAAAGAATGAAAGTTGTAGATCTACTTTTTCTCTTTCCGGAACATCTTGAATCATCAAAATCGGAGTTCGGACGAAGAAGTTATGACCATTTTACCAAAGGACATCGGAGTAGAAAATGTCAGAAAAAGTGGTAGCGCCGGGGCGCTAATTTTAGGCTTATTTGCAGCGCCGGGGCGCTATAAGGCAGTGTCTGAGCATCGTTCCCAGCGCTGGGGCACTGGGGAAGAGGTTGGGTGCGGCCTGGACGCGTTTTGGGCGAATTTTGACACCTTTTTGACTCCAAATTGGATTGGGTTTGTTCCTAAGCTCAAAATTGGACTTGTAACCTATAAATACATGATGTAAGGCATAAAATAAAAAGAGATTACATAGCTTAGCCTAGATTAAACACTCCTTTAGATTAGAATCTAAACCCTAATTCTTAATTAGCCATTGGAGATTGAAGCAAATTGAAGAACATTGAAGATTCAAAGCAGGAGCAAGAAGGGAGCATCAAATTTGCTGACAACAGATTCTATTCTCTTCTCTTATCTTACTTTTATCTTTTAATGTCTATTCAATTGTGGATTCTTGATTTTAATTCATTAATTATGAACTAACTCTTTCATTAAGATTTCAATTGAACTTTTTATGATTATGAATTGATTATTTGATTTATTCCAATTATTTTTGTTGAAGTGAATTGTTCATCTTGCTTTGAGCTTATTAATTAATTATCTGATCAATAATTACCTTGTTACTTTAGAAGGAATTGAGAGAGGAATTCTAAGATTATAACTGGGCATGGTGACATGTGACTTAGTTATTTGCACAGTGAATAATTATGTTTGTGAGTAGAATGAGAATATCTATTTGCCGCATGTAACACATAAGGAATTGGGATTGTAACGAGTTTAATTCAATTGTTTTGCATAGAGATATAACAAAATTAATTTGGGTTAAATAGAAGGCAAATGATCACTTGAGAAAGGGCTTTTGGCATTTGAGAATTCCTGTTAAAAATTCAGTAGACATAATAATTGGAATAGTTGAATAATTAATTTATAATTCATAATTGGGGATATTGGAGTCTTAATCCTTATTTACCTAAATTTAATCAAATCTTAGTTGTTTATTTGCTTTCTTTTAAACTAATCTCTTTTAATTGTTTAATTTAGTTTTCTTAACTAGAAAATTCACAATTTGCGATTGTTTAAATAAAATTGATTTGGTTAAGAGTTAGTAATTGGTAATTTTTATTAAATAATTCTTCGTGGGAACGATACTCTACTCTCACTTTATTACTTGTTGACCGTGTATACTTGCACGTATTCATTGATTGCGAAATCGATCAACACTTCTTCACAACACCTTCTATAACTTCGTCCCTAGCTGAAATGTTTGATATATAGCAAGGGTGAGCAACAAGTTTGCCCCGCAAGTTAAGTCATACAATAAATGTATAAGAATCAATAACAAGTCTTCTCGCTTTCTATGCAACAATAATCTGATAATGAAAGAGTACAACGCTTTCAAGGTTTTCTACGATATTCAAATGAATAATTAAGAAATAATTCTATGAAATAGCAAAAATCTTTGGAATGTTTTCCGGATATATTTGAAAGCGATCCATTGGATCTTGAACTTCTCTTCTCGGGTATCTATCAAAGATTTACTTTGAGATATACTCAGGTGTATCAGATAACCATAAACATTAAATCATACCCCTCTGTAAGTACTTAGAGCCAGCCAACTCCTTGTACCCTATATTATGTATAATACTTAAGTCGCGCGCAAAGGTCGAATTTACGACCAATAAAATATTCCCTTTATATAAAAGGTTGTTGTTCTCAGTCTCAGAATCAAGATTTTGATTTAACAACGAAATACCGTGATTTCAATTTCTAATTACTTCTCGATCTAGCCGAAATAATTGGCATCGATCTGTCAATAATAATTGAATTCTCTTCTCGAACCTATCAAGTTCTAACAAATGTTCGTCTAGCCAGAATAATTAGCTAAGACATTTCTCAACATAATTCGACAATAAACAGGAATTATCTTTGCTGTCAATATTAACTTCTACAGATATGAATATCCAACAACAGTAATTCTACGAATATATATTTTTTGATTCAGTAATTCAATTTGAATTATTAAACATGCACTAACTACGAATAATCGACAATAAATTCTTGGATGTGGTCTAATTAACAATAATTAACCACCATAATAATTAAAAAATATTAACTCAAGGTTGAGTTAGGAAACTTGTCTTCTCCGCTGATTACAGCTACACACTATACAGATCTGCGTTTGAAAGACCTATAATCACAATATCGGTCTCACAATTAGCACAATAATCACAACACACAACACTGTAATTCATAGTCAATCTTCTCCTAGACACATTACCACATAGTCACATTATTATTTATAACCTATATAAACACTTATCAAGTCTAACTAGTTCGATCAGGTTGGACTTCGGTCTATTCTCGGTGTTCTGGTCACCCTATCCGACAATTAACACATTGATTGTCAATTAAACTTGGTCTCTATGCTTCAATATTATTTTAGAAAAGTAAATTATCCTTTATAACATTTTTCGGAAGCTTTTAATAATTTATTAACAATTATTATAACTTATAATAATTTTGCAAACATCGGAATCATTTTTAAATGATTTAATTATCAAATAATCTTATCATCATTAATATTTAATAATAAACATATTAATGTTATACTTGTCAAAATATTAAAGTTATTATTAATAACTTCAAATATTTTTAAATCATCAATATTCTACTTAAATGATTTTTAAATTAATTAAAATCATTTTAAAACCATCACCATTAATATTTAAATATTAATGGAATTATCATCAAAATATCAAAAGTTATTAATTATAACTTAAAATATTTTTAAATCATTTTCTCATTTTAAATAAATCAAATCATTTTTAATTCATTTATTTAATATAATAATTAAATAAATCTAATATCATTAATATTAATTTATTAATGAGAATTCTCCAAAAATATTGAAAGTTATATTTTATAATTCAAAATATTTTCTAACACTTTATTCTCATTTAAAATGATTTTTATAATATTAAAATCATTTTTAATTCATTTATTTAATATAATAATTAAATAAATCTAATATTATTAATATTAAATTATTAATGAAAATTCTTCAAAAATATTAAAAGTTACAATTTATAACTCAAAATATTTTTAAACACTTTATTCTTATTTAAAATGATTTTTAATATATTAAAATCATTTTTGTCTAATTTATTTAATATATTAATGAAATAAATTAAATATCATTTTATTCAAATAATTATAATTATTAATGAAAAATATCCCAAAATTATTAAAAATTATTTTTCATAATTTTTCATAATTTTTAAAATAATTTTTGGTAATTTTTAGAATTTATTTCTATTTTTTAATTAATTTCCGGAAAATCAGAAAATAAAATAAATAGAAACCGTCGCTAAAGCCTATAGCGATACTTGTCTGTCGTCTTAGGTGTTCTTGAGCTTCAAGAACACTGTTAGACAGTGTTCATGATTGCTCGTTTGACCAACCATGATTCTCAGCTCAGTCATGTTCAGGGTTTGTTTAAATGTTGATCTTATAGTACGCATACACCACTATAACAATCAACCACTATATAAGTCATACATCAACACATTATGAAGATCTGAGCTCTCAAACATTCTGTCAGACATTACCTGGGTTTCCCCAGAAACCCAGAACTTCAACTTGTCACTTTCATGCTCAATTAAGTTTATGTTCCAGTCATTGTATGGGTGTTATTATGGTTCCAATATGTACTCCTTGTGTCAAGGAACATATAAGAAGCAACAGATCAGATAAACAACAACATAACAGCCAGATTTAATCCGGTCAAATGTTGTCAGAAAACAAGTTCATCAAGTTTCTGGAAATTCCCAGAAATGCCAAGTCAGGCTAGGATGGCTACTTTGACCTTCTATTACATTCAATTTGTTAATTATTAACACGATCTAAAGCCATAAACATAAAGTACCCATGTCAGGCTATACATTGGTTATAAAAACACCATTAAACAAAATCAAATCTGTCAGATCTGGGCCGTTCAAAAGGTCATCGGACCATATTTTAAACTTTACGGTTGTCCAGATTTTGACCCGATCATGCCCTATCAACAAAGTTTTGACTTTTAATAACTACAAATCTAGCCATTTAATGGCTGTAAATCCACTTCCATATCAAAGACAACATGACAAGCTACAGATCCAAAACTTAAAACAACAAAAATCATAAACACATAAAGATCTAGAGCGACTGACATTACCTTGTCAGGCGATTTTAGAGTTCAAGAACAGTTTTGAAAAAAATCACTTTTAACCCATTTTGATGCTATGGATCTATGGTAGATCATCATAGATCACCATAAAACATCCCTTAGCTAGATTCTAAACACATAAACACAAAATCTTTCTTAGCATTTAAGATCAAAAGGTGAACTAGGGTTTATACCTCTCTTATTCCAATCTTGATCTATGATCTCCTTAGCTGACCTTGATGTTTCTAGTGTTTATTTTGTGACTGAAATACTAAGGATTTTCGAAGGTTTGGTGAGAGAGAGAGAGAGTTGTTAAGAGTTTGGGTGCAAATGAGCCAAGTTTGGTGAACTTTCTCTCTCTAAATCTCTTATAAAACAAAGATGCAATGTATAGATCTGATATGTGGACTGATTGGCTGGATATTATAAGTCACAATGTCAACATAATTGGTTACCAACTCCAAATATACCAAGATTTGCAAGTTACATATTAAAAATATACTAAAAGGGCATTTTGGTCTTTAGCATTATATTTTTAATGGCATACTTGACATTGAACAAACCCTTAGGCTTTAACCCTAAGGTTCTAACCCTTAGGTTTTAAAACTTTAGCTTTCTAGGATTTTGTAATTAGGGTTTTTAAATTAGAAAATTAAAAGTTTAAAACTAAAATTAGGGTTTCCTAATTAATTAGGTTTTCTTAATCATATTAGTGTTTACTAAACACATTATGCTCGCCAATTAGGATTAGGGTTTCCTAATTAGGGTTTAGGAATCCCGAATATGAAATTAGGGTTTCTCGGCTTTTGATTAGGGTTTCTAACTGCGCGTTAGGATTTTTAATCCTGAGATTAGGGTTTCTAATCTCTTATTAGGGTTTATAAATTTTAATCCTTATCCGATCAATCATTTGATCAAAATATCTATACAATACAAACACGTACTCATCAGTACAATTATTTTAATTATATTTTCTATCGAATCCCTATCCAGAAATTAGGGTTAGGGTTTTTATAGCTTGTTAAGCACAACTTTATTCTATTTTCTCAGTCAATACCCAAATTGACCAATTCTCGCGACTCGTATCACAGATACACAATACAATATTAACAGTCAATATTAAATAAAAAAAATTTATTCATAAAATTTGGATTATTCGAAATCCCGGGTTATCACAGATGTGGTAAAAGTCCACATTGGCCCGTAGTGTATTGATGGACAGTTGTTGGTATGATTATGACCATGGATTATTCGGTATAATCATGACCATTGAAGATTACATGAATATCCTTGGCCCGTATGGCATGAAAAATTCATGGTTGTGATACTAATTATTAAGCTGAGTCTCAGCGACAGTTGTTGGTATGAACATGACCATGCGTTCTTTTCAGCCAAGGGTGCAAAGATGAATTGTTGTTTGGCGTGATCATGACAATTGGTGAAAACACGAATATCCTTGGCCCATAGTGCATGGATAATTCGGTGATGTGGATTATTTATTGAGTTGAGTCTCAGCGATAAAATAATGATAATAAACTTTTAATTCTTAAAAGACAGTAGATATCATGCTCTACTTGACTCTTCTAAAAAAAGTTGCATGTCTTTAGCCTGTAGTTCAAAGATGAACTGTTAATGAATATCTTTGGCCTGTAGTGCAAAGATGAATTTATTAGTATGATTATAAACAGGAACTGTGATTTGGTATAACCAGGATCTTTGATGTTTCTAGTAAAGACAGGTGATGAAAATTATCTTCGTCCTGGGTACGAAGAGGAATTTAGAATCACAATTTTGATTATGAGTTATTCACATATTTGTGGAAAGGAACTGTTGATTGATGTTACAGGGATAAAACATTGTTGGTGGACTTTTAACGTGGAGAAGATAATAGACTTTATGGTCTATTTGACTCTTCTAATGGATTGCTCGTTCCGCTGCCACTATGGTTGAAAAGTTTTATCATCTACCATATGTTCTAAATCTATGATTTAATTACTGACGAAGGCTATTGATAATTTAATTATCTTTAGTCATGATATTCTTTACTGGGCTAGTTGTGCTCACCCTTTTGCTTCACAATTCCTTTCAGGTAATAACAGTGTAGCTAGGTCGAGCGGGGGTAACAGGGGAATAGAATGATGGTCTATAGCCGTCGAGGTTTCCCCTAAAATAGTATGGAAATAATTTTATTGAGAATTTTAAATAAGTGTGTTATTTTATACGTCATTTTAACCGTTGATTTTGGTGAACCGAATAGGGTGAGGTGAACCCAACTTTGGAAGGGTGTTTTACCACTATCATACAAGATGTCTAATGACAGACAACTTCGTGTTATCATAAGACAGGGTTGTGCACATGCACTTGCTGATTATATCTATGAGCACTACCTATATAATATTGAAGTTTAGTTGAAATATAATTCTCAATTGGAGACAATGGAGATAATTATATGTCAAGAGAAGACTCGCCATTGTAAAGAACATGACAATAATCTTCTCATTTTTCTTTGGGGTTTATTGGGTTAACCAAGGATAATTCTCGAGTCATATGATATCTATCATAACTTAGATGCATGGCCTCCCATGTACGAAGGTTTCCTTGAGCATTTTCCAAAGATTTTAATTTCTAAAATAGTTATTGATTGTACTTTTATGTAAAGTACCATTGTAAGGTGTTGTGGTTGAGGCACCATGAGAGTTACATATATTTGTATTAAAACTCATAGCTTTTGTGTTGTCGTACTCTGCACGACAGTTCAACAGTTGTATAAATGAAGTTTGTATTTGATTTCTGTAGTGTGATATCTGGAAACTCAGAATGGGTCGTGTGGACCTATTTTGGGGGCGTCACAAATTGGCTGAAGTACCATCAGGGAATTTTGAACCCCTGGAAACATATTTATGGATGATGGAATAATGACAATTCAACAGATCCATCAAGAAAATAAAGTCCAATCTTGGAAATTGTATTTTGATGGAGCTATAAAAATGGAAGGCATCGGAGCAGGGGCAGTTCTTATATTTACAATGGGATAACAGTATCACATGTCCATCAAGCTACAGTATGTGAACACCAACAATACGGCTGAGTATGAAGGTTGTATAATGGGATTGAAACTGGCCCAATCCTTGGATATCAAACGATTGTTGGTCTTATGGGATTCAAAGCTGGTCATCAAAAAACCACCGGGGCGTATCACACCAAAGAATTACATATGCTGCCTTACCATCGGCAGGTTATCAAGATGGCTATGGAGTTCGAGGAAATAGTTTTCATCCACATCCCTCCAAACTGAAATGATTTCGCGGATGCACTAGCAACCTTGACTTCCTTAATCAACATATTTGAAAGGGAAGGAATCCCATATATCAAATTTACAAGCTAAAAGGCTATCTATGGAAATTACAATAGAGAAGTATCAGATGAACTACCTCCCATCAAAAAACCCTTGTATCTTAACATCAAAAAATATCTTCGAGATGGATCTACGCCCACTGGGGCAAGTCAAGCTGAAAGCAAGTAAATCCATAAAATTGCACTAACATTCTATTTGAGCATAGATGCACTTTACAAAAGGGATGCTGGAATAGGCCTTTTAAGATGCATATACAAAGATCAAGCCTAAAGACTCATGGATGAAGTCCATGGTGAAGTATGTGGTCCATACATGAATAGTCCTTTACTTTCCAGAAAGATATTAAGAACTGGGCATTATTGGATTTCCCTCAAAGTCGACTGTAACGATCACGCCAGGTGATTCTATCAATACAAGTCCATGGAAATGCCATCCATGTGATTGGGCCAATAGAACCCAAATCCAGCAATGGTCATCGATTCATCTTTACCCTGATTGATTACTTCACCAAATGGGTAGAAGCTGTCTCTTTACCAAGGTCACCAAAGAGGTAATCATTGGTTTCATTAAAAATAATATCATCTATCGATATGGACAACCGGAGGTGATCGTATCAGAAAATGCCAAAAATCTGAACAACTAGATGATAAAGGAATTATGCAACAAATTCCACAACAAACATCTTAACTTCGTCATCTAACGTCCCAAAATGAATGGTGCGATCGAAGAAGCCAACAAGAATATCAAGAAAATTATGCAAAAAATGTCTGCCAATCACAAGGGATGGCCTAACTTATTGCCTCTGACTCTTCTAGCCTACAGAACGTCAATGTGCACTTCTACTAGGGCTACCACCTACTCATTAGTCTATGGCATGGAAGTAGTACTCCCCATAGAAGTAGAAATGGAGTCGTTAAGAGTGTTAATAGATACTCAGATGGAGGAACACCAATGGTTGCATGAGTAGTACTGTAATAACCCGATATTTTCTATATAATTAAATAAAAAATTTTGCATATAATTTTTTTTTAAACGTGGGAATATGTATAAGGTAAAGCTTATGTATTTATGTGATAAATAAAAATTTATTTATTACATGAATAATTACAAATAATTTTCTTAGAATTATTGACCATTATAAAATATATTTTTATAATTAATTTTGTAGTAAAAATATTTTTATTATTTATTTTCCATGAAAATATGATTATATATTATTTAAATAATATATGAATTAATTATTGGAATTATTATAATAATTATTTTATTATATGAATTTTAGTTCGATTATTAAGTTAATTATTTTAACTTAATTAATAATGCTATATATGTAAGATAAATCAGATATGGAATCAAAACCCTAATTCTGGATTTTGAATAAGGACAGAGAATAATAATATTATATTAATTATATTTTAGTGCTATAAATATGTACTATATGTGTATAGACTGATAATGGTTGGTCAATTATGGAGTATCATAACAAACCCTAGGATTACTGGGATAAACCTTAATTTGAAACTTAAACTGGAGGTTAAGATCGGTCAAAAATTGTATTAATGTGATTAATAACAACTATTAGAATTATAATCTAAATTAGGAAATCCTAATTATTGACTTGAAACCCTAATTGTGAAATTAGAAACCCTAATTTGCTAATTAAAAACCTTAATTACTAAATTAGGAACCCTAACTGCTAAATCGGTAACCCTAATCGTGAAATTAGAAAGCTGATTGTGATTAGTAAATTCCTAAACCTAAATTTTCAAGTCTAATGTAATTAGAAAACCTAACTAATTAGCAAACACTAATTTTCATTTTTAGAAACTAAAATTTTTATTTTCAAACCCTAAATAAAAATTCTAAAAAAATCAAATTTTTGAAAACCTTAGGGTTAAATCCTAAGGGTTAAACCCTAAGGGTTTGCCAAGTTACATTGTTGCCATTAAAATCATAAGGCAAATGACCTTCTTACCCTTCTAGCATTATTTATGAGATAGCTTGCAAATCTTGCTAAAATGAGAGTTGTTCACCAACTCTAACAACCCCATGTGACTTAAATCTCCAGCACATCAGCATTATATATCAACTATATACATTATATTGTGATATAAATAGAATTAGAGAGAGAAAAATTCATTATTTGCTTCATTTGTTCATCACACTCTGTAAACACTCGAAATTTTCTGCACACTTATTACTAACATTGTAGGAGGGAATATTCGTCTTTCGGAGATAACCCTAGAAGATAACTCACATCCATTCCGGATACCACCGGAAGTTCAGTCTCAAACCCGGAACACACACCGGGAGTATCAATTCCAACCTTGGAGATAATCCCGAGTTTCGTCCTTGGAGATAACCCCAAGGAATGTTGTTCCAGTTCCGGCGATAACTCTGGAAATGCTTGTTTCAAATGCATGCAGTCAGCTTCAAGCTTGGAACTCGCATTGAGGCACTCATTCCAAAGACCCAGAGCTAACACCGGGAAGACAGGCACACTTAAAGATGACCCTGCGGAATTCAAACAATTGCAGCAGTCCAATCTCAGAGATAACCCTGAGCAACGTCTGCTTTATCAGCCCAAACCGGAGATAACCCCGATGAGGGGAAAAATCGTCATCTTGCCACCTCAACCCCCAACGCGCTGTCTCAACATCTCATACATACATTTCTACACAGCAATATCCCACAAGAGCCAAGGAATTCCAATCCCGAGTGACTATTACGCGGGGCAGCACACCAGATAGAATTTGAAGCTTAAAGACCATGGTCATGGTCCCCTCTTCCTGACTTCGTACAACCTCTAATCCCATGTCATTGCGTAACTCTTGATAAAAGCGGTCCAAGAAAGGTCTTGTACACCATATTTAGATGCTCGGATTAAAGTTCTGCAAGTTCGAGCGGACATCACAGTGCACGAGTGCACGTACTTCAAGATGACGGACCTTGAACTCGGGCACCCCGGCAAACCGTAATAGATAACCCTTGCTACATGCATTGTACACATCATGCGACCGCTAGCTCAATAAATATATAGCTTGGGGTGGCCATAATTCAAGAGGAAAGGGCGAGGAATCCGTGTTAAATTTGTTCTGTACACACCCCATATTGAGTGCTTTCTCATTTTAAACACCTGTTAGCTCAAATATAGCTATATTTTTACCAACGGGAGCTGAGTGTTCATCCATTTATAGTCATCGAAGTCTTCTTTGGCTGCCCACTGTAAGCCTTCTTACACATTATAAAGCCTTTCTCTTCATCTTTGCACACACTATTCTTCATATTGAGAGTCGTGTTGTGTGTGTATGCCCGGACTTCGGTATGTGGTTTTCATTTCTGTTTGTATATGTATATTTATATATGTATATATTTATATATATGGACTAACATTATCGAGTTATGCCTCGATTGAGCCTAGATTTTATATCCGGTGCGTTTACTACTTTTATATATGTATATATAACGACAAATCGCTGAAATGATAAACCGAGTCGGGATTGAGAAACATCCATGCGTTAGTATCGCTATATATATATATATATATATATATATATATATATATATATATATTTACATTTCATCAGTTCTGGAGTTTACTTCGTGGCCTTTTACCGCTTTTATTTATATTTCGTCACTTTGGAGTTTACTTAAATGGTGGTTGATCGCTTTTACTTTCTTTTTTACATTTAGTCCTCGCCTGAGTTTACTACGTGGCGGTTGATCGCATTATTTCTTTATTTACATTTCTGATCCCCCATGGAGGTGCTTCGTGGTGGTTGATCATGTCTGTATATATATATATATATATATATATATATATATTTATAGCTTTTATATATAATTGCTTATTTCTTTTCATATAAACTGCGGCATCATGTGAGCCTAGGAATCATGTGAACATAGATTCAATCAACTGAATCTAGATTCGGTTCCCGTGATGGACATTTTCAGCTGTAAGCAGCTTGTAAATTATTCACGGTGTTTGAATTTCCTTAGATGGCTATCATGCCCGTAAGGAGTTCGGCACCGCTATATATTATTTTCTTGAAGATGCTTCACATCTCGAAAATAAAAGTAAACAAGCCGAACATTTAATAATAAAATGGAAGTATGAAAAGGTCTCAATTACTATTGAGCACAGGGTTTGAAAAACCTCTTTTACAAAACTTCACTACTATATCATGTTTAAAACTGAATTTTTCATACAAATTCAAACCCTTTGTATATAGGTGCGAACGAGGCCTCGCACTACTTCCAAATAAATTTCACATTGATCCACACACACACACATTCATATAATAGTTTCTTGAAAAGTGGCAGTTTTACAGACCCGTTTAGCAGTGTCACATCACTGGGTCAATGTGCAAACCTTTTCTCGGTTGCGTTGGTGCAACCAGTTAAAAACACCAACTGGCGACTCTTATAGTTAAATTGTCAACATGAACGGTGAGACACGTTGTATGTGAATGTATGTTGTGTGGTTCTTCCACCAGGAGGCTATCCTGTCGGTGTTTGATTACTGGACTCGTAGGGAGACTAATTCCAACGAGGCTCAGGAAAGGCACCACCCAGATTTGCTCCAGTTGAAAGATCGGATTAACTTCCCGTCAAGTAGATTGCGATGATCTGGGAACCTTCATGCCAAAAAGCCGCGAGAGTAACCTAAGATAGGTCAACCTCTAATAAACCAAACACGGAGGAAAGTCTCTTAATGCTTTCCATTTTCTATTACTTGTAATTTTATTCCATGTTCATCTTTATGTAATGGAAAATATGAAGAATATTTGCACATACATAACATGCTATCAAATGACCCCCATTTTTGCAGGATAATATTGCTAAAATGGACACACTATGAAAGCATGTAAATATTTATATTATCCCTAAGACTAAACTACATAACTTTTTGTAGGGAAACAATTGGGCCTGTTACCCGCTCAAAATCCAAAAAGGTCACGAGCCTACAACTAATCAAGTCTTCTTCTGATCAGTCTAATCCCGTTTCTCTAGAAGAATTTGACGGATTAAGTAAACAAATTACAGATTTGGCTGTTCTGCTTAAAGAATTGCATTAGTCTACTCAGGGCTTGAAGATTCCTACACATACAGAATCCTCTACACAAAGAGGAACTCAAGGTTTGGATAAAACAAATCCGGAACCTCAGTTAGATACGACCAACAAAGACCATGAAAACACCCCTCTCAAAGGAGATCCAGACACCGGTGATATCAAGAAGAAGGTCCTTCAAATGGAAGAAACTATCTGTTCTCTCAAATGGATTGGAACACACGGGAGTGTTTCATATGCTGACCTTTGCATATTCCTTGGTGTTCATTATCCAGAAAAATTTAAAACCCCTGACTTTAAAAAGTATGACGGATTAGGGGATCCTTACGCACATTTGAAGGTGTTCATTGGAGAACATGGATCTTATGCGGAAAACGAGAAGCTCAGAATGCAGCTGTTCCAGAAGAGTCTGACTGGAGAAGCCCGATCGTGGTATACCAGATTAGACAACTCAAAGATCCATAGCTGGGAAGAACTAGATCACGCCTTCCTTACTCAATATAGCTTCCAGTCTCAGATGGCTCCGGACCGGTATCAGATTACCAAGGTCAAGAAACAGTACAATGAGTCTTTCAAAGAGTATGCTCAAATGTGGAGATGCCTTGCTGCTCAAGTTATTCCTTCTATGACAGAGTCAGAATTGGTCATGACTTTCATAGACATACAAGAAGCTCATTTCTATGAGAGAGTCTTAGTTGGTATTGGCAAACAATTTTCTGAAATGATCAAACATAGAGAGATGACTGAGATGGGATTGAAGTCAAGAAAGATTCAAGACCTAGCCGCTCTTACAGCAGTTGCTGAGCACATCTAGTCTGGAACTTATGGAAACAACCCCCGGAGGGTCCATAAAAAGAAAGAGGAGGATGTTTCCTTGATATTACAAGGTCAAAAATGTAGTCAGAACATGCCTATATAAAGGAGAAACTACTCCCCTTTTCAAGCACAGTCTTCAAACCCTCCATTACCCAAAGGTGGAGAAGCAAAGCACCCTCGAAAGTTCACACCCGTAGGGGACTCGCTCGAGAATATTCTTGCTCTTCTGACTACTCATAAGAAAATTATGCATCTTCTTCCACCAGCCAACCCTAATGGGAGGGGTTTCAATGCTACTCGGAAGTGTGCTTATCATTCCGGGGCACCTGGACATGATACTCAAGATTGTTGGGCCTTGAAACACAAGATCCAAGATTTGATAGACAACGATGAGATTGTGGTTACCAAACCAGATCAACATCATGTGAAAGACAACCCTCTTCCTCAACACAAAGAAGAAGAGGTCAATATGATTAGTTGGAGCAGTGGACAGAGTTCCAATTTTAATGGTGAATCATCCCAGACCATCAAAGACGGTATTGACATATGGGATTATGCAAAGTTTCAATTTGCTATGGAACGAAAGATGAAAGCTCTTTGTAAGCAAGTTGAATAATTGGCAGAACTGGTGATCCATCAGCATTAAGTCACACGCCAGTTAGTTAGCCAGGAGCATGCCTATCTCCTTCCTTTTGTTATGAATTCTTCATCACCACCTTTAGAGAGTGAAGCACTGGAGGAAAAGGTTGCAAAGAGAGCAAGTGCTAAAGCCCATCGAGATTTTGCCAATAAAAGGTAATTTACATACCTGGGCCAACCTATGGAGGAAATATTTCAGATGCTAATCAACGAAGGAAGAATCACCTCCCTCCTACCTCCAATCAATCCCCGTTCAAGGTGGTTCAATTCTGATGGAGTATGTCAATATCATTCACATTCTCGCGGTCATAGCACATAAAAATGTTGGGCACTCCACCACCTTATTCAGAATCTAATTGACAGCGGTGTCCTGCAATTAGTAGATGATGACACTGTGTTACTCGAGAGTGGGAATACATGTCCTACCAAATGGAAGGGATTAGTAGCTGTTATATTCGCAAAGGCTGATGAGACTGTCAAACCATTTCCCATAAAAGTAATTCAACTCAAAGAAGCTGACAATCCTTTGAAAGTTATTGCACTAGAGCCAATTTCTTTACCGTTCAGACCATAGTATCCTGTTGTCAGCCTACACAAAGTCCCATGGAATTATGTAGAAGCTGAAGGATCCATGTCTTATACTACTGCTATAGTGTCAAAGGAAAATCCATTGTATCTTCTTTAGAGGGTGATGAAGCCTACCATAAAAGCAAAGGGGAAGATTCCCATGGAGAAGATTGAGAAATTCCTCTACACTATGGGCCATAATGAAGCCAAGGTGGTTTTAAGCTTAAGAGAAGCTCCACATCAAATCTCAATACTAGACTTGGTTTTCTCTTCTGAGGATCACAGGAAGATCTTATTGAAGGTTTTAGAAGAAACCTACTTACCAAAGTCGGTGGATGTAGAAAAATTTCAACATATGGTTGATCATATTTTTAACAACAATGTGATATCCTTCACTGATGATGACATACCACCCGAAGGGACCGGTTAATGCAAGCCATTGCACATCGCAGTTTTTTCTTTCGAGTATATGTTAGCTGGAGTTTTGATAGACGGAGGTTCATCTCTGAATATCTGTCCTTATGCCTCTTTGGTGAAGATGAACGTCAATCTCAAATGGATCCGAAGTAGCCATACGGTTATCAAAGCTTTTGATGGATCCCGACAAAATTCTGTTGGAGAGATGGAGCTGCCAATTGAGATTGGTACAAATATATTCAATGTATCCTTTCACGTCCTTAAGATAGATTCATGATACAACCTGCTATTGGGGAGACCATGGATCCATATGACTTGAGTCGTCCCTTCTACACTTCATCAACAACTTAAATATATTGTCAACAATAGCCTAGTCACTGTTAACGCTGAGCTGGAATGTCCTGGACAAGGAAACCTAACACTCATCAGCTTTAATTCAGAAGTTGAGCTGGCCAGTTTTCATACTTTGGAAGTGAGCAACACACAATACCATCCTATTGGAGCGACACTTCCCGTACCCAATATTTTTGCCGAAGTGATGACAGCTACCCAAGAAATGATGTCATTAGGTCATCAGCCTGGACAAGGGCTGGGTAAAAATTAGCAAGGAATTAAACACCCAATTTAAATGTCCAGTCAAACCAGGACAGTCGAATTAGGCTATTTTGCCAGTTCCAGTCATAGGAATCTTCATAAGCACAAGCAGATTCCTCAAGCTTCCGTCACACTGTGATTTTCTCCACCTGCACCTCATGAGCTGATACAATCTCTGTTAAAGGTGCCATCCCATGTTATGGCTATGCTATTTCCCAAACCAGTATCATTTAAAGCAAAAGAGGTCCTGATCCCTGATCCCGAAGTGGAAGAAAGGGAACAGAAACATAAACATGACATCGCTTTGATGATGTCAGGCATACGCATCATTGTCAATGATGAACATACAAACAGATACACCCCATACGATGATTGCTCAGATGTTATGGTCATCATTCGGGAAAAGGAGGACAATGATAGCCACTCCATCACTGCAGTTCATCAGGACTTTACCCTCGACAATTAGAGCAGCACTCCATGCATTGGTCGACGAGGGTAAAATGGGCAAAAATTCCCTCTGTCCTGCAGATAACTTTAATTGCTTACTTTTCTGTATAGTATTAGCAGTTATTTTATCAGTACATGCTAACACTTTTGTATGATTAAACAGTTTCATATATTAAGTGAAAGCATATTTTGTTTCAGGACTCTGAATTTAGATGTGCATGTACTTGCTGATGAGGTGCCTTTTCTCCACAAGGACTGTAACTTTGATGAAAAGTTGGACTCAGACTTGATGAAAATCCAAGAGGACATTGAGATACCTCATGAGATTAAGGAATGGGTCAAAAATAAACCTAAACCTAATCTTGATCAAACCATTTCTTTCAATCTCGGAACCTTAGAAAGCCCTAAGCTAATCCAGATTGGTTCAGACCTAACCCCAAACTAACAGAATGACATGGTTACGCTACTAACTCAATTCCAGGATGTGTTTACATGGTCTCATAAGGACATGGTGGGTTTGTCCACTGACATTGTCCTTTATTGCCTTCCCATTAAAGAGGGATTCAAGCCAGTCAGGCAGAAGCTCAGGCGATTGAAACTTGAGTGGAGTTTAAAAGTGAAAGAAGAAATTGTGAAACAATTTCAAGTTGACATTATCATGGTGTCTACATATCCAGAATGGATATCCAACATAGTTCTCGTGCCAAAACCAGGAGGAAAGGTGCGAGTTTGCGTGGATTATCGGGATCTGAACAAAGCTTGCCTTAAAGATAGCTTTCATATGCCCTTTATCCACATTCTCATTGATAATACTGCTCAATACGACATGTACTTATTTGCGGATTGCTTCGCGGGGTATCATCAGATTATGGTCGCTGAGGAGGATCGTGAGAAAACTGCTTTTATCACGCCTTGGGGATCCTTCTGCTACATACGGTTGTCATTCGGCCTCATCAATGCCGGGGCAACCTATCAGCGAGCTATGATGGCTCTTTTCCACAACTTAATGTATAAGGAGATAGAGATCTATGTGGATGACATCATTGTCAAATCCCAAAAAGAGGAAGACCACTTAGACCATCTCAAATAGCTTTTCAACAGGTTACGTAAGTACAACTTAAAGTTGAATCCAGCCAAGTGCACATTTGGCATTAAATCAGACAAGTTTCTAGGTTTCTTAGTCAGCCACAAAGGGATTGAGCTGGAACCCACCAAAATCTAGGCCATCAAGGAAATGCCCATTCCTCAGACAGAGAAGGAAATACGGGGATTTTTGGGAAGAATCAACTTCATTAGTAGGTTTATCTCTTAACTCACAGCAACCTGTGAGCCCATTTTCAAATTGTTAAGGAAGAACTCCTCTATGAAATGGAACGATGAGTGTCAGAAAGCATTCCTTATAATCAAAGAGCAGCTAGTTAAAGCTCCCATTTTGGTACCTACTAGGGATGGTGTTCCCCTGTTCATGTACCTGTCCATTAATGACAATGCTATGGGCTGCATGCTGGGACAGAAAGACGATAGAGGCCAAGAACGAGCTATCTATTACCTCAGCAAAAGATTCAGCAATAGTGAACACAAGTACACTCTGATTGAGAAGACTTGTTGTGCTTTAGCATGGGCTTCCATGAGGTTACAACATTACCTCCATGGTCACACAACCCATCTCATATCCCGTGTGGATCCTCTCAAATTCATGTTCAGTAAGCCCATATTGAATTATCGGTTGTTCAGATGGCAGTTGATCCTACAACAATTTGACATTGTCTACGTAACGCAAAAGTCTATCAAAGGTCAAGGAATTGCGGATCAATTGGCCGCCGCACCTGCAACGAATTTCAAACCCTTGGAAACATACTTCCCTGATGAAGGGGTAATAGCTGTTCAGCAACACCATCAGTACGGTGCATGCCATATATGGAAAATGTATTTTGATGGAGTTGTTAACATGGAAGGCTCTGGAGCTGGAGCAGTTCTAGCATCCGATATGGGGGAGCAGTATCTCGTTGCCATCAAATTGCAGTTTGTCAGCACCAATAACACAACTGAGTATGAAGGTTGTATCATGGGGCTAAAACTTGCATGTTCAATGGGTATCAGGCGGTTAATTGTCTTTGGGGATTCCGAATTGGTAATTAAACAATCCACATGAATCTATCAAACTAAAGAACTACATTTTCTGTCTTACCATCGGCAAGTTTTACAGATGGCTTTGGAGTTCGAAGAAATCTCCTTTCTACACATTCCTCGTAATAGGAATAATTTTGCGGATGCGCTAGCAACATTGGCCTCCTTGATTCACATACCTGACAAGGAAAACATGCCAAACATCACATTTGCCCTGCAAAAGGCCCAGTCTATGGGAATTATGTTGGAGAAGTATTGGATGAGCTACCTCCCATCCACAACCCTTGGTATCAACATATCAAGGAGTATCTGCGAGATGGATCTACAGCCACTAAGGCGAGCCTGACTGAAAAGAGGCGGATCCATCGAATGGCTATGAAATTTTACCTGAGGGGAGATGCACTCTACAAAAGAGATGTAGGATTAGGTCTCCTCAGATGTCTGGACAAGGACCAAGCTCAGAGGCTCATGGATGAGATCCGTGGTGGAGTATGTGGCCCACACATGAGCGGCTCCCTACTTGTTAAGAAAATCCTCAGAACAGGGCATTATTGGCTTATGCTCAAAGCTAACTATGATGATCACATAAAGAGGTGTTATCAATGCCGAATTCATGAGAATTCTATCCACGCCCCTCCAAGGGAACTCCACAATATGAGTTCGTCATGGCCCTTCTCAATGTGGGGAATGGACGTGATCGGGCCCATCGAGCCCAAAGCCAGTAATGGACATCGATTTAACTTCACCATGATCGACTACTTCACCAAGTGGGTAGAAGCAACCTCCTTCCCCAGGGTTACCAAAGAAGTCAACATTGCTTTCATCAGAAACAATGTCATTTGTCGATATGGACAACCAGAGGTAATTGTATCAGACAATGCTAAGAACCTCAACAACAAAATGATGGAGGAGTTATGCAGTAAATTCCACGTCAAACACCTTAACTCCATCATCTACCATCCAAAGATGAATGGTGATGTTGAAGCGGCTAATAAAAACATCAAGAAGATCATGCAAAAAATGTCCGCCAATCACAAAGGATGGCCTGACCTCTTGCCTCTGACTTTATTAACCTACGTAACTTCAATGCGTATTTCCACCGGGGAAACCCCTACTCATCGCCCTATGGGATGGAAGCAGTGCTCCTCATAGAGGTGGAAATGGAATCCCTCAGAGTGTTTATGGATGCTCGGCTGGATGAAGACCAATGGTTATAAGACAGGTATCACCAATTGTCTCTAATAGACGAAAGGTAAACCGCGGCTATCTTCCATGGTATGTTATATCAGCAAAGGATCGCAAGATCCTACAACAGGAAAGTCTAGCTACGGCAGTTTAAACAACATGACTTAGTTTTGAAGAAGATCATTGACAACCAAGATTAATCTAAGGGAAAATTCCCTCCTAACTTGGAAGGCCCGTTTGTTGTCAAGAAGGTATTGACAGGAGGCGCTCTCAGACTACAGGAAATGGACGGCGATGAATTTCCACAGCTTATCAACTCGGACACCGTGAAATGATACTATGTCTGAGGTTACCATCAAGCAAATATCCTGGCTTTGGATCATCAGATCACCAGTCATTCCGGTTTTCTAACCCATTTTACATACTTTTCTGCCCCTAAGGGAAACATACACTTCAAACCAGCAGCCTGGTCTTACCTCATTTCAAACCTTTCATACAATTTTGTTATCCCCCCAGGGATTGAACCTTTCACATCTGCAGTTTATGCCGAAGACGGGATTAAACTTTTCTACGCTTACAGTTTGTCCTGAAGACGGGATCAAACTTTTTCACACATGCAGTTTGTCCCAATCATGGGATCAAACTTTCTTTTCCCCGTAGTATAGCCTACACATGGGATTCAGACTTCTCTTCAGCTACAAATTGTCCTGAGGGGCGAACTACGTTGACCTGATCTCCCTGATACCTGGGAGTACATAGGCAACCATATTCTATATGGCCCGGTCGCAATAAAAAAAACAAAAACACTTCTACCCTTCTCTACATAAATAAAAACCACAAAAATACTTCTACATCCTCCTTCATCAATAAAGCTTCTACACCCATTTACACCTTTCACATTCAGCGTTGAACCTCTTACACCAGGTTCGAACTACGTAGACCTGATCTCCTCTTCAATAGGAGTACGTAGGAAACCATTTATGGTTCGGTTTAACCCCCTACCAGAACACAAATACTTGTCACACGGTACTGGGATCAAACTTCAATCCATCGCATTTCATCGGCTTCAGACCAAAGGGATGGAACTACCTAACCTCTCTTCAGAAATAGGAGATTCAGCGACTATCTAAGCTGCGGTTATGCCTCAAAGAGCAACACCAATCCATAAGAGATGGAACTAACTGGGCTCCTCCTAAATAGGAGTACTGGCGACCATTTGTGGTGCGGTCAATCTCAAAGAGGAAAATCCACACTCCTCTCCACATCTACATACAGAAACCAGTCCCAAGACACCAAAGATGGTAGGGATACACACAAATTAATGAAAAGTTCTGAAAGATCCTGCAACATCTCAATGTCTACACATCAAGGATGAGTTCAGAATGCATCAAAATCACAAGCCCTGAATATCAAGCAAGTATCAAGGCACAACTGAAAGGGAAGTTAATCAAAATATGTTTCCCTGCCATATATAATACTGTTTGATATATACAATATATGTTGTACATGACAAAATGGCTAAGCTAGTCTGTGCAGGAAAATACAAGTCTATCTACAGATCTGTGTGTATGTGGACTATCAGATCTAACATAGCATCCCTCTCTAAAGAAGGAGGTAACGCTACAAGCTCTTGCCCAATGGTATCTACACGACCTAGCAGATCCGAGGCTAACTGCATGGCGGCATGATGCTCATCAATATATGCACACATATCGGTAAGAATGTCAGTCGTAAGGGATCTCAATGAAGTACTATCTATGACGGCCATATCCCGAACAGATAGGGAAACATCCCGCTCTACAGTTAATGCATCTCTGGCTGATCTGGCCTCGTCTCTCTCTAATAGAGCTGCGTCTCTCCCATCAAGATCTGTCAACATCAAGGCCATAGCCTGATCTCTCTCAAAGGTCATCAAATGTAGACTCTGCTCCAGATACTGTGCTGAATGCTGAATAACAGTAGCACTCGTAGTGGGAGAATCTATCATAAATGTTGGCAACCCAGTAGTCAAATCCTCATCGATGGGAATATCAGCCTCCTCCATAGGCTCCAAATTATCGAAATTAGTCCCCTGCACTTTGGATACTACTACAGCCGATGCAGTCTCTGTCTCCATCCATGCGGAATACTCTGCAGAATAACCCAGATGACTGACACAAAACTCAGCTAGCTCAAGCTAATCCTAACATACATATAACCTGGATCAATCCTTTGCTGATAAGTGGCGAGAACTGAAGCGCTGACTCGATGCCCCCTTAAAAGGATGGAAGTCCTGGAACTGGTCAAACTGACACATCACGACTAGTGGGTGGTAAGTGATCATGCCTCTCAAACCAGCCAAAGGAAGATAATCCATGCCCGGAGCATGAGTGATGAAGCTGTAGGGTGAGCTAAGCCCTAAACACGACAATATATCAAACGGATCTCCGATCCATGCCAGGAAAGCTGACCAAGATGTAGCATCTATACACTCCGCAGGCTGAAAGGAGTACGACATAGCTATATCATGGGTAAAACAATAACCATGCTGTCTAAAAGTGCCAATCGGTCTCAAGTGTGACATAAACCACACGTACAGCATGACCAAGCTGCCTGTAAACACCCCCGTTGGATAAGTGCAGTAATATGTGGCTGACCTCAGAGTCTTTGCTATAATCATCGGTATGATGGTGTGACCCTCCCCGAGAGCTCTTACTGCCATGATGACTCCTATGTCCAACTCATCCATGTACCGGGGCATGTAGACACACGACAATACGCACAATAGCAGTACATCCACTCTAGCCAAACGCCAATGATCCTCCGGTGTGGTGAAATCCCCGGAATGCTATGCATAACTATCCTCCGAGCCAAATCTATCAAATAGAAAAAGTTAGGATATAACATGGTCAGATGTGAGCTCATCCTGCACCACCCTACGCCTCAAACCAGTGAAGGTCATGAACTGCCTACTCATATCTCCAATCGCCATATACACGCAAGGTCTGTCCAGTGGTAACATCGTCAAACGTGCATACTCCTCCCAAGTAGGAGTTAACTCCTGGGTCCCAATCAGAAAACCTACCTCTCTGATACCCAGTGCTCCAGCATGCCCCTACGAATCTTGCAGGAACCTGAAAGATCAACAGGGTCATAGTATGCTGCAATAGCTGATCTACAGTCACCCTATCTGATGGTGACATACTATCATACAACGATCGCATACCAGATACCACCAATAATGGTGGGGTATGATCAATATGGCTAACTGTCGAAGAAGACATCTGTACGGGCTGTGTCATAAGACCATCCAGGGATCAATGCTGAATATCTCTAGACATACATACATATGCATAACATAATAACATGGATGGTACAATAGATGAAAATATGATATAGGAAATGGAAAACTGTACATACATTCCTAAGTATATCATCATCTAATACATCTCTGTACAGCTAAAATACAGGGAAATGGGGCAAAACTGCACTACAACTAACAGAGGCCTATCAAAAGATATAGCGAGAATGGGGTGAAGCTACCCAATGTCTAATAGAGGCCTATCAAAAGAGATAACAAGAATATACATCAGAAGAAGACAATGGTGTCAATGTCTACATCATCATTCCTGTCCACCTGATGTAACTCCTCTTAAGTCAGTGAATCTCTATCCACAGGGATGTCAGGCCTATACAATGGAGGATCTGCACTGGCAAAACCATATGGGTCACCTGAGGGGCCAGTGCCAGAGCTGGAAGGATCAAAAGTTTCTGCCTCTGAAGGATCTCTACCCAAGTGCCGGATAAAGAAATGTGCCCGGTCCAACTGCCGGGTCAAACTATCTATCTGTGCCAAATGAGTCGGATCTCGGACACAGGCTAGCCAATCCATCATCATCACAGATCCTGGAACCATATCCCCCATGAACTGAGTGGCACGGGTCTGAGCTCCAATGGTATGAGGGAACCACCAATGCTGGAACATCTCCTGAGTGCAGGGACCCTCTGATAGTGCAAAACCGTCAACACCCAACAATGGGATATCAATAACGGGTGACTGCAAAATAGGCCAATAACACCTGGCATGAGGCAGGATCGGTATACGAATCTCTCATGTGGTGCTCCTAATAGCACGCTCTCCTAAGTAGAGCTCCCATCCTCCATCTTTGAAGAGAGGAATCCTACGAGTGGAAATCACGTGCTCAACTCCAGTCGGGTACCCATCCTCAAATCCAATGCTCGAGTGCTCCCCAGAGTAGGGAACCCACGTGATGACATCCGTTGTCAACAACTCCAACTATAGGCGACAATGAGTGAAACCATCCGCAACAGGGACCTCCGCCAGTATGGAATGATGCCATCTTCGTCCTTGTGGATAGGTATCTAAACCTAACTCACTCATAAAACACAAACATGGGAGCCTCTCATAGGCCCAAAACTTCCATCACAAGGGCAAACATCTGCTATCAGTCAACACTCTTAATTTGTACATGGAAAAAGACAAGAGAAATACTCACCAGCAGAAACGGATAGAATCCTAACCAAGCCTCGGTCAAGCCCTGAGAGCACATGCACATTCCCCTGAGGAAGTAGGCGAAGGTGTAGGAACCACAATCATACTCTCTAATACGGTCCACGTGTCGAGTGGCGCTGATCAAAGCGAAGGACACCGTAGAAGAGTTATCTGCTATGAAGCAGCTCCTAATGATCATCAGGAACAATCGCTGAAGAATGTGATCCCTGACTCTCACATCATCGGATATGGGCTCACTCAATAACCCGCTCATAGCATCTACGCTCAAAAGACCTGCACGTACAATCCTACCCTTGAGCGCCTCCGCTGAAACTCAAAGCAAGGATCTGACGGTAGTCTGGGTAATTTCCACCGTACAAGGCACTGGTACCCCTCCAAACTCCATACCTGTGATAAACCGCCAATCCATCGACGTCATCATCACCTCACAATCCAGCAAATGGAGTGACTGAGTCTGGTGAAACTAGCGTTCAGACAATGCCCTGAGGTAACCCTAGGGACAACGACGGGGAAGAATGGAAAAGAACATCTCGAATCCCCAGCCATTTACAATCGCTCTATAGTCATCATGTAGAGCCTGATACATAGAGTGGATGTTTAACCAGTTCCCTCGAGGCTGTGTAAAGCCAGGAACCTACATCAAATGCAGATCAACATCAGAATCCTTTACTCCTCATCAATAGGAAAGAAGGAAGATTAAGATCTAACTTTATACCTCATTTGCGTGCAGGTAAATTGAAGGGTGTCGACTCAAATCACCCAGGAGCTCTGGGTTCGCCACTTGAATGCCTGTCAAATTCTTACAAGGAATAGATTCAGCAGGAGCGGGAGCCTCAACCGGTACATCCTCCACCTCATCCTCGACGTTCGGCACATCAACCTGGACTGGACGTATCACCGCCTCCACCAAACGATGAGGCTGTCTAATAGAACGGGGTCGAGGCACATCATAAGCCCTTCTCCGTACACCAGAAGTGGTTCTGTGGGAACTACTTGGCTGATCCGAATCCATAATATCTGGACAACAAGTCTCTAAATCACCTCAAAAAGGGTGTGAAACTGGAAAAGAATACATGCATACGTTACCAGGATAGTGTGGAACACTTGTACGGTAGCAGAATTTGCAGAAAGTCGTCCGAACTCAGCAGATCTGAAGAAGAGCTCTCGAATTTCCTTCATGGCGCAACTTGAAAGTAACTTATAAATGTAACCTGCATGCATTACATACCCACGGTTGGCCGCAGGTCCACCTGCGGCTACCACAGGTGTACCTGCGGCACCCCTACATGGGTCCTACCCCTCCGGCTTGGTCCAGTTCAAGTTGAAAAGGAGGTCTCAAAAGCTGAAAAGGCCAAATCAGGAATAAAGACTCTACGCAATTGAGCGGAATAGCTTGGAATCCTGGTTGTCACAAGTCAAATTATGGCTTCACATGTCACTCATTGGTGTTTGCCTAAATACAAGGAACACTATACCGATGAGCTCAACTTTTGCAAATCATACTCGACAATGCCTCAAACAGGTCCGATGCTGCCAAATATATGGTTGTAACCCAAAGCAGTTTCCCGGCGGGGGTCACAACGCAGATTTTCATTCATCCATGTATCCCCGGCGGGGGTCACAACGCAATGCAACCATTGATATATGCATTAATAAAGGTCAAACAACCTTGACATGTTGCCCGGTAGGGGTCACAAAGCAATACAACCATTGATATACGCGTCAATGAAGGTCAAGCAGCCTTGACATGTTCCCCGGCGGGGGTCACAACGCAATGCAACCATTGATACACACATCAATGAACGTCAAGAAGCCTTGACAGTTTACCCAATAGGGATCTATTCGGTGATACACACATCAGCGAAGGTCAGGCAGCCCTGACAATACATACTGGTGGCAGTAACTCCAACAGGACCGTGGTATATGCTGGTGACATAAACTAGAGAAGACCATCCTCATCGGAGAGGACCGATGATGGAATACGTTGTACACATCCTCAAATAGACAAAGCTTTATCCCCACAGATCTCTTTCACATGAGAGGCACATCTTCAGAGTAAAGTCTGTATCAAGGATTTTGGACTTTGGTGATAACCCAAACGTCAACATCCTGGAAGACTTGGATCGTATGTCCAAGCCATCACTGATTGTCATCCTTGGCAGGATTAACATGGAACCAGCAATCATTCTATCATGTTGGAAAATAATCCAACAAAATACATGCATCATGCATTTGCATCATGCTGCTGCATATGGCATCATATTTATCTTGTTGCATTTCAAGTGTCTAGGATTCTTTATCATATCCATGCCTTGTATTGCATGAATATGATAAAGAGGGGTATCTGTAGACACTCAAAATTTTCTGCACACCTGTTACTAACATTGCAGGAGGGAAAATTCGTCTTTCGGAGATAACCCTGGAAGATAACTCACATCCATTTTAGATACCACCGGAAGTTTAGTCTCAACCCCGTAACACACACCGGGAGTATCAATTTCAACCTTGGAGATAACCCCGAATTTCATCCTTGGAGATAACCCCAAGGAATGTCGTTGCAGTTCCTGCGATAACTCCGAAAATGCTTGTTTCAAATGCATGCAGTCAGCTTCAACCTCGGAACTCCCGCCGAGGCACTCATTCTAAAGACCCGGAGCTAACTCGGGAAGATAGGCACACTTAAAGATGACCTTGCGAAATTCAATAATTGCAGTAGTCCAATCTCAGAGATAACCCTGAGCAACGTCTTCTTTATTAGCCCAAACCGGAGATAACCCCGGTGAGGGGTAAAATTGTCATCTTGCCACCTCAACCCCCAGCACGCCATCTCAACATCTTATACATGTATTTCTACACAGCAATGTCCCACAAGAGCCGAGGAATTCCAATCTCAAGTGGCTATTACGCAGGGCAGCACACCGGATAGAATTTGAAGCTTGAAGACCATGGGCATGGTCCCCTCTTCCTGACTTTGTACAACCTCTAATCCCATGTCATTGCGTAACTTTCGACAAAAGTGGTCCAAGAAAGGTCTTGTACACCTCATTCGGATGCTCAGATTGAAGTTCTGCAAGTTCGAGCGGACATCATAGTGCACAAGTGCAAGTACTTCGAGACAGAGGGACCATGAGCTTCGGGGCACCCGTGAAATTGTAGTGCATCTGCATGCACACTACAGAGTGCATCTCATGGCTACCACAGTACACACTGCGCTACCAGATCTATAAATATAGAGCTTGGGGTGGCCATAATTCAAGAGGAAAAGGCAAGGAAGCCCTATCAAATTTGCTCTGTACACACCCCATATTGAGTGCTTTCTCATTTTAAACACCTGTTAGCTCACATATAGCTATATTTTTACTGATGGGAGCCGAGTGTTCATCCATTTATAGTCATAGAAGTCTTCTTTGGCAGCCCACTATAAGCCTTCTGACACATTATAAAGCCTTTCTCTTGATCTTTGCACACACTATTCTTCACATTGAGAGTCGTGTTGTGTGTGTATGCCCGGACTTCGGTTCGTGGTTTTCATTTCTATCTGTATATGTATGTTTATATATGTATGCTTACATTTCATCCCGCCTGGAGTTTACTTCGTGGCGGTTGATCGCATTTATTGCTTTATTTACATTTCTGATCCCCCATGGAGGTGCTTCGTGGTGGTTGATCATGTCTCTATATATATATATATATATTTATCGCTTTTATATATTTACATTTCCGATCCCCCATGGAGGTGCTTCGTGGTGGTTGATCATGTCTGTATATATATATATATATATATATATATTACTGACTTTTATATATAAATCGCTTATTGCTTTTCATATAAATCATGACATCATGTGAGCCTAGGAATCATAGAACACGATTCAAATCCATTTGAATCTAGATTCGGTTCCCGTGATGGACATTTTCAGCTATAAGTAGCTTATAAATTATTCACGGTGTTTGAATTTCCTTAGATGGCTATTATGCCCATAAGGAGTTCAGCACCGCTATATATTATTTTCTCGAAGATGCTTCACATCTCGAAAATAAAAGCAAACAAGCCGAAAATTTAATAATAAAATGGAAGTATGAAAAGGTCTCAATTACTATTGAGCACAGGTTTTAAAAAACCTCTTTTACAAAACTTCACTGCTATATCATGTTTAAAACTTAATTTTTCATACAAATTCAAACTCTTTGTATATAGGTGCGAACGAGGCCTCACACTAGTTCCAAATAAATTGCACATTGATCCACACACTTGTTGGGTAAAATCTAATTACGCACAATACACAAGTATACATGGTCAACAAGTAATAGAGTGATGAGTAGAGTATCGTTCCCACAGAGACTAACTAACAATAATCTTAACTTATAATTACCAATTTCCTATTTATCCTAATTTTATTAAACCAATAAGCTCAATAATTAAAATTAAAGACTCTAACTTAAAGAATAATTGAACTATCACAAAACAATCACAAATATCAAAATCTAGAATTTCAAACAATTAATGGAGAATTAGACTTGTGATTTCACCTTAAGCTTCACTCTGATGTTAACACCTTTATTCCAATTCAATTCACTATCCCAATTTATTAATCAAGAACACGAATGTAGTATTAACCACCTCTCGATGAACTAATATCGTATTAACTTAAATCCACAATTAAGATAGAAACAAGTTAAACACCTTAATTAACTAACTCACTATATCTCTATGTGAATTACAATTAAAGAAGGTTTAAGATTAAGTCCTCTATCCGATTACATGCGATGTCAAGCATATCTCTACCTTAACATTCATCAAGATTCTGCTATTCACAAAATTCATGAACACATGCTATATTAATTAGGTCCAGATTTGAATATCCTCTCTCGATTCCATACAAATCCACAAAGAATTGTTGATCAGGCAATTCATAAATTCAAGCTCAAATCAATATAGATAAACTGGAAATAGATTATTGAAATGGAAATCAAAGTTTACAAAATCATCGTTTCACTTAAAGATCCATCAGAAGCCTAAAAAATGAATTAGTTCATCATAAACGAAATAAACACTGAATAAATCATAGAAAATAATCTTTCGATTACAAATAAAAGCCTAAGATGAAGAATATTGAAAAACACCCTTCTCGTAGCCTAGAATTGCAATCGTCTCGAAAATCTCCTCGAAATACTCCTCCACAGCTTGCTTAGAAAAACTGAGCTTAATCTTCGTAATATGCCTTGTGTCTTCTTAAATTTCTTGTTAATTCAGTAAAAATGATGTCCAACACATAAGTTACAGCCGAAAATCTCCATCAAGTAGAGTTCATGTGTAATTCAATCTGTTAAAAACCAATTCCAGCAAGAGTTTCAATCAAAACATAACACAAGATAGATTGACACCATACCTACGGGGTTCATGAGTAAAACAAGCCCGCCCCGACGGGAATCCTTTCTGTCAGAAACATATGAAGATCCCCGCCTTTGACAGGGTTTATAGGTTAAATAAATCGCCACTTTCGTGACTACCTTCTATTAATCGATTAAGAAGACCCCACCTTTACGTGGTGTGTAATCTATTAATCGACTTCTTGAACTTCATGTCTTTTTCCAATTTTGCTCCAATTGACTTCAAATCATCCCAAATGACTCCACATATCCATTAAATTCCGCAACAACCATCCTACACATGAAATAACATAAAACAAGTAAAAACAAACATGATCACAAGAATTTAGCAATAATTACGCATGAAATGGACATTGATTCGCGTATATAAATTCCACTTATCAAAATCCCCTAAACTTAACCCGTGCTAGTCCTCGAGCACAAAACACTATTTACAATGCAATGCAATGAGATGAAATGAATATAATCTAACTTATATTCTTTCGAATCCATCAATATCGCAGAATCAAGATTATCTTAACGACCTCAGCGAAAACAAGAAACTATACAATATCAATCACCAAAACCAATCTACCATTCCATTTAATCCTCAAATCTTAAACCATCATCACTGGTATAGTGTGCGTGTGTGATCAACATCCATGATAACTGATACAGACTCAAACTCAATACATAATCAATCTCTTAGAAGGAATCATACAATGCAAACTTAAAAATTCCAAACATGGACAACTTCAACTAACACTAAACAATCACTAATCTCGGGGGTTCAAACAGGGTACTTATACTTTATTCATATATATTTTTATTCACGAGGGCTTTTCGCTCTTTTCCCGTTTTATTCATATTTTTTTTTAGATTTTATATATACATACATGACTGTGCAATGTCTCATCCCATTAGGCTGACAGTGCTACCCCTTAGCGAGCTTTCAACCAACGACACCCAGACCATAAAAGACCTTAGGGCGCTAGGTATAAAGACAATCCCCTTGGGCGTACTTGCTCAAGTAACAAAGGCCCCGAAACAAGACTAGTCATGATATATATATATATATATATATATATATATATATTAGATAAAACTTATATACCCCACATATCATCCCCCAAACTTAGGTTCTTGCCTAGTTTCCGCCTTTACTGTCTATCCTTGTCGTTTTCTCATTTACTCTAGCATTATCCTCTAGAGACCATTTATGTATCAATTTGAACTGACCATTCAACAAAGATGTTTATAATCGTGCTAACCTTTTTTATACCAGTTTCAAACGAGCTCAAGATTTGATTCATAACAGAAATTGTATCACAGTTCTAGTAATCAACGCTATATTCATTAACCTATTATCAATCTCATCATTGGCCCACAAACAATATGACTACAACATTGCTGGACTTACGCAAACACAATATTTAACTAACTAATTTTATTTTTTTTATAGATAACAAAATGCACTATTTACAAGACTATTTACTATGCAATGACAAACATTAACCTAAGCTACTATGTATGCACCTAAGCTATCATGTAATACTTAAATTAATATGCAATACTGAAGTTAAAATGACAAAATGCACCCTAAGTACTACATATGCATGCAAACATGTATTTAAATCCCCCAAACTTAAGTAATACAATGTCCTCAGTGGATGATTAATCAAAACTAAGTATGTGAGGACTTCCCTACCGTCGCTTAAGTCTGAGGGGGTGGTTGTTGTTCTTCTTCGTCAGAATCACTTGGTGGAAACCTCGACATTGGACCGCCGGGTTGAAGCTCTGAAGAGTTGTGTTGAGTGAGGTAAAAGATGCATTCATAGCATCAAACATGTGATCTTGCCTCATTGCCAATCGCCGCATTTCCCGTTGTGCTGCTTTGTTGTGTTCATTCATTTGATTTTGAAAATCAAGGAACTGAGGACTGGATATGGCCTCAGCCTGTGGTACCTGCTCGGCCCCTTGATCCCACATTGCTTCATGATCATCCCCCGATGTCTCTGAAGCATCAACTTCATCTTCTGAAGCCAACGAAAAAATAAAGCCCAAACCACGCGGATGTGACTCGCCACCTGCCCAAACGGAATACCGTGTTATCATCCTAAAATCAAGCAATGCAAGCGGCATTTGTGTGGGCTTGTCGTCAGACCATCTCACCCCTGCATTGCAACACAACTCACAAATGAGTGATGGGTGTGGCAAGCCGCCTGAAAAATTTCCATATAAACACCGGCGGATGGAGAAACAAATAATGGCCCTGACGTCGATAATGACATCTTGCACAATGGCGTACAACAGTAAAGCCTTCTCTTTGGTGACGTCCGAGGTATGTTGGGACGGAAGCAATTTAGCACATAGGAATGTGTACCAAATTTTTCCATACCGGCTAAGGTCCTTGCTATGGAACACGGTGCTGCCCTTTCGACCTTTCATCCAAGATGTTCCCGACTTTGTCATATCCGTGATTATAGCATCATAGTCTGGATCAGAATTTCGTAGATGAGCATAATGGCAGTGGCGAGGTACCCACAGTTGGTAGTATTTGTTGATTGCATCGGCACTGAACGGAACCAACCGACCTCGAACAAACGCGTGGAATGGTTCTTTGTCCTCAGCGTTTGCATAGAATTCCTTGACAATGTTGACCACAGCAGGTTCTGGCTCTTCTATGAATTTCGTCCACCCCTTTTGATAAATTTGAGGCATCATCTCCCCATCATTAGGATCCGATGCCAACCCCCACTCTGATGTAAGGGCTTTGGTGAACATGTAGTCATCACGAATTGCGTGGCATGGCGACTCTCATGAATTCCCTAAGAATCGAAGGTTCGGGTTGGTTGAGATGGCCGTGAACTCTCTCCTCTTTGGCGTTTAGAAGATGATTGCGAAGCTATGATTTCTCTGTAGTGCTTGACTTGCCTTAGCTCTCCCCCAAACTTTTCAATTTGCTCCTCTCTAGCTCTCAAGTGTCCTCTATGAATGCCCTATATCAATTGTTGTGAGAAATATGGTATGAAATGTAATAATATATATAGAGGAGGTGGAATGAGGTATGTTGGTGGATTGAAGAGGTGGGGAGAAGTAATGGAGTATTGGAAATAGTGGGGTAGAAGTGGGTGTAGTGGGTGGTAGATGGAGTTATGAAGTAGTGGGGAAGTGGGAAAGTGGTGTATTGTTGGGAAGGGGATAAGCCTGCGTGTAACTGCCAAAGTTAGTTAAGTTCCAGGACCCCCGCCCCGGCGGGGGTATTAAGCTTGAAAAGTCCGTCCCGTGAGCATGCCTCTCGCTATCGACTTTTAGGACCCATTTCGTGGGGGTACAAACAAGAGGCCATACTAGCGAGCATGTTTATTATTAAAATTGGGGACCCCACCTCGTGGCATGGCATGCCAACTGTCAAGCACCTCTGTTTTCTCACTTTGCTTCATTGTGACTCACCATATTGTCCTTTGTTCATCCTGCATGATGCAAAAAACATGAGAGTTAATGAGTTGTTGATAACATGATGCATTATGGAGAGATTAACGAGACTTTTAATGTATTCTACTACCTAGTAATTTAATGAAAACTATATTGTAACGGTTATGAATGAAAAATACGAGAAAAAAACTAGAGATTGGGTTGTCTCCCAATTAGCGCTTGATTTTAAGTCGTTCAGCCTGACTACTTCCTGTTCATGTTGTGTCCTCCAATGTGATGGTGATCACATCGGTGTTAGCTTCTCCACCCCAATAATGCTTTAGACGCTGACCATTGACCTTGAATGATTCTAATGGATTGCGACTGTAGAGTTCAACTGCGCAAATATCTAGGATATTCTACTAATTTCATGGAGTATAGAAGCCAAAACTTTAACCAAATGAGTATCATAGAATATATGAAACTGCAAATTGATTTTCACCCGCCATGCGGTAATCCACGTAGACAGATCATTTCCATAATTTAATAAGGAATGAATACGAAGGATCATTAACCATGCATGTGATAATTCACATAGACAGGTTATTCCAACAGAATAATAAAGAATGAAACCAATCAAAGCGTAATCACATGCATGACGGGATATTCTAACAGAATAATAAAGAATGGAATAACAGAAGAATTCACCATGCATGCGATAGACCGCACAGACATGTTATTCCAACAGAATAATAAAGATGGAACTAGGTCTAGCGTAATCAACACGATGTGATATTCCAATGTAATAATAAAGAATGGAATAACAAAGAATTCACCATGCATGCGATAGGCCTTGCATGCATGTTATTCCAATGAATAATAAAGAATGGAACCAGGTCTAGCATAATCCGTATAGACAGGATATTCGAACAGAATAATAAAGAATGGAACCAGGTCTAGCGTAATCCGCACAGACAGGATATTCTAACAAAATAATAAAGAATGGAATAACAGAAGAATTTCACCATGTATGCGGTACTTTGCATAGACAGGTTATTCCAATATAATAATAAAGAATGGAATAACAGAAGAATTTCACCATGTATGCGGTACTTAGATGGATAAAGTTATTCCAACATAATAATAAAGAATGGAATAACAGAAGCTCTCTTCATGAATACGAAAGAAATAATACCCAACCTTAGAAAGAAACTGGATACTGGAGTAGAGAGGTAGCAGACTTCTCTTCTTCTTTGTCTATATAATTTCTCTCTATAATAATTACTCTATAGCTTTAGTGAATTGGTGAGAAATGAAGGAAGAACGAGCTTCTATTTATAGGAAAATATGATTTCGATAATTGCACATTATGGGGCTCGAAATATTACAGTATAATACCTTTAACTTTTCTTTCATTTTTAATTTAGTCCTACAAGTATTATCAAACTTGCACCACCTCCCCTAATAGTAAATAATGTGAATAAATAGTTCAATCATGTGAATCAATAGTTATAATCATGTGAAAATACGAATTACAGTATAGTACCTCCATCTATACCTCCATTTTTAACTTAGTCATGCAAGTATTATCAATCTTGCACCAACTCCCCTAATAGTACAAGAATGTGAATCAATAGTACACACATGTGAACAAATAGTTATAATCATGTGAATTAATAGCAATTAATTGCTCATTTATCCTAAGTTAATTACTGGTCAAGATAACTTCCAGACATCAATTAATATCGAAATAAATGTCGATTTCCACTAACACTAATAATTCCAACACAATGGAACTATCAATTTCATCTTTAATCAACACGAACTTATTCATCATTAATATTGTAACTCACAATATTTAACAACCAGGTCGTTCCCAGGAAAGAGGGGGCTTTCTGATAAGGATTTCTCGTTATTGGCGCGCAATTAGTTGACCAAACCTCTCCTTGACAGAACTTCTAGACATTGTAAATATTGCAATTTAATAATATGAATAACTTTGTCGTCTTAATTATTAATTTAATAATATATCATATTATGCAGATGATACTGTGACAATAATCGAATCAATAATATGAGAGATATGATGCAGCAATTATTGTAGCAAGAATTGAGTATAACTGAGTGACTTCTCACGTAAGCATCAATAATCAATACCGTGTGCTACTATGCAACCATGCATATTACTGTACTTTTACTACCGGGTAGTTCAACAGTTTAACGGTAAAACTTTTGCCGTTATTTTTATAAAAAGATAATTATGTCATTTTCTAACTACGACAATACTTCCGTTGTGGGGTCCACCAATGATTGTGCCATCGTACGAATATTCCCTGTTAAAACGAATATTCCCCGACCAATCGAATATTATATAACCACTTGCTTACTTTGCAAAATTTGTAAATATTACCCACAACTATAACATTATATCAAATCCACACCATAATATTTAAAAATATATTTCGAGAAAATTATTCTTTATTAATAAAAGTTGGGGTCTTACAACAAATCCCTCTGAGCCAGATGGTATTGTTAGAACATGTGCTAAATGAGTCTCCTCTTGAGTTCTTGAAAACTCTTCTCACATTCCTCGTTCCAACTGAATTTTGTATCTTTTTGAGTCAGCTGAGTTAATGGAGTAGCAATTCGAGAAAACCCTTCTACGAATCTCCGATAATAAACCAGGCTAAGCCGAAAAGCTACGTGCTTGATCCACATCGATTTAGGTTGCTCCCAGCTTTGAATTGCTTCAATCTTTGTCAGGTCAACAGATATTCCATGACTTGATACTATGTGCCCAAGGAATGCTACTTCCTTAAGCCAGAACTCGTATTTCTTCAACTTGGCATAAAGCTTGTTTTCACAAAGCTTTTGGAGTATCAGCCTCAAGTGTTTCTCATGATCTTCACGGCTTTTGGAGTATATAAGAATGTCATCAATAAAGACAACCAAAAAATGATCCAAATATTCCTTGAATACTCGGTTCATCATATCCATGAAGGCAGCAGGAGCATTAATCAATCCAAAAGACATGACTAGGAATTCATAATGCTCGTACCGAGTTCTGAAAGCCGTCTTTAGAATGTCATCGATTTTAATCTTTAATTGGTGATATCCAGAACGAAGATCAATCTTTGAAAAGAATTTGACGCCTTCCAACTGGTCAAACAGGTAATCAATACGTGGCAACGGGTACCTATTTTTCATGGTGACATGGTTCAACTCTCGATAATCAATACAAAGTCGCATACTCCCATATTTCTTCTTCACGAATAGAACAGGAGCACCCCAAGGAGAAGTACTAGGATGAATGAAACCAATGTCTAACAATTCCTGTAGTTGGGTTTTTAACTCCTGAAGTTCAATAGGAGCCATTTGATACGGGGCTTTGGAAATGGGTTTTGTACTGGGTTCAAGATAGATACAACATTCAATTTCACGCTCTGGGGGTAAGCCAGGAAGTTCTTCAAGGAATACGTCAGGAAATTTATTAACAATAAAAATATCATTCAAAACTGACGTATTTTTGTTTAAATCTATGACATGAGCTAAGAAAGCTTGACATCCGTTTTTCAATAAATGAATAGCTTTATGACTTGAGATGATAGTGATTGATTTTAATGGTTTGGTTGCTTGAATTCGTATAATAGGTTGGTTAGGAATATGAAAGCTAACAACCTTACGAAAGCAATCAATTTTTGCATAATGTGTAGTTAACCAATCAATCCCTAGAATTACGCCAAATGCAAGTATTTTCAATGAAATAAGATCGACAAGTAATGTGAGGGTACCGATTTGAACCAAACAAGACTTATAAACAGTGGATGTAATGAAGGTTTCTCCCAACGGAGTTGCAACAGATAAGTCAAAGTCTAATTTCTCCAGAGTCAAATTTAAACGTTGAGCGCAAGTAGGAGAAATAAAAGAATGGGTAGAACCGGTATCAAATAAGGTATAGACTTCACTAGAGTTTATGATAAGCTTACCCGTGATGACCTCACTTGGGTTCCTTGCTTTCTGGGAGGTCACGACAAACGCTCTCCCTTGAACTACTGGTTTTAACTTTTCTGAAAAGGCTTTTGGTGCCTCCATCCCAGCTGGACTTGGCTTTCCTGAATGACAAAATTGAGCTAGGTGACCTTCTCTTCCACAATTGTAACACGTTTTGGACTGTTGCGCACAGTTTGGACTGATATGTCCCTCCCCTCCACATTTGAAGCATATGATAGGTGGTCGTTCTCCTTCCTTAACAACGTATCGATCTTTGACGCCTTTCCATCATTGTTGAATCTCCTCTTCTTGAAATGCCCATTCTTATTGTCTTGGCCATGATTACCACCAAGTGGTTACCATTTCGCATGTTGATTCCTCCACGTTTGTTGTCACCGCTCATGATGGTCGCTACCACTTGTATTATCATTTTGTCGGCTGCTCTCTCTTGGTTGAGTTAACTCATTATCGTGCTCCAATAACTGAGCCCTATTAACAACATCTGAATACAAGCAAAGTTTGTGAGAAATGAGGTATTGACGTATCTCAGGTTTCAAACCTCTTAGAAACATTCGCGTCATTCTCTCCTCGTTATCAACTAAGTGGGACGCAAACCGGGACAGCTCAGCAAACTTGGCTCGTACTACGACACGGTCATATTGTTTTGATCCATCTTAATGAACTCTACCTCTTTCATGTGACGAATACTTTCGGAAAAGTACTTGTCGTTGAACAGTTCTTGGAACTTCTCCCAAGACATTTTGAGTGCGGCAGGCTGGGTAGGCTTTACAGATTCCCACCAGTAATCTACATCTCTTCGCAACATGAAGGTGGCAAAGGGAACCTTTTGCTCCTCAGAGCATCCCAAGACATCAAATATCTTGGTGATCTACTTTATCCACGTCTCCTCCTTAAGTGGTTTTGGCTCTCCAATAAATCCTGGTGGTCCTAGCTCCTTGAACTACTTAGCAGTGACCGTCCAAGAGTTGCCAGTATTTCCACCTGCATTTTGGACAAGAGCCGCTCTCGCCTGATGTTGCATGAATTTCATAAAGCCTCTGAACATTCCATCGTTCATCATTTGATCGGTGTTGTTGTTTACCTGAGGATTATTGTCTTCCTATTGCACACTATCCCGGGTATGAATCTGTGGTGACTCAACGGTCTCCTATGCTCCATTGCTATTCTCAACATTCTCAGATGTCATTTTTAAATACTGCCACAAAACAAGGGTTAATTGACATGTCACATATTATCCCTATACTCTGACTGACCAATTAAATACCAAATAAACTTAGGTATGTCATACTAGCGAAGGAATTCCCCGTCTCTCCCCTCCTAGTTCCTGTCTCACATCTCAGCCAGGGATCATATCCCTAAGCTTTGATACCAACTGTGACGCACCTAAAATAGGTATACATCACCCATCTTGAGTCGCCAAATACATGGTACAAAATTCAAATACAACTTAATAATACAACTGTCGTGTAAAATACGACAAAACATAAACTGAGAGTTTTAATATGAATATTGTCTTCTAGACAATATTCAAACTCAAATGGAGTCCTCAATACATTTATTATCACACTATTTCATAGAATAGTGAGGACAACTAATGCAAACATCTAGACCGTCACTCCGTTCCTCGACTAGTCCCGGCTACGTTCTCATTTTCTGAAGAGAACAATGAAAGCAAAAGGGTGAGCTCAACTAGCCTAGTAAGAAATATTATAACTAAGATAATGCAGAATAATTTATCGTTAGCCTTCAACAGTGCTAAAATGATAAAATATAACAAACATCAAGTTTAACTGCAGTGGAACAAGTAATCCATTAGAAGAGTCAAGTAGAGCATGATATCTACTATCTTCTATGATTTAAAAGGTTTTTCATCACTTTTATCGCTGAGACTCAGCTTAATAAATAATCCACATCATCTAATCACCCCTGCACTTTCTGGCCAAGGATATTCTTCTTTAGTATCACGACCACAAATTATCCATGCACTACGGGCCAAGGATATTCGTGTATTCATCAATGGTCATGATCAAGCCAACAACTGTCCATCAATGCACTACGGGCCAATGAGGACTTTAACCACATCATTTGTAACATTAAGGTCATGATTATACCGAATAATCCCTGGTCATAATCATACCAAGTCCATCTATGCACTACGGCCACATATGACTTTCATCATAATATAAACATGAGGATGATGACAATGATATAAGAATTCAATTAAATGAAAGCAAAGGATAAATTTTTAAAGATTTATAATTTAATTTATCCATAAATCAATAACGTCCAAATTGTCAACATGATATTGCTTTGTGGAGTAAAATTCAAGAATAATATTGTACCAAAAATGATTTGGACCGAAAATGAATCAATTTTTATCATGAATAGTACCCCGGGTGAATAGTACTTGAATGAATAGTACCCCGTGAATAGTAATTCGGGAATAATAACCTATGAATAGTACTCTGGCATGAAAAAGTTAAAACTTATCAAGAATGCTCAAAATAATATTTCCATGAAAAGATACTGGATGAAGCGCAAATATGAAGGATATTCTACTAATTTCATGGAGTATAGAAGCCAAAACTTTAACCAAATGAGTATAGAATTCAAAATCTGAAACGAAATAATATTACTTATATACTACAGAGTATGGAAGAAAATATTATTTCAAGCGAATATTGAACAAAAATAACATCCCTTACCTTGAAAAGAAGAGTATTCCAAATGGTATAGCGGGGATATTCTTGAATAAAACTTTCGCTATTTTATACGCCCAAAGCTTTCTAAAACTCGAAAGAAATACGCTCAATATTATAGAAGAGAATTCTCTTATTCTTGTGTGATTTTTAATTCTAACTAAGCATCCTATTTATATTAGAATGGAAAGGATACTATTTAAATTTTCTCACGGACGCACAGTGCCAAGGAGTCACGGGCGCGAATTCGCCGGCTGAAATTATTTTCTAAATTTACTATGCAAACACTATGCAGACACTATGCATAATAAAATATAATATATTCTATTTTGAATATAAAACAAAACTTATTATATTAATATAATAATAATACTCCCTTCATCTCCCGGCAACCATCACCCCCCCCCCAATTCCATTTCATTCGATATATATATATATACACACATACACACACACACACACACCATATTTGACATCTTATATATATATATACACCATTCCTACCCGTGACCAAGTTATCATCCCCCCCCCCTTTCCAATTCATTTCTTCCACACGTGGGCCCCACATGTGGCCCCACCTTTATTATATTGAATAACTTTCTACTGATTATTTTGAAAAATGGGTAAGTGGGGGTCCAAATAATAAGTAAAATTTTCACAAATACTTCATAAAAATCCCCTCAATATTTTTAACATCATTTATTCATATTATTATAACTCGCAATATTAACAACCAGGTCGTTCCCAAGAAAGAGAGGGCTTTCCAATAAGGATTTCTCCCTATTGGCGCGCAATTAGGTGACCAAACCTCTCATCGACAGAACTTCTAGACATTGTTAATTATGCAAATAATAATATGAATAACTTGTCATCTCAATTATTGATTTAATAATATATAAAATATTGACAATAATTGAATCAAATAACGTGAGATACTATGCAACAATTCTTCAGAGCAATAATTGAATTAAACCGAGTGACTTCTCACGTAAGCATCAATAATCAATACCGTATTGCTACTATGCAACCACGCCAGACATTCGCATACTTTATCATCAATTATTTCAACAGTTAACGGTAAAACTTCCGCCGTTATCTTCATAAAAAGATATTTCTGTCATTTTCTCATTTCGACAATAATTACGTTGTGGGGTCCACCAATGATTGTGTCGTCGTACGAATATTCCCGGTTAAAATGAATATTCCCCGACAAATCGAATATTATATAACAACTTGCTTATTTTGCAAAATTTATAAATATTACTCACAACTATAACATTATTTCAAATTCACATCTTAATATTCAAAAATGATATTTTTAGAAAAAATCATTTTTATTCAAAAAAGTTGGGGTCTTACACTCTACAAAACTGAATGGTACATGGAACGTCAAAATAGTCATGTAATGTCTCAACATCTTATCAACTGTCACCCGATCTGTGGGAGGCAAACTACCATACCATGATCTCAGAGAAGAGGCTATCAGTGTGGGTGGTGTGTGCTCAATCTGACTGATGGTAGATGAAGACATCTGTAGAACCGTATCATAAGATCATCCAGGGTCAATGCTAAACTCACTTATGTGAATGTATATCCATGACAAAATGCATGCATCATGATAAATGACAATATGATGCAAGGAATTGAAAGCATTATACATACATTCCTAAATACATCATCATCTAATAAGAATTAAATACATCATCTTTGTCTACAACTAAAAATATAAAAAGTACAAGAAAATGGGGCACAACTGCCCAATATCTAATAGAGGCCTATCAAAAGAGATAACGAGAAATCTATCCAAAGAAATCTATGATGTCTACATCATCCGCTCGATCAACCTGTTATAACTCCTCCTTAGTTATTGTATCTCTTTCAGCTGGAATATCAGGTCGATATAAAGGGGTATCTGCTCCGGTGAAACTATCAGATTATGGGCCACATAAAGGATCAGCGCCAGAGCTGGAGAGATCAAAAGAATCTGCCTCTAACGGATCTATGCTCAAATGCCGGATGAAAAAGTGTAACCGGTCCAACCTCTAGGTTAAGCTATCAATCTGCACAAAATGAATGGGCTCTTGGACATAGGCAATCTAATATATCATCATCACAGACCCAGGAACCATATTCCCATGAATTGAATGGCACGGGTCTAAGTTCCAATAGTGCGAGGAGTCCACCAGCATTGGAAGGAATCCTGAGTGTAAGGGCCCTCTAATAAAGTAAAGCCATCCAAGCCCATCATGGGAATCTCTATGACTGTCTGAAATAAAGACCAATGTCGTCTAATAGGAGAAGAGAATGTAATACAAATCTCTCATTTGATGCTCTGGATAGCACGCTCTCCCAAGTAGAGCTCTCAGCCTCCATCAGTCAAGAGAGGAATCTGACGAGTGGATAATACATACTCTACCCTGGTCAAAAAGCCACCATCAAAGCGTACTGCCAGATGATCCTCGGAGTAGGGAACCTATGTGATGACATCGGCAGTCAACAACTCCAACTGCAACCGAGAGTGGGTAAACCCCTCTGCTACGGGAACCTCTGCAAGAGTGGAATAATGCCATCGCCATCCCTAAGACTAGGTCTCCAGACCTAATATAGTAACTGGGCGAAGGCAAGGGAGCCTCTCACAGGCCCAAAACTGAAAATTCAAAGCTTAAATGTCATCAATTATAAGAATTGATTGCCCGAATAGAGGAAATTAGGAGATAAAGAAAAATTACTCACCAACAAAAATGGGTAAAAGCATAGTCAAGCCTCTGTCATGCCCTCTTACCAGAGATTCCAAGCTGGTCATCAAGTAATCCACTAGGGCATATCACACCAAAGAATTGCATTTGTTGCCTTACCATCGACAAGTTATCAAGATGGCTATGGAGTTCGAAGAAATATCCTTCATCCACATCCCTCAAAATAGGAATGATTTCGTAGATGCACTAGCAACCCTGGCTTCCTTGATCAATATATCTGAAAAGGGAGGCATCCCAGATTTTAAATTTGCAAGCCAGAAGGCACCAACCTATGGAAATTACATTGGAGAAGTATCAGATGAACTGCTTCCCATCAAGCATCCCTGGTAATTTGACATCAAAGAATATCTTCGAGATGGATCTACACTCGTTGGGGCAAGTCAAGCTGAAGGAAAGCAGATCCAGAAAATGGCCATGAAGTTCTACCTAAGCGGAGACGCACTTTACAAAAGGGATGCGGGAATGGGCCTTTTAAGATTCCTAGATAAAGACAAAGCCCAAAGACTCGTGGATGAAGTCTATGGTGGAGTATGTGGTCCACATATGAGCGAACCTTTACCTACCTTGGAGATATTAAGAACAGGGAATTATTGGGTCTCTCTCAAAGCTGACTGTGATGATCACGTCAAAAGATGCTATCAATGCCAAATCTATGGAAATATCATCCACGCTCCTCCAAGTGAATTGCATTGTATGAGTTCACCATGGCCCTTTTCTATGTAGGGAATGGACGTGATTGGGAAAATCAAGCCCAAAGCCAACAATGGTCATCGGTTCATCTTTACCATGATCGATTACTTCACAAAATGGGTAGAAGCGACCTTTTTTCCCAAAGTCAAGAAAGAGGTAATAACTAGTTTCATTTGAAAAAATATCATCTGTCAATATGGACAACGGGGGTGATCGTATCGAACAATGCCAAGAATCTAAACAACCAGATGATGGAAGAGTTATGCAGCAAATTCCACATCAAACATCTTAACTCCGTCATTTATCGTCCCAAGATGAATGGTGTTGTTGAAGCAGTCAATAAGAATATCAAAAAGATCATGCAAAAGATGTCCGCCAATAACAAGGGATGGCCTGACTTATTGCCTCTGACTTTGCTAGACTATAGAATGTCAATGTGCACTTCTACTAGGGCTACCCCCTACTCATTGGTCTATGGCATGGAGGTAGTACTCCCCGTAGAATTAAAAATGGAGTCATTCAGAGTGTTGATAGATGATCAAATAACGGAAGACTAGTGGTTGCAAGACTGGTAGCACCAGTTATCTTTGATAGATGAGAGGATGGTTGCAGCTATCTTTCAAGGTCAATTATATCAGCAAAGGATTATTCAGTCATACAACAAGAAAGTCCAACTCTGGCAATTTAAAGAAAATAACTTGGTATTAAAGAAAGTCCTTGCTAATCAAGATCAATCTAAAGCAAAGTTCACCCCAAACTGGGAAGGCCCTTTCATTGTCAAGGAAGTGTTGACAGGAGGAGCCGTCATGTGACGCCCCCAAAATAGGTATACAACACCCATTCTGAGTCGCCAAATACATGGTACAAAAAGCAAACTACAATTTCAATAATACAATTATCGTGCAAAATACGACAACACATACTGTGAGTTTAAATACAAATATTGTCTTCTAGACAATATCCACACTCAAATAAGTCCTTATTACAATTATTCATACACTATTTTACAGAAATAGTGAGGACTGCTACAAAAACTTTCTAGAACCATCACTCCATACCCCGACTAGATCATGTTATGTTCTCACCTCCTGAGAAGAAAAATGGAACAAAAGGAAAAGGGTGAGCTCAACTAGCCCAGTAAAGAATATTATGACTAAGATAATATACAACAAATTATCATTAGTCCTCAACAGGGAAAAATCTTATAGAATATAGTAGACAACAAGTTTTAGATCAATATTCTGCAACGGAAACAGCAATCCATTAAAAGAGTCAAGTAGAGAATGAGTTCTACTATCTTCTAAGATTTAAAAGTTTATCATCAATATTTTATCCCTGTAACATCAATCAATATACATCTTTAATCAAATATTCATCTTTGCACTACAGGCCATAAATATTCATTTGTATCACCAGTGGGCCTGTTCATCTCAACACATGGTCATCTTTGCACAACGGGCCAAAGATATTTCAATTAATCATTCATCTTTTTTGCACTACAGCCAAAGATATTCAAAGAACATCATCATTTAAGACCGAGGATGATGAAAAATATTTTAAAGAAAACGAATCCAGTGAGACAGAAGGACAAATATTAGGGATTTGTATAACAGTTTATCTAAGATCAATAATACTTCATAATAACCAATTGTGAAGCAGAATTCAAAAATAAAGATTAAAACATGGATACAATCAAAGATAGTAACCATAATAGACATCATGGATTAAAAGAGAAAATTTCATTTTTTAGTGAATAGTGTCGTATTCGTGAATAATGCCGTATACGTGAATAGTAACCCCGACACAAAAAGGTAGAAATTCCACAATAAAATCCATACCAATATTTCGGTATAATGATATTGAAAGAATAAATCATTACAAAAAAAATAACATCCCTTACCTCAAAATAACCGTATTTCTAACTGAATTTCGAATATAGTTCTGACAAAAACTTGCACTGAATAGCAACTCTCGAAGTATCAAAATACTCACAAAAATACGCTCGATAATCTAGAGAAAAAGAAAACTTGTTTCTGGTGTGATTTTCAATTCTAACCTAAGCGTCTATTTATAGGGAAATGCTAGAACGCCATAGGAGACTAAAATAATAAAATAATATTATTTATTTTATTTTTTCAACCTTCACGTCTACCCACCTGAAATGGCAGCCAACTTGGAACCAAAAATCAGCAGCCCACATGTGTTAAAACAAAAGTGGGTCCCACCCATAATTTAATAAAAATCATTTTATTTTCTAAAACTTTAGTAATTCATAGAAAATAGCCCGTTTATCAGAAAAATACGAATTTTATGTCCATTCCACACGAAATCGAATTCTCTACAACTTTATAGCTTTGGGTTTTTCCAAATTCCAAACAGAAAATATCTGAAATCCATAAACGGATGATTTTGAATACCTCATAAAATTCATAACAAATCATACGTTAATTTTTTAAAGGTTCAAAATTTGTGGACATATACTCAACTTATATATGTATAACATATCCAAAAATCATAATGATCCAACAGTCGGATTAAAATTATAACTCACGTAATAGAGCTTTAAGAACACCGATTTAATCTTTTAATACCTCCAATCCGATAAAATACTGATAAAACACCTCAACATTAATTCCTTCATTAATAACCACATAAATAAATCCATCATTTATATCCGCATCAAATAAATATTTCCTTATCATATAAATTAATAATTAATTATTCATAAATAATATTACAGAATCACAATAATGACAACCAGTAAAGTGCCTTGTGAAAGAGGGGCTTTCCAATAAAAATTTCTCCTTACTGGCACGCAATTAGGTGACCAAACCTCTCCTTGACAAAACTTTTTAGACATTGCCAATAATGCTATCTAATAATATTATTCAAATAATATGAATTATTGATCTGATAATGGGAAATACTGTATAGTGACAATTATTGAAACAACAATAATATAAAATATCAACGCAACAATTATTGAATCAATAAAATAAAATATTGAATAAGAATTCATCGTAATAATTATTGAGTAGTGTCTTCTTACGTCATTTAATCAATAATTCAACAATCTTGTGCAATACCACCATGTCTTCTGTCGGCAACCACGCATATTACTATATTTTAACCACCAGGTATTCCAACAGTGTTAACGGTAACAATTACGTCGTTATTTATAAAAACTCATACTTTGTTGTTTTCCTTCATCCAACCGTTTTTCGTTATGGGCCCACAAATGGTTGCGCCGTCGTACAAATATTCCCCGACAACAAGAATATTCCATGACCAAACGAATATTCCCCGACAACAATGAATATTTTATAACCACTTGCTTATTTTGCAAAATTTGCACATTTCACCCATAACCAAAGCATTATATCAAATTAACACCTTATTAATTTAGAATAATGAATAGAGGAAAATTTCAATTTTATTTATAATAAGTTGGGGTCTTACAACCTCCCCTCATAAAATTTCGTCCTCAAAATTGACATACGTACCTGGTGTTTCGAACAGGTGAGGGTACCTCGCTTTCATTTCTGATTCCAACTCCCAGGTCATTTCTTCAATAGCATGGTTCCTCCACAAAACCTTAACTTGTGGTATAACCTTGGTGCGTAGGACATGCTCTTTCATATCCAAGATCTTAACAGGTACCTCCTCGTACGTTAAATCTTCGGCTATCTCGTCTAGTTATAACTCAATAATGTGGTTCAGGTCTTTCACATATTTACGAAGCATAGATATGTGAAAAACATTATGAACACGAGACATGTTTGGAGGTAATGCGAGTCTATAGGCCACATTTCCTATTCGGTCAAGAATCTCAAATGGACCAATAAATCTTGGATTGAGCATTCCTCTCTTTCCAAATCTTGTAACTCCCTTCCATGGAGCAACACGTAATAATACATGATCCCCAATATTAAACTCTATGTCCTTTCGATGAAGATCAACATAACTCTTTTGTCGATCATGTGAGGTTTGAATACGTTGTCGAATCATTTGGATTTTTTCTGTAGTCATGCGTACCAATTCTGGTCCCAACAAAGTTGCTTCACCCACCTCGTCCCAGCATACTGGAGAACGACACTTTCGTCCATACAACGCCTCAAATGGAACCATGCCTATACTTGCTTGATAACTATTGTTGTAGGAGAATTCCACCAATGGTAAGTACTTATCCCAACTCCCTTTGAAGTCTAGGACACGAAGTCTTAATAGATCTTCAAGAGTTTGAATAGTCCTCTCTGATTGTCCGTCCGTTTGAGGATGGTATCTTTGAATCAATCATAAATCCGCGCCCGTAGCTTCTCGCAAAGCTAACCCAAAATCGTGAAGTTAATCTTGGGTCATGATCCAAAATAATGGATACTGGCATGCCATGCAATCTCACAATCTCATTCAAGTATATACGAGCAAGACGTTCAAGGGAATAAGTCTCACGTATTGGCAAGGAATGAGCAGACTTGGTTTATCTATTAACAATAAGCCAAATCGCATCTATTCCTTGAGAAACATTGGGAAGACCCGTAACAAAATCCATGGTAATGTATTCCTACTTCCATTCCGAAATCTCAAGTGGTTGTAATGGACCTTTTGGCACTTGATGCTCCGCCTTTACACGTTGACAAGTTAAACACCTCGAGATAAACTCTGCGATCTCTCTCTTCATATTGTTCCACCAAATGTATGTCAAAGATCATGATACATTTTGGTACTCCCAGGATGGATTACAAACGTGGTGTTGTGTGCCTCCATCATGATTCTATGATTCAAGTCAGAGTTGTTAGGAACGCAAAGTCTAGAGTTGACTCTAAGTATTCCTTCTTCATCGATTCTTGCTTCCGGTTAGCACCTTCTTGCACTTTCTTCTTTATACGCATCAGCCCCAGGTTCGTAGCTTGAGCAACTTTAACTTTATCGATTAAAGTCTGTTCTACTCGTATAATCGCCATCATCACGTGGGTCCTGGAGTCTTTAACTCAATCTCCATCCTTTGTAAATCGTACAAAATGGGTCTTTATGTTAACAACATCGCACTCGTACCCGCATATGATCTTCTACTCAATGCGTCAGCTACTACGTTCGCTTTTCCAGGATGATATTGAATGGTATGGTCGTAATCTTCAACAGCTCGAGCCAACGTCTTTGGCGCATTATACGTTCGTTTTGAAGAAATATTTAAGGGTTTTAGAAATGGGTTTTGTACTGGGGTCAATACAAAATTCAATATCACACTCTGGGGGTAGGCCATGAAGTTTATTCAGGAAATACATCAGGAAATTCTCTAACAACAGAAATATTATTCAAATCTGACTTGTCTTTGTTCAAATCCATAACATGGGCTAAGAAAGCTTGACATCCGTTTTTCAATAAACGAATGACTTTATGGCTTAATATGAAAGTGTTTGACTTTAGTGGTTTGGTTGCTTGAATTCGCATAATATGTTGGTTAGGAATATAAAAACTAACAACCTTACGAAAACAATCAATTTTAGCATGATGAGTGGTTAACCAATCAATTCCTAAAATCACATCAAATGCAAGTATCTTTAAAGAGATAAGATCGACAAGTAACGTGAAAGTGTCGATTTAAATCAAACAAGATTTATAAACAGTGGAAGTAATGAAAAACTCTCCCAATGGAGTTTCAACAGATAAATCAAAGTCTAATTCCTCCGGGGTTAAATTTAAACATTTAGCGCAAGTAGGAGAAATAAAAGAGTGGGTAAAACCAGTATCGAATAAGGTATAGACTTCGCAAAAATTTATAATTAACTAACTCGTGCTAACTTCATTTGGGTTCCTCACTTGTTGGGAAGTCATGACAACCGCTCTCCCTTGAACTACCCAGCTTTGACTTGTCTATGGCAGCATTTGGTGTCATGACTACCGTTGAAATTGACTTTTCTATAGGGCATATTCCAGCCTCAACTGCTTCATCGTACTCTTGTTTCATGATCTGAATCATTAATCTTCGATCCATATCGAATTGGGGTTGACCGCAATGTACATGGTAATTCAAAACTCGATGTTGGGTTCTCTCAATTGCTGTCCAAAAAGAGAAATACACATCATCTATTTTAGCCTTCTTAGATCGGATATCTCTTTCCACAATATCAACGCATCATGCAGCTTTTACCCATGCATCACTCATTCTCACTCGTTTAGTTGTTTCTTCTTTTAGCTCAGATTCCAGCTTTATCATCTTATACTCTGCCAAAGAGTGCTTCTGTTCAAGCATCACATATCGGGTAACACAAGCTTGAATTGTTGCATCCTTTTGCTCCATGACCACCTGTCGTTCTTCAGCCTGCTCTTCTAACTCATGACTACGATTTTTCAATTCTAAATTTCGATCATAAAATTCTTCTAATAAATTCTCCTCAGGTACCTCTTCTTCCTCTTCTTCCTCACTCTCAGTTGTTACCTCTGCAACTATCTCGGGTGCAACTATTAATTCTTCACTCACCACATGGATATCTCTAATTCCTTCTTCGCCTGACATCACATTATCCTGGTTGGTGATTAGAGGTGTCTCCACGGTCTCATTCACTCCATTGTTAACATTCTCAGCAGCCATTCTTAATTACTGCCATAAAACAAGGGTTAACTAAACAAATTAACATATCACATAATATCCCTATATTATGACCGACCAACAAATAAGCTTAGATAGGACATACTAGCGAAGGATTTACAAATCTTTCCCCACCTAATTCTATTCCCCGATCTCCGCCAAAGACCATATCCCTAAGCTCTGATACCAACTGTGACGCCCCAAAAATAGGTATACGACACCCATTCTGAGTCGCCAAATACATGGTACAGAAAGCAAACTACAACTTCAATAATACAATTGTCGTGCAAAATACGACAACACATACTGTGAGTTTAAATACAAATATTGTCTTCTAGACAATATCCACACTCAAATAAGTCCTTATTACAATTATTCATACACTATTTTACAGAAATAGTGAGGACTGCTACAAAAACTTTCTAGAACCATCACTCCATACCCCGACTAGATCATGTTATGTTCTCACCTCCTGAGAAGAAAAATGGAACAAAAGGAAAAGGGTGAGCTCAACTAGCCCAGTAAAGAATATTATGACTAAGATAATATACAACAAATTATCATTAGTCCTCAACAGGGAAAATTTTGATAGAATATAGTAGACAACAAGCTTTAGATCAATATTCTACAGCGGAAACAGCAATCCATTAAAAGAGTCAAGTAGAGAATGAGTTCTACTATCTTCTAAGATTTAAAAGTTCATCATCAATATTTTATCCCTGTAACATCAACCAATATACATCTTTAATCAAATATTCATCTTTGCACTACAGGCCAAAGATATTTATTTGTATCACCAGTTGATCATGTTCATCTCAACACCTGTTCATCTTTGCACTACGGGCCAAAGATATTCATCAATTAATCATTCATCTTTGCACTACAGGCCAAAGATATTCAGTAACATCATCATTTAAGACTGAGGATGATGAAAAATATTTTAAAGAAAACGAATCCAGTGAGACAGAAGGACAAATATTAGGGATTCATATAACAGTTTATCCAAGATCAATAATACTTCATTATAACCAATTGTGAAGCAGAATTCAAAAATAAAGATCAAAACATGGATACAATCAAAGATAGTAACCATAATAGACATCTTAGATAAAAAGGGAAAATTTTATTTTTCGGTGAATAGTGTCGTATTCGTGAATAGTGTTGTATACGTGAATAGTACCGTATACGTGAATAGTAACCCTGACACAAAAAGGTAGAAATTTCACAATAAAATCCATACCAATATTTCGGTATAATGATATTGAAAGAATAACATCATTACAAAAAAAATAACATCCCTTACCTCAAAATAACTGTATTTCTAACTGAATTTCAGATATAGTGCTGACAAAAACTTGCACTGAATAGCAACTCTCGAAGTATCAAAATACTCACAAAAATATGCTCGATAATCTAGAGAAAAAGAAAACTTGTTTCTGGTGTGATTTTCAATTCTAACCTAAGCGTCTATTTATAGGGAATTGCTAGAACGCCATAGGAGACTAAAATAATAAAATAATATTATTTATTTTATTTTTTCAACCTTCACGTCTACCCACCTGAAATGGCAGCCAACTTGGAACCATAAATCAGCAGCCCACATGTGTTAAAACAAAAGTCGGTCCCACCCATAAGTTAATAAAAATCATTTTATTTTTCGAAACTTCAGTAATTCATAGAAAATAGCCCGTTTATCAGAAAAATACGAATTTTATGTCCATTCCACACGAAATCGAATTCTCTACAACTTTGTAGCTTTGAGTTTTTCCAAATTCCAAACAGAAAATATCCATAATCCATAAACGGGTGATTTTTAATATCTCATAAAATTCATAACAAATCATACGTTAATTTTTAACGGTTCAAAATTTGTGGACATATACTCAACTTATATATGTATAACATATCCAAAAATCATAACGATCCAACGGTCGGATTAAAATTATAATTCACGCAATAGAGCTTTAAGAACACCGATTTGATCTTTTAATACCTCCAATCCGACAAAATACTGATAAAATACCTCAACATTAATTCCTTCATTAATAACCACATAAATAAATCCATCAGTTATATCCGCATCAAATAAATATTTTCTTATCATATAAATCAATAATTAATTATTCAAAAATAATATTACGAATCACAATAATGACAACCGTGCGGTTCAGTGAAGAGGGGCTTTCAATAAAGATTTCTCCTTCATCGCACGCAATTAGGTGACCAAACCTCTCCTTGACAGAACTTTCTAGACATTGCCAATAATGCTATCTAATAATATTATTTAAATAATATGAATTATTGATCCGATAATGGGAAATCTTTGTGCGTGACAATTATTAAAATAACAATAATATAAAATATCAACGCAAAGAATTATTGAATCAATAAAATAAAATATTGAATAAAGAACTCATCGTAATAATTATTGAGTAGTGCCTTCTTACGTACGAATCAATAATTCAACAATATTGTGCAATACCGTGTGCTACTATGCAACCATGCGTATTACTATATTTTAACCACCGGGTATTCCAACAGTGTTAACGGTAACAATTACGCCGTTATTTATAAAAACTCATACTTTGTCGTTTTCCTTCATCCAACCGTTTTTCCTTTATGGGGCCCACAAATGGCTGCGCCGTCGTATGAATATTCCCCGACAACAAGAATATTTCACGACCAAACGAATATTCCCCGACAACAATGAATATTTTATAACCACTTGTTTATTTTGCAAAATTTACACATTTCACCCATAACCAAAGCATTATATCAAATTAACACCTTATTAATTTAGAATAATGAATAGAGGAAAAATTCAATTTTATTTATAATAAGTTGGGGTCTTACACCTCAGACTGCAAGAAATGGACGGCGAAGAATTTCCCCATCTTATCAACTCAGACACCGTGAAGAGGTACTATGTCTAAAATTCCTGCAAACCACTATTCTGGTTCTGAAAAAAAAATTAATCAAATTAATCAAGTCAATTCAGGTTTTCACTACAAATGGCAACTATCAAGCAAGTGCCAAGACATATCTAAAAGGGAAGTGAATCAAAATATATTTCCTTGCCATATAATACTGTTTGATATATACAATGTATCATGTGCATGAAAAAATGGCTAACCTAGTCTATGAAGCAAAATGAAAGCAAGTCTATAAACCCGTAGATAAACAGGCCAGCAAGTCCAACATGGTGTCCCTCTCCGAAGATGGAGGTGAATCTATAAGCTCCTGCCCTAAGGTCTCCATGCGATCCAGATGATCCACAACCATCTACATAGTGCTACAATAATCATCTATGAATGCACTCATATCTGCAATAATGCTAGCCGTATGGGTTCTAAGTGTAGTACTATCAGTAGTGGAAGCATCTCGGGTAGCTCAAGCCTCATCCCGCTCAACAAAAGCAGTATCCTGAGCCGTTCGAGCCTCATCCCGCTCAACAAAAGCGGCATCCCAACTAGCTCGAGCGTCATCCCTCTTAGTAAAAGCAGCATCTCGACCAGAAAAAGTTGTTAACATCAGTACCCTAGCCTGATCCCTCTCAAATGCCATCAAACATAACCTCTTCTCAAAATACAGTACAGAAGGTGGAGCTAAAGCAGTGGGAATGCTGGGGGAATCATCAACTAGAGCTGTTGTCAGACCAGAAAATAGCTCTTCCTCGGTAGAAGAAACAGGGTCCTCTATAGGCTCCTCATCATCAGAATCAATGCTTGTCTCTGAGTGGACAACCATAGCAGATGCAATATCTGCCTCCAGCCATGCATAATACTCTGAAGAGCGACCTGGATGACTAGTTAAAAAATTAGCCCCTCTCTCGATTAGTCCAACATTTATAAATCCTAGTTAAGTCATTTGCTGACAAAATTCGAGCTTACAATCGCTGACCCAATGTCCCATCAAAGGGGTGAATATCCTGAAACTGATCAAACTGTCCTATGATGGCCAGTGGATGATATGTGGTCATCCCTCTCAAACCAACCAGGGGCAAATAGTCCATACCAACTGCATGAGTAATAAAGCTATAAGGAGAGCTGAGTCCTGAACAAGGCAAGATAGCAAATGGATCCTCGATCGCTATCAGAAAAGCCAACTAGGATGTTGCATTTGTACACTCGGCCGACTGAAAGGAATAAGACATGGCTATCTCATGAGTAAAACAATACCCATGACATCTAAAGGTGTTAATCGGTCTCAAATGTGTCATAAACCACACATACAACAAGACGAAACTACCTCTGAAAAACCCCACAGGATGGGTATGGCAAAATGTGGACGACCTCAAGGTCTCCACCAATATCATGGGCAAGATAGTGAAACCCTACCTGAGAGCACGGACTACTGTAATTAGGTGAATATCCAGATGGTTCGTATATAACGGCATGTACAAATAGGTCATGATGCACATCAATAGAATATCTACGCGGGCAGCCTGCCACTTACCCTCAGTAATGGTGAAATCCCCTGAATATCGTAAATAGGTGTCTAGTGACCCAAATTGGTCGATCAAGAAATCCAAAGACACCACATGCCCTGAGGTAATATAATCCATGATAACTATACGCCATAAGCCCATCAAGGTCATAAACTGCCAGTTCATATCACCGACAGTCATCCTAGCACAAGGTCAGTCCAAGGGAAAATTAGTGAGACACTCATACTCCTCCAACGTAGGAGTCAGCTCATGGATATTAAATCTAAAATCTTGTCTCTCTGGTATCCAACAACATATCATGCCCTCTACAAAACCCAGTGGTACCTGGAACATCAAGAGGGTCATAGAATGTCTCAATAGCTGATCAACTGTCACCCGATCTGGGGGAGACAAGCTGTCATACCATGATCTCAGAGAAGAGGCTATCAGTATGGGTGGGTATGCTCAATTTGGCTAACGGTAGACGAAGACATCTGTAGAACCGTATCATAAGACCATCCAGGGGTCAATACTAAACTCACCTTTGTCAATTCATATCCATGACATAATGAATGCATCATGATAAACAATAATGATAAATGACAATATGATGTAGGGAATAGAAAACATTATACATACACTCCTAAATACATCATAATCAAATACTTCCTCTCTATATACAACTGAAAATAAAAAGTATAGGGAAATGGGGCATAGCCGCCCAATGTCTAACAGAGGCTTATCAAAAGATATAACGAGAAATGGGGCACAGCCGCCCAATATCTAACAGAGGCCTATCAAAAGTGAAAACGAGAAATCTCTCAGAAGAAATCAATGATGTCCACATCATCCAATCGATCCATCTGATATAACTCCTCATGAGTCACTAAATCTCTGCCAGAATGGATGTTAGGTCGATACAAAGGGGGATCTGCACCAGTAAAGCTATCAGAATATAGGACAGCTGAAGGGCCGACACCAGAGCTAGACTTATCAAAAGAATCTACCTCTGACGAATCTCTGCCCAAATGTCGGATGAAAAAATGTGCCTGGTCCAACCTCTGGGTCAAACTGTCATTCTGCGCCAAATGAGTTGGCACTCAAACACTGGCGATCCAGTCGGTCATCATAACAAACCTATAAACTATATCCCCCATAAACTATGTAGCGTGGGTTGAGCTCCAATGGTGCAAGGGAACCACCAGCGGTAGAAAGCCTCCTGAGTAAAAGGGCCCTCTGATAAAGTGAAACCATCTAAACCCATCAGAGGAATCTCGGTAATCGACTAAGATAAAGGCCAATGTCGTCTAGCAGGAGGAAAGAATGGAAAGCGAATCTCCTATACGGTGCTCCTGATAGCACGCTCTTCTAAATAGAGCTCCCAGCCTCCATCAGTCAAGAGAGGAATCCGACAGGTGGATAATATATACTCAAACCCATTCGGAAAGCCACCCTTAAAGCCTACTGTCAAATGGTCCTCAGAGTGGGGAATCCATGTGATGACATCGGTTGTCAACAACTCCAACTAAAACCGAGAATGGGTAAACCCCTCTACTACAGGAACCTCTGCAAGAGTGGAGTGATGCCATCGTCGTCCCCTATGGATAGGTCTCCAGACCTAATGTAGTAACGGGATGAAGACAAGGAAGCCTTTTATAGGCCCAAAACTAAAAATATAAAGATAAAATATCCTCAGTCATGAAAACTGACAACCCGAGCGAGGGAAAATGAAAGATAGAGAAAATACTCACCATCAAAAATGGGTAAAAGCCTAGACAAGCCTCTGTCACGCCCTCTAAGAGTAGGCGCATCCCTCTAAGGAAATAGGCAAAGGTGTATGAGCTCCAATCAAAGTCTCTGATACCGTCCACATCACGAGTGGCGCTGACTAAAGTGGAAGAAACCGTCGAGGGGTTGTCTGCTAGGAAACAACCCCTAATGATGATCAGGAACAATCGCCGAAGAATACGATCTCTAACCCTCAGATCATCAGGCAAAGGCTCAGTCAAAGCCCCACTCATGGCATCCACACTCAAGGGCCCAGAGTGAATAGTCCAACCCTTGAGAACCGTGGCAAGAACTCCCAAAAGGGATCAAACAATAGCTGGTGAAATGTCAGCCACCAAAGGCACTGGCGCCCCTGTAAACTCTAACCTAGTGATGAACCGCCAGTCCATCGGTGTCATCACCTCGCAATCCAGCAAATGGAGAGACTGAGTCTGGTGGAACAAATGCTCAGATAAAGCCCTCAGATAACCCCAGGGGCAGCGACGAGAAAGAATAGAAAAGAAAACCTAAAAGCCCCATGAATGGATGATCTCCCAGTACTCTGGATAGAGGGCTTGATACAAGGAGTGAATGCTAAACCAGTTCTCCCTAGGCTGAGTAAAGCTAGGAACCTACATCAAATTGTAAATCAAAATCAAAACCCTTACCCCAAAAGTGGAGAAAGAAGAAAGGAAAAGATGGAAACGGCTATTACCTCATTCGCATGAGGATAGATCGAGGGATGAAGACTCAAATCATCCATAATATCTTAAATTGTCACGTTAAAGATCAACGACCCATTCTGAGAGATCCTAGGACGTCTCAAGGTCAATCCATCAAGGAGAAGTGATAAGACATCAAGATAACAAGTCATAAAGAAAATGGCAACTATCAAGCAAGTGACAAGACATATCTAAAAGGGAAGTGAATCAAAATATATTTCCTTGCCATATAATATTGTTTGATATATACAATGTATCATATGCATGACAAAAATGGCTAACCTAGTATATTTAGGAAAATGAAAGCTAGTCTATAAACCTGCAGATAAACGGGATAACAAGTCCAACATGGCATCCTTCTCATAAGATGGAGGCGAATCTATAAGCTCCTGCTCTAAGGTCTCCATACGAGCTAGAAGATCCACAGCCATCTGTATAGTGCTACCATGATCATTTATAAATGCACTCATATCTGCAATAATGCTAGCCATGTAGGACCTAAGTGCAGTACTATCAGCAATGGAAGCATCCCTAGCTGATCGAGGATCATCCATCTCAACCAAAGCTATGTCCCAAGTAGTTTGAGCATCATCTCACTTAATAAAAGCGGTGTCCCGAGTAGCTTGAGCATCATCCTGTTCAACAAAAGCGGCATCTCGACTAGCTCGAGCATCATCCCTCTCAATAAAAGTAACATCTCACCCAGAAAGGGCTGTCAACATCAGGGCCCTAACATGATCCCTCTCAAATTTTATAAGATGTAGCCACTACTCAAAATACTCTATATGAGGTGCAGCGGGAGAGCTAGGGGTGTCACTGACCAGAGCTGCTGTCAAACCAGGAAATAGTTTATCATCGATTGGAGAATTAGGGTTCTCCATAGGCTCCTTATCATCAGAATCAATACTCAACTCTTAGTGAAAAACCATAACCGATGCAATATATTCCTCCAACCATGCAGAATACTCTAAAGATCGACTCAGATGACTAGTCAAAAAATTAGCCCTCTCGCGATGAGTCTAATAATCATGAATCCTGATCAATTCATCTGTTGACAAAAATAAAGTTGGTAGAAGCTGACCCAAGGCCCCATTAAAGAGGTGAATATCCTGAACTTGATCAAACTGTCCCATGATAGCCAATGGATGATACGTGGTCACTCCTCTCAAACCACCTAGGGTTAGATAGTCCATGTCAACCATACAAGTAATAAAGATATAAGGAGAGCTGAGTCTTGAACAGGGTAAGATCGCAAATGGATCCTCGATCGCTGTCAGAAAATCCAACCAGGATGCAACATCTGTACACTCAGTCGGCCGAAAAGAAGAAGACATGGCTATCTTATGAGTGAAATAGTACCCATGATGTCTAAAAGTGTCGATCGATCTCAAATGGGTCATGAACCATATGTACAACAAGACAACACTGTCTCTAAAAAACTCAATAGGATGGGTATGGTAAAATGTGGTCGACCTCAAGGTCTCGGCCAATATTATGGGCAAGATAGTGCAACCATCCCGGAGAGAACTGATCATTGTAATCAGTCCAATGTCCAAATGGTCCATATATAGCGGCATATACAAATAGGCCACGACGCACATCAATAGAATATCTACGCGGGTAACCTGCAACTCACCGTCAGCAATGGTGAAGTCTCTTGAATGTCGTAGATACTTGTTCAACAATCCAAATCGATCAATCAAGAAATCCAAGGACACCACATGCCCTAAAGTGATCTCATCCATGATAACCCTGTGTCGTAAGCTGGTCAGTATCATAAATTATCATTTCATATAGTCGATAGCCATCCTAGCACAAGGTCGATCCAAGCGCAAATCAGTGATGCACTCATACTCCTCGAACGTAGGAGTCAGCTCGTGGATATAAAATCTAAAAACCTGTCTCTGAGGTATCCAATGAGATAGCATGCCCACTACAAAACCCAATGGTACATGGAACGTCAAAATAGTCATGGAATGTCTCAACATCTGATCAACTGTCACCCGATCTGTGGGAGGCAAACTACCATTAGGGGTGTTAGTCGAGCAGAGTAGCTCGATAATCGACTCGAGATCGGTTCAAAAATATGATCCAAAACTCGAATTCAAAGTTGATTCAAGCCGAATATGATCCATACTCGTTTTCTGTTTAATGATACACGAGTCAAATTCGAGTATACCAGTATTCGCTTAGATTAGGGTTTGAGTATTTTATTTTTTCTCGAACCATACTCGATACCTGCTCGATGGATCATATTCGAATACTGGTCTGATCCATAGTAATAAGCTAAATATGTGATATTTGTATCAATCTTTATAATTTATAAAGTGTAATATTAAATTGTGTAAGTTTGTACTTGAATAAATTAGTAAATTGATTGTCAATTCGTATTACATTCTTTGTAATTTATTTACATAAATAAAAGTAAAAGACTTTTATATATAAACATTAGCTCAATGATCAATTTAGTATGTAGTGGTTCAGTATTAAGTGAAATGGTTCATATTCGAAACTCGATTTGAAGGCTCGTGAGTAACTCGTTTTGTAAACGAGTCGAGTACTTACGATCTGAGTAGGTCCGAGTAATGATCCGAGTCAAATCTGGCGCAAAATTAGAAATTACTTATCGAATTCGAGTCGAATTTGAGCTAAATTTTTTTTAGTCGAGCAGAATCTAAACATTAGAGTGTTCACTGAGATTCGACTCGTTTTCACCCATAACTACCATACCATGATCTCAGAGAAGAGGCTATCAGAGTGGGTGGTTTGTGCTCAATCTGACTGATGGTAGATGAAGACATCTATAGAACCGTATCATAAAATCATCCAAGGTGAATGCTAAACTCACTTATGTGAATGTATATCCATGACATAATGCATGCATCATGATAAATGACAATGATAAATGACAATATGATGCATGGAATAGAAAGAATTATACGTACATTCCTAAATACATCATCTTCTAATAAGAATTAAATACATCATCTCTGTCTACAACTAAAAATAAAAAGTACAAGAAAATGGGGCACAGCTGCCCAATATCTAACAGAGGCCTATCAAAAGAGATAACGAGAAATCTATCCAAATAAATCTATGATGTCTACATCATCCGATCGATCAACCTGCTGTAACTCCTCCTGAGTTACTGTATCTCTTTCAGATGGAATATCAGGTCGATATAAAGGGGGATCTGCTCCGATGAAACTATCAGATTATGGGCCACCTAAAGGATCAGTGCCAGAGCTGGAAGGATCAAAAGAATCTGCCTCTGACGGATCTATGCTCAAATGCTGGATGAAAAAGTGTACCCGATCCAACCTCTGGGTTAAGCTATTAATCTGCACCAAATGAGTGGGCTCTCGGATATAGGTGATCCAGTCTATCATCATCATAAACCCAGGAACCATATCCCTATAAACTGAGTGGCACGAGTCTGAGCTCTAATAGTGAGAGGAGTCCACCAGTGATGGAATGCATCCTGAGTGTAAGGGCCCTCTAATAAAGTAAAGCCATCCAAGCCCATCATGCGAATCTCTACGACTATCTGAAATAAAGACCAATGTCATCTAACAGGAGAAGAGAATGTAATACAAATCTCCCATGTGATGCTCCTGATAGCACGTTCTCCTAAGTAAAGCTCCCAGCTTCCATCAGTCAAGAGAGGAATTCGATTAGTGGATAATACATACTTTACCCCAGTCAAAAAGCCGCCATCAAAGCCTACTATCAGATGGTCCTCGGAGTAGGGAACCCATGTGATGACATCCCTAGTCGAGGGACCACGAAGGTTCAACAATTTTTCAGACCGTTATAAACTACTGCTCAAGTAGGCACCGTGGAAAGTTGGTGATGGTCAACCTTCACAAAACTACCATTCGAGTAGGTATTGTGAGGATGCTGTGAAAGCAAGCGGTAAAAATTTTATCTCCAGTGGAGCTATCAGCATCAACCTAATAGAAAGCCCTAGAGGTGGTGATAATCTCAGTGTAACGGCAGGAAGAACCCAATGATGGCAACCAAAGCAAGCTATCATCAAGATAAACATCAATAATCCCTAGAGAGTCACTCGCAAAAGAGAGGAACATCTTCAGCGAAAATAAAGCCAAGAAGCACATCTAAAGAGAAAAAACATTGGTGATAACCTCAACTTTAAAATCCAATGGTCTCAGCCATAGGAAAACCTCCACAGCAGGGATCTTGAAAACATCTCTACATTATGACGTTAAATCAGTCTCAATGACACTGATAGAAATTTCAAGTCGTTGGTGACAACCCCAACGTAACATCGGGAAAGATCCGGTGATGAAAGCTTTGTAAACTATCGTTCGAGTAGAAATGGCGACCATCATTGACAGTTCCATCCCTAGTAGAAATGGCAGGAGCAGTCAGTGATAGAATCCCGTTAGAAATAATTCCAACCAAAAACATTCAGCATTCATAACATCATGTTGCATTTGAATGACATCATTTAATCTTGTCATATTTTAAGTGTCTAGTAATCTTTACCCTATTCATGTCATTACATTGCATAAACATGATAGAGAGGGGCATCTGTAGACACTAGAAATTTTGCATTCGTATTACTAACCATGTAGGAGGGTAGAATCATCTTTTATCTCCCAGAGACAACCCTGGGAGTCATAATCATCAAGTCAAGCCCCGGCGATAACCTCGGGAGATCAAATCAAGCCCAGGCGACAACCCCAGGATATCAAATCCAAGCCCCGGAAACAACCCTGGGAGATAACTTTTTATGCGGATCGACATCTTAGGGTATTCTCAACTTTCCATTATTTGCCCTCATTGCGGTATTCGTTACCCGTTCAAGACATCTGGAACATCCAAGAATCCTAATTGCAAGTTCTAGAATTGATCGGTTAATTAGTTGCTTAACTTTGTTCATTCGTATATAGTTTAGTACTATAATTTATGAGCTTTATGTTTTTACATGATAAAAGCTATAATACTTGCAAGGGGGAAGATGAAGTGGAGAGGGGATAACTTATACATATCCCAAAATGCAGTTGCGGGGTGGGATTGTGAAGAAAGCCAAGACAGCTAATAAACTACTGTCGAACAACCCATTGCCAACTCAAATAAGGTCGTCAACATATTTTCAAGTTAATGGAAGGATATATGTACTATACTTCGGAACTTAAAAACACATTTGACATTCATTCATTAGGAGTGAATGTCGAATAGTCCTCAATTTGGGACTGTTAATGGATGTTATGTCTCTCACTTAGGCCAATGCCAACTCACATAGTATATTTTTTTTTCTTTGAAGATTTTTTGACTGTTATCTCTACATGTTCTTCAAGTGCATACTTAGATTAAGTTATCTTAGTCTATTTCATATACTTGGAGACCATAGGGAGGTGTTGCCAAATTTTCTTAAAATAGAAAAAACGTGCTCAACGTGTTGGCACTAGCGATGAGACACATCCAGAAACGAGATAGAAGCCTAACCCCTATAGAGTGGAGATACTAGGAAAATATAATTAATGCATGGACCACAAACACGAATATCCTTGTTCTAAATGTATCTTTTGTTTAGTTAAAGATGTCAGCCAATCGGAGTTGGATGTACCGTAGGATACCCAATGATGGGAGGGGATTAGTGTCAACTTATCGTGATGGGGTGTGTAACTTTTTGAACAAAGCAGTAGAACATGTTGATGATCCGAACAGAAAGATGAGATGCATGTGTGTTAAGTGTAAAAACCTGATCTGCAAGAAAGTTGACGAGATTAAATTTGACTTATTTTCTTGTGGGTTTGTGGATGGGTACTCCGTATGGATTCATTATGGGGAATCAACTAAGTTGAGGGAAATTAAAAGTAGTGCTCAACAACCTGTTCAAGGGGATTCATAAGCCGATAACTATGATTTCGTGGAGATGTTAATCGATGTGTATGGTCCTGACAATATAAATTGGGCTGAAAATGAGCATGTGTCAGGTAGTGCTCATCAAGACCCAAATAATATAGTGGCTGCCTTTTACAAGATGCTATCTGAATCGGGGGTACCCTTGTATCCTGGAAATGATAAGTACAACAGGCTATCTAAAGTGACTAAGCTCTTACACTTCAAGAATGAGCATGATTGTAGTGACAGTCGTTTCAATGATTTGCTTACTCTTATCAGTGGGTTGTTACCCAAGGATCACATTTTGCCCGCGAATTATTACGAAGTGAAGGAGATGGTCAAGGGGTTGAATATGGGGTATCAGAAGATCGATGCTTATGAACAGGATTGCATGTTATACTATGGGGCATATATAGATAAGGAATAATGTGATACATGCAGCTTGCCTCAGTACAAGTTGACAAAACGTGGGGGGGGGGGGGAAGGAGAAATATGTGTCTAAAAAGATCTTATAGTACGTTCCTCTTGAGTCGAGGCTTCAACAGCTATTCATGTCGTCCCACACAGCTCAGTATATGACTTGGCATAGAATAAGGGACGTCATGCCTGGTCAGCTGACTCACCCTACCGATGGAGATGAATGGAAGAAGTTTGATGAAAATTATCCATAATTTGCAGAAGAATTCAGGAATGTGAGGCTCGACATGGCTACGAATGGCTTTTGCCCATTTAATAATTTTATCCAGCATTACTCTATTTGGAAAGTTATAATGGTAGTTTATAATCTTACACGATCAATGTATATGAGGGATTCATATTTGTTCTTGACTTTACTCATACCAGGGGATAAGAGTCCTACAAAAGACATAAACGTCTACCTCAAGCCATTAGTCGATGAACTAAAGATGTTAAGGGAGACGAAGGTCCGGGCGTATGACAAATCGATCAGCGAGAATTTTTTGATTAAGGCAGTCTTCTTGTGGACTATCACTGACTTTTTAGATCTTGAGATGATTAGTGGTTGGTCGACTCATGGGAAGCTGTCCAATGTGTACGAGGGATGTGGAAGGCACTCAGTTGCAGTATGGGCGGAAATGTACTTTCATTAAAATAACTCGTAGATTTTTGTAGAAGGGTGTTGTTGGTCAACTGTCGGGCAACGAGGTCTTGGGGTGGTTGAACGATCTAATATTTTCACTTCCAAGGAAGGAGCACACTAAAATGAAAGCATTCGGTATGGGAAGATTCATAATTAGAAACACTCGCCCATATGGTTTGAGTTGCCGTACTAGGTCACACTTTCAGTCCATCATTGTATAGATGTCATACATACATAAAATAATGTTTTTGGGAACTTGTTTTACACCGCATTAGATGAAATTTGTAAAACAAAAGACAATGGTAATGCACAAAAAGATTTGGAGGCACTGAACCTCAGGCCAGAATTGTGGCTTCACCCTAATAATTCAAAACGTAAACTCCATTTTGTCTTACCAAGTAACAAGTTGAAGACATGTGCAAGTGGGTTAGTCGGTTGAAGCCCCCAGATGGATATGATTCTAACATATCTCATTGTAGTAAGGTTGAGTATGTGACACCCCCAAAATAGGTATACATCACCCATCTTGAGTCGCCAAATACATGGTACAAAATTCAAATATAACTTAATAATACAGCTGTCGTGTAAACAATACGACAAAACATAAACTGAGATTTTTAATAAGAATATTGTCATCTAGACAATATCCACACTCAAAGGAGTACTCATTACATTTATTATCACACTATTTAATAGAATAGTGAGGACTACTAATGCTATCATCTGGACCGTCACTCCGTTCCCCGACTCATCCCAGCTATATTCTCATTTTCTGAAGAGAACGGTGAAAGAAAGGGTGAGCTCAACTAGCCCAGTAAGAAATATTATGACTAAGATAATGCAGAATAAATTATCATTAGTCTTCAACAATGTTAAACCGATAAAATATAACAAACATCAAGTTTAATCATGTATGAACATGCAATCCATTAAAAGAGTCAAGTAGAGAATAAAATTCTACTATCTTTTATGATTGAAAAGGTTTTTCATCACTTTTATCACCGGGACTCAACAATAATAAATAATCCACATCATCCCCATTTCTACGGCAAGGATATTCATAAGTATCACAACCACAAATTATCCATGCACTACGGGCCAAGGATATTCGTATATTCATCAATGGTCATGATCATGCCAACAACTCGTCGATCAATGCACTACTACCAACGAGGACTTTTACCACATCATTTGTAACATTACTACCATGATTATACCGATTAATCCTCGGTCATAATCATACCAAGTCCATCTATGCACTACAATGCCACGATGACTTTCAACATAATATAAACATGAGGATGATGACAATGATATAAGAATTCAATAAAACAAGTTCAAGAATTAATTTATCCAGAACTAATAACGTCCCAAATTGTCAACATGATACTTCTTTGTAGAGTAAAATTTAAGAATGCTCGTAAGAATATTTCCATGAAAAGATAATTGGATGAAGCGCAAATATCAAGGGTATTCCACTAATTTCATGGAGTATAGAAGTCAAAACTTTAACCAACCGAGTATAATAAAGAATGGAATAACAAAAGAAATCACCATGCATGCGGTATCAGACAGACAAAGTTATTCCAACAGTAATAATAAATAATCGGAATCAGTCCGCCAGAAAACGCATGCATGTGATATTCCAATGTAATAATAAAGATTTTAACCAGTCCCATTAAACGCATGCATGTGATGTTCCAAATGTAATAATAACGAATGGAATAACAACAAGTAAATCACCAAGTATAGGGTGATCACAGATACAAAGTTATTCCAATGTAATAATAAAGAATGGAATAATGTAAGAATTTCACCAAGTATAGGGTAGCTCATGATACAAAAGTTATTCTAACAGTAATAATTAAGAATGGAATAACAGAAGTTCTCTTCATGAATACAAAAGAAATAATACCCCTTACCTTATAAAGAAGATTACTCCGACTGTAGGGCGAGGATAAACTTGAAGAAACTTGCACTACGCTCAAAGCTTTCTTAAACGCTAAAGAAATACGCCAAGATTATAGAAGAAGACATCTCTACGCTTCTCTCTTAGAGTTTCAAAGAATTCGTAAGAAATAATAAAGGAATGAGCTTCTATTTATGAAGAATGGATCGAATAAGTAACCAATCCATGAACGCGTCCAGATTGATTTAATTTTAAATGGACGGTCCCAGATTGGTTTACAATAAAATATAATATATTCTATTTATAATCTAATAAAATGAATAACTTTATTAAAGTATTCGGTTTTTATATAAAAAATTTACTATACAAACATTATACGTATACTATGCAAACACTATGCAGTACTATACAAACTATGCATAATAAAATATAATATATTCTAATTATTGTCTAATAACATAAATAACTTTATAAAAGTATTCTGCTTTATATAAAAAGTTTTTACTATTAGCCTAATAAAACGAATAACTTTATAAAAGTATTTTGTTTTATATAAAAAGTTTTTCTTTTTATTACATTATATAGACTAATAAAACAAAACTCATATATATATATATATATAATATATATATATATATATAACAATCGACAATAATTGAATCTAATAATGTGAGATACTATCAAAGAACTCATCGTGCAATAATTAAACAAAACCGAGTGACTTCTCACGTAAGCATCAATAATCAATACCGTACTACTATGCAACCACGCGTGTATTATTCGTATTTTTACTACTAAAGGGTAGTTCAACAGCTTTTAACGATAAAACTTCATTTTATTTTCATAAATATATTTTTGTCGTTTTCTCATTCCGACAATAATTCCGCTAGTAGGGTCCACCAATGATTTGACTTATATACGAATATTCTCATTAAAACGAATATTCCCAACCAATCGAATATAATACAACAACTTACATACTTTGCAAAATTTATAAATACTACCCATAACTATAACATTATTTCAAATCCATACCATAATATTAAAAAATATTTTGAGAAAATTAAATCTTTATTCGTAAAATTTGGGATTTTATAATCTCCCTCCTTATGAAATTTCGCCTCGAAATTTACGTGACGCATTCAGTATGCCGGAATGCAGATGAGAGACACTTCGTTTATTCTAACTCTTGAGGTATAACCTTTAAGCGTAGAATATATTCCAGGATTTTAATAGATACATCTTCATATGTTAAATTATTCGCTATCTCGTCCGGTTCTAAATCAATAATGTGGTTCGGGTCGTCCACATATTTACGTAACATCGATACGTGAAAAAAGTTATGAACACGCGACATACTTGGCGGTAAAACGAGTCTATAAGCCACAGTTCCTACTTGATCGAGGATTTCAAATGGGCCAATTAAATCGAGGGTTGAGATTTCCTCTCTTCGTCGATTCTTGCTTCTAGAATAACGCCCTCTTGAACCTTCTTCTTCACATTCATCAGCTTCGGGTGTGTAATTTGAGCGGCTTTCACTTTATCGATTAAAGTCGATTCTACTAGTATATTCATTATCTTCACGTAGGTTCGTATATTCACACTCATAAACATATACGATCTTCTACTCAATGCGTCAGCTACCACATTCGCTTTTCCACGATGGTATTGAATGGTACAATCGTAATCTTCAACAGCTCGAGCCAACGTCTTTGGCGCATGTTACGTTCATTTTGGGTGAAGAAAATATTTGAGGGTTTAAGAAATGGTTTTGTACTGGGGTCAATACAAAATTCGATTTCACGCTCTAGGGGTAGGCTAAGAAGTCTTCAAGAATACATCAGGAAATTTATTAACAATAGAAATATCATTCACAACTGTGACTCTCATCCAAGACTTGGATAACACATAACATTGATACCTATCAACTTGCCATCGCTATTCACAACGTCCCCTACAGAAAGTCTGGCTTCGGTGCATTCCACACAAGGAAATAAACAACGAAAGGACCGAGGCTCTTTACTTATGGCTTGATATGAAAATAATTGACTTTAGTGGTTTGGTTGCTTGAATTCTCATAACAGGTTGGTTAGGAATATGAAAGCTAACAACCTTACTAAAAGTATGATGAGTAGTTAACCAATTGATTCCTAAAATCACATCAAAGGCAAGTATTTTCAAAGTGATAAGATCGATAGGTAACATGAAAGTGTTGATTTAAATCAAACAAGATTTATAAATAGTGGAGGTAACAAAGGTTTCTCTCAACTGAGTTTCAACAGATAAATCAAAATCTAACTTCTCTGGAGTTAAATTCAAACATTAAACACAACTAGGTGAAATGAAAGAGTGAGTAGAACTGGTATCTAACACGGTATAGACTTCACAAGAGTTTATGATTAACTTACCCGTGATAATTTTATTCAGGTTCCTCGTCACGAAAAAAAAAACGCTCTCTCTTAAACTACTGGCTTTGGCTTGTCTGGGACATCCTTTGGCATCACCATCCCAGCTAGACTTAACTTCACCATACGACAAAATCGAGCTAGGTGACCTTCTCTTCCGTAATTAAAACACGCTTTGGATTGCTGCGTTCAGTTTGGACGGATGTGTCCCTCCTGTCCGCATTTGAAATATACGACCGGTGGTCGTTCTTCTTCCTTTGAAATGGGTGCTGGTGCTGCTGTCTTTCCATCATTATTGAACCTTCTCTTCTTGAAATTTCCACTTCTATTATCTTGGCCATGATTACCACTAAAGTGGTTACCATTCTTGGCATGATAATTTCCCCCACGATGGTTATCATTGTTCCGATGGCCGTTGCCACTGGTACAATTATTATTGTGTTGTTGGTTGTTGCCTTTTGGTTGTGTTGACTCATTATCGCGCTCTAATAACTGAGCCTTATTCACAACATCTGAATATAAACAAAGTTTGTGAGAAATGAGGTATAGACGTATATTGGGTTTCAAACCTCTTAGAAACATTTGCGTCATTCGCTCCTCATTATCGACCAAATGGGATGCAAATCTAGACAACTCAGCAAACTTAACCTCGTACTGCAACACGGTTATATTGTTTTGCTCCAGCTTGATGAACTCCACCTCCTTCATGTGATGAATACTTTCGGGAAAGTACTTGTCGTTGAACAACTCTTGGAACTTCTCCCAAGACATCTTAAGTGCGTCAAGCTGGGTACGTTTTATAGATTCCCACAAATGATCTGCTTCTTCACGCAACATAAAGGTGGAGAATGGAACTTTTTGCTCTTCTGAGAATTCTAAGACATCAAATATCTTGGTGATCTGCTTAATCCACGTCTCTACCTTAAGTGGGTCTGGCTTTCCCAAATACTCTGGTGGTCCCAGCTCCTTGAACTGCTTAGCGGTGACCAACCGTGGGTTGCCATTGTTTCCACCTGCATTATGAACAAGAGTCTCTCTCGTTTGGTGTTGCATGTATTCTAAAAAGCTCCTAAATGTCCCATCGTTCGTCATTTGATTAGTGGTGTTGTTTACAGGAGGATTATCGCATTCCTGTTGCACATTATCCTGATTATTGATCTGTGGAAACTCAACGGTCTCCTGTGCTCCATTGCTATTCTCAACATTTTTGGATGCCATTTTCAAATACTGCAACAAAACAAGGGTTAAATAACATATCACATATTATCCCTATACTTTGATCGACCAATTAAATACCAAATAAATTTAGGTAGGTCATACTAGCGAAGGAATTCCCCGTCTCTCCCCTCCTAGTTCTTGTCTCACATCTCAGCCAGGGATCATATCCCTAAGATTTGATACCAACTGTGACGCCCCCAAAATAGGTATACATCACCCATCTTGAATCGTCAAATACATGGTACAAAATTCAAATACAACTTAATAATACAGCTGTCGTGTAAACAATACGACAAAACATAAACTGAGAGTTTTAATAAGAATATTGTCATCTAGATAATATCCACACTCAAAGGAGTCCTCATTACATTTATTATCACACTATTTAATAGAATAGTGAGGACTACTAATGCTATCATCTGGACCGTCACTCCGTTCCCCGACTCATCCCAACTATATTCTCATTTCCTGAAGAGAACAGTGAAAGAAAGGGTGAGCTCAACTAGCCCAGTAAGAAATATTATGACTAAGATAATGCAGAATAAATTATCATTAGTCTTCAACAATGTTAAACTGATAAAATATAACAAACATCAAGTTTAACTGCAGCGGAACATGCAATCCATTAAAAGAGTCAAGTTGAGAATAAAATTCTACTATCTTTTATGATTTAAAAGGTTTTTTTATCACTTTTATCGTTGGGACTCAGCTTAATAAATAATCCACATCATCCCTGCACTTCGGCCAAGGATATTCATAAGTATCACAACCACAAATTATCCATGCACTACGGGCCAAGGATATTCGTGTATTCTTCAATGGTCATGATCATGCCAACAACTTTCCATCAATGCACTACGGGCCAATGAGGACTTTTACCACATCATTTGTAACATTACGGTCATGATTATACGGATTAATCCCTGGTCATAATCATACCAAGTCCATCTATGCACTACAGGCCACAGATGACTTTCAACATAATATAAACATGAGGATGATGACAATGATATAAGAATTCAATAAAAACAAGTTCAAGAATTAATTTATCCAGGAACTAATAATGTCCAAATTGTCAACATGATACTTCTTTGTAGAGTAAAATTCAAGAATGCTCAAAAGAATATTTCCATGAAAAGATACTGGATGAAGCGCAAATATCAAGGATATTCCACTAATTTCATGGAGTATAGAAGTCAAAACTTTAACCAACTGAGTATAATAAAGAATGGAATAACAAAAGAAATCACCATGCATGCAATTATTGCAGATGACAAAGTATTCCAATGAATAATAAATAACGGAATCGGTCCGTCCCAAGAAACGCATGCATGTGATATTCCAACGTAATAATAAAGACGGAACCAGTCCCATTAAACGCATGCATGTGATGTTCCAAATGTAATAATAACGAATGGAATAACAATGAAATCACCAAGTATAGGGTAGATCACAGATACAAGTTATTCCAATGTAATAATAAAGAATGGAATAACAGAAGAATTTCACCAAGTATAGGGTAGCCCGCGTATACAGGTTATTCTAATAGAATAATAAAGAATGGAATAGCAGAAGTTCTCTTCATGAATACAAAAGAAATAATACCCCTTACCTTATAAAGAAGAGTACTCCGACGGTAGGACGATGATATACTTGAAGAAACTTGCACTACGCTCAAAGTTTTCTTAAACGCTAAAGAAATACGCTCAAGATTATAGAAGAAGAAATCTCTCTACAGTTTCTCTCTCTTAGAGTTTCAGTGAATTCGTAAGAAATAATGAAGGAATGAGCTTCTATTTATAGAAGAATTGACTGAATAGTAACCAATCCATGAACGTTCCAGATTAATTTACTTTTAATTGGATGGTCCAGATTGGTTTACAATAAAATATAATATATTCTATTTATAATCTAATAAAACGAATAACTTTATTAAAGTATTCTATTTTATATAAAAAGATTTTACTATACAAACACTATGCAGGCACTATGCAAACACTATACAGGCACTATGCAAACTATGCATAATAAAATATAATATATTCTAATTATTGTCTAATAAAATAAATAACTTTATAAAAGTATTCTGTTTTATATAAAAAGTTTTTACTATTAGCCTAATAAAACGAATAACTTTATAAAAGTATTTTATTTTATATAAAAAGTTTTTCTGTTTTATTACATTATATATACTAATAAAACAAAATTCATATATAATATATATATATATAACAATCGACAATAATTGAATCCAATAACGTGAGATACTATGCAAAGAATCTCATCGTAGCAATAATTGAACAAAACTGAGTGACTTCTCACGTAAGCATCAATAATCAATACCGTGTACTACTATACAACCACGTGTATTACTGTACTTTTACTACCGGTTATTTCAACAGTTTTAACGATAAAACTTCCGCCGTTATTTTCATAAATATATTTTTGTCGTTTTCTTATTCTGACAATAATTCCGTTGTGGGGTCCACCAATGATTGCGCCGTTGTACGAATATTCTCTGCTAAAATGAATATTCCCCGACCAATCGAATATAATACAACAACTTACATACTTTGCAAAATTTATAAATACTACCCACAACTATAACATTATTTTAAATCCATACCATAATATTAAAAAAAAAATATTTCGAAAAAATTAAATCTTTATTCGTAAAATTTGGGATTTTACAGAGTATTTAAAGATTAATAGGTTCAAGAGTCACGATTGTCATGTATTGATGCAGAAGTTGATGCCAATTGCATTTTGTGAGATGTTACCCAAAAAATTATGGATGCATTGACTGAACTTTCAAAAAAAATTCGGGATCTATGCTCAACTATAATAAGGTATAGTGATGTGGAACAAATGGAGACTAATATTGTGCTTACCATTTGCAAGCTTGAAATGGTATTCCCACCAAGGTTCTTTGACTCAATAGAAAATCTACCTATTCATATATCGTATGAACTTAAACTTGGAGGACCGATGCAATATCGGTGGATGTATCCTTTGAGAGGTAATATAATCTACAAATTGCATTCTGTTGAGTAGATTAAATACTCATATGATAAATACTTGTATGTTTTCAACGTATTGTAGATATATGTGTTGATTAAAGCATAAAGTCTAGATGGTCCTATTATTGAACGTTATACAGAGGAAGAGATTGTCAACTTCTGCGTATTATATTTTGATGATGTTGTCTCAACGAAGCACAACCGTTTAAGTAGGAATGAGGTCATCGGTCCTCAATCTCTTAGTTGATGATGAGTTAGCTGTATTCACATATCCGACTAAACAATTTATTCATGAGACGATTACTTACTTAAGAGACAAAGATTTGAAAATTGTATCGACTTATATGCTTCTAAATATGCCCGAAGTATCATCATACATCAAGTAAGTATTATTATTTGTCACAACTAATATAATTTATAAGCATAATCAACTATATATTAATACATTTTATTATAATTTCAGTTCATTCCAAGAGGAAGCGTATACTTCTAATCGGCTTTAACTAAAGCACATTTGGAAACATTCACTACTGATAATTTCTAATAATGGCTTCAAAGAAGGGTTGAGGTAGAGAACATTTTTAAGCGTTTTATAGATGTCATCTGAGGTCCTTACAAAGTTGTTAGTTCTTTTCCCGGTTGCATCATGAATGGGTACAAATTAAAGTTTTATGACTTGAATGAACTCACATCAGTCAATTCCAAGATTGTGGTGTTGGGAAGTTGTTACCATGATTCTGAGTCCAATTACTATAGACATTTACAGGAGGTGCATGGTTGTTCTCAATTATCCCAGGGGTAAAAAGGTAGTTACATTTTAAAGTTGATCATAATAGAATTGTCAAAGTAGATATCAAGTTAAAGTTAAGATCTGATGAGGTATTCATGTTGGCCAGTCAATCGACTTAAGTGTACTATGTTTCTAATGTCATAAATAGTAGAAGCCCCTGGTATACAGTTGTCACTACGAAAACACGTGTATTTGATGATGCTAATATGTTTGGGAATGATGAGGCGTTGCAAGATGATGTTAGCAATCAAAGGCAGGTAGTGCTAAATGATGAAGATGTGATGACAAATGATGTGGTTGACGTACCCGACGATGAGGAAGTCGAGGATGACGTGATCGTCAATGAGTTCGTAGTCGTTGAAGATGATAACGACGAAGAAACTTATATTGACAATGATGAGGAATAGAAAGGATTCGAGAATGATATCGATGATAAATCTGATGGGTTTAATGACGTACGCACTCTGAACTTATTTTAAATTAGTAAAAATGTAATGTTAACACATTATATTTAATTAATTTAACTTCAAATTCATATACGTTATTTTTGTTATTTCAGTAGTATATTTATGGCTAGACATAGTGGTGGAGGTCACCGTGGTGGTGGCCGATCCAGTTCGGGAAAGGGTAACTCAACTGAGGCTCGTCTTCAGAAGCTAGTAAGTTAATTGAACATACCCTTTAATATATCGCAATATGCACTCGATATATTTGACTTCATTTTTTTATAATTACAGATGTTATTCGGTCGTCGATCGGTAGTTCCACTTACAGTCTGAGTGGATGTCGAGTCTGCCCAGTAAGTTTTAAACCATAAAAAATAAACAGTTAAATTTATATAATTACATTTAATAACATAATTAACATATGATTTGTATATTTTATTTTTATTGTAATATACTAGACTCGGTCGCTAAGGAGACCTTACAGGCTATATATCTTACGCACCTCCCAATTGGGTGCATGAGCTTTAGCTAGTATGAGCAGTACTATGTCTCATTTATGGATATTTTCTTACGGGAGTTTCACGTAAGTTAATTTCCTTAAATCCTAACAATTAAACGTGCATAGTCGTTGCCCAATAAAGTAAATGTTTCTTACTTTTAAACTTTTGTTATAGCTTTATTTTATATATGAGGAAGGCGTCTCTAAGAGAGGAGGCGACGATGTTATTATTGCACATGTCGGTAAGAACTACGTCGGCTGGTTGCATGAGATGAGACGGAGGGCAGCCCAGCCAGTTGAGCTCTAGTCCGAGACCACCATCAGAGATTATCAGCCCTGTATAGTCTCCGATTCAGCATGAGAGGCTATGTGTGCTCACTGGGTTGCTGATGAGTTTAAGAAGAAGTCTGAACAGATAAAGAAAAATTGTGGCCAGCTCCGAGTCGTACACACTACTGGCTCACAATCTTTCGAGGAGGTAAAGTTGGTAAGTGTCATGTGTTTAGTTGTTTAGTTACCAAATTCTCACATGAATACTTAATAACTGTTTTATGAATGTATTTATTAGGCCATGGAGAGGACCTTGGGTCGTGCTCCAACCATGGTAGAGTTTAGGGTTACAGCCCACACGCCTAAGGACATCACTATGTCTTAGGCATCAATAGCTATATGGGTAAAATTAATCTTATTTTTAAGTAATTATTAATATTCACTCATTAATAAAATAATAAAATTAACTCACGTATACAAAATTAATTACATGGCCGATTTCAGAATCATCGGAACCAGCGTATAGTTGAGTTGTGGGTTGCTAGGGGGGATTTTGAGCCATTAGATAATTTCACCATCCCCCCAACTCGAGATTGAGTTATCTCGGGATGAGGAGCTGAGACTATGGGCCGCGTCGGGATCCCCTACTAGTAGGGCCAGCAGGTATCGCGTGTTGGAAACATGCCGAGGATACCAGCGTACACCCTACCTGAAGGTAATAATATACATTTCTTATATTTCTCGTTATATCTTAATTTATAACAATAATATAAATTAATATGTACTGCGTAATGTTCTATTTACTTTTGTAGGCTCTAGCCAACGCCAGTGTCCGAGAGCAGCTGTTGGACCATCTCAAACGGGCGCTGGCTTGGACGACACGCTATTTCAAAGGGTTATAGAGACGGTGTCGGATAGGTTTTAGACGGATCCGATTTTTCATTTTCAATAGTTACCTAGCCTCGCTCGCCTTTACCAGCTAGCTCAGGATATCGCTTTAGGGGCCAAATCGTGGAGTGACTACTCTACGATCGTAGAGTGAAATCAATTTATGATCGTAGACCGTGTAACTTTAAAAATTACACAGTTGTGCACCTCCATATTCCTCTATATATAATAAATGAACAATTTTATTTACAAAGTCTGAAAACACATGCCATGTATTTACAACACAACATGTTTATATTATGTACAATTTTGATCTATGAACTATCCACAACATATATATGATCAACTATATATACATACATATATATATATATATATATATATATATATATATATATATATATATATATATCATCGTCATTTGATAGTTACTAAATTATGAGAAAACTTCCCAATCTGGGAAAAAAGGTCTCCAAAAGAGAAGCGAGACCACCTCCCTTGTGAGGCCGGCATAGTTAGCATTTTCTCGTTCTTGATGGCGAGATCTATCGGACCCATCTCTCTCTTCATCGACTCAACAAACTCCAAGTCTACGGCATTGCCTGAAATTGTTTTTTTGATCGGCAAAAGAAATTATTTGCATTAATACCTAGTGAAGTACTACAAAAGTGACAAATTCAAAAAGTTTGGAATGAGCATTGCCTGAAATGTCTCGCACATAGAAAGCGTTCACCGACTTCTCTCCTTGTGTGGCTACATCTGCTCGAACAACTACCAGGCCATTTTCTCGTAAAACCCTAGTTATATCGGAGAGCAACCCTATTCGATTGTTTGCACATAGTTCTACCCGGATGCCCTGCCAAAGAACAAATTAATTGTAGACATTCAAACTAGAGGGAAAAAGAAAATCAAATTGTATTCTTTCTGGTAAGAATCCCTTTTGCCAATTTTGTTCACTACTCCATTATTTATTAATTATGTTAGAACAATAAATATGATTGAAAGTAAAAAGTGTTGTTAAACAAGTATAAAAATGTTACAGAATACATACTTCTTCTGTCAAAATAAATAATTTTCAGTTATATTAAAAACAAAAGAGTTCAATTTATTTTAATGATAGTTCAAAACGACATAAGGTTGCAATCACTACAAAACTAAACACTCAATAAATGGGAAAACCTGAAACAAAAATATATTCTTAATTAAAATTTGTAAAATATATAAAATGAGAATCTTTATCTATCTTATGGAGTGAAGAGAGTACTTGGTTGTGGAATTTAGGTAAACTGATCACCTCGCAAACACGGCGCTCAAGTGCAGCCTCTAAGCAATTTATGACTCGCTCCTTCTCGCACTCTGTGTTCAGTGCGCACCCATCTATGTGTCGTATGAAGTACTCCTGTGACAATTAGTTTAGTCTCCTAAACATTACCGAGCTCAAGCAGATTGATTAATAAATAAATTGAGTAGATTAACAAAATCTCATTTAGTTAATGTTTTATTTATTTTACCATGTCAATCATTATGAATCAAAATCAGAAACTCCCATTTTGGAATGAGTATATAATGCTATGGTTTCAAATTTTAGGTCTCATTAAATGGGTTTCAAATGACGACACAACATTGAATATTTTAATTATAATTTATGGCATAGGAGATCATATAAAATGTACCCAACCATACATCATTTGATTCAATTTTTGATATCAAAGTTTTGAAACCCCCTAGTATCACCTGGTTGGAATATTCTTGGTGATGTTTTAAAGCATTTTATCAACAACATTTATAAGCATGCAACTTCAATCCACTAAATATGGATATATTGGAAATTTGTTTATTCATTTTAAGTATTTTTTTCTTATTCTATTTTTGTATGAGTGATATCTAGCTAGTATCATTTGGAAGTGGTTCCAAGTGGAGGTATTATGTTGTAGCGAATGCAATTAATTGTTTTCTCTATGAAGTTAGGTTCAATTTGTCTAGCCCTCTAGCTACTAACTACTATGAAAATTAGTAAAATTGTGCTATTTATAAAAAAAATAGTTTGAAAGAAAAAAAATTCTGAAATTCAAGAGTAATGAAGGAGTTTTATTTAAGAATACTATCTACAAACATAATTTAACATGGATTTGGATTCGTGATTGTTCATTTGGAACTTTCTATAAAAATGAGTTGTATTTGTATAATTGCTTGTATAGATCATCTAAGATTCAACTCCATATTGTACAAATACAACTACAATATCTATAGATTGTTTGTTTACTGCACATTTTAAACTACATGGAATATGTGGGCAAAGAAATCGTACCTTACTAGGATTAGGGTTTCGTGTTGGCTGAGGAGGAGAGAAATCCACGAAGAGCACATAATTGATTGAGTGATTGAAAAGGGGGTAAGAACTGGTGGACGATTACTCCAACGACACGTGGAAGAACTCCTAGAATTCGGGAACCCTGTTAGGGTTATTGGGATTCCAAGAGCCTTATTCTTGAGTCCTTCGAGTTGAGAGAGTGTCCAAACCCTTTAGTACTTTTAGGTGGAATATCCAAGCCTTAAGTCACCAAAAGAGTTCTTCCTCTTCCTAGAATGGAAGGGTTATTTATAGAGTTTCCTGGAATTAAGCAGTCACATGTTAGGCACATGTTTTTCAAGAAAATTCCAGAAATACCCTTTACTCATTAGAATAATGCTCATATTGTCATGTCCTTCTAGCCACCAATCCAATCCCTCAATCAATTCTCAAAACGAGCCGCCTCCACGAGTCTTCTGCCTCGGGACACGTGGAGGCTTCTCCCGGGTCTAGCACATTTATTTCTGACTTTTTCGTCTTCATTCGATTAGGTAATCCGAACCCTAATTTGCACATTTAATGAGATCGTGGAACCACTACAAAAAAATAGGTCATTGGTGACGGCCTCATTAGCGACGGCCGGAGTCCCATCGAGAATAATATAATTATCGACAGCCTAGCCGTCGTCCATATGTCCCATCGAGAATGACCATTCTCGGGTCCAATTTTGGTGGGAAATTTTTTGCGGGCGTGGAAAAAGTCATGGGCAACGGTCGTGTCGTGCTGTCGAGAATGCATCATAGGTGACGGGGGTTAAGAGCGACGGCTATGCCGTCGAGAATGAGTCTTTTTTAAAAGCCCTAGGCTCGACAGGAACGACTACTTTCTTTTCCCTCCCTACTGTACTACCTCATTCGATTTTCCCTCAATTTCATTCGCCTGAATCAGTCCAGACAAGTTATTACTGTCAAATTTGTTGAATTTGAGCATCAGAGCTTCCCTCCGACGACTCTCTTCTCCCCTCCGGCGACTCTCCCCCCTCCTACCACCTCCGGCGACATTATTCCCCCCTCTACCATACCTTTTGGCAACTCCCCTCTCCTGCCATACCTCCGGCGACCCTCCCCTCTCCTTCCGGTCAGCTCCACATCTCCTTCTTCTTTACTCCTGTTTTCCCACAACTTGCAATAGGTATGCTCATATGCTGTGTAGCTTAATTTTTAAATATCATGATGCTTTTGGTAATTTTTGAGTTTGGGGGTTTCTTATATATGAAAGTTTATTCCTTACTTAAGATAATAAAGGGTTTTAGGAGATGGAATAGTTTGGTTTTGCATTATGGTGGGTGACCCTTGTATTTTTCAAATTGGTGTGGTTCCCCTGTATTTTGGAAATGGTGTGTTAGCCAATCGTTGCTAGTAGTATACATTGTGCTCATTCATTATTGGGTTTGAGTTATACAATCATTGTTGTTATCCATAACTCAGCAATTCTGAAAATTTATATTTATGGGAAGAAAATATTGGTTATGGTTTTAATTGTGATTTGTAGTTACACATTACCATCTTAACATTGTATTTGTGTGTGTGAGAGTGAGAGAGAAGGGGAAGGGGAGTCTTTCTTGGCCACTCAGTGTTGCCTAATTGAGAGAGAGAGAGAGAGATGTGCGCAACTTTGATACAATTTTTAAGAGCTAGGAAGTCTTTCTTGGGATTTTTAATGCTACCAAACGCCACCTTTTCAAAGAGCAAGAGAGATAAGTGAGAGAGAGAAGCCCGTAACTTTATACAACTTTTAAGAGCTAAGAAGTCTTTCTCGAGCCTCTCAATGGTACCAAATTGCACCTTTTCACTATCCGGCAGCGGGTATTTTGGACAACAAAGGAATAATTAGTATATTCTAGTAGGTAGTACATTTTGAGTGATTGTGAGCACATAGGGTAGTTTGTTATATTTGAGTGAAGGATAAGAAAAGTAGTGTAGGTTAGTAGCTTTACTTTTCAGCATTCTCTCTATAAATAGTTGTATTTGAGAATTATTTCCCAAGCATTATGAATTAAGTGAATTAATGAAATGAAGAGAAGCTTGTTTAAGCTTTCTCCTTATTTTCTCTATCTCTCTTATCTGTCATGAACTCAGTAAGAATTATTGAGTTTTCTATCCTTCTTCATCCCAGAATTCCTTACTAGCATAATTAAAGATGTTTAAAACTTAAAAGTAAACCATGAGCTTGGGTCAGTGAATTACCTTTACGGGAAAGGTAAGTTCTCAAATCTTACATAGATTTTCAATCAAGTTTGTGGAGTGCTCAAGCACCAAAGCATGCCCTCTCTATGGTTTTGGCTAAACTGATTACTTTATTTTGAACCTCATATTAGTTTGTTGTGGATAGATTTGATTTGAGTTTAACTGATTTATATGTAACATGTAATATATAGATTGTCCATTATGAAAGCATATTCAAAAATAATATTTATTTATTTATTTCCTATTTAAGGGTGCATGGGTTAAGAAATTTACTAGCTCATTATACTTTCATATGTGAATATTTTCATATAGTTTAGGAAGCTTAGAAACCCGTTTGAGATTCACTTAGTATGAGTAAATCTCAAATAGTCCCCATTTTGGGACTGTTCTTGTATGTTTCGATCTCACTTAGGTCGGTGTTAACGACTTGAGTACGACTTTATATTCTTTGAATTTTCGGTCAGTATATATCTCTTGATGTTCTTTGGGTGCATATTTAGACTTCGATGTGTTAGTCTATTTCGTGTACTTGAAGACCATGGGAGGTGCTGCCGAAATTTCTGAAAAATTTAAAGATGTGTTCAAGTTATTGGCATCATTGAGGCGACACATCTGGGAATGGGATAGAAACCTGGCCCGTTAGAGTGGGAGATGAAGTTAGGAAACTCATAAGCTTGCATATATTTTAACTTGGAGACTTTATTGTGTTTGTTTAACTTTCCATATATATAGCAGACAGTTGTCCGAGATGTCTGTTGATCAAAGTTGGATGGAACGTAAGGTAACCACTGATAAGAGTGGGCTTAGCTCTGAGTATCGTAGTGGGGTTAAACAGTTTCTCAACTTCGCATTTGAGCAAGTCAGCGGTGATGAGATCAGATGTCCTTGTAAGAGGTGTGTGAATGAAGTGTGGAAGAAAATGAGTGATGTCATGGGCGACTTATTTGTGTATGGGTTCAAGAAGGGTTATACGACATGGATCTATAATGGGGAAACCTGGTTGGATGAACATGAATCAGAACCAGAATCCAAAGGTGACGAAACCTTTGAATGTACTAACATGATAGCCGAAGCTGCTGGTTCATACTTCCGGTGGAATATAGACAGGGATGGCAGTAGCGTCAAGCAAGAGCCGAATGATGGGGCTAAGGGTTTCTATGAGTTATTGCATGAAGCAGCGACGCCACTGTATGACGGGCACTAAAAGCACACCGTCTTATCTACCGTGACTAAGTTTTTACACTTCAAGAACAAGCATGACTGTAGCGAGAGATGTTTTAATGAACTGTTAAGCATTGTGAAGGAGTATTTACCTGGAGGCAATAAGTTACCGGAGTCATACTATGATGTGAAGAAAATGGTCAAAAGGCTCAATCTAGGGTATGAGAAGATTGATGTTTGTGAGAATGACTGTATGTTGTATTACGGTGATATCAATAAAGATAAGAGTTCATGTGATATTTGTGGTACAAGTAGATACTGTGAATAGCGCAAGAAAAAGGGAAAAGACGTGCCGAGAAAGATCTTACGTTACTTTCACATTGCCCCGAGGCTTCAGCGGTTGTTCATGTCAACACATACCACCGAGGATATGAGGTGGCACTCTACACGGGACATAGTCGAAGGTCAACTGACGCACCCGGAAGATGGGCTTGAGTGGAAAAATTTTGATAACAAGCACCCCTCGTTTGCTGAAGACGTTCGCAATGTTAGGCTTGGACTTTCTACGGATGGGTTTAATCCGTTTAACGGGACTTACACAAAGCCCTACTCAACTTGGCCGGTGATTATTGTGGTGTATAACCTCCCGCCTTCGATGTGTATGAAAGATCCCTACATGTTCATGCCTTTACTGATTCCGGGTGATAAGAGTCTGAGTAAAGACATCAATGTATACCTCAAGCCGTTAGTTGAGGAGTTGAAGATGTTATGGAAAAAAGGGGTTCAAACTTATGATGTATCTCTTAAGCAGAACTTTGACATGAGGGCGGCTTTGCTATGGACAATAAATGACTTCCTGGCAATATGAATGATCAGTGGATGGTCGACTCACGGGGGCTTGTCATGTCCAGACTACTAGGAAATATATACATTATGTTTGTATTAATTATTTAGTTCTTATATATTCTTTGTAATTTGGAAATTTAATAATTTCAATTTTAGTATCATTGACGCGACGCCAAGGAACACGTTGCTTGGGATTGTCCGCAACCGATCTCCAGCCCGTGGATGAGGTGGACGGATGTGGATGACCGCACACGTGGGCTGATTATTGGGAGTTTAGGGTAAGAAGTCATTCATTCATATGTTAGTTTTAATTTATGCTTTTGAATATTTATTTACCACTTTGCTTTATGTTGTCTACTAAGTAACTGTTGATATTCATATGTTGTACAGCAGAGATATTATCGCTTGAGGATCAGGCGAAGCCCACTTGCAAAGACTTGTTCTCGGGAAGTATCTCGAGATAAAATGGCACAAGTGGGTCTACGACTGGAAGAAGAAGGCCTTGACAAAGATGGCTGATGGACAGACACTTAGAGATGTCTGGCCAGATTTCATTGGTGCTGCGGTGTGGGAGCAGATGTGCGATATTTGGGAGGGCGAGGCGTTCATGAAGATGTCGGACAACAGACAGCTGACTACCCGACAATGAGTCGCTCCTCCACATCAGACCGGGAGTCAACAGATGACCTCTATAGGGAGAGACTCGAGGTAAGTCTAAAGCATTGACCTTCCAGCCTCGAGTTTTGGTGGCACGCTCACCGGAAGAAAGGTGACAATGGTTATATCTCACCTGAGGCAGAGCGCATTACGGTAACTAATTTAATTATTTCATTTAGTATGTATTTGATGGCTTTGAAATTCTTTTGTATTTTTTTGTGTAATACTTGCTTTTCACCTATTTCTGTGTTTTTTCAGACACGGTTCGAGGACCTTTTTGTGGTCCGGAGCAGCCAGAGAGGTGACACTCCAGTGGCTGATGCTGAGCATGTGGACGAGGAGATAGAGGACTGGCTGCAAGCTTCAGGGGGGCCAAAGAAGGGTAGAGTTGTGGGCATTCCCCGTGTCCCAACCTACACTATAGTCCCTACTGCGAGATCTCGACGTCGCCCACCCACCGGACGTAGTGGTGCGAGTGGATCATGTGACGCCCCCAAAATAGGTATACATCACCCATCTTGAGTCGCCAAATACATGGTACAAAATTCAAATACAACTTAATTATACAATAGTCATGTAAAATACGACAAAACATATGCTGTGAGTTTTAATACAAATATTGTCATCTAGACAATATCCACACTTAATTGAGTCCTCATTACATTTATTATTACACTATTTAACATAATAGTGAGGACTACTAATGCTATTATCTGGACCGTCACTCCGTTCCTCGACTAGTCCCTGCTACGTTCTCATTTCCTGAAGAGAACAAAGAAAGTAAAAGGGTGAGCTCAACTATCCCAATAAGAAATATTATGACTAAGATAATACAGGATAAATTATCGTTAGCCTTCAACAGTGTTAAATTGATACAATATAACAAATGTAAGACCCCAACTTATTATAAATAAAATCAAATTTCCTCTATTTATTATTTTGAAATAGTAAGGGTTGATTTGATTAATGTGGTTAGTTATGGGTAAAATGCGCAAATATTTCAAATATGCAAGTGGTTATAAAATATTCATTTTTATCGGAGAATATTCATTTGGTCGTGGAATATTCTTACTATCGAGGAATATTCGTATGACGGCGCAGCCTTGTGTGAGCCCCATAATGGAAAGCGATTGGCTGAAGAAAACAACAAGTATAAGTTGTTTATAAATAATTGCAGAAGTAGTTATTCAAGTTATCTTGTTGGAATACCCGGTGGTTAAAACACAAGAGCACACTAGTATTGCACCAATTATTGATTCTTACGTAGGAAGGCATTACTCAATAATTGTTACAGTAGTTACTGTTCAATATTTTATTTTATTGATTCAATAATTGCTACGTTGATATTTTATATTATTGTTGTTTCAATAATTGTCACTACACAGTATTTTCATCATTAGATCAATAATTCATATTATTTGAATAATATTATTAGATAACATTATTAGCCATGTCTAGAAAGTTCTGTCTAAGGAGAGGTTTGGTCACCTAATTGCGCGCCAGTAAGGAAAAATCCTTATTGGAAAGCCCCCTCTTTCCTGGGAACTGCCTGGTTGTCAGTATTGTGATTTTGTAATATTATTTGTGAATAATTAATTATTGATTTATATGATAAGAAAAATATTCATTTTATGTGGATATAGATGGAGAAAATTTTTAATGTGACAATTGTTGAAAAATTGTTATTTTATCTTTTCTGATAAATAATTCATTTAAATATATTATTATATTTTAATAATATAATAATGGTGATATTTTTACAATGAATGTGGGATATATGAGTATATGAGGAGGAGGAGTATTTTTGTTACAATTAATGTTTAAAACATGTTAAACATGTCGGTGGACCCCATTTCTTGACTGAAATTGGTTTATAGCCCGTAAAATCCCTCGTTTATGGATTTCGGTCAACTTCTGCTTGGAATTTGGAAAAACTTAAACTTACAAAGTTGTAGAGAATGGAATTTCCTATGGAAAGGACATGTGGTTTGAATTTTTCTGATAAAAGGGCTATTTATTATGAATTATTGAAGTTCTGTAGTTCTGAAATAATTGATTTTTGAAAATTTTAATTATTTTTAATAACAAAAATGTTTTTTTTGTTTTTGTCATTATTTGGTGGCTGAATTCAGATGGTCAAGGTAGGCTAAGGAAAATTTTATAAATATATTAATATTTTATTAAATTTTCTACTTTGGTGTTCTAAGCATTTTCCTATAAATAGGGTGCTTAGGTTAGAATTGAAAATCACACCAGAAACTGAAGTTTTCTCTCCCTTTCTATTATCGAGCGTATTCTTGTGAGTATTTTGATACTTTGGGTGTTGCTATACGGTGCAAGTTTCCTTCAGCATTATATCTGGTATTCCAGCTAGAAGTACAGTCTTTTCAAGGTAAGAGATGATATTTTCTTCTTAAATGATATTATTTTCTTCAATATCATTATGCCGAAATATTGGGGAACTTTTTAATCAAATTTGTAACTTTTTGTGTCAGGGTTACTATTCACGTATATGACACTATTCACGTATACGGCACTATTCACAGAAAAATTAAATTTTTGTTTTTGTCCAAAATATCTATTATGGATACTAGCTTTGATTGTATCCATGTTTTGATCATTCTTGAATTTTACTTCACTACGGTTATTTATGAAGTATTTTTAAACTTGGATTGTTTGAAACACGAATCCTTAATATTTATTCTTTTGTTTCACTGGATTCATTTTCTTTAAAATATTTTTCATCATCCTCAGTCCTAAATGATGGTATTACTGAATATCTTTGGACCGTTGAAAAAGATGAATGAATTTTTGATGAATATCTTTGGCCTCAGAGTGCAAAGATGTACAGTGTTGAGATGAACATGACCGATGATGAATATCTTTGGCTTCAGAGTGCAAAGATGAATATTTGATTCAAGATGAATATTGATTGATGTTACAGGGATAAAATATTGATGATGGACTTTTAAATTCATAGATAAAAGTAGATTTCATTCTCTACGTAACTCTTCTATGAATTATTATTTCCGCTGTGAATATTGATCTGAAACTTGTTGTCTATTGTATTTTATCAGATTTTTCCCTGTTGAAGACTAACGATAATTTTTTCTATATTATCTTAGTCATAATATTCTTTATTGGGCTAGTTGAGCTCACCATTTTCCTTTTTGTTCCATTTTTCTTCTCAGGAGGCGAGAATGTAACGAGTTCTAGTCGCGGTGTGGAATGATGATTCTAGAAAGTTGTTTTAGTAGTCCTCACTATTTTTGTAAAATAATGTACCAATAATTGTAATGAGGACTTATTTGGGTGTGAATATTGTCTAGACTGCAATATTTGTATTTAAACTCACAGCTTTCATGTTGTATTAATAAAGTTGTAGTTATTTACATACCATATTTATTGATGACTCAAAATGGGTGATGTATACCTATTTTGGGGGCGCCATAGTTGGTATCGAGCTTAGGGATATGATCTCTCTGTGAGATCGGGAATAGAACTAGGAGGGGAGAGACGAGTAAATCTTTCGCTAGTGTGTCCTACCTAAGCTTATTTGTTAGTTGGTCAGTATATAGGGATATTATGTGATATGTTAATTTCTTTAATTAACCCTTGTTTTATGGAAGTATTTGAGAATGTTAACAGTGGAGTAAATGAGACTGTGGAGACACCTTTACTCACCAACGAGGAGAACGTGCAACAGGCTGGCAATGTTCCTCCTGTGAACAACACACCATCGAGTAGATGATGAACGACGGGATGTTTAGAAGCTTTTTGCAGTTCATAAAAAATCAGAGGAGGGAGACTCATGTTCAAAATACAGGTGGAAATGATAACAACGCACGGTTTATCACAGCCAAGCAGTTCAAAGAGTTGGGACCACCATAATTCTGGGGAAAGCCGGATCCGATTAAGGCAGAAACGTGGGTCAAACAAATCACCAAGATATTCGATGTCTTGGGATGCACGGAGGAATAGAAGGTTCCATTCGCCACCTTTATGTTCCGTAATGAGGCGATTCACCGTGGGAATCAGAAGTGTACCCATCCAACAAGACTCAAGATGTCTTGGGAGACGTTTGAAACTTTTCAATGACAAGTCATCGTCACGAAAGTATTCGTCATATAAAGGAAATGGAGTTCATTAGACTGGAACAAAATAACATGACGGTGTCCCAGTACGATGCAAAGTTTGCAGAGTTATCTAGGTTTGCACCTCATTTGGTGGAGAAAGAGGAAGGTATGACGCGGATGTTTCTAAGAGGTTTGAAACCCGGCATACGTCAGTATCTCACTTCTCATAAATTTTCTCTATTCAGATGTTGTCAACAGGGCTCAATTGTTAGAGCGAGATAACGAGTACGTTCAACCGAGGGACCATAACCAGATCATCTCGGTGACAAAGAAATCATCGTAACAACGATAACCAAATGGAGAAAGAAAAATACTGGACAAAGCGCGAACCACTCTGGTGGTAATCATGGCCATGATAATAGAAGAAGCGAGTCGGGAGGAGATTTTAAAAAGAGGAGATTCAACAATGACCATGTGAAGACGTCAACACCAGCAGCAACTAGTTCTAAGGGGGGAGAACGACCACCGGTCATATGCTATAAATGTGGAAAAGAGGGACATATCAGTCCAAACTTCCCACAACAGTTCAAGGTATGTTATAATTGTGGAAAGGAAGGACATATCACTCGAGATTGTACGGTAGTGAAACCAAGTTCAGCGGGGATGGTGACTCAAAAGGCTGTCCCAGAAAAGTCAAAGTCAACAATTCCTGGAAGAGCATTTGTCGTGACTGGTCAAAATGCAAGGAACCCAAACGAGGTGATCACGGGTAAGCTAATCATAAATTCTTGCGAAGTTTATACCTTACTTGATACTGGTGCTACCCATTCATTTATCTCTCCTGTTTGTACTCAACGTTTAAACTTAACTTCGGAGAAATTAGACTTTGATTTATCTGTGGAGACTCCGTTAGGAGAAACTTTCATCACATCCACTGTTTATAAATCTTATTTGATCCAAGTTGGCACCATCACATTACCTGTTGACCTTATCTCTTTTAAGATACTTGCTTTTGATGTGGTATTAGGGATTGATTGGTTAACTACTCATCATGCCAAAATTGATTGTTTTCGTAAGGTTGTTAATTTTTATATTCCTAACCAACCTGTTGTACAAATTCAAGCAACTAAACCATTAAAATCAATCACTATCATATCTAGTCATAAAGCTATTCGTTTATTGAAAAATGGATGTCAAGTTTTCTTAGCCCATGTTATGGATTTGAATAAAGACACGTCAGATTTGAATAATATTCCTGTTGTTAGTAAATTTCCTGACATGTTTCCTGAAGAACTTCCGGCCTACCCCGTAATGTGAAGTTGAATTCTTTATTGATCTTGAACCTGGTACAAAGCCCATTTCTAAAACCCCATATCGAATGGCTCCTATTGAACTTCAGGAGTTAAAGGTCTAACTACAGGAGTTGTTGGACATCGGTTTCATTCGTCCTAGTACATCTCCTTGGGGTGCTCCTATTTTATTTGTAAAGAAGAAAGACGGGAGTATGCGACTTTGTATTGACTATCGAGAATTGAACCATGTCACCATCAAGAATAGGTATTCGTTACCTCGTATTGATGACATGTTTGACCAGTTGCAAGGAGCACAATTCTTTTCAAAGATCGATCTTCGTTCTGGATATCATCAGCTGAAGATTAGAACTGAGGATATTCCAAAGACTGCCTTCAGAACACGGTATGGGCATTATGAATTTTTAGCCATATCTTTTGGATTGACTAATGCTCCTGTGGCTTTCATGGATATGATGAACCGAGTATTCAAAGACTATTTGGATCAGTTCGTTGTTGTCTTTATTGATGACATTCTCATATATTCCAAAAGCAGTGAAGATCATGAGCACCATTTAAAGCTGGTACTCCAAAGGCTTCGTGAAAATAAGCTATATGCCAAGTTGAAGAAATGCGAATTCTGGCTTGAGGAAGTAGCATTCCTTGGGCACGTAGTGTCAAAACATGGAGTATCTGTTGACCCGGCGAAGATTGAGGCAATAAAAAGTTGGGAGCAACCGAAGTTGGTAACCGAAGTACGTAGCTTTTTGGGCTTAGCTGGTTATTATCGGAGATTCGTGGAAGGATTTTCTTGAATCGCTACTCCGTTAACTCAGCTGACTCGGAAAGATACAAAATTCGTATGGAGTGAAGAATGCGAGAAGAGTTTCCAAGAGCTCAAGAGGAGACTCATTTCGGCACCTGTTCTGAAAATACCATCTGGTTCTGATGGATTTGTTATCTACAACGATGCTTTAGGCAAAGGGTTAGGATGTGTTCTCATGCAACGTGGGAAAGTCATAGCCTATGCCTCGCGACAACTTAAAGAATATGAGAGGAATTATCCTACTCATGATCTAGAGTTGGTAGCAATCGCTTTATTTTAAAGATGCCGGAGGCACTATCTATATGGAGAGAAAGTGGAGATATATTCAGACCATAAAAGCCTCAAATATTTCTTCACCCAAAAGGAACTCAACATGTGACAATGACGTTGGCTCGAGCTGTTAAAAGATTATGACCACACCATTCAATACCATCCAGGAAAAGCAAACATGGTAGCTGACGCGTTGAGTAGAAGATCATATGCAGGAACGAGCGAAATGATGTCAAGTATACGCATAGAACCAACTTTAATCGATGAAGTTAAAGTTGCTCAAGCCACGCAACCGGAGTAATGATCGTATGAAGAAGAAAGTACAAGAGGGTGCTATTCCAGAAGCAAGAATCGATGAAGAAAGAATACTTGGAGTCCACTCTAGACTTTGTGTTCCTAACGATTCTGATTTAAAGAACAAGATCATGATGGAGGCACACAATACACCATTTGTAATCCATCCTGGAAGTACCAAAATGTATCGTGATCTTCGACATACATTTTGGTGGAACAATATGAAGAGAGAGATCGCGAAGTTTATCTCGAGGTGTTTAGCTTGTCAACGTGTAAAGGCGGAGCATCAAGTGCCTAAGGGTCCATTGCAACCACTTGAGATTTCGAAATGGAAGTGGGAACACATTACTATGGATTTCGTTACGGGTCTTCCCACGGTTTCTCAAGGCATAAATGCTATTTGGGTTATTATTGATAGATTAACCAAGTATGCTCATTTCTTGCTGATACAGGAGACTTATTCCCTTGAATGTCTTGCTCATATGTATGTAAATGAGATTGTGAGATTGCATGGCATGCTAGTATCCATAGTTTTGGATCGTGACCCAAGATTCACTTCACGATTTTGGGTTAGCTTGCAAAAAGCTATGGACACGGATTTACGATTTAGTTCGGCATACCATCCTCAAATGGACTGACAATCAGAGAGGACTATTCAAAATCGTGAAGATCTATTAAGACTCTGTGTCCTAGATTTCAAAGGGAGTTGGGATAAGTATTTACTATTGGTGGAATTCTCCTACAACAACAGTTATTAGGCAAGTATAGGTGTGGCTCCATTCGAAGAATTGTATGGACGAAAGTGTCGCTCTCCAATATGTTGGGATGAGGTGGGTGAAGCAACGTTGTTGGGACCCGAGTTGGTACGTGTGACTACGAAAAAGATCCAAATGATTCGACAACGTATACAAACGGCTCAAGATCGACAAAAGAGTTATGCGGATCTTCATCGAAAGGACGTGGAATTTAGTATTGGGGATCATGTATTGTTGTGTGTTACCCCATGGAAGGGAGTTACAAGATTCGGGAAGAGAGGAAAGCTCAATCCATGATTTATTGGTCCATTTCAGATTCTTGAACGAGTAGGAAATGTAGCCTATAGACTTGCGTTACCTCCAAGTATGTCTCATGTTCATAATATTTTTCATATATTTGTGCTTCGTAAATATGTGAAAGACCCGAACCACATTATTGAGTTAGAACCGGATGAGATAGCCGAAGACTTAACGTACGAGGAGTTACCTGTCAAGATCTTGGATAGGAAGGAGCATGTCTTACATACAAAGGTTATACCACAAGTTAAAGTTTTGTGAAGAAACCATGCTATTGAGGAAATGACCTGGGAGTTTGAACGAAAATGAAAGCGAGGTATCCTCACCTTTTCGAAACACCAGGTACGTACGTCAATTTCGAGGACAAAATTTCATAAGGAGGGGAGGTTGTAAGACCCCAACTTATTATAAATAAAATCAAATTTCCTCTATTTATTAATTTTGAAATAGTAAGGGTTGATTTGATTAATGTGGTTAGTTATGGGTAAAATGCACAAATATTTCAAATATGCAAGTGGTTATAAAATATTCATTTTATCGGAGAATATTCGTTTGGTCGTGGAATATTCTTACTGCGTTTAGAGATATTAAATGCGACGACCAGCAAGCAATTTTGTGTGGGCCCCATAACAGAAAGCGATTGGATGAAAAAAATGACAAGTATAAGTTATTTATAAATAACGGTGTAGTTATTACCGTTAATACTGTTGGAATACCCGGTGTAGTTGTTACAGTAGTTACTGTTCAATATTTTATTTTATTGATTCAATAATTGCTAGCTTTGATTGTGTCCATGTTTTAATCATTCTTGAATTTTACTTCACTACGTTTATTTATGAAGTATTTTTGAACTTGGATTGTTTGAAACACGAATCCTTAATATTTGTTCTTATGTTTCACTGGATTCGTTTTCTTTAAAATATTTTCATCATCCTCAGTCCTAAATGATGGTATTACTGAATATCTTTGGCCTGTTTTTCTTCTCAGGAGGCGAGAATGTAGCGAGTTCTAGTCGGGGTGTGGAATGATGATTTTAGAAAGTTGTTTTAGTAGTCCTCACCATTTTTATAAAATAATGTACCAATAATTGTAATGAGGACTTATTTGAGTGTGAATATTGTCTAGACGGCAATATTTGTATTTAAACTCACAGTTTTCATGTTGTATTAATAAAGTTATAATTGTTTCTGTACCATGTTAGTGACGACTCAAAATGGGTGATGTATACCTATTTTGGGGGCGTCTCAACAAACATCAAGTTTAACTGTAGCAGAACAAGCAATCCATTAAAAGAGTCAAGTAACAAAATAAAATCTACTATCTTTTATGATTTAAAAGGTTTTCATCACTTTTATCATTGGGACTCAAATTTTAATAAATAATCCACATCATCCCCGCACCACTACTGGCCAAGGATATTCATTAGTATCACAACCACAAATTATCCATGCACTACGGGCCAAGGATATTCGTGTATTCATCAATGGTCATGATCATGCCAACAATCATCCATCAATGCACTATGGGCCAATGAGGACTTTTACCACATTATTTGTAACATTACTACCATAATTATACCGATTAATCTCTGGTCATAATCATACCAAGTCCATCTATGCACTACAGGCCACAAATGACTTTTAACATAATATAAACATGAGGATGATGACAATGATATAAGAATTCAATAAAACAAATTCAAGAATTAATTTATCCAGGAACTAATAACGTCCAAATTGTCAACATGATACTTCTTTGTAGAGTAAAATACAAGAATGCTCAGAAGAATATTTCTATGAAAAGATACTGGATGAAGCGCAAATATCAAGGATATTCCACTAATTTCATGGAGTATAGAAGTCAAAACTTTAAACAACTGAGTTTAATAAAGAATAGAATAACAAAAGAAATCACCAGGTATGCGATAGATCGCACGCATGTGTTATTCCAACGTAATAATAAATAACGGAACCGGATCATGCGTAAATGCACGCATGTGATATTCCAACGTAATAATAAATAACGGAACTGTGTCAAAGTAAATTACGCACCGACGTGATGTTCCAACAGAATAATAAATAACGGAACCAAGTCATACGTAAACGCACGCATGTGATGTTCCAAATGTAATAATAAAGAATGGAATAACGAAGAAGAATTTCACCATGTATGCGGTGATTGCATGAGACAAAGTTATTCCAATATAATGATAAAGAATGGAATAACAGAAGAATTTCACCAAGTATAGGGTAGATCGCATATACAGGTTATTCCAACAAAATAAAAAAAATGGAATAACAGAAGTTCTCGTCATGAATACGAAAGAAATAATACCCCTTATCTTAGAACAAAATGGATATAGGAGTAGTGAAGTAGCAGAATACTTTTCTTCTTTCTCTCTATAGTTTTTCTCTCTAGAGTTCAGTGAATTCATAAGAAATAATGAAGGAATGAGCTTCTATTTATAGGAGAATGGACCTAATAGTAATTAATTCTAACGGTCCGATTGATTTACTTTTAAACGACTTTCCCTGTATTGGTTTACTATTAAATATTCTAATAAAACAAAATCTTTTAAATAAAATATAATATATTCTATTTATAATCTAATAAAATGAATAACTTTATAAAAGTATTCATTTTTATATAAAAAGATTTTACTATGCAAAACATCATGCATAATAGAATATAATATATTCTAGTTATAGTCTAATAAAACGAATAACTTTATAAAAGTATTCTGTTTTATATAAAAAGATTTTACTATGCAAAATACTATGCATAATAGAATATAATATGTTCTATTTATAGTCTAATAAAACAAATAACTTTATAAAAGTATTCTGTTTTATATAAAATGCTTTTCTGTTTTATTACATTAATAATACTAATAAAACAAAACTTCATCATCATTATTATAATTCACACTATTAATCGACCAAGTCGTTCTCAGGAAAGAGGGGGCTTCCCAATAAGGATTTCTCCCTATTGGCACGCAATTAGGTGACCAAATCTCTCCTTGGCAGAACTTCTAGACATCGTTAATATTGCAAATAATATTATTAATAACTTCGTCGTCTCAATTATTGATTTAATAATATATAAAATATCGATAATAATTGAATCAATTAACGTGAGATACTATGCAACAATTACTGAAGCAATAATTGAACAAAACTGAGTGACTTCTCACGTAAGCATCAATAATCAATACCGTGTGATACTATGAAACCACGCGTATTCCTGTACTTTTAACACCGGGTGTTTCAACAGTTAACGATAAAACTTTCGCCGTTATTTTCATAAAATATTTTTGTCGTTTTCTCAATCCGACAATAATTCCGTTATGGGGTCCACCAATGATTGTCTTGGCTGTCGCATTATTCCCTGTTAAAACGAATATTCCCGGACCAATCGAATATTATATAACAACTTGCGTACTTTGTAAAATTTATAACTATTACCCACATCTATAATATTATATCAAATTCATTCCATAATATTCAAAAAATAATAATTATAGAAAATTCATCTTTATTCATAAAAGTTGGGGTCTTACAGATCAGGCGCCAGCCCTTCATTATCTGATGACTTCTTTAGGCGGATCATAGAGGGGTGCATGGCGAGCAGTGTCGTGCAGTCAGGCGGACCATCACGCGAGCGGATTTACCAGCTTGCTCAGGAGGTTGTCCACGGCTCCATAGATCCTACAGCTGCTGCTGACGACCTCATGAGTGTAGTCCGGGAGGAGGCCATCCGTGTATGTGCAGTTGTCTTGGCCAACATATTTCCTCCACATATTCGATAGGTAAAACTTATTATTGATGTATTTCCTTATTTATAATTATATTGCTTATATAAACTGTCAAATAAATAGTTAACACGTAAACACAGGCAATAGCACCGCATAGACAATAGACACGTGTTACAACTGACAGGACTCAATTCCGATATACGGAGCCCGAGTTCGAGTCTCGTCCGCCTAACTTGAGAAAACTTAGAAAAATAATTGAAAAAGAGACCAAAACCCGCCCCGGTCGTCCAAACTACACGCAAACACAGACAATATCATCGCATAGGCAATAGACACGCGTTATAACTGACGGGACTCAATTCTGATATACGGAGCCCGAGTTCGAGTCTCGTCCGCCTAACTTGAGAAAACTTAGACAAATAGTCAAAAAAGAGACTGAAACCCGCTCCGGTCGTCCAAACGATACGTAAACATAGGCAATAGCACCGCATAGGCAATAGACACGCGTTACAACTGACGGGACTCGATTCTGATATACGGAGTCTGAGTTCGAGTCTCGTCCACCTAACTTGAGAAAACTTAGACAAATAGTCGAAAAAGAGACCAAAACCCGCCCCGATCGTCCAAACGACACGCAAATACAGGCAATAGAACCGCATAGGCAATAGACACGCGTTACAACTAACGAGACTCGATTCCGATATACGGAGCCCGAGTTTGAGTCTCGTCCGCCTAACTTGAGAAAACTTGGATAAATAGTCGAAAAAGAGACCAAAACCCGCCCCGGTCGTCCAAACGACACGGAAACACAGGCAATAGACACGCGTTACAACTGATGGGACTCAATTCTGATATACGGAGCCCGAGTTTGAGTCCCGTCCGCCTAATTAAAGAACACAAACTAAAATAATGTAAATATAATTTCATTTTGACTTTGTTATTAATATTTTAATTTTGTAGGGTCTTGTTGACGAGACTCGTGGAGGTGGAGGTGGAGGCACTGGTGATGACCGTCGACCTGATGACGAGAAGCCTCCTCCAAAGATGGGCGATGGCCGTCGAGAGTTGATGACGACGCACCTCCTCCAAATCTGAGTGTGATGACCATTTAGTCGATGACATGGAGACAGACGACGGGTTGTAGTTAGTTTAGTTTATGTTATATTCAGATTTTCATGTATGTACTTGTACAATTTTTGAGTTGTACCGACAGCCATTATATTTTTGATCTATATATTTGATTTGGATTACTATTTCAATGGTGAATTGTATGATATTTGCTTGTTATTTGATGGTTGTTATTAGTTTATAACAGGTGTTCGTTTATATTTGTAAATGAACAGGGAAATTTTGAAATTATAAAAAAAAATTCAAAATATATATAGTCATTGCCGACGGGGGTAATGGTGACGGCATTGCTATCGCCAATGACATATAACGACAACCATGTGTAAAAGTCATTGCTGACGGCTATAAAAGCCAATACCGACGGTCATGCCGCAGGAATGAGTTTTTCCCTCAAAAACTTTACGGAGTCTTTTCCGACGGTCTCGTCGTCGCTCTAGCCGTCAGCATTGACATTGTGCCGTCATAAATGATGCCCATCGCCAATGACAATGATGCTTAAGCGATTTACCGGGCGACGGAAACTGTGGGCTGACGACAATTGTATGACGGCAAGATCGACGATTATCATTGTCATTAATGACCTCAATGCCAACAGCACTATATAGTCATAGGAGACTAAGCGGTGCTTTCGCTTCAAGAATGACCCATTTTTTGTAATGAACTTTAATTGTACATTTAATTAAATTAGGTCATGTGAACTCTAATTTTATACTTGGGCCCACAGAATCAAAATCCAATCCAATACCATTGTCCAAATAAATCATAAATAAATAGATTCTGATTCCAAACAATTTAAGTTGGTCAGTCTATGGAAACAACTTACATTTACGTAATAACTAGAGTTGCAATTATGCATTATTTGTATAACAAAATTCATTTGAAATGCAACTTTTTACTATATCAATGCGACTTTTATATAAAGTGTAGAATAATAAATAAAGTGCATATATAATGGTAAAAGTAAGTAGAAGGTTGTTCATACCTGATAAGCATAACCATCAAAAGAATCAATAGAAGCATGAAAAATCGAATACTGCATATCCGTAAGCGTGCAAACAGTATCAAACATGAGCCTCCTCCGATCCTCACTCCGGACCGTAACAATCGAATACCCCTTCTCATCACAACTTTCTATACACACAGATCTTTTCTTCCTCTTTCCCTTATTATCCATCCCCACTCCGACCTGATCCGAGCCCGTGACCCGATCAAAGTCCCGACCCAAAAGCAAAAGCTGATGCAACCGCCGTTCCACGGTGGTCATTCCGCCGCCATCCCCTTCCGGCAGCCCTGCGGTCTTGACTTCTTTGTGGTTGCATGTATTGTCCTTGCTAGGGTTAGGACTTTGAGTTGCCCGGAGGATGGTGGTGAGGTGGTCCTCGATGGTGGCGAGGCGGTGGTTGTCGATCGGAGATTGGTCGGAGATGTAGGCTACGCAGGCTAAACGGGCATTGTGGCTCCATGCATGGGCTTCCACAATGTTGCAATGGAGATCGGCTAAGCCAGCGGATATCTCGGAAAATAGACCGGGCCGGTCTTCTCCGGTCATCTCAATTGCGGTGGGCTCGGTTAGGGGCTCGGATTCAAATACCGTTTTGGTTTGAGCCTTCACTTTTTCTCCGTTTGTGCCAATGGCCTGCGTGCTTATTCATGACACGTTAGTGCTGCATGCATGCATCTTTTTTTTTTTTGACAGTTTATTTTGGACAGTTCATTTGAACAATTAATACTATAAAAATTAGTTGTATTGGTATAGATTGGGAGTTGCATTTTTATAGTTTTTATTACATAATACTCACTCCTCACTCCGTCCCTAATTATTTGACGACTTAGAGGTGGACACAAGAATTAAGATAATGATTGAAAAACATTAAATATAATACTCAATAGTCAAATTAATTAAATAGACAGAGTAATGAGGGGTAATTTTAGAAAAATTGACATTAATTCTCCTAGATTTGAACAAACGTCAAATAATTAGAGACAAATAAAAAACTCTAAAACGTCAATAATTAGGGACGGAGGGAGTACAATGGATGTAATTACTCCCTCCGTTCCTAAAAGATTGTCGTTTTAGAAGAAAAAATTTGTTCTAAAAAGTTTGTCGTTTATAATTTTCAAGGAGAATAAATTATTTACTTTCCTATATTACCCTTACCTTCTCTCACTGTCCCATGAAATTCTCTCGCTTGTATTAATAGTTTTCAACTTCCCATAAAGGGATAGTGATAGAATTTCAAACAAATTTTACTTGGTAAATGATACATTCTTAATCAATGTGTCAAAACATTAAACGACAATCTTTTAAAAACGAATGTAGTAATATTTAGAGACTTCTTATAAATAATCCTATAAATAGTTTTGTAACTGGATAATTTTTTATATATGTAATTAGCATTACCTGATGTATATAGTTGATAACTCCGGCATCGGTAACTTTGTTGCCATGGTCATCTTTAACGTGAAAAACTGCAAAAGTGAATTATGATAATATTCTTTTTGAAAGCTTATAATTAACTAAATAATCCATGGATTATATATTTATATATTCCTTTCATTAATTATGAATAAATAAATAAATATGATCACTGTATAATTAGATTAGGTATACCATCCATAAACCATCCAGCATCAGAGGATATGTAGCCTTTTGAGATAGTAAGGTTCACATCAGTCAGCAACTGCACCACTTCTAGAAGAAGTCCCTGCTTCTTTACACTGTCTATCTACATCCATAGTACACAATTTTATTTTATTTTTTTGCATTTCAAGACTAAAATAGATTTAATGGCTCAAAAAACATTAAACTGTTGTCAAGATATAATATTAAAAAAAATACAAAGTATATTTATTGCACAAAAACTGTTAAAACTTTCAAAAACTGTCATAAATGTCAAAAATTTGACCAGATCGTACGTACATGCCAGCAGACACGTCATCTCAAATGGTCCAATTTTGGTCATTTCGAATATTTTTTGAAAATTTAATTATTTTTGATAGAACTGAACAAAAAACAAAAAACGTATAAAATCGAATAATCGAATAAAACTGAATTCTTTTAAACGAATTATTTCGATTATTCGATTTTTTTTATAATTTCAGTTATATTCAATTGTCTGTTCGGTATTCGGGTTTGGGATCCATCTTTGATTTTTTCTTATTCGGTTAACTGAATAAGCGAATTAGAAATATAAATTCTCAACTATTTAGGGGGTACTTTCGTCACGTAAAGAATAGCTACAGGCGGTAGTTTACTTCCTAATCCTGCAACCCGGATTTCTGCAAAAAGTCGTCCCATAAATTGACCTTCAATTTATAGTTCCCAAATTAGATTCAAGTATTGAAAAGAGTGAGAGATAAAGAGAAGACAAAGTAGATAGTAGTAATTGGATTTCTTGAAAGTTCGGGTTTTTGAAAAATTTGAAGAAATGGCATATTGCAGGCCTGTTATCCCCATCATCATATTTTCTCTCTCCTATGGTATTTAAAAGAGAAATAAGTCTTGGCAGACCAGAATATGGGACATTTTTAATTATTTTTTTTTGCTCGTGACTCCCAAAAAATATATAGTATTTATTCTAATATGAATTTTTATAAAATATAGTATTTTAGATATAATTTAGATACATATACAAGAACAAAGTTGTTCAGTTACACCTAAAACACTATAGTTTGTAAAAAATTTAGTTGGAATAAATAGTATATATTTTTTAAGAGTCAAAAGCAAAAAAAAAATAATTCAAAATGTCCAATATTCATGTCCAATAAACATGTCCATGTAGAAGGACTCTTAAAAAGAGGAGGAGCTTTTCTCTCCTGTTTGGTTATTAACCGAATTACCGAATTTATAATTCGGTAATTCGATTATTTTTAAAATTCGGTTAATTTTTTGAATATTAAAATTATGATTATTTCGGTATTCAATTATAACCGAATAACTTATTCGGTTCGATTATAATCGAATGATGAATTTTAATTTTTGATACTAAAAAATACTCTCGATTTCTATATAATTGACGATGAAAGTCAAAACTTACTTTTTAAGAAAAATAATGATTGATCATTGTAAAAGTTAAAATTAAACATGAATTACTAAATTATCCTTTTTTATTTTTGTTTTTATTTTTTTTATAGTGAACAAGAGTTCATTACTATTTAACTCCAACATGCAACTTTTACTCTTTTTCATGATATTTTTCTTTAATTCATCCAACTTCAACTTCATTCATAATCAATTCATTAACATGCATAACCTTCAAAATATTTCTACAAATTTCAGAATAAGAAAAAACTTTTACATCAAAAATTGTTGAACATGAAAAGTAGAAGAAGATAATAAAATTTTGGGAGATAAATTCTTAACATCTCAAAAATAATTTGTTATTATTTTTCTTCCATAGAAAATTTTCTTTTATCATCTGATACCGTGTTCAAATATACTCCAGTATCCGCCGGCAAATTCAAACCAATATCTCGTACAACCTTTTCAAACTCATGGTTTGATTCGAAAATTTATTTTTCTCATTGCCATAGAGTTGTTCTTTATTTTCCATAGAGTTTTTGTAGAAAATATAAATAAAGAGAGAGCATATAATAAATTTGAATCCATGAGATAATACATAAATGAAAAGAACGTATGAAAAGGTTGAAGTCATATTGAGCGACGTTTAAAATTCTGGGAAAAAAAAAAATTTGAGAACATATAAGTATTGTAAAAGAAAATGTTAAAATTAAATAAGAGTATTGCACTTGGAAAAATGAGATATTTTATGGATAATCTAAAAAAATAAGAGAAAAAATCTCCTAAAAATCTGAAACCTAAAATTAATTAAGAATCAAAATTTTATTTTAAAGTGTCAGTCATATAGGAACCAAGGGAGTAATTTTTTGGATTTTTTGATAAGTTAACAAAAGTTCAACGGTTTCTTTAGTCACTAAGTCACCAACATACAAAACCTTTCTTTGTATTTGTGATTGTGTGATGTTTTCGTTCCTAGATTTGACTAATTCACAAATCCTCCCTCAATGCATAATTATTAGTGTAAAATGGTACACGTATTAAGTAGCAATCATGCATAAAATTGACCAAAAATGTATAATTTTGTACTAATAGCTATAGCATGAGCTAGTAGTTTATTAGTATATTATAAAGTTGGGTATCATTTATATAGAAAATATATAATTCAAGATACTAGTTTGTCTTTTTGTCTATTTTTAATAATTTTCCCTTTTTGTGGCGAGAAATCGATCAATGGGCCCGACTAAACACCACTTCGTGATTCGGACTCTGGATATTAAAAATAATTATTTTTAAATTATTATTTTATTGAAAATATTAAAATTTGGGTTTATCAAATTGGATCAGATTGAGTCAAAATTTGATCAGAATGGGTCGAGTTTGGATCAAATCAGGTAGGAGGAACAAAAATACCAGAAAAATGTTACTTTAAGGTCATAATTGACGAATTAAGAACGATTTTAAAAATGAGTGGAAAGGTCAGAAGTGTCATTCAACTAAAATAAAAACATATGGTACCTTAACCATGGTGCAATCTTCTAAGCATTCATTGTCAATACAAACTCTGCATCTGCAACCAAAAATTAATGTCCATCCCTCAAATTAAAATCACTTGGGACCAAAAAACTTAATTAAGGTTTAGAAGTAGGGTTTAAAAGATTACTTACGTCGGCCCATATATCCTCTCTCGAAGACTATCAAAATCGGGATCAAAGTATGGTGAATAAACATTATTCATGCTGCAATCTGCAAATTAGGTATATACAGAAATACACATTAAACATGTATTACAAGTTTCCAATTGAGGTGCATATAATGCAATACATGCATATATATACAAAGCACATTACTTCCCTATAATAAGCTAATGTTGAATTTTTTCTATGTGAGACTGAGGTGTTACAACTTATAAACTCCCTCACTTAAAATTTTTGAGTATTTGTGTCCCTACCTCTGACAACTCGATCCCGAGCTTTCAAGAGACGGCTTTGATATCATGTGAAATAATCCGGGTCAAATCACGAGTACGGAATAAATTTCGGGTCAAATCCCAAGTTCGAAACGAATTAAATCTATCCAAATAAATCCTTAAACCACTAGCCCAATAATATTTTCTTGGGACATCTTAGCCCACCATAAGCTCACCCAAAAGATTATATCTTAAAAGTATTATTGTTAGTAATTTAATTTCTTAAATATATGTTTCTCATATTTTTCAATATAAGACTGAGATGTTACATGAACCATGCTACATTTAGTCCAATTTATGGGGGCAAATCCTTTGTTTGGTATCCTATCCGTATTATGTATTGTTGCCGGGTATAAATGCAATTACTTTTTTACACGAAATTTATTAAATGAATAAGTATTACTTGACGCCAACACATGTGATGAGACATGGCTGACACTAGAGAAGGGACAACATATCTGAATTCTGCTATTTCTCCTAATTAAGTTTTGCCCTACTAATTCTCTAATAATATAGTTCTTTTTGTTATAGCTAAAACGTTTGAGAAGTTTGACTAATTGAGATGAATTTACATATTCTTTGTGTCCATTTGTCAACCCTAAAATGGAAAATTGATAAATACCAAAATGTTAGTTCACTTTAATTTTGTATGATATCAAATCTACAATATGATCAAATTTTAAAACCGAATGGTTTAGCCATATATAATTTTATGTATGCATGCGATATTATAACAATATGAAATCAAATCAAACATTGAAATACATCGAGGTGACTTTTTTGTTTAGAAAATGAAGAAGCTATAAAATTGTGGAAGAAACATATTAAACATATTAATTTTTCATTAATTATTTATATAATATTATTGGTGTGAACCTACCAATTCTGAAGGCTTTGCATTGGCCATGGTATTAGCTAGCTAGGCCAAGAATTTACCTCTATATATGAAAGAAAAAAATATATGATAAAGATGAACAAGAAATATTAATATGATATTATATATTACTATTGTATTGATTAATAGGGTATTAATTATATGACCTTACCAATGAAAGTGAACTTTTTTCTATATTGCCGGAAGAAGACCAGCTGATGAATATGAAGGACAAACCGAGCAAATTCATGAAAAAGCATGCAATGCCGTTAAGGAGAGAGACGAACGAAGAAAATTAAGTTCTCTCTCTCTTGATCGAAAGAAGAAAGAAGAAGATTAACTATAAAATGACAGCTTAATTAGATGTGCAATTGCTAATTTTATGGGTTTGAGAATGAGAGAGCACTTTGCTTAATTAGCTAAAATTAATCAATAGAATTTGAGAGAAAAATGAGTGGTGAAGATTGGTTTGATACAAAGTCAGGTAGGGGTGACAGACTAAGATCGATAAAGTATAATTGATTTGGTCACCTCGTTTTTTTGTCAATACTATGCTGTTGTCCACATATTGAGAGATGATTAGGGAACCTTATATGTCACACCAACTTTCTAAAATACAAAGAGAGTTTACACAAAACATAATAAAATTATAGTAAAATTTAAGTCACAAAAAAATAATCTCCATAATTAATATTAAGGCTGAGCATGAAATCAAATTGGAACCGAAATCGCACCAAAAACTGCACAAACCGCACCAATTAAAATCGCACCAACGGTTTCAGCGTATGTGGCGGTTTTAAGTGGGTTACAAAATCAAATTTACGGTTTCGGTTTGGTCATTAGTTAAAACCGCACGCATAAAATCGAAATCGCACCAAATAATCATCATGTTTTCTCAAATTTGCTACAAGTATATATATTTTCTCTACTATAAAATATTCTCCTCATTTTATTTTAGAAGACATATATTATAGGGTTGAATGAAGAATAAATAGTATCAATTATGTTTGCAATTATGTTTGCAAATCAAGAGTGGCTTGGTATTTCCTAAATCAAATGTGATAACATAATATTAATTTTGCTAAATTAGCTCCATGATTGTGTTCACTGCATAATACGTTTGCGTGAATACTTTTGCTAACTTTTTTACGGGTTTGTTATTTCAATTTGTTTTGGACCCGAAATCGCACCAAATGAAACCAAACTGCACGGTTCAAAACCGCAACTAAGCGGTTTCGTGTGCGGTTTGAGCTTTAAACCGCACAATGCTCACCCCTAACCAATACATATTAAAATGCAATTTATATTAAAACACAGCATGAGCCAAAATGCCTAATATGAATATAGAGTACAAGAATAATGAAACAAAATAACTAACTCAATTAAATTAGACCTGACAATTCAGGTTGAGAACCACTTTGATCTATTGGGTTGGTTAACTAGTTTTTAGATTATAAATTGGTTCAGTTTTGGACCCATATTATTAATTACAAATATAGATTAAAATTAGTTTAACTAGTTTTGACTCATATTACTCTATAATATTAGTTCAATTTTTCCCCCTTTGCCTTCGAATATATATTCAACCTAACATGCCAATGTGTCAAATGCGAAAAGTGTAATACCTTTTGTGACGCCCCCAAAACAGGTATACATCACCCATCTTGAGTCTCCAGATACATGGTACATAACTCAACTACAAACTTAATTATACAATTGTCATGCAAAATACGACAAAATATAGCTGAGAGTTTAAACACGAATATTTCCTTTGAGAGAATATCCACACTCAATGGAGTCCTCATTATAATTATTATCACACTATTTTATAAAAATAGTGAGGACTACTATAGCCACCATCTCGAACCATCAATCCATTCCCCAACCAGTCCCAGCTATATTCTCATTTCCTGAAGAGAACATTGAAAGAAAAGGGTGAGCTCAACTAGCCCAATAAGAATTATTATGACTAAGATAATGCAGAAAAATTATCCTTAGCCTTCAACAGTATAACAACTGATGGAATATAATAGACAACAAGTTTTAGATCAACAACTGCAGCGGAATAAGCAATCCATTAGAAGAGTCAAGTAGAACATAATGTCTACTATCTCTTCTAGATTAAAAGTCCATCGTTAATATTTCATTCCTGTAATACTCAACAACAGTTCTTTGTTATACCCAAGACAAAAAGAACTATCATCACTTGTCTTCACCTAAACCACCAAAGATTATAGTTAAATCCACAATTAATATTTATAATCATATAACTCAACAGTTTCTCCTTGCCACAAAGGCTTAATAGAACATTTACTCAATATCCTTACCCCAAAGGCTAAAGATATTCAAATGTAATAACAATGATCATACCAATCAGTTGTCTACCTTTGCACTACGGGCCAAAGATATTCAATTATAAAACCAATGGTCATGATCATACCAATCAATTGTTTGTTAGTGCACTACGGCCAAAGACATTCAACTGTTAACTAATGGTCATGATCCTGCCAATCACATCATCGAATTATCCATGCACTACGGGCCAAGGATATTCGTTATTATCATCAGTGGTTATGATCATGTCATACACCTGTCCATCTTTGCACGTAAGCCAAAGATATACAACTATAAAACCAATAATCAACAGTCCATCTTTGCACGTAAACCAAAATATATACAACTGTAAAACCAATAATCAACAGTCCATCTATGCACGTAAGCCACAGATGACTTTCATCACAATATAAGCATGAGGATGATGACAATTATATAGATATTAATCAAACGAAATCAAGGATAAATATTAAAGACTTTAAATTTATCCAGAGTTTAAAAATATCCAAATTGTCAACATGATACTCCTTTGTGGAGTAAAATTCAAGAATAATATTCATGTACCAGAAATAATTTGGACAGAAAAGAAATATATTTTTCGGGTAAATAGTACCCCGTGAATAGTAACTCGTGAATAGTAACTCATGAATAGTAACTCATGAATAGTAACTCATGAATAGTACTCCGTATTTGTACATAGTACCGTATACATAAATAATGTCATATACGCAAATAATGCCATATACATGAATAGTGCCGTATACGTGAATAGTGTTGTATACGTGAATAGTAACCCCGACACAAAAAGATAAAGGTTCACAATAAAATCCATATCAATATTTATAACACCTTAATCCAAATGTTATAAATCACTTAATAATCTTATAATCTAATATTATTAATATTACCATAATATTTTAATCATTTCTTAAACTTATAAATAATTTATTTTAATTATTTACACTTTACTAATTAATGCATTTAATCATCCTAAAATGACAAACTCATAAGATTTCATCACCAATAACTAAAACTCTCATAAAAAATCTGCATATACTTTATATAGGATTCTCAAGCCATAAAATCCTATTTTTCAATTTTCTTACTTCACATAACATGTTTAATTCATTTCCTCATAACTAGTTCATTTTCATGAAAAATACCAAATCAGTACAAACAATTTTTTTTTCTGGAATTTAGCAGAATATAGTCCCATATTGAACATATATTTTTCTCAGAATTTTTCAAATTCATTTACTATTTTTCATATGGCTAAAACTGCCGAATATTTAGACATTTATCAAAAACTGTACTTTTGTCCAAAAATTCCAAAATTTACAGGGTATACTGCTATTATGTACTCCCGATAAAAATTTCACCAATTTTGGAGTTAACCATAAGGAGTAATAAGGGTTTACTTTTAAAATAGTCTTTTCTCATAAAATTCATAATTCCTAATCTATACATCCAAAAATTGCCATTTTTGGACACAATCTAGAAAACTCATCAAATTATCATTTCAAATTTTTCCAAAATTTTTGAGGGTCAAAAAAATTACGAAACTGCCCCTAGAAGAAACCCCTTACTTATAACGGTTGAACGAAAATAATATTCCTTACGAATATTAAATGAATATAATAGATATTGAACGATAATAATATTCATATGAATACGAAAAATAATATCTCTTCAGAATATAAAAATAATAATAACCCTTACTTTAGAGGAAGACTGGATACTGGAGTAGTGAAGTAGCAGACTACTTTTCTTCTTTCTCTCTATAGCTTCTCTCTCTACAGATTCTATCTCTATAATTGCTCTTGTGAGACTTAGTGAATGGGTGAGAAATGAAGGAAGAATGAGCTTCTATTTATAGAAAAATATAGTTTCGATAATTGCACATTTTGGGACTCGAAATATTACAGTATAATACCTTCCTCTTTTTTTTCGTTTTTAATTTAGTCCTGCAAGTATTATCAAACTTGCACCACCTCCCCTAATAGTAAATCATGTGAATCAATAGTAAATCATGTGACTCAATAGTTCTAAACATGTAAAAAAATTAATTATAGTATAGTACCTTCAACTATACCTCCATTTTTAATTTAGTCATGCAAGTATTATCAATCTTGCACCAACTCCCCTAATAGTAAATCATGTGAATCAATACTACACACACGTAAACACATAATTATAAGCATGTGAATTAATAGCAATTAATTGCTCATTTATCCGACTAATTACCCGATTGGTCAATATAACCTCCAGATATCAATTATTATCGAAATAAATGTCGATTTCCACTAACACTAATAATCCCAACACAATGGAACTATCGATTTTATCTTTAATCAACACAAACGTATTCATCATTAATATTATAACTCACAATATTTAACAACTAGGTCGTTCCCAGGAAAGAGAGGACTTTTCGATAAGGATTTCTCCTTATTGGCGCGCAATTAGGTGACCAAACCTCTCCTTGACAGAACTTCTAGACATTGTCAATATTGCAAATAATAATATGAATAACTTTTGTGTGACGCCCCCAAAATAGGTATACATCACCCATTCTGAGTTGTCAAATACATGGTACAGAATTAACTACAACTTTATTATTACAACACATAAACTGTGAGTTTAAATACAGATATTGCCATCTAGACAATATCCACATACAAATAAATCCTCATCATAATTATTGATACATTATTTTACAAAAATGGTGAGGACTACTAAACAACTCTCCCTAGAACCTTCATTCCATACCCCGACTCGTACTCGCTATATTCTCACCTCCTGAGAAGAAAAATGGAATAAAAAAGAAAAGGGTGAGCTCAATTAGCTCAGTAAAGAATATTATGACTAAGATAATATACAACAAATTATCGTTAGTCTTCAACAGGGAAAAAAATCTAATAGAATACAATAGACAACAAGTTTTAAATCAATATTCGCAGCGAAAAATATTAATTCATAGAAGAGTTACGTAGAGGATGAAATCTACTAATGTCTATGAATTTAACAGTCCATCGCAGTATTTTTATCCCTGTAACATCAATCAATGCACCTCTTGAATCATATATTCATCCTTGCACTACAGGCCAAGGATATTCATCAGTTGGTCATGTTTATCTAAACACCTGTTCATCTTTGCACTACGGGCCAAAGATATTCATCAGAAATCATTCATCTTTGCACTACAGGCCAAAGATATTCATCAGAAATCATTCATCTTTGCACTACAGGCCAAAGATATTCATTAACATCATCATTTAAGACTGAGGATGATGAAAATATTTTAAAGAAACGAATCCAAAGAAAACAAAATGACAAGGATTAAGGATTAAGGATTCGTACTTTGTTTTATCCATATCCAAAAATACTTCAAAAATCATCATAGTGGTGTAAAATTCAAGAATGATCAAAACATGGATACAATCAAAAATAGTATCCAGAATAGATATTTTGGACGAAAAGAAAATTTTTCATTTTTCGATGAATAGTGCCAGATTCGTGAATAGTGTCGATATCGTGAATAATAGTCTTAGTATCGTGAATAGTAACTCGACACCAAAAGTTCCAAATTTGATAAAACTTCAGATCAATATTTCAAAGATAATGATATTGAAGAAATAATATCATTACGAAAAAAAATAATATCCCTTACCTCGAAAGATTTATACTTCTAAATTGAAACACCTGATATAGGCTATGACTTGAACTTGCACCAGTATAGCAATACTCAAAGTATACTCAAAATACTCACAAGAATACGCCGATAATATAGAGAGAGAAAACTTCGATTTACGTGTAATTTTCAATTCTAACCTAAGCACCTATTTATAGGAAAATGCTTAGAACACCAAAGCGTGAAATTTTAATTTAATAATAATATATATAACAAATTCTCTCACGCACACTTTCTAGATTTTGAATTCAAAGATTACATCACATGCTAGGTTTCCCACAAAAAAAAAAAAATGTTTTTCATTCTTTAAATATTTTAAACTTCCAAAATCAATTATTTCGTAGCTTCTAACTTCAATAATTCACAATAAATAGCCCTTTTGTCGAAAAATTGAATCTCGCGTGTTTTATATAAGAAATTCAATTCTCTACAACTTTGCGTAAGAAAGGTTTTCCAAATTCCCAAATGAAAAATGACCAAAATCCATAAACGGACAATTTTTTAGGCTATAATCAAATTTCAGTCAATAAATGGGTCCACAGACATGTTTAACATGTTTTAAATATTTATTGCAACAAAAATACTCTTTCTCCTCGTATACTGTAATATCACACATTCATTGTAAAATATCACCATTATTATATTATTAAAATATAATAATATATTTAAATGAATTATTTATCGAGAAAAAGATAAAATTTTAATTTTCAACAATTGTCACATTAAAAATTTTCTCCATCTATATCCATATAAAATCAATATTTTCCTCATCATATGAATCAATAATTAATTATTCACAAATAATATTACGTAATCACAACATTGACAACCGTGGACGCCTCCAATGTGAAAGAGGGGCTTTTCAATAAGAATTTCTCCATCTTGCGCCATTATTGAATTAGGTGACCAAACCTCTCCTTAGACGTAACTTTCTAGACATTGCCAATAATGTTTTCAGATAATATGAATTATTACTTCGATAATGAAAAATACTTTGTAATGACAATTATTGAAACAACAGCAATATAAAATATCAACGCAGCAATTATTGAATCAATAAAATAAAATATCGAATATTAGAATTATCAGAACCATTATTGAGTAGTGCCTTCTTACATAAGAATCAATAATTGGTGCAATACCATGTGCTCTCATGCAACAACGTATTTGAAAAATTTTAACCACCGGTATTCCAACAAAGGTAAACAGAATAACTACGCCGTTTTTTTAAACAACTTATTTTTTTTCTTCGATTTCCTCCAATCGCCATCAATGAATACGCAAATATTATACACATTTAATATTCCAACAAGTAATAAAGTGAAAGTAGATTTTGAAATATCGCTCCCACTATCCAGGAAATTATTTAATAAAAATAATAACCAAATACTAACTCTTTAACATTTTCAATTTTATTTAAACAACCAATAATTGAAATTTTTTCTAATTAAGAAAACTAATTTAACAATTAAAAGAAATTATTCTAAAAAATTTTAAAATCAAATAAATTTAACTAAGATTATTTGATCGATTTCGAATCAATCAAATAAATAAGGATTAAGACTCCAATATCCCCAATTATAAACTATAAATCAATTATCCAATTATTTTATTTAAACAACAATTATTGATTTCTCTAATTAAGAATTGTTAACAATAAAAAGAATTCTAAAATGCAAATAAACAAAAAAGCCCTTTTCCAAGTGATCAATTAAGCCTTCTATTTAACCTATAAATTAATTTTCCTATATTCCAATATGCAAAATTGTTAATGTAATTGAAAAGCTTAAACTCATTTAACCTATTAATCCCAATTCCTTATATTGTTAAACTATATCCCAATTCCTTATATGTTATATCGCATAATGACAGATATTTCCATTCTATTCACAAACCTAATTATTCATCGTGTAAATAACTCAAGTCACATGTCACCATGCCCAGCTTCTAACCCTAGAATTCCTCTTCAATTCCTTCTAGAGTAACAAGGTAATTATTGGCCGATAATTAATCAATCAAGACAAAATAAAGATGAACAATTCACTTCAACATAAATAATTGAATAAATCAAATAATCAATTCATAGTCATAAAAGGTTCAATTGAAATCTTAATAAAAGAGTTAGTTCATAATTAATGAATTAAAACCAAGAATCCACAATTGAATAGACATTAAAAGATAAAAGTATGATAAGAGAAGAGAATAGAATCATTGTCAAGAACTGATGCTCCCCTCTTGCTCTCGCTTCTTGATCTTCAAAGATTCTTCAATTTGCTTCAATCTTCCAATGGCTAATTAAGAACTAGGGTTTAGATTCTAATTTAATGGAGTGTTTAATCTAGTCTAATCTATGTAATCTCCCTTTATTTTATGCCTTACATCATGTATTTATAGGTTACAAGTCCAATTTTTAGCTTAGAACAAACCCAATCCAATTTGAGTCAAAAGGTGTCAAAATTCGCCCAAAAACACATCCAGTGCCCAACTAACCTCTTCCCCAAAGCCTTCAAAGATCAAGCACTGGCATCAGCAATTCTTCCCCCAAAGGTTCTTTGCACCGGGCATAGGCCTATTTTGGGCGCCCCGACGCCGCCACATGTTTCGACATTTTCTTGCTCGACGCCCTTTGGGAAAAATGGCCATAACTTCTTCGTCCAACTTTGATTTCGATGATTCAAGATGATCCGGAAAGAGGAGACGAGATCTACAACTTTCATTCTTTAAGGTTTTCAAAATAAGGTCCGAAGAAATACTCAAATTGGCTCTGAAGTGACTCATTGTAAATGGCAAGTTTAAAACGCGAATCTAGCCACCCCAAACGCCGATCCAAGTAACTTTTGTCCCAATTCCTACAAAACAACAACATAAAACATGCTTGAATAGACACAAACACTTAAAAACTATTCTAAAAGACTTGAGAACAACAATAAATTAAGCCCGAATGTATCCAATTCATGGGTATAAAACTCACTCATCAAATACCCCCAAACTTAAACCGTTGTTGTCCTCAAGCAAAAACACAAAAGAACTAAAATAAACAAAATAACTCAACTAAATGAATGCATATGCATGATCTACTTCCTAATATACCTACGAAACGAAGTAATAAATCAAGATGATATATAGCAGCACAGCCTCAAAGATACCAATGATACTCAAACAATATATCCAATCAAGTTAAAATCCATAACTCTAACCAATTAGTCAATCCAAACCTCACATCACCCATGTTGTGGTGTGTGCTTGTTAACCATTCTAACCAACCACAATTCAAGATAATCACATAACAAACTTCTTAAAAGGAAAATTTCAGTTCAATTCAATTACTTTTGTGAACATGACAACTCCAATTAAAACTAAGCAATTACCAAGTTTAAGGTAAATACAAGATTTATTTATACTTTATTCAATCACGAGGGCATTTTTGCTCTTTCTCGTGTTTTATTCATTTTTTTCATGGTTGTGCAATGTCTTATTCCATTAGGCTTTTCAAAGGCTACCTTAACGAGCTTTCACCAACGACTCCCAAGCCATTAAGACCTTAGGGCGCTTAGTAAAAAGACAATCCCCTCAAGCTACTTACTCAAGTAATAAAGGCCACAAAACTAGACAAGCATGCCACTTGTTTATTCTTTTTTTTTTTCTTTCTCGATTTTTTTTTTTTTTTTTCTTTTCATCATTCCTTTTTTTTTTTTTTGTAATATATATATCCCATAGATTCTCCCAAACTCAAGCTTTTACGCCATTCCAACCTTTACCGCCAATTCACTAATTTCCTTAAATTTTAACCAAGATTTTCCTCGTAAACAAATTATGAAACCCTTGAACCAAGTGGATTAAAATAGTTAAACTTTAAGTGCTAACCTATTATACATAAGTTTCAGACAGGCTCAGATTATCATCATGATTAAAATTAGAACTCATCATCAATTATCAACACTGTTCAAGTTAACATTTAATACCAATCTTATCATAGGCCGAGCTAAGACCACACCAACCGATCACACAAATTCATGCAAAAAATAAAAAAAATGCAATTATACTACATGAACACATACTAATGCAACACATATATGAATATGCAAATAACTACCATGTATTATATGCAACCTAAAAAAAACACAATGCTAACACATAAAAAAAATGAACTACTACATGCAGATAACTAACTATATGCAATACGACACTAAAATGCCCCCAAACTTAAACTAGACATTGTCCTCAATGACTAAAATAGAAAAATTAAAGCAGAGGACTTCCCTGAAAATATAGCAATCTTCCTCCTTGTCCGCTAAGTTTGGAGAATATGCTAGGCACATGGAACAAATTGGGCACCACACTTGAATTTGACTTGAATAACTGTAAAACCATGATAGAAGCAATTTTATTAAATCCTAAAAAAAATGCAAATTCAAAACTGCTAATATAAAACCTAATAAAAACTAAAAATAAAAATTAAACTTGGGTCAGCTTCCCAATAAGCGCTTGTTTTATAGTCTCACCGACTTCTTCAATTCTCTATCCAATTCCCCTATGAAAATTGAGGAATCCTCCATCCATCAGTAGCAATGTCTCTTTTGGGAGGTTCCCATTAGTAATGACCCTAGAATTAAAGTCACCTAGCATGCTCTTTGTAGATAGGTTCCCTATTAAGAACGTCCAACAACTAGGTGTTTCCTCCATTATGTCGATGATCAGATTGGGGCATTGAAGCTTAATAAACATAATGGAATCTTCCTCTATCTTCTCCTTTTCATCCCACCATGACTCCAATAACCGTATTAGCTCTTACGCCACCAAGAGCTTTGCCGACGACATTTATTTCCAATTGGGCATGGTTTTGCAAACCCGCCTTGATTCTTGAACTTTGGTGGAGAAGGCACATGGGACACTAATGAAATTGGCTCATCTTCGTTGGTACTCAAAGTTAGATCTTCGCCGATCTCCTTTTCTTGGTCTCCAAGTCTTTCCTCTCTTTCAACATCTATATCATTTGTCACATCCGGCTTTCAGATTTGGTTCGAGCTCACCATCGGGCCTCGGCATCCATGTCATAGAGCCAAGTGTATTGAGGACAAATGTTTGAGGCATTGGTTAGTTGTTCCGCTTGGTTCAGAAAATTTTGACTCAATATCTCTTGATTAATCCTCCTCTCCTCACATGAAGCTATGAACTTGGACAAATCTTCCTCCAAATTTGAATGTTCTTCCCATTGTAGTGGAGGTGGACACGAGAAATCCGGTGGGGTACGCTGGACTTGGAGCATAAAATTGATCTTGATGAGTATGGTTCCATGAAACACCTTGGCTTTTCATTTCAAATTTACTTGATTCAATACTTTGTTTTGTTCCTCGCTCTTTTTTTCAAAAGTTCTAATAAATTTCTCCAAGGTTTCTTCCAAACTTGATTTCCTCTCGTTGTTGTTGAGTCCGATTTTGGAATCCGGATGTGTTTTGTTGTCTCTTTGCTTGAGCTTGATTGTTACTCCATGAAAAATCCGGTGATACCCCAAATCCTCGATAATAGTTGTTAGATAGACATAATTATTGGGGTAATCACCACCATACTGCATCTACCAAAACCGATGGTGCATTGATGACTCATATGATTTCCAGCACAATAATCGCAAGTAATCACCACACTTTGACGACGCTTGTGCTTCAAAAAAGCGCCGACCATCTTTGAAAGTGTCTCAATTTGTGCTGATAATGCAGAAACTTGTTGCGTGGATGGTGGACTCCATGTTTCCATATTCTTAGCTATTGCGGACACTTGTGCTACCAATGCTGAAAGTGTCGTGAGTCCATCAATCTCTGTTTTCATTGGTTGAGTCATGTTTGCCATCCTTCACCTCCGTTGGGTTGCGATAACCTCCAATGTCTTCGAAGTTGCCTCAATTTGTATTGGCTCTATAGAAGATGTATTAAGTCCATTAATCCTCGCTTTCCGTGGTCGAGTCATGAACGATGTATGGCCATTGATACTCAAAGTCATCCATGGTACCTAAAATGAGAGAAATATAAGAAGAAATTAAAAATAAAAATAAAAATGTTTAAATTAAGACTAATTTGATTGAAATTAATATTGGTAAATAATTATTAAATTAATTCCCCAAGAATGACACGCCAAAAACTTGTTGATCGATTTCAATCAATGAATACGCAAGTATACACTATCAACAAGTAATAAAGTGAAAGTAGAGTATCGTTCCCACGAGGAATTATTTAATAAAAATTACCAAATACTAACTCTTAACCAAATCAATTTTATTTAAACAACTAATAATTATGATTTTTCTAATTAAGAAAAATAAATTAACAATTAAAAGAAATTATTCTAAAATAAATCAAATAAACAAACAAAGATTTGATTGAACTCAAATAAATAAGGATTAAGACTCCAATATCCCCAATTATAAACTATAAATCAATTATCCAATTATCCCAATTATTATATCTACTGAATTGTTAACAGAAATTCTCAAATGCCAAAAGCCCTTTTTCAAGTGATCAATTGCCTTCTATTTAACCCAGATTAATTTTGCTATATTCCTATGCAAAACAATTGAATTAAACTCACATAATCCCAATTCCTTATATGTTACATGCATGTAAATAGATATTTCCATTCTATTCACAAACCTAATTATTCATCGTGGCAAATAACTAAGTCACATGTCACCATGCCCAGTTCTAACCCTAGAATTCCTCTTCCAATTCCTTCTAGAGTAACAAGGTAATTATTGGCTAGATAATTAATCAATCAGCACAAAGCAAGATGAACAATTCACTTCAACATAAATAATTGAATAAATCAAATAACTAATTTATAGATATAAAAGATTCAATTGAAATCTTAATAAAAGAGTTAGTTCATAATTAATGAATTAAAACCAAGAATCCACAATTGAATAGACATTAAAAGATAAAAGTATGATAAGAGAAGAGAATAGAATCATTGTCAAGAAATCTGATGCTCCCTCTCTTGCTCTTGCTCATGCTCTTGATCTTCGTTTCTTCAATTTGCTTCAATCTCCAATGGCTAATTAAGAACTAGGGTTTAGATTCTAATTTAATGGAGTGTTTAATCTAGTCTAATCTATGTAATCTCTCTTTATTTTATGCCTTACATCATGTATTTATAGGTTACAAGTCCAATTTTTAGCTTAGAACAAACCCAATCCAATTTGAGTCAAAAGGTGTCAAAATTCACCCAAAAATGCGGCCCAAGCCCAACTAACCTCTTCCCAAAAATACCAAAGACTAAGGCACTTGGCACTACCCTCTTCCTTCAAAGACCATAGGCCTATTTTGGGCCTATTTCTAACATATTTGCCTATTTTGGTGCCCATCGCCCCATGTTTCTCAAGCGTCCTTTGTTAACTTCTTCGTCTCAACTCCGATTTCGATTTTGATACAGAAAATGAGGAGACGAGATCTACAACTTTCATTCTTTAAGGGTTTCAAATAAGGTCCTTACTCAAATTGGCTCTGAAGTGACTCATCGTGGTAAATGACAAGCCAAAATTCTTCTAGCCACCTTGAACTCCAAGTAAGTTTTGTCCCATTCCTACAAAACATTCAAGATGCTTGAATAGACACAAACACTTAAAAGAAAAGACTTGAGAACAACAATAAATTATTCTTTAATGTATTTCATGGGTAAAAACTCACTCATCGAGAAATAATAAAATTGAATACTTTCATTTCATAAAATTTGAGGTCTCACAATCTCTCCTCCTTATGAAATTTTGTTCAAATTTACATACGAAGTTTAAAGAGATGAAAATACCTTGCTTTCTTTTGGATTGATCCAAGTAAGTCTTGTCCCATTTCTCATCCTACAAAATCAACATAATATAGTTTCAAAATGCTTTAATAGACATATCAAATTACTATTCGAAAAATTAAATTCTAAAAGACTTGAGAACAACAATAAATTCCTCTCTCTCCCTCCTAGTTCTTGTCTCACATCTCACCAGGATCATATCCAATTTGATATCAACCGTGACACCCCCAAAACAAGTATACATCACCCATCTTGAGTCGCCAGATACATGGTACATAACTCAACTACAAACTTAATTATACAATTGTCGTGCAAAATACGACAAAACATAGCTGAGAGTTTAAACACAAATATTGCTTTCTAGACAATATACACACTCAATGGAGTCCTCACTACAATTATTATCACACTATTTTATAAAAATAGTGAGGACTACTATAGCCACCATCTCGGACCATCAATCCATTTTCCGACTAGTCCCAACTATATTCTCATTTCCTGAAGAGAACATTGAAAGAAAAGGGTGAGCTCAACTAGCCCAGTAAGAATTATTATGACTAAGATAATGCAGAATAAATTATCCTTAGCCTTCAACAGTATAACAACTGATGGAATATAATAGACAATAAGTTTTAGATCAACAACTGCAGCGGAATAAGCAATCCATTAGAAGAGTCAAGTAGAACATAATGTCTGCTATCTCTTCTAGATTAAAAGTCCATCGTTAATATTTCATTCCTGTAATACTCAACAACAGTTCTTTGTTATACCCAAGACAAAAAGAACTATCATCACATGGCTTCACCTAAACCACCAATGATTATAGTTAAATCCACAATTAATATTTATAATCATATAACTCAACAGTTTCTCCTTGCCACAAAGGCTTAATAGAACGTTTACTCAATATCCTTACCCCAAAGGCTAAAGATATTCAAATGTAATAACAATGATCATACCAATCAGTTGTCTACCTTTTTGCACTACGGGCCAAAAGATATTCAATTATAAAACCAATGGTCATGATCATACCAATCAATTGTTCTGTTAGTGCACTACTACCAAAGACATTCAATCGTTAACTAATGGTCATGATCCTCGCTAATCACATCATCGAATTATCCATGCACTATGGGCCAAGGATATTCGTTATTATCACCAGTGGTTATGATCATGTCATACACCTGTCTATCTTTGCACGTAAGCCAAAGATATACAACTATAAAACCAATAATCAACAGTTCATCTTTCCACGTAAGCCAAAAAATATACTACTGTAAAACTAATAATCAACAGTCCATCTATGCACGTAAGCCACAGATGACTTTCATCACAATATAAGTATGAGGACAATGACAATTATATAGGCATTAATCAAACGAAATCAAGGATAAATATTAAAGACTTTAAATTTATCCAGAGTTTAAAAATATCCAAATTGTCAACATGATACTGCTTTGTGGAGTAAAATTCAAGAATAATATTCATGTACCAAAAATAATTTGGACAGAAAAGAAATATATTTTTCGGGTAAATAGTACCCCGTGAATAGTAACTCGTGAATAGTAACTTATGAATAGTAACTCATAAATAGTAACTCGTGAATAGTAACTCATGAATAGTACTCCGTATTTGTACATAGTATCGTATACATAAATAATGTCATATACGCAAACAATGTCATATACATGAATAGTGCTGTATACGTGAATAGTGTCGTATATGTGAATAGTAATCCCGACACAAAAAGATAAAGGTTCACAATAAAATCCATATCAATATTTATAACACCTTAATCCAAATGTTATAAATCACTTAATAATCTCATAATCTAATATTATTAATATTACCATAATATATTAATCATTTCTTAAACTTATAAATAATTTATTTTAATTATTTACACTTTACTAATTAATGCAATTAATTATCCTAAAATGACAAACTCATAAGATTTCATCACCAATAACCAAAACTCTCATCAAAATCTGCATATACCTTATATAGGATTCTCAAGCCATAAAATCCTATTTTCCAATTTTCTTACTTCATATAACATATTTAATCCATTTACTCATAACTAGTCCATTTTTATGAAAAATACCAAATCAGTACAAATAAATTTTTCTTTCTGGGATTTAGCAGAATATAGTCTCATATTGAACATATATTTTTCTCAGAATTTTTAAAATTCATTTACTATTTTTCATATGGCTAAAACTGCCGAATATTTAGACATTTATCAAAAACTGTACTTTTGTCCAAAAATTCTAAAATTTACAGTGTATACTGCTATTATATAGATGTACTCCAAATAAAATTTTTACCAATTTTGAAGTTAACCACAAGGAGTTATAAGGGTTTATTTTTAAAATAGTATTTTTCAATAAAATTCATAACTCCTAATCTATACATTCAAAAATTACCTTTTTTGGACACAATCTAGAAAACTCATCAAATTATCATTTCAAATTTTTCCAGAATTTTTGAGGGTCAAAAAAATTACGATACTGCCCCTGAAAGAAACCCCTTACTTACAACGGTTGAACGAAAATAATATTCCTTACGAATATTGAACGGAAATAATATTCCTTATGAATATTAAACGAATATAATAAATATTAAACGATAATAATATTCATACGAATACAAAAAATAATATCTCTTCAGAATATAAAAAAATAATAACCCACCTCAGAAGAAGACTGGATATTGGAGTAATGAAGTAGCAGACTACTCTTCTTCTTTCTCTCTATAGGTTCTCTCTCTATAGCTTCTATCTCTATAATTGCTTTTGCGAGACTTAGTGAATTGGTGAGAAATGAAGGAAGAATGAGCTTCTATTTAAAGGAAAATATAGTTTCGATAATTGCACGTTTTGGGGCTCGAAATATTACAGTATAATACCTTCCTATTTTTCTTCATTTTTAATTTAGTCCTGCAAGTATTATCAAACTTGCACCACCTCCCCTAATAGTAAATCATGTGAATCAATAGTAAATCATGTGACTCAATAGTTCTAAACATGTGAAAAAATTAATTATAGTATAGTACCTTCAACTATACCTCAATTTTTAATTTAGTCATGCAAGTATTATCAATCTTGCACCAACTCCCCTAATAGTAAATCATGTGAATCAATAGTACACACATGTGAACACATAGTTATAAGCATGTGAATTAATAACAATTAATTTCTCATTTATCCGACTAATTACCCGATTGATCAATATAACCTCCAGACACTAATACCCGAAATAAATGTCAATTTCCACTAACACTAATAATCCCAACACAATGGAACTATTGATTTCATCTTTAATCACCACGAACTTATTCGTCATTAATATTATAACTCACAATATTTAACAACCAGGTCGTTCCCAGGAAAGAGGGGACTTTCCGATAAGGATTTCTCCTTATTGGCGCGCAATTAGGTGATCAAACCTCTCCTTGACAGAACTTTTAGACATTGTCAATATTACAAATAATAATATAAATAACTTTGTCGTCTCAATTATTGATTTAATAATATAAAATATTATGATAATAATTGAATAAAACTGAGTGACTTCTCACGTAAACATCAATAATCAATACCGTGTGCTACTATGCAACCACACATATTATTGTACTTTTATCACCGATTATTTTATGACAACTTGCTTACGTTGAAAAAAATTTGAAATATCACCATTAACTTTAACCTTTTATCAATTTAACCATTTACTAAATAGAATAATTATAAGAAAATTGAATACTTTCATTTCATAAAATTCGGGGTCTCACACCTTTAATTTGAATATGTTAGTTCTTAGAGGCACAAAAGTTATCTAGAAGGTGGGGGGGGGGGGGGTTTAATAGATATTTTAAATTTTCTTTTTCAAAATACTTGTCAGATTTGATAATGATTTAAGCACAACGGAATTTGATATTTGTTTGTTTTCCCTTTAAGATAAAGCTAGTTATAGCAGATATGGCAGTTATGACAAAAATATAAGAGACATAGTGATTTTAAGTGGTTTAGAGCACTTAAAGCTCATAGTCCACTCTTCTACTCCTCGAGTAGGAAATCCACTAAGGATATCTTTACAATCTTTGAATCTCATAGATTCCTTCTAGACCAGCAGTCTTAGAACTTCTTAGTTCACTATTGAACTCTTCAAGTCCAGCAGACTTGGTACTTCTCAATTCACTCTAAACTCTTCAAGTCCTTATGACTTGGAACTTCTTACTTCACTTGATAATAGTTTGAGTTCTTTAATGGTGCTACTCAGTTGCCGTTATGCTTAAGTTCGAAAGAACTGAGTAACTGAGCAAGCTTTCTTTTTAGATTGTAGAGTTGAGCGTTGCATCTGCTTGTATTTTGCATACATGATGCCTTTGAAATATATCCGTTTGAAGACATCCATTGAAGCATTAATTGTATTTGACATTTCTGAGCACTGATGGTGACTTTCTGGAAATCTTTTGTCCAGCCGTCTAGCCCACTGACACTGCAGACTGCTATTTCACCTAATACCTGAAAAGGTGTTTTCTGCTGACCAATAGTACTTTCCTTAGCTTTTTTAATACGTTTCTTTGTTACATACTAAGGATGACTGTTGTGTCATTGGGAATCATGATAGTCTCAACGTCTATAATCCATTCCACATTTGTTGACTTTTATTATTAAACCAATGGACACGGCTCAATGCTTCTGATGTAGACAGATGATACACTACGATCTTAATCGTGGTGTCTTGCCACCTTGGAGCTTGATCTGGTACTGATGGATGAGAACACTACGTTTTCTCTTAAGTACTGGTACACTACGATCTTCACTTGCTTGTCTTGCAGACTCTACGCTTCCGAGAGCACTCTACGTTCTCTGAGTTGGCTCGGCAGGCGTTTGGACCACTCTACAACTTCTGAGAGGCCCTCCAAAGCAGATAGACTACGATTCTCGATGCTCTACGACTCTGTCTTGGCTTCTGCAATCTTTTGATTAGCTTGATAGACTATGATTCTGCTGAAGCCTATCTATTACATCTCAAGATATAGATCAACCTAACAACTTTGATCTTTTCTTCTATACATTCATTTACAGAATGATAAATATTAAAGCTCAGATCAACCTAACAAGTTTGATCTACCACTAAGTCCTTGTACATGTGTTCCTTGAAGGACTTTACTTATAATTATGAATATTTATTTTCAACATCAAATTTAAATATGCAATCTCCCAACAGAATATATAAACAGGGTTGGATCTACATGAGGGGCAGTATAGGCAGCTGCCCTTGCTGGATTTTTTTTATAGGTATAAGGACATGAAACATATGTAAATTAATAAACTCAAGGGGGAAGATTAATAGAAAAGTTAAACTTGGAGGGTTCAATTTTTTTTTATAAATTAATTCTAAATACAAGTACAAATTCTGTTTAGTTTGAAGTATACACAATAGTTTACAAAAATATTATAATTAGCTCAAATTTTCTTTATATAATTTCAACAAAAAAATTAATTAAAATTCACCCCTGTTGGGAAAAATTCCCGAATCCGCCCCTGTTTATAGAGATATATAATACAATTTAATCATAGACTATAAATAAAGTGATGAGAATTGAAATTCGTAACGTACAATTTACACACTAGCTAGCTATAATCAACACACTTTTAATTAAACGCTGATTTCATTTAAATTATCACTATTTTAACAAAAATGAATAAATTAAATTTTAAAAATAATCAAATTCTTCCTAACAAGTCAAGTAATTCAAAATTCAACTAGCTAGTTACCTACTTGGAATGGTTGGTACTACATAAGGTTCAATGTTAAATTTTTTATTTTCAAACTTGGCTTTAAAAATTAAAATAAATTTTAATTTTATTTTAATAAAATTTATTTTAATTTAGTCACATGTTAAACGTTTAGTTTTAGTGAATATAATAATAAATTTTATAAAAATTACTATTACTTACAAAAAATTTACTTTGTTGCTAATAAAACAATGATTGGCGTTACTTAGGTGATACACTACGTTCTATTTGATAAAAAATAATATTTTATTAAAAAATTCAAAATATTAAGAGTATATGATTGATTTATATAGAAAAAGAAATATATATATATATATTAAAAGGTATAGAGACTGAGAAGAAAAAACTTAAATTAATTTGTTAAACGTGGCAAAACTTAAATTAATTTGTTTAGAGAAACACAAAATTTTTTAGAGAGACAAGATATATTAATCTATTTTAAAAAGATAATGTATTAAAAAAATTAGAGAGAGATAATTAATAAAAAGAAGATGGAAAGAGAGAAAGTACATACTTCTCAAAAAGTAAAATATGGACCTATATTAAAATTATAACCATTTAGATTGAAACTATACAAACCATATTAAAAATGGATAATATAGTTTTAGTTCATATTTGGACCCATAACCATTTTATGTAAACCAAAACCAAACCTAACCCATAGAACAATTCTTAAACAGTTCATGAATAATATGAACTTTCCAAACTAAAACAGTTCAATAACATAGAACAATTCTTACAATTTTTCACATAAGTGCGGATATTGGCCTAACACTCAATTTATAGCTCAAACTTGTACAAACATATAACATTTGCATAAGTATAGAATTTACTTCCACAATATAGAAAATTGGCACAAGTATAACAATCAATTGCTTGAATATAAGTCAAACAACGTATAGAAACTTGCATCAAGTCAAAATACTTGTACAAGGTCAAGAAACTTACATCCAATGTAAAGATTGAATAAAGTTAGGAAACTTGCTCAATTACAACATTAGAGTAAGTTAGAAAACTTGTCTGACACACTCCTTACATGAGTTTACGCTACTTCAAACAACCTACATAATACATTTAAGATCGACATACCAATTAGCAACCAAAACGGCATTATACATTCGTTCATGTTAAGTCATTACTCATTTTATATTGTTCGCGTCTTGGTTTTAATTAACGCGATCAAACTTGAAAGTAGTCCTTTGGCATCACGACGTTCAGAAACATCACGACCCATAAACCTTCTGTGACGCTCTCAAAATAGGTCTACACAACCCATTCTGAGTCGCCAAATACTACACTACTGGTGCGAACTTTCTTATTACAACTATTAATTGTCATGTAAAATAAGATGACACATATACTGTGAGTTTTAATATAAATATTGTAACATATATAATACGACAATATTCATACTTAAATTATTATAATGCCATATAAAATACAGCAGTAAATATTTCAAGTCCCCAAAGAAACACGTGAAGATTTCTGTCCTCCTCATTTTAATGGAGTGCATTTTGACGATTTCAAATTTGAGTTCGCATCCCCCTATTTGGTTCACCAAAATTAACTATTAAATGATGTATAAATACGTCACACACATTTTAAGTTCTCAGTACAATTATTATGCCACACCGTTTCATAACTTGATTAGGATTGCGACTAATTCAAAACACCACTTTATACCTATGTTCTCTCTGCTAGTCCGAGCTACACTTTTATTACCTGAAAGGAATTGTGAAATAAAAGGGTGAGCACAAATAGCCTAGTAAAGAATATTATGACTTAAGATAATTAAATTATCAATAGCCTTCATTAGTAATAAATCAAATATTTTGAACATATGGTAGATGATAAAGTTTTCAACAATAATTGCAGCGGAATCAACAATCTATTAGAAGCGTCAAGTAGAACATAATGTCTACTATCTTCTCCAAATTAAAAGTCCATCATCAATATTTTATTCTTGTAACAACAATCAACAGTGTTAGTTCCCAGTAGGCACACAATAGATCTAGAAGGGGGGGGGGGGTTGAATATATCCTTTTTTGTTTTCAAATATTTTTCCCTTTTATTTGATTATTTCTAATGAATTAGCATATGACAAACATATAAGAATCTTTTCAAGCACAGCGGAATAAGCAAAAGATCCCCTTCATTGATATATTCATAATCATACATACATTGTTCTTAGAGTTAGTTAAGTTGTAAGTAGTTAATACATACATAGCAGTTATAATAGTTAAATACATAATGTAAATGACATAAAGTAAAAGATACAAGGGATTTTAAGTGGTTCAGAGACTCAAGCTCCTAATCCACTCTTCTGTTTTCAACTAGCAGGATTTCCACTAAGGAAGGGCAAAGACTACTGAATCACTATGATTCCTTGAGGCCGGCTGACCTTGGAACTTCAGTTCACTAAGAACTCTTTAAGGCCAACAGCCTTGGAACTCATCTAGTTCCCTAGGATCTCTTCAAGCCCAGCAGGCTTGGAACTTCTATTTAGTCCCTCCAGACAAGGACCCCTCAGGCCCTAGCTTCTTGTTGTTGTAGTTGTTGTTGTTGTTGGTGCTGAGCTGATAAGATGTCTTTAAGCTTGAACATCTTATGTACTTAGCAGCTTGGCATAGTCCTTTTGGCATTTTACTTGGAGTCTGAACTACATCTTCTTTGTTGCAACTGATCTTTACTCTTTTCTGCTCATCTTCATCTGATGTCAGCTGTGCACCATCACCATCTGGATTTGCTAAGTCTCTGAGCCTTTGGTAGACTTCGTCTGACACTTAGCAATTCCTGAACCCTTCTTGAATGCTTTGCAGACATGATTCTGCATTTGTTCTTTTTCAGCCTTTTGTTCATGGTGATCTGTAGAGTGGCTTTCTTGATCTTCTTTATACTCTGCCACTTTTCTGAATGCTATCTGCTTGTCCTTATCGGCTCTCATCTTAGCTGCCATCTTCAGTGGCATTCTCATCTTTGTTGAGTGAAGCTCTAATCTGTTTAAGTCCTTCTTCAAGTCTGCTTCACTTCCACCTATGTAGTCTCACTGTCACTAAGACTTGTTCTTGTTGATCTCTGGTGGAACTCGTAGAGTCAACAATAACATTCCAACACCTTAACAATTCTGTAACTTAGCAATCATTAGCGCCCTTGATCTTTGAAGCTCTGTTAATTTATACTTCTTCCCAATCTTCCAGTTTGAAAGTAGCCGTTAAAAGCTTTTTGAGTTGCTTCGTAGATCTCGAGTTATTTGGTGTAGATTGCAGATGTGACATGACATCCCCTTTTCTGACTTTTTGACACTGCAGTCTACTGTTTCACCTACCTTGTCAGAGATGTCACTTTGATGTCTCGGACAGGTAGTCAACTTTATTTCCTTCTTCTGATTTCTCGATTAGAGGTTGTCCTTTTGCATCGATGCTCTCCAATAAGCCTTCTTCGACCATCAATCTTCAGATTGAGCCGTTGCCAATGCTTCAACCTTCAGATGACCGAGCTCTACGTTTCTGATGCATACCTTCTTGGACTAGATCGTAGTGTCTAGTTGATAGGTAGGGTTAAAACTATGATCTTGAAGAGTGTTGATTGGTTCTTTAATGTAGAACACCTCTTCCTTCACTTGTAAAGTCCTTTAACACTTCTGTTTGCTTCGACTGCTCTCAGATACTGATGGTTTGACTCTTTGTTATGACCCCTTCTGAATAGCAAGACACTTCAGATTTGTGGCGTGTCCAACTCACTTTCTCCTTGTGATCTCCCATTCACTTATCATCAATGGACTGACCCAATGCTTAATCACTCTAGCCTTGTTCTTCAGAGGCTAACCAGTATCTTTGTGTACACTTCATCAGTTCCTTCTTTGTTTGTCAAACACTACGATCCTGATTGCTTTCAAGATCGTCGTCTTGTATTTTCTTGACAGCTACTGTACTAGCTGACTTTCCTTAGTCAGTTACTGAAGTCTTCTTCTGATGAACTTGTGGAAGACTTCATCTTGAATGGCTTCACAACTCAATATGGATGTTGATCGAGTTGGTGCTTAGATCTTCTGTTAGCTTACATGCTATTTGTTGAGTGCTCTCTGGTTTCCTTTAGGTGGGATGTATCTTTGCAGTACCAACCAGAGGCTTCGTTCTTTTGGATATTTTGGGAGTGCTCAATTGTTGAGAATCGTGTTTGCTCTACGATTATGCCTTGGCATTGTGAGCACATCTGTTGAAGTCTCAGTTCTACACTCTACGATTCAGCTTCGGCTGTGCAGACACAACAACTCCGAGATCAAATCTTGACACTCTATGATTTCTGTGGTTGTGGTTGTTGTCTTTTTTTGATCTTGCTCGACTACTGTCGATGTCGGGATTTTTATTTGTCCCTTTTCTGTTCTTGTTCTTTGGTGTTCTCATGTTATGTGAGATTTATTTGAAAAAACAAGTGAAAAAGGTCCGACATGTATCATGTCGACGATTTGATTATAAGTCGCCAGCAGTTGGTATTTTAACTGGTTGCACTAACGCAATCGAGAAAAGGTTTGCACATTGACCTAGTGATGTGACACTGCTAAACGGGTCTGTGAAATCGAGATTCATTTAGGTTCGGGGGCTTGATTATGTAGAGGGAAGGTGTTAGGCACCCCCCGACATCCGTGTTGTTACGGTGACCGCCACTTTTCAAGAAACTGTTATATGAATGTGTGTGTGTGTGTGTGGATCAATGTGCAATTATTTGGAAGTAGTGCGAGGCCTCATTCGCACCTATATACAAAGGGTTTGAATTTGTAGAAAAATTCTATTTTAAACATGATATAGCAGTGAAGTTTTGTAAAAGAGGTTTTTCAAACCCTGTGCTTAATAGTAATTGAGACCTTTTCATACTTCCATTTTATTATTAGATGTTCAGCTTGTTTGCTTTTATTTTCGAGATGCGAGGCATCCTCGAGAAAATAATATACAGCAGTGCCGAGCCCCTCATGGGCATGAAAGCCTTCTATAGAAATTCAGACACCGTAAATAATGTACAAGCTGCTTACAGCTGAAAATGTCCATCACGGGAACCGAATCTAGATTCAGTGGCCTGAATCTGTGATCACATGATTCCTAGGCCCACATGATGCTGCAGTTTATATGAAAAACAGTAAGCAGTTATATATATATATATATAGACATGATCAACCACCACGAAGCACCTCCATGGGGGATCAGAAATATAAATATATAAAAACGGTAAATATATATAGAGACATGATTGACCACCACAAAGCACCTCCATGGGGGATCAAAAATGTAAATATATAAAAGCGGTAAATATATATATAGAGACATGATCGACCACCACGAAGCATCTCCATGGGGGATCAGAAAAGTAAATAAAGCTGTAAAATATGATCAACCACCACAAAGTAAACTCCAGGCAGGACTAAATGTAAAGAACGCAGTAAAGACGATCAACCACCATGAAGTAAACTCCAGACGGGACTAAATGTAAATAAAGCAGTAAAAGGCCTTGAAGTAAACTTTAGGTCTGATAGAAATGTAAATATATATATATATATATATATATATAAGCAGTAAACGCATCGGATAAAAAATCCAGGTTCATCGAACAGAGTTCGACAACAGTTCATATATATAAGTGTATATATATATAAAAACAAGTAAACGCTCCAGACATAAGTCTAGGCTCAATCGAAGCATAAATCGATAATGTTAGTCCATATATAAATATATACATATATAAGTATATATATACAGACAGAAATGAAAACCACGGACCGAAGTTCGGCCATACACACACAACACGACTCTCAACATGAAGAAAAATGTGTGCAAAGATGAAGAGAAAGGCTTTATAGTGTGTAAGAAGGCTTACAGTGGATTGCCAAAGAAGACTTTAATAACTTTAAATGGATGAACACTCGGCTCTTTTCGGTATAAAAGTATCAATATATAAGCACACAAGTGTTTAAAATAAGAACGCACTCAGTTTATAGTGTGTACAAAACAAATTGGACAGGGATTCCTCGCCTTTTCTCTTGCAAATATGGCCATCCCAAGCCCTCTATTTATAGAGGGGGCAGTGTACTACTGGAGCCGTAGATGAACCTCTTGCTCACAGGGGCCCCAGGGCTCCATGAGTCCCGCCATCTCAAGTATGTATGCGTGTGTGCAACGTGATGTCCGCTCAAACTTATAGAATTTCAATCCGATCCTTCGATTGAGGCGTGCCATACCATTCTGGAAAGCTCTTTCTGAGAGCTATGCAATGCCATAGGATTTGCCCTTTTTTTGATTCCAGAAAGATGGCTCCATGACCGAAATGGCATTTCTGGGTTTCTATCAAGCAATCCGGTAGGCTATTTTGCGTAGTTTGTGCTCCGAAGTTAAGATATAGTTCTTGTGGGACTTCTTTTGAAGCAATTTGAGTTGATATGAGTGTATTTGATTTGAAGTGAAGTTGAGTTGGAAAAATAACCATTTTGCCCTTCCCGGGGTTATCTCCGATTTTTGCATAGTTGTATCGGTTTTTTTCCCAGGGTTATCTCTGAAATTGTCATTTTGTTGACTCTAAACGTTCTTAGGGTTATCTCTGAGGTTGGCTTGCCCATCCGGGGCTGAATCCGAGCATTGAACTTGATTTTTCGGGGTTATCTCCGGGGTTGGAACTAACTTTCCCGGGGTTATCTCTGAAGTGTGAAAAAGATGCTTTTGCCCTCTTGCATAGTTTGTAACAGGAAAAGAAAATTTTAAGTGTCTACAGATGCCCCTCTTTATCATGTTCATGCAATGCAATGGAATGGACATGATAAAGATTAGTAGACACTTGAAATATGACATGGTATTTTTAATGATGCAAATCGCAATGTAATGAATGTTATGAAAAATGTTTTCGCAAATCGCAGTTCGCTAATCGCACATCACATTTTGTACTTCACACTTCGATTTTGGCCAATCGCACTTTGCAAATCGCACATCGCATTTTGCATATCGCAAATCGCAATGTAATGAATGTTATGATGCATGTTTAAAATGTTTTCGCAAATTGCTTTACCTTTACCGGGGATTAATGATGCCTATGCTGGTGTTGACTACAACGGTTTGGCTTTTTGTCGGTGTCGCTGATGCCTGTTTGATGAAGAGAAATTAAGATGTTTTCTACAAATCTACTGGGGATGACGTTCTAAAATCACCGGACCTTCCTGATGCATACGCTGGGTAGTTTACAATGGTGCCTATCCTGATGGTAGTTTGACAACGGATCCTACCCTGCTGGTAGTTGAATACGCTGACATCGCCCAACTGTTTCGGTTCCCACTCGAACATTTCTATACAAAGCTTTCATCACTGAACTATCTTGATGTTGCGCTGAATTGATGCCAATAGTTTTGAATACTGGATCTTCCGATACTTTTGCTGAAGTAATATTCAAAGGTTTGCTTCACCAGACTTTGCCCAATGTTACGATGGATTGATGACAACCACCAGATGTCTTTGACGAAATTTTTTCCCTAATCTAGGCATTTAACTTGCACGCATATTTAAATCTACTGGAGACGCATGCTAAACCTTGGTAGAGATGTACGTTGATGTAACACATTTTCACATGGGCAGATCATGCATGATGTGATGATCTAGATTTATCCTTAGGAGTCTATTGTCCTATGTTGATGCATGTGTTAAATTGGCTGGAATAGAATTTTACCTCACCCTTTATGAGGTGATTTGGAGTTTCCTTTTGCTGTTGGGTGCTTGTACCCCCTTTCCTTGAGCGTTTTATTCACAACCCGGCTGAACTGATGACCTAGATACCACTGACATCCCTGGAGGGTTTAGCTTGTTCTTTCGCTGTCCAAATTTAAACTTCATTGTAGAGGCCTCAACTTATGAGGATTTGATGCAGATTAACATGTTTGATGGTGCAGATTTCATTCGCGAGACCCTTTGTCGTTGGGCTTCTGCTCTTAAGTTAAGAACTTTCTTGAGAATTTTCCCCTTCTTTTGTAGGGGCAAGCTAATGTCGCCATGATTTCTTTCAGGAGTTCTCCTTCTTTCGATGAGAGGCCTGATCCCGCCTTAAAATCCTTTGCTTTCCTGGAATCAGAAAATGCCCCAATTAGAATCGCCAGTAAAATGATGTGATGGAAGCTCTGATGACGATGTACTATGCTGATGGTGCTGACCGGTGCATTTTCCTTTTTAGGATGGTTGATAAATGCCCCAGTGTTGAGTTGTCGCTGTTTTCGAGATTGCCCCAGTCTTGTTGTAAGGTTTCCAATATCGAGTTGTCGCTGATTTTGAAATTTCCCCAGCATTGCTTGTGGTCTGGGATAACTGCTTTGACAGTTGGGCTGATAAGATACCAAGATTGCAAGAGATTTTTACCTCTGTACCAGATGGTGAAAAAGTATAGGACTTGGGCTTTGATGCCTTCAATCATTGTTCCCGACTTGTTTGCGCAATCGGCTTTGACAATTTTCTTCTGATTTGATGAAGACTTGTGATTGAGGGTATCAGCTCTTTGAAGGTCCTCGCGGCTGGTTGTCTTGGTGTATCGATGTTTCTTCTTTTCTGGGATTTATGCCAGATTTGATGGAATAACATTGAAGTGTTGTTGGGTCTTCTCCACATGGGTCGCTGACTTGGAGGGTTGTTCTTGGGCGTAGACTTGGGATTGATGTTTGGGTTCGAATGTTTCTTTTGAGGGTTAGACCCACCACTGATGGTTGCCTATGTACTCCTATATGTGAGGGAGATCAGGTCTACATAGTTCCTGCTTGATAAGATAAACGGTTTGAGAAGTGTTTGTTTGGGGTTTTTTTTAGGTTTTTGTTTAGTTTGACCGCACCATAAATGGCTGCCTACGTACTCCTATTGAAGAGGAGATCAGGTCTGCGTAGTTCGAACCTGGTGTAAGAGGTTCAACGCTAAATGTGAAGGCAGATGGGTGTAGAAGCTTTATTGATGAAGAAGGGTGTATAAGTGTTTTTGTTGTTTTTGTAGAGAAAGGGCAGAAATGTTTTTGTGTTTTTTGTTTATTGCCACTACGTACTCCCGTGTATTAGGGAGATCAGGTCAACATAGTTCGCCCCTTGAGCTGAAACCTGACTGATTTGATTTTTGATTTTTGATTTTGATTTTTGATTTTTTCTTTTTTTTTCTTTTTTTTTCTTTTTTTTTCTCTTTTTTTTTCAATATTTACATGCATGGAAAATAAAAGGTATACTGCGAAGAAAGTGATACCGTCCCAAAATCTCTTGGAACTCACAACTATATCCTCTAGATCTACACCTTCTAGGCTAGTTGAGGTCTGATAGTCCAGTTGTCAGTGGTTATGTTGCCTTCAAGGCTCGCGATAGAGGTTACTTCTTGGTTCTGAATGTCTTCACTTATAGACATAACTTGATCGCTTCCAGATCTAGTACATTCCTCAAGGACGCTTGAACTGGACCCATCTCAAGAAGGGATGAACTTTGGATTCTTCAATGGGTTGGCTTCCCCGACAACCTCACCACCTTTTTCTTCATCTGTTCCTTCACCATTTTCTTGGGCTTGAGAGGATTCGTGTGACGCCCCCAAAATAGGTATACATCACCCATTCTGAGTCACCAGATATCACTCTATAAAAATCAAATACAAACTTCATTTATACAACTGTTGAACTGTCGTGCAAAGTACAACAACAGATATAAGTCATGAGTTTCAATACAAAATCTATGTAACTCTCATGGTGCCTCGACCACAACACCTTACAAAGGTACTTTACATAAAAGTACGATCGATAACTGCTTTTAGAAATTAAAATCTTTGGGAAATGCTCAAGGAAACCTTCGTACATAGGAGGCCATGAATCTAAGTTATGATAGATATCATATGTCAAGAGAATTATCCTTGGTTGACCCAATAGACCCCAAAGAAAAATGAGAAGATTACTATCATCTTTTTTCTAATGGTGAGTCTTCTCTTGACATATAACTATCTCCACTGTCTCCAAGTGAAAATTATATTTCAAATAAACTCCAAGATCATATAGGTAGTGCTCGTAGATATACTCAGCAAGTGGATGTGCACAACCCTGTCTTATGATAACACGAGGTTGTATGTCATTAGACATCTTGTATGATAGTGGAAAAACACCCTTCCAAAGTTGGGTTCACCTCACCCTATTCGGTTCACCAAAATTAAATATCAAATGACGTATACAATACGACACACTTATCTAAAGTTCTCAATAAAATTATTTCCATACTATTTAGGGAGAACCTCAACAGCTATAGACCACCGTTCTATTCCCCTGTTATCCCCGCTCGACTCGGCAACACTCTTATTACCTGAAAGGAATTGTGAAGCAAAAGGGTGAGCACAACTAGCCCAGTAAAGAATATCATGACTAAAGATAATTAAATTCTCAATAGCCTTCGTCAGTAATAAATTAGAGATTTATAACATATGGTAGATGATAAAACTTTTCAACCATAGTTGCAGCGGAACGAGCAATCCATTAAAAGAGTCAAATAGACCATCAGGTCTATTATCTTCTCCATGTTAAAAGTCCACCAATAATATTTTATTCCTGTAACATCAATCAATAATTCCTGTCCACAATCATATGAATAACTCATAATCATAATTGTGATTCTGAATTCCTTTTCGCACCCAGGACGAAGATAATTTTTATCACCTATCTTCACCTAAAATATCAAAAATCATGGTTATACCAAGTCACAATTCCTGCTTATAATCATATTAATAAATTCATCTTTGCACTACGACCAAAGATATACAACTAATAACCAATAACTAACAGTTCATCTTTGCACTACAGGCCAAAGATATACAACTATAAAACTAATAACCAACAGTCCATCTTTACACTACAGGCCAAAGATATACAACTGTAAAACCAATAATGCTGTGACTCAGCTTAATAGTATCACGACCATAAATTATCCATGCACTATGGGCCAATGATATTCGTGTTTTCAATTACGGTCATGATTATACCAAATAATCCCTGGTCATAATCATACCAAGTCCATCTATGCACTACGGGCCAAAGATGACTTTTACCACATCATTTGTAACATTACGGTCATGATTATACCGAATAATCCCTGGTCATAATCATACCAAGTCCATCTATGCACGCAAGTCACAGATGACTTTCAACACAAAAAAAGCATGAGGATCATAACAACGATATAAAGAATCAATCAAATGAGATAAAGGATAAATATTAAACATTTATAATATAAATTATTCGGGGTTCAAGAATATCCCAATGTTATCAATCACTTAATAATCTCATAATCTAATATCATTTATATTATAACAATATTTTAATTATTTCTTAAACTTATAAATAATTTATTTTAATTGTTTACACTTTACAAAAAAAATGCATTTAATCATTCAAAAATGCCATTCTCATAAGATTTCATCATCAATGATCAAATCCCTTATCAAAAATCTGCATATACCCTATAATGGATTTCCAAGCCATAAAATTCTATTTACCAATTTTCAACTTCACATAACATATTTAACTCATATACTCATAACTAGTGCATTTTCATGAAAAATATCAAATCAGTCCCAAAAATATTTCTTTTCTGGGATTTAGCAGAATATAGTCTTATATTGAAGATATATTTTTCTCGGAATTTTTAAAATTCATTTACTATTTTTCATAAATCAATTTCTAATTAATTCCTTAAGAAATTAGCCACCTCAAATTTAACTCCAAAAATTCTCAAATCTTGGCAGGATCTTACACATGTTAACATGAGCTTCCAGTTTAAATTTCATGGTCATCGGAGTTATAGAACTCCGGTTATAGCGTTTTTCGTCAGAAAAACCTAAATATTGAAATGGTCATAACTTGCTCATTTTAAGTCAGAATGAGCTCATTTTTGGACAGGAGGTACTTTATACCATATATTTCCATGTCCCAAAAGGTCAGAATTTTTCTCACAAATTAAGTCGCTGAAAATGTCCTTTTAAATTTCTGGGCAGTAGCTTTTTCATAATTTGCAGCTTTTGACTCCTTTGCTAAAATTAGTCCACATGAAAATCTACAACACTTTTTCTAGTGATTCCACCTGGATAAGTTAGAAAACTCATAGATCTAACTCTAGAACTTGACCACACTCACAAATTCGAAATATAATAGGAGATATGGTCAATTGAATTTCATGTTCCATTTTTTCCCAAAATCTGATTTTCCAACCTTTGTGATTTCTAAGAAACTTTCATATTTTCACATAATAACCAACATAACTCCTCATAACACTTACTAATACTACATATACCCATGATTTTCATCAGTCCAATGCTTTTATTATGACTTTCATCATAATCCACGTAAAAAGATCATTTCCACAATTTAATAAGAAATGAATACAAAGGATCATTCACCATGCATGTGGTAATCCACATAGACAGGTTATTCCAACAGAATAATAAAGAATGGAATAACTGAAGAATTCACCATGCATGCGATAGATCGTCTGATGAGTTATTCTCAACGAGAATAATAAAGAATCGGAACCGGTCGAAGCGTAATTAAGCCGAGCGGGATATTCAACAGAATAATAAAGAACGGAACCAGGTCATGCGTAAACGCACAGACAGGATATTCCGACAGAATAATAAAGAATGGAATAATAGAAGAATTTCACCATGTATGCAGTACTTCGCATAGACAGGTTATTCCAACATAATAATAAGGAATGGAATAATAGAAGAATTTCACCATGTATAGGGTAGTCCGCGTATACAGGTTATTCCAACAGAATAATAAAGAATGGAATAACAAAAGTTCTATTCATGAATACGAAAGAAATAATACCCCTTACGAGTACAACAAATAATATCCCTTACCTTAGTAGGAAATTGGATACCGCAATATTGTAGTAATAGAAGATTCTTCATCTTTCTCTCTTATTCTCTCTATTCTTTCTCGCTCTATAACTTTAGTGAATTAGTGAAAAATAATGAAGGAATGAGCTTCTATTTATAAGCTTGGTAGAGTAAGGGTAAAATAGTCTTTTTGCCATAATTTATGACATCATCGCTTACATCATCGATCATATGACATCATTTCTAACATCATCGATCAAATGACATCATTACTTACATTATCCTTCCGATGACATCATTGCTTACCTCATCGTTCCAATGACATCATCGCTTACATCATCAGAATTCAAATTCAAATTGTTCTCTTCCACCTAATTTTACTTTAATACCATGTATTTACTATAATAATGTTACCATTCAAATTATAAAAAACATACTATCATATAATCACATCATACTACTATAATATAATATTATAATAATATATTTAAATGAATTATTGATTTGATAATTTGAAATACTGTGTAATGACAATTATTGAATCAAAAATATCAACGTAGCAATTATTGAATCAATAAAATATTAAAATAATAATTCTTTGTAACAATTATTGAGTAGTGCCTTCTTACGTAAGAATCAATAATTCAAAAAATAATGTGCAATACTGGTGTGTATCTTGTGCAACAACACGTGTTACTGTATTTTAACCACCGAATTATTCCAACGATTGTTAATTCAGTAACACTTCCATTATTATTTTCATAACAATATTTTTGTCATTTTCTCAATTTGACAATAATTCCGTTGTGGGGTCCACCAATGATTGTGCCGTTGTACGAATATTCCCTGATAAAAAGAATATTCCCCAACTAATCGAATATTTCCCGACACAACGAATGTTTTATATGACCTTTCTTACTTTGCAAAATTTTCAAATATCACCCTTAACTCTAACCCTTTATTAATTTAACCATTTACTAAATAAAATAATAATTATAAAAAAATTAAGTACTTTCATTTCATAAATTTCGGGGTCTCACAATCTCCCCTCCTTATGAAATTTTGCCCTCAAAATTTACGTACGTACCTGATATTCGAAGAGATGAGAATACCTTGCTTTCTTTTCAGATTGTACCTTCCCGGTAATTTCCTCGCTATCATGATTTTCCCATTTCTCATATCTTGTATTTCAGATATCATTCTAGAATATAACTTCAAAATAAAGGTTAATTGCCATATCATAATTTGTCAACTTATCAAGTAAATAATTTCAGCTTAGGTAAGTCACACACTAGCGAAGTATATAACTCATCTCTCCCCTCCTAGTTCTAGACTCTTATCTCCGCTAGCGACCATATCCCTAAGCTCTGATACCATTTGTGATGCCCCCAAAATAGGTATACATCACCCATTCTGAGTCGCCAGATATTACTTTATAAAAATTAAATACAAACTTCAGTTATATAACTGTTGAACTGTCGTGCAGAGTACGACAACAGATAAGCTGTGAGTTTCAATAAAAAATCTATGTACTCTCATGGTGCCTCGACCACAACACCTTACAAAGGTACTTTACATTAAAGTACAGTCAATAACTATTTTAGAAATTAAAATCTTTGGGAAATGCTCAAGGAAATCTTCGTACATAAGAGGCCATGAATCTAAGTTATGATAGATATCATATGTCCAGAGAATTATCCTTGGTTGATCCAATAGACCCCAAAGAGAAATGAGAAGATTATTATCATCTTCTTTCCAATGGTGAGTCTTCTCTTGACATATAACTATCTCCACTGTCTCTAAGTGAAAATTATATTTCAAATAAACTCCAAGATTATATAGGTAGTGCTCGTAGATATACTCAACAAGTGGATGTGCACAACCCTGTCTTATGATAACACGAGGTTGTATGTCATTATACATCTTGTATGATAGTGGCAAAACACCTTCCAAAGTTGGGGTCACCTCACCCTATTCGGTTCACCAAAATTAAATATCAAATGACGTATACAATACGACACATGATAAGTGGATTTTATATACACTTATCCGGTATCTTTTACTTGAATTAGTTGCTTATATTTATGTGTCTTAGTTACTTTTCATGCATTTTGTGTTCATTTTGTAGGTTATACGTTTGGGAGCGGTGTGTGGCGACTATTAGTAAGGAAAAGCAAAACAACACTTAAAGAAAAGCAAATCGGACATCATTTGGAATTTCATGTTTACTTCATGTTCTTGGTTTGGAACTTAGCTTACATTGAAGAGCATCATCTTAGCTTTCCGGAACATTTTGAATCATTCTAATCGGAGTTCGGATGCAAGAGTTATGATCATTGTACCAATGGACGTCAAACGTCATGGTTTTGGGTGGTGATTTGCATAGTAGTCACTTCCAGCTCAATTTCAGCCTTCATCCGCCCAGAATTTCTCAATCCTCAAAGAATGAAAGTTATAGATCTCGTCGATATTTTCGATTTGATAGGTGGAAAACCCCGTAACTCCTCTCAGATCAAAAGTTATGGCCGTTTTACTAGAGGACGTCGGAGCAGAAAATGTCAGAACATGGGGCAGCTCCGGGGCGCCCAAAATAGGCCTATGCCCAGCCAAGGGGGCGCCTGAGAGTAGTGTCTCGACGTCGTACCCGATTCTGGGCGTTGGGGAAGAGGTTGGTGCGGCTGGGACGCGCGTTTTGGGCTAATTTTGACACCTTTTTGACTCCAAATTGGATTGGGTTTGTTCCGAAAAATGAAAAATTTTCTTTTTGTCCAAGATGTCTATTTTGGCTACTATCTTTGATTGTATCCATGTTTTGATCGTTATTTTGAGTTACGCTTCAAAATCGTTTATTATGAAGTATTATCGATCTTGGATAAACCGCTGTACGAATCCCTAATATTTGTCCTTCTATCTCACCGGATTCGTTCTTAAAATATTTTTCATCATCCTCGGTCCTTAATGGTGATACTTGATGAATATCTTTGGCCCAGTAGTGCAAAGATGAGATTAATCGATGAATATCTTTGGCACATGGTGCAGTAAAAGATGAGCAGTGTTGAGATGAACATGACCAATCGGTGATTTAAATGAATATCTTTGGCTGTAGTGCAAAGATGAATATTGATTGTTGTTACTGAGGATAAAATATTGATGATGAACTTTTAAACCTTAGAAGACGGTAGAATTCTTTCTCTCGTGACTCTTCTAATGGATTCTTTATTTCCATTGTATTTGTTGATCTAAAACTTGTTGTCTATTGTATTCTATTAGATTTTTCCTGTTGAAGACTAACGATAATTTGTTGTATATTATCTTAGTCATAATATTCTTTCTTGGGCTAGTTGAGCTCACCCTTTTCCTTGTTGTTCCATTTTCTTCTCGGGAGGTGAGAACATAGCGAGGATCGAGTCGGGTATGGAATGAAGGTTCTGAGAGAGTTGTTTTAGAGTCCTCACCATTTTTGTAAAATAATGTATCAATAATTATGATGGGGATTTATTTGCGTGTGGATATTGTCTAGATGGCAATATCTGTATTTAAACTCACAGTATGTATTGTCGTATTTCACACGACATTTGTATTATTGAAGTTGTAGTTATTTCTGTACTATGTATTTGGCGACTCAGAATGGGTTGGGTGGAATGGACCTATTTTGGGATAAATCACGGTTGGTATCGAGCTTAGGGATATGATCTCTGGCGGAGATCGGGAATAGAACTAGGAGGGAGAGACGAGTAAATCCTTCGCTAGCTAGTGTGTCCTACCTAAGCTTATTTGTTGGTCAGGTTATAATATAGGGATATTATGTGACATGTTAATTTGTTTAATTAACCCTTGTTTTATGACAGTATTTGAGAATGTCGACTGAGAATATTAACAGTGGAGTAAATGAGATCGTGGAGACGCCGGTACTCACCAACTAGGAGAACGTGCAACAGGCTGGCAATGTTCCTCCTCTGAACAACGCCACTTAGAAGATGATGAACGACGGGATGTTTAGAAGCTTTTTGCAGTTCATGCAAAATCAGACGAGGGAGACTCGTGTACAAAATACGGGTGGAAATGATAGTAATGCTAGCGGTTTTGTCACGTGAAACAATTCAAAGAGTTGGGACCACCAGATTTCCATGGAAAGCCGGATCCGATCAAAGGCGTAATGTGGGTCAAGCAAATTACCAAGATATTTGATGTCTTGGGATGCACGGAGGAACAGAAGGTTCCATTCGCCACCTTTATGTTTCGTGGTGAAGCAGATTACTGGTGGGAATCTGTGAAGCGTACCCAGCCAGATGCACTCAACATGTCTTGGGAAAGATTTCAGAAACTGTTCAATGACAAGTACTTCCCTGAAAGTATTCGTCATATGAAGGAAGTGGAGTTTATTAGACTGGAGCAGAGTAACATGACGGTGTCTCAGTACGAGGCGAAGTTTGCGGAGTTGTCCAGGTTTGCACCTCATTTGGTGGAAAATGAGGAACGTATGACGCGTATGTTTCTGAGGGGTCTAAAACTCGAAATTCGTCAATACCTCATTTCTCATAAATTTTCTCTATATTCAGATGTTGTAAACAGGGCTCAATTATTAGAGCGAGATAGTGAGTATACTCAACCGAGGGACCACAACCAGGGTAGTCATCAGAACGATGATAACCAGCGAGGAGGAAAGAATACGGACAAAGGCGGTAACCACTCTGGTGGTAATCGTGGCCATGAAAATAGAAGAAGCGAGTCGGGAGGAGATTTTAAAAAGAGGAGATTCAACAACGACCATGTGAAGACGCGTGCGAGTGTAATCGGTTCCAAGGAGGAGAAAGACCACCGTTAAGTATGTTACAAATGCGGGGAAGGAGGGACATATCATTAAACCATCCTACAAACATTCCAAGGTATGTTACAACTGTGGAAAGGAAGGCCACATCGCTCGAGATTGTACTATAGCGAAACCAAGTTTAGCGGAAGTGGTGATTCCAAGGGCTGTCCCGGATAAGTCAAAATCAACGGTTCTTAGAAGAGCGTTTGTCGTGACCGTTCAAAATGCGAGGAACCCGAACGAAGTTAGCACGGGTTAGTTAATTATAAATTCTTGCGAAGTTTATACCTTACTAGATACCGGTTCTACCCATTCTTTTATCTCTTTTGCTTGCGCTCAACGTTTGAACTTGACTACGGAGAAATTAGACTTTGACCTATTATTGGAGACTTCGTTAGGAGAAACTTTCATTACATCCGTTGTTTAGAAATCTTGCTTGATTCAAGTTGGCACTATCACATTACCTGTTGATCTTATCTCTTTAAAGATACTTGCTTTTGATGTGATTTTAGGGATTGATTGGTTAACTACTCATCATGCCAAATTGATTACTTTCGTAAGGTTGTTAGTTTTCATATTCCTAAGCAACCTGTTATTCGAATTCAAGCAATCAAACCATTGTAGTCAAACATTTTTATATCAAGCCATGAAGTCATTCGTTTATTACGGATGTCAAGTTTTCTTAGTCCATGTTATGGATTTGAATAAAGACACGTCAGATTTGAATAATATTCCTGTTGTTATTGATTTTTCCTGACGTATTTCCTGAAGAATTTCTTGGCTTACTCCCAAAGTGTGATATTGAATTTTGTATCGACTTTGAATCCGGTACAAAACCCATTTCTAAAATCTCATATCGAATGGCTCCTATTGAACTTCAGGAGTTAAAAACCCAACTACAGAAGTTGATACCCGAGCCTCCATCTTATGACTTCCTTTGTGGAATGCAAAGCCAAACTCTCCGTAGGGGCGCCATATTAAATGCGATAGTAAACGATAGGTGCTATTGTAACATGCTATCCAAGGTTGGGATATGAGTCACAGTTGAGAACAACCTAAGTCGGTAATCGAAATACGTAGCTTTCTAGGCTTAGTTGGTTATTATTGGAGATTCGTGGAAAGATTTTCTCAAATCGCTAGTCCATTAACTCAGCTGACTCGTAGAGATAGAAAATTCGAATGGAGCACGGAATGTGGGAAGAGCTTCGAAGAACTTAAGAAGAGACTCATTTCGGCACATGTTACGACCATACCATCCTGGAAAAGCGAGCGTGGTAGGTGGCGTGTTGAGTAAAAGATCGTTATCTGATCTGAGTACGATGATATTGTCAAAGACTCATCTCGTATAACTTACAAATGATGAAGATAGAGTTAAAGACTCTAGGGACTCACGTGATGATATCTGAGTAGAATCGACTTTAATCGATAATGTTAAAGTCGCTCAAGCTACTGACACTGAAGGCGATGAATATAAAGAAGAAGGTGCAAGAAGGCGTTATTCTAGAAGTATGAGTCAATGAAGAGAAGAAAGCTCAAACCTTCGATTTATTAATCCATTCTCGATCGAGTAGAAACTGTGGCCTATAGACTAGCTTTACTACCAAGTATGTCGTGTGTTTATAACATTTTTTACGTACCGATGTTACGTAAATATGTGGACGACCCGAATAACATCAATGAGTTAGAACCGGTGCGAGATAGTCAAGACTTAACGTCGAAGAGGTACTGTCAAGATATTAGATATGAAGGAGCATGTCCTATGTACCGAGGTTATACCACAAGTTAAAGTTTTGTGGAGAAACCATGCTATTGAAGAAATGACCTGGGAGTTGGAAATAGAAATGAAAGCGAGGTATCCTCAACTATTCGAAACACCAGGTACGTATGTCAATTTCGAGGACGAAATTTCATAAGGAGGGGAGGTTGTAAGACCCCGAATTTTTTTTTTTTATAAATAAAATAGAATTTCCTTTATTTATTATTTTGAAATAGTAAGGGTTGATTTGATTAATGTGGTTAGTTATGGGTAAAATGCGCAAATTTTACAAAATAAGCAAGTGGTTATAAAATATTCATTGTTGTCGGGGAATATTCGTTTGGTCGTGGAATATTAAATCTTTGTCGGGAATATTAAATGCACGACAGTAGCGACCATGTGTGGGCCCCATAACGGAAAGCGATTGGAGGAAGAAAACGACAAATATAAGTTGTTTAAAAATAACGGCGTAGTTGTTACCGTTTACACTGTTGGAATACCCGGTGGTTAAAATACAGTAATATGCGTGGTTGCACAGTAGCACACGGTATTGCACAGTATTGTTGAATTATTGATCCTTACGTAAGAAGGCACTACTCAATAATTATTACAGTAGTTACTGTTCAATATTATATTGATTCAATAATTGTTGCGTTGATATTTGGTATCACTGTTGTTTCAATAATTGTCATTACACAGTATTTTCCATTATCAAATCAATAATTCATATTATTTGAATAATATTATCAGATAACATTATTGGCAATGTCTAGAAAGTTCTGTCTAAGGAGAGGTTTGGTCACCTAATTGCTTGCCCAGTGAGGAGAAATCCTTATTGAAAGCCCCTCTTTCTGAGGCTGCACGGTTGTTAGTAATGTGATTCTATAATATTATTTGTGAATAATTAATTATTGATTTATATGATATTGATTTTATGTGGATATAGATGGAGAAAATTTTTAATGTGACAATTCTTGAAAATTAATATTTTATCTTTTTCTCGATAAAATAATTCATTTAAATATATTATTTTAATAATTTATTAACGGTGATATTTTTATAATGAATGTGGGATATATGAGTATATGAGGAGGTAGAGTATTTTGTGGCATTAAATGTTTAACATATGTTTTGTGTGTCGATGGACACAATTCTTGACCAAAAATTGATTATAGATCGTAAAATCGCTTTCATTTATGGATTTGGATAATTTACATTTGAATTTGGAAAATCTTCCTTCAGTAAAGTTGTAGAAATTGAATTTCCTATAAAAAGTAGCGAGATTCGAATTTTCTGACAAAAACGTTTTTGTGGTTGTTGGCACATGGGTGGCTGATGTTTTTGACCAAAGAAGGCATGATATAGTTTTCAAAACATGTGGGTAGGAATTTTGAATAAATAATAATATATTTTATTAATTTAGTCTCCTTTGGCGTTCTAACATTTTCCTATAAATAGAGGGTTAAGTTAGAATTGAAAATCACACCAGAAACTAAGTTTTCTCTCTTTCTCTCTCTATATTATCGAGTGTATTCTTGTGAGTATACTTTGAGTATTGCTATACGGTGCGAGTTTCTATCAGCACTATACCGAAATTCAGTCAGAAGTACGGTTATTTTGAGGTAAGGGATGTTATTTCTTTCGCAAATGATATTATTTTCTTCAATATCATTATGCCAAAATATTGGTTGAACTTTTTATTAAATTTGGAACTTTTTCATGTCGGGGTTACTATTCATGAGTTAGTATTCACGAGTTACTATTCATGAGATACTATTCACGAGTTACTATTCACGAGTACTATTCACGAAGCGTGAAGATGTTTTTTGTGAAATTTCTATCTTTTTGTGTTGGGGTTACTATTCACGTATACGGCACTATTCACGTATATGGCACTATTCACGAATCATTTCAAGACTATTCAATAGAAAAATGAAAATTTTTCTTTTTGTCCAAGATGTCTATTTTGGCTACTATCTTTGATTGTATCCATGTTTTGATCGTTATTTTTGAGTTCTGCTTCAAAATCGTTTATTATGAAATATTATCGATCTTGGATAAACTGTTGTACGAATCCCTAATATTTGTCCTTCTATCTCAATTTGGATTCGTTCTTAAAATATTTTCATCATCCTCGGTCCTTAATGGTGATACTTGATGAATATCTTTGGCTCAGAATGCAAAGATGAACGATTAATCGATGAATATCTTTGGCACCAGTAGTGCAAAGATGAGCAGTGTTGAGATGAACATGACCAATCGGTGATTTAAATGAATATCTTTGGCACAGTAGTGCAAAGATGAATATTGATTGTTATTACTGAGGATAAAATATTGATAATGGACTTTTAAACCTTAGAAGACGGTAGAATTCTTTCTCTACGTGACTCTTCTAATGGATTCTTTATTTCATTTGCATTTGTTGATCTAAAACTTGTTGTCTATTGTATTATATTAGATTTTTCCTTGTTGAAGACTAACGATAATTTGTTGTATATTATCTTAGTCATAATATTCTTTACTGGGCTAGTTGAGCTCACCCTTTTCCTTGTTGTTCCATTTTCTTCTCAGGAGGTGAGAACATAGCAGGATCGAGCCGGGGTATGGAATGAAGGTTCTAGAGAGAGTTGTTTAGTAGTCCTCACCATTTTTGTAAAATAATGTATCAATAATTATGATGTGGATTTATTTGCGTGTGGATATTGTCTGAGGCAATAATATCGTATTTAAACTCACAGTATGTATTGTCGTATTTCACACGACATTTGTATTATTGAAGTTGTAGTTATTTCTGTACCATGTATTTGGCGACTTAGAATGGGTTGGGTGGAATGGACCTATTTTGGGGTCGTCACAAATAATGTTACCATTCAAATTATAAAAAACATACTATCATATAATCACATCATACTACTATAATATAATATTATAATAATATATTTAAATGAATTATTGATTTGATAATTTGAAATACTATGTAATGACAATTATTGAATAAAAATATCAACGTAGCAATTATTGAATCAATAAAATATTAAATAAAGAATTCTTCGTAACAATTATTGAGTAGTAGTGCCTTCTTACGTAAGAATCAATAATTCAAAAATATCTTGTAATAATCTGTGTGCTTCTTGTGCAACAACGCGTATTCTTGTACTTTAACCACTGTGTATTAAAGCAGGTGTTAATCTGTAATACTTCCGCCAATTATTTTCATAACAATATTTTTGTCATTTTCTCAATTTGACAATAATCCCATTGTGGGGTCCACCAATGATTGTGCCGTTGTACGAATATTCCCTGATAAAAAGAATATTCCCCGACTAATCAAATATTCCCCGACACAACGAATGTTTTATATCAACTTTCTTACTTTGCAAAATTTTCAAATATTATCCTTAACTCCAACCCTTTATCAATTTAACCATTTACTAAATAAAATAATAATTATAAAAAAATTGAGTACTTTCATTTCATAAATTTCGGGGTCTCAAAATCTCCCCTCCTTATGAAATTTCGCCCTCAAAATTTACGTACGTACCTGATATTCGAAGATATGAGAATACCTTGTTTTTTTTAGATTGTACCTTCCCGGTAATTTCCTCGCTATCATGATTTTCCCATTTCTCATCTCCTGTATTTCAGATATCATTCTAGAATATAACTTCAAAATAAAGGTTAATTGACATATCATAATTTGTCAACTTATTAAGTAAACAATTTCAGCTTAGGTAAGTCACACACTAGCGAAGTATATACCTCATCTCTCCCCTCATAGTTCTAGACTCTTATCTCCGCTAGCGACCAAATCCCTAAGCTCTGATACCATTTGTGATGCCCCCAAAATAGGTATACATCACCCATTCTGAGTCGCCAGATATCACTCTATAAAAATCAAATACAAACTTCATTTATATAATCATTGAATCTGCGTAGATGCAGTATGACAACAGAGATAAGCTATGAGTTTCAATACAAAATCTATGTAACTCTCATGGTGCCTCGACCAAAACACCTTACAAAGGTACTTTACATAAAAGTACGATCGATAAGCTGCTTTTAGAAATTAAAATCTTTGGGAAATGCTTAAGAAACCTTCGTACATAGGAGGCCATGAATCTAAGTTATGATAGATATCATATGTCCAGAGAATTATCCTTGGTTGATCCAATAGACCCCAAAGAAAAATGAGAAGATTACTATCATCTTCTTTCCAATGGTAAGTCTTCTCTTGACATATAACTATCTCCATTGTCTCCAAGTGAAAATTATATTTCAAATAAACTCCAAGATCATATAGGTAGTTCTCGTAGATATACTCAGCGAGTGGATATGCACAACCCTATCTTATGATAACACGAGGTTGTATGTCATTAGACATCTTGTATGATAGTGGCAAAACACCCTTCCAAAGTTGGGTTCACCTCACCCTATTCGGTTCACCAAAATTAAATATCAAATGACGATATACAACGACACACTTATCTAAAGTTCTCAATAAAATTATTTCCATACTATTTAGGGAGAAACCTCACCGCTATAGACCCACGCTTCTATTCCTTGTTATCCCCGCCGACTTCGTGACACTCTTATTACCCGAAAAGGAATTGTGAAGCAAAAAGGGTGAGCACAACCGCCCAAATAAAGAATATCATGACTAAAGATAATTAAATTATCAATAGCCTTCGTTAGTAATAAATCAGAGATTTAGAACAAATGGTAGATGATAAAAGTTTTCAACCATAGTTACAGCGGAACGAGCAATCCATTAAAAGAGTCAAATAGACCATCAGGTCTATTATCTTCTCCATGTTAAAATTTCACCAATAATATTTTATTCCTATAACATCCATCAAAAATTCCTGTCCACAATCATATGAATAACTCATAATCATAATTGTGATTCTGAATTCCTTTTCGCACCCAGGACGAAGATAATTTTTATCACCTATCTTCACCTGAAACATCAAAAATCATGGTTATACCAAGTGACAATTCCTGCTCCTAATCATACTAATAAATTCATCTTTGCACTACGGCCAAAGATATACAACTTTATAACCAATAACCAACAGTTCATCTTTGCACTACATGCCAAAGATATACAACTGTAAAACCAATAATCAACAATCCATCTTTGCACTACAGGCCAAAGATATACAACTGTAAAACCAATAATGCTGTGACTCAGCTTAATAGTATCACGACCATAAATTATCCATGCACTATGGGCCAATGATATTCGTGTTTTCAATTACGGTCATAATTATACCAAATAATCCTTGGTCATAATCATACCAAGTCCATCTATGCACTACGGGCCAAAGATGACTTTTACCACATTATTTGTAACATTGCGGTCATGATTATACCGAATAATTCTTGGTCACAATCATACCAAGTCCATCTATGCACGTAAGTCAGAGATGACTTTTAACATAATATAAGCATGAGGATCATAACAACGATATAAAGAATTAATCAAATGAGATAAAGGATAAATATTAAACATTTATAATATAAATTATTCAGGATTCAAGAATATCCTAATGTTATCAATCACTTAATATTCTAATAATCTAATTTCATTAATATTATAACAATATTTTAATTATTTCTTAAACTTATAAAGAATTTATTTTAATTGTTTACACTTTATAAAACAATGCATTTAATCATTCAAAAATGCCATTCTCATAAGATTTCATCACCAATGATCAAATCCCTTATCAAAAATCTACATATACCCTATATAGGATTCCCAAGCAATAAAATCCTATTTACCAATTTTCAACTTCACATAACATATTTAACTCATATACTAATAACTAGTGCATTTTCATAAAAAATATCAAATCAGTCCCAAAAATATTTCTTTTCTGGGATTTAGCAGAATATAGTCCTATATTGAACATATATTTTTCTCGGAATTTTTAAAATTCATTTACTATTTTTCATAAATCAATTTCTAATTAATTCCTTAAGAAACTAGCCACCTCAAGTTTAACTCCAAAAATTCCCAAATCTTGGCAGGATCTTACACATGTTAATGTGAGCTTCCAGTTTAAATTTCATGGTCATCGGAGTTATAGAACTCCGGTTATAATATTTTTCGTCAGAAAAACCTAAATATTGAAATGGTCATAACTTGCTCATTTTAAGTCGGAATGAGCTCATTTTTGGACAGGAGGTACTTTATACCATATATTTCTATGTCCCAAAAGGCCGGAAGTTTTCTCATAAATTAAATGGCTGAAAATGCCCTTTAAAATTTCTGGTCAGTAGCTTTTTCATAATTTGCAGCTTTTGACTCCTTTGCTAAAATTAGTCCACACGAAAATCTACAACACTTTTTCCAGTGATTCCACCTGGATAAATTAAAAAACTCATAGATCTAACTCTAAAACTTGACCACACTCAAAAATTCGAAATATAATAAGAGATATGGTCAATTGAATTTCATGGTCCATTTTCTCCCAAAATCTGATATTCCACCCTCTGTGATTTCTAAGAAACTTTCATATTTTCACATAATAACCAACATAACTCCTCATAACACTTACTAATACTACATATACCCATGATTTTCATCAGTCCAATGCTTTTATTATGACTTTCATCATAATCCACGTAAACAGATCATTTCCACAATTTAATAAGAAATGAATACAAAGGATCATTCACCATGCAAGTGGTAATCCACATAGACAAAGTTATTCCAACGAAATAATAAAGAATGGAATAATCAAGAATTCACCATGCATGCGATAGATCGTATGCATGTGTTATTCTCAATGAATAATAAAGAATGGAACCGGTCGTCGCGTAATCCGCTTGCCATGCGGGATATTCCAACAGAATAATAAAAATCGGAACCCGAGGTCATGCGTGAACGCATTGCGACGAGGATATTCCGGCGAATAATAAAGAATGGAATAATAGAAGAATTTCACCATGTATGCGATTGCTTGATAGACGTTTATTCCAACATAATAATAAGGAATGGAATAATAGAAGAATTTCACCATGTATAGGGTAGTCCACAGATACAAAGTTATTCCAATGTAATAATAAAGAATGGAAAAAGCGAAGTTCTATTCATGAATACGAAAAAAATAATACCCCTTACGAGTACAACAAATAATATCCCTTACCTTAGTAGGAAATTGGATACCGCAATATTGTAGTAATAGAAGATTCTTCATCTTTCTCTCTTATTCTCTCTATTCTTTCTCGCTCTATAACTTTAGTGAATTAGTGAAAAATAATGAAGGAATGAGCTTCTATTTATAAGCTTGGTAGAGTAAGGGTAAAATTGTCTTTTTGCCATAATTTATGACATCATCACTTACATCATCGATCATATGACATCATTGATTACATCATCGATTAAATGACATCATCGCTTACATCATTAGAATTCAAATTCAAATTGTTCTCTTTCACCTCATTTTACTTTTATACCATGAATTTACTATAATAATGTTACCATTCAAATTATAAAAAACATACTATCATATAATCACATCATACTACATAATATAATATTATAATAATATATTTAAATGAATTATTGATTTGATAATTTGAAATACTGTGTAATGACAATTATTGAATCAAAAATATCAACGTAGCAATTATTGAATCAAAAAATATTAAACGATAATTATCGTAACAATTATTGAGTAGTGCCTTCTTACATAAAATCAATAATTCAAAAAAATACTGTGCAATACCGTGTGCTATTGTGCAACAATGCGTGTTACTGTATTTTAACCACTAGGTATTCCAACAGTGTTAACGGTAACACTTCCGCCGTTATTTTTATAACAATATTTTTGTCATTTTCTCAATCTGACAATAATTTTGTTGTGGGGTCTACCAATGATTGTGCTGTTGTACGAATATTCCCTGATAAAAAGAATATTCCCCGACTAATCGAATATTCCCCGACACAATGAATGTTTTATATAAACTTGCTTACTTTGCAAAATTTTCAAATATCACTCTTAACTTTAACCCTTTATCAATTTAACCATTTACTAAATTAAATAATAATTATAAGAAAATTGAGTACTTTCAATTCATAAATTTTGGGGTCTCACAATTCGACCATTAAATCTCCCTCGCACTGTTGTTGCATTTCTAGCCAGGAACTTTCCTTTTTAGCTTTTCCTTCCTTGGAAAGGATTAGTTTTTCCTCCGCATCATCCAATGTTATAAGATCTGGAATGCGGTTGCTATGTTTGGACCACCGGATGTTGGACGTTGGCGAAGGAATCTCCTTTGGGGATTCCCTTGTCTCCTCTATCATTTCCTGCATTAGGATCATTCCATCTTGTGTTCTGCCAGGATTATCGCTCATAGCCTTCACATCATTTGAACTGTCTATCTCGAGTGGACATCTTAAGCTTTTTATTTCCTTTTCGCCTTTTTTGGTCATGGGGAATTCTATCTCCAACTCTCCATTTTCAATAAGATCCTGGATTTTATGTCGTAAAGACCAGCATTCCTCAGTCGTATGTCCAAGTGAGTTAGAATAGTAGAGACATATCTTGGTGGAATCATAACTCTTTATCTTGGGATTTATAGGAGGCAGCAACTCAGTAATCCTTCCTTCGCTTATCAGGAAGTGTAACATTTCTTCATTGGATTTTTGATCTTTTGGAATCTTGTGGAGGTTTTTTGTTCTTTCTTCTTTGAGAATTCGCATTCCCCTGAGCGATTTTTTCGTTGGCGAGATCTTCTAGCAATTTTATCACCACCTTTTTTAGCCTTCTGATAGTTGAGTGAAAAACTGCCTCGTATCCTGATGTTGTCGCACTATCAGCTTAGCTAGAAGATTTACTTGATTCTAGATCTTTTCTAATTTTTGCGTTACTATGATACCCTCCTCCGAGTTTTCCCACTTTAGGACATTTGTTATATGCCTTCGGGGGTAGTTCTCTATCCTTCGTATGCACTTACGAATTGGATATATTTCAGCGCTTCCTGACCCGATCATGTTTACTTCCCCCGTATCATGCTGCAACGGAAGGTTGGTGTTGACATTTTGTTGATCAGGTTGTTGGACCACAATACTGCCACTTTCGATTAGATTTTGAATTTATGCTTTAAAGACCAACAATCTTGTGTATCGTGTCCTGGAGACCCCGAGTGGTAAGCACATCTTTGGCTTGAATTGTATCTTTTGCTCCCTGGTTCCAGAGGTGGGGCCAATTCGGTAATTTTCTTGTGATCCATTAATATCGCCAATACATTTTTAAAGGAATCGCCCAGTGGAGTGAACCCAATTTTCCGTTCTTTCAAATTTTCTTTTCCTGTCTGGGCATTGGTTGAATACAACCTGTTGTTGAGATGGCAGATTATCTTGCATTTTCCAAATGGGGGGACTGTAGGTTGGTCTCCTAGCTTGCCCCTTTACAACAAGGGATACATCTCCAATGCCTTTATCGGGTACACCCTTGGGGTCAATCTCATATTTGTCAGTTTGTATATGCTTGGCGATTGCTTCCAAGGAAGTGAAGTCTTTAATCTTGCCTGCCTTTAGGCCCATTTCTGCCATTTTGCCATGTTTGATCATTTTTGAGAATGGCTTTCATATGCCTGCTAGCATCCTTACATAGTAAGGAGCCTCTTGAATGTCAATAAACGTCATTACCATCTCAGTTTCCATCATTGATGGAATGATTTGCTCTGCGAGATGTCTCCACCTTTAGGCATATTCTCAGAAAGATTCAGTACTTTTCCTTTTGACTTTAGTCACTTGGTATCGATCCAGTGCCATTTGACTAAAAAACTGTACCGATTTAGAAAGGCGTGGGCCAATTCTTTCCAGTTGTGGATTTTGGCATTGTCAAGTCGGATATACCAGGCTTTAGCCTCTCCAGTGAGACTCTTTTGAAAAAGTTGCATTCTGAGGCTTTCATCTTTAGCATATAACCCTAGTTCGCCAATGTACACTTTTAGGTGTGTATAGGGATCGCCTGCCCCATTGTACTTTTCAAACTCTGGGACTTTGAATTTGTCAGGATATCGAGCCCCTGGGAATATGCACAGATCTGAATAGTTGACACTTCCATATTTTTCAGTCCCATTGATTGACCAGATGGTTTCCTCCATTTGTTGGACTTTCTTTCTTATATCCCCAGATTCTCGATCATCCCTGAGATTTGTGATTTCTTTATTGGAATGAGGTTTAGGTATCTGGGTTTCTATCTTTTTGCCAATACCATGACTGCCCCCTGGTATGAATGACTCTGATTAAGTAGCCTTTGTTTGGCCCTGGGTTCCTCCATGTGCAGAGGATTCTGTGTGGATGGGTATTTGTGGACCCTGAGTAGATTGGTGTAGTTCTTTGAGCATAACAACCAACTCAGTAATTTGATAGCTTAATCTTTTAAACTTCTTGCGAGAGACAGGAGTAGGATCAGGTTGGTTAGATGAAGACATCATTGGCTGTAGGCTCGTGGCCTTTTTGGACTTTGAACGGGTAACAGGCCCAATTGTTTCCCTACAAAAGACTTATGTAGTTTAGTCTTAGCGATAATGTAAATGCTATCATAATGTGTCCATTTTAGGAATATAATCCTGCAAAAACGGGCGCTATTTGATAGCATGTCATGTATGCACAAATATTCTTCATATTTTCCATTACATAAAGATGAACATGGAATAAAATTACAAGTAAATTCTTTTACAAGTAATTGAAAGTGGAAAGCATGAAGAGACTTTCCTCCGCGTTTGGTTTATCAGAGGCTGACCTATCTTAGGTTTACTCTCGCGGCTATTTGGCATGAAGGTCCCCAGATCATTGCAATCTACTTGACGGGAAGTTAATTCGGTCTTTCAACTGGAGAGAATCTGGGTGGTGTCTTTCCTGAGCCTCGGTGGAATTAGTCTCCCTACAAGTCCAGTAATCAAACACCGACAAGATACCCTCCTGGTGGAGGAATCACACAACATACATTTAAATACAACGTGTCTCACCGTTTATGAAAATGATGACATGTGTGAAACACTAATATCATATATAAATATATTGCATTGAAGTAAGTAAAATGTATTCATACACATTCATCATAAATGTAAATGCAACATCCATACACAAGTAAATAATAGTTTTGAAAAGCTTATAGTAGCGACTTAAGCCCTCTTACTAGAGTCCCCAGCAGAGTCGCCACCTGTCGACGTCGGGATTTTTATTTGTCCATTTTCTATTCTTGTTCTTTGGTGTTCTCATGTTATGTGAGATTTGTTTGAAAAAATAAGTGATAAAGGTCCGACATGTATCATGTCGACAATTTGACTGTAAGAGTCTCCAATTAGTGTTTTTAACTGGTTGCACCAACGCAACCGAGAAAAGGTTTGCACATTGACCTAGTGATGTGACACTGCTAAATGGGTCTGTAAAACCGAGATTCATTTAGGTTCGGGGGCTTGATTATGTGGAGGGACGGTGTTAGGCACCCCCTGACATCCGTGTTGCCACGCTGACCGCCACTTTTCAAGAAACTATTATATGAATGTGTGTGTGTGTGTGGATCAATGTGCAATTATTTGGAAGTAGTGCGAGGCCTCGTTCGCACCTATGTACAAAGGATTTGAATTTGTAGAAAAATTCAGTTTTAAACATGATATAGTAGTGAAGTTTTGTAAAAGAGGTTTTTCAAACCCTGTGCTCAATAGTAATTGAGAACTTTTCATACTTCTATTCTATTATTAAATGTTCGGCTTGTTTGCTTTTATTTTTGAGATGCGAGGCATTCTCGAGAAAATAATATACAGCAATGCCGACCTCCTCATGGGCATGAAAGCCATCTAAGGAAATTCAGACACTGTAAATAATGTACAAGCTGCTTAAAGCTGAAAATTTCTATCACGGGAACCGAATCTAGATTCAGTGGCCTGAATATGTGATCACATGATTCCCAGGCTCACATGATGCCGTAGTTTATATGAAAAATAATGGCGATTATATATATATATATATATATATATATATATATATATATATATATATATATATATATATATATATATACAAGATCAACCACCACGAAGCACCTCCATGGGGATCAAAAATGTAAATATATAAAAGTGGTAAATATATATAGAGAGACATGATCGACCACCACGAAGCACCTCCATGGGGGATCAAAAAAGTAAATAAAGCTGTAAAAGATGATCAACCGCCACGAAGTAAACTCCAAGCGGGACTAAATGTAAAGAAAGCAGTAAAGACGATCAACCACCATGAAGTAAACTCCAGGCGGGACTAAACGTAAATAAAAAGAAAAGGCCTTGAAGTAAACTCCGTGGCAGACGAATGTAAATATATATATATATATATATATATATATATATAATGATAAACACAAAGGATGTTTATCAATCCATTTCGGTTTATTATTTGACAATTTATCGATATATATATATATATATATATATATATATATATATATATATATATATATATATATATATATATATATATACATATGAGGATATAAATTCTGTGCTCATCGAGCGAGTTCGACAACAGTTCATATATATAAGTATATATATATATATATATATAAGCAAGTAAATGCTCCAGACATAAGTCTAGGCTCAATCGAGGCATAACTCGATAATGTTAGTCCATATATAAATATATACATATATAAGTATATATATACAGACAAAAATAAAAACCACGGACCGAAGTGAGGCCATACACACACAACACGACTCTCAACGTAAAGAAAAGTGTGTGCAAAGATGAAGAGAAAGGCTTTATAGTGTGTAAGAAGGCTTACAGTGGACTGCCAAAGAGGACTTTAATAGCTTTAAATGGATGAACACTCGGCTCTTGCCGGTAAAAAAGTATCAATATATAAACTCATAAGTGTTTAAAATAAGAACACACTCAGTTTATAGTGTGTACAGAACAAATTGGACAGGGCTTTTTTGCTTTTTCTCTTGCGAATATGGCCATCCCAAGCCCTCTATTTATAGAGTGAGGAGCCACATGTGTACCTGCGGTAGTCGCAGATGTACCTGCGGCTGCCCGGGGTGCCTCGGGCTCTGCGGGTCCTGTCGTCTCGAAGTACGTGTACGCGTGCAACGTGATGTTCCCTCGAACTTACAGAATTTCAATCCGAGCCTCCGATTGAGGCATGCCATACCATTCTGGAAAGCTCTTTCCGAGAGCTATGCAATGACATAGGATTTGACCTTTTTTTGATTTCAGGAAGATGGGTCTATGACCGAAATGGCATTTCGGGTTTCACGTCGAGCAATCCAAGAAGTCGCTTTTGCGTAGTTTACTTCCGGGTTAAGATATGGTTCTTGTGGGACTTCTTTTGAAGAAATTTGAGTTGAAATGAGTGTATTTGATTTTAAGTGAAGTTGAGTTGGCAAAATGACCATTTTTCCCTTCCTGGGGTTATCTCCAGTTTTTGCACAGTTGTAGCGGTTTTTTCCCAAGGTTATCTCTGAGATTGTAATTTTGTTGACTCTAAATGTTCTCAGGGTTATCTCTAAGGTTGTCTTGCCCATCTGTTGTTGACTCTGGGCATTGAACTTTATTTCCCGGGATTATCTCCGGGGTTGGAACTAACTTTCCCGGGGTTATCTCTGAAGTGTGAAAAAGATGCTTTTGCCCTCCTGCATAGTTAGTAACAGGAAAAGAAAATTTCAAGTGTCTACAAGTACGATCTCTGCCTTTGATATGATTAGTACACTCTAAGACTCTGAGTGTAGTCTATGATTCTTGACTTGGCTTTGGCAGATGCTCGGTCGGCTCGTGAGGCAGTTTGTCTCTCTGATTCTCAAGACACGACTTCCTCAAAGAGACTTGACTCCCGAGGAAGTTCTTCTCGACACACTACGATCCTTCCTTGTCTCTCCTGGAAATCTACGAACTCTGAGATCTATTATCTTGCAGACTACGACTTTTCCTTGATAACTCTCGAGTTTTTCTTGACTCTCCTGGCAGACTACGATTTCTGGTGCAGTGCTCGACGATCAGACAAGCCTATCTATTATATTATAAGATCAACCTAACAAGCTTGATCTTTCTATATTTATAGTCTTTGTACATCATTTCTTTTTAAGGACTTTACATAGCTGTTTTGCTTATGTAGGATTAACCTAACATGTTTGATCAATTCATTCTAAGTCCTTGTACATATGTTCTTATTATCTATCAAAGGACTTTACAACTTTTCTTAATGCAAGCATACTTGCATATTCATTCATATATATATCATAATTGAATCATATATAAATAGGAATATCATTCACATGCTTATTCCTAACAATCTCCCCTTATTTGATTATGACAAAAACAATAAGTGCATATGCATGATATGAATGAATCTTATATACAGTGAGCAACTTTATTTCTAAAAACAGATAATCATGAATGTCATTTTATACTGATATGGAAGTTTATAAGCTATGACACTTTTACATCCTGGATCCAGAACATACCTAATGATTAGAGATGTACCACTTTGGCTACATATGTGTTTCCAGGATGTCTTGTTGATCAGTTACTCATCTGCTTAACCTTCTTGCTCCTACTCCCCCTGTGATATTGATTTCATTTCTTTATCATTTTCTAGCTCCCCCTCAACCTTTGAAGTCGTGGGATCATCATCCTTTGGCTCCCCCTTAGATGATGATTTTTCATTTGCTTCTGCTGTTGTTGTCTTCTTCTTCTTCTTCTTTTCTGACTTCATTCTTTTCGCCCTACTCCTCCTTGAGTGCCTTCTTCCATACCTCTTTTTCTCCCCCTTTTTGTCATCAATCATTTGAGAGAGCTGTTCTATATTGGACATAAGCTGCTCCATTAGATAAGAGGAGTTACCAACTTTAATCTTGAGTTCTTGTTGGCTCAGCTCAAGTTGCATGGAGAAAGACTGATTCAGGTTATCGATCTTGTCAGTGAGGACTTGAATTTTCTCTTCATTGGCCTTCTGTGCTTGTAAAGCTTCTGCCTTCTGATCATATATGGCCTTCAGATAAATTTGATCTCTCTCTTTGATGCTAAGAGATACATCAGCCATAGTGGCTTGAAGTCTGTCTTCAGTTGAACTATCTCCTACTGCTTTTAGCATCTTTGAATCTTCATTGATTTGAGATATCTTCTCAATCAGCTCATCAGAATTCTTCAATAGCTCCTTCTCCATGGAAATTTGGTCATCTGGTTGGGCATCCTCTTGTTGAACACCAGATTGGACTCTACGATTTTCATCTTTGGACAAATTTTTAAAGGTGTTGAGAATCTGAACAATCGTGGAGTACCAATTGCTATTGGAGGATAAAGGAATATCGGTTAACAGTGCTTGGGCCGAGAAGGTCTTCTCATTTTGAAATTGATCAACATCTTTGGTAGAGTGAACAGACTCTATGATCAGCTCCTTGGCTATATTCCTTTTTCTATCAGAGTCCACTCTACGATCATAAGGAATATAATGATTGTCAGCATGTCGGTAAACTTTGTAGTGGGGTTGGTCTTTGATCATCATGGTTGAATACTTCTTTACCCTTGGGAAGTTTTGTGACACCAGCTCTAGATTTGGAAACTAGGAGTAGCACCAGCTGAAGTAGCTCTCATCTTTATCAGCATGTGCTTTTAACCAAGGCATCCACGGGAAGAACCATCTCATCAGAAGATCTTCAGAGTTATACAATATTGTTGTGCAATCTAACTCCATATTTTTTCAATTGTGAAGCACTTCATCTGTAGTCATTCTTACAACTCGAAGTTATTCATTTCCATGACTTATCCATCTTGCTACTGGTTCAGCTGGTGATTCATCAAAAAACTTCCACCACTATTCTTCTGCTAATTCTAGCTGGAGAGAGAATAGGATAGTCTGCTGGTTCCTCTGATTCCTGATTTACAGAACCAGAATCTTTTCCCATTTCTTCACCTTCTGAACTTGAATCATGTTGACTTCCTTTATCTAATTCATCAGTGAATCCTTCTTGCTGATTTTCATTACTAGTATCATCTTCAGCATCTTTTTCATTGGATTCAAACTCTTCATTACTAGTTTCATCTACAACACTTTTCTCCTTTGATTCAGATTCATCATCAGTTACATCAATGACTGCAGTAGAGTGATCACTTTTCTTCTTGGGGGCAAATTTAGCAAGTAGTCTGTAGCTCTTTCTTCTCCTTAAGGGTTCAGCTATAGGAGAGTTAAAATGTTCTTCCTCTTCAGACTCTGAGGCCTTTGTATCATCAGGCAAACTTCCTTGACGCTCAGCATTGACAGAGGCAAGTCCTTCTTCTTCCGAATCAACACCATTTGACTCATCATCTGGGCTTGTTGGAGCATTTGCATTTGGAGATGAAGTTGGGTCATCTTGTAGCTTTTCTTCATCATTAGAGTGAATGCTTTGAGAGTTAGCCATAGGGCTTGCATATTCCTTTTCATCAGCAGAGTATACATTTTCTTTCATGAATTGAGCTCCACCTTCATCGCTGGATTTGCTCTTTGTGGACAAAGTCTTGAGACCATCAGTTCCCTTTTCTTCTTCTGACTCTACATCCTCTTCTTCGTCAGATGTACTTTCTTGGGAAATTGGGGCTGGCCTATTTACCACCTTGGCTTTCTTTCAGGCTGGCCCTTGAAGTAATCTATTACTTCTTCTCTTTGTGATCTCTACAATTGAGACCTTTTCATCTTCATCCTTGTCTTTTGTGGAGAGAATTCTTGGTAAGGACTCAATTTTCTTCACACCCTTGGATTTCTTCCTTGCTAGTGTGGTTTTCATTGGTACAGATTCACCAGATTCAGAGCTTTCCACCTCTTTTGCCTTCCTCTTCTTCGCTGAGTTCTTTCTGCTGCTCCCAATTGTTGTTAACCTCCTGTTTTCCTTTGGGTTTTTCTTCTAGTTCATAAATAGTTGTGGAGACATTACTTTGTGAACATTCAGAGGCTCTCCTTCATCATCCTTGATCTTGCCTCCCAATTTCTTCTTTAGCACAATGCTCAATAGTCTTCCATGGAAAACCTTTGTGAGAGTTTTATCCGTAGACTTCTTCGTCTCAGCCTTTTCCACCCATTTAGAGATTTGATCAAACAATACAGCTCCAAAGTTTATTTGCTTCTTCAGAACTATTGCAGACATTATCTTCAGTTGTTGATCAAGCATAGTGTCATGTGCAGTGTTCTTGCATAGTATACTTTTGCCCACTATTTCAGCAAGGAACTCGAATTCTTCTAGAAACTCCTTTTTCTTCATGTCCTTCAGACTAAGGTTTCTTTGGTACCCCATAATTTTCTTTGCTTGTTCAGTGTCGATTTCATCAAGGCTCTTCAGTCCTCGATCAGGGAAGCCTAAGCATTGATTGATGTCAGATGATTTCAACTTTAGAGACTGACCTTTGACCTTGGTAGAAAGGGTTCTAGAATTTATGGATGCATTTGAGTAAAACTCTTTAACCAGTTCAGTATATACTCGAGTGCTTGCCTCATGACATTCTGAAAATCCAGCTTTCTTTACAAGTTCAAGAATGTCTCGGAAACTTCTTTTCGGATTTCTCAAACAACTTGGTTCCTAGCTAAATACCAGTGATTACTTGCCAGTTTTCATTAGAAGAGTTCAAAGAATATGGGTATTTTATTTATAGAATCTTTTGAGAGATCGATGAATGTGATTTGGGCAATGCTCTAGAGGGTTAACGGATTCTGGCTTAAATAAGGATTCTAGGGTTTGAAAACTGGGAGGGAGAAAGGTTCAATAATTTTTGATAACTGTTTGTAGATTTTGAATTTGTCTTTATGGTAGTCCCTTCTGACTCTACATACGCTATGATGTGTCAACTAGCCATTAATTGCACGATGCCCAGTAATGAGCTGTAACTCCCCATAACCTTTTCAGTTTTATATTCTGTTAGTTCCTGGAGGCACAATAATTATCTAGAAGGGGGGGGGGGGGGTTAAATAGATATTTAAAATTCTTTTTGTTTTACTTTGTTAGTTTTGATAATGAGTCAAACACAGTGGAATTAAGATTTGTTTGATCTTCCTTTTTAGATATAGTGAGATAATGAGAGTGAGGCAGTTATAACAATTATAGCAGTTATAGCAGTTATAGCAAGAATGCAATAGACACAGTAGTTTTAAGTGGTTCAGAGCACTTAAAGCTCCTAGTTCACTCTTCTACTCCTCGAGTAGGAAATCCACTAAGGATGTCTTTTATACTTTCTGAATCTCACAGATTCCTTCTAGACCAGCAGTCTAGGAACTTTTTAGTTCACTCTTGAACTCTTCAAGTCCAACAGACTTGGTTCTTCACAGTTCACTTTAGAACTCTTCAAGTCCTTCTGACTTAGAACTTCTTACTTCACTTGTTTGGCAGTTGTTGAGTTCTTGATTGGTGCTACTCAGTTGTCGTTAAGCTCTTGTTCAAAAGAATTGAGTAGCCGAGCAAGCTTACTTTTTCTCAGATCGTAGAGTTGAGCGTTGAGTGTTCTTTTTCGTTTTTGTTCAATGCTTGCACACTTTGAATCATCTGCAGATGTTTTGCATATATGTGATCCTTGAAATCTATCCGTTGAATCCATTTGTTGAGGCATTTAATGCGTTTGACGTTTGTGAACTTTAATGGAGACTTTTCTGCAAATCATCTAAATTGCAGTCTGGCCCACTGACATAGCAAACAACTTTCTCACCTAACACCTAAAAAGGTGTTTTCCTCTGACCCATGGTCCTTTCCTTAGCTTCTTCAATACGTTTCTTTGTTGTATACTAAGGATATATTCTGTGTCATTGGGACTAGCGAAGACTTCAACGTTTATAAATTTTTCCACATTTGTTGGAATTTATCTTTAAACAAATGTGCAAGGTTCGATGCTTCTGACACAGGCAGATGATACTCTACGATTCAGATCATGGTGTCTTGCCACCTTGGTGCTTGATGCTAGCAAACGAGAACACTACGATTTCTCTTAAGGACTGGCACACTACGATCTTTACTTGTTTGTCTTGCAGACTCTACGTTTCTGAGAGCACACCACGATCTTTGAGTTGGCTTCGGTAAACGTCTGGACCACTCTACGATCTCCGGAGAGGCCTTTCAAGGCAGTCATACTACGATCCTTGATGCTCTACGATTATGCCTTGGCTTCTGCAAACTCTTGATCAGCTCAATAGACTACAATTTTGTTGAAGCCTATCTATTACATTTCAAGACATTGATCAACCTAACATCTTTGATCTCTTTATTTATACATTCATTTACAGAATGATAAACATTAAAGCTTAGATCAACCTAACAATTTTGATCTATCACTACGTCCTTGTACATATATTCCTTGAAGGACTTCACATATAATCATGAACATTTACTTTAAACATCAAATCAAAATATGCACTCTTCCAATAATCTCCCCCTATTTGATGTTGACAAAACCAAGGAGATTTGTTGTCATGATTATCAAATTCTATATGCAGTTGCAGCAAAGTAAATATGACTTAATATTTCAGTGAGCATCTGAAATTTCTAGAGAATAAGCATGAATTTATTGATGTTTGAAGGTAGATATTACATTTAAGCTTAGTTACATCAATAAGAATTGAGTTTCAACTTATCTCTATTTCTTTTGCCTTTTGCTTCTCGGAGGATTTGCATATTCCTCAACTCTTCTTCTCTTACTAGCTTCGTCTCTCCGTGATATTTCTTCCAGCTCGCTTTGACTTAGTCTTTCATTATGATCGTGCCTATTCATGAATGCAGGATCTCCAATTGGCATTCTTAGGCCTATGGTGGTTACCTCGTGTGAGCTGGGAGAAGTCCCTTGACTCCTTAATGGTTGAGCCATGATAATTGGCTGCTGATCAGATCGTTGAGTGTGATGACCAGATCATGGAATCTGATGGTGAGACTGCCTTGTAGGACTCCTTGATGATTGAGCTGAGAAAGTTTATATGCCTCTGCCCTTGCCTTGATCTCATTTCCCTTTATTCTCTCCCTTTATGTCAGCATCAAAGGCTCGAATGTCTTCAGATAAACGAGTTATTCCTTGAACAAGCTCGTTGAGCTGACTTTGGGATTGAGCAATGTCTTCACGGTTCTCTTTAATGAGGGCATCAGATCGAGCTTCCCTTCATTGGAGGATGTTCAGGACATTGTCAGTTTGCATCATTTGGCCCATGGAGAATTCTTGAAATTCTTTCACTGCAGTTCATAAATTCGTGAGACTTTCCATCATAAGAGTGTTCTGGGACTCCTGAGTAGTCTATAGGATCAAAACAGCATCCCTGTGTCTTTTAGCAGCTTGAAAATGAATTTGATCCCGTTCATTTATGCTCTGAATCATCTCCTTTATGATCTCTCGAAGCTTCTTTGTGAGCTCAGAGCTTAGGGTGCTTGGGAGGGAGTTGGCAGCATCAATGAGATGAGTCAGCCTCAGTTGAACAAGGTCTGAGTGAACTTCAAGTTCTTCCTGTATGTCCTTAATCACTTTTTGGGATGCTTCAGACAGTTCGACTTTGGTTGGAAGATCTGATATGAGTTCAAGGAGTTGCGAATTGTTTGGAGGAGGGGCTCTTTTCAATTGATCTTACAGGGTGTAAAGAGCAAGATCAAGGTATTTATTTGAGGATGAGGATGGAATATCTGATGGAGGGGCTTGTGTTTGGGCTTCTTGAGTAGGTGGCTCTACGATTTGGGCGTGTGACTCTACGATTGGGCTTGAGTCAGTAATCGTAGAGATGATAGGAGATGGGATTAAAATGAAGTTGGGCATATTTGATTCATTAGCTACAGAAATTTGAGATTCTCCAACTGGGAATTGATTTAATGGCTTTAGGATCACTTCTAAACATCTTGGGAATTCATAAAATTGACTGAAAAATGATGGTGGATAGTGATTAACCCTAAAAAGGATAGGGATAGATAGTACCTCATGCTCATTCTTTGGAAAAGGGCCATTTGTGATTAGCTGTTTGGAAAAGTTGAAGTTGCCTGGAAATCCATGAGCTAGTATTGAGATTGCTGGATATGCTTTGAAGCTCCAGGACATGTGATCCCAACTGTTGAGAATTTGAGCTCTGTGAAACGGCATCATAGGTAGATAGGAGAACAACTGATTATAGTTGGCTCTCCTATACCCATCACAGCCCACAGCTATGATTTCGATCTCATCATCTTCATCTTCTTCTCTGTCTTCTTTCAAGGATTCCACTATATCAATCACCTCCTTGTGACTTTCTTGCTTTGGTGCATTCACATTTTCTTCAAGAGCAACCTCTTCTCCCATATGGATATCATGAGGCTCCCCCTCAACATGATCATCCATATGCATTTCAAGCAGCTCCCCCTCAGCTGAAACATTCTCTAGAGTGAGAATTTCATGTAGCTCCCCCTCAATTTGAGCTATGTTCTTTTGACTTGCTTCAGATAGCCTATTTTCTACAGCTATCCTTTTATCTTCCTCCTTTAAGGCCTTTTCATTGACAAGAATGTATTTCTTGACAAGTTTTCTTATTGACTTTTTAGGCTGAACCACAGCCTCAGCACTTCCTTCAACTTCAGCTCTGAACTGTTGATCAGCCAGAGTATCTTTTGCAGAAACCTCTTTGGGAGAGGCGTCCAGTCTGGTCTCTACGATTGGTAGAGACTCTGCAATCGAGGAGACAAATGGCCTCTTGGAATTGTGACTGTTTTTATTCTTCTTCAGCAGCTGAGAGATGGTAGCTTTGTCTTCATCTACCTCGGCCAGCTGTTCTTTCCTTCTCAATATCCTCAGAGTTTTAATGTCAGAAAGCTCTTGTGGTGTATCAGTGGTTGACCCCTGGGGTTCTTCTGCCATTTGAGCCTTCAGCTTTCTTTTGCCCTTGCTTTTTCTGACTAAGGCAATGGGTTCCTCCTTATTGGTTTCTTCTTCATCTTCTTTAGTCTCCTTAACAATAAACATGTTCCCTGGAATTCCTGACTCCTTTGCATCACCAGTCCTACCACTAGACTTAGACATCATTCGCACATTCTCTGCTGGATTCCTTCTCTAGTTTTTGAATAGTTGCTAGGTCATTCATCTGTTCGGATTGATGGACTCTCCTTCATCATACCCTATCTTATCTCCTAAAGCGGACTATAGGATAATACTTATGAATCATCCGTAGAGCATCTTTCCAGAGCTCTTTGACTTCTTCGAGCTAAGAATCCACTTCCTAATCCATTCAAGTAGTAGGTCTCCATAGTTAAGCTGTATCCAACAACTAATGGTTGTCATGAGCTTGAGATGCACTTTGTTTACAGAGTCATTGCCAGAGCTCTTGCAGTATATGCATTTTCCAACAATGTCTGCCAGAAATTCGTACTTCTGAGGGAACTCTTTCTTCTTGTACCCTTTGATAGTGGGGAACTTTTTATGGTGCATTCTCTTAAGTCCTTCATGGAAATCGATGCCATCTATGAATGGAAACCCTTTCAATTTGAAACCTAGGGCTAGATTTATATCCTCAGCCTTGAGCTTGATTTCCACGTCCTTGACCCTAGTAGTGATGACATCGTTCTCGAACACACCATTTCTGTAGAATTCTTTTATCAGCTTAGGGTAGATCCAAGTGCTCGTACCCAGGGGCTCTTCAAGACCAAATTTCTTTATCAGAGACAGAGTTTTGAAAAACTTGGGGTCAGCTGTCTTGAACTCTTCAAAACAGAGTCTGTAGCCAGAGATGACATTTGAAGCTGCCATTGATTTCTTTGTATTAAGGATGATTTTGCGATTTTGAAAGCTAGGGTTTCTGCTGTTGGAGAGAGAGATATGAGCTTTTTGAACTTCTGAGTTTTCAAAAAGAGTTTTTTTAAACTATTCTTGTAACTTCCCTCTACATGATCTGATTAGAGAGACATGTGTCGAGTTCTGCTTGGCTCCACGATTTTAACTTGTGGGAAAATACTAACTTGCCCCTTAGCTCCTCCTGAGTTGATGTGTCCTTTGGGAAGACTACGATCGTTGAGGTAGCCTTTATGATCGTTGAGTCTGCTCTGTATTCGTCGAGTCTGCTCTGTAATCGTCGTGTCTAAACTGGGATCGTTGAGTCTGTCCGGATCCTTGTGATGAACTTTTGACTTATCATTATTCTCGGTTTAAGGTAGCTCAGGAAGGGCTAATCTCGTAGAGTGCATCAAGGGTTAGGTTTGTTCCTGAGGCGCTTGACAGAGAGATTACTTTGATTTGTTGAACTTTTGTCATCACAGGATGCTTCTTTGTTCTGCCATCATTGAGTCTGTACTACGATCGTTGAGTCTGCACTGCGATCGTTTTCTTTCATGTTACTGCAGCTCTATGATCGTGGACTTCCTTTCATCATGTCTATGATTTCGAACATAGCCTTTATATCTACATGGTTAGCACAAAATGGAGCATAGATTTCATGGTTGTAAATTAAGCATGCCTGGCTCACTTATTAATTTGTTAAACTTGGATTCATCGAAAGGCTTTGTAAAGACATCAACAAGTTGATTTTCAGTAGGGATATATTATAAAGATATGGTTCCATTTTGCACATGATCCCTAATGAAATGATACCTTATTTTTATATGTTTAGTCCTAGAATGCATGATAGGATTATGTGTTATTTCTACGGCACTTGTGTTATCACAGTGAACATGTATAGATTTGAATTAAAACCCATAGTCTGCTAGCTGATTTTTCATCCAGAGGATTTGAGCATAGCAGCTACTAGCAGCAATGTATTCAGCTTCTGCAGTTGAAGTAGACACTGAGTTTTGCTTCTTGCTGAACCAGGACACAAGTTTGTTTCCTAGCAGCTGACATGTGCCACTGGTACTTTTTCTATCTATTTTACAAACTGCAAAGGTAGCATCTATATATCCTGTTAGTTCAAATGAGGACTCATTGGGATACCAAAGCTGTAAGACCCCAACTTATTATTAAATGAAATCGAATTTCCTCTATTTATTATTTTGAAATAGTAAGGGTTAATTTGATTAATGTGGTTAGTTATGGGTAAAATGCGCAAATATTTCAAATAAGCAAGTGGTTATAAAATATTTATTGTTGTCGAGGAATATTCGTTTGGTCTTGGAATATTCTTACTGTCGGGGAATATTCGTAAGATGGCGCAGCCTTGTGTGGGCCCCATAACGGAAAGCGATTGGATGAAGAAAACAACAAGTATAAGTTGTTTATAAATAACGGCGTAGTTGTTACCGTTAATACAGTTGGAATACTCGGTGGTTAAAACACAGTAGCACACGATATTGCACCAATTATTGATTCTTATGTAAGAAGGCACTACTCAATAATTGTTATAGTAATTACTGTTCAATATTTTATTTTATTAATTCAATAATTGTTACGTTAATATTTTATATTGTTGTTGTTTCAATAATTATCACTACACAGTATTTTTCATTATCAGATCAATAATTCATATTATTTGAATAATATTATTAGATATCATTATTGGTAATGTCTAGAAAGTTACATCTAAGGAGAGGTTTGGTCACCTAATTGCGCCGCCAAAGATGAGGAGAAATCCTTATTGAAAAGCCCCCACTTTCTGAGGAACGGCACGGTTGTCGATGTTGTGATTCTATAATATTATTTGTGAATAATTAATTATTGATTTATATGATAAGGAAAATATTCATTTTATGTGGATATAGATGGAGAAAATTTTAAAGTGACAATTGTTGAAAAATTGATATTTTATCTTTTCTGATAAATAATTCATTTAAATATATTATTATTTTTTAATAATATAATAATGGTGATATTTTTACAATGAATGTGGGATATATGAGTATATGAGGAGGAAGAGTATTTTTGTTACTAAAAATATTTAAAACATGTTTTTCATGTTTGTGGACCCCATTTCTTAACTGAAATTTGATTATAGCCTGTAAAATCGTCCGTATGTGGATTTCGGTCAATTTCTGCTTGGAATTTGGAAAAACTTAAACTTACAAAGTTATAGAGAATTGAATTTCCTATAGAATAGACATAAGATTTGAATTTTTTTGATAAAAGGGCTATTTATTATGAATTATTGAAGTTCCGGAATATTGGGTATGAATTAAATTTTATTTCAAAAACATTTAAAACATGTTTTTCTAGAAAGTGGGCATGTGGGAAATGCTAGAATCTGATTTCAAAGGTGGCGTATGAATTTTATTATTAATAATAATATTTTATTAGATTTTCTACTTTGGTGTTCTAAGCAATTTCCTATAAATAGGGTGCTTAGGTTAGAATTGAAAATCACACCAAAAACTAAAGTTTTCTCTCTCTTTCTCTCTCTATATTATCGAGCGTATTCTTGTGAGTATTTTGATACTTTGAGTGTTGCTATACGGTACAAGTTCCTTTCAGCACTATATCCAGTATTCTAGCCAGAAGTACTATTCTTTCGAGGTAAGAGATATTTTTTTAAAAAAATATGATATTATTTCTTTCAATATCATTATGCAGGAATATTGATAGTATTTTTCTTGTGAAATTCTTGTCTTTTAGTGTTGGGGTTACTATTCACGTATACGTCACTATTCACGTCTACGACACTATTCACGAATACGGCACTATTCACAGAAAAATTAAATTTTTGTTTTTTGTCCAAAATATCTATTATGGATACTAACTTTGATTGTATCCATGTTTTGATCATTCTTGAATTTTACTCCACTATGATTATTTATGAACTATTTTTGAACTCGGATTGTTTAAAGTACGAATCCTTAATATTTGTTCTTTTGTTTCACTGGATTTGTTTTCTTTAAAATATTTTTCATCATCCTCAGTCCTAAATGATGATATTACTGAATATCTTTGGCCTGTAGTACAAAGATGGTTGATTTTCTGATGAATATCGTTGGCCCATAGTGCAAAGATGAACAGGTGTTGAGATGAACATGACCAACTGATGAATATCTTTGGCCTGTAGTGCAAATATGAATATTTGATTTAAGATGAATATTGATTGATGTTACACGGATAAAATAATGATGATGAACTTTTAGATTCATAGATTATAGTAGATTTCATTCTCTACGTAACTCATCTATGAATTATTATTTCTGCTGCGAATATTGATCTGAAATTTGTTGTCTATTGTATTTTATCAGATTTTTCCCTGTTGAAGACTAACGATAATTTGTTCTATATTATCTTAGTCATAATATTCTTTACTGGGCTAGTTGAGCTCACCCTTTTCCTTTTTGTTCAATTTTTCTTCTCATGAGGCGAAAATGTAGCGAGTTCTAGTCGGGGTGTGGAATGATGGTTCTAGAAAGTTGTTTTAGTAGTCCTCACCATTTTTGTAAAATAATGTACCAATAATTGTAATGAGGACTTATTTGGGTGTGAATATTGTCTAGATTGCAATATTTGTATTTAAACTCACAGTTTTTATGTTGTATTAATAAGTTGTAGTTGTTTCTGTACCATGTTATTGACGACTCAAAATGGGTGATGTATACCTATTTTGGGGGCGTCCACAGATTAATATTAGAGCTTAGGGATATGATCTCCATGGAGATCGGGGAATAGAACTAGGAGGGGAGAGACGAGTAAAACTTTCGCTAGTGTGTCTTACCTAAGCTTATTTGTTGGTTGGTCAGTATATAGGGATATTATGTGATATGTTGATTTCTTTAATTAACCCTTGTTTTATGGAAGTATTTGAGAATTTCGACTGAGAATGTTAACAGTGGAGTAAATGAGACTGTGGAGACTCCTTACTCACCAATGAGGAGAACGTGCAACAGGCCGACAATGTTCCTCCTGTAAACAACACCACTGATCAGATGATGACCGACAAAATGTTTAGAAGCTTTTTGCAGTTCATGCAAAATCAGACGAGGGAGACTTGTGCACAAAATACAGGTGGAAATGATAACAACGCACAGTTTGTCACAGCCAAGCAGTTCAAAGAGTTAGGACCACCAGAATTCTGGGGAAAGCCGGATCCGATTAAGGTAGAAACGTGGGTCAAATAAATTACCAAGATATTCGACGTCTTGGGATGCACGGAGGAACAGAAGGTTCCATTCGCCACCTTTATGTTCCGTAATGAGGTAGATTACTAGTGGGAATCTGTGAAGCATACCCATCCAAACCGCTTTTCGATGTCTTGGGAGACGTTTCAGAAACTGTTCAATGACAAGTACTTTCCTGAAAGTATTCGTCATATGAAGGAAGTGGAGTTTATTAGATTGGAACAAAAAATATGACGGTGTCCCCAAGACGAGGCGGTTAAGTTTACTGAGTTATCGGGTTTGCACCTCATTTGGTGGAGAATGAGGAACGTATGACGCGGATGTTTACGAGAGGTTTGAAACCCGATCATACGTCCAATATCTCATTTCTCATAAATTTTCTCTCTATTCGGATGTTGTCAATGGGGCTCAATTATTAGAGAGAGATAATGAGTACGCGTTCAACCGAGGGACCACAACCAGAGGATCATCTGGGTGGCGGCGATCATCGAACAACGATAAGCAATGGAGAAAGAAAAAAATACGGACAAAAATGGTAACCACTCTGGTGGTAATCATGGCCATGAAAATAGAAGAAGCGAGTCGGGGGGAGATTTTAAAAACAGGAGATTCAATAATGACCATGCGAAGACGTAAACACCAAAGATGTAACCGGTTCTAAGGGAGGAGAACGACCACCGGTCGTATGCAATAAATGTGGAAAAGAGGGACCTATCATTAAGCGCGCCTAGCAACAGCTCAAGGTATGCTATAATTGTGGAAAAGAAGGACATATCACTCGAGATTATGCAGTGGCGAAACCAAGTCCAATGGGATGGTGACTCAAAAGGTCATCCCCCGAGAAAAAGTCAAAGTCAATTGGTTCACGAAATAGCGTTTATCGTGGTGGTCAAAATACTGAGTAACCCAAACGAGGTGATCACGGGTAAGCTAATCATAAATTCTTGCGCAGCTTTATACCTTACTAGATACTTAAGTGCTACCCATTCATTTATCTCTCCCCTTGTGCTCAACGTTTAAACTTAACTCCGGAGAAATTAGACTTTGATTTATCTCTAGAGACTCCGTTAGGAGAAACTTTCATCACATCCACAGTTTATAAATCTTGTTTGATCCAAGTTGGCACCATCACATTACCTGTTGATCTTATCTCTTTAAAGATACTTGCTTTTGATATGATTTTAGGGATTGATTGGTTAACTACTCATCATGCCAAAATTGATTGTTTTCGTAAGGTTGTTAGTTTTCATATTCTTAACCAACCTGTTGTACGAATTCAAGCAACTAAACCACTAAAATCAATCACTGTCATATCAAGTCATAAAGCTATTCGTTTATTGAAAATTGGATGTTAAGCTTTTTTAGCCCATGTTATGGATTTGAATAAAGACACGTCGGATTTGAATAATATTCCTGTTGTTAGTAAATTTCCTGCGTATTTCCTGAAGAACTTTCTAGTCTACCCCCAGAACGTAAAGTTGAATTCTTTATTGATCTTGAACTTGGTACAAAGCCCATTTCTAAAACCCCATATCGAATGGCTCCTATTGAACTTCAGGAGTTAAAAGTCCAACTATAGGAATTGTTGGACATCGGTTTCATTCGTCCTAGTACATCTCCTTGGGATGCTCCTGTTTTATTTGTAAAGAAGAAAGATGGGAGTATGAGACTTTGTATTGACTACCGGGAATTGAACCATGTCACTATCAAGAATAGGTATCCGCTACCTCGTATTGATGACATGTTTGACCAGTTGCAAGGAGCACAATTCTTTTCAAAGATTGATCTTCGTTCTGGATGTCATCAGCTGAAGATTAGAACTAAGGATATCCCAAAGACTGCCTTCAGAACTCGGTACGGGCATTATGAATTCTTAGTCATGTCTTTTGGATTGACTAATGCTCCTGCGGCTTTCATGGATATGATGAACCGAATATTTAAGAAATATTTGGATCAGTTCGTTGTTGTCTTTATTGATGACATCCTCATATATTCCTAAAGTCGTGAAGATCATGAGCACCATTTGAAGCTGGTACTCCAAAGGCTTCGTGAAAACAAGTTATATGCTAAGTTGAAGAAATGTGAGTTCTGGCTTAAGAAAGTAGCATTCCTTGGGCACGTGGTGTCAAAGCATGGAGTATCTATTGACCCAGTGAAGATTGAAGCAATACAAAGTTGGGAGCAACCGAAGTTGGTGACCGAAGTACGTAGCTTTCTGGGTTTAGCTGGTTATTATCGGAGATTCGTGGAAGGATTTTCTCGAATCGCTACTCCATTAACTCAGCTAACTTGGAAGGATACAAAATTCATATGGAGCGAGGAATGCGAGAAGAGTTTTCAAGAGCTTACGAGGAGACTCATTTCAGCACCTGTTCTGACAATACCATCTGGTTCGGATGGATTTGTTATCTACAGCGATGCTTCAGGAAAAGGGTTAGGATGTGTTCTCATGCAACATGGGAAAGTCATAGCCTATGCCTCACGATAACTTAAAGAATATAAGAGGAATTATCCTACTCATGATCTAGATTTGGCAGCAGTCTTTTTTGCGCTAAAGATTTGGAGGCACTATCTATATGGAGAGAAAGTGGAGATATATTCAGACCATAAAAGCCTCAAATATTTCTTCACCCAAAAGGAACTCAACATGTGGCAACGACGTTGGCTCAACCTGTTGAAAGATTACGACCACACTATTCAATACCATCTTGGAAAAGTGAACGTGGTAGCTGACGCGTTGAGTAGAAGATCATATGTGGGAACAAGTGCGATGTTGTCAACACAAAGGCCCATTTTGTATGATTTACAATAGATGAAGATAGAATTCAAGACTCCGGGGACCCGTGTGATGATGTCAAGTATACGCATAGAGCCAACTTTAATAGAAAAAGTTAAAGTTGCTCAAGCCACCGACCTGGAGCTGATGCGTATGAAGAAGAAAGTACAAGAAGGTGTTATTTCGGAAGCAAAAATCGATGAAGAGGGAATACTTCGAGTCCACTCCAGTCTTTGTGTTCCTAACGACTCTGATTTGAAATACAAAATCATGACAGAGGCATATAATACACCATTTGCAATCCATCCTGGAAGTAGCAAAATGTATCGTGATCTTCGACATACATTTTGGTGGAATAATATGAAGAGAGAGATTGCAAAGTTTATATCGAGGTGTTTATCTTGTCAACGTGTAAAGGCGGAGCATCAAGTACCTAAGGGTCCGTTGCAACCACTTTAGATTCTAAAATGGAAGTGGGAATACATTACCATGGATTTCGTTATTGGTATTCCCATGGTTTCTCAAGGTATAAATGCTATTTGGGTTATTGTTGATAGATTAACCAAGTCTGCTTATTTTTTGCTAATACGAAAGACTTATTCCTTTGATCGTCTTGCTCATATGTATGTAATGAGATTGTGAGATTACATGGCATGCAAGTATCCATAGTTTTGGATCGTGACCCAAGATTCACTTCACGATTTTGGGTTAGTTTGTAAAAAGCTATGGGCACGGATTTATGATTCAGTTCGGCATACCATCCTTAAATGGACGGACAATCAGAGAGGACTATTCAAACTCTTGAATATCTATTAAGACTCTGTGTCCTAGACTTCAAAGGGAGTTGGGATAAGTATTTACCATTGGTGGAATTCTACTACAACAACAGTTATCAAGCAAGTATAGGGGTAGCTCCATTCGAAGCATTGTATGGAAGAAAGTGTCGCTCTCCAGTATGTTGGGATGAGGTGGGTGAAGCAACATTGTTGGGACCAGAGTTGGTACGTATTACTACAGAAAAGATCCAAATGATTCGACAACGTATACAAACGGCACAAGATTGACAAAAGAGTTATGCGGATCTTCATCGAAAGGACGTGAAATTTAGTATTGGGGATCATGTATTGTTGTCTGTTGCCCCATGGAAGGGAGTTACAAGATTCGAGAAGAGAGGAAAGCTCAATCCACGATTTATTGGTCCATTTCAGATTCTTGACCGAGTAGGAAATGTAGCCTATAGACTCGCATTACCTCCAAGTATGTCTCGTGTTCATAATGTTTTTCATATATATGTGCTTCGTAAATATGTGAAAGACCCGAACCACGTTATTGAGTTAGAACCAAATGAGATAGCCGAAGACTTAACGTACGAGGAGGTACCTGTCAAGATCTTGGATAGGAAGGAGCATGTCTTACGTACAAAGATCATACCACAAGTCAAAGTTTTGTGGAGGAACCATGCTATTGAGGAAATGACCTGGGAGTTGGAACGGAAATGAAAGCGAGGTATCCTCACCTTTTCGAAACACCAGGTACGTACGTCAATTTCGAGGATGAAATATCATAAGGAGGGGAGGTTGTAAGACCCCAACTTATTATTAAATGAAATCGAATTTCCTCTATTTATTATTTTGAAATAGTAAGAGTTAATTTGATTAATGTGGTTAGTTATGGGTAAAATGCGAAAATATTTCAAATAAGCAAGTGGTTATAAAATATTTATTGTTGTCGAGGAATATTCGTTTGGTCGTGGAATATTTTTACTGTCGAGGAATATTCGTACGATGGCGCAGCCTTGTGTGGGCCCCATAACGAAAAGCGATTGGATGAAGAAAAAACGACAATTATAAGTTGTTTATAAATAACGGCGTAGTTGTTACCGTTAATACTGTTGGAATACCCGGTGGTTAAAACACAGTAGCACACGGTATTGCACCAATTATTGATTCTTATGTAAAAAGGCACTACTCAATAATTGTTACAGTAATTACTATTCAATATTTTATTTTATTGATTTAATAATTGCTATGTTAATATTTTATATTGTTGTTGTTTCTATAATTGTCACTACACAATATTTTCCATTATCAGATCAATAATTCATATTATTTGAATAATATTATTAGATAACATTATTGGCAATGTCTAGAAAGTTCTATCTAAGGAGAGGTTTGGCCACCTAATTGCAAGCGCCAAGAAAGAAAATCCTTATTGAAAGCCCCTCTTTCTGAACTACCAGTTTGCGATGATTGTGATTCTGTAATATTATTTGTGAATAATTAATTATTGATTTATTTATATGATAAGGAAAATATTCATTTTATGTGGATATAGATGGAGAAATTTTTAAGTGATAATTATTGAAAAATTGATATTTTATCTTTTTGATAAATAATTTATTTAAATATATTATTATTTTTTAATAATATAATAATGGTGATATTTTTACAATGAATGTGGGATATATGAGTATATGAGGAGGAAGATTATTTTTGTTACTAAAAATATTTAAAACATGTTTTTCATGTTTGTGGACCCCATTTCTTGACTGAAATTTGATTATAGCTGTAAAATCGTCCGTATGTGGATTTCGGTCAATTTCTACTTGGAATTTGGAAAAACTTAAAATTATAAAGTTGTAGAGAATTGAATTTTCTATGGAATGGAAGATTTGAATTTTTCTGATAAAAGGGCTATTTATTATGAATTATTAAAGTTCCAGAATATTGGGTATGAATTAAATTTTATTACAAAAACATTTAAAACAAGTTTTTCTAGAAAGTGGGCATGTGGGAAATGCTAGAATCTGATTTCAAAGGTGGCGTATGAATTTTATTATTAATAATATTATTTTATTAAATTTTTTGCTTTGGTGTTCTAAGCAATTTCCTATAAATAGGTTGCTTAGGTTAGAATTGAAAATCACACCAGAAACTAAAGTTTTCTCTCTCTATATTATCGAGCGTATTCTTGTGAGTATTTTGATACTTTGAGTGTTGCTATACGGTACAAGTTCCTTTCGGCACTATATCCAATATTCCAGCCAGAAGTACTATTCTTTCGAGGTAAGGGATATTATTTTTTTAAAAAATGATATTATTTCTTTCAATATCATTATGCCAGAATATTGATAGTATTTTTGTTGTGAAATTCTTGTCTTTTAGTGTTGAGGTTACTATTCATGTATACGACACTATTCATGAATACGACACTATTCATGAATACGGCACTATTCACAGAAAAATTAAATTTTCATTTTTTGTCCAAAATATCTATTATGGATACTAGCTTTGATTGTATCAATGTTTTGATCATTCTTGAATTTTACTCCACTATGATTATTTATGAAGTATTTTTGAACTCGGATTGTTTAAAGTACGAATCCTTAATATTTGTTCTTTTGTTTCACTGGATTCGTTTTCTTTAAAATATTTTTCATCATCCTCAGTCCTAAATGATGATATTACTGAATATCTTTGGCCTGTATTGCAAAGATGGTTGATTTTTTGATGAATATCTTTGGCCCGTAGTGCAAAGATGAACAGGTGTTGAGATGAACATGACCAACTGATGAATATCTTTGGCCTGTAGTGCAAAGATGAATATTTGATTTAAGATGAATATTGATTGATGTCACAGGGATAAAATAATGATGTTGGACTTTTAAATTCATAGATTATAGTAGATTTCATTCTCTACGTAACTCATCTATGAATTATTATTTCCGCTGTGAATATTGATCTGAAATTTGTTGTCTATTGTATTTTATCAGATTTTTCCCTGTTGAAGACTAACGATAATTTTTTCTATATTATCTTAGTCATAATATTCTTTACTGGGCTAGTTGAGCTCACCCTTTTCCTTTTTGTTCCATTTTTCTTCTCAGGAGGCGAGAATGTAGCGAGTTCTAGTCGGGGTGTGGAATGATGGTTCTAGAAAGTTGTTTGAGTTGTCCTCACCATTTTTGTAAAATAATGTACCAATAATTGTAATGAGGACTTATTTGGGTGTGAATATTGTCTAGATGGCAATATTTATATTTAAACTCACAGTTTTTATGTTGTATTAATAAGTTGTAGTTTTTTCTGTACCATGTTATTGACGACTCAAAATGGGTGATGTATAACTATTTTGGGGGCGTCACAAAAGCCCCAAGTGAGGTGTGCCTTTAAGTTACTTGAAAATCCTTTTTACAGCAGTTAAGTGTGATTCCTTAGGATTAGCTTGAAATCTAGCACATATGCATGTTGTAAACATTATGTCTGGTATACTAGTAGTCAGATATAGAAGAGAGCCTATCATACCTCTGTATTGAATTATGTTAATACTTTTACCCATTTCATCTTTGTTAAGCTTGGTTGCTAGAGCAATTGGAGTTTTCATGGGAGAAGCTGATTCCATGCCATACTTTTTAAGTAAGTCTTTGATGTACTTGGCTTGGTTTATGAAGATTCCTTCATCAGTCTACTTTACTTGCAGTCCAAGGAAGAAGTTCAGCTCACCCATCATACTCATTTCAAACTTGCTCTGCATAAGCTTGGAAAATTTCTTGCATAACTTTTCATCAGTAGATCCGAAAATAATATCATCAACATATATTTGAACTAATAAGACTTTGTCTTTATGCTTTCTAAGAAATAATGTGGTATCTACTCTACCTCTAGTGAACCCATTTTCAACAAGAAAGTTAGTTAATGTTTCATACCATGCTCTAGGTGCTTGTTTAAGACCATATAAGGCTTTGTCTAATCTATAGACATAATTGGTAAGAGATGGATTGATGAAACCTGGAGGTTGCTCTACATATACTTCTTCTTGAAGTTCACCATTTAGGAATGCACTTTTGACATCCATCTGAAATACTTTGAACTTCATATGAGCAGCAAAGGCAAGGAATATTCTGATGGCTTCTAGTCTGGCAACAGGTGCAAATGTTTCATCGTAGTCAATGCCTTCTTCCTGAGAGTAACCTTTGGCCACCAGTCTTGCTTTATTCCTGGTTATTACTCCATCTTCATCCATCTTGTTCCTGAAAACCCACTTGGTGCCAATGACAGGATGATTTTTTGGTCTTGGAACTAATCTCCATACTTTGCTTCTTTTAAACTGATTTAGTTCTTCCTGTATGGCTTCTATCCAGCTGGAGTCTTCCATATCATCTTTTATCTTTTTGGGTTCCATCTGTGACAGAAAGCTCAGATAGAAACACTCATTTTGGGTGGTAGCTCTTGTTTTGACTCTTGCATTTGGGTCTCCAATGATTAAGTCTTGAGTGTAATCTCTTGCCCATCTATTTCCTATTGGAACATCTGTCCTGATGCTTTCTTGTCTGAGACCTTCGAGATCAATTTCAGCTTCTAGATGTGGAGGTTCGCTGTCTTGCATAGTTCTCTCTACGATCTCCTCTTCATGCTCAACGATCTCATTTTTCTGGGACTACGATCGTAGTGTTGAGCTCGACGACCTCATTCGTAGTGTCTGAACTGTCAGTCGTAGTGTCTTGAGGCATTTTTTTGTATAAGTCTGTCTCATCAAAGATGATGTGAATTGAGACTTCAACACTCAGTGTCTTTTTGTTAAACACTCTGTAGGCCTTACTGTCTGTGGCATACCCAAGAAAGATTCCTTCATCTAACTTGGGTTGAAACTTTGTCAAATACTTTTTTCCATTGTTGAGAATGTAGCATGCACAGCCGAATACATGGAAATCGCTGACACTTGGTTTTCTTCCTTTCCACAGTTCGTAGGGAGTCTTTTTAATCGTAGAGTGTATCAGTGATCTGTTCTGAGTGTAACATGCAGTGTTGATAACTTCTGCCCATAACACTACTAGAAAAATAAGAATACGTGACGGATTTTGTGACAACTTTTAAAAATAATCACAAAAGATAGTAATTTGTGATGAACTTTTTAAGCAATCACAAAATAATAGTATATATAATGCCCTTTAGTGATGACTAATCTTGCCATCAATGTATTATAATTGTGATGGCCATGTCAATCACACCAATTTTTCACGCAAAATAAAATTTCTTTTTGTGACACACTAAGTCATCACTTATAGATATACCATTTTCATGATTGCAATTAAGCTATCACTAATATTTTAATTTAAGAAATAATCAAAACAATTTTTTGTGATGGCTATGACAATCATTAAAAAAGATAGATTTTTGTGACGATTTTTATTTGCAATTACAAAAAGAATGTATTTTGTGATGGCATTTTCAAGCCATCACAAAATAATAAAATATATGATGGCTCTCAGTGATGACTAATATTACCATCATTATAGAGTATTTGTGATTGCCATTGCAATCACCAAATCTTATGTGGAAGTAATTTTGTTTAGTAAGCCAACTCGCATATGTTTTCTTTTATATTTTGTTTTAAAATTATAATCATGATCTGGGCTTTGGTGTAGTGGTAATACTCGTTATTTAGTTTGCAAATGGGGGGGAGGGTTCGAATCCTACAAGTATCATTTGATACAATTAATATAGATATAATTAATAAAGTGAAATAAATTATACGTAAATAGATATTCACGTCCTTACATTTAATCCCTAAAGTCTTATTTTTTTGTGATGACTTTGACAATCACAATAGATTACATGTTAATGTGATTGTATTAATCATCACAAAAACACTAAGCGTTTGCGTGATTGCCAAACCCATCACGTAAAACCTTTCATGATGGGCGTATACAAGATGGCCACTGTGATGCTTAAAGCCATCACGTAAACCTTTCGTGATGGTTTTCCTACTTTTTGTGATGGATTTTGGTCATCATAAATGACCTTTTTTTAGTAGTGTAAGTACTCAGGCAGATGGGCTGCTGCTAGTAGAGTTCTTCCAGCCTCTATTAGTATCATGTTCTTTCTTTCAGCTACTCCATTTTATTGAGGAGTTCGTGGAGCTAAGAAGTTGTGACTGATGCCATTGTCTGTGCAGAACTAGTCCATTTCAGAGAAGTCAAATTCTCTGCCATGATCAGTCTTTATAGCCTTAATTTTCTCCTCTTTCTCTTTTATTACTAGTCTGAACATCTTGATCAGTTGAGAGCTTGTTTCCTCTTTCGAGGTCAGAAAGAATACCCATGTGAATCTGGTGTAATCGTCCACTACGACTAGTGAGTATTTCTTCCCTCCAAGAATTGTTGTTGGAATTGGCCCAAATAGATCCATGTGAGGCAGCTGCAGGGGCTTGTCAATTGAGTTGGCAGTTTTGCTCTTGAATGAGCTTCTGGTCTGTTTCCAAGTTGATAGGCATTTCACAAAATTTCTTTAACGAAGTTGAACATGGGTAAACCTGCAACTAGATATTTTGAGGCCAGTTTGGACATGCTCTTGAAGTTGAGATGAGACAGTCTCCTATGCCATAGCCAGCTCATTTCTTTAGATGCTTTAGCCAGAAAGCATATTGTCTCGTCTGAGCTTAGTTGTCCAAGATTTACTGTGTAGACATTTCCTTCTCTTGTTCAAGTTAGCTTTATGACAGATGTCTTCAGATCTCTAACTTGACATTGATTGTTGAGGAATGTTACTTGATGACCCTTGTCGCAGAGTTGACTTATTCTCAGACGATTGTGTTGTAGTCCTTCCACATAGGCCACTTTGCTGAAAGACACTGCACCATTTCCAGCTGAGCCATATCCTCTTGTTTTGCCAGAGCCATTATCTCCAAAGATGACTACAGGACCCTCCTTCTCTATATAGTTAGACAAAAGAGCTTTGTTCCTTGTCATGTGCCTTGAGCATCCACTGTCCAGATACCAGGTTGTGATCGTGGAGCTTGGTTTCTGTGGTAAGATGAAACTCTCATTTTGGTACCCATACTTGCATGGGTCCTACTTTGTTAGTACCCTTAGGAACCCAAATCTGCTTGATTTTGGGTTTCACATGAGTAGGATAATAGCACATTATAGCCTTGTGACCAACCTTATTGCACACAAAACATTTAATATGATGCATGCGTGTGTGTGTGTGAGGATTCTTCCTCCATTTAAACTTTTATGGATCTTTAATCATCTTTTTGTTAAACTGATCCTCCTTTTTCCATGTGTCTTTGTGTTTCATGATTTGTGAGAAGTGTACCTTACCTCTACTGTTCCTTCCCAGTTGGTTCATAGAGTTGATTTTACTCGACTCTACGATCCTTCGAGGTTGGTGAGTAGTGGCTGGGTTACTATTTTCTTTTTTGAAAACCAGGCCAGCATGAGATCCTTTACTCCTTGGAATGTGGATTGAATCATTAAAGCAGAGTTGGACTGGTTCATCCTTCTGTTAGGATTTCACAAATATAATGCCTCTACTAAAACTTGAAGCATTACTAGTGCTAGTTTCTTTTATCTTTTCCACACATGGCTCTGAGGTGGATTCCCCAAAGCCTAAACCTGTTCTATCAGTGACACTTCTCTGACTGGAGATCAGGGAGTCCATGGATGAAGAGGATTTATTCCATGTAGAGATTTTCTTCTGTAGTTCCTCAATCTTAGAGGTTAGACTTGACTCTCTTTGTGCATTGAGCTCATTGGTCTATTTTAAGAGCTTATTCTCAGCTTCAAACTTGGAGAGCGAGTCAGTACTTAGAAGGGTTATCAATTCTTCTTGAACTTTCTCTTTCTCCTTTTGAAGAAGTGAGTAATCATTAAACAGAACTCTAAACCATTTTATGTATTGATGAATATCAGATGTTATGCCATGTAGTGCAGTTCTTAAATCATCAATGTCTACATCAGGAGAATTGGAGTCAAATATCTCATCCATACTTACTTCATGTATGTTGGAGTTTTGTTTGTCCTTTTCATGCTTGGCCATCAGCCAAATATTTTCCATTTGAGGATCTTTACCATCTCCAGATTCGGGAGTTGAATCATTGTCTGAGTCACTCCACGATCCTCCAGCTACAAGGCCTTTATCTCTCTTCTGAGGTCTTTTGTTGCCTTTGAATTCCTTCTTTGGATGTGATTTCTTCTTTAGTTCTTCTCTGAGAGGTTTGTTGCAGTTAGTAATGAAATGGCTAGGCTTCTTACAGTTGTAGCATAGATCATTTATCTGCTCCTGGCTGTTGTAGTTGTTGATTTTCTTTTGCTTGCTGATTTTGCATTGACGCATGAACCTTCTGAGTTCTTTCACCAACATTGCAAAGTCCTCATCGTCATCTTCATCATAGTCAGAGTCAACTTCAGTGTTGACTTTGGAGGTGTTTTTAGTTTCTTTGAGAGCAACACCTTTATCCTTCTTTCTTCCTTCAGATCGATTTTCTGCTCGTTGAGTCAGCTCCAGTTCGTATGTAAGAAGGTTGCCATACAACTGTTGAACAGTCATTTCATGTAGATTCTTTGACTCTCTAATGATAGTGGTTTTGGCATCCCACTTGCTTGGTAAGGATCTCATGAACTTTCTGATTAGATCTTTGTTTGGATAGATCTTTCCATAGGCTCGTAGAGAGTTGAGCAGAACATTAAATCTCTCGTAGGTGGCAGTGATGTTTTCTCCTTGAACGTGTGCAAACATCTCATATTGCTGAGTCAAAAGAGATTATTTATTTTCTCTGACTTCTTTTGTTCCTTCATGCATGATGAGCAATGCTTCCCAAACCTCCTTTGCTGTTTTGATGTTGACTACATTTTGGAACAGATCATCTTCTAAGGATTGGAATAAAATGTTCTTGGCCTTTTTGTCGAGTTGAACAACTCTCTTCTCGTTTTCTGTCCATTCTCCTTTGACCTTGATCTGTATCCTGTTTGGGTCTTCTATAGTTGGTGCAAGCTCTGTAGGAACATAGGGCACATTTTGAACAGTTTCAAATAGATCTTCATCCATTGAATCCATGTATGCTTGCATCCAAACTTTCCAGTTGGCGAATTTATCTTTGTTTCACATAGGTGGCTTGCTGCGCTTGGTAAGTGTGCCATTGGATCTACTTAAGCTTTGTAGGCTATAGAATAGAACTTGCTTTGATACCAATTGTTAGTTCCTGGAGGCACAATAATTATTTAGAAGGGGGGTTGAATAGATATTTAAATTTTTTTTCGTTTTACTTTGTTAGTTTTGATAATGATTCAAACAAAGCGGAATTAAGATTTGTTTGATCTCCCTTTTTAGATATAGTGAGTTAATGAGAGTGAGGCAGTTATAATAGTTATAGCAGTTATAGCATGAATGCAATAGACACAACAATTTTAAGTGGTTCAGAGCACTTAAAGCTCCTAGTCCACTCTTCTACTCCTCGAGTAGGAAATCCACTAAGGATGTCTTTTACACTTTCTGAATCTCATAGATTCCTTCTAGACCAGCAGTCTAGGAACTTCTTAGTTCACTCTTGGACTCTTCAAGTCCAGCAGACTTGGTTCTTCACAGTTCACTTTAGAACTCTTCAAGTCCTTCTGACTTAGAACTTTTTACTTCACTTGTTTGGCAGTTGTTGAGTTCTTGATTGGTGCTACTCAGTTGTCGTTAAGCTCTTATTCAAAAGAACTGAGTAGCTAAGAAAGCTCTCTTTTTCTCAGAACGTAGAGTTGAGCGTTGAGTGTTCTTTTTCATTTTTGTTCAATGCTTGCACACTTTGAATCATCTACAGATGTTTTGCATATATGTGATCCTTGAAATCTATCCGTTGAATCCATCTGTTGAGGCATTTAATGCATTTGACACTTGTGAACTTTGATGAAGACTTTTCTGCAAATCATCTGAATTGCATTCTGGCCCACTGACACAGTAGAAAACTTTCTCACCTAACACCTAAAAAGGTGTTTTCCTCTGACCCATGGTCTTTTCCTTAACTTCTTCAATACGTTTCTTTGTTGTATACTAAGGATATCTTCTATGTCATTGGGACTGGCGAAGACTTCAACGTTTATAACTTTTTCCACATTTGTTGGAATTTATCTTTAAACAAATGTGCAAGGTTCGATGCTTCTGACACAGGCAGATGATACTCTACGATTCAGATCGTGGTGTCTTGCCACCTTGGTGCTTGATGCTAGAAAATGAGAACACTATGATTTCTCTTAAGGACTGGCACACTACGATCTTCACTTGCTTGTCTTCTAGACTCTACGTTTTCGAGAGCACACTACGAGCTCTGAGTTAACTTCGGCAAATGTCTGGACCACTCTACGATCTTTGGAGAGGCCCTTCAAGGCAGTCATACTACGATCCTTGATGCTCTATGATTATGCCTTGGCTTTTGCAAACTCTTGAGCAACTCAATAGACTACGATTCTGTTGAAGCCTATCAATTACATTTTAAGACATTGATCAACCTAACATCTTTGATCTCTTTATCTATAAATTCATTTACAGAATGATAAACATTAAAAGCTTAGATCAACATAACAATTTTGATCTATCACTGCGTCCTTGTACATATATTCCTTGAAGGACTTCACATATAATCATGAACATTTACTTTAAACATCAAATCAAAATATGCATTCTTCCAACATATTCCTTTTAAGAGAATAATCAGTACTGACATGGATTGACCGTTGACCTTTTTGGTTCGTAGAGTATCCTGGTGAGATAGCTATATACTCTACGTTTTCTTTTGTTGACTCAACGATCTTCTTCCGAGAGAGAGAGATGCTGCAGTGGATGGTTTCTACACTAATCCTCATCTTGAAACTGCATAGCTTGATCACCGATGTACCTCAAGCCAGTTTGGGCACTTAAGTTCTGAGATGTGTTTGCATGATATTTTTTCAACTGTGTTTGTTTTTATCTCCACGCTATCTGAGTAGTTGAGCAAGTATTCAATTCTTCCAAGCTCCTTTTAAGCTAGGGTATCCTCTGGTAAGACTGCGATCGTCGAGTCTGCTTCTACGATCGCTGAGGTTGTTCCACGATCGTTGAGTTCTCTTCAATCTCTACTCTACGATCGTTGACTGACTTGGTCCTTGAGATGAACTTTACTAAGTATTTCTTGTAGGTTAAGCTAGCTCAAGAAGGGTCAACCTCTTAGAGTGAACTAAGGGTCAGGTTTGTCCCTGAGGCGCTTTCCAGATGAAAAGCTTTTAGAAGTGTTTTGCACTGCTATCTCATTTTGAGTTGGGTGGTTGACTGGTTATCAGTAGTACGTTTTGAGACGTTCCTACTGACTATGGATCTTCATTTGGTTCGTCAGCCACAAAGTTTTGGGACTCTGTAACTGGTACATTGCTTCATAGTATATCTCTAATGTTTTAAGGCTGTTGTTCTATTAACAGATCACTGCTCCCCCATAGTTGATACTATCTTCTCAGAGACATAAGTTCTTCTTTTTCATGTGTAGCAGAAGGCAGCCATGCATTTCTCATTCTAGTTGAAGTCATCAAGTCTTCTTGTGTCGTAGAAATGAGTTTCTTCAGGGTTGATCATTCTATGATCCTTTGACAGCACTACGAACGTAGTCTTCCTTGTCAGCTTATTCTTAGAGTTCAGCTCCCGTAATGAGTTCCTCATGTTTGATGCTCGATAATCCTCTGAGTTGAGCTTCCTTGAGGATTATTTTTTTATGACATGCTTTGCATGATTGAGCATATAAGACCCTTTCCATCTTTGGTTGAATGATCTGCTTTCATGTAAGAATCAGCATCCATGTGAGCTTCATTTAGATTAGTTCAGCAGGTCTTCAAGGTCAAACTTTGACAATATAGGAATTTTATCAGAATCATTTCTGAACTGTCTTAAGCCTTCTACTAGTTGAATCTTCTTGACTGAAGTCTTTTGTTTCAGCTTTCCTTAGTGTGGTCAGATAGACCAAGTACCTGCAGGTTAGATAAATTTTTATTTTTGGTACCCAAGGTCAAATGGGTCCTGCCAGGTTAGCCCTCAAAATCCCTGTTCCTCATACGTTTGAATTTTCATCATATTGATCACCAACAATCCTATTCATGCATGTATCCAATTTAAATATGACATTTTAGGATGCATGATGATGAATATGTATAAGATTAATCAATTTATTAAGACACAGGTTTTCTTTGATGGTTTCATCATTTGCTTGGTTATGTTCACAGAGTTTAAATGTTCACAAAGTGAGAATCAACTCTAACACTTATTTGTATCTGGTTGATTCATGGAGGTGATCAGTTTCTACGAATCTTCAAGATACACTTATAGAACTAATCATACTCTATGTGTTATCAAAAACTTAGAGCATGAGTTTGGGCATACATACTAACCCATCAGCAAAGATTTCTCCATTTAATATTAATTAAACCTTGGTATGCTTATGACCTATTTCAAACTTCTTTCAAGATGTTATCTTCAACCTAAAACTTGGATGGAGAGAAAGTTTGTTAGCATTTAAGTTTCCAACTTCAGTGTACTTTTTCTCTTCTCCCTTTTAGGTAAAGTATGGCCTCTTGATAGAATATAGTTATAGTGCATAAGGTGATGCAATATGATGTACACATTTATACTGATGAGGAACCGTACCTTTACATTGTCAATTTCTTGACAGTCATTTATCTTGACATACTGAGGTTAGGCATTGATGTGCATACTTTCACATTTGCTCCTGACAACTTGTTGCTCCAGTTGACCTTTAATCAATCAGTTGTGGTCTTGAAGATGTAAGCTAAGAGATTCTCGGCATCTTTAGTCCTTTGACATCTTTGAATCCACGAGGTTCACCTCCAGCTGTTGGTTGGACAAATAAATATTTGAGAAGTTCTCATTTCTTCTCTTAATAAGCACTTCTTAGCATGTATAGCCTTTTTATCCTTTTAGCTGGAGGATGTTTAACTCTTTGCTATTGATGCCACTTGAGTTTCCTCGTCTGGTCTTCAGACTACAAGATTGACTGAGGGCAAGGATTGGTCTTGTTGTTATGGAAATCAAGAACGTGGACCAACCTGAGCAGCTTCAGGTGTATATACACATTTACCTGTTAACAATGTTTCCAACGTGTGAGATCATCTGCATATAACAAGTGACTTACTACTAAACTAAGTTTAGAACAATGTTTGTGCCTAGGATCAGACTTAAAGCGATTAAATTTTGAAAATAGTATGAGAATTTGCTCTGATACCAATTGTTAGTTCCTAGTAGGCACACAATAGATCTAGAAGGGGGGTTGAATAGATCCTTTTTCGTTTTTAAATATTTTTCCCTTTTATTTGATTATTTCTAATGAATTAGCATATGACAAACATAAGAATCTTTTCAAGCACAGCGGAATAAGCAAAAGATCCCCTTCATTGATATATTCATAATTATACATACATAATGTAAATGACATAAAGTAAAAGACACAAGGAATTTTAAGTGGTTTAGAGACTCAAGCTCCTAATCCACTCTTCTGCTTTCAACTAGCAGGATTTCCACTAAGGAAGGGCAGCACCCTGAATCACTAAGATTTCTTCAAGGCCAACAGCCTTGGAACTTCAGTTCACTAAGAAATCTTTAAGGCCAGCAGCCTTGGAACTCGTCTAGTTCCCTAGGAACTCTTCAAGCCTAGCAAGCTTGGAACTTCTTTTTAGTCCCTCCGGACAAGGACCCCTCAGGCCCTGGCTTCTTGTTTTTGTAGTAGTTGTTGTTGGTGGTGCTGAGCTACTAAGATGTCTTTAAGCTTGAACATCTTATATACTTAGCATCTTGGCGTAGTTCTCTTGGCATTCTGCTTGGAGTCTGGACTACATCTTCTTTGGTGTAGCTGATCTTTACTCTTTTCTACTCATCTTCATCTGATGTTAGATGTGCACCATCACCATCTGGATTTGCTAAGTCTCTGAGCCTTTGGTAGACTTCGTCTGGCACTTAGCAATTCCTGAACCCTTCTTGAATGCTTTGCAGATATGATTCTGCATTTGTTCTTTTTTAGCCTTTGGTTCATGGTGATCTGTAGAGTGGCTTTCTTGATCTTCTTTATACTCTACCACTTTTCTGAATGCTATCTTTCTGTCCTTCTCGGCTCTCAGCTTAGCTGCCATCCTCAGTGGCATTCTCATCTTTGTTGAGTGAAGCTCTAATCTGTTTAAGTCGTTCTTCAAGGCTGCTTCACTTCCACCTATGTAGTCTCAGTGTCACTGAGACTTGTTTTTGTTGATCTCTGGTGGAACTCGTAGGGTCAACAATATCATTCCAACACCTCAACGATTTTATAACTTAGCAATCATTAGCGCCCTTGATCTTTGAAGCTCTGTTGATTTATACTTCTTCCCAATCTTCCCGTTAGAAAGTAGCCATTAAAAGCTTTTTGAGTTGCTTCGCAGATCTCGAGTTATTTGGTGTAGACTGCAGATGTGACATGACATCCCCTTTTCTGACTTTCTAACACTGCAGTCTACTGTTTCACCTACCCTATCAGAGATGTCACTTTGATGTCTCGGGCAGGTAGTCAACTTTATTTCCTTCTTCGAATTTCTCGATCAGAGGTTGTCCTTTTGCATTGATGCTCTTCAATAAGCCATGTTCGACCATCAATCTTCAGATTGAACCGTTGCCAATGCTTCAACCTTCAGACGACTAAAATCTACATTTATGATGCATACCTTCTTTGACTAGATCGTAGTGTCTAGTTGATAGGTAGGGATAACACTACGATCTTGAAGAGTGTTGATTGGTTCTTTAATGTAGAAGACCTCTTCTTTCACTTGTACAATACTTTAACACTTCTGTTTGCTTCGACTGCTCTCAGATACTGATGGTTTGACTCTTTGTTCTGGCCCCTTCTGAATAGCAAGACACTTCAGATTTATGGCGTGTCCAGCTCGCTTTCTCCGTGTGATCTCCGGTTCACATATCATCAATGGACTGACCCAATGCTTAATCACTTAAGCCTATTCTTCAGAGGCTGTAACGCCCCCAAATTCAGGGACTTGAAACCCGAACTCGGTGCTTTACGATACCATTTCTATGAGCGGAAATAATACAAATAATAATAACAATAATATAAATATCAAACTTAACTTACATTTATCAGAGTCTAATCCCAAGTAAACAACCTTTACTAAATTCATTACAATACATGATTATAATAAATATCACTGTCTTAATAAAGTTATACTATTACATAGAATACCATAACATTTATTCTGTTTGCTTTCCTTTTCCTTGGTTCTTGCCCGAATCTTCTGGTTGTTCACACTTAATTGAAAACATTTAAATTAAGCAAGGATGAGCATTTGAGTGGCCAACAAGTAATAACAATTATAAATATAGGCTGAAAGAAATCAATGTTTTCTTTGTACGACACTTCTACAATGAATCAACAGTTGTGAAGTAAACTGAACCAATAATAATAACATAACAATTCTATATCAAATTTTTGAAACTACGTATTGACTATATATATAGGGTAGTCGACAAACTATGAACATTGTTTTCTAATTTTGAAAAGGTTAAACAGAAATTCATCTACAAACCGTCATAACTTACGGGCGCGAGGGTGTACATCCCATGGGCCCTGTATTGATCAATACTACATGCAAGAACGATATTATCATTCATCTTTTCCGCCTTGGGCGCATAAAAGTTTTCCCATATTCGGGATGTTCATACTTAGTCGGGAATCCAAACTAAAGCAATTTGATTGGATACAATAAAGTTTTATCATGTCCAACGATATTTCTAAATTTGTGTCTAGCTAGGTCAAATAGCTTAGACGGCTTTTTATTAAGGTATACATAATAGAAATAAATAAGTATGTATCAACATGTGATTAAATACAATGATTATCCAAGTGAGGACACTTGTATAACCATATTTAGAAATTAACGAACAGAATATTATACAATAATACTGTACTAATAAATAATGATCAGATACATACTCGATAACAATAGGGTTATTATTCTGGCACAATAATAATAATATAATTTTAAAATTTTCTTACTTATATCCATTGCATAAATTAAATACAAAGGTAAGATACTTGCCTGGTCTGCTGTTTACAATACGCAACTTAGTTTTATCTTTTAGATAGCAACCTATCATTAATAAGATCATTTTACAGATTAGAATAACATATCGTAACACATAATACTGCTTATTGCAGTCAACACATAACCTAATCACATTGTCACACATGTTTCATAATCATTGGATCACAAACAAACACATATACAGACAAATTATATAAGTCCAGATCAATTTACAAAACGCTTGCAAATCACGCCTCGACTTTATCGGGTAGTTATCGAGTTTAAAACTCTATTCTGTAGTTCAATAACTGAAAATATCAGTCATATTATTTTTAATAGCCTTATAATAATTTTTAAATAATTATTATAATTTATCATGAATTTTCAAACACCGGAATCATTATTAAATGATTTAAATATTAAATAATTTTATTATCATTAATAATTAATTAATATTAAACTATTAATGAAACCATTGCGAAAATATCAAAGTTATTTATAATAACTTAACATATTTTTAAAATATTAATATCACCCTTAAATGATTTTTAAAACAATTAAAATCATTTTAAATAATTACCATTAATATTAAAATATTAATATATTATTTATCAAAATATTAAAAGTCATTAATTATAACTTAAAATATTTTTAATTCATTTATATTCTTTTTAAATGATTTTAAATTAATAAAAATATTTTTAAACTATTTATTTAATATAATTATTAAATAAATCAAATATAATTTAATATTAAATTATTTAATAAAATTATCCTTTAAATATTAAAAGTTATACTTTATAACTTCAAATATTTTTAAACTCTTTATTTTTATTTATAATGATTTTCTAATATTAAAATTATTTTAAAACTAATTTATTTAATATAAATATTAAATAAATCTAATATCATTAATATTAAAATATTAATATTTTCATGACAAAATATCAAAACTTATATTTTATAACATAAATTTTTTTTATAACCTTTAAAATATTTTTATATAATTTTTAAATCATTAATTCTATTTTTCATAATTTATTTAATATATTTATTAAATAACTTAATTATCATTAATATTAATTTATTAATGAAGTTCATCACAAAATATTAAAAGTCATTAAAAATAACTTAAAATATTTTCATATACCATAATATAATTTTAAATGATTTTTCAAGTTTTAAAATCATTTTTAAATAATTTATTTAATATAACACTTAAATAAATTAAACACCTTTGATATTCCAAAAATATTAAATATTTATGAAATATATCCAAAATTATTAAAAACTAATTTTCGGGCTTTAAAATAATTTTTAATAATTTATTATGTATCTTTAATAATTTAAAACTATTTTTTTCTATTTATTTAATTAAAATAATTAATTTCTGAAAATATTTATCGCTAAAGGGCCCTATAGGGACGAAACTATCGCTATAGGTGTTCTTGAGTTGTTTTTGGCTAGACCCAGAAACCCATGTCAGTTGCCGAGTCAGCTAGTTTGACCTACATTTTCCTCATGATCTTAATGTATTCTGGTCAGCTTAAAGTGTTTAGGTTGTAGTATAAATGTAATACTACCAATATCAATCGATATCATGGCCATAACACAACAGATCAAAGAGTTATAAGCCCTCAAATCTCTTGTCAGAGCTGTTCTTTATTTCTGGATTTTTTCAGAAATGAAGAACAGTTCATACTGCCTACTTTCGATCATTAAATCTCGCACTACATGTCTGCTTTATGTGATCTAATACTTTCAGTGTGTAAACGACATGCAAATGAAGAGATCTAATACATAAAACACATATAATATCAACAGAATCGCTAGATACATGTTGGTCAAACCATACCAGAAAAATTGCTCATGAAGGTTTTGGGTTTCCCAGAAACCTTCATAAAGCAAAACGGTCAACGTACTTTGACCAGGGTTAACTTCGATGTTGTTCATGTTTTGGGTAATATAAAGGTATGAATGTGTAGTTCTTCTGTCATATTACAACATCAAAACAACATCATGGACTAACTATCAAAGATAAACAAGATCAAAGGCTTTAAAAGTGGCTGTCAGAAATTCTGGAAAAATCTGGAAATTTTTCTGGGTTGCCCAAAATTTTATTTTTGTGACCGGTCAACCCTGTTTGACCACTTATAACTTTTAATCTATAACAGATATGGACCTGATTCAAGTTCCATATCAAAGTACTCATGACATACTACAACTTCAAACAATTAAACAATAAAAATACATGACAACCAAAGATCTATGAGGTCTGACACTTAACTGTCAGACACAAAAACAAAAATTTGCAAATTTGCAAAAATACTAGATCTGAGCTTATAGATGTTATGGATCTAACATATATCAACCCAGATCACTTAATAGCACTATAAACAACACATTTCAACACAAAATCATAACTTCTAACATAGCATACATGATCAGATTTTGGTTTAGGGTTATACCTTTACTTTGGTCAATCTTGATCTTAGGGCTTCTGATTTGCTAGTGAAATTCGTGGGGCTTGGTATTGGGACTGTTATGTTATAAGAATTTGTGGGTTTGGGGAAAGAGAACTTAAGTTGGGTGTTTGGTGATGAAATGAGATAATAATGGACATTCTATCTCTTTAATTCCTTATATCACTTGATGCAATGTATTTGGCTTATAAGAATGGTTGATTTGTAGAGTTTGTAGCACATGGCTATACCTAAGGTTGTCCAACAACTACATATCTTGGCTAGATTTACAAGCAAGCTTCAATTATATAATAAGGGCAAAATGGTCTTTTGTCTTGAAAATTTAATGGCATCTTGGTCATTTGGCAAACCCTTAGGGTTTGACCCTTAGGGTTTAACCCTAGGGTTTAGGCACAAAGATTTTGTAGGATTTCTAATTTGGGCTTTAAAATAAAAATTTTAGTTTCTAAAAATACAAATTAAGGTTTCTTAATTGATTTAGGTTTTTAAGTACCTAGTACTTTGCTAATTAGGTTTAAGATCTACTAATTAACATTAAACTTTTTAATTAGCAATTAGGGTTTATAATTTAAATAATAAGGTTTCTAGAAATTAATATTTCTAAATATTAATTAGGGTTTACCTAATTAATCATAAAATTATATAATACACAACATAAATCATATAACATAGTTATATAATAGTCTCGAACTCATAATTGAGTTTCAAAAATAGGGTTTAATACAATATTGTTAAGGTTTTCTAACACTGTACCATAATTGACCAATTATCAATCTACACACATACAGTACATATTTATAGTACTAAAATAAATATAATATAATATTATTATTATTCTCTTGCCCGAATCTTCTGGTTGTTCACACTTAATTGAAAACATTTAAATTAAGCAAGGATGAGCATTTGAGTGCCCAGCAAGTAATAGCAATTATAAATATAAATTTGAAAGAAATAAATGTTTTTCTTTATGCGACACTTCTACAATGAATCAACAATTTGTGAAGTAAACTGAACCAATAATAATAACATAACAATTCTATATCAAATTTTTGAAACTACGTATTGACTATATATATAGGGTAGTCGACAAACTATGAACATTATTACCTATTCTCGAAAAGGTTAAACAGAACTTCATCTACAAACCGTCATAACTTACGGGCGCGAGGGTGTACATCCCATGGGCCCTGTATTGATCAATACTACATGCAAGAACGATATTATCGTTCATCTTTTCCACCTTGGGCGCATAAAAGTTTTCCCATATTCGGGATGTTCATACTTAGTCAGGAATCCAAACCAAAGAAATTTGATTAGATACAATAAAGTTTTATCATGTCCAACGATATTTCTAAATTTGTGTCTAGCTAGGTCAAATAGCTTAGACGACTTTTTATTAAGGTATACATAATAGAAATAAATAAGTATGTATCAACATGTGATTAAATACAATGATTATCCAAGTGAGGACACTTGTATAACCATATTTAGAAATTAACGATCATAATATTATACAATAATATTGTACTTGTAAGACCCCAGCTTTTTATAAATAATATTGAATTTTCCTCCAATTATTATTTTGAATAATAAGGTGTTAATTTGATATAATATTTTGGTTATGGGTGAAATGTGTAAATTTTATAAAATAAGCAAGTGGTTATAAAATAATCATTATTGTCGGGGAATATTCGTTTGGTCGTGGAATATTCTTTTTGTCGGGAATATCCGTACGACGACGCAGTCATTTGTGGGCCCCATAACGGAATAACTGTCGGATGAAGAAAACGACAAAATATGAGTTTTTATGAATAACGACGTAATTGTTACCGTTAACACTGTTGGGTTACCTGGTGGTTAAAATACAGTAATATGCGTGGTTGCACAAAGAGTACACTGAGTATTACGCATGCATTGTTGAATTATTGATTCGTAGTAAGTAAGAAGTTACTCAATAATTGTTACGTGAATTCTTGCTCAATATTTTATTTTATTGATTCAATAATTATTGCGTTGATAGTTTATATTATTGTTGTTTCAATAATTATCATTGCATGATATTTCATTATCGATTAATAATTCATATTATTTGAATAATATTATTAGATAGCATTATTGGCAATGTCTAAAAGTTCACATCGAGGAGAGGTTTGGTCACCTAATTGCGGGCGATGAGAGAAATCCTTATCGGAAAGCCCCCTTTTTCCTGGAAACGATCTGGTTGTCATAATTGTGATTATGTAATATTATTTGTGAATAATTAATTATTGATTCATATGATAAGGAAATATTCATTTGATGTGGATATAAATGATGGATTTATTTATGTGGTTATAAAAGAAGGAATTAATATTGAGGTATTTTATCAGTATTTTGTCGGATTGGAGGTATTAAAAACTCAAATCGGTGTTCTTAAAGCTTTATTCTATGGGTTATAATTTTAATCCGACCATTGGATCGTTGTAATTTTTGGATATGTTATACATATATGAGTTGAGTATATGTCCACAAATTTTGAACCGTTGAAAATTAACGTATGATTTGTTATGAATTTTAAAAGGTGTTGAAACGGTGTTTAAAATTATCCGTTTGTGGATTTCGGATATTTTCGGTCTTGAATTTGGAAAAACTTTCTTCTACAAAGTTGTAGAGAATTCGATTTCGTGTGGAATGGACATAAAATTCGTATTTTTCTGATAAATGGGCTATTTTCTATGAATTGTTGAAATTTCGATAAATAAAATGATTTTTATTAAAAATGGGGTGGGACCCACTTTGGTTGGTGTTAATAACATGTGGGCTGCTGAAATTTTCAGAATTGAGGGGCTGGAGATTTTCAAAGAGCATGCGTAGAGAATTTGTTAATTAAATAATATTATTTTATTATTTAGTCTCCTATGGCGTTCTAGCATTTTCCTATAAATAGACGCTTAGGTTAGAATTGAAAATCACACTAGAAACAAGTTTTCTTTCTCTCTAGATTATCGAGCATATTTTCGTTAGTATTTTGATACTTTGAGAGTTTTTGTTCTAAGATAAGTTTCCTTCTACTTTCTATCCGATATATTAGATCGGCACTGTTATTTTGAGGTAAGGGATGTTATTTTCTTCTTAAATGATATTATTTTCTTCAATATCATTATCTTAAAATATTGGTGAACTTTTAATCAAATTTGGAACTTTTGTGTGTCTCTGAGTTACTATTCACGTTATCGACACTATTCACGTATACAACACTATTCACGAATACGACACTATTCACCGAAAAATAAAAAATTTCTTTTTTGTCCAAGATGTCTATTTTGGCTACTATCTTTGATTGTATCCATGTTTTGGTCGTTATTTTTGAATTCTGCTTCAAAATTGGTTATTATGAAGTATTAGTGATCTTGGATATACTATAACATGAATCCCTAATACTTGTCCTTCTGTCTCACTGGATTCGTTCTCTAAAATGTTTTTCATCATCCTCAGTCCTTAATGATGATATATTAACTGATGAATATCTTTGGCCTGTAGTGCAAAGATGAATGATATATTAACTGATGAATATCTTTGGCCCGTAGTGCAAAGATGAACAGGTGTTGAGATGAACATGACCAACTGGTGATACAAATGAATAACTTTGGCTTGTAGTGCAAAGATGAATATTTGATTAAAGATGTCTATTGATTGTTGTTACAGGGATAAAATATTGATGATGGACTTTTAAATCTTAGAAGATAGTAAAAACTCATTCTCTACTTGACTCTTCTAATGGATTGCTGTTTCCGCTGCAGAATATTGATCTAAAACTTGTTGTCTATTATATTCTATCAGATTTTTCCCTGTTGAGGACTAATGATAATTTGTTGTATATTATCTTAGTCATAATATTCTTTACTAGGCTAGTTAAGCTCACCCTTTTCCTTTTTGTTCCATTTTTCTTCTCAGGAGGTGAGAACATAGCAGGATCTAGTCGGGGTACGGAGTGATGGTTCTAGAAAGTTGTTGTAGTAGTCCTCATTATTTTTGTAAAATAGTGTATGAATAATTGTAATGAGGACTTATTTGAGTGTGGATATTGTCTAGAAGACAATATTTGTATTTAAACTCACAGTATGTGTTGTCGTATTTTGCACGACAATTGTATTATTGAAGTTGTAGTTTACTTTCTGTACCATGTATTTGGCGACTCAGAATGGGTGTTGTATACCTATTTGGCGGCGTCATAGTTGGTATCAAAGCTCAGGGATATGGTCTCTGGTGGAGATCGGGGAATAAAACTAGGAGGGGAGAGATGAGTAAATCCTTCGCTAGTGTGTCCTATCTAAGCTTATTTGTTGGTCGGTCATAATATAGGAATATTATGTGATATGTTAATTTGTTTAATTAACCCTTGTTTTATGGCAGTATTTAAGAATGTCTGCTGAGAACGTTAACAATGGAGTGTATGAGACTGTGGAACAACCTTTAGTCACAAACCAGGAGAACATGCAACAGGAAGACAATATTCCTCCTGTAAACAACACTACCGAGCAAACAATGAATGATGGAATGTTTAGGAGCTTTTTGCAATTCATACAAAATCAGACGAGGGAGACTCGTGTACAAAATACGGGTGGAAATGATAGAAACGCGCGGTTTGTCACGGCCAAGCAGTTCAAAGAGTTGGGACCACTAGAATTCTTTGGAAAGCCGGATTCGATCAAGGCAGAAACGTGGGTGAAGTAAATTACCAAGATATTCGATGTCTTGGGATTCACGGAGGAACAGAAGGTTCCATTTGCCACCTTTATGTTCTCTGGTGAAGTAGATTACTGGTGGGAATCTGTGAAGCGTACCGAGCCAGCCGCAGTCAATATGTCTTGGGAAAGATTTCAGAAACTTTTCAATGACAAGTACTTTCCTGAAAGTATTCATCATATGAAGGAGGTAGAGTTTATTAGATTGAATAGAAACAACATGGCCATTGTGTCTCAAAGACGAGGCGAAGTTCATGAGTTATCCGTGTTTGCCTCATTTGGTTGAGAATGAGGAACGAATGACACGGATGTTTCTGAGAGGTCTAAAACCCGAGATTCGTCAATACCTTATCTCTCATAAATTTTCTCTCAGATTCGGATGTTGTCAATGGGCTCAATTATTAGAGCGAGATAGTAAGTATGTTCAACCGAGGGACCACAACTGTGGTCATATGGGTGATGTGCGATCATCAAAGCGATGATAACTAGCGAGGAGGGAAAAATACTAACAAAAGTGGTAACCACTCTGGTGGTAATCGTGGCCATGATAATAGGAGAGGTGAGTCAAGTGGAAATTTCAAGAAGAGAAGATTTAACGATGACGGAAAGACGTTTACGGCGAAGACCAAAGACCAAAGACCAAAGAACAAATTCTAGGGGAGGAGAACGACTGCCAGTTAGATGCTACAGATGCAGAGAGGATGGACATATAAGTCCAAACTGTTCACAGCCTTCCAAGGTATGCTATAATTATGGAAAGGAAGGTCACATTGCTCAATTTTGTCCTATAGCGAAATCAAGTCCAGCTGGGATGGTGGCACCAAAGGCGGATACGGACAAAACAAAGTCGGCGGTTTCTGGAAGAGCGTTTGTCGTGACTGCCCAAAACGCGAGGAACCCGAACAAAGGTATCACGGGTTAGTTAATTATAAATTCTTGCAAAGTCTATACCTTATGAGATACGGTTCTACCCATTCTTTTATCTCTCCTACTTGTGCTCAACGTTTAAACTTGACTCCAGAGAAATTAGACTTTGACTTATCTGTGGAGACTCTGTTAGGAGAAACTTTTATCATATCCACTATTTATAAATCTTGTTTGATCCAAGTGGGTATAATCAGATTACCTGTTGATCTTATCTCTTTAAAGATACTTGCTTTTGATGTGATTTTAGGAATTGATTGGTTAACCACTCATCATGCCAATATTGATTGTTTTCGTAAGGTTGTTAATTTTCATATTCCTAACCAACCTGTTATGCAAATTCAAGTAACCAAACCATTAAAGTCAAACACTTTCATATCAAGCCATAAAGCCATTTGTTTATTGATAAACGGATGTCAAGCTTTCTTAGCCCATTTCATGGATTTAAAAAAAAATCAGATTTGAATGATATTTATGTTGTTAGTGAATTTTCTGACGTATTTCCTGAAGAATTTCCTGGCATACCCCCACAACGTGATATTGAATTTTGTATCAACTTTGAACCCGGTACAAAACCCATTTAAAATCTCATATCGAATGGCTTCTATTGAACTTCAGGAGTTAAAAACCCAACTATAGAAGTTGGTACCCGAGCCTCTATCTGGTGACTTCCTTTGTGGAATGCACCAAAGACAGACTCTCCGTAGGGGACTCTATATTTGTGTGGTGATAAAACGATAGGTGCCATTGTGACGTGTTATCCAAGATGGGGATATGAGTCACAGTTGAGAGCAACCTAAGTCAGTAATCAAAATATCTAGCTTTCTGGGCTTAGCTGGTTACTATCGGAGATTCGTGGAAGGATTTTCTCAAATCACTACTCCGTTAACTTAGCTGACTCGAAAAGATACAAAATTCGTATGGAGCGAGGAATGCGAGAAGATTTTCCAAGAACTCAAGAGGTGACTCATTTCGGCACCTATTCTGACCATACCATCCTGGAAAAGCGAACGTGATAGCTGACACATTGAGTAGAAGATCGTACGCGAGTAAGAGTGCGATATTATTGAACACAAAGACCTATTTTGTATAATTTACAAATGATAAAGATAGAGTTAAAGACTCTAGGGACCCACATGATGATATACGAGTAGAAACGACTTTAATCGATAACGTTAAAGCCGCTCAAGCTACACACTGGAGCTGATAAATATAAAGAGAAGGTGCAAGAAGGCGTTTTCTAGAAGTAAGAGTCGATAAAGAGAAGAAAGCTCAAACCTTCGATTTATTTTAAATCCTCGATCGAGTAGAAACTGTGGCCTATAGACTCGCCTTAACGCTAAGTATGTCACATGTTCATAACGTTTTTCACGTATCGATGTTACGTAAATATGTGGACGACCCGAATCATATTATTGCGTTAGAACCAGACGAGATAGCTGAAGATTTAACGTACGAGGAGGTACCTGTCAATAACTTGGATAGGAAAAGAGCATGTCCTACGCACAAAGGTTATACCACAAGTTAAGGTTTTGTGGAGGAACCATGCTATTGAAGAAATGACCTGGGAGTTGGAATTGGAAATGAAAGCGAGGTACCTCACCGTCGAAACACTGTGTGCGTGACGTCGATTTCGAGGATGAAATTTCATAAGGAGGGGAGGTTGTAAGACCCCAGCTTTTTATAAATAATATTGAATTTTCCTCCGATTATTATTTTGAAATAATAAGGTGTTAATTTGATATAATGTTTTGGTTATGGGTGAAATGTGCAAATTTTATAAAATAAGCAAGTGGTTATAAAATAATCATTGTTGTCGGGGAATATTCGTTTGGTCGTGGAATATTCTTTTTGTCGAGAATATTCATACGACGATGCAGTCATTTGTGGGCCCCATAACGGAATAACTGTCAGATGAAGAAAACGACAAAGTATGAGTTTTTATGAATAACAGCGTAATTATTACCGTTAACATTATTGGGTTACCTGGTGGTTAAAATACAGTAATATGCGTGGTTGCACAGTAGTACACGGTATTGCACAGTATTGTTGAATTATTGATTCGTAAGTAAGAAGACACTACTCAATAATTGTTACAGTAGTTACTGTTCAATATTTTATTTTATTGATTCAATAATTGTTGCGTTGATAGTTTATATTGTTGTTGTTTCAATAATTGTCATTGCACAGTATTTCCCATTATCAGATCAATAATTCATATTATTTGAATAATATAATTAGATAGCATTATTGGCAATGTCTAGAAAGTTCTGTCAAGGAGAGGTTTGGTCACCTAATTGCGGCGTCAAGAAGGAGAAATCCTTATTGAAAGCCCCTATTTCTCGAACTACTGGTCATTATCATAATTGTGATTATGTAATATTATTTGTGAATAATTAATTATTGATTCATATGATAAGGAAATATTCATTTGATGTGGATATAAATGATGGATTTATTTATGTGGTTATAAAAGAAGGAATTAATATTGAGGTGTTTTATCAGTATTTTGTCGGATTGGAGGTATTAAAAACTCAAATCAGTGTTCTTAAAGCTTTATTCCGTGGGTTATAATTTTAATCCGACCGTTGGATCGTTGTGATTTTTTGATATGTTATACATATATGAGTTGAGTATATGTCCACAAATTTTGAACCGTTGAAAATTAACGCATGATTTGTTATGAATTTTAAAAGGTGTTGAAACGGTGTTTAAAATTATCCGTTTGTGGATTTCGGATATTTTAGGTCTGGAATTTGGAAAAACTTTCTTCTATAAAGTTGTAGAGAATTCGATTTCGTGTGGAATGGACATAAAATTCGTAATTTTCTGATAAACGGGCTATTTTCTATAAATTGTTGAAGTTTCGGTAAATAAAATAATTTTTATTAAAAATGGGGTGGGACCCACTTTGGTTGGTGTTAATAACACGTGGGCTGCTGAAAGTTTCAGAATTGAGGGGCTGGAGATTTTCAAAGAGCTTGCGCAGAGAATTTGTTAATTAAATAATATTATTTTATTATTTAGTCTCCTATGGCGTTCTAGCATTTTCCTATAAATAAACGCTTAGGTTAGAATTGAAAATCACACCAGAAATAAGTTTTCTTTCTCTCTAGATTATCGAGCGTATTTTTGTGAGTATTTTGATATTTTGAGAGTTGTTGTTCGGTACAAGTTTTCTTCGGCTTTCTATCCGATATTTCGATTAGAAGTACCGTTACTTTGAGGTAAGTGATGTTATTTTCTTCTTAAATGATATTATTTTCTTCAATATCATTATGACGAAATATTGGTGAACTTTTTAATCAAATTTGGAACTTTTTGTGTCGGGGTTACTATTCACGTATACGACACTATTCACGTATAAGTCACTATTCACGAATACGGCACTATTCACCGAAAAATAAAAATTTTCCTCTTTGTCCAAGATGTCTATTTTGGCTACTATCTTTGATTATATCAATGTTTTGGTTGTTATTTTTGAATTCTGCTTCAAAATTAGTTATTATGAAGTATTAGTGATCTTGGATATACTATAACACGAATCCCTAATACTTGTCCTTCAGTCTCACCGGATTCGTGTTTCTAAAATGTTTTCATCATCCTCACCCTTAATGATGATATATTAATCGATGAATATCTTTGGCCCAGAGTGCAAAGATGAATGATATATTAACTGATGAATATCTTTAGCCCGTAGTGCAAAGATGAACAGGTGTTGAGATGAACATGACCAACTGGTGATACAAATGAATATCTTTGGCCTGTAGTGCAAAGATGAATATTTGATTAAAGATGTATATTGATTGTTGTTACAGAGATAAAATATTGATGATGGACTTTTAAATCTTAGAAGATAGTAGAACTCATTCTCTACTTGACTCTTCTAATGGATTGATGTTTTCACTGCAGAATATTGATCTAAAACTTGTTGTCTATTATATTCTATCAGATTTTTCCCTGTTGAGGACTACTGATAATTTGTTTTATATTATCTTAGTCATAATATTCTTTACTGGGCTAGTTGAGCTCACCCTTTTCCTTTTTGTTCCATTTTTCTTCTCAGGAGGTGAGAACATAGCAGGATCTAGTCGGGGTATGAAGTGATGGTTTTAGAAAGTTGTTGTAGTAGTCCTCACTATTTTTGTAAAATAGTGTATGAATAATTTTAATGAGGAATTATTTGAGTGTGGATATTGTTTAGAAGACAATATTTGTATTTAAACTCACAGTATGTGTTGTCGTATTTTGCACAACAATTGTATTATTGAAGTTATAGTTTGCTTTCTGTACCATGTATTTGGCGACTCAGAATGGGTGTTGTATAGCTATTTGGGGGCGCCACAAATGGTATCAAAGCTTAGGGATATGGTCTCTGGCGAGATCGGGAATAGAACTAGGAGGAGAGATGAGTAAATCCTTCGCTAGTGTGTCCTATCTAAGCTTATTTGTTGGTCTGTCATAATATAGGAATATTATGTGATATGTTAATTTGTTTAATTAACCCTTGTTTTATGGCAGTATTTAAGAATATCTACTGATAACGTTAACAATGGAGTGTATGAGAGTGTGGAACAACCTTTAGTCACAAACCAGGAGAACGTGCAATAGAAAGACAATATTCCTCCTATAAACAACACTACCGAGCAAACAATGAATGATGGAATGTTTAGGAGCTTTTTACAGTTCATGCAAAATCAGACGAGGAAGACTCGTGTAAAAAATACGGGTGGAAATGATAGCAACGTGCGGTTTGTCACGGCCAAGCAGTTCAAAGAGCTTGGACCACCAGAATTCTTTGGAAAGCTGGATTCGATCAAGGCAGAAATGTGGGTAAAGCAAATTACCAAGATATTGGATGTCTTGGGATTCACGGAGGAACAGAAGGTTCCATTTGCCACCTTTATGTTCCGTGGTGAAGCAGATTACTGGTGGAAATCTGTGAAGCGTACCGAGCCAGCCGCACTCAACATGTCTTGGGAAAGATTTCAGAAACTGTTCAATGACAAGTACTTTCCTGAAAGTATTCATCATATGAAGGAGGTAGAGTTTATTAGACTGGAATAGAACAACATGACGGTGTCTTAGTACGAGGCGAAGTTCACGGAGTTATCCAGGTTTGCACCTCATTTGGTAGAGAATGAGGAACGTATGACGCGGATGTTTCTGAGAGGTCTAAAACCCGAGATTCGTCAATACCTTATCTCTCATAAATGTTCTCTATATTCAGATGTTGTCAACGGGGCTCAATTATTTTCTCTCAAAAATTTTCTCTGTATTTATGTTTTCTCTCATAAATTTATTTAATACATTTATTAAATAACTTAATTATCATTAATATTAATTTATTAATGAAGTTCATCACAAAATATTAAAAGTCATTAAAAATAATTTAAAACATTTTTATATACCATAATATAATTTCAAATGATTTTTCAAGTTTTAAAATCATTTTTAAATAATTTATTTAATATAACAATTAAATAAATTAAATACCTTTGATATTCCAAAATATTAAATATTTATGAAATATATCCAAAATTATTAAAAACTAATTTTCGGCCTTTAAAATAATTTTTAATAATTTATTATGTATCTTAAATAATTTAAAACAATTTTTTTCTATTTATTTAATTAAAATAATTAATTTTCGAAAATATTTGTCGCTAAAGGGCCCTATAGCGATGAAACTGTCGCTATAGGTGTTCTTGGCCAAACCCAGAAACCCATGTCAGTTGCCGAGTCAGCTAGTTTGACCAACATTTTCCTCGTGATCTTAATGTATTTTGGTCAGCTTAAAGTATTTAGGTTGTAGTATAAATGTAATACTACCAATATCAATTGATATCATGGCCATAACACAACAGATCAGACAGTTATAAGACCTCAAATCTCTTGTCAGAGTTGATCTTCATTTCTGGGTTTTTTCAGAAATGAATTTCGATCATTAAATCTCACACTACAGGTCTGCTTTATATGATCTAATACTTTCAGTGTGTAAACGACATGCAAATGAAGAGGTCTAATACATAAAACACATACAATATCAACAGAATCGCTAGATACATGCCGGTCAAACCATGCCAGAAAAATCGCTCACGAAGGTTCTGGGTTTCCCAGAAACCTTCATAAAGTAAAATGGTCAACGTACTTTGACCAGGGTTAACTTCGATCCTGTTCATGTTCTGGGTAATATAAAGGTATGAATGTGTAGTTCTTATATCATATTACAACATCAAAACAACATCATGGACTAACTATCAAAGATAAGCAAGATCAAAGGCTTTAAAAGTGGCTGTTAGAAATTCTGAAAATCTGGAAATTTTTCTGGGTTGCCCAAAATTTTATTTTTGTGACCGGTCAACCCTGTTTGACCACTTATAACTTTTAATCTATAACAGATATGGACCTGATTCAAGTTCCATATCAAAGTACTCATGACATACTACAACTTCAAACATTTAAACAACAAAAATATATGACATCCAAAGATCTATGAGGTCTGACATTTAACTGTCAAACACAAAAACAAAAATTTCCAGATTTGCAAAAACACTAGATCTGAGCTTATAGATGTTATGGATCTAATATTTATCAACCCATATCACTTAATAACACTATAAACAACACATTTCAACACAAAATCATAACTTCTAACATAGCATACATGATCAGATTTTGGTTAGGGTTATACCTTTACTTTGGTCAATCTTGATCTTAGGGCTTCTGATTTGCTAGTGAAATTCATGGGGATTGGTATTGGGACTGATATGTTATAAGAATTTGTGGTTTGGGGAAAGAGAGCTTAAGTTGGGTGTTTGGTGATCAAATGAGATAATAATGGACATTATCTCTCTTTAATTCCTTGTATCACTTGATGCAATGTATTTGGCTTATAAGAATGGCAGATTTGTAGAGTTTGTAGCACATGGCTATACCTAGGGTTGGCCAACAACTACATATCTTGGCTAGATTTATAATCAAGCTTCAAGTATACAATAAGGGCAAAATGGTCTTTTGTCTTGAAAATTTAATGGCATATTGGTCATTTGGCAAACCCTTAGGGTTTGGCCCTTAGGATTTAACCCTAGGGTTTTGGCACAAAGATTTTGTAGGATTTTTAATTTGGGCTTTAAAAAAAAAATTTAAGTTTCTAAAAATACAAATTAAGGTTTCTTAATTGATTTAGGTTTTTAATTACCTAGTACTTTGTTGTGACGCTCCCAAAAATACCTATTCATCACCCATCTTGAGTCGCCAAATACATGGTACAGAATATAAATACAAACTTAATTATACAACCTTCGTGTAATATACGACAATACATAAACTAAGAGTTTTAATAGAAATATTGTCATCTAGACAATATCCACACTCAAAGGAGTCCTCATTACATTTATTGTCACACTAGTTAACAGAATAGTGAGGACTACTAATGCTATAATCTAGACCGTCATTCCTTTCCCCGACTCATCCCAGCTATATTCTCATTTCCTGAAGAGAACAGTGAAAGAAAGGGTGAGCTCAACTAGCCCAGTAAGAAATATTATGACTATGATAATGTAGAATAAATTATCAATAGTCTTCAACAATGGTAAACTAATAAAATACAATAGACATCAAGTTTAACTGCAGCGGAACAAGCAATCCATTAGAAGAGTCAAGTAGAGAATAAAATCTACTATCTTCATGGTATAAAATGTTTTCATCAATTTTTATCACGAGACTCGACAATAAATAAAACACATCATCTAATCATCCCTATACTACGGGCCAAGGATATTGATTAAATCATCAATGGTCATGACTATACTGAACAATCCCTGGTCATAATCATACCAAAAATTGTCCATCAATGCATTACAGGCCACTGAGGACTTTTATCATATCATTTATAACATTACAGGTCATACCGAATGATCCCTAGTCATAATCATACTAAGTCCATCTATGCACGTAAGCCAAAGATGACTTTCATTATAATATAAGCATGAGGATGATGACAATGACATAATAATTCAATAAAACAAGTTCAAGAATTAATTTATCTAGAAATTAATAACGTCCAAATTGTCAACATGATACTTCTTTGTGGAGTAAAATTCAAGAATGCTTAGAAGAATATTTTCATGAAAAGATACTGGATGAGGTGAAAATATCAAGGATATTCCACTAATTTCATAGAGTATAGAAGCCAAAACTTTAACCAACTGAGTATAATAGAGTATAAGAAACTACAATTGGATTTTCACTCGCTATGCAGTAATCCACGTATACAGATCATTTCCACAATTTAATAAAGAATGAATACAAAGGATCATTCACCATGCATGTGGTAATCCACATAGACAGGTTATTCCAATAGAATAATAAAAAATAGAATAATAGAAGGATTCACCATGTGTGCGATAGACTGCACAGACAGGTTATTCTCAACAGAATAATAAATAATAGAACCAAGTCCGGCGTAAACGCACAGACATGATATTCCGACAGAAGAATAAATAATGGAATAACAACAGAATTCACCATGCACGTGGTAATCCACATAGACAGGTTATTCCAACAGAATAATAAAGAATGGAATAATAGAAGGATTCACCATGCGTGCGATAGATCGCACGCATGAACGAGTTATTCCCAACGTAATAATAAATAATGGAACCAGTCCTGTAAACGCACGCACGGGATATTCTAACGAGAAGAATAAATAATGGAACCGTGTCCGACGTAAACGCACAAAGCAGGATATTCGACGAATAATAAAGAATGGAATAACAATGTAAATCATCATGCATGCGATGAGGCGCATGCAGACGGGTTATTCCGAGAATAATAAATAATGGAACCAGGTCCCACAGAACGCATTGCAGACGTGGATATTCCGACATAATAATAATGAACGGAATAATAGAAAATTTTCACCATGTATGCGATACTTCGCATAAACAGGTTATTCCAACATAATAATAAAGAATGGAATACAGAAGAATTTCACCATGTATGCGGTACTTCGCATAACAGGTTATTCCAACATAATAATAAAGGAATGAATAACAGAAGTTCTCTTCATGAATAAGAAAGAAATAATACCCCTTACCTTAGAAGAACTGGATATTAGAAAAGTGAGGTAGCGTACTTCTCTTCTTCTTTCTCTCTATAATTTCTCTCTCTAGAGTTTCAGTGAATTCGTAAGAAAAAATGAAGGAATGAGCTTCTATTTATAGGAGAATGGACTGAATAGTAACTAATTCATGAACGGTCCAGATTGATTTACTTTTAAACGGATGGTCCATATTGATTTACTATTAAAACATAAAGCAACGGTCCATACTGATTTACTATTAAAACTTTAAACCAACGATCCATATTGATTCACTATTATAACTTTCCACCAGCGGTCCATATTGATTCACTATTATAACTTTCCACCAGCGGTCCATATTGATTCATTATTATAACTTCAACCAACGGTTTGAAAAATTAGCACATCTCCTCATGGAATAATATTGTACCCAAAAATGATTTGGACCGAAAACCAATATATTTTTCGGGTGAATAGTACCCCGTGAATAGTAACTCATGAATAGTAACTCGTGAATAGTATTCTGACACGAAAAGTGCCCCGAATACCCGATTGAACAATATAACCTCCAGACATCAATTATTATCGATATAAATATCGATTTCTACTAACACTAATAATTTCCACACAATGAAACTATCAATTTCATCTTTAATTAACACGAGCTTATTCATCATCAATAATATAACTCACAATATTTAACAACCAGGTCGTTCCCAGGAAAGAGGGGGCTTTCCAATAAGGATTTCTCCCTATTGGCGCGCAATTAGGTGACCAAACCTCTCCTTGACAGAACTTCTAGACATTGTAAATATTGCAATTTAGTAATATGAATAACTTTGTCGTCTCAATTATTGATTTAATAATATATCATATTATGCAGATGATACTGTGACAATAATCGAATCAATAATATGAGAGATATGATGCAGTAATTATTGTAGCAATAATTGAGTATAACTGAGTGACTTCTCACGTAAGCATCAATAACCAATATCGTGTGCTACTATGTAACCACGCGTATTACTATACTTTTACTACTGGGTAGTTCAACAATTTTAACGGTAACACTTCCGCCGTTGTTTTTATAAAAAGATAATTCTGTCATTTTCTTACTACGATAATACTTCTATTGTGGGATCCACCAATGATAGTGTCGTCGTACGAATATTTCTTGTTAAAACGAATATTCCCCGACCAATCGAATATTATATAACCACTTGCTTACTTTGCAAAATTTATAAATATTACCCACAACTATAACATTATATTATATCCAGACCATAATATTCAAAAATATAATTCGAGAGAAATTAATCTTTATTCATAAAAGTTGGGGTCTTACATTTGCTAACTAGGTTTCAGATCTACTAATTAGCATTAAACTTTTCAATTAACGATTAGGGTTTATAATTTACAATTTAGGGTTTAAAATTTAAATAATAAGGTTTCTAGAAATTAATATTTCTAAATATTAATTAGGGTTTACCTAATTAATCATAAAATTATATAATGCACAACATAAATCATATAACATAGTTATATAATAGTCTCAAACTCATAATTGAGTTTCAAATTAGGGTTTATAATTAGCAATTAGGGTTTATAATTAGAAATTAGGGTTTCTAATTACTAATTAGGGTTTCTAATAATTAGGTTTTTCCTAATTAAGGTTATAATCAATAACACATATCATTAATCACATAACACAATTACTTAACAGTCTCAAACTAATAATTGAGTTTCAAAAAGAGGGTTTAACACAGTATTGTGAAGGTGTTCTAACACTGTACCATAATTGACCAATTATCAATCTACACACATACAGTACATATTTATAGTGCTGAAATAAATATAATATTATATTATTATTCTCATCCCTTGATCAAAATCCAAAATTAGGATTTGGATTCTATAGTTGACTTATCTTTCATATATAACATTATTAATTAAGTTAAAATAATTAACTTAACTAATCTGAAATAAATTCATTTAATAAAATAAAATAATCATTTCTAATAATCATTTCATATATTATTTAAATAACATAAAATCATATTTTGGTGGAAAATAATTAATACAAACATTTTTACTATAAAATTAATTATTAGAAGAATATACCTTATAATAAGCAATAATTCTAAAATAAAATTATTTGTAATTATTCATGTAATAAATATATTTTATTTATCACATAAATACATACGCTTTATCTTGTACGTATCCTCACCTTTAAAATAATAATAATAAAAAAATTATACGCAAAATTTCTGATTTAATTATATAGAAAATATCGGGTTATTACATTTACCCTCCCTTATAAAGATTCCGTCCCCAGAATCACCGTTTTAAAACTTATACATACAAGGGTACATATCATACACAGTCATTGCAAGTAGATCTCTCATAATTGATCGAACCGATCTTTAACAATTCAGCATCAAGCTTATCTATCTGATTATACAGAAATTTGATTTCTAATAGAACTCAAATTCCTCCTTCAAAATTTCTTTTTAAAATAATTTACTATATATAAGAAAATAAAATTTGTTCGAATAATACCTGGAGTTGCATCCCCGGCTGCTACCGAATCCTGAACAGTCATGTTGAAGACTTTTGCGGTTGGTTCTGTTGATTTTTTTATTGAAGTTGGTCCCGTTGTCGCCAATGTCCTGCTGCCTTTCCCCGTATTCGCATTCCTTGCCTCCTTTCTCTGTCTTGGACAGTCTTTCACCTTATGATCCATTGATTCACAAATAAAACACTCACTATACATTTTTTTGGATTGGGGCAGTTGGGAGAGACATGTCCCTTCTGTCCACACTTATAACACACAAACTTACATTTAAGACACTCTCCCGAGTGATTCTTTCCGCAATTCCCACACTGCACAACTTATTTCTTTCCACCTCCTAACCTAATTTTGGTATTCCCGAAATTATCTCCTTTCTTTTTTCCAGTCCTATTACCACTACTCCCTTCTCTGGCTCTAGCTTGATTTGCCTTCCACCAAAAATTTGCCTCCACTTTCATCGTATAGGTGACAAAAGCTGTCTTTTGCCCCTCCGTTATCCTAGCTATCACGAACCATTCTACAGGGTCAGCTGGTTCTCTAAATCCTGGTAGTAGGAGCGCCTTGAAGTCCTTGAAGTTGGCTAATCGATTATCTGGCTGATTTTTCGCGGCTAGTATTCCATTCTGCATAGCTTGAGCGAGCATATTCGTAAAATTCCATATCGGGTCTGGTTGTTCTCCTGCATTGTTGACAGCTTCTTCTGCCCTTTGGTTTCATTTTCGTCTTGGCGGCATTATCTGATTAATCATAATTTATCTTTCACCGACTTACCCTCTATGTCTTAGGGTATACACATAACGCGAAATATTCTACTCAAATAATCATGTATTCAAAATATTAGATTTTGAAATTTTGGTTTATTGTATTAACCAGTGTTCCGATAAATAACTACTATCTTTATACTAACTTATTTCATTAATCCAACATATATTCATATTCATAGCACTTGACATACCAGAGGACATACTGCTTTAAGCATCCGCTATCCCTTTGTGACACAAAAGTTGGGATTCGCTGCCACAACTTATACAAAATATTACATTACAAAAACATATTTATCATATACGCATCATAGAATCATACATATTCAAGTAACACTAATACTACTTATTTCTTACACCTTCAATAAAGATCAATTGCTTAGTAATCTATCTATTCCCATTATCCTCAATAATCCATTCACACATAACTATTCCCAATTTGTCAAACCACACTCATGAGTTCAGGAACTTTCCACAATCATATGAGTTTAAGAACTTGTCCTAGTCAGACCTTTGGCGTCCATTCGCTAAGGGGTTCATAAACATTTCACATAATTATAAGTCATGAAATTATAATAATTATGAGTTTTAAGAACTCGAACTTAACCTTATATTCTCTAACTATACTCTATCTATCAGTTATACTATTGTTTCTGGGTCCGGTACTATATTTTCCAAAATAACCACCTCATTGAGGTAGCTTTCAATGTGAGCCTCTATTTCAGTTATTGGCTCAGTCATGGAGATCGACTCCTTCTTTATGATCTGAGGGTATCCTAATTCTTTTCTATCTGACATCTATACACATAAATTATCCTGATTAGCACATAATATATACAAACAACAAATAATAGTTTTATATAAGTTATCTTTTATTTTATTTTACGATGAATTTATTCAATTCATCTCCTTATAAACTCTTTATGAGTTATTTGTATTTTTAACGTTTCCCTCTGTCCTATGGTTATATCCTAAGGTCTATCCCACCTAAGGTTTCTAACCCTAAAGCTATGATACCATGTTGTAATGCCCCCAAATTCAGGTACTTGAAACCCGAACTCGGTGCTTTACGATACCATTTCTATGAGCGGAAATAATACTAATACTAATAACAATAATATAAATATCAAACTTAACTTACATTTATCAAATTCTAATCCCAAGTACGCAACCTTTACTACATTCATTACAATACATGATAATAATAAATATCATTGTCTTAATAAAGTTATACTATTACATAGAATACCATAACACTTATTCTGTTTGCTTTCCTTTTCCTTGTTTCTTGCCCGAATCTTCTGGTTGTTCACATTTAATTGAAAACATTTAAATTAAGCAAGGATGAACATTTGAGTGCCCAACAAGTAATAACAAGTATAAATATAGGCTGAAAGAAATAAATGTTTTCTTTGTACGACACTTCTACAACTAATCAACAGTTGTGAAGTAAACTGAACCAATAATAATAACATAACAATTTTATATCAAATTTTTAAAACTACGTATTGACTATATATATAGGGTAGTCGACAAACTATGAACATTGTTTTCTATTTTTGAAAAGGTTAAACAGAACTTCATCTACAAACCGTCATAACTTACGGGCGCGAGGGTGTACATCCCATGGGCCCTGTATTGATCAATACTGCATGCAAGAATGATATTATCGTTCATCTTTTTCTCCTTGGGTGCATAAAAGTTTTCCCATATTCGGGATGTTCATACTTAGTCGGGAATCCAAACTAAAGCAATTTGATTGGATACAATAAAGTTTTATCATGTTCAACGATATTTCTAAATCTGTGTCTAGCTAGGTCAAATCGCTTAGACGACTTTTTATTAAGGTATAATAGAAATAAATAAGTATGTATCAACATGTGATTAAATACAATGATTATCCAAGTGAGGACAATTGTATAACCATATTTAGAAATTAATTAACGAATAGAATATTATACAATAATACTGTACTAATAAATAATGATCGGATACATACTCGATAACAATAGGGTTATTATTCTGGCACAATAATAATAATATAATTCTGAAACTTTCTTACTTATATCCATTGCATAAAGTAAATACAAAGGTAGGATACTTGTCTGGTCTGCTGCTTACAATACGCAACTTAGTTTTATCTTTTATATAGCAACCTATCATTAATAAGATCATTTTATCGATTAGAATAACATATCGTAACACATAATACAACTTATTGCAGTCAACACATAACCTAATCACATTGTCACACATGTTTCACAATCATTGGATCACAAACAAACACATATACAGACAAATTATATAAGTCCAACTCAATTTCTGAAACATGTCGGCGTACTGACGGCTTTATCGGGTAGTTATCGAGTTTAAAACTCTATTCTGTCGGCGTACTGACTAACTTTATCGGAATCATTATTAAATAATTTAAATATTAAATAATTTTATTATCATTAATAATTAATTAATATTAAACTATTAATGAAACCATTGCGAAAATATCAAAGTTATTTATAATAACTTAACATATTTTTAAAATATTAATATCACCCTTAAATGATTTTTAAAACAATTAAAATCATTTTAAATAATTACCATTAATATTAAAATATTAATGTATTATTAATCGAAATATTAAAGTCATTAATTATAACTTAAAATATTTTAATAAAATCATTTTTAAACTATTTATTTAATATAATTATTAAATAAATTAAATATCATTAATATTAAATTATTTATTGAAATTATCCTTTAAATATTAAAAGTTATACTTTATAACTTAAAATATTTTTAAACTCTATATTTTTATTTAAAATGATTTTCTAATATTAAAATCATTTTAAAACTAATTTATTTAATATAAATATTAAATAAATCTAATATCATTAATATTAAAATATTAATAATTTTCATGAAAAAATATCAAAAGTTATATTTTATAACTTAAAATATTTTTATAACCCTTAAATCATTTTTATATAATTTTTAAATCATTAATGCTATTTTTCATAATTTATTTAACACATTTATTAAATAACTTAATTATCATTAATATTAATCTAGTAATGAAGTTCATCACAAAATATTAAAAGGCATTAAAAATAAATTAAAATATTTTCATATACCATAATATAATTTTAAATGATTTTTCATGTTTTAAAATTATTTTTAAATAATTTATTTAATATAATAATTAAATAAATTAAATACCTTTGATATTCCAAAAATATTAAATATTTATGAAGTATATCCAAAATTATTAAAAACTAATTTTTGGGCTTTGAAATAATTTTTAATAATTTATTATGTATCTTAAATAATTTAAAACTATTTTTTTCTATTTATTTAATTAAAATAATTAATTTCTGAAAATATTTGTCGCTAAAGGTCCCTATAGCGACAAAACTATCGCTATAGGTGTTCTTGAGCTGTTCTTGGCCAAAGCTAGAAACCCATGTCAGTTGCCGAGTCAGCTAGTTTGACCAACATTTTCCTCATGATCTTAATGTATTCTAGTCAGCTTAAAGTGTTTAGGTTGTAGTATAAATGTAATACTACCAATATCAATCGATATCATGGCCATAACACAACATATCAGAGAGTTATAACCCCTCAAATCTCTTGTCAGAGTTGTTCTTCATTTCTCGGTTTTTCCAGAAATGAAGAACAATTCATACTGCCTATTTTCGATCATTAAATCTCGCACTACAGGTCTGCTTTATGTGATCTAATACTTTTAGTGTCTAAACGACATACAAATGAAGAGATCTAATACATAAAACACATATAACATCAACAGAATCGCTAGATACATGCTGGTCAAACCATACCAAAAAAATCGCTCGTGAAGGTTCTGGGTTTCCCAAAAACCTTCATAAAGCAAAACGGTCAACGTACTTTGACCAGGGTTAACTTCGATCATGTTCATGTTCTGGGTAATATAAAGGTATGAATGTGTAGTTCTTATGTCATATTACAACATCAAAACAACATCATGTACTAACTATCAAAGATAAGCAAGATCAAAGGCTTTTAAAGTGGCTGTCAGAAATTCTGGAAATTTTTCTAGGTTGCCAAGAATTTTATTTTCGTGACCGGTCAACCCTGTTTGACCACTTATAACTTTTAATCTATAACAGATATGGATCTGATTCAAGTTCCATATAAAAGCACTCATGACATACTACAACTTCAAACATTTAAACAACAAAAATTCATGACAACCAAAGATCTATGAGGTCTGACATTTGACTGTCAGACACAAAAATAAAATTTTCCAGATTTGCAAAAACACTAGATCTGAGCTTATAGATGTTACGGATCTAACATCTATCAACCCAGATCACTTAATAACACTATAAACAACACATTTCAACACAAAATCATAACTTCTAACATAACATACATAATCAGATTTTGGTTTAGGGTTATACCTTTACTTTGGTCAATCTTGATCTTAGGGCTTCTGATTTGCTAGTGAAAATCATGGGGCTTGGTATTGGGACTGTTATGTTATAAGAATTTGTGGGTTTGGGGAAAGAGAGCTTAAGGTGGGTGTTTGGTGATCAAATGAGATAATAGTGGGCATTCTCTCTCTTTAATTCCTTATATCACTTGATGCAATGTATTTGGCTTATAAAAATGCCTGATTTGTAGAGTTTGTAGCACATGGCTATACCTAGGGTTGGACAACAACTACATATCTTGGCTAGATTTACAAGCAAGCTTCAATTATATAATAAGGGCAAAATGGTCTTTTGTCTTGAAAATTTAATGGCATCTTGGTAATTTGGCAAACTCTTAGGGTTTGACCCTTAGGGTTTGGCACAAAGATTTTGTAGGATTTCTAATTTGGGCTTTAAAATAAAAATTTTAGTTTCTACAAATACAAATTAAGGTTTCTTAATTGATTTAGGTTTTTAATTACCTCGTACTTTGCTAATTAGGTTTAAGATCTACTAATTAACATTAAACTTTTCAATTAGCGATTAGGATTTACAATTTACAATTTTGGATTTATAATTTAAATAATAAGGTTTCTAGAAATTAATATTTCTAAATATTAATTAGTGTTTACCTAATTAATCATAAAATTATATAATGCACAACATAAATCATATAACATAGTAATATTGTGACGCCCCAAAATAGGTATACATCACCTATTCTGAGTCGCCAAATACATAGTACAAAATACAAATACAATCTTAAATATACAACAAGAGAGCTGTGAGGTTTAATACAAACATTGTCTTCTAGACAATATCCACTCTCAGAATAAGTCCTCATTACATTTATTAACACACTATTGAGCGAATAGTGAGGACTACTAATACTATCATCTGAGGCCGTCACTCAGGTTCTCCGACTAGTCCCGGCTCGTTCTCATTTCACGAAGAGAACAATAAAAAAGAAAGGTGAGCTCTCAACTAGCCCGGAAGAAATATTATTACTAAGATAATGCAGAATAAATTATCAGTAGTCTTCAATAATGTTAAACTGATAAAATACAATAGACATCAAGTTTAACTGCAGCGGAACATGCAATCCATTAAAAGTGTCAAGTAGAGAATAAAATCTACTATATTTTATGATTTAAAAGGTTTTCATCACTTTTATCGCTGGGATTCAGCTTAATAAATAATTCACATCATCCATGTACTACGGCCAAGGATATTCATAAGTATCACAACCACAAATTATCCATGCACTACGGGCCAAGGATATTCGTGTATTCATCAATGGTCATGATCAGGCCAACAACTGTCCATCAATGCACTACGAGCCAATGAGGACTTTTACCACATCATTTGTAATATTACGGTCATGATTACACCGAATAATCCCTGGTCATAATCATACCAAGTCCATTTATGCACTACAGGCCACAGATGACTTTTAACAAAATATAAATATGAGGATGATGACAATGATATAAAAATTCAATAAAAACAAGTTCAAGAATTAATTTATTCAGGAACTAATAACGTCCAAATTGTGAACATGATACTTCTTTGTAGAGTAAAATTCAAGAATGCTCGTAAGAATATTTCCACGAAGAATCTTTGGATGAAGCGCAAATATCAAGGATATTCCACTAATTTCGGGAGTATAGAAGTCAAAACTTTAACCAACCGAGTATAATAAAGAATGGAATAACAAAAGAAATCACCATGCATGCGGTACTTGGCATGACAAAGTTATTCCAACGTAGAATAATAAATAACGGAACCGAATGTCAAGGCGTAACCTACGCACCGGCTGGATATTCCAACAAAATAATAAAGAATGGAATAACAACGAAATCACCATGCATGCGGTATTGCCGCGATAGACAAAAGTTATTCCAACGAGAATAATAAATAACGGAATCGAGTCCCACAGAAACGCACATTTAGGATATTCCAATGAATAATAATAAAGACCGAACCAGTCCGACGTAAAACGATGTAGGCGGGATATTCCAACGGAATAATAAAGACGGAACCAGTCCTTGTAAACGCATACGAGGCGACGGATGTTCCAACGAGAATAATAAAGAATGGAATAACAACGAAAATCACCAAGTATAGAGAAGACCGCGTATACAGGTTATTCCAACAGAATAATAAAGAATGGAATAACAGAAGTTCTCTTCATGAATATGAAAAAAATAATACCCCTTACCCTATAAAGAAACTTGCACTACTTTCAAAGCTTTCTTAAACGCTAAAGAAATACGCTCAAGATAGAAGAATAATTCTCTCTACAGTTTCTATCTCTAGAGTTTCAAAGAAATTAAGTAAGAAATAATGAAGGAATGAGCTTCTATTTATAGAAGAATGGACTGAATAGTAACCAATCCATGAATAGTCCAGATCAATTTACTTTAAACGGACGGTCCAGATTGGTTTACAATAAAATATAATATATTCTATTTATAATCTAATTAAACAAATAACTTTTAAAAAGATTTTACTATACAAACACTATGCATGCACTATGCATAATAAAATATAATATATTCTAATTATTATCTAATAAAATGAATAACTTTATAAAAGTATTCTGTTTTATATAAAAAGATTTTACTATTAGCCTAATAAAAGAAATAACTTTATAAAAGTATTCTGTTTTATATAAAAAGTTTTTCTGTTTTATTACATTAATACTAATAAAACAAAACTTCATCATCATTATTATTATTCACACTATTAACCGACCAGGTCGTTCCCAGGAAAGAGGGGGCTTTCCAATAAGGATTTCTCCCTATTGGCGCCCAATTAGGTGACCAAACCTCTCCTTGGCAGAACTTCTAGACATCGTTAATAATGTAAATAATAATATTAATAACTCTGTCATCTCAATTATTTATTATGTAAAAATATCGATAATAATTGAATAAAACTGAATGACTTCTCACGTAAGCATCAATAATCAATACCGTGTGCTACTATGCAACCACGTGTATTCCTGTACTTTTAACACCGGGTGTTTCAATAGTTAACGGTAAAACTTCCGCCATTATTTTCATAAAAAATATTTTTATGTCGCTTCTCAATCCGGCAATAATTCCGTTATGGGGTCCACCAATGATTGTGTGCCGTCGTCGCATTTAATATTTCGCTTAAAACGAATATTCCCCGACCAATCGAATATTATATAACAACTTCCGTACTTTGCAAAATTTATAAATATTACCCACAATTATAACATTATATCAAATTTATTCCAAAAATGATAATTATAGAAAATTCATCTTTATTCATAAAAGTTGGGGTCTTACATATATAATAGTCTTGAACTCATAATTGAGTTTCAAATTAGGGTTTATAATTAGCAATTAGGGTTTATAATTAGAAATTAGGTTTTTTAATTACTAATTAGGGTTTCTGATAATTAGGTTTTTCCTAATTAAGGTTATAATCAATAACACATATCATTAATCACATAACACAATTACTTAACAGTCTCAAACTCATAATTGAGTTTCAAAAATAGGGTTTAACACAGTATTGTTAAGGTTTTCTAACACTGTACCATAATTGACCAATTATGAATCTACACACATATAGTACATATTTATAGTACTGAAATAAATATAATATTATATTATTATTCCCATCCCTTGATCAAAATTCAAAATTAGGGTTTGGATTCCATATCTGACTTATCTTTCATATATAACATTATTAATTAAGTTAAAAATAATTAACTTAACTAATTTGAAATAAATTCATTTAATAAAATAAAATAATCATTTCTAATAATCATTTCATATATTATTTAAATAATATAAAATCATATTTTCATGAAAAATAATTAATAAAAATATTTTTACTATAAAATTAATTATTAGAAGAATATACCTTATAATAAGCAATAATTCTAAAATAAAATTATTTGTAATTATTCATGTAATAAATATATTTTTATTTATCAGGAACTAATAACGTCCAAATTGTGAACATGATACTTCTTTGTAGAGTAAAATTCAAGAATGCTCAGAAGAATATTTCCACGAAGAGATACTGGATGAAGCCCAAATATCAAGGATATTCCACTAATTTCAGGGAGTATAGAAGTCAAAACTTTAACCAACTGAGTATAATAAAGAATGGAATAACAAAAGAAATCACCATGCATGCGGTACTTCGATGTAGGCAGTTATTCCAACAGAATAATAAATAACGGAACGAAGTCGAAGCGTAATACGCACCGAAGCGTGATATTCCAATGAATAATAAAGAATGGAATAACAACAGAAATCACCATGCATGCGGTACTTAGATGTATGTTATTCCAATGTAATAATAAATAACGGAATCGAGTCCCATGTAAAACGCACATTTAGGATATTCAACGTAATAATAAAAATCGAATCAGTCCGGCAGAAAAGCATGCAGACGTGATATTCCAAAAGAATAATAAAGACGGAACCAGTCCGTAAAAAAGCGCATGCATGTGATGTTCCAATGTAATAATAAAGAATGGAATAACAAATGAAATCACCAAGTATAGGGAAGACCGCGTATACAGGTTATTCCAACAGAATAATAAAGAATGGAATAACAGAAGTTCTCTTCATGAATATGAAAAAAATAATACCCCTTACCTTATAAAGAAACTTGCACTACTTTCAAAGCTTTCTTAAACGCTAAAGAAATACGCTCAAGATAGAAGAATAATTCTCTCTACAGTTTCTCTCTCTAGAGTTTCAGTAAATTCGTAAGAAATAATGAAGGAATGAGCTTCTATTTATAGAAGAATGGACTGAATAGTAACCAATCCATGAATAGTCCAGATCAATTTACTTTAAACGGACGGTCCAGATTGGTTTACAATAAAATATAATATATTCTATTTATAATCTAATAAAACAAATAACTTTTAAAAAGATTTTACTATGCAAACACTATGCATGCACTATGCATAATAAAATATAATATATTCTAATTATTATCTAATAAAATGAATAACTTTATAAAAGTATTCTGTTTTATATAAAAAGATTTTACTATTAGCCTAATAAAAGAAATAACTTTATAAAAGTATTCTGTTTTATATAAAAAGTTTTTCTGTTTTATTACATTAATAATACTAATAAAACAAAACTTCATCATCATTATTATTATTCACACTATTAACCGACCAGGTCGTTCCCAGGAAAGAGGGGGCTTTTCAATAAGGATTTCTCCCTATTGGCGCCCAATTAGGTGACCAAACCTCTCCTTGGCAGAACTTCTAGACATCGTTAATAATGTAAATAATAATATTAATAACTCTGTCATCTCAATTATTGATTATGTAAAAATATCGATAATAATTGAATAAAACTGAATGACTTCTCACATAAGCATCAATAATCAATACCGTGTGCTACTATGCAACCACGTGTATTCCTGTACTTTTAACACCGGGTGTTTCAATAGTTAACGGTAAAACTTTCGTCGTTATTTTCATAAAAAATATTTTTGTCGTTTTCTCAATCCGACAATAATTCCGTTGTGGGGTCCACCAATGATTGTGCCGTCGTACGAATATTTCCTGTTTAAAATGAATATTCCCCGACCAATCGAATATTATATAACAACTTCCGTACTTTGCAAAATTTATAAATATTACCCACAATTATAACATTATATCAAATTTATTCCAAATATGTTAATTATAGAAAATTCATCTTTATTCATAAAAGTTGGGGTCTTACATATATAATAGTCTTGAACTCATAATTGAGTTTCAAATTAGGGTTTATAATTAGCAATTAGGGTTTATAATTAGAAATTAGGTTTTTTAATTACTAATTAGGGTTTCTGATAATTAGGTTTTTCCTAATTAAGGTTATAATCAATAACACATATCATTAATCACATAACACAATTACTTAAGAGTCTCAAACTCATAATTGAGTTTCAAAAATAGGGTTTAACACAAGATTGTTAAGGTTTTCTAACACTGCACCATAATTGACCAATTATGAATCTACACACATATAAGACATATTTATAAGATCAAAATAAATATAATATTATATTATTATTCCCATCCCTTGATCAAAATTCAAAATTAGGGTTTGGATTCCATATCCTGACTTATCTTTCATATATAACATTATTAATTAAGTTAAAATAATTAACTTAACTAATTTGAAATAAATTCATTTAATAAAATAAAATAATCATTTCTAATAATCATTTCATATATTATTTAAATAATATAAAATCATATTTTCATGAAAATAATTAATAAAAATATTTTTACTATAAAATTAATTATTAGAAGAATATACCTTATAATAAGCAATAATTCTAAAATAAAATTATTTGTAATTATTCATGTAATAAATATATTTTTATTTATCACATAAATACATACGCTTTATCTTGTACATATCCTCACCTTTAAAATTATATATATATATATATATATATATGAAAAATTCCTGATTTAATTATACAGAAAATATATATCGGGTTATTACAGAGGCTGACCAGTATCTTTGTGTACACTTCATCAATTCCTTCTTTGTTTGGCAAACACTACGATCCTGATTGCTTTCAAGATCATCGTCTTGTATTTTCTTGACAGCTACTGTACTAGCTGACTTTCCTTAGTCAGTTACTGAAGTTTTCTTCTGATCAACTTGTGGAAGACTTCATCTTGAATGGCTTCACAACTCAATCTAGATGTTGATCGAGTTGGTGCTTAGATCTTCTGTTAGCTTACATGCCATTTGTTGAGTGCTCTCTGGTTTCCTTTAGGTGGGATCGCTACAAGAAATCACACAAAAAATGACGCTAAAATTTGTCACATTATAAAATTCATTTTTCGTCACTAAAACATTTGGTGACGATTGTTAATCGTCACAGAGACCGTCACCGTATGAGCGTGGTATTAGGTATATTTGACAATATTTGATGTCGTCACTAAATGCTTTAACTTATGGTGACGATCTACATCATTGTCACCATAATTAATTACTTTTAGTGACGTTAATAGCGTCACTATTCGTCACTCTATATTATGTTTGACATCAAAACTTGGTGCATTAAATGAAAAAAAACTTTTTTCGTCATTATATGATATTATTTTAGTGACGAAAAATATGTTACTCTATTTAAATCATCTAATTTTAATGACGACAATATTGTCATATTTATGATTATTCTTTCGTCATGTTATTGTGTTTATCGTCACCAAAAATAATAAAATAAATGACAACAGAACAATTCGTCACCTGATACTATATTTAACATGACAATTATGTCGTTACCATTTCATAATTTAAATAATATTACAAAATAATTTGTCACCAAAGAGTTACTTTCTGGGACACATTTTTCAATGTCACTAATTGGATACTTATGGTGACCATACATCTCGTTACAAAAAGATTTATTAATAGTGACAATTATTTGTTATGACTAAATAAAAAACTAAATATAAAATTATAGATCTAGAAATAAGAAAAAAGATTACACCAATAATATTTAACCAAAATGATTGTAATGATAAAAAAACACCAATAATAGAATAACTAAATTTCCATTTTCCATAATATTTAACCAAAATAGAAAAATTAGAATCTAAAGTATCATCCATTCTACTTAACATCAATAATTTATCAAGTATAACATTCTAAACAAAATATTAACTTTTTAAATATGACCAAAAGTTCAAAAGTTTTGAACGTCGAAAAGCTGATCAGGAATTATTTTCAGCTCTTTCTGTCCCTAGGCTAGTGTTGCCTTAATCAACCATAGGAATTCTAGATTGTTTGCCAACTTGTTCTGAATTCCTGAGTTGTACAGTTCTGTCTCCTGTACTTATCTTCATAATTGTTCCTACAACCAAAAAACATAAAATACTGATAAATAACCACAAAACATGAGACCCTTAAAGAAACTATTTAGAAGCGAAACCCAAAGACGAAAGAGAGGTTCAAAAATTTCTATAGATTCAAAGAGTAAGTTCATATTTTCTAACAATTTAAAGGTAAAAAGAGTGCAGAACTGCGTTGGAACTCAAGATATCTTAAAGGTGAAAAATTCAATGCCGAACAGCGATGGAACTCTAATAGTCCAATACAACAGCCGTAGAAGCAGTAATCACCAATTCAAAAGCATTAATAACAAAGATATTCAGATGAAAAAATTGCATCCCCAATTCAATAGCAACAATCAAGGCGTTCAGGTGAGCATTTACCGTTTCAAATGTTGCAACAACGACAACAACCAGCAAAGCACTCAGCATCAGGCTCAGTTGTCATAACCACTCAATAGGAGACTTTTGATCCTATTTTGGCACCATTGCCACTACGCCCTATATCATCAAAGGCCACGCCAAACACCAATAATACAATGCATTCTAAATGCCTTGTTGTGAAAATTTACATGCAAGTTTTTAAAACAAATTAGTTTTTAAAACAAATTTTTCTGGTTTCTGGCCAGTTTTTTGATGGTCTGCAATTTTCAATCACCAGAGGTTCTTCACTGGTAAGTTTTGAGTACTGAAGAATTCTTTCAACTCAAATCATTTTAATTTCTGCATTGCATATATTCCAAATAACTGATGCTTGCTAAACATTTAAATTGATTCCATATGTGACTGCCAACCCTACAATGCCTGTAGAATATTCATCCATCCTGATTAGTGTGCCTTCAATCTGCCAAATAAGAATGACATATTAATTCTATTAGCTAAAAAATGTACTCATCCAACTCTCCTGAAAGAAACTCATAAGAAAAAAGAGATTGATATTTGAGATATTAAGGAAATAATCTAAAAACATGTCAAGAATGAGAAATAAGCTGAATCCGAATGCATTACCATCATTCTAGCATAAGCAGATCCGATACGTCCAGCCCCAATCACACCAACAGTATGTCATTTAAGAAAATTTCTGACAAACCTATAAGAACATATATAGAAGTCCAATCACACAATTGAACTCAACAAGAACTAATCAAGTGAACATAATGGTAACTAGCGGTGCTCATACAAATGAGGAAGTCATCCATCATATAAGCCAACCCTCATGAACTCATCTGCTTCCACAATTCTTCTAGTTGCTGCCACAGAAAGTGATGTTGCAAGCTCTGCTGTTGTCTCAGTGAGCATACCATAGACATATAGCCACTAAGTTATGTCTTAATATATACATCTATATACTTATTTGATCACACAATGCCCAGAATTATACTTATCCACAGAACCAAAATTACCAAGAATAGTACATGTTTATGCAAAAATGTACAACCGCTACTAGAAAATCGACCTATAGCGACAGTCGCTGACCGTCGCTATAGGCCTAAAGACCGTCGCTATAGAATTTAGCGACCGTCGCCGACCGTCACCATAGAAGCCGTCGGTAAACTCTATAGCGACGGTCCTTAAGCCTATAGCAACGGTCAGCGACCGTTGCTATAGACTTTTTAGATTTCAAAAGAATAATAATTAATAATGTACATTTATTCAACAAACACAAGTACACTATAAAATAAAACATAAAAACTATTATATACATCATTTAAAATCATTCAACAATACCGATGATGTTACTAAATCATCAACTAGTCGACAAATCATGGAAGGGCACTTCATGATACTTGGAAATGGGTCTATATAATTTAATGCCTCCATAGTTATTTTATCTGTAGTGAGGAAGTAACTGCAGAACAAATTGATTAGCCCTCCTACTGGAACCACTGAAGTGTTAAAATATTCCTCTAACGTTGGCTTGTATCCTTCATGAAACATCTTTGTTTCCCGCATATATGCTAGACACGAATATGCCCACTGTACAAATTTTAATCCAAGATTATTAAAAAAATATAATACATGATCAAATATATAGTTGAATAATGCATATTAAAATGATCATTACTTGTATAATTACCTGTTTACTTAAATATGGGATGATGTTAAAGGCGAACTCTTTCAATGTCCAATAGCCAATCTCATTTGACGTATTAAACATTGCAACTACAACTATTCTTATATTGTAAGGGAGTTTATCAATTTCAGTGATATCCCATCTGAACATTTACAAAATTTAAAATTAAAAAGACGAGCAAAATTTGTGAGCCAATTTTAAAAACAAAAAATTCATCAATAATGCGCAAGAATTTATATCATTATACAAACCTGTCAACAAAATCTATGAAAAGTTCTAGTATAAACTTAGACCCCATGCAGAAAGATGCAAATTTGATATTGAAAAAAAAGAACAGTCACTTGTGATCTGTTAGGAATTAACGAGGTCAAGTGTCAAGCAGTTACATAGATGAATCACACTTTCCCGCACGTATCTAATGCACATTATCTTTCCCTTGTATCCCAAGAATTGAGTCTTTTCCTAGATTAGGATTACGGTATCCATTTTTACCTTATATTATGCGATTGCTGTCATTCCAATTTTTCCAATTCGAGATCGCACATTCTATATTTACGTATCATCCTAGTTATAAGTTTGTGCCAGCAAAAAAAACTAACAAAAATATTAAAAACTCGTGATAGTGTAAAATTTAAAGATAAATATACTTCTTATATGGGCAAGAAGTGGTCAAGCAGTCCAATAAAAATAATCAAATAAAATGAAACTTTTAATCTTTGTGCATAGATATTCTGATTATGTCCGGAGAGAGATAATTTGATTATAACACCAGTGTAGACCGCATAATGCTCGTCTAGAACTTCAACAAAAGCAATTTGGCAAGCAACAGAAAAACCTTGTAGCTATCTTTCAATTGCAACAAAACTAGGACTTTACAGTCATTTTAGTTCTTGAACCAATCAAATGTGACCCAAGGAATAATTAGTTAAGCATTTTCCGACTAGAATCTAAGCAACAAGTTTGAATACCAATGTATCAAACATAACTCCAAAACTTTAGATACTCTCACAAAAGTGAGGAAATTCTTACCCCTAATAGCGCTTGAATATTTTCAGCAGGATTATTCCCAGTGCTCTTCTCATACACAAGAAAGGCAAGCACAAAGAATGTAGTGTAAGTAACAGCATCAAACAAACCGCAAGCAAGCACAGCTGCAAGCCCCAACTTTGCAAAGACATGCATTCGTTTGGGCTTATTGTTCCTGACAAAACATGCATCAAAATTCAAAATCTCACATGGGTTTCTACAAAAATGACAATCCCAAAAAATATCATATGGGTTCACTAAATCTTTCCACATTGTATCATAAATTCCTCAAGAGACGAATAAAAGCTCACCCTCCAATTCTTCCAGAAATTTTGGCTATGCTGATTCTAGCACAAAAAGGAAAGATATAAGAATTATATTTTAAAGGAGTAATAATCAATAAAGAGAGAAAAACAAACCTCTAGTTCCTGATTTAGTTGAGGAAGATTTTCATCAGCTGAAGCTCCTGAGCTAATTGTCTTTCTTTGATGCAGAACACTTCACAGAAGCATATGATTTTAATTGTTGAATTGTTAAGTTGTTGAAATTGGGGATTTGTTGAGCTTATGGGGGAATTTTTTTATCATTAAAAATAAAAAAGTTTGCTAACCTCTTTTGTATAAACTGATTGCACTATATTGTAACAACTTAGCCATCTGAAGCAAATTGGGATCCATGTTTTGTTCTTTCTCATAAGAATGTATAACTGTTTGTGCCACTTTGGCACTCAAAAATTACAGTTTTTCAATTGAAGCAGCAGCAAATGTAATTCACAATAACAATAAACAAGTAGATCCCAAACTAAAAGAAATAATGAAAGAGAAAGGGCAATTGTTTCATTACAACCAGACCTCCTGTAGTTCCAGTATGGAATCCAAGGTTTTCTTTGATGAGGTAATGAGGTGCGAATATGATACACAAAGTTTTGTGACCACTTGATCGATGAGATATATTAGGAACTTTGCAACGCATATTAAAGATAACATCCATTCTTCTATTCGTAGTCTCATTTTTTGTGGACTTTTTATGCGCAAATTATTTTCTTGTGTACATTATATGTACAAGGGTAGTACCATCATCTTTGCACTTTCTTTACACTAGTAATCAAGGCACACACATGATTGTATCTACATTTTTCACTTTTTTAGAATTTAAATGTTAGTGGGAGAAATTATAGGTAGCATAATGTTTTCATTTAAAAGTATATCCGAAAAAGAGACACAAACTTACAGTGTTGCCAACAAAGAACACCACCGTCTTAATGGCGACATTGACATCAACATTGTTGTATCCCGAGCTATATTCTTTGAAAGCTTTTCTTCTTGCTTCTGTTTCAATGCAGAGAATAGTGTCTCCCCCAATCCTCGATCAACTTTAATCATCTCAATGTAAATAGTCCAATTTGTAGGTCTAGGCCTTTAAGCTCTGCACAATATCGTAGCTATGGAAAGTTAGTGTACCATGTTTAGATAACATGATATGAACACATTGTTGAAATAACAAAAATAACATAAGAAATTAAAAATATTTCATGTTTACAATTTGTTGCAACTTTTTAAAACTACTCCAAAGCTAACTAAATTAAAACTTAAAACTAATATGATGAACTTAGAATAAATATTTTCTCAAGAGTTCTCGTTGACTCCTTTAGAAAAAACAAGATGCTAATGAAAACTTCCAATGAAATCTTGAGATGATTTTTATACCCAAAAGTATAATGCATTTACATGATGTGATAAAAATTGATCTCAACTTAGTCCCTTCAATTTGAAAATACCAATATTGAACACAACAATATATTTGGATTTGAAGTAATGATTTATTTAGAGAAAATCATACCTCCATCTCTTTGAAATTTTGTGTCCCGAATGACCTTTCCTCCACAAAATACATTGAACAAGAAGGGCCATAAACAATGCTCCAAAGAATGGACCCCAAGTACTACACTGGGCATTATTCTTTTTACCATTAACTTCGGAGGTTTCAAGTCGCATAGAAAGAAAGAAATAATCGCACATTCAAATTCTAGTGACCCAAGAAAACTGATTAGAGTGAGGAGGTAACAAATAAAACCGACTAGATGAGATCTATAGGTATAAATCAAACTTTATAAGCTCTCTCATCAAATGCGGGATAAAGTGACCATATACATGTCCCGGTCCAAAGGTTACGGATTTGGAGCCGTCCTTAGGTCATGTGACACAAATGTGATATCAACAAGCATCTACACGTGCTTTGTGAAAAAAGACAAATGTGTGGACAAATCATATTGGGTGATGTAAAACATCAAAGAAACTGTCAAAATGGTCTTACTATTATTATTTTAAAAATATTTTTTTTGTGAGGAGGGAAACAAACTACCATACTTTGAAATTGTATGCTACTAAAATAGGATGCAAGAGTTGGAGAATAAACAAGTACTCAATCCAGGGACCCCATTTCGCACTCCTTGAAGATTTTACGACATACAAAGGTTCTTGATTGCAAGTCACGACTACCGCCAACAAGGTGCAATCCATAGTAGCTTGGCATATAACATTGTCGGGGAAGCCAAAGGCATGCCAGAGCTGAAATTTGGTTCACTTTCTTGGTATTGATTCTCCGATGGATTAGATCTAAATTGGGATTATGTTCTCTCCGACTTGCAATCAAACGTTTGAGACACATAATTTGTCTTAGGCGGTTGAGTGCCATTTAGCTTCGGCGTGTAATGGGGCAAATGGAGTTTCCCTATCAATCCATTCTTGGATTGCTTGACGTTCATAAGTCCGTCTCTGCCTCAAGATTCACTAGATCATCAAATATGCTACTTGTTATGGGACGCACAAAATCATTAAGAGCTGCGTGCTTTCTCTCCACTAAAGCGGTTTCCGCCATCCGCCATAACAGGATCTCGGAGAATCGGTGACGGGAAAAAATAATTGAAGATTCAATGGAACAGAAACCAAAAATAGACAAAATATATACATCTATATACTTATTTGATCACACAAAGCTCAAAAATATACTTCTCCACAAAACCAAAATTACCAAGAATAGTACATGTTTATGCAAAAATGTACAACTTTACTAACAATATCTAACAAAACCATCATGACTAACTAAATTTATCCATGCAAAGTAGTCTAGGAAATATATAGAAAAACTACATAAAACATAAAAGCACAGAATTTTTGACAACTCAGAACTAAAAAGCATATCCAAAGGAGACAGAAACTTACAGAGTGTTGCCAACAACAACACCGTACTTAGTGGTAGCATTGACATCAACATTGTTGTATCCCACAGCTATGTTACTAAAAGCTTTTCTTCTTGCTCTGTTCAATGCAGAGAACAGTGTCTCCCCCCAATCCTCAGTCAAGTGGGAAAGGAAAAAAAACCCAAAAAGATACCAACTTTAAAAACAAAAACTCAATTTTAAATTCAAAAATTCATTTTTTTTTCATCGATTATATATATATATATATATATATATATATATATATATATATACTGCCCAATCACTCCATCACACTTATCTTCAATGAGATCAATGATGTCTTCAACGGATAATATAGTTTTCACCATCCGATACAATACAAGTACATAATGATTATAGTCTTCTTATGGCATGTGAATAATATGATAATAGTCAATATGACACTCAACTATTCTATCAAGCGAGAAAAAAAGTGAAAGCGGACTAACACGATCGATATATATATATATATATATATATATATATATATATATATATATATATATATATATAGTAGATAATACTATATGTTGTTTTCACTTAATTATAATATTATTAAATCAATGACTATAAGCTTCAAATTTTCGGCTTCGCTAAGTAAATGTCTTCCCATTCAACTTAATTTTTATCCTTCTCAATCGATTGTATTATAGATGTAGACAAGGTTTTTATCACTTACGTGTTGATTTTACGTGTCGGTGATAACTCTTTTGCCACCTCCACCGATACATCCAAAACCTCCATCTCCTCACATTTCCCTTCTTCTTCACTTCATGTTCTGAAAAGCTACTGTATTTCTACAAAACGTCATCCATTTTCTTCAATAAATTATTTTGCCCACAAAATTAGAATTTATTTAGCAAACAAAAATTTCAACTGGGTTGGGTTTCAATTAATTTATGGTTAGATGTTGCTCTCAATTACACTAACTAGCATGTATATACATATAGTAGAATACATAAACCAAAGACATGCATATACAAAAAAGAATTAGATGATAAAAGAAGACCTAAAATATGCTAATCTGAAAATTATTAGGAAGATAAATGCACCCAAAGTCCCAAATCGGATAACAAAATGGGTAATACCTAGAGGCACTTGGAGCTTTGGAGAATCACTTGAGAATGAAGAGAAGATAGAGAAGAGGGAGATCAAGACACAAACCACAATTCCGCGATAAACACACCCAAAGTCCCAAATCGAGAGAACAAAATCGGTAATACCTATAGAACTTTGGAGCTTTTGAGAATCACCTAAGAATGAAGAGAAGAGGATATCAACACCCAAACTCCAATTCAACGATAAACATACCCAAATAGGTGAAAAAATTCGATAATACCGAAATTTAATGTGGCGAAATTACTTGAAATGAAAGAAGGGTTTTGGGTTAGAATTTGAGGTTTGGTAGTATCTGTGAAAAGAATTTTATACGTATTTTAAAAAGAATTTTATACGTATTTTAAAACATAAAAGTATTTTTATTTTTATTTTTAAAATAAAACATAAATATTATAAACATTATAATATTATTTTTTATTAATATTATACATATTATAAATATTTTCTACCTCATTTTTAGCATATGCATACTATATCCACGTGTGTCTGATTATTTGACGTCATTTCCTTGAATTTCTTTTTTTTTGAATGTCATGTAAGAAATAAATAAACAGACATCCACTAAATTTAACGAAATTGCCCAATTAAGCATTTTTTTTAAAATCATAGTGGACCAATTATATTTTTTAAAGTACAGTGGCTCAATACTTACAACTCGACTAACACAATGGGGGTAAAGGTGTTTTTTTTTCTAATTTACAAGTATTAGGAATTTGGCTAATTGTCTTGCCACATAGGAAATAACTTTTTTTGTTTTTTTTTCAAAAACCACGTAGAAAAATTAGTTTAATTTTTTAATGTCCGTGAGTAAAATTGGACGGAACGTCTTGATTAACAATTTTTAAAAAACACAGTGGGCCAATTGAATTTTTTTAAACTACAGTGACTAATTGCTTAAAACACGACGACCACAATGGGATAAAGGTGCTTTTTCCCTTTTTTGTGTGATTTCAGAGGCGATTTCGGTTCTTTGCTCAGCCCTTGTCAAAACTTATATACGTAAAAAATGAGTTACAAGGAAAAATTCATATAAATTATTTTAGAAATTAATTACTTTTTTAAAAAATTATAAATGAGAGAATATGGTCATTATAAATTACATTTAATTTACTACAAACTTTAATTTTTTTAAATTAGAAAATATAATATCTATATGTGCTCAATTTTAATTTCAAAAATTATAAATCTGACAAAAAAATTAATACTGAACACTTATTTTGAGACAGAGGAAGTGAAACATTTCACTGTATAAGTTTGCGTCCAAATAAATAATAATTTTGAAATGAAAAATGATGCATTTTGGAAAAAAAAAAAGGTCGAAACATGCTTAATGTGTTTATCTTAATTTTGGGCAACAATTTACTAGTCGTTGCAAAAAATTATACAAAATACGCAACGAAAAAAATTGTTGACAATGAATGTAGCCCATATTAGGATACGAAATATAGCAGAAAAACAATTTTTTGCCCAAGATGAGGAGAAATAACATCGACAAAAAAAAAATTAAATAGGCAGGAAATTATTTTTTCCCACTAACAAATTGGCAACGAAATTTTGCACCAATCTATGAATTTCGTTAGAAAAATGAAAGCCTTTAGAAACTGAAACGAATGAAATTTTTTGTTGCTAAATATACATTTTTGGCAGCGACTTTATAAGTCATTGCCCAATAAATCGTTGCCAAATGTCCATTTTTTTGTAGTGGGATTAATAGAATTTATGACGAACTAGTGTTGTCACTTATCCACTCATCTAATTAGTGACACACTATTATCTCGTCATATAAAATGGGTATTTATGACAATAAAAATTGTCACAATTTATTAATTTTTTGTCTTTACAAAATTTGCCTCCAAAATTTCTTAAATTTTTTTGCCTCCAAATAAAATTGTGACGATATTACGTACTTTGTCACTAAATATAAGAATTTATAACGAACTAGTGTTGTCACTTATTCACTCATCTAATTAGTGACGAACTAGTATCTCGTCATATAAAATTGGTATTTATGACAATAAAAATGGTCTCAAATTATTAATTTTTGGTCTTTACAAAATTTACCTCCAAAAGTTCTTAAAAAAAATTTACTTCCAAATCAAATTGTGACGATATTACATACTTTGTCACTAAATATAACAATTTATGATGAACCATTTTTGTCACTTATCCACACAGCTAATTAGTGACGCACTATTATCTCGTCATATAAAATTGGTATTTGTGACAATACAAATTGTCATAAATTAATATTTTTTTCATCTTTAAAAAATTTCCCTCTAAATTTTTTTAGAAAATTTTTGCCTCCAAATAAAATTGTGACGATATTACGTACTTTGTCACTAAATATAAGAATTTATGAATGAACGATTTTTGTCACTTATCCACGCATCTAATTAGTGGACGCACTTATTATCTCAAATCATATAAAATTGATATTTATGACAATACAAATTGTCCTAAATTATTATTTTTTTGTCATTAAAAAATTTCCCTCCAAAATTTTGCCTCTAATTGTGACGAATTTGTATTTGGCGTCACTAAATATGATCATTAGTGACGAAAGCACATTGTCACTAAAGTTTACAAATAATTAATGACAAACTTTTATGTTGTCATCGAACGAAATATTTTGTGACAATAAATATTATCATCAATTATTAAAAAATGTCACTAAAAGGTTTCCCTCCAAAATTTTGGTACGAAATTCTACCTCTAAAATAACTTGTGACGAAATTTTGTTAATCTTCATCAAATGTATAAATTAGTGAAGATATAAATGATTAATAGTAACAAAAGTTAAAGTTGTCACAAAGCAAAAGTTTTAGTGACGATTATGAATTTAGTAATTATTAATTAACAAATTGTGACAAAATTTTATGTGTGGCAAAAGTTTTGTCATAAAATGTGTGATTTCTTGTAGTGGATGTATCTTTGCAGTACCGACTAGAGGCTTCGTTCCTTTGGATATTATGGGAGTGCTCCATTGTTGAGAATCGTGTTTTCTCTACGACTCTGCCTTGGCGTTGTGAGCATATCTGTTGAAGTCTCAATTCTACACTCTACGTTTTAGCTTCGGCTGTGCAGACACTATGACTCCGAGATCAGATCTTGACACTCTATGATTTCTGTGGTTGTGCTTGTTGTCTTCATCTGATCTTGCTCAACAACGATCTCTGCCTCTGATACGACCAGTAGACTCTACGACTCTGAGTGTAGTCTACGATTCTTGACTTGGCTTTGGCAGATGCTCGGTCGGCTCGCAGATAGGCCATCTCTACAATTCTGCACATGACTTCCTCAACAGAGTTCGGCTCTGAGAAAGTTCTTCTCGAAACACTACGATCCTTCCTCGTCTCTCCTGGCAGTCTACGAACTCTGAGATCTACTATCTTGTAGTCTACGACTCTGCCTTGATAGCTCTCGAGTTTTTCTTGACTCTTCTGGTAGACTACGATTTTTGGTGCAGTGTTCAACGATCAAACAAGCCTATCTATTATATTATAAGATCAACCTAACAAGCTTGATATTTTTCTATATTTATAGTTATTGTACATCATTTCTTTTTAACGACTTTACACAGCTGTTTTGCTTATGTAGGATTAACCTAACATGTTTGATCAATTCATTCTAAGTGTAAGACCTCAACTTTTATGAATAAAGAATAATTTTCTCAAAATATATTTTTGAATATTATGCTGCGGATTTGATATAATGTTATAGTTGTGGGTAATATTTAAAAAATTTGCAAAGTAAGCAAGTGGTTATATAATATTCGATTGGTCGAGGAATATTCGTTTTAACAGGGAATATTAAATGCGACGACACAATCATTAATGGACCCCATTAACGGAAGTATTATCGTAGTTAGAAAACGACATAGTTATCTTTTTATAAAAATAACGGCGAAAGTGTTACCGTTAAAACTGTTGAACTACCCGGTAGTAAAAGTACAATAATACGCGTGGCTTCATTGTAGCACACGGTATTGATTATTGATGCTTACGTGAGAAGTCACTCAGTTATACTCAATTATCGCTACAGTGATTATTGCATCATATCTCTCGTATTATTGATTCGATTATTGTCACAGTATCATCTGCATAATATGTTATATTATTAAATCAATAATTGAGATGACAAAGTTATTTATATTATTAAATTGCAATATTTACAACGTCTAGAAGTTCTGTCAAGGAGAGGTTTGGTCATCTAATTGCGTGCCAATAAGGAAAAATCCTTATCGAAAAGCCCCCTCTTTCCTGGGAACGACCTGGTTGTTAAATATTGTGAGTTATAATATTAATGATGAATAAGTTCGTGTTGATTAAAGATGAAATTGATAGTTCCATTGTGTTGGAATTATTAATGTTAGTGGAAATCGACATTTATTTCGATATTAATTGATGTCTGGAAGTTATACTGACCAGTCGGGTAATTAATCGGATAAATGAACAATTAATTGCTATTAATTCACATGATTATAACTATTTGTTCACATGTGTGTACTATTCATTCACATTCATGTACTATTAGGGGAGTTGGTGCAAGATTGATAATACTTGCATGACTAAGTTAAAAATGGAGGTATAGATGGAGGTATTATACTGTAATTCGTATTTTCACATGATTATCACTATTGATTCACATGATTGAACTATTGATTCACATTATTTACTATTAGGGGAGGTGGTGCAGGTTTCATAATACTTGCAGGCCTAAATTTAAAATGAAGAAAAAGAGGAAGGTATTATACTCTAATATTTCGAGCCCCAAAACGTGCAATTATCGAAACTATATTTTTCTATAAATAGAAGCTCATTCTTCCTTCATTTCTCACCAATTCACTAAAGCTTTAGAGCAATTATTATAGAGAGAAATTCTAGAGAGAAAGAAGAAGAGAAGTATGCTACCTCACTATTCTAATATCCAGTTTCTTCTAAGGTAAGAGGTATTATTTCTTTCGTATTCATGAAGAGAGAGCTATTGTTATTCCATTCCTTATTATTATGTTGGAATAACCTATCTATGCGAAGTACCGCATACATGGTGAAATTCTTCTGTTATTACATTCTTTATTATTCTATTGGAATAACATGTCTGTGCGGTCTATCGTATGCCTGGTGAATTCTATTGTTATTCCATTCTTTATTATTCTATTGGAACATCTTGTTTGTGAAGATTACGCATGACCTGGTTACATTCTTTATTATTCTGTTGGAATATCTTGTCTGTGCGGATTACGCATGACCTGGTTCCATTCTTTATTATTTTGTTGAGAATAACCTATCTGTGCGGTCTATCGCATGCATGGTGAATTCTTCTATTATTCCATTCTTTATTATTCTATTGGAATAACTTGTCTATGTGGATTACCGCATGCATGGTGAATGATCCTTTGTATTCATTCCTTATTAAATTGTGGAAATGATCTGTCTACGTGGATTACCATATGGCGAGCGAAAATCCATTTGCAGTTTCATATATTCTATTTTACTCAGTTGGTTAAAGTTTTGACTTTTATACTCCATGAAATTAGTAGAATATACTGGATATTTGTGCTTCATCTAGTAACTTTTCATGGAAATATTCTTCTGAGTATTCTTGAATTTTACTCCATAAAGCAGTATCATGTTGACAATTTGGACGTTATTGAGTTCAGGATAAATTAACTTATAAATTTATTCTTGAACTTGTTTTATTGAATTATTATGTCATTGTCATCATCCTCATGCTTATATTATGATGAAAGTCTTCTTTGGCTTACGTGCATAAATGGACTTGGTATGATTATGACCAGGGATCATTCTAAGTATAATCATGACTTCTTAATGTTATAAATGATGTGGTAAAAGTCATCAGTAGCCCGTAGTGCATTGATGGACAGTTTTTGGTATGATTATGACCAGGGATTATTCGGTATAGTTATGACCATTGATGATTTAATGAATATCCTTGGCCCATAGTGTAGGGAGGATTCGATGATGTGATTTATTTATTAAGCTGAGTCTCAGCGATAAAAATTGATGAAGACATTTTAAATCATAGAAGATAGTAGATATCATGCTCTACTTGACTCTTCTAATGGATTGCTTATTCAGCTGCAGTTAAACTTGATGTCTATTGTATTTTATCAGTTTAACATTGTTGACGACTAATGATAATTTATTCTGCATTATCTTAGTCATAATATTTCTTACTGTGCTAGTTGAGCTCACCCTTTTGCTTTCATTATTCTCTTCAGGAAATGAGAACGTAGCCGGGACTAGTCGGGGAACAGAGTTACAGTCCAGATGATAGCATTAGTAGTCCTCACTATTCTGTTAAATAGTCTGATAATAAATGTAATGAGGACTCCATTGAGTGTGGATATTGTCTAGATGACAATATTCTTATTAAAACTCTTAGATTATGTTTTGTCGTATTTTACACGACTGTTGTATAATTAATTTGTATTTAAATTTTGTACCAAGTATTTGGCGACTCAAGATGGGTGATGTATACCTATTTTGGGGGCGTCACACTAAGTCCTTGTACATATGTTCTTATTATCTATCAAAGGACTTTACAGCTTTTCTTAATGCAAGCATACTTACATATTCATTCATATATATATATATATATATATATATATATATATATATATCATAATCAAATTATATATAAATAGAAATATCATTCACATGCTTATTCCTAACAAACAGTTCTTCTTTGTACCCAAGACAAAGAGAATTTTCACCACTTGTCTTTACCTGAAACACAAAGATCATGGTTATACCAATTCACAGTTCATGTTTATAATTATGCCATTAAATTCATCTTTGCACTATGGCCAAAGTCATACAACTATAAAACCAATAATCAACAGTCCATCTTGGCACTACGGGCCAAAGATATACAACTGTAAAACCAATAATCAACGGTCCATCTTTGCACTACGGGCCAAAGATGACTTTCACAATAATATAAGCATGAGGATGATGACAATGATATATTTAATGAATGGACAAAAATAATTAGAATAATAAGATAAAATAAATGTAAGTGATTTTCAACTTAATTATCTAGAGTCCAAATTGCCAACATGATATCCAGAACATTGATTAAAATTCCTGAAAGAATATAAAGTTAAGTAAATGTGAAGTTCCCGACTTAAATATAATAACTTAAAACTGAATAAAAAGATTCAAGTCAAGATATTAGATGAAGCACAAACTATTAAGGATATTCTAATTATTTCAGGACTTTTCACCAATTAATGATAAGTTGAAGAAACAAATAATAATATCTTACCATAATATGGAGTATGAAAGAAAATAATATCCCTTTACCATAAAAATGATACCCCTTATCTTAGCATGTGACTTGATTCTGGTTTCTATGAAGTTGATCAACTTAAACAATGCTTGCATTCCTTATCTGCACTTGGAGTAACCTTACACTCAACATAAATACTCACAATATTGTAGTAATTTTTTTTTTATATTTTTAGTGTAGTGATGGTGTGTCTTTAGTTGCTCAACCGAGCAACCTATTTATACTAAAAATTGAGGAAACAATTAACACACAAGCTTTGATAAAATAACCAAATGAGCTGCGTAAAATAATGGTAGTGGAATTTATGGTCGCACAGAGAAAACTAAACCCACTTGTACATGTTTTAACAAAATTTGTGAAATAATAGACTTGTGGTCCATACTACTTTAAAAAAAGTAGAGTGTCGCCAAGTCCTGCCAAACTTACTTTTGTAAAAAGAAAATAATTGAACAAACATCTGCATGTCATACTTATCTTTAATCAACACCATTTTCAATCTTTGAACCATTATTCACAATTATTAACATAGACTCACAATAGTGCCATCTGGTTTAATTATATCATATCAAATAATATGAGTTACTGTGCAAAAACTACTGTGACAATTATTGAATAAAATACTGAGTGACTTCTTACGTAATTAAGAATCAATAATATGAATCACTGTGCAATAACTACTGTGACAATTATTGAATGAAATACATAGTGACTTCTTACGTAAGAATCAATAATATGAATAACTATACAATACCGTGTGCTACTGAGGAATACCGTGTAATACTGTGGAATCACGCGTATTACTGTATTTTTATTAACGCTAAAAGTTTTGTCGCCAATTTTTAAAAGGTTTTCCATATCTGATGATTACTTTGTTATAGGGCCTACCAATGATTGGTTAATTCGGCACCGTCGTACGAATATTCCCAGACAAAAAGAATATTCCCCGACCAAATGAATATTTTATGACAACCTACTTACTTTATAAAATTTGAACATATCACCCATAACTATAATATTATATCAAATCAACACCTTACTACAAACAATTTAAATTCTATTAAAAGTCGGGATCAACACCAAACCATATTTACCTCAAATAACATATAAAGTAACTAATAATTCATTATTCATTCAAGTTGTCTTTATTTATCGCATTATATTCCAAAACTTATAAAATGAATAACAAAACTAAAGAAACCCATATATGACAATTTATTTTAAAAATATCAGTCCTCTATTATGGTATTATCACCATTAACCAAAACTTAACTATCAATTTAATTAATTTTAACAGAAACTAAACTTCAAATAATCCAATTTAGCATCAAAAATAGCCCAAATCGAATTTAAAATCATTAAGTTAAACATTTTTAATCATTAAAGCATATGCTAAAAATTCTGCTGCATAATTCTAAATCAGTCACCTCTTAAAATTCATAACAAATCATATGTTAATCTTTAAAGGTTCAAAATTTATAGGCATATACTCAACTTATATATGTAAAACAATTCCAAAATTTACAACGATCCAACGGTTGGATTAAGAATTATAACTCACGCAATAGAGCTTAAGAAAACTGATTTTTTGGACTATGAGTCCTTCGGACAAGTTTCATTCAAACAGTCACCACGAACAAACCACAAAGAATTTTTGAGTAATTCTTGATTCTATGTTTAGCTTACTTTTAGGGCTTTCTTTTGATATATGGTACATATTCTAACTCATTATACACAAGGAGTTATAGATTTTACAAAATCAAGTAGTTAGACTAATTTTTTTTGAAAATTTAGATTTTTTATTCTTCTTTTGATTTCTAGATTTCTCTCATTTGATTCATGTTTATGCAAGTTTAAATCATCCAATACATACATAAATATGTAATCTTTACATAAAATGTATAAAAACTTAAATCTAAGAATAAATAAAAGATTTTTAAATATTAATTTTCTTAATTTCTTCTTCATTTATTCTTTCTCCTTTCTTTTCTTCTTCTTCCCTTCCTCTTTCTCTCTTTCTCTCTCTCTCTTCTCTTCTTTCTTCTGATTTCTTCCCGAGAGGGAATGGAATGAGTGAAGGAAGTCTCCTCTAGTATTTTATTTTTTTTCTTTCTCTTTCTTTTTCATTTCTTTCGTTCTTTTCTCAATTTCTTCATCTTTTTCTTCCTTTCTTTTCTTTTCCTTCAACTTTCTCTCTCATCTCTTATCATTTTAGCCACCCACATGGGCTGCTCTTCTAAAAAAAATTATTTTCTTTCCTCTTTTATTAATTCACTTATTCAATTAATTATCCGTTTGACCATTTATCAATTTAACATTTGCAATTTTAAAATAATAATTATAAATTAAATTAGACTTTTATTTTATAAAAGTCGGGGTCTTACACCTTTCCCCATGATAGATTACATTTAACTTAATCTTAATCCCTAATGTTGTCATTTCATTTAAAACATAACGTTAAACTATGTCGCGACTTATAAGACTTGACACAACATCATAACACATGAACAACATGTCAGTGTTGACATCAATCTATCTCAAAATATCACTAAAACTCAATTTCATTAGCAAAAAAAATAAGTACACTCAACATATCAGTGTCAACATCAATCAATCAATCAATCAATCTATAGCTAGTATGCATGCCCTTGCAAGGCAAATGCATTTTTTAATTCCTTATTTCTTTATTTATTTTAATAAAAAATTAACGTATATATTCCCTTTGTCTTTAAGAGAATGACTAAATATACAAATATTTTTGTTCTTAGAAATATGATATAAAGTACGTAAAGTGAAAGGTAACTTTATATAATCTTATGTGAGTATTAATGATAAATTTGAAACTTTTTTATTCTCTTTCCTCAAATTTTACTTTTATAAATATGTGTGCAAATTGTACTTTGTTCATTTTTTTAAAAATAGAAAAAATAATTTATAAAATTAATTAATAATTTATAATAACATGATATTATATTAGTGTGCACTTTAAAATTTTTGAGAGTTATTACATACGCTTTTATCACAAATCTCTACTAATATCATATCATATGTAGCAAAACCTCTACTAATATTCTATTCATTTCAAAATATAAAATTATTATTGATTTTTAAAAAAATTTATTTGAGGCATTTCAAATTTCAAATTTATATGTTATTCCACCTATACAACAATAAAATATTATAATTAATTATACTATTTAGATACATTACATACTAAAATTAAATAAATTTATATTAATTTTGAATTTAAAATATCTAAATAAAATTTAAAAAGTCAATAATAATATTATTTTGAAAAAGAATGAGTATATAAAATGAACTAATAATCTTGTAATAACAAAATTTCGTATTATTCCCTTTAAAGATTTAGAGAAACAATATATAATTTTGAACAAAAAGATTAAAAACAAAAAATAAAATAAAACTAACAACCTTTTGTTGGAGGACAGATAATATGAGTTTTTAATATGATGAGTATGCTTTAGTTTTTGGATAATGTTCGTAGAGTTTATTTTCATATGCGTAACTCAAAAAAAAAAAAAAAAATTCATTTTTCCAGTCTGACCAACCAAAAAAACTTAATTAACTCAACCAATATTTTTGTTATTCTCCTTATTATATATAGTATAAATTAAAGAGATAATTTGATTTGTCCGTTTTTTATCTTTTTATTTTCTCGTTCGACCTTTTACTTTTCTTATGTTAAGTCAAGTTATACTACTAATCTATCCAAACTATAAACTACAAGTAAGTAACATAATTTTCTAAGAAACAAATTAATAATATAATTTTATAAGAAAATAATCAACATAAGATCAACTTATATAATATTAATTTATTATTTTTATTATAATATATATACACAATAATTCAAGTTTAATTAAAGTTATATTACTATTAGATGATATATTTTGAATAAAATTCTAAACTATATTACTTTCATCAATTAATTTGAAACTATTATTGAAATATGAGTACAATTATATTTCAAGTATCAATAAGATTTTATTATTACTAGATAATATAATTTTAGAAGTAAACTATTTTCTTTTGAATATTACCTTATCAAATATTAAACTATATTATTATTAGAATATGTATGTATATATATATATATATATATATATATATATATATATATATATTAGAGTAAAATACAAATGACACCCCCTTTAGATAACCATAATAAAACTAACCTCCCCTCTAATTTTTTTAAGTAACAGTTGTAACGACCCCAAAATTCATACAATTTAATTCTCAACTTCGGTCGTTAATAATACATTCAACCTCTAATTTTACATCATAAAACAATAATACAACCATTGAAATTTACGAAATAACTAAAATTTTATACATTTCCCTTCCGTATTGCCCTAAATCGCAACATTTACAATACATTTCCTCGATTCAAATTTATATCATGAATCGTTACAACAAAATAACTTTACAAAGTCTTACATCATAAATATATATCCAAATACACCAGATAGCTCAACTTACAATTTAACAACATGTTACATACAGAATATCAAATACATTTCTCGTAAAACATAGATAATCTTCATGAATATGGTTCTCTAAAATTCACTTAGCACATATCCTTACCTTGAATCTTTAACCTGCAAAAGTGGTTATTGCAAGGTTGAGCTTGACAGCCCAGCAAAATCTAACATTTTTCATGCATCACGTAGCACATAATAATATGTTCAACATATATCTCATAAACATTGAACTAACCTAAAATACATGCTACAGTTCATATTACAAGTATAAAGATTGAGTTCCTTACTCAATCAGCATGCTTTATTTAATCAACGTAGTTATAAGTTGACTTTAACATTTTATACATTCACATATATATAACACATCTTGCTCTTTGCGATAAAACTTTAAAATAGTTAATCATCAAGTTCACATAACAAATAGGAACTGAAAGACTTGCCTTGATCGTTGTTTACCAATAATAGTTTAACAGCTTACATCTATCTACACTTCACGTGCCCTACACAATTATATAATCATGCACATCAACTATTAGTCACATAGCAATGCATAGTAGTTGTAATGTAAACTTTACTCTATATCTCATAACCCTTCCTATTATCAATACACAATGTTCAATTTAATTGTGTTAACTTTCGACTTATAGCTCACTATGTTTCATATTAGAAGTTCATTCAAGTGTTTAAGTCTTGTTAGGACTAATTATTGGTTTTATATTAACACTATTCAATATCTTATAATATTCATTTCATTTGATTTAAAACTCTTTTTACGTTCATTATCACTTATCACGACGTTTCAACGTTTATTCGTCACACGCCCAATTTGTCTCTCTTGTGTGTGCTTAGTATACAAATACAACTTATCTAATATATCATTTATTAATTTTAAGCGTCATTATACTTCCTAATATTCATGTTCTATAACTTAGAACAACATCTCTTATCGTCAAGAGCATTACACTTGCATACGTGCATGCCCGACGCCCTCTGATTGCCTCTGAAAACACAATAGTCCTACAAATGACCATTTTGACCCTTCCTAAAAACCTCAAATTAACAAACTTAAAAAACAAAAGTTGTAGTTCTATTCGTCCTCGTTCTGGATCATCTTGAATCACCTCAATCGGAGTTCGTATGAAAAAGTTATGACCGTTTTACCAAAATAGGTCAAAGTAGTCACACCTTGCACACTAGGCGCGCGGCCGTGCCCAACTCCTTCATAGATTCCGCCCATCCGCGTGACATGGTAGTGCCCAGCTACGCGCCCGCGCTCCTGGGATGCGTGGCCGTGCATGGCTACGCCCAGATTACAAATTTTGTAATGTTTTTACTTCAAACCTTCATAACTTCTTCGTTTTAAGTCGGAATTAGTTGGTTTTCGATTATATGAACTCGTGAAAAACTGAACTACTCGTATACAGAATAATTTTAACATTTCAAAAACTTTAACACATCAATTTAAGGGTTCCAATTCAATGTTCATGCTATAATTTCATGTTTTAAACATATTTAGCGAATTCGATCGCCACGGCTTCGTTTCTTAACCAATTAACACGTTTTAAACTACGCCGTTTTCATTTCTTCATATACTAACATAATCCAATACCAATTTACAGATTATAACAAGTATTGATCATGAAATTTTGTACTTTCTAAGCCATATCCTATAAACATAAACACTATTTTTATAATTCCTTTCTACAATCCCAATTCTCACAAATTTGACAAACAAGTATCAATCATATATGATGGTTAACCGATTATACATACCCAATAATCTTTATAAAATAATTCTTTACTCAAATCATGCACCATAACCAATTAAAGAGAAGAAGTTTTGATAAAACACAACTAAGAACTAGGGCTATAATATTACCTTTTTAATTTCTCCATAAGCTTAATTAGAGGATGAGAATTGTGACGCCCCCAAAATAGGTATACATCACCTATTCTGAGTCGCCAAATACATGGTACAGAATACAAATACAACTTAGTTATACAACAGTCGTGTAAAATATGACATAACATAATCTAAGAGTTTTAATAAGAATATTGTCATCTAGACAATATCCACACTCAATGGTGTCCTCATTACATTTATTGTCACACTATTTAACAGAATAGTGAGGACTACTAATGCTATCATCTGGACCATTACTCCGTTCCCTGACTAGTTCCGGCTATGTTCTCATTTCCTAAAGAGAACAGTTAAAGAAAGTGTGAGCTCAACTAGCCCAGTAAGAAATATTATGACTAAGATAATGCAGAATAAATTATCGTTAGCCTTCAACAGTGTTAAACTGATACAATATAACAAACATCAAGTTTAACTACAGCGGAATAAGCGATCCATTAAAAGAGTCAAGTAGAGAATAAAATCTACTATCTTTTATGATTTAAAAGGTTTTTCATCACTTTTATCGCTGGGACTCAACTTAATAAATAATCCACATCATCCACAAGACTACTACCGATGATATTCATTAGTATCACAACCACAAATTATCCATGCACTACGGGCAAAGGATATTCGTGTATTCATCAATGGTTATAATCATGCCAACAACTGTCCATCAATGCACTACGGGCCAATGAGGACTTTTACCACATCATTTGTAACATTACGGTCATGATTATACCGATTAATCCATGGTCATAATCATACCAAGTCCATCAATGCACTACAGGCCACAAATGACTTTCAACATAATATAAACATGGGGATGATGACAATGATATAAGAATTCAATAAAACAAGTTCAAGAATTAATTTATCCAGGAACTAATAACGTCCAAATTGTCAACATGATACTTCTTTGTAGAGTAAAATTCAAGAATGCTCAGAAGAATATTTCCATGAAAAGATACTGGATGAAGCGCAAATATCAAAGATATTCCACTAATTTCATGGAGTATAGAAGTCAAAACTTTAACCAACTGAGTATAATAAAGAATGGAATAACAAAAGAAATCATCATGCATGCGATAGATCGCACACACAGGTTATTCTAACAGAATAATAAATAACGGAACCAGGTCAGACGAAATTCGCACCGACATGATATTCCAATAGAATAATAAAGAATGGAATAACAACAGAAATCACCATGCATGCGATAGACCGCACAGACAGGTTATTCCAACAGAATAATAATTAATGGAACCAGGTCAGGCGTAATACGCACCGACAGGATATTCCAACAGAATAATAAATAACGGAACCAGGTCATGCGTAAACGAACAGACAAGATGTTCCAACAGAATAATAAGAAATGGAATAATAGAAGAATTTCACCATGTATGCGGTACTTCGCATAGACAGGTTATTCCAACATAATGATAAAGAATGGAATAATAGATGAATTTCACCAAGTATAGGGTAGCCCACGTATACAGGTTATTCCAACAGAATAATAAAAATGGAATAACAGAAGTTCTTTTCATGAATACGAAAAAAATAATACCCTTTACCTTAGAAGAAACTGGATATAGGAGTAGTGAAGTAGCAGAATACTTTTCTTCTTTCTCTCTATAGTTTCTCTCTCTAGAGTTTCAGTGAGTTCGTAAGAAATAATGAAGGAATAAGCTTCTATTTATAGGAGAATGGACTGAATAGTAACTAATTTATGAACGGTCCAGATTAATTTACTTTTGAACGGACAGTCCATATTGATTTACTATGCAGTATAAATAAAATATTCTAATAAAATAAAATCTTTTAAATAAAATATAGTATATTCTATTTATAATATAATAAAAGGAATAACTTTATAAAAGTATTCTGTTTTATATAAAAAGATTTTACTATACAAAACACTATGCAGGCACTATGCAAACACTATGTATAATAAAATATAATATATTCTAATTATTGTCTAATAAAATAAATAACTTTATAAAAGTATTACATTTTATATAAAAAGATTTTACTATGCAAAACACTATGCATAATAAAATATAATATATTTTAATTATTGTCTAATAAAATAAATAACTTTATAAAAGTATTACATATTATATAAAAATGTTTTTTGTTTTATTACATTAATAATACTAATAAAAAAAAATTTATATATATAATAAATATATATATAAACTTCCGTGACTTCATAAAAAGACACCTCACTATATTTAACAACATTTATCATCATTATTATAATTCACAATATTAATCGACCAGGTCGTTCCCAAGAAAGAGGGGGCTTTCCAATAAGGATTTCTCCCTATTGGCGCGCAATTAGGTGACCAAACCTCTCCTTGGCGTAACTTCTGATATCGTTAATATTGCAAATAATACTATTAATAACTCTGTCATCTCAATTATTGATTTAATAATATATAAAAATATCGACAATAATTGAATCAAATAACGTGAGATACTATGCAACAATTACTATAGCAATAATTGAACAAAACTGAGTGACTTCTCACGTAAGCATCAATAATCAATACTGTGTGCTACTATGCAACCACGCGTATTACTGTACTTTTAATACCAGGTGTTTCAACAGTTAACGGTACAACTTCCGTCGTTATTGTCATAAAATATTTTTTGTCGTTTTCTCAATCTGACAATAATTCCATCGCGGGGTCCACTAATGATTGTGCCGTTGTACGAATATTCCCTGTTAAAATGAATATTCCCCGACCAATCGAATATTATATAACAACTTGCGTACTTTGCAAAATTTATAAATATTACCCCCAACTATAACATTATATCAAATTCATTTCATAATATTCAAAAATGACATTTATAGAAAAATCATCTTTATTCATAAAAGTTGGGGTCTTACAACCTCCCCTACTTAATAAATTTCGCCCTCGAAATTAGGGTACGTACCTGGTATGTCGAAGAGGTAAGGATACCTTGATTTCATTTCAGATTCTAACTCCCAGGTCATTTCCTCAACATTGTGGTTTCTCCACAAAACTTTGACTTGAGGTATAACCTTGGAGCGTAGAATATGTTCCTTCTTATCCAAGATTTGAACAGGAACCTCTTCATACGTTAAATCTTCCGCTATTTCGTCCGGTTCTAACTCAATAATGTGGTTCGGGTCTTCCACATATTTACGTAACATGGATATGTGAAAAATGTTATGAACACGAGACATACTTGGCGGTAAAGCGAGTCTATAGGCCACAATTCCTACTCGATCGAGGATTAAAAATGGGTCAATGAATCGAGAATTGAGCTTTCCTCTCTTTCCAAATCACGTAACTCCTTTCCATGGAGCAACACGTAACAACACATGATCTCCAATATCGAATTCCACGTTCTTTCGATGAAGATTAACATAACTCTTTTTGTCAATCTTGTGAGGTTTTTATACGTTGTCGGATTGTTTGAATCTTTTTTGTAGTCATATGTACCAACTCTGGTCCCAACAACGTTGTTTCACCCACCTCATCCCAACATACTGGAGAACGACACTTTCTTCCATACAACGCCTCAAATGGAGCCATGACAATACTTGCATGATAACTGTTGTTGTAGGAAAACTCCACCAATGGTAAGAACTTATCCCAACTTCCCTTGAAGTTAAAGAGATAGAGTCTCAATAAATGTTCTAGAGTTTGAATAGTCCTCTCTGATTGTCCATCCGTCTGAGGATGATATGCCGAACTAAATCGTAAATCCGTGCCCATAGCTTTTTACAAACTAACCCAAAATTGTGAAGTGAATCTTGGGTCTCGATTAGAAACTATGGATACTGGCATACCATGCAGTCTTACAATCTCATTTATGTAGATACGAGCAAGACGTTCAAGTGTATAAGTTTCTCGTATTGGTAAGAAATGAGCAGACTTGGTCAATCTATCAACAATGACCTAAATTGCATCTGTGCCTTGAGAAACCTTGGGAAGACCAGTCATGAAATCCATGGTAATGTGCTCCCACTTCCATTCTGGAACTTCAAGTGGTTGCAATGGACCTTTTGGTACTTGATGCTCCGCCTTGACTCGTTGATAAGTTAGACACCTTGAAATAAACATCGCTATCTCTCTCTTCATATTGTATCACCAAAATGTATGACGAAGATCACGATACATTTTGGTACTCCCAGGATGGATTGCAAATGGTGTGTTGTGCGCCTCCATCATGATTTTATACTTTAAATCAGGGTCGTTAGGAACACAAAGTCTAGAGTTAACTCGAAGTATTCCTTCTTCATCGATTCTTGCTTTCGGCACAACACCTTCTTGCACTTTCTTCCTCATACACATCAACTCCAGGTCTGTAGTTTGAGCAGCTTTTAACTTTATCGATTAAAGTCAGTTCTACTCGTATATTCGTCATCATCATTGGGTCCCTGTAGTCTTTAACTCTATATCCATCCTTTGCAAGTCACACAAAATGGGCCTTTGCGTTGACAATATCGCACTCGCACCCACATATGATCTTCTACTCAGTGCGTTAGCTACCATGTTCACTTTTCCAGGATGGTATTAGATGGTTTGATCATAATATTTCAACAGTTCAAGCCAACGTCGTTGTCGCATGTTGAGTTCTTTTTGAGTGAAGAAATATTTGAGGCTTTTATGATCCGTAAAGATCTCCACTTTCTCCCCATACAAGTAATGCCTCCAAATCTTTAGTGCAAAAACGACTGATGCCAACTCTAAATCATGAGTGGGATAATTCCTCTCATATTCTTTGAGTTATCGTGAGGCATAGGCTATGACTTTCCCATGTTGCATGAGAACACATCCCAACCCTTTGCCCGAAGCATCACTGTAGATGACAGATCCCTCCGAGCCAGATGGTATTGTCAGAACAAGTGCTGCAATGAGTCTCCTCTTGAGTTCTTGAAAACTATTCTCACATTCCTCGCTCCAACCGAATTTTTTATCTTTTTGTGTTAGCTGAGTTAATGGAGTAGCGATTCGAGAAAACCCTTCTACGAATCTCCGATAATAACCAGCTAAACTGAGAAAGCTACATACTTTGGTCACTGATTTAGGTTGCTCCCAGCTTTGAATTGTTTCAATCTTTGCCGGGTCAACATATATTCCATGACTTGATACTACGCGCCCAAGGAATGCTACTTCCTCAAGCCAGAACTCGTATTTCTTCAACTTGGCATAAAGCTTGTTTTTACGAAGCTTTTGGAGTATCAGCCTCAAGTGTTGCTCATGATCTTCACGACTTTTGGAATATATGAGAATGTCATCAACAAAGACGACCATAAATAATCCAAATATTCCTTGAATACTCGGTTCATCATATCCATGAAGGCAGCATGAGCATTAGTCAATCCAAAAGACATGACTAGGAATTCATAATGCCCGTACCAAGTTCTAAAAGCCATCTTTGGAATGTCATTGGTTCTAATCTTTAATTGGTGATATCCGAAATGAAGATCAATCTTTGAAAAGAATTTGGCTCCTTGTAACTGGTCAAACAGGTCATCAATACGTGGCAATGGATACCTATTTTTGATTGTGACAGGAATCAACTCCCGATAATCAATACAAAGTCGCATAATCCCGTCTTTCTTTTTCACGAATAGAACAAGATCACCCCAAAGAGAAGTACTAGGACGAATAAAGCCAATGTCTAACAATTCCTGTAGTTGGATCTTTTACTCCTGAAGTTCAATAGGAGCCATTCGATATGGGGCTTTGGAAATGGGTTTTGTATCGGGTTCAAGGTCGATACAAAATTCAATTTCACGCTCTGGGGGTAGGCCAGGAAGTTCTTCAGGGAATACATCAGGAAATTTATTAACAATAGAAATATCATTCAAAACTGACGTATTTTTGTTTAGATCCATGACATGAGCTAAGAAAGCTTAACATCAATTTTTCAATAAACGAATAGCTTTATGGCTTGAGATGACAGTGATTGATTTTAATGGTTTGGTTGCTTGAATTCGCATAATAGGTTGGTTAGGAATATGAAAGCTAACAACCTTACAAAAACAATCAATTTTTGCATGATGAGTAGTTAACCAATTAATCCCTAGAATCACATCAAATGCAAGTATTTTCAATGAAATAAGATTGACGGTAATGTGGGTACCTGATTTGAACCAAACAAGACTTATAAGCAAAGGGATGTAATGAAGGTTTCTCCCAATGGAGTTTCAACAGATAAGTCAAAGTCTAATTTCTCCAGAGTCAAATTTAAACGTTGAGCGCAAGTAGGAGAAATAAAAGAATGGGTAGAACCGGTATCAAATAAGGTATAAACTTCGCTAGAGTTTATGATAAGCTTACTCGTGATGACCTCGTTCGGGTTCCTTGCTTTTTGGGAGGTCACAAGAAATGCTCTCCCTTGCACTACCGACTTTGACTTTTCTGGGACGGCCTTTGGTGCCTCCATTCTAGCTGAACTTGTCTTTGGTGAACGATAAAATTGGGATAAGTGACCTTCTCTTCCACAATTATAACATGCTTTGGATGGCATCGCACAGTTTGGACTGATGTGTCTCTCCCCTCCACATTTGAAGCATATGATTGGTGGTCGTTCTCCTTCCTTAATATAGGGTTTATATTTCCTACCCCCAACATTCTTGATAATAAATTCTTGTAAGTTTTATTTCATAACTTTCACTTGAACTCAATTATATTTTGAGTATTATATATTCTTTAACCCATTCATTTCCTTTTCTAAGGATCGTTATCATAAACACTCGGGATATTACATTCACTCATTCTTCTAAGAATTTTGTATTCGAAATTTTATTTATTAATCTTCATTCATTCAATCTATCAAAATAGATTTTATGTTAATATTTTATTCATTTATTGGGTTCTAAAACCACTTCTTTCCACAATATCTTTCTACAATTATTAAACTTTTCTATTAAAAGTTTTTCATTATTCTTTGATAACTCATCTCCTTCTCCTTTCAAAATTTCTGTTCTCACCTATTCAACATATCCATCATTCAGTCTCGCATTCTACGACTTATTTCTTTTTAAGGAATATCATCTTTACCACATTCGCCTTTTAGAATAGAAAGGATCTTCCACAATTGTTCAATAATTTGGAAGCAGTATGAATAACTCAGGAATTTTAAAAGATTCCAAATCATGCTGAGGGTCATAAGACCTTGAACTACGTCCACGGTTATAAGTACTCTTTCAACTTAAACCTTAACAGTCATTAGACTATAGGGACTCCCATACTTAGGGTGTTAAGCCCTTCGTACGATGTATTGTGCACAAACATTTAAATGCTATGCGTATGTCCATAGTTATAAGTAATCTTTCAACTTAAACTTTAACAGTCATAAGACTATATGGACTCCTCGTACTTAGGGTGATCAGCCCTTCGTATAATGTATTATGCACAAACATCTTAACACCTCCGCGTAATCCCCTATAAAAGGGTTGTTCATCTCAGCTTTTCAACATCTGAATCCGCACCAAAACAATTTGGTTTGGCATAACTTTTCAAGAGAAACGCTTGAATTTCATGAACATCTTTCAATATTCGTCTAGCTGAATCAAATAGCATAGAGTTCTACAATAATTCAGACATCAATCGAAATATACATATAAATATATATCTTCTCATATCTTAAAGAAATCTCAAAAATATTTTTATGACATCATGATACCGCACTGTATTTACAGTTCATTGAGGATTCCGTTATTTGGTGATTTTATCATACTACATCATACCATAGTGGGCCGACGATCCTTAAATCACCTCCAACACTAAGTAATACTGCATTGAGGACTCCATCGTTTTTATCATCTCTGCACCAGGTTCCATGATACATTGATGATATAAAATACATTTTGATATATTTCAAATCATTTTTGTCTAGCCGAAGCAATTAACATAGACATATGAATAACGGTATTGTTTTTAAAACTCATTGGTTCCATCATTTGATCCAATGTTTTTTTTTCAAGAAAATAGAAGTGCAAACTTCAGCACGAAGTCAATAAATTTCGAAAGTCTAGCATAGCTAGTAGATTTAGAATATCTAGGTATCCATCAACTTCAATCTTTACTTCATTACTTAATCATTCTATCAATCTTCAACTTCTTTAATGCTCTCTATACTATAACCATTTTCTACCCAATATAGTTCATCAAACTTACCGCACAGTGGAAGTTCAGGAACTTGCCACAATAATATGAGTTTAAGAACTTATCCTAGTCAGACCATAGACGTCCATTCGCTGAGGGGTTCAAAACATACCATATTATTGTGAGTCACGAACTTACCATATGCATTAGTTTTAAGAACCACACCTAATCCTAATAATATATGACTAATCTTATTAGTTTCTAACTATTAAATATACACATGAGAAAAATATCACCTTTTCACCACATATACATTGATAGCGCGACACCAACATTCCAATGATTATCAATGTGATAAACTGAGTGCAAGCAAAAAATCCTCGCCCATACAGAGATTTGTACACTTAGCCATCACATGAGTCCTCAATTGAAATCCCACCTAACTCTATCTTACTTATAACTTGTTCTTTGCTCGATACGAATTTCTCGTATCACATTATCTATAACTCCTCATGAGTTATCTCGTACTATTTCATAGTACATCATCTTCATAGCATCAAGCTATAATTATTCAAACATTACAAACCATCTTTCTTTTATAACTTAAACAAACCACGTCATGATCTTATCCTATAATCATCTCCCTTAAAAATTCTTTTCTTAACTCGTGATCGTTTTGTTTTACTATCCTCTTTCTTTCCCTTTTTCATCATTTACAACATTATTCGTTATCTTGGCTATTGCCATTTCTTATCTTTATATCTCTTCAAAATTCTTCTTTGAATTTTCTTGTTTATATATTATAGACTAGAGGGGTATTGACTGTTACTTGAAAAACTAAAAGGGTGGTGAGTGTTATTATGATTCTCTACAGGGGGTGTCAATGTATTTTACTCTATATGTTATATGTATTAAATAATAAATTGACCAAAAATTTAATTCCATTATTAAATTAAATTTTAAATATTGAAACGAATAATTTGATTCAACTAAGTCAAAAAACTAAAATTAATATATATATATATATATATATATATATATTCAAGGAAAAAAACGTCGTAAGATCATCTTACCAAATAATAATTATAGACACTCCAAATTTTGCATTCCTATTACTAATCATGCAGGAAGGCATAATCGTCTTTTGTCTTCCAGAGACAACTTGAAAGTTAAAATCATCAAATCAAACCCAAGTGACAACCCCGAGAGATAAAATCAAACCTCGGGAGATAAAATCAAACTCCGAGAGATCAATTAAAACCTCAGGGACAACCCTGGGAGATCAATTCAAACCCCGGAGATAACCCCGAGAGGTCAAATCAAACCCCGGTGACAACCTCGGGAGATCAAATCAAACCCCGGTGACAACCCCGAGAGATCAAATTAAACCCAGGTGAAAAACCCGGGAGATCAAATCAAACCCCGGAAGATCAAGCTAAAACCCAGCGACAACCCCGAGAAATAACAAACCAACCTCCGAGACAACCTTGAGGATTGACAAAAGTCAACATTAGTTCAATCTCGGAGACAACCCTAAGAAAAGACAGTTACAACTATATCAAACCCGGAGATAACTTAGAGGGGAAAAATAGTAATTTTGTCAACTCAACATCAAATTAAGTCGAATCACTTCCATGACGGTTATGCAGGACCGTGACATCAATCCCGAGTGAAAAAAAACACAAGACAACTCAACAGATAGACTGTGAAGACTCGAATATTTGGTTATGGACCCATCTTTCCGGATTCAGAAAAGGTCAAATCCTATGTCATTGCGTAGCTCTCAGAAAGGGCTTTTCAGAAAGGTCTAGTACACCTCCATCGGACTCCTGGATTGAAAGTTATGAAGGTTTGAGTAGACTGCGCGTTGGTCCGAGTGCACGTACTTCGAAACAACAGACCCACGAACTGAAAACCCACTCGAGTCGATCATAGGTAGACCCATGACTCTGGCAAGTAGACCGTGGCTAATTTGGTCTATAAATAGACCCCCCCCATCAGCCATAAAAAGAGAGAAAAAAGAGAAAAAAGGGAGGGAATTTCGTCCATTTCAGCTCTTAACCCCTCCTACAGTGTTCTAAACTTCGATATTCTTCTTTGTAAACACTTGTATACACACACACACACACACACACACACACACATATATATATATATATATATATATATATATATATCTTATAATATATCAATTTTTAACCGGTGAAAACTGAGTTTTCAAGCTTCAAAAGCAGTTTAAAGCCTTCCTCGCTGCACAGTGTAAGATCTTTTCCGATCCAAACTTTTATCTCTTTTTATATATATATATATATATATATATATATATATATATATATATATATATATATATATATATATTTATATTTATCGATTTGGCCTAGATTGCTAATCCGTGGCCTTTTCCTGCTTTAATATGTATATATATATATATATATTAATTGTTTACTGCGATTAAATATCAGTTTTAACTGTTCATTCAATGTAAAGCTGTAATATTTTAATCTGTGTACTAAATTTATCTAAATCTAGCCATATCTAACTCTTAACCGGTTCAAAAGTTGTAAAACTGGAACCGTTGAGCTAGAATGACTAAGATTTATTTAAATCTAGTTTTCTTTTTAGTTTTGTAAAAATTAAGCAACCGCGCGACCCTAGATCTGTATATAGAGGAAGATGAAAGCTTTAGCTACGCGCATGCAAGGATTTAACTGATGAATATTTTGTTTTGCGATGTTTAGATTAAATATTTATTTTATTTCAGTATATTTGTTATGTAGGCTATTCATATGATATTATGTGAGCCTAGGAGCCACGAGATCTAAGATCCAGCTGACGGATCTAGATTTGGTTCCCATGATGGGCCCTTTTCAATTATATAGCTAGCTTGCAAATCATATGTGTGGTGCTCGGACATACTTTGATGGCTTTCATGCCCATAAGGAGCCCGAAACTTATATGTATATTATTTTGTCGAAGATACTTCGCATCTCGAGAATAAAATCAAAATAAGCCGAATACAGAATAAAATGGAAGTATCGAAGGCCTTAATTACTATGTAAGCATAAGGGTTTGAAAAATTGTTTTCAAAACATCATTTTATATGTCTTGTATTAAAATTAAACTTTTATACAAGTCAAACCCTTTGTCTATAGGTGCAAAAGAGGCATAACACACTACAAGAAAAAGGCCTAACAGCGACCAATACTATCAGCGACCGCATGTGCAGTCGTTGATATTAGTAATAGCGACCGACATCTGCGACTCTGATTTAATCCAATCGCTATTTATTATCAGTGACCACATGCGGTTGCTGAGCGGTCGTTAGAATAAATTTGCCTCCCAAAATCTAACAGGAAATGTTGGCGCAAAGGTTTTGTGCGACCACTTAACATCAGCGACCGTATGCAGTTGTTGATAAGTCAATGTCATTAAAAATCAGTGACCACATGCGGTCGCTGATGGCGGTCGCTGATCAAACTTAATGTAATAAGTATTAGGCATTTGCTCGACACAACAGATGGAAGAAAAAAAAAGAGGGAGCTCAGAATAGAGAGAAGAGGGAGAAATGGGTAGAAGAGTAGAAGGAGAAGAAGGAGAAGCTGAGACCGCGCCACCGGCCAGCCGCCGCCACCACCAAGTACTGGTATATGTATTTATATCTTATGTTAGATTAGATTAAATATTTTTAAATTCTTCAAGTAGTCGTTCGATTTGATTGGGTTTCCAAACTTTACAATCTCTATTCTAGAATGTGGTGTGTAATTGCTTTGATGTAAAGACCTGTGACGACCCCAAATCCAGGTACTTGAAACCCGAACTTTCGGTTCTCCACGATACCATTTCTTTAAGTTTGAATAATACTAAAATAATAATACATTCGAACTTAATTTACATACATCAAAGTTTACTTCCCAGTGCGTGACCTTCAAATACATTCCTTATAATACTTGAATAGATACCAATACAACTATAACCATTAACTCATGATACACACTTATTCGATCGACCTTTCCTTTTCCTTTGTTCGTGCTCTGAGCCTTGAGTTGCTCATACATAATTGAAAACATTTAATTTAAGCAAGGATGAGCATTTGAGTGCCCAAAGAAGTAATAACAATTATATATATAAAATTTGAAAGAATATAAGTATTCTCTTTACATAACACTTCTACAACGAATCGAAAGTTGTGAAGTAATCATCTTGATAAAAAATTCACATAACAAATCTCTTCCAAATTATTTAAATTTGGCTCTGCTCTCTACCATGAATAGGGTTTAAGAATCATACTATGAACATTCTTTTCATTTTCGAAAAGGTTTGGCGAAAATCCATCCATAACCGCTCTAGCTTACTAGACGGAGGGGTGATCGACCCTTCATTGTACCTGTATTGATCAATACTACATAACTTGAGGCGAAATTCATCGCTCACTCTATCCGCCTTGAAGCAAAAAATCTTCCCATATAGGGATGTTCATACATGCACGGTTCCAAACCCGAAGGTTTTAATCTTGCTCAACAATAATATGTAATTCAACATATATGTATACGGGTAATTGAGAGGTATATCAACATGTGAATAAATGCCATGGTTATCCAAGTGGGGACACTTGTATAACCATTTAGAAATCAACTTAATGAATATATATACGAGCTAACATGTTGATAATCAAAGCGTACATAATGCATGCAGAATAAAATAATTAAAAACTTCTTCTCATGTCCATTGCATAAAGAAAATGCAAAGGTAGGATACTTGCACGATTCACGATTACAAATCTCAACTTAGGTTTTATCTCTTTATCACAACCTATCAATAATCGGATCATTCGTTCGATTAGAACAATATATCTTAACACATAGTCTTTATCTATTACGATTGACATGACATAGTCTAATCACATAATCACGGTGATCATACTTTTAGTTCTATTCTATACTTGAAATATTTTTATACATTTTTCAAATATCTCATCCATGATCTTATAGTAGTCTTTTCTTTCTTTTATAAGGTCGACATTTGTCGGTAATCTGAAACTGACTTTATCGGGTAAATCTTGAGTCTAAGACTCTTATTCTATACCTCAACATCTCAAAATATCGGACATCTTATTTTTAATCATTTTCGCAATTTCGGAAATTGAAAAATTTAAAATAATTCAAATCATCACTAAAGGGCCTATAGTGATATAAGCTATTACTATAGGTGTTCTTCTTCAAATTCGAACTTCATAATCGGTTCTCAAGTCACTAGTTTGGTAAAATATAACTTTCAAATATCGGAATCATAATTAAATGATTTAAACATTAAACAATTCCATTATCATTAATAGTTTAATTAATACTAAACTATTAATGAAACCATTACTAAAATATAAAAGTTATTTATAATAACTCAAACTATTTTTAAAACATTTATATTACCCTTAAATGATTTTTTAAAACAATAAAAATCATTTTTAAATAATTACCATTAATATTTAAATATTAATGTACTATTTATCAAATATTAAAAGTCATTAATTATAACTTAAAATATTTTTAAATCCTTAATATCCTCTTTAAATGGTTTTAAATAAGTAAAACCATTTTTAAACTATTTATTTAATAATAATTATTAAATAAACTAAATATCATTAATATTATCTTAATATCATTAATATTTAATTATTAATGAAATAATCATTTAAATATTAAAAGTTATATTTTATAACTTAAAATATTTTAAATACCTTATTTTCATTTAAAATGATTTTTATAATATTAAAATCATTTTAAACTAAATTATTTAATATAATCATTAAATAACTTTAATATCATTAATAATAATTAATTAATGAAATTCATCACAAAATATTAAAAAGTTATCACAAATAACTCATTTACATAACCAATTCTAAGCCAAAATAAACATAGTAAACTAACTAGTTTATTAACAACATTAACTAAACTTCAAAATTCAAACTTTAACTAACAATTAAAAATAATAACATTACAAAAATTAAATAAGAAACATACCCTAAATCTGAATTCCACAGATTTGAATAATGCACTTCCACGCCAAAATTTAACTAAGGAGATCTTTATAAAAAGTTCTCCCACAACAAAGTCTTTCTCAAAAAAAATTAGAGGCCTTATTGTTGGTGAATGAAACAAAGGCCAAGCCCTTCTATTTATAGGTTTAGAAAATGGTGAAGTTCTCAACTTAGTCGATGTGGGACTTGGTTTATACTAATTTTTCAATAGCTCACTTTACCATTTTCTATCGCATTGCTCATAACTCCGATTAATCTGATTTTTGGATATGTTATACATGGTATGTAAGACTATTTTTAAAAAATACGAATTACCCAATTCGGGTTCATTAGGTAGCCCAAGCAGTCGTCCAAAAGTGGGCGTTCATAATAGATTTTTCAATCTCGTTTCAGCTTTACCCTCTTCCGCTAAAACAGTCATAACTCTTTCATTTGAAAACATTTTTGAGCGATTCTTGAGCCCACGCGAGGCTAACTTCTGGGGCTACAACTTTTATTCTTTGACCATTTCCCAATTCCGAACACATCAGCCCAGAAATTCCATTCAAATGGACTGCACCGCACTTGTTGGGAAGTTTTGACACTACTACTTTGAAATGTCATAACTCTCTCCTCCGATATCGGATTTAGTCCGTTTTGGAGTCTATGGAAAGCTTATTTGGTGTACTATAACATACCGAAAGCCCAGAAGGTTTTGAAGATATTAACTGATTGAAACAGTGTCCCAAATAGCACATCCCGCTGCTTACTTTCAGTTTTGACACATTTCCTTCCAATCACCGTAATTCCCTCATCCGAGGTCGGAATGAGGTCATTCCAAAACCTATGGCTTCCTAACTCAGTGCACTACAACATATCAAAAGTCCAGACCTTTTAAAGCACAAAAGTGGACGAAAATGCCCCATTACAGATCGCCCAAAATAGTTTATCATGATCGGTCAACCATGTTTGACCATCTATAACTTCTAATCTATACATGATATGGACTTGATTCTTTTGCAGATTAAAGACCACATATCGGGCTACACATAACAACTTTTGAAGAACAAAACTCATGATCGAGCAAAGAGTTATGGCCTCGACATTTTTGGTGAAAAATAATGTAATTCGGTTTTTCCAACTTGCTTAAATCTTCAAATTAAATGCACTTTGATGTTATGGGTCTTTGATTTATCAACCCATATCATCAATTAACATTCTATTACACAACTTTAAACAATCAATTGTATCAAATAACATCGAATCAAAGGATTTCTAGGTTTAGTGTTCTTATACCCTTTTTGCCAAAATTCTTGATTCTTGCTTACGATTTGTTATGGGTGATGGTTGGGCTTTGTTTAAGAGTGTATGGGCAATCTTGTACAAGGCAATTAAATGTAATATTTAATCACTAGATTTAATTCTTATAATTTATCAATTAACTTCTATCCTTTGGTAAATTAAAACACTTATACAATAACATCGAAATTAAATCCGTAGAATTAAAATTAGGGTTTCTAATTGACCATTAGTGGTTCTTTAATTATCTCGTGTATATTACTAACACGATCGTTACGGTTTCTAATTTCAACCGATTAGGATTATAATAATTAGGGTTTGTCCTAATTATCGATGTACAACGATAATTAGGGTTTCTTCTAATTACCGATATTCTTATTCACAATTCACTTCAACTTCATATACACGATCCTTTACTCGTAAATACCCCATAATCCGAGTTTAATAATTAAGGTTTCACAAGACGATAATATGTTATGACCTAATTGACCGTCATTGCTCAATATTATCTGTCTGCACATACCAAAGACATAATTATGGTATGCGTAAAATAATATAATATTATTATTCTCATCTCTTGATCACAATCCCAATTCGAGGTTTGGATCTCATATCCGACTTATTCTTCGTACACAACATCAATAATCAAGTTAAAATAATTAACTTAAATATTACGAACAATTCATATAATAAAATATTTATTATATAAATCTAATTATCACTTCATATATTATTTCCAATCATGTTTTCATGGAAAATAATTAATAAAAATATTTAAACTACGAAATTTATTACTATATAATTTGTGGTAATTAATAATTCTAAAATTATTTCTAATTTTTCAAGTAATAAATGTATTCACATTTATCGTTCACTTTACTTGACACTTAGTCTCGTCATTATTAAAAAAAAAAATTTATACATAAAATTTCTTATTTATTTTATATAGAAAATCTCTAAGTTATTACATTCACCTCCTTATAAGGATTCCGTCCCTAATCACCGCTTTAAAAACTCATATGCAGAAGGGTACATAGCATATAATCATTGTACGTAGATCTCGATCATACTTGATCGAACTGATCTTTAATTATTCATCATAACACTTGTCTATTCGATTAAGCAGAAATATAAGATATATAAGTTATTCAAATAGCACCTGGAGTTCTGTTTCCAGCTGCCACCGTATCCTGGACCGTCATGTTGTAAACCCTCGGAGTTGCTTTCGTTGGGTTACTGGTTGAGTTTGGTCCTGAAATTGCTAACGTCCCACTGCTTCTCCCCGTGGTTACGTTCCCTGCCTCCATTCCCCTCCAGTTCCTTACCTTATGCTCAGTCGATCCACATATAAAACATCCACTGATCATCCTTGAGTTGGGGCAGTTGGGAGAGATATGACCCTCTTGCCCGCACTTGTAGCATACAAACTTGCCCTTCAGACACTCGCCAGAGTGATTCTTCCCGATTCTTCCTTTCGCACTACCTATGCTTCTTTATACCTTCTGCTTTACTTGCATTTTCTCGGAAAAATTCCTCATTCTTTTCTCACCCCTATTCCCACTACTACTTTCTATCTTTATTGTTCCTTCCGACTTGCTTTTATTCTTCTTCTCCCTTATGGTAGGGGCTCATGGCCTCACTTCCTGTTCAAAAGAATGATAGCCTTCTCCATGAGTCTTTGCAAAAGTATTAATTTGCAAGATCGACACCTTATTAGTAGAGCCGGGGTTTTAAGCCCAAACTCAAATCTCCTTGCCTTCCTAGCCTCAGTATCCACTTGATGTGGAGCAAACCTAGCTAACTCATTAAATTTTGTGGCATACTCATAATAGATCATGTTATCCTGCTTTAACTCCAGGAATCTCACCTCCATTCTAGACTGCATACTAACAGAGAGATAGTTTTTGAAAAATAAATCCTTAAACCTATCCCAAGTAATTTCTTCTTTTCCTGCCCGAGTCTTATTTGCCTCCCACCAAAAGTTAGCTTCCCCTTTCATCATATAAGTGGCAAAAGCGGTCTTTTGCCCCTCATCTACTTTAGCGATTACGAACGCCTTCTCTATCTCGTTCACCCAAGTCTGGGCTTCTATAGGGTCAGCTGATCCTCTGAATTCTGGTGGTCCTACGGCTTTGAAGTCTTTGAATTTTGCCAAGCGATTGTCTGGCTGGTTCCCTGCAGCTGGTATTCCCTGATGCATAGCCTGAGCTACCATGTTTGCAAAATTTTGCATCAGTTCTGGCTGTCGTTCTCCAGCATTAGTAGATTCTTCTACCCTTTGGTTTCGAGTTTGACGTCTTGGTGGCATTATCTGGTTAAATAAAACCATAAATTATACCCTTACATTTTAAACCTTATTGCATAAGATTAAAACTCATTTCATTTCTCAAACTTAGATTCATATTCATTTATCGAATATTTACACAGCACATCCTGCTTTAATCAACAGCTATCCCTTTGTGACTACGAAAGTCGGGATTTAAAATCTTGACCAACATAAAAGTTGAAAATAGTTCATTACTTATCACACACATTACATAAACACAACATAACCCATACTACTTATTTACCAAACCTTTTCTCGGACATTCATTAAGCTCGATGTCCTTCCATTCCACAATTAAAACATCCACCTTGCTTATAGTTGGGGCACGGGGAGAGGTATGTCCTCACTACCACAAATATAACATATCTTTTCCCTTTCTTCTTATCGGGTTTTCCTAAGTCAGGATCTTCTACCTTTCTTTTTCCCTTACCTCTCGGAGTTGCACACGAGGTGTTGCTTGAGGCTCCCATCTGGTCAATTCGGATTTTGAGCTTATCCTGCTCTTCCATTGTTGCTAGAATGCTTGACGTTGGGATATTAAGCAACGTCTCAATCTCCCATGACCTTTCCAAATAGTAGAAACCTTGTTCTCCGGATCCTCAGTATCTCCGTTGATGCTTGAGCGGCTTCAACTTTAGTGTCTGAATCACTATCATCAAATCCACCATTTACGGATCCGATGCTACGTTTTCCACTATAGCCACCTCGTCGTCTCGATTTGGGTTCTGGTGAGCTTCTATTTCATTTTGTTGGCCTTGATATTAGCTCGGGGTATAGATCTGATCCTTCTTATTCCACATATCTTTCTCACCGACATCTACATACATAAGTTACCCCGATTAACATATAGTATATATACACCAACGCAATCAAGAGTCCTATATATCTTATTTTGATTGATGATAAATTTATTCAATTCTCATCAACACCTATCTCTCCGAAAAGCGCTCCCATCCACTCGCGTCGAATCGCATGAAGGTGATGACTAAAGCACAGTCTAAGGTATGTATCTGGTGTCTTTGGCTTCTATTTCAACCTTCAACCGTCTTATCTGAATATCTCCCTCTGCTCCAACCTCCTCATAACTTTCTCTTGCTTAACGCTATCTGTGCTTATAACATTCACACATATCATCACATGCTACCCAATACACCTCTCACAAGAGTAAAAGTTTTCAAATTGTGCTAAGGGGTCATATAGACCATGAACACATAGTTTTAATTGTATTCATACTGCATAAAACATTACAGTATGTTTACAATCACAAAGAAGGTAAACTACCATTAATAGTACTTTTAGGGTGATTAGCCTATTGTACCCCTACATCATGCATAACTTATTAATCATGCCTAGCGAATATTTTACGCTATTAGATTGGATTATTTTATCCAAACAACATCGTTCACCTCGGTCTTATCATAGGATTCCGCACCAAAACAATTTGGTTCGGAAATTTCTTCAATGAACACTTAGAGTTTTCATAAACATTAGTCTAGTGATTTAAATAGCATAGACTCATATCAATAATTCAATTCAATCAATTATTTAAATGTAGCCAAACCCGCTGGCAAATTAAACTTTTTGAAAACATTTTCGAGAATGACGTCATGATGCGTCTTGTATTAACAATCCGTTGAGGATGCCGAGTCATTGTATGACTTTGTCATAACACGTCATACAATAGTGGAGCAGCGACTTGAGTCAAATTCACTAAGTATTCATGTATTTACAACTCCATCACATTTTTATCATCTCTCGCACTGAGTTACATGGTACATGAGTGATAATTAAAAACAATTTTGATATTTCAAATCATTTGCGTCTAGCCAAAATAAGTAGCATAGGCACTTTTAAACCGTTTCAAAAATGATTACTGAGTCTACATTTTTGTTTTCAAAAGCACATAGTGCGTATTTAGCTTGATGTCAAAAATTTTGAAGTTTAGCATAGCTAGAATTTAGGAAAACCTAACACCTTCACTAAAATTATTTACTTAACAATCTATCATTCACCTAATCCATAACACTCCATTCACACAAAACTATACCCGCTTCATCAAACCACACTTATGAGTTCATAAATTGCCACAATCATATGAGTTTAAGAACTTATCCTAGTCGGGACCTTTGGCGTCCATTCATTTGAGGGTTCATAAACATTTCATATAATTATGAGTCAAGAATGTCTCATAGGTATGAGTTTTAAGAACTTCGAACTTAATCTTATATTCTCTATCTATGACCTATCTACTTGTTATACACACGAGAATGGAGTCATCCTCTTAATGTGCATATAACAAATAAATAGCGACACGACATTTCAATGATTATCGGTGCGGGAACTAAGTGGTTTTTACACCAAGTACAATTCACTCCCATACGAAGAATCATACAACTCAAATTTAGGTACACGAGGTCCTCAATTGAATCCCCATCTAACACTAACCCCATTCTCCATACGAATTTATTCAGATTTATAATTCTCTTACGGATCTGTACTAATTGATAGTAATTCATCATACAAAGAATCTTGTCAGTAAACTTTCAATCATCGATTGATTCCTTACGGTTGTCGTAGCCTTATCGGATCACGGGTGGGTGATCTCATCGTATATATTACGATTTAGTTCTATATCTTCATCGTTTTATTTTACGATCTCTCATAATCGCACTTTCGTCTTTTTAGACTCAATCTATTCCCCACTCTTCGTTTAACTTTATAATCGAGTTAGGGAACTCGTGTCTTTACACTCATGAGATTCATCTTTGAATCTTATCGACTAACTAACTCTAGATAAGTTAATACTTATCTTAATCATTCATGGTTATTAGTCTCAGGTATTTCAACCTAAGCTTCATAACCAAGAGCTTTGATACCAACTCGTGATTTACCCCAAATCCAGGTACTTGAAACCCGAACTCGGTTATCCACGATACCATTTCTTTAAGCTGAATAATACTAAAATAATAATACATTCGAACTTAATTTACATACATCAAAGTTTACTTCCCCAGGTACGTGACCTTCAAATACATTCCTTATAATACTTGAATAGATACCAATACAACTATAACCATTAACTCATGATACACACTTATTCGATCAGCTTTCCTTTTCCTTTTGCTGCACCTCGAGCCTTGAAAGTTGCTCATACATAACTGAAAACATTTAATTTAAGCAAGGATGAGCATTTGAGTGCCCAGCAAGTAATAACAATTATATATATAAGCTGAAAGAATATAAGTATTCTCTTTACATAACACTTCTACAACGAATCGAAAGTTGTGAAGTAATCTATACTGATAAAAAATTCACATAACAAATCTCTTCCAAATTATTTAAATTTGGCTCAGCTCTACCCATGAATAGGGTTTAAGAATCATACTATGAACATTCTTTTCATTTTCGAAAAGGTTTGGCGAGAAATCCATCCATAAACCGCTTCTAGCTTACTGCAACGCGAGGGTGATCGACCCATTGTACCTCATGTGATTGATCAATACTACATAACTTGAACGAAATTCATCGCTCACTCTATCAGCCTTGGGCGCAAAATCTTCCCATATAGGGATGTTCATACATGTCGGGTTCCAAACCCAAGGTTTTAATCTTGCTTTCAACAATAATATGTAATTCAACATATATGTATACGGGTAATTGATGAGGTATATCAACATGTGAATAAATGCCATGGTTATCCAAGTGGGGACACTTGTATAACCATTTAGAAACCAACTTAACGTAATATATATCCGAGCTAACATGTTGATAATCAAAGCGTATATAATCTGCATGACAGAATAAAATAATTACGAAACTTCTTACTCATGTCCATTGCATAAAGAAAATGCAAAGGTAGGATACTTGCACGATTCATTGATTACAAATCTCAACTTAGGTTTTATCTCTTTATCACAACCTATCAATAATCGGATCATTAGTTCGATTAGAACAATATATCTTAACACATAAGATCATCTATTACGATTGAAGACATAGTCTAATCACATAATCACGGTGATCATACTTTTAGTTCTATTCTATACTTGAAATATTTTTATACATTTTTCAAATATCTCATCCATGCTCTTATAGTAGTCTTTTCTTTCTTTTATAAGGTCTCGACATTCGTTGTATAGCAAAAGCGACTTTATCGGGTAAATCTTGAGTCTAAGACTCTTATTCTATACCTCAACATCGTAAATATCGGACATCTTATTTTTAATCATTTTCGCAATTTCCGAAATTGAAAAATTTAAAATAATTCAAATCATCACTAAAGGGCCTATAGTGATATAATCATTACTATAGGTGTTCTTCTTCAAATTCGAACTTCATAATCAGTTCTCAAGTCAGCTAGTTTGGTCGGCTATAACTTTTAAATATTGGAATCATAATTAAATGATTTAAACATTAAACAATTCCATTATCATTAATAGTTTAATTAATACTAAACTATTAATGAAACCATTACTAAAATATAAAAGTTATTTATAATAACTCAAACTATTTTTAAAACATTTATATTATCCTTAAATGATTTTTAAAACAATAAAAATCATTTTTAAATAATTACCATTAATATTTAAATATTAATGTACTATTTATCCAAATATTAAAAGTCATTAATTATAACTTAAAATATTTTTAAATCCTTAATATCCTCTTTAAATGGTTTTTAAATAAGTAAAACCATTTTAAACTATTTATTTAATAATAATTATTAAATAAACTAAATATCATTAATATTATCTTAATATCATTAATATTTAATTATTAATGAAATAATCATTTAAATATTAAAAGTTATATTTTATAACTTAAAATATTTTTAAATACCTTATTTTCATTTAAAATGATTTTATAATATTAAAATCATTTTTAAACTAAATTATTTAATATAATCATTAAATAACTTTAATATCATTAATAATAATTAATTAATGAAATTCATCACAAAATATTAAAAGTTATCACAAATAACTCATTTACATAACCAATTCTAAGCCAAAATAAACATAGTAAACTAACTAGTTTATTAACAACATTAACTAAACTTCAAAAATTCAAACTTTAACTAACAATTAAAAATAATAACATTACAAAAATTAAATAAGAAACATACTTTAAATACGAATTCCACAATTTGAATCGCACTTCCACGCCTAAAATTTAACTAAGGAGATCTTTATAAAAGTTCTCCCACAACAAAGTTTTTCTCAAAAAATTGGAGGCCTTATTGTTGGTGAATGAAACAAAGGCCAAGCCCTTCTATTTATAGGTTTAGAAAATGGTGAAGTTCTCAACTTAGTCGATGTGGGACTTGGTTTATACTAATTTTTCAATAGCTCACTTTACGATTTTCTAACGCATTGCTCATAACTCCGATTAATTTGATTTTTGGATATGTTATACATGGTATGTAAGACTATTTTTAAAAATACTGAATTACCCAATTCGGGTTCATTAGGTAGCCCAAACAGTCGTCAAAAGTGGGCGTTCATAACAGATTTTCAATCTCGTTTCAGCTTTACCCTCTTCCGCTAAAAAACAGTCATAACTCTTTCATTTTAAAACATTTTTGAGAGCGATTCTTGAGCCCACATGAGGCTAACTTCTGGGGCTACAACTTTTATTCTTTGACCATTTCCCAATTCCGAACACATCAGCCCAGAAATTCCATTCAAATGGACTGCACCGCACTTGTTGGGAAGTTTTGACACTACTACTTTGAAATGTCATAACTCTCTCCTCCGATATCGGATTTAGTCCGTTTTGGAGTCTATGGAAAGCTTATTCGGTGTACTATAACATACCAAAAGCCCAGAAGGTTTTGAAAATATTAACTGATCGAAACAGTGTCCCGAATAGCACATCCCGCTGCTTACTTTCAGTTTTGACACATTTCCTTCCAATCACCGTAATTCCCTCATCCGAGGTCGGAATGAGGTCATTCCAAAGCCTATGGCTTCCTAACTCAGTGCACTACAACATATCAAAAGTCCAGACCTTTTAAAGCACAAAAAGTGGACGAGAATGCCCCATTACAATTGCCCAAAAATAGTTTATCATGATCGATCAACCATGTTTGACCATCTATAACTTCTAATCTATACATGATATGGACTTGATTCTTTTTGCATTAAAGACCACATATCGGGCTACACATAACAACTTTTGAAGAACAAAACTCATGATCGAGCAAAGAGTTATGACCTCGACATTTGGTGAAAAAAAATAATGAAATTCGGTTTTCCAACTTGCTTAAATCTTCAAATTAGTGCACTTTGATGTTATGGGTCTTTGATTTATCAACCCATATCATCAATTAACATTCTATTACACAACTTTAAACAATCAATTGTATCAAATAACATCGAATCAAAGGATTTCTAGGTTTAGTGTTCTTATACCCTTTTGCCAAAAATTCTTGATTCTTGCTTACGATTTGTTATGGGTGATGGTTGGGCTTTGTTTAAGAGTGTATGGGCAATCTTGTACAAAGGCAATTAAATGTAATATTTAATCACTAGATTTAATTCTTATAATTTACCAATTAACTTCTATCCTTTGGTAAATTAAAACACTTATACAATAACATCGAAATTAAACCCAGAATTAAAATTAGGGTTTCTAATTGACCATTAAGCGGTTCTTTAATTATCTGTATGTTACTAACACGATCGTTACGGTTTCTAATTTCAACCTAGGTTAGGATTATAATAATTAGGGTTTGTCCTAATTATCGATGTACAACAGTAATTAGGGTTTCTTCTAATTACCGATATTCTTATTCACAACAACTTCATATACACAGTCACTACTCAGAAATACCCCATAACTGAGTTTAATAATTAGGGTTTCACAAAGACGCGGTAATATGTTATGACCTAATTGGTAATCATTATCATTGCTCAATATTATCTCATCAAGCACATACCCGAAAGACATAATTATAGTAATGCAAAATAATATAATATTATTATTCTCATCTCTTGATCACAATCCCAATCCAGGGTTTGGATCTCATGTCTGACTTATTCTTCGTTCACAACATCAATAATCAAGTTAAAATAATTAACTTAAATATTACGAACAATTCATATAATAAAATATTTATTATATAAATCTAATTATCACTTCATATATTATTTCCAATCATGTTTTCATGGAAAATAATTAATAAAATATTTCTTCTTACGAAATTTATTACCATATAATTTGTGGTAATTAATAATTCTAAAATTATTTCTAATTTTTCAAGTAATAAATGTATTCGCATTTATCGTTCACTTTACTTGACACTTAGTCTCGTCATTAAAAAAAAAAAATTTATACGCAAAATTTCTTATTTATTTTATATAGAAAATCTAAGGTTATTACATTCATCCTCCTTTATAAGGATTCCGTCCCTAATCACCGCTTTAAAAACTCATATGCGTAAGGGTACATAGCATATAATCATTGTACGTAGATCTCGATCATACTTGATCGAACCGATCTTTAATTATTCATCATAACACTTGTCTATTCGATTAAGCAGAAATATAAGATATATAAGTTATTCAAATAGCACCTGGAGTTCTGCTTCACCGCCACCGTATCTCGGACCGTCATGTTGTAAACCCTCGGAGTTGCTTTCGTTGGGAGTTCTTGGTTGAGTTTGGTCCTCAAATTGCTAACGTCCCAATCGCTTCTCCCGTGGTTACGTTCCCCGCCTCCATTCCCCTCGTGGGCCGAGTTCCTTACCTTATGCTCAGTCGATCCACATATAAAACATCCACTGATCATCCTTGAGTTGGGGCAGTTGGGAGAGACATGACCCTCTTGCCCGCACTTGTAGCATACAAACTTGCCCTTGAGACACTCGCCAGAGTGATTCTTCCCAGCTTCTTTCTTGCCTTTGCACTTTTCTGCTTCTTTATACCTTCACGCTTTACTTGCATTTTCTCGGAAAAATTCCTCATTCTTTTCTCACCCCTATTCCCACTACTACTTTACTTTCTATCTTTATTGTTCCTTCCGACTTGCTTTTATTCTTCTTCTCCTTATGGTAGGGGCTCATGGCCTCACTTCCTGCTCAAAGAATGATAGCCTTCTCCATGAGTCTTTGTAAAAGTATTGATTTGCAAAGATCGACACCTTATTGTAGAGCCGTGGTTTTAAGCCCACTTCAAATCTCCTTGCCTTTCTAGCCTCTCCATCCACTTGATGTGGAGCAAACCTAGCCAACTCATTAAATTTTGTGGCATACTCATAACAGTCATGTTATCCTACTTTAACTCCGTGAATCTCACCTCCATTCTAGATCGCATACTAACAGAGAGATAGTTTTGAAAATAAATCCTTAAACCTATCCCAAGTAATTTCTTCTTTTCTTTTGAGTCTTATTTTGCCTCCCACCAAAAGTTAGCTTCCCTTTCATCATATAAGTGGCAAAAGCGGTCTTTTGCCCTCATCTACTTTAGCGATTACTGACGCCTTCTCTATCTCGTTCACCCAAGTCCAGGCTTCTATAGGTCACCGATCCTCTGAATTCGGTGGTCCTACTGACTTTGAAGTTTTTGAATTTTGCCAAGCGATTGTCCATTTGGTTCCTACTGCAATTGGTATTCCCCGATGCATAGCTTTGAGCTACCATGTTTGCAAAATTTTGCATCGATTCTGGGCCGTCGTTCTCAAGATTAGTAGATTCTTCTACCCTTTGGTTTCGAGTTTGACGTCTTGGTGGCATTATCTGGTTAAATAAAACCATAAATTATACCCTTACATTTTAAACCTTATTGCATAAGATTAAAACTCGTTTCATTTCTCAAACTTAGATTCATATTCATTTATCGAATATTTACACAAAGACATCCTCGCTTTAATCAACAAACTATCCCTTTGTGACTACGAAAAGTCGGGATTTAAAATCTTGACCAACATAAAAGTTGAAAATAGTTCATTACTTATCACACACATTACATAAACACAACATAACCCATACTACTTATTTACCAAACCTTTTCTGGACATTCATTCGCTCGATGTCCTTCCATTCCACAATTAAAACATCCACCTTGCTTATAGTTGGGGCAATCTGGGAGAGGTATGTCCCTCACTACCACAAATATAACATATCTTTTCCCTTTCTTCTTATCGGGTTTTCCTAAGTCGGGATCTTCTACCTTTCTTTTCCCTTACCTCTCGGAGTTGCACACGAGGGTGTTGCTTGAGGCTCCCATCCGGTCAATTCGGATTTTGAGCTTATCCTCGCTCTTCCATTGTTGCTAGCAATGCTTGACGCAAATGGATATTAAGCAACGTCTCTCAATCTCCCACAAATTTTCCAACAGAAACCTTGTTCTCCAGATCCTGTATCTCCGCTGATGCTTGGCGGCTTCAACTTTAGTGTCCGAATCACTATCTCGCCAAATCCACCATTTCGATCTCGATGCTACGTTTTCCACTATAGCCACCTCGTCGATTTGGGTTCTGGTGAGCTTCTATTTCAAATTGTTGGCCTTGATATTAGCTCTCGAGGGGTATAGATCCGATCCTTCTTATTCCACATATCTTTCTCACCGACATCTACATACATAAGTTACCTGATTAACATATAGTATATATACACACGACAATCAAGAGTCCTATATATCTTATTTTGATTGATGATAAATTTATTCAATTCTCATCAACACCTATCTCTGCCGAAAGGCGCCTCCATCCACTCTGCATCGAATCGCATGAAGGTGATGACTAAAGCACAGTCTAAGGTATGTATCTCGGTGTCTTTGGCTTCTATTTCAACCTTCAACTGTCTTATCTCGAATATCTCCTCTGCCCTCCACCTCCTCATAACTGGCATTAACGCTTATCTGTGCTTATAACATTCACACATATCATCACATGCTACCCAATACACCTCTCACAAGAGTAAAAGTTTTCAAATTGTCTTTGAGGGGTCATATAGACCATGAACACATAGTTTTAACTCAGTATTCATACCATAAAACATTACACTGTATGATTACAATCACAAAGAAGGTAAACTACCATTAATAGTACTTTAGGTGATTAGCCTATTGTACCCTACGTCATGCATAACGTATTAATCATGCCTAGCGAATATTTACGCTATTAGATTGGATTATTTTATCCAAACAACATCGTTCACCTCGATCTTATCATAGGATTCCGCACCAAAACAATTTGGTTCGGAAATTTCTTTCAATGAACACTTAGAGTTTTCATAAACATTAGTCTAGGCCGATTTAAATAGCATAGACTCATATCAATAATTCAATTCAATCGAATTATTTAAATGTAGCCAAACCCGTTGGCAAATTAAACTTTTGAAAACATTTTTAGAGAATGACGCCATGATGCCGTCTCAGATTAACAATCCGTTGAGGATGCCGTCATTGTATGACTTTGTCATAACACGTCATACAATAGTGGAACGACGACTTGAGTCAAATTCACACTAAGTATTCTGTATTTACAACTCCATCACATTTTTATCATCTCTTTTGAAAGTTACATGGTACATGAGTGATAATTAAAAACAATTTTGATATTTCAAATCATTTATGCGTCTAGCCAAAATAAGTAGCATAGAATGCATACTTTAAAACCGTTTTCAAAAATGATTACGAGTCTACATTTTTGTTTTCAAAAGCATAGTGCGTATTTAGCTTGATGTCAAAAATTTTGAAGTTTAGCATAGCTAGGAGTTTAGGAAAACCTAACACCTTCACTAAAAATTATTTACTTAACAATCTATCTGCTTCACGTAATCCATAACACTCCATTCACACAAAACTATACCCAGTTCATCAAACCACACTTATGAGTTCATAAATTGCCACAATCATATGAGTTTAAGAACTTATCCTAGTCGGACCTTTGGCGTCCATTCATTTGAGGGTTCATAAACATTTCATATAATTATGAGTCAAGAATGTCTCATAGGTATGAGTTTTAAGAACTCGAACTTAATCTTATATTCTCTATCTATGACCTATCTACTTGTTATACACCTGAGAATGGAGTCATCCTCTTAATGTGCATATAACAAATAGCGCGACACAGACATTTCAATGATTATCAGTGCCAGAAACTAAGTGGTTTTTACACCAAGTACAATTCGGCTCCCATATCTGAAGAATCATACAACTCATTTTGACATGAGTCCTCAATTGAATCCCCGCCTAACACTAACCCCATTCTCCATACAATTTATTCGTATTTATAATTCTCTTACGGATCTCTGCACCAATTGATAGTACAATTCATACACGTTAATCTTGTCAGTAAACTTTCCAATCATCGATTGATTCCTTACATTTGTTATAGCCTTATCAGATCACGGGGTGATCTCATCATATATATTACGATTTAGTTCTATATCTTGATCGTTTTATTTTACGATCTCTCATAACTGCACTTTCAGTCTTTTAGACTCAATCTATTCCCCCCTACTTGTTTAACTTTATAATCGAGTTAGGGAACTCGTGTCTTTACACTCATGAGATTCATCTTTGAATCTTATCGACCAACTAACTCTAGATAAGTTAATACTTATCTTAATCATTCTTGATTTATTAGTCTCGTGTATTTCAACCTAAGCTTCATAACCAAGAGCTTTGATACCAACTCCTGTGATTTAATTCCCAAATCCAGTACTTGAAACCCGAACTTCGGTTATCCACGATACCATTTCTTTAAAATTGAATAATACTAAAATAATAATACATTCGAACTTAATTTACATACATCAAAGTTTACTTCCCCAGGTACGTGACCTTCAAATACATTCCTTATAATACTTGAATAGATACCAATACAACTATAACCATTAACTCATGATACACACTTATTCGATCAGCTTTCCTTTTCCTTTGCTCGTGCCTGAGCCTTCAGGTTGCTCATACATAACTGAAAACATTTAATTTAAGCAAGGATGAGCATTTGAGTGCCCATCAAGTAATAACAATTATATATATAAGCTGAAAGAATATAAGTATTCTCTTTACATAACACTTCTACAATGAATCCAAAGTTGTGAAGTAATCTGTACTGATAAAAAAATTCACATAACAAATCTCTTCCAAATTATTTAAATTTGGCTCTGGCTCTACCCATGAATAGGGTTTAAGAATCATACTATGAACATTCTTTTCATTTTCGAAAAGGTTTGGCGAAATCCATCCATGAACCGCTTCTAGCTTACTTAGCACGGAGGGTGGTCATCACCCCGTTGTACCTGTATTGATCAATACTACATAACTTGAATGAAATTCATCGCTCACTCTATCCGCCTTAGGGCGCAAAAATCTTCCATATAGGGATGTTCATACATGCACGGTTCCAAACCCAAGGTTTTAATCTTGCTCAACAATAATATGTAATTCAACATATATGTATACGGGTAATTGATGAGAGGTATATCAACATGTGAATAAATGCTATGGTTATCCAAGTGGGGACACTTGTATAACCATTTAGAAATCAACTTAACGAATATATATCCGAGCTAACATGTTGATAATCAAAGCGTCATATAACTGTAGGGAATAAAATAATTAAAACTTCTTACTCATGTCCATTGCATAAAGAAAATGCAAAGGTAGGATACTTACCGATTACCGATTACAAATCTCAACTTAGGTTTTATCTCTTTATCACAACCTATCAATAATCGATCATTCGTTCGATTAGAACAATATATCTTAACACATAGTAATCGCATATATTACAATTGAGACGTAGTCTAATCACATAATCACAAAGTGATCATACTTTTAGTTCCTATTCTATACTTGAAATATTTTTATACATTTTTCAAATATCTCATCCATGCTCTTATAGTAGTCTTTTCTTTCTTTTATAAGTTCGACATTTGTTTGCGTCATCGACAACTTTTTTTATCGGGTAAATCTTTAGTCTAAGACTCTTATTCTATACCTCAACATCTCAGTAAATATCGGACATCTTATTTTTAATCATTTTCGCAATTTCCGAAAATTGAAAAATTTAAAATAATTCAAATCATCACTAAAGGGCCTATAGTGATATAATCATTACTATAGGTGTTCTTCTTCAAATTCGTAACTTCATAATCGGTTCTCAAATTCACTAGTTTGGTAAATTATAACTTTCAAATATCGGAATCATAATTAAATGATTTAAACATTAAACAATTCCATTATCATTAATAGTTTAATTAATACTAAACTATTAATGAAACCATTGCTAAAATATAAAAAGTTATTTATAATAACTCAAACTATTTTAAAACATTTATATTACCCTTAAATGATTTTTAAAACAATAAAATCATTTTAAATAATTACCATTAATATTTAAATATTAATGTACTATTTATCCAAATATTAAAAGTCATTAATTATAACTTAAAATATTTTTAAATCCTTAATATCCTCTTTAAATGGTTTTTAAATAAGTAAAACCATTTTAAACTATTTATTTAATAATAATTATTAAATAAACTAAATATCATTAATATTATCTTAATATCATTAATATTTAATTATTAATGAAATTATCATTTAAATATTAAAAGTTATATTTTATAACTTAAAATATTTTTAAATACCTTATTTTCATTTAAAATGATTTTTATAATATTAAAATCATTTTTAAACTAAATTATTTAATATAATCATTAAATAACTTTAATATCATTAATAATAATTAATTAATGAAATTCATCACAAAATATTAAAAGTTATCACAAATAACTCATTTACATAACCAATTCTAAGCCAAAATAAACATAGTAAACTAACTAGTTTATTAACAACATTAACTAAACTTCAAAAATTCAAACTTTAACTAACAATTAAAAATAATAACATTACAAAATTAAATAAGAAACATATCCGTAAATACGAATTCCACATATCTTGAATACGCACTTCCACGCCTAAAATTTAACTAAGGAGATCTTTATAAAAGTTCTCCCACAACAAAGTCTTTCTCAAAAAATTGGAGGCCTTATTGTTGGTGAATGAAACAAAGGCCAAGCCCTTCTATTTATAGGTTTAGAAAATGGTGAAGTTCTCAACTTAGTGATGTGGGACTTAGTTTATACTAATTTTCAATAGCTCACTTTATGATTTTCTAACGCATTGCTCATAACTCAGATTAATCTGATTTTTGGATATGTTATACATGGTATGTAAGACTATTTTTAAAAATACGAATTACCCAATTCGGGTTCATTAGGTAGCCCAAACAAAGTCGTCAAAAAGTGGGCGTTCATAATAGCTTTTCAATCTCGTTTTCAGCTTTTACTCTCTTCCGCTAAAACAGTCATAACTCTTTCATTTTAAAACATTTTTGAGCGATTCTTGAGCCCACGCTGAGGCTAACTTCTGCTACAACTTTTATTCTTTGACCATTTCCAAATTCAACACATCAGCCCGTAAATTCCATTCAAATGGATCTGCACTGCACTTGTTGGGAAGTTTTGACACTACTACTTTGAAATGTCATAACTCTCTCCTCCGATATCGGATTTAGTCCGTTTGGAGTCTATGGAAAGCTTATTCGGTGTACTATAACATACCAAAAGCCCAGAAGGTTTTGAAAATATTAACGGATCGAAACAGTGTCCCGAATAGAACATCCATTGCTTACTTTCGGTTTGACACATTTCCTTCCAATCACCGTAATTCCCTCATCCGAGGTCTGAATGAGGTCATTCCAAAGCCTATGGCTTCCTAACTCAGTGCACTACAACATATCAAAAGTCCAGACCTTTTAAAGCACAAAAGTGGACGAGAATGCCCCCTATTACAGCATCGCCCAAAAATAGTTTATCATGATCTCCATTGACCATGTTTGACCATCTATAACTTCTAATCTATACATGATATGGACTTGATTCTTTTTGCAGATTAAAAACCACATATCAGGCTACACATAACAACTTTTGAAGAACAAAACTCATGATCGAGCAAAGAGTTATGGCCTCTGACATTTGGTGAAAAATAATGTAATTCGGTTTTCCAACTTGCTTAAATCTTCAAATTCGTGCACTTTGATGTTATGGGTCTTTGATTTATCAACCCATATCATCAATTAACATTCTATTACACAACTTTAAACAATCAATTGTATCAAATAACATCGAATCAAAGGATTTCTAGGTTTAGTGTTCTTATACCCTTTTTGCCAAAAATTCTTGATTCTTGCTTCTGATTTGTTATGGGTGATGGTTGGGCTTTGTTTAAGAGTGTATGGGCAATCTTGTACAAGGCAATTAAATGTAATATTTAATCACTAGATTTAATTCTTATAATTTACCAATTAACTTCTATCCTTTGGTAAATTAAAACACTTATACAATAACATCGAAATTAAACCCTAGAATTAAAATTAGGGTTTCTAATTGACCATTAAGCGGTTCTTTTTAATTATCTGTGTATGTTACTAACACGATTAAGTTACTGCTTTCTAATTTCAACCTGTTAGGATTATAATAATTAGGGTTTGTCCTAATTATCGATGTACAACAAAGAATTAGGGTTTCTTCTAATTACCGATATTCTTATTCACAAAGAACTTCATATACACAAATACTACTCGTAAATACCCCATAACCGAGTTTAATAATTAGGGTTTCACAAAGACGCGGTAATATGTTATGACCTAATTGATCGTCATTGCTCAATATTATCTCGTCTGCACATACCCAAATTACATAATTATGGTAATCAGTAAAATAATATAATATTATTATTCTCATCTCTTGATCACAATCCCAATCCGGGGTTGGATCTCATGTCCGACTTATTCTTCGTACACAACATCAATAATCAAGTTAAAATAATTAACTTAAATATTCTAACAATTCATATAATAAAATATTTATTATATAAATCTAATTATCACTTCATATATTATTTCCAATCATGTTTTCATGGAAAATAATTAATAAAAATATTTCGAACTTACGTAAATTTATTACCATATAATTTGTGGTAATTAATAATTCCAAAATTATTTCTAATTTTTCAAGTAATAAATGTATTCGCATTTATCGCTCACTTTACTTGACACTTAGTCTCGTCTCGCCATTAAAAAAAAAAAAAAATTTATACATAAAATTTCTTATTTATTTTATATAGAAAATCTCGGGTTATTATAAGACCTAATTTTTATTCTTGAATTCTGATGTGTAATTGCTTGTGATTACATACTGTTGAATTGCTTGTGATTTAAAGACCTAATTTTTATTCTTGAATGTGGTGTGTAATTATTGTAGTTGAATGTAGTGTGTTATATATCACTGGAATTCCATCTTCAAGCCTCTGTGCAACTTTCAGGCCTATCACTGGTATTCCATCTTCACTGGCCTATGTTCTTCTTACTAAGAATTACCCACATCAATGTTTTAATAAACACTGAAGCAAAATAAGATTATTTTTCACCTTTGCCAAACCCAGTGTTTAAATGCTACTCCAACAAGTACAGGGTGTTCCCTGACAAAATTAATTTTCTCTTAAAAGAAAAAATGAAAAATTTATTAAATAGATAAAGATACTAAAAGAAGAGGGCAGTGAATCATCAAAAATAATTAGAAAAGATAAAAATTCCCTCAAAAAGAGACTGTATGACAATCACTAATAATTGAAACCTAAATATTGCCAATTATATCTCAAGACTACTAGTATCAAAACAGTTCCTTTATTAAAGTTTAAACAAATGAAGCTGAATTGCACTAATCAAAGATGAAAAATTTACCATTTCCAGTGCAATTTATGATTTTTAACACAGTACAATTCTGTAATTGCATCATTTGAGCTGGAAATGGAACTTTTGTTCTTGAAAATATCAGCTCTCTAATCTCAAGTTCAAATATTAGTCTTATATTTGAAAATACATACACACACACACACATATATATATATATGTATATATTAACAAAAAGAGAGATGACAATGGGAATTGATGTTGAAGCTTTTACTAATTCCCCAAAGAATAATGTCATTCTTTGACTAAAATAACAACTAAGCTATTGCTTATAAGGCATATTTCAGAAAGTACGATTAGCCGATTAGTTAGTAGATTGCAATAAAGTTTCGAATTGCATGGCTTATCTTTCTTTCAACATTGCTGTTAATTGTCAATCACTGATAACAATGTTGATTTTAGAATCAAGTGTTAAGAGATGTGAGGCTTGGCTATAAAAATACTCTTCTCATAAACTAACTGTCATGGATTTTATTAATTAGCTTGCTACCCTTCAGTGAATTTTACTGAATGTGGTGTGTAAGCATATTGCCCAAGTTTAGTGAATAATATCCATTATTTCCGATCCATTGTCAGTATAAAAGAATATCTAAATTATAGGGTAATAAAGATATAAATTACTTGAACTTTGATGGAGATATCTAATTATTTTGTTCTTAATATATTGGGAATTTCTATATTTCTCTTGGTTTATGTCTTGGGTGCCTAGAAATTACCATATATGCATGCAGTCATGCATGTGGCTAGTCCATATTATAGGGGAGACTGGCGATTTTTTTTTTCGTTTGGGTAATTGCGAACATTTATAATATTAACGAGCTCTTTATGTGCTTACTAGCATTTTCAAGTTATATGCTTATAATTACTAGCTAGTATGCTCAAGGCATATGCTTACAAGTATGCTTAAGTCATATGATTACAAGTATGTTTAAGTCATATGCTTACAAGTATGCAAGTATGCTTAAGTCATATGCTTACAAGTATGCTCAAGTCATATGGTTACAAGTATGCTTAAGTCACATGCTTACAAATATGCTTAAATGTTAATCATATGCTTACAAGAATGATCAAGTCATATGCTTACAAGAATGCTCAAGTCATATGCTTACAAGTATGCTTAAATGTTAATCATATGCTTAGATGTATGCTTAAATGTTAGTCATATGGTTACAAGTATGCTTAAGTCATATGCTTACAAGTATGCTTAAATGTTAATCATATGCTTACAAGTATGCTCAAGTCATATGGTTACAGGTATGCTCAAGTCATATGGTTACAAGTATGCTTAAATGTTAGTGATATGGTTACAAGTATGCTCAAGTCATATGCTTACAAGTATGCTCAAGTTATACGGTTACAAGTATGCTCAAATCATATGTTAACATTTATAATTTTGTCTGTAGTAGGTACCGTGGTATCATGGACCTCTATTCAGACCGTAGGCGGATGGCACAATGAAAGTCAAGTGCCTAGATACGTGCTATAACTGAATTTAGAGCTGGTTGCCAAGTGTTTTTGGAGTATGCATATAGTCACCCGGAATGTATGAGTGGTCAATCGCAGATACAATGTCCATGTTTAAAGTGTAAGAATGTAAATTATATGGACAGAGACGTGGTAAACTATCATTTACTTATTTCTAGGTTCATAAAAAATTACGAAGAATGCTGGTGGGCACATGGGCAGAGAAGAGATGGTGGCATCACAAAAGTACATAATTCGGATAGTAGTACTCATCGTATGAATGAAATGGTTCATGATATTGCAGGGCCAAATTTTGATTGGGAATAAGGCAGAGAGCTACCTATGAATTCTGATGCCAAAGACTTCTTTAAGTTGTTAGACGAGGGTAGCGAGCCATTGTGGCATGGTTTCATCAAACACATGACATTGTCTGCAGTGGCGACATTACCTAACATCAAGGCTGATCACAATATGAGCCATGAGTGTTTTGAGTCGCTCTTGAAGGCCATTAAGAGTATGTTGCCTGACGGTGAGAAATTACCTGGTAACTATTACTTTTGTATGAAAATGGTGAAGAAGTTGGGTCTTGGATACCAAAATATCGATGTATGTCCCAACGATTACATGTTGTTTTATAAGGAAAATGAACATATGACAAGGTGCACGTTTTGCAGTCATGATCGGTTTAGGCCTAATAAAGAGGGTGTGATTACAAAAAAATCAAGTATACCGTTTAAGATTCTAAGGTATTTTCCAATAACACATCGGCTAAAAAGATTGTACATGTCTTTAAGAACAGCTAAACATATGAGTTGGCATGCGGAATCTCCAGCTAAAGATGGAGAACTAAATCATCTCGCAGATGGGCAGGCTTGGAAAGATTTCAACTTAGCACATCCTGGGTTTGCATTGGAACCTAGAAATGTGAGGCTTGGATTGTCCACCGATGGTTTCAATCCGTTTGGTCACTCAGCTGTTCCGTACTAATGTTGGCCTGTGATTGTTACTCCGTACAACTTGCCTCCTTGGATGTGTATGAAACAACCATACTTATTTCTTTCACTCGCGGTTACTGGTCCTTAGAGTCCTGGAAAAAACATAGATGTTTACTTGAGACCTCTTATAGACGAGTTGAAGGTATTATGTGAGGATTGAGTACAAAATTGGGATGTTGCAACGAAAATAAATTTCAACCTTAGGGCAGCGGTTATGTGGATTATAAGTGACTTACCAGCTTATGGTATGTTAGCTGGATGGAGTACACATGGGAAGTTAACTTGTCCTTATTGTATGGAGCATACAAAGTCTTTCAATCTATCAAAAGATCGAAATCCTTGCTAGTTTGACTATCATCGTCGATTCTTGCCGGTAGATCACCCGTTTCGAAGAAATAGAGAACACTTCAGGAAAGGGAAAGTAGATAATGATATTCCTGCACCACGATTGTCGGGAACAGAGATGCGAGATCGTGTGATGAGATTTCTAGTTATCCCATTTGGTAAGATTGATGCCACAAACATAATCAATGGGTTTGGCGAATCTCATAACTGGGTTCGGAGAAGCATCTTTTGGGAACTGCCTTACTGGTCTACAAATTTGATTCGTCATAATCTAGATGTGATGCATATTAAGAAGAATGTATTTGACAATGTGTTTAACACCGTGATGAATGTTATGGGGAAGACAAAGGAAAATGATAAGACACGTTTGGACATGAAAGATATTTGTAAGCGTCTTAGATTAGAACTTTATGAATCTCCTAATGGTAAGATTGTCAAACCGCATACAAGGTACACATTGTCCAAAAAGCAAGTTGAAGATGTGTGCACATGGGTTAAGTCTCTGAAACTACCAGATGGATATGCGTCAAACATTGCAAGGTGTGTTACGGGTGGGAAATTGCAAGGGATGAAGAGTCGTGACTGTCATGTGTTCATGGAGAGACTCATGCATATAGCATTTCGGGATCTGCTTGATAAACCAATATGGGATGCTTTGACGGATCTTAGTTGTTTCTTCGAAGACTTATGTTCAAAATTATTAAATGAGAAGGACATGTCTGTACTTGAGAAGAACATCACAGAGATCATGTGTAAACTGGAAAAAATATTCCCACCTAGTTTTTTTGACTACATGGAGCATTTGTAAATCCATCTTCTCTATGAAGCTCGTGATGGGGGTCCAGTTCAATATAGATGGATGTACCTTTTTGAGAGGGTGATGGGAAACCTTAAGAGGAAGGTGAAGAATATAGCTTATGTCGAGGGGTCGATATGTGAGTCATACAGTTTCGATGAGATATCTAAGTTTATCTCAGACTATTTTCCGGACGAAGTCTTAACAAAGCCCAATCGATTATCGAGACATGATGATGGGGGAACTGTTGAACTAAATGGTCGGCTCTCTGTATTTAGTCTATCGAGCCGCGCTTATGGAAAATGGAAGCTGTCGACGTCGGGATTTTTAGTTGTCCCTTTTTGTTACTTGTTCTTTGGTGTTCTCATGTTAATGTGAGATTTGTTTGAAAAAACAAGTGAAAAAGGTCCGACATGTGTAATGTTGACGATTTGACTTTAAGAGTCGCTAGTTGGTGTTTTTAACTGGTTACACCAACGCAACCGAAAAGGTTTGCACATTGACCCAGTGATGTGACACTGCTAAACGGGTCTGTGAAACCGAGATTCATTTGGGTTCGGGGGCTTGATTATGCAGAGGGAAGGTGTTAAGCACCCCCGACATCCGTGTTGCCACGGTGACCGCCACTTTTCAAAGAAACTGTTATATGAATGTGTGTGTGTGCGTGTGTGGATCAATGTGCAATTATTTGAAAGTAGTGCGAGGCCTCGTTCGCACCTATATACAAAGGGTTTGAATTTATAGAAAAATTCAATTTTAAGCAAGATATAGCAATGAAGTTTTGTAAAAAGAGGTTTTTCAAACCCTGTGCTCAATAGGAATTGAGACCTTTTAATACTTCCATTTTATTATTAAAATGTTCCGCTTGTTTGCTTTTATTTTCGACATGCGAAGTATCTTTGAGAAAATAATATACAGCAGTGCCGAACTCCTCATGGGCATGACAGCCATCCAAGGAAATTCGAGACATCAGAAATAATGTATAAGTCGCCATACAATTTGAAAAATGTCCATCACGGAATCAATCTAGATTCATGAGATCAATCTGTGATCACATGATTCCTAGGCTCACATGATACCGTAGTTTGTATGGAAAGCAGTAAGCAGTTATATATATAAAAGCTGTAAATATATATATACAGACATGATCAACCACCACGAAGCAACTCCATAGGGGATCGGAAATGTAAATATATAAAAGCGATAAATATATATATATATATATATGGACATGATCAACCACCACGAAGCAACTCCATGGGGGATCAGAAAAGTAAATAAAGGAGTAAATGCGATCAACCACCACGAAGTAAACTCCAGGCGGGATGAAATGTAAATATAGTAGTAAAAGCGATCAACCGCCATGAATTAAACTCCAGGCGGGACGAAATGTAAATAAAGCAGTAAAAGGCCACGAAGTAAACTCCAGGCCTGACAGAAATGTAAATATATATATATATATATATATATAAAAGTAGTAAACGCACCGAATATAAAAGCAGTAAACTCCAGGCGGGATGAAATATAAATAAAGCAGTAAAAGAGATCAACCGTCATGAAGTAAACTCCAAAGTGACGAAATGTAAATAAAAGCGATAAAAGGCCACGAAGTAAACTCCGTGCCCTGATGAAATGTAAATATATATATATATATATATATATATATATATATAGATATATATAAAAGTAGTAAACGCACCGAATATAAAATCTGTGCTCATCGGATATGTCCGATAACAATTTTATATATATATATATATATATATATATATATATATATAAAAGCAAGTAAACGCTCCAGACATAAGCCTAGGCTCAATCAAGGCATAACTCAATAATGTTAGTCCATATAAAAATATAAACATATATATATATATATATATATATATATATATATATAAGTATATATATATACAGACAGAAATGAAAACCATGGACCGAAGTCCGGACATACGAACACAACACCACTCTCAATGTGTAGAATAGTGTGTGCAAAGATGAAGAAAAAGGCTTTATAGAGTATGAGAAGGCTTACTGTGGGCTTCCAATACAGACTTCTATGACTCTATATGGATAAACACTCAGCTCCCACTAGTAAATGTATAGCTATATGTGTGCTAGCAGGTGTTTAAAAAGAGCAAGCACTCAAAAAGAGCAAGCACTCAATTTGTCAGGGTTTCCTCGCCTTTTTCTTTTTTTAAAATGGCCACCCCAAGCCCTCTATTTATAGAGGGGGAGTCATGAGTGTACCTTCTACAGCAGTAGATGCACTTATACGGCCGCCAAGGGGTGCCCCGAGTCCAGCAGGTTCCGTCGTCTCGAAGTATGTACACTCGTGCATTATAATGTCCGCTCGAACTTGCAGAACTTCAATCCGAGCATCTGAATGAGGTATATAAGACCTTCTTCGGGCTGCTTGTGTCGAGAGTTATGCAATGACATGGATTAGAGGTTGTACGAAGTCAGGAAGAGGGGACCATGCCCATGGTCTTTAAGCTTCAAATTCTATCAAGTGTGGTACCACGCGTAATAGTCACTCGGGATTGGCATTCCTTGGTTCTTATAGGATATTGTTGTATGTGTGTATGTATGAAGCATTGAGACGATGCGCAGGTGTTGAGGTGGCAAGATGACATTTGACTCCTTACCGGGGTTATCTCCGGTTTGAGTTAAAAGCAGACGTTGCTCAGGGTTACATCTGAGATTGGACTACTGCAATTGTTTGTATACTGCAAGGTCATCTGTGAATGTGCCTGTCTGCCCGGTGTTAGCTCCGGGTCTGAGGTATGAGTGCCTTGGTAGGAGGTCTGAGATTGAAGCTGATAGCATGCATTTGAAACAAGCATTTTCGGAGTTATCACCGGAATTGTAACAACATTCTTTGGGGTTATCACCAAGGATGAAACTTGGGGTTATCTCCGAGGTTGGAAATGATCCTTCCGGTGTGTGTTCTGGGGTTGGAAATGAGGTTCCCAGTGTGTGTTCCGGGGTTGAGACTGAAGTTCTGGTAGTATCCAGAATGGATGTAAGCTGTCTTCTAGGGTTATCTCTGAAAGACGAATCTGCCCTCCTGCAATGTTAGTAATAGGTGTGCAAAAAATTTTGAGTGTCTACAGATGCCCCACTTTATCATATTCATGCAATGCAAGGCATGCATAGGATAAAGAATCCAAGACACTTGAAATACAACAAGATAAACATGATGCTATGCACAACGACATGATGCAAATGTATGATGCAAATGAAAATGATTGCTGGTTAATCCTGCTGGGATGACAATTGGTGATGTCTTGGACATGCGATCCAAGTCTTCAAGGATGTTGATATTGGGGCTATCACCAAAGTCTTGAATCCTAGACATAGACTTCTACTCCATAGAGGTACCTCTTATGTACAAGAGATCTGTGGGGAGAAAGCTTTGTCTGTTTGAGGATGTGTATAACATATCCCATCATCCTGTCGGGGTTACTGCCAACAGTTTGTATTGTCAGGGCTACCTGACCTCCGCTGATGTGTGTATCACCGAATAAATCCTTGCTGGGTGCATGGTCAAGGCTGCTTGACCTTCATTGATGTGTGTGTCAATGATTACATTGCATTGTCATCCTTGTTGGGGAAGGTTGCTTTGATGGGTTTACTTGCCATCGGCTGAGATAACGTCAAGGTTGCTTGACCTTCATTGATGTGTGTATCAATGGTTGAATTACGTTGTAACCCCCGTCAGGGAGAGTTGCTTCGATGGGTTTACTTGACATCGACTAAGATAATGTCAAGGTTGCTTGACCTTCATTGATGTGTGTATCAATGGATCAATTGCGTTGTAACCCCCGTCGGGGAAAGTTTCTTGAAACTTCGGCGTTGTAACCCCCGTCGGGGATACTTCATTAGTTCGTAACTTCAGAGTTGTAAGCCCTGCCGGGGATACTTCATTAATTCATAACTTTGGCGTTGTAACCCCCGCTAGGGATACTTCATTAATTCATAACTTCGGCATTGTAACCCCCGCCAGGGATACTTCGTTAATTCATAACTTCGGCGTTGTAACCCCCGCTAGGGAAGGTTTAGGGTTGTGACCCTACAATGAAGGCATCAGACCTTTGTGAGGTATTATCGAGCATGATTTGTAAAAGCTGAGGCCATTGGTATAGTGTACCCTGTATGCAGGCGAATACCAATGAATGAGATGTGGGACCAGATTGCGGTCCATGAAAACCAGGATTCGAGGCTATTACGCTCAATCGCGTAGCATTTTTATTCCTGATTTGGCCTTTTTAGCTTGTGAGACCTCCTTTGCAACTCTAACTGGAGTGAGCCGGAGGTGTGGGATTTGAGGATGGGTACCCGTTTGGAGTTGAGTATGTCATTTCCACCCGCAGGATTCCTCTCTTCACAGATGGAGGATGAGAGCTCTATTTAGGAGAGCATGTTATCAGGAGCACTACAGGAGAGATTCGTATGCTGATCTTGCCTCCTGCCAGACGTTATTGGCCTATTTTACAGTCACCCATCATTAACATCCAATTATTCAGGATTGATGGTTTTACATTGTCACAGGGTCCCTGCACTCAGGAGATGTTCCAGCATTGGTGGTTCCCTCGTACCATTGGAGCTTAGACCCGCGCCACACAGTTTATGGGGGATATGGTTCCAGGATCTGTGATGATGACGAATTGGTTAGCCTATGTTAGAGATCCGACTCATGTGACACAGATTGATAGTTTGACCCGGCAGTTAGACCGGGCACATTTCTTTATCCGACATTTGGGCAGAGATCCTTTAGAGGTAGACACTTTTGATCATTCCAGCTCTGGCGCTGGCCCCTCAGGTGACCCATATGGCTTTACCGGTGCAGATCCTCCTTTGTATAGGCCTGACATCCCTGTAGATAGAGATCCAGTGACTCAGGAGGAGTTACATCAGGTGGACAGGATTGACAATGTAGACATCGATACCATTAACTTCTTCTGATTTATATTTCTCATTATATCTTTTGATAGGCCTCTGTTAGATATTGGGTAGCTTCGCCCCATTCTCGCTATATCTTTTGATAGGCCTCTGTCAGTTGTTGGGTAGCTTCGCCCCATTTCCCTGTATTTTAGCTGTACAGAGATGTATTAGATGATGATATACTTAGGAATGTATGTACAATTTTCCATTCCCTATATCATATTTCCATCTATTAGATCATGCATGTTATTATGTTATGCATATGTATGTATGTCCAGAGATATTCAGCATTGACCCCTGGATGGTCTTATGACACGGCCCGTGCAGATGTCTTCTTCGACAGTTAGCCGTATTGATTATACCCCACCATCTTTGGTGGCATCTGGTATGCACTCATGGTATGATAGTATGTCACCACCAGATAGGGTGACTATAGATGGTTTGCTGTAGCACACTATGACCTTGTTGATGTTTCAAGTTCCTACAGGGTTCATAGAGGGTATGCTAGAGCACTGGGTATCGGAGAGACACGTTTTCCGATTCGGGACCCAAGAGTTGACTTCTACTTTGGAGGAGTATGCACGGTTGACGATGTTGCCATTGGACAGACCTTGCGTGCACATGGCGATTGGAGACATGAGTAGACAGTTCATGACCCTCACCGAATTTAGGCGTAGAGTGGTACAGGACGAGATTACATCTGGCCACGTGATATCCCAGCGTTTTTTGTTTGACAGATTTGGCTCTGAGGATAGTTATGCATGACATTCCGGGGATTTCACCACACCAGAGGACCATTGGCGTTCAGCTAGAGTGGATGCATTACTGCTGTGCGTATTGTCATACGTCTACATGCCACGATATATGGATGAGTTGGACATTGGCGTCATTATGGCAGTGAGAGCTCTCAGGGAGGGTAACACATCATACCGATGATTATGGAAGAGACTCTGAGGTCGGTCACATATTGCTGCACTTATCTGGCAGGAGTGTTCACAGGAAGCTCGGTCATGCTGTATGTGTGGTTTATGTCACACTTGAGACCGATTGGCACATTCAAACGACATGGGTATTGCTTCACCCATGATATAGCCATGTAGTACTCCTTTCAGCCTGTGGAGTGTACAGATGCTGCATCTTGGTCAGCTTTCCTGGCAGGGATTGGAGATCCATTTGCTATAATCGCCATGTCAGTATTTAGCTCACCTATATAGCTTCATTACTCATGCTCCGGGCATGGATTATCTACCTCTAGCTAGTTTGAGAAGGATGATCACCTACCACCCATCGGGTCGTGATGTGTCGGGCACCGATTTGAGATTTTCATCCTTTTGAGGGGCATTGAGTCGGTAACCGCTTCTCCCACTTATCATCATTGGATAGATCCGGGTTGTATGCCTATTGGGATCGTGAGAGTGGTGAGTTTTCTCATCAATCATCCGGTTATTCTCAGAGAGTATTCCGCATGGATGGAGACAAAGATCGCATCGACTATGGTAGTATCCACGATCATGATATAGATTATGATGATGAGGAGCCTATAGAGGAGGCTAGCATTCCCATTAATGGGGACTTGACTACTGGGCTGCCAGCATTTGTGATGGATTCTCCCACCGAAAAAGCCATCATTACTCAAGATTCAAAGACAACATTTGGAGCAGAGCCTACATCTGATGACCTATGATAGAGATCAGGCTAGGGCCGCGATGTTGACAGCTCTTGATGGGAGAGATGCCACTCTGTTAGAGAAGGACAAGGCTAGATCAGCCAGGGATGCATTGATTATGGAGTGGGATGCCGCCCTATCTACTAGGGATGTGGCCATTGCAGAAAGTACTTCAGTTAGATCCCATACGACTGGCATCCTTGCCGATATGAGTGCATACATCAATGAAAATCATGCCACCATGCAGTTAGCCTCAGATCTGCTAGCTCATTTAGATACCATTGGGCATGAGCTTGCAACGTTACCTCCGTCTTCAGAGAGGAATGCTATGTTAGATCTGATAGTCCGGATACACACAGATTCATAGATAGCTTTGTATTTTCCTGCACAGACTAGCCTTGCCATTTTGTCATATATAGCACATATATATACATCAAACAGTATTATATATAACAGAGAAATATATTCTGATTTACTTCCCTTTTAGTTATGCCTTGATACTTGTTCGATATTTGCCTGTTTCTTCAGGGCCTTTGATCTTGATGCATTCTGATCTTATCCTTGTTAGGTGGACATTGAGACGTCGCAAGATCTCACAGAACAAATCATTGATCTCGGTATGTATCCCTACCATCTTTGGTGTCTTAGGACTAGTTTCTGTTACAGAATTGTGGAGAGGAGGGTGGCTTTTCCTATCTGAGATTGACCGCACCACAGATGGTTGCTGGTACTTCTATTTGTGAGAAGCCTAGTTAATTCCATCTCTTATGGATTGGTGTTGATCTTTGAGGCACAACCGCAGCTTAGATGGTCACCGAATCCCCTATTTGTGAGGAGAGGTTGGGTAATTCCGTCCCATTGGTCTGAAGCCGATGAAATGTGGTAGATTGAAGGTTGATCCCAGTACCGTGTGACAAACATTTTTGTTCTGGTAGAGGTTAGACTGAATCATAAATGGCTGCCTACGTATTCCTATTGAAGAGGAGATCAAGTCTGCGTAGTTCGAACCTTGGTGTAAGAGGTTCAACGCTGAAGGAGAAAGGCAGATGAGTGCAGAAGCTTTATTAATGAAGAAGGGTGTAGAAGTATTTTTATTAGTTTTGTTTTTGTAGAGAAAGGGCAGAAATGTTTTTGTTGTTTTTTGTTTATTGCGACCGGACCATACAGAATATGGTTGCCTACGTACTCCCGGGTATCAGGGAGATCAGGTCGACGTAGTTCACCCCTCAGGACGAATCGCAGCCAAAGATAAGTGTGAATCCCATGTGCAGGTTATACTGTGGGGAAAAGAAATTTTAAACCCATGATGGGGACAAACTACATGTGTGGAAAAAGTTTGATCCCATCTTCAGGACAAACTACAAACGTAGAAAAGTTTAATCCCGTCTTCAGGATAATCTACAGGTATGGAAAAGTTTAATCCCATCTTCAGGATAAACTGCAAGTGTGAAAGGTTCAATCCCGTCTTCAGGATAACCGAAATTGTATGTATGGTTTGAAATGAGGTCAAATCAGGCTGCTGGTTTGAAGTGTTTGTTTCCCTGAGGGGCAGAAGATTTTGTGAAAAGAAAGGGTTCAAAATCGGAAGGACTGGTGATTGGATGATCAATACCAGGATGTTTGGTTGATGGTAACTTCAGACATAGTACCGTTTCATGGTGTCCAAGTTAGTAAGCTGTGGAAATTCATCACCATCCATTTCCTGTAGTTTGAGAGCACCTCCTGTCAATACTTATTTGACAACAAATGGGCCTTCCCAGTTAGGAGTGAATTTTCCCTTAGATTGATCTTGGTTGTCAATGATATTCTTTAAAACCAAGTCATGTTGTTTAAACTGCCGTAGCCAGACTTTTCTGTTGTAGGATCATGCGATCCTTTGCTGATATAACTGACCATTGAAGATAGCCGCGTCTCAGCTTTCGTCTATTAGAGACAATTGGTGATACCTATCTTTTACCCACTGGTCTTCATCCAACTAAGCATCCATCAACACTCTGAGGGATTCCATTTCCACCTCTATGGGGAGCACTGCTTCCATCCCATAGGCTAATGAGTAGGGGGTTGCCCCAGTGGAAGAACGCATGGAAGTTCTGAAGGCTAATAAAGTCAGAGACAAGAGGTCAGGCCATCTTTTGTGATTGGCGGACATTTTCTGCATGATCTTTTTGATGTTTTTATTAGCTGCTTCAACAACACCATTCATCTTTGGACGATAGATGATGGAGTTGAGGTGTTTGATGTGGAATTTGCTGCATAACTCCTCCATCATTTTGTTGTTGAGGTTCTTAGTATTGTCTAACACAATGACCTCTGGTTGTCCATATCGACAGACGACATTGTTTTTGATGAAAGCAATGATGACTTCTTTGGTAACCTTGGGGAAGGAGGCTGCTTCTACCCATTTGGTTAAGTAGTCGATCATGGTGAATATGAATCGATGTCCATTACTGGCTTTGGGCTCGATGGGCCCTCCATTCCCCACATTGAGAAGGGCCATGGTAAACTCATATTGTGGAGTTCCCTTGGAGGGGCGTGGATAGCATTCCCATGAATTTGGCATTGATAGCACCTCTTGACGTGATCATCACAGTCAGCTTTGAGTGTAAGCCAATAATGCCCTATTCTGAGGATCTTCTTGATAAGTAGGGGTCCGCTCATGTGAGGGCCACATACTCCACCATGAGCCTCTAAGCTTGGTCTTTATCCAGACATCTGAGGAGACCTAATCTTTCATCTCTTTTGTAGAGCGCATCTTCGCTCAGGTAAAATTTCATAGCAAGTCGATGGATCCGCCTCTTCTCATTTAGGCTCCCCTCAGCGGTTGTAGATCCATCTCATAGATACTCCTTGATATGCAGATACCAAGGGTTGTGGATGGGAGGTAGCTCATCCGATACTTCTCCAACATAGTTCCCATAAGCTCAGGCCTTTTGCAGGGCAAATGTGATGCTTGACATGTTTTCCTTATCAAGTATGTGAATCAAGGAGGCCAATGTTGCTAGTGCATCTGCAAAATAATTCCTATTGCGAGGAATGTGTAGAAAGGAGATTTCTTCGAACTCCAAAGCCATCTGTATAACTTGCCGATGGTAAGGTAGCAAATGTAATTCTTTGGTTTAATAGATTCTCGTGGATTGTTTGATTACCAACTCAGAATCCCTAAAGATAGTTAACCGCCTGATGCCCATTGAACGGGCAAGTTTTAGCCCAATGATACAACCTTCATACTCAGCTGTGTTGATGGTGCTGACAAACCGCAATTTGACAATGACGGATACCGCTTCCCCGTACTCGTATATTAGAACCGCTCGACTCGAGAGCCTTACGTGTTAATGACTCCATCAAAATACATTTTCCATGTGTGGCATGCATCGTACTGATGGTATTGCTGAACTACCATTATGTAAGACCCCAACTTTTTAATAAAGATGATTTTTCTATAAATATTATTTTTAAATATTATGGAATGAATTTGCTATAATATTATAGTTGTGGGTAATATTTGTAAATTTTACAAAGTATACAAGTTGTTATAAAATATTCGTTTGGTCGAGGAATATTTTTTTTGTCGGGGAATATTCGTACGATGACACAATCATTTGTGGACCCCACAACGAAATTATTGTCAGAGTTAGAAAATGACAAAAATATTTTTATAAAAATAACAGTGGAAGTGTTACTGTTAACACTGTTAGAATACTTGGTGGTTAAAATATAGTAACACGCGTTGTTGCACAGTAGCACACTGTATTGCACAGTATTTTTTGAATTATTGATTCTTTCGTAAGAAGGCACTACTCAATAATTGTTACAGTAATATTTTATTGATTCAATAATTGATACGTTAATATTTTTGATTCAATAATTGTCATTACACAGTATTTCAAATTATCAAATCAATAATTCATTTAAATATATTATTATAATATTATATTATAGTAGTATGATGTGATTATATGATACTTTGTTTTTTTTATAATTTGAATGGTAACATTATTATAGTAAATTCATGGTATAAAAGTAAAATGAGGTGGAAGAGAACAATTTGAATTTGAATTCTGATGATGTAAGCGATGATGTCATCAAAACGATGAGGTAAGCAATGATGTCATCGGAAAGATGATATAAGCAATGATGTCATTTGATCGATGATGTAAGCAATAATGTCATATGATCAATGATGTAAGCGATGATGTCATAAATTATGGCAAAAAGACTATTTTACCCTTACTCTACCAAGCTTAAAAATAGAAGCTCATTCCTTCATTATTTTTCACGAATTCACTAAAGTTATAGAGCGAGAAAGAATATAGAAAATAAGAGAGAAAGGAGAAGAATCTTCTGTTACTACAATATTGCGGTATCCAATTTCTTACTAAGGTAAGGGGTATTATTTGTTTCGTATTCATGAAGAGAACTTCTGTTATTCCATTCTCTATTATTCTGTTGAAATAACCTGTATATGTGGGCTACCCTATACTTGGTAAAATTCTTCTGTTATTCCATTCTTTATCATTAAGTTGGAATAACCTGTCTATGCGATGTACTGCATACATGGTGAAATTCTTCTGTTATTCTATTTTTTTTATTTTGTTGGAACATCCTCGCTTGTTAATTCTACGCATGACACAGTTCCGTTATTTATTATTCTATTGGAACATCCTGCTTTGTGCGCGCTTATGCATGACTCGTTCCATTATTTATTATTACATCGTGGAATATCCTCATGCAAGCGTTTATGCATGACCTCGGATTCTGTTATTTATTATTCTCATTGGAATAACTCGTCTGCATGCGGTCTATCGCATGCCCGGTGATTTCTTTTGTTATCCCATTCTTTATTATACTCAGTTGGTTAAAGTTTTGACTTCTATACTCTATGAAATTAGTAGAATATCCTTGATATTTGCGCTTCATCCAGTATCTTTTCATGGAAATATTCTTCTGAGCATTCTTGAGTTTTACTCTATAAAGAAGTATCATGTTGACAATTTGGACGTTATTAATTCCTGGATAAATTAATTCTTGAACTTGTTTTATTGAATTCTTATATCATTGTCATTATCCTCATGTTTATTTTATGTTAAAAGTCATCTGTGGCCTGTAGTGCATAGATGGACTTGGTATGATTATGACCAGGGATTAATCGGTATAATCATGACCGTAATGTTACAAATGATGTGGTAAAAGTCCTCATTGGCCCGTAGTGCATTGATGGACAATTGTTGGCATGGTCATGACCATTGATGAATACACGAATATCCTTGGCCGTAGTGCATGGATAATTTGTGGTTGTGATACTAATTAATATCCTTGGTCGTAGTGCAGGGATGATGTAGATTATTTATTAAGCTGAGTCTCAACGATAAAAGTGATGAAAAACCTTTTAAAACATAAAAGACAGTATATTTTATTCTCTACTTGACTCTTTTAATGGATTTCTTGTTCCGCTACAGTTAAACTTGATGTTTGTTATATTTTATTAGTTTAACATTATTGAAGGCTAATGATAATTTATTCTGCATTATCTTAGTCATAATATTTCTTACTGGGCTAGTCGAGCTCACCCTTTCTTTCACTGTTCTCTTCAGGAAATGAGAATGTAGCCAGGACTAGTCGGGGAACGGAGTGACGGTCCAGATGATAGTATTAGTAGTCCTCACTATTCTATTAAATAGTGTGAAAATAAATGTAAAGAGGATTCTCTTGAGTGTGGATATTATCTAGATGACAATATTCTTATTAAACTCTCAGTTTACGTTTTGTCGTATTTTACATGACAGCTGTATTATTAAGTTGTATTTGAATTTTGTACTATGTATTTGGCGACTCAAGATGGGTGATGTATACCTATTTTGGGGGCATCACAGTTGGTATCAAAGCTTAGGGATATGATCCCTGACTAAGATTTGAGAGAAGAACTAGGAGGGGAGAGACGGGGAATTTCTTCGCTAGTATGACCTACCTAAGTTTATTTTGTATTTAATTGGTCGGTTAGAGTATAGGGATAATATGTGATATGTTAATTAACCCTTGTTTTGTGGAGTATTTGAAAATGACATCCGATAATGTTGTGAACATCAATGGAGCACAGGAGACCATTGAGTCTCCACAGATTAATAATCAGGATAATGTGCATCAGGAAGGCGACAATCCTCAGGCAAACAACAACACGGACCAGATGATGAACGATGGAATGTTCAGAGGCTTTATGCAATTCATGCAACATCAGGCAAGAGCAGCTCCTGTCCAAAATACAGGTGGAAACACTGGCAACTCTCTGACGGTCACCGCTAAGTAGTTCAAGGAACTGGGACCACCGGAGTTTTTTGGAGAGCCAAAACCACTTAAGGCGGAGACGTGGATAAAGCAGATCAACAAGATATTTGATGTCTTGGGATGCTCGAGGAGCAAAGGTTCCTTTGCCACCTTCATGTTATGCGGCGAGGCGTATTACTAGTGGGAATCAGAAAGCATACTCAACTCCGCCAGACCAAGATGTCTTGGGAGAAGTTCCAAGAACTGTTCAACGACAAGTACTTTCCTGAAAGTATTCGTCACATGAAAGAGGTAGAGTTCATCAAGCTGGAGCAAAACAACATGACCGTGTCGCAGTATGAAGCCAAGTTTGCCGAGTTGTCCCAGTTTGCGTCTCATTTTGTTGATAATGAGGAGAGAATGACGCAAATGTTTCTAAGAGGTTTGAAACCCGAGATATGTCAATATCTTATCTCTCATAAACTGTGTTTGTATTCAGATGTTGTTAATAGGGCTCAGTTATTGGAGCACGATAATGAGTCAACCCAACCAAAAGAGAGCAGCCGAAAAAATGATAATACCAGTGATAACAATCATCGAAGTGGTGACAATAAGCGTGGAGGGAATCAACATGCTAGAAATGGTAACCACTTCGGTGGTAATCATGGCCAAAACAATAAGAATGGACATTTCAAGAAGAGGAGATTCAACAATGATGGAAAGACGTCAGCATCAGCACCTGTCGTTAAGGAAGGAGAATGACCACCTATCAAATGCTTCAAATGTGGAGGAGAGGGACACATCAGTCCAAACTGCATGATGCCATCCAAAGCATGTTACAATTATGGAAGAGAAGGTCACCTGTCCCGATTTTGTCGTGCACCGAAGACAAGTCTAGCTGGGATGGAGGCATCAAAGGCAGTCCCAAACAAGACAAAACCGGTAGTTCAAGGGAGAGCGTTTGTCGTGACCTCCCAGAAAGCAAGGAATCCGAACGAGGTCATCACGGGTAAGCTTATCATAAACTCTAGCGAAGCATATACCTTATTTGATACCAGTTCTACCCATTCTTTTATTTCTCCTACCTGCGCTCAACATTTAAATTTGACTCCGGAGAAATTGGACCTTGACTTATCTGTTGAAACTCCATTGGGAGAAACCTTCATTACATCCACTGTTTATAAGACTTGTTTGGTTCAAATCGGTACCCACACATTACCTATCGATCTTATTTCATTGGAAATACTTGCATTTGACGTAATTCTAGGGATTGATTGGTTAACTACTCATCATGCAAAAATTGATTGTTTTCGTAAGGTTGTTAGCTTTCATATTCCTAACCAACCTATTATGCGAATTCAAGCAACCAAACCATTAAAATCAATCACTGTCATCTCAAGCCATAAAGCTATTCGTTTATTAAAAAATGGATGTCAACCTTTCTTAGCTCATGTCATGGATCTAAACAAAAATACGTCAATTTTGAATGATATTTCTATTGTTAATAAATTTCCTGACGTATTCCCTGAAGAACTTCCTGGCCTACCCCCAGAGCGTGAAATTGAGTTTTGTATCGACCTTGAACCCGGTACAAAATCCATTTCCAAAGCCCCATATCGAATGGCTCCTATTGAACTTCAGGAGTTAAAGACCCAACTCCAGGAATTGTTAGACATTGGCTTTATTCATCATAGTACTTCTCCTTGGGGTGCTCCTGTTCTATTCATGAAAAAGAAAGATGGGAGTATGCGACTTTGTATTGATTATCGGGAGTTGAATCATGTCACCATCAAAAATAGGTACCCATTGCCACGTATGATGACCTGTTTGACCAGTTACAAGGAGCCAAATTCTTTTCAAAGATTGATCTTCATTCTGGATATCATCAATTGAAGATTAGAACCGATGACATTCCAAAGACGACTTTCAGAACTCGGTACGGGCATTATGAATTCGTAGTCATATCTTTTGGATTGCTTAATGCTCCTGCTGCTTTCATGGATACGATGAACCGAGTATTCAAGGAATATTTGGATCACTTTGTGGTCGCCTTTATTGATGACATCCTTATTTATTCCAAAAGCTGTAAAGATCATGAGCAACACTTGAGGCTGATACTCCAAAAGCTTCGTGAATATAAGCTTTATGCCAAGTTAAAGAAATACGAGTTCTGGCTTGAGGAAGGAGCATTCCTTGGGCACGTAGTATCAAGCCATGGAATATCTGTTGACCCAACAAAGATTGAAGCTATTCAAAGCTGGGAGCAACCTAAATCAAATGATCAAGTACGTAGTTTTCTCTGGCTTAAGTCCGGTTATTATCAGAGATTCGTAGAAGGGTTTTCTCGAATCGCTACTCCATTAACTCAGCTGACTTGGAAAGATAAAAAATTCGGTTGGAACGAGGAATGTGAGAAGAGTTTTCAAGAACTCAAGAGGAGACTCATTTCAAAGACTGCTCGACAATACCATCCGCTCGGAGGGATTTGTCATCTACAAAGGATGCTTCTGCAAAGGGTTAGGATGTGTTCTCATGCAACATGGGAAAGTCATAGCCTATGCCTCTCGACAACTCAAAGAATATGAGAGGAATTATCCTACTCATGATCTAGAGTTGGCAGCTGTTGTTTTTGCACTTCAAATTCGGAGGCATTACTTGTATGGGGAGAAAGTGGAGATCTTTACGGATCATAAAAGCCTCAAATATTTCTTCACTCAAAAGGAACTCAACATGCGACAATGACGTTGGCTTGAACTGTTGAAAGATCATGATCATACCATCCAATACCATCCTAGAAAAGCGAATGTGGTAGCTGATGCATTGAGTAGAAGATCATATGCGAGTACGAGTGCGATATTGACAACGCAAAGGCCCATTTTGTGTGACTTGCAAAGGATGGAGATAGAGTTAAAAACTCCAGGGACCCATGTGATGATGGCGAATATACGAGTAGAACCGACTTTAATTGATAAAGTTAAACCTGCTCAAGTTACAGATCTAGAGCTGATGCGTATGAGGAAGAAAGTGCAAGAAGGTTCTATACCAGAAGCAAGAATCGATGAAGAAGGAATACTTCGAGTCAACTCCAGACTTTGTGTTCCTAACGACCCTGATTTAAAGTATAAAATCATGATGGAGGCGCACAACACACCGTTTGCAATCCATCCTGGAAGTACCAAAATGTATCATGATCTTCGTCATATATTTTGGTGGAGCAATATGAAGAGAGAGATAGCGCTGTTTATCTCAAGGTGTCTAACTTGTCAACGAGTCAAGGCGGAGCATCAAGTACCAAAAGGTCCATTGAAACAACTTGAAATTCTAGAATGGAAGTGGGAGCACATTACCATGGATTTCGTTACTGGTCTTCCCAAGGTTTCTCAAGGCATAGATGCAATTTGGGTCATTGTGGATAGATTGACCAAGTCTGCTCATTTCTTACCAATACAAGAAACTTATACACTTGAACGTCTTGCTCGTATGTACATAAACGAGATTGTAAGACTTCATGGTATGCCAGTATCCATAGTTTCTGATCAAGACCCAAGATTCACTTCACGATTTTGGGTTAGTTTGCAAAAAGCTATGGGCACGGACTTACGATTTAGTTCGGCATATCATCCTTAGACGGACAAACAATCAGAGAGGACTATTCAAACTCTTGAAGATTTATTAAGACTCTGTGTCCTTGACTTCAAGGGAAGTTGGGACAAGTTCTTACCGTTTGTGGAGTTTTCATACAACAACAGTTATCAAGCAAGTATTGGCATAGCTCCATTCGAAGCGTTGTATGGAAGAAAGTGTCGTTCTTTAGTATGTTGGGATGAGGTGGGTGAAGCAATGTTGTTGGGACCAGAGTTGGTATGTATGACTACAGAAAAGATTCAAATGATCCGGCAACGTATAAAAACCTCACAAGATCGACATAAGAGTTTTACTGATCTTCATCGAAAGGACATGGAATTTGATATTGGAGATCATGTGTTGTTACGTGTTGCTCCATGGAAAGGAGTTATGTGATTTGGAAAGAGAGAAAAGCTCAATCCTCGATTCATTGGCCCATTTTTAATCCTCTATCGAGTAGGAACTGTGGCGTATAGACTCGCTTTACCGCCAAGTATGTCTTATGTTCATAACGTTTTTCACATATCCATGTTACGCAAATATGTGGAAGACCCAAACCACATTATTGAGTTAGAACCGGACGAAATAGCAGAAGATTTGATGTATGAAGAGGTTTCTGTTCAAATCTTGGATAAGAACGAACATATTCTACACTCCAAGGTTATACCTCAAGTCAAAGTTTTATGGAGAAACCATGATGTTGAGGAAATGACCTGGGAGTTAGAATCTGAAATGAAATCAAGATATCCTTACCTTTTCGACATACCAGGTACGTACCCTAATTTCGAGGGTGAAATTTCATAAGAAGAGGAGGTTGTAAGACCCTAACTTTTTAATAAAGATAATTTTTCTATAAATATTATTTTTAAATATTATGGAATGAATTTGATATAATGTTATAGTTGTGGGTAATATTTATAAATTTTGCAAAGTACGCAAGTTGTTATAAAATATTCGTTTGGTCGGGGAATATTCTTTTTGTCGGGGAATATTCGTACGACGACACAATCATTGGTGGACCCCAGAACGGAATTATTGTTGGAGTTAGAAAATGACAAAAATATTTTTATGAAAATAACGGCGGAAGTGTTACCGTTAACACTGTTGGAATACCTGGTGGTTAAAATACAATAACACGAGATGTTGCACAGTAGCACACGGTATTGCACAGTATTTTTTGAATTATTGATTCTTACGTAAGAAGTCACTACTTAATAATTGTTACAATAATATTTTATTGATTCAATAATTGCTACGTTGATATTTTTGATTAAATAATTGTCATTACACAGTATTTCAAATTATCAAATCAATAATTCATTTAAATATATTATTATAATATTTTATTATTGTAGTATGATGTGATTATATGATAGTATGTTTTTTTTATAATTTGAACGGTAACATTATTATAGTAAATTCATGGTATAAAAGTAAAATGAGGTGGAAGAGAACAATTTGAATTTGAATTCTGATGATGTAAGCGATGATGTCATCGAAACGATGAGGTAAGCAATGATGTCATTGGAAGGATGATGTAAGCAATGATGTCATTTGATCGATGATGTAAGTAATAATGTCATATGATCAATGATGTAAGCGATGATGTCATAAATTATGGCAAAAAGACTATTTTACCCTTACTCTACCAAGCTTAAAAATAGAAGCTCATTCCTTCATTATTTTTCACGAATTCACTAAAGTTATAGAGCGAGAAAGAATATAGAAAATAAGAGAGAAAGGAGAAGAATCTTCTGTTACTACAATATTGAGGTATCCAATTTCCTACTAAGGTAAGGGGTATTATTTCTTTCTTATTCATGAAGAGAACTTCTGTTATTCCATTATTTATTATTCTATTGGAATAACATGTATACGCGGGCTACCCTATACTTGGTGAAATTCTTCTGTTATTCTATTCTTTATCATTATGTTGGAATAACCTATCTATGCGATGTACCGCATACATGGTGAAATTCTTCTGTTATTCCATTTTTATTATTCTGTTGGAACATCCTGTCAGTGCTTTACGCATGACCTAGTTTCGTTATTTATTATTCTGTTGGAACATCCTGTCTGTGCGTTTACACATGACCTGGTTCCATTATTTATTATTCTGTTGGAATATTCTATCTGTACGTTTGCGCATGACCTGGTTCAATTATTTATTATTCTGTTGGAATAACCTGTCTGTGAGGTCTATCGCATGCCTGATGATTTCTTTTGTTATCCCATTCTTTATTATACTCAATTGGTTAAAATTTTGACTTCTATACTCCATGAAATTAGTGGAATATCCTTGATATTTGCGCTTCATTTAGTATCTTTTCATGGAAATATTCTTCTGAGCATTCTTGAGTTTTACTCTACAAAGAAGTATCATGTTGATAATTTGGACGTTATTAGTTCCTGAATAAATTAATTCTTGAACTTATTTTATTGAATTCTTATATCATTGGCATCATCCTCATGTTTATATTATGTTCAAAGTCATCTGTGGCCTGTAGTGCATAAATGTACTTGGTATGATTATGACCCGGGATTAATCGATATAATCATGACCATAATGTTACAAATGATGTGGTAAAAGTCCTCATTAGCCCGTAGTGCATTGATGGACAGTTGTTGGCATGATCATGACCATTGATGAATACACGAATATCCTTGGCCGTAGTGCATGTATAATTTGTGGTTGTGATACTAATGAATATCCTTAGTGAGAGTGGTGGATGATGTGGATTATTTATTGTTTAGTCTCAAATGATAAAAGTGATGAAAACCTTTTAAAACATAAAAGATAGTAGATTTTATTCTCTACTTGACTCTTTTAATGGATTGCTTGTTCCGCTGCAGTTAAACTTGATGTTTGTTATATTTTATCAGCATTGTTGAAGGCTAATGATAATTTATTCTGCATTATCTTAGTCATAATATATCTTATTAGGCTAGTTGAGCTCACCCTTTCTTTCACTGTTCTCTTCAGGAAATGAGAACGTAGCCGGGACTAGTCGGGGAACGGAGTGATGGTCCAGATGATAGTATTAGTAGTCCTCACTATTCTGTTAAATAGTGTGATAATAAATGTAAAGAGGACTCTTTTGAGTGTGGATATTGTCTAGATGATAATATTCTTATTAAACTCTCAGTTTACGTTTTGTCGTATTTTACACGATAGCTGTATTATTAAGTTGTATTTGAATTTTGTACTATATATTTGGCGACTCAAGATGGGTGATGTATACCTATTTTGGGGGCGTCACACATTACCCCTTCATCGGTGAAATATGTTTCTAAGGGTTTGTAATCCCCTGCAGGTGCGGCGACTAGTTGATCCACAATTCCTTGACCTTTGACATACTTTTGCATCATATAGATTTATGTCAAATCATTGTGAGAATCAATCGCCATCTAGACAAATGACAATTCAAAGATGGGCTTATCGAACACATATTTTTGAGATGATCCACGGGATATGAGATGGGTTGTGTGACCATGGAGGTAATCTCAGAATCTGATGAAAGCCCATGCTAAAGCACAACAAGTTTTCTTAATCGAGTGTACTTGTTCACGATGTCAATCTTTTGGCGAGGTAATAGATGGCTCGCTTCTTGGCCTCTATTGTCTTTTTCGTCCCCACACACGACCCATGGCATTGTCATTAATGGATGTAGTACATGAATAGGGGAACATCATCCTCGGTGGTACCAAAACAGAGCGTTAACCACCGCTTTTTAATGGTAAGGAAGGTTTTTGACACTCATCATTCCATTTCATGGAGGAGTTTTTCCTTAACAACTTGAAGATGGGCTCACAAGTTGCTGTGAGTTGAGAAATGAACCTGCTAATGAAGTTGATTCTTCCCAAAAATCCCTGTATTTCCTTCTCTATTTGAGGAATGGGCATTTCCTTGATGGCCTAGATTTTGGTAGGATCCAGTTCAATCCCTTTGTGGCTGACTAGGAAACCTAGCAACTTGCTCGATCAACATCGAAGGCGATTTGGTCGATTCAACTTCAAGTTGTACTTACGCAACCTGTTGAATAACTTTCTGAGATGGTCTAAGTGGTCTTCCTTCTTTTGGGACTTAACAATGATGTCATTCACGTAGATCTCTATCTCTTTATGCATTAAATCATGGAAAAGAGCCATCATAGCTCGTTGGTAGGTTGCCCCAACATTGATGAGGCCGAATGACAACCGTTTATAACAAAAGGTTCCCCAAGGCGTGATGAAAGCAGTTTTCTCACGATCTTCCTCAGCGACCATAATCTGATGGTACCCCGCAAAGCAATCCGCAAAGGAGTACATGCCATATTGAGCAGTATTGTCGATAAGAATGTGGATAAAGGGCACGAGAAAGCTATCTTTAAGGCAAGCTTTGTTCAGATCCTGGTAATCCACGCAAATTCTCACCTTTCCTCTTGATTTAGGCATGGGAACAATGTTGGATATCCACTTCGGATATGTAACCACCATTATAATGCCAGCTTGAAATTGTTACACAATTTCTTCTTTAACCTTTAAACTCCACTCGGGTTTCAATCGCCTGAGTTTCTGCCTGACTGGCTTGAATCCTTCTTTAATGGGAAGGCGATGAAGAACAATGTCAGTGGACCAACCCACCATGTCTTCATGAGACCATGCAAACACATCCTGGAATTGGGTTAATAGTGCAACAATGTCATTCCGCTTGTTTGAGGTGAGGTCTGAACCAATCTGGATTAGCTTAGGGCTTTTTAAGATTCTAAGATTGAAAGAAGTGGTTTGGTCAAGGTTGGGTTTAGGTTTATCTGCGACCCATTCCTTAATCTCCTGAGGTGTCTCAATGTCTTCTTGTATATCCATCAAGTTTGAGTCCAACTTTGCATCAAAGTTACAGCCCTTGTGGAGAGAAGGCACCTCATCAACTAGTACATGCACATCTAAATTCAGAGTCCTGAAACCAAAATATGCTTTCACTTAATATATGAAACTGTTTAATCATACCAAAGTGTTAGCATGTACTTGATAAAATAACTGCTACTATTGTATATAAAGGTAAGCAATTAAAGTTATCTACAGGGCATGGGGATTTTCTGCCCATTTTACCCTCGTCGACCAATGCATGGAGTGCATCTCCAATTATCGAGGGCAAAGTCCTGTTGAACTGCTGTGATGGAGGGATTATCATTGTCCTCCTTTTCTTGAATGATAACTATGACATTTGGGCAATCATCGTCTGGGGTATATCTGTTTGTATGTTCATCATGAACAATGACGCGTATACCTGACATTATCAAGGCGATGTCATGTTTATGTTTCTGTTCCTTTTCTACCACTTCGGGATCAGGAATCAGCACCTCTTTTGCTTTGATTGGCACTGGTTTAGGAAACAACATGGCCATAACTTGGGCTGTCACCTTTACTGGAGACTGTATCAGCTCATGTGGTGCAGATGGAAGAAATCACCATGTGGCGGAAACTTGAGGAACCTGCTTATGCTTATAAGGATTCCTGTGCCTGGAACTAGCAGAATAGCCTAGTCCGGCTGTTCCAATTTGACTGGACATTTGAATAGGGTGCTTAATACCTTACTGATCTTTACCAAGCCCTTGTCCATGCTGATAACCCAATGACATCATTTCTTGAGTGGCCGACATAACCTCGGTAGAAATCTTGGGTACGGGAAGTCGTGCTCCAATAGGATGGTATTGCGTATTACTCACTTCCAGAGCATGAAAAATGGCCGGCTCAACTTCTGAATTGAAGCTGATGATCGGTAGAATTCCTTGTTCAGGACATTTCGGCTCAGCATTGACATTGACTAGACTATTATTGACAATGTATTTGAGTTGTTGATGTAGTGTGGAGGGAACGACTCCAACCATGTGTATCCATGGTCTCCCCAATAGCAGGATGTATCCTGAATCTATCCCGAGGACATGGAAGGATACATTGAATGTGTTTGGACCAATCTCAATTGGCAGCTCAATCTTTCTGACGGAATTTCATCGGGATCCATCAAAAGCTTTAATAATCGTATGGCTGCTTTGGATCCATTTGAGATTGACATTCATCTTCACCAAGGTGGCATAAGGACAGATATTCAGAGATGAACCTCCATCTATCAAAACTCCAGCTAGCATATACCTGGAGGACAAAACTGCGATGTGCAATGGCTTGCAATGACCGGTCCCTTCGGGCGGTATGTCATCATCAGTGAAGGATATCACATTGTTATTGAAAATGTGATCAACCAAATGTTGAAATTTTTCCACATCCACTGATTTCGGTAAGTAGGCTTCTTCTAAAACCTTTAATAAGATCTTCTGATGATCCTCGGAAGAGAAAACCAAGTCCAATATTGATATCTGATGTGGAGCTTTTCTTAAGCTTAGAACCACCTTGGCTTCATTATGACCCATAGTGTAGAGGAATTTTTCAATCTTCTCCATGAGAATCTTCTGCCTTGCTTTGCAAATAGGCTTCATAACCCATTGAGGAAGATACATTGGATTTTCCTTCGATATTGTAGCAGTAGTATGAGACGTGGATCCTTCAGCTTCTCCATAATTCCATGGAACTTTATGTAAGCTGACAACAGGATATTATGGTCTGAAGGGTAAAGAAATTGGCTCTGGAGCAGCCACTTTCAAAGGATTGTCAGCTCCTTTGAGTTGAATTGTTTGTATGGGAAATGCTTTGGCAGTCTCATCATCCACTTTGGATATAACTGCTATTGATCCCTTCCATTTGGTAGGACATGTATTCCCACTCTCGAAGGTTGTATTGTCGTTGTTCCGCCAACAAAGGAGGACAATCATTGTCAATGAGATTTTGAATGAGATGGCGGAGTGCCCAACATTCTTCTGTGCTGTGACGGCGAGAATGTGAATGATATTGACATACTTCATCGGAGTTGAACCGTTTTGAGCGGGGATTGATTGGAGGTAGAAGGGAAGTAATTCTTCCTTCATTGATCAACATTTGAAATATCTCCTCCATAGATTAGCCCAGATAGGTAAATTCCCTCTGATTGGCAAAATCTCGACGGGCTTTAGCACTTGCTCTCTTCGCAACCTTATCCTCTATAGCTTCGCTTTCTGAAGGTGATGGTGGAGAATTCATAAAAAAAGGAAGGAGATATACATTCTCCTCGCTGATTAATTGACGTGTAACTTGATGTTGGTGGGTCACCAGTTCTGCCAATTGCTCAATTTGCTTGCAAAGAGCTTTCATCTTTCGTTCCATGGTAAATTGGAACTTTGCATAATCCCATTTGTCAACACCGTATTTGAGGGTCTGTTGACCTCTTCTTCTTTGTATTGAGGAAGAGGGTTGTCTTGCACATGAGGTTGATTTGGCTTGGTGACCACGATCTCACTGTTGTCTATTAAATCTTGGATCTTGTTTTTCAAGGCCCAATAATCTCGAGTATCATGTCCAGGTGCTCCGGCATGATAAGAACACTTCCGAGTAGCATTAAAACCCCTCCCATTAGGGTTGATTGGTGGAAGAAGACGTGTGATTTTCTTCTGAATAGTCAGAAGAGCAAGGATATTCTCGAGCGAGTCCCCTAAGGGTGTGAATGTTCGAGGGCGCTTTGTATCTCCACTTTTAGGCAATGGAGGGTTTGAAGGTTATGCTTGAAAAAGGGAGTAGTTTCTTGTTATGGACCCTCCAGGGGTTGTTTCCATAAGATCCGGACTGGATGTGCTCAGCAACTGCTTTAAGAGCGGCTAGGTCTTGAATTTTACCGGACTTCAATCCCATCTCAGCCATTTATCCGTGTTTGATCATTTCAGAAAATGGTTTGCCAATACCAGCTAAGACTCTCTCATATAAAGGAGCTTCTTGCACATCTATGAATGTCATGACCATTTCTAACTCCATCATGGAAGGAATAACTTGAGCAGCAAGGCGCCTCCACCTTTGAGCATACTCTCTAAAAGACTCATTAGACTGTTTCTTAACCTTGGTAATTTGATACCTACAGAGCCATCCGAGATTAAAAAGCAGATTGAGTGAGGAAGGCGTGAGCTAGCTCTTCCCAGCTATGGATCTTTGAGTTGTCTAATCTGGTATACCATGAACGGGCTTCTCCAGTCAGACTCTTCTGAAACAGCTACATTATGAGCTTTTGATTTTCTGCATAAGATCCAAGTTCTCCAATTAACACCTTCAAATGTGAATAAGGATCCCCTAATCCGTTATATTTTTCAAAATCAGAGGTTTTGAATTTCTCCAGAAAATGAACACCAGGGAATATGCAAAGGTCAGTATATGAGACACTTCCATGTGTTCCAATCCCTTTGAGAGTACGAATAGTTTCCTCCATTTGGAGGACCTTCTTCGTGATATCACCGTTGTATGGATCTCCTTTAAGATGGGTGTTTTCAGGGTCTTTATTGGTAGTATCCAAATGAGGTTCTGGAATTATTTTTTCCAAACCTTGAGCTCCTCCTTGTGAAGAGGATTCTGTATGTGTAGGCATCTTTGTACCCTGAGTAGATTGATGTAGTTCTTTAAGCAGAACAACCAAATCTGTGATTTGTTTACTAAATCCGTCAAATTCTTCTCGAGAAACAGAATTAGACTGATCAGAAGAAGACATGATTGGCTGTAGGCTCGTGGCCTTTTTGGATTTTAAACGGGTAACAGGCCCACTGATTTCCCTACAAAAGACTTATGTAGTTTAGTCTTAGGGATAATGTAAAATGTTACCATAATGTGTCCGTTTTAGGAATATTATCCTGCAAAAACGGGTGTTAATTGATAACATATATGCCCAAATAATCTTCATATTTTCCATTATATAAAGATGAGCATGGAATAAAATTACAAGTAAATACTTTTACAAGTAATTGAAAATGGAAAACATGAAGAAACTTTCCTCCGCGTTTGGGTTGACCTATCTTAGGGTTACTCTCGCAGCTTTTTGGCATGAAGGTTCCAGCATCATCACAATCTACTTGACGGAAGTTAATCTGGTCTTTTAATTGAGCGAATCTGGTGGTGTTTTCTCGAGCCTCGTTGGAATTAGTCTTCCTACGAGTCCAAAGAATCAAACACCGACAGATAGCCTCCCAGTGGAGGAACCACACAACATACATTCACATACAACGTGTCTCACCGCTTATGGAAATGATGATGATGTGCTAAGCACTAATATCACGTATAGATATATATATATAGTGCAAGAAGTAAAATGCATTCGTATACATTCATCATAAATATAAATGCAAAATTCACACACAAGCATATAACAGCTTTTGAAAAGCTTGTAATAGCGGCTTAAGCCCTCTTCTTCGAATCCCCAGAGAAGTCGCCACCTATCAACATCGGGATTTTTAGTTGTCCTGGTTTAGTTATTTGTTCTTTGGTGTTCTCATGTTAATGTTAGATTTGTTTGAAAAAACAAGTGAAAAAGGTCCAACATGTGTAATGTCGATTTATTTGACTTTAAGAGTCGCCATTGGTGTTTTTTTAATCGGTTGCACTAACGCAATCAAAAGGTTTGCACATTGACCCAAAGATGTGACACCGCTAAACGGTCTCAGAAAACCGAGATTCATTTGGGTTCGGGGCTTGATTATGCGAGGAAGGTGTTAGGCACTTCAGACATCCGTGTTATACTATGACTGCTACTATTCAAAGAAACTATTATATGAATGTGTGTGTGTGTACGTGTGGATCAATTTGAAATTATTTAAAAGTAGTGCAAGGCCTCATTAGCACCTATATACAAAGGGTTTGAATTTATAGAAAAATTCAGTTTTAAGCAAGATATAGCAATGAAGTTTTGTAATAAGAGGTTTTTCAAACCCCGTGCTCAATAGGAATTGAGACCTTTTCATACTTCCATTTTATTATTAAAATGTTCGGCTTGTTTGCTTTTATTTTCGAGATGCGAAGCTTCTTCGAGAAAATAATATATAGCAGTGCCGGACTCCTCATGGGCATGACAACCATCCAAGGAAATTCGTAGATCAGAATAATGTACAAGTCGCCATAAATTGAAAAATGTCCATCACGGAACCAATCTAGATTCAAGAGATCTGAATCTGTGATCACATGATTCCTAGGCTCACATGATACCACAAATTTGTATGGAAAGCAATAAGCGATTATATATATAAAAGTAAATAATATATATATATATATATATATATATATATATATATATATATATATATATATATATATATATATATATATGGACATGATCAACCACCACGAAGCAACTCCATGGGGATCGTAAAAGTAAATAAAGGAGTAAATTCGATCAACCGCCACGTAAGTAAACTCCAAAGTGGACGAAATGTAAATAAAGCAAAGAAAAGGCCACGAAGTAAACTCCAATTCTGATGTAAATGTATGTATATGTATATATATAAAGTAGTAAAGACACCGATATAAAAATCCAAAGCTCATCTGATATGTTCGACAACAATTATATATATATATATATATATATATATATATATATATATATATATATATATAATAAAAATGCTCCAGATGTAAAATCCAGGCTCATTAGATATGTCTGACAACAGTTATATATATAAGTATATATATATATAAAAGCAAGTAAACGCTCCGGATATAAAATCCAGGCTCATCAGATATGTCTGACAACAGTTATATATATAAGTACATATATATATATATAAAAGCAAGTAAACACTCTAGACATAAGTCTAGGCTCAATCGAGGCATAACTCGATATACAGACAGAAATGAAAACCACAGACCGAAGTCTGGGCATACGCACACAACACAACTCTCAATGTGTAGAATAGTGTGTGCAAAGATGAAGAGAAAGGCTTTATAGAGTATGAGAAGGCTTTAAGTGGGCTACCAATGCAGACTTCTATGACTCTATATAGATAAACACTCAGCTCCCACTGGTAAATGTATAGCTATATGTGAGCTAACAGGTGTTTAAAAAGAGCAAGCACTCAATATGGGTGTGTGTACAGAGCAAATTTGACAGGGCTTCTTAGCCTTTTTCTTTGTTTTTTTTAAAATGGACACCCCAAACCCTCTATTTATAGAGGGGGGAGCCGCAGGTGTACCTACGACAGCCGCAGATGCACCTGCGGTTGCCTAGGGTGCCCCGGGTTCTGCGGGTTCCATTGTCTCAAAGTACGTGGACTCGTGCACGGTAATATCCATTCGAACTTGCAGAACTTCAATCCAAGCATCCAAACTAAGTATATAAGACCTTCTTCGGGCTGCTTGTGTCGAGATTTATTCAATGACATGGATTAGAGATTGTACAAAGTCAGGAAGAGGGGACTATGCCCATGGTCTTCAAGCATCAAATTCTATCCAATGTGTTGCCACGCGTAATAGTCACTCGGTATGGCATTCCTTGGTTCTTGTAGGACATTGTTGTATGTATGTATGTATGAAGCGTAGAGACTACGCATAGGTGTTGAGGTGGCAAGATGACATTTGATTCCTTACCGGGGTTATCTCTGGTTTGAGTTGAAAGTAGACGATGCTCAGGGTTACATCTGAGATTGTATTGCTGCAATTGTTTGTATGCCGCAAGGTCATCTGTGAATGTGCCTGTCTGCCCGGTGTTAGCTCCGGGTCTGAGGTATGAGTGCCTCGGTATGAGGTCTGAGATTGAAGTTGATAGCATGCATTTGAAATAAGCATTTTCAGAGTTATCGCCAGAAATGCAACAACATTCCTTGGGGTTATCGCCAAGGACGAAACTCGGGGTTATCTCCAAGGTTGGAAATGAGGTTCCTGGTGTGTGTTCCGGGGTTGAGACTGAACTTTTGGTTGTATCCAGAATGGATGTAAGCTGTCTTCCAGGGTTATCTCCGAAAGACGAATCTGTCCTCCTGCAATGTCAGTAACAGGTGTGCAAAAAAATTTGAGTGTCTACAGAAGCACATATTCCTCTCTGAGCAAGAATTACATGTTGCACATACCTACATTCTTCTCAATTACGAGGAGATTAACGAATTTGTGAGGTACACATGTAAACTTAATAATTTATCTCTTAACTTGAAAATTTATTCCAATATGTTAATGTTTATAACATTGGATAGATTGTACGATGATGAGTTAAAAGTGAAGCATCTCGGCATAACTGATAAAGATATTCAAATCAATCGTGATAAAAAATTTGCACTTTGGCTAAAGAACAAAGTAAGTTCAACTTCTTAAGCACGATATATATATATATATATATATATATATATATATATATATATATATACACACTCCATATTAACTATGACTTCATTTAATAAGAGATGGAGTTTTTATAGGCTTTGACTGAGGGATCAACGATTCCGGCTAATGTACAAGTCTTAGCTATGGGACTAGACAGGGAACAAGTCAGACGTAATGGTTACTAAATAAATGGTTGTGAATTTCATAAAAATGCATATGGGCGCGGTAAAAGAACAACGAACTCTGGAGTTTGTGTTTAAGGAGATTGTTATAATGAGCTTGGTCGTGCCTTTTATGGGGAGTTGGAGGAAATCGTAGAGTTGTCGTACAAGGGCACGTACGGGGGTCATATTAACTTATTCAAATGTCGTTGGTTTGATTCAGAAAAAGGGATATGTGTTGACAGACATGGAATCGTCGATATTGACCTCCATATGTCTGCGTACTCCAACAAACCATTTCTTTTACCAACTCAAACAGTACAAGTATACTACAGTCCTAGTCCTGTTAGGAAAATGGATAGACCACCTACAGATTTGCAAGTTGTAATTCATACTCCCGCGCGCAGTCGTGTAGAAGTAGTTGATGGGGAGATTTACCAAGAGCAGACGCTTCATAGTCAAACTATAATAAATGTGGAGAAGGACAATGAATTAATCTAGTTAGATGGTGGAGATGAACCACATAAATTAGATCCTGAGTCAATACTTGTGTCAGATGACATTGATACTGAGGAGGAAGAGTTATTTACTGAATTTGACACTGAATCTAAAGTAGATGATGGTTATGAATCTGCAATACATATACAAGATGATTCTGAATCAGACATTGACACTTGAACAAATGAAATGTATGTTTAGCATTACATGTTTTTTATATCATTGTCATGTTTATGTACTTAACTATTTAAATGCAATTTTCTATCATTATTGTCATTTTATATTCATATATATACATGTAATCAAATATAACTCATACCAAATTCTTTATATCACTGTCATGTTTATGTACATTACTATTTAAATGCAATTTCTTATCATTATTGTCATTTTATATTCATATATACATGTAATAAAATATGTTGGAAGAATGCATATTTTGATTTGATGTTTTAAAGTAAATGCTCATGATTATATGTAAAGTCCTTCAAGGAATATATGTGTAAGGACTTAGTGATAGATCAAAACTGTTAGGTTGATCTTAGTCTTTAATCTTCACTTGTACAGATAAAGAGATCAAAAATGTTAGGTTGATCTGTGACTAGAAAGAAATAGATAGGACTTGAAGAGAATCGTAGTTTATCCAGCTGATAAACAGAATGCAGAAGCTAAGGCAGGATCGTAGAGCTTAGAAGATCGTAGTGTATCTGCCTCGAAGGACCTCTCCAGTAATCGTAGAGTGGTCCAGACGTTTGCCGAAGATAACTCAGAGATCATATTGTGATCTCGGAAACATAGAGTCTGCAAGACGAGAAAGCAAAGATCGTAGTGTGAAAAGATCGTAGCATGAAAACCCTTGAAAGAAATCGTAGTGTTTTATTCAGATCAAGCACAAATATGACAAGACACCACGATATGCATCGTAGAGTATCATCTATCTTGTGTCAGAAGCATCGAGCCTTATCTTTTGTTTGGAATCAAATTCCAAAAAATGTGGAATGGGTTTTGAACGTTGAAGCACTCACCAGTCCCAACGGTACAAAAGATATCCTTAGTATTGATCAAAAGGAACGTATTTAAGAAGCTAAGAAAAGGACCATTGGGTAGAGGAAAACACCTTTTCAGGTGTTAGGTGAGAAAGCAGTTTGCTGTGTTAGTGGGCCAGATTAAAATTCAGAAGATGTGCATAAAAGTCTCCATCAAAGCTCAAAAATGTCAAACCCATTTAATGCCTCATTAGATGACTTCAACAGATAGATTTAAAAGAATCACATATATACAGAACACAGACAGATGAGAAATGCAAGCAAGCATTGAACAAAAACGCACAAGAACACTCAACGCTCAACTCCACGATCTGAGAAAAAGAGAAAGCTTGCTCAGCTACTCAGCTCTTTCGAACAAGTGCTTAATATCAACTGAGTAGCACCAATCACGATCTCAACAACAACCAATCAACTGAAGTGAGAGTTCCAAGTCTGAAGGGCTTGAAGAGTTCTAAGAGAACTGTGAAGAACCAACTTTGTTGGACTTGAAGAGTTTAAGAGTGAACTAAGAAGTTCCTAGACTGCTGGTCTAGAAGGAATTTCTGATATTCAAGAAGTGTAACAGACATCCTTAGTGGATTTCCTACTCAAGGAGTAGAAGAGTGGATTAGGAGTTTTAAATGCTCTGAACCATTATAACTGCTATAACTTCTATAACTGTTATAACTGCCTCACTCTCATTAATTCAAGATATCTAAAAGAAGGTTTATCAAATACTCATTTCGCTGTGCATTAATCACCATCATACTAACTAGTTTAAAAGAAAAGGTTTTAATTATCTATTCAACCCCCCTTCTAGATATCTATTGTGCCTCCCGGAACTAACAATTGGTATCAGAGCAGGTTCTATAATACAGGCTACAAAGCTTGAGTAGATCCAATGGCACACTTACCAAGCGAATCAAAGACTGGAGGAGGCAGCAAGCCACCTATGTGAAACAAAGATAAATTTGCTAACAGGAAAGTTAGGATGCAAGCTTACATGGATTCAATAGATGAAGATCTATTTGAAACTATTCAGAATGGGCCCTATGTTCCTTCAAAGCTTACACCAACTACAGATGACCCAGATAGAGTACAGATCAAGGTCAAAGGAGAATGGAAAGAGAACGAGAAGAGAGATGTCCAGCTCGACAAAAAAGCCAAAAACATCTTGTTCCAATCCTTAGAAGATGATCTATTTGAAAATGTGGTCAACAGCAAACCAACAAAGGAGGTTAGGGAAGCACTACTCATTATGCATGAAGGAACAGAAGAAGTCAGAGAAAACAAACAATCTCTCTTGACTCAGCAATATGAGATGTTTGCTCACGTTCAAGGAGAGAACGTCACTGCCACCTACAAAAGATTTAATGTTCTGCTCAACTCTCTAAGAGCCTATGAGAAGATCTATCCAAACAAAGATCTAATCATAAAATTCATGAGAGCCTTACTAAGCAAATGGGATGCCAAAACCACTACCATTAGAGAATTGAAGAATTTACATGAAATGACTGTCCAACAGTTGTATGGCAACCTTCTCACATACGAACTGAAGCTGACTCAACGAGCAAAAACCTTGTCTGAAGGAAGAAAGAAGGATAAAGGTGTTTCTCTCAAAGCAACTAATAACACCTCCAAAGTCAGCACTGAAGTTGATTTTGACTACGATGAAGATGATGATGAGGACCTTGCAATGCTGGTGAAAAGACTAAGAAGGTTCATGCGACAGGGAAAAACCAGCAAGCCAAAGAAAGTCAGCAACTACAACTGCCAGGAGTAAATGAATGATCTATGCTACAATTTCAAGTAATCTGGCCACTTCATTTCCAACTGCAACAAACCTCTCAGAGAAGAACTCAAGAAGAAATCACATGTAAAGAAGGAATACAAAGGCAACAAAAGGCCATCAAGAAAGACAAAGGCCTTGTGAGTCGAGAATCGTGGAGTGACTCGAATAATGACTCAACTCCTAACTGGAGATGATGAAGATCCTAAAATGGCAAATCTACTCACGATGGCCAAAAATGCAAGGGACAAATAGAACTTCAACATACATGAAGTAAGTATCGAAGAGGTATTTGAATTCAACTCTCCTGATGTAGAAATTGATGACCTTAGAACTGCATTACATGGCATAACATCTGATCTGCACCAATACATGAAGTGGTTTAGAGTTTTGTCTAAAGATTATTCACTTCTTCAAAAGGAGAAAGAAAAAGTTCAAGAAGAGCTGGAAACAACCCTTCTCAGTACTAATTCTCTCTCCAAGTTTGAAGCTGAGAATAAGTTCTTGAGACAAGCAACTGAGATCAGTGCAAAAAAAGAGTCTAGTCTAACCTCAAAGATTGAGGATCTAGAAAAGATAGTCTCTACATGGAATAAATCATCTTCATCCATGGACTCATTAATCTCTAACCAGAGAAGTGTCTATGATAGAACAGGGTTAGGCTTTGGGGAATCTACCTCAGAGTTATGTGTGGAAAAAGCAAAGGAAATTAGCACTGGTAATGCCTCAGGTTTTAGTAGAGGCATCATATTTGTGAAATCCTCACAAAAGGATGATCCTGTTAAACCCTGCTCAGTTGATTCAATTCATATTCCCAGGAGTAAGGGATCTCATGCTGGTCTAGGTTTCAGAAAAGAGAAAAGTAATCTAGCTACTACTCATCAACCTCGAAGGATCGTAGAGTCCAATAAAATCAACTCTACGAACCAACCAGGAAGGTACAGTAGAAGTAAGATATACTCCTCACAAGTCATGAAACAAGAGAACACATGGAAGAGGAAATATCAGCCTAACAGGAGAATGACCAATAACCCACAAAAGTCCAAATGGAGGAAGAACTTTCACACATACACAAACATGCATCATATCAAATGTTTTGTGTGCTACAGAGTTGGACATAAGGCTGCAAAATGTCATTATAATTCTATGCATGTGAGACCCAAAATCAAGAAGATTTGGGTCCCCAAGGGTACTAACATAATAGGACCCATGCAAGTATGGGTACCAAAATGAAGGTTTAATGTTACCTCATGAAAAGAGCTCCACAAACACAACTTGGTATCTGGACAGTGGATGTTCAAGGCACATGACTGAAAATAAAGCCCTTCTGTCTAACTACATAGAGAAGGAGGGTCCCTCGGTCATCTTTGGAGACAACAGCTCTGGCAAAACAAGATGATATGGATCAACTGGAAATGGTGTAGTATCCTTCAGTAGTGTGGCCTATGTAGAAGGACTACAACACAATCTTCTAAGCATTAGCCAACTCTGCGACAAGGGTCATCAAGTAACATTCCTCAACAATCAATGTCAAGTCCGAGACCTGAAGACATCCGCTGTGAAGCTAACCGGAACAAGAGAAGGAAATGTCTACACAGTAAATCTTGGACAACTGAGCTCAGACGAGACAATATGCTTTCTGTCTAAAGCATCTGAAGAAATGAGCTGGCTATGGCATCAAAGATTATCTCATCTCAACTTCAAAAGCATGTCCAAATTAGCTTCAAAAGATCTAGTTGAAGGCCTACCCAAGTTCAACTTTGTTAAAGAAAGGTCATGCAATGCTCACCAACTTGGGAAATGCACTGTATACATTCAAGAGCAAAACTGCAAATTCAATTGACAAGCCTCTGCAGTTGCTACACATGGATCTTTTTGGGCCAATTCCAATGACGAGCCTTGGAGGAAAGAGATATTCTCTGGTCATAGTCGATGACTTCACCAGATTTACATGGGTGTTCTTTCTAACCTCAAAAGATGAGACAAGTTCCCAGCTGATCAAGATGGTCAAGCTGGTGATGAACGGGAAATGAGAAAAAATCAATGCTATAAGGAGTGATCATGGCAGAGAATTCGACTTCTCTGAAATGGACCAGTTCTGCACAGACAATGGCATTAGTCACAACTTCTCAGCTCCACAAACTCCTCAACAAAATGGAGTTGATGAGAGAAAGAACAGGACATTAATAGAGGCTGGAAGGACTCTACTAGTAGCGTAGCTTCATCCGCCAAGTACTTTTAAGCGTAAGTCACAACACCAATGCTATACTTAGAACAGATCACTCATACACTCTATGATTAAGAAGACTCCTTATGAACTGTGGAAAGGAAGAAAACCTAGTGTCAGCTACTTTCATGTTTTCAGTTGTGCATGCTACATGCTCAACAATGGAAAGCAATACTTAACAAAGTTTCAACCAAAAATAGACAAAGGAATCTTTCTTGGATATGCCACAGACAATAAGGCATACAGAGTGTTCAACAAGAAGATACTTAGTGTTAAAGTCTCAATTCACATCATCTTTGATGAGACAGACTTAAACAAAATAATGCCTCAAGACACTGCGACCAATAGTTTAGACACTACGAACGAGGTCATCGAGCTCAATACTCTGATCGTAGTACCAGATAGTGAAATCGTTGAGCAAGGAAATGAGATCGTAGAGAGGCCTATGCTAGACAATGAATCTCAATACCAAGAAGAAGAAATAGATCTTGAAGATCTAAGATAAAAAGGCATAAGAACTGATGTCCCAACAGGAAGCAGATGGGCAATAGATCACACTCAAGATCTAATCATTGGAGATCCGAGTGCAAGAGTCAAAACAAGAGCTGCTACCCAAAATGAATGCTTTTATCTAAGCTTCCTATCATAAATGGAACCGAAGAACATAGAGGATGCTATGGAAGACTCCAGCTGGCTAGAGGCCATGCACGAAGAACTTAATCAGTTAGAAAGAAGCAAAGAATGGAGACTAGTTCCAAAACCAACGAATCATCCTGTTATTGGAATGAAATGGGTCTTTAGAAACAAGATGGATAAAGACAGAGTCATCACCAGGAATAAGGCAAGACTAGTGGCCAAGGGTTACTCTCAGGAAGAAGGCATTGACTACGATGAGACATTTGCACCTATTACCAGACTAGAAGCCATCAGAATATTCCTTGCCTTTGCTGCTCACATGAAATTCAAGGTCTTTCAGATGGATTTCAAAAGTGCATTCCTGAATGGTGAACTTCAAGAAGAAGTCTATGTAAAACAACCTCTAGGTTTCATCAATCCATCTCTTTCTAACTACGTCTTTAGATTAGACAAAGCCTTATATGGTCTTAAACAAGCACCTAGAGCATGGTATGAAACACTAACTAGCTTTCTTATTAAAAATGGATTCACTAGAGGTAGAGTAGATACCACACTATTCCTTAGAAAGCATAAAGACAAAGTCCTATTAGTTCAAATATATGTTGATGATATTATCTTTGGATCTACTGATGAAAAGCTATGCAAGAGATTCTCCAAGCTTATGCAGTACAAGTTTGAAATGAGCATGATGGGTGAGCTGAACTTCTTCCTTGGACTGCAAGTAAAGCAGACTAATGAAGGAATCTTCATCAACCAAGCCAAGTACATTAAAGACTTCCTTAAGAAGTATGGCATGGAGTCAGCCTCTCCCATGAAAACCCCAATTGCTCCTGCAACCAAGCTCGACAAAGATGAAAAAGGTAAAAGTATTGATATAACTTAATACAGAGGTATGATAGGCTCTCTTTTATATCTAACTGCCAATAGACCAGATATAATGTTTGCATCATGCATTTGTGCCAGATTTCAGGCTAGTCCTAAAGAATCTCATTTAACTGCTGTAAAGAGGATATTCAGGTATCTCAAAGGTACACCCCACTTGGGGCTTTGGTATCCCAAGGAGACCTCATTTGAGCTAATAGGATACACAGATGTTGATTTTGCAGGCTGCAAAATTGATAGAAAAAGTACAAGTGGCACCTGTCAATTGCTAGGAAACAGACTTGTGTCCTAGTTTAGCAAGAAACAAAATTCAAAGATCTCACTTCACCGTAGAAGTTTAATACATTGTTCATTCGGCGATTAATATGCTCGATCTTATGGATGAAAAATCAACTAGCAGATTATGGGTTTGAATTTAAATCCATACCTATTCACTGTGATAACACAAGTGCAATTGCTATAACTCATAATCCTGTCATGCATTCTTGGACTAAGCATATAGAAATAAGGTATCATTTCATTAGGGATCATGTGCAAAATGGAACTATAACTTTATAATATATCCCTACTGAAAATCAACTTGCTGATGTTTTTACAAAACCTCTAGATGAATCCAGATTTAACAAGTTAATAAGTGAGCTAGGAATGCTTAACTTGCAACCATGAAATATGCTCTAGTTTGTGCTAACCATGCAGTTTTAAAGGCTATAGTCGAAATCATAAACATGATGAAATAAAGTCCACGATCATAGAGCTTAAATGTCATAAGAGAACGATCGCAGTACAGACTCAACAATAACAGAGCTTCATCAACAAAAGCAAAGGAGCACCTATGATGATCAAGCACAAAACAAAGCAATCTATCTGATAAGAGCCTCAGGGACAAACCTATCCCTTTATTCATTAAATGAGGTTGGCCCTTCCCGAGCTATCTTAAACCAAGAAAAATGCTAAGTCAAAAGATTCATCAAGGACTTGGTCAGACTCGACGATTGATATTTAGAATCAACGATCACAGGTCAGACTCATTGATTGCAGCTCAGACATGAAAACTGCTGAACAAACTCAACGATGGTAGAATAGAATCGACGACTCCAAGGACCATCCCAACGATCGTAGTCTTCCCGAAGACCATATTAGCTCAGAAGAAGTTAAGGGGCAAATCAGTAAAATCCTCATAAGTCAGAATTCGTAGAGCCAAGCAAAACTTGACACCTGTCCCACTAAGCAAAATAGAGAGAGGGAAGTTACAAGTACAAATTAAAATCGTCTTTGTGAATTTAGTTCAAAAGATCATCTCTCTCTTCCTCTCTCAAGCCGAAACCCTAAACCAGAAGAAAGCTCATTTAGTCACACTTCCTACTTGAAAATCAATGGTGGCCTCCAACATCATCTCTGGCTACAGACTTAACTTTGACGAGTTTAAAATAGCTGAACCCAAATTTCACAAGACTCTGTCGTTACTGAAGAAGGCGGGTCTCGAAGAAGCTTTAGGTACAGACACATTGATCTACCCTAAGCTGGTAAACAAATTCTATAATAATGGTGTATTTGAAAACAACACCATCACTGCGAAAGTCAGGAACATAGAAATCAAACTAAAGGTTGAGGACATCAATCTAGCCCTAGGTCTCAAACCGGAAGGGTATCCATCCATAGATGGCATAGACTTCCATAAGGGACTCAAAAAGATGCATCACAAGAAATCACCCTCTGTCAAAGGATACAAGAAGGAGTTTCCATAGAGGTATGAATTTCTAGCTGATATTGTTGGAAAATGTATATGTTGCAAGAGCTCTGGTCATGACTCTATAAATGAGGTGCAACTCAAGCTCATGACTGCCATATGTTATGAAATACAACTTAACTATGGGGCTCTATTACTTGAATGATTGGGAAGTGGTTAATCAGCTCAAAGAAGACAAAGAGCTCTCAAAAGATGCTCTATGGGCGATTTATAAGCATCATCCTACAAACTGCTCTGGGTGACTTAATTGAGGACGATGAAGGAGAAGCCATTAATCCAAACCGTCTAATGACTCAGCAACTATTCGAGAGCTGAAAAAGGAATCCAGCTGAAAATGTGCGAATGATGTCTGAATCCAGTGGAAGAACTGGTGAAATAAAGGAATCAGGAGTGCCATGAAATATGTCAGTTGTCAGAGAAACTGAAGAAGAAGAAGAAGAAGAAGAAGAAGAAGAAGCTAACAAGGAAGAACCCATTGCTTTGATCAAAAAAACAAGGTAAAAAGAAAGATGAAGGCCAGAACTACAGAAGAGCCTCAAGGATCCACTACCAATAAGCTCGTAGAGTCCTCGGACATTGAGACTCTAAAGATCCTGAGAAGGAAATAACAGCAGGCTATGGCAGAAGAAGGTAGAGCTACCATATCTCAGTTGTTGAAGAAGAATAAAATCAGCCACAAGTCTAAAAGGCCATCCATCTCTTCGATCGTAGAGTCTCTACCGATCGTAGAGACCAGACCAAATATATTAAGCAAGGATGTAGCTGAATCAAACATTTTGGCTAGTCAGCAGGACAAAACTAAAGTTCAAGAAAGTCCTGAGGCTGTGGCTCAGCCTAGAAAACCAAGAAGAAAACTGGTCAAGAAATATATTCTTGTCAATGAAGAAGTACTAAAGAGGGAAGATAAAGAATTAGTTACTAAAACGGAACCAGCAGATGAAAGCCAAAAACACAAAGCTCAAACTGAGGGGTTGACACCTGAAGATCTGATAGAGAATACACCTGCTGAGGTGGAGATACCTGAAGCTCCCATCCTACAAAGTGCTCCAGTTGAGGGGGAGCTATTGATAGTACAAGAAGATGATCAAGTTGAGGGGGAGGCTCATGACATCTCTATGACAGAAAAAGAGGTCCCTGCAAGAAATGAAGAGGAACCAGTGCAAGAACATTATGCGGCCGTTGAGATAATGGAATCCTCTAACGAAAGCAGAGAAGAGGATGAAGGGGACGAGGTTGAGATTATAGCTATGGGTATTGACGGGTACAGAAAAGCCAACTATGAGCAACTGTTTGCATATCTACCTATGATGCCTTTCCATTAAGCTCAAATTCTAAACTCTTGGAGTCACATGTTTTGGAGCTTCAAAGAGTATTCGGCCATCTCAGTGCTAGCTAATGGATTCCCAGGAAGATTCAACTTTGCCAAGAAGTTACTCACAAACAACTCTTTCTCAAAGAATAAACCTGAGGTACTGTCTATCCCAACCCTCTTCAGAGTTAATCACTTGCCATCATCCTCATTTAATCAATTTTATAAATTCCCACGATGGTTGGAAATAATTCTTCATCCACTAAACCAATTTCCAGTTGCAGAATCCCAAAATTTTGTAACTGAGGAACCAAATAAGATCAACTTCATAATGCTCCCACATCCCACCATCTCTAAAATTACTGACTCCAGTTCCATTGTAGAATCTCAACCTCAAATCGTAGAGCCACCAAACTTAAACATTTAAACCCAAGCCCCTCCATCAGATATTCCCTCCTCATCAAGAAATGAATACTTCAATCTTGATCTTGCTCTCTACTCATTGCAAGATCAATTCAACAGCACACCACCTCCTTCACAAATTCCCCAACTCAATGAAATTCTTTAAGAATTGTCCACAAAGGCTGATTTGTCAGAAATGTCTGCGAAAGTGATCAAGGAACTCGATGAGAGTCTTGAAGATCACACTGTACTTATTCAGCTGAGATTAACATCAATGATCAATGCTGCAAATAATCTCCCAAGCTCCCTAAGCTCCGAGCACTCTAAAACGCTTAAAGAGATCATTAAAGAAATGCTTCAAAGCATAAAAGACAGGGATGACATCCACTTTCTCATAGCTAAAAGACATAGGGATGCTGTCTTAATCTTACAAAAGACTCAAGAATCTTAGAACGAACTAATGATAAAGAGTATCATAAGTCTCCAAACTGCAGTCAAGGAATTCCAAGACTTCTCCATGGGTCAAATGCAGCAGACTGAAACTGTCCTAAACATCCTTCAACGACGTGAAACTCGTTCTGATGCTTTAATCCAAGAAAATAGCGAGGACATTGCTCAAACTCAGAGTCAACTCAATTAGCTTGTCCAAGGAGTCACTCGCCTCTTTGAAGACATTCGAACACTTGATGCTGACATAAAGGGGGAGAATAAAGGGAAAGGAGATCAGGGAGGAAAGGGAAGAGGTAGAGGTCAATTCCAAACTCAATCCTCGAGGAATCCTCTTGCAAGGAAAATCCACTAGCAGACACCATGATTCAACCATCAGACCCAACGAGGTAATTAACAGGAAGATTTAATGGCTCAACCATTAAGGAGTCTAGGGCCAACTACCAGCTCTCATGAGGTGACAACAACAGGCCTACGAATGCCAATTGGAGATCCTTCATTCATGAATAGGCATGATCACAATCCTAGACTAAGCCCAAGTGAGCTGGAAGATTTAGCCAAAAGAGATGAAGCAAGTAGAAAAAGGAGAGCTGAGGAATATGCAAATCCTCTAAGAAGGAAAAGGCCGAAGAAATAGAGGTAAGTTGAATTTTAAGTCGTATTGATGTAATCAAACTTAAATATAATATCTGTCTTCATACGTTAATAAATTCATGCTTATTCTCTAGAAATTTCAGCTGCTCACTGAAATACTAAGTCATGTTTACTTTGCTGCAACTGCATATAAAATTTAATAATTATGACACAAATTTCCTTGGTTATGTCAACATCAAATAGGGGGAGATTGTTGGAAGAATGCATATTTAGATTTGATGTTTTAAAGTAAATGCTCATTATTATATGTAAAGTCCTTCAAGGAATATATGTACAAGGACTTAGTGATAGATCAAAACTGTTAGGTTGATCTTAGTCTTTAATGTTCACTTGTATAGATAAAGAGATCAAAAATGTTAGGTTGATCTATGACTAAAAAGAAATAGATAGGCCTTGAAAAGAATCATAGTCTATCCAGTTGATCAACAAAATGCATAAGCTAAGGCAGGATCATAGAGCTTAGAAGATCGTAGTGTATCTGCCTTGAAGGGCCTCTCCAGTAATTGTAGAGTGGTCCAGACGTTTGCCAAAGATAACTTAGAGATCGTAGTGTGCTCTCGAAAACGTAGAGTCTGCAAGACGAGCAAGCAAAGATAGTAGTGTGAAAAGATCGTAGCATGAAAACCATTGAAAGAAATCGTACTGTTCTATTCAGATCAAGCACAAATATGACAAGACACCATGATATGCATTGTAGAGTAAAATTTGTCTTGTGTCAGAAGCATCGAGCCTTATCTTTTGTTTGGAATCAAATTCCAAAAAATGTGGAATGGGTTTTGAACGTTGAAGCACTCACCAGTCCCAACGGTACAAAAGATATCCTTAGTATTGATCAAAAGGAACGTATTTAAGAAGCTAAGAAAAGGACCATTGGGTAGAGGAAAACACCTTTTCAGGTGTTAGGTGAAAAAACAGTTTGTTGTGTCAGTGGGCCAAATTAAAATTCAGAAGATGTGCAGAAAAGTCTCCATCAAAGCTCATAAATGTCAAACCCATTTAATGCCTCATTAGATGACTTCAACGGATAGATTTAAAAGAATCACATATATACAAAACATAGATAGATGAGAAATGCAAGCAAGAATTGAACAAAAATGCACAAGAACACTCAACGCTCAACTCCACGATCTGAGAAAAAGAGAAAGCTTGCTCAGCTACTCAGTTCTTTCGAACAAGTGCTTAATAGCAACTGAGTAGCACCAATCACGATCTTAACAACAACCAATCTACTGAAGTGAGAGTTCAAAGTCTAAAGGACTTGAAGAGTTCTAAGAGAACTGTGAATGACCAAGTATACTGGACTTGAACAGTTCAAGAGTGAACTAAGAAGTTCCTAGACTACTGGTCTAGAAGGAATCTGTGAGATTCAAGAAGTGTAACAGACATCCTTAGTGGATTTCCTACTCAAGGAGTATAAGAGTGGATTAAGAGCTTTAAGTGCTCTGAACCACTTAAAACTGTTGTGTCCATTATAACTGCTATAACTGCTATAACTATCATAACTGCCTCACTCTCATTAATTCAAGATATGTAAAAGAAGGTTTATCAAATACTCATTTCGCTGTGCATTAATCACCATCATACTAACTAGTGTAAAAGAAAATTTTTTAATTATCTATTCAACCCCCCCCCCCCTTCTAGATATCTATTGTGCCTCCGGGAACTAACAAAATATAACTTATAATAACATCTTGAAATTTGTAATATATATATGGCTTTTGAAGCAGCGCAGAAAAAGCACGACATGGGTAGGGGGCCTAATCATGTGCCCAAGGCCCCTTCTAATCTAGACGATCGAATTCTTATTTAGATTCGTCCTCCTTCGAATAGCACGTACGTCCCGCATCATTTATATATAAGCATTTTAGATTATATTTATACAAAATATATTGAACTTTGATGTAAATTGCTTTAATATATCTACTTATCATTGATGTAAATTGTTATATATTATAGTGATTTTTCAGATAAGAAAATCGTTAAGTGCATATCACAGCTGTGCTTACAGAATTAGTCTACACCTATGATTATGTAGGCGAGCATACCTATCGCCCCATAAGAATGCAGTTTGGGCTAAATTTCAAGTATGTGTTTTTAATTATGACATATAATATAATATTCTAAGGATAATTATTTAGCAGTGTTGGATTATACGTTAAAAGTACCATTTTAATATTATTATTATTGTTTTATTTACAGAAAAGATATAGATGAGAGGATGCACAGGCTTGAGTTATACAAACATTATTCTGGCAGAAGTGCGCCGTCTGCACCAAAGACAATTTGAACAAATAATGACAAAAAGCTCTTCACAATGCATCGATCGACCATCCAGGTCAGGGAGAGGATTACATGCACGAGCATAGCCCCTGGTGGTGCACCCAGTCCATATGGGCTGAGATGTGTGCCCAATAGAGAGCTGAGAGCTGGGTGAAAAGACGAAAGACTGCCGCCACCAATAGATCCTCGGGTGTACATAATGGCGAAAAGGCTAAAGGAGCATACAAGGGCATCATTATTTCACAGTTGCAGCATATCATTGTCAGGGTACATATTTAAAAGTTTTAATATGTTTACAATCATGAATTGTAGAATATATATCATATTTTTACTTAGTAATATTGGAATATTTTTTTATAGGAGTCTCAGTCTCAAGGTTAGCCTATCCATTGGCTGGATGTGTATGTGGCCACCCGTGATGGTCTGCTTGATGCTATCCAGATAGCGATAATTAGTTTTAATAACTTGATCTTGTTTATCAATGCTTACAGAATTTATTTTTAACTATTTCATTGTTATCATGATGACAGGATACTTATAAGCATTTATTGAATGAGTGCTATCCTGAAGGCACTCCACGTCTGCTAATTGATCAAGAATTGTGGGAGAGGGTGTCTGTTGTGAAGAAGAACTATATTAAAGGTCAATGACAACAACGACGCCCATCCTTTAGTGGCTCAGGAAGCTCTGCTACCCAGTCTTCACAGTCATCGAGTTATCCAGCTGTTCATACTCCTGTTGACTGTGTGAGAGCTATATGTCAAGATTGCGATCTTTTCAAGATACTAAGCGAGCATCTGATGGCTTTGAGTCCTGATGAGTTAGCTGATGCAGCGGCGACAGTAGCATCAGCACAACATGGGGATGGCGACGAGGTAATCAATTTGTTGTATATTGTCATAATACTAGTATCAACGTACATAGTTACTATATTTGTAACTTATTTTATTATTTTGTTAATTACAGGGTGAGCAAAGAGAAGCTACTCAAGACAATGATGCTTGACAACCGATTTAGTGTTGTTTTGTAGTTATTTGATAATCTTGTACTTTTATATTCATTCTTTGGATGTCTGTTTGTTACTTAAACATTAGATTTGTGGTTATTTATTCAATTCATATTGGGTTTTAAAGGTTTATATAGTTTATATACTAGTTTGGTGTATGTGTCGGTATATATATGGATGATGGATGTTTATATTGTTGTGTATGTGTGTTGGGATAAAGCAGGTACAAAATAGCACTACAAGAAAATGGTCTATCAAATTTCGCCTATCGTGACCATCGTTAGTCATGAGATAACTATCAAAGAATCGAATCGCAATCGCAATGATGATAGTCATCGTGATAAATTCGGTCATTGATGTGTACACCATCGACCGCTATTAGCGATCGATATATCTGCGACCGCTAGTAGCGACCAAATTCTTCATTTCGATCACGATCGAGTCAAGATGGCTCAGTAAAAAAGGTCGACGTGGTCCACGAGTTATGATCGCAATCGCCGATCGCATGACGCGTCGTCATTGATTTAAAAAAACTAAAACCAGATTTTTGTTTTTTAGTAGAATTCCCAAAAAACCTGTACCTGTTTTGTACCTACTTTATCCCAACACACATACACAACAATATAAACCTCTTGCACAACAATGTAAACATGAATTGTCCACCGACAAATATACCAAACTAGTATAAAACTATATAAACCTTTAAACCAATATGAATTGAATAAATATAAACAAATCTAATGTTTAAGTAACATGAATGAATATAAAAGCACAAAATTCTAAAAGAACTACAAAACACAGCTGTATCGATCGTCAAGCATCAGCTTCTTGATTAGCTTCTCCTTGATCACCCTGTAATTAACAAAATAATAAAACAAGTTACAAATATATACTAACTATGTTAATATTGGTATATTACGACAATATATACAACAAATTGATTTTATACCTCGTCGCCATCCCCATGTTATGATGTTGTTGCGCCATCGCTTCACCATTTAACTCCTCAGACTCGTAACCCCCAGATGCCCGCCCAGTATCTTCAGAAGATCTCGATCTCGACATATAACTCTCACACAACAAATGAGTATGAGTATGAAATGACTAGATGGCTCGATGACCAGATAGATCGGGTAAGAAGAAAGCTCGAGCCATCAAGGATGGGCATCATCCTTGTCGTTGACCTTTAATGTAGTTCTTCTTCACAATGCACGCCTCTCCCCACAACTCTTAATCAATAAAGTGACGTAAGGTGCCTTCAGATAGCGCTTCATTCAATAAACGCTTATAAGTATCCTCGTCATCATGTTAACAATTAAATAGTTAAAAATAAATTAATTCTACAAGCATTGATAAACAAGATCAAGTTGTTAAAATTTATTACCGCTATCTGGATAGCATCAAGCAGTACCATCACGGGTGGCCACATACACATCCAACCAATGGATAGGTCGACCTTTTGAGATCGAGACTCCTATACAAAAAATAACACAATATTACAAAGTAAAAATGTGATATATTTTCTACAATTCATGATTGTAAACATATTAAAACTTGTAAATACGTACCCTGGCAGGGATATGCTGCAACTGTGAAATACTGTCGCCCTTGTATGTCCCTTTAGCCTTTTCGCTATCGAGTACACCCGAGGATTTGTTGGTGGCGGTAGTCTTTCGTCTTTTCACCCAGCTCTCAGCTCTCCATTAGGCACACATCTCAGCCCATATGGACTGGGTGCACCACCAGGGACTATGCTCATGCATGTAATCCTCTCCCGGCCCGGATGGTTGATCTCGACATCAGTGAAGGGCTTTTTGTCTTTCTTTGTTCAAATTATCTTTGGTGCGATCAAGACTTCTTCCGTAATAATGTTTATATCAATCAAGCTCACAAGCCCTCCCATCTATACCGCTTCGCAAATAAAACAACAATAATAACATTACTAAACAATTATCCTTTGAATATTATATTATATGTCATAATTAAAAAAACATACCAAATTCAAATTTCAAACAACATCCTTGTAAACACACAAATATAGGTGTGCTTACTATTTAATCATAGGTGTAGGCCAATTTCAGAACACAATAGATTGTGATATGCACTCTGACGATCTTATTATCTAAAACATCACTATAATATACAACAATTTACATCAACGATAAGTAGATATATTAAAGCAATTTACATCTAAGTTATAATACTTAAAAAAAAATTCGCCAGAGTCTCCCCTATAATATAGACTAGCCACATGCACGACGGCATGCATATATGTACATTTCTAGGCACCCAAGACACAAACAATATTAAAGCAATTTACATCTAAGTTCTATATATCTTGTATAAATGGAATCTTAAATGCTTATATATAAATGATATATGCAGGACGTACGTGCTATTCGGAGGAGGGCGAATTTGAATAAGAATCCGATCATCCGAATTAGTAGGGGCCTTGGGCACATGATTAGGCCCCCTACCCAAGACGCGCTTTTTCTCATACCGCTCGTGGCCATCTCAGATATTACAAATTTCAAGATGTTATTATGAGACATATTTGATTACATGTATATATGACAATATACATGACAGTGATATAAGCATGTATATATATGAATATAAAATGACAATAAACAAAAGTTGCATTTAAATAGTTTAGTAAACATGACAGTGATATAAACATGTATATATATGAATATAAAATGACAATAAACAAAAATTGCATTTAAATAGTTTAATACATAAACATGACAATGATATAAAAAACATGTAATGCTAAACATACATTTCATTTGTTCAAGTGTCAATGTCTGATTCAGAATCATCTTGTATACGTGTTGCAGATTCATAACCATCATCTACTTGATTTCAAAGGTCAAATTCACCAATAACTCTTCCTCCTCAAGATCAATGTCATCCTAACACAAGTATTGACTCAGATCTAATTCATGTGGTTCATCTCCACCATTTAACCGGATTACTTCATTGTCGCCCTCCACATTTATTATAGTTTGACTATGAAGCATCTCGCTTCTTGTAAATCTCCCCATCAACTAATTCTACACGACTCACGCTACGGAGTATGAATTACAACTTGCCAATCAGAAGCTGGTCTATCCCTTTTCCTAATAGACGAGGAGTGTAGTATACTTGTACTATTTGAGTTGGTAAAATAAATGGTTCGTTGGAGTACGCAGACCTATGGAGGTCAATATCGACGATTCCATGTCCACAACACGTATTCCTTTTTCTAATCAAACCAACGACACTTGAACAAGTGAATATGACCCTCGTCGCGTTCCTTGTACGACAACTCTACGATTTCCTCCAACTCCCCATAAAAGGCACCTACCAAGATCATTGTAACAATCTCCTTGGACACACACTCTAGAGTTTGTTGTTCTTTACATACGCATATGCCTTTGTGTGAAATTCACAACCATTTATTTTGTAACCATTATAGTACGACTTGGTCCTGTTTAGTCCCATAGCTAGGACTTGTACATTAGCCGTAATCGTTGATCCCTCAGTGAAAGCCTACAAAAACTCCATCTTATTAAATGAAGTCATAGTTAACATGGAGTATATATATATATATATATATATATATATGCTACGTGCTTAAAAATTGAACTTACTTTGTCATTTAGCCAAAGTGAAAATTTTTTATCCCGATTGATTTGAATATCTTTATCAGTTATGCCGGGATGCTTCACTTTTAACTCGTCATCGTATAATCTATACCATGTTATAAACATTAACATATTGGAATAAATTATCAAGTTTACATGTGTACCTCACAAATTCGTCAATCTCCTCGCAATTGAGAAGAATGTAAATATGTACATCATGTAATTCTTGCTCAGAGAGGAATATGCACTTCCCTTTTCCATAAGCGTGGCCCGATAGACCAAATATAGAGAGCCGACCATTTAGTTCAACATCTCCCCCATCATCATGTCTCGATACTCGATTGGCCTTTGTCAAGACTTCGTCCGAAAAATAGTCTCGAGACAAATGTAGATATCTCATCAAAATCAGATGCCTCACATATCGAATTTCGACATAAGCTCTATTCTTCACCTTCTTTTTTAAGGTTTCCCATCACCCTCTCGAAAGGGTACATCCATCTATATTGAATCGACCCCAACACGAGCTTCATAGGGAAGATGGATTTGCAAATGCTCCATGGAGTCAAAAACCAGTGGGAATATTTTTTCCGCTTTACACGTGATCTCTATGATGTTCTTTTCAAGTATGAGACATGTCCTTCTCATTTAATAATTTTGAACATAAGTCTTCAAGAAACAACTAAGATCCGTCAAAGCATCCCATATTGGTTTATCAAGCGCATCCCAAAATGCTATATGCATGAGTCTCTCCATGAACACACATGATACCATGACTCTTCATCCCTTGCAATTTCCCACCAGTAATACACCTTGCAATGTTTGACGATATCCATCTGGTAGTTTCAGAGACTTAACCCATGTGCACACATCTTCAACTTGCTTTTTGGACAATGTGTACCTTGCATGCGGTTTGACAATCTTACCATTAGGAGATTCATAAAGTTCTAATCCAGGATGCTTACAAATATCTTTCATGTCCAAACGTGCCTTATCGTTATCTTTTGTCTTCCCCGTAACATTCATCACAGTGTTAAACACATTGTCAAATAAATTCTTCTCAATATGCATCTCATCTAGATTATGACAAATCAAATTTGTAGACCAATAAGGCTGTTCCCAAAAGATACTTCTCTGAACCCAGTTATGAGATTCGCCAAACCCATTGATTATGTTTGTGGCATCAATCTTACCAAATGGGATAACCGGCAATCTCATCACACGATCTCAGATCTTCTTTCCCCGACAATCGCGGTGCGGTGTATATATCATTGTCTACTTTCCCTTTCTCAAGTGTTCTCTATTTCTTCAAAACGGTAATCTACCAAGAAGAACCGACGATGACAGTCAAACCAACAAGGCTTTCGACCTTTTGATAGATTAAACGACTTTGTATGCTCCATAAAATACGGACAAGCTAACTTCCCGTGTGTACTCCATCCAGCTAACATACCATAAGCTGGGAAGTCACTTATAGTCCACATAACCGTTGCCCTAAGGTTGAAATTTATTTTCATTGCAACTTCCCAAGTCTATACTCCATCCTCCCACAATACCTTCAACTCGTCTATAAGAGGTCTCAAGTAAACATCTAAGTTCTTTCCAGGACTCTTAGGACCAGGAACCACGAGTGAAAGAAACATGTATGGCTGTTTCATACACATCCAAGGAGGCAAGTTGTACAGAGTAACAATCACATGCCAACATGAGTACGGAACAACTGAGTGGCCAAATAGATTGAAACCATTGGTGGACAATCCAAGCCTCACATTTCTAGGTTCCAATGCACATCCAGGATGTGCTAAGTTGAAATCTTTCCAAACCTGCCCATCTGCGGGATGATTTTGTTCTCCATCTTTAGCTGGAGATTTCACATGCCAACTTATATGTTTAGCTGTTCTTGAAGACATGTACAATCTTTTTAGCCGATGTGTTATTGGAAAATACCTTAGAATCTTAAACGGTATACTTGATTTTTTTGTAGTCACACCCGCTTTATTAGGCCTAAACTGATCATGCTGCAAAACGTGCACCTTGTCATCTGTTCATTTTCCTTATAAAATAACATGCAATCGTTGGGACATGCATCGATCTTTTGGTATCCAAGACCCAACTTCTTCACCATTTTCTTACAAAAGTAATAGTTACCAGGTAATTTCTCACCTTCAAGAAACATACTCTTAATGGTCTTCAAGAACGACTCAAAACACTCATGGCTCATGTTGTGATCAGCCTTGATGTTAAGTAATGTCTCCACTACAGACAATGTAGTGTGTTTGGTACAACCATGCCACAATGGCTCTCTACCCTCGTCTAACAACTTAAAGAAGTCTTTGGCATCAGAATTCATAGGTTGCTCTCTGCTTTGTTCCCAATCAAAATCGCCCAAAGAATATCATGAACCATTTCATTCATACGATGAGTACTACTGCCCGAATTGTGTACTTCTGTGATGCCACCATCTCTTCTCTGCCCATGTGCCCACCAGCATTCTTCGTAATTTTTTATAAACCCAGAAATAATTAAATGATAATTTACCATGTCTCTGTCAATATAATTTACATTCTTACACTTCAAACATGGACATCGTATCTGCGACTTACCATTCATACATTCCGGGTGACTATATGCATACTCCAAAAACACTTGGCAACCAACTCTAAATTCAGCTGTAGTACCTATTTGGGCACTTGACTTTCGTCGTGCCATCCAACTACGGTCTGAATAGAGGTCCATTATTCCACGATACCTACTACAGACAACATTATAAATGTTAACATATGACTTGAGCATACATATAACCATATGACTTGAGCATACTTGTACGCATGCATATGATTAACATTTAAGCATACTTATAAGCATATGAGTTGAGCATACTTGTAACCATATGACTTGAGCATACTTGTAAGCATCCGTTGAGGGTGCAAATGAAACCATATGAGAATTAAAGCCTAGGTCTAGATTTAAAGTCCAGGTCTAGATTTCAACTCAAATAGACCTTCCCTCTCATCTCTCGTCTTAGGGTAAGGCAAGGAATTCAAGCCCTAACCAAAACGTATTACTAAAAAAAATGCAGGGAACAACTCGTTCCTTTCCCCATGTTCTTGAAAGCTAAAAGAAATGTACTCTTTTATAAGTAGTAAAGCAACTGAGTCATTAATCGTAGGCATGCGAAATCTTGACCTGATTTGATTTGTTCCAGTCTAATTTATTGAATTAGAGTTCTAGCTCCTTCGATCCAATCATCCAGGATGTGTTTCGTTGGATCAATATCATAAAATAAATGGGTCAAATCATAGATCTGATTTTATTTGATCCAAAAAAAAAGTTTGTTTTATTTCCCATCGTATTTACTTTCTCTCTCCTCCTCTATGTCTAAAAATGAAGAACACTCCCTTGTCAAAAGAAATTTCAGAGTCTAAAATAACTTACTATACTACTATTAGTAACTCTACTACTGCCTCTTTTTTTAGAAACATAAATGAAAATTAATATTTGTTGTTAACAATTTGTTTCCAAATTTCATAAAATAAAAAAAAATATTAAATATTAAATATATCTACAAAGGCTATTGAGTCCTGACAATAATAGAAAACAAAACTAAAACCTTTTGAACCAACAATATATAATGTAAACTTATTGTAATACTCGATAGTAATTTGTTCTACTAAAATAAGAAAGTCTGTGAAGAATAAAAAAGGTTTTAAAGAGACGATGTGAAATTCTTTCATGACTTGATATCATTTTATGAATATATTATATAAATTAATATAATTTGATAAATATAAAAAGAAAAAATCTGTTTTAAATGGATCGATTTGGATTAAGTGGATCATGGGGGGTCTACTACATAATGAATCAAATTATTGATTTATTATCACATTTGGTGATCCATATCAAATCAGAGTATAATTTACTCATTCGAGTTATTTGACCCATTGACAAGCCTAAACTTTATTGTGTTCGAATGTTATCTGAAACAGTTTACTTGAACAAGTGAAAGAAAATAATAAAAAAGTAGTTACTAATTTGGACCTTGTAACTTTCTCTATGACACCCTGCCCAGTTGGTAGAGAAAACCAAGGAAGTACAACATAATAACACATGTTTTATTATTATAACTAGAATTTACAACAAAGTTAAATTATATTTCTAGATGTAAGAGGACAACATAGTAACACATTTTACTATTATAATTAGAAACTACAGCAATCCTCAACGGATACTAGAATGAACTTATTGGATACAATAACAATATAATTGCATGCCTTATATCTTCAATACATAAAACTTACACAGAGAGTATAAAAATTATTGCAATGTTAGGGTGCAAATGAAACCAAAAACCATCTCCAATTTTATTTCAATACATAAAACTTACATAAAGTGCAAATGAAACCAAAAACCATCTCCAGTTTCTTTTCCACAACACAAAGGCTTGACCAACTAAAAATTACACAGAGACATCAAAACTAGAAAACTATAAAAATTATTGCAATGTTAGGGTTATTATGATAAAAACTATATAATACCCAATTCAGATATCTAAATAACACCCAATTCAGGAATCTATATATCACATTCAACATTAATCTTCAAATTTAGAAAACTATAAAAATTATTGCAGTTAGGGTTACCTGTGGGCAGTGGTGACAATGGCAGCTAATTCTTCTCCTTCTTCTCTTCCCCCCTTTCTCCCTCTTCTCTCTATCTGCTCCCTCTTTGTTTTTTTCTTCCGTCTGTATCTTCGCGAATGACTGATACTGGTTAGATTAAGTTTGATCAGCGACCGCCTTTAGCGTCCGCATACGGTCGCTACATTTTAATGACATGGACTTATCAACGACCACATGCAGTCGCTGATATCAAGTAGTCGCACAAAATCATCACGCCAACATTTCCTGCCTAATTTTTGGAGGCAAAATTGTGCTAGCGACCGCATGCGGTCGCTGATATTGAATAGCGACTGGATATAATTACTACGCATATATGGTCAAGCATTACTATTAATATCGCCGATCGCATATGCGGTCGCTGATATTATTGGTCGTTTATAGACCTTCTTCTTGTAGTGTAGGTACAATTTTTTGGGAATTCTGTAAAACAGGAAAAAGCTGGTTTTCAGTTTTTTTAACATCAGGGACTGCATGCGGTCGCTGATAAGTATTAGCGATTGGAAATCATTTAAGGGTATCAGCGACTGCATGCGATCGCTGATAATGGTCGCTGACATGTGGCCCACGTCAGACTTTGCCTTGAACCATGCTGACTCAGCTTACCGATGAATTCGGTCGCTACTATCGGTAGCAGATACATCGGTCGCTAATAGTGGTCACTGATGTGCATTCCAATTACCAGATTTTATGCGATGCCTATCAACGATCGCAGTTGGTCGCTGATAAGGATCTGTGACTGAATGCGGTCACTGATAGGCGATCGCAGATAGGCCTTTTTCTTGTAGTGTCACTACTTCCAAATAAAGTACTTAGGCCCAATTAACTGCAACACACATACACACATTTCAAATAAATTAGGGAATTAAATAGACGCGGTAACCGTGTTTTCACGGAAGTTAGGGGGTGCCTAACACCTTCCCCCCGCTTAAGCAAGCCCCCAAACTCTATGAATCTCGGTTTCCAAGGCCTATTAAATAGAGTACAATAATTGGGCCGTTTTGAAAAACCTTTCATAAACTCGGTTGAGTTGGTACAACCATTTCACTCATTCCAAATGATGACTTTGTAAAAATAAATATTTTCAAATCGTCGACATTTCATGTCGAACTCTTTTGTCAATTTTACCATTTCAAACTAAATTCGAACAACATAGAAAACATAAAGGGTAAGAAATATTTAAAAGGGGAATTCCAAAAAGAAATTTTCCCCGACGTCGACAGGTGGCGACTCTGCTAGGAACGTTTAAAGGGCTTAAGCCGCATTTAAATCTTTTTAAATTCCCTTTCTCACGAATGTGTGAATGCTATCTTTACATTAAATGGATGTGAATGAATGCTTTATTTACTGCACTTTTGTGCCTCGCACAATCTCTGTATTTTGTATTAGTGCCTCACACAATGTCATTATTTCATACGTGAGACACGATGCATGTGAATGTATGTTGTGTGATTCTTCCACTAGGAGGCGAACCCGTCGGTGTTTGATTACTAGACTCAATGGAGAATAATCCCGCGAGGCTCAGGAAAGGCACCACTCAGATCCACTCCAATTGAAAGATCATATTAACTTCCCATCTAGTAAATTGCGATGATCTGGGAACTTTCATGCCAAAAAGTCGCGAGAGTAGTCTAAGATAGATCAACCTTTGATAAATCAAACGTGAAAGGGAGTCTCTTCATGCCTTTCCCTTTCAATTCCATATAAATTTTGATTCAATGTAAATTAAGATTTCATGTAAATATAAAGAAAAGAAAAAGAAAAATGTAAATATCAACGTTGAGAAAATTTGTGTCCATTTTTGTGCTTGCCCTTTTTTGTTCTCATTTTTGGTGAGTTTTGTTTGAAAAGGCGAGTTTGAAAAGGTCCGACATATGAATATCGATGATTTGACTTTTAGAGTCGCCAGTTGGTATATTTGATATGGTTGTACCAACTCAACTAATTTTGAAAAGTTTTGTACAAAGACCCAATGGTTGGACACTATTCAAATGGCCTTAGAAACCAAGATTCATTAGGTTCGGGGGCTTGATTAAGCTGGGGGACGGTGTTAAGCACCTCATGACTTCCGTGAAGTACGGTTACCGCAACTTTTTAATTAACTTATTTATCTGCATGTGTGTGTGTGTATGTATTGGGCCTATGTGCAATTATTTGGAAATAGTGATATGCCTCATTTGCACCTATATACAAAGGGTTTGACTTGTATAAAAGCTCAATTTTAACAAGATATAGCAATAAAGTTTTGGAAAACAGGTTTTCAAACCCTTATGCTCAATAGTAATTGAGGCTTTAATACTTCCATTTTATTCTGTATTCGGCTTGATTGCTTTTATTTTTGAGATGCGAAGCATAATAGAGAAAATAAGATACATAGCAGTGTCGAACTCCTTATGGGCATTATATCCATCCAAGGATATCAGACACTATAGATAAATTACAAGCTGACTGTAGTTGAGAAATGTCCATCGTAGGAACCGAATCTAGATTCAGAGGCTGAATCTTCGATCACATGATTCCTAGGCTCACATGAAATAGTAATATGTACAAAAGCTAGAAAGAAAACTATATTTAAATAAATCTAAACCATTCTAGCTTCAACGGTTCCAGTTTAGTCACTTTTGAATCGGTTAAAGTTAGAGATAGCCAGATTTAGACAAATCTATTCCATAGGTTGGAATATTAAATATCTATATTGCGAAAATAGTTAAAGCAGTAAATATATATATATATATATATATATATAATTGATTTCGAGGATATATATATAAATAAAAGAAAGAAAAAGGAACAGATCGATGATCCGGGCGTGACTACTCGATGAGATTATCGATGTTAGTATATATATATATATATAAGTACTAGAAAGCTTAAAAATTTGAAAAATCTTACAGTGGGCTGCCAAGAAGACTTCAGATAGGTTTTGGGGCCTTAAAACTCGATTTCTACCGGTTAAACTTCAATATGCTACAGAACAAGAGCTTACAAGTATTTAGAAAAGAAGAATCACTCCATTTGGAGCACTTTAGCAGGGGTTACAGGCTGAAATGGATAAAGTTTTCTCTTTTTCTATTTTTTTTCAAATGAGCTACTGGTAGCTCATATTTAAAGACTAGTTTACTGTGGGTCTACTTGCGGCTTCCTCGGGCTTTGCGGGTCCCATCATCTCAAAGTACGTGCACTCGGGCTATGCGCTGTCCGCTCGAACCTTCATAATTTTTATTCCGGGGTTATCCGATGAAAGAGTGTTGTACCTTTTCGGAAAGCCATTGTCGAGAGCTACACAATGACATGGGATTAGAAGTTTTTTGAAGTCGGGAAGATGGGTCCATGACCAAATCTCAATGTCTGCGTTGTCTATTCGTTGTGTTATCTTGTGCAGTTGTCACTCAGGATTTGAGCTATGGTTCTTGTGGGACATCTTTGTACGTAGTTTGACTTGAATTATGTTGAGACAACGTTGATGTGATGTTGAGGTGGCAAAATGACCATTTTCCCCTCTCGGGGTTATCTCTGATTTTGGAATAGTTATATGAGTCATTTCTCAGGGTTATCTCTGAGATTGGGCTGCTGTTGACTCTGACTGTCCTCAGGGTCATCTATGAGGTTGGCTTGACCTCCTGGGCTTATCTCTGGAGTTTGAACTGACTTTTCTGGGGTTATCCCCGGAACTTGGATCGAATCTCTCGGGGTTATCTCTGAGGTTAGAATTGGATCTCCCGGGGTTGTCTTCGGGGTTGAAACTGGATCTCTCGGGGTTATCTCCGAGGTTCCAACCGAATCTCCCGGGGTTGTCTCCGGGGTTGAAACTAGATCTCCCGGGGTTATCTCCGAGGTTGAAACTGATCTGACATCCAGGGTTGTCCCTGGTAGACGATTCTGCCCTCCTTTAGGATTAGTAACAGGAATGGAAATTTTCGAGTGTCTACAGTAAATAAACATTCCATTCCCTATCAAAACCTGTCATGCCATCCTGTTATCAAATTAACTGACATCTGTTTTGTAGGAAAATATTAAAAACCCCTTAAAAAAGACACATTACATAACATGTAGACTATTAGTGTTTACCAAGACTAAACTACATAATCTTTTTGTAGGGAAGCAATTGGTCTCGTTACCCTATCAAAGTCTAAAAAGGCACTAAGCCCATCTTCAGACATGGCTGCAAGTGCCCGACCTGAATCTACCTCTATTTCTTGAAAGGAGATTTAGGGACTAAGAAACCAGATAGCAGAATTAGCTGTCTTTTTGAAAGATCAAAATAAAAAGACTCAAGGTCAACAAATACCCACTTAAATAGAAACCTTTGCACAAGGAGTGTCGACGTCAGAATTTTTATTTGTCCCTTTCTAATCTTGTCTTTTGGTGTTCTCATTTGAGGAGAGATTTGTTTGAAAAAACAAGTTTGAAAAGGTTCAATATGTATATGTCGACGATTAGACTGTTAGAGTTGCCAGTTGGTATTTTTAAATGGTTGCACTAACTCAACCGAGAAAAGGTTTGCATAAAGACCAAATGATTTGACACTGTTTAACTAGTCTGAGAAACTAAAATTTGTTAGGGTCCCGGGGCTTGATTAAGCGAAGGGAAAGTGTTAGGCACCCCCCGACTTTCATGATAACACGATTACTGCCACTTTTCATTAAACATTTTTCTTTGCATGTGTGTGTGTAGGACCTATGTGCAGTTGTTTGGAAGTAGTCCTATGCCTCGTTTGCACCTATATACAAAGGGTTTGAATTTTGTATAAAAGTTCAATTTTAACAAGATATAGCAGTGAAGTTTTGGAAAACAGGTTTTTCAAACATCTGTGCTCAATAGTAATTGAGGCCTTTGATACTTCCATTTTATTATGTGTTCGACTTGATTACTTTTATTTTTAAGATGCGAGGCATCTTGGAGAAAATAAGATACATAGCAGTGCCGAATTCCTTGTGGGCATGAGAGCCATCTAAGGATATACAGACACCGTAGATAATTTACAAGCTAGCTGCAACTGCAAAATGTCCATCACGGGAACCGAATCTAAATTCAGAGACTGAATCTATGATCACATGATTCCTAGGCTCATATGAGAGAGTAATATGTATAAAATCTAGAAAAAGAACTAGATTTGAGTAAATCTAAACCATTCTAGCTTCAACGGTTCCAGTTTAGCCACTTTGAACAGACAAAAGTTAGAAGTAGCCAGATTGAGGTAAATCTAGCCAGTAGGCTGAAAGATTGAATATCTACATTATGAAAGTAGTTAAAGAAGATATTTATATAAAATTGATAAATATATATATATATACCTGTGTGTATGTGTGTATATAAGCGGTAAATAACCACGAAGTAAACTCCAGGCCTAGCAGAAATATAAATATATATGTATATATATATAAAAGCTGTAAATGCACCGGATATTATATCCAGGCTCAATTGAATCCGAGTTCGATAATATATATATATATATATATATATATATATATATATATATATATATATAAGCAATAAAAAGCCATGAATCGATGATCCGGTCATACCCACACAATGCGACTCTCAACGTTAATAGATATATACGTATAGAAGTAGTAAAAAGCTTAAAAATCTAAAAAATCTTACAATGGGTTGCCAAGAAGACTTTAGATAGCTTTTGACGCCTGCAAACTTGGTTTCCACCGGTTAAACTTCAGTATGTTACAAAACACGAGCTTACAAGTATTTAGAAAGAAGAATCACTCTGTTTAGAGCACTCTAGCAGGGGTTATAGGCTGAAATGGACATATTTTCTCTCTTTTTTTCTTTTTTAAATGAGCTGGCAAGAGCTCATATTTAAAGACCAGATGGTCGCGGGTCTACCTGTGGTTGCCCGGGCTACCCCGAGACATGTGGGTCTTGTCATCTCGAAGTACGTGTACTTTGGCTACGCGTTGTTCGCTCGAACCTTCTCAACTTTCAATTCGGGCATCCGACAAAGAAGTGTTGTACCTTTTCAAAATGCTTTCATTGAGAGATACACAATGACATGAGATTAGAGGTTGTATGAAGCCGGGAAGATGGGTCCATGACCAGATCTCTAAGTCTTCAAAGTCATTTTGTTGTGTTGTCTTGTGCAGTTGTCACTCAGGATTTGAGCTATGGTTCTTGTGGAATACCTTGGCATGCAATGTTGATTAAAATGTTTTGAGATGACGTGACTGTGGTGTTGAGATAGAAAAATGATGATTTTACTCAAATGTAGTAGTAGTTTCTCAGGGTTATCTCTGAGATTGGGCATTTGTGGATGCTGAATGTCCTCAGGATTATCTTTGAGGTGTGCTTGACCTCCTAGGGTTTTCTCCGGGGTTGGAACTGAATTTTTTAGTGGTATCTCTGGACCTTGAACTGCATCCCTCGGGGTTATCTCCGAGGTTGGGACTGAATCTCCCGAGGTTATCTCTTTGATTGAAACTGAGTCTCTCGGGGTTTTCTCCGAGATAAAACATTGGACCTCCCAGGGTTATTTCTGGTGTTGAAATTGATATGACTTTTAGGGTTATCTCTAGAAGACGATTATGCCCTCTTGTAGGGTTAGTAATAGTAACGCAAAATTTTAAGTGTCTACAGATGCCCTTCTTTATCATATTCATGCGATGCAATGGCATAAATAGGATAAAGATCACTAAAAACTTTAAATGTGACAAGTTAAGCATGATGCAAATGTTATGCTGAGTGTTGTTTGTTGGAATAGCTTCCAACGAGATGTGATAAGTGCCTGCTCCCGCCGCTTTTATTGGGGGACGGAGTTGTCAATGATGATCCTGTTAAACTGCTTGGATATCTACTTGACCGATAGTTTCCAAAGCTCTTATCATAGGAATCTCCAGATGCCACGTTGGGGTTATCGCCAGTGATTTAAACTGTCCAACATTGCTATTTGAGCGCGATTTGCCGATAAGTTGCAAAGATGTCTTCAAAATCTTTGACATGGAAGTTTCTCCATGATTGAGACCACATGATGTTGACATTGGGGTTATCACCAAAGTCCTTAATCCTCATTACAGGCTTTCCATTGAAGATGCCCTTCTCATGTGTAAGTGACTCTTTGGGAAATCGCGTCTTGAGTGCTGAGGATCTGTATAACAGATTCCACTATCGGTCCTCCCCGATGAGGATGGTTTTCCATGGTTTGGATCTTTAGGTTTCTCTGACGCTTCATTGGAGTTACTGCCAACAGTTTATATTGTCAGGGCTGCCTGACCCTCGTTGAAGTAGTTCTCAACGGCTGGACTCACCGGACCACCTCTAATGTTTTGTTGGAGTTATCGCTAACAGTTGGTAATGTTAGGGCTGCCCGACCCTCGTTGAAATAACTTTCAACAGCTAAGGGTGTATAAAATCTCCTCCGGGGATGGATTTCTGATGAGATGTATACTTTTGATTGCAATTACAACCCCACATTGATGAAATCGGACTTTCACGAGGCATTGCCAAGGGTAGCTTTCAATAAATTTGATCATCGATTTTGTAAACCCTATATCTGGGTGAATACCAATGATTGATATGTAGACCTGCAGTTTGGTCTCTAAAAAACAATATTTCAGGCTCTTCCGCTTAATTGTGTAACATCTTTTTTCCCGATTTGACTTTTTAGCTTTTGGGTCGTCTTTTACAACTCAAATTTGATCGAGCCGAAGGGGGAGGTGACCACCTAGGGTAGCCGCAGATAGACCCATGGCCACCTGTGGGCTACCGAGTTTAGATCTACTGAGTTTGGGTTGTTTTCTACAAAATCTGTCACCATACAATCGTTCTGCACTATCCTGGTAATGTCTACACGTTTCTTTTCCAGTTTTAATCATTGGAAAGTGAGATATTATACGAAATGCTTCAAAACACATAGAAGTGAATATGCATGCTCATATGACTTGATAAAAATTATTCAACACAGTAAATGTTAGTATTTTACCATGCTGAACGTATTGATGTGAAAAAAATTGACTTTTTAAAAAGTCAATTTGGCACATTTTTCTACTATTTTTTCATCCTATTTGAGGACAACTGAGGAAAGGTCTTGAAGCAAAGTAATCCTGGTAATTAGGCTACCCTTACGGATTATAACTTTGATGTTTTTCATGTATATAGGATGTTTATGACTTTAACTTGGTGTGCTACCGAATGACCACCTAGTAATGCTTACGCGCATGTGGATAGTCCTTTTTACGAAGGAGACTTTGTAGAAATTTTTTCACGAGTCTAGCTATTGAATGAACATGCATTTTTAACTGTACTGCAGATGTATGTTAAAGTAATGCATGTATGCATATAGCTATGAACTACATTTGATGAGCTCTAGGTTAGAATTTACCACACCCTTTCTGAGGTGATTTGGAGACTTTTTTCCAGATATATGAATCTAGACCAGTCGAGTAGCTCCCGTAGGACCTCTTCAAGTGTAAAGAGGAGAGCTTCAGATGTGCCTCGGCCTCGCCCAACCCGACAGCCTCGTCGATTGACGGAGTCAATGATTCGTTCTATCCGGGTTGAGAGACTAGATACTGAGGACAAGGAGGAGGATGTATCCATTGCAGATCCTTCTCCTTCTTCTGCCATTTCCTGCAGGGAGCTTCCAGCTATAAATGTGAGGATTCCAGAGCTTTTTGCACTAATTACTGATATTATCGAGCAACTTGATTTGATTGGTGCAAACATTGAACAGCTGAGCAATTATATTTCTGATATCTTTTTGGCTGGTAATTGGTAAGATTTAATTGATTATTTCTTTGAATTGCATTTAGTTGAACCTTTATTTATTAAATTGATTATTCTTTCATTGATCATAGACCTCTATATTTGTATTTAATTTTCTGTTTAGACTAAGTGTAGTCCAAAGGTTTTAATCCTAGTGGATTAGAGAAAAGGTTTACAAGTAGGTTCAAGGAAGCAAATGTGCTTGAAGAATGCATAGGTGCACAAGGAGCAAGAGTGCTCAAGAGAAATTTATTGTTATTTATTGTAGTAAGAATCTGTTTTGTAGACAGTGTTTATTTATAAAGAAAAAAATAAAGTGAGTCTCCAATACTAGTTGGTATTGGATGTGGACTAGGCTATTATTATAGAGGGTAATTGCTGACCCACGTAAAACTCTTGGTGTGAATTTTATTATTTGCTTTATTTTAATTAGTCACAAAAGCTATTTAATTATCTTAATAATTAAAATTTGAATATTTGCATTATCTTAAGATAATTCTTTAACACCGAGTATTTTAGCTAAGTTATAAATTTAGCAGGATACTTTCTTAAAAACAAATAGTCAATTCGGTAGGCCATATTAATTCAACAAGTTGATTTCATCAATATAGTAGCCTGAATTTAATAGTTAAGTTTAAAGCTCAAAAATTGGTCATAGATTACTCCTACACTTATTCAACCCCGCTTCTAAGTGTGCCTATTTAAATTTCATTTGGTATCAGAGTTTGGCTCTACTTATCTTGGTCTTAAAGGTGACTTGTAGGGAAAGATTCTGATATAGCACAGTTTGGGAACAACAATCAAGAAGATCCATCAACCAATAGATCTCCTTTGCTGTTTGTAACAGAAAATTACAATTTCTGGAAATTTCGAATGAGGATATATCTTAAAAGAGATCCTTGGGAATGGTGGGTTATGGAGAACGGACCGGTTATTCCACGAAGAGATGATGGGACACAAAAAACTTTGCTAGAAATGGATTCAACCGAAACCTACATGGTCTCACATGATTCAAGGGCAATGAACACACTTCTCAGCGGCATGGTACAATCCGAGATAGATAAAGTCTCTTCATGCAACACAACTAAGGAAACTTGGGATACTCTAGTGGTAAGTCATAAAGGAACATCCAAAGTACGAGAAGTCAAGCTAAGCATGCTTATGCACGATTATGAAATGTTCAAGCTCGAAAAAGATGAAACAATTAAGCTAGCTCAAGCAAGATTTCTACTCCTTATAAATTCCTTGAAATTGCTGGACAAGACTATTCCTCAAAGTGAGATAAACCGTAAGTTACTTCGGGCTATGCCCAAAAGGTTTGCTTCTAAAATCACTACTCTTCATGATTCTGCTACTATTTCTTCCATGGATACTTTAACTCTGTTTGGTGAATTAGAAGAATATGAACATCAGTTAAAGAGATATGATGATGAGGAGGAAACTCCTCGAAGAAAGGTCTTAGCTCTTACTACAGATAATGAGGAGGAGCTTGATGATGACTCAGATGAAGAAATATCCATGATGTCAAGAAGACTCAAGGGGCTACTACAAAGGAAGAACAAGAGAAGAAACACTTTCAATTCAAATAAATTAAAAAGAAAGCAAACTGAAGAGACGTGCTTCGAATGTGGACGTCCGGGTCACTTCAAGAAAGATTGTTTTCAATTAAAAAACAAAGGGAAGACAAACTACAAAGACAACAACAAGAACAAAGCCCTTGTTACTTGGAGTGATGAGGAATCCAAAGTGGAGATCGATGCTAAAGATGAGATAGCACAAGTATACTTCATGGGAATTGAAGATGAATTTAATCAGGTATCTCTTAATGAACTAAACTTATTAGAACAAGAAAATAAGAAATTAAAAGAAAAGAATGCATGCTTGAAAGGTTTAGTTAATACATTAATGAATGAAGTAGATTCACTAATAGATGAAAAGAAAGAAATTGAAAAGGAATTAATCTACATGTAAAGAAGAACAGGTTTTGATTGTTAAGATTGATTATTTAGACAATTATAATAAAATACTTTTCAATAAGGTAAATTTTTTGAATAATGAAATCCAAAAATTAACTAATGAGCTAAAAATGAGAGATGTGTGTATTGATGCATTCAGTGATAAATCTCTTGTTAAAACCTTTCCTAATAATGAACTTCAAAAAGAAATAGACTCACTAAAATCATCTCTTGCTAAATTTGTTCAAGGTGAAGAAAATTTAAATGTTATGTTAGGAAAAGAAAGACCTAGTTTTGAAAAATAAGGAATTGGCTATAATCCCACTTATCAAAAGAGAGATATAAAAATGTTAAAATCAAAATCAAGATTTAGACTAAATTTTTGTTCTCCTTTCACAACTTGTAAACATTGTGCTATTAAAGGTCATTTAGATATAAATTGTTTTAAGAAATAAAACAAGTTTAAGAAGGTGTGGATTAAAAAGGGTGATTTACTTGCTACTAACATAAGTGGACCCAAAAAGATATGAGTACCAAAAGAATGAATTATTCTTTCTTGATAGGTATGTTTAAAGGCAAGAGTTTCATCCCAAAAATGGATTCTTGATAGCAGATGTTCTCATTACATAACTGATGATAAATTAAAGTTCATGGAACTATATATCAAGAAGAAGAATGGAATGGTAACTTTTGGAGACAATAGAACCTGCGAAATAATCAAAAAAGTTAAAATTGGTAATGGCAAGGTAAGTATAAATAAAGTTCACCTTGTTAACGGTCTTAAATTTAATTTAATTAGTATCAGTTAATTAATGGATAATGGTCATCAAGTTAATTTTGAAAAAGATAAATGCACAATATTTCATGGTACTAACAATACTACTCTTGTTGTACAAAGAGAAGGAAATATATATACTCTTGATTTTGAGCAACAGAAAGAAGAATTATGTCTTACTTTAGTACAAGATGAAGCTTATCTATGGCATAAGAGGATGGGACATGTTCATATGGATATAATCAAGAAGCTACCTATAAGAAGTCTTGTAAAAGGACTACCAAAAATCAGGTTTGAAAAGAAAGGAATATGCATTCCTTGTCAGCTAGGAAAACAAGTAAGAACTTCTTTTACGGCAAAGAATGTGGTATCGACCTCTTCTCCCTTGCAATTACTTCATCTTGATTTATTCGGACCGGAAAGACATTCTAGTATTAATGGTAAATTTTATGCTTTTGTAATAGTTGATGATTTTTCTAAATATACATGGGTATTATTTTTGAGAACTAAGGATGAAGCATTTAAAGAATTTGAAAAATTAATAAAGAATCTTGAAACAAATTATAGCTACAAACTCATTAGAATTTGAAGTGATCATGGTACTGAATTTCAAAAAGATTTCATAACTTTTTGTGATCAAAGAGGTATTAGTCATGAATTTTTAGCCCCAAGGACTCCTCAACAGAACGGGGTGGTGGAAAGGAAGAATAAGACTCAACTACAAGAAAGTAAGCTTCCAAAGAAATTTTGGACCGAAGTAGTAAGTACATTATGTTATGTTTTAAATATAGTACTCATTCATCCTATTATTCTGAAAACACCTTATGAGCTTTTAAATAATAAAATTCCAAATATAAGATATTTCAAAGTATTTGGTTCTAAATGTTTCATTTTAAATACAAGTGATAATTTGGGAAGCTTTGATGCTAAGTCGTATGAAGGAATATTCCTTGGTTATTCTCAAAATAGTAAGGCTTATCGTATTTTCAATATTAGAAAATTATGTGTAAAAGAGTCTGTTCATGTCACTTTCAATGAGACTAACAATGATCTTCCAAAAGAAAGTGAAGATGATGCAGTAAATTTGGAGATAGTCAGGAATTCAGCAAACCAAAACGAATAAAATCAGAGACCGAATGAACAATTTCAAGAAACTAAAATTGATGACCAGCATGAAAGTGAACCTGAAAATTTGCAAGAACTGAATATGAGTCTCGTAATCAAGAGGAAGTTATGCATGATATCCAAATGACAAGAACATCTAGATATATCAAGAATTATCCTCCGAAAAATATCATTGGAGATATCAATAAAGGTGTAACCACACGAAGAGGTTTACAAAATCATTGTGCATTCTCTATATTTTTGTCACAGGTTAAGCCAAAGAAGGCAATGGATGTAGTTCTTGATGAAAACTGGCTATTGGCAATGCAACATGAACTTCAACAATTTGAGAGATGCCAAGTGTGGGAACTTATGCCTCCTCCAAAAGATGTTTCCATCATTGGTACTAAATGGGTATTCAAGAACAAGCTTGATGAGCACGGGACAATCACTCATAACAAAGCAAGGTTAGTAGCTCAAGGATACAGCCAATAAGAGGGGATCGACTATGAAGAAACCTATGCACCAATGGTAAGGCTGGAATCAATCCGAATTTTGTTGGCTTTTGCATGCTATAAAAGTTTTAAGCTTTATCAAATGGATATAAAGAGCGTCTTCCTCAACGGATACATAAATGAAGAGGTATATGTAAAACAGCCTCCTGGATTCGAGCATGAAAAGTATCCTAATCATGTTTACAAATTAAAGAAAGCTCTTTATGGCTTGAAACAAGCTCCAAGGGCTTGGTACTAAGTAAGTATCTCTTGTCAAACAGATTTATTAGAGGTAAAATAGATTCTACATTATTTATAAAACATAAAAATATAGATATCATTATTGTTCAAATATATGTAGATGATATAATATTCGGTGCTACTAATGATGTTCTTTATGAGCGATTTTCCAATTGCATGCATAAAGAATTTGACATGAGCTTAATTGGAGGGCTTAATTACTTTTTGGGACTTCAAATCAAGCAAACGAAGGACGAAATTTATATCCATCAAATGAAATACACAAAAGAGTTACTCAAGAGATTTGGCTTTGAGGGATCTAACTCAAAAGGTACACCAATGAGCACATCAATAAAGCTTACCACTTATGACAAAGGTATTGATGTTGATATAACAAAATATCGAGGTATGATTGGATGCTTATTATACTTAACTGCTTCTAGACCCGATATAATGTATAGTGTTTGTTTATGTGCATGATTTCAGGCTAAACCCAAAGAATCACACTTAAATGTTGTTAAAAGAATTTTAAAATATTTAAGTGGTACTATTAATTTAGGGTTATTTTATCCAATTTGCAATCAATTTGAACTAATAGGTTGTTCAGATGCTGACTATGTAGGGTGCCAAATCGATAGAAAAAGTACGAGTGGTGCTTGTACTTTTTTGGGACAAAATCTCATATCATGACATAGTAAAAAGCAAACCTCAATGGCTCTTTCAACTACTGAATACTGAGGGTGAATACCAAGCTGCAGGAAGTTACTATTCTCAGATTTTATGGATAAGGCAAACCCTATGTGATTTTGATATATTATGTAAATGTGTGCCTATATATTATGATAATTCTAGTGCTATAGATATCTCTTAAAATCATATGTTACACTCACGTACAAAACATATAGAAGTAAGAAATCATTTCTTAAGAGATAATGTATCAAAAGGTTTAATTAAATTAATTTTTATTCCCACTGAAAATCAAATTGCAGATATTTTTACTAAACCGTTAAGTGAAGACAGATTTTGTATGCTGCGAAGAGAACTTGGAATGTGTATCACATAATTTTTGTTGGATTTTTTTTTAAATCTGCATTATCGTTTATCCTATTCTACATGCTTATCTTATTATCTGTTTAAAATTAGGATAATTGATAGTATGATTTTTCGGCTGCCCATTTAAGTCCTTTATTCATGGACGTGATACTTTAAGTGTCTATCATAATGGTTTTTGAAAATTGAAAAGATAGGACGGATGGGGTTTCTTGGGAAATGTAAGCGTAAATGAGTGTACATACATGCATCCGTCTCTCCTATTTTATTCTCTATACTTCTCCATTCTCTTCACATCTCAAATTTCTTTTCTGACTCTCTTTCTCTCTCACTTTATACTCTCATCTTCTCTATCCTTATTGTTAAACCACAAACACCATGAGAACCCGGACATACAAGCGTTTGATGATTGATTCTAACGACGATCAGACGCCGATACCTCCTTAATCGTCTGCCAGACCTTCACACAAACAAAGAAAAATGAAGAAGGTCGTGTCTGTGGAAACTGAGTCTTTGGACTCTTCATCTTCTGACGAATCAAACTTTAGTCCATCTTTGCTGAAATCACCGGGACCCTCTCGACGACGGAAGTCAACGATCTCATTGTGTAAACATGAGTTTACATTACCATCAGTTTTGGTAAACCCTATCGTCACCTCTGACCTTCTTGAAAATTTATTTCGTAGTAATGCTTATGAGGTACGGTTTAAGACTGTTATTTTCCCAAAATAATTTATTTATGAAAAATCTGTTGATCAAATCTGCTATCAGACGTCTCCTCTGAAAAATTTATTTGAATCATGTGGTATTTCTTCCATGATTTTTCCTCCCTCAGTTTTATCTCTTTATTCATTTTAAAATTTCCTTTGAAGATTAAATTTTTGTTGCTGTGACTGATTCAATCAGTGTTAGCACTCTAAAAACGTCTCGTATTGCTTTGACTGATGGTCAGTGTGTTCGTATCACTTCTGATAATCCTATTACTCCCATATCAATTTCATTTTCCCCTGTTCTACAACCTACTTAGTCTCCTTCTGAGATTGTTGACATTTTGAAAATTATTATTGGTAATTAAGAAAAAATGCAACTTGAGATGTCTAGTCTCAACAATCGTATGTTTGTGTTGGAGAAAGGTAAACTTCCTTTGGGTGCGCCTGAGATTAATAAACTTTATCAGAACCTTGAGGATGAATCTATTGATTTATATGTTGGATTTGAATTGCAAACCACTACTTTGGCAGAGGTTATGCAACGGAAAATAAACTGAAATACTTGTCAATTGAGTCAGGAAATCAAGTTTTTAAGAAATCAGGTTGGTGAATTGGCTGAGTTCATGGCTATGCGTTTCAATGAAGTAGGCTCTAAGTTACATATGCAACGTAAACACTCTACTGTTACGGAATGGGTTCATTGTAACTGGCTAGCCGAGTATATTGGTGATTTCCTTGATGTGCCATTACCACTTACAACTTTCAATCCCCGTCCTCCTCAATTTACTGCTGATCTTACCCTTGCTGAAAGGATTCACCGTGCCAATCATCGCCTTTACTTCACACAGAGGGCTATTCAGTGTGCCGTAGTGGTAGATCTTGACTGATAGTGTTATTTCCCTTTTTGTTTGATGATAAAGGGAGAGAGTTTTATGGCTTGTGGTTTTTGGTAGACTGAAAAGACTTATTATTATGTTGGTTTTTGGTTTGGAGCTTCACAAGACTTATTTATTATTTTGGGATTTTAGCAATGGTTTAAAATTGATATGTTACCAGTTGATATTTGATATTTGATAACTAATATGAATATAGGTAGCAGGTTGTTTGAATTTTTAGGATACACTGAAAATTAGATTTCAATTAGATTTATATTATGTTGAGATTCCTGAAATGATTATATTGAATTGAATGGATTTAAGGGGAGCTAATTATATTGTATGCATGGTTTTCAGGGGAGCTAATGGGAATTAAAATTTTTATTTGTTATCATCAAAAAGGGGGAGAATGTTGACTTAGTCATATTCCATCCTTAAGTTTTGAGGATGAATTTTTCGTATACTAAATTGTTTTATGGCATTTCAGGTATCTGATGATAAAGAACATTTGTGGGATTTTCAAGTGGTTGAAGAAGTTTTTCTTTACTAGAAAACAAAATGTAAGGTCAATTGAATAATAATTGCTTTTTCATTTAAAGGCTCTAGGACATATCGTTGGTATTTAATTTTATTTGTCTTAAATGAAAAGTATTTTTAAATCTAATGAAAAGGTTTTTCTAATATTAAATAAATAATTACTTGAGATTAGATTAATATATAATTTCAAGTATAAGAGAAATTAATACTTTATAAAACGTTACTTGATATATGTCACGTGTGCATGTATTTATAAATAAAATACTTGATATATGTGTATTATGTGTGCATGCCTAAAAAGCCTAAAGGATGGTAGCCTACACAGTTTTGTGTGTGCAGTTTTCAAGGATAGTGATTATATATATACCTTGGGAATCTAATACCTTGATTATTGGAAAGATAAAGGAAGTTTAAAAGTTTGTTGCTACACGCCAACGTCATTTTATGAGATAGAAAGACAAAGTCAAAGTTGTTATGTAGTGGGTTATCTTCTTAAAGGTGTTTTTGAATTTATTCTAACAGTATAAGATTGAGTTGTTATATTAATTATATCGTTGCTTTAACGATGTGATTTTCGTTCCATATTGTCAAGCCGGTTGTTTTAGACAAATGGAACAGGTGTATATCTGGAATCAAACGGTAATCTTTTGATGGGCTATATAAATTGTAATTCTTGTATGGAATAATTAAAACTCATGATATACTTCTTGCACTAATTACTGATATTATCGAGCAACTTGATTTGATTGGTGCAAACTTTGAACAGCTGAGCAATTATATTTCTGATATCTTTCAGGCTGGTAATTGGTAAGATTTAATTGATTATTTCTCTATGCTAATTGATCATTGCATTTAGTTGAACCTTTATTTGTTAAATTGATTATTCTTTCATTGATCATAGACCTCTATATTTATATTTAATTTTCTATTTAGATTAAGTGTAGTCTAAAGGTTTTAATCCTAGTGGATTAGAGAAAAGGTTTACAAACAGGTTCGAGGAAGCAAAGGTACTTGAAGAGTGCATAGGTGCACAAGGAGCAAGAGTGGTCAAGAGAAATTTATTTTTATTTATTGTAGTAAGAATCTATTTTGTAATCAGTGTTTTTTTATAAAGAAATAAATAAAGTGAGTCTCCAATACTAGTTGGTATTGGACGTGGACTAGGCTATTATTATAGAGGGTAATAGCTGAACCACGTAAAAATCTTGGTGTTGATTTTATTATTTACTTTATTTTAATTACTCACAAAAGCTATTTAATTATCTTAATAATTAAAATTTGAATATTTGCGTTATCTTAAGATAATTCTTTAACACCGAGTATTTTATCTAAGTTATAAATTTAGCAAGATACTTTCTTAAAAGCAAACAGTCAATTCGGTAGGCCATATTAATTCAGCAAGTTGATTTCATCAATATAGTAGCCTGAATTTAATAGTTAAGTTTAAAGCTCAAAAATTGGTTATAGATTACTCCTACACTTATTCAACCCCCCTTCTAGGTGTGCTTATTTAAATTTCATCATACATTCTCTGTACCAGATTCTTCATCCAGAGTACCGAGAGGTGGTGTATACTTGGGGCGTCGAGGCTTTCTTTTCCATCCTCCCTCGTCGTTGTCCCTATGGTTATCTCAAGGCTTTGTCTGAGCACTGGTTTCACCAGACTCAGTCTCTCCATTTGCTGGATTGCGAGGTAATGATGACACCAATGGATTGGCAATTCATCACTGGGATGGAGTTTTCTAGGGTGCTAGTGCCTTTTGTGGTTGATATTTCCCCGACTACCATCAGTCCCGACTACGACGCTCAAGGGAAGGACAGTCCGTACTGGTCCTTTGAGTGTAGATTCCATGAGTGGGGCTTTGACTGATTTATTAATCGATGATCGAAGGGTTAGATATCGCATCCTTCAGTGATTGTTTCTGATCATCCTCAGGGGTTATTTCCTGGCTGATAACTCTTTGACAATGTCATTCGCTTTAGTCAGTGCCACACGGGAGGTGGACCATATTAGAGAGTTTGATTGGGGTTCCTACACCATTGCTTACTTCCTCAGGGGGATGCACCTACGCTCAGAGGGCGTGATGGAGGCTTGGTTAGGGTTTTATCCATTCTTTCTCGTGAGTATTTCAACTTTTGATTTCCCTTATTGGGGTTACAAGTTTAACTGACCATAGATATCTGTTAGGTTTAGACACCTATCCATGGGGACGACGATGGCATCACTCCACTTTAGCAGAGGTTCCTGTAGCCGAGGGTTTCACTCATTCGTGGTTACATTCGGAGTTATTGACAGATGATGTCATTACATGGGTTCCTTACTCTAAGGACCACTTGACAGTTGGCTTCGAGGGTGGTTTCCTGACTAGTGTCAAGTATGTATTGTCCACCCGTCAGATTCCTCTCTTTATAGATGGAGGTCAGAAGCTTTATTTAGGGGATCACACTATTAGGAGCACCACATGAGAGATTCACATTTTGATCTTTCCTCGTGCCAGGCGTCATTGGCCTTTGTCGCAACCGATCATTGAGCTCCCATTGACGGGTGTTTATGGCTTTAATTTTTTAGAGGGACCTTTCACTCAGGAGTCTTTTTACCGCTGGTGGTTCCCTCGCACCATTAGAGCCTAGAACTACGCCACACAGTTTATAGGGGATATGGTTCCTAGCTTCGTCATGATGATAGATTGGATTACCTGCGTCTGAGAGCCTACTCATGTGACACAGATTGATAGTTTGACCCAACAGTTGGACCGGGCACATTTCTTTATCCGACATTTGGGCAAAGATCCTTCCGAGGCGGATATTTTTGATCCTTCCAGCTCTGGGGCTGGCCCTTCAGGTGGCCCATATTCAGATGGTTTTGGTGACACAGATCCTCCGTTGTATCGGCCTAATATCCCTAATGGCAGAGATTCAGTAACTCAAGAGGAGTTACATCAGATAAATACGTTGGATGATGTGGACATTAAAACTATTGACTTCTTTTAATGTATTTCTCGCTATATCTTTTGATAGGCCTCTATTAGATATTGGGCGGCTGTGCCCCAGATCTCATTATATCTTTTGATAGGCCTCTGTTAGTTGTTGGGAGGCTGTTCCCCATTTCCCTATCTTTTTTTAGTTTTATACAGAGATTATGTATTTAGATGATGATGTACTTAGGAATGTATGTATACTGCTATCCATTCCCTACATCATATTGTCATCTGTTATTTATCATGCATGTATTATATCATGTAAATGCATCTCCAGATATGAGTTTAGCATTGACCCTTGATGGTCTTATAACACAGCTCCACGGATGTTGTCATCCACTGTTAGTCAGATTGAGCATACCCCACCAGTGTTAGTGGCATCTTCCTTGAGATTGTGGTATGACGGTATGTCTTCCCTAGATCGGGTGACAGTTGATCAGTTACTACGCCACTCTATGACCATCTTGACATTTCAGGTTCCATCGAGCTTTATAGAGAGCATGTTGGAGCATTGTGTACCAGATAGGCAAGTATTCATATTTGATACCCAGGAGTTGACTACTACATTGGAGGAGTATAAGCATCTTATAGACTTGCTATTGGATAGGCCTTGCGCTCGGATGGCTGTAGGTGACATGAGCCGACAATTTATGACCTTGATAGGCTTGAGGCGTAAAGTTGTTCTGGATGATATTTCCTCGGGGCATGTGGTGTCCATGAGTTTCTTGATTTATAGATTTGGGTCACTGGACAGTTATCTACTATATTCTGAGGACTTCACCATTTCTAAGGGTGATTGGCATGTCACCTATGTAGACATACTCTTGATATGTATAGTGGCTTATCTGTACATGTCGTTGTACATGGACCACCTGGATATCCACGTGAACATGGTAGTCCATGCTCTCCGGGAGGGACATACCATCTTACCGATGATTCTAGCAGAGACCATGAGCTCGGCCACGTATTGCCGGGAAGGATGTTTATAGGAAGTTTGGTCTTATTGTACGTATGGTTTATGACACACTTGAGATCGATTGACACTTATAGACGCCACATGTACTGTTTTTCCCACGAGATAGCCATGTCATATTCCTTTCAGCTGGCTGAGTGTACAGACGCAGCTTCTTGGTCGGCTTTCTTGTTAGGGATCGAGGACTCGTTTGATATTTTTCCATGTTCAGGGCTCAGCTTCCCCTATATATTTATCACTCATGTAGTGGGCATGGACTATCTTCCCCTGGCCGATTTGAGGTGTGTGACCACATATCATCCACTAGCTGTTATGGCACAATTTGGCCAGTTTTAGGATATTCATCCCTTTGACGAGGTAGTGGGTCAGCATTTATTATCTCGGCTTCTGTCAACAGAGGATTTGTCCAGGATTTATGCCTGTTGGACCCATTAAGAGAGGGCTGACTTTTTGACTAGCCATCCAGGTCGCTTTGTATAGTATTCTGCATGATTAGAGGCAGAGATTGCATCGGCTAGGGTTGTATCCTTAGAGTCGGGTATTGATTCTGATAGTGGGGAGCCTATGGAGTACCCTGATTCTCCCATTGAGGATGAGTTATTTACTAGTTTGTCAGTAGCTCTGGTTGATTCCCCCAGTATTCCTACTGCTATGACTCCATATTCTGCAAAGTATTTAGAGTAGAGTTTACATCTAATGATGTTTGAAAGGGATCAGGCTAGGGCCTTGATGTTGACAGCTCTTTCTGATAGAGATCCTGCTCTGGTTGAGAGAGATGATGCTCTAGCTCACAGGGATACCACTGTTGTTGAGCGGGCTGAGGCTCGATTATCTAGGGATGTAGCTGTTGTTGAGTGGGATGAGGCTCTAGCTACTCGAGATGTTGCTGCTGTAGATATTACTGTATTGAGATCTCATATTGCTGATATTGTTGTAGAGATGAGTATATTCATTGATGAGCACGTTACCACCATGTAGATGGTCGTAGATCTCCTGGTTCATGTGGATACCCTAGTTCAGGAGCTCATAGAATTACCTCCATCTACTGAGAGGGATGCCATGTTAGACTTGATGGCTCCTCGGTTATCCACTGGTTTGTAAATTAGCTTTGATTTTCCTGCATCGACTAGGTTAGTCATTTTTGTCATGTACAGGATACATTATGTATATCAAATAGTATTATGTGACAAGGAAATATATTTTGATTCACTTCCCTTTTAGATATGCCTTGTTACTTGCTTGATAATTGCCTGTTCTCCAGGGCTTGTGATCTTGATGTATTCTGAACTCTTCCTTGATGGATGGACATTGTGATGTCTTAGGATCTTTCAGAACGGATCGTTGATCTTTGTATTGCCCTACCCTTTGGTGTCTTGGGACTGGTTTCTGAATGTGGTTGTGGAGAGGAATTTGGCTTTCCTCTCTGAGGTTGACTGTCCCCAAAGTGGTCACCGATACTCCCTTGTATGGAGGAGACTAGGTAGTTCTGTCTCTTATGGATTGATGTTTCTCTTTGAGAATTCAACTGCAGCTTAGATGGTCGCCAATTTTTTCTCCCATTTGTGTGGGGAGACCAGGTAGTTCCATCCCTGTGGTCTAAGCTGATGAGGTGTGATTTAACCACCCCACAGATGGTCGTCGATGTATTCCAATGTTTTGGGGCGATCAGGTAGTTCCATCTCTTATGGTTTGGTTTGAATATTTGAAGGATGATCCCAGTACCATTGATATGGTTTTGTGTTTTTGTAGGGGTGAGACCACACCGTGAATGGCTGCCTACATACTCCCATTGATGAGGGGGAGATTAGGTCTGCGTAATTCCAACCTAGCATGAAAAGGTTAAAAGTTGTATGTGGTAAAGAGGGTTTTTGTTTTTGTTTTTGTAAAGGTTAGACCGGACCATTAAATGGCTGCCTACGTACTCCCGTGTATTGGGGAGATCAGGTTTGCGTAGTTCATCCCTGGTGGGACAAAATGAAGTGGTGAAAGAAGGTTTTGTTTGTGTAAAGGTTAGACCGCACCATAAAATGGCTGCCTACGTACTATCGTGTATAGGGGAGATCAGGTCTGCGTAGTTCATCCCTAGTGGGACAAACTAAAGTTGTATATAGTGAGAGGTTTTAAAAACCTTAATTGAATGATGGATTTGATCCAGAACCAGGATGTTGGTTTGTAGGTAACTTCAGCCATAATACTGTTTGACGGTGTCTGAGTTAATGAGTTGGGGAAATTCCTCACCATCCATCTCTTGTAATCTGAGGGCTCCTCCTGACAATACCTCCTTGATAACAAACAGGCCTTCCCAGTTTGGGGTGAATTTTCCTTTAGATTAATCTTGGTTGTCAAGAACTTTCTTCAAGACCAAGTCATTTTTTTTAAACTACCGTAGCCAGACTTTCTTGTTGTAGGATCGAGCGATCCTCTGTTGGTATAACTGACCATGGAAGATGGTTGTGGCCCACCTTTCATCTATTAGAGACAATTAGTGGTACCGATCTTGTAACCATTGGTCTTTATCCATATGAGCATCTATCAATACTCTTAAGGATTCCATTTCCACCTCTATGGGGAGCATTGCTTCCATGCCATAGGTTAATCAGTAGGGGGTTGCCCCAGTGGAAGTTCGCATTAATGTTTTATAGGCTAATAGAGTCAGAGGCAACAAGTCAGGGCATCCTTTGTGATTGTCGAACATCTTTTGTATGATCTTTTTGATATTTTTATTAGCCAGTTCAAAAACACCATTCATCTTTGGATGATAGATGAAGGAGTTAAGATGTTTGGTGTGGAATTTATTGCATAATTCCTCCATCATGTGATTCTTGAGGTTTTTGGCATTTTATGATACAATTACCTCTGGTTGTCTGTATCGACAAATGACATTGTTTTTTGATGAAACAAATAATCACCTATTTAGTAACCTTGGGGGAAGAGGCTGCTTCTACCCACTTGGTGAAGTAGTTTATCATGGTGTAGATAAACCGATGACCATTGCTGGCTTTGGGCTCGATTAGCCCGATCACGTCCATTCCCCACATTGAGAAGGGCCATTGTGAATTCATATTGTGGAGCTCCTTTGGAGGGGCATGGATAGCATTCCCATGAATTTGGCATTGATAACATCTCTTGATGTGGTCATCACTGTCAGCTTTGAGAAAGAGCCAGTAATCCCCTATTCTTAAGAGTTTGTTGACAATTAGAGGGCCGCTCATGTGTGGGCCGCATACTCCACCATGGATTTCATGAATGAGCCTCTGAGCTTGGTCTTTGTCTAGGCATCTTAGAGGGCCTAGTCTTGTATCTCTATTGTAGAGTGCGTCTCCACTCAAATAGAATTTCATGGCCATATTATGGATCCGGTTTCTTTCAGCTTGACTCACCCCAGTGGGCGTAGATCCCTCTCGCAGATACTCCTTGATAGACTGGTACCAAGGGTGTTGGATGGAAGGAAGCTCATCCGATACTTCTCCGATGTAATTCCCATAGGCTGGGGTCTTTTGGCTTGCAAAACTGCAATTTTGAATGCTTCCCCTTTCAGGTATGTTGATCAAGGAGGCTAAAGTTACTAATGCGCTAGCAAAGTCATTCATATTCCGAGGAATATGGAGGAAGGATATTTCTTCAAACTCCGAAGCGATCCGGATAACTTGCCAATGGTAAGGTGATGAGTAGGTTTTTAACCTATGATTTGATCTCATTTAGCTTGGTATATTGTTTGTTTTTGGGATTATTCATGTTACTTTTGATGGATTTTGTTCTTTGTGCAGGGGAATGGGTTAAAGATGTTTAAGAGCCAACATTTAAAGAATTTCAAGGATTTTTACATTCTGCTCACCCAGCGCGGAGCGCGCCATGGATGTATAGGAATCGGTGCGGGGAGCGATGTACGAGGATGACACATTGTTGGGACGGCATGGGGCGCACTGCTTAATGAAGAGACCCAACGCGGGGGGCGCCGATCGGATGGGTCAACTACAAATTTTGTTCTTTATGTATAGAAGTTGAGTTTTAAATGGACTGATGACTTCCTTTTGTAATAGAGTTAAGTTAGGAGTATTAAGAGGCAGTTATTCCTTAGTTTTAGGGATTCTTAGGACTGATAACCATTTGGGTACTAAAAGGAGTTTAGTTTTGATTCAAATTCTAAAGAGGTTTGGATTGGATAACTTTGGTATATTGGGATTGTATTTGGTTCAGTTATAAAAATAACTTATGTCACTTAGAAGACACACAATTAATTATCAACAATCAATTACACTTTTGGAGCCCTAATTGAGAGAAGAACAGTGGAGGAGCAAAGCAAGGAAGGAGATTCACAAAGATTGCAGAATTAAAGGCAAAGAAAGGTGGTGTATTACTATTATTTTTCGTAAATTCAGTTCTTGTAATTTGGATGATGAATTCTTCGCTTTATTCAGTTTTTAATTTATCTATGATGAACTAAATTACTTTTTAGGCTTGCAATGGATTTTAGTGCTAAACAATGATTGTCATGCCTTAATTTCAGTTTAATAATACTATCAATTCAGTTTATCTATTGTGATTTATACTTAATTTATGAATTGCTTGATCACCAATTTTATGTGGATTTGTATGGATTCGAAAGATGATTTATAAATCTAGACCTAATCATAATAGCACGTGTTCTTGAATTTTGTGTTTTAGTGGAATCTTGATGAATATTTAGGATAAAGATATACCTAACATCACATGTAATCAGTAAAGAACTTGTAATTTAAAACTTCTTGATTTTAATTCACATAGAGATATATTGAATTAGTTAATTATGGTGTTTGTCTTAATTCTATCAAATTGTGGATTTAAGTTAATACGGTATTAGTGCATCGAGAGATGGCTAATTCTACTTGAGTGTTCTTGATTAATAATTTGAGATAGTAAATTTAATTGGAAAAAGGTGTGATAATCAGAGTGAAAACTTAAAGTGATTGTAAGCCTAATTCTCTATTAATTGATTGAAAGTACGATTAATAATTTTGTGTTGATTTATTTTGATTTTTAGTTTATTAGTTTTTGTAAATTATAATCATTAATTTGAGTAGTTTAATAAAATTGAAATAATATAAAACTGGTAATTATTAGATTAATTTTCATACTAGTCTCTATGGGAACGATACTTTTCTTATCATTATATTAGTTGTTGACCACGTACACTTGCGTGAAGAACGTATCTATAATTTACCCAACAAGTTTTTTGCGCCGTTGCCGGTGACTAGTTTTGATTTTAGTATTTTTTTCAAAATCAGTTTAATTCGTTCAGTTTTAATTAAACAAATTTTCTTTTTATTTTGCTTTTTCGTGTTTCAAGTTCTCTAATTTAGTGTATGCAAACTCGATCTAAGAAGCCAGACTTGCTTCCTTTCGAGGAATACATTGAATGACGGTTTCAGAGACTTAGTAAGTGGATTAGGGAAAATAAGGAGAACTTTGATAAACAGGAAGAAACAATGGCGGCAGAAGATCAGAAAGCGCTGAGGGATTATTCTACTCCAGAGTGACTGAGATTCAGTCAAGCATCATCAGGCTGGCGATTGTTGCGCATAATTTTGAGATCAAGCTTGGGACTATACAAATGATACAGAGCTCAGTGCAGTTTGGAAGATTAGCCAAGGACGATCCGAATGTGCACTTAGTCAGCTTTTTGGAAATTTGCGACACTTTCAGATACAATGGGGTGTCGGATGATGCAGTCAGACTTCTCTTGTTTCCGTTCACACTGCAGGACAAGGCAAAAAGTCGGTTACACTTACTACCACCAAGGTCGATTACTACATGGGATGACATTGTTCAGAAATTTTTGGCCAAGTTTTTCCCACCAGCAAAGACTGCAAAGATGAGGAATAAGATTACAGTGTTTGAGCAGCAACATTGGGAGTCTTTGTACAAAACTTGGGAGAGGTACAAGGAACTACTTAGGAAGTTCCCACATCATGGACTACCCAAATGGCTATAGATGAACATGTTTTACAATAGGCTGAATGGGAATCTCAGGACTAGCATTGATGCAGCGTCGGGTGGAGCTTTCATGGCTAAGAGTTATGAGGAGGAATACGATCTGATAGAGATGATGGCGGCAAACAACTACCAGTGGCCCAGAGTGAGAATGACTCAACTTAAGGTAGCTGGGGTGTTAGAAGTAGATGAGGTAACAATGTTAGCGGCACAGATTTCAGTATTGTCAAAAAAGATGGATGCTCTTACAGGTGCACAGACACAACAAGTTTCTTTTGTTTGAGAGTTGTGTGCAGGGGAACATCCTACGAAATAGTTTTCCACTAACCCAGCAGCGGTACAATTTATGGGCAGCTATAATAGAATTCCGCAGAATCATTATCAGAATGCCTAAAATCCAAGGAATAGGAATCATCCGAATTTATCGTGGAGTTACAACCAAAATTAGCAGGCTCCACAACCATCTTATCCCCCTGGATTTCAAAATTAGCATCAACAAGCAGCTCCGCATCAAGAAAAAAAGTCAGATTTAGAATAGGTGTTATTAAAGTACACATCGGGTAACGAGGCGGCAATGAAATCACAAGCAATGGTCATCAAGAACTTAGAAAATCAGATGGGACAGCTTGCATTAGCACTTAATAATAGGCCTCAAGGGACTTTACCTAGTACCACTGAGAAAAATCCGAATGGGAATCATGAACAGTGTCAATTAATCACTTTGAGGAGTGGGAAATACCTTGAGGGACAGAATGCAGAAAATTTAGCTAGAAAAGATGTCAAACAAGGTGAAGACAAGGTGGTTGAAGAGAAACAGGGTGATGACAAGCAAGTGGACAAGAGTAAGGCAGATGTTGAGCTCGTTGGTTATCCTCCACCACTATTCTAGCAGAGGGTGCATAAACAAAAAATGGACAAGCAGTTCTCAAAAATTTTGGAAGTTTTCAAGAAACTTCAGTTCAACATTCCTTTCGCAGAAGCCTTAAAACAAATGCCAAGTTATGATAAATTCATAAAGGGTATTTTTTCCAGGAAAAGAAGTTAGAGGATTACAAGACTGTGGCTTTAATGGAGGAATGCAGTGTAGTTTTACAGAGAAAGTTTCCTCCGAAGTTGAAGGATCTGGGGAGTTTTACTATTCCTTTCACAATAGGGAATATGGCTTTCAACAAGTGTTTGTGTGATTTGGGGGCGACTGTGAACCTTATGCCTCTATCAGTATATACGTAGTTGGGTTTGCCTGCTCCGAAGCCTACAAACATATCACTGTAGCTAGCAGATAGATCGTTGACTTATCCAAGAAGGATTGTGGAAGACATTTTAGTTAAGGTGGATAAGTTCATATTTTCTGCAGATTTTATAATTTTGGATTATGAAGAGGACAAAAATATCCCAATCATCTTCAGGAGGCCATTTTTGGCTACTGGGAGAACTCTCATCGATGTTCAGAAAGGGGAATTAATAATGAGGGTACAAGACCAAGAAGTTAAATTCAATGTGTTTAAAGCCATGAGGTTCCCTATAGACGAGGAAGAATATTTTTGAATGGATGTGATCGATAGGATGGTAAATGAAAACTTGCTTAGAGGTTTGGCCAGGGATCCATTGGAAAATACTCTACTGGGAGATGAGGACCTGGATGATCCATAATTCGTGGACTACTTACATATGCTGGATTCTTTGCTAAGAGTAAGCAGGTTTAAGGTACCATTCGAGCCTCTACATACAGAAGAAAAAGCTTCGGTAATAATGAAATCTTCACTTGAGGAGCCACCCACCCATGAGCTTAAGCCTCTTACTAAACACCTCAGGTATACTTATTTGGGTAATTCAAATACTTTACCTGTTATTATTGCATCTGCGCTTAATGAATTACAGGAAAGTAAATTACTGAGGATACTTAGAGAATATAGGTCTGCGATAGGGTGGACAATTGCCGACATAAAGGGGATAAGCCCTTCTTTTTGTATGCACAAGATTCTCTTAGAAGAGGACTCAAAGCTAACAGTGGAAAAACAGAGAAGATTAAATCCAATAATGAAAGAATTGGTGGATAAAGAAATAATGAAGTGGTTGGATGCTGGAATATTCTACCCGATTTCAAACAGTACATGGGTAAGTCCAGTTCAATGTGTTCCAAAAAATGGTGGAATGACAGTTGTGAGGAATGACGACAATGAACTGATTCCAATGAGGACAGTGACCGGATGGAGGGTTTGTATGGACTACAGAAAGCTTAATAAGACAACCTAGAAGGACCACTTTCCTCTACCCTTTATCGATCAAATATTGGATTGGTTGGCTGGGCATGAATGCTACTATTTGCTGGACAGATATTCGGGGTACAACCAGATAGTCATAGCTCCTAAGGATCAAGAAAAGACCACCTTCACATGCTCATATGACACTTTTGCATTCGCGAGGATGTTCTTTGGGTTGTGTAACGCACCGACGACTTTCCAAAGATGTATGATGGCCATCTTTTCAGACATGGTGGAGAGGAATGTAGAACTTTTCATGGATGACTTCTCAGTCTATGGAAATACTTTTGATATGTGTCTTGAAAATGTGGTCATGGTTCTAAAATGATGTGTGGAAACTAACTTGGTGCTAAACTGGAAGAAGTGCCACTTTATGGTTGAAGAAGGAATTATTCTGGGGCATAAAGTCTCTATAAAAGGTTTAGAAGTTGATAGGGAAAAGCTGGACACAATCAAGAATCTTCCACTGCTGACTAAAGTTAAGGGAATCAGCAGTTTTCTTGGGCACACCGAATTCTACAGAAGTGTCATTAAGGATTACTCTAAGTTTTCTAAACCATTATGCAGTCTATTAGAGAAAGATGCAGTTTTTAGTTTTGATAAAGAATACATGTCAGCGTTTGAGCAGTTGAAAAAGAAATTGACTACAGCTCCCGTGATCGTAGCACTTGATTGGACAATGCCTTTTGAGTTAATATGTGATGCTAGCGACTACACGATAGGGGCTATTTTGGGTCAACGTCGAGAAACGATATTCCATGCCATATACTACACAATTAAAACCCTCAAAAATGCTCAATTGAACTATATAACCACCTAGAAGGAATTACTTGCAGTAGTATACTCCTTTGACAAATTCAGAGCTTATTTGATAGGAACAAAGGTGGTGGTATACACAGATCACTCGATGATTCATTATCTGATTTCAAAGAAGGATGCTAAGCCTAGGCTCATTAGATGGATTCTACTCCTTCAGGAATTTGATTTGGAGATAAAGGATAGGAAGGGGACAGAAAATCAAGTGGCGGACCATCTTTCGAGTTTAGAAAATCCGGATAAGGATGGGGCAGATAAATGTTTGATCAACGAGTCATTTCCAGATGAGCAGCTATTTGGAGTAAACTCTGAGTTTCTATAGTATGTGGGTTTTGCTAATTACTTGGTGAGCAATATCCACCCCCTGATTTGACACGTCGGCAAAAAAGAAAGTTCCTACATGATGTCAAGTGGTACATGTGGGGCGAGTCCTATCTCTTCAAATGTTGTGTAGAAAAAATGATCCGTAGATGTGTGCCTTACAGCGAAGTAAAGAATATCCTGCTTGAATGCCACACATCTGCATATGAGGACACTATAGGAGTGAGCGGACAACGGCTAAGATTTCTTCAGGCAAGATTTTATTGGCCTACTGTTTTTAAAGATGCCCACCAATTCGTGAAAAGATGTGATAGATGCCAAAGGGTGGGAAATATTTCAAAAAGGAATGAGATACCGCTTAACACCATCATGGAAGTTGAGGTTTTTGATGTATGTAAAATGGACTTCATGGGACCTTTTTTGCCTTCATTCAACAACATGTACATTCTGTTAGCTGTGGATTACATATCGAAGTGGGTTGAAGCCGTAGCACTCCCTACAAATGATGCCAAGGTGGTTCTGAAATTTCTACATAAGAATATTTTTACAAGGTTTGGCATGCTGAGAGCAATCATAAGTGACGAAGGAAGTCACTTCTACAACAGGTCATTTATAGCTCTCTTGGAAAAGTATAGAATTAATCATAGGGTTACAATAACTTATCATCTCGTGGTCAAGCTGAGGTTTTCAACAGAGAGGTGAAGAGAATTTTAGAGAAGGTGGTGAATTTGAATAGAAAGGACTGGTCTCTAAAGTTGGACGAAGCTTTATGGGCTTATAGGACAGCATACCAGACACCAATTGGCATATCTCCATATTAGTTGATCTACGGGAAAGCGTGTCACCTCCTAGTAGAATTATAACATAAGGCATATTGGGTAATTCAAAAACTCAACTTTGATCGAATAGCTACAGGAGAGAAGAGATTACTCAAATTGAATGAACCTAACGAATTTCGACTGTAAGCCTACGAGAACTCAAAACTGTACAAAGAAAAAGTCAAGAAGTGGCACGACAAAAAGAATATGTAGAGAAAGTTTTAACTAGGACAATCTGTATTACTTTTTAACTCAAGACTGAGATTGTTTCCCGAAAAGCTCAAATCCTAATTGTCGGGGACATTTACGATCAAGACTATTTTCCCACATGGCGTCGTTGAACTGTACAGTAGAAATCCTCTCAAAACATTCAAAGTCAACGGGCAGCGGTTAAAGCATTACTAGGGTGGTGACATCGACAACGAAGCCACTACGATCACACTTGCTGATGCACTATAAACAAGAGGCACCGTCGGGCTGACGACGTTAAAATAAGCGCTACTTGGGAGGCAACCGAAGCTCTAAACCTTTTCTCTTTCATTTTTCAGTAAATTTTAGTTCATATCATAGCCTAGATAGTTATTTTTAAATAGAAGATAGTAGTAATGACTAAATTATGGTTTAGTTTGTAAGGGATCAAGGAGAAAGTGAGCCATTTTAGACACTGCATAAGCAGCGCGGGGCACGCTAACCTGACCTTATTTTCTGTCAACACAGTGTGGGGTGCACCAGGGATCACTACCAAATGGCATGGGGCACACCATCCTAAGCTTACTTCCTGCACACTCAGCGTGGGGTGCGCCGTTCGTCCATATTAGTTTTTAAAACCAAGGTGCCATTTTATTTTTCCCATTCTAAACCAAGCACGAAGTCTCCCACTCGCCCACACCTCCTATATCATGCGAATTCAAACATCCATCAATCTCTTCCACTACCTACCTTCTCATCTCCCTTCCTGAATTGATTCACACCTCAACTTCTCTCACTCACCCATAACCCTTCTAAGGGAAAACCCCAATCCCATTCCCATTCCACCTAATCTTCTCATACCTCCACCCAAACCTTTATTGCTCATATATCTCTACTTCATCTTCATCCCCCACTTTCCCCTTCAGTCCAATTTGATATATATCTACAATTGATGATTGGCAAAGCTATAAAGTATTAAGGGTTTAATTGGTTTTGAAATTAGAAAAATACATCTGAGTTAACTACCTTACTATTTTGTGCCATCTATTTGCTATTACTCTCTTGCATTAAAGTGGGTCTCCTTGGGATACTACTGCCCAAGGAGTGTATTGGATTGTCTTTTATTGTGGCCTATTGCAAATCATAAGGGGTTAAGTTTGGGGGTGTTAGCCTTGACGCTCACCAGCTGTTCGATAGTTTTCCTGAACCAAGTTCTCACCCCTCTATAATCCTAACGAACCATGTGTTCTCACAAGAGACCGCATGCCCCCACCTCTAGTACTCGGTCCCAATTTGACATCACCAAATTCGTAAGTGAGGCCGCCAAAACAAGCTTCAAAATAATCATTAATAAAAAGACCTTGGTGTTAAAAAGGGGTTGAATCAGGATGAAAATCTTGACGGAGACATGGCACTAATGATTGTGGAATGCAATTGGTTTTAACTGGTGGAGCAGCTACAACCCACGGTGCTCAACATTGTAAAGGAATTCTATGCTAATGCTATTGAGCATATTGGTCACACAGTCATAGTACAGGGTAGAGTCGTGTCATTCCATGCCAATGCAATCAATGAGTATTTTGGGTTGGAAACTCCATCAGATGCACGCTATGAGGACCGCTTGCCTGATATAAATGAACTTATTATGAGATTGTGTAAGCCAGGAACGCAGTGGGTTACCCAAGTTGGAACTAATGAAAAAAATAAGCTTTCCTCACTCCGCCTTAAGTCGCTATGGTAAAGCCTGGTACTCCTTCATATGTGCCCGGTTGAAGCCCACACGCTATCAGAACGATGTGACTAAGGAATGGGCGTGGCTATTGTATGGCATCGTCCACCACCACTTTTGGGCGAATAATGCAGTTATGTTTTATAATGTGGATATGGGTATGTTCTTTCAAGATTCAATCGAAAGGTTGCTACGGGGTAGTACCACAGGTGGCCTTCTCCATGAATTTCTCATTACTGATTTATGTCGCAAAGCTGGAGTGCAATGGCGTTCCTCCGAACCAATTCAACAACCAATGGAAATCATCAACCATGCTACCATTGATAAATATAAAGCATGGGATGGGGCATAATCACACCCAAGAGGAGAAGGATATATCATGATACGACCACCCTCACCCCTAGTCGCGGCTGATCCGATGGAAGAACAACCTAAGCCTGCTACCTCGTAACGGGTTCCACAGAATAAATTCTTATGGCTGGCTTAGCGCCAGGATATGATGCTTCAGTATAATGTTAATGCTTTCAAAACTCTTGCTGATGCTTTTTCTCGCTGCAATCTAAGTGTCGGTCCGGTTAACATGCTTGTTCCCTATATTCTTCCAGCATACCCTCCTTCGAATGAGGATGACGAGCAGTGACTCGTCTTTCAGGGAAGTCCTCGTGCTTTTATTTTTTTTATATTGCCGTAATGGGGACATTACTTGTGTTAAATTTTGGGGGGGATTTACTTGGTTGATTATTCTTAATTTGATTAGTCCTGATTTTGATTACATATCTATGTTAGTTTTTAATTTTTGATAAATTATTAATAATTGTTTTGTTACTTGGCTGGTGTCGTATATATATATATATATATATATATATATATATATATATATATATATATTCAAAAAAAATAGTGTAGTTTACTGTGTGTGTTCCGGGGCTTTGAAACTGAACTTTAATTCGGTAGTATCCGGAATGGATGTGAGCTGTCTTCCAGGGTTATCTCCGAAAGACAAATCTACCCTCCTGGAATGTTAGTAACAGGTGTGTAGAAAATTTCTAGTGTCTACAGATGCCCCTCTGTATCATATTCATGCAATGCAAGGCATGGATAGGATAAATAATCCTAGACACTTGAAATGTAACAAGATAAACATGATGTTATGTGCAGTAACATGATACAAATGTATGATGCATGATGAGAATGATTGTCGGTTAATCCTACTGGGATGACAATCAGTGATGCCTTGGACATGCGATCTAAGTCTTCAAGGATATTGACGTTGGGGATATAACTAAATTCTTAGACACAGAATTCAAATCCATAGAGGTACCTCTTGTGTACAAGAGATTTGTGGGGAGAAAGCTTAGTCTATTTGAGGATGTGTATAACATATCCCATCATCCTATCGTTGTTACTGCCAACAGTCTGTATTGTCAGGGCTGCTTGTCCTCTGCTAATGTGTGTATCACCGGATAGGTCCCTGTTGGGTGCATTGTCAAGGCTGCTTGACCTTCATTGATTTGTGTATCAATGGTTGAATTGTGTTGTAATCCTTGTTAGGGAAGGTTGCTTTGATGGGTTTACTTGCCATCGGTTGAGATAATGTCAAGGTTGCTTGACCTTCATTAATGTCTGTATCAATGGTTGAATTACGTTGCAACCCTCGCCGGGGAAGGTTGCTTTGATGGGTTTACTTGCCATCAGCTGAGATAACGTAAAGGTTGCTTGACCTTCATTGATGTGTGTATCAATGGTTGAATTGCGTTGTAACCCCCGCCGAGGATAATTCATTAGTTCGTAACTTCGGCGTTGTAACCCCCGCCGGGGATACTTCATTAGTTCATAACTTCGGCGTTGTAACCCCCGCCGAGGATGGTTTAGGGTTGTGACCCTGCACTGATGGCATCGGACCTTTATGAGGTATTACCGAGCATGATTTGTAAAAGCTAAGGTCATTGGTATAGTATACCCTGTATGCAGGCGAATACCAATGAGTGACATGTGGGACCAGATTGCGGCCCATGAAAACCAGGATTCCAGGCTATTCTGCTCAATCGCGTAGCATTTTTATTCCTGATTTGGCCTTTTCAGCTTGTGAGAACTTATCCGGAGGTGTGGGACCCATATAAGGGTGCCACAGGTATACCTGCAGTAGCCGCAGGTGGACCTACGGCCAACAGTGGGTATGTATTCCCTGCGGGTTGCTTTTATAAGTCATTTTCAAGCTGCGCGACGAAGGAAATCTGAGAGCTTCTCTTCAGACCTACTAAGTTCAGACAACTTTCTGCATATTCTCTCACCGTACAAGCGTTCTTCACTGTCCTGGTAACATATGCATGTATTTTTTTCCAATTTTTATCCGTTGGAAAATGACTTATCACATGAAATGCATTTAGACACATAGTAGTGAATATGCATGCAGATATGATATGATAAAAAAATATTCAACATAGTAAATGTTAGTATTAAACCATGCTGAAGTAATGTTATGAAAAAATTTGACTTTTAAAACAATCAAATTGATACCTTTTACTGTCATTTCTTATCCTATTCGAGGACAAATGAGTAAAGGGTGAAAAGTAAAATAACCCTGGTAATTAGACTACACTTACATATTTTTTTTTACTGTGATGTAATAAATGCATTTGTGATGTATATGACTGTGGATAGGTGTGCTATTGAATGGCCACCTAGTCATGCCTATGTGCATATGGATAGTCCCTTATACAAAGGGGGCTATGACAAAATTTTCCAAAACGTAAGCATTGGGTAGTCATGCATTTTTAACTCTACTGTAGATGTATGTTAAAATAATGCATGCATGCATGTAATCATAAAATGCATTTTAAAAAGCTTCAGGTAAGAATTTACCACACCCTTTTTGAGGTGATTTGGAGACTTGTTGTCCAGATATTATGGATCTAGATCAGCGCCGAGTAGTTCCCGCAGGACCACTTCTGGTGTATGGAGGAAGGGTACCTCGACCTCGTTCTGTTAGACATCCTCGTCATTTGGTGGAGGCGGTGATACGTCCTATCAAGGTTGAAGTGCCGAATATCGAGGACGAAGAGGAGGATGTACCGATTGAGGTTCCTGCTCCTGCTACACGTGTTCCCCATAGGGATTTGCCAGGTATTCAAGTGGGGAACCCAGATCTTTTGGGTGACTTGAGTCGGCATCCTTCAGTCTACCTTCACGCAAATGAGGTATGAAGTTAGATCTTAATCTTCCTTATTTCCTATTGATGAGGAGTAAAGGGTTTTGATGTTGATCTGTATTTGAAGTAGGTTCCCGGCTTTACACAACCTCGAGGGAACTGGTTCAACATCCACTCTATGTATCAGGCTTTGCACGATGACTATTGAGAGATTGTACATGGCTGAGGATTCGGGATGTTCTTTTCCATTCTTCCTAGTCGTTGTCCCCGGGGTTACCTCAGGGCATTGTCTGAGCTGTGGTTTCACCAGACTCAGTCACTCCATTTGCTAGATTGCGAAGTGATGATGACGCCGATGGATTGACGGTTTATAACTGGTATGGAGTTTGGAGGGGATCCAATGCCTTGTACGGTGGATATTACCCCTGCTGCCGTCAGATCCTTGTTGGGAGTTCCGGCGGAGGCGCTCATGGGCAGGACTGTTCGTACAGGTCCTTTGAGCGTAGATGCTATGAGCGGGCTGTTGAGTGAGCCTATACCCGATGATGTGAGAGTCAGGGATCGCATTCTTCGGTGATTGTTCCTGATGATCGTTAGAGGCTGCTTCATAGCAGATAACTCTTCTACGGTGTCCTTCGCTTTGATCAGCGCCACTCGACATGTGGACCGTATAGGAGACTATGATTGGGGTTCCTACACCTTTGCCTACTTCCTCAGGGGAATACACATGCGCTCATAGGGGTTGACAGAGGCGTGGTTAGGATTCTACCCATTTCTGCTGGTGAGTATTTCTCCTGTCTTTTCCCATATACAGGTTAAGAGTGTTGATTGACAACAGATGTTGCCTTTGTGTTGACAGTTTTGGGCCTATGAGAGGCTTCCATGTTTGCGTCCTATGAGCGTGCGAGGTTTAGACACCTATCTACGAGGACGAAGATGGAATCATTCCATACTGGCGGAGGTCCTTTTTGCTAAAGGTTTCACTCATTTTCGCCTACAGCTGGAGTTGTTGACAACGGATGTCATCACATGGGTTCCCTATTCTGGGGAGTACTTGAGTGTTGGATTTGAGGATGGGTACCCGACTGGAGTTGAGTACGTTATTTCCACCCTCAGGATTCCTCTCTTCATAGATGGAGGATGGGAGCTCTATTTAGGAGAGCGTGCTATTAGGAGCACTACAGGAGAGTTTCGCATGGCGATCTTACCTCCTACCAGGCGTTATTGGCCTATTTTGCAGTCACCCATCATTGACATCCCATTATTGGGGATTGACGGTTTCACACTATCAGAGGGTCCCTGCAGTCAGGAGATGTTCTAACATTGGTGGTTCCCTCGTACCATTGGAGCTCAGACCCGTTCCACACAATTTATGGGGGATATGGTTCCAGGATCCATGATGATGATGGATTGGCTAGCCTGTGTCAGAGATCCGACTCATGTGACACAGATTGACAGTTTGACCCGGCAGTTGGATTGGGCACATACTTTGGGTAGAGATCCTTCAGAGGCAGATACTTTTGATCCTTCCAGCTCTGGCGCTGGCCCCTCAGGTGACCCATATGGTTTTACCGGTGCAGATCCTCCCTTGTATAGGCCTGACATCCCTATAGATAGAGATCTAGTGACTTAGGAGGAGTTACATCAGGTGGACAGGATTGATGATGTAGACATCGATACCATTGACTTCTTCTGATGTATATTTCTCCTTATCTCTTTTGATAGGCCTCTATTAGCTGCTGGGTAGCTTCGCCCCATTTTCCTGTATTTTAGCTGTACAGAGATGTATTAGATGATGATATACTTAGGAATGTATGTACAATTTTTTCATTCCCTATATCATATTTCCATCTATTGTATCATTCATGTTATTATGTTATGCATATGTATGTATGTCCAGAGATATTCAGCATTGACCCCTGGATGATCTTATGACACGGCCCATACAGATGTCTTCTTCGACAGTTAGCCGTATTGATCATACCCCGCCATTTTTGGTGGCATCTGGTATGTGCTCATGGTATGATAGTATGTCACCACCAGACAGGGTGATTGTAGATGATTTGATGCAGCACACTATTACCTTGTTGATGTTTCAGGTTCCCACAGGGTTCATAGAGGGTATGCTAGAGCATTGGGTACCAGAGAGACATGTTTTCCGATTTGGGACCCAGGAGTTGACTCCTACTTTGGAGGAGTATGCACGGTTGATGATGCTACTATTGGATAGACCTTGTGTGCACATGGCGATCGGAGACATGAGTAGACAGTTCATGACCCTCACCGGATTGAGGCGTAGAGTGGTACAGGACGAGATTACATCCGGCCACGTAATATCCCAGCGTTTTCTGTTTGACAGATTTGGCTCTGAGGATAGTTATGCATGACATTCTGGGGATTTCACCACACCACAAGACCATTGGCATTAAGCCAGAGTGGATGTACTACTACTGTGCATATTGTCATACGTCTTCATGCCACAATATATGGATGAGTTGGACATTAGCGTCATTATGGAAATGAGAGCTCTCAAGGAGGGTCACACCATCATACCGATGATTATGGGAGAGACTCTAAGGTCGGCCACATATTGTTGCACTTATCCGGCAGGAGTGTTCACAGGCAGCTCGGTCATGTTGTACGTGTGGTTTATGTCACACTTGAGACCGATTGGCACATTCAGACGGCATGGGTATTGCTTAACCCATAATATAGCTATGTCATACTCCTTTCAGCCTGCAGAGTGTATAGATGCTGCATCTTAGTCAGCTTTCCTGGCAGGGATTGTAGATCCGTTTGCTATATTACCGTGTACAGGGCTTAGCTCACCCTACCACCCAATTGGCGGGATGTGTCGGTTTGACCCGCCAGGACTTTCATCCTTATGAGGGGGGCATTGAGTCGGTAACTTAACTTCTCGCCACTTATCATCATCAGACGAGATCCGAGTTGTATGATTTGTTGGGATCGTGAGAGTAGCTAAGTTTTCTGTCGTCACCATCCCAAGGTTATTCTCAGAGAGTATTGAGATGGATGGAGATAGAGACTACATTGACTATGGTAGTATCCACTGTAACAACCCGATATTTTCTATAGAAATAAATCAAAAATTTTGCGTAGAAATATTTATTTTTATTTATTAAAATAAATATGGGGAATATGTGCCAAGATAATGTGTATATGTATATCTCATGATAAATAAAATTTATATATTACATGAATAATTACAAATAGTTTATTTTAGAATTATTGATTACTATAAATTATATTTTTATAATAATTAATTTTATTATAGAAATGTTTTATTAATTACTTTTCAAATAAAATATGATATTATATTATATATGGAATGATGATTGTAATTATTATAATTATTATCTATTTCTATGATTTTAGCTCAGATTATTAAGTTAAGTATTTTAACTTAATTAATAATGATGTTTATGCAAGGTAAATCAGATATGGAATCCAAACCCTAATTTTGGATTTTGATCAAGAACTAAGAATAATAATATAATATTAATTATATTTTGATTTTTCAGTGCTATAGATATGTACTGTATACGTGGACCGATAATGGTTGGGCAATTATGGTGTTATATGACAAATTCTAGTTTTACTGTGAAACCCTAATTTAAAACTCGAATACGAGTTCAAAGCTATTTGGTAACTGTGAATGGTGATTTATGACAATTATTATTAAGATTAACATTAATTAGGGAAACCCTAATTGTGAAATTAGAAACCCTAATTTCTTAAGTGTGAACCCTAAATTAATATTTTAGAATCCTAATTTCTATATTAGGTAACTCTAATTAGTAATTATAAAACCTAATTACTAATTGTAAACCCTAATCGCTAAAATGGTGATCTTAATTATTATTTTAGTAAATTATAATGTTAATTAGAAAACCCTAATAATATTAAGGAACCCTAATTATTTAAAAACCATAAATTTTAATTAGTAAATTTTTAAACCCTAAAAATTATTTGGAAAACCTTAAGGTTCAAGATCTATTGATTTTAACCTAGATTCAAGCATCATGGACAAGAGTACCCTTAAATTACTTCGTTAGTTTACTAAAATAACCTTTTTGGTATTTATTTAATAAGCTAGATTGCAAGTCACCACTCTAGATTTATAGCACATGCCTAAAACTCATTCAATCTTATCCTCTTTGACACCTTGCATGTTAGATTCATTGCATCTATGAATTATAAATAGATTGGAGGAGAGAGAAATGACATTTGCTAGCTTATTTTGTGCTCAACACCCATCTAAACTCTTCTCTCTCTCAACCTCCGAAAATATCAAGATACATCAGTCCCAAAACCAGCCCCACGAAATCCAGTAACAAATCAGAAGCTTAGATCCAAGGATTTGTTCCTAAAGGTATAAAACCCAACTCTAAAATCTGACCATTGATCCATTGTTAAAAGTTATGTTTTAGTGTTAAAACATATGATTTATAGTTTATTATGATGATCTGGGTCGATAGTTGTTAGATCCATAACATCTATAGGCTCAAATCTTGTGTTTTTCAAAATCTGGAAAAGTTCAAATTGTTGGTCTGACAACGAATGTCAGTAGCTACCAATCTTTCTCTGTTAAGTTGTTTTGTTGTTTAAAGGCTTAATCTTGTAGTATGCTATGAGATCTTTGCTCTTAAACTTGAATCAAAGTCAAAACATGAACAGATCAAAAGTTATGGCTGGTTAAACATGGTTGACCGACCATGACTTTTCCTTTTTTGGGTAACCCAGAATTTTCCAGGACGGTCTGACAGCATGTTCATGGCTTTGGATCTTGCAAGTGTTAGCTTATTTGTTGTTATAGTTGTAATATAATGGTAGTTTGGTTGATGAACTGTTGATTCAAGCTTTTATATAGTCTAAACATCATTCATGTTGGATTTCATGGACGGTCAAACCGAGCAGGAAGAACACGAAATACGTTTTCTGGGTTTTGGGTAACCCAAAAAACGTATGATCATGTATTTCTGACAAGGTTTGACCGGTCCGAATCTGTCGATTGTGTTGTTATTTTGTTGATGTTTTGTGATAGATCTACTCACTTACATGTTGGCTACGTACTGAAAGTTTTAAATCGCAAAATGAAATCATATATTTCAAGTTGTGGAAGCCCAAATATGAGCAGTCGAACTGTTCTTCATTTCTAGGCAACCCAGAAAATGAAGAACAGCTCTGACAGCTTGTTCTTGGCCTCAGATCTCGCTTGTGCTATGTTATTTGACCCTGTTTGTTGTTGGATCTCGTAGTATTGCATTAGTACTACAATATCTAACCTTTATCTTGTCCAGAAACCTCATGATCTGACAATCATTGTTGGTCAAAGTAGTGCCCTCGATCTCTGTCTATGAAGATCTGGGTTTCATCAAGAACATAAAGAACACCTATAAGCGGCCAGTTACGTAAGCTATAAAGCGATCTTCAATGACACTTTATTTATAAAATTATTATTTTTATTAATTAATTATAGAAAATTAGTTTTTAATTGTTAAAAATACAAATAAATTATTAAAAATTATTTTAAAGTCCAAAAATTATATTTTAATAATTTTAATATATTTCATAAATATTTAATATTTTTGAAATATTAAAGGTATTTAATTTATTTAATTATAATATTAAATAAATTATTTAAAAATGATTTTAATACATGAAAAATCATTTAAAGATATATTATGATATAAGAAAATATTTTAAGTTATTTTTAATAACTTTTAATATTATGTAATGAATTTCATTAATAAATTAATATTAATGGTAATTATTTAAAAATAATTTAATGGTTTTAAAAATCATTTAAAGGTAACATAAATACTTTAAAATATTTTAAGTTATTTTAAATAACTTAATATTTTTTAAATGGTTTCATTAATAATTTAATATTAATTAAATATTAATGATAATGGAATTACTCAATATTTAAATCATTTAATAATGATTCCGATGTTTCAAAAATCATGATAAATTGTAATAATCATTTTAAAATTATTATAAGGTCATGAAAAATAATACGATTGTTGTTTAAGTTATCTAAATGAATATGGAACTGCGGTATAAAGTCTTAGACTCGATAAATACCCGATAAAGTTATCAGTACACCGACATATTTCAGAAATTGATCTGGACTTAGATAAGTTGACTTAATAAATGTTTATTTGTGATTCAATGGTGGTTAAACATATGTGACAATATGATTAGGTTATGTGCTAACTGCAAATAGCAGTACTATGTGTTATAGTATGTTATTCTAATCGAACGAATGATCTTTTTAATGATAAGGCTTGATATAAAAGATAAATCTAAGTTGTGTAAGCAGCAAACAAGGCAAGTATCTAACCCTTTGCATTTTCTTTATGCAATGGACATGCGTAAGATAATATCTGAACTATTCTTTTTAATTGTTCAAATATTTCAACCTTTGTATATACTTGTGCAATGATTATGTATAAGTAAGTTATTAAATTATAATTGTTGTACAAGTTCCTTTATTCTGTTATTGTAGATCAAGATATATATTCTGTTCGTTAATGTCTAAACATGGTTATACAAGTGTCCTCACTTGGATAATCATTATGTTTTATCACATGTTGATACATACTTATCATTGTCCAGTATGTATACGTTGAATTAAAAGTCGTCTAAGCTATTTGATCCGGCTAGAAATAAATTTAAAATTATTGTTGAACAAGATAAAACTTATTTATTATCCAACCGAATTGTTTTGGTTTGGATTCAAGACTGTTATGAACATCCCAAATATGGGAAATTTTTATGCGCTAAAATGCGAAACAAAGACTGACGATAATATCATTCTTGTAATGTAGTATTGATCAATACAGGGCATAACGGGCTGATCACCTCCTGTGCCCGTAAGTTATGACGGTTTACAGATGAAGTTCTGTTTAACCTTTTCGAAAATAGAAAATAATGTTCATATTCTGTCAACTGATCCTCATTTATATTTAGTGCGTAGTTTCAAAAATTTGAAATCGAAATGATATGTTGTTTATTATTGGTTCAGCTTACTTCACAACTGTTGATTCGTTGTAGAAGTATTGTTCAAAAAAAACATTTAATCCTTTCAGCTAATTATTATTATTTTCTATTACTTGCTGAGCACTCAAATGCTCATCCTTGCTTAATTTAAATGTTTTCAGCTAAGTGTGAACAACCTGAAAGATCTTCTAGGAACAAAGGGAAAGGAAAGGTTGTTGAATGAATTTTTATGTTTCCTATGTAATAGTTTGACTTTATGATAAGGATGATAAATATTATTATTATCATGTAACGAATGTTTAAAGGTTTCGTACTTGGGAACTAAACTCTGATAATATGTAAATTAAATTTGATAATCTATATTATTGTTAATATTATTAGTATTATTTCGCTCATAGAAATGGTATCGTGAAGCACCGAGTTCGGGTTTCAAGTACCTGGATTTGGGGGCGTCACATCCACAGTGCAGGATATAGATTATGACGATGAGGAGCCTATAGAGGAGGCTGACATTCCCATCGATGGGGACTTGATCACTGGGTCACCAAACATTTGTGATGGATTCTCCCACCCCGAAAAGCATTGTTACTCAAATTCAAAGACAACATTTGGAGCAGAGCTTACATCTGATGACCTATGATAGAGATTAGGCTAGGGCCGTGATGTTGACAGCTCTTGATTGGAGAGACGCCGCTCTATTAGAGAGGGATGAGGCTAGATCAGCCCGGGATGCATTGATTATGGAGCAGGATGCCGACTTATCTGCTAGGGATGTGGACATTACAAACTGTACTTCAGTGAGATCCCATACGATTGACATCCTTGCCGATATGAGTGCATACATCGATGAACATCATGCCACCACGTATTTAGCCTCAGATATGCTAGCTCGTGTAGATACAATTGGGCAGGAGCTTGCAGCTTTACCTCCTTCTTCCGAGAGGGATGCCATGTTAGATCTGATAGTCTGCATACACATAGATCCGTAGATAGCTTTGTATTTTCCTGCACAGACTAGCTTAGCCATTTGGTCATGTACAACATAGATGTATATATCAAACAGTATTATATATGGCAGGGAAATATATTTTGATTCACTTCCCTTTCAGTTGTGCCTTCATACTTTCTTGATATTTGCCTGTTTCTTCAGGACTTGTGATCTTGATGCATTCTGAACTTATCCTTGATAGATGGACATTGAGACGTCGCAAGATCTCTCATAACGGATCATTGATCTCTATATATCCCTACCATCTTTGGTGTCTTGGGACTGGTATCTGTATGGAAAAATGGAGAGGAAGGTGGTTTTTCCTCTCTGAGATTGACCGCACCACAGATGGTCGCCAGTACTTCTATTTGTGAGAAGCCTAGTTAATTCCATCTCTTATGGATTGGCGTTGCTCTTTGAGGTACGACCGCAACTTAGATGGTCACCGAATCTCCTATTTGTGAGAAGAAGTTGGGTAATTCCATCCCTTTGGTTTGAAATTGATGAAATGTGGTGGATTGAAGGTTAATCCCAGTACCGTGTGATAAGCATTTTTGTTCTGGTAGGGGTTAGACTGAACCATAAATGACTGCCTACGCACTCCTATTGAAGAAGAGATCAAGTGTGCATAGTTCGAACCTTGGTGTAAGAGGTTCAACGCTGAAGGCGAAAGGCAGATGGGTGCAGAAGCTTTATTAATGAAGAAGGGTGTAGAAGTATTTTTGTTGTTTTTTGTTTTTGTAGAGAAAGGGCAGAAATGTTTTTGTTATTTTTTGTTTATTGCGACTGGGCCATATAGAATATGGTTGCCTACGTACTCCCGGGTATTAGAGAGATCAGGTCGACGTAGTTTGCCCCTCAAGATGAATCGCAGCCAAAGAGGAGTGTGAATCCCATGTGCAGGTTATATTGCGGGGAAAAGAAAGTTTGATCCCATGATGGGGACAAATTGCAGGTATGGAAAAAGTTTGATCCCGTCTTCAGGACAAATTGCAAACGTAGAAAAGTTTAATCCCGTCTTCAGGATAAACTGCAGGTATGGAAAAGTTTAATCCCATCTTCAGGATAAACTGCAGGTGTGAAAGGTTTAATCCAGTCTTCAGGATAACTAAAATTGTATGAACGGTTTGAAATGAGGTGAAACCAGGCTGCTGGTTTAAAGTGTATGTTTCCCTGAGGGGCAGAAGAGTTTGTAAAAAGAGGGGGGTTCAAAACTGGAATAACTGGTGATTGGATGATCAATACTAGGATGTTTGCTTGATGGTAACTTCAGACATAATACCGTTTCATGGTGTCCGAGTTGATAAGCTGTGGAAATTCATCACCATCCATTTGTTGTAGTCTGAGAGCACCTCCTATCAATACTTCCTTGACAACAAATGGGCCTTCCATGTTAGGAGCAAATTTTCCCTTAGATTGATCTTGGTTGTCAATAATCTTTTTCAAAACCAAGTCATATTGTTTGAACTGCCATAGCTGGACTTTTCTATTATAGGATCGTGCTATCCTTTGTTGATATAACTGACTATGGAAGATAGTCGCGGTTCGCCTTTCGTCTAGTAGAGACAACTGGTGATACCTGTCTTATACCCATTGGTCTTCATCCAACTGAGCTTCCATTAATACTCTGAGGGATTCCATTTCCACCTCTATGGGGAGCACTGTTTCCATCCCATAAGCTAGTAAGTAGGGGGTTTCCCCAGTAGAAGTACGCATGGAAGTTCTGTAGGCTAATAAAGTCAGAGGCAAGAGGTCAGGCCATCCTTTGTGATTGGCGGACATTTTCTGCATAATCTTCTTGATGTTTTTATTAGCCGCTTCAACAACACCATTCATCTTTGGACGGTAGATGACAGAGTTAAGGTGTTTGATGTGGAATTTGCTGTATAACTCCTCCATCATATTGTTATTGAGGTTTTTAGCATTATCTGACACAATAACCTCTGGTTGTCCATATCGACATATGACATTATTTCTGATGAAAACAATTATGACTTCTTTAGTAACCCTGGGGAAGGAGGCTACTTCTACCCAATTGGTGAAGTAGTCAATCATGGTGAATATGAATCGATGTCCATTACTGGCTTTGGGATCGATGGGCCCGATCACGTCCATTCCCCACATTGAGTAGGGCCATGGTGAAATCTTATTGTGGAGTTCCCTTGGAAGGGCGTGGATAACATTCCCATGCATTCGGCATTGATAGCATCTCTTGACGTGATCATCACAGTCAGCTTTGAGCGTAAGCCAATAATGCCCTGTTTTGAGGATCTTCTTGACAAGTAGGGGTCCGCTCATGTGATCGCCACATACTCCACCATGGATCTCATCCATGAGCCTCTGAGCTTGGTCTTTATCCAAACATCTGAGGAGACCTAATCCTGCATCTCTTTTGTAGAGTGCATCTCCGCTCAGGTTAAATTTTATAGCAAGTCGATGGATCCACCTATTCTCAGTTAGGCTCGCCTCAGCGGGTGTAGATCCATCTCGTAGATACTCCTTGATGTGCGGATACCAAGGGTTGTGGATGGGAGGTAGCTCATCCGATACTTCTCCAACATAGTTCCCATAAACTGGGCCTTTTGTAGGGCAAATGTGATGTTTGGCATGTTCTCCTTGTCAGGTATATGAATCAAGGAGGCCAACGTTGCTAATGCATCCACAAAATCATTCCTATTACGAGGAATGTGTAGAAAGGAGATTTCATCAAACTCCAAAGTCATCTGTAAAACTTGCCAATGGTAAGGCATCAAATGTAATTCTTTGGTTTGATAGATTCCTGTGGCTTATTTAATGACCAACTCTGAATCCCCAAAGATAGTTAACCGCCTGATGCCCATTGAACGAGAAAGTTTTAGCCCCATGATACAGCCTTAATACTCATTTGTGTTGTTGGTGCTGACAAACTGTAATTTGACGGCGACAGGATACTGCTCCACCATGCCAGATATTAGAATTGCTCTAGCTCCAGAGCCTTCTATGTTAACAGCTCCATCAAAATATATTTTCAATGCGTGGCATGCATAGTACTGATGGTATTGTTGAACTGGCATTAACCCTTCATCGGGGAAGTTGATCTGCAATTCCTTGACCCTTGACAGAATTTTGCGTCACATAGACGATGTCATATTGTTGTAGGATCAACTGCCATCTGGACAGTCGATAATTCAGTATGGGCTTACTGAACACATACTTGAGAGGATCCACGCGGGATATAAGATGGGTTGTGTGACCATGGAGGTAATGTTGTAACCTCATGGAAGCCCATGCTAAAGCACAACAAGTTTTCTCAATCAGACTGTACTTGTGTTCACTGATGCTGAATCTTTTGCTGAGGTAATAGATAGCTCGTTCTTGGCCTCTATTGTCTTTTTGTCCAAGCATATAACCCATGGAATTGTCATTAATGGACAGGTACATGAATAGGGGAACATCATCCCTGGGAGGTACCAAAACAGAAGCGTTAACCAGTTGCCCTTTAATGGTAAGGAAGGCTTTCTGACACTCATCGCTCCATTTTATGGAGGAGTTCTTCTTTAATAACTTGAAGATGGGCTCATAGGTTGCTGTGAGTTGAGAGATAAACCTGCTAATGAAGTTGATTCTTCCCAAAAATCCCCATATTTCCTTCTCTATTTGAGGAATGGGCATTTCTTTGATGGCCTGGATTTTGGTAGGATCCAGTTTAATCCCTTTGTGACTGACTAGGAAACCTAGCAACTTGCCTGACTTAACACCAAAGGCGCACTTGGCTGGATTCAACTTTAAGTTATACTTACGCAACCTGTTGAATAACTTTCTGAGATGGTCTAAGTGGTCTTCCTCCTTTCGGGACTTGACAATGACGTCATCCACATAGATCTCTGTCTCTTTTTGCATTAAATCATGGAAAAGAGCCATTATAGCTTGCTAGTAGGTTTCCCCAGCATTGATGAGGCCAAAGGACAACCTTCTGTAGCAAAAGGTTCCCCAAGGCGTGATGAAAGCAGTTTTCTCACGGTCTTCCTCAATGACTATAATCTGATGGTACCCCGTAAAGCAATCCACAGAGGAGTACATGTCGTATTGAGCAGTATTATCAATGAGAATGTGGATAAAGGGCACGTGAAAGCTATCTTTAAGGCAAGCTTTGTTCAAATCCCTGTAATCCACGCAAACTCACACCATTCCTCTTGGTTTAGGCACGGGAACAATGTTGGATATCCACTCCAGATATATAGACACCATGATAATTCCAGCTTAAAATTGTTTCACAATTTCCTCTTTAACCTTTAAACTCTACTAAGGTTTCAATCGCCTGAGTTTCTGCCTGACTGACTTGAATCCTTCTTTAATGGGAAGGCGATGAAGAACAATGTCAGTGGACAAACCCACCATGTCTTTATGAGACCATGAAAACACATCCTGGAATTGGGTTAATAGTGCAACTATGTCATTTCACTTGTTTGGGGTGAGGTCTGAACTAATCTGGATTAGCTTAGGGCTTTCTAAGGTTCCAAGATTAAAAGAAATGGTTTGGTTAAGGTTGGGTTTAGGTTTGTCTGCAACCCATTCCTTAATCTCCTGAGGTGTCTCAATGTCCTCTTGTATATCCATCAAGTCTGAGTCCAACTTTGCATCAAAGTTACTACCCTTGTGGAGAGAAGGCACCTCATCAGCAAGTACATGCACATCTAAATTCAGAGTCCTGAAACCAAAATATGCTTTCACTTAATATATGAAACTGTTTAATCATACAAAAGTGTTAGCATGTACTTGATAAAATAACTGCTAATATTGTATAGAAAAGTAATCAATTAAAGTTATCTACAGGGCAGAGGGATTTTCTGCCCATTTTACCCTCGTCGACCAATGCATGGAATGCTGCTCCAATTGTCGAGGGCAAAGTCTTATTGGACTACAGTGATGGAGGGATTGTCATTGTCCTCCTTCTCCCGAATGATAACCATGACATCTGGGTAATCATCGTTTGGGGTGTATCTATTTGTATGTTCATCATGGATAATGATGCGTATGCCTGACATCGTCAAGGCGATGTCGTGTTTACATTTGTGCTCCTTTTCTTCCACTTCGGGATCAGGAATCAGCACCTCTTTTTCTTTGAATGGTACTGGTTTTGGAAACAACATAGCCATAACATGGGCTGGCACCTTTACTGGAGACTGTATCAGCTCATGCGGTGCAGATGGAAGAAATCACCGTGTGGCGGAAGCTTGAGGAACCTGCTTATGCTTATGAGGATTCCTATGACTAGAACTGGAAGAATAGCCTAGTCCGGCTATTCCAATTTTATTGGAGACTTGAATAGGGTGCTTAATACCCTGCTGATCTTTACCAAGCCCTTGTCTAGTCTGATGACCCAATGACATCATTTCTTGAGTGGCCGACATAACCTCAACAGAAATCTTGGGTATGGGTAGTGGTGCTCCAATAGGATGGTATTGCGTGTTACTCACTTCCAGAGCATGAAATTAGGCTGGCTCAACTTCTGAATTGAAGCTGATGATTGGTAGAGTTCCTTATTCAGGACATTCCGACTCAGCGTTGACAGTGACTAGACTGTTATTTACAATGTATTTGAGTTGTTGATGTAGTGTGGAGGGAACGGCTCTAGCCATGTGTATCCAAGGTCTCCCCAATAGCAGGTTGTATCCTGAATCTATCCTGAGGACGTGCAAGGATACATTGAATGTATTTGGACCAATTTCAATTGGCAGCTCAATCTTTCCGACGGAATTTTGTCAAGATCTATCAAAAGCTTTGATAACCGTATGGCTGCTTTGGATTCGCTTGAGATTGACATTCATCTTTACCAAGGTGGCATAAGGACAGTTATTTAGAGACGAACCTCCATCTGTCAAAACTCCAGCTAGCATATACCCAGAGGATAAAATTGCAATGTGCAATGGCTTGCAATGACCGGTCCCTTCTAGCGGTATATCATCATCAGTGAAGGATATCACATTGTTGTTGAAAATGTGATCAACCATATGTTGAAATTTTTCCACATCCACTGATTTCGGTAAGTAGGCTTCTTCCAAAGCCTTCAACAAGATCTTCCGGTGATCCTCAGAAGAGAAAATCAAGTCCAGTATTGATATCCGATGTGGAGCTTCTCTTAAGCTTAGAACCACCTTGGCTTCATTATGACCCATAGTGCGGAGGAATTTTTCAATCTTCTCCATGGGAATCTTCCCCTTTGTTTTGCAAGTAGGCTTCATAACCCGTTGAGGAAGATGCAGTGGATTGTCCTTCGACACTGTAGCAGTAGTATGAGACGTGTATCCTTCAGCTTCTCCATAATTCCATGGAACTTTGTGTAAGCTGACAACAGGATATTGTGGCCTGAAGGGTAGAGAAATTGGCTCTGGTGCGGCCACTTTCAAAGGATTGTCAGCTCCTTTGAGTTGAATTACTTGTATGGGAAATGCTTTGATAGTATCATCGACCTCAAATGGATATAGATCATTCGATCCCTTCCATTTGGTAGGACATGTATTCCCACTCTCGAGTTACACAATGTGTTTTTTCGCGCAAAGACGGAGGACACCGTATCAATGAGATTTTGAATGAGATGGCGGAGTGCCCAAAGATTCTTCTCGTCTTTGTGACCATGAGAATGTGAATGATATTGACATACTCCATCGAGAGTTAAACCGTCTTAAATGGGGATTGATTGGAGGTAGAAGGAGGTAATTCTTCCTTCATTGATCAACATTTGAAATATCTCCTCCATAGATTGGCCCAGATAGGTAAATTCCCTCTGATTGGCAAAATCTCGACGGGCTTTAGCATTTGCTCTCTTTACAACCTTATCCTCCATAGCTTCGCTTTTTGAAGGTGATGGTGGAGCATTCATAACAAAAGGAAGGAGATAATCATGTTCCTGGATGATTAATTGACGTGTGACTTGATGTTGGTGTGTCACCAGTTCTGCCAATTGCTTAATTTGTTTGCAAAGAGCTTTCATCTTTCGTTCCAAGCAAATTGGAACTTTTCATAATCCCATCTGTCAACACCGTCTTTGATGGTCTGGGATGATTCACCATTAAAAATGGAATTCTATCCAGTGCTCCAACTAATCATGTTGACCTCTTCTACTTTGTGTTGAGGAAGAAGGTTGTCTTGCACATGAGGTTGATCTAGTTTGGTGACCACAATCTCACCGTTGTCTATTAAATCTTGGAGTATCATGTCCAGGTGCTCCGGCATGATAATCACACTTTCGAGTAGCATTAAAACCCCTCCCATTAGGGTTGGTTGGTGGAAGAAGACGTGTGATTTTCTTCTGAGTAGTCAGAAGAACAAGAATATTCTCGAGCGAGTCCCCTAAGGGTGTGAATGTTCGAGGGTGCTTTACTTCTCCACTTTTAGGCAATGGAGGGTTTGAAGATTGTTCTTGGAAAGATGAGTAGTTTCTCCTCTGTATAGGCATGTAGTGATTGCCTTTCTAACCTTGTAGTATCAAGGAAACATCCTCCTCTTTCTTTTTATGGACCCTCCGGGGGTTGTTTCCATAAGATCCAGACTGGATGTGCTCAGCAACTGCTTTAAGAGCGAATAGGTCATGAATCTTATCAGACTTCAATCCCATCTCTGCCATCTCTCCGTGCTTGATCATTTCAGAGAATGATTTGCCAATACCAGCTAAAACTCTCTCATAGAAAGGAGCTTCCTGTATGTCTATGAAAGTCATGACCATTTCTGAATCTGTCATGGAAGGAATAACTTGAGCAGCAAGGCACCTTCACCTTTGAGCATACTCTCTGAAAGACTCATTAGACTGTTTCTTGACCTTGGTAATCTGGTACCGATCAGGAGCCATCTAAGATTGAAAACTGTATTGAGTGAGGAAGGCGTGAGCTAGATCTTCCCAGCTATGGATCTTTGAGTTGTCTAATCTGGTATACCATGAATGAGCTTCCCCAGTCAAACTCTTCTGGAACAGCTGCATTCTGAGCTTATCATTTTCCGCATAAGATCCAAGTTCTCCAATGAACACCTTCGAATGTGTATAAGGATCCCCTAATCCGTCATACTTTTCAAAATTAGGGGTTTTGAATTTCTTCGGATAATGAACACCAGGGAATATGCAAAGGTCAGTATATGAGACACTTCCATGTGTTCTAATCCCTTTGAGAGCACGGATAGTTTCCTCCATTTGGAGGACCTTCTTCCTGATATCACCGGAGTATGGATCTCCTTTGAGATGGGCGTTTTTAGGGTCTTTGTTTGTAGTATCCAACTGAGGTTCTAGAATTGTTTTTTCCAAACCTTGAGCTCCTCCTTGTGAAGAGGATTCTGTATGTGTAGGCATCTTTGTACCCTAAGTAGATTGATGCAGTTATTTAAGCAGAACAACCAGATCTGTGATTTGTTTACTCAATCCATCAAATTCTTCTCGAGAAACAGGATTAGACTAATCAAAAGAAGACATGTTTGGCTGTAGGCTCGTGGTCTTTTTGGATTTTGAGTGGGTAACATGCCCAATGATTTCCCTACAAAAAACTTATGTAGTTTAGTCTTAGGTATAATGTAAATGTTATCATAATGTGTCCGTTTTAGGAATATTGTCCTGCAAAAACGAATGTTAATTGATAACATGTATGCACAAATAATCTTCATATTTTCCATTACATAAAGATGAACATGTAATAAAATTACAAGTAAATGCTTTTACAAGTAATTGAAAACGGAAAGCATGAAGAGATTTTTCTCTGCGTTTGGTTTATCAGAGGTTGACCTATCTTAGGGTTACTCTTGCAGCTTTTTGGCATGAAGGTTCCCAGATCATCGCAATCTACTTGACGGGAAGTTAATCCGGTCTTTCAACTGGAGCGAATCTGGGTGGTGCCTTTCCTGAGCCTCGTTGGAATTAGTCTTCCTACGAGTCCAGTAATCAAACACCGACAAGATAGCCTCCTGGTGGAGGAATCACACAACATACATTCACATACAACGTGTCTCACCGTTTATGGAAATGATGACATGTGCGAAGCACTAATATCACAGATAGATATAGTATAATGCAGTAAGTAAAATGCATTCGCACACATTCATCATAAATGTAAATGCAACATTCACACACAAGCATATAACAGTTTTGAAAAGCTTGTAATAGCGACTTAAGCCCTCTTCTCGAATCCCAGTGAGTCGCCACCATCGACGCCGACGGGATTTTTATTTGTCCCTTTCCATTACTTGTTCTTTGGTGTTCTCAAGTTAATGTGAGATTTGTTTGAAAAAACAAGTGAAAAAGGTCCGACATGTATAATGTCGACGATTTAACTTTAAGAGTCGTCAGTTGGTGTTTTTAACTGGATGCACCAACGCAACCGAAAAGGTTTGCACATTGATCCAGTGATATGACACTGCTAAACGGGTCTGTGAAACCTAGATTCATTTGGGTTCTGGGGCTTGATTATACGGAGGGAAGGTGTTAGGCACCCCCTGACATCCGTGTTGCCACGGTGACTGCCACTTTTCAAGAAACTGTTATATGAATATGTGTGTGTGTGTGTGGATCAATGTGCAATTATTTGAAAGCAGTGTGAGGCCTCATTCACACCTATATACAAAGGGTTTGAATTTATAGAAAAATTTAGTTTTAAGCAAGATATAGCAATGAAGTTTTGTAAAAGAGGTTTTTCAAACCCTGTGCTCAATATGAATTGAGACCTTTTCATACTTCCATTTTATTATTAATTGTTCGGCTTGTTTGCTTTTATTTTTGAGATGCGAAGCATCTTCGAGAAATATAATATCAAGAAGATCTTCAACTCTCCTCATGGGCATGACAACCATCCAAGGAAATTCAGACACCGTAAATAATGTACAAGTTGCTTATAGTTGAAAAAAATGTTCATCACGGGAACCGAATCTAGATTCAGTAGATTGAATCTGTGATCACATGATTCCTAGGCTTACATGATACCGCATTTTGTATGGAAAGCAGTAAGCAGTTATATATATAAAAGCTGTAAATATATATATATAGACATGATCAACCGCCACGAAGCAACTCCATGGGGGATCAGAAAAGTAAATAAAGCAATAAATGCGATCAACCGCCACGAAGTAAACTTCAGGCGGGACTAAATGTAAATAAAGCAGTAAAAGGCCTCGAAGTAAACTCCAAGCCTAACAAATATATATATATATATATATATATATATATATATATATATATATATATATATACATATAAAAGCGATACGCCTCAGATATAAAATCAAGGCTCATCAGATATGTCTGACAAAAGTTATATATATAAGTATATATATATATATATATATATATATATATAGAGAGAGAGAGAGAGAGAATAGTGTAGAATAGTGTGTGCAAAGATGAAGAGAAAAGCTTTATAGAGTGTGAGAAGGCTTACAGTGGGTTGCCAATGCAGACTTCTATGACTCTATATGGATAAACACTTAGCTTCCGCCGATAAATGTATAGCTATATGTGAGCTAACAGGTGTTTAAAAAGACCAAGTACTCAATCTGGGTGTGTACAGAGCAAATTTAACAGGGCTTCATCGCCTTTTTATTTTTTCAAATGGCCACCCCAAGCCCTCTATTTATAGAGGGTGGAGCCGCAGGTGTACCTGTGGCAGCCGCTGATGCACTTGCGGCTGGCCGGGGTGCCCCATCTTCTGCGCGTTCTGTCATCTCGAAGTACATGCACTCGTGCACTGTAATATCTGCTCAAACTTGCAGAACTTCAATTTGAGCATCCGAACGAGGTATATAAGACCTTCTTCGGGCTGCTTGTGTTGAGAGTTACACAATGACATAGATTAGAGGGTGTACGAAGTCAGGAAGAGGGGACTATGCTGATGAGTAGGTTTTTAAACTATGAATCGTGTTCAGTTGGAGTGTTTCTGTGTTTGTTTTTATGCATTTTTATTTTACTGTTGATGGTTTTTTCGTTTAATGTAGGAAAAACAGAGGCATCTCGCGTGTGGAAGCATTTGAGGCTGTGTTGAGAAAAATTGGAAGCTACTGATGGTCTAAGATCGTGTGGAGCGCACTGAGTCTTGGCTGAAATGGGCGACCCTCTTCTTATATAGCGATGATTGCGTCGTCAAGCTAAGTTGACCGCATATAGTCCCGATTCATCTACTACTACTCTAGCTACCGATCGCGCTTCTGAGATATTAGGATGGCGCGGGTTGCTACCGGAAGTGCGTTCTTTGGTTTTAAAGAGAGGTTAGCTGGCGGTATTTGGAGAGAATTGGAATTATTTTATGTTGTTTTAGATAGGAAGTGGAGGGGAGCTAGGAGAGTATCTAGACAAGTGATGGTCTACAAGTAGAAAGAGAAAGAGGGATAAAAGAGATACACACTTTTGAATGAAGAACAACATTGGAGATGTTGTGAGATGTTCATCCCTCACAACATCTCTTGTTGTGACATAAAAATTGAGTGGAAAAGATGAGAATTGAGTAAAAGGTGGGGGGTTTCGAATTGTTTTGGTAGCAAAGCATCATCAACAAAACAAGTTTGGGGGAGTCACACATTCCGCCCACCACCTGTTTGAGAGAAATACAGAACCAGATTTTTGTGTCAACAAATTGGAAGAAACATGTCTTCACACAAACGACAAAGGGCATCAACCTCTTCAACTCGCCCAACATATTACCATTCAAGATTTGTTAGCGAGAAGGCAGCAGAGAGATTCACTACATCCATTGACAAGAAAAAATTGGTGCTAGAACGAGGATTGAAACCAAATGCGAATTTGGACGGTGATATGGCATTGCAAATTGTAGAACGCAACGGGTTTCACCTAGTAGAGCAACCACTTCAAGCGGCAATCAACATAGTTAAGGAGTTTTATGCGAATGCAATTGAACATGTCAATCATGTTGTCATGGTTCGGGGAAAATCGGTAGCATTTCATGCTGAAGCTATCAACGAATATTTTGGGTTGGAAACGCCACAAGAGGACCGGTATGAAGATGGGTTGCCTGAGATAGATGAGTTGATTGCCCGACTATGCAAACCAGGAACAAAATGGACGATTAAAGCTGGAACGAACGAAAAGATAAGTTTTCCCCACGCAGCACTGAGTCGATATGGAAAAGCATGGCATGCGTTCATTTGTGCTCGATTAATGCTCACGCGCCATCTAACTGAGGTTACTAAAGCACGGGACCGATTATTGTATGGAATTGTTCACCACCACTATCTTGTGAATAATTCAATTGCTTTCTACAATGTTGATGTGGGGGAATGTATTCAAGAATCCATTGATCGAGCACTATGGGGGAGTACCACAGGCGGGCTACTGCACGGGTTTCTAATTACCGATTTATGTCGAAAGGCTGGGGTGCAGTGGCAACCTAATGAGCCAATTCAACAACCAACATCCATAATTGACCATGCAACTATTCAGAGGTATACAGCTTGGGATGGAGCACAGTCCCACCCGCATAGTGAAGGTTACATCATGATCCGCTAACCATCATCCTCGGCTAGTGAAGAACTGGCTCATGAAGAACCAGTTAGTGAGGAATCCGCTCGCGAGGAACAAGCACGGGTCCCAAGGAATCAATTCATGTGGTTGGCTGAGCGGCAAGATTTAATGCATCAGTACAATGCAAATGCATTCAACACTCTTGCTGAGGCGTTTGCTCGTTGTAATCCTAATGCTCAGCCAATCGTTATGCCTACTCCTCCTATCCTGCCAATATATCCTCCTTCGAACGATGACACGTAGTAATGCATTTTCAAGGAAGTCCTCAATTTTTCTATTTTTGAGCATATTTGAAGTAATGAGGGCATTCCTTAATTTAATTTTGGGGGATTTGTTTTTCTGCATTTGCATGATAGATAGTTTTTAGTTTTCATTTGCATGAATCCAGTTTTAGATTAGTTTTCTTCATGTGTCTTATTTATTATGAAAAAAAATAAAAATTTGCATGAATCTCGTGGATAGTTGGGATATGTTGCTGTTTTTCAGGGCCAATGATGAGGTTGGAATTTGGAGAAAATGTGCGATACTTAGTAAGGGAACTTTGAAGTAATTTTGAGTTATAAGTTGAATCTTTCTACTATTGAAACTAGTGTAAAAGGATTGCACGAACATACCAACTTGTAGATTGATTGCGTTAAATTGATTCACAATAGAGCTCTAAAAGGCATCACTAGTTTAAATGTGAGAATGATAAAAATAAGTAGTGATGGCTATTGTTTGACAAAAACCTAAGTTTGGGAGAATATTTGGGGTATATAAGCCTGTAATATTATCTAAAAAAAAGAATAAAACGGGAAATAAGAGCAAAATGCCCCCGTGAATGATAAGTGAGGCATAAATACCCCAGATTGACCCTTTATGATGGTTTGTGTCTAGCTTTGGTTGGATCGAGCTTGTTTTTGGATTTCTTATATTCACTCTGTTAATGCCTTAGAAGAGGTGTGTTATGTTTTAAATTTGATATTATGTCAATCTATGATGTTGGTACACACACACACTATAGTAGTGATATCAGTTTGAGATTCAATGGTTGGCTAGAAATTGTGGATTGGTTTTGTTATGAGGTATTGTTGTATTTATTTGATTTCTCTGAGGCCTTGTCAGTGATCTATTGTTACCAACTTAATATTGGATTCAATATTAGGTTTAGTTGCATTGCATTGCATGACATTGTGTTTACTTGAGGACAAACAACATTTAAGTTTGGGGGATTTTGATGAGTAGGTTTTTAAACTATGAATCGTGTTCAGTTGGAGTGTTTCTGTGTTTGTTTTTATGCATTTTATATATCATTGATGGTTTTTTCGTTTAATGTAGGAAAAACAGAGGCATCTCGCGTGTGGAAGCATTTGAGGCTGTGTTGAGAAAAATTGGAAGCTTTCGATGGTTTAATATTTGTCATTATTGTGTGGGAGCGTTGAGTCTTACTGGAAATGGGCGACCCATCATTGTCAGTAGTCCTGATCACTACGGCTAAGCATTGATCACATACTATGGAAGGCTAGGATGGCGCTGATCGCTACCGGTGCATTCTTTGGTTTTAAAGAGAGGTTAGCTTGTAGTATTTGGAGAGAATTGGGATTGTTTTAAGTTGTTTTGGATAGGAAGTGGAGGGGAGCTAGGAGAGTATCTAGACAAGTGATGGTCTACAAGTAGAAAGAGAAAGAGGGATAAAACAGATACACACTTTTGAAAGAAGAACAACATTGGAGATCAAGCTTGGAGGTCTAGAGAAGAAGGAATAACTTCACGAAAATTGCAGGAATTGAATTTAGAGAAGGGTGGTGTTTATTATTCTTCTTTAATTTTTATTATCTGTAATTGGGTTGATGTCTCCTTTTATTTATTCAGTAGTTAATTTATTTATTATGAACTAATTATCTTTTTAGGTGATTGATGGATCTTTGAGTGGAACAATGGTTAATTAGTTTTAATTCTCAGTTTAATGAAATATTCAACAGTTTATCTATATTGATTTGTGCTTGAATTTGTGAATTGCCTGATCAACAATTCTTTGTGGATTTGAATGGATTCGAGAGAAGATGTTTAAATCTAGACTTAATTGATATAGCATGTGTTCATGAGTTTTGTGAATAGCAGAATTGTGATGAATGTTAAGGTAGAGATATGCTTGACATCGCATGTAATCGATAGAGAACTTAATCTTAAACTTCTTTTGATTTAATTTGCATAGAGATATTGTGAGTTAATTGATTGAAGTGTTTGGCTTAATTCTATCTTAATTGTGGCTTTGAGTTAATTTGGTATTAGTGCATTGAGAAGTGGCTAATGCTACAATCGTGTTCTTAATTAATAAACTGGAATATTGAGTTGAATTGAGGAATAAGTGAATTAATCTGAGTGAAGCTTAGAGTGAAATCATGAGCCTAAATCTCCAAGTATTGTTTGAAAATTGAGTTTTATCTTTGTGGGTTATTAGTGATAGCTAGAGTATTAATTGTTAAGATATTCTCATCATTTAATATAGTTTAATAAAATTTGGATTAGTTAAAGATTGATAGTTGTAAGCTTGAGTTCTTGCTAGTTGTCTCTGAGGGAACGATACTTCACTTATCACTTTATTACTTGTTGACCACGTATATTTGCGTGTTGTGCGTAATTAGATTTTACCCAACAAGTTTTTGGCGCCGGTGCCGAGGATATACTAGCATAGATCTTAATTTATTACAATATCAGTTAAATTAATTCAGTTTTACTTAAACAATTTTTTTTTTCGTTTGTTATCTTATTTCAGGTGATTGAAGCAGTTTATGCAAACTCGGTCCAAAAATCCTGACTTTCTTCCTTTGGAGGACGACATCCAGAAAAGATTTCAAAGATTGAGTAAGTTGATTAAGGAAACGAGACAGGAATTTGAAACACCTGAAAAAGAAGAGGAAATGGCAGCCGAAGATCACAAAGCACTAACGGACTTCGCCACACCAAAGGTGACTAAACTGCAGTCAAGCATCACGAGGCCCACAATAGCTGCAAATACGTTTGAAATTAAGCCGGGAACAATTCAAATGATTCAGAATTCAGTTCAGTTTAGGGGATTGGCGAATAACGATCCAAACGAGCATCTGGTCAATTTCCTTGAGATATGCGACACCTTTCGGTATAATGGAGTGTCAGATGATGCAGTAAGACTTCGCTTGTTCCATTTCACCTTACGAGGTGAGGCGAAGAGTTGGCTACACTCTCTACCATCCGGATCTATAACTACGTGGGAAGACCTAGCTCAGAAATTCCTCGCCAAATTTTTTCCACCTGCAAAAATGGCAAAAATGAGGAATGAGATAACGATGTTTGAACAGCAACACGGGGAGTCATTGTATGAGGCATGGGAAAGATATAAAGAATTACTTCAAAAATGTCCACATCATGGGTTGCCAAAATGGTTGCAATTGAACACATTTTATAATGGATTGAATGGGAACATAAGAACGAGCATTGATGCAGCTTCAGGTGGAGCATTTATGGCAAAGAGCTATGAGGAAGCGTATGATTTGATAGAGACTATGGTAGCTAACAATTACCAGTGGCCCACGGCAAGAATGAATCAAGCAAAGGTCGCAGGAGTGTTAGAAGTTGATGGAATGACAGCAATACAAGCACAGATTTTAGCACTCTCAAAGAAATTTGTTTCTATGGCAGGGGTGCAATTGCAACAAGCACAACAGGTACAGCAAGTGGCAATTATTTGTGAGTTGTGCGCGGGAGAACATTCTATAGACCAATGTGCAATTAATCCAGCCTCTATGCAATTTGTGGGTAGCTACAATAGAATTCCGCAAAACACTTATCAGAATACATACAACCAAGGGAATAGAAATCATCCAAATCTGTCGTGGAGTAATAATCAACAACAAGCTCCAAGGTCATCCTATTCCCCAGGATTTTAAACCCATCAACAACCAACCCAATACCAAGAAAGGAAATCAGATTTGGAGGAGTTGGTGACAAAATACATAACCAGCAATGAAGCAGCCATGAAAAATCAAGCAATGGCTATGAAAGCACAAGAAATGGCCATGAAATCACAAGAATCAGCAATCAAGAATTTAGAGAACCAGATAGGACAAATTGCATTTGGCATTGAATAATAGACCACAAGGAACACTACCCAGTGATACCGAAAGAAACCCAAAAGGTAATCACGAGCAATGTTAAGCTATTATACTGAGAAGTGGAAAACATCTTGAGGGGCAAGAACCAAAAACATCGGGTGTAAAAGAGGTTGAAACAGATATGGATAATGCAGAGAATGAGGCGAAGTAGGGGGCCGATAAACCAATGAAAACGAGCATCCCAGTGAGAGAACTAGTTAGCTATCCTCCCCCACCATTTCAGCACAGAATCCAAAAGCAAAAAGTAGACAAACAATTCGCAAAATTTTTGGAAGTTTTTAAGAAACTTCAAATTAATATGCCATTTACAGAAGCCCTGGAGCAGATGCCTATTTATGCCAAATTCATGAAAGGGATTCTATCGAGGAAAAAGAAGTTGGATGACTATGAGACAGTAGCATTAACCGAAGAGTGTAGTGCAGTGTTACAACGAAAATTGCCACCAAAGTTGAAAGACCCAGGCAGCTTCACCATTCCATGCATAATTGGGAATATGGCGTTCAACAAATGTCTGTGTGACTTGGGAGCAAGTGTGAATCTTATGCCGCTATCGGTCTACATAGAGTTGGGGTTGCCTGCACCCAATCCTACAAACATTTCTTTACAATTGGCAGATAGGTCAGTAACATATCCAAGAGGCATTGTGGAAGACATCCTAGTGAAGGTGGACAAATTCATATTCCCTGCAGACTTCATTATCTTAGATTATGAGGAAGACAAAAACATCCCAATCATTCTAGGGAGGCCTTTCTTGGCTACGGGTAGGACTCTCATCGATGTACAAAAAGGAGAACTGACTATGAGGGTTCAAGACCAGGAAATTAAATTTAATGTGTTTAAGGCCATGAAATTCCTAACGGATGGTGAAGAATGTTTTAGGATGGATCTTATTGACCACATAGTTGGCGAAGACATGAACAAGAGCTTGGAGAACGATCCATTGGTGACAACATTATTGGGAGATGAAGGACTCGACGATCCAGAAATTGGAGAATATTTGCAAGTATTGGACTCTCTGCCACGAGTGAGCAGATTCAAAACACCATTCGAAACATTGCACATGGAAGAGCGAACAATAGAGACGGCTCAATCCGATTATGAAAGAGGTAGTCAAGAAAGAAATTTTGAAGTGGTTAGACGCAGGTATCATCTACTCAATTTCAGATAGCAAGTGGGTTAGACCAGTTCAATGTGTGCCGAAAAAGGGAGGTATGACTGTGGTTCAAAACGAAAACAATGAGCTGATTCCAACAAGAACAGTGACTGGATGGAGAGTTTGCATGGACTACAGAAAATTGAATAAAGCAACTCGCAAAGATCATTTCCCTCTACCCTTCATCGATCAAATGCTGGACAGACTGGTGGGTCATGCATACTATTGCTTATTGGATGGCTACTCGGGGTATAATCAAATTGTCATCGCTCCTGAGGATCAAGAGAAGACAACATTTACGTGCCCATATGGTACGTTCGCATTCAGGAGAATGTCATTTGGACTGTGTAATGCACCTTCCACTTTCCAACGATGCATGATGGCCATCTTCTCAGATATAGTGGAAAAGAATGTGGAAGTCTTCATGGACGATTTCTCTGTCTATGGGGATAATTTTGACGCGTGCTTGGAAAATCTAGTAATGGTCTTACAGAGATGCATCAACATAAATATGGTACTTAATTGGGAGAAATGCCACTTTATGGTGGAAGAAGGCATAATTTTGGGACACAAAGTCTCGGTGCAAGGATTAGAGGTCGATAAAGCCAAGTTGGAAACAATTGAGAAATTGCCTCCGCTAAGTTCAATCAAGGGTATTAGAAGCTTTCTAGGACACGCAGGGTTCTATAGGAGGTTCATACAACATTTTTCAAAAATAGCAAAACCATTGTGTAGCCTCCTGGAGAAGGATTCAGTATTCAAGTTTGATGAGGAGTGTAAGTTGGCCTTCGAGTTGTTGAAGAAAAAGCTAACTACAACACCCATTATCGTCGCTCCGGATTGGAGCATGCCATTTGAATTAATGTGTGATGCAAGTGATTATGAAATCGGGGCTGTGTTGGGCCAACGCGGAAACAAGATATTCCATGCTATTTACTATGCAAGTAAAACACTCACAGAGACTCAATTAAACTACATAACAACAGAAAAAGAATTACTTGCAGTGGTGTACGCATTTGATAAATTTTGGGCCAACTTGATCGGAACAAGGGTGATAGTCTATACGGATCATGTGGCCATTCGGTGTTTGATTGCGAAAAAAGATGCAAAACCACATATTATCCAATGGATTCTCCTCCTACAAGAATTTGACTTATAGATCAAGGATAGAAAGGGGACAGAGAACCAAGTTGCTGATCATCTGTCAAGGCTGGAAAATCTTGACAAAGAGAAAGAGGATAAGTGTGTCATCAATGAGACCTTCCCAGATGAGCAATTATTCAGGATTCAGTCAAAAGTACCATGGTATGCAGACTTCGTCAATTATCTAGTCAGTAACATACTACCTCATGATCTTACACGATAGCAGAAAAAGAAGTTTCTGCACGATGTTAAATGGTATATGTGGGATGAGCCATACTTGTTCAAACAATGTGCAGACAAGATGATCCGAAGATGTGTGCCACACAGCGAAGTGAAGAACATCTTGCATGAATGTCACTCATCTACATATGGCGGGCATTATGGTAGTACAAGAACAGCAACAAAGGTGCTTCAATCAGGGTTTTAATTGCCAACGGTATTTAAAGACGCTCACCAATTTGTCAAAACATGCGATCGATGCCAAAGAGTGGGTAACATATCAAAAAGAAATGAAATGCCGTTACAAGCAATTTTAGAGGTCGAAATCTTCGATGTATGGGGCATTGACTTCATGGGACCATTCCCCTCGTCTCTTAGCAATCAATACATTTTACTCCCGGTGGATTATGTCTCTAAATGGGTGGAAGCCACAGCGCTACCATCGAACGTTGCTAAAGTGGTCCTAAGGTTTTTACAGAAAAATATCTTTACAAGGTTTGGAACACCGAGGGCCATAATAAGTGATGAGGGAAGTCATTTCTGCAACAAAGCTTTTACAGCTCTTCTGGCAAAATATGGGGTCAATCACAAAATAGCTACGGCTTATCATCCCCAAACCAATGGACAAGCAGAGGTGTCAAACAGGGAGGTCAAGAAAATAATGGAAAAAGTAGTCAACCCAAATCGTAAGGATTGGTCGCTTCGATTAGATGATGCACTTTGGGCATACCGGACTATATACAAGACTCCAATCAGCATGTCACCCTAGCAGCTATTGTATGGAAAAGCATGTCACCTTCCGGTTGAGCTACAACACAAGGCTTACTAGGCTATTCAAAAACTGAACTTCGATCAAGCAGCAGTGGGGGAAAAGCGATTACTACAGCTAAATGAGCTTGACGAATTCAGATTACAAGCTTACGAGAATGCACAATTATACAAGAAAAAGGTGAAAAAATGGCACGATCAGAAAATTAATAACCGAACTTTCATGCCAGGTCAAGCAGTGCTGCTGTTCAATTCTAAATTGAGATTGTTTCCAGGTAAACTTAAAATGCAATGGTCAGGACCATTCACCATAAAAATGGTTTTCCCACATGGTGCCGTGGAGTCAGATAGCGTAAACCCATTGAAACCTTCAAGGTCAATTCATCAAAGATTGAAGCACTACTGGGGTGAGGATGCAAATGTGGACACCATCAACATTACCCTCACAGACACGCAATAAAGCATGAGGGACTGTCGGGCTAGCGACATTAAACCAAGCGCTTCTTGGGAGGCAACCCAAGCTCTAAACTCTATCTCTTACTTACATTTAAATTTTTAGTTATAGCTTAGTCATTAGAATGTATACTTGGAGAGTAACAAAAATCTCTGTAATTGCAGGAACCCCGAGCTGGTATAGTCAAGCAACAACATTATCTAGCAAGAAGAACATATAAGACCTAGTACCGATCACACAGCAGCCACTACCGATCAAGGCTACCGATCGGGCTTCCTATACACCCACACGATCACATCACATAAAGAAGTACCGATCATCACGCCATCAACGCCGAACCCATCGCGAATCATGAAGACATCAACACCGATCGAGCCAACATATCAAGCACAACTAATACCGACTACGCTTGAGCGCCAGTGCACGACAAATATTATAGGGTCAAGAATTATTCTACCATCGTAGCAACATCCATACCGAAAGGCCACAAGAATTCATACCGACCGCGTCTTTATGATCCGGTTTTTGCAACTAAAGAGGTGTGGTTTAATTGAATAAGTCCATCTCTCCACCTCAATATTACATCAATGCCATTTCTCCACTTCTCCTAATTCTATTGCACTTCATCTTCCCCATAACTCCACATTAATTCATCTTTACACTCCTTCTCCTTTCCAAATTCCAAACCCACTACCCCTTGCAAGTTCCAACTCCCACCCACGTTGGTGTTCTATTGTCTATATGAAGCTCCTCCATCCTAGACATATTGATACTACAAAGCTCAAAAATCACAACCCAATCCTAAATCTAATACTACCCTTGCACAAATTGATACAAATTTGGACTTCTCTTCAAAGAGGTAAACCCAACTTATTAAAGGTATGATAATTCTCTTCATCCCTCACAACATCTCTTGTTGTGACATAAAAATTGAGTGGAAAAGATGAGAATTGAGTAAAAGGTGGTGGGTTTTGAATAGTTTTGGTAGCAAAGCATCATCAACAAAACAAGTTTGGGGGAGTCACACATTCCGCCCACCACCTATTTGAGAAAAATACAGAACCAGATTTTTGTGTCAACAAATTGGAAGAAACATGTCTTCACACAAACGACAAAGGGCATCAACCTCTTCAACTCGCCCAACATATTACCATTCAAGATTTGTTAGCGAGAAGGCAACAGAGAGATTCACTACATCCATTGACAAGAAAAAATTGGTGCTAGAACGAGGATTGAAACCAAATGCGAATTTGGATGATGATATGGCATTACAAATTGTAGAACGCAACGGGTTTCACCTAGTAGAGCAACCACTTCCAGCGGCAATCAACATAGTTAAGGTGTTTTATGCGAATGCAATTGAACATGTCAATCATGTTGTCATGGTTCGGGGAAAATCGGTAGCATTTCATGCTGAAGCTATCAACGAATATTTTGGGTTGGAAACGCCACAAGAGGACCGGTATGAAGATGGGTTGCCCGAGATAGATGAGTTGATTGCCCGACTATGCAAACCAGGAACAAAATGGACGATTAAAGCTGGAACAAACGAAAAGATAAGTTTTCCCCACGCAGCACTGAGTCGATATGGAAAAGCATGGCATGCGTTCATTTGTGCTCGATTAATGCTCACGCGCCATCTAACTGAGGTTACTAAAGCACGGGCCCGGTTATTCTATGGAATTGGTCTCCACCACTATGTTGTGAATAATTCAATTGCTTTCTACAATGTTGATGTGGGGGAATGTATTCAAAAATCCATTGATCGAGCACTATAGGGGAGTACCACAGGCGGGCTACTGCACGGGTTTCTAATTACCGATTTATGTCGAAAGGCTGGGGTGCAGTGGCAACCTAATGAGCCAATTCAACAACCAACATCCATAATTGACCATGCAACTATTCAGAGGTATACAGCTTGGGATGGATGGAGCACGTCCCCACCAAGATAGTGAAGGTTACATCATGATCCGCTAACCATCATCCTCGGCTAGTGAAGAACCGGCTCGAAGAACTGAGTTAGTGAGGAACCCGCTCGCGAGGAACAAGCATGGGTCCCAAGGAATCAATTCATGTGGTTGGCTGAGCGGCAAGATTTAATGCATCAGTACAATGCAAATGCATTCAACACGCTTGTTGAGGCGTTTGCTCGTTGTAATTCTAATGCTCAGCCAATCGTTATGCCTACTCCTCCTATCCTGCCAACATATCCTCCTTCGAACGATGACACGTAGTAATGCGTTTTCAAGGAAGTCCTCAATTTTTCTATTTTTGAGCATATTTGAAGTAATGAGGGCATTCCTTAATTTAATTTTGGGGGATTTGTTTTTCTGCATTTGCATGATAGATAGTTTTTAGTTTTCATTTGCATGAATCAAGTTTTAGATTAGTTTTCTTCATGTGTCTTATTTATTGTGAAAAAAAATAAAAATTTGCATGAATCTCGTGGATAGTTGGGATATGTTGCTGTTTTTCAGGGCCAATGATGAGGTTGGAATTTGGAGAAAATGTACGATACTTAGTAAGGGAACTTTAAAGTAATTTTGAGTTATAAGTTGAATCTTTCTACTATTGAAACTATTGTAAAAGGATTGCACGAACATACCAACTTGTAGATTGATTGCGTTAAATTGATTCACAATAGAGCTCTAAAAGGCATCACTAGTTTAAATGTGAGAATGATAAAAATAAGTAGTGATGGCTATTGTTAGACAAAAACCTAAGTTTGGGAGAATATTTGGGGTATATAAGCCTGTAATATTATCTAAAAAAAAGAATAAAACGGGAAATAAGAGCAAAATGCCCCCGTGAATGATAAGTGAGGCATAAATACCCCAGGTTGACCCTTTATGATGGTTTGTGTCTAGCTTTGGTTGGATCGAGCTTGTTTTTGGATTTCTTATATTCACTCTGTTAATACCTTAGAAGAGGTGTGTTATGTTTTAAATTTGATATTATGTCAATCTATGATGTTGGTACACACACACACACACACTATAGTGGTGATATCAGTTTGAGATTCAATGGTTGGCTATAAATTGTGGATTGGTTTTGTTATGAGGTATTGTTGTATTTATTTGATTTCTCTGAGGCCTTGTCAGTGATCTATTGTTACCAACTTAATATTGGATTCAATATTAGGTTTAGTTGCATTGCATTGCATGACATTGTGTTTACTTGAGGACAAACAACATTTAAGTTTGGGGGATTTTGATGAGTATGTTTTTAAACTATGAATCGTGTTCAGTTGGAGTGTTTCTGTGTTTGTTTTTATGCATTTTTATGCTACTGTTGATGGTTTTTTCGTTTAATGTAGGAAAAACAGAGGCATCTCGCGTGTGGAAGCATTTAAGGCTGTGTTGAGAAAAATTGGAAGCTACTGATGGTTTAGCGCTATTAGCGCTGTGTGGAGCGTTGAGTGCGCTGGAATTGGGCGACCTCATCAGCTGTATGTATGATCAAGACCGAGAAACTAGCTACCGATCACTATGCTGGAAGGCTAGGATGGCGCGATGCTATTTGGCAAAGGCTTTTCTTTGGTTTTAAAGAGAGGTTAGCTTGTAGTATTTGGAGAGAATTGGGATTGTTTTAAGTTGTTTTGGATAGGAAGTGGAGGGGAGCTAGGAGAGTATCTAGACAAGTGATGGTCTACAAGTAGAAAGAGAAAGAGGGATAAAACAGATACACACTTTTGAAAGAAGAACAACATTGGAGATCAAGCTTGGAGGTCTAGAGAAGAAGGAATAACTTCAAGAAAATTGCAGGAATTGAATTCAGAGAAGGGTGGTGTTTATTATTCTTCTTTAATTTTTATTATCTGTAATTGGGTTGATGTCTCCTTTTATTTATTCAGTAGTTAATTTATTTATTATGAACTAATTATCTTTTTAGGTGATCGAAGGATCTTTGTGTGGAACAATGGTTAATTAGTTTTAATTCTTAGTTTAATGAAATATTCAACAGTTTATCTATATTGTTTTGTGCATGAATTTGTGAATTGCATGATCAACAATTCTTTGTGGATTTGAATGGATTTGAGAGAAGATGTTTAAATCTAGACTTAATTGATATAGCATGTGTTCATGAGTTTTGTGAATAGAAGAATTGTGATGAATGTTAAGGTAGAGATATGCTTGACATCGCATGTAATCGATAGAGAACTTAATCTTAAACTTCTTTTCATTTAATTTGCATAGAGATGTTGTGAGTTAATTGATTGAAGTGTTTGGCTTAATTATATCTTAATTGTGGATTTGAGTTAATTTAGTATTAGTGCACTGAGAGGTGGCTAATGCTACAATCGTGTTCTTAATTAATAAACTGGAATATTGAGTTGAACTAAAGAATAAGTGAATTAATCTGAGTGAAGCTTAGAGTGAAATCATGAGCCTAAATCTCCAAGTATTGTTTGAAAATTGAGTTTTATCTTTATGGGTTATTAGTGATAGCTAGAGTATTAGTTGTTAAGATTTTCTCATCATTTATTCAATATAGTTTAATAAAATTTGGATTAGTTAAAGATTGATAGTTGTAAGCTTGAGTTCTTGCTAGTTGTCTCTGAGGGAACGATACTTCACTTATCACTTTATTACTTGTTGACCACGTATACTTGCGTGTTGTGCGTAATTAGATTTTACCCAACATATGCCAATGGTCTTCAAGCTTCAAATTGTATCCAGTGTGCTGCCACGCGTAATAGTCAATCGGGATTGGAACTCTTTAGTTCTTGTTGGACATTATTGTATATATGTATGTATGAAGCGTTGAGATGACGTGCAGGTGTTAGGGTGGCAAGATGACATTTGAATCCTCACCGGGGTTATCTACGGTTTGAGTTGAAAGCAGACGTTGCTCAGGGTTACATCTGAGATTGGACTGCTGCAATTGTTTGAATGCCGCAAGGTCATCTATAAGAGTGCATGTCTGCCGGTGTTAGCTCATGGTCTGAGGTATGAGTGCCTTGGCAGGAGGTCTGAGATTGAAGCTGATTGCATGCATTTGAAACAAGCATTTCTGGAGTTATCGCCGGAACTGCAACAACACTCCTTGGGGTTATCTCCAAGGATGAAACTCAGGGTTATCTCCGAGGTTGGAAATGATCCTTCCGGTGTGTGCTCTGGGGCTTTGAAACTGAACTTCTGGTAGTATCTGGAATGGATGTGAGCTGACCAACCTCTTAATGCTCCCAAATCCCATCATCTCTATGATCACTGACTCTAGCCCCATGGTAGAGTGTCCACCTCAAATCGTAGAGTCACCAAGCTTCACCATCCAAACCCAGGCCCCTCCATCAGATATTCCCTCCTCATCTAGAAATGAATGCTTCAATCTTGAACTTGCCCTCTACTCACTGCAAGATCAATTCAAGAGCACATCACCTCCCTCACAAATTCCAAATCTAAATGAAATCTTGTCTGAGCTATCCACAAAGGATGATTTCTCAGCAATGTCTGAGAAAGTAATCAAGGAACTCGACGAGAGTCTTGAAGATCGTACTGCACTTATACAGCTGAGATTGACATCAATGATCAATGCTGCAAACAATCTCCCAAGCTCTTTAAGCTCCGAGCTTTCTAAAACACTCAAAGAGATCATCAAAGAAATGCTTCAAAGCATAAAAGACAGGGACGATATTCACTTTCTCGCAGCTAAAAGGCATCAGGATGTTGTCTTGATATTACAAAAAACACAAGAATCTCAGAATAATCTGATGATATAGAGCATCAAAAGTCTTCAAATTACAGTCAAAGAGTTTCAAGACTTCTCCATGGGTCAAATGAAGCAGACTAAGACTGTCCTCGACATTCTTCAACGATGAGAAACTCGTTCTGATGCTTTGATCAAAGAGAATGTGAGGACATTGCTCAAACTCAGAGTCAACTCAATGAGCTTGTCCAAGAAGTCACTCGCCTCTCAAAAGACATTCGAACCCTTGATGCTGACATAAAGGGGGAGAATAAAGGGCAAGGAGATCAGGGAGGCAAGGGCAGAGGCAGAGGATAATTCCAATCAAGGGCAAGGCAAATCACTCAGCAGACTCCACGATCCAGCCATCAGACTCAACGATCTGATCAGCAGGAAATTTTAATGGCTCAACCATTAAGGAGTCAAGGGCCAACTACCAGCTCTCATGTGGTGACAACAACAGGCCTAAGAATGCCAATTGGAGATCCTGCATTCATGAATAGGCATGATCACAATCCTAGACTAAGCCCAAGTGAGCTGGAAGATTTGGCCAGAAGAGATGAAGCAAGCAGAAAGAGGAGAGCTGAGGAATATGCAAATCCTCCAAGAAGCAAAAGGCCAAAGAAATAGAGATAAGTTGAATTTCAAGTTGTATTGATGTAGTCAATCTTAAATGTAATATCTGTCTCCATACATCAATAAATTCATGCTTATTCTCTAGAAATTTCAGCTGCTCACTGAAATACTAAGTCATGTTTACTTTACTACAACTGCATATAAAATTTAATAATCATGACAACAAATCTCCTTGGTTATGCCAACATCAAATAGGGGGAGATTGTTGGAAGAATGCATATTGTGATTTGATGTTTTATAAAAATACTCATGATTATGTAAAGTCCTTCAAAGAATATATGTACAAGGACTTAGTGATAGATCAAAATTGTTAGGTTGATCTTAGCCTTTAATGATCACTTGTATAGATAAAGAGATCAAATTTGTTAGGTTGATCTATGGCTAGAAAGAAATAGATAGGCTCGTAGTCTATCCAGCTGATCAACAGAATGTAGAAGCTAAGGCAAGATCGTAGTGCTGAGATGATTGTAGTGTATCTGCCTTGAAGGGCCTCTCCAGGAATCGTAGAGTGGTCTAGACGTTTGCCGAAGCTAACTCAGAGATCATAGTGTGCTCTCAAAAACACAGAGTCTACAAGACGAGCAAGTGAAGATCGTAGTGTGCAAATCTTTGTGAGAAATAGTAGTGATCTCTTAAGAACAAGCACCAATATGACAAGACACTACGATATGGATAGTACAGTGTCATCTGCTTTGTGTCAGAAACATCAAGCCCTATCGTTCATTTGAAGATAGACTCCAACAAATATGGAATGGGTTTTGAACGTTGAAGCTCTCACCAGTCCCAAATGGTCAAAAGGTTATCCTAGTATTTGTCAAAAAAAACGGATTCAAGAAGCTAAGAAAAGGACCATTGGGCAGAGGAAAACACCTTTTGAGGTGTTAGGTGAGAAAGCAGTCTGCTGTGTCAGTGGGCCAGAGTGTAATTCAGAAGATGCGCAAAAAAGTCTCCATCAATGCTCAGAAATGTCAAACGCATTTAATGGCTCATCAGATGACTTCAATGGATAGATTTCAAGATCACATATATACAAATCAAAGACTGATGAGAAGAGTAGACAAGCATTGACCAAAAACGCACAAGAACACTCAATGCTCAACACTACGATCTGAGAAAAATGGAAAGCTTGCTCAGCTACTCAGTTCTTTCGAACTAGCGCTTAATAGCAACTGAGTAGCATCAATGACGATCTAAACAACATTTCAATCAATTGAAGTAAGAGAACCAAGTCTGCAGGACTTGAAGAGTTCTAAGTGAACTGTGAGAAACCAAGTCTGCTGGACTTGAAGAGTTCAAGAGTGAACTAAGAAGTACCTAGATCACCGGGTCTAGAAGGAATCAGAGATACAAGAAGTGTAACGTAGACATCCTTAGTGGATTTCCTACCAAGGAGTAGAAGAGTGGATTAGAGCGTTAAGCTCCGAACACTTAAAATTGTTGTGTTCATTATAACTGCTATAATCGCTATATCTCCTATAACTGTCATAACTGCCTCACTCTCATTAACTCAAGATATCTAATAGAAGGCGTATTAAATACTCATTCTCATTGCATGCAATCGATTATCATCATCCTAAATAAATTAAAAGAAAAAGTTTTAATTATCTATTCACCCCCCCCCCCCATCTAGATGTCTGTCGTGCCTCTGGGAACTAACAATTGGTATCAAAGTAGGTTCTGTAATATAGCCTACAAAGCTTGAGTAGATCCAATGGCACACTTACCAAGCGAATCAAAGACTGGAGGAGGCAGCAAGCCACCAATGTGCAACAAAGAAAAATTTGCTAACTGGAAGGTTATGATGCAAGCTTTTATAGATGCAATAGATGAAGATCTATTTGAAACTATTCAGAATGGGCCCTATGTTCCTACAAAGCTTGCACCAACTACAGATGACCCAAACATAGAATAGATCAAGGTTAAGGAAGAATGGACAGAGAACGAGAAGAGAGCTGTCCAGCTCGACAAAAAGGCCAAAAACAACTTGTTCCAATCTTTAGAAGATTATCTGTTTGAAAACGTGGTCAACAGCAAAACAGCAAAGGAGGTTTGGGAAGCACTTCTTATTATGCATGAAGGAACAGAAGAAGTTAGAGAAAACAAACAATCTCTTTTGACTCAACAATATGAGATGTTCGCTCATGTTCAAGGAGAAAATGTTACTGCCACTTACGAAAGATTTAATATACTGCTCAACTCTGTACGAGCCTATGGAAAGGTCTATCCAAATAAAGATTTTATCATAAAGTTCATGAGAGCTTTACCAAGCAAGTGGGATGCCAAAACCACTACCATCAGAGAATCAAAGAATCTACATGAAATGATTGTTCAACAGTTATATGGCAACCTCCTCACGCATTGGCCGGAGTCGACATGACGAAAGCGTAAACGTTGTCTGAAGGAAGAAAGAAGGATAAAGATGTCGCCCTTAAAGCAACAGATAACGCCTCCAAAATTAGCACTGAAGTTGATTCTGACTACGATGAAGATGATGATGAGGACCTTGCAATGCTAGTGAAAAGACTAAGAAGGTTCATTCAACGAGGCAAAACCAACAAACCGAAGAAAGTCAGCAACTATAGTAGCCAGGAAAAAATAAATGGCCTATACTACAATTGCAAGAAACCAGGCCACTTCATTGCCAACTCCAACAAACCTCTTAGAGAAGAACTCAAAAAGAAGACACGTGCAAAGAAGGAATACAAAGGCAACAAAAGGCCAGTAAAGAAAGATAAAGTTCTTGTAGCTGGAGGATCGTGGAGTGACTTAGACAATGACTCGACTCCTGAATCTGGAGATGATGAAGATCCTCAAACAGCAAATCTCTACTTAATGGCCAAAAAACGCAAGGGACAAACAGAACTCCAACATACATGAAGTAAGTATCGATGAGGTATTTGACTTTAACTCTCCTGATGTAGATATCGATGATCATAGAACTGCATTACATGGTATAACATCTGATCTACACTAATACATGAAGTGGTTTAGAGTTTTGTCTAAGGATTATTCACTTCTTCAAAAGGAGAAAGAAAAGGTTCAAGAAGAACTGGAAACAGCCCTTCTCAGTACTAATTCTTTCTCTGAGCTTGAAGCTGAGAATACGCTCTTGAGACAAACAAATGAGCTCAGTACAAAAAGAGAGTCTAGTCTAACCTCAAAAATTGAGGATCTAGAAAAGACTATCTCTACATGGAATAAATCTTCTTCATCCATGGACTCTTTAATCTCTAATCAGAGAAGCGTCTCTGATATAACAGGGCTAGGCTTTGGGGGATCTATCTCAAAGTCATGTGTGGAAAAAGCAAAGGATGTTAACACTAGTAATGCCTAAGGTTTTAGTAGAGACATTATATTTGTGAAATCCTCACAGAGGGGTGAGCCTGTCAAACCCTGCTCTGCTGATTCAATCCATATTCCTAGGAGCAAGGGATCTCATGCTAGTCTAGGTTTCAGAAAAGAGAAGAGTAACCTAGCTCCTACTCACCAACCTCGAAGGATCATAGAGTTCAATGAGATTAACTCGACGAACCAACCTAGAAGGTACAATAGAAGTAGGACATACTCTTCACAAACCATGAAACATGAGAACTCATGGAAGAAGGAATATCAGCCCAACAGGAAGATGACCAATATCCCACATAAGTCCAAATGGAGGAAGAGCTTTAACACACACACAAACATGCATCATATCAAATGTTTTGTGTGCTACACTACTGGTCACAAGGTTGCAAAATGTTACTACAATATGAGACCCAAAATCAAGCAGATTTGGGTCCCCAAGAGCACTAACAATGTAGGACCCATGCAAGTATGGGTACCAAAATGAAGGCTTAATATTTTTTCAGGAAAAGAACTCCACGATCACCACCTGGTACTTGGACAGTGGATGCTCAAGGCACATGACAAGGAACAAAGCCCTTCTTTCTAACTACATAGAGAAGGAGGTCCCCTCGGTCATCTTTGGAGATAATGGCTATGGCAAGACAAGAGGCTATGGCTCAGTAGGAAACGGTGCAGTATCCTTTAGCAAAGTGGCCTATGTGGAAGGACTACAACACAACCTTCTAAGCATTAGCCAACTCTGCGACAAGGGTCATCAAGTAACTTTCCTTACAACCAATGTCAAGTTCGAGACCTGAAGGCATCTGCAGTAAAGGTAACCGGGATAAGAGAAAGAAATGTCTACACAGTAAATCTTGAACAACTAAGCTCCGACGAGACAATATGCTTTCTGGCTAAAGCATCTGAAGAAATGAGCTGGCTATGCCATCGAAGATTATCTCATCTCAACTTCAAAAGTATGTCCAAATTAGTTTCAAAAGATCTAGTTGGAGACCTACCTAAGCTCAACTTCATTAAAGAAAGGCCTTGCAATGCTTGTCAAGTTGGGAAGCAGACCAGAAGCACATTCAAGAGAAAAACTATCAACTCAATTGACAAGCCTCTGCAACTACTACACATAGATCTGTTTGGAACAATTCCAACAACAAGCCTTGGAGGAAAGAGATACTCTCTGGTCGTAGTCGATGACTTCACCAGATTTACATGGGTGTTCTTTCTAACCTCAAAAGATGAGACTAGCTCCCACCTGATCAAAATGTTCAAGCTTGTTATAAATGAGAAGGGAGAGAAGATCAAGGCTATAAGGAGTGATCATGGTAGAGAATTTGACTTCTCAGAAATGGACCAATTCTGCTCTGACAATGGCATCAGTCACAACTTCTCAGCTCCACGAACTCCTCAACAAAATAGAGTTGCTGAAAGAAAGAACAAAACATTAATAGAGGCTGGAAGGGCTCTACTAGCAGCAGCTCATCTACCGGAGTACTTCTGGGCAGAAGAGGTCAACACTGCATGTTATACTCAGAACAGATCACTTATACACTCTACGATTAAGAAGACTCCCTATGAACTGTGGAAAGGAAGAAAACCTAATGTCAGCAATTTTCAAACATTCGGGTGTGCATGCTACATTCTCAACAATGGAAAGCAATTCTTGACAAAGTTTCAACTAAAATCAGACGAAGGAATCTTTCTTGGATATGCCACAGACAGTAAGGCATACAGAGTATTCAACAAGAAGACACTAAGTGTTGAAGTCTCGATTCACATCATCTTTAATGAAATAGACTTAGACAAAACAATGCCTCAAGACACTGCGACTAACAGTTCAGACACTATGAACGAGGTCGTCGAGCCCAATACTACGATCGTAGTGCCTGATAATGAAATCATTGAGCAAGAGAATGAGATCGTAGAGAGGCCTATGCCAGACAATGAACCTCCACATTAAGAAGAAGAAATAGATCTTGAAGATCTGAGACAAGAAGGCATAAGAACTGATGTCCCAACAGGAAGTAGATGGGCAACAGATCACACTCAAGATTTAATCATTGGAGATCCAAATGCAAGTGTCAAAACCATAGTTGCTACTCAAAATGAATGCTTCTATCTAAGCTTCCTATCTCAAACAGAACCAAAGAAGATAAAGGATGCTATGGAAGACTCCAGCTGGACAGAGGCCATGCAAGAAGAACTTAATTAGTTCTTCCTTGGACTGCAAGTAAAGCAGACTGATGAAGGAATCTTCATCAACCAAGCCAAGTACATTAAAGACTTCCTTAAGAAGTATGGCATGGAGTCAGCCTCTCCCATGAAAACCCCAATTGCTCCTACAACCAAGCTCGACAAAGATGAAAAAGGTAAAAGTATTGATATAACTCAATACAGAGGTATGATAGGCTCGCTTTTATATCTTACTACCAGTAGACCAGATATAATGTTTGCAATATGCATATGTGCTAGATTTCAGGCTTGTCCTAAAGAATCTCATTTAACTGTTGTAAAGAGGATTTTTAGGTACCTCAAAGGTACACCCCACTTGGGGCTTTGGTATCCCAAGGAATCCTCATTTCAGCTAACAGGATACACAGATGCTGATTTTGCAAGCTGTAAAATATATTGAAAAAGTACCAGTGGCACTTGTCAACTACTAGGTAACAAACTTGTGTCCTGGTTTAGCAAGAAGCAAAACTTAGTATCTACCTCAACTACAGAAGCTGAGTACATTCCTGCTGGCAGTTGTTGTGCTTAGATCCTATGGATGAAAAATTAACTAGCAGATTATGGGTTTGAATTCAAATCCATACCTATTCATTGTGATAACACAAGTGCAATTGCTATAACTCATAATCCTGTTATGCATTCTAGGACTAAGCATATAGAAATAAGATATCACTTCATTAGGGATCATATACAAAATGAAAATATATCTTTACAATATATCCCTACTGAAAATCAACTTGCTGATGTTTTTACAAAACCTCTAGATGAATCCAGATTCAACAAACTGATAAGTGAGCTAGGCATGTTTAACTTACAAACCTAAAATATTATGCTCTAGTTTGTGCTAACCATACATTTAAGGGCTATGTCCGAAATCAAAGACATGATCATAGGAAGTCCACGATCGTAGAGCCAAGTGTCATAAAACTCAACGAATGTTGAACAGAATCAACGATCGTAGTACAGACTCAACGATAGCAGAGCTACATCAACAAAACCAAAGGAGCACCCTATGATGATCAAGCATAAATCAAAGCATTCTCTCTAATAAGTGCCTCAGGGACAAACCTAACCCTTGTTTCACTCAAGAGGTTGGCCCTTCCTGAGCTACCTTAAACCAAGAAGAATGCTAAACAAAAGGTTCATAATAAGAACTTGATCAGCCTCTACGATTGCTAGTCAGACTCAATGATCGCAGTTCAGACTCTATGTTTACAGCTCAGACATGACGACTGCTACACAAACTCAATTAAGGTAGAACAGACTCGACGATTCCAAGGACCATCTCAATGATCGTAGTCCCACTGAAGAGTATATTAGCCAAGAAGGAGTTAAGGGCAATTCAGTACAATCCCCCTCTGTCAAAATTCGTAGAGCCAATAAAAATTCGACACCTGTCCCACTAAGCAAAATAGAGAGAGGGAAGTTTCAAGTACAAATTAAAATCGTCTTTTTGAAATCTGAAGTTCAAAAGACCATCTCTCTCTCCTCTCTCAAGCGAAACCCTAAATCAAGAGTAAGCTCTGATCAGGTCTCACTTCCTACAAAGAAATCAATGGCAGCTTCCAGTGTTGTCTCTGGCTACAGACTCTGTTTTAACGAGTTTAAAATAGCTAAACCCCAATTTCACAAGACATTGTCACTACTGAAGAAGGCAGGTCTCAAAGAAGCCTTGGGTACGGGCACATTGATTTACCCAAAGCTGGTAAAAGAGTTCTATAATAACGGGGTGTTTGAAAGCAACACTCTCATGGCGAAAGTGAGGAACGTTCAAATCAGGCTAAAGGCTGAAGATATCAATCTAGCCCTAGGCCTGAAATCCGAAGGGTATCCTTCCTTAGATGGCATAGACTTCCATAAAGGTCTCAAGAAGATGCATCACAAGAAATAACCCTCTGTTAAAGGATACAAAAAGAAGGAGTTTCCACAAAGGTATGAGTTTCTAGCTGATATTGTTGGAAAATACATATGTTGTAAGAGCTCAAGTCATGACTCTATGAATGAAGTCCAACTCAAACTCATGACTGACATATGTTACAAAATGCAACTCAACTATTGGGCTCTATTACTTGAGTGGATTGGAAAATGGTTAATCAGCTCAAAGAAAACAAAGAGCTCACAGAAGATGCTCTACGGACGATTTATCAGTATTATCCTACAGACTGTTCTTGGTGACCTAATTGAGGATGATAAAGGAGAAGCCATAAATCCAAATCGTCGAATGACCCAACAGCTGTTTGAAAACTGGAAAAGAAATTCAGCTAAGAATGTGAAGATGATGTCTGAATCCAGTGGTCGAACTTGTGGGATAAAGGGAACAAGAGTGCCAGGAAATATGTCTGTTGTCAGAGAAACTGAGGAAGAAAAAGAAGAAGCTAGAAAGGAAGAACCCATTGCTTTAGTCAGAAAAAGCAAGGGTAAAAGAAAACTGAAAGCCAGAAGTACAGAAGAACCTCAGGGATCCACTACCAACAAGCCTGTAGATTCCTCAGATATTGAGACTCTAAGGATCCTAAGAAAAAAAGAACAGCAGGGTGAGGCAGAAGAAGATAAAACAACTATATCTCAGCTGTTGAAGATGAGTAAGATCAGCCACAAGAACAAAAAGCCATCAGTCTCTTCGATCGTAGAGTCTCTTCTGATCGAAGAGCCCAGACCAAACAAGGAAGCAGCTGCATCAAATATTTTGGTTGATCTGAAGGACAAAACTGAAGAAAGTCCCGAGGTGCATGTACGACCTAAAAAAGCCAAGAAGGAAACTGGTCAAGAAGTATATTCTTGTCAATGAGAAAGCTCTAAAGAGGGAAGATAAGGAACTGTCTGCTGAAAAGGAACTAGCTGAGGGGGAGACACCAAAAGATCTGATGATAGAAGATACTCCTGCTGAGGGGGAGATGCCTGAAGATCTCCTACCAGAGGATGCTCCAGTTGAGGGGGAGCTATTGACTTTTCAAAAGGATGATCAAGCTGAGGGGAAGGATCATGACACCTCCATAGCAGAAAAAGAGACTTCGGAGGAGATAATGAAGAACCAAAGGTAAGAACGCCATGAAGCCATTGACATAATGGAATACTCCAGTGACAACAGAGAAGAAGATGATGAGATTGAGATCATAGCTGTAGGCATTGATGGGCACAGAAGAGCCAACTATGAGTAACTATTTGCATATCTTCCTATGATGCCCTTCCACCGAGCTCAAATTCTGAACTATTGGGATCACATGTTCTGGAGTTTCAAAGAATATCCTGCTATCTCAGTACTAGCCAATGGATTCCCAGGGAAATTCAATTTTTCCAAGAACCTTCTCACCAACAGTTCTTCCTCAAAGAACAAACTTGAGGTACTATCTATCTCAACTCTTTTCAGAGTTAATCACCTTCCATCATCCTCATTTAATCAATTCTATGACTTCCCAGGATGGTTGGAAGTGATTCTTCATCAACTAAATAAATTTCCAGTTACAGGATCCCAAAATTCTGTAACTAAGGAACTAAATGTGAACAACCTCTTAATGCTCCCAAATCCCATCATCTCTACGATCACTGACTCTAGCCCCGTGGTAGAGTGTCCACCTCAAATCGTAGAGTCACCAAGCTTCACCATCCAAACCCAGGCCCCTTCATCAGATATTCCCTCCTCATCTAGAAAAGAATGCTTCAATCTTGAACTTGCCCTCTACTCACTGCAAGATCAATTAAAGAGCGCATCACCTCCCTCACAAATTCCAAATCTAAATGAAATCCTGTCAGAGCTATCCACAAAGGATGATTTGTCAGCAATGTCTAAGAAAGTAATCAAGGAACTCGACGAGAGTCTTGAAGATTATACTGCACTTATACAGCTGAGATTGACATCAATGATCAATGCTGCAAACAATCTCCCAAGCTCTCTAAGATCCGAGCTTTCTAAAACACTCAAAGAGATCATCAAAGAAATGCTTCAAAGCATAAAAGACAGGGACGATATTCACTTTTTCGCAGCTAAAAGGCATCAGGATGTTGTCTTGATATTACAGAAAACACAAGAATCTCAGAACAATCTGATGATACAGAGCATCAAAAGTCTTCAAACTACAGTCAAAGAGTTTTAAGACTTCTCCATGGGTCAAATGAAGCAGACTAAGACAGTCCTTGACATTCTTCAACGATGAGAAACTCGTTCTGATGCTTTGATCCAAGAGAATTGTGAGGACATTACTCAAACTCAGAGTCAACTCAACGAGCTTGTCCAAGGAGTCACTCACCTCTCAGAAGACATTCGAACCCTTGATGCTGACATAAAGGGGGAGAATAAAGGGCAATGAGATCAGGGAGGCAAGGGCAGAGGCAGAGGATAATTCCAATCAAGGGCAAGGCAAATCACTCAGCAGACTCCACGATCCAGCCATCAGACTCAACGATCTGATAAGCAAGAAATTTTAATGGCTCAACCATTAAGGAGTCAAGCGCCAACTACCAGCTCTCATGTGGTGACAACAATAGGCCTAAGAATGCCAATTGGAGATCCTGCATTCATGAATAGGCATGATCAAAATCCTAGACTAAGCCCAAGTGAGCTTAAAGATTTGGCCAGAAGAGATGAAGCAAGCAGAAAGAGGAGAGCTGAGGAATATGCAAATCCTTCAAGAAGCAAAAGGCCAAAGAAATAGAGATAAGTTGAATTTCAAGTTGTATTGATGTAGTCAATCTTAAATGTAATATCTGTCTCCATACATCAATAAATTCATGCTTATTCTCTAGAAATTTCAGCTGCTCGCTGAAATACTAAGTCATGTTTACTTTACTACAACTGCATATAAAATTTAATAATCATGACAACAAATCTCCTTGGTTATGCCAACATCAAATAAGGGGAGATTGTTAGAGGAATGCATATTGTGATTTGATGTTTTATGGAAATACTCATGATTATGTAAAGTCCTTCAAAGAATATATGTACAAGGACTTAGTGATAGATCAAAATTGTTAGGTTGATCTTAGCCTTTAATGTTCACTTGTATAGATAAAGAGATCAAATCTATTAGGTTGATCTATGGCTAGAAAGAAATAGATAGGCTCGTAGTCTATCCGGCTGATCAACAGAATGCAGAAGCTAAAGTAGGATCGTAGTGTTGAGATGGTCGTAGTGTATCTGCCTTGAAGGGACTCTCCAGGAATTGTAGAGTGGTCCAGACGTTTACCAAAGCTAACTCAGAGATCGTAGTGTGCTCTCAGAAACGCAGAGTCTGCAAGACGAGCAAGTGAAGATCGTAGTGTTCAAATCTTTGTGAGAAATCGTAGTGATCTCTTAAGAACAAGCACCAACATGACAAGACACTACGATATGCATAGTAGAGTGTCGTCTGCTTTGTGTCAGAAACATCAAGCCCTATCGTTCATTTGAAGATAGACTCCAACAAATATGGAATGGGTTTTGAACGTTGAAGCTCTCACTAGTCCCAACGGTACAAAAGATATCCTTAGTATTGATCAAAAGAAACGTATTCAAGAAGCTAAGAAAAGGACCATTGGGTAAAGGAAAACACCTTTTGAGGTGTTAGGTGAGAAAGCAGTCTGTTGTGTCATAGGGCCAGAGTGCAATTCAGAAGATGTGCAGAAAAGTCTCCATCAAAGCTCAAAAATGTCAAACGCATTTAATGGCTCATCAGATGACTTCAACGGATAGATTTCAAGATCACATATATACAGATCAAAGACTGGTGAGAAGAGTAGACAAGCATTGACCAAAAATATACAAGAACACTCAACGCTCAACTCTACGATATGAGAAAAAGGGAAAGCTTGCTCAACTACTTAGTTCTTTCGAACTAGTGCTTAATAGCAACTGAGTAGCATCAATCACGATCTAAACAACATTTCAATCAACTGAAGTAAGAGAACCAAGTCTATAGGACTTGAAGAGTTCTAAGTGAATAATGAGAAACCAAGTCTGCTGGACTTGAAGAGTTCAAGAGTGAACTAAGAAGTACCTAGACTGCTGGTCTATAAGGAATCTGTGAGATTCAAGAAGTGTAGCAGACATCCTTAGTGGATTTCCTACTCAAGGAGTTGAAGAGTGGATTAGGAGCTTTAAGTGCTCTGAACCACTTAAAATTGTTGTGTTCATTATAACTGCTATAACTGCTATATCTGTTATAACTGTCATAACTGTCATAACTGCCTCACTCTCATTAACTCAAGATATCTAACAAAAGGCGTATTAAATACTCATTTCGATGTGCATTAATTATCATCATCCTAAATAAGTTAAAAGAAAAAGTTTTAATTATCTATTCAACCCCCCCCCTTCTAGATATCTGTCGTGCCTCTGGGAACTAACATATTCTACTCACCCGGTGCGGGTGGCGCCATGAATGTATAGGCACCGCCGTAGGGCGCGTTGCACAAGGATGACACACTATTTAGACGGCGTGGGGCGCGCTTCTTAATGAAGAGACCCAGTGCAGGGCGCGCCGGTCGGATGGGTCAACTGCATATTTTGTTCTTTATATATGGAAGTTAAGTTTTAAATGGACTCATAATTTCCTTATGTAATAGAGTTAAGTTAGGAGTATTAAGAGGCAGTTATTCCTTAGTTTTAGAGATACTTGGGGCTGATAACCATTTGGGTACAAAAAGGAGTTTAGTTTTGATTCAAATTTTGAAGAGGTTTAGATTGGATAATTAACTTTGGTAAGGATTGGGATTGTATTTGGTTCAACTATGAAATAACTTATGTTAATTAGAAGACACACAGTTAATTATCAACAATCAATTACACTTTTGGAGCCCTAATTGAGAGAAGAACAATGGAGGAGCAAAGCAAGGAAGGATATTCACAAAGATTGCATAATTGAAGGCAAGGAAGGGTGGTGTATTACTATTCTTTTTCTTAAATTGAGTTCTTGTAATTTGGATGATGAATTCTTCACTTTATTTAGTTTTTAATTTATCTATGATGAACTAAATTACTTTTTAGGCTTGCAATGGATCTTTAGTGTTGAACAATGATCATCATGCCTTAATTTCAGTTTAATAATACTATCAATTTAGTTTATCTATTGTGATTTATACTTAATTTATGAATTACTTGATCACCAATTTTATGTGGATTTGTATGGATTCGAGAGATAATGTATGAATCTAGACCTAATCATAATAGCATGTGTTCTTGAATTATGTGTTTTAATGGAATCTTGATGAATGTTTAGGATAGAGATATACCTAACATTGCATGTAATCAATAAAGAACTTGTAATTTAAACATTCTTTGATTTTAATTCACATAGATATATAGTGAATTAGTTAATTAGGGTGTTTGGCTTAATTCTATCAAATTATGGATTTAAGTTAATATGGTGTTAGAGCATCGAGAGGTGGCTAATTCTACTTGAGTGTCCTTGATTAATAAACTGAGATAGTAAATTAAACTGAAAAAAGGTGTGATAATCATAATGAAAACTTAAAGTGAAATTGTAAGCCTAATTCTCCATTATCTCATTGAAAGTTCGGTTAATAATTTTGTGTTGATTTATTTTGATTTTTAGTTTATTAGTTTTTATAAATTATAATCATTAATTTAAGTAGTTTATTAAAATTGAAATAATATAAAATTGGTAATTGTTAGATTAAATTTCATACTAGTCTCTGTGGGAACGATACTTTTCTTATCATTATATTACTTGTTGACCACGTACACTTGCGTGTAGAGCGTATCTAGAATTTACCCAACATAAGGCAACAAACGTAATTCTTTGGTATGATAGATCCCAGTGGTTTGTCTGATTACCAGTTCGGAATCTCCAAAGATAATTAATCGTTTGACGCCCATGGATTGGGCTAGCTTCAACCCCATTATACAGCCTTCATACTAATCTGTGTTGTTGGTGTTGACAAACTACAATTTTATGGCAATGGGATACTGCTCTCCCAAAATAGATACCAAAACTGCTCCAGCTCCGGCACCTTCCATGTTTACATCTCCATCAAAATACATCCTCCATGATTGGGTTGTATTGTCATGATGGTGTTGCTGAATTGTTATTACCCCTTCATCGAGGAAATATGTTTCCAAGGGCTTGAAATTCCAGATGGCAATGCGGCCAGTTGATTTGTAATTCCTTGACCTTTGATAGACTTTTGGGTCACGTAGATGATGTCAAATTGTTGGAGGATCAACTACCATTTGGACAGTCAATAATTCAACATGGGTTTGCTGAACACGTACTTGAGAGGATCCATTTGGATATGAGATGGGTTATGTGACCATGGTGATAATGTTGTAATCTCATGGAAGCCCATGCTAATGCAAAGCAAGTCTTCTTAATCAAGGTATATTTGTGCTCACTGATGCTGAATCTTTTGTTGAGGTAATAGATAGCTCTTTCTTGGCATCTATCGTCTTTTTGTCCCAGTATGTAGCCCATGGCATTATCATTGATTGACAGGTACATAAATAGGGGAATGTCATCCTTGGGAGGTACCAAGACAGGAGCTTTGAATAATTGCTCTTTGATGGAGATGAAGGCTTTTTGACACTCTTCATTTCATTTCTTTGAGGAGTTATTCCTTAACAACTTGAAGATGGGCTCATAGGTTGCTGTGAGTTAGGAGATGAATCAGCTGATGAAGTTGATTCTTTCCAAAAATCCCCGTATTTCCCTCTCTGTCTAAGGTATGGGCATTTCAGTAATGGCTTGAATTTTTGCAGGATCTAGCTCAATGCCTTTGTGGCTCACTAAAATCCCAGCAACTTACCTGACTTGACGCCGAAGGCGCACTTGGCCGGATTTAGCTTCAAGTTATACTTGCGCAACTGGTTGAAGAGCTTCCTGAGATGGTCTATGTGGTCTTCTTTTGTTCGAGATTTAACAATGATGTCATCCACATAGACTTTTATATCTTTCTGCATTAAATCGTGAAAAAGAGCCATCATGGCTCGCTGATAGGTAGCTCCGGCATTGATGAGTGTTAGTGTAAAATCTAAATTAGGCACTACACGCAAGTATACGTGATCAACAAGTAATATGATGATAAGTAGATTATCATTCCCACAGAGAATTATTTAATGAGAATTACCAATTACTAACCTATGACAAATTTAATCTTATTTAAACATATGATTCAATATTTTTGAATTAAAATAATTAATTAAACTATTACTAACTATCCCTAGAATGAAACAAGATATTGAAGACTTGAGATTACAATTTCACCTATTGCTTTATTTAAATCAACACACTTCTTGTTAAGCCAAATTAATTATAATGGATTGTTAATCAAGAACACGAAAGTAAATATGACCATCTCTCAATGCACCATACTCATATCAAATCAAATCCACATATGATAGAATCAAATTGAACACCCTAATTAACTTATCCACTATATCTCTATGTGAATTACAATTAAAAGTATTTAAGTACGAGTTCTTATTAGACTACATACAATGCTTTGGTATATCTCTATCCTAGGCACAAATCATGAATTCCTACTCCATGTAGAACATAAAAATACATACTATTATGATCAGATCTAAACCCATAATCTGTTTCTCAAGTTCATATGGATTATCACAATAATTGCTAGCTAGGAAATTAAGCAATTAATTGCAAACCATAATAGACAATCCAAATACAGCTAATATGACCAACAAGGAAGTATATTAAAGTCAACTACACAATAAGATCCATAGTAATCTCAAAATATAGTGTAATTCATAACTGAACTAGAATCCATCATCCACAATTGATTAAGCATTAAAAGATACAAATAGATAAGAAATGAATTTAGAATTGAGATACGCAAGTCTGCATTCTCTTGCTTCCAATCTGTTTTCCCAATGATGATCACTAACTTCAATCTTCAGTTCTAGTTAATCTAGGTTCCTAATCTAAGAGAAGAATTAAAGATGAAAATAACAGAAGTTTATCCTATGAGGGATTTAATGGAGTTCTAGAACTAGTCTCTCCTATTACAAACTATAATTATGCCATATATATAATAATTCACGATTCCTTCATTGCCCACGAACAAGTGTGATTGGTCACATTAGTTAAAAAGTTAACTGCTGGAGTTTGGAGACTAGCGCAGCTGCGCTACCCACAAGGCTAAATGGGGCGCAGCTGCACTGGAGGAATTTTGGGTCAGGACCTAGCACAGCTGCGATGCACCCAATGCCTAATTGGGCTCAGCTGTGCCATGGACCAGAACATTCTTTCTGTTTTCTGCTTCTGCTGCTGCACTCCACATGCCATCACTTCATTGATTATTCCTTTTAGCATCCACACATTCACTTTAGCTTCAAAAGTCGTCAGGAAATTTCCCGAACATGCAATCTACAAAAGAAAACAAAAAATGCATTAAAAGCTACTAAAACATGTGAGTTAAAAACACAATTGAAGTTAATTGATATAAAGATAGGTATTTTTAAAACTACCTATCAAATACCCCCAAACTTAAATCGTTGCTTGTCCTCAAGTAACACAATGATATGCAATGCAAATGCAACTATCTACATGCCTATGAATCCAGTAGTCAAATAAAACAAAGTCTATTCATAAGGCCTTAGAGAAATCACAATAAACATGCGAGTACATCATACCAAGACAGATCAATAATTTCCCAATCAATCAACAAATCTTAACCTGTTATTACTAATATAGTGCGTGCATACTTAACAAGCATGTTAACTGACATGAAGTTAAACAAAACACATAATAGGCCTCTTTAGAGGACTTAAACATCTGAAAGTTAAGATAACCACAAATAAGCAAGATCCGACTAAAATCAAACAGTTACCAAATTCTAAGGTCAAAATGGGATACTTATGTTTATTTTTCACTTATGGGGGCTTTTTGCTCTTTTTTCCCATTTTTCACATTTTATTTTTCTCTCGGTTGTGCAATGTCTAGTCCTCTTAGGCTTTTCAATGCTACCCCTTAACGAGCTTTCAACCAATGACTCCCAAACTGTTTAAGCTTTAGGGCTCTAGGTATAGAGACATTCTTTCGGGCGTACTTACTCAAGTAACAAAGGCCACAGAACTAGACTAGCCACGGTGTTTGTTCATACTTTTTTTTTCTTATTTCTTTTCTTTTTTTAATATAGCTTATATATCCCATATTTCCCCCCCCCCAAACTTAGGTTCTTGTCTAATTTTAGCCATCTCTGCCTATTCATGAGTTCCTTTCATTCAAACTAACATTATCCTTAAGAATTCCATTATGTGTCAATTTAGACTCAAGTAGTCAAGATGATCGTATCTAAGGTGCTAACCTGATTATATCAGTTTCAAACAGATAAAGATATAATTCATGACAAAAAATTACATCAAAGTCTTAATAGTCAATACTATACTTGTCTAAGCAATTCTAGTTTCATCATTGGACAAAATAGACTTTAAACTATATAACAGCTGGAATTATGCAATTCATGAACTAAATGCAATATAAAAGCAATAAACTAACTAATATTTTTGTTATTTTTCAATTTTTTAGTTTTTTATAGCAAAATAAACTAACTGATCAACTTAATGAAACCTAAAACTAAACTAGAACACAAACATATTAAAACGCAGCTACATGAACTAAACTAAACTCAAAGTTAAACTACACATGCAACTTTATACTAACAATGCAACACAGCCAATACCGCCAAACTTAAAAGTAACAATGTCCTCATTGTAAGGTAAAGGCTTAAGAAACTTCCCTAGGTAAACTCGTCATCTCCATCCTCCTCTTGCTTAGGTGGTGTGTCTTGTGGTGGATATGGAGTAACAAACCCAAATGTAGGAAACTGAACTTGTGCTCCCAGCTGGCTAAACACGTCTAATAATACTCCAAAAAACTCCACATTAAAGGCCTTGAAGTTAGTATGCGTCGCATCAATCCTTCTCTGGAGGCGGCGTATCTCACGCTCCTGCCTGTCATAGTACCCTGAAGGTGCCCTTGTTGTCTATGGATCAGTGTTGGCCTCATCTTCTTCTTCATCACTGTCTGACTCATCTTCCGGCAGAATGAAACCCAAGCCCCGGGGATGAGACTCTAGACCATTCCAAATAGTGTACTTCTGTATGGTCGTGTGATCAATATCACACATTGGCAACTACAAAGCTTCATTGTCCCAGTCTACTCCCACAGCCACACATAGACGAGTAATGATGGATGTATGTAGGATTCCCCCCAGAAGTGCTTCCCCTCATGTATCTCAACATTGATTGATTAATGATGTCCCGATGTCAATTGCTTTCCCTTTTAGTATGCCATATAGTAATGTGGCTCTATCAGTAGTGACATCTGCATGATGGCTGGTAGGTATTATGCTGGCATATATGAAACTGTACCATGCCTTTTCATAACGACTGAGAGTGGTATGTGGGATGTGCACTTTTCTGTCCGTTCTTGCTTTGGTTGTCCACTTTGTTCCCGGTTTGCATAATTCCTTGACAAGCTTATCTAAATAAGTCTCAAACTGCTGAGATTCTGCCCAATTTGAGGCACCAGATGGGAGGGTGTCGACATGAAATAATTCGTTGATCGCTTACTAGGTGTAAAATACTTTCTTCCCTCGCACATATGCCATGTCATTCTTCGTTTCTCGAGCATTGGTATAGAACTATCTAACGATTGACATTGGGGCAACCACTGGCTTGGCTATCACTAATGTCCAGCCATGTGCAATGATTTGTTCCTTAAGCTTGCCATCTTCCCTTCTAGGTTTGAAACCCTTATCTTGCATGAATGATTTTCTTACCAAAACATCCAGATAATGGTGTTGGGCTGAGAGGTTTACAAACCTAGAGGTATCCAGTACATCTCTATTACTACCTTCACCCGCAGGATCACTGTTAGATGAAGGAGATAGGGTGTGAATCCTCTTGGGTGCCATGATTTGAGCAATGTGTTGATGATGGTACTGATAAGAGAAACCCTAACTTCTCTCTGAACTTTGGTTGAACAGGTTATGTGAAAAATTGAAAATGCCTTCTTAACTGTGCTCAGTTCGGGATTTGCTTAGGGAGAGATAAAATTAGGGTTTATGTTGGAGAGAGAGAGTGTTGGTGGATTTATATCTGAAGATTGGAGGCGTGTGGATTTGATTTAGTAGAGGAACAGTAGCAGTTGCGCTCTTGTGGATTTCAGTTTTGAGAGAGAGAGAAAGAGAGAGGGAGTCTGCTAGTTTAAAATGAAATTATGGTTATGTTATGTCCCGACTCCACTTTTTGTTCTATCACGAGGCGCAACTATATTGGTTTTAGCCTAGGTATGGGCGCAGCTACGCTGCCCTGATCCCAATCCTACTTAGGTTTTTCCACTTTTCTGTTGTGCAATGCGTTGACCAATCAAATTTTGCACCTGAGAATTAACATAAACATCCTATTAACCTAACTAAAGCAAACATCTACTACTAATAAAACTGTAAATAAGAATTAACAAAGAGAAAGAAAAATTTTATTGGATGGGTTGCCTCCTATCGAGCGCTTGATTTACAGTCTTTCAGGCTGACTTTGTCTGATCAACGCTATCCGATTCCTCTACGAAAGTTGAGAAATTCTCCATCCAACAGGAGCAATGTAGTATTTAGGAGGTTACCATTAGTGATATCCTTGGAATCAAACCCACCCAGCTTGCTTTTTGTAGATATGATCCCATTTATGAACATCCAGTACCTAGGTATTTTCTCCATTATTAATGTGATTTGAATGGGGCATTGAGGCTCGTCAATCATAATGGTCTCTTTCTCTACCCTCTCTTGTTCATTCAACCACGACTCTAACATTGCATTAGCATTCATGTTATAAATAGTCTTACCGCCGACATGACTACCAAGTGGGCATGGTTTTGCAAATCTAACTGGATCCTTTATCTTTGGCGGAGAAGGCACTTGGGAAACTAATAACATCGGCTCATCATCATTGGTATTCTTAGTTAGTTCTTCATCAACCTTGTTTTCATTATCCCCACTAGACTCCTCTATTTCATCATCTAGTGTCTCATCCAGTTGTAGAATTTGTTAGGGCACTTCATCAATCATGGAATCCATGTCATAATAACAATTGTTTCAAGGACAGTTGTTCAAGGCTTTGAACATTCGATCTATCTAATTTAGAAGATTTTGAATTGTCTTCTCTTGAATAATCCTCCTCTCCTCATTTTATGCTATGAACTTGGACAACAATTCCTCCAACCTTGAATTATCCATTTTAGTTTTGGAATCCATATATTGAGGACCATGTGTGGAAGTAGTTATGAGTTGTTCCATTTGGTTTTGAAAATTATGGCTCGATATTTCTTGACTCCTCATCCTTTCCTCTTGGTTTGCTATGAGCTTCAACATGAATTCCTCCAAATTTGACTTTTCTTCTTGTGGCAATGGAGGTGGATATAAGAGTTTTGGTGTGTATGTTGGATTTGGACCGTAGTATTGGTATTCATAATTTTAGCTCCATGAAGAATCTGAGTGATACCCCCAAGCTTGATGATAATTGGCATATGCATATTGGTTGAGGTAGTTACCATCATACTGTACCGGCCCAAGACTGATGGTGCATTACTTACTCGGGTGATTGTCAGCACAATAATTGCAAGTAACTACTATTCTTCGAATATGTTGGGCTGCAACAACGTCCAACCTCCTCAAAAGTGTCTCAAGTTGTGCTGATAATTCAGAAATTCCATTGAATTCATCAATCCATGTATTTCTTGGCTGAGTCATATTCGAGTATGACCATTGATAGTTGCATCCAACCATGGTACCTAAAAAGAGAAAAAATAGGAAGAGAATTAAATGACAAATAAAAATAAAGAAATAAAAGTTGTTTAAAGTAAGACTAGTTTGATTGAAGCTAACATTGGCAAAAATTATTAAACTAATTCCCGGATAACGGCGCCAAAAACTTGTTAGTGTAAAATCTAAATTACGCACTACACGCAAGTATATGTGATCAACAAGTAATATAATGATAAGTAGAGTATCGTTCCTACACAAAATTGTTTAATGAGAATTACCAATTACTAACCTATTACAAATTTAATCTTATTTAAACATATGATTCAATATTTTTGAATTAAAATAATTAATTAAACTATTACTAACTATCCCTAGAATGAAACAAGATATTGAAGACTTGATACTATAATTTCACTTATTGCTTTATTTAAATCAACACACTTACTGTTAAGCTAAATTAATTATACTTGATTGTTAATCAAAAACAGAAAGTAAAATATGGCCATGTCTCAATGAACCATACTCATATCAAATCAAATCCACATATGATAGAATCAAATTGAACACCCTAATTAACTTATCCACTATATCTCTATGTGAATTACAATTAAAAGGGTTTAAGTACAAGTTCTTATTAGACTATATGCAATGCTTTGGTATATCTCTATCCTAGGCACAAATCATGGATTCCAACTCCATGTAGAACACATAAATACATGCTATTATGATCAAATCTCAACCCATAATCCGTTTCTCAAGTTCATATGGATTAACACAATAATTGTTGGCTAGGCAATTAAGTATTTAAGGGTAAAACATAATAGACAATCCAAATACAGCTACTATGACCAACAGGGAAGTATATTAAAGTCAACTACACAATAAGATCCATAGTAATCTCAAAATAGAGTTTAATTCATAACTGAACTAGAATCCATCATCCACAATTGATTAAGCATTAAAAGATACAAATGGATAAGAAAAGAATTTAGAATTGAGATACGCAAGTCTGCATTCTCTTGCTTCCAATCTATTTTCCCAATGATGATCAATAACTTTAATCTTCAGTTCTAGTTAATCTAGGGTTCCTAATCTAAAAGAAGAATTAAAGATGAAAATAACAGAATTTTATCACAAGAGGGATTTAATGGAGTTCTAGAACTAGTCTCTCCTATTACAAACTGTAATTATGCCATATATATAATAATTCACGATTCCTTCTTTGCCCACGAACAAGTCTGATTGGCCACATTAGTTAAAAAGTCAACTGCAGGAGTTCGGAGACTAGCACAGCTGCGCTACCCACAAGGCTAAATGGGGTGCAGCTGCGCTACAGGAATTCTAGGTTAGGACCTGGCACAGCTACGTTGCACCTGTGAAGCCCCCAAATTCAGGTACTTGAAACCCGAACTCGGTGCTTCACAATACCATTTCTATGAGTGGAATAATACTAATAATAATAACAATAATATAAATATCAAACTTAATTTACATAATTATCAGAGTCTAGTTCCCAAGTACGTAACCTTTAATACATTCATTACATAGCATGATAAATAATATATATCATTGTCTTAATAATATCAAAATATTACATAAGATAACATTGAATTCATTCAGCAACCTTTCCTTTTCCTTTGTTCTTAGCAGAGCCTTCAGGTTGTTCATACTTAGCTGAAATCATTTAAATTAAGCAAGGATGAGCATTTGAGTGCCCAACAAGTAATATCAATTATAAATATTAGCAGAAAGGATTAAATATTTTCTTTGTACAACCCTTCTAGAACGAATCAATAGTTGTGAAGTAAACTGAATCCCATAATAATATATTAATTCTATATCAAATTTTTGAAATTACGTACTGACTATAACTGGGGATTAGTCGACAGACTATGAACAATATTTTCTATTTTTGAAAAGGTTAAACAGAACTTCATCTGCAAACAGTCATAACTTATAGGCACGGGGAGTGATCAGCCCGTTATGCCCTGTATTGATCAATACTACATGCAAGAACGATATTATAATTCATCTATCCGCCTTTGGCGCACAAAAAGTTTTCCCATTTACGGGATGTTCATACTTAGTCGGGATTCCAAACAAAAACAATTCGGTTAGATAATAGTAAGGTTTTATCTTAGTCAACAATAATATATAAGTTTGTGTCTAGCCAAATCAATTAGCTTAGACGGCTTTTAAGTTAACATATACATACTGGAAATTTATAAATGTGTATCAACATGTTATTAAATACAATGATTATCCAAGTGAGGACACTTGTATAACCATATATAGGAATTAACAAACAGAATAAATATTTGAATTATAATATAATACCATGTTGATAAAAAATGATCGGATATAATATATAACAATAGGGTTATTAATCTGGCACAATAATAATATAATTCTAAAACTTTCTTACTTATGTCCATTGCATAAAGTAAATGCAAAGGTAGGATACTTGACTGGTCTGCTGCTTACAGTTATGCAACTTAGTTTTATCTTTTATATAGCAACCTATCATTAATAAGATCATTTTACTGATTAGAATACCATATCGTAACACATAATACTACTTATTGCAGTCAGCACATTACCTAATCACATTGTCACACATGTTTAACAGTCATTGGATCACAAACAAACACATATCTAATCAAATTATCTAAGTCCAGATCAATTTCTGAAATATGTCAGTGTACTGACAACTTTATCGGGTAATTATCGAGTCTAAGACTCTATCCTATAATTCAATAACTGTAAATATCAATCATATTATTTTTAAATGACTTATAATAATTTTTAATTAATTCTTATAACTTATCATGATTTTTCAATACCGGAATCATTATTAAATGATTTAAATATTAAATAATTTTATTATCATTAATATTTAATTAATATTAAATCATTAATGAAACCATTGCCAAAATATTAAAGTTATTTATAATAACTTAAAATATTTTTAAAATACTAATATTACCCTTAAATAATTTTTAAAATAATTAAAATTATTTTTAAATAATTATCATTAATATTTAAATATTAATGTAATATTTATCAAAATATTAAAAGTCATTAATTATAATTTAAAATATTTTTAATTCATTATATCCTTTTTAAATGATTTTTAAATCAATAAAATCATTTTAAAACTATTTATTTAATATAATTATTAAATAAATTTAATATCATTAATATTAAATTAATATCATTAATATTAAATTAATATCATTAATATTAAATTATTAATGAAATTATCCTTTAAATATTAAAAGTTATATTTTATAACGTAAAATATTTTTAAACACCTTATTATTATTTAAAATGATTTTTAATATAATAAAATCATTTTTAATTAATTTATTTAATGCATTTATTAAATAAATTAATTATCATTAATATTAATTTATTAATGAAATTTATCACAAATTATTAAAAGTCATTCAAAATAACTTAAAATATTTTCTTATATCAAAATATAATTTTAAATGATTTTTAAGTATTTAAATTATTTTTAAATAATTTATTTAATATAATAATTAAATAAATTAAATACCTTTACTATTTCAAAAATATTAAATATTTATGAAATGTATTAAAATTATTAAAACTAATTTTAGACTTTCAAATATTTTTTGTAATTTAATTTGTATTTTAATAATTAAAACTAATTTTCTCTATTTATTAAATAAAATAATTAATTTTAGAAATAAAGTGTCGTTAAAGATCGCTTTATAGCTGACAGTAACTGTCGTTATAGGTGTTCTTCATGTTCTTGGCCAAACTCAGAACTTCATAGACAGTGAACGAGGGACCATGTTTGACCAAGATTAAAATAGTGTGTAATGTGTTTCTGAGCATACAATTCATCAGATCTTGTAGTGCTAGTGCAAGACTACATGATCCAACAACAAACCATGTTATACTGCATCACAATTAAGAGATCAAAGCCTTCAAAGTAGCTGTCAGATCTATTCTTCATTTTTTGGGTTACCTAGAAATGAGGAACAGTTTGACTAGCCTACTTTGGGCTTCCACTACTTGTTGCTCGTGTAATGTTTTAGTGATTTAATGCTTCCAGTGTATACACAACATGCAAGAGAAGAGATCAATTACAAAATATCACTATAACAACAACATAATAATAAGATCCATATCGGTCAAACCTTCTCAGAAGCCACGCTTATGAGCTTTCTGGGTTACCCAGAAAACTCATCCGTGAACTTTCTGCTTGGTTTGACCATCCCCTAAATCTAGCCTGTTTGTAATATAAGCACTCTAAAAGTATTAATATGTAGTACAACTACCATACTATAACGTTAATATAACAACAAAAACAAATCAGCAATAACTTGTTAGATCAGAGGCGACAAAGGTCTTGTCAGACCAATCTGGGCAAGATCTGGGTTAACCAGATTTTCTCCAGTCATGGTCGGTCAATGACCTTTGACCAACAATATCTATCAATCTATGCATTATCTGGTCCTGCTATGAGTTCCAAAACACAGATCTCATGACATACTACATGTATCAACCTTTAAAACACAAAAACTATAAACAGAAAATGATCTATACGACCTGACATTTGGTTGTCAGACAACAAAAAAAAAATTCCAGATTTTTTTTTTAAACTTGATATCAAGCACATAGGTGTTATGGATCTACAAGATACCAACCCAAATCACTTAAATAGACTACAAACAACATGTTTTAAAATTCCAGATTTTTTTTAAAACTTGATTTCAAGCACATAGGTGTTATCGTAATTGCCAGAGTCCCGCTACTCTTGCCAGTAGTTACACTCCCTGCCTCCATTCTCCTTTTCAGACAATCTTTCACCTTATGCTCCATTGACCCGCATATAGAACAACCAGTGTTCATCCTTGGATTGGGGCAGTTGGGAGAGATATGGCCCTCCTGCCCGCACTTATAGCATACAAACTTTCCTTTTAGACATTCACCTGAATGGTTCTTCCCACAGTTTCCACACTGTACCACCTACTTTTTAACACCTTCTTGATTCACCTGAACATTCCCAAAGTTGTTCACCTTCCTCTTTCCATTTCCACTCCTGCTCCCACTATTAATTTCCACCTTCATAGTTCCTACGGCCTTGCCTTTGTTCTTTTTCTTCTTGTTGTAGAGGCTCATGGCCTCACTCCCCTCCTCGGCTGTGATAGCCTTTTCCATGAGTGATGCAAATGTAGGGATCTGCAACACCGCCATCTTGTTGTAAAGCCAAGGTTTTAATCCCAGCTCAAACCTTCTTGCTTTCCTAGCCTCCGTATCAACTTGATGCGGAGCGAACCTAGCCAACTCATTAAACTTTGCGGCATACTCCGCAACAGTCATGTTCTCCTGTTTTAATTCCAAAAACTTCACCTCCATCATAACCTGCATACTAGATGAGAAATAATTCTCAAAAAACAAAGTTTTAAATCTAGCCCAAGTAATTACACCTTATCCTGCCCTAGCTTGATTCGCTTACCACCAAAAATTTTCCTCACCCTTCATCATGTATGTGGCAAAAGCGGTCTTTTTCCCCTCAGCTACCCTAGCTATCACAAACGCCTTTTCAATTTCTTTAGCCCAAGTTTGGGCTTCAACAGGGTCAGTTGTCCCTTTGAATTCGGGTGGTCCTACAACCTTGAAATCTTTAAAGTTTTCCAAGTGATTATCCGGCTAGTTCCCTGCAGCTGGCATTCCTTGTTGCATAGCCTGTGCTACCATGTTTGCAAAGTGTCTCATCGGGTCTGCTTGTTGTTGTCCCTCAGCGTTGTTGACTGATTCTTCTACCCTTTGATTTCGAGTTTGACGTCTTGGAGGCATTATCTGATTAAATAAAACATAATTTATTCTTTATTAACTTACATTCTAAACCTTATCGTATAAGTTTAATATATTACACTTGTTTCGTTACTCAAACATAGATTCATATTCATTCAACAATTTCAAAATACTTTATATATCACATACTTCTTTAAACATCAGTTATCCCGTTGTGACTACAAAAGTCGGGATTTGCTACACCACTTGTATTAAAGTTTTAGAATATTACATTACACGGGCATACTATTCTTATATATTACATTAAACAAACCTACACAACAGAATCTATACTACCTATTCACTACGCCTTTTTCTTAGACAACCTTTCACCTGATGACCTTCCAATCCACAAATAAAACATGCATCTGGTTTATAGTCGGGACAATAAAGAGTGGTATATCCCTCATAGCCGCAAATGTAACATATCCTTTTCCATTTCTTCTTATCGGATTTTCCTAAGTCGTGGTCTTCTATCTTTCTTTACCCCTTATTACTCGGAGGTGCACACACTTTGTTGTTTGTGGCTCCCATCTGATCAATTTGGATTTTAAGCTTATCTTTTTCTTCCATTGTTTCTATTAAGTTTTTTCGCAGTTGGCTATTTAGCAACTTTTCTATTTCCCACAACTTTTCCAGAGAAGAAACTGTGTTCCTCAGATTCTGCACCTCCGTTGATGCTTGATCAGCTTCAACTTTAGTGTCCGAATCACTATCTGTCAGTTCCACCATTTTTGGATCCGGTACTACGTTTTCCACGATAACTACCTCCTCTGAGTTGTTTTCATTGTGAGCCTCTATTTCAACTATTGGCTTCGATATTAGCTCGGGTGTATGGATTTGATCCTTCTCCATGCTATAAGCATATAACAAGCCTTTTCCACCAGACATCTACACACATAAATTATCCTGATTAACATATAGTATATACACACATCAAATAATAGTTTTATATAAGTTATCTTTTATTTTTTTTGACGATGAATTCATTCAATTCATCTCTTTTTAAACTCTATATGAGTTATTTATATTTTCAATATTTCCCTCTGTTTTAAGGTTATAGCCTAAGGTCGATCCCACCTAAGGTTTCTAACCCTAAGCTCTGATACTAACTTGTGACGCCCCCAAATTCAGGTACTTGAAACCCGAACTCGGTGCTTCACGATACCATTTCTATGAGCGGAATAATACTAATAATAATAACAATAATATAATTATCAAACTTAATTTACATAATTATCATATTCTAGTTCCCAAGTACGTAACCTTTAATACATTCATTACATAGCATGATAGATAATATATATCATTGTCTTAATAATATCAAACTATTTCATAAGATAATATTGAATTCATTCAGCAACCTTTCCTTTTCCATTGTTCATAGCAGAGCCTTCAGGTTGTTCACACTTAGCTGAAAACATTTAAATTAAGCAAGGATGAGCATTTGAGTGCCCAACAAGTAATAGCAATTATAAATATTAGCAGAAAGGATTAAATGTTTTCTTTGTACTACCCTTCTACAACGAATCAATAGTTGTGAAGTAAACTGAATCCCATAATAATATATTAATTCTATAAAATTTTTGAAACTATGTACTGACTATAAGTGAGGATTAGTCGACAGACTATGAACATTGTTTTCTAATTTAGAAAAGGATAAATAGAACTTCATCTGTAAACCGTCATAACTTACGGGCACGAGGGGTGATCAGCCCGTTATGCCCTGTATTGTTCAATACTACATGCAAGAATGATATTATCGTTCATCTATCCGCCTTTGGCACACAAAAAGTTTTCCCATGTACGGGATGTTCATACTTAGTCGGGATTCCAAACCAAAACAATTCAGTTGGATAATAGTAAGGTTTTATCTTAGTCAACAATAATATATAAGTTTGTGTCTAGCCAAATCAATTAGCTTAGACGGCTTTTAAGTTAACATATACATACTGGAAATTTATAAATGTGTATCAACATGTGATTAAATACAATGATTATCCAAGTGAGGACACTTGTATAACCATATATAGAAATTAACAAACAAAATAAATATTTGAATTATAATATAATACCATGTTGATAAACAATGATCGGATATAATATATATAACAATAGGGTTATTAATCTGGCACAATAATAATATAATTCTGAAACTTTCTTACTTATGTCTATTGCATAAAGTAAATGCAAAGGTAGCGTACATGCCTGGTCTGCTGCTTACAGTTATGCAACTTAGTTTTATCTTTTATATAGCAACATATCATTAATAAGATCATTTTACCGATTAGAATACCATATCATAACACATAATACTTCTTATTGCAGTCAGCACATTACATAATCACATTGTCACATATGTTTAATCGTCATTAGATCACAAACAAACACATATCTAATCATATTATCTAAGTCCAGATCAATTTTTGAAAAATGTCGGTGTACTGACAACATTATCGGATAATTATCGAGTCTAAGACTTTATCCTATAATTCAATAACTGTAAATATCAATCATATTATTTTTAAATGACTTATAATAATTTTTAATTAATTATTATAACTTACCATGATTTTTCAAATACCGGAATCATTATTAAATAATTTAAATATTAAATAATTCTATTATCATTAATATTTAATTAATATTAAATTATTAATGAAACCATTGCCAAAATATTAAAGTTATTTATAATAACTTAAAATATTTTAAAGTACTAATATTACCCTTAAATAATTTATGATTTTAATACTTGAAAATCATTTAAAATTATATTATGATATAAGAAAATATTTTAAGTTATTTTTAATGAATAAATTAATATTAAGGATAATTAAGTTATTTAATAAATGCATTAAATAAATTAATTAAAAATAATTTTTTATATTAAAAATCATTTTAAATAATAATATGGTGTTTAAAAATATTTTAAGTTATAAAATATAACCTTTAATATTTAAAGGATAATTTCATTAATAATTTAATATTAATGATATTAATTTAAGATTAACGATATTAAATTTATTTAATAATTATATTAAATAAATAGTTTTAAAATGATTTTATTGATTTAAAAATCATTTAAAAGGATATAAATGAATTAAAAATATTTTAAGTTATAATTAATGACTTTTAATGTTTTGATAAATAACACATTAATATTTAAATATTAATGGTAATTATTTAAAATTAAATTTATTTTTTTAATATAATAATTAAATAAATTAATTACCTTTAATATTTTAAAAATATTAAATATTTATGAAATATATTAAAAATTATTAAAAAATAATTTTTAGACTTTAAACTAATTTTTTTGTAATTTAATTTGTATTTTTAATAATTAAAAATTAATTTTCTCTATTTATTAAATAAAATAATTAATTTTAAAAAAAAGTGTCGCTAAAGACTGCCTGAACCGACGCTATAGGTGTTCTTCATGTTCTTGGCCAAACCCAGAACTTCATAGATAATGAACGAGGGACTATGTTCGACCAAGATTAAAATAGTGTGTAATGTGTTTCTGAGCATACTATTCATCAGATCTTGTAGTGCTAGTGCAAGACTACATGATCCAACAACAAACCAAGTTATACTGCATCACAATTAAGAGATCAAAGCCTTCAAAGTAGCTGTCAGATATGTTCTTCATTTTCTGGGTTACCCAGAAATGAAGAATAGTTTAACTAGCCTACTTTGGGCTTCCACTACTTGTTGCTCGTGTAATGTTTTAGTGATTTAATGCTTCCAGTGTATACACAACATGCAAAAGAAGAGATCTATTACAAAATATCACCATAACAACAACATAATAGCAAGATCTTGCTCGGTCAAATGTTGTCAGAAGCCACACGCGCTCATGAGCTTTCTAGGTTACCCAGAAAACTCATCCATGAACTTTCTACTTGGTTTGACCATCCCCCAAATCTAGTCTGTTTGTAATATAAGCACTCTAAAAGCATTAATATGTAGTACAACTACCATACTATAACTTTAATACAACAACAAAATAAATCAGCAACAACTTGCAAGAATAGAGGCGACAAAGGTCTTGTGAGACCGTTCTGAGCAAGATCTGGGTTACCCAAATTTTGTCCAGTCATGGTCGGTCAACGAACTTTGACCAACAATATCTATCAATCTATGCATGATTTGGTCTGGCTATGAGTTCCAGAACACAGATCTCATGACATACTACATGTATCAACCTTCAAAATACAAAAACTATAAACAGAAAATGATCTATACGACCTGACATTTGGTTGTCAGACAACAAAAAAAAAATTCCAGATTTTTTTTAAAACTTGATTTCAAGCACATAGGTGTTATGGATCTACAAGATACCAACCCAGATCACTTAAATAGACAACAAACGACATGTTTTAACATAAAATCTTATCATCTAACATAGCAACTCAGATCCGATTTCAAGTTAAAGTTTATACCTTTTATGATCAAATTCTGATTCAAGGCTTCTGATTTGATAGTGGTGGTAGTGGGGCTTGAGTTTGTGACTTATAAACTTATAATTTTCGTTGGTTTTGAGTTGAAAGAAAATGGTTGAGTGCTTTGTGCAAAATGAGCTAACAATTGATATTTCCTCTCTCACAGTCTATTTATACAAGTCTTAGATGCATGTATTGGCTGATAAGGGCTAATGTGTTGGAGATTTTGGTCATGCTAAGTCAATACTTTAGGTCACCAACTCCATATTTTGCTAAGATTTGCAAGCAAGCTATATAAAGAATACAAAAGGGCATTTTGGACATTAGGCTTGAAATTTTAATGGCACTTTGGTAAACTTGGCAAACCCTTAGGGTTTAACCCTATGGTTTTCAAAAATTAAATACTCTAGGCTTTTAATTTAGGGTTTAACATAAAAATAAAATTAGTTTCTAAAAATTAAAAATTAGGGTTTGTTAATTAGTTAGGTTTTCTAATTACATTATATAGGAACATTAGGGTTTAATTATTTACTAATTATAATTAACCTTGCTAATTTAGCAATTAGGGCTCCAATGATCAAATTAGAGTTCCTAATTTCACGATTAGGGCTTATAAATATTATTTAGGGTTTTCAAAATTAGGGTTTTTAATTACTAATTAGGGTTTTCCATAATTAGCATTAAAATATACAGTACATGTGTATCATATACAACATAACATGACGACTTAACAGATTTTAAAGTCTTAATTAACTTACGACTAGGGTTTATAAAATATTTCTAGGGTTTTCTTGATTTGCTAATTTGGATTTCTAACTATTAATTAGGGTCTACCTAATTAATCATAACACAACATAAATCATAGAACACAATTATATAACAGTCTTGAATTTTCTATTTGAATTTCAAAATAGGGTTAAATAAATTAATGCTAGGGTTTGGTCATTATACACTATAATTGACCAACCATTATCAATACGTACATACAGTACATATTTATAGCACTTACATATAATTAATATTATATTATTATTCTTATTCCTTAGCCAAAAATCCAAAATTAGGGTTTGAATTTCGTATCTGATTTATCTTGCATATATAACATTATTAATTAAGTTAAAAATAATTAACTTGAATAATCTAAACAAATTCATATAATAAAATATTTATTATAATAATTCTAATAATTATTTCATATATTATTTAAATAATATATAATCATATTTTCATGGAAAATAATTAATAAAACATTTCTACTATAAAATTAATTATTATTAGAATATAATTTATAATGATCAATCATTCTAAAATAAAATCATTTGTAATTATTCATGTAATAAATATATTTTATTTTTCACATACATATATATCCACATTATCTTGGCACATATTCCTCATATTAAATAAAAACTAAATTATACACAAAATTTCTGATTTATTTATATAGAAAATATCGGGTTATTACAGCACCCAAGGCCAAATTGGGCGCAGTTGGGCCATGCACCAGAACATGCTTACTATTTTCTGCTTATGCTGCTGCACTCCACATGCCATCACTTCATTGATTGTTCCTTTTAGCATCCACACATTCACTTCAGCTTCAAAAGTCGTAAGGAAAGTTCTCAAACATGCAATCTGCAAAGAAACCAAACAATGCATGAAAAGCTACTAAAACATGTGAGTTAAAACAACAATTGAAGTTAATTGATATAAAGATAGGTAGTTATAAAACTACATATCAAATACCCCCAAACTTAAATCGTTGCTTGTCCTCAAGTAACACAACGATATGCTATTCAAATGCAGCTATCTACATGCCTATAAACCCAGCAGTCAAATAGAACAAAGTTCATTCATAAGGCCTTAGAGAAATCACAATAAACATGCTAATACATCATACCAAGACAGATTAATAATTTCCCAATCAATCAACAAATCTTAACATGTTATTACTGATATAGTACACGTGTGCTCAACAACCATGCTAACTAACATAAAGTTAAACAAAACACATAATGGGATACGACTCAAACATCTGAAAGTCAAGATAACCACAAATAAGCAAGATCTGACTAAAATCAAACAGTTTCCAAATTCTAAGGTCAAAATGGGATACTTGTGCTTTATTTTTCACCTATGGGGTTTTTTTTGCTCTTTTTTCTCATTTTTCACATTTTATTTTTCTCATAGTTATGCAATGTCTAGTCCTCTTAGGCTTTTCAATGCTACCCCATAGTGACTTTTCAACTAATGTCTCCCAAACCGTTTAGGCTTTAGGGCGCTAGGTGTAGAGACATCCCCTCGGACGTACTTACTCAAGTAACAAAGGCCACAGAACTAGACTAGCCACAGTGTTTGTTCATACTTTTTTTCTTATTTCTTTTCTTTTTTTTATATAGCTTATATATCCCAAATTTTCTCCCAAACTTAGGTTCTTGTCTAATTTTAGCCATCTCTGCCTATTCATGAGTTCCTTTCATTCAAACTAATATTATCCTTAAGAATTCCATTATGTGTCAATTTAGACTCAACCAGTCAAGATGATTGTATCTAAGGTACTAACCTAATTATATCAGTTTCAAACAGATAAAGATCTAATTCATGACAAAAAATCACATCAAAGTCTTAACAGTAAATACTATACTCGTCTAAGCAATTCTAGTCTCATCATTGGCCAAAACAGACTTTAAACTATCTAACAGCTGGAATTATGCAATGCATGAACTAAATGTAATATAAAAGCAATAAACTAACTAATATTTTTGTGATTTTTCAATTTTTTAGTTTTTTATAGAAAAATAAACTAGCAGGATAAACTAACTGATCAACTTAATGAAACCTAAAACTAAACTAGAACGCAAACATACTAAAACACAGCTATATGAACTAAACTAAACTAAAAGTTAAACTACACATGCAACTTTATACTAACAATGCAACACAACCAATACCCCCAAACTTAAAAGTAACAATGTCCTCATTGTAAGGTAAAGGCTTAATAAACTTCCCTAGGTGAACTCGTCATCGCCATCCTCCTCTTGTTCAAGTAGTGTGTCCTGTGGTGGATATGGAATAACAAACCAAAATGTAGGAAACTGGACTTGTGCTCCCAGCTAGCTAAACATGTCTGATACTATGTTGGTGTCAAATTCTAGATTACACACAACACGCAAGTATACATGGTCAACAAGTAATAAAGTGTAAGTAGATTATCGTTCTCACGTAGAATTATTAATACAAATTACCAAATACTAACTCTTAATCAAACTAATTTTATTTAAACAATCAATTTAAGATTATGAATTAAATTATTTCATTACACTAATTCTAATTACCACTAATTAAAAATCAGATTATGGAGATTTAAGATCATAACTTCACTTATTGTTTCACTTAAATTAATACACTTCTTATCAATTATTTTCACTATTCTGAATTGTTAATCAAGAACACATAAGTAAATATGACCATCTCTCAATGCATCATACTCAAATCAACTTAAATCCATAGATGATTGAATTAAGAACACCCCAATTAACTAATTCACTATATCTCTATGTGAATTATAATTAAAAAAGATTTTAAGCATAAGTTCTTTATGTAATTACATGCGATGTATAGGTATATCTCTATCCTAGACATAAATTATGTATTCCAATGCCATGTAGAAAACACAATCATATGCTATTACGATCAGATCTAAATCTATAATTCATCGCTCGAGTTCATATAGATTATCACGGTAATTGTTAGCTAGACAATTATGCAATTAATCACAAATCATAATAGACAATCCAAGAATAATCACAATAATTATTAGAGAAGCATACTAAAATAAACTATGCAATATGATCCATTGTAATCTGAAACACAAGATTTAGTTCATGATTAATGAATTAAAACTAAGAATTCACAATTGATAACCATTAAAAGACAAAGATGGAAGAAGAGAAAAAGATAGAATCTGTTTTCTGCAGATTTGATGCTTCCTCCTTGATCCCACTTTGAATCTTCAATGGTCTCCAAATTGTTTTAATCTCCAAAGCTCATAAGAACTAGGGTTTTTGTCCTAATATACTCTAATCTAATCTAATGAAATCCTCGAACTAGCCTCCCAATCCAAGTTAAAATCAAGTATTTATAGTTCTAATGAAAACCCTAGCAAGTTAGATAACTAATAATCCTATTCTAGCTCAAATTGGATAACATAACACCCAAATTAACTCTCTACCCCGACGACTGGCGCTCCCAGCGCTATTCCTAGGCCAATTTGAGCACGCCCCGCGCTACTATAGCAGAAAATCTGCTAACCCGGCGCCCCCTGCGCCACTCTATTTTCTGTTGCGACATCCTTTGGTAAAACAAGCATAATGTTTGAGCCGTTAGGAGTTACGGAGCTTGCCAACTATCAAATCGAAGATATCGACGAGATCTACAACTTTCATTCTTTGAGAATTGACATATTCTGACCGGTCAATGATAGAAATCGGGCTTGAAGTACATGCTATATAAATTGCAAGCATGACAACTCTGAGCTTTGATCTTTGTTGATAAAAGGCCATAACTCTCGCATCTAAACTCCGATTGAGATGATTCAAGATGTTCTAGAAAGGTAAGAAGTAGATCTAAAATGAAATCCAAGTTCTAAGCCAAGAACATTCATCCAACGTGGTGTTAAAACTCCTTCAATCTTCCCTTCTTGCACTTGCTTGCATATTCTAGTCCAAAAGATGTCCGGATTTCTTTTCGTTGCTTCTTCATGCCAATGTCGTGTCATAGCCTTCCCGTATGCAGCGCGCCCCGCGCCTTTCCCTTTGTTATCACGGCGCGCCCCGCACCGATGATGCAGTATATCAAATTTTTCTTGAACTTTCTTCCAATGCCAACATTTTGATGTGATCACTTAATATCCTGCATCAAGAACAAAAGCCCATCAAAAGCAACATGAAATACTCAATAACTAACAATATATCAAGCTAAATAAAGATAAATTATAGGTTAAAAACCTACTCATCAAATTCCCTTATACTTGAAACATTTCTTGTCCTCAAGCAAAATAATATGCAATGCAACTAACTATTCTATAACTACGAATCCAGTATTAAGACAGAACATAGTCTACTCATACAACTGCAGAGAAATCAAGAAAATACGATAGTACATCAAATCTAAACTAATCAATAACTTCCCAATCACTTATCAAATCTTAAACTGTTCTTATTGATATAGTGTGTGTGCTCAACAACCATACCAACTGATATAATGCTAAATACAACACATAATAGATCTCTTTAAAGGCATCATACAGTGTCAACTCACAAAATTCACAAACAAGCTTGATCCAACCAAAGTCAAACATCTTCCAAGTTCAAGAGTCCAATCCGAGAGACTTATGCTCCAATTTTTTTTACGGGGGCTTTTTGCTCTTTTCCCGTTTTATTGACTTTTTTCTTTTTTTTTTATTTCCCATGACTGTTCAATGTCTCATTCAATTAGGATAACAGTGCTACCCCTTAGTGAGCTTTCGACCAACGACAACCAGACCATAAAGACCTTAGGGTGCTAGGTGTAGAGACAATCCACTCGGGCTTACTTACTCAAGTAGTAAAGGCCCCGAAACAAGACTAGCCACGATATTTATTTTATTTTTTTTTAACTGAGAGATTATATATCCCAAATTTAAGTTTTTGTCTAACTTTAGCCATCTCCGCCTATTCATGCCTTTCATTCATTCAAACTAGTATTATCCTTAAGAATTCTATTATGTGCCAATTTAAACTTAATCAACCAACATAGTTGTTTCCAACGTGCTAACCTGATTATACCAGTTTCAAATAGAAAAAGATCCAATTCATAATAAGAAGTCACCTCAAAGCTTAAATAATCAATACTAACTGTCCACACAATTCCAATCTCATCATTGGCCAAAAATAGACTTTTACTATCTAATAACTGTATTTATGCAAAATAAACTACATGTAATAAAACAGTAAACTAAATTAATATTTTTGAGATTTTTCAAAAAAATATTTTTTTTAATATATATGCAAATGAATAAACGACACCAATCAAGTCCCCCCAAACTTAACACAAGTAATGTCCTCATTACGTCAATATAAAGAAAAATTAAGCATGGACTTCCCTAAAAATATAGCAATCTTTCTCCTTGTCTGCTAAGTTTGGAGAATAGGCTAGGCACATTAGAATGAATCGGGCACCATACTTGGATTAGACTTGACTAACATGTGAACACAATAGAAGCAAGTTTATTAAATCCTAAACAAATGCAAATTTATTAACTACTGTGAAACCTAATAAAAACTAAAAATAAAAATTAAACTTAGGTTGCCTCCCAATAAGCGCTTGTTTTATAGTCTCAGCCTGACTTCTTCAATTCTCTATCCAATTCCCCTATGAAAATTAAGGAAACCTCCATCCATCAGTAACAATGTATCTTTTGGTAGGTTCCCATTAGCAAAGGCCCTTGAATTAAAGTCACCTAGCATGATCCTTTCAGATAGGATCCCCATTAAGAACATCAAATAACTAGGTGTTTTCTCCATTATGTCTATGATCAGATTGGGGAATTAAAGCTTAATAAACACAATGGGATCTTCCTCTATCTTTTCCTTTTCATCCCACCATGACTCCACAGTTGTACAAGCTCTTATGTCACAAAGAGCTTTGCCAACAACATGACTGCCAATTGGGCATGGTTTTGCAAAACTTCCCGGATTCTTGAACTTTGGTGAAGGAGGCACATGGGATACTAATGAAATCGTCTCATCTTTGTTGAAGCTTACAGTTAAATCTTGTCGATCTCCTTTTCTTGGTCCCCGATTGTTTCCTCTATTTCAACATCTTGTGGCTCATCCAGCTGTAGATTTGGGTCAAGCACTTCGTTAATCTCAGAATCCATGTCATAACACTATTTTTTTTAGCATAGTTGTTCAAGGCTTTGAACATTAGATCTAACTGATTCTGAAGATTTTGAATTGCCATCTTTTGATTAATCCTCCTTTCTTCATTTAATGCTACAAATTTGGACTACAATTCCTTAAATCTCGAATTAGCTATTTCAATTTTGGAATCCATGTATTGAGGACCACGGGTTGAAGTTGTGATGAGTTGTTCCATCTGGTTCTGAAAATTATGGCTTGATATTTCTTGACTCATCATTCTCTCCTCTTGGTTTGCTATGAGCCTCCAAATGAATTCCTCTAAGTATGACTTTTCTTCTTATGACAATTGAGGTGGACATGAAAATTCTGGTGTGTATGTTGGATTTGGAGCGTAGTATTGGTCTTCATAATTGTAGCTCTATGACGAATCCAGGTGATACCCCCAAGCTTGATGATAATTGGCATATGCATACTGGTGATGACTCGGATGATTGCCATCACAATAATTGCAAGTAACTGCTATGCTTCAATTACATTGGGCTACAACAACATCCAACCTCCTCAAAAGTGTCTCAAGCTATGCTGATAATACAGAAAATGCATTGAGTCCATCAATTCATGTTTCCCTTGGTGGAGTCATATTCGTATATGGCCATTGATAAGCAAAGTAATCCATGGTACCTGAAAAGAGAGAAAAATAGGAAGAGAATTAAATAGCAAATAAAAAGAAAGAAAAGTTGTTTAAAGTGAAACTAATTTGATTGAAGCTAATATTGGCAAAAATTATTAAACTAATTCCCTGGCAGTGGCACCAAAAACCTTTTGGTGTAAATTCTATATTACGTACAACACGCAAGTATACGTAGTCAACAAGTAATAAAGTGTAAGTAGAGTATCGTTCTCACGGGGAATTATTAATATAAATTACCAAATACTAACTCTTAATCAAACTAATTTTATTTAAACAATCAATTTAAGATTATGAATTAAATTATTTAATTACACTAATTCTAATTACCACTAATTAAAAATCAGATTATGGAGATTTAAGATCACAACTTCACTTATTGTTTCACTTAAATTAATACACTTCTTATCAATTGTTAATCAAGAATGCATAAGCAAATATGATCATCTCTCAATGCATCATATTCAAATAAACTTAAATCCACAGATGATAGAATTAAGAAGAACACCCTAATTAATTAATTCACTATATCTCTATGTTAATTATAATTAAAAAGGATTTTAAGCACAAGTTCTTTATTTAATTACATGCGATGTATAGGTATATCTCTATCCTAGACATAAATTATGTATTCCAACGCCATGCAGAAAACACAATCACATGCTATTATGATCAGATCTAAATCTATAATTCATCTCTCGAGTTCATATAGATTATCACGATAATTGTTAGCTAGGAAATTAAGCAATTCACCACAAATCATAATACACAATCCAAGAATAATCACAATAATTGTTAGAGAAGCATACAAAAATAAATTATGCAATACGATCCATTATAATCTTAAACACAATATTTAGTTTATGATTAATGAATTAAAACTAAGAATCCACAATTGAATAACCATTAGAAGACAAAGATAGAAGAAGAGAAAAATATAGAATCTGTTTTCTGCATATTTGATGCTCCCTCTTTGCTCCTACTTTGAATCTTCAATGGTCTCAAAGTTGTTTCAATATCCAAATCTCATAAGAACTAGTGTTTTTGTCCTAATCTACTCTAATCTAATCTAACGGAATCCTCGAACTAGCCTCTCAATCCAAATTAAAATCAATTATTTATAGTTCTAATTGAAACCCTAGCAAGTTAAGCAACTAACAATCTTATTCTAGCTCAAATTATATAACATAACACCCAAATTAACTCTCCACCCGTCGACTGGCATACCCAGTGTTGTTCCTAGGCCAATTTGGGCGTGCCCCGCGCTACTGTACCAAAAACTCTGCTAACCCGGCGTGCCCCGCGCCGCTCTATTTTCTGCTGTGACGTCCTTTTGTAAAACAAGCATAACATTCGATCCTCTAGGAGTTACAGGGCCTTCCACTTATCAAATCGAAGACATCAACGAGATCTGCAACTTTCATTCTTTGAGAATTGACAGATTTTGGCTGGATCAAGATCGAAATCGGGCTTGAAGTAGATGCTATGCAAATTGCAAGCATAACAACTCTGAGCTTTGATCTTTGTTGATAAAAAGGCCATAACTCTTGCATTTGATCTCCAATTGAGATGATTCAAGATGTTCTGGAAAGATAAGAAGTGGATCTACAATGAAATCCAAGTTCTAAGCCAAGAACATTCATCCAAATTGGTGTTAAAAGTCCTTCAATCTTCCCTTCTTGCACTTGTTTGCATATTTTAGTCCAAAAGATGTCCGAATTGCTTTTTGTTGCTTCCTCATGCCAATGTCATGTCATAGTATTCCTTGCATGTAGCGCGACCTACGCCTTTCCCTTTGTTATCACGGTGCACCCCGCGCTGGTGTTGCAGTATATCAAATTTTGCTTGAACTTTCTTCCAATTCACTATTTTGATGTGCTCACTTAATATCTTATAACAAGAACAAAAACCCATCAAAAGCAACATGAAATACTCAAAAAATAACAATATATCATGGTAAATAAAGATAAATTGTAGGTTAAAAACCTACTCATCATAATACTCTAGAAACTCAGTAGTAAAGGCTTGGAAGTTAGTATGCATAGCATCCATCCTTCTCTAGAGGCGGTGCATCTCATGCTCCTGCCTGTCATAGTACCTTGGAGGTGCCCTTGCTGTCTGTGGAGCAGTGTTGACCTCCTGTTCTCCTTCTTTATCTTCCTCTTCATCAATATCTGACTCATCTTCTGGCAGAATGAAACCCAAGCCCAAGGGATGAGACTCTGGACCATTCTAAATAGTGTACTTCTGTATGGTCGTGTGATTAATATCACACATTGGCAAATGCAAAGCTTCATTGTCCTAGTCTACTCCCATAGCCACACATAGACGAGTAATGATGGATGCATGTGGGATTCCCCCAGAAGTGCTTCCCCTCATGTATCTCAACATTGATTGATTAATGATGTGCCCGATGTCAATTGCTTTGCCTTTTAGTATTCCATATAGTAATGTGGCTCTATCAGTAGTGACATTTGCATGATGGCTGGTAGGGAGTATGCTAGCATATATGAAACTGTACCACGCCTTTGCATAACGACTGAGAGTGGTCTGTGGGAAGTGCACTTTTCTATCTGTTCCTATTTTAGTTGTCCACTTTGTTCCCGGTTTGCATAATTCCTTGACAAGCTTATCTAAATCAGTCTCAAACCACTGAGATTCTGCCAAATATGAGGCACCAGATGGGAGGGTGTCGACATGAAATAAATCGTTGATTGCTTACTTGGTGTAAAATACTTTCTTCCCTCATATATATGAGATGTCATTCTGCGTTTCTTGAGCATTGGCATAGAACTCTCTAAAGATTGACATTGGGGCAACCATTGGCTTGGCTACCACTAATGTCCAGCCATGTGCAATGATTTGTTCCTTAAGCTTGCCATCTTCCCTTCTAGGTTTGAAACCCTTCTCTTGCATGAATGATTTTCCTACCAGAACATCTAGATAATGGTGTTGGGCTGAGAGGTTTACAAACCTGGAGGTATCCAGTACATCTCTATTACTGCCTTCACCCTCAGGATCACTGCTAGATGAAGGAGATGGGGTGTGAATCCTCTTGGGTGCCATGATTTGAGCAATGTGTTGATGATGGTACTGACAAGTGAAACCCTAACTTCTCTCTGAACTTTGGTGGAATAGGTTATGTGCAAAATTGAAAACACCTTCTTAATTGTGCCCAGTTCGGGATTTGCTTAGGGAGAGATAAAATTAGGGTTTCTGTTGGAGAGAGAGAGTGTTAATGGATTTCTATCTGAAGATTGGAGGTGTTTGGATTTGATTTAGTAGAGGAGCAGTAGTAGTTGGGCTCTTGTGGAGTTCGGTTTTGAGAGAGAGAGTGAGTATGATAGTTTAAAATGAAATGAAGGTTATGTGATGTCCCGACTCCTTATGTTTTTTTTGAAAAAAACAAACTTCAGACTATGACGTACCTGTGCCATATTTGACTTGGGGGGAGGCCCTGTTCTGCACTTTTTGTTTTATAATGAGGCGCAGCTACGCTGGTTTTGGCCTAGGCATGGGCGCAGCTACGCTTCCTTGAGCCCAATCCTGCTTAGCTTTTTCCACTGTTCTATTGTGCAATGCGTTGACCAATCGAATTTTGCACCTAAGAATTAACATAAACATCCTATTAGCCTAACTAAAGCAAACATCTACTACTAATAAAACTGTATATAAGAATTAACAAAGAGAAATAAAAATTTGATTGGATGGGTTGCCTCCCATCGATCGTTTTATTTATAGTCTTTCAGCCTGACTTTGTCTGATCAACGCTATCCGATTCCTCGAAGAAAGTTGGGAAATTCTCCATCTAACAGGAGAAATGTAGTATTCAGGAGGTTACCATTAGTGATAGCCCTGAAATCAAACCCACCCAGCTTGCTTTTTGTAGATAGGATCTCATTTATGAACATCCAGTAGCTAGGTGTTTTCTCCATTATGAATGTGATTTGAATGGGGTATTGAGGCTCGTCAATCATAATGGTCTCTTTCTTTACCCTCTCTTGTTCATTCAACCACGGCTCTAACATTGCTTTAGCATTCTTGTTATAAATAGTCTTAATGCCGACATGACTACCAAGCGGGCATGGTTATGCAAATCTAACTGGATCCTTTATCTTTGGCGAAAAAGGCACTTGGGGAACTGATAACATCAGTTCATCATCGTTGGTATTCATAGTTAGTTCTTCACCAACCTTGTTTTCATCATCCCCACTAAACTCCTCTATTTCACCATCTAGTGCCTAATCCAGTTGTAGATTTGGTTCGGGCACTTCGTCAATCTTGGAATCCATGTCATAACAACAATTATTTTGAGGACAGTTGTTCAAGGCTTTGAACATTCGATCTATCTGATTTTGAAGATTTTGAATTGTCCTCTCTTGAATAATCCTCCTCTCCTCATTTGATGCTACGAACTTGGACAATAATTCCTCCAACCCTGAATTATCTATTTTAGTTTTGGAATCCATGTATTGAGGACCATGTGTGGAAGTAGTGATGGGTTGTTCCATCTGGTTTTGAAAATTATGGCTCGATATTTCTTGACTCCTCATCCTTTCCTCTTGGTTTGATATGAGCTTCAACATGAATTCCTCTAAATTTGACTGTTCTTCTTGTGGCAATGGAGGTGGATATAAGAGTTCCAGTGTGTGTGTTGGATTTGGACCATAGTATTGGTATTCATAATTTTAGCTCCATGAAGAATCCGGGTGATACCCCCAAGCTTGTTGATAATTGGCATATGCATATTGGTTGAGGTAGTTACCACCATACTATACCGGCCCAAGACTGATGGTGCATTGATTACTTGGGTGATTTCCCGCACAATAATTTCAAGTAACTACTATCCTTCGAATACGTTGGGCTGCAACAACGTTCAACCTCTTCAAAAGTGTCTCAAGTTGTGCTGATAATGTAAAAATTCCATTGAATTCATCAATCCATGTATTTCTTGGCTGAGTCATATTCGAGTATGACCATTGATAGTTGCATCCAACCATGGTACCTGAAAAGAGAGAAAAATAGGAAGAGAATTAAATGACAAATAAAAACAAAGAAATAAAAGTTGTTTATAGTAAGACTAATTTGATTGAAGCTAACATTTGAAAAAATTATTAAACTAATTCCCGGGCAACGGCGCCAAAAACTTGTTAGTGTAAAATCTAAATTACGCACTGCACGCAAGTATACGTGATCAACAAGTAATATAATGATAAGTAGAGTATCTTTCCCACAGAGAATTATTTAATGAGAATTACCAATTACTAACCTGTGACAAATTTAATCTTATTTAAACATATGATTCAATATTTTTGAATTAAAATAATTAATTAAACAATTACTAACTATCCCTAGAATGAAACAAGATATTGAAGACTTGAGACTACAATTTCACCTATTTCTTTATTTAAATCAACACATTTCCTATTAAGCCAAATTAATTATATTGGATTGTTAATCAAGAACACGAAAGTAAAATATTGCCATCTCTCAATGCACCATACTCATAACAAATCAAATCCACAGATGACATAATCAAATTTTACACCCTAATTAACTTATCCACTATATCTCTATGTGAATTACAATTAAAAGGGTTTAAGTACAAGTTCTTATTAGACTACATGCAATGCTTCGGTATATTTCTATCCTAGGCATAAATCATGGATTCCAACTCCTTGTAGAACACATAAATATATGCTATTATGATCAGATCTAAACCTATAATCCATTTCTCAAGTTCATATATATTATCACGGTAATTGTTAGCTAGGCAATTAAGCAGTTAAGGGAAAACCATAACAAACAATCCAAATACAACTAATATGATGAATAAGGAAGTATATTAAAGTCAACTACACAATAAGATCCATAGTAATCTCAAAACAAAGTTTAATTCTTAACTGAACTAGAATCCATCATCCACAATTGATTAAGAATTAAAAGATTCAAATAGATTATAAAAGAATTTAGAATTGAGATAAGCAAATTTGCATTCTCTTGCTTCCAATCTGTTTTCCCAATGATGATCAATAGCTTCAATCTTCAGTTCTAGTTAATCTAGGGTTCCTAATTTAAGAGAAGAATTAAAGATTAAAATAATATAAGTTTATCCCAAGAGGTATTTAATGGAGTTCTAGAACTAGTGTCTCCAATTACAAACTGTAATTATGTCGTATATATAATAATTCACGATTCCTTCTTTGCCCACGAACAAGTTTGATTGGTCACATTAGTTAAAAAGTTAATTGCTGGAGTTCAGAGATCGGCGCAGCTACACTACCCACAAGGCTAAATGGGGTGTAGCTGTGCTGCATGAATTTTGGGTCAGGACCTGGCCCAGTTGCGCTGCACCAAAGGCCAAATTGGGTGCAGTTGCGCCATGCACCAGAACATGCTTCCTATTTTCTGCTTTTGCTGCTGTGCTCCACATGCCATCACTTCATTAATTGTTCCTTTTAGCATCCACACATTCACTTTAGCTTCAAAAGTCGCCAGGAAAGTTCCCAAACATGCAATCTGGAAAAGAAACCAAAAAATGCATGAAAAGCTACTCAAACATGTGAGTTAAAACAAAATTTGAAGTTAATTGATATAAAGATAGGTAGTTATAAAACTACGTATTAATGAGGTTGAATGACAACCGTCTGTAGCAAAAGGTTCCCAAAGGAGTGATGAATGATGTCTTCTTCTGGTGCTCTTTAGCAACCATGATTTGGTGATACCCAATAAAGGAGTACATATCATATTGAGCTGTATTGTCAATGAGTATGTGGATAAATGGTACCGTGAGTTTGTCTTTGAGACAAGCTTTGTTAAAATCCCTATAATCCACGCATACTCGCACCTTCCCTCCGAATTTAGGTGTGGGAACTATGTTAGATAGCCACTCAGGGTATGTTGATACCATGATGATTCGGGCTTAAAATTGTTTCTCAATTTCTTCCTTGACTTTCAAAATCCTCTCAGGTTTTAATCGCCTAATTTTCTATTTGACTGGCTTGAATCCCTCTTTAATGGGTAGGTGACGAATGACGATGTTAGTGGACGAACCGATCATGTCTTCATTAGGCCATGTAAACACATCCTGGAATTGGGTCAATAAAGTAACCATGTAATTCCTTTAGCTTGGGGTAAGGTCCATACTAATCTAGATCTATTTAGGATTTTTTGAGGTTCCAAGGTTGAAAGAGGTGGTTTAATCAAGATTTGGCTTGGGTTTATCTTCAACCCATTCTTTGATCTCCTCAAGCACCTCTTCGTCCTCTTGCTCAATCTCCATCAAGTCAGAGTCTAACTTCACATCAAAGTTGCAGTCCTTTTGAAGAATAGGCACTCCATCAGCAAGTTTAGATAAATCTAACTCGGGAGTCCTAAAACAAAATGCTTTCACTTAATATATGAAACTTTTTGATCATACAGAGTGTTAGCATGGAAAAAACAACTGCTAATACTATGCAACAAACATAATCAATTATTGCTATCTACAGGGCAGAGGGATTTTCTTCCCTTTTTACCCTTCTCGGCAAATACAAGGAGTGTTGCTCCAATTTCTGAGGGTCAGGTCCTGGTGGACAGCTGTGATGAAAGGGCGATTATCATCTTCCTCCTCTTGAATGATGACCATGATGTCTGGACAGTCATCATTTGGGATTTCCCTGTTAATACCCTCTGTATGTATCAGGACGCGCATCTTTGATAACCGTCTCTTTATGTCTTGTTTACGCCTCTGATTCCTTTCCTCAATGTCTGGGTCTAGAATTGGGACTTCTTTCCCTTTAGCCGGTCTCGGTTCAGGAAACAGTATACCCACCATGGAGATAGGAATTTTCCTTAGAGGCCGAAAGAAATCTATACCTGTAAGTTTAGGCAATAGCATTATAGATGAAGGAACCGGTGTATGCTTGTGCGGGTTCTTGTGACTTGACCTAGAGGAGTAGCCTAGTTCGGCCTTCCATGTCTGGCTGGGTATTTGAATTGGGAATTTGATTCTTTGTCGATTCTTTCCTAACCCTTATCCTGGTTGGAAACCCAAGGATATCATTTCTTGACTGGTCGACATTACCTCAACAGAAACTCTGGGTTTCAGAACTAGAGCCCGGATGGGTTGATAGTTAGTGTTGCTCACCTCAAGGGCTTGGAAGCTGACATGTTCAACTTGTTCACTAAAACTGATTAGAGGTATATCACTTTGGACAGGATATTCTAGTTTAGCATTGATAGTTACCAGATTACTATTGACGATATACTTGAGTTGTTGATGAAGAGTGGATGGGACGGCTCCCGCCATATGGATCCAAGGTCTTCCCAACAATAAGTTATATCCTGTAGTGATTTTGAGCACTTGAAGGGATACGTAGAATGTTTGTGGACTGATTTCCACAGGTAATTAAATCTATCCGAAATTATTTCATCAAGATCCATCAAAGGCTTTAATGGTTGTGTGGCTGCTTCGTATCTGGTTGAGATTGATCTTCATTCTTTCTAATGTGGCATAGGGGCAATTATTTAGGGATGATCATCCATCTATTAGTACTCCTCCGACCACATATTCGGAAGACATCACTACTATGTGTAGTGGTTTGAAATGACCCGTCCCTTCGGGAGGTATGTCATCATCAGTGAAAGATATCACATTGTTGTTGAAGGTGTGATCTACCGGATGATGAAACTTTTTGACATCCACTTTCTTTGGCAAATGGGCATCTTCCAATATCTTCAGTAATACCTTACGATGATCTTTCGAAGAGAAAACCAAGTCCAAAATAGATATCTTTTGTGGTGCTTCTTTCAAGCTTTGCACCACTTTGGCTTCATTATGTCCCATTTTGCGGAGGTATTCTTCAATTTTCTGCTTGGAAAATTTCCCCATAGATCTGATGACTAGCTTCATCACTCGTTGAGGGAGATATAGTGGATTTTCCTTCGATACCGCAGTAGTGGTGTTTGACGTTAATCCTTTAACCTCTCCATAATTTCATGGGACTTTCTTAAGGATGATGATATGATACTGAGGTCTGAATGACAATACCAGTGGTTCTGGTGTGGCCACTTTCAAAGGGTTTTCAACTCCTTTGAGCTTTGTGGGTTGAATTATAAGAGATGTGGTAGTCAGGTCTCCCCCAGAGGATATGACTGCTACGATTTCCCTCCATATTTGTGATCTTGGAGGAAATATAGGTCCACTCTCAAATGATACGGCGTCATCGTCTGCCATTTACAGGTCACCCCTGTCAATCATATTTTGGATGAGATAACAGAGTGCCCAACATTCTTCAGTATTGTGACCATGAGAATGGGAGTGGCATTGACATACTCAAGTAGCATCAAATCTTTTTGAGCATGGGTTGACTGGAGGTAGTAGTGCTATGATTTTTCCTTCATTGATCAGCATATGTAATATTTCTTCCATCGGTTAGCCTAAATAGGTGAACTCCCTTTTGTTGGAAAAGTTCTAACAGGCTTGGGCTCTTACTTTTCTGGCAAACATTTCCTCCAAGGTTTCACTTTCTTGGGTTTATGGTGGAGTCTTTATGATAAGGGAGAGGAGACTTGCATGCTCCTGACTGAACAACTGTCGTGTGACTTGGTGTTGATGTATCACCAGTTCTTCTAGTTGATTGACCTATTCGCCAATAGATTTTAACTCCCGTTCCATCATGAACTAGAACTCTAAATAATCCTACTTGTCAGAATTATCTTTGCTGGTTTGGGGAGAACCACCAACGTATTTGAGGTACTTGGAACTCTCTCCACTGCCTCTATTGATCATGTTAACATCCTCTTCCTTGTGTTAAGGGAGAGGGTTATCTTAAACATGTGGTTGTTCGGGCTTTGTAACCACGATCTCACCACTGTCTATTAAGTCCTGGATCTTATGCTTGAGAGTCCAACAATCCTGAGTGTCGTGGCCTGGAGCTCCAGAATGGTAAGCACATTTTTTGCTTGTATTGAAGCCCTTTCTACTTGGATTGGCTGGTGGAAGGAGATGAGTGATTTTCTTCTGAGATGACAGAAGTTTGAAAATGTTTTTGAGTGAATCCCCTAAGGGTGTGAACACTCTTGAGCATTTCACTTCTCCACTCTTTGGCAATGGAGGATTTGAGGATTGTTCTTAAAAAAGGGGAATAGATTTTCCTTTGAATAGGCAAGTTTTGATTGCCTTTTTGAGTTTGTCCTTGCAGTATCAAGGAGATATTTTCTTTTTTCTTCTTATGAACCCTCCGGGGGTTGTTCCCATAACTTCCAGATTCGATATGCTCAGCTACGGCTTTTAAAGTGGCAAGGTATTGAATTTTCCCAGACTTCAACCCCATCTCTGCCATTTCTTTATGCTTAATCATTTCTTAGAATGGTTTTCCTATTCCAGCTAGGACCCTCTCATAAAATGGAGCTACTTGAATATCTATGAAGGTCATCACTATCTCATTCTCTATCATGGATGGGATTACTTGAGCAGCCAGACGCCTCCATCTTTGGGCATACTCTTGAATGACTCATTGACTTGCTTCTTGACTTTGGTAATTTGATACATATCTAGATCCATCTGAGTTTTAAAGCTATATTGACTGAGGAAAGCATGGGCTAATTCCTCCTAGCTGTGAATTTTGGAGTTATCCAATCTAGTATACTATGCTCTGGCTTCTCCAATCAGACTCTTCTGAAAGAGCTACATTCTCAGCTTTTCATTCTCGACGTAGTATCTGAGCTATCCAATGAACACTTTTAAGTGCGTGTATGGATCTTCCAATCCATCATATTCTCAAAGTCGGGAGTTTTGAATTTCTCCAGATAATTGACACCGGGGAAGATGCAAAGGTCTGAATAGGAAACACTTCCGTTCGTTCAAATCCCTTTAATAGACTTAATGGTCTCTTCCATTTGTAAAACCTTCTTTCGAATATCACCGGTGTCTTGATCTTCTTTAAGATCGGTTATTTCAAGAGTTTTGTTGGACTTCTCAATCTGAGACTCAGGTATTCGGACTTCTCTGTTCGGACCCTGGATTCCTCCTTGTGCAGAGGATTCTATTTGGATGGATATTTGTGGACCCTGAGTTGATTTGTTTAGGTCTTTCAGAAGAACAACCAACTTTGTTATTTGATTCCTCAATCCTTCGAACTCCTTATGAGAGACAGGAGTAGGATTAGGTGGGGCACTTGTAACCATGTCTGACTGTGGGCTTAGTGCCTTTTTAGACTTTGAATGGGTAACGGGACCAATCGTTTCCCTACAAAAAGACTATGTTATTTAGTCTGGGAAAACGGGGAAAGGCTATGCAATGTGTCCATTTTTAGGAGTGTTTTAATGTTCTCCTGCAAAACAGATGTTAGTCGTTTTGATTAAAGGATAACATGATAGGTCTTGATATGAAAAAGGAATGCATATTTACATACTCCCTTATATTTTCCATTACATTGAGATTGACAGGGAAATGAAATTACAAGTAATTAAAATTACAGGTAATTAAAAAGGGGAAGGTATGAAGAGACTTCCCTTCGCGTTTGGTTTATCAGAGGCTGACCTATCTTAGGCTACTCTCGTAGCTTTTTGGCATGAAGGTCCCCAGATCATCGCAATTTACTAGATGGGAAGTTAATCAAATCTTTTAACTGGAGCGAATATAGGTGGTGTCTTTCCTGAGCCTCACGGAATTAGTCTCCCTTGAGTCCTGTAATCAAACACCGACGGGTTAGCCTCCTGGTGGAGGAATAACACAACATACATCGCGTCTCACCGTATAGAAATGATGACATGTGCGAAGCACTAATATCACATGCAGATATGGTGTGAAGCACTAAAGTGCAGTAAATAATGCATTTGTATACAAACATTCAATGTAAATGCAGTATTCATACATAAGCAGATAAAAGTTTTGAAAAGCTTGGAATAGTGGCTTAAGCCCTGTTATTGGAGTCCCTAGTAGAATCGCCACCTGTCGACGTCAGGATTTTTATTTTTCCCTTTCTCCTCTTGTCTTTTGGTATCTCATTCTAGGTAATATTTGTTTGAAAAGGTCTGACTTGTATATGTTGACGATTTTACTATTAGAGTCGCCAGTTGGTATTTTTAAATGGTTATACCAACTCAACCTATAAAAGGTTTGCACAAAGACCCAATGATTTGACACTGTTTAACTGGTCTCAGAAATCAAAATTCGTTAAGGTTTGGGGGCTTGATTAAGTGGAGGGAAGGTTTTAGGCATCCCCGATTTTCGTGATAACACGGTTACCGCCACTTTTCATTAAACTTTTATATGTGTATGTGTTTGTGTGTAGGGCCTATATGTAGTTGTTTAGAAGTAGTGTAATGTCTCGTTTGCACCTATATACAAAGGGTTTGACTTTTGTATAAAAGTTCAATTTTAACAAGATATAGCAGTGAAATTTTGTAAAACATGTTTTTAAAACCCTTGTGCTCAATAGTAATTGAGGCCCTTGATACTTCCATTTTATTATATGTTCGGATTGATTGCTTTTATTTTTGAGATGCGAGGCATCTTAGAGAAAATAAGATACATAGCAGTGTCGAATTCCTTGTGGGCATGAGAGCCATCAAAGGATATCCAGACACTGTAGATAATTTACAAGCTGGCTACATCTGCAAAATGTCCATCACGGTAACCAAATCTAGATTCAGAGACTGAATATGTGATCACATGATTCCTAGGCTCACATGAGATAGTAATATGTATAAAAGCTAGAAAAAGAAATAGATTTGAGTAAATCTAAACCATTCTAGCTTCAATGGTTCCAGTTTAGTCACTTTGAACCGGTTAAAGTTAGAAGTAGCCAAATTGAGGCAAATCTAGCCCACAAGCTGAAAAATTAAATATCTACATTATGAAAGCAGTAAATGGTAACGAAGTAAACTCCAGGCCTGACAGATATGTATATATATATATATATATATATATTAAAGCAGTAAACGCACCAGATATTCTATCCAGGCTCATTCGAGTTTGAGTTCGATTTGATAGCATATATATATATATATATATATATATATATAAAAGTAATAAAAAGCCATGGATCGACGATCCGGGCATACCCACATAACGCGACTCTCAACGTTAGTAGATATATATACTTATGGAAGTAGTAAAAAGCTTAAAAATCTGAAAAATCTTACTCTGGGCTGCCAAGAATACTTCAGATAGCTTTTGACGACTGAAAACTAAGTTTCCACCTATTAAACTTCAGTATGTTACAAAACACGAGCTTACAAGTATTTAGAAAGAAGAATCACTAAGTTTAGAGCACTCTAGCAGGGGTTATAGGCTGAAATGGACAGAGTTTTCTCTCCTTTTCTCTTTTTTTTTTCAAATGAGCTGCCAAGAGCTTATATTTAAAGTCCAGATGGCCGCAGGTCTACCCGTGGCAGCCACGGGTCTACCAGCGCCTGCCCCGGGTCTTGCGGGTCGCGTTGTCTCGAAGTACATACACTTTGGCTACGCGTTGTCTGCTTGAATCTTCATAACTTTCAATCCAGACATCCGATAAAGGAGTACTGTATATTTTCAAAATGTTGTTGTCGAAAGCTACACAATGATATAGGATTAAAGGTTGTACGAATCTAGGAAGATGGGTCTATGACTAGATCTCCAAGTCTTCAAAGCCTATCCGTTGTGCTGTCTTGTGCAGTTGTCACTCAGGATTTGAGCTATGGTTCTTGTGGGACACCTTAGTACATAGTGTGGATTGAAATGTGTCAAGACGACGTGAATGTGTTGTTGAGGTGGCAAAATGATGATTTTTCCCGCACCAGGGTTATCTCTGACTTTTGCGCAGATGTAGCATTCGTTTCTTAAGGTTATCTCTGAGAATGGGCTGCTATGGATGCTGAATGTCCTCAGGGCTATCTCTGAGGTGTGCTTGACCTCCCGGGGTTATCTCTGGGGTTAAAATTTAGTATCCCAAGGTTGTCTCTAGGGTTGGAACTTACTTTTTTGGGGTTATTTCCGGAACTTGGACTGCATCCCTCGGGGTTATCTCCAAGGTTGGAACTGAATCTCCCGGGATTATCTCTGGGATTGAAACTGAGTCTCTCGAGGTTATCTCTGAGATTGAAAACGGGACCTCTCGGGGTTGTCTCCGGGATTGAAATTGATATGACTTCCAAGGTAATCTCTGGAAGACGATTTTGCCCTCCTGTAGTGTTAGTAAAAGGAATGTAAAATTTTGAGTGTCTATAAGGAGGAAGCTAGGGTACTGACAAAAAAGAAAAGGAATCACAAATATTTGAAACTCAAATCCATGAAAAATCCAACAAAACCCCTGAAATCACCAATCTTAAAGAAGATTGAGAAACTGGTGATATTTAAAAGAAAGTTCAGCAAATAAAAGAAACCATCCGATCAATCAAAGGGACTGGAGCGTATGGGAGTGTGACTTACTCAGACCCCTGTATCTTTCTAGGGGCCCGCTATCCAGACAAGTTCAAAACTCTAAATTTTGAGAAATCTGATGGATTAGGAGATCCTTAAACTCATTTAGAAGTGTTCATTGGAGAACTCGGATATTATGCCAAAGATGAGAAACTAAGGATGCAGTTATTTTAGAAGAGTCTAGAGAGGCCAGAGCCTGGTATGCCAAACCTAACAATTCCAGAATTCATAGCTGGGAAGAACTAGCCATGCTTTTCTAAACCAATACAGTTTCCAATCACAATTGGCTCCAGATAGATATCAAATTACCTAGGTTAAGAAGCAAAACAGTGAATCCTTCCGTGAATATGCCCAAAGGTGGAGATGCTTGGCTGCTCAAGTCAACCCGTCAATGACAGAAACTTAGCTAGCCATGCATGCCTAGGATTAGCAGCTTGAAGTTTGCGTAAAGGGAGTTTAGGCTACTTTTCTTTGTACTTGGTGACCCTAATTTGGGGACAAGAGAGTAGATCTCAGACATAGACAAGGGCTAGTCGGTCAGGCCCACTGCCCCATGCCACATTTTTAATTTAACCAATACCTTGTACTCTTAGTTAACTCTTTTGTTGGATTCCGAATGGATTCTAAATATCCCAAGTTTATTGGCTAACTTAACAGTCCATCAATTAACTTATTGGGCTAGACTCCCAATTTATTATTTGGACTTTAAACATGCAAATACTTAATCATCCTTCACTAAGTCCATCATTGTGTCACACAAGACATTTCATGAACCTATCTTATCGATCATCAACGACTCAATTTTAATTCAATTGAATTACTCTCCTCATGCCACGTAAGCATTTGTAAAATAAATAATTCACCGGCTCTATTTAATAATAATATTAAATCATAAAATTTACGGGTATTACAGCTGAGACTCAGCTTAATAAATAAACCATATCATCGAATCTTCCCTGCACTATGGGCCAAGGATATTCATTAAATCATCAATGGTCATGACTATACCGAATAATCCCTGGTCATAATCATACCAAAAATTGTCCATCAATGCACTTCAAGCCACTAAGGACTTTCACCACATCATTCGTCACATTACGGTCATGATTATACCGAATAATCCCTGGTCATAATCATACCAAGTCCATCTATGCACGTAAGCCAAAGATGACTTTCATCACAATATAAGCATGAGGATGATGACAATGATATAAGCATTAATCAAATGAAAATAAGGATAAATATTAAAGACTTTAAATTTATCCAAATATTATCAATCACTTCATAAACTCATAATCTAATATTATTAATATTATAACAATATTTTAATCACCTCTTAAACTTATAAATAATTTATTTTAATTATTCACACTTTACAAAATAATGCATTTAATCATTCAAAAATGCCATACTCATAAGATTTCATCACCAATGATAAAATCCCTCATCAAAAATCTGCATATACCCTATATAGGATTCCCAAGCCATAAAATCCTATTTTTCAATTTTATTACTTCACATAACATATTTAATTCATTTACTCATAACTAGTTCATTTTCATGAAAAATATCAAATCAGTCCCAAAAATATTTCTTTTCTGGGATTTAGCATAATATAGTCTCATATTGAACAAATATTTTTCTTGGAATTTTTAAAATTCATTTCCTATTTTTCATATGGCCAAAACTGTCGAATATTTAGACATTTATCATAAATTGTACTTTTGACCATAAATTCTGAAATTTATAGGGTATACTCCTGTTATATACATGTACTCCCAATAAAAATTTCACCAATTGTGGAGTTAACCACAAGGAGTTATAAGGGTTTACTTTTAAAATAGTCTTTTCCCATAACATCCATAACTCTTAATCTATACATCCAAAAATCGCCATCTTTGGACACAATATAGAAAACTCATCAAATTATCATTTCAAATTTTTCCGAAATTTTGAGGGTCGAGAAAATTACGAAAACTGCAAATGGATTTTCACCGCCATGCGGTAATCCACGTAGACACATCATTTCTACAATTTAATAAGGAATCAATACAAAGGATCATTTACCATGCATGCAGTAATCCACATAGACAGGTTATTCCAACAAAATAATAAAGAATGGAATAACAGAAGAATTCACCATGCATGCAATAGACCGCACAGACAGGTTATTCCCAAAATAATAATAAAGAATGGAACCAGGTCATGCGTAATCCGCACAGACAGGATATTCCAACAGAATAATAAAGAATGGAATAACAACGAAATTCACTGGCATGCATGCGATAAATCGATACGATGGTTATTCTAACGAGAATAATAAAGAATGGAACCAGTCATGCGTAATCACATGCATGTGATATTCCAATGTAATAATAAAGAACGGAACCAGGTCATGCGTAATCCGCACAGACAGGATATTCCAATAGAATAATAAAGAATGGAATAATAGAAGAATTTCACAATGTATGCAGTACTTCGTATAGACATGTTATTCCAACATAATAATAAGGAATGGAATAACAATAGCTCTATTCATGAATACAAAAGAAATAATACCCCTTACTATAATAATAATATCCCTTACACAATAATGATATCCCTTACCTCAGAAGAAGACTTGATACTAGAATAGTGATGTAGCAGACTTCTCTTCTTCTTTCTCTCTATAGATTCTCTCTCTATAGCTTCTCTCTATAATAATTGCTCTATAGCTTTAGTGAATTGGTGAGAAATGAAGGAAGAATGAGCTTCTATTTATAGGAAAATATAGTTTCAATAATTGCACGCTTTGGGCTCAAATATTACAAGATAATACCTTCCTCTTTTTCTTCATTTTAAATTTAGGCTGCAAGTATTATGAAACACCACCACCTCCCTAATAGTAAATAATGTGAATCAATAGTTCAATCATGTGAATCAATAGTTATAATCATGTGAAAATACGAATTACGATTATAATACCTCCATCTATACCTCCATTTTAACTTAGTCATGCAAGTATTATCAATCTTGCACCAACTCCCCTAATAGTAAATGAATGTGAATCAATAGTACACACATGTGAACAAATAGTTATAATCATGTGAATCAATTGCAATTAATTGCTCATTTATCCGGTTAATTACCTGATTGGTCAATATAACTTCCAGACATCAATTAATATCGAAACAAATGTCGATTTCCACTAACACTAATAATCCAACACAATGGAACTATCAAATTCATCTTTAACCAACACGAACTTATTCATCATTAATATTATAACTCACAATATTTAATAACCAGGTCGTTCCCAGGAAAGATGGGGCTTTCCGATAAGGATTTCTCCTTATTGGCGCGCAATTAGATGACCAAATCTCTCCTTGACAGAACTTCTAGACATTGTAAATATTGCAATTTAATAATATGAATAACTTTGTCGTCTCAATTATTGATTTAATAATATAAAATATTATGCAGATGATACTATGACAATAATTAAATCAATAATATGAGAGATATTATGCAGCAATTACTGTAGCAATAATTGAGTGACTTCTCACGTAAGCATCAATAATTAATATTGTGTGCTATTATGCAACCATGCGTATCACTATACTTTTACTACCGGGTATTTTATGACAACTTGGTTACTTTGAAAAAAAATTCACACATCACCCTTAACTTTAAACTTTTATCAATTTAACTATTTACCAAAATAGAAAAATTGAATACTTTTATTTCATAAAATTCGGGATCTCACAATCTCCCCTCCTTATGAAATTTCACCCTCGAAATTTACATACCTGGTAGTTCGAAGAGATGAGAATACCTTGCTTTCTTTTCGGATTGTACCTTCCCAGTTATTTCCTCTCTATCACGATTTTCCCATTTCTCATCTCATGAATTTCAGATATCATTCTAGAATATAGTTTCAAAATAGGGGTTAATTGACATGCCACATATTATCCATATACTCTGACCGACCAATTAAATACCAAATAACTTAGTTAGGTCATACTAGTGAAGGAATTACCCGTCTCTTCCCTCCTAGTTTTAGTCTCACATCTCAGCCAAAGATCATATCCCTAAGCTCTGATACCAACTGTGACGCCCCCAAAACAGGTTTACATCACCCATCTTGGGTGTGACGACCCGAGAATTTAAAAAAAAATTATTTAAATCTTAATTATTGAATTTAAGGTTAAATAATTAACCTAGACAAAAAATAAGTGAGTGGATTTAATATTTTTAGGAATGAATTTTGTGAATTTAAAAAAAAATTGTGGTGAATTATTCAGGATTAAGAGTATATGTGTATATGTTCTGTGAATATGGTATTATATGTGTACAGAATGTGGTTCAGGGTCAAGGGTTGACCAGAAAAATTTATCAATGTCCAAACCCTATGTATATATTTAGAGCATCCACATTCAGTTAGAAAATTCTTACAATTTATAAGAAAACCCTAGAAACCGGTTCTGAAACCCTAATTTTAGTTTCAGGAATTTGAAACCCTAATTCGGATATTAAAATCCTAATTTGGGAATTTAAATGCTATGTATAAGGTTTTTGTATTTTAATTGCAAACCTAATTAGGTATAACCCTAATAGACCTAATGGACCCTAATTTTAAGGTTTAAAACCCTAATTATTCCGTTTGAAACCCTAATGGACCTAATTGCTAATTTAGAAATTTTAATTAGGAATTATTAATCCTAATTATCAAGATTGGTTTATGATTTGGAATTTAGAATATAATTAGAAAATCCTAATTATAATTTAGAGATATTAATTTTCTATTTAGAAAACCTAAGTTGAAAATATTAGAAAAAATTGATTTTTTAAGAACCTTAGGTTTTAACCCTAGGGGTTAAACTCTAAGGGTTCTAGCCAATGTCTAATATGCCCTTAAAATTTCATGTCCAATGTCCAAATTACCCTTTTACTTAATTGTTAAGTAAAGAGATTTGCAAGATCTTGTGAGTCATCAAGCCTAAGATATAGCCATGTGCCATTAAATCTTTCCAATATCTGATTTCCTTGTCATCTTGCATAGCTTGTGTACATCGAATCTAGAATTAGAAAATTAAAAGTAAGAAAAAGTTAGCTTTACTTTGCAATTGTTCTAAGTCCCTTATCTCTCTTCAATTTCAGGACTTAGAGTGAGAGAGGAATGACAAACTAAGCCAGGATCATGTATTAGCAGGCCAAGAACAAGAATCAAAGATCAGAATCTAGATCAAAGCAAGAAAGTGGTAAAAATCCTAAACCTTAGAAATCCTATGATCTTTTGTTATATGTTATAATTGGTTGGTTAAAGTTGTGTATTAGAGTGTCTTTTAGTGATCTGGGTTGATAGATCAAGGATCTATAACATCTAGATGCACGATTTTGATGTTTTTTAAAAATCTGGAAAACTTAAAAAATATGGCCTGACAGTCATATGTTAGAGGCCTTAGATCTTTACCTGTTAATGTTTTGGTGTATTTTATGTTATGTAGATGTTCTTTGTGTTAGGGCTTTGATCTAAGACTTGAATTAAGCTCAGATCATGAGTATATAGCAAGATATGATCGGTCAAATACCGTTGACCGAGCACAAAAGTTAGAATCTGGGTAGCCCAGATTTGCCCAGATGCACTCAGTGACTGGGAGTGCATCCTGGAGGGTTCCAAGTAGCGAAAGTTAGAGAGAGGCTCCTCATTCTATAGATTTTATGGGTTTTAACAGTTGAAATCCTTAGGGCTTCGGATTTGGAGGTCTCAAATCTTGAAGATTCAACTAGCTTTAGGGGTTTTGACAGTTGAAATCTGGTCTTTAGAAGCTGGTTTTACTTCAGATCTGATTAATGTGTGCTCCACCGACCGATCTGAAATCGAACTTAACCTCTTCATCCACTGAGATCAAACCCAAAAACCACTCATCCTCCTCATTCAAGTGCCTCATCGGCGGTTCAAAATCCCACGAGAAACCTCCAGACGCCGCCGCAATTCCTCAATCATCGTCTCGTGCCCTGGCAAAAATGAAGAATGTGCAGAACATAAGTACCATGGTGAAGAAATTCATGGAGAAGAAACCGAAGGGGGCTAGTTTTGATATATTTCAAGTGTGGCTAGTTTATGTCTTCTATTATGGATGGGTTTGGTGTGCGAAAATTAATTTACTTCTCGAAGAATTTGTTGTTGAGGATGGACCACTTGTTCACGGAAAGCTTTTTGCTCTCCATGTTGCAGCTTCACATGGCCAAATCGAGGTGGGTTTTGTGATTTATTTAATTATTTTTGTTTTTTGGTTTAATTTCTTTTTTCTTTGATACAAATTGACGAGTCTTTATGGGTTTTGATTGTGGTCATATTTGTTACTGATGATGGGCAGGTTCTTTCTATGCTTTTGGATCAATCTATTAATCCAGATATCTTGAATCACCATAAGCAGGTGTATATATATGTACTTCATTTGTATTTACAGATATGTATGCCCTGAATTCTGAAGATTTCATTTGCATTTTCGTTTATAGAAATATAGGAATACATAGTGTGAATTTGATCTAAAATCGTTATTCCACTATTGTATGATGTGTTATGACAAAGTCATACAATGACGACATCCTCAAACGGACTGTTAATATAGTACGATATCATGACGTCATTCTTGAAAATGTTTTCAAAAATTTTAATTTTGCCAACGGGGTTTGGCTACACTTAAATAATTCAATTGAATTGAATTATTGATATGAGTCTATGCTATTCAATTCAACTAGACTAATGTTATGAAAACTCAAAGTGTTCATTGAGAAAAAAATTTCCCGAACCAAATTATTTTGCTACGAAATTCTATAATAAGACTGAGGTAAAATTACGTACCTATGGCGATATGAGAAAGCAGATCGACCAAAGTGATTACTTGGCGAAGACAGGAATACCTGGGGCTAATTTCCCTCTATGTCCGTAAGTTATGACGGTTTACGGATGAATTTCAATAAAAACTTTGAGAAAATGACAGACAAATAGTCTATGTAACTCCTCAGCACAATTTTAAAATATTACTCTTGTGAGTGGTGTATTGGGCAGCATGTGATGATGTGTATGAATGATGTAAGCTATATTGTATGCGGTGCAAGTTGAATTTCGGGGACGAAATTCTTAGAAGAAGGGGTGAATGTGACGACCCGAGAATTTAAAAAAATTATTTAAATATTAATTAATGAATTTAAGGTTAAATAATAAACCTAGACAGAAAATAAGTGAGTGGGTTTAATATTTTCAGGAATGAATTTTTTGAATTAAAAAAAAATTGTGGTGAATTATTCAGGATTAAGGGTATATGTGTATATGTTCTGTGAATATGGTATTATATGTGTACAGAATGTGGTTAAGGTCAAGGGTTGACCAGATAAATTTTATCAGTGTCCAAACCCTATATATATATTTAGAACATCCACGTTCAGTTAGAAAATTCTTACAATTTATAAGAAAACCCTAGAAACCGGTTCTGAAACCCTAATTTTAGTTTTGGGAATTTGAAACCCTAATTCGGATATTAAAATCCTAATTTGGGAATTTAAATGCTATGTATAAGGTTTTTGTATTTTAATTGCAAACCTAATTAGGGAGAACCCTAATCGACTATTTGGGAAACCGTAATTTTAAGGTTTAAAACCCTAATTGTTTCGTTTGAAACCCTAATGGACCTAATTGCTAATTTAGTAATTTTAATTAGGAATTATTAATCCTAATTATCAAGATTGGTTTATGATTTGGAAATTAGAATATAATTAGAAAATCCTAATTATAATTTAGAGATATTAATTTTCTATTTAGAAAACCTAAGTTGAAAATATTAGAAAGATTGATTTTTTGAGAACCTTAGGTTTTAACCCTAAGGGTTAAACCCTAAGTGTTCTAGCCAATGTCTAATATGCCCTTAAAATTTCATGTCCAATGTCCAAATTACCCTTTTACTTAATTGTTAAGTAAAGAGATTTGTAAGATCTTGTGAGTCATCAAGCCTAAGATATAGCCATGTGCCATTAAATCTTTCTAATATCTGATTTCCTTGTCATCTTGCATAGCTTGTGTACATTGAATCTAGAATTAGAAAATTAAAAGTAAGAAAAAGTTTACTTTACTTTGCAATTGTTCCAAGTCCCTTATCTCTCTTCAATTTTGGGACTTAAAGTTGTGTATTAGAGTGTCTTTTAGTGATCTGGGTTGATAGATCAAGGATCTATAACATCTAGATGCACGATTTTGATGTTTTTTAAAAATCGAAAACTTAAAAATATGGCTTTGACGATTACCATATATCGGAGGCCTTAGATCTTTACCTGTTAATGTTTTGGTGTATTTTATGTTATGTAGATGTTCTTTATTGTTAGGGCTTTGATCTGAGACTTGAATCAAGCTAAGATCATGAGTATATAGCAAGATATGATCGGTCAAATACTGTTGACCGAGCACAAAAGTTAGAATTAGAATCGGCAAATTGATTTGCCCAGATAACCGACAAGTTTTTTTTCTAGCCCTTGATCTTACAGTTGTTTGTCATTTAAGCCAAGTTGTTGTTGTTATGTTGTAGCCTGACATGAATACTACATGTTAAAGGCTTTAGATCACCCAGATACTTAACAAAATCGAAGATATCTTGGTCAAACCTAGTTGACCGATCTGCCTGAATGACGATTTGGAAAACCCAGATCCTTCAAGAACTTGTTTTCTGACACCACTTTGACCGACTTTAATCTCTCTCCTGTGGTGTTGTTAGACTAAAATAATGATATGTATGTGTTCTCTTACATATGTACTACAGGTGTGAAGCAATAGAACAAAAAAAAAATGACCGGAACCATAAGATTTGTGAGCCACAAAGTGGTCACTCGAAACTGGTTGGGAATCTGGGAAACCCAAAAATCCCAGCAGGTCTCTGATAACAGCTTTGCAGGCTTGGATCTTGCAATTGTGATGCTTAATGACTTAGATGATGACATATACATGTAGTATTACATAAATACTACCAGATCAATGTCTTAGAAAGCCCAGAAGCGTTATAACCAAGAAATTAGAAACAGTCAAACCAAGGCCCTCGACCTCTGACATGATTTCTGGGTTTGAGTTCAAAACCACCAAGAACACCTATAGCGACGGGTTTGTCGCTATAGGGTCCTTTTAGCGACAGTTTATTTAAGAAATTAATTATTTTAATTAATAAATAGATAAAAAAGTTTTTAATTACTAAAAATACATAATAAATTATAAAAAATTATTTTAAAGCCTGAAAATTAGTTTTTAAATTATTTAAAATATATTTCATCAATATTTAATATTTTTGGAATATAAATGGTATTTAATTTATTTAATTACAATATTAAATAAATTACTTCAAAATGATTTTAATACTTTAAAAATTATGAAAAATTATATTATGGTATAAGAAAATATTTTAAGTTATTTTTAATAACTTTTGATATTTTGTGATGAAATTCATTAATAAATAAATATTAATGGTAATTAGTTTATGTAATAAATATATTAAATAAATTATGAAAAATGGAATTAATGATTTAAAATCATATAAAAATGATTTAAGTGTTATAAAAATATTTGAAGTTATAAAATATAACTATTGATATTTTGTCATGAAAATATTAATATTTTAATATTAAAAGCAATTATCGAATAATGGATTTAAATGTTTAAAAATCATATAAATGTGATTTTAAGGTATTAAAAATACTTTGATATATTATAAATATATTATAATATTATGACATGTATTTTATTAATATTTAATATTAAATAAATATTAATGATAGGGAATATCGTGGTATTTATATAATATAAATACGATTTTAATGATTGAAAAATTATGATAAATGATATTAATTATTTGAAAATTATTTCAAGTCTTTGAAAATTATTTTGACTGATAATATGATTGTCTAATATATTTGTTAAGTGTTTAGGCAGAGTTTAATTGAACTTAAACTCGATAATTGTCCGACTAGACCGTCGGGATGTTAGTATTATGTCAGTTTCAACTCGGACTTAAATTGTCTGACTTGATGCTAAGTTTTATGTGTTGAATAGACTGATAGGGTTATGTACTATGTGTTTAGGTTATTCTGTGTGTATATATATATATAATAGTATTATAATGTGATGATATTATTCTAATATTGGAGATCTATATTACTAATATTAGGTCATCGGATAAAGCGATATAGAATGCGTAATGGTAATCAACGATTCAGGTAAGTTTTACTTAACTCTACTAAGAGTTGTTTCATTCAGATATGCTTATGGTTAATCATTGTTGATTGCCACTATAGAATTGTACTCTATACATATTGCATGTATAAGTCAGGTATGAAAGGCTGATCACCTTCATTACCAGTTGGTCCAGATATATTTGTTCATGTTCAATACTTGTTTAGTCAAAATTTTGTAAGTGCTAATTCATAATTATATTGATGAATTATAGCCAGCTTATTATTCAGACCCTTTCAATCATGATATATCTTAATAAATTAAACTTGCTGGGCAACTTTCATGCTCACCCTTGTTATATCATGATAAATATTGAAGATAAGGCGAATGCGCTCGGATACAGGAAAATGATAATGCCCAGTTCAATTTGGGATAAAATGTGCAGCTAATTTGTAATAGTATAGTTTGATAATAATGTTATGTGTTAGTCAAATTATGATTTGTGTATAAGTTAAGGTTACTCGATTTTGGGGAAATAATGTGTAAAGTGTATTGTATAAATAATTTATGTTTATATCTTCCGCAAATAGTTATAGAATGATTGTACCAGATCCGTGGTGATTTGGGACCCGGATTCGGGGCTTTCACATTGGGTCGCCAGATACATGGTAGAGAACTCAACTACAAACTTAATTATACAATTGTCGTGCAAAATATGACAAAACATAGCTGAGAGTGTAAACACGAATATTGCCTTCTAGATAATATCCACACTCAATGGAGTCCTCATTACAATTATCACTACTAGAAAAACAAGAATACGTGACGGAATTTTATGACAGTTTTTAAAAACAATCACAAAAGATAGTAATTTGTGATGGACTTTTTAAGCAATCACAAAATAATAGTATATATGATGGCTCTTAGTGATGACTAATCTTGCCATCAATATATTATAATTGTGATGGCCATGTCAATCACATCAATTTTTTCATGAAATATAATTTTTTTTTTGTGACGCACTAAGTCATCACTTATAGATATACCCTTTTCATGATTGCAATTAAGCTATCACTAATATTTTAATGTAAGAAATAATAAAAACAATATTTTGTGATGGCCGTGACAATCATTAAAAAAGATAGATTTTTGTGATGACTTTTATTTGCAATTACAAAAAGAAGGTATTTTGTGATGGCATTTTTAAGCCATCACAAAACAATAAAATATATGATGGCTCTCAGTGATGACTAATATTACCATCATTATAGAGTATTTGTGACTGCCATTGCAATCACCAAATCTTATGTGGAAGTAATTTTTTTTAGTAAATCAACTCACATATGTTTCCTTTTATATTTTATTTTAAAATTATAATCATGATCTGGGATTTGGTGTAGTGCTAATACTCGTTATTTAGTTTGCAAATGGGGGAGGGTTCGAATCCTACAAGTACCATTTGATACAATTAATATAGATACAATTAATACAATGAAATAAATTTTACGTAAATAGATATTCATGTTCTTACATTCGATCCCTAAAGTTTTTTTGTGTGATGACTTTGACAATCACAATAGATTACGTGTTAATGTGATTATATCAATCATCACAAAAACACTAAGTGTTTGCGTGATTTACAAAACCATCACGTAAAACCTTTCATGATGGGCGTATACAAGACGACTGTTGTGACGCTTAAAGCCATCACGTAAACCTTTCGTAATGGTTTTCCTACTTTTTGTGATGGATTTTGGCCATCACAAATGACCATTTTTTGGTAGTGTATTATCACACTATTTTATAAAAATAGTGAGGACTACTATAGCCACCATCTTGGACCATCATTCCATTCCTCGACTAGTCCCAGCTATATTCTCATTTCCTGAAGAGAACAATGAAAGAAAAGGGTGAGCTCAACTAGCCTAGTAAGAAATATTATGACTAAAATAATGCAAAATAAATTATCATTAGCCTTTAACAATGTTAAACTGATAAAATACCATAGACATCAAGTTTAACTGCAGCGGAATAAGCAATCCATTAGAAGAGTTAAGTAGAGCATGATATCTACTATCTTCTTGGATTTAAAATGTTTTCATCATTTTTTATCGCTGAGACTCAGCTTAATAAATAAACCATATCATCGAATCTTCCCTGCATTACGGGCCAAGGATATTCATTAAATCATCAATGGTCATGACTATACCGAATAATCCCTGGTCATAATCATACCAAAAACTGTTCATCAATGCACTTCAGGCCACTAAGGACTTTCACCACATCATTCGTCACATTATGGTCATGATTATACCGAATAATCCCTGGTCATAATCATACCAAGTCCATCTATGCACGTAAGCCAAATATGACTTTCATCACAATATAAGCATGAGGATGATGACAATGATATAAGCATTAATCAAACGAAAATAAGGATAAATATTAAAGACATTAAATTTATCCAAATATTATCAATCACTTAATAAACTCATAATCTAATATTATTAATATTATAACAATATTTTAATCACTTCTTAAACTTATAAATAATTTATTTCAATTGTTCACACTTTATCAAATAATGCATTTAATCACTCAAAAATGCCATACTCATAATATTTCATCACCAATGATCAAATCCCTCATCAAAAATCTGCATATACCCTATATAGGATTCCCAAGCCATAAAATCCTATTTTCTAATTTTGTTACTTCACATAACATATTTAATTCATTTACTCATAACTAGTTCATTTTCATGAAAAATACCAAATTATTCCCAAAAATATTTCTTTTCTGAGATTTAGCAGAATATAGTCCCATATTGAACATATATTTTTCTCGGAATTTTTAAAATTCATTTACTATTTTTCATATGGCCAAAACTGCCGAATATTTAGATATTTATCATAAATTCTACTTTTGTCAAAAAAATCCAAAATTTATAGGGTATACTCCTGTTATATACATGTACTCCCAATAAAATTTTTACCAATTTTGGAGTTACCCACAAGGAGTTATACGGTTTACTTTTAAAATAGTCTTTTTCCATAAAATCCATAACTCTTAATCTATACATCCAAAAAATGCCATCTTTGGACACAATATAAAAAACTCATCAAATTATCATTTCAAATTTTTCCAGAATTTTTGAGGGTCAAAAAAATTACGAAACTGCATATGGATTTTCACCCGTAATGCGGTAATCCACGTAGACAGATCATTTCTACAATTTAATAAGGAATGAATACAAAGGATCATTCACCATACATGCGGTAATCCACATAGCTAGGCCATTACAACATAATAATAAAAAATTGAATAATAGAAAAATTCTCCATGCATGTGATAGACCGCACAGACAGGTTATTCCTAACAAAATAATAAAGAATAGAACCAGGTCATGTGTAATCCGCACAGACAGGATATTACAACAGAATAATAAAGAATGGAATAACAACAGAATTCACCAGGCATGCGATTAACCGGACAGACAGGTTATTCTAACAGAATAATAAAGAATGGAACCAGGTCATGAGTAATCCACACGCATGTGATATTCCAATGTAATAATAAAGAACGAAACCGTGTCATGCGTAATCCGCACAAAACAGGATATTCCAAATGTAATAATAAAGAATGGAATAATAGAAGAATTTCACAATGTATGCAGTACTTCGCATAGAGAGGTTATTCCAACATAATAATAAGGAATGGAATAACAATAGCTCTCTTTATGAATACGAAAGAAATAATACCCCTTACTATAATAATAATATCCCTTACACAATAATAATATCCCTTACCTTAGAAGAAGACTGGATACTAGAATAGTGAGGTAGCAGACTTCTCTTCTTCTTTCTCTCTATAGATTCTCTCTCTATAGCTTCTCTCTATAATAATTGCTCTATAGCTTTAGTGAATTGGTGAGAATTGAAGGAAGAATGAGCTTCTAATTATAGGAAAATATAGTTTCAATAATTGCACGTTTTGGGGCTCGAAATATTACAGTATAATACCTTCCTCTTTTTCTTCATTTTTAATTTAGTCCTGCAAGTATTATCAAACTTGCACCACCTCCCCTAATAGTAAATAATGTGAATCAATAGTTCAATCATGTGAATTAATAGTTATAATCATGTGAAAATACGAATTACAGTATATTACCTCCATCTATACCTCCATTTTTAACTTAATCATGCAAGTATTATAAATCTTGCACCAACTCCCCTAATAGTAAATGAATGTGAATCAATAGTACACATATGTGAACAAATAGTTATAATCATGTGAATCAATAGCAATTAATTGCTCATTTATCCGGTTAAGTACCCGATTGGTCAATATAACTTCCGGACATCAATTAATATCGAAATAAATGTTGATTTCCACTAACACTAATAATCCAACACAATGGAACTATCAAATTCATCTTTAATCAACACGACCTTATTCATCATTAATATTATAACTCACAATATTTAACAACCGAATGTCGCTCCTGGAAAGAGGGGGCTTTCCGATAAGGATTTCTCCTTATTGGCGCGCAATTAGATGACCAAACCTCTCCTAAACAGAACTTCTAGACATTATAAATATTGCAATTTAATAATATGAATAACTTTTTATCTCAATTATTGATTTAATAATATAAAATATTATACAGATGATATTGTGACAATAATTGAATCAATAATATGAGAGATATTATGCAACAATTACTGTAGAAATAATTGAGTATAACTGAGTGACTTCTCACGTAAGCATCAATAATTAATACCGTGTGCTATTATGCAACCACGCGTATCACTTTACTTTTACTACCGGGTATTTTATGACAACTTGCTTACTTTGAAAAAAATTCACATATCACCCTTAACTTTAAACTTTTATCAATTTAACTATTTACCAAAATAGAAAAATTGAATACTTTTAATTAATAAAATTTGGGATCTCACAATATTCTTACGACGGCATAATCATTGGTGGACTCCACAACGGAAGTATTGTCGTATTTAGAAAACGACAAAATTATCTTTTTATAAAAATAACGGTGAAAGTTTTACCGTTAAACTGTTGAACTACCCGGTAGTAAAAGTACAGTAATACATGTGGTTGCATAGTAGCACACGGTATTGATTATTGATGCTTACGTAAGAAGTCACTCAGTTATACTCAATTATTGCTATAGTAATTGTTGCATCATATCTCTCATATTATTGATTCAATTATTATCACAGTATCATCTGCATAATATAATTAAATCAATAATTGAGATGACAGAGTTATTCAAATTATTATTTGCAATATTGACAAAGTTATGTCAAGGAGAGGTTTGGTCACCTAATTGCGCGCCAATAAGGAGAAATCCTTATCGGAAAGCCCCCTCTTTCTTGGGAACGACCTGGTTGTTAAATATTGTGAGTTATAATATTAATGATGAATAAGTTCGTATTAATTAAAGATGAAATTGTTATTTCCATTGTATTGGGATTATTAGTATTAGAGGAAATCGACATTTATTTCGATAATAATTGATGTCTGGAAGTTATATTGACCAATCGGGTAATTAATCGGATAAATGAGCAATTAATTGCTATTGATTCACATGATTATAACTATTTGTTTAGATGTGTGTACTTTTGATTCACATTCATTTACTATTAGGGGAGTTGGTGCAAGATTGATAATACTTGCATGACTAAGTTAAAAATGGAGGTATAGATGGAGGTACTATACTGTAATTCGTATTTTCACATGATTGAACTATTGATTCACATGATTTACTATTAGGGGAGGTGATGCAAGTTTGATAATACTTGCAGGACTAAATTAAAAATGAAGGAAAAGTTGAAGGTATTATATTGTAATATTTTGAGCCCCAAAACGTGCAATTATCAAAAATATGTTTTCCTATAAATAGATGCTCATTCTTCCTTCATTCTCACCAATTCACAAAGATTCACAAGAGCAATTATAGAGAGAGAAGCTATATAGAGAGAAGCTATAGAGAGATAGAAGAAGAGTAGTCTGCTACTTCACTACTCCAGTATCCAGTCTTCTTTTAAGGTAAGTGGTATTATTTATTTCATATTCTGAAGAGATATTATTTTTCGTATTCGTATAAATATTATTTTCGTTCAATATTCATAAAGAATATTATCTTCGTTCAATATTTGTAGGAATATTATTTTCGTTCAACAGTTGTAGGGGATATTATTTTTGTTCAATATTTGCTTGAAATAATATTTTCTTCCATACTCTGTAGTATGTAAGTAATATTATTTCGTTTCAGATTTTGAATTTTATACTCATTTTGTTAAAATTTTGGCTTCTATACTCCATGAAATTAGTATAATATCCTTGATATTTGCGCTTTATCAGGTATCTTTTCATGGAAATATTATTCTGAGATTTCTTGATAATTATTAATCTTTTCATGATGGAATGCTATTTATGAGTTACTATTTATGGGTTACTATTCACCCAATTACTATTCACTCAAATATTATTCACTCGGGTATTCGGGGCACTTTTCATGCCGGAGTACTATTCACAGGTTACTATTCATAGGTTACTATTCACCCAATTACTATTCACCCAAATATTATTCACTCGGGTATTTGAGGTACTTTTCATGTCAGGGTACTATTCACGAGATACTATTCCTAAAGTACTATTCATAGGGTACTATTAACGGGGTACTATTCACCAAAAAAATATATTTCTTTTCTACCCAAATTATTTTTGATACATGAATATTATTCTTGAATTTTACTCCACAAAGCTGTATCATGTTGACAATTTGGATATTTTTTTAAACTCTGGATAAATTTAAAGTCTTTAATATTTATCCTTGATTTCGTTTGATTAATGTTTATATCATTGTCATCATCCTCATGCTTATATTATGATGAAAGTCATCTTTGGCTTACATGCAAAGATGGACTGTTGATTATTGGTTTTATAGTTGTATATCTTTGGCTTACGTGCAAAGGTGGACTGTTGATTATTGGTTTTATAGTTGTATATCTTTGGCTTACATGCAAAGATGGACTGTTGATTATTGGTTTTACAGTTGTATATCTTTGGCTTACGTGCAAAGATGAACTATTGATTGATGATTATCTTTGGCTTATGTGCATAGATGAACTGTTGATTGGTATGATTATGACCAGGGATCATTCGGTATAATCATGACCCATAATATTACAAATGATGTGATAAAAATCTTTATTAGCCCGTAGTGCATTGATGGACTGTTGTTGGTATGATTATAACCAGGGATTATTCGGTATAATCATGACCATTGTTGAAAACATGAATATCCTTGGCCCATAGTGCATGGATAATTCGTGGTCATAATACTAATGAATATCCTTGGTCGTAGTGCAGGGATGATTTGATGATGTGAATTATTTATTAAGTTGAGTCTCAACGATAAAATATTGATAATACACTTTTAATTCGTAGAAGATAGTAGATATCATGCTCTACTTGACTCTTCTAAAATACAATTGTATGTCTTTGGCATGTAGTGCAAAGATGAATTATTAATGAATATCTTTGGCCCGTAGTGCAAAGATGAATTTATTAGTATGATTATGAACAAGAATTGTGATTGGGTATAACCATGATTTTTGATGTTTTATGTAAAGACAGGTGATGAAAATTATCTTCGTCCTGGGTGCGAAGAGGAATTTAGAATCACAATTATGATTATGAGTTATTCACATGATTGTGGACAAGAATTTTGATTGATGTTACATGGATTAAACATTATTGGTGGACTTTTAACATGGAGAAGATAATAGACCTTATGGTCTATTTGACTCTTCTAATGGATTGCTCGTTCCGTTGCAACTATGGTTGAAAAGTTTTATCATCTACCATATGTTTTAAATCTCTGATTTATTATTGACGAAGGCTATTGATAATTTAATTATCTTTAGTTATGATATTCTTTACTAGGCTAGTTGTGCTCACCCTTTTGCTTCAAAATTATTTTCAGGTAATAAGAGTGTAGCTGGGTCGAGTGGGGGTAACAGGGGAATAGAACGATGGTCTATAGCTGTTGAGGTTTCCCCTAAAATAGTATGGAAATAATTTTATTGAGAATTTTAGATAAGTGTGTCGTATTTTATACGTCATTTTAACCGTTGATTTTGGAAAGAACATGACAGTAATCTTCTTGTTTTTCTTTGGGGTCTATTGGGTCAACCAAGGATAATTCTCGAGTCATATGATATCTATCATAACTTAGATGCATGGCCTCCCATGTACAAAGGTTTCCTTGAGCATTTTCCAAAGATTTTAGTTTCTAAAATAGTTATTGACTGTACTTTTTATTTAAAGTACCATTGTAAGGTGTTGTGGTCAAGGAACCATGAGAATTACATATATTTGTATTAAAACTCATAACTTATGTGTTGTCGTACTCTGCACGATAGTTCGACAGTTGTATAAATGAAGTTGTATTTGATTTCTGTAGTGTGATATCTGGCGACTCAGAATGGGTCGTGTGGACCTATTTTGGGGGCGTCACATAATACCTTGCCTGAAGAGGAGGAGGTATTCCTTCCTGGAACACAGAGATGGAGGGAAGTTATAGTAGTCATATCATCTGAAGGAGGCTTGTCTGTAACACCTCTTATCATCCAAGGAATGAAGGTCAAAGGAGTAAAGAACCCTTTGAAAGTGGCGGCTCCCGAGCCTCAGATATTGTAATTCAGACCGCAGTATCCTATAATCAGCTTGAAAAGAGTCCCCTAGAATTTATGGGAAAGATGATGGATCAACTTCAAATCAAACTGCTGCTATATTAAAGGAAAACCCGTTGTATCTACCTCAGCAAGTAATGAAGCCAGTTATTAAATCCACGAGAAGAGTGTTCAAGGAGAAAATTGAAGAATTCCTCATCAAGATATGGCATAATAAAGCCAAAGTGGTGCAATGATTAAAAGAAGCACCCCGACAGATATCCATTCTGGATTTGTCTTTATCTTCGGAAGATCATCGTAAGGTCTTTGTGAAAGTACCAAAAAAACTCACCTGCCAAAGATGATAGATATCGAGAAGTTTCATCATTTTATAGATCATATTTTCAACATTAATGTGATATCTTTCATTAATGATGACATACCATTAGAAGGGACGGGTCATTGAAAGTCATTGCAGATAGTAGTGATGTCCTCAGGATATATGGTAGGAGGTGTGTTGATAGATGGAGGATCGTCCTTGAACATCTGTCCCTATGACACGTTGGAAAGAATGAAGATTAATCCAAAGCGAATCCGGACTAGTCATGTAGTCATAAGGGCCTTTGATGAATCTCAATGAGAGGCTGTAGGAGAAATCAAACTTCCATTAGAAATTTGTCCCCATACTTTCTACGTATCCTTCAAAGTGATAAACATTACCACTGGATATAATTTATTATTGGGGAGACCATAGATCCATATGGCAGGAGTAGTTCCATCCACCCTTCATCAACAAGTCAAGTACATCATTAATGGCAATCTACTAACTATCAATGCTGAACCAGAATATACTATCCATGTACAAAGTGATATGTCTGTGATAAGGTTCGATGAAAGAGTTGAGCCTGTCAGTTTTTAAGCCCTTGAGGTGAGCAACACTCAGTATTAACCTATTGGGGCCCCAACTTTAAAGCCCAGAGTTTCCATCGAAGTAATATCGGCTAGTTAAGAAATGATATCCCTAGGTTTCTGGCCTGGACAAGGGTTAGGAAAAAGTCAGCAAAGAATCAGAAGTCATGTTCAAATTCCTAGTCAAACATGGAAGGCTAGATTAGGCTATTACTCTTGATCAGACCATCGGAACCTATACAAGCATTCACCGGTTTCTTCCTCTACCATTCTGCTACCAGACCTTACGGATGCAGGATTCATGAAACTAACAAGGAAAATCCTTATGGCTGTATCAGGAATGCTAATTCCTAAGGTTTCCGGCCAGTGAAAAGGAAATCCAGACTCCTTTTTAGGAAAACAAGGAAAGGAATGAAAGGTTCCTGCAAGAAGTGCAAGACCAATTTGCAAAGATACATTTCCAGGCACATACTGAGGGTATGAACGAGGATATCCAAGATGATGACTATTCAGAAGATCAAATCATGATCCCTCGCATAAATAGGGCTAATGAGAACTGGTCAAAGAAAAGTATTGGCCCTAATATGAATTCAGTCATGGTCATCATCAAAGAGGAGGAAGAAATCAACTATCCCTTCATCACAGCTGTCAATAAAGACTTAACGCTGGACAATTGGAGCAGCACTCCTTGCATTTACCGAAAAAGGGTAAAAAGGACAGAAAGTCCATTTGCGCTGAAGTGTATATATTATTGACTGCTTACTTTTGTTGCACAGTACTAGCATTTACTTTTGTCATGCTTTTGCTAACACTTTGTATGATCAAACAATCTCATATATTAAGTGAAAGCATTTTGTTTTCAGGACTCTAGATTTGGATTTGTAAAGCCTTACTGATGAAATGCCAAATCTCCACAATGACTACAACTTTGATGTAGAGTTGGACTTTGACTTGATGGGGATTGAGAAAGAGGAGATAGAGGACTATGAGGTGCCTGGGGAGATCAAAGAATGGGTTGAAGACAAGCTCAAACCAAACCTTGATCAAATCATTTCTATTAATATCGGAACCTCAGAAAACCCTAAAGAAATCTAGATAGGCATGGACCTTATCCCAAACCAAAGAAAAGACCTAATTGCTCTAATAAATCAGTTTTAGAATGTGTTTTCATGGTCATATGAGAACATGATTGGTTTGTCTACTGATATTGTCATTCATCGACTGCCCATTAAAGAAGGATTCAAGCCAGTCAAATAGAAGCTTAGGCGACTAAAACCTAAGTGGAGTCTGAAAGTAAGAAGAAATTATTAAACAATTCAAAGCTGACATCATCATGGTATCAAACTACCTTGAGTGGTTGTCCAATATAGTTCCTGTGCCTAAGCCCGAAGGAAAGGTACGAGTATGCATAGATTACCGGGATTTGAACAAAGCTTATCTCAAGGACATCTTTCCACTACCTTTTATCCACATACTAATAGATAACACGACGCAGTATGGCATATATTATTTTGTTGACTACTTTGCTGGGTATCATTAGATCATGATTGTTAAAGAGGACAGTGAGAAAATAGTCTTCATTACCCCCTGGGGAACCTTTTGTTACAGACGATTACCTTTTGGCCTTATCAATGCAGGTGCCACCTATCAGCGAGCCATAATGGCCCTTTTTCATGACATAATGCATAAAGAGATAGAGGTCTACGTGGATGATATCATTATAAAATCACAGAAGGAAGATAACCATATCAACCATCTCAAAAAGTTTTTTAACCGATTGCGCAAATATAACTTAAAGCCGAATCCATCCAAATGTGCCTTCAATGTCAAATCAAGAAAGTTGTTGGGATTTCTAGTAAGAAACATAGGCATTAAATTGGATCCCAACAAAATTAAAGTAATCACCAAGATGCCCATGCCCCACACAGAAAAGGAAATACGGGGATTTCTTGGGAGAATCAATTTTATAAGCTGATTCATCTCTCAACTCACAGCAAAGTGCGAGCCCATCTTTAACCTGTTAAGGAAAAATTCCTCCATGAAGTGGAATGAAGAGTGTCAAAAATCTTTCCTTTCCATCAAGAAGCAGTTAATAAAAACCCATATCTTGGTACCCACAAGGGACAAAGTTCCCATGTTTATTTACCTATCAGTCAATGCCAATGTTACGGGCTGGGCAAAAAGACGATATAGGCAAGAAAAGAGCTATTTATTACTTCAGTAAAAGATTCAATAGCGGTGAGCAGAAGTACACTTTGATTGAAAAGACTTGTTATGCATTAGCATGGGTCGCCATAAGGTTACAACATTATCTTCATGGGCAAACAACCTATCTCATATCCCGCATGGATCCTCCAAAGTACTTATTCAACAAACCCATGTTGAATTGCCAATTGTCCAAAAGGCAGTTGATCCTCTACCAATTCGATATAATCTATATGACTCAAAAGTCCATCGAAGGTCAAGGATTTGTGGATCAATTAGTCGAAGCACCATCAGGGAATTTTGAACCCTTGGAAATGTATTTCTCAGTTGATAGAATAATGACAATTTAACAAATCCATCTAGAAAATACAGTTCGATCTTGGAAATTATATTTTGACAGAGCCGTAAACATAGAAGGTGCCGAAGCAGGGGCAGTTCTAATATCTTTTACAAGAAAACAATATCCTATGACCATCAAGCTGCAGTTTGTCAACACCAACAACACAGCTGAGTATGAAGGTTGTATAATGGGATTAAAACTGGCTCAATCCATGGATATAATACGGTTGTTGGTCTTTGGGGATTTCGAGTTAGTTATCAAGCAAAGCACTGGGAGTATTATACCAATGAATTGCATTTGCTGCCATATCATCGAAAAGTTATCGAGATGGCTATGGAGTTTGAGGAGATAGCCTTCATCCACATCCCTCGAAGTAGGAATGACTTTGCTAATGCATTGGAAACATTGGCTTCATTGATCCAAATATTTGATAAGATGGGAATTCTTAATATCAAATTGGTAAAGCCAAAAGGCACCAACCTATGGAAATTACATTGGAGAAGTATCAGATGAATTACCTCTCATCAAACAGCCATGGTATCATGACATCAAAAAATATCTTCGAGATGGATCTACACCCGCTGGGGCAAGTCAAGCTAAAAGAAAGTGAATCCAAAAAATGGCCCTAAAATTATATTTGAGCAGAGACACACTTTACAAAAGGGATGCTGGAATAGGCCTTTTAAGATGCTTGGACAAAGATCAAGCCCAAAGACTCATGGATGACGTCCATGGTGGAGTATGTGGTCCACACATGAACGGTCCTTTACTTGCCAATAAGATATTAAGAATGGGGCATTATTGGATTTCTCTTAAAGCCGACTGTGACGATCACGTCAGGAGATGCTGTCAATGCCAAGTCCATGGAAATTCCATCCACGCTCCTCCAAACAAGTTGCATTGTATGATTTCATCATGGACCTTTTTAATGTGGAGAATGGACGTGATTGGGCCAATAGAACCCAAAGCCAGCAATGGTCATCGATCCAATTTTATTATGATTGATTACTTCACCAAATGGGTAAAAGCTGCCTCTTTTCCCAAGGTCACCAAAGAAGTAATCATTGGTTTTGTCAAAAATAATATCATCTGTCGATATGGACAACCGAAGGTGATCGTATTAGATAATGCCAAAAATCTGAACAACCAGATGATGAAGGAATTATGGAGCAAATTCCACATCAAACATCTTAATTCCGTCATCTATCATCCCAAAATGAATGGTGTTGTCAAAGTAGCCAGCAGGAATATCAAGAAAATTATGCAAAAGATGTCCGTCAATCACAAGGGATGGCCTGACTTATTACCTTTTACTCTGCTAGCCTACAGAACGTCAATGCACACTTCAATTGGGGCTACCCCCTACTCATTAGTCTATGGCATGGAAGCAATACTCCTAATAGAAGTAGAAATGGAGTCATTAAGAGTGTTAATAGATGCTTAGATAAAGGAAGACGAATGGTTGCAAGATCGGTACCACCAGTTATTTCTGATAGATGAGAGAAGGGCTACAACTATCTTGGGCAATTATATCAGCAGAGGATTGCTCAATCATACAAAAAGAAATTCCAGCTTCGGTAATTTAAAGAAAATGACTTGGTGTTGAAGAAAGTCCTTGCTAATCAAGATCAATCTAAAGGAAAGTTCGCCCCAAATTGGGAAGGCCCTTTCATTACCAAGGAAGTATTGATAGGAGGAGCCCTCAAACTTCAAGAAATGGATGGCAAAGAATTTCTCCAGCTTATCAACTCAGACACCGTGAAGAGTTACTATGTCTGAAATTCTTGCAAACCACCATCTTGGTCCTGAAAAAAAAAAGAAAAAAAAATCAATCAAGTCAATTCAGGTTTTCACTACAAAGCCTAAACTACGAAAGACTTGATCTCCCCTCATCAATGGGAGTACATAGGCAGCCATCTATGGTGCGGTCAAACCAGACAAAAAAATTCCAGAAAACCCTTTAAATAAAAAAAGATATCTAAAAACCCCTAAAACCAAGCTCAAACTCAAAACCATCCAAGTTATCTCTAGTGCGTTCGAACCCTCAAAACAAAGCCAAACCCTTTGCCTAAACCTTAGTAATATCAAAAGATGAGTTCCAAGACACCAAAAGCTAGTACACCAGAAAAGCCCAAAGATCAACGACCCATTCTGAGATATCCTAAGACATATGAATGTCAATCCATCAAGGAAGAGTTTGTGATACATCAAGATAACAATTCATAAGGAAAATGACAACTATCAAGCAACCGACAAGACATATTTAAAAGGGAAGTGAATCCAAATATATTTCCTTGCCATATAGTATTGTTTGATATATACAATGTATCTTGTACATGATAAAAATGGCTAACCTAGTCTATTTAGGAAAATAAAAGTTAGTCTATAAACCCGCAGGTAAATGGGATAACAAGTACAACATAGCATCCCTCTCAGAAGATGGAGGTGAATCTATAAGCTCCTACCCTAAGGTCTCCATGCGAGCCAGAAGATCCACATCCATCTACATAGTGCTGCTATGATCATCTATGAATGCACTCATATCTACAATAATGCTAGCCATGTAGGATCTAAGTGCAGTACTATCAATAATGGAAGCATCCCGAGTAGCTCGGGCATCATCCTGCTCCACAAAAGCGGCATCCCGACTAGGTCGAGCATCATCCCTATCAATAAAATCGGCATCCCAGCTAGAAAAGGCTATCAACATTAGCACTTTAGCTTGATCCCTCTCAAAGGTCATCCGATGAATCACTTTCTCTAAAGAGTCTACAGAAGGTTGAACTATAGCAGTAGAAGTGCTAGGGGTGTCACTGACTAAGGTTGTTGTCAAACCAGCAAATAGCTCATCCTCGGTGGGAGAATCAGGGTCCTCCATAGGCTCCTCATCATCAGAATCAATACTCGGCTCTAAGTGAACAACTATAGCCGATGAAATATCTACCTCCAGCCATGCAGAATACTCTAAAGATAGACCCGAATGACTAGTCAAAAAATTAGCCCTCTCGCAATGAGTCCAATAATCATAAATCCTGGTCAAGTTATCTACTAACAAAAATATAGCTGATAGTCGCTGACCCAAGGCCCCATCTAAAGGGTGAATATCCTGAAACTAATCAAATTGTCCCATGACAGCCAGGGGATGATACGTGGTAACTCCTCTCAAACCAGTCAGGGGTAGATAGTCCATGCCAACCGTATGAATAATAAAGCTATAAGAAGAACTAAGTCCTGAATAGGTAAAGATCGCAAATGGATCCTCGATCGCAAATGGATCCTCGATCGCTGTTAGAAAAGCCAACCAGTATGCTACATCTATACACTCAGCTGGCCAAAAAGAATAAGGCATGGCTATCTCATGAGTGAAACACTACTCATGATGTCTAAAACTGCAGATCGGTCTCAACTGATTCATAAACTATACGTACAACAAGACGACACTGGCTCTGAAAAACCTCATAGGATCGATATGGAAAAATGTGGCTGACCTCAAGGTCTCTGCCAATATCATGGGAAAGATAGTGCAACCCTCCCAGAGAGCAAGGATCACTGTAATCAGATAAATGTCCAGATGGTCCATATATAGCGACATATACAACTAGGCCACGACGCACATCAATAGAATATCTGCGCAAGCAACCTGCCACTCACCCTCAGCAATGGTGAACTCTCTTGAATGCCGTAGATAGCTGTCCGACAATCTGAATTGATTAATCAAGAAATCAAAGGATACCAAATGCCCTGAAGTGATCTCATCTATAACAACTCTGCGTTGTAAGCCCGTCAGTGTCATAAACTACTGTCTCATATCAACAATAGCTATCCTAGCACAAGGTCGATCTAAGGGAAAATCAATGATGCACTCATACTTCTCTAACATAGGAGTCATCTCATGGATATCAAATCTAAAAACCTGTCTCTCAGGTATCCAACGAGATAGTATGCCCTCTACAAAACCCAATGGTATATGGAACTTCAAAATAGTCATGGAATGTCTCAACATCTAATCAACTGTCACCCAATCTATGGGCGGCAAACTACCATACCATGATCTCAAATAAGAGGCTATCAGTGGGGGTGGTGTGTTCTCAATCTAACTGATGGTAGATGAAGACATTTGTAGAACCGTATCATAAGACCATCCAGGGTTCAATGCTAAACTCACCTATGTGATTGCATATCCATGATATAATGCATCCATCATGATAAATGACAATATGATGCAAGGAATAGAAAGCATTATACATATATTCCAAAATATATCATCATCTAATAAGAATTAAATACATCATCTTGGTCTACAACTAAAAAGTAAAAAAGTACAGGGAAATGGGACACAATTGCCCAATATTTAATAGAGGTCTATCAAAAGATATAATGAGAGATGGGGCACAGCCGCCCAATATCTAACAGAGGCCTATCAAAAGAGATAATAAGAAATCCATCCAAAGAAATCTATGATGTCTAAATTATCCAATCGATCAACCTGCTATAACTCCTCCTGAGTCACTATATCTCTGCCAGATGGAAAACCAAGTCGATAAAAAAGGGGATCTGCTCCAATGAAACTATCAGAATATGGGCCACCTGAAGGACCAGTGCTAGAGATAGAGGGATCGAAAGAATCTGCCTTTGATGAATCTCTACCCAAATGTAGCGCCCCCAAATCCTGGTACTAATCTCTAGCCAAAGGTGATCAGCCTTTCAAACCTGATGAACATATTCAACATGCACAACATGCGAATTAATAGATCATAGACGTGATGTAATCAACAATGATTAACCACTAGTTAAAAGGATAATTCAAGAAAACTTGCATAATGAGTGAGCATTAGAAACTTGCCTGCACCATCGACCACTGCTACACAATCTATTTAGCTTCATCTGAAGACCTAATATTGATACTATCGATCTCTCAATTAGAATAATATCATCACATATAATATTGTTAATTATAGTCATAAAATAACCTAAACACATTACCACATAATCTTATCAATCAATAAAACACATAAAACCCAATATCAAGTAAAACTATTTCAGTATGAGTTGAGTTCGGTACTATTTTGACATTCTAATTGCCTAATCAGATACTTATCAAGCCTAATATCAATAAGACTCTTCTTAAACGCTTCAATATTATTTTAGATAATTTATTTATCTCTTAAAATATTTTTTACAAGCTCATAATAATTTTCAAATTATTATTATCATTTATAATAATTTTTCAATAATTAATATCATTTCTATATGATTTAAATACCACATAATTTCATTATCATTAATATTTACTAAATTTCAAATATTAATGAAATACATATCACAATATTATAAGTTATTTATAATATCTCAAAGTATTTTTAATACCTTAATATCACATTTAAATAATTTTAAAACATTTAGCACCATTATTTAGTAACGATTGATTAATATTAAAATATTAATGTATTTCATGACAAAATATTAAAAGTTATGATTTATAACTTAAAACATTTTAAAACCTTTAAATCATTTTTATATGATTTTTAAAATATTAAAACTATTTTTCCATAATTTATTTAATATAATTAGTAAATAAATTTATTATTATTAATATTAAATTATTAATGAAATTCATCCCAAAATATTAAAAGTCATTCAAAATAACTTAAATTTTTTCTAATACTTTAATATATTTTCAAATGATTTTTAAAGTATTAAAATCATTTTAAGTAATTTATTTAATATAAATATTAAATAAATTAAATGTCATTAAAATGTAAATAAATTAAAATATTAATGAAATATATCTCAAATTATTAAAAATCTATTTTTATGCCTTAAAATATTTTTTACAAATTAATTATGAATTCTTCATAATTATTATTCATTTTATTCTAATTATTTAAATTAAATAATTCATTTTTAATAAAACTATCACTAAAGGGGTCTATAGTGACAAAACTGCCGCTACAGGTGTTCTTGAGCCCTCAAGAACGTTCATAGTCAGACACCAGGGTGCCTAGTTTGACCACCCATTTTGATCTTAATGTTTCTGGGCAAGCAAAGGTGTTAGTGATGTAGTATTGATGTAATACTACATGTACAAACTAAGTTCAAGGCCAAACTACTTCATATCATGAAGATATAAAGCATCAAAGTTTTATTAGAGTTGATCTTCATTTTCTAGGTTACCCAGAAAATGAAAACAGTGCAAGGGTCCTACTTTCAAATCTTTGTAACTTGGATTTTGGTCTTACTCTAAGTGTTAAAATGTAACACTTATGTAGTAGGTATGCCAAGGTACAAAAGTAATACACTTTTGTTTACTTTTGTAGCTTAACAACGTCACAAATGAAAGATCTAGGCTAGTCAAATGCTTGTCCGAAACTGCTCTTGAAGATTTCTGGGTTTACCATAATCTTCATCAGACAGTTAGTCAACCCTACTTTGACCATCAATAACTTTGATCATGTGCATGATCTAGGTATTGTAATGGCATGGTTGTGTAGTCTATATGTCAGTCTACAAAACCTATACACTTACATGGCCTTAATTACTTAACAACAACAAGATCTAAGGCCTGCGAAAGCTTGTCAGACCGACCTGGGTTTTCTGGGTTGCCCAGATTTCCAGACTTTGTGCTCGGTCAACCATGTTTGACCATCAATAACTTGAGATCAAGACATGGTATGGACTTGATTCTACTTCCAGTCTACTCTCCTCATGACATAGAACATGAATATAACACTAATCCAACCTAACATCAAACACACAAAGATCTATGACCCCTGATATTAGGCTGTCAGGACATAAAATTAGGGTTCATAGACAGTTTCAAAAACCCTATTTTCACACATTTAGATGTTATGGATCCATGATTTAACATCATAGATCACTAAATAACACCTTATAACATATATCTAAACATCAAATCACATCATTAACATAAATCATAAGGATCTACAAAAATTAGGGTTTATACCTTTTATGCTCAAATCTTGAATCTCTAATCTTTGATCCTGATCTAGGCTTGCTAAGACTTGTTCTTGGCTTAACATAATACTCATATTCACTCTCAATTTTTAAAAGTTTACAGAGAGAAGGTCTTGGCTATGTTGAAAAGTAAAGTAAAGATATTTTTTAAACTTTTAATCTTTTAATCTTTTGATTCAATGAACTTGGATGGCATAGGTGGCACATGTTGGCTTATTTGTGAAGATAATAAGCACATGGGATAACTTGGCTTGGTGACTCACCAAGATTTTGTATATCTTTTATTTAAAGATTAAGTAAAAGGGCATTTTAGTCATTTCACACCTACTAAGGGTATTTTGGTAATTTCCCCTATAGTTTGGTCTTTTCAAATATATCCCATAAATTTTTAACCCTTAAGTCTTTATACATAGCACTAAGGTTCCCGAATTAGGGTTTTGATATTCTTGGTTAGGGTTTAGAATTCCCAAAACTAAAATTAGGGTTTCCAAAGCTGGAATTAGGGTTTCTAACTGATCGTTTGGGTTTTCTCACTGAACATCGAAGTTCTTATCATAACATTAGGGTTTGCTAATGTTACACTTTACCTACTCAATACTTGACCCTTAACCACATACTATACACACATATAAGCATATACACAAAACCCTATACCCTGTTATTAGATATTCACTTACAGTTTGTAATTTATACAAATCCTCCTCAAAAATTTGAAATCCATACCTTATGTCTTATCTTGGTCTTATTTTTGAACCTTTATTCAATCAATTAATATTTTATTAATCTTATAAATTCTCGGGTTGTCACACCAAATGCGGGATGAAAAAGTGTTCCCAGTCCAACCTCTGGGCCAAGCTATCAATTTGCGCCAAATGAGTGGGCTCTAGGACACATGCGATCCAGTCTATCATCATCACAGACCCAAGAACCATATCCCCTATAAATTGAGTGGCATGAGTTTGAGCTCCAATAGTGTGAGGAGTCCACCAGCGATGGAAGGCATCCTTAGTGTAAGGGCCCTCTAATAAATTAAAGCCATCCAAGCCCATCATGGGAATCTCTACAACTGTCTGAGATAAAGACCAATGTCGTCTAGCAGGAGGAGAGAATGGAATACGAATCTCCCCTTCTATGATCCTGATAGCATGTTCTCCCAAGTAGAGCTCCCAACCTCCATTGGTCAAGAGAAGAATCCGATGACTGGATAATACATACTCTACCTCGGTCGGAAAGCCACCCTCAAAACCTACTATGAGATGGTCCTCAGAGTAGGGAACCCATGTGATAACATCGGCAGTCAACAAATCCAACTGCAACCGAGAGTGGGTAAACCCCTCTGATACGCAAACCTCTGCAATACTGGAGTGATGTCATTTTTGTCCCCGTGGATAGGTTTCTAGACCTAATGTAATAACTGGGCGATGGGAAGGAAGCCTTTCATAGGCCCAAACCTGAAAATGTAAATATTAAATGTCAGTTTTAGAATTGATTTCCCAAATAGAGGAAATTGGGAGATAGAGAAAAGTTACTCACCAGTAAAAATGGGTAAAAGCCTAGCTAAGCCTCTGTCATGCCCTTTGACCGCAGACGCATCCCATAAAGAAAATAGGCAAAGGTGAATGAGCCCCAGTCAAAATCCCTGATGTGATCCACATCACGTGTGGCACTAACTAAAACAATAGAGACCATCGAGGAGTTGTCCGCTAGGAAACAACCCCTGATGATGATCAAGAATAGCAGCCTTAGAATGTGATCTCTAACCCTCTGATCATCAAGCAGAGGCTCAGTCAAAGCCCCACTCGTGGCATCCACACTTAAGGGCCTAGAGCGGATGGTCCGACCCTTGAGGGCCATGGCAGGAACTCCCAAAAGGGATCGAACGGCAACCGGTGAAATGTCAGCTACCAAAGGCATTGACTCCCCTGTAAACTCCAACCCCGTGATAAACTGTCAGTCCATCGGTGTCATCATCACCTCATAATCAAACAAGTGGAGAGACTGTGTCTGATGGAACCATCGCTCGGATAAAGCTCTCAGATAACCCCAGGGGAAACGACGGGGAGGAAAGGAAAAAAGGCCTCACAACCCCAAGAATGGGCAATGGCCTGGTACTCCAGATGAAAGGTCTGGTACAAGGAGTGAATGCTAAATCAGTTCCTTCTAGGCTAAGTAAATCTGTGAACCTGTATCAAATTGCAAATAAAGATTAAGCCATTATTTCGAAAGTGGGAAAAGAAGAAAGGTAAAAATGGAAACGGCTATAACCTCGTTCACAAGAAGGTAAATCGAGGGATGACGACTCAAATCATCCAGAAGATCTGGAATCATCACATTAATAGCTGGAAGCTCCCGGTGGGGAATGTAAGTAGAAGAAGCTGGGTCCTCAATAGTGTCGACGTCGGGATTTTTGAGTGTCCCTTTTTGTTACTTATTCTTTGGTGTTCTCATGTTAATGTGAGATTTGTTTGAAAAAATAAGTGAAAAAGGTCTGACATGTATAATGTTGACGATTTGACTTTAAGAGTCGCCAGTTGGTGTATTTAACTGGTTGCACCAACGCAACCGAAAAAGATTTGCACATTGACCTAGTGTTTTGACACTGCTAAACGGGTCTGTGAAACAGAGATTCATTTTAGGTTCAGGGGCTTGATTATGTGGAGGGAAGGTGTTAGGCACCCTCCGACATCCGTGTTACCACGGTGACCACCAATTTTCAAAGAAATTGTTATATGAATGTGTGTGTGTGTGTGTGTGGATCAATGTGCAATTATTTGAAAGTAGTGCGAGGCTCGTTCGCACCTATATACACAAGGTTTGAATTTTATAGAAAAATTTAGTTTTAGCCAAGATATAGCAATGACGTTTTATAAAAGAGGTTTTTCAAACCTTGTGCTCAATAGGAATTGAGACCTTTTCATACTTCCATTTTATTATTAAATGTTCGGCTTGTTTGCTTTTATTTTTGAGATACGAAGCATTCTCGAGAAAATAATATACAGCAGTGCCGAACTCCTCATGGGCATGACAACCATCCAAGGAAATTCAGACAATCGTAAAATAATAATGCACAGTCAACATAAATTGAAAAAAAATGTCCATCATGGGAACCGTATGTAGATTCAGTAAACTGAACCTATGATCACATGATTCCTAGGCTCACATGATATATCATAATTTGTATGGAAAGCGATAGCGCTTATATATATATATATAAAAGCTATAAATATATATATATATATATATATATATATATATAAAACATGATCAATCGCCACGAAGTAAACTCCGTGAGGGATAAAATGTAAATAAAAGTCAGAAGCGCGATCAAGCGCCATGAAGTAAACTCCAGTGAGAGACGGAATGTAAATAAAGTTGTAAAAGGCCACAGTAAACTCTGTGCTGATAGAAATGTAAATATATATATATATATATATGTGTGTGTGTGTGTGTGTGTGTGTGTGTGCATATATATATATATATAAAAGCGATAACGACTTTGGATGTGAATCCAAATCATCGGATATGTCCCACAAAGAATTATATGTATATATATATATATATATAATTAAACGCACCGGATATAAAATCCGTGCTCATCGAATGTAGTATGACCACGCTTTATATATATAAGTGTATATATATATATATATATATATATATATATATATATATATATATATATATATATATATATATATATATAATTAATTAAACGCTCGGCATCAAGTCTAGGCTCAATCAAGGCATAATACGAGAAGAAATGAAAAGTATGGATCGAAGTCCGGGCAAACGCACTCACACGACTCTCAACGTGTACAACAGTGTGTGCTAATACGAGAAGAAGGCTTTATAAAATACAAGAAGGCTTACAGTGGGCTACCAAAGTAGACTTCTATTGACTTTAAATGGATAAACACTCGACTTCACGGACAAAAGATAGCTATATGTGAGCTAACTAGTGTTTAGAAGTGAGGAAACACTCAAAAGATGTGTATCAGAGTAAAATGGATGTGGCTTCCTCGCCTTTTTCCCTCCCTCTTCTTCTTAAATGGCGGAATTCCAAGGCTTGTATATATAGATGATGGCCGCAGCGGTACACTGCGGCGACCCAAGCAATGTACTGCTTGGTGGTCGTGATGCATCCGAGCCTCATGGGTCCGTCGTCTCATAAGACGTGCACTCATGCAATCAGAATGTCCGCCGAACTTGCGTAACTTCAATCCGAGCATCTAAACGAGGTATATTTGACCTTCTTCTGATCAAGCTTCGCCGAGAGTTACGCAATGACATGGATTAGAGGTTGTATGAAGTCAGGAAGAGGGGTCTATGCCCATGGTCTTCAAGCTTCAAATTCTATCCAAAGTACTGTCACACGTAGTAGTCACTCGGGATTGTCAATCCTTGGTTCTTATGGAACATTGTTGGATGTATATATGTATGAAGTGTTGAGACGACATGCCATTGTCGAAGGAACAAGATGACGTTTGACTCCTCGTCGGGGTTATCACCGGTTTGAGTTGAAAGTAGACGTTGCTCAGGGTTACAACTGAGATTGGACTACTTGTTGGTATGCCGCGATATCATCTTGTTGAGATGGTAAGATGACATTGTGACTCCTCACCGAGGTTATCGCCAGTTTAAGCGGAAAGCAGACGTTGCTCAGGGTTACATCTGAGATTTGACTGTTGCTTGTTTGTATGTCTCACTGTCATCTGTGGATGTTCCTGTCTGCCCGTTGTTATCTTCAGGTCTGAGGTGTTTGTGCCTTAACAGGATGTCTGTGGTTGAAGCTGATTGCATATGTTTGAAACAGGCATTTTCGGGTTTATCGTCGGAACTGCAATGGTATCTCTTGGGGCTATCACCAAGGATGGGGTTGCTACTCCCAGTATTGTCTCTAGGACTGGAACTTGGGTCTTACGCAGAAAATGAAAAGCTCTGAATGTAGCTATTTCAAAAAGGTCTGATTGGAGAAGCCCGTTCATGGTATACCAGATTAGATAACTCTAAGATCTATAGCTGGGAAGAGCTGGCTCACGCCTTCCTTACTCAATACATTTTTCAATATCAGATGGCTCCTAACCAGTACCAAATCACCAAGGTCAAAAAACAGTCTAATGAGTCATTTAGAGAGTATGCTCAAAGGTGGAGGCGCCTTGCTGCTCAAGTTATTCCTTCCATGATAGAATCAAAAATGGTCATGACCTTCATAGATGTACAGGAAGCTCCTTTCTATGAAAGAGTTCTAGTTGGTATTGGCAAACCATTTTCTGAAATGATCAAACACGGCGAGATGGCTGAGATGGGATTGAAATCCAGTAAAATTCAAGACCTAGCCGCTCTTAAAGCTATTGCTGAGCACATCCAGTCCAGATCTTATGGAAACAACCCCTGGAGGGTCCATAAAAAGAAAGAGGACGATGTTTCCTTGATACTACAAGGACAAAAAGGCAATCCAAGCATGCATATGCAGAGGAGAAACTACTCCCCTTTCCCAGCACAACCTTCAAACCCTCCATTACCTAAAAGTGGAGAAGTAAAGCGACCTCGAACATTCACACCCTTATGGGACTCGCTCAAGAATATTCTTGCTCTTCTGACTGCTCAGAAGAAAATTACACATCTTCTTCCACCAGCCAACCCTAATGGGAAGGGTTTTAATGCTACTTGGAAGTGTTCTTATCATGTCGGGGCACCTGGACATGATACTCAAGATTATTGGGCCTTGAAACATAAGATTCAAGATCTAATAGACAACGGTGAGATCGTGGTCACTAAACCAGATCAACCTCATGTGAAAGATAACCCTCTTCCTCAACATAAAGAAGAAGAGGTCAACATGATCAGTTGGAGCACTGTACAAGGTTCCAATTCTAACGGCGAATCATCCCAACCCATCAAAGATGGTGTTTACAAATGGGATTATGCAAAGTTCCAGTTTACCATGGAACGAAAGATGAAAGCTCTTTCCAAATAAATTGAACAATTTGCAGAACTGGTGACCCACCAGCATCATGTTACACGCCAATTAATTAGGCAGGAGCATGCCTATCTCCTTCCTTTTGTTACGAATGCCTCCTCACCACCTTCAGAAAGCGAAGCTATGGAGGATAAGGTTGTGAAGCGAGCAAATGCTAAAGCCCATCGGGGTTTTGCCAATCAAATGGAATTCACCTATTTGGGCCAATCTATGGAGGAGATATTATAGATGTTGATCAACGAAGGAAGAATTACCTTCCTTCTCCCTCCCATCAATCCCCGCTCAGGGCAGTTCAATCCTAATGAAATGTGTCAATATCATTCATATTCTCGTGGTCACAACACAGAAGAATGCTGGGCACTCCGCCATCTTATTCAGAATCTTATTGATAGCGATGTCCTGCAAATAGCAGATGATTAAACTGTACAACTCAAGGGTGGGAATGCATGTCCTACCAAATGGAAGGGATCAATAGCAGTTATATCCGAAATGGATGATGAGACTGTCAAAGTATTTCCCATACAACCAATTCAACTCAAATGAGCTAATAATCCTTTGAAAGTGGCCACACCAGAGCCAATTTCTTTATCTTTCAGACCACAATATCCTGTTGTCAGCTTACATAATGTTCCATGGAATTATGGAGAAGCTGAAGGATCCACGTCTCATACTACTGCTACAGTGTCGAAGGAAAATCCATTGTATCTTCCTCAACGGATTATTAAACCTACTTGCGAAGCAAAGAGGAAGTTGCCCCTGGAGAAGATTGAAAAATTCCTCCGCACTATGGGCCACAATGAAGCCAAAGTGGTTTTAAGCTTGCGAGAAGCTCCACACCAGATTTCGATACTAGATTTGGTTTTCTTTTCCGAGGATTATCGGAAGATCTTATTGAAGGTTTTAGAAGAAGCCTATTTGCCAAAATTAGTGGACGTGGAAAAATTTCAACATTTGGTTGATCACATTTTCAACAACAATGTGATATCCTTCACTGATGATGACATACCTCCCGAAGGGATCGGTCATTGCAAGCCTTTGCATATTGCAGTTTTGTCTTCCAGGTATATGCTAGCAGGAGTATTGATAGATGGAGGCTCATCTCTAAATATATGTCCTTATGCCACCTTGGTAAAGATGAATATCAATCTAAAGCGGATCCAAAGCAGCCACATGGTCATCAGAGCTTTTGATGGATCCCGGCGAAATTTCGTTGGAAAGATTGAGTTGCCAATTGAGATTGGTCCAAATACATTCAATGTATCCTTCCACGTCCTCAAGATAGACTCAGGATACGACCTGTTATTAAGGAGACCATGGATACACATGGCTGGAGCTGTTCCCTCAACGCTACATCAACAACTCAAATACATTATCAATAACAGTCTAGTCACTATCAACGCTGAGCCGGATAGTCCTGAACAAAGAACTCTACCAATTATCAGTTTCAATTTAGAAGTTGAACCGGGCAGTTTCCATACTCTGGAAGTGAGTAACACGTAATACCATTCTATTGGAGCGCAACTTCCCGTACCCAAGATTTCTGCCGAGGTTATGTCGGCCACTCAAGAAATGATGTCATTGGGTCATCAACCTAGACAAGGGCTTGGTAAAGATAAGCAGGGTATTAAGCACCCTATTCAAATGTCTATTCAAATCGGAATAGCCGGACTAGGCTATTCTTCCAGTTCTAGTTACAGGAATCCTCATAAGCACAAGCAGGTTCCTCAAGCTTCCTCCGCACGACGATTTTCTATACCTTTACCTCATGAGTTAATGCAATCTCCAGTAAAGGTTCCAGCACATGTTGTGGCTATACAGTTTCCGAAACCAGTGCCAATCAAAGCAAAAGAGGTGCTGATTCCTGATCCCAAAGTGGAAGAAAAGGAACGGAAATGTAATCATGACCTTCCCTTGATGATGGCAGGCATTTGTGTCATTGTTCATGATGAACATACAAATAGATACACCCCAGACGATGATTGCCCAGATGTCATGGTTATCATTCGGGAGAAGGAGGACAATGACGATCCTTCCATCACTGCAGTCCATCAGGACTTTGCCCTCGACAATTGGAGAAGCACTCCATTCATTGGTCGACGAGGGTAAAATGGGAAGAAAATCCCTTTGCCGTGTAGATAACTTTAATTGCTTGCTTTCCTCTACAGCATTAGTAGTTATTTTATCAAGTTCATGCTAACAATTTTGTATGATCAAACAGTTGCATATATTAAGTGAAAGCATCTTTTGTTTCAGGACTCTAAATTTAGATGTGCCTGTCCTTGCTGATGACATGCCTTCTCTCCACAAGGGCTGTAACTTTGATGCACAGTTGGACTCTGACTTGATGGACATCCAAGAGGAGACACCTCAAAAGATTAAGGAATGGGTCGCAGAAAAACCCAAACCCAATCTTGATCAAACTACTAATTTCCATCTCGGAACCTTAGACAACCCTAAGCTAATCCAGATTGGTTCAGACCTTACCACAAATCAACGGAATGATATGGTTGCACTATTAACCCAATTCTAGGATGTGTTTGCATGGTCTTATGAAGACATGGTAGGCTTGTCCACTGACATTGTTCTTCATCTCCTTCCCATCAAAGAAGGATTCAAGCCAGTTAGGCAAAAGCTTAGGCGATTGAAACCTGAATGGAGGTTAAAAGTTAAAGAGGAAATTGTGAAACAATTTTAAGCTGGCATCATCATGGTGTCTACATATCCGGAGTGGATATCCAACATTGTTCCCGTGCCTGAACCAGGGGGAAAGGTGCGAGTTTGCGTTGATTACAGGGATTTGAACAAAGCTTGCCTTAAAGATAGCTTTCCTGTGCCCTTTATCCACATTCTTATTGACAATACTACTCAATACGGCATGTACTCCTTTGCTGATTGCTTTGCGGGGTACCATCAAATTATGGTCACTGAGGAAGATCATGAGAAAACTACTTTCATCATGCCTTGGGGAACCTTTTGCTACAGACGGGTGTCATTCGGCCTCATCAACGTCGGGGAAACCTATCAGCGAGCTATGATGGCTCTTTTCCATAATTTAATACACAATGAGATAGAGATCTACGTGGATTACATCATTGTCAAATCCCGGAAGGAGGATGACCACTTATACCATTTCACATAACTTTTCAATAGGTTACATAAGTATAACTTGAAGTTGAATCCCGCCAAGTTTGCCTTTGGTGTTAAGTCAGGCAGGTTGCTAGGTTTCTTAGTCAGCCACAAAGGGATTCAACTGGATCCTACCAAAATCCAGGCCAAATGCCCATTCCTTAGACAGAGAAGGAAATACGGGGATTTTTGGGAAGAATTAATTTTATTAGCATATTCATTTCTCGACTCACAACAACCTGTGAGCCTATCTTCAAGCTGTTAAGGAAGAACTCCTCCATGAAATGGAACGATGAGTGACAGAAAGCCTTCCTTACCATTAAAGAGCAACTGATTAATGCTCCTATTTTGGTACCTCCCAAGGATGATGTTTCCCTGTTCATGTACCTGTCCATAAATGACAATGCCATGGGCTGCATATTGGGGAAAAAAGATAATAGAGGCCAAGAACGAGCTATCTATTACCTCAGCAAAAGATTCAGCATCAGTGAACATAAGTACACTCTGATTGAGAAAACTTATTGTGCTTTAGCATGGGCTTCTATGAGGTTACAGCATTACCTCCATGGTCACACAACCCATCTCATATCCCGAATGGATCCTCTCAAGTATGTGTTCAGTAAGCCCATACTGAATTATTGACTATCCAGGTGGCAGTTGATTCTATAGCAATTTGACATCGTCTACGTGATGCAAAAGTCTGTCAAAGGTTAAGGAATTACAGATCAACTGGCTGCCGCATCTGCAGGGGATTAAAAACCCATAGAAATATACTTTCCCGATGAAGGGGTAATGACAATTCAGCCATAACACATCGATCTGATACATGCGTGTACATGGAGAATGTATTTTGATGGAGTCATATATCTGAAAGGCTCTGAGTGGAGAAGTTTTAATATCCCAGATTTAGGGAGCGATCTCGTCGTCAGTCAAATTGCAGTTTGTTAGCACCAACAACACAGCTGAGTATGAAGGCTGTATCATGGGGCTAAAACTTGCCCATTCAATGGGCATCAGGCAGTTAACTGTCTTTGGGGATTTCGAATTGGTAATCAAGCAATCCACAGGAATCTATAAAACCAAAGAATTACATTTGCTGCCTTACCATCGGCAAGTTTTACAGATGGCTTTGGAGTTCAAAGAAATCTCCTTTCTACACATTCCTCATAATAGGAATGATTTTGCGGATGCATTAGCAACGTTGGCCTCCTTGGTTTATATACTCGACAAGGAAAACATGCCAAACATCATGTTTGCTCTGTAAAAAGCCCCAATCTATGGGAATTATGTTGGAGAAGTATCGGATGAGCTACCTTCCATCCACAACCCTTGGTATCAACACATCAAGGAGTATCTACGAGATAGATCTACACCTGCTGAGGTGAGCCTAACTGAGAAGAGGCGGATTCATCGACTTGCTATAAAATTCTACCTGAGCGGAGATGCACTCTACAAAAGAGATGCAGGATTAGGTTTCCTCAGATGTCTAGACAAAGACCAAGCTCAGAGACTCATGGATGAGATCCATGGTGGAGTATGTGGCCCACACATGAGCGGCCCCTTACTTGTCAAGAAAATTCTCAAAACGGGACATATATTGGCTTACACTCAAAGATGACTGTGATGATCACGTCAAGAGGTGCTATCAATGCCAGATTCATGGTAATTCTATCCATGCCCCTCCAAAGGAACTCCACAATATGAGTTCGCCATGGCCCTTCTCTATGTGGGGAATAGACGTGATCGGGCCCATCGAGCCCAAAGCTAGTAATGGACATCGATTCATATTCACCGTGATCGACTACTTCACCAAATGGGTAGAAGCATCATCCTTCCCCAAGGTCACTAAAGAAGTTATCATTGTTTTCATCAGAAACAATGTTATCTGTCGATATGGACAACTAGAGGTCCTTGTGTCACACAATGCTAAGAACCTCAACAACAAAATGATGGAGGAGTTATGCAGAAAATTCCACATCAAACATCTCAACTCCGTCATCTACCGTCCAAAGATGAATGGTGCTGTTGAAGTGGCTAATAAAAACATCAAGAAGATCATGCAGAAAATGTCTGCCAATCATAAAGGATGGCCTGACCTCTTGCCTCTGACTCTATTAGCATACAAAACTTCCATGCGAACTTCCACTGGGGCAACCCCCTACTCATTAGTCTATGGGATGGAAGCAGTGTTCCCCATAGAAGTGGAAATGGAATCCCTTAGAGTATTGATGGATGCTCAGTTGGATGAAGACCAATGGGTACAAGACAGGTATCACCAATTGTCTCTGATAGACGAAAGGAGAACCGCGACAATCTTCCATGGTTAGTTATATCAGGAAAGGATCGCACGATCCTACAACAGAAAAGTCCGACTACGACAATTCAAACAACATGAGTTGGTTTTGAAGAAGATCATTGACAACCAAGATTAATCTAAGGGAAAATTCACTCCTAACTGGGAAGGCCCATTTGTTGTCAAGGACATATTGACAGGAGGTGCTCTCAGATTTCAAGAAGTGGATGGCGATGAATTTCCATAGCTTATCAACTCGGACACCGAGAAACGGTACTATGTCTGAAGTTACCATCAAACAAAAATCCTGGTTTTGATCCTCAAATCACCAGTCATTCCGGTTTTGAACCCTTTCCTTTCTATATACTCTTCTGCCCCTCAGGGAAACATATACTTTAAGCCAGAAGCCTAGTTTTTACTTCATTTCAAACCTTTCATACAATCTCGGTTATCCTGAAGATGGGATTTAACCTTTCACAATTTCGGTTATCCTAAAGACGAGATTAAACCTTTCACACCTGTAGTTTATCCTAAAGATGGGATTAAACTTTTCTATGCCTGCAGTTTGTCTTGAGGACGGGATCAAACTTTTTACACACTTACAGTTTATCCCCATTATGGGATCAAACTTTCTTCTCCCCGCAGTATAGCCTGCACATGGGATTCACACTTCTCTTCGCCTTCAATTCATCTTGAGGGGCGAACTACATCGACCTGATCTCCTTGATACCCGAGGGTACGTAGGCAACCATATTCTCTATTGCCTGGTCGCAATAAAGAAAAACAACAAAAAACATTTCTACCCTTTCTCTACAAAACAACAAAAACAACAAAAATACTTCTACATCCATCTGCCTTCCGCATTCAGCGTTGAACCTCCTACACTAGGTTTGAACTACGCAGACTTGATCTCCTCTTCAATAGGAGTATGTAGGCAGCCATTAATGGTGCAGTCTAACCCCTACCAGAACAACATACTTGTCACACGGTACTGGGATCAATCTTCAATTCACCCCATTTCATCGGTTTCAGATCAAAGGGAAGGAATTACCCAACCTCTTCTCACAAATAGAAGATCCGGTGACCATCTAAGCTGCGACCGTGCCTCAAAGAGCAATACCAACCCATATAAGATGGAATTAACTAGGCTTCTCATAAATAGAAGTACTGGCGACCATCTGTGGTGTGGTCAATCTCAAAGAGGAAGAAACTACCCTCCTCTCCACTTTTCCATACAGATACTAGTCCCAAGACACCAAAGATGGTAGGGATTTACAGAAATCAGTGATTTGTTCTGAGAGATCTTGCAATGTCTCAATGTCCATCTATCAAGGATAAGTTCAGAATGCATCAAGATCAAAAGGCCCTTGAAAAACATGCAAACATCAAACAAGTATCAAGGCATAACTAAGAGGGAAGTGAATCAAAATATATTTCCCTACCATATATAATACTATTTGATATATACATCTGTGTTGTACATGACAAAATGGCTAAGCTAGTCTGTGCAGGAAAATACAAATCTATCTACAGATCTGTGTGTATATGGACTATCAGATCTAACATAGCATCCCTCTCTGAAGATGGAGGAAGCACTGCAAGCTCCTGCGCAAAGGTATCTACACGAGCTAGCAGATCCGAGGCTAACTGCATGGTGGCATAATGCTCATCAATGTAAGCACTCATGTCGGCAAGACTGACAGTTATTTGGGATCTCACTGAAGTGTTGTCTGCAAGGGCCACATCCCTAGCAGATAAGGCGGCATCCCTCTCCACTATCAATACATCCCTGGTTGATCTAGCCACATCCCTCTCTAATAAAGCGGTATCTCTCTCATCAAGAGCTGTCAACATCGCGGCCCTAGCCTGATCTCTATCATAGGTCATTAGATGTAAGCTCTGCTCCAAATGATGTGCCAAATATTGAGTAACAATGGCACTCGGGGTGGGAGAATCCATCACAAATGATGGCAGCCCAGCAGTCAAGTCATCAGTGGGAATAATAGCCTCCTCTATAGGCTCCTCATCATTAGAATCAGTCTCCTACACTATGGATACTACCGCAGCCGATGTAGTCTCTATCTCCATCCATGAGAAATACTCTGCAGAACAACCTAGATGACTGACAGAAAACTCAGCTAGTTCTCACTGATCCCAACAGGCGTACAACTCGGATCATCTCCGTGATAAATGGTGTGACGCTTGAAATGACTCATCGCCCCTCATACGGATGAAAATCTCAGAACCGGTCAACCCGACACATCACGACCCGGTGGGTGGTAAGTAATCATGCCCCTCAATCCAGCCAGAGGGAGGTAATCCATGACTGGAGCATGAGTAATGAAGCTGTAGGGTGAACTAAGCCCTGAACACGGCAATATGGAAAATGGATCCATAAACCCTGCCAGAAAAGCTGACCACGATGCACCATCTATGCACTCTGCAGGCTGAAAGGAGTATGCCATAGCTATCTCCTAGGTGAAACAAAACCCCTGCCGTCTAAACGTGCCAATTGGTCTCAAGTGTGACATAAACCACATATCTGACATAATGACCGAACTACACCATAAACACTCCTACTGGGATAAGTGCGAAGAATATGTAATGACCTCGAGTCTCTGCAATGATCATCGGTACAATGGTACGACCCTCCCTGAGAGCTCTCACTACCATAATGACGCCGATATCCAGCTCATCCATGTACTGCGGCATGAAGACGTATGATAATAAGCATAGAAGCATTACATCTACTCTGGCTGAATGCCAATGATCTCCGCTGTGGTGAAATCCCCGGAATGTCGTGCATAGCTATCCTCAGAGCCAAACTTGTCAATCAAGAAACGCTAAGATATCACGTGGCCGGATGTAATCTCGTCCTAGACCACTCTACGTCTCAATCCGGTGAGGTTCATGAACTGTCTGCTCATGTCTCCAATAGCCATATGCACGCAAGGTCTGTCCAGCGGCAGCATCGTCAACCGTGCATACTCCTCCAAAGTAGGAGTCAACTCCTAGGTCCCAAATCGGAAAATATGTCTCTCTGATACCTAGTGCTCTAACATACCCTCTACATATCCTGTTGGAACCTGAAATATCAACAGGGTCATAGTATGCTGCAGCAAATCATCTACTATCACCATGTTTGATGGTGATATACTATCATACCATGAGCGCATACCAGCTACCACCACAAATGGTTGGGTATGATCAATACGGCTAACTGTCGAAGAAGACATCTGTATGGGCCATGTCATAAGACCATCCAGAGGTCAATACTGAATATCTCTAGACATACATACATATGCATAACATAATAACATGCATGATACATTAGATGGCAATATGATATAGGGAATGGAAAATTGTACATACATTCCTAAGTATATCATCATCTAATACATCTCTGTACAGCTAAAATACAGGGAAATGGGGAAAAGCTACCCAACATACAACAGAGGCCTATCAAAAGAGATAGCGAGAAATGCATCAGAAAAAGTTAAGAGTGTCGATGTCTACATCATCGATCCTGTCCACCTGATGTAACTCCTCCTGAGTCACTAGATCTCTATCTACAGGGATGTCAGGCCTATACAAGGGAGGATCTGCGCCGGTAAAACCATATGGGTCACCTGAGGGACCAGCGCCAGAGCTGGAAGGATTAAACGTATCTACTTCTATAGGATCTCTGCCCAAATGCTAAATGAAAAGATTTGACCGGTCTAGCTGCCAAGTCAATCTGTCAATCTATGTCACATGAGTCGGATCTCTGACACAGGCTAGCCAATCTGTCATCATCACGGATCCTAGAACCATATCCCCCATAAACTGTGTGGCGCGGGTCTGAGCTCTAATCGTACGAGGGATCCACCAATGCTAGAACATCTCCTGAGAAACAAGGGCCCTCTGATAATGTAAAACTGCCAATCCCCATCAATGGAATGTCAATGACGGGTGACTGCGTAACAGGCCAATAAAGCCTGTGCCACACAGTTTATGAGGGATATGGTTCCAGGATCCGTGATGATGACGGATTGGCTAGCCCGCAATCGAGATCCGACTTCGTGTGACATGAATGATAGATTGACTTCGGCAATTTGGACCGGTCACATCTTTTCATTCGACATTTGGGCAGAGATCCTGCAGAGGTATATACTTTTGATCCTTCCAGCTCTGGCGCTGGTCCCTCAGGTGACCCATATGGTTTTGCCAAATACAGATCCTCCTCAGACGTACCGACATCCCTATAGATAGAGATCCAGTGACTTAGGAGGAGTTACATCAGGTGGATAGGATCGATGATGTAGACATCGATACTCTTGACTTTTTCTGATGTATTTCTCGCTATCTCTTTTGATAGGCATCTGTTGTATGTTGGGTAGCTTTGCCCAATTTCCCTGTATTTTAGATGTATAGAGATGTATTAGATGATGATATATTTAGGAATGTATGTACAGTTTTCCATTCCCTATATCATATTTCCATTTATTGTATCATGCATGTTATTATGTTATGCATATGTATGTATGTCCAAAGATATTAAGCATTGACCCCTGGATGGTCTTATGACGCGGCCTATACAGATGTCTTCTTTGACAGTTAGCCGTATTGATCATACCCAACCATTTGTGGTGGTAGCTGGTATGCACTCATGGTATGATAGTATATCACCATCAGACATGGTGATCGTAGATGATTTGCTGTAGCATACTAAGACCCTGTTGATGTTTCAAGTTCCCACAAGATTTGTAGAGGGTATGCTAGAGCACTGGGTATCGGAGAGGCATGTTTTCTGATTTGGGACCCAGGAATTAACTCCTAGTTTGGAGGAGTATGCACAGTTGATCTTATGTCATTGACGATGACCTTTCTCGTGCATATAATCATTGGAGATATGAAAGGGTATATTCATGACCCTCACCGGATTGAGACGTAGAGTGGTCGTGACGAGATTACATCCGCCATGTGATATCCTGTGTTTCTTGTTTGATGTGTTTGGCTCGAGGATGCCTATGCACGGCATTATGGGGATTTCACCACACCAGAGGACCATCATGCTCACCAGAGTAGATGTACTTTTGCTTTGATGTGTATTGTCATACGCCTTCATGCCGCGTATACATGGTCGAAATGGATATTAAGCGTCATTATGGCAGTGAGAGCTCTCAGGGAGGGTCGTACCATTGTACTGATGATTATCGTAGAGACACTGAGGTCAGGTACATACTGCTGCACTTATCCGATAGGAGTGTTTATAGGTAGCTCGGTCATGCTGTATGTGTGGTTTATGTCACACTTGAGACCGATTGGCACACTTAGACGGCAGGGGTTTTGTTTCACCCATGAGATAGCCATGTCATACTCCTTTCAGCCTGTGGAGTGTACAGATGCTGTATCATGGTCAGCTTTCCTGGCAGGGATTAGGAATCTATTTGCCATATTGCCGTGTTCAGGGCTTTGTTCACCCTACAGCTTTATTACTCATGTTTCGGGCATGGATAATCTCCCTCTGGCTAGATTCAGGGGCATGCTCACTTACCACCCACTAACCATGATGTGTTAGTTTGACCAGTTTCAGGATTTTCATTCATATGAGGGGGCAGTGGGTCAGCGTTTCGCTTCACACCGTTTATCACGGAGGAGATGATCCGAAGTTATATGCTGTTGGGATCACGAGTCGGCCGAAGTTTTCTCGTCATTCATCCAAAGTTGTTCTCGCAGAGTATTCCGCATGGATGGAGACAAAGATCGATCACCGCCGCAGATCCACAGCAAGGTGAGGATTGATTTTGATGATGAGGAGCCCAGAGAGGAGGTCATTATTCCTATCGATGATTTGATCTGGTGGTTGCCAATTTTTGTGATGGATTCTCCCACCCCGAAAGCCATCACATTACAAGATTTTGGCATAGCATTTGGAGAAGAATTTACATCTGATGACCTATGATAGAGATCAGGCTAGGGCCGCGATGTTGGCAGCTCTTGATGAGAGAGATACCGCTTTGTTAGAGAGGGATGAGGCTAGATCAGCCAAGGATGCATTGATAGTGGAGCGGGATGCTGCCTTATTTTCTAGGGATGTGGCCATCGCAGATAGTACTTTAGTTAGATCCCAGATGACTGTCAGTCTTGCCGATATGAGTGGTTACATTGATGAGCATTATGCCACCATGTTGTTAGCCTCTGATCTGCTAGCTCATGTAGATACCCTTGGGCAGGATCTTGCAGTGCTTCCTCTGTCTTCAGAGAGCGATGCTATGTTAGATCTGATAGTCCGCATACACACAGATCTGTAGATAGCTTTATATTTTCCTGCACAGACTAGCTTAGCCATTTTGTCATGTACAACACAGATGTATATATCAAACTATATTATGTATGGCAGGGAAATATATTTTGATTCACTTCCCTTTTAGTTATGCCTTGATACTTGCTAGATATTTGCCTGTTTCTCCAGGGCCTTGTGTTCTTGATGCATTCTGAACTTATCCTTGATAGATGAACATTGAGACGTTGCAAGATCTCTCAGAACGGATCATTGATTTTTGTAAATCCCTATACCATCTTTGGTGTCTTAGGACCGGTATCTGTATGGAAAGGTGGAGAGTAGGGTGGTTTCTTCCTCTCTGAGATTGACCGCACCATAGATGGTCACCAATACTTCTATTTGTGAGAAGCCTAGTTAATTCCATCTCGTATGGGTTGGTATTGCTCTTTGAGGCATGATCGCAGCTTAGATGGTCACCGAATCTTCTATTTGTGAGAAGAGGTTGGGTAATTCCATCCCTTTGATCTGAAACCAATGAAATGGAGAAAATTGAAGGTAGATCCCGATACCGTGTGACAAGTATGTTGTTCTGGTAGGGGTTAGACTGCACCATGAATGGTCGCCACGTCATCTCTATCAAGAGGAGATCAAGTCTGCGTAGTTCGAACCTGGTGTATGAGGTTCAACGCTGAATGCGGAAGGCAGATGGATGTAGAAGTATTTTTGTTGTTTTTGTTTATTGCGACTGAGCCATATAGAATATGGTTTCCTACATACCCCCAGGTATCAGGTAGATCAGGTCGACGTAGTTCGTCCCTCAAGACGAATTGAAGGCGAAGAGAAGTGCGAATCCCTTGTGCAGGCTATACTATGGGGAGAAGAAAGTTTGATCCCATAATGGGGATAAACTACAAGTGTGTAAAAAGTTTGATCCCGTCCTCAGGACAAACTGCAGGCGTAGAAAAGTTTAATCATGTCTTTAGGATAAACTGCAGGTGTGAAAGGTTCAATCCCATCTTCAGGATAACCGAAATTATGAAAGGTTAAATCCCATCTTCAGGATAACCAAGATTGTATGAAGTAAAACCAGGCTACTGGCTTGAAGTGTATATTTCCCTGAGTGGCAGAAGAGTATTCAAAAGGAAAGGGTTCAAAACCGGAATAACTGGTGATTTGATGATCAAAACCAGGATGTTTGTTTGATGGTAACTTTAGACATAGTTCTGTTTCATGGTGTCCGAGTTGATAAGCTATGGAAATTCATCGCCATCCATTTCCTGCAATGTGAGAGCACCTCCTATCAATACTTCCTTGACAACAAATGGGCCTTCCCAGTTAGTAGCGAATTTTCCTTTAGATTGATCTTGGTTGTCAATGATCTTCTTCAAAACCAAGTCATGTCATTTGAATTGCCGTAGTCAGACTTTTCTGTTATAGGATCGTGCTATCCTTTGCTGATATAACTGACCATGGAAGATAGCCGCTGATCGCCTTTCGTCTATCAAAGACAATTGGTGATACCTGTCTTGTACCCATTGGTCTTCATCCAACTGAGCATCCATCAATACTCTTAGGGATTCCATTTCCACTTCTATGGGGATCACTGCTTCTATCCCATAGACTAATGAGTAGGGGGTTGCCCCAGTGGAAGTTCGCATGGAAGTTCTATAGGCTGATAAAGTCAAAGGGAAGAGGTCAGGCCATCTTTTGTGATTGGTTAACATTTTTTGCATGATCTTTTTGATGTTTTTATTAGCAGCTTTAACAGCACCATTCATCTTTGGATGGTAGATGACGGAGTTGAGATGTTTGATGTAGAATTTTCTATATAACTCCTCCATCATTTTGTTGTTGAGGTTCTTAGGATTGTCTGATACAATGACCTCTGGTTGACCATATCGACAGATGACATTGTTTCTGATGAAAGCAATGATCACTTCTTTAGTAACCTTGGGGAAAGATGCTGCTTCTACCCATTTGCTGAAATAGTCGATCATGGTGAATATGAATCGATGTCCATTACTGGCTTTGGGCTCGATGGGCCCGATCACGTCCATTCCCCACATTGAGAAGGGCCGTGTTGAACTCCTACTGTGGAGTTCCCTTGGAGGGGCGTGGATAGCATTCCCATGAATCTAGCATTGATAGCACCCCTTGACGTGATCATCATAGTCAGCTTTGAGTGTAAGCCAATAATGTCCCATTTTGAGAATTTTCTTGACAATTAGGGGTCCGCTCATGTGAGGGCCACATACTCCACCATGGATCTCATCCATGAGTCTCTGAGCTTGGTCTTTGTGCAGACATCTGAGGAGACCTAATCCTGCATCTCTTTTGTAGAGTGCATCTTCGCTTAGGTAGAATTTCATAGCAAGTCGATGAATCCACCTCTTCTCAGTTAGGCTCGCCTCAGCGGGTGTAGATCCATCTTATAGATACTCCTTGATGTGCTGATACCAAGGGTTGTGGATGGGAGATAACTCATCCGATACTTCTCCAATGTAATTCCCATAAACTGGGGCTTTTTGCAGAGTAAACGTGATGTTTGGCATGTTTTCCTTGTCCGGTATGTAAACCAAGGAGGCCAACGTTGCTAATGCATTTGCAAAAATCATTCTTATTATGAGGAATGTGTAGAAAGGAGATTTCTTCGAACTCCAAAGCCATTTGTAGAACTTGCCGATGGTAAGGCAGCAAATGTAATTCTTTGGTTTGATAGATTCCTATGGATTGCTTGATTACCAATTCGGAATCCCCAAAGACAGTTAACTACATGATGCCCATTGAACGGGCAAGTTTAGCCCAATGATACAACCTTCATACTCAGCTGTGTTGTTGGTGCTGACAAACTGTAATTTGACGGCGACGGGATACTACTCCCCCGTATCGGATATTAAAACTGCTCCAGCTCCAAAGCCTTCTGTGTTAATAGCTCCATCAAAATACATTCTCCACGTACGGGATGTATCGTACAGATGTTGTAGCTGAATTGTAATTACTCCTTCGTCGGGAAAGTATGTTTCTAAGGGTTTATAATCCCCTGCAAGTGTGGTGGCCAGTTGATCCGCAATTCCCTGACCTTTGACAGACTTTTGCATCACATAGACGATGTCAAATTGTTGTAGGATCAACTACCATCTGGACAGTCGACAATTCAGTATGGGCTTGCTGAACACATACTTGAGAGGATCCATTCGGGATATGAGATGGGTTGTATGACCATGGAGGTAATGTTGTAACCTCATGGAAGCCCATGCTAAAGCACAACAAGTCTTCTCAATCAGAGTGTACTTGTGTTCACTAATGCTGAATCTTTTGCTGAGGTAATAGATATCTCGTTCTTGGCCTCTATTGTCTTTTTACCCCAACATGCAGCCCATGGCATTGTCATTGATGGACAGGTACATGAACAGGGGGACACCATCCCTGGGAGGTACCAAAATAGGAGCGTTAATCAGTTGCTCTTTGATTGTGAGGAAGGCTTTCTTACACTCATCATTCCATTTCACGGAGGAGTTCTTCTTTAACAGCTTGAAGATAGGCTCACAGGTTGCTGTTGTGGCGCCCCCAAAATTCAGACACTCATATCTCGAATTTTGGTGCATCACGCTACTACTACGAATATCTTACAAAATCATTAACAACGGAAATAATAGAATAATTTACATTGATGTAATATAAATATTCACGTCCCAAGGTACCGTAACCATTACTACAACAATTCTGTGATTTGCTTAACATAGCTTAATCATTCTTGAATACATCATAACAATAATAATAATACTTCTAGTCTTAAGGGCTAAGTTATTACGTCAGCCTTGCCCTTTCCCTTGTCCTTTCTGAAATACTTAGCCTTGCTCTCGCCTTAATCGTAATGTTTTAGGAAGCAAGAATGAGCAACAAATTTGCCCAAAGAAGTAATATAGCTAGAAGAACAAGCGGTTATAGCATTTGAATCTTTCATGGGTATAATAATAATTGATAGTTCAAGGATATCAAGAATACCAAGAGTATTCAATAGGTGTCACTATGGACCTAAATGATATCAACAAAATTTCGAGGATTTACTCATTTCGAGGTTAAACATAATTGGAGTGCTGAAAGTCACTAAGGACCAAGAACTCTTACTAGAATTAGCGATATTACTCAGTAATCCAACATCCACCAAAGACATCGGTGATCGACTTTAAAGTACCCTATGTTATGCATAACATTTAATCATACTCATATGTGCACGTCGGTTCCCAACAATATATAATTTCCCTTCTATGAGGGTTGTTCATCTCGATAGATTTACGATAGTCCGCACCAAATCAATCGGTGCGGATAGCTCTTTAACTCATAATAATAGTCTAGCCAAGATCAAGGGCTTAGATAGCGGTTTTCATCATGCATTTAGGAATGATAAGTCCAATGCTTACAACAACGTCAAGGTATACAAGTGATTTTCTTTAATAGAAGCATATATTTGCTTGATAAAATATGATTGATATGACAACAATTCAACGTATAAAGTGTGTGAATTTAAGGAACTTGCAACACAATAATAATAGTGTTCTTGATACTTGCTCAATGTAAATTTGAGTGAGGTTAGGAACTTGCCCAATAATAACAATAAGTTAGGGATAGAAAACTTGCATGATATAAGTAACAAGTTTTTAGGGATAGGAACTTGCCTTTAGCTTTGATTACTACTAATAGCGAAAATCACCTCAACGAACTATATACATCTATTCATGTAAGTGCGGTATTTATTAGCCAAACACACTTGATATATATCAATAACATGTACACATAACACATTTTTCTTCTATCTGTTGTACCCATCAAAACTCATAACTGGTACACTAACATGCTCATACTATTGACCACCGCTAACTTATTCATAATCTTTCTTCCTCGAAGTTCTAAGAGGTTCATTGCTTTAAGTAGACCATAACGCCTATTAATCCCAAGCCTTTTCCTACGCATGTTTGCGGGCATTGGATTTATTTTCCGGTTAGTAAAATTCTCTATTTAGAACTTATTCGTGTACCAATAGTTTATAACAGTATAGGAGTATTTATTAATCCATCCTTATATCAAGTTATGATGCTATCTCCGAGTCCCAGGACATCTCTCCATGTCCGAAGATATTATGACTTGTTCGAAGACAACATGCTTCGTCCGAAGACATCGCGCTTCGTCCGAAGACATTACGCTCTGTCCGAAGACATCATGCTTTGTCCGTAGACATTACGCTCTGTCCGAAGACATCGTGCTTTGTCCGAAGACATTACACTCTGTCCGAAGACATTACGCTCTGTCCGAAGACATCACGCTTTGTCCGAAGACATCGTGCTTTGTCCGAAGACATTACGCTCTGTCTGAAGACATCACGCTTTGTCCGAAGCAGCTCCTTCAGAGACTTCGGTCCACACTACTTTGACAAAGTTTAAGTTCGTCGGGTTAATTTCAGTAAGACTTTACTATATGCATACAACCTAAGGGAATTTCTTAATGCATGGTCTAACATGACCGAACCCATCAGTTGGTTCCTAAATGCACGGCAACCGCACCCATGGATTTCAGAAGCAGTGAACATGCTCTGTTTTGCAGAGTAGTCACAACTTGATTCCAGACAATTTTTAACGTATTCATGCACGAAGGTAAACTTTCTAAACACCCTATATCATGCTAATTCATCATACTTGACCTATTAATCTGAAAAACGAGAATCAACAAGACTCAAGTTAAGAACGAATAGAAAGTATACCTTCTCGAGCTTTAACCTTGATATCTCACACACCGATTTGGTAATGCTTAGCAACTAAGAATTCTTTACTCGATTTCTCCAACACTCTTATCACTAAAAACAGCATTACCCTAGTGGCTTGTATTTAAAGAGAAAACATGGACCAAACACTTGCTTTACCCAATGTTGGGATTCATGGTGCAATAGAAATGAACAATGGTTATTTAAGGAGTTGTTCAATCACTCCATACCATACCACTTAGCTAGCTAGCCAGTATGCCTAGGATTAGCGACTTGAAAATTTCGTAAAGAGAGAGTTTAGGCTACTATTCTTTGTACTTGGTGACCCTAATTTGGGGACAAGAGAACAGATCTCGAGACATAGACAAGGGGCTAGTCGGTGGACCTTTACCCCCATGCCACATTTTAATTTAACCAATACCTTGTACTCTCGCTTAACTCTATTGTTGGATTCCTAATGGATTCTAAATATCCCAAGTTTATTGGGCTAACTTAACAAATCCATCAATTAACTTATTGGGCTAGACTCCCAATTTATTATTTGGACTTTAAACATGCAAATACTTAATCATCCTTCATTAAGTCCATCATTGTGTCACACAAGACATTTCATGAACCTATCTTATCGATCATCAACAGCTCAATTTTAATTCAATTGAGTTACTCTCCTCATGCCACGTAAGCATTTATAAAATAATTAATTCACCGGCTCTATTTAATAATAAAATTAAATCATAAAATTTACGGGTATTACAACTGTGAGTTGAGAAATGAATCTGCCAATGAAGTTGATTCTTCCAAAAAATCCCCGTATTTCCTTCTCTGTATGAGGAATGGGCATTTCCTTGATGGCCTGGATTTTGGTAGGATCTAGTTCAATCCCTTTGTGGCTGACTAAGAAACCTAGCAACTTATGTGACTTAACACCAAAGGCGCACTTGGCGGGATTCAACTTCAAGTTGTACTTATGCACCCTGCTGAAAAGCTTTTTGAGATGGTCTAAATGGGCATCCTCCTTCTGGGATTTGATAATGATGTCATCCACGTAGATCTCTATCTCCTTGTGCATTAAATCATGGAAAAGAGCCATCATAGATCGTTGATAGGTTGCCCCGGTGTTGATGAGGCCGAATGACAACCGTCTGTAGCAAAAGGTTCCCCAAGGCGTGATGAAAGTAGTTTTCTCACGATCTTCCTCAGCGACCATAATTTGATGGTACCCCGCAAAGCAATCAGCAAAGGAGTACATGTCGTATTGAGCAGTATTATCAATAAGAATGTGGATAAAGGGCACGGGAAAGCTATCTTTAAGACAAGCTTTGTTCAAATCCCGATAATCCACGCAAACTCGCACCTTTCCCCCTAGTTTAGGCACAAGAACAATGTTGGATATTCACTCCAGATATGTAGACACCATGATGATGCCAGCTTGAAATTGTTTCACAATTTCCTCTTTAACTTTTAAACTCCATTCAGGTTTCAATCGTCTGAGCTTTTGCCTAACTGGCTTGAACCCTTCTTTAATGGGAAGGCGATGAAGAACAATGTCAATGGACAAACCCACCATGTCTTCATAAGACCATGCAAACACATCCTGGAATTGGGTTAACAGTGCAACCATGTCATTCCGTTGATTTGAGGTAAGGTCTGAACTAATCTGGATTAGCTTAGGGTTGTCTAAGGTTCCGAGATTGAAAAGAGTGGTTTGATCAAGATTGGGTTTGGGTTTGTCTGCGACCCATTCCTTAATCTCTTGAGGTGTCTCAATGTCTTCTTGGATGTCCATCAAGTCTAAGTCCAATTTTGCATCAAAGTTACAGCCCTTGTGGAGAGAAGGCATGTCATTAGCAAGGACAGATAAATCTAAATTCAGAGTCCTGAAACAAAATATGTTTTCACTTAATATATGCAACTGTTCGATCATACAAAAGTGTTAGCATGTACTTGATAAAATAACTGCTAGTGTTGTAAAGGAAAGCAAGCAATTAAAGTTATCTACAGGGCAGAGGGATTTTTTGCCCATTTTACCCTCGTCGACCAATGAATGGAGTGCTACTCCAATTGTCGAGGGAAAAGTCCTGATGGACTGCAGTGATGGAAGGATCGTCATTGTCTTCCTTCTCTCGAATGATAACCATGACATCTGGGCAATCATCGTCTGGGGTGTATCTGTTTAGATGTTCATCATGAACAATGACGTGAATGCCTGCCATCATCAAGGCAAGGTCATGTTTACATTTTCGTTCCTTTTCTTCCACTTCGGGATCAGGAATAAGCACCTCTTTTTCTTTGATTGGCATTGGTTTCGAAAATAGCATAGCCACAACATGGGTTGGAACCTTTACTGGAGATTACATCAACTCATGAGGTAAAGGTATAGAGAATCGCCGTGCGACCGAAGCTTGAGGAACCTACTTGTGCTTATGAGGATTCCTGTAACTGGAACTGACAGAATAGCCTTGTCCGGCTGTTCCAATTTAACTGGATATTTGGATAGGGTGCTTAATACCCTTCTTATCCTTACCAAGCCCTTGTCCAGGTTGATGACCCAATAACATCATTTCTTGAGTGGCTGACATAACCTCGGCAGAAATCTTGGGTACGAGAAGTGGTGCTCCAATAGAATGGTATTGCGTGTTATTCACTTCCAAAGTATGGAAACTGGCCGGTTCAATTTCTGAATTGAAGCTGATAATTGGTAGAGCTCCTTGTTCAGGACAATCCGGCTCAGCGTTGACAGTGACTAGACTATTTTTGATAATGTATTTGAGTTGTTGATGTAAGGTGGAGGGAACAGCTCCAGCCATGTGTATCCATGGTCTCCCCAATAGCAGGTTGTATCCTGAGTCTATCTTGAAGACGTGGAAGGATACATTGAATGTATTGGGACCAATCTCAATTGGCAATTTAATCTTTCCAATGGAATTTCGTCGGGATCCATCAAAAGCTCTGATAACCGTATGGATACTTTGGATCCGCCTAAGATTGACATTCATCTTCACCAAGGTGGCATAAGGACAGATATTTAGAGATGAGCCTCCATCTATCAAAACTCCAGCTAGCATGTACCTAGAAGACAAAACTGTAATATGCAATGGCTTGCAATGACGGGTCCCTTCGGAAGGTATGTCATCATCAATGAAGGATATCACATTGTTGTTGAAAATGTGATCAACCAAATGTTGAAATTTTTCCACATCCACTAATTTTGGCAAATAGGCTTCTTCTAAAACCTTCAGTAAGATCTTCCGATGATCCTCGAAAGAAAAAACAAAGTCCAGTATTGAAATCTGGTGTGGAGCTTCTCGCAAGCTTAAAACCACTTTGGCTTCATTGTGGCCCATAGTGCGGAGGAATTTTTCAATCTTCTTCATGGGCAACTTCCCCTTTGTTTCGTAAGTAGGTTTGACAACCCATTGAAGAAGATACAATGGATTCTCCTTCGACACTGTAGCAGTAGTATGAGACGTGGATCCTTCAGCTTCTCCATAATTCCATGGAACTTTGTGTAAGCTAACAACAGGATGTTCTAGTCTGAAAGGTAAAGGAATTGGCTCTGGTGCGGCCACTTTCAAAGGATTGTCAGCTCCTTTTAGTTGAATTGGTTGTATGTGAATTACTTTGACAATCTCATCATCCACTTCGGATATAACTGCTACTGATCCCTTCCATTTTGTAGGACATGCATTCCCACCCTTGAGCTGCATAGTGTAATCGTCTGCTATTTGCAGGACACCGCTATCAATAAGATTCTGAATGAGGTGGCGGAGTGCCCAGCATTCTTCTGTCTTGTGACCGCGAGAATGTGAATGATATTGACATATTTCATTAGGATTGAACCATCCTGAACGGGGATTGATTGGAGGGAGAAGGAAGGTAATTCTTCCTTGGTTGATCAACATTTGAAGTATCTCCTCCATAGATTGGCCCAAATAGGTGAATTCCCTTTGATTGGCAAAATCCCGACGGGCTTTAGCATTTGCTCGCTTCACAAACTTATCCTCCATAGCTTCACTTTTTGAAGGTGGTGAGGAGGCATTCATAACAAAAGGAAGGAGATAAGCATGCTCCTGCTTGATTAATTGGCGTGTGACTTGATGCTGGTGGGTCACCAGTTCTGCCAATTGTTCAATTTTTTTGGAAAGAGCTTTCATCTTTCGTTCCATGGTAAACTAGAACTTTGCATAATCCCATTTGTCAACACCATCTTTGATGGGTTGGGATGATTCGCCGTTAGAATTGGAACCTTGTATAGTGCTCCAACTGATCATGTTGACATCTTCTTCTTTGTGTTGAGGAAGAGGGTTATCTTGTACATGAGGTTGATCTGGTTTGGTGACCATGATCTCACCATTGTCTATTAGATCTTGAATCTTATGCTTTAAGGCCCAACAATCTTGACTATCATGTCCAGGTGCCCCGTCATGATAAACACACTTCCGAGTACCATTAAAACCCCTCCCATTAGGGTTGGCTGGTGGAAGAAGATGTATAATTTTCTTCTGAGCAGTCAGAAGAGCAAGAATATTCTCGAGCGAGTCCCCTAAGGATGTGAACGTTCTAGGTCGCTTTACTTCTCCACTTTTAGGCAATGGAGGGTTTGAAGATTGTGCTGGAAAAGGGGAGTAGTTTCTCCTCTGCATAGGCATGCTTTGATTGCCTTTTTGTCCTTGTAGTATCAAGGAAACATCCTCCTCTTTCTTTTTATGGACCCTCCGGGGGTTGTTTCCATAAGATCCGGACTGGATGTGCTCAGCAACAGCTTTAAGAGCGGCTAGGTATTGAATTTTACCAGACTTCAATCCCATCTCAACCATCTCACCGTGTTTGATCATTTCAGAAAATGGTTTCCCAATACCAGCTAAAACTCTTTCATAGAAAGGAGCTTCCTATACATCTATGAAAGTCATGACCATTTCTGATTCTATCATGGAAGGAATAACTTGAGCAGCAAGGCGCTTCCACCTTTGAGCATACTCTCTAAATGACTCATTAGACTATTTCTTGACCTTAGTAATTTGGTACCGGTCAGGAGCCATCTAAGATTTAAAACTGTATTGAGTAAGGAAGGCATGAGCCAGCTCTTCCCAGCTATGGATCTTAGAGTTGTCTAATCTGGTATACCATGAACGGGCTTCTCCAGTCAGACTTTTCTGAAATAGCTGCATTCGGAGCTTTTCATTTTCTGCGTAAGACCCAAGTTCTCTGATGAACACTTTTAAATGTGTATAAGGATCCCCTAATCCATCATATTTCTCAAAATCAGGGTTCTTGAATTTCTCTGGATATTGAACACTAGGGAATATGCAAAGGTCTGTATATGAAACACTACCATGGGTTCCAATCCCTTTGAAAACGCGAATAGTTTCCTCCATTTGGAGGACCTTCTTCCTGATATCACCGGTGTCTGGATCTCCTTTGAGATGGGTGTTTTCAGGGTCTTTGTTGGTTGCATCCAACTGATGTTATGGAATTATTTTTTCCAGACCTTGGACTCCTCCTTGTGTAGAAGATTCTGTATGTGTAGGTATCTTCGTACCCTGAGTAGACTGGTGTAATTCTTTTAGTAGAACAACCAAGTCTTTGATTTGTTTACTCAATCCATCAAATTCTTCTCGGAGATGATTAGACCGGTCGAAGAAAACATGATTGGCTGTAGGCTTGCGGCCTTTTTGGACTTTGAACGGGTAACAGGCCCAATTGCTTCCCTACAAAAGACTTACGTAGTTTAGTCTTAGGGTAATGTAAATGTTATCATAACATGTCCGTTTAGGAATTTTGTCCTGCAAAACTAGTTGTTAATTGATAACATGTCATGCATGCATAGATATTCTTCATATTTTCCATTACATATGAATGAACATGGAATAGAATTACAAGTAATTATTTTTACAGGTAATTTAAAATGGAAAGTATGAAGAAACTTCCCTCCACGTTTGGTTTATCAGAGGCTGACCTATCTTAGGGTTACTCTCGCAGCTTTTTGGCATGAAGGTTCCCAGATCATCGCAATCTACTTGACGGGAAGTTAATCCGGTCGTTCAACTAGAGCGAATCTGAGTGGTGCCTTTCCTGAGCCCCGAGGAATCATTCTTCCCACGAGTCCAGTAATCAAACACCGACAGGATAGCCTCCTGGTGGAGGGACCACACAACATACATTCACATACAACGTGTCTCACCGTTTATGCAAAATGATGACATGTGCGAAGCACTAATATCACAGATAGATATTTAGCAGTGCAGTAATTAAGATACATTCGTACACATTCATCATAAATGTAAATGCAATATTCACACACAAGCATATAACAATTTTGAAAAGCTTGAAATAGCGGCTTAAGCCCTCTTACTGGAGTCCCCAGCAGAGTTACCACCTGTCGATGTCGGGATTTTTGAGTGTCACTTTTCGTTACTTGTTCTTTGGTGTTCTCATGTTAATATGAGATTTGTTTGAAAAAACAAGTGAAAAAGGTCTGACATGTATAATGTCGACAATTTGACTTTAAGAGTCGCCAGTTGGTGTATTTAACTGGTTGCACCAACGCAACCGAAAAAGGTTTGCACATTGACCCAGTGTTTTGACACTGATAAACGGGTCTGTGAAACCGAGATTCATTTTGAGTCCGGGGGCTTGATTATGTGGAGGGAAGGTGTTAGGAACACCCCGACATCCGTGTTACCACGGGGACCACCACTTTTCAAAGAAATTGTTATATGAATGTGTGTGTATGTGGATCACTGTGCAATTATTTGAAAGTAATGTGAGGCCTCGTTCGCACCTATATACACAAGGTTTGAATTTTATAGGAAAATTCAGTTTTAACCAAGATATAGCAATGACGTTTTATAAAAGATGTTTTTCAAACCCTGTGCTCAATAGGAATGGAGACCTTTTCATACTTCCATTTTATTATTAAATGTTCGGCTAGTTTGCTTTTATTTTCGAGATGCGAAGCATTCTCGAGAAAATAATATACTGCAGTGTCGAACTCCTCATAGACATGACAACCATCCAAGGAAATTCAGACACTGTAAAATAATGTACAGGCTGCTTACAGCTGAAAAATGTCAATCATGGGAACCGAATCTAGATTCAGTAAACTGAATCTGTGATCACATGATACCGTAATTTGTATGGAAAGCAGTGAGCAGTTATATATATATATAAGTTGTAAATATATATATATATATATAAACATGATTAACTGCCACGAAGTAAACTCTAGGTAGGACGGAATGTAAATAAAGCTATAAAAGGCCACGAAGTAAACTCCAGGCCTGACAGAAATGTTAATATATATATATATATATATATATATATATATATATATATGTACATATTTATATATAAAAGCAGTAAACGCAGTGGATGTGAATCCAGGCTCATCGGATATGTCCGACAACAATTATATATATGTATATATATATTTAAAAGCGATTAAACGCACCGGATATAAAATCCAGGCTCATCAGACAGAGTCTGACCACAGTTTATATATATAAGTATATATGTATATATATATATATATATATATATAAAAAGCAATTAAACTCTCCAGACCGAAGTCTAGGCTCAATCGAGACATAACTCGATAATGTTAGTCCATATATGAAATATATACATATATATAAGTATATATATAAAGATAGAAATGAAAACCATGGACCGAAGTCCGGGAAAACACACTCAAACGACTCTCAACGTGTACAATAGTGTTTGCTAATATGAGAAGAAGGCTTTATAAAATACAAGAAGGCTTACAGTGGGCTACCAAAGTAGACTTCTATTGACTTTAAATGGATAAACACTCAGCTCCCGCTGAATAAAAGATAGCTATATGTTCACTAACTAGTGTTTAGAAGTGAGGAAACACTCAAAAGATGTGTATGCAGAGTAAAATGGACAGGGCTTCCTGGCCTTTTTCCCTCCCTCTTCTTCTCAAATGGCTGACCCCCAGGCTTGTGTATATAGATTTGGATGGCCAGCGGTACACTGCTGGCGTACCCATGTAGCTTGTACCTACTTACCGGGTTGTGATGCATTCGAGCCTCGCAGGTCCCATCGTCTCGTAGTACGCACACTCATGCACTGTAATGTCCGCTCGAACTTGCAGAACTTCAATCCAAGCATCCGAACGAGGTATATCTGACCTTCTTTAGACCGTTTGTCTCGAGAGTTACACAATGACATGGATTAGAGGTTGTACGAAGTCAGGAAGAGGGGTCTATGCCCATGGTCTTCAAGCTTCAAATTCTATCCAAAGTACTATCTCACGTAATAGTCACTCGGGATTGTCAATCCTCGGTTCTTGTGGAACATTGTTGGATGTATGTATGTATGAAGTGTTGAGACGACGTGCCATTGTCGAAGGAACAAGATGACGTTTGACTCCTCGCTGGGGTTATCACCGGTTTGAGTTGAAAGTAGATGTTGCTTTCGTGGTTTCAAATGAGATTTAACTACTTGTTGGTATCTTGCGCGATATCATCTTGTTGAGATGGTAAGATGACGTTGTGACTCTCACCGGGTTATCGCCGGTTTTAGCGAAGCGACGTTGCTCGAGGTTACATCTGAGATAGGACTGCTGCTTGTTTGTATATCTCACTGTCATCTGTGGATGTTCCTGTCTGCCCGTTGTTATCTCTGGGTCTGAAGTGTGTGTGCTTTGACAGGATGTCTGTGGTTGAAGCTGATTGCATACGTTTGAAACAAGCATTTTCGAGGTTATCGTTGGAACTGCAATGGCATCTCTTGGGGTTATCACCAAGGATGGGGTTCTTACTCGATGTTGTTGTCTGGGGCCGGAACTGAGCATCGCGGTGTTATCGCCTAGACAGAACTGTCCTCTCCGGTGTTGTTGTCGGTCTTTTGATCTGCATATCTTAGGGTTATCTCCGATATTGGAAATGACATTCCCGGTGTATGTTTCGGGTTTGAGATGATGTTCCCGGTTTGTGCTCAAGGTTGAGCCGAACTTCCTAGTAGTATCCTAATGGATGTAAGCGATCTTCGTGGTTATCTCCAAAAGACGAATCTACCCTCCTGCAATTTTAGTAATAGGAGCGCAGAAAATTTCGAGTGTCTACAAATAGGAACATCATCCTTCTCATCTACAGCCTCTACCCTCTCAACTTGTATAGGATGAATAGCTGACTCACTCAACTGGCGAGGCAGCCGAGCTGGACGAGGTCGAGGAACATCAGAAGCTCTCCTCCTCACAACTACGAAGATCGTGCGAGAGCTACTCAGTCTATCTGAATCCATAACTTGAACAAAATCTCCTAATCAACTTAGAAAGTGTGAGGTAAGTTTTAAACTTAAAGCTTATTAAATTCTAATAATTGCCTCATTCATAGTCTAAGTCCTAATACATGCATCAATTTAACATACATCCCCAATAGAGTTAAAATTGCATGTTCATTAAATTCCTAGACTTGAGAATTTTTTTTTTCTAGAATCTCCTTTGTAAAATGGATTGTCCACATGCACATAGGCATGACTAGGTGGCCATTCAGTATCACACCAACCCAACGTCAATATATAAATATTAAACATTAAAAGTAAGTCACAATGGCAGCCACATTACCATGTGCATTTTTTTTAAAAAAACTCGTGCTCATTTGTCCTAAAATAGGATGAATAAACTAGCAAAAAGGGGTGCCAAATGACTACCTTAGATATCAATTTTTTGCATATCAATACATTTAGCATGATAAAATATAAGCATTTACTAAGTCTGATCATTTTTATCAAGCCATATAAGCATGCATATTCGCTATAATGTGTTTAAAAGCATTCTATATGAAATCTAACATTTTAACGGTCAAAACATGAAAAGAAAACTTGTAAACAATACCAGAGTAGTGCAAAACATTTTTACGGTGATGAATTTTGTAGAAAGAAGCCCAAACTCAGTAGATCTAAAGAAGAAATTTTGAATTTTCTATATAGTTGAACTTGAAAATGACTTATGAAAGGAACGGGGGAGTAAATAAACCCGATGGGAACCGCGGGTTAATCCGTAGCAGTCACGGGTCTACCTGCGGCCACCCAAGGTGGTCCCAACCCCCTCCAGCTCGATTAAATTTGAGTTACAACGGAGTTCCCGAAAGTTAAAAAGTTAAATCAGTAAAAAAGGTTCTACGCGATTGAGTGGAAAGGGCCTGAAACCTAGAAATAAGATGTCAAACTTTGGAAATCTGGAAATTCAGTGTAAACCATTAGCAACAACTCCAACGTAGCATCGGGAAAGGTCTGGTGATGTAAGTCATTGAAAAGTACTTCAACAAAGGTTAGAATGATTGACCGTGTAAACCGTTGGCGACAACTCCTGCGTAGCATCAGAAAGATTAGGTGATGTAAGCCGTTAAAAACTACTTCAATGAAGGTCAGAATAATTGGCAGGGTAAACTATTGGTGACAACTCCAGCGTAGCATCAGAAAGGGTCCGGTGATATAAGTCGTTGAGAATTGCTGCAACGAATGTCAGAGTATCTGATATTGCAAACCATTGGCAATAACTCCAGCGTAACATCAAGAAAGATCCGAGGATGAAAATCATGGAAAACAATCTTCCTCAAGGAGGACCGATGATGGAATCTGTTATATAAATCCCCAGCTAAGGCACCGCGAAGGTTCGGTGATTTTTAGACCATTGTAAAATATTGTTTAAGTAGGGACCGAGGAAATTCGGTGATGGTCAACCTTCATAAAACTATTGTTCGAGTAGGTATTGTGAGGATGTTATGGAAGCAAGCAATAAAAGTTCTATCTCCGGCAGAACTATCAGCATCAACTTAATAGAAGCTCGGGCGGTGGTGAAAATCCCAGTGTAACGATAGGAAGAATCCAATGATGACTACCAAGGTGAGCTATCATTTGCATAAGCATTAATAATCCCTAGTGACTCACTCGCAAAAAGAGAAGAACATCCCTGGCAGAGGTAAAGTCAGAAAGCGTATATGAAAACAAAGAATGTTGGTGACAAATCCCGACGTTGAATTCAGAAAGGCCCATTGGTATTAGCCATATGAAAATCTCCCCAGTAGGGATCTTGAAAACATCTCTACAATATAACATCAAATTAGTCTCAATGGCACTGACGAACATTTTAAACCGATATAACATCGGGAAATATCCATTGATGAAAGCTTTGTAAACTACCATTCGAGTACACATCAAAGCAGTTCAATGGAGACTGTGACGCCATCAAAATAGGTATACATCACCCATCTTGAGTAGCCAAATACATGGTATAAAATTCAAATACAACTTAGTTATACACCAGTCGTGTAAAATACGACAAAACATAATCTAAGAGTTTTAATAAGAATATTGTCATCTAGACAATATCCACACTCAATGGAGTCCTCATTATATTTATTGTCACCCTATTTAATAGAATAGTGAGGAATACTAATGCTATCATCTGGACCGTCACTTCGTTCCCCGACTAGTCCCGGCTACGTTTTCATTTCCTGAAGAGAACAGTGAAAGAAAGGGCTTGGTCAATCTATCAACAATGACCTAAATCGCATCTATACCTTGAGAAACCTTGGGAAGACCAGTAACGAAATCCATGGTAATGTTCTCCCACATCCATTTTGGAATTTTTAATGGTTGCAATGGACCTTTTGGCACTTGATGCTCCGCCTTGACTCCTTGACAAGTTAGACACCTTGACATAAACCCCGCTATCTCTCTCTTCATATTGCTCCACTAAAATGTATATCGAAGATCACGATACATTTTGGTACTCCCAAGATGGATTGCAAACGGTGTGTTGTGCGCCTCCATCATGATTTTATACTTCAAGTCAGAATCGTTAGGAACACAAAGTCTGGAGTTGACTCGAGGTATTCCTTCTTCATCGATTCTTGCTTCCGGAAGAGAACAGTGAAAGAAAGGGCTTGGTCAATCTATCAACAATGACCCAAATCGCATCTATACCTTGAGAAACCTTGGGAAGACCAGTAACAAAATCCATGGTAATGTTCTCCCACATCCATTTTGGAATTTTTAGTGGTTGCAATGGACCTTTTGGCACTTAATGCTCTGCCTTGACTCATTGACAAGTTAGACACCTTGAGATAAACCCCGCTATCTCTTTCTACATATTTCTCCACTAAAATGTATGTCGAAGATCACGATCCATCTTGGGACAGTGTGTTGTGCTCCTCCATCATGATTTTATACTTCAAGTCAGAATCGTTAGGAACACAAAGTCTGGAGTTGACTCGAGGTATCCCTTCTTCATCGATTCTTGCTTCCGGAATAGCACCTTCTTGCACTTTCTTCTTCATACACATCTGCTTCGGGTGTGTAGCTTGAGCGATTTTATCTTTATCGATTAACGTCGATTCTACTCGTATTATTTGACATCATCACGTGGGTCCTTAGAGTCTTTAACTCTATCTTTATCATTTGTAAGGTATACAAAATGGGTTTTTGTGTTAACAACATCACACTCGTAAACGCATATGATCTTCTACTCAACGCGTCAGCTACCACATTCGCTCTTCCACAATGATATTGATTGGTATAGTCGTAGTCTTCAACAGCTCGAGCTAACATCTTTGGCGTATGATACGTTCATTTTGGTTGCATAAATATTTAAGGGTTGAAGAAATGGGTTTTGTCTTTGAATTCGATTACAAAATTTGATTTCACACTCTGGGGTAAGCCAGGAAGTTCTTCAAGAATACGTCAGGAAATTTATTAACAATAGAAATATCATTCAAAATTGACGTGTTTTTGTTTAAATCCGTGACATGAGCTAAGAAAGCTTGACATTTATTTTTCAATAAACGAATAGCTTTATGGCTTGAGATGATAGTGATTGATTTTAATGGTTTGGTTGCTTGAATTCGCATAATAGGTTGGTTAGGAATATGAAAGCTAACAACCTTACGAAAACAATCAATTTTTCATGATGAGTAGTTAAACAATCAATTCCTAAAATCACATCAAAGGCAAGTATTTTCAAAGAGATAAGATCGACAGGTAACGTGAAAGTGTCGATTTGAATCAACAAGATTTACAAACAGTGGAGGTAACGAAGGTTTCTACTAATGAAGTTTCAACCAATAAGTCAAAGTCTAACTTCTCTGTGCGAAGTTATAATTAACTAACACGTGCTAACTTCGTTCGGGTTATTCACTTTTTGAGAAGTAACAAAAAATGCTCTTCTTGAAACCACCGACTTTGTTTTGTCTGTATCCGCCTTTGGTGCCACCGTCCCAGCTAGACTTGACTTTGGTGTATGATAAAATCGGGCTAGGTGACCTTCTTTTCCACAATTGTAACATTCTTTGGATAGCATCACGCAGTTTGGACTGATATGTCTATCCCCTCTGCATTTGAAGCATACAATTGGTGGTGATTCTCCTTCCTTGAAAACGGGTGTTGGTGCTGCTGTCTTTCTATCGTTGTTGAACCTTCTCTTCTTGAAATTTCCACTCCTATTATCTTGGCCATGATTACCACCAAAGTGGTTACCATTCTTGGCATGATAATTTCCCCCACGATGGTTATCATTGTTCCGATGGCCGTTACCACCGGTACGATTATTATCTTGTTGTTTGTCATTACCTTTTGGTTGTGCTGACTCATTATCGCGCTCAAATAACTGAGCCATATTCACAACATCTAAATATAAACAAAGAGTGTGATAAATAAGGTATTGACGTATATCGGGTTTCAAACCTCTTAGAAACATTCGCATCATTCGATCCTCGTTATCGACCAAATGGGATGCAAACTGGGATAACTCCGCAAATTTAGCCTCATATTGCGCCACGATCATATTGTTTTGCTCCAACTTAATGAACTCCACCACCTTCATGTGATGAATACTTTCGGGAAAGTACTTATCGTTGAACAGTTCTTGGAACTTCTCCCAAGCCATCTTGAGTGTGTCAGGCTGGGTACGTTTTACAGATTTCCACCAGTAATCTGCCTCTTCACGCAACATAAAGGCGGCAAAGGGAAACTTTTGCTCCTCGGAGCATCCCAAGACATCAAATATCTTGGTGATCTGGTTTAACCACGTCTCTGCCTTAAGTGGTTCTTGCTTTCCCAAAAACTCTGGCGGTCCCAGCTCCTTGAACTGCTTAGCAGTGACCATCCAAGAGTTACCAGTGTTTCCACCTGAATTTTGAACAGGAGTCTCTCTCGCCTAATGTTGCATTAATTGCATAAAGCCTCTGAACAACTCATCGTTCATCATCTGATCGGTGTTGTTATTTACTTGAGGATTATTGTCTTCTTATTGCACATTATCCTGGGTATTGATCGTTGGTGACTCAACGGTCTCATGTGCTTCATTGTCGATCTCAACATTTTTAGATGACATTTTCAAACACTATCACAAAACAAGAGTTAAATAACATATCACATATATCCCTATACTCTGACCGACCAATTAAATACCAAATAAACTTAGGTAGGTCATACTAGCGAAGGAATTCCCCATCTCTCCCCTCCTAGTTCTTGTCTCACATCTCAGTCAGGGATCATATCCCTAAGATTTGATACCAACTGTGACGCCCCCAAAATAGGTATACATCACCCATCTTGAGTCGCCAAATATATGGTACAAAATTCAAATACAACTTAATTATACAACAGTGTAAACCTGGAAATTCAGTGTAAACCGTTGGCGACAACTCCAACGTAGCATTAGGAAAGGTCCGGTGATATAAGTCGTTGAAAACTACTTCAATGAAGGTTAAAATGATTGACCGTGTAAACCGTTGGTGATAACTCCTGCGTAGCATTAGAAAGATCTGGTGATGTAAGTCATTAAAAACTACTTCAACAAAGGTCAGAATAATTGGCAAGGTAAACTGTTGGTGACAACTCCAGCGTAGCATCATAAAGGGTCCGATGATACAAGTCATTGAGAATTGCTTCAACGAAGGTCAGAGTATCTGATATTGCAAACCATTGGCAACAACTCCAGCATAGCATCAAGAAAGATCCGAGGATGAAAATCATGGAAAACCATCTTCCTCAAGGAGGACCGATGATGGAATCTGTTATATAAATCCCCAGCTAAGGCACTACGAAGGTTCGGTGATTTTCAGACCATTGAAAAATATTGTTCAAGTAGGCACCGAGGAAATTCGATGATGGTACACCTTCATAAAACTATTGTTCGAGTGGGTATTGTGAAGATGTTATGGAAACAAGCAATAAAAGTTCTATCTCCGACAAAACTATCAGCATCAACTTAATAAAAGCTCGAGCGGTGGTGAAAATCCCAGTGTAACGGTAGGAAGAATCCAATGATGACTATTAAGGCGAGCTATCATTTGAATAAGCATTAATAATCCCTAGTGAGTCACTCGCAAAAAGAGAGGAACATCCCTGGTGGAGGTAAAGTCAGAAAGCATATCTGAAGACAAAGAACGTTGGTGACAAATCCCGACGTTGAATTCAGAAAGGCCCATTGGTATTAGCAATATGAAAATCTCCCCAGTAGGGATCTTGAAAACATCTCTACAACATAACATCAAATAAGTCTCAATGGCACTGACAAACATTTTAAAACGATATAGCATCGGGAAAGATCCATTGATGAAAGCTTTGTAAACTACCGTTCAGTAGACATCAAAGTAGTTCAGTGGAGACTGTGACGCCCCCAAAATAGGTATACATCACCCATCTTGCGTTGCCAAATACATGGTACAAAATTCAAATATAACTTAATTATACAACAGTCGTGTAAAATACGACAAAACATAATCTAAGAGTTTTAATAAGAATATTGTCATCTAGACAATATCCACACTCAATAGAGTCCTCATTACATTTATTGTTACACTATTTAACAGAATAGCGAGGACTACTAATGATATAATCTAGACCGTCACTCCATTCCCCGACTAGTCCCGGCTACATTTTCATTTCCTGAAGAGAACAATGAAAGAAAGGGTGAGCTCAACTAGCCTAGTAAGAAATATTATGACAAAGATAATGCAGAATAAATTATCATTAGTCTTCAACAATGTTAAACTGATAAAATACAATAGACATCAAGTTTAACTGCAGCGGAATAAGCAATCCATTAGAAGAGTCAAGTAGAGCATGATATCTACTATCTTCTATGATTTAAAATGTTTTCATCAATTTTTATCACTGAGACTCAGCTTAATACATTAACCACATCATCGAGTCTTCCCTGTACTACGGGCCAAGGATATTCATTAAATCATCAATGGTCATGACTATACCGAATAATCCTCGGTCATAATCATACCAAAAACTATCCACCAATGAACTACAGGCTACTAAGGACTTTTACCACATCATTTATAACATTATAGGTCATGATTATACTGATAATCCCTAGTCATAATCATACCAAGTCCATCTATGCACGTAAGCCAAAGATGACTTTCATCACAATATAAGCATGAGGATGATGACAATGACATAATAATTCAATAAAAAAAGTTCAAGAATAAATTTTAAAGATTCATAAGTTAATTTATCTTGAAATCAATTACATCCAAATTGTCAACATGATACTGCTTTGTGGAGCAAAATTCAAGAATGCTCAGAAGAATATTTCCATGAAAAGATACCGGATGAAGCACAAATATCCGTGATATTCTACTAATTTCATGCAAAGATAGAAGCCAAAACTTTAACCAAATGAGTATCATAGAATATATATGAAGCGCAAATGGATTTTCACCCGCCATGCGGTAATCCACGTAGATGCAGATCATTTCCACGATTTAATAAAGAATTAATATGAAGGATCATTCCCCATCCATGTGATAATCCACATAGACAGGTTGTTCTAACAGAATAATAAAGAATGGAACCAGGTCATGCGTAATCCGCACAGACAGGATATTCCAACAGAATAATAAAGAATGGAATAACAGAAGAATTCACCATGCATGCGGTACTTCACATAGAGATGTTATTCCAACATAATAATAAAGATTGGAATAACAGAAGCTCTATTCATGAATACGAAAGAAATAATACCCCTTACCTTAGAAAGAAACTGGATACTGGAGTAGAGAGGTAGCAGACTTCTCTTCTTTTTTCTCTCTATAATTTCTCTCTATAATAATTGCTCTATAGCTTTAGTGAATTGGTGAGAAATGAAGGAAGAATGAGCTTCTATTTATAGGAAAATAAAGTTTCGATAATTGCACGTTTGGGGGCTCAAAATATTACAGTATAATACCTTCAACTTTTCTTTCATTTTTAATTTAGTCCTGCAAGTATTATCAAACTTGCACCACCTCCCCTAATAGTAAATAATGTGAATCAATAGTTATAATCATGTGAAAATACGAATTACAGTATAGTACCTCCATCTATATCTCCATTTTTAACTTAGTCATTCGAGTATTATCAATCTTGCACCAACTCCTATAATAGTACAAGAATGTGAATCAATAGTACACACATGTGAACAAATAGTTATAATCATGTGAATTAATAGCAATTAATTACTCATTTATCCGGTTAATTACCCGACTGGTCAGTATAACTTCCAGACATCAATTAATATCGAAATAAATGTCGATTTCCACTTACACTAATAATTCCACCAAAATGGAACTATCAATTTATCTTTAATCAACACGAACTTATTTATCATTAATATTATAACTCACAATATTTAAGCACCAGGTCGTTCCCAGGAAAGAGGGGGCTTTCCGATAAGGATTTTTCCCTATTGGCGCGCAATTAGATGACCAAACCTCTCCTTGACAAAACTTCTAGACATTGTAAATATTGAAATTTAATAATATGAATAACTTTGTCATCTCAATTATTGATTTAATAACATATCATATTATGCAGATGATACTGTGACAATAATCGAATCAATAATATAAGAGATATGATGCGTGATTCTTATCGTAGCAATAATTGAGTATAACCGAGTGACTTCTCACGTAAGCATCAATAATCAATATTGTGTGCTACTATGCAACCACGCCAGATTCTCGTACTTTTTACTACTAGGGTAGTTCAACAGTTTAATGGTAAAACTTCCACCGTTATTTTTATAAAAAGATAATTATGTTATTTTCTAACTAGGACAATACTTGCATTGTGGGGTCCACCAATGATTATGCCGTCGTACGAATTTTCCCTGTTAAAATGAATATTCCCCGACCAATCGAATAATATATAACCACTTGCTTACTTTGCAAAATTTGTAAATATTACCCACAACTATAACATTATATCAAATCCACACCATAATATTCAAAAATATATTTTGAGAAAATTATTCTTTATTCATAAAAGTTGTGGTCTTACAGAGACCAATATTGATAACTCTATACCCGACAGAAATAGCGGGAGCAGTCAGTAATAGAATACCGTTGAATGTAATTCGAAACAAAAACGGTCAGAGTACATAACATTATATTATGCTACATTATATGACATCATTTAATCTTGTCATATTTCAACTGTCTAGTAATCTTTATCATGTTCATTCCATTACATTGCATAAACATGATAAAAAGGGGCATCTGTAGACACTCAAAATTTTGCATTCTTGTTACTAACCATTTAGGAGGACAGAATCATTTTTTATCTTCTAGAGACAACCTTGGAAGTCAAAATCATCAAATCAAACTCCGATGATAACCCCGAGAGATCAAATCAAACCTCGGTGATAACCCCGGGAGATCAATTCAAACCTCGATGACAACCCCGGGAGATCAATTCAAAACCCGGGAGGTCAAATCAAACCCCGGCGATAACCCCGAGAGATCAATTCAAACCCCGTTGAAAACCCCAGGAGATCAAATCAAACCCTGGTGACAACCCAGGGAGATCAAATTAAAACCCAATGATAACCCCGGCAAACAACAAACCAACCTCAGAGACAATCTTGAGGATTGACAAAAGTCAACAGAAAGTTCAATCTCGGAGACAACCCTTTGAAAAGACAGCTACAACTTCATCAAACTAGGAGACATCCCAGAGGGGTAAAATATTAATTTTGACAACACAAGTCGAATCACTGGCATGAAGGTCATGCAGGACCATGACGTCAATCCCGAGTGAAAAACAACACAAGCAGCTTAACGGACGGACTGCGAAGACTCAAATATCTGTTCATGGACCCATCTTCCCAGATTCGGACAATGTCAAATCCTATGTCATTATGTAGCTCTTGGAAAGGGCTTTCTGGAAAGGTATAGCACGCCTCCACCGAACTCCCGGATTGAAAGTTATGAAGGTTCGAGTAGATTGTGCGTTGGTCCGAATGAACGTACTTTGAGATAATGGGACCCATGGGGCTGGGCCCACCGAGGTCAGTCGTGGGTAGACTCGCAGCTATTTTGGTCTATTAATAGACACCCCCCCCCCCATCAGCCATAATAAGAGAGAAAAGAGAGGGAATTCCGCCCATTTTAGCTCTTAATCCCTCCTATAGTGTTCTAAACTTTGATATTCTTCTTTGTAAACACTTGTATACATATATATTACAATATATCAAGTTTTAACCAGTGGAAACTGAGTTTTCAAGCTTCAGAAGCAGTTTAAAGCCTTCATCGCTACACATTATAAGATCTTTTTTGATTCGAAGCTTTTATCTTCTTTAATATATTTATTAGTATATATATATATATGTATATATATAAATTGTTTACTGTGATTAAATATCAGTTTTAACTGTTCATTCAATTTTAAGCTGTAATATTTAAATTTTTGGACTAGATTTATCTAAATCTAGCCATATCTGTAACGACCAAGAAATTCAGATCCTTTGTAAAATAATTTTAATAAATAAAATAATGAATAAAATTATATTATTTATTATTATTATGTGTTAGTAAGATGAAAGTCGTTCTATAACCTAGAAACATCGGAACGTCGTAGTATTTTAACTACGTAAGAGAATTAAAGTGTTTGAATTTCCAAGACGAAAATAAAAAATTTCTGAGAAATTTTCCAAAAAACACTATCCATTGATTTTTGCTCGGGAATTAGTTTTGAAATTCCAAGAAATACGTAATGATAGAATATCGAAGTAAGTTGGATTATGTAATAATAATTCAAGTATAGAAAATGTAATTTTTTTTTGCATGCGGACGTAATTCAAGAATGTTAGGGAAAATGAAGCGTTAGAAGCTAATGTGATGATCGTATGATACGTATGTATTGTATTAGGTAAAGAATACGAGTATGATACGAAGTATTGTACAAGTATGTATGAAGGATGGAATATTGTATATTATGAATGAGTATACGAATTAGAATACAAGAATAATACGTAAACAATACGTTATAAGGCTTTAAGCCAAATGAATTGGACTTGTAGGATTGTGTAGTAGTTTGTAGAGTCCAATAGAATTGAATGTGGAAGCCCAAGAGTTTATTAATATAAAGCTCAAGTAAGTTGTTAATACAAGCCCAAAGCTTAAGTTAATCAAATTTAAACCTAAGCCCAAGCTATGATCCATTGAACTGAGGTGATCCATGGGGCAACCCATGATCATGTGGTTATTCTTGGTGACCAAGATAATTGTGTAATGACCAAGCAAGGGATAAGTTTTGTGGAGGCCAAGTTAACTTAGTAAGTAATGGATGAATAGTAAGGAGGCTTGATTAAGGAAGTGGAATGGCCTAAATGACTAAACTTCCCTAACCTTAGCAATCCTATAACTAGAGAGCTTGGATTTATTTGTTGGTTGCTCATTTCATCATACAAATTTCTATTACAAAGTGCTTATTGGTTAGAGATAATAAGTTAGGAAAAGTTAGACTTTAAAGCAAGAAGTAAGAACAAGAAAGTTTTAAGTGATCATCAAGTGTAAGACTCTTGTCCATTAGTCTTCCATCTCTACCATTGTAGGTTGATAAGAGAAGTCTAGATTAATGGACATATATTCTAAGAATGATAGGAATAAATAATCTACGGACTTAAGTCCTAATAAGCCGAGAATAAGTACTTTGTTCATGGATAAGTTATGAACAAAGGAGTAACTTGTAAGACTTGTAACATGTTTACATGATTGTAGTTATATGTTAATAAGATGTAAGAATGTTGGTTAAAGGACTTAAACTATCATAAGCCATGTGAAACAAAGTTATATGTAGTTTATACTTTGATAAGTTATAAGATCGTGAAGAATAAGTCATAACTTATCATGAAAATAAGTTGATGTAATATATAGGTTGAGATGTCAATATGATGGATAGAGTCCATTTGAATTGATAATCAAATCATAAGTAACAAAGCTATGCCGGAATTCTCACGATTTGACGATAATCGTCGAATTCGTGAAATTCTCGGATCAGAGGTCGAATTTTGATTTTGAGCTCAGAAATGTTGGTTTTTGATGGGAGCAAGTCTTATTTGGCATTATAGAGTTGCGGACTCAAAAATAGCCAAATTCCGACTTAGAACGAAGAAACGAGCATTGAACGTTCACGAACGTTTATCGTTTTCGTTAAAAATGAACTAATAGGTGAATTTTGAGTTAATGAAGTTGAAAATATAAAATTCTTGCATGATCACATAGAGTATGTGATTTGTGAGCTAATGACTTTTAAACAAGCCAATTCGAACTTTAAATGATCAAATTTGGAGTCTAGGAAGGTCATTATGCAAAGAAAAATTTCTAACTGTCTGGTGCACAGAGATGGCGCCGCGGCGCCAGCCCAAGGCCAATGTGTAGCACTACAGTGTTGTGCATAGTGTCTTGACCTCTTCGAGTAGTCATGCTTGCAAAGACGACATATAGAATCGGGACTCGACCGCAAATAATGAGTCCCGCCATACACATTTCTAACCCGCGCCGCAACACGTGTTGTATAGTAATGATTGGCGCCACAACGCCAATCTTAAGGAATGCACAGTAAGGAATGGTTACAAGTATAGCAAGAATGATAGATGTTTAACAATAAAGTAAAGCTTAAATATAACATTGTTAATGCTTTGTTAAACCTTAATTATGATGCATAAAAGTTGAGGATAAGTAATCGAACATGAACGTAATGACAATGTGAACTATATTGGAAAGCCAAAACCTATAGTAACAAGTCTAATATATGATTAGATTGAGAAGAAGGGTAAGATTCTTTAGGAACCATGTATGTTAATCAAGACCTAATGTGTTATGTGATGTGATCATCTACTATAGAGACCTTAAAGACTTAAAGTGAAACGTGTAATAACAGTAGCAGATGTTGAAGGCAAGTATTCTAACCCTTGTCTATGTTCAATCTAGACAAGCTTTGTAGTTCATGTATTCTTATGCATGAATTGTTGTATGATGAAGTCAAAGCCAATTCTTTCGGCTAAACTTATGATATGTTGGATTTCTTATAATCTATCAAAGTATGTTCAATGTTTTACCAAGTTATATTAGTGTGGTTTTCAAATGAAGACTGAGTATGCTAAAATGTTTTTTCGTCAAACGACAGGCACGTTAGGTTGCCACAACTTAAACGTATATAAGTTTAATGAATGCAGTGTTTATCAACATAGAGTACTATAGGCTGATCACCTAGACGCGCTCGTAAGAAATGCCGGACTTATGAACTTTGTGCCGGGATGTCCTTTTTAAAGAAAGTATGAAATGGTCAAGGTCTTGGACCGGAATTGATGTTTTACTGAATATTGTCATTCTAAAACATTTTAAAGGAAAGAGAAGTGCTATTTTGAATTATCGATAGTACTTCATAACTATTGTTCAGTTATTGAAGATATATGATTTGTATGATTCAAGCATATTGTTAAATAGAATTGTTGTACCTGCTGAGCTAGTCATGCTCACTCTTACTTGAACCATATGAATGTAGCTAAGACCGAACGGACCGAAGGATCCGACAAGGATAAAGTAAAGGCGAAGACGAATCTATAGATTTACTTATGTAATAGTATAGGTTTGTAATGATAATATTTGATATTATGACAAGAACAAATGTAACGGTTATAACGAACCTGGGGAATAGTAATATTGTTTTGGAATATATATATAAGACATATTCGTTCTTTTGAGGCATTTCAATTGAATGTTTGTGTGAACTGTAGCACCGTGGAGCACCATATATCGGGTTGGAAGATACCCAAATTTGGGGGCGCCACAGGTTGGTATCAAAACCTTAGGTTATAAAACTTAAGGGGGGGAATTAAAACCTTAAGTCATAACCTTAGGAGAAGTCAAGGAAGTAAAAGAAGAAATTAACCCTATAAAATGCATTATATATTTATGTTATGTGTTTTTATTATTCTACTGAAGTGTACTAATCAAACTTAAGGAGCACGACGAATGAGTTTTAGCCAAGGATAAGGTCTATGAGCTAAAGTGGGAGGTCTTTGAGCTCAGAGGGGAGCTAAAGACCAAGAAGCAAAAGATAGGGAGAATGTCATATATTCATAGGAGTTCTCATAAGGATTTCCAGCAGCAGGTATCTAGATATCCAATAGAGGCAGGGCAAACTCGGCACACTATCAGCCGAGATGTTATCGCTGGTCTGGCCACAACAGATTTTGATAATTCCTTAAGACAGATGTAATCTAGTAGTAGCTAGAGTAGTTTTAGAAATGTAAATATTGTGTATCTAGTAGTGACGTAAAACCCTCTTTTGTATATCAAAGGGTAGTCTTTTGTAAATCTTAATTTTTGGAAAGCAATTACGGGATGGTAATGTAATCAGCTTTAGCTGTGTAATAAAATGATTTAGTATTATACTATAATGAATGAATCAATATAAGCCTTTTTACGGAACATATTTAGTAATGGATGTTGAAGTTATTATTTAACCTGGAATAATAACTAACTAATAAGAAGGAAATAATAACGCAATGTGTTGTTTATTGTAATAGCAAAATACCGCCAAGAACAAGGAAACGAAACCAAGGCGCTAACATAAATCATCCAGAAGGAGGTCCGGTTAACCCAATGCAGGAATTTATTAATTTATTAACAGCCGCGTTTAATAGAAATGAGGCTAATATCCCCGTAAATCCGAGAGTAGCATGAGCTACTATTTTCAAGGATTTTAAAAGTGTCGGTCCGCCGAAGTTCAAAGGAACAACGGACCCCATAGAAGCCCAAACATGGGTAAAGGAAATTGAGAAGGCATTTGTCATAGCAAATGTCAAAGAGGGTCAGAAGGTTTCCTTTCCAACCTATATGATGAAAGGTGAAGCCAAGTTTTAGTGGGAGGCTAACCAGGCTAGAGCTGGTATTGAAAATGTGACGTGGGTAAGGTTCAAGAAGATATTCTTTGAGAACTATTTTCCCACGAGTATGCAGGAAATGATGGAGATGTGTTTTCTGGATTTAAAATAAGGGGACATTATGGTTCCCCAATACGCTGTCAAGTTTAATGAACTGGTAAGGTTTGTTCCACACCTAGTGGACACCGAGGTTAGGAAAGCTCGACGGTTCGAGCAGGGCTTGAAACCTTGGCTCTACAATCTTATATTTGTGTTCCAAAGTACTTGATTTGGGACTATTTTATAGAAGACGATAATCGCCAAAGGTGGTAGCGAGGCTATAAGCCAGTACCACAAGGACAAGAAGAATAAGGGGAAGGTTAATGGGGGAGTGAAGATAGAAGGAGCCAGTGTGAGTGGCGAGGGATAGAAAAGGAAAGTGTTTAACTCTGGGAATATCGGAGTGAAGCAAGGGGATCTAAAGAGGAGAATAGAGGCCTGGAAAACCTGTGGGAAGACTCGTCTGGGAGTCTGTCTCAAGGGGAAGGCCGTATGCTATAATTATGGACAGGAAGGGAACATTTTGCCTAACTATCCAAGTCCGAAGAGAAACCACAGATGCTTTATGTGTTGGTCAACTGACCACATGGCAAAGAATTACCCAAAGAAGGGGATGGATGGGAATAAGGGTGCTAATAGCGATAAGTTAGCTATTAGTGGTCCAGCGCAGCTGAGTAGGCCGATTGGCCCTACCTTTAACATGACAGTCCAAGATTTAGTTGCATCAGGGGACGTTGTCGCAAGTATTATTCTGATCAACTACATAAATACTTACGTGTTGTTTGATTCGGGTGCTACTTGTTCATTTATAGCATGTGATTTTGCTAGACGATTAGGATTACTTCCCGAAAAGTTTCCTATACCCTTTAATATTAAGGTAGCAAACGAAGAGATAATTCTTATTGAAGATATTCATAGGAGTTGTTGTGTAGACATACGGGTGTCGACGTCGGGATTTTTGAGTGTCCCTTTTCATTACTTGTTCTTTGGTGTTCTCATGTTAATGTGAGATTTATTTGAAAAAATAAGTGAAAAAGGTCTAACATGTATAATGTCGACGATTTGACTTTAAGAGTCGCCAGTTGATGTATTTAACTGGTTGCACCAATGCAACAGAAAATGGTTTGCACATTGACCCAAAGAGTGTTTTGACAACTTTGCTAACGCGGTCTGTGAAACCGAGATTCTTTTTGGTCCGGGGCTTGATTATGCGGAGGGAAGGTGTTGGGCACCCAGAGCATCCGTGTTACCACGGTGACCGCCACTTTTCAAAGAAATTGTTATATGAATGTGTGTGTGTGTGTGTGGATCAATGTGCAATTATTTGAAAGTAGTGCGAGGCCTCGTTCGCACCTATATACACAAGGTTTGAATTTTATAAGAAAATTCAGTTTTAACCAAGATATAGCAATAACGTTTTATAAAAGAGGTTTTTCAAACCCTATGCTCAATAGGAATTGAGACCTTTTCATACTTCCATTTTATTATTAAATGTTCGGCTGGTTTGCTTTTATTTTCGAGATGCGAAGCATTCTCCAGAAAATAATATCTGTGATCTTAGAACTCCTAATAAACATGATAGCCATCCAAGGAAATTCGAGACAATTGTAAAATAATGTACAAAGTTTAACTTACAATTTGAAAAATGTCCATCATGGGAACCAAATCTAGATTCAATAAATCAACTCAGTGATCACATGATTCCTAGGCTCACATGATCTCGCAATTTGTATGAAAAGCGATGTAGCGCTTATATATATAAAAGTTGTAAATATATATATATATATATATATATATATAAATGATGATTAACCGCCACGAAGTAAACTCAAAAGTGACAAAATGTAAATAAAATTGTAAAAAGCGATCAACTCGCCACAAAAGTAAACTCAGGCGAGACTAATGTAAATAAAAGTTTGTAAAAGGCCACGAAGTAAACTCCATGGCCTAACAGAAATGTTAATATATATATATGTACAAATATATATATAAAAGCAATAAACGACCGGATGTGAATCTGTGCTCATCAGATATGTCCGAAAAGAATTATATATATATATATATATATATATAGCGATTAAATGCAGGATATAAAATCCAAGCTCATCGATATATACCACAAAATTATATATATATATATATATATATATATATATATATATATATATATATATTCATATGCAATTAAACGCATATTGATATAAAATACAGGCTCATCGTATGTAGTTCCATACATAATTTATATATATATATATATATATATATATATAAGCAATTAAATGCTCTAGAATCAAGTCTCAGGCTCAATCGAGGCATAACTCATAATGTTAGTCCATATATGAAATATATACATATATATAAGTATATATATATACGAATGTAAATGAAAACCACTAATCAAGTCCTATTCGAACAAACTCACACGACTCTCAACGTGTACAACAGTGTGTGCTAATATGAGAAAAAGGCTTTATAAAATACAAGAAGGCTTACAATGGGCTGCCAAAGTAGACTTCTATTGACTTTAAATGGATAAACACTCACTCATGGGATAAAAGATAGCTATATATGAGCTAACTAGTGTTTAGAAGTGAGGAAACACTCAAAAGATGTGCATGCAGAGTAAAATGGACAGGGCTTCCTCGCCTTTTTCCCTCCCTCTTATTCTCAAATGGCTGACCCCAAGGCTTGTATATATAGACAGATGGCTACAAGTACACTGCAAGCAAACATGATTGTACCTATGGTGGTTGTGATGCATCCGAGCCTAAGCGGGTCCCATCGTCTAGTAGATGCGCACTCACGCATCAGAATATCCGCCGAACTTCACGAACTTCAATCCGAGCATCCGAACGAGGTATATCTGACCTTCTTCCGACCGCTTGTGTCGAGAGTTACGCTATGACATGGATTAGAGGTTGTACGAAGTCAGGAAGAGGGGTCTATGCCCATGGTCTTCAAGCTTCAAATTCTATCCAAAGTACTGTCACACGTAATAGTCACTCGGGATTGTCAATCCTCGGTTCTTGTGGAACATTGTTGGATGTATGTATGTATGAAGTGTTGAGACGACGTGCCATTGTCGAAGGAACAAGATGACGTTTGACTCCTCGTCGGGGTTATCGCCGGTTTGAGTTGAAAGTAGACGTTGCTCAGGGTTACAGCTGAGATTGGACTACTTGTTGGTATGCCATGATATCATCTTATTGAAATTGTAAGATGACATTGTGACTCCTTCACCGGGTTATCGCTTTGGGTTTAAGCGAAGCGAGACGTTGCTCAGGGTTACATCTGAGATTGGACTGCTGCTTGTTTGTATGTCTCACTGTCATCTGTGGATGTTCTTGTCTACCCATTGTTATCTCCGGGTCTGAGGTGTGTGTGCATTGACAGGATGTCTGTGGTTGAAGCTGATTGCATATGTTTAAAACAAGCATTTCTGGGGTTATCGCCAGAACTGTAATGGCATCTCTTGGGGCTATCACCAAGGATGGGGTTACTACTCCCATTGTTGTCTCTGGGACTGGAACTGAGCGTCGCGGTGTTATCGCCGAGACAAAACTGTCCTCTCCGGTGTTATTGTCGATCTTTTGATCTGCATATCTTGGGGTTATCTCCGCGATTGGAAATGACATTCCCGGTGTGTGTTCCGGGTTTGAGATTGTGTTCCCGGTTTGTGTTCCGGGTTGGAGCTGAACTTCCGGTAGTATTCGGAATGGATGTAAGCAGTCTTTCAGGGTTATCTCCAAAAGATGAATCTACCCTCCTGCAATGTTAGTAATAGGAGCGTAGAAAATTTCGAGTGTCTACAGATGCCCCTCTTTATCATATTCATGCAATGCAAGGCATGGAAAGGATAAATAATACTAGACACTTGAAATGTAAGCAAGATAAACATGATGCTATATGCAGCAACATGATGCAAATGCATGTAGAATGCATGAATGATTGGCAGGTAATCCTGTTGGGATGAAAATTAGTGATGGCTTTGACATACGATCCAAGTCTCCAAGGATGTTGACGTTGGGGCTATCACCAAAGTCTTGAATCCTAGACATTGGCTTATATTCCATAGAGGTACCTCTTGCGTGTAAGAGATCTATGGGGATAAAGCTTTGTCTGTTTGAGGATGTGTATAACATATTCCCTTATTCTGTCGGAGTTACTGCCAATAATTTGTTGTTATCAGGGTTGCTAGATCTTTGTTGATGTGTGTATCACCAGATAAATCCCTGCTGGATGCATTGTCAAGGCTACTTGACCTTCATTGATGTATGTGTCAATGGTAGCATTATGTTGTGGCCCCTGCCGGGGAAGGTTGCTTCGATGGGTTTACTTGTCATCGGCTAACATGACGTCAAGGCTGCTTGACCTTCATTAATGTGTGTATCAATGGTTGCATTACGTTGTAACCCCCGCCAAGGATACGTAGATGCTTGGAAGATGCACGTTGTGACCCCCGCCGGGGATACGTGGATGTTTGAAAGATGTGCGTTGTAACCCCCGTCGAGGATACGTAGATGTTGATAACTTCAGTATTGTAACCCCCGCCGGGGAGGTTTGATATGTCGTGGTTTTGCATTGTAACCCCCGTCGGGGAGGTTTTTAGGGTTGTGACCATGCAAATGACGGCATCAGACCTTTGTGGGGTATTGTCGAGCGAGATCTGTGAAAGATGAGCTCATTGGTATAGTATACCCTACATTCAGGCGAATTCCTTTGAGACAACGGGAGTTTAACTTTGACCAACGAGAAACCAGGATTTTAGGCTATTCCGCTCAATCGCGTAGCATTTTTATTCCTGATTTGGTCTTTTCAGCTTATGAGACCTCCTTTGCAACTCTAACTGAAGTGAGCCAGAGGTGTGGGACCCATATAAGAATGCCATAATCAGAGACACAGAGGAGCATAGATTTAGCTCAAGAACCGTGTACTTATGTATAGTAATTTGGTTGCTTTCATAAGTCATTTTGAGTTCTTGCAAAACAAGGAAATCAGAGCTCTTCTTGAGATCTCACGAGTTTGGGAAAATTTCTGCATATCCTGCCATCGTACAAGCGTTCTTCACTGTCCTGGTAACACATGCATGTATTTTTTCCAATTTCTGTCCGTTGGAAAATGACTTATCGCATGAAATGCATTTAGACACATAGTAGTGAATATGCATAATTATATGACTTGATAAAAAATATTCAACATAGTAAATGTTAGTATTAAACCATGTTGAACATATTGATGTGAAAATTTTGTACTTTTGAAACAGTCTAATTAGCCCCTTTTACTGTCATTTCTTATCCTATCTGAGGACAAATGAGTAAAGGTAGACAAGCAAAATAATCCTGGTAACTAGACTACACTTACGAATTTTTTACTGTAATGTATTGATGCATAGGTGTGCTACTGAATGGCCACCTAGTCATGCCTATGTGCATTTGGATAGTCCCATTTACAAAGGGGCTATGGCAAAATTTTCCCAAAATGTAGGTATTGGGTAGTCATGCATTTTTAACTCTACTGTAGATGTATGTTAAAATAATGCATGCATGCATGTAATCATAGAATGCATTTTGAAAAGACTCCAAGTAAGAAATTACTATACCCTTTTTGAGCTGATTTGGAGACTTATTGTCCAGATATCATGGATCCGGATCAGCCGAGTAGTTCCCGTAGGACCAATTTTGGTGTACGAATGAGGGCTTTTGAAGAGCCTCAGCACCGTTCTGTTAGACAGCCTCATCGTTTGGTGGAGGCGGTGATACGTCCTATTCGGGTTGAAGTGTTGAATGTCGAGGACGAGGAGGAGGATTCACCAATCGAGGTTTCTGCTCCTACTGTACGTGTTCCCCGTAGGGAATTTCCAGGTATTCAAGTGGCGAACCTAGATCTTTTGGGTAACTTGAGTAGGCATCCTTCAGTATACCTGCACGCAAGCAAGTTATGAAGTTAGATCTTAAATCTTCCTTATTTCCTATTGATGAGGGGTCAAGGAGTCTGATGTTGATCTGCATTTGATGTAGGTTCCCGGCTTCACATAGCCTCGAGGGAACTGGTTTAGCATCCACTCTATGTATCAGGCCTTGCATGATGACTACAGAGTGATCGCCCATGGCTGGGGATTCAGGAGGTTCTTCTCCATTCTACCCCATCACTGTCCCTGGGGTTACCTCAGGGAATTGTCTGAGCAGTGGTTTCACCAGACTCAGTCACTCCATTTGCTGGACTGTGAGGTGATGATGACGCTGATGGATTGGCGGTTTATCACATGTATGGAGTTTGGAGGGGAGCTAGTGCCTTGCACGGCGGATATCACCCCTACTGCCGTCAAATCCTTGTTGGGAGTTCTGACGGAGGCGCTCAAAGGCAGGACTGTTCGTACAGGTCCTTTGAGCGTAGATGCTATGAGCGGGCTATTGAGTGAACCTATACCCGATGATGTGAGAGTCAGGGATCGCATTCTTCGGTGATTGTTCCTGATGATCATTAGGGGCTGCTTCATAGCAGATAACTCTTCTACGGTGTCCTTCGCTTTGATCAGTGCCACTCGACACGTGGACCGTATAGGAGAGTATGATTGGGGTTCCTACACCTTTCCCTACTTCCTCAGGGGAATGCACATGCGATCGCAGGGCTTGACCGAGGCGTGGTTAGGATTCTACCCATTTCTGCTGGTAAGTGTTTCTCTTGTCTTTTCCCATGTATATGCTAAGAGTGTTGACTGACAGCAAATGTTTTCCTTTGTGTTAGAAGTTTTGGGCCTATGAGAGGCTTCCTTGTTTGCATCCTGTGAGCGTATTAGGTTTAGACACCTATCCACGAGGACGAAGATGGCATCATTCCATACTGGCGGAGGTCCCTGTTGCTGAGGGTTTCACTCATTGTCGCCTACAGTTGGAGTTGTTGACAGTCGATGTCATCACATGGATTCCCTACTCTGGAGAGCATTTGGGAGTTGGTTTTGAGGATGGGTACCCGACTGGAGTAGAGTACGTCATTTCCACCCGTAGGATTCCTCTCTTCACAGATGGAGGATGGGAGATCTATTTAGGAGAGCGTGCTATTAGGAGCACTACAAGACAGATTCGTGTGCCGATCTTGCCTCCTGCCAGACGTTATTGGCCTATTTCACAGTCACCCATCATTAACATCCCATTGATGGGGATTGACGGCTTTACATTGTCGGAGGGCCCCCGCTCTCGTGAGATGTTCCAAGATTGGTGGATCCCTCGTCACGATTGGAGCTCGCACTGCGCCCACACGCTTTATGAGGGATATGGTTCCGTGATCCGTGATGATGACGGATTGGCTAGCCTTGTATCGTAGATCCGACTCATGTGACATGTAATGATAGATTGACTTTCGGCAAATGGGACCGGTCACATCTTTTCATTTGATATTTGGGCGTAGATCCTGCAGAGGTAGATACTTTTGATCCTTCCAGCTCTAGCCCGGGTCCCTCGTGTGACCCATATGGTTTCTTTTAGTAGATCCTCCTCAGACGTATCGGTCTAACATCCCAGTAGATAGAGATCCAGGTGACTCGGGAGGAGTTACATCGGTGGACAGGATCGATGATGTAGACATCGACACTCTTGATTTTTTCTGATGTATTTCTCGCTATCTCTTTTGATAGGCCTCTATTGTATGTTGGGTAGCTTCACCCCATTTCCCTGTATTTTAGTCAGATAGAGATGTATAAGATGATGATATACTTAGGAATGTATGTACGCTTTTCCATTCCCTATATCATATTGCCATCTATTGTATCATGCATATTATTATGTTATGCATATGTATGTATGTCCGAGATATTCAAATTGACCCTGGATGGTCTTTTGACACGGCCGTCTGTATGTCTTCTTCGACGATTAGTCAGATTGATCATACCCCACCATGTGTGGTGGTAGGTATATCTTGCCATGGTATGATAGTATATCACCATCGAGACATGGAGATCGTAGATGATTTGCTGCAACATACTATGACTTTGTTGATGTTTCAGGTTCCCACAAGATTTGTAGAGGGTATGCTAGAGCACTGGGTATCGGAGTGGCAGGTTTTCCGATTTGGGACCCAGGAGTTGACTCCTACTTTGAAGGACTATTCACGGTTGACGATGTTGCCGCTGGACAGACCTTGTGTGCATATGGCTATTGGAGACATGAGTAGACAGTTCATGACCCTCACCGGATTGAGACGTAGAGTGGTCCAGGACGACATTACATCCGGCCATGTGATATCCCAGTGTTTCCTGTTTGACAGGTTTGGCTCTGAGGATAGCTATGCACGACATTCTGAGGATTTCACCACACCAGAGGACCATTGGCGTTCAGCCAGAGTAGATGTACTGCTTTTATGTGTATTGTCATACGTCTTCATATCGCGGTACATGGATGAGCTGGATACCGGCATCATTATGGCAGTGAGATCTCTTACGGACGGTCGTACCATTGTACCGATGATCATTGCAGAGACTCTAAGGTCAGCTACATACTGCTGCACTTATCCGGTAGGAGTATTTATAAGTAGCTCGGTCATGTTGTATGTGTGGTTTATGTCACACTTGATACCGATTTGCACATTTAGACGACAGGGGTTTTGTTTCACCCATGAGATAGCCATGTCATAATCCTTTCAACCTGCGGAGTGTACATATGTTGCATCGTGGTCAGCTTTCCTGGCATGGATTAGAGATCCATTTGCCATATTGTCGTGTTCAAGGCATAGTTCACCCTACAGCTTTATTACTCATGCTCCGGGCATGGATTATCTCCCTCTGGCTGGATTGAGGGGCATGATCACTTACAACCCACTCGCCGTGATGTGTCAGTTTGACCAGTTTTAGGATTTTCATCCGTATGAGGGGGCAGTGGGTCAGCGCTTCGCTTCACACCATTTATCAGCGGAGGATAGATCCAGGTTGTATGCCTGTTGGGATCGTGAGAGTCGGGAGGAAGTTTTTCGATCATCCAGTTGTTTTGCGAGTATTCGCATGGATGGAGATGAGATCGGATCGATGCGGCGGTACTCCACGGTCAGATGGGATTGATTCTGACAATGAGGAGCCTATAGAGGAGGTTGTTATTCCCATCGATGATTTGACTGTTAGGCTTCCAGCATTTGTTATGGATTCTCCCACCTCGAGTGCCACTGTTACTCAGTATTCGACATAGCATTTGGAGCAGAGCTTACAACTAATGACCTATGATAGAGATCATGCTAGGGCCGCAATGTTGATAGCTCTTGATGAGAGAGATACCGCTCTGTTAAAGAGGGATGAGGCTAGATCAGCTAGGGATGCATTGATAGTGGAGAGGGATGTCGCCTTATCTGCTAGGGATGTGGCCATCGCAGATAGTACTTCAGTTAGATCCCAGATGACTGTCAGTCTTGCCAACATGAGTGCTTACATTGATGAGCATTATGCCACCATGCAATTAGCCTCTGATCTGATAGCTCGTGTAGATACCCTTGGGCGAGCTTGCGATTAGCTTCTTCCGCCTTTTGAGAGAGGGATGCTATGTTAGATCCGATAGTCCGCATACACACACGATCTCAGAGATAGCTTTGTATTTTCTTGCATGCATTAGCTAAACAGCCATTTTTTCATGTACAAAGATGATGTATATATCAAACAAGATTATGTATGGCGGGAAATATATTTTGATTCACTTCCCTTTTAGTTATGCCTTGATACTTGCTTGATATTTGCCTGTTTCTCCAGGGCCTTGTGATCTTGATGAATTCTGAACTTATCCTTGATAGATGGCCATTGAGACGGCGCAAGATCTCTCAGAACGGATCATTGATTTCTATAAATCCCTACCATCTTTGGTGTCTTGGGACCGGTATCTGTATGGAAAGGTGGAGAGGAGGGTGGTTTCTTCCTCTTTGAGATTGACTGCACCACAGATGGTCGCCAGTACTTCTATTGAAGCCTAGTTAATTCCATCTCGTATGGGTTGGTATTTCTCTTTGAGGCACGATCGCAGCTTAGATGGTCACCGAATCTTCTATTTGTGAGAAGAGGTTGGGTAATTCCATCCCTTTGATCTGAAACCGATTAAATGGGGCAAATTAAAGGTAGATCCCGGTACCGTGTGACAAGTATGTTGTTCTGGTAGGGGTTAGACTGCACCATGAATGGCTGCCTACATACTCCTATTGAAGAGAAGATCAAGTCTGCGTAGTTCAAACCAGATGTAAGAGGTTCAACGCTGAATGCGGAAGGCAGGTGGATGTAGAAGTATTTTTGTTTTTTTTGTTTATTATGACCGGGCCATATAGAATATGGTTGCCTACGTACCCCCGGGTATCAGGGAGATCAGGTCGACGTAGTTCGCCCCTCAGGACAAATTGAAGGTGAAGAGAAGTGTGAATCCCATGTGCAGGCTATACTGCGGGGAGAAGGAAGTTTGATCCCATAATAGGGACAAACTGCAAGTGTGTAAAAAGTTGGATCCCGTCCTTAGGACAAACTGCAGGCGTATTAAAGTTTAATCCCGTCTTCAAGATAAACTGCAGGTGTGAAAGGTTCAATCTCGTCTTCAGGATAACCGAGATTGTATGAAGTAAAACCAGGCTACTAGCTTGAAGTGTATGTTTCCCTGAGGGGTAGAAGAGTATTCAAAAGGAAAGGGTTCAAAACCGGAATGACTGGTGATTTGATGATCAAAACCAGGATGTTTGTTTGATGGTAACTTCAGACATAGTTCTGTTTCATGGGGTCCGAGTTGATAAGCTGTGGAAATTCATCACCATCCATTTCCTGCAATCTGAGAGCACCTCCTGTCAATACTTCCTTGACAACAAATGGGCCTTCCTAGTTAGGAGTGAATTTTCCCTTAGATTGATCTTGGTTGTCAATGATCTTCTTCAAAACAAAGTCATGTCATTTGAATTGCCGTAGTCAGACTTTTCTGTTGTAGGATCGTGCTATCCTTTGCTGATATAACTGACCATGGAAGATAGCCGCTGATCGCCTTTCGTCTATCAAAGACAATTGGTGATACCTGTCTTGTACCCATTGGTCTTCATCCAACTGAGCATCCATCAATACTCTTAGGGATTCCATTTCCACTTCTATGGGGATCACTGCTTCCATCCCATAGACTAATGAGTAGGGGGTTGCCCCAGTGGAAGTTCGCATAGAAGTTCTATAGGCTGATAAAGTCAAAGGGAAGAGGTCAGGCCATCTTTTGTGATTGGTTAACATTTTTTGCATGATCTTTTTGATGTTTTTATTAGCAGCTTAAACAGCACCATTCATCTTTGGATGGTAGATGACAGAGTTGAGATGTTTGATGTGGAATTTTCTGCATAACTCCTCCATCATTTTGTTGTTGAGGTTCTTAGCATTGTCTGACACAAAGACCTCTGGTTGTCCATTTCGACAGATGACATTGTTTCTCATGAAAGTAATGATAACTTCTTTAGTAACCCTGGGGAAGGATGCTGCTTCTACCTATTTGGTGAAGTAGTCGATCATGGTGAATATGAATCGATGTCCATTACTGGCTTTCGGCTAAATGGGCCCGATCACGTCCATTCCCCACATTGAGAAGGTCCATGGTGAACTCATACTATGGATTTCCCTTGGAGGGGCGTGGATAGCATTCCCATGAATCTGGCGTTGATAGCACCTCTTGACATGATCATCACAGTCATCTTTGAGTGTAAGCTAATAATGTCCCATTCTGAGAATTTTCTTGACAAGTGGGGGTCCGCTCATGTGAGGGCCACATACTCCACCATGGATCTCATCCATGAGTCTCAGAGCTTGGTCTTTATCCAGACATATGAGGAGACCTAATCCTGCATCTCTTTTGTAGAGTGCATCTCCGCTCAGGTAGAATTTCATAGCAAGTCAATGAATCCACCTCTTCTGAGTTAGGCTCACCTAAGCGAGTTTAGATCCATCTCCTAGATACTCCTTGATGTGATGATACCAAGGGTTGTGGATGGGAGGTAACTCATCCGATACTTCTCCAATGTAATTCCCATAAACTGGGGCTTTTTGCATAGCAAACGTGATGTTTGGCATGTTTTCCTTGTCCGGTATGTAAACCAAGGAGGCCAACATTGCTAATGCATCTGCAAAATCATTCCTATTATGAGGAATGTGTCGAAAGGAGATTTCTTCGAACTCCAAAGCCATTTGTAGAACTTGTCGATGGTAAGGCAGTAAATGTAATTCTTTGGTTTGATATATTCCTGTTGATTGCTTGATTATAAATTCGGAATCCCCAAAGACAGTTAACCACCTGATGCCTATTGAACGGGCAAGTTTTAGCCCCATGATACAGCCTTCATACTCAGCTGTGTTGTTGGTGCTGACAAACTATAATTTGACGGCGACGAGATAATGCTCCCCCGTACCGGATATTAAAACTGCTCCAACTTCAGAGCCTTCTATGTTAACAGCTCCATCAAAATACATTCTCCACGTACGGGATGTATCATATAGATGTTGTAGCTGAATTGTCATTACTCCTTCATTAGGAAAGTATGTTTCTAAGGGTTTGTAATCCCCTGCAGGTTCGACGACCAGTTGATCCGCAATTCCCTGACCTTTGACAGACCTTTGCATCACACAGACGATGTCAAATTGCTGTAGGATAAATTGCCATCTGGACAGTCGATAATTCAGTATGGGCTTACTGAACACATACTTTAGAGGACCTATTCGGGATATGAGATGGGTTATGTGACCATGGAGGTAATGATATAACCTCATGGAAGCCCATGCTAAAGTACAACAAGTCTTCTCAATCAAAGTGTACTTGTGTTCACTGATGTTAAATCTTTTGCTGAGGTAATAGATAGCTCATTCTTGGCCTCTATTGTCTTTCTGGCCCAGCATACAGCCCATGGCATTGTCATTGATGGACAGGTACATGAATAGGGGGACACCATCCCTGGGAGGTACCAAAATAGGAGCGTTAATCAGTTGCTCTTTGATTGTGAGGAAGGCTTTCTGAAACTCATCATTCCATTTCATGGAGGAGTTCTTCCTTAACAGCTTGAAGATAGGCTCACAGGTTGTTGTGAGTTGAGAAATGAATCTGCTAATGAAGTTGATTCTTCCCCAAAATCCCCGTATTTCCTTCTTTGTCTGAGGAATGGGCATTTCCTTGATGGCCTGGATTTTGGTAGGATCCTGTTCAATCCCTTTGTGGCTAACTAGGAAACCTAGCAACTTGCCTAACTTAATACCAAAGGCGCACTTGGTGGGATTCAACTTCAAGTTGTACTTACGCAACCTGCTGAAAAGCTTTTTGAGATGGTCTAACTGGTCATCCTCCTTCCGGGATTCGACAATGATGTCTTCCACGTAGATCTCTATCTCTTTGTGCATTAAATCGTGGAAAAGAGCCATCATAGCTCGCTGATAGGTTGCCTCAGCGTTGATGAGGTCGAATGACAACCGTCTGTAGCAAAAGGTTCCCCAAGACGTGATGAAAGCAATTTTCTCACTATTTTCCTCAGCGACCATAATTTGATGGTACCCCGTAAAGCAATCAACAAAGGAGTACATGCCGTATTGAGTAGTATTGTCAATAAGAATGTGGATAAAGGGCACGAGAAAGCTATCTTTAAGACAAGCTTTGTTCAAATCCTGATAATCCATGCAAACTCGCACCTTTCCCCCTGGTTTAGGCACGGGAACAATGTTGGATATCCACTCCTGATATGTAGACACCATGATGATGCCAGCTTAAAATTGTTTCACAATTTCTTCTTTAACTTTTAAACTCCTTCAGGTTTTAATCGCATGAGCTTTTGCCTAACTGGCTTGAACCCTTCTTTAATGGGAAGGCAATGAAGAACAATGTCAGCGGACAAACCCACCATGTCTTCATGAGACCATGAAAACACATCCTGGAATTGGGTTAATAGTGCAACCATGTCATTCCGTTGATTTATGGTAAGGTCTGAACCAATCTGGATTATTTTAGGGTTGTCTAAGGTTCTGAGATTGAAAGGAGTAGTTTGATCAAGATTGGGTTTGGGTTTGTCTGCGACCCATTCCTTAATCTCTTGAGGTGTCTCAATGTCCTCCTGGATGTCCATCAAGTCTGAGTCCAACTTTGCATCAAAGTTACAGCCCTTGTGGAGAGAAGGCATGTCATCAGCAAGGACATGCACATCTAAATTCAGAGTCCTAAAACAAAAGATGCTTTCACTTAATATATGCAACTATTCGATCATACAAAAGTGTTAGCATGTACTTGATAAAATAACTGCTAGTGCTGTAAAGGAAAGCAAGCAATTAAAGTTATCTACAGGGCAGAGGGATTTTCTACCCATTTTACCCTCGTCGACCAATGAATAGAGTACTGCTCCAATTGTCAAGGGAAAAGTCCTGATGGACTGTAGTGATGGAAGGATCGTTATTGTCTTCCTTCTCTCGAATGATAACCATGACATGTGGGCAATCATCGTCTGGGGTGTATCTGTTTGGATGTTCATCATGAACAATGACGCGAATGCCTACCATCATCAAGGCAAGGTCATGTTTACATTTCTGTTCCTTTTCTTCCACCTCGTGATCAGGAATCAGCACCTCTATTGCTTTGATTGGCACAGGTTTTGGAAATAGCATAGCCACAACATGCCTGGAACCTTTCCTAGAGATTGCATCAACTCATGGGGTAAAGGTATAGAGAATCGTCGTGCGGCGGAAGCTTGAGGAACCTGCTTGTGCTTATGAGGATTCTCAGAATCGAACTCGACGTAATAGCCTAGTCCGACTATTCCAATTTGACTGGATATTTGGATAGGGTGCTTAATACCCTGCTTATCCTTACCAAGCCCTTGTCTAGGTTGATGACCCAATAACATCATTTCTTAAGTGTCTGACATAACCTCGGCAGAAATCTTGGGTACGGGAAGTGGCGCTCCAATAGAATGGTATTACGTGTTACTCGCTTCCAGAGTATGGAAACTGGTCGGTTCAACTTCTGAATTGAAGATGATAATTGGTGGAGCTCTTTGTTTAAGACAATATGGCTCAGCGTTGACAGTGACTAGACTGTTGTTGATAATGTATTTGAGTTATTGATGTGGCGTGGAGGGAATAGCTCCAGCCATGTGTATCCATGGTCTCCCCAATAGCAGGTTATATCCTGAGTCTATCTTGAGGACGTGAAAGGATACATTGAATGTATTTGGACCAATCTCAATTGGCAATTCAATCTTTCCGACGTCATTTCGTCGGGATCCATCAAAAGCTCTGATAACCGTATGGGTGCTTTGGATCCGCTTGAGATTGACATTCATCTTCACCAAGGTGGAATAAGGACAGATATTTAGATATGAGCGTCCATCTATCAATACTCCTGCTAGCATGTACCCAGAAGATAAAACTGCAATATGCAAAGGCTTGCAATGACCGGTCCCTTTGGGAGGTATGTCGTCATCAGTGAAGGATATCACATTGTTGTTGAAAATGTGAGCAACTAAATGTTGAAATTTTTCCACATCACTTGATTTTGGCAAATAGGCTTCTTCTAAAACCTTCAGTAAGATCTTCCAATGATCCTCAGAAGAGAAAACCAAGTCCAGTATTGAAATCTGGTGTGGAGCATCTCGCAAGCTTAAAACCACTTTGGCTTCATTGTGGCCCATAGTGCGGAGGAATTTTTCAATCTTCTCCACATGCAACTTCCCCTTTGCTTCGCAAGTAGGTTTGACAACCCATTGAGGAAGGTACAGTGGATTCTCCTTCGACACTATAGCAGTAGTATGAGACGTGGATCCTTCAGCTTCTCCATAATTCCATGGAACTTTGTGTAAGCTGACAACAGGATGTTATGGTCTGAAAGGTAAAGGAATTGTCTCTGGTGCGGCCACTTTCAAAGGATTGTCAGCTCCTTTGAGTTGAATTGGTTGTATGGGAAATACTTTGACAGTCTCATCATCCACTTTGATATAATCACTCTCGATCCCTTCCATTTGGTAGGACATGCATTCCCACCCTTGAGTTGCACAGTGTAATCATCTTCTATTTTCAGGACACCGCAATCAATAAGATTCTGAATGAGATAGCGGAGTGCCCAGCATTCTTCTGTGCTGTGACCGCGAGAATGTGAATGATATTGACATATTTCATCAGGATTGAACCTTCCTGAACGGGGATTGATTGGAGGGAGAAGGAAGGTAACTCTTCCTTCATTGATCAACATTTGAAGTATCTCCTTCATAGATTGGCCCAAATAGGTGAATTCCCTTTGATTGGCAAAATCCCCACAGGCTTTAGCATTTGCTCGCTTCACAACCTTATCCTCCATAGCTTCGCTTTCTGAAGGTGGTGAGGAGGCATTCATAACAAAAGGAAGGAGATAAGCATGCTCCTGCCTGATTAATTTGCGTGCGACTTGATGTTGGTGGGTCACCAGTTCTACCAATTGTTCAATTTGTTTGGAAAGAGCTTTCATCTTTTGTTCCATGGTAAACTAGAACTTTGCATAATCCCATTTGTCAACACCATCTTTGATGGGTTGGGATGATTCGCCGTTAGAATTGGAACCTTGTACAGTGCTCCAATTGATCATGTTGACCTCTTCTTCTTTGTGTTGAGGAAGAGGGTTATCTTACACATGAGGTTGATCTGGTTTGGTGACCACGTTCTCACCATTTTCTATTAGATCTTGAATCTTATGCTTCAAGGCCCAACAATCTTGAGTATCATGTCCAGGTGCCCCAGCATGATAAGCACACTTCCGAGTAGCATTAAAACCCCTCCCATTAGGGTTGGCTGATGGAAGAAGATGTGTAATTTTCTTCTGAGCAGTCAGAAGAGCAAGAATATTCTCGAGCGAGTCCCCTAAGGGTGTGAACGTTCAAGGTCGCTTTACTTCTCCACTTTTAGGCAATGGAGGGCTTGAAGATTGTGTTGGAAAAGGGGAGTAGTTTCTCCTCTGTATAGGCATGCTTTGATTGCCTTTTTTTCCTTGTAGTATCAAGGAAACATCCTCCTCTTTCTTTTTATGGACCCTTCGAGGGTTGTTTCCATAAGATCCTGATTTGGATCTCGCCAAAGAACAAACTTTAAGGCGGCTAGGTCTTGAATTTTACCGGACTTCAATCCCATCTCACCATCTCATAGTGTTTGATCATTTCGTAAAATGGTTTCCCAATACTAGCTAGAACTCTTTCATAGAAAGGAGCTTCTCAGACATCTATGAAAGTCATGACCATTTCGATTCATCATGGAAGGAATAACTTGAAGCAACAGAAGGCGCTCCACCTTTGAGCATACTCTCTAAATGACTCATTAGACTGTTTCTTGACCTTGGTCATTTGGTACCGGTCAAGAGCCATCTAAGATTGAAAACTGTATTGAGTGAGGAAGGCTTGAGCCAGCTCTTCCCAGCTATGGATCTTAGAGTTGTCTAATCTGGTATACTATGAACAGAGCTTCTCGGTCCCGACTTTTCGTAAAACAAATTGCATTCGAGAGCTTTTCATTTTCTGCGTAAGACCCAAGTTCTCCAATGAACACTTTTAAATGTGTATAAGGATCCCCTAATCCGTCATATTTCTCAAAATTAGGGGTCTTGAATTTCTCTGGATATTGAACACCAGGAAATATGCAAAGGTCTGTATATGAAACACTGCCTTGTTTTCCAATCCCTTTGAGAACATGAATAGTTTCCTCCTTTTGGAGGACCTTCTTCCTGATATCACCGGTGTCTGGATCTCCTTTGACATGGGTGTTTTCAGGGTCTTTGTTGGTTGTATCCAACTGATGTTCTGGAATTATTTTTTCCAGACCTTGAACTCCTCCTTGTGTAGAGGATTCTGTATGTGTAGGTATCTTCGTACCCTGAGTAGACTGGTGTAATTCTTTTAGTAGAGCAGCCAAGTCTGTGATTTGTTTACTCAATCCGTTAAATTCTTCTAGGGAGACAGTATTAAACTGGTCAGAAGAAGACATAATTGGCTATAGGCTTACGGCCTTTTTGGACTTTGAGCGGGTAACAGGCCCAATTACTTCCCTACAAAAGACTTACGTAGTTTAGTCTTAGGGTAATGTAAATATTATCATAACATGTCCGTTTAGGAATTTTGTCCTACAAAACCGGTTGTTAATTGATAACATGTCATGCATGCACAGATATTCTTCATATTTTCCATTACATATGAATGAACATGGAATAAAATTACAAGTAAATGTTTTTACAGGTAATTTAAAATGGAAAGTATAAAGAAACTTCCCTCCGCGTTTGGTTTATCAGAGGCTGACCTATCTTATGGTTACTCTTGCGGCTTTTTGGCATGAAGGTTCCCAGATCATCGGAATCTACTTGACGGGAAGTAATCCGGTCGTTCAACTGGAGCGAATCTGAGTGGTGCCTTTCCTGAGCCCCGTGGAATCATTCTTCCCACGAGTCCAGTAATCAAACACCAACAGGATAGTCTCCTGGTGGAGGGACCACATAACATACATTCACATACAACGTGTCTCACCGTTTAGGCAAAATGATGACATGTGCGAAGCACTAATATCACAGATAGATATTTAACAGTGCAGTAATTAAGATGCATTCATACACATTCATTATAAATGTAAAGGCAACATTCACACACAAGCATATAACAATTTTGAAAAGCTTGAAATAGCGGCTTAACCCTCTTACTGGAGTCCCTAGCAGAGTCACCACATGTCGACGTCGAGATTTTTGAGTGTCCCTTTTCGTTACTTGTTCTTTGGTGTTCTCATGTTAATGTGAGATTTGTTTGAAAAAATAAGTGAAAAAGGTCCGACATGTATAATGTCAACGATTTGACTTTAAGAGTCGCCAATTGGTGTATTTAACTGGTTGCACCAACGCAACCGAAAAAGGTTTTCACATTGACCCAGTGTTTTGACACTGCTAAACGGGTCTGTGAAACCGAGATTCATTTTGGGTTCGGGGGCTTGATTATGCAGAGGGAAGGTGTACGGCACCCCCCGACATCCGTGTTATCACGGTGACCGCCACTTTTCAAGGAAATTGTTATATGAATGTATGTGTGTGTGTGTGTGTGGATAACCAAGATATAGCAATGACATTTTATAAAATAGGTTTTTCAAACCCTGTGCTCAATAGGAATTGAGACCTTTTCATACTTCCATTTTATTATTAAATGTTCGTCTTGTTTGTTTTTATTTTCGAGATGCGAAGCATTCTCGAGAAAATAATATACAGCAGTGCCGAACTCCTCAAGGGCATGACAGCCATCCAAGGAAATTCGAGACATCGTAGAAAATAATGTACGAGTGCTTCTTACACAATTTGAAAATGTCCATCATGGGAACCGAATCTAGATTTAGTAAATCAACTCATGATCACATGATTCCTAGGCTCACATGATACTACAATTTGTATGGAAAGCAGTACGCAGTTATATATATATAAAAGCTTTAAATATATATATATATATATATATATATATATAAACATGATCAACCGCCACGAAGTAAACTCCAAAGTGACAAAATGTAAATAAAGTCAGAAAAGCGATCAACTCGCCACGAAGTAAACTCCAGGTAGGAAGGAATGTAAATAAAGCTGTAAAAGGCCATGAAGTAAACTCCAGCCTGACAGAAATATAAATATATATATATATATACACAGATATGTATATAAAAGCAGTAAACGCACTAGATGTGAATCCAGGCTCATCGGATATGTCCAACAGCAATTATATATATATAAGCGATTAAACGCACTGGATATAAAATTCAGGCTCATCAGATATGTCTGACAACAATTATATATATATATATATATAAGCAATTAAATGCACCGGATATAAAATCCAGTGCTCATCGAATGATAGTCCCACTACGCTTTATATATATAAGTATATATATATATATTTATAAATATATATATATAAGCAGTTAAACGCTCCAGACCGAAGTCTGGGCTCAATCGAGGCATAACTCGATAATGTTAGTCCATATATAAAATATATACATATATATAAGTATATATATACAGACAGAAACGAAAACCACGGATCGAAGTCCGGGCAAACACACTCACACGACTCTCAACGTGTACAACAGTGTGTGCTAATATGAGAAGAAGGCTTTATAAAATATAAGAAAGCTTACAGTGGGTTGCCAAAGTAGACTTCTATTGACTTTAAATAGATAAACACTCAGCTCCCGCCAGATAAAAAATAGCTATATGTGAGCTAACTAGTGTTTAGAAGTGAGGAAACACTCAAAAGATGTGTATGCAGAGTAAAATGGACAGGGCTTCCTCACCTTTTTCCCTCCCTCTTCTTCTCAAATGGCTGACCCTAAGGCTTGTATATATAGACGGATGGCCGCATGTACACCTACGGCAGCCGCAGTTGTACCTGCAGCTGGTCGTGATGCATCCGAGCCTCGCGGGTCCCGTCATCTCGTAGTACGTGCACTCATGCACTATAATGTCCGCTCGAACTTGCAGAATAGTGAGGACTACTAATGCTATCATCTGGACTGTCAATTCGTTCCCCGACTCGTCCCAGCTATATTCTCATTTCCTGAAGAGAACAGTGAAAGAAAGGGTGAGCTCAACTAGCCCAATAAGAAATATTATGACTAAGATAATGAAGAATAAATTATCATTAGTCTTCAACAATGTTAAACTGATAAAATACAATAGACATCAAGTTTAACTACAGCAGAACAAGCAATCCATTAGAAGAGTCAAGTAGAGAATAAAATCTACTATCTTCTATGATTTAAAAAGTTTTTCATCACTTTTATCGCTGAGACTCAGCTCAATAAATAATCCACATCATCAAATCATCCCTTCACTACAGGCCAAGGATATTACTTAGTATCACGACCACGAATTATCCATGCACTGCGGGCCAAAGATAATCGTGTTTTCATCAACGGTCCTGATCATGCCATAAAATAATTCATCTTTGCTCCCTTGGCCGAAGAGAATCCATAGCCATAATCATACCAAAAATTGTCCATCAATGCACTACGGGCCACTGAGGACTTTTTCCACATCATTTGTAACATTACGGTCATGATTATACCAAATAATCCCTGGTCATACTCATACCAAGTCCATCTATGCAATACAGGCCACAGATGACTTCCAACATAATATAAACATGAGGATGATGACAATGACATAATAATTCAATAAAACAAGTTCAAGAATTAATTTATCCAAGAACCAATAAAGTCCAAATTGTCAACATGATACTGCTTTGTAGAGTAAAAATCAAGAATGCTTAGAAGAATATTTCGACGAAAAGATACTGGATGAAACGCAAATATCCAGGATATTCCACTAATTTCAAGGACTATATAAGCCAAAGCGTTAACCAACTAAGTATAATAAAATATATGAAACTGCAAATGGATTTTCACCCGTCATGCGGTAATCCATGTATACAGATCATTTCCACAATTTAATAAGGAATGAATACAAATGATCATTCACCATGCATGTGGTAATCCACATAGATAGGTTATTCCAACAGAATAATAAAGAATGGAATAATAGAAGGATTCACCATGCATGCGATAGACTGCATAGAATGGTTATTCCCAACAGAATAATAAATAATGGAACCAGGTCCGACGTAAACGCATTGCATGTGATATTCGGCGAATAATAAATAATGGAACCGTGTTCTGCGTAAACGCACGCATGTGATATATTCGACGAATAATAAATAATGGAACCAGGTCCCACAGAACGCACGTGATAGAATATTCTTCGATAATAATAAATAACGGAACCAGGTTAGGCAAAATTTGCACCGACAGGATGTTCCAATAGAATAATAAAGAATGGAATAACAGAAGTTCTCTTCATGAATACAAAAGAAATAATACCCCTTACGGGTACAACAAATAATATCCATTACCTTTGAAAGAATAGTACTCCGACTGGTAGGGCGGGGATATACTTGAAGAAACTTGCACTACGCTCAAAGCTTTCTTAAACGCTAAAGAAATACGCTCAAGATTATAGAAGAAGAATTCTCTCTACAGTTTATCTCTCTTAGAGTTTCAGTGAATTCGTAAGAAATAATGAAGGAATGAGCTTCTATTTATAGAAGAATGGACTGAATAGTAACCAATCCATGAACGTTCCAGATTGATTTACTTTAAACGGACGGTCCAGATTGATTTAATAAAATATTCTAATAAAACAAAAACTTTTAAATAAAATATAATATATTTTATGTATAATCTAATAAAATGAATAACTTTATAAAAGTATTCTGTTTTATATAAAAAGATTTTACTATGCAAAACATTATGCAGGCACTATACAACACTATGCAAAATAAAATATAATATATTCTAATTATTGTCTAATAAAACAAATAACTTTATAAAAGTATTCTATTCTATACAAAAGATATTACTAGTCAAAACACTATGCATAATAGAATATAATATATTCTATTTATAGTTTAATAAAACGAATAACTTTATAAAAGTATTCTGTTTTATACAAAAGCTTTTTTTGTTTTATTACATTAATAATACTAATAAAACAAAACTGAGTGACTTCTCACGTAAGCATTAATAATCAATACTGTGTGTGACGCCCCCAAAATAGGTATACATCACCCATCTTGAGTCGCCAAATACATGGTACAAAATTCAAATACAAACTAATAATACAGCAGTCGTGTAAAATACGACAAAACATATGTTGTGAGTTTAATTACAAATATTGTCTTCTAGACAATATCCACTCTCAGAATAAGTCATCATTACATTTATTGTCACACTATTTAACAGAATAGTGAGCACTACTAGCTAATACTATCATCCGGACCATCACTCCATTCCCCGACTCGTCCCAGCTACGTTCTCATTTCCTGAAGAGAATAGTGAAAGAAAGGGTGAGCTCAACTAGCCCAATAAGAAATATTATGAATAAGATAATGCAGAATAAATTATCGTTAGTCTTCAACAATGTTAAACTGATAAAATACAATAGACATCAAGTTTAACTGCAGCGGAACAAGCAATCCATTAAAAGAGTCAAGTAGGGAATAAAATATACTATCTTTTATGATTTAAAAGGTTTTTCATCACTTTTATCGCTGAGACTCAGCTAAATAAATAATCCACATCATCCCTACACTACGGCCAAGGATATTCATTAGGGTCATGACCACAAATTCCATGCACTACGGGCCAAGGATATTTGTGTATATATCAATGGTCATGATCATGCTAACAACTGTCCATCAATGCACTACGAGCCAATGAGGACTTTTACCACATCATTTGTAACATTACGGTCATGATTACACCGAATAATCCTTGGTCATAATCATACCAAGTCCATCTATGCACTATAGGCCACAGATGACTTTCAAAAAAATATAAACATGAGGATGATGACAATGATATAAGAATTCAATAAAATAAGTTCAAGAATTAATTTGTCCAGGAACCAATAATGTCCAAATTGTCAACATGATACTTATATGTAGAGTAAAATTCAAGAATGCTCAGAAGAATATTTTTATAAAAAGATACTGGATGAAGCGCAAATATCAAGGATATTCTACTAATTTCATGGAGTATAGAAGTCAAAACTTTAACCAACTAAGTATAATAAAGAATGGAATAACAAAAGAAATCACCATGCATGCGGCATTTAGATAGATAGGTTATTCAACAGAATAATAATAATAACGGAACCGTGTCGGTGAAATTCACAATCGGCGTGATGTTCCAACGTAATAATAAAGACGGAACCGGATCCTGTGTAAAACACACGAGATAGGATATTCCAATGAGAATGATAAAGATTTTAACCAGTCCGGTGTAAAACACATGCATGTGATGTTCCAACAGAATAATAAAGATTTTAAACCGAGTCCGGTGTAAAACACACGAGACAAGATGTTCCAAATGTATAATAAAAGAATGTCACCAAGTATAGGGTAGTCCACAGATACAAAGTTATTCCAATGAATAATAAGGAATGGAATAACTGAAGTTCTCTTCATGAATACAAAAGAATAATATCCCTTACCGTAAAAGAAACTGGATATAAGAGTAGGGAAGTAGCAGAATACTTTTCTATAGTTTTTCTATAATTTCTCTCTCTGGAGTTTCAGTGAATTCGTAAGAAATAATGAAGGAATGAGCTTCTATTTATAGGAGAAGGGAAGAGCACTGTGTGAGGAAAATATCACAGACGCAATAACTCACGGATGAAATTTTGATAACCTACAAATGCCAAAGTCAATCATCCAACCAATCAAAATAAGGCAAAAATATAACATATATATTTATATATATATACCACATATGTTTGATTGATTTCTTAGCTTCCACCCGACAAACCCTTCCAATTCATATATATATATATAACATACATACACCCACATTCATATTATATATATATATATATATATATATATATATATATATATTACTCCATCATTCCTACATTCCACCCAATTTACGGGTGGAATTCCTCCCACCAAAAGATTCATTTCACTCCTCTACTAAAAAAAATCCTTTCTTTTCCCCACCACTTATATAATATATATATATATATATATATATATATATATATATATATATATATATATATATATATATATATATACCGAATGATTATTTTGAAAAAAATGGGTAAATAGGAATCCATAAAATAAGCAAACTTTATAAAAATCACCTTAATAATTTTAACAACATTTATCATCTTTATTATAATTCACAATATTAATCGACCAGGTCGTTCCCAAGAAAGAGGGGGCTTTCCAATAAGGATTTCTCCCTATTGGCGCGCAATTAGGTGACCAAACCTCTCCTTGACAGAACTTCTAGACATCGTTAATATTGCAAATAATAATATTAATAACTTTGTCGTCTCAATTATTGATTTTAACAATATATAAAATATCGACAATAATTGAATCAAATAACGTGAGATATTATGCAACAATTACTATAGCAATAATTGAACAAAACTGAATGACTTCTCACATAAGCATCAATAATCAATATCGTATGCTACTATGCAACCACGCATATTACTGTACTTTTACTACCGAGTAGTTCCACAGTATCAACGATAAAACTTCTGCCGTTATTTTTATAAAAATAATTTTGTCATTTTCTCAATCCGACAATAATTTTGTTGTGGGGTCCACCAATGATTGCGCCGTTGTATGAATATTCCCTGCTAAAATGAATATTCCCCGACCAATCGAATATAATATAACAACTTGCATACTTTGCAGAATTTGTAAATTTTACCCACAACTATAACATTATATTAAATTACTCCATAATATTCAAAAATGATAATTATAGAAAATTTATCTTTATTCAAAAAGTTGGGGTCTTACACTGTGTGCTACTATGCAACTACGCGTATTACTGTACTTTTACTACCGAGTTCAACAGTTTTAATGGTAAAACTTCCGCCGTTATTCTTATAAAAATATTTTGGTCGTTTTCTCAATCCGACAATAATTCTATTGTGGGGTCCACCAATGATTGTGTCGTTGTACGAATATTCCCATATAAAATGAATATTCCCTGACCAATCGAATATTATATAACAACTTGCATATATTACAAAATTTATAAATACTACCCACAACTATAACATTATACAAATCCACACCATAATATTCAAAAAAATTATTTCGAGAAAATTAAATATTTATTCATAAAATTTGGGGTCTCACAATCTCCCCTCCTTATGGAATTTCGCCCTCGAAATTTACGTACGTACCTGGTATGCTAAAGAGGTGAGGGTACCTTGACTTCATTTTAGATTCTAACTCTTGAGGTATAACCTTTGAGTGTCGAATATAATCCTTCTTATCCAAGATTTTAACACGTATCTCCTTATACGTTAAATCATCCGCTATCTCATCCGGTTCTAAATTAATAATGTGGTTTGGGTCGTCCACATATTTACGTAACATCGATACGTGAAAAATGTTATGAACATGCGACATACTTGGCGGTAAAACGAGTCTATAAGCCACAGTTCCTACTTGATCGAGGATTTCAAAATGGGCCAATTAAATCAAGGGTTAAGATAACGCCTTCTTGAACCTTCTTCACATTCTTCAGCTCTAAGTATGTAGCTTGAGCGGCTTTAACTTTATCGATTAAAGTCGATTCTACTCGTATATTCGTTATCTTCATGTGGTTTCGTATATTCGCACTTGTAACCGCATACGATCTTCTACTCAACGCGTCAGCTACACTATTTGCTTTTCCTACGATGGTATTGAATGGTACGATCGTAATCTTCAGCAGCTCGAGTCAACGTCTTTGGCCCATATTACATTCATTTTGGGTGAAGAAAATATTTGAGGGTTTAAGAAATGGGTTTTATACTGGGGTCAATACCAAATTCGATTTCACGCTCTAGGGGTAGGCTAAGAAGTCTTCAAGAATACGTTAGGAAATTTATTAACAATAGAAATATCATTCACAAATGTGACTCTCATCCAAGACTTGGATAACACGTCACATTGATACCTATCAACTTGCCATCATTATTCACAACGTCCCCTACGGAAAGTCTGGCTTCGGTGCATTCCACACAAGGAAATCAACAACGAAAGGACTGAGGCTCTTTACTTATGGCTTGATATGACAATGATTGACTTTAGTGGTTTGGTTGCTTGAATTCTCATAACAGGTTGGTTAGAAATATGAAAGCTAACAACCTTACTAAAAGTATGATGAGTAGGTAACCAATCGATTCCTAAAATCACATCAAAGGCAAGTATTTTCAAAGAGATAAGATCGACAGATAACGTGAAAGTGTTGATTTAAATCAAACAAGATTTATAAATAATGGAGGTAACGAAGGTTTCTCCCAACTGAGTTTCAACAGATAAATCAAAGTCTAACTTCTCCGGAGTTAAATTCAAACATTGAACACAACTAGGTGAAATGAAAGAGTGAGTAGAACCGGTATCTAACACGGTATAGACTTTGCAAGAGTTTATGATTAACTTACCCGTGATAATTTTATTCAGGTTCCTCGTCATGAAAAAAAAATGCTCTCTCTTAAACTACCGGCTTTGTTTTGTCTACGACATCCTTTGGCATCACCATCCCAGCTAGACTTAACTTCACCAAATGACAAAATCGAGCTAGGTGACCTTCTCTTCTGCAATTAAAACACGCTTTGGATTGCTGCGTACAGTTTGGACGGATGTGTCCCTCCTGTCCGCATTTGAAACATACGACCGGTGGTCGTTCTTCTTCCTTTGAAATGGGTGCTGGTGATGCTGTCTTTCCACCATTATTGAACCTTCTCTTCTTAAAATTTCCACTTCTATTATCTTGGCCATGATTACCACCGAAGTGGTTACCTTTCTTGGCATGATAATTTCCCCCACGATGGTTATCATTGTTCCGATGGTCGTTGCCACTAGTACAATTATTATCGTGTTGTTGGTTGTTGCCTTTTGGTTGTGCTGACTCATTATCGCACTCCAATAACTGAGCCATATTTACAACATCTGAACATAAACAAAGTTTGTGAGAAATGAGGTATTGACGTATATTGGGTTTCAAACCTCTTAGAAACATTCGCGTCATTCGCTCCTCATTATTGACCAAATGGGATGCAAACCGAGACAACTCAGCAAACTTAGCCTCGTACTGCGATATGGTCATATTGTTTTGCTCCAACCTGATGAACTCCACCTCCTTCATGTGACGAATACTTTTGGGAAAGTACTTGTCGTTGAACAACTCTTGGAACTTCTCCCAAGACATCTTGAGTGCGTCAGGCTGGGTACGTTTTACAGATTCCCACCAATGACCTGCTTCTTCATGCAACATAAAGGTGGCGAATGGAACTTTTTGCTCCTCTGAGCATTCCAAGATATCAAATATCTTGGTGATCTGCTTAATCCACGTCTTTGCCTTAAGTGGGTCTAGCTTTCCCAAAAACTCTGGTGGTCCCAGCTCCTTGAACTGCTTAGCGGTGACTAACCGTGGGTTGCCATTGTTTCCACCTGCATTATGAACAGGAGTCTCTCTCGTTTGGTGTTGCATGTATTCTAAAAATCTCCTAAACGTACCATCGTTCGTCATTTGATCAGTGTCGTTGTTTATAAGAGGATTATCGCCTTCCTATTGCACATTATTCTGATTATTGATCTATGGAGACTCAACGGTCTCCTGTGCTCCATTGCTATTCTCAACATTTACAGATGTCATTTTCAAATACTGCAACAAAACAAGGGTTAAATAACATATCACATATTATCCCTATACTCTGACCGACCAATTAAATACCAAATTAACTTAGGTAGGTCATACTAGCGAAGGAATTCCCTGTCTCTCCCCTCCTAGTTCTTGTCTCACATCTCAGCCAGGGATCATATCCTTAAGCTTTGATACCAACTGTGACGCCCCCAAAAATAGGTATACATCACCCATCTTGAGTCGCCAGATACATGGTACAAAAATACAAATACAACTTAATTATACAACAGTTGTGTAAAATACGACAAAACATAGCTGAGAGTTTAAACAATAATATTGCCTTCTAGACAATATCAACTCTCAATGGAGTCCTCATTACATTTAATATCACACCATTTAACAGAATAGTGAGGACTACTAATACTATCATATGGACAGTCACTCCGTTCCCCGACTCGTCCCAACTATATTCTCATTTCCTGAAGAGAACAGTGAAAGAAAGGGTGAGCTCAACTAGCCCAGTAAGAAATATTATGACTAAGATAATGCAGAATAAATTATCATTAGTCTTCAACAATGTTAAACTGATAAAATAAAATAGACATCAAGTTTAACTGGAGCGGAACAAGCAATCCATTAGAAGAGTCAAGTAGAGAATAAAATCTACTATCTTTTATGATTTAAAAAGTTTTTCATCACTTTTATCGGTGAGACTCAGCTCAATAAATAATCCACATCATCAAATCATCCTTGCACTATAGGCCAAGGACATTATTTAGTATCACGACCATGAATTATTCATACACTACGGGCCAAAGATAATCGGGTTTTCATCGACGGTCCTGATCATGCATTAAAACAATTCATCTTTGCTCCCTTGGACGAAGAGAATCCATAGCCATAATCATACCAAAAACTGTCCATCAATGCATTAGGGGCCAATGAGGACTTTTTCCACATCATTTGAAACATTACGGTCATGATTATACCGAATAATCCCTGGTCATAATCATACCAAGTCCATCTATGCAATACAGGCCACAGATAACTTTCAACATAATATAAACATGAGGATGATGACAATGACATAATAATTTAATAAAACAAGTTCAAGAATTAATTTATCCAAGAACCAATAAAGTCCAAATTATCAACATGATACTGCTTTGTAGAGTAAAATTCAAGAATGCTCAGAAGAATATTTCCAAAAAAAGATACTGGATAAAACGCAAATATCCAGGATATTCCACTAATTTCAAGGAATATATAAGCCAAAGCTTTTCCAACTAAGTATAATAAAATATATGAAACTGCAAATGGATTTTCACCCATCATGCGGTAATCCACGTATACAGATCATTTCCACAATTTAATAAGGAATGAATACAAAGGATCATTCACCATGCATGTGGTAATCCACATAGATAGGTTATTCCAACAGAATAATAAAGAATGGAATAACAGAAAGATTCACCATGCATGCGATAGACTGCACATACATGTTATTCCCAACAGAATAATAAATAATGGAACCAGTCCCAAGCGTAAGCGCACGCATGTGATATTCGACATGAATAATAAATAATGGAACCAGTCCCACAGAACGCATTTACGTGATATTCCAATGTAATAATAAATAATGGAATCAGGTCCGGCGTAAAAGCACAGACAGGATATTCTGACAGACTAATAAATAACGGAACCAGGTCAGGCGAAATTTGCATCGACAGAATGTTCCAACAGAATAATAAAGAATGGAATAATAGAAGTTCTCTTCATGAATACAAAAGAAATAATACCCCTTACGGGTACAACAAATAATAACCCTTACCTTTAAAAGAAGAGTACTCCGACTAGTAGGGCGGGGATATACTTGAAGAAACTTGCACTACGCTCAAAGCTTTCTTAAACGCTAAAGAAATACACTCATTATTATAGAAGAAGAATTCTCTCTATAGTTTCTCTCTGTTAGAGTCTCAGTGAATTCATAAGAAATAATGAAGGAATGAGTTTCTATTTATAGAAGAATGGACTGAATAGTAACCAAACCATGAACGTTCCAGATTGATTTACTTTAAACGGACGATCTAGATTGATTTAATAAAATATTCTAATAAAAAAAATCTTTTAAATAAAATATAATATATTTTATTTATAATCTAATAAAACGAATAACTTTATAAAAGTATTCTATTTTATATAAAAAGATATTACTATGCAAAACACTATGCATAATAGAATATAATATATTCTATTTATAGTCTAATAAAATGAATAACTTTATAAAAGTATTCTGCTTTATATAAAAAGCTTTTCATTTTATTACATTAATTATACTAATAAAATAAGATCGAGTGACTTCTCACGTAAGCATTAATAATCAATACAAGTACTACTATGCAACCACGCCAGACATCGTATTTTTTTACTAATGAAAGTAGTTAAACAGGTTTTAACGGTAAAAACTTCCATTTGTTATTCTCATAAAAAATATTTTTGTCGTTTTCTCAATTCGACAATAATTCCATTGTGGGGTCCACCAATGATTGTGCCTGTAAGACCCCGAATTTTTTTTTTTTTAAATAAAATAGAATTTCCTTTATTTATTATTTTGAAATAGTAAGGGTTGATTTGATTAATGTGGTTAGTTATGGGTAAAATGCGCAAATTTTACAAAATAAGCAAGTGGTTATAAAATATTCATTGTTGTCGGGAATATTCGTTTGGTCGTGGAATATTCAGTCTCGTTCGGGAATATTCGCATGACTGCAGTAGAGCCATGTGTGAGCCCCATAATGGAAAGCGATTGGAGGAAGAAAACGACAAATATAAGTTGTTTAAAAATAACGGCAGAAGTTGTTATTCACCGCTTTACATCGTTGGAATACCCGGTGGTTAAAATACAGTAATATGCGTGGTTGCACAGTAGCACACGGTATTGCACAGTATTGTTGAATTATTGATCCTTACGTAAGAAGGCACTACTCAATAATTATTACAAAGAGTTACCGCTCAATATTATACCGATTCAATAATTGTCATATTGATATTTGGTATCACCGTTGTTTCAATAATTGTCATTACACAAGATTTTCCATTATCAAATCAATAATTCATATTATTTGAATAATATTATCGAGATAACATTATTGGCAATGTCTAGAAAGTTCTCGCCTAAGGAGAGGTTTGGTCACCTAATCAGTGCGCCGCAGAAGTGAGAAAATCCTTATTGAAAGCCCCTCTTTCCTCGAGAACCTGCCTGTTTGTTAGTAATGTGATTCTATAATATTATTTGTGAATAATTAATTATTGATTTATATGATATTGATTTTATGTGGATATAGATGGAGAAAATTTTTAATGTGACAATTGTTGAAAATTAATATTTTATCTTTTTCTGATAAAATAATTCATTTAGATATATTATTTTAATAATATATTAACGGTGATATTTTTACAATGAATGTGGGATACATGAGTATATGAGGAGGAAGAGTATTTTTATGGCATTAAATATTTAACATATATTTTGTGTGTCGGTGGACACAATTCTTGACCAAAAAATTGATTATAGACTGTAAAATCGCTCATTTATGGATTTCGGATAATTTCTGTTTGGAATTTGGAAAATCTTCCTTCTGTAAAGTTTTAGAGAATTGAATTTCCTATAAAAAGTTGCGAGATTCGAATTTTCTGACAAAAGGGCTATTTATCATGAATTATTGAAGTTCCGGAGTTCCGAAATAATTGATTTTTGGAAGTTTTAATTATTTTATATAAGAAAAACGTTTTTGTGGTTGTTGGCACATGGGTGGCTGATGTTTTTGACCAAATAAGGCTTGCTAGAATTTTTAAAACATGTGGGTAGGAATTTGGAATAAATAATAATATATTTTATTAATTTAGTCTCCTTTGGCGTTCTAACATTTTCCTATAAATAGAGGGCTAAGTTAGAATTGAAAATCACACCGTAAACTAAGTTTTCTCTCTTCTCTCTCTATATTATCGAGCGTATTCTTGTGAGTATACTTTGAATGTTGCTATACTATGGTGAAGTTTCACAAGACTATACCGAAATTCAATCGGGAAATACTGGTTATTTTGAGGTAAGGATGTTATTTCTTTACAAAAATGATATTATTTTCTTCAATATCATTATGCCAAAATATTGGTTGAACTTTTTATCAAATTTGGAACTTTTTCATGTCTCGGGTTACTATTCATGAGTTACTATATTCACGAAGTTACTATTCATGAGTTACTATTCACGAAGTTACTATTCACGAGTACTATTCACGGGCGTGAAGATGTTTTTTGTGAAATTTCTATCTTTTTGTGTTTGGGGTTACTATTCACGTGATACGGCACTATTCACGATACTGACACTATTCACGAATCGACGACACTATTCATAGAAAAATGAAAAATTTTCTTTTGTCCAAGATGTCTATTTTGGCTACTATCTTTGATTGTATCCATGTTTTGATCGTTATTTTTGAGTTCTCGCTTCAAAATCGCTTTATTATGAAGTATTATCGATCTTGGATAAACCGTTGTACGAATCCCTAATATTTGTCCTTCTATCTCACCGGATTCGTTTTCTAAAAATATTTTTCATCATCCTCGGTCCTTAATGGTGATATTTGATGAATATCTTTGGCTCAGTAGTGCAAAGATGAACGATTAATCGATGAATATCTTTGGCCTATAGTTCAAAGATGAACAAAAGTTGAGATGAACATGACCAATCTGGTGATGATTTAAATGAATATCTTTGGCACCAGTAGTGCAAAGATGAATATTGATTGTTGTTACATGGATAAAATATTAATGATGGACTGTTAAACCTTAGAAGACAGTAGAATTCTTTCTCTACGTGACTCTTCTAATGGATTGATGTTTCCGCTGCATTTGTTGATCTAAAACTTGTTGTCTATTGTATTCTATTAGATTTTTTCCCTGTTGAAGACTAACGATAATTTGTTGTATATTATCTTAGTCATAATATTCTTTACTGGGCTAGTTGAGCTCACCCTTTTCCTTGTTGTTCCATTTTCTTCTCAGGAGGTGAGAACATAGCAGGATCGAGTCGGGGTATGGAATGAAGGTTCTAGAGAGAGTTGTTTAGTAGTCCTCACCATTTTTGTAAAATAATGTATCAATAATTATGATGGGGATTTATTTGCGTGTGGACATTGTCTGCAGCGGCAATCTCAGTATTTAAACTCACAAAGATGTATTGTCGTATTTCACATGACATTTGTATTATTGAAGTTGTAGTTATTTACGTACCATGTATTTGGCGACTCGTAATGGGTTGGGTGGAATGGACCTATTTTGGGGCGCCACAATTGGTATCGAGCTTAGGGATATGATCTCCATGCGAGATCGGGAATAGAATTAGGAGGGAGAGACGAGTAAATCCTTCGCTAGTGTGTCCTACCTAAGCTTATTTGTTGGTCAGGTCATAATATAGGGATATTATGTGACATGTTCATTTGTTTAATTAACCCTTGTTTTATGATAGTATTTGAGAATGTCGACTGAGAATATTAACAGTGGAGTAAATGAGATCGTGGAGACGCCGGTACTCACCAACGAGGAGAACGTGCAACAGGCTGACAATGTTCCTCATGTGAACAACGCCACTGAGCAGATGATGAACGACGGGATGTTTAGAAGCTTTTTGCAGTTCATGAAAAATCAGACGAGGGAGACTCGTGTACAAAAAATACTGGTGGAAATGATAAGAATGTAGCGGTTTTGTCACGGCCAAAACAATTCAAAGAGTTGGGACCACCAGATTTTCATGGAAAGCCGGATCCGATCAAGGCGTAAACGTGGGTCAAGAAAAATTACCAAGATATTTGATGTCTTGGGATGCACGGAGAAATGTAAGGTTCCATTTGCCACCTTTATGTTTCGTGGTGAAGCTGATTCTCGGTGGGAATCATGAAGCGTACCGACCCGGATGCACTCAACATGTCTTGGGAAAGATTTCAGAAACTGCTCAATGACAAGTACTTCCTCGAAAGTATTCGTCATATATGAAGGAAGTGGAGTTTATTAAACTGGAAGCGAGTAACATGACGGTGTCTCAAAGATCGAAGCGAAGTTTGCAGAGTTGTCCAGTTTGCACCTCATTTGGTGGAAAATGAGGAACGATGACGCGATATATTTACGGGGTTCTAAAACTCAAATTCGCCAATACCTCATTTCTCATAAATTTTCTCTATATGCAGATGTTGTAAACAGGGCTCAATTATTAGAGCGAGATAATGAGTCTGTTCAACCGGGTGACCAACAACACGATAAAAATCATACTGGTGGCAACGACCATCGGGACAATGATAACCATCGTGAAAGAAATTATCAGGCAAGAAATGGTAACCACTTCGGTGGTAATCATGGCCAAGATAATAGAAGAAATAATTCAAGTGGAAATTTATAGAAGAGAAGATTAAACGATGGCGGGAAGCGTAAGCGCAGTGATCAACACCAAAGAACAAATTCCAAGGAGGAGAAAGACCACCGTCAGATGTTACAAATGCGGAAGGAGGGACATATCACCAAATCATCCACAACATTCCAAGGTATGTTACAACTGTGGAAAGGAAGGCCACATCGCTCGAGATTGTACTATAGCGAAACCAAGTTTAGCGGAAGTGGTGATTCCAAGGGCTGTCCCGGATAAGTCGAAATCAGCGGTTCTTGGAAGAGCGTTTGTCGTGACCGGTCAAAATGCGAGGAACCCGAATGAGTTTAGCACGGGTTAGTTAATTATAATTCTTGCGAAGTTTATACCTTACTAGATACCGGTTCTACCCATTCTTTTATCTCTCTTGCTTGCGCTCAACGTTTGAACTTGACTACGGAGAAATTAGACTTTGACCTATTTATGGAGACTCCGTTAGGAAAAACTTTCATTACATCCGTTGTTTAGAAATCTTGCTTGATTCAGGTTGGCACCATCACATTACCTGTTGACCTTATTTCTTTAAAGATACTTGCTTTTGATGTGATTTTAGGGATTGATTGGTTAACTACTCATCATGCCAAATTGATTGCTTTTGTAAGGTTGTTAGTTTTCATATTCCTAAGCAAACTCGTTATTCAATTTAAGCAACCAAACCATTGAAGTCAAACACCGCATATCCAACCACAAAGCTATTTGTTTATTGAAAACGAATGTCAAGCTTTCTTAGCCATGTTATGGACTTGAACAATAATACGTCGATTTGAATGATATTTTTGTTGTTAGTGAATTTCCGACGTATTTCTGAGGAATTTCTTGCCTACTCCCAAAGTGTGATATTGAATTTTGTATCGACTTTGAACCCTAAGAAAAACCCATTTCTAAAATCTCATATCGAATGGCTCTATTGAACTTCGAGAGTTAAAACCCAACTATAGAAGTTGATACTCAAGCCTCTATCTTATGACTTCCTTTGTGGAATACACCGGCTTTACTCTCCGTAGGAGACGCCATATTCGCAAGAGTAAAGAGAGCGACCGATAGGTGTCATTATTGGGATATGAGTTACAGTTGAGAGCAACCTAAGTCAGTAATCGAAATACATAGCTTTCTAGGCTTAGTTGGTTATTATCGGAGATTCGTGGAAAGATTTTCTCAAATCGCTAGTCCATTAACTCAGCTGACTCGTAGAGATACAAAATTCGAATGGAGCACGGAATGTGGGAAGAGCTTCGAAGAACTTAAGAAGAGACTCATTTCGGCACATGTTCTGACCATACCATCCTAGAAAAGCGAACGTGGTAGCTGACGTGTTGAGTAAAAGATCGTATACGAGTACGAGTACGATATTGTCAAAGTCTCATCTCGTATAACTTATAAATGATGAAGATAGAGTTAAAGAATCTAGGGACTCACGTGATGATATACGAGTAGAATCGACTTTAATTGAAAATGTTAAAGCCGCTTTCTAACTCTGGACACGAAGTCGATGAATATAAAGAAGAATGTGCAAGAAGGCATTATTCTAGAAGTAAGAGTCAATGAAGAGAAGAAAGCTCAAACCTTCGATTTATTAATTCATTCTCGATCGAGTAGAAACTGTGGCCTATAGACTCGCTTTACTACCAAGTATGTCGCGTGTTTATAACATTTTTTACGTACCGATGTTACGTAAATATGTGGAAGACCCGAATAACATCATTGAGTTAGAACCGCATTTGAGAGATAGTCAAGACTTAACGTACGAAGAGGTACCTGTCAAGATATTAGATATGAAGGAGCATGTCCTATGTACCGAGGTTATACCACAAGTTAAAGTTTTGTGGAGAAACCATGCTATTGAAGAAATGACCTGGGAGTTGGAAATAGAAATGAAAGCGAGGTATCCTCAACTTTTCAAACACACAGTATCGTGTCGCCAATTTCGAGGACGAAATTTCATAAGGAGGGGAGGTTGTAAGACCCCGATTTTTTTTTTTTTTATAAATAAAATGGAATTTCCTTTATTTATTATTTTGAAATAGTAAGGGTTGATTTGATTAATGTGGTTAGTTATGGGTAAAATGCGCAAATTTTACAAAATAAGCAAGTGGTTATAAAATATTCATTGTTGTTTGGAAATATTCGTTTGGTCGTGGAATATTCAGACTTTGTTGGGGAATATTCGTATGACGACCAGCGTGCCATGTGAGCCCCCCAACTGAAAGCGATTGGAGGAAGAAAACGACAAATATAAGTTGTTTAAAAATAACGGTACAGAGTTGTTCACAGATTTACATCGTTGGAATACCCGGTGGTTAAAATACGATAATATGCGTGGTTGCACAAAGAGAAGCACCTGTATTTGCATGATATTGTTGAATTATTGATCCTTACGTAAGAAGGCACTACTCAATAATTGTTACAATGAGTTACCGCTCAATATTATATTGATTCAATAATTGTTTGCGTTGATATTTGGTATCACCGTTGTTTCAATAATTGTCATTACACAATTTTCCATTATCAAATCAATAATTCATATTATTTGAATAATATTGTCGATAACATTATTGGTAATGTCTAGAAAGTTCTCATCTAAGGAGAGGTTTGGTCACCTAATTGCGCCGCCAAAGAAGGAGAAATCCTTATTGAAAGCCCCCTCTTCCTGAACCTATGCAGTCATTAGTAATGTGATTCTATAATATTATTTGTGAATAATTAATTATTGATTTATATGATATTGATTTTATGTGGATATAGATGGAGAAAATTTTAATGTGACAATTGTTGAAAATTAATATTTTATCTTTTTCGATAAAATAATTCATTTAGATATATTATTTTAATAATATATTAATTGGTGATATTTTTACAATGAATGTGGGATACATGAGTATATGAGGAGGAAGAGTATTTTATGGCATTAAATATTTAACATATGTTTTGTGTGTTTGTGGACACAATTCTTGACCAAAAAAATTGATTATAGGCGTAAAATCGCTCATTTATGGATATCGGATAATTTCTGCTTGGAATTTGGAAAATCTTCCTTCAGAAAGTTGTAGAGAATTGAATTTCCTATAAAAAGTTGCGAGATTCGAATTTTCTGACAAAAGGGCTATTTATCATGAATTATTGAAGTTCCGGAGTTCCGAAATAATTGATTTTTGGAAGTTTTAATTATTTTATATAAGAAAAACGTTTTTGTGGTTGTTGGCACATGGGTGGTGATGTTTTTGACCAAATAAGGCATGCTACATTTTCAAAACATGTGGGTAGGAATTTGGAATAAATAATAATATATTTTATTAATTTAGTCTCCTTTGGCGTTCTAACATTTTTCTATAAATAGAGGGCTAAGTTAGAATTGAAAATCACACCAGAAACTAAGTTTTCTCTCTTTCTCTCTATATTATCGAGCGTATTCTTGTGAGTATACTTTGAGTGTTGCTTTATACGGTGCGAGTTTCACAAGACTATACTAGAAATTCAAATGAAAGTACGGTTATTTTGAGGTAAGGATGTTATTTCTTTACATAAATGATATTATTTTCTTCAATATCATTATGCCAAAATATTGGTTGAACTTTTTATCAAATTTGGAACTTTTTCATGTCGGAGTTACTATTCATGAGTTACTATTCACGAGTTACTATTCATGAGTTACTATGAGTTACTATTCACGAGTTACTATTCACGAGTACTATTCACGAAGCGTGAAGATGTTTTTTTAAAATTTCTATCTTTTTGTGTCGGGATTAATATTCACGTATACGGCACTATTCACGTATAAGGCACTTTATTCACGAATCACGACACTATTCAATTCGAAAAATGAAAATTTTCTTTTGTCCAAGATGTCTATTTTGGCTACTATCTTTGATTGTATCCATGTTTTGATCGTTATTTTGAGTTCTGCTTCAAAATCGTTTATTATGAAGTATTATCGATCTTGGATAAACTGCTTTATACGAATCCCTAATATTTGTCCTTCTATCTCACCGGATTCGTTCTTAAAAATATTTTCATCATCCTCGGTCCTTAATGGTGATACTTGATGAATATCTTTGGCACAGTAGTGCAAAAGATGAACGATTAATCGATGAATATCTTTGGCCTGTGGTGCAAAGATGAGCAGTGTTGAGATGAACATGACCAACTGGTGATTTAAATGAATATCTTTGGCCAGAGTAGTGCAAAGATGAATATTGATTGTTGTTACGAGGATAAAATATTGATGATGGACTTTTAAACCTTAGAAGACAGTAGAATTCTTTCTCTACGTGACTCTTCTAATGGATTGCTGTTTCCGCTGCATTTGTTGATCTAAAACTTGTTGTCTATTGTATTCTATTAGATTTTTCCCTGTTGAAGACTAACGATAATTTGTTGTATATTATCTTAGTCATAATATTCTTTACTGGGCTAGTTGAGTTCACCTTTTTCCTTGTTGTTCCATTTTCTTCTCAGGAGGTGAGAACATAGCAGGATCGAGTCGGGGTATGGAATGAAGGTTCTAGAGAGAGTTGTTTAGTAGTCCTCACCATTTTTGTAAAATAATGTATCAATAATTATGATGGGGATTTATTTACGTGTGGATATTGTCTAGACGGCAATATCTGTATTTAAACTCAGAGTATGTATTGTCGTATTTCACACGACATTTGTATTATTGAAGTTGTAGTTATTTCTGTACCATGTATTTGGCGACTCAGAATGGGTTGGGTGGAATGGACCTATTTTGGGGGAGTCACAGTGCCATTGTACGAATATTTCCTGATAAAATGCATATTCCCCGACCAATCGAATATTATATAACAACTTGAATATATTACAAAATTTATAAATATTACCCACAACTATAACATTATATCAAATCCGCACCATAATATTCTAAAAAATTATTTTGAGAAAATTAAATATTTATTTATAAAATCTAGGGTGTCACAGGATGTGTAGGTTATCTGTGCCATGTTGTTGATACCCAAGGAGTGGTAACAACCATGGAACAAATACCTATAGTTAAAAAATTCACTGATGTATTTTCGAGTGAATTGTCAGGTCTTCCACCGAATAGGGAGACCGAGTTTATAATAGACATTGTGCTAGGAGCGACACCAGTTTCCAAGGCACCTTATCGTATGGGGCCAGTGGAGATGAAGGAGTTAATGGTACAGTTACAAGAACCGTTGGACAGGAAGTACATAAAACTAAGTGTTTCGCTGTGGGGAGCACTAGTACTGCTTGTAAAGAAGAAGGACGGATCGTTAAGACTTTGTATCGACTACAAAGTGTTGAACAAGTTAACAATAAAGAATAAATACCCATTGCCCAGGATCGATTAACTTTTTTATCAGTTGAAAGAGGCTAAGTATTTTTCTAAAATAGATTTAAGGATGGGGTATCACTAGTTGAAGGTTAGGAAGGAGGATGTACCAAAGACGACATTCAGGACTCGTTATGGTCATTATGAGTTTCTGGTGATGTCATTTGGGTTGACTAATGCACCAGCTGCATTTATGGATATGATGAATAGAGTGTTCAAATAATATTTGGACAAGTTCGTCGTAGTGGTTATTGATGATTTTCTAGTCTATTCTAAGATGCCAGATGATTATGCTAAACACCTAAGAATAGTGTTGGAGACAATGAGGAAGGAGAAGTTGTATGCGAAGTTCACTAAGTGTGAATTTTGGTTGGAAAAGGTACAGTTTTTAGGTTGTCATTGACCATGAGGGGATTTTGGTAGATCCAGCGAAAGTGGAAGCCGTGATGAATTGGGAACAACTGAAAACATCAACTGAGGTGCGGAGTTTCCTAGGGTTAGCGGGATACTATCGAAGATTTATTCAGGATTTTTCATAGATAGCTACTCAATTGACTAACTTGACAAGGAAGACGGTGAAATACTTGTGGACTGATAAATGCGAGGACAGTTTTTGTAAGACCCCAACTTTTATGAATAAAGATGAATTTTCTATAATTATCATTTTTGAATATTATGGAATGAATTTGATATAATGTTATAGTTGTGGGTAATAGTTATAAATTTTGCAAAGTACAGAAGTTGTTATATAATATTCGATTGGTCGGGAATATTCGTTTTAACAGGAATATTCATACGACACTGATCATTAGTGGACCCCACAACGGAATTATTGTTTGGATTGAGAAAATGGCAAAAATATTTTATGAAAATAACGGCGAAAGTTTTATCGTTAACTATTGAAACACCCTTGTGTTAAAGAAATGCAGAGAATCTGGCGTGGTTGCATAGTAGCACTACGGTATTGATTATTGATGCTTACGTGAGAAGTCACTCAGTTTTGTTCAATTATTGCTTCAGTAATTATTGCATATATCTCACGTTAATTGATTCACTTATTGTCGATATTTTATATATTATTAAATCAATAATTGAGATGACGAAGTTATTAATATTATTATTTGCAATATTAACGATGTCTAGAAGTTGTGCCAAAGAGAGGTTTGGTCACCTAATTGCACGCCAATAGGGAGAAATCCTTATTGGAAAGCCCTCTCTTTCCTGGGAACGACCTGGTCGATTAATAGTATGAATTATAATAATGATGATGAAGTTTTGTTTTATTAGTATTATTAATGTACTAAAACAGAAAAGATTTTTTTATATAAAACAGAATACTTTTATAAAGTTATTCGTTTTATTAGACTATAAATAGAATATATTATATTCTATTATGTATAGTGTTTTGCATAGTAAATCTTTTTATATGAAACAGAATACTTTTATAAAGTTATTCGTTTTATTAGACAATAAATAGAATATATTATATTTTATTATGCATAGTGTTTGTATAGTGCCTGCATAGTGTCTGCATAGTAAAAATCTTTTTATATAAAACAGAATACTTTTATAAAGTTATTCATTTTATTAGATTATAAATAAAATATATTATATTTTATTTAAAAGATTTTGTTTTATTAGAATATTTTATAATAAAACAATCTGGACCGTCCATTTAAAAGTAAATCAATCTGGACCGGCCAGGAATTAGTTACTATTCAGTTCATTCTCCTATAAATAGAAGCTCACTCCTTCATTATTTCTTACGAATTCACTGAAACTATAGAGAGAGAAACTATAGAGAGAAAGAAGAAAAGTATTCTGCTACTTCACTACTCCTATATCCAATTGTTCTAAGGTAAGGGGTATTATTTCTTTCGTATTCATGAAGAGAACTTCTGTTGTTCCATTATTTTTATTATGTTGGAATAACCTGTATACGCGGTCTACCCTATACTTGGTGAAATTCTTCTGTTATTCCATTCTTTATCATTATGTTGGAATAACTTTGTCTATGCGTCAGTAATCGCATTGCATACATGGTGAAATTCTTACATTATTCCATTCTTTATTATTCATTGGAACATCCTGCTTGTGCGTTTACGCATGACACCGTTCCGTTATTTATTATTCTGTTGGAACATCCATTGCATGCAATTTTACTTTGACTTGGTTCCGTTATTTATTATTCATTGGAATATCCTCGTGCAATGCGTTTATGCATGACTGGTTCCGTTATTTATTATTCTGTTGGAATAACTTTTATGCATGCGGTCTATCGCATGCCCGGTGATTTCTTTTGTTATTCCATTCTTTATTGTACTCAGGTTGGTTAAAGTTTTGACTTCTATACTCCATGAAATTAGTGGAATATCCTTGATATTTGGGCTTCATCCAAAGATCTTTTCATGGAAATATTCTTCTCGAGCATTCTTGAATTTTACTCTCTGAAAAAAGTATCATGTTGACAATTTGGATGTTATTAGTTCTTGGATAAATTAATTCTTAAACTTGTTTTATTGAATTATTATATCATTGTCATCATCCTTATGTTTATATTATGTTGAAAGTCATCTCATGGCACTCAGATGCATAGATGGACTTGGTATGATTATGACCAGGGATTAATCGGTATAATCATGACTGTAATGTTACAAATGATGTGGTAAAAGTCCTCATTGGCCCGTAGTGCATTGATGGACAGTTGTTGGCAAGATCATGACCATTGATGAATACATGAATATCATTGGCCCGTAATGCATGGATAATTTGTAGTTGTGATACTAATGAATATCCTTGGCCGTAGTACAAGGATGATGTGGATTATTTATTAAGCTGAGTCCTAGCGATAAAAGTGATGAAAAACCTTTTAAATCATAAAAGATAGTAGATTTTATTCTTTACTTGACTCTTTTAATTGATTGCTTATTCCGCTGCAGTTAAACTTGATGTTTGTTATATTGTATCAGTTTAACACTGTTAAAGGCTAACAATAATTTATTCTGTATTATCTTAGTCATAATATTTCTTACTGGGCTAGTTGAGCTCACCCTTTTACTTTCATTGTTCTCTTAAGGAAATGAGAACGAAGCAGGGACTAGTCGGGGAACGGAGTAACAGTCCAGATAATAGCATTAATAGTCCTCACTATTCTGTTAAATAGTGTGATAATAAATGTAATGAGGACTCAATTGAGTGTGAATATTGTCTAGATGACAATATTTGTATTAAAACTCACAGCATATGTTTTGTCGTATTTTACATGATTGTTGTATAATTAAGTTGTATTTGAATTTTGTACCATGTATTTGGCGACTCAAGATGGGTGATGTATACCTATTTTGGGGGCGTCACAGTTGGTATCAAAGCTTAGGGATATGATCCCTGGCTGAAATGTGAGATAAGAACTAGGAGGGGAGAGACGGGGAATTCCTTCACTAGTATGACCTACCTAAGTTTATTTAGTATTTAATTGGTCAGTCAGAGTATAGGGATAATATGTGATATGTTAATTAACCCTTGTTTTGTGGCAGTATTAGAAAATGACATCCGAGAATGTTGAGAACATCAATGAGCGCAGGAGACCGCTTGACTCTCCACAGATATAAATAATCGATAATAATGTGCATCGTGAGGCAAAAATCCTCGAGCAAACAATAACACGGACCAGATGATGAACGATGGAATGTTCAGAGGCTTTATGAAATTCATGCAACATCGAGCAAGAGCGACTCTCGTACAAAATGCGGTGGGAAACACTTGGCAACTCTCGGACGGTCACCATTAAGCGATTCAAGGAACCGGGACCACCAGAGTTTTTGGAGAGCCAAAACCACTAAAGGCGAGACGTGGATAAAGCGGATCTGTAAGATATTTAATGTCTTGGGATGCTCCGAGGAGCAAAAGGTTCCCTTTCCCACCTTTATGTTGCGTCTGAGGCATATTCTTTGGTGGGAATCAGAAACGTACTCAACCTCGCCAGATCAAAGATGACTTGGGAGAAGTTCCAAGAATTGTTCAACAACAAGTACTTTCCCGAAAGTATTCATCACATGAAAGAGGTAGAGTTCATCAAGTTGGAGCAAAAAAACATGACCGTGTCGCAGTACGAAGCCAAGTTTGCCGAGTTGTCCCAGTTTACGTCTCATTTGGTTGATAATGAGGAGAGAATGATGCGAATGTTTCTAAGAGGTTTGAAACTCGAGATACGTCAATATCTTATCTCTCATAAACTGTGTTTGTATTAAGATGTTGTTAATAGGGCTCAGTTATTGGAACGCGATAATGAGTCAACCCAACCAAAAGAAGCGAGCGGTAAAAAATGATAATACCGATTGAAAGCGATCATCGAAGCGGTGACAATAAGCGTGGAAGGAATCAACATGCCTGAAATGGTAACCACTTCGGTGGTAATCATGGCCAAAATAATAAGAATGGACATTTCAAGAAGTGGAGATTCAACAATGATGGAAAGACGTCAGCACCAGCACCCGTTGTTAAGGAAGGAGAACGACCACCTATCATATGCGTGATGCCGTCCAAAGCTTGTTATAATTGTGGAAGAGAAGGTCACCTAGCCCGATTTTGTCGTTCACCGAAGACAAGTTCAGCTGGGATGGAGGCATCAAAGGTCATCCCAGACAAGACAAAACCGGTAGTTCAAGGGAGAGCGTTTGTCGTGACTTCCGAGAAAGCAAGGAACCCGAACGAGGTCATCGTGGGTAAGCTTATCATAAACTCTAGCAAAGTATATACCTTATTTGATACTGGTTCTACCAATTCTTTTATTTCTCCTACTTGCGCTCAACGTTTAAATTTAACTCCAGAGAAATTGGACTTTGACTTATCTGTTGAAACTTCGTGCGGAGAAACCTTCATAACATCCACTGTTTATAAGTCTTGTTTGTTTCAAATCGGTACCCTCACATTACCTGTTGATCTTATTTCATTGAAAATACTTACATTTGATGTAATTCTAGGGATTGATTGGTTAACTACTCATCATGCAAAAATTAATTATTTTCGTAAGGTTATTAGCTTTCATATTCCTAACCAACCTATTATGCGAATTCAAGCAACCAAACCATTAAAATCAATCACTGTCATCTCAAGCCATAAAGCTATTCGTTTATTGAAAAACGGATGTCAAGCTTTCTTAGCTCATGTCACGGATCTAAACAAAAATACGTCAGTTTTGAATGATATTTCTATTGTTAATGAATTTCCTGACGTATTCCCTGAAGAACTTCCTGGCCTACCCCCAGAACGTGAAATTGAATTTTGTATCGACCTTGAACCCGGTACAAAACCCATTTCCAAAGCCCCATATCGAATGGCTCCTATTGAACTTCAGGAGTTAAAGACCCAACTGCAGGAATTGTTAGACATCGCCTTCATTCGCCCTAGTCGTCTCCTTGGGGTGCTCCTGTTCTATTCGTGAAAAAGAAAGATGGGAGTATGCGACTTGGTATTGATTATCAGGAGTTGAACCATGTCACTATCAAAAATAGATATCCATTGCCTCACATTAATCACTTGTTTGACCAGTTGGAAGGCTCCAATTTGTTTTCAAAGATTGATCTTCATTCCAAATATCACCAATTGAAGATTAGAACCGATGACATTCCAAAGATGGCTTTCAGAACTCGGTACGGGCATTATGAATTCCTAGTCTTCATGGATTAACTAATGCTCCTACTGCCTTCATGGATATGATGAACCGAGTATTCAAGAAATATTTGGATCACTTTGTGGTCGTCTTTATTGATGACATCCTTATTTATTCCAAAATCCGTAAGGATCATTAGCAACACTTGAGGCTGATACTTCAAAAGCGTCGTGAATATAAGCTTTATGCCAAGTTGAAGAAATGCGAGTTCTGGCTTGAGGAAGTAGCATTCTTTGGGCACGTGGTATCAAGTCATGGAATATCTGTTGACCCAACAAAGATTGAAGCTATTCAAAGCTGGGAGCAACCTAAATTAGTGACCGAAGTACGTAGCTTTCTCGGCTTAGCTGGTTATTATTGGAGATTCGTAGAAGGGTTTTCTCGAATCGCTACTCCCTTAACTCATCTGACTCGAAAAGATACAAAATTCGGTTGGAACGAGGAATGTGAGAAGAGTTTTCAAGAACTCAAGAGAAGACTCATTTCAGCAGCTGTTCTGACAATACCATCTGGCTCGGAGGGATTTGTCATCTACAATGATGCTTCAGGCAAAGGATTAGGATGTGTTCTCATACAACATGGGAAAGTCATAGCCTATGCCTCTCGACAACCCAAAGAATATGAGAGGAATTATCCTACTCATGATCTAAAGTTGGCATCTGTTGTTTTTGCACTAAAGATTTGGAGGCATTACTTGTATAGGGAGAAAGTGGAGATCTTTACGGATCATAAAAGCCTCAAATATTTCTTCACTCAAAAGGAACTCAACATGCGACAACGATGTTGGCTTGAACTGCTGATGATTATGATCATACCATCCAATACCATCCCGAAAAAAGCAACGTGGTAGTATTTATTGAGTAGAAGATCATATGCGGGTACGAGTGTGATATTGTCAACGCAGAGGCCCATTTTGTATAACTTGCAAAGTATAGAGATAGAGATAAAGACTTCAGGGACCCACGTGATGATGGAAAATATACAAGTAGAACTAAATTTAATCGATAAAGTTAAAGCTTCTCAAGCTACAGACCTGGAGCTGATGCATATGAGGAAGAAGGTACAAGAAGGTGATATGCCGGAAGCAAGAATTGATGAAGAAGGAATACTTCGAGTCAACTCCAGACTTTATGTTCCTAACGATCCTGAGTTAAAGTATAAAATCATGATGGAGGCACACAACACACCGTTTGCAATCCATATTGGGAGTACTAAAATGTATCATGATCTTCGACATACATTTTAGTGGGGCAATATGAAGAGAGAGATAACGCTGTTTATCTCAAGGTGTTTAACTTGTCAACGAGGGATATGGCCAAAATTTAATTATGGTTGATGCGCCCCAGGGGGCGGCTGAATGCTAGAAGAAATGGGGGAGAGAGGAAATTAATTAGGGGACAAGAATGAGTGGGAGGAAGAAAAAATAAAGGAAAGGAAGAAAGTATGAAAAAGATAAAGAAAAGAAAGAGGAGAGAGAATGAATTATTAATCTCCCCACTCCTACCCTCACTCATTCGGAAGGTGAAAAAATCAAAAAAATTAGAGAGAGAGAGAGAGGGAAGAGAAAGAAGGAAGGGAAGAGAGAGAGAGAGAGAGAGAGAGAGAGAGAGAATAAGAAGAAGAAGAAAAGAAGGAGAAAGAGTGAATGAGGAAAAATTAAGAAAATGTATGTTTAAAAAATCTTTGATTTATTCATAGATTTAAGTTTTTATGGACTTTATGTAAAGAGTACATATATATGTATGTATTGAATGATTTAAACTTGCATAAACATGAATCAAATGAGAGAAATCTAGAAATCAAATGAAGAATGAAAAATCTAAATTTTTGGAAAATTTAGTTTAACTACTTGATTTTGTAAAATATATAACTCCTTGTGTATAATGAGTTAGGAGATGAGTCATATATCAAAAGAAAGCCCAAAAAGTAAGCTATGTAAGATCCCAAATTTTATGAAATGAAAATATTCAATTTTCCTATAATTATTATTCTATTTAGTAAATGGTTAAATTGATAAAAGGTTAAATTTAAGGGTGATATTTGAAAATTTTGCAAAGAAAGCAAGTTGATATAAAATATTCGTTGTGTTGGGGAATATTCGTTCTAACAGGAAATATTTGTACGACGGCACAATCATTGGTGGACCCCACAACGAAAGTATTGTCGTATTTAGAAAATGACATAATTATCTTTTTATAAAAATAACGGCGAAAGTTTTTACTGTTAAACCTGTTGAACTACCCTTAGTAAAAAAATACAAGATGTCTGAATGGTTAAGATAGTAGCACATATTATTGATTATTGATGCTTATGTAAGAAGTCACTCAGTTATACTCAATTATTGCTACAGTAATTGCTGCATCATATCTCTCATATTATTGATTCAATTATTGTCATAGTATCATCTGCATAATATTGTATATTATTAAATCAATAATTGAGACGACAAAGTTATTCATATTATTATTTGTAATATTGACAATGTCTAGAAGTTCTATCAAGGTGAGGTTTGGTCACCTAATTGCACGCCAATAAGGAAAAATCCTTATCGGAAAACCCCATCTTTCCTGGGAACGACCTGGTTGTTAAATATTGTGAGTTATAATATTAATAATGAATAAGTTCGTGTTGATTAAAGATGAAATTGATAGTTCCATTGTGTTGGAATTATTAGTGTTAGTGGAAATCGATATTTAGTTCGATAATAATTGATGTCTGGAAGTTATATTGACCAATCGGATAATTAATCAGATAAATGAGCAATTAATTGCTATTAATTCACATGCTTATAACTATGTGTTCACATGTATGTACTATTAGGGGAGGTGGTGCAAGATTGATAATACTTGCATGACTAAATTAAAAATGAAGGTATAGATGAAGGTACTATACTGTAATTATTATTTTCACATGTATATAACTATTGAGTCACATAATTGTACTATTGATTCACATGATATACTATTAGGGGAGGTGGTGCAAGTTTGATAATAATTGCAGGACTAAATTAAAAATGAAAGAAAAGATGAATGTATTATACTGTAATATTTTGAGCTCCAAAACGTGCAATTATCGAAACTATATTTTCCTATAAATAGAAGCTCATTCTTCCTTCATTCTCACCAATTCACTAAAACTCATAAGAGCAATTATAGAGAGAGAAACTATAGAGAGAGAAGCTATAGAGAGAAAGAAGAAGAGAAGTCTGCTACTTCACTATTCCAGTATCCAGTCTTCTTCTGAGGTAATGGTATTATTTATTTCATATTCTGAAGAGATATTATTTTTCGTATTCGTATGAATATTATTTTCATTCAATATTCGTAAGGAATATAATTTTGTTCAATATTCGTAGGAATATTATTTCGTTCAATATTCGTAGGAATATTATTTTCATTCAATAGTTGTAAGGGGTGTTATTTCTTTCATATTCTGGAGAGAGTTATTTTCTTTCAATACTCGAAAGGGTTGTTATTTCAATGTTTATTATTCTATTGGAATAACCTGTCTACGCGGACTACCGCATGCATGGTGAAATTCTTTTGTTGTTCCATTCTTTATTATTCTGTTGGAATAACCTGTCTACGCGGACTATTGCATGCATGGTAAAATTCTTCTGTTGTTCCATTCTTTATTATTCTATTGGAATAACTTGTCTACGCGGACTACCGCATGCATGGTGAAATTCTTCTGTTGTTCCATTCTTTATTATTTTGTTGGAATAACTGTCTCACGCGACTTCTGCATGCATGGTGAAATTATTACATTGTTCCATTCTTTATTATTCATTGGAATAACTTTTGTCTCGCGCGACTACCGCATGCATGGTAAAATTCTTACATTGTTCCATTCTTTATTATTCTATTGGAATAACCTATCTCACGCGACTCTGCGCATGTATGGTGAAATTCTTCTGTTGTTCCATTCTTTATTATTCTGTTGGAATAACATGCCTATACGAACTACCGCATGCATGGTGAAATTCTTCTGTTGTTCCATTCTTTATTATTCTGTTGGAATAACCTATCTACACGGACTACCGCATGCATGGTGAATGACCCTTCGTATTCATTCTTTATTAAATTGTGGAAATGATCTGTTTACGTGAATTACCGCATTGGGGATGAAAATCCATTTGCAGTTTTGTATATTCTATTATACTCGTATGAGATATCATTTCTTTTGTACTCATCATGGAATATCGTTTTCTTTGGTATTTTTCTTTTACGAGTTAGTATTCACGGGTTACTATTCACCCAATTACTATTCACTCTAGTATTATTCACTCGGGTATTCGGGACACTTTTCGTGTTGGAGTACTATTCATGAGTTACTATTCACGGGTTACTATACACCTAATTACTATTCACTCTAGTATTATTCACTCAGGTATTTGGGGCACTTTTCATGCCGAGGTACTATTCACCCGGGTATTATTCACCCGGAGTATTATTCATGACAAAAAATGATTTATTTTTGGTTCAAATCATTTTTGATACAATATCATTCTTGAATTTTACTTCACAAAGCAGTATCATGTTGACAATTTGGATATTTTTAAACTCTGGATAAATTTAAAGTCTTTAAAATTTATACTTGATTTTGTTTGATTAATGCTTATATCATTGTCATCATCCCCATGCTTATATTGTGTTGAAAGTCATCTTTGACTTACGTGCATAGATGGACTGTTGGTTGGTATGATTATGACCATGGATCATTCGGTATAATCGTGACCCGTAATGTTACAAATGATGTGACAAAAGTCCTCATTGGCCTGTAGTGCATTGATGGATAGTTGTTCGTATGATTATGACCAGTGATTATTCGGTATAATCATGACCATTGATGATTACATGAATATCCTTGGCCCGTAGTTCATGGATGATTCGATGATGTGGTTTATTTATTAAGCTGAGTCTCAACGATAAAGTTGATGAAAAACTTTTTAAATCATAGAAGATAGTAGATATCATGCTCTACTTGACTGTTCTAATGGATTGCTTATTCCGCTGCAGTTGTTGATCTAAAACTTGTTGTCTATTGTATTCTATCAGTTGTTATACTGTTGAAGGTTAAGGATAATTTATTCGACATTATCTTAGTCATAATATTTCTTATTGGGCTAGTTGAGCTCACCCTTTTCTTTCATTGTTCTCTTCAGGAAATGAGAATATAGCTGGGACGAGTCGGGGAATGGAGTGATGATCCAGATGTTTGCATTAGTAGTCCTCACTATTCTGTGAAATAGTGTGATAATAAATGAGGACTTATTTTGAGTTTGAATACTGTCTAGAAGACAATATTTGTATTAAAACTCACAGCTCATGTTGTATAATTAAGTTTGTATTTGTATTCAGTACCATGTATTTGGCGACTCAAGATGGGTGATGTATACCTATTTAGGTGGCGTCACAAGCTAAACAAATAATCAAGAATTATTCAAAAACTACTTGTGGGTTGTTCGTGGTGACTGTTTGAATGAAACTGGTCTGAATGACTCATAGTCCGAAAAATCAATTTTCTTAAGCTTTATTGCGTGAGTTATAATTTTTAATATGGCTGTTGGATCGTTGTAATTTTTGGATAAGTTATAAATATATAAGTTGAGTATATGTCCATAAATTTTGAACCGTTAAAGATTAACATATGATTTGTTATGAATTTTAAGAGGTGACTGATTCAGAATTTTTGTAGCAGAATTTTTCGGTAAGCCTGTTTCTCTATGTTAGATGCAGAATTTGGAAAAACATTCTTCTAAAAAGTTGTATAGAATTAAATTTCACATGGAAAAGACATAAGAGCTGTAATTTTCTGATAAAAGGGGTAATTATTATGAATTATTGAAGTTTCTGAATATTAGAATTTATAATTAAATTATCAAAAAAATTATTTGGGCTGAAATATTTTTTTCAGAATTCTTATAATATCATCTTAGAATTTCTATAAATTTTTGATGAATTATTGAAAAGCATAAGTAATTATTATATTTTTAAACTATTTATAGTTAGTTTGAAAAAAAAGAAGAAATTCATAGAAAATTCAATATATAATGAAAAATTATGAAACTTGGTAAAAATATTATAATATTATTTTATAATTTCGGAGAGTTTTGAAAAATTATTTAATAATATAAATATTTATTGTATTTTTAAACTATTTATAGTTAGTTTAAACATAGAGGAAATTAATAGAAAATTCTTTGAATGGTGGAAAATTATGAAATTTGCTGAAAAATATTATAATAATATAAGATTAATATTGATGATGTTTAAAAGATATAAAAATATGTGGAGTTAGTATTTCTATTTTGAAGCTATTAAATGATAGTTTTTGTAAATAGAAATAATTATAGAAAATTATCGGATAATCCGAAAAATGTGAAAAATATATGAAGTGAACAGTTGTCAGGAAATATTCGTTTGTCGGGGAATATTCGTACGATGGCGCAATTATTGGGGGACCACATAACGAAATAACTGTCGGATATAGAAAGCGACAAAAATAACCTTTTTATAAAAAATAACGGCAAAGTTTTTACCGTTAAACTGTTGAAATGCCCGATGATAAAATAACAGTAATACGCGTGATTCCACAATAGTACACGGTATTTCACAGTAGCACAAAGTATTGCACAGTGATTCATATTATTGATTTTTACGTAAGAAGTCACTCAATCTTTCATTCAATAATTATCACAGTAGTTATTGCACAGTAACTCATATTATTTGATATGATATAATTATATCAATTGGAAGTATTGTGAGTCTATGTTAATAATTGTGAATAATTGTTGAAAGATTAAAAATGTGTAAACAATTAATGAATAAAAGGTGTTGATTAAAGATAAGTATGATATGCATATGTTTGTTCAATTATTTTCTTTTTACAAAAGTAAGTCTGACATGACTTACCAACACTCTACTTTTTCTAAAGTAGTATGGACTAGAACTCTATTATTGAACAAATTTTGTTAAAATGTTTACAAGTGGGTTTAATTTTCTTTGTGGTCATGCAGCTCATTTGGTTATTTTGTAAAAGCTTGTGTGCTAATTATTTCCTCAATTTTCAGTATAAATAGGTTGCTCGGTTGAGCAACTAAAGACACACCATCACTACACTAAAAATATAAAATTCTTTTACTACAATATTGTCAGTATTTCTGTTGAGTGTAAGGTTACTCCAAGTGTATATAAGGAATGCAAACATTGTATAAGTTGACAAATTTCACAGAAAATATAATCAAGTCACATATTAAGGTTAGGGGTATCTTTTTTTTATGGTAAAGGGATATCATTTTCTTTCATACTCCATATTATGGTAAGATATTATTATTTGTTTCTTCAGCTTATTGTTAAATGGTGAAAAGTCCTGAAATGATTAGAATATCCTTAATAGTTTGTGCTTCATCTAATATCTTGACCTGAATCTTTCTATTCAGTTTTGAGTTATTGTATTTGAACCGGGAACTTCTCATTTACTTGAACTTTATATTCTATCAGGAATTATAATCGATTTTCTGGATATCATGTTGGCAATTTAGACTCTAGACAATTAAGTTAAAAATCACTAAGATTTATTTTATCTTACTATTCTGATTATTTTTGTCCATTCATTCTATATATCATTGTCATCATCCTCATGCTTATATTATAGTGAAAATCATCTTTGGTCCATAGTGCAAAGATGGACTATTGATTATTGGTTTTACAGTTGTATATCTTTGGTTTTATAGTTATATATTAGTTTTAAAACTCACAATATATGTGTCGTCGTATTTTCCACGACAGTTCAATTGTTGTAATAGGAAAGTTCACATCAATAGTGTTATTTTTGGCGAGTCAAAATGGGTTGTGTGGACCTATTTCGGGGGCGTCATATTTGGTATCAAAGCTTAGGGATATAATCTCTGGCAGAGATCCGGGATTAGAACTAGGAAGGGAGAGACAAGTAATATCTTTCACTAGTGTATGTCCTACCTAAGCTGAATTTTGTTACTTAATTAGTTGACAAATTGTGATATGTCAGTTAACCTTTGTTTTGAAGCTATATTCTAGAATGATATCTGAAATTCAGGAGATGAGCAATGGATAAACCATGAGACAGAGGAAGTGACCTGGAAGCTAGATTTTGAAATCCTTATCTCTTCGAAATTCCAAGCACATACGTAAATTTCAGGGACGAAATTTCATAAGGAGGGGTGATTGTAAGATCCCGACTTTTATAAAATAAAAGTCTAAGTTAATTTGTGATTATTATTCTAAAACTGTAGATGTTAAATTAATAAATGGTTAAATGGACAATTAAATGGATACATGTGCTAATAAAACGGGAAGAAAATTAAAATATGTTGGATGGGCCCCAAGGGGCGGCTAAATGCTGGAAGAAATGGGGGAGGGAGGAAATTAATTAGGGGACAAGAAAAGAAAAATAAAGAAGAAGAAAAGAAGAAAGAGAAAGAGTAAATGAAGAAGAAATTAAGAAAATGTATGCTTAAAAAATCTTTGATTTATTCTTAGATTTATGTTTTTATGGACTTTACGTAAAGATAACATATTTATGTATGTATTAAATGATTTAAACTTGTATAAACATGAATCAAATGAGAGAAATCTAGAAATCAAAAGAAGAATAAAAAATCTAAATTTTTATAAAAATTAGTTTTAACTACTTGATTTTGTAAAATCTATAACTCCTTATGTATAATGAGTTAGGCGATGAGCCATATATCAAAAGAAAGCCCTAAAAGTAAGATAAACATAGAATCAATAATCACTCAAAAATTCCTTGTGGTTTTTTCGTGGTGACTGTTTGAATGAAACTAGTCTGAAGTACACATAGTCCAAAAAATCAATTTTCTTAAGCTCTATTACGTGAGTTATAATTTTTAATCCGACCATTGGATCGTTGTAATGTTTGGATAAGTTATACATATATAAGTTGAGTAGATTTTCACAAATTTTGAACCGTTAAAGATTAACGTATGATTTGTTATGAATTTTAAGAGGTGACTGATTCAGAATTTTTGTAGCAGAATTTTTCGGTAAGCCTGTTTCTCTATGTTAGATGCAGAATTTAGAAAAACATTCTTCTAAAAAGTTGTATAGAATTAAATTTCATATGGAACGGACATAAGAGCCATAATTTTCTAATAAAAGGGGTAATTATTATGAATTATTGAAGTTTCTGAATATTGGAATTAATAATTAAATTATCAGAAAAATTATTTGGGCTGAAATATTTTTTTTTTCAGAATTCTTATAATATTATCTTAGAATTCCTGTAAATTTTTGATGAATTATTGAAAAGCATAAGTAATTATTGTATTTTAAAACTATTTATAGTTAGTTTGAAAAAAGAAGAAATTCATAGAAAATTCAATATATGATGAAAAATTATGAAACTTGGTAAAAATATTATAATATTATTTTATAATTTACGGAGAGTTTTGAAAATTATTTAATAATATAAATATTTATTGTATTTTTAAACTATTTATAGTTAGTTTAAACATAGAGGAAATTCATAGAAAATTCTATGAATGGTGGAAAATTATGAAAGTTGCTAAAAAATATTATAATAATATAAGGTTAATATTGATGATGTTTAAAAGTTATAAAAGTATGTGGATTTAGTATTTCTATTTTGAAGCTATTAAATGATAGTTTTTATAAATATAAATAATTATAGAAAATTATCAGATAATCCGAAAAATGTGAAAAATATATGAAGTGAACAGTTTGTCAGGAAATATTCGTTTGTTGGGGAATATTCGTACGGCGGTGCAATCATTGGTGGACCACATAATGGAATAACTGTCATATATAGAAAGCGATAGAAATAACCTTTTTATAAAAAATAACGGCAAAGCTTTTACCGTTAAACTGTTGAAATACCCGATTATAAAAATACAGTAATACGCATGATTCCACAGTAGATCACGATATTCCATAGTAGCACACAGTATTGTATAGTGATTCATATTATTGATTTTTACGTAAGAAGTCACTCAGTCTTTCATTCAATAATTGTCACAGTAGTTATTGCACAGTAACTCATATTATTTGATATGATATAATTATATCAACTGGAAGTATTGTGAGTCTATGTTAATAATTGTGAATAATTGTTGAAAGATTGAAAATATGTAAATAATTAATGAATAAAAGGTGTTGATTAAAGATAAGTCTGATATGCAGATTTTTGTTCTTTTTTTTTTACAAAAGTAAGTCTGGCATGATTTGCCGACACTCTACTTTTTCTAAAGTAGTATGGACTACAACTATATTATTGAACAATTTTTATTAAAACATTTACAATTGGGTTTAATTTTCTCTATGGGACCATAAATTCCACTACCATTATTTTATGCAGCTCATAGTGTTATTTTGTCAAAGCTTGTGTGCTAATTGTTTCCTCTGTTTTCAATATAAATAGGTTTCTCGGATGAGAAACTAAAGACACACCATCAGTACACTAAAAATATAAAATTCTTTTACTACAATATTGGAAGTATAATATTGTTAGTATTTATGTTGAGTGTAAGGTTACTCCAAGTGTAGATAAAGAATACAAGCATTGTTTAAGTTAATCAATTTTACATAAAACAGAATCAAGTCACATGTTAAGGTAAGGGGTATCATTTTTTTATGGTAAAGGGATATCATTTTCTTTCATATTCCATATTATTGTAAGATATTATTATTCGTTTCTTTAGCTTATCATTAAATGGTGAAAACTCCAGAAATTATTAGAATATCCTTAATAGTTTGTGCTTCATCTAATATCTTGACCTGAATCTTTCTATTCAGTTTTAAGTTATTATATTTGAGCCGGGAACTTCACATTTACTTGAACTTTATATTCTATCAGGAATTATAATAGATTTTCTGGATATTATGTTGGCAATTTGGACTCTAGACAATTAAGTTGAAAATCACTATGATTTATTTTATCTTATTATTCTGATTATTTCTATCCATTCATTATATATATCATTGTCATCATCCTCATTCTTATATTATGGTGAAATTCATATTTGGCCCGTAGTGCCAAGATTGACTGTTGATTATTGATTTTACAGTTGTGTATCTTTGGCCCATAGTGCAAAGACGGACTGTTGATTATTGGTTTTACAGTTGTATATCTTTAGCCCGTAGTGCAAAGATGGACTGCTGATTATTGGTTTTATAGTTGTATATCTTTGGCCGTAGTGTAAAGATGAATTTAATGTCATAATTATAAACATAAATTATGAATTGGTATTACCATGAGCTTTGTGTTTCAGGTAAAAATAGGTGGTGAAAGTTCTCTTTATCTTGGGTATAACGAAGAACTGTTAATTAGTGTTACAGGAATAAAATATTGATGATGGACTTTTAATTTGGAAAATATAGTAGACATTTTGTTCTATTTGACTCTTATAATGGATTGTTGATTCCGCTGTAATTATGGTTGAAAACTTTTATCATCTACCATATGTTCTAAATATCTGATTTATTACTGATGAAGGCTATTGATAAATTAATTATCTTAAGTTATGATATTCTTTATTGGGTTATTTGTGTTCACCCTTTTACTTCAAAATTCATTTCAGGTAATAAGAGGGTAACTGGGTCGATCGAGGATAACAAGTTATTATAGTGATGGTCTGTGACTGTTGATGCTTCTCAATACATTATAAAGCAACATGACAATATGTAGTTGCATTAAGGACTTAAAATGTGGGTGTTGAAGTTTATACGTCGTTTAATATTTAATTTTGGTGAACCAAATAGGATGATGCCAACTCGAATTTAGAAGCGTCAAAAAAGCACTCCATTAGAATGAGGAGGACATAAATCTTCTCATATTCTTTTGAGGACTTGAAATATTTGTTGCTATATTTTATATGGAATTGTAATAATTTAAGTATGAATATTGTCGTATTATATATGTTAAAATATTTGTATTAAAACTCACAGTATATGTGTCGTCGTATTTTTCACGACAGTTTAATTGTTGTAATAGAAAAGTTCGCGTCAGTAGTGTTATTTTTGGCGACTCAGAATGGGTTGTGTGGACCTATTTTGGGGGTGTCACAATAGCACTACTTCCAAAAAATCACTTAGGCCCAATTAACTACAACACATGCACATATTTCAAATAAATCAGGGAATTAAAAAGACACGGTAATCGTGTTTTAATGGAAGTCGGGAGTGCCTAATACCTTCCCCCCTCTTAAGCAAGCCCCGAACTCTATGAATCTCAGTTTCCAAGGCCTGTTAAATAGAGTCCAATAATTGGGCCTTCTTGCAAAATCTTTTATAAACTCGGTTGAGTTGGTACAATCATTTCACTCATACCAACTGGCAGTTCTATAAAAACCAATATTTTTAAATCGTCGACATTTCATGTTAGACTCTTTTGTCAATTTCACCCTTCCAAACCAAATTCGAGCCACATAAAAAATATAAAGGGTAAGAAATATTTAAAAGAGGAATTCCAAAAGGAAATTTTCCCCCGACGTCAACAATAATTTGTTGCCATTATTAAATAAGATTTCATAACTACTTAGATAATATAGTTTGAGACAAAAATAATAATTTGCTTCCATTATAAATATATATATATATATATATATATATATATTTTTAAATAAGATTTATTACTACTTAAAATATTATATAATTTGAAATTTTTTTCTCAAAATGATCATCTAACCTAACATGAATTTGTTACTATTTTTATTAAAATATATGTATAATTACATATTCGATTTTATTTTATTAATATTAAGTTTGTAAGACCCCGAATTTTGTGAATAAAGATTAATTTTCTCAAAATATTTTTTTTAAGTATTATGGTGTGGATTTGATATAAAATTATAGTTGTGGGTAGTATTTATAAATTTTGCAAAGTATGCAAGTTATCATAAAATATTCGACTGGTCGGGGAATATTCGTTTTAACGGGGAATATTCGTACGACGGCACAATCATTTGTGGACCCCACAACGGAATTATTGTCGGAATGAGAAAACGATAGAAATATCTTTTTATGAAAATAATGACGGAAGTTTACCGTTAAAACTGCAATAGCATAACCGTGTTAAAAATGCGATGTCTGGCGTGGTTTAAGTAGTAGCACGTATTGATTATTGATGCTTACGTAAGAAGTCACTTAGTTATACTCAATTATTGCTACAGTAATTGCTGCATCATATCTCTCATACTATTAATTCAATTATTGTCACAGTATCGTCTACATAATATTTTATATTATTAAATCAATAATTCAGACGACAAATTTATTAATATTATTATTTATAATATTGACGATGTTTAGAAGTTCTGTCAAGGAGAGGTTTGGTCACCTAATTGCACGCCAATAGGGAGAAATCTTTATTGGAAAGCCCCCTCTTTCCTGGGTACGACCTGATTGTTAATATTGTGAATTATAATAATGATGAATAAATGTTGTTAAAAATATTGAGGGAATTTTTATGAAGTATTTATTGTAAATTTTTCTTATTTTATGGACCCCCATTTACCCATTTTTTAAAAATAATCGGTAAAAAATTATTTAATATAATAAATATGGGGCCAGATGTGGGGCCCACGGGTGGAAGAAAAACTAAAAATGGTGGGAGGGGAAATGGGTTACGATAAGGAAGGAAAGTTATATATATATATATATATATATATATATATATATATATATATATATATATATGTGTGTGTGTGTGTGTGTGTGTGTGTGTGTGTGTGTGTGTGTAGAATTTGGGAAGCAGGGGGGGGGGAGGAAACCTTTAGGTAAGGGAAGGTATTATTTTTATTATTATTATCATATATATATATATATATATAATATATAATATATATATAAAGTTTTTGTTTTACTTGAATATTATATTCTTATTTTTTTTAAAAAGGACGTCTGTGAAAATTTAGAAACCAGCCCGTGAACTTCGTCTGAATATTAACTGTGCATCCGTGATTTCTAAAATTCAAATAGTATTCTCCTATAAATAGGATGCTTAGTTAGAATTGAAAATCACACCAGAATCAGAGAATTCTTCTTCTATAATATTAAGCGTATTTCTTTCGAGTTTTAGGAAGCTTTGAGTTTAGAAAATAGTGAAAGTTTTCTTCAATAATATCCCCGCTATACCAGTTGGAATACTCTTCTTTTCAAGGTAAGGGGTATTATTTATTTCATATTCAGAAGAGATATTATTTTTTTGTATTCATATGAATATTATTTTCGTTCAATATTCATAAAGAATAATAATTTCGTTCAATATTTGTAATGAATATTATTTTCGTTTAATATTCGTAAGGAATATTATTTTCGTTCAATATTCGTAAGGGATGTTATTTTTGTTCAATATTCGCTTGAAATAATATTTTCTTTCATACTCTGTAGTTTGTAAGTAATAATATTTCGTTTTCGATTTCGAATTCTATACTCGTTTTGTTAAAGTTTGGGCTTCTATACTCCATGAAATTAGTAGAATATCATTGATATTTGCGCTTCATCCAATATCTTTTCATGAAAATATTATTCTGAGCATTTGTGATAAGTTTTAACATTTTTATGTCGGAGTACTATTCCTAAATTACTATTCACGGGGTACTATTTACTCGGGTACTATTCACTCGGGGCACTATTCATGACAAAAATTGATTTCTTTTCGGTCCAAATCATTTTGATATAATATTATTTTTGAATTTTACTCCACAAAGCAGTATCATGTTGATAAGTTGGACGTTATTGAATTCTGGATAAATTAAATTATAAATCTTTAAAAATTTATCCTTTGTTTTCTTTTAATTAAATTCTTATATCATTGTCATCATCCTCATGTTTATATTATGATGAAAGTAATCTGTGGCCATAGTGCATAGATGGACTTGGTATGATTATGACCAGGGATTATTCGGTATAATCATGATCGTAATGTTACAAATGATGTGGTAAAAGTCCTTATTGGCCCGTAGTGCATTGATGGACAGTTTTTGATATGATCATGACCATGGGTTCTCTTCAGCCAAGGGTGCAAAGATGAATTATTTTATGGCGTGATCATGACCGTTGATGAAAACACGATTATCCTTGGCACGTAGTGCATGGATAATTAATGGTCGTGATACTAAAGAATATCTTTGGCCCGTAGTGTAGGGATGACTCGATGATGTGGATTATTTATTAAGTTGAGTCTCAGCAATAAAATTGATGATAAATTCTTTTTAAATCATAGAAGATAGTAGATATCATGCTCTACTGGACTCTTCTAATGGATTTCTTGTTTCGCTGCAGTTAAACTTGATGTCTATTATATTTTATCGCTTTAACATCATTGAAGGCTAACGATAATTTATTCGCATTATCTTAGTCATAATATTTCTTACTGGGCTAGTTGAGCTCACCCTTTGTTTTCATTGTTCTCTTCAGGAAATGAGAATATAGCTGGGACTAGTCGAGGAACAGAGTGACGGTCCAGATGTTTGCATTAGTAGTCCTTACTATTCTGTGAAATAGTATGACAATAAATGTATTGAGGACTTATTTTGAGTTTGAATATTGTCTAGAAGACGATATTTGTTTTAAAACTCACAGCTCATGTTGTATATTTAAGTTTGTATTTGTATTCTGTACCATGTATTTGGCGACTCAGAATGGGTCATGTATACCTATTTTGGGGGCTTCATAGTTGGTATCAAAGCTTAGAGATATGATCCCTGGCTGAGATATGAGACAAGAACTATTAGGGGAGAGACGGGGAATTCCTTCATTAGTATGACCTACCTAAGTTTATTTGTTATTTAATTGGTCGATCAGAATATAGGGATAATATGTGGTGTGTCAATTAACCCTTATTTTGTGGTAGTATTTGAAAATGAAATCTGAGAATTTTGAGAATAGTAATGGAGCGCAGGAGACCATTGAGTCACCACAGATCAATACCTAAGATAATGTGCAATAAGAAGACAATAGTCCTCAGGTAAATAACAACACCGATCAAATGAGGAAAAATGGGATGTTCAGAGGCTTTATGCAATTCATGTAACATCAGGCGAGAGCGGCTCCTGTCCAAAATACAGATGCAAACATTGACAACTCTCGGACGGTCACCGCTAAGCAGTTCAAGGAGCTAGGACCACCGGAGTTTTTGGGAAAGTTAGAACCACTTAAGGCAGAGACGTGGATAAAGCAGATCACCAAGATATTTGATGTCTTGGAATGCTCAGAGGAGAAAAAGGTTCCCTTCGCCACCTTTATATTGCGTGAAGAGGCAGATTACTGGTGGGAATCTTTAAAACGTACCCAGCCTGCCGCACTCAAGATGTTTTGGGAGAAGTTCCAAGAATTGTTCAACAACAAGTACTTTTCCAAAAGTATTCGTCACATGAAGGAGGTTTAATTCATCAAGCTGGAGAAAATTAATATGAACGTGTCGCAGTACGAGGTTAAGTTTGCCGAGTTGTCTCGGTTTGCATCCCACTTGGTAGATAATAAGGAGAGAATGACGCAAATATTTCTGCGAGGTTTGAAACCCAAAATACGTCAATACCTCATTTCTCATAAACTTTTCTTGTATTCAGATGTTGTGAATAAGGCTCAGTTATTGGAACGCAATAATGAGATAACCTAACCAAGAGAGAGCAGTCGTCTAATCGATAAGACTAATGGTAGCAGTCATCGAAGTGGTGACAACAAACGTGGAGGGAATCAATATGCCAGAAATGGTAACCACTTCGGTGGTAATCATGGATAGGATAATAGAAAAGGTGAACTAAGTGAGCATAATTTTAAGAAGAGAAGGTTCAATAATGATGGAAAGACAGCGGCACCCGTTTCCAAGGAAGAAGAATGACCACCGATCGTATGTTTCAAATGCGGACAGGAGGGACACATCCGTCCAAACTGTACGCAATAACCCAAAGCGTGTTTCAATTGCAAAAGAGAAGGTCACCTAGCTCGATTTTGTTGTGTAGTGAAGTCAAGTCCAGCTGGGATGGTGACGCCAAAGGATGTCCTAGACGAGTCAAAGCCGGTAGTTTAAGTGAGAGCGTTTGTCAAGGAACCCTAACGAAGTTATCACGGGTAAGCTAATCATAAACTCTTGCGAAGTCTATACCTTGTTAGATACCGGTTCTACCCACTCTTTTATTTCACTTAGTATTGTTCAACGTTTGAACTTGACTCCTAAAAAATTAAACTTTGACTTATCTGTTAAAACTCCATTATGAGAAGTTACCTCCACTATTTATAAATCTTGTTTGATTAAAATCGACACTTTTACGTTACCTGTCGATCTCATCTCTTTGAAAACACTTGCCTTTGATGTGATTTTAGGAATCGACTAGTTAACTATTCATCATGCTAAAATTGAATATTTTCGTAAAGTTGTTAGCTTTTATATTCCTAACCAACCTGTTATGCGAATTCAAGTAACCAAACCACTAAAGTCAATCACTGTCATATCAAGCCATAAGTAAAGAGCCCCGAGCCTTTCGCTGGTGACTTCCAAGTCTTGGAATGCATCGAAGCCAAACTTTCCATAGGGGACACCGTGAATAACGATGGCAAGTTGATATGTATCAATGTGACGTGTTATCCAAGTCTTGGATGAGAGTCACAGTTTTGAATGATATTTTTATCGTTAATAAATTTCCTAATGTATTCCCTGAAGACTTCTTAGCCTACCCAGAGCGTGAAATCAAATTTCTAAAACCCTCATATATTTTTCACCCAAAACGAACGTAACATACGCCAAAGTCGTTGGCTCGAGCTGTCGAAAGATTACAACAATACCATTCAATACCATCTTAGAAAAGCGAACGTCGTAGCTGACGCATTGAGTAGAAGATCCTATACGTTTACGAGTATGATGTTGTTAACACAAAAACCCATTTCGTACGACTTACAAAAGATGGATATAGAGTTAAAGACTCCAAGAACCTACGTGAAGATAGCGAATATACGATTAGAACCGAATTTAATCGATAAAGTTAAATCCGCTCAAGCTACAGACTCAGAGCTAATGAATGTGAAGAAGAAGGTTCAAGAGGGCGTTATTCTAGAAGCAAGAATCGACGAAGAGAGGAATCTCAACCCTCGACTTTATTGGTCTATTTGAAATCATTGATCGAGTAGGAGCTGTGGCCTATAGACTCGTCTTACCGCCAAGTATTTCGCGTGTTCATAACATTTTTTTACGTATCGATGTTACGTAAATATGTGGATGACCCGAACCACATTATTGAGTTAGAACCGGACGAAATAGCGGAAGATTTAACGTATAAAGTGGTACCTATTAAAATCTTGGATAAGAAGGAACATATTCTACGCTCTAGGGTTATACCTCAAGAGTTAGAATTTGAAATGAAATCAAGGTATTATCATCTCTTCGAACTACCAGGTACGTAAATTTCGAGAGCGAAATTTCATAAGGAGGGGAGATTGTAAGACCCTGAATTTTGTGAATAAAGATTAATTTTCTCAAAATATTTTTTTTAAGTATTATGGTGTGGATTTGATATAAAGTTATAGTTGTAGGTAGTATTTATAAATTTTGCAAAGTATTCAAGTTGTCATAAAATATTCGATTGGTCGGGGAATATTCGTTTTAACAGGGAATATTCATACGACGACACAATCATTTGTAGACCCCACAACGGAATTATTGTCGGAATGAGAAAACGACAGAAACATCTTTTTATGAAAATAACGCAGACGCTTACTGTTAAACCTGTTGAAATAACCTATTGTTAAAAATACAGATACGCTACAGCGATTGCATAGTAGCACACGATATTGATTATTGATGCTTACGTGAGAAGTCACTCAGTTATACTCAATTATTGCTACACTAATTGCTGCATCATATCTCTCATATTATTAATTTAATTATTGTCACAGTATCATCTACATAATATTTTATATTATTAAATCAATAATTGAGGCGACAAAGTTATTAATATTATTATTTATAATATTGACGATGTCTAGAAGTTCTGTCAATGAGAGGTTTGGTCACCTAATTGCGCGTCAATAAGGAGAAATTCTTATTGAAAAGCCCCCTCTTTCCTAGGAACGACCCGGTTGTTAATATTGCGAATTATAATAATAATGAATAAATGTTGTTAAAAATATTGAGGGGATTTTTATGAAGTATTTATTATAAATTTTGCTTATTTTATAGACCCCCATTTACTCATTTTTTAAAATAATTGGTAGAAAATTATTTAATATAATAAATGTGGGGCCACATGTGGGGCCCACGGGTGGAAGAAAAACTAAAAATGGGGGGGGGGGGAGGAATGGGTTACGTATAAGGAAGGTAAGTTATATATATATATATATATATATATATATAATTTGGAAAACGGGGGTGGGGGGAGGAAACCTTCAAGTAAGGGAAGGTATTATTTTTATTATTATTATAATATATATATTATAATAAGTTTTGTTTTTTATGCAAAAATAGAATATATTATATTATATTTAAAGTTTTTGTTTTACTTGAATATTTTATTCTTATTTTAAAAAAAAGGACGTCTGTGAAAATTTAGAAACCAGCCCGTGAACTTCGTCCGAATATTAACTGTGTGTCCGTGATTTCTAAAATTCAAATAGTATCCTTTCCATTCTCCTATAAATAGGATGCTTAGTTAGAATTAAAAATCACACTAGAATCAGAGAATTCTTCTTCTATAATATTGAGCGTATTTCTTTCGAGTTTTAGAAAGTTTTGAGTTTAGAAAATAGTGAAAGTTTTCTTTCAGAATATCCTCGTTATACCAGTTGGAATACTCTTCTTTTCAAGATAATGGGTATTATTTATTTCATATTCAGAAGTGATATTATTTTTTGTATTCGTATGAATATTATTTTCGTTCAATATTCATAAAGAATATTAATTTCGTTCAATATTCGTAATGAATATTATATTCGTTTAATACTCGTAAGGAATATTATTTTCGTTTAATATTCATAAGGAATATTATTTTCATTCAATATTCATAAGGGATGTTATTTTTGTTTAATATTCGCTTAAAATAATATTTTTTTTCATACTCTGTAGTATGTAAGTAATATTATTTCGTTTCAGATTTCAAATTCTATACTCCATGAAATTCGTAGAATATCCTTGATATTTGCGCTTCATTCATTATCTTTTCATAGAAATATTATTTTAAGCATTTGTGATAAATTTTAACATTTTCATGTCAGAGTACTATTCATGGGGTACTATTCACTTAGGTACTATTCACCTGGGGCACTATTCATGACAAAAATTAATTTTTTTTCGGTCCAAATTATTTTTGATATAATATTATTTTTGAATTTTACTCCACAAAGCAGTATCATGTTGATAATTTGGACGTTTTTGAATTCTGGATAAATTAAATTATAAATATTTAAAAATTTATCCTTTGTTTTCTTTTAATTGAATTCTTATATCATTGTCATCATCCTCATGTTTATATTATGATGAAAGTAATCTGTGGCCATAGTGCATAGAGGGACTTGGTATGATTATGACCAGGGATTATTCAATATAATCATGACCGTAATGTTACAAATAATGTGGTAAAAGTTGTAAGACCCCAGCTTTTTATAAATAATATTGAATTTTCCTCCAATTATTATTTTGAAATAATAAGGTGTTAATTTGATATAATATTTTAGCTATGGGTGAAATGTGCAAATTTTATAAAATAAGTAAGTGATTATAAAATAATCATTGTTGTCGGAGAATATTCGTTTGGTCGTGGAATATTCTTCTTATCGGGAATATCCGTACGACGATGCAGTCATTTGTGGGCCCCATAACGGAATAACTGTCGGATGAAGAAAATGACAAAGTATGAGTTTTTATGAATAACGACGTAATTGTTACCATTAACACAGTTGGGTTACCTGGTGGTTAAAATACAGTAATATGCGTGGTTACACAGTAGTACACGGTATTGCACAGTATTGTTAAATTATTGATTCGTAAGTAAGAAGGCACTACTCAATAATTGTTACAGTAGTTACTGTTCAATATTTTATTTTATTGATTCAATAATTGTTGCGTTGATAGTTTATATTATTGTTGTTTCAATAATTGTCATTGCACAGTATTTTCTATTATCATATCAATAATTCATATTATTTGAATAATATTATTAGATAGTGTGACACCCCCAAAATAGGTATACATCACCCATCTTAAGTCGCCAAATACATGGTACAAAATTCAAATACAAACTAATAATACAGCAGTCGTGTAAAATACGACAAACATATGCTGTGAGTTTAAATACAAATATTGTCTTCTAGACAATATCCACTCTCGAATAAAGTCCTCATTACATTTATTGTCACACTATTTAATGTAATAGTGAGGACTACTAGCTAATACTATCATCCCAACCATCACTCCATTCCCGATTCATCCCAGCTACGCTCTCATTTCACGAATAGAATAAAGAAAAGAAAGGGTGAGCTCAACTAGCCCAAGAAGAAATATTATGACTAACATAATGCGTAATAAATTATCATTAGTCTTCAACAATGTTAAACTGATAAAATACAATAGACATCAAGTTTAACTGCAGCGGAACAAGCAATCCATTAAAAAAGTCAAGTAGAGAATAAAATCTACTATCTTTTATGATTTAAAAAGTTTTTCATCACTTTTATCGCTGAGACTCAGCTTAATAAATAATCCACATCATCCCTGAACTACGGCCAAGGATATTCTTTAGGGTCACGACCAATAATTCCATGCACTATGGGCCAAGGATATTTGTGTATCCATCAATGGTCATGATCATGCCAACAACTGTCCAACAATGCACTACGGGCCAATGAGGACTTTATCACATCTTTTGTAACATTACGGTCATGATTACACCGAATAATCCCTGGTCATAATCATACCAAGTCCATCTATGCACTACAGGTCACAGATGACTTTTAAAAAAAATATATATAAACATGAGGATGATGACGATGATATAAGAATTCAATTAAATAAGTTCACAAATTAATTTATTCAGGAACTAATAATGTCCAAATTGTCAAAATGATACTGCTTTGTAGAGTAAAATTCAAGTATGCTCAAAAGAATATTTCCATAAAAAATACTGGATGAAGCGCAAATATCAAGGATATTCCACTAATTTCATGGAGTATAGAAGTCAAAATTTTAACCAACTGAGTATAATAACGAATGGAATAACAAAAGAAATCACCATGCATGCTGTACTTTGCATAGCTAGGTTATTCCAACAGAATAATAATAACGGAACCAGGTTAGGTGAAATTCACATCAAAAGGATGTTCCAACAGAATAATAATTGCGAAATAATAAATAATGGAACCCGATATTCCAATAGAATAATAAAAAGCATTTTAACCAGTCCGATATTCCACATGCATGAATAATAAAGACGAAATAATAAATATTGGAACTGTGTCCGTGTAAAAACACACGGAATGTGATATTCCAATGTAATAATAAAGACGGAATAATAAATAATGGAAAACACACAAATCCTGTGTTCCACATGTAATAATAATATTCCAACGGAATAATAAAGACAGAATAATAGAAGAAATGTCACCAAGTATAGGGTAACTCCATGCATACAAAGTTATTCCAATAGAACAATAAAAAATGGAATAACAGAAGTTTTCTTCATGAATAAGAAAGAATAACACCCCTTACCGTAAAATAAACTTGATATCAGACTAGTGAGGTAATAGAAAACTCTTCTTCTTTCTCTCTATAATTTTCTCTCTCTAGAGTTCAGTGAATTCGTAAGAAAATAATGAAGGAATGAGCTTCTATTTATAGGAGAATTGAAGGTGTACTATTAAGAAACGGACGCAACATTTATTTTTTAAAAAATCACAGACGGAACATCACAGCAACATATCAGTATACATTTTTCAAAGAGTTGTCCAATGAATGTCTAGGTTTGAAAATCATCCCACAATCTGCCAAACAAAGCTACCAAATGTCAAGGCCCCAACCAATCAGAATAAAGGAGAAAGATTATAAAACATATCTAGATATATAATCAACACATATTGTAAACCTAAATATATATATAATAATAATAATTGCTCTCTCTCTCCCCACGTGAACACAAATTTTCCTCCACCCACTTTGTCAACTTGACAACTTTATACATACATATATATATATATATATATATATATATATATATATATATATATATAAATACCTATCTTATATATATAACTCTAATATATATATAAGTAATAAAATGTAACTAAGATGACTTCTCACGTAAGCATTAATAATCAATACTGTAATGCTACTATGCAACCACACGTATTCATTGTTTTTTACTACCGAGTAGTTCAACAAGATTAACGATAAAACTTCCGCCATTATTTTCAATAAAATATTTTTTTGTCGCTTTCTCAATCCGATAATAATTTCATGTAGTGGGGTCCACTAATGATTGTACTCGCATTTGGATATTCCCCTAACAAAAGAATATTTCCCGACCAATCGAATATAATATGACAACTTGCATACTTTGCAAAATTTGTAAATATTACCCACAACTATAACATTATATCAAATTCATTCCATAATATTCAAAAATGATATTTATAGAAAATTCATTTTTATTCATAAAAGTTGGGGTCTTACAATCTCCCCTTCTTATGAAATTTCGCCCTCAAAATTAGGGTACATACCTGGTATGTCGAAGAGGTAAGGATACCTTGACTTCATTTCAGATTCTAACTCCTAGGTCATTTCCTCAACATCGTGGTTTCTCCACAAAACTTTGACTTGAGGTATAACATTGCAGCGTAAAATATGTTCCTTCTTATCCAAGATTTGAACATGAACCTCTTCATACGTTAAATCTTCCGCTATTTCGTCCGGTTCCAACTCAATAATGTGGTTCGGGTCTTCCACATATTTATGTAACATGGATATGTGAAAAACGTTATGAACACGAGACATACTTGGCGGTAAAGCGAGTCTATAGGCCACGCCCTACTCGATCGAGGATTAAAATGGGCCAATGAATCGAGGATTGAGCTTTCTCTCTTTCCAAATCTCGTAAATTCCTTTCCATGGAGCAACACGTAACAACACATGATCTCCTATATCGAATTCCACGTCCTTTCGATGAAGATCAGCATAACTCTTTTGTCGATCTTGTGAAGTTTTTATACGTTGTCGGATCGTTTGAATCTTTTCCGTAGTCATACATACCAACTCATGTCCCAACAACGTTGCTTCACTCACCTCATCCCAGTATACTGGAGAATGACACTTTCTTCCATACAACGCCTCGAATGGAGCCATGCCAATACTTGCTTGATAACTGTTATTGTAGGAAAACTCCACCAATGGTAAGAACTTATCCCAACTTCCCTTGAAGTCAAGGACACAGAGTCTTAATAAATCCTCCAGAGTTTGAATAGTCCTCTCTGATTGTCCGTCTATCTGAGGATGATATGCCGAACTAAATCGTAAATCTGTGCCCATAGCTTTTTGCAAACTAACCCAAAATCATGAAGTAAATCTTGGGTCTCGATCAGAAACTATGGATACTAGCATACCATGTAGTCTTACAATCTCGTTTATGTACATACGAGCAAGATGTTCAAGCGTATAAGTTTCTCGTATTGGTAAGAAATGAGCAGACTTTGTAAATCTACCAACAATGACCCAAATTGCATCTATGCCTTGAGAAACCTTGGGAAGACCAGTAATGAAATCCATGGTAATGTGCTCCCACTTCCATTCTGGAATTTCAAGTGGTTACAATAGACCTTTTGGTACTTGATGCTCCGCCCTGACTCGTTGACAAGTTAGACACCTTGAGATAAACAGCGCTATCTCTCTCTTTATATTGTTCCACAAAAATGTATGACGAAGATCACGATACATTTTGGTACTCCCAAGATGGATTGCAAACGGTGTGTTGTGCGCCTCCATCATGATTTTATACTTTAACTCAGGATCGTTAGGAACACAAAATCTGGAGTTGACTCGAAGTATTCCTTCATCATCGATTCTTGCTTCCGGCATAGCTCCTTCTTGCACCTTCTTCCTCATACGCATCAGCTCCAGGTCTGTAGTTTGAGCAGCTTTAACTTTATCAATTAAAGTCGGTTTTACTCGTATATTTGCCATCATCACGTGGGTCTCTGGAGTCTTTATCTCTATCTCCATCCTTTGCAAGTCATACAAAATGGTCCTTTGCGTTGACAATATCGCACTTGTACCCGCATATGATCTTCTACTCAATGCGTCAGCTACCACGTTCGCTTTTCCAGAATGGTATTGGATGGTATGATCATAATCTTTCAATAGTTCAAGCCAACGTTGTTGTCGCATGTTGAGTTCCTTTTGAGTGAAGAAATATTTGAGGCTTTTATGATCCGTAAATATCTCCACTTTCTCCCCATACAAGTAATGCCTCCAAATCTTTAGTGCGAAGACAACATCTGCCAACTCTAGATCATGAGTAGGATAATTCCTCTCATATTCTTTGAGTTGTCGTGAGGCATAGGCTATGACTTTCCCATGTTGCATGAGAACACATCCTAACCCTTTGCCCGAAGCATCACTGTAGATGACAAATCCCTCCGAACCAGATGGTATTGTCAGAACAGGTGCTGAAATGAGTCTTCTCTTGAGTTTTTGAAAACTTTTCTCACATTCCTCTCTCCAACCAAACTTTGTATCTTTCCGAGTCAGCTGAGTTAGTGGAGTAGCGATTCGAGAAAATCATTCCACGAATCTCCGATAATTACCAGCTAAACCGAGAAAGCTACGTACTTCGATCACTGATTTAGGTTGCTCCCAGCTTTGAATAGCTTCAATCTTTGCTGGGTTAACAGATATTCTATGACTTGATACCACGTGCCCCAGGAATGCTACTTCCTCAAGCCAGAACTCGTATTTCTTCAACTTGGCATAAAGCTTAAATTCACGAAGCTTTTGGAGTATCAGCCTCAAGTGTTGGTCATGATCTTCATGGGTTTTGGAATATATGAGGATGTCATCAATAAAGACAACCATAAAGTGATCCAAATATTCCTTGAATACTGAGTTCATCATATCCATGAAGGCAGCAGGAGCATTAGTCAATCCAAAAGACATGACTAGGAATTCATAATGCCCGTACCGAGTTCTAAAAGTCGTCTTTGGAATGTCATCGGTTCTAATCTTCAACTGGTGATATCCAGAACGAAGATCAATTTTTTAAAAGAATTTGGCTCCTTGCAACCGGTCAAACAGGTCATCAATACGTGGCAATGAGTACCTATTTTTGATGGTGACATGATTCAACTCCCGATAATCAATACAAAGTCGCATACTCCCATCTTTCTTCTTCACGAATAGAACAGGAGCACCCCAAGGAGAAGTACTAGGACGAATAAAGCCAATGTCTAACAATTCCTGCAGTTGGGTCTTTAACTCCTGAAGTTCAATAGGAGCCATTCGATATGGGGCTTTGGAAATGGGTTTTGTACCGGGTTCAAGATCGATATAAAATTCAATTTCACGCCTGGGGTAGGCCAGAAGTTCTTCAAGAATACGTCAGAAATTCATTAACAATAGAAATATCATTCAAAATTGACGTATTTTTGTTTAGATCCGTGACATGAGCTAAGAAAGCTTGACATCAATTTTTCAATAAACGAATAGCTTTATGGCTTGAAATAACAGTGATTGATTTTAATGGTTTGGTTGCTTGAATTCGCATAATAGGTTGATTAGGAATATGAAAGCTAACAACCTTACGAAAACAATCAATTTTTGCATGATGAGTTGTTAACTAATCAATCCCTAGAATCACATCAAATGCAAGTATTTTCAAAGAAATAAGATCGACAGGTAATGTGCGGGTGCCGATTTGAACTAAACAAGACTTATAAACCGTGGATGTAATGAAGGTTTCTCCCAACGGAGTTTCAACGGAAAAGTCAAAGTCTAATCTCTCCGGAGTCAAATTTAAACGTTGAGCGCAAGTAGGAGAAATGAAAGAGTGGGTAGAACCAGTATCAAATAAAGTATAAACTTCGCTAGAGTTTATGATTATCTTACCCATAATGACCTCGTTCGTCGTCCTTGCTTTCGGGAGGTTACAACAAACGCTCTCCTCACTCTACCGGCTTTGATTTTTCTCGGACGGCCTTTTGTGCCTCCATCCCACCGGACTTGTCTTCGCGCAGCACGACAAAATTAGGCCAGTGACCTTCTCTTCCACAGCTTGTAACATGCCTTGGATGGCATCGCACGCTTGGGACCGATGTGTCCTTCTCCTCCACACTTGAAGAAGCATATGATAGGTGGTCGTTTTCCTTCCTTAACGACAAAAAGTTGATCTTGACGCCTTTCCATCATTCATTGAATCTCCTCTTCTTGAAATGTCCGTTTTATTGTTTTGGCCATGATTTCCACCAAGTGGTTATCATTTCTCGCATGTTGATTCCTCCACGCTTATTGTCACCGCTTGATGATCAAGTATCACCGGTATTATCATTTTGCTTTACCGCTTCTTTTGGTTGGGTTGACTCATTATCACGCTCCAATAATCGAGCCCTATTAACAACATCTAAATACAAACACGCTTTATGAGAGATAAGATATTGGCGTATCTCGTGTTTTAAACCTCTTAAAAACATTCGTGTCATTCTCTCCTCATTATCGACCAAAATGGGATGCAAACCGACAACTCAACAAACTAGGCTTCAGATCGCGACGATACTGGCCATGTTGTTTTGTCCCACTTGATGAACTCTACCTCTTTCATGTGATGAATACTTTCGGAAAGTACTTGTCGTTGAAACAGCTTCTTGAACTTCTCCCAAGACATCTTCAAGGCGGCAGTTTGAGTACGCTTTTATAGATTCCCACCAAGAATCGCCTCTGCAAGAACATGAAGGTGCAAAGGGAACCTTTTGCTCCTCGAAGCATCCTAAGACATCAAATATCTTGTTGATCTCGCTTAATCCACGCCTCCGCTTTTAAGTGGTTTTGGATCTCCAAAAACTCCAAAGTGGTCCCAGTTCCTTAAATCGCTTGCGGTGATCGTCCGAGAGTTGCCAAAGTGATTCCACCTCGCATTTTGGATGAGCCGCTCTCGCTTTGATGTTGCATGAATTGTATGAAGCCTCAGAACATTCCATCGTTCATCATTTGGTCAGCGTTGTTGTTTGCCTGAGGATTATCGCCTTCCTGATGCACATTATCCTGACTATTGATCTGTGGAGACTCAACGGTCTCCTGTGCTCCATTGATGTTTTCAACATTCTCGGATGCCATTTTCAAATACTGCCACAAAACAAGAGTTAAAACATATCACATATTATCCTTATACTTTGACCGACCAATTAAATACCAAATAAACTTAGTTAGGTCATACTAGTGAAAGAATTCTCCGTCTCTCCCCTCCTAGTTCTTGTCTCACATCTTAGCCAGGGATCATATCCCTAAGCTTTGATACCAACTATGACGCCCCCAAAATAGGTATACATCACCCATCTTGAGTCACCAAATACATGGTACAAAATTCAAATACAAACTAATAATACAGCAGTCGTGTAAAATACGACAAACATATGCTGTGAGTTTAAATACAAATATTGTCTTCTAGACAATATCCACTCTCAGAATAAGTCCTTATTACATTTATTGTCACACTATTTAATGTAATAGTGAGGACTACTAGCTAATACTATCATCCCACCATCACTCCATTTCCCGACTCGTCCCAAATACGCTTCTCATTTCACAAGAGAACAAAGAAAGAAAGGGTGAGCTCAACTAGCCCAATAAGAAATATTATGACTAAGATAATGCGAATAAATTATCATTAGTCTTCAACAATGTTAAACTAATAAAATACAATAGACATCAAGTTTAATCACAATGAACAAGCAATCCATTAAAAGAGTCAAGTAGAGAATAAAATCTACTATCTTTTATGATTTAAAAGGTTTTTCATCACTTTTATCACGAGACTCACCTAAATAAATAATCCACATCATCCCCGCACTACTACCAAGGATATTCTTTAGGGTCACGACCACAAATTCCATGCACTACGGGCCAAGGATATTTGTGTATTCATCAATAGTTATGTTCATGCCAACAACTATCCAACAATGCACTATGGGCCAATGATGACTTTTATCGCATCTTTTGTAACATCACGGTCATGATTACACCGAATAATCCCTGGTCATAATCATACCAAGTCCATCTATGCACTACAGGCCACAGATGACTTTCAAAAAAAAAAATATAAACATGAGGTTGATGACGATGATATAATAATTCAATTAAATAAGTTCACGAATTAATTTATTCAGGAACTAATAACGTCCAAATTGTCAACATGATACTACTTTGTAGAGTAAAATTCAAGAATTCTCAGAAGAATATTTCCATGAAAAATACTGGATGAAGCGCAAATATCAAGGATATTCCACTAATTTCATGGAGTATAGAAGTCAAAATTTTAACCAACTGAGTATAATAACGAATGGAATAACAAAAGAAATCACCATGCATGCGGTGCTTTGCATGATGTACATGTTATTCCAATGTAATAATAATGTAACCAAGTCGTGAAATTCACAATCGTATGTTCCAACAGAATAATAAGTGCGGAATAATAAATAATGGAATCGTGAAATTCAAAACGCATGCATGTGATATTCCAAGAATAATAAAGAAGAATAATAAATAATGGAATCGTGTTCCGTAAAACACATGCATGTGATATTCCAACAGAGTAATAAAGACGGAATAATAAATAATGGAACCAGTCCGTGTAAAACACACATGCATGTGATATTCCAAATGTAATAATAAAGACAAAATAATAGAAGAATGTCACCATGTATAGGGTAACCCACAGATACAAAGTTATTCCAATGTAACATAAAGAATGGAATAACAGAAGTTCTCTTCATGAATAAGAAAGAATAACACCCCTTACCGTAAAATAAACTTGATATCAGACTAGTGAAGTAACAGAAAACTCTTATTCTTTCTCTCTATAATTTTCTCTCTCTAGAGTTCAGTGAATTCGTAAGAAAATAATGAAGGAATGAGCTTCTATTTATAGGAGAATTGAAGGTGTACTGTTAAGAAATGGACGCAACATTTATTTTTTTAAAAATCACATATGGAACATCACAACAACATATCAGTATTCATTTTTCAAAGAGTTGTCCAATGAATGTCTAGGTTTAAAAATCATCCCACAATCTGCCAAACAAAGCTACCAAATGTAAAGGCCCCAACCAATCAGAATAAAGGAGAAAGATTATAAAACATATCTATATATATAATCAACACATGTTGTAAACCTAAATATATATATATATATAATAATAATTGCTTTCTCTCCCACGTGAACACAAATTTTCCTCCACCCACTTTGTCAACTTGACAACTTTATACATATATATATATATATATATATATATATATATATATATATATACTTATCTTATATATATAACTCTAATATACATATAAGTAATAAAACAAAACTTAGATGACTTCTCACGTAAGAATTAATAATCAATACCGTGTGCTACTATGCAACCACATGTATTACTGTACTTTTACTACCGAGTAGTTCAACAGTATTAATGATAAAACTTCCGCCGTTATTTTCAATAAAATATTTTTGTCGTTTTCTCAATCCGGCAATAATTCTGTAGTGGGATCCACTAATGATTGTACCGTCGTACGGATATTACCTGACAAAAAGAATATTTCCCGACTAATCGAATATAATATGACAACTTGCATACTTTGCAAAATTTGTAAATATTACCCACAGCTGTAACATTATATCAAATTCATTCCATAATATTCAAAAATGATAGTTATAGAAAATTCATTTTTATTCATAAAAGTTGGGGTCTTACAGATAACATTATTGGCAATGTCTAGAAAGTTCTGTCAAGGAGAGGTTTGGTCACCTAATTGCGCGCCAGTAGCAATCCTTATTGGAAAGCCCCCTCTTTCCTAGGAACGGCCTGGTTGTCATAATTATGATTCTGTAATATTATTTGTGAATAATTAATTATTGATTCATATGATAAGAAAATATTCATTTGATGTGGATAAAAATGATGGATTTATTTATGTGGTTATAAATGAAGGAATTAATAATGAGGTATTTTATCAGTATTTTGTCGGATTGGAGGTATTAAAAACTCAAATCGGTGTTCTTAAAGCTTTATTGTGTGGGTTATAATTTTAATCCGACCGTTGGATCGTTGTGATTTTTGGATATGTTATACATATATGAGTTGAGTATATGTCCACAAATTTTGAACTGTTGAAAATTAACGCATGATTTGTTATGAATTTTAAAAGGTGTTGAAATGGTGTTTAAAATCATCCGTTTGTGGATTTCGGATATTTTCGATCTGGAATTTGGAAAAACTTTCTTCTGCAAAGTTGTAGAGAATTTGATTTCGTGTGGAGTGGACATCAAATTCGTATTTTTCTGATAAATGGGCTATTTTCTATGAATTGTTGAAGTTTCGGTAAATAAAATGATTTTTATTAAAAATGGGGTGGGACCCACTTTGGTTGGTGTTAATAACATGTGGGCTGCTGAAATTTTCAGAATTGAGGGGCTTGCGATTTTCAAAGAGCATGCGTAGAGAATTTGTTAATTAAATAATATTATTTTATTATTTAGTCTCCTATGGCGTTCTAGCATTTTCCTATAAATAGACGCTTAGGTTAGAATTGAAAATCACACTAGAAATAAGTTTTCTTTCTCTCTAGATTATCGAGCGTATTTTTGTGAGTATTTTGATACTTTGAGAGTTGTTGTTCGGTACAAGTTTCCTTCGGCTTTCTATCCGATATTCCGATCAGAAGTACCGTTATTTTGAGGTAAGGGATGTTATTTTCTTCTTAAATGATATTATTTTCTTCAATATCATTATGCCGAAATATTGGTGAACTTTTTAATCAAATTTGAAACTTTTTGTGTCGGGGTTACTATTCACGTATACGGCACTATTGACGTGTATGACACTATTCACGAATACGACACTATTCACCGAAAAATAAAAATTTTCCTTTTTATCCAAGATGTCTATTTTGGCTACTATTTTTGATTGTATCCATGTTTTGGTCGTTATTTTTAAATTCTGCTACAAAATTGGTTATTATGAAGTACTACTGATCTTGGATATACTGTAACATGAATCCCTAATACTTGTCCTTTTGTCTCACTGGATTCGTTCTCTAAAATGTTTTTCATCATCCTCAGTCCTTAATGAACAGGTGTTGAGATGAACATGACCAACTGGTGATACAAATGAATATCTTTGGCCTGTAGTGCAAAGATGAATATTTGATTAAAGATGTATATTGATTGTTGTTACAGGGATGAAATATTGATGATGGACTTTTAAATCTTAGAAGATAGTAGAACTCATTCTCTACTTGACTCTTCTAATGGATTGTTGTTTCCGCTACAGAATATTGATCTAAAACTTGTTGTCTATTATATTCTATCAAATTTTTCCCTTTTGAGGATTAATGATACTTTTTTGTATATTATCTTAGTCATAATATTCTTTACTGGGCTAGTTGAGCTCACCCTTTTCCTTTTTGTTCCATTTTTCTTCTCAGGAGGTGAGAACATAGCAGGATCTAGTCGGGGTATGGAGTGATGGTTCTAGAAAGTTGTTGTAGTAGTCCTCACTATTTTTGCAAAATAGTGTATGAATAATTCTAATGAGGACTTATTTGAGTGTGGATATTGTCTAGAAGACAATATTTGTATTTAAACTCACAGTATGTGTTGTCGTATTTTGCACGACAATTGTATTATTGAAGTTGTAGTTTGCTTTCTGTACCATGTATTTGGCGACTTAGAATGGGTGTTGTATACCTATTTTGGGGGCTTCCCAGTTGGTATCAAAGCTTAGGGATATGGTCTCTGGCGGAGATCGGGGAATAGAACTAGGAGGGGAGAGATGAGTAAATCCTTCGCTAGTGTGTCCTATCTAAGCTTATTTGTTGGTTGATCATAATATAGGAATATTATGTGATATGTTAATTTGTTTAATTAACCCTTGTTTTATGGTAGTATTTAAGAATGTCTGCTGAGAACGTTAACAATGGAGTGTATGAGAATATGGAACAACCTTTAGTCACAAACCAAGAGAACCTGCAACAGGAAGACAATATTCCTCCTGTAAATAACACTACCGAGCAAACAATGAATGATGGAATGTTTAGGAGCTTTTTGCAGTTCATGCAAAATCAGATGAGGGAGACTCGTGTACAAAATACGGGTGGAAATGATAGCAACGCGCGGTTTGTCACGGCCAAGCAGTTCAAAGAATTGGGACCACCAGAATTCTTTGGAAAGCCGGATCCGATCAAGGCAGAAACGTGGGTGAAGCAAATTACCAAGATATTCGATGTCTTGGGATGCACGGAGGAACAGAAGGTTCCATTTGTCACCTTTATGTTCCGTGGTGAAGTAGATTACTGGTGGGAATCTGTGAAGCGTACCGAGCCAGCCGCACTCAACATGTCTTGGGAAAGATTTCAGAAACTGTTCAATGACAAGTACTTTCCTGAAAGTATTCGTCATATGAAGGAGGTAGAGTTTATTATACTGGAACAAAACAACATGACGGTGTCTCAGTACGAGGCGAAGTTCGCAGAGTTATCCAGGTTTGTACCTCATTTGGTAGAGAATGAGGAACGAATGACGCGGATGTTTCTGAGAGGTCTAAAACTCGAGATTCGTCAATACCTTATCTCTCATAAATTTTCTCTGTATTCAGATGTTGTCAACAGGGCTCAGAGAATATAGCTGGGACTAGTCGGGGAACGGAGTGACGGTCCAGATGTTTGCATTAGTAGTCCTCACTATTCTGTGAAATAGTGTGATAATAAATGTATTGAGGACTTATTTTGAGTTTGAATATTGTCTAGAAGACGATTTTGTATTAAAACTCATAGCTCATGTTGTATATTTAAGTTTGTATTTGTATTCTATACCATGTATTTGGCGACTCAGAATGGGTGATGGATACCTATTTTAGGAGCGTCACAAAGTTCTTATTTTTAAATTCCATATGTAAAGAGAAACACAATTATGAACACCATTTTCAACTAAATTAAAGTTGAAATAGAATTTAGAAGGCAGGTAGAACACCAAACTTTGACAATCACTAGGGATAAAAATAAATAATTAAAAGCATGGAACAAAGACTTTTATGGAATTAATACTCAGTCTTTCTCCTACTCACTTGAGTGCAATCTTTTAACTGATCACATGTAGAATTAAAGTGTGTGTGTGTGTATATATATATATATCAACGTCGTGATTTTTATTTGTCCCTTTTCGTTACTTGTTCTTTGGTGTTCTCATGTTAATGTGTGATTTGTTTGAAAAAATAAGTGAAAAAGGTCCGACATGTGTAATGTCGACGATTTGTCTTCAAGAGTCGCCAGTTGGTGTTTTTAACTAGTTGCACCAATGCAACCAAAAAGTTTTGCATATTGACCCAGTGATGTGACACTGCTAAACGGGTCTGTGAAACCGAGATTCATTTGGGTTCGGGGGCTTGATTATGCGGAGGGAAGGTGTTAGGCACCCCAGACATCCGTGTGTTGCTACTGGTGACCGCCACTTTTCAAGAAACTCATATATGAATGTGTGTGTGTGTGTGTGTGGATCAATGTGCAATTATTTGAAAGTAGTGCGAGGCCTCGTTCGCACCTATATACAAAGGGTTTGAATTTATAGAAAAATTCAGTTTTAAGCAAGATATAGCAATGAAGTTTTGTAAAAGAGGTTTTTCAAACCATGTGCTCAATAGGAATTGAGACCTTTTCATACTTCCATTTTATTATTAGATATTCGGCTTGTTTGCTTTTATTTTTGAGATGTGAAGCAACTTTGAGAAAATAATATACAGTAGTGTCGAACTCCTCATGGGCATGACAGCCATCCAAGCAAATTCAGACACCGTAAATAATGTACAAGCTGCTTACAGCTGAAAAATGTCCATGACGGGAACCAAATCTAGATTTAGTGGACTGAATCTGTGATCACATGATTCCTAGGCTCACATGATACCGCAGTTTGTATGAAAAACAGTAAGCAATTATATATATAAAAGCTGTAAATATATATACAGACATGATCAAGCACCACGAAGAAACTCCATGGGGGATCAGAAATGTAAATATATAAAAGCGGTAAATATATATATATATATATATATGGACATGATCAACCACCACGAAGCAACTCCATGGGGGATCAGAAAAGTAAATAAAGCAGTAAATGCGATCAACCGCCACAAAATAAACTCTAGGCGGGACTAAATGTAAATAAAGTAGTAAAAGGCCTCGAAGTAAACTCCAGGCCTGACAAAAATGTAAATATATATATATATAAGCAAGTAAACGCTCCAGACATAAGTCTAGGCTCAATCGAGGCATAACTCGATAATGTTAGTCCATATATAAATATATACATATATATAAGTATATATATACAGACAGAAATGAAAACTGTGGACTGAAGTCCGGGAAAACGCACACAACATGACTCTCAATGTGTAGAATAGTGTTTGCAAAGATGAAGAGAAAGGCTTTATCGAGTGTGAGAAGGCTTACAGTGGGCTGCCAATATAGACTCCTATGACTCTATATGGATAAACACTCAACTCCCGCTGGTAAATGTATAGCTATATGTGAGCTAACAGGTGTTTAAAAAGAGCAAGCACTTAATGTGGGTGTGTACAGAGCAAATTTGACAGGGCTTCCTCGCCTTTTTTACTTTTTTGAATGGCCACCCTAAGCCCTCTATTTATAGAGGAGGGAGCCAGAGTATACTACTGCTGCAACCCTAATGCACTGTGGTCGCCTGCCAAAGTGCCCCAAGTTTCTGAGTTAAGTCTGTTGTTCAAAGTGCGTGCACTGCAGCAATCGTAATTTTGCTTGAACTTGCAGAACTTCAATCCGAGCATCCAAACAAGGTATATAAGACCTTCTTCGGGCTGCTTGTGTCGAGAGTTATGCAATGACATGGATTAGAGGTTGTACGAAGTCAGGAAAAGGGGACCATGCCCATGGTCTTCAAGCTTCAAATTCTATCCAGTGTGCTACCACGCGTAATAGTCACTCGGGATTGGAACTCTTTGGTTCTTGTAGGGCATTGTTGTATGTATGTATGTATGAAGCGTTGAGACGACACGCAGGTGTTGAAACAGCAAGATGATGTTTAACTCCTCACCGGGGTTATCCCCGGTTTGAGTTGAAAGTAGATGTTGCTCAGGGTTACATCTGAGATTGGACTACTGCAATTGATTGAATGCCGCAAGGTCATCTGTAAGAGTGCCTGTTTGCCTGGTGTTAGCTCCGGGTCTGAGGTATGAGTGCCTCGACAGGAGGTCTGAGATTGAAGCTGATTGCATACATTTGAAACAAGCATTTTCAGAGTTATCGCCGAAACTGCAACAGCATTCCTTGGTGTTATCGCCAAGGACGAAACTCAGGGTTATCTCCGAGGTTGGAAATGATCCTTTCGGTGTGTGTTTAGAGGTTGGAAATGAGGTTCCCGGTGTGTGTTCCGAGGCTTTAAAACTGAACTTCCGATAGTATCCGGAATGGATGTGAGCTGTCTTCCAGGGTTATCTCCGAAAGATGCCCCTCTTTATCATATTCATGCAATGCAAGGCATGGATAGGATAAAGAATCCTAGACACTTGAAATGCAACAAGATAAACATGATGCCATGTGCAGCAACATGATGCAAATGTATGATGCATGATGAGAATAATTGCTAGTTAATCCTGTTGGGATGACAATCAGTGATGCCTTGGACATGCGATCCAAGTCTTCAAGGATGTTAACGTTGGGGCTATCACCAAAGTCTTAGAAACAGACTTCTACTCCATAGAGAGGATGTGTATAACATATCCCATCATCCTGTCGAAGTTACTGCCAACAGTCTGTATTGCTAGGGCTGCTTAACCTCTGCTGATGTGGGTATCACCAGATAGGTCCCTGTTAGGTGCATTGTCAAGGCTGCTTGACCTTCATTGATGTGTGTATCAATGGTTAAATTGTGTTGTAATCCTTGCTGGGGAAGGTTGCTTCGATGGGTTTATTTGCCATCGGCTGAGATAACGTCAAGGTTGTTTTACCTTCATTGATGTTTGTATCAATGGTTGAATTGTGTTGTAACCCCCACCGGGGATATGTGGATGATTCGCAACTTCAGCGTTGTAACCCCCGCCGAGGAAGGTTTAGGGTTGTGACCCTGCACTGACGGCATCGGACCTTTGTGAGGTATTGCCGAGCATGATTTGTAAAAGCTGAGGCCATTGGTATAGTATACCTTGTATGCAAGCGAATACCAATGAGTGAGATGGGGGACTAGATTGCGGCCCATGAAAACAAGGATTCCAGGCTATTCCGCTCAATTGCGTAGCGTTTTTATTCCTGATTTGGCCTTTTCAGCTTGTGAGACCTCCTTTGCAACTCTAACTGGAGCGAGTCGGAGGTGTGGGACCCATATAAGGGTGTCATAGATACACCTGTAGCAGCCGCAGGTAGACCTGCGGCCAACCGTGAGTATGTATTCCCTACGGGTTGCTTTCATAAGTCATTTTAAAGCTACGCAACGAAGGAAATCTGAGAGCTTCTCTTGAACACTCACCGAGTTCGGAAGCGTTTTGCATATTCTATCACCGTATGCTGTTCTTCATCATCCGGTAACATATGCATGTATTCTTTTCCGCTTTCTATCCGTTGGAAAATGACTTATCACATGAAATGCATTTAGACACATAGTAGTGAATATGCATGCTGATATGACTTGATAAAAAATATTCAACATAACAAATGTTAGTATTAAACCATGCTGAACATAATGATATGAAAAAAATTTGACTTTTGAAACAGTCAAATTGGCACCTTTTACTGTCATTTCTTATCCTATTTGAGGACAAATGAGTAAAAGTAGAAAAGTAAAATAATCCTGGTAATTAGACTACACTTACGGATTTTTTACTGTGATGTATTAATGTATTTAGGATGTATATGACTGTGGATAGGTGTGCTATTAAATGGGCACCTAGTCATGCCTATGTGTATGTGGATAGTCCCATATACAAAGGGGCTATGGCTAAAATTTTCAAAACGTAGGCATTGGGTAGTCATGCATTTTTAACTCTACTGTAGATGTATGTTAAAACAATGCATACATGCATGTAATCATAAAATGCATTTTGAAAAGCTCCATGTAAGAATTTACCACACCCTTTCTGAGGTGATTTGGAGACTTGTTTGTCCAGATATTATGGATTCGGATCAGCCGAGTAGTTCCCGCGGGACCACTTCTGGTGTACGGAGGAGGGCTTCCGAAGTGCCTCGACTTCGTTCTGTTAGACATCCTTGTCGTTTGGTGGAGGCGGTGATACGTCCTATCCGGGTTGAAGTGCCGGATGTCGAGGACGAGGAGGAGGATGTACCGATTGAGGTTTCTGCGCTTGCTGTACGTGTTCCCCGTAGGGATTTGCCAGGTATTCAAGTGGCGAACCTAGAACTTCTGGGTGACTTAAGTCGGCATCCTTCAGTCTACCTGCACGCAAACGAGGTATGAAGTTAGATCTTAATCTTTCTTATTTCCTATTGATGAGGAGTAAAGGATTTTGATGTTGATCTGCATTTGATGTAGGTTCCCGGCTTTACACCACCTCGAGGGAACTGGTTCAGCATCCACTATATGTATCAGGCTTTTCAAGATGACTATAGAGCTATTATACATGGCTGGGGATTTGGGATATTCTTTTCCATTCTTCCCCGTCGTTGTCCCTGGGGTTACCTCAGGGCATTGTCTGAGCGGTGGTTTCACCAGACTCAGTCATTCCATTTGCTAGACTATGAGGTGTTGATAATGCCGATGGATTGGTAGTTTATCACAGGTATGGAGTTTGGAGGGGATCCAGTGCCTTGCACGACGGATATTACCCCTACTGCCGTCAGATCCTTGTTGGGAGTTTCGGCGAAGGCGCTCAAGGGCAAGACTGTTTATATAGATCCTTTGAGCGTAGATGCTATGAGCAGGCTGTTGAGTGAGCCTATACCCGATGATGTGAGAGTCAGGGATCTCATTCTTCGGCGATTGTTCCTGATGATCATTAGGGGCTGCTTCATAGTAGATAACTCTTCTACGGTGTCCTTCACTTTGATCAGTGCCACTTGACATGTTGACCGTATAGAAGACTATGATTTGGGTTCCCACACCTTTGCCTACTTCCTCAGGGAAAGGCGTATGCGATCGCAGGGCTTGACCGAGGCGTGGTTAGGATTCTATCCATTTATGCTGGTAAGTATTTCTCTTGTCTTTTCCCATGTACAGGTTAAGAGTGTTGACTGACAGCAGATGTTGCCTTTTTGTTGGCAGTTTTAGGCATATGAGAGGCTTCCATGTTTGCGTACTGTGAGCGTGCTAGGTTTAGACACCTATCCACGAGGATGGAGATGGCATCATTCCATACTGGCGGAGGTCCCTGTTACTGAGGGTTTCACTTATTGTCACATACAGCTGGAGTTGTTGACAGCGAATGTCATCACATGGGTTCTCTATTTCGGGGAGCACTTGAGTGTTGGATTCAAGGATGGGTACCCGACTGGAGTTGAGTACGTTATTTCCACCTGCAGGATTCCTCTCTTCAGAGATGGAGGATGGGAGCTCTATTTAGGAGAGTGTGCTATTAGGAGAACTACAGGAGAGATTCGCATGCCGATCTTGCCTCCTGCCAGACGTTATAGGCCTATTTCGTAGTCACCCGTCATTGACATCCCAGTATTGGGGATTGGCGGTTTCACAGTGTCAGAGGGTCCCTGTAGTCAAGAGATTTTCTAGCATTGGTGGTTCCCTCATACCATTGGAGCTCAGACCCGCGCCACACAGTTTATAGGGGATATGGTTCCAAGATCCGTGATGATGATGGATTGGTTAGCCTGTGTCAGAGATCCGACTCATGTGACACAGATTGACAGTTTGACCCTAAGATTGGACCGGGCACATTTCTTTATCCGGCATTTGGGTAGAGATCCTTCAGAGGCAGATACTTTTGATCCTTCCAGCTCTGACGCTGGCCCCTAAGGTGACCCATATGGTTTTTTCGGTGCAGATCCTCCCTTGTATAGGCCTGACATCCCTGTAGATAGAGATCCAGTGACTTAGGAAAAGTTACATCAGGTGGATAGGATTGACGATGTAGACATCGATACCATTGACTTCTTCTGATGTATATTTCTCGTTATCTCTTTTGATAGGCCTCTGTTAGCTGCTGGGTAGCTTCGCCCAATTTTCCTGTATTTTAGCTGTACAAAGATGTATTAGATGATGGTATACATAGGAATATATGTACAGTTTTTTCATTCCGTATATCATATTGCCATCAATTATATCATGCATGTTATTATGTTATGCATATGTATGTATGTCCAGAGATATTCAGCATTGACCCCTGGATGGTCTTATGACACGGCCCAGTCTGTATGTCTTCTTGACGAGTTAGTCAGTATTGATCATACCCCACCATTTTTGGTGGCATCTGGTATGCGCTTATGGTATGATAGTATGTCACCATCAAACAAGGTGACTATAGATGATTTGCTGCAGCACACTATGACCTTGTTGATGTTTCAGGTTTCCACAGGGTTCATAGAGGATATGCTAGAGCATTGGGTACCGGAAAGACAGGTTTTCCGATTTGGGACCCAGGAGTTGACTCCTACTTTGGAGGAGTATGCACAGTTGATGATGCTACCGTTGGACAGACTTTGCGTGCACATGGCGATCGGAGACATGAGTAGACAGTTCATGACCCTCACCGGATTGAGGCGTAGAGTGGTACAGGACGAGATTACATCCGGCCACGTGATTTCCCAGCGTTTTCTGTTTGACAGATTTGGCTCTGAGGATAGTTATGGATAAGATTCCGGGGATTTCACCACACCGGAGGACAATTGGCGTTCAGCCAGAGTGGATGTACTACTACTGTGTGTATTATCATACGTCTTTATGCCACGGTATATGGATGAGTTGGACATTGGCATCATTATGGCAGTGAGGGCTCTCAGGGAGGGTCACACCATCATACTGATGATTATGGCAAAGACTCTGAGGTCGTCCACATATTATTGTACTTATCCAGCAGGAGTGTTCATAGGCAGCTCGGTTATGTTGTACGTGTGGTTTATGTCACACATGGGACCGATTGGCACATTTAGACGGCACGGGTATTGCTTCACCCATGATATAGCTATGTTGTACTCCTTTCAGCCTGAGGAGTGTATAGATGTTGCATCTTGGTTAGCTTTCCTGGTAGGGATTGTAGATCTGTTTGCTATATTGTCGTGTACAGGGCTTAACTCACCCTACAGCTTCATTACTTGCTCCGGGCATGGATTATCTACCTCTATCTGGTTTGAGAGGGATGATCACCTACCACCCACTGGTCGTGATGTGTCCGTTTGACAAGTTTTAGGACTTTCATCCTTATGAGGGGGCATTGAGTCAGCACTTTGCTTCTCGCCACTTATCATCAGTGGATAGATCCAGGTTTTATGCTTGTTGATAAGTGTATTTTATATACGTGATTTCATATCTAATTCATGCTTATTCGTTGCTATATTCTTGTAATCATGTGCATTTTTACTTATTCTATGTTATTTTATGTGTAGGTTGGTGGTTGTGGCATTTAACGTACAATTGGTGGTATTCGGTGCGTTTGGAACTTAAATGGAGCATATTTTGAAGCAACTCAGTCATCGATCATGACTAAGTCGATTATAAGAGGTACCCCCGTGAAATGCCCTAACAAGATACAAACCCGCTGTATGGGGATCTTTCAAATCGATTAACGAGAACACAAGCCACGGAAATGGCATTATTAAAAACACACCCCGCCAGGGTGGGGGTCTTCATTCGAGAAAACAGAGGCAAACCACGTATGGCATCTATAGATATAAAACCCGTAGGAAGTGGTGTGAAAGAAATCCTGAGTGTCCTGTTTAGGTTATAATTCCTTTAGAGTACGAATTTTAGCTTTTTGCATGTCAGTATAACTCTAATGGATAGAGATTTCGGCTGGAATTTTAGGCTAGATATCTAGGACTCTATCAAACACAAAAGGGAGATTACAGAAGACAGTTTACGAAGAAAAAAAGCTGAGTTTTTAGAGAACAAGTGTGGAGGGGTATTTCGAGGAGTTTCAAGACAATTGCAACTCTAGTCTACGTGAAGGGTGTTTTCTAATATTCTTTGTGTTAGATTATTATTTGTAATTGAGAGAATGATTTCTATGATTTATTCAGCGTTTATTTCATTTATTATGAACTAATTCACTTTTTAGGCTTGTGATGGATCCTTGAGTGAATCGATGATTTTGTAAACTTTGATTTTCAATTTAATAAGCTATCTCCAGTTTATCTATATTAATTTGTGCTTGAATCTATGAATTGCCTGATCAATAATTCTTTGTGGAGTTGGATGGAATCAAGAGAGGATATTCAAATCTAGACCTAGTTAATATAGCATGTGTTCAGGATTTTGTTAGTAGCTTAAACTTGATGTGTGTTAAGGTAGAGATATGTTTGACGCCGCATGTAATCGGATAGAGAACTTGTTCTTAAACCTTCTTCAATATTAATTCATATAGCGATATAGTGGGTTAGTTGATTAAGGTGTTTAACGGATTTCTATCTTAATTGTGGATTGAAGTTAATATGGTATTAGTGCATCGAGAGGTGGTTAGTACTACGTTCGTGTTCTTGATTAATGAACTGGGATAGTGCGTTAAATTGGAATAAAAGTGTTAAAATCAAAGTGAAGCTTAGGGTGAAATCATAAGTCTAATTCTCCATTAATTATTTAAAATTCAGATTTTGATATTTGTTGTTATTTTATGCTAATTTAATTGTTCTTAATTTTAGTTTTGTTAATTTAAATTATTGATTTGGTTTGTTTAATAAAATTAGGGTTAATAAAAGATTAGTAATTGTAAGTTAAGGTATTTGTTAATTTATCTCTGTGGGAACGATACTTGACTTATCACTGTATTACTTGTTGACCACGTATACTTGCGTGTTGTGCGTAATTAGATTTTACCCAACACCTGTTGGGATCAGTGAGAGTTGGCTGAGTTTTCTGTCAGTCATCCGGGTTATTCTGCAGAGTATTCAGCATGGATGGAGACATTGACTGCATGGACTATGGTAGTATCCACAGTGCAGGATATAGATTATGACAATAAGGAGCCTATAAAGGAGGCTGACATTCCCATTGATGGGGACTTGACTGCTGGGCTGCTAGCATTTGTGATGGATTCTCCCACCGAAAAGCCATTGTTACTCGAAGATTCAAAGACAACATTTGGAGCAGAGCTTACATCGATGACCTATGATGAGAGAGATCGGGCTAGGGTACATGATGTTGACAGCTCTTAATGGGAGAGACGCCGCTCTGTTAGAGAGGGATTAGGCTAGATCAGCCAGGGATGTATTGATTATGGAGCGGGATGCCGCCCTATCTGCTAGGGATGTGGCCATTGTAGATAGTACTTCAGTGAGATCCCATACGACTGACATCCTTGTCGATATGAGTGTATACATCGATGAGCATTATGCCACCATGTAGTTAGCCTCAGATCTGCTAGCTCGTGTAGATACCATTGGGCAGGAGCTTGCAACTTTACCTCCTTCTTCCGAGAGGGATGCCATGTTAGATCTGATAGTCTCCATACACACAGATCCGTAGATAGCTTTGTATTTTCCTGCATAGACTAGCTTAGCCATTTTGTCATGTACAACACAGATGTATATATCAAACAGTATTATATATGGCAGGGAAATATATTTTGATTCACTTCCCTTTTAGTTGTGCCTTGAGACTTGCTTGATATTTGTTTGTTTCTTCAGGACTTGTGATATTGATGCATTCTGAACTTATCCTTGATAGATGGACATTGAGACGTCACAAGATCTCTCAGAATAGATCATTGATCTCTGTATATCCCTACCATCTTTGGTGTCTTGGGACTGGTATCTATATGGAAAAATGGAGAGGAGGGTGGTTTTTCCTCTCTGAGATTAACCTCACAACAGATGGTCGCCAGTACTTCTATTTGTGAGAAGCCTAGTTAATTCCATCTCTTATGGATTGGCGTTGCTCTTTGAGGCACGACCGCAGCTTAGATGGTCACTGAATCTCCTATTTGTGAGAAGAAGTTGGGTAATTCCATCCCTTTGGTCTGAAATCGACGAAAATGGTGGATTGAAGGTTGATCCCATTACCATGTGACAAGCATTTTTATTCTGGTAGGGGTTAGACTGAACCATGAATGACTGCTTACGCACTCCTATTGAAGAGGAGATCAAGTCTGCGTAGTTCGAACCTTGGTGTAAGAGGTTCAACGCTGAAGGCAAAAGGCATATAGGTGTAGAAGCTTTATTGATGAAGAAAGGTGTAGAAGGATTTTTGTTGTTTTTGTTTTTTGTAGAGAATGGGCAGGAATGTTTTTGTTGTTTTTTGTTTATTGCAACCAAGTCATATAGTTCGACGTAGTTCGCCCCTCAAGACGAATCGCATCCAAAGAGAAGTGTGAATCCCATGTGCAGGATATACTACGGGGAAAAGAAAGTTTGATCCCATGATGGGGACAAACTGCAGGTGTGGAAAAAGTTTGATCCCGTCTTCAGGATAAACTGTAAACGTAGAAAAGTTTAATCCCGTCTTCAGGATAAAATGCAGGTATGTAAAAGTTTAATCCCGTCTTCAGGATAAACTGCAGGTGTGAAAGGTTCAATCCCGTCCTTAGGATAACCAAAATTGTATGAAAGGTTTGAAATGAGGTGAAACCAGGCTGCTGGTTTGAAGTGTATGTTTCCCTGAGGGGCAGAAGAGTTTATAAAAAGAGAGGGTTCAAAACCGGAACGACTAGTGATTGGATGATCAATACCAGGATGTTTTCTTGATGGTAACTTCAGACATAGTACCGTTTCACGGTGTCTGAGTTGATAAGCTGTGGAAATTCATCGCCATCCATTTCCTATATTCTGAGAGCACCTCCTATCAATACTTCCTTGACAACAAATGGGCCTTCCCAGTTAGGAGAGAATTTTCCCTTAGATTGATCTTGGTTGTCAATGATCTTCTTTAAAACCAAGTCATGTTGTTTGAACTGCCGTAGCCAAACTTTTCTGTTGTAGGATCTGGCGATCCTTTGCTGATATAACTGACTATAGAAGATAGCAACGGTACGCCTTTTGTCTATTAGAGACAACTGGTGATACCTATCTTGTACCCATTGGTCTTCATCCAACTGAGCGTCCATTAATACTATGAGGGATTCCATTTCCACCTCTATGGGGAGCACTGCTTCCATCCCATAAGCTAGTGAGTAGGGGGTTGCCCCAGTGGAAGTACGCATTGAAGTTCTATAGGCTAATAAAGTCAGAGGAAAGTGGTCATGCCATCCTTTGTGATTGGCGGACATTTTTTGCATGATCTTTTTGATATTTTTATTAGCCACTTCAACAGCACCATTCATCTTCGGACGGTAGATGACGGAGTTAAGGTGTTTGATGTGGAATTTGCTGCATAACTCCTCCATAATTTTGTTGTTGAGGTTTTTAGCATTGTCTGACACAATAACCTCTGGTTGTCCATATCAACAGATGACATTGTTTCTGATGAAAGCAATGATGACTTCTTTAGTAACCCTGGGGAAGGAGGTTGCTTCTACCCATTTGGTGAATTAGTCGATCATGGTGAATATGAATTGATGTCCATTACTGGCTTTGGGCTCGATGGGCCCGATCACGTCCATTCCCTACATTGAGAAGGGCCATGGCGAACTCATATTGTGGAGTTCCCTTGGAGGGGCGTGGATAGCATTCCCATGAATTTAGCATTGATAGCACCTCTTGATGTGATCATCACAATCAGCTTTGAGTGTAAGCCAATAATGCCATCTTCTGAGCATCTTCTTGACAAGTAGGGGTCCGCTCATATGAGGGCCACATACTCCACCATGGATCTCATCCATGAGCCTCTGAGCTTGGTCTTTATCCAGACATCTGAGGAGACCTAATCTTGCATCTCTTTTGTAGAGTGCATCTCCGCTCAGGTAAAATTTCATAGCAAGTCGATGGATCTGTCTCTTCTCAGTTAGGCTCGCTTCAGCGAGTGTAGATCCATCTCGTAGATACTCCTTGATGTGCTGATACCAAGGGTTGTGGATGGGAGGTAGCTCATCTGATACTTCTCCAACATAGTTCCCATAAACTGGGGCCTTTTGCAGGGCAAATGTGATGCTTGGCATGCTTTCCTTGTCAGGTATGTGAATCAAGGAGGCCAACATTGCTAATGCATCCACAAAATCATTCCTATTATGAGGAATGTGTAGAAAGGAGATTTCTTCGAACTCCAAAGCCATCTGTAAAACTTGCCGATGGTAAGGCTGCAAATGTAATTCCTTGGTTTGATAGATTCCCGTGGATTGTTTAATGGCCAACTCTAAATCCCCAAAGACAGTTAACTGCCTGATGCCCATTAAACGAGCAAGTTTTAGCCCCATGATACAACCTTCATACTCAGCTGTATTGTTGGTGCTGACAAACTGCAATTTGACGGTGACGGATACCTCCTCTCGTCTTGGGATTTTAGAACTGCTCCCAGCTCGAGCCTTATATGTTATGACTCCATCAAAATACATTTTCAATGTGTGGCATGCATCGTCTCGATGGTATTGTTTGAATCGCCATTACCCTTCATCGGGAAGTATGTCTCTAAGGGTTTGTAATCCCTACGCAAAGGGCGGCCGATTGATTCGTAATTCCTTAACCTTTGATGACTTTTGCGTCACATAGATGATGTCAAATTATTGTAGGATCAACTGCCATCTGGACAATCGACAATTGATATGGGCTTCTTCAACACATACTTGAGAGGATCCACGCGGATATGAGATAGGTTGTGTGACCATGGAGGTAATCTCAGTAACCTCATGGAAGCCCATGCTAAAGCATAACAAGTTTTCTCAATCAGAGTGTACTTGTGTTCACTGATGCTGAATCTTTTGCTGAGGTAATAGATAGCTCATTCTTGGCCTCTATCATCTTTTTGCCCTAGCATACAGCCCATGGCATTGTCATTAATGGACAGGTACATGAATAGGGGAACATCATCACTGGGAGGCACCAAAATAGAAGCGTTAACCAGCTTCTCTTTAATGGTAAGGAAGGCTTTCTGACACTCATCGTTCCATTTCATGGAGGATTTCTTCCTTAACAACTTCAAGATGGGATCACAGATTGCTGTGAGTTGAGAGATAAACCTACTAATGAAGTTGATTCTTCCCAAAAATCTCCGTATTTCCTTCTCTGTCTGAGGAATGGGCATTTCCTTGATGGCCTGGATTTTGGTAGGATCCAGTTCAATCCCTTTGTGGCTGACTAGGAAACCTAGCAACTTTCCTAACTTAACACCAAAGGCGCACTTGGCTGGATTCAACTTCAAGTTGTACTTACGCAACCTGTTGAATAACTTTTTGAGATGGTCTAAGTGGTCTTCCTCCTTTCGAGACTTGACAATGATGTCATCCACATAAATCTCTATCTCTTTATGCATTAAATTGTGGAAAAGAGCCATCATAGCTCGCTGATAGGTTCCCCCGGCATTGATGAGGTCGAATGACAACCGTCTGTAGCAAAAGGTTCCCCAAAGCGTGATGAAAGTAGTTTTTTCACAGTCTTCCTCAGTGACTATAATCTGATGGTAACCCCGCAAAGCAATCCGCAAAGGAGTACATGCCGTATTGAGTAGTATTGTCAATAAGTATGTGGATAAAGGGCATGGGAAAGCTATCTTTAAGGCAAGCTTTGTTCAAATCCCGGTAATCCACGTAAACTCGCACCTTTCCTCCTGGTTTAGGCACGGGAACAATGTTGGATATCCACTCCGGATATGTAGACACCATGATAATGCCAGCTTGAAATTGTTTCACAATTTCCTCTTTGACCATTAAACTCCACTCAAGTTTCAATCGCCTGAGTTTCTGCTGACTGGCTTGAATCCTTCTTTAATGGGAAGGCGATGAAGAACAATGTCAGTGGACAAACCCACCATGTCTTCATGAGACCATGCAAACACATCCTGGAATTGGGTTAATAGTGCAACCATGTCATTCCGTTGGTTTGGGGTGAGGTTTGAACCAATCTGGATTAGCTTAGGGCTTTCTAAGGTTCCAAGATTGAAAGAAGTGGTTTGGTCAAGGTTGGGTTTAGGTTTGTCTGCGACCCATTCCTTAATCTCTTGAGGTGTCTCAATGTCCTCTTGTATATCCATCAAGTTTGAGTTCAACTTTGCATTAAAGTTACAACCCTTGTGGAGAGAAGGCACCTCATCAGCATGTACATGCACATCTAAATTCAGAGTCCTGAAACCAAAATATGCTTTCACTTAATATATGAAACTGTTTAATCATACAAAAGTGTTAGCTTGTACTTGATAAAATAACTGCTAATACTGTATAGAAAAGTAAGCAATTAAAGTTATCTACAGGGCAGAGGGATTTTCTGCCCATTTTATTCTCGTCGACCAATGCATGGAATGTTGCTCCAATTATCGAGGGCAAAGTCCTGTTGGACTACAGTGATGGAGGGATTGTCATTGTCCTCCTTCTCCCGAATGATAACCATGACATCTGGGCAATCATCGTCTCGGGTGTATATGTTTGTATGTTCATCATGGACAATGATGCGTATGCCTGACATCATCAAGGCGATGTCGTGTTTACGTTTTCACTCCTTTTCTTCCACTTCGGGATCAAGAACCAGCACCTCTTTTGCTTTGAATGGTACTAGTTTTGGAAACAGCATAGCCATAACATGGGCTGACACCTTTACTGGAGACTATATCAGCTCATGTGGTGCAGATGGAAGAAATCATCGTGTGGCGGAAGCTTGAGGAACTTGCTTATGCTTATGAGGATTCCTATGACTGGAACTGGCAGAATAGCCTAGTCCGGCTGTTCCAATTTGATTGGACACTTGAATAGGGTGCTTAATACCCTGCTTATCTTTACCAAGCCCTTGTCCAGGCTAATAACCTAATGACATCATTTCTTGAGTGGCCGACATAACCTCGGCGGAAATCTTGGGTATGGGAAGTGGTGCTTCAATAGGATGGTATTGCGTGTTACTCACTTCCAAAGCATGAAAACTGGCCGGCTCAACTTCTGAATTGAAACTGATGATTGGTAGATTTCTTTGTTCATGAAATTCTGGCTCAGCATTGATAGTGCCTAGACTATTATTGACAGTGTATTTGAGTTGTTGATGTAGTGTGGAGGGAACAGCTCCAGCCATGTGTATCCAAGGTCTCCCCAATAGCAGGTTGTATCCTGAATCTATCCTGAGGACGTGGAAGGATACATTGAATGTATTTGGACCAATCTCAATTGGCAGCTCAATCTTTTCGACGAAATTTCATCGGGATACATCAATAACTTTGATAACCGTATGGCTTCTTTGGATCCGCTTCAGATTGACATTAATCTTTACCAAGGTGGCATAAGGACAGATATTTAGGGACGAACCTCCATCTATCAAAACTCCAGCTAGCATATACCCGGAGGACAAAACTACAATGTGCAATGGCTTGCAATGACCGGTCCCTTTGGGCGGTATGTCATCATCAGTGAAGGATATCACATTGTTGTTGAAAATTTGATCAACCATATGTTGAAATTTTTCCACATCCACTGATTTCGGTAAGTAGGCTTCTTCCAAAACCTTCAACAATATCTTTCGGTGATCCTCGGAAGAGAAAACCAAGTCTATTAAGCATAGAACCACCTTGGCTTCATTATAACCCATAGTGTGGAGGAATTTTTCAATCTTCTCCATGGTAATCTTCCCCTTTGCTTTGAAAGTAGGCTTCATAACCCGCTGAGGAAGATGCAGTGGATTTTCCTTTGACACTGTAGCAGTAGTATGAGACGTGGATCCCTCAGCTTCTCCATAATTCCATAGAACTTTGTGTAAGCTGACAACAGGATATTATGGTCTGAAGGGTAGAGAAATTGGTTCTGGTGCGGCCACTTTCAAAGGATTGTTAGCTCCTTTGAGTTGAATTGCTTGTATGGAAAATGATTTGACAGTATCATCAGCCTCAGCAGATATGACTGCTACTGATCCCTTCCATTTGGTAGGACATGTATTCCCACTCTCGAGTTGCATATTGTCGTTGTCTGCCAACAGCAAGACACCACTATCAATGAGATTTTGAATGAGATGGTGGAGTGCCCAGCATTCTTCTGTGTTGTGACCGCGAGAATGTGAATAATATTGACATACCCCATCGGAGTTGAACTGTCTTGAACGGGGATTGATTGGAGGTATAAGGGAGGTAATTCTTCCTTTATTGATCAACATTTGAAATATCTCCTCCATAGATTGGCCCAGATAGGTAAATTCCCTCTGATTGGAAAAATCTCGACGGGCTTTAGCATTTGCTCTCTTTGCAACCTTATCCTCCATAGCTTCACTTTCTGAAGGTGATGGTGGAGCATTCATAACAAAAGGAAGGAGATAAGCATGCTCCTGGCTGATTAATTGACGTGTGACTTGATGTTGGTGTGTCACCAGTTCTGCCAATTGCTCAATTTGTTTGCAAAGAGCTTTCATCTTTCGTTCCATAGCAAATTTGAACTTTGCATAATCCCATCTGTCAACACCGTCTTAGATGGTCTAGGATGATTCACCATTAAAACTGACATTCTGTCCAGTGCTCCAACTAATCATGTTGACCTTTTCTTCTTTGTCTTGAGGAAGAGGGTTGTCTTGCACATGAGGTTGATCTGGTTTGGTGACCATGATCTCACCGTTGTCTATTAAATCTTGGATCTTGTGTTTCAAGGCCCAACAATCTTGAGTATCATGTCCAGGTGCTCTGGCATGATAAGCATACTTCCGAGTAGCATTAAAACCCCTCCCATTAGGCAATGGAAGGCTTGAAGATTGTGTTGGAAAAGGGGAGTAGTTTCTCCTCTGTATAGGCATGCTTTGATTGCCTTTTTTTCCTTGTAGTATTAAGGAAACATCCTCCTCTTTCTTTTTATGGACCCTACGGGGGTTGTTTCCATAAGATCCTGACTGGATGTGCTCAACAACTGCTTTAAGAGCGGCTAGGTCATGAATCTTACCAAACTTCAATCCCATCTCAGCCATCTCCCCGTGCTTGATCATTTCAGAGAATGGTTTGCCAATACCAGCTAAAACTCTCTCATAGAAAGGAGCTTCCTGTATGTCTATGAAAGTCATGACCATTTCTGAATCCGTCATGGAAGGAATAACTTGAGCAGCAAGGCGCCTCCACCTTTGAGCATACTCTCTGAATGACTCATTAGACTATTTCTTGACCTTGGTAATTTGGTACCGGTCAGGAGCCATCTGAGATTGAAAACTGTATTGAGTGAAGAAGGCGTGAGCTAGCTCTTCCCAGCTATGGATCTTTGAGTTGTCTAATCTGGTATACCATGAACGGGCTTCTCCAGTCAGACTTTTCTAAAATAGCTGCATTCTGAGCTTTTCATTTTCCGCATAAGATCCAAGTTCTCCAATGAACACCTTCAAATGTGTATAAGGATCCCCTAATCCGTTATACTTTTCAAAATCAGGGGTTTTAAATTTCTCTAGATAATGAACACAAGGGAATATGTAAAGGTTAGTATATGAGACACTTCCATGTGTTCTAATCCCTTTGAGAGTACGGATAGTTTCCTCCATTTGGAGGACCTTCTTCTTGATATCACTGGTGTATGGATCTCCTTTGAGATGGGTGTTTTCGGGGTCTTTGTTGGTCGTATCCAATAGAGGTTCTAGAATTCTTTTTTCTAAACCTTGATCTCCTCCTTGTGAAGAGGATTCTGTATGTGTAGGTATCTTTGTACCCTGAGTTGATTGATGCAGTTCTTTAAGCAGAACAGCCAGATATGTGATTTGTTTACTCAATCCATCAAATTCTTCTCGAGAAACAGGATCAGACTAATCAAAAGAAGACATGATTTGTTGTAGGCTCCTGGCCTTTTTGGATTTTGAGCGGGTAACAGGTCCAATGATTTCCCTACAAAAAACTTATGTAGTTTAGTCTTAGGGATAATGTAAATGTTATCATAATGTGTCCGTTTTAGGAATATTGTCCAGCAAAAAATGGGTGTTAATTGATAACATGTATGTACAAATAATCTTCATATTTTCCATTACATAAAGATGAGCATGGAATAAAATTACAAGTAAATGCTTTTACAAGTAATTGAAAATGGAAAGCATGAAGAGACTTTCCTCCGCGTTTGGTTTATTAGAGGTTGACCTATCTTAGGGTTACTCTCGCTGCTTTTTGGCATGAAGGTTCCCCGATCATCGCAATCTACTTGATGGGAAGTTAATCCGGTCTTTCAACTGGAGCTAATCTGGGTGGTTCCTTTACTGAGCCTCGTTGGAATTAGTCTTCCTACGAGTCCAGTAATCAAACACTGATTGGATAGCCTCCTGGTGGAGGAACCACACAACATACATTCACATACAACGTGTCTCACCGTTTATGGAAATGATGACATATGCGAAGCACTAATATCACAGATAGATATAGTATAGTGCAGTAAGTAAAATGCATTCGTACACATTCATCATAAATTTAAATGCACCATTCACACACAAGCATATAACATTTTTGAAAATCTTATAATAGCGGCTTAAGCCCTCTTACTGGAGTCACCAGCAGAGTCACCACATGTCGGCGTCGGGATTTTTATTTGTCTCTTTTCGTTACTTGTTCTTTGGTGTTCTCATGTTAATGTGAGATTTGTTTGAAAAAAACAAGTGAAAAAGGTCCGACATGTGTAATGTCAACGATTTGACTTTAAGAGTCTCCAGTTGGTGTTTTTAACTGGTTGCACCAACGCAACCGAAAAGGTTTGCACATTGACCCAAAGATGTGACACTGCTAAACGGGTCTGTGAAACCGAGATTCATTTGGGTTCGGGGGCTTGATTATGCGGAGGAAAGGTGTTAGGCACACCCCGACATCCGTGTTGCCACGGTAATCGCCACTTTTCAAGAAACTGTTATATGAATGTGTGTATGTGTGTGTGTGTGGATCAATGTGCAATTATTTAAAAGTAGTGTGAGGCCTCGTTCGCACCTATATACAAAGGGTTTAAATTTATAGAAAAAATCAGTTTTAAGCAAGATATAGCAATGAAGTTTTGTAAAAGAGGTTTTTCAAACCACGTGCTCAATAGGAATTGAGACCTTTTCATACTTCCATTTTATTATTAAATGTTCTATTGTTTGCTTTTATTTTCTAGAGATCTGAAGCATCTTGAGAAAATAATATACAATGATCTTAACTCCTCATGGGCATGATGACCCCATCCAAGGAAATTCGAGACACGTAAATAATGTATATCACAGAATCAGAATCTAGATTCAAAGGATGAATCTATGATCACATGATTCCTAGGCTCATATGATACAACAACAGTTTGTATGAAAGCGATGGCGATTATATATATAAAAGTCAGTAAATATATATATCTGATATGATCAACCACCACGAAGCAACTCCATGGGGGATCGGAAATATAAATATATAAAAGTGGTAAATATATATATATATATATGGACATGATCAACCACCATGAAGTAAACTCTAAGCGAGACTAAATTTAAATAAAGCAGTAAAAGGCCTCGAAGTAAACTCCAAGCCTGACAGAAATGTAAATATATATATATATATATATAAGCAAGTAAACGCTCTAGACATAAGTCTAGGCTCAATTGAGGCATAACTCGATAATGTTAGTCTATATATAAATATATACATATATATATAAGTATGTATATACAGACAGAAATGAAAACCGCGGACCGAAGTCCGGACAAACGCACACAACACGACTCTCAATGTGTAGAATAGTGTGTGTAAAGATGAAGAAAAAGGCTTTATAGAGTGTGAGAAGGCTTACAGTGGGCTGCCAATGCAGACTTCTATGACTCTATATGGATAAACATTCAGCTCCCGCTGGTAAATGTATAGCTATATGTGAGCTAACAGGTGTTTAAAAAGAGCAAGCACTCAATATGGGTCTGTACAAAGCAAATTTGATAGGGCTTCCTCGCCTTTTTTCCTTTTTTGAATGGCCACCACAAGCCCTCTATTTATAGAGGGGAGAGCCAGCAGTGTACTTATGTACCCAGTGCCCCCCCGGTTCATGGGTTCATTCATCTCGAAGTACGTGCACTCGTGCACTGTAATGTCCACTCGAACTTGCAGAACTTCAATCTGAGCATTCGAACGAGGTATATAAGACCTTCTTCGGGCTGCTTGTGTCAACAGTTATGCAATGACATGGATTAGAGGTTGTACGAAGTCAGGAAGAGGGGACCATGCCAATGGTCTTCAAGCTTCAAATTCTATCCAGTGTGCTGCCACACGTAATAGTCACTCGAGATTGGAACTCTTTGGTTCTTGTAGGACATTGTTGTATGTATGTATGTATGAAGTGTTGAGACGACGCGCAGGTGTTGAAGTGGGAAGATGACGTTTGACTCCTCATCGGGGTTATCTCCGGTTTGAGTTAAAAGCAGACGTTGCTCAGGCTTACATCTAAGATTGGACTGCTGTAAGTGATTGAATGTCGCAAGGTCATCTGTAAGAGTGCCTGTCTTCCCGGTGTTAGCTCCGGGTCTTAGGTATGAGTGCCTCGGCAGGAGGTCTGAGATTGAAGCTGATTGCATGCATTTGAAACAAGCATTTTCAGAGTTATTGCCGGAACTGCAACAACATTCCTTGGTGTTATCGCCAAGGACGAAACTCGGGGTTATCTCCGAGGTTGGAAATGATCCTTCCGGTGTGTGTTCCGGGGTTAGAAAGGAGGTTTTCGGTGTGTGTTCCGGGGCTTTGAAACTGAACTTCTGGTAGTATCCGGAATGGATGTGAGTTGTCTTCCAGCGTTATCTCCGAAAGACAAATTTGCCCTCCTGCAATGTCAGTAACAGGTGTGCAGAAAATTTCGAGTGTCTACAATATATATTGTGTAAGTCATAATAAGTAATAATATTTTATTCATCTTATTATAATTTTTTAAGTTAATTATCAAAATTTAAAAATTTTAAATTATAAGAATTAATTTAATTTAGATAATACAAATATACATATTCAATCATAAATGTTACTCTCTTTATTCTACAAAATGGATTTTCTTTGCAAATTCTCTTTAAAGTTATATATATATATATATATATATACTCTTAAATAATTGAGTGTTTAGTTTTATATTGATGACATAAATTTTTATGATGAATTTAAAAATATAGTATAATTTTACACTACTAATAAAAATGCGTAGTCCTTTTTAGCAAATTAATAATATTTCGGTATTTCATTACTAATATACCTCAAATAAATTTTGTAGATATTAGTAGTTATTGTAGAAGGATAGCCGTCGTCAATGACCTCATTATCGACCACGGTTGGCGGAAAATAGAGGAACCGACCCCTGGGGCGACGACAATGCTGATGGGTTTTGCTATCGCCAATGACCTCATTGTTGACGGCATGGGGGTAATTGGCGAAGACAAAACCCGTCGACATTAACCTTTTTTTGTAGTGTATATAATAGTAAAATCCTACTTATATTTGAACTATATCCGTACTTACAATTTAATAATAATAACAAATTAATAGTAGATAAGATGATCGTATAATTGTTTTATTGTAAAACTATATTATTTATCTTTATTTCAATTTGTTTTATCATAATTAAGATGTTTTTAGTTCTTCTTGTAATTTTTATAAATATTTATTAAAAAGAATAATTCATTTTAATATTTAAATTTAATAATGGAATCAAAATTTTGGTCAATGTATTATTTAATGCTTGTAATATATATATACTAGTAATTGTTTGTGCCTGAAGGCACTGCGTAACGAAAAATTATATTAAAATTTGAAAAATATTACATTATCTAAAGACACACACCAGCACAACAATTAATACATACTCAATCATCAACACATTTCCAACCACCAAAACATCAAGCTACTCGGTACTAATTTCAAGAAATTTTGGCAGAATTTCCTTTAAAAATAGATATCCAGAAAATTCTAAACATGTCTACAAAACTTACAATCATCAATACATATCCAAACCACCAAAAAAACCATCATTCCATACCCAAAAATCATCATTACCGTGTATAATTAGTTAACTTTATAAAAGATGAAACACAAAAAATACAAACATGTAGAAAATAGAGAAACAACATGTTGAGCATAAGACCCATTACCTTACAGCTTCCACCAAATATTCTGTACAGCTTACATCAAGAATCCTTCAATGCATACCTGAAAATATTTGAAATATAAAACTTATAGAAATATGTGAGTCAAAATAAAACAACTGTAAATCCGAAACATAAGAACCCTTACTTTACCCTGAATTATCCAAAAAACAAATGAGCACACACATTTATATGTAGTGGGGGGAATGATTTACATTGATATAAGAATTTAGAGAGTATGTAACAAATTATCAATTTATTTAAGAAAAAGATATGGATGAATGTAGACTTACAATCAAATAAAGTATTCGTAGTACCATTTCAACAAAACGGTTCATTTGCTTAATGATTTAACTCATAAATCTGTATTGGTGGCAGTATAATGGTGTGTGAGTTTAATTTGCGAGTGTTTAATTGGTTACAATTATGTGTGTGTGTGTGTGTGTGTGTTTGCATATATTGTGTGTGTTGTGTGTCTGCATGAGAAGTAAAGAAATATAGTCTTAGTTAGAGAGACTTTCACACCTAGACAATTGTTTGGTCAGTGATGGGTTAGTCATCGTCAAAGGTGGACAGGACGATACTGGATTGCATATCATTTAACTCTCTTAAATGTCTTCTTCATCCCTTCAAACCTTCTCTTCATCACTATCTTTAATGTCCTCGTATCAATACGAACGCACTTTGCCCAATGAGGAGAATGCACAACCACATAAATTATTCACATAAATAATAAATTTAACACTATTTATATTATAGGAATAGTAAAGTTATTTTGATGCAGTGACATAAAAATAGATTTACCTGATTACGTCGGCCCCATCCACAAAGGTACATTGTATATACTCTATCATTCTCATTGACCAATTCACTCAAATCTTACAAAGAATGAACCTCATTGTAAAATTAAAAGTTGAAAAGATTACATAATTCAGTAGAAATAAACTTGTTTAAACTATACCATTTACTTGTCGTAAGAATATTATAACAAAACTTTTGGGTAAATAATATTTGTGGTGCAATTCAACCCATCTTCCGGAAGGAGGACAGTAATACGATCCGAAGATGTGCATCTAGATAGTGCCACATAAAGGTGTCTATGACTAAAAACAGGTGTCTACAATTTTTAAAATAAAAATAGTCAAACTAAAAGACACCTAATTTTTTTTAAAAAAAACTAACATTCGTGTGCAAATGTGTGTGTGTTTTGTGTGTGTCTTACTGCTGTGAAAGAAGAGAGAGAGAGAGAGAGAGAGAGAGAGAGATAGAGTGAGAACATAAATCCTAATGGTCAAAATCATTAAATAAAACTATGTTAGAAATACATGTGAATGAGGTAATTAAAAAAGAGTAAGAATGCCTGATCCAAAACTATTAATAAGGCTTAGTCAAAATGTTAAAGAGTCAAAAATATATCCTGCAACCTGAGATAAATTATTACATAGAAGATAGTATTGATATATATTAAATCAAATTCTACCATTCTTTAAACAATAACCCCAAATCGTTTCATCTTAAATTCACTTTACCTTAAATGCAACCTACATGTTTTTCTCTTCCTCCAGAAGAGTTTTACAACAAAATATATGATCCAGGTTTTAATTCAATCATATGTTTTTTCCTTCCATTCCTCCAAATTAATTTTCTGTTGTATTCTTTGATTCTATTTTTCTAGAAAACATAGTAAACAATTTGGATAACATATCCTCTTTCTATTTTTAGGTTGTAACTGAAAACAATTATTTTGAAAATGATAGTCAATACCCAAAGAACAAAAAACTAAAACTAGAGAACAACAAAAAGAGCATAGATCTGTTCAATTTCCCACCAGTAAAATAAACTTTAATAAAATCAATTTCCTAGAACTAATTTTCAAATCACATCTTATTTTCGAAAGTAAAAGCAAAGTTTTAATTGGATCATTGCATTTGACACATATGATCCAAGTTACCCTTAAGCTCCTCAGTAACCAAACTACAAAAAAAAATCTAACTATATAATCCAAACAAACAACTTATGGTAAGAATCAAGTGTCATTATTTGAACCTCAGCCACTTAACAAGCGTCTGTTTCAAATAAATCATTAAGCATTTAACACAATATAGGTCTCCGCATTTGATAAGGCATCCAAAAAAACATGGTGAACTGTATGTACTACAAATAAATAAGCAAATATCTAGATGTTTGAGTTTGTTTATGTAAGACCCCAACTTTTTATGAATAAAATTGAATTTTCTCTATTCATTATTTTGAAATAGTAAGGTGTAATTTGATATAATTTGGTTAGTTATGGGTGAAATGTGCAAATTTTGCAAAATAAGCAAGTGGTTATAAAATTTTCATTGTTGTCAGGGAATATTCGTTTGGTCGTGGAATATTCTTTTTGTCGGAGAATATTCGTACGACGGCACAACCATTTGTGGGCCCCATAACAGAAAACAGTCGGATGAAGAAAACGACAAGTTTGAGTTTTTATAAATAGCGGCGTAGTTACCGTTAACACTGTTGGAATACTGGTGGTTAAAATACGATGTCTGGCGTGGTTGCCTGAAGATACATACGGTATTGCCAAATATTTTTGGATTATTGATTCTTACGTAAGAAGGCACTACTCAATAATTGTTACAGTAATTACTGTTCAATATTTTATTTTATTGATTCAATAATTACTAAGTTGATATTTTATATTATTATTGTTTCAATAATTGTCACTGCACAATATTTTCCATTATCAAATCAATAATTCATACTATTTGAATAATATTATTAGATAGCATTATTGACAATGTTTAAGGAAGTTCTATCTAGGAAAGTGGTTTTGTCACCTAATTGCGCGCCAGTAAGGAGAAATCCTTCTCGAAAAGCCCCGTCTTTCCTGGGAACGACCTGGTTATCATTATTGTGATTCTGTAATATTATTTATGAATAATTAATTATTAATTTATATGATAAGAAAATATTTATTTTATGTGGATATAAATGAAAGAATTAATGCTGAGATGTTTTATCAGTATTTTGTCGGAATGGAGGTATTAAAAATCATGTGTATGTTGATTTCGGTCATTTTCTGTTTGGAATTTGGAAAAACTTTCTTCTACAAAGTTGTAGAGAATTAAATTTCCTATGGAATGGACATAAAATTCATATTTTTCTGATAAAATGGCTATTTATTATGAATTATTAAAGTTTCAGAAATAAATATTGTTATTAAAAACATGGGTGGGCCCCACTTTTGGTTGTTGTGAAATTTTCTGAAATTGGTGGGCCCCACTAGTGGTGTGCTGATAATTTGGTCAAGGAGGTGTGCGTAGAAATTTTTGAAAATATTATTTTATTAAATTTAGTCTGCTTTGGCATTGTGACATTTTCCTATAAATAGGGTGCTTAGTTAGAATTAAAAATCACACCAGAATCAAAAGTTTTCTCTCTATATAATATCGAGCGTATTTTTGTGAGTTTTAGATACTTTGAGAGTTGTTATTCAGTGAAAATTTCCTTCAGCATTATATCCGATATTTCAGCCAGAGGTACTATTCTTTTAAGGTAAGGGATGTTATTTTCTTCGTAAATGATGTTATTTCCTTCAATATCATTATACAGAAATATTGGTATGAATTTTATTATGAAAATTTTTAACTTTTCATGTTGAGGTTACTATTCATGTATACTACATTATTCACGAATACGGTACTATTTACGAGTACTATTCAAGAAGTATGATTTTTCTTGTGAAATTTCTACCTTTTTGTGTCGGGGTTACTATTCATGTATATGGCACTATTCATGTATATGACACTATTCATGTATACGACACTATTCACATATACATCACTATTCACAGAAAAATGAAATTTTCTTTTCTTTGTCCAAGTTGTCTATTATGGGTACTATCTTTAATTGTATCCATGTTTTAATCTTTATTCTTTAATTTTACTCCACAATTGATTATTATAGAGTATTTTTGAACTTGGAAAAACGAAAGTACGAATCCCTAATATTTGATCTTTTATCTCACTAGATTCATTTTCCTTAAGATATTTTTCATCATCCTCAGTCCTAAAATGGTGATATAACTGAATATCTTTGGCCTGTAGTGCAAAGATAAATGATTACCTGATGAATATCTTTGGTGCGTATTGCAAAGATGAATAGGTGTTGAGATGAACATGACCAACTGATGAATATCTTTCGCCTGTAGTGCAAAGATGAATATTTGATTCAAAGATGTATATTGATTGATGTTACAGGGATAAAATATTAATGATGGACTTTTAAATCATAGAAGATAGTAGATTTCATTCTCTGATGAATATCTTTGGCCTGGACTTTTCACTGCGAATATTGATCTAAAACTTGTTGTCCGTTATATTTTATCTGATTTATTGAAGGCAAATGATAAATTTTTCTACATTATCTTAGTCATAATATTCTTTACTAGGCTAGTTGAGATCACCCTTTTCCTTTTTGTTTCATTTTTTTTCTCAGGAAGCGATAATATAGCGGGAACTGGTCGGGGTGTGAAGTGATGTTTCAAGTCAGTTGTTTTAGCAGTCCTCACTATTTTGTAAAATAGTGTATCAATAATTGTAATGAGGACTTATTTAAGTGTGAATATTGTCTAGAAGACAATATTTGTATTTAAACTCACAATATATCTATTATCGTATTTTGCACGAAAATTATAATAATGAAGTTGTAGTTATTTTATGTACCATGTATTTGGCGACTCAGAATGGGTTGTGTATACTTATTTTGGGGGCATCACAGTTGGTAACAGAGCTTAGGGATATGGTCTCTGGCGGAGATCGTTGGATAGAACTAGGAGGGGAGAGACGAGTAAATCATTCGCTAGTGTGTCCTACCTAAGTTTATTTGTGTTTAATTGGTTGGTCAGAATATATGGATAATATGTGGAATGTCAATTTCTTTAATTAACCCTTTTTTTATGACAGTATTTGAGATTGGCAGCTGAAAATGTTAACAATGGAGTGAATGAGACCGTTGAGATACCTTTAATAATCAACCAGGGGAACGTGCAACAGGAAGGAAATATTCCTCCTGTAAAAAATACTGTCGAACAAATGATAAATGATAGGATGTTTATAAGCTTTTTGCAGTTCATGAAAAATTAGACGAGGGAGACTCGTGTATAAAATACGGGTGGAAATAATAGCAACGCGCGACTTGTCACATCCAAGCAGTTCAAAGAGTTGGGACCACCGGAGTTTTTGGGAAAGCAGGATCCGATTAAGGCGTAAACGTGGGTTAAGCAAATTACCAAGATATTTGATGTCTTGGAATGCACGGAGGAACAGAAGGTTCCATTCGCCACCTTTATGTTCCGTGGTGCGGCAGATTACTAATGGGAATCTGTGAAGCGTACCCAGGCAACCGCACTCAATATATCTTGGGAAATGTTTCAGAAACTGTTCAATGACAAGTATTTTCCTGAAAGTATTCGTCATATGAAGGAGGTAGAGTTTATTACTGGAATAGAATAACATGACTGTATCCCAGTACGAGGCTAAGTTCGCGGAGTTATCCAGGTTTGCACCTCATTTGGTAAAAAATGAGGAACGTATGACGCGAATGTTTTTGAGAGGTCTGAAACTCGAAATATGTCAATACCTCATTTCTCACAAACTTTGTTTATATTCAGATGTTGTGAATAGGGCTCAGTTATTGGAGCGTGATAATGAACCAGCTCAACCAAAAGATAACGACCAACAACACGATAATATTCGTACCGGTGGAAACGATCATCAGAACAATGATAACCATCATGGAGGAAATTATCATGCCAGAAATGGTACTACTTCGGTGGTAATCATGGCCAAGATAATAGAACAAATGATTCAAGTGGAAATTTTAAGAAGAGAAGATTTAACGATGATGGGAAGACGCCAGCACCAGCACCAGGAACAAATTCTAGGGGAGGAGAACGATCGCCAGTTAGCTGCTACAGATGCGGAGAGGAGGGAAACATAAGTCCAAACTGTTCACAGCCTTCCAAGGTATGTTTTAGTTGTGGAAAAGACGGTCACATAGATCGATTTTATCATGTTGCAAAATCAAGTCCAGCTGGGACGGTGGCTGTGAGACCCCAAATTTTATGAATAAAGATTTAAATTTCTCAAAATATTTTTTTGAATATTATAGTGTGGATTTGATATAATGTTATAGTTGTGGGTAATATTTATAAATTTTGCAAAGTATTCAAGTTGTTATATAATATTCGATTAGTCGGGGAATATTCTTTTTGTCGAGGAATATCCATACGATGACACAATCATTGGTGGACCCCACAACGGAAGTATTGTCGTAGTAAGAAAATGACAGAATTATCTTTTTATAAAAATAACGACGAAAGTGTTACCGTTAAAACTGTTGAACTACTCGGTAGTAAAAGTACAGTAATACGCGTGGTTGCATAGTAGCACACGGTATTGATTATTGATGTTTACATAAAAAGTCACTCAGTAATTGCTACAGTAATTGCTGCATCATATCTCTCAAATTATTGATTCAATTATTGTTACAGTATCATCTGCATAATATGTTATATTATTAAATCAATAATTGAGATGACAAAGTTATTTATATTATTATTTGCAATATTGACAATGTGACAACCCAAGAATTTAGACAATCTATGAAAATCATAATTGATTGATTTAAGGTTCAATATTAGGACCTAGACAGGAAATAAGTGTATGGATTTGTCAGTTATGTAATGAAATTCCAAGAATTTCAAAAGTGTTGAACAAAACTTGAATTATGTGATAGACTATAAGTGATAGTCTAGTAATGAGGTATAAGATTATGGTAGATTTAAAATTCTTTTGAAGAATTATCGTGGATAAGTATCGAAGTGAATACTAGTTGGTATATTTGATTATATATGTGAACTGTAATGATTTAAGATCAAGGATTGATCGGATAAGTTATAACTTTAGCAAATCCTAAAGTTATGTTAATCATATGTTTATTAAGTTAGAAAAATCTAACTAACTGTTAGAAACACTAACGATACGCCGTAAACTTTAATTTTAGTTTCGAGAATCAAAACCCTAATTCGGATATTTAAAACCCTAATTTGAGAATTTAAAAGCTAAGTGTAAATATGTGGGAGAATAATAGTATTTAATTATATACTAATTCTAAGAGATTTATTTTATACCACTCGGTTAATTAATTTTATAACCTAATTATAGCAAGTCTAATTGGGTTAAGGAAATAGATGTGAATGAGCAAGAATTGGTGTTTTAATGGAGAAGTGAAAACCCTAATTAAATGAATTGGGTTGGATAAGAATTAAAGGTATTGGACTATGTATAGCTCAAGTGTGGCCAAAGAAGTGAGTAAGAGACCAAGCAATACATTAAAGGAATGGCTCAATTTTTTTTAGCCCAAGTGGGAGAGGAATTTATGGACAATTGTTAAAACAAATAAGCATTAAATCAAAGAGCCAAACTTGGTAAGAATTTGGCCAAGTGGTCGGCTATTGAATGAGGAAAGAAAGAGGGGAAACACATGGTTAAATCATTAGGCAACATTTGGTTACTTACTCCTATCAAACATTTACCAACTTCTAACAACTCCTTAGATGTCCAAATTTTATTTGACCAACACATTTGGCAAAGTTTGCAAGGTAACCACTTGGAAATTTAAATGGAGAAAGAGAGAATTAGTGGGAGAATGAAGGCACATGGCCGGTTGAGCATAAGAGATAAGGAGGAGGTGTGGGGTATTTGTATATACCTATATCCAATATATCTTATTTTGTTTCTCTTTTATCTCTTTTATTTTCTAGCCAAATGAACTTAAGAGAGAGAGAGAGAGTGAGAAGGGAGGCTTCGGCTACTTCTTGGTGAAGAAGGAGGGGAGATTTTGGCTCTCATGAAACCAAGATCCATCCATGGAAGGAAGAAAGAAGAAGAAGGTTTAGCAAGAAATCAAGCTAAGGTATAATAAAAATTTATACTTGTGTAGGTTAAACTTCCTTAGTATTTTGATTTGATTTTTGACAACTTGAAGTTGTGATCTTGAGGTTTAAAACCTTAGATCTATGTATATATAAGTGTATCATGTTTAGATCTAACAATATTGGGTGTTGATTTTGGTTGGAATCAAAGGTATAAAATTTCCTAAACTCAAAACTCTAGTTAGTTTATGTGTTTTGTGATGGTTGTTTTTCATCAAGTGTTGAACTTATGATCCATATGAGGGAAGATCTACATGATATATGATATTTTATGGTTAGATCTTGCCATTTTTAGGGTTGATAAGCTTGCACAAAGAAGATGAACCAAAACAGTTTTTTGTTTTAAATGAATTAGTGAACTGCTGCTCTAAACAGAAACTTTCGGATTTATTAGAGTGCTCTAAAAATTCTGGACTTGTGATATGATATAGTACACTCAATAAGCTTTCCATAGACTCCGAAACGGACTAAATCCGACATCGGAGGAGCAAGTTATGGGATTTCTACCAAACTACACAAAGTTAAGAAAAACTGTTAGAAGGACAGTTTTTACCAGCCACTTCCGGGTTAAATTCCGGGAGCTAAACATATCCAAATATGGATTGTGATATATGAAAACTGTAGTTCGGAAAGATACGAATCCAACAAAATTGATGGATCATTAATCGGAGTTACAGATTTTGTTTTATTTAAGTTTTGGTGAAGGACTCCAAAACTACCAAAGTGCAAAAAGTTTCTGGCCAAAATTTTCCGAGGGCTGTTTCGGACATTTATTTAATGAGAAAACTTCCAGGCTTTTGGGAAATGAAAATATATGGTATTATGTGGCTCGTGTCCAAAAATGAGCTGATTCCGAGTTTAAAACGACCAAGTTATGACCATTACAATTTTTGTGAGTTTAAACGGAAATCGCTATAACCGGAGTTCTACAACTCGATTGCCACGAAATTTAAAATGGAGCATCACGTTAACATATATAAGGTTATGCCAAGAAATGGGCATTACTGGAGTTAAGCACGAGGTAGCTAATTTCTTAAGCTACGCACTAAAATTAATTAAGAAAAAAATAGAATTAATGTTTTTAAAATCATATAAAAATGATTTTAAGTATTAGAAAATTATTTTAAGTTATAAAATATAACTTTTGATATTTTGGCATGAAAATATTAATATTTTAATATTAATATTAATTATCGGATAATGGATTTAAGTGTTTAAAAATCAAATAATTATGATTTTAAGGTATTAAAAATATTTTGAAATATTATAATTACATTATAATATTATGTAAGGATTTTCATTAATATTTTATATTAAATGAATATTAATGATTAAGGAATTATATGGTATTTAATTCATTTAAATACGGTTTTATGATTGGAAAATCATGATAAATGGTAATAATTATCCAAAAAATTATTACGAGCTAGGAAAATGTTTTGATTCACTAAGAAAATTATCTGTGATAATTGTTAAGGGTTAGGCAGAGTTTAACTGAACTTAAACTCGAGTATTGTCCGACTAGATCGTCGGGATGATAGAATTGTGTCATTTTTAAGTCAGACTGAAATAGTTTGACCTGATGCTAAGTCTTATGTGCTGTATAGACTTATAGGGTTATGTGTTATGTGTTTAGGTTATTCGTGTATTTAGATATACAAAGATTATATCTTGTGATTCTAATATTGGAGATCTATATTATTAATATTAGGTCTTCGGGTAAAGCGTTATAAATTGCGTTGCGGTAATCAACGGTACAGGCAAGTTTGTTCTTAGTTAACTCTAATAAGAGTGTTTTATTCAAGCTTATGGTTAATCATTACTGATTGCCATGAAAATTGTACTCTGTACATCTTGCATGTATAAGTCAGGTATGAAAGGCTGATCACCTTCATTACCAGTTGGTTCAGAAATGTTTGTTCATGTTTAAAACTTGTTCAGTCAAAAGTTTGTTCCTGCTAGTTCTCAATTATATTGATGAATTATAGCCAGCTTATTATTTATACTCTTCAATCATGATATATCCTTATATTGTTGTATTTAAACTTGTTGGGCAACTTTCATGCTCACCCTTGCTATATCATGATAAAACATTGCAGATAAGGCAAATGCGTTCGGATACAGGAAAAGATAATGCCAAGTTCAACTTGGGATAAATGGTGCAGCTATTTTGTAATAGTATAGTCTGATAAATGTGATAAATGTTAGATCATTTATGATTGTGTAATAAGTAAAGGTTACTCGACCTTGGGGAATAGTGTGTAATGTAATGTATAAATAATTTATGTTTATATCTTCCGCAAACAGTTATAGAATGATTAGTGTACCGAATCCGCGGCGATTTGGGGACCGAATATGGGGATGCTACAGTTGGTATCAAAGCTGTTGGTTATGAAGCTTAGGTAGGAATACCTGAGACCAATAACCGCAGTGATTAGGATAAGATCTAACTCGCATAGAGTTAGTTGGTCGGTAAGATTCAAAGACGAATCTCGGTAAGTTGTAAAGATACAGAGTTCCCTAACTCTGGTAATAAGGTTGAACAAAAGTGGTGAAAAGATAAAGTCTAAAGGACTAAAAGTTCAGTGATAGGAGATCGTAAAACAAAACGATCATAGTCATAGAATTGAATCGTAATATATACGATGAGATCACCCCGTGATCTGATAAAAGTTATGACAGTTAGAAAGAATCAATATGATGATTGAAAATGATCAATGCATAGAATTGAATCTTAATATATACGATAAGATCACCCCGTGATCTGACAAGGTTATGATGTGGGAAAAGAATCAATCTGATGATTTAAAGGTTTACAGCAAGATGCTGTGTGGCAGTTGTACTATGAAATTGTACTATGAAAACTCATGAAAGAGTTATGAATTGTAAATACGGATTAAATAAAATTCGTATGGAGTAAGTTTGGAGCTAGAAATATGTTGGATTTCAATTGAGGACTCATGTTAGTTGCTGAGTTGTATGATTCCTTGTATGGGCGGGGAATTTGTACTTGGTTTTAGAATCACTTAGCTTCCTGGTTGATATAGTGGTTAGGTTGACCAATTCTTTGTATGGGCGGGGAATTGTTCACTTAGCTTTCTATATTGATTAGTGGTCGAGTTTGGTTTGACAACCACTTAGTTTCTGGCACTGATAATCATTGAAATGTTTGTGTCGCGTTATTTGCTATATGCAGGTTAAGAGGGTGATTCATTTCTCATGTGTATAACAGATAGATAGGTCATAGGTAGAGAATAAAGGATTAAGTACGAGTTCTTAAAATTTATACTTATGTGACATTCTTGAGTCATAGTTATATGAAATGTTTGTGAACCCCTCAGCGAATGGACGCCAAAGGTCTGTCTAGGAAAGTTCTTAAACTCATATGATTGTGGCCAGGTTATGAACTCATAAGTGTGGTTTTATGAACTAGGGTATAGTAAAGTTGTGAATGAAGCATTGAGGATGATAGAAATAGATAGAATTATTAAGCAATGGATCAGTAGAGAAAGAGAAGAGAAGTAAATAGAATTTGAAATCCCAGTATTTCATTGTTAAATCAAATCTTGATTCTGAAACTGAGAAGAACAACCTTCCATATAAAGGGAAGGGGTATGATTTAATCTTTATGGTTATCTGATACACCTGAGTATTTATCAAAGTAAATCTTTGATAGATACCCGAGAAATTTGAGTATCTTTGATAGATACTCGAGAAAATAAGTTCATGATCTTGTGTGATCGCTCAGTATAACTTGAAAACTTTTACTCTTGTGAGTGGTGTAGTGGGTAGCAGGTGATATGTGTGAATGGTGTAAAATGCACGGTGTAAGGTGTAAGGTGAATTTCGGGGACGAAATTCTTATAAGGAGGGGTGAATGTGACAACCCGAGAATTTAGACAATCAATAAAAATCATAATTGATTGATTTAAGGTTCAATATTAGGACCTAGACAGGAAATAAGTGTATGGAATTGTCAGTTATGTAATAAAATTTCAAGAATTTCAAAAGTGTTGAACAAAACTTGAATTATGTGATAGACTATAAGTGATAGTCTAGTAATGAGGTATAAGATTATGGTAGATTTAAAATTCTTTTGAAGAATTATCGTGATAAGTATCAAGTGAATACTAGTTGGTATATTTGATTATATATGTGAACTGTAATGATTTAAGATCAAGGATTGATCGATAAGTTATAACTTTAGCAAATCCTAAAGTTATGTTAATCATATGTTTATTAAGTTAGAAAAATCTAACGAATCGTTAGAAACACTAACGATACGCTTCGTAAACTTTAATTTTAGTTTCGAGAATCCAAACCCTAATTAGGATATTTAAAACCCTAATTTGAGAATTTAAAAGCTAAGTGTAAATATGTGGGAGAATAATAGTATTTAATTATATACTAATTCTAAGAGATTTATTTTATACCACTCGGTTAATTAATTTTATAACCTAATTATAGCAAGTCTAATTGGGTTAAGGAAATATATGTGAATGAGCAAGAATTGGTGTTTTAATGGAGAAGTGAAAACCCTAATTAAATAAATTGGGTTGGATAAGAATTAAAGGTATTGGACTATGTATAGCTCAAGTGTGGCCAAAGAAGTGAGTAAGAGACCAAGCAATACATTAAAGGAATGGCTCAATTTTTTTTAGCCCAAGTGGGAGAGGAATTTATGGACAATTGTTAAAACAAATAAGCATTAAATCAAAGAGCCAAACTTGGTAAGAATTTGGCCAAGTGGCCAGCTATTGAATGAGGAAAGAAAGAGGGGAAACACATGGTTAAATCATTAGGCAACATTTGGTTACTTACTCCTATCAAACATTTACCAACTTCTAACAACTCCTTAGATATCCAAATTTTATTTGACCAACACATTTGGAAAAGTTTGCAAGGTAACCACTTGGAAATTTAAAGGGAGAAAGAGAGAATTAGTGGGAGAATGAAGGCACATGGCCGGTTGAGCATAAGAGATAAGGAGGAGGTGTGGGGTATTTGTATATACCTATATCCAATATATCTTATTTTGTTTCTCTTTTATCTCTTTTATTTTCTAGCCAAATGAACTTAAGAGAGAGAGAGAGAGAGTGAGAAGGGAGGCTTCGGCTACTTCTTGGTGAAGAAGGAGGGGAGATTTTGGCTCTCATGAAACCAAGATCCATCCATGGAAGGAAGAAAGAAGAAGAAGGTTTAGCAAGAAATCAAGCTAAGGTATAATAAAAAATTTATACTTGTGTAGGTTAAACTTCCTTAGTATTTTGATTTGATTTTGACAACTTGAAGTTGTGATCTTGAGGTTTAAAACCTTAGATCTATGTATATATAAGTGTATCATGTTTAGATCTAACAATATTGGGTGTTGATTTTGGTTGGAATCAAAGGTATAAAATTTCCTAAACTCAAAACTCTAGTTAGTTTATGTGTTTTGTGATGGTTGTTTTTCATCAAGTGTTGAACTTATGATCCATATGAGGGAAGATCTACATGATATATGATATTTTATGGTTAGATCTTGCCATTTTTAGGGTTGATAAGCTTGAACAAAGAAGATGAACCAAAACAGTTTTTTGTTTTAAATGAATTAGTGAACTGCTGCTCTAAACAGAAACTTTCGGATTTGTTAGAGTGCTCTAAAATTTCTGGACTTGTGATATGTTATATTACACTCAATAAGCTTTCCATAGACTCCAAAACGGACTAAATCCGACATCGGAGGAGCAAGTTATGGGATTTCTACCAAACTACACAAAGTTAAGAAAAACTGTTAGAAGGACAGTTTTTACCAGCCACTTCCGGGTTAAATTCCGGGAGCTAAACATATCCAAATATGGATTGTGATATATGAAAACTGTAGTTCGGAAAGATACGAATCCAACAAAATTGACGGATCATTAATCGGAGTTACAGATTTTGTTTTATTTAAGTTTTGGTGAAGGACTCCAAAACTACCAAAGTGCAAAAAGTTTCTGGCCAAAATTTTCCGAGGGCTGTTTCGGACATTTATTTAATGAGAAAACTTCCAGGCTTTTGGGAAATGAAAATATATGGTATTATGTGGCTCGTGTCCAAAAATGAGCTGATTCCGAGTTAAAACGACCAAGTTATGACCATTACAATTTTTGTGAGTTTCCGACGGAAATCGCTATAACCGGAGTTCTACAACTCCGATTGCCACGAAATTTAAAATGGAGCATCACGTTAACATATATAAGGTTATGCCAAGAAATGGGAATTACTGGAGTTAAGCACGAGGTAGCTAATTTCTTAAGCTACGCACTAAAATTAATTAAGAAAAAAATAGAATTTAATGTTTTTAAAATCATATAAAAATGATTTTAAGTATTAGAAAATTATTTTAAGTTATAAAATATAAATTTTGATATTTTGGCATGAAAATATTAATATTTTAATATTAATATTAATTATCGGATAATGGATTTAAGTGTTTAAAAATCAAATAATTATGATTTTAAGGTATTAAAAATATTTTGAAATATTATAATTACATTACAATATTATGTAAGGATTTTCATTAATATTTTATATTAAATGAATATTAATGATTAAGGAATTATGTGGTATTTAATTCATTTAAATACGGTTTTTATGATTGGAAAATCATGATAAATGGTAATAATTATCTGAAAATTATTACGAGCCTAGGAAAAATGTTTTTGATTGCTAAGAAAATTATCTCGTGATAATTGTTATATTTAGCGAGTTTAAGCGAACTTAAACTCGAGTATTGTCCAATTAGATCATCGGGATGATAGAATTGTGTCATTTTAAGCGGTCAAATAGTTTGACTTGATGCTAAGTCTTATGTCTTTGTATAGACTTATAGGGTTATGTGTTATGTGTTTAGGTTATTACGTGTATTTAGATATAACAAAGATATTATCTTTGTGATTCTAATATTGGAGATCTATATTATTAATATTAGGTCTTCGGGTAAAGCGTTATAAATTGTGTTGCGGTAATCAACGGTTCAGGCAAGTTTGTTCTTACTTAACTCTAATAAGAGTGTTTTATTCAAGCTTATGGTTAATCATTACTGATTGCCATGAAAATTGTACTCTGTACATCTTGCATGTATAAGTCGGTATGAAAAGGTCGATCACCTTCATTACCAGTTGGTTCAGAAATGTTTGTTCATGTTTAAAACTTGTTCAGTCAAAAGTTTGTTCCTGCTAGTTCTCAATTATATTGATGAATTATAGCCAGCTTATTATTTATACTCTTCAATCATGATATATCCTTATATTGTTGTATTTAAACTTGCTGGGCAACTTTCATGCTCACCCTTGCTATATCATGATAAAACATTGCAGATAAGGAAAATGTGTTCGGATACAGGAAAAGATAATGCCAAGTTCAACTTGGGATAAATGGTGCAGCTATTTTGTAATAGTATAGTCTAATAAATGTGATAAATGTTAGATCATTTATGATTGTGTAATAAGTAAAGGTTACTCGACCTTGGGGAATAATGTGTAATGTAATGTATAAACAATTTATGTTTATATCTTCCGCAAATAGTTATAGAATGATTAGTGTACCGAATCCGCGGCGATTTGGGGCCCGGATATGGGGATGCTACAGATAATGTCTAGAAGTTCTGTCAAGGAGAGGTTTGGTCACCTAATTGCGCGCCAATAAGGAGAAATCCTTATCGGAAAGCCCCCTCTTTCCTGGGAACGACGTGGTTGTTAAATTTTAAGAGTTATAATATTAATGATGAATAAGTTCGTGTTGATTAAAGATTAAATTGATAGTTCCATTGTGTTGGAATTATTAGTGTTAGTGAAAATTGATATTTATTTCGATAATAATTGATGTCTGGAGGTTATATTGACCAATATGGTAATTAACCGGATAAATGAGAAATTAATTTCTATTGATTCACATGATTATAACTATTTGTTCACATGTGTGTACTATTGATTCACATTCTTGTACTATTAGGGTAGGTGGTGCAAGATTGATAATACTTGCATGACTAAGTTAAAAATGGAGGTATAGATGGAGGTACTATACTGTAATTCATATTTTCACATGATTATAACTATTGATTCACATGATTGAACTGTTGATTCACATGATTTACTATTAGGGTAGGTGGTGCAAGTTTGATAATACTTGCAGGACAAAATTAAAAATGAAGAAAAAGAGGAAGGTATTATACTGTAATATTTTGAGTCCCAAAACTTGCAATTATTGAAATTATATTTTTCTATAAATAAAAGTTCATTCCTTCATTATTTTTCACCAATTCACTAAAGCTATATATCAATTATTATAGAGAGAAATTATAGAGAGAAAGAAGAAGAGAAGTCCGGTACCTCATTATTCTAGTATCCAGTTTTCTTCTAAGGTAAGGGGTATTATTCTTTCGTATTCATGAAGAGAGTTATTTTCTTTCAATACTCGTAAGGGTTATTATTCCATTCTTTATTATTATATTGGAATAACATGTCTATGCAAAGTACTGCATACATGGTAAAATTCTTCGTTATTCCATTCTTTATTATTCTACTGGAATAACCTGTCTGTGCGGTCTATCGCATGCCTGGTGAATTCTGTTGTTATTCCATTCTTTATTATTCATTGAATATCCCACATGCATGCGGATTACGCATGACCGTTCTCGCATTCTTTATTATTACATTGGAATATCCTATCTGTGCAAATTACGCATGACCTAGTTCCATTCTTTATTATTCTATTGGAATAACCTGTCTGTGTGGTCTATCGCATGCTTGGTGAATTCTTTTGTTATTCCATTCTTTATTATTCTGTTTGAATAACCTGTCTATGTGGATTATCGCATGCATGGTGAATGATCCTTCATATTCATTCCTTATTAAATTGTGGAAATGATATGTCTACGTGGATTACCTCATAGCGGGTGAAAATCCATTTGCAGTTTCGTATATTCTATTATACTCGTATGAGATATCATTTCTTTTGTACTCGTCATGAAATATCATTTTCTTTGGTATTTTTCTTTTACGAGTTACTATTTAAGGGTTACTATTCACCCCGTTACTATTCACTCTAGTATTATTCACTCGGGTATTCGGGGCACTTTTCGTGCCAGAGTACTATTCACGAGTTACTATTCACGGGTTACTATTCACCCAATTACTATTCACTCTAGTATCATTCACTCGGGTATTCGGGACACTTTTCATGTCGGGGTACAATTCCCGAAGTACTATTCATGAGGTACTATTCACCTGAAAAATATATTTCTTTTATGTCCAAATTATTTTTGGTACATGAATATTATTCTTGAATTTTACTCTACAAAGCAGTATCATGTTGATAATTTGGACGTTATTGATTTCTGGATAAATTAAGTTATAAATCTTTAAAATTTATCCTTGAACTTGTTTTATTGAATTATTATGTCATTGTCATCATCCTCATGCTTATATCATGATTAAAGTCATCTTTGGCTTACGTGCATAGATGGGCTTGGTATGATTATGACCAGGGATTATTCTGTATAATCATGACCGTAATGTGACGAATAATGTGGTAAAAGTCCTTATTGGCCTGTAGTTCATTGATGGACAGTTGTTGGTATGATTATGACCAGGGATTATTCGATAAAATCATGACCATTGATGGTTACATGAATATTATTGGCCGTGGTGCAGGGATGATTCGATTTTATTTATTAAAAATCGAGTCTCAAATGATAAAGTTGATGAATAACTTTTTAAATCATAGAAGATAGTAGATTTATGCTCTACTTGACTCTTCTAATGGATTTCTTATTCCGCTGCAGTTGTTGATCTAAAACTTGTTGTCTATTGTATTTTATCAGTTGTTATATTGTTGAAGGCTAAGGATAATTTATTCCACATTATCTTAGTCATAATATTTCTTACTGGGCTAGTTGAGCTCACCCTTTTCTTTCATTGTTCTCTTCAGAAAATGAGAATATAGCTGGGAAGAGTCGAGGTAGTGATTGTCCAAGATAAGTAGCTTTAGTAGTCCTCACTATTCTGTGAAATAGTGTGATAATAATTGTAATGAGGACTCCATTGAGAGTGGATATTGTCTAGAAGGCAATATTCTTGTTTAATAATATGAATAACTTTGTCGTCTCAATTATTGATTTAATAATATATCATATAATGCAGATGATACTGTGACAATAATCGAATCAATAATATGAGAGATATGATGCAGCAATTACTATAGCAATAATTGAGTATAACTGAGTGACTTATCACGTAAGCATCAATAATCAATACCGTGTGCTACTATGCAACCACACGTATTACTGTACTTTTACTACCGGGTAGTTTAACAGTTTAATGATAAAACTTACGCCGTTAGTGTTATAAAAATATAATTATGTCGTTTTCTAACTACGACAATACTTCCGTTGTGGGGTCCACCAATGATTGTGTCGTCGTACGAATATTCCCTGTTAAAACGAATATTCTCCGACCAATCGAATATTATATAACCACTTGCTTACTTTGCAAAATTTGTAAATATTACCCACAACTATAACATTATATCAAATCCACACCATAATATTCAAAAATATATTTCGAGAAAATTATTCTTTATTCATAAAAGTTGGGGTCTTACAGTATATAATAGTAAAATCCTACTTATATTTGAATTATAATCGTACTTACAATTTAATAATAATAACAAATTAATAGTAGATAAGATGATCATATAGTTGTTTTATTGTAAAACTATATTATTTATCTTTATTTCAATTTGTTTTATTATAATTAAGATGTTTTTAGTTCTTCTTGTAATTTTTATAAATATTTATTGAAAAGAATAATTCGTTTTAATATTTAAATTTAAATTTAATAATGGAATCAAAATTTTGGTCAATGTATTATTTAATACGTGTAATATATATATAGAGAGAGAGAGAGAGAGAAACCGGATCTTAAACTCACCCCTTATCCAACTCACCCAAGCTCACCCTCCTTTAGCGATGGACCCGGCGACGGTTCGGTCATACAACCGTCGTCTATACTTTTAGCGACGGCTAACATATAGAGTCACTAAAAGTATAAACGACGGTTGTTGTTCATGCATTTTGTGTTTATTTTGTAGATCTTATGTTTGAGAACGATGTGAGCGACTATTGGTATGAAAACGAAAGGAAAATCAATCCGGAGATCGTTTGGGCTTTCATGTTCATTTCATGTTCTTTGCTTGGAACTTGGATTATGTTGTAGAGCTTCTTCTTAGCTTTTCGGAACGTCTTGAATCATTCCAATCAGAGTTCGGATGCAAGTGTTATGACCTTTGTACCAACGAACGTTGAACGTCACTGTTTTGGATGGCCATTTGCATAGCAGTCACTTCCAAACCAATTTCAGCCTTTATTTGTGAACTATTTCTTACTTCTCAAAGAATAAAATTTGTAGAGCTCGTCGAGAGCTTCGATTTGATAGGTGGCAGGCCCCGTAACTCTTTATGAATCAAAAGTTATGACCATTTTACCAAAGGACACTGCAATGAAAATCAAGAAAGGCAGCGCCGCAAATTTATAGTGCATTTCTGCTGCCGTAGTCTGAGTCCTGGAGCAAAAAAGTGCGATTTAACACTTGAGCGCGGGTGCGGCCAACTTTAGGCCAATTCCAGCACGGCCGCACCACTTCGAAAGTTGACTAGAGATGACTTTTTCACTAGATAGTACAATTGAAGCGTAACTTAGAGGGGGGGGGGGTTTAATTAGGGCTTATATATTAGACGTATTGTCATTATGTAAAGGATTTTCCACCCCTTGGGGGATCAAGTATCTATTGTTGCTTTCTCTATTTAATTTTCAATAATAGAATAGAGTAGATTAGTGTAAATACTTTCTACATGTGATTAGTTTGGAGACTTGAAGCGATTGGAAAGCATTGGAGATTCAATCTTGGATCAGGAGAACAGATTTGCACTACCATTATCTACTCTTACTCTCTCTTTGATTCCTAATTGTATCTTATGATGTTTATTCAATATGTGGATGATAGCATTAATTCAGTTATGATTTAAACTCTATTCTGATATTGTAATGGATTCTATGGATTAGTTATTTCTGATATGTTCCATTGTTAGCCTTATTAATTGTTATGGGATTGTCTATTAAGATTCATGTTTAATTGCTTAGTTGATTGGCCATCAATTATTGTGATAATTCATATGGACTTGAGAGATGAAGTATGGGGTTGGATCTTATCTTAATAGCTTATGATTGTATATTCTACATTGTGTTGGGATGTATGATTTGTACTTAGGATAGACATATACCGAAGCACCATTCGTAGTCAATTGAGAACTTGGAATTAAAACCTAATTATTTGTAAATCACATAAACATATAGTGGTTTATGTAATATGGGTGTTCATGTATATTCTATCAATTGTAGATTATATGGGATATGGGTATGACATTGAGAAATGGCTATACTTTACTATCATGTTCTCGACTAACAAACCGGTACAATAAGTTTGGCTTAACATGAAGTGTATGGATTTGACTGAGTCAATAGATGAAATTATGATCTCAGGTCTTCATTATCTAGTCTCACTCTAGGAATAGTTAGGTTTATTTAATTTCCTAGTTTAAATATAAAATATAATATCATTCGTTTAAATAAGACTGAAATGGTTATGGGCTAGTGCTTGGTGAACTTTATTAGTTAATTCTCCGTGGGAACGATACTTTACTTACTCTTTATTACTTGTTTACCACATATACTTGCGTGTTGTGCATAATTAGCTTTTACCCAACAAGTTTTTGGCGCCGTTGCCGAGGAATTAGCTTAATAAATTTTTGCCAACATTAATTTCAATCAAATTGGTCTTAATTTAAACATTTTTTTTGATTTAATTATCTTCTTATATTTCTCTCTTTTTCAGGTACCATAGGTGACTTTGCTTATCAATGGCCTTATGCAAATATGATTCAACCAAGGGACACAAGAACTGAAGGACTCAATGTATTTTCTACATTGACAGCACAAATTGCAACACTTTCTTGAGAGGTTGGATATTCTTACGTTGAACGCTTTTCGAGAGATAGTAGTTACATGTGAATATTATCTTTGCAAGCATCCGAAGTTATCGATCTGACATCGTCGGTGTTGGACAAGTACAGTTTGGGGGTGATTACCTCAACAACTATGTTTATCCCAATTATCATCAAGGTTGGGGGTATCACCCATATTATGAATGGAGGTATAAGTATCAAGACCAACACTACGTTCCAAGTCCAACGCATCCATCGGATTTCTCATATCTACCTCCAATGCAACAAGAAGAAAATTCAAGGTTGAAGGATTTCATGTCAAAAAGCATAGCAGGCCATGAAGAGATGATGATGAGTCAGGAGTTATCTGTAACGATCGAGAAATTTGTAATTTAATTTAAATATTTATGGAATTAAATAAATATTTAAAATAATTTATTTATTGAGAAAAATAAATATTTGATGAATTATGATGAATTAATTTAGTAACTAAATTGATTAATGTTAATTAAGTTAAGTAATGATAATTTTATTTGAAGGATTTAATTTAAGAAAATAATTAAATTAAATCAATTTCTTAATATTTAAGAAAATAATTAAATTAAGTGAATTGTTTAATTTAATGGAAATTAATGAATTAGATAAAGTAATGTTTCTAATTTATTAATTAAATTAGATATATAATTATTTATTATTCATAAATATAATTATAATAGAAGTTATTTAAATTAGCTAAACTAAAGTTATTTAAAATTAACTAAAGTAATGTGTGACACTTGTAACTATATAATATAAATAAAATAATAATAATCTAGTTTGAGAGTTTTTGGTTAGCCAAACAGGGCCTTGTGGCCTTTGACATTTTACAACTGATGTAACTCTTTGGTTTTAACTTGATGCGTTAAACAGTTTATTTGCGTCTTATTTTCTCCAAATGCTGTGAGAGCATAGTTGAGAGAAAAGAGAGAGAGCGTAGGAATTGAGAGAGAAGAAAGTTTGCAGAGAGATTGAGAGAAAGCCTAAGCAATTTCAGTGTTAACAAGGGATTAAGCATATTGAAGGTATTCTATCCAACCCTTGTATTATATATATATGTACATACATATATGAATTTATGAAAAAAAATTTATGTTCTGTTAATTGTAATTCTTTCAAAATTGTTGTGTAACTAAATTATGGTGGATATGTGGTATAATGCTAGAGTTTATGTTTAAAACAAGAAGTTTGTATGTTAAATTAGATTGTGATGGGAAGAAAATTTTGACAAAGATATGTGTTTCATATGGTTCATGGAAAAGTATTAATTTTGATCACCAATTCTTATGTTAAACTGTACATTGACGCTTGTATATGTTAGTTCGTTGAGATACGAACATAACGTAATTTGAATGGCATGATTTGGCCAAATAATGAATTCACAAAGGATGATGATTTTGGGATAGACTATCAAAAATGGAGTTTTATATATGAAAACATGAAAATTGAGAAATTAAAATAGTTTTAGTTGTTGTTAAATTGTGTGAAGTGGTTGAATATGTTAGCAGTCATGTTTATGATAGTTGTATATTTATTTTACATGTTATTATCACCGTTTGATGGGTGAAATTGGTGTTTGTTGGGCTAAAGTCATCTACTGTTCATTAGCCTTTTCTGCGTCTGTCAACACTTAAGCCTTAAATTGCCACGGCCCCAAAGGCAAAAATGGCGCAATTGCCACGGCCCCGAAACTTTAAGTATGGCGCAATTTGCACTATACCTCGTGTCGAGAACAATGAAGTCTGCTTATTTGCAGATCATGTGTAATGGACTTATATTAGTTTAGCATGCATGTTAATGATGTTGAGGCATAATATAAACCACAATAACAGATTGTCATGCGTTGTTATATAAAGTGTAAAAGAATTTAAGTGATTACTTGAATAAGTTATGTAATGAACCAAATGTGATATTTTCAAAAGTTAAATATAAATGATAAAGTTTATAGTGTGATTTCAGAATCGTTAAGGTGTTAACTAATGAGGTTAGGTGCTAGGTTAGGGTTATGACCTAAATGATGGTTGAAACCCTAAAAGCTAATATTCATGCAATTAATTGTTGTTGCGATTTCAATGATATGTTTAGGGTAATTGGAGATTATTTTACATTTGTGTAGCTTACAAGCAAGGCAAGTTTTCTAACTCTACCTTGTTATTATTGAGCAAGTTCTTAAACCTTAACTCTTTACATTGAGCAAAGCTTTCTAACTTCATTCCTTTCGTATTAAATGCAAGTTCCCTTTCATAAATTATTATTGTACAAGTTCCTAACATTCTTTATGAAGTTGAGCAAGCTTAATCTATCTTGCGTATGTTTGTACAAGCTTATGTAACCTAATTCATTACATCAAGCGAGATTTAGTTTCCTAATTATTATTCAAAGCATATATTGTTCTAATACATTGATTCAAGGGAGATTGTTTTAACTCTTCTATAGCGCTTTGCATGTATATCATGTTTACTCAATTATATATTATTGTTATTCAATCTTTGACTTTGATAACCTTGTTCAAAGCTTTATCGTTGTATTAAACCTTCAAGTAGTAAGAAAACCTTTATTGATTGAATTAATCTATATTCAAATAGTGTTCTAAAATTCTAGAAACACTGATAAGCTAGTTCCAAACTAAACTTTCTTTAGTGCAGAAATTCTAATCCAAACTAAGACGAACAATCCTAACATAGGGGATTTTGTACGTGTAATGATTAGATGTTTGTGTACAATACATGGTACAAAGGGTTGATCCCCCTAAGTACGTTAAGAAGGGTACGTATAGTCTAAATGACTGTTAAGGTTGGGTAATAATACCTAAGTACTGGGGACATAGTTCGTGGTCTTAAGACCCTCAGATAATTAAAGTTCAAACTTGTTTTCTATTTTGATTCGTAGAACAAGTTCTTTATTATTCAGCTTTCGTTGTTCACTCTCATGTTACTACCATTGCTACTTTCTATATTAGTGAGCATTTGTTTGCTCACTCTTGCAATTAACACTGCAGCTAAAGTGGAGAAAATTGATGAGCCGTCTACAAGTAAAGGAAAGGGCAAATTGTCCAAGTGCTGAAGACATATGAGAAATTATTTAAATGTTTTATGTTTCAAGACTTGTTTTATTTTATGATGTATTCCGCAAACTGATGTAATAATTTTAAGGTTAGATTACCAGGGATTTAATTTGAGATGATGATGTAACCCTCTAATGGGAGAGATTATTGTTTAAATTATTTTAATTATGTCTTTATCCTTTATGATGGGTAGTTAGATGTAATAGTTTTGATAAGTGAGAACCAAATCCTATGGGAATGAAGTACCTGGATTTGGGGGTGTCACAGCTTGGTATCAAAGCCTTAGGTTATGAACCTTGGGTGGGGAAACCTTAGGAAGTAACCTTTAAGAAAATAGAAAATATAGAGGTGTTTAACTCTTATCGAGTTTTAAGGAATGGTAAGGTATCCATTGAAGCTAAATAATAAAAGACATTATGTGCTATGTGTTAATAACTTATGTGCTCTCGAGTATTGAAAAATATTAAGTAAAAACTTAAAATATTTTGTTGTCAGGATGTCTAACGAAGGAGGATCCAATCCAGCTAGAGAGGTGATACCTCAGTTTCCTATAGATGATGAGTCCCGGGATATTCATGTAGTGCGGGAGCAGTTGATCCAGGAGGATGAGCATGTGACTGATCCCGAGGAGGATAGTTCTGAGGAGGTAGGGGAGGATGATGAGGAAGAGGATCTTGAGGAGTTTCCACCAAACTCCATATCAGCAGAGATGTATGATGCCTTGTATGACCGTAACATAGAGTTACAGGACGAGGTTGAGGAGCTGAAGGAAATGGGTGAGATGCATCATGCTTCGATGGAGCAGAAGGATGCAGAGATTTAGGAACTTGATTCAAAACTTGGAAACACGAAGTGGGATCTGGTTCATACAAAGGGTCAGCATGAAGACCTGTTGGCAGTGCACGAGAAGATGAAGACTGACATGGATAAATTGAAAGATGATTTCAAGGAGGAATCAGCTAAGCGTGCAAGAGCAGAGGATGCGTGGATGAAGGCGACTCAACGTGCAGATCGTGTTAAGACTAAGGTTCAAGTGAAGAAAGCCAAAATGAAACAGATGCATTATGATTTTAATTCGGCGATTGATAGAGCCCAGGATCGAGTCTATTATTACCCACCTCAGTTTGAGAATTCGCTGTGGTTCGTGATGGATCGCAGAACGGCAATCATATCATGGAGGAAGAGCGTCGGGAAGCCTTACGACGTCTTAATATGCCTAGATAGAATAAGATAGATAATAATATGTGGTCAATTATGTGAATAAATAAATTGTGAATCTCTTATTTTGAGATAAATAAAGGGATAGTATGAGTATGTAATCCTGGAACGTGGTTAGTTAAGGAAAGTGGATGTTTATAGCGGTTATGCTATTTTGAGTATGTTCTAAAAACTTTATGAATGAATAAAATATTAAATTTTATTTGAAATGTTATGTGTTAAAACTTTAATCTTGCAATGTTTAAGTTAAACTTTAAATACCCAAGAAGTTGAGTAATGGGCTAATAAGCGTATATTTTAACAGAAAATGCCTCCTAGAAGAAAACAACCACTTCAGCAAGCACCTCCTGAGGGGTCTACGAATAATAACAATGAGACCAACGCTAATCTGGTTCAGCAGTTGGTAGCTCTGTTGACGGGTGCACTTGCGAATCAACCGCAAGCTCAAGTCATGACTTTCAAGGAATTTAAAGCGGTTGGACCGCCAAAATTTCAAGGGTCTATGAATCTAGTGGAAGCCCAAACCTGGATCATGGAAATGGAGAAGGTGTTCGATGTTGCTAGAGTTAACGAAGATCAAAAGACTGCATTCGCAACGTTCATGCTGAAGTCTGAAGCTAGCTACTAGTGGCAAGCAAATAAGGTTCGTGGAGGACAAGGAGTGATAGCGTGGGATAGATTTAAGGAAATGTTCTTTGAAATGTACTTTTCAGTGAGTTCTCAAAATCAGCTGGAAATGCAATTTCTGGAGTTGAAGCAAGGAACGATGACGGTGCCGGAATATGCTGCGAACTTTAACGAGTTGGCAAGGTTTGTCACTTATCAAGTCAATACTGATGAACGTAAAGCGAGATGATTCGAACAAGGATTGAAGCCCTGGCTTTAAAGCAAGGTTTCAATGTTCCAGCTGAATACATTTGCGGCTGTATTGGAAAAGGCAATTATCGCGGAAGGTGGAAGCGATGCCTTGACCAAGTACAACCAAGAACAGAAGAAGAGGAAGAATCAGAATGAGAATAAAGCGGGTGGTAGTAATGTTGGATGTAATAGTCAGAAAAGGAAGTGGAATGAGAATTCGACTGCGAGAGGACAGCAAGGAAATCAGCAGAAGAAAAAGTTTGAGGCTAGTGCAACGTACGGGAAGAACCATACTGGGGTATGTCTGAAGGGAAAGCGAGTGTGTTTCAACTGTGGTCAGGAGGGACACATTGCACCGAACTGTTTTAGTCCAAAGAAAGGAGCATGTTTTACCTGCGGTTCAAAGGATCACATGGCTCGTGATTGCCCTAAGAAGCCAGCGGGAAGTGCAAGTGGTAGAAAAGGAAACAACAACGGTGGTGGTGCATTGACTATCACTGGACCAGCACAATCAAGCCGACCTACTGCAAGGACTTTCAATATGACCTTTCAATACGACAACGCGTCCTCAGCTTTCACTCGCTTTGCTGACTTCTTTCCCCCAGTCATTCCTGCGCAATTCCATTCCTAGCTAATAACTATCTTCTTTAATATTCTAACTAAGCTAATAACCACTCTACATCTGCAAGTTGTGCAGCAAGGTCTTGAGTCGCGACATCTTCTTGTGCTAACGTGGCTTGGTGCTTTACGACTTGACCTTCTAATTTCTTGACCTTCTTTTATAAATCAATGTTATGACCATGCACTTCATTTGAGGAATTCCCCCTCCTCGTACTCATCCTTCACCTTGTTCACTTCAAATTTATCCTCGCGTTCAAACTCAAGCTCATACCCACGTGCTACATTAAAAACAACGGGTATGGCTTTCCCAATACAAACCATACTCAGACTGTATGAACTTCTCAGGGATCCTAATCCCTATCATCCTTCATCAGTCATTCCGACAACAAAGTTTTAACAACCCCATAACTTAATGTGTATAATAAATGCTACTCCTAAGTACTTGCGAGCACAAAAGTCATTAACACATAAACACATAAAGTATTTTATCATTTTATCTTCAATGAATTTCCTTAATTCATTCCATAGAACTCGATAAGAGTTTATCACCTCTATGTTTTCGATCTCCTAGAAGGTTATAGCCTAAGGTTTCCCCACCTAAGGTTCATAACCTAAAGCTTTGATACCAACTTGTGACACCCCCAAATCCGGGCATCTCAATCCCACAAATTTGGTGTTCACTGTCTAATTAAATCATAACTAACTACCCATAAACAAAGGATATAATTAAACTCAAAAGCTTAAACGATCAATCTCCCATTTAAAGGGTTTTATAATCTAAAATAAATCCCAGGTCATCTAACTTTTATTACAATCATTAGCGGAAAAATTAAAGCTTGATCATAAATAAATCTGTTACATAAGCTTCATAAATAAAAGATAAATTAAATGTTGTCCTCTAATCAAGCACTTTGTCCTTGCCCTTGCTTATAGAAAACTCTTCAAACTTTTTAACTGCATCTGCATTGTTTTGTGAAAGAGTGAGCAAACAATTGCCCACAAGAAGGATAATATACAATAATCATTTTATGAATGACAATTAACTGAGTTTTCAATGTTAAAATATTCTTACCGGAAAAATAAACTTTAATTCAACAGCTATGAGTTCAAAGGAATAATGAACTTTTAAGTTAACAATAGACATCAACATCAAAGAATGCACTGAGGGTCACAAGACCACGAACTCTATTCTAGGTTTTCAAGTATTTCTACTTTAACCTTTAACAGTCTAAAAGACTATAATCATCATCTATGTCCTAGGTTCACAGTGTGTTTTCATCAGAACCTTTAACACTCTAAACGACTATATGGACCATCATTCCGCATCTCCGTGATCAAATTTCTTTGTACTATGTATTACGCAAACATTTTAACACTATTACGAATCTTTAAAATAATCCTCGATATAGGGTTGTTCATCTCACTTAGATTATCGTGTTCAACCAAAGGAAGTTTGGTTGGGAATTAACTTCAAAGGAAGTCTAGATTTTTAGAACGCCATCAACCAAGTAATCGTTGAATCGAGAGAATCAATAACTATTCAAGGGTTTGATTATAATGTCTTCATGAACAAGGTATATCGATGAATCAATAAGAGCTAGAGTATTAAACAATTTCTAAGTTGAACAAATGTTATCATCGACCACATGCTTTCGAAGGTGTGTGAGTACATAAACAAACCAAAGGAAGTTTGGTTTGGGTTGACTTCAAGGGTAATTTAGAGTTTAGAATATTCATTAACTAAAGATTAGTTGAATTGGTAAAGAATCGCTAAACAACTTAGAGTTCTAAGACAATAATGTAAGATAGTACAATGATATTGAAGAACGAAGATCAAACAACAAATTATTAGTAGCTAAATAAACACACTTCTTACAATAAAATTACAGACTTTGAATAACCAAGGTAATCTCAATTGGAATAAAGAAACAAAGATAAACTAACTTACTCAACAATAAATGAAGTTAAAGAACTTGAATGACAATAAATTGTTAACAAAAGATTAGAGATATAGAATTTGCATAAGTATAACATAACAAAGGAATAGTAACCTTCATTAATAATAAAGTAGCAAAAGTTAGGAACTTGCCTCAAGCGTAAAGCTATATAATTACAACTCACATACTCCAATGTCCTACACATACCATTAGGATTATCACATCAATTAGCTATATACATTAACCTCATAGATTCACTTATCATCTTAGTTACGTTATAACCTTTAGTTTAAGGTCTAACCATATAAATAAACCACATAAGTCGAATCTGAAAACTCAGTAACACATACATTAGACTTCTAGCATCCAAATCACATTTTCAACTCTTATTAATCAATACTACATTTCTCCTTAATCGAACTTGAAATTCAATCAAGTGATTAAGTCTTCCCAAGACTCATTGGTTTTATATTAATCACCTTCCATATCTTATTGTTCATTTCCGAAACCACAAGTGCTAACATCACAAGGCTTAGCAACCCTTCAATTTGTACACTAAGTCCTAACATATCACATTCCTAACTTATAAAACCTTTTACAACTTTGAAATTATCAATGACATGACATGGTCTGCTTTAACCTCCATATTCCATGTTTATTAAGTTAACACATCATTAGACCAAGTTATAGTGTCATTATCCTGTGTCTCAAGCAGCAGCAGCAGAAGTCAAGTCATCGCTCAGATCAAGATATGGGCAAGATTCAAGGCCATACATAAGCTTCTCGACCTACCAAATTTGCTAGCCATTTTTTTGCCTTGACACGGCAAAGCAAGCTTAATGCCAGGCATGACAAAGGCAGAAACGGCATGAAAAGTAGCCGACTTTATCCCAACTAACATGAATTTCACCCACCAAATACTGAAATTAACACAAACAAATTATATAAAACTATTTCAAATATGTTTCCTCACATATATATCAATATAGAACAATTTAACAACAACTTTTACTAACTTAATTCCTCAAATTCCATGTTTTCAAACAAAAACACCATTTTTTTGACATCTTTACAAAAAATCATCACCGTGATTTCAAATTCTTCACCAAATCACTTCGCTCAAACTACGCTTTCTTCGCTTTCTTAACGAACTAGCATAATCAAGCCTCAATTCACGATTAACATACAAATTGGCCACTAAAATTGGTACTTTTCACAAGCCATATATATAAAATATATATATTGTAATTACTTTTTTTTTTTTAAACGTAATTAGCATAAAAATTTTATTATCTAAACACTAGTTTTAATCATCACAAACATATACAATAACAAGTAATCAATTGTATATCAACAATTCCAAAAAAATGAATTCACGAACTTGAAGTTATATGCCATAAAACTCATATATATACATATATATATATATATATATATATACATAAGATAAAAAAAATTATAGAGAAATATCTTCTTGCCAGAAACAATCCTTGCTAATCAACCGATAATCACTTTGAAATCACTTGCTTTCCCTCTCTCTCTCTCTCAATTCTCTCTTAGCTTTTCTCTAAAATTATCTTAGCTTAAAAAACTAGAATAACCATATAATTCCCCAAAAAAAACCAAACTAAATGTATATGGTAATAATAAAAGAAAAACTATATGGCCATAATAAAGCTTAATCAAACTATAACATATAACGTATAGATTATAAATATATTATATTTATTATTTTAATTTATTTTATTTATTTATATTATTATAATTCAAATATTAAAAATCCAAAAGCCATAAGGCTTTGGTTTGGCAAAAAGTCTTTAAAAATAAAGACTTAATATATTTAAGCCTTGTTTGGGAAAAAAACTAAATTAAACTCTTTAATTTATTTTAATAAATAATTTAGTTTATAATTTATAACAACATATGACTTATTAGGATTTCCATATCCAACATTAATCAAATAAAATAATTATATATACTATATTTTAAATAAATACTCCACTTAAATAAATATTACAAAATTATAATTTTATTATAATTTTATTTAATAATTAACATACCATCTTAAATTATTAAATCAAAACAACAATATAACATATCAAAATAACAATATAACATCTCATGTTATGCTACAATTTCTCTAAATTATAAATTAATTTAATTTAGAATATTATCTAATAAATTTAATTCACATCTCCACTAATAACAACCACATAAATAGAATACTTATTCAATTTAAGAAATATTTTAGATTACAAAACAACAACTTCATCAATAAAATATTTATTTAATTTAATAAATATTTTAAATTACAAATAAAATCTTGGATTGTTACATCCTTCCTCTCTTACAAGGATTCTGGTCCCGTAATCACAACTCAAATAATCAAATCGTCACATTCTTCCCTCCTTATAAAGATTCTGTCCCCAAAATCAAGACACAACTAAACAAATAACTTAGGTAATTCTTCATCATTTCAAATTTTCGAGTTCCCACATAGTCACTTTGACATCAGGGTTCCTCTATATCACCTTCACGTAAGGTATCACCTTATCCCCGAGCATTTGTTCTTTTTCTCACAACTATCTGGATAGAAATTTCCTAGTAGGACAACCATAATGGTTCGTATTGATCATATGATTGCAAATGAGCTTGTTCAATTATATCACTGAAGCATGAAAAACATTACGAATGCGCTCTAACTGTAGAGGTGAAGCTACCTCAAAACCATCTTTTCAACTTCATCAATGCTTCCTATACTATAACCGATTTATACCCAATATAGTTCGTCAAACTTACCACACTTTGGAAATTCAGGAACTTGCCATAATCATATGAGTTTAGGAACTTATCTTAGTCAGACCATAGGCGTCCATTCGCTGAAGGGTTCAAAACATACCATATGATTATAAGTCACGAACTTACCATATGCTTTAGTTTTAAGAACTGAACCTAATCCTAATATCATCTAACTATCCAATATATACATGAGAAAAGAATCACCTTTCCACCACATATACATGGATAGCGCGATACCGATATTCCAATGATTATCAATGTGATAAACCAAGTATATGCACAAAACCTCTCGCCCATACAAAAGATTTGTACGACTTAGTTACCATATGAGTCCTCAATTGAAATCCCACCTAAAGATATATCTTACTCTTAACTTATTCTTAACTTGCCCATACTTGCTTCATGCGATTCCTCGTATGACATTATCGAAAACTTCGCGTCGATGTCTGGATTTCCTTTTAGTTTGGCAATCGATAATCAGACGATATAACATACATATTTCTAATTGTGTTCCACGCGCTCAAGCAAACCTTTCTGAAAATTGGATGTAAATCGTGAATCTCGGTTCGACACAATTGATACTGAAACACTGTGCCTTGAAAAAAAAATTGTTTTAACATATAACTTCGCACACTGATCAATAGGTAATATGCTAACTTTGACATACCACAAACTCTATCACTATATCTTCCCACAAATAGTATTATCGAAGGCAATATATAATTTTGTGCTCCCTGGTTGATTCAACATATACGTTTATGCAAAACTTTATTTTCAATTCCTGATGTTAGCGAAACCTAGTTTCTTCCTTCTAATTTCAACTATCCTTCAGTATTGACACCTTCATCTTGGAGCTACCCTTCCTTTACTCTATCCAACAAAGTTGTACGGTTTCCATCTGAATAGTTTCTCCTCTAACTTTTCATATATCTCACCTCCTACCATAAATTTGTCATTTCTATTATGAACCCATCTTGCACAGTTAAGAAAATAACTACTACCTCTAACTCTGGATCGTGAGTCAGATGCCCTTTCACATAATATTTTAACTTATGCGATGAATATAAAATGACCTTGTTGTTCTGCCTAAACACACAGCCTAGTATATTATACGATGCGTCGTTATACAACGCAAAATTTCTTGTATTATCTGGTAGAGACAACACAAGTACCACACTAAATTCTTCCTCAATTCGTGAAAATTCACCCTATAATTTCCTCGCCCATATAAATTCCAATCGATTTTCTCATTAAATTAGCTAACGGCGACCATCTTGAACTTCGTATATCCCTCATGATATTTTCTTAATAACTTCTTATTTTACAAAGATCGATAGATAACTCTACCGTATGCAAACGCCTTTGCAACCGAAAAGAACAAAATACTACCTTTCGACTTCCTCGTAGTCTCATAAATCAAATCGAAAATAAATCCATCGACATTACGTGGCTTTAATACTACACACGTAATTTCTACACATCAACTTAAAAGGAATCATTATTCACACTTTCTATATTTAGGAATAGTCTAACTCTTCCCGAAGCGAATTTAGTTTCTAAGAAAATTCATCATATATACATTAACAAGTGACACTTGAATTAAATAACATGCACTCATATAAATAACTGATCGGAACCATACCTTGCATTGCGCCCTGCATCGTCATTTTGGATGATTGTTCGGTTGGTCGACTCGGCGGAGCTGATTCTACAATAACTAGTTTGCCATTTCCCCCTTTCCTTTCGCTTGCTTTTCCTACCGCTTTCTTTGGGCACCCTCCAGCTAAGTGCTCCTTTGATCCACACGTGAAGCAGGCTCCCTTCCTCGGTCTTGAACATTTTGGTGCAATGTGGCCCTTCAAACCACAATTAAAGCACACCCTTTTTCCCTTCAAACAAACACCTACATGGTTCTTTCTGCAGTTACACACCTCCACATTTTTCCTTTCATTCCCTTGCTAATTTTCAGCGTTAATATTATTGTCCCACTTTCTTTTCCGAGCGTTACCGATATGACTATCTCCCACCTTATCATCTTCACTCTTCTTTCCCTCCGCCATTGATTGTATGTCAACAGACACCTTCCCCGCTCACGTTAATCGCTCTTCCAACCCTCGCTTGTAAATGAATTTGGTTGGAACATCGAGATTTGATTGTATAGCCGTAAATTCAGCTTGATTTGTCAATGGTTCTCACCGTAAAATTCACCAATTGTGGCACTAGATTTGCGTTAGCTTCCCTATTGTATGCATATTCCTCGAGCTCTGCTGACGCTATTGTCTTCTTCTAGGCGCGTCTTTTATCGCTTTCAAACTTGCACTATTAGATCATCGCTCATTCACGCATTAAAATTTTCAAGCTTATCTCAACCACTTATAGATAACATATAATATATCTTAATAAACAATGATGCCTTTATTCATTTATTACACAACACATCACAAAATAGCCTCACTGCTATTTATATTATTTATCCTGTAATAATTAAATCCCAGGATTACTTCCTCATATCCCACTATATATTTCAAAAGTCAGGGTTTACATCCTATTAATTTTCATCGTGATTATATATAATCTCAATGTTTTTCTTGGTATCTACAAGAACGTTCCATGTTGTACAACTGCATTGCGCTCTTGCTACACGATACGAATCGTCAGGAGATTGGAAGATTAAATTCTATGTTTCATCATTCGCTTGGCACTCTTTGACTTGTCTTCAACACGATCTATGCATTTAGAGGCTTTCATCCACGCATACTCAGCTTTCACCTATTTTTCTGACTTCTTTCCCCCAGTCATTCCTGCGCAATTCCATTCCTAGCTAATAACTATCTTCTTTAATATTCTGACTGAGCTAATAACCGCTCTACATCTGCAAGTTGTGCAACAAGGTTTTGAGTCGCGACAACTTCTTGTACTAACGTGGCTTGGTGCTTTACGACTTGACCTTCTAATTTCTCGACCTTCTTTTATAAATCAATGTTATGACCATACACTTCATTTGAGGAATTCCCCCTCCTCGTACTCATCCTTCACCTTGTTCACTTTAAATTTATCCTGGCGTTCAAACTCAAGCTCATACCCATGTGCTACATTAGAAAACAACGGGTATGGCTTTCCCAATACAAACCATACTCAGACTGTATGAACTTCTCAGGGATCCTAATCCCTATTATCCTTCATCAGTCATTCCGACAACAAAGTTTTAACAACCTCACAACTTAATGTGTATAATAAATGCTACTCCTAAGTACTTGTGAGCACAAAAGTCATTAACACAAAAACACATAAAGTATTTTATCATTTTATCTTCAATGAATGTCCTTAATTCATTCCTTAGAACTCGATAAGAGTTTATCACCTCTATGTTTTCGATCTCCTAGAAGGTTATAGCCTAAGGTTTCCCCACCTAAGGTTCATAACCTAAAGCTTTGATACCAACTTTGTGACACCCCCAAATCCGGGCATCTCAATCCCACAAATTTAGTGTTCGCTGTCCAATTAAATCATAACTAACTTCCCATAAACAAAGGATATAATTAAACTCAAAAGCTTAAATAATCAATCTCCCATTTAAAGGGTTACATAATCTAAAATAAATCCCAAAATATCTAACCTTTATTACAATCATTAATGGAAAAATTAAAACATGATCATAAATAAATCTATTACATAAGCTTCATAAATAAAAGATAAATTAAACGTTGTCCTCTAATCAAGCACTTTGTCCTTGCCCTTGCTTATAGAAAGCTCTTCAAACTTTTTAACTTCATCTCGCATTGTTTTGTGCAAGAGTGAGCAAACAATTGCCCACAAGAAGGATAATATACAATAACGCTTTTATGAATGACAATTAATCGAGCTTTCAATGGTAAAATATTCTTACCTAACAATAAACTTTAATTCAACAAATATGAGTTCAAAGGAATAATGAACGCTTAAGTTAACAATAGATAACAACATCAAAGAATACACCGAGGGTCACAAGACCACTTAACTCTATTCTAGGTTTTCAAGTATTTCTACTTTAACCTTTAATAGTCTAAAAGACTATAATCATCATCTATGTCCTAGGTTCACAGTGTTTTTCTATCAGAACCTTTAATAGTCTAAACGACTATATGGACCATCATTCCGCACTCTGTGATCAACCCTTTTTACTATGTATTACGCAAAAATTTTAATGCTATTGCAGTATCTTTAAAATAATCCCTCGATATAGGGTTGTTCATCTCAAATTAGATTATCATGTTCCAACCAAAGAAAGTTTGGTTGGGAATTAACTTCAAAGGAAGTCTAGATTTTTAGAACGCTCATCAACCAAGTAATCGGTTGAATCGATAGGAACCAATAACTATTCAAGGGTTTGATTATAATATCTTCATGAACAAGGTATATCGATGAATCAATAAGAGCTAGAGTATTAACAATTTCTAAGTTGAACAAATGTTATCATCGACAACATGCTTTCAAAGGTGTGTGAGTAGAGTATAAAACAAACCAAAGGAAGTTTGGTTTGGGTCGACTTCAAGGGTAATTTAGAGTTTAGAATATTCATCAACTAAGGATTAGTTGAATTGGTAAAGAATCGCTAAACAACTTAGAGTTCTAAGACAATAATGTAAGATAGTACAATGATATTGAAGAACGAAGATCAAACAACAGCTATTAGTAGTAAATAAACTTAAAAAAACACACTTCTTACAATAAAATTATAGACTTTGAATAACCAAGGTAATCTCGATTGAATAAAGAAACAAAGATTAACTAACTTGCTCAACAATAAATGAGGGTTAAAGAACTTGCATGACAATAAATCGTTAAACAAGAGATTAGAGATAGAGAATTTGCATAAGTATAACATAACAAAGAAAAGTAACCTCATTAATAAATAATAAAGTAGCAAAAGTTAGGGAACTTGCCTCTCAAGTAAGCTATACAATTATAACTCACGCATCTCCAATGTCCTACACATACCATTAGGATTATCACATCAATTAGCTACATACATTAACCTCATAGATTCACTTATCATCTTAGTTACGTTATAACCTTTAGTTTAAGGTCTAACCATATAAATAAACCACATAAAGTTTAATCAAAAACTCAAAGAATACATACATTAGACTTCTAGCATCCAAATCACATTTTCAACTCTTATTAATCAATACTACATTTCTCCTTAATCGAACTTGAAATTCAATCAAGTGATTAAGTCTTCCCAAGACTCATTGGTTTTATATTAATCACCTTCCATATCTTAATGTTCATTTCCGAAACCACAAGTGCTAACATCACAAGACATAGTCACCCTTCAATTTGTACACTAAGTGCTAACATATCACATTCCTAACTTATAAAACCTTTTATAACTTTGAAATTATCAATGACATGACATGGTTCTATTTTTAACCTCCATATTCCATGTTTATTAAGTTAACACATCATTAGACCAAGTTATAGTGTCATTATCCTGTGTCTCAGCAGCAGCAGCAGGTCACCAACGCTTTAGATCAAATTGTATATGTAATAGCATGCGCACATACATAAGTTCGGACCGACAAGAAATCAAGGCCATTTTTTTGCTTTCGACACACACAAGAAGCTTGCAACTGCACGTATGTAAAGAGGCGTAAATATGGCATGAACAAAAGAGTTTACTTTTAGCCCAACTAACACGAATTTCACCCACCAAACAATGAAATTAACACAAATAAATGATATAAAACTATTACAAACATGTTTCCTCACATATATATCAATATAGAACAATTTAACAACTTTTACTAACTTAATTTCTCAAATTCCATGTTTTCAAACAAAAACACCATTTTTGACATCTTTTACAAAAATCATCACCGTGATTTCAATTCTTCACCAAATCACTTCGCTCAAACTACGCTTTCTTCGCTTTCTAAACGAACTAGCATAATCAAGCCTCAATTCACAGATTAACGCATAAATTGGCCACTAAAATTGGTACTTTTCACAAGCCATATGTAAAATATATATCGTAATTACTTTTTTCTTTTAAACGTAATTAGCATAAAAATTTTTATCTAAACACTAGTTCTAATCATCACAAACATATACAATAAGAAGTAATCAATTGTATATCAACAATTCCAAAAATATGAATTCACAGAACTTGAAGTTATATGTCGTAAAACTCATATATACATATATATACATAAGATATAAAAATTATAGAGAAATACCTTCTTATGCGTAAATCAATCCTTGCTAATCAACTGATAATCACTTTGAAATCACTTGCTTTCCCTCTCTCTCTCTCTCTCAATTCTCTCTTAGCTTTTCTCTGAAATTCTCAAAGCTTAGCAAAAACTAGAATGCGTATAATCCCCAAAACCCGATAAACCATGTATGAGTAATAATAAAAAAAAACCGATATGGCCATAATAAGCCTAATCGCTTATAACATATAACGATAGATTATAAATATATATATTATTTATTATTTTAATTTATTTTATTTATATTATTATAATTCAAATATTAAAAAATCCAAAAGCCATAAGGCTTGGTTTGGCAAAAAGTCTTTAAAAAATAAAGTCTTAATATATTTAAGCCTTGTTTGGGAAAAACTAAATTAAACTCTTTTAATTTATTTTAATAAATAATTTAGTTTATAATTTATAACGACATATGCCTTATTTGGATTTCCATATCCAACATTAATCAAATAAAATAATTATATATACTACATTTTAAATAAATACTCCACTTAAATAAATATTACAAAATTATAATTTTATTATAATTTTATTTAATAATTTAACATACCATCTTAAATTATTAAATCAAAACAACAATATAACATATCAAAATAACAATATAACATCTCATGTTATGCTACAATTTCTAAATTATAAATTAATTTAATTTAGAATATTATCTAATAAATTTAATTCACACATCTCCACTAATAACAACCACATAAATAGAATACTTATTCAATTTAAGAAATATTTTAGATTACAAAACAACAACTTCATCAATAAAATATTTATTTAATTTAATAAATATTTTAAATTACAAATAAAATCTTGGTTGAAAGATTACGAGAAAGGGTATCCGACTCATGACTTGGAGTTAGCGGCGATGAGTGTTTGCCACGAAAATTTGGAGATATTATCTTTATGGAGAGAGGTGTGAGATATATACTGACCATAAAAGTCTGAAGTATATCTTTACACAAAAAGATTTGAACATATGACAAAGAAGATGGTTGGATCTGATCAAAGATTATGATTACGAGATTTTCTATCATCCCGGGGAGGCGAATGTTGTTGTTGATGCCTTAAGTAGGAAAGGACGGGAGAAGTTAATGATGTTAACTGATCAAGAAAAGCTAGTGTCAGAAATGGCTAAGATTGAGTTGGAAATTAAATATCTAACAGAATCCGATGAAAAGTTGTTCCAGATGAGAAACAGTTCAATGTTGGCGGATAAGGTGAAAAATGCACAACTTCAGGATGGAGACTGCGAAAAGATAAAACAGAAGATATCTGAAGGTAAGGAAAACAAATTCAAAATCAATTCAGAAGGGTTACTTCGATTCAAAGGGAGAATTTGGGTTCTGCAAGTACCAGAAGTTAAAGAAGAAATTTTGAGTGAAGCTCATAACTCACGATATTCTATTCACCCTAGGAGTACAAAGATGTACCAAGATCTTAAACATCATTTTTGGTGCCCAAATATGAAGAGGGATGTGGCTGAGTGTGTGGCAAAATGCTTAACGTGCCAGAAAGTCAAAGCTGAGCATCAAAGGCCAAGCGGATTATTACAACCATTAGAGATACCTGAATGGAAATGGGAGAATATCACAATGGATTTTATGGTAGGTCTTCCAACGAATCAGCAAGGTTATGATGCCATTTGGGTGATTTTTGATCAATTGACGAACTCGGCACACTTTTTTCCAATCAAGATTCGATTTACCCTAGATCGGTTAGCAAAATTGTACGTGAAGGAAATTATTTCAAGGCACAGTGTACCTGTGTCTATTGTATCAGACAGAGATCCACGTTTCACATCTAATTTTTGGAAATGATTACAAGAGTGTTTGGGAACACAGCTGAGAATGAGCACAGCGTACCATCCTCAGACCGACGGACAAAGTGAAAGAACCATCCAAACACTAGAAGATATGCTCAGAGCATGTATCATGGATTTCAAGGGAAATTGGGATGACCATCTACCATTGGTAGAATTTGCCTATAATAATAGTTATCACGCGAGTATTGGCATGCCGCCTTACGCAGAGTTATACTGCAGAAAGTGCAGAACTCCGTTATGCTGGGATGAGGTAGGTGAACGCCAGCTATTGGGTCCAGAATTGGTACAACAGACTCTCGAGATCATCAAAGTGATTCGCACAAGACTGATAGCAGCACAAGATAGGCAGAAGAAAATTGTTGATCAACATCGACAAAATCGGGAATTTGATGTCGGTAGTTATGTTTTCCTGAAAGTGTCTCCCTGGAAGGGAAAAATTAGGTTTGGCAAGAAGGGGAAATTGAGCCCTAGATTTATAGGACCTTTCGAAGTACTTCGACGAGTTGGCGAAGTGGCGTACGAGGTAGCTTTACCTCCGGAGTTAGAGCATATTCATAATGTTTTCCATGTTTCGGTATTGAGACCATATAAGCCTGACTATAAACATGTTATAGAATATGAGCCCTTACAGTTTGAGAAATATTTGTCCTATGAAGAAGTCCCTGTTCAAATTGTTGACAGAAAAGAGCAAGTACTGAGGAATAAGGTGATACCTTCTGTCAAGGTAATCTGAAGAAACCACAATGCTAAAGAAGCTACGTGGGAACTTGAAAGTGTTATGATAAAAAATTATCCTCAGTTGTTTGCTTGATTTTGTATAGCGATTCTGAGGACAGAATCTTGTTAAAGAGGGAAGAATGTAACGAACAAATTTTTCTTTTCGAGTTGTGATTCTGGGGATAGAATCCTTTTAAGGAGGGAAGGATGTAACGATCGAAAAATTTGCAATTTAATTTAAATATTTATGGAATTAAATAAATATTTAAAATAATTTATTTATTGAGGAAAATAAATATTTGATGAATTGTGATGAATTAATTTAGTAACTAAATTGATTAATGTTAATTAAGCGAAGTAATGATAATTTTATTTGAAGGATTTAATTTAAGGAAATAATTAAATTAAATCAATTGCTTAATATTTAAGAAAATAATTAAATTAAGTGAATTGTTTAATTTAATGGAAATTAATGAATTAGATAAAGTAATGTTTCTAATTTATTAATTAAATTAGATATATAATTATTTATTATTCGTAAATGTAATTATAATAGAAGTTATTTAAATTAGCTAAACTAAAGTTATTTAAAATTAACTAAAGTAATGTGTGACACTTGTAACTATATAATATAAATAAAATAATAATAATCTAGTTTTGGAGTTTTTGGTTAGCCAAACAGGGCCTTGTGGCCTTTGGCATTTTACAATTGATGTAACTCTTTGGTTTTAACCTGATGCGTTAAACAGTTTATTTGCATCTTATTTTCTCCAAAGGCTGTGAGAGCATAATTGAGAGAAAAGAGAGAGAGCGTAGGAATTAATTGAGAGAGAATAAAGTTTGCAGAGAGATTGAGAGGAAGCCTAAGCAATTTCAGTGTTAACAAGGGATTAAGCATATTGAAGGTATTTTATCTAACCCTTGTATAATGCTAGAGTTTATGTTTAAAACAAGAAGTTTGTATGCTAAATTCGTTGACAGTAGGAAGAAAATTTTAACAGTATATGTGTTTCATATGGTTCATGGAAAAGTATTAATTTTGATGGCCAATTCTTATGTTAAACTGTAAATTTACACTTGTATATGTTAGTTCGTTGAGATACGAACATAACGTAATTTGAATGGAATGATTTGGCCAAATAATGAAATTACATTGATGATTTTTGGGATAGACTATCAAAAATGGAGTTTTATATGAAAAACATGAAAATTGAGAAATTAAAATAGTTTTAGTTGTTGTTAAATTGTACGAAGTGGTTGAATATGTTAGCAGTCTTGTTTATGATAGTTGTATATTTATTTTACATGTTATTATCACCGTTTGATGGGTGAAATTGGTGTTTGTTGGGCTAAAGTCGGATACTGTTCATTATCCTTCTCTGCGTCTCTCGAACATCAAGTAGCAATTTCTTGTAAAGTACCAAAAGTAAAAATGGCGGCAATTGCCCATGATCCAAAAACTTAAGTATGGCAAGCAATTGCTGCGCCATACCCTTTATCTCGAGAGATGATGAAGTCTGCTTATTTGCAGATCATGTGTAATGGACTTATATTAGTTTAGCATGCATGTTAATGATGTTGAGGCATAATATAAACCACAATAACATATTGTCATGCGTTGTTATATAAAGTGTAAAAGAATTTAAGTGATTACTTGAATAAGTTATGTAATGAACCAAATGTGATGTTTTCAAAAGTTAAATTTAAATGATAAGGTTTATAGTGTGATTTCAGAATCGTTAAGGTGTTAACTAACGTGGTTAAGTGCTAGGTTAGGGTTATGACCTAAATGATGGTTTAAACCCTAAAAGCTAATATTCATGCAATTAATTGTTGTTGCGATTTCAATGATATGTGTAGGGTAATTGGAGATTATTTTACATTTGTGTAGCTTACAAGCAAGGCAAGTTTTCTAACTCTACCTTGTTATTATTGAGCAAGTTCTTAAACCTTAACTCTTTACATTGAGCAAAGCTTTCTAACTTCATTCCTTTCGTATTAAATGCAAGTTCCTTTCATAAATTATTATTGTACAAGTTCCTAACATTCTTTATGAAGTTGAGCAAGCTTAATCTATCTTGCATATGTTTTGTACAAGCTTATGTAACCTAATTCATTACATCAAGCTTAGATTTAGTTTCCTAATTATTATTCAAAGCATATATTGTTCTAATACATTGATTCAAGGGAGATTGTTTTAACTCTTCTATAGCGCTTTGCATGTATATCATGTTTACTCAATTATATATTATTGTTATTCAATCTTTGACTTTGATAACCTTGTTCAAAGCTTTATCATTGTATTAAACCTTCAAGTAGTAAGCAAACCTTTATTGATTGAATTAATCTATATTTGAATAGTGTTCTAAAATTCTAGAAACACTGATAAGCTAGTTCCAAACTAAACTTTCTTTAGTGCGGAAATTCTAAATCCAAACTGAGACGAACAACCCTAACATAGGGGATTTTATACGTGTAACGTTTAGATGTTTATGCACATTACATGGTACAAAAGGCTGATCCCCCTAACTACGTTAAGAAGGGTCCGTATAGTCTAAATGACTGTTAAGGTTGGGTAATAATACCTAAGTACTGGGGACACAGTTCGTGGTCTTAAGACCCTCATATAATTAAAGTTCGAACTTGTTTTCTATTTTGATTCGTAGAACAAGTTCTTTATTATTCAGCTTTCATTGTTCACTCTCATGTTACTACCATTGCTACTTTCTATATCAGTGAGCATTTGTTTGCTCACTCTTGCAATTAACACTGCAACTAAAGTGGAGAAAGTTGATGAGCCGTCTACTAGTAAAGGAAAGGGCAAATTGTCCAAGTGCTGAAGACATATGAGAAATTATTTAAATGTTTTATGTTTCAAGACTTATTTTATTTTATGATGTATTCCGCAAACTGATGTAATAATTTTAAGGTTAGATTACCTGGGATTTAATTTGAGATGATGATGTAACCCTCTAATGGGAGAGATTATTATTTAAATTATTTTAATTATGTCTTTATCCTTTATGATGGGTAGTTAGATGTAATAGTTTTGATAAGTGAGCACCAAATCCTCTGGAAATGAAGTACCTAAATTTGGGGGTGTCACATTATCAAGCCAAAATCTTAACAAACAGATGGAACAACTCATTAACTCCTCAATGAATGGTCCTCAATACATGGATTTTGAAACTAAACAAGATAATTCAAGATTGGAGGATTTTTGGTTCAAATTTGTAGCATCAATTGAGGAGAAGATGATTGATCAAGATAGGCCAATTCGAAATCTTCAAAATCATATGGATCAAATGTTCGAAGCCTTTAACAATCTCCCTCCAAACAATTGGTGCTATGACATGGACGATGAAACTGATAGAGAGCTAGAAGTGTACATGCCACTGAATGAACTGAAAGGAGTGGACATTGAGGAGACAACTGGGGGTATAGAAATGGAAGAACATGAGCTGACTTGTATTATACCCCAAGTGCCTTCTCAGTTAAAGTTAAAAAATTTAGTGAACTTTTCACACCCATGTCCCCTTGGTAGTCACATCCAAAGTAAGAATTTCTGTGATTATGAGGCCTCTTACAAACCATGGTGGGCAGAGGAAGAGATAATAGAAGAAGAAAAGCCCGTTGAATCTGTCATGCCTCAATGCAAAAATATATTCACAGATGCAACGGGAGAAGCACCTGGCGATGCAATAGAAATGGAGACATTATGTACAGGAAATATGTTAGGTTATTTCAATTCACAGACTCTCATGATGGGGAACCTACCTACACACATTGCAGTTCTAATGGATGGAGGGTTCCTAGCTTATCATAGAGGAATTGGATAGCGGTGTTAAGAAAAGAGTCAAGCTAATTGACTATAACTTAGTGTTTGATGGGAGGCAACCCATTGTTTCTATCTCTACCTTTTAATTATTCTGTTTAGATTGTTTTTGTTAGTTCATTTTCATTTTTAATTATGATAGTTTGATTTGTTCTGCATAAGTGCGTTGGTAGCTGAATTTGCATTGGACTGTGTTTGAGCATAGTATAGAGAGTATAATGATTAGATGGTCATTTTTGCGTATTCAGTAGTTCATACTTTGACATGGTTAATTGGTGTTTATGCAGGAGAATTGAAAAGAAGTCATCACTGTGTTATGTATTGGAAAATGCAGATTGGAATTGCGAGAGAGCAAGGTCGGTCGTTGCCGCCGCATATATACCTTGAAAACCCGCATCGCTGCATTATTCATATATGTGTAAGAGAAAAAAAAAACTTCTCGCGCGCCCGTGGCATGTCTCCATTGAAAAGCCACATGGCCATCATAGCTCATACTCGATCATAGAAAACAAACAATGCTAAATTTTTAGAATTTATGACTCAAGCATTCGCATGCTTAGAAGCCCACACTCAGTTTCCAACTATAGAATATCTCAAACTTATCCACCGCCTGATATACCATCGGATCTTGAGGAGGCAAACGGAGATGACATTGCCACTTAGGGGAGTATTCTTTCACTTTTAATTACAATGAGGGCATTGTTAATTTTAAGTTTGGGGGTATTGGGTTTAGTCAGTAGTGTAGAGCATGTAGTGTAGTTGCATCATATAGAGTAATTTCATGTTACATATAGTTAATTGCATGTTAGTAGTTATTAGTTTAATTTTGCAGTAAATTATTTCTTTTTGTTTGCTTAATATCTGTTTAGTTGCATAACATTGCATAATACCAGGTTTTTAGTTAGTTGAATTCTAATTTGGCCAATGATAACATAGAAATGTGATAGATTTTTGAACTTTGTTGATAACTTAAACTTAGTTATAATTTCATACATGATGTAATCTATGCCTGTTGTTTTGATGTTACCAGGTAGCACGACAATGTTCCTATTTGCTTGTTGGTTAAGATTAGCATGCTTGTCTGCTGAGAGGAAAATGTTGTTTTTAATGATAGAATTATGTAGGAAGTGAGTAATGACTATGAAGACACTGAAACTCAAGCTTTTGGAACGTATCGGTATGCTTACTATATATATATAAAAAAAAGAGAAAAAGAAAAAGATAAGAATAGAAAAAAAAATTAAAAAAAAAAATTTATGGCTAGTCTTGTTTCGGGGCCTTTGTTACTTGAGTAAGTACGCCCGAGGGGATTGTCTCTACACCTAGCGCCCTAAGGTTTTAATGGTCTGGGAGTCGTTGGTTGAAAGCTCGCTAAGGGGTAGCACAGTTAGCCTAATGGAATGAGACATTGCACAGTCATGGGAAAAAAAATCAATAAACACCACGGGAAAGTGTAAACATCGCCCTCGTGAGTAAAAATAAGCAAAATAAACCCTTTGTTGAACCTTACCTTGCACTGATGTGTTAGAGTAGTTGTTTCTTCATTTGTATGCATAATTCTTAATTTAAACCTCAGTTTTCTTTCTTAAACAGTATAGCATGTGAAATCTTTGCCTTTGTCAAGTTTATTTGTGAACACATCACACACACACAACATATTTATAGCAGGTTAGGATTATCTGATTGTATGTCATTATGTCTTTAGCTTAGTTTGATGCTTTGTTCTTGGATCTTGATATTTCTCTGAGGCACATCTTATTAGAATTCTCAACATGGCTGGAAATCTTGGGATTCATTGTCATAGTAGCGTAGCTTGCATAGCATGTAGAATGCATTATGTTGTGTTGCTTGGGGACAAGCAAAGGTTTAAGTTTGGGGGTATTTGATAAGTTGGTTTTATACCTACTTATTCGATATTTGTTACTTGAATTAGTTGCTTATACTCATGTTTCTTAGTTACTTTTCATGCATTTTGTGTTTATTTTGTAGATCTTATGTTTGGGAACGATGTGAGCGACTATTGTTATGAAAATGCAAGGAAAAGGAATCCGGGGATCGTTTGGGCTTTCATGTTCACTTCATGTTCTTGGCTTGGAACTTAGATTATGTTGTAGAGCTTCTTCTTAGCTTTTTGGAACATCTTGAATCATTCCAATCGGAGTTCGGATGCAAGAGTTATGACCTTTGTACCAACGAACGTTGAATGTCACTGTTTTGAATGGCCATTTGCATAGCAGTCAATTCCAACCCAATTTCAGCCTTCATTCGTGTATTATTTCTTAATTCTCAAAGAATGAAAGTTGTAGATCTCGTCGAGAGATTCAATTTGATAGGTGGCAGGCCCCGTAACTATTCCTGGATCAAAGGTTATGGCCATTTTACCAGAGGACACTGCAGGAGAAAATCATCCGCGCGGGCGAGCGAATTTGTTGTGCATTTCCTGCGCGGTCGTGCGAGTCCCTGGAGCAAAAAAGTGCGATTTAACACTTGAGCGCGGGCGCGCCCAACTTCAGGCCAATTCCAGCACAGCCGCGCCACTTCGGAAGTTGACTAGAGATGAGTTTTTCACTAGATAGTGCAATTGAAGCGTAACTTAGAGAGGGGTTCAATTAGGGCTTATATATTAGACGTATTGTCATTATGTAAAGGATTTTCCACCCCTTGGGGGATCAAGTATCTATTGTTGCTTTCTCTCTTTAATTTTCAATAATAGAATAGAGTATATTAGTGTAGATACTTTCTAGATGTGATTAGTTTGGAGACTTGAAGCGATTGGAAAGCATTAGAGATTCAATCTTGGATCAGGAGAACAGATTTGCACTACCATTCTCTACTCTTACTCTCTCTTTGATTCCTAATTGTATCTTATGATGTTTATTCAATATGTGGATGATAGCATTAATTCAGTTATGATTTAAACTCTATTCTGATATTGTAATGGATTCTATGGATTAGTTATTTCTGATATGTTCCATTGTTAGCCTTATTAATTGTTATGGGATTGTCTATTAAGATTCATGTTTAATTGCTTAGTTGATTGGCCATCAATTATTGTGATAATTCATATGGACTTGAGAGATGAAGTATGGGGTTGGATCTTATCTTAATAGCTTATGATTGTATATTCTACATTGTGTTGGGATGTATGATTTGTACTTAGGATAGACATATACCGAAGCACCATTCGTAGTCAATTGAGAACTTGGAATTAAAACCTAATTATTTATAAATCACATAGACATATAGTGGTTTATGTAATATGGGTGTTCATGTATATTCTATCAATTGTAGATTATATGGGATATGGGTATGACATTGAGAAATGGCTATACTTTACTATCATGTTCTCGACTAACAAACCGGTACAATAAGTTTGGCTTAACATGAAGTGTATGGATTTGAATGAGTCAATAGATGAAATTATGATCTTAGGTCTTCATTATCTAGTCTCACTCTAGGAATAGTTAGGTTTATTTAATTTCCTAGCTTAAATATAAAATATAATATCATTCGTTTAAATAAGACTGAAATGGTTATGGGCTAGTGCTTAGTGAACTTTATTAGTTAATTCTTTGTGGGAACGATACTTTACTTACTCTTTATTACTTGTTGACCACGTATACTTGCGTGTTGTGCGTAATTAGATTTTACCCAACAGTTGTATATGATCGAATCAATCACGTCCGGCTGCTAAAGGGGGGTGAGCTCGGGTGAGTTGGATAAGGGTGAGCTTATGATCCGGACTGTATATATATATATATATATATATATATATATATATATATATATATATATATATATATATATATATATATAATCAAGTGCATACCCTTTATCTTACTCACATGTGCTCACCCCTTTTAGCGATTTAACCCTGACTTGATGATTCCTTATATAACCTGTCAGCTCATATTTTTAGCGACGGATAATATATAGCGTCGCTAAAAGTATAGACGACGGTTGTATGATCAAAATCATCGCTAAAGAGGGTGAGCACGGGTGAGTAAGATAAGGGGTACCTTTATCTTACTCACCTCATTCTCTTTTAGCAGACGGACCGTGACGGTTTGGTCATCTAATGATAATGTCGTCTATACTTTTATCGACTAACAACATATAGTGTCGCTAAAAGTATATAAAGACAGTTGTATGATGACCAAACCGTCACGTCCGTCACGTATAAGGGGGTGAGCACGGGTGAGTAAGATAAGGGGTATGCACTTGATCCGGACCGTGTATATATATATATATATATAGAATAATTTTCAATCGATTGCAAGTACTCCCTCACTCCGAGAATGAAAGTGATGATTGATATATAGATTCGGACCGTGTTTTCTATTTCTAGATAGAAGTAGGATATACTTGCATGTACTCCCTCACTCCGAGAATGAAAGTGATGATTGATTTTATGCGAATTTTTAAAAAAAATAAGAAATGATAAAATTATTCATATTTAAATTCTCATCTAATTGCATATTTTTCTATACATAACTAGTGATATTATATAAATATTTATAAATAATAAAAATATGACATTTAATACTAAGGATATTACGCACAAATTATTGTAAAAAAATTAGATTATTTAATATAAGTAAGTATTTAACTTGAGATTACATAAAATAATTCAAAGACAAAATTTAATCCATAAAAAAAATCTTTAAGAATCACCTCCGCACTTTTAAATAATTGAAATCTCATTAAATATTTTCACTTCACAATATTATGCTCACTACTTAATTTTTTTTTTAAGTTAATTAACATTTTATGTGATAATGTTCAGAATATTGAGTAACGCTTCTCAGAACCAAAAAAAAAGTTCTTCTACATTTTATATATTAGTTATTCATATAATAATTGCTTCAACATAAAAATCTTTTAGAACACCCGTATATAAGAAAACAAACTCTTATTTTTTGAAATTCCATAAAATTATTTAACTTAAGCACTCAAAAGTATACATGTACATTTTTTAAATATACCAACACGTAACACTTGACTATATGTAAATATTATAAAACTCATTATATACAAAATATAGTGTAACTCATCATATTGTACAAATTTATTTGCATATACAACCGAGCCAGTTGGACCGGTTACGTAAATAATATTTCAATTTTCTTATCATTTCAAAGTTTTAGTTCATTCCCCCAAAAAGATCTCAGACCCATCCTCGAAAACTCGAACCATTCTCTGCATCCCAACCATATCTGATCCATCCTCTCCCATCCACCAACACATCGATCCATCATCTAATTCTCTTCATGAGTTTCTCGTTTCGTTTCTCTTCAAAGGATTCATTCGTCTCTTCACTCTCCAAATCATGACTCAAAAAATTTATGAGGTAATTTGTCTACCAATTGGGCTCAGATGGTATATAAACTGAGTTTATTTTGAGCGTTAGTCAATGAATTTATATCTACTTATGTGGATTTCTCTATATATGGGTGTTTACTGTGACGCCCCCAAAACAGGTATACATCACCCATCTTGAGTCGCCAGATACATGGTACATAACTCAACTACAAACTTAATTATACAATTGTCGTGCAAAATACGACAAACATAGCTGAGAGTTTAAACACGAATATTGCCTTCTAGATAATATTCACACTCAATGGAGTCCTCATTACAATTATTATCACACTATTTTATAAAAATAGTGAAGACTACTATAGCCACCATCTCAGATCGTCAATCCATTCCCCGACCAGTCCCAGCTATATTCGCATTTCCTGAAGAGAACATTGAAAGAAAAGGGTGAGCACAACTAGCCCAATAAGAATTATAATGACTAAGATAATGTAGAATAAATTATACTTAGCCTTCAACAGTATAACAACTGATGGAATATAATAGACAACAAGTTTTAGATCAACAACTGCAGCGGAATAAGCAATCCATTAGAAGAGTCAAGTAGAACATAATGTCTACTATCTCTTCTAGATTAAAAGTCCATCGTTAATATTTCATTCCTGTAATACTCAACAACAGTTCTTTGTTATATCCAAGACAAAAAGAACTATCATCACCTGTCTTCACCTAAACCACCAAAGATTATAGGTAAATCCACAATTTATATTTATAATCATATAACTCAATAGTTTCTCCTTGCCACAAAGGCTTAATAGAACGTTTACTCAATATCCTTACCCCAAAGGCTAAAGATATTCAAATGTAATAACAATGATCATACCAATCAGTTGTCTATGTTTGCACTACGGGCCAAAGATATTCAATTATAAAACCAATGGTCATGATCATACCAATCAATTGTCTGTCAATGCACTACGGCCAAAGTCATTCAACTGTTAACTAATGGTCATGATCCTGCCAATCACATCATGGAATTATCCATGCACTACGGGCCAAGGATATTCGTTATTATCACTAGTGGTTATGATCATGTCATACATTTGTCCATCTTTGCACGTAAGCCAAAGATATACAACTATAAAACCAATAATCAATAGTCCATCTTTGCACGTAAGCCAAAAAATATACAACTGTAAAACCAATAATGAACAATCCATCTATGCACGTAAGCCACAGATGACTTTCATCACAATATAAGCATGAGGATGATGACAATTATATAGGCATTAATCAAACGAAATCAAGGATAAATATTAAAGACTTTAAATTTATCCAGAGTTTAAAAATATCCAAATTGTCAACATGATACTGCTTTGTGGAGTAAAATTCAAGAATAATATTCATGTACCAAAAATAATTTGGACAGAAAAAAATATATTTTTCGGGTAAGTAGTACTCCATGAATAGTAACTCGTGAATAGTAACTCATGAATAGTAACTCGTGAATAGTAACTCGTGAATAGTAACTCATGAATAGTAATCTGTATTTATACATAGTACCGTATACATAAATAATGTCATATACATGAATAGTGCCATATACATGAATAGTGTCGTATACGTGAATAGTGTCATATACGTGAATAGTAACTCCGGCACAAAAAGATAAAGGTTCACAATAAAATCCATATCAATATTTATAACACCTTAATCCAAATGTTATAAATCACTTAATAATCTCATGATCTAATATTATTAATATTATCACAATATTTTAATCATTTCTTAAACTTATAAACAATTTATTTTAATTGTTTACACTTTACTAATTAATGCATTTAATCATTCTAAAATGACAAACTCATAAGATTTCATCACCAATAACCAAAACTCTCATCAAAAATCTGCATATACCTTATATAGGATTCTCAAGCCATAAAATCCTATTTTCCAATTTTCTTACTTCACTTAACATATTTAATTCATTTACTCATAACTAATCCATTTTCATGAAAAATACTAAATCAGTACAAACAAATTTTCTTTTCTGGGATTTAGTAGAATATAGTCCCATATTGAACATATATTTTTCTCAAAATTTTTAAAATTCATTGACTATTTTTCATATGGCTAAAACTGCCGAATATTTAGACATTTATCAAAAACTGTACTTTTGTCTAAAAATTCCGAAATTTACAAGGTATATTGTTGTTATATAGATGTACTCCCAATAAAAATTTCACCAATTTTGGAGTTAACCACAAGGAGTTATAAGGGTTTACTTTTAAAATAGTTTTTTCCCATAAAATTCATAACTCTTAATCTATACATCCAAAAATTGCCATTTTTGGACACAATCTAGAAAACTCATCAAATTATCATTTCAAATTTTTTCAGAATTTTTGAGGGTTAGAAAAATTACAAAACAGCCCCTGGCAGAAACCCCTTACTTACAACGGTTGAACGAAAATAATATTCCTTACGAATATTAAACGAATATAATGAATATTAAACGATAATAATATTCATACGAATACAAAAAATAATATCTCTTCAGAATATAAAAAAAATAACCCTTACCTCAGAAGAAGACTAGATACTGGAGTAGTGAAGTAGCAGACTTCGCTTCTTCTTTCTCTCGATAGCTTCTATCTCTATAATTGCTCTTGTGAGACTTAGTAAATTGGTGAGAAATGAAGGAAGAATGAGCTTCTATTTATAGGAAAATATAGTTTCAATAATTACACATTTTGGAGCTCGAAATATTACAGTATAATACCTTCCTCTTCTTCTTCATTTTTAATTTAGTCATGCAAGTATTATCAAACTTGCACCACCTCCCCTAATAGTAAATCATGTGAATCAATAGTAAATCATGTGACTCAATAGTTCTAGACATGTGAAAAAATTAATTATAGTATAGTACCTTCATCTATACCTCCATTTTTAATTTAGTCATGTAAGTATTATCAATCTTGCACCAACTCCCCTAATAGTAAATCATGTGAATCAATAGTACACTCATGTGAACACATAGTTATAAGCATTTGAATTAATATCAATTAATTACTCATTTATCCGATTAATTACCCGATTGGTCGATATAACCTCCAGACATCAATTATTATCGAAATAAATATCGATTTCCACTAACACTAATAATTCCCACACAATGGAACTATCAATTTCATCTTTAATCAACACGAACTTATTCATCATTAATATTATAATTCATAATATTTAATAACCAGTGTCGCTCCTGTGAAAGAGGGGCTTTCGATAAGGATTTCTCCTTATTGGCGCCAAATTAGGTGACCAAACCTTTCCTTGACAGAACTTCTAGACATTGTCAATATTGCAAATAATAATATGAATAACTTTGTCGTCTCAATTATTTATTTAATAATATAAAATATTATGACAATGATTGAATAAAACCGAGTGACTTTTCACGTAAGCATCAATAATCAATACCGTGTGCTACTATGTAACCACGTGTATTACTGTACTTTTATCACCGATTATTTTATAACAACTTGCTTACTTTGAAAAAATTTCAAATATTACCCTTAACTTTAACATTTTATCAATTTAACCATTTACTAAATAGAATAATTATAAGAAAATTGAATACTTTCATTTCATGAAATTCGGGGTCTCACAATCTCCCCTCCTTATGAAATTTCGCTCTCGAAATTTACGTACCTAGTAGTTCAAAGAGATGAGAATACCTTGCTTTCTTTTCGGATTGTACCTTCCCGGTTATTTCCTCTCTATCATGATTTTCTCATTTCTCATCTCATGTATTTAAGATATCATTCTACAATATAGTTTCAAAATAAGGGTTAATTGACATATCACATATTATCCTTATACTCTGACCGACCAATTAAATACCAAATAAACTTAAGAAGGTCATACTAGCGAATGAATTCCTCGTCTCTCCCCTCCTAATTCTTGTCTCACATCTCAGCCAGGTATCATATCCCGAAGCTTTGATACCAACTGTGATGCCCCCAAAATAGGTATACATCACCCATCTTGAGTCGCCAGATACGTGGTACATAACTCAACTACAAACTTAATTATACAATTGTCATGCAAAATACGACAAAACATAACTGAGAGTTTAAACACGAATATTGCCTTCTAGATAATATCCACACTCAATGGAGTCCTCATTACAATTATTATCACACTATTTATAAAAATAGTGAGGACTACTATAGCCACCATCTCGGACCGTCAATCCATTCCCCGACCAGTTCCAGCTATATTCTCATTTCCTGAAGAGAACATTGAAAGAAAAGGGTGAGCTCAACTAGCCCAATAAGAATTATTATGACTAAGATAATGCGAATAAATTATTCTTAGCCTTCAACAAGGATAACAACTGATGGAATATAATAGACAACAAGTTTTAGATCAACAACTGCAGCGGAATAAGCAATCCATTAGAAGAGTCAAGTAGAACATAATGTCTACTATCTCTTCTAGATTAAAAGTCCATCGTTAATATTTCATTCCTGTAATACTCAACAACAGTTCTTTGTTATACCCAAGACAAAAAGAACTATCATCACCTGTCTTCACCTAAACCACCAAAGATTATAGTTAAATCCACAATTCATATTTATAATCATATAACTCAACAGTTTCTCCTTGCCACAAAGGCTTAATAGAACGTTTACTCAATATCCTTACCCCAAAGGCTAAAGATATTCAAATGTAATAACAATGATCATACCAATCAGTTGTCTACCTTTGCACTACGAGCCAAAGATATTCAATTATAAAACCAATGGTCATGATTATACCAACTAATTGTCTGTCAGTGCACTACAGCCAAAGACATTCAACTATTAACTAATGGTTACGAGGTGTCTACCTATGTGGAGTCTGAAAGACATAGCAAACCTAGAAGTGGGCAGCGGAGAAAAGGGAAAGAGCCTGTCCATTCTGGTCATGAATCTCGGGGGCGACCTCAGGAGCGAAGGAGATCAAGGAACAGAACCCCTGAGTTGTCAAAGGAAGCACTTCTTGTGATCGGTTCTCAAGGTCATGATGGTGGTAGACAAAGAAATCAGTCGAGAGAGTATGCACCTGAGAATAGAAGGAGAGAGCATCAACGTGAATATTCTCACCATGAGGATAGAGTTGCACGCCGGAGTAGATCCAGAAGTCCAACAAAGGCAGTGGGGTCGGATAGAGGAGGTCTATCCACTCAGAAGTAGAAGATTATTCAGGAGAAAGAAGTCTCCTCGCAACCAGAAGGTGTGGAGTTCTTGGTGAAAGAGTTGAAGGAGCTCCGGAAACAGTTAGCTGAGGTTCAACAGGTGAAGGATACTCTGGGAAAGAAGGCGTCTCCCTTTTCCTCAGATATTCTTAAGGAGAAGGCAGATACCACCAAAAGGTTGCCTCATATGGAGAGTTATGATGGATCAGGGGATCCTTACGACCACAGCCAAGCATTTGATAGGCTGATGGATTATTATGATTTCACCGATGCAGCTAAGTGTCACACGTTTATTACAACGTTGAGGAAAGATGTGAGGCAGTGGATTGGGACTTTGCCTGCAGACTTAGTATCTTCATGGTCCGAACTTTGTGATAAGTTCCATGCTCATTTTGGGAGCAACCGAAGGAGGGGAAAGCCTACTGGTTTATTGGCTCAAGTTCGACAGTTTTCTAACGAGTCCTTGGGCCTGTATGTGAAACGATTCAGGGAAGCCATTGGCCAAGTGTCCGACCTTAATGATCTTCAGGCTGTAGGGTTGTTTCAGAATGGGTTAGACCTGGTGAAGTTAGAGAAGTTGGTGAAAAAATTAATGTTTCACCATCCAAAAAGTTTGGCCGAAGCCTTTGATAAAGCCGAAGGCTATATTGTAGTGGAGGAGGCTATGAATAGCCTGAAACGTCCTTCTTCGGACCGAATGAAGGAGGCAGATACTCCTAAAGCTGAAGGTAATCAGAAGAAGGTGGGAGGGAATAATGATCGGCCAGAGGGCAGTTCGAAGAAGTATAATAACACATGGCGACAGGGAAGTAATCGCCCACCTGCTCCTACCCAGAAGGTGAATAAGGTTTACACCAAACTGAACACGGATAGGTCGGTAATTTTGGATCAGATCATAAACCAACCTTTCTTTTAACCGCTTCGTGATAATTACAAGCCAGGATAGGGCAATGCTCGAAAATATTGTGGCTATGATCAAGCTGCAGGTCACAATACAAATGAATGCTGTAATCTTAAGGACTTTGTAGAGAGGAAGGTTCAGAGCGGTATGTTGGTTCAGTATGTGGCTGGGAGGGATCATCAATAGGAACAACAGAATGCAGATTGAACTGTTCAAGTGGTTCAACCGGTTCCACCTGTACAACCTGCTCCAAATCATCCGCCAAGGCACGTCGTTGATGTAATAACCGGTGGGACGGCAGGAAAATTGATGGGGAAGAAGAGGAGAGGATATCTGGACTCGGTCATGTCCGTGGTGGGTGATCTCCCAAAGACCGACAGACCATTTCCAGGGACAGTTATAGCTTTTACCGATGCAAATTATCCTTCGAAACCCATCGAACCTCATGAAGGAGCGTTGGTGATCACTGCACAAGTGGGTTCGGTGGATGTGAAGCATATGATGATCGATAACGAGTCTTCTGTTGACATTCTATATGCTCATGCTTATCAGAGGATGCATCTTGATGGGCGAAAGATGGAGGTGGGGCAGAAGGCTCCTTTATATGGCTTCAGCAACGATCCGGTCAAAGTGGCAGGCACTATTGAACTACCAGTAATCTTCGGCACAGCTCCTCAGCAGGTAGAAATAACATGTAAATTTTATGTTGTGCATGTAGATTCGACGTACAACGCCATACTGGGTAGACCTACCTTGACTTGTCTCCAAGCAGTGACCTTCATCCCTCATTTCAAGATCAAGTTCCCAATGGCACATGGAGTTGGAGAGGTAGCAGGGGACTTTGATCTAGCCCGACGTTGTTATCGGAATGTTGTTATAACCTCAGGAGTAGGGGTCAGCAAGCAAAAGTAGACCATGGCGATAGAGATTGAGCCATTCACTGAGAGCAGTTCAGAGCCCTTGGTTATGCCTGCAGGAGAGATGGAGGAGATCGAACTGGTTCTTGGGAAGAAGGAAAAGACAGTGAAGATAGGTTCGGGTTTGCCAGAACCTTTCTGAACAAACCTTATGGAACTTCTTCGCTGTTTTACAGATATATTTGCATGGGAATGACAAGATATGCCTGGAATCAGCCGGAAGATAGCTGAGCACTGGTTAGATGTGGATCTAACGAAGAAGCCAGTTCGGCAGAAGAGGAGGATCTTCGCACCTGAAAGACAACGGATCATTGATAAAGAGATTGCCAAGCTGATAGCTGTTGACTTCATCTTTGAGATCGATTATCCGGAGTGGATGGCAAATGTAGTGTTGGTGCAGAAGCAGAATGAAAAGTGGCGAGTTTGCATCGATTACATGGACCTGAACAAAGCTTGCCCGAAGGACTTTTATCCTCTACCCCATATTGATCAGCTCATCGATGCCACTTCGGGGTATGCATTAATAAGATTTATGGATGTTTTTTCAGGTTATCATCAAATTTCTATGTGCAAAGAAGATATTCTGAAGACATCTTTCATCACGCACCATTCGGTGTATGCTTACAAGAAGATGACATCTGGCTTATCAGAAAATGATGAACTTTATCTTCCAGAAGCAGCTAGGAAGGAACATGGAGGTGTATGTTGATGACATGATCGTGAAGAGCATGATTGTTCAGAAGCATCTGGATGATCTGGAGGAATGCTTTCAGATGGTTGGACATCATAAATTAAGGCTCAATCCAACTAAATGCACCTTCGGGATCGCTGCAGGAAAATTCTTGGGTTATCTGGTCAGTCAAAGAGGTATCGAAGCCAATCCTGAGAAGATCCAGGCTATTCTGAACATGAAGACTCCTCAGTCATTCAAGGATATTCAGCATCTGACAGGGAGGATTGCAAGTTTAAGGAGGTTCATGTCCAAGTCGGCAGAAAGGTGTTTGCCATTTTTCAGCATGTTGAAAGGACCGAAGAATGCCAAGACGTTCAGTGGACTTCAGAATGTGAAGACGCCTTCCAAGACATAAAGACGTATTTATCTTCGGCACCTTTGTTTGGTAAAGCCGCCTCACTTGAACCATTATATCTCAGATCTGGCGACCAAATTCGTTAGCGATGGGAGCAAAGTATAGTTTAAGAAGTTGGGGGGAAACAGCATCCAATTTATTATGTTAGTCATGTCTTGAGAGATGCTGAAACCAGGTACCCGAATATTGAGAAATTTGCCTTTGCTTTGATAATAGCCAGTCGAAAGCTTAGGCAATATTTTTAAGGTCAGCTCCTGGTACTTTACATGGATCAACCATTGAAGAAGGTGATGAGCAAGTTGGAGGTTTCGGGGAGATTAGCTGCATGGACGATGGATTTGTCTCAATTCTTCATTGAGTATCATCCCCGAACTGCTATCAAAGGTCAAGCCTTGACCGATTTTTTGGTGAAATGCTCATTCACCGAAGCTGATGCAGAGTTGCCTGAAGTTGAGGAGTCTGATCGGGTAGTTGCAGTTCTTCAGCACAGCTAGAGCTCATGGACGCTGTATGTAGATGGATCTTCTACTACGGACATCAGTGGAGCAGGGATTATCTTGACAAGTCCGGAGGGATTCAAGGTGCAGCAGGCCATCAGATTTGGGTTCAAAGCAACGAACAACGAACAACGAGGCAGAGTACAAAGCATTTTTGGCAGGGGTTCGACTGGCAAAGAGTCTTGAAGTTCAGAAGCTAATTTTCTACAGTGATTCTCAGCTGGTCGTCAAGCAGGTGTCAGGGGAGTATGAAGCTCGAGGTTCGAGAATGATCAAGTACTTAGCAGAGTTGAAGGATTGACTTCAGTATTTCATCTCCTATGAATTTCAAGGCGTAGACCGTAATGATAATTCTATTGTCGATGCCTTGTCAAAACTGGCCACTACGGACACCAACAATTTTGATGGGTCAATCTATTTGGAGATTTTGCAGCAGCTGAGTATCCAGCATGAAGCAGTGATGTGTATTGAACGTTCTAGCTGTTGGATGACTCCATACATAGAATATCTGGCATATGGCGTCCTTCCTTTAGATCAGATGATGGCAAAGAAGATCAAGTATAAGAGTGCCAATTTTGTCCTTATTGATGGGGATCTCTATCGAAGGGCCTTTTTGTCTCCATTATTGAAGTGTTTGGTTCCATCCGAGGCCGAATATGCTCTTCGGGAGGTTCATGAGGGCATCTGTGGCGACCATATGGCTGCTAAGTCATTAGCCTACAAAGTACTTTGACAAGGGTTCTACTGGCCTACCATCTTCAAGGAAGCTACGGAGTACATGAAGAAATGCGAGAAGTGTCAACTCAACAGTCCGATCCCACATCAGCCACCAGAAGAGCTATACTCGATCTTATCTCCTATACCCTTTGCTGTCTAGGGGGTGGATATACTGGGTCCATTGCCAAAAACTAAAGGTCACGTCAGTTTTTGTTATAGTCGTCATCGATTATATGACCAAATGGGTAGAGGCGAAGCCACTTCGGGAACGGAGCAAGAGTGCTTGAAGTTCATGAAGGAGTCAGTAGTGTTTCATTTTGGAATTCCTAAGGTGGTGATATCGGAAAACGGACGCCAGTTTGTGGAATCGAAGTTTGAAGGATTTCTGAAGGAGTTGGGAATTCAGCACAGAAAGACTTCGGTGGCTCATCCTCAGTCGAATGGGCAGGTCGAGGTGACTAACAAAACGCTGCTGAATGGGATCAAGCGCAGACTGGATGAGGCTAAGGGGAGATGGCCTGAAGAGATTCTCAGCGTGTTATGGGCTTATCGAACTACGCCGAGGACTACTACGGGGGACTCACCTTTCAGAATGGCTTATGGCACTGATGCCTTAGTCCCTGTTGAGATTGGATCCACCAGTCTTCGGGTTAGTCAGTTCAAGGAGATCTACAATGAAGAAGGGCTAAAGGTCAACATGGATCTGCTGGAAGAAGTCAGAGAGACAGCTTTGATCAAATCGGCAGCCTATCAACGGAGAGTGGCAAAGCATTACAATAAGGGGGTAAACCTTCGTAGATTTGAAATAGGGGACTTCATCCTCAGGGAAGTCGAAGCGTCTACACCCCAGAACTTGGGAAAGCTGATGCCGAACTGGGAAGAACCGTATGAAGTAATTGAAGTACCGAAGCCAGGAACTTATCGGTTGAAGGCATTGGACGGATTCGAGATCAAGAACACTTGGCATGCTGGTAGACTTCGGAAGTATTTTCAGTAGAGATCGAGTCAGTATCCCGAAAGTCTCTAAATATTGGATCGTCATCAATAAAAGATTCACTTTTTCACAATTGATCTTCTTCCTATTGGTCCTAATTTCATAATGGTGTAAGGAGGACGGGGTGGACTCGCTGACCATTTGATGGTAACCTTATCGGCAGGAGTGTCCTCATGGTTTTGTTATATCTTGCATGGTAGATAAATTCCATAGTCCTTTTAATATTGTTTTACCGCGAGTGGTAAACCAATATGCACCGAAGTAAGGAGGTTCGGGTGGACTAGCTGGCCATTCGATGGTAGCCTTATTGTTAGGTGTGTCCTTATGAACTTGTTCTACCCCGTGTGGTAAACAAATTCCATGGTCCTTATGAAATTGTTCTAGCCCGAGTGGTAAACAAATGTCCTTATATACTTGTTTTACCCCGAGTGGTAAACAAGATCTTGATGGTGCAAAGAGGATCAGCCGAATTCACCTTATGCCTAATCTATCTCACACTTCGGAAATGATAAGTATGCATTACTTTATTTTGTTCAAGTGTTGAGTTCGGTTCATTCAGTTCAGTTCATTATGTTCAGTAATATTCTTCAACTTAATTGTTATATGCCTTACCTGATTCACAATTTAAGTTTTCAAGTTGATTGATACTGAATTATTGACAAGAAATGAATTAAACAGAAGTCATGATAAAGAATGTTGAAATTTCATTCATAATTAACTATTCATTATATTAAACCAATTACAAAGGGATAGAAATTTTCGCACAAAAATCCTAAAACTAGAAAACAGAAATATTCACTTTGGGCATTATCCTCGCCATCTGAAGAATCGAGCAGGGCTGGATCTACCTTGGCTGCAATCAGCTTTTCTTTGCCTCGACTTCAACAGACTTCGTACCCTTCAGAATATACCTTCAAAATTTTGGCATTCAACTCATCCGATGCCCGGTACTCAGTCTGTATCTGCTTACGCAGTTCTTCAGTTAAGGGAGGTCCTAACTCCTTCAAAGCCTTTAACTTATTCTGAAGTTTACGACGTCTGGCCAATTGTACTTCCTTAGTATCTCGAGCCTTCGTCTGAACCTCATCGATTTGAATGGCCAGGCTTTGATTGGCGATGGCAAGTTCTTCATTATTAGCCTTCAGGATCTCGTTCTTCTCAACCAGGTCAACATTCATATTTGTCAGATCTTGTTAACTGACCTTAGTCGCCTTCAGTTCTTCTTTGGTCGACTTTAGCTCGTCGTTAGATACCTTCAAATCCTTTTTGGCTTTAGCCAAATCTTTCCAAAGGCCTTCATTGGTGTGAAGAACACTTTCATATTGACTTCTCTCCTGAGCCAATGCCTACTTCAGGATAGCATTTTCTTTTCTCATGGCCTCCTCTGCAGCCTCAGCTTCTATGTGTTTGGGACGTAAACGCCCGAAAACAGCATTTTCCTGCATATATTCCAATAGTATGAAATCAGTTTCAAGTATTTAAGTAAGAAAAGAAATGTATAAGCCAAGAAAGCAATCACTTACCTTTGCCAGATAGCTCATGCCTTCATCAACAAGATCCCCGATCAAACTGTTGCCGAAACGGTGATCATCAGTGTCCCGGACAAAAGTGCCGAACAGTTGGAATGGGAAATTGGCATTTAACCGAGGCCATAGGGTCGATGACGCCATGGCATTATTTTGAAATTCGTAGGATGAGGGCCTTTCAGGAGATCTCATTGTTCGTTCAGGAGAAAGTATGGGTTGTTCGCGAATTGGTGATGGATATGTGTAGATGTTTTCAGGTGATGGAGATCGGGTAGGAATAGGTTCACGAAGTGGAGATGGAGCAGATGCTGAACTTGGATGACTGTCAGATGGATGTTTCCTTTTTTGGGATAGATAAGGGACAGGTTTGATCTGCTCGTCATCATCAAAAACTTGAATTTCCACTGGAATCGTTGGAGGGAGTTCAGTTGAAGAAGGAGGCACTCTGAGCTCTTCAGTGGTCAAAGGGGTGACTTTGGTTCTTAATTTTTTGACTCGAAGGAGTCGTTTTCGATCGTCAACGGGGAGATCGAGTAAACTCCCTCGGCCAGAGGTTGGATTGGTAGTTAGTGCGAGTTCCGGTAGTTTCTGTGTTCGGAGTGGGTTCGTGGTCCATGCGTTATGGGAGTGGATTTGGGTTTCTGGATGGCTCTCTTTTTCGTGGCTGAAGGGATTCTTCCAGTAGAGGGGGGTCATCAGCTTCTGGTTCATTTATTTAAGGTTCAGCGGTATGTGTTTTAGGGGTTGGGTTGTCTTCAGGTGCATCTTCTATCAGGGGAGTTTCAACAACTTCCAAAGATTTTCCAGACAGGAAATCTTCAAATTCTTTTATTTCTTAGGAGTTCGGTCTGATCAGAGATACTGCATAAAGAAAACAGTCATATATCAGAATTCACATCACATAAATTTTCAAATATTTGTATATATAAGACAGATCAATACTTACGTTTATGGTCATACAACCACGCTTGCTTGGAAATAAGTCCGTAGCTCCATTCCTCCTTCGGGAAGTTGTCAAAGAGCTCTATCATTTCACCTCACGCTTTCTTGAATGTCTCCGAAGCTCAAGAAACTTTCTCGTCGTAGCCTGAGCCTAGTTCTAAGAGGAAAGCAATCTCTGGTCCTTTGATGAAGAACCATCCTTTGTGCCATCCTTTGTTGCTAGATGGGGTGGAGACTAACGAACGTCTCTTGAACTTCTCTCCTGTCTTCGGGGACTATTTACTTATGGCCTTGAAACCCTTCTCCCGAGTCTGGCCGATCTTGTAGATGGTGAAAAAGAAGTCCAGAATAGGTTCAACGCCTAGCTCGTGGCAAAAGGAGATAAAGGCAAGAATATGGGTATAGGAATTTGGCACCAGTTGGGCAAACCCAATGCCAATAAACCCTAGTAGGGTTACTATAAAAGCACGAAGAGTGAACCGGATACCCTTCTCAAGAACAGTCACCGAAACGACCGTCCATCCTTCTGTTCGTTGATACATTCGTTCCTCGGACATGGGGGCTCTCACCAGATGAGTGTCCGGGATGTGACAACGAGTTCGAATCCTCTTCAGATCGATTTCAGTAACTGTCTATGGAGTGTTGGAATGGGCATAACGTTCCTTACTCCTAAAGAATGCAAAAGGGTTAGGGAGGGGTTTCGTTGATGAATTCTTACCAGGAGTTACAGCTTTCGGGTTTGAGCTTGATGCCTCTTTATTGGGGCTCGAATTCGGTGGAATGGTGTTAATTGGGGTCACGCGAAGAGGAGAGATCTGATTTGTGTTTAGGACCACCATTGTTGAGATTTTACAGAGAAGGGAAGAAAAGTTTGAGAGAGAAGAAGAGAGCTCAAACGTCTGAATTTCAAATTGGCAGGTAAAACTGTCAAATTTGGGGAAAATTGCTTTTTATACTGACGGTTACACGGTATACGAGGGCGGCACATTAATTGATAGTAATGATCAAGAATTCAAATGGGCAGCGTCCAATTCAAGATTCAGATATTAACCGGGTTAGGCCTCTCATTTGGGTTTTCGGTTTTTAATTTGTCTTATGATTATAATTCATTTCCGTTTGGGCCTTGATAAGTTATTTTGGGCCTCTTCTAATCTTACCAAATTCTTCTTATCATGGAATATTTATAGTTTCCTATTAAATAGTTTGTTTAATAAAAAAACTAAGGGGCAATGTTGGGTCATGATATTTCACTTATTGGGCCGAATGGATTGGGCCTATTTATTTGGTTAGTTCACCGAGTCATCGTTAATGGGCCTTAGATTTATTGGGCCCAATTATTGTATTATCCATGATTAATCCTTATAGTACTGGATCGGGTTAGTGGGCTGACCCATTAGATATTAAATATCTCCATCTTTGACTGGTAATGATGAAAAAGCATGATGGTTGACTGATATATCTGCCATGCATTAATGTGGATGGGATCCGGGACGGCACGCGGGAAAAAAAAAAGGACTGAGGTAGTGGGTGAACTGTATCAGATGTAATGCAAAAAACCATCAAGATCAAAATGTGTCGACAAGAAGAGTGGGTGGCACTTGAAACCAGCTAGAGAGTATATCATAGCAAGGAGGTCATACAAGTAAAGGTAACTGATAAATTTATCTCTCTCAATACACTAGATATTTTTATCCTCTATTGTTAACCCTTGTGATCGCTTGTACTGACTCTTATGCCTGAGCTATCCCCCGACGGTCGAACCCGTCAAGCTTTTGGTGTTGATCGTGTTTACTGTGCAGGATCAGGACGTCTTACGTGATTGGGACGTGGCAGAAGTTCTTGGCATTAACAATTGGTATAAATTTTATGTAACATCACTTCTGTAAAAAAAAATAGGTACTGATATATCAATTTATCAAATATTTTTTGCATTTCATGATGTTGACTTGCAAAATAGATGAGAATTTACGCGCTTGTACTCGTCAAGATAATTGTAGAGGAATCATATAATTGTGACGAGCAACAATAATAGGTGTCTAAACTAAATTACCTGTACTCATTCTTTATATCCTGGCCTAGAGGACTGATAGTTTCCCAATCAAGGCTTACTTATAGTCTAATTCTCTAGGTGCTTCTTAGAAATCATAAATTAACAATATAGTTTGTCATGAACATGATAGCAGATAACTAAGGAAACAAAAAAATTGATAGCGATGGTGGTTCTCGCTTATTTCGCCACATCGGCTTTGCATGAAAATGAAGAACCTCTCTTTTTGAGTTTCTTTAAGAGAAAACACTCCATAAACTTAATTGGGAAAATATTTAGTTTGTTAATTTTTATTTTTGAGTTTCTTCCTTCTATAACTTGTCGAGATTTTGGGTCAAGATATATTGTTATGCTTCTTCTACATAATTGTTTGGTTCAAAGACACCGATAGCATCCATTCAAATTGAATGGCTCATCTAGAGACTCGTGTCCGCTTACGTATTTTTAGTATGCATTCACTCATTTAGAGACTAATTACTAATATGGTTCTTGTATTGCACATTTTACCCCAACGCCATCACCATCTCCATCTCGCTTTTAGTATTTTTTATACAAAGGTATATTTATCTTCCTATTTGTATTTTCAAATACTGATTTGCATTTTATTAGTTATTTTTCTCATGAGTTTGATATGAACTGGTATATGGCTGATAAGCATGGAGGCAATGGAATAGGTGGTTCTCTGCTACCAATAATGTTGGCTCTAGAGAGGACAAGAAGTAGAAATATTGGTTCAAAAAGTAAGAGGCTGTTCATTGATAACCAAGATGCTCTAGAGCTAAAGCTCACGTGGGAAGAGATACAAGAAATTTGGAAATTGGAAATTGCTAAACATTACGTTTAGAGCAGCTACTAGTGATCAATTGGAAATTTGAAATGAAAGGACAGGTGTGAGATCTTTATTCTTTGAAAAGAGAGGTCAAGCATCACAGAGTAAACTACTAAACTAAAATGCTTCATAAACTCGGTTTGACATCTTTGACACATGTAAATCACTAAAACATTTGTAGTGAAAATCAATTGAGGTATTTACTAATAGCTATATTTTTGTCTTTGTCATTTATTAATCTCTGTCTTAATTTAAATTTACCAGTTTCATCTTTTCTTATTCCTCATCTTATTGAAATTGAATTTTGGTGTTTCTCTTGCAGTATGAACTTTACAAGCCCAACCTTGATTTCCTTGAAGAAAATGATGATGAAGTGGACCTAATATGACGTACACTTTATGCCTTCTAGTTCATTTTTTTCGTTTAGTTTTCTTATGTTATTTAATAAATATTATATGTATTATGGTCCTTGGGAGGTCAAGATGCAATAACAAATTATGTAGTTATCGTGACTTGAGAATTATTGCATCTGATTTTTTTGGGGTTTGTTTTGTCCAATATGTTTATTCTTGATATGCATTATTGCATCTTAACTTATGTGTGCTCTGCACACTTACCCACACATTCCTTCATATCCTTCACATGAGTTATGTTTGCTTATACTCTTTTCTTCAGTTTAGACACAAAGTAATGTCTTAGATGTGCAGTACAGCCATAGACCTTTCTTCTGATTATGCTTGGGTAGTGTAATGGTTTTCCATATAGTGGCAGCTAAATTTTGGACAACTATTTGTTATAAGATCATTTAAGATGGTTGGGCTCTTTGAAAGAACCTCATGTTATCATATGTTATCATGGGTGACAAAAATATTGGTGTTTCTATTATCTTGACACTCCTAAAAGATCTTAAATTGTAATATCCTATTGTTTTTTATTTTTATTTTGGGCTTTACACCAAGTGTTGGTTGTAATTTATTGCAACATATCAGAAATTTTAATCCCTTATGTTTTCTTGCAGCTTCTGGAATTTTGATGCACTTTTCAAGCCGCAGCAACATCCTGCTCGCGATTCACATGATACATTTTTCTTGAAAGGTTTGTTTTGACACTTTGACTTTATGTTTTCATATGTATCTGCAGAGTCCAATTACCATCTAATGCTGATATGTTTATAACATTTATAGAACCTTCCACCACAAAGACACTAGCTGAGGATTATGTTGAGCGGGTGAAGCAAGTTCACGAATCTGGTGGTTATGGTTCCAGAGGGTATGCTGTTATGTAATATATATATATATATATATATATATATATATATATATTACTTCCATTCCAAAAAAAAGATTCCTACTTTTTGTAAACTATTTTTTTTAACGAATAATAAGGTTTGTGTAGGACACAATTAGATATTATCTTTTCAATAACTTTTTACCAAAAGTAAATTCTAGTCTATAAAGTTTAATAAGTTAATGTTAAAAAACAATCATCAATTTTTAATTTTTACTTTATTTTTTATATGTCCAAGTGTGGCATGCAAAACTTAATATTCTTAAAATCAAATGTTTTGATTATAGCTAGCATCTTTAGGGCATATACTGTATGGAAATTTGTCGTCTCAAGAAAAGTTTTTCCACATTGACTAATACCCTTAACTTTTCCATAATTGTTGTCCTTTCTATATAGAAATCTAAACATTGTTGTTATTTAAGATTGTGTGATGATTGTGGTTGTTGAATGTGACTGAATTCTGACTTGAGGTCACATATAATAATAATCTACAAGTCTTGTAACAGAAAATATGTTTACCACTATGCTTACTGGAATTAATTCATGAAATGGCCGATTAAGATTCCAATTTTTTCTTGTAACAGAGCAATCATATAGTCGCACTGAAGGTTCTTTTTTTATTTGGATTTGTAGCAAATGATATTGTGATTGCCTATTTGTCTTTTTCTGTTTATGAGCAATACGGTGTACATTAGTACCACGTAGCAACTCTATTGTATTTGTGTATTGATTTTGACATTAAGTACCTCTGATGACCTATTTGCTTTATTTTCCTGACTTGCTATTATTTTTAAATATGTGCAGGAAGACTGCTTCTATGACCTGCCTTACAATACTGGGTATCAAATTTCCGTGCTACGTTTACGGAAGACAAGGGACGAAATTATGAAGTGTACTCTCTCTATATATGTAGATATATACTTTGATTGAGGAACTGTGGTCGCTTTAGATGGTTAATTGTAAAGATAATGAATGATTATGTAGTGGATGATTTTATTAAGTTAATAATATTTTAGTTTTTTATATTTTTGCCATTATTTGCTATGGGGACATTGAGCCAGTCAGGTACACAAAAAGAATGTCAAATTTTGATTTGGCAATAATATAATTCGTTATCAAAGTATTGAACAAGTTTTAATATAGCAACAATTTTTATACATTTAGCAACAAATTTTCGCTACTAATGGCATTAAAAATATAATATTTGGCAAATCTAAAAATTAACCTAATAACAACGGAGAGGATATTGTTGGTAATACTAAAATAAAAGGCAACATTTTTTTTTATCGTTGTAAATCATATCAACTTTCGTTGCACATATAAAAGAAACTAATAATATATAATGTCGCTGCTAATCGACGACTTTCGCTATATTGAAAATAACCAAAGAACAAACATTTTTGTTAAGCTAATTCAAAGATAATGTCGCTGCCAAATAATATAATCAAGAACGAAAATCGCTGCTAAAAAGTTTACATTCCGCAACGAAAGCAAGCTTAGGCAACAATTTTCATAATTTATTGCAACGAAAAATGTAATTGCAAAATGGTATCAATTGCAACGAAAATGCATGGTCGTTGCAAAACAAGAGAGTTCATTTCGTTGCCAATTACCTGATTTTTGCAATGAAATGGGGTTTTTAGCAATGAAATTTTAATTATTCTGCAACAAGACATTTTGTTGCTAAAGGATCAATGTCTCTGTACGAAAGCCAAATTTCGTTGCAAAATGTATTACTTTTGGCAACGAAAAAAATACGTTCGTTGTAGAACAATTAGCAACGCTCATTGCGCAACGAAAGACGCAACGACAGTAAAGTTGTTGCCAAAACCCTTTTGCAACGAAATTTGGCACCTTTAGCAACGAAAATCGGTTGTTGCTGAAGCCCCATTTTTTTGTAGTGGCTGTATCGATGGAATATCATATAAATTTTAAATTTGAAATGTATCAAATTAATTTTAAAAAAATCAATAATAATTTTATATTTTAAAACTAATAGAATAGTAGTAGAGGTTTCGCTACATATGATATTAGTAGAGGTTTGTGATGAAAGCGTATGTAATAACTCTCAAAAATTTTAAAGTGCAGACTAATATATATAATATCATGTTATTATAAATTATTAATTATTGTTTTAAATTATTTCTTTTGTTTCTAAAAAGATGAGTAAAGTATATTTTCTCACTTATTTAGAAAAGTAAAATTTTAAGAAAGAGAATAAAAAAATTTCTAAATTTATGTCCAGATTTATATTTTTTTTCTCTCCTTTTTATACAATTTATGCACAATTTTTTGTATATAGTTTGTGTCTAGTTTACTCTTTGTGGACCCAAGTGCAAATTAGGGTTCATATGACCTAATTGAATTAAATGCACAATTAGGGTTCTACGACCTCATTAAATGTATAAATTAGGATTCACATGACCTAATTGAATGGAGACGGAAAAGACGGAAATAAACTTACTAGACCCGAGAGAAGCCTCCATGTGCCCCGAGGCAGAAGTCTCATGGAGGCAACTCATTTTTGAGAATTTATTGAGGGATTGGATTGGTGGGTATTATCCTAATGATTAAAGGGTATTTCTGAAATTTTCCTAAAGACATGTGCCTGACATGTGACTACTTAAGTTCCAGGAAACTCTATAAATAGGCCTTCCATTCTATGAAGGAAGGGGACCTTTTTTGAGACTTGAGACTTGTACATTCTCTCTCAAAGCACTCAAGACTTGGACATTCTCTCAACTGGAAGCACTTAAGAAGGCTCTTGGAATCCCTGCTACCCTAACACGATTCTAGATTCTTAGAGTTCTTCCACGTGTCATTGCAATAATCGCCCAGCTGTTCTTCTCCCCTCTTCAATCAATCAATAAATTCTGTGCTCTTCGTGAATTTCTATCCTCCTCAGCCAACACAAAACCCGAACTAGTAAGGCACGATTTCCTTGCCCACATTTCTTTAGCAACTCTGCTGTCGAGGTGTAGAATTCATGAAGGGTATGCCCACATCTCAAAGTGGGAGAACTACAGGAAGAGCTTAACCAACAAATAACATTACCTTACCGGATCCAGTGCCAAGGCAAGCAAATCAAGATTTCCAAGGCGTAAACATGGATCTTGACCAACCATTTATTGAAGACGCTTCGGAAGGAAGTTCAACATTACCATATATGGCCAATCAACAACAAAAAAATGTCAGGCAAATAGGCGCAGGAACGTAAGGCGAGGATGTAAGTGGAGAACAGGTAAATACTGTACAACTAGAGATGCTCAAGGCATTGAAGGAAGCACGGGAATGACAAGGGATGATGATGGCCATGATGTTGGAGATGTAGAGGAAGTAAGAGGAAATGGGGAATTTCCGCCAGCAATTGATGTAGATCGTACCTCCATTAACGGAGAATCAGTCGGTTCCAATCATCAACTTGGAGCCTCAGAACAGTGGTGACGCACCACAACTCAGATTGAAAGCAAGCCAACCTCAGACAAACATCATCCCAATTGCTCTCCCTTCATTTTTATAAGTGCAGATGCTAACCATCCTAAGACATATCCAGCGAGAGAGCCAACAACTGCCACCAGCGCCAGCTTTGCACGTTGCAAGTGTGAATCAACCAATTTCTTTACCATGCACACCGCTAATACAACAGTACATCACAACACCCCCAAAGAGTTCATGCCACGAGCCAGTACATGACGAAGGATGATATGATCGATGTGATCAATCAACTTCGCAGGCAAAAATCCTGACCTTCTGAGTTAGACTTTACTCCACCTTACCTAGCACATATTTGGAGATAACCTTACCAGGTAGGATATATAGAGCATCCCCCGTAGTTTCCAAAATACAACGGGGAGAAAGGAAATGATAGGGAACATATTTCTAGGTTCGTAGAGTCGATGTCTCTATGGCTAGGATATGATGAATTCAACAAGACTATAACGGATAGTGCCTTCAGTTGGTATTACAATTTGGAGAAGGGATCATTCCTTGATTGGGATGATCTAAAATTGTAATTTTTTAAGAAATTTTTCTATGTGCAGAAACATGTAACCATTGTAGAGCTCATGCGATTCAAGCAGAAGCCGAACGAGGAGTTATCAGATTATGTGGACAGGTTCAGGGCCCAAGCACAAAAGTGTGCAGAGCCAATTGAAGAAAAGAACATGGTTAGCATATGCAACAATGGTTCTTTAGATGCCTTCAAACCCCACCTCATTACCAAGGCTTGTGATTCATTTGTGACCCTCTCATATTTTGCACAAGACTTGGGAGGAATTATGACATTGCCCACCAGACATGTGACGGTTACATGGACGGGCAAGAGGACAGCAACCGTGGCTTTGGCTAACTCTCAGTCAAAACCACAAGGGGACAAGAGGGAGAAGCATGAGAAAATTTTTGAATAAAGTAGAGGAAGACCTGGGTATAAATATGCAAGAAAGTCAGTCCTGGAGGCTATCACATGCAGTGAGAAGGCATTCAGGGTCTGTACAAACAATGGGTTGAATATGGGGTGGTGAAACCTCCAAGGCCTAGATTTGTATTGATGGAAGAGATGAAAAGAAGACTGGACTTATGTGTATACCACCAATAAGCGGGACACTCCACTATGGACTGTTACAGCCTGTAGAGGATATACAATGAGAATCTGGCAAATGGGGAAATTGAACTGGGAAAGGAAAGCAGCGTTCATGACAAGCGACTGCCAAAACACAATGGGAAAGAAACATGCAACACTGTTATCCACAGTACAACCTCGGAAATAGAGATCATGATGGAAGAAAGGGAGGAGTATGATACAGACCTGCAAGTGACGGCGTTAATAAATGGAGCCAAGTTCATAAATTTTTTTGATCAAATAGAATTGGCCAAGGAAGCAAGGAAAGAAGCAACCAAGACAATCATAAAGGCTTCCGAGACGTAGGAGACCTTCATAGCCATGAACAAAGGATTTGTGAAGACAATGGAGGAAGAAGAAAATAAGATATCTTTCTCTAAAGTTGATAGAGAGATAAGATACCTGTACAACAGGCCGATGTATGTGACAACAGTAATAAATGCCATAGAGGTACGGAGGGCGTTCATTGATAATGGAGCCTCTATCAATATTATGCCCTACATCGTGTTTAAACGGTTAGGCTTGCTAGAGAAGAAAATTGTGAAGGAACAAACAAATATTACAGGATTCGCCAACCAGAGTATGAGAAACCTTGGATACATCAAGGTGGATATGCAAGTTGGGAAGATTCGAGGACCTGTAATGTTCCATATTACCGAGGTGGATGCAACATATCATGTCTTGCTGGGAAGGGCTTGGAAAAATAACTACGGGGTGGTACCCTCGATCTTTCATCAATGTATAAAAGCTATCTAGAAAGGGAGAGACATGAATGTACCAGCAACTCGGAATCCTCTTTGGACTAGAGGAGGCACACATCACCGAAGTAACTTTTTTTGATGATGTGTTTGAAGAGGGAGAGAACCAGATTGCAAGGCCTAATTCCCTAAGACTAGTAAGCTGGGAGGAAATACAGGAAGATAAGTTTGTGCCTACAGAAAAAGAGAAGGATCCATTTGGTGTCCAGAAATCCCTCATTGATAGATATAAAGAGAACTTCTCCACCGGTGTGGTGTTTCAAGCGCTTCCTAGTCAAGTTTGACATCAAGACACCGATAATGTGTCTCTTGCTTCATTATCCGCTTTTGACTCAGATGTAGGCTTGGCCGTCCATCACTTGTCGAACCATCCGGTGGAGAGTTTGTTGCTCTAGGCCCTCCTTACTTGGCTTTTGGAAATTGAATGGATTCCTTCCTCTCTCGAAAGAAGCCGAGCTCTAAAGGGCCGGGTACTTGATGGTTAAAGCTTGTGTCGTGGTACTATACTGTCCTGGCTTCGGATTATGTTACTATTGAAGAATATTGTGGTTGTTTCGGTACTTCTGTAAGCCTTGCACCTCTATTGAGTAATGCCTGAGTCGCAGCATCAAGGTCTGACCCAAATTGAGCAAGGGCGGCCACGACCTCGGGACAAGGAGAATGTTCCAAAAACAAGAAGTCAGTGGTAGTAGACGTGGAAAAGGAAGGAAGATGAGAAAAGAAAAGGCCAACAGACCCTGAAGATGCTAGAAACATAATAAATGCTAAGCGGATAGCACAGTTAGAGGATGGCCAAAAAACAAAATGGGAGAGGGTTGTTAAACCCGATAAAAAGGTGGTGTTTTGCTTGTGACGGTGCAAGGGGGAAGAGCCTAAGGAAGCGTGCGAACCCAACGACTCAGGAGGTATCCCCCACTCCAGCAATAATGAAGAAAGAGAAGTTGTGCAACAAAAGGTAGAATCAACTCTAGAATGCTTTAAGGATATACCAAAGCCTCAACAAAATGAAATAGAAGAAGCTGATTTGGCAATAGGTGGAGGAACGCCAAGACCAACTTATGTCAACAAAGAGCTGGATGCTAACTAGAAAGAGGAGCTCGTGCAATTATTGCAAGAGTATAGGGATGTCTTTGCTTGGAATTACGATGAGATTTCCGGAATTAACAAGGATCTTGTAGAGCACAATCTAAATATAAGCCCAAGAATAAAGCCAGTGAAGCAAGCACCTCATAACTATGCACCCGAAGTCGAAACCAAAATAAAGGAAGAAATCAAGAATTTGCTGGAAGTAGGGTTCATCTAGACAATTTTACATCCAATATGACTATCCAGCATTGTACCGGTAAAGAAATCAAATGGACAACTACGAATATATGTGGATTTCAGAGACTTGAACAAGGCATGCCCGAAGGACATGTACCCATTACCCAACATAGACAGTTTGGTAGATGCAATGACTAATCACAAGATGATGTCATTCATGGTTGGGTTTGTGGGTTACAATCAGATAAAGATGTCCATAGAAGATGTAGAGTTGACGACCTTTCGTACCCTGTTTGGGAATTTCTATTATGTAGTAATGTCATTCAGGTTGAAGAATGCGGGGGAAACTTATCAAAGGGCAATGCACGCTATATTTCATGACATGATTTATGATATAGTGGAGCACTACGTGGATGACATAGTAGTGAAATCCAAGAAGGTAACAACCCATGTGGAGGACCCGAGGAAAGTGTTTGAGCGATGACAAAGGTACAAGTTGAGGATGAATCTGAAGAAGTGCGCCTTTGGAATAACGGCTGGAAAATTCTTGGGCTTCTTGGTGCACAATAAAGGTTTAGAGGTGGACCCAAGAAAGGCAAAAGTAATTACAGAGATGCCCCCACCAAAAACGCAAAATAGTTGAAGAGCATTCTAGGGAAAGTTTCTTACATGAGAAGATTCATACCAGCATTAACAAAAGTCACAAAACCTTTCGACAAATTACTAAAAGGAAAGGTAGAATGGGACTAGGGGTAAGACCAACAACAGACCTTTGAGAAGGTGAAAAGAATTTTGGCTTCAGCGTAAACGATGGTAGTTCCACAAAGAGGAATGTCGTTGCAGTTGTACATCACATCTACCAAGAAGTCTATAGGTGGATTGATCACACAGGAGGTGGATGGAGAAGAGAAACATGTATATTACATTAGCCGGATAATCAGAGGACCAGAAACTAGGTATTCATAGGTGGAGAGGCATTGCCTAGCGTTGGTGTTCATTGCGCAAAAAATACGACATTATTTTCTAGCGCACGAAGTGAAGCTTGCAACAAGAACTGATTCCATCATATATCTATTGACTAGGCCAGCATTAGTAGGAAGACCTGCTAGATGGATGATGATTCTTTCAGAATACGACATCCAGTATATGACACTAAAGGCGATCCGATGTCAAGTTTTGGCAGACCTGCTAGCTTAATTTCCAAATAGAGAATATGAACCTCCTTCTGAGGATCTTCTGGGTGGAAAAATACAAGCAATCGAATTGATGGATGAAGACCCAGAATGGTGGGGTTTGGATTTTGATTGATCATCTACAAAAGGTAAAGGTGGAGCAGGAGTGGTGTTGACCACCAAAGAAGGAAAGAAAGTGGCCTTGTCATACAAATTGGATTTCTCTTGCACAAATAATGAAGCAGAATATGAGGCATTTATACTAGGATTGTTAGCAGCTCAAGAATTAGGAGCTAAACATCTTAAAGTAAAAGGACATTCAAAACTTATAATACAGCAAATAAGAGACCAATTCGCAGGGAAGGAACCTATCTTGGCGCCATATCGAACTGTAGCACAAAAGGTGATGGAGGCTTTCAAGAAAGTGGTGATTGAATATGTGCCAAGAGGACAAAATAAACAAGCTGATGCATTAGCAACAGTAGAGTCTCGAGTCTATGTCCAAGGAGAAGACTTGGATGTGAAGGTAATGAAGAAAACCCTCCCAACCACAGTTCTAGACTTGTTCCCCAAAGACATGATAGATGATTGGAGACATGACATCTCCCATCAATTGCAAACAAAGGAAGGAACAATACCAATCGTGGAGCTACATTAGTACAACATCATCAAAGGGGTCTTATATCACAAAGAAGCAGATGGTGTATTGACACGATGCTTGGGGAGGCAGGAAACAAATATATTTTTTCATTAGGAGCATAACGAGAACTGCGGATTGGCAGACATAGGCCTGTATCATAGGTTACAACGCCAATGGTATTATTAGCTCGAAATGAAGAAGGAAGCAGATGCTCTACAACGCCAATATATTTCATGCCAAGAATACCCTGGGGAGGAGGAATGTGCCTTCATTGATGACATAGCGGATTGGTGAATCCCTTATATGGAGTTCTTAAAAAATGGGAATCTTCCGACCAAAAAGAAAGACACAAAGCCAAAGATTTAGTTTATCAAATGCACAAAGATGAACATCAAGGGGAGCCAAGTTGTACAAACAGCTTATCGATAAGGGTTAATACTGGCCAAAGATGGAATGAGATTGTCTAGAATTTGTTAAAAAGTGCCACATTTGTATAATACATGGAAACTTAATGCATGCTCCTACCGTGGATTTGCAAACCTTAGCAACACCATGGCCCTTTCATACATGGGGAATGGATCTTATAGGTCCTATTCACCCTAATTCCAATGGTAACATCTGGATTTTAACTACCACCGAGATGTACACAAAGTGGGTGGAAGCAAGGCCCTTGAAGAAGTCTACGGGACCAGCCGTGGAAAATTTTATCAAAGAGCACGTCATTTTCCATTTCGGGATCCCAAAGATCATTTTGTCGGATAATGGAACTCCCTTCATCAATAGGGACATCAAAAATCTGATGGAAAGATACAGGGTGAAACACTACAAATCATCACCCTACTACTATAAAGGCAACGGACAAGCAGAGGCTACAAACAAAACCTTGATAAAAAAATCTTATCAAAACCCTAGACGATCATCTGAAGACATGGGCAGAACAACTACCAATAGCGTTATGGGTATATCAAACTTCAAAAAGAAAGCCTATGGGCGAAACCCCATATGCTTTGGTTTATGGTGAAGAAGCTATCTTGCCCACTGAAATAGAAATCCCTTTGGCTCGGATGAGACTTCAAAGCTTAGTCAAGGAAGAGAATAGACCAGCTTCCCTAGAGGCCGTAGTTGACTTTTGAGACAAAGATAAAGAAAAGCTTGAACGGTATCACGAAAGACTGCGACGACAATATAACACCACAGTGGTACCACGATAGATTCTGGTGGGAGACCTGGTGCTCAAAATGGCAACTCAAGTTATGAGGGTAACACCAACCACCAAATTTTACCCCAAATTGGAAGGCCCGTATAGGGTATAAGAGATCTCCAAAAGCGATTATTGCAAGATATCTCATGTGGGATCAGGTGCTGTCTCAGGCCCATTAAACTTGAAATGGGTAAAGAAATATTATACATGAGATGAGCATCACAAAAATTTATACTTTCAACTTTAAAAGTAATCGAGGCACCAGACTATCAACCCTCGGATCACAAAGTTATACTTTTAACTTCAAAAGTAATCGAGGCACCTGACTAGCAGGCCTCGGATCAAAAATTTATACTTTTAACTTCAAAAGTAATTGAGACACCTGACTAGCAGCCCTCGAAAGTTACACTTTCAACTTCAAAAGTGATGAAGCACCTGAGTATAAGCCCTCAACCCCGAAAGTTACACTGTATCTTTAAAAATGGCGAACGTTATGCTTTCTTCGACAAAAGCAAGAAAGCTACACTTTATCTCTAAAAGCGGCGCACATTATGCTTTCTTCGACATAAGCAAGATTTATTATATGAAACATTATGCTTTTCGTTAAAAGTAATCTAATTATCAATGAATTGACAAACTTTCACTAATACTTGAATATTTTCCTGATTTCTTAAAAAAGGTATACATTCAAGTGTTGGTTTGTGGAAAATATATATACATGTTTTTGACAAAATTCATGTTTACTTGTTTATAATACCTATTGTTGTCTTGGAGTATTAATTTGAATAACTTGAGATTCAATGATAAATATTGAGTTTTAAGGAATCATTCAAACTAAAGGCAATCAATAAGGTTAAAGAAACTACATTATGATAAATGAAATATGTGTAAATGAGTTTCTGAAATAGGAAATCTTAGAAAAAAAACTACAATAGGTTATGATCTAAAGGCCATGACATATCAAACTAAAGTGGAGGCATAGCTAAAGCTTCCAAGTCAGCAATGGTAATATCTCGAATCTTAAGATTTACAACTTTCAGCTCCCTAAACTGTCAGGTAGTTAACTCTAAGTTCCGTCGCTGACACTCTACATCCTGAAACTTGGCCTTTAGATCCCGAAGCTTGTCCTCTAAATCTCGAGACTGTATCTTCAATTTGTTTTCTGCTTTGTCAAGCTCAAAAAGTTGTACTAAAATGGATTCATCATCACACTTACGTACAGCAACCTCCAAACATAGTGCAACAAGATTAAAACTTGACTTGAGAAGATCCAGCCTAGCACAAAAAGGAGACATGTTAACACCCATGGCTACAACGTCGTCTACATCATTGCTAAACTTCTTCAAGTCCTCTACTCGCAACAAATATAAAGAAAGAGTGAGAAACCCAAGAACAAGGCCTACGAGATGATATAGGAAGAAGGTTTGGGCAGAAGCTGTCTTAATAATTAGCTGGTCAATTATCTGCAGGAACTAAGCTAGGAGACACTCAAGAATTTCCTGACTAGAAGATGATATCCGAAAACCCCTCCAAGAAACAAGATCCCCACTTGGATTGAAGGAAGCTCTGACAGGAGCTACTTCAGAGGCTACCATAGAATTTGTCGAGACAAGGGATGGAAGAGCAGGAAGATGTTGTATGGCTGATGATTCCTCGAATCCTTGGCCACCTGGAGGATAACCAAGTTCACTATATGGCGAGTGGGTAACATCCGGATGGAGAGCATCAAATAAATCTAGTGCCTCAACAGGTAAAGGCAAATCTTTCATCTTCTTGCTCTGAAAATAAAATGTCAAAGCACAATATATTATGAAAAAAAGAAAGGACATTCAAGAAAAATCATATGTTAACTAAAGAAAGATACTCACAATATAGCCAATGGAAAAAGAGTCGGGAGATGTCACAGAAATGGGAATGTCATTTAACCCACCCAAAGTACTATCAACAATGCCCTCCCGAGCAATCACCAACTCGACAGAATCCTTCTAGGGAGGATGAACATCAGCAATAGTCTAAGAAGGATTCCCTCTTGAGGAAGTAGGAGTCTCATCAACATCTTCAGGCCCATCAGGTGGAGAAGTCATAGGAAGGTTTGAGGAAATCGTTGTATCACCCACAGCAAAACTCGAGCTCACATCAAATAAAGTGTCCTTAGCATCAAGACTAACACAATCATCATGAGGAGTAGACGATTCAACATCAACAAGGATAGGTTGGGGAGGCTCACGGCTAGTGGAAGTCACCGCAGCCGCCTCATTTGTAGTACCATACATAAACCCAAGATGAACGTCATCATCATCTTCATCGACCTCTGTAATCTAAAAATCAAGGAAATAATTACACAAGGAAATATGAAAGCAGTTATACAAGGAATGAAAGAAAAAAAAGAATATCAGGAAAAAATTACCAAATTCCTACGATGCTTCTTGATCGGACCCTCGGCTGCCGGCATACTAGAATCAACATTATCAAGAGAGAATTTTGCCAATGGCTTTAAGATAAGCCTAATAGGAGGACGACTGACTAGAACCACGACAGAAGAAATAGGAGGAGTTACCTCAGAATTAGTAGTAGTAGTTGCTCTCGTTTTAGAAAGAGTAACTCTCATTTCCTCAGCATCAGAGGATCCCTGGGGAGGAGCTACAGGAGACACCCGAAACAGAGCCCGTGGTGGAGGACTTCTAGAAGTAGTGGGAGCCTGTACAGGAAGAGTATCCGGATTATTTTGAGGAGGAATGTCCACTAACTGAGGAAGAGAAGACTTAGGCATCAAAGCCTCATGCTTAATCAATCGGCTACTGGCTGGCCAAAGTGCTGAGCGGACATTGGTCTTAAGAGAATATATCAGTCGGTCCCATTGGAGACGTTTAGGAATAAAAACTAGCATTGAACAAATGAAAGTATCATCCTACCATCTTTTAAGATTGATCTGCCAGTACTTACGCTCGCAAGTAGTATATCGCCCGCTCCGAGAATCATCTGGTATGACAAAAGGAAGGGATCTATAAGGATCACTTGGCAATCTTGGAAATGCCCATGTAAAAGAGGGGGAGGTAGAGACGAAGTGGAGAAAAGCAGCCTCATAATTCCCCCGGTAGGTGTGACCGAATGGGCATTCCTGGTCAAATCTGAATTGCCTCATGACCCTGTGAGGAGAATAAAGTACAGTTCCAAAACCATTATTCTAAATGAAATAGTGAAGCTTTATGGTCTGAAGGAAGACGAACCAAGACAGCGCAGAACCACCTAATCTGTTAAGGCTTGAGTATGTGTGAAATTTACGCTTGTAAAAATGAGGTAGATGACTGCAACCCCTGAAACAATGGTATAGGGATGAGCAGGGAAGCATGAATAATCATCAAGGAAGTGCCACAAATCTGTACTGTTGGGACTTAATCGGTGATCAATCCAACGTGATGTGCGGGGGATGATGTTAGGTGATGAAAAAGGAGGAGGAGACTTCTTCTTCTTCTTCTTAGAAAGATGTTTAAGAGTGGAATAGCCTAAAAAGTGTTCAAAAAGAAAAATCTAAAGGAAGGAGCATGGAACGAAGCAATTGACATCATACCTAGGTAAATGAGAAAAAGGTTAAAAAAATAAAAGAAAAAGTGCAGTTTGAAAGACATAATATGTATGTGTGTGTGTGTGTATATATATATATATATATATATATATATATATATATATATGAAAGTGATTACCTCCCAATAGATTCTTTCAAGGCAAGGGTTGTTTCGTCTAAGCGACGATATAAGGTCCCTAAGAAGAGAGAAGCAAGGGGAATCTCCAAGCCCCGAGATAATAAAGCTGCCAAAGTAAACATACGGACAGAAGGATCGTCTACGGGAGATTCAGGGAAGAGGAAGCGGAACAACCACTTAGCCAGACAAGCTGCCAGAGGAAAAGGACAAGTCTCTTCACAGAAAAAAAGAACGAATTTATCGTGAATAGAACTATCCCACTAGTTAGTCTTGTAGTCACGGAAAAAGTAGCGTACCCAAGACAACCAAGAATTTTTCTATCGACTGGAGGTCTCGAAGTTTGGAATGAGTGTATAGCCCTTGAAGCGGGAGATGCAGTGGGAAGATTACTTGAAGGTGCCCATCAAGTATGCAACACAGTCATTTTCTCTAGTGGACATGCTAGAAGGGCAGCAAGAGGTCAAAGAAACACTAGGAAGGCTACAAAATGTAACTCATAATAAATATATATTTCAGAAAAATGAGACTGAATGAAAATAATAGAAAAAAGAAGAGAACTTACTGATAGAGGGCATAGACATCCTCTAGAGTAGGGGTGAATTCTCCCAAGGTAGTGATGAATGTGCAAGTAGAGGAGCACCATCGTGAGATCAATACAATAAGGGCGTTATGGTCCTATTGGATACGTAGGTCTCTACATAACTGAACGTAATAAAAGATGCATGCACTCTTGAGTATATCTATGTAATCAGTGTTTCTAAGGATCTTGTCGGTCCAATCCTGCCATCCTTGAATGTGACCAGATGAATCAAACAGGAAGCGAAGGGGATTGAAAGGGTATTCTTGCTTCTCTATGCATATGTGGGGAATGAAATCGGCATGGGGGAAGTCATTCCAACCTCCGCAAGATAGGGTATATAGAAATAATCCTTCTTTCTTTGGTAGAGGAAAAGTTATACTAACATAGTCCTTAACTTTATCCGAGAAGGTGTCTGAAGGACCAAAGAAGGGAGCCCTTACCCAATCGATGATGAATGGGGACTCCTGGGTGGTTTTTTGGTTCTGCAGAGCATTCAGGTGAAAGGGCCTATATGCAAGGAAAGTTCATCATAAGAACTCTAAAAAGCAAAGAAAGAATGTCAAAGAAAGTGTTTGAGCTCGAAGTGCTCACCATGGAAAAGAGGAAAGTCTAATATTTATTCTTAAAAACACCTAAAAAGAAGAAGAAACAATGTCAGAAGAGTTAAGAATCACAATCATGCAAGAAAAATTCCCTGAAATTTTTTGAAAAAACTTTGGACAACCTAAAAGCATCCTTCAGAGCCTCTTTTTGACTTATAATGGTATTTATCTTGGTCAAAGATGATGAATTTTGTAGGGCTCGTCGCTAGCTTCGTTTTGATATATTATGGGCCCCGAAACTCCAAACGGATCAAAAATTATGGTCAAAATAGTAACTTCTCCTCCCGGACTTCATTTTTTCCATCTAAATGTTAATTTTCCCTAGTGTTCGGCCCCTAGAGTTTGGCCTCCTAGGGTTTGCCCCCCTAGGGTTTGGACAACTAGGTGGTTTTGTCGCATGTAAAGCAATTTTTCTCCCTTCGTGTTTTCGTCAAAAAAACGTTAAATCGTTCTTTATTATCGGAGGTTAAAAACCGAGATGTAATCAAGGTAATGGGGCTCGGAAGAAAAAAGAAAGATTGGAGGTACGTGGAAAAAAATGCCTCTAGGGTTTGGCCCCCCTATAGGGTTCGACCCCTATAGGGTTTGGTCACCTAGGGGTTGTCCCCTTCATACCTTTGAGGTCATGTTTCTCCACGAATTAACTGCTTGGACTGAATGCTTCTTCGCCGCAAAAATTATAGCCTTTCTTTGATAATATCTGAGGGAAGAAAGCAAGATATGATCAAGGTGATGGAGCTCAGAAATAAAGAAAGACTACAATTGAAACCAAAAAAGAGAAATAGAGGAAGCAAGTTAAGAGAAATTCGAAAGAAAGCATGCAAGTAAGAAAATTGAAAAGCGAAGACGAGAAGAAGGAATGGAGACCCAAGAGTTTGGGTCCCCCATAGGGTTCGGCCCTATAGGGTTCAACCCCTAGGGTTCAGCCCTATAGGAAGGAATCCTCTTTGTTACCTCTCGCTCGGATTGAAGAACGTCTGCTTGATGTTCCCTTGATGATCTTCCTGGCTCGTAGGAAGAGAGAAAATCCAAAATGAAGTAAGACAAAAAATGAAACGTGAAAGACTTGGAAGATGCATATATATGAATACATGTATATGTTCTTAAGTATACTTGCACAAGAAAAAGATGCAGTTATCATGTTCCTATTAAGGGAAAGATTTGATCTAGTTTCCAAAAGATAAGTGGATTTCATCCTGTTTCTAAAGAGAAATAAATAAAGATATTATTTGTTAAATATAAAGAAGATTTGATTTTATTCCCAATAAGGGGAGGATTTCGAAAAAGACTAATTTTCTTTTAAAAGAAAAAATAGTAATATATATATATATATATATATATATATATATATGTGTGTGTGTGTGTGTGTGTGTGTATGTGTATGTATGTATGTATATATAATAAAAAAAAAGAAAGAAATCTTTCTTTCAAGATCAAATAAAGAAAGATTTGATTTTATTTCCAAAATAAAATTAAGATTTGATTTGATAAACAGGAAAGATTTGATTTACCAAAAGAAAGATTTTATTAGATTAAATTTTATTTGGTGATATTTGATGATTCTTCTTGTTTTAATTTCCAAAAAAAAAATAAGTAAACAAATATTGGGCAAGCTATGAAAATATTTTTGGAATATTTCCCAAATATTTGCCCTGCTTTGCCTCCCTAGGGTTTAACCCTAAGGGTTTAGCTCCCTAGGAGTTCCCTCTACTAGGACCATTGTCTTCAAGACTTATAGGTGGAGTCCCACAAAATCGTTCAAAAGCTTTAAGTATTCTTGCACGATCGTCTTTTTGGAAACGCGACTCTTGCGCAGGGGGAAAATGTGTGCCCAAGTGCAAATTAGGGTTCACATGACCTAATTGAATTAAATGCACAATTAGGGTTCCATGACCTCATTAAATGTGCAAATTAGGGTTCACATGATCTAATTGAATGGAGACAGAAAAGGCAAAAATAAACTTACTAGACCCCAGAGAAGCATCCACGTGTCCCGAGACAGAAGGCTCATGGAGGCGGCTCATTTTTGGAAATTGATTGAGGGATTGGATTGGTGACTAAAGGGTATTTCTGGAATTTCCCTAAAGATATGTGCCTGATATGTGACTACTTAAGTTACAAGAAACTCTATAAATAGGTCTTCCATTCTATGAAGGAAGGGGATCTTTTTTGAGACATGAGACTTGGACATTCTCTCTCAAAGCACTCAAGACGACATTCTCTGAACTGGAAGCACTCAAGAAGGCTCTTGGAATCCCTGCTACCCTAACACGACTTTCGGATTCTGAGAGTTCTGTCACGTGTCATTGGTATAATCGCCCACATGTTCTTCTCCCCTCTTCAATCAATCAATCAATTTCATGCTCTTCGTGGATTTCTATCCTCCTCAGCCAACACAAAACCTTAACTAGCAAGTCACGATTTCCTTACCCACACTCTTTATATCTTATCTTTTTATCAATACATAAGCTATAGTGTGTGTGCCTATTTGTGCACATAAAGTTGCTCTATAATATATCGTTGTATCTATACTTTATTTTAATATAATAATAATAATTAATAATAATAAAATAAACTCGAATATGTAATTATACATATATTTTAATAAAATAGTAACAAATTCATGTTGGGTTAGAGGATTATTTTGAGGGGTTTTTTTCAAATTATATAATATTTTAATTAGTTATAATCTTATTTAAACAAACATTATATATATATATATACACACACACACACATACATATATATATATGTGTGTGTGTGTGTGTGTGTGTTTTAAATAATATTAACAAATTAGTATTATGTAAGATGATCTACATAAGAAAATAGTTTTCTTCTAAATATATTATTTAATTGATAATAATTTCTACTAATACTTGAAATTTAATTATACATATATTTTAATAATAGCAACAAATTCAAGTTAGTTAAGATGATCTTTATGAATTTATGGTTAAACTGTTTAAATACCCAGTGGTAAAAGTACAGTAATACGCGTGGTTGCATAGTAGCACACGATATTGATTATTGATGCTTACGTGAGAAGTTACTCAGTTATACTCAATTATTGCTACAGTAATTGCTGCATAATATCTCTCATATTATTGATTCAATTATTGTCATAGTATCATCTGCATAATATTTTATATTTTTAAATCAATAATTGAGACGACAAAGTTATTCATATTATTATTTGTAATATTGACGATGTCTAGAAAGTTCAGTCGAGAAAAGGGGTTTGGTCACCTAATTGCGTGCCAACAGGGAGAAATCCTTATCGGAAAGCCCCCTCTTTCCTGGAAATGATCTGGTTGTTAAATATTGTGAGTTATAATATTAATGATGAATAAGTTCGTGTTGATTAAAGATAAAATTGATGTTTTTATTGTGTTGGAATTATTAGTGTTAGTGGAAATCGACATTTATTTCGATAATAATTGATTTCTGGAGGTTATATTGACCAATCGGGTAATTAATTGGATAAATAAGCAATTAATTGCTATTAATTCACAAGCTTATAACTATTTATTCACATGTATGCACTATTGATTCACATGCATGTACTATTAGAGGAGGTGGTGCAAGATTGATAATACTTGCATGACTAAATTAAAAATGGAGGTATAGATGAAGGTACTATACTGTAACTATTTTTTTACATGTATAGAACTATTGATTCACATGAATGTACTATTGATTTACATGCATGTACTATTAGGGGAGGTAGTGCAAGTTTGATAATACTTGCAGGACTAGATTAAAAATGAAGGAAAAGATGAAGATATTATACTATAATATTTCGAGCCCCAAAACGTGCAATTATCGAAACTATATTTTCCTATAAATAGAAGCTCATTCTTATTTCATTCTCACCAATTCACTAAGACTCACAAGAGCAATTATAGAGAGAGAATCTATAGAGAGAAAGAAGAAGAGTATTCTGCTACTTCATTATTCCAGTATCCAGTCTTCTTCTAAGGTAAGGGATATTATTTTTTTCAGTATTCGTAAGAAATAATATTTTCTTCCATACTCTGTAGTATGTGAATAATATTATTTCATTTTGTATTCCTAATTCTACACTCATTCTGCTAAAGTATTGCTTCTATACTCCGTGAAATTAGTAGAATATCCTTGATATTTACGCTTGATCCAGTATCTTTTCATGGTAATATTATTCTGAGCATTCTTGATAATTATTGTGTCGAAATACTATTCACGAGGTACTATTCACAAAGTATTATTCACGGGTACTATTTATAAAGTACTATTCCCGAGTACTATTCACAAAGCACTATTCACTGGTACTATTTACGAAGTACTATTCATGGGGTACTATTCACTCAGGTACTATTCATCCGGGGTACTATTCATAATAAAAATTAATTTCTTTTCTGTTCAAATCATTTTGTTACAATATTATTCTTGAATTTTACTCCACAAAGCAGTATCATGTTAACAATTTGGACATTATTAAATTCTGGATAAATTAAATTATAAATCTTTAAAAATTTATTCTTTGTTTTCTTTTAATTGAATTCTTATATCATTGTCATTATCCTTATGCTTATATTGTGATGAAAATCATCTGTGGCATACGTGCATAGATGGACTGTGGATTGGTATGATTATGACCGGGGATTATTCGGTATAATCATGACCATAAGCTAGAATGAATCTGAATCTTCTTGTGGTTTGTTTTATTATATATATATATATATATATATATATATATATATATATATATATATTCTAATAATAATATAGTTTAATATTTGATAAGGTAATATTTAAAAGAAAATAGTTTCCGTCTAAATTTGATAAGGTAATAATAAAATCTTATTTATACTTGAGACATAACTGTAATCATATTTTAATAATAGTTTCAAATTAATTGATAAAAGTAATATAGTTTAATTTTTTTTTTTTCAAGTATATTATCTAATAATAATTTAAGTTTAATTAAACTTGAATTGTTATATACATATATATATATATATATATAACAATAAAAATAATAAATTAACATTATATAAATGGATCTTATTTATATTGTTTTCTTATAAAATTATATTATTAATTTTGTTTCCTTATAAAACTATGTTACTACTTGTAGTTTCTAGTTTGGATAGATTAGTAGTATAACTTGACTTAACATAGAAAAAATAAAAGGTCGAATAAAAAAATAGGTAGGCAAAAAAAAGAAAAAGAAAGCGAATCAAATAAAGAGGACAAATCAAATTATCTATTTAATCTGTACTATATATAATAAGGAGAAAAAAAATATTGCCGAGTTGATTAGGTTTTTATATATTCATTCTTTTTCAAAATAAGTTTATTATTGACTTTGTAAGATTTATTTGGACATTTTAAACTCCAAATTAATATAAATTTATTTAATTTTAGAATGCAATGTATCTAAATAGTATAATTAATTATAATATTTTATTATTGTATAGGTGGAATATCATATAAATTTGAAATTTGAAATGTATATGATATTAGTAGAGATTTGTGATATAAGTGTATGTAATAACTCTCAAAAAATTTAAAATGTACACTAATATTGTACCGTAGTCCCATAGGAAAAAATCTGTTTGTATATAAGAAATTAGGTTACTAACAATAGTACTTTCAGTTATGATTTTTTGGGTGAATTTGTGGTGAGCTAAGATGACCCAAGAAGATATTATTGTGCTAAGGGTTTAAGGCCTTATTTGGATGAATTTGATTAAGTGGCCTTATTTAGATGAATTTGATTTAATTCGGGTAATTCAGACTTGAGATTTGACCCAAGATTTGTTCTGAACTCGAGATTTGACCCGATTGTTACAAATATAATATCCTGTTATTATAAATTATTAATTAATTTTATAAATTACTCCCTCTGCCCCAAAAAAGATGAGCAAAATACAATTTGCACACATTAAAAAAAGTAAAATTAGAGGAAAGAAAATCAAATAGTTCCAAATTTATACTTAGTGACCCAATAAGGAATTAGCATCCTCTCCATTTCAAGTAAATAGAGACTCTCTATTTTATGGTCCAAATTTAATATGTGTGCTTTCTTTTCTGTCAGCATGATATCACATTCTAACACATTTTAAATATGAACTATGAAATTGAGAGTCTCTTCCACTTGATTTCTTCGTTGTATAAATACTCTATAGCTTTGCATTTGATTCTCATTATAACAAAAGCTTGCTATATACATATATGTAATTTCTACGTACTTAATTATATATATCTTCTCCATGGGCTTAACTTCTGTAGTAAATTCTATTCCCATTCCGGAGGTTGTTCGCCCTAAAGGACACTTTACCCCTATCATGGGGTGATCGTTTCTCTTCATTCTCTATCGATGTTCAGGTAGCATTATATCTTCATGCATGGGGGTGGTGTCTACAGATATATAACATGTGAAATGTGTTGTACTGTGTTATATTCAGATTTTGGCTACCAAGTACCAACTGATTGTGAATTTGGATTATGCATGACCTTGTATATATAATGTTAACGCCAAATTTTGTAAGTATGACGAAATTACCAAAACAGCAGGTTAAAATCGCGCTAAAGGTTGATTGTATTGTTGTGAAATCAAACTCACAAAATTCACTCACATAAACATAAACAAAAAGATATAAAATATGAACACAAGAATTTACGTGGAAACTCAATTGAGAAAAAACCACGGAGAGAGAAATCCACTATAATAATATGGAGAGTACAAAATGTTTATTTGTGTCATATGCTATTGTGTATTGTCCATCAATAAACAATAACCATAAGATTTTAGTTTGGCCGGTGTAGAGAGCAGCGTAGGCCTCCACATCTTGCTGCTCGCCGTTGGTGACTGGTATGTGACGCTGTATTTCGTCACCATCGTTGGCATAGATCTCATCAATCATTTGTCCCGAACCACAGTCCTCCGTGTCCATGAATTCTGTTTTGTCATGGTTGATGAATGAGCCTCTGAAGCAAAAGGAACCTGATCACCATCATCATTAAAACACGACTCCAGGCAGGAACAAGTTTGAACCAACATTATCATTAAAATTATTCGTGCTAACAGCCGAAGTTCTGTAGTCGTCCCACTAGCGAAAACGAAACTCGAGTTGGGCCAAGTGCCGTGGAGGAGAAATTGAAGACCCAAGACACGTGAAAAGCCCAAACTTCGCGTACTGAAGATGTGGATCGCTTCAGCAGTGATTACGATTATTATAAGAACTCGAATTTTCAAAAATTATTAAAATAAGAATTTAGTAGATAAAATTCTTAAAGCATGAGATGGATTCGAACAAGAATATATATGTGATACGAGGTATGTGGTATTGTGTTACATAGGATAATACGAGCTATGTAATAAGTGATGTTGTGTTTAATAAATATATATCATTATTATATATTTGTTATTAATTATAGAGATGAATTAATAAGAAGATGGATAAGATTTATCTATCGACATTAAATAATTTATAGAATTATTTTATCATAGTGAGTTGGTGACATTAAATATCTTTGATGGATAATCACTATTTTCTTGAATATATATATATATATATATATATATATATATATATATATAAGTTTTAGTTAGTGCTTAAGCTATTCATGGATAGATTGAGACAGTAATGCATAAATTAGTTAATTATGAGAATTAACTAACAAGTATAAATATTGGTTAATTTATATTAAAGTGAAAGTTATATTATGGAATAATATAATTTGAAGGGTTTAAGAATCACTTAAGTAAATAGTAAATATGTGATTATAATGGGTGCTTTATATTTGAGTTTTGTGGTGAGAAACCTGTAAAGAAGATTTCATAGTTGGTTAAACTATCAAGGAAAAATAGAGTTTTAAAACTCGAAGTTTGATAATTAAATTATTAAAGAAAATAGTAATCCATGATGTGGAATCAAAGAAGAGGTTGATTTTAGATGAGTTACCATTTATGAGGTATATGTAAAGTGATTAGGAATATAGATTTTATTTCTGCTAATGCAGAACTTGTTTGGCTCTGAACTTGGTATGGCATGCAATTTTTATGGCAGCCCCCAAAATAGGTATACATCACTTTTTTTTGAGTGCATAAATACATGATGCAGAATACAATCTTTAATATATAATAAAGAAAATTGTGAGTTTTAATACAAATATTGTCTTCTAGATAATATCCACTCTCGAATAAGTCCTCATTATATTTATTGTCACGCTTATTTATGAGAATAGTGAGGACTACTAATATTATCATACAGATAGTCACTCAGGTTCACAAGAAATTAGTCCTAATTAATTTATTCGTTTATCATTTCACAAGAGAGCGGTAAAAGGAAAGGTGAGCTCACCATTTTCTAGCCCGATAAAAATAGAATGACTAATGATAATTTGAACTACGCATTATCTTAGTCATATATTATTAGTAGTCCTCACTATTCTGCTTAAATAGTGTGACAATAAATGTAATGAGGACTTATTCTCGAGAGTGATATTGTCTGTAAGACAATATTTGTATTAAAACTCATGCCTTTCTTGTCAGATATTAAAGATTGTATTTGTATTCGCACTCATGTATTTGGCGACTTCGTAATAGGTGATGTATACCTATTTTGGGGTGTCACATGCTATTTCAAGTTTGTTGACCCGGTTGTAGCAGAAATGCCAATCATAGGATGTTCTCGAGAAAACTTTTGGAATTTAAAATTTAAGAAAAGTACCAATATAATTATAAATGAATATTGGTTAGAGATGGAGGGATTAGATTAGCACTTAAGATGTGGCTGAATATAAAGATGGAAGAAATTGTCTTGGTACAATCGAATAATTATACATATAGTGTATAATTTAAATAATTAATAGAGTAGATATTAATTATGTTAAGTGTAAAGGTTATACATATTACAAGTGAAAGGTAAGCTAAATAAAACTTTCGCCGTTATTTTTATAAAAAGATAATTCTGTTATTTTCTTATTACGACAATACTTCCGTTGTGGGGTCCACCAATGATTGTGTTGTCGTACGAATATTCCCTGTTAAAACGAATATTCCCTGACCAATCGAATATTATATAACCACTTGCTTATTTTGCCAAATTTATAAATATTACCCACAACTATAACATTATATTATATCCACACCATAATATTCAAAAATATATTTTGAGAGAAATTAATCATTATTCATAAAAGTTGGGGTCTTACATATATGAAATGCATATTTGATATGTATGAAATTGAAGGTTGATCTTTGATGATATGCTTGTGAAGTAAATCTCTATGCCTGTTATATGAGAAGTAACATGTGTGACGCCCCCAAAATAGGTATACATCACCCATCTTGAGTCACCAAATACATGGTACAAAATTCAAATACAACTTAATTATACAACAGTCGTGTAAAATACGACAAAAAATATAATCTAAGAATTTTAATAAGAATATTGTCATCTAGAAAATATCAACACTCAGTGGAGTCCTCATTATATTTATTGTCACACTATTTAACAGAATAGTGAGGACTACTAATGCTATCATCTGGACCGTCACTCCATTTCCCGACTAGTCCCGCTACGTTCTCATTTCAAGAGAACAAAGAAAAGAAAGGGTGAGCTCAACAAGCCCGGTAAGAAATATTATGACTAATATAATGCAGAATAAATTATCATTAGTCTTCAAAAATGTTAAACTGATAAAATACAATAGACATCAAGTTTAACTGCAGCAGAATAAGCAATCCATTAGAAGAGTCAATTCGAGCATCATATCTACTATCTTCTATGATTTAAAATATTTTCATCAATTTTTATCGCTGACACACAGCTTAATAAATAAACCACATCATCGAGTCATCCATGCATTACGGGCCAAGGATATTCATTAAATCATCAATGGTCATAACTATACCGAATAATCTCTGGTCATAATAATACCAAAAACTGTCCATCAATGCACTACAGGCTACTGAGGACTTTTACCACATCATTTATAACATTACAGGTTATGATTATACCGAATAATCCCTGGTCATAATCATACCAAGTCCACTATGCACGTAAGCTAAAGATGACTTTCATCACAATATAAGCATAAGGATGATGACAATGACATAATAATTCAATAAAACAAGTTCAAGAATAAATTTTAAAGATTTATAAGTTAATTTATCTTGAAATCAATTACGTCCAAATTGTCAACATGATACTGCTTTGTGAAGTAAAATTCAAGAATGCTCAGAAGAATATTTCCATGAAAAGATACCAGATGAAGCGCAAATATCCAGGATATTCTACTAATTTCATGGAGTATAGAAGTCAAAACTTTAACCAAATGAGTATCATAGAATATATGAAACTGCAAATGGATTTTCACCTGCCATGCGGTAATCCACATAGACATATCATTTCCATAATTTAATAAGGAATGAATACGAAGGATCATTCACCATGCATGTGATAATCCACATAGACAAGTTATTCCAATAGAATAATAAAGAATGGAACCAGGTCATGCATAATCCGCACAGACAGGATATTCTAACAGAATAATAAAGAATGGAATAATAGAAGAATTCACCATGCATGCGATAGACGGCATAGACAGGTTATTCCAACAAAATAGTAAAGAATGGAATTAAACCAGTTCTAGCGTAATCCGCACAGACAGGATATTTCAACAGAATAATAAAGAATGGAATAACAAAGAATTCACCATGCAGGAGGTACTTCGCATAGACGGGTTATTCAAACATAATAATAAAGAATGGAATAACAGAAGAATTTCACCATGTATGCGGTACTTCGCATAGACAGGTTATTCCAACATAATAATAAAGAATGGAATAACAGAAGAATTTCACCATATATGCGGTACTTCGCATAAACAGGTTATTCCAATATAATAATAAAGAATGGAATAACAGAAGCTCTCTTTATGAATACGAAAGAAATAATACCCTTACGTTAGAAGAAACTGGATATTGGAATAGTGAGGTAGCAAACTTCTCTTCTTCTTTCTCTCTATAATTTCTCTCTATAATAATTGCTCTAAAGCTTTAGTGAATTGGTGAGAAATGAAGGAAGAATGTGCTTCTATTTATAAGAAAATATAATTTCGATAATTGCACGTTTTGGGGCTCAAAATATTACAGTACAATACCTTCAACTTTTCTTTCATTTTTAATTTAGTCATGCAAGTATTATCAAACTTGCACCACCTCCCCTAATAGTAAATAATGTGAATCAATAGTTCAATCATGTGAATCAATAGTTATAATCATGTGAAAATACAAATTACAGTATAGTACCTTCATCTATACCTCCATTTTTAACTTAGTCATGCAAGTATTATCAATCTTGCACCAACTCCCCTAATAGTACAAGAATGTGAATCATAGTTATAATCATGTGAATTAATAGCAATTAATTGCTCATTTATCTGGTTAATTACCCGACTGGTCATTATAACTTCCAGACATCAATTAATATCGAAATAAATGTCGATATCCACTAACACTAATAATTCCAACACAATGGAACTATCAATTTCATCTTTAATCAACACGAACTTATTCATCATTAATATTATAACTCACAATATTTAAAAACCAGGTCGTTCCCAGGAAAGAGGGGGCTTTTCGATAAGGATTTCTCCTTATTAGCGCGCAATTAGATGATCAAACCTCTCCTTGACAGAACTTCTAGACATTATAAATATTACAATTTAATAATATGAATAACTTTTTCGTCTCAATTATTGATTTAATAATATATCATATAATGCAGATGATACTGTGACAATAATCGAATCAATAATATAAGAGATATGATGCAGCAATTACTATAGCAATAATTGAGTATAACTGATTGACTTCTCACGTAAGCATCAATAATCAATATCGTGTGCTACTATGCAACCACACGTATTACTGTACTTTTACTACCGGGTAGTTCAACAGTTTAACGTTAAAACTTCCGTCGTTATTTTTATAAAAAGATAATTATGTCATTTTCTAATTACGATAATTCTTCTGTTGTGGGGTCCACCAATGATTGTGCCGTCATACGAATATTCCCTGTTAAAACAAATATTCCCCGACCAATCGAATATTATATAACCACTTGCTTACTTTACAAAATTTATAAATATTACCCACAACTATAACATTATATCAAATCCACACCATAATATTCAAAAATATATTTCGAAAAAATTATTCTTTATTCATAAAAGTTGGGGTCTTACAACCTCCCCTTCTTATGAAATTTCATCCTCAAAATTAGGGTACGGACCTGGTATATCGAAGAGGTGAGGATATCTTGACTTCCTCTCAGATTCTAACTCTCAGGTCATTTCCTCCATATCGTGGTTTCTCCACAAAAATTTGACTTGAGGTATAACTTTAGAGCGTAGAATATGATCCTTCTTATCCAAGATTTTAACAGGTAACTCTTCATACCTTAAATCTTCCTCTATCTCGTCTGGTTCTAATTCAATAATGTGGTTCAGGTTTTTCACATATTTACATAACATAGATATGTGAAAAACGTTATGAACACGAGACATACTTGGCGGTAAGGCGAGTCTATAGGCCACAGTTCCTACTCGATCGAGGATTGAGCTTTCCTCTCTTTCCAAATCTTGTAACTCCTTTCCATGGAGCAACACGTAACAACACATGATCTCCAATATTGAATTCCACGTCTTTTCGATGAAGATCAGCATAACTCTTTTGTCGATCTTGTGAGGTTTTTATATGTTGTCGGATCGTTTGAATCTTTTTCGTAGTCATACGCGTACCGTCCGGTCCCAACAACGTTGCTTCACCCACCTCGAAGCAAAGATACATCGGAGAACGACACTTTCTTCCATACAACGCCTCAAATGGAGCCATGTCAATACTTGCTTGATAACTATTGTTGTAGGAAAACTCCACCAATGGTAAGAACTTGTCCCAACTTCCCTTGAAGTCAAGGACACAGAGTCTTAATAAATCTTCAAGAGTTTGACTAGTCCTTTCCGACTGCCCATCCGTTTGAGGATGATATGCCGAACTAAATCATAAATCCGTGCCCATAGCTTTTTGCAAACTAACCCAAAATCTTGAAGTGAATCTTGGGTCTCGATCAAAAACTATGGATACTGGCATACCATGCAATCTTACGATCTCGTTTATGTACATACTAGCAAGACGTTCAAGTGTAAAAGTTTCTCGTATCGGTAAGAAATGAGCAGACCTGGTTAATCTATCAATAATGACCCAAATCACATCTAGTCCTTGAGAAATCTTGGGAAGACCAGTAACGAAATCTATGGTAATGTGCTCCCACTTCCATTCCGGAATTTCAAGTGGTTGCAATGGACCTTTTGGCACTTGATGCTCTGCCTTGACTCATTGACAAGTTAGACACCTTGAGATAAATTTCGCTATCTCTCTCTTCATATTGCTCTACCAAAATGTATGTCGAAGATCATGATACATTTTGGTACTCCCAAGATGGATTGCAAACGGTGTGTTGTGCGCCTCCATCATGATTTTATACTTCAAGTCAGAATCGTTAGGAACACAAAGTCTGGAGTTGACTCGATGTATTCTTTCTTCATCGATTTTTGCTTTCGGAATAACACCTTCTTGCACTTTCTTCTTCATACGCATCAGCTCCAGGTCTGTAGTTTGAGCAGCTTTAATTTTATCGATTAAAGTCGGTTCCACTCGTATATTCGCCATCATCACATGGGTCCTTGGAGTCTTTATCTCTATTTCCATCCTTTCCAAGTCATACAAAATGGGTCTTTGCGTTGACAATATTACGTTCGCTTTTCCAAGATGGTATTGGATGGTATGATCATAATCTTTCAACAGCTCAAGTCATCGTCATTGTCGAATGTTGAGTTCCTTTTGAGTGAAGAAATATTTGAGGCTTTTATGATCCGTATAGATCTCCACCTTCTCTCCATACAGGTAATGCCTCCAAATCTTAAGCGCAAAAACGATTGCTGCCAACTCTAGATCATGAGTAGGATAATTCCTCTCATATTCTTTGAGTTGTCGAGAGGCATAGGCTATGACTTTCCCATGTTGCATGAGAACACATCCTAACCCTTTGCACGAAGCATCATCAGTAGATGACAAATCCTCCGAGCCGAGATGGTATTGTCGAACAGGTCTTGAAATGAGTCTCCTCGAAGTTCTTGAAAACTCTTTTCACATTCCTCGATCCAACCGAATTTTGTATCTTTTCGAGTCAATTTGAGTTAATGGAGTAGCGATTCAAGAAAACCCTTCTACAAATCTCCGATAATAACCAGCTAAGCCGAGAAAGCTACGTACTTCGATCCATCGACTTAGGTTGCTCCCAGCTTTGAATTGCTTCAATCTTTGCCGGGTCAACAGATATTCCATGATTTGATATCACGTGCCCAAGGAATGCAATTTCCTCAAGCCAGAACTCGCATTTCTTCAACTTGGCATAAATCTTGTTTTTACGAAGCTTTTGGAGTATCAGCTTCAAGTGTTGCTCATGGTCTTCGCGGGTTTTGGAGTATATGAGGATGTCATCAATAAAGACGACCACAAAGTGATCCAAATATTCCTTGAATACTCGGTTCATCATATCCATGAAGGCAACAGGAGCATTAGTCAATCCAAAAGACATGACTAAGAATTCATAATGCCCGTATCGAGTTCTGAAAGCAGTCTTTGGAATGTCATCAGTTTTAATCTTCAACTGATGATATTCGGAACGAAGATCAATCTTTGAGAAGAATTTGGCTCCTTGCAACTGATCAAACAGGTCATCAATGCGAGGCAACGGGTACCTATTTTTGATGGTGACATGATTCAACTCCCGATAATCAATACAAAGTCGCATACTTCCATCTTTCTTCTTTATGAATAGAACATGAGCACCCCAAAGAGACGTACTAGGACGAATGAAACCGATGTCTAACAATTCCTGTAGTTAGGTTTTTAACTCCTGAAGTTCAATATGAGCCATTCGATATGGGGCTTTGGAAATGGGTTTTGTACCGGATTCAAGGTCGATACAAAATTTAATTTCACGCTCTAGGGGTAGGCCAGGAAGTTCTTTAGGGAATACGTTAGGAAATTTATTAATAATAGAAATATCATTCAAATCTGACGTATCTTTATTTAAATCCGTGACATGGGCTAAGAAAGTTTGACATCCGTTTTTCAATAAACGAATAGCTTTATGACTTGATATGACAGTGATTGATTTTAGTGGTTTGGTTGCTTGAATTCGCATAATAGGTTGGTTAGGAATATGAAAGCTAACAACCTTATGAAAACAATTGATTTTAACATGATGAGTAGTTAACCAATCAACCCCTAAAATCACATCAAATGCAAGTATTTTCAAAGAAATAAGATCGACAGGTAACGTGCGGTTACCGATTTGAATCAAACAAGACTTATAAACCATGGATGTAATGAAGGTTTCTCCCAACGGAGTTTCAACAGATAAGTCAAAGTCTAATTTCTCTGGAGTCAAATTTAAACGTTGAGCGCAAGTAGGAGAAATAAAGGAAAGGGTAGAACCGCTATCAAATAAAGTATAAACTTTGCTAGAGTTTATGATTAGCTTACCCGTGGTCACCTCGTTCGGATTCCTCGCTTTTTGGGAGGTTACGACAAACGCTCTCCCTTGAACTACCGGTTTTGTCTTGTCTGGGACACCCTTTGATGCCTCCATCCCAACTAGACTTGACTTTGGTGCACGACAAAATCGGGCTAGGTGACCTTCTTTTCCACAATTATAACACGCTTTGGATTGCATCGTGCAGTTTGGACTTATGTGTCCTTCCCCTCCACATTTGTAACATACGACCGGTGGTCGTTCTCCTTCCTTAACAACAGATGCTAGTGCTGATGTCTTTCCATCCTTGTTGAATCTCCTCTTTTTGAAATGTCCACTCTTATTGTCATGGCCATGATTACCACTGAAGTGATTATCATTTCTGGCATGTTGATTCCTTTCACGTTTGTTGTCACCGCTTCGATGACTGCTACCACTGGTATTATCGACTTGTCGATTGCTCTCTCTTGGTTGGGTTGACTCATTATCGCGCTCCAATAACTGAGCCATATTCACAACATCTGAATACAAACACAGTTTGTGAGAAATTAGGTATTGACGTATCTCGGGTTTCAAACCTCTTAGAAACATCTGCATCATTCTCTCCTTATTATCAACCAAGTGGAACGCAAACCGAGACAACTCGACAAACTTAGCTTCGTAATGCGCTACGATCATATTGTTTTGCTTAAGCTTGATGAACTCTACCTCCTTCATGTGACGAATACTTTCAAGAAAGTACTTGTCATTGAACAGCTCTTGGAACTTCTCCCAAGACATTTTGAGTGCGGCAGGTTGAGTACGCTTTACAGATTCCCACCAGTAATCTACCTCTGCTCGCAACATGAAGGTGGCAAAGGGAAACTTTTGCTCCTCGGAGCATCCCAAGACATCAAATATCTTGTTGATCTGCTTTATCCATGTCTCAGCCTTAAGTGGTTTTGGCTCTCCAAAAAACTCCGGTGGTCCCAGCTCCTTGAACTGCTTAGTGGTGACCGTTCGAGAGTTGTCAGTGTTTCCACCTTTATTTTGGACAGGATCCGCTTTCGCCTGATGTTGTATGAATTGCATAAAGCCTCTGAACATCCCATCGTTCACCATTTCATCAGTGTTATTATTTATATGAGGATTATTGTCTTCCTGTTACACATTATCATGGGCATTAATCTGTGGTGACTCAACGGTCTCATGTGCTTCATTATTTATCTCAACATTTTCGGATGCCATTTTCAAATTCTGCCACAAAACAAGGGTTAATTAACATATCACATATTATCCCTATACTCTGACCGACCAATTAAATACCAAATAAACTTAGGTAGGTCATACTAGCGAAGGAATTTCCCGTCTCTCCCCTCCTAGTTCTTGTCTCACATCTCAGCCAGAGATCATATCCCTAAAATTTGATACCAACTGTGACGCCCCCAAAATAGGTATACATCACCCATCTTGAGTCGCCAAATATATGGTACAAAATTCAAATACAACTTAATTATACAACAGTCGTGTAAAATACGACAAAACATAATCTAAGAGTTTTAATAAGAATATTGTTATCTAGACAATATCCACACTCAATGGAGTCTTCATTACATTTATTGTCACACTATTTAACAGAATAGTGAGGACTACTAATGCTATCATCTGGACAGTCACTCCGTTTTCTGACTAGTCCCGGCTACGTTCTCATTTCCTGAAGAGAACAGTGAAAGAAAGGGTGAGCTCAACTAGCCCAGTAAGAAATATTATGACTAAGATAATGCAGAATAAATTATCATTTGTCTTCAAAAATGAAAAATGTTAAACTGATAAAATACAATAGACATCAAGTTTAACTGCAGCGGAATAAGCAATCATTAGAAGAGTCAAGTAGAGCTTGATATCTACTATATTCTATGATTTAAAATGTTTTCATCAATTTTTATCGCTGACACTCAGCTTAATAAATAAACCACATCATCGAGTCATCCCTGCATTACGGGCCAAGGATATTCATTAAATCAACAATGGTCATGACTATACCGAATAATCCTCGGTCATCATAATCATACCAAAAATCGTCCCATCAATGCACTACAAAGCTCCGAGGACTTTTACCACATCATTTATAACATTACAAGTTATGATTATACCGAATAATCCCTGGTCATAATCATACCAAGTCCATCTATGCACGTAAGCTAAAGATGACTTTCATCACAATATAAGCATGAGGATGATGATAATGACATAATAATTCAATAAAACAAGTTCAAGAATAAATTTTAAAGATTTATAAGTTAATTTATCTTGAAATCAATTACGTCCAAATTGTCAACATGATACTGCTTTGTGGAGTAAAATTCAAGAATGCTCAGAAGAATATTTCCATGAAAAGATACAGGATGAAGCGCAAATATCCAAGATATTCTACTAATTTCATGGAGTATAGAAACCAAAACTTTAATCAAATGAGTATCATAGAATATATGAAACTGCAAATGGATTTTCACCCGCCATGCGATAATCCACGTAGATAGATCATTTCCACAATTTAATAAGGAATGAATACGAAGGATCATTCACCATGCATGTGATAATCCACATAGACAGGTTATTCCAACAGAATAATAAGGAATGGAACCAGGTCATGCGTAATCCACACAGACAGGATATTCTAACAGAATAATAAAGAATGGAATAATAGAAGAATTCACCATGCATGCGATAGACGGCATAGACAGGTTATTCCAACAAAATAGTAAAGAATGGAATTAAACCAGTTCTAGCGTAATCCGCACAGACAGGATATTTCAACAGAATAATAATGGAATAACAAAGAATTCACCATGCATGCGATTGCTTGCGACAGACGAGTTATTCCAACATAATAATAAAGAATGGAATAATGAGAAGAATTTCACCATGTATGCGCGTACTTTGCATGAATAGTTTATTCCAACATAATAATAAAGAATGGAATAACAGAAGAATTTTACCATGTATGTGGTACTTCGCATAGACAGGTTATTCCAACATAATAATAAAGAATGGAATAACATAAGCTCTCTTCATGAATACGAAAGAAATAATACCCTTTACCTTAGAAGAAACTGGATATTGGAATAGTGAGGTAGCAGACTTCTCTTCTTCTTTCTCTCTATAATTTCTCTCTATAATAATTGCTCTAAAGCTTTAGTGAATTGGTGAGAAATGAAGGAAGAATGAGCTTCTATTTATAGGAAAATATAGTTTTGATAATTGCACATTTTGGGGCTCAAAATATTACAATACAATACCTTCAACTTTTCTTTCATTTTTAATTTAGTCTTGCAAGTATTATCAAACTTGCACCACCTCCCCTAATAGTAAATAATGTGAATTAATAGTTCAATCATGTGAATCAATAATTATAATCATGTGAAAATACGAATTATAGTATAGTACCTCAATCTATACCTCTATTTTTAACTTAGTCATGCAAGTATTATCAATCTTGCACCAACTCCCCTAATAGTACAAGAATGTGAATCAATAGTACACACATGTGAACAAGTAGTTATAATCATGTGAATTAATAGCAATTAATTGCTCATTTATCCGGTTAATTACCCGACTGGTCATTATAACTTTCAGACATCAATTAATATCGAAATAAATGTCGATATCCACTAACACTAATAATTCCAACACAATGGAACTATCAATTTCATCTTTAATCAACACGAACTTATTCATCATTAATATTATAACTCACAATATTTAACAACCAGGTCGTTCCCAGAAAAGAGGGGGCTTTCCGATAAGGATTTCTCCTTATTGACGCGCAATTAGATGATCAAACCTCTCCTTGACAGAACTTCTAGACATTGTAAATATTGTAATTTAATAATATGAATAACTTTGTCGCCTCAATTATTGATTTAATAATATATCATATAATGCGGATGATCTTTGTGACAATAATCGAATCAATAATATAAGAGATATGATACAAAGAATTCTTTGTAGCAATAATTGAGTATAATCGAGTGACTTCTCACGTAAGCATCAATAATCAATACCGTGTGCTACTATGCAACCACACGTATTATTGTACTTTTACCACCGGGTAGTTTAACAGTTTAACGGTAAAACTTCCGCCGTTATTTTTATAAAAAGATAGTTATGTTGTTTTCTAATTACGATAATACTTTTGTTGTGGGTCACCAATGATTGTGCCGTCGTACAAATATTCCCTGTTAAAACGAATATTCCCTGACCAATCGAATATTATATAACCACTTGCTTACTTTGTAAAATTTGTAAATATTACCCACAACTATAACATTATATCAAATCCACACCATAATATTCAAAAATATATTTTGAGAAAATTATTCTTTATTCATAAAAGTTGGGGTCTTACAACATGCGTAGTAAATATTAATAGATTATGAATGCATGAGCTGAGTATGCTATTATATGCTATGTGCTGCATGAAAACTGTTAGAATTGTTGGGTTATCGAGCTCACCCTTGCAAATAACCACTTTTGCAGGTTAAGGACACACGGTAAAGATTACGTGCTACGTACTTAATTAATAGAGTTCAATAGTATTGAAGGAGATTGATTTATTTAAATATATGCTCTTAAACCATGTTTAGGTTCTAGGAGATGTACATGATAGTAGTTTACGATGTATAACACATGTTGAGTTGTAAAATTGTACTATGTGATGTATAGAGGAATTAGAATCGATATGTAAAAATTTATACAGTAATTCGAATAGAATGAATCATAACATAATTTGATTCAAGGATGTGTAACTGATTTAAGTTAAGAAATCAATAAAAGATTTTTCAAATGTGATTGAAAAAGTTTAAATTATTCTGTATATTTTTATAACATCGAATATGATGTAAGACATGAATGGTAAATGACCAAGATTTGAAACTTATAAAAGTTTGGGGTCATTATACAGATCCTGGAAATAAAAAGAATTTATATTCTAATTTGTAATAAGCAAAGTTATATTCATTGAGTTATGAATAAAAGATATAAATAACTGGACGATAGTAATATCGTGGCGGACCGGATTTAGGGGCATCGATCACAATTATGTGCTGCTAAACGGCTTCGTGAAGCTTAGATAGAGTGCTCAGTTGTAGCTACTAGTACTTGGGTGTGCACCTATTAACTTTTAATACTGAATCACTGAAAATACGATAGCTTTCTTTCTAGAGCCCGAGTTTGTTTAAATCGACTTTCTGAGCAGGATGTGGCAATGCCGATCGAGGCTGAGGACCCGAAAAACAGGTCCTTCGGGAAATATCCATGGCAGTTTTCAAATGCCTCACGAGGAACGCAGTTTCTAAAAGCATTGTAGGTAGACTTGACATCTTCCAGAGAATCAATATTTTGATTCATATGAGCTAATGAAGTGGAATAACATAATAGGAGGAGCACTGGCGTAATTAGGCGGGATTTAGGCCTTGAAATCTAAAGTATGTTAATATTAATTAAATTTGATCTTTGTTATGAGATGATATTAATTCATTTGCTTCTTCATGTCCTTCCACCTATAATAAATTAACAATATTATTATAAGATAAAATAATCTTAATAAGTTTGATAATTAATTAATATTATATTGCACTCATTTGTCTTATTGATTTAATCATACATTGATATCAATTGTTTGTAAATGAGAATAACTTAATTTATTTTTATTGTTTTGAGTGACTCCTCTCAGTTGTCTCCAAGAAAAATGACCAAAACCACAATATAAGGTTTTGAATATATAATATTATAATTTATAATTTATTCATAAAAGTAGCTAATCAGTTGACTAAAAATTTTAAAAAATCGATTAATAGTCTCATAGTTCAGAGGAAATTAATATATATATATATATATATATATATATATATATATATATATATATATATATAGAAAGGATCAAGAGTAGAATTCTTAAATAGCAGAATGCCTTAAATAATAGAATTTTATCAAAACGACGTAGTTTTGATAAGACGCGGTGGCATTTTTGTAAATACGCGGTGGCATGGTATTTATAAAATGCCATCGCGTCTTATCAAAACTACGTCGTTTTGATAAAGTTTTATTATTTAAGAGAGTTCTATTACTTAAGAGGTCTACTCTTGATCATGTCTGTATATATATATATATGCATGTATTTAAAGCCATTAGACTCACAACTCAAAAATTGATAAGAGTTTGAATAGAATACTGTGAAATATTATAATTGGATAAAATATATTTGAAAAAAACATTTTAAACATCAATAAATAAAAAAAATTTAATAATATATTTTTACCTCCCTCTAAAAATATTTTGGTTCTGCCTCGGAGAAGGAGTATCTTTCCGCCTTTACCAGATTCTTCTAAAAAACAAAAACTAAACCAGGTAATAGAGTTAGGTCAGAGCATGCATGGGCCCGTATATTAATGCAAGTAATATGAATGTTGTTTGAAATTTTAATAGGCCCATGTTAATAGGTACACGTGTTTCAGTGCATAGTGTAACACTATCCCACTTGGGAATTATACATGACAAGGAAATTATAATGACATGATCATTATAATATTGAATAATATATTATTACATAACATATCATTAAATTATATAGAAGTATGTTTGGGACTTATCTGAATTTTTGTCTCTGGGCCGCGTACTGTTTCGCCTCTTGTGATAATTAGATTATGATTAAGGGTGTTCATCAATAAAAAATCAAATCGAATCGGTCTGAATTGTATCGTACCAAATATCAATTGTAGCTAATTTTATGTATCGATACTGATATCGGTTAGACCAGTATATTAAACTAACGGTACCAGTTTTTATCAAAAATTAATATAATTATTATTTTTTTATTTTTTTATTATTATTATTATTTTATTAATATTATTATTATTTTTATTAATATTAATATTATTATTATTATTATTATTATTATTATTATTATTTTATTATTATTATTATTATTAAAAAAAGTAATTAGAAAATCGGTATATACCGGTCCGATTCGATAAAAGCGAACTATAAAAACGTTTAATCAAATTAGTACAATAAAAAAAGCGGTATATATCGGTTTTTTTTGCACCAACCGACCAAGTTCTTTTTATATCAAACCAAACCCGATTCGGTCCAAAAAATTAAAAAACCAAAAAAATCGATAAATTTGAACACCACTAATTATGATGGCTGGACTCCAAACCGAGACGGTTTAAAAATATTTCTCCCCATGCTAATTAAATATCAATTGAAATATATGCGTTTTTTTCAAATTAATTTCGGTGATTTTTAGCAGGCTAAAATTGCGCTAACAGTTGATTATTGTTGTAAAATTAAACTCACGAAATACACTCACAAAAACATAAACAAATTAAAGAGATCAAATATGAACACAAGAATTTACGTGAAAATCAAATTGGGAAAAAATTACAGAGGGAGAAATCCACTATAATAATATAGAGACCACAAAGTGTTTATTTGTGTTATATGCTATTGTGTATTGTCCATCCTCTAAACCCTTGCTCCTCTAGAATCCAATCAGGAGTAAAAATTCTTTGTAGAATCACAAATTAAACATCTTTATCCCACTAAATAAGAAAACATAATTTTACTTTAATAAGGACTCTCCCGCTGTTAAAATAAATATATATAATGGGTCAACACCAAATATAATCTATTAAATAAATTGGACTACACATTGTCTAGATTCAAATAATCACACTCTAACATATAATATTCTTTTGTTTCAATCTGTACAAATAATCACACTCTAACATATAATATTCTTTTGTTTCGATCTGTACACTTCTCATTAATTAGGGTGGAAAACCGCGGCATAAATTGTTAAGGATATATATATATATTTATCTAAATTAAAATAATGATAGGGGTGGGGTGGGGTGAGGTGGGGTATACATAATCGCTTAATATCATTTTTTTTGGGAGGAGTGTTGGGTGGGTGGGTAGGTAGGTGGGTTGGGTTGGGTGGGGTGGGATGCGTGGGGGTAGAGGGTGGGTGGTGTATACTGTATACATAATCGCTTAATATTAATTTTTTTGGGAGTGAGTGGGGGTGGGGTGGGGGGTAATGGGTGGGGTGGGTGGTGTACATATTATTTTGTTGGTGGGTGTGGGGGTGAGGGTGGCTGGGTTGGCTAGGGGTAGGTGGGTAGGGTAGGTGGGTAGGGGTGGGTGGGGTGGATGGAGTATACATAATCGCTTAATATTATTTTTTTTTTTTGGATGGGGGCGTGGGCGTGGGGGGGGGGTGGGGTGAGTAGGGAGGTGGGGTGAGGTAAGGTGAGGTGAGGTGAGGTGGGGTGGGGTGGGTGTGTAGGTAGGTGAGTAGGTGGGTGTGTACGACGTACTTTTGGCAGTATGCTGATTCCATCTGGCTGTCGATCTTGTTTTATACTGGTTTTGCACTATTTGTCAAGTAGGAATGTCCATTTGTGACGGCTTCACCGTTTTCGTATCATATTACATAAATATTTTTGTATTCTATCAAAAAAAACATAGATGTTTTATATACAAAATGTATGAATACTAAAAATATATATTTTCTGATAAGTTACCTGAATTGAATTTTCATATTTCAGCTTATACCTGTAGAATATTTCGTCTAATCAAAGTGAAGGAACATATTTTCTTTTTCCTATTTATAACCACTCAGTTATCTGTTTGAATGAGAGTGAAAATGTGTATTAACCCGATCTTGATCATATAGCTGTCCACCTTCATTATCTTGACATATTGATTCTCAAACTGTAAACATGCAGTGGTTCATGTTTTGTCCTCCAAGTAGCTATACCACATGCAACCAATGTTATTTTTGGATATGAGTTTATTAAATCCTGTTTGAATTTTAATGCCTTGCAGGTTTCTCTTTTGGAATTTTCTCGTGACCGTAAAATGATGAGTGTAATTTGTAGCCGAAAGCAAATGGAGATTATGTTCTCAAAAGGTGCTCCAGAGAGTATAATTTCTAGATGCACAAGTATACTCTGCAAAGAAAAGGAGAAGTTAAAAATACTTGTAGGCTTGTAGCTAGTATTAAATTAGAATTATTGTTTATTATAAATTATTTATTATTTTTTAATATTTATTAATATTATTATTTTTGGTGTAACAATTTTTTGCAAAAAAAAAGAAGAAGAAACCATGGGTAGGCCTACCCACCCGATACAGTATACATTCTTAAATTTCACCAAAACTTGGACTATTTCGACCCGACTCATTCTCGGTCCGACCCGTCCGTTTGTCAGGTTTATTGCCAAAGACTATGATCTGTTTAATACTGCACTTAGCTTCAGAATATTCAGGCAACATGGGTATAAAATTTCTTGTGGTAAGTCCTAAAACTTTCACAAAAAGTATTAATTCCTCAATCATGTCCAAATTTTATGTCTCATCCCCGGCCGGTTTCATCCCTTATTATGTATTATTGCTAGGTTTAATTAATATAATTACTTATTTGTAGTTAAATTTTTAAATGGGTAACTATTACTTGGCACTAATACCGGTGTAAGACTCCGAATTTTATAAAATGAAAGTATTCAATTTTTTTATAATTATTATTTTATTTAGTAAATGGTTAAATTGATAAAAGTTAAAGTTAAGGGTGACATTTAAAAATTTTGCAAGGTAAGCAAGTTGATATAAAATATTCGTTGTGTCGGGAAATATTTGATTGGTCGGAGAATATTCGTTTTAACAGGGAATATTCGTACGACGGTATAATCATTGGTGGACTCCACAACGGAAGTATTGTCGTAGTTAGAAAACGACATAAATATCTTTTTATAAAAATAACGGCAAAAGTTTTACCATTAAACTGTTGAACTACCCGGTAGTAAAAGTACAATAATATGCGTGGTTGCATAGTAGCACACAGTATTGATTATTGATGCTTACGTTAGAAGTCACTCAGTTTTATTCAATTATTGTCACAATATTTTATATTATTAAATCAATAATTGAGACGACAAAGTTATTCATATTATTATTTGCAATATTGACAATGTCTAGAAGTTCTGTCAAGGAAAGGTTTGGTCACCTAATTGAGCGCCAACAAGGAGAAATCCTTATCGGAAAGCCCCATCTTTCTTGGGAATGATCTGGTTGTTAAATATTGTGAGTTATTATATTAATGATGAATAAGTTCGTGTTGATTAAAGATGAAATTGATATTTTCATTGTGCTGGGATTATTAGTGTTAATGGAAATCGACATCTATTCTGATAATAATTGATGTCTGGAGGTTATATTGACCAATCAGATAATTAATCGGATAAATAAATAATTAATTGCTATTAATTCACATGCTTATAACTATTTGTTCACATGTGTGTACTATTGATTCACATGCATGTACTATTAGGGGAGGTGGTGCAAGTTTGATAATACTTGCATGACTAAATTAAAAATTGAGGTATAGATGAATGTACTATACTGTAATTATCTTTTTCACATGTATAGAACTATTGAGTCACATGATTGTACTATTGATTCACATGATATACTATTAGGGGAGGTGGTGCAAGTTTGATAATACTTGCAGGATTAAATTAAAAATGAAGGAAAAGATGAAGATATTATACTGTAATATTTCGAGCCCCAAAATGTGCAATTATCGAAACTATATTTTTCTATAAATAGAATCTCATTCTTCGTTCATTCTCACCAATTCACTAAGACTCACAAGAGCAATTATAGAGAGAGAAGCTATAGAGAGAAAAAGTTATAGAGAGAAAAAAGAAGAGAAGTCTGCTACTTCACTTTTCTAGTATCCAGTCTTCTTCTGATGTAAGAGGTATTAGTTATTTCATATTCTGAAGAGATATTATTTTTCGTATTCGTATGAATATTATTTTCGTTCAATATTCGTAAGGAATATCATCTTCGTTCAATATTCGTAGGAATATTATTTTCGTTCAACAGTCGTAAGGGATATTATTTTGTTCAGTATTCATAGGAAAAATATTTTCTTCCATACTCTGTAGTATGTGAGTAATATTATTTCATCTCGTATTCCTGATTATATCCTCATCTTGTTAAAGTATTGCTTTTATACTCCGTGAAATTAGTAGAATATCCTTGAAATTTGCGCTTCATCTAGTATCATTTCACAATGATATTTTCTGCACATTCTTGTTAAATTTTAAGCTTTTTATGTCGGAATACTATTCATGAGTTACTATTTACAGGTACTATTCACCCAGTTACTATTCACTCGAATATTATTCACTCGGGTATTTGGGACACTTTTCATGCTGGAGTACTATTCACGAGTTACTATTCATAGGTTACTATTCACCCAGTTACTATTCACTTGAATATTATTCACTCGGGTATTTGGGGCACTTTTCATGTCGGGGTACTATTCACGAAGTACTATTTGCAGGGTACTATTCACCCAAAAAATATATTTCTTTTCTGTCCAAATTATTTTTGATACATGAATATTATTCTTGAATTTTACTTCACAAAGCAGTATCATGTTGACAATTTGGATATTTTTAAACTCTGGATAAATTTAAAGTCTTTAATATATATCTTTGATTTCGTCTGATTAATGCTTATATTATTGTCATCATCCTCATGCTTATATTACGTTAAAAGTCATCTTTGACCCGTAGTGCATAGATGGACTGTTGGTTATTGGTTTTACACTTGTATGTCTTTGGCTTGTAGTGCAAAGAAGAACTGTTGATTGATATCTTTGGCTTACGTGCATAGATGAACTGTTGATTGATATGATTATGACCAGGGATCATTCGGTATAATCATGACCCGTAATATTACAAATGAGGTGGTAAAAGTCCTCATTGGCCTGTAGTTCATTAATGGAAAGTTGTTGGTATGATTATGACCAGGGATTATTCGGTATAGTCATGACCATTGATGATTACATGAATATCCTTGGCCGTGGTGCATGGATGATTCGATGATGTGGTTTATTTATTAAGCTGAGTCTCAGCGATAAAGTTGATGAAAATATTTTTAAATCGTAGAAGATAGTAGATATCATGCTTTACTTGACTCTTCTAATGGATTGTTTGTTCCGCTGCAGTTAAACTTGTTGTCTATTATATTCTATCAGTTTAACATTATTGAAGGGTAACGATAACTTATTATGCATTATCTTAGTCATAATATTTCTTACTGGGCTAGTTGAGCTCACCCTTTGCTTTCATTGTTCTCTTCAGAAAATGAGAATATAGCTGGGATTAGTCGGGGAACGGAGTGACGGTCCAGATGATAGCATTAATAGTCCTCACTATTCTGTTATATAGTGTGATAATAAATGTAATGAGGACTCCATTTGAGTTTGAATACTGTCTAGAAGATAATATTCGTATTAAAACTCTCAGTTTATGTTTTGTCGTATTTTACACAACAGTTGTATTATTAAGTTGTATTTAAATTTTATACCATGTATTTGGCGACTCAAGATGGGTGATGTATTCCTATTTTGGGGGCGTCACACCTGGTATGAGAAAATAGATGAGATATGGAAAAGACAACAAATCTGAATTCCTCCTCACATATAAGAATGATAGTCCTATTTGACTTTTGAACCCATATACTTAAAATCTCATGATGGTCTTTACCTCAGACGTCATTAACAAGTTCATAGTTAGAAATATACTTAAAATCTCATGATGATTTTGTCTACATCAACAATATACTTGAAATCTCATGATGGTCTTTACCTTAGATGTCTTTAACAAGTTTATAGTTAGCAATGGGAAATTTGATGAAGCCCTAGCCGGTGATGCAACGGGAATATTGAGCTTTTATGAAGCAACACATCTACAAATACATAGGGAATAGCTTTTGGGAAAGGCTCTTGCTTTCACAACTTCACACCTTGAAACGATAGCCGCATACATAAACTCAGCTTTGGCTAAACAAGCTAGGCATGCCTTGGAGCAGCCCCTCCACAAAGGAATCCCAAGACTTGAGGCAAAGCATTTCATTTCCTTCTTTGAGGAAGACCCTTCAAAGAATGATTTGCTACTGTGATTCGCAGGACTTTGCAGCCATTTAGTCTTGGGTGGGGTGGGGTGGGGTGGGGTGGGGGGGCAAAAATATATATTCGTCCATCATTACAAAACATATTTTTACTAAAACAAATATGGATCGAATTGATAACTCGTCATATCAAAAATTTAAACCCCAATTTGTTTTTGTACATACATAATATTATAATATATATATACTGATATACACAATTCAAAGAACAGCTACACAAATTAGTTAGAGAAAGAACTCAAGAAGAGAGAAATTAGTACCTATTAACGCTAAGATCTTTCCACGCGCCTCAATCACATAAGAGCGCGTCCAATCCTGCTGCATTCAACAAAGTCAATACTGAAGCTTGATTTTTTGGACCGTCGGGGATAACTCCGTGTGAGTCGATCTGACAGCCGATACAAGGATTATAACAGAGGATAAGAATTCTAGTGTTTTGATAAGATAAAATATCAGTTACCTCTAATTGTGTTGTATCCGGTCCTCATATACTCAAACTCCGATTTTGTGTTCAACCGACCCGCCTGACACCATCCCTCAGCAGGTAGCTTACCAGCTGATCCCATCACCTTTGTCCACTGTCGGCTGAATTTATCTAATCCTTATTAATGCAATGCAGGATAACAGTCAACCATTATCTTTGTTATCATTACCGGTCAAAGCCCAAATAAAAACATTATTTACCCATTGGTTTCAGACCAATGACTAGGCCCAATACTTTCAAGACCCAATAGAAATAATCCAATGGACTTGGCCCAATGGTCCGGCCCACTATGCATAAAATATTATGGCCCAATAGTACCTTTTATACAATTACAAATCTATTGAGCAAGGGTCTCCACCAAAACTAATGAATCACCAAGGTTTCCTTTATCAACTCCATGCAAATCAACCAATTTCAATGGACGGGCTAAATTGCAATTAAAAATTTTAAAAATCAAAATGAGGGTAAGGAGTTGTACTAAATGAAAAATAGGTAACATTGAACAGCAACAACAAACTATATCTATATTCCATTGCATACTATAATAGGTAATATATCTTTAATTAAAATTAAGATAACATTTTATAATTTTAACATTATTATTTAAAATTAGTTTTGTTATTTATTAATCAGAAGAACAACAAATAGGGAAGGGGGTTAATCCATAATTAATATGAATATCTTACATGAGAGCACGGGAAGCACTGGAGAAGAAAGCAACCTTTTTTTATGTACTGAATTGCTGAAGTGCAGCAACGAATGTTACTATGTTAGGGCAGAACCGTAGTCGCAGAAGTCAGAACTGAAATGGAAAAATGGCGGAGGAAATGAAGTAATGAACTGATATGAAATGAAAAGGGGCAGAAATGAAATGGAGGTGGGCCTTCTGCTTTAGTACTTAAAAAATTATAGGTGGGCCTTATAAATTTAATCTCATAATTGTAGGTGGTCTTAGTACTTAAATTTTTTTTAAATCTGGGGGGGGGGGGGGGGCATATATAGCCCCCTGCAATCATCAGCTGGCTCCGTCCCTAGCAATTCGCAAAGTTAAATTTCAATTTGGTGCAGATGTTACACAAGCAAGAACTCTGTGAACTCTTAAGGTAATTAATCCACACACACAAGCAGATCAAGATTCCATAAAGTTTGCACACAACTTACTCTTAGAATTTGAGCCTAAATTAATGTGGGTGCCCTAAGGGGCACCCTACTTTTGTGGAAGGGAGGTGACCTAGCCAAGACTTGGCACGCGCTGGCTTGCCTGACTCGTGAGTCTGGGTATATAATTTTTTAGACAAAATTTATTTATTTAATTCTATTATCAAAACTGTGTTGTTTTGATAAACAATATTTATTAAATTATCAAAACTGTGTCGTTTTGAGAAGCGGTATCTGCTGAAAGGTTATCAGTCTGAATGAACGGCCCAAAACTACGTCGTTTTGTCGCTCTTTTTCTACTAAGCCTAAAACTACATAGTTTTGGTTCTGCTAATGCTAAAACTATGTCGTTTTATGGGTCCGAATAGACGTGCCCATTCCGCAAATGATCAAAACTACATCGTTTTGACCAAAGGATGTCATGCCATGTCTTTTCAGAAACATCCCATACCTTTTCAAGGGTTAAGTGCCCATCCGAAGGGTCACTAACCCCTCCTATAAATAGATAGGAGGGGGCAACCTTCTCATTCACTTATTCACAAGGAATAAAGCATTATTAGTCATTCTAGTCTTCAGTTTTTTCATTAGTCACTACAAAAAAATGAGCCTTTAGCAACGATTTTTTGGGCAACGACTTTATAAGTCGTTGCTAAAAGTATATGTTTAGCAACGAAATTTGTCCTTCGTTGTCGTTGCAGATTGTGTCAGGCTTTCACTTTTTGCAATGAAATTCATAAGTCGTTGCAAAATTTCGTTGCTAATTCATTGGCAGGAAAAAATTTCGTTAGAAATTCGTTGTAAAATTTTCGGCCACTTGCTTTCCCATCATCGTGGGCAACGAAAGTTTTTTTGTTGCTAAAAATGGGGCTTTAGCAACGATTTTTCAGACAACGACTTTATAAGTCGTTGCTAAAATTGTATGTTTAGCATCGAAACTTGTCCTTCATTGCAGATTATGTCCGACTTTCACTTTTTGCAACGAAATTCATAAGTAGTTGCATAGTTTGGAAACAAAATTCGTCAGAAATTCGTTGCAAAATTTCTAACCACTTGATTTCTCCTCATCGTGGGCAACGAAAGTTTTTTTGTTGCTATATTTTGTTGCCTAATATGGACCAAATTCATTGGCAACAATTTTTATTTTCGTTGCATATTTTATACAATTTTTTGGAACGACTATTAAAATGTTGCCTTAAATTATTACCTAGGTGGTTAGGTGGTCATTGGATCAATATTTTAAACTGGAGGTCTTGGGTTCAAATCTGTGCATCAATATATTTTTTGAGATAAAATTCAATATTCGCCACGTCAGCCCGTCCACATATGATATGTACGTATGTGTGTACATATGATATATAGATATTCTTTTCAAAATTTCTTATCAAACTAAATAAAATACTAAACAAATCTCAACATTAAAATAAATATATGTAAAGTAACTATGAATATTTTTATATATAAATATATATATATGTAAACAAATATTCATATAAATATTTATAAATTTATCTCTAAGTATTCATATAAATATTTATAACAAATATTCATATCTAAATTTTATAAATTTTAGATGAAATATTTATAAATTTATAAATAAATTTTTTTTATAAATTTTAAAGATAAATTTATATGAATATTTATTTATAAATATTTATATGAATATTTATAGATAAATTTATATATATATATATTGAATATTTACAGATAAATTTTATATATATATATATATATATATATATTAAAATATTCATAGTTACGTTATATAAATATTCATAGTTACTTTATATATATTTAGTTTAATGTGGAGATTTAAGATAGTATATATATATATAGATGGTAATAGAATTTATCTAATAGACAAAAAATATAACATAAGAAGCAAAAATATCACATCTAGGTTTTGAACCTAAGACCTATGGGTTATTGGGCTATTAAGCTACCACTGAGCCATTTCAATTTATTAGTTAACTAAACAAATCTCAACATTAAAGTAAATTTTAGATGAAATATTTATAAATTTATAAATTTTAAAGATAAATTTATATGAATATTTGTTTATAAATATTTATATGAATATTTAGGGATAAATTTTTTTATATATATTCATAGTTACGTTATATATATATTTAGTTTAATGTGGAGATTTAAGATTTAACAACATTTATTCATCATTATTATAATTCACAATATTCACAACCAGGTCATTCCCATGAAAGAGGGGGCTTTCCGATAAGGATTTCTCTCTATTGGCGCACAATTAGATTATCTAACATCTCCTTGACAGAACTTCTAGACATCATCAATATTGCAAATAATAATTAATATGAATAACTTTTTCGTCTCAATTATTGATTTAATAATATAAAAATTGATACTGTGACAATAATTGAATCAATAATATGAGAGATATTATGCAGCAATTACTGTAACAATAATTGAGTATAACTAAGTGACTTCTCACGTAAGCATCAATATTCCTGTTAAAATGAATATTCCCCGACCAATCGAATATTTTATAACAACTTGCTTACTTTGCAAAATTTATAAATATTACTCACAACTATAACATTATTTCAAATTTACATCTTAATATTCAAAAATGGTATTTATAGAAAAATTTATCTTTATTCATAAAAGTTGGGGTCTTACATTATATAAATATTTATAAATAATAAAAATATGACATTTAATACTAAGGATATTACGCACAAATTATTGTAAAAAAATAGATTATTTAATATAAGTAAATATTTTACTTGAGATTACATAAAATAATAAGAACTTTTATTCTTAGACGGAGGGAGTAACTTAAATCATGAACATATTTTTAAGTCCAAAAATAAAACATAAAAAGAAGAATAGTAATGGTATACCCCTAGCTATTCCTAGTTCTCCTTTTACCTTTTTTTTCTAAATATATTATAAAATTAAATTATAATACTATCAGTTCTAAGAGAAAACATAAAAGATGAAAAAAAATTATTATGTTTTATGAACTAAAACATAATAAAATTATTTAAAAATAACTTATAAGTCATTCCTAATTAGTTAGTTTGACCCATATTAATGTAATATCAATTTTATCCCTATTTTATTTATTTATTTTTAAAAAAAATGAATTTGTAAAAAAGAAGAGTAAGATTCAACATCAATTTAATTGGCGTTAGAATTTTTATTTTTATTTTTTTATAGTTGAAGTCTTATATACTCCTTCATTTCCAACGCCGATGTGAGACCCCAAATTTTATGAATAAAAAGATTTAAATTTCTCAAAATATTTTTTTGATTATTATGGTATGGATTTGATATAATGTTATAGTTATGGGTAATATTTATAAATTTTGCAAAATAAGCAAGTTGTTATATAATATTCGATTGGTCGGGGAATATTCGTTTTAATAGGGAATATTCGTACGACGATACAATCATTGGTGGACCCCATAATGGAAGTATTGTCGTATTTAGAAAATGACAGAATTATCTTTTTATAAAAATAACGGCGAAAGTGTTACCGTTAAAACTGTTGAACTACTCGGTAGTAAAAGTACAGTAATATGCGTGGTTGCATTGTAACACACGGTATTGATTATTGATGCTTACGTAAGAAGTCACTCAGTTATACTCAATTATTGCTACAATAATTGCTGCATCATATCTTTCATATTATTGATTCGATTATTGTCACAAAGATCATCCGTATAATATTTTATATATTATTAAATCAATAATTGAGACGACAAAGTTATTCATATTATTAAATTGCAATATTTACAATGTCTAGAAGTTCTGTCAAGGAGAGGTTTGGTCATCTATATGTGCGCCAATAAAGAGAAATCCTTATCAGAAAGTCCCTATTTCCTGGAAACGACCTGGTTGTTAAATATTGTGAGTTATAATATTAATGATGAATAAGTTCGTGTTGATTAAAGATGAATTTGATAGTTCCATTGTGTTGGGATTATTAGTGTTAGTAGAAATCGACATCTATTTCGATGATAATTGATGTCTGGGGGTTATATTGATAAATCGGGTAATTAATCGGATAAATGAGCAATTAATTGCTACTAATTCACATGCTTATATAACTATTTGTTCACATGTGTGTACTATTGAATCACATTCTTGTACTATTAGGGGAGTTGGTGCAAGATTGATAATACTTGCATGACTAAGTTAAAAATGGAGGTATAGATGGAAGTACTATACTGTTATTCGTATTTTCACATGATTATAACTATTGAATGACATGATTGAACTATTGATTCACATTATTTACTATTAGGGGAGGTGGTGCAAGTTTGATAATACTTGCAGGACTAAATTAAAAATGAAATATAAGTTGGAGGTATTGTATTGTAATATTTTGAGCCCCAAAATATGCAATTATCAAAACTATATTTTTCTATATAGAAGCTCATTCTTCCTTCATTTCTCACCAATTCACTAAAGCTATAGAGCAATTATTATAGAGAGAAGTTATAGAGAGAAAGAAGAAGAGAAGTCTGCTACCTCTCTATTCCAGTATCCAGCTTTATTTTAAGGTAAGAGGTATTATTTCTTTCGTATTCATGAAGAGAGCTTTTGTTATTCCATTCTTTATTATTATGTTGGAATAAACTGTCTATACAAAGTACCACATACATGGTGAAATTCTTCTGTTATTCTATTCTTTATTATTCATTTGGAATATCCCCATCATGCATTTGATTACGCTAGACTGGTTCCATTCTTTATTATTCTCATTGGAATAACCTTCTGCATGCGGTCTATCGCATGCATGGTGAATTCTTTTGTTATTCCATTCTTTATTATTACATTGGAATATCCCGTCATGCAAGGTTTACTCATGACCTGGTTCCATTCTTTATTATTCAGTTGGAATATCCTGTTTGTGCGGTTTACGCGTGACCTGGTTCCATTCTTTATTATTCTGTTGAGAACAACCTTTCTGTGCGGTCTATTGCATGCATGGTGAATTCTTCTGTTATTGCATTCTTTATTATTCTGTTGGAATAACTTGTCTATGTGGATTACCGCATGCATGGTGAATGATCCTTTGTATTCATATGAATAGTATTTTCATTCAAAAGGGGTTTCTGCCAGGGGCAGTATCGTAATTTTTCTGACCTTCAAAAATTCTGGAAAAAATTGAAATGATAATTTGATGAGTTTTCTAGATTGTGTCAAAAAATGGTGATTTTTGGATGTATAGATTAAGAGTTATGGATTTTATGGAAAAATACTATTTTAAAAGTAAACCCTTATAACTCTTTGTGGTTAACTCCAAAATTGGTGAAATTTTTATTGGAAGTACATGTATATAACAGGAGTATACCCTGTAAATGATAAATATCTAAATATTCGGCAGTTTTGGCCATATGAAAAATAGTAAATTAATTTTAAAAATTCTGAGAAAAATATATGTTCAATATGAGACTATATTCTGCTAAATCCCAGAAAAGAAATATTTTTTGGGACTGATTTGATATTTTTCATGAAAATGAACTAGTTATGAGTAAATGAATTAAATATGTTATGTGAAGTGACAAAATTGGAAAATAGGATTTTATGACTTGGGAATCCTATATAGGGTATATGTAGATTTTTGATGAGGGATTTGATCATTGGTGAATAAATCTTATGAGTATGGCATTTTTGAATGATTAAAATGCATTATTTGGTAAAGTGTAAACAATTGAAATAAATTGTTTATAAGTTTAAGAAGTGATTAAACTATTGTTATAATATTAATAATATTAGATGATGAGTTTATTATGTGATTGATAATATTTGGATAAATTTAAAGTCTTTAATATTTATCCTTATTTTCGTTTGATTAATGCTTATATCATTGTCATCATCCTCATGCTTATATTGTGATGAAAGTCATCTTTGGCTAGATGAACTTGGTATGATTATGACTAGGGATTATTCGGCATAATCATGACCGTAATGTAACGAATGATGTGGTAAAAGTCCTCATTTGCCGGTAGTGCATTGATGGACAATTTTTGGTATGATTATGACCAGGGATTATTCGGTATAGTCATGACCATTGATGATTACATGAATATCCTTGGCCCGTAGTGCAGGGATGACTCGATGATGTGATTTATTTATTAAGCTGAGTCTCAGCGATAAAAAAATTGATGAAAACATTTTAAATCATAGAAGATAGTAGATATCATGCTCTACTTGACTCTTTTAATGGATTGCTTATTCCGCTGCAGTTAAACTTGATGTCTATTGTATTTTATTAGTTTAACATTGTTGAAGACTAATGATAATTTATTCTGCATTATCTTAGTCATAATATTTCTTACTGGGCTAGTTGAGCTCACCCTTTCTTTCACTGTTCTATTCAGAAAATGAGAATATAGCTGGGATGAGTCGGGGAACGGTGTGACGGTCTAGATGATAGCATTAGTAGTCCTCACTATTCTGTAAAATAGTGTGACAATAAATGTAATGAGGACTCCATTGAGTGTGGATATTGTCTAAATGACAATATTCTTATTAAAACTCTTAGATTATGTTTTGTCATATTTTACACGACTGTTGTATAATTAAGTTGTATTTGAATTTATGTAGTGTGTTTTTGGCGACCCAAGATGGGTGATGTATACCTATTTTGGGGGCGTCACAGTTGGTATCAAAGATTAGGGATATGATCCCTGGCTGAGATGTGAGACAAGAACTAGGAAGGGAGAGACGGGGAATTCTTTCGCTAGTATGACCTACCTAATTTTATTTGGTATTTAATTGGTCGGTCAGAATATAGGGATAATATATGGCATGTCAATTAACCCTTATTTTAAAACTATATTCTAGAATAATATCTGAAATACAGGAGATGAGAAATGGGAAAATCATGATAGAGAGGAAATAACCGGGAAGGTACAATCCGAAAAGAAAGCAAGGTATTCTCATCTCTTCGAACTACCAGGTACGTAAATTTTGAGGGCGAAATTTCATAAGGAGGGGAGATTGTGAGACCCCAAATTTTATGAATAAAGATTTAAATTTCTCAAAATATTTTTTTGAATATTATGGTGTGGATTTGATATAATGTTATAGTTATGGGTAATATTTATAAATTTTGCAAAGTAAGCAAGTTGTTATAAAATATTCAATTGGTCGGGGAATATTCGTTTTAACAGGGGAATATTAAATGACGACAAGACAATCATTGGTGGACCCCACAATGGAAGTATTGTCATATTTAGAAAATGACAGAATTATCTTTTTATAAAAATAACGGCGAAAGTGTTACCGTTAAAACTGTTGAACTACCCGGTAGTAAAAGTAGAGTAATACGCGTGGTTGCATTGTAGCACACGGTATTGATTATTGATGCTTACGTAAGAAGTCACTTTCGGTTATCTGAAATTATTATTATTACGATAATTAACGCATCATATCTGATCATTGAGGATTTTCCAAGCACGAGCTTCGAAGAACAGTTGTAAAATGTCAGTCGTAGCCTTCTTCGTCCCGCCAATATCGCCGTTGAGTATCTGCTTCTCCAAATTCAACAGTGTCTCTATTTGCGCCTCCAAATTACCTCCACCTTCCTGTAATCAATAATTTTAGAATGAATGGTTAATCAAGACACAGTTTGAGATCTGAATCAAAAGGTCCGAAATTTACCATCTTGAATTCGAATTTGAGCTTCGAACTGAGAAATCAAAGTAGTTGAAGGAGCGATAAAATGGGAGAAATTGAGAAGGTCACAAGATTTTGAAGAAATTTTTGAAATTACAAAACCCTAGGAGAGAGAAACCAAAAAAGAACAGAGGGTCAAATTAATTAGACTGGGATTCTTCATGTACGAGAAGGGTTTGGTTTGCTAAAAAGTACCCATTCAAGCCTGTTTTTAATTTATTTTTTTCAGTTTATTAAAAAGAAAATCAAAGAAACACACATAATTATATTTGATTAATGATAAACTGAGACGAAGATGAAGAAGACCTGGGAGTTAATAGATCTAATTTGGGGATCTAATTGTTTAGTTATAAAGATTAATCTTTGCGAAATAATAACAGTTAGGTGTGGTATACGGGTGGTCATTAGATCAAAGTTTTAAACAATGGTCTCAAGTTCGAATCTGTGTAGCAACATATTTTTGGGATAAATTTTGAAAATTGCCACGCCAGCTCATCCACGTTTAAAATAAAATGAAAAATGTCCACGTCAGATATGTGATGCCCCCAAAATAGGTATACATCACCTATTCTGAGTCGCCAAATGCACGGTACAGAATACAAATACAATCTTTAATATACAACAAGAAAGCTGTGATTTTTAATACAAATATTGTCTTCTAGACAATATCCACTCTCAGAATAAGTCCTCATTACATTTATTGTCACACTATTTAACGTAATAGTTAGGACTACTAATACTATCATCCGAACCGTCACTCCATTCCCCGACTAGTCCCGCCACGTTCTCATTTCTGAATGAACAATGAAAGAAAGGGTGAGCTCAACTAGCCCAAAGAAGAAATATTATGACCGAGATAATGCGAATAAATTATCATTAGTCTTCAACAATGTTAAACCGATAAAATACAATAGACATCAAGTTTAATCTGCAATGGAACATGCAATCCATTAAAAGAGTCAAGTAAAGAATAAAATCTCATCTTTTATGATTTAAAAGGTTTTCATCACTTTTATCGCCGGGACTCGACAATAAATAATCCACATTATCCTCACACTTCTGACCAATGATATTCATTAGTATCACAACCATAATTTATCCATGCACTACGGGCCAATGATTTTTGTATATTCATTATTGGTCATGATCATGCCAACAACTGTCCATCAATGCACTACGGGCCAATGAGGACTTTTACCACATCATTTGTAATATTACGGTCATGATTACAAGAATAATCCACGGTCATAATCATACCAAGTCCATCTATGCACTACAGGCCACAGATGACTTTCAACAAAATATAAATATGAGGATGATGACAATGATATAAGAATTCAATAAAACAAGTTCAAGAATTAATTTATTCAGGAACTAATAACATCCAAATTGTCAACATGATACTTCTTTGTAGAATAAAATTTAAGAATGCTCAGAAGAATATTTCCACGAAAAGATACTGGATGAAGCGCAAATATCAAGGATATTTCACCAATTTCATGGAGTATAGAAGTCAAAACTTTAACCAACTAAGTATAATAAAGAATGGAATAACAAAAGAAATCACCATGCATGCGGTACTTTGCATGGACAGGTTATTCCAACAGAATAATAAATAACGGAACCAGGTCAGGCGTAATACGCACCGACAGGATATTCCAACAGAATAATAAAGAATGGAATAATAACAAAAATCACCATGCATGCGGTACTTCGCATAGACAGGTTATTCCAACAGAATAATAAATAACGGATTGCGCATTCCCATTTAAGGATGTCACCAGCGAGAGGCTCGGGGTTCTTAACGCATTGCGCTTATAGCTCTGATACCAACATGTAACGCCTCGAAATCCGGTCTATCTTCACACCCGGATTCCGTACGTCACGAGTACATGCACAGACAGGATATTCCAACAAAATAATAAAGATTTAAACCAGTCCGAAGCGATAACGCATGCATACGATGTTACAACAGAATAATAATGAATGGAATAACAACAGAAATCACCAAGTATAGGGTAGATCACATATACAAAAGTTATTCCAACGAATAATAAAGAATGCAATAACGTAAGTTCTCTTCATGAATATGAAAAAATAATACCCTTACCTTATAAAGAAGAGTACTCAAATGGTAGAGGGGATATACTTGAAGAAACTTGCACTATGCTCAAAGCTTTCTTAAACGCTAAAGAAATACGCTCAAGATAGAAGAATAATTCTCTCTACAGTTTCTCTCTCTAGAGTTTCAGTGAATTCGTAAGAAATAATGAAGGAATAAGCTTCTATTTATAGAAGAATGGACTGAATAGTAACCAATCTATGAACGGTCCAGACCGATTTACTTTAAACGGACGGTGCAGATTGGTTTACAATATAATATATTCTATTTATAATCTAATAAAATTAATAACTTTTAAAAAGATTTTACTATGCAAACACTATGCAGGCACTATGCAAACACTATGCATAATAAAATATAATATATTCTAATTATTGTCTAATAAAAAGAATAACTTTATAAAAGTATTTTATTTTATATAAAAAGCTTTTCTGTATTATTACATTAATAATACTAATAAAACAAAACATCATCATCATTATTATTATTCACACTATTAATCGACCAGTCGCTTCCAGGAAAGAGGGGCTTTCAATAAGGATTTCTCCCTATTGGCGCGCAATTAGGTGACCAAACCTCTCCTTGGCAGAACTTCTAGACATCGTTAATATTACAAATAATAATATTAATAACTATGTCATCTCAATTATTAATTATATAAAATATTGACAATAATTGAATAAAAATGAATGACTTCTCACGTAAGCATCAATAATCAATACCGTGTGCTACTATGCAACCACGCGTATTCCTGTACTTTTAACACCGGGTGTTTCAACAGTTAACGGTAAAACTTCCGCCGTTATTTTCATAAAAATATTTTTTGTCGTTTTCTCAATCAGACAATAATTCCATTGTGGGGTCCACCAATGATTGTGCCGTCGTCATTTAATATTCCCCCCACCAATCGAATATTATAAACAACTTGCGTATTTTGCAAAATTTCTAAATATTACCCACAACTATAACATTATATCAAATTCATTCCATAATATTTAAAAATGATAATTATAGAAAATTCATCTTTATTCATAAAAGTCGGGGTCTTACAATCTCCCTTTCTTATGAAATTTCACCCTCGAAATTAGGGTACATACCTGGTATGTCGAAGAGTTAAGAATACTTTGATTTCATTTCAGATTCTAACTCCCAGGTCATTTCCTCAACATCGTGGTTCCTCCATAAAACTTTGACTTGAGGTATAACCTTGGAGCGTAGAATATGTTCCTTCTTATCCAAGATTTGAACATGAACCTCTTCATATGTTAAATCTTCTGCTATTTCATCCGATTCTAACTCAATAATGTGGTTCAGGTCTTTCACATATTTATGTAACATGGATATATGAAAAACGTTATGAACACGAGACATACTTGGCGGTAAAGCGAGTCTATAGGCTAAAGTCCCTACTCGATCGAGGATTAAAAATGGGCCAATGAATCGAGGATTGAGCTTTCCTCTCTTTCCAAATCTCATAACTCCTTTAATAGAAAGTGGCTCAATTTGCGTTGACCAAAAGAAAAGGGCTGAATACCCAAAATCCCCTAAAGTTCAGTGGTCGACTTTACATTTTACCCAAAAAAACCTGCAAGTAATTACAAAAAATCTCAAAGTAATTGCTAAATTGTGTAATTATAAATAAGAAAAATACAACATATAGAATTTTCTTTAAAGTCGAACTAGTAGGAAGAATTAGGCTAAGCCGCTAAACAAGAAACGGAGAGACAAAGAGTATTGTAGTGAGGTAGCTAGTATAGGATATAAATGTTGAGGAATTTAATACTACCTTCGTTCCAAAATTAGATATACATTTTGAGTTTTTAAAATCATTTTGCGAAATCTTAAAACTCAAATTAATGTAAGTTCCTTCAAGATTTAAAAACAACAAAGATAATAATTATTAATGTTTTATAGTTAGTTTACAATTATTATATTTGTTGTATTAAAACTAAATAACTTCATATTAATTTTGAAATTTAAGGTTTTGCGAATTGATTTTAAAAAGTCAAAATTTATCTCTAATTTTGGAACGGAGATAGTTTTTTCAATCTAAACTTTAAAGTTTTTATTAAACACATTAAAATTTTACTCTCTTTCTTTTTGACCCCTAAAAATTCAGTGAGGTCAATTGACCCCCTGCCACTATAAGCTAGATCCGCCCTTGGTTTGGAGAATTCTCAAGTAATACAAATACTTGAATAATTATCTCATAATTCAAAGTCTACTCTGTCATAATCCTAATTTAACAATAAGATAAAATTACAATTATCTAAGATTAACTAATTATAGTTATATTTTCTAATACGTACCCTCAAGCGAAACGGAGGTAGTCGGAGCCTGAACTGAACTTGGGAAAATAGTCACGTGACTGTAAAACTAATAAAATAATGCCTCAAAAAATGGAGAACACGAATAATTTTTATGAGAGAGAGAACGAGAATAAAATATGGCTGATAGTAGTGAAACATAAAGAATATGTGAACTTATTTGGTTGTTCCATTTACAACAAAAAGGAACTTTGCCTTTCCTGAGCTAGACCTCCATAAACTTTTTTGTAAAACACGTTAAATCCATGAAGAAATGAAAATTTTATATGTATCCAAAGACACAATTCTTCCATCTTTGAGCGAAAGTGGAGACAACGAAGAAACCAAAAATGAATCTTTAAAGACATCCCAAGTGAGAATGAGAATAACCATTAATTTTATGGGAAGAAATGAGTGTAATAACTCAGATTTGATGCTAGTACAACTTGTGAGGCGGTTGAAGAACAAGCGTGTCAGTTTATAGAAAGATTTGATAGATTTGATCCAGTTTATGAAAAGATTTGGTAGATTATGGAAAAATTTGATCTAGTGGCAATTTGATAATTTTTGTCAAGTTTGGAGTGTCGAATTTTGGTGTTTTCGGAGCCTAATTTCATTGGAAAAGGGTCAACGATCAAAAGTCACTAGTGTTTCACTCGTGAACTGTAGGGTATTTGGTCAAATTCCATCATTTAGGCCTTCAAAATTATATTTTATTATTTTTAGGTTATTTTTGTAATTTTCTTTATTAGTTTTTCTTTTCCGTTTTAGATTCCGCTTTTAGGGCTTTGTTATTTAAACGTTTGTTATGATAGGAAGAAACAGTTTTTGATGAATAAAAGATTTATCATATTTTCCAAAATTCTCCGAATTAGAATTTTGTTGCCTATTTCCTGAAATTCGTAGAATCAACAGGTTGTAGAAGGTTATCGTTGACAATCGTGCGTTGTTCAACAATTGATAACGATTTCTGTTTACTTTCGCTACGTCAACTTGTGGGAATCGCTAATGTAAGATTGTCAGTCTAAAATGAAGAAGAACGAATTGAACTTGGTGTAACACCAATATCTGTGGTTTCTAGTATTCAATCAATATCCAAAGTGTTGGGTATATCAATAATAACAATAGAAGAAAGTTTCACAGGATGTGTATGTAGACACTCGAAATTTTGCATTCCTGTTACTAACCCTGCAAGAGGGCAAAATCGTCTTCCAAAGATAACCTTGGAAGTCAAATCAGCTGAATCACGGAGACAATCCCGGGATACGTAGTTTTCAACCCTAGAGACAACTCCGGGAGACTCAGTTCCAACCTCGGAGACAACCCCGAGGGATGCAGTTCCAGTTCCGAAAATAACCCCAGAAAAGTCAATTCTAACCTAGGAGACAACCCCGAGGCACTCAGTTTCAACCCCGGAGATAACCCTAGGAGGTCAAACAGACCTCAGAGATAACCCTGAGGACATTCAACATTCACAGCAGCCTAATCTCAGAGATAACCCTGAGCAACGACTGCTACACCTGTGCAAAGCTGAAGATAACCTCGGTAAGGGGCAAAATCATCATTTTGCCATCTTGATACTACATTCACGTCGTCTCAGCATCATTTCAATCAACACTGCATACAGAAGTGTCCCATAAGAACCATAACTCAAATCCCGAGTGACTACTACACAAGACAGCACACCGGATAGAATTTGAAGACTTGAAGATCTGGTCATGGACCCATCTTCCCGGCTTCGTACAACCTTTAATCCTATGTCATTATGTAGCTCTCCACAAAAACATTCTGAAAAGGTACAACACGCCTTTATCGGATGCCCGGATTGAAAGTTAAGAAGGTTCGAGCATACAACGCGTTGCACGAGTGAACGTACTTCGAGGCGACGGGAGCCACAGAGCCCGGGGCACCCTGGGCAGTTGTAGGTAGACCCGCAACTCCCTGGTCTATAAATATGAGCCTTTGGCACCTCATAATAAAAAAAAGAAAAAGGAGAGAAAACTCTGTCCATTTCAGCCCGTAAACACTTCTAGAGTGCTCTAAACTGAGTGATTCTTCTTTCTAAACACTTGTAAGCTCGTGTTTTGCTATATACTGAAATTTAACCGATGGAAACTGAGTTTTCAGGTGTTTAAAGCTATCTGAAGTCTTCTTCGTAGCCCACTGTACCATATTTCAGATTTTTAAGCTTTTTGTCATTTATATATATATATATATATATATTTCTATTTCTATATATATCTACTAACGTTGAGAGTCGCGTTGTGTGGGTATGCCCGGATCATCGATCCGTGGCTTTTATTGCTTATATATATATATTGTAGACACTCAAATTTTTCTACATGCCTGTTACTAACATTATAGGAAGGCAGATTCGTCCATTTAGGATACTACCGGAAGTGCAGTTCCAACCCAAAACATCAAACTGGGAACATCAGTTCCAACCTGGAACACAAACTGGGAACTTCATCTCAAACCTGGAACACACACCGGGAATGTCATTTCTAATCTCGGAGATAACCCTGAGGTTTGCAAGATCAAAAGACTGGAAACAACACAGGAGAGGACAGTTCTATCTCAACGATAACACCTCGACGTTCAGTTCCAGTACCAGAAACAACACTAGGAGTAACAACTCCATCCTTGGTGATAGCCCCAAGGGATGCTTTTGTAGTTCTGACAATAACTTTAGAATTGTTTGTTTCAAACACATGCGATCATCTTCAAGCTCAGACCTCCTACTGAGGCAATCATACCTCAGACCCGGAGTTAACAACGGGCAGATAGGTTCTTTCACTGATGACCTTGCGATATTCAAACACTTGCAGCAGTCCAATCTCAGATGTAACCCTGAGCAATGTCTGCTTTCCGCTCAAACCAGCGATAACCCCGGTAAGGAGTTAAAAACGTCATCTTACCGCCTCAACAAGATGATATCGCGGCATACCAACAAGTAGTCCAATCTCAGATGTAACCCTGAGCAACGTCTACTTTCAACTCAAACCGACAATAACCCCGGTGAGGAGTCAAACATCATCTTATCTCTTCAACACCTGCGCGTTGTCTCGACACTTCATACATACATACATACAAAACTGTCCCACAAGAACCGAGGAGTAACAATCCTGAGTGACTATTACGCGTGGCAGTACTTTGGATAGAATTTGAAGCTTGAAGACAATGGGCATAGACCCCTCTTCCTGACTTCGTACAACCTCTAATCCATGTCATTGCGCAACTCTCGACACAAGCGGTCCGAAGAAGGTCAGATATACCTCGTTCGGATGCTCGGATTGAAGTTCTGCAAGTTCGAGTGGACATTACAATGCATGAGTGCACGTACTACAAGACGATGGGACCCGCGAGGCTTGGATGCACCACAACCAGCCGTAGGTACAACCGTGGCTGCCGCAGGTGTACCTGTGGCCATCCATCTATATATACAAGCCTTGGGGTCAGCCATTTAAAGAAGAGGAGAGAGAGAAAAGGCGAGGAAGCCCTGTCCATTTTACTTTGCATACACATCTTTTGAGTGTTTCCTCACTTTTAAACACTTGTTAGCTCACATATAGCTATCTTTTATCCAGTGGGAGCTGAGTGTTTATCCATTTAAAGTCATAGAAGTCTACTTTGGCTGCCCACTGTAAGCCTTCTCACATTATATAAAGTCTTCTTCTCATATTAGCACACACTGTTGTACACGTTGAGAGTCGTGTGAGTGTGTTTGCCTTGGGACTTCTATCCGTGGTTTTCATTCGTCGTATATATATACTATATATATATATATATATTTTCATATATGGACTAACATTATATCGAGTTACGCCTCGATTGAGCCTGAACTTGATGCGAGCGTTTATTGCTTTTATATATATATATATATATATATATATATAATTGTTGTCGATTATATCTCGATTAGTCTGGATTTTATATCCTAGCATTTACTCGCTTATATATATATATAATTGTTGTCGGATATATTTGATGAGCCTGATTCACATCCTATGCATTTATTTGCTTTTATATATATATTTGTATATATATATATATATATATATATATATATATATTTACATTTACATCGGGTGCACGAGTTTACTTCGTGGCCTTTTACAAATTTTTTATTTACATTTCGTCTCCCGCCTCGAGTTTACTTGTGGTGGCGCTTGATCGCTTTTACTGACTTTATTTACATTTTGTCCCACCTGGAGTTTACGTCGTGGTGGTTGATCATGTCCATATATATATATATATATATTTACCACTTTTATATATTTACATTTTCGATCCCCAATGGAGTTGCTTCGTGGTGGTTGATCATGTCTGTATATATATATTTATAGCTTTTATATATATAACTACTTACTGCTTTCCATACAAATTGCAGTATCATGTGAGCCTAGGAATCATGTGATCACAGATTCAATCTACTGAATCTAGATTCGGTTCCCATGATGGACATATTTTTCAATTTATGGCGTTTTGTACATTATTTTACAAAGGTCTCAATTTCCTTGGATGGTCATCGTCATGCCCATGAGGAGTTCGGATCATCAGATATTATTTTCTTGAGAATGCTTCGCATCTCGAAAATAAAAGCAAACATGCCGAACATTTAATAATAAAATGGAAGTATAAAAAGGTCTCAATTCCTATTGAGCACAGGGTTTGAAAAACCTCTTTTATAAAACTTCATTGATATATCTTGGTTAAAACTGAATTTTTCTATAAAATTCAAACTTGTGTATATAGGTGCGAACGAGGCCTCGCACTACTTTCAAATAATTACACATTGATCCACACACACACACACATTCATATAACAGTTTCATTGAAAAGTGGCGGTCACCGTGGTAACACGGATGTCGGGGGGTTCCTAACACCTTCCCTCCGCATAATCAAGCCCCCGAACCCAAAATGAATCTCGGTTTCATAGACCCGTCTAGCAGTGTCAAATCACTGGGTCAATGTGCAAACATTTTCGGTTGCGTTGGTGCAACCAATTAAATACACCAACTAGCGACTCTTAAAGTCAAATCGTCGACATTATACATGTCGGACCTTTTTCACTTATTTTTTCAAACAAATCTCACATTAACATGAGAACACCAAAGAACAAGTAACGAAAAGGGACACTCAAAAATCCCGACGTCGACAGGTGGCGACTCTGCTGGGGATTCCAGTAAGAGGGCTTAAGCCGCTATTACAAGCTTTTCAAAATTATTATATGCTTTTGTGTGAATATTGCATTTACATTTATGATGAATGTGTACGAATGCATCTTAATTACCGCACTGCTAAATATCTATCTGTGATATTAGTGCTTCGCACATGTCATCATTTTGCATAAACGGTGAGACACGTTGTATGTGAATTTATGTTGTGTGGTCCCTCCACCAGGAGGCTATCCTGTCGGTGTTTGATTACTGGACTCGTGGGAAGAATAATTCCCCGGGGATCAGGAAAGGCACCACTCAGATTCGCTCTAGTTGAACGACCGGATTAACTTCCCGTCAAGTAGATTGCGATGATCTGGGAACCTTCATGCCAAAAAGCCGCGAGAGTAACCCAAAGATAGGTCAGCCTTTGATAAACCAAACGCGGAGAAAAGTCTCTTCATACTTTCCATTTTCAATTACTTGTAAAAGCATTTACTTATAATTTATTCCATGTTCATCTATATGTAATGGAAAATATGAAGAATATCTGTACATGCATGACATGTTATCAATTAACAACCGGTTTTATAGGACAAAATTCCTAAACGGACATGTTATGATAACATTTACATTACCCTAAGACTAAACTACGTAAGTCTTTTGTAGGGAAGCAATTGGGCCTGTTACCCGCTCAAAATCCAAAAAGGCCACGAGCCTACACACTTTTTCATGTCTTCTTCTCGACCATACCTAATGTCAGTCTCCCGAAAAGAATTTGACTTGATTGAGTAAAAAATTGCGAGACTTGGCCGCTTTCTTCGAAAGAATTGCACCACCCACTGTGGTACGAAGATACCTACACATACGTAATCCCCTACACAAGGAGGAGTTCAAGGTTTGGAAAAACAATTCCGTAACCTCGCTTGGATACAACCAACAAAGACCCCGAAAACACCCATCTCAAAGGAGATCCGCATAACCGGTGATATCGTGAAGAAGGTCCTTCAAATGGAGGAAACTATTCGTGTTCTCAAAGGGGTTGGAACACATGACAAGAGTTGTTTATATACAAACCTTTGCATATTTCCGGTGTTCATTATCCGTAGAAATTCAAGACCCCGATTTTGAGAAATATGATGATTAGGGGATCCTTATACACATTTAAAAGTGTTCATTGAGAACTTGGGTCTTACGCAGAAAATGAAAAGCTCAGAATGCAGTTGTTTCAAAAAAGTCTGACTGGAGAAGCCCATTCATGGTATACCAGATTAGATAACTCAAAGATCCATAGCTGGGAAGAGCTGGCTCATGCCTTCCTTACTCAATATAGTTTTCAATCTCAGATGGCTCCTGACCGGTACCAAATTACCAAGGTCAAGAAACAATCTAATGAGTCATTTAGAGAGTACGCTCAAAGGTGGAGGCGCCTTGCTGGTCAAGTTATTCCTTCCATGACGGAAGCAGAAATGGTCATAACTTTCATAGATGTACAGGAAGCTCCTTTCTATGAAAAAGTTCTAGCTGGTATTTGCAAACCATTCTCTGAAATGATCAAGCACGGAGAAATGGCTGAGATGGGATTGAAGTCTGGTAAAATTCAAGACCTAGTCACTCTTAAAGCTGTTGCTGAGCACATCCAGTCTGGATCTTATGGAAACAACCCCCAGATGGTCCATAAAAAGAAAGAGGAGGATGTTTCCTTGATACTACAAGGACAAAAAGGTAATCAAAGCATGCCTATGCAGAGGAGAAACTACTCTCCTTTTCCAGGACAATCTTCAAACCCTCCATTGTCTAAAAGTGGAGAAGTAAAATGGCCTCGAACGTTCACACCCTTACGGGACTCGCTCAAGAATGTTCTTGCTCTTCTGACTGCTCAGAAGAAAATTACACATCTTCTTCCACCGGACAACCCTAATGGGAGGGGTTTTAATGCTACTTGGAAGTGTGATTATCATACCGGAGCACCTGGACATGATACTCAAGATTGTTGGGCCTTGAAACACAAGATTCAAGATCTAATAGACAACGGTGAGATCGTGGTCACCAAACTAGATCAACCTCATGTGCAAGACAACCCTCTTCCTTAACACAAAGAAGAAGAGGTCAACATGATCTGTTGGAGCACTGTAAAAGGTTCCAATTCTAACGGTGAATCATCCCAAACCATCAAAGACTTGCGTGTTGATAAATGGGATTATGCAAAGTTCCAGCTTACTATGGAACGAAAGATGAAAGCTCTTTGCAAACAAATTGAGCAATCGCGTAATCCGTGACCCACCAAAGATCAAGTCACACGCCAATTAATCAGCAGAGCATGCCTATCTCCTTTCTTTTGTTATGAATGCCTCCTCACCACCTTCGTAAAGCGAAGCCATGGAGGATAAGGTTGCGAAGAGAGCAAATGCTAAAGTCCATCGATTTTTGCCAATCGTAGGAATTCACCTATTTGGGCCAATCTATGGAGGAGATACTATAGATGTTGATCAACGAAGGAAGAATTACCTTCCTTCTCCTCCAATCAATCCCCGCTCAGACGGCTTCAATTCTCGATGAAATGTGTCAATATCATTCACATTCTCGCCACACAAAGACATAAAGAATGTTGGGCACTCCGCCATCTCATTCGTAATCTTATTGATAGCGGTGTCCTCGCAAATAGTAGATGATTACACCGTACAACTCAAGGGTGGGAATGCATGTCCTACCAAATGGAAGGGATCAAGAGCGCTTATATCCGGTGGATGATGAGACCACAAAGTATTTCCCATACAACCAATTCAACTCAAAGGAGTCGATAATCCTTTGAAAGTGGCCGCACTAGAGCCAATTTCTTTATCTTTCGCACAATATCCTCGTTGTCGCCACACAAAGTTCCATGGAATTATGGAGAAGTCAAGGATCCACGCCTCATACTATCGCCATACAAGGTCAAGGAAAATCCACTATATCTTCCTCAACGGGTTATTAAACCTACTTGCATGGCAAGCAAAGGGAAGTTGCCCATGGAGAAGATTGAAAATTCCTCCACACTATGGGCCACAATGAAGCCAAAGTGGTTTTAAGCTCATGAGAAGCTCCACACCGATTTCAATACATCGACTTGGTTTTCTTTTCCGAGGATCATCTAAGATCTTAATCAAGGTTTTAGAAGAAGCCTATTTGCCAAAATCAAAGGATGTGGAAAATTTTCAACATTTGGTTGATCACATTTTCAACAACAATGTGATATCCTTCATCGATGACGACATACCTCCCGGAAGGACCGGCCATCGCAAGCCATCACATATTACGCTTTTGTCTTCCGCACATGCTAGCTGAGTTTTGATAGATGGAGGCTCATCTCTAAATATCTCGTCCTTATGCCACCTTGGTGAAGATGAATGTCAATCTCAAAGCGGATCCAAAGCACCATACTAAGCATCGTAGAGCTTTTGATGGATCCCGACGAAATGTCATCGGAAAGATTGAATTGCCAATTGAGATTGGTCCAAATACATTCAATGTATCCTTCCACGCCCTCAAGATAGACTCAGATACAACCTCGCTATTGGGGAGACCATGGATACACATGGTCGGAGCCGCTTCCTCCACGCTACATCAACAACTCAAATACATTATCAACAAAGCAGCCTAGTCACCGCCAACGCCGAGCCGGATTATCCCGAACAAGGAACTCTACCAATCATCGCCTTCAATTCGTAAGTTGAACCGCCAGCTTCCATACTTTGGAAGTGAGTAACACGCAATAATACCATTCTATTGAGCGCCACTTCCCATACCCAAGATTTCTATCGAGGTTATGTCACCACTCAAGAAATGATGTCATCAATCATCAACCCGACAAGGGCTTGGTAAAGATAAGGTGGTATTAAGCACCCTATTCAAATGTCCAAATAAATTGAACAAATTTGACTAGGCTATTCTCGCCAATTCCACTCACAGAATCCTCATAAGCACAAAGCAACTTCCTCAAGCTTCCGCCAAGACGACGATTTTCTATACCTTTACCTCATGAGTTAATGCAATCTCCAAAGAAGGTGCCAAATTTGTTGTGGCTATGTTGCTTCCTAAACCAAAGGCAAATCAAAGCAAAAGAGGTGTTGATTCCCCGATCCCGGCGCGAAAAGAAAAGGAACGAAAACATAAACATGACCTTTTGATGATGGCAGGCCTACGCGCCATTGTTCATGATGAACATACAAACAGATACACCCTGCACGACGATGATTGCCCAGATGTCATGGTTATCATTCGGGAAAAGGAGGACAATGACGATCCTTCCATCACTCAAAATTCATCAGACTTTGCCTCGACAATTGGAGCAAAGACTCCATGCATTGGTCGACGAGGGTAAAATGGGCGTAAAAATCCTCCGCCTCAGAGATAACTTTAATTGCTTGCTTTCCTTTACAAGATTAGCGCTTATTTTATCAAGTACATGCTAACACTTTTGTATGATCGAACAATTGCATATATTAAGTGAAAGCATCTTTTGTTTCGTGACTCAATTTAGATGTGCCTGTATTTGCATCGATGAAGTGCCTTCTCCACCACGAGGACCAGAAATTTTGATGCAAAGTTGACTCAGACTTGATGGACATCCAAGAGGACATTGAGACACCTCAGAGATTAAGGAATGGGTCGCAGAAAACCCAAACCCAATCTTGATCAAACCACTTTTTCAATCTTGGAACCTTAGACAACCCTAAGCTAATCCAAATTGGTTCAACCTTACCACAAATCAACTAATGACATGGTTGCACTATTAACCCAATTCCAGGATGTGTTTGCATGGTCTCATGAAGACATGGTGGGTTTGTCCACCGACATTGTTCTTCATCGCCTCCCATCAAAGAAGGATTCAAGCCAACAGCAAAAACTCAAAGCGATTGAAACCCGAGTGGAGTTTAAAGGTCAAAGAAGAAATTGTGAAACAATTTCAAGTTGGCATCATCATGGTGTCTACATATCCGGAGTGGATATCCAACATTGTTCCCGTACCTAAACCAGGGGGAAAGGTGCGAAGTCGCATGGATTACCGGATTTGAACAAAGCTTGCCTTAAAGATAGCTTTCCCGCGCTCTTTATCCACATTCTTATCGACAATACCGCTTAATACGCCATGTACTCCTTTGTCGATTGCTTTATGGGTACCATCAAATTATGGTCACCGAGAAGATCGTGAGAAAATTTTTCATCACGCCTTGGGGGGACCTTTTTTCTGCATTTTGTTGTCATTCGCCCTCATCAATGCCGGGGCAACCTATCAGCGAGCTATGATGGCTCTTTTCCATGATTTAATGCACAAAGAGATAGAGATCTACGTGGATGACATCATTGTCAAATCCCGGAAGGAGGAGGACCACTTAGACCATCTCACAAAACTTTTCAACAGTCATAAAGTACAACTTGAAGTTGAATCCCGCCAAGTGCGCCTTTGGTGTTAAGTCAGGCAAGTTGCTAGGTTTCCTAGTCAGCCACAAAGGGATTGAACTAGATCCTACCAAAATCCAGGCCATCAAGGAAATGCCCATTCCTCAGACAGAGAAGGAAATACGGGGATTTTTGGGAAGAATCAACTTCATTAGCAGATTCATTTCTCAACTCACAGCAACTTGTGAGCCAATCTTCAAGTTGTTAAGGAAGAACTCCTCCATGAAATGGAACGATGAGGTCAGAAAGCCTTCCTCACAATCAAAGAGCAACCGATTAACGCCTCCTTTTTTGGTACCTCCTGTGGATGATGTTCCCTGCTCATGTACCTGTCCATAAATGACAATGCCATGGGTCAGATGTCAAGCAAAAAGATAATAGAGGCCAAGAACGAGCTATCTATTACCTCAAAGAAAAGATTCAAAGATCAAAGAACACAAGTACACTCGATTGAGAAGACTTGTTGTGCTTTTAGCATGGGCTTCCATGAGGTTACAACATTACCTCCATGGTCACACAACCCATCTCATATCCCGAATGGATCCTCTCAAGTATGTGTTCAAGAAGCCCATATCAATTGTCGATCGTCCCAGATGGCGCTTGATCCTACAAAGAATTTGACATCGCTTATGTGATGCAAAAGTCTCGTCAAAGGTCGTGGAATTGCGGATCAACTCGCCGCCGCCACCAGGGGACTACAAACCCTTGAAAACGCATTTCCCGATGAAGGGGTAATGACAATTCAACAACAACATCAGTATAATACATGTCGTACGTGGAGAATGTATTTTGATGGAGCTATAATACGTAAGGCTCTGAGCCGAGCAATTTCTAATATCCCAGACGGGGAGCAGATCCCGTCAGCCATTAAAATTGCAGCTTTGTCAAAGACCAACAACACAAATTGAGTATGAAGGTCAGATCATGGGGCTAAAACTTGCCCGCTCAATGGGCATCAAAGCGTTAATCGCCTTTGGGGATTCCAAATTGGTAATCAAGCAATCCACAAGAATCTATCAAACCAAAGAATTACATTTGTCGCCTTTACCATCTCCAAAGTTTTACAGATGGCTTTGGAGTTCAAGAAATCTCCTTTCTACACATTCCTCGTAATAGAATGATTTTGCAGATGCATTAGCAACGCCGGCCTCCTCGGTTTACATACCGACAAGGAAAACATGCCAAGCATCACGCTTACTCGCAAAGAGCCCCACCCTATGGGAATTACGTTGAGAAGTATCGATGAGCTACCTCCCATCCACAACCCTTGGTATCAAAGCATCAAGGAGTATCTACGAGATGGATCTACACCCGCTAGGCGAGCCTAACCGAGAAGAGGCGATTCATCGACTTGCTATGAAATTCTACCCGAGCGAGATGCACTCTACAAAAGAGATGTTGGATTAGGTCTCCTCGATGTCCGGATAAAGACCAAGCTCAAAGACTCATGGATGAGATCCATGGTGGAGTATGTGGCCCTCACATGAAATGGACCCCTACTTGTCAAGAAGATCCTCGTAATCGGGCATTATCGGCTTACACTCAAAGTCGACCGTGATGATCACGCCAAGAGGTGCTATCAATGCCGATTCATGGGAATGCTATCCACGCCTCCAAGGAACTCCACAATATGAGTTCGCCATGGCCCTTCTCAATGTGGGGAATGGACGTGATCGGCCCATCGAGCCCAAAGCCAAGAATGGACATCGATTCATATTCACCATGATCGACTACTTCACCAAATGGGTAGAAGCAAAGATCCTTCCCTGTGGTTACTAAAGAAGTTATCATTGCTTTCATCGTAAACAATGTCGTGTGTCGATATGGACAACCGTGAGGTCATTGTGTCGATAATGCTAAGAACCTCAACAACAAAATGATGGAGGAGTTATGCGTAAAATTCCACATCAAACACCTCAACTCCGCCATCTACCATCCAAAGATGAATGGTGTTGTTGAAGCGCTAATAAAAACATCAAAAAGATCATGCAAAAAATGTCCGCCAATCACAAAGGATGGCCCGACCTCTCGCCTCCTCGACTTTTATTAGCCTACGTAACTTCCATGCGAACTTCCACCGGGCAACCCCCTACTCATTAGTCTATGGATGGAAGCAAAGGTTCCCCATAGAGGTGGAAATGGAATCCTCGTAGTATTGATGGATGCTCAATTGGGTGAAGACCAATGGGTACAAGACAGTATCACCAATTGTCTCTAATAGATTTAAAGGCGATCCGCGATATCTTCCATGGTCAAGAGATATCAAAGAAAGGATCGCATCGATCCTACAATGTAAAAAGTCCGACTACGGCAATTCAAACAACATGACTTGGTTTTGAAGAAGATCATTGACAACCAAGATCAATCTAAGGGAAAATTCGCCCTAACTCGAAGGCCCATTTGTTGTCAAGGAAGTATCGACAGAGGTGCTCTCGATTGCAGAAAATGGATGGCGATGAATTTCCACAACTTATCAACTCTGACACCGTGAAACGGTACTATGTCCGGGTTACCATCAAACAAACATCCCGGTTTTGATCATCAAATCACCAAATATTCCGCTTTTGAACCCTTTCCTTTCTACATACTCTTCTCCCCTCGTGGAAACATACACTTCAAGCCAAAGAAATTTGTTTTACCTCAATTCAAACCTTCCATACAATCTCTTGCTATCCTCAAGACGGATTTAACCTTTCACAATTTTGGTTATCCCAAGACGGATTGAACCTTTCACACTTGCGCTTATCCTCAAGACGGATTAAACTTTTCACGCTTGCGCTTGTCCCGAGGATGGGATCAAACTTTTTACACACCTCAGCTTTTATCCCCATTATGGGATTAAACTTTCTCTCCCCGCAAAGATAGCCTCGCATATGGGATTCACGCTTCTCTTCAACCACGATTCGTCCCCGAGGGGGGCTAAACTACGCCGACCGATCTCCTCTTCAATAGAGTACGAGGCAAACCATATGCTATATGGCCCTAACAACAACAACAAAAAAAACAAAAAACAAAACATTTCTTTTTCTTCACAAAAAAAAAAAAAAAACATCTCTACACCTATCTCGCTTTTCACAATCAATGTTGAACCTCCTACACTAGGTTCGAATTACGCAGACTTTGATCTCCTCTTCAATAGAGTACGAGGCGCCATTTATGGTTCAAATAACCCCTACCGTAACAAAAATTCTTGTCACACTAAGATCGGATCAACCTTCAATTCGCCACATTTCATCTGGCTTTATCAAAGGGATGGAATTACCCAACCTCTTCTCACAAATAGAAGATTCTAGACCATCTAAGTCATGATCGCGCCTCAAAGAGCAATACCAACCCATAAGAGATGGAATTAACTAGGCTTCTCACAAATAGAAGTATCACACAACCATCTCAGGAAAGCACAATCTCGAGAGAGGAAGAAACCACCTCCTCTCCACTTTTCCATACAGATACCAAATTCCCAAGACACCAAAGATGGTAGGGATTTACAGAAATCAATGATCCGCTCGAGAGATCTTGCGACGCCTCAATGTCCATCTATCAAGGATAAGTTCGTAATGCATCAAGATCACAAGGCCCTCAAGAAACAGCAAAAACATCAAGCAAGTATCAAGGCATAACTAAAAGGGAAGTGAATCAAAATATATTTCCCCGCCATACATAATAATACTGCTTGATATATACATCTGTGTGTTGATATGACAAAATGGCTAAGCTTAGTCTCAGGCAGAAAATACAAAGCTATCTACAGATCTGTGTGTGTATGCGACTATCGATCTAACATAGCATCCTCTCTCTCGACGACGGAGGAAGCACCGCAAGCTCCCGCCAAGGGTATCTACACGAGCTAGCAGATCGTAGGCTAATCGCATGGTGGCATAGTGCTCATCAATGTAAGCACTCATGCTCAAGAAGACCGATAAATATCCGGGATCTAACTAAGTACTATCTCGCAATGGCCACATCCCTAGCAGATAAGGCGGCATCCCGCCCCCCAATCAATGCATCCTCGGTCGATCTAGCCTCATCCCTCTCTAACAGAGCTGGATCTCTCTCTCATCAAGAGTCACAACATCGCGCCCTAGCCTCGATCTCTATCATAGGTCATCGATGTAAGCTCGCTTCCAAATGTTGTGCCGAATATCGAGTAACAAAGGGCACTCGGGGTGGGGAGAATCCATCACAAATGTCGGCAAAACAAAGAACAAGTCATCATCAATGGAATAATAAAACTCCTCCTATAGGCTCCTCATCGCCGTAATCAACATCTCGCACTATGGATACTACCACAATTGATGCAGTCTCTGCTCTCCATCCATGCGAATACTCGCAGAACAACCTAGATGATCGATAAAAAACACCAAATTCTCGCCGATCCCAACAGTATACAACCCGGATCTGCCCTCCACCGACAAATGGTGTGAAGCGAAGCGCCACCACTCACCGCCTCATATAAGGATGAAAATCTCAAACCGGTCAAACCGACACATCACGCACCAAAAAGGGTGGTAAGTAATCATGCCCTCAATCCAAATGTAGAGGGAGATAATCCATGCCCGAGAGCATGAGTAATGAAGTCAGTAGGGTGAGCTAAGCCCCAAACACGGCAATATGGCAAATGATCCCTAATCCCCGCCAGAAAGTCGACCACGATGCAAAGATCTCAGCACTCTCAGCAGTCCGAAAAGGAGTATGACATGGCTATCTCCTGGGTGAAACAAAACCCCGCCATCTAAATGTGCCAATCGGCCTCAAGTGTGACATAAACCACACATACAAAGATGACCGAAGCTACCAGAAATACTCCCCGCCGGATAAGTGCAAAGAAGAAGATGTAGTCGACCTCGTAGTCTCTACGATGATCATCGAGACAATGGTATGACCTCCCCGAGAGCTCTCACCGCCATAATGACGCCGATATCCAAATTTCATCCATGTACCATGCAAGATGAAGACGATATGATAATACGCATAGAAGCAAGACATCTACTCGGGTCAACGCCAATGGTCCTCCGGCAGGTGGTGAAATCCCTAATGCCGTGGTATAGCTATCCTCGTGAGCCAAACCTCACAAACAGAAATGCTGATATCACGCGGGCTTGATGTAATCTCGCCCCGACCACTCTACGCCTCAATCCGGTGAGGGTCATGAACTGCCCGCTTCATGTCTCCACAGCCATATGCACGCAAGGTCCGTCCAATGGCAAAGATCGCCAACCGCATACCTCCAAAGTAGAGTCAACTCCTCGGGTCCCAAATCGAAAACCCGCCCTCCGATACCCAAAGGTTTCAAAGATGCCCTCTACAAATCTCGTGGGAACCTCAAACATCAATGTGGTCATAGATATGTCAGCAAAGAATCATCTACGATCACCATGTCTGATGGTGATATACTATCATACCATGAACGCATACCAGATACCACCAAAAATGGTGGGGTATGATCAATACGGCTAATCGTCGAAGAAGACATCTGTACGGGCCGTGTCATAAGACCATCCAGGGTCAATGTCAATATCTCTGACATACATACATATGCATAATATAATAACATGCATGATACAATAGATGGCAATATGATATAGGAATGGAAAATTGTGCATACATTCCTAAGTATATCATCATCTAATACATCTCTCAGACAAATAAAATATGTGGAAATGGGGCGGCTACCCAACATACAATGTAGGCCTATCAAAAGATATAATGAGAATGGGGCGGTTACCCAGATGCTAACAGAGGCCTATCAAAAGAAATAGCGAGAAATACATCGTAAAAGTCAAGAGTGTCGATGTTCACATCATCGATATCGTCCACCGATGTAACTCCTCCCGAGTCACTAGATCTCTATCTATGTGGATGTCAGTGCCGATACAAGGGAGGATCTCGCACCTAAGAAAGCCATATATGGGTCATCTCGAGGGGCCAAATGCCAGAGCCGGAAGGATCAAAAGTATTCACCTCTCAAGGATCTCTCGCCAAATGCCGAATGAAAAGATGTGTCCGGCCCAAATTACGAAGTCAATCTGGCAATCTGCGGTCACATGAGTCTGATCTCTCGACACAAAGCTAGCTAATCCATCATCATCACGGATCCTCGAACCATATCCCCATAAACCGTGGGCGCGGTCCGAGCTCCAATCGCACGAGGGATCCACCAATGCCGAACATCTCCCGAGACCAGGGGCCTCTCGACAATGTAAAACCGCTAATCCCCATCAATGGGATGTCAATGACGGTGATCGCAAAATAAAGCAATAACGCCCGGCAGAGGCAAGATCGCATACGGATCTCTCCTCGTAGTGCTTCTAATAAAGACGCTTCCTAAATAGAGCTCCCATCCTCCATCTCAGAAGAGAGGAATCTCATGGTGGAAATGACGACTTACTCCAAATGGGTACCCATCCTCAAAACCAACTCCCAAATGCTCTCCAGAGTAGGGAATCCATGTAATGACATCTACCGTCAACAACTCCAATCAGAGGCGACAAATGAGTGAAACCCTCAAAGAATGTGGACCTCCGCCAAGATGGAATGATGCCATCTCCGCCTCGTGGATAGGTGTCTAAACCTAACACGCCACAGATGCAAAACAAGGAAGCCTCTCATAGCCCCAAAATCGCCAACACAAAGGCAAACATCTCATCCGTCACCAACACTCTTAACCTATACATGGAAAAGACAAGAGAAACACTCACCAAAGAGAAATGGGTAGAATCCTAACCACGCCTTGGGCCAAGCCTCACGATCGCATGCGCATTCCCCGAGGAAGTAGGCAAAGGTGTAGAACCCCAATCATACTCTCCTATACGGCCCACGTGTCGAGTGGCGCCGATCAAAGCGAAGGACACCGTAGAGGAATTATCTCACTATGGCGCAAATTTCTAATGATCATCAGAACAATCGCCGAGAATGCGATCCCCGACTCTCACATCATCGCATAGTATAGGCTCACTCAAAAGCCCGCCATAAGCATCTACGCCAAAGGACCCAGACGAATCAGCCCCGCCTCGAAAGCGCCTCCCACCGAACTCCCAACAAGGATCTCGACGGCAAGGGGTGATATCCGCCGCAAGGCACCGCCCCCTCCAAACTCCATACCTATGATAAACCGCCAATCCATCGGCATCATCATCACCTCACACCCAAAGAAATGGAGTGATCGAGTCCGTGAAACCACCGCCGCATAATGCCCCGAGGTAACCCTGTGGACAAATGACGGGGGAATGGAGAAGAACATCCCAAATCCCCAAATGATGGACGATCGCTTCAGAAGTCATCATGCAAAGCCCGATACATAGAGTGGATGCTAAACCAGCCTCGAGGTCAGGTGAAGCCGAACCTACATCAAATGCAGATCAACATCGTAATCCTCGACTCTCATCAATAGAAATAAGGAAGATTAAAGATCTAACTTCATACCTCATTCAAGGTGTATAATCAAGGATGCCTACTCAAGTCACCTAGAAGATCCGGGTTCGCCACTTGAATACCGCAATTCCTACGGGGAACACGAATAAAGCAGAGAGCAGGAACCTCGACGGCAGCATCCTCCTCCTCCCCTCGACATTCGCACTTCAACCCGAATAGACGATCACCGCCTCCACCAAACGATTTAGGTCGCCTAACGTAATCTGATGAGGCTCTTCGTAAGCTCTCCTCCGCACACACCGTAAGTGGTCCTACGGAACTACTCTCTACCGATCCGGATCCATAATATCCGACAAAGAAAGTCTCCAAATCACCTCGTAAAGGGTGTGGTAATTTCACCGAGCTTTTCAAAATGCATTGCTTTAACATACATCTACAAGAGAGTTAAAAATGCATGACTACCCAATACCTACATTTTGGGAAAATTTTGCCATAGCCCCTTTGTAAATGGGACTATCCACATGCACATAGGCATGACTAGGTGGCCATTCAAGAGCACACACCATACACAAATATATACATCCTACATGCATTAATCACATCACAAAGAAAATCCGTAAGTGTAGTCTAATTACCAGGATTATTTTACTTTTATGCCTTTACTCATTTGTCCTCATATAGGATAAGAAATGACAGTAAAAGGTGCCAATTTGACTGCTTCAAAAGTCAAATTTTTTCACATCATTATGTTCAGCATGGTTTAATACTAACATTTGCTATGTTGAATATTTTTTATCAAGTCATATCAGCATGCATATTCACTACTACGTGTCTAAATGCATTTCATGTGATAAGTCATTTTCCAACGGATAGAAATTGGAAAAAAATACATGCATGTGTTACCAGGACAGTGAAGAACGCTTGTACGGTGGCAGAATATGCAGAAAGTTGCCCAAACTCAGCAGATCTGAAGAAGAGCTCTCAGATTTCCTTCACTGCGCAACTTGAAAATGACTTATGAAAGCAACCATTCGCCTATACATAGGCACGGCTGGTCAGCAGCTCACTCATGCCTCCCCGCAGTACCCGCAAGACTTACATGGGTCCCACACCTCCTACTCGCCCAGCTTAGAGTTGCAAAGGAGGTCTCATGTCGAAAAGGCCAAATCAGAATAAAAGTGCTACGCGATCGAGCTTTAATAGCCTCGAACCCGGGTTTCGCTTCTGGCGAGTTAAACTCCCGTCGCCTCAATGGATTCACCAATGCAGGTATATACTATACCAATGAGCTCAACTTTCACAGATCATGCTCGATAATACCCCACAAAGGTCCGATGTCATCATTTGCGTGGTCACAACCCTAAACTTCCCTAAATGGGGTTACAACGCAAAACCACGAAATATCAAACCTCCCTACGGGGTTACAACGCCGGTTATCAAACATCTACGATCCCCAAAGTGGGGGGTCACAACGCACATCTATCAAACATCTACATATCCCCTATGGGGTCACAACGCACATCTTTCAAGCATCTACGATCCCCTACGGGTTACAACGCAATGCAACCATCGATACACACATCAATGAAGGTCAAGCAACCTTTCGACATCATGTCACCGATGGCAAGTAAACCCATCAAGCAACCTTCCCCAAGAAGGGCTACAACACAATGCTACCATTGACACATACATCAATGAAGGTCAAGCAACCTTGACAATACACCCAAAGAGGATTTATCCGGTGATACACACATCAACGGTTGTCGGCAACCCCGACGACGACAAACTATCAAGCAAGAATCTCGATGTAATGAGGGAATATGTTATACACATCCTCAAATGCATAAAGCTTTATCCCCACAGATCTCTTACACACAAGAGGTACCTTTATGGAATATAGGCCAATGTTCAGGATTCAAGACTTTGGTGATAGCCCCAACGTCAACATCCTCGAGAGACTTGGATCGCATGTCCAAGCCATCACCGATTGTCATCCCAACAGATTACCCGACAATCATGCATCATACATTTGCATCATGTTGTCGCATATAACATCATGTTTATCTTGCTTGCATTTCAAGTGTCTAGGATTCTTTATCCTATCCATGCCTTGCATTGCATGAATATGATAAAGAGGGGCATCTCAGAGACACTCAAAATTTTTCTCGCATGCTCATTATTAACATTACAGAGGGCGATTCATCTTTCTGAGATAACCCCGAAGATAAATTTTACATCCATTCCGGATACTACCGAAAGTGCGCCCCCAACCCTAACACAAACCGGGAACATCGCCCAACCCGTAACACAAACCGAAACTTCATCTCAAACCCTAACACACACCGAAATGTCATTTCCAATCTTTAGATAACCCCGAGGTTTGTAAGATCAAAAGACCGAAGAACAACACCGAGAGATGATAGTTCTATCTCGATAATAACACCGCGACGTTCAGGGCCCAAATTCCGTAAACAACACCGAGTAAGAACTCCATCCTTGGTGATAGCCCCAAGGGATGCTTTTGCGCTTCCGACGATAACTCCTAATTGTTTGTTTCAAACACATGCGATCAAATTTCAAGCTCAGCATTCTCCTACCGAGGCAATCATACCTCGCAATCCAGAGCTAACAACGGGCAGATAGGTTCTTTCACGATGACCTTGCGGTATTCAAACACTTGCAGCAGAATCAATCTCGATGTAACCCTCGAAAGCAACGCCCGCTTTCCGCCTCAAACCGGCGATAACCCCTTGTAAGGAGTCAAAAAGCGCCATCTTACCGCCAACAAGATGATATCGCAATATACCAACAAGTAGTCCAATCTCGTATGTAACCTCGAGCAACGCCTACTTTCAACTCAAACCGATGATAACCCCTGAGAGGAGTCAAACATCATCTTGTCTCTTCAACACCGCAAGCTGCTCTCAACACTTCATACATACATACATACATACAACAATGTCCCACAAGAACCGAGGAGTAATAATCCCGAGTGACTATTACGCTGCGGCAAGATTTTTTGATAGAATTTGAAGCTTGAAGACCATGGGCATAGACCCTCTTCCCGACTTCAGACAACCTCTAATCCATGTCATCACAGAACTCTCGACACAAGCGGTCCAAGAAGGTCGATATACCTCGCTCGATGCTCTCTGATTGAAGTTCTCGCAAGTTCGAAAGGACATTACAAAGGCACGAGTGCACGATTTTACGACGAGACGACGGACCATGAGGCTCTGGATGCACCACGACCACCACAGTAGTACAAAAGGGCTACTAGCAGCAGTGTACCTCGCCATCCGCTCTATATATACAAGCCTTGGGGTCACCCATTTGAAGAAGAGAGAGAGAGAAAAGGCGAGGAAGCCCTCGCCCATTTTACTCGTACACACACATCTTTTGAGTGTTTCCTCACTTTTAAACACTTGTTAGCTCACATATAGCTATCTTTTATCCCATGGAGCCGAGTGTTTATCCATTTAAAGTCATAGAAGTCTACTTTGGCAAATTTCAAACGTAAGCCTTCTCACATTATATAAAGTCTTCTTCTCATATTAAAGACACACACGCTGTACACGCTGAGAGTCGTGTGAGTGTGTTTGCCCTGACTTCTCATCCGTGGTTTTCATTCCTCGCTCTATATATATATATATATATATATATATATATATATTTCATATATGGACTAACATTATCGAAGTTATGCCTCGATTGAGCCTAGACTTTGGCCTCGAGCGCTTATATATATATATATATATATATATATATATATATATATATATATATATATATATATAATTGTTATCGACATATCTATATGAGCCTATTTTACATCCTATATTTATATATATATATATATATATATATATATATATATATATATATATATATATTGTTATTTATATATCCGATGAGCCCGGATTCACATCCTATGCTATTTTATATATTTTATATATATATATATATATATATATATATATATATATATATATATATATTTACATTTCGCGTCACAGTTCGAGTTTACTTCGTGGCCTTTTTACAACTTTTATTTACATTTCATTCCTCCCTCGAGTTTACTTCATGGCGCTTGATCGCTTTTATAACTTTATATATACATTTCATCCCACCTGAGTTTACTTCGTGGTGGTTGATCATGTCCATATATATATATATATATATATATATATATATATATATATATATATATATATATATATATATATATTTACATTTTCGATCCCCATGGAGTTGCTTTTCATGGTGGTTGATCATGTCTCATATATATATATTTACAGCTTTTATATATATAATCGCTTATCGCTTTCCATACAAATTGCAAGATCATGTGAGCCTAGGAATCATGTGATCACAGATTTCAAATTTATCAATCTAGATTCGGCTCCCATGATGGATATATTTTTCAAATTGTAGTTGTAAAATTTTGTACATTATTTTTTACAGTTCAATTTCCTCGATGGTCATTATGCCTATGAGAGTTCTAAGATCATCAGATATATTTTTTTCGAGAATGCTTCGCATCTCAAAAATAAAAGCAAACAAGTTTAACATTTAATAATAAAATGGAAGTATGAAAAGGTCTCAATTCCTATTGAGCATGTGGTTTGAAAAACTCTTTTTACAAAACTTCATTGATATATCTTGTTAAAACTAATTTTTCTATAAAATTCAAACCTTGTGTATATAGGTGCTAACGAGGCCTCGCACTACTTTCAAATAATTGCACATTGATCACACACACACACACACACACACACACACACACACATTCATATAACAATTTCTTTTGAAAAAGTGGCTACCACCGTGGTAACACTTGGATGTCTGGGGTGCCTAACACCTTCCCTCCGCATAATCAAGCCCCTGACCCAAAATGAATCTCTTGCTTTCACACATCTGCCTAGCAAAGGTCAAATCACCGGGTCAATGTGCAAACTTTTTCGTATGCTTGGTGCAACCAATTAAATACACCAACCGGCGCACTTTAAAAGTCAAATCGTCGACATTATACATGTCGACCTTTTTCACTTGTTTTTTCAAACAAATCTCACATTAACATGAGAACACCAAAGAACAAGTAACGCTTTATTTATTGTATTTAGTGCTTTGCAAAAGGGACACTCAAAAAATGGCTACATCTGCCACCCTAATCCTACTCCTGTCTCTCGCGAGGAGTTCGAAGGATTAAGCAATCAAATAACGGAGTTGGTTGTTCTGCTCAAAGAATTGCACAAATCAACTCAGGTTCCACAAATACCCATCCACACAGAACCCTCTACACATGGAGGAATCCAGGGTCCAGACATAGAAGTTCCAACACCTGAGTCTCAGACTGAGAAGACCAACAAAACCCCTGAAATCACCCATCTTAAAGAAGATCAAGACACCGGTGATATTCGGAAGAAGGTTGTACAAATGGAAGAAACCATTTGGTCCATCAAAGGGATTGGAACACACAGAAGTGTTTTATATTAAGACCTTTGTATCTTTCCCGGGGTTCATTTTCCTGAGAAATTTAAGACTCTCGATTTTGAGAAATATGATGGATTGGGAGATCCTTACACCCCACTTAAAAGTGTTCATTGGGGAGCTCAGATCTTATACCGAGAATGAAAAGCTCAGAATGCAACTATTTCAGAAAAGTCTGACTAGAGAAGCAAGAACATTGTGCACTACATTGGATAATTCCAAAGTTCACAGCTAGGAGGAGTTGACCCATGCTTTCCTCAGTCAATATAACTTTCAAACTCAGATGGCTCCAGACCGATATCAAATTACCAAGGTCAAGAAGTAAGTCAATGAGTCATTCAGAGAGTATGCCCAAAGATGGAGGCGTCTGGCAGCTCAAGTTATCCCATCCATGACAGAGTCTGAAATGGTGATGACCTTTATAGATATTCAAGAAACTCCATTTTATGAGGGGGCCCTAACTGGAATAGAAAAACCATTCTCAGAAATGATTAAGCACAGAGAGATGACAGAAATGGGATTGAAGCTTGGGAAGATTCAAGACCTCACCGCTTTAAAAGCCGTAGCTGAGCATATCTAATCTGGAAGTTATGGTAACAACCCCCGGAGGGTCCATAAGAAGAAAGAAGAGGATGTTTATACTGCAAAGATAATAAGGCAATCAAAACTTGCCTATTCAGAGGAGAAACTACTCCCCTTTTCAAGCTCAATCTTCAAATCCTCCCTTACCAAAGAGTGAAGAAATCAAATGCTTAAGAGTGTTCACACCCTTAGGGGACTCACTCGAAAATATTTTCAAACTTCTGACAGCTCAGAAGAAGATCACTCATCTCCTTCCAGCAGCCAATCCAAGTGGAAAAGGTTTCACTACAAGCAAAAAGTGTGATTATCATTCTGGAGCTCCAGGCCATGATACTCAAGATTGTTGGGCTCTCAAGCATAAGATCCAGGACTTAATTAATAGTGGTGAGATCGTGGTGACCAAGCCTGAGCAACCACATGTTCAAGAAAACCCTCTCCCTCAACACAAGGAAGAGGAGGTTAACATAATCAATAGAGGTAGTGGAGAGAGCTCCAAGTACCTCAAATATATGGGTGATTCTTCCCAAATTAACAAGGATAATTCGGATAAATGGGATTATTCAGAGTTCCAGTTCATGATGGAACGGGAGTTAAAGTCTCTTGGCGAAAAAGTTAATGAACTGGTAGAACTGGTGATTCATCAACACCAAGTCACACGACAGTTGTTCAGTCAGGAGCATTCCAGCCTCCTTTCTCTTGTTACAAATACACCACCACTTACTCAAGAAAGTGAAACATTGAAGGAAAAGTTTACAAGAAAAGAGCTAAAGCCCGTCAGGACTTTGCCAACTAAAGGGAATTCACCTATTTAGTCCAACCGATGGAAGAAATATTGCAGATGCTGATCAATGATGGAAAAATCACAACACTGCTACCTCCAATCAACCCACACTCAAAATGGTTTGATGCTAATGGAGTATGTTAATATCACTCTCATTCTCGCGATCACAACACTGAAGAATGCTGGGCACTCCCCTATCTTATACAAAACGTGATTGATAGTGGTGACCTGCAAATGGCAGATGATGACACCATACCACTTGAGGGTGGACATATATTTTCTCCAATGTCACAAGGATAGAAGGAAATCATAGCAGTTATATCCTCTAAGGGAGATGTGGCTGCCACACCACTTATAATTCAACCAATTCAGCTCAAAGGAGTTAAAAACCCTTTGAAAGTGGTTGCACCAAAGCCAATCATATTGCCATTCAGGCCACAGTATCCTATCATCAGCCTTAAGAAAGTCCCATAGAACTATGGAGAGGTTGAGGGATCAACATTAAACACAACTGCTACGATGTCCAAAGAAAATTTGCTGTATCTCCCTCAACGAGTGATGAAGCCTATCATCAGATCTAAGGGGAAAGTGCCCAAGGATAAGATTGAAGAATTCCTCTACAAGATGGGACACAATGAAGCCAAGGTGGTTCAAAGCTTGAAAGAAGCTCCACAACAGATCTCTATTCTGGACTTGGTTTTCTCTTCAGAAGATCACCGGAAGGTCTTACTGAAAGTATTAGAAGAATCCCACTTGCCAAAGACAGTGGATGTTAAAAAGTTTCATCATCTGGTTGATCTCATCTTCAACAGTAATGTGATATCCTTCACCGATGATGACATACCTCCTGAAGGGATGGGTCATTGCAAGCCGTTGCACATAGCGATGATGTCTTCCGGATATGTGGTCGGAGGAGTGCTAATAGATGGAGGATCATCCCTAAACATCTACCCCTATGCCACATTAGAAAAAATGAACATCAATTTCAACAGGATTCGAAGCAGCCATATAATCATCAAAGCCTTTGATGGATCTCGATGAAATGTTATCGGAGAGATTGAATTACCAGTGGAAATCGGTCCACATACATTCTACATATCCTTCCAAGTGCTCAAAATCACTACAGGATATAATTTACTGTTGGGAAGACCTTGGATTCATATAGCGTAAGCCGTCCCATCCACTCTTCATCAACTACTCAAGTATATCATCAACAGTAATCTGGTCACTGTCAATGCTGAGCCAGAGTATCCTATCCAAAGTGGTATACCTCTCATAAGTTTCAATGATGAAGTTTATCCTGTCAGCTTCCAAGCCCTTGAGGTGAGAAACACTCACTATCAACCCATTGGGGCTCCAGCTCTGAAACCCAAAGTTTCCATCGAAGTAATGTCGGCAACTCAAGAAATGATATCCTTGGGTTTTTAACCTGGAAAAGGGTTAGGAAAGGATCAACAAGGAATTAAATTTCCAATTCAAGTTCCCAGCCAAACAGGGAAGACCAGATTAGGCTACTCCTATGGGTCATATCACAGGAACCCGCAAAAGCATACACTGGTTCCTTCATCTATAAGGCTGTTGCCTAAACCTGCAGATGCTGATTCTGCACGGCCTTTACGAAAAATTCCTACCTCTGTGATAGGCATGTTGTTCCCTAAGTCGATACCGGTTAAAGGAAAAGAAGTCCTGATTCCAGACCCAGACATGGAGGAAAGGAATCAAAGGCAAAACAAGACATTAACAGGCGGTTATCGAAGATGTACTTCCTGGCACATACCGAGGGTATGAACAAGGATATCTTAGATGACGACTGCTCAGATGTCATGGTCATCATTCAAGAAAAGTAGGATGACAACAACCCCTTCATCACAGCTGTCCACCAGAACTTGACAATTGATAATTGGAGCAGCACTCCTTGCATTTTCTGAAAAGGGTAAAAAGGGCAGAAACTCCCTCTGCCTGTAGATAACAATAACTGCTTACCTTTGTTGTATAGTATTACCAGTTGTTTTTTGTCATTTCATGCTAACACTTTGTATGATTAAATAGTTTTATATATTAAGTGAAAGCATTTTATTTCAGGACTCTAAAGATATATGTGCCTAAACTTGATGATAAGGCGCCTATTCTTCACAAGGACTACAACTTTGATGTGAAGTTGGACTCTGACTTGATGGAGATTGAACAAGAGGACTATGAGATACCTCAATGAGATACCTCAGGAGATCAAAGAATGGGGTGAAGATAAACCCAAGCTAAATCTTGATCAAACCGCCTTTTTCAACCTTGGAACCTCAGAAAACCCCAAACAAATCCAGATTGGTATGGACCTTACTCCAAACCAAAGGAATGAGATGGTTACTCTATTGAACCAATTCCACGATGTGTTTGCATGGTCTCATGAAGACATGGTAGGTTTGTCAACTGGCATCGTTATTCATCGCCATCCCATCAAAGAGGGATTCAAGCCAGTCAGGTAGAAACTCCAGCGATTAAAACCTGAGTGGAGTTTGAAAGTCAAAGAAGAAATTGTTAAGCAATTTCAAGCCGACATCATTATGGTATCAACATACACTGAGTGGCTATCCAACATAGTCCCCGTGCCTAAACCCAGAGGGAAGGTGCGAGTTTGTGTAGATTATTGGGATCTAAATAAAGCTTGCCTCAAAGATAGCTTTCCCGTACCATTCATCCACACACTCATTGACCATACAACTCAGTATGACATGTAATCCTTTGCTAACTACTTTGTTGGGTATCATCAAATCATGGTTGCTGAAGAGGATCGTGACAAGACTGCATTCATCACTCCTTGCGAAACCTTTTACTACAGAAGGTTGTCATTCGGCCTCATCAATGCCAGAGATACCTATCAGCGAGCCATGATGGCTTTTTTCTGTGATCTAATGCACAAAGAGATAGAAGTATATGTATGACATCAAGGTCAAGTCCCGAAGGGAAGACGACCACATAGACTATCTCAAAAAGCTCTTCAACCAGTTGCGTAAGTACAACTTGAAGCTGAACCCAACCAAATGTGCCTTTGGCGTCAAATCAGGCAAATTACTAGGATTCCTAGTAAGCCACAAAAGCATTGAGCTGGATCCTGCAAAAATCCAAGCCATCACTGAAATGCTCTTACCCCAGACAGAGCGGGAAATACGGGGATTTTTGGGAAGAATCAATTTCATCAGTCGATTCATCTCCCAACTCACAGCAACCTGTGAACCCATCTTCAAGTTGTTAAGGAAGAACTCCTCCAAGAAATGGAATGATGAGTGTCAAAAATCCTTCCTTCTCATCAAAGAGAAACTATTCAAAGCTCCAGTTTTAGTACCTCCCAGGGATGGTGTTCCTCTGTTTATGTACATGTCAATCAATAAAAATGACATGGGCTGCATGCTGGGACAGAAAGATGATTGAGGCCAAGAAAGAGCAATCTATTACCTCAGTAAAAGATTCAGCATTAGTGAACACAAGTGCATCTTGACTGAGAAAACTTGTTGTGCTTTAGCATGGGCTTCCATGAGGTTATAACATTATCTCCATGGTTACACAACCCATCTCATATCCCACATGGATCCTCTCAAATATATGTTTAGCAAACCCATATTAAATTACCGACTGTCCAAATGACAGTTGATCCTACAACAATTTGACATCATCTACGTGGCTCAAAAGTCTATCAAGGGTCAAGGAATTGCGGATCAACTGGCCTCTGCACCTTCAGGGGATTTCAAACCCTTGGAAACATACTTTCCCAATGAAGGGGTAATGACAATTCAACAACACCATCGGGACAATACACACCAACTATGGAGGATGTATTTTAATGGAGCTGTAAACATGGAAGGCCCTGGAGCTGGAGAAATTCTAGTATCCATTTCGGGAAAACAGTATCCCGTTACCATCCAATTATAGTTTGTCAACACCAACAACACAGCTGAGTATGAAGGCTGCATTATGGGGTTGAAACTAGCCCAATCCATGGGCGTCAGACGGTTAACTGTCTTTGGAGATTCTGAACTAGTACTCAGGCAAACCACGGGGGTCTATTACACCAAAGAATTACATTTGCTGCCTTACCATTGACAAGTTTTCCAGATGACTTCAGAGTTTGAATCCTTCCTCCACATTCCTCGGAATAGGATTGTCTTTGCGGATGCACTAGCAACTTTGGTCTCCTTGATCAACATACTTGATAAGGAAGACATGCCAAATATCACTTTTGCCCGACAAAAGGCACCAGTCTACCGGAACTACATTGGATAAGTATCGGATGAGCTGCCTCCCATCCAACACCCTTGGTATTAGCATATCAAAGAATATCTGCGAGATAGATCTATACCGGCTGAGGTGAGTCAAGCTGAAAAAAAGCGGATCCATCGAATGGCTATAAAATTCTATCTAAGCGGAGACGCACTCTACAAAAGAGATGCAAGACTAGGCCTTCTCAAATGCCTAGACAAAGATCAAGCTCAGAGGCTCATGGATGAAATCCATTGTGGAGTATGCGGTCCACACATGAACAGCCCTATACTTGTCAAGAAGATCCTAAGAACAGGGCATTATTGGATCTCTCTCAAGGCTGACTATGATGATCACGTCAAGAGATGTTACCAATGCTAAATTCATGGGAATGCTATCCACGCCCCTCCAAGGGAGCTCCAGAATATGAGTTCGCCTTGACCCATCTCAATGTGGGGAATGGACGTGATCGGGCCCATCAAGCCCAAAACTAGTAATGGTTATCCATTTATCTTCACCATGATCAACTACTTTACCAAGTGGGTAGAAGCAGCCTCCTCCCCCAGGGTTACTAAAGAAGTGATCATCAGTTTCATCAGAAACAATGTCATTTGTCGATATGGACAACCAGAGGTGATTGTATCAAACATTTCCAAGAACCTCAACAACCATATGATGGAGGAGTTATGCAGTAAATTCTACATCAAACATCTCAACTCCATCATCTATCGTCCAAAGATAAATCGTGTTGTTGAAGTGGATAATAAGAATATCAAAACGATCATACAAAAGATGTCTGCCAATCATAAAGGATGGCCTGACTTGTTGCCTCTAACTCAATTAGCCTACAGGACGTCAATGTGCACTTCCACTAGGGCAACCCCCTACTCATTAACCTATGGTATGGAAGTAGTGCTCCCCATAGAAGTGGAAATGGAATCCCTCAGAGTGTTGATAGACGCTCAGCTAGATGAAGAACAATGGTTACAAGATCGGTACCACCAATTGTCTCTGATAGATGAAAGGTGGGCCACAACAATCTTCCATGGTCAGTTGTACCAACAGAGGATCGTTCGGTCCTCCAATAAGAAAGTTCGGCTACGGTAGTTTAAATAACATGACTTGGTCTTGAAGAAGGTTATTGACAACCAAGATCAATCTAAAGGAAAATTCACACCAAATTGGGACATCCCATTTGTTGTCAAGGAGGTATTGATAGGAGGAGCCCTCAGATTGCAAGAGATGGATGGCGAGGAATTTCCCTAACTCATCAACTCGGACACCGAGAAATGGTATTATGTCTGAACTTACCTGCAAACCAGTATCCTGGTTCTGGATCAGCAGATCCATCAGTCAATTCAGGTTTTCAAAACATCTCTCACTATATACAATCCTCACCACTTCAGTTTGTCCCGCTAGGGATAAAACTTCCTCACAACTTCAGTTTATCCCGCTAGGGATAAAACCTTTCACAACTTCAGTTTGTCCAGCTAGGGATAAAACTTTTTACAACTTCAGTTTGTCCCACTAAGGATAAAACACTTCTTCACAACTTTAGTTTGTCCCATCAAGGGCGAACTAAGCAGACCTTATCTCCCAAATACATGGGACTACGTAGGCAGCCATTTTTATTGTCCGATCTAACTACAAAAACAAAAAAAACATCTACACCTTCTTTACCACCTACAACTTTCAACCTTTTCACGCTAGGTTGGAACTACGCAGACCTGATCTCCCCTCGTCAATGGGGGTATGTAGGCAGCCATTCACGGTGCGGTCTCACCCCTACCAAAAACACAAAACCTTGGTAATGGTACTGGGATCATCCTTCCACTTTCAAACCAAACCATGAGAGGTGGAACTATTTGATCTCCCCAATACAAAGGAGTATCGGGGACCATTTGTGGGGTGGTTAAACAACACTTCATCGGCTTAGACCGAAGGGATGGAATTACCTGGTCTCCCCACACAAATAGGAGTATCAACAACCATCTAAGCTGCGGTTGAATCCTCAAAGAGAAACACTAGTCCATAAGAGGTGGAACTACCTAAGGCTCCCCAATACAAAGGAGTACCGGCGACCATCTGTGGGGCGGTCAACCTCAGAGAGGAAAGCCACAATCCTCTCTATAACTACATACAAAAACCCAGTCCCAAGACACCAAAAGGTAGGGGAATATAAAGATCAACGATTCATTCTAAAAGATCCTGAGACATCTCAATGTCCATCCATCAAGGAAGAGTTCAAAATCCATCAAGATCACAAGCCCTGAAGAAGTAGGCAACTATCAAGCAAGTAACAAGGCATAACTAAAAGGGAAGTGAACCAAAACATATTTCCTTGGCATATAAAACTATTTGATATATACAATATGTCCTGTACATGACAAAAATGGCCAACCTAGTCTATGTAGGAAAATCAAAGCTAATCTACAAACCAGTGTGTAAGACCCTGAATTTTATGAAATAAAAGTATTCAATTTTTTTATTTAGTAAATAGATTAAATTGATAAAATTTTAAAGTTAAGGGTGATATATGTAAAATTTTCAAAATAAGCTAGTGGTTATAAAATATTCGGCTGGTCGTGGAATATTCTTGTTGTCGAGGAATATTCGTGCGACGACGCAACCTTTTGTGGGCCCCATAACGAAAAGAGATTGGATGAAGAAAACAACAAGTATAAGTTTTTTATAAATAATTGGAAGTTGTTACCAAGGTTAACAACATCGTTGGAATACCCGTGGGTTAAAACACGATGAATACGCATTGTCGCATAAAGAAGACACTACAGATTGCACAAGCAGATTTTTGAATTATTGATTCTTACATAAGAAGGCACTACTAATTATTGTTACAGAATTTCTTGCTCAATATTTTATTTTATTGATTCAATAATTGCTACGTTGTTATTTTATATTATTGTTGTTTCAATAATTGTCACTGCACAGTATTTTCCATTATCAGATCAATAATACATATTATTTGAATAATATTATTAGAGAGCATTATTGGCAATGTCTAAGGAAGTTCTGTCTAAGGAGAGGTTTGGTCACCTAATTGCATGCCAGCAAGGAGAAATCCTTATTGGAAAGCCCCCTCTTTCCTGGGAACGACCTGGTGGTCATTATTGTGATTCTGTAATATTATTTGTGAATAATTAATTATTGATTTATATGATAAAAAAAAATATTTATTTATGTAGATATAAATGGATGAATTTTTAGAAAAGTGACAATTTTTGAAAATTGATATTTTATTTTTTCTGATAAAATAATTCATTTAAATATATTATTATATTATAATAATATAATAATGGTGATATATTTACAATGATTGTATGATATATGAATAAATGAGGAGGAAGAGTATTTTTGTTACAATAAATGCTAAAAATATGTTAAACATGTTGGTGGACCCCATTTTTGATAGAAATTTAATTATAGCATGCAAAATCGTCCGTATGTGGATTTCGATCAATATCTGTTTAGAATTTGGAAAAACTTAAAGCTACAAAGTTGTAGAGAATTAAATTTCATATGGAATGGACATAAGATTGAAATTTTTCTGATAAAAGGGCTATTTATTATGAATTATTGAAGTTCCGAAATATTGGGTCTGAATTGATTTTGTTACAAAAAAAATACTTAAAACATGTTTTTCATTTTGGTGGGCCCCACTTGCATGTGGTAAATGCTGAATTCAGATTGTAAGGTGTGCGTAAGAAATTTTAAATAAAAATATTAATATTTTTTTAAATTTTCTACTTTGGTGTTCTAAGCATTTTCCTATAAATAGGGTGCTTAGGTTAGAATTGAAAATCACACCAGAAATTGAAGTTTTCTCTCTCTATATTATCGAGCGTATTTTTGTGAGTATTTCAATACTTTGAGTGTTGCTATACGGTGCAAGTGTCCTTCAGCGTTATATCCAATATTCCAGTCTGAAGTACTGTCCTTTTGAGGCATGGGATGTTATTTTCTTCATAAATGATATTATTTCTTTCAATATCAATATGCCGAAATATTGGTATGAATTTTATTGTGAAATTTCTACCTTTTTGTGTCGGGATTACTATTTATGTATACGACACTATTCACGTATACGATACTATTCACGAATACGGCACTATTCACCAAAAAATGAAATTTTCTCTTCTTTGTCCCAGATGTCTATTTTTGTTACTATCTTTGATTGTATCCATGTTTTGATCTTCATTTTTGAATTTTACTCCACTATGGTATGTTATGGAGTGTTTTTGAACATGGATAAACCGAAGTACGAAGACTTAATATGTATCCTTTTATCTCACTGGATTCATTTTTTTTACAAATATTTTCATCATTCTTAGTCCTAAATGGTGATATAACCGAATATCTTTGACATGTAGTGCAAAGATGAATGATTTTTTGATGAATATCTTTGGTCCGTAGTGCAAAGATGAACATGTGTTGAGATGAACATGACCAACTGATGAATATCTTTGGCCTATAGTGCAAAGATGAATATTTGATTCATGATGTATATTGATTGATGTTACAGGGATAAAATATTGATGATGAACTTTTAAATCATAGAAGATAGTAGATTTCATTCTCTACTTAACTCTTCTAATGAATTGTTATTTTCGCTGCGAATATTGATCTGAAACTTGTTGTTTATTATATTCTATCAGATTTTTTCCCTGTTGAGGACTAACGATAATTTGTTCTATATTATCTTAGTCATAATGTTCTTTACTAGGCTAGTTGAGCTCACCCTTTTCCTTTTTGTTCCATTTTTGTTCTCAGGAAGCGAGAATATAGCGGGAAGTAGTGGGGGTGTGGAGTGATGTTCCAAGGCAGTTGTTATAGTAGTCCTCACTATTTTGTAAAATAGTGCATCAATAATTATACTGAGGACTTATTTGAGTGTGGATATTATCTAGAAGACAATATTTGTATTTAAACTCACAATTTATGTGTTATCGTATTTTGCACGACAATTGTATTAATAAAGTTGTAGTTATTTCTGTACCATATTTTTGGCAACTCAGAATGGGTGATGTATACCTATTTTAGGGGCGTCACAAATTGGTATCGTAGCTTAGGATATGGTCTCCAAGGAGATCGGAGAATAGAACTAGGAGGGGAGAGACGAGTAAATCCTTCGCTAGTATGTCCTACCTAAGATTATTTGTTATTTAATTGGTCGGTCAGAATATAGGGATAATATGTGACATGTCAATTAACCATTGTTTTGTGATAGTAGAATGACATCTAAAAATGTTGAGATGAGCAATAGAGTGAATGAGACCGTGGAGACACCTTTAATCACCAACCAGGAGAATGTGCAATAGGAAGGCAATATTCCTCCTGTAAACAACACTATCGAACAAACGATGATTGATGGGATGTTCAGAAGCTTTTTGTAGTTCATACAAAATCAGATGAGGGAGACTCATGTACAAAATACGGGTGGAAATGATAGCAATGCGCGGTTTATCACAACCAAGTAATTTAAAGAGTTGGGACCACCAGAGTTCTGGGGAAAACCGGATCCGATCAAGGCAGAAACGTGGGTTAAGCAAATTACCAAGATATTTGATATCTTAGGATGCATAGAGGAACAGAAGGTTCCATTCACCACCTTTATGTTCCATGGTGAGGCATATTACTAGTGGGAATCTGTGAAGCGTACCCAGCCTGCCGCACTCAATATGTCTTGGGAAGCATTTCAGAAACTATTTAACGACAAGTACTTTCCCGAAAGTATTCGTCACATGAAAGAGGTAGAGTTCATCAAGTTGGAGAAAAACAATAAGAACGTGTCGCAGTACAAAGCTAAGTTTGCCGAGTTGTCCCGATTTGCATACCATTTGGTTGATAATGAAGAGAGAATGACGCGAATGTTTCTGCGAGGTTTGAAACCTGAAATATGCCAATATCTCATTTCTCATAAACTTTGTTTATATTCAGATGTTGTGAATAGGGCTCACTTATTGGAGCGGGATAATGAGTCAGCTCAACCGAAGAATAACGACCAACAACTCGATGATAACCATACCGGTGGCAACGGTCATCGGAACAATGATAACCATCATGGAGGAAATTATCTTGCCAGAAATGGTAACCACTTCGGTGGTAATCATGGCCAAGATAATAGAAGAAATAATTCAAGTGGAAATTTCAAGAAGAGAAGATTTAATGATGACGGGAAGACGTCGACAGCAGCACCAGCACCAACAACAAATTCTAGGGGAGGAGAACGACTGCCAATTAGATGCTACTGATGCGGAGAGGAGGGACATATAAGCCCAAACTGTTCACACCCTTCTAAGGTATGTTTTAGTTGTGGAAAAGACGATCATATAGCTCGAGATTGTCCTATAACGAAACTAAGTCCAGCTGGGACGGTGGCACCAAAGGCGGATACAGACAAAACAAAGTCAGCGGTTTCAGGAAGAGCATTTTTCATGACTTCTCAAAAAGTGAGTAACCCGAACGAAGTTAGCACGTGTTAGTTAATTATAAACTCTTGCGAAGTTTATACTTTATTAGATACCGGTTCTACCCATTCTTTTATCTTTCCTATTTGTGCTCAACGTTTAAACTTGACTACTGAGAAATTAGACTTTAACTTATCTGTTGAAACTCTGTTAGGAGAAACTTTCGTTACATCCACTGTTTATAAATTTTGCTTGAATCAAATTGGTACCATCACCCTACCTGTTGATCTTATCTCTTTAAAGATACTTGCATTTGATGTGATTTTAGGGATTGATTGGGTAACTACTCATCATGCTAAAATTGATTATTTTTGTAATGTTATTAGTTTTCATATTCCTAACCAACCCATTCTGTGAATTCAAGCAACCAAACCATTGAAGTCAAACACTTTCATATTAAGCCATAAAGCTATTCGTTTATTGAAAAATAGATATCAAGCTTTCTTAGCCCATTTCATGGATTTAAAACAAAAATACGTCAGATTTGAATGATATTTCTGTTATTTCCTGATGTATTTCCTGAAGAACCTCCTGGCCTACCCCCAGAGCGTGATATTGAATTATGTATCGACTTTGAACCTGGTACAAAACCTATTTCTAAAATCTCATATTAAATGGCTCCTATTAAACTTCAGGAGTTAAAAACCCAACTACATGAGTTGGTACCCTAGCCTCTATCTGGTGACTTCCTTTGTGGAATGCACCGTAGCCAGACTTTTCGTAGGGGATGCCATATTCATGCGGTGGTAAATTGGTAGGTGCCATTATAACGTGCTATCCAAGGTTGGGATATGAGTCACAATTGAGAGCAGCCTAAGTCAGTAATCGAAATACATAGCTTTCTAGGCTCAGTTAGTTATTATCAGAGATTCTTAAAAGGATTTTCTCGAATCGTTACTCCATTAACTCAGCTGACTCAAAAAGATACAAAATTCGAATGGAGCGAGGAATGTGAGAAGGACTTCCAAGAACTCAAGAGGAGACTCATTTCGGCATCTGTTCTAACCATACCATCATGGAAAAGTGAATGTGGTAGCTAACGTGTTGAGTAGAAGATCATATGCGGGTACGAGTGCGATATTTTCGAACACAAAGGCCCATTTTGTATGACTTACAAAAGATAAAGATAGAGTTAAAAACTCTAGGGACCCACGTGATGATATACGAGTAGAATCAACTTTAATCGATAAAGTTAAAACCGCTCAAGCTACACACCGGAGCTAATGAATATAAAGAAGAAGGTGCAAGAAGGCGTTATTCTAGAAGTAATAGTCGATGAAGAGAAGAAATCTCAACCTTCGATTTATTAGTCCATTTGAAATCCTCGATTGAGTAGGAACTGTGGTCTATAGACTCGCGTTACCGCCAAGTATGTCGCGTGTTCATAACGTTTTTCGCGTATCAATGTTACATAAATATGTAGACGACCCGAACCACATTATTAAGTTAGAACCAGATGAGATAGCCGAAGATTTAACGTACAAGGAGGTACCTGTCAAGATCTTGGATAGGAAGGAGCATGTCCTACGCACAAAGGTTATACCACAAGTCAAAGTTTTGTGGAGGAACCATGCTATAAAGGAAATGACCTGGGAGTTGGAAACAGAAGTGAAAGAGAGGTATAATCAACTCTTCGAAATAGCAGGTATATAAATTTTGGGGACACAATTTTATAAGGAAGGGAGATTGTAAGACCCTGGATTTTATGAAATAAAAGTATTCAATTTTTCTATTTAGTAAATAGATTAAATTGATAAAATTTTAAAGTTAAGGGTGATATATGTAAAATTTTCAAAATAAGCAAGTGGTTATAAAATATTTGGTTGGTCGTGGAATATTCTTAATATCGGAGAATATTCGTACGACGATGCAGCCTTTTGTGGGCCCCATAGTGGAAAGCGATTAGATGAAGAAAATGACAAGTAAAAGTTTTTTTTATAATAACGGCGTAGTTGTTACCAATTAACACTTGTTAGAATAATTCGATGGTTAAAACACACAAGAATACGCTAAGGTTGCACAAAGAAGACACTTACAGTATTGCACAATATTTTTGAATTATTGATTCTTACGTAAGAACACACTACTCAATAATTGTTACAGTAATTACTGTTCAATATTTTATTTTATTGATTCAATAATTGCTACATTGATATTTTATATTATTGTTGTTTCAATAATTGTCACTGCACAATATTTTCCATTATCAGATCAATAATACATATTATTTGAATAATATTATTAGATAACATTATTGACAATGTCTAAGGAAGTTCTGTCTAAGGAGAGGTTTGGTCACCTAATCATGCGCCAAAGAAGGAGAAATCCTTATTGAAAGCCCTCTTTCTCGGGACGACACTTCGTTGTCATTATTGTGATTCTCAGTAATATTATTTGTGAATAATTAATTATTGATTTATATGATAAGAAAAATATTTATTTATGTGGATATAAATGTAGGAATTTTTAAAAAAGTGACAATTGTTGAAAATTGATATTTTATCTTTTCTGATAAAATAATTCATTTAAATATATTATTATATTATAATAATATAATAATGGTGATATTTTTACAATGAATGTATGATATATGAATAAATGAGGAGGAAGAGTATTTTTGTTAAAATAAATGCTAAAAACATGTTAAACATGTTGGTGGACCCCATTTTTGACTGAAATTTGATTATAGCCTGCAAAATTGTCCGTATATGGATTTCGGTCAATTTTTGTTTAGAATTTGGAAAAACTTAAAGCGACAAAGTTGTAGAGAATTAAATTTCCTATGGAATGAACATAAGATTCGAATTTTTCTAATAAAAGGGTTATTTATTATGAATTATTGAAGTTCTGAAATATTGGGTCTGAATTAATTTTGTTACAAAAAAAAAACTTAAAACATGTTTTTCATTTTGGTGGGCCCCACTTGCATGTGGTAAATGCTGAATTCAGATTGTAAGGTGTGCGTAGGAAATTTAAATAAAAATATTAATATTTTATTAAATTTTCTGCTTTGGTGTTCTAAGTATTTTTCTATAAATAGGGTGCTTAGGTTAGAATTGAAAATCACACTAGAAATTGAAGTTTTCTCTCTGTATATTATCGAGTGTATTTTTGTGAGTATTTCAATACTTTGAGTGTTGCTATACGGTGCAAGTTTCCTTCAGTGTTATATCCAATATTCCAGTCAGAAGTATTGTCCTTTTGAGGTAAGGGCTGTTATTTTCTTCGTAAATGATATTATTTCTTTCAATATCATTATGTCGAAATAATGGTATGAATTTTATTATGGAATTTCTACATTTTTGTGTCAGGATTACTATTCACGTATATGACACTATTCACATATACGACACTATTCACTAAAAAATGAAATTTTCTCTTCTTTGTCCCAGATGTCTATTTTTGTTACTATCTTTGATTGTATCCATGTTTTGATCTTTATTCTTGAATTTTACTCCACTATGGTATGTTATGGAGTGTTTTTGAACATGGATAAACTGAAGTACGAATCCTTAATATTTATCCTTTTATCTCACTGGATTCATTTTTTTAAAAATATTTTCATCATTCTCAGTCCTAAATGGTGATATAACTGAATATCTTTGGCCTGTAGTGCAAAGATGAGTGATTTTCTGATGAATATCTTTGGCCCGTAGTGCAAAGATGAACAGGTTTTGAGATGAACATGACCAACTGATTAATATCTTTGGCCTGTAGTGCAAAGATGAATATTTGATTCAAGATGTCTATTGATTGATGTTATAGAGATAAAATATTGATGATTAACTTTTAAATCATAGAAGATAGTAGATTTCATTCTCTACTTAACTCTTCTAATGAATTGTTATTTCCGCTGCGAATATTGATCTGAAACTTGTTGTCTATTATATTCTATCAAATTTTTTTCCTGTTGAGGACTAACGATAATTTGTTCTATATTGTCTTAGTCATAATGTTCTTTACTGGGCTATTGGAGCTCACCCTTTTCCTTTTTGTTCCATTTTTCTTCTCAGGAAGAGAGAATATATCGGGAAGTAGTCGGGGTGTGGATTGATGTTCCAAGGCAGTTCTTGTAGTAGTCCTCACTATTTTGTAAAATAGTGTATCAATAATTGTAATAAGGACTTATGTGAGTGTGGATATTATCTAGAAGACAATATTTGTATTTAAACTCATAGTTTATGTGTTGTCGTATTTTGCACGACAATTGTATTAATAAAGTTATAGTTATTTCTGTACCATGTTTTTGGCGACTCAGAATGGGTGATGTATACCTATTTTGGGGGCATCACACAGTGGATAAGCGAGCCATCAAGTCTAACTTGACATCCTTCTCAGAAGATGGGGGTAACTCTATGAGCTCCTGCCCAAGGGTATCTACATGAGCCAAGAGATCTACGGCCAACTACATGGTGACACTATGCTCATCAATGAATGTGCTCATCTCTACAATAATGTTAGCAGTATGAGACCTCAATGCAGTACTATCTGTAATGGTAGCATCTCGGGAAGCTAGAGCACCATCCCGCTCAATAATAGCTGCATCCCTAGATGATCTAGCCTCATCTTGCTCAACAACAGCAGCATCCTTGTGAATTAGAGCATCATCTCTCTCAATCAGAGTGGCATCTCTATCAGAAAGATATTTCAACATCAAGACTCTAGCCCGATCTGTGAGACCCCAAATTTTATGAATAAAGATTTAAATTTTTTGAAATATTTTTTTTTGAATATTATGGTGTGGATTTGATATAATGTTATAGTTATGGGTAATATTTATAAATTTTGCAAAGTACGCAAGTTGTTGTATAATATTCGATTGGTCGGGGAATATTCATTTTAACAGGGAATATTCGTACAACGGTACAATCATTGGTGGACTCCACAACGGAATTATTGTTGGATTGAGAAAATGACAAAAATATTTTATGAAAATAACGGCGGAAGTTTTACCGTTAACTGTTGAAACACCCGGTGTTAAAAGTACATTAATATGCGTGGTTGCATAGTAGCACACGGTATTGATTATTGATGTTTACGTAAGAAGTCACTCAGTTTTGTTCAATTATTGCTACAGAAATTGCTGCATAGTATCTCACGTTATTTGATTCAATTATTGTCAATATTTTATATATTATTAAATCAATAATTGAGATAACAAAGTTATTAATATTATTATTTGCAATATTGACGATGTCTAAAAGTTCTGTCAAGGAGAGGTTTGGTCACCTAATTGCGCGCTAATAGGGAGAAATCCTTATTGGAAAGCCCCCTCTTTCCTGGGAACAACCTGGTCGATTAATAGTGTGAATTATAATAATGATGATGAATTTTGTTTTATTATTATTATAAATGTAATAAAACAAAAAACTTTTTATATAAAACAAAATTTTTTTTATATAAAAAAGAATACTTTTTATAAAGTTTTGTTTCATTTGATTATAAATAGAATATAATATATTTTATTATGCATAGTATTTGCATAGTGCCTGCATATTGTTTGCATAGTAAAATCTTTTTATATAAAATAGAATACTTTTATAAAGTTATTTGTTTTATTAGATTTTAAATAAAATATATAAATATATATATATATATATATATATTATAAATAGAATATATTATATTTTATTGCATAGTATCCTTTCCATTCTCCTATAAATATGATGCTTAGTTAGAATTGAAAACACACCAGAAATTCAGAGAATTCTTCTTCTATAATCTTGAGCGTATTTCTTTAGAGTTTAAGAAAGCTTTGAGTGTAGAAAATAGTGCAACTTTTCTTCAAGTATATCCCCACCTACCGTTTAATACTCTTCTTTTTAAGGTAAGGGTATTATTCTTTTGTATTCATGAAGAGAGTTATTTTCTTTCAATACTGTAAGGGTTGTTATTCCATTCTTTATTATTATGTTGGAATAACTTTGTCTCATAATGGCACCGCAAACATGGTGAAATTCTTCTCATTATTCCATTCTTTATTATTCTTGGAATAACTTGTCATGCGGGCTCTATCGCATGCTCGATGAATTCTGTTGTTATTCCATTCTTTATTATTATGTTGAATAACTCTGCCTGTCTGCGATACCGCATACATGGTGAAATTCTTCTCATTATTCCATATCAGTATTATTCTGCTGGAATAACTCATCGTAATGGTCTATCGCATGCCTGGTGAATTATGTTGTTATTCCATTCTCTATTTTTATGTTGGAATAACCTATCTATGCGAAGTACCACATACATTGTGAAATTCTTCTATTATTACATTCTTTATTATTCTGTTGGAATAACCTATCCGTGCGGTCTATCGCATGCCTGGTGAATTCTTTTGTTATTCCATTCTTTATTATTATGTTGGAATAACCTGTCTATGCGAAGTACCACATACATGGTGAAATTCTTTTGTTATTCCATTCTTTATTATTCTATTGGAATAACCTGTCTGTGCGGTCTATCGCATGCCTGGTGAATTCTGTTGTTATTCCATTCTTTATTATTCTGTTAGAACATCCTGTTTGTGCGGATTACGCATGACCTGGTTCCATTCTTTATTATTCTGTTGGAACATCCTGTCTGTGCGGATTACGCATGACCTGGTTCTATTCTTTATTATTCTATTGGAATATCCTGTCTGTGCAGATTACGCATGACCTGGTTCAATTCTTTATTACTTTGTGGGAATAACCTGTCTATGTGGATTACCGCATGCATGGTAAATGATCCTTTGTATTCATTCCTTATTAACTTGTGGAAATGATCTGTCTACGTGTATTACCGCATGGCGGGCAAAAATCTATTTGCAGTTTCATATATTCTATTATACTCAGTTGGTTAAAGTTTTGGCTTCTATACTCCATGAAATTAGTACAATATCCTGGATATTTGCGCTTTATCCAGTATCTTTTCATGGAAATATTCTTCTGAGCATTCTTGAATTTTTACTCCACAAAGCAGTATCATGTTGACAATTTGGACGTTATTGGTTCCTGGATAAATTAATTTATAAATCTTTAAAATTTATTCTTGAACTTGTTTTATTGAATTATTATGTCATTGTCATCATCCTCATGTTTATATTATGTTGAAAGTCATCTGTGGCCTGTAGTGCATAGATGGACTTGGTATAATTATGACCAGGGATTATTTGGTATAATCATGACTATAATATTATAAATGATGTGGTAAAAGTCCTCATTGGCCCGTAGTGCATTGATGGACAGTTGTTGGCATGATCATGACCATTGATGAAAACACGAATATCCTTGGCCTGTAGTGCATGGATAATTTGTGGTTGTGATAATAATGAATATCCTTGGCCGTAGTACAGGGATGATGTGGATTATTTATTGAGCTGAGTCTCAACGATAAAAGTGATGAAAAACCTTTTAAATCATAGAAGATAGTAGATTTTATTCTCTACTTGACTCTTTTAATGGATTGCTTGTTCACCGCAGCTTAAACTTGATGTTTGTTATATTGTATCAGTTTAACACTGTTGAAGGCTAACGATAATTTATTCTGCATTATCTTAGTCATAATATTTTTTACTGGGCTAGTTGAGCTCACCATTTCGCTTTCATTGTTCTCTTCAGGAAATGAGAACGTAGCAGGGACTAGTTGGGGAATAGAGTGACGGTCCAGATGATAGCATTAGTAGTCCTCACTATTCTATGGAATAGTGTGATAATAAATGTATTGAGGACTTATTTTGAGTTTGAATAATCGCCTGTAAGACAATATTTGTATTAAAACTCACATTTCATGTTGTATATTTAAGGTTGTATTTGTATTCTCAGACCATGTATTTGGCGACTCAAAATAGGTGATGTTTACCTATTTTGGGGGCGTCACACGATCCCTCTCAAACGTCATCAAATGCAGAATCTGCTCTAAATACTCTACAGAATATGGAGTCATAGCAGCAGGAACACTGGGAGAATTAGGGTCTTCCATAGGCTCCCCACTATCAGAATCAGTACCTGTCTCCAAGGATACAACCCTAGTCGATGCAATCTCTGCCTCCAACCATGCAGAATAATGTGTAGAACGACCTAGATGGCTAGTAAAAAAATTAGCCCTCTCACACTGGGTCCAACAGGTATAAACCCTGGACAAATCCTCTGCTGATAGAAGCCGAGATGATAAACGCTGACCCAATTCCCCATCAAAGGGATGAACATCCTGAAACTGGTCAAACTATGCCATCACAGCCAGTGGATGATAAGTAGTCACACCCCTCAAACCAGCCAGAGGAAGATAATCCATGCTAACTACATGAGTGATAAAGTTGTAGGGAGAGCTGAGCCCTGAACACAGCAGAATGTCAAACGGATCCTCGATCCCTGACAAGAAAACTGACCAAGAAGCTGCATCTGTACATTTCGCCGGCTGGAAGTAGTAAGATATGGCTATCTCATGGGAAAAACAATACCCATGGCGTCGAAAAGTGCTAATCGGTCTCAAGTGTGTCATAAACCACGTAGAACAAGACCGAACTGCCTGTAAATACCCCTGCAGGATAGGTGTGGCAATACGTGGCCCACCTCAAGGTCTTTGCCACAATCATCGGTAAATTGGTATGTCCCTCCCGGAAAGCACGAACTGTCACAATCACGCCGATGTCCAAGTGGTCCATATACAATGGCATGTACAGATAAGCCACCATACACACCAAAAGTACATCTACTCTGGCAACACGCCAATCATCCTCCAACGTAGTGAAATCCCCGAAGTATTGCAGATAATTGTCCAAAGAGCCAAATCTATCAATCAGAAAATGCATGGACACTACATGCCCTGAGGAGATCTCATCCATAGAAACTCGGTGCCTCAAACCTGTGATGGTCATAAACTATCGGCTCATGTCACCGATAGCCATCCGAGCGCAAGGCCTATCCAACGGCAAGTCTGTCAGACGCTCGTACTCTTCCAAGGTAGGAGTCAACTCTTGGGTCTCAAACCAGAATAGCTGCCTATCCGGTACCCAATGATCCAGCATGCCCTTTACGAAGCCCAATGGAACCTAGAATGTCAGGAGGGTCATCGAGAGACGCATCAGCTGATTAACTATCACCCGATCTAGGGATGATAGACTGTCATACCACAATCTCAATTAAGATACCATCAATACTAGTGGGGTATGATCAATGCGGCTAACTGTCGATGAAGACATCTGTAGGGCCGTATCATAAGACCATCCAGGGGTCAATGCTAAACTCATATATGGAAATGTATGTCCATAAACATAATGCATGCATAATACACAATAGATGACAATATGATGTAGGGAATGGAAAACAATATACATATATTCCTAAGTACATCATCATCTAAATACAACATCTCTGTATACAGCTGGAAAATATAGGGAAATGGGGCACAACCACCCAACAACTAATAGAGGCCTATCAAAAGATATAACGAGAATGGGGCACACCCGCCCAATATCAAATTGAGGCCTATCAAAAGATATGATAAATACATCAAAAAAAGTCAATAGTGTTGATGTCTACATCCAACCTATCCATCTGATGTAACTCCTCCTGAGTCACTGAATCTCTGCCATTAGGGATATTAGGCCGATACAACGGAGGATCTATGTAAAACCCCAACTTATTATAAATAAAATTGAATTTTCTCTATTCATTATCTTGAAATAATGAGTTAATTTGATATAATGCTTTGGTTATGGGTGAAATGTGCAAATTTTACAAAATAAGCAAGTGGTTATAAAATATTCATTTTGTCAGGGAATATTCTTTTGATAGTGGAATATTCTTATTGTCGGGGAATATTCGTACGACGGCACAACCATTTGTGGGCCCCATAACAGAAAATGGTCGAATGAAGAAAATGACAAGTTTAAGTTTTTATAAATAACGGCGTAATTATTACCGTTAACACCATTGGATTGCCTGGTGGTTAAAATACAGTAATATGCGTGGTTGCACAGTAGCACACGGTATTGCACAATATTTTTGAATTATTGATTCTTATGTAAGAAGACACTACTCAATAATTTTTACAGTAATTACTGTTCAATATTTTATTTTATTGATTCAATAGTTGCTGCGTTGATATTTTATATTATTGTTGTTTTAATAATTGTCATTGCACATTATTTCCCATTATACGATCAATAATTAATATTATTTGAATAATATTATTAGATAGCATTATTGGCAATGTCTAAGGAAGTTTTGTCTAGGAAAGGGGTTTGGTCACCTAATTGCGGCCAAGAAGAGAGAGAAATCTTTATCTGAAAAGCCCTCTTTCACGAGGAAACGACTTTGTTGTCATAATTGTGATTCTGTAATATTATTTGTGAATAATTAATTATTGATTTATATGATAAGGAAATATTTATTTTATGTGGACATAAATGATGGATAGGAAAATATTTATTTTGTGTGGATATAAATAAATGAATTAATGCTGAGGTATTTTATCAGTATTTTGTCGAAATAAAGGTACTAAAAATTGTCCGTATGTGAATTTTGGGCATTTTTCGTTTGGCATTTGGAAAAACATAAAGTTACAAAGTTGTAGAGAATTTAATTTTCAATGGAATGGACATAAAATTCGTATTTTTCTGATAAAATGACTATTTATTATGAATTATTGAAGTTTCAAAAATTAAATGTTTTTATTATGGGTGGGACCCACTTTTGTTTTTTTGTGAAAACATGTGCTGAATTAATTTTTCAAATGTGGTGGGTTTTCAAAGTAGGCATGCGTAGAAGAAGTAGAAAAAATATATTATTTTATTAATTTAGTCTCCTTTGGCGTTCTAGCATTTACCTATAAATAGGGTGCTTAGTTAGAATTGAAAATCACATCAGAAACAAGTTTTCTCTCTATATATTATCGAGCGTATTTTGTGAGTATTTAGATACTTTAAGAGTTGCTATTTAGTGCAAGTTTCCTTCAGCATCATATCCAATATTCCATTCAGAAATACTGTTCTTTTGAGGTAAGAGGTTTTATTTTCTTCGTAAATGATATTATTTCTTTCAATATCATTATATTGAAATATTGATATGAATTTTATTGTGGAATTTCTACCTTTTTGTGTTGGGGTTACTATTCACGTATACAACACTATTCACATATACGGCACTATTCGCGTATACGGTACTATTCACAAATATAACACTATTCACCGAAAAATGAAATTTTCTTTTCTTTGTCCTAGATGTCTATTATGGCTACTATCTTTGATTGTATCCATGTTTTGATCTTCATTCTTGAATTTTACTCCATTATGGCTTGTCGACGTAGGGATTTTTGAGTGTCCCTTTTCGTTACTTGTTCTTTGGTGTTCTCATGTTAATGTGAGATTTGTTTGAAAAAACAAGTGAAAAAGGTCCGACATGTATAATGTCAACGATTTGACTTTAAGAGTCGCCATTGGTTTATTTAATCGGTTGCACCAACGTTAAATCAAAAAGGTTTGCACATTGACCCGGTGATTTGATCTTGCTAAACGGATTACGTGAAACCGAGATTCATTTTGGGTCCGGGGGCTTGATTATGCGGAGGGAAGGTGTTAGGCACCCCCCGACATCCGTGTTACCACAGTGACCGTCACTTTTTAAAGAAACTGTTATATGAATGTGTGTGTGTGTGTGGATCAATGTGCAATTATTTGGAAGTAGTTTTGTACCTCGTTCGCACCTATATACATAGGGTTTGAATTTATAGAAAAATTCAGTTTTAAACAAGATATAGTAATGAAGTTTTATAAAAAGAGGTTTTTTAAACCCTGTGCTCAATAGTACTTGAGGCCTTTGATACTTCCATTTTATTATTAAATGTTCGGCTTGTTTGCTTTTATTTTTGAGATGCGAGGCATTCTAGAGAAAATAATATACAGCAGTGCCAAACTCTTCACAGGCATGATAGCCATCCAAGGAAATTTAAACACTGTAAAATAATATAAAAGCTGCTCACAGCTGAAAAATGTCCATCATGGGAACCGAATCTAGATTTAGTAGACTGAATCTGTGATCACATAATTCCTAGGCTCACATGATACTGCAGTTTGTATGGAAAGCGATGGCGCTTATATATATATAAAAGTCAGAAATATATATATACAGACTTGATCAACCACCACGAAGCAACTTCATAGGAGATCGAAAATGTAAATATATAAAAGCGGTAAATATATATATATATATATATGGACATAATCAACCACCACGGAGTAAACTCCTGTGGGACGAAATGTAAATAAAGTCAGTAGAAGCAATCAACCGCCACGAAGTAAACTCCAAGGCGAGACGAAATGTAAATAAAGTCAGTAAAAAGCAATCAATCATCACAAAGTAAACTCAGTGCGGAGATGAAATGTAAATAAAGTTTGAAAAGGCTACGGAGGAAACTCCGTGCCTAATGTAAATGTATATATATATATATATATATATATATATATATATATATATATATATATAATTGTTATGGACATATCCGATGAGCCCGATTCACATCCATCGTTTCTTATATATATATATATATATATATATATATATATATATATATATATATATATATATATATATATATATATATATATATATATATATATATATCTACACAAAAGCAGATAAATGCTCCTGCATCAAGATCTATACAAAAGCGTATAAACGCCTGCATCAAGTCTATTATATATATATATATATATATAAGCGAGTAAATGCACCGGATGTAAAATCCAGGCTCATCAGATATGTCTGACAACAATTTTATATATATATATATATATATATATATATATATATACAAAAGCAGATAAACGCTCCATACCGAAGTCTAGGCTCAATCGAGGCATAACTCGATAAGGTTAGTCCATATATGAAATATATACATATATAAGTATATATATATACAGACAGAAATGAAAACCACGGACCGAAGTCCGGAAAAACGCACACAACACGACTCTCAATGTGTATAATAATGTGTGCTAATATGAGAAGAAGAATTTATAAAATGTCAGAAGGCTTACAGTGGGCTGCCAAAGTAGACTTCTATAACTTTATATAGATAAACACTCAGCTCCCGCCGGATAAAAAGATAGCTATATGTGAGCTAACAGATGTTTATAGAAGAGGAAACACTCAATAGGGGTGTATACAGAGTAAAATGGACAGGGCTTCCTCGCCTTTTTCTCTCTTTTTCTCTCTCAAATGGCTGATCCCAAGGCTCATATTTATAGACTGGTGGCCACAGGTACACCTACGGCAGCCGCGGTTGTACCTGGGGCTGGTCGTGGTGCATCCGGGCCTCGCGGGTCCCATCGTCTCAAAGTACGTGCACTCATGCACTATAATGTCTGCTCGAACTTGCAAAACTTTAATCTGAGCATCCGAACGAGGTATATCTGACCTTCTTCGGACCGCTTGTGTCGAGAGTTACGCAATAACATGGATTAGAGGTTGTACGAAGTCTGGAAGAGGGGTCCATGTCTATGGTCTTCAAGCTTCAAATTCTATCCAAAGTACTGTCATGCATAATAGTTACTCGGGATTGTTACTCCTCGATTCTTGTGGGACATCGTTGGATGTATGTATGTATGAAGTGTTGAGATGACGCGCAAGTGTTGAAGGGGCAAGATGACATTTGACTCTTCACTAGGGTTATCACTGGTTTGAGCTGAAAGTAGACATTGCTCAGGGTTACATCTAAGATTGGACTACTTGTTTGTATGCCGCGATATCATCTTGTGAGAGAAAATGTTGAGGCTGTAAGATGACATTTCGACTCTTCACCGGGGTCATCGCCGTTTTAAGCTGAAAGCAGACGTTGCTCAGGGTTATATCTGAGAGTGGATTGCTTGTTGGTATGCCTCACTGTCATATGTGGGTGTGCTTGTCTGCCCGTTGTTAGATCCGGGTCTAAGGTATGAGTGCCTCAGCAAGAGGTCTGAGCTTGAAGCTGATCGCATGTATTGAAACAAGCATTTCCAGAGTTATCGCGCGGAACTGCAATGTCATCCCTTGGGGCTATCACTAAGGATGGAGTTGCTATTCCCAGTGTTGTTTCTGGGACTGGAACTGAGCGTCGCGGTGTTATCGCCGAGACAGAACTGTCCTCTCCGGTGTTGTTGCCGATCTTTTGATCTGCGTACCTCGGGGTTATCTCTGAGATTGGAAATGACATTCCCGATGTGTGTTCCGGGTTTGAGATGAAATTCTCGGTTTGTGTCCCGGGTAGGAACTAAACTTCGGATAGTATCCAAAATGGATGTAAGCTATTTTCCAGGGTTATCTCCGAAAGGCGAATCTGCCCTCCTGCAATGTTTGTAACAGGCATGCAAAAAATTTCGAGTGTCTACAGATGCCCCTCTTTATCATATTCATGCAATGAAAGGCATGGATAGGATAAAGAATCCTAGACACTTGAAATGCAAGAAAGATAAACATGATGCTATATGAAGCAACATGATGCAAATGTATGTAGCATGATTGCCAGGTAATCCTGTTGGGATGAAAATCAATGATGGCTTGGACATGCAATCCAAGTCTTTAAGGATGTTAACGTCGGGGCTATCACCAAAGTCTTGAATCCTAAACATTGGCTTATATTACATAGAGGTACCTCTTGTATGTAAGAGATCTATGGGGATAAAGCTTTGTCTGTTTGAGGATGTTTATAACATATTCCCTCATTCTATCAGAGTTATTGCCAACAGTTTTGTTGATGTCAGGGTTGCCCAACCTTCGTTGATGTGTGTATCACCGGATAGATCCCTGCTGGGTGCATTATCAAGGTTGCTTGACCTTCATTGATGTATGAGTCAATGGTCGCATTGCGTTGTAACCCCCACCGGGGATACGTGGATGAGTTGCTTCGATTTGTTTACTTTCCATCGGCTGACATGACGTCAAGGTTGCTTGACCTTCATTGATGTGTGTATCAATGGTTGCATTGCGTTGTAACCCCCACCGGGGATACGTGGATGTACGTTGTGACCCCCGTCGGGGATACTTGGATGAGTTGCTTTGATGGGTTTACTTGCCATCGGTTGACATGATGTCAAGGTTGCTTGACCTTCATTGATGTGTGTATCAATGGTTGCATTACGTTGTAACCCCTGCCGGGGATACGTGGATGTACGTTGTGACCCCCGTCGGGGATACTTGGATGCTTGAAAGATGTGCGTTGTGACCCCCGCCGGGGATATTTCATCAGTTGATAACTTTGGCATTGTAACCCCCACCGGGGAGGTTTGATATTTTGTGGTTTTACATTGTAACCCCCTCCGGGGATGTTTAGGGTTGTGACCCTGTAAATGACGGCATCAGACCTTTGTGGGTTATTACCGAGCATGATCTGTGAAAGCTGAGCTCATTGGTATAATATATCTTGCATTCAGGCGAATACCATTGAGACGACGGGAGTTTAACTCTGACCGACAAGAAACCAGGATTTCTGGCTATTCTACTCAATCGCGTAGCACTTTTATTCCTGATTTGGCCTTTTCAGCTTGTGAGACCTCCTTTGAAACTCTAACTGAAATGAGCTAGAGGTGTGGGACCCATGTAGAAGTGCCGCAGTACACCTCCACAGAGGCAGCAGTGAGCTCATGACCAATCGTCTTTATGTATAAAGCGAATGGTTGCATTCATAAGTCATTTTCAAGTTGCGCAGCGAAGGAAATCTGAGAGCTTTTCTTCAGATTTGCTGAGTTTGGGCAACTTTCTGCATATTCTGCCTCCATACAAGCGTTCTTCATTGTCCTGGTAACGTATGCATGTATTTTTTTCCAGTTTCTATCCGTTGGAAAATGACTTTTCACATGAAATGCATTTAGACACATAGTAGTGAATATGCATGCTGATATGACTTGATAAAAAATATTCAGCATAGCAAATGTTAATATTAAACCATGCTGAACATAATGATGTGAAAAAATTTGACTTTTGAAATAGTCAAATTGGCACCTTTTACTGTCATTTCTTATCCTATCTGAGGACAAATGAGTAAAGGTAGAAAAGCAAAATAATCCTGGTAATTAGACTACACTTACGGATTTTTTTACTGTGATGTGATTAATGCATGTAGGATGTATATGACTGTGTATAGGTTTGCTACTGAATGGCCACCTAGTCATGCCTATGTGCATGTGGATAGTCCCATTTACAAAGGGGGCTATGGAAAAAATTTCCCAAAATTTAGGTATTGGGTAGTCATGCATTTTTAACTCTACTGTGGATGTATGTTAAAACAATGCATTTTGAAAAGCTCTAGGTAATAATTTACCACACCCTTTCTGAGGTGATTTGTAGACTTGTTGTCCAGATATTATGGATCCGGATCAGTCGAGCAGTTCCCGCAGGACCACTTCTGGTGTACGAAGGAGAGCTTGAAGAGCCTCAACGCGTTACATCACTGACCTGTAAATTCGCTTTAGTGGAGGCGGTGATACGTCCTATTCGGGTTGAAATGCCGAATGTTGAAGAGGAGGAGGAGGATGTACCGATCGAGGTTCCTGCTCCTCACAGACGTGTTCCCCATGTAGGGAATTTCCGTGTATTCAAGTGGCGAACCCGGATCTTCCGGGTGACTTGATAAGCATCCTTCAAAGATACCCGCACGCAAACGAGGTATGAAGTTAGATCTTTAATCTTCCTTATTTCCTATTGATGAAGAGTCAAGGATTCTAATGTTGATCTGCATTTGATGTAGGTTCCCGGCTTCACACAGTCTCGAGAGAACTGGTTTAGCATCCACTCTATGTATCAGGCTTTGCATGATGACTATAGAGCGATCGTCCATGGCTGGGGATTTGGGATGTTCTTCTCCATTCTACCCCGTCGCTGTCCCTGGGGTTACTTCAGGGCATTATCTGAGCGGTGGTTTCACCAGACTCAGTCACTCCATTTACTGGACTGTGAGGTGATGATGACGCCGATGGATTGGTAGTTTATCACAGGTTTGGAGTTTGGAGGGGCGCCGGTGCCTTGCACGGCGTATATCACCCCTACTACCGTCAGATCCTTGTTGGGAGTTCCGGCGGAGGGGCTCAAGGGCAGGACTGTTCGTACGGGTCCTCTGAGCGTAGATGCTATGAGCGGACTGTTGAGTGAGCCCATACCCGATTATGTGAGAGTCAGGGATCACATTCTTCGGCGATTGTTCCTGATGATAATTAGGGGCTGCTTCGTAGTAGATAATTCCTCTACGGTGTCCTTCACTTTGATCAGCGCCACTAGACACGCACTACAAGAAAACTGGCTAATTCCGACGAAAATATCCTCGATAGATTAAATTCGGTCGAAATTGGATTACTTCCGAGGGAATAATACGTCAAATATAAGTCCCTCGAAAATAACATAATTCTGACGAAATTCAGTCGAACATAGACCTCTCCAGTTGGCGCCAAAATTCGTGCCAGCGTGGAAAGTAATTTCGACGAACAAACATTAATTTCGAGGGATATTTCGTCGAAGTTAAGTTATGTCTGAGGGACTTATGACCGACGGCCATTCCTTCAGAGATAACAAATATAAACTTTTCAGCTTCTGCCTTTTTATTTCAGACGCTCTCATTCATATCTCTCTCTCAGTCTCTCACTCTCCTTCCCTCTCTCATCCCCCCTGCCCCCACCCATCCGGTCACCGATCCCCCCTCCCCCTGCCACCGTTCCCCCCCACTGCGCCTCCCCGACCCCAGGTCTCCCCACTCAGCTGTGGTACCCCACTCCTCCCCGGTCCCCCACACCGCCTCAAAGACTTCATCTCTCCCCCATCCCCACCCCACTGCCCCACGATACCCCACCCACCCCAGTGCACCCCCAATCCTCTCATCTTCCCACATTGCCCGATCACATGGCCACCATCGCCAATTTTTTACCATTCACATACCACTCGCCTCTGCCTCACCACCAACGAATCTACCACTAGTAGTTTTCAGCTCCTCCTTTCTCTTCCTCGTTTCTCCTCCTTTAATTCAAGGTAAGAAATCCTAAATGATGATTTGAGATTATTAAATATAGTTTTGGAGTTGTTAATTCATGCTGTAAACTGTTTTGCAAATTGGGATAATTATTTAACTTCAATTCTGCAAGTTGTTGCATATATGTTGCTGAAATTTTGATTTATTTGTGCAATTACAGTGTTTGGATCATAACATATATGTGATTTATTTGTGCAATTATAGTGTTTGGATCATAACATGTATGTGTATGTCAGTGTATAAGAATATGATATTTGATATTTCCCACGGAATTCCCAAGGGAATATCTGTCAGAAATCTGCAATTGAAAATTTTATGGGCCCTACAAATATATTTATGTATTATTTAATTAATTTAATATAAAATGAAATAAATTTAATTTAATTTAGTTTATTAGACAAAATAAATGTTTAAAATTATTTAATATAATATAATATAAAATAAAAAATAATAATAAAATAAATTGAATAAAATAAATCAAATTTAATTTAATTTAATAATTTTTTTTAAAAAAAATATAATATAAAATAAATTATTTTATATTAAATTTAATTAAATTAAATAAAATTTTAAAATTATAAAAATTTACAAGTGAAGTTTAAAAATAAGATAATATAATATACTATAATATAAAATTTAAAATTAGATAATATAATATTTATTAATTAAAATATTAAACTAATAAAAGAAAATATAATAATAAAATTAAATAAATTTTAAAAATTAGATAATATAATATAATACAAAATAAAATAAAATAAAATAAATAAAATAATGTAATTAAATTAAATTGAATAAAATAAAACAAATTACATTTAATTTAATAAATAAATTAAATTTAATAAAAATATTTAAAAAATTAAAAAAATGTAATAAAATAAAATAAATTTAATTTAAGTACCATTAATTAAATTAAATTAAATTTAAAATAAAATAAAATACAATAATAAATACAATTAAATTTTATAAAATAAAATAATTTAATAGTAGTCTTCATATATATTCCAAATAACAATTCTCAGAAACTAAGTAGCACACAGTTAGTTTTTCGTTGGCAAAATAAACTAAGTAGCATTTGCTTAGTTTGCCACAATTTTCAATAAACTCAATAATTAAGTATTATATATATATATATATATATATATATATATATATATATATATATATATATATATATATATATGTACTATAATATGAAACTTAGAAACCCGTTTGACAAGTAAGAGTGAATGTCGAACAGTAGTCCCTATAGATTCCAAATAACATTTTTCATAAACTAAGTACCACTTACTTAGTTTATTATCATTGGCAAAATAAACTAAGTAGCATTTGCTTAGTTTGCCATAATTTTCAATATATGAATGCAATAATACTCTCTCTGCATATATGTACTCTTTCTTGTATGCAGGTTTCGACATAGCAGTTGCAAATAATAGTACTCAACCGGTTCCTCGGCAACAATTAAAAAAAAAGGGGTCGTAGTTCCTGTTTGTGTCCTATACTCGAATAATAAAGGTAATTGAATTACTGCAGACATTCCTCACTATTCCATCATAATAGATGGCAACATCCTAAGGTGCCGAAGAAGTTGTTGAACAAAGTTCTAGGTTAAGCAACCCTCTAAATGAGAGAACGATCACTTCTCTCATAGGATTGAATCATCTCCCCATATGGGTCCAATCCATGATATAAACAACTTCTCACCACTCCGAATTCCTCAGATGGGTAGTTCTCACAGAATGTCTCACCTCTTGTATGAGAACTATCCATTTGAAGAATCCGGAGTGGTGAGAAGCTGTCTATATCATGGATTGGACCCATATGGGGAGATGATTCATTCCTAGCAAAGAAGTGATCGTTCGTTCATCTAGAGGGTTGCTTAAGCTGAAACTTTGTTCAATAGCTTAATGGAACTCCTTCGAGATGTTGTCATCTATTATGATGGAACAGTGAGGAATGTTTTCAGTAATTGAATTAACTTTATTATTCGAGTATAGGACACAACATGAACTACAACCCTTTTTTTTTCTTGGTTGCCGACTCAAGTAGAGATTCCACATAACAATTCTCATAATTAAACTAAGTAGCATTTGCTTAGTTTGCCACAAGTTTCAATAAACTAAGTAGCATTTTCAATTATATATGTGCTATACTTTGAAACTTAGAAACCCGTTTGACATACACTCAGTAGGGGTGAATGTCGAACAGTCCCCAGTTTGGGACTATTATTGGATGTTATGTCTCTCACTTAGGCCGGTGCAAATACGAAACGGTACATTTGTTATTATTTTGAGGATTAATCGACTGTTATCTCTTTATGTTCTCCGCGTGCATACTTAGATTAAGTTATCTTAGTCTATTTTGTGTGCTTGGAGACCATGGGAAGGTGCTGCCAAACTTTTCTTAAAACTTATGAAATGTACTCAACGTGTTTGCACTAGTAACGAGACACATCCAATAATGGGATAGAAGCCTTACCCTTGTCCTGTAGAGATACTAGATAAATCTAATTCACGCGTGAATATCCAAATTAACTTAATGCATACTTCTGTGTAGTTAAAAATGCCAGCAGACCAGAGTTGGGTGTACTGTAGGATACCTAGTGATGGGAGGGGATTAGTCTTAGCTTATCGTGTTGGGGTTTTAGATTTCTTGAACAAAGCACTAGAACATACGGATGATCCGAATAGGAAGATGTGATGGCCGTGTGTCAAGTGTAAAAATCTGATTTGGAAGAAAGTCGACGAGATTAAATTCGACTTATTTTCTCGTGGATTTGTGGATGGGTACTTCGTATGGACTCATCACGGGGAATCAGAAGTGATTGAAAATATTATGGAACAACAAATTCCACGGGATTCATACGTCGAACACTATGATCCAGTTGAGATGTTGGTCGATACTTATGGCCCTACTACTATTGGTATCAATGAATATGAACCTTCTTCAAGCGGTCTTGAAGCAAGTGCCAAATGATACGATTCTTTGCCTTTTACCGATTCTTATCTCAATCTGGGGGCGATTAGATCCGGAAATGATACGGACACCAAGCTTTCGCAGTATGTGAAGCTCTTACACTTCAAGAATGAGCACGATCAGTAGTGAGAGAGAGTTTTCAACGATTTGCTCGCTATAATTGGGCCAGTTCTTACCCAAGGATCATACTCTTCCTGCGAATTATTACGAAGTGAAGAAGATGGTCAAGGGATTAAATATGGGGTATTAGAAAATCGATGCTTGTGGCGCTGGATTGCATGTTATACTATGGGGAGGACGTAGATAAGGGACGATTAGATATATGCAACGATTATCGCGCTACAAGGTTACAAAACGTGGGGGAAGGAGAAAGCAGTTCCTAGGAAAATCTTACGATACTTTCCACTTGGCACCGAGACTTCACTGGCTATTCATGTCATCTCATACTACTCAACATATGAGTTGGCATTGAACAAGGATGTCGTGCACAGTCACCGACTCACCCGGTAGGATGGAGATGAATGGAAGAGATTTGATGTAAATTATCCTGAGTTTGCAGAAGAAGTTAGGAAAGTTAGGCTTGGCATGGCTACTGATGGATTTTTCCCTTTTAATAATTTTAGCCAGCCGTACTCACTTTGGCCAGTCATTATGGTCGCTTATAATCTTCCACCGGCAATGTGCATGAGGGATCCGTATTTGTTTTTGACTTTACTCATTTTGGGGGATAAAAGTCCTACAAAAGACCTTAATGTGTACCTTCGACCGTTAGTGGATGAACTAAAGATGTTATGGGAGACAGGGGTTTAGACGTATGATAAATCGATATGCAAAAATTTTGTGATGAAGGAAGCCTGTTATGGACTATCACCGACTTTTCTACTTCTTGGGATGGTTAGTGGTTGGTCAACTCACGGAAGTCATCATGTCCGGTGTGTATGGGGATGTGCAAGGCAACCAACATTCGGAGATGGGTGGAAATGTAGTTTCTTTGAACTGCTTTCAGTATATTCTTGCCTCTTGATCACAATTACGAGAAAGATGTCCGCATTCCAACGAAAGATAGAGAAGAAGGGGGTTGGTGGTCACTGTCCAGGCGTTGAGGTCTTAAATTTGGTTGAATCAACTTGATTTTCCTTTGTTGGGGAAGGAACACAGTAAATTGAGAGCAGCCGGGTATGAGAAGACTCATAATTGGACACACTTGCCTATATGGTTTGAGTTGCCGTATTGGGGCACACTTTCAGTTCGTCATTGTATAGATGTCATGCATACCGAGAAGAATGTTTTTGAGAACTTGTTTTACACCGTGTTAGATGCGAGTGGTAAAACTAAAGACAATGACAATGCTCGAAGAGATTTGGAGGCATTGAACATTAGGCCAGAATTGTGGCTTCGCCCTAACTCTACGAAACCTAAAGCTCTATTTTGTCTTACTAAGCAACAAGTTGAAGACATCTATAAGTGGGTTAGTGGGTTGAAGTTCCCAGATGGATATGCGTCGAACATAACATGTTGTTGTAAGGTTGAGCAATTGAAAATTTTTGGATTCAAGAGTCACGATTGTCATGTATTCATGCAGAAGTTGATTCCAATTGCATTTCGTGAGATGTTACCCAGAAAAGTTCTGGATGCAGTGACCGAACTGTCAAATTTCTTTCGAGATATTTGCTCAACTATAATTAAGTATAGTGATGTCGAGCAGATGGAGAAGAATATTGTTCTTACCATGTGCAAGCTTGAAATGATCTTCCCTACAAGATTTTTTGACTCGATTGAACATCTGCTTATTCATCTGCCGTATGAACTCAAACTTGGAGGACCGGTGCAATATCGGTGGATGTATCCTTTTGAGAGGTAATATATAAACTGTTAATTGCTATATCCTGCTCATATTAATAATACTTCAATTTATCGCATGTATATGTGCCGATTAAAACAAAATGTCAAGAACAAAGCTCGTGTAGAGGGTTCTATTGCTGAACGATATACTGAGGAAGAGCTTGTCAACTTCTGCTTATTGTATTTTGACGATGTTGTCTCAACGAAGCACAACCGTTTAGGAAGGAATGAGGTTGTTGGTCCAATGACTGATCATGTTGATGATGAGTTAGCTGTATTCACATATCCGACTAAACCATTTGGCCCTGAGATGCTGACTTACTTAAGCGACAAAGAGTTAAAGATTTTATCTACATACGTGCTTTTAAATATGCCCAAAGTATCATCATACATCACGTAAGTCTAAGCTTATTTGCTGCATTTAGTCATCCCTATATATGTTAAAGACATTTTACTAATATCGCAGTTCATTCGAAGAGTAAGCATATGCTTCTAACCCAACTTTTACTGCAGCAGAATTGGAAACATTCACTAATTATAATTTCCAACAGTGGTTTAAGAAAAGGGTTGAAGCGGAGAATAATTCTGAGCGTTTTATAGATGTCATCCGAGGACCTTACAAAGTTATTAGTTCTTTTCCTGGTTGCATCGTGAATGGGTACAGATTTAGAGTCGATGACTTGCATGAACTCACATTAGTCAATTTTGGGGTTGTGGTGTTAGGAAGCTGCTACCAAGATTCTGAGTCCAATTACTATGGTCGTTTACATGATGTAGTTGTGCTCAATTATCACGGCAGCAAAAAGGTAGTTACATTTAAGTGTAGCTGGTTTGATACTGAAAAGGGGTTTAAAGTTGATCGTAATAGAATCACAACCGTGGATATCAAGTCGGTGATAAAGTCTGATGACGTGTACGTGTTAGCAAGTCAAGTGACTCAAGTGTATTATGCTCCTAATGTCATAAATACTTGAAGCCCCTGGTACACAGTAGTCACTACTAAAACATGTTCATTTAATGCTGATAACATGTTTGGTATGGATGAGGCGTTGCAAGAAGATGTGAGAAACCTATTGGCCATAGTGTTCCATGCTGAAGATGTGGTGAGTACTGATGTCATTGACGTACCTAACAATGAGGATGTCGAGGCCAACGTACACATGAATGATTATGTAGTCGTTGAGGATGATAACGATAATGAAACTGATCTTGAAACTGAGGATGAGGAAGATACCGAATCCGAGAATGATATACACGTTGATTCTGATGGGTTTGATGACGTGCGTAATTGAAAATGAGCATTTATATTAGTACTTACCTCATATTGTTAAACCTTACATATTCATAATCTACCAATTTTGTTATTGCAGTAGGATATTCATGGCTAGACATAGCGGTGGAGGTCGCCGAGGTGGTGGGCGATCCGGTACTAGAGACGGTAGCCACGATGGAGGCTCTTCTTCAGGCGCGAGTAAGTTATCTTAACTGGGATATATTTAAATATATCTCAGGCTGCATTAATTACAATGATTATTGAAGTACTATGTTAAATACAATTATTACAGATGCACCTCGTCGATGACACCGAGGGACGAACCTTGGTATCTTTGGTCGTCCGCCGGCAGTGCCACTTACAGTACCGGTGGATGTCGTTTCTCAGTAGTAAGTGGTAATATATTCGTACTATTTCTATCAGTTATTTCAAAACACAATTCACATAACACATATTGTTATACTTTTTCTGTAGTATACTAGACTCGGTGGCTAAGCATACCCTACACGTGATTTATTTGACGCATCTCCCGAGAGGGTGTATGCGGTTCAGTCAGTATGTGCGGTACGATGCCACTTTTATGCAGACCGTCTTGCGGGAGTTCCACGTAAGTTAAGCATATTATCACTACATAGTTGTATTGGGATGACGAAATCAATTGTTCTTAATTTTAAATAATTTTTTGTTATAGGTTTATTATCGATTTGACCCGAGCATCTCTCAGTCAGCTGGCGATGCTGTGATTGAGCATCACGTCGCTGCGAATTACTCTGGATGGCTGTATGAGATGCGATAGAAGGCAGCCTGGGCAGTTGTGGACCAGCTCGGGACCACCATCAGAGATCATCAGCCCCGCATAGTCTCCGATTTAGCCTAGGAGGCTATGTATGCGCACTGGGAGGCTGATGACTTCAAGAAAAAGTCCGAGCAGGCGAAGAAGAACTGTGGTCAGCTTTGGATAGTACACACCACTGGTTCTCAGTCGTTCGAGGAGGCTAAGACGGTAAGTGCGTTGTATTTAGTTATTTATGTGTCAAGTTCTCACACAAATACTTAAGACCTGTTTTATGAATGTTTGTATTAGGCATTTGGGAGGACCTTGGGCCGAGATCCTACCATACTAGAGTTTTGGGATCGAGCCCACACGCCCAAGGACGAGCGTGCTTTGTCTCAGGCAGCTTTAGCTATACGGGTAAAACTCATCTTACTATTTAGCTTTTAATAATATTCAATTGTAAATAAAATGATATAATTAACATACGATATCTGATTATACATTACAGGATCGATTTGAAAGCTTGGACGAGCGTATAGTCGAATGGTTTTGAGACTATTAGGAGGGGTTCTGAGCCGTTAGATTCCGCCACCCCTCTTCCTGATATTATATTAGATTGGGATGAGGAGCTGAGACTATGGGTCGCGTCTCAAGATCCCCCCACTAGCAGTACCGGCAGATATCGAGTGTTGGGTCTGCCGAGGATACCCGCATATACACTTCTCGTAGGTAATATATTTTTATGTTTCACGAAATTATCTGAATTTATCACATTATATAAATTATTATTAGTAATCAAATTTGTATCTCTTTATAGGCTCCAGCCAGTAGCGTTTGAGAGCACATGTCAGACCATCTCATACGGGCGCTGGCTTGGATGACGATATCTTCCGGCGGCTAATAGGGGCCATGTCGGCTAGGTTCCATACCGATCCGGTCTTTCGGCGTTAGCAGTTGCCTTCCAGTTCTCGTCTTCACCATATTGCTTAGGATATTATAGTAGGGGCCTCTGCAGAGAGTACGGGATACGCTTGGAGCGCCGAGATGCTCCGGATGGTGATTACCCTTTTGGAGGAGGCTTTTCGTCTGCCCCCACCTGCTCAGGTATTCTTATTGTTTATGTTTTTCAATTAAGGCTAGTTTTTTAATTCTCTCTCTCTCACACACACACACACACACACACATCTATATATATATATATATATATATATATATATATATATATATATATATATATATACGGACTAATGATTTATAATTCTTATCTATCAACAGGGTGGCGATGGCGAGCATGCTGGCGATGATGAGCAGGAGCACGAGGCTGATTTACATACACCAGAGAAGCGTCATTCATCTTCGCCCGATGATACTTTTACTAGTTTATAGTTCATTTGTATATATTCATGTTATTGTAGAACTCTTGTATATATTGTATTGTCTAATTGTGTTTGTACAACTATTATAAATTATATTGTTTAACATTTATGGAACATTAGCTTATATTTGTAATTGGTTAGCTTATAATACGTTTTGGTGGATATTTGAATGTGAATGTGAATGATAATGAGTTGAAGATTACGTTTTAGTGCTACGTTGCATATTTGAATGTGCGTACGAGTTTATATTCTTCATGTATTGGGTTGTGACAAATTCTGGTACATTAATGGGTTTAAACACACGAAACCGAACTTTTAAAATCAGATTAAAAAAAAGTTATTTTCGATTTTATAGGGTATTTATGCGGAACTTCCCTCGGAGAAAACAAATAATCAATTTTTAATAAATACCAAAATATTCTAATTTCAGTCGTAAATACTCTATCTTCGACGGAACATATCCGTTGTAAATAATCTATATCCGACGCAAATTCCGTCGAACTTAATAAATAGACATTTTTTATAAATATTGGGTGTTTTTAATTTTTATTCGGAAATTCGGAAATAAGATAACTCCGAGGGAATAATTTCGTCGGGAATAGGGCCTATTTTACCGACGAAAAGTTTCGTCCTATATATTATGTCAAAAATAGTTAATGTTCGACAACAATCCGTCGGAGATACTTTCGTCGAAGATAAGTAATATTCGACATAATTTTTGACGGAACTTATTTTTGACGCGCTTATTTATGACTGAATTTCGGACGAATATTTTCGTCGAAAATAGTTTATGGTCGACGAAATAGGATTAGGTCAGATAGAATATTCCGTCGGAATAATGTTTTTTTCTTGTATTGACGTGGACCGTATAGGAGAGTATGATTGGGGTTCCTACACCTTTGCCTACTTCCTCAGGGGAATGCATATGCGATCGCAGGGCTTGACCGAGGCGTGGTTAGGATTCTAGCCGTTTCTGCTGGTGAGTGTTTCTCTTGTCTTTTCCCGTGTACAGGTTAAGAGTGTTGACTGACAACAGATGTTGCCTATGAGAGGCTTCTATGTTTGCGTCCTGTAAGCGTGTTAGGTTTAGACACCTATCCACGAGGACGAAGATGGCATCATTCCATACTGGCGGAGGTCCCTGTTGCTAAGGGTTTCACTCATTTTCGCCTACAGCTAGAGTTGTTGACAACCGATGTCATCACATGGGTTCCCTACTCTAGAGAGCATTTGGGAGTTGGATTTGAGGATGGGTACCCGACTGGAGTAGAGTACGTCATTTTCACCCGCAGGATTCCTCTCTTTACAGATGGAGGATGGGAGCTCTATTTAGGAGAGTGTGCTATCAGGAGCACTACAGGAGAGATACGTATGCCGATATTGCCTCCTGCCAAGCATTATTGGCCTATTTTGCAGTCACCCGTTATTGACATTCCATTGTTGGGGATTGAAGGTTTTACATTGTCAGAGGGCCCCTGGTCTCAGGAGATGTTCCAGCATTGGTGGATCCCTCATATTATTGGAGCTCAGACCCGCGCAACGCAGTTCATCGGGGATATGGTTCCAAGATCCGTGATGATGACGGATTGGTTAGCCTGTATCAGAGATCTGATTCATGTGACACAGATTAACAGATTGACCCGGCAGCTGAACCAGACACATCTTTTCATTCGATATTTGGGCATAGATCCTTCAGAGGTAGATACTTTTGATCCTTCCAGCTCTGGCGCTGGCCCCTCTGGTGACCCATATGGGTTTGCCAGTGCAGATCCTCCCTTGTATTGGCCTGGCATCCATGTAGATAGAGATCCAGTGACTCAGGAGGAGTTACATCAGGTGGACAGTATCGATGATGTAGACATCGACAATGTTGAATTTTTCTGATGTATTTCCCGTTATCTCTTTTGACAGGCCTCTGTTAGCTGCTGGGTAGCTTCGCCCTATTCTCGCTATATGTTTTAATAGGCCTCTGTTGGATGTTCGGTAGCTTCGCCCCATTTCCCTGTATTTTAGCTGTACAAAGATGTATTATATGATGATATACTTAGGAATGTATGTACAATTTTCCATTCCCTATATCATATTGCCATCTATTGTATCATGCATGTTACTAGTATGCATATATATATATATATATATATATATATATATATATATGTCTAGAGATATTCAGCATTGACCTCTGGATGGTCTTATGACACGGCTGTCTGAGATGTCTTCTTCGACGATTAGTCAGTATTGATCATACCCCACCATTTTGGTGGTATCTGTATCGCGCCATGGTATGATAGTATATCACCATCAGACATGGTGATCGTAGATGATTTTCTGCAGCATACTATGACCCTGTTGTTGTTTCAGGTTCCCACAGGATTTGTAGAGGGTATGCTAGAGCATTGGGCGCCGAATAGACGGGTATTCCGATTCGGGACCCATGAGTTGACTCCTACTTTGGAGGAGTATGCATGGTTGACGATGTTACTGCTGGATAGACCTTGCGTGCATATGGCTATCGGAGACATGAGCAGACAGTTCATGACCCTCACCGGATTGAGGCGTAGAGTGGTCCAGGACGAGATTACATCCGGCCACGTCATATCCCAGCGTTGTTTGTATGACAGATTTGACTCTGAGGATAGTTATGCACGGCATTCTGGGAATTTCACCACACCAGAGGATCATTGGCGTTCAGCTAGAGTGGATGTACTGCTTTTGTGCGTATTGACAGTTCAGCTAGATATCGTCGTCATTATGTCAGTGAGAGCTCTCAAGGAGGGTCATACCATTATTCTAATGATCATTGCAGAGACTTTGAGGTCAGCTACATACTGCTGCACTTATCTGGCATGAGTGTTCACAGGTAGATCGGTCATGCTGTATGTGTTGTTTACGTCACACTTGAGACCGATTCGCACATTTAGACGGTAGGGGTTTTGTTTCACCCATGATATAGCCATGTCGTACTCCGTTCAGCCTGCGGAGTGTACAGATGCTGCATCATAGTCATCTTTTTTGGCAGGGACTAGAGACCTGTTTAATATATTATCGTGTTCAAGGCTTAGCTCACCCTACAGCTTCATTACTCATGCTCTGGGCATGGATTATCTCCCTCTGGCTGGATTGAGGGGCATGATTACTTACCACCCACTGGCCGTGATGTGTCAATTTGACCAGTTTTAGGATTTTCATCCTTTTGAGAGGGCAGTGAGTCAGCGCTTCGCTTCACACCGTTTATCAGTGGAGGACAGATCCAGGTTGTATGCATGTTGGGATCGTGAGAAATGGGCCGATTTTTCTGCTACCATCCGGGGTTGTTCTCTGAGTATTCCGCATGGATGGAGATAGAGACTGCATCGACTGCGGTAGTATCCATAGTGCAGGGGATTGATTCCGATGATGAGGAGCCTATAGAGGAGGCTGACATTCCCATCGATGACTTGACTACTGGGATGCCAGCATTTGTGATGGATTCTCCCACCCCGAGTGCCACTGTTACTCAGTATTTGGCACAGCATTTGGAGCAGAGCTTACATCTGATGACCTATGATAGAGATCAGGCTAGGGCCACGATGTTGATAGCCTCTGATGGGAGAGACGCCGCTCTGTTAGAGAGGGATGAGGCTAGATCAGCCAGGGATGCATTGATTGTGGAGCGGGATTCCGCCTTATCTGCTAGGGATATGGCCATTGAAGATAGTACTTCAGTTAGATCCCAGAAGACTGTCAGTCTTGCCGACATGAGTGCTTACATTGATGAGCATTGTGCCACCATGCAGTTAGCCTCTGATCTGCTAGCTCATGTAGATAACCTTGGGCAGGAGCTTGCAGTGCTACCTCCGTCTTTAGAGAGGGATGCTATGTTAGATCTGATAGTCCGCATACACACAGATCTGTAGATAGCTTTGGATTTTCCTGCATAGACTAGCTTAGCCATTTTATCATGTACAACACATATGTATATATCGAACAGTATTATGTATGGCAGGGAAATATATTTTGATTCACTTCCCTTTTAGTTATGCCTTGATACTTGCTTGATATTTGCCTGTTTCTTCAAGGCCTTGTGATCTTGATGCATTCTGAACTTATCCTTGATAGATGGACATTGAGACGTCGCAAGATCTCTCAGAATGGATCATTGATTTCTGTATATCCCTACCATCTTTGGTGTCTTGAGACTGGTATCTGTATGGAAAAATGGAGAGGAGGGTGGTTTCTTCCTCTTAGAGATTGACCGCACCACAGATGGTCGCCAGTACTTCTATTTGTGAGAAGCCTAGTTAATTCCATCTCTTATGGGTTGGTATTGCTCTTTGAGGCGCGATCGCAACTTAGATGGTCATCGAATCTTCTATTTGTTAGAGGAGGTTGGGTAATTCCATCCCTTTGATCTCAAACCCGATGAAATGTGGTGAATTAAAGGTTGATCCCGATCTTAGTGTGACAAGAATTTTTGTTCTGGTAGGGGTTAGATGAACCATAAATGGTCGCCTCGTACTCTATTGAAGAGAGATCAAGTCTGCGTGAGTTCAACACGTGTAAGAGGTTCAACGTGAATGTGAAAGGCAGATAGGTGTAGAAATGTCTTTGTTGTTTTCTTTGTGAAGAAAAGGGCAGAAATGTTTTTGTTGTTGTTTTTTTTGTTGCGACCGGGCCATATAGCATATGGTTGCCTACGTACTCCTATTGAAGAGGAGATCAGGTCGACGTAGTTCGCCTCTCACGAATTAATCACGAGATGAAGAGAAACGTGAATCCCATGTGTAGGCTATATCTGCGGGGAGAAGAAAGTTTGATCCCATAATGGGGACAAACTGCAGGTGTGTAAAAAGTTTGATCCCGTCTTCAGGACAAACTGCAAGCGTAGAAAAAGTTTGATCCCGTCTTCAGGATAAACTGCAGTGAAAAAGTTTAATCCGTCTTGGGATAAATCTGCAGATGTGAAAGGTTCAATCCGTCTTGGGATAACCAAAATTGTGAAAGGTTTGAATCGAGATAAAACCAGGCTGCTGGCTTGAAGTGTATGTTTCCCTGAGGGGCAGAAGAGTATATAAAAAAGAGAGGGTTCAAAACCGAAATGACTGGTGATTTTATGACCAAAACCAGGATGTTTGTTTGATGGTAACTTCAGAAATAGTACCGTTTCACGGTGTCCGAGTTGATAAGTTTTGGAAATTCATCGCCATCCATTTCCTGCAATTTGAGAGCACCTCTTGTCAATACCTCCTTGACAACAAATGGGCCTTCCCAATTAGGAGCAAATTTTCCATTAGATTGATCTTGGTTGTCAATGATCTTCTTTAAAACCAAGTCATGTTGTTTGAACTGCCGCAGTTAGACTTTTCTGTTGTAGGATCGTGCGATCCTTTGTTGATATAACTGACAATGGAAGATAGCCACGGTTCGCCTTTCGTCTATTAGAGACAATTGGTGATACCTGTCTTGTACCCATTGGTCTTCACTCAACTGAGCATCCTTCAATACTCTGAGGGATTCCATTTCCACCTCTATGGGGAGCACTGCTTCCATCCCATAGGCAAATGACTAGGGGGTTGCCCTAGTGGAAGTTCGCATGGAAGTTCTATAGGCTAATAAAGTCAGAGGCAAGAGGTCAGGCCATCCTTTGTGATTGGTGAACATTTTTTGCATGATCTTTTTGATGTTTTTATTAGCCGCTTCAACAACACCATTCATCTTTGGACGGTAGATGACAGAGTTGAGGTGTTTGATGTGGAATTTTTTGCATAACTCCTCCATCATTTTGTTGTTGAGGTTCTTAGCATTGTCTGACACAATGACCTCTGGTTGTCCATATCGACAGATAACATTGTTTTTGATGAAAGAAATGATAACTTCTTTAGTAACCCTGGGAAAGGAGGCTGCTTCTACCCATTTGGTGAAGTAGTCGATCATGGTGAATATGAATCGATGTCCATTACTCGCTTTGGGCTCGATGGGCCCGATCACGTCCATTCCCCACATTGAGAAGGGCCATGGCGAACTCATATTGTGGAGTTCCCTTGGAGGGGCATGGATAACATTCCTATGAATCTGGCATTGATAGCACTTCTTGACGTGATCATCACAGTCAGCTTTGAGTGTAAGCCAATAATGCCCTGTCTTAAGGATCTTCTTGACAAGTAGGGGTCCGCTCATGTGAGGGTCACATACTCCACCATAGATCTCATCCATGAGTCTCTGAGCTTGGTCTTTATCTAGACATCTAAGGAGACCTAATCTAGCATCTCTTTTGTAGAGTGCATCTCCGCTCAGGTAGAATTTCATAGCAAGTCGATGAATCCGCCTCTTCTCAGTTAGGCTCGCCTCAGCGGGTGTAGATCCATCTCGTAGATACTCCTTGATGCATTGATACCAAGGGTTATGGACGGGAGGTAGTTCATCCGATACTTCTCCGACATAATTCCCATAGACTGGGGCTTTTTTCAGAGCAAACGTGATGTTTGGCATGTTTTCCTTGTCAGGTATGTAAACCAAGGATGCCAACGTTGCTAATGCATCTGCAAAATCATTTCTATTACGAGGAATGTGTAGAAAGGAGATTTCTTCGAACTCCAAAGCCATCTCAGAAACTTGCTTGATGGTAAAATGAGAAAATGTAAATATTTGGTTTGATAGATTCCTGTGGATTGTCTGATTACCAATTAAAAATCCCCAAAGATAGTTAACCGCCTGATGCCCATTGAACGGGCAAGTTTTAGCCCCATGATGTAGCCTTCATACTCACCGTGTTGTGGTCTTGCGACAAACCGCAATTTGACTGAGAACGAGATACTTCTCCCCGTCACCGGGATATTAGAATGACTCCACTCGAGCCTTCTACCTTAACAGCTCCATTAAAATACATTTCCCATGTACGGCCTGTATCGTATTGATGTTGCAATTGAATCACATCATTACCCCTCATCGGGGAAGTATGTTTCAAGGGTTTGTAGTCCCTGCGGTGCGGCGGCCGGATTGATCCGCAATTCCTTGACCTCACGATAGATTTTTACGTCACGTGAGACGATATCGATTCTTTGTAGGATTAACTGCCATCTGGACAGTCGACAATTCAGTATGGGCTTGCTGAAAACATATTTGAGAGGATCCACACAGGATATGAGATGGGTTGTATGACCATGGATGTAATGTTGTAACCTCATGGAAGCCCATGCTAAAGCACAACAAGTCTTCTTAATCACAGTGTACTTGTGTTCACTGATGCTGAATCTTTTGCTGAGGTAATAGATAGCTCGTTCTTAGCCTCTATCATCTTTTTGCCCCAGCATATAGCCCATGGCATTATCATTTATGGACAGGTACATGAACAGGGGAACATCATCCCTAGGAGGTACCAAAACATGAGCGTTAATCAGTTGCTCTTTAATGGTAAGGAAGGCTTTCTGGCACTCATCGTTCAATTTCATGGAGGAGTTCTTCCTTAACAGCTTAAAGATAGGCTCACAAGTTGCTGTGAGTTGAGAAATGAACCTGCTAATGAAGTTGATTCTTCCCAAAAATCCCCGTATTTACTTCTCTATCTGAGGAATGGGCATTTCCTTGATGGCCTGGATTTTTGTAGGATCCATTTCAATCCCTTTGTGGCTGACTAGGAAACCTAGCAACTTGCTTGACTTAACACCGAAGGCGCACTTGGCTAGATTCAACTTCAAGTTGTACTTACGCAACCTGTTGAAAAGTTTTCTGAGATGGTCTAAGTGGTCATCCTCCTTCCGGGATTTAGCGATGATGTCATCCATATAGATCTCTATCTCTTTGTGCATTAAATCGTGAAAAAGAGCCATCATAGTTCCCTGATTGGTTGCCCCGGCATTGATGAGGCCGAATGACAACCGTCTGTAGCAAAAGGTTCCCCAAGGAGTGATGAAAGCAGTTTTCTCATGATCTTCCTCACCGACCATAATTTGATGGTACCCATGAAAGCAATCGAAGAAGGAGTATATGCCGATTGGCGATTATTGTTAATAAAAATGTGGATAAATGGCTTGGGAAAGCTATCTTTAAGGCAAGCATTGTTCAAATCCCGGTAATCCACGCAGACTCGCACCTTTTCTCCTGGTTTAGGCACGGGAACAATGTTGGATATCCACTCCGGATATGTAGACACTATGATAATGCCAGCTTGAAATTGTTTCACAATTTCTTCTTTAACCTTTAAAATCCACTCAGGTTTCAATCACCTGAGCTTTTGCCTAACTGGCTTGAATCCTTCTTTGATGGGAAGGCGATGAAGAACAATGTCAGTGGACAAACCCACCATGTCTTCATGAGACCATGCAAACACATCCTGGAATTGGGTTAATAGTGCAACCATGTCATTCCGCTGATTTGTGGTAAGGTCTGAACCAATCTGGATTATCTTATGGTTATCTAAGGTTCCAAGATTGAAAGAAGTGGTTTGATCAAGATTGGCTTTGGGTTTGTCTGCGACCCATTCCTTAATCTCCTGAGGTGTCTCAATGTCCTCTTGGATATCCATCAAGTCTGAGTCCAACTTTGCATCAAAGTTACAGCCCTTGTGGAGAGAAGGCACCTCATCAGCAAGTACATGCACATCTAAATTCAGAGTCCTAAAATAGAATATGCTTTCACTTAATATATGCAACTGTTCGATTATAAAAAAGTGTTAGCATGTACTTGATAAAATAACTGCTAGTACTGTAAAGGAAAGAAAGCAACTAAAGTTATCTACAGGGCAAAGGGATTTTTCTGCCCATTTTACCCTCGTCTACCAATGCATGGAGTGCTGCTCCAATTGTCGAGGGAAAAGTCCTGATGGACTGCAGTGATAGAAGTATCATCACTGTCCTCCTTTTCCAGAATGATAACCATGACATCGGGGCAATCATCGTCTAGGGTGTATCTGTTTGTATGTTCATCATGAACAATGATGCGTATTCCTACCATCATCAAGGCAATGTCATGTTTACGTTTTCGTTCCTTTTCTTCCACTTCGGGATCAGGAATCAACACCTCTTTCACTTTGATTGGTACTAGTTTAGGAAACAGCATGGCCATAACATGGGCTAGCACCTTTACTGGGACTGTATCAACTAATGAGGTAAAGGTATAGAAAATCGCCGTGCGGTGGAAGCTTGAGGAACCTACTTGTGCTTATGAGGATTCCTGTAACTGGAACTGACAGAATAACCTAGTCCGACTGTTCCAATTTGACTGGATATTTGGATAAGGTGCTTAATACCATGCTTATCTTTACCAAGCCCTTGTTCAGGTTGATTACCCAATGACATCATTTCTTGAGTGGCCGACATAACCTCGGCAGAAATCCTCGGTATGGGAAGTGGTGCTCCAATAGAATGGTATTACGTGGTACTCACTTCCAGAGTATGAAAACTGACCGATTCAACTTCAGAGCTAAAACTGATGATTGGTAGATCTCCTTGTTCAGGACATTCCGGCTCAGCGTTGATAGTGACTAGATTGTTGTTGATAATGTATTTGAGATGTTGATGTAGCATGGAGGGAACGGCTCCAGCCATGTGTATCCATGGTCTCCCCAATAGCAGATTATATCCTGAATCTATCTTGAGGACATGGAAGGATACATTGAATGTATTTCGACCAATCTCAATTGGCAACTCAATCTTTCTGACGGCATTTCGTCGGGATCCATCAAAAGCTCTGATAACCGTATGGCTGCTTTGGATCCGATTGAGATTAACATTCATCTTTACCAAGGTGGCATAAGGACAGATATTTAGAGATGATCCTCCATCTATCAGAACTCCAGCTAGCATGTACCCGGAAGACAAAACTGTAATATGCAATGGCTTGCAATGACCGGTCCCTTCGGGCGGTATGTCGTCGTCAGTGAAGGATATCACATTGTTGTTGAAAATGTGATCAACCAAATGTTGAAATTTTTCCACATCCATTGATTTTGGCAAGTGGGCTTCTTCCAAAACCTTCAATAAGATCTTCCGATGATCCTTGAAAGAGAAAACCAAGTCCAGTATACATATCTGGTGTGGAGCTTCTCGCAAGCTTAAAACCACTTTGGCTTCATTGTGGCCCATAGTGCGGAGGAATTTTTCAATCTTCTCCAAGGGAATCTTCCCCTTTGCTTCGCAAGTAGGTTTCATAACCCATTGAGGAAGATACAGTGGATTTTCCTTCGACACTGTAGCAGTAGTATGAGATGTGGATCCTTCAGCTTCTCTATAATTCCACGGAACTTTGTGTAAGCTGACAACAGGATGTTGTGGTCTGAAAGGTAAATAAATTGGCTCTGGTGCCGCCACTTTCAAAGGATTGTCAGCTCCTTTGAGTTGAATTGGTTGTATGGGAAATACTTTGACAGTCTCATCATCTACTTCAGATATAACTGCTACTGATCCCTTCCATTTGGTAGGACATGCATTCCCACCCTTAAGTTGCACAGTGTAATCATCTGCTATTTGCAGGACACCGCTATCAATAAGATTCTGAATGAGATGGTGGAGTGCCCAGCATTCGTCTGTGCTGTGACCGCGAGAATGTGAATGATATTGACACACTTCATCAGAATTAAAACGTCCTGAGCGGGGATTGATTGGAGGGAGAAGGAAAGTAATTCTTCCTTTGTTGATCAACACCTACAGTATCTCCTCCATAGATTGGCCAAAGATAAGTAAATTCCCTTTGATTGGCAAAATCCCGACGGGCTTTAGCATTGGCTCTCTTTGCAACCTTATCCTCCATAGCTTCACTTTCCGAAGGTGGTAAGGAGGCATTCATTACAAAAGGAAGGAGATAGGCATGCTCCTGCCTGATTAATTAACGTGTGACTTGATGATGGTGGGTCACCAGTTCTGTCAGTTGCTCAATTTGTTTGCAAAGAGCTTTCATCTTTCGTTCCATTGTAAATTAGAACTTTGCATAATTCCATCTGTCAACACCGTCTTTGATGGTTTGGGATGACTCACCATTAGAATTGGAACCCTATCCAGTGCTCCAACTGATCATGTTGACCTCTTCTTCTTTGTGTTGAGGAAGAGGTTTGTCTTGCACGTGAGGTTGATCTGGTTTTGTGACCACGATCTCACCGTTGTCTATTAAATCTTGGATCTTGTGTTTCAAGGCCCAACAATCTTGAGTATCATGTCCAGGTGCTCTGGCATGATAAACACACTTCCGAGTAGCATTAAAACCCCTCCCATTAGGGTTGGCTGGTGGAAGAAGATGTGTAATTTTCTTCTGATCAATCACAAGAGTAAGAATATTCTAGAGTGAGTCCCCTAAGGGTGTGAACGTTCGAGGACGCTTTGCATCTCCACCTTTAGATAATGGAGGATTTGAAGATTATGATTGAAAAGCTGAGTAGTTTCTCCTCTGCATAGGCATGCTTTGATTGCCTTTTTGACCTTGTAGTATTAAAGAAACATCATCCTCTTTCTTTATATGGACCCTCTAGGGGTTGTTTCCATAAGATCCTGACTGGATGTGCTTAGCAACAGCTTTAAGAGCGGCTATATCTTGAATTTTACCGGACTTCAATCCCATTTCAGCCATTTCTCCGTGCTTAATCATTTCAGAGAATGGTTTGCCAATACCAGCTAAGACTCCTTCATAGAAAGGAGCTTCCTATACATCTATGAATGTCATGACTATTTCTGATTCCGTCATGGAAGGAATAACTTGTGCAGCAAGGCGCCTCAACCTTTGAACATACTCTCTAAAAGACTCATTAAACTGTTTCTTGACCTTGGTAATTTGATACCGATCAGGAGTCATCTGAGATTAAACACTGTATTGAGTGAGGAAGGCGTGAGCCAGCTCTTCCTAGCTATGAATCTTTGAGTTGTCTAATCTAGTATACCATAAACGGGCTTCTCCAGTTAGACTTTTCTGAAACAGCTGCATTCTGAGCTTTTTCGTTTTCCGCATAAGATCCAAGTTCTCTAATGAACACTTTTAAATGCGTATAAGGATCCCCTAATCTGTCATGCTTTTCAAAATCAGGGGTTTTAAATTTCTCTGGATAATGAACACTGGAAATATGCAAAGGTCTCCATATGAAACACACGCCATGTGTTCCTATCCTTTGAGAACACGAGATAGTTTCCTCCATTTGAAGGACCTTCTTCCCGATATCACCGGTGTCTGGATCTCCTTTGAGATGTGTGTTTTCAGGGTCTTTTTGGTCAGTATCCAATTGAGGTTCGGAATTGTTTTTCCAGACCTTGAACTCCTCCTTGTGTAGAGGATTACAGATGTGTAGGTATCTTCGCACCACAGAGTGGATTTGGTGCAATTCTTTTCAAGAAACGACCAAGTATGTAATTTGTTTACTCAATCCGTCAAATTCTTCTTGGGAAACAGCATTAGACTGGTCAGAAGAAGACAAAATTGGTTGTGGCCTTTTTGGATTTTGAGCGGGTAACATGCCCAATTGCTTCCCTACAAAAGACTTACGTAGTTTAGTCTTAGGGTAATGTAAATGTTATCATAACATGTCCGTTTTAGGATTTTTTTCCTGCAAAACCGGGTGTTAATTGATAACATGTCATGCATGCACATATATTCTTCATATTTTCCATTACATATGGATGAACATGGAATAAAATTATAATTAAATGCTTTTACAAGTAATTGAAAATGGAAAGTATGAAGAGACTTCCCTCCGCGTTTGGTTTATCAGAGGTTGACCTATCTTAGGGTTACTCTCGTTGCTTTTTGGCATGAAGGTTCCCAGATCATCGCAATCTACTTGATGGGAAGTTAATCCGGTCTTTCAACTGGAGCGAATTTGGGTGGTGCCTTTCCTGAGCCTCACTGGAATTATTCTTCCTATGAGTCCAGTAATCAAACACCGACAGGATAGCCTCCTGATGGAGGAACCACACAACATACATTCATATACGTGTCTCACTGTTTATGAAAATGATGACATGTGTGAAGCACTAATATCGCAAATAATATAGTATAATGCAATAAATAAAAATACATTCGTACACATTCATCAGAAATGTAAATGCAACATTCACACAAGCATATAACAGTTTTAAAAAGCTTGTAATAGCGACTTAAGCCCTCTTACTGGAATCCCCAGCAGAGTCGCCACCTATCGACGTCGGGATTTTTGAGTGTCCCTTTTCGTTACTTGTTCTTTGGTGTTCTCATGTTAATGTGAGATTTGTTTGAAAAAACAAGTGAAAAAGGTCCGACATGTATAATGTCGACGATTTAACTTTAAGAGTTGCCAGTTGGTGTATTTAACTGGTTGCACCAACGCAACCAAAAAAGGTTTACACATTGACCCAATGATTTGACACTACTAAACGGGTCTGTGAAACCGAGATTCATTTTGTGTCCGGGGGCTTAATTATGCGGAGGGAAGGTATTAGGCACCCCCCGACATCCGTGTTACCACGGTGACCACCACTTTTTAAAGAAACTGTTATATGAATGTGTGTGTGTGTGTGTGTGTGTGGATCAATGTGCAATTATTTGAAAGTAGTGATGTACCTCGTTCGCACCTATATGCATAGGGTTTGAATTTATAGAAAAATTCAGTTTTAATCAAGATATAGCAATGAAGCTTTATAAAAAGAGGTTTTTTAAACCCTGTGTTGAATAGTACTTGAGGCCTTTGATACTTCCATTTTATTATTAAATGTTCGGCTTGTTTGCTTTTATTTTCGAGAAGCGAGGCATTCTCGAGAAAATAATATACAATAGTGCCAAACTCCTCACGGGCATGACAGCCATCCAAGGAAATTTAGACACTGTAAAATAATATACAAGCTGCTCACAGCTGAAAAATGTCCATCATGGGAACCGAATCTAGATTCAGTAGACTGAATTTGTGATCACATGATTCCTAGGCTCACATGATAATGCAGTTTGTATGGAAAGAAGTAAGCAGTTATATATATAAAATCTGTAAATATATATATACGGACTTGATCAACCACCACGAAGCAACTCCATGGGGGATCTAAATGTAAATATATAAAAGCGGTATATATATATATATATATATATATATATATATATATATATATATATATATATATATATATATATATATATATGGACATAATCAACCACCACGTAAGTACACTCTGTGTGGGACAAAATGTAAATAAAGTCAGAAAAGCAATCAATCGCCACCAAGTAAACTCCAAGCGGACGAAATGTAAATAAAGTCAGAAAAGAGATCAACTACCACGAAAGTAAACTCCAGGCAGATTTAAATGTAAATAAAGTTGTAAGCGATCAACCCGCCACGAAGTAAACTTCAGCGCGAGATAAAATGTAAATAAAGCTGAAAAAGGCCACGGAAGAAACTCCGTGCCTAATGAAATGTAAATATATATATATATATATATATATAGCAAGAAACACACCGGATGCGAATCTAGGCTCATCGGATATGTCCAACAACAATTATATATATATATATATATATATATATATATATATATATATAAAAAGCGAGATAAATGCTCCAAATCAAGTTCAGGCTTAATCGAGGCATAACTCGATAATGTTAGTCCATATATGAAATATATACATATATAAGTATATATATACGAGATTGAAATAAAACCACTAGATCAAGTCCCGCAAACGCACACAACGCGACTCTCAATGTGTATAACAGTGTGTACTAATATGAGAAGAAGACTTTATAAAATGTGAGAAGGCTTACAGTGGGCTGCCAAAGTAGACTTCTATGACTTTAGATGGATAAACACTCAGCTCCCGCTGATAAAAAGATAGCTATATGTGAGCTAACGGATGTTTATAGAAGAGGAAACACTCAATAGTGGTGTATACAGAGTAAAATGGACATGGCTTCCTCGCCTTTTTCTCTCCTTCTCTCTCTCAAATGGTGACCCCAAGGCTAATATTTATAGACTGATGGCCGCAGGTACACCTGCGATAGCCGCGGTTGTACCTGCGGCTGGTTGTGGTGCATCCGAGCCTCGTGGGTCCCATCATCTTGAAGTACGTGCACTCATGCACTATAATGTTCGCTCGAACTTGCAGAACTTCAATCCGAGCATCCAAACGAGGTATATTTGACCTTCTTCAGATCGCTTGTGTTGAGAGTTACGCAATGACATGGATTAGAGGTTGTATGAAGTCAGGAAGAGGGGTCCATGCCCATGGTCTTCAAGCTTCAAATTCTATCCAAAGTACTGTCATGTGTAATAGTCACTCGGGATTGTTACTCCTTGATTCTTGTGGGACATCGTTGGATGTATGTATGTATGAAGTGTTGAGATGACGCACAAGTGTTGAAGGGGAAAGATGACGTTTGACTCTTCCCCAAGGTTATCGCCGGTTTGAGCTGAAAGTAGACGTTGCTGAGGGTTACATCTGAGATTGGACTACTTGTTTGTATGCTGCGATATCATCTTGTGAGAGAAAACGTTGAGGCTGTAAGATGACTTTTCGAATCTTCACTGGGGACATCGCCAGTTTGAGCTGAAAGTAGACGTTGCTCAAGGTTTTATCTGAGAGTGGACTGCTTGTTTGTATGCCTCACTGTCATCTGTGGGTGTGCCTGTCTGCCCGTGGTTAGCTCTGGGTCTGACTTATGAGTGCCTCGGCAGGAGGTCTGAGCTTGAAGCTGATCGCATGTATTTGAAACAAGCATTTCCGAAGTTATCGTCGAAACTGCAATGGTATCCCTTGGGGCTATCACCAAGGATGGAGTCGCTACTCCCAGTGTTGTTTCTGGGACTGGAACTGAGCGTCGCGGTGTTATCGCTGAGACATAACTGTCTTCTCCGGTGTTGTTGCCGGTCTTTTAATCTGCGTACCTCGGGGTTATCTTCGAGATTGGAAATGACATTCCCTGTGTGTGTTCCGGGTTTGAGATGAAATTCCCGGTTTGTGTCCCAAGTTGGAACTGAACTTCCGGTAGTATCCGGAATGGAAGTAAGCTGTCTTCTAGGGTTATCTCCGAAAGATGAATCTGCCCACCTGCAATGTTAGTAACAGGCATGTAGAAAATTTCGAGTGTCTACATGGTTTATTATGGAGTATTTTTAAACTTGAATTATCTAAAGTACGAATCTCTAATATTTGTTCTTTTGTCTCACTATATTCGTTCTTTAAAATATTTTTTTATCATCCTCAGTCCTTAATGGTGATACTTGATGAATATCTTTGGCCTGTAGTGCAAAGATGAATGATTACCTGGTGAATATCTTTGGCCTGTAGTGCAAAGATGAATATTTGATGCAAGATGTATATTGATTGATGTTACAGGGATAAAATATTAATGATGGACTTTTAAATTCATAGATGATAGTAGATTTCATTCTCTACTTAACTCTTCTAATGAATTGTTATTTCCGCTGCAAATATTAATCTAAAACTGGTTTTCCATTATATTTTATCTGATTTGTTGAAGGCTAATGATAAATTGTTGTTCTTTATATTAGTCATAATATTCTTTACTGGGCTAGTTGAGCTCACCCTTTTCCTTTTTGTTCCATTTTTCTTCTCAGGAAGCGAGAATATAGCGGGAAGTAGTCAGGGTGTGGAATGATGGTTCTAGACAGTTGTTTAGCAGTCCTCACTATTTTGTAAAATAGTGTATCAATAATTGTAATGAGGATTTTATCTGAGTGTGGATATTGTCTAGAAGACAATATTTGTATTTAAACTCATAGTTTATGTGTTATCGTATTTTGCATGACAATTGTATTAATGAAGTTGTCGTTATTTCTGTACCATGTATTTGGCAACTCAGAATGAGTGATGTATACCTATTTTGGGGGCGTCATAGTTGGTATCAGAGTTTAGGGATATGGTCTCTGGCGGAGATCGGGGAATAGAACTAGGAGGGGAGAGACCAGTAAATCCTTCGCTAGTGTGTCCTACCTAAGCTTATTTGTTGGTCGGTCATAATATAGGGGTATTATGTGATATGTTAATTTGTTTAAATTAACCCTTGTTTTATGGCAGTTTTTAAGAATGGCAGCTGAGAACGTTAACAATGGAGTGTATGAGACCGTGGAACAACCTTCAATCACCAACCAGGAGAACGTGCAACAGGAAGGCAATATTCCTCCTATAAACAACACTACTGAGCAAACGATGAATGATAGGATGTTTAGAAGCTTTTTGTAGTTCATGAAAAATCAAACGAGGGAGACTCGTGTACAAAATACGGGTGGAAATGACAGCAACACGCGATTTATTACAGCCAAGCAGTTCAAGGAGTTGGGAGCACCAGATTTCTGGGGAAAGCCGGATCCGGTTAAGGAGGAAACGTGGGTAAAGCAAATTACCAAAATATTCGATGTCTTGGGATGCACGGAAGAACAGAAGGTTCCATTCGCCACCTTTATGTTCCGTGGTGAGGCAGATTACTGGTGGGAATTTGTGAAGCGTACCCAGCCAGCCGCACTCAACATGTCTTGGGAAAGATTTCAGAAACTGTTCAATGACAAGTATTTTCCTGGAAGTATTCGTCATATGAAGGAGGTAGGGTTTATTAGACTTGAACAGAACAAAATAACGGTATCCCAGTACGAGGCGAAGTTCGCGGAGTTATCCAGGTTTGCACCTCATTTGGTAGAGAATATGGAACGTATGACGCGGATGTTTCTGAGAGGTCTAAAACTCGAGATTCGTCAATACCTTATCTCTCACAAATTTTTTCTGAATTCAGATGTTGTCAACATGACTCAATTAGTAGAGTGAGATAATAAGTATGTTCAACCGAGGGACCATAACCAGGGTCATACCGGTGACAATAGTCATCGGAGCGATGATAATCAGCGAGGAGGGAAAAATACGGACAGAAGAGGTAGCCACTCGGGTGGTAATCGTGGCCATGATAATAAGAGAGGTGAGTCAAGTGGAAATTTTAAAAAGAGGAGATTCAACAATGATGGGAAGACATCAGCAGCAGCACCAGCACCAACAACAAATTCTAGGGGAGGAGAACGACCGCCAGTTAGATGCTATAGATGCGGAGAGGAGGGACACATAAGTCCAAACTGTTCACAGCCTTCCAAGGTGTATTTTAGTTGTGGAAAAGATGATCATATAGCCCAATTTTGTCCGGTAACGGAGTCAAGTCCAGCTGGGACAACGACACCAAAGGTAACTACGGACAAAACAAAGTCGGTGGTTTAAAGGAGGGCGTTTGTCGTGACTGGCCAAAACGCGAAAAACCCAAACGAGGTGATCACGGGTAAGCTAATCTTAAACTCTTACGAAGTTTATACCTTACTAGATACCGGTTCTACCCATTCTTTTATCTCTCATGCGTGTGCTCAACGTTTAACTTGACTTCGGAGAAATTAGACTTTGACTTATCTATAGAGACTCCGTTAGGAGAAACTTTTATTACATCCACTATTTATAAATCTTGCTTGATCCAAGTTGGCACGATCACATTACCTGTTGATCTTATCTCTTTAAAGATACTTGCATTTGATGTGATTTTAATGATTGATTGGTTAACCACTCATCATGCTAAAATTGATTATTTTCGTAAGGTTGTTAGTTTTCATATTTTTAACCAACCTGTTATGCAAATTCAAGCAACCAAACCACTAAAGTCAATCACTTTCATATCAAGCCATAAAGCCATTCGTTTATTAAAAAATGGATGTCAAGCTTTCTTAGCCCATGTTATGAACTTGAACAAAAACATGTCAGACTAGAATAATATTTCTGTTGCTAGTGAATTTCCTGACGTATTTCCTAAAGAACTTCCTGGCCTACCCCCAAAACGTGAAGTTGAATTCTTTATTGATCTTAAACCGGGTACAAAGCCCATTTCTAAAACCCCATATCGAATGGCTCCTATTGAACTTCAGGAGTTAAAAGTCCAACTACAAGAATTGTTAGACATCGGTTTCATTTGTCCTAGTACATCTCCTTGGGGTGCTCCTATTTTATTTGTAAAGAAGAAAGACGAGAGTATGCGACTTTGTATGGACTACCAGGAATTGAACTATGTCACTATCAAGAATAGGTATCCCCTACTTCGCATTGATGACCTGTTCGACCAGTTGCAAGGAGCACAATTCTTTTCAAAGATCGATCTTCATTCTGGATATCATCAGCTGAAGATTAAAACTGAGGATATTCCGAAGACTGCCTTCAGAACTCAGTACGGGAATTATGAATTCCTAGTCATGTTTTTTGGATTGACTAATGCTCTTGCGGCTTTCATGGATATGATGAACCATGTATTCAAGGTATATTTGGATCAGTTCGTTGTTGTCTTTATTAATGACATCCTCATCTATTCCAAAAGCTATGAAGATCATGAGCACCATTTGAAGTTAGTACTTCAAAGGCTTCGTGATAATAAGCTATATGCTAAGCTGAAGAAATACGAGTTATGTCTTAAGGAAGTAGAATTCCTTGGGCACGTGGTTTCGAAACATGGAGTATCTATTGACCCAGCAAAGATTGAAGTAATACAAAGTTGGGAGCAACCGAAGTCGGTGACCGAAGTATGTATCTTTCTGGGCTTAGCTGGTTATTATTGGAGATTCGTGGAAGGATTTTCTCGAATCACTACTCTGTTAACTCAGCTGACTAGGAAAGATACAAAATTTGTATGGAGCGAGGAATGTGAGAAGAGCTTCCAAGATCTCAAGAGGAGACTCATTTCAGCACCTGTTCTAACAATACCATTTTGTTCGGATGGATTTGTTATCTACAGCGATGCTTCAGGAAAAGGGTTAGGATGTGTTCTCATGCAACATGGGAAAGTCATATCTTATACCTCGCGATAACCCAAAGAATATGACAAGAATTATCTTACTCATGATCTAGAGTTGGCAGCAGTCGTTTTTGTGTTGAAAATCTGGAGACACTACCTGTATGGGGAGAAAGTGGAGATTTATACGGATCATAAAAGCCTCAAATATTTCTTCACCCAAAAGGAACTCAACATGCAGCAACGATGTTGGCTCGGGCTATTGAAAGATTACGACCATAACATTCAATATTATCCTGGAAAAGCAGACGTTGTAGCTGACACATTGAGTAGAAGATCGTATGCGGGTACGAGTGCGATGTTGTTAACACAAAGACCCATTTTGTACGACTTACAAAGGATGAAGATAGAGTTAAAAGCTCCAAGTACCCACGTGATGATATCAAACATACGAGTAGAACCGACTTTAATTGATTAAGTTAAAGCTACCCAAGCCACAGACCCAGAGATGATACGTATGAAAAAGAAAGTACAAGAAGGTGTTATTCCAGAAGTAAGAATCGATAAAGAAAGAATACTTCGAGTCAACTCCAGACTTTGCATTCCTAACGATTCTGACTTGAAGTATAGAATCACAATGGAGGGACACAACCCACCATTTGTAATCCATCCTGGGAGTACCAAAATGTATCATGATCTTTGACATACATTTTGGTGGAGCAATATGAAGAGAGAGATCGCGGAGTTTATCTCGAGGTGTTTAACATGTCAACGTGTAAAGGCGAAACATCAAGTGCCAAAGGGTCCATTGCAACCACTTGAGATTCCAAAATGGAAGTGGGAACACATTACTATGGATTTCGTTACGGGTCTTCCCAAGGTTTCTCAAGGTATAGATGCGATTTGGGTTATTGTTGATAGATTAACCAAGTCTGCTCATTTCTTGCCTATACGTGAGACTTATTCCCTTGAACGTCTTGCTCGTATGTACGTAAATGAGATTGTGAGATTGTATGGCATGCCAGTATCCATAGTTTCAGATCGTGACCCAAGATTCACTTCATGATTTTGGGTTAGTTTACGTGACTATGGGCATGGATTCTGATTATCTTGGCATACCATCCTCAAACGGACGAGCAATCAGAAAGGACTATTCAAACTCTTGAAGATCTATTAAGACTATGTTTCCTAGATTTCAAAGGGAGTTGGGATAAGTACTTACCATTGGTGGAATTCTCCTACAACAACAGTTATTAAGCAAATATAGGCATGTTCCATTCAAGGCGTTATATGGATAAAAGTGTTGTTCTCCAGTATGTTGGGATGAGGTGGGTGAAGCAACGTTGTTGGGACCGGAATTAGTACGCATGACTATAGAAAAGATTCAAATGATCCGGCAACGTATAAAGACCTCACAAGATCGACAAAAGAGTTATGTTAATCTTCATCGAAAGGACGTGGAATTTAATATTGGAGATCATGTACTGTTACGTATTGCTCCATGGAAGGGAGTTACAAGATTCGGGAAGAGAGGAAAGCTCAATCCATGATTTCTTGGTCCATTTAAGATCTTGACCGAATAGGAAATGTGGCCTATAGACTCGCATTACCTCCAAGCATGTCTCGTGTTCATAATGTTTTTCACATATTTATGCTTCATAAATTTGTGAAAGACCCAAACCACATTATTGCATTAGAACTATACGAGATAGCCAAAGATTTAACGTACGAGGAGGTACCTGTAAAGATCTTGGATAAGAAAGAGCATGTCCTACGAACAAAGGTTATACCACAAGTCAAGGTTTTGTGGAGGAACCATGCTATGGAGGAAATGACCTGGGAGTTGGAATCGGAAAATATGTGAGGTATCCTCACCTTTTCGAAACACCAGGTACGTACGTGAATTTCGAGAACAAAATTTCATAAGGAGGGGAGGTTGTAAGACCCCAACTTATTATAAATAAAATTGAATTTCCTCTATTCATTATCTTGAAATAATAAGGAGTTAATTTGATATAATGCTTTGGTTATGGGTGAAATGTGTAAATTTTGCAAAATAAGCAAGTGGTTATAAAATATTCATTTTGTCGGGGAATATTCGTTTGGTCGTGGAATATTCTTGTTGTCGGGAAATATTCGTACAACGGCGCAGCCATTTGTGGGCCCCATAATGGAAAACGGTCGGATGAAGAAAACGACAAGTTTAAGTTTTATAAATAACGGCGTAATTGTTACCGTTAACACTGTTGGATTACCTGGTGGTTAAAATACGATGTCTGGCGTGGTTGCACAAAGAAGCACACGATGTTTGCATAATATTTTTAAATTATTAATTCTTACGTAAGAAGACACTACTCAATAATTGTTACGGTAATTACTGTTCAATATTTTATTTTATTCATTCAATAATTGTTGCGTTGATAGTTTATATTATTGTTGTTTCAATAATTGTCATTGCACATTATTTCCCATTATCAGATCAATAATTCATACTATTTGAATAATATTATTAGATAGCATTATTGACAACGTCTAAGGAAGTTCTGTCTAGGAAATGAGTTTGGTCACCTAATTGCATGCCAGTAAGGAGAAATCCTTATCGGAAAGCCCCCTCTTTCATGGGAATGACCTGGTTGTCATAATTGTGATTCTGTAATATTAGTTGTGAATAATTAATTATTGATTTATATGATAAGGAAATATTTATTTTATGTGGACATAAATGATGGATAGGAAAATATTTATTTTGTGTGGATATAAATGAAAGAATTAATGCTGAGGTGTTTTATCAGTATTTTGTCGGAATGGAGGTATTAAAAATTATCCGTATGTGGATTTCGGGCATTTTTCGTTTGGAATTTGGAAAAAGTTAAAGCTACAAAGTTTAGAGAATTTAATTTCCAATGGATGGGCATAAAATTCGTATTTTTCTGATAAGAGGGCTATTTATTATCAATTATTGAAGTTTCAAAAATTAAATGTTTTTATTATGGGTGGGACCCACTTTTTTTTTTGTGAAAACATGTTCTGAATTAATTTTTCAAATGTGGTGGGTTTTCAAAGTAGGCATGCGTAGAAGAAGAAAAAAATATATATTATTTTATTAATTTAGTCTCCTTTGGCGTTCTTGCATTTTTTTATAAATAGGGTGCTTAGTTAGAATTGAAAATCACACCAGAAACAAGTTTTCTCTCTCTCTCTCTATATATATTATCGAGCGTATTTTGTCAGTATTTAGATACTTTGAGAGTTGATATTCAGTACAAGTTTTCTGCAGCATCATATCCAATATTCCATTCAGAAATACTATTCTTTTGAGGTAAGAGATGTTATTTTCTTCGTAAATGATATTATTTTTTTCAATATCATTATGCTGAAATATTGATATGAATTTTATTGTAGAATTTCTACCTTTTTGTGCCGGGGTTACTATTCATGTATACGACACTATTCACGTATACGGCACTATTCACAAATACGGCACTATTCATCGAAAAATGAACTTTTCTCTTCTTTGTCCCAGATGTCTATTATGGTTACTATCTTTAATTGTATCCATGTTTTTATCTTCATTCTTGAATTTTACTCCATTATGGTTTATTATGGAGTATTTTTAAACTTGAATTATTAGTCCTTAATGGTGATACTTGATGAATATCTTTGGCCTGTAGTGCAAAGATGAATGATTACCTGATGAATATATTTTGCCTGTAGTGCAAAGATGAACAGGTGTTAAGATGAACATGACCAACTGGTGATACAAATGAATATCTTTGGCTCGTAGTGCAAAGATGAATATTTGATGCAAGATGTATATTTATTGATGTTACAGGGATAAAATATTGATGATGGAATTTTAAATTCATAGATGATAGTAGATTTCATTTTCTTCTTCACTCTTCTAATGAATTATTATTTCTGCTGCAAATATTAATCTAAAAATGGTTGTCCATTATATTTTATCTGATTTGTTGAAGGTTAACGATAAATTGTTGTTCTTTATCTTAGTCATAATATTCTTTACTGGGCTAGTTGAGCTCACCCTTTTCTTTTTTGTTCCATTTTTCTTCACATGAAGCGAGAATATAGCAGGAAGTAGTTGGGGTGTGGAATGACGGTTCTAAATAGTTGTTTAGAAGTCCTCATTATTTTGTAAAATAGTGTATCAATAATTGTAATGAGGACTTTATCTGAGTGTGGATATTATCTAGAAGACAATATTTGTATTTAAACTCACAGTTTATGTGTTGTCGTATTTTGCACGACAATTGTATTAATGAAGTTGTAGTTATTTCTGTACCATGTATTTGGCGACTCAAAATGGGTGATGTATACCTATTTTGGGGGCGTCACAATCTACACTGGAAAAACCATTTGAATATGGGGCACCTGAACTGGATGGATCAAAAGAATCCACCTCGGAAGGATCTCTGCCCAAATGCCGGATGAAAAAATGCGCTCGGTCCAACTGCTGGGTCAAGCTATCAATCTGTGTCAAATGAGTAGGCTCTTGAACGCAGACAATCTAATCCTCCATCATGATGGAGCCAGGAACCATATCCCCTATAAACTATGTGGTGAGGGTCTGAGCTCCAATGATGTGAAGGAACCTCCAGCGGTAAAATGCCTCCTGAGTGAACGGTTCCTCTAACAAAGTGAAGCCATCAACTCCCATCAATGGGATATCAGTGATCAGTGGCTGTGACACAGGCTAATAACGCCTTGCAGGAGGAAAGATCGATATACGGATCTCCCCTGTGGTGCTCCTGATAGCACGCTCTCCTAAATAGAGCTCCAAACCTCCATCTGTGAAGAGAAGAATTTGATGTGTGGACATCACATACTCGACACCAGTTAGGGAACCACCATCAAAGCCAACTGTGAAATGGTCCTCAGAGTAGGGAACCCATGTAATGACATCAGCTGTCAACAACTCCAACTGTAAGCGAGAATGGGTGAAACCCTCAGCTACAGGAATCTCCACCAACGTGGAATGATGCCATCGCCATCCCCGTGGATAGGTGTCTAAACCTAACAGGCTAACGGGACGAAGACATGGGAGCCTTTCATAGGCCCAAAACTGCCAATATAAGATCAAATATCTGCGGTTAGTCAACACTCTTAACCCAAACAAGGGAAATCAAAATAGAAATACTCACTAGCAGGAATGGGTAAAATACTAACCAATCCTCTGTCAAGCCCTGCGAGCGCAAACGTATTCCCCTGAAGAAGTAGGCAAAGGTATAGGAGCCCCAATCAAACTCTCCAATACGGTCCACCTCCCGTGTGGCGTTGACTAAAGTGAATGACACCGTGGAAGAGTTATCCGCCAGGAAACAGCCCCAGAGGATGACTAGGAACAATCGCCGAAGAATGCGATTCCTAACTCTCCTGTCATCGGGCAATGGCTGTGACAACCCGAATTTTTATAAGTTATTAAAATAAGAATTTAATAATTAAAATTCTTATTATGAGATGTATATATTTTGAATTATGTGTTTTGGTGTGAATAAATTAAATTTTTATGAGATTTAATAGTTGATTAAACTATTAAAGGAAATAAAAGAAATTAGTCACGATAAAGAATTTGGTGGCAAGGGAAATTAACCCTATAAATATTGGATAATTTAAATTAAGTTGAAACTATATTATGGAATAATATTATTTGAATATTAAAACCTTACTTGGTAGTGGTGTTGTAGTAAAGTGGATAGAAGAGTTAATTCACTTAATTAAATAGTGAGTTAATATATGAGTTTTGCTAATTAAATTTGGTATTCTTAATATATATTACATGTCATGGTAATATGCGAAAATGTTTAGTATCTTAAATGATGTTAATAAAATATAAATTGATGGTGAGAGAAGAAAAACCAATATACCTATAAATAATTATTGGTTAGAGATTAATAAATTGAATTAATATTAAAGTGGTGATTAGATGTATGGATTAAATAAATTGTATTGAGATAATTTATGTGAGGAAAAGGAATGAAATGATTATATATAATAATTATATAATTCATTTGAGTTAATTAAAATAATTATGGAATAACTATTAATTATTTTAATGAAAATGTTTATTTTAATGGAGGCGTTCTTTTATTTATGAATGTAATTTCATAATTTATAATGTAGTAATTATACATATTATAGTTGTATAATTACTTAATGGAGCTAAGTGATTTAGCAATATAGTTAAAGTGTGACACTTAGAGAAAAGATGAAATATTATATAGTAGGAAAATAAAATAAAATGGAAATAAGCCATGGAGTATATTTGCCAAACATGGCTTAAATGGTAACGCTAATAACTGAATGCTTAAACCTTCACACGTTATTTCATTTGACATGTTAGAGTTCATAGAGTGAGAGAGAGAAATAGGAGTTCTCTTTGAAATTAGAAGAGAGCTTTGGAGGATCAAGGAAGAAGAAGGAGATTAATTAAGTAATCTTCATCATATAATCAATCAAAATAAGATTTAAGAGATAAGAGAAGAATTCTAAAACTTCTAGTAGCTTTTCTTAAAGTTCTTCACTGTTAGAATTATTTTTGGTAGAATGAAGTGATGAAAATAGTGATTATTTGTTGTTGGATAATATGTTAGTATTGTCTATAAGAGACATTAGAGCCAACAAATCTGAATTTTTGTAAAATTGGTCTTTTGGGTTTTGTTGTATAAGTTATAGTCTATTTTAGAGGCTAAATTGATCATGGTCACATGTTTAAGGTTGTTAATTGATGGGTGAATATTGTTCTACTCTAAGAAACCAAAAAAAACTCAAGTTGAACAAGTCAAAACGGATGTAAAATGAATTCGTAGTGAATGAATTCACTAAATATGTTTAAAACATGAAAAATTAGCATGAACACTGAATTGGAACCCTTAAAATGAATTGTTAATGTTTTTGAAGTGTTATAATTATATGTAGATGAGTAGATCAGTGTTTCACGAGTTCATAGAGTCGAAAATCAACTAATTCTGACTTAAAATGAAGAAGTTATGAAGATTTGAAGTATGTGCATAAAAACATTGCAAAATCGGGAATCTAGGCAAAGCTGAGCGCGGGCACACTGCCCATGAGTGTGGGTGCACAGCTGGGAGCTGCTAAAGATCACGAGCACTCTGGAAATCTAAAGGAAATGGATGCGGCCACGCCCATAGTGTGTTAGGTGTGACTGTTTGGACCTATTTTAGTAAAATAGGCATAACGTTTTCATACGAACTCTGATTGAGGAGATTTAAGATGATCTGGAACGAGGACGAATAGACCTACAGCTTATATTCTTTAAGGTTTTAAATTTGAGGTCGCTATAAGGGGTAAAAATGGACATATTTAGGACTGTTGTGTTTTCAGCGGCAATCGGAGGGCATCATGCATGCATGTATGCAAGTGTAGTGCTTCTGACGATAAAAGATATTTTTCTAAGTTATAAAACATTAATATTAGTAAATATAATGATGCTTAACATTAATAAATGATGTATTAGATAAGTTGTATAAGCATACTAAGCACACACAAGAGAGACGGATCCGGCGTGTGACGAATGAACGTCGAAACACCGTGATAAGTGTTAATGAACTTAAAAAGTGTTTCAATTCAATTAAAATTAACATTATAAGATATGGAATGGGGTAGTCCTAGCAAGACTTAAACACTTGAATGAACTTCGAGTGTGACCTAAGAATAAATATAGTGAGATATAAGTCGAAAGTTAACACAATCAAATTGAACATTATGTATTGATAATATGAAGGATTATGAGATGTAGAGTAAAGTTTACATTACAACTACATGTGTTGCTATGTGACTAATAGTTGATGTGCATGATTATATAATTGTGTAGGGCACATAAAGTGCAGATAGCTGTAAGTGGTTAAACTGTTATTAGTAAACAACGATCAAGGAAAGTCTTTCAGTTCCTATTTGCTATGTGAAATTGATGATGAATTATTTTAAATCTTTATCGCAAATAACATGATGTGTTATATATAGGTTGAAAGTATGAAACGTTAAAGTCAATTTATGACTACGTTGATTGAGTAATGAATGCTAATTGAGTAAGGAACTCAATCTTTATACTTGTCATATGAACTGCATCATGTATGTTATGTTAGTCCAATGTTTATGAGATGTATGATAAGCATGTTATTATGTGCTACGTGATGCATGAAAACTCTTAGAATTGCTGGGCTTTCGAGCTCAACCTTGCAAATAACCATTTTTGCAGGTTAAGGATTGAAGGTAACACTATGTGCTACTTGAATGACGTGGATCAAAAATAATACACGAATATTAATATTTTAGCTAAAGATTATTATTTCTTTAAACTACAATTAAGATTCATTAGATGTACTCAATGTTTTATGATGTATATTTTATGTTGAGTTGTAAAGTTAAAGTTTGAGTTGTCCGATGTATAAAGGATATCGATTTGATATGTAAGTATATATATATATATATATATATATATATTAACTCTGATAAAGTGAGTCATAAATTATATATGATTCAAAGACATGTAGATAATAAAGGTTTTGATTCAGGGAATTAAAGTAAGAAGATAGAAAAGTTTAAATTATTCCGTATTTTAAAGTTTAACATCGAATAATGATGTACAATCAAAAGTTAGACGTGTTATTAATGACCGAAGTCGATAATTGAGTTGTATGAATTTTAGGGTCGTTACAATGGCTCCGTCAAAGCCCCACTCACAGCATCTACACTCAAAGGACCAGTGCGGACTGTCCTGCCTTTGAGTGCCATAACTAGGACTCCTAGCAAGGACTCCTAGTCAGCCACACAAGGCACTGTCGGCCTAGAAAACTCCATAATAGTGATGATTCGCCAATCCATCGATGTCATCACCACTCCATAATCCAGCAAATTGAGAGACTGAGTCTGGTTAAACTAGCGCTCAGACAACGCCTTGAGGTAACCCCAGGGACAACGGCGAGGGAGGATGGAAAAAAAATCCTCGAAACCCCAAGCATGCACAATCTCTCGGTACTCTAGATGAAGATTCTGGTATAGAGAATGTATGCTGAACCAATTCCCTCGAGGTTGCGTAAAGCCGGGAACCTGCATCACAATGCAAATCAACATCAGAACCCTTGCTCCTCATCAATCAGAAAAAAGAAGATCAAACACAGCTTTTACCTCGTTCGCATGCAAATAGATCGAGGGGTGACTACTCAAATCATACAGAAGCTCTAGAATCATCACATTTATAGCTGGAAGATCCCCATAGGGAACAGAAGAAGAAGGAGCAGGATCCGCAACCGGTACATCCTCCTCCTCATCCTCAACGTCTGGTACCTCAACCCGGATAGGACGAATAACTGACTCCGTCAACTGACAAGGTTGTCGGGCTAGGGGAGGTCGAGGCACATCAGAAGCTCTCCTGTTCACACCTGAAGAGGTCCTGCGGGAGCTACTTGACTGGTCTGGATCCATATATCTAGACAAAAGTCTCCAAATCACCTTAAAAGGGGTGTGGTAAATTCCAACCTGGAGCTCATTAAATGCTTTCTATGTCTATATGCATGAATGAATTACTTTAACATACGCCTATAGTAGAGTTAAAAATGCATGTTCATTCAATGCCTAGACTCGTGAAATTTTTTTGCCAGAGTCTCCTTTGTAAAAAGGACTATCCACATGCGCGTAGGTGATGAGTGAGTTTTATACACATGAATTGGATACATTTGGGCTTAATTTATTGTTGTTCTCAAATCTTTTAGATTAGTTTTTAAGTGTTTATGTCTATTCAAGCATGTTTTATGTTGTTTTGTAGGAATTGGGACAAAAGTTACATGGATCGACGTTAAAAATTGGCTAGATTCGCGTTTCGTTTTTGCCATTTACACATCAGTCACTTCAGAGCCAATTTTAGTATTTCTAGAGACCTTATTTCGAAATTCTTAAAGAATGAAAGTTGTATATCTACTTTTCCTCTTTCCGGATCATCTTGAATCATCTAAATCGGAGTTCGGACGAAGACGTTATGGCCATTTTCCCAAAGGACATCGGAGCAGAAAATGTCAGAAAAAGTGGTAGTGCCGGGGCGCTAATTTTAGGCTTATTTGCAATGCAAAGGCACTACGAGGCGATGTCTGAGTGTAATTGCCCGATCTTTGAAAGCCTTTCGGGAAGAGGTTAGGAGTGCGGCCTGGACGCGTTTTGGCCGAATTTTGACACGTTTTTGACTCCAAATTGGACTGGGTTTGTTCCTAAGCTAAAAATTCGACTTGTAACCTATAAATACATGATGTAAGGCATAAAATAAAGGGAGATTACATAGATTAGACTAGATTAAACACTCCATTAAATTAGAATCTAAACCCTAGTTCTTAGTTAGCCATTGGGGATTGAAGCAAATTGAAGAACACTGAAGATCAAGAGCAAGAGCAAGAGGAGAGCATCAGATTTGCTGACAACAGATTCTATTCTCTTCTCTTCTCTTCTCTTACTTTTATCTTCTAATGTCTAGTCAATTGTGGATTCTTGGTTTTAATTCATTAATTATGAACTAACTCTTTTATAAAGATTTCAATTGAACCTTTTATGGTTATGAATTGATTATTTGATTTATTCCAATCATTTATGTTGAAGTGAATTGTTCATCATACCTTGTATTTATTGATTAATTATCTAGCCAATAATTACCGTGTTACTCTAGAAGGAATTGAGAAAGGAAATCTAGGGTTAGAACTGGGCAGGGTGACATGTGACTTAGTTATTTGCACAATGAATAATTAGGTTTGTGAATAGAATGAGAATATCTACTTACCGAATGTAACACATAAGGAATTGGGATTGTAACGAGTTTAATTCAATTGTTTTGCATAGAGATATAGCAAAATTAATCTGGGTTAAATAGAAGGCAATTGATCACTCGAGAGAGGGCTTTTGGCATTTGAGAATTCCTGTTAACAATTCAGTAGACATAATAATTGGGATAATTGGATAATTGGTTTATAGTTCATAATTGGGGATATTGGAGTCTTAGCCTTTATTTATTTGAATTCATTTATAAAGTAACCTAGTTTTAATTAGTTAATTTAGTTTTTTAATTAGAAAATTCACAATTTGCTATTGTTTAAATAAAATTGATTTGGTTAAGAGTTAGTAATTGGTAATTTTTATTATATAATTCCTTGTGGGAACGATACTCTACTTTCACTTTATTACTTGTTGACCGTGTATACTTGCACGTATTCCTTGATTGGGAAATCGATCAACAAGTTTTTGGCGCCGTTGCCGGGGAATTAATTTAATAATTATTTACCAATATTAATTTCAATCAAATTAGTCTTAATTTAAACATTTTTTATTTTTCATTCTCTTCCTATATTTCTCTCTTTTTAGGTACCATGGATGACTTTGCGTATTAATGGCCATACACGAACATGAGTCAACCAAGGGGAGCGGAGATTGACAGACTCTAGAAACTTTCTGCATTATCAGCACAGATGGAGACACTTTCGAGGATGTTTGAAGCTTTTAAAGCTCAACGTCATCAAAGTGTGGCGGTTACTTGTGATTATTATGCTGGAAATTATATGAGTCATCAAAGCGCCATCAGTTTCGAGCTGGTACAGTTTGGTGGTGATTACCCCAATAATTATGTCTATCCCAACAACTATCATCAGGATTGGGGGTATCACCCAGATTTTTCATGGAGTATCAATCAAGATCAATTTTATGCTCCAAGTCCAACATACCCACCGGATTTCTCGTGTCCACCTCCACTACAACAGGAAGAACATTCAAATTGGGAGGAAGCCTTGGAAAAAGTTATTAAAGCTTCTGAAAAGAAACACGAGGAACATGAAAAGAAACTTAATCAAATGGAGCTGAGTATACAAAGTCAGAATGCATCGATCAAGAATCTGGAAAATCAATTGGGGCAGATAGCACATGCGTTGAACAATCGTCCTCAATACACTTGGCTCTATGACATGAATTCTGAGATTGATGGTGAGCCCGAACCAAATCTGCAACCGGATGTGCCAAATGATATAGATGTTGAAAGAGAGGAAAGACTTGGGGACCAAGAAAAAGAGATCGACAAAGATCTAACTTTGAGTACCAACGAAGATGAGCCAATTTTATTAGTATCCCATGTGCCTCCTCCACCAAAGTTCAAGAATCCGGGTAGTTTTGCAAAACCATGCCCAATTGGAAGTCATGTCGTCGGCAAAGCTCTTGGTGACGTAAGAGCTAGTACAGTTGTGGAGTCATGGTGGGATGAAAAGGAGAAGATAGAGGAAGATTCCATTATGTTTATTAAGATTCAATGCCCTAATCTGATCATCGACATAATGGAGGAAACACCTAGTGATTTTTCGTTCTTAATGGGGATCCTATCTACAAAGAGCATGCTAGGTGACTTCAATTCAAGGGTTTTTTCTAATGGGAACCTCCCAAAAGTAACATTTCTTCTGATGGATGGAGGGTTCCTCAATTTTCGTAGGGGAATTGGATAGAGAATTGAAGAAGAAGTCGGTGAGACTATAAAACAAGCGCTTATTGGGAGGCAACCCAAGTTCAATTTTTATTTTAGTTTTTATTAAGTTTTATATTAGTAGTTTTGAATTTGCATTTATTTAGGATTTAATAAAATTTCTTCTATCATGGTTTTACTGTGTTATTCAAGTCAAATTCAAGTGTGGTGCCCAATTTGTTCCATGTGCTTAGCTTTATTCTCCAAACTTAGCGGACAAGGAGGAAGATTGCTACATTTTCGTGGAAGTCCTCTGCTTTAATTTTTTCTATATTGTAGCCATTGAGGACAATGTCTAGTTTAAGTTTGGGAGCATTTTAGTGTCGTCTTCGCATATAGTTAGTTATCTGCATAGTAGTTTAATTTTTTTTTTATGTGTTAGCATTATGTTTTTTTAGGTTGCATATAATACATGGTATTTTTTTTTAATCTTCATATATGTGTTCATGTAGTATAATTGCATTTTTTTCTTATTTTTTCATGAATCTATGTGATAGGTTGGTGTGGTCTTAGCTTTCGGCTTTATGATAAGATTGGTTTTGCATGTTAACTTGAATGTTGTTGATAATTGATGATGAGTTCTAATTTTAATCATGATGATAATCTAAGCTCGTCTTCAAAACTTATGTAACCTAAGTTAGCACTTAAAGTTTAACTGTTTTAATCCACTTGGTTCAAGGGTTTCATAATTTGTTTCTAAGGGAAAATCTTTGTTAAAATTTAAGGAAATTAATGAATTGGCGGTAAAGGTTGGAATGACGTAAAAGCTTGAGTTTGGGGGAATCTATGGGATATATATACTAAAAAAAAATTGATGAAGAAAAAAAATAGAAAATCCGAAAAAAAGAAGAAGAGAAAAAACTGTGGTTAGTTTTGTTTGGGGCCTTTGTTACTTGAGCAAATGCACGCTGAAAGAATGTCTTAACACCTAAGCGCCTAAGGTCTTATATGGTCCAGGGAGTCGTTGGTTGAAAGCTCTCGCTAAGGGTGGCAATCATTAGCCTAATGGAATGAGACATTGCACAACCATGAAAAAAAAAAACACGAGAAAGAGCAAAAATGCCCTCGTGGTTGAATAAAAGTATAAATAAATCCTGTATTTACCCTTAGATTTGGTAATTGCTTAGTTTTAACCGGAGTTGTCATGTTCACAAAAGTAATTGAATTGGAACTTAAATTTTCCTTATAAGAAGTTTGTTATGTGATTATCGTGAACTGTGGTTGGTTAGAATGGTTAACAAGAACACACACACAACATGGGTGATGACAGGTTTGGGTTGACTAATTGGTTAGAGTTAAGAATTTTAAATTGATTGGATATATTGTTTGAGTACCAATGGTATCTTTGAGGCCGATTGCTATATATCATACTGATTTATTACTGGGTTCGTAGGTATATTAGGAAGTAGATTATGCATATGCATTCATGTAGTTGAGTTAGTTTGTTTATCTTTAGTTCTTTTGTGTTTTTGCTTGAGGACAAGCAAATGTTTAAGTTTGGGGGTATTTGATGAGTGAGTTTTATACACATAAGTTGGATACATTCGGGCTTAATTTATTGTTGTTCTCAAGTCTTTTAGATTAGTTTTTAAGTGCTTATGTCTATTCAAGCATGTTTTATGTTGTTTTGTAGAAATTGGGACAAAATTTACATGGATCGACGTTCGGGGTGGCTAGATTCGCGTTTTTGGCTTGCTATTTACACAACAGTCACTTCAGAGCCAATTTGAGTATTTCTACAGACCTTATTTCGAAAATCTTAAAAACTTAAAGTTGTAGATCTACTTTTCCTCTTTCCGGATCATCTTGAATCATCTAAATCGGAGTTCAGACGAAGAAGTTATGGCCATTTTTCCAAAGGACGTCGGAGCAGAAAATGTCAGAAAAAGTGGTAGCGCCGGGGCGCTTTGAGGCAGTGTCTGAGCGTCGTGCCCAGCGCTGGGGCGTTGGGGAAGAGGTTGGGTGCGGCCTGGACGCGTTTTGGACAAATTTTGACACTTTTTTGACTCCAAATTGGATTGGGTTTGTTCCTAAGTTAAAAATTGGACTTGTAACCTATAAATACATGATGTAAGACATAAAATTAAGGGAGATTACATAGATTAGACTAGATTAAACACTCTATTAAATTAGAATCTAAACCCTAGTTCTTAGTTAGCCATTGGAGATTGAAACAAATTGAAGAACACTGAAGATCAAAAGCAAGAGCAAGAGGGGAGCATCATATTTGCTAACAACAGATTCTATTCTCTTCTCTTCTCTTATTTTTATCTTTTAATGTCTATTCAATTGTGGATTCTTGGTTTTAATTCATTAATTATGAACTAACTCTTTTATAAAGATTTCAATTGAACCTTTTATGGTTATGAATTGATTATTTGATTTATTCCAATCATTTATGTTGAAGTGAATTGTTCATCATGCCTTGTATTTATTGATTAATTATCTGGCCAATAATTACCATGTTACTCTGTAGAAGGAATTGAGAAAGGAATTCTAGGGTTAGAATGAAGCGGTGACATGTGACTTAGTTATTTGCATGAGTGAATAATTAGGTTTGTGAATAGAATGAGAATATCTATTTGCCGAATGTAACACATAAGGAATTGGGATTATAACGAAGTTTAATTCAATTATTTTGCATAGAGATATAGCAAAATTAATCAGGTTAAATAGAAGGCAATTGATCACTTTCGAGAGGGCTTTTGGCATTTGAGAATTTCACAGTAACAATTCAAGAGACATAATAATTGGGATAATTGGTTTATAGTTCATAATTGGGGATATTGGAGTCTTAGCCTTTATTTATTTGAATTCATTTATAAAGTAACCTAGTTTTAATTAGTTAATTTAGTTTTCTTAATTAGAAAATTTATAATTTGTTATTGTTTAAATAAAATTGATTTGGTTAAGAGTTAGTAATTGGTAATTTTTATTAAATAATTTCTCGTGGGAACGATACTCTACTTTCACTTTATTACTTGTTGACCGTGTATACTTGCACGTATTCCTTGATTGCGAAATCGATTAACAGTAGGCATGACTAGGTGGTCATTCAGTAGCACACCGACTCACAGTCATAAACATCCTATTTGCATGAAACATATCAAAGTCATAATCCATAAGGGTAGACAAATTACCAGGATTATTTTGTTTCACAACCTTTGCTCATTTGCCCTCAAATTGGAGGAAAAATAGCAGAAAAGGTGCCAAATTTATTGTTTCAAAAGTCAATTTTTTTCACATCAATACGTTAAGCATGGTTAAATACTAACATTTACTGTGTTGAATAAATTTTATCAAGTCACATGAGCATGCAAAATCATTACTATGTGTGATTATCTCACTTTCCAACGGTCAAAACTGGAAAAAAGACATGCATACGTTACCAGGACAGTCTAGGACACTTGTATGGTGACGGATTTTGCCCAAACTCAGTAGATCTAAAGAACTCTTGAATTATCTGTGCGGCTTCAACTGAAAATGACTTGTGAAAGGGAAAGGAAGCTGATATACAACCCATGGATGGCCGCAGGTGTACCTGCAGCTGCCGCAGGTCCACCTGTGGCTATCCTGGGTGGTCCCCACCCCTCCAACTCGATCAAATTTGGGTTGCAAAGGAGGTCCCACAAGCTAAAAAGTCAAATAAGGAAAAAAGACGCTACACGATTAAGCGAAAAAGCCTGAGATCCTGATTATCAGAGGCCAAACTACGGGTCTATATATCAATAATTGGCAATCGCCCAAACACAGGGTTCACAAAGCCAATGATCATAGCTCTTGGAAGCTACCTATGGCAATACCTCACGTAGGTCCAATGACGTTAACCTAATTGTAATTACAATCAAAACCATGCATCTCATCAGAAATCCATTCCCCAACAAAAATTTCATACATCCTCAGCCGTTTAAGAACATTTCAGCGACTTGATGTTTTCAGCCATTGGCAATTAAATCCAGCGAAGTATCGGAGGTGGTCCGATGATGTTCACCGTCGAAGAACATTTCAGCGAAGGTCAAGAAGCCTTGACGTTTTCAGCCGTTGGTAATTAAATCCAGCGAAGCATCGGAGGTGGTCCGATGATGTTCACCATTGAAGAACATTTCAACAAAGGTCAAGCAGCCTTGACGTTTTTAGCCGTTGGCAATAAAATCCAGCGAAACATCGTAGGTGGTCTGATGATGTTCATCGTTGAAGAACATTTCAGCAAAGGTCAAGCAGCCTTGACGTTTTCAGCCGTTGGCAATTAAATCCAGCGAAACATCAGAGGTAGTCCGATGATGTTCACCATTGAAGAACATTTCAGCGAAGGTCCAGCAGCCGTGACATTTTCAGCCGTTGGCAATTAAATCCAGCGAAGTATTAGAGGTAGTCTGATGATGTTTACCGTTGAAGAACATTTCAACGAAGGTCAAGCAGCCTTCGCGTTTTCAGCCATTGGCAATTAAATCTAGCAAAGCATCGGAGGTAGTCCGATGATGTTCACCATTGAAGAACATTTCAACGAAGGTCAAACATCCTTGACATTATCAGTCGTTGGCAATTAAATCTAGTGAAGCATCTGAGGTAGTCCAATGATGTTCACCGTTGAAGAACACTTCAGGGAAGGTTAAGCAGCCTTGTCGTTTTCAGCCAGTGGCAATTAAATCTAGTGAAGCATCAGAGGTGGTCCGATGATGTTCACCGTTTAAGAACATTTCAACGAAGGTCATGTTTTCAGCCATTGGCAATTAAATCCAGAGAAGCATCGGTAGTGGTCCGATGATGTTCACCGTTGAAGAACATTTCAACGAAGGTTAAACAGCCTTGACATTTTCAGTCATTGGCAATTAAATCAAGCGAAGCATCGGAGGTGGTCCAATAATCTCAGCCATTAAAGGACATTTTAACGAAGGTCAGGCAGCCCTGAAATCACCAGCCATTGGCAGTAACTCAAATGAAGCATCAGAAAGGTCTGACAATATAAGCTATAGAAAACTATCTTCATTGAGGAGGACCGATGATGGAATATGTTATACAGATCCTTAGAAATTAAAGCACATTTCCCCAAGAGTTTCTAGCACATGAGAAGAGAATCTACGATGGAAAGTCTGCGATGAGGGTTAAGGACTTTGGTGATAACCCCAAATGTCAACATCCTCTAGTCTCATTCATGGAGTAACCTCCATTCCATGAATTCAACATACATTTGCATCATGCTTCATTACATTGCATCATGTTTATCTTGTCACATTTCAAGTGTCTAGTGATCTTTATCCTATCCATGTCATTACATTGCATGAATATGATAAAGAAGGGCATCTGTAGACACTAGAAATTTTGCATTCCTATTACTAACCCTGGAGGAGGGCAAAATCATCTTCTAGAGATAACCCTGGAAGTCAAATCAGCTTAATCCTAGAGATAATCCTGGGATACGCAGCTTTCAACCCCGGGAGACTCGGTTCCAACCTTAGAGACAACACCGAGGGATGCAGTTCCAGTTCGGGAGATAACCCCGAAAAAGTCAATTCCAACCTCGGAAACAACCTCGAGGCACTCATTTTTAACCCCGGAGAAAACCTCGAGAGCTCAAGCACACCTCAGGGATAACCCTGAGGACATTCAGCATTCACAACAACCCAATCTCAGAGATAACCCTGAGCAACGACTGCTACATCTGTGCAAAGTCGGAGATAACCCCGATGAGGGGAAAAATCATCATTTTTCCACCTCGATAATACACTCACGTCATCTCTGCATCATTTCAATCAACGCTACGTATAGAAGTGTCCCACAAGAACCATAGCTAAAATCTCGAGTGACAACTACACAAGACAGCACACCGAATAGAATTTGAAACCTTGAAGATCTGGTCATGGACCCATCTTTCTGGCTTCGTACAACCTCTAATCCCATGTCATTGTGTAGCTCTCGACAATAGCATTCCAAAAAGGTATAACACGCCTTTAACGGATGCCCAAATTGAAAGTTATGAAAGTTCGAGCGGATAACTCTTTGCACGAGTGCACGTACTTTGAGACGATGGGACTCGTAGAGCCTGGGTAGACCCACAGCTTGCCGCGGTTAGACCCATGGCTCCCCGATCTATAAATATGAGCCTTTAGTAGCTCATAATAAAAAAAAGGAAAAAAGAGAAAACTCTGTCCAATTCAGCTCGCAAACACTTCTAGAGTGCTCTGGACCGAGTAATTCTTCTTTCTAAAACCTTGTAAGCTTGTGTTTTGCCAAATATTAAAATTTAAACGGTGGAAACTGAGTTTTTAGGCGTTTAAAGCTAACCGAAGTCTTCTTGGCAGCCCACTGTAAGATATTTTAGATTTTTAAGCTTTTTATGATTTATATATATATATATATATATATATATATCAACTAACGTTAAGAGTCGCGTTGTGTGGGTATGCCCTGATCATCGATCTGTGGCTTTTATTGCTTATATATATAACTGTTATTCAGTCTGCAGGCTAGATTTGGCTAAATCTGGCTATTTCTTACTTTGACCAGTTCATGGTGACTAAACTAGAACGGTTGAAGTTGGAATAGTTTAGATTTATTCAAATTTAGTTCTTTTTGTAGCTTTTTATACATATTGCTTTCACATATTAGCCTAGGAATCATATGATCACAGATTCAGCTTCTGAATCTAGATTCGGTTCTTGTGATGGACATTTTTCACCTGCAGCCAGCTTGTGAATTATTCACGATGTCTGAATTTCATTAGATGGCTCTCATGCCCACAAGGAGTTCGACACTACTATGTATCTTATTTTCTCGAAGATGCCTTGCATCTTGAAAATAAAAGCAATCAAGCTGAACACTTAATAAAATGGAAGTATAAAAGGCCTCAATTACTATTGAGCACAAGGGTTTGAAAAACTTGTTTTATAAAACATCACTGCTATAACTTGTTAGAATTGAAATTTTATACAAAAGTCAAATCCTTTGTATATAGGTGCAAACGAGGCATAACACTACTTCCAAACATCTACACATAGACCTAACTCTCTCTCTCACACACACACATATATATACAGACAAAAGTTTTAATGAAAAGTGGCGGTAACCGTGTTATCACGGAAGTCGGGGGGTGCCTAACACCTTTCCTCCGCTTAATCAAGCCCCCAGACCCTAACGAATTTTAGTTTTGCATACTAGTTAAATAGTGTCACATCACTAGGTCTTTGTGCAAACCTTTTCTCGGTTGAGTTAGTGTAACCATTTAAAAATAACCAATTGGTGACTCTTACAGTCAAATTGTCGACATATACATGTCGGACCTTTTCAAACAAATCTCACCTAACATGAGAACACCAAAAGACAAGAACAAAAAGTGACAAATATAAATCCCGACGTCAACAGTGTAACCACAAACCCATAACTAATGCTCTTAAACACTCTCAAATGGGATGTACTTGGCTTTCTTCCACTCTATGCTTCTTGAAGAGTTTTATCCCACAGGCTTCTTGTTAGACACTGGTTAGATAAAAATACCGCACAATCAATCGTTTTTGACCAATTTTTTTTTGGCATCTTCTTTGTTATTAACATGTTTCGAGCCATATTGAGAATGCTCTTATTCTTTCTTTCCATCACGCCATTTTGTTGAGGAAATCTTAAAATTGTTAAGAATCATTTGATGTCATTTTCTCCACAAAATTGATTGAACTCATTAGAAGTAAACTCACCACCTCTATTCGTTCTCAAGGATTTAATATAATAACCACTTTATTTTTCTACAAAACTTTTAAATTTCTTGAACATGTCAAACACTTCAGATTTTTCTTTCAAAAAATAAACCCAAGTCTTTATACTAAAATCATCAATGTAGAGTAGAAAATACAAATTTTTACTGAACGAAGATGGTTTGATTGATCCACAAACATCGTCACGAACAAGTTGAAGTGGCTCAATTTCTTTTGAAGTAGTTTCCAAGGCTCAATTGCTCTTGAAGCAGTTTCTCTTGGAAAACTCTTTCGGAATTGCTTACCAATAAGACATTCTTTCAGCATCCCTTTTTGAGCCGCCAACTTCAAGCATCCAAAGCTCACATGTCCAAACCTTCAATGCCAAAGCCAAGAAGTATCTTTCACACTAGCTTTGAGACATTTAGCAACATCAATTTGGTTATCAAGCAAAAATATTTTATTCTTTGTTATAGGTACCTTAACAATCATATTTTTTTGGCCATGTTAAAGTAAGAGACTACGATTCTTCATGTGAACCTCATAGTTCTTCTCTAAAATTTGTTCAAAACTCAAGATATTACTCTTATTTAGAACATAATAGACATTACTTATAAATTGATGACAACCATTCTTCACACGAATTAAAATCATACTTTTTCCTCTAATTGGAACTTTAGATTTATCACTAAAAGTGACAAACCTGGTCCCCGACTCATTAAGCTTCTACAACTTGCACTTATCTCCACACATATGATTGTTTGCTCTATTGTCAAGATACCATTAATCATTTGTAATTTTTATTTCTCCTTTGTAAGCTAACACTAAAGCTACCTCTTTTTCCTTATTTTCAAAATAGTTCACCTTCTCTTCAATATTACTAGGCACACTCCAACATTCTTGAGTATAGTGCCCATGCTCTTGGCAATTATAACACCAAACATTGGACTTATCTTGGTTTGAATAATTTCCTCTTTCATGTCCCCTTGAGGATTGACTTCTTTCTTCATTGTTGGAGTTTTGGTTGCCTTGTCCGCCTCTTTTTCTTCCTCCTCTTCCTCCTCCTCGTTGACTTTTCTCACGATCATAATCCTTCTCTTTCACCTAGAGTTTGGTGGATAGAACTTGCTTGTGACGCCCCCAAATCCGAGTACCTTTAAAACTTCCTAATATGATAATTAAAGCAATAATCATTTATAGTACACCTATCTATTATAGATAGGATTTATATCTTCTTATTCATTCATCTTGACTTTTTCCTTATCCTTTCCAGAATCTTCTACACACTCATTTTTTGCTGAAAATATTAAATTTAAAATAAGAATGAGCATTTATTTGTCTAGAAAGTATAACAGTTGTATATAAAATAGCAAAATCAAGAATCATACTTTCATACTTCTAAACCTTCAACAATTAAAGAAGAGTTGTGAAGAGATCTCAAATGATAGGAAATTACTTCCTTTATTTTCAAAATATATATTTGAAATGACATACTGACTTTATCTGAGCGGTCATAAGACCTCAGCCTTTCATTTTTATTTAAAAAGGGTTTGAATAGCTATTCCGCTATAAACCGTCATGACTCCCGGGCACGTTGGGTGATCAGCCATTTGTACCATGTGTTGATCAACACTACATAGCGAACGACTTATTTTGCATTTTTTTGTCACTCACCATTGCATGCCGATAATATTAAAACATTCCCCCAATATTAGGGTTGTTCATTCTCAGACTGAATCCGCACCAAGTAGAAATTGGTTTGGAAGCTTTACTTATACTAATTAACAATTTGAAAGATCATATCTAGATCATTGAAAGGTTTTAACATGTGTCTAGCCGATACAAATGATATTGACATACTTCTTAAACAGTTCATTCATATCATAACTTTGAAAACTTGAACAATTCATGCGTTATAGCAAAACTTAAACAATTTATGTATTATAGCATAGTTGAACACTTATACAACCAATAAAGAGTTTGTATAAGTTTGAAGTTTAGACAATCATTAAACATTGTGTAAACTGAAGCATACATAAGGATTATTCATTAGAATATACATACAAACACATTAAACTAACCTTCAAATGAAGATTGAATGGAGTTAGAATAGTACTTGCCTTAGCAGTCTTTAATATTTTAGCGTTAATCGCCCTTTGTAAGTCCTACACATTCCGTGCATATAAACATACCAATTAGCCACATATAAACTTCACTAATGGTTTACTTTAACTCTATTATATGTTTTATAATGTTCGTTTCATAATAATAAGAACACTATTTAAATTCATTAACATTCGACTGAGCGTTTCAATGTTCGTACGTCGTACGCCCGACATTTCTAACCCGAACACTTAATCGACACGCCATTGTGTAAAATTAACACGTCTAATACATCTACCATTCCTTGGTTTACATTTCGCTAGAATATTTCCAAAGTCCAAGGTTTAAAACTTAGAAAAAATAGCCAAACGTAACTTGGCCAAACCACCATGATTTGCCTCATATTACGTAACAGTCCTAAGAATGCTCATTTTAGACCTTGATCCCGACCTTATCTTTCAATTCTTAAAGAGTGAAAGTTATAGATTTACTTCTTAGCTTTATAGATCATCTTGAATCACCTAAATCGAAGTTCATACGAAAGAGTTATGGGAAAAAGCACTTGTACCCCACTGTGGTTGTAGTGTTTTAAGCAATTAGTCATTGTGCTTTTAAAATATTCAATTAGCCCACTGTACTTTTGAAAAATGTTCAATCAAGCAATTCCGTCCAATTTTTTGGACGGACGTCAAATAATCACACACGTGACATTGAAAAAAAAAATCAAAAAATCATTATTTCCTACGTGGCAAGCCAGTCAACCTAATTCCTAATATTATTGAGCCACTTCACTTTAAAAAAATGTAATTGACCCACTGTGGTTTTAAAAATATTTTTATGTTTTATGTTTTTTCTTTTTCTTTACCTAAATATTTATAATATGTATAATATTAATAAAAATTAATATTATAATATTTATTAAAATAATAATAAAATTGATTTTATTCATCTCATTTAACCCTCTCTTTATCAAAATTTTTGTATCAATGAGATCTAGTACAACATTATATTAATTTCTACAAAAATTAAAAAATAAAAATCATTAATTACGTGACAAAAAATAAATAATAATAGTAAAATTAAAATAAATATTTTATTTCATTTTCTTTAATTGTATTCTTTTCCTTATATCTTTTCCTTTCTTTTAATAATTATTTTTATTTTAAAAATTAATACTAATATATATTTTAATGATATAAAAAAAGGTAAGAACATAATTAACATAAAATAGAAAATTTGATACAATTAGCAAAAATTAGTTAAACAAATGACATAAAAATTAAAATTAATTATACAATCATTAATTTTAATTTACATAACTTTACAATTACAACCACCAAAAACCCTAATTCCCCCAGTCCTCCGTATCAATTTGTTGTCAATTTTGCTAAAAATTTGTCAATTTTCCCGAGAGAGTTTCAAGCTTTTTGGGAAAAATAAACACCCAATGGCGAAGAAAGAGGCTTTGCCGGAAAATATCTGGTGCAACAGAACCGACGGCCTAACAAAACCCACTCCCATTTGATTCGCCCGCAATCTTCTTTACCTCAATCACTACCTCAGAATGTAAATCGTTGCTCTTATTTTGGTCAGTCCCATTCTCTAATTCCCTTAGTGGCTCAGGAACAAAATTATCATTGTTGCCATCAACTAAAGGAATCAATTTCCCCTCTTTAATTTCTGAGCACAATAACGCAGTTCCATTATTAGACAAAATGACTGACTCAACTGATAAGCCTTCAGAAACAAGTTTTGACTCAAAGATGCGCTTACCCATTACTCCAATTACTTTTCGGCCTCTCTCTGAGCACTCAAAACACTTAACAAGCTCACTATTAGAACCCAAATTAGCTATTACACTCTCTCTATCACGATGGGAACTCGGATCAAGAGCAAAAACAGGCATCAAATAAACATACCTTCGTCGATCACAGAACTTTTTCACATTGAACGATGTCGTCATGCGCTTGTATCCGAAAATCCAAAATTGAGGAGAGAGATTGGAGTGGAGCCTATCAATTAATCGGTTGTTTTTTATTTTGTTCTGGTGTTGGGTATTGGATTTCTGATGCTATGGGTTCGTCAATCACCAGTTTAATTCTGGGTTGTTGGTTCGATGGATTCTAGGGTTTTAATTTTGGCGAAGAAGAAGATGAACAGTAGGAAGAAGATGAATAGTAGGGGATTCTAGGGATTCTAGGTTGTTTATAATTTGCATTATTTCTTTTTTGTCTAAAAATTTCAAAAAAAAATTTGGTCAAGAAAATAGGAAATGAAAAAATTATTAAAAAATGAATTAAAATATTTATTTTAATTTTATTATTATTTTAATTATTTTTTGCCACATAATCAATAATTTTACTTTTTTTATTTTTTTATGTTGCCACATCAGAAAATAATAATTTTTTGATTTTTTTTTCAATGCCACGTGTGTAATTATTTGACGTCCGTCCAAGAAATTGGACGGAATGGCTTGATTGAACATTTTTAAAAAGTACAGTGGGCTAATTGAATATTTTAAAAGTACAGTGACTAATTGCTTAAAACACTATAACCACAGTGGATTAATGTACTTTTTCCGAAAGACTTATTATCAACTTAGTAAAGCATGTCTGAAATGATTTTGGCTTAACACTTGACCATCGCCTAGGCGCTTAAAATTTGGTCTGGGACAACGCCTAAGCACTTGGGGACAGAGTCTGAGCACCGATCCAAGAGCCTAGTTATGACGCCCCCAAACCCGAGTACCTTTAAACTTTGGATGTGGTGATCCACACTACTTCTCATCTAACATAATAATAACGATATAAATACAATCATTAATTATTATAATACATCTTACTTTAAATCCCAAGCTCTCAGACCTTTAAGTCTTCAACACATGATAATGTATTGATTATTATAATACTTCTAATTATTACAAATAATTAAAAATAGTTACAACTATCTTCTACTTGTCCATCTTTCCTTTTCTTTTGTCCTTACCGAACCCTTCAATCTGCTCCGGCTTCGCTGGAATTTTTTATTTAAAACAAGGATAAGCTACAATGCTCAACATGTATAAACAGTTGAATAAAAAACAAAATAAAGAATCATGTTACTATTTCTACAACTGAATAATAGTTATGAAAGCATTCCGAATAAATAGGAATTGTAACGACCCAGAAATTTGGATCGTCCAGAATTTAAGTTTAAAGAATTAGTTATTAATAAAATGAATTTTTATTAATAATATTATGTGCTATGTGTTTATTAATCGTTCTAGAACCTAGGATGATTATAAGTCGGGAGGATTCTGGCTACGAGCTAGACTAAGCGATTAAGAATTTTCAAAACAAAAATAAAAAATTTTCGGGAACAAAAATATTTTCGGAGAAAAAGACGAAATAGGCACTATTCACCCGACGAAACCTAAGGGTTAGAGTTTGAATAACCTAAGCCTTTTTGAGAGTTTGGTATGTCGAAATGACATTCCTTCGAAAGATTTGACGATAAAATATCATGAAAAGTTAAGTAAGTCGATAAAAAATTTTCTCGAAAAACGTGCAGAAATTAGACGAAATAAAAATGACGAAAAGTACTGTTATGTACTTTTCATTCATTTAGCTACGTTAGGGTAAAACGTGAAAGAAAATGCTTAACGCGAAAAAGTGTTTTTCAGTTTTTCAGAAATCTGAAGAATACATAAAAGTTAATCAGTAAAGAAAAGACGAAATATCCAAAAATATTTGGATTCCGAGAATCGCAGTTTTTAAAACTATCGGACGAAAACCCGAAAGACGGAACCACGAAACTTAAAGGCTAAGTAAACTTAAGGGCTAAGTTAACTTAACACTTAAGTCATGAATAGTAAGGAGGTTTAGGAGTGAAATGACTATTTTGCCCTAGCTTTGGAAAATCTATAAATAGGAAGCTTATTTCATTTAAATGGGATTTTGAAAATACTACACTAGAGAGAGAGAGGATTCGGATGGAGAGGGAGAAGGAAGAGCATGAGCATGATTGATCGGATCAAAAATGTTCATGAAATAGAACAGCTAAAAAATCGCCGGTTTTGTCTAGCGGAAGAAAAATAAAGAGGAAATGTATTAAAACCTAACTTCTATGTTAGATTTTCTTTAAGCTTTATATGTTTAAAACATAAGTTAATGAGAATAAGAAGTATATGATGTTAGGGATGATTTCATATGATTGAAATCATGAGAAATAAAGAAAATAAGAAATTAGAAGTTTAGTTGTAAATTTCTTAAGGAAGTGTTCGATTCGTAATGAATTAGAACGATCCGAATGGATTATATGAATGAGTAGATAAAATAAGTAAGGAATAATATTCTATAACAACAAATTCCAATAAAAAGTGAAATCGTAATCCAAAATATCGATTAAAAATGAAGAACGAACGAAGAACACGAAGAACATGCGAAGAACACGAAGAACGTTGTTGATGGACAAATTTAAAACCATCATAGGATATTTATTGTTGATGGAAAAGTTTAAAACCATCACGTATAAGTTAGATGTATATTTCTTGGTTAGGAATGGTAGAAACATTCATGAAGAACGGATTAAAACTTAGCTATAACGAAGTTATGGCGAAAATTTCGTAAAAGACAAATGAGAATTAGAAATTTAGTAAATGAACCCGAATGTGTAGGGTTTCATAAGAATGTAAGAGAACATAGAAAACGTGAGTCGTGGACTCAAGAATGAACGAATTTCGAGTTCGGATGACCTAATTACGAACGAACGAACGAAGAGCGTTAAAAACATAAAACGAATGAAGGGTGAAGATCAAGCCAATCAAATGGCACGTTGATGGATTCAGAACGAAGTTCTGTTAGGGGGGTATTGAAGTACGTAAGATAAAGAAGAGAATGGCTTTGGAACAACCTCGTTTCGAGTTATAACAAAGGAGTTATGAGATCGGGAAGTAGCGTCTCAAAATGAAGTTAACACTTAGAAGAAATTTTCAAGAATTAGGGCTTTGCGCCGCGGCGTCAACCATGCCTTGTAAGGTGGCACTGCAGTGCCAGACTAGGGAGCCGGATACTACAAACTCACGCCACGGTGTGTGAGATAAAGAAGAGAGTGAAATACATGGCCAAAGAGGAAAAAAGCCAGAGAAGAGCTTTTAACTGCTCAACTCTTGGGGGAAACGTAAGGAAAGATAAAGAACATAATGTTCAACTAAAGTAACCCTTAATTAGTGTTTTAAATCTTTAATGAAGGTTGAACGAAAAGATTTATGTAAGACCCCAAATTATTAATAAATGAAATTTATTTTCCTCTATTTATTATTTTGATATAGTAAGGGTTGATTTGATTAATGTGGATAGTTATGGGTAAAATACGGAAATATTTCGAATAAGCAAGTGGTTATAAAATATTCATTATTGTCGGGGAATATTCGTTTGGTCGTGGAATATTCGTGCATCGCTTGGGGAATATTCGCATGCACCGCAATAGCTTGATCTTTTGTGGGCCCCATAACTTGAAAGCGATTGGATGAAAAAAACGACAAATATAAGTTATTTAAAAATAACGACGTAGTTATTACATTAATACTGTTAAAATACTCGGTGGTTAACACACAGTAGCACACGGTATTGCACCAATTATTGATTCTTACGTAAGAAGGCACTACTAAATAATGGTTACAGTAATTACTGTTCAGTATTTTATTTTATTGATTTAATAATTGCTGCGTTGATATTTTATATTGTTGTTGTTTCAATAATAGTCATTACACAATATTTTTCATTATCGAAGCAATAATTCATATTATCTAAATAATATTATTAGATAACATTATTGGAAATGTCTAGAAAGTTCTGTCTAAGGAGAGGTTTGGTCACCTAATTGCGCGCCAGTAAGGAGAAATTCTTATTGAAAGCCCCTCTTCCCCAGAACTACACGTTTGTCAATATTGTGATTCTCAGTATATTATTTGTGAATAATTAATTATTGATTCATATGATGAGGAAAATATTGATTTTATGTGGATATAGATGGAGAAAATTTTTAATGTGCAATTGTTGAAAATTAAAATTTTATCTTTTTCTGATAAAATAATTCATTTAAATATATTATTATATTTTAATAATATAATAATGATGATATTTTTACGATGAATGTGGGATATATGAGTATATGTGGAGGAGGAGTATTTTTGTTACCAAAAATATTTAAAGCATGTTTTATGTGTCGATGGACCCCATTTCTTGACTGAAATTTGATTTTATCTTGTAAAATCGCCCGGTTGTGGATTTCGGTCAATTTTTATTTGGAATTTGGAAAAACTTTCTTCTGTAAAGTTGTAGAGAATTGAATTTCCTATAAACATTCGCGAGATTCGAATTTTCTGATAAATAGGCTATTTATTATGAATTATTGAAGTTCCGAAGCTCCGAAATAATTGATTTTTGGAAGTTTAAAATATTTAAAATACGAAAAATGTTTTTTTTTTGTTTTGTGGGCAGCCCTAGCATGTGCAAGATAAGCTAAAATCAGTTGTCAAAATGTGCGTAGAGAATTTGTAATATATATAATATTATTATATTAAATTTTCTACTTTGGTGTTCTAAGCATTTTCCTATAAATAGGGTGCTTAGGTTAGAATTGAAAATCACACCAGAAACTGAAGTTTTCTCTCTCTATATTATCGAGCCTTTTCTTGTGAGTATTTTTAGTATACTTTGAGTATTGCTATACGGTGCAAGTTCAAGTCAAAGCCTATATCCGGTGTTTCAACTAGAAGTACTGTCTTTCGAGGTAAGGGATGTTATTTTTTTTGAAAATGATATTATTTATTCAATATCATTATGCCGAAATATTGGTGGAAACTTTTTATCAAATTTGGAACTTTTTCATGTCGGGGTTACTATTCATGAGTTACTATTCATGAATTACTATTCATGAGTTACTATTCACGAGTTACTATTCACGAGTACTATTCACGAAGTGTGAAAATGTTTTTTTGTGAAATTTCTATCTTTTGGTGTCAGAGTTACTATTCACGTATACGGAACTATTCACGAATACGACACTATTCACCAAAAAATAAAATTTCTTCTTTTTGTCCAAAATATCTACTATTGATACTAGCTTTGATTGTATCCATGTTTTGATCATTCTTGAATTTTACTCCACTCTGATTACTTATGAAGTATTTTTGCACTTGGATTGTTTTAAATACGAATCCTTAATATTTATTCTTTTGTTTCACTAGATTCATTTCCTTTAAAATATTTTTCATCATCCTCAGTCCTAAATGATGATATTACTGAATATCTTTGGCCTGTAGTGCAAAGATGAATGATTTCTTGATGAATATCTTTGGCCCGTAGTGCAAAGATGAACAGGTGTTGAGATGAACATAACCGACTGATTAATATCTTTGGCCCGTAGTGCAAAGATGAACAGGTGTTTAGATGAACATGACCAACTGATGAATATCTTTGGCCTGTAGTGAAAAGATGAATATTTGATTCCAGATATATATTGATTGATGTTACAGGGATAAAATATCGACGATGAACTTTTAAATTCATATATAGAAGATAGTAGTTTGCATTCTCTACTTAACTCTTCTAATGAATTTGTTTTTCCGCTGCAATTGTTGATTTAAAACTGGTTGTCTATTGTATTCTATTAGATTTTTCCCTGTTGAAGACTTGCTCTATGTTATCTTAGTCATAATGTTCTTTACTGGGCTAGTTGAGCTCACCCTTTTCCTTGTTGTTCCATTTTTCTTCTCAGGAGGCGAGAATGTAGCGAATACTAGTCGGGGTATGGAATGAAGGTTCTAGAGAGAGTTGTTTAGTAGTCCTCACCATTTTTGTAAAATAATGTATCAATAATTATGATGGGGATTTATTTGCGTGTGGATATTGTCTAGATGGCAATATCTGTATTTAAACTCACAGTTTATATGTTGTAATAATAAAGTTGTAGTTATATCTGTACCATGTATTTGGCGACTCAGAATGGGTTGGATGGAATGGACCTATTTTGGGGGCGTCACAGTTGGTATCAGAGCTTAGGGATATGATCTCTGGCGGAGATCGCAGAATAGAAGTAGGAGGGGAGAGACGAGTAAATCATTCGCTAGTGTGTCCTACCTAAGCTTATTTGTTAGTTGGTTAGTATATAGGGATATTATGTGATATATTGATTTCCTTAATTAACCCTTATTTTATGACGGTATTTGAGAATGTCGACTGAGAATATTATCAGTGGAGTAAATGAGACCGTGGAGATGTTTGTACTTACCAACGAGGAGAACGTGCAACAGGTTGGCAATGTACCTCCTGTGAACAACACCACTGAGCAGATGATGAACGAGTGGATGTTTAGAAGCTTTTTGCAGTTCATGCAAAATTAGACGAGGGAGACTCGTGTTCAAAATACAGGAGAAAATGATAGCAATTCACGAGTGGTCACAGCCAAGCAGTTCAAAGAGTTGGGACCACCGTGCAGGGGAAAGCCGATCCGATTAAGGCGTAGATGTGGGTCAAACAAATTACCAAGATATTCGATGTCTTGGGATGCGGAGAGGAACAGAAAGTTCCATTCGCTACTTTATGTTCCGTGAACGAGGCGATTCATCGGTGGGAATCAGTGAAGCGTACCCATCCAAATTTTCAAAGATGTCATGGGAGACGTTTGAAATAGTTCAATGACAAGTACTTCCCGAAAGTATTCGGCTATATGAAGGAAGTGGAGTTTATTAGATCGAGCGAGAATAATACGACGGTGTCCCAAAGACGAGGCGAAGTTCATGGAGTTATCCAGTTTGCACCTCATTTGGTGGAGAATGAGGAACGTATGACGCGGATGTTTCGAGAGGTTTGAAACCCAAGATATGCCTCAGATCTCATAAATTTTCTCTATATTCAGATGTTGTCAGGGCTCGGTTGTTAGAGCGAGATAACGAGTACGCTTAATCGAGGGACCATAACCAGATCATAATCAAGATTGCAAATCATCAAAATAACGATAACCGGGGAGAAAGAGAATACGGACAAAGGCGGTAACCCACTCGTGGTAATCGTGGCCATGAAAATAGAAGAAGCGAGTCGAGGAGATTTTAAATAGAGGAGATTCAACAACGACCATGTGAAGACGCCAACGCCAAGAGTAAATCGGTTCCAAGGAAGAGAAAGACCATCTATCGAGCAAGTACAAATGCGGAAAGAGGGACATATCACCCAAACCGCCCACAACAGCTTTAAGGTATGCTATAATTGTGGAAAAGAAGGACATATCGCCGAGATTGTACGCAGATCGAAACCCAAATTCAAATGAATAGTGACTCAAAAGGATGTCCCGTAAAAGTCAAAGTCAATCTGCCTCGAAGAGAGTTTGTCGTGACCGGTCAAAATGCGAGGAACCCGAACGAAGTTAGCACGGGTTAGTTAATTATAAATTCTTGCGAAGTTTATACCTTACTAGGTACCAGTTCTACCCATTCTTTTATCTCTCTTGCTTGCACTCAACGTTTGAACTTGACTACGGAGAAATTATACTTTGACCTATTTATGGAGACTCCGTTAGGAGAAATTTTCATTACATCCGTTGTTTAGAAATCTTGCTTGATTCAAGTTGGCACTATCACATTACCTGTTAACCTTATTTCTATAGAGATATTTGTTTTTGATGTGATTTTAAGGTTAACTACTCATCATGCCGAAATTGATTACTTTCGTAAGGTTGTTAGTTTTCATATTCCTAAGCAACTCATTATTCAATTCAAGCAATCAAACCATTGTAGTCAAACATTTTCATATCAAGCCATGAAGTCATTCGCTTATTACTGAATGTCAAGTTTTCTTAGTCCATGTTATGGATTTGAATAAAGACACGCCGATTTGAATAATATTCTGTTGTTATTGATTTTTCCCGACGATTTCAAGAATTTCTTGCTTACTCCCAAAGCTCGATATTAAATTTTGTATCGACTTTGAACCCTGTACAAAACTCATTTCTAAAATCTCATATCGAATGGCTCCTATTGAACTTCGTGGAGTTAAAATTCAACTATAGAATTTGGTACCGAGCCTTTATCTCGGTGACTTCCTTTATGGAATGCACCGAGCGACTCTCCGTAGGGGACACCATATTCGTATGATATAGTAAACCGATAGGTGTCATTGTAACGTGCTATCCAAGGTTAGGATATGAGTCACAGTTGAGAACAACCTAAGTCGGTAATCGAAATACGTAGATTTTTAGGCTTAGTTGGTTATTATCGAGGATTCGTTGAAGGATATTCTCGAATCGCTATTCCATTAACGCAGCTGACTCGTAGAGATACAAAATTCGAATGGAGCAAGGAATGTGGGAGGAGCTTCAAAGAACTCAAGAGGAGACTCATTTCAGCACATGTTCTGACCATGCCATCCTGGAAAAGCGAACGTGGTAGCTGACGTAGAAGATCGTATACAAGTACGAGTACGATATTGTCAAAGACTCATTTCGTATAATTTACAAATAATAGAGATGGAGATGAAAACTCTAGGTACCCACGTGATGATATACGAGTATAATCGACTTTAATCGATAAAGTTAAAGCTGTTCAAGCTACACACCGGAGCTGATGAATTTGAAGAAGGAGGTGCAAGAAGTTGTTATTTCAAAAGCGAGAATCGGTGAGGTGAGGAAAGCTCAAACCTTCGATTTATTAATCCATTTGAAATTCTCGATCGAATAGGAACTATGGCCTATAGACTCTTTTACCGCCAAGTATGACGCGTGTTCATAACGCTTTTCACGATCGATGTTATGTAAATATGTAGACGAATTCAACCACGCTATTGAGTTAGAACCGACGAGATAGCCAAGACTTAACGTCGCGAGGAGGTACCACCAAGATCTTGGATAGGAAAGAACATGTCCTATGTACCGAGGTTATACCACAAGTTAAAGTTTTGTGGAGAAACCATGCTATTGAGGAAATGACCTGGGAGTTGGAAACGAAAATGAAAGCGAGGTATTCTCATCTTTTCGAAACACCAGGTACGTACGTCAATTTCGAGGACGAAATTTCATAAGGAGGGGAGGTTGTAAGACCCCAAATTATTAATAAATGAAATTTATTTTCCTCTATTTATTATTTTGAAATAGTAAGGGTTGATTTGATTAATGTGGATAGTTATGGGTAAAATACGCAAATATTTCGAATAAGCAAGTGGTTATAAAATATTCATTATTGTTTAGAATATTCGTTTGGTCGGGAATATTCAATGCTGCTTGGGAATATTCGCATGCACGACGGCATAGCCTTTTTGTGGGCCCCATAACTAAAAGCGATTGGATGAAGAAAACGACAAATATAAGTTATTTAAAAATAACGGCGAAGTTGTTACCAAGTATCATTGTTAAAATACTATGGTTAACACACAAGAAGACACTTGCAGATTGCACCAATTATTGATTCTTACGTAAGAAGACACTACTCAATAATAGTTACAGTAATTACTGTTCAGTATTTTATTTTATTGATTTAATAATTGCTGCGTTGATATTTTAGTAATTATTGGTTTCATTATCGAAGAAATAATTCATATTATCTGAATAATATTATTAGATAACATTATTGGCAATGTCTAGAAAGTTCTGTCTAAGGAGAGGTTTGGTCACCTAATTGCGAGCCAGTAAGGAGAAATTCTTATTGGAAAGCCCCCTCTTTCTTGGGAACTACCTGGTTGTCAATATTGTGATTCTATAATATTATTTGTGAATAATTAATTATTGATTCATATGATGAGAAAAATATTGATTTTATGTGGATATAGATGGAGAAAATTTTTAATGTGATAATTGTTGAAAATTAAATTTTTTTTCTTTTTCTGATAAAATAATTCATTTAAATATATTATTATATTTTAATAATATAATAATGATGATATTTTTACGATGAATATGGGATATATTAGTATATATGGAGGAGGAGTATTTTTGTTACCAAAAATATTTAAAGCATGTTTTATGTGTCGGTGGACCCCATTTCTTGACTGAAATTTAATTATAGCTTGTAAAATCGCCCGTTTGTGGATTTCGGTCAATTTCTGTTTGGAATTTGGAAAAACTTTCTTCTGGAAAGTTGTAGAGAATTGAAGTTCCTATAAAAATGCGCAAGATTCGAATTTTCTGATAAAAGGGCTATTTATTATGAATTATTAAAGTTCCGAAGCTCCGAAATAATTAATTTTTGGAAGTTTAAAATATTTAAAATACGAAAAATGTTTTTTTTTTGTTTTGTGGGCAGCCCTAGCATGTGCAAGATAAGCTAAAATCAGTTGTCAAAATGTGCGTAGAGAATTTGTAATATATATAATATTATTATATTAAATTTTCTACTTTGGTGTTCTAAGCATTTTCCTATAAATAGGGTGCTTAGGTTAGAATTGAAAATCACACCAGAAACTGAAGTTTTCTCTCTCTATATTATCGAGCCTTTTCTTGTGAGTATTTTGAGTATACTTTGAGTATTGCTATACGGTGCAAGTTCAAGTCATAGCCTATATTCGGTGTTTCAACTAGAAGTACTGTCTTTCGAGGTAAGGGATGTTATTTTATTCGAAAATGATATTATTTATTCAATATCATTATGCCGAAATATTGGTGGAAACTTTTTATCAAATTTGGAACTTTTTCATGTCGGGGTTACTATTCATGAGTTACTATTCACGAGTTACTATTCACGAGTACTATTCACGAAGCGTGAAGATGTTTTTTTGTGAAATTTCTATCTTTTGGTGTCGGAGTTACTATTCACGATACTGACTATTCACGTATACTGGCACTATTCAATCTAGAAAAATAAAATTTCTTCTTTTTGTCCAAAATATCTACTATGGATACTAGCTTTGATTGTATCCATGTTTTGATCATTCTTGAATTTTACTCCACTCTGATTACTTATGAAGTATTTTTGAACTTGGATTGTTTAAAATAAGAATCCTTAATATTTATTCTTTTGTTTCAATCGGATTCGCTTCCTTTAAAATATTTTTCATCATCCTCTACCTAAATGATTATATTATCGAATATCTTTGGCCAGTAATGCAAAGATGAATGATTTCTTGATGAATATCTTTGGCCCGTAGTGTAAAAGATGAATAGGTGTTGAGATGAACATAACCGATCGATTAATATCTTTGGCCCGTAGTGCAAAAGATGAACAGTGTTTAGATGAACATGACCAATCGATGAATATCTTTGGCTCAGAAAGTGCAAAGATGAATATTTGATTCCGATATATATTGATTGATGTTACAGGATAAAATATCGACGATGAACTTTTAAATTCATATATAGAAGATAGTAGTTTGCATTCTCTACTTAACTCTTCTAATGAATTGTTGTTTCCGCTGTAGTTGTTGATTTAAAACTGGTTGTCTATTGTATTCTATTAGATTTTTCCCTGTTGAAGACTAACGATAATTTGCTCTATGTTATCTTAGTCATAAAGTTCTTTACTGGGCTAGTTGAGCTCACCCTTTTCCTTGTTGTTCCATTTTTCTTCTCAGGAGGCGAGAATGTAGCGAATACTAGTCGGGGTATGGAATGAAGGTTCTAGAGAGAGTTGTTTAGTAGTCCTCACCATTTTTGTAAAATAATGTATCAATAATTATGATGGGGATATATTTGCGTGTGGATATTGTCTAGATGACAATATCTGTATTTAAACTCACAGTTTATATGTTGTAATAATAAAGTTGTAGTTATTTCTGTACCATGTATTTGGCGACTCGGAATGGGTTGGATGGAATGGACCTATTTTGGGGGCGTCACAATTTATATGAGAGTAAAAGACAAATTATGTAGACGCGGGTTACGTAACCGATGTCCGAGGACTGTAGTCGAAATGAACGAACGTGAGGGATTGCTATGGTTGTGATTCCTTAGACGTTGAGCGATGAGGGTAATGAATAACATTTCAATGTTATGTTATGCTAGTGAGAGATAAGTGTGAAGCGTATAGATGCTACAAACGCAACGTTGTTGCGATAAACGAGCGGTCTTAGCATACAACGAATGGTATAGCTTGGACATTAAGAATGACTAATGAACATGGGGTTCAAGTAATGGCTAACAAAAGTAATAAGTAAGATATGAATGGTATTAAGAAAGCCCTAATGAATAGTAATAAGATTAATGGAAGCCGAATGTTAGTCGGATGAGAACGTTAGAATAAAATATATGCGTTGAACACTTTAACCGACGTGAATGTTGAGGGTACGCAAATATTAAACGGATAGAACCTACACCCCGTGTATGGTTTGACCATAAGATGATGAAGATCAATGATTAAACTGTGAACGGTAAAGAAGTTGAATTAAAGATAATAACGTTTAACGTAACGAAGCGGAGTTAAGGATTAAAGGGAATGATCGCTCTGAGTATACAAAAAACTGTTTGACTTAGACGATAAAGAGTGAATACTAAGGTATGGCATTTAGTTGTCAGGAAGCCATACGTATAAGTTAAGATAAGTTAAGTTGTAGTACAATCGTAACCTTTAATGGTTGACATATGGGAGCTGAGCTAAACAATTCCTTCAGAGAGCGAAGGTATATACAAAACTGGCAACCGATCTAACTCACTGTTATGAACAGTGTAGACGAGACGGGAACTTGTTTATTGGTTGTTTGTGGGAAACCACTCAGAGTACCATATGAACTACTAGTAAAGAAGCGATGTGTGCTGAGTCCTACAGAAGTTATAAGAATAAGATAAGAATGCAAATCATCAAAGATGATGAACGTTTTGAGTAAGACATCTCCGTATGTCACGAAGCCGTAAAACGATAATGAAAGTTAGTCGCGTAAACTTATATTGCAAGAACGCGAACCCTAAGAAGTAAAGTTAAGTAAACTAATGCATAAGTCAAAGATGTATGACTAATTGGTGTTTATGTTTTCTCCTTATGTGTTACATAGGAACTGGAATGAGTAGTTTAGCGTAAGCTGTAGCTGTGCGTAAGGCAAGTTTTCTAACTTCATTCATATTTCAAATGAATGCTAGTTTCTTAAACTTCTCAGATGTTGAACTTGAGAAGTTCCGTTTATGTGCTAATGTGCGACATTTGTACAAGGTGGTAGAACGTATGAGGCCTTATGCCACAATGTGAACACTTCGGTGTTTCTATGAGATTAACTGTTCTGTGATTTAACTGTTCAATAAAAGAATGCTTTGTTCATACATGATCCGTTATTGTTTAGTCTGTGCTAATGATTCTAGCCAGACAAAATGTGTATGAAAAAAGGTAGAAGAATGAAAGTATTTTAAAATGAAAGTGAATATTGTTTTAAAATGATAGGAATCGAGATTATTCCTATTATTTAAGTTACTTCATAACCTTTGTTCGGTTATTGAAGTCTTCAAAGAATGTTTTAATTCTTGAAGATGTTTGTTCAACTGTGATGACTTGCTGGGAAATTGAATGCCTACACTTGCTTTAAATGAAAAACATTTTCAGCGAACGATGTTAGACGACCTTAAGGATCCCGTAAAGATCAAGCTGACGGTATCCAGATGAAGTGCCATTCAGAATGTGAATGAGCGAGAAGATCAAGTGAAGACTTATAATATAGAAATATGAAATTGAACTATAGACTAGTTTAAGAAACTGTTATGTATCCTTGGTGGCGGATAAAAGTCACTCTTGTAAGATGAAATGAATAATGTATTTATCATTATTTATAATGAAAAAGGTTATATGGTTTTTAGAACCTGGGATTTGAAAGTGTATGTTGTTATATTTCAGTATATAATGATGTATGTTTGGAAGAAGATGGGATCGTGACGTACGGAATCTGGTTGTGAAGATAGACCGAATTTTGGGGCGTTATAGATTGGTATCAGAGCTGATAGGTTATAAATCTTAAGTAAGAGTATCTAAGACTATAATCGTAGAGAGAAGGATAAGAAGATCACTACGTGATCAAAGTGAATTGTAGTAACAAATGAGCTGTTAAACGATGAATGATTTATAGTACTACGAAGTAGTACGGGAAGAAGAACTCAGATTGAGATGTAAAGGATAACATACGAATTAAAGAAAATTTGTATTAAGTAAAGAGAAAGTTAGAAGTTGTAAAATTTCAATTGAGGACTCATGTGATAGCTAAGTTGTATGAACCTTTGTTATGGGCTGAGGTTTGTGCTTGGTGTAACAACTGCTTATCTTATTACAGTGATAATCATTGGAATTGGTCGCGCTGTCAAGATGTATATGACGAGAAGGTGAATCTTTTCTCATATATATACTTGGTAGGTAGAGAATGATAAGGTAGGTGCGAGTTCTTGAAACTCATACTTATGGTACATTCGTGACTCATAATGAAATGGTAGGTTTTTGAACTTCTCAGCGAATGGACGCTTATGGTCTATCTGGGATAGTTCTTAAACTCATATTATTGTGGAAAGTTCCTGAACTCATAATGTGTGGTAAGTTGATGGACTGTACTAAGGTAGAGGGATGTTTAGACTGAAAATATGTTATTTTCAGTAGGCTTAGTATTAAAGGTGCTAGAGAAGATTAAGTATTGTCGCAGTAAGACAATGTAGGAAGATGGAGAATAAGATATTCCAAGTCATCTAGCTATGCTAGATTTTGAAGTTTATTGAAATCGTGCTTATGTGTTCGTATTTTGGAAAATGAAAGAATTGGTTCAACTTTTGGAACCAATAGATTTTTAAAACAACTATTCTTGGTATGTCTATGCTAATTGTTTCGGCTAGACAAAAATTGATTTGAAATATCAAAATGAATTTTATATCATCAATGCATTTGATGCAAGGATGGTAAAAGGATGGAGTTATTAATGCAATTGAACCTGGTGTTGGATGTGATCTTAGGATCAACAACTCGCTATGGTATGATGTATAATGATGAAGTCATAAACTGACGAAGTCCTCAACGTACTGTGAAAAGTACGGTATCATGACGTCATAAAATGTTTTGATGTATTGTGAAAAGAATTTACAGAAGTAGTCGATGTCAATTGAGTTGACTAGATGAATGTTTCACGTTGATATCCAATTTATTGGTATGGCCTAAGCTACTTGATTCGGCTAGACAAATGGTATGTCATGTTTAAAAGAAAATCGAGCTTTCTTTGAAGAAGTTGTGCCAAACTAAATTGTTTTGATGCGGAATCTAATGATTAAGTCTGAGGTGAACATATCCCGAAATGGGGTATACGATGGGTAAGAGGTAGTTTGCTTTCTTTGTGATTGTAAACCCACTGTGGAAGAAAGGTTACTGGCGTACATCTTTGTCATAAACCTAGTAAGAGTTCATGGTCGATTTGTTCCCTCAGCAAAAGTATAAAATATTTTAAAGGAATTCTTATATTCCTCGTTGTTCATTCTACTTCTTTGAAGAGAAGTTGAGAAGAGGGGTAGGCTAAAATTTTGAGGACGAAATTCTGTGAAGAAGGGGTGAATGTGATGACCCGGGTAAGGGTGCGGTTTTAAGAAATTTCGAGGATGGAATTTTTATAAGAGGGGAAGAGTGTAACGACCCGGAAATTCGGATCGTCCATAATTTAAGTTTAAAGAATTAGTTATTAATAAAATGAATTTTTATTAATAATATTATGTGATATGTGTTTATTAATCGTTCTAGAACCTAGGATGATTATAAGTCGGGTGGATTCTGGCTACGAGCTAGACTAAGCGATTAAGAATTTTCAAGACAAAAATGAAAATTTTTCGGGAACAAAAATATTTATGGGGAAAAAGACGAAATAGGCACTATTCACCCGACGAAACCTACGGGTTAGGGTTTGAATAACCTAAGCCTTTTCGAGAGTTCGGTATGTCAAAATGACATTCCGTCGAAATATTTGACGATAAAATATCATGAAAAGTTAAGTAAGACGATAAAAGTTTTTTTCAAAAAACGTGCAGAAATTGGGCGAAATAAAAATGACGAAAAGTACTGTTATGTACTTTTCATTCATTTAGCTACGTTAAGGTAAAATGTGAAGGAAAACGCTTAACGCCAAAAAGTGTTTTTCAGTTTTTTGGAAATCCGAAGAATATGTAAAAGTTAATCGGTAAAGAAAAGACGAAATATCCAAAAATATTTGGATTCCGAGAATCGCAGTTTTTAAAACTGTCGGACGAAAACCCGAAAGACGGAACCACGAAACTTAAAGGCTAAGTAGAATTAAGGGCTAAGTTAACTTAATACTTAAGTCATGAATAGTAAGGAGGTGTGAATAGTAAAGAGGTTAGGGGTGAAATGACTATTTTGCCCTAGCTTTGGAAAATCTATAAATAGGAAGCTTATTTCATTTAAATGGGATTTTGAAAATCCTACACTAGAGAGAGAGGATTCAGATGGAGAGGGAGAAGGAAGAGCATGAGCATGATTGATCGGATAAAAAATGTTCGTGAAATAGAAAAGCTAAAAAATCGCCGGTTTTGTCTAGCGGAAGAAAAATAAAGAGGAAATGTATTAAAACCTAACTTCTATGTTAGATTTTCTTTAAGTTTTATATGTTTAAAACAAAACTTAATGAGAATAAGAAGTATATGATGTTAGGGATGATTTTATATGGTTGAAATTATGAGAAATAAAGAAAATAAGAAATTAGAAGATTAGTTGTAAATTTCTTAAGGAAGTGTTTGATTCGTAATGAATTAGAACGATCCGAATGGATTATATGAATGAGTAGATGAATAAATAAGGAATAGTGTTCTATAACATCAAATTCCAATAAAAAGTGAAATCGTAATCCAAAATATCGATTAAAAATGAAGAACGAACAAAGAACACGAAGAACATGCGAAGAACACGAAGAACGTTGTTGATGGACAAATTTAAAACCATCATAGGATATTTGTTGATGATGGCAAGTTTAAAACCATCGCGTATATTTAGATGTATATTTCTTGGTTAGGAACTGTAGAAACGTTCATGAAGAACGGATTAAAACTTAGCTATAACGAAGTTATGGCAAAAATTTCGTAAAAGACAAATGAGAATTAAAAAGTTAGTAAATGAACCCAAATGTGTACGGTTTTATAATAATGTAAGAGAACATAGAAAACATGAGTCGTGGACTCAAGAACAAACGAATTCCGAGTTCAGATGACCGAATTACGAACGAACGAACGAAGAGCGTTAAAAACGTAAAACAAATGAAGGGTGAAGATGTAGCGTCCCCAGATCCGGGTCCCGAATCGCCGCGGATCCGGTTTGCTATTTCTACAACTGTTGCGAAAGATATAAACATAAATTGTTTATACATTAAACTTTACACACTATTCCCAAAATCGAGTAACCTTAACTAATACACAATCGTGAACTGTCTAACACATGACAATACTATTCTTCAACATACTTTACAACTTAACTTCACATTTTATCCCAAGTGAACTTGGCATTATCCTTTTCCTCAGATCTCGGCCAGTATTCGCCTTATCTCGCAATGTTTTATCATGATATAGCAAGGGTGAGCATGAAAGTTGCCCAATAAGTTTAAAAAAACAAGGTAAAGATATATCATGATTGAAAGAGTTTGAATAATAAGTCGCTATCCTTCACAATGTAGTTGTGAATTAGCATGAACAAAATTTCAAAGTTTGAATGAACATTGAAAATGAACATAACAATTATATCTCGAATCGACCGTAAATGAAGGTGATCACCTTTTCATACCGATGAATACATGCAATATGTACAGAGTACAATTCATAAGCATATCTGTGCAAACCACTCTTAAAAGAGTTTAAGTAAAAAGAACTTGAAAAACTTGCTCAACCATGATTACCGTAACGCAATATAATACGCTTCTCCAAGACCTAATATTAATAATATAGATCTCCAATATTAGAATAATATCATCACCGTTATAAAATAACTTAAACACATTTCCACATACTCCTATCACCATACAAAGATATAAAACCTATAATAGATCTTTCTTGCTAGTCATAACATATAGTTAAGTATTAGACATTAGTTTTAAGTCTTAATATTATTATTATACTTTGATATTCTTTTAATCACATCATAACTTATACTTATAAGTTATTCATTTTATATGTTATCCTAGTAAATTAGATAACATCTTAGTAAACCGAAATACCATTTCAAGAAGACGGATTTTATTTCAAAGATCCCAAATCACTATTCTTTTCACGAAAAATACCAAATCAAATTATTATTTTTTTATTCTTTGGTCAAACATATATACATGTATTTCATACATAAAAAATATTTTTCCGTAATTTTTCAATTTCTTTTACTATTTTTCAAAAATCATAATTGGTGCGTGACTTAAGAAAATTAGCTACCTCGTGCTTAACTCCAGAGATGCCCATCTTTTGACATAACCTTATATATGTTAACGTGATGCTCCATTTTAAATTTCGTGGCAATCGGAGTTGTAGAACTCCGGTTATAGCGATTTCCGTTGAAAAATCACAAAAATTGAAATGGTCATAACTTGGTCGTTTTAACTCGGAATTAGTTCATTTTTGGACACGAGGTACTTAATACCATATATTTTCATTTCCCAAAAGGCCGGAATTTATTTCACACTTTAAGTTGCCAAAACAGCCCCTGGACAGATCTGGACAGAAACTTTTTGTCATTTGGCAGTTTTGGAGTCATTTACTAAATCTTAAATAAAATGAGATCTGTAACTCCGATTAACGATCCGTCAATTTTGTTGGATTCCTATCTTTCCGAAATACAGTTTTCATCTATCATAATCCATATTTGGACATGTTAAGCTCCCGGAAATTAGCCCGGAAGTGGCTGTTACAAACTGTTACTCTAACAGTTTTTCTTACCTTTGAGTAGTTTGGGAGAAATTTCATAACTCTCTCCTCCGATGTCGGATTTAGTCCGTTTCGGAGTCTATGGAAATCTTATTGAATGTACTATAACATATCACAAGTACAGAATTTTTAGAGCACTCTAACAAATCCGAAATTTTCTGTTTTAGGGCAGCAGTCCACTAACTCATTTAAAACAAAAAAACTGTTTTGGTTATTCTTCTTTGTTCAAGCCTATCAACCCTAAAAATGGCAAGATCTAACCATAAAATATCATTTATCATGTAGATCTATAGTTTTCATGTTCAAGATCTTAAACTTATGGTTCAAAATCATAAGTTCAACACTTGATCTAAAACACCATAACATAACACTTTAAACTAACAAGAGTTTTGAGTTTAGGAAATTTTTACCTTTAGCTTTATGACATATCTTTTTCTTCCAACTATGTGATGGATCTTGGATGGAATGAAAAATCAAAATCTCTTCTCCTTCTTTCTTGGAGTTTCCTAACTCCCTCTCCTCTCTCTCTCTTGTCTCTCTCTTCTTTCTTAGGTATGTTGGAAAATAAGATGAGAAAAGTGAAGAATATGATTTTTGTTTAGTGTAATAATGTAAGAAATGTATCTAGACATTAGTGTGCTTGATAATTGAGGTGTAATAGCATAGTAACATGAGTGACTTCTAGAAGCAATTGATTAGCTAGCATAATTGAAGATTCTTATCAACAATGTTACTAATAATACACTAATAAAACAAAAGGGTATACTAGTAATTTCCACATTAATAAATGATTTCTTTTTAATTCTTATTTATTATACCAAATGTCCAATATGTCCCTCCTTATTTGGGCTTAAATTTGGGTCACCATTTCCATCTTTTGGGCTATCAATAAATAATATATTGGACTTAAAATTTAATTCTTTGGGCCATGTAAATTAACATAGTCCAACACTCTTAATTCTTATCCAACCCAAATCATTTAATTAGGGTTTTCATTTTCCTCAATTATAACTTAAATCCTTACTCATGCACATTTATTTTCTTAACCCAATTAGACTTGCTAAAATTAGATTATAAAATTAATTAACCGAGATGTATAAAATAAATCTCTCATAATTGGTATATATTCTAAATACCATAATTTTCTCATCTCATAACCCTTAAGTTATTAAATTCTTCATTCCTAATATATAATTAGGATCACATTAGTTTCTTTTATTTGTTTATATAATAAACAATATAAACCATCACATAATCTTCATATTCCTTTACTCACCTATTCTAACAAAATAATTTAATAAATTGTGACATGTTCCACAATTCTCTTAAATTAGGTCACTAATATAAAATAAAATATTAGGACCACTAAATAACGATAACCATTTAGGTTATTTAATTATCACACCTAATATATATATTAGGTTACATAATTCAATTCTTACTTCACTTTTATATACAAAATAAATGTATTCACATTATATAATGTATATTTATTTAATCATACACATAATTCATATTCATTACACACATAACTTTTAATCCCTTAGGGTTTTATACAAAAACATTAGGATTTCTAATTTAACAATTAGGGTTATCCCTAATATATAATCACAAATACTTAAGCCATTATATTTAGCCTTTGACTTCCCAAATTAGGGTTTCAAATACCTAATTAGGATTTTGGATTCCTGCATCAAATTAGGGTTTCAACCAACCGATTTCTAGGTTTCTTATAAATCGTAATAATTTTATAACCGAACGTTGACGTTCTAATAATATTAGGGTTTGACACATATATAATTTATCTGGTCAACATTTGACCCTTAACCACATTCTGTACACATAATACCGTAATCACAGAATATATACACACATACCCTTAATCCTGAATAATTCACTAAAAGAAATTTTAAATCCTCAAAATTCCTTTTTGAAAACATCAAACACATACACTTATTCTCTGTTTAGGTCTATTATTTGACCTTAAACCAATCATTTAAGATTTTAATAATTTTCTAATTTCCGGGTTGTCACAGAAGATCAAGCCAATCGAATGGCACGTTAATGGATTCAGAATGAAGTTCTGTCAGGGGGGGTATTGAAGTAAGTAAGATAAAGAAGATAATGGCTTTGGAATGACCTCGTTCCGAGTTATAACGGAGGAGATATGAGATCGGGAAGTAGCGTCTCAAAATGAAGTTAACACTTAGAAGAAATTTTCAAGAATTAGGGCTTGGCGTCGCGGCGCCAGAACAGGGAGCCGAGTACTGCAAACTCACATCGCGGTGCAAGAGATAAAGAAGAGAGTGGCAACGTAGCGCCAGTGTAGGGAAAAAGCCATAGAAGAGCTTTTAACTGCTCAACTCTTGGGGGAAACGTAAGGAAAGATAATGAACATAATGTTCAACTAAAGTAACCCTTAATTAGTGTTTTAAACCTTTAATGAAGGTTAAACAAAAAGATTTATATGAGAGTAAAAGACAAATAATGTAGACGCGAGTTACGTAACCGATGTCTGGGGACCGTAGTCGAAATGAACGAACGTGAGGGATTGCTATGGTTGTGATTCCTTAGACGTTGAGCGATGAGGGTAATGAATAACATTTCGATGTTATGTTATCCTAGTAAGAGATAAGTGTGAAGCGTATAGACGCTAAAAACGCAACGTTGTTGCGATAAACGAGCCGTCTTAGCATACAACGAACGGTATAGCTTGGACATTAAGAATAACTAATGAACATGGGGTTCAAGTAATGGATAACGAAAGTAATAAGTAAGATATGAATGGTATTAAGAAAGCCGTAATGAATGGTAATAAGATTAATGGACGCCGAATGTTAGTCGGATGAGAACGTTAGAATAAAATGTATGCGTTGAACACTTTAACCGACGTAAAGGTTGAGGGTACGCAAATAACAAACGGATAGAACCTACACCCCGTGTATGGTTTGACTGTAAGATGTTGAAGATCAATGATTAAACCGTGAACGGTAAAGAAGTTGAATTAAAGATAATAACCTTTAACGTAACGAAGCCGAGTTAAGAATTAAAGGTAATGATCGCTCTGAGTATACAAAAAACTGTATGACTTAGACGATAAAGAGTGAATACTGAGGTGTGGCATTTAGTTGCCAGGAAGCCATAAGGAATGAGGAATTAACTTAATGAACATATAGTTTAATAGTCTGTATATGTTAAGATAAGTTAAGTTGTAGTACAATCGTAACCTTTGATGGTTGACAAATGGGAGCTGGGCTAAACAATTCTTTCAAAGAGTGAAGGTATATACAAAACTGGCAACCGATCTAACTCACCGTTATGGGCAGTGTAGACGAGACGGGAACTTGTTTGTTGGTTGTTTGTGGGAAACCACTCAGAGTACCATATGGACTACTAGCAGAGAAGCGATGTGTTCTGAGTCCTAGAGAAGTTATAAGAATAAGATAAGAATGTAAATCATCAAAGATGATGAACGTTTTGAGTAAGACATCTCTGTATGTCACGAAGCCGTAGAACGATAATGAAAGTTAGTCGCGTAAACTTATATTGCAAGAACGCGAACCCTAAGAAGTAAAGTTAAGTAAACTAATGCATAAGTCAAAGATGTATGACTAATTGGTGTTTATGTTTTCTCCTTATGTGTTACATAGGAACTAGAATGAGCAGCTTCAAATAGTAGTCGAGTGCAGTAAGGCAAGTTTCCTAACTTCATTCATATTTCAAATGAATGCTAGTTTCTTAAACTTCTCAGATGTTGAACTTGAGAAGTTCCGTTTATGTGCTAATGTGCGACATTTGTACAAGGTGGTAGAACGTATATAAATCCCCCAAATTAAGGTACTTGAAACTCAAATTCGGTGCTTCACGATACCATTTCTCTGAGCAGAATAATACTAATAATAATAACAATAATATGAATTTCAAACTTAACTTACATTTATCAGAGTCTAATCCCAAGTACGCAACCTTTACTATAATTCTTTACATGATATATAATACATATCATTATCTTAATACAACTTAACTATTACAAAAAAAATACCATAAACATATTCTGTTTGCTTTCCTTTCCACTTGTTCTTGTCCGATCCTTCTGATTGTTCACACTTATCTGAAAATATTTAAATTAAGCAAGGATGACCATTTGAGTGCCCAACAAGTATTAATTATATATATATATATATATATATATATAAGCTGAAGGAATTTAAATATTTTCTTTATAATACCCTTCTACAACAAATCAATAGTTGTGAAGTAATCTGAACTAATAATAATAACATAACAACCCTCTTTCCAATTTTTGAAACTACGTATTGACTATATACAAGGTTAGGGTGACATACTATGAACATTTTTTTCATTTTCGAAAAGGTTTAGCAGAACTTCATCTGCAAACCATCATAACTTACGCACGGAGAGGGTGATCAAATTTCATTGTACCTCGTATTGATCAATATTACATAACAAGAACGATGTGATCGTTCACTCTGGCTACCTTGGGCACATAAAAATTTTCCCGTGAACGGGATGTTCATACCTGTCGGGGTTCCAAACCAAAGGTTTTATCTTGATCAACAATAATCTATAGTTTAACATATATATATATATATATATATACGGTTAATTGACAAAGATATATCAACATGTGATTAAATACAATGATTATCCAAGTGGGGACACTTGTATAACCATTTATAGAAATTAACGAACAGAATATATATCTTAATTATCATATACTAACATGTTGATAATCAATGGACGTGTATAATATAGGGTTAATAACCTGTACAGTAATAATATAATTCTGAAACATTATTACACATGTCCATTGTATAACGAAAATGCAAAGGTAGGATACTTGCCTGATGCGCTGCTTACAATTCTCAACTTAGTTTTATCTTTTATATCACGACCTATCATTAATCAGATCATTCGTTCAATTAGAACAATATACCATAACACATAGTACTGCATATTGCAGTCAACACATTCTTAATCACATTGCCACACATGTTCAACAATCATGTCATCACAAACAATCACTAACACAATCAAAATATCTAAGTCAAGATCAATATGTGAAACATGTCGGCGTACCGACAGCCTTATTGGGTAATAATCGAGTCTAAGACTCTATTCTATATCTTAATATCCGTAAGTATCAGTCATATTATTTTTAAATGACTTAATATAATTTTTTTAAACATTTAATATAATTTATCATAAATTTTCAAACACCTGAATCATAATTAAATGATTTAAATATCAAACAATTCTATTATCATAATATTCAATTAATATCAAACTAATAATGAAACCATTGCCAAAATATTAAAATTATTTATAATAACTCAAAATACTATTAAAGTATTAATATTACCCTTAAATGATTTTTAAAACATTTAAAATCATTTATACATAATTATCATTAATATTTAAAATATTAATGTACTATTTATCCAAATATTAAAAGTCATTAATTATAACTTAACATATTTTTAATTCATTTATATCCTTTTTAAATGATTTTAAATTAATAAACTATTTTAAAACTATTTATTTAATATAATTATTAAATAAATTTAATATCATTAATATTAACTTAATATCATTAATATTAAATTATTAATGAAATTATCTTTTAAATATTAAAAGTTATATTTTATAACTTAAAATATCTTTAAACACTTTAATCTCATTTACAATGATTTTTATAATATTAAAATTATTTTTAAACTAAATTATTTAATATCATTATTAAATAACTTTAATATCATTAATAATCATTAATTAATGAATTTTAACTTTAAATATTAAAAGTTATATTTTATAACTTCAAATATCTTTAAATACCTTATTATTATTTAAAATGATTTTTAATATAATAAAATTATTTTTTAATTTAATTATTTAATTCATTTAATAAATAATTTAATTATCATTAATATTAATTTATTAATGAGAAATCTCCAAAATATATAGAAAATTATATTTTATAATTTAAAATATTTTTAATATTTTATTCTCATTTAAAATGATTTTAAATCATTAAAATCATTTTTATCTTATTTATTTAATTTAATAATAAAATAAATCTAATATCATTAATATTAAATTATTAATGAAAATTCTCTAAAAATATTAAAAGTTACATTTTATCTTTGAATCAAGTTCTATATAAAAGATCTCATGACATACTACAGCTTCAAGCACTAAAACAACAAAAACACATAATAGCTTAAGATTTATAAGGTCCGACATTCATTTATGGGACCTCAAGAAATTTTTTTCCAGATTTTCTTAAAACTCCAATTGAAAGACTTAGATGATATGGATCTATGTAATATCAACCCAGATCTTCATAAGACACTACTAACAACACATTCTAACATTAAATCATAACATCTAATAATGAATCATAGGTCAGATTTTCGAATAGGGGTTATACCTTTAAATGAGCAATTCTGATTCTATGTTTCTGATCTGTTGTGGGTAAACATGGGGCTTCAATATAGGACTGATATACTATAGATTTTCGTTGGTTTTAGAGAGAGAGGATTGGTTGAATGTTGTGTACAAAAATAGCTAGCAAAATGATCATTTCTCTCTCTCAAATCTATATATACTACACATGTACAATGTATTTGGCTAAAGAAATGGCTGATTGCTGGTATAATTGAGCATGTGGGGTTGGTATGAGTTGGTAAACAACTTCCTCAAATGTCAAAACCTATACATTAGCTTCTTTAATGCACAAGAGGGGTACAAAGGTCATTTAGCTTGAGAATTTAATGGCACATTAGGTAATTGACAAACCCTTAGGGTTTGACCCTTAGGGTTTAACCCTAAGGTTTAGCACAAAACTAATTTCAAGGTTTTCATTTATGGTTTAAAATAAAAACAAAATTAGTTTCTAAAATAATAAAATTAAGGTTTTGTAATTAGACTAGGTTAGTAATTATGTTATACAGGAACATTAGGGTTTAGTACCACTAATCATAATTAACCTTGCCAATTTGGCAATTAGGGTTTAGAATTTTGATAATTAGGGTTATAACATTATAATTAGAGTTTTTAATTATTAGAAATTCAAATATAACTAGGGTTTTAAATTTATAAATTAGGGTTTACTAATTAGCATATCACATAACATAAATCATATAACACAGTTATATAACAGTCTTAAATTTCACATTTAAATTGAAAAACAGGGTTAAACAAATTAATGTTAGGGTTTGGTCAATATACACCATAATTGACCAACTATCAACAATACGTACATACAGAACATATTTATTGCACTGAAAAATCAAAATATTATAATATTATAATATTATTATCATTCCTTGATTCAAAATCCATAACTAGGGTTTGGATTCCATATCTGATTTATCTGTCGTAATTAACCTTATTAATTAAGTTAAAATAATTAACTTAATAACCTGAACAAAATTCAAATAATAGAATAATTATTATAATTATTCTAAAATCATTTCATATATTATTTAAATAATATATACTTATAATTTTATGGAAAAATAATTAATAAAACATTTCTAATATAAAATTAATTATTATAAGAATATAATTTATAATAATCAATATTTCTAAAATAAAACTATCTGTAATAATTAATGTAATAAATAAAATTTATTTATCACACATATAAACATATACATATTACTTTGCACATATCACCCATATTTATTTTAAATAAAAAAAAAAAAAAAAATTTATACGCAAAATTTATGATTTATTTATATAAAATATATCCAAGTTGTCAACGTATGAGGCTCTCAGGCTACAAATGTGAACACTTCGTTTACATGAGATGAACTGCTCGTGATTTAATTGTTCAATAAAAGAATGCTCTGCTCATACATGATCCATTATTGTTAAGTCTGTATAATGATTCTAAATGCATGTAATGTGTATGAAAAGGTAAAAGAATGAAAGTATTTTAAAATAAAAGTGAATATTGTTTTAAAATGATAGGAATCGAGATTATTCCTATTATTTAAGCTACTTCATAACCTTTGTTCGGTTTTTGAAGTCTTAAAAGAATGTTTGAATTCTTGAAGATGTTTGTTCAACTGTGATGACTTGCTGGGCAATTGAATGCTCACACTTGCTTTAAATGAAAAACATTTTCAAATGAAATGATGTTAGATTTACCTTAAGGATCCCGTAAAGATCAAGCTGACGGTATCCAGATGAAGTGCCATTCAGAATGTGAATGAGCGAGAAGATCAAGTGAAGACTTATAATATAGAAATATGAAATTGAACTATAGACTAGTTTAAGAAACTGTTATGTATCCTTGGTGGCGGATAAAAGTCACTCTTGTAAGATGAAATGAATAATGTATTTATCATTATTTATAATGAAAAAGGTTATATGGTTTTTAGAACCTTGGATTTGAGAGTGTATGTTGTTATATTTCAGTATATAATGATGTATGTTTGGAAGAAGATGGGATCGTAACGTACGAAATTCAGGTGTGAAGATTGACCGGATTTCGGGGCGTTACAGGAATAATAATTAATAAATTCCTTTTTATTTAACTTTTTTGAAACGACGTACTGAGCGGTCAAAAGACCTTGAACTTTTTATTTTCATAAAGGTTCGTGCCGACACTGTGTTTTTCCTTTTTCTGATTTAGTTTGATTACCCTCTATGTGATCTATGTTGATTTATCATGCAAGGGTTTATTTTTAGAAAAGACCAACATAAATGTCGACGACTTGAAAAGTTTGATTTTAATGTGATTGGGCCGAATTAAACAAAGTCGCCAGTTGATATGAGCTTAAATGGATGTATCAACTTATCCGAGTGTTGAAAGTTTTTGCAATATGGCCCAATATGTGAATCTATTTAATTGGTCTGGAACTCGAGATTCATATAGTTCGTAGGATTGCTTAAGCAAGGGGAAGGTGTTAGGCACCCACTGAGTTCCGTGAAACACGTTTACTGCTACTTTTTCATTCCCTATGCATTGTGTGTGTGTGTGTGTGTGTTGAAAGTTTTTGATTTGTTTTGCAAAGATGTTTTGTGCTTTATTTTGAAAGTAGTGTTATGCCTCTTTGGACCTATGTACAAAGGGTTTGATTTACATAAAAGTTTAGTTTTAACATATATGAAAGCATATAAAAGTGATGTTTTGAAATCTAATTTTTTCAAACCCGTTTGATAAAATAGGATTTGAGGCCTTTGATACTTCCTTTTATCTTGTATTAAGCCTATCTTTTGATCCTAGAAGCGGTTTTGTTTGATTTTATTGAGATGCGAAGTATTTTTGGGGGTGGGTTAGAACTCGGGGTTCTAATAGCTTGATTTTTCCTCAAGTTTATCCATCCCCATGAGATTTATATTTTATAAAATCCTCATTAATTTGATTTGAAAATCATTTTGATTGACGAAATGAAAACTAAAAAATACAAGGGTCGGGCTCCTTATGGGCATGAAAGTCATTGAAGTAAGCCCGAGCACCTATAAACCATGAATTCACTATTTTGAGGCCTTAAATACGAATAACCATTTTAAGGCCCCAGATTTACATTTACATTGGATTGCAAGCTGGCATTTACAACTTAAACAATTCCATTTTCGGAACCGGATCTAGATCCATTGATTGGATCATCAATCCTTTGTACTTCCTAGGATGACATAAAGATTAAAGCTTGCATAATTAATATTTAAACATATTATGTACAAATAGCTAAAAACTTTGCTAAACAAGTGATTTATTGAACAAATCCTTGTATAAGATTAAACAAGCTTCCCGTTTCCTCTAGATACAGATCTAGGGTCACGTGGATGCTAAATATTTATAAAACTAGATATGTACATATCTGAGCCATTGTAGCTTCCAAGTTCAAGTTTTACAACTTTTAAACAAATTGAAAGCTAGATCTGGCTAGATCTAGTATAGATCTAGTCAATACAACATAAATATTGACTATTTACACAAAATAAATAGTTAAAAAGCTAGATATGTGCCATACAAAGGCAAATTTGTATATATATATAATTCGTATATATATATAGTAAAGCAAGAAAAAGAAGAAGATCTGAAGAGTTCTTAAAGGTAGGCACAACATTGGCTATCAAACTGCTTTTGGAGCCTTTAGAATCAATTTTAACCAGTTAAAACTTCATATGTTATAGTATATATGTATAGAAGTGCTTACAGAAGAGATTTACAACTATAGAAATAAGATTTGAGCTATTTCTCATTCTAGATCTCAAATTTTCTCTCTCATGGCACTCTCTTTCTTTTTTCTTTTTAAATGAGCTGCTGGAGGGCTGATATATATAGCCTAGCCAGCCGCGAGTCTACCTACAACAGCCGCAGGTAGACCTGTAGCTGGGCCTTGTGGGCTCTGCTACCTCAATGTACGTGCACCGATCTATGTGCAGGCTGCTTGAAGCTTTGATAACTTGCAATTCAGGAATCCTATGGAGGTGTGTCATACCATTTCGGAAAGTTCTTTCTAAGAGCTACGCAATGACATAGGCTTGTCCTTTTTCGAATTGGAGAAGATTGGTTTGTGACTAGAATAACATCTTCAGGTCTTTGCAGGTAGTCCGTTGAGCTGTCTTGAGTAGGTTGCACTCGGGATTGCTGTGATGGCTCTTGATAACCATGTTTATAGCTAGATGTCTATGGTTTTATGTTGTGTTGTCAACCTTCCACCTTTTCCCTCTTGGGGTTGTCTCCAGGGTTGAAGTGGCTTTTGGTTGTTCCTCAAGGCTGTCTCCGGGGTTTTATTGTTGTTGATTCTATCTTTCCTCGTGGTTGTCTTCGAGGTTGATTTGATGTCCCACGGTGCTGTCTATGTGGTTAGAGGTTTACTGTAGTCCTACAGGGCTGTCTTTGGGGTAGAAAAGATGATTTTCCCTCCTGCATGGTAGTCCAAGGAAAGCAAATTTTTGAGTGCCCATAGTTCAATAGTAATTCAACAATGAATTGTCTGACTTACGGGCACGTTGGGTGATCAACCCAGTGTACTCTATGTTGTACAACACTCTAGCTAAACGACTATATGCGTTTGTTTGACCACCTCAGGGGTTTGTCGAGATTTTTTCGATGTAAAAATACCCCAATATTAGGGTTGTTCATCTCAAACTGGAGTCTGAACCCCAAAATAATTTGGGTGGATAGCTCTACTGTGATATCCCATATATTTATATGATTGGTAACCCTTGAAGCTAAATAATTATGATAATTGTGACATCTGACGATCTTTAGAGAAGGAAGTTGACAAGTTAAAGAATAAGTAATACTCGTAATATAATCGAGTTTAATATAGATTATGAAATGAAGCCTATAAGAATTAGTTAAAGGAATGAAGGAAATAGGTATTATAAAACCTATATTAAAGAAATACATTGAAATGATGTAATGAAAAAGTTATAAAGGAGTAAACCAAATAAGGATGTTTCGATGATTATGATTCCTGGGACGGAATCCTTATAAGAGGGGAATAATGTAATAACCCGAATTTTTCAAAAATAAAATTAAAATAAGAATTTAATAAATAAAATTCTAATTGTGAAACGTGTCGTGGTTGAATGTATAAATATTTATAAATTACAGAATGTAAATGACATAATATAAAAGACACAAGGGATTTTAAGTGGTTCGGATCAGAGACTAAACAACTTCTATTCCACTCTTTTACTCAACGAGTAGGATATCTAGTAAGGATATAGGCCTAGCAGACCATTTTACATCTGAATCCCTAGGATTGCTTCGAGTCACAAAGTCTCAGCATCGAGTCTTTTAGATTCAGCAATTTTTCACTAATGACTAGGATCCAAAGACCTAATTCGGTCACACAGACTAGGATCCACCGCCCCCAATTCGGTCACATTGACTAGGATCCATCGACCCCAATTCGATCACATAGACCAGGATCCACCGACCCTTCTTCTTATTTTGGTGAAGTGTTAGAAGTGATGCTAAGATGGCTTGAATGCTCTTCATCTTATGGTACTTAGCTGCATTGTTGATCATCTCCTTAGTGCTTACTGAACTTTGTTGTTGAAGCTTGATCTCTTTTGATTATCAGCAGCTCCTCATAATCATGGTTGATGAGATGCTAAGCTATTCAATTAAGCTCTTCATCTTTTGTGCTTAGCAGCTTTGAACACCTTTTTGGATCGTAGTCTTTCACTCTACGTCTTCAGTTTGTTTTCTCTATGTGTTCTTGATAGAATGTAAAATGGTGCTTTTTGATTTATCTTTTGATTACTACTTTCATGTTATCAGCATCAACTACATGGCTTCATCATATTTGGACCTTTATTTTTGCCATGTCCTCCACTTTCTTGGTTCAATGGCTCTGGCTCATTTGCTCTTGAGCTTTCTAGCTCTTTTATCTTTCGCTCTGCTGCATTGACCTTATCATGTACTCATTTGCTTATTGTAATCTGTTGAGGTGCAACCAAGATTAATTTTTTATCTGCTTCTCTTTTGGACTTGGTAGCTTTGAACATTTCTTTGCTCGTAGAGTTGACCTTACTCTACGTTTTCTCTTGTTGAGCTCCATATTCATCTCTGGTGATGTTTTCTTTTGAGTATCCACGTTTTTTTCTCATCATCATCTATTTAATTTTAAATGATGTTGTGTTTTATACTCCTTTGAAATCTTTCCATTGACAAGTATTCGTTAGAGCATTTAATGCTTAGATACTTTGATATTTTTGATGTTTACTTTCTAAGGCTTTGTGTCAGCGTACTTTTTGACTTAGGACTTGTCACATCAATCAGTATCCTTTCTAGCTTTTCTGACATCTTGCTTTAGGCCAACTAGCTGGCATATATACATTTGTTTTCTTCCAAGAATATATCTTCTAATGCCTCGTACTCATCTTTTTACAATATTCTATTTTTCAGTCTCATTGTCAGACCTAACACAGACTCTACGATCTGTTGTTACAAGTATCGTAGGATTGAGCTTTACGTTCTTCCTGAGCTTTTTTGTTTTTTATATTCTTTTTACTATTTGATAGTAGAATGATGGATGTCGTAGACTTATGTTTTGTATCCTTACTATTACTATGGCCGTATCTTCTGTTCTACTTTTTAATTGCTTCATGATGCTTGGATTTGTTGTGCAGACTCTTCTTCGTTCTCTTGATACTCTAGTTATTTTGTGAAGTCAATAACATCTTTCTAAGTGAGCTATTCTTCTTTGTTCTTAAGTACTGGTTGCTTCTATCCAAAGTTCTGATTGCTCTGCGATCTGTTCTAAGTTTTATGATTAGGTAGAATATCCTTGCAGTGTGACTTTTAGATTTCTTCTAGAGATCTCTTCTTATGAGAGATATACTTAGATATCATTAGAGTATATTCTCTTGACATATGCTTCTTCTTGAGTAATCTTCACTTTATATCCATGGTACAAACTGAGCTTGGTGATCTCCTCTAATTTGTGTAATCAACGCTTCACATTTTACTTTATCATTCTAAGGCTGACTTTACAATCTTGATTTCACTGAATGATCTTGGAGTTATCTTACGATATTACTTTCATTTAGTGTCTGCTTGAAGTATTCTATAATCACCCTTTACTTTACTTTATGATTCACTGATCACTTAGCAAGTTGATTGAATTTGCTAGATGAAGTTCAATATATTCTAGATTTTTCGGCTCTTTCTACAATTTCTAAGTTAGCCTTGCAACTTTGAGATCATTTATTCAATTCACGAGTTAATTCTCTATCTATGAGATGGAGTGAACTCTGTGATCTTCTAATGTTGTACGAACACTGTTGACTCTACGAAGTATCTCCATACTGTGAACTGGAAAATTATAACTTTTCGATCATGATTTCCTATCATCTATACATCAGATCAATTTCCATAAGATCAACCTAACATTATTTGATCTTTTTAATCTAAGTCCTTGTACATCAATTCTTTTAAAGGACTTTACAAAACTTACTTATACAAATATATATTAATCAAATTTCACTTTAAGCACATGTAGATTACACTATTGACGTTGTTTCTATCATTAGAGTATCCTTTTACAATGATTATATCAATTACACATATATGCAGATTTAAGATTAACCTAACATTATTCGATCATTATAATTCTAAGTCCTTGTACATAGATATCTCAGTTAAGGACTGTACAAAACTTATTTATACAAATATACTTTATAGGCTTCATAATTAAATCTCATACAAGCTTCATCATCAAATCACATATATATATACAATCTAATAAAGGTCTTAATCAAACTATGTAAGACCCCAACTTTTTATGAATAAAGATTTAATTTTCTCTAAATATTATTTTAAATAATAAGGTGTTGATTTGATATAATGGTATAGTTATGGGTGATATGTGCGAATTTTGCAAAGTAAGCAAGTTGTCATAAAATATTCGTTTGGTCGGAGAATATTCATACGACGGCACAATCATTAGTGGACCTCACAACGGAATGACTGTCAGATATAGAAAGCGACAAAAATAATCTTTTTATAAAAAATTAACGGTAAAACTTTTACCGTTAACTATTAAAATACCCGATGATAAAAGTACAGTAATACGCGTGGTTGCACAGTAGCACATGGTATTGCACAGTATCTCTGATTATTGATTTTTACGTAAAAAGCCAATCAGCTTTCATTCAATAATGGCCACAGTAGTTGTTGCATAGTATCTCATATTATTGATTCAATAAGTGTCATAGTATCATCTGTACAATATTTTATATTATTAAATCAATAATTGAGACAACACAGTTATTCGTATTATTATTTGCATTATTGAAAATGTCTATAAAGTTCTGTCGAGGAAAATGGTTAAGTTATTTAAATGCGCGCCAATAAGAAGATATCCTTATCGGAAAACCCCCTCTTTCCTAGGAATGATCTGGTTGTCAATATTGTGAGTTATACTATTAATGATGAATAATTGTTGAAAGATTAAAAATATGTTGATTGAATAAAAGTGATTTGTGGTAAATATTTATTGAATTTTTGATATTAATAGAGGGGTTTGTCATGAAGTATTTGTTGTAAGTTATGCTTATTACATGGACCCCAACTTACTCATTTTTCAAAATCGCTGGTAGAAAGTTGTCTCAATTTTGTTTTATAATTATTATAATAGTAATAAAACAGAAAACTTTTTATATAAAACTGAATACTTTTTCTATTATATATAAAGTTATTGCTATATTAGATTATAATTAGAATATATTATATTTTATATAAATTTTTTTGTTTTATTAGAATATTTTATTGCATAGTGATGAATAGTAAAAATCAAAAAATTCGCCGAATTCGTCCGTGAAAAAAATTTCGGTTCATCCGTGATTATTTTCTTAAATAGTGCCCTGCCATTCTCCTATAAATAGGATGCTTAGTTAAGAAATGAAAATCACACCAGAATCAGAGAATTCTTCTTCTATAATATTTTGCGTATTTCTTTTTAGTATAAGTAAACTTTGAGTGTAGCTAATAGTGAAAGATTTTCTTAAGAAAATCTCCCTTATACCAGTCAAATTTACTATCCTACTAAGGTAAGGGATATTATTTTCGTTCAATATTTGTAAATAATATTATTTTTTTCCATACTTTATAAAATATAAGTGATATTATTTCGTTTCATATTCCTAAATCTACACTTACTTTGATAAGTATTACTTCTATAATCCCTGAAATTAGTAGAATATCCTTGAATTTTGCGCTTCATCTAGTATCGTTTCATTGGAATATTAGTCTGAACTTTCTTATTAAATTTCAATATTTTCATTCGGGGTACTATTCACTCGGGTACTATTCATTCTGGTACTATTCACGGATTACTATTCACGAAAAAATTGATTTCTTTTCTGTTTAAATTATTTTTGATACATGAATATCATTCTTGAATTTTACTCAACAATTAGTTATCATGTTGATAATTTGGACATTCTTTAACTCTAGATAAATTGAATTATAAATCTCTAATATTTATCATTGATCTCACTTAATTGATTCTTTATATCATTGTCATCATCCTCATGCTTATATTGTGATGAAAGTTATAACGACCCAAAAATTCATACAATTTAATTCTCAACTTCGGTCGTTAATAACACGTCTACCTTCTGATTTTACATCATTATTAGATGTTAAACTATATAAAATGCGGAATAATTTAAACATTTATGTCTTTTTACTTTAATTCCCTGAATCAAAACCTTTATCATCTACATGTCTTTGAATCAATCTTATTTAATGATTCACTTTATCACTATTATTATATAAAATTTTACATTTCAATCCGATAACCTTTACATATCAGATAACTCTAACTTTAGCTTTACAACTTAACATAAAACTATACATCATAAAACATTTAGTACATCTCATGAATCTTAATCATGGTATAAAGAATTAAAAACTTTAGCTAAAATATTAGTCTTCATGTATTATTTCTGATCCACGTCATTCAAGTAGCACACAGTGTTACCTTCAATCCCTAACCTGGAAAAATGGTTATTTACAAGGTTGAGCTCGACAGCCCATCAAAATCTAACAGTTTTCATGCATCACGTAGCACATAATAACATGCTCAACATATATCTCATAAACATTGGACTAACATATCATACATCTTACAGTTCATATAACAAGTATAAAGATTGAGTTCCTTACTCAACCAGCATGCTTTACTCAATCAACGTAGTCATAAGTTGACTTTAACATTTCATACATTCAATATATATATAACACATCATGATCTTTCCAATAAAGATTTAAAATAATCAAATTCACATAGCAAATAGGAACTGAAAGACTTGCCTTGATCGCTGTTTACCAATAACAGTTTAACAGCTTACAGATATCTGCACTTCACGTGCCCTACACAATTATATAATCATACACATCAACTATTAGTCACATAGCAACGCATAGTAGTTGTAATGTAAACTTTACTCTATGTCTGATAACCCTTCCTATCATAAATACACAATGTTCAATTTGATTGTGTTAACTTTCGACTTATATCTCACTATATTTCATATTTGAAGTTCATTCAAGTGTTTAAGTCTTGCTAGGACTACTTATTGGTTTTATATTAACCCTATTAAATATCTTATAATATTCATTTCATTTGATTTAAAACACTTTTTACGTTCATCAACACTTATCACGGCGTTTTGACGTTTATTCGTCACCCGCCCAAATTGTCTCTCTTGTGTGTGCTTAGTATGCGTATTCAACTTATCTAATATATCATTTATTAATGTTAAGCATCATTATACTTCATAATATTCATGTTATATCACTTAGAACAACATCTATTATCGTCGACATCACTATACTTGTGTATGTGCATGTCCGACGCTCTCCGATTGCCTCCGAATACGCATCAGTCACAATGATGACCATTTTGACTACTGTTCCCGACCTCAAATTAAAACACTTAAAGAATAAAAGTTGTAGGTCTATTCGTCCTCGTTCTGAATCATCTTGAATCACCTCAATCGGAGTTCGTATGAAAATGTTATTCTTACTTTATTACAAATAGGTAAGAAGCGAAGGCACCGACAATCGATGTCCGTACAACATGCTAAAAGGCCTTGGGGGCAGCGTAGCTGCGCCCCAACTCATAGAACAGGTCCTCAGGCTCTGCTCTTCGCGATTACATAGACCAAAACTCCTTCCAATGATCATAACATGAGTTATACTCATCCAAATCAGTCCATTTTCGATTCTATGGGTTCATAACTCATAAAGCTACAACATAGCAATTACCCATCAACTAACATAAACATTAACTAACCCAAATATGGATTTACAACTCATGTTCATACTAATTGTTCATGTTTGACAAATTTAGCAAATTCATTCACTACAAATTCGTTTCTTAACAAAATTGATTCATTCAACTTGCGTTATTTTCATTTTTGAATGTATTAACACAAACCATTGCCAATTTATAGATTAACACATGATTCAACCACTAATTTTGGTCTCAAAGTAAGCCAATATATATATATATATATATATATATATATATATATAAAAAGGGTTATTTCCTGGATAAAAATTTTAAGGTGGAAATGTATGGGGATGGTGACTCATCTGAGAAGATGATCAATAGCACCTTCCGGCATCCACAGGAGACGGACCAAGTCAAGGAAGAAGATGCCATAGACATCTTCAGTCAACCGACAGGTGATGGCCCATCCATCATCTCAGCTTTTGCTTTCCGTAAAGCAAAAGTCTTTTACTTTAGTAAATGTAAAAGTAAAAGTAAAAGAATATAACTTTTACTTTTACTTAAGTTAAGTGTTTTTAACTTAGTTAAATATTTCTTACATTTACCCATGTAAAAGTAAATGTAAAATGTTTATTACGTTTTACTTTTACTTTAGTAATTACTTTTACTTCAGTTAATGTAATAGTGATTCCTGCGTGAATCAATAGTAATTTACTTTTCAGTTTTCTATTTAAAGAAACTCAAGTGTTAGAGTTTCTTTAGGCTTAATTCAATGTAGCCTCAGAGCTTCTCTCTCTAGAGAACGCTCTTCCGAGGTCCTCTTCTTTCTCTCTAGAGTTAGCCGATGACAAAGCTTTCAGCTTCGATCTTCTTAGTTAGAATATGAAGACGAAGTCCTTAATACTTCGATCTTCCCTCTTAAACATTTAGTCTAGGAATTAATGTAATCCCTTCCTCAAATGTTTATAAATAAAAGAAAGAGATTACTTTACCGATTTACCGGTCATTTTCTTCATCTTTTCTTTCTTCTATTAAAGTTTTTCTTTTAAAAACTTATCGCCGCTGTTATATGGTATCAGAGCCACATGGTTGGTTCTTGATGCTATAGGTGGTTTCGATGAAAAACAGTTTGATTTGTTTACTTAAATGTTTTTTCAAACTTTTATTTTCTTGCTCAAACTTTTAATCGCTTGACCTTAGTAAACCACCCAAGATCGCCTTAAGTCCCGAATAATGCCGTTTGTAAGTCTCAATTGAGAGCAGTGTAAGGCTAAAGGGAATCTTTTAGATCTACGGGTATGTGTTCAAGGCAAGTAAGGTTAGAGTCTAAGTGGACCTTCAAGAAAAAGAATTTTTGCTTAAAAAGTTAACAAGTTAGTCTTCTGTTTAGATCGATTTCACTGATAGATTAGGACCAATCGAGTGATCCTTTGTTTCAGATTTCAGTCTGATTTATTTTTAAACAAATTTTTTTTTTACAAAATCTTAGAAATTTTGAAGATTTTGACCAATTTTCGGTAGAAATTTTTTTTCCTCCTTCTTTATAAACCAAATTTTTGGGGGTGAAAGGGTTATTTCCTGGATAAAATTTTTAAGGTGGAAATGTATGGGGATGGTGACTCATCTGAGAAGATGATCAACAACACCTTTCTAGAGCATCCACAGAGAGACGGACCAGACATTACGATCCAATCAAGAAGACGCCAGAGGCATCTTCAAGGATAGCAGTGATGGCCCCAAAAGAATCACCATCATCTCAAATTTTTGCTTTCCTGTTTCAGAAGCAAAAGGCTTTTACTTTAGTAGTAAATGTAAAAGTAAAAGTAAAAGAATAAAAGTTTCTTTCAATTCATTTCTTCATGCTTCAGAACGCTTTCGGTGTCCTCTCTTTCTCTTAAACGCTTATTTTTCTATTCTTCCCGATCCTCTTCCTTTAATCTTTCTTTTCTTAAGTAAAATTTTTCAAAACTCCTTCCTTCAAAGTTTTTCTTTAAAAACTTATCGCCTTATATATTATAAATCTGGATAAGTTTTTTAAAGAAAACTTTAATGTAAGAAAGAAAAGATTAAGAAGATGGCCGGTGAATCAGAAAAGTAATTTTCTTTTATTTATAAACATTTGAGGAAGCGGATTACATTAATTCCTAGACTAAATGTTTAAGGGAAGAGAGAAGTATTGAAGACTTCTTCTTCATCTTTAACTAAGAAGATCAAAGCTAAAAGCTTCGCCTCCAAACCTTAACTAAGAGAGAAGGAGAGGACCTCGTAAGAGCTTTCAGAGAGAGAAGCTCCTGAGGCTACATTGATTAAGCCTCAAAGAAACTCTAACACTTGAAGTTTCTTTTAAATAGAAAACTGAAAAGTAAATTGCTATTTGATTCTCGCAGGAATCACTATTACATTAACTGAAGTAAAAGTAATTTACTAAAGTAAAACGTAAGAAACATTTTACATTTACTTTTATATTGGTAAATGTAAAAAACATTTAACTAAAGTTAAAAACATTTAACTTAAATAAAAGCAAAAGTTATTCTTTTACTTTTACTTTTACATTTACTAAAGTAAAAGTAAAACGTAAGAAACATTTTACATTTACTTTTACATGGGTAAATGTAAGAAACATTTAACTAAGTTAAAATATTTAACTTAAGTAAAAGCAAAAGTTATTCTTTTTTACTTTTACTTTTACATTTACTAAAGTAAAAGAGATGATGGCGCGGGCCATCACCGTTCGTGGATCAAGACTCTCTAGCGCCTTCGTTGATCGTCCGCCTCTGTGGATGCTTAAGTTGTCATTGCCGATCATCTTCTCAGATGAGTCACCATCCCCATACATTTCCACCTTAAAATTTTTATCCAGGAAATAACCCTTTCACCCCCAAAAATTTGGTTTATAAAGAATGAGGAAAAAAAAATTCTACCGAAAATTGGACAAAATCTTAGAAATTTTGAAGATTTTGTAAAAAAAAAATTGTTTAAAAACAAATCAGAAGAAATCTGAAACAAAGGATCACTCGATTGGTCCTGATCTATCAGTGAAATCGATCTAAACAGAAGACATATTTGTTAACTATTTAAACAAAAATTCTTTCTCTTGAAGGTCTACTTAGACTCTAGCCTTACTTGCCTTGATCACATACCCGTAGATCACAAGATTCCCTTTAGCCTTACACTGCTCCCAATTGAGACTTACAAGCGGCATTAGTCGGGACTTAAGGCATCTTCGGGTGTTTAAATTCACGAAGGTAGGGTGATTAAAAGCGGAGCAAGAAAAATAAAAGTTTGAAAAAACATTTAAGTTAATAAATCAAATTGTTTTTAATCGAAACCACCGATAGCATCAAGAACCAACCGTTTGGCTCTGATACCATATAACAGCGGGATATGTTTTTAAAAGAAAAACTTTAACAGAAAAAAGAAAAGATTAAGAAGATTACCGGTGAATCGGTAAAGTAATCTCTTTCTTTTATTTATAAACATTTGAGGAAGGGATTACATTAATTCCTAGACTAAATGTTTAAGAGGGAAGATCGAAGTATTAAGGACTTCTTCTTCATCTTCTAACTAAGATCGAAGTCGAAAGCTTCTGCCTCCCACTAACTAGAGAGAAGGGAGAGAGATTCTCGTAAGAGCGTTTCTGTAGAGAGAAGCTCTGAGGTTACATTGAATTAAGCCTAAAGAAACTCTAACACTTGAGTTTCTTTAAATAGAAAATAGGAAAGTAAATTACTATTTTATTCACGCAGGAATCACTATTACATTGACTAAAGTAAAAGTAATTTACTAAAGTAAAAGTAAAACGTAAGAAACATTTTACATTTACTTTTATCCAGGAAATAACCCTTTCACCCCCAAAAATTTGGTTTATAAAGGAGGAAAAAAAAAAATTTCTACCGAAAATTGGTCAAAATCTTCAAAATTTCTTAAATTTTGTAAAAAATTTTTGTTTAAAAACAAATCAGACTAAAATCTGAAACAAAGGATCACTCGATTGGTCCTGATCTATCAGTGAAATCGATCTAAATAAAAGACTTCTTTGTTAACTGCTTAAACAAAATTTTTTTCTAGAAGGTCCACTTTGACTCTAGCCTTACTTGCCTTGAACACATACCCAGTAGATCTAAAGATTCCCTTTAGCCTTACAATCGTTCCCAATTGATACTTATAAACCAGCATTAATCGTGACTTAAGGCGATCTTGGGTGTTTCACTGGCGAAGGTCCAAGCGATTAAAAGCGAGCAAGAAAAATAAAATTTGAAAAACATTTAAGTAAACAAATCAAACTGCTTTTTAATCGAAACCACCGATAAGCATCAAGAACCAACCGTGTGGCTCGATACCATATAACAAATGCGATAAGTTTTAAAAGAAAAATTTTAATGTAAGAAAGAAAAGATTAAGAAGATGACCGGTGAATCGGTAAAGTAATCTCTTTCTTTTATTTATAAACATTTGAGGAAGGGATTACATTAATTCCTAGAATAAATGTTTAAGGGGGAAGATCGAAGTATTAAAGACTTCGTCTTCATCTTCTAACTAAGAAGATCGAAGTTGAAAGTTTCGTCTCCGGCAAACTCTAGACAGAAGGGAGAGGACCTCGGAAGAGCTTTCTAGTGAGAGAAGCTCTGAGGCTACATTGAATTAAGCCTAAACAACTCTAAACACTTGAGTTGTTTAAATAGAAAAGTGAAAAGTAAATTACTATTTCATTCACGCAGGAATCACTATTACATTAACTAAAGTAAAAGTAATTTACTAAAGTAAAACGTAAGAAACATTTTACATTTACTTTTACATGGGTAAATGTAAGAAACATTTAACTAAGTTAAAAACATTTAACTTAAGTAAAAGAAAAAGTTATTCTTTTACTTTTACTTTTACATTTACTAAAGTAAAAGAGATGATGGCGTGGGCCATCACCTGTCGGTGACTGAAGACTCCTCTGGCGTCTTCTTGGTTGACTGGTCCGTCTCCTGTGGATGTCGGAAGGTGTTGTTGATCATCTTCTTAGATGAGTCACCATCCCCATACATTTTCACCTTAAAATTTTTATCCAGGAAATAACCCTTTCACCCCCAAAAATTTGGTTTATAAAGGAGGGAAAAAAAAAATTCTACCGAAAATTGGTCAAAATCTTCAAAATTTCTTAAATTTTGTAAAAAAAATTTGTTTAAAAACAAATCAGACTAAAATCTGAAACAAAGGATCACTCGATTGGTCCTGATCTATTAGTGAAATCGATCTAAATAAAAGACTTCTTTGTTAACTGTTTAAACAAAAATTCTTTTTCTAGAAGGTCCACTTAGACTCTAGCCTTACTTGCCTTGAACACATACCCGTAGATCTAAAGATTCCCTTTAGCCTTACACTGCTCCTAATTGATACTTATAAACGGCATTAATCAGGACTTAAGGCGATCTTGGGTGTTCCACGGCGAAGGTCGGGCGATTAAAAGCGGAGCAAGAAAAATAAAAATTTGAAAAAACATTTAAGTAAACAAATCAAACTGTTTTGAATCGAAACCACCGATAGCATCAAGAACCAACCGTGTGGCTCTGATACCATATAACAAATGATAAGTTTTAAAAGAAAAACTTTATGATGAAGAAAGAAAAGATTAAGAAGGTGACCTATGAATCCAGAAAGTAATCTCTTTCTTTTATTTATAAACATTTGAGGAAGGGATTACATTAATTCCTAGAATAAATGTTTAAGGGGAAGATCAAGTATTAAAGACTTCGCCTTCATCTTCTAACCAAGAAGATCGAAGTTGAAAGCGCTGCTCCCACTAACTCTGATGTAAGGAGAGGACCTCAAGAGCTTTCTAGTGAGAGAAGCCTCCGAGGCTACATTGAATTAAGCCTAAAACAACTCTAAACACTTGAGTTGTTTAAATAGAAAACCGAAAAGTAAATTACTATTTCATTCACACAGAATCACTATTACATTAATCAAGTAAAGTAATTTACTAAAGTAAAAGTAAAAAACGTAAGAAACATTTTACATTTACTTTTACATGGGTAAATGTAAGAAACATTTAACTAAGTTAAAAATATTTAACTTAAGTAAAAGCAAAAGTTATTCTTTTACTTTTACTTTTACATTTACTAAAGTAAAAGAGATGATGGCGTGGGCCATCACACTGTTTAATGATCAAGACTCCTCCGCCTTCTTCTTCGGTCGATCGTCCGCTCTCTGTGTGGATGTTTAAGGTGTTGTTGATCATCTTCTCAGATGAGTCACCATCCCCATACATTTCCACCTTAAAATTTTTATCCAGGAAATAACCCTTTCACCCCCAAAAATTTGGTTTATAAAGGAGGGAAAAAAAAAATTCTACCGAAAATTGGTCAAAATCTTTAAAATTTCTTAAATTTTGTAAAAAAATTTTGTTTAAAAACAAATCAGACTAAAATCTGAAACAAAGGATCACTCGATTGGTCCTGATCTATCAGTGAAATCGATCTAAATAAAAGACTTCTTTGTTAACTGTTTAAACAAAAATTCTTTTTCGAGAAGGTCCACTTAGACTCTAGCCTTACTTGCCTTGAACACATACCCGTAGATCTAAAGATTCCCTTTAGCCTTACACTGCTCCTAATTAATACTTATAAACGGCATTAATCAGGACTTAAGGCGATCTTGGGTGTTCCACTACGTAAGGCTCCAAGCATTAAAAGCGGAGCAAGAAAAATAAAAATTTGAAAAAACATTTAAGTAAACAAATCAAACTGTTTTGAATCGAAACCACCGATAGCATCAAGAACCAACCGTGTGGCTCTGATACCATATAACAGCGGCGATAAGTTTTTAAAAGAAAAACTTTAACAGAAGAAAGAAAAGATTAAGAAGGTGACCGGTGAATCGGTAAAGTAATCTCTTTCTTTTATTTATAAACATTTGAGGAAGGGATTACATTAATTCCTAGAATAAATGTTTAAGGGGGAAGATCGAAGTATTAAAGACTTCGTCTTCATCTTCTAACTAAGAAGATCGAAGTTGAAAGCTTCGTCTCCGACTAACTCTAGACAGAAGGGAGATGACCTCGGAAGAGCTTTCTAGTGAGAGAAGCTCTGAGGCTACATTGAATTAAGCCTAAACAACTCTAAACACTTGAGTTGTTTAAATAGAAAACTGAAAAGTAAATTACTATTTCATTCACACAGGAATCACTATTACATTAACTGAAGTAAAAGTAAAACGTAAGAAACATTTTACATTTACTTTTACATGGGTAAATGTAAGAAACATTTAACTAAGTTAAAAACATTTAACTTAAGTAAAAGGTAAAGTTATTCTTTTACTTTTACTTTTATATTTACTAAAGTAAAAGAGATGATGATGTATGGGCCATCACTGTTTAATGATCAAGACTCTCTCCGGCGTCTTCTTGTCGATCGGTCCGCCTCCTCGTGGATGTTTAAGGTGTTGTTGATCATCTTCTCGGATGAGTCACCATCCCCATACATTTCCACCTTAAAATTTTTATCCAGGAAATAACCCTTTCACCCCCAAAAATTTGGTTTATAAAGGAGGGAAAAAAAAAAATTCTACCGAAAATTGGTCAAAATCTTCGAAATTTCTTAAATTTTGTAAAAAAATTTTGTTTAAAAACAAATCAGACTAAAATCTGAAACAAAGGATCACTCGATTGGTCCTGATCTATCAGTGAAATCAATCTAAATAAAAGACTTCTTTGTTAACTGTTTAAACAAAAATTCTTTTCTAGAAGGTCCACTTAGACTCTAGCCTTACTTGCTTTCAACACATACCAGTAGATCTAAAGATTCCTTTAGCCTTATAATCGCCCTAATTGATACTTATAAACGGCATTAATCGTGACTTAAGGCGATCTTGGGTGTTCCAATGCACGGGCTCGCAAAGCGATTAAAAGCGAGCAAGAAAAATAAAAATTTGAAAAAACATTTAAGTAAACAAATCAAATCTGTTTTGAATCGAAACCACCGATAGCATCAAGAACCAACCATGTGGCTCGATACCATATATAACAAATGCATGATGAGTTTTAAAAGAAAAACTTTAATGTAAGAAAGAAAAGATTAAGAAGGTGACCTTGAATCTAAGAAAGTAATCTCTTTCTTTTATTTATAAACATTTGAGGAAGGGATTACATTAATTCCTAGAATAAATGTTTAAGGGGGAAGATCGAAGTATTAAAGACTTCGTCTTCATCTTCTAACTAAGAAGATCGAAGTTGAAAGCTTCGTCTCCGACTAACTCTAGATAGAAGGGAGAGGACCTCGGAAGAGTTTTCTAGTGAGAGAAGCTCTGAGGCTACATTGAATTAAGCCTAAACAACTCTAAACACTTGAGTTGTTTAAATAGAAAACTGAAAAGTAAATTACTATTTCATTCACACAGGAATCACTATTACATTAACTGAAGTAAAAGTAATTTACTAAAGTAAAAGTAAAACGTAAGAAACATTTTACATTTACTTTTACATGGGTAAATGTAAGAAACATTTAACTAAGTTAAAAACATTTAACTTAAGTAAAAGCAAAAGTTATTCTTTTACTTTTACTTTTACATTTACTAAAGTAAAAGAGATGATGGCGTGGGACATCACCTCAGTTTAATGATCAAGACACCTCTCTGGCGTCTTCTTGGTTGGCCTGGCCTCTGTGGATGCTTAAAGGTGTTGTTGATCATCTTCTCAGATGAGTCACCATCCCCATACATTTCCACCTTAAAATTTTTATCCAGGAAATAACCCTTTCACCCCCAAAAATTTGGTTTATAAAGGAGGAAAAAAATAATTCTCACCAAAATTGGTCAAAATCTTCAAAATTTCTTAAATTTTGTAAAAAATTTTGTTTAAAACAAATCGACTAAAATCAAAACAAAGGATCACTCGATTGGTCCCGATCTATCGCTGAAATCGATCTAAATAAAAGACTTCTTTGTTAACCTGCTTAAACAAAATTCTTTTTCTCGAAGGTCCACTTTCAGACTTCTAGCCTTACTTGCCTTGAACACATACCCGTAGATCTAAAGATTCCTTTAGCCTTACAATCGCTCCCCAATTGATACTTATAAACGGCATTAATCAGGACTTAAGGCGATCTTGGGTGTTTCACGGCGAAGGTCGGGCAATTAAAAGCGGAGAAAGAAAAATAAAAATTTGAAAAAACATTTAAGTAAACTAATCAAACTGTTTTTAATCGAAACCACCGATAGCATCAAGAACCAACCGTGTGGCTCTGATACCATATAACAGCGGCGATAAGTTTTTAAAAGAAAAACTTTAACAGAAGAAAGAAAAGATTAAGAAGATGACCGGTGAATCGATAAAGTAATCTCTTTCTTTTATTTATAAACATTTGAGGAAGGGATTACATTAATTCTTAGACTAAATGTTTTAGGGAAGAGAGAAGTATTGAAGACTTCTTCTTTATCTTTAACTAAGAAGATCGAAGCTGAAAGCTTCGTCTCCGGCTAACTAAGAGAGAAGGGAGAAAGGACCTCGGAAGAGTTTTCGAGAGAGAGAATCTATGAGGCTACATTGAATTAAGCCTAAAGAAACTCTAACACTTGAGTTTCTTTAAATAGAAAACAAAAAAGTAAATTACTATTTGATTCACGTAGGAATCACTATTACATTAACTGAAGTAAAAGTAATTTACTAAAGTAAAAGTAAATTGTAAGAAACATTTTACATTTACTTTTACATTGGTAAATGTATAAAACATTTAACTAAAGTTAAAAAAAATTTAACTTAAGTAAAAGCAAAAGTTATTCTTTTACTTTTACTATTACATTTACTAAAGTAAAAGAGAAGATGGCGTGGGCCATCACCTGTCGGTGACTGAAGACTCCTCTGGCCATCACATGGGTAAATGTAAGAAACATTTAACTAAGTTAAAAACATTTAACTTAAGTAAAAGCAAAAGTTTTATTCTTTTACTTTTACTTTTACATTTTTACTAAAGTAAAAGACTTTTGCTTTACGGAAAGCAAAAGCTGAGATGATGGCTGGGGCCATCACCTGTCTGTGACTTGAAGATGCCTCTGTGGATGGATGGCATCTTCTTCGTTAACTGGTCCGTCTCTTGTGGATGCCGGAAGGTGCTGTTGATCATCTTCTCAGATGAGTCACCATCCCCATACATTTCCACCTTAAAATTTTTATCCAGGAAATAACTCTTTCACCCCCAAAAATTTGGTTTATAAAGAAGGAGGAAAAAAAATTTCTACCAAAAATTATTCAAAATCTTCAAAATTTCCAAGATTTTGTAAAAAAAATTTCTTTAAAAACAAATCAGACTGAAATCTGAAACAAAGGATCACTCGATTGGTCCTGATCTATCAGTGAAATCGATCTAAAGAGAAGACTAATTTGTTAACTGTTTAAACAAAAATTCTTTTTCTTGAAGGTCCACTTAGACTCTAACCTTACTTGCCTTGAAAACATACCCGTAGATCTAAAAGATTCGCTTTAGCCTTACACTGCTCCCAATTGAGACTCACAAATGGCATTATTCGGGACTTAAGGCTATCATGGGTGGTTTACGGCGAAGGTCGGGCGATTAAAAGCGGAGCAAGAAAAATAAAAGTTTGAAAAAATATTTAAGTAAACAAATCAACTATTTTTAATCGAAACCACCGATAGCATCAAGAACCAACCGTGTGGCTCTGATACCATATAACAGCGGGATAAGTTTTTAAAAGAAAAACTTTAACAGAAGAAAGAAAAGATTAAGAAGATGACCGGTTAATCGGTAAAGCAATCTCTTTCTTTTATTTATAAACATTTGAGGAAGGGATTACATTAATTCCTATATCTAAATGTTTAAGGGGGAAGATCGAAGTATTAAGGACTTCGTCTTCATCTTCTAACTAAGAAGATCGAAGCTGAAAGCTTCGTCTTCGGCTAACTCTAGAGAGAAGGGAGAGGACCTCGGAAGAGCATTCTCTAGAGAGAGAAGCTATGTGGCTACATTGAATTAAGCCTAAAGAAACTCTAACACTTGAGTTTCTTTAAATAGAAAACTGAAAAGTAAATTACTATTTGATTCACGCATGAATCACTATTACATTAACTGGAGTAAAAGTAATTTACTAAAATAAAAGTAAAACGTAAGAAACATTTTACATTTACTTTTACATGGGTAAATATAAGAAACATTTAACTAAGTTAAAAACATTTAACTTAAGTAAAAGCAAAAGTTATTCTTTTACTTTTACTTTTACATTTACTAAAGTAAAAGACTTTTGCTTTACGGAAAGCAAAAGCTGAGATGATGGCTGGGGCCATCACCTGTCTGTGACTTGAAGATGCCTCTGGCGTCTTCTCCGTTGACTGGTCCGTCTCCTATGGATGCCGAAAGGTGTTGTTGATAATCTTCTCAGATGAGTCACCATCCCCATACATTTCCACCTTAAAATTTTTATCCAGAAAATAACCCTTTCACCCCCAAAATTTTGGTTTATAAAGAGGGAGGAAAAAAAAAATTCTACCGAAAATTGGTCAAAATCTTCAAAATTTCTTAATTTTTGTAAAAAAAATTTGTTTAAAAACAAATAAGACTAAAATCTGAAACAAATGATCACTCGATTGGTCCTGATCTATCAGTGAAATCGATCTAAACAGAAGACTAATAGCCTCAGAGCTTCTCTCTCTAGAAAGCTCTTCCGAGGTCCTCTCTCCCTTCTCTCTTAGTTAGCCGGAGACGAAGTTTTCAGCTTCGATCTTCTTAGTTAAAGATGAAGAAGAAGTCTTCAATACTTCTCTCTTCCCTTAAACATTTAGTCTAGGAATTAATGTAATCCCTTCCTCAAATGTTTATAAATAAAAGAAAAAGATTACTTTAACGATTCACCGGTCATCTTCTTAATTTTTTCTTTCTTCTGTTAGAGCCACATGGTTGGTTCTTTATGCTTTCGATGGTTTCGATTAAAAACAGTTTGATTTGTTAACTTAAATGTTTTTTCAAACTTTTATTTTTCTTGCTCCGCTTTTAATCGCCCGACTTTCGCCGTGAAACACCCAAGATCGCCTTAAGTCCCGACTAATGCCGTTTGTAAGTCTCAATTGGGAGCAGTGTAAGGCTAAAGGGAATCTTTAGATCTACGGGTATGTGATCAAGGCAAGTAAGGCTAGAGTCTAAGTGGACCTTCAAGAGAAAGAATTTTTGTTTAAACAGTTAACAAATATGTCTTCTGTTTAGATCGATTTCACTGATAGATCAGGACCAATCGAGTGATCCTTTGTTTCAGATTTCATCTGATTTGTTTTTAAACAAATTTTTTTTTACAAAATCTTCAAAATTTCTAAGATTTTGAACAATTTTCGATAGAAAACTTTTTTCCTCCTTCTTTATAAACCAAATTTTTGGGGGTAAAAGGGTTATTTCCTGGATAAAAATTTTAAGGTGGAAATGTATGGGGATGGTGACTCATCTGAGAAGATGATCAACAACACCTTCCGGCATCCACAGGAGACGGACCAGTTAACAAAGAAGACGCCAGAGGCATCTTCAAGTCACAGACAAGTGATGGCCACAGCCATATAACAGCGGCGATTAAATTCTTAAAAGAAAAACTTTAACAGAAAAAGAAAAGATTAAGAAGATGACCGGTGAATCGGTAAAGTAATCTCTTTCTTTTATTTATAAACATTTGAGGAAGGGATTACATTAATTCCTAGACAAAATGTTTAAGGGAAGAGAGAAGTATTGAAGACTTCTTCTTCATCTTTAACTAAGAAGATCGAAGCTGAAAGCTTCGTCTCCGGCTAACTAAGAGAGAAGGGAGAGAGGACCTCGGAAGAGCTTTCTAGAGAGAGAAGCTCTGAGGCTACATTGAATTAAGCCTAAAGAAACTCTAACACTTGAGTTTCTTTAAATAGAAAACTGAAAAGTAAATTACTATTTGATTCACGCAGGAATCACTATTACATTAACTGAAGTAAAAGTAATTTACTAAAGTAAAACGTAAGAAACATTTTACATTTACTTTTATATTGGTAAATGTATAAAACATTTAACTAAAGTTAAAAACATTTAACTTAAGTAAAAGCAAAAGTTATTCTTTTACTTTTACATTTACATTTACTAAAGTAAAAGACTTTTGCTTTAAGTAAAAGCAAAAAGTCGATGATGGTCAGGCCATCATCGCTGGATTATTGAATATGCCTCTGGCATCTTCTTCCTTGACTTGGTCCATCTCCTGTGGATGCCGAAAGGTGCTGTTGATCATCTTCTCAGATGAGTCACCATCCCTATACAGTGATGACTCATCATTTAAGTAAGGCATCTGAGTCACCATCTCAGATGACCGATGAATCGGTAAAGTAATCCCCAACCGTGTGGCTTTGATACCATATAATAGCGGGATAAGTTTTTATTCAGAAAACTTAGACAGAAAAAAGGAAAGATTAAGAAGATGACCGGTGAATCGATAAAGTAATCTCTTTCTTTTATTTATAAACATTTGAGGAAGGGATTACATTAATTCCTAGAATAAATGTTTAAGGGGGAAGATCGAAGTATTGAAGACTTCGTCTTCATCTTCTAACTAAGAAGATCGAAGCTGAAATCTTCGTCTCCGGCTAACTCTAGAGAGAAGGGAGAGGACCTCGGAAGAGCTTTCTAGAGAGAGAAGCTCTGAGGCTACATTGAATTAAGCCTAAACAACTCTAAACACTTGAGTTGTTTAAATAGAAAACTGAAAAGTAAATTACTATTTGATTCACGTAGGAATCACTATTACATTAACTGAAGTAAAAGTAATTTACTAAAGTAAAAGTAAAACGTAAGAAACATTTTACATTTACTTTTACATGGGTAAATGTAAGAAACATTTAACTAAGTTAAAAACATTTAACTTAAGTAAAAGCAAAAGTTATTCTTTTACTTTTACTTTTACTTTTACCAAAGTAAAAGACTTTTGCTTTACGGAAAGCAAAAGCTGAGATGATGGCGTGGGCCATCACCAGTCGGTGACTGAAGACTCCTCTGGCGTCTTCTTGGTTGACTAGTCCATCTCCTGTGGCTGTCGGAAGGTGCTGTTGATCATCTTCTCAGATGAGTCACCATCCCCATACATTTCCACCTTAAAATTTTTATCCAGGAAATAACCCTTTCACCCCCAAAAATTTGGTTTATAAAGAAGGAGGAAAAAAAATTTCTACCGAAAATTGGTCAAAATTTTCAAAATTTCTAAGATTTTGTAAAAAAAATTTTGTTTAAAAACAAATCAGACTGAAATCTGAAACAAAGGATCACTCGATTGGTCCTGATCTATCAGTGAAATCAATCTAAATAGAAGACTTCTTTGTTAACCTGTTTAAACAAAATTCTTTTTCTTGAAGGTCCACTTGTACTCTAGCCTTACTTGCCTTGAACACATACCAGAGATCTAAAGATTCCTTTAGCCTTACATCGCTCCCAATTTAGACTTACAAACCGGCATTAGTCGGGACTTAAGGCGATCTTGGGTGGTTTACGGTGAAGGTCAGGCGATTAAAAGCGGAGCAAGAAAAATAAAAGTTTGAAAAAACATTTAAGTAAACAAATCAAACTTTTTTTAATCGAAACCACCGATAGCATCAAGAACCAACCGTGTGGCCTTGATACCATATAACAAATGGGATAAGTTTTATTCGTAAAATTAGATGTAAAAAAAGAAAAGATTAAGAAGATGACCAAATGAATCGGTAAAAAGTAATCTCTTTCTTTTATTTATAAACATTTGAGGAAGGGATTAAATTAATTCCTAGACTAAATGTTTAAGGGGAAGATCGAAGTATTGAAGACTTCGCCTTCATCTTCTAACTAAGAAGATCGAAGTTTGAAAGCTTCGCTCCCAAATAACTCTAGAGAGAAGGAGAGGACCTCTCAAGAGCTTTTTAGAGAGAGAAGCTCTGAGGCTACATTGAATTAAGCCTAAAGAAACTTTAACACTTGAGTTTCTTTAAATAGAAAACTGAAAAGTAAATTACTATTGATTCACGCAAGAATCACTATTACATTAACTGAAGTAAAAGTAATTTACGTAAGTAAAAGTAAAACGTAAGAAACATTTTACATTTACTTTTACATTGGTAAATGTTAAAAACATTTAACTAAGTTAAAAACATTTAACTTAAGTAAAAGAAAAAGTTATTCTTTTACTTTTACTTTTATATTTACTAAAGTAAAAGACTTTTGCTTTAAGTAAAAGCAAAAGCTGATGATGGCTGGGGCCATCACTGTCGGTTGACTGAAGATGCCTCTGGCGTCTTCTTCCTTGACTGGTCCGTCCCTGTCGGTGCCAGAAGGTGTTGTTGATCATTTTCTCAGATGAGTCACCATCCCCATACATTTCCACCTCAAAATTTTTATCCAGGAAATAACCCTTTCACCCCCAAAAATTTGGTTTATAAAGATGGAGGAAAAAAAATTTCTACCGAAAATTGGTCAAAATCTTCAAAATTTCTAAGATTTTGTAAAAAAAAAATTTTTTAAAACAAATCAGACTGAAATCTGAAACAAAGGATCACTCGATTGGTCTTGATCTATCAATGAACTCGATCTAAACAGAAGACTTCTTTGCTAACTGTTTAAACAAAAATTCTTTCTCTTGAAGGTCCACTTAGACTCTAGCCTTACTTGCCTTGAACACATACCCGTAGATCTAAAGATTCCCTTTAGCCTTACACTGCTCCCAATTGAGACTTACAAAGGGCATTAATTGGGTGGTTTACGGCGAAGGTTGGGCGATTAAAAGCGGAGCAAGAAAAATAAAAGTTTGAAAAAATATTTAAGTAAGTTAAAAACATTTAACTTTAGTAAAAGCAAAAGTTATTCTTTTACTTTTACTTTTATATTTACTAAAGTATCAAAGCTCTCTAATGGTATCAAAGCCATTTGTTAGTTGTTAGTAACTGTATAGTCAGATCTTTTTAATCAAACTTCTATTTACTTTTTCAAAATTATCTTCTTCCTCAGAGTTCTGAAGTCACCTTACTTACCTGTAGTCCACCTAGTTCGTGTCTAACCTTTGTAAGTCTACAGGGTGTGAGCAGTGTCAGGTTATAGAACATAGGTATGAGTCTACTTTGGGTAAACGGGGTATGTATGAATGAACCTTGAGTAAGATTTTATTTTAAAACAGTCAAGATGAGTAGATTATTCAGATCCAACTCTTGATTAGTAATGTGTCGACTTTTGCATTTGTCTCAAACATAGTTAACCAAGAAGAACATAGTTATGAAAACATTAATCAAGTTTTACACAATTGGAACATACCTCGAGTATCTCCAAAAGATATTTATCAATCAACCTTTTCAGATAAATTCAAAACGACTATAATGTCAAAAGCAAGTGGAAGAGTTTATGCAATTAACAAAGAATACGAAAATTGTAGTCTTTATCACCGAAGTTATTAAGAAACACGTAAAAAGGGTTACAATTTTATTCATATAGGTCTTGTTCAAGTTGCAGTTAAACCACTCAACATAAAAGGAATTAATTTATCTATCTACCTCTGCCTTAGAGATGCTAGATTTTAAAATTATTATCCAAGTATTATTGGTGCCATGGAAGCAAGTTTGCATAATGGACCTATCCATTTTAATTGCTTTCCTGATTTCGCCTTGAGTCTTAGTGATCAAAACTTATTTAAAGCTTTATCATTAAACATTAAAACTAATGGAGAGATTACTCAAATGATTGAAGGATCTCAACCCATTGCTTTGATTTACAGGATTTATTATAAGACAATGAAATCAAACTTAAACGTTCATGCTCTTAATAAAAGTCCAAAAGATCAAACAGTTTTAATTCAAAGTTCAACCAGTGATGCTAATATCCAGATCCCAAGAACAATTCTTTGGAAGGATATTACCTTACCTAATCAATGGACTTTACCGAATGAATTACCACAACAGCCTGTAGTTAACAATTTGTTAAATATTGAAAACATCCAAATAGCTTTTCCGATGGAACTGTTAAAATTAGCTTTGAGCGTACTAGAACGCCAGTTATCATTGAAGACATTTCAGCTTCTTGACCCCTACATTATCCACACTAGAAGAGATACTGAAGTCCTTAGTAATCTTTCAGTTAGAGATATTAAACTTAAAGGTATCCTTAATCAAGGACAAGTTAGTCATCCATGTTACACTCAGAATGATACCGTAGAAGATGAAGGTTCTTCTTCTCCTAAGATCCTCAAGATATCCCATACGCATGATGATATTAATGCCCCAATTCATAATCAATTAAGAGTCATTAAAAAGAATTTCGTTTTAAATTGGGATAACTTAGTAAAAGATTTTAATTCAAAATTTAACAAAGAAAAAAGACATTTATTCAGATCTAATCACCCCCATTGAAAAGGAAAGAGATAATTAATAGATGGTAAAGATTTATTAAAAATGATGAAATTAATATTACGTTTTACGACTAGTATGAACAATATCAAAGTAAATGTAATGTTATTAGTAAACTCAATGGATTAAAGAAGACAGATCTAAAGTATCGTCTAGTCATCCTCCTTTAGAGACAGTTCTAATTCCAGTTAAAAACACTTCAGTTATCACTAGTCCCTTCAAGATTCTTGATGGAACTAATGATAATAAAAAAATAATTGAACAATTAAACTTTAATAATCAATATCTAGCAACAGTAGGAAAACAACTAGATAGGATTGAAGAAAAATTTGAAGAAAGTATTATTAAAAAACCTGATTCAAAAATTGAACAACCTTTAATTAAATTACTAGAGAACAGATATAATTTAGGTTTACCTAATGAAGAAAGTGAATTGGTCCAATCTATTGAAAAGTTATTTAAAAAACTTAAAACAGAGCCAGGTCCAAGTGGAACTATTGCTGTTATCGATCATGCTGAATCGGATGATGATAACGAAAGTTCTTCTGATCACTCTAATCACTCATCTATTTCAAACCTTAATGAACAGCTAAATAAATTAACTGTCAATAACACAAGTATTACCAGAAATTGGTACTCTAGACCAACTCCTCCGGATCTATAGTTCGAAGAGAGAAATCTAGATAAACAGTTTTTTGTGTCCTCTAATAAAATTTATGAATGGAATATAGATGGATTTAGTGAACAAGAAATCCTTAATAAACTTAATCATATGTCTATGGTAGCCAACAACTATATCACCAAATTCAACACTTTATCTCAACCAGATATAGTTGACTTAATAGCTAGTGGTTTTACTGGTATTCTTAGGTCCTGGTGGGAAAAACATCTCACAGAAGACATTAGAATATCCATAGTTCATGCTATCCAAAGAGATAATGAAGGCAATCCCATCTTTGATGAAGATGCTGGTATTGGTCTTCCTGATGGAGTTAATACTTTAATATTTACTATAATTAAATATTTTGTTGGAACCCCTAGTAATATTTCAGAAAGAATTCATGATCAATTAAGTAATCTTACGTGTCCCACTCTAAGTGATTTCAGATGGTACAAAGATGTATTTACTTCTAGAGTTATGATGAGAAATGACAGTAATAAACCATTTTGGAAAGAGAAATTTGTTAATGGTTTACCATTAAAACTGATTAAATCAAGTTTTACACAATTGGAACATACCTCGAGTATCTCCAAAAGATATTTATCAATCAACCTTTTCAAATAAATTCAAAACTGACTATAATGTCAAAACAGTTGAAAGACTTTATGCAATTAACAAAGAATACAAAAATTGTAGTCTTTTATCACCTGAAGTTATTAAGAAACACAGAAAAAAGGGTTACAATTTTATTCATATAGGTCTTGTTCAAGTTGCAGTTAAACCACTCAACATAAAAGGAATTAATTTATCTATCTACCTCTGCCTTAGAGATGCTAGATTTTTAAATTATTATCCAAGTATTATTGGTGCCATGGAAGCAAGTTTGCATAATGGACCTATCTATTTTAATTGCTTTCCTGATTTTGCCTTGAGTCTTAGTGATCAAAACTTATATAAAGCTTTATCATTAAACATTAAAACTAATGGAGAATTTACTCAAATGATTGAAGGATCTCAACCCATTGCTTTGATTTACAGGATTTATTATAAGACAATGAAATCAAACTTAAACGTTCATGCTCTTAATAAAAGTCCAAAAGATCAAACAGTTTTAATTCAAAGTTCAACCAGTGATGCTAATATCCAGATCCCAAGAACAATTCTTTGGAAGGATATTACCTTACCTAATCAATGGACTTTACCGAATGAATTACCACAACAGCCTGTAGTTAACAATTTGTTAAATATTGAAAACATCCAGCAGTTTTCTGATGGAACTGTTAAAATTAGCTTTGAGCGTACTAGAACGCCAGTTGTCATTGAAGACATTTCCAGTTCTTCAGCCCCTTCTGTTATCCACACTAGAAGAGATACTGAAGTCCTTAGTAATCCTTCGGTTAGAGATATCAAACTTAAAGGTATCCTTAATCAAGGACAAGTTAGTCATCCTTGTTACACTCAGAATGATACCGTAGAAGATGAAGGTTCTTCTTCTCCGGCATCCTCAGTATATCCCACACAGTCTGATATTAATGCCCAAATTCATAATCAATTAAGAGTCATTAAAAAGAATTTCGTTTTAAATTGGGATAACTTAGTAAAAGATTTTAATTCAAAATTTAACAAAGAAAAAAGACATCTATTCAGATCTAATTACCCCATTGAAAAGGAAAGAGATAATTAATAGATGGTAAAGATTTATTAAAAATGAAGAAATTAATATTACTTTTTACGACTGGTATGAACAATATCAAAGTAAATGTAATGTTATTAGTAAAACTTAATGGATTAAAGAAGACAAATCTAAAGAATCGTCTAGTCATCCTCCTTTAGAGACAGTTCTAATTCCAGTTAAAAACACTTCAGTTATCGCTAGTCCCTTCAAGATTCTTGATGGAACTAATGATAATAAAAAAATAATTGAATAATTAAACTTTAATAATCAATATCTAGCAATAGTAGGAAAACAGCTAGATAGGATTGAAGAAAAATTTGAAGAAGGTATTATTAAAAAACCTGATTCAAAAATTGAACAACCTTTAATTAAATTACCAGAGAACAGATATAATTTAGGTTTACCTAATGAAGAAAGTGAATTGGTCCAATCTATTGAAAAGTTATTTAAAAACTTAAAATGTAACCCTATTCAAGTGGAACTATTGCTGTTATCGATCATGCTTAATCGGATGATGATAACGAAAGTTCTTCTGATCACTCTAATCACTCATCTATTTCAAACCTTAATGAACAGCTAAATAAATTAACTGTCAATAACACAAGTATTACCAGAAATTGGTACTCTAGACCAACTCCTCCGGATCTACAGTTCGAAGAGAGAAATCTAGATAAACAGTTTTATGTGTCCTCTAATAAAATTTATGAATGGAATATAGATGGATTTAGTAAACAAGAAATCCTTAATAAACTTAATCATATGTCTATGGTAGCCAACAGCTATATCACCAAATTCAACACTTTATCTCAACCAGATATAGTTGAATTAATAGCTAGTGGTTTTACTGGTATTCTTAGGTCCTGGTGGGAAAAACATCTCACAGAAGACATTAGAATATCGATAGTTCATGCTATCCAAAGAGATAATGAAGGCAATCCCATCTTTGATGAAGATGCTGGTATTGGTCTTCCTGATGGAGTTAATACTTTAATATTTACTATAATTAATTAAATATTTTGTTAGAACCCCTAGTAATATTTCAGAAAGAATTCATGATCAATTAAGTAATCTTACATGTCCCACTCTAAGTGATTTCAGATGGTACAAAGATGTATTTACTTCTAGAGTTATGATGAGAAATGACAGTAATAAACCATTTTGGAAAGAGAAATTTGTTAATGGTTTACCATTAAAACTGATTAAATCAAGTTTTACACAATTGGAACATACCTCGAGTATCTCCAAAAGATATTTATCAATCAACCTTTTCAGATAAATTCAAAACTGACTATAATGTCAAAACAGTTGAAAGACTTTATGCAATTAACAAAGAATACGAAAATTGTAGTCTTTTATCACCTGAAGTTATTAAGAAACACAGAAAAAAGGGTTACAATTTTATTCATATAGGTCTTGTTCAAGTTGCAGTTAAACCACTCAACAGAAAAGGAATTAATTCATCTATCTACCTCTGCCTTAGAGATGCTAGATTTTTAAATTATTATCCAAGTATTATTGGAGCCATGGAAGCAAGTTTACATAATGGACCTATCCATTTTAATTGCTTTCCTGATTTCGCCTTGAGTCTTAGTGATCAAAACTTATTTAAAGCTTTATCATTAAACATTAAAACTAATGGAGAGATTACTCAAATGATTGAAGGATCTCAACCCATTGCTTTGATTTATAGGATTTATTATAAGACAATGAAATCAAACTTAAACGTTCACGCTCTTAATAAAAGTCCAAAAGATCAAACAGTTTTAATTCAAAGTTCAACCAGTGATGCTAATATCCAGATCCCAAGAACAATTCTTTGGAAGGATATTACCTTACCTAATCAATAGACTTTACCGAATGAATTACCACAACAGCCTGTAGTTAACAATTTGTTAAATATTGAAAACATCCAGCAGTTTTTTAATGGAATTGTTAAAATTAGCTTTGAGCGTACTAGAATGCCAGTTATCATTGAAGACATTTCCAGTTCTTCAGCCCCTTCTGTTATCCACACAAGAAGAGATACTGAAGTCCTTAGTAATCCTTCGGTTAAAGATATCAAACTTAAAGGTATCCTTAATCAAGGACAAGTTAGTCATCCTTGTTACACTCAGAATGATACCGTAGAAGATGAAGGTTCTTCTTCTCCGGCATCCTCAATATATCCCACACAGTCTGATATTAATGCCCCAATTCATAATCAATTAAGAGTCATTAAAAAGAATTTCGTTTTAAATTGGGATAACTTAGTAAAAGATTTTAATTCAAAATTTAACAAAGAAAAAAGACATCTATTCAGATCTAATCACCCCATTGAAAAGGAAAGAGATAATTAATAGATGGAAAAGATTTATTAAAAATTAAGAAATTAATATTACTTTTTACGACTGGTATGAACAATATCAAAGTAAATGTAATGTTATTAGTAAAACTCAATGGATTAAAGAAGACAGATCTAAAGTATCGTCTAGTCATCCTCCTTTAGAGACAGTTCTAATTCCAGTTAAAAACACTTCAGTTATCGCTAGTCCCTTCAAGATTCCTGATGGAACTAATGATAATAAAAAAATAATTGAACAATTAAACTTTAATAATCAATATCTAGCAACAGTAGGAAAACAGCTAGATAGGATTGAAGAAAAATTTGAAGAAGGTATTGATTAAGTTTTTAAATGAAAAACTTTAACAAAAAAAAGAAAAGATTAAGAAGATGACCGGTGAATCGGTAAAATAATCTCTTTCTTTTATTTATAAACATTTGAGGAAGGGATTACATTAATTCCTAGACTAAATGTTTAAGAAGGAAGATCGAAGTATTAAGGACTTCATCTTCATCTTCTAACTAAGAAGATCAAAGTTGAAAGCTTCGTCTCCGGCTAACTAGAGAGAAGGGAGAGAGGACCTCGGAAGAGTGTTCTCTAGAGAGAGAAGCTCTGAGGCTACATTGAATTAAGCCTAAAGAAACTCTAACACTTGATTTTCTTTAAATAGAAAATTGAAAAGTAAATTACTATTTGATTCACGCAGGAATCACTATTACATTGACTGAAGTAAAAGTAATTTACTAAAGTAAAAGTAAAACGTAAGAAACATTTTACATTTACTTTTACATGGGTAAATGTAAGAAACATTTAACTAAGTTAAAAACATTTAACTTAAGTAAAAGCAAAAGTTATTCTTTTACTTTTACTTTTATATTTATTAAAGTAAAAGAGATCATGGCGTGGGCCATCACCTGTCGGTGACTGAAGACTCCTCTGGCGTCTTCTTGGTTGACTGGTCCGTCTCCTGTGGATACCGGAAGGTGCTGTTGATCATCTTCTCAGATGAGTCACCATCCCCATACATTTCCACCTTAAAATTTTTATCCAGAAAATAACCCTTTCACCCCCAAAAATTTGGTTTATAAAGAAGGAGGAAAAAAAATTTCTACCGAAAATTGGTCAAAATCTTCAAAATTTCTTAGATTTTGTTTAAAAAATTTTTTTAAAAACAAATCAGACAGAAATCTGAAATAAAGGATCACTCGATTGGTCCTGATCTATCAGTGAAATCGATCTAAACAGAAGACTTCTTTGTTAACTGTTTAAACAAAAATTCTTCTTCTTAAAGGCCCACTTAGACTCAAACCTTACTTGCCTTGATCACATACCCGTAGATCTAAAGATTCCCTTTAGCCTTACACTGCTCCCAATTGAGACTTACAAACGGCATTAATCGGGACTTAAGGCGATCTTGGGTGTTTCACGACGAAGGTCGGGCGATTAAAAGCGGAGCAAGAAAAATAAAAGTTTGGAAAAATATTTAAGTAAACAAATCAAACTATTTTTAATCGAAACCACCGATAGCATCAAGAACCAACCGTGTGGCTCTGATACCATATAACAGCGGCGATAAGTTTTTAAAAGAAAAACTTTAACAAAAGAAAGAAAAGATTAAGAAGATTACCGATGAATCGGTAAAGTAATCTCTTTCTTTTATTTATAAACATTTAGGGAAGGGATTACATTAATTCATAGACTAAATGTTTAAGGGAAGAGAGAAGTATTGCAGACTTCTTCTTCATCTTCTAACTAAGAAGATCGAAGCCGAAAGCTTCGTCTCCGACTAACTAAGAGAGAAGGGGGAGAGGACCTCGGAAGAGCTTTCTAGAGACAGAAGCTCTGAGGCTATATTGAATTAAGTCTAAGTAACTCTAAACACTTCGAGTGACTTAAATAGAAAACTGAAAAGTAAATTACTATTTGATTCACGCAGGAATCACTATTACATTAACTGAAGTAAAAGTAATTTACTAAAGTAAAAGTAAAATGTAAGAAACATTTTACATTTACTTTTACATGGGTAAATATAAGAAACATTTAACTAAGTTAAAAACATTTAACTTAAGTAAAAGCAAAAGTTATTCTTTTACTTTTACTTTTATATTTACTAAAGTAAAAGAGATGATGGCGTGGACCATCACTGTTTAAGTGATCAAGACTCCTCTGGCGCCTTTCTTGGTTGATCGTCCGCTCTCATGGATCTTTAAGGTCTTGTTGATCATCTTCTCGGATGAGTCACCATCCCCATACATTTCCACCTTAAAATTTTTATCCAGGAAATAACCCTTTCACCCCCAAAAATTTGGTTTATAAAGAATGAGGAAAAAAAAATTCTATCGAAAATTGGTCAAAATCTTCAAAATATCTAAGATTTTGTAAAAAAAAATTTGTTTAAAAACAAATCAGATGAAATCTAAAACAAAGGATCACTCGATTGGTCTTGATCTATCAGTGAAATCGATCTAAACAGAAGACATATTTGTTAACTGTTTAAACAAAAATTCTTTCTCTTGAAGGTCCACTTAGACTCAAACCTTACTTGCCTTGATCACATGGACGGACCAAGTCAAGAAAAAAGACGCCAGAGGCATCTTCAGTCAACCGACAGTGATGGCCCCAACCATCATCAGCTTTTGCTTTTCCTTAAAGCAAAAGTCTTTTACTTTAGTAAATATAAAAGTAAAATAAAAGAATAACTTTTGCTTTTACTTAAGTTAAATGTTTTTAACATTTACCAATGTAAAAGTAAATGTAAAATGTTTCTTACGTTTTACTTTTACTTCAGTAAATTACTTTTACTTCAGTTATTGTAATAGTGATTCCTGTGTGAATCAATAGTAATTTACTTTTCAGTTTTCTATTTAAAGAAACTCAAGTGTTAGAGTTTCTTCAGGCTTAATTCAATGTAGCCTCAGAGCTTCTCTCTCTAGAAAGCTCTTCCGAGGTCCTCTCCCTTCTCTCTAGAGTTAGCTGGAGACGAAGCTTTCAGCTTCGATCTTCTTAGTTAGAAGATGAAGAAGAAGTCTTCAATACTTCTTTCTTCCCTTAAACATTTAGTCTAGGAATTAATGTAATCCCTTCCTCAAATGTTTATAAATAAAAGAAAGAGATTACTTTACCGATTCACCGGTCATCTTCTTAATCTTTTCTTTCTTCTTTTAAAGTTTTTCTTTTAAAAACGTATCCCGTTGTTATATGGTATCAAAGCCACACGGTTGGTACTTGATTCTATTCAGCGATTTCGATTGAAGACAGTTTGATTTGTTTACTTAAATGTTTTTTCAAACTTTTATTTTTCTTGCTCCGCTTTTAATCGCCCGACCTTCGCCGTAAACCACCCAAGATCGCTTTAAGTCCCGAATAATGCCGCTTGTAAAGTCTCAATTGGGAGCAAATTAGAAGGCTAAAGGGAATCTTTAGATCTACTGGTATGTGATATAACAACATGATTAAATTTTTAAAAGAAAACTTTAATGTAAAAAGAAAAAGATTAAGAAGATGAATTTATGAATCCAGAAAAGTAATCTCTTTCTTTTATTTATAAACATTTGAGGAAGAGATTACATTAATTCCTAGGCTAAATGTTTAAGGGAAGAGAGAAGTATTGAAGACTTCTTTTTCATCTTTAACTAAGAAGATCGAAGCTGAAAGCTTCGTCTCTGACTAACTAAGAGAGAAGGGAGAGAGGACCTCGGAAGAGCTTTCTAGAGAGAGAAGCTTTGAGGCTACATTGAATTAAGTCTAAGTAACTCTAAACACTTCGAGTGACTTAAATAGAAAACTGAAAAATAAATTACTATTTGATTCACGCAGGAATCACTATTACATTAACTGAAGTAAAAGTAATTTACTAAAGTAAAAGTAAAACGTAAGAAATATTTTACATTTACTTTTACATGGGTAAATGTAAGAAACATTTAACTAAGTTAAAAATAATTAACTTAAGTAAAAGCAAAAGTTTTATTCTTTTACTTTTACTTTTATATTTTTACTAAAGTAAAAGACTTTTGCTTTACGGAAAGCAAAAGCTGAGATGATGGATGGGCCATCACCTGTCGGTTGACTGAAGATGCCTCTGGCATCTTCTTCGTTTACTGGTCCATCTCCTGTAGGTGCCGGAAGGTGTTGTTGATCATCTTCTTAGATGAGTCACCATCCCCATAAATTTCCACCTTAAAATATTTATCCAGGAAATAACCCTTTCACCCCCAAAAATTTGGTTTATAAAGAAGGAGGAAAAAAAATTTCTACCGAAAATTGGTCAAAATCTTCAAATTTTCTAAAATTTTGTAAAAAAAATTTGTTTAAAAACAAATCATACTGAAATCTGAAACAAAGGATCACTCGATTGGTCCTGATCTATCAGTGAAATCGATCTAAACAGAAGACTAATTTGTTAACTGTTTAAACAAAAATTCTTTTTCTTGAAGGTCCACCTAGACTCTAACCTTACTTGCCTTGAACACATACCCGTAGATCTAAAAGATTCCCTATAGCCTTACACTGCTCCCAATTGAGACTTACAAATGGCATTATTCGGGACTTAAGGCGATCTTGGGTGGTTTACGGCGAAGGTCGGACGATTAAAAGCGGAGCAAGAAAAATAAAAGTTTGAAAAAATATTTAAGTAAACAAATCAAACTATTTTTAATCGAAACCACCAATAGCATCAAGAACCAACCGTGTGGCTCTGATACCATATAACAGCGGCGATTAAATTTTTAAAAGAAAAACTTTAACAGAAAAAGAAAAGATTAAGAAGATGACCGGTGAATCGGTAAAGTAATCTCTTTCTTTTATTTATAAACATTTGAGGAAGGGATTACATTAATTCCTAGAGTAAATGTTTAATGGAAGAGAGAAGTATTGAAGACTTCTTCTTCATCTTTAACTAAGAAGATCGAAGCTGAAAGCTTCGTCTCCGACTAACTAAGCGAGAAGGGAGAGATGACCTCAGAAGAGCTTTCTAGAGAGAGAAGCTCTGAGGCTACATTGAATTAAGTCTAAGTAACTCTAAACACTTCGAGTGACTTAAATAGAAAACTGAAAAGTAAATTACTATTTGAGTCACGCAGGAATCACTATTACATTAACTGAAGTAAAAGTAATTTACTAAAGTAAAAAGTAAGAAACATTTTACATTTACTTTTACATGGGTAAATGTAAGAAACATTTAACTAAGTTAAAAATATTTAACTTAAGTAAAAGCAAAAGTTTTATTCTTTTACTTTTACTTTTATATTTTTACTAAAGTAAAAGACTTTAACTTTAAGTAAAAGCAAAAGCTGATGATGGATGGGGCCATCACTATCGGTGGACTGAAGATGCCTCTGGCGTCTTCTTCGTTTACTAGTTCGTCTCCTGTAGGTGCCAGAAGGTGTTGTTGATCATCTTCTCAGATGAGTCACCATCCCCATACATTTCCACCTTAAAATTTTTATCCAGGAAATAACCCTTTCACCCCCAAAAATTTGGTTTATAAAGAAGGAGAAAAAAAAAATTCTACCAAAAATTGGTCAAAATCTTCAAAATTTCTTAAATTTTGTAAAAAAATTTTGTTTAAAACAAATCGATCAAATCAAATAAAGGATCACTGATTGGTCCTCGATCTATCGAAGAAATCGATCTAAACAGAAGACTAATTTGTTAACTGTTTAAACTAAAATTCTTTTTCTTGAAGGTCCACTTAGACTCTAACCTTACTTGCCTTGAACACATACCCGTAGATCTAAAAGATTCCCTTTAGCCTTACACTGCTCCCAATTGAGACTTACAAACGACATTATTTGGGACTTAAGGCGATCTTGGTTGGTTTACGGCGAAGGTCAGGCGATTAAAATTGGAGCAAGAAAAATAAAAGTTTGAAAAAACATTTTAGTAAACAAATCAAACTATTTTTAATCGAAACCACCGATAGCATCAAGAACCAACCGTGTGGCTCTGATACCATATAAAAGCGGCGATTAAATTTTTAAAAGAAAAATTTAACAGAAAAAGAAAAGATTAAGAAGATGACTGGTGAATCAGTAAAATAATCTCTTTCTTTTATTTATAAACATTTGAGGAAGGGATTACATTAATTCCTAGATCTAAATGTTTAAGGGGGAAGATCGAAGTATAAAGGACTTCGTCTTCATCTTCTAACTAAGAAGATTGAAGCTGAAAGCTTCGTCTCCGACTAACTAAGAGAGAAGGGAGAGAGGACCTCGGAAGAGCTTTCTAGAGAGAGAAGCTCTGAGGCTACATTGAATTAAGCCTAAAGAAACTCTAAACACTTCGAGTGACTTAAATAGAAAACTGAAAAGTAAATTACTATTTGATTCACACAGGAATCACTATTACATTAACTGGAGTAAAAGTAATTTACTTAAGTAAAAGTAAAACGTAAGAAAAATTTTACATTTACTTTTAAATGGATAAATGTAAGAAACATTTAACTAAGTTAAAAACATTTAACTTAAGTAAAAGAAAAAGTTTTATTCTTTTACTTTTACATTTTTACTAAAGTAAAAGACTTTTGCTTTACGGAAAGCAAAAGCTGAAATGATGGATGGGCTATCACCTGTCGGTTGACTGAAGATGCCTCTGGCGTCTTCTTCGCTTCTTCGTCCGCCTCTCAGTAGGTGCTCAAGGTGCGCTTGATCATCTTCTCAGATGAGTCACCATCCCCATACATTTCCACCTTAAAATTTTTATCCAGGAAATAACCCTTTCACCCCCAAAAATTTGGTTTATAAAGAAGGAGGGAAAAAAAAATTCTACCGAAAATTGGTCAAAATCTTCAAATTTTCTTAAATTTTGTAAAAAAAATTTGTTTAAAAACAAATCAGACTGAAATCTGAAACAAAGTATCACTCGATTGGTCCTGATTTATCAGTGAAATCGATCTAAATAGAAGACTAATTTGTTAAATGTTTCAACAAAAATTCTTTTTTTTGAAGGTCCACTTAGACTCTAACCTTACTTGCCTTGAACACATACCCGTAGATCTAAAAGATTTCCTTTAGCCTTACATCGCTCCTAGAGGGTGCAGTATGGATGATATTTGCTGTCATCTTCCCAGATGAGTCACCATCTCCATACATAACTCTAGAGAGAAAGGAGAGGAACTTGGAAGAGCTTTCTAGAGAGAGAAGCTCTAAGGCTACATTGAATTAAGCCTAAACAACTCTAAACACTTGAGTTGTTTAAATAGAAAACTGAAAAGTAAATTAGTATTTGATTCACGCAGGAATCACTATTACATTAACTGAAGTAAAAGTAATTTACTAAAGTAAAAGTAAAACGTAAGAAACATTTTACATTTACTTTTACATGGGTAAATGTAAGAAACATTTAACTAAAGTTAAAAACATTTAACTTAAGTAAAGGCAAAAATTTTATTCTTTTACTTTTACTTTTACATTTACTAAAGTAAAAGACTTTTGCTTTACGGAAAGCAAAAGCTGAGATGATGGATGGGCCATCACTCATTCTGTGACTTGAAGATGCTTCCGCCTTTCTTCGCTGACCGGTCCATCTCCTCCGTGGATGCCAAGGTTCTTTTGATCATCTTCTCGAGATGAGTCACCATCCCCATACATTTTCCACCTTAAAAATTTTTATCCAGAAATAACCCTTTCACCCCTAAAAATTTAGTTTATAAAGAAGGAGGAAAAAATTTCACCTAAAAATTGGTCAAAATCTTCAAAATTTCTTAGATTTTGTAAAAAAATATGTTTAAAAACAAATCGATCGAAATTTGAAACAAAGGATCACTCGATTGGTCCCGATCTATCGTTGAAATCGATCTAAAATGTAAGACATATTTGTTAACTGCTTAAACAAAAAATTCTTTCTCTTGAGGTCCACTTAGACTCTAGCCTTACTTGCCTTGATCACATACCAGTAGATCTAATATATATATATATATATATATATATATATATATATATATATATATATATATATATATATATTATCACATAACCAAGTTCTTCATCCTAAACATGTTTCCATGGATTTTGATTTCTAAAAATCATTCCTGTACAAATATATACAGATTATAATCATCTACTAACATATATATAACATCTATTTTTATCAAATCATCCCACAAAAACCAAGTTTCAAAAGAAAACTCCAAAAACACAACTTCATGAATTTATCCTCTGAAAATTGCTTCTAAATGATAACCAACAGATTATATATATATACTAACCAATAAATAGAATTCAATTCCTCACAAATAATATAGTAAGACTCTAATTTAAAAGAAAACTCAAGAACATACAACTGAGAATATAAACTAAATTATACCTTGAATTCCCTGTTAAGACTTAGCAAGATGATAGAATAGCTTGACAACACCTTCTTCCTCCTCTAACCTTATCAATTTATAGAGAATACTCTCAACACACCTCAAAGCTCTCTAACTCTCCTCTCTTCTCAACTCTGTATTATAAGAACACGTAAACCAACCTGACCATATACATAATACGCAAACTTAACATATATCAGTTATAGAACAAAAGGTATTTAACTGATAAAAATACCAAAGGTCTCAAGGCCATGTTTGGCTAGCCTTTAGATTGGATTTTCTAATTTATTTTAATATCCTCTTAATCATATAGTATATAATTGTCACCCTTTTATTTAACTTAGCTAAGATCTTAATTATTCACATCATATTTATATAACTAACATAATTTTTAATATTTATTTAATAAATATTAACCTTCTAATTAATCATTCATTAATTCCATTAATCAATTAAATTAAAATAACACCATTACATTTATATTATAATCATTAAACAATTAATTTAATTTGATTATTTCATAAAATTAAATCTTCAATTCATAAAATTACCATACATTAATTTAGTTAATATAAACACTTAACTAAATTATTACACAACAATTTCATCAAATATTTATTTATCTCATCAAATAAATTATTTAAAATATTTATTTAATTCAATAAATATTTAAAAGAATTACCAAATTATTTAATTTCTTCAATAGTTAACTTAACTATTGAACCTCACTTTCCCAATATATGAATATATATTTCTCTCACACCGTATCACACATTTCAAAATATATATAATACGATATATATACATACTCAAACTCAAAATATCTCATAATAAGAATTTTAATTATTAAATTCCTATTTTAATAACTTATAAAAATTCGGGTTATCACAAAAGTCATCTTTAGCCCGTAATACAAAGATGGACTGTGTTAGTTCCCTGAGGCACAATAGTTATCTAGAAGGGGGGTTTGAATAGATATTTTAAATCTCTTTGTTAAATACTTTGTTAGTTTTGTTATTGATTCAAACACAGTGGAATTAAGATTTGTTTGAACTCCCTCTTAGATATGGCAAGTTAATGAGAGTGAGGTAGTTATAACAGTTATAGTCGTTATAGCAGTTATGGCAAGAAAGTAATAGACATGTAGCTTTTAAGTGGTTCGTAGCACTTAAAGCTCCTAATCCACTCTTCTACTCCTTGAGTAGAAATCCACTAAGGATATCTTTTACACTTTCAATCTCACAGATTCCTTCTGCACTCAGCAGCTTCAGGCACTTCTTAGTTCACTTTTGAACTCTTCAAGTACAGCAGACTTGGTTCTTCACAGTTCACTTAGAAATCTTCAAGTCCTTCTGACTTGGAACTTCTTACTTCACTTGATTGGTAGTTGATGAGTTCTTGATTGGTGCTACTCAGTTGTCATTAAGCTCTTGTTCGAAAGAACTATGTAGCTGAGCAAGCTTTTTCTTTTTTAGATCATAGAGTTGAGAGTTTAGCGTTAAGTGTTCTTCAGCGTTTTGTTCAATGCTTGTTTACTCTCTTTCATCTGCAGATGTTTTTCATATATGTGATCCTTGAAATGTATCCATTGAAGATATCCGTTGAAGCATTAAATTCGTTTGACATTTCTGAAACTTTGATGGAGACTTTTCTCAAGACATCTTCGATTAGTGTTCGCCCACCCGACACACACGCCAGATCGCCATCTCACCTAACATCTGAAAAGATGTTTTACTCTATCCCATGGTACTTTCCTTAGCTTCTTCAATACGTTTCTTTGTTGTATACTAAGGATATCTTCTGTGTCATTAGGACTGGCGAAGACTTCCACGTTTATAACCTATTCCACATTTGTTGGGATTTATCTTTAAACAAATGTGCAAGGTTTGATGCTTTTGACATAGACATATGATGCTCTACGATTCTGATCATGGGGTCTTGCCACCTTGATGCTTGATCCGTTACTTAGCAAATAAGAGCACTACAATTTCTCTTAAGAGCGTGATACACTATGATCTTCATTTGCTTGTCTTGCAGACTTTATGTTTTCGAGCGCACACTTCGATCTCTGAGTTGGCTCGGCAAACATTTGGACCACTTTATGATTTCTGGAGAAGCCCTTCAAGGTAGATAGACTATGATCCTCGATGCTCTACGATTCTGCCTTGGTTTCTGCAAACTCTTGATCAGCTCAATAGACTACGATTTTGTTGAAGCCTATCTATTACATCTCAAGACATAGATCATGTGGCGACCCCAAATCCGGGTACTTGCAACCCGAACTCGGTTCTCCACGATACCATTTCTTTAAAATTGAATAATACTAAATAATAATACATTCGAAACTTAATTTACATACATCAAAGTTTACTTCCCAGTCGTGACCTTCAAATACATTCCTTACAATACTTGACAATAGATTCCATTGTCTTACTAACTATAACCATTAACTCATACTAAATCTCATTCGATAGACTTTTCTTTTCCCTTGTTAGTGCACGAGCCTTGAATCGATCGTCACATCTGCTTGAAAACATTTAGTTTAAGCAAGGATGAGCATTTGAGTGCCCAACAAGTAATAACAATTATATATATAAAATTTGAAAGAATATAAGTATTCTCTTTCCATAACACTTCTACAACGAATCAAAAGTTGTGAAGTAATCATCTTGATAAAAGATTCACATAACAACTCTCTTTCAATTTCTTGAAATTAGGCTCCACCCATGAATAGGGTTTAAGAAACATACTATGAACATGGTTTTCATTTTGAAAAGGTTTAGCGAAATTCATCATAAAAAATGTCATAACTTACAGACGAACGCGGAGGGTGATCGGCCCGTTGTACCTGTATTGATCAATACTACATAACTTGAGCGAAATTCATCGCTCACCCTTTGTCCGTAGAAAGCGCATAAAAATTTTCCCATTATCGGGATGTTCATACATGCACAGTTCCAAACCCGAAGGTTTTAATCTTGCTCAACAATAATATGTAATTCAACATATATATATCACGGGTAATTGACAAAGGTATATCAACATGTGAATAAATGCCATGATTATCCAGTGGGGACACTTGTATAACCATTTAGAAATCAACTTAACGAATATATATACGAGAGCTAACATGTTGATAATCAAAGCGTACATAATCATGCGAGGAATAGAATAATTACGAAACTTCTTACTCATGTCCATTGCATAAAGAAAATGCAAAGGTAGGATACTTTTTGATTCTTTGATTACAAATCTCAACTTAGGTTTTATCTCTTTATCACAACCTATCAATAATCGGATCATTAGTTCGATTAGAACAATATATCATAACACATAAATCTTTATCTATTACGATTATCCCACATAGTCTAATCACGTCATCACATAATCGCGGTGATCATACTTTTAGTTCATATTCTATACTTGATTTTTATACATTTTCAAATATCTCATCCATGCTCTTACGAAGCCTTTTCTTTCTATTATAAGATTACGACGGGTTGTATGTCATCGAAACGACTTTATCGGAGTAAATCTTGAGTCTAAGACTCTTATTCTATACCTCAACATCTGTAAATATCAGACATTTTACTTTTAATCATTTTCGAATTTTCCAGAAATTGAAAATTTTAAAATAATTCAAATCTGTCACTCAAGGGCTTATAGTGATATAACTGTTACTATGGGTGCTCTTCATCAAATCCTGGACTTCATAATCGGTTCTCAAGTCAGCTAGTTTGGCCGGCTATAACTTTCAAACATCGGAATCATAATTAAATGATTTAAACATTAAACAATTCCATTATCATTAATAATTAATTTATATTAAATTATTAATGAAACCATTGCCAAAATATAAAAGTTATTTATAATAACTCAAACTATTTTTAAAACATTTATATTACCCTTAAATGATTTTTAAAACAATTAAAATCATTTTTAAATAATCACCATTAATATATAAATATTAATGTACTATTCATCAAATATTAAAAGTCATTAATTATAACTTAAAATATTTTTAAATCCTTAATATCCTCTTTAAATGATTTTTAAATAAATAAAACCATTTTTAAACTATTTATTTAATATAAATATTAAATAAACTTAATATCACAAATCATTAACTAAATATCATTAATATATAATTATTAATGAAATTATCTTCTAAATATTAAAAGTTATATTTTATAACTCAAAATATCTTTAAATACTTTATTTTCATTTAAAATGATTTTTATAATATTAAAATCATTTTAAACTAATTATTTAATATAATCATTAAATAACTTTAATATCATTAATATTAATTAATTAATGAAATACATCACAAAATATTAAAAGTCATGAAAATAACTCAAAATATTTTCTTATACCATAAAATAATTTTTCATGATTTTTCATGAATTAAAACTATTTTTAAATCATTTATTTAATATTATAATTAAATAAATAAATACCTTTATATTCCAAAAATATTAAATATTTATGAAATATACTCAAAATAATTAAAAACTATTTTTAGGACTTTAAAATAATTTTTCATAATTTATTTGGTATTTTTAATAATTAAAATCTAATTTTTCTAATTTTTAAATTATTTTTCGGAAAATCGAAAATTAAAATAATTAAAAGCTATCGCTAAAAAGCCCTATAGTGACGAGAAGTGTCGCTATAGTTGTTCTTGAGCCTACCCAGATCTTCATAAAAAAACCGAGGCAAGTGTAGCTACTTTGGTAGTGAATAACTCTCTCATCTTAGCAATTTGGACAATCTATAAATTGGGTCTTGTAGAGGAAATACAAGACTACAAGATCCAACAATCATAACCTCTAAAAAAACATCGGATCTGGATAAATCAGCCATCAAAGTAGCTACCAAAAGTTGTTCTTCACGAAGAAACGATTCGAGTGCTACTTTGGACCTCTATAACTTGATGATAGTGTAACGTTTATGTGATCTATCAATTCCGATTGTATACAACATGTAGGACTACAACTCTAACACTTAACATCATCATAACAACAAGAAATCAAGCATCTAAAGTATGGTCAAACCTTGTCGGAAAAATTAACACTTAGAAAATTACAGAATTGCCCGAATTTTTACGTCAATCTTAAGTCGACCCACTTTGACCTTAAATAAATCTTAATCCGTAATATATATGGACTGATTATTTTGGAGGTTAAATACCACATAACAAGCTACACATATCAACCTTTAGAACACAAAACACATTAAAGATGGCCAGAGATATAAGGCACGACATTTGCCAAAAAAATATTTACGGACACTTAGAATATTTTACGGGTTTGAAAAACAGTAGGTCGATCTTAGGTCAACCCACTTTGACCTTATTATAAATCCCGATCTACAATAGATATAGACTTGATTCCTTTTGGAGTTTAAAGACCACATAACAAGATACACCTAAAAACTTTTAAACAACAAAAAAAAAGTAAATAATCACGAGAGATATAAGTCTTGACATTTGCCCAAAAATCACGAATTCGGTTTTTCCAACTTGCTCAAATCTTCAAATTCGTGCACTTTGATGTTATGGGTTCATGATTTTACAACCCAGAACATTAATAGACTCCCTATTACACTACTTTAAACAATCAATTGCATCAATTAACATCGAATCGAAGGATTTCAAAATTAGAAATTTCATACCTTTTACAGCTTGATTTTTGATTTTTTTGGCTTTGATGCTTGATTTGTTGTTTGTGATGGCTGGGCTTTGATTAGAAGCTTATGGGAAAGATAATTTCGTTGGTAAGAGGTTGGGAGAGTATAGGATGAGACTTTGGAAAATTTTAGTGTGCATTTTGCATTAACTCTCTTTGATCTCTATTTATAGGCCAATTCTAATGCTTTGGATGCTCAACTTGGTTGTATAATTGAGGTGTAATGGTATAGTAGCATGAGGGAATTCTAGAAGGTGGTGGTTGGCTAGCTTTTGCAAAGATTCTAGCAACAATGCTACTAATAATACACTAAAATGGACAAAAAAGGGTATTTTGGTAATTTAGCATAAAATTTCAAGGGCATTTTTGTACATAGCAATTAAATGTAGTATTTAATCACTAGATGGTAATTCTTATCATTTACCAATTACTTTCTATCCTTTGGTAAATTAAAACATTTATCTGATAACATAAATAATTAAACCCATAATTTTAAATTAGGGTTTTACATAGAAAATTAGGATTTTCTAATTAGGGTTTCTTAACGTCATCAATTAGGGTTTCTAATTGACCATTAGGGTTCTCTAATTATACGTGTATGTTCTAACACGGTCATTACGATCTCTAACTTCAACCGATTTAGGGTTGTAATAATTAGGGTTTGTCTGATTATCGACATCAACGATAATTAGGGTTTTCTTCTAATTACAGAGCATCTTATACACGGTAACCTTCATATACACAATCTTCATATATACTCACTACTCGGTCATTTCTCATAACTAAGTTTAATAATTAGGGTTTCACAATGAGGGTAATATCTTATGACCTAATTGGTATCGTTCTTCGATATTATCTGTCATTTTACATACACGGTACATAATTATTGTCTTTGTAAAATCATTATAACAATAATATAATATTATTATTCTCATCTCTTGATCACAATCCCAATTCGGGGTTTGGATCTCATATCGACTTCTCTTTCTTTACGGCATCAATAATCGAGTTAAAATAATTAACTTAAATATTACGAACAAATCATATAATAAAATATTTATTATATAATTCTAATTATCACTTCATATATTATTTCCAATCATGTTATCATGGAAAATAATTAATAAAAATATTTACGCTTCTGAAATTAATTACCATAAAATATAATTTGTAGTAATTAATAATTCCAAAATTATTTCTAATTTTTAAAGAAATAAATATATTAGTTTTTATAGTTCACATTACTAGACACTTATTCTAAATCATTAAATAAATAAAAAAAAATTATCATAAATTTTCTTATTTATTTTATTTAGGAAATCTCGGGTTATTACATTCACCCTCCACTTATAAGGATTAGTCCCCGGAATCACCGCTTTAAAACTCATATGCAAAAGGGTATACAGCATATAATCATTGTCGTAGATCTCGATCATACTTGATCAAATCGATCTTTAACTATTCTCCATAACGCTTGTCTGTCGATAAATAGAAATTTGATTTCTAAAAGAACTCAAAATTCCTTCCTCAAAATTTCTTTAATAAAGTAATCTACTATATGTATATATATAGGAAAATCATATAAGACACATAAGTTATTCAAATAACACACGGAGTTCTGTTTCCAATTTGCCACAAGTATCCTCAATTGCTACGATATCTTGAGCGACCATAATGAATACACTTTACGGTTTATTTAGATTTATCGCTTTATATCTTCTTTGTCATTTCTCGTATTCACATTCCTTATCTCACTTCTTCTTCTTTCACCTTATACTCTTTCATCTTATACTCCATTGATTCATAAATAAAACATTATATATACATTCTTGAATTGGGACAATTGGAAGAGATATGTCTCTTACGCCCTGAAACTTTCTCTTTATCTCATTTCCTTTTTATCATATAGGTGATAAAAGTTATCTTTTACCTTTCTCGTTATCCTAACTATCATAAACGCTTCTCTTGAGTCACTTAATCCTCTATACCCTAGCAATAAGATTGCCTTAAAGTCTTTGGCGTTAGTTGTTCGATTATCTGGTTGATCTTCCACATTGGTTTTTCGTTTTTCGTCTTGGTGACATAATCGTAAATTATTCTTCATTTCCTTACATTTCTAAGCCTCATCGTATCGTTCGATATATAACACAAAATTTTCTACTCAAATAATCATGTAGTCCAAAATATTAAATTTTGAAACTTAGTTTACTATATTAACCAATATTCAGATAAATATCTTCTATCTTTATAACAACTTACTTCATTAATCCAACTTGTGACACTCATGGTACTTCCAACCATAGCACCTCACATTAATAGAACTTAACATACCATAGCACATATTGCTTTAAACATCAGCTATCCCTTTGTGACTCTACGAAAGTCGGGTTTAAAATCTTGATCAACATAAAAGTTGAAAATAGTTCATTACTTATCATATTACATTACATAACCCTACTACTTATCCTAAATCTTTTTCTTGGGACATTCATTAAGCTCGATGTCCTTTCATTCCACAATTAAAACATCCACCTTTTCTATAGTTGGGACAATAAGGAGAGTATGTCCCTCACGTATAAATATAACATATCTTCTTCCTTTCTTCTTATCGGGTTTTCCTAAGTCGGGGTCTTTTATCTTTCTTTTCCTTTACCTCTCGGGCTGCTTTCGATGTGTTGCTTGAGGCTCCCATCTGGTCAATTTGGATTTTGAGCTTATCTTGCTCTTCCATTGTTTCTTTTAATGCTTTTTGCGATTGAATATTAAGCAACTTTTCTATCTCCCACAACCTTTCTAGTGAAGAAACCTTGTTCTCCGGATCCTGCACTTTCGTTGATGCTTGGCGACTTGACTTTAGTGTCTGAATCACTATCTGTCAAATCCACCATTTACGGATCGATACTATGTTTTCCACTATAGCCACCTCGTTCGATTTGGGTTCTTGGTAAGCTTCTATTTCAAATTGTTGGCCTTGATATTAGCTTCGGGGTATGGATCGATCCTTCTTATTCCACATATCTTTTCCACGGAGACATCTACATACATAAGTTACCTTGATTAGCATATAGTATATATACCACGACAATCATCAAGAGTTTATATACGTTGTCTCTTATTTTGTTTGACGATGAATTTATTCAATTCATCTCTATAAACACATCAACGCCTATCTTTCTCTGTAGAAAAGCGACTCCATCCTTCTACATGTCGAATCGCATAAAGGCGATGTCTAAAACTGCTCAAGGTATATATCTTGGTGTCTTTGGCTTCTATCTCAACCTTCAATTTATCTATCTCAGATCTCCCTCTGCTCCAACCTCCTCGTAACTTCGGCTAACTCCATACGTGTTCGGTGAATAGCGTCCTTATCTTCTTTGTTACGAAATGGAGAAATGCGATTACGTACCTCCTCACTTTGCTTTCGACTCTAACCTTTAAGTCAAATCGTTCCTAACTATCAAATCTCTTATCATCTCACTTGTCTACGTGTACTCCTCGCTAGAGTCCATCGTCTCTCTTGGGTCAAGGAATTACTATTTTGACTTTAAATCATCCATCCTATGACCATAATAAGCGAGACAACATCATTCTTGAAATAAAATATATTCATCATTAAAATGAAGTAATATTTTATTTAGTACCACTAAAACTTCGATGAATCTCTTCAACTCATCATATCCTATAACTTCTCACTAATTCTTACGTACTTAAATCATGGTTCACGAATATCTATCTTAACTTTAGTTCTCCATTCTACTAAGGTTATAATTCTTCACCGAGTTCTTCATCCATTGAATATATCTATCTTAACTTTCGTTATCCATTCTACTAAGGTTATAAATCTTCACCAGTTTCTTCGCTCTTCGAATATCTATCTTAACTTTCGTTATCCATTCTACTAAGGTTATAACCTAGGTTTTGCATTCCTAACGTTTATAACCTCGACTTTGATACCAACTTTGTGGCGACCCCAAATCCGGTACTTGAAACCCGAACTTCGGTTCTCCACGATACCATTTCTTTAAAATTTGAATAATACTAAATAATAATACATTCAAACTTAATTTACATACATCAAAGTTTACTTCCCAGTGCGTGACCTTCAAATACATTCCTTACAATACGACAATAGATTCCATTGTCTTACTAACTATAACCATTAACTCATACTAAATCTCATTGAATAGCTTTTCTTTTCCCTTGTTAGTGCACGAGCCTTCGAATTCGATCGTGCACATAATCGAAAACATTTAGTTTAAGCAAGGATGAGCATTTGAGTGCCCAACAAGTAATAATAATTATTATATATATAATTTGAAAGAATATAAGTATTCTCTTTCCATAACACTTCTACAACGAATCAAAAGTTGTGAAGTAATCATCTTGATAAAAATTCACATAACAACTCTCTTTCAATTTCTTGAAATTAGGCTCCACCCATGAATAGGGTTTAAGAAACATCTATGAACATGGTTTTCATTTTTGAAAAGGTTTAGCGAAAATTCATCCATGATAAAATTCATAACTTACGAGAACGCGGAGGGTGATCGACCCATTGTACCTGTATTGATCAATACTACATAACTTGAGCGAAATTCATCGCTCACCCTTTGTCCCCTAGAAGCGCATAAAAATTTTCCCATTATCGGGATGTTCATACATGCACAGTTCCAAACCGAAGGTTTTAATCTTGCTCAACAATAATATGTAATTCAACATATATATATATATACGGGTAATTGACAAAGGTATATCAACATGTGAATAAATGCCATGATTATCCAGTGGGGACACTTGTATAACCATTTAGAAATCAACTTAACGAATATATATATACGGCTAACATGTTGATAATCAAAGCGTACATAATACATGCGAGAAATAGAATAATTACGAAACTTCTTACTCATGTCCATTGCATAAAGAAAATGCAAAGGTAAGATACTTTTTGATTTCGCGATTACAAATCTCAACTTAGGTTTTATCTCTTTATCACAACTATCAATAATCGGATCATTAGTTCGATTAGAACAATATATCATAACACATAGTCTTTGTCTATTACGATTGACACATAGTCTAATCACGTCATCACATAATCGCGGTGATCATACTTTTAGTTCATATTCTATACTTTTATACATTTTTCAAATATCTCATCCATGCTCTTACGATAGCCTTTTCTTTCTATTATAGAGATTACGACGGGTTGTTTGGCGTCTAAAAGCGACTTTATCGGGTAATTCTTGAGTCTAAGACTCTTATTCTATACCTCAACATCTGTAAATATCGGACATTTTACTTTTAATCATTTTGAATTTTCCGAAATTGAAAATTTTAAAATAATTCAAATCATCACTCGAGGGCTTATAGTGATATAAGCTTATTACTATGGGTGCTCTTCATCAAATCTGGACTTCATAATAGGTTCTCTCAAAATCGACTTAGTTTGGCCAGGATATCACTTTCAAACATCGAATCATAATTAAATGATTTAAACATTAAACAATTCCATTATCATTAATAATTAATTTATATTAAATTATTAATGAAACCATTACCAAAATAAAAAGTTATTTATAATAACTCAAACTATTTTTAAAACATTTATATTACCCTTAAATGATTTTTAAAACAATTAAAATCATTTTAAATAATCACCATTAATATATAAATATTAATGTACTATTCATCAAATATTAAAAGTCATTAATTATAACTTAAAATATTTTTAAATCCTTAATATCCTCTTTAAATGATTTTTAAATAAATAAAACCATTTTTAAACTATTTATTTAATATAAATATTAAATAAACTTAATATCACAAATCATTAACTAAATATCATTAATATATAATTATTAATGAAATTATCTTCTAAATATTAAAAGTTATATTTTATAACTCAAAATATCTTTAAATACTTTATTTTCATTTAAAATGATTTTTAAAATATTAAAATCATTTTAAACTAATTATTTAATATAATCAATAAATAACTTTAATATCATTAATATTAATTAATTAATGAAATTCATCACAAAATATTAAAAGTCATGAAAATAACTCAAAATATTTTCTTATACCATAAAATAATTTTTCATGATTTTTCATGAATTAAAACTATTTTTAAATCATTTATTTAATATTATAATTAAATAAATAAATACCTTTATATTCCAAAAATATTAAATATTTATGAAATATACTCAAAATAATTAAAAACTATTTTTTAGGACTTTAAAATAATTTTTCATAATTTATTTGGTATTTTAATAATTAAAATCTAATTTTCTAATTTTTAAATTATTTTTAGGAAAATCGAAAATTAAAATAATTAAAAGCTGTCGCTAAAGGCCCCTATAGTGACAAGAAGTGTCGTATAGGTGTTCTTGAGCCTACCCAGATCTTCATAAAGCGAGCAAGGTGGCCTTACTTTGGCCGTGAATAACTCTCTCATCTTAAATTGAATTTGGACAATCTATAAATTGGGTCTTGTAGAGGAAATACAAGACTACAAGATCCAACAATCATAACCTCTAAAAAACATCGGATCTGGGATAAATCAGCCATCAAAATAGCTACCAAAGTTGTTCTTCACGAAGAAACGATTCGAGATGCCTACTTTGGACCTCTATAACTTGATGATAGTGTAACGTTTATGTGATCTATCAATTCCGATTATGTATACAACATGTAGGACTACAACTCTAACACTTAACATCATCATAACAACAAGAAATCAAGCATCTAAAGTATGGTCAAACCTTGTCGGAAAAATTAACACTTAGAAAATTGCAAATTTGCCCGAATTTTTACGGTCAATCTTAATCGACCCACTTTGACCTTAAATAAATCTTAATCCGTAATATATATGGACTGATTATTTTTGGAGGTTAAATACCACATAACAAGCTACACATATCAACCTTTAGAACACAAAACGCATTAAAGATGGCCAAGATATAAGGCGACATTTGCCAAAAAATATTTTACGGACACTTAGAATATTTTACGGGTTTGAAAAAGCAATAGGTCGATCTTAGGTCAACCCACTTTGACCGCTTATAAATCCCGATCTACAATAGATATAGACTGATTCCTTTTGGAGTTTAAAGACCACATAACAAGATACACCTAAAAACTTTTAAACAACAAAAAAAGTAAATAATCACGAGATATAAGTCTTGACATTTGCCCAAAAATCACGAAATTGGTTTTTCCAACTTGCTCAAATCTTCAAATTAAATGCACTTTGATGTTATGGGTTCATGATTTTACAACCCGAACATTAATAGACTCCTATTACACTACTTTAAACAATCAATTGCATCAATTAACATCGAATCGAAGGATTTCAAAATTAGAAATTTCGTACCTTTTACAGCTTGATTTTTGATTTTTTTGGCTTTGATGCTTCTGATTTGTTGTTTGTGATGGCTGGGCTTTGATTAGAAGCTTATGGGAAAGATAATTTCGTTGGTAAGAGGTTGGGAGAGTATAGGATGAGACTTTGGAAAATTTTAGTGTGCATTTTGCATTAACTCTCTTTGATCTCTATTTATAGGCCAATTCTAATGCTTTGGATGCTCAACTTGGTTGTATAATTGAGGTGTAATGGTATAGTAGCATGAGGGAATTCTAGAAGGTGGTGGTTGGCTAGCTTTTGCAAAGATTCTAGCAACAATGCTACTAATAATACACTAAAATGGACAAAAAGGGTATTTTGGTAATTTCGCATAAAATTTCAAGGGCATTTTTGTACATAGCAATTAAATGTAGTATTTAATCACTAGATGGTAATTCTTATCATTTACCAATTACTTTCTATCCTTTGGTAAATTAAAACATTTATCTGATAACATAAGTAATTAAACCCATAATTTTAAATTAGGGTTTTACATAGAAAATTAGGATTTTCTAATTAGGGTTTCTTAACGTCATCAATTAGGGTTTCTAATTGACCATTAGGGTCTCTAATTATACGTGTATGTTCTAACACGGTCATTACGATCTCTAACTTCAACCGAATTAGGGTTGTAATAATTAGGGTTTGTCTGAATTATCGACATCTGAACGATAATTAGGGTTTTCTTCTAATTACTGAGCATCTTATACACATAACCTTCATATACACGATCAAAACTTAATATACGATCACTACTCACCATTTCTCATAACTAAGTTTAATAATTAGGGTTTCACAAAGACGGTAATATCTTTGTGACCTAATTGGTATCGTTTCTTTCGATATTATCTGTCACTTTATATACACGATTACATAATTATTGTCTTTAAAATCATTATAACAATAATATAATATTATTATTCTCATCTCTTGATCACAATCCCAATTCGGGGTTTGGATCTCATATCGACTTCTCTTTCTTACACAAGATCAATAATCAAGTTAAAATAATTAACTTAAATATTACGAACAAATCATATAATAAAATATTTATTATATAATTCTAATTATCACTTCATATATTATTTCCAATCATGTTATCATGGAAAATAATTAATAAAAACATTTACGCTTCTGAAAATTAATTACCATAAAAATATAATTTGTAGTAATTAATAATTCCAAAATTATTTCTAATTTTTAAAGAAATAAATATATTCATATTTATCGTTCACATTCTCGCTATTAAATATTATACGTTTTCTTATAAATAAAAAAATCAACCTATCTTTGATCTCCTCAAATTTTTTACTTATTTATTTTATTTAGATTTAATCATCTCGGGTTATTTTGTGATCATGTCTATTCATGAATGCAGGATCTCTAATTGCCATTCTTAGGCTTGTGGTGGTCACTTCTTGTGAGCTGGGAGTAGGCTCTTGACTCCTTAATGGCTGAGCCATGATAATTGGTTGCTGATCAGATCGTTGAATGTGATGGACAGATCGTGGAGTCTAATGGTGAGACTGCCTTGGAGGAGGACTTCTTGATGATTGAGCTAAGAATGTGCCTCTTCCTCTGCCCATGCCTTGATCTCCTCTTCCTCTATTCTCCCCCTTTAGGTCAGCATCAAGGGTTCGAATGTCTTCGGATAGACGATTCATGCCTTGAACAAGCTCGTTGAGCTGACTTTGGGATTGAGCAATGTCTTCACGGTTCTCTTTAATGAGAGCATCAGATCGAGCTTCCCTTTGTTGGAGGATGGCCAAAATATTGTCAGTCTGTTTCATTTGGCCCATGGAGAATTCTTGAAATTCTTTCAATGCAGTTTGTAGACTTGTAATCCTATTCATTATAAGGTTGTTCTGAGATTTTTGAGTCTTATGTAAGATCAGAACAGCATCCCTATGTCTTTTAGCAGCTTGAAAATGGATCTGATCGCGGTCATTTATGCTCTAAATCATCTCTTTTATGATTTCTCTAAGTCTCTTTGTGAGCTCAGAACTTAGAGTACCTGGGAGAGCATTGGCAGCATTGATCATATTCGTCAGTCTTATTTGAACGAGTTCAGTGTGATCTTCAAGACTGTCTTCTATGTCCTTGGTCACTTTCTTGGACGCTTCTAACAACTCAGTTTTGGTGGGCAGATTTGAAATGAGATCAATGAGTTGCGGACTGTGTGGAGGAGGGGCCCTTGTGTATTGCTCTTGTAGGTTCTAGAGAGCAAGATCAAGGTTGAAATATTCATTTGAGGACGAGGAGGGAATATCTTATAGAGGGGCTGGTGTTTGGGCTTCATGAGGAGGTGACTCTACGATTTGAGTGTGTGACTCTACGATTGAGCATGAGTCAATAATTGTAGAGATGATAGGAGATTGGATCAAAGTAAAGTTGGGCAAATTTGGTTCATCAGTTATAAAATGTTGGGATTTTATAACTGGGAATTGATTAAGTGGATGTAGAATTACTTCCAACCATCTTGGCAGTTTATAGAATTGGTTGAAGAATGATGGTGGATAGTGATTACTTATGAAAGAGATTGGGATAGATTGTACCTCATGCCCATTCTTTGAAGAGGGGCCATTTGTGATCAGCTTTCTAGTAAAGTTGAAGTTTCCTGGAAATCCATGAGCTAGCACTCAGATTGCTGGATATGCTTTGAAGCTCCAGAACATGTGATCCCAGCAATTGAGAATTTGAGCTCTGTGGAAAGGCATCATGGGTAGATAGGAGAATAACTGATTGTAGTTGTCTCTCCTATACCTATCACAGCCCACAGCTATGATTTCTATTTCATCATCTTCTTCTTCACTATCTTCTTTGGAAGTTTCCACTACATCAATTACCTCTTTTTGACTTTCTTGCTCAGGGGCTCTTTTATTTTCTTTAGGAGCAGCTTCTTCTATCATAGGGATATCATGAGGCTCCCCCTCAACATGATTATCCATTTATATTTCGAATGGCTCCCCCTCAGCTAGAGCTCTGTCCTCTTATCTTGCCTTAGATAGCTCCTTCTCAATGACTATCTTTTTGTCTTCTTCTTTAAGTACTTCTTTATTAACAAAAATGTACTTTTTGACCAATTTCCTTCTTGGTTTCCTAGGTTGAGCCATAGTCTTAGGACTTTCTCCAACTTTAGCTCTTATTGGTTAATCAAACTGAGAGTCTGTTGCAGCAACTTCTTGGGGAGAGTTGTCCTATCTGGTCTCTACGATCGGGAGGAATTCTATGATCGAAGAGACATAGGGCCTCTTGGATTTGTGACTGTATTTACTCTTCTTTAGCAGCTGCGAGATGGTAGCTCTGTCTTCATCTACCTCAGCCTGCTATTCTTTTCTTCTCAAGATCCTGATAGTTTTAATGTCAGAACATTCTTGAGGTGCATCAGTGGTTGACCCTTGGGGTTCCTCTGTCATTGGAGTCTTCAGCTGCCTCTTGCCCTTGGTTCTTCTGACTAAAGCAATGGGTTCTTCTTTATTGATCTCTTCCTTTTCTTCTTTAACCTCCTTGACAACAGACATGTTTCCTGGAATCCCTTATTCCTTTGCATCTCCAGTCCTTCCACTGGACTCAGACTTCATTCTTACATTCTCTGCTGGATTCCTTTTCCAATTCTCGAACAGCTGCTGAGTCATTTTTCTGTTTGGATTTATGGATTCGCCTTCATCATCACCAATTTTATCTCCTAAAGCAGACTGTAGGATGATGCTAATGAATCGCCCGTAGAGCATCTTTTCAGAGCTCTTTGATTTCTTCAAGCTTTGGATCCATTTCCCAATCCAGTCAAGTAGTAGAGCTCCATAGTTGAGTTGAATGCCATAGCTTATGGTTGTCATGAGCTTGAGTTGTACTTCATTTACAGAATCATGGCCGGAGCTCTTGCAGCATATGCATTTCCCAACAATGTCTTCCAAGAATCCATACCTCTGAGGGAACTCTTTCTTCTTGTATCCTTTGACAGTGGGGAACTTCTTGTGGTGCATTCTCTTAAGTTCTTCATGGAAATCGATGCCATCTATGAACAGAAACCCTTTCGATTTGAAACCTAGGGCTAGATTTGTGTCCTCGACTTTGAGCTTGATTTCCACGTCCCTGACCCTCGTAGTGATGATGTCATTTTCAAACACACCATTTCTGTAGAATTCTTTTATTAGCTTAGGGTAGATCCATGTGCTCATACCCAGAGCCTCTTCAAGACCAGCTTTCTTTATTAGAGACAGAGTTTTGAGAAATTTAGGATCGACTGTCTTGAACTCATTGAAACAGAGTCTGTAACCAAAGATGACATTTGAGGCTGCCATTGACTTCTTTGCACTGAATATGGTTATTTGAGTTTTTCATAAAGTTAGGGTTTCTGCTTGTAGAGAGAGAGATAGAGATGAGGTTTTTTAACTTCTGATTTCAAAAAGGTGTGTTTAAATTGTACTTGTAACTTCCCTCTCTCTATTTTCTTAGTGGGGCATGTGTCAAATTCTGCTTGGCCCTACGAGTTTGACTGATGAGGAATGTACTAATTTTCCCTTAGCTCCTTCTGAGCCAATATGTCCTTTGGGAGTACTACGATCGTTGAGGTAGTTCTTAAGATCTTCAAGTATGCACTGTGATTGTCGAGTCTGTTCTGCATTCGTCGAGTCTGCTCTGCATTCGTTGAGTCTGCTCTGCATTCGTCAAGTCTGCTCTGCATTCGTCGAGTCTGTACTACGATCATTGAATTTGCCCGTGTCCTTGTGATGAACTTTTAACTTAGCATTCTTTTTGGTTTAAAGTAGCTCAGGAAGGGCCAACCTCATGGATTGAATCAAGGGATAGGTTTGTTCCTGAGGCACTTATCAGAGAGATTACTTTGTTTTGTTGAACTTTGTCATCACCGGATGCTCCTTTATTTCGTTGATGGAGTTCTACCATTGTTAAGTCGGCACTGCGGTCGTTGAGTTTCATTTCACTACAGCTCTACGATCATGGACTTCCTTTGGTCATGTCTACGATTTTGGGCATAGCCTTTATATCTACATGATTAGCACATACTAGAGCATAGATTTCATGGTTGTAAATTAAGCATGCCTAGCTCACTTATTAATTTGTTAAACCTGGATTCATCTAGAGGTTTTGTAAAGACATCAGCAAGTTGGTTTTCAGTAGGGATATATTGTAAAGATATGGTTCCATTTTGCACATGATCCCTAATGAAATGATACCTTATTTCTATATGTTTAGTCCTAGAATGCATGACAGGATTATGTGTTATTTCTATGGCACTTGTGTCATCACAGTGAACAGGTATATATTTGAATTCAAACCCATAGTCTACTAGCTGATTTTTCATCTAGAGGATTTGAGCACAGCAGCTGCCAGCAGCAATGTATTTAGCTTCTGTAGTTGAAGTGGATACTGAGTTTTGCTTCTTGCTGAACCAGGACACAAGTCTGTTTCCTAGAAGCTGACAAGTGTCACTGGTACTTTTTATGTCTACTTTACAACCTGCAAAGTCAGCATCTATATATCCTGTTAGTTCAAATGAGGACTCCTTGGGATACCAAAGCCCCAAGTGAGGTGTGCCCTTAAGGTACCTGAAAATCCTTTTCACAGCAAGTTAAGTGTGATTCCTTAGGATTAGCTTGAAATCTAGCACATATGCATGTTGTAAACATTATGCAAGTTAAGTTAAGTGTGATTCCTTAGGAGAGCCTATCATACCTCTGTATTGAGTTATGTCAATACTTTTACCTTTTTCATCTTTGTCAAGCTTGGTTGCTGGAGTAATTGGAGTTTTCATGGGAGAGGCTGATTCCATGCCATACTTTTGAAGTAAGTCTTTGATGTATTTGGCTTGGTTTATGAAGATTCCTTCATCAATTTACTTTACTTGCAGTCCAAGGAAGAAGTTCGGCTCACCCATCATGCTCATTTCAAACTTGCTCTACATAAGCTTGGAAAATCTCTTGCATAACTTTTCATCAGCAGATCCAAAAATAATGTCATCAACATATATATGAACTAATAAGTCTTTGTCTTTATGCTTTCTAAGAAATAATATGGTATCTACTCTACCTCTAGTGAACCCATTTTAAATAAGAAAGTTAGTTAATGTTTCATACCATGCTCTAGGTGCTTGTTTAAGACCATATAAGGCTTTGTCTAATCTATAGACATAATTTAAAAGAGATGGATTGATGAAACCTGGAGGTTTCTCTACATATACTTCTTCTTGAAGTTCACCATTTAGGAATGCACTCTTGACATCCATCTGAAAGACTTTGAACTTCATATGAGCAGCAAAGGCCAGGAATATTCTGATGGCTTCTAGTCTGGCAACAGGTGCAAATGTCTCATCGTAATCAATGCCTTCCTCCTGAGAGTAACCCTTGGCCACTAGTCTTGCTTTATTCTTGGTTATTACTCCATCTTCATCCATCTTGTTTCTGAAGACCCACTTAGTTCCAATGACAGGATGACTTTTTGGTCTTAGAACAAATCTCCATACTTTGCTTCTTTCAAACTAATTTAGTTCTTCCTGCATAGCTTCTATCCTGCTGGAGTCTTCCATATCATCCTCAATCTTCTTAGGTTCCATTTGTGACAAGAAGCTTAGATAGAAACATTCATTTTGGGTGGCAGCTCTTTTTTTAACTCTTGCATTAGGATCTCCAATGAGTAAGTCTTTAGTGTGATCTCTTGCCCATCTATTTCCTGTTGTAACATCTGTCCTGATGCCTTCTTATCTGAGATTCTTAAGATTAATTTTTGCTTCTTGATGTGGAGGTTCATTGTCTTGCGTAGGCCTCTCTACGATCTCATTTCCTTGCTCAACGATTCCACTGTCTAGAACTACGATCGTAGTGTTGAGCTCGACGTCCTCGTTCGTAGTATCTGAACTGTCGTTCGTAGAGTCTTGAGGAACTATTTTGTCCAAGTCTGTTTCATCGAAGATGATGTGGATTAAGATTTCAACGCTTAGTGTCTTTTTGTTGAACACTCTATAGGCCTTACTGTTTGTGGCATATCAAAGAAAGATTCCTTCATCTGACTTGGATTGGAACTTTGTCAAATATTGCTTTCCATTGTTGAGAATATAGCATGCACAACAGAATGCATGGAAGTAGCTGACATTTGGCCTTCTTTATTTCCCCAGTTTGTAGGGAGTCTTCTTAATCGTAGAATATATCAGTGATCTGTTCTGAGTGTAGCATGTAGTGTTGATACCTTACGCTTGAAGTACTTTCAGCGGATGAAATTTCTTTGCTAGTAGAGTTCTTCCAAATTTATATTAATGTTCTGTTCTTTCTTTTAGCTACTCCATTTTGTTGAGGAGTTCATGGAGCTGAGAAGTTGTGACTGATGCCATTGTCTGTGCAGAACTGGTCCATTTTAGAGAAGTCGAATTCTCTGTCATGATCACTCCTTATAGCCTTAATTTTCTACCCTTTCTCGTTCATTACTAGTCTGAACATCTTGATCAGTTGGGAGCTTGTTTCATCTTTCGAGATTAGAAAGAACACCCATGTGAATCTAGTATAGTCGTCCACTATGACTAGTGAGAATCTCTTCCCTCCCAGGCTCGTTGTTGGAATTGGCCCAAATAGATCCATGTGAAGCAACTGCGGGGGTTTGTCAATTGAGTTTGCGGTTTTGCTTTTAAATGAGCTTCTAGTCTGCTTTCCAAGCTGACAAACATTACAAGGCCTTTCTTTGACGAAGCCGAACTTGGGCAAGCCTATAACTAGATCCTTTGAGGCCAGTTTAGATATGCTCTTAAAGTTTAGATGAGACCGTCTTCTATGCCATAGCCAGCTCATTTCTTTAGATGCTTTCGCCAGAAAGCATATTGTCTCATCTGAGCTTAGTTTACCAAGACTTACTGTGTAAACATTTTCTTCTCTTGTTCCGGTCAGCTTTATGGCGGATGTCTTCAGATCTCTAACTTGACATTGATTATTGAGGAATGTTACTTGATAACCCTTGTCGCAGAGTTGGCTTATGCTCAGAAGATTGTGTTGGAGTCCTTCCACATAGGCCACTTTACTGAAGGACACTGCACCATTTCTTGCTGAGTCATATCCTTTTGTCTTGCCAGAGCCATTATCTCCAAATATGACTGAAGGACCCTCCTTTTCTATGTAGTTAGACAGAAGAGCTTTGTTCCCAGTCATGTGCCTTGAGCATCCACTGTCCAGATACCAGGTTGTGATCGTGGAGCTCTGTTCCTGTGGTGACATTAAACTTTCATTTTGGTACCCATACTTGCATGGGTCCTACTTTGTTAGTACCCTTGGGAACCCAAATCTTCTTGATTTTGGGTTTCATATGCGTAGGATTATACCAGCATATTGCAGCCTTGTGACCAATCTTATTTCACATAAAATATCTAATATGATGCATGTCTGTGTGTGTATGAGGATTCTTCCTCCTTTTGGACTTTTGTGGGTTATTAGTTATTCTTCTGTTAAACTAATTTTCCTTCTTCCATATGTCCTTATGTTTCATGATTTGAGATGAGTGTGCCTTTCCTCTATTATTTCTTCCCAGTTGGTTTGTGGAGTTGATTTTACTCGACTCTACGATCCTTCGAGGTTGGAAAGTAGTGGCTGGGTTACTCTTCTCTTTTCTGAAACCTATGCCAGCATGAGATCCTTTATTCCTTGGAATATGGATTGAATCAGAGGAGCAGGGTTGGACTGGTTCTTCCTTCTGTGAGGATTTTACAAATATAATGCCTCTCCTAAAACTTGAAGCATTATTAGTGCTATTTTCCTTTACCTTTTCCACACATGGCTCTAAGATGGATTCCCCAAAGCCCAATCCTGTTCTGTCAGAGACGCTTCTCTGGCTAGAGATCAGGGAGTCCATGGATGAAGAGAATTTGTTCCATGTAGAGACTGTCCTTTCTAGTTCCTTAATCTTAGAGCTTAGACTTGACTCTCTTTGTGCATTGAGCTCATTTGTCTGTTTAGAAGCTTATTCTCAGCTTCAAACTTGGAGAGAGAGTCAGTACTAAGAATAATTGTTTCCAGTTCTTCCTGAACTTTCTCTTTCTCCTTTTAGAGAAGTGAGTAATCTTTGGATAGAACTCTGAACCATTTCATGCATGTATTGATGCATATCAGATGTTATGTCATACAGTGCAGTTCTTAAGTCATCAATGTCTACATCAGGAGAGTTAAAGTCAAATACCTCATCTATACTCACTTCATAAATGTTGGAGGTCTTTCTATCCTTTGCATGATTGGCCATCAGGCAAAGATTTGTCATTTAAGGATCTTCATCATCTCCAGATTCGGGAGTTGAGTCATTGTCTGAGTGACTCCACAATCCTCCAGCTATAAGGCTTTTGTCTTTCTTCTGAGGCCTTTTGATGCCTTTGAACTCCTTCTTTCGATGTGATTTCTTCTTTAGTTCTTCTCTAAGAGGTTTGTTGAAGTTTGCAATGAAATGTCCAGGCTTCTTGTAATTGTAGCATAAATCATTTATCTGCTCCTGGCTGCTGTAGTTGTTGACTTTCTTTGGTTTGTTGATTCTGCCTTAACGCATGAACCTTCTAAGTCTTTTTTACCAGCATTGCAAAGTCTTCATCATTATCTTCATTATAGTCAGAGTCGTTTTTAGTATTGACTTTGGAGATGTTGTCAGTTGCTTTAAAAGGAACTCCTTTATCCTTCTGCCTTCCTTCTGATAGAGTTTCTATAAGACCCCAACTTTTATAAATAAAGAATAATTTTCTCAAAATATATTTTTGAATATTATGGTGTGGATTTGATATAATGTTATAGTTGTGGGTAATATTTACAAATTTTGCTAAGTAAGCAAGTGGTTATATAATATTCGATTGGTCGGGGAATATTCATTTTAACAGGGAATATTTGTATGACAGCACAATCATTGGTGGACCCCACAATGGAAGTATTGTCGTAGTTAGAAAATGACATAATTATCTTTTTATAAAAATAACGGCGGAAGTTTTACCGTTAAAACTGTTGAACTACCCGATAGTAAAAGTATAGTAATACGCGTGGTTGCATAGTAGCACACTGTATTGATTATTGATGCTTACGTGAGAAGTTACTCAGTTATACTCAATTATTGCTATAGTAATTGCTGCATCATATCTCTCATATTATTGATTCAATTATTGTCACAATATCATCTACATTATATGATATATTATTAAATCAATAATTGACACGACAAAGTTATTCATATTATTAAATTATAATATTTACAATGTCTAGAAGTTCTGTCAAGGAGAGGTTTGGTCATCTAATTGCTAGGCCATAAGGAGAAATCCTTATCGAAAGCCCCTCTTTCCTCGAACGACTTTGATTGTTAAATATTATGAGTTATAATATTAATGATGAATAAGTTCGTGTTGATTAAAGATGAAATTGATAGTTCCATTGTGTTGGAATTATTAGTGTTAGTGGGAATCAACATCTATTCCGATGATAATTGATGTCTAGGGGTTATATTGATAAATCGGGTAATTAATCGGATAAATGAGCAACTAATTGCTACTAATTCACATGCTTATATAACTATTTGTTCACATGTGTGGACTATTGAATCACATTCTTGTACTATTAAGGGAGTTGGTGCAAGATTTATAATACTTACATGACTAAGTTAAAAATGGAGGTATAAATGGAGGTACTATACTGTAATTCGTATTTTTACATGATTATAACTATTGATTCACATGATTTGAACTATTGATTCACATTATTTACTATTAGGGGAGGTGGTGCAAGTTTGATAATACTTGCAGGACTAAATTAAAAATGAAAGAAAAGTTGGAGGTATTGTACTGTAATATTTCGAGCCACAAAATGTGCAATTATCGAAACTATATTTTCCTATAAATAGAAGCTCATTCTTCCTTCATTTCTCATCAATTCACTAAAGCTATAGAGCAATTATTATAGAGAGAAATTAAAGAGAGAAAGAAGAAGAGAAGTCTGCTACCTCACTATTCCAGTATCCAGTTTTCTTTTGAGGTAAGGGGTATTATTTCTTTCGTATTCATGAAGAGATATATTGTTATTCTATTCCTTATTATTATGTTGGAATAACCTGTCTATGCGAAGTACCACATACATGGTGAAATTCTTCTGTTATTCCATTCTTTATTATTCTGTTGGAATATCTTGTTTGTGCGGATTACGCATGACCTGATTCCATTCTTTATTATTCTGTTGGAATAACCTGTCTGTGCGGTCTATCGCATGCATGGTAAATTCTCATGTTATTCCATTCTTTATTATTCTCATTTGGAATATCCTCATGCATGCGATTACGCATGACCGGTTCCATTCTTTATTATTCATTGGAATATCATGTATGCATGCGGATTTCGCATGACTTCGTTCCATTCTTTATTATTCATTATGAATAACTTTTATGCATGCGGTCTAGTGCATGCATGTAAAATTCTTCTGTTATTCCATTCTTTATTATTCTGTTGGAATAACATATCTATGTGGATTACCGCATGCATGGTGAATGATCCTTTGTATTCATTCCTTATTAAATTATAGAAATTATCTGTCTACGTGGATTACCGCATGGCGGGTGAAAAATCCATTTGCAGTTTCGTAATTTTTCTGACCCTCAAAAATTCTGGAAAAAATTTTAAATGATAATTTGATGAGTTTTCTAGATTATGTCCAAAAATGGCGATTTTTGGATGTATAGATTAAGAGTTATAGATTTTATGGGAAAAGACTATTTTAAAAGTAAACCATTATAACTCTTTGTGGTTAACTCCAAAATTGGTGAAATTTTTATTGGGATTACATGTATATAACAGGAGTGTGCCCTGTACATTTCGGAATTTTTGGACAAAAGTACAATTTATGATAAATGTCTAAATATGCGGCATTTTTGGCCATATGAAAAATAGTAAATGAATTTTAAAAATTCTGAGAAAAATATATGTTCAATATGGGACTATATTCTGCTAAATCCCAGAAAAAAAATATTTTTGTGACTGATTTGGTATTTTTCATGAAAATGAACTAGTTATGAGTAATTGAATTAAATATGTTATGTGAAGTAACAAAATTGGAAAATAGGATTTTATGACTTGGGAATCCTATATAGGGTATATGCATATTTTTGATGACGGATTTGATCATTGGTGATGAAATCTTATGAGTATGGCATTTTTGAATGATTAAAATGCATTATTTGGTAAAGTGTAAACAATTGAAATAAATTGATTTTATAAGTTTAAGAAGTGATTAAAATATATTATAATATTAATAATATTAGATTATGAGTTTATTAAGTTATTGATAATATTTGGATAAATTTAAAGTCTTTAATATTTATCCTTGATTTCATTTGAATATTGCTTATATCATTGTTATCATCCTCATGCTTATATTGTGATGAAAGTCATCTTTGGCTTACGTGCATAGATGGACTTGGTATGATTATGACCGAGGATTATTCGGTATAATCATGGCCGTAATGTAACGAATGATGTGGTAAAAGTCCTCATTGGCCAGAAGAGTGCATTGATGGGCGCTTTTGGTATGATTATGACCGAGGATTATTCGGTATAGTCATGACCATTGATGATTTAATGAATATCCTTGGCCGTAGTGTGGGGGATGACTCGATGATGTGGTTTATTTATTAAAATTTGAGTCTCAAATATAAAAAATTGATGAAAACATTTTAAATCATAGAAGATAGTAGATATCATGCTCTACTTGACTCTTCTAATGGATTGCTTATTCAACTGCAGCTTAAACTTGATGTCTATTGTATTTTATCGGTTTAACATTGTTGAAGACTAATGATAATTTATTCTGCATTATCTTAGTCATAATATTTCTTACTGGGCTAGTTGAGCTCACCTTTTCTTTCACTGTTCTCTTCAGGAAATGAGAACGTAGCCGGGACTAATCGGGGAACGAAGTGAAGGTCCAGATGATAGCATTAGTAGTCCTCATTATTCTGTTAAATAGTGTGACAATAAATATAATGAGGACTCCATTGAGTGTGGATATTGTCTAGATGACAATATTCTTATTAAAACTCTTAGATTATGTTTTATTGTATTTTACACGACTGTTGTATAATTAAGTTGTATTTGAATTTTGTACCATGTACTTGGCGACTCAAGATGGGTGATGTATACCTGTTTTGGGGGCGTCACAGTTGGTATCAAAGCTTAGGGATATGATCCCTGGCTGAGATATGAGACAAGAACTAGGAGGGGAGAGATGGAGAATTCCTTCGCTAGTATGACCTACCTAAGTTTATTTGGTATTTAATTGGTCAGTCAGAGTATAGGGATAATATGTGATATGTTAATTAACCCTTGTGTGGCAGTATTTGAAAATGGCATCCGAAAATGTTGAGATAAGCAATGAAGCAGATGAGATTGTTGAGTCACCACAGATTAATACCAAGGATAATGTGCAACAGAAAAACAATAATCCTCAGGTAAATAACAACATTGTTGGTTAAAATCTATAGACGCACAACACACAAGTATACGTGGTCAACAAGTAATAGAGTGATAAGTAGAATATCGTTCCCACAGAGACTAACTAGCAATAATCTTAACTTATAATTACCAATTTCCTATTAACCCTAATTTTATTAAACTATTCAACACAATAATTATAACTAAAGAATCTAAATTAACGAATAATTAAACTATCATAGAACAATCACAAATATCAAAATCTGGAATTTCAAACAATCAATGGAGAATTAGACTTATGATTTCACTCAAAGCTTCACTCTGATTTTAACACCTTTATTCCACTTCAATTTACTATCCCAGTTTATTAATCAAGAACATGAATGTAGTATTAACCACCTCTCGATGCACTAATACCGTATTAACTTAAATCCATAATTAAGATAGAAACAAGTTAAACACCTTAATAAACTAACTCACTATATCTCTATGTGAATTACAATTAAAGAAGGTTTAAGAATAAGTTCTCTATCCGATTACATGCGATGTCAAAAATATCTCTTCCTTAACATTCATCAAGATTCTGTTATTCACAAAATTCATGAACACATGCTATATTAATTAGGTCTAGATTTGAATATCCTCTCTCGATTCCATACAAATCCACAAAGAATTATTGATCAGACAATTCATAGATTCAAGCTCAAATCAATACAGATTAACTGGAAATAGATTATCGAAATGGAAATCAAAGTTTACAAAATCATCGTTTCACTTAAAGATCCATCATAAGCCTAAAAAGTGAATTAGTTCATACTAAACGAAATAAACACTGAATAATTCATAGAAAACATTCTTTTGATTACAAATAATAGCTTAGGACGAAGAATATTGAAAAACACCCTTCACGTAGCCTAGAATCGCAATCGTCTTGAAAAATCTCCTCAAAATACTCCTCCAAAGCTTGCTATGAAAAACTGAGATTGATCTTCGTTATATGCCTTGTTGTAATGTTGAAGTTGTTATTGATAGAGTAATAGACGTCTAGCATACAAGCTCCAGCCGAAATTCCCTTCAAATAGAGTTCCATTGTCATGCAATTGCTAGAAACCATGCCCACGAAGAATTTTAATCATAACATGACACTTCAAATCGACACCCTTTTAGCCCAATGGTGTATGTGCTATAAATGCCAGCCCCAGTGGGCACCCTTTCTATCTAGCCTAATCAAGACCCCCTGTCCGTGAAGTGTAAGTAACAAAAAAATACGCCCTACGTCTTTACCTTTTGTTAATCTGAAATTAAGACCCTACCCCGTACGGTGTAAAAAACTAATGATGCCTTCTTTACCAGCATGTCTTCTGCCAGATGACTTTGCTTAACTTCTAACTTTCTTCCAATTATGCTCTAATTGACTTCAAATTGCATTAAATAGTTCCAAATATACGTCGAATGCTACAACCACCATCCTACACATGAAATCACATAAAACAAGTAAAAATGAACATGATCACAAGAATTTAGCAACAAATAAGCATGAAATGGACATTGAACCGCGTATACAAAATCCACTTATCAAAATCCCCCAAACGTAAACTGTGCTAGTCCTCGAGCACAAAACAACTACATGCAACGTAATGCAATGCAATGAAATGAATATGACCTCACTTATATGCTTTTGAATCCAACAATATCGTAGAATCAAGATTATCTTAATAGCCTCAGCGAAAACAAGCAACTATACAATATCAATTACCAAAAACCATTTTACAACTCCATTTCAATCCTCAAATCTCAAGCCATCATCACTGGTATAGTGTGTGTGTGTGTGAAACATCCATGATAACCGATACTGACTCAAATTTCAATACATAACCAATCTCTTAGAAGGAATTATGCAGTGCAAACTTAAAAATTTCAAAATAGACAATTCCAACTAGAACTAAACAATCACTAATCTTAGGGTTTCAAGCAAGGTACTTATACTTTATTCATATACTTCTCTTCTTCTTTTTTTTCTTTTTTTTTCTCTTTTTTTTAAACACGAGGGCTTTTTGCTCTTTTCCTGTTTTATTCATTTTTTTCTATACACATACATGACTGTGCAATGTCTCATCCCATTAGGCTGACAGTGCTACCCCTTAGCGAGCTTTCGACCAACGACTCCCAGACCATAAACGACCTTAGGGCGCTAGGTGTAAAGACAATCCCCTCGGGCGTACTTGCTCAAGTAACAAAGGCCCCGAAACATGACTAGTCACGATATATGTATACTCTTTATATATAAAGCTTATATACCTCGCCTATCATCCCCCAAACTTAGGTTCTTGCCTAATTTTTGCCTTTACTATCTATCATAATCATTTTCTCATTTACTCTAGCATTATCCTTTAGAGACCATTTAGGTATCAATTTGAACTGACCAGTCAACAACGATGTTATTGTTCGTGCTATCCTTGTTATACCAGTTCAAACAAGCTCAAGATTCGATTCATAAACAAGACTTGATCCACAGTTCTAGTAATCAACACTGTATTGGTTAACTTATTATCCATCACATCATTGGCCCATAAACAATATGAAATACAACATTGATAGACTTACGCAACATAATATTTGCTAACTAAATATATATATATATATATATATATATAAGGATAACAAAATGCATTACAAGATTATCTACTATGCAATGACAAACATTAACCTAAGCTACTATGAATGCACTTAAGTTATCATGCAATACTGAAATTAAGATGCAATACAGAAATTTAAATGACAAAATGCAAAATGCAACCTAAATGAGCTAAATACATGCAAACATGTATTTAAATCTCCCAAACTTAAGTAATACAATGTCCTCATTGGATGAATAGTCAAAATAAGTACGTGAGGAATTCCCTGCTATCGCTTAAATCTGAGGAGGTGGTTGTTGTTCTTCTTCGTCCGAATCACTCAGTGGAAACCTTGGCATTGGCATGGGCTGTTGATATGGAAATTGGGCCGCCGGGTTGAAGCTTTGTAGAGTTATGTTGAGCGAGGTGAAAGATACGTTCATAGCATCAAACATATGATCTTGCCTCATTGCCAATCGCCTCATTTCCCGACGTGTTGCGTTGTTGTGTGCATTCAATTGATTTTAAGAAACAAGGAATTGAGAACTGGATATGGCCTCGGCATGTGGTACCTGCTCAGTCCCTTGATCGCCCATTGGTTCATCATCCTCCCCCGATGTCTCCGTAGCATCCACATCGTCTTCCGAATCCGATGAAAAAATAAACCTCAGACCACGCGGATGTGACTCGCCCCCTGCCCATACGGAATACCGCGCTATCATTCTAGAATCAAGCAATGCAAGCGGCAATTGTGTGGGCTCATCGTCGGACCATCTAACCCTTGCATTGTGACACAACCTACAAATGAGTGATGGGTGTAGCAGGCCTCCAGAAAAGTTTCCACGTAAGTACCGACGGATGGAGGAACAAATAATGGCCCCAACATCGATGATGAAATCTTGCACAATGGCGTACAATAGTAATGCCTTCTCTTTTATGACATTCGATGTGTGTTGAGACGGAACCAATTTAGCACATAGGAAGGCATACCAAATTTTTCCATATCGGCTGAGGTCTTTGCTATGAAACACGGTGCCTCTCTTCCGACCCTTGATCCAAGATGTTCCCAGATTTGTCATCTCCATGATTATAGCATCATAGTCCGGGTCAGAATTATGGAGATGAGCATAATGGCAGTGGCGAGGTACCCGTAGTTGGTAGTAGGTGTTGATGGCGTCGACACTGAATAGAACTAACCGACCTCGAACAAATGTGTGGAATGGTTCTTTGTCCTCAGCATTTGCATAGAATTCTTTAACAATGTTAACAACGGTTGGTTTCGGCTCCTCGGTGAAATTGGTCCATCCCTTTTGGTAAATTTGAGGCATAAGCTCCCCATTGTTAGGATCCGGTGCCAACCCCCGCTCCGGTGTAAGGGCTTTGGTGAGCATGTAGTCATACCGGTCGGTGGCGGTGGCACTTGCGAATTTTTGATGATCGAAGGTGCGGGTTGGTTGAGATGGTCGTGAACTCTCCCCTCTTTGGCGTTTAGAAGATGATTGTGAAGCCATGTCTCTCCCTATTGTTGGACTTGCCTTAGCTCTCCCCCAAACTTTTCAATTGTATCCTCTCTAGCTCACAAGTATACTATATGTTTGCTTTATATCACTTGTTGTAGGAGATTTGGTATGAGATGTGGTGATATATATAGAGGTAGAGGGAAGGCTACCATTGGCTGAGTGGAGAGGTGGGTGATTAATAGAGTTAAAGTGGTAGTGGTAGTAGTGGGTAGTGGTTAGGAGATTTAATTGTTGTAGTGGGGAATTGGAGAAAGTGGGTTAGTGGTGTGTTGTTGGGAAGGGGAGAAGTCTGTGTAACTCCCAAAGTCTGTTGCTTTCCAGGACCCCCGCCCATGCAGAGGATATTGTACTAGGAAGGCCCGCCCCGATGGGCTAGTATTCTATCAACTGGATTCGAGGAACCCTGCCCCGGCGAGGGTTGTAGTGTAAAATTGGCTTGCCCGGGTGGGCATGCCTCATCGTCATTGTTGGAGAGACCCCCCACCCGTGAAATTACAAGTAGTAAAAGGGCCCGCCCCGGTGGGCATGCCTACTATCAGGCTCTTTGTTTTGCTTCAGTGTAGTTCACTTTTGCTTCAATGTAGTGCTTGATCATCCTTCATCCTTCCTGCGTGACATAAAACATGAAGTTTAGTGGATTGTTTATAATGTGAAGTATTGATGAGAGATTAACTAGACTTTCAATGTATGCTACTAACTATTAATTGAATAAAATCTATATTTTAATGACTATAAATGAAAAATACGAGAATAAACTAAAGATTGGGTTGCCTCCCAATTAGCACTTGATTTTAAGTCGTTCAAATTTTACTTCCTCGCTTCATGTTGTGTTTGGTCAATGTGATGGCGATCACGTCGGAGTTAGCTTCTCCACCCCAATAATGCTTCAGACGGTGTCCGTTTACTTTGAACTTGTCTAGTGGATTTCAACTGTAGAGTTCCACTGCGCCATGAGAGAAAACCCGTTTGATAGTAAATGGTCCCGACCATCTCGATTTCAGCTTTCCGGGGAAAAATCTCAGTCGTGAGTTGAACAATAGTACTGATTGACCCGACTCGAATGTTCGATGCATAATTTTCTGGTCGTGCCATCTTTTTACCTTTTTTTGTAAATTTTGGAATTCTTATAGGCGTGAAGGCGAAATTCATCGAGTTCATTTAATTGAAGTAGTCTTTTCTCCCCTATAGCTGCTTAATCGAAATTGAGTTTTTGCACCGCCCAATATGCCTTATGTTGTAACTCGACCGGTAAGTGACATGCCTTCTCGTACAGTAGTTGATATAGTGACATCCCGATTGGTGTCTTATATGCAGTCCGGTCTGCCCATAATGCATCATCCAATCTAAGTGACCAATCTTTCCGACTCGGATTCACCACTTTCTCTAATATCTTCTTGACTTCTCTGTTTGATACCTCAGCCTGTCCATTTTTTTGAGAGTGATATGTTGTAGCTACCTTGTGGTTGACCCCATACTTGGCCAAAAGAGCAGTAAAGGACTTATTGCAGAAGTGACTACCATTGTCACTGATAATTGCTTTTAGCGTGCCAAACCTCGTGAAGATGTTCTTATGAAGGAACTTGAGGACCACTTTGGCATCGTTTGATGGGAATGTTGCAGCTTCAACCCACTTTGACACGTAGTCCACTGCGAGTAGAATGTATTGATTATTCAAAGATGAGGGGAATGGCCCCATGAAATCGATAACCCATACATCAAAATTTTCCACTCCCAGAATCGTTTGTAAGGGTATCTCATTTCGTTTCGAAATGTTGCCCACCCTTTGACACCTATCGCATTGTTTGACAAAATGGTGGGCATCTTTGAATAATGTAGGCCAATAAAAACCAGATTGCAATACCTTAGCTGCTGTCCTCTCACTCCCATAATGCCCGCCATATGCAGATGAGTGACACTCATGCAGAATGTTCTTCACTTCACTGTAGGGTAGGCACCGTCGAATCATTTTGTCGGCGCACTGCTTGAACAAATATGGTTCGTCCCACATGTACCATTTCACGTCATGAAGAAATTTCCTTTTCTGTTGTCTTATAAGATCAGGTGGTAGAATGTTGCTCACAAGGAAATTTGCATAATCCCCATACCAAGGAATCTCTACTGAAATCCCAAACAATTTCTCATCTGGGAATGACTCATTAATCTCACATCCGTCGTCTTTTGCTTTCCCTTGGCTTTCCAACCTAGACAAGTGATCGGCTACTTGGTTCTCCATCCCCTTTCTATCCTTTATTTCTAAGTCAAAACTCTTGAAGTAGGAGAATCCACCGGATAAGGCGTGGCTTAGCATCCTTTTTCGCTCTCAAGTACCGAATCGCCGCATGGTCTGTGTAGACTATCACCTTAGTCCCGATCAAGTAAGCCCGAAATTTGTCAAACGCATACACCACTACAAGCAATTCTTTTTCTGTGGTTGTGTAATTCATTTGATTTTCTGTAAGTGTTTTGCTTGCATAGTATATGGCGTGAAACACCTTGTCTCGACGTTGGCCCAAAACAGCCCCAACCGCGTAGTCACTTGCATCACACATAAGCTTGAATGGCATGCTCCAATCTAGTGCGACTATAACGGGGCCTGTAGTCAATTTTCACTTTAATAAGTCAAAAGTTATCTTGCATTCTTCATCAAAGCTGAAAGTCGCATCCTTCTCTAGAAGACTGCATAGAGGTTTCGCAATTTTAGAGAAGTCTTTTATAAACCTCCTGTAGAACCCAGCATGTCCCAAGAAACTCCTAATACCCTTACCTGAGCTCGGTGGAGGCAGTTTTTCAATAGTTTCCAACTTTGCTTTGTCAACCTCCAATCCTTGAGCCGATACCTTATGGCCCAAAATTATGCCCTCTTCAACCATGAAGTGGCATTTTTCCCAATTTAGTACGAGATTCGTGTCCTTACATCTTTACAACACCATGACCAGATTCTTTAAGAAAATATCGAAGTTATCCCCACAGTTGCAGGTGCATTGCATAGCCCAAATGACATTCTCCTGAATGCAAATGTGTCATAAGGGCACGTGAATGTGGTCTTCTCTTGATCCTCTAGAGCGATGACTATTTGGTTGTAGCCCGAATACCCATCCAACAAACAGTAGTACTCATGTCCCTCCAATCTATCCAACATTTGATCAATAAATGGCAGCGAGAAATGGTCTTTTCGGGTTGCCTTGTTCAATTTTCTATAATCCATGCAAACCCTCCAACCTATCACTCTTCTAGTCTGTATTAATTCATTATCCTCATTCTGCACCACTGTCATTCCTCTCTTTTTTGGCACGCACTGCACTGGACTAACCCATTTGCTGTCAGAAATCGGGTAGATGATGTCGACACTAACCACTTTAAAATTTCCTTCTTCACAACTTCCTTCATAATTGGGTTAAGTCGTCGTTGTTGTTCCATCATTGGTTTTGCCTCATCTTCCATTAAGATCTTGTGCATGCAAAATGAAGGGTTGATTCCCTTTATGTCTGCGATTGTCCACCCAATAGCTAATTTGTGTTCCCAAAGCACCCTCAGCAACTTTTCTTCCTGCATTTCGTTAAGTGCAGCTGAAATAATAACAGGTAAAGAATTTGAATTGCCTAAATACGCATACCTGAGGTGTTTAGGGAGTGGCTTAAGTTCCAACGTTGGTGGTTCCTCTAATAACGGTTTTAATTTTTCTGCGGTTGTCTTCTCCGTGTGCAAGGGTTCAAATGGTGCCCTAAATCGGGTCACTCGTGGCAACGAATCTAGCATCTGTAAGTAGTCCACCAATTCCGGGTCGTTGACCTCTTCATCTCCCAATAAAGTTGTTTCTAACGGATCGTTGACCAAACTCTTGCTCATATCTTCACTGATGATTTGCTCAATTAAATCCATTCGAAAACATTCTTCCTCATCCGTGGGGAATTTCATGGCCTTGAACACATTGAATTTTATTTCTTGATCTTGGACCCTCATAGTCAGTTCTCCTTTTTGTACATCTATGAGTGTCCTACCCATGGCCAAAAATGGTCTCCCTAGGATGATTGGGATGTTCTTTTCCTCCTCATAGTCCAGAATGATAATGTCTGTGGGAAATATAAACTTATCTACTTTCACTAAGATGTCCTCTACTATGCCTCTCGGATATGTGACTGACCTATCCGCCAACTATAATGAGATATTTGTAGGTCTTGATACGGGCAAACCCAATTCTGTGTATACTGACAATGGCATAAGGTTTACACTCGCCCCCAAATCACATAAACACTTGCTGAAATGCATATTCCCGATCGTGCATGGAATAGTGAAGCTCCCCGGGTCCTTGAGTTTTGGTGGTAATTTCTGCTGTAATACCGCACTACACTCCTCGATTAATGCAACTGTCTTGAAATCTTCCCATTTCTTCTTCCTTGACAGAATCCCTTTCATAAATTTTGCGTAGCTCGGCATTTGTTCTAGGGCATCTGCAAATGGTATGTTGATTTGAAGTTTCTTGAAAACTTCTAGAAATTTTGCAAATTGCTTGTCAAATTTTTGTTTTTGAACTCTTTGCTGGAATGGTGGGGGAGGATAGACAACTGGTTCGCTAACTGGTTTGTTCTTTTCCATTTTTTTTGTCCCCCTGCTTTACCTCACCCACTGTATTCTCTTTCTCTATTTCAACCTCCTTTGTAACCGAAATTTCTGTCTCATGACCCTCAAGTTGTTTTCCACTTCTCAACATAATAGCTTGACACTGCTCGTGATTACCCTTAGGATTTCTCTCGATATCACTTGGTAACGTCCCTTATGGTCTATTATTCAATGCCAACACAATTTGTCATATCTGATTCTCTAGATTCTTGATCGCCATCTCTTGTGATTTCATATCCATTGCTTGATTTTTCATAGCCACCTCATTGCTAGTTATGTATTTTATCACCAACTCCTCTAGATCTGATTTCCTTTCTTGATATTGTGCTGGTTGTTGATGGTTCTGAAATCCTGGTGGATATGATGATCTTGGAGCTTGTTGCTGCTAGTTATTGCTCCATGAAAATTTGGATGATTCGTATTCCCCTGGTTATAAGTGTTTTGGTACATATTCTGCGGACCCCTATTGTAGCTACCTATAAACTGGAAGGATGCTGGATTGATTGCGCATTGATCTGTAGGATTGTCACCCGCACACAATTCACATACCACCGCAACCTGCTGTACCTGAGCCCCTGTCATGACATCCAACTTCTTTGAAAGTGCAAAAATCTGTGCTTGTATGGCTGTCACACCATCTACTTCTAACACCCCAGCTGCCTTTGCTTGTGTCATTCTTGCTGTGGGCCATTGTTAGTTGTTTGCCGCCATGGTTTCAATCAAATTATATGCTTCCTCGTAACTCTTGGCCATGAATGCTCCGCCCGACACTACATCAATACTAGTTCTGAGATTCCCATGTAGTCCGTTGTAAAATGTGTTCATTTGCAGCCACTTGGGTAATCCATAATGTGGGCATTTTTTGAGCAATTCTCTATATCTCTCCCATGCCTCATATAGCGACTCCCCATGTTGTTGCTCAAACATCGTTATCTCGTTCCTCATCTTTGCAGTTTTTATCGGTGGAAAGAATTTGGCTAGGAATTTCTGAGCTAAATCCTCCCATGTAGTAATCGATCCAGGCGGTAGAGAATGCAACCAACTCTTCGCCTTGTCCCGTAGAGTTAATGGGAACAAGCGAAGTCTCACCGCATCATTTGACACCCCATTATACCTAAAGGTGTCGTAAATCTCCAGAAAACTGACTAGATGTTCGTTCGGATCGTCATTTGCCAATTCTCCAAACTAAACTAAATTCTGAATCATTTGAATCGTCCCAGGCTTGATTTCAAATGTGTTAGCAGCTATTGCGGGCCTGGTGATGCTTTACTACAGTTCAGTCACTTTGGGTGTGGCGAAGTCCCTTAACGCTTTCTGATCTTCGGATGCCATTTCCTCTTCCTTTTCAGATGTTTCGAATTCTTGCCTCGTTTCCTTGATCCACTTACTCAACCTCTAAAACATTTTCTCAATGTCGTCCTCAAAAGGCAGCAAGTCTGAATTTTTGGACCGAGTTTGCATAAACTGCTTCCAACACCTGAAATAGGAAGCACAAAACAAAATTAAAAATGTCTAAGTAAAACTGGATTAATTAAACTGATATTGTAAAACTATTAAGATTTATACTAAATAGTCCCCGGCAACGGCGCCAAAAACTTGTTGGTTAAAATCTATAGACGAACAACACGCAAGTATACGTGGTCAACAAGTAATAGAGTGATAAGTAGAGTATCGTTCCCACAGAGACTAACTAGCAATAATCTTAACTTACAATTACCAATTTCCTATTAACCCTAATTTTATTAAACAATTCAACACAATAATTATAATTAAAGAATCTAAATTAACGAATAATTAAACTATCATAGAACAATCACAAATATCAAAATCTGGAATTTCAAACAATCAATGGAGAATTAGACTTATGATTTCACCCCAAGCTTCACTCTGATTTTAACACCTTTATTCCACTTCAATTTACTATCCCAGTTTATTAATCAACAACACGAATGTAGTATTAACCACTTCTCGATGCACTAATACCGTATTAACTTAAATCCACAATTAAGATAGAAACAAGTTAAACACCTTAATTAACTAACTCACTATATCTCTATGTGAATTACAATTAAAGAAGGTTTAAGAATAAGTTCTCTATCCGATTACATGCGATGTCAAGCATATCTCTACCTTAACAATCATCAAGATTCTGCTATTCACAAAATTCATGAACACGTGCTATATTAATTAGGTCTAGATTTGAATATCCTCTCTCGATTCCATACAAATCCACAAAGAATTGTTGATCAGGCAATTCATAGATTCAAGCTCAAATCAATACAGATAAACTGGAAATAGATTATCGAAATGGAAATCAAAGTTTACAAAATCATCGTTTCACTTAAAGATCTATCATAAGCCTAAAAAGTGAATTAGTTCATACTAAACAAAATAAACACTGAATAATTCATAGAAAACATTCTTTTGATTACAAATAATATCCTAAGACAAAATATTGAAAAACAGCCTTCACGTAGCCTAGAATCGCAATCGTCTCGAAAAATCTCTTCAAAATACTCCTCCAAAGCTTGCTATGAAAAACTGAGATTGATCTTCATTATATGCCTTGTTGTAATGTTAAAGTTGTTATTAATAGAGTAATAGACGTCTAGCATACAAGCTCCAGCCAAAATATACTTCAAATAGAGTTCCATTGTCATGCAATTTCTAGAAACCATGCCCAAGAAGAATTTCAATCATAACATGACACTTCAGAATCGACACCCCCCGCCCCGGTGGGGGTGTATATGCTATAAATGCCAGCCTCGGCGAGCACCCTTTCTATCTAGCCCAATTGTGTAAAGAAAAAATCGCCGCCCGGCTGCCGCTACCTCTATTAAGTGGAATTAAGACCCCTTTACTTCAGCGGTGTGTAAGGCTAATGATGCATTCGCCTAGTGGGCATGTCTTCTGCCAGATGACTTTGCTAAACTTCTAACTTTCTTCCAATTATGCTCCAATTGACTTCAAATTGCACTAAATAGTTCCAAATGTACATCGAATGCTACAACCACCATCCTAGTAAAAATGAACATGATCACAAGAATTTAGCAACAAATAAGCATGAAATGGACATTAAACCGCATATATAAAATCCACTTATCAAACACCGATCAAATGATGAACGATGGGATGTTCAGAGGATTTATGCAATTCAATAAACATCAAGTAAGAGAGACTCCTATTCAAAATATAGGTGGAAATAATGGCAACCCACGGTCGGTCACCGCTAAGCAGTTCAAGGAGCTGGGACCACTGGAGTTTTTGGGAAATCCAGAACCACTTAAGGCAAAGACGTGGTTAAAGTAGATCACCAAGATATTTGATGTCTTGGGATGCTCCGAGGAGCAAAAGGTTCCCTTTGCCACCTTTATGTTGCGTGAAGAGGAAGATTACAGGTGGGAATCTGTAAAACGTACCCAGCCTGACGCACTCAAGATGTCTTGGGAGAAGTTCCAAGAGTTGTTCAACGACAAGTACTTTCCCGACAGTATTCGTCAGATGAAGGAGGTGGAATTCATCAAGTTGGAGCAAAACAATATGACCGTGTCGCATTACGAGGCTAAATTTGCAGAGTTATCCCGATTTGCATCCCATTTGGTTGATAATGAGGAGCGAATGACGCGAATGTTTCTAAGAGGTTTGAAACCTGATATACGTCAATACCTCATTTCTAACAAACTTTGTTTATATTCAGATGTTGTGAATAGGGCTCAGTTATTGGAGCGCGATTATGAGTCAGCACAACTAAAAGGCAACGACCAACAACGATAATAATCGTACCAGTGAAAACGGCCATCGGAATAATGATAACAATCGTGGGGGAAATTATCATGTCAAGAATGGTAACCACTTCGGTGGTAATCATGGCCAAGATAATAGGAGTGGCAATTTCAAGAAGATAAGTTTCAACAACGATGGAAAGACAGCAGCACCAACACCCGTTTTCAAGGAAGGAGAACGACCACCGGTCGTATGTTACAAATGTGGAGGGGAAGGACACATAAGTCTAAACTGCACGATGCAGTCCAAAGCATGTTACAATTGTGGAAAAGAAGGTCACCTAGCCCGATTTTGTCGTGCATGTTTTAGGAAGAGCGTTTTTCGTGACTTCTCAAAAAGCGAGTAACCTGAACGAAGTTAGCACGGGTTAGTTAATTATAAATTTTTGCAAAGTCTATACCTTATTAGATACCAGTTCTACCCATTCTTTTATCTCTCTTACTTGTGCTCAACGTTTAAATTTAACTCGGAAGAGATTAGACTTTGACTTATCGATTGAAACTTCATTAGGAGAAACCTTCGTTACCTCCACTGTTTATAAATCTTATTTGATTCAAATCGACACTTTCACGTTACCTGTCAATCTTATTTCCTTGAAAATACTTGCCTTTGATGTAATTTTAGGAATCGATTGGTTAACTACTCATCATGCTTTTCGTAAGGTTGTTAGCTTTCATATTCCTAACCAACCTCATTATGCTAATTCAAGCAACCAAACCACTAAAGTTAATCACTGTTATATCAAGCCATAAGTAAAGAGCCCCGATCCTTTCGTTGTTGACTTCCTTGTGTGTAATGCACCGAAGCCAGACTTTCTATAGGGGACGCTGTGAATGACGGTGGCAAGTTGATAGGTATCAATGTGACGTGCTATCTAAGTCTTGGATGAGGGTCACAATTTTGAATGATATCTCTATTGTTAATAAATTTCCTGACGTATTCTCGAAGAACTTCCTGGCCTACCCAGAGCGTGAAATCGAATTTTGTATTGACCCCAGTACAAAACCCATTTCTAAAACCCTTAAATATTTCTTCAACCAAAACAAACGTATAATGTGCCAAAGACGTTGGCTCGAGCTGTTGAAGATTACGACTATATCATTCAATATCATTGTGGAAGAGCGAACGTGGTAGCTGACATGTTGAATAGAAGATCGTATACGTTTACGAGTGCGACATTGTTAACACAAAAACCCATTTCGTATAACTTACAAATGATGAAGATAGAGTTAAAGACTCTAGGGACCCACGTGAAGATAACGAATATACGAGTAGAATCGACTTTAATCGATAAAGTTAAAGTCGCTCAAGCTACACACCCGAATCTGATGAATGTGAAGAAGAAGGTTCAAGAAGGCGTTATCTCAACTCTCGATTTAATTGGACCATTTGAAATCCTCGATCGAATAGGAACTGTGGCCTATAGACTCATTTTACCACCAACTATGTTACGTGTTCATAATGTTTTTCACATATCTATGTTACGTAAATATGTGAAAGACCCGAACCATATTATTGAATTAGAACCAGACGAGATAGAGTAAGATTTAACGTATGAAGAGTTACCTGTTAAAATCTTGGATATGAAGGATCATATTCTACGCTCTAAAGTTATACCTCAAGTCAAAGTTTTATGGAGAAACCACGATGTGGAGGAAATGACCTGGGAGTTAGAATCTGAGATGAAATCAAGGTATCCTCACCTCTTGGACATACCAGGTACGCACCCTAATTTCGAGGACGAAATTTCATAAGAAGGGGAGGTTGTAAGACCCCAACTTTTATGAATAAAGAATAATTTTCTCGAAATATATTTTTGAATATTATGGTGTGGATTTAATATAATGTTATAGTTGTGGGTAATATTTACAAATTTTACAAAGTAAGCAAGGGGTTATATAATATTCGATTGGTCGGGGAATATTCATTTTAACAGGGAATATTCGTACGATGGTACAATCATTGGTGGACCCCACCACGGAAGTATTGTCGTAATTAGAAAATGACATAATTATCTTTTTATAAAAATAAAGGTTGAAGTTTTACAATTAAAACTGTTGAACTACCCGGTAGTAAAAGTATAGTAATACGCGTGGTTGCATAGTAGCACACGGTATTGATTATTGATGTTTATGTGAGAAGTCACTCAGTTATACTCAATTATTGCTACAGTTATTGCTGCATCATATCTCTCATATTATTGATTCAATTATTGTCACAGTATCATCTACATTATATGATATATTATTAAATCAATAATTGACACGACAAAGTTATTCATATTATTAAATTGCAATATTTATAATGTCTAAAAGTTCTGTCAAGGAGAGGTTTGGTCATCTAATTGCGCTCCAATAAGGAGAAATCCTTATCGGAAAGCCCCCTCTTTCCTGGGAACGACCTGGTTGTTAAATATTGTGAGTTATAATATTAATGATGAATAAGTTCGTGTTGATTAAAGATGAAATTGATAGTTCCATTGTGTTGAAATTATTAGTGTTAGTGGAAATCGACATCTATTCCGATGATAATTGATGTCTGGGGGTTATATTGATAAATTGGGTAATTACTCGGATAAATGAGCAATTAATTGCTACTGATTCACATACTTATATAACTATTTGTTCACATGTGTGTACTATTGAATCACATTCTTGTATTATTAGGGGAGTTAGTGCAAGATTTATAATACTTGCATGACTAAGATAAAAATGGAGGTATAGATGGAGGTATTATACTGTAATTCGTATTTTCACATGATTATAACTATTAATTCACATGATTGAATTATTGATTCACATTATTTACTATTAGGGGAGGTGGTGCAAGTTTGATAATATTTGCAGGACTAAATTAAAAATGAAAGAAAAGTTGGAGGTATTGTATTGTAATATTTCGAGCCCCAAAACGTGCAATTATCGAAACTATATTTTCCTATAAATAGAAGATCATTCTTCCTTCATTTCTCATCGATTCACTAAAGATATAAAGCAATTATTATAGAGAGAAATTATAGAGAGAAAGAAGAAGAGAAGTCTGCTACCTCAGTATTCCAGTATCCAGTCTTCTTTGGAGGTAAGGGGTATTATTTCTTTCGTATTCATGAAGAGAGCTATTGTTATTCCATTCCTTATTATTATGTTGGAATAACCTGTCTATGCAAAGTACCACATACATGGTGAAATTCTTCTGTTATTCCATTCTTTATTATTCTGTTGGAATATCTTGTCTGTACGGATTACGCATGACCTGGTTCCATTCTTTATTATTCTATTGGAATAACCTGTCTGTGCGGTCTATCGCATGCATGGTGAATTCTCATGTTATTCCATTCTTTATTATTCTGTTGGAATATCCTGTCTGTGCGGATTACGCATGACCTGGTTCCATTCTTTATTATTCTGTTGGAATATCCTGCGCATGCGGATTTCGCATGACACGGGTTCCATTCTTTATTATTCATTGGGAATAACTCACCGGTCACGATCTATCGCATTCATGGTGAATTCTTCTGTTATTCCATTCTTTATTATTCTGTTGGAATAACCTGTCTATGTAGATTACCGCATGCATAGTGAATGATCCTTTGTATTCATTCCTTATTAAATTGTAGAAATGATCTGTCTACATGGATTACCGCATGGCGGTTGTGAAAAATCCATTTGCAGTTTTGTAATTTTTCTGACCCTCAAAAATTCTGGAAAAAATTTGAAATGATAATTTGATGAGTTTTCTAGATTATGTCCAAAAATGGCGATTTTTGGATGTAAAGATTAAGAGTTGTGAATTTTATGGGAAAAGACTATTTTAAAAGTAAACCATTATAACTCTTTGTGGTTAATTCCAAAATTGGTGAAATTTTTATTGGGAGTACATGTATATAACAGAGTGTACCTTCAGACATTTCGAATTTTTGGACAAAAGTACAATTTATGATAAATGTCTAAATATTCGGCAGTTTTGGCCATATGAAAAATAGTAAATGAATTTTAAAAATTCTGAGAAAAATATATGTTCAATATGGGACTATATTCTGCTAAATCCTAGAAAAGAAATATTTTTGGGACTGATTTGGTATTTTTCATGAAAATGAACTAGTTATGAGTAAATGAATTAAATATGTTATGTGAAGTAACAAAATTAGAAAATAGGATTTTATGACTTGGGAATCCTATACAGGGTATATGCAGATTTTTGATGAAAGATTTGATCATTGGTGATGAAATCTTATGAGTATGGCATTTTTGAATGATTAAAATGCAATATTTGGTAAAGTGTAAACAATTGAAATAAATTGTTTATAAGTTTAAGAAGTGATTAAAATATTATTATAATATTAATAATATTAGATTATGAGTTTATTAAGTAATTGATAATATTTGGATAAATTTAAAGTCTTTAATATTTATCCTTGATTTCGTTTGATTATTGCTTATATCATTGTCATCATCCTCGTGCTTATATTGTGATGAAAGTCATCTTTGGCTTACGTGCATAGATGGACTTGGTATGATTATGACCAGGGATTATTCGGTATAATTGTGAGACCCCAAATTTTATGAATAAAGATTTAAAATTCTCGAAATATTTTTATTTAATATTATGGTGTGGATTTGATATAATGTTATAGTTGTGGGTAATATTTATAAATTTTGCAAAGTATGCAAGTTGTTATAAAATATTCGATTGGTCGGGGAATATTCGTTTTAACAAGGAATATTCATACGACGGCACAATCATTGGTGGACCCCATAATGGAAGTATTGTCGTAAAACGACAGAATTATCTTTTTATAAAAATAACGGCGGAAGTGTTACCGTTAAAACTGTTGAACTACTCGGTAGTAAAAGTACAATAATACGCGTGGTTGCATAGTAGCACACGGTATTGATTATTGATGCTTACGTGAGAAGTCACTCAGTTATACTCAATTATTACTACAAATAATTGCGCATCATATCTCTCTCATATTATTGATTCGATTATTGTCACAAAGATCATCTACATTATATGATATATTATTAAATCAATAATTGAGACGACAAAGTTATTCATATTATTAAATTGCAATATTTACAATGTCTAAAAGTTCTATCAAGGAGAGGTTTGGTCATCTAATTGCGCGCCAATAAGGAGAAATCCTTATCGGAAAGCCCTTTCTTTCCTGGGAACGACCTGGTTGTTAAATATTGTGAGTTATAATATTAATGATGAATAAGTTCGTGTTGATTAAAGATGAAATTGATAGTTCCATTGTGTTGGAATTATTAGTGTTAGTGGAAATCAATATCTATTCCGATGATAATTGATGTCTAGGGTTATATTGATAAATCGTGTAATTAATAGGATAAATGAGCAATTAATTGCTACTAATTCACATGCTTATATAACTATTTATTCACATGTGTGTACTATTGAGTCACATTCACTTACTATTAGGGGAATTGGTGCAAGATTGATAATACTTGCATGACTAAATTAAAAATAGAGGTATAGATGGAGGTACTATACTGTAATTCGTATTTTTATATGATTATAACTATTGATTCACATGATTAAACTATTGAATCACATTATTTACTATTAGGGGAGGTGGTACAAGTTTGATAATACTTGCAGGACAAAATTAAAAATGAAGAAAAAGAGGAAGGTATTGTACTGTAATATTTCGAGCCCTAAGACGTGCAATTATCGAAACTATATTTTTCTATAAATAGAAGCTCACTCTTCCTTCATTTCTCACCAATTCACTAAAGCTATAGAGCAATTATTATAGAGACAAATTAGAGAGAAAGAAGAAGATAAGTCTGCTACCTCTCTATTCCAGTATCCAGCTTTATTCTAAGGTAAGGGGTATTATTTCTTTCGTATTCATGAAGAGAGCTATTGTTATTCCATTCCTTATTATTCTGTTGGAATAACCTGTATATGCGGACTACCGTATACATGGTGAAATTCTTCTATTATTCCATTCTTTATTGTTATGTTGGAATAACCTGTCTATGCAAAGCACCGCATACATGGTGAAATTCTTCTATTATTCCATCATTAATTATTCTGTCGGAATATCCTGTCTATGCATTTACGCATGACCTGTGTCCATTCTTTATTATTCTATCGGAATATCCTATCTGTGCGTTTACGCATGACCTGGTTCCATTCTTTATTATTCTGTTGGGAATAACTTGTCTGTGCGGTCTATTGCATGCATGGTGAATTCTTCTGTTATTCCATTCTTTATTATTCTATTGAATAACTCGCTCATGTGGATTACCACATGAATGGTGAATGATCCTTTGTATTCATTCCTTATTAAATTGTGAAAATGATCTGTCTACGTGGATTAGCGCATGACGGGTGAAAATTCATTTGCAGTTTCGTAATTTTTCTGACCCTCAAAAATTCTGGAAAATTTTGAAATGATAATTTGATGAGTTTTCTATATTGTGTCCAAAGATGGCGATTTTTGGATGTATAGATTAAGAGTTATGGTATTTATGGAAAAAGACTATTTTAAAAGTAAACCCTTATAACTCCTTGTGGTTAACTCCAAAATTGGTGAACTTTTTATTTGGAGTACATGTATATAACAGGAGTATACCCTGTAAATTTCGGAATTTTTGGACAAAAGTACAATTTATGATAAATGTCTAAATATTCGGTGACTTTGGCCATATGAAAAATAGTAAATAAATTTTAAAAATTCAGAGAAAAATATATGTTCAATATGGGACTATATGCTGCTAAATCCCATAAAATAAATATTTTTGGGACTGATTTGGTATTTTTCATGAAAATGAACTAGTTATGAGTAAACAAATTAAATATGTTATGTGAAGTAACAAAATTGAAAAATAGGATTTTATGGCTTGGGAATCCTATATAGGGTATATGCATATTTTTGATGAGGGATTTGATCATTGGTGATGAAATCTTATGAGTATGGCATTTTTGAATAATTAAATGCATTATTTGATAAAGTGTAAACAATTGAAATAAATTGTTTATAAGTTTATTAAGTGATTGATAATATTTGGATAAATTTAAAGTCTTTAATATTTATTCTTGTTTTCGTTTGATTAATGCTTATATCATTGTCATCATCCTCATGATTATACGGTGATGAAAGTTATCTTTGGCTTACGTGCAAAGATGGACAGTTGATTATTGATTTTACAATTGTATATCTTTGGCTTACGTGCAAAGATGGACGGTTGATTATTGGATTTATAGTTGTATATCTTTGGCTTACGTACAAAGATGGACTTGGTATGATTATGACCAAGAAACATTCGGTATAATCATGACCTGTAATATTATAAACGATATGGTAAAAATCCTCAGTGGCCTGTAGTGCATTGATGGATAATTTTTGGTTTGATTATGACTAGGGATTATTCGGTATAGTCATGACCATTGATGATTTAATGAATATCCTAGGCCCATAGTGCAGGGATGATTCGATGATGTGGTTTATTTATTAAGTTGAGTCTCAGCGATAAAAATTGATGAAAACATTTTAAATCATGGAAGATAGTAGATATCATGCTCTACTTGACTCTTCTAATGGATTGCTTATTCACCGCAGCTTAAACTTGATGTCTATTGTATTTTATCGCTTTAACATTGTTGAAGACTAATGATAATTTATTCTCGCATTATCTTAGTCATAATATTTCTTCTCGGGCTAGTTGAGCTCACCCTTTCTTTCACTGTTCTCTTCAGGAAATGAGAATATAGTTGGGACGAGTCGGGGAACGGTGTGACGGTCCAGATGATAGCACTAGTAGTCCTCACTATTCTGTTAAATAGTGTGATAATAAATGCAATGAGGACTCCATTGAGTGTGGATATTGTCTAGATGACAATATTCTTATTAAAACTCATAGCATAAGTTTTTTCGTATTTTACACGATAGTTGTATAATTAAGTTTTTATTTGTATTTTGTACCATGTATTTGGCGACTCAAGATGGGTGATGTATACCTATTTTGGGGGCGTCACAATAATCATGACCGTAATGTAACGAATGATGTGGTAAAAGTCATCATTGGCCGGTAGTGCATTGATGGACAGTTTTTGGTATGATTATGACCAGGGATTATTCGGTATAATCATGACCATTGATGATTTAATGAATATCCTTGGCCCGTAGTGCAGGGATGACTCGATGATGTGGTTTATTTATTGTCGAGTCTCAAATGATAAAAATTGATGAAAACATTTTAAATCATAGAAGATAGTAGATATCATGCTCTACTTGACTCTTCTAATGAATTGCTTATTCCGCTGCTTTTAAACTTGATGTCTATTGTATTTTATCAGTTTAACATTGTTGTAGACTAATGATAATTTATTCTGCATTATCTTAGTCATAATATTTCTTACTGGGTTAGTTGAGCTCACCCTTTCTTTCACTGTTATCTTCAAGAAATGAGAACGTAGCTGGGACTAGTCGGGGAACGGAGTGACGGTCCAGATGATAGCATTAGTAGTCCTCATTATTCTATTAAATAGTGTGACAATAAATGTAATGACGACTCCATTGAGTGTAGATATTGTCTAGATGACAATATTCTTATTAAAACTCTTAGATTATGTTTTGTCGTATTTTACATGATTGTTGTAAAATTAAGTTGTATTTGAATTTTGTACCATGTATTTGGAGACTCAAGATGGGTGATGTATACCTGTTTTGGGGGCGTCACAGTTTCTGCTCGTTGAGTCAACTCCAGTTCATATGTAAGAAGATTGCCATATAGCTGTTGAACAGTCATTTCATGGAGATTTTTTGACTCTCTGATAGCAGTGGTTTTGGCATCCCACTTGCTAGGTAAGGCTCTCATGAACTTTATGATCATATCTTTATTTGGATAGATCATTCCATAGGCTCGTAGAGAGTTGAGTAGTGCGTTAAATCTTTCGTAGGTAGAAGTAACATTTTCTCCTTAAACATGTGCAAACATCTCATATTGCTGAGTTAGAAGAGATTGCTTATTTTCTCTAACTTCTTCTGTTCCTTCATGCATGATGAGCAATGCTTCCCAAACCTCCTTTGTTGTTCTGCAATTAACCACATTTTCAAACAGATCATCCTCTAAAGATTGGAACAAAATGTTCTTGGCCTTTTTGTCTAGTTGAACAGCTCTCTTTTCATTATCTGTCCATTCTTCTTTGACCTTGATATGTATTCTGTTTGGGTCGTCTAGAGTTGGTGCAAGCTTTGTGGGAATGTAGGGCCCATTCTGAACAGTTTCAAATAGATCTTCATCTATTGAATCCATATATGCTTGCATCCGAACTTTCCAGTTGGCGAATTTGTCTTTATTCCACATACGTGGCTTGCTGCCGCCTCCACTCTTTGATTCACTTATCAGATGTGCCATTAGATCTACTTAAGCTTTATAGGCTGTTTGATAGTACCTGCTTTGATACTAATTGTTAGTTCCCTGAGGCACAATACATATCTAGAAGGGGGGGTTGAATAGATATTTTAAATCTCTTTGTTAAATACTTTGTTAGTTTTGTTATTGATTCAAACATAGTAGAATTAAGATTTGTTTGAACTCCCTCTTAGATATGGTGAGTTAATCAGAGTGAGGTAGTTATAACAGTTATAGCAGTTATGGCAAGAAAGTAATAGACACAACAGTTTTAAGTGGTTCGGAGCACTTAAAGCTCCTAATCCACTCTTCTACTCCTTGAGTAGGAAATCCACTAAGGATATCTTTTACACTTTTTGAATCTCACAGATTCCTTCTAGACCAGCAGTCTAGGCACTTCTTAGTTCACTTTTGAACTCTTCAAGTCCGGCAGACTTGGTTCTTCATAGTTCACTTAGAACTCTTCAAGTCCTTCTGACTTGAAACGTCTTACTTCACTTGATTGGTAGTTGATGAGTTCTTGATTGGTGCTACTTAGTTGCCGTTAAGCTCTTGTTCAAAAGAACTAAGTAGCTGAGCAAGCTTTTTCTTTTTTAGATCGTAGAGTTGAGAGTTTAGCGTTGAGTGTTCTTCAGCGTTTTGTTCAATTCTTGCTTACTCTCTTTCATATGCAGATGTTTTGCATATATGTGATCCTTGAAATGTATCCGTTAAAGATATTCGTTGAAGCATTAAATGCGTTTGACATTTCTGAAACTTTGATGGAGACTTTTCTGCACATCTTCTGATTAGTGTTCTGGCCCACTGACACAGCAGACTGCCATCTCACCTAACATCTGAAAAGATGTTTTACTCTGTCCCATTGTACTTTCCTTAGCTTCTTCAATACGTTTCTTTGTTGTATACTAAGGATATCTTCTGTGTCATGTGGACTGGCGAAGACTTTAACGTTTATAACCTATTCCACATTTGTTGGGATTTATCATTAAACAAATGTGCAAGGTTCGATGCTTCTGACATAGACATATGATGCTCTACGATTCTGATTGTGGTGTCTTGCCACCTTGATGCACTATCCGTTACTTAGCAAACAAGAGCACTACGATTTCTCTTAAGAGCTTGGTACACTACGATCTTCACTTGCTTGTCTTGCATACTCTACGTTTTCAAGAGTACACTTCAATCTCTGAGTTGGTTCGGCAAACGTTTGGACCACTCTACGATTTCCAGAGAGGCCCTTCAAGGTAGAAAGACTACGATCCTCGATGCTCTACGATTCTACCTTGGTTTCTTCAAACTCTCGATCAGCTCAATAGACTACGATTTGGTTGAAGCCTATCTATTACATCTCAAGACATAGATCAACCTAACATCTTTGATCTCCTCATCAATACATTCATTTACAGAATGATAAACATTAAAAGCTTAGATCAACTTAACATATTTGATCTATCACTAAGTCCTTGTACATATATTCCTTGAAGGACTTTACACAAAATCATGAGCATTTACTTTAAACATCAAATCAAACTATGCAGTTTCCCAACAGACTGTTGATTGGTATGATTATGACCTTGAATTATGTTTTGGTATAATCATGACCTGTAATGTTACAAACAAATGTTGTGGTGAAAGTCCTATTTGGCACGTAGTGCATAGATAGACAGGTGTTTGGCATGATCATGACCACCGGTGATACAAAGGAATATTCTTGGCCCGTAGTGCATGGATAATTTGTTGATTTAAAATATTTATTGATTGGTGTTGTAAAGATAAAATATTGATGATGGACTTTTAAATCATAGAAAATAGTAGACATCATGCTCTACTCTTCTAATGGATTGTTATTTCCACTGCAGTTGTTAATCTAAAACTTGTTATCTATTGTATTCTATCAAATTTTCTCTGTTGAGGACTAAGGATAATTTATTCTGCATTATTTTAGTCATAATATTCTTTACTGGGCTAGTTGAGTACCCTTTTCTTTCATTGTTCTCTTCAGGAAATGAAAATATAGCTAAGACTAGTCAGGGAATGGAGTGATGGTCCAAGATGGTTGCTATAGTAGTCCTCATTATTTTATAAAATAGTGTGATAATAATTGTAATGAGGACTTTATTTGAGTTTGGATATTGTCTACGAGACAATATTTGTATTAAAACTCACAACTTATGTTTTGTCGTATTTTTCACGATAGTTAATAGTTTTTTTTGATTTATGTACCATGTATTTGGTGACTAAGAATGGGTTATGTGGACCTATTTTAGGGGTGTCACAGTTGGTATCAGAGCTTGGGAATATGATCTTTGGTGGAGATCTGGGATTAGAACTAGGAGGGGAGAGACGAATAAAACATTTGCTAGTGTGTCCTACCTAAGCTTATTTAATTGGTCGGTCTGAATTTAGGGATAATATGTGGCATGTCAATTTCTTTAATTAACCCTTATTTTGTGGCAGTATTTGAGAATGACTTCTGAAAAATTTGAGATAAGCAATGGAACACATGCGACCATTGAGTCACCGCCAATCAACAACCAGGATAATATCCATCAGGAAGGCAATAATCCTCCTATAAACAACAACACCGACCAAATGATGAATGATGGGATGTTTAGGAACTTTCTATAATTCATGCAACACCAAATGAGAGAGACTCGTGTTCAACATGCAGGCGGAAACAATGGTAACTCACGGTTGGTCACTGCTAAGCAATTCAAGGAGTTGGGACCGCTGGAGTTTTTGGGAAAGCCAGAGCCACTCACAGTTGAAGCTTGGATTAAGCAGATCACCAAGATATTTGATGTCTTGGGATGCACAAAGGAGCAAAAGGTTCCATTCGCCACCTTTATGTTGCGTAGAGAGGTAGATCACTGGTGGGAATCTGTAAAATGTACTCATCTTTCCGCACTTAAGATGTCTTGGAAGAAGTTCCAGGAATTATTCAACGACAAGTACTTTCCAAAAAGTATTTGTCATATGAAGGAAATGGAATTCATCAAACTAGAATAGAACAATAAGACTGTATCGCAATACGAGGCTAAGTTTACGGAGTTATCCCGGTTTGTATCCCATTTGGCGAATAATGAAGAGCGAATGAATCAAATGTGTCTAAGAGATTTGAAACCCGAAATTCGTCAATACCTCATTTCTCATAAACTTTATTTGTATTCAGATGTTGTGAATAGGGCTCAATTATTGGAGTGAGACTTTTCAACCAAAAGACAACGACCAACAACACGATAATAATCGTATCGATAGCAACGGCCATCGGAACAATGATAACCATCGTGGAGGAAATTATCATGCCAGAAATGGTAACCACTTCGGTGGTAATCATGGCTAAGATAATAGGAGAGGTGAACTAAGTGTGAACAACTTTAAGAAGAGAAGATTAAACAATGACAACTGAAAGACATCGGCAGTAGCACCAGCACCCGTTTTTAAGGAAGGAGAACGACCACCGGTCGTATGCTACAAATACGGACATGAGGGACACATCAGTCCAAACTATACGCAGCAACCCAAAGTGTTTTACAATTGCGGAAAGAAGGTTACTTAGCTCGATTTTGTCATACAGTGAAGTCAAGTCCAGCTGGGACGGTGGCACCAAAGGCTATCCTGAACAAGTCAAAGTCGATGGTTTAAGGAAGAGCGTTTGTCGTGACTTCTCAAAAAGCGAGGAGCCCGAACGAAGTTATCACGGGTAAGCTAATCATAAACTCTTGCAAAGTTTATACCTTATTAGATACCGGTTCTATCCATTCTTTTATTTCACATGCTTGTGCTCAACGTTTGAACTTGACCCCTGAGAAATTAGACTTCGACTTATCTGTTGAAACTCTGTTAGGAGATACCGGTTCTATCCATTCTTTTATCCACTGTTTATAAATATTGTTTGATTTAAATTGACACTTTCACATTACCTGTTGATCTCACCTCTTTGAAAATACTTACATTTGATGTGATTTTAGGGATTGATTGGTTAACTATTCATCATGCTAAAATTGATTATTTTTGTTAGGTTGTTAGTTTTCATATTCCTAACTAACCTATTATGTGAATTCAAGCAACCAAACAACTAAAGTCAATCACTATCATATCATGCAATTCATTTATTGAAAAATGGATATTAAGCTTTCTTAGCCCATGTCATGGATTTAAACAAAAATACGTCAGATTTGAACGATATTTCTGTTGTTAAGGAATTTCCTGACGTATTTCCTGAAGAACTTCTGGCCTACCCCCAATGCGTGAAATCAAATTTTGTATTTACCTTGAACCCGGTACAAAATCCATTTCCAAAATCCCATATCGAATGGCTCCTATTGAACTTTAAGAGTTAAAAACTCAACTACAGGAGTTGTTAGACATTGGTTTCATTTGTCCTCGTACATCTCCTTGCGGTGCTCCTATTCTATTCATAAAGAAGAAATATGGGAGTATGCGACTTTGCATTGATTATCGGGAGTTGAATAATGTAACCATCAAAAATAGGTACCCGTTACCTCGCATTGATGACCTGTTTGACCAGTTATAAGGTGCTAAATTCTTCTCAAAGATCGATCTTCATTTCAAATATCATCAGTTAAAGATTAAAACTGATGACATTCCAAAGACTGCTTTTAAAATTCGATACGGGCATTACGAATTTCTAGTTATGTCTTTAGGATTGACCAATGCCCATGTTGCCTTCAAGGACATGATGAACCGAATATTCAAGAAATATGTGGATCATTTCATGGTTGTCTTTATTGATGACATCCTAATATACTCCAAAAGCCTTAAATATTTCTTCACCCAAAAGGAACTCAACATGCGCCAACGACGATGGCTCGAGCTGTTAAAAGATTACGACCATACCATTCAATACCATGCTGGAAAAGTAAATGTGGTAGCTAATGCGTTAAGTAGAAGATCTTATGCGGGTACAAGTACGATATTGTTAACATAAAGACCCATTTTATATGATATACAAAGGATGGAGATAAAGTTAAAGACTCTAGGGACCCACGTAAAGATGGCAAATATACAAGTAAAATCGACTTTAATCGATAAAGTTAGAGTTGCTCAAGCAACAAATCCAGAGTTGGCACGCATGACAATGGAAAAGATTCAAATGATCAGGCAACGTATACAAACCTCACAAGGTCGACAAAAGAGTTATGCTGATCTTCATCGAATGGACATGGAATACAATGTTGGAGATCATGTATTGTTATGTGTTTCTCCATGGAAAGGAGTTACGCGATTCAGAAAGAGAGGAAAGCTCAACCCTCTATTCATTGGTCCATTTGAAATCCTCGACCGAGTAAGAACTGTGGCCTATAGACTCGCCATACAGCCAAGTATGTCTCGTGTTCATAACATTTTTAACATATCTATCTTACGTAAATATGTGGAAGACCCGAACCACATTATTGAATTAGAACCAGATGAGATAGCGGAAGATTTAACGTACGAGAAGATACCTGTTAAGATCTTGGATAAAAAGGAACATATTCTACGCTCAAAGGTTATACCTCAATTCAAAGTTTTATGGAGAAACCATGATATTGAGGAAATGACCTGGGAGTTAGAATCTGAAATGAAAATAAGGTATCCTTACCTCTTCGACATACAAGGTACATTCATCAATTTTGAGGATAAAATTTCATAAGGAGGGGAGGATGTAAGACCCTAACTTTTTATGAATAAAGATTTAATTCTCTAAATATTATTTTGAATAATAAGGTTTTGATTTGATATAATGGTATAATTATGGGTGATATGTGCAAATTTTGCAAAGTAAGCAAATTGTCATAAAATATTCGTTTGGTCGGGGAATATTCTTTTTGTCGGGGAATATTCGTACGACGGCACAATCATTGGTGGACCCCATAACAAAATGACTGTCGGATATATAAAGCGACCGAAATAACCTTTTTATAAAAAATAGCGGTAAAACTTTTACCGTTAACTGTTGAATTACCCGGTGATAAAAGTACAGTAATACGCGTGGTTGCACAGTAGCACATAGTATTGCACTGTATCTCTGATTATTGATTCTTACGTAAGAAGTCACTCAGTTTCATTCAATAATTGCCACAGTAGTTATTGCATAGTATCTCATATTATTGATTCAATTATTGTCACAGTATCATCTGCACAATATTTTATATTATTAAATCAATAATTGAGACGACACAATTATTCATATCGGAAAAGGGGTTAGGTTATTTAATTACGCGCCAATAAGAAGAAATCCTTATCGGAAAGCCCCCTCTTTCTTGGGAATGATCTGGTTGTTAATATTGTGAGTTATAATATTAATCATGAATAATTGTTGAAAGATTAAAAATGTGTTGATTGAAGATAAGTGATTTGTGGTAAATATTTATTTAATTTTAGATATAAATAGATGGGTTTGTCATGAAGTATTTGTTGTAAGCTTGTCTAATTACATGGACCCCCACTTACTCATTTTTCAAAATTGTCGGTAGAAAGTTGTTTCAATTTTATTTTATTATTATTATAATAGTAATAAAATAGAAAATTTTTTATATAAAACAGGATACTTTTTATATTATATATAAAGTTATTTGTTTTATTAGATTATAATTAGAATATATTATATTTTATATAAAGTTTTTATTTTATTAGAATATTTATTTGCACAGTGATGAATAGTAAAAATTAAAAAATTCGCCGAATTCGTCCGTGAAAAAAGTTTTTGTTCATCCGTGATTATTTTCTTAAATAGTGCCCTGCTATTCTCCTATAAATAGGATGTTTTGTTAAGAAATAAAAATCACACCAGAATCAAAGAATTCTTCTTCTATAATATTATGTGTATTTCTTTCTAGTATAAGTATACTTTAAGTGCAGCTAATAGTGAAAGATTTCCTTAAGAATATCTCCGATATACCAGTCAGATTTACTCTCCTACTAAGGTAAGGGATATTATTTTCGTTCAATATTCGTAAGGAATATTATTTTCTTCCACACTCTATAGTATATAAGTGATTTTATTTTGTTTCATATTCTTAAATCTACACTTACTTTGATAAGTATTGCTTCTATAATCCCTAAAATTAGTAGAATATCCTTGAATTTTACGCTTCATCTAGTATCGTTTCATTGGAATATTGGTCTGAACTTTCTTATTAAATTTTAATATTTTCATTCAGGGTACTATTCACTCAAGTACTATTCATTCGGGTACTATTCACGTCAAAATTAGTTTCTTTTATGTCCAAATTATTTTTGATACATGAATATCATTCTTGAATTTTACTCCATAATTAGTTATCATGTTGAAAATTTGGACATTCTTGAACTCTGGATAAATTGAATTATAAATCTCTAATATTTATCATTGGTCTCACTTGATTGATTCTTTATATCATTGTCATCATCCTCATATTTATATTGTGATGAAAGTCATCTTTGGCCCGTAGTGCAAAGATGGACTATTGATTGGTATAATTTTGACCAGAAATTGTGTATTGGTATAATCATGACCTGTAATGTTACAGACAAATATTGTGGTAAAAGTCCTCTTTGGCCCGTAGTGTATAGATGGACAGGTGTTTGACATGATCATGACCGCTAATGATACAAACGAATATTCTTGGCCCGTAGTGCATGGATAATTTGTTGATTTAAAACATTTATTGATTGGTGTTATAGAGATAAAATATTGATGATGGACTTTTAAATCATAAAAGATAGTAGACATCATGCTCTACTTGACTCTTCTAATGGATTTCTATTTCTGACGCAGTTGTTGATCTAAAACTTGTTGTCTATTGTATTCTATCAGATTTTTCTCTGTTTAGGACTAAGGATAATTTATTATGCATTATCTTAGTCATAATATTCTTTACCGGGCTAGTTGAGCTCACCATTTTCTTTCATTGTTCTCTTCAGAAAATGAGAATATAGTTGGGACTAGTCAAAAAATGGAGTGATGGTCCAAGATGGTTGCTATAGTAGTCCTCACTATTCTATAAAATAGAGTGATAATAATTGTAATGAGGACTTTATTTGAGTTTAGATATTGTCTACGAGATAATATTTTTATTAAAACTCACAACTTATGTTTTTTTGTATTTTTCACGATAGTTAATAGTTGTATAAATGAAATTGTATTTGATTTCTGTACCATGTATTTGGCGACTCGGAATGGGTTGTGTGGACCTATTTTAGGGACGTCACAAACTCCCCCTTAATTAAATAATCTATTAATCCATACATAGATTCTTAACAATCTCCCCTATTTGATGATGACAAAAATAGTATATCAACTTAATCAGTTAGTTTCATTTTGTGTGCATGCATGATTATGAGTGACTTAATATACAGTAAGGCATTGTATTACTAGACCAACATGTTAGGTTTGTAATATTCATGAACGCAATCAAATTGCACAAATTAAGCGGAAACGTGAAAAATCAGAGTTTTAAAATTTTACAAACCATATACCCGGATCATCCTTTATGCACAATTATTAATTAAACGAAAAGATAGATAATAAGAATCATACCCTTGAAGATTCGAGTTTTCTCAAGTACAAGTTCACCTCCAATCCTTTTCGCGTTCAACTTGAATCCACCGGGTTTGGTTCCTTCCTTTGATCAACGTTAGCCACCCAAGTGTTTGGCCTCTAAAGGTGATCCACCAAGGAAGAAGAATGATTCAAGAAGATGGGTGGTTGGCTAAACCCTAGTTTTTTCTATCTCTATAGAAAAAGAGCGTCCTCTCCCAACTATTGGAATTACGTATATTGTGAAAAAAGTCAACAACCACCCTCACCCATAATAAGACTCCTCTTATAAATAGATGTGGGCAACTCTCCTTAACAATTAAGGAATTGGATTTTATTTTAATTAATTAAAATTCTTTAATTAATTAGCCTCCTAATCTTATTAGGAATAAATGTGAGTACTAATATTAAATTAATTTCCAACTCTTTAGAAATTAAAATAATAATAATTGTAATAATATTAATAAGACTCCTCTTATTAATTTATATATTTAATATTTCTAAAATATTAAATAATAATATTAAGCTATTTAATTTATTCTATCACCATAGATTAAATTAAATATACTTAACATATTATTACAGTTATGCCATTAACTTCTTAAATAATTATTATTCCTTTTATGGTGTGACCCTTTAGGTTCTCCATATTAAACCGGTTGTGAATAAATCAATTAGAACAATTCTAATCTTATTTAAATAAATAAATTAAATTATTAATTTATTTAAATAAATAATATTTATTCTACAATAGGGATAAGCCTCCCAAGCGATCAACGACTTTTTCGGATAATATAGATTTCAACATTAATCATAAAAGAACCTTTTAGTAAATAGTTACCGTCTAATTTAATCCTTCCACCATACAATGTCCCAATTAAATATAAGACATGGAATTACTTTGTCAAGTCTTATTTTATTTAATTATATGTATTTCGACTCTTAAATGCACAACACTAAATAATGCAAATTAGAAACTCCTTTCTAATTTCATTACGCCTTAACCAAGGACTCACTGGGTTGTCATTTATCGAATCACATAGGACATTTCTCTTCTTTTAGTAGAAGTGGTAGATTCTTTATTGATCATACATTATCTCCATGTACAACTTATTATACCCAAGCATACCCTTTGATATACCCTAAGGGTCTTAAAGAATAAGTCAAAGTATAACTCATCATACACAAGATACTATGATGATCTCAAGTCCAAGGATCACTTGTACAACTATCACTACAGGAATTTCTATTGACACGCAAGTAAAACTCCATTAGGTATTCCTTAGCGAGCCACGTTCAGTGAACTTATTCTCTAATAAGCACCTACATACTTACTTTAGTGTCTGCACACAAATGATCATGAGATCAATCATCCTCATCCAATGAGCAAGCAACGTATGTACCAATCTATCCGGATTCACTAATCCCCAATTTAGTAATCCAACGATTGGGAACTATTTTAGTTTTAAGCTTTCTATGAATTTAGATCTCATTAGAATGATCATCATCATTATTCTAAAAGTATTGTTTAAAACTATGGGTTTATCACATATTATAAAACAACATCATGTAGATAATTAAAAGCCTTTAATAAATTAATACTTTTTATTAATAAATGAATTAGATTGTTACAAAGTATATGCTTTATCATCAAACATGATTGGCTTGTGTACATACTACTTTCAATCTCCCACTTGCACTAAAGCCAATCGCCATGGTATCTCATACCCTTCTTCTTTAAGTGACGATTATCCTGCTGTTGGATAAGCTTTAGTTAATGGATATGTAATGTTGTTCTTGCGAGTCCACTATGTCTATAATGATTTCCCATCTTTCAATGATTCTTATAATTAAATGAAAGTGCCACAACACATGTTTAGATCCAAGATGAGACTTAGGAACTATTCCTAGTTCAGTAATAAACTTTTCATCCAAACAATCAACTTGCAGCTTCATTTATAGCTCTATACTTTGTCTTTATCACTAAACCAACAACTCTTTGCTGTTTAAAACCTTTCCAATTCACTGCACCACTGTTCAAGGTAACCCTTTACCTTAAAGTGGATTTTCTGTCGTCTTGGTCTGTCTGAAAAACTTGAGTCTGTTAAGCCCTCTAGTTTTAATTCAGACCCACCATGAATATGATCACATCCTTAGTGTCGGTTAAGTACTTTAAGATGTTTTTCACTGACTCACAGTGAACTTCTCCAGAATATGACTGATCAACATCAGGTCTCGTACATTTCATTATATACATGATAGTTACTCATGCGATCTCTCTTTTATGAGTCTATGGGGACTATTAAGAGAGATACACTTCATGACTCATCAATATGAGACATCTCTTGGAGTTTTCCATGCTAAACGACTTTAGCATCAAATGAATATACGTTTCTTGGGTTAAGTCGAGTATCCTCTTGAATCTATCTATATAGACTTTATCCCCAATTAAGATACTCTTCCCAAATCATTCATGGAGGAATGTTTAGACAACTTTATCTTTACTGATTTTAGCATTATTATGTCATTCCTTATCCATAGTATATCAACATATAATATTAGGAATGTCACGGCACTCCCACTGACCATTTTGTACACACTAGGTTCATTCTTATTTGTGATAAAATCAAACTCTTTTGATTTGTTTCGTCAAAGTGAATGTTCCATTTTGAGAAGCTTGCTTCAATTCATTTCTCTGAGTGTCTACAACTCTTACCTCATCGTATGTAACTGATTCATCATCTTCTATGATGTGTACCTCATCATCATCATCTATGATGAATCCATACCTCCTAGGTATCTTCGATACTATTCCAGATTTATGATTCGGTTGTGGTACAATAGGTCTATCTACAGGTTCCTCTTATTTGACTTATAGTGTTTTGTGGTTCTTGAACTCTTCTAGATGTATTATCCTCCCACTAGCCCTTCAATGATAAACATCTTTATCTTAGAAGGTAGCATGTTTCGCAACAATCATCTTTTGCTAAGTAGGATTATAGAACATATACCCTAAACTTACTTTAGGATGTCCCACAAATCTGTACTTGTTAAATCTTGTCCCAAGCTTATCCTTTGAAACCTTTTCACATAAGTTGGACAACCCCTTATCTTAACATACTTAAGATTAGGAATCCTCCATGTCCATAACTTTTATGGAGTCTTGGGGCCGGATTTTGAGGTTACCATTTTCGTAGATATGCAGCCATTTTTAGGGCATGACCCCAGAAGGATACTGGAATATCGGTAAAATCATTGTGGACAGTACCATGTCCAACAAGGTATGATTTTTCCTTTCAGATACGTCAATCAATTATTGCATATCAGGAGGCGTCCATTATGAGAAAACCATTTGAGATGATCTAGAAACTTATTGCACAAGTATTCCTTCCTTGATCCGATCAAAGAATCCTAATACTTAGCCAATTTATTTCACTTCTGAATTCTTTGAACCTTTCAAATAATTCACACTTGTATTTTAGCAAATACACACATTCAACTCTTTGAATGATCACCTCCTTTTCTTATACTAATTTGTTCAATTTGCAAAATATATTTTTACGTAAGTCAAGTACACAAAATCCATTAAGTAATATTTCAGTTCTATGTAAAACATTATTATTATAAATAGAACAACAATCGTTCTTAATTATAATACCAAAGATTTCATTGTCCAACAATAAAATGGAAATAATGTTTCTAACAAGAACTGGAATACAATAACAACTTATTGACTTAATAGATTTGCCTGTAGGCAATGCTAAACTATAAGTTTCTATGGCTAATGCAGCAACATTTGCTTCATTTCCCACACATAGGATTACGTATCTTTGTTTAGCTTTCTACTTCTGCTTGGTCCCTTCATAAATCTATATTTATGATAACCAAAGTCGGTATCCAATACCCAAGTAGAACCTTGACTTAAAGAAAAATTTATTTTAAATCATGTACAAATTTGTATTTGTAACCGAAACTTCACTAAGATTCTTTGGTTAGCCTCTGCAAAATACTTCTTACAGTTTCTTTCTAGTGTCCAGGCTTATTGCAGTGGAAGCAAACTCATTTGCTATACGTATCAGTTTTGTTCTTATTATCCTTTATTTATTTTTTTGCCTTTTCTATATACCTTCTTAGAATCGTTCTTCCTTTTAGAAGATCCTTTGACCCCTACCAGTAAGACTTGGTCTTTCTTGGTTGGAAAGTGACTCTAAACATTTTTCAACATGTTAAGCAAATCAGCGAGGCTGATATCTAGCTTGTTCATATGAAAAATTCACAACAATTGTGAAAGGAGTTCGGGAGTGAGTGCAATATCAAATCTTGGCACAACTCGCCATCCATGATAAAACCCGTTGCCCTTATTGTTCAATCAAATTGATCATGTTAAGGACTTTTGTTTGTATTGTAGTGTCATTGGTTATTCTACATCGGAAGAGCTCCTTAGATATTTGATATCTATCATTCCTACTTTCTTACCATCAATTACTTGATGTGCATGAATATAGTAGGAGCATCCATAGTTTCATGCTGACGCTAAAGCTCATTACTCATGGATACGAGCATGATGCATTGAGCCAACTGTGCATCATCTTGCCACTTTCTAAAAGTAGCAATCTCTTCCTCATAGGCATTGTCTACAACCATTGCAGGAAAGACGAATTAAAGATATAAGATAGCTTTTCAGCCATGAGAACTATTCTCAAATTCCTTAACCAATCCATTTAATTTGATCCGGTTAAATAGCATCTAATATGCTTCGTAGTGACAGTGATTTAGACATTGTAAAATTCTGTAAATGAATTTATAATTAACAATATTTTAACATACATTCTTTTATTAATTATAAAAATAATTTAGGTCTTGTTTTAAATTGGTATCTCCCACTATTTTCTTCAAACTATATTACCCTCAATATATATAGTTCGGCAATATCTAATTAAAGATATTCTAGTGAGAATAAGGATCCCATTTTAAATGTATATAGCCTTGTTGTGACGCCCCCAAAATAGGTATACATCACCCATCTTGAGTCGCCAAATACATGGTACAAAATTCAAATACAACTTAATTATACAACAGTCGTGTGAAATACGACAAAACATAATCTAAGAGTTTTAATAAGAATATTGTCATCTAGACAATATCCACACTCAATGGAGTCCTCATTACATTTATTGTCACACTATTTAATGTAATAGTGAGGACTACTAATGCTATCATCACGGACGGTCACTCCGCTTCCCCGACTAGTCCCTATTACGTTCTCATTTCCTAAGGAGAACAAAGAAAGAAAGAAAGGGTGAGCTCAACTAGCCCAAAGAAGAAATATTATGACTAAGATAATGCGTAATAAATTATCATTAGTCTTCAACAATGTTAAACCGATAAAATACAATAGACATCAAGTTTAACTGCGTGAGAATAAGCAATCCATTAGAAGAGTCAAGTAGAGCATGATATCTACTATCTTCTATGATTTAAAATGTTTTCATCAATTTTTATCATTTGAGACTCGACAATAAATAAACCACATCATCGAGTCATCCCTGCACTACGGGCCAAGAATATTCATTAAATCATCAATGGTCATGACTATACAGAATAATCCCTGGTCATAATCATACCAAAAACTGTCCATCAATGCACTACAGGCTACTAAGGACTTTTACCACATCATTTATAACATTACAGGTCATGATTATACCGATTAATCCCTGGTCATAATTATACCAAGTCCGTCTATGCACGTAAGCTAAAGATAACTTTCATCATAATATAAGCATGAGGATGATGACAATGACATAATAATTCAATAAAACAAGTTCAAGAATAAATTTTAAAGATTTATAAGTTAATTTATCTTGAAATCAATTACGTTCAAATTGTCAACATAATATTGCTTTGTGGAGTAAAATTCAATAATGCTCAGAAGAATATTTCCATGAAAAGATACCGAATGAAGCGCAAATATCCAGGATATTCTACTAATTTCATGGAGTATAGAAGACAAAACTTTAACCAAATGAGTATCATAGAATATATGAAACTGCAAATGGATTTTCACCCATCATGCGGTAATCCACGTAGACAGATCATTTCCATAATTTAATAAGGAATGAATACAAAGGATCATTCACCATGCATGCGGTAATCCACATAGACAGGTTATTCCAACAGGATAATAAAGAATAGAATAACAGAAGAATTCACCATGCATGTGATAAACCGCACAGACAGGTTATTCTCAACAGAATAATAAAGAATGGAACCAGGTCATGCGTAAACTGCACAGACAGGATATTCCAACAGAATAATAAAGAATGGAATAACAAAAGAATTCACCATGCATGTGATAGACCGCACAGATAGGTTATTCTAACAGAATAATAAAGAATGGAACCAGGTCTAGAGTAATCCGCACAGACAGGATATTCCAACAGAATAATAAAGAATGGAATAACAGAAGGATTCACCATTCATGCGGTGCTTTGCATAGACAGGTTATTCCAACATAATAATAAAGAATGGAATAACATAAGCTCTCTTCATGAATACGAAAGAAATAATACCCCTTACCTTAGAAAGAAACTGGATACTAGAGTAGAGAGGTAGCAGACTTCTCTTCTTCTTTCTCTCTATAATTTCTCTCTATAATAATTGCTCTATAGCTTTAGTGAATTGGTGAGAAATGAAGGAAGAATGAGCTTCTATTTATAGAAAAATATAGTTTCCATAATTGCACGTTTTGGGGCTCGAAATATTACAGTACAATACCTTCAACATTTTTTTCATTTTTAATTTAGTCCTGCAAGTATTATCAAACTTGCACCACCTCCCCTAATAGTAAATAATGTGAATCAATAGTTCAATCATGTGAATTAATAATTATAATCATGTGAAAATACGAATTACAGTATAGTACCTCCATCTATACCTCTATTTTTAATTTAGTCATGCAAGTATTATCAATCTTGCACCAACTCCCCTAATAGTACAAGAATGTGAATCAATAGTACACACATGTGAACAAATAGTTATAATCATGTGAATTAATAGCAATTAATTGATCATTTATCCAGTTAATTACCCGACTGATCAGTATAACTTCCAGACATCAATTAATATCGAAATAAATGTCGATATCCACTAACACTAATAATTCCAACATAATGGAACTATCAATTTCATCTTTAATCCACACGAACTTATTCATCATTAATATTATAACTCACAATATTTAACAGCCAGGTCGTTCCCAGGAAAGAGGGGGCTTTCCGATAAGGATTTCTCCTTATTGGTGCGCAATTAGATGACCAAACCTCTCCTTGACAGAACTTCTAGACATTGTAAATATTACAATTTAATAATATGAATAACTTTGTCGTCTCAATTATTGATTTAATAATATATCATATAATGCGTATGATAATCTTGTGACAATAATCGAATCAATAATATGAGAGATATGATGTAGCAATTCCATCAGAGCAATAATTGAGTATAACTGAGTGACTTCTCACATAAGCATCAATAATCAATACCATGTGCTACTATGCAACCACGCGTATTACTTTACTTTTACTACCAGGTAGTTCAACAGTTTAACGGTAAAACTTCCGTCGTTGTTTTTATAAAAAGATAATTATGTCGTTTTTTAATTACGACAATACTTCCGTTGTGGGGTCCACCAATGATTGTGTCGTCGTACAAATATTTCCTGTTAAAGCGAATATTCCCCGACAAATCAAATATTATATAACCACTTGCTTACTTTAAAAAATTTATAAATATTACCCACAACTAGAACATTATATCAAATCCACACCATAATATTCAAAAATATATTTCGAGAAAATTATTCTTTATTCATAAAAGTTGGGGTCTTACAACCTCCCCTTCTTATGAAATTTCATCCTCGAAATTAGGGTACGTACCTGGTATATCGAAGAGGTGAGGATATCTTAACTTCATCTCAGATTCTAACTCCCAGGTCATTTCCTCCACATCGTGGTTTCTCCACAAAACTTTGACTTGAGGTATAACTTTATTGTGAAAAATATGATCCTTCTTATCCAAGATTTTAACAGGTAACTCTTCATACGTTAAATCTTCCTCTATCTCGTCTGGTTCTAATTCAATAATGTGGTTCGGGTCTTTCACATATTTACGTAACATAGATATGTGAAAAACGTTATGAACACGAGACATACTTGGCGGTAAGGTGAGTCTATAGGCCACAATTCCTACTCGATCGAGGATTAAAAATGGGCCAATGAATCAAGGTTTGAGCTTTCCTCTCTTTCCAAATCTCGTAACTCCTTTCCATGGAGCAACACGTAACAACACATGATCTCCAATATTGAAATCCACGTCTTTTCGATGAAGACCAGCATAACTCTTTTCTCGATCTTGTGAGGTTTTTATACGTTGTCGGATCATTTGAATCTTTTCCGTAGTCATATGTACCAACTCCGGTCCCAACAATGTTGCTTCACCCACCACATCCCAGTATACTGGAGAACGACACTTTCTTCCATACAACGCTTCGATTGGAGCCATGCCAATACTTGCTAGATAAGTATTGTTGTAGGAAAACTCCACCAATGGTAAGAACTTGTCCCAACTTCCCTTGAAGTCAAGGAAACAGAGTCTTAATAAATCTTCAAGAGTTTGAATAGTCCTTTCCGACTGCCCATCCGTTTGAGGATGATATGCCGAACTAAATCGTAAATCTGTGCCCATAGCTTTTTGCAAACTAACGCAAAATCTTGAAGTGAATCTTGGGTCTCGATCAGAAACTATGGATACTGGCATACCATGCAATCTTACGATCTCGTTTATGTACATACTAGCAAGACGTTCAAGTGTAAAAGTTTCTCGTATCGGTAAGAAATGAGCAGTATCAACAATAACCCAAATCGTATATATGCCTTGAGAAACCTTGGGAAGACCAATAACGAAATCCATAGTAATGTGCTCCCACTTCCATTCTGAAATTTTAAGTGGTTGTAATGGACCTTTTGGCACTTGATGCTCTGCCTTGACTCGTTGACAAGTTAGACACCTTGAGATAAACCCCGCTATCTCTCTCTTCATATTGCTCCACTAAAATGTATGTCGAAGATCACGATACATTTTGGTACTCCCAGGATGGATTATAAACGGTGTGTTGTGCGCCTCCATCATGATTTTATACTTCAAGTCAGAATCGTTAGGAACACAAAGTCTGGAGTTGACTCGAAGTATTCCTTCTTCATTGATTCTTTCTTCTGAAATAGCACCTTCTTGCACTTTCTTCCTCATACGCATCAGCTCCAGGTCTGTAGTTTGAGCAGCTTTAACTTTATCGATTAAAGTCGGTTCCACTCGTATATCCGCCATCATCACATGGGTTCTTGGAGTCTTTAACTCTATTTCCATCCTTTCTAAGTCATAAAAAATGGGTCTTTGCGTTGACAATATTGCACTCATACCCGCATATGATCTTCTACTCAATGCGTTAGCTACTACGTTTGCTTTTTCAGGATGGTATTGGATGGTATGATCATAATCTTTCAATAGCTCAAGCCATCGTCATTGCCGCATGTTGAGTTCCATTTTAGTGAAGAAATATTGGAGGCTTTTATGATCTGTATAGATCTCCACCTTCTCTCCATACAGGTAATGCCTCCAAATTTTAAGCGCAAAAACGACTGCTGCCAACTCTAGATCATGAGTAGGATAATTCCTCTCATATTCTTTGAGTTGTCGAGAGGCATAGGCTATGACTTTCTCATGTTGCATGAGAACACATCCTAACCCTTTGCCTGAAGCATCACTATAGATGATAAATCCCTCCGAGCCAAATGGTATTGTCAGAACAGGTGCTGAAATGAGTCTCTTCTTGAGTTCTTGAAAACTCTTTTCACATTCCTCGCTCCAACCAAATTTTGTATCTTTTCGAGTCAGCTGAGTTAATGGAGTAGCGATTCGAGAAAACCCTTCTACGAATCTCTGATAATAACCAGCTAAGCCGAGAAAGCTACGTACTTTGGTCACTAACTTAGGTTTCCCCCAGCTTTGAATTGCTTCAATCTTGGCCGGGTCAATAGATATTCCATGATTTGATATCACGTGCCCAAAGAATGCAACTTCCTCAAGCCAGAACTCGCATTTCTTCAACTTGGCATAAAGCTTGTTTTCACGAAGCTTTTGGAGTATCAGCCTAAAGTGTTGCTCATGGTCTTCACGGGTTTTGGAGTATATGAGGATGTCATCAATAAAGACGATCACAAAGTGATCCAAATATTCCTTGAATACTGGATTCATCATGTCCATGAAGGCAGCAGGAGCATTAGTCAATCCAAAAGACATGACTAGGAATTCATAATGCCCGTACCGAGTTCTAAAAGCAGTCTTTGGAATGTCATCAGTTTTAATCTTCAACTGATGATATCCGGAACGAAGATCAATCTTTGAAAAGAATTTGGCTCCTGCAACTGGTCAAACAAGACATCAATGCGAGGCAACGGGCACCTATTTTTGATGGTGACATGATTCAACTCCTGATAATCAATACAAAGTCGCATACTTCCATCTTTCTTCTTTACGAATAGAACAAGAGCACCCCAAGGAGACGTACTAGGACGAATGAAACCGATGTCTAACAATTCTTGTAGTTTGGTTTTTAACTCCTGAAGTTCAATAGGAGTCATTCGATATAGGGCTTTGGAAATGGGTTTTATACCAGATTCAAAGTTGATACAAAATTCAATTTCACGCTCTGGGGGTAGGCCAGGATGTGAGATCCCAAATTTTACGAATAAAGATTTAATTTTCTCGAAATATTTTTTTGAATATTATGGTGTGGATTTAAGATAATGTTATAGATGTGGGTAGTATTTATAAATTTTATAAAGTATGCAAGTTGTTATATTATATTCGAATGGTCGGGGAATATTTATTTTAACAAGGAATATTCGCACAACGGCGTAATCATTGGTGGACCCCACAACAGAATTAGTATTGGATTGAGAAAACGACAAAAAAATTTTTATGAAAATAACGGCGGAAGTTTTATCGTTAATACTGTTGAACTACCCGGTAGTAAAAGTACAGTAATACGTGTGGTTACATAGTAGCACACGGTATTAATTATTGATGCTTACGTGAAAAATCACTCAGTTTTACTCAATTATTGCTATAGTAATTGATGCATCATATCTCTCATATTATTGATTTGATTATTGTCACAGTATCATCTGCTTTATATGTTATATTATTAAATCAATAATTAAGACGACAAAGTTATTCATATTATTAAATTGCAATATTTACAATGTCTAGAAGTTCTATCAAGGAAAGGTTTGGTCATCTAATTGCGTGCCAATAAGGAGAAATCCTTACCGAAAAACCCCCTCTTTCCTGGGAACGACCTGGTTGTTAAATATTGTGAGTTATGATATTAATGATGATTAATTCGTGTTGATTAAAGATGAATTTGATAGTTTCATTGTGTTGGGATTATTTGTGTTAGTAGAAACCGACATCTATTCCGATGATAATTGATGTCTGGAGGTTATATTGTTCAATCGGGTATTCGGGACACTTTTTGTGTCGGAGTTACTATTCATGAGTTACTATTCACGAGTTACTATTTATGAGTTACTATTCATGAGTTACTATTCATGAGTTACTATTCATAAGTTACTATTCACGAGTTACTATTCACCCGGTTACTATTCACTCTAGTATTGTGCATTCGGGTATTTGGGTACAACATCATTCCGTGAGGAGATGTGATAATTTTTCAGACCGTTGGTTGAATTTATAATAGTAAATCAATATGGATCGCTGGTTTAAAGTTTTAATAGTGAATCAGTATGGATCGCTGGTTTAAAGTTTTAAATAGTAAATCAATATGGATCGCTGGTTTAAAGTTTTAATAGTGAATCAGTATGGACCGTTGCTTTAAGTTTTAATCTGGACCGTCCATTTAAAAGTAAATCAATCTGGACCGTTTATGAATTAGTTACTATTCATTCCATTCTTCTATAAATAGAAGCTCATTCCTTCATTATTTCTTACGAATTCACTGAAACTCTTGAGAGAGAAATTATAGAGAGAAGCTATAAAGAGAAAATCTATAGAGAAAAAGAAGAAGAGTATTCTGCTACTTCACTACTTCGATATCCAGTGTCTTTTACGGTAAGGGATATTATTTGTTGTACTCATAAGGGGTGTTATTCGTTCTTTTTCATGAAGAGAACTTCTGTTATTCCATTCTTTATTAGTCAGTTGGAATAACCTGTAAACGCGGAATACCCTATACATAACTTCGTATATACACCGGCATACCCTATACTTGGTGAAATCCTTCATTATTCCATTCTTTATTATTCATTGGAATAACATGTATATCTGTGACATACCCTATACATAACTTTGTGATACGCCAGATACCCTATACTTGGTGAAATCCTTCTGTTATTCCATTCTTTATTATTCTGTTGGAATAACCTGTATACGCGGCATACCCTATACTTGGTGAAATCCCTCTGTTATTCCATTCTATATTATTATGTTGGAATAACCTGTTTATGAGAAGTACCGCATATGTGGTGAAATACTTCTATTATAATCGTTTTTTATTATTCTATCGGAATATCCTCGTTTGGGTCTTAATTTTGCACTGACTCGGTTCCATTATTTATTATTCCGCATTTATTATTCTCGCTTTAATATCCTGTTTATGCGTTTTCCTACGGACTGGTTCCATTATTTATTATTCCGTATTTATTATTCTCGTCGTGAATATCCCGTCTGTAAATGCGTTCTGTGGGACCGGTTCCATATTTATTATTCATTGAATAACTTGCATGTGCTATCTATCACATGCCTGGTGATTTCTTTTGTTATTTCATTATTTCTTATACTTAGTTAGTTAAAGTTTTAACTTCTATACTCCATGAAATTAGTGGAATATCCTTGATATTTGCACTTCATCCAGTATCTTTTCATGGAAATATTCTTCCGAGCATTCTTGAATTTTACTCTCTCTAAAGAAGTATCATGTTGACAATTTGGATGTTATTAGTTCTGGATAAATTAATTAAGTGAACTTGTTTTATTGAATTCTTATATCATTGTCATCATCCTCGTGTTTATATTTTTGAAAGTCATATGTGGCATGTAGTGCATAGATGGACTTGGTATGATTATGACCAGGGATTATTCGGTATAATCATGGTAGTAATGTTACAAATGATGTGATAAAAAGTCCTCATTGGCCCATAGTGCATTGATGGACGATTGTTGTTGGCATGATCATGACCATTGATGAATACACGAATATCCTTGGCCCATAGTGCATGGATAATTTGTGGTCGTGATACTAATGAATATCCTTGGTAGTAGTGCGGGGAAGATGTGGATTATTTATTGTCGAGTCTCAAATGATAAAAGTGATGAAAAACTTTTAAATCATAAAAGATAGTAGATTTTATTTTCTACTTGACTCTTTTAATGGATTTCTTATTCCGTTGCAGTTAAACTTGTTGTCTATTGTATTTTATCAGTTTAACATTGTTGAAGGCTAATGATAATTTATCCTGCATTATCTTAGTCATAATATTTCTTACTAGGCTAATTGAGCTCACCCTTTCTTTCACTGTTCTCTTCAGGAAATGAGAACGTAGCAGGGACTAGTCGGGGAACGGAGTGATGGTCCAGAGGATAACATTAGTAGTCCTCACTATTCTATGAAATAGTGTGTTAATAAATGTATTGAGGACTCCTTTGAGTATGGATATTGTCTAGGTGACAATATTCCTATTAAACTCTCAGTTTATGTATTGTCGTATATTACACGACGGTTGTATAATTAAGTTTGTATTTGTATTCTGTACCATGTTTTTGGCTACTCAAGATGGGTGATGTATACCTATTTTGGGGGCGTCACAGTTGGTATCAAAGCTTAGGGATATGATCTCTGGCTAAGATGTGAGACAAGAACTAGGAGGTGAGAGACGGGGAATTCCTTCGCTAGTATGACCTACCTAAGTTTATTTGTTATTTAATTGTTTGGTCAGAGTATAGGGATAATATGTGATATGTCAAATAACCCTTGTTTTGTGACAGTGTTTGAGAATGGCATCTAAAAATGCTGAGATAAGCAATGAAGTACATAAGAGCGTTGATTCAGCTCAAGCAAAAGGTAACGACCAACAACACGATAATAATCATACTGGTGGCAACGGCTATCGAAACAATGATAACCATCGTAGGGGAAATTATCATGCCAAGAATAGTAACCACTTCGGTGGTAATCATGGCCAAGATAATATAAGTGGAAATTTCAAGAAGAGAAGGTCATTTAGCTCGATTTTGTCGTATAGTGAAGTCAAGTTCAGCTGGGACGGTGGCACCAAAGGCGGATATGGACAAAACAAAGTCGGTGGTTTCAGGAAGAGCATTTTTCGTGACTTCTCAAAAAGCGAGTAACCCGAATGAAGTTATTACGAGTAAGTTAATTATAAACTCTTGCGAAGTCTATGTCTTATTAAATACCGGTTCTACCCATTATTTTATCTCTCTTGCTTGCGTTCAATGTTTAAATTTAACTCTGGAGAAGTTAGACTTTGACTTATTGGTTGAAACTTCGTTAGTAGGAGCCTTCGTTACCTCCACTGTTTATAAATCTTGTTGATTCAAATCGACATTTTCACGTTACCTGTCGATCTTATCTCTTTGAAAATACTTTCCTTTATTGTGATTTTAGGAATCAATTGGTTAACAACTCATCATGCTTTTCGAAAGGTTGTTAGCTTTTATATTCCTAACCAACCTGTTATGCGAATTCAAGTAACCAAACCACTAAAGTCAATCATTGTCATATCAAGCCATAATTAAAGAGCCCTGAGCCTTTTTCTGGTGACTTCCAAGTCTTGGGATGCACCGAAGCCAGACTTTCCGTAGGGGACGCCATTCTGCGGTGCCAAGTTAATAGGTATCATTGTGAGGTGCTATCCAAGTTAAGGGATAGAAGTCACAGTTGGTATCGTTAATAAATTTCCTGACGTATTCTTGAAGACTTCCTAGCCTACTCCTAGAGCGTGAAATCGAATTTTGTATTGACCCCAGTACAAAACCCATTTCTTAAACCCTCCCATATTTCTGCAACTAAAACGAACGTAACATGCGCCAAAGACGTTGGCTCGAGCTGTTGAAGATTACGATCGTACCATTTAATATCATTGTGGAAAAGCGAGCGTGGTAGCTGACGCGTTGAGTAGAAGATCGTATGCGTTTATGAGTGCGATGTTGTTAACATAAAGACTCATTTCATATAACTTACAAATAATGAAGATAGAGTTAAAGACTCTAGAGACCCACGTGAAGATAGCGAATATACGAGTAGAATCGACTTTAATCGATAAAGTTAAAGCCATGCAAGCTACATACTCAGAGCTGATGAATGTGAAGAAGAAGAAGGTTCAAGAGGGCGTTATTCTAGAAACAAGAATCGATGAAGAGAGGAAATCTCAACCCTCGATTTTATTGGCCCATTTGAAATCCTTGATCGAGTAGGAACTGTGGCCTATAGACTCGTTTTACCGCCAAAAATGTTGCGTGTTCATAACGTTTGTCACGTATCGATGTTACGTAAATATGTGGACGACCCGAACCATATTATTGATTTAGAACCGGACGAGATAGCGGATAATTTAACATATGAAGATGTACCTGTTAAAATCCTGGAATATATTCTACGCTTAAAGGTTATACCTCAAGAGTTAGAATCTGACGAGGTATCCTCATCTATTCGGCATATCAGGTACGTACATAAATTTTGAGGGCGAAATTTTATAAGGAGGGGAGATTGTGAGATCCCAAATTTTACGAAAAAAGAGTTAATTTTCTCGAAATATTTTTTTGAATATTATGGTGTGGATTTGAGATAATGTTATAGTTGTGGGTAGTATTTATAAATTTTGTAAAATATGCAAGTTGTTGTATTATATTTGATTGGTCGGGGAATATTCGTTTTAGCAGAGAATATTCGTACAATGGCGCAATCATTGGTGGACCCCACAACAGAATTATTGTTGGATTGAGAAAACGATAAAAATATTTTTATGAAAATAACGGCAGAAGTTTTATCGTTAATACTGTTGAACTACCTGGTAGTAAAAGTACAGTAATACGTGTGGTTGTATAGTAGCACACGGTATTGATTATTGATGCTTACGTGAGAAATCACTCAGTTTTACTCAATTATTGCTACAGTAATTGCTGCATCATATCTCTCATATTATTGATTCGATTATTGTCACAGTATCATCTGCATTATATGTCATATTATTAAATCAATAATTGAGACGACAAAGTTATTCATATTATTAAATTGTAATATTTACAATGTCTAGAAGTTCTATCAAGGAGAGGTTTGGTCATCTAATTGCGCGCCAATAAGGAGAAATCCTTATCGGAAAGCCCCCACTTTCTTGGGAACGACCTGGTTGTTAAATATTGTGAGTTATGATATTAATGATGATTAAGTTCTTGTTGATTAAAGATGAATTTGATAGTTTCATTGTGTTGGGATTATTTGTGTTAGTAGAAATCGACATCTATTCCGATGATAATTGATGTCTGGAGGTTATATTGTTCAATCGGGTATTCAGGACACTTTTTGTGTCGGAGTTACTATTTACGAGTTACTATTCATGAGTTACTACTATTCACGAGTTACTATTCATGAGTTACTATTCACGAGTTACTATTCACGAGTTTCTATTCATGAGTTACTATTCACAAGTTACTATTCACGAGTTACTATTCATGAGTTACTATTCACCTGGTTACTATTCACTCTAGTATTGTGCATTCGGGTATTTGGGTACAACATCATTCCGTGAGGAGATGTGATAATTTTTTAGACCGTTGGTTGAATTTATAATAGTAAATCAATATGGATCTCTGGTTTAAAGTTTTAATAGTGAATCAGTATGGATTGTTGGTTTAAAGTTTTAAATAGTAAATCAGTATGGATCGCTGGTTTAATGTTTTAATAGTGAATCAATATGGACCGTTGCTTTAAGTTTTAATCTGGACCGTCCGTTTAAAAGTAAATCAATCTGGACCGTTCATGAATTAGTTACTATTCATTCCATTCTTCTATAAATAGAAGCTCATTCCTTCATTATTTCTTACGAATTCACTGAAACTCTTGAGAGAGAAATTATAGAGAGAAGCTATAGAGAGAAAATCTATAGAGAAAAAGAAAAAGAGTATTCTGCTACTTCACTACTTCGATATCCAAAGGTTCTTTTTACAAGAAGGGATATTATTTGTTGTACTCGTAAGGGGTGTTATTCTTTCTTATTCATGAAGAGAACTTCTGTTATTCCATTCTTTATTATTCAGTTGGAATAACCTATAAACGCGGCATACCCTATATATAACCTGTATACGCGGCATACCTTATACTTGGTGAAATCCTTCATTATTCCATTCTTTATTATTCATTGGAATAACTCAGATACGCATACCCTATACATAACCTCAGATACGCCAGATACCATATACTTGGTGAAATCCTCTCATTATTCCATTCTTTATTATTCTGTTGAATAACTTGTATACGCGTGACATACCCTATACATAATCAGATACGCCAGATACCCTATACTTGGTGAAATCCTCCATTATTCCATTCTATATTATTATGTTGAATAACTTTGTTTATGCAAAGTACCGCATACGTGGTGAAATTCTTCTATTATTCCGCTTTTTATTATTCTCGCTTCGGAATATTCGTCATGCTTGGCAATTTTGCCTGACTTGGTTCCATTATTTATTATTCCGCATTTATTATTCTATCGGAATATCCTCGTCATGCTTTTACGTGGGACACGGTTCCATTATTTATTATTCCGTATTTATTATTCTGTCAAAATATCATGTCTATGCGTTTACGCCGGACCTGGTTCCATATTTATTATTCTGTTGGAATAACCTGCATTTGCTATCTATCACATGACTGATGATTTCTTTTGTTATTCCATTATTTCTTATACTCAGTTGGTTAAAGTTTTAACTTCTATACTCCATAAAATTAGTGGAATATCCTTGATATTTGCACTTCATCTAGTATCTTTTCATGGAAATATTCTTCTGAGCATTCTTGAATTTTACTCTACAAAGAAGTATCATGTTGACAATTTGGACGTTATTAGTTCCTAGATAAATTAATTCGTGAACTTGTTTTATTGAATTCTTATATCATTGTCATCATCCTCGTGTTTATATTTTTGAAAGTCATCTGTGGCCTGTAGTGCATAGATGGACTTGGTATGATTATAACCAGGGATTATTCGGTATAATCATGACCGTAATGTTACAAATGATGTAATAAAAGTCCTCATTGGCCCGTAGTGCATTGATGGACAGTTGTTGGCATGATCATGACCATTGATGAATACACGAATATCCTTGGCCCGTAGTGCATGGATAATTTGTGGTCGTGATACTAATGAATATCATTGGTCAGTAGTGCGGGGATGATGTGAATTATTTATTAAGTTTGAGTCTCAAATGATAAAAGTGATGAAAAACTTTTAAATCATAAAAGATAGTAGATTTTATTCTCTACTTGACTCTTTTAATGGATTTCTTATTCCGCTGCAGTTAAACTTGTTGTCTATTGTATTTTATCAATTTAACATTGTTGAAGGCTAATGATAATAGGTTGGTTAGGAATATGAAAGCTAACAACCTTACGAAAATAATCAATTTTAGCATGATGAGTAGTTAACCAATCAACCCATAAAATCACATCAAATGCAATTATTTTCAAAGAAATAAGATCGACAGGTAACGTGCGGTTACCGATTTGAATCAAACAAGACTTATAAACCGTTGATGTAATGAAGGTTTCTCCCAACGGAGTTTTAACAGATAAGTCAAAGTCTAATTTCTCCGGAGTCAAATGTAAACGTTGAGCGTAAGTAGGAGAAATAAAGGAATGGGTAGAACCGGTATCAAATAAAGTATAAACTTCGCTAGAGTTTATGATTAGCTTACCCGTGATCACCTCGTTCGGATTCCTAGCTTTTTTCGAGGTTACGACAAACGCTCTCCCTTGAACTACCGGTTTTGTCTTGTCTGGGACACCCTTTGATGCCTCCATCCCAGGACTTGACTTTGGTGCACGACAAAATTGGGCTAGGTGACCTTCTTTTCCACAATTATAACACGCTTTGGACTGCATCGTACAGTTTGGACTTATGTGTCCTTCCCCTCCACATTTGTAACATACGACTGGTGGTCATTCTCCTTCCTTAACAACAGGTGTTGTTGCTGACGTCTTTCCATCCTTGTTGAATCTCCTCTTCTTAAAATGTCCACTCTTATTATCATGGCCATGATTACCACCGAAGTGATTATCATTTTTGGCATGTTGATTCCCTCCACGTTTGTTGTCACCGCTTTGATGACTGCTACCATTGGTATTATCGACTTGTCGGTTGCTCTCTCTTGGTTGGGTTGACTCATTATCGCGCTCCAATAACTGAGCCCTATTCACATCATCTGAATACAAACACAGTTTGTGAGAAATTAGGTATTAACGTATCTCGGGTTTCAAACATCTTAGAAACATCCGCGTCATTCTCTCCTCATTATCAACCAAGTGGGACGTAAACCGAGACAACTCGACAAACTTAGCTTCGTACTGCTCCACGGTCATATTGTTTTGCTCAAGCTTGATGAACTCTACCTCCTTCATGTGACGAATACTTTCAGGAAAGTACTTGTCATTGAACAGCTCTTGGAACTTCTCCCAAAACATTTTGAGTACGGCAGGTTGAGTACGCTTTCTGATTCCCACCAAAGAATCGACTCTGCTCACAACATAAAGGTGGCAAAGGGAACCTTTTGCTCCTCGGAGCATCCCAAGACATCAAATATCTTGTTGATCTGCTTTATCCACGTCTCCGCCTTAAGTGGTTTTGGCTCTCCAAAAAAACTCCGGTGGTCCCAACTCCTTTAACTGCTTAGTGGTGACCGTCCGAGAGTTGTCAGTGTTTCCACCTGCATTTTGGACAGGAGCCGCTTTCGCCTAATGTTGCATGAATTGCATAAAGCCTCTGAACATCCCATTGTTCACCATTTCATCAGTGTTATTGTTTACATGAGGATTATTGTCTTCCTGTTGCACATTATCTTGGGCATTAATCTGTAGTGACTCAACGGTCTCATGTGCTTCATTGTTTATCTCAACATTTTTGGATGCCATTTTCAAATACTGCCACAAAACAAGGGTTAATTAACATATCACATATTATACCTATAACCGACCAATTAAATACGAAATAAACTTAGGTAGGTCATACTAGCGAAAGAATTCTCCGTCTCTCTCCTCCTAGTTCTTGTCTCACATCTCAGCCAGGGATCATATCCCTAAGCTTTGATACCAACTGTGATGCCTCCAAAATAGGTATACATCACCCATCTTGAGTCGCCAAATACATGGTACAAAATTCAAATACAACTTAATTATATAACAGTCGTATGAAATACGACAAAACATAATCTAAGAGTTTTAATAAGAATATTGTCATCTAGACAATATCAACACTCAATGGAGTCCTCATTACATTTATTGTCACACTATTTAACATAATAGTGAGGACTACTAATGCTATCATCTAGACCGTCACTCCGTTCCCCGACTAGTCCCTACCACGCTTCTCATTTCCTCAAGAGAACAAAGTGAAAGAAAGGGTGAGCTCAACTAGTCCAGTAAGAAATATTATGACTAAGATAATGCAGAAAAAATTATCATTAGTCTTCAACAATGTTAAACTGATAAAATACAATAGACATCAAGTTTAACTGCAATGGAATAAGCAATCCATTAGAAGAGTCAAGTAGAGCATGATATCTACTATCTTCTATGATTTAAAATGCTTTCATCAATTTTTATCACTGAGACTCAGCTTAATAAATAAACCACATCATCGAGTCATCCCTGCACTACGGGCCAAGGATATTCATTAAATCATCATGGTCATGACTATAACCGAATAATCCCTGGTCATAATCATACCAAGTCCATCTATGCACGTAAGCCAAAGATGACTTTCATCACAATATAAGCATGAGGATGATGACAATGACATAATAATTCAATAAAACTAGTTCAAGAATAAATTTTAAAGATTTATAAGTTAATTTATCTTGAAATCAATTACGTCCAAATTGTCAACATGATACTGCTTTGTGGGGTAAAATTCAAGAATGCTCAGAAGAATATTTCCATGAAAAGATATTGGATGAAGCGCAAATATCCAGGATATTCTACTAATTTCATGGAGTATAGAAGCCAAAACTTTAACCAAATGAGTATCATAGAATATATGAAACTGCAAATAGATTTTCACCCGCCATGCGGTAATCCACGCCGATGCATCATTTCCACAATTTAATAAGGAATGAATACAAAGGATCATTCACCATGCATGCGGTAATCCACATGAGGCAAGTTATTCCAATGTAATAATAAAGAATGGAATAATGTAAGAATTCACCATGCATGCGATAGTATCGCATGACATGGTGTTATTCTCAATGTAATAATAAAGAATGAAACCAGTCATGCGTAAAACCGTATATACAGGATATTCCAATGTAATAATAAAGAATGGAATAACGGAAGAATTCACCATGCATGTGATAGACCGCATGCATGTGTTTATTCCAATGTAATAATAAAGAATGGAACCAGGTCTAGCGTAATCCGCATAGACAGGATATTCCAACAGAATAATAAAGAATGGAATAACAGAAGAATTCACCATACATGCGGTGCTTCACATAGACATGTTATTCCAACATAATAATAAAAAATAGAATAACAGAAGCTCTCTTCATGAATACGAAAGAAATAATACCCTTACCTTAGAAAGAAACTGGATACTGGAGTAGAGAGGTAGCAGACTTCTCTTCTTCTTTCTCTCTATAATTTCTCTCTATAATAATTGCTCTATAGCTTTAGTGAATTGGTGAGAAATGAAGGAAGAATGAAATTCTATTTATAGAAAAATATAGTTTCGATAATTGCACGTTTTTGGGCTCAAAATATTACAGTACAATACCTTCAACTTTTCTTTCATTTTTAATTTAGTCCTGCAAGTATTATCAAACTTGCACCACCTCCCCTAATAGTAAATAATGTGAATCAATAGTTCAATCATGTGAATCAATAGTTATAATCATGTGAAAATACGAATTACAGTATAGCACCTCCATCTATACCTCCATTTTTAACTTAGTCATGCAAGTATTATCAATCTTGCACCAACTCCCCTAATAGTACAAGAATGTGAATCAATAGTACACACATGTGAATAAATAGTTATAATCATGTGAATTAATAGCAATTAATTGCTCATTTATCCCAAGCATTACCCGATCGGGTCAAGATAACTTTCAGACATCAATTAATATCGAAATAAATGTCGATATCCACTAACACTAATAATTCCAAAGACAATGGAACTATCAATTTCATCTTTAATCCACACGAACTTATTCATCATTAATATTATAACTCACAATATTTAACAACCGTGTCGCTCCTGGAAAGAGGGGGCTTTCCGATAAGGATTTCTCCTTATCATGCGTGCAATTAGATGACCAAACCTCTCCTCGATGTAACTTCTAGCCATTGTAAATATTGCAATTTAATAATATGAATAACTTTGTCGCCTCAATTATTGATTTAATAATATATCATATAATGCGTATGATACTGTGACAATAATTGAATCAATAATATGAGAGATATGATGCAACAATTATTGCAAAGAATAATTGAGTATAATCGAGTGACTTCTCACGTAAGCATCAATAATCAATACCGTAATGCTACTATGCAACCACGCCAGACATCGCATTACTTTTACTAATGGGTAGTTCAGGTTTAACGGTAAAACTTCCGCTAGTTATTTTTATAAAAGATAATTATGTCGCTTTTTAATTACGACAATACTTAAAGTAGTGGGGTCCACTAATGATTGTGTCGCTGCATTTAATATTTCCCGTTAAAGCGAATATTCCCCGACCAATCGAATATTATATAACTACTTGCTTACTTTGTAAAATTTGTAAATATTACCCACAACTATAACATTATACCAAATTCACACCATAATATTTAAAAATATATTTCGAGAAAATTATTATTTATTCATAAAAGTTGGGGTCTTACACTTGTGGTGACACAACAAACTATATATAAATAAATAGGTAGACAACTCTTGTCAATTACATCTACTATGTAACTACTTGTATTTTGCCTCTTTGATCATAATGGTCAAGTGTGTGCACATCCGAACTAAAATGATTTAAGTTAAGTCCAACCTAGCACTCCATATATTCAAAAAAGAAAAATATTGTCCTTGTGGTGACACAACAAAACAATATTGTTCAATTTTCTTTATAAGCATCAAATTTGATAAAATTAACATCTCAAATAATTAAGATAAGCCTTGTGGTGACACAACAAACTTATAATAATTAATTGATACTCTATTATTTTTATCATGCTAGAAGGGGACATTCGATATTCCAAATATCTTTGAACGCTTAGGACTTAATATAAAAAAATTGAGGGGTTTGCATGTAATTAATTTGTCTCATCTTGTTTAGCGCGTGTGCACATATATATATAAAATACGCGTCATATTAATTAACATGCGAAGCATGTTTGCATAATATATATATATATATATATATATATATATATATATATATATATATATAAGCATGCACATATAGGATACTATATTCTACCCGGATTGATTATGAACTTTTATTCTAGTTTGGTTCACTAGAGCCACCAAGTGAACCAAAAGGTCAAATCCTAGGAGTGCAAGAATTAATATTTAAATATAACTATTACATTTAAACTCGGGCTCCATTACAAAAGGATCTTCAAGCGCTCCTTGCTCCTTGATCTCCAATTCTTCAAAATTAATTCTAACTATTCTTATTACAAAACTATTTAAAATAAATAGAAACCTTGATCAGCAATCAAGGGGAAGTACATAGGAGAGAGATAGAATTTACATTAAGAAAATTTAGAGAAGACGAGGTACGCAGACCCCACTTAATAAAACTCATACATTCATGCATTCAACTAAAATAAAATCCAATCACATTGGTCAATAGTCCATAATCAATCTCATTTATTATTATACACATCACTATATGCATCAATAAATAACATTCATCTCATGAATAATAAACATTCAATATATATATTGATATCATTTAATGGACAAATTTAGTTAGTATAAAAATCTAATTTTGAATCAAAATAAACTCCTTATTTTAATCCAAATTTAAATCAAAATAAACCTCTTTTATTTTAATTTATCCAATTTTAAATAAAATAAACTATTTTATTTTAATCAAAATAAACTCTTTTATTTTAATTAATTATGAAATCCAATTCCAAGTAAAAAAAACTTCTTTATTAAAGAAAACACGGATTTTCTTTCCTATTCACAAATAAACTCTTTTATTTTGAATAATATGAAATCTTATTCCATATGTAAATAAACTCTTTTATTTAAGGAAATTAGGATTCTCTTTCCTATTCACAAATAAACTCTTTTATTTTGAATAATATGAAAACTTATTTCATATCTAAATAAACTCCTTTATTTAAGGAAACATTGAATCCAATTTCAACTCCAACTAGTTATCATGGAATTCAATTCCAACTCTAATTAGTTAGCATGAAATCCAATTTTAAGATTAAAATAAACTTTTTATTTTAATATTAAAATAAAATTTTTGTTTTAAGATTAAAATAAATTTTATTTTAATAATAAAATTATTAAGAATATTATATTATATAATACTAGCCGATTATATATATATATATATATATATATATATATATATATATATATCATATGATGTTACTGTATAATTATACTAATCACGTGGATATTTATATAACATAAACTTATTAAGCAAAGAAATCTGATTCATTTATATATATATATATATATATATATATATATATATATATATATTAACTAACATGTTTCATTATCACGTGAATAAGGAATCAGGATATCACGCTTAATAAGTTTATAATATAAATAGTAACCGTATAAAAACTGCATACTGATTCACGTGAATTAATTTACGAATATTTTTTTTCTTCGTTTTTTTTAATAAATTTTATACAATAAAATTATGTCTAATTAAATTGTTCTAAACACATATCAAATTAAAATAATTAATAATTTACATAAAGGTTTGGCTCTGATGCCACGGTTAGGTTTGTAATATTCATGAACGCAATTAAATTGCACAAATTAAGCGAAAACGTGAAAAATCAGAGTTTTAAAATTTTACAAACCATATACCCGGATCATCCTTTATGCACAATTATTAATTAAACGAAAAGATAAAGAATAAGAATCATACCCTTGAAGATTCGAGTTTCCTCAGGTACAAGTTTACCTCCAATCCTTTTCGCGTTCAACTTGAATCCACCGGGTTTTGTTTCTTCCTTTGATCAACGTTAGTCACCCAAGTGTTTGCCCTCTAGAGGTGATCCACCAAGAAAGAAGAATGATTCAAGAAGATGAGTGGTTGGTGATTGACACGTAATTCATACATTTAATTATCCCTAATTTTGTCCTTTTAATTATTAGTTTATTAAATTAATATATTTTATTTTATTTTGTAGGATTTAATATTTGTTGCAATAAAGTCAAAATCTTGGTGATCAAGCGATATTTAATGCTCTTATTCATATAAGGAATGTCCAAGAAAAATCCTACAAGGAGAAGAAAAGAGGTGGAACAATCTTAGTGTGCAAGTCAAATCCAACGAGAGAAAGAAAAGTCTATCTAGAAGATCTTTTTGAGAAGTTGATTGCTACTAGGAAGTTGAATCCTACATGGAAAGGGAACCAAAGTGTCCAAGTTTAATGAATCTAAATTAGGGTTCAAAATTATTTTCCCTATAAATAGGCCTCTTGTTTTAGAGAGAAATGCACCACTTGTTATTTTTTTTTTCTCAGTTTTTCACTAGTCTAGGAAGGAGTAAGATATTTAGAGTTTATCCTTTCTCTTATTCCAATCAGTTGTGGTACTACTTTCAGGGAGTATTTGTCACTTTCTTTTATTTATATAATAGAAATTCTCTTTTTAATTATTGTTCTTATTTCATGCAAATAGTAGTACTAATATTATTTGTTTTTGTTTTTAATTTCATGGCTAACTAAATTTCTAATACCTAGGATTATGATGAAACTAAATATTTCATAAAAATATTTTGTTTCCGTTCCAAAATTAATGCCTAATTATTCTCACCTTCATATTTTCCTCCTCATAAATTGCATATGATTTTTTATTGATTGCGAGGTTTTGATAAGTTATAGTTAATCTGTGAATTTTTCATAACTTATGCTTGCCCATATTAATTATATGAATCATTATTTTTAAAGGGAAGGGGAAATAATTTGGGAATTGATTTAGAAAATAAGAAATTATTTATTAAGTTAATATTTGGTGGATTCTAATTCCTAGGTATCTTTTCTCATTAATAATTTCGTCATAGTTTGCATAATTTAGTTAAAAAATATTCTCCACCATTTTTGTTTCTAATTTGCCTAAAATATTAATTAAGGATATATTAAAGAATTAATCTAGTCTCTGTGGGTTCGACCTGTACTTGCCAGTTCTTCAATTCAACACTGTACACTTGCAGTTACATATTTTATCACATCAGTTGGCTAAACCCTAGTTTTTTCTATCTCGCGTACTCTCCAAACTATTGGAATTACGTATATTGTGAAAAAATCAACAACCACCCTCACTCATAATAAGACTCCTCTTATAAATAGATGTGGGCAACTCTCCTTAACAATTAAGAAATTTGGTTTTATTTTAATCAATTAAAATTCTTTAATTAATTAGCCTCCTAATCTTATTAGGAATAAATGTGAGTACTAATATTAAATTAATTTCCAACTCTTTAAAAATTAAAATAATAATAATTGTAATAATATTAATAAGACTCCTCTTATTAATTTATATATTTAATATTTCTAAAATATTAAATAATAAATATTAAGTTATTTAATTTATTCTATCACCATAGATTAAATTAAATATACTTAACATATTATTACAGTTATGCCATTAACTTCTTAAATAATTATTCTTCCTTTTATGGTGTGACCCTTTAGGTTCTCCATATTAAATCGGTTGTTTATAAATCAACTAGAACAATTCTAATTTTATTTAAATAAATAAATTAAATTATTAATTTATTTAAATAAATAATATTTATTCTACTGATAGGGATAAGTCTCCTAAATGATCAACGACTTTCCAAATAATATAGATTTCAACATTAATCATAAAAGAACCTTTGAGTAAATAGTTACCGTACAATTTAATCCTTCCACCATACAATGTCTCAATTAAATATAAGACATGGAATTACTGCCAAGTCTTATTTTATTTAATTATATGTATTTTGACTCTTAAATGCACAACACCAAATAATGCAAATTAGAAACTCCTTTCTAATTTCATTCTGCCTTGGCCAAGGACTACTGGGTTGTCATTTATCGAATCACATAGGACATTTCTCTTCTTTTAGTAGAAGTGGTAGATTCTTTATTGATCATACATTATCTCCATGTACAACTTATTATACCCAAGCATACCCTTTGATATACCCTAAGGGTCTTAAAGAATAAGTCAAAGTATAACTCATCATACACAAGATACTATGATGATCTCAAGTCCAAGGATCACTTGTACAACTATCACTACAGGAATTTCTATTGACACGCAAGTAAAACTCCATTAGGTATTCCTTAGCGAGCCAATGCTCAATTGAACTTATTCTCTAATAAGCACCTACATACTTACTTTAGTGTCTGCACACAAATGATCATGAGATCAATCATCCTCATCCAATGAGCAAGCAACGTATGTACCAATCTATCCGGATTCACTAATCCCCAATTTAGTAATCCAACGATTGGGAACTATTTTAGTTTTAAGCTTTCTATGAATTTAGATCTCATTAGAATGATCATCATTATTCTAAAAGTATTGTTTAAAACTATGGGTTTATCACATATTATAAAACAACATCATGTAGATAATTAAAAACCTTTAATAAATTAATACTTTTTATTAATAAATGAATTAGATTGTTACAAAGTATATGCTTTATCATAAGAAATGATAGGCTTGTGTGCATGCTACTTTCACAACAGATATTAATAAAATAATGAGTATTCAACATCGCATTCATATATTTATGCAGACATAATCAACCATTCATGCATAATTAAAAACAGATAATCATAGTCTTAAAAAATATTACAACCCAAAATAATTAGACAACAGTCTTAAGTCTTAAGAAACTTCTTAAAGCAGTTATGTCAATACTTTCATTCAGTTTCGCCTAAGTTAAACTTACGTGCTTTTGAAATATACCTTCCTTTATCTTCGTGCTTCCTCTGTTTCTGCTTTGTTTGCTCTATTTCTGGTTTATCCCTTGTGTCGGCTATTGTTTCCTTAGATATGCCTCCTCTCCATGTGAAGTTGCTACTCTGGCATGCCTTTTCTTTGACTTGCCTTTTTTTTGACTTGCCTTTTTCTCCCCCTTTTGTTTTCATCAGTTGGGAAGAGGCATGGTCTGATAGAGTGATGAACTCCTTTGATCATCGTTGAGCGTAACACTCAGTTAAAGAATTTTGGCATTTAGAATGTCGATAAAATTTATGCTCTCATCAGAAATATTCTGAGCAATGGGTCGTTGGGCTTCCAAGGAGTAATGACCAACTGACATATCATTGTAGAGGGATACTAGTGAAGTATACTCAGAAGGATGACCTACAGTCACTGGCATTTAGGGTTGAGGATTTGAAGCAGTGATATGAGAGGACATATGATTGAACACGATAGACAAATTTTGTTCAGATGGTGTCAACATGTTAGGAGAAGAGAAATTGATTGAAGTTGGGATTAGTGTATAAAAAATTTGATGGAATCATGAATCATATTGTTTTGAGATCTTATGATAGAAGATTGAATTGACATCTTCGAAGAGTTGGTTATGCTCTCAAAAATTGAGATGAGGTTTTGGATGTAACCAATAGTGTTTGATCTTAGTGATGGTTGAGGCAAGATTTCAAGGTTTAAGTTTGTAAACACTTGTTTAACATTAGCAAGATGTCAATTGATGATTGTATTTGTGGATTCATCTTGAGAGGAGATGACTAAAACAGATGAGTAGAAATTCAAAAGCTAGATATAAAGGTTATACGATGATAACAATAGTTATGATACCAGGGCTTATAAAAAATCAGCAGAGTTGCAAGTCTAAATTCATGTGGAAAAACTTGTGAAACCAGATAGATTTTTGGAAAGCTAGAGAACCACAAACTGATATAGTTCATTTCGTGAGATATCAAGCCTTTTGTTCTTGATAGAAGAAACATCTGTATGAATTTGATGAAGATTTTCTAAGACTTAATCGTGTGAGATTTCATTTCAATATTGTCTTCAGGTGTCCTATGAGTAGACACCCGGATAACCTTCATTATTCCTCTTTCTTCTCCTTTTTCTGCTTCTGCTGAATCTTTGAGGATAAAAGTTTCTTTCTTTTTGTCTACTTGTTCACATACTTTCTGTTTCTTGGGGCTTTGATTGTTAACATGCATTGGGGCTTTCATTGTTAAAATTTTCAAATTATCGTTTCGAGGATTCATCTACTTTTCGTTTACCTTTGACCTAGTAATTTCCCATTGTAGAGAATCTGGGATAGAAGGGAGACTGGTTGGATTTTTATTTAGAAGGTTTTTTGAAGATGTTTTAGGGTTTGAAAGATCAAAGAGTTGAAGGCGTGTGATGAACAATGGCTATGAGTAGTTGAAGAGCTTTTGAATATGTTGAAAGAAGGGTACACGATTGGAAAAGGCAATAGTTAGAATTTAACATGACTCCTGGAGTAGTTCCCTCCAATTCGATACATTTGAGCACATGCCATAATTTAACTATATTTTTCTTCAAACTCTAAAACTTTACATCTGACAAAAATGTCATTCTTCATTATTCACTCTCCTGCTTAGCGCGTGAGCACTATGTCCCTTTTTACTTGACCATTATTAACTCCATTGGTCAAGGGTTGACTTGATGTTATAACTTTCACTCTATGATTCCAATCAGTTTAACAATTATTTCTCTTACCTTTTCCTTCACGCATCCAAATTCTTAATAGATTGAGAAACAGAGCATTTGTTTGAACATCTCCCCCTCAATTAATGCAACCGGTTACTCAAAGACATGAGTGTCTTCTTCAAGTCCAAGATTGGTGAATGATAGACTCTATAACATTTGTTGGCATGCCCGACTCATTGAGTAAGGAGTAGTTCTTCTTCTTATCATTGCTCTTTCTGCTTCACTTGGCTTCCCTTGATTCTACTACATGTTCCTCTAGTTCTGCTTGCTTCCCCGCAGTGATAGTTGTATCAGTCTTAACATCTTCTTCCTTCTTTTCTTCACAAATCATCTTGCGACCATCTTCTTCTTTAGAACATAACTTGACTGTTTTAGGGTCAAAAGTTTGATGCCAGATAGGCAGCTAAGCCTTAAGCTTGGTTTTTCTCCTCTTCTCCTTTTACTATTGAGAGAGAGTAATTGATTCATATTTGTTAGTCATTTAGTCATCAAATATCATACATTAGATTTCCTTGCTCCACCTTCCTTTATAAAGAGAAGAAGTATTCATAATATGGATTGAGAATTCTTATAATCTTCTCGACTGGCATTGAGATCATCAGGTCTAGCTTTTTAGCTTTAGCTTCTGCAGTTGTACTGTTGATTTGATCTTCAATCTGAGATATAAGCATTTCTCTTGTGACATTACCTGATCTTGCAAGCTACTTCGATCATTCTCATAGATGCTAATATGAGTTGAGAGTTTATATGATCAAAAATCCTTTGACACTTATTTTACTGAACATGGAGCTTCATTGAATATTCATGAGATTCCTTCATCTCCACATTTAAATGCGTGTTTCTTTACTGAGTATTAATGACTGATGATCTAGAGATAATGTCTTCAAAAGCTGTTTGAATAATCTTTGGATTTGGCAATTTGTATGAGCTCTTTATCAACAGATATAAGCTTCAAGCATCAACTTGCGAAATCTTTGATAGAGGCAGATAATACTCGTACCTGCAAGTTAAATTAGTTTCTATTCTTGGTACCCTTGGATGTTTTGGGTCCTGCTAGGTTATTTTATATGAATATCCAAGTCTTACAGACATTTAGATCTTCATATGAAATCACATTAATATTGAAATGTAAAGCCTATATGTACATATGATGATTAAATCAGATAATATGCTATATGAGTGTGTGTGTGTGTGTGTGTGTGTGTGTATGAATATCATTTAACATATAACATGAGTGGATGATAGACTTTTCTTTATGGTTGATGTTCCTTCTATTTTCACTATGATCTGTGATTTTGAACTTCCATAGAGTAATGATTAACTCTACTGGTAGCACTTGGTTGGTTCGTTGAGTTGATCTGGTTCTACGACTCTTCAAGGTACAACTTATAGTTTTGGCTACACTCTACGATTTATCAAAAGCTTATATCATTATGTGATAGCTAGGTCTATGACTTGTTGAACTTAGCAGCAAAAGTTGAACAACCTAAAGTACTTAAATCAAACAACCCTTTCTGAATTTTAGAATAATAACATCTCTAATTAACAGTGAAGATAATTATTATCACTAATTTTCATCAGGAGTTCCATATTTGAAGTAGAAAAAAAACTTCAAACTTCACAGCTAACTTTGATAGAATAAGTCTCTGTCAAGAGATCGGTCAAGTTCATATGATAAATAATGAATTCATATAGAGATTTTCATTTCTCATCACAAAGACAAGGATAGATTTTCTTCGTGCATGTACTTCAGATATCTTATTCGAAGTTTTATTTTCAACTTCAAACTTGGATAGAGACGTAATGCTTCACAGAGTACATTAGAGTTCTTCCTGCACTTTTTCTCTTTCCTTTTGAAGTAGAAATTGTGTCTTCAATAAGATATTGGAGAATTTTAAAATTAATGGAACACATACAAAACAATATAGAAAATAACTCTTAAAACATCAATGCAAATACTTAAAAGAGTAATGTCATATACCTCACTGATGCCAATCTCTTGATAGTCAGTGGTTCAGCTTGAGCCATTAATTTGGTTGTTTAGTTAGATTATCTAGTCTTGAACTTCGCCAACAGTCATTACTTATAGCACCTCCAGAATAATCATCTTGCTTTATCAGATAGACGTTTAAAGTTTAGAATATCTAGCATATCCCTTGCTTTTAAAATAGAGGAAGACATTTTGGCATCCCATATTCCTTCCATGGCCTGTGAGAACCTCAAGGTTCAGATCTTTGTAGACATGAGTCTTTCCACTTTAACTAGGTCAGTTGAGAAGCATATTAAGTTCTTCATTCATCAGATTAAGTTCTTCATTCATCATCCAGGGAACAAGAATGACACTACAAGAAATCACACATTTTATGACGAATTTTTTGCCACACACAAATTTTTGCCATAATTTGTTAATTAATAATTACAAAATTCATAATCGTCACTAAAACTTTTGTTTTTGTGACGACCTTTAATTTTATTACTATTAACCATTTATATCATCACTAATTTACACATTTGATGATGATTAACAAAATTTTGTCACAAGTTATTTTGGAGGTAGAATTTTGTACCAAAATTTTGGAGGGAAACCTTTTAGTGGCATTTTGTAATAGTTGATGACAGTATTTATTGTTACACAATATTTCTTTCGATGACAACATAATAGTTTGTCATTAATTATTTGTAAAATTTAGTGACAATGTGCTTTCGTCACTAATGTTCACATTTAGTGACGCCAAATACAAATTCATCACAATTTTATTTGGAGGCAAAAATTTTATAAAAAATTTTGGAGGGAAATTTTTTAAAGACGAAAAAATAATAATTTATGACAATTTTTATTGTCATAAATACTAATTTTATATGACGAGATAATAGTTTCACTAATTAGATGAGTGAATAAATGACAAAAATGGTTCGTCACAAATTCTTATATTTAACAACAAAGTACGTAATATCGTCACAATTTTATTTGGAGGCAAAAAATTTCTGAAAAATTTTGGAGGGAAATTTTTTAAAGACAAAAAAAATAATAATTTATGACAATTTGTATTGTCATAAATACCAATTTTATATGACGAGATAATAGTGCATCACTAATTAGATGCGTGGATAAGTGACAAAAATGGTTCGTCATAAATTCTTATATTTAGTGACAAAGTATGTAATATCGTCACAATTTGATTTGGAGGCTAAAAATTTCAAAAAATTTTGGAGGCAACTTTTGTAAAGACGAAAAATTAATAAATTATGTCAATTTTTATTGTCATAAATACTAATTTTATATGACGAGATAATAATGCGTCACTAATTAGATGAGTGGATAAGTAACAACATTGGTTCGTCATAAATCCTTATATTTAGTGACAAAGTATGCAATGACGTCACATTTTTATATGGAGACAAAAAATTTCCCAAACAAACTTGTATCCAAGCGACGTCACCGGTCTTTCTTTTATCATTGGCAGCCTCCATTGAGTCAAGAACCTCCATTATCAATTTTCAATAATCCCAATTTGAATGTAGAAATTATTTGACATTTTAGGTATGTTTCTAGATTTTGATTTGAATTGATTAGTAGTTGTTCTAATTGAACAACTACGATTTTGAAATAATTTCATGTCATTGTTGTTGATGGTTGCTATTGTTGTTGATGATCTTGTATAATTTTGATAATCTAAATCACTATTTGGTTTAAATCTTGTACAATTTTGATAATCTAAATCACAATTTTGATCTCGTAAATTATATTTTGTAAGGGATTTATTTTATTTAGTGAAAGATGACTTCTCTCACAATAAATCTTTTGCAACAACTAAATTTATTTTAACGAGTGGAGAGTTTCCTTTAATAATTGCATGTTGCGAATGTTTTTTGAATTTATTTAGAGAAAAATTCATTTGCGGAGTATTTGATTCTACGAGGGAGTATTTGAAACCAATCTCATCGTCCTTCAATGGGGATTATGCAGTTATTGAGGTAGTATATATCAGTCTCTTCACGTTTTGTGATCTAAGGCAAATATCTATAAAAATATTTCTTACCCCGGCAATGGTTGCTTCAACTGTCGTCCGCTAGTATTACAAGCAGAATGTTTAAAAAAGTGGGCCAGCCTTCGTTAACTTTGGAGACTTGAGGGTATAATCGTCCGATTTGTTTGTTTAGCCTGTCCGCTAGTATTACTAGCTTATGTCGTATCCTCATTTTTTATTTTAGTCATTGATCAGTGGAACAGACGCTTAGGATGTTATTTGTCCATTTTTGATTCATAGCAAATACATGATATGGATCATTTTCCATAAATATATATTTATTTATTAATCCACTGCAAGAAACTAGGAATGTAGTGAAGCAAAATTTGTGAAGGAATTCATTCATTCACTTGATGAGTATTCTAGTGAGGGAACAATGAAGGAACAAAAATTAGTGACAATATAGTTATTCTAAAAGAAACATTTTTCACCTCTTTTTTTCGCAGAATTAAGATGATACGAAGGATGTTTGGCGACAATCTTTGATGAAAATTTGCAAAGAAAAATAGTATTAATGAAGGAATTATTAATTGTTATATATTATTATTGAGAGATTTTTTATGAGAGATAAAATTGCTCACTATTTTGTTAAAATAAGTTTGTTAGAATTAATTATAGTGAATATAAATTGTATTATAATATATAAATACATTAAATTTTTTTAATAGTAAATTTAATTTTAATAAAACTTTTAAGTGGCTTACAATATCAATTATTTCTTTTAATAAACTATAAATTAAATAACATTACACTAAATTTTAAAATTTTATACATTGATCATAACATAAAGAAAATGAAAAAAAAAAGAAGATGGTGGCAATCTTTTGTGAAATAAAGCACAAATACAAATAAAAAATACACATATGTTCTACAAAAAGAGTCAAGTTTTGGTTTATTCTTTAATTTATAATATACTACAATTCAAATTTTAATGTAATTATATTTTAATAGAAATTTTAGTTTTACTAATAATGTTTAAGTAATTTAAAATATTATTTGTATTAATTAAAATATTAAGTTACAATAATTTAAATTTTAAAATAATGTTAATTGACAATTGTGGGCAAGGAAATTGTACCTTGCTAGGGTTAGGGTTCCGTGTTGGCTGAGGAGGAGAGAAATCCAAGAAAAGTACAGAATTGATTGATTGATTGAATAGAGGAGAAGAACAGGTGAGCGATTATTCCAACGACACGTGGCAGAACTCTTAGAATCCGAGAACCTTGTTAGGGTAGCAAGGATTCAGAGAGCCTTCTTGAGTCTTCGGGTTGAGAGAGAATCTCCAAATCTCTTCGTCTTCCAAAAGGTCCAAGCGTCAAAAATGAGGTCCAAAAAGAGAGCCCCCTCCCTGATGGAATGGAAGGGGTATTTATAGGGTTTTCTGGAGAGTGGTCATGTGTTAGGCACATGACTTCGGGGAAATTCCAGATTTACCCTTAGTCATCAGAGTAATGCCCATATTGTCCTGCCCTTCTAGCCACGAATCCAATCCCTCAATCAATTCCCAAAACGAGCCGCCTCCACGAGCCTTCTGTCTCGGAACACGTGGAGGCTTCTCTCGGGTCCAGCCTCTTTATTTTCGGCTTTTCCGTCTTCATTTAATTAGGTCATGTAAACCCTAATTTGTACATTTAATTCGGTTGTGGAATCCTAATTGTGCATTTAATTCAATTAGGGCATGTGAACCGTAATTTGCACTTGGCCCCACAACAATAAACAAAATTATAATAATTATTACTCTTTTGGTGGAACAGACTATAAATGTTAAAATATTACTTTTTTATTCTACAAAAGAATTATATTTAAGTTTGTTATAATTAATTTATAATATCCTAAAATTTAAATTTAGATTTATCTTTAAGTTTTTAAAATAATAATTTTACATATAATATTACTTCTAAAAGATATTTTTTAAAGGTTATCAAACTCTGTTTTTGGAGTCCCTAATTTAGCATCTAGTTGTATGGCGTGGTCTGGAGAAAGAGAGACCAAATTTAGGATCGAGATCAATTTGGGTTTCTCCTCTCTTTCTCGGCCAAAATTCACATTTCAATCGATCTCATCGCATAGTTTCGCTTGCCCTTATGTCCTCCATCACAGGTACATATCCATCTTCTCTCCTTTCTTTTCTCTCCTATATCTCCTACATGTATCATCTGAAATTGATTTTTATTTTCTAGGATACTTTTTCTTCTTCTGCTCTCTTTCAATTCAATAAGAAATCTAATCTGAATTTATTTATTTGTAATATATGCACTTTGTTCATCCATTTGTGCTTAATCAAATCTGATTTTGGTTATATGTGGTAATTTTGGTGCTCAATCAATTTTGATTTTGGATATATGTGCACCACGTGTTTGATATTTTGTCCATCTGTTGCAAAAATATTAAATCCTTATTTTTACAGTCCAATATGATTGTATACATATGTAAAAAGTTTTATTTTTATCCATTTAAATTGTAACTGATTTAGGTTTGGTCATAGTTAAATGAATTGGCACAAGGTATCTGAAATTATCAGAACCCACAAAAGACCTCTTCAATAATCTAGCGCAAGATAACCATGAATTAACAAATGCTAACAGAAATCAGCACAGCTTGGTCAGGTTATATGAAGAAGACAGAGATAGTGCAGACAAATGCTCCATTCATTGCAATAGTGCCTTGAGATACATTGTTGTGTCCACATTTGTAATAACTCAAGTTAGCGAATAGTTGGTGATCTAACACGGTATCAGTAGTCTAGTTTAGTAGGTCTTGAGTCAAGGCTTACCATTTGATGCTTGTGTTTCCCATTCATATGGGTTGAGCAAGATTGAAGAAAGCAAACAAGAAAACAAACTCCTACAAACCTCCATAATCATCATACTTCATCCTCTCCACCAAAACATTCATATTTTCTAGAGAGACAAAGAAATGGGTGGAGTGATTTTACTTGATTTAAGCTGCGGGAGTGTTCAAGGAGAAAGGAAATCAATTCTAGCAGGTCCTAGCACATCATTTAACATCTTAGAGGAAGGAAATCCAAGAAGTAAGCTCTTGAAACCCTAACCTTCCATATTAGCTCTTAAACTCTTCATATCTTGTTAGATGTTATTTTGAGCTTTATGAGTTGTGAAACATCCTAAGAGTGATGAAATTAGAGATATGGAGCTAGTATGTGGTGTGTGGAGTTATAAGGAGAAAAAACATGGGTGAATACCGAACTAAATGGCTATAAAATCAGCCCACAATTTTGACGCACCCATTATGTTCGATTAAATTACTAAAAGAGCAATTTTGCCTAAAAACCCATAGTTAGGCGAAGCTAAGACTTGAGATTCCTGAGTCTTTTGTAGAAGGAGAACTGCTTCCTTATGCTTTTTGGCAGCCTGAAAATGAATTTGATCCCTTTCATTGATACTTTGGATCATTTTCTTGATAATTTCTCTAAGCTACTTTGTAAGTTCAGTACTCATGTTGCTGGGGAGGGTGTTGGCAACATCGATCAAATGAGTCAACTTTAGATGAACAAGGTCTGAGTGAACTTCAAGATCTTCTTGAATGTCCTTAGTCACCTTCTGAGATGTTGTAGACAATTCAGTTTTGGTGGGAAGATCTGATATAAGCTCAAAGAGTTGCTGATTATTTGGAGGAGAGGGTCTAGTATATTGATCTCGCAAATTGTAGAGAGCAAGATCAAGATTAAAATATTTATGGGTTGATGAGGAAGAAATTTTTGATGGAGGAGCAGGTGTGTGAGGTTGAGTCTCAAGAGGAGGTGACTCTACGATTTGAGCAGGTGACTCTACGATTGGATTAGGATCAGTAATCGTAGAGTGATAGACGGTAGGAGATTGGATCAATACAAGATTAGGCGCATTTGGTTCATCGCCATGTAATGTTGGGATTCTGTAATTGGAAATTGATTTAGTGGATGTAGTATCACTTCCAACCATCTTGGTAATTCATAGAATTGGATGAAGGTTGATGGTGGACAGTGACTAACCCTGAAAGAGATGGGAATAGATTGTACCTCACGCCTATTATCTGAAGAGGGACCATTAGTAATCAGCTTTCGGGCAAAAATGAGGTTGTCTGGGAATCCATGAGCTAGAACAGAGATTGATGGATAGGTTTTGAAGGTCTAGAACATGTGATCCCAGGAGTTGAGGATTTGGGCTCTATGAAAGGGAATCATAGGTAGATATGAGAACAGTTGATTGTAGTTGGCTCTCCTATATCCATCCCAGCTCACTACAATAATCTCAACTTCGTCATCCTCTTCTTCTTAGTTGTCTTCATTTGAAGTTTTCACTACATCAATCATCTCCACTTCTCTTCTTTACTCTTTTGTTCTCTCATCCTCTATAGCTTCAATCCTTTCTATTTCTACAGTTTCTGAAGCTAGGATCTCTTGAGGGACTGAGGAAGGTTCATGATGATCTCTTGGCAATTCTTCCTCAGCTGTAGCCTTCTTTGACATAGGGACTTCGCGAGGCTCCCCCTCAAGTCGATCATCCATTTGAACTTCAAGCAGCTCCCTCTCAGCCCGAGTTGTATTCTCATTACTTGCTACGAGTAGTTCTTTCTCAACAACTATTTTTCTGTCTTCCTCCTTTAACACTCCTTCATTAACAAGAATGTATTTCTTGACAAGTTTTCTCTTTGCCTTCTTAGGCTGAGCCACAACCTTAGTACTTTCTTCATCTTCAGCTCTGAAAGTTTGATTAGGCTGAGAGGCTGTTGCAGCATCCTCTTCTGGAGTGGTGTCAAGTCTGGACTCTAAGATCGGTAGTAACTTTACAATCGAAGAGAAAGAAGATTTCTTGGACTTATGGCTGCGTTTTCCCTTAAGCAGCTGAGAGATGGTAGCTCTATCTTCTTCTTCTTCTTCTTCTTCTTCTTCTTCTTCAGACTGTTGTTCCTTCCCTTTCATTTTCTTCAGAGTTTCAGTGCCTGAACTCTCTTGAGGTGCATCAGTGGTTGAACCTTGAGTCTTCTCTGTTGTCCGAGCCTTCATTTTCCTCTTTCCCTTGCTTTTTCTGATCAAAGCGATGGGTTCTCCCTTAATGATTTCTTCTTCTTCATCAGTTTCCTTCACAACTGACATATTTCTTGGTAGCCCAGACTCCTTTGCTTCACCAGTCCTTCCACTGGATTCCGACATCATTCTGACATTTTCTACTGGATTTCTTTTCCAGTTTTGAAACAGCTGATGGGTCATCTTTCTGTTGGGATAGATAGATTCTCCTTCATTATCCCAAATTTTGTCACCTAGTGCTGATTACAGAATTATGCTTATGAACCGCCCATAAAGCATTTTTCCAGAGCTATTTAATTTCTTTGAACTAAGTATCCACTTCCCAATCCAATAGATGAGTAGGGCCCCATAGTTGAGTTGAATCCCAAAGCAGATTGCTGTCATAAGCTTCTGTTAAACTTCATTCACAGAGTCATGGCCAGAGCTTTTACAGCATATGCACTTCCCAACAATTTTAGCCAAAAACTCATACTTTTGGAAAACTCTTTCTTCTTATATCCCTTGACGGTCTGAAACTTTTTGTGATGCATCTTTTTTAATCCTTCATGAAAGTCGATGACCTACATAGATAGAAGTCCCTTTGACTTGAAACCTAGGGCTAGGTTTATATCTTCAGTTTTGAGTTTAATTTGTACTCCCTTGACCCTTGTGGTGATGATGTCGTTCTCAAAGACTCCATTGCTGTAGAACTCCTTCACCAGCTTCGAGTAGATCTATGTGTTGGTGCCCAGAGCTTCTTCAAGACCAACTTTCTTCAACAGAGATAAAATTTTATGAAATTGAGGGTCAGTTGTCTTGAACTCATCGAAGTAGAGTCGGTAACAAGTGATAATGTTTGAAGGTGCCATTGATTTCCTTACACTGAGGTTGGTTGAGCGTTTCTGAAAGCTAGGGTTTCTGCTGGTAGAGAGAGATATTAACTTTTGAACTACTGGGGTAAATTTTCAAAAAGTGTTTTTCAAATTATACTTGTAACTTCCCTCCACTCAATCTGCATAGTAGGGCATGTGTCGAGTTCTGCTTGGCTCTATAATTTTTAATGATATGGAAAATACTGATCTGCCCTTAGCTTCCCCTGAGCTAGTGTATCCTTTGGGAGGACTACGATCGTCGAGGTTGTACTACGATCGTTGAGGTTGCACTACGATCGTCGAGTTCACTTCTGAATCTGCTCTACGAATGTTGTTTGCTCTGGTCCTTATGATGCACTTTGACTTAGCATTCCTTCTAGGTTAAGGTAGCTCAGGAAGGGCCAACATCTTAGAATGAATTAAGTGTCAGGTTTGTCCCTGAAGCGCTCATCAGAGGGATTACTTGGATTTGTTGGAAATGTTGTCATCACAGGATGCTTCTTTGTCATGTCGAGGCAACTCTACGATTATGATCCTTCTTCAGTCATCTCTACGATTTTGAACATAGCCTTTTATATCTGCATGGTTAGCATAAACTAGAGCACAAAATTTATGGTTGTAGATTTAGCATGCCTAACTTACTTATCAATTTATTAAATCTTGATTCATCTAGAGGCTTTGTAAAAACATCAGCAAGTTGATTTTCAGTAGGGATGTATTGTAAAGATATAGTTCCATTTTGAACATGATCCCTTATGAAATGATATCTTATTTCTATATGCTTAGTCCTAGAATGCATGACATGATTGTGTGTAATTTTTATGGCACTTGTATTACCACAATGAACATGTATATATTTGAAATCAAACCCATTATATGCTAGCTGATTTTTCATCCATTAGATTTGAGCATAGCAGCTGCCAGCAGCAATGTATTCAGCTTCTGTTGTTGAGGTTGATACTGATTTTTGCTTCTTTCTAAACCAGGACACAAGTCTATTTCCTAGCAACTAATAGGTGCTACTGGTACTTTTTCTATCGATCTTGCAGCCTTCAAAATCAGCATCTGCATATCCTGCTAATTCAAAGGAGGACTCCATGGGATACCAAATTCCCAAGTAAGGTGTGCCTTTGAGATACCTGAAAATCCTTCTTACAGCAGTTAAGTGTGATTCCTTAGGATTAGCTTGAAATCTAGCACATATGCATGTTGCAAACATTATGTCTAGTCTACTGACAGTTAGATATAGAAGAGAGCCTATCATACCTCTTTATTGAGTTATATCAATACTTTTACCTTTATCATCTTTGTCAAGCTTGGTTGCTGGAGCAATTGGTGTTTTCATGGGAGAGGCTGATTCCATGCCATACTTTTTAAGTAAGTCTTTAATGTACTTGGCTTGGTTTATGAAGATTCCTTCATCAGTCTGCTTTACTTGCAATCCAAGGAAGAAATTCAGTTCACACATCATGCTCATTTCGAACTTGCTCTGCATAAGCTTGACAAATCTCTTACACAATTTTTCATCGGTAAAGCCAAAGATAATGTTATCAACATATATTTGAACTAATAAGACTTTGTCTTTATGCTTCCTAAGAAATAATGTGGTATCTACTCTACCTCTAGTGAAACCATTTTCAATAAGAAAGTTAGTTAGTGTTTCATACCATGCTATAGGTGCTTGTTTAAGACCATATAAGGCTTTTGTCTAATCTATAGACATAATTAGAGAGAGTTGGATTGATGAAACCTGGAGGTTGCTCCACATATACTTCTTCTTGAAGTTCACCATTCAGGAATGCACTTTTGACATCCATTTGAAAGACTTTGAATTTCATGTGAGCAGCAAAGGCAAGGAATATCCTGATGGCTTCTAATCTGGCAACAGGTGCGAAGGTCTCGTCGTAGTCCATGCCTTCTTCTTGAGAGTAGCCTTTGGCCACTAGTCTTGCCTTATTCCTTGTTATTACTCCATAGGGTATAGGGTACGGAACAGTCGCTATAGGGTATCTATAGCGACGGTCGTCACGGAACCGTCGGTATAGAGGTTTTTTTTAAGAAAAAACCCTCCCAGTTTCTCCCAAATCATTTCAGTATGTCACTCTAATTTTTCCCCAAAATTATCTTCGTTTTCTCAAGTCATCTCCCTCCTTTCTAACACTTTCTCTCTCGTTACTCTTCCTCTACAGTGTGTTCTCCTCGCTAACCCAAATCATTTCAGTATGCTTGTTACTCGATCATCCACTCGTCATCTTCTACTCGGATTGGGCACACTTTTTCGAATCGCAAAACCCTAGAGTTGTCATGTGTTGTATGTTGGACAGATTTCAGTTCAACTAGGGGTTCTTCCATGTGGACATCGATTTTGACTAGGATGCTTCTGATTCAGAAGATCAAGGGAAACATTCTTCTTCTATAAGCAGACAGCCGAGTGAGGCCTCTTGTTATGCCACCGAGGATGAAGAAGAAGCCCGGATACAGTTGGGTCCCAAAATGAGTATCAAACAGCATCTTGAGAAAGATAAGGTTAATTACTTTGATTCTTGATATTTTATTTTTGGTTCAAATATATTTAACTTTTTTTTTTAGGGTTTCATATTGTTCAAGGATGACGAGAGCTTTAGGAGGTGGAAAGAACAGCTTCTTGGAAGTGTAGATGCAAGTGTTGTTGAAGGTATTTATTTATTGGAGTAGTTTTCTCATATATATATATATATATATATATATATATATATATGCTATTCATTGGAATTTTGGTCGGGTCATGGGTCGCAATGTAGATTTATTTGTACCAATCATCATTCTAGTTTATTGAATGGCAATTTGTGAGGCTAGCATTAGTTGTACCAAATAAAGATATCATATTTATTGATAAATACTCGCATATCCAATTCCGCTTTCACGATTTTTTCTTTTATCACACTTAGTCTCATCCATTGATTTATTGACTTCAATAGGGGAAGACTTGAATTTTGCCTATGATAGTATTTCAAAGATTTTCTACTAGGAGAGACAATCGGAGGCGCTTTTGGTGATGAAGAAGGTCTGAAATAAATAAGGTAAATGCTCATTCTTAACAATTTTTTTGTTTCTTTTGCTCGTGCAATGATAGGAGAGAATCTTTTTTTCCCTTTTTGAATGTTCTTGATAAGCCATTTTGATGCTTTTTAGCCGAGAGGTGATTATAGTCTTTTGGATTGCATATAATGAATTAATTTAATGATCAACTCTAATTACACCTGTGGCGGTGGCTGCGAGGTGCGTATCCCCTCATATGTGGCTACTCTGCTCATGAGTAGGACAAAATTTCAAAATGTATCGTATAGGGTAGACTCGAACTCCAAAATTTTATTTTCTCAGATTAAAACCATGTTAGTTAATCGATTTCCTTTCAAGCATATATTTTTTTAAAAAGTGATAAATAGAGTACCAAGATATCATCCGAGCATCTCCACTATACCAAAGACGTAACGCTTCTTGCACATGGAAATGGACATTAGACGAGAGTAGTCTACTAAAATTAGACCGACATAATGGGTAAACAAATTATGTGGAGTTACTTTTTTGTCAAAACATCATTGATCCAAAGTTTTCTACTGCATTTTAATGACTAACTGACAGAAAAAGTTACACTGATGGGTCTGATGTAATCCATCAATTATTTGTGTTGTTTCGGGGTAACCTACTGACCCTTACTTGTTGACCACGTATACTTGCGCGTTGTGCGTAATTAGATTTTACCCAACAAGCAAAATAGAAATACCTTCGGCTCGAATGAGACTTCGAAGCTTAGTCGAGGAAGAGAATCGACCAGTCACCTTGGAGGCCTTAGTTAACTTCTGAGACAAGGATAAAGAAAAGCTTGAACGATACCATGAAAGATTGCGACGACAATACAATACCGCGGTGGTACCACAACAAATTCTGGTGGGAGACCTGGTGCTCAAAACGGTAACTCAAGTCATGAGGGGGACCCCAACCACCAAATTTTACCCTAAATGGGAAGGCCCGTATTGGGTACGAAAGATCCCTGAAAGCGGGTATTGCAAGATATCTCGTGTGGATCAGATTTTATCTCAGGCCCATTAAACTTGAAGTGGGTAAAGAAATATTATACATGAGAAGAGCATCACAAAAAGTTATACTTTTAACTTTAAAAGTAATCGAGGCACCTGACTAACAGCCCTCAGATGTTACACTTTCAACTTCAAAAGTGATCGAGGCACCTGACTAACAGCCCTCGGAAGTTACACTTTCAACTTCAAAAGTGATCGAGGCACCTGACTAACAGCCCTCGGAAGTCACACTTTTAACTTCAAAAGTGACTGAGGCACCTGAGTATAAGCCCTAAACCCCGAAAGTTACACTTTATCTTTAAAATTGGCGAACGTTATGCTTTATTCGACAAAAGCAAGAAAGTTACACTTTATCTCTAAAAATGGTAAACGTTATGCTTTCTTCGACAAAAGCAAGAGTTACTATATGAAACGTTATGCTTTTCGTTAAAAGCAATTTGATTATCAATGAATTGACAAACTTTCACTTATACTTGAATGTTTTTTTAAAAAAAATTCTTTAAAAAAAAGTATAAATTCAAGTGTTGGTTTGTGGAAAATATATATACATGTTTTTGACAAAATTCATGTGTGCTTATAATACCTACTGTTGTCTTGAAATATTAATTTGAATAACTTGAGATTCATGTTAGAGTTTATGTCCTAAAGGCCAATTATTTGATATAATTGCTTAACGTTTTGATATTATATTTGATTGAATAAATGAATGATTTTATTATGATTTTATTTACTGCGTTATATAAATGTTAACATAATAAAAAATCCTTATAATAGTGATACAAATTATATAGTTTCAAGTATATGACTTGAACATGAGATTATATAATTATAATTAGTATCATTGTTCTTAAATATCCCTAGTCGAGTATCATTGTTGATGGGACAACAATGATGCATTGAGACTAGTATGTGGGATCGATGATGACCAAATCTCATTGGTCATAAATATATGAGATATTAAGTCAATGCATAGGTACATGTTAGAGAACGATGTACTGGGAAAGACCCACCATGAGAATTCTATATGGAGCATTATGGGAGTGTCATTAGCAATTCTCATAGTGACAATGATGTAATGGTCCTCCGACCTGAAATCACTATATTACTACACGGAATTTATGTACTTTGATATCATCAAATGTCACCTTTAATAGGATGGACTATAAAGGTGATTATTGGGTACATCATGAATCGTGTGAGGAATATGAGTGATCTAGATGGAATTTAACCTTCCTATATATTAGGGATGATATCCATAGGCCTCTTGATTGAGTAGGACTATGAAATGCATGGCCATGCTCAAATAGTGATTTGTTTCATATAGTCTACTCATTGATCAAGAAAACTTCGATTAAATTATGAAGAGTATGACACATTCCATGACTCGAGTTTAATCTAGGATATTAAGGTTAAAAGGATTAAATTACATTGAAACATTGATCACAAAAAAGGTTGCATCGAATCATCGCTCTTATTATTACTTGGGTAGCAGTGATGCATTACTAGATGCCGTTCACTGTTTATAATTTTATAATATGATTTTAAAATTATTGCCAACGTGATAATAACCTATAGGGTCACACACATAGAACGTAATTTAAAAGGGAATAAATTTAAATTTTAAGGATTTAAATATATTAATATGATTAATAGTATTTAAATCACGAATTTAAATTAAAAGAAAAATTTGTATATATGTATATTAATTAAGTAAGACTTAATTAAGTTATATATATATAAATTCGGATTTTATGAAATTAGGTTTTGATTAATTCCTTTTAACTACTATATATAGGATATATAGCAGCTACTTAGGGTTAATTCATAACTTGAAAACCCTAGCCGCTCTTAGAGAGAGACTAGAGAGAAAACATACAATTTCATAAAGGTTCCTTTGGTGGCTAGTACCGCAAGTCCCTCTTATTGCAGAATCGTTCGACGGTTCGTGCGGCGTTCGTGTGGATACCATAGAGACGTAGTTTCATGAGGAATTGCGTTAAGGATTCGAGCGCATCAATTTCAGATTCTCGTTTTTCATATTCGGTATAATCTCTAAACAACTGAGTTAATTATTTTTCGCATGGATCCTGTTTTTTGGTTTCAGAAATTGCTTTGAATTATTCTCTTTCCGCTGCGTTTTATGTGCCGAACCCCAACAATTCAATGATAAATATTGAGTTTTAAGGAATCATTCAAATTAAAAGCAATCAACAAGGTTAAAGAAACTACATTTTGATAAAGGAAATATGTGTAAATGAGTTTCTAAAACAGGGAATCAAAAAAAAACTAGTACAACAAGTTATGATTTAAAGGCCAAGACATATCAAACTGAAGTGGAGGCATAGCTAAATCTTCCAAGTCAGTAATGGCAGCATCTCGAATCTTAAGATTTGCAGCTTTCAGCTCCCTAACCTATTGGGTAGTTGACTCTAAGTCCCGTCACTGGCACTTTACATCCTGAAACTTGGCATCTAGATCCCGAAGCTGGTCCTCTAAATCTTGAGACAGGATCTTCAATTTGTTTACGGCTTCGTCAAGCTCAGAAAGCTTCACTGAAAAGGATTCATCTTAACACTTACATACAGCAACCTCCGAATGTAGTGCAACAAGATTAAAACTCAACTTAAGAAGATCCAGCCTAGTATGAAAAGGAGACATGTCAACACCCACAGCTGCAAGGTCGTCTACATCATTGCTAAACTGCTTGGTCCTCGGCTCGCAACGAATATAAAGAAAGAGTGTGCAACCTAAGAACAAGGCCTGCGAGCTAATCTAGGAAGAAGGTTTGGGAGGAAATCGCCTTAATAATCTGTCGGTCAAGTATCTGCGGGAACCAAGCTAGGAGACGCTCCAGACTTTCCCGACTAGAAGCTGATATCTGGAAACTCCTCCAAGAAATAAGATCCCCACTTGGATGAAAGGAAGCTCTGGCAGGAGCTACTTTAGACGCCACCATGGAATTTATCGAGACAAGAGATGGAGGAGCAGAAAGATGTTGTATGGCTGATGTATCCTTGAAGCCTTGGCCACCTGGAGGATAACCAAGGTCGCTATATGGCGAGTGTGAAACATCCGAATGAAGAACATCAAATAAGTGAGTGCCTCAACAGGCATAGGCAAATCTTTCATCTTCTCGCTCTAAAAACAAAATGTCAAATCACAATATATTATAAAAAAAGAAAGAAAGGAAATTCAAGAAAAATCATATGTTGACTAAAGAAAGATACTCACAATATAGTCAATGGAAAAAGAGTCGGGAGATGCCGAGAAAGGGGAATGTCATTCAACCCACCCAAACCAAATCGGTAGAATCCTTCTGGGGAGGATGAACATCACCAATAGTTTTAGAATGATTCCCCCTCGAGGAAGTAAGAGTCTCATCAACATCTTCAGGCCCATCATGTGGGGAAGTCATAACAAGGTTTGAAAAAATTGTTGTATCACCCACAACAAGACTTAGCTCACATCGGATAAAGTATCCTTAGCATCCAGGCTAACACAATCATCGCGAGGAGTAGATGACTCAATATCAACAAGGATAGGTTGGAGAGGCTCACGACTAGTGGAAGCCGCCACGGACGCCTCATTTGTAGTACCATACATAAACCCAAAAGGAACGTCGTCATCATCTTCATCGACCTCTGTAATCTTAAAAATCAACTAATTAATTAATTAATGAAATATGAAAGAAATAATACAAGGGATGAAAGAAAAATGAGAATAACACGACAAAATTACCAAATTTCTACGGCGCTTCTTAATCGGATCCTTGGCTGCCGGGATACTAGAATCAACATTATCAAGGGAGCGTTTTGCTAAGGGCTTTATAATAAGCCTGATAGGAGGATGACTTATTGGAACCACGACAGAAGCAATAGGAGGAGCTATCTCGGAATCAATAGTAGTAGTTGCTCTCATTTTAGAATAAGTAACTCTCATTTTCTCGGCATCAGAGGATCCCTGGGGAGGAGCTGGAGAAGACGCCCGAAACGGAACCCATAGTGGAAGACTCCTGGAAGTAGTGGGAGCCTGTGCGGGAAGAGTATATGGATCATCTCGAGGAGGAATATCTGTTAACTGAGGAAGAGACGACTTAGGCATCAAAAGGTCACGCTCAATCAACCGGCTACTGGCTGGCCAAAGTGCTGAACGAACATTGGTCTTTGGAGAGCATGGCAGCCGGCCCCATTGGAGACGTTTTAGAATAGAAACTGGCAATGAACAAATCAAGGTATCATCCTCCCATCTTTTAAGATTGACCTAACAGTAGTTACGTTCGCCAGTAGTATATCGCTCGCTCCGAGAATCATCTAGTATAACAAAAGGAAGGGATCTATAAGGATCACTTGGTAGCCTTGGAAATGCCCATGTAAAAGAGGGGGAGGTAGAGACGAAATTGAGAAGAGCAGCCTCATAATTCCCCCGACAGGTGTGACCGAAAGGGTGTTCCTGGTCAAATCCGAATTACCTCATGACCTATGAGGAGAATACAGTACAATGCCAAAACCATTATTCTCAATGAAATAGGGGAGCTCTGTGGACCGAAGGAAAACGAACCAAGACAACGCAGAACCACTCAAGTTGTTTCTGTTGAGGCTTAAGTAAGTACGAAATTTGCGCTTGTAAAAATGAGGTAGATGACCGCAACCCCCTGAAACAATAGTATAGGGACGAGTAGTGAAGCATGAATAATTATTAATTTTGAATTTCTTGAACATGCCAAAAGCTTCAGATTTTTCTTTCAAGAAATAAACCCAAGTCTTTCTACTAAAATCATCAATGAAGAGTAGAAAATACCGATTTTTATCGAACGAAGATGGCTTGATTGGTCCACAAACATCGGCATGAACAAGTTGAAGTGGCTTAATTGCTCTTAAAGTAGTTTCTCTCGGAAAACTCTTTCGGAATTGCTTACCAATAAGACACCATTCACAAAGTTGATTTGGTTGGTCTATAAACCAAGCAATCCATTCAACATCCCTTTTGAGCCAACAACTTCAAACCTCCAAAATTACATGTCCAAGCCTTTAAATGCCAAAGCCAAGAAGTATCTTTCACACAAGCTTTGAGACATTTAACAACATCACTTTGGATATCAAGCAAAAACATTCTATTCTTTGTCATAGGCACCTTAGCAATCACATTTTTTCGATCATCTTGAAGTAAGAGACTACGATTCTTCATGTGAACCTCGTAGTTCTTCTCCAAAAGTTGTCCTAAACTCAAAATATTACTCTTTATATTTGGAACATAATAGACATTACTTATAAATTGATGACCACCATTCTTTACACGAATTAAAATCATACCTTTTCCACACATATGATTGCTTGCCCCATTGTCAAGATACCATAAATCATTTTTATTTTTTATTTCCTCTTTGTAAGCTAGTAATAAAGTTACCTCATCTTCCTCATTCTCAACATAGTTCACCTTTTCTTCAATATTACTAGGCGCACTCCTACATTCTCGAGCATAGTGCCCATACTCTTGGCAATTATAACACCAAACTTTGGACTTATCTTGCCTTGAATAATTTCCTCTTTCACATCCCCTTGAGGATTGACTTCTTTCTTTATTGTTGGAGTTTTGGTTGCCTTGTCCGCCTCTTCCTCTTCCTCTTCCTCGGATTTGTCCACGTTCAGTCCGCGTCCTCTTCCTCGTTGACTTTTCTCACTATCATAATTCTTCTCTTTCACCGAGAGCTTGGTGGCTAGAACTTGCTCGATCGGCTCATCCTTCATCTTGTTAATTCTTTCTTCATGAGCTTGTAGAGAACCCATGAGTTGATCAACTGTCATAGTCTCTAAATTTTTGGACTCCTCAATGGCTACGATGACATAATCGAACTTTGGAAGCAACGAGCGAAGAATCTTCTCAATGACCCGGACTTCCTCCATTTTTTCTCCATATCGCTTCATTTGATTGGTTATGGCCAACACTCTCGAAAAGAAATCCGCAACAGATTCGGATTCTTGCATTCGTAAACCTTCAAATTCTCCTCGTAACAATTGAAGGCGCACTTTCTTAACTTTATCAACCCCTAGATTGGAGTTTTGTAATATCTCCCATGCTTGTTTGGCGGTGATTGCATTAGCAACTCTTTCAAATATGACTTCATCCAAACATTGATGGATGAGAGTGAGAGCTTGTTGATCCTTCTTCCGCATCTTTTGCAGATTCTCCTTTTAAGCGAGAGTCAACGTTGCTTCCTCACTAGGCTCGTCATAGCCTTTATCCACGATCTCCCACACATCTTGGGAACCAAGCAAAGCCTTCATACGAATGCACCAATTCTCATAATTTTCTTTTGTAAGGCGAGGGAATTGAAATGGAAAACTAGAATTAGCCATCTCCAGGATCACAAAATAAAAAGCTTTGATACCACTTTGTTGGAAGATTAGGAAGAGAATATATTTTAGGGAGGAAGTGAAATATAACTTTAGAGAATACTTAAGAATACTTTCATTTCACTTGATTAAAATAATTGAAGTACAAGCTATTTATAGGACTCATAGGACACTTCTAGAACCACATTAATAATTACTACATGACCACATTCATGTACATGAACCTAACACTTGAACACATTCATGAACATACATGTATCATGTACTTGGATATCACCAATTCATGTACTAATATTAATTATGATAATTCTTGAATAATCTAGAATACTCCAAATTAACATTGAATTAAGTTTAATTCTCAACAAAATGCAGTTAAAGGAGATGAAGAGGGTTCTGCCCTTCAAGCAATCAAGTTATGGAGCTCTATTTGCGATGAATAGATTGAACTTCAAGACTTTGAGGTTCCTGATAATGGCGACTGGTGCCCCTCATTCCTGTTTCATTGAGAAGGCTTTTAAAGAGAGAGAGAGGAAGGGAGTTTAAATTTTTGTGCTAAAAATATTTGTCAAGGGCACTTCAGGCCTGTCTTGCCTGCATTATATTTATTTTAATGTTATCCTATTAGTTACTCTGTGTTATTATCCTTCAACCTCTTATATCATACCTGTAGTTGCTCGAATTACGTTGGTGAAGCCTGAGAAGGCCAGAGGAGTTAAAGATGTTATACTGAGAGCTGCTCAAATGGGACAATAGTTGAGAAGGTAACACTTTGTTTCTTGCTTATTATTTTTGGTTTAAATATATGTATTTGTTTTTCTTGTGCATTCAAGTTAGCTAAGCTTAACAAATGAACATGTTTATTTATAGGTTTCCGAAGTGAGGCTTATATTATTGCTGGAACAAATTAATACCCAAACAACTAAGCAAACCAAAGTCACAAAATTTGGTTGTTTACTCATTCATTTTTAATTATGTATTGTTGTTCTATCTCAAATTCAGAGGCGTCCGAGTGTTCTTGATGATGATGATTAACTCAGATTGATTCATATTTGATTTTTCAGTGCGTTGTTTGTAATGTATATCGTATGCTTGATTTTGTGGCGTGCAAATTCTTATGGGTATTGAGACATAATTTGTTATTGGGGTTATTGAGACATAATTTTTTTTGTTTATAAAATAATTTGTTATGGGGTTATTGAGACATAATTTTTTTTGTTTATAAAATAATTTTGACGTTCGTTACATAACAAAAAAAAAGACAATATTTATATCGTTGCAAATCATAACAAATTTCGTTGCACATGAAAAGTAAACGATAACATATAGTGTCGTTGCTAATTTACAATAACTTTTGTTGCTCTCTAAAAACAATCACCTTCAAATAGTATCGTTGTTAATTCATCATAATTATCCATAAAAAAACCAATGGCAACGCAAAATTTCGTTACAAATTTATATAAATGGTTTATTTTGTACATTTAGCAACAAACATCGTTGCCAAAAAGTACACAATTAGCAACGAAAACCAATTAAGGCAACAATTTCTATATTGTTCAGTAACGACAAACTTCGTTGACAAATGTGTATCAAATGCAATGAATTTTATCTCTGTTGGAAAATAAAAAGATTCTTTTCGTTGCCAATTAGGCGTATTTTACAACGAAAATTGTTTTTCAGTAACAATTTCTTAATAAATTTGCTACAAAAATATTTCGTTTGCTAAATAATTTATGATTTTACATTTAAAACAAAATTTCGCTTCATGAAATATATTACTTTCTGAATCGAAAAAATTCGTCATAGACAATTAGCAACGCTCATCACAAGAAACGAAATGTCCAATCGATCAAAATTCGTTGCAAATTGCATTTGGCAACGAAATTTTACACATTTAGCAACGAAAACTGTTTGTTGCAAAATCACCATTTTTTTGTAGTGTTAACGAATCATACCTAATGAGGAATCTTATTTATATACGAGAAAGAAGGTGTGATCACAATAAATACAAAGTACACATAATATTATTTTCAGCACTATAGCATAAAACCTCCATTGTTAAACCTTATTCAACAGTATTATTCTCACACAAAATTATTCTCCAACTTAAGTCGCTCGCGTAGTAATTGAACGCGTTTTTGGTAATTGAAGCGCATAAACGAATCTAAATCGTAACATATATATATATATATATATATATATATATATATATATATAGAAGGGATCCTGTCCGGACTTTCGGATAGGCTTAAAATCCGGACCCTTTATTATTATTTTTTTGTTTTTTTTTTTAAAAAAACAACTAAAATAAATAAATTATGAAACTTGAATTTTTATATAATACAGTATTTTTTGTGTGATTTGGATACATATAACAAAACATATATGTACAGACAGTCTGTACATATATGTTTTGTTATATGTATCCAAATCATGAGTTAAACATTGTATTATGTAAAAATTTAATTTCCATAATTTTTATTTTTATTTTAGTTGTTTTTTTTAAAAAAAAGGGACTTTATTTTTCCGAGCGCTGTAGAGTCCTATACAGATCCTATCCCTATATATATATATATATATATATATTAAAAACAGCCCGTTCAAGGCACGGGTATTGAACTGGTATACTAAACTATGAAGTAAATAAATAATTAACTAGCCACCAATGACCAAAAATTATAAATATAGCCGCCAGTGAGGACCAAGAAATTAAAATTAAAGTACTCAGCCAGCAGCAGCCAATTAGGACGTCTTGATAATCATATTGTAGGCACAAAATATATATATTATATACAGAAAAGTCCTGGTAACATGTGTATGAAAGTGCTGCATGGCGGGCGCATATCATGTCACTCACTGGCGGGCGCATATTATCCCCCTTGTGTAGGTAGGTAGATCGACTAGACTTGTAAGCTTATTAGTAGTATAAATAAATGAACTTATGTGTTGGAGAACTTAAGAGCAAACACCAGCAACTCAACACTCTCTCTTACATACACAGAGAGAGAGGCAAGGAAAAAGGATTTCTCTTCTCTATCAGGTATATTTATTTTCTTACATATACAAATATTAATTTTTTTGAGCTTTTGCATTTTAGACAAATTTCGTAGTAGATATATCTAGGCTGGCAATTTTTTCCGAACCCAACAGGCCCGACCGATCCCAACTCTACTGGAACTCGATTGTTTAAACCCTATACGGTTAGAATCGGGTATGGGATAACCCTTTTATTCCGCCCCGACCTGATTATATGTATATACATAATTTATTTAAAATTAGCATTTTGTATATATATAATTATGTACTTCTTTAAGTTATTTTATTATAAATTTGTAATATAATATATTGTTAAATGTTGCATGTTGTTTGATTTTGAATTAAAAATAGTTGTCCAACGTAATATAAAAAAAATAAAGAAATTTAATTTGAAAAAATTGAGAATAATCGGATAACGAGACAGGGCGAGACAAGTATAGGTATTGTTTTCGGGGTTGGGTCGGGTTCGGAAGATTGCTCCATATTGGCGGGGCGTATATATATGGGGAGGGGTCCCCGGAACTATATATATACTCTACACAAACATTAATTAAGGATGTGATAATATCAAATCAATAATTATACTGTCAAAGTTTTTACTTTATTTAGGAACACTTCTATATATTTTTTACAATGAAATTTTAAACTTTCAGCTGTCAGCATTATTACTGTTACAGCATTATGAATGACGTTAATTAATAGAATGTATATTACATCCACCAATGCATAATGAACTATACCATATAATAATCATCAGTGTTTGTACGTATAACACTACTCCAACGAGTCAATTCGAACTCGATTTTAACTTGTAGTTCGAGCTAGTTTACAAGTATGTAAATGTATGTATGGGTTAGAGTAAAACAAGTTTCCAGTAAGCTCATTTTTCTAACCTTCTTATGTTTTTTACAGGCCAATAAAGTAAGCAAAAATGGGTGCCGGAGGCCGAATGTCCGGTCCTCCAACAGGAAAAAAGACCGAAGCCGAAGCCCTCCGCCGTGCTCCTCATGAAAAACCACCATTCACAATAGGAGACCTAAAAAAAGTCATTCCACCACATTGCTTCCAAAAGTCCCTCATTACCTCTTTTAGGTACCTCATTCAAGATCTTCTTATGGCCTACACTCTCTATTATGTGGCCACAAATTACATTGACCTCCTACCTCGTCCACTAAACTATTTGGGATGGGCTGCCTACATAGCGTCCCAAGGCTGTGTCCTAACCGGGGCTTGGGTCGTAGGCCACGAATGTGACCACCATGCTTTTAGTGACTACCAATGGGTCGACGACCTAGTTGGTCTTATAGTCCATTCCTCTCTTTTAGTCCCATATTTCTCATGGAAAATTAGTCATCGTCGTCATCATGCTAACACCCAATCCCTTGACAATGATGAGGTTTATGTTCCGAGATTCAAGTCCAATATCCGAAATTACTACAAAATCCTCAACAACCCACCGGGCCGAGTTTTCGTTTGGCTCACCACACTCCTAATAGGCTTTCCTTTGTACTTAATGTTCAATGTATCGGGCCACAAGTACGAAAGATGGACCTCACACTACGATCCTCACAGCCCGCTCTATTCTGACCGTGAACGAAAAGAAATTATTATTTCAGATGTGGCTATACTTGCTGTCATTTATGGGCTTTATCGTCTCGTGTTGGCTAATGGATTTGCTTGGGTTTTTTGTGTGTATGGAGGTCCGTTACTAGTTGTTAATGGGTGGTTCGTGTTAATTACTATATTAAATCACACTCATCCATCTTTGCCTTATTATGATTCTACTGAGTGGGACTGGTTGAGGGGAGCTCTTTGCACAGTTGATAGAGACTATGGGATTTTGAATAAGGTATTCCATAATGTGTGTAATGCTCATGTTTGTCATCATATTTTCTCGATGATCCCGCATTATCATGGACTCGAAGCAACAGAGGCGATGAAGCCGATATTAGGGGATTATTATCAGTATGATGGAACTCCCATACTTAAGGCAATGTATAGAGAAATGAAGGAGTGTATTTACGTGGAGAAAGATGAAGGGGAGACTAAAGGAGTTTATTGGTACAGAAGTGAGTTTTGAAGATGTATGTGATGATATAAAGCAAAGGGAAAAGCTTAATGGGTACAATAGTACATGGTCTTTTTGTTTGTTCTTGGATTGTATCATTACACCAATGTTGTATAAGATAATGGGTAGAAAACCAGTTATTATCATGAATGAAAACTCAATATCATATGCTTGATTTTAACTGCACGAGTTGATAAATATTGTTCATATTTCTATTGCTTAAATTCTCGTGATAAGGGGAAAATGAAAAATCAATACCAGATAATAAGGCAGCTGATATATCCGCTGGTATTTTCAATCCAGCACTGGGCCAACAATTATCCCCTAACATGCAATAAATGTATTGGACACATATTTGATGCATTAAAGAGTACTCACTCTTCACTTAATATAAATCGTTTTAGAGTTGTGTACAAATATTAAAAAATAATTGTATAACATTAAATATAATATCAATTGTCTATATCGTTCTTGTATTGTAAAAAGTGAGTTATTTATTAGGCAAAAAATAGTGAAAAAACTAAAATTATATTTAATACTTGGAATAATATTGAAAACTAAGTAATTAATGCTTACTTGAAATTCTCAAACGAATTAAATGATAAAAATACTTCTCTAAAACAATTTATATTAAGGGACAGAAATAATATTACTAAAAAGGCCGGCATTTAGAAATATCATTGCCCCATAATTAAATCTGAAACGTAGTCTTAACTCGATTAAAACCTCGATCACAGTCTTAACTCGATTAAAACCTTGTTAATCCGCGTGATTAGAAGATTGATTGCATTAATGAAATTATTGTGTTAAAATGTAAGAAGTTAAGGTTGCACAGCATATCAAACTTAAATAAATAATCAAACATTTATTTTGATTATCTATGTTCTGAAAATTAAATGACACCGACAATATATTGGACAACTAAAATTATGCATTCCGAAGTGCTCCTCTCTAATACATGTTAGGCACTACGAACTCTAGAGAATGAGTAAAACTGGGGTGCGAACATAAAAAAAAAATTGGAAGTAGTAATGCACCATAAAATTGTTAATTCTTCATCATCTTCAGCTTCAAAGTCTTAACATTTGTATTTAGTTCTTCTGAAAGTGCAAGTACAAGTTTGACTTTGATTTTACAGGACTTTATATGGAACCGCTCAACTCGCTTCATCTTAAGAGTCCATTTGGGAGAGCTTTTAGGTGGACTAAAAACACTATAATTACAAGTAGAATGCTTACCTAAACTATTGATCATATTGTGATTCACGTTTTAATTTTGTTAGTTTTATGAATTGAACTATTGAACTATTGATTTTTTTTTTAATTTCATCCATTGAGACTGTCACCGTCAATTTAAAAAATATTTTTTTATTTTAAAATTAAACAATTTTGATATATTAAAGGATAAAATCATACCCTTTCATTAATACATTCAGACTAATTAAAAAATCAAAAATTTGTAAACAAACAGAATAGATAAAAGAGAAGCCCTAAAATCGATCGAAAAACGCCCTAGCTATGAGAATCACAAATTGTTAGATTTGTAATATTCAAGAACGCAATCAAATTGCACAAAATAAACGGAAACGTGAAAAATCAAAGTTTTAAATTTTACAAACCATATACCCGGATCATCCTTTATGCATAATTATTAATTAAACGAAAAGACAGAATAAAAATCATACCCTTGAAGATTCGAGCTTCCTCAGGTACAAGTTCACTTCCAAATCCTTTCGCGTTCAACTTGAATCCATCCGGTTTGGTTCCTTCCTTTGATCAATGTTAGTCACCCAAGTGTTTGGCCTCTAGAGGTGATCCGCCAAGGATGAAGAAAAATTCAAGAAGATGGGTGTTTGACAAAACCCTAGTTTTTCTATCTCTCATAGAAGAGGAGCGTACTCTCCAACTATTGGAATTACGTATGTTGTTAAAAAGTCAACAACCCCTCTATACTCATAATAAGACTCCTCTTATTTATAGATGTATGCAACCCTCTTTAACAATTAAGAAATTGGGTTTTATTTAATTAATTAAATTCTTTTAATTAATTAAGCTCCCTAATCTTATTAAGGATAATTAATTAAACTCTTTTAATTAATTTGCCTCCTAATCCTATTAGGATATTTGAGAGTACTTTTATTAATTAATTCTCAAACTCCTTTAGGAATTAAATAATAATAATAGTAATAATAATTTATATTTAATATTTCTAAAATATTAAATAATAAATATTAAGCTATTTAATTTATTCTATCACCATAGATTAAATTAAATATACTTAACTTATTATTACGATTATGCCATTAACTTCTTAAATAATTATTCTTCCTTTTATGGTGTGACCCTTTAGGTTCTCCATATTAAACCGGTTGTGAATAAATCAATTAGAACAATTCTAATCTTATTTAAATAAATAAATTAAACTAATAATTTATTTAAATAAATAATATTTATTCTACAATAGGGATAAGCCTTCCTAACGATTAACGACTTTCCAGATAATATAGATTTCAACATTAATCATAAAAGAACCTTTGAGTAAATAGTTACCATAAAATTCAATCCTTCCACCATACAATGTCCCAATTAAATATAAGACATGGAATTACTGTCAAGTCTTATTTTATTTAATTATATGTATTTCGACTCTTAAATGCACAACTCCAAATAATACAAATTAGAAACTCATTTCTAATTTCATTCTGCCTTGGCCAAGGACTACTGGGTTGTCATTTATCGAATCACATAGAACATTTCTCTTCTTTTACTAGAAGTGGTAGATTCTTTATTGATCATACATTATCTCCATGTACAACTTATTATACCCAAGCATACCCTTTAATATACCCTAAGGGTCTTAAGGAATAAGTCAAAGTATAACTCATCATACACAAGATACTATGATGATCTCATCCAAAGATCACTTGACTACTATCACTACAGAATTCCTATCGACAGCAAGTAAAACTCCATTAGGTATTCCTTAGCGAGCCACGCTCAGTGAACTTATTCTCTAATAAGCACCTACATACTTACTTTAGTGTCTCCACACAAATGATCATGAGATCAATCATCCTCATACAATGAGAAAGCAACGTATGTACCAATCTATCCAGATTCACTAATCCCCAATTTAGTATTCCAACGATTGGGAACTATTTTAGTTTTAAGCTTTCTAAGAATTTAGATCTCATTAGAATGATCATCATCATTATTCTAAAAGCATTGCTTAAAACTATGAGTTTATCACATATTATAAAAGCGACAAAGATCATGTAGATAATTAAAAGCCTTTAATAAATTAATACTTTTTATTAATAAATGAATAAGATTATTAAAAGTATATGCTTTATCATCAAACATGATCGGCTTGTGTGTGCATACTACTTTCAATCTCCCACTTGCACTAAAGCCAATTGTCATGGTATCTCATACTCTTCTTCTCTAAGTGACGATTATCCCGTTTGTTGGATAAGCTTTAGTTAATGGATATGTAATGTTGTTCTTGACGAAGTGGGGCACCGACCCCGGTGAGGGTAAAGGTCCAATCCAGAGCTGGGGTAGGGAGCAGGATGGGGCGGGGCTAAGGGCACTCAAGCACCCAATGAGCCAACCAGTGCCAAACAAAGAGTGCTTTGCTATTCTTCTTCTCTGACTGCAACACCAACACAGGTCTGTTTTAACTTTTTTTTTCTTTTTTTTAAGTAACATGAAACGACGTCGTTTCATTAAAAAAAAATTATTAGGTCTTCAGACTCCCTTGCTCAGTTGCTCTCTGCCTCTCCCTCTTTACAGACTTCACTCTCTTCATCTCTTCCCTCTTCCGAAAGTTCAAATTTCATCAAGCCTCGCCTCCAAGGTTCTCCCTCTGCCGATCGCCTCTGCCATTATTATTCCGGCCACACGCCTCACTCGCCCACTGCCCCGCCTCCACGCCTCCACTACTTTGGACTTTGGTAATTTGACTAATTTCTAATTTTAATTTAGCCTAAATGTCTTTCAAATTTGGTAATTTTAATTTGGTAATTTTAATTTGCTAATTTTCATTTATTTTTTAGACCATAAGAATCAAATTACCAAATTATCAAATCAAAGGAACAATAGGGAATTTCATCCTTGTTTAGATACATGACTGCAATAGTCATTTTGTTTACATTATAATTTATAATGATAGTGATTTGTCTTCCTTGTTTTAAATTCGTGTCTGCTATTTGTTTAATATGTTTAAGTCCTTATTGCTTATAACTAAAAAGACAAAATCTGAAGTGTTGTTTAGCTAGAATTTGTCCTTATGGGTGTCGGATTTAATTCAAAAAAATATTATTTGACTCTTAGTCAAAAACAGTATGGGACTCTTGAGAAAAACCCAAGTATAATTTCTGTTTTCTTAAATAATTGATGAATGATGAAATTATTATGAAATGTTTAAATTGATGAAATTATTAATTAGCAATTGATGTTTTTATTTATACTAGATTATGGATAAATACTTGATTAAGCGACAAAGAACTGTTGATTTTTCTAATAATCAATTACCAAGTTCCAAAGCAAGTGGTGATATTAATAATTCACGTGTGGAGTTCAATCCGAATGATATTGTTAGTGATCTGGGGTTACGTAAATCAATTGAAGACTTTGCTATTGTGATTAGAGATCAAGTTCGAAGAGAGTATTTGACTAGAGGTCCATGTCAACCAATTGCCCATAATTATCTCCAAAAATACTTTTCTAATGTGAAGAGATGCTTTCGGCCCGCTTGGTTTAAAAATTTTGAATGGTTGGAGTATAGCATTTCAAAGGATGCGGCCTTTTGCTTTTGCTGCTATCTATTTGGCAATTCAAACAGAGTAGATGCTTTTACAAAAAAAGAGTTCAGCAACTGGAAAAAGGCAATTGAAAGATTTCAAGAACATGTGGGTGCTTCGAATAGTGCTCATAATGATGCTAGAATTAATACAACTTCAAGGTTTTAAAAATCAAAGGTAGAGTGTGTCACATATACTACTAGCACAAGGGCAAGAGATGGAGTTTGCTTATCGCACTCGTTTAACGGCAGCTTTGGATGTCATACACCTTCTTTTGAAGCAAGGTTTGCTTTCTCGTGGACAAGATGAGTCATCGACTTCATCAAATAAGGGAAATTTTCTTTAGTTTTTTGAGTGGTACAACCTACGAAATGAAGAGGTAGGCAAGGTAGTTAATGAGAATGCTCCTAGAAACAATCAAATGACTTCTCCAAAAATTCAAAAAGAACTAACAAGTGCTTGTGCCGTGGAAACTACACTTGCCATCATCAATGATATTGGGAACAACATATTTTCTATTATGGTTGATGAGTCTCGAGATGTTTCAATAAGGGTGATAAGTGGGTTTTACACCTACTTATTGGATATTAATTTACGCGAATTATGCTCATCTCAAGTACATTTTAGTATGTTTTTAGCTGCATTCCATGTTATTTCTCATTGCATTTACTTAAAACTCCTTTGGTGGAATAATTGCAGGATATGGCATGATTGGTGGTGTTCGATGACATGAGGCTAATGGATGCATGGCGTGAGGAGCTAGTGGAGCAAAGGGACTGAGAATGAAGGAATGAAGGAAAAGAATGAACAAGTGGCAGATCAACAATGCGAACCGTAATCGAAGCAAAGAAAATCGAGTGCAGATCGAGAAGCCACATGTGCCAGCAGATTAGGCTTGAGGACGCACGCCCGCGCAAGCACTCGGCTGGAAAGATATTGCACATCTATGAACCTCGCATACCAAGCCGAGGATTGTGAAGAAAGGAAGGCGCTGTCATGCGCTGATCACCGATCGATTTCCGAATTGTTTATTTTAATTTTTAATTTTAAAGAGTTGTAATTAATTAAAACTATTCTGACTGGTGTCAGACGCAACATTCATCACTTTTGACGTATTTTCATATCGCAACTAGGGTTTACACTTTGAGAGAGATTCCAACGAAGAACGAAGCCTAAACTCCATCTTTTCTAATTCTTCTTGGGATTTTCTATCATTGTGGATTATTATTATTAGTTTGCTGGATTTTTATAAGGAATTGAATGTTATTATTGGTTTATGATCAGCAATTGGGTTTGATCATTTCTATCCCTTTTCTCTCAATTGCTTGCTTATTATCCATGTTTAGCTTTGATCCCATAATGGCTTTTGGTTCAGTCATGAACTAAACTCCATTATAGGATTCTAATGGATTTTAATATGTAGTTTTGTTGCGTGCTTGATTGCTGGACTATGTTGCTTATTAATAGGAAATTCTATCATGGTTGTTTTATATACATGAATGACTGATCACCATTCGTTTCAGTACTTGTATGGAATTGACAATGAACATGCGAGTATGGATTGTAATCATGATAGCATACGTATACGGGGTTGTTTTTCATGGCTTGTGTATTTCGTGAGTTAGATAGACATATACTAATTCACCGTATGAGTTAATATAAGGGCTTGTGCTTAAATTCAATATAGTTGCAATTTAACATGGACATATAGTGATTTTGGTTATATTGATGATTACATGGTGTCTATCGCATGTGGATGTTGTGTAAGTAGGGCATAGTATATTAAAAAATGGCTATGTCTATATTAGTGCTCTTGGCTACTTTCTTGTGATAGGTTAACGTTCCTGCATGATGGTGGTAATTAGATGAAGTATTAAATGAAGTTAGGATCCCATTATTTCTAGATTTGATTTATCACATTTTTATTCTCGTTTTAGTTATTATTTGCATTTAGAATAATTCACAGTTATAATCATTAGTTTAAGCATATAAGAATAGTGATTTAATTGATGAATAGTAGTTTAAATTAAACAACTTGACGATACTCTACTTACTCTCAGACATTTGTTGACACATGTATGTTTGCATGAGTTAGAGCTCTTTTGTTAGAACCAAAAAGAGGCAACAAGTTTTTGGCGCCATTCTTAGGAAAAGCGCGCTTAAATTTAAATAATTATCATCAATTTTAAGCTATATTGTATGACTTAGACAATTCTGATCGTTTCTCATTTCTATTTTTGTTTTCGTTTTTGGTCTCAGGTACTTGTAGATTTTATGCGCACGCGATCATCCAATTCCGAGTTAATACCAGCGCAGGATAACATTAACGGAAGAGGTTGGAAAGAGAGGAGCACAAGGCTCTAAGGGATTATTCCATGTCGAATATAAATGGACTTCAGTCGAGCATAGTCGATTCCATGATAGCGAAGAAATACTTTCGAGATTAAACCGCACTATTCGGATGGTGCGTAATTCTAAGACATTTGGGGTGTCATACGGATGATCCGAATGAACACTTATTGAGCTTTATTGAGATTTGCGATACATTCAGATACAACGGTGTGACGGAGGATGCTATCAGACTTAGGCTATTCCCATTCTCATTGAGGGATAAAGCGAGGAGTTGGCTTCATTCTTTGCCGTCAGGGTCAATCACTACATGGGAGGACTTAGCACAGAAATTCTTAGCCAAGTTTTTTCCAATGGCTAAAATCAAGAAAGATGAGGACTACTATCTCTCGGCTTTGAGCAACAACAGGGCGAGTCCTTATATGAAGCATGGGAGAGATATAAAGAGATGCTAAGGAAGTGTCCGCATCACGGTATGCCAGATTGGATGGTGATCAACTTATTTTACAATGGATTGGGATGGCAGCCGAGACCTATTGTGGATGCAGCTGCAGGAGGGGCATTATGGGCAAAGAGCTATGACGAGGCTTATACACTTATTGAAACTATGGCTGCAAATGATTACCAGAATCCTACATCTCAGATGCCACAGCCCAAGGTTGCAGGTGTGTTGGAGGTAGATGCTATTGCTCAGTTGTCGGCACAGATGGTAGCGATGGCAAAGAAAATAGATACACTGGCAGAGAGCAAAGTGAAAATAGTTGCCTTCATATGTGAGATTTGTGCGGGGTCACACTCCACGTATCAAGTGCTATCGGCTTCCAGAGCCCAGACAAGATGTGAGTAATTACAGAAAGACCAAGGATAGTTTCAAAACACATACCACCCCAACAACCAAAATCATCCAAACTTTAGTTGGTCAAACAATCATGGAATCAGCAGAATCAGTTTCAACCGAATCAACAATTTCAATCCACAAATTGCCTCAACACAAATTACACCAAAACCACCATTCCCGCCGGGATTTTCTCAACAACAACAACATCACACTCCAGCTGCACCTCAACAAGAAAAGAAATCGAAAGTGGAGGAGATGATGTTGAAATACATGGTAAACACGGAAGTTATGATCAAAATCCAAGCAGTAGCTATTAAGAATTTGGAGACTCAGATGGGGCAAATGGCGAGCATGCTTAACAACAGACCCCAAGGTTCATTGCCAAGTAATACAGAGACAAATCCACGAAGAGACGGGAAGGAACAGTGCCAAGTGATCACGTTAAGATCTGGGAAAAATCTTACAGAATCGCTAAGTCAAGTCAAGACTCGCAAGCAGATTACATTGAGGATACCATGCTACCAGCGTGAGGCGTAATAGTTGGTGAAAGAGAAAGAAAAGTTGGAAAAATCTAAGTCGCAGCAGGTCGGGCAGGATAAAGTAGGTTCAGAGGAAAAGATTAACAGTTCAGTACCACCAGTTCACCCTCGAGTTCCGTATCCACAGAGATTAAATAAGCAGAGGGAAGATAAACAATTCAGCAAGTTTTTGGAGGTATTTAAAAAGCTACAAATCAACATACCTTTCGCCGAAGCATTGGAACAAATGCCAAGTTATGCAAAGTTCATGAAGGGTATATTGTCAAGGAAGAGGAGATTAGATGAATTTGAGACAGTAGCCTTGACAGAGGAATGCAATGCAGTGCTTCAACAGAAATTACCTCCAAAACTGAAAGATCCGGGCAGCTTCATAATTCTGTGCACAATAGGGAAGACCAGCTTCAGTAAGTGTTTATATGATCTTGGGGCAAGTATAAATTTGATGCCCTTGTCAATATTCAATCAGTTGGGATTGTTGGCTCTAAGGCCGACAAACATTTCTTTGCAACTAGCTGACAAATCCATCACATATCCACGGGGAATTGTTGAAGATGTGTTGGTTAAGGTGGACAAATTTATCTTTCCAGCTGACTTCATTATTTTAGATTACGAGGAAGACAAAAGCATACCAATAATACTGGGGAGACCATTCTTAGCCACAAGAAAGACTTTGATAGATGTGCAGAAAGGGGAACTCACTATGCGTGTTCAGGATCAAGAGGTCACCTTCAACGTCTTCAAAGCCATGAAGTTCCCAACAGATGAAGAGGACTGCTTTCTGGTTGATTTGGTGGATCAGGTCGTAAAGGATGAGGTACAAAGTCTGGTGGATTACGAACCTTTGAAAAGTATCATTGCTGAAAATACAGAATTGGAGGATGAGGAAGTCGATTTAACTTGTGCAATAATATCCGGATATCACCCCAAAATTCGTGAAATTTAAATACCCAGCGAGCCATCGACGAAAAAGTCGAGAATCATCAGTAAAATTAAAGCCATCTCTTAAGACACCTCCAGAGCTTGAATTAAAACCACTTCCAGAACATCTCAGGTATGCATTTTTAAATAAAGATTCAAAATTACCTGTGATTATTTCTTCTGCACTAACATCTTTCAGGAAGAAAAACTGCTATGAGTGCTTAGAGAGTTCAAATTATCTATTGGATGGACCATAGCAGATATCAAAGGGATCAGCCCTTTGTTTTGTATGCATAAGATCCTGCTGGAAGATGGGAGTAAATCGTCGGTTGACACAAAGAAGGCTTAACCCGATAATGAAAGAAGTGGTCAAGAAAGAGGTATTGAAATGGCTGGATGCAGGAATAATTTATCCAATTTCAGACAGCTCATGGGTGAGCCCAGTGCAGTGTGTACCAAAGAAAGGTGGTATGACAATCGTGACTAATGAGAATAATGAATTAATTCCAACACGAACAGTGACGGGATAGAGAGTTTGCATGGACTACCGCCGGCTCAACAAAGCTACAAGAAAGGATCATTTTCCACTTCCATTCATTGATCAGATGCTAGACAAATTAGCAGGTAATGAGTATTATTGCCTTCTAGACGGATATTCGGGCTACAATCAGATTATGATAGCTCCAGAAGACCAGGAAAAGACTACCTTCACATGTCTATATGGCACTTTTACTTTCAGAAGGATGTCTTTTGGGTTGTGCAATGCTCCAGACACGTTTCAGAGATACATGATGGCTATATTTTTAGATATGGTGGAGCAGAATGTGGAGGTATTTATGGATGACTTCTCGGTTTTTGGAGACTCGTTTGATTTATGCCTCGAGAATTTGGTTCTGGTTTTGAAGAGATGTGTTGAGACGAACTTAGTCCTTAACTGGGAAAAGTGCCATTTCATGGTACAAGAAGAAATCATACTAGGACACAAGGTCTCGAAGAAGGGACTTGAGGTGGATAGAGCGAAGTTGGATACGATCGAGAACTTGCCACCGCCTACTTCAGTAAAAGGTGTTCGCAGTTTCCTGGGACATGCAGGTTTCTACCGCAGATTTATCAAGGATTTCTCCAAAATAACCAAACCACTATGTAGTCTATTGGAGAAGGATATACAGTTTAATTTTGATGAAACTTGCATGTCGGCATTTGAGCACTTAAAGAGAAAACTAACTTCAGCACCAGTGATTACCGCATCAAATTGGGAATTGCCATTTGAGTTAATGTGTGATGCCAGCGATTACGCTGTAGGGGATGTTTTGGGGCAGAGGAAAGAGAATATTTTTCATGTGATATATTATGCCAGCAAGACCCTTATAGATGCACAGTTGAACTACACCACCACAGAGAAAGAGTTATTGGCAGTAGTGTACGCCTTTGATAAATTTCGAGCATATCTGATTGGCACAAAGGTGATAGTATATACGGATCACGCGACTATTCGACATTTAATGGAAAAGAAGGATGCAAAACCCCGGTTGATCAGATGGATTTATTACTGCAGGAAATTGATTTGGAGATCAAAGACAGAAAGGGCACCGAAAACCAAGTGGCAGACCACTTATCGCGACTAGAGAATCCGAAAAGGCAGGCAGACGATAACGTTATGATAAATGAGACCTTTCCGGATGAGCGCTTGTTTGTGGTGAAAGGGAAGTGCCATGGTTTGCGATTATAAAATTATTTGGTGAGTAAGATGGTACCTTCTGACTTAGTGGGTTATCAAAAGAAGAAATTTCTGCATGATGTTAAATGGTATATATGGGATGAACCTTACTTGTTTAAACAGTGTTCTGATCAAATGATAAGGAGGTGTATTTTGTACAGCGAGACCGAGGGGATTTTGCAGGATGGTCATTCTTCGGTGTATGGAGGTCACTATGGGGGAGAAAGAACAACGGCTAGAGTACTACAAGCAGGATTTTATTGGCCGACAATTTTCAAGGATGCACACAATTTTGTCCAGCGATGTGATAGATGTCAGCGAGTGGGGAACATCTCGAAAAGAAATGAAATGCCCCTGAATACGATCCTCAAAGTAGAAATTTTTCGATGTGTGGGGGATTGATTTCATGGGACCTTTTGTTTCTTCCTGCGGAAATCTCTACATCTTGCTCGCAGTGGATTATGTCTCAAAATGGGTAGAAGTGGCAGCTCTTCCAATAAATGATGCCAAAGTTGTCCTAAGGTTTCTACACAGAAGTATCTTCATGAGATTTGGGACTCCAAGGGCCATCATTAGTGACGAAGGTAGTCATTTCTGCAACAGGCAGTTTACAGCTTTGTTGGCTAAGTATGGGGTGAACCATCGCATTGCGATAGCTTATCACCCACAAACAAATGGCCAAGCTGATGTGTCAAATCGAGAAATCAAGAGAATCCTTGAAAAAGTTGTAAATCCCACACGGAAGGACTGGTCGTTAAAGTTGGACGATGCAGTATGGGCTTATAGGACTGCATACAAGACTCCGTTGGGTATGTCACCTTTTTAGCTCGTGTATGGAAAAGTCTGTCACCTTCCTATGGAGCTAGAGCAAAAGGCATATTGGGCAATTCGAAAGCTCAATTTTGATTTGAATGCTGCAGAGGAGAAACGCCTACTCCAACTTAATGAGTTGGATGAATTCAGATTATAGTCATATTAGAATTCGAAGTTGTATAAAGAGAAGGTGAAGAAATGGCATAACCGAAAAATCATTGAAAGAGCCTTTGAACTGGGACAAAGGGTTTTGCTTTATAACTCCAGACTTAAACTTTTTCCCGGGAAGCTGAAATCGAGATGGTCAGTGCCATTTACAGTGAAGACTGTTTTTCTGCATGGTGCAATTGAAGTATTTGATAAGTTGCCAGACAAGCCTTTTAAGCTGAATGGACGGCGCTTGAAACATTACTTTTGTGGTGAGGTAGACAAACAGAAAGTCGCCTCAATTCTCTCTTTGACGTGAGATTCAGAGACAGTCAAGCTAATTGACTATAACTTAGTGCTTGATGGGAGGCAACCCATTATTTCTATCTCTATTTTCTTTTTATTTATTCAGTAGAGTATTTAGTTAGATCATCTCTATTTCATGTTTGATAATTTGTATGTTGTGCATAATTGAGTGTGTAGCTGCATTTGCATTGAGAGGTGTGTGAAGTAGGATAGAGGTTATGTATTCCTTCATATTTCTCATTAATTCATGCCTTAACAGTGTGCATTCATGTCCATGTAGGGATCTTCAATTGCACTCATCACTGATCTGCTGTTTGGGAGTAAAAAATGTTGCAGTACAGGAAGTTACATCGCACGGCCGCACATGATACAACTTAAGGAATCGCAGCATACTCGCTACCGAAGTCGAGAGTTCATATTTCCAATCAACAATTTAATTCTCCACTCGCTACACCAAGAAGATTTCCTCTGAAAGTCGTCATGCAACAAGGCATGCGATATTGGGTCTTGAAAAGTTGTTTAAAACCTAGCCGTGGATTAATTAGTTTCTCACGTGATATAACAGAAACGACTCCTTCACGACTCCTCAGCTCTCATAAAAACTCATACCCACGATTCTCTCTACCTTCAAAGTTCAGACTCACGACTCTCCTTCACATGTATAAAGCTAGGGTTACTACTTGGGTTATGCAGCAACTAGTTTGGGGGTCAGGAGTACTTATTCATTATCAAACAACTCATCTACATTCTCTCTATCATCTTCACATGGGTCCAAAAAGAGCACGCTCCATCCCCATCTCTTCCTCATCAGAATCTTCCTCCAGTAACCAAGAAGAGGATGTCGTGGACCACAGGAAATTTATCAGTTTGGAAGCTCAGCAGGAATATTATCGAATCGTGGCCAAATCGTTTGTGAAGGAACAAGGGTTTAAACCTGAAAAGCATGATGGCCATCTATGGAATATGATACATGAAAGAGATTGGGTTGGTTTGGCTGCAACTCCTATGCCTATTCCCATGGGGGTTGTTCCAGAGTTCTACGCGAATGCTAAGGAAATGAAAGGAGGGATAACATTGGTTCGAGGAGTGCAAGTGGATTTTTGACCTCTAGCGATCAGAGCAGTTTTCAGAATAAATGACGCACCACCGACCGGGTCGGCTAATTGGGTAGAAGGTGCGCATTTAGAAATGGATCTGGCAGTAGTGATTACTGAATTGTACATTCCAGGCACCAAATGGAATTACACAAGGCAGGGACAACTGAGCCAAAATCTTTTCCAGCGTCCGTCTTGAATCGTTATGCCAAAGCATGGAATCTGTTCATCTGTGCAAAATTAGTTTCGTCAGCTCACCAGCATGAAATAACCACGGAGCTCGCTATAATTTTGTGGGGCATCATCAAGGGCAAGTACATTGACGTCAGCTACTTAATTCATCAAAACATGTTGCATTATTTGTGGGGAAGCACTACTGAGAGTATTCCACATGCATCTGTGGCAGCCATGTTTTGTACCCAATAAGGAGTCCCGTGGAATAACGAGCAGCTGCAGAATCCGAGCCACGACATTACTCATGTTACTATTGCCAAGTTCAAGGATTGGACGGGTGGTGAACCGCATCCGAGAGGCTTAGGTTTTATCATCCAGCCTACATTCCCAGAGCCATCACAGCAGCCCTCTCAGACAGATGAGGCGGGCCCATCGACACGACCACATGCTCCTCATGGTGATCGCCAGCTCTGAAGGTTGGAGCGAAGGGTTGATGCCATATATGATAATTTTGGAGCGTTTGCTACTGGTCTCACTAGGGCCTTGGCTGAGGCTTTTGCACAACAAGGAACAATGCTAGAGTGGCCTCAGTTCGGGATAGCAGTGCCATATCCACCACCAGATTCACCGCCCGAGGAGGGTGGTGTTGCAGATCATTAGGGGAGTTTTTCTTTTACCCTTTACCTTCATTCAATGGGGCATTGAATATTATAAGTTTGGGGGTATTGGGGTAGTAGGATAGTTGCATGTAGTTGTTGCATGATTAGTTTAAAATTTTGCATGTTTAGTTTATTTGTTTATGTGTTAGAAATTTATTTGTTTTAGTTAGTTTGCATGTCTCACAAAGTTCTAGCTTTATGGAAAAATTTTGTCTAGCCAATGATGATAGTGAATTATGAAGGATTTTTGAATATTTAGGATAACATGAACGTAGTTATAATGTTTTACACGATGTAATTCATGTTGTTGTTTAAATGCTTTCGATTTGCACGAACGTGTTCACAATCACTTGTAGGCATAAGAAGTATGTGTTGCATTGCTTGATAGGAAATGTAGTGTCCAAAAAGAGAAATATGTGGAACATGGATGTAGACTTGCAAAACATTGACATTCAAACTTTGGGAAAACATGGGTATGCTATGTATAAAAAAAATAAATCAAATAGCAATAACGTGGCTAGTCTTATTTTGGGGCCCTGGCTACTTGAGTAAGTATGCCCGAGGGGATTGTCTCTACACCTAGCGCCCTAAGGTCTTTCATGGTCTGGGAGTCATTGGTTGAAATCTCGCTAAGGGGTAGCAGTGTTGCCTAATGGAATAAGGCATTGCACAGTCATGTGAAAAAAAAATGAAAAGAAATATAGCAATAAACACGATGGGAAAGAGCGAAAATCGCCCTCGTGAGTAGCAATAAAGCAGTTAAACCCATTGTAGAACCTCAGTTTGTCTTGATATGTTGGAACAGTCTTCGTTGCATAAGTATACATGAGTCTTGAGTTAGACTATAATTTTCTGTTTTGAGCAGTTTAGCATATGTATTCTTTGCTTAAATCAAGTTTTGATGAACACAACACACACACACACACAACATCTCTATAGCATTTATGAATTATCTGAGTGTATGATATTATGCCTATAGTTTGGTTTGAATTTGTATTCTTGAATCTGGATAATTCGCTGAGGCATTTTGGACTGAAATTCTATTAGAGTTGGAACAATGTGAGACAATTTTGCATATTAATTTAGTTGCATAGTAGTGCTTTTGCATTTTTATTGTTATTTAGCATGCATTGCTTGAGGGTAAGCAATAGTCTCAAGTACATTTTAGTATGTTTTTAGCTGCATTCCATGTTATTTCGCATTACATTTACATAAAACTCCTTTGGTGGAACAATTGCAGGATATGGCATGATTGGTGGTGTTCGATGGCATGAGGCTAATGGATGCATGGCGTGAGGAGCTAGTGGAGCAAAGGGACTAAGAATGAAGGAATGAAGGAGAAGAATGAATGCGAGAGGCAAAGAAGAACAATGCGAACTGTAATCGAAGCAAGAAAGTCGAGTGCAGATTGCGAAGCCATGCATGCGCTTGTAGTAGATTAGGCTTGAGGACGCGCCTTGCCATGCAAGCACTCTACCGATGATATTACACATCGCAACTCGCATACGTCCGCCGAGGATTGTGAAAGGAAGGAAGATGCGTGGCATATGACGATCACCGATCACGAATCGCTTATTTTAATTTTTAATTTTAAAGAGTTGTAATTAATTAAAACTATTCTCGATCGGTGTGTCGATTTAACATTCATCACTTTTGACGATTTTCATATCGCAACTAGGGTTTACACTTTGAGAGAGATTCCAACGAAGAACGGCTTCAAACTCCATCTTTTCTAATTCTTCTTGGGATTTTCTATCATTGTGGATTATTATTATTAGTTTGCTGGATTTATATAAGGAATTGAATGTTATCATTGGTTTATGATCAGCAATTGGGTTTGATCGTTTCTATCCCTTTTCTCTCAATTGCTTGCTTATTATCCATGTTTAGCTTTGATCCCATAATGGCTTTTGGTTCAGTCATGAACTAAACTCCATTATGGGATTCTAACGGATTTTAATATGTAGTTTGGTTGCGTGCTTGATTGCTGGACTGTGTTGCTTATTAATAGGAATTTCTATCATGGTTGTTTTGCATACATGAATAACTGATCACCATTCGTTTCAGTACTTGTATGGAATTGACAATGAACATGCGAGTAGGGATTGTAATCATGATAGCATATGTATATGGGGCTGTTTTGCATGGCTTGTGTATTTCGTGAGTTAGATAGACATATATTAATTCACCGTATGAGTTAATATAAGGGCTTGTGCTTAAATTCAATATAGTTGCAATTTCACATGGACATATAGTGATTTTGGTTATATTGATGATTACATGGTGTCTATCGCATGTGGATGTTGTGTAAGTAGGGCATAGTACATTGAAAAATGGCTATGTCTATATTAGTGCTCTTGGCTACTTTCCTGTGATAGGTGAACGTTCCTGCATGATGGTGGTAATTAGATGAAGTATTAAATGAAGTTAGGATCCCATTATTTCCAGATTTGATTTATCACATTTTTATTCTCGTTTTAGTTATTATTTGCATTTAGAATAATTCACAGTTATAATCATTAGTTTAAGCATATAAGAATAGTGATTTAATTGATGAATAGTAGTTTAAATTAAACAACTTTCTCTGTGGGACGATACTCTACTTACTCTGTATTACTTGTTGACATATGTATGCTTGCATGAGTTAGAGCTCTTTTGTTAGAACTGAAAAAGAGGCAACAAAAGGAGCAAATGGGAGTTGTTTTAAGATATGTAAATAACCATGAAGATGTGATTGAAAGGTTTCTTGGTGTGGTACATGTGCTTGACACGTCATCTATTTCTTTGAAGAATGTTATTGATGAATTGTTTGCAAAGCATAAATTGTCATTATCGAGGTTGAGAGGTCAAGGATATGATGGGGCTTCAAATATGCGAGGTGAGTTCAATAGATTGAAGGCTCTTATTTTAAAAGAAAATCCATACGCAAGGTATGTCCATTATTTTTCTCACCAACTCCAATTAGTTGTTGTTGCTGTTGCCAAGAGCAACCGTATTGTGAGTGATTTTTTTCAATATGTTACTACGATTGTGAATGTGGCTGGAGCATCATGTAAAAAAAAGATAAACTTAGACAGCTTGAACATGATAGGATCATGGAGTGTTTGGAAAAGGGAGAGATAGTTAGTGGTAAAGGAAAGAATCAAGAAATCAGTTTAAGACGGCCAGGAGATACTCGTTGGGGGTCACATTACATAACAATAATCTGTCTTATGTCTATATGGACTTCCGTATTACAAGTACTTGAAAATGTGCATGATGATAGTGTTTCTGATGATAATAGCGGTATAGCCATAAGTTTGATTGATAAGATGAAGAATTATGAATTTGTATTTGTGATGCATTTGATGAAATATTTATTGGGAATCACAAATGATTTGTCACTTGCCTTACAACAAAAAGATCAAAACATTATACATGTTGTGAGAATGATTGGGGTAATGAAAACTTGACTACAAGATTTTAAGGAGGCGGAATGGGAGAATTTTTTGAAGGAAGTCAATATATTTTATGAGAAAAACACGATCCCAATAATTAATATGGAAGACAACATGAGATCCCGCGGTCGTAGCAGGTGCAATGGACAAATTATTACTAATTTTCATCATTATGGTGTTGAGATTTTTTTTCAGGTATAATCTCTATAAATCTTTTTTCATTATTCCTATCTAAAAAATTATCTTTTTTTTTCATTATTACAATGTAGGTTGTTGATTCAATTGTTCAAGAGATGAACAATCGTTTTTCAGAAATAAGCACAGAGTTACTTTTATGCATATCATGCCTTAATCCAAGGGATTCGTTCTCTCAATTTGACAAAAATAAATTACTCCGTCTTGCTGAGCTTTATCCAGAAGACTTCTCATTGACTGATCGCATGATACTTGGGGATCAACTTGAAAATACATTTATGATATGCGATGCGATAGTCAATTTTTTGGGATCAAAAATTTGGATTTGGGAAGTCTTACTAAGAAGCTGATTCAAACAAGAAGACATGACTTTTACATTGGTATATCGATTGATCGAGTTGGCTTTGGTTTTATCAGTTGCAACTGCTATTGTTGAAAGAGTATTCTCTGCGATGAAAATTGTCAAGATTGACTTGTGTAATAAAATGGGAGACGAGTGGATGAATGACAGTCTAGTAGTTTATATTGAGAAGGATATTTTTTCAACAATTGAAAACGAACAAATTTTGAAATG